>CP143074.1:5000000-10000000 GCA_036287355.1 Kwoniella sp. CBS 6097 | reverse complement strand
CCTGATATTGCTTGGCGGAAACCAATATACCCATATCCTACAAAGTCTGATATGCGACAAACTCCAATATCCTTACCCCTCTGCGAACGAATCCAAAAACACCTCGTCCTCAAGCTCATCTACACCGGACAACTGCCCTGGCTATCGTTGGGTCCCTGCCTCTGCCTGATTTCCCTGTTCTGTCCACGGCTTTCCACCATTTGGGCCATCGCGTCACCTTCTTCTGTCCCTAAGCTCTTGAATCCATTCACCACGCCCTCCCAATCGCCGTCCCCACTTTCCTGACTGAGCTTGAATCTTCCCTCGATCCTGTCAATCTTGATCTCTATCCCAATGATGGCTTTTTTCAACAAGTCTACATACTTGCTAGGCGCATCCGACACTTTCCAAGTCCGCTCACTTGTTTTCCCCTGCTTGTCGAGATTCTGACGCTCGTTCTGTTCAGAGAGCTCCTCGACCTGTTTCTGGAGGAAGGAGGATGTTTGAGGGTCGGCTGAGCGATGATAGATTCGTGCTTTACCGTACACTTGCACCGCAGCGTAATCCCATGTAGGCACGACTTTTCCGTCCTTGGGTTTCGAGTCGACGTAGTATTTCGGTGTTATGTATGAATGGGTATTGGAGGTGAACAACACCAAGACCTCTTCTTCCAGGACATCCGTGGTTGATTCGGATAATGCATCGATGATTGCCTTGGAGTGCGGATTGGCTCTTGCGATATGAGCACGCAAGACACCCTTGTCCTCCCCTTCATCACTGGTTTGAGACTCTACCGAATCTATTAGAAACGGTGCATGTGTCGTCTGAAGTTTAGCGTATTTTGGATGCACGATTGAAGTTGTGAATTGGCCCAGAGGGTTATTACGGATGAACGCGTGGAGAGTAGGGACATAGAGCTCGGCGTGGACTGGACGGATATACATTATGGTTGTGAACGATGTATGGTACGGTGCAGTATGGACGCCTGAGTGTTGCTGTTTCGCTGTCTTGGTATGCGTGGGAGGGCTCGAAAGTGCGAGAACAAAGTAGCTGAGGAATGGGCAGTGGACGAGAGAAGTGAGTGCATATATATGATATATATATATATACATATATAGATGGATGCATCTATAGATTCCATTTGCTAGCTATGTGACTGGTCAAAGATTGCAAATACAGTCAATGATTCGGTGGTGACTGACTCGCTATCGCCGCTGTGATTTGCTTCTTGGCACGCTTAAGCGAGTATGAGCGCGTTATATGTCGAGTCGAGTCTCGGATTTACGCGATTTTGCCGAACTCGCTTACTCTTACTCATCCTCTCGGCTCAGTTTGACTCGTTTCATCGAGAATCAGCGGTATCAATTCCTCGAGATCCGCACGAATCTTGCCATGCGTCGAGGTAAAAACCTTCCGTTGACTGAGTTCCGCCCCCTATGAAATCCTTGGTGGAAGGTCAATGATCCTTTGCAAGCTGTATGCATGCATGACACTGGCTCTCTTCCGAGCCCATGATGTCAACAAGACGTGATATCATAACGCGCCGGTTCAGATACTGGCCTTTTCCTTGAATATGGTGCGGTCGAGTAGAGCGGTGGTTGATAAGCGGAGTTTTCGGTGCCTCCTCAATGTGGCGGTTTTCCGCCCTGCAGTCTGTATGACAGCAATACATGTACATATCTTATTAGTAGTTTTCTCTCTGTCTCTTTTCTCTCTGTCTTCATCAACATCTCGAAATCAGTGCCGTAAGCGCATAAAGCCCCATCATCCTCCCCGTTGTCTCCTCCTAGTATTAGTTAGTTGGTTTCGGGCTTCTATTTGGAGTCGCTTCGATAGTATATCTAGACAGGCCTCTAGAAGCGGACGGCGTTGTCTCATGCATCACGTGCCCTGCGCAGGGAGGGATTTCTTGGGTGGGATCTAGCAAGCGAAAGAAGCAGAATCAACCTATCATCGAACCTGGCGGGGTGGTCGGTATCCGTCGATACTATGTAGACCCAATTCAATCATGCGACGCGGTGGCGACTGGATTTTATACCTGTTGACGAGTTGCAAGAGTTAGGATTCCATCACACCATTCCCCGAAGACAGAATCGCTATCAAGGCATGTCCTCGGTGCATTCGGAGCATCGGAGGCAATAATTTCGCACAGGTCTCCCTGGTTTCACCCTCCTCCGTACATGCACTAGATACGCGGCACTCAGAGATCGGCTAGAGTCCGGACCGATCGGGTCCAACCAAGGCTAGAGAAACAAGCGCCGCGCCCCCGCCGTCCCGTCCAATCTCACTACACCTTTACCCTAAGCTATACTATCAGAATCAGTGGTTCGCGCACGCATGTTCACGCCATGCCGACCTGAAACATGACTTGCAAAATGGGACAAAAGCAGGCACCGTGCACTACCGCTCGCTCCGCAGAAAGACACGAGCTTCAACCAACCGGAAAGGAACGCATCTTCCAAAGAGGACAGATACAATACCCTTGGAAGGACGCCGAGTCGCATTGAGCACATTTCCTGCTGTAATCGCTCAACATGCTCAACCTCCATCTCGGATGCCGAAGCTGAGTTGGGACTGTGCCGTGAAGCGTGAGATGGAAATAAAAACCTGGCTGGTGCTGCTGTCATGCTTGTTATGTATTAGCAATCATAAGCATAATCGCATGCATGCTGCGAACGTTCAATTTTCAGGTCAAATCAAGTAAGCAATATAAATAAGCTTAAATAATACAACGCATCGTCTATTATCAATAAGTCAATAAAAGAAACCCCCTCACTGCATCCTCTTTCCTGTCTATATTCCTTTCCGAACAACCAGTCTGCCTGCTTGATTCTTGCTCGCATAGCCGGTAGCCGATAACGTCAACCCGTAGATCACCATTCTTCCACCCCGCAGATCTATTCCGGACAGACTTACGTGGACTGTGCATAGCCGAATCTGAAACCCGTCTCTGAACGTAGCGAAGGCGAAGGACAATCGATGCATTTCGCCTGCATCGTCCATCGCTCGTCCGGCCAGCGCTCTTGCCGCAACAACTGTGTATAGCAACGAGTTCTTCCACCCTGGCATGTCGCCCTTTTCGACCACATCTGCCGGCAGAGTCGGTAATGATGTTGGTAACAACTACAAAGATGGGACTGATGACGACCGCGGATACGGTTATGGGCACGTCCCTTCCCAATCCCAATCAGCATCACAATCGCAATCTCCCGCACACTCTGGAGGTGAAGATGTCCAAAATGAGGGATTTATAAACGATAGGCCTGGTAGTACCGGCCATACTCCGGTAAGAGGCCTAGTGAAAAGGCCGAGGCAAGCGTACGTCTATGATTCCTTCGCCGGGGCTCGTCTCACGTTCTCGAGATGACCAACTGTTATCGTGAGATATTGAGCGAAAAAAAGGACAATAGGCCGCTTCAGCTGACGATCATTGCGTGATTCTGTTAAAATACAGATGTACCAATTGTCGAGCCCTCAAGGTAGGTGATCGCAATTAGCACGTCCTTTGCTTACAATATGTTACCAATCATCGACACTCACTGGAGAAGATATGTTCCCCCGCAGACACGGTGTCTACCTTATGGGAGTGGGTCAATGAAATCGAAAGACACATGTAGCAGATGCGCCAAATACGGGTTGAAGTGCGATTATGAACGGAAACCGAGGGGAAAGTGAGTACAGAAGCTCATTCTCCTGGCTGAGTGATAATTCAACACCTTTCATGCCTCCGAAATGCCTTCGCTAACATTCACGATCTGATCACTGGCAGAGTGAACGAATCAGAGGATGATCGTGTAGCATTCGTTGAAACCCCCTCTGGATCCGTAAAATCCGGTCCAAGTAGCACACTACACAAGACTAACGAGGTCGAGCACCGTGTGCACTATGGCGTTGATGAGATGAAGGATAGTTTTCGGCCGCATGAGTGTTCGTTAGAGAAATATGGTCAGTGGGGGGACCGAAATACCGCAATGGGTCTCTCCACCGCAGCAGGTGCTACAGAATCAGGACCCTCTTGTGAGCTTGAGATTGTATGCTTCGGTGTTCTGAGCACCGGACGAACAGTAAACGCTGCGAGGCGGTGCGAAAGCTAATGTTTTGAACGATGTTTAGCGTGGGCTGCATCTCATCAGCCCGATACAAAGCCTCTTACGGGTTTCATTCCCCACACTGCTCCGTATCAGTATCATGACCAGCCAAGATCTACTCATCCCACGCAAACATCGATAAACTCGTTCAGCAGCGGTCAACCTCCGACGTTCTACGACGTGGGCAATCGCACCAACTCTCTCGGATGCCCTGCCGTACCGACACATGTCGCTCCTCCGAATCAGCAAAATAATCAAGCCGATCACCAACACCCGGCATCGAGTACAGCCTATTCTCAGACAGTCCTTGGTCAGACCAGAAAGCCGTCAACTTCGACTGATTGCACGTATTCCTATCCAAACCACGCATCGACATCTCATCACCCGCACACACCATCGATGACAAACTCCTCTACTCGTTCTTCCACAACAGATGTCAAGTCACATCTTCCATCGATCCATCCAGCCGCTGGAGGTACCTACGTTCGTTCCCGTAAGACCGCGATATCAACATTGATCACCGATCATCTTGATCCCCATCTGGGTGGTCGAGATGATTCGCGTTCGCCATCACCCGATCGGACTCGCAGATACTCGAATATTGATTATCCTACCACTAGCAGCTCCTCATCTCGTTTGCAAAGCCATGCGAGCCATGACACTTCGAAGAACGGCTCTGCTCGAAACTCTATCGTAAGGCAATCCAGCGTTACCTCGAACAGGGTGACAGTTCATCCCATAGATCTCGGAATGCTGAGCGAGCCGGAAGCGCGTTATCTCTACAATCAGTGAGCTGGCCTTCCCGACCCGTTCATAAGATAGTGCGCTTATCGTTGTCCCCCTGTTCCAAGGTTTTTCACACATTTGAGCGACATCATTTCATGCTTTGACGCGGCACACACGACATACGAGCGAGCTCGGTCGTCTCCATCACTATTCACAGCTATGTTATTCGCATCGGCCCGTTTTTTCCGTCCAGACCTTTCCCCTACGCTTCGATCTCACGCCGAGGTATTGGTCAATCGAGCGGTCACCGAAGGACTATTTGATTTGCCGACCATTCAAGCCCTACTGGTTTTGGCATACTGGAAACTGCCGAAAGACGGTACTGCTTATATCAAGTTGGGCATTGCCATTAGAGCAGCTTGTCAGCTGAGGCTATGGAAAAAAAGAACTGGACCGCTCCCTGCCGGGGAGGAGGAAGCGCGGGCTGTGCTGGACCGAGAGCGAACATGGATGTGTGAGTGAACCGCAGTATCAGATGCGTGCCTTGGCCATGCCGCTGAGATTTGCAATTTCCCCGACGCCCACCGTTGTATATAGCGCTCGTTGGTGAGTCTCGTTGTTATGCGACCGGTCAGTCCTATAGTGTGAGAGCTGATGCATCCGACTCTCTCGCTAGGCATGGACCGGGCCTACAGTCACATCTTCGAACAACCTGTGATGGTACCAAACTCGGAACTTCAGCTGACGGACGGCGAGACCTGGGCATTTGAGCATGAGCACTTGAACATCACAGTCGACTGGTATCTAGCGTGGCACGCTTGGTGAGCATGGTCTCAGGGGATCATCGACCTCGCGAACGTGACATGAAAGGCGTTGGTTTGTCTCCGAGACGTTCACTGCGACTGACAGCTGATTGTCCGTCCAAACAGCATGCATATGCCAATGGATGCTGTCCCAATGCAACGAGCCGACAACGATGACGAAGGGAGGCGGGAAACGACCGCTGATGCGATCTCTCCTGAGTCGTATCTCATGTCATCAACAGACAGATGGGCCAACGGACCTCATCTTGCTGAATGTCACAAGCGTTTGGCATATATCATCACCACGATGATGATTATCAATATTCGAAGCGTAGCTGTCCAGATAAACCCGAACGAGAAGACTGTCGACGACCTGATTCGCTGTGCAGAAGATTTGGCGGATAGATTGGCGGTGCTGGCTGCTCGTGGTGTATTGCCTTACTGGTCCGAGACGGCCGGGACCGGCATCTCCCTGTCAGGGTCACTGCTCTACAAGGTGGGTGCAATCGCCAAATCCACATCTCCCTTGTCAACGGCACTTCATCCCTAACGTCATGGAAGGTCTAAAATGAAGGCGATAGGCTGGCTGAAGAGGAGACTTGCTGACCGGGCCTTTGGGCCTCCGACATTTCCTTGCTTGTCAGTCGCGCGCACAATTCAACCATGCACAAATTGACAGAATCATTATTCTGCTCAAGAGGTTCATCGAGATTTGCAATACTCCCTTTGACGAAGCGGAAGATCATGCTCTACACTATATCCAGCGTTTCTACCGACGATTGATTCCTGTCTTTCAGGACCTGCAGAGGGGCAACAAGGAATCTGAGCAGGTTCAACAGGTTGCGCCGCCGGTCAGTTGTGACTAAAACAATGAAATACAAAAATAATGGGGTTATGAAGTGTGAGTGCTGACGAGGACGAGATGGTGTGGTAGGATCCTTTTGTATACACTCAACAGCAAACCTCCGTCTCGGCTCCATGGGACCAGCTTATGGGCGTATCATCGACGATAGATCCGCAATGGACCATGTTGTGGGGCTTCGACATGAATTCAGCTCAAGCCTCCGCCGGGAACGGCATCAATAATGGTAATACCGGCAACAACCCTGGCGCAACTTCCTTCTCGCATGACAACGCTCACAGCAACGGGCATATGGGATTGGGACTGGGACTGGGCGTGAATGTCAACGCAGGTATGCATAATGGGAACGGGACGAGTTATGGACCGGGTCAAGGGCAGGGTGGTAATCCTCCTGTGCCGCCATTTATGTCGATGGCGAATATGCCTACGCAGTGAGCTCGATCCTTACGGCTTTATTCGGACATCTTATTTTCCTATATAGCATTGTATTTCCTATCATATCAATTCTCCATCTTCGACTCCAAGAATACGTGATCTGACATGGACCATCGTTGTACCATTGTTCACGTATTGTACAACGATCACGCATTAGAGATCTAGACCGAAGTTGTTTGAGATTAGTCGCCCGGGCAATTCAAGTACACATTACAATGCATAATGCAGAAATGTCAGGAAGAGTCTGATGTATGGGGAACATGGCATGGGATGTATGGTACAACATGTACGGATGTGTACTGTACTAATATATACAATTTACAGGCTATTTGAGTGTACGATGAAGTGCTATGAGAAGAATCTAAATGTGTGAATGAGTATGTTGACACGAGCCAGGTGTAAACTGGTGCGTAATGTGATGTCGGATACAGACATCGATGATTACCAGTCTCTCCTCAACCCTAAGAAAACGCAAGAATACGGAATCTGTATCAGCGAAGATCGCATCTCCGTGTCGCCTTGGTGTCCCGATGGACTCCATACCGTAGCCTAACATTTAGGGCTCTCTTCACCAGACGAGAGCCAAGCAGTCAACTGACTATTTCGGGGACTGAGCACAAGTCGCACGGTAGTTGTGCGACAAGCCCCATACGACCTACATCCGGCTTTTGATCTTTACTTTGGAGCTTGATATCTCACCTGAAGTCAAACCCTTATTCCCGTTCATCCCCGGCCCATTGCTGACACCGGCGACATTGCCACCGGCTTTACCAGGGCTGGTAGCCAGGGCGAGCTGGGCCTGCTCATGAGCTGAGGCGAGAGAGGTAGTGGACGGTGATGTATGGATCGCTCGAAGACGTGATTGGCGGCCTGCCATTGGCTCGAGCTACATTCATGCGAGACATCAGTCGTAATGGCGTTCCTTAGCAAGAACTGACGAGGAAATCAACTCGCCCCGTTGTTGAGGCTAGTTCTAGTCAAGACGTGACAGATCGCAGGGGATATTAACTCACCCGCTTCTTGATCTCTCGAAGAGCCTTGGTAGTAGGCCTCCAATTCAGGACCCCCTCCTTCAGATCTTTTAGCTCAATGGGGAAGAGATCTTTGACTTCGGGTGAGTCGACGAGGGCTCGCATGATCCAGGGAAGCTCAAAGTCATTCTTCGCATCTCTCGCGGAGAAGCTTTCTACCTCAAGCGGTGGAATGGGTTGTCTTGTTGATCCTGAGTGGAAGAGGTATTCGACTGCTAGCGAGTAGCATGACAGCTCTTCGTATGGTGTCGAATGTCCGACTCCTACGTGCATACGCGTCGACATCAGTGATTGTCACAGGAGAAGTGCGAAAAAAATTGCCCTACCAGTCAGACTGCCTGCTGTAGCTTCACTGAGATGCTCGACCAACCGTTGGTCGTCAATTCCTGCATTGCGGAGCATGAAGGCGAAACAGAGCAGGTTGGTCATAAAATCGGATTGAGTGTATGAGGCTCCGTCAACATATAACGCTCGGAGAAGCAACGGGTGGGTAGCTGTGCTGAATGACGCGCCATAAATGGGGACCTGTGGACCGAGAAGAGCGTCAGATCTCGAGCCTAGCCATAGGACCTGGGACAAAAGATAAATGAAGGCCGACTTACAACCTGATCGTTGAGGGAAGCCAGCAGAACTACTCTTACTTCATTCTCCAGGACCATTGAGAGAGCCTTCTGATAGGCCTGACTGACCGCCGAAGCTGAATCTTGAAACTCGAATAATTCCCTGGCAGCGGCATTCTCGAACCACTGAAGATACGGCTGTATGACCGAGGAGGTTCTAATAGAGTACAGAGGACCAAGGTGGACGCCGCACATGGCTAACATGGCTACTTTCTGATGACCACCCTCGGATCCCTGGACATCAACGGATGTTCCTCGTCTTCCTCGGCGAGGCTCGTCAGGTACGACGCCGATCGGTCCGAAAGCCCATTCGCACCTAGCGACGGCTTCGCCGTTCAAGGAAGTTCTAATATGCCCTTGAGCGATCATACGCGAAATCAAGTGTGTAGTCACGATACAGCCCTGAGAGTGAGCAGCGAAGAATATCGCATCGGCTCGGCGAAGATCGTTGATCCAAGCGGGATTACTCAAGTATGCTTTATACAGCCTGAAAGAGGTAGTTTGTTGTTTTAGCGTACCCAACCTTTTTTGTTCAGAAGATGCAGTTACTCACCGATCCACCCTTGACTCGATGGTTCCCTCCCCTTCAAGTGGCATCAGAGTGAGGCGGAAGTCTTCCACCCCGTTGTCGTGAAAAAACTGTTTGACGGCTTGACCCATCATATTGGCAAACTTTACGGATGTGCCTGTAGGCTCGCCGATGACACTGTTGAGCATCTTGGCGGGGAACCTAGATGTGTTACATGTTAGTCAGTTTCTTCACAAACCTGCAGAACTTTCAAGGAGGACACAGCGCACCATCCGTGTACGCCAACTACTACGACCCGCTTGACATGCTTCCAGCCATCGTCAGGTGTGCCCGCACCTAGACCGATGCGCCTTGGTAGATCCGCGCCCACCTGCCTTCCTTCCTTTCGTCCTCGTGTCTCCTTCTCGTCCTCGTGGATGGTCTCAGACGTGACTTTCTGACTGTCATGAGTTCCACCGTAAACATAGCTACCCACCGCGCCCAAGGCTTTCCATGCTAGACCAGTTGTGGCAGCTGTGATTCCATGAGACGCTGGCACCGTCGTTTCGGTTGACAATGACACAGGAAGGAGCGAACGGGGCGGGCGATCGAATGTGTCACTGAAAGTGGGAATCACCAAATTCGGTTGGCTGGCTGGCGGTTGAGGAGCAGGGGGCAAAGCGGATCCAACGTTCTTTGATACCGACGTGCCCGGTCGAGATTGGTCGAGCGATGATCGCGATTTAGGCGAAGCAGACACCGGGGCTAACGATCCGTTCGATACGATCGACGCGTTGGACAGACGTTTCTTCGCTCTTACATCGAGGTTCTGAGAGGGCTTTGGCGTGATGCTCCTGATAGATTCGGCGGTCGCCCGAACATCGCGGCTTTTCAGTGCAGCGGGAGGAGCCAAGGTGCGGGGAGTCGGCTTAGACGGATCACTCGCTGTAGGAAAGTCGGGATCGGACGAAAAGTCCATCACTTCTTCGCCTTGGTGCGCGACATCGCCATCGTTCTTCCCGGCGGTATCGTTGGTAGTAACGGAGCTAGATTCGATCTTCTTTTGGCTTGCTCTAAAAGCCAGATAGTTCAGCCACCCAGTCGTGGAGGACCGCCTGTCAACAGTGAAAGCGGGAAATACACTCTCAGAGGGAATGGAAGATGATAAAACAGGAGAGCTATCTGGGACGGCGGTCGCCGCAGTAAAGGATTCGTCCTTGGTTGGAGGCGGTTCGAGATGAACGGGCCTCTGATCCTGATCTGGTGCGGAAGGCTCAACGAAGTTGCTTGAGGCACCAGGTTGAGCCTTGGATTTTGGTGGTCGCGTTTCCGGCACAATGAAGGAGTACAGATACGATGACCACGGCTGAGCGGGAGTTCCAGAGGTTCCTGCGCTCTCCGATTCATGTCCCCTTGTGGACTCGTTGACATGGTCGTCCGCAAGTGCAGGGACGAAAATATTGTGGTCGTTAGCGCTACTCGGCTCAGTGTCGCGCGGACATTGACCTCCTCCCTCGACAAGCTGAGATGAAGCGGTTTCCACTACTTCAGGCTGTTCGTGGTCGGATCCCGCTCGTTCGGCTATGGCAGATGCCTTGGAGTCACCTCCCCATCCAAGATATCCTTTCCATCTTCCAGCAGGTGCAATGGTCGCCGATGACGTCGCTGACGTCGGGTCCGCGCGAGAGACGCTCCTGGACAGGCTCAAAGACGGTGCAAGGGTGGTGGCAGGATCTGACGAAATGCTCGCAGGTCTCAGCATCGATGGAGAGCCGGGTGAGAGGTTGTCCACAGGCTCCGCTGATACAATTTCGGACGTCGGTAAGGGGGCATCGAGAGAGGTTGTTATTGGTAGGGTAGTGACTTCGGGTGTGCTGGATGGGGGATTGGGTTTTGATGCCACGGTTTGCGATTGAGCGTTGGATGATTTCCCAAACCACCCTCTGCGCGTCGAAGTCGGGGTCGGAGCAGGGACGGTAGGCTGGACCGGTTCTGCTCGCAGGACTGGTTCAGGCTTAGAAAGAGACTTGGCTGCGTCGGGCGGCTTGAGAGTATTGGACGGCAGCACATCGTCTGTAACACTATTCGATGGGACTTCTTTGATCGCTGCCGAAGCGGTGGGTACTTGATCTGATGGAGATGTATTGTCAGATCGACTTTTTGGCGAAGGGACAGTGATCACACTGTCATCTTCGATCATTTCTTTGGCCTTGCCCTTGCCTTTACCCTTATGGACAGACGGTGATCGAGGAAACGAGGGCGTAGGAGAAGTCCATCTGAGCCATGAGCTTGATGACTTTGGGTTGATCGTTCCTCTGCCCAGAGTGCGGGCCGAACTGACGTCGTCATTGTTGTACGGTGGCCGTTCTATCGGTTGGTCAACAAGATGAGGACTGGATGGTTTCGGCTGGTCGTGATTAGAGGTGGAGGGTCCTGCCATAGGCTCAGGCGAATCTGATATACGACTTCGTTCTCGCTCGCTCTCGTCCTCTTCCATCACACTCTCACTGTCATCTGTCGGGCTTCTCAATCCCGATGCAGTCCTCGATGTTCTTACGGTCCTGACAGTCGCTGAACTACTTCTCCTACTCCTCAATCCCATCTGTTTTCCGCCCAGATCACCGTCAAGCTGCTTGGACAAGGCGTCTTCACTCAACGCATGAGGACGAGCCGAATCGCCTTGCGCAAAAACGAAAGAGAGCTGAGTGTTGGGATTCGAGGCACGTCGAGTCAGCGAGGGTATTCTGAGCGAAGCGGGCGCTCGTCGTGATGCAATAGATGACTTGCGGGAACGGCTGGGAGTCGGATTCGACATGATGAAAGCGATCCCAAAAGTAATGGTACGATGGGGAAAGTGACTAGATCACTCTCCCAATGCACGAGCATACGGATTCTGGCTGTTATATGCGAAGATGGTAGGAAGAGGGGTCAAGGTTCGAGGTTGAGTCTGTGAAAGATGTAAGTGACTAGGTGTCTATCTATCTACCTCGTTACAGTATGACCAGTGCAACACCAGTGCAAAAGCAGAAGCGTGTCCAACACGACGTGTGTCTGCCGAGATGGATAGCGAATAACCGGCGAGGTGTAAGGTGCAGTGGTGCAGTGGTGCTTGCTGGCTGGTTGCTGGCTGGTTGCTCTTGCCTTTACTACCCTGAGCGGATATCGCCGCCGTTCCTAGAGACTCCCAGGCTGTTCCTTTCCTCGAATGATTTTTTCGCTTGGCGATGCTCTCTGACAGTCAAGAACGTCTTCGATGGGCGAACGAGGGTGAATAGCCGACAAGTCGCAGTCAGACATGATCTTTGGCTAGATCAGATATCACCGATTGTGTTTCCCACTCGACTCCGGTCACTGCACATGTCAGAGACACGATGGGGAGTTGAGATGGAGCGACCTCTGTGATTCGTTACGAAGGGTGTCACTGAATTCCAAGGACCGGAGAACTCGGCTGGTCGAGCTATGCGCCAAGTGATAAGGCCGAAGATCTCAAATTAGCATGGAGCAAGTCGAGACGTTACTTTACTAGTAGCAGCCGCTTCTTTGACAGCCTCTGCCCCCACAGCCACTACATTGTGAACTCTATAAAGTATAGACATGCTAGACATCACAACAAAAGCTTCGAAAGTCTCAAGATGATCAGCACTGTACAGTATCTACATCACAATTCGCTACACGACGTCAACGCAGCTGTCTAACTATTAGCTGCGATTCGTATTCAAGTAGAGCTTGCAAAATCGACAAATAACAGCGGATATTATCAAAGCATAGGGATACATGCCGACATTTCTATAAATCTAAGTTTTTTCGCGAATCAGATCTTAAGCTTCCGCGTGCATGGTTTCCGGTTTCTTCTGGTCATCGAACGTCTCAACCATTCCGACGGGTTGCGCCGCCTTCTCCTTTCGCAACAGCTCCGCCTCCTTAACAGTGGTGAAGATGCTAGAGGATCGTATGAATACGGTATCGATTTCTTCTACGCTCAGGCCAGTCGTCTCTGGATAGAAGAAGTATACCGAAGGGATGATGGAGAAAGCGACGATAGCCCAAACGAGGTAGAATCGCCATCCGATCGAACCAAAGCCGATAGGCGTTGTCAAGGCGACAGTGAAGGCAGCGATCCAGTGAACGGAAGTGGAAATACCGGATGCAGGGGCTCGGTATCTGGTTGGAATGACCTCTTGACTATACAAGAAGTTGATACCGAGGAAACCGATAGGGTAGAAGGCGACGTAGATGAATGCGAAAGCGATGGCGACGTAGGCAGGTACAAGATTGTCTTCGGTAACCTGAGATCCGCAGATAGCAAGGGAGAACTGCACAGAAGACAAAGGGTTAGTGATGTGTAGCTGCAGGGAGACGATTCGGGGGGTCCCACTTACCATACAAACAGTCATACCCGCACCGGCGATCATTAACAGCTTTCTTCTACCGGCCATCTCGATAGTGAAGAACGGAATGAAGCAGCAGATGAATTTGAAGGTCAAGTCCGTCGCCCCTAGGATCTTGGAAAGGTCATGTGAAAGACCGATGGCAGAGAAGAGGGTTTCGGAATAGTAAGTGATTAGAGCGGAACCGGACATTTGGGAGAAGGCTTGAGTGGCTGCAGCGAGAATCATTCGGTATCGCATCTTGTCATGACCTTGCTTGAAGATACTGAGGAAGGAGGCGGACTCGGCCATGGTGTCGTTGAGGTTGCAGATACTGTCGAGGATGATTTCGACGTGCTCGCTGGTCGGTTCGACATCGTCAACAATGGCCAGTACCTGTCGGGCCCCATCGATATCACCCTTCAGAGCCAACCATCGCGGTGATTCGGGGAATGTGAAAGTGAAACATGCTACTACGAGCGCGAGGATACCGGTGGTCATGCTATAGCCACGAGTCAGCTGTGTCCAAAACGTCATTGCACTGTCACCACTCACCACGGGAGTCGCCATTGCCATGACATGTCCGTATCGATCTTGGAGAAGCCGAAAGTCAACCAGGAAGCCATGGCGATACCTCCGGCGATACAGATACCGTCGACGATAACGTGATGACCTCGCTTGTGCACTTTGCTAGTTTCCGACTGCCAAACAGGGACGGTCGACGACATCATACCCAGGCCGGCACCGAGGACGACTGAACCTCTATCAGCTCAAGCTCCCATCACACAGAAACCACTCACTTCTAGAGACAAGCAATTGGGCCAAAGTGAAAGCGGAACACTGGAGAATCGTTCCGGCCAACGCGATCAAGGAGCCGAGGAAAGTCGTCCTTCTCCTTCCGAGTCGGTTTCCCAAATAAATACAAGACAGGCATCCGAGAGCTGCACCCAGGTTGAGCGTCGATACAGTGGTACCCTGAATGAGCGAGTTGTGGCTTTTGACGGCGCCACTGGTGGTCGCAGTGTCAATTTGTTCGAACAAAGTGTAGAACGACTTGTATCGGGTCACACCGCCGAGGAAGGACAAGGAGAAACCCATGGCTAAGAAGGAAGGAATGACTACGCAAAAGTTCATAGCGTTCTGCAGGGGTTCGCCCCGCAGATTGAGGAAGGTCATGTTGGCGATTTTTGATTTTGGCTAGCTATGATTGACGGACAGACCGACAGGCAGCAGAAAGAAGAGATAAAAAATCGGAAGAAGGAGAACGTCAATCAAAAAGATCTCTTATTCAAATCTTCTCTTGAGTCGCTTTCCGTCTGGCTATCTTTTGATGCTCCATGGAGCCCTCGCTTCGACAGTCTTTGTCATCTCGACAGAACCCCAAATTGCACTGGTGTTGGATTTACCATTTCTGCAGAAGAACAGGGACCCCCGCGTTGTCCCAGTCCTGTTCATTACCAAAAGTAATTTTTTTGACTTTTCGACCTGTCATTGGTCGACAGATGTTTCTGATTCTATTCTCATCTCGCCAAGATGAAGGGTAAGCTGCCGCAGACGCAGGGTGGGCCCGTTGTCCCTGAAGCGGCAGTGATCAAAACTGGGCGTTTCGATTGACCGATCGAGTACATCCGGGACGTCAGCCGGAAATAATCCCTTTCGGCCACCTGGAGACACGCATTCCCCGCCTTTCTTATCGTGCGAGTTGTTGCCGAGCTCGCTTATCCACGCTGCGTTTTGTTAGTCTGAAATGGGATAACGAGAAATTGTTGAACAGGGCGAACCAAGCAAAATTGAAATTCCGGTTCGCCCGCGGAGCTCGCTCCAAGTGTCACGTGTTCAACCAGTTTCAGACTGATACCGATTCCGATTGCGTATTGAAGTGTCGGGGTGAGTGATTGGCACATGGAAGGTCTTGTGCTTCTGCGCCTATCCTCGTCAGGCCGTCATTCCCGGCGATTGAGGCAAAGGCAATGACGTTTCGAACTCTGAATCGCAATATCGCAATCCAACCTCCACTCCAGTGACGTTCCAGCAAACCCACGAATACGGACAGGCTTGATCGCAAATATGACAGCGTCCCAACAGCAAAGCGTATATGATAGGGAGCACCGTCGAGCACATGCGCAAGGAAGAGGTGTATGTCCCCCCTTGCACAACTCCCACTAGCAACAGCAACATGGACCCTTCCATCCAACCTCCAAGAGAGCCCAATTTCGCGTTGTACCAGAAAGAATGTTTTCTCCTTTCTCAACAAGGCAGTCACCCCGACTTCTCTACTAGGCCAGACAAGCTGGAGGAGCTAGCCAAGGAGAAGCTCAGCCAAGGAGGCTGGTTGTATGCATCCTGTAACGCGGGGATAGGATGGACCGATCGGGCAAACCGAGAAGGTGCGCGTATAACTGTTCTTCGTTAAGACTTGACTGACGAGGATCGTCGTTGTGAAGCTTTCTACAAGTAAGGCGTCGAGGCAATCGACCTTGAAAACCATACTGATATCTTCCAGGTATCGCATCGTCCCTCGAATGGCCGTGGACACCACCGCGCGTGATACAACGACTAACCTCTTCGGGCATAAGATCAACGCACCTGTCTTGTTTGCTCCGATCGGGATCAACAAGATCTATCACCCTGTCAGTCTTTGGGTTTCAATTGTCAAGTCGATTACTCACCCTGCAATGTAGAAAGGCGAACTCAATGCAGCCAAGGTAGCCGCCGAGCTGAAGATTCCATACTGCTTGTCGACAGCAGGCAGTCAGCCTATTGAGGACGTTGCAAAGATTAACGGCGAGGGACCAAGATTTTTCCAGCTATATTGCCCTCATGACGAAGAGCTGGAAGATAGCTTACTTCAGAGAGCCTGGGTGAGTCATCTTTCTCACCTGGGTGTGTATCATCTGCTCACATCCCATCACAGGACAGTGGATTCGATGTATGGTACGTGCTTGCCCCGATCAAGACTCTTACTTCACAAGCTGAGTAGTATTTCTTTTTAGCATTTTGACATTGGACACTTGGCAATTGGCTTGGTGAGTATATCGTGAGCTGCTGGCACGGGATCGGCGCTGATCACCGGACTCAGGCGACATGAGGACATCTCTCAGTCCAACTATGCGTTCTATCGCGGTCAGTTATCTGAGCTGGTCTGCCATGAGGACCTCGTCACTGAAATATGCCGTTCTCCTTAGGTATCGGTGCGGAAATTGGCCTCACCGACCCTGTCTTCAAGCGGCGGATTCAAGAAGCAGGCTTGGATCCTAACAACAGTGATGACATGCCAAAGATTGGAGAGAAATGGATCAATAACGTATGGCACGGTGGGTTGCGGCGGCTGTAGCCTAACAAGTCCCTATATTGATGCTCTTATTCAACAATCTTTAGGCAAAGCTCACACGTGGGAGAAAGTCGCTTCGTGAGTACGTCCTAACGGTGCACCCTCTGTCGTACTCTAACAACTCGTTAGTCTCGTGACAAAGTGGAAGAAGCTTTCAAACGGGCGCCCCTTCCTTGTCAAGGGTATCCAGCACGTCGATGACGCTCGCAAAGCTGTAGAGATTGGCTGCGATGGTATTGTCGTTAGCAATCACGCCGGAAGGCAAGTTGATGGAGCCATTGGCAGCCTCGAGGCACTTCCCGAGGTTAGTCTGCCTCACCATACCCTCCAGCTAGAATCCAGCTAACACGTTGGGGTCATCAGATCGTTGAAGGTGAGCTGGGCCTCCGCTTGCGCCCAGAATTGTATCATTGATGATCTTTGACAGCGGTGGGGAACAAGTGCACCATTCTCTTCGACTCAGGCATCCGTACTGGGGCCGATGTCTTCAAGGTGAGTAGGTTATCATTCGAATGATGAAGGGAGGGGCTGAATCTACTGTGACAGGCCCTAGCCCTCGGAGCCAAAGCTGTGCTTGTTGGGCGTCTCTACGGTAGGCATCACCCAAAGATCCGGGTCGCGATCAGATACTGATTCTGCATTACAGTCTACGGTATGGGTATCGCTGGTGAAGCCGGAGTTCGTCACGTCATGAAATCTTTGCTGGCTGATTTTGATATCCTCATGAATTGTGCGGGTGTCAAAAACATCGCCGACATCAACAAGTCTCATCTTCGTGAGTATGGTGATACGCAAAGTTGATTGTGTAAGCTCATGATCTCGGTTCGTATAGGTTTCATTCCTGGCCAGAATGTTTGATGTAGCCCGTCCCAAAACGGCTTGTCTTCATAGTGAAAGTTATTACGCGCATGTATCCTTGTAGCTGGTTTATAAGCCTGCCAACAAAGACAAGCTTTCTGACTGTTGGCCAGGAATCACAAGAGTCAATACCGGTTCCTCACCTGATCCAACAGAAACTCCTTACTCTACAAAGTGTTCCTTCTCGCCCAGACCCACTCTGCTTATCGCCCCAAAAAGGCACTCAAGCTCGAGCGATCACTTCCGTATCGGCCTTTACGATACCAATTTCGAGCTTCTCCGCGAGTCTGTTGGTCCGAACGAGCTCTTTGCGGACAAATATGCAGCAATCCCACCCCGAAAGCGTCGGCGGGCTGCACAACATCGTCCTCATCATCGAATTGGCACAAGGGGCGCGTGGCCAAAGAGCTCTTTGTGAGCGATGACGCATCGCGCTGTGTTTGGCACCAGTCGCGGAGTTGTACATATCCAGAGTCTCTTTGCAAGGCGTGGCTATCGGTCTCCTTGGCCAGAATCGGCGAGGATCTCTGCTGCCCCTGAGGGTTCACATGTTCAGGCGGAGGAGGCACAGCGGCCAAAAGACCGAGCGGGCGAGCAAGACGAGTACTCGTATTGCCATTTGTCAAATAGCCGGTGAGCTTGTGGAGAGTGTTAATACGAGCCAAGTACCCAGTCAGTTGCCAGATCATTCGAGGAAACGGAAAAAAGAAAACGGAACACATTTATTACGCGATACATACATTCAGTCGGTTTTGGAGTTCGCTCAGCGCAATCCTAGGCACCAGTGAGACTCGAGGTCATTTTGGTTTGAGTTGAAAAGTACTCTAGCTACACCTAAGGTCAGACGGGACAGTAATAATACAATGTATCAGATCCCACCTGAATGGGATTGGGCGGCCGGTTGGCCCTCGGACCCGCTCATAGAGCCGCCTTTCCTCTGGACTCGTATGGAATGAGCAAAGTAGTGATCCCCGCGACCAGAAATAATGCTCCGCTTGTGTATACGGGAGCTGCTGTCTTGAGGTTGCCGAACATCGCAATAATGGGCGCTAAAGATGCAGCAGGATGTGTGAGCATTGGGTCCTTCCACACATCCACAGATGAGAGGGAAAGAAATTCAGCCTCCTAGGATCAATGACTTAAGGTCATGCACGCGAGCGTATACCACTCGGTTGCATAGCCATCCGATTCAGCAGGGGGAACTCACCCATGATGCCGAACACCCTATTGGCCGTAGCTGTCAAAGCATTGCCGGTGCCTCGATCTTTTGTCGGGAAAATTTCGGGAGTGAAGGCGTACAGAACCGCATACATGACATTCGAGAAGAACGAGTACATGCAATTCCAAGCAAGGAGGGTATTGCTGGTTTTGGCGGTCGTGCTGCCGTAGATGAAGATGCCAGTGAGGACCGTTGCGGCAGCCAAAGTGCCTTTTCGTCCCATGTATTTCACTTCGACAAGGATACCTCCCAGTACGGCGCCGGGCACACCTAAGACGGCGATGATGCATGAATTGCGATAGGTTATGTAGGTCGAGCCGTCCCCTATCTCGGCGCCTCTGATGGCAAGAGTGTATGGAATGAATGCATTCTATAACAAACCCATCACGTTCAGCATGCATGTGCAGGCATGTATAAGATTGAAGCGCACAGACAGTGGTGACTCACGTAAAGGGGAAAAGCTAATCCGATAAACGCCCAGACCGCGATGATAAGGGAAGTGCTGATCATTAATCTCCGAGTCGCGAACAAGGCTCTAACGTGGGTTAAATTGACCTTTTCGAGCTTCCTTTTGATCGCGGCCGCAGCATCAATGTGCGCTGCCGAGCCATTCCCCAGTGCTTCGCATGCTCTCAGATCATCAATCGTGAGATTGGATGTCTTGCCATTTCGGCGAGCAACTTCATGAACAATTCGAACCGCATCTTCGTCCCTTCCTTTCCCCATGTAGTATTTCGGCGATTCGTAGATGGAGAAGAAGACGAATCGAATGATGAACATGATCAGTGCGATGCCTCCCATTGTTATCATGAAGTATCGCCATCCCATGTTGGCGCTGCGAGTGCATGTGATGTCTTGTTGACAGGTCAAATCACCGAGTAGAGGCCAAGCGATCAATGTGGCCAAGAGTTGGGCGAACGCCCAAAATATCGAAAGTACCGTCAAGAGATATTGATGAGTTCTTGGCAAGAACTCAAGGAAGATCGCACTGTCCACCGGTAGATTTCCGCCTACGCCACTGCCGGTGAGCGCGATAAACACGCCAACGGCTGCGAAGTTTGGAGAAGAAGCCGCGACCATGCCGAAGACAGCGGTGATCCCGATTGTAAGATTGAACCCCCATTTCCTGCCGAAGACGTCACACCCGAAGCCCCAAAAGATTGCGCCGGCAAGCAGCCCAATATTCTGAGCGAGAGTCAGAAGCGGTGGACGGGAAACGTTGAACTCGTTGGTCACCGGTGTGAGGATCAGGGAGGTAACGATGGGCCAGAGGTTGTCCTGGGCCCAGCCGAATCCAATGACAACGAAGAGCTGCCATTGGTACTTTCCCATGCCTATGTCTTGGATCTGGATATGTGGTGTGAGCTCGAACTCGCAGGCTGAGGATACCCAATCCGCGGTCCACTCACGGCTCGATTCAGGACCCTTGCTTTGGCTGCATAGACTGGGTCCACTCCATCGATTGCAGCATCCTCATCAGTGCCCACGACTTTGACCTCTCCTGTCCTGAAAGTCTCTTCACTGGGCTTAGGTTCTGGACGTTGCTTGTCGGTCTCGACCATGCTGTGTGCGGTAAGGAGCTCAAGTTCAGTTGGGAAGAGCAGATCTACGCCGCGAGCTGCGTCCCGCTCATCTGATATGTATAGGTCTATTTGTATCTGGCGGTCTTATCAGGCCCGCTTGTCAAGTCTTACTAATTTCGAATCGGACATTATCAAACTACGTCACATATGATACCATATCTCGCCATACCTCAGATAACCTTCATAGATACCCACACGTAGTCGTAACCTTAGTGCATGTGAATCATGTTCCTGCAACCTAGAGAGCAAACAAGAAGCGAAAACGATATAGGTATACTGTGACTTCGGTGCTATGTTAGGTCAAGTGAGTAACTGCTACATTGCGATACGTCATTCAGGGTCTTTTAACCGTATTTCCCGATCAAAAACATTATTTTGGATGGTCACGTGACACGTCAGTGACTTAAGTGCACCGTATGATTGTATCTCTGCTTTCTCAATCATACTTCTACCTTCTCGACACCGCTCTAGTACCATCTCTGTCACCCGCCCTCCCTGTTCCCTCTCGATGTTACGTGTGCCAGCCCTGGATCGGGCTAGCCGTTGGATAGGACGCGTCCTTCCCTGGGTACGCGGGGCATCCCCAGGTACGACGGCTTTGTACGTAATCCTGTCCATAGTGTTATGTAGTGTTTCGTAGTTTCCGTAGCTTCCATGCTTTAGCCGGGCTCGGCCCTCGATCCCACCCGGCAGATGACATGCAACCTTTTAGCCCAAGACATGCACGAAGAACGGTAAGAGAAGAGTGAAGAAGGTGCGCAGCGGAGATCGCCTTTTGGGTTTCAAGCATTAAAAAGCTTCATCCACTCAGTTAATTGCATATATCAAACACAGCAGCATGCTTCCGAACTGCACATCCTGAAAGAGACGGTTCTCGCTGGACTACTGAAACCTCTCGTCCGTCCGTTTCTGGTTCGATTCAAGCGCTCGACGTATGTCTCCTTAAGCTGAGGCAGGAATCGCACTGCCAACCATGCTGATTTGGTCCAAGGACGTGTCACCCGAGCTCGTGCTAATCGCGCTGCATTCAGACGCCGACCTCTTGGAAGACTCGATGTCGCGCTTGAAGCGAGAGAGTGTTCCCCTCCACTTCTGCTGCGTTGATGCATCGGCTGATCGAGACGAAGTTGTGCTGCGACTCTGGCTGGACGGTGAGGACGAATGGCTCCCGGATCTGCCGCTGTTGCGAGAGCGAGTGCGATACCGGGAACGCTGAGAAGGCGGAGGAGTATCATTGTCACTGGATCCCGCTTGCATCGCCGATTTGGCGGCGAACGACTTCTTTGTATCAGTGAAGAAAGATTCGATAGCCTTCGCCGACATATCAGGATTGATCGACTTGAACTCAGTCCATTGATTCTTGAGATCTTCGAAATCGTTCGCTAGGCCTTGTAGGTGAAACACTTCTCAACGATGTGGTGGGCGTCCCTTGCCTTGTCAACTTCTTCCGATTCGATTGCAGTATCAATGGTGTACTCCATACCCCTAATTTTTCGCTCCTCTGGGTCCCACTGTTGGCTGATTTTGAGAAGCTCCGCGTGAAACCTAGAATCGTATTGGGTGGTCCCGATTTGGGATTTCGCCCCGAGGCCCTTGGAGGAAGATCTGGTGTATGCCGTAGAATCAGCCCTTGAGTTTGTGGATCGAGATGGACTTATAACTGATCGAAATCCGCTCTAGGTAAATTGTATGTGGTATGGAGTGGGTCTGAATGGATTGTATGTTGAATCGTTGTTGCAAGGGGAAATAAGATGGAGTGGCGATCAGAGGTGGGCGGTATGGTATATCTCGATATATATAACGAGACCAGTGTTCTCTTCCTGCAGACGGGGGATCAGAGTGCAGATTATTGTATAATGGAAAGTGTTATACTTTGACTGCGTGTCGAGGCAACGATTGTCAGAAAATTGCCATACGCACATTGAAAGGAGTGAGTGACATCTTTTCATTGGGAAGCTGCAGTTTGCAAGGCCCAGACCCACTGCGAGTACAGCATCATGTCAGAAACCTTTGGCCAGAAGCCTAGGTTTTCTAGCCCTTGCAATTGCGCAACACCGATGGTCTACCTAGCTTAGGAATCTGCCCCCCTCAAAGGGGTAGAGCTGAACCCTTTCATCCGATGATGATCCATGTCTCAGCTACATGGCCATTGGAGGGACCCAACGATCCTTTCAGGCATCACTGAGCCTAGAAAGATTCGCAGGAGTACAAGTAGGCATGAAGTCATACACCGGTTTCTGAAAAGATCGCAATCTCAATCCTTGGTCACCAAACGATAGACCATGTCCTTGTCCATAGACTCTTGCATACATTGCCAGGCTTCGATGTATAGGTATCCGCAGATGGATGGGTCCACTCTTCTGGGTTGTGATTGTGGGTATGAGAACCTGAAACCGGGAACTACACCGTGGAGCAAGAATACTTCATCGACTGGCGGTGTTCGCTCTATCGGCGGTCGACTACTAAACGACAGTGACTTGAACAATTCATCCCTTGGAACCGCTTCCGGAACGCCTGGTACCAGGCGGGGCCCTTATATTTGGTCCACGAGGCATCATTACGGACAATCAACTATCTCAGTGAGTAAAGCATGTCGAATCTCTTCTCCATACTCTAGACGGTTTCGGATGGAGATAGTCTGTAAGGCACACGTCCTAGCTCGTATGAATGACAATCAGAGCGCCGCTCACCGTTCCTCGTTAAAGGCAGAACCTCTCGTCGAAACACTCGACGGGACCGGCGGACTCAGACTACCTAGCGTCGAGCTCAACGAGTACAGCTCAGAGGGTCCCACGCACCGGGATCCACGGCATACAGATGGCTCTTTGTTAGCGCCATCCGAACCGGAAAACCTACCCCAGGACGACTGTCCGGATCCCACGGAGTCAAACCAGGGATCACCAAAACCACCGCCTTCCAAACTGCGCCGAGTCGCCTCAAAAATCGCCAGAGCGGGCCGCCGTCGACGTCCGGCGTCTCCTATCTCCACGGAGTTTCTCTGGGTGAGTCCGTCTGGACACCTCGTCCAGGAAGGTATAACGCTGATCTGCGAGGCTTTATATCGAGGCTGACTGATGTTATTCGTACATATTGCAGGATGGCGAGTCAATCGGAAGCGTTTCATGCAAACAAGCTCTGCCTCATCAGTCCAAGCGTACGGGCGGTCCTTTGATCTGGGTGGGTGCGCTATAACACCACTTACTCATTGCCCGACTGGCTTGTCTTAACATAGCAAGAGATCACGGAGCTGACACAGAGTTATCTATCTAGGACGGAACGCACACAGGGTTATCCATCTCATCCTCGTTACTTCGACGCGATTGAGTATGCATTCCTGCAACGGAGCGATCATAGCGTATTCCGAATGGCATGTGGCATGCTTTCGTGTGGACTACAATGTAGCAGTCCTCTCGAATACGCTTTCTGCTTGGAATTCAAATACAAACACGCACCTGATGCATATGTGTAATCGCCTTAACACCTCTGATATATTCCACAGCTTCGTTCACCTTAGGCCGCTGCGATACGATGCGCCCGTGAAGACGTCAAGCTGGCGACCGAGCCAAATTCGAAGGGTCTTTTCTGACGCCGATGGGGTGTTGCGCATGGAAAGAGATCAGTCGATCAGCGGCGCAGTGTAGATCCTTCTGTGCATGGGCTACTGCTCAACTGACTCAATCGGAGAGATAGATGTTGGATATCGCAGCCGGGTTTACATGACTTTCATCGCTCATCTGCGAAATCAACGTCAGGGTCAAGTAAAGCCTCTGGTTGGCACATGACTGTATCAGGTAAATCATCCATATTACTGCGCAGCGAGCGTGCTTTGTTTTTGCGAGAGTGGAGAACGTAATAATCGTGCGACATTGCGCTTAACATGCTTACCCTACCAACATACCGTGACCGTAATTACCAGCAAGCTTACTCGCGAGTATGATAAGGTGGTCTACCATCTCTCGACATTGATCTCCCTTCTGTATTCACCCGACTACCTATTATACGCTCGAAAACGGTCTTCTGTCTCCCTGCATACCATCGCAGATAATATGGACGGACCATCTTCATCGAAACGACAACAAGAGGAGGAAGGCCTCACCTCGAGCGGGAAGCCCAAGAGGAAACGGATAAGGTCCATTATGGGATGTACCTTGTGTAGGAAGAGAAGGGTCAAATGCGATGAAAAGAAGGTAGGCTACAGCCTCTGCTATGAGTCAGCCCCCGTTCATGACATGTCCGGTGTACCCCCTCAACATCGTTGTAGCTGACCTTTTACGTTCCCATACACTCTTAGCCGAAGTGCACGAATTGCTCCAGACACCCCCTCAGAGTATGCGAATACGAGTTCGGTATGCCTCATGATGCGCCACCGAAGACCACGGCTCCGTCACAACACACACCTCTCCCATGGAACGCAGACACATGGCTTGATGTAAGGCAAATACTCGGACTCAACCGATGGAGACACTCGGACTCGGAGCTGACAAACCGGTGTAGGATATCTCTTCTTTAGGTCTCGGATCTTCATCATTTGCGACAAGCTCGAAAGCGACGCTAGACATACCATCACCCTTGAGACTGCAAGGAACGCCCAGTCCAGCGGTCTATGAGGAATCCCTCTCAGATAGACAGGTTGTGAGGAGTATGAGTGCTGAGCTCAGGTCAATGAGCGTGATCAAGTGAGTCTGGTTCTCAAGAGAGGTTCCCCGCACCTTTGAACAAGATCAAACTGGTGAAAGGATCCTTGATAGATAACCGCGGGGTTTCTCCTGTTAGTCCGATGACTATGCCTGATCCAATTGGCCTGGCAGACGCGTTCCTAAGCAAGGTGAGCACGCTAGCCGCCTGATGATCGTCCACTGGTCGCATATCCAATGTTCATGTAGCATGTCGCTTTGTAATCTCGTTCTCTCTGACTTGACGCTACACATGCTAATGCCCGCACTGTCAATCGAAAGCTGCCGATGTCCAGTCATACTCCTTTCCCTTCGATTCTCACATTCCATGCTGCGCTTGTCAAACAGTGTTTCCAGTCACTCTCCTCCGACTCACATTCCCGCCTGCTCTGTACGGCCACTGCGGTGTTGTCATCACGTCCTTCGTCGATGACAGCTATCACCGACACTTCGCCTATCCGTTCTCGACGGCCTGACGTCTTCCATCGATACCTACAATTGGGCAAAGAACAGACCGGAAACGTCATCACCGGGAAGTTGGGTGCTGTGGCCTTCACTCTGCTGCTTTGCGAAGCCCTGGACCCGACGCCATCGCATTGGAGAGAACAAGTGGGGATCATGGTCAGGAGATCAGTCCATTCTGGTGGACCCGGGTGGGTAATAGGCGTGACGGATCCGCTACCGGGCTATACTGGCGGTCACCTCATCAATGCGCAGCCGTTGTGTATGGCGTTATACTCTGAGTTGACGGCTATGCTGGAGATATGGGGTGAGGATCATTTTCGTTTTTCGCTTTCATATCGTCCTCGCCGCCTAAGATATAGTAAGCTGAACTAACACGTCACGTCGTCTTCCCTGTTCAGCTTGCCTAACAAGCGGCGGAATCCCTATTCTCCTCGGTTCACCCCTCGAGAAGCGGCCATGGCACCTGGCCTCTCGCTCTGCGCAACTCAAAGCTTCCTCGCCTCTGACAGGACCCATCCCAGACGCTATCGAGGTGATGATCGGTATACCCAGAGTGAAGATCTCCACTTTCGCCCGCGTCGTTGGTCTCGTCTCGATCGCCAATACTGTATCGGCGCAATCTTCAGGCATCAGCTATGAAAGACAGTCTCCAGGCGACAATTGGGAAGGGGAAGAGGAACAGGATCATGTCAGGCATGAAGCGGAGTCTCTGAAGATGGAACTGGAGTTTCTTTGGCCTAAGAGGCTGGACAAGAGAAATTCTGACAGGAGAATGTGGTACGGAGGCGTGAGTGATGGAATTTCCAGATTCCAGATTTCCAGAAATACTGCCTCGCTCTAGCCGCCAACTACGACGTTTCCGAACGCAGAAAGGAGTGAATAATCGGCTAACTTTCGATGAATCTGTCCGGCCCCGAATACCACAGCGCTTATGGCGTCTGGCTCTCCTCGTATTGGTCTTACAAAAAGGACAGCATCAGCCGCTTGATTCCGCAGAGATACAGAACTACATCGATGTATTCCTACAATTGTGCTTTGAGGCCTTATCCGAATTCGGGTGAGTATTTTTCTCAGTCAGAGGATTTAACCCCACCTTTATAAACGCACGCACATGGGATGGGCAACGCTCACACCGCCTGTTTGATTGAATCATCGTTAGACACCTAGCAGGTTGGTTATGGCCTATCGTCATCTCAGCCTGTGCCAGCCCAGCATCAGCTTCGATACCGGACCAAAGACAATCGTTTCTCAGCCTTTTGGGCCACGCTAAGAGCGCGGTAGGCGACACCGACCACTCAGCTCATGCCATCAGAGTACGTGGGACTGTCACAATCCGCATTCAGATGCCCCGAGTTGGAACCTGTAGCTGATGCTCTGATCCGCCACATGTAGCTCCTGAACACCATATGGTTTTACCATGATCTGGGAGATCTCACCTTCCACCTTAAGGACGCCATCAAAATAGACTCCTCACTTGACGTGCTCATGCTGTAGCATAGGTTCAAGCTAGCATAACCCGTTCCAATATCCATCTCATGTTGCAAAATTCTCACTTTCTGAGCGCCACCAGCCCTCGCCGAATTCTTGGCGTCAGTGTTCTCTGTATCGTTTTTCTTTGCACAACGCAATGTATGTATATGTGTTGTATTTCGACGCCTGCTTCTTTCTGCCCAGAACCAGCCCAATGACACAAAATTTTTCGACCATGTGGGACGGAACAAGGTGTGTATCCACATGCATGGTAAAATAATAGACGGTCCGTAGGTCGAGAAAAACAGAGAAAGAATCGAGCGGACATCATCAGCTGAGCGTTCTCAAAATTATGAACAATTCTCCTTCTTTGGGACTGCAATCCAGATTGATATTTTTTTCATGCTCTAGGCCTTTTCTAGACAGATCTCAATTAGAAAGTTTCCGTTTCGTCCTGCCGTTTGTCAACATGGTTCAGCTGAGTGTCGTATGCGAGTGTGGACAGCGCTCACAATTTCGGGGCCTTCCGCGGACTTGCCATTGCCGTTCTCGCCGCTTTCTACTGACTCGTTCAATCTCGCGTGGAGCCGTTGAATCTCGCTGAAAATGGAGACGAGAGTATCAAACATCAGGTCAGGTGCAGGAACAAAAGTCGCGTAGCGATTTGACTTACTTTTCCAGCTCGATCACCTTGGCATTGTGGGCTTCGTGCAATTTGGTCAGAGCGGGCGATCGTGGCTCGGCCGGAGGAGGGGACGTTGGAGGTGTCTGGATCTGGGCCTAATTGGTCATTGTCAGGTCAGCATCAACACAGTGCATATGTATCAACGGGGTTGTGGGGAGCAGACAAAGAGTGATACTCACAGCCAAACGAGCAAGAGCACTGTTCTTCTCAACCCTTTCGTCCTGTTCAGAGTCATGATGTACTTACGTCAACACGATTGGGTCAAGCAGTGAGCGTGCAGCATCCAACCTACCTGCAACTCAGCATGCGCTTTAGACAAGGCGCCCTGCAGCTCTAACACGTCCTTTCTGTACTTCTCCTCGACAGTGCCGTCCTCTTTAGCCCTGTTGTCGGCGATTGCTCGAAGCTCGGTCGAGTGTTGCTCCTGGACTGCTGCAAGTGAGGCCTCGAAATGTGACTTGTTCATCTCGGCCATCTGCACACAATAATTGGTCACTCTCTCATCGTCAGCTTGTTACAAGAATGGCATGAGACGCCTCTGTTAATGCCGTAGATCGGCTAGAGAGCGGCGATGGTAAAAGCAGGCCACGGACCGACATTGCAGATGGCTCACCTCTTTCGCACCGTCGAGCTCGTCCCTCACCCCCTGGAGCTCCCCTTTGACCCTTTTGAGTTCAGCTTCGACTTCGTCGGAAGCTGGACCCTTATCCGCAGCAGCATTCGCAAGCTTCTCCATTTCTCCGATGAGCCGGCCCACCTCATTCTTCAGATTCTTGTTGGTCTCTTCAAGCTCGGCGAAGGCGATTTTCCCGGTCTCAAGCTGAGTTTTGGCATTGATGAGCTCATCCTCGACCGCTTGTTTGCTTTTCAGGTAGTCGGCACTCAGATCGGAGAGCGCCATAGCGTGGGAAGCCCTCAAAGACTCGAGCTCAGCTTGATGAGCCTCAGTGAGCTTGGATTGTGTTTCCGCGATGCCCGAGCGAATTGACGCCAGTACGCTCTGATGCTCTTCGCTCGCAGAGATCTATGTCATAACCGATAGCCCGTTATCAGTATACAAGTATGAGTGGAATTTCGGAGCACACTCACCTTTGCATCATCAAATGCTTTGGAATATCTCGCCTCGAATTCGGCTTGGGACTGCTCCTTCTCCGCTTCAAGCTTGGCAATAATCTGAGAAAGTGAGTGCTCGACCATCAGCGAACAGTTATTGACAAAGGACGATGAGTAATCATACCTCGTTGAGGGTCGCCTCTTTCTCTTCCATAGCTTGCCTGACTTGGGCGATCTGAGCGAGTTCCTCCTCAGACTCAACGAGCTTGCTTTTCACCTCTTCCAGCTCTGCCTGGATTTCGTCCTTAGCTTTCAAAGCTGCATTCAGTCCGTCTTCCAGGTCTTTGATTTTGCCGTTCGAAGCCTGAGAGACTTCTTCAAGAAGGTTCACATGTTTGTCCGCGGCCCCCTTGAGCTTGCCCTCTAGCTCGGCAAGCTGGTCGGGGTGCTTCGATGATGATCGAAGTAGGTCTGCGTATGTTGCCGAAAGTTCATCATGAGCTTGTTTCAGTTGCTAAATAAGGTACAACAATCGTCAGTGGTCTGTAAAACATAAGGACGGATGAAGGTGAGCGGCCGTACCTGCAGCTCCTCCTGTTTTGCATCGGCTTCGCCTTTGGCAGCCGACAGCGCTTCCGTATGGCCAGAACCGGCAACTCTGTGATTCTCGAGCTGAACATTGAGAGCCTGGCGTGGGCAAGTGCAAAGGTCAATGAAAACATGGCCATCGCGTTCTATGAGTGACGAGGATACACTCACTTCTCTCTCTTCAGACCACTTCAATTCCTCGTCTTTTCGACCCTCTCTTTCCTTTTCAATCTGCCCTTGAAGTTCCTCGATCTCTTCCTGAAGGGCTTTGACCTGCCCCTCGAGATCATTGACGCCCACCAAAGATTTCTCGGCTTCTTCGGCACCTTCAGCGATCTCAGCCTCTAGTTTCGTTCTGACTCCTTCCAGCTCGGAGACTTTGGTTTCAAGAGTTGTTTTCGCCTCTTCAAGGGAAGAGATAACAGTTGAACGTTCATTGTGGGAGCTTTTTAAAGTGGACAGCTCTTCCTGGACGGCGCTGAGGCTGGATGTAACATCGGATAGGGTGTTCTGAGAGCTGGACAATTCAGCCTGAACAGAGGCCAATATATTCTCGAGCGTAGCCTTCTCAGCAGCGAGAGCTTCAACTTTCCCAGCCAACTCGTTCTCAATGATTTCCCGCTTTTCGTTGGCAGCTCTGATCTCGGCTTCGTGCAGCTCTTGCAATCGCGCAATGTGCGTCTCGGTATCAGACGCAGCTCGGTTGTGCGCGGATGAAAGCTCCGCTCGGAGCTCTTCGATTGCTTTAGCGTGATTTTCCTCCAGCCACACCTTCTCTTCGTTCAGTTCGGAAAGTCTCGCGTCATGTGCCGCTTTCTCGTCGAGAGCGTTTTTCTCGACCTCTTCCAGCCTAGACTTCACTTCCGCAAGCTCCTTGGCGTTAACATTGGCCTTAGCTGCAGATGGGCCCGATACCAACACGCTAGGGCCAGAGCCCGTCCTAGTCTTCTGCGCAACACCAGCTGGGGCAGTGGTCGCTGGCGTTCGGGATGTGGTGGGCGCCATGCTTGCTCGCCCTGCCAACGGTCTGGTGAGTCTAGAGGTAGAACTCGACAAAGTTGTTCGAGGCTTACTAGAGCCGTCCGCAGGGCCAGCGGCTGATGACTTGGTAGTGGACGAAGTGAGACCTGGTCTGGATGTGTCGGGTCGAGCTGAAGTCGCTGCACTGGGCCGAGCGGTCCGACTTGTCGTAGTGAAAGCACCAGTTGTGACAGGCGGCTTCATCGAAATCCTAGGCTTGACGGTGGATCCGGAGGCAGCAGCAGTGGTAGCAGTAGGTCGAGTAACCCGGGCAGCAGCAGCTGATGAGGACGCTGTGGTCTTGTCCGAGGCTCCAGTCGCTGCACGAGGCCTCGCCGCCGCGCTAGTAGATCTGACTTCGGTCTTGGTGGTAGACGAAGCGGTAGGGCGGGTCGCCGATGATCGAAGAGCTGAAGTGGACTGAGAAGGACGGGATGCGTGCGTGGGGCGGGTTGTCGAGGAGGCAATAGGGGTCCTACCAGCGCTTGTAGCGGAAGTGGGTGTTTTGGCAGTTGTGGAAGCAGTAGGCCGAGTCGTAGTGGAGGTTCTGAGAGGACATGGCGTAGGGCGAGAGGCCAGAGATTGTCGTGCCGTCGTTGCGGTTCGAATGGACGATGTCGCTGGCGTAGGTGCAGACTTTGGAGTAGGTTTGGGTGATCCAGCTGGGATTGAGCAGTCCAAAAGCCTCAGCAGAGGTCATGATACGATGAGAGAGGGGGTTACGGTAATGTCCACTCACAGCCGAAAACACCGCTCTTCAACACCTTTTTGACACCACCAGCGGCTTGCTTGACCCCTTCGACCAATTTGCTCTCCTGTTGCGAGCCCTCCTTGTCGGTAGCGGTAGCAGGAGTCTTTTCATTTCCGCCGTTGGAGCTCTCGTGCTGCTCTGATTCCGCAGATACCGCATTGACCTCCTGACCATCCGCCCCTTGCTGCTGATGTGGGTCCATCTCCTTTGCATCAATGTCGCCTGGAGAAACTTCGTTGACCTCGTCAGTTACGGCTTCGGGAGCTTCGGTTTCGATACGCTCTTGAGGCTTCTGTACGACCTCGACATCACCACCAGCGACTTTGACGTCCTCGCTGCTCCCGCCGTTGACCTGACGGAAGTCGGAATGAGGGGGTACAGCCTCTCCATCGGCACCGTCAAGCTGCTCTACTGTGTCCTGTCTCTCATCCTGGTGATCTGCTGCTTCAGGAGACTTCGCGCCGTGATTCTCTTCTCGCTCGTTTAGAGTCTTCATACTGAAGGCGTCAGAAGCCTGCGATGTGGGTCGGTCTCCGTCTGCCATTGCGGTCGGTCAAAGGGGAAGATGGACTCAAGAAGGTGATGAAGAAGTTCTGTGGTCGACGGCAGTGAATCTGTCTGGCGCAAGCTTACTGGGCAAGCCCTGCAGCCTGATAGCTGTCGAGATTGAGACGATGTCGAGGATTAGCTATGATTGTTGAAGGTGAGGTGAAGTTGGTCTGGGAGTAACAGGTTGAACAATGCACTATTGTAAGGTGAGGTCAATGCTGTCAATGCTGTCAATGCTTCTTCTGCTTCCTGCCTCTTGAAACACTGTGCATAAAACAAAACGCATTCAACGCATACACCGCATTAGCCGCGTCCTAAATATCCTAACCAAAAGGTCAAAACGCGTCAGTAAAATGCTTCCATTCCTCCACCCCATCCCCCCCCTCACCGCTCAACACCCCGCGTTCTTATGGCATCAAAGCGGCAGTAGTTGGCTAGCTTAAACGCTTCCATGAGCCAACAGAAGAAGCAGAGTGCAGAGCATGCATGTACCTCGCAGAAGTCTTTTGCCTGTCTACCATCTAACCAACTATCTACCTAGACACCATTAAGGTTTATCTACTAAATATAACCGCCGCCAAACGAAAAATAACATGAATGACCCAAAAACGACATGCTCGCCTGGCACATACGTACTCAGGGAGAGGAGAGAAAATCGTTATAGGACTATCGTACCGATTATCGACCTATTGTACTTCCTTACATTCCCGATAGAATCACCCGTGATTATAGGAGATCGTAAAAATGTCGATAGATAACAGTTCGAATGCCCTCACAGAGAGTATCGACAACGACAATGTCCAGCTAGCAACAATAGCTTTCACTGCGGTGCAGCTATTCCATTGTTGTTCAAGTCGCCTAGTGGTACTTTGAGATGGCGTTGAGGTAAGTCTGGCCGGACGCGCTGTGAAAAAAGTACACCGATGTCAGCTGTGGAGTGGATCGGTTTCAACGAAATCAAACAGTACTCACGTCAAAGCGCCATTGGTATACATGGGCCAAACGTCACCCAAGCCAAGACCGTTGGAGTAACCGTAAGCGTGTACTCTCTCGTCGTTCTCAAAGAGGTCCACAATCTGGTTGATGTAGTTGTCGATCTCCCCTTGGTCAGTACAAGGGATGAAGGACGAGCTGTCGTCAACACAAGCGAATTCGGTGACCCAGATGGGCTTGCCGAACGTGTTCCAATAGTAATCGATATCCTCTCGGACGCCGTCCATGTTGTTCTTGTTGATATGCAGGTTGGTGATGTCCCAAGGTACGCTGATCTGTTGGTTGAATGCACCGAGCCAGTTGATGTATTTTTCAGCAGCCTGGTGACACATTGAGGGGGAGATCAAAGCCGAGCCCTTAGCCTTAAAAGGCCCGATAAGGCTGTCCCAGAGACCGACGGCTAAACGAGGAGGAAACACGTAAGCAACAAGTGCGTCAGACTATGAGCGTGAAGCGGACAGACTGCGGAACATGCACTCACCGGTGCCGACATCAATGTTGGCGCTGCCCTCGGTGGAGCAGTCAGGCTCCTCAAAGCCCATTACGTATTGAGGGGTAGACGTGATAGTCTTGAAAACGTTCAATCGTTCGGCGTCGGTACCATCCACGGTACCGGCTCCCCAAAGCATGGGGACGGCAATGGGAGTGCCGGAGTGACCAGAGGGGTCAGAGGACCAGTCTGCAACAGCAGGGATCAATCATCGTCAGCTGAACTCCTGGTTAGGTGTAAAGGAAGCGAAAGTGACATGGACAAAGGATGTCATGTCAAAATCAAGCTGGCGAAAACTCACCATACCACCATCCAATATGGTCCTTGACGATATCGTAGGCGTCACCGCCAGCGATACCAGCTTTGATACCGTTAGGGGTGTATTGCCCATTGTTTGATGAGCCACCGGATGAAGCAGAAGTAGCGGCGGGCGCGGCAGAAGATGTCGCCGAGGTGACATCAGCGGGGGTGGTGGCAGCCTGAGTCTGTGTCCACCATTCATTTTGTGAGCTACTTGTGTCTACCCATTGGCTTTGTGTCTGTTGCTCCCATCCTGGTTGTGATTGGGGTTGCCAATCTTGGGTTGCAGGTGATTCAGGTTGCCAAGAGGGTGTTTGAGGATCTTCCCAACTTACAGTTGCAGGTGAGGTGTTTGCGTCGCTCGCAACGGACGTCTCAGCGGGCACTGAGGCAGCAGTGGTAGAGACAGCTGTAGCAACAGGAGCAGAGTCTGAGCTAGTCTTGGCCCGACAGGTTACTCCACGTCGGTTGACCCTTCTCTTCTTCTTCTCTACGAGACCACCAGCGACAGCGCCAGCTGACGCCTCTCTTCGCTGGACAGCAGTGGCCAGCCGCTCAACGGATCGAGCATGGTCAGCGACCTTTGAGAGGTGTCGTCGGTGAGGGTTCTGACCATGAGGGTAAGGAGCACCTGCAGAGAGGGCGGGGGTAGCGAGCAAGGCGAGGACGGGAAGAAGAAGTGAGAGTTGCATGATGAATGGTTTTTTATTTGATCTTGTTGAGAATTGGTCGTAGGAAAAGGTATCAAAATCGATTTGACGCCTTCTGTGATCGAGAGTATGAGTTGAAAGAGCGTTCACAAATGAATGTCTGGCTGAGGTTCTGGTTGAACGAAGGACTGTGTAGCAAGAAAAGGGATCCAGCGACCGGAGGAAAGGGAAGAAACGTCGCCAAGTCGAGGTACAGAGTTGATGAAATTGACAGAAAGCAGATCAGCATTCGTTCATCTATTTTATTCTTGTTATTGACGGCCACGTTGAGTTGAGGCTGTTGCTGTTGATTGCGTTTGATGAACACCAAAAGATCCTGTTCCTTCTATGCCACGACGCTGCTATGTCCGTCTGAACGCTTTCCGTTTCCCTACTCCTATTCCTATTTCTATTCCTCCTAATACAATGCCTATGTGTGCGCCTTTGCTGCTTGCTTGGCATGCACATAGACGCAACGTATCCTTGATACAAACGAGTGTGCGCGCGTGGGTGCGTGTCTGTGATCTAGGGTATCTTTGCAATTTTGGCCTTCGAAGGCATGAACCACTTTGTTAAGGAGATTGGTAGAGTGAAAATTGCTTTGGGCCGGGCCAAGGACACGCTTTGGTATTTTAGGGTAGAGGTGTGTGTGTGCGTGCATGTATGTGTGTGTCCATGTATAAGGTGAACGGGCCCTTTGACAGGATGGACAAAGCACAAGGGAAGTCATTCTCCCTCATCATCATCCGCCCTCCCCTTCCTCCGTCTTTGCCGTCTCACCGACAGACACACATTCCTTCCTTCCTTTGCATTGACGAGACGTGTTTCACTGAGCTGTCTCGGACGATCCAAACCAGAGAGCAGACGAATGCGGACCCAAGAGCAAAATATGACGCGCAAACTCACCTAGCTTCAAGCTATGCTGTCGATGTCGTTACCGTTGTATGTGTCGAGGTCGAGGTCGAGGTGATCGGTCGTGTCGTTTACTCAAACCTGCTGAGTATCCGTTGATGTCGATGTCGATGGTGATGGCGATGGCGATGAGGAAAAGAACAATAACAACAGCATGCGCGATCTGGATCTGAATATATATACATACATGCAACGCATGCCAACGTTACGAGTATGCTTTATTTGCTGATGCTGTGAAAAAGAGAGTACAACCCCCCTTCTATCCTATCGAAACCAAACCGTGGCGCGACGGGGCGCGTCTCGCCTCGTTTTGTTTTCCTTACACGTTTGGTCTTCCTCTCTCTATCCCCGCAACACCTCTTTCCTCTCTATAACCCTGAAAATCAAAATCAAAACCTACTCATGCACACTTCACGGCATTGTTACCCTGCCCAAATTACTCAACCTCAACCGAATCAGCGTTGTTCTTCCAAGAGTCTGGACCTGAACCTGGGTTTATCAGAAGAAAACCTCGGGTCATGTCTGCGGAGAAATACTTGTCGGCGCAGTGTTTTTGGTAACGCTACTCCATGCAAACATGACCGCGGAACTTTCTTATAGACGTCGATCGGGACTAGGGGGATAGACCGCGGTTCAGGAACCAGAAACCCCAGTTTAGAGGGTTGGCCGAGACAACGATAGAAACGTGAGACGTATATGCGCAGAACAAAGACTGCGTTGCTCTACATGAAACACACTGTCTTGAATAATGAATAGAGGGAACAGAGATCCGCACCTGTATTGAGAGCGATCTCGCTTCGCTGATGTGGTTAAGAGCCTCCGAAACTATTGAACGATCCCACCTTTTAAGCATACAATAGTCCTTGAGAAGTGCTGATGGGTCTCCCATTTCACAGATACTTACAACCTAGTTTCTGAGATATGCGCTTCGAAAGTGACACCCGATAATCCTCATATCCTCATGAGATCGACGGAAGCGCCCTGAGTCGTCGAGGAGAGTAATCAAAGGACCTCTGTTGTGTGTACTGGACCTTTGCAAGGCATGGTCTGGATTTTAACGGAATGAGGTTCTTGCGAGACCTGGTGCGCAAAAAAGGGGAATTGATCGCTCCCTCCTAAATCCCAAAGAGGGGCTTGATGAATCATCCTTCAGAACCAGTCATAGATTGGCCGAGCAGAGGTGATCGATCGCTGCGAGACCCCGGAATCGTTGGCGGGACCCGTTAACGACGTTCGTCAGGCGGTAGATGTGCATGCTCCTGCTTTCCGCGACTTGGCCGCTGTGAATCCTTGCAACCGATTTAATCTCTGACGTTTGAGCTTAGAAATGCCATGATTGCGTCACCGCAGGTCAGCCATTGTTGACAAAACCAATTCATGTCTTTCGAGGCCTGATGGGAACAGCATGAAACATGTTCGATCAACACAAGGGTTTGGCCTCGCCACCTGTTTTGACTGAAGAAAGAATTGCGCCGACACCCTCTGTTATGACCAGAGCAGGGCCTCCGGGGATAAGACTTGATCCTCCCCCTCTTGTTGAGCTCGCCCTTGAAGGACTGCTCCCTCAAAACCTAATATCACCGCACGATCCGCTGTCCAACCGAGTACGTTAAATCGTCCCAGCTTGTTAGATATAACCGCGCCCCTCTTAAGAATACAGAACGCTTCACGCCATGTTCACGCCTACCCCCCCAAATACAATCTCGTCATGACCGACCACAGCGCTAAGACATCATCCTCTTGCAGTTCAATGGACGATTTCGCCACCGGTTCCTCGTTGTCTGCATCGGTCTCGGCCTGTTCGCTTTCTGGTTACACCTCGTCATTGCATGGCTCAACTTCGATTGCCCCGTCAGAAAGCGATAGAACGCCTTCGATTTCGTTCAATGGTTCCTCTGTAGCCGAAGAAACCTGGCCAGATCCAAGCTCATCGGTCGAGGCTTCAGCCACATGCACCACCGCTTTTACGTTCCCAGCTTCGGCGAGCGACCTGGAGAGTGGGAACCTTGACGAAACGTACGAAACGTTAGATCGAAGGTTTGACGAATTGCTTAAGCAAGCCTGCGAAGGCGATGAGAGCGCGATCAAGAAACTCGACCATCTGAGTAGCTGCGGGGGGAAATCTGAGTATTATGCCGAGGTATGGGGTGTTTACAAGGACAACGTCTCGTTGCAGGAGTCTTACTGTCGACATTAAAGTAGATAGTCGAATGCTCCAAAGCTCCTATGTGGGATGCAGGCATACTGTTCTCCCTCCTATTTCTCTCTCATCTCTTCACCTGGACGATTGAACTCGCGCTACGTTTGGCAATATACGACGTATGCCCAGAGCCCATTTATCCTTTCAGAAAAAAGAGTTCAAATCGCTTCACCGCGACTTCATATCCCCGTTCGTGACTGTGCAATACACGACTGCCTGACGAATGCATCGTTCACTGATTTTGCATCACGGCATGCCTGAAGTTGGGATGTCCACTTCCGATCATACTACCGGAATTATGACAACATCACCTCTATCGCTGATTCTTGCCTGGCTACCTACCATCCATATGACTCTGACTTCAAGAAAACCTCGGTAACTTCTGGATATGCTCCCTTGAGAATGCCCACCTGGGCCTTGGTGACAGCGTTGGAGCAGTCAAACAGCATCGAAGGTGGTCCACAACCTGTTCGCATAGTAGATATCACAATAGTCAGATCACCTACCCTCCTCGATACGCGACTGATAGCGAAGCATGCGATCACACTTACAGGCGACACCGAGTGAGCCGTGAGTCAGCCCGACTTCCTCTTGAATTATCGCTGGCAAATAGGGTCGACCGTAAGTAACGGCTAACTTGTGGATTTTGTCGAGTGTCATCGAAAGCTCCGTAGCAGGGGTGTCGAGCGTCAACGAGCTCTGCGCAACCGAAGGATGCTCTGTCATCTTATCGTCATTTGTGTTTGCAGCTGGATCAGGGCTCTCCCGGGTGACAAACATCTGAATCTTGATCGAGGGATTTCGCTTCTGTATAGCTTCGAACTCATGTTCGAACCACGAAAGGGAATCTGTACCAAAATGATATCCGGGGTGTATCTGTCAGTATCCTCAATATCACCAGTGACGATGAGATGACAGCTGAGGGATGGGAAAGTCAGGTGTACTCACCAGTGTGTCTCACGGCCCAGAACATCTTCACTTCCTGACCCTTTCCATAGTAAGCCAGATCCTGCAATACACTTAGCGCCCAAGTGATGCCAGTGCCACCGGCAATGACTACCACTGAGTCGAACGCTCGCATATCGTGACCTGCGCCACCATAGGGACCATCGATGAGGACCTTGTAAGTCGCTTTCCCTCTCGATCGGACATCTTGGAAGAGCGCCTGGGTGAATCCTGAGAAAGGCTTGAGTAGGAAGACCATATTCTGGGCGGAGTTGACTCGTTCTTCCGGACGTGGGATAGTGGCCATGCTGAAAGGGTGAGATTCGAGAGGCCTGACACCAGAAAAGCGAATGAATACGTGCTGGCCTGGTGACCACTTGATGTACAGCGTTGGAACGGTGAGCTTCAATGTCTCCTCGTCAATCAATGTGGCGGTCGCTCGGTGTAAGATGGGGTTATCGAGGATCATCATCACCAGTCTCCAAGTCACGCTGAAGAGGAACAGGACGACGGTGGCGATCATGTAGGAGCTGGACCAGCCAGCATTAGTTATGAGTAAAGAAGATATGACTTCAGCAAAAGGATGCCACTCACTCGCTGTCCAGAAGTTTGTAGCCATGCCAGAAAAGCGCACCAGCGAAGAAGAGGGCCATGATGATATGGATCCAATAGAAAGCTTCGTAGAAGGATTTTCTGAAACGCATGACGCAACTCTATCAGATCCGAAAGCAAGTCGTATTATGCAAGGTCAGCAAAGACTCACCTGAAAGGTGGGAGAGCACCAAAGAAGAGCACAAGCAAAGGCGCCAGAGCCACAAAGCCTGATGGGTAAACAGAATTCGTTTTGGTCGCGTATACAATGCCCTTCTCCTGGTTAGCCCGAATGATCGCGGCAAAAGTGTGGACCAGCGACATGTAGGTGAAATTAAATGCAGCTCCTTGGTGGAGCACCTGAAGTTTCTCGTGGCTCACGCCGGTAAGAACCGAGATGATATTGCGTTTCGAGCCAAGGACGCTACAGGTGGAAGCGGCGGTCAGCGATACCAAGACCGTATTGCCGTCTACTCAGAGTTCCAGGGGCGGCAACTTACTATACGAACGGGAGGGTAGCCATTGCCAACCACTCGGATCGGAGGTATAAAGGAGCAGATCCATAATATGGAGGATAATAGTAATACTCGTTGATCCAGGTAAAGCAGCTAACGAAGAGCAATCCGCCCACCAACAGAAGGTTGGGGCCAAGTGGCCCAAAGGTCCACAGGAGCGATAGAGGCCTATTATAAGGTGGTTGCGGATAGGTGAAGAGTCGACATGAGGCGGCAATGCGGGTGTACTGTGGGATCTTGAAATCGTATCGGATGCGAAGCTTCCAGAGGACGTTGGTGGCCATGAAGAGGAATAGCGTACCACAAAGGAAATACAAAGCGTAGTACCCATATTTGACTTGATCTGCCCAGGGGATGTGCAGGACTTGATACGCGGTTCTCTCTTCGGATGTGGGAACGTAGACCCCATCTGAATTGACATGACCCGGTATATTACCACCTGCCATGTCGTGACGAGGTACGAGCGTTGTCGTATTTGACATGTTGTGATGCTGCAGATTGGGGTGACTTTTAGCGAAGGAAACAATGCCTGAGAAATGCAGGAAATTAGAAGGGGATTTTAAGATATCGCATGGATCAAAGCACTCATTATATATGTATTCTTTCATCATGTTTTCCTCCCGCTCAGCGAATCACGATCTGAGCGTTGCTCACCATGCCCAAGCCGAGAGCGATGTTCACAGACAAGGACCGTCCCTGAGCGACCGACCGTCTTGCAATTACGGTTATCGCAATCACGTCTAAAAGGCCTCGGCATCTGCGCCCACTCTCCCATTGGATACTCGGCCAGAAGAGCGCAATATATTGAAATGACTCTTTCCGAGACATTTGTGTTTTGCTGACGGAAAGGAACAAGGAACCAGCGATCTTAAAATGGCGCGGTGGTCCAAGGGGTCCTTTCGATCACTTGAGCCATATCTTGGACCAATCAGAGCGTGTTGCCACATCGGTCGATAGCGATCAGGCTGTTGAGATATGGCCTAGGATCTCGCCAAGATTGCATAGAGGCATCAATCAACGTAACACTGGACTACACACACGTACTGTATGCTTCTTTGACTTGTACAAGAGCTTTGGGATGAGGTTACACACCGGGTCGGCGATTCATATAAGAACCTCTGGTGTATCCCTTCTCTTTACACCCCTTAGTCCTTGATTAGCCACATCGCTCCTATTAAACGCCAAAACAGATCACTTCGTTGTACCTCTCGTCTCACTCCCACAACATTTCTCCTCAAGATGGACATGGGTCATGGCGATATGGACATGGGTCCTGCATGCAAGAGTAAGTGGCATCTATAAAACTCCCTCTCCATCGCATGAACCGTGAGCCGGCTAACACGCATCGGCCGCCGGTATAGTTAGCATGCTCTGGAATTGGAATACGGTCGACGCCTGTTTTCTAGCTAGCACCTGGCATGTTCGCTCCAAGGGGGGTTTCGCGGGCACCATCATCGGTATCTTCCTTCTTTGCATCTCCATCGAGTTCGTTAGGCGTGTAGGAAGGGAGTATGACCGAAGACTCATCCTTGCTGCCAAAGTAAGTTCAAGGCGCATGGACTACAAGCTCGGCACCCGCGATGCTAGGACGCAACCGATTCTGCACGCTGACGAGTGGCTTTGTATCACCTAGTCGACTGTTGCCGGGGTGCTTCCCGAAGTCGATGCCAACAAAGGAAGTGATGCGCCAGCAATGACATACCAGTGAGTTCTCTTGTCGTTGATCCCCCACCTTTAGCGAGATCGACCAGGACCGAGTCACTGATTTTGAGCTGTTACAAAAGCTTCAGGCCCTCCTGGGTACAACAAATCGTCAGAGGTGTCGCCTATGGAAGTCAGTTCACAGCCGCTTTCCTCGTGTGAGTCGGCTTTCATGATCCTCGGTCCCGCTGGAATGCATCGGTTGGTTTGCTGACATGCCTGGAACGCAGCATGTTGCTTGGCATGTACTTCAACGGATTCGTCCTCTTCGCCATCTTCCTTGGCCAGACCACAGGCTATATTCTCTTCGGTAGAGACACATGTACGGCTTCAGTGGATCACGTGGCCTCTGGAAGTTGCTGCTGAGAACTGCACGAGGTGCCTCATATGTGCGACCGAATGGGTACCGGTTGGGCTCTTGGCTTGATTCTGTCTATACGAGATTCAGTCCGCACTTGAAACTATAATACATCAACTTGTGTTCAGCCATGCATCACCGCTCATGCCCACTATTCCGTTATGCAGCTCATCATTCGCCAGCTGACAACGCCAAAGAGACCTGAGTATCCTTCGGCTCTGCTTGATCGACCTCAAGAAGAAGATGCTTGCGTTCTAGGACACTTCGCCAAGCAGCACTCAGTCGGACGGCACTAACAGTGGTATGAGCTGCACTCGGCTTCTGGAATAGGTTTGAAGGACCGCAGCTTATCCCGCAAAAGGGATACGAGCTGATGCATCTCGTATGGGTTGGAGAGTCGACCAAATGTCGCTTCCAGGTGATTCGGTAATGATACAACGTTCTTATACATGACGAGGCAGTTCTTTCTTAGACTCAGCAGCGCACTCCGGCCTCTCTCAGAGCCTCGCTTCTCAATCTCCCCTCTGGGCTGAAAAATGGCTTTTCACCGATTGAAGACGCCCTGTCTCCATTCCTTTCCTCGGTGTAGTCAAAGGTAGCTGAATGCAAGGTTGATCGCTGATGTAATGTGAGAACGTTAGCTTGCGTGCTGCGCGGGCTGAGCGTGCTGATCCAGGTGAAACCAACGAGAGCACTCACGTTGTCCCAGATAGCTACAGAGCCTGCTTCCCACCTGAATCGTACGGAACAGTCGAAGTTGTTCATGCACAGTTGTGCTAGAAAGAGAAGGTGTCAGCGGGCCACCTCGAGTCGTTTTTATGTTGAAAGAGTTTTCTTACTTACTCAAATACTCTCTCAGCATAACGTGCTCGTCGTAAGTCACTCCCTGTATCCTACCGCCGAAGCCATACGAGTAATACAGTGCATTCCAGCCGGTGACCGGATTCGTACGGATCAGCGGATGACGAGCTGACAGATCATCGCCGACGTTCAACGGATTGCCGCGAACCATGTTCTTCGATATCGTTCGGCCATGATTCGCAGCCTCTTGGTGGAAGAAGTTTGCGTTGTGTTCCGCTTCAGTATTTTCAAAGAATCGTAACATTGACGGGGACATCTTGTCAAGGATGTCGTAGCAGTTGACCCATTGAGTGTCACCGCCGCTGGGAGGGAGGGTGTTGATTTTGAGCATGGAGTAGTCCGATGGGACCTTCTCGAACGACACGTCCTACCCTCAGGTGAGTCAGCTCGATGAACTCGCTGACTGTGATAGGGCGATCACTCACGGAGTGGAAGGCTCTTGTTGCCCACCTCGACACATCGTCATGCAAACGCATGATACCACCTCCCTTCCTCTGTGCCTCCGCAGAGATGAGCTGAGTCTTGGCACCCATCTCACCGGTATTTTCCGATACGGGGTGTATGCACATGTCCGATTGTTTCGGCTGACCGGCAAGTTCACTGATCTTTCTCTGAAGCTGCATCATCTGATCTTGGCTAAGATTTTGCTTCCTGAAAAAACAGACTCCTCGACGTGAAATTAAGACCGCCAGATCTCGTATCAGGTCGTCCGCATTCGCCGACTGCAGCAGATCCGAGAGCTGCAAGTCCGACGTAAATTCTCTGCCGATAGAGGGCGTGACTTCGAAATGCTGACAAAGATGTCAGCTCGTAGGTACACACGCGTCTACAGTGCATGTGCTGGCTCACCTGATACTTGTCGAGCAGCCCACGGTATGGCAACGGGCCAGGCAGTGTGTTTCGAGCGACATCATCGGCGGCGGGTGCTGCAGCGGCGCGGACTTTGAGGGTCGACACTGAGACTGGTTTCGTTTCCACAGTCTGGGTGAGGGCGATTGGGGCCATTTTGTGTATTGTTCTGTACAATGTGATTCTTGAATCAGAGAATTCTCTGGGCTCGGTCATCCGCAGACCCTCTCATATAAGTGACTCGTCCACCCACACACACGTGACATGAATGTTCACAGAATTCTAGGCAGCAATACATCGATGGCGCCGAAGATTGCAAACGGAGCTCTGGCGTCATTTTGTGTGACATCTGCTTTTGCATAGATTGCACAGATCATGGCAATCATGGCATGGATCAAAGACGCCGAGAACGATTTTCTCTTTGCAGATGGTGTATCCTTTTATCCTTTTATCGGCGACTACGGGCTGTTCGGGTTTTTGGAATAATGGCGTGATCAGGCACACGTGAGCAGATATAGAAATATAGAACTTTTTTGAGCGAGTGGGTGGGTTACGGCAGGGGCCAAAGTGGGTCACCAGCGTGCGTATTTCACTTTTTCCAACGTTGTCACAAGATACTCGCTTATTAACATTGTCATAGACGCTCGCCGGGGACATCGTGATTGCAATCTTATCAACTAATATCGACTTGACGGTACCGATCACACCATCAATGCATCATCGCAATGATGTTGTGACCGCGACCTATGACAAAGTAGATATATCAAAAGTTTTGACCGCGTGCGACATTCCGCGGCAAGGAAAGCCTTAAAAAGGATGCTAAGTCGAGAGAAAATGCAATAAGTCGCCCCAATCCAAGCGTAAACCCAAAACACAATGTCCGACAAAGCTGAGCTCGCGCTGAACAACGAGAAGGACCTGGCTTGGGAACAGCTTCGGTCAGAGGCTGATCGAGATGAGGATTGGCAACACAGTCTGACTCTCTGGCAGAGTTTGCGTATCTACAAGACTGTAAGTCCGCTTGCGGCCCGCGATCATCCATGAGTTTGCTGCGATCGTTGACACTCTCTACAGGCTGTCTTCTGGTCGATTGTCGCATCTTTTTGCATTGTGATGGAGGCGTATGATACCCTCTTACTCGGTTCACTCTTCGGTCTGCCCGCATTCAAGCAACATTTTGGTCACGACCAGGGAGGAAAGGCCGGATATCAGATCCCCGCTCCCTGGCAAGCGGGACTGCAACAAGGTGCCAACATTGGTAGCTTCTTCGGTGTATTCCTCGGTGCTATTCTGGTCGACCGATTTGGATATAAATGGTCAATCATCGGTAATCTTGTTGTTCTGGCGCCGATCATTGCTTTGGTCACCTTTGCGCCGAACATGGGAGCTTTACTGGCTGGTGAAATCCTCTGCGGTATTCCCTGGGGAGTCTTCAGCACCCTGGCAGAGGCGTATGCTTCTGAGATCTGTCCTCAGAGTTTACGAGGATACCTCACTGTGTAAGTGTGTGGCCGTTTCGCAAGCGCTAGCAGTAACACTGACATCTTGTGTCGCAGCTTTGTCAACATGTGTTGGGTTTTGGGTCACTTCATTGGAGCCGGTGTTCTTCGCGCTGCAAATGACATCAAAGGCAATTGGTCCTACCGAATGCCTTTCGCTGTCCAGTGGGTGTGGATCCCTATCCTGCTTCCTTTCCTCTTATTTGCTCCCGATTCGCCTTACTGGTACGTCCGCAAAGGCAAACTCGACAAAGCGGAAAAGACTGTGCGACGCATCGCGCCTGCCGCGGAACAATCACGAGTTCAAGAGATCGTTAGCTCGATGGTGCGAACCAACCACCTCGAACAGGAAGTGAGCACCGGCACAAGCTTCCTAGACTGCTTCAAAGGTGTAGACAGAAGGCGAACGGAAATCAGGTAGGTGGACGCCGAGCTTGTGAGATTGCTGGATCTGGAGATGACGCTGACATCGCTCTGCAGCTGCGTCGTTTGGACCACCCAGATTCTGTGCGGTCTTCAATTCGCAAACTATTCGACGTACTTTTTCCAGCAGGCTGGACTGTCCACCATCTACTCGTTCGACATGACCATTGGGCTATACGGCGCGGCTTTCATCGGAACCTGTCTCTCATGGGTCCTCCTAACTTACTTTGGACGACGACGAATCTGGATCACCGGTCTCTCATGCCTCGTTGTCGGTCAAATTCTCATCGGCGTGTTGTCCGTCGTAGCAGACAAGGGTCACGAAGGGGCTCGTTGGGCTCAAGCTGGTCTTATGATCGGCTGGCTGTTCACGTGAGTATACGCGCGACACTGTGGAGAACGAGACTGACAAAGCACACAGCTACGATATGACGGTGGGACCTTTGGCCTACGCCATTGTCGGAGAGACTTCTTCAACTCGACTTCGAAACAAGACCGTCGGTCTCGCTCGCGCTTCATAGTGAGTTTGTTTGTCTCGATCCTGACCAGGGGCAAGGACAAGCAGCTGATGTTCCGCGCAGCAACGTGTTCAGCGTATGCTTTGGTGTCTTGATGCCATACATGTTGAATCCTGGCAAATGGAATTGGGCCGGAAAGACAGGTAAATCCTCGTTCTGCTTTTCCAGTAGTCTTGCATGAATGCAGCTAACGTCTGCTTCAGGCTTCTTCTGGGCTGGTATCGGATCACTTTGCCTTGTATGGGCTTTCTTCAGGCTGCCAGAGTTGAAAGTGAGTGTGCTCTGTGTCGTATGCCCGCCGTTCAAATCGCTGACTGGTTCATGCAGAATCGAAGTTTCTTGGAAGCCGACATCATGTTTGCCAGAGGAGTTCCGGCTCGAAAGTTCAGCACGTATGTCATTGAAGCCGATGCGGACGAGGTCGTTCGAGCTCAGCATGCGGAAGTTTCGCAGACAGCTTCGTTGTAGAACTTTATCGTCGTAGACAAGGGCACACATCTATAAGCTTCATGTAGAAAGTAATGCAGTCGATTGCTTTGGACGTCTGGGTCTGTCAATTTAGTCCACCATGCCAAAGTCACAAACCGGGCTCGAAGTTTTGTTCTAGGTCGTTCAATGATTTGGTAGAGTTCAGGAGTGGCTTGATAATACACAATGTGATGCAGACGAATTTTTCAACTCGGCCGCCGTTGATTATCCAGATTTCAATGACAAAACGTGTAAAGAAGGGAGGTGTGATATGCTGCAACAGCAGAAAGGGGCAGACGTCAATTTTTTTCGAGTCACGAATAGGTTCTGCACCGATGTCTGCCACCAGGATTGTGAGAGCACTCACCATGTTGTTACAATAAGCCGATGGGAAGAGTCCAGTCAATCCTACCCAATCAATCTTCTACCAACTCGCCTTGTGTACCCCTGGCAGTTCTCCGTTGAGCGCTTTATGTCGGAATTGAAACTACAATTGGGATGAGACAGTCAGAACCCCTTTCGCGGGCAGAGTGCAGTCGTAGGTCACGCCAGATCGGGGACAGACGATGTGGGAAACGCCCCAAGCAACATTATGCAGCTCCGATGAGCTAAACGTATGGTGATGATGGTGATCGGCTCAACTCACCCTGCACAACCCAAACTTGGAGATGACACCCCTAGCCCTTCCTGTCTCCCAGCATCGGCTCTTGACGGCGCCCATACGTCCCTCACCGCCATTCAGCGCGTTCAGACCCAGCTGAGCTTTATGTCGGACCGTTGCTGGTAAAGTAGTATTTCTAGCCACGAAGAGATAAGCTCGTCGTTGGACTTCAAACTGCTCGGCCGAGAGCCTCTTTCGGATATCTCGAAGGACTTGTGCTTTGGCGCCCATATCGTAAGATGTAAGGTTTTGGAGGTAGCGGGTATAGGTGTAAAGATTGTAGACGTGACAAAAATAAGCAAGGAGATGTCACCAGGTCAGGCTGGAAACTAGAAATGCTTTGTCGAATCGCAAGGGAGAAAGAAAGGTGAAGGAGGAAAGGAAGGGCGAACAAATATAAACTGTGTACAGTCACTGCAGCCACGTGGAAACCACGCTCACTTGAGATGGCCGTCGCCACCGTACGAGTGACTAGCTATTATTATATCGCTGCTACCGTGTTTTGTTGACATTTCACGCAATGTACAAGCATCTTCATGCGACGACTCCAGACTTCTTTCGGTTATAAGTCATAGATAGGACACATCATTCTATCACTCACTTGAGCAGCATGTCCGGACCGCCTGAAGAATCAAGACGGAATCTCGTGCTGCAGAAGCAACGAGAACGAGAAGCGGTATGTTGGGACCCCACCTTTCGGTTTCTTCAGCATCGCTTGTGAATCATGCTAATTGTCTTCAGTGCATTCACAGGCAGAGCATCAACGGCAGAAAGATGCCTTACTGAAGGTCAGCTCCCATTCTTCTGTCCACTCGCCGATCTAGCTTCCGGATCTAACGCGTTGATGTTTGAATTGACGGCCATATAGGAAGGGCAAAAAGATCACACTGTCGACAGATTCATTGGCGTGACTGAGAACCTGGACGAGCGCCTGATCAAAACGACCGTTGGTCTCGTTACGCTCTCGGACTTTCAAAAAACCAAAGACGATCTGCTAGAGCAACAGAGACAACTTGCTGCACAGGTAGCAGCTGACAAGTCGTGAGCCGCCCCATGTCGAATACAGCTCCTCCAGAGCCTGTCGCTCAGGCTCATCTCCTTATCTCATGTATTTACAGCCTACCCGGCGCTTCAAAACCGAAAAAGGCAAAAAAGAAGAAGGAAAAGTCCAAGTTGTCGTTCGCGGATGAGGAGGAGGACGATGAAGCAGAGACCGGAGATAAACGATCAAGATCTGACGAGGGTGAGTGAATCAGCACTATAGTGACCCTCATAGGGGTTGGTCAATCTGAGCGCTAATCTTTCATACCTATCCGACCGCAGATGAGAGCAATAAAAAAACCAAGTTCAGCAAGAACCCGGCGGTTGACACCTCGTTCTTGCCGGACCGGAATCGTGAAGAGCGGGAACGAATAGAGCGAGAACAGCTGAGAAAGGAATGGCTAGCACAGCAAGAAAGAACTAAGGCAGAGACGATCGAGATCACGTATTCTTTCTGGGATGGAAGCGGGCACCGAAAATCTGTCGAGGTGAGTCACGCAAAAACATTCATTCCTTGTCCACCGCAGGGCATTGAAAGCATTACTCCGGGTTCTTGGTGCTGACTTTCCAACTCCCTGTCAGTGCAAGAAAGGCGACGACATAGCCGCGTTCTTGAATAAGTGCAGGCAGCAGTTCCCAGAACTACGCGGTACCAGCGTAGAGAACCTAATGTATATCAAGGTGCGTCTCGATCGACTGTCATATACCGAATTGAAGACGGGCTGACTTGTTCTTCTCTTTTTTGGGATATACAGGAAGACTTGATCATTCCTCATGTAAGTCGTGTGTGTGTGGACCACGGCTGATCATTGCAGCATTACACATTCTATGATTTCATCATCAACAAGGCCCGAGGCAAGTCTGGTCCGCTGTTCAATTTTGACGTGCACGACGACGTACGAATGATCGCCGATGCGACTGTCGAGAAGGATGAGGTGAGTCAATCCCGGCCGGGTAGGCCGGGTATTGCCTTAAGAGTTCTCAATGTCACTGACACTGTCGACCCCTCTTTCCAGTCACACGCAGGTAAAGTGGTAGAGCGATCGTGGTACAATCGATATAAGCACGTGAGTCGAACCTGGCCTTCCTGCTCTCATTGTAGCTGGTCAAACCCAGCGCATCATGCTGACAAACTTTGGCTTGGTATTTAGATCTTCCCCGCCTCAAGATGGGAGGTGTATGATCCAGACAAGGACTACGGTGCTTATGTGAGTCCCGGATCCAACACCCCTTTAGGTGGTTCTGCCGATGTCGCTGATTTTTTAATCTTGCTGACATGGATCACTCTGCTTTACAGCGTATCGCGTAGACAATGTAGATGTAGATCGCAGTTCAAACTGTACCATGCATTGCATATGCGTTTGTGCCCATCCGACCCCAGTAGCTGCGTCAATCACTGTAAGGGGGCCCAGTGGATAGTGCCTATCTGCATTTATATACAAGTTAAAAGGGTAGAGAATACGAGTCACGTGACTTGTGTTTTCTCCCTCACAGTGCAACAGTCGCTTGTAATTGCTATGATGGACCCAGCCTAATCAGCAAAAAAAGTTGGAGATAAAGAGCTCTTGTTTTGGAAGTCATTGCTCAATCTGCTCACTCGGGCTTTACTACTATTGGTCGCATATGCTCGCACGTCACCTCAGCCGACAGTGCGTGAGCCATCAATTCAGGAGCATACATAAAATCAATCTTGTCACTGCGACACGTAAATATACTATGCCTATCGCCACCGCCCGAAGTGCGAGCCCGAACTTCTCGGTGGACGGTATCGATGGACCTAGGGATGCGAAGAGGCTGAAGATGGAGACAAAAGCTGCTGCGAAGAAGATTCAGGAAGAAGACCTCATCAATGCAGAGGAGGTGCATGGTGCCACTTCGTCCGCCTCAGCTGCTGGCAACTCAACCGGCAAAGCTGATTTCAACGCTGCACCGTCTGATGATCTCCGCACAGAAGAGGAAATTGTCGAAGAACAAATGGCTTTGCCGATAGAATTCTCAAAGACGTATGAGAACGAGCTGGACTATCGAGAAAAGCTAGTACTCGCGCCCATGGTACGGACAGGCAGCTGTGAGTGGTCTTATCCTTCGTAGCCAAGCAAGAGAACCTGATTCCAATCGCAATCCGCGAACGCTGACCTTGACGATGATGGTTGCTTTCTTCAGTACCGATGGTCAGTGAAATCCAAGGAGACCCAAGCCCAATAGCCCACCGTGGGGATCGATTTCGGTGTTGAAGCTGACTTGGTGGCTTTCTTCTCTAGCGACTCCTCTCTCTGTATTACGGTGCAGGTCTAGTGTGGTCCCCCGAAGTGGTAGATAAAGCCATCATTGGTTCTGAGCGTGTTGTAGATCGTGAGTGCATTTCTGCTTTTGCCCGTAGTACGCCCTCTACGTGTCGGGCTAGACTAGCGCGCTGACATTCACAACTGGTTTGGATTTGATCCTTTGTCACTGCCATTAGCCGAGACCGGTGTCATTACCTACCATAAAGGGCAAGGACCCATTTTCAGCTGTCACCCAATAGAGAAGCCTTTCCGTAAGTCCGCGGTCTTGCTTCTGTTCTAGTGCGATCGACTACGAAGAGCCAAAGCGTCAGGATGTATCCTCCTTTCTCTAGATAGCTGATTTGCGTGCTTTGAACGTTTCTTCCTCAAAGTGATCTTCCAGATTGGCTCGTCCAACCCAGAGCTTGCCGTTAAGGCTGCCCAGACAGTGCAACAGGATGTTTCAGGAATGTGCGTCCAAACGCTATGCTTCAGAGCTCCTTGTCCTTGACGCGCACACTGACCGTTTGCTGGAAATGGCCATAGTGATTTGAATTGTGGATGTCCGAAACCCTTCTCGTGAGCAATCAATACCTTTTTGGGTCGCCTCGATTTGTACCCCCTAGTCTTGGAATGACACTGATACTGAAAGCCATAGCACACATTCCGGCATGGGCGCCGCATTGCTGTCCACTCCTGACATCCTGCTCAACATCCTTCGCGCACTCCTCGAGAATATTCCCCTTCCCATCTCCGCCAAGATTCGACTCCTTCCCACTCAGCCATCAACACTGCACCTTGTATCCCGGATAATACGGACCGGCATTCGAAACCTGACTGTACATTGCCGAACGAGGGACATGAGACCTGGAGAGCGAGCACTGTGGGAGAGGCTGGGGGATCTTGTAAAGCTAGGAAAGAGACGAGGGCTGCCTGTGATATGTAACGGCGATGGCGATGGCTGGACCAACTGGGAACAGATCAAAACGGAGACAGGTGAGTACATTCGCCCATGGCCAAAGCGTCTCAAACCGCGTCAGACTGCCACAAGGACATTGGTCTGTCAGACAGCATTCTAACACCGACATGATACTCATTTCAGGCGCCGACTCGGTCATGATTGCCCGAGCGGCAGAACGCAGCCCCTCAATCTTCCAGCCCACGGGTCCCTCTTGCAACTTGACAGAGGTCGTACCGAAATTACTCGCTCTGGCGAAATATACCAACAATCCCTGGGGGAACACCAAATTCCTCTTGAACCAATTCAAACCCTCACCACCGCCCATTTCCGACATGTCAAAGGCTGAGCGCAAACACGCGTTGGAGGTGATTTCGAAGAGCAAGAGTGTCGAGCAAGCTGCCGAGGGACTGAAGATACCTATACCAGCTGATAACGGGAAAGCGATATTTGAGATGATAGCGAAGAAGATTAGGCAGAGAAGCGAGGGTCAGGGAGAGGACGAGCCAACGATTTGGGAAGAGAGACACGAAGCAGAGACCAAAGGGGAAGTCGTGGATGAACCCGAATCGAGCAGCCTGGACGAGGAAGCTTTGATGAATGGGTTTGAGGTTGGGGTTGGAGCAGCTCAAGCTGAAACGCAAACACCAACTGTAGCATCATAGAAAGTGTGACATAAGATACACACCGGACATGCATCTATCCTTGTAATACCGGAATCCACCTGCTACGACCCTCCTGACGCGCCTGCGTGTCCCAAGCAAATGCCGAATCAAGCGGCTCCTCTGCCAGTATTGAGCTGTTGTGGTCGATTGCTTTGCCAAGTTCGTCAACCGCCTATGGGATTTCAGCCATGTACTATTCACACTCGAACTCACCCATTCTTCATCCAATGCAGATTCCGATATTGGAGACGCAAGTCGAGTGAGCAGATCTTTGGCCTCTTTCAGGCCACGTAACACATCTTTTCGCATATCGCTCTTCTGTATCATGCCGTCAGCAAAAATGCACAGAGCGTAGCAATCAAAGAAGACTTGCCGGTCTCGTGGCTAGCCCGGCCCAATCGTTCTGCCAGCGATCGAAACTTGGTACGAGCCCGCCAGTGGCTTTACGACCATCTGGAAGATGTAGGGTTTTCAACGCATGTTTGTATCGCAGGTTGAACCGCGCCCTTGAAGGCTTTAGGCCTTTGGTATCCAGCGGAGTGATCGCGAGTAGCTGTTTGTGATTAGTTAGGAACATCGGACCGTTACGACTCACCATGAGCATCGCGTAGCCGATACGAGCCCAACACTGAGCCCAACTGGAACGCCAGCTATCCGATTGAGAACTCCTCACTCTAGCGGAAGCGACCTGATATACCCACCACCAGCTCTCGGCTTCATCGTATCTCGTGATCAGTTCCAGATCCAGCGCAGCCAGACTGGCTTCTAGTAAGCAATCCAGTCGCACGGCTTCCAAGGTTCTTGTGACGCCTGAGAGGTCTACGAATTTGGACAGCTGCTCAGCCATGATGGCACGTTCTCGCCAAGATGTAGAGAGTGTGGAATAAGCTCGCCGTTGACGTGAGCGGTTGAGAAGCGGTGTTGTTGTTGTCGAAAAAAGATACTGTTATTGATGTTAGCACAGTCGTATGAACAAAAGAATGACTCACTCCGGTCAAGATTGACTTCCACATCGTGAACTGCTGTATATTGCTGGCGCTGAGAGCAGCGGTTCTTTGCTCGAAGTCCGTAATAATCTCATGCGATGTCGAAAGTTCTGACAGGACGAGTTCTTGGACGGCACGATCATACCCTACGATGCCGTCGATACTCCCGTCCAAGGCCATCGTGTACCTGGACTAGAAGGCACTCAATATGGATGGTACATTCCGCAGAGGTCAATTGGAGGGGCCTTACTTTGGCGATAGAGCGCAGGAGTGCGTTTCGGCCCACCCGATCATAGGCGAACCTCCGGAAAAGAAGCTGTCATCAGCGCTTATTCCGAGATATGCGATACCTACCTCCCATTGTGCCCAGCTGCCTTCCTGCACGAGATTCTCAATTCTCAATAGGTCATCTACCAGATGGCGCATTGATGTCCACATATCGAGAGGCGTCGGTATGTCGACTGCGGCTAGAGGCATGTTCTGGCGGAGAGAGGAGGATATGTCCGGGTCGAACACGCGTCTAACCCGCTCTGAAGATGCGTCGGCGATCTTGATGCCCTCTGAGGCTATACGCATGATTCGGACATTGGACATGCTACGGGTGGATCGTTGGGGGATACAGTCGAGGTATCTCATGAAGCTCTGCTGATTAGCGACTGGAGTAAATGGGGCTGCACTCACCCTGCGGAACACTATCCTTTTCACCAGCTGCTCCCGCCATTCCAACGGAACTATAAGCGCGTCAGACCTCAATCGATCGCATCCAGGTTGAAAACGACGTACTTCCACATGAATCGGTCTCCAGCCAGTCTAGTGCATCGTTCGCCAGTTGATCAACATCGTCTACAGAATCGCTCATTCGTACCGGGACACCGTAATGATCCAACCAGCAGTCTTCTCCATCACTGACATGGTTCTTCGCGAATTCGCTATATGCAAGATCGGTTGTTTTGCAGCCTAGCAGCACGTAAGCGCGTAACACCAAGGTTAAAAGGAGCGACTCGGGTTCGGGCAGTCTGGATGGTCCGGCGAGGTGGTGCGGGTTGTGATAATATAAGCTTTGATATACTGTCTGGCAGAGCGATGCACCTCGATACCATGCGAGCTTGAAAATAGCAGAAAGGGTCAGCGGTGTCTGGCTTTTAGGAGACTAGACATACCTCGAGGCACATAATCTGATCCATGATAGCGCAGATCTCCTCTGCTGACAGCGTATCTTCAGGCTCGAACAGCGGCGTTTCGGCTGGCCATCTTTGAACACCCGTATCCATCTTCGGGTCCATGAGCTTTGCGAACGAATATCAGTCAGTCATTTCGCTCCCAGCATATGCATATACATATAATTGTACTGCCTGGACCTACCTGAAGCGCATTCATGGCATCCATCATGGTCAGTCTAGGCGGCTTGACCATTTCCTGGGAGGCCAGCTCTGTGATAGAATGCAGTAAACAAGATCAGCCTGTGCGGAGTATGCGGGCGCCATCGTCAGGTATGGGCTTGATTTGACAAGGAAATGACGAAAACACACCGAGACAGGACTGCCTAAACCACTGCGTAATATCCTGCATGTCGGATTGTTGAGTCGTAAGAACGGGCCGGCTCTGGTCTGGTTCGTGAGGAGGGCGCGGTGAGATGAATTGGCATTCATGGCAAGACTCAGACTCATCGCACCTGTTGAAAGTCGATTGTCGATGGTTGATTGTCCGTGCAGGGTACGAGAGTATGCAGAGTCGAGAGCTCTTTACGCTTTTACTGCAATTGCAATTGCAACCTCTACCTGCACGAGCGAGTCTACAACAACACGGAGTCCCCACAGACCACCACGTGGGAAACCATGTGTATCAGCCTTTGCCATCAGCCACGTGTCCCCCGTGCACTAGCTGTTGACGATGCTATTGGGATAAAAGAGGAGAAAAGCATGTGTGATAAATAATTATAAGTGTCAAGTATTATATCAACCCAACACGACTATCTGCTCCAGCTCCAGGCGTCTTCACCAACAGAGATGGATGCCATCGACTTCTTTTTCCTCAAAGCATAACATTATCCTCATCTTGATTCATATCAGACTTAACGGCCCGTCGACGATCGCCTCTGTTTCCGCTCACGACCTTTCTCAATAGATTTGTCTCCTTCCTCTCTTCCTCCTTATAGCCCCTCTCAAAAAAGCAAAAGGAAACAATCATATCAAAATGGAGAACCAAGCTACTTTCAAGTTGGTACTTTGTGGTGACGGTGGTACCGTGAGTCATCCAACCTGTATCCGTTTCCAACAAGAACTCCGCTCTATTTGGGTGGATTTCCGTGTGTCTGACAGCTCGCTGACTACTGCACTACTATAGGGTACGTGCTCTGTGTTACCGTCTTATGTTTTATCGTCAAATACTAACGCTCATACGCTTTCAACGCTTGTCGCGTAATAAATAACAGGAAAGGTTTGTTTGCATTTTCCTTCTTGCCACTCCATGCGTGTGCCAAGGGCTGACATCCCGCGCTCTTCATTGCAGACCACCTTCGTCAAGCGACACTTGACTGGTGAGCTTGTTTCCTGCGTGTCCGTGCGTTTTTTGTGTCCATCGCTGACAAGGTATTCCAGGTGAATTCGAGAAAAAGTACATTGGTGAGCAAACTCAAGCTTTTCGCGCCTATTTCGTGCCCGCAAGGCGATTTTCTTCAAGCTCTTGGACGCACAAAACAATGCTCATCGCACGCGCTCGATTCTAGCCACCCTCGGTGTCGAGGTCCACCCTCTCACCTTCCACACCAACTTCGGTAACATCTGCTTCAACGTCTGGGACACCGCCGGTCAGGAGAAGTTTGGTGGTCTCCGAGACGGCTACTACATCCAGGGACAATGTGGTATCATCATGTTCGATGTCACCTCTCGAATCACCTACAAGAACGTCCCCAACTGGCACAGAGACCTCGAGCGAGTCTGCGAGAACATCCCCATTGTACTTTGTGGTAACAAGGTCGACGTCAAGGTTAGTCACCCCTTTGACAAAGCTTTTATGACAGACTTGGGCAAAGGTCGGCTGACAGTTGCCTACGATCATAGGAGCGAAAAGTAAAGACCGGAAACGTCACCTTCCACCGAAAGAGTGCGTCCCCTTTCCGTTTGCCCTCCATTATGATGGACCGCCGACGGTATCGACTGGCTAACTATTTCGCATTTTGCCTTGCAGAGAACCTCCAGTACTTCGAAATCTCCGCCAAGTCCAACGTGAGTCGAAGAAGGGACACATTTCTTTTGCGAAGCACAGCTTAATTTTGCCCCTCTCTCCAGTACAACTTCGAGAAGCCTTTCCTCTGGCTCGCTAGGAAGCTTGTCGGGTGAGTAAACATTCCCTTGATCTCGTGTAGAGTGCTCAACTGAACTTGATTCTGGCTTGCGGGCGCCCTCCAGCAACCAAACCCTCGAGTTCGTCGCCGCCCCTGCCTTGGCTCCCCCTGAAGTCCAGGTCGACCAGGCTCTTATCGCTCAATACGAGGAGGAGCTCAAGCAGGCCGCCAACGCCCCCCTTCCCGACGAGGTATGTGCGATCTTTCACCAATTGTTGCTTCTGTATCATCGCGCGGTCTATCTCTGCCCGGGACCGACTTCCAGTTGCAGATGTCATTTCCCACCTTTTCAATCTGGAACATCCCTTTACTTCGTTATGTTATTTTGGCAAAAAGGGCGCAACATACGGAGCAATATACATACATCCATTCCCTGATCCCGCAGGACTTCCGCCGGGCCGATCAGATGGACGATCGTTCTCTCTCAACCTGTTTTCTTGTTATCTCTGGTCCTTGCAAGCACGCGACCACTTTCCACTCTACTTTGCCCCCTGCCCGATTTGCGCTCCGCCTGCACCGCTCGCGGCGTCATGTCTGTTTCCACCAATTGACGATCTGCTTGTGCTGAAATTGCCGCTGCGCAAGAGTGTTGATCACGTGCTGATCATGGTTTCATCCAATACTCCAGGACGACGCCGACCTTTAAGCAGTTGGATTGGAGTATCAATGATGAGAAAGCCGGGATGTCCATCACCATATATGGTTGAATATCGGTAGAAACGATGTATATGAAATGCATGTCCTACAGTGCTACCACGAATGACGCTCATTGATCGGACATAGAGCGCAACAAGGTTGTGGAATGCAAACTCTGCGTCCTTCCGGAAGGATTCGCCGCAGTCAGTGCAAGTGGATTTACAAGCGATAAGGAACGGTAATCGCTCGATGGCGCGAGATGGCGTGAGACCGAGATAATATAGGCGCTTGATGGCTTGGCAATCATGTTATACAGCTGGACAGACGTAGACTACAGGTATATACATATATACTTCCAACTCTGGAGGTAGGAACAAATCAGACTGGTTCCATTCTTCAATCCTCCGCCCAAGTGAAATCTATCATATCATGACAACCACATCAAACTCCCTCCCGCAAGTGCAGCTGGACCATGTTGTCGTCCTTCTACCTCTCGACCATTTGCGCAACCCGCCGTCTTGGCTTACGGACAACTTTACTATTATACCTGGTGGTAAACACGCTGGCGGTGTCACCGAGAACTCGCTCATCTTACTCCAAGATGGGGTGTACATCGAACTCATTTCATTCAGCGAAGGCACCTCGGAAGAGGGACGGGCCAAGCATTTCTGGGGTAAGAAACCGTACGGTATCATCGACTACGCCTTCACCATCAGCGTTCCTTCCGGTTCTGATATCGAGGCTGAATTTGACAAGTTGCGAGCGGTGTGGAAAGGTGCTGGAGTGGATGAAGGATTGATCCCTTCTCGCCTGGCCCATGGCGGTCGGACGCGGCCGGATGGGACCAAGATTGAATGGAGGATCGCGTTCCCTCAATCAGAGAAATCGAGAGGGACTGCAAACTTCTGGTGCATCGATGTCACGTCGCGCGAACTTAGAGTACCTCTCTCCAAGGAGACAACATCTCACCCGAGCGAGGCCAAGGGTGTTGCATCACTATCTTTTCGAACGACCGGCGACGACGATGATGCCCTGTCAGCATTGGGCAAGCTGTTTGGATCGTATCTCAAGACAGTCTCCAGCGATGATGACAACCATTTCACCGTTGCGACACCCTTGAGCGCTCGAAACGGCGGGTCGCAGCTGATTCTTGAGCAAGACAAAGGCTATGCTGGACAAGAGGATGGAGTAAAGCTTCGACTCGCAATCAATACGGAGGGCGGTCAAGCTAAAGTCGTCAAGGGGGATATAGAAGGAAGCACTGTCGAGCTGATTTTCATTTAGATTGAATCGTATGTATATGACGCTTGCACATGACCCGACTCGAGACTCGAGCCTTGCTCTACTCGATTCACAAGAAGCATGCATGGCCATGGGTGCGAACATATAGTCTCAGCTATTTGAATCTGTTGAAGGATACCGCCATGAGCACCTTTAGCCTTGAGACCAGTTAGCGGGATCTACAGCGGGTCCTGAGCACTTAAAACAACAGGGAGAGCACGTTCAATTGCCCTGCGGTGCAATTGCCTCTGCATGTGGTCTACATACATTCATTTCAATTTTCGACACCAGATTTCAAACAATATTGCAACCTCGCATGAACGCAGCTAACCCAGACACATAGATGGGTGTGAGATGGGAATGTCCGAGTCTGAGCACAGCCTCCGCTGCGGCCGAGATAGCTATAGGTTAAAATAAACGTTGAGGCTGCACTGGAGCACTGGTACCTGAAAAGCCGGAGAGGAAGTGATCTCTTCAATGCCGCAAAGTAAAAGCGCCGAATAACTTATAAAGAATCTCTGTTGATGAGGTTAACTTCCACCATTCGACATCGTCGCACCCTTTGTTTGCGTCGCCGCACTATCTATCGACTTCCGTCACAGCCGGATTCCATCACTCAATCCACGGCCACGCGCAGTCATACATAAATCTTAAAGTCCAGCCCTCAGCGATCTCATACCACATCACAGAATGCAAGACGGCCAACCTGCGGGATCGAGTCTTCTTCGGTCGGAACACGATGAGGAAGAACACAGAAGACAGCGCAGGTTCCACAGGCGATCAAGGAATGGCTGTCAGCATTGCAAGAAGCGGAGAGTACGGTGTGATGAAGCAAGGCCTGTCTGTGGGAACTGCGTGCGGAAAAAGGAGGAGCATATGGTGAGTAAAGGCCGTAGAGTGTCGAGTGTCGACAGCATGTCACGAGTCTATGCGACGAGTCCGATACTTTATTCGTTATGTATCGCGTCCAACGGTCTGATCATGCTGGCTGCTTCACAGTGTCAATATTCTTTCTCGATGACCACCGACGTTCCCGGTACGACCCCCTGGCAATCCACTTCAAGCGGCTCCTCATCTCCCCCTCCACCAGCTCCACTACAACCTGCATTCAACGGAGCGAACGGTGCGATTGATCACATATCTGGTCCAGCGAACTCGGAAGGAGGCCCTGCCTCTGTGTGGCCCCTGCAGAGTCCTGCAGCTGCTCCCACTTCCGAAATGATCCAATCCGATAGCCTAAATCTCTTGTTTGGTCCCACGAACGATTCATCTGGCTCTGGATTGCCATTTTTACCAGTGTCATTGGATGATATGTTTGTTCAGATGCCTCAATGGCTTTTCAATCACACATCTGATATACCTTCATCGAGTCAAGCTACAATCCAACTCTTCGATGACGTCTCCCTGCCGAGCGCTCAACCGAGTGCCCTCGACGCCCTTCTTGGTGCGGCAGACTCTCTTGTCCCTGTAACGAATGGCACAGTCCCAAACCTTCCACCCTACCCAGCGTATACTCACCAGGCGAACATCGTTAGCCAACCGGAAGAGCTTGCCACTTACTTCCCTACTGCTGAGCAGAGACAATTGGTCCGTAGAATCACCGCCTTCATCTAGATTATCGTCGATGACATAGCTAATGATTGATCCACAGTTCCGGCACTTCATCCATGAGACGGCATCAGACCTGGTCGTGACGCCGGTGACACCTGGCAGTAACCCTTGGCTCATGTACTTATCTCCTCTGGCGCTCGGTGAACCGTTTGGATCGAACGTATCGCACGACGCTTTCCGTTGCGCTCTACTTTCACTCGCTTCGTTCGATATGGGAATGAAGATCAACGGTTCGCTACGCAGTAAGGAGGACAACGCGATGTACGCTTTGAGCGAGGAGCAGAGAACAGGCGCGACAAATCTTCTTGATATGCGCGCGCTGGCGGACTCGGGGATCAGTCGATCCGACAAGGAGATTACGGAAGCTGCGGATCTCACAATTGCCGTTGCGATCGCTTTGAGCATTCGCGATGTGAGTTTTGGCCACAGAATCCCCTTGCGACGTCTTCTTGTGCAATCGCTGATTCTTCATCTCTTTGCGGCTCGCAGAGATTGGCGGGTACGCAGGATTGGGAAAAGCCGCTCGCGCTGGGTACGACTGCGATAACGAGCCTTGGTGGCCCAGCAGCGTACCTTGATAGGCGACCCACACGGGACCGACGCTTCCTACTCGAACAGATGGCTTGTATCGAGATCCTTGGTATGTTTTCACCGTCCGGGCATCCCTGTCCTAGCATAATTATCTCTTGAAGGATCCTCTCTTCCTATGGCTGACCTTACCGTTCCTCCAGGCATGATGACGATCTGGTACGCGCCGAAGATCATGACATGGGACAACGACTGGCTGTTCAGGGCTGATGAGGAAGACGGTGAGCACTGACGGCTGCAGCCTGTTGCAAACGACACTGATGTGCTGGAGAAAAGTAGCTATGCAGGATCACATGCATATTGTATACGGGTGGGATAGGTGAGCAGTACTTAAGTATGTCTCACTTGTTCGTGGCATGAACTGACATGCAACTCAAGGCCGACCCTGCAATTCTGCGCACGGGTGAGTTCCAGTGTTCCTCACTCATGAATCATTAAGCAGATCCGGGCTGATTCGATGCAAACGCAGAGCATGATTCTTGGTGACGAGGCCAGGCAGGTCGAATTTCTAAAACGAGGAAACGCAAACTATGGCTTCGAGCAAGTCAAGATCAAGGTGCAAAACATGGAACAAGCTGTTTTGTCGCGCAGCAACGAGCTCCTGCAAGAAGTTCAAACGCTCCGCGTCAAAGCAATGGTAAGTCGGCACAATAAATGAATCGTAGTCTGGTTTCCGACTGACGGACATCGTGCTGATAAACCTTACTTCAGTCTGTGCGATCCACGAGAGCTGCGCGGGGTATCATGAGCGTGCTGCATTGTATGGAAATATCCATTCTCGCGGGAGGGGCCGGGCGGGAGGTCAGCGAACCACAGATCCAGAAGAAAGTAAAGGCTGTGCTGGATACGATTGAGGAGGCTATCTCCCAAGGGATGTATGCCGGGTAAGCGAAACATTGGAAGCTTTTGGAATCTGAATGGACATGTCAATCGCTGACGATGTCGCCTTTCATCGTTTCTCACACCGCACCCTCAGTTTCCTCCTCCCACTGCTTTGGATGGCTATTTGCGCTGTAGCAGAGAACAAACAGCGTGTCAACAGGCTCATGATCCTCTTGCAGCCTCACTACCATATTGAGCCTGGCTTATTGAAGAGACTCATTCACGTGGATTGGTCGCAATACGCCAATGCCAATTTTGAGCAATGGGACGAAATCATGAAAAGCACCAATACCTATGTGCCAGTCTTCTAGTAGAGCGTTACGTTTATCACATGTCAGCGGAGACATTAAAACATGCAATGATCATCCCACAAGTACATGCAGACGATCTAGACCGAATTATAGTATGTATCCTAACATGCACGTATTGTCTTCCAAGTCTATATGTATAGTTGTACATGTTGTGGAATAAACTTTGTAGGTCAGGATATTTACAGCTGAGTTTTCACCAATTCAAAATATCTGCCTTCCAGAGCTATCAATTCGTCGTGTGACCCCGATTCGACAATGGATCCGTGCTCCATGACATGAATGACATCGGCTTTGCGCACAGTTGAAAGACGATGGGCGATGGTTATCGTCATTCTGCGATGATGCAGGTAATCATACATCAGCGACCTTCCGGCCATCGTTGCAACCTTTTCTTCTCGTGACTCACCTTCCCTTGGACGCATTGTCAAGAGCCTCCTGAACGACCGCTTCGCTCTTGCCATCAAGAGCACTGGTGGCCTCTGTCGACAAAAATGCGTCTTGATTAGCACGTCTGTTAAGGGACAAGCCTGTAACTAGCAAAGACTCACCATCCAGCAAGAGGATTCGAGGGTTTCTGATCAATGCTCGGGCGATGCACAGTCTCTGAGAGCGCAACAGACATAGGCAGTCAGTCAGCCACAGATTCAAAGCGTCACTCCGCTATCGAGAATCACCCACCTGTCTCTGTCCGCCACTAAGCTGACCGCCCTTTAGACCAAGCTCGGTCTCGAAACCTTGAGGTAGGGATCGGATGAAGTCGAGAATGCTGTGACGAAAATCGTTAGATTTGGCGGACCCAGTGTTTGAGCACCACAAGATCAGAACTCACCAAGCTTGTCGACACGCGTTCTCCAGCTCTGCATCGGTCACTTTTTCAGGCACCTGAGCGCCAGACTAGGTAGATGTACGTGTGATAATCCGGGTCAGTCATGCCTTAGAAGCCACCAAGACATCCATAGTAGAGCCCCTACTCACGATCAAGTTCCATCTCACGGACATATCATACAGGATCGGTTCTTGGCTGACATAGCCCATTTGACTCCTAAGATCGCTGAGGTCCATCTCACGGATGTCTCGACCATCAAGCAGGATCTGGCCGGCAGTGATATCGTAGAATCGTTGAAGGACGGCCAGAATACCTTTGGTTAGTCCCAAGTGAATCAGCTTCGGTATGCGTGTTTGACGAATGTCATCTGCAGAGCAACAAAATCTGGTACGTACTGCTCTTACCGGCGCCACTCGTACCGCAAAACGCATAGCTCTTGCCAGGCTCCATGCGCATACTCACGGACGCAAGCGAGAGCACCTGAGGTCGTGTTGGGTACCGCAGCTCGACGTTTTGGCTGGTACACAGGAATTAGCAAATCGGCTAATAGGCCTTTGCCAGCAGTGACCAGCAGTGTCAACTCACAACTCGATGCCTTGAGATGTCTTGTCGCTATCGTATTTTATCGATTTCTCTCCTGTGAGGGAGCGAATATGAGGTTGTCGCGTAATCCAAGACTGCATAGTGTACATTGAAAATGATCAGCTTATGCACGACAGTGATCCGAAATCAGCTGACACACTCACCTCAATGGTCTTCAGCGAGTTTCTCATTCGAGTGAAATCACCGGTATATGTCCAGATCTTGGCAGATGTGTAGATGGCGATGACGACGGCCTCAAGTACAGTAAAGAGATCGGCTCGTGCCTAGATCGGCTCGTCAGCGTTCTCAACACGACTGCCAGATATCGCGATGGAATAACATACCACTTTGCCAGCTGCGACCTGCTTTGCGCCCCACCAGAAGATCAAAGCGGCGAAGAATTCAATCATAGCTTGTGTTCCGCCCATCGTTACCGCCGACCAGGTGAGCCAATTGTACTGAATCGGCCGGGACGCAAATCGAACGTTGAACTGCCGCACCGTCTCTGCTTCTCTAGAGAGAGCGCTGAGTAGAAGTACCGAATTGGCTGCCTCAGCGACGAAATCAGACTGACTATCGATCGTCTTGGTGAGACCGTGCTCGAAGATCTCCTGGCATTTGAAGTTGGCGTATCCGAGTGAAGTAGTCGCAGCGAGAGCAGGGATCACCATGACTGCAAGCCGCCAGTTGAGCACAAACGACATGATGAAGGTGGCGGCGAAATTCGTTGTACTGCTGATGATTTGTGCGAGGATCAAGCCAAAGAAGTTTCCGACGTTCCCAGGGTTTTGACTCGCTGCCGCAGTAAGGGTACCGCTGCCAGAATCTTTTTGCTCGAAAAAGCCAATCTCTTGCCTGATTAATGCCCTTACCGACTCCAATCGAAGCTCGCAGACCAGCTTCTCGCCGCCATACTCTAGTGTGAACCCGTGAATCGCAATGATGACCAGAGCGCCGAGAGCAGTAATCAAGAACCACAATGCCCATCGGTTCACGGCCGACCTCATCTCAGCAAAGTCAGGAATACTCAGCGCGACGATGGCTCGACCTTGCAGCCACGCGACTATCACGAAAGTCGCGCCTCCAATCAAGCCAAAGACGACCCCGATTGTGAACAGGATACGAACGTACGAGAACGCCTGTCGAGTTGATTGGATGGCGGGAGGAAGAGGCTTATACTCGTCCTGAGATAAATCGGCCGCGATACGTGTGGGTGCTTCCGGGAGTGGGGCTTCGAACACGCTAGTCGATGCGGAAGACGGTGTCGCGGTCTTGACGTCTTCCTTGTGAGGCAAAGCGAGCGAGCGGAAGGTTCGATCAGGACAAGCAGGGTCGAGGAGCTCATCGTATGTGCCGATCTGGACCACTCGACCGGCGGCCATGACGACGATACGATCTGCCGAGACAATCGTAGATAGTCGATGAGCAATCACGATGAGTGTCATCCCCCTCTCCCGTTGTTCAGCCAAAAGCGCTTCTTGTATCTGGATCTCGGTGTCCGCGGATACGGCTGATGTGGCTTCGTCGAGGAGAAGGCATCGAGGCTGACGAACGAGTGCTCGGGCAATCGCAACTCGCTGAACTTGACCGCCAGACAAGACACCAGTACGGCCACCTGACACGATAGTACGGATGCCCTCGGGGAGTTGGGTGACGAATTCCCAAGCTTGAGCTTTTTGCAGGGCGTCTTCCACGCGACGGGTAATAGTCTCCAGCCGCGCTTTGGTCTCCGGGGAGATGTTGGCATCGTCAAGATCCGGGCGATACTCGAGATCAGTTCCGGTGAGACCGATAGCGACGTTATCGAAGACTGTACCGCTGATCAATTGGGGATTTTGCTGGACTACCGCGATTTGTTGACGAAGGGAAGTGACATTCAAATCCCTGACATCGTGGCCGGCAAAGCGCACCACACCAGCGCCAGCCACAACAGCCCCGTCGTCTTCCGTAGCGATATCTTTGGCATTGGCTTGTTTGAGCATCGCCCGATCCTCATCGGTCACCTTGGTAGCGCTCTCCGGGTCGTATAATCTCAACAAGAGCGACGCGAGAGTACTTTTACCGCTTCCACTTGGTCCCACGAACGCAGTGAATTCGCCAGCGGGGATGTCAACCGAGACATTGTCTAGTGCTTTGTTTGTCGGTCTGGAAGGATATGCAAAGGTGACCCCGTCGAGCTGGAATGATGGTTTCCAAGAGTTAGATTCGTGAGTTAGGCGAATCCCAGACTCGTCTCGGACATCGATAGGTGGCTTTCTCTCGATTTGCGTACGCAGATTACCGATGACGTGGATAGCCGTAGTCGTTGCGACCAGATGCGGAACGACTCCAGCGAAGGCAAAGAACAGGTTGACGTAGTTGTAAAACGTCTACACGGGGTGTTAGCATGATCACTTGACCGATCGATGTTTGCACTCACTGTCATCACATCACCGACACTTCGGCCTTTTGTAACTTCGATGCCACCATACCAGAAACACATCGAGTAGACCAGGAAACCAGCGCCGAAAGCAGTACCAAGTTCCAAGCCTTTCACGGCCGTCTTCCTTCGAGCAAGCTTCTGGAGAGGCCGGAGCATGTCATACTCCAACTTTGACAGAAGTCGCGGTCCAAGATCGAAAGATTGAACAATTCGTACTGATGAAAGGATCTGCTCAATCATGGTAGCTGCTTTGCCGTCGATCTGATCTCCGGCCTGGGCGACGCTATCCGACCAGTACCCGAGGCCTGTAAAAACGATCATCGTAAAGGGGATAAGGACGAAGAGGACACCGGCGAGACGAGGTGCGTGTACGAAGGCAGACACAAAGGCCTGACATGCCCATCTATCAGCACAAACGTCTACGATCAGTCCCAGCTTGGCTCACTGTTATTATTGTGCTGAAAGACCAGATTAGATAGCCCAATCTCTCGCCAAGACCAGTACGGATGGAGTCGATGTCTTTACTTGATCGTGTAACAATCTCGCCGGGACCAATGCGATCAAAGAAGGCTTGATCCTGCACCAGGACAGCTGAGAGATACTGCTCTCTCAGAGCGTTGGATAACTTCACTCCCGCCGTAACGACTATGCTCCGCTCTAGGTCAGCTGCTTGTCGAAGTGACATGGGAGATGGCAGGACACTCACAGCATATCGAGAACACGGCGAAGAAGAGACAAGTAGCAAAGGCAACTATGGTCATAATCCATCCGGTCTCGCTGCCTCTCGCGTTGATGACTGCCGGATCATCGTTATTGATACCATTGGTCCAGTAACCAAATAATATATCAAACGCTGGCAGACTGACACCGGCTGCCAAAGCGGCGATCGTTCCGATAACGTACAGCACAATAGGGTGAGCGAAGAAGGCTGAAGGATGCCTGAAGACAGATGGACACGGAGGAGCGAAGGAGAGCAAGTACAAGACATTTGGCAAGTTCGAACTGTGGGTGGTCAATGGGCGAGCATGACGAGGGACGAATGTCCCACTCTCGATTTGATTGACGTGCTCCATGGTTGACGCTACAGAATGGACAACAATGGTAAGTTAGGGCGAAGAGAGTTCATGATGTGTCCAGATGAAGCCGAACCTCGCTCTTCGCTATATAACTTGTATGAGCGACTACTCGATGGGTACTAAGGACTGATCGAGGGCATTGTCCCCCGAACCCATACGAAGATACGAAGACGACGGGCAAAGAATCTTGCGTTGTTCTTGTGATAGACGAGGAATCCGCGGATGAATCGCATGGTTGGTCATCAGTCAGTGACAACACTGAACGCTGTGTTGTAGTGGGTATGAGCAGCGAGTGGCCTAATGATTAGCTTGGCATTTTTAACCGAAAACACCACACATACGAGTAAACGGTCGGCCATCCCCTTATCCCCTTGGCTGCTCTCGTATCTCTCGTATAGCCCGTGGTTTTCACGTGGCCTCGGTCTCTAGCGGTTGTGTGGTACTCTAGCGAGCCTAACCTTTTCGGCTGCACCCGTGGGGAAGCTACTCTACGCCGACCTTCCGTCCAGGCACGCAGACTTACCCTGAGAATGCCCCCCCGGGGTGCTCCCGTCTCATCTCGGCCCGTCTTCAAGCTTGTAAGGTAGGTAAAACAATAACATAACGGAATGTTGATCACGCCGGGGAATGCAAAGTCTAACGATCTGACTGGACTGGAACCAGAGTAGACTCATCACAACGCCACTACAGCCTTATACAGGTACCATAGCACAGCGTGACTCAGACTCCATCTCATACAGCACAATATCGAGTTTCACCACCCCGTTCCGGTCCTCGTTGTCGTGCTGTGATTATCATCAACAACTTCATCATTCCGACAGGCGTTTCTGTTCGCAATCGTTGCTCTTGGCTCGTGCTCACCTATCACGTCGTGACACCATGGAGACCCTGCAGCCGGCACCGATAGTTCCCTCGACAACAATCCCACCTTCAAGCGGCATCGGACCCTCACGCTCGAAGCTTGCGTCAGTTTATCTACTTCCTTGTCGCGGATCAGTAGGATACATGCTGAAGGCCCATTTTGATACCTCTGCTTTTTGACAGGTGTGCTGCTTGCAGGGCCAATAAAGTAAGCTAAAATCACGACAAATCGCGCTGATATAGTCATAGGTACGATGCCTTCGCAATGAGGGCCTTGATTACGCTTGCATGAGGTGCTGTGAGTGGTCAGGAAGCACCATGCCTCCTGGGGATGGGACGCTGATTCCATTCATCCGAGCACAGTGCGTTATGGATTAGCATGTACACCTCCTGCTGTGAATAAGAAGCGCGGTCGTCCCCGTCGAACCAGCACGAATGAGTGAGCCTCATTTATCTCTAAGTATGTGGAACATACAAGGCTAACCTGATCCTGTAGCGAACGAGCAGGGTCTGATGGCACTCCACCTGAACGGCCGCCATCAAACGGCGAAGCGTATAATAGCGGCTCTATGGGACTTATCAGCCCCCTTGTAGAAACCAGCCATATTCTTCACTTCGCAGGCAACGGTTCCACCGCAAACCTCGCTGCTGATATATCTGTGAACGGTGCTGTGATGCACATCGACCCTACCCAACCGTTTGGAGCGAATAATGACCGGCCGCTGGGATCATACACAAAGGACAAACTCATTCCCCATGTAGAATTGACCTCACCGCGGCAATCGATCGAAGCGGAAGGCTCGGGTATAAACAAAGATCTGGACCTCTCAGAATACTTGGACCCCGCCGATCCGGCTCTCCAGGTCAGCGGCCCAAACGCACCGTTCTTCGTCAACTATCCGGCTAGAACAACACGGAGGGAGCGCAGTGGAAGCCCCAGCGCCATGAATCGGGATGATCCTGGTGAGCACACAGTAGGGCAAGATGGAAGCTGATCAACCAGTGAGCTTGATGATTCTAAGCGAGATCGAGGCTATGTCTATGGTGCAACTGTGAGCGACCAGGACAGATTGGATCCACTCGGTTGATGCTGACATACAGTCAGTTTCCACGATCGCCTAAATCCTCTTGTCGCTGTGCTCGATGCCAAATGTGAGTCTGGTCCGTCGGAACCCGGCTATCATGTGTGCTGATCCTCGCTCTGCAGTGCATACCGTACAGTACCTGCGAAGCACCTCTACCGTCCTTTTCAGCACCGTCCTTGCCATGGCCGCTCGGTTCGGTCGGTCGGACCTACACAGCCTGCTCCTGTCCCACGCACAGACCCTACTCGACCGGGCCATCACAAGCGGACTGTCCGAAGTAGGGGTAGTACAGGCCATTATGATCTTGACTTACTGGAAGAACCCCGCGGACACTTCGGCCTGGAGAAAGATTGGTATCGCGCTGAGAATAGGATATCAGCTGTATTGGCACGTACCGAGGACTGAGCCATTGCCGCAAGATGAGCTGGCCGCAAGGAAGATCTTGGTGAGTAACCCCATAGACGGCGATAGGTGGCATACTGATATACTGATGTTATGCTCTACTAACAGAATGTCGAAAGAACTTGGATGTGTGAGTTCTGTCTCTACGCTGCAGCCCCATGAAAGCGGCGCTAACAAAAATCCCCTTAGGTCTATTTTGTACGTGCCTCAATTGAACGTCGTCTTATCACGAGCTGACCTTGATGGGAGTGTAGGCTTTGACAGGGGGTAAGCGAGATTCTTCCCGATGCATGAACCTGGCTGACTCGTTGTTGCAGTTTAAGTCAAATGTATGGCCTGCCTACTGCGATCCAGCTTAATCATATCAAAGATGTGCGTATGATTTGGTCGACCGGGAAAAGCTCCCTAACGTATCCCTCTTAGGCGGACAGCTGGGCAAGAGACCATCTTTACCTTGGACCGACGGTGGACATGCATCTCGCATCATCTATAGAGTGCGTCTTCTCGTTCGCGCTCGGCTCGATGCGAAAGTTTTGGCGCTCACGATGTGGCCACTATATAGGCTGTGTAAGCTAAAGGACCAATGGCGAGCGATCTGCGAATCCGATGTCACATTTTCAGCATATTCTGATGCAGCCCTGGAGAGTGTTCACGCGCAGTGCGAGGCCTCGGTCAGGAAGTGGTGGACCAAAGAGCGTAAGTACGCTCCGATGGCAGCGAGTATGAGAATTGTCTGACCCATCTATGAATGTATTTTCGACCATGTGGACCACGTCTGCAGTGCCGCCCCCAGGGTTCATCTACGAAAAGGAACATGTTGGCTTGTGGGCGGTCTACGACTTCATGTTGATCTTGAAGAGGCATCGGCTGGAAGCGGCCCCAACCGATCCTGGGCGGATCGATGCATGTTTATCTGATGCTTCAAGAATAGCCAACGAGATTGATATCTTGGCGGACAATGGTGATTTGGAGATCATGCAAGACACCAGCTCTTGTATGGCCTCAGCGTTATGTGTCCTACTCAGAAAGGTGCGAACAGACAGCCTCTGGACAGACGGTACAGTCGCTCACGCTGTGACACCGTGACAAACCCGCAGATCTTCCACCTCGCTTCGGTCACCCAGAAGTCACTGATCATAACCTTGCTCCAACGTATTCTGGTGGCATACACCAGAGCTTCCGGCCCGGAAGTGAACACGGCGACAGCATACGTAGCTCGCTTTTTCCGACGAACACTGAGAGCCATCGGCACCGAATCTCGTGTGGCTTCGCCTCTACGCGAGCAGCTGATCAGTGGCAACATGGTGGCAGGGGTGGAAGAGCAACCGGACTTCATGCTTCAGCTGGTAAGCATAGTTGGCTGTGCTCACAGTACGAAAGGCTGACTTGCATGAGTTATTTAGCAAGAGCTGATGAGAATGCCGGAGGAGGTTATTGGTCAGAATGATGATGACTACTGGTATGTATTCGTGCTTTCTCTCTGCTGACGTGACTGCAGCTGACATCTGACCATGTCGATACAGGTCGACCCTCTTTACGATCTAGTCAGATCGCTTTTCTCGAGCTCATTGTACAGTGGTCCTGCAATTGCCAGGCATGCAAGCAGTATTCGTGGAACGGATAGGCATTATTAGGCTGATGTCACGATGTCCGTTGTATAAAGGGGGATATATCCTTCACTCTAATTCATCTCGCATGCATTCTCGTTGTATACCGGGATGAGGACTCGACATTCCGCAAGGCAGATCTACTCTTCGGATGGGTGGACCTAGAACTCTGACTACGCTCCCTCAACGTGCTTTTCGCCATAATTGGTCAATCCTTGATGATTGGGGATACATAGAAGCTCAATCGCACAAATTGTCTCAGGCAAAGTTCCCAGGGTTACAAAGAGTGACCCAGTGAAGCCTCTCCTCAGTTATATTTCCAGAACCATCTGTTATCGAGGGGTACATAGCCGTGTTGCACACAAAGCTACCGAACAACACCATATGATATACTGTGCGATACGGAAACAAGACACACTAGCTCTGTGATTTGTTGAGCCCATTACTAGTACAACTGCAACTGCTTCATTCGTTTTGGCGTCAGTTTTGTTCCTGCTCAGTGGCAGGCTACGTGCATTCTGCAGAGACTCCATGCATACAGTACGGCCTGACAGAGATTCTCTACAAGTATTGCCATTATCGTATTTCCACCTTTCAAGAGGACAAATATCCCTACATCCCAGACTCCTAGACCTTTCAAAATCTCATCACATGCCGTTCCACCACAAGAAACTGTTGACCTGCTGACCACTCGATCGTCAACAGGTGGACAAGGATTGCAAAGATCCCAAAGATCACTGGTGTTGCTTCAAGCCACGTTCTTCCAGCGTAGTCACGTGAGCCTTCATCTTTCTGGGTGCAATCTTGAGGTCGTACATCTCGTCCATCTCGGCAAAGGTTCTTCCCTTAGTCTGAAACAGGCATGAAGTCAGGCTTTGTTCATCATGACTCAAAAGCAATCTTACGTACCTCTGGTAACAGGAAGAAGTTGACAACGGTACCCGTGCCACCAAGAATGGCAAACATGTAAAGCGTTTTCACGCCCCAGTTCCGGGCTGTAGCCGAGATCATCAACGGGACCTACGAGATTCTGATCGTGAGCTCATCCCCGCCAGCACGATTCGTCCATGACTCACCACACTATTGAAGATGGCTCCATTTACAGCGTTGCTACTAGCTGCGAACGCGGTGGTTTTGGCTCTCAATCTAGGTGTGGCGATCTCGGCCGCACACGTCCAGCCGGTACCCGCGAAGCCAAAGGCATACATGAACACCCAAAGGCAGATGAAAGCCAGGGTAGCACTGTCGGTAGCGTTGGACTTGTTGGCGAATCCGAGAGAAGCAATCGCAATATTGAAGATCGAACAGCTCAGACCACCTGAGAGGATCAATGTCCGTCGACCGAATCGTTCGATGCCATAGAAAGACACCATCAAGGAGAAGATGAGGATACAGCTGTCATCGAAGGAAGTCAGTTCTGTTTGTTCTTCAGAGTCACTGGTTCACTCACTAAACAATCACAGATGCTTGGAAAGGTTTCGGAAGACCAGCTTGCTGCAGGAAGTCTGGAGGAGGCATATCGGGTCAGCGCTAAGTCTCATTTCACCATGCTGAGTCATTCGGGCTTACAGGTGGTATAGTTGAAGATGACAGGGCTTCCAGACCAATTCTGCATGACCAGAGCGAAGACAGAAGCAAAACTTCGTTTCTATTGGGGTGAATCTCTCGGTGAGCAGGACTCGACAACGTGAGAATAACTAGGCGGATTCTCACAAGATGTCGCCCTATAAAGATGTCCTTCAAAGCCACCTCAGAGTTTGACTCGCTTTTGGCCTTCTCCTCTTGGATCTCGAGCAACATCGCGTTGTACTCTCGGTCGATGTCATAGCCTTCTACGCCTTTATAGATTCGGGCTAGAACCCGTTTGGCTCTCGTTTCGTCTTCCTTTCTGGCGTAGAACCAGGGCGTCTCAGGAAGGAATGCCATGGCGATGATCCATAGTCCCAAGAATACGAACTCGGAGTATATCGCTTTAAGATAGTTGTTTGGATCGGTCTATCATACACATTACAATCAGCTTAGTCTACGTCTTTTTGGGTTGCACAGAGTTCGAACTGACCATGTTCAAGGTGTTGAGAGCGATAGCGACGAAAAGCTGACCCAAGGCGTACGCCCAGCCGTAGGTGCTCATCAACGCACCTCGCAGTTGAGTAGGAGCGATTTCGGAGATGTACTGAAAGAGGCGGATCGTCAATGCTTCAATAGCTTATTTTGGTTCGCAACGTGGGCAGGCTTACAGTGAGTGCACCTTGCTGAATTAGACCTTGTCCCAAACCCATGAGCATTTTGGCAGCCAACCAGTCTTTGTAGTTCCTGGCTACGATCTCGGTGATTATGCCCTGCCATTTACCTTTATCAGCCAGTTGTTCAAACCCGATGGTGCCTCACAAGGCAACTCACTCCAGTGAAGACAACGGTCAGAGCGTAAAGAGTCCATCGACGACCGTATCGGTCACTGATGAAACCACCGATCCAATTGCCCATGAATTGGCATAGATAGGCCTAGACACCCTGTCAGCCGATTTCACGTCTGGCCTTGCATGATTGACTTACCAATCCACTCCACATGGAGATATACTGAGCGTTGACGCTGACTTTGCCTGTGGTAGGACTAACAATGGTTCCAAATTGCTTGATGAAGCCCGCATTCGCCAGCAAGCCGCCTGCCGATCCGGACAACGGCATACATCAGTCCTTGAGCCACGCTGCATGATGACGATAAATCTGACTCGCCTGGTAACGACGTTTGATAACCGTCCATCAAGACACCAAAAGCGGTGACGAGACAGAAAAGGCAAGCTCTCCAGAATATCCTGGCAGCTTGGTACCTTGACAAGCCTGCGAAAGCCGTAAAGTCATCGTTATCATCATGGTCGCCACCTTTGCCTGCTTCTGCGAAGCTAGCGTGGATGTCTTCTTTTTTCGAATCAACTCTCTCGAGATCGGTCATCGTGTTATTTCGTATGTTTAGTCGGGTTGGTCGTGAATACAACTAAGCGGGTTCGAGGGTACCCATGGACCAAAAGGTCACTTGGACCTATTTGTAGGCTGTCCGTATCGTGCTCTGAAAGACGAGACCAACCAATTGTACCGAGATGATAACAAACTTCTTCCGACGTACCAGAAATTGGTTCGCGATAACGCCGGTGTGGGCCTGACTTATCAAGGTAGCAACACAAGTCTGACAACCGAAGAACTAGAAGTGTTAGTCTCGTCTTTTGGCCCCATGGGTCATATCCAGGATATCAAACGTTGACTACTTCGATCAGTTGGGCATGCGATTGCTTGCATGCTGGGAGGTGAGATGGTGAGGGTAACGGCGACGAAGGAGAGGGGGCTGCCGAGCTCAGTTGGCGGAGGCGCGAACCGTAGGGATTGCTCACATGACCTTGCATGACCAAGAGCCATCAGATGATTCGTCCTGAGGCGTTCGGGTCCGCAATTCCGCAACTCTTTCTTGCCTGTACGTTCATTTCCGCCCGAAACTTTGTTCTTCCGATAGGCTTCTGGTTACCGAAGGTTCATTCGAGAGTAAGGGTCCAATTACGAGACGCAGGAACATAAGCGAATCCATCGCTCAATTCCGAATGTGCGGATAGGACTAGCTGGGAATGGCCTGTGCTGCTTCGTGCTGCTTCGCTTGAAGCCCATTATCACCGAATGTATCCATCCGCTAAACCATAAGCCACCGCTACCAGGCCTTCCAGCTTTCGATCCAACAGTGCGTCAACTGCCTTGGCTGACAATCCACCTGACCTGGTTATTTCGTAAGACAGTGCGGTGGGATCATGGTCTTGTCTTCGCACTCAAGGCAGTCGCATTCAAAGCAGTCCAGAAGGAGTTAGAATATCTCGGACTCAGGCTGATATGGATCAGTTGGAACGGCGAAAACTTCATACACATATACACATTGCATAGCGTAGACATTGAAGCCCTAATACATCCAAGCACTACACAAAGGCCACGCACTTAAGCTACATCCTGCAAAGGGTGATGAGGGGAAGTGAACAGGGTTTGAAACTCGGTGCTTAGGTAGTCTTTCACCTCCTCATCATCAACGTAATCGACCACAATCTTGGTGCTGCTCTCTTTCTCCATGGATTCGATGAGTGGTATCAAGGAGAGAGGGAACTTTTGCTTCATTTCGTTGCGGTACCACCTGGAATCGTCTTCCGATGAGCAGAGGATTCCTTCGGCGAGCGACGTTCCAACTTACTGTGCAAAGTATACGAAAGCAAGCATGACCCGAGTCTCGGATGTATGGTTCGGCATACCAGCGTGCCTATGAATAGCCATTAGCTCCCAGCGAACGAACGATATACGGAGACTTCCAACCGAGAGCTGATCGCTCACCATGTCCTCAAGTCTCGCAGGATCAAGCTTCCCTTCTTAATAGTCCCGTAGACCGGAGGTCTAACCTTGCGTCGCTCTTCCAATTTATCCTCTCGAACAAAGCCCAAGTTCATGGCCTCATGGTCAGTCCAAGGGGAAGAATTGTTGGTTCCCAGCCATAGTTCCGTAGATCCGTTCTCAGGGGTGACGTCGATCAAGCAGATGTTTTGGGCGATCGCGTATGGGTGAGAAAGATGTCGGCCTCGGACGTCTTTATGAACTTTCTGTCTGGAGGTGGTATTTCCCAACAACGTGTTTGATCGGATGTAGTGCAGCTCGGGCATTGGGCCCAGTACCCCGGATAGAACGGAGGCCGCGAGCTTATTAGCATAGACCTGAGGGAACATATATTCTGAACATTCATCAGCATCGCTGCCGCATCAAGCGACAACTCACCCTCGAGGATTGGCGGAACCTGCGAGACATTGCCCTTGTCTTCTCCTTGGCTGTAAATCGTCAGCGATGTCTTCCTCCTTCGCAACTAGGGTATCCTGGAGGGCGACTCACTTCCAGTGAATGCCCTTGACTGATCCACTCAGAATACTCTGAGTATCCTTTATCATCTTCTCGTTTAGCTTGTCGATGACCGCCACATCGATAGCATTCTGCAGCACGACCACGCCATCCTTGAAGAGCGCATCGATAGCGTTGAAGAGGTGATCATCGGCGATTTGACCCGTGGTTCTCTCCGCGTCAGAAAGGGGAATGATGATTGGAGCGTCGATTGCGACTGGCATTGCTCGGGAGATATGAACTGGTTCGATCTCGATCTTTGATGATAGCGAGGAGACGTGTTATTGACAGTTCCACCCAAGTTGCGTCTCTTAAAGTACCTTCTCGAGGACCAGCCCGAGCCCCATGTTGGTCGCTGCCGCTATTTCGAAGTCATCACGTTCGCGTGAGGTTGGACAAGGAATTGCATACTCGTGCCGAAATGAGAATCTAGAGTGCCGGTGATTAGATGACTCTACGGTCCGAATGGGCAGAATAGGCTCACTTGCTTATCACGTGAGCACATGTTTGAGACGTCTAAAAGAGTACGGGATCATCTGTCATACGACCCGACAGTAGCGCAGCGACAAACTTTGCGAAGGCGTGACCGCATCGCAAAGGGAAGCGGGGCGGTGCGTGTGTTTGTGTGTGTGTGTGTGTGTGTGTGTGTAAAAGGATTTCCCTTAAGCTTATCATGGATCACGGTTAGACACCTCAGGGATGGGATGCTGATGCTGACCAGATTTAAGTCAATTAAGAAACCGCATAGCCTCTTTGGACCATGATAGAACGTCGCAGACACCTTCGGAATGCTGACGATCAAAGCAATACCAAGCGAGTACATGCATACCGAAACACGGCTCCTCGTCATGGGGTCATGCATCGGATGCGGCCCGCCGGATGGATTTGTGACCGGAGTCCGAGGTCTCAACTCAGGGTTATTTGGACAGATTCTCCACTCCACATCTGAAATGGGCATATTCTTGCCCTCCCTTGCCTTCCCCTCGTCTTGCAGCTGCACTCGCCCCTTATCTTCCAAGACGGTGCAGGTCCAAATCAGATCAGGTCAAACGGTCACTAGGTGATTTACAATCCGGTTGTCCAAAGATGTGTTAACCACTATCTGAATTTATGTCAAACACCTCTTACTCACGACTTCCAGGCCCGTAGTTTGATCTCGCGACGATGCAGCCGGTCGCAGGACCATCAACACTGATCCTGACGGAGAACCGGGGACTGAAAGCCTGTAGCGCGTGAGTAGTATGGATCGATTGATGTTACAGCAGGTTGTTTAACAGTTATATCAAGTCATATCGCTGATTGTCACTTTCACATCAGATGTCGTATAGTAAGTGTGCTGCTATGTCAATACGTGCACGATGTAGCATGAATGACCACATCATGCTTATGCAAGGTATCTGCCGACTCTAGGCCAAAGTGCGATGTCATATTCTTCCTGATGCTGGGATATGCATGCGATGTCAAAGCGCGGCCATACCATGTCACTTCACTACAACGCGTCGTGGTAGAGTCAAGGGCAGTAAGAAGTGAGTTTTGTTTGACGCCCAGATTAACGCTCACGATCCCACCAGTCGCAAGACCTTAGAGAAGCTTGCCAATAGACTTCGCGATTCTCCGAGGGCACGGTCGTCCCCTTCTTCCAGCAACGGTGGCACGAATGACGTCCCGTGGACCGGGGACGAACCTATGGATATCAATCCACCTTTCGTTGACCCTCAGCTGTCCGTCATGGAAATGGGTGCACCGCCGATAACCAGAGCGCAAAGTCCTCTGGACCCTTTCGTGTCGACTGTCACTTCGCCTTCATCCGTGCCTCAGCGTATCCTGGATGTCGTAACCCCACCTGTTCGTCACTCTATGACTCGTTCGACTGTGCAAAAGATGGCTGGATCCTTTCCGACAGGGCCTGAACGAGCGATCTCCGATTCTGTGCCCCATGCAGACTTTTCGACCGGCAGAAATGTGCATAATCCACTGCTGTTTTTGGCCGAGTGCGCACGAAGAGGTTGGGATTCAGCTGACGGGCCCGAGTCGAACGACATCACGACGGCTCCCGCACCGACCGCGAGCTTGCCCTTGGAAGACGCTATCAGGCTAGGTAGATGGTCAAAAGAGAACCTGAGCCAGATCATAGCGGATCAGCGGAAGTATTTCCAGCACGGTCTGCACGGTATCAAGAGGGATGTCAGCATAGGTCTCGATCCCGTATATCAGAACGTGATCAAGGAGGAACAGGTAGGACCATTGTTTGATAGGTGCGTATGGGCTTTGAGGAATGGGCCAGCTGGTCCTGGTTGACAAGATGATGTTCAGTTGTTATCGCCACGTCCATTGCCAATGGGCCATCCTGGACCGGAACGTTCACACGCAAAGTTTTGTAAGATCACGGTCGGCTTTCCTATTTACCGTTGTCCTGGCGCTGGGTGCGACTTCGCTGGCTACCATGCCAACCTCTTCTATTCATGACAGTACATTGGCTATAAAGCTCTGGGGTCATCTGGAAAAACTACAACTGGTAGTGTGTGCAACAGCCGCGAAATCCATTGAAATCGTACAAGGGATGCTCGTAAGCGCGATTCGGTCTCTCACGGATTCCTAAATGTATTCGCTGAAGCCCTTGATACTCGCTCTGCAGTTAGCGCAGATGTGGGCTTTGAGAACCCCAAGATTGGTCGACGATCAACGTGCAACCAGACTGGGTATGGCCGTGCGGATGGCTAGTCAGATCGGTCTGCAGCTCTCGAAGCACCGCAGTACTGATTCAGGTGAGCATCGGAACACGAATGACTTGAAGACGCGATTGTCACTGGTGCTTGTCGAAAGCAGGTAAGAGATCAACCTCGCGGATTTGGATTGACGACGCTCGAATTGACCATGTGTTTTAGGTGGGAATCGATAGCCGATAGGCAGGAGATATCATGTCCAGGCTTCGATCTGACCGAGCTTGAAGCGGAAGAGCTGGAACAAATAGGACCCTTTGACGAGGCTGCGATCATAGCTGCGGATTATGCCTTGTATCGATTCGAGGTGCGTATCGATGTCCGTTTGATCAGAAGCCGATAGAACCTAATCTTTTAAATGTTTCAGGCCGAATCGAAAGAGAGACTCTGTCTTGTCTCACGGAATAGCCGATCGACTACTGCCATGGACAGTGAGAGGATTTGGATCTCAACTTACCTCTCCAGCTGGGATCGTAAATGGGTGGACCCTCAGCCGGATCCTTTACGTCGATGGTGGTTTCGATATCTCTCGATCCGATCTCGATTGATCGGTATCATGCGTGTAGCAAAGGCCCGCTCTCAGCCTGGACCATGGACGGATCAGATGAGAGCTGATCTGTTACTTGTCTCCACCGAGTTGCTGGAGGGATGTTTGTCCCACGAAAGGGCTATGCACATGCTCAGGCCCACGTCTCCTATCGTCTTTGCCGCCGCCATCCTGCAACAGTTGACAAGCAAAGACGCGCCAGAACGTGATTTGGTTTTAAGGGTAGCGTTGAGGTTAGCCGGAGAACCAAAGCAGGGCGACATCATGACATACGCGGTTCACAACGGTTATCAAATTCTGAATATGCTTTGGTGAGTGAACAGACGTTGGGGGATCTGAATCGAGTGGCAGTGCTGATTGTGGACCACGATCCGCAGCCTCAGCAAGGAAGTAACGAAAACGCCTGCGGGTCCTAACACGAATGATTCGAACGACGTGGGCTACATTCATACCTCTGTTCCGTCTTCGGCCCAGTCGATCGTGCTCGAGGAGGGGCAGCGACGGCAGCAGCATCAGCAACAGCAGCGTCAATCACAATGTGTCACCTCGTTACACCAGGGATTTGATCCCTTGGGTATACCGTCATATCAGCCATACGATGGTATCGACCAACTCCTCGGACTCGGGCATGGATTTACTACGAACGCGGATCTCGATCAATGGCGTGATATGACCCACTCGGCACATGGCACCAACACAACGTGGAGTGACTTTTTATCTACTGATCCGTTATCGGCGTCGAGGAATGCAATGCAGGCCATCGAGAACCCTTCTCAGAATAGCTATAATGCATGGCTCAGCAACGGAATCGAGGATCCTTTGAATTTGGTCATGGGTGACCGACAGTTGTCAGATAATGACATCTCAGATTTCTACTTCCATCTCGCGTCAGCATTAGGTAGTTAGGAAAGAAGAATCTAGGTGCATATTTGCATGAATATGTATTCTTGGCTAGCTAGACCGCAAGTCTCTACGATATATGAAAACGCCGCACTGGCCAAGCCGGTAACCACAGGTGGCCAAAAGGCAATTCAGGCAGCGGGCGGATTTCGATAGCCATCTTGGAAGCGGTGTGGGTGTATGTGTCGCAGATAAAAGCTCATGGTATGCTCCAAATGACTACGCGGAACCATCTCCAAGATACCTGGCAGCGACTTTGCGTCCTTTCAGCCCGTTGGCAATCAAGACCTGACTATCGCCTGGGAAGAGGTCGATCGCTTGATCGGACCATTCACACTCGTCACCCTGTTCCACATCCAAGATAATCCCCTTGATCGGTTTCAGGGAAGACATCGTCACCTCGTCACCGTCGACCTTGATATCAAGCTGCGGGTCAGAGAAAGTCAGGTACTTGAATGGCTCGGGCCAGTTGGAGTACCGCGCCGCCACGCTTCCGGGATCGGAAGAGAGATAGAGCCGAGCTTGGACAACAATCGGCTCAGGTATCTGCGCGTCGTTCTCACGGACGGGTTGACCTGGACAGACACCCGACCAGATCTCAGTCGAGCTGTTTGCGGAGAGCTCGACATCGTAGGTCTGGGTTTTTCTGTCGCCCGTGTTGAGGTTGTATGAGTCGAGTACAATCTGACCCTTGGCAGCTTCTAATGTGGAGTTGCACGCCCAAAGTTCAAGCTAATCAACGGCGGCTGTCAGTTCCACAGATTCCAATGTTCGAAGACACAAGCGCACCTGCTGAGTAACCTTGAAGAAGGCAGAAGTGGTTTTGTCTTTGTGCTCCTTGACGTCCTTGCGGGTGATCTGAGGCGGAACTCCAGCTTCAGTATATTCTAGCGCGGGGTGAATGTACCATCTTTCCCAATACTCACTCCCACTGTGAAAGGTCTTAACTCTCGGGCGATGGTGAAGAAAGCGGGTCTTTTGCCAACGATCACAATCAGCATGGTCCCAATGTGCTGATCCTTCAGCAAGGTTTTTGGCACTTACTTGGGCCTCAGGTAGTAATCGGCTATAGCCCAAGAGACACAGGGCCAACAGTCGTTGATCTGCCAAACGAGTGCACCGGAGGTGTACTCTTTGCCTCGCCCCTTGAAGTTCCTTCGCCAAAGTCGATATGCCGATCCGAGACACTCGGCCTGCATGATCTGAGTGTAATAGACGTACGATTCCATGTCAAAGGCGTGTCGGAAATTCTCCATCAAGTAGAGCTCTAGACGACGCTCAAATCCGTCCTACGTACATACTTATGATCAGCCTCTAGGCCATGCTTGAATGGCAAGATATGAGCAGACTTACCGCCTTGTTGTGGTTCACTGACACTCTCGATTGAGGGAACAATTGTCCTTTGTCATCGCTCCACTCGTTGACCGTTCTCATATCGGGATAGCCTTGCATGCCAAATTCACTGGCAGAAGGCATCAGTAAACAGCCTGATTACAGCAAGTGAATCTTGACGTACGAGACGAATCTACCAGCAAGCTTGTCCCAATTCGTCCAGGGCTCCTGAGTACCGTGCCAGACATTCCATTGGTGAATGTCACCAACCGTTTGGTCACTCGAAGTCTTGCCACCGTAAGGACTACTCCTGTGGTAAAAGATTTTCGACAGACGATCGACGACCTCGGGAAGGAGAACTTCGTAAATGTGTCGGCTAGAAGGAAAGACAATATGTCAATGGTGTCTGCAAACTGCAAAATCTACCGACCGAGCGACCACTCACGCAGGAAACTTGGACTTCATGTAGTCTCCCGAGTTGTCGCTGTAGTCCATGACGCCAAGCGACTCAGCAACTTGGTAATCCTCGTTGTTGCCAGCGAATATGACAACGGATGGATGATCTCGCAAACGAGTGACAGCTTGCTCCGCCTCTGCCTTGATACTGTCGTTCAGATGAGGATACGATGGGTACTGCGAAGCGATACTGTCAACTGAGATCTAAATGAACTCCGGGTGTTAGAGCACTCACAAGACCACAGCCAAACATGAAGTCTTGCCAAACCAAAATACCACTTTCGTCACAGGCGCTAGAGATCTGCATATCAGTGTTTTGTTCATGAACAGACGGCATCGTGTACGTACTCGTACAGCTCTTTGTCTTCATAGACGCCTCCACCCCAGACACGAAGCATGTTCTGATTACCCTTGATCTGCATCAGGTCTGTCAGTGAAAAACCCTGCTGATCACCAAGATTACCACTCACAAGGAGGTCAACCCATCGCTTAAAACGTCCAGGCTCGATTTCCGTCAAGAAAGAGTCTGCAGGGATCCAGTTGCTTCCACCGCAGAACACCCTGATCCCATTGATTTCGAAGACGAAGCTGGTGCCCTCTTGGTCCACCAGAGGCTCTTGTACGACCTTCGCGGTACGGAAAGCGACGCGCTTGGTGGTCGTGTCGAGGACGTGTCCATCCTGTTGGGACAATCAGCACATGATCCGACTGTAGACAGCCAGGACGTACCGAAGACTTCAACGTAATCTCCAACTCATACAACCGCTGTTCACCGTAACCTCGAGGGTACCAGCCTTGAATCTCGCCCTTGTTGAAGTTCCACTTCAGAGGCTCGGAAATAGACTGATCGGAAGCTGATTTCACTGGCTTCCCGGCCGAATCCTTCAGCTGGATATCGACACTACAACCGTCACTCTGCTTCCCCTCAGCCAGAATATTTGCCTCCAGAGCTCCTTCTGTGTATTCTGACCCGGACAGAGTGGTGTCGATCCGCACATCAGCGATTCGAGCATCATAGGTTTCGAGTTGAATGTTCTTCCAAGGTCCGACAGTCATCATGACGGGTCCCTATAGTCACGCATTAGCTGTCGGGCTCACCGCTGATCGCGTCAGTTACATACCCAATCCCAACCTATCGAAATGTCGTCAGCGCCTACCCTGCGTGCACAGATCCTAGGATCGACTCACCCCAGCCGTATTGTGCCTTCCGCGAGTACAGTCGATTTGACGCGCCATTCCCTGTACATTGTGATTTAGATTACGGCACTAAGAAGAGGAGGGGACTCATCACTCACACAGCGGCATGGGTCCACCGTTCTGCTCCTCGGCGAGTCGAGCTTCGTGCCATGGACTCTTGAAGTGAAGAGTGAGCTCATTTCCTTTGGGTTTAAGGACTTGTTTACATGGGACACGGTGATGCAGGAACATGTTCTCGACGCTGGCGAGCACCTTGCCGTTCTGTTTGGACGCCCGCGCGTCAGCGATCACATGAATCACCTAATATGACAGATACGTGGACATACCACAGAAATGTCGCAATACGTGTCAAGGCCCTCGAAGAAGAGGTCGACATGTTCGTGAAACAAACGAGTCTCATCGACGTCAAAAGTGGTTCTGAACATCCAATCGGACTCCTGAATCCCTGTCAGACAGCGCGCAGTGGGGAATCATCAGCTCACTCGACATACAGATAGTATGCATGAAAAGATTAGACTCACATTGTACCTCCCACTCATTGAGGTCCTTGAAGGGATCAGGAATTTTTCCCAACTTCTTGAGCTCGACGTGGACGGATGTGGGGATGTTGCACGGGTTCCATTCCTCCTTGACCTGAGCGGAGGAGTGCTTGGATGCAACCTGACTGAATGTCCAGCCTTTGGTAAGAGAGGTCTTGTGGGCTGTAGGGGTAGAGATGACCATCGTTGCTGGGCTTCATCGGCAAGAGGGAAAACAATGATAAAGGTTGAGACAATTGCGAAAGAAGAAACTCAATCATCATATAGCGTGAGAGGCTATTGCGAATCCCGGTGACAGGGTGAAGTACAGTCTCGGCGTTTCTCGATGTGTTCGGTCACATCGGCAGTCGAGCGGGACAATAATACATATCTCTGCCCTGTCTTCCGGATGCTGGAATACTGTTAACAGGAGAGAAGAGGTCCACGTGTAGATGGGTTTGGCCGAGCTGTAGCGGAGACACTAGTGACTCCGGTTCAATCTATCTTTAGCTCGCTTTCGCCATCAGTGATCCGTGCGCGTGATTGATGGTTGAGAGATAAGCACGTCCACGCTCAAACTGATACCCGAGTGGAGTGAAGAGGCAGAAGAGCAAACAAAAATACTCGCACACTTCGGCTTTTAGGCTAATACGGTGTCAGGATATCCGAACCCCGATAAAACAGCCGAACCTTCTTGTTTGACCTTAAGGTATGAATTCATACCACATGATGCATGACTCGCGAGCATGAGACTCCTCGATTGCATTCCAGGTACGACAAACGCCGTTATTGCGCTAGTCATCGATGAGGAGTCCAACATTAGCTCTGTTGTACCAAAAACTCATGGCACACACCCTGACGATCGTAAAATAACCCCCGTGGGGCCGTGCTTGGCTTCGCCGATTGGCATCGAGAAGTATGTAGCTCTACGAAAGCACGGGTCACAGCGATGCATGGGTAAAGGGCCGATTGAAGTGCAATAATAATTTCCCTTCGTGCGATCCATATTACAGCCCTTCGCGCCACAAGAACTGTCTCGGGCTCTGTATAAGAAGCCCAGGACCTCGAGATGGACCTTCGACTGAACTTCCCAGTCCCGCAATCAACGACACGCGCGCTTCAACGAGTCACCAGTACTGAAACATCTATTGACAACTCAACTCGTCATGTCCAACCTTCCTCCTCTCAGCCCCGAGGGCGAATACGAGAAAGACTTCAAGAATATCGAACACGTCGATCATGTTCATGTACCCACAGCTACCACACAGGTACATGCTGGCCACACCAAAGATGTGAAGAATGTAAGTCGAGCGGACAACGATTGCTTCAGATGCGCTTGGCTGACATGAGGAATCTTCCAGGCTGAGTTGTACGCTGCTATCCAAGAAAGCAACATTCCCAGGTGGCACAAGAACTCGATCCACTTGTACTGTGAGCGAGATCTAGCATGTAACAAAATGTGTCACCACATGATCTAACATGTCCCGTATGTCCGTAAACAGTCTCCGTGTTCATTGCCTTCTGTTGTGCTTGCGCAAACGGATACGATGGTATGTTTGTCCGGCATCTTTAACCGGTGCCTGAGCTCATTTCGCTGATCTCTTTGTGCGACGCTTTTTTTTTTTTAACCGATAATAGGCTCTCTCATGACCGCCATTCTTGCCATGCCTCATTTCCAGAACGTTTTCAAGAGTGGCACCACGGGCTATAAGGTTTCAATCATCTTCTCTTTCTACACAATGTGAGTGGTCGATAGCAATGGCTTTCAGAAGCCCGCGCTGATGCATGGGAATGTAGTGGCGCTATGGCTGGAGCGCCCTTCGCAGCGGTACTCTCCGATAGATTAGGACGAAGAAAGGCAATGTTCAGCGGTTCCATTGTCATCATTCTCGGTATGATCATCGCCGCGACATCCAAGAGCATCCCTCAATTCGTCGCCGGCCGATTCGTCCTTGGTCTCGGTATCTCCATTATGACAGTCGCGGCTCCCGCCTACTCCATCGAGATCGCACCTCCTCACTGGCGAGGACGATGCACCGGTTTCTACAACTGTGGCTGGTTTGGTGGTTCTATCCCTGCTGCTGCCGTCACATACGGATGCAACAACATCAACAGTAACCTGTCTTGGCAGCTCCCTCTGATCCTTCAGGCCTTCGCTTGTGTCATCGTCATGATCGGTGTATTTTTCATCCCGGAGTCTCCTCGATACCAGATGGCCAACGGGCAGGTGGATGAGGCGGTCGACTTCCTCGTCAAATACCATGGGTCCGGCGATCGATCTTCCAGGCTGGTGGCTCTCGAAGTCGAGGAGATGAAGGAGAACATCAAGATGGACGGTATCGACAAAGTCTGGTGGGATTGTGAGTGTTGTCACATCTTCCTGGAGCCGCCTAAGCTAATTGGTACCATCCTTCTTTGTCAGACCGACCCCTGTTCACCACCCATAACGGTCGATGGAGGATGGCTCAGGTCCTCATGATCTCCATCTTCGGCCAATTCTCCGGTAACGGACTAGGTGAGTGCCACTACTACGATTGGCAACAGAAGAGTCGTCGCTAATCAGGAGCCATCAGGTTACTTCAACACCGTTATCTACGAAAACTTGGGTATCACCAGTGTTCCACAGCAGCTCGGCTACAACTTGCTCAACTCGGTTGTATCGTGCATTGGTGCCACTATTGCCCTTGTCTTCACAGACAGAATGCACCGACGAAAAGTCCTCATCATCGGTACTTTCGGTGAGTGGCCGTTCTTTTGGTACTATACGAATCGTCTGGCTGACCGCTGATTTCTCTGGCAGTCTGCGCCTGCACTCTCGCGGTCAACTCTGGACTTTCGGCCACCCTCGCCAAGCAGGGTGCCAATGTCGGCAAGGGCATCGCTCAAGGCGCTCTTGCCGCGTACTTCCTGTTCAACATCATCTTCTCATTCACCTACACTCCTCTTCAAGGTGTCATCCCTGCCGAGGCTTTGGAGACCACCATGCGAGCCAAGGGTCTCGCCGCTTCGGGTATCATCGTCAACGCTATCAGTTTCATCAACCAATTCGCCGGTCCCATCGCTCTCGGTAATATTGGGTGAGGAGATCGTCCTGCGCTTTTTTGTTTGGGTTCAGTTGCTGACTTGACTTCCTGTAGCTACAAGTACATCTACATCTTTGTCGGCTGGGACGTGGTCGAGTCCATCCTTTGGTTCTTCTTCTGGTGAGTTAGCGCCTTGGCGGGTCTAGGAACTTGTACTGACTTCGCCTCTATGTGCAGTGTCGAATCTCAAGGCCGAACTTTGGAACAGCTCGAGTGGGTCTACAACCAGCCCAACCCTGTCAAGGCTTCTCTCAAGGCCGACAAGGTCGTTGTCGAGGACGATGGAAGAGTTCTCGAGAAGGTTGCCGCGTAACGTCATCCATTACATGGCGTGGTTGAGATCAAGCAATCTGGTAAATAGCTTTCTTAATGTGTTAATTTTCGCTTGATTGCCAGAGTGCCGTTTAGGATCTTGGGGCGAGTACGAGTATTGAATGTACGAGGGTATTGATAGTTGATCATGATATGAATACGATGTGCCTGGGGATAATTGGACGTACGCATGTCCGCTGCGTGGTGCAGCGTGGACATTTTGGCTGCATCACTAGATAAGCCGAACGAAACATGGCCGTCACTTGCCCCTGAACTCGTAAACTTTACACGAGCTGTTAGGAGAAAGCTGCACCAGTTCGTTAGTAGTGAAGATCAAGGGCCTGCCTGGCGAGCTTATGACCAGACTCGATCCTGCTTTGCATTGGCGTTTTCACCCTTCTTACTTTTTACATTGGGGGCACTGCTCCAGTCGTTATACAGTTCAATAATAGCCTGCTCACAAATCTCGCACGGCGAATTACAGATAGTTGCGCGTCAGTCAAATGACACGGGGGCCAAAAGGGGGAATGTGGTATGAGCCAACTATCGTCGATCTACCCTATCATGAGGGTCACGTTCGGAAAAGCGGGCGTGTATGGTGACTAATTGTGCTGATTGTGCGGATGCCTCTTCCGAAGAATTTGATTCACACATACAAATGCATACGGTCGCACAAAGACAGTGCCAAGATAGGTGATATTGGTAATACCGCAAGCGCGAGGCATCACTGTGTACTCGAGAACTGTATACATGTTCACACAAACCCAAAAGTACCGAGTTCGCTAAGACCGAAAGATTGAGAAGGTCAACAGCCAATTGTGCAGTGGTTTACCGGGCACCAATGGCCGCAGGGAGCTTCTCGGCGATGGTGGATGGACCGTTGACGACATGACCATTGACGGATGCGCCGTTGACAGTTGCGCCATTAGTCGACGTTCCATTACTCAACGAATGAAGGGCTAGGCCATGTTTCTTCGTCGGATCAGACGGATGGACATTCTCCTTGAAGAACTGCAAGGCAAGTTTGTTTAGGTTTAGAATACGGTCGATGGATCGCAAAGAGTACCGCCTTCACTCACTTGCATAAGGGATCTTGCTGAGTCTTTGGGCGTCCTTTCGAAGGTATCATAGTCGCAGTACACACTGCCGAATCGAGGAACCAAGCCCGAAGCCCATTCGAAGTTGTCGAGGAACCTAAAAACAGGGGCTTAGTGGATGATGATCGTACATCCTTTACGAACGGGCTTCACTGGGGTTACTCACGACCAGCTGTTCAAAAACGTCAGCGTTTATCAGAGCGAACGATAAGTGCAACATCAAACTCACCCAAAGTACGATCGCACATCTACTCTGTCGATCTCGACAGCTTCTTTGAGTGCACGAGTGTACCCTTCATAGAATCTGACCCGTCCCTCGTCGTCTGCGAACAAGTCAGTCTCGAGCACCAATATGGTCATAGTCAGGATGACATACGAATACTGCAAAAGAACGGTCAGCCATTATCTATTTCGGAGTTGTCGGTCCACTCACGCTTCAGCGACACTCAGTTTGCTTTCGTCCTTGATACACCAGCCCTTTTGATCGGAATGGAATGTCAGTACTCTTGACAACGACGAGACAGTGACAAACTCACATTTTCAGTCATGTATATAGGCTTTTGATATCGCTGATACAGGTAATTGAGGTGCTTCCTAAAGCCCCAAGGTACGTCTCTGTGCCAGTCGAGCTCGGCTTTGAAGTTTGTCAGCGTGGAGATGACTTGAGAGGACATATGACTCACACTCCAAGCCAATGATGGTACCGTCCGGCTTGTCGAAACCCATCGTGGTGTATCCCGTAAACTCGTCATCTGACCTAGTGGCTTTGATCGTGTTCGTTGTGTAAGTCTACATTGAGATATGGAGTAAGAGGATAAGTCGTCGTCACATTGCTATTCTGTTGTCTTGGCTTACGTTGCATCCAAAGAACTGCATACAGGTGTCAGCGCGGGTCTTCTGCTCAAGGAGCTTTGACTCACCTCCGAGCTGTCCTTGATTACTGCCAACTCCTCTTTGGTGAACTTGGGCAACCTATCACCCAAGATGTCGATCATGGATTGCGGGTATCTTCCAAGATAGATGGGATCGGCGAACCACCCCAGGGCAAAGTCCATCTTTCGCTGTGCCGCCTCGATGTCTAGGGAAATGAGTCAGCACGCATCGAATCAATAGCTAATAGCAAACGCCTACTTACTCTCGGGCTTATCGTCATACGGCTCACACCAGTCTCCGTTCAAGGTGATACCGATAGTGCCCCCTTGCGTCGCCTTAAACTCGTTGATGTATAATTTGGCAGCGTGAGCGTGACCCAGAATGAGATTGTGGCCGACAATCCAAGGTTCGGTATTCGAGACGTGGCCGCTATCAGTAACATGTATATGAGTCACAGACAAGAGACAAGGTCAAGTTTTCGAACGGCCAGACTTACGGTGCGAATTGTCCGTTACCATGTCCGTGGACCGCAGAGCACCACGGCTCATTGAGGGTCAACCAGTGCTTGACTCTATCTCCGAAGCTCTCATAGCATACTTTGGCGTATCTGGTGAAGTCGCGAACGATCGACGCCTTGTCCATCCAGCCGCCGTATCGGTCGAAGAGCTCCAAGGGAAGATCCCAGCTAGAGAATGTGTTAGCGAACGTACGAAGCCCAGTTTCGATCCAGCTTACTGAAATAGGGTCTATGGTCCTGTCAGCTCCACCTTTCTTTGTCACAGCTAGAGATCCCAGGGTTACTCACGACGAAAGGTGTAATACCATGTTTCAAGCATTCGTTGATGATATTGTTGTAGAACTCTATACCCTTCTCGTTGACGGGATCCTCGCTGCCTCCGAGAGGGATGATACGGGGCCACGAGAGGGAGAAACGGTATGCATTCGCTCCAAGGGATTTCATCACTGCAAACATTGTCAGGATATCATTAGCTACGTCAGAATTCAAAATGTCGACTTCACTCACACGCGATGTCCTCCTTGTACAGCTCCAAATGGTTACAAGTGCGGTTGACATGAGTACCGTCGGCGATCTTGCCGGAGATGTCACAAAACTTATCCCAGATCTACGCGAGGCTCAGCTGTTGAGTTATATCAGGCCTCTAAAGCACTCACCGAGGGACCTTTGCCAGACAATTTTTCAGACTCCTCGCCTCCTCCTTCAATCTGTGCGGCTGCAGTCGCAAACCCGTACAAAAAGTCCTCGCGCAGGCCAGAAGTCTGCTCTGGTTGTGTCAGCGCAATTCAGCTACAAGGGATCTCTGAGTACTGACAATAGTCATGTTGTCGGATCGTATGAGGACGTTGCTGAGCTGGTGTGGGTCGTCTTCGATCAGTATCTCAGCGTTGATAGCAGATGGGGAGGAGGGAGGAGGGAGAAGTTGATGGTTAACGTTATCATCCTCGCCTGATATGGGCCAGCGTTGTGCTCTCTGGCCATCTCATCGCAAGACTCGCACTGCTGTCTACACGACGATCTGTTGACGAGATAACAACGAGGTCGGGAGATGTTCGGCAAGTTTGGAGACCGTTCAAGAAAGAACCAGAGTGAAAAGTGAAAAAAGGCCGCGATTAGCGCTAATGGGCAATAAGCGCAATAAGCGGTCGATCGGGCCGATCGATGGGTGTGCGGTGTGCTGCACATACGGAAGATGCAACGCGTTAATACCTTCACGTGGGGGTTTGAACGTGCTGCTTTCGTACATATCCCGAAGGATTCGTACGCCTTGGCTACTCTAATAAAAAGTGTGCTCCGTATTATTTGCCGGGATCGGCAAGCGGGTCGGAGAGGTTGCACGATATAGCAGGACGGCAAGGGTCGCGTGATGGACAGGCTTAGGCATTGGCATAACCGGACGGTGACTTTCTCCACCCGCTACTAGGACCATCACCTCGTGCAATCTGCATGACAGACGAAACGGGACTTACCGTATAGCTAATTTTGCGAAATCTCGCCGGCTTCTCGGTGCTTGCGAGAGCGGGACTTGACCTTTTCTCACGACTAATAGTTGTGTCATGTGCATGCAGGTCCATGCGACGGCGCCCTCTAACAAATTACACCGACGGCTGTATGGCTGGCTACTTGCTGTGACACGCTGCTGGGTTATAGCCAAGTCCAGGCACGGGCAACGTGTAATACCGTGATCTGATTGTGCGATCGATCAGAGATCTTTCGCCATCAAGCCCAAGGGGACTTTCATCAAACACTCCCTGCATGTACATGTGCGTGAACTCCGTCGGCCAACGCCGCCTGGACCTTCGGAACTGCGTTCATCGCCGCCACCGCGAATTTGGGATTCCGCGTCTCCACCAGCGAAATCACGTGCACGGAGAGCTCCTTAGCTTTGGCTCACCACAACTTCCTTGTGCCAACTGGACAAAAATGCATCACCGTGGACGCGCATCGTTTCAGCCCAGCTGCTGATGAGATTGATTGCTTTCGCTCGCGTGATCGCTTTTGGCGATTTGGCATTTGCCAAAAAGCGGACTTGATGTGCATGATAAAAGCTTAAGCGACATCATTATTGGCTCTTCAGGGCCCTACAGTCTGTAGTCGCCGACTATCGCGTGCGTGACGTCTTTTAATGACTTGAGCCCAAATACCAAAATGCTTCATGGTTATGGTTATGGGTATATAAAGAGCTTGATCTACAAGTCTGTTGATTGCTGGCTAACCACGTATGTACCATGACTTTCCAACAAAGCGACTGCGTCAAGCTTGCCTCTGGCAGCTCATACCCTCTGACCGGTTTAGGATTGTGGAAAGTGCCCAAGGAAGAATGTGCAGAACTTGTCTACACAGCTCTCAAGCTCGGCTATAAACTACTAGATGGTGCGGCGGACTATGGCAATGAAGTGGAAGCTGGGCAAGGGCTACAAAGGGCGTTGGAGGATGGCGTGGTCAAGCGGGACGAGGTCACGGTAGTGAGCAAGCTGTGGAACACTTACCATGCAGAGGAGCATGTGGAAGCTGCTTGTCGACGGAGTTTGCACGACTGGGGCGTGGATTACTTCGATGTCTACTACATCCACATGCCAATCGCACTCAGATATGGTAAGTTGTCTACTGTGCCGCCGCCAGAATGAGATAAGCGCTGACCTTCATACCCAGTCGACCCCAAGGTACGATATCCTCCAGGATGGAGCTATGATGGAACGCCCGACGGCGCTCTACAAACGGAGGCATCCCCTTATCATAAGACCTGGGCAGCCATGGAACGACTCGTCGACCTGGGCCTTGTCCGGAATATAGCGATAAGCAACATGCCTGGAGGGATGATCATGGATTTGATGACCTATGCAAGGATTAAACCGGCTATTCTGCAGGTAGAGATGCATCCGTAAGTCTATAAAATACTGAAATTGCTCTAAGTTGTAGCTGACTCGACGATGTAGCTATCATGCCCAAGCCGATCTCCTTCGGTTGGCACAAGCCTTCAATATTCATGTCACTGCGTATTCTTCGTTCGGTCCCACTTCGTGGATTGGTATCTCAGATAGCGTCGTGGCCAAGTGCGAGCCTCTCTTCACCCATCCGACCGTGACAAAAATTGCGGCGAATCGCAATATCACCCCGGCACAAGTGATCTTACGGTGGGCTACGCAAAGGGGTATTTCGGTGATCCCGAAGAGCTTGAACGCTGAAAGGTTGAAACAAAATCTGGACAACGAGAAGGTTGATCTAGAACACACGGACATTGACGAGATTTCTAAGCTGGACGCTGGTTTACGTTTCGCCAACCCCGCTGCTGCAGGACCTCGGTACGCGGTTTATGCATAGGTTTCTTGTACTGGTACAGCTCAATATATGGAGATGATCTCTTGGATGCATTCATGCTTGCCTGGTTATCAAATCGATGTCTTTTTTAAGTGAATTTACGGACCCTTGTATGATGTATGGACGTAACAGTTGGTTGCACACTAGACGCCGATATGGCGTGCTCGGACCCCGGTATAACCGGAAGTCATCACCGGGCAAAATCAACGAGTAATTTACGATTATCTAAAGTGTATACAAACCGTTATATCTCTGTCCATCTGGGGCTGAATTGCTTCCTTTCCACTCTCATTTCGTCCTCGGAAATAGTCATGAGCGAAGATGGTGATATTCAGCAGTCCCTAGAAACGGCCTCTCCAAGCTCTACTGGCAGACCCTCGGGCCCGCAAGCTACTTCCTCGCGCGTCACCACCAATCCCGCGAATCGCACATCTCGTGCCTGCTCATCATGTAGTCGTCAGAAGCTCAAGTGCAGCGGTGAGAAGCCGTGTGGGCGGTGTCAAGATCTCGGGATAGCAGAACAATGTATCTATCTGCCTAGTATGAGAGGGAGAATGAGGGGAAAACGAAGGATGTCTCAGCCAGGAGACGAGGAGAGCATCGCCGGTGTGCAGGCTACGCGATCAACATATGGCATGCTGCCTCCCCAGCGTCCGGATAGCGACTATCAGCGATGGAAACGCAGCAGGCTTTTGCCTCAGCATGGTCCTAAGAATTCCGTGATATGGTCTACCGACGGGAACTCTGGCGAACTGGGCGAATCAATGGCTCGACCAACAAGAGTGAACACGGCGGATACCTCACCTAGCACGGCTCTTGACATCCTGCGTCATGGATCGCCAACGTCTTCCCCCATAAGTGCTAGATCCGGAGCAGCGACAATCCACATTGCCGATCGTCTAACAACTCTCCCATTACCGGGAGACCGGAACCCTCTCGCGGTGCTAGCCGAAGCCAGTGCTGATGTCGCCGGGCAGGACGGTCAAACTAGCATGGCAGCCAACACGTCGCAGAGTTCTCAAGGGCGGCAAGAGGAAAGCTACTATGAGCCAGTGGAACGGATTTTAAAGGACGAAGCGCCCCATATCATGGCATTGATCAGTGTCCCTGAGTGAGTTTTTTGTCTATTATAGCCTCGGCTTCCGCTGATGCTCTGCCCATAAGAGCGGAACGGCTCTTCGACATGTACTTTTCGCATCTTCACCCTCACCTTCCCCTCTTGGATGTACCGCACTCCCCGCCGTCAGCGGTAGCCAGGCGGAACAATTTCCTTTTCAACGCGATATGTTGCGCCAGCGCTCGCGCGTTCGACCCTACACTTTGGTCGCGTCTCGCCGATTTCGCCAAATTCGAGATGGAACGTCTGCCCAAGGAAAAAAATATTGACGTGATACAGGGGCATTGTATACATGCTATGTGGAATATGAATCCACCGAAGCATTTCGAGCTTGATATGAGCTGGCTTCGGACGGGACTTGCGATCCGGACTGCAGTCGATATCAACCTTCACCGTGTCGTCCTGGTTCCGGAAGCCAGAGACGGTCTTCCTGAATGGGTGATTCGAGCGATAGCGAGGACTTGGCTGGGCGCCTATATTGTAGATCAGTGAGTCGGGCAGAAACACCCGAAGGTGGGACGTGACTGACTGACTGACTGACTGACACCATTCAGAACTATGTCGATACAGCTCGGCAAAGCGTCCTCGATGCGCGGGGAGCAAAGCGTTCGCTTGTACATCAATCTGCTCCGTAGCTCGAGAGACGCTCAACAAGCCTCGACGCCGTCTTTGAGTGATCTATGGATTGCTGCTCTTGCTGAGTGGACGCAGCTCCTGACACGAGCGGTAGACTCTCTTCATTCCAAGTCGGACAACGACGCCCTCGATCGGCCTTGTGGGAACTATCCAGGTGGTTTGGCGAGCGAAATGGGATTGCCAGATCTTGCGAGAATTTACGATCAACAGTTCAAAAGCTGGCGGCAGCGGGTCGAAGCCGAAGTGCGAGAGGCAGACCGCAACTCCACAGGTGTTAGACTTCCTAACGAAGAAGAAGCGTCGGGAGCTCAGGCTGTCTCAAACAATATCCAGATCTATCAGCAGTATGCCACACTCCTGATACACTCTTTCAGCCTGGAAAGATCCGGTGGGATCAATGAAGGTCCGCTGACGGGTGCGCTCATCGAGGTCAGTGCTCTGTACTACAATAATCGTCTCCAAACTCCTGTTGACTTGACTTGATTTGTGTCAGATTCAAACGATGTCCGTTGGTGTAATCCGCACATACCAAGCATATTTTGACAGTGTCACCTGTCACCGAAAAGGGTCACCAGATATTCTTCATAGCTTCTTGACCTATGCGGCCGTGTCACTTCTGAGGATACTGCAACCGCAATATAGCTTCATGGACCCGGACTATCGGAGTGTCCTTCACACCGCTCGCACAGCTGCGATTATGCTGGCTCGCGCGCCATCGCCGCTCGCCAAGTCTAACAGTGACTTTTTGAATCGACTTATCGACACCAAAGCTCTGCAATTAGTGAGCAGGGCGGCACCTGCTAAGCCAATTCGCAACTCGAGCTGGGAAACAGCACCGGACGACTCGCACGCGCCCGCGATACAGCGACAACGAGAGGCCACCGCTACGTCAAGTCATGTCTCAGATCCTGATCGTTCCCTCAATCTCGAAGCGTTCGGTCACTTGCTCAATCGAGACCAGGGTAGATCCGTCTGGCCACCATTGCCAGATTCTGCCTGGGATCCTCCTCTCTTCCTTTCGGACCAGAGTTCATCACTTGCAAACACAGACGCCCAAGCCGCCTTACCAGTTCAATTGACCACATCGCGTCACGAATTCGATCCGTTAGACCTTCTTCTTTCACAACGAGCGCTCGCAGCCCACCATGGACACCCGCTTCAGACTGAAATTGATGCATCCGATGCGTCGAGAGCCGACAATGAACACTCTGTCCCTGAACCCAAAGACCTCCACAGCTGGGTGAACCGTTTGACCGAAGGTCAGGATTCAGTCTATGTGCCCGCTGCTGCCATTGGTACCGGTCTACAACATGACCTGTTATTCACGCAAGACAATTTTTGGCGATCGATTTTGGAGGGACTTCCCGCGCATAGTACAACTTGAATAGACTATATATGCAGCAGTAGCATCTCGGGAATTGTCACTATATGTTGTAATGCCTCATACGCAGTGGTAGTGACATGTCATATTAAGACATGTAGCGAGCTTCTGCAGCTGGCCGGACCGCGACACCTAGCTGATAACCTAGGCTCACGAGTGTCGGGTTTTGGAATAGCAAATGGACAGTCGAACTATTCTGGTGGTTCCACCGAAGTCTTTCGAGATTGTTGCATGCTTCCGGGATGGTTGTATTAGGCTTTTCTGTTTGTGCTGAAGCCTATTCATTCCTTTCCTCAAATTCCCATTCCTCGACCCATATTTCCTTATATTCTTGTTGACTGGTGCCAGATCGAACTCATGACACAGTGACGACTCTCTAATCAAAGAGACGTGTGAAAGCATTTTTGGCGAAATACATACGAATGACCAATGGCAACCAACCCCGACTTCGAAGAACTTGGAGAGCGAGTTCCTGCGTGTACAGACATAAGATGAGACCATACAGTACAGCGAAGCTGTCATAGCAGAGTGTCCGATATCGCATCCACCGCCTAGTAAAGCTTCTGTACGACAGCCAATGCGGCCGTGACGCTAGCACTGATTAGGGGAGTAAGCGCATAGGAGATAACAATCGTTTTGGCTACGGCTGTTTCAGTGTCCTCGTGCGTATCAGACCTGTGAGCGTCATGAAACTCCAGATTAGTCACGTGATTCGGCTTTATTATCTTGGCGACAGCCAGACTCACATCTCAACGATCTATGTGGGATCCAAGACACCATATAAGTGATCAGCGTCGCACAGTCTCACGTGAAGAAGTTCTATCAGATAGGAAGAGAAGTAGGAATTGTTTGACTCACCGCTGCGAGGGTCAGGGCCGGTGGGCCGACGGGTGCAATCATCATGACGAAATCCTATAGGGTGCGCAAGACGTATTCAGCTATGTGACGCAGTTACTTCCGATGGGAGCACAAGAGGTTTTTTTTTTCCAAAAAAAGAACAACACGATAACGCAACGCACCAAGACAGGGTCAGACAAGATTCTCTCCCCTAAACCCTTGCGAACGCCATACACCAGTGCAATAGAAATCACAGGCATGATGACAAATCGGAAGACGAAAAGGTATATCAACGGGAAAAGAGGGGGTCGGGAGCCTTTCTTCGACTTGAGGTGGGCACCGATCACCAGCATTTGGAGAGCTGCGTACAGCTTGCCAATCTTGTCGATGGATTCGGAGAAGCTGTCTCAGCAAGTTGAAAGTGAAATGCAGCCCAAACTTCGGTAATCAGCGTTATGAACACCAGGTATACTTGTCTTCGTTTTTGCTTATGGCTATAAATGTGAAACCTAACGTTACTCACGGACTAAGCCAGCCTTTCTCGAATAACCACCTGTGCGTGAATGGAATGACGCCAAAGATGATTGCGGCGAGACCGCCATACATGGGTGGGTTCATGAACCCTGCTGCACTCTTCTGTATGATCTTCAAGGCCCTCCAACCACGTCTCCCGCCCGTCTTCACTTGATCCAGCAATGGCGTCTCCTCATCATTGTTCTCGTATGGCTGAACTTCCGGGTACCCCCTCACGTCGTCCATCAGCTGCTTGATCGCGTGCGGCGACTCGGAATGGGACCAGGGGTGAGGAATGTCAAGCGGGTGTTTCTTCATCATTACTGGGAATTTTGAGATTTGTCAGTGGCAGTATTCTTGTCGTTGCTGTTTATTCCCCCTTGTACTCACTCGGTCCAAAGGAGAATCGCGTCAGGTTGCAAACGAGAGCATTGATGAGCAAGTAGACTTGGCCTCTGTCGAGTACATCATCGAGTCCGTCTTTGCCAACTAGCGGGGAGAGCGTGCCGTTCTTGCCCAACGAGCTAAGCAGCAGCAGAGGGAGCGAAGTTGCATTGTTGAATACCATACATGGACTGTTCCCCCGGGGTAAATTTGTCAGCCTACACGCGCATAACAAGCAAATGAGGATGACGGTCAACGTACACTATCCAAGGTGGCATCTTGAAGACCACCACACCGATGGCACCGACAACCCATGAGATGGCCTGGAATATCAGTGCATAGGCGATAATGATCCAATCTGGAAAGAGAATGTTCAAACATTGAGGCGAATCAGTCCTTGCCGCTCTACCCCTGATCTCACCTTGTGGAAATCCACGTTACTCACACTGCTGAAGGTTACTCCATGATGCAAGGGGTCCGATCTCGGAGAACAGCAGAGACGGCAGGAAAATGGTGACACATAACTTTGACGCGCTCTCCTCTCCTTCGGGCGACAGCAGATTGAGCTTTCTTGCGAAGAAGCCGTACACCAAGACGAGGATCACCGACAGCGAAGCCTGTAGAGGTCAGGGGGGATTACATCAGTTTACCGGCAGCTGTTACTGTGATACAATCTTGCTACGAGGACCCACCTGAGTCGATGACCAGACTGTTGACAAGACCTCTGAGGCTGATTGAAGCATTGTCAAGTGGTCAAAGAGGTTGTATTCAGGAAAGAGCTACATGCCGATCGCGGCCGGTTGTGTTATATAGTAGACATTCGATTGACGATGTAGGAGAAACTGTAAACTCAATGGCCAAGTTAAATCTAAACATGACATCACATCATCCAGGTACTAACCTGTCTTCCCGCACACGACCACACACACACACACTGGGTAGTTACGTAACTATCAGTAAATTGTGTTTTGCGCGTGCCTATATTGTCATATATTATTGATTTCACCCCTCACTTTGTCATTTTGCCCCTCCTCCCCCCCTGTAGTTAAGCCAAACAAATAACTGCATAACTGCATTGTACGTGACGTGACTGTGCAACAAAGGGTTGCATCCCGTCCAAGGCAAAGCGGTGCTTCTTTCTTGAAGTACTGCAGACATATATGCTCTTATAATTCAATATCTCATATCTCATCAAAGTCATCTTTGATATATATCCACTTATCTAGATAGACCCAGCGTCAACGATAAACACCAAAACCGAAAGCCATGTCCCGACCGTATGGTGATTCTTACAGCGACCCATACAACCAAGGGCAATACGGACATGCCGAGCAGCAGCAATATGGCCATGACTCACAACCACCACCACCCTTCACAGCCAACGACTATGGCAACCCATATGTCGAAGAGCCTCGTTACCCTTCATACCCGGCTGATCCATCGCTAGGAAGCACAGAGAAGCTGCCGGAAGAGATGCAATATGAAAACGCAAACGCAAACGCAAATACTCAGCGAGCTCAGCCAGGTCGTTCGGGCTTGCGTCAACCGCCCAGGTCTATAGCGGATATGGGCCCACCTCCGAGGAGTACCGGTATTCTAAGGATGTGGAGGAAGGATGAGAGAGGCAAGCAATGGTCTAGAGTGAGCTGTCAAGATTCAGATGTCGACGTATTGCACGCACAATTAGGATTTGTCCGCTGACTGCTGACCCACCTACTTACTCTCCGCTTGTATAGGGCGGCGGTGTACGAATGTCTTTGCGAATGTGCTGTTGCTGCGTGACCATTACCATCATCCTTATCGTCAGCATTATCCTGTCCATCGTTCTGGTGAGTTACACATCCACGTGGCTTTAAGCTTACGCCGTTAGTATGTCCGACCGCCTAGCTTCGCATTGAACAGCGTCAACATCGGATCTTCGCCTGTTGCGTTGACAACTGATGGATTATCAGTCAACTTCGATTTAAGCATAAGGTGAGTGAGACTGAGCGACGACGCAGGCGGAGGATGGATATGCTGTGCTTTCTGCGAGCTCCTGCTTGTCTTGCCCGATCGTAGATCCTGCATTGTCGTTTCCGATTCTTGAACCGAAAAAGATCGTTGACAATGTCCTGACCCCTCGCTTGACTGCCGTTCGCAGCGTCACCAACCCCAACTGGTTTAACGCGGACTTCAAAGAAATCACAGCCAACGCTAGATACCCTGGTAACAACACCAACTCGTTTGGCGGTGGTACACTACACAACCTCAACTTCAAGGGATACACCGCATCGACATTTGACTTCCCCTTCGCTTTGAAGTGAGCAGCGCGATTCCTCGCTGCCAAGTCGGCATGGATCATATTGGCATATAGTGATCCGCAAGGCATACGTTTGCTGATATGTTTCGCTGGACAGCTACTCGCTCGCCAAGGACCCAAACAAGGTCATTCTTAACGACTTGATCAGTAAGTGTCCCGTGACTATGGAATACATTCACTCACTGAATGCAAGCTGACTTATTACCCCGCGAATTGCAGAGAAATGCGGTATCCTCGGTGGTACTACGCAGGATATCACGGTCGACTACGACCTACACCTCAAGCTGAAGGTGAGGCGCGACGCTGCCCCCACAATCGCCATCATTTTGTTTCACACAGAGACAACAATGCTAATCATGCGCTATCTATCTTCTTCCATAGATCCTCGGTCTTACAGTCAGCCCGACTATCAGCAACAGCGCCAGCTTCGAATGCCCCATCACGGCCAGCGACATTGAAGTGAGTCTGACTGCTGACTGTCGAGCGTGACGTGCGCTTCGCGCTGTTCCACGAACATCATCGAAGGACCCACCGCTGATGTAGTACTATGAATTGTTCAGTCCATTGTGGGCAGCGGTTCCCTCTCCGACCTAGTTGGCTAAATCCATGCTCTGTTCTACGTTACGTTCTACCTCTTGCAAAGTTCCATCCCTCACGTTGACTTGACTTTATGTAGTCTTTATCATGTAATTATCATGTCTTTATCATGTCTTTGATGTATGCAACGGACTTTACACGTGCAAACATCTCCTGCTTCAGAATGCTTTTCTTCAATCCCAACCTCAACGAGATTGAGTTCAGTCTGCGATCGTCGGGTGGTTCCAGACGGCTCGACTTCAGTACAAGAGTCCGATTCATCAGGTTCCGGCAACCTCCACATCCGTAAGATTCGACATGTTTTTGGTTTTGGAGGCGGAGGCGGTCCGACTTCGGCCAATCTAGTAGCCCGCATGTCCCATGTATTGATCATGATGGACGCCTGCTAGTACGTACAAAGCCGCCTAGTATAATGTTCGCTCGATAGGATAGGGACAAAGATTCGCCGATGATTTGCATTTAGCAAGGTGGAGGGGGAGGGCCTGGTGGAGGGGACATACCCAAACAACGGTACTCGAGTACATCTCGTCATACGGTGACCCGGTGACTCCGGCCCGGGTTAACGTTAGTCACTGCGCACATGTACTGCCATGACCATGACCAGCATGGGCCATTACTCTTGCACTCATGTTGATCTGGAATGATACAGGAAGTGAGGTCAACTGGCACGATCGAGAAGCTGGGGGGTGAAGACAAGCACTATATATAAATGTATACATATATATGTAGCCGACTACAGCGTGCCAATTTATTGATTCGCGAGATCCCCCCACCCATATTTGCACAACAGTACGATTCACAAAAGAACTTCAACCAACTGATATACAATGTCCGCGCCGTCATCCTTCACACCCCAAGAAGCCCTATCCGAGAGAAGGCTCATGGACCCGTCCAAGCCTTCTCCTCAGCTTCAGAAAAGGGTCGTAGTCACTGGGGGTAGCGGCAAACTCGGTCGTTGGGTCGTCAGAGAGATGGTCAATGCTGGATGGAATGTATGGAATCGTGAGTCATCGTCATCGGACGGATGTATATATGTATATATATATATATATACTGCCCACCCCACCCGAAGTCGTGTTGTGTTCAAGGCTCATCAGGGTCAGATAGCGAACAAGCACCACATCCTGCCTTTTATTTGTGTACTGTATCGCGAGACTGCCGCGTACCAAGTGTAACCTATAAATTGGGCGAGGGGGAAAGCAAAGCTAAGCTGACCGAGACTTTCACGTCTCATTTTATGTTTGTCTGTGATGTAATGTAATGTAATGTAATGTAATGTAATGTAGTGGATGTTTCCCCGCCTGCTGCCGAAGAAGCCAAGGTAGCCAAATTCGTTCAGGTCGACCTCAAGGATTACGGCCAGGTCATCGCCGCCTTGTCGGACCTCGACTCGGGATACAAAGGCGTCGACGCTGTCATCCATCTAGCGGCGATCCCTTCACCTTCGCGAGCTGTAAGTTGAGGACGAGCGGCGTGATTCTAGCTAGAGAGAGCCCAACCCGAATAAAGCCCGATTCCGCCATTCAGCCATTCAACTTGCCATTCTGCTTTACGGTTGTTATTATGATCACTCGCTCGTTCTTTGAAACAAGAACGTGCTTATGCTGATTGTTTCTGCATCCCGTTTTTGGTTCATGGTTCTTGGTTCTTGAATACCTCGTATAGCCCAATCACGTCATTTTCCACACCAACATATGCCAAACTTACAACATCCTGGAAGCGTCCCGAGTACTGGGCATCACCAACCTCGCTATTGCCTCGTCCGAGACGGTCTTTGGTATCCCCTTCTTCCCTCATATCCCTGAGAGACTTCCGATCAAGGAGGATGCTGAACGACCTGAATCGAGCTACTCTCTCGCCAAGCTCTTGGGAGAGAAGATGGGCGAGCAATTCACAAGATGGGATCCCAAGGCAAAGATCATTAATATCAGGCTGAGTAATGTCATGAGTCCTGATCAGTACAAGGACTTTGACGCTTGGCAGGATGACCCTTGGTCCAGGGCTTGGAAGTGAGTGTCATCCCTCTACTGATCATGATCATAAATGACTTCCGCTTTGCTAAGACAACAGCATGATCTGCTTGTATCGACTTAGCGGCTTCTGTTACATCGACGCTCGGGATTGCGCTCAAGCTTTCCGACTGGCCGTCGAATCAGACTTGACCGGCGCGCACGTGTTCAATATCGCCAACGCCGATACAGCCTTCCGCGTACCAACGGCTGAACTCATGGCTAAAGTCTTCCCTGACACTAAATGGGAGCCGGAGACCGACAACCCTCGAGAGGGTGGAATCAGTATTAAGAAGGCCAGAGAGATGTTGGGTTATGACCCCAAGTATGATTGGCAGACTGAGGCCAAGAAGTAGAATGGCGGAAATATCAATATCGGATCGTTGTAGCTTGTACATAGGTATTCATGCCATGCAATCTTATCAACTCTACTAGTACTGTCTGTGCGCCCCCCGCCCAAACGCCTCTGGCCTTTATTACCTGGCTTGCAAGGTTTACCTTCGCTTCCGCTCGGCTTCCATGGCCAACGCCTTGAGATTCTTGAATTCGGTCCGACCTGTGGCCTTGCACAGCTGTCGATGTTGATGGGGATCATTAGCGTGACTGACCTATGATGTCTTTATGAAAAAGACCAAACTTACAGAGTAGAACTTGGATCGGTGATCTCGGAGCAGTTCCGCTGGACTGGCAAATTCCGCGATCCGGCCTTGATCCATCACGAGCACCTTGTCAAAGTCGATCTAGAGCATAAGTGAACATGGTTGTAAGTACACCGGGACGTCAGCCGTGACACGCCATATATCGCAATAAATACCACTAACGATTGTGTGGATTCGGTGAGCGATCGTCAAGATGGTCGACTCGGAGAACTCCTCTCGTATGGTTTTCGAGACTGTGTCAGGTGCACATATAAGCACGTTTCACACGGGGTTACTATCACGGTGGACTTACTCAATTCGTCCGTCTCATCTGTACCGATCAAAATGCATATCAGCATGTGTAAGAATAACGCCGCGGTAGCACTGAGAACACTTACAATCAATCGAGGCCGTAGCTTCGTCCATGAACAAAAGCTTGTTTCGCTTAAGAATAGCTCGCGCCATGCTGAAGGTGTCATGTAGTCAGCCCAGGTATTGATATTGCCCCAAATCTAGTCAAAGTCATCACACACCAGATAAGCTGCTTTTCGCCAGACGAAAAGTTGTCACCGCCCTCGCTGACGGGGTTGTTCAGATCAGTGAACACGTTCTTGTTCCTCGCTTCATCGTCTTCCGCAGTGGCGCCAATGTCAGAATCCTTGATAAGGTGCACCCTTCTCAGGGCAGCGTAGATCTCGGCGTCGTCATATTCGTCGAACACATCCAAAGTGGATCTGAGGGTGCCGGAAAGGATGGTGGGATCTTGAGGGATAATGGTGACCCGGCTTCGTAAATCCGTGAGACCAATCTTGGAGATATCAATGCCATCAATGATGATCTTGCCTTCGGTCGCTTCGACAAATCGGAAGAAACTGAGGGCGAGAGTGGATTTGCCACAACCCGTTGCTCCAACGATACCAATTTTTTCCTTGGGCGCGACCTTGAATGAGATGGAGTGCAGGACGTCGGGAAGATCGGGCTATTGAGTTTAGTCAGAGTGAGCAGGCGGTACCATGCTTTATGTTCTCATGTTCCTGACTAATGTAAGAGAAGGCAAAATTATACGCACAGCATAACGGATGATTAGCTTCTCCACGGAGATTGATCCATGCTCTGGCCAGGACGCGGGTGGTCTTGGTTCAACGACCTCTGGAGCCTCTCGCTTGAGTTCGGTGAATCTAGAAGCAAGCTTATCAGCGCGAACCCGTAAACACATCACCGCAGCTTGCCTTAACCTACTCTTTCAGTCGCTCGATAGCGACCATACTCTGCTCAAGCTGAACGAATCGTCTCACAACAAATAACAAGTCGTGGCAGATCGTACCGGCAAAGGACAAAGCGAACCCGGCCATGGCGGCATCAACTCCTGGAGCGATCAGAACAGCAACAGCCGTGAAGCCGACCATGAGCGCAGAGAGCAGGTTAAATCGGGCGGACAACCATCGGTTGACAGTCCAGGACCAGGCGAAAGCAAGCAAATTGGTATCGGCGAGTCGCATCATCTGTTTCAACGAGATGGTGCTAGCGCCAAATGCACGAAGGACGGCCACGCCAGACACCGTTTCTCCAAAGAGTGAGTACAAGGGCGATCGAGTGACCGAATCGAGTCGTCGCATGTCTCTGGACGTTTGACCGTAGATCGATCCGGCCTGGTAGTAGACGATCAAGATGACACCGCCCGCAAAGATGAATGGGAGACCTCCCACATATGTGATCGAGACAAAAGTTACGATTACGTTGAGGGCATATGCAAAGCTTCGCACGACTGTCTTTTGGTCAGGGGTTGTATGTATTGAGCGCGGACAAGTTCAAACTCACGATTATCTGCGGTGCTCGAGTCCAGTCCTTCGATGTCCTTTCCGAATCTGTTAAGCAAGCGTCCTCTGCTGGTCGTGTCATGAAATCTGAGTGTGGAGAAGAGCACAGACTCGAGCATAGCTATGTAAAGGCAAGCAAGACATGGACAGATACTGTCAGCTGGGTCTTGACCTCTGGGACTGTAGTTCATTCGCCCACCATTGTGCAATTTCCTGCTCGCTTGTAAAGATCCGATATAGACGACAGCATACTGCATTTGACCCGCAAATACGCCGGCGATAGCGATTGCCGAGTACCCGATCACGTAGTATTGTGTGGTATGAGCTCCTTTGGCGGTGAGGTTTGAACCGGTCCAGTACTCCAACCATCCCTTCTCGGCGACCGGGACGAACATGGCCATGGCCAACGCAAGGATGAAGAAGAACCACCAGACTGGACCTCCAAGGGCATTGAAGTACGTCTTCCATACTACCCAAGCGATCCGGCCCCTTTCTCGCTTCTCGTCCTCGATCAGTTTCCGGGGCGTCTTCTTTATCTCGGAGTTGGCGAGAGTCGTCTCATCGGGAGCGATAGAACTGGTTTCCGAGTTCGGCTCTGACGCTTCGGCGCTCAAGCTGACAAGGCTCTTGTGTGCGGGCTTGATGTTATCGATCTGTTCTTCTTTGGGCTTCTCTTCTTCGTCCAGTTTGTCCATAAGCCCAGAAGCGACGAAATCGTCCCGAGTGCCGGAGAATTTGACATCGCCCTGTGGCTTTAGCGAAAATCCTATTTTGGATTTCAACTTACGTTCTCTAAAGCAACAATGTAAGCTGCACCAGGGGAAACCAGAGCGGTGTGGTGAGAGACCAAGAGGACCGTCCTGCCTGCTAATAGAGGTCCCTGCAGGCAGTTGGACATGAGAGCATGCGCGGTGTGTGCGTCGACAGCGCTCAAGACTAGCTGTCAGCTGCATCTCAGTACATTGAGACTCACCATCGTCAAGAAGCAGAACACCGGCTCGGCTGTATACGGCCCGGGCGAGAGATACTGAGTGATCGTCAGCACGATCGCGATACCTTGTACCCACCTCTTGCCTTTTGACCACCACTCAAGTTGAGACCCTTCTCGCCGATCTCGCTGAGGATAATTGCGTCAGCCCATATTCTTAATGATGCTTTCCCAACCAAAAACTCCAAAAACAAAAGAACCTACGTTTGATCCCCATCCTCGAGAATCTCAAGATCCGTCACCAACGAACAAGCCTCGATGACCCGTTGGTATCGCTCGGGGTCAAAACGTGACGAGAAGATGATATTATCCTTGATTGAGGCATTCTGCAACCAGGCTTGTTGGGGTACGTATCCAACCATGTTCGGGATGATCCAGTCGGTAATCTTCTCCTCATGGCTCATCGCGTTGGGTGCAGATCTAGGACAAATTACTTGTCCAGCTAGCAGGTCTGCCTCACCAAGTAATCCCGCCAATAGCAGAGATTTACCAGAACCGAGACGACCGCAGATCAAAGACAATTTGCCCTTGGGGAAGCGGAGTGTCAGGTCGGCCAAGGTAAAAGCGCTCTTCGGAGTGGTCGCGGTTGATTTCGGGCCTTGAATGGCAGAATCGTCCCTAGGCCAGGTGTATGTTGCTGACGTCAAGATGATATCGCTGTCACCATCGTTCTCCTCGATCGGCGCAACCTCGGCCAAGGACAAGTACTTCTCGATACGCCGACAAGATACGAAACCTGGGAAACATCAGTGACGAAAACATGCCGTTTTCACGTACCTTGAAGTGCCTGGATGAACGTTTCCGGTAGAGCGCTGAGGGCATATCGTAGCTCGGCGAACACAGCAACGGATGTAAAGGCGACACTTGGGGTGAGAGCGCGTCCTTGCACAAGGGTGTAGTGCTGTTGTCAGCTCTGCACGGATACTCAGTGACTTACCAAGAACGACACGACTGTCACGATGACAGGAGTCAGGGCCCAGATACCTATTGTCCACGTTAGTGTCGCCGCCAGTAAGGTACCACCAGTACATCACTCACAGCTGAAAGCTACTTCGATTTGGTAGTTCCTGGCCTGCCAGGAGAGCTCAGTCTTTCTGAGACCCTGAACACGAGTCTCGAAAGATCTCTCCCAAGCCATAAACTTGAGCATTCTGATACCTTGCAGGATCTCGTTCATGAGCGCTGTCCTCTGATCTCGAGTCTTCATCAAGTTTTCTTGTGCTCGAACAACGATCTTCGACGCGAAGTGATTCAAGGGAAGAGACACTGAACGTTGTCAGCTCTGGCTGTCAAGACAGAAACTTACGGATGGCAGCAAGAAGACCATATAATGCAGAGATACCGAGTAGCTTGAAGACGAAATAGCTTGCGACAATGATCTCGAGGGGCGCGTCAACGACAGCGAACACTGAAAGGATCAGCTGTGTCCACCGGTGACGTCCACTCACAATGAAATACGAAATCCGTGACTCGATCGACATCTACGGTGAACAGGGTCTGAGATGGTCAGCCTTGGGTCACACAGTTATGACTTACCATAATCTGAGTTTTCGAGCTGACTCCTTCATCCTCTTCGTCCTTGTCCTCCGAGTCCTTGTCTTTGTCTTTGTCCTTATTCTTCTCCTGAGAATCACCTTTGTCCTCGCCGGCGGCAGCGATATCCTTTTTCCGAAGGGTCTTGCTGAACAACATGGTGTTAAGTTGCAGCTTGATCTTACCCTGAAGGTAGGTACTGCTGATAGACCAAGTGACGCCGGTAGCGATAAACATGATTGCGTTTGCCATGAAGAGACCGAAACATAGAAGCCATCCCCAGGCGGGGGTAGATCTGGTAGGGTCGTTCTCGAGGTACTCGACGAATTTCAAGAGGAAGTAGTGGGGTAAATAGTATCCGAACGCGGTCGCAGTAGCGATTAATGTTTCTGCAAATCAGATTCAGTACAACTCGATCGCCGCCAATGAAGGAATCCGCTAGTACTCACGAGCCCATAACATGGCTTTGTTGACCTTGGCAACTTTCCAGAGTAAGTTGTATCCTTCCCATCGACCAAGACGTCCCTTCCGTTTCCCATAAACTTTCTTCATCCTCTTATATTGATACAAGGCTCTTAGACCCTTGGGCAAGATAGGCAGATCCCACACGTCCAAGCTGTCCGAGACGTAGCCTTTCCTCACGACCCCAGTGGCATATCCAAACAAGAGCCACTCAGGTACCGTTGCTTGGACTTCAGGGCTGACATTCGGTTTGCTGGGGTCAAGAGACTCGGTACCTTCCGGGACTGCTTCAAGGATCTTGGCAGGGTATATCGCGTCGAGCGGAAGGTACAGAGGCGGTCCCCTCTGAATAGATAAGACGAGAGCTAAGGGAAGGAGATATAGTATCGGTAACAAAGGCTTTAGGATATCGACGGGAGATCGAGGTAGCATGAAAAGGTCGACTCGGGCGAATGTAGCTAGCAGACCTTGAGACGATGGCATTGGAGTCGAAGGCAGCAAAGCCAATGTCGATAGGATCAGGAATTGGACAAAAATGTCGACGGACAGATGAATGGTGGTCGCCCAATGAGCATACGTCTCGTTCTGCCTCAAGTGCCAAATAGTGAGTACCACCGTGACCATTTGTGCTGGGAGTAACAAAGTCGGCAAGAGAATCGCCCTTGTCCTTTGGTCGCCGCGGATGTCGGACAGGATTGTGAAGACCAGCAAAGCGATATTGCAAGCAATCGGTGGTATCATCGACAGCAAGACGCCCCATTTTCTCCACCGCATGCTCGCCCAAAACTTTTCCGGCTCGACAGGCGTTCCATCCTCACATACTAGAGGTTCATCAATATCGAAGGCGTCCTTCTCTTCTCCTTCGAGTTCCGAGTACCCGTCAAGCCCTTCGCCGTTATGGGTCGGCAGAGCGATTTTTCCATTTTTCAACAATTTTCGAAAGGGGGACGACTGATGAGTCGAGAGGTAGATTGTGAAAGAGGTAAGCGAGGTGAGTGGAATGAGGGTCGTGCTGATGATGGGCAGAAAAGACGACATTTTTTTGGCGACAATTGAATTGTTGATGATCGGTGGTCCTGATGATATAGTTCAAGCTGTCGTGATAACAGTGTCGAACCCGTTTCAGTCGGTTGGTCGGTCGGTAGGTCGCCTTGCGATCGATTCTGGAACTCAGGCGCACACTACAGTCCACTGTCTACTGTCTGTCTAATACTTGGACTAAGAGCAAGAAAGAAAGCTGCAATCGAATCGCACAAAGGGATACAATGAATGCCCCTCCGTCCTTTCGAGAAGCGGCAATCGCTATATTTGGTGAAAACAAAAGAGGTCTGCCAAGTCGATATTCAGCTGCCGAAAGGAAGGTCAACGATACCTGAAAGCACAGAGCACAGAGCACAGAGCACAGCTTTCGATCGATGATTGTATTCGAGAATACCGAGTCGAGTCAAGTGTACAGAGGATGTACTTGGTATTCTATTCTATTATTTTTAGTTTTTGGTTCGGAGTAAGCCTTATTGCCTTATTGTATGCGCTTACATGCATGTATACGCACGCCAGATCAAGAGTTGCACCATATGGCATGATCTCTCTTAGCTTTAATTGACTCTTATCGGATCCGGTTCTTGCGGCAAAAATCACTAAAACATCGCAGTAAAACACGGTCATGTCCGCTTGCCCGACGGGTCACGTGATATGACAATTTACGTAAATCTCAGTACAATCGCAATCAAGCTATGACGCATCGAGTAAGGAGTAAGGTAACGTGGCCAGGCACCCAGCTTGCAATTAATATAGCAGCAGCAGGAGCAGAACCAGCAGCAGCACCGGCGGGGCCCTGCATAGCACCTGTTCTTACTATGACGGGGTAGCATACCTAGCATACCTAGCATACCTAAGCCTGTCTATCATTCAACCTGTCCATTTGACTATCGCCTCTACCGTTACTGTACGTCTTCTGTATCTTATACACAGTACATATACACATCTCCAAATACATTATACTTACATCACCATCTTGTAATCATATCACCATCAATCCCGAACGCGATGGCGACCGAACAGGCATCTACCACCCCAAAGGCCATCTTGTATTCTTGGCCCACGTCAGTCTGGTCCACTGTCCCTCAGTTGTGCTTGTATGAGAAGGGTTACTCGGATGATGAGTATGTGATCAGATATGTGGACATTAGTGAGTGAAAACAACATCTTCATCATCCTCTAGCTATTCTATGATGCATCACACCAACCCCCGATGTGCCAGGACGCGCTACTTAAACTGAAAGCTGACATCTGTGTGTGACTTGGTATAGCCAAAGGAGAGGTAAGCGGATCACTGTAAAACCAGTCTTTTGAAAGAGGGAAATACTCATACAACGTCAACGGTTTTAGAACTTTGCACCATCCTATCTCAAGTGAGCAACAAGCTTTACAAGAATTGCTCGGCGCTATACAACGTATTACATCACGCTGACCCTCCCCTGGCAATCTCCCAGAATCAACCTCAATGGTGAGCTCGCCTCCCAGCACTCGTCAACCGGTCACCTAGATTTCACCCCCGCTAACACACCGCAGGTACCATCCCTACTCTGGTTGTACCGACCCTCGAGACCACCGGGGGCGGTGTAGACACCCGATACCGATCTCTCAGAGACACAGTGGTATGTCAGTCCACCTGTACCCTCCGAGGCGTATAACGGCAAACGGCGGCTGACGGCACCATGACACCGTTTGTGATGTGTTGCCTTGCAGTCTATTTGCGACTTTCTTGATCATGCGAGAAGCGCCAATGCTGGACACATGCATCACCCGGACAAGCCTGCCCCGACCCTGGCTCCCGCGACTATCGAAGGTGTGTGTCGTAGGCAGTGTTTTGTTTTTTTCCCCCTTTTTACCTGTGACATCGCCACTCCTTGAGTGCTGATACCCATCGGAATCGCTCACCGTGTACAGGCAAAGCTCTATCGGACACCATTATCAGCTTGATTCACCTCACGACGGTCGACCCAAACTTTCTCGCTCTCGCCGCTCGAGACCATGAAGAATTAATTTCCAAATCGAAAACCGCTCCTGGCCAATCACTCACCGCCCGTCGAGAATCCCTTCAGCGGTATCTCGGAGAAGCGAAGCAAGCTGTATCGGAATCTGCTGTAGCGCCCAAGGAAGGTAATCTCACGTGGGAACAGAAAACTGTCAAATTCCTCGAGGAGAAGATCAAGTCTAATGAACAGCTTTGGGAGCTGTACAATGGCAAGGCAGGCAAAGACAGAGAGGAGATGTTCTACGAAGTCTGCAGGAAGACATGGACCGAGGCTCTGCCGGAGACTCTCAATAAGTTGGAAGATGCCATCCAGGGACCTTTCGCTCTGGGCGACCAGATTGTGAGCTGCCTTCGCTTACAGTTAACAAACTACTATATGAGATTGATTGACACTAAGCTATCCCAACCCTTTCTAGTCTCTCGCCGACTTGCACACCATCTCATGGCTAACGCGACTAGTATGCATCGCGGGCGGCGAGATGGACAAGGCCGGCGTCGAGTCCCTCCACCCCCAGATGGGCGGCTTCAAGCTCGGTCCCAAACTCCTTAAATTCTGGGAGCTCTGGGTCCAGCGAGAGAGTTTCAAGAAGGTCTTGGCACCCGCCTCAGGTGATTTCGCGCGAATGAGCGGCCATTAAGTGTCAGTCCAGCTGCAGAAGTAGAAGACTAGGGGATAGCGAAAGGTATGTACATGCAAGGAAGATGCAACAAAGCCTGATCGCACTGCAGGGCAGAACGCCTAATGTATCTATAATACCCAGTGCAACAGCAAGGTTGATCTACATTGTATGATCTATGAATCCTTCTGATAAGCCTTTGCTCCTTGTCCCCATTTGCCCGCCTTCTTCCCCCATTCATCCACTACGCCCCACATGTGTTGCTCTTTGATGCGTGGGGGCGTTCTCGAGACAGGTTCCGCAAGCTTCTCAGGTCTGGAATATCCCGCTTCAACGCCGAAATCGTCTTTCTTTTCTGAGGGTGAGGACGGTCTACCTAACCTGGTGGCTGGAGTACCAATCTCTGCTTTTCCTTCCCAGCTCCTGGACTGTACATCTAGCGGCAACCATTCTTCCTGAGCGTAAACAGGTGAGGTGGTCATCTCGATCAATCTCGAGACAGCTCGTTTCTGTGAGATCAACCCGAGGATATCAGCAGCTATGCTCTTCCTTTCCCACCACTATCCGAGGGAATTCGGCGGCATGTGCCATACTCACATAGGCAAATTTCTCATCTTCACCCGTCCAAATGCCCAGCACGCTGAAAGAACTACCGGCCTTCTTTTCCTCAGCGCGGGCTTTCTCCCTCTTGGCCGGTGTGATTGTGTTATACACACTGACGTTGGGTCTATAAGGGGCTGATACTGTCTCTGAGAGTGCTTCGGCCTCCATGATTCGCTGATTAGTCATCTCGTCTACTTCAGTCTCTTGCAGCTCTAGAGCGTCAGGGAAGAATAGTGTACGTGGCGTTGAGGGTGATCGAATGTGAAGCTGACACTTGGATTCGTCTGGTTGATGAGTGGACCTCCGTTAGCTCGTGGACCTGCGATTGCTATAAGACAACGGCAACGGAATAGCCAAGCTGACTCACACAACGCGTCGACGAGGTTGATCAGCCGCCTCGCTTCGTTTTTGTGTTTGAGGTAAAGTACTGGTACTTGATCGATGAAGAAGGTAGAATAGGTCGAAGCGAGAGTGAGGTAGTCTGCCGGTCCTAAGGCCTATCCACACATAGCACTCGGATCATCAGCCAAGCCGGGAATGTCGAAGTCATGCTCTTTAGAACGATGATATACGCTCACCTCTTCGCACAGATCGGCAAAGGTGAATTTACATGTCGTTCCTGCTGCTGCGGGTACGACGACCCGTCTGCCGTATACCGATACTTGGGTTGGACAGGCTGGACATGTTCGTTAATACTGCCCGGACCTGAATGGGGCTCACCATCTCCTCCCGTTGCCTCCTGCCAGGCTTGCTCGAACGCCTCCTCACCCTCCTCATACCACTTGACAGCCCCGCCCACGTGTCCCAGCCCATCGATACCCGTCCGCCAGTCTCGACCACCATCAACCTGAACGACTTCGCACCGACTTTTCAGTGCGTCAAGGAACCCCATCATTCGATCTTTCTGTACGCCATGGTGGTATAGGTCTTCGGGTATACGGTTTGACGTAGCGACTACCACGCCACCGAGTCGCCAGTACCACGAGAGTACATCTCGGATGAGTGCCGCGGACGACGCATCTACCAACTGGAATTCATCGAAGCTATGAGAGGAAGATTCAGATTCGGCAAACGTCATAAAGCGGTCTATAGTCTATAGTATGAACGCTCACTATAACACGTGATATTGTATGATCATGTCCCTCGCAACTGTACAACCGATTTAGTCAGTCTGGCGTCTTAGACACTTGTACACTGGTAACTCACTATTGAAAGCCATGCCTTCTTCCTTTGCCCACACCCTCTCCTTACCCTCTTCATCCCATCTTCCACCCGCGAAAACGGCTCTCCATCCCTTCTTCGAGGCAATTTCCATGTTTTCCGTCTTCTGTGCAGATTGCCTCTCTTCGGCCGATGGCGACGTCTCAGACGAAGAAGACGAGAATAAAGTAGATGAAGTCGGGGCGTTTTTCCGTCGCTCGAGTTCTTGAAATACCTGACGATAGAGTGAGAGGGTGAAGGCATGATAGTGGACCCTTCGTTTAGGGAGAGGTAGGAGCTGGAAGAAGAGGGAAAGGAGAAGTGATTTGCCGGTACCTATGCAGATGCATCAGCTTGGTTCGTGCCATTCAGCACCACTGAGTTTTCAACTTATCAACTTACCAGGAGGACCAGTGAGAAGAATTCCCTACAAAGAAAAGAAGAATTTCACCGCCAATTTTCAGCATACCTAGGAATACTAGTCTGAGTTCTAGCGAATAAAACCTAACCTTACCTTCGGGGTCGTAAGGTTTGCCAGTTCCTCTTCTCCACTCAGGACTTTGACAAGCTTTCTTTCTTCTTCCGTGTTTCCCAGCTCGACGCCCAGATATTCTCCTGCCTTCTCTTTGCTTTTCTTCCATGCTGATTTACGGACGATATCCTGCGCTATGAATGGTGCCGATGGGGTGAGCTTGGCTACTAGGTCGATTGGGGGCGAGTAGTCTTCCAGGGAATCTAAGAGGTGCCGTAGCTACAACATTCCACAACAATCACAATTACGCGCGAGTAACACGAGTTAGGCTGATCAGCACAAAGAAAAACGATCTATCTGGTGTGCAAGACCATGAGCGTCAAAAGCGTTCCGCAGCTCACTTTCATAACAGTCCGAACCTGCTCATCGTCCCATTTCAGCCGGCCAGACGCCACCATCCCGCGATACAGTTCTAATAGGTCGGTCGGCATGAGACCACCAGACACCTCCTGTCGACCATCATTGACGCAGTCAGCCTCGATGGTTTGATGGGAGACGTTGAGTCTCGATACGGTTGTATGCAGTGATCGACTGGGAACCGAGTTTTGCTGTTGGCCTCTCTGTCCAATGTTGTCGATACGGCCGAGATGATTTGCGCGAAGGCGTGCGCTTCTGATTGCAGCATTCTGCCACGATGCGTGATTTCTCAGAGGAATGGCTGAGATCGAGGCTGGTCTCATGACTGATATAGTGACCTGAAGGGCTGATTAATGTGTATGTACATATGACGGTTAGACCAAGCAAATATTATTCAATAGCCTGCTCGATCTTATCAGATTAATCCGTCTCCTTTACCTTCCCCCCTCCGATCCGATCTCATCATCATTATATACATATGCCTATGCATCAATCATCTCGACCCCCTAATTCAGGCACGAGCATGATTCGATGACGGAGGTCGCCGACAACAGGGAATTGTCAAAATTCCGTCTGGCGTCACGTGACCCCAACCCCAGGTAGGTGGTATTTTTGTGGTCCACCCACCCCAGTACGAGTACAGTAGTCTTAATCTCAATATCCCTGTCTTCGTTTCTTCGATATATCGTTTCCTGTTATCATCCCTTGCTAGCGATCATTTATATTTGTGATAAACCCTCACAATGCCAGCAGACTTCATAACAACGATCGACTCGGACGACGAAGTGCCAAACTACGGCGAGCCATCTCAGCCGTCTGCGCCTGCGAAGAACGGGGGCGTCCAGAACGGTGACAAGGCCAAGAAGGACAAGAACAATGATGAGCTGGATTCGGATTTCGAGTTTGATTTCGATGGTGGGAGGGAGACTGGGCTGGATCTCTGGGGCGGTGACGAAGTACAGGGTGCCAAGAATGGGAACGAGGTGAGCTCTAAGTGTTCTAACATCGTGTGATCGAGCGATATCTTCATCCTCATCGGAAGGATTCTTGGTTCATATATATATATATATATATATACGGATGCATACTGATAGAACTCCTCTCATTAGCCCATCAACGTAGACGATATCATCGCTCGAAGAACAGGAAAGCCCATCCAGGCGTACCAGGACCGAAAGCGGAAAAGAAAAGCAGTCGTCGAAGAGGAAGGATCAGAAGACGATGGTGCAGATGGAGCAGAAGAGGACGATGAAGAAATGAGCGACGACGGGGACGAGGAAGCGGTCTCGGGCTCCGAGGACGTCGATGGGATGGAAGTAGACGGATCGGAAGGGGATGACGAGTCCGGATCAGATGAGGAAGGAGAGGATGAGGACGAGGATGAGGACGCTGAGTCGGGCGACGAGGACGAAGAGGACGAAGAAGAAGAGGACGAGGACGACGACAACTCGTCCGTGTCATCAGACGAGGAGACGGCTGCGGAAACCGCTCGAAAAGAAGCCTTCTTCGCCAAAGATCCCAACGCCGAGCTCGACCCTACTCTACCTACCTCATTCTCTGCGATAAACCTCTCTCGACCTCTGCTGCGAGCTTTGACCTCCCTTCAACTTACCGTACCAACGCCTATCCAAGCTCGAGCCATTCCGCTGGCATTGCAAGGCAGAGATATTCTCGGTTCAGCCGTCACAGGTTCCGGTAAGACAGCGGCATTCATGATCCCTGTTCTGGAACGATTGTGCTATCGAGATCGAGGAAAGGGTGGACAAGCCTGTCGAGTCTTGATTTTATGTCCGACCCGAGAGTTGGCCGTGCAATGTGAGGCCGTTGGACGTGCGCTGGCGGAGAAAGGTGGCTTGGACGTACGATTCGCCTTGCTCGTCGGTGGTCTGTCGCTCAACGCTCAGGCCCACACTCTTCGAACACTGCCGGACATTCTCATCGCCACCCCTGGTCGACTGATCGATCACTTGACTAACACTCCCTCATTCACCCTCTCTGCGCTCGACGTGTTGGTCATCGACGAAGCAGACCGGATGCTCGAAGCTGGATTCACGGATGAGCTGGAAGAGATCATCAAGGCTTGTCCCAGATCACGACAGACCATGCTTTTCTCTGCTACTATGACGGACTCAGTCGACGAGTTGGTCAAGCTGTCCCTCGACAAGCCCATCAGGGTCTTTGTCGACCCCAAGCGAAATACCGCCAAAGGTTTGGTACAGGAATTCGTGAGGATCAGGTCGGATGACACAAGAAGCCCGAGCTTGTTGGCGCTGTGTAAGAGGACGATCAGGGAGAAGTGTATCATCTTCTTCAGGAGCAAAGCGCTCGCGCATCAGATGAGGGTCGTCTTTGGACTATGTGGTTTGAAAGCGGCAGAATTACACGGTAACCTGACGCAGGAGCAGGTGAGTCAAAGCCACACACACCTTCTGACCGGTTTCGGGTGGTGGGTGACCCGGGTTGGTGTTGGTGCTAACGAGAATTCATTCTCCGTAGCGTTTACAAGCGCTCAATGACTTTAAAGCTGCCAAGGTCGACTATTTACTTGCTACCGACCTGGCTTCTCGAGGTCTCGATATCAAGGGAGTGGAAACTGTTATCAACTACGACATGCCAGGACAATTGGCTCAATACACACATCGAGTTGGACGAACAGCTCGAGCGGGTCGGAACGGTCGATCCATCTCTCTAGTCGGGGAGGCGGACCGAAAGATGCTAAAAGCAGCCATCAAGCAATCCGAAGCTGATCAAGTGAGACATCGAATCATACCCACCGAGGCTGTCTCAGCGATGCACGAAAAGCTCGAGGACCTCAAAGACGAGGTACAGGAGATCTTGAAGGAAGAGAAGGAGGAGAAGTTGCTCAGACAAGCGGATATGGAGCTGAAAAAGGGTCAGAATATGGTGGAGCATCAGGATGAAATCTACGCTAGACCGGCTAGGACTTGGTTCCAGTCTGAAAAGGACAAGCAGGATGCCAAGAGTAAGTTTTCTTTTCTTTTCTTTCATCACGAGGGCTGGGCCCCGCCGTGTGTCATGTTTTGCCAGATCACTCAATGATGCTAATGCCAACGACAACTTTTGTACAGGTGCGAGCAAAGACGCCTATGTTGGATCCTTCCCCGCAGCCAAGGGCGACGCAAAGAACGCCAAAGACAAGATTAAGGCCGACAGCAAGCGAGGGAAATACGACGGTCTTTCGCGAAAGGCTAAACGAAGAAAGATGGCCCGAGAGGAGGATGAGGCCGACCATCAAGCATCAAGATCAACCGAGATGGCTATTCGTCACGCCAAGAAATCCACCCAACCCAAGAAGATTACCATCCCCATGCCCAACAAGGTTGAGGCAAAGGGCAAGAATGGTAGGGGTGGCAAGACGAGCTCGAGCTTGAGCGCCAGCGGCAAGGGCAAGAGGAAGAGCGCGTTTGATGATGCCCCCAGAGCCAGCGCTAAACATGAGGGTATGAGAGCGAAACCTACCAAGGTCAACCTCGATAAGAAGGGTAAAGGAGGAGGAGGAGCCAAGGGTAACAAGGGTAAAGGCAAGGGGAAGAAGTAGCGAATTCACTCTCACGGTCGGTCGTCTCGCCCTCGTCCGACCCCTTGCTCCGATTGTAGCTCCCTTTTTTGGGAAATGACATGGGACTCATGCATATGCTATGGCCTTATCGCTACATCTTACAACAACAACAACAACGTGATTGTGAAATAGACAACATGATTGAAAGTTGGGGTTCTCTACAATATCCAGACCAGACCGCCTTACGCTTGATTCGGAACGTTTTCGGTATTTGCGCCGAATATATATGTATACCATTCACATCCCTTTTATTCACATGTCGGTCACAAAGGCTGCCACCTCGTATCCCGTCTCGTATGAAGGTAAATCTCCGCCTTGCTAGTTCTATCTCGCTTGAGTGTCCACTCGCCACTTCTTGCAGGTGAGAGGTTTGATACCTATCCAGATGAAATCAGCGTACAGCTCTCCTTCAACCCGTTGCCTTCCTGCCTGTGGGTCTCTCTCTGCTGGGATGAAATTGGGATTACGAGTTAGGTACATGCGCGACTTACCAAATATCGTTTGCCTTCTTGTAAGGATCCCTCGCCCAGAGCTCGGACGTCCCAGACGTTCAACAACCCCACCCTGAATTGCTCTCTCACGCCATTTTGCGCATCGATGAAACGGACCATTCTGAAGTCACGGACATCCCTCTGAGGACAGCATTTCTGGGTCATGAACGATTCGTCAGCTTGATGCCCACGTTGAAAGCGGTGCTCTCCACTGGTACCAGCAATGAGCGGACAAGGCACTCAAGCCCGGCAACGGCAAGAGAAAGGAACAGATACCTGATACGTACGGAAAGTTCGCGCTCGATTTCACCCTGACCGTCTATCATCTCCTGACTCAATCTGGCCTGCGCATATCGTGCAAGATGCACGATTTGGTGACTCGACATCCCTCTCAGTCTCGACAGCACGTCCTTGGCTTCGAGGAGGTCATCATACTCGGATTCCAAGCCATCAGGCGGTTCGTCTACGCAAGTTGTCAGTCAGCTCAGGGAAGTATCTATTAACCTTCGCAGGGAAACTTGAAAGCTTACCGCTGACCGGGTCGCTCTCCTCGGACGATTGAACAAGCAATGACGCCAGGTCTTCCATCCTGTCCATCTCCTTTTTCATTGCTTCTTCGAGCCTTGTACGTTCAGCCACGTAACGCTCCTATGTTAGATCAATCAGCGGACGGGAAGCGATGCCAAAACCATCATCATTGTTCGTGACTTACAGTCCACTTGTCCTGACGCATTTGTTCCTCTTCTTCGCCCCATGGTGCCTCCTTGTTGCCCTTGCCTCCGGTCATAAAAGCGACTGGGAACACCTTCTCCAATACTATATCCATAAGCGTCACCGCTCCGCCGTCGACTGAAAGACTGCCCAGTGATGCAATGAATGGTTGGGACTGCAGACCAAGCCGAGAATGCCAGCGCGCGAGTGAAGTTGAGTTCCCAGTGATAATCAGATGAGACGTCTTGAAGGCGTCGAGGACCTCAGTCCCGTCGTTTCCAGATTCCAGCTTCGTTTCGATCCAATCCGATTCAGCTGATATGCTCACTGAGGTTATACAGAACGAGACCGCTCACCTTGGCACCGGTGACAGACAGCTTTTTCCCCACAGCGATCTTGCCTTTTTTCACAGCCCGAGTCAGGCAATCATCAATAATGGCTCGGATCCGATACCACCCGTCGCTGAGCTCTAGAAAGCATTTCTCGGCCTCTTCGCCTTGACCAAACTCAATTGCGTAAACAAATAGCACCATCGGTAGACTAGGCGAAGAATCGTGCTCTTGGACTCGTTTGAGTATCGATCGCTGCGCGTTCCCATACTCTCGCTCATACCTGATAGACAGACGAGACGCCAGTCAGCCGAGATACGTAAGGACTAATCAGCTTTCTGACGTTTATATGCTCACCTATACTTAAGCTGAGAAATTACTTCCTCCCAACACCATTTAGCGGGGAAGAAATCCGGCTTGGCCTGGATCTGACCCGCGATTTTCCACAACACCTGAATCCAATGATTCTCGACCCATTTAGCAGTAACGAGATCACACCCCTCCGCGCGCAACGTCGCCAGAGCATCCTCATGACCCATGGAGGCTCCTCCGGTGTAGAAGCAGTAGAGTGCAGCGTTGTTAGGACCGATCTGCCATATCTCATCGGGTCTATTCGAGACATCAACAACGGTTCACCAACATATCTCAGATGAATGACTCACATCTTCATGTCCTCTAACTCCTCAACCGAGTAGTATTGCGGGTGTAGAAAGGCGGATTTATACGTCTGTCGATCAGGTGGAGCTGTACTCAACAGGTCAGGCAGAGTCTCGTCGTAGACAGAAAAGAACCAAAGCTTACGGTCTAAGTCAAAGACGGGTTGATAGTGAACAATGGGCTTTTGCTCCGTTGGTACAGTATGACGAATAGCTTGAGGCGTCTTAAAAGGCGTACTGAACCCCTTCTTGATTCTATGCTGAGACGGCGTACCACCTAGCCCTATTCTTCTCGGTGCGCTCGAGCTTGAGGGAGTCTTGATGGCAATGGGACGCTTGATGCTGGACAAGGAATTGGCGGTTGCTGAAGGGGTTCGTAAAGGAGTGGTGGGAGGTTGAAAACTTGGTCGCTTCCTAAGGAGCGGTGTTAGAGCCGGCGAATGCGCTCGGACAGGCGGTGGGGGTTGAGGTCGGGCGGGCGTGGAAGTATTGGTGTCAATGTCATTGAAGAGGCTCATTGCTTTCGCGACACTCGATTGACTGGAAGGCGCCGCAGCTTTGCCTGATCCCAGCTTGAAGCCCGTCGAAGGTGGAATGAGATCTGCAGGGCGAGGCAAATTCTCGGCATCGTGAAACAGGGTCCTGACCGCTGCCAAGCTCGCAGGGTTGACGGGAGGAGCAGACTTGCCGGAACCCAGGGTGAAGCCGGTCGTGGAAAGCGAATGTGAATCTCGATGTGATTTTTGAGGATTCTCAGAGTCGTTGTCGTCCAGTAATAGCCTTGCCTTGGCGAGACTTGCTGCACTGGGAGATTGAGCCTTCTTGCCTGATGCAAGTTGGAATCCGGATATGCGAGGCGTAGCTTCAAGTTTGACGATGTCGCCAGCAAGCAGAGGAGGAAAGTAATCATCATCGTCATTATTACCGCCAACACCATGTTCACCGATGTTCTCATCGTCCCCATCTAGTAGGCGTCTAGCTCTGGCCAAACTCGCCTCGCTAGGTGACGGGGCCTTCTTGCCCGAAGCAAGCTGGAATCCAGCAGAAGTTGGCGTGCGCTGAGGCAGGAGGTGATCAGGGGTTAATGAAGGGAAAGGGTTTTCCGCCTCGAATTGGCTGCCATCCTGACCTGATGTCGCGTCCTTCGTCGCCTCCTCCATGAGCTTCTTCGCCTTCGCCAGGCTCGCCGCACTAGGTTGGGGTGCTTGCTTGCCTGACGCCAACTGGAAGCCTGTGTGAGGCGGGGTCGGTCCAGGCAATGATCCACCAGGCGACATCGGAAGGAAAGGGTTGTCAATATCGCCATGATCACTGTCACCATTCCCGACTATATCCATCAGTTCCCGAGCCCGGGCCAGACTGGCCTCACTAGGCCTCGGAGCAGGTTTTCCTGAGGCCAATGCGAATCCAGCATGAGGGAGTTCTTGAGGCAGTCGACTAGGACCCGCTTCTGCATTTGCTGACGTCGTCGTATCATCCTCTTGGGATTGCTTGTCGATATCGGCGAAGATGCGTGCAGCTTTGTTCATCGCCGCTCTGGATGGGGGAGGTACAGATATGCCTCTACCTGTCATGAAGCCTACAATGACAGGTATGGGTTCCGACGGGTCGCTCAGCCTTGGCTTTTTAGCGCGTTCGCGTTCGTCTAGCGATCCTTGCGAGGGCCCATCGCCGTGATCTTCCTCGTTCCACATCTTCCTAGCCTTTTCCATCGCTACCTTCGAAGGAGGATTCAGAGCCTTTCCACTACCTGTGGAAAACCCTCCTGTGGTTGATCCAACTGTCGTCTTGGTACTGTGATCGGCATTTCCCACTGATCCGGGTTCCGATTCGAACGATTTGTCCCCGATAATGTCCGCTCCATCTATGTCTCCAAAATCATCCAGATCATCCGCTCCTAATCCACTAAGCAGATCATCCACATCTGTCGGCTGCATAAGGTCGGCTATCGCATGTTGGCTCTGTGTTTGATTACCTTGACTGTGATTCTGGCTCGTTTGAGGAGGGAGGTTGCCAGGCGTTGTAGAGCGCGATATTTGTGGAGTTGTCGTAAACGAAGGCTTCATGTCCTCCCCGATGGCAACCATGGCGAGTCGGCAGATATCAGGCTCTCGATAGCGGCATATGGTGGTGCTGACGGTATGTCAGGTGAGAAGGATGTAGAATGATGAGTATGGATAAGAGCAAGAGAAGAAAAGGAGAGGAGAGGAGAAAATGGACGGAGGGGGATGACGGTGATTGACTGTACTCGCAATCGGAAAAACAATCAATGCACACACAGTGCACATGCATTAATGTTGTCAGTCGCGCGCGTCGAGCTCTTGCATTACGTAATTTTGCCTGGATTGCCAAGTTACCACAGCTGAAATTTCAGGAGCAAGAGATGACAGTTATATATAGTTTTTGGCCATTATCATCATCATCATCGTTTACTTGCATTCAGACCTTGTACCTCTCGGTCGACTCGTTTTGGATCACAACGATATCATGAGTAAGTGAAGCTGCTTGCCGAAAGCAATCAAGGAAATGTCGCGTGAAAACATGCGCGCTGATGAACTTTGATGACATTCATCACAGACTCAAAGCTCAAGAAAAGCCTGAAAGAGTGCAAAACAACCTGCGCTCTCTCTCTCCGAGCGCTCTCGTCAAACGCCAAAAATGACGAACCCCCCGTTACACCTCTCCCTCCGGGACTAGGCGAAGCTGTTGCTGGATTGCTGGTCAATTTGCGTCAGACTACCACTGCGCTTGGACTGGCGTTCAAGCCGCCTATCAGCGTTGACGCTGCTATACAGCAACTAGACAAGACGTCGGACCATATCGGCAAGCTCATCAGCTGCGTCCTCCTCGCTCATGGTTACCTTGCGGAAGAATGGCGGAATGGCGTAGAAGGTATCGGTGGAGAGATTGTGCGGCACATCGATGTCCTATCGTCGTCTGGATCAACGGAAGCAAGTGGCAGTAAAGGGGATGAATACCTTGCTTCTACCGGTATGGTCTGGGAGTCAATCGATCGACTGGCAAACGGCTTGTCGAAAGATCAACGGAGCGCGGTAGTGAGAAAGTACAAGGGCCAGCAGGGGACCGTTAAAGATGCCTGGGAGGAGTTCAAGGGTATATTGGAGGAACAAGAGGACGATGTAAAAGGCGAAGACGAAGCCGAAGACGACGGTTGGGATGAGCTGGACTTGGGTGGGGAAGCGTTATCTGAGGACGAGAGAAAACGTGCAGAAGCAGTGAGTAGGCATGGCTACTTTTAGCATGAGTTGTCTGTGATAGTCGATGGCGGCCGAAGCTGACCGGTGATAATCTGATTGATCCGTTGGAACAGGCCAAATCACTGCTTGCTTTGCATCAGATCCTGCACGCTACCATCCCCCGCTTCATCGACCAGTTCCATGACGCTATAGACATAGACACCGAAAACGCATCCTTCCCATCAGGTCGACACACTTATACCGAGCTGATGCAGACGTCAACGGCATTCGTAGACGCTTACGACGAGGCAGTGTCGTCCATGCATCCTGGACAAGACGAAGAAGACATCGAGGAATGCTTGTCAGAGCTGGAGGCTGTCTCGCTGAAATTGGCGGAGATGGTGGATGATAAGAGCATCGGGAAATGGCGCGAAAGACTTCAAGTTGAGAAGAAGAAGTGGGACGAAAGGCGATTAGATCTCAGTAGTCTCGGTGATGCGCTCGGATAGCAGCGGACAGTGGATCAATATCTGATTCACCTGTGGCGGCCTTGCAATAGAATTTGGCTATTGAGTAGGGCGTGATGCATATAATGATGTATAATGTTCAACATAGTGAAAGAGTGAAAGAGAGATTAATAATCGTATACCGTCGTTCCGACGTTTTAAAAATGTGCTAATGCTGCGACAACTACATGATGCCTTCCGATAATGCCATGCATCAACTCATACACAAGATAGGGTCTCATGTGTTTTTACTCGTAAATCTCGTTGACGATACCGGTACCGATCGTCTTTCCACCTTCTCGGAGGGTGAATCGAGATCCGGGTTCAAGGGCAATGTCGTGTACGAGGTCACCGATCATTTCAACGTTGTCTCCGGGCATGACGAGCTTCTCATGGGCCCCCTCAGTGCCGTCGGGGAAGGTGAGGGAGACGGTCACATCAGTGGTTCGGATGAAAAGCTGGGGTCGGTAGTTGGCCATGAAGGGGGTGTATCGGCCACCTTCCTCCTTTGTGAGGATCTGGACAAAGTGAAACGATGTCAGTTTGTGAATGCCGGACAGAAAGAAAGACGGAGGAATCGTGATTGGGCGGTCCAAGCATTGTCACTCACATAGAGCTGAGCTTTGAACTTCTTGACACTCTTGATGGAACCGGGCTGGACCAAGACCTGTCCTCGTCGAACCTGCTCTCGCTTGATACCTCGGAGAAGGGCACCCATGTTGTCACCAGCCTCTCCTCGCTCGAGCTCCTTGTGGAACATCTCTGTGAATCGTGGAATGCAAAGCGAAAATCATGGTCAGCAGAGATGTCCACAGCGGTAAAAGTAATCCACAAAGACCACAAAACTCACCAATACCAGTCAAGGTGGTCTTGATAGGGGCACCCATACCAACGATCTCTACTTCCGAACCCTTGGTGATGATACCTCGCTCGACCTTACCGGTGACGACGGTACCTCGACCAGAGATAGAGAAGACGTCCTCGACGTACATCAAGAAAGGCTTCTCGAGGTCACCTGCGAGCGCGAGCTGTATCAGCAAGGCGCCCCGGATAGTGACGACACACAAGGAGATCACTCACGAGCGGGAAGCTCAAGCCACTGGTCGGCCTGCTCCATAAGCTCCTTGATCTTGTTGGCTCCTCGCTCGGGGTCTCGACCCTCAAGAGCGGCAAGGGCAGTACCCATGACAATGGGTGTTTCCTCTCCCTCAAAGCCAAACTCTGACAGCAACTCTCGCATCTCCATCTCGACAAGCTCAAGCATCTCAGGGTCGTCCACCTGGTCGACCTTGTTGATGAAGACTACCAGTCGCTTGATTCCAACCTGTCGGGCGAGAAGCAAGTGCTCTCGAGTTTGAGGCATCTGACCATCGGTGGCAGAGACGACGATGATGGCACCATCAAGCTGGGCGGCACCGGTAATCATGTTCTTGATGTCTGCGATAGCCGGTCAGGGTAATGAATGGATCGTGGGTCAGCGAAATCCAGCGGAGCAAGATCAACGGGACTGCTCACAATCAGCGTGACCGGGACAGTCGATGTGGGCATAATGTCGGTTGGGGGTCTCGTACTCGACGTGCTGTTGGCGTAAATTAATCAGCCAAACTCTGCAATCGCGCGATCGCTCGTAAGGAGGGGCAGCAAGCTATACGTACAGCAGTGGAGATAGTAATACCTCGAGCCTTTTCCTCGGGAGCCTTGTCGATCTGACTGTAGTCCATGAACTTACCGCCACCCTGCTCGGCAAGGTACTTGGTGATAGCGGCGGTCAAAGTGGTCTTACCGTGGTCGACGTGCTAGAGATTACACAAGCTGAATTCAGCCTCCAATCATCCCGATCCCCCCGATTCCGCGCCAGCGCCAGCAACTTACGCCGATGGTACCGATGCTACATGGAGGCAGAACAAGAAGATTATCAGCTACACAGGGTTTCTATCTTCGGCAATACAACGGATTGGATATTATTGACTTACTTGAAGTGGGGCTTCTTTCGGCTGAATTTGCCACCGGCCTCAGCAGCGTATCCTCGAGTAGGCAATCGTCGGGGGCAAACAGCTACCGCTCGGAATCGAGGAGTAGCCAAGGGCTTGGTGACGAAAGATCGAGCGAGGGGTACCGAAGGACCGGCCATAGGTCGGACGGCTGAATGTCATGGTAGGTCAGCTCCTTAGCTCCTCATGAATTCTGACCCATTGCTCGGACTGGATCGCATCACAAATCATGATGGATAGCGACCGACCGAAAGGAATGTCCGATCTGCGGTAACAGCGGCACTACGCTTACCTCGGACCTCGGCAGTTCGGAGAGCCGAAGAAAGACGAGACTGAACGGCGTTTCGCATCATCTTGGAAGCTAGCGGATGGAGATCGGATCAACTGGACTGAGGAGAGAGTCAAGAAGGATCGGAGGGTGATACGCCCCTTTTTATGAAGTGATTTGTTTTGACAAGCTTAGATGTTGGAACGGCAACAACAAATAATCTTCGGAACGCTCGTAAAGGTCGGGAAATATCCTTTGCCTTTTGCTTACTTACCATTGAAGAATCTCGGAAATCTCAATCGCATCTATAGCTATAGCTATAAAGCTTGTCTGTATGCAGCACAGTCACAGTCGGTGTTAATTTGAATGTGGCACACGTGACTGAAACGTGTTTGACATGCGTCGATGCATGGTGTATTATCCCTTAATAGCTTAGCGAGACGCGTCGTGTCGAGATGACGAGACCACTGAAAGTCAACTGAAATCAACGGAAATAAATGTCGAGTAGGAGCAGGTTGAGAACTGACAACTTCTGGCAGTGCAGTATATCAATCCACTTACAAGTCCAGCAACTCTTGAATACTTCTCGTCCTATCAAGCTTAACGCCCACTGAAAGTGCACCGACCAACACTATGGATATCGAAGATATCGAGCAGAGGCATCTACGGTATCCCGTCATTGATGGTTACAGAATAGGAGAGGAGATAGGCGGAGGTGGGTTCTCAAAGTGAGTCGAGCCTATGGCAACTGCAACTGCAACTACAACTGCAATTGGGTCGCCATCTGGTAGTCCTTGCTACATATCAATACACCAGATCTGACTGGCTGTACGTGTACGCGCTACTTGCAGAGTGTTCCGAGCGATAGACGACGTCCATTCATCGGTAGCAGCATGCAAAGTCGTCAATCTATTCATATCGCCAACATTAGGCTATGGCACACCGAACGTCAAAGAACTACAGAAGGAAGTGCAAGTACATAAAGCATTGAAACACGATTACATCTTGGAATTCAAGCATAGTGAAGTGGTAGAGAGGGAAAAGGAGAAAGAAGGTTATGTGCCGGGCCTGTATATGATTTTGGAGCTCGCAGTGGGAGGCGATTTGTTTGACAAGATCGGTAAGTAACGCATGCAGCTGGGAGTTCCTACCCCTGCAAGTCTCCCAATGTCCCATGTATCAACTGTAGCGTACAATCAGATAGCTGAAAACGTATATCCCGTAGCCCCCGATGTAGGGGTACCGGAAGATCTAGCCAAGTTCTACTTTGCCCAACTGGCCGCGGGCATGGTGAGTACAGTGTTTTCTTTTCTGCTAACTGGTTCAGTCTGTACAACGATGTGCTGCCCGTGCCGCCCCACTGATACTGCGGTAAACAATGTCTTTTCATAGGACTTCATACACTCAAGGGGTATTGCTCACCGAGATCTCAAACCAGAAAACCTATTGCTGGCAGCGAACGGCAGTCTGAGAATCACGGATTTCGGATTATGTGCTGTATTTCGACATAAGGGAAAGACGAGGCTCTTGAGCGGTAGATGCGGAAGTCTGCCTTATGTGGCTCCCGAGGTGAGCCGTGCCTGTGCTTGACCACTTCAATAAGCAGTGAGGGTAGCTCTCGGCTCATCGACACTTTGCTTTGCAGTTGGGCGGTCCTTCCGGTCAGGGATATGCTGCCGAACCCGTCGATATATGGGGTATGGGAGTCGTATTATACACTCTTCTGGTGGGAAGTGAGTTGGCAGGATTTAACGACTGATCCATTCAAGGGGTGAAAAAGTGCGAAGACAAAGGCTCATCGTCCAAGCGTCTGGTTTGCTGGGAACAGATACACCTTGGGACGAACCGTCAGACGCTTCACCTGAATACTGCGCTTACAAAACAGGGGAATTGCTACAATACGACCCCTGGACCAGAATACGAGGTCAAGCGAGATGTGCGTATCGTTCATATCTATACTATGCCACACCGGGTCGACAAGCTTGCTCTCTGCGTGCTCAGCTGACATGCTGGACCTTGTGGTTTGGTCACTCTTCCAGCTATACTGCTGAGCATGTTGACAATCGACCCAAACCAACGTATAACTATGGAGGGAATCAAAGGACACCCGTGGAGTATGACGTGAGTATGCCACCGACTGTTCAAGCAACGGTCGTCGTTGGATACGCACGTAACCTGGGTCTCCTTCGCTGACCTACACATTGCTCGCACCAACAGGCTGAGTCAGCTAACGAGGGAACAGATACCGGAAGCCCTGACTCAAGGAATGAGGCAATCAGGTATGATGGCTGTTGCGGACCCTACATTCGCATCTGGCCCTTCGCAGTCCTACGCGGCTAGGTAAGTTTCTTGCAGTACTGGCTCACATTCTTTATTTGCACCATTGACATTAACAAAGTATGAGCGCTAACTATGCGCCTTATCATATTGACAGCCGATCACAACGAGTCATGAACGATAGTCAATGGGGCAGTCAACTCAACCCGCAAGAGTCTCAGTTCATGAGAATGACCGGTAACATTGTGAGTTCGGTTCCAGTTGACTACAATTACATGGACTAACTTTCGATCATTCACGACCGATATTTAACGCTATTCGTCGACCCAAACTATAGACTCAATCCGGTGACCTCAACACATCGACAACGCGATTCTGGTTGCAATTAACCCCTGCCCAGGCATTCCAGCTGTTAACTCAGTACTTGTTATCAGAGCTGGATGAGGACTGCGTGCAAGCTATACCGTCGAAGAGAGGGGACGGGACCGGTTATATCCGAGTCAAGAAAGCCGCTGGAAATAAGGGCAGTACCGTTCAAGGCTCATTGGTCATCACTAGTAGTGACGCTTTCGCTGAGGAAGGGCAGTCTCTGGTCAACATGAGACGAGAGAAGGTACGTCCATAATTCGTTCAATTAAATCGCTCCCACCCCCATCAGAATACCCTTCAAAGGGCCTGGACGGTCCGCATCAGCGAATGACGAGAATGTTGGACGACCCACGGAGCTTTAACTGACGTGAATGCGCATTCACATTCGTCGCAGGGATCAATACTTCATTGGCGAGCGTTCTGGTGGACCATCGTCCGAAATCAACATATCGAGCAATACGTGCTTCGTGGCGAGTAAATAAGACGCCCCACCATATGTGAGGAGGGAAGGAAAGCCTCAGACTGAACGCAACATGGTCGCAGTCAATCACCAATCAAACTGCTTGGCCAGTGAAATATCACAGTCACTTTGTCACGTTTTGATTTGAACAGGACCCGACTCCGAGTCATGCTGTCATAAGCTACATATTCTTCATACCTCGTTGTACACCGTCCTGATAACTAACAGTCGCCAATCGGAAAGGGTATATAGACCTCCAGAACTTCGCTATCATATATATTTAGTGTTCATGTGCACGTGCTTATGCTTGCCCATTCGACCAGATGCATCATGCATGTATACAGCACTATGTTACGCCGCATCTTGTGGTATGCGCCTAGTGCCCCTCCTCATGTCGCTGTACTGATTGAGGCAGGGCATTTTTCTCCCATCATCCAGTAGAGACCTCACCCTGTTATTGCTACTTCCCGGCAGGCGAAAATGGTAAAATCGATGATTGTCGAACCCAGACTACAAGACCACGAAAATTTGATATTATCCATTGATCACACTACTTGTGAATTCCGATCACCTTCGCCTTTTGAACGCTCTATCGTCCGTCTTTCCAGCACTATCACTCCGACCACCCGTACCCGTCTTTTTGCCAGCAGCGGAACCCAGTATCGACAAGCCCTGATTAGGTGGAGTCACGATGGACGACGAGGTCGATGCGGTCGTATTTGCGGTGCCTGTGGGATCGTTGACTCTGGCGCTGAAATTGGAACCGTTGTCGTTTGAGTTGGATCCCGGTCCGAGTCGACTCGAAAGCGACGTTCGATGATCTTGGCGTTTCACGCCTTCACTGTCTCTACCACGACTATAAGACTGTCGGTTCGACCTTCCGCTATCACGTTCCCGCTCCCTGACTCTGTGCCTCTCATTTCCGTTGTTGCCAGTGATGCCACCACCTCTATGCCCTTGCCCTTGTCCATGTCCTTGTCCATTGCGCCTGCTATCTCGGACCCTATCCCTATCCCTATCCCTATCTGTGTCCGTATTGTGCGCTCGATCCCAATCCCGATCCCGATCTCGCTCTCGACCACCGCTTTGCGAAATAGTAGATCCGTTGTGCGACCTAGGGGTTGATGGCGCCGAGTCGGTCAAGGGGTGTTTACCCTTGCTCATTGCACTGGGACCAGTAGGAATAGGTAGCGAGCCCAGGTCGACTCTCGTCCTCGAGCCACTAGGTGCAGACGTCGACGTGGAAGCAGATGCGGATGCAGGGGCGTTTCGAGCCGCTGTGACTTGATCCGCCGTTGTGTCGGATGATGACGAAGGTAATGGTCCGAAATGGGATTTGTAGGCGTTCAATTCTTCTCTGACCGCCTGAACTACCGAAAGATGATGAGTCAAATCGGCGCTGTGAACGTGTTATCAATGTCAGAGATCAGTCGGACTCTGTGATTCCTAGCCATTCTGACTTGGCGGTAGACTTACTCTAGAGATGAAATGACCTCTTGCGAATCTACTCGAGCATATGGGCAAGATCAGAGTCATTAATCACGCTTATAGTTGTTCGCAGAAAGACACTACTCTTCTCTGTAGGCGCAGGCGCTTCATTCACTCACCCCGCAGAGCCCTTTCCCACGCTGAATCATCTCTCTGTCCGACCTTTACTACCAGTTCACCTAGCTCTTCGTTCTCCCTAATGAGCTCTTTCACACGGTCCAGAACTTTCTCGAGGTCAATGCTTTGCGCTATCGTCGCCGCGGTCTCCCCACCGCCCGGTACACTTCCTGTGGTCGTTGCTGGCGGAGGCATGAGATGAGACGTCGCCGTGGAAGGAAGAACGTCCATAACGACATCTGCAGATGCCCCAGGAGCAATTGTATCGGGTACCGCTACAGGTGCTGGGACGGGTAGCGGAGAAGATACAAAAGGTGTCTGAGCCGTCTTGATACTGCCTCGGGAAGGCGGATTCGGGCCAAGGAATGTAGATCTCAAAGCTTGGTTATCCCGTGTCAGTTCTTGGATGTGATTCCTGAGGACGGCTAAGACGGGGATTAGTGAATGAGGGATTTCAATGGCCTCAGTAGGGGCTGATGAAGTGGTCTTAGCTGATGAGGAGGGTGGTGAGGAGTCGACAAGTATAGTTGGGTGATGAGACGGATATCTCGCCCGAAGCTGTTGCAGCTCGGCCTGTTGATACACGCACATGAATAGCGTTAGCAAGTTCATCCGGAGTGATGTAGCAGCTACGAAGCGAAGCCTTACAACGCAAAGGTGATCAGATCTCCAGACACCTTACATACCTTGGCATCATCCCTATCCTTCTCGAGCTCTGCAACCTTAGCAGCCAATCTGAGCTCATTTTCACTCGGTACCTCCCTTGTGTCGACATCCATACGCGTCCCATCATGAGCCTCATTTTGGGCAAGTGAATCCGGCTCATTCGTATCGCCTATCGATAAGTATGATAGCTGTGTAGGATTCTGATCTTGACGTTCTGAGACAGCTGGAAGTTTCGGTGCAGGCGTTTTCTCGGGACTGCTGAACTGTCAATGGGAAATCAGGACATATGTCAGCGAACTGCTCCGGAGTTATGACATACAGCGTGTCATCTTGATGGCACAGTTCATGTATGATGGAAGACATTAGCAAGTAACATACCTCAACGTCGGGATCTAAGCAGTTAAGCGAGAATTCCAAACATAATCAACAGAGGTTCTTTGCTTCCACAAGGCTGGATGAAAACTTGGTTATGCTGTCAACCAGCCAAGGAAGGAGTCGTTGGAAATGGAAATGGGGGTGATGCTCACCGCCCGTGTCCCTCAGGAGATCCTCGAAGTCGTCGTCCATCTTTGGCCGTGGCTGTAATTTAGATACGTGGCCTTGCAATAGTAAGTTTCGGCGAGTGGGAGAAGAAACAAGGAAATGTTGAGCGACATGACATCCTTGTCAGGATATGTATGTACTCAGTCTCTATCGTGTCTGTGCTATGCGGGGCGCCAGAACCACCATACCATAGATAACCCTCCACTTTGGGCATCCACCCACCTTCCCCTTCCCCTTCCCCTTCCCCTTCCCCATCCCCTTCCCCATCCCCTTCCCCTACTCTCACATCCATCAGTCCACAATTTCGACTCGACCAGATTTCTCTCTCATAAGTGTATATATATATATATATGTATCTGGTCTGAGGGCAGACGTCAACGGAAATATTGATCTTTGAACTATCATCGAGAGAACCTTCCGCACCAAACGCGACCACGCCACAAATCCGCTCCAGTGAAACAACTCATTTCAAGGGAGAGGGTACGACAAACAAACCTCGCGATGCCCACGCTGTTCGCAATCAGAATACCTGACAAGCCCTTGGCAGAATCTGTGCGTAGATTTCGCTTCAATAGCATTACATCAAAGAGCGTGGAGCTGTGTGACTCAGCTGTTCTGAATCTCTCTCACGATTGCGGATCTCATGCTAAGCTAGTTGTTGATCGTATCTTATAGACATTCGATCAGCTCGCCTTGTTGACTGATGAAGCGGGCCGACAACGACTTAAGCGGTTCAGACTATGGGAGGACGCGTTGCGGTCTTTGGTGACTCGTTTGACTGTCATCTGGTACTTGTACTCGAACGGCTTGCTGGAAGATGGAGATCTGCCTACATTCGGTAGGAAGGGAAAGGGCAAGCCGACATTGGTGAGTGGTGACATACCGAAAGATACCGGCCCTTGGCATGTGGTGATCATGATCAAGACAGACGGCTGGCCACCCCGTCGTCGTTTTGGACTGATTCATGTGCATGACCCAACCAGGCTACCCCAACCTTGTCACCCCCATTGGAATTTAACAATACCCACGAGGGCCAATACGTTCTTTTCACCACCTTCCGGCCTGACCCGTCATCTTATTCCGCTGCGAACTGTATAGGCGTCGATGTGATGATTCCGCCTCTGAAGCCAGGAGAAGCAGCCGAGATACAGGAAGGTATCTCGGATCAACTCACTCTCAAGGAAAAGCTTTTCCTAGCGGGATTACCTGCACCTTCTAAGGGAGGCGGAGATGAGCTCAGGGCATGGGCTCTTACGTATATGTGGTCGCTCAAGGAAGGATATACCAAAGCCGTAGGAGAGGGAATCACCTTTGGAATGGAGCGTATAGAAGTCGAATTGAACCTGGATCTGGATCTGGAAATGAAGGCTGGCAAGGTCGACAGCCTCGACGAGGAGAACAGTGTTCAGTCCGCCGAATCTGTCTTGGAAAGGCTTCAAGTTAGAAACGTGACGGTGGATGGGAAGGAGGTCAGCGAGCGCGGATGGGAATACAGAGTTGGAGAGATCGAGGGACATGGCTACGCAGTCTGGTGGCGTGGTGATGAAGAATCTGACACGAATCATGTCAGTGGTAGCCAAATTAAGCGGATAGATTCTTTGACGATAGAGAAAGTCGGTTGGGATCAGTTTGAAGCCCCGCTGTTGCAGCTCCTGGCATCTAGGCTCTGACGTGTCCAAGGCATTCTTCCGGTAGCCTGATTTCGATCTTCAGCCCATCTGTCGAGGGATGACACGCATGGATGATATAGCATAACCTTTGTACTAAAGAAGACCAGCTTGGGTGATGATGATGAATAGACTAGCTCGATCTGTAACACATGATGGACACGGGAGAGAAAGGGTGTGGAATCCGGACTATGTCATAGGCAGGCTATTGCGATGCTTCGAATATCACAGTAGTGGTAGTATGCTTGTGTCGAATGCGAAGCGAAGATTCCCAGAGAGCAGCCCCCCTGGTTTTCGAATTCGGGTTCCTGAAGAGCTTTGCGTATCATATGGTGAAATGAGCTAAGGTTAGCTTGGCCGGACGCCCGGGGCATTCCGAAGCAAAGCAGAGGAAAGCAGAGCAAAGCAGAGCAAAGCAGAGCAAAGCAACATACAGCCTGCAGGCCATAAAGGTAATTACCATTAAGCTTCCCACAGACATGCAAAGATGATAAGATTCATTGTTATAAGATTGTTTAAAGCCAACTTCAACAATTAACCCCTTTCTTAGGTAATATCTAAGCAGACGGATAAGATCCACCTACATACAGAAACGCCGAAGCGCTAAAGCTTGTCATCACCTCGATCTCTCTCAACCTGGCAGAAACAATATGGTAGAGACCTCACATATCAATATTGCCGCAGCACTCTCGGGCTATGTCGTTCCGCCTTTGCTTCCCGTCAACCTCTTACGGGTCGTACCCCTCATCTCATCCACTCTATCCCTTCAATGGGCCGTCGATGAATACCAATTCCTCTCGTCCTGGATGAACCCCTCGTACCGTCCTCAAGCTGACGCGTTACTACCTGCATGGTTCAAACATGGGGTGCACAAAGCAGCACAGTCCTGTTCACCACATTCCCGTGGAGCGCCGGTGCGGGCTTGACCAATCTTTGGCTCTTGCGAAAGGTGACTTGGACGAGCGGCGCAAAACCATGGTACGCTGCCGGCGTGTTCTTCGCCTTTGCACACATGTTCTTTGGCCCGAAAGCCCTCGGGTTGTTGAAAAAGATTAGGGAGGGAGAACCCGCCGGGAAACCCACGACCTCGCTCGCGACATGGTTGAGGATGCACTCGATTAGGGCTTTCGTAGCCGACTTGCCTGCAGTGATCTGCTTTGCTATTGCTGCTATATCATGAGCGCTTGATCACTAGGTTGAGATTTGTTCTGTATAGGCCGTCCAGGGTCCAGTGAGTAGCACCTTTGACCAACAATTGACATAGAATGGTTGATGGGTACTAATGTGACTAACCAAGCAGCAGTATTGCAGGCATAGGATCTTGGAAGACTCATTTGGTAGACGAGTAGTAATGTGTAACGTGAGGCTGGACTACTGCATGTATTTTACCTTAGGACCACGGTCCAGCTAAGATACCGGGAAGGGCCAGGATAAGGCTACAAAGTACAGCCTGCAACTGCATGACTAGTTACCATTCTTGTCTAAGGACCAAAATGACACCGCCCCAACTCAAGTGAGCTGCAGTGTGAGACCGAGACGGTAGCTATCGCAGTGATATATCTCGACCCCCATGTGCGAACAGGAGCTGCCTGTGCGGGCACAGATTTGATGCGAGGGCTGTGCTACTTGTTCAGTCAGGCAATGCTTCGGGGGAGGTCACGTATGAAGGGATCCACTCACTGGATACCGTATCCTCAACTTGCCATGTTCCGTTTCTATAGCCTGTCGATCGGACCTCTTTATATCCTCCTACAACTTCATCTCCTCCTCGAGCAGCTTGATCAACTCTGCAGCAGGCATCGACCTCGCCAACGGCGCCCCTTGACCAGCCCATTGCGCTCCAAATCCGTTTTCCCCATTAGCTTTAGCAGCCGCATGTAAAGCCTTCCCAGCGTCATATGTATAAGGGTATCCTGGAACGGTAACGCCGTCGCGTGACAGGGTCTGATCCAGCGCGGTGAATGCGTTGGACAAACATCGGGCGGGTCGACCAGATATAGCTGAGGTCATCACTGTGTGCTGAGCGGCATTGCTGGACATCGCTTGACGGTATGGAGTGTCCGCTGAGGACTCGTCGGCACATACAAACGCAGTGCCCAGCTGGGCTGCTATAGCTCCAAGATCCAACACCGAGTTGACTCCAGCTCCGTCCATGATTCCGCCGGCCGCTATGACGGGTTTGTTACATTTCGAAACCGAAAGACGCGTGAGAACGGTCGTGCTGAGTTGATCATCGGTTCCGAAAGGGTCAAAGATCCCACGATGGCCACCAGCTTCGTAACCTTGAGCGACTAGTACATCGACTGCCGTTCTTTCCACGGCTTGCGCTTCCGCTAACGAAGTGACCGAAGCGAAAAGGATGATACCGCATGATTTAAGGGAATCGATGACTTTCCCCTCTGGAAGGCCGAAATGGAATGACACCACAGCTGGTTTCGTTTCCATCAACACTTGAAACATCTCTTTATCGTCTGCAAAGGTATTATAAATCTCCCTCAATTCGGTCGGGGGCTCGACACCGAATCGCTCGAAGGTCGGCCGCAACGCTTCGATCCACGCCGAAGCTTTGGTCCGGTCATGCTCGGCCCGCTTATGCACAAAGACATTCACGTTGAATGGTCGATCTGTGAGGTTTTTCAACTCCTCGATAGATTTGCGAGCGGCTTCGGGTGTACTAGCACCAACGCCGATGGAACCTAGACCGCCTGCGTTTGAAACAGCAGCTGCGAGTTGGGGCGTTGAGACGCCCGCCATGGGCGCCTGAACGATCGGCAAGCGAAGGCCCAACTGGCGTAAGATTGGGGCGAGGCGAGGAGTCATGGTGCGGTTGAAGTCTTGAGATCAAAGAGCAGTGGGTAATGAGGGAAATCAAGTCAAAAGAAATACATATGGCGGTACAAAGAACGGATCCATTGGACATCGAAACCACTCCTACCACAAGGATCTCGGGTGCGGCAAAACCGGCTAAGCAACTACGTACAGTATGACATCAGCAATGCCGACATTCCGACGGACATTGGAATCAACAGATATCTTAGGATGCCTTCATCCACTGAACAGTACGCGGATGTACAACCAAGAAGACATTTGCATGCATACATGGTGAGACTGATATCTTATGGCTGCTATATACAACTAGACAAAGGGTGAGAGGGTAAACCCGGTATTATTTTTCATAGTAAATCCTCAAGTGCGACGAAGATATTTCAAGGTCAAATCACCGGATTCGGTCCGCTCTCTGCTGAATCGGCATCATTACTCTGCCCCGGTGCAGCGTTCACATCCTCCTTGTCAACATGTCTCGAGCCCTTTCCGGTCGACCAGAAACCGAGGACCATAGGTAGAGGCGCGACGACGCAGCAGACGACTGCCTGTAGTGTCAAGGCGCGATACATCGATCCGGCAGGTTCTCCTGCCTTGCCACCCTTCAGAGCGGTCATGACGGTCAGCAGGATGCCGCCAGCAAGCTGACTCGCCGCCCAGCAGATCGTACTGCTCACTTCGGGTCCGATGGGCCATGTGACGTCTGCCAGCATCTCGAGCGCAAGAGGTAAGAGGATGAATGAGGCTGCGCCGATCACACCAGAAATCACCGCTGGTGCGGGCAGAGACCGAGTCTTCGGGACGAAGATGAATGCGATGTACATTGCGCAGATAGCGACCACCAGAAATTTGATGGAGACCAATCTGAAACGGCGATATCTATCCAGTATTGGCGAGGCGATAGCTGCAGCTAGTAGGCCAACAACAATCATCACAGCGCCGTCGATTCCCGCTTGATCTTCCGTCAAGCCGTATGGCTCCAGAATCTGATTGAGCAGGGAGGAGGTCGCATTGAATGCCGCCACGTAGATGATGAACGGCCAGGCAATGAGATGGAAAGACGGGTTGCTGACGAGTCGCTTCAGTGTGGCAAGATTGAGCGGAGATTCATGGAAAGGTGTGAGAGTAGGCGGCAGAGGTGGAGCCGAAGGCAGGAATGGAGTCGCAATAGTGATCACGGTGCACTACATAACGGAACATGAAGTCCTTAGTAAGGCTATGTGAATATAGATAGGAGGGTTCCGAGTCACTCACAATGATAGCTACGTATAAAACCATGTCCGGCACTTTCTCGGGAGAAGTAGCAATAAAGGGGCCGATGAGTTGGCCGAGCTACACATCAGATTCGTTTTAGTGCATGAAGTCGTGAAATGAACGTGTGATAGATGGATGTAACTCACAGCGCCACCCAGAGGATTGCAAAGACTCGGTAGAGCGGTCGCCGCGATTCTCCCCTCCTCCGTAAACCATTGATGGGTATATCTCGTCGGAGCAGCCAGGACGAATGGCTGAGAAAAGCCAATGATAATCTGACCAAAGACGACGAGCCCGAACCTTGGCCCAGTACCTTGCGCACGCGTTCCCGCGTACCTCAGCCAGCTGCCGACCAACAACAAGACCGCGGCTACTAGCATGCCCAACTTGACACCCTTGTGCAGCACGTGGAGGGCAATGGGACTGGCGACCACGAAGGCGAAGAGAACGCTCGTAGAAAGCCAGTTGATAGCCGAGTCGGAGACACCAAAGAACTCTGACGATGTAGTCGAGACCGCAGCAAAGGTTAACCAGCACCATGAGACTATGATATTGAGCAATGAGAGGTGGACGAGACCGAACCATCGCCGCTTGTACACCCTTGTCGGCTGAACCACCGGGGCAATTGACATGGGCGATACAGACGTCGGGTCGATATCGTTTCGCTGCGCGACATCTTCAGAGTCAGAGTATGGAAGTATTGTGGCCTGAAGAGGTGAAGAGAGAGGACGATGCAAATCGATCTTCGATTCGTCAATCAGGTGCTCGGACGCCAACGCAGGAGAATGGCTTGCCATGACGAGCAAACGCAAGCTAAGAGGAACCGATCTTGTCGGCGGAGGAGGTCAAGGGGGAGGTGACGCCGATAGTGCAGAAGAAGGATCAGGACAATAGTCAGGTTCCGTCGTTATTGATTTGGCATTCTGAAATGCAGCAAAGACAAGCCATTTGAGCAAACAACGGTCGAGGCCAAGAGACCACAACTTCAGTGTATGGACCTGGACCCAAAAAAGCAACGGACATTCAGGGCAACATAACAATTCATGTGTGGTGTGGGGAGGGGGGATCTCGATCGACCGACGCGCTAAAACCCTGTTGATCACGAGCATGTATATAGGGATCTGGTTTGTAACATGTCAACATGCACCGGGCTTATATGACGTGGCATTGTTTTACATTGACCAGCCTGATCTCAACTCTGTCAGAGAGGGCATGTAGCAGTCAGTTGCCGATCGAGCTGCTGCAGAGGAGATCAGAGAACCTTCCGAACATCATCGTTACTATATAGTCAGCCCCGACGCCCCTGTCAACGAATATGCCTGATGATTTCTGCCTTGAAGAAGATGGTCAGACTCAGGTGTGTTTTCAAGCACAAGTGTTTTAAGCTTCTTCTTCTTACGTGCCAAATATCCCGTATGGGTATATCACCAAGCATATGGGCGCTCACCCCTTCCGGATCCCGATCCCGAAAAGCCTTTTACGTGAACCTTTTCGGTCGGTCCGATGAAGACTGTTTTCCCGGAAATTAAAGAAACGTCATATACCGACCGATATGCAGATGAGCATACTGCTACTTTGCACACCTCGTCGAAGGGAAGGCATTCAATTTGAGTCAAATCCCACCGTAATTTCACAACCACTGATAAAGCTTCAAGATATCAAGGCAACATGTGCGGGATTGTCGCGCTACTGACGACCCAGAGCGGAGCTTTGTTGGATGATCGAGCCGAGCTAGCTAAGCAACTCGATGCGAGTTTGGACAGAATTCAACATCGAGGTCCCGATGGCCGAGGAATCTGGATCGGCGAGGACATGCAGTGTGGTGAGGAGGAACCTTTCACTTGCTAATACACCCAGTGCCATAGCTAACTGGTTTCAAAATGTCACCTCTCAGCCCTTGCGCATTGCCGATTATCGATCAATGACCTTGCTCCGACTGGCGCTCAGCCTCTACATTCCCCCGACAACCATATACATGCGGTGGTCAATGGCGAGCTGTATTACCCAGACTCCCTTCGAGACGAACTTCAAACGGATGGGTATGTATTCAGAGGACACAGCGACTCCGAGGTTGCTATAGCCCTATATTTGAAGTATGGGGAATCGTTTCTCACTCGCTTGAGAGGCGAATTCGCGATTGTACTCTATGACGAGAGCAAAAAGCTTTGGGTCGTTGCCCGCGATCGATATGGGATCAAACCCTTATTCTGGCGATACGGTCCGGGAAGAAGGCTGGAAGTGGCTGCGGAGATCAAGGCCTTCTTGGGACTAGGATGGAAAGCAGAGTGGGATGTGAGGTCTATCGTCGAGGCTGGATATGGCCATGATACGAGAACGCTGTTCAAAGGAGTTAACAAGGTACGAACGTTTCCTATACAGAACACAGACAGCTCAGCCTTTCTATGGACTTGGCCGATCTGACATGATGACATGATGCTTCGTAGCTCCGTCCAGGTCACTACATGCGGTGTCGAGCAGGCGAGATGCCCGAAATTCGGCAGTACTGGGAGATTTCTTTTCCAGACAAGGTAGGTCATGAGGTCATGCGGGGTCCATGCCACATCAGAAACGGCTGATCTTGTGAGGTCATGAGTAATATAGTGTTGTTGAGCATGGATATTGACTTCTTTGGGCCATTGCAGACGATTCCTGACTCTCGTTCTGTGTCCCAAATGATCGAGGAACTACGAACTCACCTTCTCGACGCTGTACGCATGCGACTCCGAGCCGACGTGCCGGTCGGTATATATCTCAGCGGAGGGATAGATAGTACCGCTCTAGCAGGGATGGCAACATATCTTGCGAAAACCGAGGGTTTGTCAATGGGTAGTCAAGAGGTGAAGGAAAGGGTTAAGTGTTTCAGCATTGGATTTGATGAGTCCAGCGGGTTCGATGAAAGTGGTAGGTTATTTTTCCGATTTCCGACCTGATACATTCCTTTTGACCGGTCTCTAGGGTAGTTTTCAAGAAAGAAAAAAAGAAAAAAAAAACCCCCAAGAATGGATCACTAACTTCTTGACCCTTGCAGCAATCGCTCGTCGAACTGCGGAATATCTCGGTGTAGCGTTCTACAAACACCACGTGTCCGAATTCACTCTCGCAGAAAATTTCGCGGATACAATCTACCATATCGAGCATCATAACCAAGACTTGAACACCGTCGGCAAATACGCGCTTTCCACGGTCCCACGTGAACATGGGTACAAGGTCGTATTGACTGGTGAGGGCGCCGACGAGCACTTTGGCGGTTATCCGCTATTCGTTCCTGATTTTTTGCGCGAAAAAGATGGAGCATACGATGGTGATGGTGTGTTACACCTGGACGAAGGACAAAGAGAGAAGGTTGTCAAAGAACAGGAAGAGATCATCAAGCGATATTACAAAGGAACGGGGGCCAGGACAGACTTGTTTGGCGACTCAAGACCCACTCGAGAGCTAAACAACATATCCACGACAGCTTCTATGCTTGCTTTCCACCCCGTTCCTAACATTTTCGCGCCATGGATCCGCTCAGACCCATCTTTGGGTGCCGTGGATCCTCGTGAGACGATATCAGCCAGCGTCACACCCCAAGTCAAGACGCTCATGAACGAAAAATGGCACCCTCTTCATTCTGCTCACTATATCTGGACTAAAGGTCACCTGGTGAACAACTTCCTCAGTTGTCTAGGGGATAGAGTAGAGATGGCGCATTCGATCGAAGCGAGACCGCCTTTCTTAGATCACGTTGTCACGGACTACGTGAATCACTTGCCGCCCTCCGTCAAGATACGTTGGACACCTGAAGCAGAATCGCAAACCGACGTCACACCACTAGGTGGCACGGATGGCCTCGACAGTGCGACCATGCCGAGAGGAGCATTCACTGAAAAGTACATCCTTCGAGAAGCTGTGAAGCCCTTTGTACCTCCCGAAGTATATAAACAACGCAAACACCCTTACTCGGCTCCCACGCGCTACACTCCCGATGGACCCGTTGAGAGGGAATTGAGAAGATGGGTGACCAAAGAGAAAATTGAACAGCTGGGTTTCCTGAATTGGCAGCAAGTCAGCGAATTGGTTGACCGAGCCTTTGACGGGGCGAAAAGCGATGTTTGGGCTTGGAGACAGGTATTGATCATCGCAGAGTGGGCGGTGCTTGCAGAAAGATTTGATGTAGCTTCTGCCGGGCTTGTATGATCATCTGGCTTTGATAGTGGGGGACGGTCATTTGACAGATTTACAGATTGCAACAGCACGAGCGATATAGTAAGGGGTCTGGCTCGAAGCTAGGTAGACTTAGGGCAACTTCACGCTTGAACCAATCACCATATCAAACCGCGAGACGGACTGCAGATCACAGTGCTAAACCCCGAGACGACGGAGTCACTTTGCCATGTACTGTATGCATGCAATGTTGATATACCTCGGTTACAAGCAACATATTTTACAACCATCACGAATTGGTTTCAACAACATGAGAGGCGGAATAGTCCGGGTCTGCAACACAAACATCGACATCGCTAAGATCCGCATCCGTTGAGTTGTTTGTCCCAACGACACGGCAGGTGAGCTTCGTAGCCGTGGAGAGAGAGGGCGAGGCAGGTGATTGTTCACCTGCTGATACTGTTTGTTAAACCTCGCAAGCTGGACAAACGGCTCTCAAGTTGCTAAGCAAGGCGTCAGTAATGACAGTCTGAGTCGAATGAATGTGAGAGTTACACTCACATCGAGTCCTCTTTCCATGCTGTGATATCGAACTTCCAAAGTCTCTACGCTGACTAGCGACGAAGGTCGTACCGAAGCTGAACGCCGCGACACATTCGATTGACGAGAGGCGGTCCGGTCAAGGGCACGAGTGGAAGATCGCTGCTCAAGTAGGGAACTGGCTTCTCGGTACAGCGGAGTAGGTGTCGGTGGCACGTACGATCTCTCTCGTGGATATTGACATTGACCGTTGGATCTCGTCGACGACCCTTTACGGCTGGAAGCAATCTGCTTCTTTGCGCTTCTTTGTACGCATTCTATCAGCTCCTGCAGAGCTCGGCTTTCTGATATCGCACGCTGTCGAGCATGAGAGCCTGGTATGGCGCGTCGAATAGTACTGAACGGCGGTGGCTGATAAGTATCGACCTCACGGTATCCGTCCCGTCTCAGCGGGGTGGTGTAACTCGTGGGAGAAAGGTCGGCCTCGGCCCGTCGTACTTGCGGATTGGTGTTTTCCGTACTTCGATCACTATCCAGGAAGTCCGGCGAACATTGCCATGACCATCCGACCCATCTCAGCAGATGCTCCGGCAGCTGCCCCGCACCAGTATCTGGTCCGTACATTGTGGTGAAGCTATCATCGGTCGGACAAGAGGAATTAGTCGAGGCTGTTAGGCTGGTCATTGTGGAGTCGAAGTAGGTATCCTCGACGATTGGCAATATGGATAGGTCGATCGCCTCTGGAGGCGCCAAGTCCGATGGGAATTCTGCTATATTAGCTCGTTCTTAAACGTAGTAGACTTACGGCTTGCATAACCTTTGAATCCAGACTCGCCGAAGAATGGTTGAGAGACGATCGCCTGCTGAGAGCTCAATCGACTCTCGGGAAGGCTGAGCAAGCTATAAGAAGAGTCAGTGAACGGACGTGCATTCCCCCGCTGACTTGGAGAGAGCTTACCCTTGTAGTAATTTCCGCAGTCCCCATGACATGGACGCAGGTACTTCAAGGATACCCTACAGGAGGTTGTCAGCCTCCAAGAAAGATAGTAGTAGTAGGGCGTCTGGTCAGCGTACCTCATAGTTGATTAGCTTGTTGTATGTCTCCTGGATGGTTGGCGCCAAGAAAGGTCCTTGACCCGTAGTCATCTCGAAAAGCGTTGAGCCGAGGCTCCACCAATCAACAGTGAGATCATAGCCGACTGATGCAGACGTGTGAATGCTCTCGCTCCGTCCGAATTGTGACTCTGCCGCCTCGATCAAAGCAGATTCGGCGATACGTAGGATCTCTGGAGGGATGTAATCCGGAGTCCCAACGGGTAAGAGACATGATTCGTACGCAACGTAGGGTCGACTGCTCGTCCTGGCGCCAGTGGGATCTTGAAGAATCGCTGCCGAGCCGAAATCGGTCAGGAGAATACGAGATTGCGATGTGACCACGAAATTGTGCGGTTTGACATCTCTAGATTCCTGTGTCAACAGGCTACCGCTTCCGTCCAGAAGTGAAAGAAAGACACTCACCGATGCACGAAGCCATGTCCGTGGACCCAAGCAATCGCATCTACCATCTGCCTTGCCCAGTACTTAACTTCCGATTCTGACATGCATCCCGGCGTATCTTCCACCAAAGACAAAGAGCACAGCCTATCCCAGAGGGAACCGCAATTGGCGTATGTCGTCACTAGCGATATTGATGTTTCCGATTGAAAAGCGAAGATCAACTTGGGTATAGGTGGTTGTTTTTCGTTTTGGGCTAGCCAGTGTATATGTCTTTCGAGAGCAAGGGACAGATGCTTTGGAAAACAAACAGCAAGTCAGGATCCGTGGGGCATCCGCAGGCAGAAAGGGGACTCGGGGACGATACACCAAGAAGAGAGCGAACGTACCGGACCCGCTCGCATCACCGCAAACTTCTTCATCGTCTTCATCGCATACACCTGTCCATTGAGCTTGCACCGTACTGCGTTCACCTGTGTCGCGACACAAAAAAGTCAGAGTCAGTATCCGGGCAGCAGTGAGACCGGCCGGATATGTACGATTCGGCTCACCACTCCAAATTGCCCGTCTCCCAATCTCCCCAGAATCTCGAAATCAGCCTGGCTTACCCGAAGGTTATCGAGGTGTCGTAAGGCTACAGTCGAATGTTTCGTATAAGCTTCCAATGACACTTAGGAGAGGAAAGGTCCATGCACAGCTCACCATCTTGATCGCGGCGCTTGGAGTTTGTCGACCATGCCTGCAGCAGTCTGACATCGAGGGAGACTGAAAGTGCACGCTCGGGGGATTGCGACGGTGGTGAGTTGAAAGGGATCTGGAATCGGTCGATATGTTGAGGAACAGATTGCTGGCCAAGTAAGTCTGCGAGAAGATGATGTCTATGTACATAAGACGGCGATGAAGGCATTAGTAGTGATCAGAATGGATCATATGTTTAGAAGATTATGTGACAGGTAGAGGAAGAGAGAGGATGATGTATTTTCTCTTTTTCTCTATAAATATCTAATTGCATTGATTTCACGTTGACGCGTTTGACTTTATTTGCACCAAAATACTCGTCAACAACCCTTCTCCCTCTTTTCCTTCTTCTTTTCTTTGCCTTCGTTGTCGTCTACCCATCCTCATACCTACGCGAAATTCCATGATCACTAGCAAGATCGTCATCCCATAGCTGAGCGCTCCATTGGCAGTCATGCATACTGAGCAAAGCCTTCAAACCCTCAAGCTAGCGGGGCTGAAATCGCTATGTAAACAGGTGAGTTTTCCCGTATCCACCAACTCAATGCAATTCTGCGTGTCCTTCATCGCACAGCCCACTGACAAGGAGCCATACTTGTCCCATCCCATCCAGCTCGGCGTTCCAAACTACTCCAAGCTCAACAAGTCTGCACTCATACTGAAGATCGTCCAGAGTCAACAAGTGAACAATGACGATGCGGCCGCTACTAACAAGACTACTCAAAATGTTCCTCAAGCTGATGATGGACGATCACGTCACTCACCTGACAAGGGCAAAGCGAAGCGTCAATCCTCTTCATCGAATCTGTTAACAACCAGTCCATCGAAAAAATGTAAAAGCAAAAAGGCTGATCAAGGTCAGATTGCGAGCGAGACGCATCAGCTTGAATCAGGCGCGATTGTTCAGGACAACGAGTCGGACTCACCTGCCCAGACATCCTCAACTCCGGGTCAAGCTTCCGCTGATGAAAAAGCGAAAGCGACCCGAATAACAACCGCAGCTCCGATAATCACTCTTCCGCATCTGCATAGTCCCACACACATTCCTTCAACACATCGCACTGCTGATCATGACAAGGAAACATATGTCTTCGCTCACCCCCTTTCAACAAGCAAATCGCCTTCCAGATCGACGGGAAAACCGAAACTCACCCCGCTCCTTGCAGTAAAGCTAGGCCAGTCATCGTTCAAGCCTCCCCAGCCGATCAAACGCCCTACCGTCGAGGAGAATTCGGTGGTATCGGTTGCGCCTGTACCGCGTTGTTCATTTGATGATCTCAAGACTTCTAGTCAGCGAATTTCGTATATTCGAGATTCCTGGATTAACAGTATGTTCGCCCACCTTAACGCGACACGAAGTACACCCATTGAAAACCCACCTTTCCCGGGTTCCATTAGTCTCCCAAAGAATTCCCCAACTCGAAACCTCGCTTTCCAAGGCATCCATCCTGATCTATACGATACAGCTGATTCCAAAGCTTTCGAAGTCGCGGTGAGATTCTGGATCTCGAGATTGTATACGCTGATGTTTCTCGGGAATGGAGAGGCGTGGAGCGTACTCGGAGGTGGAAGGGGAATGGTCGGTCCTGATTTGGCCAAATGGGATACAATCACAACCTGCACGCAAGTATCTCAGGATGTGTGGCTCGTCGTCACTGAAGGCACTCACGAGAACAGTGGAGGAATAGGTGGTATCGAAAAGAACTTTTCACGTACAGGATATCTCGTTCTGAGCCTTAACGGCGAAGTACTCAGTACTGATCGAACCCAAATACCCAAGAACGACCAGGATCACCAGGAAGAAGGAGGATTGCTCATACACGGCTGCCCCATCCGAGCGGACTGGCACGCTGCGATGAATTCAGGACTCGATGGTCAGGCATCTTCGCAATCCGAGTTGCTTGATCGTGTCAAAACCAAGAACTCCAGCGACTATCCTCAAGGCATCTCGAGGGCATGGCTATTCCGTCTGCAGAGTCAAGACAACCCAGCTTCGATCGAGTCGATCAACGTGGCCCGTCGAGCGATTCTCTCCAGCTGCGCAGCAAACAGGTCAGGCTTCATCGCATTCACGCTGAAAAACTAAGATCGCATGAATGCTGACAGCTGGTTCACATACACAGCTTCTGCGGCTCCAAAATGTCGGCTACGGCGATGGACGCTGAGCAGTTAGGACACACCATCCCAGTCACAAAGACATCCTCTTCGCACCTAGAGTTGTATCTCGCAGAGTAAGTGGATCCAATACAAACATCGCTTAGTGGATTCAGACCGTCGCAGGTAGTATCTGTTCACTTCGACACAAGCGCCCACCCACTTCATCCCGCGCTCGCAATTGTACATCGCCAAAATGGCTTTTCCGATTACGTCCTGAGCGAGACTGGGCAGGTAGTAGGTGAAGAGAACGCAGGAGTAAGTGAGTTGTGGCAAGGCTTATTGGGATGTGACGAGAAAGGCCGAGAGACCTCGAACAGGTCCATGGACTTTTGGCGAGGTTGGGAAGAGAGATCTTTGATGCAGTGAATGGATGAGTGTATGTACGTATGTATGCATTGAGAAGTCATGATGTTCGATGAGATATGGCTGTCTACTTCTTCTTGATCTCCTTGAGCTTGATTGTCTCGTCGCCCACAAAGATGCCCTATAACCACCCGAAACAGTCAGCGAAATGAGACAATCGTACCACCAAGCATCGGGAATCGAGTGTTTCTTTGCGCAGAGAGATGTTTCAAACAAAAGAAAAGACAGCTACTCACCTTCCCTCGGTAAGGTTCAGGTCTTCTCCATTGCCTAATCGTGGCAGCGAACTGACCCAATTTTTGCTTATCACTTCCGCTCAACAAAATCTTGGTAGGAGCTGGTACGGTGACCTTGATTTCTGGTGGGATGTCAATGAGCACGGGGTGGGCGAAACCGAGCTTGATATTCAGTCTCTCCTTGGGGAGATCCCGAGGTTGAGCGGATCCGGATCCGGATGCGGATGCGGTCTTGGACAGCTTCTGTTGTTGTTTTGCCAGGTCAAGGAAGACTTGAGGGATGGGCTCCATAGCCGCTCGATAACCGACACCGACCAGACGGACTTCAAGGTTGAATCCGGTTGAGACGCCCGTCACGGCATTGTTTATCAATGTCCTCGTCAGACCCCACAAGCTTCGCTGAGCTTTCACGTTTGGGTCATGTACAGAGATCGAGACAGCCGGGTTCTCGGGCGTCGGGGCGCCCAATATCACAGCCGGTGGGATGGGAAGGGAAGCGGATCCGAGAGGACCTTTGACTGAGAATGTACGCTGAGCTTGTGATGATGAAGGAGCGAGGTGTGGTGGGATCGATGATGGGGGCAGAGTGAGCGTAACGGATGCGGGGATGGGAATGGGCACTTTGCCGATGTGCGATTGACAGGAAGCGGTCGAGCTGAACTGTCGAGCTAGTATCCGAGGAGCTGTTATTCTTATCGTCGACATGGTGAGGGTCCAGGCTTCGTAAGGCTAAGCGATGACAGAGAGGTATTGAGAGCGAGCCAAGGAAGAATATGAAGGATGTTGATAAATGTCTTGAATAACGCAGCCGGAACTGTACTGAAAGAGAGATATTACGCTAGGCCTCTGTCGAGGGATTTCGCGGAAAAAGATTGAATTACGTAACTTTTACCAATTCCACTCCTATTACCTAGTTGTCTCCTTCCATCCTTCTCCTCGTCCAGCTCATATGTATGTCGACAATCAATAACATTACAACATTACATACACTTTACACTGTTTATCGATAGCTGCCTCTGGTCGCAGTCGCATAGCAATACCATAGACTCCTCAAAATGGGAAAGAAAAAAAGGACTCAGGTTTTCGTGAGTGCAATCTGTGATGATTTGTGCCGAGACCTTTCGATCGAGCGGTTTATCGTGCGAGCTTGAAACTAACCAGTCGTGCATGGTCTCTACAGGTCCTCAAGCCGTGGTGTTGGTACTGCGAGAGAGAGTTCGAGGATGACAAAGGTGAGTCATGAGAATGCAGCTGGGATAGCTTGTGGATGGGATTGGCTCGCGAATGACAACGTAGATACGCTGACGACTTGCGCTTACGGCGGTCCCATATAGTCTTACTGCAACATCAGAAATCAAAGCACTTCAAGTGTCAACTGTGTCCGAGAAAGCTTAACGTGAGCTGCCCAGTCATCGGGTTTGCGCCGTGTGAGATGCCAATGCTGACTCTGTCCTTCATGTTTGGATGACTGTATAGACTGCTGGTGGTTTGATGGTACATAGTCAGCAGGTACATAAATGTGAACCTGAGCCGTGAGTGTCAGACCCTCTCTTCTTTTTACTTGATGCGGCATAACATACAGACCCGAATCTAGACTCTGATGATTTTGACGAAATCGACTGTGCTGACTCTGGTTGTATTACAGTCTCACAAACACGCTACCAGGCCGAGATGGGTACGACATCGAGATCTTCGGTATGGAAGGAGTGCCCGCGAACGCCCAGGCAGAATGGAAGTCCCGCAAAGAGTCCGAGGCAGGTACCGCTGCCCTTGCGGCTGCATCAGCCGCCCAGCGACCTAGACAAACGTACAATGTCATTCCCGAGGCGGACCTTCAAGCTGCGTTGGCGCAACACAAGGCTTTGATGGCCGCTAGGAACAAGCCTGCACCCAATGTCATAACGTATCCGCCATTCAATGGTATCGGGATGCCGCCTCCTTTCCCTCCAGTTGGGTGAGTATTAAAGATCATTCAATGCACTCTCCGTCGTATCAGCAACAATCATAGTGCTAGATATCACTGACACGTTTACTTTGTGTGTCGTCTTGCAGTTTCCCGCCAACGATGCCCCCTGGATTCCCCGGTATGCCCCCGCCTTCTTTGCCAGCGGGAGCTGTCCCTCCATTCGCGTGAGTTGTAACATCAGATACTTGCCATTCGAATCAAGAGTCTCAACTGAAGCTGATGAGAATAATTTCTCGCTCAATTAGCCCTCCTCCCGGTTTCCGACCGCCATTCCCTCCCGCAGGCGTATCACCTTTCCCTCCCATGTCCAACTCGCCTATTCATATCGGCGTACACTCCCCTGCCGGCGGTCCACCACCGCCTGGAGTCGGCTTCCCTCCTATACCAAACTTTGGACAGCCTCCTGCTACGCCCCTGCCTGGTCAGCCTCAAGCTCAAGCTCGTATTGAGCCTGTGGAAGCCGTGGAGATACTGCCGCCCAAAGACGGAGTCATGTGGCCTGACGCAACGGCTTCGCCGGCGGAGAAGAGAGCGCAGCAGCCTAGGTATAGATACACTTCACCCGGGCTCGACGCTAATGGTACAGACGAAGGTGAGGGCAGTGGAGTTGGTAGAAAGAGAAAAGCGGCTGCCGATTTCCTGTAAAAGTCGACATGCATGTAATATGAGCCTAGAAACCCGAACGCGTCGTACGAACCTCATGTTGGCCCTTTCTCGGTAGGCATTGTAGCATTGCTGCGGACTGGGATAATCGCCACGTATTGCCTAGAGCTTGGGCAGTCCATGCCCCAAGCAACCATGATTGACAAGCTTTGTAGACTTGCCAACTTGGGCTGGGGGCGCTCATCTAGGTCAGATGCAATACATTCGTAATCATAGTTACTCTAACACAAACTAAGAAAGCTATTTACAACTCCCCGTCACAAGTCGACATCAAGCTCAATCGCGCTCAAAGACCTCACTCCTGCATTCTTCTGAAGGTCTCGCCGATCTCGCTGTAGAGCTGGTCATACTTGGCCTGGATGTTTGACTCGCTCTGGGTGTTAGGCGACTCGAACTTCATTTGCGAGAGCTTGTACATAACGTCCGCGGCCGCATCTCGTACCTGATAGAGAACACCAAATGATCAATACGGAAGCGTGAGCAATGATTGTGATGTAGAAATAAGCAGATCTACTCACCTTGGCGAAGGTCATGTCACTGGTCTCGATAGCCCGTTGAGACTGGTCGTAGAACGCGACAAAGTTCTTCAACATACCAGAGGTCTTGTAGAACGGACAGTATCGATCATACTCAGAGATACCGTTTTGTTGAAGGAAGTCGTCCTATAGGCACGAGAAAGATGAAATTAGTGGAAATGGACATTGTTCCTCGATAGAGCTATCAGACCCACCTTGAGCATTCGAGCCACTTCAAGGGTGATCTTGTCGCTCTCGCCCAAGGCACTCTTTCCGACCAATTGCACGATCTCAGCCAAGTCCTGCTCCTTCTGAAGAATCTCTTTGGCCCTAGATCGAAGATCGATGAAACCAGGATTGTGCTGCTCGTAGTGGGGATCAAGGATCTTGAGGTACTTGGAGTATGATACATTCCAGTCAACCGAGGGGAAGTGCTTTCGCTGAGCAAGGGCCTTTGACAATCCCCAGAAGACCTGTACGATACCAAGGGTAGCACTGGTGACGGGGTCGGAGAAATCACCACCGGGAGGTGACACGGCTCCGACGATAGACACTGTTCCCTGTCGCTCGGGTCCACCGAGACAGGTAACCTTACCAGCTCGCTCGTAGAAACTGGCAAGCTTGGCACCAAGATAAGCGGGGTAACCGGAGTCGGCAGGCATTTCAGCCAGTCGACCGGAAATCTCTCGCAAAGCCTCAGCCCATCGGGAGGTCGAGTCAGCCATCATGGCAACGTTCTGACCTTGGTCTCGGAAGTACTCGGACAAGGTGATACCAGTGTAGATGGAAGCTTCTCGGGCGGCGACGGGCATGTTGGAGGTGTTGGCGACGAGGGCAGTTCGCTTCATGATAGGCTCTTCTCGGCCATCTCGCTCGAGGGTCAACTCGGGGAACTAGAGTGGCAAGTCAGCGCCTGCCATGAAAGGAAGATGATTCAGGTTCATATTTTACTCACGTCGGCCAATACTTCGGCCATTTCTGCACAGGGTTATTCGGCCATCAGTGTCATGGCTCTTTCCCGTCACGAGGCCAGTTGAAAGATGCACTCACCATTACCTCGCTCACCACAACCGACATAGATGATAATATCGGAGTTGGAGAACTTGGACAAGGCTTGACTCTATTCACTGATTATTAGCTAAAGCGGACCCAGTAGACTAGAGACGACATACGATAACGGTTTTACCACTAGAGATAGGAAGTCAGCATGAATTCCAGGTCTCGCCGATATTATTCGACTCACCATCCGAAAGCACCAGGAATAGCAGTAGTACCACCCTGAACACAAGGGAAAAGGGCGTCCAACACTCGTTGACCGGTGAAAAGGGGGTAAGAGGCGGTCTCCTTCTGCGATACAGGTCGAGGAGCTCGGACTGGCCAAAGCTGCATCATGGTGTGTTGAGTAGTCTTGCCTTGGAACTCGGTTTCGAGGACGACATCCTGCAACAATCAAAGGCGATCAGGATCACGCAACGAAGACCTTTGACAATTACGTGAAATATCATTCACCTCGACGGTGTAGCTGCCCTTCTCAGCAATTCGAGTAATAGTACCCATAGCTCGAGGGGGCAGCATGATCTTGTGGTTGTCCACGAGCGAGTTCTCGTAGACGCTACCAAAGATATCACCACCGGCAAGGTGGTCCCCGACCCTGAACTGAGCGGGGTTGAAGTCCCACTTGATCTCTCGACTGAGCGATTCGGTGTTAATACCACCTATTAATATGACCTCGTCAGTCTCGATCAACCTGATGGAACTGAATACTAGGACACTTACGGGGAATGTAAATACTCTGAGACTTCTCCTGAATGGACTTGAGAGGACGTTGGATACCGCTGTGCGACACGTTAGCTCAAGCTGATGACATCTCTCGGTGCATCGGAGCTCACTCGTAGATGTTGGTCATCAGACCTGCATCAACATCAGCATACATTCTTGACGTAATACAGGATAGCGGGAATGAAGCTTACCAGGACCGAGCTCTACACTCAGGGGCTTTCCAGTTCTCAAGACGGGGTCACCAACGGTTACACCTGAAGTCTCCTCGTAGACCTGAATCGTGGCTCGGTCCGCCTCGATTCGGATAACCTCTGCAAATTAGAGTTACAGGAGTCAGTGTATCGGTATATAACGTCTGATATGAGGACATTGCTCACCTCCGACCAGCTCATCATGTCCCACTCGGACGAGCTCGTACATCGCACAACCTCGCATGTTCTCGCCGATAACGACAGGACCGGATACGCTATTATTCGCAATGACGGGTCATTTTCAGCTTTCCGACACTACTCAGCTCTGCGCAATCGAAGCCAACTTACGAGAAGACCGATCCAAACATCCTCTCTCGCTCCTCATCTCGGATCTAGACAAAGGGATTCAAGCTTTAGTGACCATGCCCGCACTGCATACTGATACTCCTTCGGTAGTGTTTCCTGGTGGGCCTCATTCAGCTTGATAGGTAGGATACTCACCTTGGGAAGATCCCGCTTCGCTCTGTCCATTGCGCCAGCCTACAAGATCCAAGGGGGATGGTCAGTTCTGTCTTGGCACACAGGTGTGAATATACGTGAAGGGCAAGAAGTGCTTACCATCTTTGATAATGTGATCTAGGGTTTCCGATACCTAATCAACCTATGCAACTGCTTCTCTTCTGGTAGAGTTCGATGGCGAGCGGGTTTGTGCTCGTTCTCGGTGGATTATCACGGAAGCGCAGCCAGTGATTGATACCCAGCTCAAAGTGCTAGCTATCTCAGAGGAGTGAATGTAAGTGAATAGGGTAAGTAAGTGATGATAGGTGATAGGTGGTTGATGACCGTGTGCTGTCATTGATTGAGTGCAGTGAACAAGTGGCATCATCATCGTCAGTAGCTATAGGTAAGGAGTGATAAGCTTGTAAGCCAGCGCACGTGGGGGTACCATCCTCACCCACCCTTACTTACCCTTTGGGCTGTTAATTGCCACATCATGATCTCCCTCTTCACCATACACCCCATGCTCGGTTCTGCCGTTATGACGCGGCGTAATCACATCACTTGTCACTTGTCATACAAAGTGCAATCCCAATGTTGATCTTAACGTCGACTTCTTGCTCTTCGTCAACTGCATCACTGAAAGCAAACAGCAAACGGATAAAACCCTTGAGACTGTTGGTGAATCGATATCAGTAGTAATCCCTATCGTCACAACAACCGTGGAATGATTCCCTACCTGCCCCGTCTCACGGGTATTGTTTCTGCTCCAACAAGATACCTAGCACTTCGACGATCAGTTCGCACTCGTCCAACTTTTATACCGAGATCTCTTCTTCCCCCTCAACTATGTCGAAGCATCAATATCCAAGCTCCAGGAGCATCTTCGCCCGACTCGGAACGCAGGGAAGCTTTACTGTTTGAGCCGTCAACCCCGCCGATCATTAGCGGTCCTCCCCCTCAATCGGATGGCAATTCCGACCCATCATCTTCAACATCGTCCTCATCGGCCTTCCCGTCAAATGTCTCAGCGAATGCCAGTCTAGCAAATGCTTCATCACTGCCTGCACCACCCGAGGGAACACCGACGTTCATACCGAGGCATTTGCAACATCCTTTCGACACGCACGCTTTCGTTAGCTACCTAGAAAAGAGCGAGTTGAGTAGAGGTACGTCGAGAGCATTGATGGAGGCCGTGAGGGAGATGATTATAAAAAGAGGGAAGCAGACGAGACATGACATGGTAGGAAAGGAGGACGCGGAGAATGTGAGCTCAATCTTACGTTCTACGGGAGAATATGTGTGTGCTGATCAGACCATAGGCTGCTTACCTATTCAATGCGGCTTTGTCGGAGCTGCGTACAGAGCTGAGCGTGCAAGCCCGAAATGACGGCTTGGCTCTGAAAGCAATGGCAGGGGCTATCAGGCGAGAGGTAGACGGTTTAGAACAGAAGATCACGGAAGACGTTCAAGTGTTGAAGCATGAGTAAGCCCATGGTTACAGGTTGTTTTGTCGCTTGTCTTTGGGCTGAATTGGGATCTAGTATCGAAATGGACATGAATAACCGGAAAGCGGAAACCCGAACGGAGATCAAAGGATTTGACATCTATATCGAGGTGAGTTGACCTGTGCAGTCCGTACTAGCCTCTGTTCTTGGAAATCAATTCAACGTTATTTGTGTCTAGGAAATCAACAACAAATTCACAATATCCCTAGGAGACTTGCGAACCGAAATTGAGAGTGTCAAATGGGATGCTACCAGACGTGCCATCTGTGAGTCTGTTTCACCTCTCTGCATGGAATCCTTTCGCTAATCGCTGTGGACTTCAGCGATCATCATCCTCATCGTGGTGGCTACCATCGCTATCTCGACATTCCTGCAAACAGAGGCTGAGCCTGGCCCTAAAGTCGAGAGCAAGCCCGCCTCTTCTTCGTCCTCTACTGCTACCATGCGAGATATGGCTGTTGGCACGGATGACGGATCGTTCGAAGAGGACGTCAAGACGTACACGGAAGAGAGGCTCGAGAAGCTCTTGTCTGACTCTGGTGTAGCAAAGCTGGAACGAAGGAGATCGAGGTCGGGTTCGGGCTCGGGCTCGGGCCCACACCTAAAAGATCATCATTCTAGAGACGATCGATCGGACGTCAATGTAGACAGGATTTGATTTGACAGTCATGTCCGTATCACAGCTCGCCCATCGCATTTGTGTACGTTATTGTATTGACAAATACACTGTTGTATAGTACCAGCTCGTTATTTGCATGCATGTTCACTCTATCATTCACTTTGCCAGATCAGCGTAGCAACAAAATAGCAACGACATGGACTAACATATATAGAATAAGAATTTGGCTATAGCATAGCATAGGACAGGTGATAAGCGAGGTGGGCACGGTCAAAGCCGACAACTGTAACGTTAAGCGTGCAGATGACACTGTCACAACATGAGATAAATCTCTTCGCAACATTCGAAGAACAATATCTTTTTCGCAACACACTCGACTGTTCACTCGTATATCTACAGGGGCGTAACAACCAGAGAAGATGTCGAACAAGTACCCCGCTCGCGCGCACGCTCGTAATGTCATCCAGGAGCTGGCAAAGCTCATCCCCAAGTCGGAACATGACAAGGTAAGATCCCCGCCCAAATTAATGGGACGAACAAGGGGGTTTATGGACCAGCTGATACTCTCGTCTTCTCTCCTAGATGCATGGGATCTTCCTGCAAGGTAGCCCAACGTTGTATCGGGATGATACCGACCGCGAGCTTCTCTTTCGTACGTATACCGGTACATGATGCTATAGCTTGGATAGCTCGGATAGCTCGGAGCGCTGACTTGAGGTGTCATTTTGAACCCGAATTGCGTCTATCAGACCAGGAGGCAAACTTCAATTATCTGACAGGAGCGATACACCCTTCCTGCTCCGTCGCTGTCTTCTTCTCCCTCTCAGATCCTTCTGCAGTCTCACATAACCTATTCATACCGCCCGAAGACCCAGCGGAGACCATGTGGTCGATCCCGCCCCCTTCGTTGCCCGAAGCCGAAGCTACTTTCGACTCGGACAAAGTTCAGTATACAACAGGTCTTGAAGCCTTCCTTCAGGATGCGGTCAAGTGTTCGAAATCGACCACTCGGACGGACCTCATATTCCACACTCTACCTAGAACGATGGAATACCCCGCCTTACCCACGACCCTTGACTCTATACAGGGTATCTCACTAAACACCGATTACCTGTTCAAGGCGCTACACATCGCTCGTATGATTAAAGATGACCAAGAGATATCTTTTATCAAGCGTGCCAACGAGATCTCGAGTGGAGCTCACGAGGTCCTGATGCGTGAGCTCGGACGATTCGCTAGCAAGCGTGAGCAGAAACAGGTAGATAAAACGACAAGGCATGGGAAAGAGGGTCTAACTCAGTGGGAGATCGAATCGGAGGGTGATGCGGAGGCGGTGTTCGTAGCAACATGCAGGCGCATGGGGTGAGCATGCGGGGAGCACTCGACTGGAGACTGCGCGGTGGTAAGCTGACATATGTTGTATTTGGTTGGCCAGGGCTACTACGCAAGCCTACCTCCCCATCGTGGCCAGCGGATCGAGAGCCAGTACGCTGCACTACGTGTAAGTGATGAATTAACTCAACATGCAATTCGAATCGACTATATAGCTCATACTGATATGGCCCTCCTTTCGCAGCTGTAATGACCGGCTCTTCCCATCAACATCTGTACCCCGCAAAGCAGGCGACACGTCCTTCACTCCTCCCAATCTCCGCCGAGGTTGTTGCGGCACTCTCGCCCCGGAACACTCGCACTCTTCCTCACCCGTCGACTTGCACACGGAATCTTTCCACCCTCAAGTACTGCTCATCGACGCTGGCTGCGAATGGCAGGGCTACGCGTCTGATATCACAAGGACCATACCGGTTGGAAATGGTGGCAAGTTCACCAAAGAGGCTGGGGAGATCTACGAATTGGTTCTCAAGATGCAAAAGGTGGGTATCGCTCCAAAAACAGGGGGAACCTTAGTAATTTGAAGCTGATCACGGGGACCTGATTCTTGCAGGAATGCGAGGCGCTGGTAAAACCGGGCGCGCACTGGGATACATTACATCTTCACGCGCATAAGGTGCTTGTCGATGGGCTGCTTCAGCTCGGTATATTCAAGGGTGATCCCGAGCAAATCTTACAAAGCGGTGTAACAGCAGGTCTGTTCCCACACGGCTTGGGTAAGTTTCACCTAATCTTGGCCCTTGATCCCGTCATATAGGAAGCTGATAGCCCTTACCTGGTCATGTTACAGGTCATTCGCTTGGACTCGATGTTCACGACTCCCGACAATACCTGCGATCCACCACCATCTCCCTTCCTGACTCCTCTACATCCACGCCAGCCAAACTCTACGCTTACTTGCGTATCCGTCAGCCTCTGAAAGAAGGCATGGTCCTCACAGTCGAGCCAGGTTGTTACTTTGCGCCCCAGCTGATGGAAGAGCACGGGGTTTGGACTAGCCAGTTTGTGGATACCGATGTGCTCAAGAAGTATGTGCCTGTGGGTGGCGTAAGGATCGAGGATGTGGTTGTCGTCAGACAGGGTGTATGTGAGAATTTGACAACGGTCGGCAGGGACAGAGAGTGGATTGAGAGCGTGTGTTCGGGGTCAAACTGAGTGTGTGTGTGACATGACGAGCCATGTGATGAGATATACTGTATACCAGGGAGGAGCTATACAGCGTTTGCACAGCTGTGCCTGGAATCACTCAAGGACCTGCTTGATCGCCATTCGCGCCGAGCGATCAACCATGCATGAGATGGACGAGTACGTACAGTACTACCGTCTTCAGTGTTCAGTTTCTCGAGAACCCAGTCCGGCTGTTCCAGTCTAAGGTATCGAGGATCCCACGATTCTGTGCTGTCTCAGCACGGCAAGGTTCTGCCCCTGGCCGAGAACGTCTAAAGCAAGCTGGCAGACTCACAGGCTCATCTAACTACTGATCTCTTGTTCGACTGTGGTCGACCGTGCTCGTGCTGATCAGATGGTAAAGTTAATCAAGGCGAAGGGCGCAACGCGCATCATGCCTAGCTTTTTGGGCGTCGAACGGAATGATCCGCCTGACTTGAGGCTTCCCAAGAATGCGAGTGGCTTCATATCCAGGAAGCAGGGAGCAACTTGACAAGATCAGCGTCGTCCTTTCAGTGATGTGCTCCCTTGTGAAGCACGGCAACACGCTCTCACGGAGCATAACCATCCGGTATATATAACTGGCAGTCCCCTGCTTATGGCCAACTAAGCGACGAGGCTCGTTTCTTCTGCCAAGCAATTTACAGTACATAATGTGCTCGTTACGGCTCATGGGTCTCTCGATGGTCTCCCAGATCTTCACTAGCACTCTGCTTGCGTTCGCTGTCATCGTCATTGGATTACTGATTCATGGCATTGTCACGTACGCTCGACTTCTCTGGGTAAGCGCACCTCTTGATTTTTTGACTCTTCGCCTCCTTTCACTACATGACATGGTGTCTTTCAGTGTGGGGTCCACTAGGTAAGAGCTGCTGATCACAACTGTCAACTCTTCACAGCATGTTCGAAATCTACCTTCCATTCCTACTCTATTCATGGGGTTTGAGCCGGGTACAAGGACAAGATTACCCCATATACCGTGGATCTGCCCTGTCAAGGACTATACGGTCTATGAACCATGGCTAAGTGAGAGTGTCTTTCTCACATTCCAAGTGTGAAGGCGCAAGCTGATACTGTAGCTCTGGGCATGGGCGTCGCTCGGCTGCCGTTAGAATACCGACGCGCTCGCTCTGACCTATTGCTCTTCCATCGTTCCTGTTCCCTTCATCGACATACATAACCTCCTCTCCGTCGCTCATGAGCTTCATGGCCTCAAAACCGCACATATTCCATAAACCGCTCTACATGAAACGATACACTGCTCTCGATCTGTTTGGGCGTACCGTCCTATCCACTCAGAACGGCCCGGAGTATAGGAGACACAGTTCGATCATCAAGAGATGTTTGGGTGATCGGGCGATGGACGACGTCTGGAGCGCTATGAGGTGGGCGACTGAGGTGTTTATTTCGCAGGAGATCGAGAATGAGGCAAATGGAGGCGTGGGGGTGGCGGAAGATATCATGGATTCGATGAACAAGGTATAGTACAGCGGCACCCTGAGACTGATTGGATCGCCTTGGTCTATTATTACCCGACCTGTAGGCCTGTAGGCTGACAATGGGGTTTCTTTCCACAGTTGATGCTGCTTGTTATTGGCCGCAAAGGCTTCAGCATTGATTACCCCTGGAACACGAAGGCATCATTGTCGATGGATACAGAACGTGAGTTTCCATATAAAAAATTCGCAACCGTACATGCACGATGAGTGAAAATTGTCTCAATGAGAGCGTTAACTTAAAAATCATGCTTTGAATTCAGTCCCTTTCAGAGATGCTCTGCACCTAGTAGAGCAAGGGATATTGCTCGAGATCATCCTTCCTCCTGTACGTAGCTCAATCGCGCTCATATGTATGACAATCGAGCTGAAGTTGGGCGTTTCACCCTGATCGCCCAGTGGATCTTACCCATGATCCCATCGGGACGATAAGTCGGAGGCGTCGTATAGGCGACTCTTCCAGACGCACGAGCAAGCTGAAAGCGACGGTGTGTAAATCAGCGTCAAACGATACTTGCGCGCTCGAGAAACTTTCATGACGTACCTTACGAGGATGTACGAGTCCAAATTTTCCGAATTGACCAATGATCTAGGTCTGGACAAAAAGAACATCAAGGATGTTCCTCCTCCGACCGATCTCCTGGGAGCATTGGTACACTCTCAGCTTACCGAGGAGGAGGAGACTAGGCTGGCTGGAGGTGACAGGCGTCTTGCGGGACTGACGAAGAGCGAGATCATCGGGAACATGTGTGAGTCGATCATCATGCGTTTTGCTGAATCTAAATCGATGGTATTTGCCTCAACCAGCTAACTTCTGCTGCTCGTTCTTGTCTCGAGTAGGGATACTGATCTTGTAAGTGATCTCAACTCTATGGACGGGATGGATCTGACATGACTCGTCATTCGTGCGAGAAGCGCTGGGCACGAAACGACGGGTAGCGCCCTCAGTTTCGCTCTCGCTTACCTTGCGCTTTATCCGGAATGGCAAGACAAGGCGTACGAAGAGTTGAAGAAGGCCTGCGGTGACACCCCACCGTGTAAGTTGTGATACGTACGAGTACTCAAGGACATGCTTAAGTGACGCAGCTGATGGTTACGTTGAACCGCAAACAAAATGCGTATGATGGGCAATGAATAGCTTATCGCGATATGCACAAACTGCCCATTGCTCAGGCAGTCTGGCAAGAATCGATCAGACTCCGAGATATCGTATCGACCATTATGAAGCAAGCCGTTGCAGACGTCACGATCCCTTATACCACTTGGACTGTATCGGGCGAGGTGGTTCATCGCACTCATCTAGTCAAAAAGGGCTCTCTGGTGATTGTCGACTCGTCTGCGACGCAGGTGAACCCTTTCCACTGGAGCGATGATGCGCTCACCTACAACCCTCTCCGCCACCTACAAACAACGTCATCGCCCAACGGGCCCTTCGTAGCTTTCTCCCTCGGTCAGAGACAGTGTATAGGTAAGCGTTTCGCAGAGACCGAGATGACATGTTTCATCACGGCCATTTGCTCCGCTTTCCGCTTCACTCCAGTCAAGGCTCATCCGGAGGAAACATGGGATGAGATGAACTGGAGACTAGTGGCCAGTGCGACTGAGCAAATCACGTATCAACCTGGCAAATTTGCGCTTCAATTTGAGAGACGATGAATCGCTGAAGTCGGGTTTTCCTCACAAGACTACATACAATACGGCGGTGGAAGATTGAATGGATGTAGCTTTGGAGGAGAAGACACGCACAGGCGTGGAGCTGACTGGCCAAGGTTAGGGCTGCCAAAGTTTACTACACGGTCCGTGGAGTGTCACATGTACAAGTATATAGTACACGTAGTGCGAATTGTCATCCCACATACTGTTCGAGTACTGGACATGCATCTGAGCGAACGTGAACCTATTCGTGGAATAAGAGGATCATCTGAGTGCTCTATCGATGACGATTCCCCTGCATCGTTGCTCCACGAAGATCTCGGCGATCTCGGTTTGCAAAAACTGAAACGGTCAGAGCGTTACAATTGCCCGTCTCCCTGTAAGCACGTACTCCCCCTTCCGAAGCGAAAGACATACGTACCCAAGAGGCCCGAGCAGTAATGTGTTCGTCTGTGTTCGGTGCAGACGTTACATGGGCGATCCCTGCGTTGGATCTATATGTACTGTAGCTTGCATATATGACGAGCTGTTGGTGGAATAGGTATTGCACGTAGACTGAGTCAGAGCGGTGGATGGCATGGTGCACTATCGTGTGCCCTTGTCACAGGGATGTGTGTGTGTGTGTGTGTGAGTCTGTGTGTCGGTGCGGATCATTCATTGTACCTAAACAACAGACCCATCTGATCTTGTCCCTCTTCAAAGTTCTTAATGAGTTTTATCATCACGCTAACCGTTCATCTATCCGGTCTATGCGGCATACAAGTGCGCTAAGATCGATTCGTCGGAGTTCGGACAATGCTGTAAAATTGCGCAGATTTGACATGATTGAGACTGTTCGGTCTGTGCTCTGTGCTGCTGCTATCAATGACTTGAAGCGATATATATAATGATGGGAGTCTATGCAACCCATTAATCAACCCGCCGGCCGGCCAAACTTTACCATTTCACCCCGTTTCCATCACATCCCTCTATGATGGTTGAAATCCTCAAAGTGACCAATACTAGGCTAAGCGAGCTATCCAGTACGACCATATTGATTGTGGCGCTGGCTCTGTTCCTTGGCTATCGTTGGGCACGTATGTTCATCCGATATATTGCAAGACTCCAAGTAAGTCAGGCTTCTGCTATTATTACTCACGAAGCTGATCCAGGAAACTTTACTCCCATAGCATGTCCGCGATATTCCCAGTATACCGACTCTCTTCTTTGGCTTCGAGAAAGGACCCAGAACGGGCTTGCCTCATATTCCATGGGTCTGCCCAGTCAACGAATATACGCCTCGTCAACCATGGCTCAGTGAGTGGAAGATACGCGTCCACGAACCGGAGGGGAAGGCTGACTAGCTTGACATTCGGACTTTGGTAGAGTACGAACGGGCCCGATCCGATCTGATCGCACTCCCATCGCTCATGTCAGCTCATATGGCATACTTGACTTCTTCTCCCCGGCTAAGCCATATCGTTAGTCAAAACCTCGATGCTTTCCACAAGCCCACCTACCTAGGTCGATACACATCCATGAACATCTTCGGCAATACCCTTCTCTCCGCTGAGGATGGAGACGAGCACCGACGACACGCGACGATGATCAAGAGATGCTTCAACGAGCGAAGCATGGAGACCGTCTGGAAAGCAATGCGGTGGAGCTTGGCTACCATGTTGACCGAGGAAGCAGAAGGACCAGGAAACCATGGCTTAATTGAAGACGTAAGGGAAACTATGGTCAAGGTGAGCCTCGACTCTCCCGGGACGTACGTGGTTCGCTTGGATCACACGCTGAGAAGACTTTTGGGAGGTGCTTCGTAGTTGACATTGTTGGTCATCGGGCGGGCGGGGTATGGCGTTGACTTCCCCTGGACCATCAACGAAACGACTGAAGAGAACAGTGAGTTGAGCGGCGCGAGAAGCGAAACCATTGGACAAGCCTCGTTAACCTCTCTGAATGACTTTAGTGCCGTTCGCGGAAGCCCTCCATATCGTTGAGAAAAGCGTCATGCTTCAGCTGCTGGTCCCCCCAGTGAGTTTTCATGGAGGCCACCAAGGGAGCGCATCGGTTTACTGACGCGGAATCCTGGGCCAGTGGATCATGCGTAGCATTCCATCAGCCAAGTAAGCTCGATCTCCTTCGATCCATTGGGACTCACCACAATGCGTTCTTGCTCATTGTATGGATGCACATTGTGTTACTTTACTCCTTCACTATTCGCAGATTGAAGCGGTACGCCCTCGCCCGAAAGTGTTTTCAGTCCCACCTGTATACGATGTACAATTCCAAGCGGGCTGAGCTTTCCGCCGATTTCCAAATTGAGAAGAAGCATAGGAATATCCCTGGCGACCTTTTGGGGTCCTTGGTCCATTCCCAGCTGGGCGTCGAAGAGGAGGCCAGGCTTGAAGGTGGTAGTAAGAAAATAGCTGGCTTGACTGAGAGCGAGATCATTGGGAATATGTGTAAGCTTTCGGCCTGTTGCCGAACTACTTCAGCAGTATTACTCGTACTTTTTGCTAACTTGTACCAATGTCTACTCGCAGGGTTGATGATTTTGTGCGTACCGGCTGCCCGTGAGGTCAGGTCAATTTAGAGGTCACTAACGACTCCACAACAGTGCCGGACATGAGACTGCAAGTAACACACTGGCCTTCGCGCTGGGTTACCTGGCGCTGTACCCGGAATGGCAAGAAGAAGTACATCGTGAGATCAAGGCTGTCTGTGAGATTGGGATGCCAGGTGAGTGTATTTGGTGAAAGCTCACCAAATACCCTTGTTACTCACACAGCCTAACGTTGAGATGTCGCATGTCGTAACAGGTTACAGCGACTTGCAGCGATTGCCTCTTTGCCTAGCTGTTTGTCTCGAGGCACTTCGACTCCGTGATGTTGTCGTCAGCAATTTCAAAGAAGCCTCCCGCGATATCACTGTCCCTTACTCGACCTGGGACGCGCACGGTACGGTCACACAACATGAGCATCTGGTCAAGAAGGGTTCAATCGTAGTCATTGATCAGACTGCCGCTCAGCTAAACCCTTACACTTGGGGGGAGAACAGTTTGGCTTTCGATCCAAGGCGTCATCTCGCCTCGAGTCCCAGTCCCTATCCGAGCACGGAAGGTGGCAAGTCGCCTTTTGTAGGCTTCGCCCTTGGACCGAGGCAGTGTATGGGAAAGCGGTTTGCCGAGGTGGAAATGACGAGTTTCATAAGCGGCATCTGTAGCGAGTACCGGGTTGATCCAGTCAGGCTGCATGAGGGCGAGTGCTGGGAAGATATGAAGAGAAGAATGTTGGACGATACAAGGGAGCATTTGACTCTACAGCCTGGCAAGTTCGGTGTAACACTCGTAAGGAGGTGAAAGATGATCAAGACCTTGTTTTTTTAGACTTTGCATATGTGTAGTATGTAGTGGATAGCTAGCTCCCTGGGGTGAACGCAGACGAGGATGAGATACGTATAAAAACTCTCATGCATGTCTATATATATCTCGTAGTGATACAGTGAGATCGCAGGAAATAGAGAAACGAAGAGTCACGTGACTTCACTTTATTCGAGCAAAAGTTGAACTAAGTATACCTCGTACTGGACGATGCAGCTGCAGCTGTCGTCGGTTTGTTGATTGCAACGATCTGAAATAACTTGTGAAATCGTAGCATTTTCGTCCAAACATAAGAAATCAACTATACTCATTCACGATGCCAGCCGCTACTTCACGCAAGGGCAAGTCAAGGGCCGCTCCGGCCGTTGAAGAGAAGGTCCAGGCTGTCATGCCGCTCGGAAAGCAACTGGCTCACACTGGTAAGTCCCAAGTCAAGCCTTGCTTGTACAGTGACTGGCCCTTCATCCCTGCGTCTCCGAATTCGACCATCATGGAATGTGGAGATAACGGCTGACCTCATATGCAACAACCTGGGATATGCAGATAAGAAGGTCCGAGATCGAGCCGTCGCAAGTCTCGTAGCGTTCCTCTCGCAGGGCGGTGATACCGAGGGCGAATCCAGCTCGTATGTGCGGTTGAGCGATTCGGAAATGGCCAAATTGTGGAAGGGCTTGTTCTACTGTGAGTGTCAAACATGCAGCTTAGCTCACAGCTCAGGCGCTTGCTTCCGGCTCAAATATCTACACTACACCTTTCTCAATGAATCGAACTCTCGTGCGTGGTAGAGGTACAAGAGGTCGAGGCTGACCATCAACTTGGCATCATCAGGCTTCTGGATGTCCGACAAACCGCTTGTTCAGCAGGCCTTGGCAGCCGACCTTGCCGAGTTGCTACTGCTCATCAAGCCGCGCTCGGAAAGTCCCGCGGACAGACTGCAGGCTAGTTTGGCATTCTTGGAAGGGTTCTGGGACGCCATTGTTAGGGAATGGGCTGGTATTGACAGGTTAAGGTGAGTCCATTATTGAAATTCATGCTCGCATTGTATACAGCAGGGAATAACCTCATTCTTTACTTTTGATGATTAATATATCGCTACCGAAGCTGATCGAGTCTCATTTCATTCCCTTAATCTCAGGATGGACAAATACTATCTCCTGATGCGACGCTATGTGAACGCGACATTCCGCTTGTTGGCTCGCGAGAAGTGGAGATCTGAGGCTGTGGAGGCGGTGAGCAAAATACTGAGTAAAAACGGAGGACCTATGACGTGAGTGTCATATGAATTTTCATTTCTCAGGCTATATCTCAACCCACACTCCGCTCTGGACTCTCTGCTCTCTCTGCCAGGTCCAACCCTCGAGCTTTGTGATGATAGCGTCATGGTTTACCGACTGGTGCTAATAAACACATCAATCGTCTATGCAGGTGGGAGGATAGGAGAGTACCGACATCGATTGCGACTCACATCGCCGACATATACCTTGACGAGCTGGACAAGGCTTTGGCTTTACCTGAAGTTGACTCACAGGTGAGTGAGAGACCTATAATGCGGCCAGTGTATCAGGCATGTCGCTGACTGTCTTTCCTACAGCCCGCTTGTCCCCTCTCATCGGTCTTGCAGCCACACATCGCTCTCCTGACTCGAACACCTACATCGACCGTCCACACCCGACTGATGTCTTCCATCTTCACTCCCCTTCTCGAGTCACTCGCCCTCGCTTCCCCTTCGATTTCTCTTGAGCAGGACAGTGAAAGACCGTCGAAGCGATCGAAGAAGGACAACAAACCCATGTACGCGCACATCGTCATGCACTGTTGCGTTGGCAAGTCCGGTGCCCAGGAGAGATCTAGCCCTGAAAAGCTCAGGAATGGCCTGCTGAAAGCCATGTTTGAGGCAGCTGCTGATGGCAAAGCTGGGGAGAGTAACAGACGAAAGGTGTACCAGGTCTGGCGAGAAGAGGGTGGTGATGACGATGAAGAGGAAGAGGAAGACGACGAGTAAGCGATTGTTAGCATTGCTTCGTATGCTTGTCATTAGGGTGTCTTCAGCTCGTATTACCATGCACACTATTGTAAACTAATCAATATCAAGGGCGCTCGCTTGACCGCTGAGTTGCGGGCGCTATACGGTATTCGATTTGTCCATTCAGAGTGGTGTGTCTATAACGAAATCATTTCAAATTTCTTAGGCACAACCCTCCGTGTTCAGTGCAGCTCAGCCTCACGCTAAGTTGTCCATTCGTAATTGAGCCAAACTCTCAATGTGTCCGCATCAAAGACATGGCATCTTTGACCGAAAACTCTTGCCTCTTATATACTATGCATGGAGTTGTGTTGGATACATGGTGCTATTTTTGTTCTTGAAGGATTGGCTTGTCTACTCCAATCTCGGATCCTCTCTACCATGTTGGACGCGTCACGCTTAAAGTCCGATACCGGCACCTCCTCGCTCCTTTGATATCCTGGCAACGTATGATCGAGATACCTGGTCGAAGGCGGCCATGTAGAGGGTCATACATTGTGACAGGCAGGACTGCGATGGATGGATGTACCAGTCAGATCAGACGGTTTATTGAATAAGCACCACCATGAATACGATGTGCTAGACTAGCTGCAACGCTGACGAGGGGGAAAAAGCAAACAAAACAGTAGCAGGACTTACCTCCTGAGAAGAGGTGAGGGAGGTCGTGGGCTTTTGAATGCACTTGGCGAAGCACTGCAATGGGCGATTATTAGCGAGACAACAGGGGAGTCACCCCGGAAATATTGCAACTCACGTTCTCGTTGATCTTGTTGATGAGCTGCTGAGCGTTGGCAATGGCGAGCTATGATATGATAACAGAGCCACGAGATAAGCCTCTATAGTCTTGAGCCCTTGCGTCGATCGATCTGCTCCCTCCAGTTACGCGCTGCTCCTCTGAACCGTTCACGCGTTTTATATAGTGGATGACAGAACCGAAGGGAAGATCTGACGATTCTTCGACAGCCAGATCCTTTGCCTAGTCGTATAATTCGTTTCCTACCGCTTCCCGGCCTTGTCGCCAATATAGAAGTCATGATGCTCACCTCCTGAGAGATTTGCTGCTTCATCTGCTCCTTTCGAGAGTTCATGTCTATAGTGAGATCAGTATTCCCCAGATCAGCGTCATTCTCCTTGCCTTCGTAAGAACACATAGGTGAAGACCTATTCACCAGTCGTGGCAGCGGCGGATCCGAAGAGAGAAGACATGTTGGTTATTTCTACTTTGAGTTACGTCTGAAAGGAGTTGAGTTATCGATGTTTTGTTGAGATGCTAATGGTTTGTTGGGTTACCGATAAAAGCTTGAACGGTCAGAAAGTCGATGAAGACAATGGATCATATGAATCTGCATGTGCATAACCTTATATATCATGGCATCGAAGGCGAAGCTTAGGGATATATCTCTACGGTGGTTGCCACTTCACATTCCAACGGAAGCAAAATTTCGAAAACCATGGCATATGGCATATGCATGTGGAGGAAATCAACATGCACATATCCACCAGAATCAAAACCTTCGAGTCCTCGCTCATCTTCGCTTTGTGCATCTCCAGATGAATGACTGTCCAGCACAATTTCAACTCCACACTTGACCGTCCAAGACTTGTTGTAGAGGAAACATCAAGACTGCCCAGTAGAACATTACCTGGCGAAGATATCACGAATAGATAAATAAAGCGAAGGGAACGCATCATGCCGCCCAAGAAATCAATCTTCCGTGGGCCGGAAGCCCAGCATTTCCAGCTGGTCCATCGATCCCAGCAAGATCCTCGTATCAATGATCCGGAAGCAAGTCAAAGAGTGTTCAAGTCTGTCACGAGGGGAAATGACTCTGGACGTAAGGTGAGCTGCTCTGTCCTCATCGACCGTGGGTGAGAATTCCAGGACAACATGTCTGATGGTATCGTTGCGTTGAAATAGCCCGAGATCACCCTTGCCGACCTTGAAAACTCGGTGGACAAGTCAGCGATCCGAAAGAATGAAGGAGAAGCCGCCATGTACGGTATCACGTACGATGACTCGTCTTACGATTATATGGCCCATTTGAAACCCGTTGGCGATGGCGGTGTCTTTGAATCGGTTATGATCGCTGCTCCGCGTGGAGGATCAGCTGTCGCTCGAGGGATGAAGGCTACCGGAAAAGGCAAAGGGAAGGCAAAGGACGACGACGTGTTTGGACTATTACCTGAAGACGTACTGCCCAGCAAAGAGCAGCTGTCGGTCTACGAGGCTCAGACAAGGGGCGAAGCCATCCCCGCTGAATTGCAAGGTCTGCAACCCGATATGGACCCGCATCTTCGACAGGTCTTAGAAGCGTTGGATGACGACGCTTTTGTGGACGAGGACGGAGACGAAGATGGTGATTGGTTCGGGGAGCTGGTCGGCGAGGGTGAGCGAGAGGAGGACGTCGAAGTACCGTGGCAATTTAAAGAGTGGGGAGAAGACGAGGGGCAAGCTAAGGCTAAGGCTGGCATGGCAGACGGCGAGATCGAGGTCGAAGGACAACCAAAAGAGGAGACATGGGAAGACCGGTTCAAGGCTTTCAAACGACAACAAGATGCTTTACCAGACGAGGTATCGGATATCGACCCTGAAGAACGATCCGAGATGGCCGATACGGTTGGGACGCTCATGAGCAACTTTGACGATATGATGGTTGTGGGCGGCAAGAAGCGAAGGGGAAAGAGGGGACCCAGTGATGCGTCTGGAATGAGTATGAGCAGTTCGAGCATGTTCAGAACGCAAGGTCTCAGAGACCTGGATGATCGATTCGACAAGGTGAGTCCTCGATGCAACATCCATGTACTGTACACTGCCACGCGCGCCTACGCGTGACTGTACGGCAAAGGGAGCTTTGGGCTCACGAGCTGTCTTTCCCGATTTTTACTTTTTGACACACAGGTCGAAATGGATTACCTTTACGATGACGACGAAGAGGAAGAGTACGAAGACTTCCCCGATGACGACACGGCGTCCGTCGCGGCATCCAACTTTTCAGTCTCTTCGCGCTTCTCACTCGCTTCGCATGCTAATCGGGCCGGAACTGGTGGTCCGCCTGAAGTATCACGAGACGATTTCGAGGCAATCATGGACGATTTCCTGGATAACTATGAAGTTGTCGGACGACGTCTGCGACCTGCCCTCGGTGGTACCGGATTGACAGGTACGGAGAAGCTGAGCGTGCTCAGGTCTGCTATCGAGGGTGAAGACGAGGCCAAGGAGGAGAACAGACGCAGAATCATGCGGATTGAGGAAGAGGACAGAGAAAAAATGAAGAACAGAGACAAGACCAAGAAGACCAAAGAGGAAAAGGTCAAGGTCGCGGCGGAGCCCGAGGAAGAGAAATGGGATGTTCAAACTATTCTGAGTGAGTGAACGCGTCTACCTTTACTCTTTGACCTGTCTGTACTCGCGTTCACGGACGCGGCTGCATTTGTTTTGACTGCGAATCCAATAACATCAAAAAATATGATGGCTGATCTGACTTGCTCGGTGTCATGTAGCAACATATACCAACACCGAGAACCATCCCGCCATGATTCGATCCCGAACAGCTGCCCAAGCGAAAGCAAGAGCTGAAGCCTTGGCCAAGCAGCAGCAAGAACAGGAGAAAGAAGGTCAAGATGAGGAGAGTGACGGTGATGATAACGGCTCTGATTCCGGTTCGGACACCGAGCGAGAGGGACCAAAGGTCACTGTCGCGAGGCAAAAAGGCGAGACTACTGAGGATAAGAAAGCACGAAAAGCTGCTGTCAAAGCTGAGAGATCTGTAAGTGGGATCTCTTCTGCACTCGAGCTTTGTCATTACCGTTACGTGTTTTCTCGTCTAGGGCGAAAGAAGCCATCATTTGGTTCCAATTCATAAAGCGTCGAAAACATGTTATTGAGCTCTAGCTTTTGTCAGTGCTGATCTGACCCTTTCATTTACTCTTCCAGGCTCGACGAGCTGAGAAGAAGTCGCACAAGGAGACATTCTCAATCGAGCGAAAGCGACAGCTTGCCAGCCACAAGAAGCTTGTCAGTAATGGACGGGCTGCTGATGTCGCTGTTGGTGCCCGAGGTGTTGTCTCTCTCAGCTAGCTGAGGAATCAGCTGCGGCTCTGATGGATGTACGGGTCATATCGCTGTGTTCTACTTGGATACCTTGATCGAGCTCGAGGGACTATACATCGGAGGGTATGGTCATGGCTTTGTGCGATGTGCTTCATGGATACGGATGACGCGTATCTGATAAGGCTTGATTTGATGTGTTGTTTGTATGATATTGTGCATGTATACCTGTCTAATACGTCTATAGTTACCGTGATTCATGCTTCAGCTAGAATCGTATGCATCGGCGATAAATTCATTGTTCATATCGGAGATAATGCGATCCCTCGCACATGCCTCTGGTTGTACGGTGACAAGGAGTGCCACTTCTGATAATGCCGCGGGAGTATAGTTTTTAATTAGGGTTAGCTATTGGTGATTTGATTCAGGATAGGATCCGGTCAACCAGCTGACTGCCATACCACTGTACCACCGTACGACCACTTGCCACCATACAGCACTTTGTCACCATACGACAGGCCAGCCCAGCCCAGCCAGTCGTGCTTTGCTGCTTACTGCTGCTACAGTTGCTACTCCTCCCGCTGCTTGCACCTTGCTTGCTCACGATCATATCATCGATCTTGATCGCCACCACAAGCTCACGAGACTTCCCTCTTAGCAACCCTCAAATCTCTTAACCATCTTTACTCCTACTCCTTAAAAACATCTCTACCGCAAGACATCGTCCCAGTCGACATTCTTGCGAATTTTCACCCGTCAAAAACTAGCAACTTTTCGACACTCACCAACCCACCAAAACTAATCATCCAAAATGGTAAGTTGTACTACTACACGGCTAAGAGCTATAATCGATCAGATCGGCTGCATTCCGATACGGGCTGGATGGATATGGGATGGGACTTGGAACAGGATGGATAGCATCAGCAGCGTGGGAGGATCGGTCAAACAGAGGAGAACGACAGTGCGAGATCAGACTGGATAAGGAGGGTGGCAATAATTAAGGACGAAGGACCATGGGATTGGCGCATCATCAGGATGAATGATGAACGTAATCGGGACGGAACAGGACAATGCTGTTGAGCGGACTCTATGGAAGCAGGAAGCAGAATGCAGGGGGAAATCCAGGCCGATTCAGTCATCAACGCTGGTCTCTCTCTGTCCCGTTCATTCTTGCATACTGCAATATGGTTGCAGCGGCAATTATTGGAGGGAAGAATGATTGTGGGGTGACCTCTTGCTACCGATCCGGTGGTCCATCACGTTACCAACGTTCGGGAATCGTTCACGCATCTCCTTTCAGCACGATCACCGATTACCGTTGTTCTTTTGTGCAATTAAGATCGGAATGCATAAGCTAACCTCACCCGCTTTTGTTTTGCGTGCCAAAATAATTTCAGGTTTTAGCCGTTGACCTCCTCAACCGACCCGCCGACGTTCAGGCCCGAACTCACAAGCTCAAGAAGGTTGTACCCGAGCCCAACTCGTTCTTCATGGACGTCAAGTGCCCCGGTTGTTTCGCCATCACGTGAGTGTGGACTATGAAGCTCGAAGATACCCTCGATGTTGCTTGTTATCTGGACATGACATCGTCGTATTGTGGAGCATTATGCTGATGATATTTTGCAATCTATTATAGCACCGTCTTCTCGCACGCCTCCACCGTTGTTCAGTGCCAAGGATGCGCCACCGCTCTTTGCCAACCCACCGGTGGTAAGGCCAAGTTGACCGAGGGCTGCTCATTCCGACGAAAGAACTAAACCTGTTAAAAAAACGAACCAACAAGGCGAGATCTCGGCTCAATCAACATTAACGAATCAACATCTTCGAAACCCTCTTTCTCGATCTAGACCTAGAGAGAAGAAAGAAATCGTAGGGATTTGCAGAGATAGAGATGGATGGAGATGAGCCGAGAAAGGAAGGAGGTTTGGTTTTTGGCTGGTTTTCAGGTTCCGGTTCTGATTCGGTTTCTTTAGCATGCTCTTCATGTCATCTTTACCATTACGCCACGAGGATTCGAATCGAATAGGTCGTTGGGCGAATTGAATTGAGCGGGACACTGAAAGGGACTATAGACTGGATGTTACGTGACTGACTGGACTGATTGATCTACGAGACAAGTGGTCATGGTTATGGCGATAACAACGGATTGCGAGCTGGATAGAACGGGGGACAGATCGAGTCACGTATTCTTTGCTGGGGCCAAGTCAATCATGCGCACTGTGAGGCTGTTGTCTTGGCCGATTTAAGCCATGGCAACTTGTCCTACTCATTGAGGCAGCACGCATATGCGGTCAAAGGTCCGGTCACGAGCTCCCGGAAGAGTAAGAGTTGGGAACCACTCTATCGGATATGGGTGTTTTCACTTGATACCTACTGACCAATACTCATCTGACCGAATTCATACTCTACGTGACATGCCTGTCCAACAAGCTACAAACATTTACCTGCGTACCGTTCAAATTCTGACTACCAGAGAATGCTTCATAGATTTCCGCCTTAATTGCCGCTCCTCAAACTTCTTTCGCTCGCCTTCGATCGCCGCCACAAGTTCCGGATCACCTTGCTTGAATCGACCGACTCTACCACCCATCATGTTTGGGTCTGGGTCTTGATTCGAGGCGCAGCAATCAGTACATCCCGCCAGACGAGTGATTGCTCTTGGGGTTGATGACTTTCGCCCAGTTCTTCTCAAACTTCATCATCAACCCTGCGTAAAGGGTGAGAACGGTCCGGAGGTTGTATCGCACTAGGAAGTGGTCGAAGCGGTCGTTCTGCATAGTTTTTTCCATTTGATTCATTCATTCTCAGTCAGCGTTTTTTCCCGTGAGACCGCCACGGCGGGGGTGCAGGACAGTGAATGATACTGTTCGACTCACTGAGGCAATGATAGCCTGTGTCCATCATCGTCCAGCATACAATGTTAGCGCCCAGGCTCATTATCGAATCTCGAATCTCAACCGAAATTTCATCCAAAGTAAGACCCGCATCCAGCTGCAGCTCAACACTACAGACAGGGTTGAAAGCCAAACAGACTCACAGGGTAGTCTCGAAAGTTGGGATGTTTCGCCCACTCGGCTGCCAACCTGATTCGATCGCTATGATGCGATCGAGCGCCGTTCTGCATGTTTTGACATCGCTTGTTGGCTTCTGTCAACTGCGAGATGAGGTGCGCCTGAACATCGGCCCCTGGGTTTCGTGAACGGCGCATAAAAAGGATTATGATGGACAGGCTATCATATCAGCCTCGGTTCGGTTACCCATGAACCATGAAGGAAACGCATTCAATCTGGACTTGCTCGGTTCGTCATGCGAGATAAGATACTCACCAAACGAGTTTCCGTCTTCGATCACGGGGATCTCGAGCTCGAGCCAGACCTTGAGATCCTGGCAGACCATCTGTAGCTCTTCAAGCTCCCTGGGTGTTCACATCAAGCAGCCACTGATGAGCTCTCGATTATGCTCTGCGGTATCGTCCCGACATGGAGAATGAAAGGAGATCGACAAAGCTCAAGACCAGTGAAGCTGAAACTCACTTGATGATGATGGTGACGCATTCCGATTGGACCTCGTTGGTAGCGAAAATCTCGAACCAGTGCACCCCAATCTTGGTGGCCTTGGTCTCCTCACCCTCAGCTTCTCCAGCCAAGACCTCCGTCGCGACAATATTAGAAGGCAAAGTGATCTTGTGCTTGCCACTGCCATTGCCATTGCCTTCCCCACCATTGTCAGTACCATCGCCATCGCTACCTTGCTGTGTCTCTTTGATGGCGTGCTCCGGGAGAGAATCGGCTTTGCCTGACGTGACGATACCGCCTTGCCCGTCGATCCTGGGCTGAGCCAATACCGGCATGGTGTAAGACGGCTCGAATGCTCGGCCAGAGTAAAGAGGCGATGAGGGATCTTCTTCTTTCTTGAGTAGAGAGCGGATATGCTCGATCTTTTCAGGCATGATCGTCTGCAAGATCTCACGCGCTCGGAGTCTCTGGAAAGCCAATAAATCCTGCGTTGCGGACGGATCCGGATCACTTCCTACGTCAGCTCTCATCTCAAAGCGTTGTCCTTGAATGAAGAAACACCAATCTCCTGGCGGGGTCGCATAATAAAACTCACCTTGGCTACCTCTGGTCGGGGATGGGATTTGAACACGTCCTCCATGCTGGGCATCGTGCTACCGAATTTGGGCATCTTGTTGGTATCGCAATGTCGCGGATGAGACAAGCTGATTGGAAAAAGTTTAGCAGTGGGGTGCAAGTCTTTTCGTTTCAAGCCACCTTGGCTCTTATATGCATATACTTTACCAGCTCTAATGTCGGTTCAGCTCGTCATGAGCAGAAAGAAGTTCTTCGATCAGTACAAAGGTTCTCAGCGAACAAAGGAGGTGATTTCAACAACCTCCTTACTTGGATCGACCGAGTCAAGGCTGGACTTTCAGTGCGTTTCTTTGCGAGTTCTGTTAGTTATCGTTATAGTGAAAAGTCAAGGCCTGTCTGTGCAGAGAGAAGGGAGTAGGTCCGTTCCGTATATGGTTACATAGGCGAAAATTTTACTAGCTATATAGAAAAGTACAACGAATCAAGTGGGCTGTGAAAGAAGGAGAGGAAATGTAAGTACTGAGTCCTTTACTAAGCCTGAGCCGATAAGAGGGCGATGATTGAAAAGGAATGTATCCGTATGTTGGCACTAGTTGGCATTGGCGCAACCTAGTTACCTAAACAGCTTGGACCACAGGACGATGATGATCAGTGCGACCAAAACGATGATGATACCGGCCGAGAGGAACTTTTGTTGGTACATCCTATGTTGAAGAAAAATTAGGTGAAAGGAAGTCAGTTGGTGGGTGTGAGCCGTGTTTCGTGTCAATGGTCAAACTCACTTGAAGATCATCTTTTTGAGGGTACCTGCCGCTCTATCGATAGAGGAGTCGGCTTGTACGAGCTACGGGTACGGGAAAGGGATCGGGGTGATCAGTTATCAGTATCAGTATCAGTATGCTAGCCGTCCAGCGGGGCGGGACATCAGAGTAACGTCGAGTCTCTGCCTGATCTGATCTGATCCGATCCAGGTGATACATGGGGGTTGGCACTCACAGTATCTCGGGTATGCTCAATCTGTTCCCTTTGACCTCTAAGATTCCTCAGGATCTCACCACCTACATCCTCCGTCTCCAATGCGATTCGATGCGCATTATCAAGCCGTCTCGATCCGTCAGCCAACGTCTCAGTGCCTTGCAATAGTCTTGTGCGTGCAGAGAAGGCAGAAGGGTCGTCGCTGTATGGGTCGTCCGAGTTTGGAAATGGGGACCGTGAGCCTGAGCCCGGGCCGGAAAGGAGCTCGGATCGCTGAGATTCAAGGCGGACGTCTCTCTGTACGACAAAACGGATGGGCATCAGTGAATTACAAAAATCCGGCAGGACCTGAGAATGCTCTATCACGCACTAGAGACTTCTTGACTTTCTCCAACCCTTGCCTCGAGGTAGCCAATCGAGCTTGGTATGTCTGTCGGATCGATACAGGCATGGATGGAAGCTCCACCTCCATTTGTGCGATCTGTAGATATGACACGGTCATTTGCTATTAGTTGTGCCTGACACAGAGACCGATACAGCGAACGCTGAAATGGAATTGAACGTACGATTTCCTCAGCCTCATCTAGCTCCTCAGACACCTTTTTCAGCGCCGCCTTGCGTTGTTCTGCAACCAAACGTATCCCCCGATATCGCTGGTCGTCAGCTGAGGCCTGATTGAAGTATCACACCAGTATCACGTCCAATCATATCCAGAGGGTTGTTTTTACTCACCCCCCTTGAGCTGCTTGACATCGCCCTCGAGCTTTCCCTTTAAGCTCGCCAAGAGCTGTTTGAAGTCCTCGTCGTAATTCTCGAAAAGCGCACTGCGGACGGGCAGGAAGAAGGACGGTGTAAGTTTCTCTGCTAGAATCGCTGAACATGGATCTACTCACGTTGGCGAGTTGTCCATTGTGTCTGATCTGTCTGTACGGGTCAATTCAAATTTCAAAGTGATTTGAACCGATGAAGCGGAGAAAGTAGGCAAGGGAGCGAAAGAGAGAAACGTTGTTGAGCGAGTATGAGTATGGATGGCATATGCTATAAGCCAAGGTTATATGTTGCATCATACACTTAGCTTGTGGGTGGCGGTGGCCGGTTTATTGATAGTGATAGCGATTGATTATGTAAGATGTGCTATTGTTGTCTTTAACAGAGAGAAGAGGCGCGTAACATTCAGTTCAGTCGACTGAGTTCATATGTTCATATTCATCACTGTCACTCTTCATCCACTTCTACCTTCTTCAATACCTCATCACACATCAATCATAGCCATCTCTCTTATACCTACTCGTCAAAGCAAGAAGAGATCTCACCATCATACATCGTTCTGCGTTCGTTCCCGGCGCCTCCATTCAACGATCATCGCAGTAACGCACAGTCCATCATCATCCACCGTTCACGCCTCTCTCTCAACCCGCCACCTGTATCAGCCAGAACCGAAGCGACTTCAACAGCAAGGACGAGATGAATTTCTTCAATCGTCAGAAGACAAGAACGCCAGCCGAGACAGTTCGGAGCTTGAAAGAGAATATAGTCAGGCTGGAGGCTTCTTCGGCTGGTGAAGGACGAAAGCGGGTGAGTCTGGCAATCACAGCATCATTCAACTGGCTAGCCCTTTTTTTGGGCGCGGATCAGTGAGCGGTGGCGGCAGAGTTCATGGAGCCCGCAGCTCACCTCTAAACCCCTACTAACATTGTACCAACATGGATAGACGGTAGAAGAGATCTCGAGGCTGCTTGCATCCGTCAAGACTTCTCTCACCGGCGAGGGCGACGCTGAACCATCACCCGACGTCATCGCGCAAGTGGCCAACGAAGTGTATGCGCAAGATCTACTGAGTTTGATGGTGATTCATTTGGGCAAATTCGACTTTGAGGTGAGCTTTCTCTTATGCGCAACGTCATGATCGCTACCCTTTCAACTTCGGACATCACGACTGTGCATGTCATCTGAGCCACCGTGCAGTATACCTTCAGTTTGACTGAACTACCCTGAACCAAACACATAGGCTCGAAAAGACGTATGTCAGATATACAATACCCTCCTACGACGTCAGCTGGGAACGAGATCACCCACGGTAGACACTATTGCTACCAGGCCAGATATCATCTTCAATACTCTGAAAGGGTACGTTCTTTCGTACTATGCTGTTCTCATTCTTCAACACAGGTCATGGCTGCGCAGAGCAGAGAAGATGCACGGACCGCGATGGCGTCAAGCATCGATCGCTTGAGGAGCCGTCATCCAGGGGTATATGCCTCAGCTACCTCCACCCGGACGTTTTGCGTTCCAAGACACCGGAATAGAGCTGATTCGGCGTTTCATCTGCTGCTTGCTTGCTTTATCCAACCTAGATACGCCAACGCTGAGATCGCGCTCAACACCGGTATGATTCTCAAGGAGATGTTGCGGTATGAACCCTTGGCTAGAATATTGCTGTACTCAGAACAGTGAGTAATTCGACGATGTGTTATTTGACCTGTACAAATTATCGATTAGTTTGTATGGGGGAAATGGAAGAAGGTATTTGCACGTCGCTGCAGATGCAGAGAAGCATTCGGATGGGACTGACAATTTTGATCGATCCAGATTCTACACCTTCCCCAACTATATCGAGAACACTACATTTGGCATTTCATGCGACGCCTTTGGATGCATGAAAGTGAGTCACGGTTATCCTTCTTACCTCAAGATCTGTCTGTATCTTGTTACTGATCAACAGTCATCGTAGGAAACCCTTACACGTCATAAACCAATGGTTGCTCAATACCTGGATGCCAACTACGACCGAGTGAGTTTATGTTTGGCTTCATTCCTATCATTTCCAAAGAATCAAGCAGCTCACAATCTCTCTCATCTTCCGCCTCAGTTCTTTACAATGTACACAACTCTTATTCTCTCCGCAAACTACGTGACGAAGCGTCAATCCCTCAAACTCCTCGGCGAGATCCTGCTTGACAGGGCCAACTACGCAATCATGACGCGATATATTTCCTCGGAAGCCAACTTGAAGATGATGATGAACTTCTTGAGAGATAAAAGCAGGAACATTCAATTCGAGGCATTCCATGTGTTCAAGGTCGGTCTTGGTTCGGCTTTCAAGGACTCTTTGCCCTCCATCGAGTTCAAGCTGACCATGAATGTCTACTCTTTCGATCCAGGTATTCGTGGCGAACCCCAACAAGCCCGTACAGATCGCCACAATTCTTCGTAGAAACAAGGACAAGCTGCTGGTTTTCCTCAAGGAGTTCCATAACGACAAAGATGGTCAGTGTCTGCGCTATATACATCGTGTTCCATGCTGATCTTCATCATCTCTGGTGTTTCCTCGTGTAGACGAGCAATTTAACGTAAGTTGTTAGCGGCGGAGTGAGCCATGTAATTGTAAGCTAACATGAGTTCTGTTATCTGCAGGATGAGAAGCAGTTCCTTATCGCTCAGAGTACGTCATGCCCTGCCTTAACCCATGCATAACAAGTGATGAAACAAGTAAACTGACAGCTCCTTGGCGATAACAGTCCAGCAATTATAGGATGCTTCTCGAGCTCCCGTTCAACCCGACAGCGGCCCAGAATCATAGCATTCTCGTATTCCCCTAGTATCGATAGACTCGCACGACCTTTAACGCTCATATCTTACGGCCCCATTACTTTCCTACGTCTAGGCACTATCTATCTCCTGTCATGTTGATGCTGCCATTGTCATTGTCATTGACATTGCTCTTGTCGTTGTTTCAATTATATGTGTATAGAAATTCCACTTCCCTAGTATCATTGTAATTTTCCTAGCACGCTCTGCCATCTCGCTCCACCAGCATAGTTTAATATTTCCCATCGCCTCTGGTTTATCTGATATCTGATTGTAGTCGGTAATTCATCTCGATCATGGTCACGAGTCACGTCACGAGTCCGGTTCCGTTGCGTCCCGTTCCAGTCATCCAGTGGATGATGAGGAATGCGTCCGATCAAAGCGAAAGCGTTAACGACCAGCATGCGGCGTTTTGTTTGTCGAGTTCAAGCATAAGATACTTTAGCTCGAAGCCACATAGATGGGAGGTCATATGAGGCTTTGCATGTGTCATGTGACGTAAGAAACAGCACCTCTGTTGTGTTCATGTTCATGGACATAGACATGGCCACGGTCATGGGTTCAGGCACTGTTTGGTGTTGAAAGTGAACTTCGTTCGGGGGGAAGCTAACGGGGGAGAAGAAGAGAATCAAAAGACCTGAATGCATTCCGGAAGGAGAATTAGCGTTTTATAGCGTTCTCCCGGCCGGCTCCCTTAGTCCCTAGTCCCTGCTCCCTGCTCCCTGCTCCCTGTGAGTGGGACAGTGGATAGTGGATCCATGGACACTGGATATTCTCACTGGATACGCAGTTTGCCCATAATCAGACAGAGAGAGAGAGAGAGAAAGAGATGCATGACCACTCGTAATCAAATAGTCAAAAAGCACTTAAAGCAATTGCATCTTGTTGTCTCTCGAACTCACCTTTACACAAATAAACCAGAGTCAGTCAGAGAGTCAGAGAGAGAGAGACCTTGAAGCTAAGCCGAAATAATTCCAAGAGGTCATCAAGACCGGCTACCTCGGTACCCTAAATTCCCATTTCCACATCTCTCGAGATACAAAAACCAATTGCAAAACCAAACGACGTGTGAATAGAAACATAGCAACGCACATCATCTCAAGCACACAACACATATTGCAGAGCACACGACGTGACCGTCGACGTTGCCCTTACCCTTGCCGCTCAAAACCATATTCACACTGGTCACTCAAGTCGTTGAGACCCCCTAGTGGGAGCCGACCAGGTGATCATAGTGCGCTTCCGGAACGACTCGATACTATCCTGGCCTTTTGCCACTTTAGATACCTGGAATAATCACGACCTGGACTATACGTCCTCACCGTTGAGGATCCGCATCCCAATCCTTGCAAGACGAGCGAGAACGAATTATATCCCTGACAATCTTCAGCAGTATCACCGGCCACCATGTCTTCAGTCGAAAGTTCCACTTCAACCTCCCTCTTGATACCGCCGAACCCTTCCCTCTCCTCAACCAAACCCTCAGCTTCGATCCTCCTCAACGGTACAGGTCGAGCACCCACCGCGATACCAACACCTGCCTCCCCACCGCGATCCACTACTCCACAGCTTACCTCATACTCATCCTCCTCAACGTATTCGTCATATGCCTCCTCCTTTGCTCCTTCTTCTCCCGCAGCTTCAGCTTCATCCTCGCGTTCAGCACACGGTTCATTCTCTTCGACCACGTCGACATCCTCGATTCCATTTTCGACGCAGACGCGACCAACGCCTATCCGTAGAGGATCAACACCCAAAATCTCATTCGCACCCCTGCCTGAGATACCCGTCGAATTGAAACGTCGCAACTCCATTACCATTGGCGTCGCATCGCGTAAGAACCTCTTGACGGGCCAAGGCAGTGCGGCGGGTGGTGAAGGGCCGAGAGGAACGCACAAGGTGATGATGACAGATCAGGAATGGGAGGATTACAAGCGTCATTTTGAGGAGAAAAATGGGTGAGTGTCTACTCGTGCTCCTGAATGATCTGTATATGTTATACACACTTGCAGGTCGTCGTCTGGTTCATTGAATCAGAGGTCAAGGCTACGAAGGCAAGGGGACCCGCCTTTCATATAAAAAAAACCTTCGGCAAACGTGTTTCAGTACCTATACTAACGCTGCTTACCTACCTGACCTGATCAGCGCGAACGATGTTGTCGATCTCGGTGCAGTAGCGAAACAAGGTGCCAAAGCCCTTTGGGGCAAGATGAAGCGGGGTCGTTCACCTTCAACCTCTTCGACCACTTCCTCAGTCGCTTCATCCAGCACTACCTCGGTCACTTCGTCATCAGCCACCGGCCCAAATCCAACACCGCCGCTCGTGCCAAACACGTCCAGCCCTGCAAAACCTGCTGCAGGTGTATCACTGGGGACTGTAACGGAAGAAGAGCAAGGTGAAGAAGTTTCGCCTACAACGTCGACGTTAGGCACTTTTCCCTCTCCAGCTCCAGCGAGTACAAGAAGACCCAGAAGTTCATCATCGCCTCCGCCGCTTGGGCACGGCATTGGTAGATCAAGTTCCGGAGCTGGTCTACATATCATTCCTGGTTCACCACCGCCAAGCAGCAAGAGCAAGGCGCTATACGGTGACGGTGACGGTGACGGCGCAAACCTCTCGCCTGCAACGACGCTGTCGACTGTATCGGACAATGACATTGATAATGATACCGAGACGGACACCGAGTCCGAAACAGAAGATCCCGAAGGAGAGCGACAGGCAGAGGCGGAAGCTGAATCGGACCCGCACGATGCCGGAGTCCGAGCCGCCGAAGCGTCATTGCATCATACACACAAGCTGCTGGACCATCTTCATCTTGACAGCAGCGACGAGGGTGAAGGAGATATCACGCCGCGAAGGATACCAAGTCCACCCCCTCGCAAAGCCGAATTGGCGCCGTTGGTAGAGGAGGAGGCCCTGTCTGACGAAGCGGCGCTGTCAGACGAAGAGGATGAAGGAGCGGATGGAGCCAAGACGCCCTCTGGACTCAGTGAGAACGGATGGGCGAACAAAGGAAAGACTTTTACATCCGGCGACAATGCTCAAGGGAGACATGAGAGGGCAGAGGTACTGGGTTTCGACCCCGAGAGATTTGGTAGGGCACTTGATATCGCTGCAAGGAGGGCAATGTGAGATCACTGAGGTCGCAAGGTTTGGTGAGTTGGCTCGCCAATACCGAAGGGCCAGAGACCGAAGTCAGGGATGACGGAGTGTAGGTTGCCAGGTCGCTAGGTCGCGAAGGAGCTCTCGTTGAGGTATAAATAGAGTACGCTATAACAGGCTTATAATCCCAATTGTTGATTGCATAATCGTGGACATAGACGTCGTGCTTGCAAGTCAGCTTCTCCAGGCGATATACCCTGCGATTGCGGATGAGTAGATGAATGCATACTGATCGCTGCATAAATTTGCACATACACATAAACATACATTCATATTTATAGCTAGATCTCGTCGACATCGATAAAGAAAGTATGAAGCTGTACAGAACATATGCCCAATGACCCAATGTACGAGGTCAGGTCGAAAGCTTTGACAGTTTTATTATACTGCTATACTGCTATACTGCTATACTACTCTGTGTGGTGGCCATTATGGACCAGGCGCACCTGATCTTCCCCTTCTACCGCGACTCTGGCTCCTGCCGGTCCTTCCCCTATCTTCCTCGTGTACCAGTTCCAGCTCTTTCCCGTACTCGTACCGATCGAGCATGAGGTGATTGTCCCAAGCCGGCGAGTCCCTCGACCTGCTCATACTTCTCCCACCTCTGGAAGCCGACGGGGACTCGCTCGTCCGCGACGATCTCGAGGCCGATGTACCTCTGGGCGATGGAGAGGGCATGCCTGAATTGTTGGTTGAGAATGACGACGAGCCGAATGTGCTCAGGCTGACGGGATATGCGGGCGCAGATGAAGGCTGCATGGCCATGGGCATTCGTTGGCGACTTCTCGAGCGTGAATTCGACTTGGAGTTCGGATACCCTTGCCCTTGCGCTTGCCCAGGTATGGGCAGCCCACTGACATTGGCAGACACTTCGCTCGACTGTCGTGCGTACGGCAAGCCAGGAACCACATCGCGCTTCACGCTCCTCCCTCTGCTAATGTCCACTCCTTCGAGAGATCTGACCAAATCAGGCGCATCGAGAGTAAACATCGGTCGATGATCATTTCCGCTGCTGCGTGATCTCGAGGCACTCGCCGAGCGAGACCTAGGCGTCTTTGAACCGGCGCGGAAGTCAGCTCGAAGCGTGGTCGGGGCCAAAGGAGCAAACACATCCCTATGAATGATATCCCTGCCTCTGTCTCGAGTGTTCTCGAGGGGATAGCCGTCGGCCCCGCCCTGATAAACGGATCGTGATCTTGATCGCGAAGTTCCAGAGGATGTAGACTGCTTCCTATTTCTCCCGCGGGGGAAAGGGGAGATGGGGACCGCCTGCGTACCGCTGTCCTGTGACATACGCCGCAAGGGATCCAAGAGACCATCGCCGACGGGTACACGAGCTCTAGATCTGCTCCTTGATTTGCTTCGAGACTGCACCTCCTTCCATCCAGTGACTGCGTCACTCTGTTTGACTCTGCCAATCGTCCATCGGGTGTCCCTATTCCCGTCCAAACATCCGTGCAAGCATTCTGCCCACTCTCTGGTCAAGAACGCCGGTTCTTCCCATGTCCCTCTGAGAATCTTCATTTGTAATCTCGGGTCGAATGCATCGGCAAACGGTAACTTTGACGTGAGTAAGGCATACAGGATGATTCCCACCGCCCACACGTCCTGAGCAAGCGATGGGCCGGAAGGCGGAGCTCTGAGGAGCTCGGGTGGGGCATAAGGTAATGAAGCGGAAGGGAATGGTTTTTCGGAGTGAGGCGATGGTAAGGCATCTGGCATAGAATGTTCATTTGGAGCTCGATGTGATCTCGATCCGGGAAGCGGGGATGACATTCTTGCGCCTCGGTGGTATCCCGCTGGCAAAGTAGAGTGACGACCAAGCGGACTGTGATCGTGCTTGCGACCGCGACTTTGTGATCGATCGCTTGTGAGTGGCGGAGGGATGGTCGGCACAGCCAACCGATCTTCTTTTCCTCCTCCAATGACCTTTTGCGCCATATAAAAGTCACAGACCATGACTCCTCCGGAATGATCCACCAGGAAATTGTCCAGCTTCAGATCTCCATGCAATACGCCGCCGTCGAATCCTGGGAATCCTTCGTGGAGCGCCGATACCGCCGCTACCACTCCAGGAAACCATGTTCTAGCCGTCTTGTCTGATCCTCCTTCTCTCTGCAATACGTCCAACAAGGACCCGCCAGGTAGGTAAGGCATGATGAGGAATGTTGCGTAGGGCGTCCTGTGCATCTCGATCAACGGTAGCAAGCTGGAATGTGCCGGTAAGCCTTTCCAAAGCCTGATCTCGTCTTCGAATTTCTCCAACGATCCAGATCGATCAGATAAATCATCCCTTTTCACTATCTTGCAAGCCATCACTCCCCCCGTAGATATGTGAGTAGCCTTGCGTACAGTTGAGAATCCCCCTCTTCCTACTATTTTCCCGAGCGTATATTCCAGGACTCTAGCACCTGCAGCGTCGGGTGCTATATTTGAAGGAGCGCGTAGTGAATTTGACGAGGCGAATGCTGAGAGGAACGCAGATGCTGGAGAGAAGGCGTTCGAAGAGAGATCAGAGGGGGTAGGCGAAGGAGGCCCTGATGGACCGGGGTCTGAAAGGAAATGGGGAGATGATGGTGCATTGTCGGATATAGAGGAGGGTGCACCCGAGCTACCTCCTGGCGGAAGAGCATGGTGCGAGAATAAGGGGTGCCTGGACGCCGCTGGAGGTGTGAAGACCTGTGCTGGGGCAGCTGAAGGCGAACTCAGGTCCGAACCTGCAGCTGCGAAGCTGACAATCTCTCTTACGGATCCTCCAAAAACGCCAGCTGTCCTTAAGCTCGTCGCCCGTCTTAGGTCGGAAGCGGCTTTTGATGGTCCGGGTCCAGCACAATTGCTCTCAAAGTGCGAAAAGCCCAGACCCGAGCCAGAGGTGGCGGAGGCATCTACTTCCAAGCCCGCATCGAAGCTAGTTGACCGAGGGGCATTTAGACGTGAGAAGAATGATGCGGCAGGGGATTGACGGGCGGTTGGGGGGTCTTGAGACGCAGCTACAGGCGAAGGGGAGGCAGCATGCAGCATCCTGGAGTGTGCCCGGGAATTCATCACACGAGACGAAAGAGTGGATTCGAGACTATGTCAGCCCGTGTCTTCTTCCCAGTACTTTGATAAATAGTCGTAACGCTCGGTTGACCGAGAAGAACAGGTGTAGGTGTGTATGTTACATGTACAGCCTTGAAAAACTGGTACGGAATTACACAGATGATGAGATGTGAGGACACAGCATGCACGACTCACGAAACACCCGATGCTGCAGGCTACTTTGTCGTATGTGCAAAATAAAGTCGAGGTATCAAGGCGAATCGACTGAATTGTTCGATGTCGATAACTGTTGTTGATGCCAATCTGATCTGCCTTGTCAGGTGATGTTTACAAGTTTCCCTTGGTCGGACTTGAAAGGAAAGCTACTATTTGCAGATGAGCGAGGTTATAGCTAGAATTGGCGTGTCAGAGGATAACGGAAGGGATGGTGTAGATATTTGGATGGATGAGGTCAGGCTTGTGCTTGTGCGTTATGTCGAGTTGATGATGCAATAGGTAGAGGTAGAATTGCAAGATTGAAGAATGAGGATAAAGAGGATGAAGAGGATGAAAGATGCACGTTGTACAGTACAGTGAGGTTGTAAGGTTACTTGATGTTAATTGATTTACTGCTTTTGGATTGGACATGGGATATATGGGATATTCATTCGGCTAAGCACGGCGCGAAGAAGTTACAGTATGGAATATCCCGTAAACAAAATGTCCGGAACAACGGGCGAGACAGTGGGCGACATGACATGCATGTGGATATGGATAATGGACGTAAATGACCATATGGCATACTATCCGGTGGTCGGCTTGAATTCCCTTCCCCACTTGTCTGCTCCGTTCTCAGCGGGCGAAGGAATCTTCAAAGTCAAATCACAGAGCTGAATGAAATGTCATTGTACGAGTACAGTACGAAAGGTCTAGTCCTCGGGTCCTCTGTGGCGAAGAAGTGCGCTTTGTGTTTTCACATCTGCAAAGCGTCGCAAAGCTCCCACAACGGAGACGAAGGACCAAGCGCATACGCATCAAACAGAGAATGTACAGTTGATCGCATTGCATGATTAAGAATACAACAGTTCAGTTTGTCATCCTTTGTCATAGACTAAAGAGACTACGGAATGTAGGTCTGATCGGTAGAATCGTTCCAGTCGTCGATGTCATTGAGCTCTTCCTCGTCCGTGGCATCCGAATCCGAATCCACTTTCACGGGCATTTCTTGACTGCCTCTAACAGCTCTCACAGGTCGAATAGGACGCGCCGATGATGCTACAGTTCGGGTAGGGCGTGCAATGCGTACTGCAGGTCGCGCCGATCTGAGTGTCGCTATTGGTGCAGGTGATGCAGAGGCTGTAAGCATGCCAGATTGAGGCGGCTTAGCATAGCTGTCGATGCGAAACTGGTATGCAGAGTAATGCTGCGCCCACGCGTAGGCGGTTCGGCTTGGTTGCTGCAGGGACAGGCAATATTCAGCATGACTGAGCTTTCCATACCGGAAATTTCTACCAAATGAGTGTAATAATCGCTCACCTTATCTGCAAAATCGAACCAGGCAATGGCCGTCTTCTTGTATGGGCCCGGATGTACCGCAATAAATTGGGCCATGTCCCGCTCCTCTTCCATGGTGAACCTCTGCGAATGATGCGCCGAGGGTAAGTCTTTCAAGTTGATCCTGCCTGTGGATCGTCTGCATGCGTGGTTGTATCGTTTGCAGTCTGGGGGTCTGGCTCTGTGGTTGCTGGGGCGGAGGGAAGCGACTCGATATGATTCGATTGGATTGAGATTGGTGGATAGCCACCGGCCGGTATGCTCCTCAAACTATGATCCAGTGGCGCAAAGCGACCAAGGCCGCGAAACCATTCATTATAATAATTCCCCCATGTACCGGCAGTGTAGATGCCGACCTGTGGTATGGGATGCAAAGGACAGCGACTGTATTAGAAAGTGTCTCTTTAGTGGTAGGCGCACTGCACCATTCTGTCTTGGCCACTCACGTCTTCAGCCAATCGGACACCAATGGCCGGTCGCGTCAATCGCTCTTCCGAATACGTTTGTTCTCTCTCTTTGCATATCAGGGCAATCTCCTCAGTGTTCAACAATTCTGTTTCCGCTTTCGATATTACCGATGACCTGCTGGACGACCCCTGCGAAGCGGACGAGCTTGCCATGGACCTGGATGCTTTATTTCGCTTGAGGGAATTCGCCTGAGACTGCGCTCGTTTGGGCCTCGCACCAGTCTCGATATTTGCGAATCTATCCTTCCCTTCCGCCCAAGCAGTCCACAACTCGCCCCACAAATGCGCGCTATTGCCTGCATACTGGTTTGGGCAAGTGCGGAGGGGAATAATTCCTCAGTTTTCTAGTTCGTCATCCTAGTAGTCTCCTCGTTGTACTCACCAGAGTCGCTAATTTACAGCCAATTGATGCGGTGTCCATCTCTTGGTTTACGAAAGCATCCTCGTGCAGCAAGAAAGTGAATGCCAAGTCCTCGGTGGACATGTGCTCGTCGCGGAGGTTCAAACCGACGGCTGTACCATCATGCTCAGAAGCACTTGCCGACGATGCTTGAGGACAATTCGAAACGGCCGGATCGGTATGAGCAGACCAGAATTGGCCAGTCTTTCTCACCCATTCAGAGTAAAGGATGCTCCAGGTGCTGGAATGAAGGCCAGGGTACTATGGAGAATTACGCCATAACAGAATCAGCGTCCAGAGTTTCCAATGATCCTGAGTATTCAATGGAGTGCGTACTTTGCTACCGAGACGTTTTCCAATCTCTGTATAGCTTTTAATTCCGGCCTCCTTGATCGCTGGTACCACTTCCGAGAATATCTCATTGAGCTCTTCAGTGGAGTATGCCGGACCTTTCTTTGGTTGAGGCGCTGCTAAAGCAGGTGTCTGAGCAGCGGAAACTGACGAAGCCTCGAATACTTTCGCCGATCGTATCAACGGGGAATGAGGTGGTAAGCTGGAGAAGCGACTACTTCGATTCATCCAGTATCCGATGTTTCGGCTCCAGTCTCCCGTAGTATACTCTGGGTGCTACGAGGTACAACAAGAGATTAACACTTTATACAATGGTTCTTGGGAGTTTGATGGTCGTCGCTTACCTCTTCGCGCAGGAGCTTACACAGATCAGGCTTGGGCATCTGCGGATTAGCCTCGACAGCAGCCTCAATCGCCTTCCGCACGATGTCCGTTGATAACTTATTAGTGGACGTGGAGGCTAGCGTACTCGATATGATCGAGGATCGACTTTCGGTACTTTGGTCTCGTGAGACTCTACGTCGTTTGGAAGCTGATGGCATATGGGCGAAACGCTCTTCTCTTTTTGTCCACCGCAAGTAGAGCGTATGCCAGTACCCCTCAGAATATGTGCCGTACTGATAAGCAGTTCAGCTGAGATTTCGATGAGCAACAACCGACAACCAAAGCTGTCCGCTCACTTTAGACACCAAGAAAGCGCACATCGCCCTGAGAGTACCGCCATGCTCCAGCATGTTAATCTCCCTTTCAAAGATTCCGGCGAGGTCCTCAGGACTCATGTAAGCCTCATACAGACCCATGATGCCCGGTTTGTGAATATGCGGCTTTTTCTCTTTCTCAGCCATGGCCACTTGCGCATTACCTCCAAGTACGACGTAAGATTCCTCCGGTAGCTTTCGGCCCGCATCGAGCGACTTGGTGACCCAGCTGACAGTGACGAACCAAATACCACGAGGGGCAAGGTTGGTCACTATGCCATGCCACAGATTGGCCTTGTATCCGTGTACCAGAACATGAGTAGACTCGGTGTAGTCGGTCGATAGGTCAGCTCCGGCGCTCTGGAAGTCGACTTCAGTTCATGCGTTCTAGATGATCAAGGACTTCATATCCACTCACACGCAGACGTCGGATCAAAGGCAGACGATCAGGATAAGCAGGATCGAGCCAGAATTTGAGGCCCTGAAACATAGTTTTCGGGTCGACTTCCTCCATCGCCGCGTCCTCATCTGCTATACCCTGTGCGGCGTATTCGGGATCATCCTCCTCCAATTCCACAACCCGAGGATCATCACTCATTGCCTGAAAATCTTCATGTTGATCTTGATCTTGGTCCGACATTGCTTGAGGTGGTACTGATCCGCCTTGAAGAGGTGCCGGTGTAGCAAGACCTGTATCAGGCGTTTGTAGTCCCGTAGGCTCGTTGAACACAGCAACATCGAGTTTGGACAAAGCGGGTATCAACGATGATTGTCGTCCGGCGGCTGCTTGGTTGGCACTATGACTGTCAGCGGTGTGTGTGCCGTCTATTGCGATGTAGTGCGTATCGACAGTCGAATCGAGCTGTGCTCCCTCTGTGGGCGAGGTCTCCTGGGTGATTTCGGTTAGAAGGTGTCGAGCTTGTCGGGCGATTTCGCTTTTCACTGGCAGTTCTTCAGCCGGTTCAGCGATCGGCGCTTCTTCTTCTCCCACAGATTGATCTTCTTCATCTGGAAGCTCCTCGTCCGAGAACATCTCTTCGTCCTCATCTTCGGAGTCCTCGTCTTCCTCCGTCCAGTAGTCTTCTTCTTCGTCCTCATCGTTACCATCTGCATCCGCCCCTTCCAGAACTCTGGCCGAAGTCATGACTCCTACAGGTGGTCCGCCTGCTCGGCACCCTCCCCAATCGTCTGCCGCCCCGAGGAATCGTCCAGCATCAATACATCGAGCAACCCATGTATCCTTGAGAAGTACTTTCCGCTGCCAGGGTTCCTCTTCGTTCATTCTGTTGAGCTTGCGCTGTCTTCGTCGAAAACGTTCGCGGTCTGCTGCCGGAAGCCAATCCGGATGACAATACATATCGAAGAGGTATGTGCTTCGAGGTGAGAGGATGATCAACTGGGTCGCTTTCTCGCTGTGGTCGGCCGATATGCGTCCATATTCTCCCTGGGGTGCAGCGTTAGATCATACTCCCAAATGTCAGTGAGATCACGACTGACCTTGATCTTCTGAATCATACTGGTCCTATCTCGCAATAGCGGATCCACCCAGAATCTCAACTTCTTATCTTTTTCAGGATCGGCGAATATGCCCTTCTTCTTGTTCTTGCTTGTCACACCACCCATAGGGTAATTGACATGATAGATTGTCGGAGTCGAGGGTCCTGCGCCTGCCTGGTCAAGCACGGAGGTAGAATCTTGTGATTGAGAGCCATCACGCTGCACAGGCGCCTGCGCCTGGCCCACGCTTCCATTGCCCAAATTGACGCCTGACGATGCATTCGCTGATGCAGAGGGTGCCGCAGATTGTGCTGCTGACGGGCGTGCTGCAGACAGTGGCACATATGGGATCATAATGTCAGGATTCGTGGGCGGCCGTGGCCCATGTTCGATTCTCTCTTCCTCCTCATCCATATCAATCTTGATGGGATGTTCAACTGTCTGTCCGGGGTGTAGGACCGAAGGTCCAGTATCGTCATTTGCAATTTGGCCCCCTACACTCGCATCAGCATTAGCATTAGATTACGTCGCACGTGACAGGCTTCTGAAGACTCAAAGATTTACCAGCTTGAGATCCCTTAATTGCGTTTTTCTTCAGGCGACGCTTCCTCTGCCGTTCTTCTTCCGCAGCCACCCTCTCTTCGAACTTTTTGTTGATCTCACGTCTCCTAGCTAGGAACTCCTTGCGCAAACGTGCTTTACGTTCCTAAAAATGGAATCATAATAAGCCGCCAATCTATAGGCCTGCTGTCATGAGAAAGAATCTCACAAATGGGCCTTCGTAATCCTTGAAGCAGACATCGTCATTCATGTCAGCAACGGGAGAAGCACTCTATACAAGGATTTGAACTTACAGGATTGATCTGCCTGACGACATCGGCTTGCTCGCGATCCCTTTCGAGCCTCCTCTTGTTCTTCGCTTTGGTTTTGATTGCTTTCTGTGCACCTCGCCTCCTGTTCTTAGCTTTCGCTTTCTTGCTGAGGCCCTTGCCTGGCTTCTTTCCCGAGCTGTTCTTCGTGTTACTTGAGCCGGCGCTATGTACACCTGTCGCGGGCTTGTGCTCCTTCTTGACGTGATCAGCAGCCATGAGAGCGGTCGGAGATCGTCATCGGGACGTGCGGCCGATTCTTCGAGGTCGATACTGGTGGTCTATTGATTTATGGTCAGGGATATGATCCATATACCAGGCATGGGCGATAATGGATAATGGTGTTTCGTCTTGTGTCGACATATCACTCGAAGAAGCCTCGTGCTTTGGTACGAGGTAGGTAGTACTGTATTTCAGATCCGGGGCACCATTAATATGGGCAATATGACAACAATCTAACAAGTCTACTACCCACGTGGCGTGCAGGTGGTGGAGGTTTAGCGGTGATTCATGGATATAATGACCACGTGGTCGAGTGTGGCACTTATCGAATTGTCCGGTTACGTCTGGGGCCCTATACAAGCTACAAGCTGTGAAGTCGCGACTTGTCATCGTCGTTGGTCAAGTTCGACGTTCATCCTGATTCATGATCTTTATTCTTTCTTTCTTCACTCGAACGCACAATCAAATACCAAATCACAGTAGATTCCACATTCACTGGTCTACGGGACTCAATCAGCTCAGAGCTCGAGTACTCAAACCTTGTATCGCTGCCGCTCAAATTACACTCCTCTTGGACCATCAAGCCGCCGAGACAGTCATCATGCCGCCTAAAGAGTCAGTGACCCAATACTCTACGTGATAGTGCTCTGCTGATGACCGACGGTTTGTTGCTAATAGGGATTGGGAGAAGTGTAAGCTGTATTCTCCCAGTGTATGGATGAAGTCAGCCAAGCTAACATTGTACATGCAGACGAGAAGAAAGCGACAGACGAGAAGGAAGAGAAGATCGTCGGTAAGTCTATGTTTCTCCCAACCATCGCTTGTCGGTAACACACGCTAATTGCCATATGCAATCCTCAAAGCCCTTGATGAGTCAGACATCCAGATCCTGAAGACCTATGTGAGCCGAAAATATGTCATCAAAGGCTCGCGCAGGTCCAACTCACACTATCACCTGTGTTCATTTAGGGTCAAGGACCGTATTCACTTGCGTTAAAGAAGATCGAGTCGGAGCTCAAGGACATTCAAAAGCGTGTCAACGAGAAGATGGGAGTAAGAGAGTCGGACACTGGTCTTGCATCGGCCAATTTGTGGGATGTTGCTGCCGATCGACAGAGACAAGGACAGAGACCTTTACAAGTCGCGCGATGTCAGACTATCATCAAAGCTAGTGAGTACCAAGCTGCTGCGATTGCAAGTTTGAGTCTGTCATCGATGTTCTGCTGACGTACGGGCCTTTGATATTCGTAGCCGAGCCTGCTAACGAAGGTCAAGCTTTGAACCCTCAAGACGGCGCAGGCGCGGGAAACCCTGAGGGAGACAAATATGTCATTTCCATAAAGCAAGTGGCCAAGTTTGTTGTCGGTCTTGGTGATGAGGTGGCTCCTACCGATGTCGAGGAGGGAATGCGAGTCGGGTGAGTACTTTGAGCAATCGAGGATCACTATGGATAGTTGCTAATCTGAGAGGGCTTGTATCAGTGTCGACCACACCAACTACAAGATCATGATCCCCTTACCACCCAAAATCGATCCTTCCGTCACCATGATGCAGGTCGAGGAGCGACCTTCTATCACATACGCGGACGTTGGAGGTTGTAAAGAGCAGATTGAAAAGTTGAGAGAGGTCGTGGAGTTGCCCCTTCTAGAAGTGAGTAAAGTGGTACATCATATCATTACAAACTCACTGACATTGTTTCTTGTTACAAATGCAGCCCGAGCGATTCGCCAACTTGGGTATTGAACCCCCTAAGGGTGTATTGCTCTATGGTCCTCCAGGTACTGGAAAGACGTTGTGTGCCAGAGCTGTTGCCAACAGAACGGACAGTACTTTTATCCGAGGTCAGCTGTCTTTTTTCCGGTGTGCATTTTGACACGATGGGCATATTAGCTGACAATCTTCCTTGATCCGCAGTAATTGGTTCAGAGCTTGTACAGAAGTACATCGGTGAAGGTGCTAGAATGGTTCGAGAACTTTTCGAGATGGCCCGATCGAAGAAGGCCTGCATCATCTTCTTCGATGAAGTAGACGCTATTGGCGGTGCGCGATTTGACGATGGTGCTGGTGGAGACAACGAGGTCCAGCGAACCATGTTAGAATTGATCAACCAGCTGGACGGTTTCGATTCTAGAGGGAATATCAAGGTCATCATGGCCACCAACAGGTGTGTGGAAGTGTGGATCTAGAGTAGCATTCACAAGATTTACGAGCTGATCCCGCCATCTGCTTGTTCTTAGACCTGATACCCTTGACCCCGCCCTCCTTCGACCTGGTCGATTGGACCGAAAGGTTGAGTTCAGTTTGCCTGACAATGAGGGTAGAACTCATATCCTCAAGATCCATGGAAAGAGGTATGTCATTCTTTTCGGGTCAATACAGATACCAGTCATGACAGTAGCTCATCGTGGCCGTCTGTTTCTTAGTATGAGCGTCGAGCGAGATATCCGATATGACCTCATCGCTCGATTATGTCCCAATGCTACCGGTGCTGAGCTGAAATCAGTCGCTACCGAGGTAAGCCAACTTTTCTTTCCATCGACATTGTGGTTGAAGCTGGATGGCACTGACGGCGTCCTTTGTTGCGCATCAGGCTGGAATGTTCGCCATCAGGGCTCGAAGAAAGGTCGCCACGGAGCGAGACTTCCTGGATGCTGTAGAGAAGGTTATCAGACAGGGCACCAAATTCTCCAGTACGGCACTGTACGCGCAGTACAACTAGGCGAATCGCCTACTGTGTCAAGAGTTGTCTATCCTGTCCAGTAGTTCATGGGGTTTGGAGAGCAGCAGATTATGCCATAGAAGCGCTACTATGCATTGTAATGACATTCATATCGGAGCAGGGCTAGTACACCCGCATGGACGATAATAGGCCATGATTGCCTTGCTGACAGTTCACTGAAGTCCATCCGGACTTGCTGATGTTTACATTTTGCATTTATATGATATTTTGTGACAGTCTATCCAAGCTAGTTCAATAGTCTATCTAGCGCGTCATGCAGACATCTGATGGTGCTTGTAATCATTGTCCGTCATTGTTTCTATCTGTTTGTCTGATGTGATATTTGTCTTTGCAACGTCCCGGACGCCCAAAAGAGAGAGTGAGATAAGTCAAGCAGAATGGAACGAATAAAACCCGGAATTTAATGTAAACAAAAATTCATTATAATTGTCGATTGTCGTTAATGCTAATGAGTTCAGTCCGAAAGTGGACTGCACTGTCCCTTGCTCGCAATCATCGGACTCCTCAAAGAGCGTGCGGTGATCCCTCAAGCGCGAATTGAGGACTCCTCATTCGATCAGATACTCTGAAGAACGACACAAAGTTAGCGCAGTGATCTAGTGCCAAGAAGGGCAGTGAACAGCTTAAGACTCACTCAATGATCACTCGTCCCACTTCACGTTCCTGAGGAGGCTCATATCCAAAGCTCATCGGATCGCTTCGCCTGTTGTCTCTAGGCAGTCGCTCGATGATCCTGATCACCGTCACATCCCCCGAAGCTCGCATCGGCGGTACACCCCATAATTCCAACTCTCTTGCGTCGAAATGCAACCACGTAGGCAAGCTACCGCCGCCTTCCACTTCAGCGCGGTACGTTGAGGGAGGTGCAGAGGACCATGTGGCTGCGGAAAGAGAAACGGTGGGTGGTGGGCTGATGTGCGGGTGAATGGAGAAGGTCTCATTGGCAACAGCGCTTACGCGACCGTCATTTCCGCCGGATTGTGGTCGCATGGCGCCCATTGCGCCACCTGAACCAGAAGCTGATCCAGCAGTGTTGGTACGTCGATGTCGGATGAAGCTTCCTACTTGCGGCAAAGCGGGTGACAGGGGAGAAGGTCCGTCTCGCGTAGGGATGGCTCGGATGGTAGACGCTCGAGCGGTTCCCTCCGATGGTCCAGCCGAAGCCCGCTGGCTCGTGTATCCCTCTCCGTCGCCATGATCCGAGCCGAAGTAGATCGCAGCAGCTGGATATCCCAGTCCTGGGTTACCCTCGCTGGGCGCGTAGATGGTAGACCGTCTCGCAGCATCTTCGGCATCATCGAAAGCGCCGCTTACTCGGTGCTCCCCCTCTTCGGCGATGGCTTCCCTTGACTGCTCAGATGGAGGCATTGCAAGAGGTCCAGTTCCCGTTCGCGATCGGCTTTCCTTCAATCGAGGGTGACTTCTCGAGTCAGCTCGTTGAGGTCGTCGAGTTTCGAAAGATTGTCTCTCAGCCATCGCTACCACCGCGGGTCCTTCGACCGAGAAGGCATCTTCGTCGTCGGTATCGTTCGATCGGAAACCTTGTGACTCGCCGAATCTGCTCAGTCCGCTAGGTCCAGCGGGGAATGAAGAGCCGGAGTTTGAGTTGAACACCGAGCCAGAAGCCATCATCGAGTTGGAATCGAATCCAGACCCGGTACCAAAGTTGGAGTCACTAGCCATGCTGTCCCTGGCACCTTCACGTGATGAGTGAAATTCGCTGAAAGAAGACTGAGAGCCGACTTCGTCAAGATTCGTCAATCGAGCAAGCACGCTGGGGTTTTGATGTCGCGGGTATCGTGGCGTGAAGTTCTGTCTGGGCCGAGGAATACTGGATGCAGTCGATATTCGGTTGCCTCCTACTGCACCGAGAGAAGCCACGTCGTCATCCCCTTCACCGGAGGACCAGTGGAATGATTCCCTGCTTTCCCAGCTGGCCCTGGATGACTCGGAAATAAACGATTGAGTGAAAGAGCTGGCATCTTGCGAAGGTCTGTTGACGGGATCGTTGACGCCAATGACATCGGGATACCCGATGAAGCTGCCGCTTGAGGAGTTTCTGATTTGCGGGGAAAGCACCGCTGGTTTCCCATGCTCCTCCTCTTTACCACTCCATCCAAAGATCCCCTTCAGTCCGTCCAATCGCGTGGGCTTCTCCATCACCATGGTCGCGTCGGTGCTGAGCGAAGCTGGACTGAGAGGCGTGTTCTTTTCATTGGGCTGATGGGGCTCGCTGCCTGTGCGAAGGTGGAAGCCGGAGAATCTTGCAATCTCTCCAAGTAAGTTGCGAGGAGGATCAAGGCTTCCGCTCCTCCTGAAAGGGTCGTTCACGGTGACAGGAGAAGTAGCGACGAAAGAATCATTATCATCATCTTTCTTCTCACCCTTGGCAGCCCGGTTCTTCCTCCTTCGGCAGCAGCAGAATAGCAAGATCAGGACGATTGTAACGAGCAATAATAAGCCGAGACATACACCCATGGCGATCTTGGCACCTTTGGAGATTCCCTTGCCAGAACCTCCATCGTTGGAAGTTGGTACGGCTGCGGTGCCGGTATGAGTCGCAGTAGGTGTCACCCCAGGGATATTGATGATCAAGGTTGCGGTCGCCGACAGTCCGCCCGCGGCAGCTTCAAATATCACGTCGACTTCGTCATAGTCTGGGGTAGTAGGTGTCGTTCCGTGAAGAGACAGATTCTTGGGGTTGAAGCTCAACCACTGAGCAGCCTCGGTAGGTCTGACAGTCGCATTGACAGTCGCTGTCTTATTGAGCAGGTACTGGGTGACGTCGAAATCGAAGCCTTGAGCGGGGGTGGCGGTGACATTGGGAATGGTAAACGTCGAGAAGTAGTAAGGAAGCACGTCGATACCTAGCCAAGTGGTCAGGTGCAAAGTGTTGGAAGCGTTGGTCGAGCGAATGTTGACTGGCACAGAGAGCGAGGAGAAGGTGCCGTTCTGGTATTCGTCGGGTACAGTACCGAGAAGGGTATTATTATTACTACGGCCAGCTTGTCAGCGTAATCGTCCCAATCTTCCGAAGAACGCCTTGTCCATGAGATTCTCGTTCCCGGTAACTCACCTATCAATGCTCAACCAAGGGAAATCATTGGCGGCCAAGCTCAGTTCTACATCATCCTCATTCACAGCTTTTCCGCCGATAGTCACTCCACTCAGGTCCACCTCGTAATTCAGCAATGTCTTTGCCATGGTTTGCGCATTTGTCAAAATTTGATTTCGGGCAATTTCGATTCCTTGGCCTTCTCCTACTTCAATAATGAAACTGGTCTGAGCACCGGTGTAACCCCAGAAATCCGTACCAGTCGCAACAATCGAATAGCTTCCCTCTGCTGGGGCGACACCGGTGAAAGTGAAAGTGTTGTTGTCAAAATTGAGCCATGAAGGCAATCCGATCCCTCCTCTCACATGGGCCTCATAGAATAGTTGACCGTTGTTGTCACCTGTTCGCGAAATTCGGAAGGTGTCAGGTTGGAACCCGAGGGAAAAGGACCAGTAAGGAGGGATCGATACTCCAGAGCCCCCGGGCAAGATACTTGCCGAAGCGATAGCGGAAAGGTTCGGTTGGCTGATCTGGGTGTAGAACGATTGGTGTACGCCAGGTACAGCGTAATTGCTGACGATCAAGTTGAAGCTGGACTGAGCTGATCCGCTTCCATCAGTAGCTATCACTGTGATAGGATCCTCCCCCTCATCCGACGCAGCGGGCGTACCGTAGAACGCAAGTGAAGGTGTGTCCCACGAAAGCCATGATGGTAAAGCTGATGTGGTATATGTGAGATTGGCGCTGGCGGTCGAGTTGAACGTAGCTGCCAGCAGTTCGAAAACGAACGGTTCTCCGACTCGAGCGACTGAGGGCTGTTGTTGGGAGAGAGGGAAGTTGACGGTGGGCGCTGCCCGTGTTGAGATAGGTATGGCCACTAGGGCCGTGAGGATGGGGAGGATGAGCATGAGGGGCGGGTGAGACAAGGCCTAGAAAGGCCGGGTGGCAGAGCGTAAAAGCTTGCGATGTTGAGAAGAGGGCACTCTGTTCTTTCTACGCGGTATCCAGGTAAGATTTCCAAGATGCTATCGGTCCCCGTGCTGTCTGCTCCGCCTTTCTTTCTGTATATATTCCTTGTTCCCCCCTACGGTTTCGGTCTACGCGTTCTATATGGCGAGGGTATACTCTGTCAAAGAGTACTGTCGCGGCTAGTTGTGGTGTGTCGGAACAGTCAATGTTCGTCTATGTGTCGATGTCTTCAAGACGTGGTCTTCTTTCTGAGACCGAGATATTCCAGGAAAACGAGGGTGAGAAAGTATTTCGTCCGGCGGTCCGCGTGTACGACGAAAAATTCGATTGCGATAGCGAAGAGAGCGTGTCAGCCCAACGAGAGAACGAGTCTTGATATGTCGATGATATCTGTGCAAAAGCTATACTATTTTCCTCAATGGTGATGAGTCAATCAAAATCAATTGAGACAATCAGCGAGTGTGCGTAGAAGCGAAAAAAGAGCTGTCAGGAAAGGAGAAAGAACGTAAAGGTAATGTCCAAGACCGACCAACAGATGGGACGAAGAGGATTCCGACAACACAGGCTGGCTACCATGTGAGAAAGAAAGGGTATTGCTGCTGCAAGGATGATGATACGTTGTTCGGCAATGTCAGTCAGTAGACAGATGGACAGTTGCATGACAGTCAGTACGAGCGTGCGTGCTTGTGTGACTTGTGACACTTTGATTTGTTTTTTTGCATTATTTCTTATTTCTTGAGTGACTGCTGTGACGGTGTGACGCGTAACGATGACTCTTGTTCGAGGTCAGGTCAGGTAAGGTAAATAGGATCACAGGATTTGAGTAAATTAGGATTAGCTCAGGATAGGTTACCTGCAACTTGCATCTGTTTACATGTACCTTGGGCGTGTATCTCTCTGCTCTGCCTGGTTGTCATACGTACAGAGTCAGAGTGGGACATCAAAAGCAACAGCAGCAGCGGAGGCAGGGGGGAAGAAGGGTAGAAGGGCGTTTAGAAACGCGTGTTTTGGTGATTTTGAGGGAAAAGTCAAGGTGCCGATGTGCTTTAAATGTGACAAAAAAAATGGGAAAAGAAAGCAAAGATGAAAATCAAAATTACCGTATATCACAGACGCGTCTCATTACAGTACATCTACCTCTTTCTGCATCTGTATGCTGTATGTAACCCATAAATGATTTTACTCAATCAGGTAATAATCATGGGTACTAGTACTAAGTATATCTGGTGCGGTGCCTAGGCCGTGTTTGGCTCACGCTGCCTCCGAGTGCGGATGAAACGCACCACGCGAGTTGTGTCGTCCGCCTTTACCATCATCGTCAACATCATGCATCTCGTAAAATCAGCGCGCAAAGCACTCTAAGTTCGTATAGACAAAATCAACAAATCTCATTCAGGTCATGAGCAAACAAGAGAGGTGTATATGTCATGAGTTTGGTCGATTACTCAACAGCAAACGGCAGATTGAACACCGGGTCAGGTGGAAGGGCTTCAGCCAGGTAGCAGACACGCGTGTACTGCTATCTCAAATCCTCTTCTCCAACCTGATCGAGAACTTGCCAGGGATCAAGGTCAAGTCCTCCACACCAGCGTCCAGCATTCGATGCTCGATGCTCTCCCTGCTCTCACCGGGATGAAGGGGCACAGGGTGGATGGTGTATCGGCTCATGATCTTGGCGAGGAAGATGACCATTTCGACCTCGGCGAATCGTCGACCGATACACTGACGCTGGCCGAGTGAGAAAGCGATGAAAGGTGGATTCTTGCTGCTGTTCTTCACGCCAGTCCTGGCGTCACCATCAGCGGTCGAGGACAAGTGTCTTCGAGGGTTGTAGGTGTCGGGATCGTCCCAGTGGAACGGGTTTCGCTGCGCGGCCGCTTGATCTACAAGGATGATTGATCCAGCCTTGACGGGGTGCTGTCGGTGAGTGACGGTGCCATCTTCGGCCCAAGTGGTGTAAGGGATCACGGTATCCTTGAGCGCTGCTTTGGGCAAGATTCGAACAATGTCTCGCATTCGAAGAGCTTCGAGACCAGCCGCGTGACAAAGAGCAAGCTTGTGAACGTGGTGGTAAGCTAATAATCAGTGGCCCAATGTTCAACTTCGACTATCACACTCGCACGGCGATACTGATACAGCATGCTCACCAGGAGCCTCGTCGCCACAGTGTTCAGTGATCTCCTTGTAGCATTCCTCTTGCCACTCCGGGTTTAGAGCAAGATAAGCCAGTGTGAAACCCAAAGTGTGCCCAGTCGTCTCGTGTCCAGCCCTATAGGTGCGTCAGCTAACTTATCTGCGACTTTAAGCTTCCAAGAAATGCTTACAAGAGGAACATGACTGCAACGTCCGTTCACGTCAATACATGTCTGCCACGGATCTCAGAGGAATGGCCTGGATCTTGCTTACACATGTTGGAAAACACTTCCCCTTCAGTCAAACCTACACTTCCAACAGGTCCACCTTTCTCCGATCTTGCTTGTTGCTCAGCGGCCATCTGATGATAGACGAGGGCGCCAAGCAGGTCGGCGGGAGGCTTGCTGTCGAGCTCCTCAGTCACGCCAAGCTCTGCACGCTTCTCTCGAACCATCTGGTACAGGTATCGGACGAAATCGGTTTGACTCTGGCCAAATCGCTTGAATCTATGGGGACCACGTAGATCCATAAGCTGACTGATGGTCTGAGCGAGGAGAACGCACAGCCTTACCTGTCAGTCGGGATAAGCTTCATAACCCACTGAAAAGAGCAAGATCTTGTCAGTGAACGCTGCCTGAGTCGATCGTCTACGTAACTGAAAGGACTTACAGCAGGAAGCACGAACTGGTACAAAAGACTCTGGTCGATGACTTCCATCGCTTCGAGGAAGGGCACTGTACATGGACAAAAGATCGGTGAGCGACACAATAATGAGTGTCCATCTGCAGTCAATCGAGACTTACTCGGATCGCCTGGCTTCGTCTCCGGAATGTTCCAAGGGACTGATTGTCCAAAGCCCACTTGACCAATCAAGCAGAACGTGGCCTGAAATGAGACATAACTTCGGAATAAGTCTGAGTTTGACACGGGATGCAATACTGCGCTCACCTTGATAGTAGCCCGTTCGACATCCTGAAGGACACCGCCATCAACGATGCCTTCTTCCTTGAGCATGAGGTCGACGATATCGCTCATCCCTTCCCAAGCCCTCTGAAAGATGGCTTCGCCGAAACAACCTTTGACGATTGACTTGTGCTGCTTGTGCTCGGCCCCGTCAAGGGCAGTGATGATATTGTTACCAAACTTCCTGGCACTTTGGTATCGAGGCATAAAAGCCGCCTTGCCGAAATCACTCTTGGTGTAGACATGTGCGGCGGTTTGAGGGTTGCAAGTGAAGTAGACAGCTCGGTGTTCGACCGCAACAGTGTGTGCGAGGAGATCGGATCCGGCTTTGTCGAATCCTGGATCACATATGACAGGCAACCAAGCGGAGAATCGTGAGCCAAAGTATCATACAAAAACAAGACTATCACATCGGTTTAAGAGACTCACTCTCGAACTCTGGGACGGTGTAGAATGACTTGATGGGCAGCAACCACGGAATATGAGGAGCTCGGGTTCGAAGGCCAGTCTCGTAGGCGGGCAGGAACCCATGTTTAGTTGGCAAGCCTCGAACTTGCTATGCACATTCCCGGATTTCGTCAGTCGATATCCGGTCAATGTTCAGAACCCTTCGATGCCCGAGGGGATGGATCGGCTTACCCTCAAAATGCTGAGATAAGAGAACAGCCGAGTGAGGATGAAATAGGTGATGAGCGATCCTCCCGCAATCTTGAGAAGAGGAATGGCCTCTTGGGCATTCTGGGGCAGCGCCTGCATCTCGAATTCGGTTGACCAGCCCATCTTGTGTCGATCTTCCAAGCTGGGAGATTAGGAATGCGGTGATAAGTACAGGCCTGCTTGTGCCCGTCTCTCTATCAAGTTGATAAGAGGGAAGAGATTTTTCTTGGGATGACCAAGCCAATCAGACGCTTTTTATATCTTGAACCGCGTTCAACGTTGAAACGATTCGCACGTACTATACAACGTTCAGTGCTGACCCGCTTGCCACATCAAACGTCTAGATCAGGTTTTGGTCGTGTAGTAAGCTGGTAAGTGTTGCCATGGATCCCACCCACCATGAGGGGAATAGAAAGCAGTCCGCAATTTGATGGTAGAGTAGCTAGCACCCGCTTTGATACGCTTTAGTATAGATGATCAAGCCACAGTACATGTACGTGTGAATTGCACGATCACCCTGTTGCTCGGTTCGCTCGTTAGTGCAGTCTCGCCCTATGATACTGTAGAAGCAGTGCCTGTCCCCTGTCTGATAGATCAGTACATATCAGATCAAAGTCTAGTCTTTCAGTTCAGTTTCTCACTTGATCGGCGCGGAACCGTTTGCCGATCAAATCACTCGTATAGATTATGATTGTATGCGGCCATCTAGTGATTCCGGCGCAGCCGACGCTTAGTCATGGACTGATAAGGATGTGTGAGATGGAGTGGATGATCTCAATTGCTGAGACAATGAGCCGTTTGGCTGTGAGACAATTTAATAACTCAATATGTGATCCGTGCTTGTGATGTGATGGAGGTTCTGATCGACCACCGACCGTACCTGGCCGTGCTCTCACTCGCGCGTTTGAGGGATCACATCTTTCGAAGGACCCCCTTTGATGACTATATGACTATGCCGCTAACATTGTAACACGGCGGTATAATGATCGTCCCTCAACCTCGAGCTCCTGAGTAGCCTTAGGGAGCATTATGAGCCTCGAAGGTTATGTATGATCTTGGCTGGGATGAGATTGTCCGTTGTCGCCCACTCGTAGTGTGTTGATCGAGCTTATCTCGCTTGATTGCATGCATGCAACCTCATGACATCGCCTTGGCGCTACTATCGCAACAAAGGAAGGTGTCTAATCCACTCCCCCACTCTTAGCAATGGCGTAGTCTCATGTGGTGTTCGGAACTACTTTGTTCAGGAAGCTCGATCGGTCACTTTTTAGCCCCGATACACTGGCAAGGGCTTGCGCCTCCAGACGATCAGACGATCAGACGATTCCAAAGGACCATCCCTCGATGAGACAGATGACAATGACAAAGCGAGATGAGGGTGATCGGCGCCCTATCAGCCTGGCAGCTTAACGTTGAGTCAGGACGAGCTCATCGTTATCACACTCACTCTCACTTTCATTCTTTCATTCTGTAGGCATGCTAGATTCATGTCTGATTACACACCCAAAGCTAGACTCGCGATGCAACGTCAGGTTAAACGCGTTGAATTCGAATCTCGACGAAACGTGAATACTGATGACGTAAGCTGACTTTCTGAACGCTTCACCCGGGGTCTCCAGACCCAGTGACGTACCTCCTTGTTCTCGATCTCTTCAATTTCTCTCGTTCTCGACTGCAAGCTCAGGTGGTGCGGCTACCTCGATCTTGTCACCTCGATCGCCGGATCTCAAATTGGAAGTTTCGCTTGGAAGAGGCTGTGGTCATGTCTCTCGCCTGATCAGCGGCGGATCTAACCATAGCCTAAACCTTTCTTGCTGAATGAGGTAACTCGCTTCTTGCACAGATCAGAGGCCCATTCGATGATTAATATTCATCGGATTCTGCAAAAAAAGACAGACGCGACAGCTCCACTTCCAGGTCGTTTTAGACTGATGCGAGAGGTTGTTCTTTTAGCTTTTGCTTTCTGACCTGTCCAACCATTGTTATTGTCATCGTCCATTCCATCTTTTCTGGCACTAACCCATAGATCTTGCATTGGCCGTTCTACATATAGTACCCTTTCCATGGTCTTGGCAATTCTCGCAAGATCGTCTTTACAGCCATACCGATTATTAACTCCTAGCATATCGCCTCTAATCGCTCGATTGACACGACTTTCCCTCGCCATGCCGCCTACCGGCAGACCCAGTCGCACGAGGACTCAGCCCTCCCGATTTGGCGCAGCCGCGGGTCTGAGCACTTCCTCTGACGTGCTATCAGAGACGACTGCCAAAAGTGGACACACACTGGTTAACGCTCTCGAACACATCCCTCCAGATCTCCTCACCAATGAGCGGGATACTACCAGCTCCGAAGAGGCGCTTACACCCATTGCATCCGAAAACGAAAATGAAGAAGTGAGACAAGCGGTAGATGAGGCCGTGGATCGAAGCCTCTCTAAAAGAAAACGAGCTACCAAGGTAGACACGGATTACGGGGAAGATTCTGAGTTATCAGCGCCCGAGAGTGAGATCTCTGAAGCGCCAAAAAAGAAAACACCTAAGAAGAAGGTTACGCCTAAGAAAGCGAAAACAAAGGCCGAAACCAATGGAGAGGACCAAGGTGGAGAGACACCCAAGAAAGAGAAAAAGGTCACTCCGAAAAAGTCTAGGATTGCCAAAGAGGAACCGGAATACGACGAGGATGGGAATGAGATTGTCAAGAAGAAGAGGAAGCCCAAAGTATATGCAAAGAAGGTGTACGAAATCCCTGACGTGGATAGGAAAACAACAACCTTCAAAGGTGAGCATACCTGAATGGAAGCTAAACAGAACACGACCTCTAATCGACTGGTGATTTGTGCAGGTCGACTGGGATACGCCTGTCTCAACACGGTTCTGAGATCCACCAAGCCAGACAGCATATTCTGCTCTCGAACTTGCAGGATAGCCAGTATTGAGGAGGAAGGAATGGAACTGCCTAAAGGATTGGCTCTCATGAATGTTCGGGACTTGAGTGCCATGATTCAGGTGAGAAAGGACCGCTTCAGATCAGCCTACAACTTTGTAGCCTATCGCTGATGTGTTTTCCATCTGAACGTAGTGGAACGAGGATAACAAGATTAGATTCATGAGGATGTCATCGGAAATGTTCCCCTTCGCATCGCATGCGAAATATGGATATACGCTTGAATTTGCAGATGAAGGATTGAAGGCTGCAGGTGCTTTGGCGAAGAAGTATGGCCACCGGTTGACCATGCATCCTGGACAAGTGAGCCACGCTCAACTTCGAGCTCAGTTTTGTACGAATCATCGATTGACTGTTTCCTCCGTCACACAGTTCACCCAGCTTGGCTCGCCCAAAGCCAATGTCATTGAATCTTCCATCCGAGAACTGGAATACCAATGTGAGATCATGGACAGGATGGAAATAGGAGTCGAGGGCGTCATGATGTGAGTCGGTTACGCTGGCCCGACGTTTCGGACTCTATTTTGGGAGCTGATCATCTCCTCTTACACCTCACAGTATTCATATGGGTGGTATTTATGGTGATAAAGAGAGCACACTTGCGAGATTCAAGGAGAACTATACCACTCGATTGAGCGATAACATCAAGAAGAGGCTTGTATTGGAGAACGATGAAGTAAGTGTCTGTATCATACCTTACGGCCATTATATAGACATACTTATCTCCTTTGCGCAGATCTGCTACAATGTCGATGATCTGATGCCGATTAGTCGAGAGTTGAATATCCCTATGTGAGTCTTGTATGTAAGCACACCGGTTGGAGGATCGAGCACTGACCACTCCAACCTTACTTTGCAGTATCTTCGATTATGTACGTTCCATCGATCAAGATGGTATTGGTCATATGCCGAGAACAGAAGCTGATAGTTACGACCGTATAGCACCACGACTGGATCTATCCCTCTGCCCAGCCGCCATCCGTCCTGATCCCTCAGATTGCTGAGATATGGAAAAAGCGAGGGATACCTATGAAGCAACATCTTTCCGAGCCTCGACCTGGAGCGGAATCAGTCATGGAACGAAGAGCCCACGCCGATAGGTGTCAGAACCTGCCACCCGATTTGCCAGACGATGTTGACCTGATGATTGAAGCCAAGGACAAAGTGAGTCATCTATGTTTCGCCTAACACGAAACCTACTGACGGTCTTCCATCTTCAGGAGCAAGCTGTATTCGAGCTCTACCGAATTTAGTGAGCTTATACTCTCCTCATGGTGATCTGGAGTTGTCACTGACAACCGAATATAGCGGCTTGGAGGATGTGATTCATGACAATCTTCGACCCCCTGACCCCAACCCTAGTATGCACACCAAGGGCCGCAAGAGCAGTCTCAAGAAGTGAGTTTGATCTTGATTGCCTGAGTTCCAGACGATAATTGCTGAGAGCTGAGACAACGGTGAACCCTCAGGAAGCAAAAAGAGACCGGAGAAGTGGATTCTGAAGGCGAGCCTATCAATCTATCCGAGATCGAGAAGGAAGGCGATGGCGGAATCGGCGATACAAGCGTTGTTGATGGTCACGTGAAAAATGCAATTAACGATCCGGGGATGGAAGTAGACGGCGTCAGCCCTGCTAAAGGTAAAGCGAAAGCGAAAGGTCGAGGCAAGCGGAAAAGCGGTGCCAGCGATGCAGCGGTAGACAATAGGGATACCAAGCCCGAGGTAGAGGTCGAGGGTAGCAAGCCTGCCACGCCCGCCAAAAGGGGAGGTAAGAAAGGCAAGAAAGCGGAGACGCAAGATGACGAAAATAAAGAAAACTTGCCCACTGAAGAGGGCGGGGCTCTAGTTGCAGAGGAGCAGGATGTGAAGCCGGCCGCAAAGAAACGAGGGAGAGCCAGCAAAGAGAAGGTCACCGCTTAGGGTGAGTCCTTGTACAAAGACCATCTGAAGTATAATCTGTAGCGATAGCAATTTCGACCATATGCATGTTTCCACGCCCATTGTTTCGATACAGCCACGCTTGACGCATGAGTCAGAGAGATGGTAGAAGCTTATGCTGGGTCTGCTGCATCCTCAGAGGCAGGCGAGATTGCTCACCGATATCATTGTCCCCATGATTCCAACAACGTTCGAAGAAAGACAAAGCTCTTCAGCCATCTCTGACCAGTCACTTCATATGTCATACAGACACGCAATGTGTAGCGCGCCAAGGTCTGCCAAGAAGTTGCTATTCTTAATCCTTGACCTTGTCCAAAGGTCTGTTGAAACCACCTCTTCTGTTCATGTACTGCCTCCACGTCCTCTGTTTGTTGACTTTGACCGCCCCGTCGGCGTTCGCCTCAACTGCTTTGCCCTAAAGATTAGCAGGATCAGTCAGCAAAGAGGACGACGGGTCTCGCGAGCTCATGTGAACGAGGCCGTTGAGTGTGTATTGTCGGCGTGCTGACAAACTCACCTTGGTAGTTCCGAATCCGCCGAAGCCCATCATAGAAGCCATCGCAGCTTCCGGGTCGTCTTCATCAATATCGTCTTTCGAATCGTCCTTAGGCGCGGGGGATGCTGCGAGCATTGTGGATCGATCGTCGATTAGTTAGTACTCACAAAGAGACATGTGTCGGAAGGAGGTGGACGGTACCGGCGATCAAGACTCACCTTCCTGTGAGGGGTTAACGCTGCCGTCCTCGGTATACACAACACCTTTCGCTCGTTCCTCTTCTCGTCTTCTTCGCCCTTCTTCGATCGCTCTCCGGTCCAACGGTCGGTCATAGTCATCACCTCTGCCGCTCCCACCTCCAAAGCCCCCTTGTCCGCCGTACGGACCACCTCTGTTGTTGTTGTAACCTCCACCGTGACCCCCAGGTCCCGCATACCCTCCTCCTCCGCCTCTGGGTGGAGCCGAGGCTTGACTGTCGTATCGACTCGATGGGGCCGTTCGGTAATGGGGGTCGTTGTTCGGATTGTCTCTGCCATGCGGTACTCGTGGAGGACCGCGAGCGCCGCTTTCTCTTGTTGATTCATCCTTCACTCCGCCTCTACCGCCGTTCCGGTCTTCATCGTAAGCTCGACGAGAATACCGATCATCCCTGTGACCAGTACCATCTCGCTCGCGAGAAGTACCCCTATGTCTATCTCTCTCGCTCTCTCGCTCGCTTTCGCGAGGCCTGTCTCTGTCGTATCGTCGATCTGCGCAGAACGATATGAGATATCAGCGTTGGTCGAATCTCATACACATCGTCATTATCATCGTGCTGGTGAACTGCAATCAAGAGAAAAGTATTCACCTCGATCGTCGTATCTTTCCCTATCCCTTCTCGGACTTCTGCTTCTGGCGCGACTGCTGCCTGCATCCCTATCTCTCCCGTCCCGGGCGTACCCTCTGTCTCTATCCCTATCTCGGGGTGAGAGGTGTGGAGGAACGGCACGAGAAGACATTGTTCTAGAGGCGACTATCGTGCGCTGGCCACGATGATAAGCTAGCTGGTTTTCGGCTGAGTTACTCCGTTGTGATTAGTTGGCCAGTTCGACCCTGTGTTGATGATGTGATTATGTCTGTGTTTTTGTGAAAGATCAGATGTCGAGAGTTAGGCCAAGTAATGTAAATTAAAGTGAGATATTGGAAACACAGGTTATTCCGTTATTTGTGCGGCCTGCCTGCGCACCGCGTACTCGTACATTGGCGAAATTTGATCCCGCTCCCGCCTGCTTCGTAGCTTCGCTTGCTTGTGTTCAGCTTCAACACTTCATCTCATTGACCATTGACCATTGTGACACTTCGATATCAAAATCAAAAGATCACTCGGACCTTAGCGCTGGCGACTCAGCATTGCTTAGACATCTGGATCGCAATCGCAACAAAGTCCCCTACTCGACTGATCTCGCGCGATGGCCTCTGCCCTTTATCCATCGCTGAAAACAGCTCTCGCTGATGTTGTCAACGCCTATCCTTCGGATCGCCAATCCTCTTCGCCAATCCCGCCTGCGGAACTTACGGAAAAGGTCCGTCATGTCTGGAACACGGCTTCTGCTGGACTAAACGCGCCTGAGAGTTCATCCAAGTCAGGGGATGTGATACGAACCATCCTCGAGGTTGTAGGCAGGGAGATAGTGGTAGCACCGATAATAAGCGGAGAGGTGGGTTGAATTGTCAGATCCTTACGTCAATTGCGGATCGAGCAAGGCTGATTGATGTATTGATCTCTGCTAGGTCGTGGAACCCTCAGATGTCTCAACCTTAGACGAACGGCAAACGTTTCAACGAATGCTACAAGACAGATTGGATATTGTCTTGACACTTTACGAAGCTGCATACGCTACAATGCCCGGTGAGTAAAATGTCTTAATTCAGCACCGAGGATCGTGGATTCATCGTGGAACAATCTTAGCATTACCGCCACTCGAACCTGGCGCGCTATTCATCCCTCTTTTGGAAGAGCTCGTAGAGCTCGTATCGGTCGAGTCCTGGCGTGAACTATGGACATACATCGAGACTCGTTCAAAGCGGTTTACGAAGGTGAGCGCGATTCTTGTCATGCTCCGGGCAATCTGCTGAGTGGACCATTTTAGGACATGCCTGCGTCCCGAGGGAAAGCCTTGCCTCTTTTGCGGACGATCAACGCTTTCCTTCGGTTCTTGCCCCGGACGCCTGCCGATCTAGTCTTCAGAGGAAGAGTCCATCAATTCGCCAGCTCCGTCATTAGTGTAGCCGATAAGAGTGCGATCAACATGCGAGGAGATTACGCTGAGGTCCGGACAATATGGGATGAGGAGGAGGCAAAAGAGGAGGCTCGAGAGGTCGAAGGAGAAGAGAATGTGCAAGATGATGAAGGCGACGTCAAGATGGAAGATCAAGCGGAATCGAAGGTTGATGAGCAGAAAACCAAGGAAGGTAGGTCACGTCTCGGAGCTGTCCAAGGTCTATGACAGATTTTGGCTGAACAATGAACAGCTCTATCTACGCCGAAAGAACCTGATTTCTACTCGACATTATGGTCCCTGCAGCAGTACTTTGCCCATCCTCCATCACTAGATGGACCGCCGATCGGAATATCTTTGCAGACACCCTTTGAGATATTCAAGGAGAAGTCGGATTTTATACTCCCGAAGCTTTTCGCTCAAACCCAAAAGGAGAAGGATTTACTGGGCAAAGATACAGACGTAGTTGGGAAGAAGCGAAAACGTTCAGGTGAACAGGAAGGTCAAGGTGGTTTCTTCCATCCTAGATATTTGACTGGAAAGAGGTTATTGGAACATGAGGTGAGATCCACTTATATTCCGCTGTGTGATACAAGCTGCAGTTGATTAAGCCTGTCTCCAGCTTGCCGACCCTTCTTTCCGCCGCCAGATCTTGACGCAATACTTCATTCTGTTCCAATTCCTGCTCAATCTCACGCCGGCTTCTGCCGGAAAGCAAGCTTTCACAGGAGGTATGCCCAGAACCTTTGTGTTGGGTCCGGACGACGAGAAGTGGGTGATAGCTAAGATCCAAGGGATCAGGGAGGAATTGAAACAGATGGTAGACGGCCCAAGATTCGAGGAAACTGTCTTATCCATCATAACGCGAGAACGACACTATGTAAGTTTGTTGCTCGCCACCGATTGGATATCTGTCGGTAAAATAGGCATACTGACCTGATCCAACCGTCGTCTGTAGGCTCAATGGAAGAACGATCAATGTCCTGAAGGAGCGTTCGAGATCCCCCCATCAGAGGATTCAACAGCGAAAGAAGCAGCGAAAGCGTGGGAGAAGCGATTGGCACCTCCAGCACCGTACGCGTTCAAGGTTGGCTCGAGACCTCTATCAATGTTGTGGAACAACGGATTCAAAGGGATTGAACAACTCAAAGGCGGGAAGAAGTGAGTGTCGGTCACTTCTCTTGTGGCGCAGCTCGTGACAGAAGCTGACTTGCTCTCCCAGGGCGACTAACGTGGAATCCCTGGACAAGGAAATCTCAAGCATAGAAATGGATGAGGATGATGATCGCGCGATGGGCAAAGAGCCCCCCGCTGAGAAACTTGCAGCCAACAAGGAAGTGAGTATGCCCCATTCTGCTGATGGATTGTGTTGAGCATCGCTAATCCAGTGCAATCACAGCGAAAGACCAGTCTAGCATGGCGAGCCTTGAGGTTAGCAGCACATACCGATTTGCGTCATTTCGCTGCACTAGCCCCGAAGCGAGATCTTCACGTCTTAGTGACAAATGTCAAAGCTGCCAGGGAACCGAAGCCTCGTGCCGTGGAGAATCCCAACCAGGATGACAATGAAAAGACCGATGACGAGGATGTGCAGGAGAAGGAGGTCTTGGCTGAATCCAAGGAAACGGAGACGGCTCAACCTGAAGACACTGAATTAGCCAAGGCGGAAAAACAAGGCGAGGACATCAAAGTGGAAGCATCCGAAAACGCTCTGGACGCGAGCACAGCCGATGTGGAGATGCAAGATGACGCGGGACAGCTGAAGAAGTCCAATAAGGAAATCGGAGTTGAAGAAGATGCGGTCGACACGACTGAGGAGGTTCCCGCGGGAGCAGACAAACAAGATCAAGCGGCAGAGACTGTCAATGATGCGGATGATGTCTTGGTCGAAGAACCTCAGATAGTGAGTGACGTTGCGTGTCTTCGTGCTACTGTTTCCGGCTGACGATCACTTTAGGACAACGCCCTCGAGGCCAAAGCTGAGGCTGCGACCATCCAACCGGAGACTGCTCATGATGACCAGTCCGCTCCCACACAATCTGCAAGCACCGAATAGATATCGCAGGCATGCATCATACTCATGGACGGCACACGATCAGTCGTCGTCGAGGATGAACAGCCAACAATCCTACTATTCACATAAACCTATTAAAAAGAAATTGTATGATTGTCCTGAAAAAAACCGAATCCCGCTAATATCCTGAAAATGACTGTGAACTACCTCGTCTCCCCCTTCTAACGCCATCGTGTGACCATGACCGTGACCGCGAAACCAAGTGGTTCCGCTTCCTCCGATGACAATTTTTCGTCTTCAGCTCTTGTTTCAGGCCTAATGGATTGGCGCCTGAGCTATCGACCACAACCGTAGATATCGGGTCGTCAGATTGTACGCCTGGACCGGTAGCCGGCACGCCGCCCGGAGAAGCAACACTGCTTGTTGCCGTTGCAGCGCTTGACGATGCTATAGTGGCGCTCATCGTGTTTGCTGGTGGTGCGAAAGACTCGGCTATTTGGACCGGTAATGGAGATATAGTCACAGTGGGAGCTTCTGCTGAGACGCTCGTGAGGACCGACGTCGACTCAGTGGTTGTAGTTCGCGCCGACCCCGTTGGACTGATTGTTTCAGAAGTGTGGACCCCAAAAGCTGCGATCGGGCCTGGCCCTGTGAACTGACCAATCGTCGCACCGTCCACTGTGAACACAGGGCCGTCTTCACCTCCGTCTCCGCCACCACCGCCCTGGTCACCACTCTGGCCTTGATCGTCAGGCGGCGGGGTATCCGGCGTAGGCGCTGCTTCAGCCTCCGAGGAGGAACTAGCCGAACTTTCCGGTGATTGTTCTTCAGTCGCCGATGGCTGTTCTGAGCTGGATTCAAGCGGAGGAGTTGGTTCGCGAGGAGGTGTAGACGTGGTTTCCGGCTGACCTCCACTTGGCGTACTTTCCGACCACGTCGAAGTGGATGAGTCTGACCATGAAGAGGATTCTGCAGGGGGAGCGGACCATGTTTCGGGTGGGGCTTCAGTCGATGATGTAGGCGGATTATCAGTGGGAGGCGATGATTCGGGCGTTGTCTCGGCTGAAGAAGGGGGTGGTGGAGGGGGAGGCTCGGTACTGGTTGATTCGGGGGGTGGCTGCGTCCAGGAAGACTCTGCTAGGCCTGATCAGGAGTCAGCTCGCATATCCGTGATCACACATTGTAAGTAAACAACTCACTGGATGAAGATTCAGTAGTGGTAAGCTCAGAAGGAGAGGGAGCGGCCGGCGGTGGTGGTGGTGGTGATGGTGATTCTGACGAAGGCAGGGTCTCGCTGAACGAGCTATATGTGGGAGTCGGGGAATCCTCGGTAGGCACGATCGTCGAAGGAAGGTTTGCTGAACTCGTTTCGCTTGTGGACGACTCGACAGAAAAGGTCGATGATTCGGCGCTGGTCTCTGGTGGACTGGACCACCACTGAGAAGAGGTGAGTGGCAGGTTTGGCTCAGGAGAAGATTGAGTCGGTGTGCTCAAAGCCACTTGATTCGAGGAAGTGGTTGTGGTCACATAAGGTGTGTTGGACACACTGGTACTCATGGAAGCCGGTATGGATGGAAGGTTCCCCGACGTAATAGCAATGGGCTCTCCGTCCGCGCCGCTGGGTGTGACATTTTCCTGAGTGCTAGTCGCCTCGAGTGGTGCCTCTGTCGACCATTGTTCTGAGGCGGCATCCGTTGTTGATCCGGCCATTGATCGGTCATTCGACGTGGTATCCTGGGCCGCGGTAGTAGAATATGCAGGAGGCGTATTCGGAGGTGTCCAAGCACCAGACGGTGCTTCCTGCCGGGTCGAGCTGGATTCTTCGGCCGTTGCCGAGGTCGCATCGCCGGTCCAATCAATAGTACCGGTGTTGCTCGATGCGGTTGCAGTCGCTGGAGTCTCGTTCGTAGTGCTTGGAACACGTGTTTCGGCCATGGTGGTAGCGGTAACACTTGTGGCACCGTCCGACACATTGGTCGTTTGTATGCTCATTGTACCGTCCTCACTGTTCGCTATCGGCACCGAAGGAGTGTTGGAGAGGGTGGGAGTACCGGCTGACTCGGTGGTAGGTGAAAGATATGGTGTTGTCTGACTCAAATTCTCCTTGGAAGATAATGCAGATTCAGTTTCTGCTGATGAGCTATAAAGTGCAGTGGACTGAGTTTGGCCTATCGTTGTGGATGGTATCATAGGGGGCGGGCCGCCTTGGGATAATGTCGATGACACATCAGGAACGGGATTGGTCGAGGTAGTCATTGACGACGAAGGTTCGCGTGAGGTGGATGTTGCAGCCGTGGGCAGTGCTGCCGTCGAAAGGCTGAGATGAGGACTGGTCACGGAGAGGTAGGACGTTGCAGGGGGCGGGCCCGGAGGAGGTGGAGCAGGAGGAGGCGATGGGGGCGAAGAAGGAACAGGTTCAGCTACTGGCGGTGTACTGACCGGCAAGTAAGACGTTGTTGGCAGTGGATACGGCGGGGCTTCGCTGCTGTATTCTGCAACTGGTGGGTTTGCTGGCTCCGCCGCCGGAGGCGCGGACTCAGTATCGGGTTCCGCCCAATCCAGGAGCTGGGTGTAACCCTTCCAAGGGATTGCCTCCCATCCGCTGTCGTCTTCCGCTTCACAATCGCCACACTCATCTTCTCCGCCTTGAACTTCTACACTCTCGTCGTTTTCAGCTCTCCACCCGGCCCGACCACCTCCTACTCCGCCGCCCCAGCCACCCTTCCGTCCTCCTCCCCAACCGCCTCCACCGCCTCCTCCCCAGCCACCTCTGCCACCACCACCGCCAAATCCTCCTCCTCCACCTCCACCTCCCCAGCCTCTCTCTGCTACATGCTGGCCTTGGCGCCACCGTCTTCTGCCGTGCCTTGTGGGCCGGGTGTGGATCGCTTCATCGAGCCTGTCCCCGATCAAGTCGATGAAACTTGCGAGAGACGCTGCTGGAGGGGTGATAGTGTTCCCCACGAGCGTCTCCGACATTGTGGCAGAGGTAGGAACGGCTGTTTCACTCTCCACTTCAGAGTGAGATGTAGGCTTTCCGCTGGTCGCAGCTGCGTACATGGCCAGTGATGAAGGATCATTCAAGCTCCCGGCGGAGTCGGGTGACTCTTCTTCCGCTGAGACTTCCGTGTTGTTCCCTGCACTTTCTGAAATTCGTCGAATCGAGGCACCTGTTGCATCCTCAGCCGAGGAGAAAGATTCTATAGGTGCCGTGAGGGAGGTGCTGTACACAGGTCCTTCGTACATCTCAGTGGCTGTGACCATGATCACTCGAGTGATAGTCACCACAGGGATTGACGACGCGGTCAGCGACGTCGATATGGGGCTTTGGTATACCGATGATTCATGCTCGCTCTCTTGTGACGATGAGGTAGAGGTTGTTGCCGCGAACGTTTCTGTCTGTTCTGTTGATGTGTATTCCGAAGTCGTACTGGGCATTTCGGCCGCCTTGCTGGAAGCGCTCTCAACAGATGTAGAATCGGTTGCCGACGCATCCGACATCTGCTGAGTGTTGGTTTCCACTTGTCTCCCATAAGTGTAGCTGTTCTCGATTGTATCATCCTTCGACTCTGTAGCCGGAGATGAGTCGGAACCCTGTCCGGCCGATTGAGACTCATTTATTATCGTGGTGGTGTTCACGACGACTTCATGCGTAGGACTAGTGGCTGCCGTGCTCAAAATAGACACGTCGGTGGACGTTGCGGAAGTGGAGTCTACAATTTCGAAACGCTCGTTTGCTGAGAGCGAAGGGTCGAGTGCTGGTTCAGTGTTCTTTTTGCTCGAGTAAGGCGGCGTACTGGTGTATGCGTTGGCGTGGCTGCTGTCTCCATAGGAAGAGAAGTCCGTTGTCGCTAAAGGATTTGCGATCTCGGGGTCACCGGAGGGGTAGAAAGAAGTTATGGCTTTCACTCCGCTTGGGTAAGTCGGAAACAGTAGAGAATCGGGGATGACAGCCGAGAAAGACGAATCTGGTTTAGCCGGCTGACTTGGGGCAGTCTCGAAAGACGTTTCGGTCTCGGTGGCTGTCGGATATTCCTGCGTTTCAATGGTGGAGTCGGGATATCGCGTCTCGTTGGAGGCAGAAGTTGGGGGCTCCGAGAAACTCTCTGAGGCGCTCGTAGACGCTTCAGGGCCGACAGCAGGTGATATGGAAGGCGGGGCGCCATTCTGGTCGACTGATGTTGTTGACTCAGAGATGATTGACATCTCGTCGGCTCTGCTAGACGACTCCGTGGCGGTGGTGGTCGGTACCTCGGGTATCAGGGTGGTAGGTTCCAAGTCGATTGAAGGGGTGTTACTGCTGTCTGTTGAGGTGTCGGTGTACTCAATAGGCGCAGTGAAGGATCCGGTGAACTCGTCCACCGTATTAGTCGATGAGGGCGTCGCCTCGGTCGCCTCGGGTGATATGGAGGTAGACGACGAGGTTGAGATGGTCTCATCAGCGTGGGTCACCGTTGACGCACCATCTGGAAGGGAGTGCTCGGCAGGATTTGTCGCGGAGGAGGGGACTGAAGATGAATCCAGCACGATGGCTTGATTCCACACCAGGTCATCTGGCGACACAGATGCAGGATCTGGGAGGACCAGATCAGCTGGCAGCAAAGTGCTCGAGGAGCCGCTGGCCCGATGTGGCGTCCTGATTTCAGCATACTTTCTATAACACATCGAGCGCCACAGATGACTCACCAGGAACTAGTCTCAGACGTCACTGGATCTACCAGTGTTACCCCGGCCGTCTCGTCATACAAAGTCCCGTTACCCTCCCAAGTCAGATTTCTGCCCAAGATGAACATAGCTTGCATTTGACTCATGTTGATCACACATCCCGGACTCCCTCCATTGAGCTGTCCATAGATCCCTATACTTGACGATGCGCCGTCCCCTCCCTCTGACAAGGGCCAAGGGATGGACGAGGCACCGGCCTCCGGACATACAGGTACCATGGCAGTTATGGTCCTGGGGCTTTGCAGAGTCGCGACTTGAGCGAGTATTATACATGATTGAGGCGAAGAGAGTATAATTGTGCCCGTCGATTGGGACACTGAACTTGTGGCAGCCAGCAAGAGCGAAAGAATCAGGATGAACATGATGGATCTGGTGTGAAGCGGACCCGATGCGTGAAGTGAGTTAGACTTGGACGTGCGCGCTGGCGGTGGCTGACAGAACAAAAGAGTGTGAGGCTGAATCTCTTAAGATAGATATGACTTTTTTGGGGACGAGCGAGGTGTGATGGACAGTGCTTTTCGCACCTATGCGATTATGATAGGGATGACGAGGTAGTGAGAACGATGGTAGTGAGGGTGGTGATGGTGATAGTGTCGATAGGGACAATGCTGATGTATACAGTTTATGGTGACACGACAGAGCATTGATGGACAGACGAAGATGAGCAAAGAAAGGGGGACCGATACTGAACCGCCGACCGTAAGGTGCAACGCTATGCGATCAATAACATCATGGAAGTGCCTTTCATCACTAACACTTCAGGATGAATGGTATGACAATTACAGTATGGTCTCGCCTTTTAGCCTATGCTGTACTGTAAGCTTGAATGTACTCTACCCTCATGGGAGCTCCTGAAGGACCACCTCAAGATCTGGGATGAGTCTCATCCCTCCCGTTAATACAAGTCTTTTCCCTGCTCGAGTGCTGGCGGTTTAGCGTATCTTGCCAAAGGAGAACGGAGGTCAAAGGACATGGGCACTTGTCGGACTGGTCCCCTCAAAGGGCCATCTCACTGATTTCTCCAAAAGGAGAAGAAGAGAAAGCGATTCGTCACACTAGCGTCCCAAATCACTGTATATCAATATAAAGGGTTTCCTATGGCTTCGCATACTCGTATAGTATACGAGTACAAGTACAGTTTACACTTGACAGATGCTCTGGCCACAGTGCCACTGGCCGTTTTAGGGTGTTAGCAGATTCAACCGTGGGAAGGTGGAGGTGGTTCAGGATGATCCCGGCCGGTTGGGTTCTTCGGATTGCGGCTATAACCTTAGCTGTAGTAGTAGTACTCGTAGTGTATCGTTCACACCCATACGTACCTAGACATGAATTCTGTTCCCTCTCTATCCTCTTTCCTCTCTCTCACTTCACAACATAGCCACTCATAGATTATCAAGCTGATCCAAGGTCACACTCCCCTACACTACTTCCGGACCGTCGGTGCGACATCGACCTCGCTGTACAATCATCTATTAACGCTGCAACTACCTTCGGAACAGCTTAGCAACGCAGCTTCGTCCCAATCATCCAGGGCCACCTTTCCTCGTCTTCCACCGACCCTACCGCTTCAGTAACATGGGCCGAACTTTCCGTATCTACTTGGCCGGAGAAACGGTCCTTCTCTGCAGACAATGCGGCAATCATTTAGCTGTAGGCGAAGGGGTCATGTCCAAGGTGAGTACCCGGTCTCTCTGCTGGGTGGCAACAATACACGAAACAAGGATAGGGCACGTGCCGGCCGTAGAGCGTCAAGCGGGGCGAAGATTCAATTTTGCTCACGATTCGTATCATAAAGCAATTCACCGGTCAACACGGACGAGCACTCCTGGTACAACAGGTGTGAGTTCGTTCGTTCTCGCGGAGATTTCCAGCACGAGTCTAAGCTTACATATGATCTCATGCATTGCTTGCAGCGTCAACACATACACCGGAGATGCCGAAGATAGGGAGATGAGGACCGGGCGTCACACGGTTAGGGACGTATTCTGTAGGGTGTGTCATAGTACTTTAGGTTGGAAATATGTGAGTTTATCCACGCCTAATCCATCTTTCCCGAACTCATCACATCATCCATCGGGTGCATATGCTACCAAAGCCCTGCATACTCTCCTCGTCCTTGGGGTGTTTCACGTGGTCATCAGGATGTCCATGCTCATCGGATCGCTTGTGATACGTTAGGACTTCGCTTTCGAACACGATCAGAAGTACAAGGAAGGCAAATATATCCTCGAGCGAGAGATGATCACCGAGAAGCCCGAAAGCAAGCGTGATTTAGGGCGACCGAGAATCGAAGAACTGCCCGTTCGCGAGCTGCTTGCGAGGGTGTAAACCTTACTGACATACTCTTCTTCAGTTCGCACCTTACAAGCTCTCTGGAGATCACTCCTTTGGGCTCACGTTCCTTTTCACTTCTCATATCTCAGGACCGTTACAATCGTTCTCATTCTCTGTATCTTCCCACCACCCTGTACCCACATCCATCAATCCTGTATCGTCTTCACCCTTACTTGTCACCGCGTTGGCCATCCTTATTGTTGCCGATGTCTGTTGTTGTCATATTCCGGTATCTGAGAGCCACCTCGCCCTCCGCCCCCACTATGTTGTCACCTCCTATTCAGTATTTCACATTTGTAGTCCACCTTTTCCCGGTCTGTAGCAAGTGTATGATCACGTTCACTCACAGTGAGAAATAGAGAGCATCGAGGAATTGCGTAGCGCCTTGCTGCATACACAAGACATGAGTAGATCAGGAAAGCTGCGACTACCTACTCACGATAGTCGACCCGTCAACGGATGTAGCCCCTCGAGGGACATCAAACGTCAATCGCGAGAGCGTGATGTATGCTGACACTCCAGGGTCGTTTCCTCTCGATATAATGCGTCTGATACTTCAATCCTCTAACGACAATTCGTCTTTCTGTCCAAAGTCGATGTGGTAATGGAACAGGAAGAATCATCGATGTCGAACGCGGGGGGATTTGGCCATTAGAAGAACGGCAATTCATCGCCCGAGATCGATCTATTACTTCCTGGTCCCCACCTCTTCTTCAGCTCGGGAGCCTGGGAGATGAGCTAGACCGAGAAGGTGCCTGTCTCCTAAGCCTCCTTTACTAGTATTCGATGGCCTTTTCTCCAGTCAGTTAGTTCATTCTCTCATGATCTCCTTTGTCCACTGGGAGCTGACATACCTTTTACGACAGTGCTACTGATGACAATCTCCAGGAAATGAGCTGGATCATGTCATGTCGCAAAATAGGTCCGATACCGTTCGTTCTTCACACCATCTCTCCTGCGTTTCAGATTTCACGTGCAAGATGGAGATCAGTTGTCCGGATTGATCAATTGGGTCTCACGCTTTGCGTTGTGATAATACGGTTGCGAAAATCAGTCAATCTCGCAAAAACTGATCGGAAGCACGTTGGCGAGGTAATTGTGACTCATACACCTGTTCGCTGTCACTGATACCCGCTCCGTCTCTGGAAGCAAGTACTTCTAAAATCACCTATGGCTCCTGTTTGGCTACTTCGACCCCCACCTAAGTATACGTTTGCTTCTCGAACGTCTCATGAGGTGAGTTTTCTGATCGAGACTCATCATCTTTGGTCTTTTAGGGGCCGAAAGAGGCTAGATCGCACCATCTTGAGATCACCCAAAGGACAAAAGGACAAACCGAGATCAGCCTCTGGTGCTTGCTTCCCCGCCCCAATTCCAAGTTGACTGATTATTGTTTCTCTCATTCTGTCTCGCCACCAAGTATATCTGTTCTCTTTCCCCGTAACAGTATTCGTCTTCCGTCCTTTGGTCGCCCAGCTTTGCGATAGTGAGTAGTACCCCTTCACATCTACCCCCAAAGGACCCTTTCGCTTCTCACAATCCATCCGTTCAGATGCGGTCCAAGGTCAGGCGAATCAACGCCAATTGATCAATCTCCCTATGCTCCCTTCAGCTCCCTTACGAGGACTGTACTCGGACGGCAAGATCGTCTTACACTCACATGGGCCGCACCAAGGGACTGCTAGAAAGTATATCTGACTAAATCGATCTGGTTCAACGTCCCTGCTCGATCAAGTGGACTCGGCGTCTTTTTGATACAACAACAGCTTCCCTTCTTTTGTACTGTTTCGTCACTTCTTTCTTTACCTCTTTAATCCTATACTATACATAGTCGAAACCTGACACTGATAACCTTAAGGCAACCTTCCATTGACCCAGCCATCAAACTTTGGTATCAGATCATATCAAAAGTCCCAGTTGCTAATTCATTTCAATTTCTTAGCCACTCGTCAATCACTTCACACATTCCTATATCAATAGCACCAGGACAGCCAAAACTGCCTGTCGGACCGCTTGCACACGTGCCGCACCCAACGTAACTGCAGCGGAAAAGAGCATATCACAGGCACAACAATGGCCATGGCAATGTCTGTTGATACCGAGATGCACATCTCTTCATCTCCAGAGATATCCCCTCAAACACCCATCATGTCGCCCAGTCCGCCTCTGAGGGAGATTACTCGCTCATTGTCCCTCGAGAGCGATGAGGGGATGATCGCAAGTCCTCATCCTGCAAGTCAGACCCCCGGAGGGGTCTTCAGGCATCCACCACAGCAATCATACACACCTAGTACAGGTGTGAGCAGACAGGCTAGCACCGATGGGGACAACGGGTCTCAATTGCTCGGCGAAAGTGGTGAGTCTTTAAGTCTCAGTTGGGTCAGGCGAAATTTCAATTGTCGCATTCTGTGTAGTTGACTCTAAAGACTCGATGCAGATCCTCGATCCCTATCCTCGCAACCCACTGGGTCGTTCCACAGACACTCCGGATCTTCGCATGCTCATTCCAGCCAGAGATCAACCCTCACCCTGCCCCGTATCAACACGCAATCGCCGCTCATCCGCGCTGGGCCGACCAGTACGAGTACTACAGGTCTTAGCGTAGGGTTTGGCTTAGAGGCCTTCAAACTCTCGTCGCCTGCCTCTGTCTCTCAGACTCGCCCACACCCTCAGCCTTTGCCACTCTCCACGGGCATCGCCTTGCCACCTGTACATACACTACAATCTCATTCTCAATCCCCTGAGGACGCTCAAGGACTACTTGTAGGAAGCACGGTCAGTCACAACATGGTACACGCAAGACATAGTAGCATGACCGTCGCACGTCCACAACATCAGCGACTCGCCTCGTTGCCCTCAATCTACACGAGGGAAAGAGAAGGGCTGTACCCTACATCCACTTCTGTCGCGCCTCACGCTCGTATACCGGCCTCGGCTACAACGACAGTGAATGCGAGGCAGTCCGAAGTTCACCCTTATTCCCTACCCTCCCATCGCCGACACCCATCAGCTGACAGCACAAGGCTCACCGAGCATGCTCAGTACGAGTACGCTCATCCCAAGTATCAAGCCCCGCCACCACCACCATTTATCTCATCTTCGGCCCCCTCGGGCAGACCACCGGCTTCCATCTCAACAGGCAATGAGATGAAGCAGTTCGCTAGTAGACCCAAGCTCCAGATACATCCATATGCTTCCCCTCAGACCGACTCCAGGTACAACTTGATGAGTGGTATTCATCCGACGCCATCTCAGACTACGTCTTCCAGCAGCACACTGCCAGGTAGGGAGGGTATGCATCAGACTCCATTGACTGGCTTTGACAGGGACAGGATGTTCCGAAGTCCATCGAGCGGTATCAGCGCCGGCGGCTTCAAAGCGCCTCGCAAGCGGGGTAAGTGGAACCTTTCTGATTGCAGCATCCAAAAAAAAGCAGTGTCGCTGATAATGAGCTTGACTGTCGTGGCAAATAGCCGACGATATCCAGCTTGGGATATTGAACGATGTTTTCGAGAGAACGGCGTATCCCTCGACGGAAGAGCGGGATGTACTGGGCAAGCGGCTAGGCATGACTTCGCGTAGCGTGCAGATTTGGGTATGTTTGACTCCGTTCTGCATCTTTATCTCAATGGAAAGAGGGTAAAACGTTAAATGTCTGGTGCTGGTGCAGTTTCAGAACCGTCGTCGAGCAGTCAAAGTGGACGCACAATCTGCAATCCAGCGAGCCGAGGCGGAGGGTCAAACTCAAATTCACATCCGAGGCGAGCACCCACTCAAGCATACCCGGTCAGCGACCACTCATAACATTCATCGTGTGGGCGGTCACACAAGCATGGATATCAAGCAGACTCTTGGTGGTGCTGCCATGAGTTATCACCCTAGCGCCGCCAATGCCAACTTCTCGGGGATTGGCCATGTTAGGGGACAGAGCGATGGATCTCCATCTACGGCCTATATGAGATGGCAGTCAGCTCAGAACGTACTGGATTGGCGAAGGGATATGCCTCAGCCTCAGCCTCAGCCTTTGGCTCATCCTCCGGTCCAGCTTCACTATCATCCCATATCCCAGCCACCGGCTCAGGCTCATGATCAACAGTCTCGTCCACCGCAGCTCCCGAATCATAGCAGGGTGGTCAGTTTAGTGGATGGGGGTAGGCTTGAAAATCACTCAGCCGATGGTAGGGTGGAAAATGAGAGACTGACGACAGAGGTAGATGTGAAAAGAGAAATCGTTTCACCGAAGCAAGGGACATGATATACACACAGATAATGATGTTAGATTGACTCGCTGTGCTCGTCCACTACTTTAATTATAGACCAATACGATACTGCCGTGCTGTCCGAAACGTCCTTTCCGTCAAGTTTATGTCGTGTATCGCGCGATCACAGACAATGAAATGAATATGGTATATGTTGCATACAACAATCGCCCTGTCTCTTCTCCATCCATATGGCGGATCAACTAAAACGACTTCTATCATTGTACAAGATGGACTACTCGTGCTTAATGTCTCCTGCGTGCAGAGTGCTGCCCTGCCGATACTCGAATTCCCTAAAAGCCAACATAGGGGGATCGTCCCTTTACTCGCTAATCCCTCCAGTACTTCCTCTACTCCTACTTCTACTCAGCGCCAGTCCATCAGGTCCAACGATGGCAGCATATTGACCGCGCTTAGGATCGTTCTGTCGCTTTGCTAGTGTTTTCTTGACTTTACGTTCGGGTCGGACAACGATGACGGGTACAGGGGAGTGGGAAACGGCGAACCGGGAAACTGAACCCATTCCAGGGGCTATGTGGACGTATCGGCGAACGTAGGCATAAGCATCAATCATACATTCAGCCTCAAGTGTCGCATGTAGGATACGGGCAGGTTTCGAATTCACGATGACGCATGACAGCGCCGAACGACATTGTAGGGGTGAGGGAAGGTGTGACTTACCGCCCAGAGCTCTGCCCCATGTCTGGAATTTGGATCGAGTGCCCTTCGTGCCCACGACCAGAGCTGCAGAACATGATGGAAAGGTAAAGGGAGCGATGGGCCAGTCAGCATAGCGTACACAACATTTATCTCCGGGCGCTAGTCTCATGATGGGACAGAAAGCTCACTCACAGTCAGGTCTGTATAACGCGATCATCTTGAGTAGGATCTCTGTAATCTTGCCAGCTACGAATTCGACTATCACCGATATCTGGTAATAAACATGATGTTAGATCAGGGTGAATTATCTCTTGACGGAAGCGGGATTAAAGTTGGAGGGTATGAACGCGTCGATATGATCACTCACCCTTCGCTCGTCGGCCTCGTCGTTCTTTTCCAGGATAGTCTTCAGTAATCTCTGTGCATCTTCACGCAGTTCTTCCTGAGCTTCATGCGATTGTCGTTCTGCAAGACGATACATCAATCAGTTTTCTCCAGAGGCAATGACGAGAATAAGTCATTAATTGTATTGGAAAATATCATCAATGCACGGATTTGAGTGTCAGAGCAATATGCGAGTGTGGGTCAAACAGTACAGAACCTGCCAACTGGTACTCACCCCCTTCATCCAGCTCAATTACACGAATAGCGACGACCTCATCTCCGTCCTCGACCAACTCAGACATCAGCCAGTCCAGAGCATCTTCGCCTGACTCATCGGGAGACACAGCCACTGCGAAGACACGTGTGTTCCTCGATCGCTTGTATCCCTCGCTCTTGGCCTAGTCATTCGGGTCCGGGTCAACCGTCAGCGCAATCCAGATATCGTGTTGCATGACGGTAGTGATGAGGACATGGCTCTGTGACCTATACATGTGGTGAGAGACGTGTGCGCAGAGTCGGACTTACCTGACAGGTGAAGGCAAACAATGCCGCTGGTCCAGCCTCAAACGCCTCGAATCCAACTTTCCTCCTGTATTTGCCATCGTTCGGACCTTGTCCACTCGAATTGGTTCTCGTCCTTGGGAAACCGGTCGAAGAGGAATGCGAGTGCATTGCCGAAGGCAAGTGAGGGGTCGTGTCTGCATGCATCGTGCGCGGTCTCTCGGGTAATTGGACAGATACTCTGGAAGAAGAATGCGTGTTTGTACCGGAAGTGGATGATGGCAAGTTTGAAAAGCTTGGCGAAGGAGATGGGGATACTGTATTGGGTGCGCTGGATGCGGGTGTATCACCAGGCGATGATTGTGTATGTCGAAGTACAGGTCGAAGGGACATTTTGACACAATCAGTATCAAATGCGGAAGAAAGGAAGGGCTGCCGCGGGCTTCGCAATTGGGCGATTGGGCGATATTTGATATTGGATTGCTGGATGTCGCGGTGATCGGTTTCGAGTGCGAGGTGCGGTTGATAACGCAAGGCTTGGCGGAAAGGAACAGGACAGGACAGGCCAGGACAGGACAGGGACTGGTGATATAGTATCTGTGTGACGTGACGATGATGACAGCAATAAGTTACCAGATTCCAGCAGCAATGGATGTGACGCCCTGCTGATCGAGTTGGAAAGTGTAAGTAGGAAAATGAAACAAGGATGATGATGATGATGAGTGATGATGAATGAATGAATGATAAAGGCAAAGCTAAGGAAGATGCCTGTCCAGGCCCCGTATTTACCCGTCTACAGTCTACAGTCTATAGTCTACAGTCTACAGTCTACAGTCTACAGTAGTGTAGACTAGTTCGTATCCCCTCCCTATACGGGATGCCGTTCCTCGCGATCGCTCAACCCATTCCGTCACTTTTTGGAGCTCCGCTTCTTGATTGCTTGATCTCTTGGTTTCTTGCCAACTTACATTGTCGAGGGTCGTCATCGATTGTCCTGTTCTTATTAACGGATTGGATTGCGGTCCATATACCACATAGTCGACGATGCGATAGCAATAGCAATAGCAGATAGACACCTCGCAACGCCCGTTCCTCCCTATCCTTTTCTTTCACTTGTTCAGGTGGCCAGCTACATATCCCCTCGTTGGAAACGGTATGCCGCTGTGCACCAATTGCGCGTACCCCGCTCAGCATGTATATACCACTTACAAGACAAAATCGAATATCCGTCTGGGCGTATGTGTGAGTCGCAGTCGCAGCCTCGCACTCGCAATCATGCTCTTTTTCTTTTTGTGCTCTGTGCTTTTTTCAATAAATGGCCATGGCCATGGCCAGACTCTATGTTGAATAAAAAGAAAAAGAAAAATGGTACAGCTCTCTTGACGATGCGCCGACTCGCCTTTTGATACCTTGCAGCCACGATGTGACGAATTTCAAGATCCGTTGATCGAGCACCCAGACCTTGTCCTCCTTCTGGACTTGATTCTGCTAAGACCGGCTGTGTTCCTTCATCTTCTCTTCAATAGAGGCTCGCCGCCTTTCGACGCTGATAAAGGTCGGATCGCTAGTCAAGATCCCTCGACTGTCCAGGCACATCCATCGATAGCAACAGAAACAGAGACAGCACCAGCACCAGCACCATGCGAAAATCGTGTTCCCGACGAGCAGCAGGACAAGGACAAGGACAAGGACAAGGACCAGGACATGAAAGATCCGATGGCAGGGACATCACTGGATTTGGATCAGCTTCGAGCGATCAGGATACACGACCAAGTCATGGAATTCGGGCTTATCAGCATACTCGCCGAAACGACCGTACGACTCCTACCTATCCTACAAACTGGTCACAGTCAAGACAAATCAGTATCAATTATCCACGAAGGGGGGATCGAAACCGGTATGATTGTGCGCACGATGGGACGTGTGACATTGGAGACTATCATACAGCATAGTATTACTCTAGGCTTGGCGTTGCTAGCGTTGAGATGGAAACGGTGGTATCCCCTTTCCTACGGGTACTCGCAACGTGGAGACAATTGCGATAAAGCTAGGGAGGAAAGAGAGGGAGAAACGACGGGTAGGCCTGTAGAGACTGACTCCCATAAGGACGGGAGAAGGGATAACTTTCTGTCAGTCGAGTCACACCCCATCCCAAGTATAACACTCCACAATACGCATTTTGTAACTATTTGACATGTCCCGCATGTCCCGATGATCTAAAACGGAAGATCTCACCACTGATACGCTTGAATATCGTCTTCTCCGACTAATTAGGCCCTCACTCATCCCCCTGACCATACTTTACACGTCCCTCCTACCTCTGATGTTGCAACTATTCCTATCAATATGGCATGTGCCTGCTTCCAAATCGAATATACCCCCTAGTGACATACACGAGGCTCCGATGGCCGACTCGAGCGACACCTCAATCCTATCGGGCATTGCGACAATATTGTCTTCCGCCTCTTCACCCGCATGGCTACAAGTAATCATACCGCCCGGTATACGGACCGAGCTGCGCAGCTTTCAACTTGCGTTGTCGCAATCCCTTATCGCCTTGCGCTCTGATAAGACCTATACGTGGACATGGGCTGGAACCAAGCTGCTAGGGGGGATGAGCGCTGGCTTTGGCTTGAGAGTTTTGTTGCCTACCAAACCTTGGGAGACGACTGCTATCATCTTAGCAGGGTGGGTGGGTGCAGCTTTGATCCCTGGGTTACTGGAGAGCCTTACTGGGCAGATCATGGCTTTCATTCCACCAGGAATAATGTCACACACATGATACAAGTTGTATAAAATATCGAGACCTTTCCAAGATGCAAATCTCACCATATCCGATTTTCAATAGTCCCATTTGGGGCTTTGACGCGGCATCGGCATCGGCATCGGCCTCAGCAGTGTCGTGGAAGCATTCATACGCGATTATCATCAATCCAAAAAATTCATCCAGCAAGTGAACCCGTGATTCCGGTGATGAGCAACATCAGTATGGGATCCCTGTCCAATATCTTAGCCTTGCTTTTGAGATTGCCGTGATTGAGCCAGCAGACTCTGCCTGTTCTAAAAGCCCAGCCCGCTACGCCTTGGGTCCCCATTCCAAGCTCCGCTACTCTTGAGCTCGATCCACGGGAAGAGGGCTTCGAGGTCCTCAAATCCGAGAGATGCGTACATGCCCTTTGGGCCCAGATCAGGGTTTGCGCCTTCCAACGGTACAGTGGGAGGTACACCTGATGGATGAGGTGTTGGCTTTGTCGAAGGATGCAGTTGAGCCACGAGGCTAGAGTAAAAGAGATCGAGATCAGTCTGCGTCCCATATAATACTTGTGAAATGTAGGGGGCTTGGCTGTGTTCGAGACGACGTTTCTTGAAACTTGCACGAAGGTGTACGACTCACATCATAGGTCCCACCCAACGTCGCCTCTTTCCGATCTCCTCGTCCCATTCAGCCATTCGTACTCCATCATTACTCCATGATACGTCGCCTCCCCAAAGCCCACCTTCGTATTCATCATCGACCTCAAAGTGCTGTTTTCTCACATCGGCTGTCAGCGGTATTGTGTCCGCTCGACTATTGTCCCTGTCCCCATTGGCCGACGATGCAGTGTCACTTGGCTGAGAACCGATCTGTCTCGGCGTGAAGTTCGGATACCTTGAATGTGATAGTGCAGGCTGGGGTCTCTCAAGGGTATCGTATGGCCGATCTTCCACGCGGCGCTCAATATTCGTTGCCAGTCGAGGAGCGTTGTCCAGCTCGTCGACCGGGGAAGGCACCTCTGTCAATGCGGGCAGACCTGCTGAAGATCCTCCAACAGGCGCAGCTGCGGCTCCAACGCCATGAGCAGCGGAGGTTGCATTGTTTCCGTTATGCATCCCCGTTCGTCCAGAGCTAGTCCCCTCAGCGGTTGCGGATGCTGGCACATTGCCATGCGTCGAGGCAGAATTTGTCCTCGCACGTCCCACGCTCCAGGTCCGGCGTCGGCCAGTCCCATCATCGCTATCTCGACTTCTGACCAAAGTCAAGACCGCACCCAAGCTGCTGCTGGTATGAGCACTTGCTGATGCTGGTGGAGAGCCAGCAGCAGTGTGATCGGCAGCTGACGACGAAGTCCTTCTTCTTCCTGGGATAGGGATGTAAGACGCGATTGCCGACCGCAGTGACCCATTAGACGGAGACTGAGGTGGCGAAGTCGAGCCCCCCAGAGCAGATGTCGACGACACAGATGGACCCCTACCAGAGATGGGTATGACAGCGGCTCCAAACGACGAGACGGCGTGTTCTGCCATTGACAGGCCATATGAAGTCGTCCGAGGAGAAGAAGGTGACATTGACCTGACCAACGGGAAGTATGCCTCGTTAGGACCTCCGACAGGCGATGCGGACGGAGCGTTCCCTTTCGCTTTCGCCTTGCTTGATGAGATTTGGTCTGATGAACGGTAGTACCTCGATCCAGCAATTGTCTCTTCATCGACGTCGGGCGGCAATGATAGATATCTGAGCAGAGGAGGATGAAGCGCCAGATGGGCGTTTGGGTTAACAAAGAGTGAAGGTTGGTCCACCAGTACGCCGAAAGCCAGGATCCGTACGTCTTGTAGATGAAGAACTACTCGGACTGATGTCGGCTGGCTGGAAAAGTTGTTTTGGTGTCTGGTGTAGGAAGCGATTGAAACATGTAGAATTTGAGCTTTATTCAGAAGAATTCACAAGAGGACGAAGAGCGAAGAGGAAAACTTGAATCGAATCAGACCTGTCGACTCACTTGAGCTCATCGTAAATCTCGTACGGGTCGAATGTGCGAGAATACATCCTGTTGATACTAGCGGAGCCATTACGATGCAACGTGACGAATCGCTAGGTGATTGCTCATCGGGATCAGGATTTCAAATAGAGGACAATATAAGTATGGCTCTCTTCACTTACGGTCCATGCCTCTTCATGCGTACAACCTGTGAGCCGATGTTCCAGCTTGCCGAGGGTTCTGCATGAAGAGTCCAGAGTCAGTGTCTACAAAAGGGAACTGGGTAGTGACTAGAGCCTCCTTGAGGATATAATACGCCCGAACACTATATAAACTCACCGCAAGAACACGGCCCGCCAAGAATCATCGTCACCCTTCAACCGCTTCCAGCTTCTCAGGAATCGCCTTTCAAATGCATCTTGCCATATCCGCTCATCCCATCTGCCATGCTCAAACCTCTCCACTATCCACCTAGGCCTTGCCCTTACGAGAATCTGAACGAAAAGACGCTCGGCATCGCCCTTGTCTGGCGGCAAGAAATGCGTCAGATGTGGAATGACTGCTAGAGTCTGTGGGTATGGTGGAGCAGACAGTACCGATCGTATCGCAGGAGGGATCGGTGAAAGATGCGAGCGTGTCAATGAGAGTAAGATTGGATTCAGTGATAAGAATGGGACGAGATTCGACAATGGGAGATATCTGTCATGGGATGACTCATGGTTTTGACGCATTTCATCAGCTATACCTCTGACCAAACCACAGTGTCGAACGGCCGGACTCACGATGCTATTTGGCTTAGAACCTCCCCTGGCATCTCCAGTAATGGGCACTTGCCATCTGCAGGAGGTATCGACGGATCGGATCGATCGTTTGATTCTGGAACCATTTTGACCGGGTTCATCTGTTCGGAATCCTCCGGATGCGCCGGCCCGTCAATGGCAATGCTCGTATGATCTTCTTGACCGTTCATATCGTGCTTTGAAGCTACTATCGATCGAGCTAGAGATTGAGAATGAGATTTGAGTTGTGTAAGTATTGACAACGTTTTGGTCCTTTTCAATGATCTGCGGCTGCACTTTATAGGCTTCGGTTACTCGTAACTAGTATGCATGCCATTCATCATTCATCATTCATAGTTCTCGCTATCGCTATCGCTATTCGCCGCCCGGTGCCCCGCATACAACCCCACATCCAGTTGAATGGTTTCCTATACTAGAAAGTGGGGGCTCATATATATATATATACATATATACATATATACATATATATGCTGCATACGACCGCCACTTTCGGCATTTCCCCACTGCACATTTCATACTGTGAGCTGCAGCTTTCCTTTCCAGCGTCATCGAACACAGGTCGAATCAAGGTCAATTCGAGCCGAGGTTGCTGCATGTCAATCTTGTCATCTTACCTGGTCTGAACATTATAATTCTCATCTCGATCACCAACTTGAGGAGAACCACAAGACCATCTTCCCCGGATCAGGATACTTGCTGCTTTACACTTTTTACAACATCTTACCTGACCATGTCCCGACCCACTATCACCGCGGCGCTGCGACCGCTCGTCCGACCTACTTTCGTTCCCTCTCCTCTCGCCTTGACCGCTCGATATGCCTCCGCATCGACCACAAGCTCCTCAACAAGCTCACCGCTTGGACCACCTCCTGCCGAGCCAAGCTCTGCCGGTCCCTCAAGATCATCAACCCCTTCCCACCCCTTGCCCCTTACATGGCCCAACTATCTCAGCTTGAGGCGACAGAGAAGACTATGGTCCAGTGTGACGACCATCCCAACAACATTTTTGGGATTGTTCTTGGGTGGTGGATACTTCGCTAGTCTGGAGTCGGATCCTACTCAGCTTATTATGGGTATCGAGGCTATGTGAGTTGTCTCGTCTCGTTATGTTTATGTGATATACCATGTTATCATCGAGATAGAAGTCGGACGCAGACGCTGCCCTGAAACACACTCTTGGCGACTGGTATTCAACGATGTGTTTCACATGTGCGGCAAGAACAGAGATACAGATGAGAATCCGAAGCTTGAGCAAATCAGGCAAATCAGGCTGGGAGTGTGGAGCAGATACTAGGGAGGAGGAGGGGCGCCGACGCGGCTGGAGTGAAAAGGCCAACACTGGAAATCAGACGTTATCTTCAGCATCTTTACGTTGAGATGACGATACCCCTTACATTGTCCTTGGTCAACCTCGTAGATCGTCCATCCGCAAGGAGCGTCAATAAACTCAGGAACTGACAAACCTTTCTTTGTCTACTTCTACAGGTATGTGTATGGAGGCGCGACGTGAGTGTTATCTGTTGGACGATCAAAACTCGTGGATATGCTAAAGGTAATGGTCATAATGCTCCATGGTGATGGACAGACTCGGTTGTATGGGTAAGTCTCTGCCGCTGGACGTTTCCAATGCCAGATGTTGAAACTGACGGATCTGTTCGTTTCTGTCCATACTACTTTCCACACACCAAACCAACGCGATAACTCCTTAATTTTCACTACACCAATCTCAAACATACCGTTTCCAGCCCTCGGATATCTTGCCGGTCCAACTCTCGGATCTTCCCTCTTCTCCATGACTCACCCAGCAATCTCAAAGGGTGCCAACTCGCCCTTAGAAGTGATGGACCGAGAATTCTTCAACCGGATAAAGAGAAATAGGGCGGACCCTCGATTCCAATCTGCCCAGAATATCATTCCTGATTTCTACGGAGAAAAGGTGCGTCCAGTCTCAAATCCTGCCTGGCATTTCGGGTATCACCATATGCCTAGACCACCTAGACCACATCGTGGACGTTTGGGTGGAGTCGGCAAATTTCTCTTTAATTTGAGATCACGCCCGCGCTTGTGAATGACCGTGTGCGGTTGGGATATTATCGCACTCGTAATTCACCTTTGAATGACTTTTGATTCCTTTCGTTGCTCTCAGATCGTATCCCTTTCAACATACCGACGTTGGCTCAGAGATCAGGCCGTATACAAGCGGAAAGCGATGCACGGCGTACCTGCCGAGGATGCCTAAGGAAGTCGGAAGGGAAACAGAAGAGTAATCACGCTATGTTGGTGCAGGGGGAAAGGCGGAAAATGGCATTTCAGTGGACATACGCAAGATGGTGTGTGTATTGAGGCTGAGACCATCCTCGACTGAGGCTGTGATGAGCCGATGAGTTTGGAAGCGGAAGCGGTTCAGGCAAAGGGGCTCGAGGATGAGGACGATCAGCCATAGTATAGTGCCTTGGCGGTATAATGACAAACAGCCTTGAAGATGCATCCCTCATCATCACTCGAATTCTGACCTCTATCATAGTTCGTGTCGCCTGTTCAAACCGTGTGCTTTCGTGCTTAAGCTAGAAGTGATTATCAGATATCTTTCACATTCACATTCACATTCACATTCACGCGTACTCGCATAATGATGATTGCCGATCACTATAGCTTGCCATGTTATTTCGGCCGGTTCAGCTTGCGTGCACTGCACTGCTTACCTATGCATGTCTAATCACGTGATTTGCTGTGGTGCAATAATGTGCAGAATCGCTCAGGACCGAAGAACTACAAGATGCAACGTCTTGAATCTGATAGGTCAGTTGATCTCAACTCACGTGGCAAATCCGACTTGTTCCGATGTATATCTACCAGGAAACGTCCACCAAACGAAATCACCAGTCACCAATCATCGACAAGGATATGGTCATTCTCCATTAGAGCACCTGACCTGTATTAATTGTATACTCACTGCTGTGCTGTACGTAGCTGGCTGCAGCGATCGCTTGTCCTTCTCACATCGTCGAGTTGAAATCATCATCAAGATAGCATTCTCTCTTTCTCACCTAAGTTACACATACAACAAATTACTCACTACTCAGCTTGACGCAGCGCTGGCCTATCATTGCATTGCCATTAGCATATATATCCTCATAATACCTATCATTGATCAACCCAACTGTACACCAGCCTCGTCGCTCCAAGACTAAGACCAAAACGATCGTCACGCCCTCACCATGTTCCGACCCACAGCCTCTTCAGCTCTTCGATCGATCCCATCCTCGTCATCGCGATTAATCGCCTCGGCCCCATCGGCCTCAAGAGCGTTCCACGCCACTGCTTCTGCTTCCTTGGCCACCCCTGCCGAGAGTAAGCCCGCGCAAGTCAAGGAGTTCAAGATCTACCGATGGGTGAGTGGCGATGTACATTATGTCTTGACACCAATAGAGTCTACTTGAGCCATACCCAAACCCAAGGAATGGCGGAGGATCACGGTGGCTAAGCTAGAGATCGGCGAGGCTGACAAAATATCTCGACAACGCGCAGAATCCGGACACCCCCAGTGAGAAGCCCAAGCTTCAGAGCTACAAGGTTGATCTCTCGCAATGTGGACCGATGATGCTCGATGCTTTGGTAAGTGGAGCTGTGTCTGATAGGTGACGGGTTTACGCGTATACATATTGACGGCGTCAACTGCATCTGACCGTGCTGCCTTTTTGGTCTTTCTGCAAATACAGATCAAGATCAAGAACGAGCTCGACCCTACCCTTACTTTTAGACGATCTTGCCGAGAAGGTATTTGCGGATCATGTGCTATGAACATTGACGGTGTCAACACTTTGGCTTGTCTTTGTCGAATCGACAAGGACACCAACAAGGACTCAAAAGTATACCCTCTTCCTCACAGTGAGTGCGAGAAACTTTGATGTGTTTATTCTGGGGCACGCGGGCTGACTTCTCTTTTTACTCCACAACAGTGTACATCGTCAAGGACCTCGTACCCGATCTTACCCACTTTTAGTGAGCATATTATTACTTCAGTCAATCGGTCGCGAGTCTACGTCTTGCTGATTAAACTGTATTTCCCCTCACAGCAAGCAATACAAATCTATCGAGCCTTTCCTCAAGAATGACAACCCCCCAGCTCAGGGAGAATTCTTGCAGACTCAGGAAGACCGAAAGAAGCTTGATGGCATGTACGAGTGTATCCTGTGTGCTTGTTGCTCAACCTCTTGCCCCTCTGTAAGTCCAAATTTCTAATTCGATCCCCGAGCGGGGATCTCTCCTGTGTTTGAAGATCAAGCGCATGCCCAGACTTGAAAGCTGACCTGCGCATCATTCTTGCCCTGTTCGCAGTACTGGTGGAACCAAGGTACGCCAAGCACTTTATTTGATCAACAACGTATATGTGCAAACGCTGATGGTTCGACATCGTTCTCTATTCAGATCAATACCTTGGTCCCGCCGTATTGATGCAAGCGTACCGATGGATGGCTGATTCACGAGTACGTCAAAAGATGCCTTTGCCTTTTTAAATCCCATCTTACGGCGCATCGATCTTGTGCTGATTGATTTGTCTGTTTGTCCCGTCCATAGGACTCTTACGGTGCTGAGCGAAAGGAGAAGATGCAGAACACCATGTCCCTCTACCGATGTCACACTATCTTCAACGTGAGTGGAGCTTGCTAGCTTTTTTTTCGTCGCTTCGAATGTCCCGAGACGTCCCCCAAAAAGCGCTATAATTTTGAGTGGTGAACGCACGAAGAGCGCGAAAATGGTTGGGGCGCCGCCATCGATCGGGGACCATCCTTTCGTGCCTTGCGTCACAACCATATCTTTTCGATATACCAAATCATGATTCGTCCAGCGACGTGAGATCAGTATGGCTGATACTGGATTCATCACTTCTCTGCAGTGTTCTCGAACATGTCCCAAGGGTCTCAACCCCGCTATGGCTATTGCCAAGATGAAGCTCGAGATGGCTACCGAGTAAACTCGGTTCAGAAAAGAAAAGTGAAACGGGTTGCAAGGTGTGCATCGTATGAAAGGGAAGTCTTGGACGTGAAGGCCTGGCAGCACAGTCTGGCAAGCGATTGTCAGCATGTAGCGTTTTAGCGCATCTGTTAGAGTCTCAGTCGTGCTGTCTTTGGTCAAGAACGAAGAAGTGTTTGAGTGATGTTGGTTGGGGCAAGCAACTGTCATTGTTACGTTTCCCTCTCTGGTTTCGTTTCGTATTGCGACCTTTCATTATTGGTTGTTTGTATTTTTTATGCATCTGCATGATATCATGCGTCCATTGCATCCTGCCGTGTGCGTATGTCGACGTAGGTAGTGGGATAGTGGGAAAGAGGAAGGAGGATGTCAACATATGATATGTGATGTATAATCGGCATGCATGATGCTGTTAGATGCATGATGCCTGGTGGTAGGGAAATGGGGGAATACTACGCCACGGCCGTGGAATGCCTCGGCGATATTCATTACTATAATAAGCGGATGCGGTCCGTCAATGGCCGAGTATCCCCTAAAGGCATTAAACTTCCCCCCACCCCACTCGATCGATAGTACAGTGTACACCTACCTACATCTGCTCCCCTTTGGTCTGGCTCTTGCTCTTGATATCATTTACTTCATCCTCTTCTCGTATTCTATTTCTCATCTCAAGAATCCCAAACAAACCAATCATCTCCCAAAAAACCAAAATGTTCTCCCGACAAGTCGCCAAGTCCAGCTCTGCCCTCGCTAGGGGTTTCGCCTCGTCCGCTCGAGCTAACAAGAAGGTAGCTGTTCTCGGTGCTGCCGGTGAGTGTTTTTGGTTGGTTGGTTGGTCTGTCTTTGTCTTTTGTGTTGCGGTTATCAGCCGCGTTTACGGCCCGCGCTGTGCTCAGCCGCTTCTGGCAAACAGAGTGTGGACATGGGAAGGACGAAGCACATGGCATGGAAAGAGAGTGAATGTCTGGTCTGGAGCGAGCGGATCTTGATCACACGCCCGGACATACAGACCGAAGGTCTGGTCTAGTCTGGTCTGGTCGGTAGGCGAAAGGCGATGACTTGCGTGCTCGTACTACTCCGAAGGGAGAACAGTTATAGGCTCAAGGGACTGAGCTAGATTGAGCTGGGCGGGAAACACCATTTGGATGATCAGACGGGTAGAGGTCCCACTTGAAGAATGAGGAGGACGCAGAGTGACATGTGGAGAAGTCAGGGAGAGATTGGTCGCCATTGCCAATGTGGACCTGTTCCAAGTGATGATGATCGAAACAAATCAGCAAGCTGATCACCTTGCATTTCCCCCGCTTTTTCCTCCGTTACCTCCCTTTACTCTCATCTTGCCTCCTACATCTAACTCACCTGACTACGCTGTCTCGCTCGGTCTCCCTGCCTCACAGGTGGTATCGGTCAGCCCATGTCTCTCCTCCTCAAGACTGACCCCCTCGTCACCGCCCTCTCCCTCTACGACATCCGAGGCGCCCCCGGCGTCGCTGCCGACATCAGCCACGTCAACACTGCTTCTACCGTCAAGGGTTTCGAGAAGGATGAGTGAGTGTCGGTCTTGCGCACATATGAAACGCTGTGCTATGTGCTATGTGCGACGTGTGTCATGAGCGGTAGCGGATACAAGAATTGTCATTGACGCCCATTCTTCGACCTGCAGCATCAAGGAGGCCCTTACCGGTGCCGAGGTCGTTATCATCCCCGCCGGTGTCCCCCGAAAGCCCGGTATGACGTGAGTGAGAACCTTCTGATTCAGCAGGAAACGATTCGCGGTACTAATGAGAATGCCCTGTTGTGACCTGTAGCCGAGATGACCTCTTCGTGAGTTTCCTTGTCAATCGAGCAATCTCCAGTGGGAACGTTATCTACTGTTTAGCGGATCAATTAATGAGAGAGAATCTTGCGTAGAACACCAACGCCTCCATCGTCCGAGACCTTGCCGAGGCTTGTGCCGAGTACTGCCCCAAGGCTTACATCGGCATCATTTCCAACCCCGTCAACTCCACCGTCCCCATCTGGGCTGAGGTATACAAGAAGAAGGGTGTCTTCGACGAGAAGCGGTGAGTGAAGACTGGCGCATATCACATTGATTGATAAAATTCGATCTGCCTGGCTGATATAAACTATCGCCTTACTGCAACGCTCTCATTGTCATTGTCACTGTCACTCTTTACTCCATTCCGTCAATGTGCCCAATCGGCCTATGGATGTATGAACCCTCGCTTCGCTTGGAATTCGCAGACTCTTCGGTATCACCACCCTCGACGTTGTCCGAGCTTCCCGATTCCTCGGTGAGATCAAGGGCGCTGACCCCAAGGACGTCAAGGTCACCGTTGTCGGTGGTCACTCTGGTGTCACCATCGTCCCCCTCCTCTCCCAGACCGCTCAGGGTAAGGAGGTCTCCGGCGAGGCTTACAAGGCTCTCGTCAACCGAATCCAGTTCGGTGGTGACGAGGTCGTCAAGGCCAAGGCCGGTACGGGTTCCGCCACCCTCTCCATGGGTTTCGCCGGTGCTCGATTCGCCAACTCGCTCATCCGAGCCCTCAACGGCGAGTCTGGCGTCGTAGAGCCCACTTTCGTCAAGTCCCCCTTATACGAGTCTGAGGGTGTCGAGTACTTTGCCTCTAACGTCGAGCTCGGCACCGAAGGTGTCAAGAAGATCAACCCTGTCGGTGAACTCACCGCCCAGGAGCAGGAGTTGCTCAAGGCTTGTCTTCCCGAGTGAGTGGCTGTGTCTTTTTTTCACTTCACTTCAATATCAACCAATTTCCGTAGGCATCATTTACTATCCACCGCCGCCTTCGGCAGTGCGAGCACGCCCCACCTCGCTTCATAACACGTTTCCCAGTCGTGCCATCTTGCTAATCCGTATGATGTGTCGCGTGCATCTTTACAGCCTTGCCAAGAACATCAAGAAGGGTGTCGAGTTCGTTACCAAGGCCTAAAGTCACCAAGTGACATGACCAGAGGACAGGCGGCATAAATAAAATGGGAAATGGGATAAGGATAAGGAGATCTACGGTATGCATTGGGTCATGGTTCTGATCATGCATGCAGTATATTGGAGCTTTGGCGGTTTGGCGGAATTTCTCTGTCTCTTCTGAGAGGTTGGCTGAATCTCTTGGTACAAGATCTGGGATATGATGATCCAGCTCCGCTCACCGGTGTGTGACGAGACAAGGACACTCACTGTACACTACCCGGATGGGATAGATATCCTGCTTTGCAGATTTCCGTTCCAAACGTACCCTCTTCGGAGCGGGGAAATTGGTCAGATCTACGTAGCTCTCGAGTGAGCACACGATGGGGTCGCCTAGAGTATTCTTATTTGTTCATCTGTGCCAAAGCGGTGCGGGCGATACCACTCATTCCCTTAGCTAGTAGCGAGATCCATCGCACCCGTTGACCCGTTCACGTGGCGGTATGAGCGGACATTCACAACAGCGCTCAGTGAGTTGATGGATGGTCTAAGCCTTCTAAGCCATTGCGTCTTGTTCGGATCCTGTCGGATTGGAATCGTAATCTTATGGCGGCGACCTGCGTCTACTTTGTCTTTGTCCGGCCACTGATCATCTATATCACAATGGGCAACAATTGACCGCGTCAATCGATTGAAAGGCGATGCTGCTGTTGTTCGGTTTTACTTTACCGATGTTAAAAGGTATTTTCTCTGCTCCGAAAAAAACCAGCCATACGCTACGGTGTGGTAATAAACAGCCCTTTATATCCGGTATGCATTTCGCGAGGAACGCAAACGATTACGGGATTGGATACTGTAACTGATCGTAGGCCCTCAATGCTGTACAAAAGAAGGGGGTGTCGGACGGGTGCCGCCATGACTTTCGACCTTACCTCGGCTACAAATGCCACGGCGCGGTTTTACCATAGCATGTGTAGTAAGGTAATAAGCAAGCATAAGAGCGCCACGGGCTAACGCTACAGCTACAGCACTCAGTTGAGAGTTGATACATTAAATTGCAGTCTCGCCCGGCAGCTCACTCTGCAGGTATTAGGCGTGTGACTTGTAAGAACAGATGCATGAGCACAGGCGTTAAGACGACCAGCAACATGATTGAGCGCCTCCGAATGAGTCCGATGAGCAAGAGCAGAGTAGTAGGTCGAGTACAGCTCAAGGTACAGCTTTACAGCTGCAGTAGCTGTAGTTGTCCGACCCGATGGGATGGGATGAGCAATTGATTTGATTGCCCTGATTCTTGATTCAGGGTTTTATTTATGCAGTACGCACGCACGCACAGACCCTCACGCGTTGTTTTGATTTTTTTTTTTGTTTTTTTTTTGTTTTTTGTTTTGATTTTTGAGGGTATCATATGATATTGGGAAAACGACTGAGCGGATGGACTGGGCGCGAGGGAATCGTGAATCGTGTTTGAGGCATTGAGGCTGTGTTGACATTCATCGCATACACCCATACATCCACCCATACATCCTTTGCATCCACCTCCATACCCATTCCCATCTCCGCCCGCATCTCCCATCTCCCATCTCCGACTCAGTCCTCTTCACATCTCCTTTCATCCCACGCTTTATACAATACATATATAAACATATATATATATATATACTCATTCACATCAAGCGACACATACACGTAAATCACTTACTCACATACACTCTTTGACTTTGTCTGTCGCCACCGAACAGCAATCACAACACAGAACACAACACGACACAACACAACACAACACAACACAACACAATGTACTCTCTTACCCTCACCGCTGCCGCCCTCTCCGCTCTCGCCCTCACTGGCGCTATCACCGTCGAGTCCCCCGACCGAGACACCATTTGGAAGTCTGGAGACACTAGCCAGACCATCACCTGGAAGGCTGTCTCCACTGACCCCGACAGCTTTGTCGTTCAGCTTGTCAACCAGGTAAGTTGGATTCGGACGAGTCAATGACTGGTCCCCCGTATGTAGGCACAAACGGGGCCCATGTCCAGGTCTGTGCGCCATGCAGTATCATTGGTCACTTGACTGGGTACAATCTGAGCACTAGGATCTTGAGAAAAAAGGACGGCTACGCATCGACATCTACCCACTGCTCCCCCTGCCTTCTTATGTCGTCACTTGTCATCATCAAATATGTCACTTAGCGGTGCAGTGCTGACGAGACGATTTCTGCATTATTCAGGCTGGCTTCCTCACCGACTCCCCTGTCACCCTCATCTCCAACCAATCTACCGGTTCTTCAGACATTGTCAACTCAGCGACTGTCTCATACCCCAACGGCAACTGGCCCGAGGGTACCGCTTTCCAGATCAACTTCCTGTCATCTGACAAGAACAACGCTGCCATCCTCGCCCAGTCCAACCAATTCAACATTACCTCTGGCGGTGACTCTTCGTCCTCCACTTCCGCTTCTTCCACCTCCTCATCAGCCTCATCTACTTCCACCGGAACTGCGCCCACCACCGTAAGCCAGGCTTCCACCGCCGCCACTACCTCCGCTGCTACCGGTTCCGCCTCGGGTAACATCCCCAACGCTTCGGCCTCCACCTCGGCCGGCCCCACCTCTGGTGCCGGACTCACCTCTGCCCCCAAGGCTGCTGCCGCCCTCATTGTCGGCGCTGTGGGCCTCATCGCCGCTCTCCTTTAAGGTAACATAGATGGCTTCACCTATCCTCATAGATGCCCTAGGAACCCCTGATAACGACGAATCACACGATTCTCTACCATAACGTATATATTAACGTATCAAGTACATCGTACAACGGACAATGAATGTTTCCCTTCTATCTACAATGCCTTTTTTCTTACTTTCGGTCTTCGCTTTCTGCTTGATGATATTCATGCATCTTTTGGACAATCACGAGAACACTGTGCCGTTCGCTCTCGACTGTATCAAGATATTCAGTGCAGGTGTCTTGACAAATGTCAGTGTTCTATCCTAGTAGAATTCGTCGTCCGCATGGTTCGGCACTTTGCTTGGTTGCGTGTTAGGGAAAATCTGGGATGAACCGCATTTCTTCTTAACGCTCATCAAATCTGACAATCCCAAGGGCAGCGCTCATGCGCACTCTCCGGGCGGGTCCTGTTACGACTTCCCAACACAGCATGTACGAATTCATATGACATCGCTAGTGCGGCTCTGACATGAATGAGTCAACGCCTCATCTCGAAATCGGTATACATGGGACGATTGTAGTGGAACGGACGTCTTTGATAGAAGTATGTTGTGGTTGATCTTTAGCGCTATTATTGTCTGATCAACAGGCACTAATCTAATCGAAGCATGAAGAATATACGGTCCCTTCTAGAAGGATCAGCACGGGAAAGCATGCGCAGGACTAGAATCACAGCTACAGGAGTAAAGTACAGTATATATGCTTGTCATCCGCAGTCGATCAAGGGGGCGGCCACTGGAATTATTGCAAATGGATCATCAGAACGGATATCGCTCAAGTCGGCGATAACTTTAGCGCGCCGTCGGATTTAACGCTTACGAAGTGACCCTTCAATGTGCCACACTCACTTGCATGTCCCTCCCCTATGACCCCTTGAATTGCCCGTTCTGCGAATGCCACGCTTGTCTAAGACTCAACTGGGAAAGCGGGATCAAATCACAATCATACTCCCCCGGATGCCACTGCTAACCAGTCGTTCGCGCACGCACCAGTACTGTCTGTAGTGGACGTTTTCGAACATCATCAAAAGTAGCCCATAAATCCTCCTTCTCTAGCCTTCAAGTATCTAACTCAGGAGACCAAAAATCGCCCAGTATGGCCAAGTCAAAAAACCACACCGCTCACAACCAGAACAAGAAGGGTACGCTCGTTCTCCATGGACGTCGCGTCGAAAATAGGGGATCTGTTGGGGTCGGAAGTCGAAAGTCGAAGGATGAAAGAGAAAGAAAGGACGACGCTGATTTTGGATTGGAACTTTTCGTCTGTAATAGCCCACAAGAACGGGATCACCAAGCAGAAGACCCAGAAGTACAAGAGCATGAAGGGTGTGGATCCCAAGGTGAATATCGATCATTTCTGAACCTCAGGCCCGGATGCGGATGCGGATGCGGATACGGCGCATGAAGCAAATCAGGAATCAGGATTGCGGAGCCTGCGGAGCCGTGGGACTAGCTCGAGCTCGAAGGGAAACGAATGATGAAGGACCTTTTAAGGAATGGCTCAGGCAGATATTGGAGGAGAGATTGGAGAATCTGTAACGTCTGGATGGGATAGAATGAACAGACGAGAGAGGCGTCGGCCAGGAGAGATGGGCACGGCGGAACAGACGGAGCGGAGCAGGAACGCTCTCATTCAGTGATGGAGTGATGGAGTGATGGAGTGGATAATGGAACGGAATCAGAACGCGACATCGCTCGGATGGTCTGGCAAAGCGAGCCCATGGAGGGGGAGCGGGCGTCGTCGGTTACGCTTTTCTCGCTCACAGTCCTACCACCGGGCGGGTCGCTTTCTGCGATACATGGGCCGCTGAGTCATGAGTCCTCGCGAGACGAGTCATATCCCGAAAGCGGAAGCGTACGGTTCACGGAGAAGGAGGAGGGGGAGTAAATCCTATAGCAGGCTGCTTCCGCCAGGAGAAGGAGGGCAGAGGTGTTACGGATATAGGCTTCTTGTCGGTTGTCGCGCGAAACAAACTTGGAATTGGATCAGATCAAACCTGGGATTCTGAGCAGGAAAGCTGACTTCAATCATTGCTCTATTTCTTTCCCCTTTCGCACTTTCGCACTTTCGCAGTTCCGACGAAACGCCAAGTTCGCTGCTGCCGGTTCCGCCAAGGCTGTACGAGCTGCCAAGGCCTCTGCTTAATTCCACAAACCAAATCAATCAATCTCAAATCATGGAAAAAAGATGGATCGATAGGGGTTTTTGGAAGATGGTCCTGGGACCGACCTCTTTGCGTCCTTAACCTCAACCTCAACCTTTTGACGACTGATCATGATGAGGGGGAGGGGGCCAAGAGAAGCGCAGGGACGGTTGGGTGTGGATTCGGGTTAGTGCATGATATGTATTGACCTACAGCATGCTTATGGTCTGGACTCTGGTTTGGGACTTGGGAACTTGATCTTAATGCGCTCGCTCGTCTGGACGGAGACGGACATTCTGCTGTCCAGTTGGTTGGCAAGAAGCGTGAGCTGTCGTGGGAAAAGTGAGGAGCAACAATCTCGAAAACCTGAGTGGTCGTACCTCGTCCAAGATGCAGATGCGCATGCGCAAAACGCGCAAACGCATCAAGCGAAAGCAAAGCGCAAGAGGTAATCCCTCAATGCAATTGCGATCCGCAACGCCTAGCTTCAATGACGCGCGATAGGTCCAGATGCGGGTCTAAGCACTCTGGACCGACCTTTTTCTTTGTCCTCGATCTGTTCGGCAACAGTGCAGCAACCGTGTCCTCAAGTGTACTTCGACGGGGCCCTTGCGAACTTTTAGGAGACGGACTTCCCTTGAACGCTGTTCTGTGTATTTGTCCGCACGCTATTCATTACTCTGCTTCGGGATGGCTAATCCCATTCCCATGAATCCTTCCTGCTCCGTTAACGCAGTCTTCGTCCGTGAGCTTCCGCTGCGTTTGGCGTAAGATGAGATGCGTACATGGGGTCATTAAAGCTACGTAGTCGTTCTCTCAATCTTAAGTCTACCTGTCCACGGCCTCTACCGTCTTTGCGGCAGCAATGGAGTTTGCGTCGACGACAGCTCCAAGCTTCCCCCTCACCCGCGCATACCCTCTCCAATATCTAGCCCAATCCTCCCCCTGACCCACCTCGTCCCCGTCTTTCTTCTCCACTCCGCTTTCCAAGGCAGAGAGCGTCATTGCCCTCTCGAACCCATCAGCAGCGAGCTCGAGCTGGTGAACCCGCTCACCGTCCTCGTTCAATGCTGGCGATGGTGCTGATCGCTCGAGGAATACTGCGCGAGTGTACGCTGATTCTGCGCCTGTCAGAAGCGCGTCCCGACGTAATAGTCTTGCAGGAGCCGCCAAGGGGTTGGAAGCAGGCGATGTATAAGCCGACGGAAGAGCTTGGAGCGATGAGACGATTCGTTCAGACTGTTCTTGCGCCAATGTCACAAGCTGCAGTGCTTCGGCATCAATTACCTTGGGCTGGGGTTGTTGAGCATGCAATACTGAGCCCTGATGTAGCTTGAGGAGAGCCACTCGTTGTTGTAGCCATGTATCATGCAGCTTAGATTCGGCATTGGAGGTCGTCGGTGACACAGTTGCAGTTGCAGTTGCAGTTGCAGCCGCAGCTGATGAGGGGATAAGAGATAGCGCTTGAGATTGAAGAGCCGATGCGGCTGTCAAGGATGATTTAGTGGCAAGATGGGCAGCCGCCGATACGAGCAGAGAGACCGAGGCTCGAAGTACTCCAGGTGGCAGATTGCTGGTCACGCCGGCAATCGGTGTGGAAGATATACCGAGCGAATGCTGTTGTTGTTGTTGTGGTTGTTGAGGCGGAGATATCGTGGTTGTCTGTTGCTCCTTCGAAGTTGACCAGCCAAACCAGCCCTTCGCCTCGTGCTTTACTTCCTTCACCGCCTCGGCAATCTTTGCAGTCATGCCCGTCTGCATCTCGACACCAGCTCTGTGCAAACCCCAAGCCCACCAGGTCATGGCTTCCTCGCTAGCACCTGTTCTGGCGCTCAAATCGCCCACTTTCCCGGCTAGACGCATCACTCTCGACTGGCTGCCGACATGCTGTTCGTCCTTTGCATGTACCAGCGAGCTGAGGACCGTTTCGTACAAGTCCTTGGCGTGTAACAATGCGTCGGGGGTATTGATTCGTTCGAGGATACCAGCTTTCAGCAGGAAAAGGTCGAGCACTGCCGGATCGCCTTGAGGTACACCGTGCGAGGGAGTCTCTAAAGTTGAAGGTGAAGGAGGACCGGCGGGTCTCATTCCACTCAAGGTCGGAGGAAAGACAAGCCCCCTCTTTCTGGCCTCGCGGATAGCGAGGTCGACGTACTCATCGGCGAGTTCGTAACCCCTGTCCACTGTTCGTCTACTCGACGCACCATCGCCAGCCGCGCCGTCTTGGCCGATCATACCCCGAGCCGCTACAAAGTCAGGATGGAATGATCTGCCTGTTGATTTGCCCATCATCGAAGACGCGGAGCCTCCCGCTCCCCACTGCTGACAGATCCAGGCTCCTCTCAAAGCATGTCTAGCCTTTTGACCTAATCGAGGATCCGTGCCGCCCTTGACACCGCCTGTCCATCCTTGATTCTCGGCTATCCAGCCATAAGGATCTTCGACGTCCGAGCCACCTCTCGATGGCGCAGCCATACATACTTTCTCCACGTAGAGATGGAGTCCTTCGAACGTCACAATCGATGCGCCGCCCAGGGCGAGGACTCCGTAGAGCACGTAACGTACTATTCGGGACAAGTACGAAAATGCGTAGACGGCCGAGTCCGAGTACTCGTTCTCGGAAGGGCTCCCGAGCTGCGACGTGGGTCCGCTTCTCCGCGTGATTTGGGAGTAATGACGTATGGATCCCGATCCCGAAGATGAGCAAGAGACATGGACAGGGAGTGGGACTAGGGGGACAACGGTACGATGAACGTTGACGGCGGATCGAGGTGGTATCGTGCGGGATCGCAGGAGCAGCGGTCTGTAACGGGATCGGGGAAACGGATGGATCAGTCGTTGAGCATGAGCTCCCATGCGTGAATAGAGAATAGTAGCCGGGAAGAAGCTCACTGCACGGCTCTAACAGACCTCATGATAGCACTCGTTTCTGTTTCTGTTATGATCTCGTTTCTGCTTGACACCAGTACTAGTAAACTCCGTATCGTATATGGACGCTGAGATATAGTTATACATGTCCAGATCTCGAAATCGTTTGCCGGCGAGCGAGAAAGTTGCGGATGTAGATATGTAAATAGGCTGATCAGAACTGTCGCAATGGTGCACGCCTATACGTCGGCGTGTAACCGGGCCGAGCCGAGTGGATGTGATGTGATGGTCAATGGCAACGTTGAGATTATCGGCAAGTCACGGCTCCAGCCTTTACGGAGCATGATATGAGAGTGAGGATACGATGAGGCGAGATAGATATAAAGGCCGCAATAGCTACATAACTTATAGCTTTACTTGATCGCATGTATATCGGAGTACACATTAACATTGTCTATAGGGACATCTCAACTTATCCTCCCTCTTGTTCTGAAAAAGGGTCTCAAATTTCACCTATACAACTCAAAAAGGGAAATTCAGCAGCCGCCTCACGCGCACGATAAGCACGATGCCTCGATTCCTCGTCTACGCGCCTGATTATCCAAATTACCTCGAGAAGAGGCTGGCAGTGAGGAAAGAGCATTTGGAAAGAGGAGCTAAGGATGACTTTGTCTGTAAGTGAGACGGCCTCAAATCGCGCGGGGGGCAGCCCCCAAAAAAAAAAAAAACAAATCGCTCGGGGACAATCTTATGATTCGTGGCTTGGTATCTTAAGGATATCAGAACGCGGTCTTCCTGTACACAATTGCAGTCTAATATGATCTTGCTAGTAGCCCGAGCTGATACAATCGCGATTCCTATTCCATCGTAGTGTACGCGGGCCCCATTACTCCTAAAGAAGGCGATTCCGCCCGAACGCTCCCTTCTCATCTGGCAGCGGACACACCGAACATCGCAGGCAGTTTCTCAGTATGGCAAATGGATAATCTCGAAAAAGTCTGGGAGAGGATCAAAGAGGATGTATATTGGAGAGCGGGTGTTTGGGACAAGGAGAAGCTTGTCGTAGAGGAGCTTTTGGGTTAAGATTTAAGTCAATCAAAACTAGAAACAGGTATGGAAGCTGCGGACTGGTTAAAAGGTGAACAGTGCTTGTTTGACTTGCACCGATGTTTCTTCAACTGTGGTGCGAATGGGCACAGGCCACATGCATATACTGTGTATGCGACTACAAGTACTGTACTGTTACAATCGATGCTATCAACGAGATACAGCGCTTGTATTGTTTCTATTGACTTTGAATGTATTGTGACATCATCTCATGCCCGTTTCGTGTCGTGCAAGGTTCATCTCCACGCAAGTCTGACATGGTCGCTGAGACCTACTTGGCTGATTGGCGGGGTACGAATGGCGACTCTGCCGCTACTTGCTCGTCTATCTCAAGAGGACTTTCCATGGGGAACATGATCGTTGGCGTTCCCCTCCCGCTCGTACTTGTATTCGAGCTGGCGCTAGCAATAGCGTTGCCTTCGGTACCGTTTCTTGAATTCGAATTCAAACTCGGTTGGCCGGCTTGGGTCACTGTCACTGGGAGAGCAGCTTGGAGTTCTGCGCCGGAGCCGAGTGTGGGTTCGGGTTCAAGCTTGAAGCGTTCAGACGATCCTTGGTGTAAGGTATTGGGCGAGAGCAGGTCCGAGGCAGAAGTGACCCTTCTCAAGGGAGGTTGAAGCTTGTCGTCCCTATCTTTACTACCATCAATCTTGGACGACCTCGAGTCCGACGTTGATCGAACTCCAGTTCCAAGCCCAGAATGTCCATCCGATGTGCTCGGTCTCTTCGGCGATCTTGTGAACTGTGATTGCTGCGGGAACTCGGGTGTAGGTTCATCGCTTGGTCGCCTGATGATCTCGGGCAATTCAATAGGACTCGCGTCCCCTCGTCTTCCTCCCCTTCCACTCTTCTCATCGTAGTCGTAGTATTTGAGATCTCGCATATCTTCCTGCTGTCCCGTCCCATTGTCGGTTGCGATCGCAATCGTAATCGGTTTCGCAATCGCATTCGCCTTGGCTCTGGCTTCGATGTCAGGTGGCAAAGCAAGCTTGGGTACGGGTGGACCTCTACCTCCTTCTTCGATCCTCTGCTGATCATTGACATCCCTCACTACTCCTTGAACACCATCTTCCCTCAAGCTCCTCGCAGCAGCTTGTAGCGCAACGTGCCTGACCACTTTCCACTCCCTGTCTTCTCTTTCGCCCTCGTGCTCCAAGACACGGATCCAAAGTTTCAACTTGGCAATCACGAGACGGTCCGAGCGTACTCTGTGGGCGATGGGCGCAATGGATGAGGCGAGACGATCTCGTGTTGAGCGTTGAAACGGAGTCAAAAGCGCAATGTTGCGCGCTAAGAGTAAGGATGACGACATAGCTTCTTCGAGAGGTTCTGCTCGGTCCCGCAGTGAACGCAGATGGTCCTATAGTATTGCGTATTGCGGAGCAATCAAATTTTCAGCGTTGCAACTCGGTGAGTCGTGCGCCAATGATTAAGGTGACTTACATAGATATGGGCGACTCGCGTTGTGGTATGCGCAGCGGCCTTGTCTTTGTTCAAGTCCTGCTGTTTCTGCATCCGCGCACGCATGTCGCCACCACCACCACCACCACCACCACTACCACTGTCAACGCTTCTCGCAGTGAGCGGCACGGCAGGGGGCCCCATCGATCCTGGCTGTGCAGTAACGCCCGCTTCACCCCTTCCGGCAGCCAATTCAGCTTTGACGACTCCGAAGACCTCTTCAAGCTGCTCGCCTTCATGAACGACCTCGTTGGCCTCGTCCATCTCTACACTGCCGCTCTTTTTAGCCTTGAGACGATGGTGATGGTGTTGCGAAAGAGTAGCAGAAGAGTTTGCGGGCGCCTGCGATAGTGTCTGGCCATTGTGATCTGTGGAGTGATGCTCAAAAATCCCGTGTTCGTTCAAGCCCACTCCGAGGCCAAGACCGTTCGGCTCCCCAAAAACAGCCTTTTTGCCGCTGGCAAGCCCAAGGCTGGTCTGACTCCCTCCGCCCTTCAGTTCACGTTGATGGGAGGCAGCAGCGGCTGCACCAGCTAGAACCACCTGGTCTTTCTTCATGGTCGGTCCCTTCATCTTGAGATTGGCGGTCTTGAAGGCCGAGGCATAGTTCATAAGGGTGACCCATTCGTTCATCTCATATTCGTCGGGCGCTTGGAGGAGGTATTGCCGCGATTGAGGCATCACGAACCGGAATGTGTATTGAGACTGGAAGCGCGAGGTCCTACGAGTCAGCCGGAGTCAAAGAAAAAACTTAACAATCGTACTTACGGCGGTGTACGTCCGATCCCAAACGGCGATACATTCCTTGAGCGAGAACACTTCATCAGGCTTGAAGGTAGCTTGACGAGGCAATGACATCTGTCCAGCTCGGTCGGTTCCGTCGGTCGATCGAGCTTGTTCGAGAAGCGTGAGTGCCCAAGTCGGGTCTTTGAAGAAGAGTAGCTGAGATCCCGTGAGTATGACGCTCCATGACTTCCATTTTCGCGAAGCCTTCTTAGTCGATTCCGTTGTGTCATCTGCAAACATCAGAAACACCATCAAACAGAACATCGGGCGCAGCGCAGAGATCAGCTTGTTGCTATGATGAAGTGTGATGCGGGAGTAAATAAACAAGCGGTGGGAACGACTAGACATACCTTTTCTCGACAACAAGCCTACTTTGGTTACCCTGAGAACCGACTCCGAATCATGATGTTGTTCAGGGTCATGTCGATGTTCGCTGACGGTATGTCTCCTGGCGGGCGTGGTCAACTTGCCCGGTACTTTCCTCAGATGTCGTTCATGAGTCGATCCGAATGAAGGTCCATGTCCGGTAGCACCGGACGGTATGATCAGGCTATGTGCATTGGCGAAAGCGCGACAACATCGTTCCATGTCTAAGAATGGCCTGGTACCAAAAGTGGAAAATGGCGTTTCTGCAGGGATCTGATGTTCCACATCGACCCTCAGAGAACCCAAGAGTCCACGAACAATCATGTGATAGACATCGATCTTGGATTTACCTGCCGGTGGATTAGGTGGACCGTTCATGTGCAGAGATCCGGAGAATGTGGGAGTGGAAGGTCCGAAGGTTGACGAGGACGATTCATACCCTGATGATCGTTTCAGATCGGAGTCATCTTCGATGAACACAAATGGGGTGTAGGTGATGTTATCGAAGAAGGCCTCGAGGACCAGTGGCGATACGCCTTCCAAACGTGTATTGCGGACGTAGTCGGGTTTGGTCATCTTGTTCTTGTTGTGCTTGTTGAATGCGTCGGTATGCAGCATCATCATCGAGAAGGCGAGCACGTATGTGTTGTCTAAGCCGGAACACTGATCAGTAACCACCAATTGCCTCATCAAGAGCAACGGGATCGAAGTGAACCTGAAGTCATGAGATACGTGAGAAACGGATCGGTATGTCAACTCACCCTTTTGACCAAATAACCCAGGCTCGCACGCCTCGTACCTCTGCGCGAAAGCCTCAATCACCCTGTCTATCTGCTGCGTCTCTTTGGGTAGCGACATGTGCATCAACAGTCGTCTCAGAGCGACGTCAAGGGCGTTATGGGTGAAATCGAAGGTGGCCATGTAGGCTTGCAGAGCCTCCGTGTGGAAGTCATCGCCGCTGTGTTCGCAGAGGACCGATCGCTCAGCATCAAAACAGGGAAAAAAAGGATAATCAGTTTAGGAGTGGACCTAACACTCACCTCGCAGCCAGGACATTGGAAATGTCATTCCTTCCAACAGTAGCGACGACCCTGTCCAACCATTGTCTGGGCGTCTCCTCGCCCTCTCTAGCTGAAGCCTCTTTGAGCGCATTGCTGTTCCCACTGATAGTCGCCGAGATACTGCCCGTACTAGGTCTAGGACTGGTTCCAGGGCTCAAGAACCCAGTGGAGGTCTCGTCCCATTGTGGACCTGTGGTTGCTGAAGATGAGATAGAGCCGCTCGATCGAGGCGGTAAAGGGAACAGAGATGAACTCCTAGGTGATGAGGGGCCGGACCCGAATAGTCCGTTGGAGAGGCGATGGATCGTACCTGGTCGACGACGAGGGGGTGTAGCCGCGGCAGGGAAGATACTTGGCGAAGTAGGTGGAGCGAAATGATACGAGGTAGGGGCTAGAGAGATTGTAGATGCCCTCACCCTGTTCCGACGAGCAGCTTTCGCCTCTCCTGGAGCCTGGGTTGAAGCGTCAGCCATAGCTGGCTGGATTGCCGAGCCCAAGGAAGACATGGACGGCGTGAATGACGATCGAGGGGATCGCTTTTCCGTCAAATCGACCTGGGGACCTAAGGAAGGGCGTGCGCTTTCGTCGCCGATCAACCTGCCCCTCGCTGCACCAGAGGAATTTATCGATGAAGAAGAAATGGAAGGTCGCATGCGCGTAGGGTCATGACCTTGTAGAGTGATATTGCCAAACTCGTCGATTTCGCTGCTGGCCTGTCTGAGCAGACTGTTACTCCTGCTCCTGTTGGTGGATTTGGAGAAGACACTTCTCATTCTACCGATGATCGCTGAATTGCCAGAATTGGCTCTGTTCCCCAGCTTGGGCCGACTAGGCGTTTGTGGTGAAGAAGACAAGGATATCGATTGAGGATGTGGACCAGGCGTAGTTGGACGAGGGAGAGGGAGATGTGGGTCCGATGATCCAGCTGTTACGCGTTGAGGTGGTAGAGGTGCATCAGACCATGATCTGACCCGGCCCTCTCTCAGAGTCGGGGGCGGTTTCAGTGGAGATTGGGCTTGAGGTTGACCTTGTTCCGGGAGAGAGTCAAGCGGTGAGGATATCGATGATCTCGAAGAATTCTGACGCTCCGACCCGTCCATCCAAGGTCTCACACCGGGACCCCAGTGAGTACTTCCCTCCGGACTGAAAAGTGTCTCTTCGCCATCCGTTTGAGGCGAATGCATCCAGGGCCCATTTTCTGGTACGAAGGGCGATATGGGGTCGTGTGGGGGCAGGTTGAACGACGATTGCGACGAGGCAGCGGTCTCATTCCTCCTCCTAGCATTAGGTATGGCCATAGGTGCAATTTTGACTGAAGGGGGGTCTGACTCGTCATCTGTATTTCGAGCAGAAGCCCGACGATTGAATAGGCTACTCAGTTTACCTTGACCTTGACCGCCAGTGTATGAGGAAGGTGTCGTGGAACGTCCGGGTTGCGGATGGACTTGACGGGGAGTCTGTTGTTGTGCTTCGAGATTTGGAGACATGCCGGAAGGAGATGATGACCGTAAGTCTTCTTGTCCTCGTCCGATCCCCTGATGATCTGCATTCTCGGTACTGTTCTCTGCCTTTTGAGCTGTTTCCGCCCTATCTATCACATCTTTCAGCTTTGCCGCAGACATCTTGCGTTTCACCGTCTTTCGGACACCTAGCCATTCCAGCACTCCGGACGTTTTGCTTGCACTCTCGCTCAACGGCGAATCGTTGGCATCTGACCCATGTGTTTGAGATGCTGAGTCCTCTAATTTGGCAGCGTATACTATCGGAGGCGTTTTGCCGAATAGACCAGATAGACTTCTCGCTCTTCTGACTCTATTTCGCTTCTCCTCGGGTGGTACTTGAGACTCGACTTTCTGAGATGGGGGGACCTCGGGTTCGACAAATGCAATACGTGGGATCGGGCTCGGCGAACGCGAGGGGAAAGGCGAAGAAACGGATTGAGGTTTCGACGGTACGGGTGGTGGCGGGGGAGAATCGGTATTGCTCTTAGAGGACGGTAACAAGGCCGACGGTAGACCCAATCCGATTGTGGTTGACGGCGCTGTGCTTTGTGCTCGTTTTGTTGATATCACTTCTCTGGGCCGTCCAGTGGCTGACCTACTCCGCCTCTCACCGATGATGGCTTTCTTAGGCGTTTTCGACAGCTTTCTGGGACTACTGGGCGTGACGACAATACCCCTAGGGATCTCAGGCTTCGAGATTTCCATACCTGTTCTCGGATTCAAAGTTGAATTGGAATTTGACCCAAAAGGTGGTAAAGGAGGCAATGGTCGTTCGTGATCTACAGGGATGGGCGGTTGAATCTTGTCCGTGGTGTATATTGTCGGTGGACGAGATTGGGTAGGGATCGAGGATTTACGCGGTAGGATACTCGGTCTATCGTTAATCACCGATGATGAGGACGCTCGAGGTGTCGGCATCGGCGAACCGAATGGATCTCTATCGCTGGCTGTTCTTGAAAAGGTTCGAGCCGGGAGCGCGTGAGGCTGCATAGATTGAGGAGTCATCGTTAACAGTTTTTCTCGAAACCAAGATATGTGTTAGTCATGCGGATATTACGAAAGACATGCGGATGGTACAAATCGGTTTCACATTTGAGCGGTATCCAAGACTCACTGTACTCTGATCATTGACCTCATGATCCCCCTTCATAGTAACATCGGATACAGACCGCAAACTGATTCTTCCTTCCTTTCCTCTGAATCTATCACCTAAATCCTCCATCCGCATCACATCAAGATCAGGATCCGGTTGCCCACCAGAACGGCGCTTCTTCTTTTTCTTTACAGTGCTTTCCACATTTCCGTCAATGTTCAAGACCTCCTCTTCCGCTTGCTCTGCCGGTCCGTGTCCGTATCCGTCCATCTGGTCCGCTCGGGCTTTACCTTTTCCCGTCGTCTGACCTTTCTCGTCTTCTATCAAGTCATGATTCAGAGCGAACTCGACAGTCTTTGATCCACGCCTACCGCTTTCTCTCGGTCCTTCATCTCTGTCCTGTGCCTTTTCGACGATAGAGCCTAATTCGAGCCCTTCGACCATAGCATTCACGCTGGCACTACTCTTTCTTTTCTCATCTTTCGAAGTTTTCGATGTAGGCGTCGTGACATTGATGCTCACGCTCGGTGAACCGATACTGAACCACGAGCGTCGTTTGGCCTTTGTCGTAGTCGTAGTGGTTCCTTGAGTGGCCGAGACTGAGGCCGAAGGTGGAGTGGCCGGTGGGGTGCCTGGAACGGGTCGTGAAGGTGGTGCGGATCGAGGTTTGGACGGTCCAGCTTCTGCGTTTCCGCTATCGCTCGCGAGGCCGCTCATGGTGCTTCATCTAGCTTTCAAGAAAGCTTGAGTCAGTCAGGGGGAGGAGGTTGCCGTATATCGACTACCAATCGTTGGGGGTCAGTAGTCTGCCTACCCTTTCCCGGTAGTTGACATTTGACTGATTTATTATAGTCCGAGAGGTCCACAATTTGCGGTATTGTGTAGCTATGCAAGCGCGAATGATTGGTGTACTATGCGTTCTATGTATGCCTATGCGAGGTGTAAAATATGATCCCAACTCGTCCAGGCCAAAGGCACGATACCGTTGTTCTGAGTGCTGTTGTAGGGTGCAATGGGACCGGGATATGATGCGTCGGGAAACGGTCAAGCTAATCGGGAAGTTGCAAGGTTGCCGCAAGTCGCGTCGTTGTGCGTTCGTTCGTTCGTTCGTTCGTCGTCGTGGTCGTCAAGTACTACGCTGCTCTTGTTATTGCTACAAGTGAATATCGACGGTTGGGGTTTCGTGGACGATGCTTGTCCTTTCAGTCTTTGATCAAGGATTTCTTCGGAGACAGATGTAGAGAAACGGATCATGCAAGAGCAGTATTGTAGTTGAAGCCATTCAGATATTCAATCTCGCAGCACAAGGCTAGTAAAGTCATAGGCCTAGGATGATATCGACCACGTGGTTTAAGCTATGATGATGAATATGATGAGTTACAGCTCAAAGTCCAGAACAAACGGGTGAGGTGGTGAGGGGGAGAGGGAGTGTCTACGTAATTGCTTTGCTTTGCTTTGCGTTGGCTCTGCTATGCTTTTGGTGCTGACCCTCAAAATAGGCTTGCCCTTCTTCCTGTTCTTGGCATGCATGCGCTTACAGAAATACAATACGGCATCGGGACCCTCGGTAGCCGAGATCCCGTCGGAGCGAGTCGAGTTCAAAGCGTACGCGTAACGATGTCGATACATGAGGATGATGATGCGAGAATTCGACAATTCGAAGACGCGACAAAGTGAGCGTGAGCGCAACGAGACTAGGATGAGCATTTCTGGTTGGTTTGCTGTCATTGTTGCAACAGGCGTTTCTGATAACAATATATCCATCATGGCTTGCCTCAAGTTCTTACAAAAGGTGAGCAAAGAGCATTAGCATCCATCTGTTCATAAGCTACAGTAGCAGTAACTGCGCGACTGTGTTCAAGACCATGTTCAATCCAGATCCATATATAATACCAATATCAAAAGATGCTGACAATTCAGCTGACTGTTTGTCTGTCTGTTTGTTTGTTCGTTTGACGTTTATCAATATAGTGCTGGTCGACGACCTTGTCGAAAGGCGGTAAGAATTATTTCTTATGTCGTCGTATCGTATCGTATCGTATCGCTCACTTACGCTGACATCGGTTTCCGCACCCATACTTTCGCTGTGTCTTTATGTGCACATGTGTTCGCGTGGGCCTTGTGGTCTTGTGATCCTTGTATCAGGCCATGACTCCAATGTACTTTCATCGGTATGTATGTCGCACCATCATCAAAGACGATACTACGTAACAGAGGGCTACAGCGCTGATTTGCTGATGATGATGGTGATGGTGATGATGCTCGTTCTCTGACTTTCTGACTCTGTGACTCTGCGGATGCTGTATAAGTAGTTGCGGCTGGTGGAAGCCAGACCGAATTATCTGAAAGGCATTTTCAAGATTGAGTCAAAGCATCTCAATAATCACGGAGTAAGTCCTCTACGTAAGAGCCGAGCCGGGCCGAACCTCGAGCCTTCCCCTTGTCTCGTCTCGTATTGGCCCCATCCTATGTCTTATCGAGGAACGATTCTGCCGGCCAGCACGACTTGTGAATATATAGGCTGATCAATCCCATCCATCACCTGTCATTTCCATCTTCGAATCGGATCATTCTCTGTGTCGTGTATCGCGATCTGTATTCTGTCGTCGCACCAGACTTTGCATGGAGGAGTGATCTTATCTGTAAGTCCCAGTTCCAAATTCTGCAACAAAGAGAAACGATGGTACAACTTCATTATTACATCTACACTCTACACTGTCAAAATCTGTACGAGTAGAGCATAAAGTAGTCGGCTGATCGCTTTAACTCGTATGGCGATTGGCACGAAACAGTTGACAGATACTATGACTTCCCTCGCGCTCTCAACACGAGGTATCCCCGCTCCGACAGGAGTCTCCATCAACATCTCTACCGAGTTTGTCCGACCTGCAGGCGGAACAGGAGACGACCTGATCTGTATCGGTACGGTCGAACAGCTAGGTAGGACACTTGGATATACCCGATGCGAATTCAGGACCAGGACTGAAGCCTCAGCTCCATCTCCTTCAAACGAGGCAGATGAGAAGAATGAAGGGAAATTGGTGGCTTATGGGAGTCAGACGAAATTCATGGGTTCATTCAAACCTATAACTAGTTTCTCGAAAGATGGAGTGGATGAAATACCCCTCGAAGGGACAGGGAGAACGAGTAATGGAGATGGGGATAGAAATGAGGCGAAAGCCATGCTATAAAGAATCCAGTTTTGGCAACTACAACGACAACGAAAGGGCGTGAGCGATTTGGAACTGGAGATGTCAACGCCTACAAACAGCGTCTGTCTGGCAGTGTGAGTCCCATCGCAATGCGTCTAGCATCTAGCCTTGTGCTTTTCATTTTGTCCGTGAGAGGTGCGATAGCATGACATGACGTGACATAATTGGTTCATTATACAACTTGTTATATATGTATATAATATATGATTGCGGTTACAACTAGTTTTGACCTTCATATTCGTATACAGTACAGTACATAGCCTATGGTATGATAATCTGTATTTTATACAGCAAGCTACCGTGCTCATCGTTCAGAAGGAAGAGGACCGCTTGATCTGCTTTCATGTGAGGGCATTTGTCAAATTCTCACCATTCGAAAGAGACTGCCTGCTGACATTTCGTGCCTCCTCGGACCTCGAACACGCGTTCTAACACAACCCGACCATGATATGGGCAGTGGGCATCGTTGAACACGGTTCCCCAGTCGGACTGAAAACTCGCTCAGCGCAGAGCACCAGCTCGTTCTTTGGTTCCGAAGTCCAGCTTCGTCTGACCTCCCTTCTGATTGCCAAATTTGTACCCCTTTCCTGCCCTTTTCGATCGGATCTTCTTCTTAATCTCAACAAGTAGGAGAAGACTCGAAAATTCGTATAATTGATGCAGGCGAGCTTTGACCGTCCCTCTTTCAGAGCCATCTGATTGATCGGCTAAGACATCGCACACAGAGGTCAGTCATTAGCTCATGGAAGACGTCTTCGCTGACCGGCGGTTTGAGATGGTATTCAGAGCGTAGAGCTCAGGCAACCCTGTGGGAGTCTCGAGTCTCTTGATGCCAATGGCAGCATTATAGCTACTTCCAATGGTATATATTGTGTATCTCACCTGAACGAACGCTAACTCACCGATTCTATCACGGCATAACCTGACCCACGTTCGGATTTGATCGAGCTCAGAATCCGCCAACAGATCTTTACCGCCCTTATCACCTGCTGCACCGTTTTCGACATCGATCGGATGTTGCTCCAACAGGGCACCGAAATCAGATAGAGCCGCATAGAGGAATGTAACGCGATAGTTGAGGTTGGTGAAGTCCGGTTCACCTGTCACGGGCTTTACAGCAGCATGGAAGGCTGTCAAGACGTCGAGAATCTGGGAGACGGTAGGTACCTTTGGCGGGTTATCCTGTAGATGGATGAATGTCAGAGGAAAGGAATTCGTTCGATCATCCCAATCGATGATTCACCGTCGTGACAACATGGGCCGGGAGGACAACCGATTGCTGGAAAAACGTATGCAGAATTCCACTTACCATTGACATCACCTCGGTCAAAATCCCGCTAGTCAGGTATTCCATACCCAACCAACGATTCACATCTCTTGCTTCATGCGTTCTCTGTCCGAGACTCTCAAGCACAGCCGCTCTCACATCATCGCCATAGTTTCCGGTCGCCTTCGCAATAGCTTGAGCTAAGAGTCTGGCCGATTCCTGGTGCTATAGCAAAGGAAGTTGAAGTGTCAGTAATAGGTAGTCAGGTCGTCAATGCTGTCCAAACCTATAGTTCACTCACATCTTTTCGAACAGCTTGCGAAAGTAGGTGTCTGATCGTTTCGAAGATCACCTTGCGTAGAGAGAACGACGTGGCTTCGTCGACTGCAAGAAGGAGTAAGATCGGAATCCATCCGGCGGCTGAAAATCGATGTTGCGGACCAGCGAGTCTGAGAGCGACCCGCTCGGTAAGCATTTGCATAGCTCGCTGTTACGATCTCACAACCAGGATTGACTTACTTTACATTCAACGAAATTACGCGGCACACGAAGGCGCAAGCCTCTTCCGGTCCTGCACCACCACACGGCCAATCCGCATGATTAACTCTCCAATGAGGATGTCCACTCAATATGGGCAACCTCGCGCCTGAGGCAGATAACATCTTGAGCAGATCTGACTCGAAATCATGCCATGGCAGTAGCGAGGGGTTGATTGGTGAGTGCAGTAGGTCAATGAACGCCTCCTGTGCCGTGCGTGTCCAGGAAGGATGACCGGACTGTAACGCTGAATGAAACAAGGCCATGGCGATCAACACACAAGGCCGCTGTTTATATTATGTAGAGATTGATCATACCGTTCGTGAAGAGCCAAAGAGCTACCTCAACAGAACCAATACATTCGAAAGCTGGTGAATCGACAACGACGGAGAGCGTTTGAAGATCTGAGAGGAATCTCGAATCAGCGAGTCGTCGTCATACGAGACGTTGGATGAACAGCATCCCGGTGGTGCATACCTTGTTTGTCAATAGCTTGCATGGCAATATTCCAGATCTCGTGGTCTTCTGATTGCAAATCAGGTCGTATAACTGGATCACCGCCCTTCGATGACTGTATGAGCAGTGGACCGAATAAGATCAGCGTGAGCCACCTTCTGATGTGCATCATACTCACCTCGAAATCCTGTTGCCAGAACCCTTCCCACCGCAAACCTTCAATCCTCTTGGTCTTGACGGTTTTCGCATCCCTCACAAGGTCCGCGTCGATGACCATCCCCTCGCCCCTAGCTCTCTCGATCATCTGCTCGAGCTCTGTCTCCCTCTCTATCATGTCGTCCTCGTCTTGCAGCAAGCGAGTCAAGTCCATCGTTCCATCGGCGTCGTGCGCACTGCCAGTCTCTGATCGAGGCGTGGGATACGCGTCTTCCGCGTCAGGATCGCTTAAATCGAACGCCAGATCATCTCCATGGCTGATATCCATCAAAGCTGCCTCGATATCTTCGCTTTGCTTAGCATTGCTCATCAGTGCATTGAAAGTTCGGTCCGCCTTCCTACGCTGGCGGAGGTCCTCAGCACGCTGCGCAGCACGCAAGGCATCGGCCCTGGCTTCCTTCTTGGCGAGTGCAGCGCTCGCTGCTTGTTCTTGGCGAGAAGCCGCTCGAGATGCTACAGCTGAGAGCATGGAGGGTTTCTTGGGTGAGGGTGAAGGTAAAGGTTTGTGTGGCGAAGCGTTGGCAAGGTCGCTACAAAAACCAATCAGCTCAGATCGGTACATGTCATACTACGAAGTGAACACCTCTGAGGATGCCGAAGAGGACACTCACTTGAGGAACGCGCTCACGTCTCCCGTATTATCGGGATCGCCCTGCTCATTTCGATCTGCACCCGTTTCCGCGATCATGTCCAGATCCAACTGCATAGCCTCGGCCTTCTTCCTTGCTGCATCTCGCTCCTTGTCCCGGAGCTCCTCCTCTTCTTTGAGCAGCTTGTCCCAATGGTCAGCGCTCAGATGACGCTTATAATTCGCCGGCGAGACAGAGGTAGACGATGGCCTAAGGCGTTTCTGAGAAGACCGCGGAGTTTTTGGGTTTGGGTGGCCCTGGGTCGGGGATGAAACATTTTTCAAAGGGGTGGACACCTTGGATGGTGAGATCTTGTGAGGAAGGGCAATGTTCGATGGTGTGGGTGTATGGGCGGAATCCACTGGCGCTGTTCCACTAGATTTTGCTTCCAAGATCTGGTTCTCAGCAGATCCCAATGATTGTGAATTTGCCCCCTCAACTTGATCCGCTACCCCTTGCTGTGCCTCATCTCCGCCTTCACCGTCACTCTCACCCCAATCGTAATCCTCGAATTCAGCAAGCTATACAGACAGAGAGGATATTAGCTTTCAGCGTCAGTTCATACAGGGAATTTGCGCAACGTACGATGTCATCGGCGTCAGGCTCCTGTTCTTTCGTTTCAATCACTTCCTGTTCCTCGCTATTTGCCTTGGTTATACTTTCGCGCTTAGAGGGGGACGGGTTCTCGATTTCAGGCAGTAATTGGGGAAAGAGCGCCTTGGCCGGAGTGGCGCTAAGGGATTTGGTGGGCGACACATTGTGGCTTTTAGGCTTTTGGTTCTGGTCGAGCGATTTACGCTGAACAATAATTTCACCGACTGGGGACAAGCTTCGCCCTTGTGATTGGGTCGGACTTGGAGGTGGAGTGAGTGTAGAGGTGGTGCTTCCAGACATGGTACGTTGAAGCGCGATAGCACCGGCTGTGTTTGCCAGCTGAGACGACTTTTTAGCAGTAGCAGGTGATTGCACTTCGTTGACTCTTGTGATCTGACCTTTCTCTTTCGTCGGATTGGAAGGACCGACTTTTTGAATTGAGGCGCACTCCTTCCCTTTCCCTTTATCTTGGTCTTGGCGGGCAGTACTATTTCGTTTCTTCGACCCTCCTGCAGCGTGCGTACTTTCGAGTACAGGCCAGTCCTCTATTCTAGTTTCGGGTGTAGGTAGAGTATAGGCGCCTGGCTCCGGACGTACACGAGTCGGTCGATCACGCGAAGCGAGCGTAGAAACGTGAGGTGGCAGGGGCGGACGTTTCGTTTTGGTGTGAGATTGGGATGATTTCGGTCGGTAAGATTCCTCGTCCTGTTCGGCCATACGGGATATGCGCTTATGCTCGATCGAATTGGGGTTCGAATGGCTCGCCGAAGATTGCGTACTGAACGGCCTGTGAACTGGCGTGGAAGTCAGGTTCGTCATAGGACTGGAAGAAGTCGATTTTGAAGCAGCTTTTGATTGCTTGTTGGACGAGAAAGGTTTCCTTGCAGGAGATGGCGACGCCTTGACCAACGGAGGCAGGCTGTCCTCGTATTGTATCTGTTCATCGGTTTCGGGTTCGGGTTCGGACTCGGACTCGGACTGGATAGGCAGCGGAACAGACCTCTTCAATGGAGATTCTCTTTTCACCTTACTATCACCTCCCCTGCCAAAACCAAGAGGCGCCAGGCCAGAGTTCAAAGCAGTACGCATCCCGGGCTCAGAGCTAGAACTAGAACTAGCACTAGATCTGACCCTTTCTATCCGAATGCCGATGCCAGCGACAGGTCCGGATCTTTGTGATTTCCTCGGACTTGGCTCGACAGACGGCGTCTGGGATTGGTCCTTGGCCCTGTCCTCAGCGGTACGTAGCTTCAAGGCTTCCGCCCAATCTTTGCTGTTTATACGTTTCTTGCTGTGACTTGACAGTTTCGTCGCCGGGGAGTTTGCGGGCGATGCTTGGGATCTGTTCGGGGTATTTGCCACAGGTGTCTGCGGTCGGGGTACAGTAGCATCAGAGCGTGAAGGTAGTAACGTAGCTTTTGATGATGAGGCAGATGTAGAGTGCAGCGGTATTTGGTTGTTATCGAGAAGTGGAGTGGAATAGCGGGAAATCTGTGAGACGTGCGGGGGACTTTGCTGTGAGGCGGATGTCTTGATGGGCGGATTAGGCTTTACTGGTGATATCGAACGAGATTTAGAGCCTTGGGTCGGATGGCGAGGTTTTCTGAGGAACAAAGGTTGATCTTTGTTGGGTGATGTGGGTCGCAATGACGAGGAACCGACCACAGCATTCGGGTGGTCGCTGTACCCTAACCCGGACCCGGACCCAGACCCAGTGGCATATGTGCCTGCGCTTGCGTTTGCAATCGCTATCGAGCTTTGAGAGGAGTTCAAGTAAGGTTGTCTGATGGTAGTCCATTCAGCTCTCGAGTTGATACCTCCTTCTTTCCCTAGTACTCCAGATCCAGAGCCAGTCCTTCCCAGTTTCCGTGGATCCTTCTTCTTGTCTCTATCCTTCCTTCTGCTGCCTAACTTCTTCTTCTTGGTATTAGAGACGATAGGCTTAAGATCGCTATCCAAAGCTACAACCGAGCCGGTGCTCGAAGAGTCATTGTACCTGCTGTTAAACATCTCGGATCTAGGTATCGTGCTTGGCGTAGGGGCCAGTTCGTCGTCCGTATCGGAAAGAGTCAGGTCGATAGGCTCAGTAGCTTTGCATTTGCCTTTACCGTTGCCGTTACCGATGTTCTGAGTCGAGCTGAAGTTGTGCGATCGTTGAACTAGCTTCGCTTGATGTGTATAAGGTATCGGTCTCGATGACGGTCCGGCTGCATTCGAGGAAGTGGATGACGACGACTGAAGTTGAGTCGACGAGAGTGGTGGTCGCGGTTTCTTCTCTTTGAGGGGGGATGACAATGATGATGATAATGAAGGATGACGAATATGGAAACCGGTCGCTTGCCCTCTTGCTGCTGTTGTCGAAGCTGAGTCTGAGTCTGAAGCCGTCGTTGGCATTGATATTTTATCTCTAGCATGGATCAAGTGCGCAAAGATATCTTGAGCGTTGGAGCTCGCTCGGTCGCCAAGGAAAGGTGAACCCGAATCCGAGTTTGACTTTGAGCTGCCGCTCTTGACGCTCATCGCGTCGTCGGAATATGTTGCGAGTGGTTGACTCAACTTGTTACTATCCTGAAATCACCTATACCAATATTTGAAGACGAAATTACGAACCAAATACGAGCACTCCCTAATTCGCACAACCCCTTTCTTTGACCTGGACCATGAATGGGCTTTCCTCCACTATCGCGACTGAACTTGAACAGGCAATGAAGCCATAACGTAGATAGAAACGTGGTCAAAGCGTGGTTGACGCGACCGCTCTATTGCTGTCTGTTGTCCTCAGCGCCACACCTGCCCATTTCCCGATAAAAGCCGACAAGTTAGGTGGCAACTGCACCGTATAAGGGTGTGCCGCTGTTATGACGCAATTGTGACTGTCAACTGAGTGAGTGAGGTGAGTGAGTGAGGTGAGTGAGTGAGTCTCGACCTTTGGTTGGTTGCAAGGAACACACCTCGCTACCTCCCTACCTAGCTACCCCTGTCGTAAATAATATCTCCCTCTTTCCAATCTTTCATCTCTTTCCTTCAACAATACTAACATTCTATAAACACTAACTCACATCACCTTACACCTGAACCAAACCTATCAGCAACCATGTCTTACGCCTCCGTAGCCAGCCACAACAGTAAGTTCCCTCGAACTTCTTCTGACAGCCAACGTCCCCCGAATTTCCTCCTCCTTCCCGTCGTGTGACTTGTCCCAAATGAGGGTCTTAGGTATGGGGAACAAAAAGAGGGAATATTCAACTTATCGTTGTTCCATCATCCCCACAGTCCCCTTCGGCGAGATGCCCCAGCCTGACCAGCACCTCCGAGAGGGCGGTCACTTTGAAGGCGAGACCGAGACCAACACTGCTGTTGACTCCAAGGTGAGTTTGAGCCGATGACAGACTTACGGTGTCCAGAAATGCTGATCCACCGTCTATGGCATCTTCCGTGACAGGTCAACGTTCTCCCTGCCGGCTCAGACCCTAACCACCCTGACATCGAGCCCGCACCCGTTTCTCAGCCTATCAGCATCGACCTTCACCCCGCTCCCGAGCCTGAGCCATCCACCTCTGAGGCCGCCCCTAAGCCCCTGCCTACTCCTACCAAGAACTCTGTGGATCTCCCTGAGTCAGGAGCCGAGTTTGAGAAGAAGGCCAAGGAGACTGAGAAGAAGGCTGAAGGCAAGGCTAAGCAGGCTGAGAAGAAGGTAGAAAGCGCCGCTAAGGACGCTGAAAAGAAGGTAGAAGGCGCCGCTAAGGAAGCCGAGAAGAAGGGCAAGGAGTTGAGCAAGAAGGCCAAGGTGAGCTGCAATGCAGCTCTACACCTAATAGTACTTTGAGCTGATCGATTGCTTATAGAACGAGCTGCACAAGGCTGAGTCCGCTCTTGGACCTTACTGGGACAAGACCAAGGACGTTGTACTTCGACCTGGTACCCTCGGCGGCCTTATGGGTGTCGGTGAGTGCAATGAGCGTGTCGTATCATGGGAAAACAGAGAAGGCAAGTAATACTGACCCTTATTCGTCCGTTAGTAAACGTTGGTATCCTCGGTACTCTTGGATACTTTGCCTACACTCGAAAGGACCAGCCTTGGGACCGACGAATCGTTGGCGGTGCCGTTGCCGGTACCTTGGCTCTTTTCGGCGCTGAGGGGTAAGCCGATCAACACTTCACCTGAAGAGATCAGAGTTAATGCCAAGAACCCGTAGTTACGTAGCCGAGTCTTACCTTCAGACCCCTGAGGGACGACAAGAAGCTGAGCGAGCGAAGGCTGAGGGATCTAAGGCCTACCTTCAAGCTAAGGAAGTCATCCTCCGACCCCAGGTTGCGGGAGGTCTCGTCGGTGCTTGTAAGTACAAAATAACGACATGCTCGTTTAAGAAGTACGTTTGCTAATTAAGGCTCGCTTGATCCCTTGGAATAGTCAACGTTGCTATCCTCGGTGCTCTCGGTTACTTCAGCTACAAGAACTGGAACCAGCCTTGGGACAGGCGAACTGTATCGGCCATCTCTGTAGGATTACTTGGTCTGAGCGGTCTCGAGGGGTGAGTGAGAAGTGTTCTGCGAGGCCCTTGCGCCTAGGTCAGGTTCTCTTAGCTCAGAGGTTATATGCTGACTTTGGCTTTTTTTCTCCACGTTAACAGATACGCTGGCAAGGTATACAAGGACAAGGAACTCCCCAAGCACTAGAGGAGCCGGGATTCAGGACGAAGGGGGAGCACAAGCAAAGAGAAGTAGACAAGGATTGGCGGTTTTGCTCTTTAGTCTTTTCTGTTTCGTTTCAGTATCTTTCATTTTAATACAATCACGACTCTTGCCTTGTTGGCTTCAGAGGAAGAAGTAGGTAGGAAGTCAAGCATATATACACTTGATATACGACATCAGATCAGACATGTATCAGTATACGATAGCATTCCGTTCTATGCAGCCCACCAAGATCTCGAATGTACCTGCAGATTAGAGTGGAGTAGAGTATAGTCCAAGTCAAGCTGATTAGAGTAAGAACGGCTCAAATCGGATTGAATTTATTCAAGTTGAATGATTCCGTGCGGGTCGATCAGGTCGTACTGCGCAGTGACAGTCCTCGTCCATTCTAAAATAACCATAAAAAGATGATCGTCGCCATATAGATATATGTACAGTGCATGGGGGTGTTTGACACGACTCACATGATCCGTTCTTAGAATGCACCTCATCTCAGCTCAGCTCGACTCAGCTCGACTCAGCCCAGCTCATCCTCACTATACCCGCACGCTGGCTGGGAGGATTTATCACTATCTGATGAGAAAGCATAAGAGAGGGGGAGTGGTATGGTATGGTATGGTGGCTGACGCGTGACAGGTGACAGGTGACAGGTGACAGGTGCACGAGGGTGTTGTTGGATTGGTGCCTGAGCTGGTGAGCACTGTGAGCACTGGCCACTGACTGTAGTAACGATTCATTCACTTACAAAGGGTCAGCGCGTGTTCGCCTCCTTCATGTTGGTTACTCCTCTGCTCCTGAGTTTACGGTATTCTTTGCATCTTTCCTGTAGCTTGATCCTAACTTGCATACACCTCTCGCTACTTCATCCTCCAGGCAACTTTCATTCGCTCGCTCGCTCCCTCGCTCCCTCGCTCCCTCGCGCTCAACAAAGTTCGATCTCCGTTGCTCCTTTTGCTTCTCCTCCAATCCATCTCTATCCGACTCACTCAACTCCTCATCATTAAAGTCCTTTTGACGCGTTTCTCTTCTCACGCTCGCTGTAGAACAGCATTAACACATTACACCCAATCCCATTCATTCAACTTCGATTTTTCTTCTCTACTCTGCTCATTGCTCATTGCTCTGCGTTCTGCGCTCGACGCTGCGACCTTCCTTCAATTCGTCTATGCTTTAGTTCAGGACGACACAATAACTGGCAGCTCCCTTTCGTTCCTTTCATTGGCACTGTTTACAGTCACCTTCGACTTTGGGCCATATCTTCTCTTCCAATTACACAAGAGCTGTGATTCTCACATCCCGTCATTTGCATCTATGTTCGATTAACCCCTTGAATCTTTTGAAATCCTACTCCTTTCTTTCTTGTCTTGTCACGCACTCCACCTGATCTTTGACCAACGCTCTTCAACTTTGGACTACTTCGAACAGGCTCGTCCTACATAAAACTTCGAGTCTTACAAGCTAGAAGCTTTAACACCCTCATTTACTTCTCCGGAATCGGCTGCGACAGAGCCTCAAAAACCGACGCCTTAATCACACGACACGATGCCAGCATCAGTCTTGCCTGGTTTCCTCCAAGGCTCACCCCCTCGATCACCGCACGTCGAACGACCATCATTCTTCCACTCTTACTTTGGACCCACGTCGTCCACGCCCAACGGCGGCAACCTCTTTTCCAACTCACCTATCACCGCTTCTCACCCCCCTAGGGGATCGTTCTCCCTTCGACCAACGAGACGAGATGTACTCCTGTGTCTGTTGACGCTGTCTTTCTCTTATCTCTTGTTCTCGACGCCTTCAACAGAAGGATTAGCGACTCCGGCACCGCTTATCTCTCGTCCGGCATCGGGAAGCACTGGCGGAAGCGGAACCGGAAGTGGGAGTGGACGATACAAACTACCGGGGTGGTTTTTCCCTTCTTCATCATCATCCTCATCATACTCTTCAGTTACCTGCGAGAACGGGCGGGAATTGACTTACGGTGAATCCGTCAAGCCCGTCGGGTTCGGAAATGACGACACGACAGAATTCAGCTCCGCTCTGGCTGATGGGAAACCATGGGATGAAGGGGAAGAAGAAGAGGAGGACGATGAGCTACAGGGATTAACAACTGTCTTCAAGGCCCATGCGCCAGGTTGGACTCTTGCGGAGAAGCTGTATATCTACAACGGAACTTTCTACGTCGTAACAGACGATAATACCGAATGGCCCGAGCTGCGTTTGATGACATCGACAGGGCTCCCGGCGAACGGCGACCCCGGAAACGAGCAAGCTCGAGAACCCAAAGGAAACGAGATCATCTACATTTCCCCCTTCGACGCTATGAAGCTTTGGGGACCTAGAGTGTGGAAGATGGACGGAATGACTTTCCTCTTCAATGATGGACAGTGTGAGTGTTTATTCTGTCGCAACGACAAAGTGTTCAGCTGACCTGCCCACAATCAGTCATCGACCACTACTACCATTTCGCTGCCGAATTACTGCTGGGCGCCTGGAGGGCATATTCAAGCTATGACACTCATATAACTGCGGCTGGAGAGACGAGTCTGCCGCCTCCCAAGCGAATGTGGTTTTTGCACCAGTCCATCAATGAGTGGTGAGTCAGCTAGACGGAGCGCGTAGACGATCTTATCAGCTGTCATCAGTGAAGCTAATATCGGTTCCGTCAACTCTAGGCGAGACAAGCCCAAATTTAACCCTACCATCGTCAACGCCCTCTTCCCTTCAATTTCAGTGCTGTATCCGGAAGATTGGGCCGACTTCAAGAATCAAACGATCTCCGATAAGCCCAAAGCCTTCGTACTGGAGCGTGCGTTGCTCGCCGATAGATCTGCGGCATTTAGAGGACAATGGACCGGGCCAACGGCGAGGACTGTAGCCAGTGCCCTGCATGTTGGAGAAGCTAGTAAATGGTGGTGGGAACCTATTCGTCGACAGATCCTCCGGTATTCCGGTTCACCCGAATCCATCATCTCACGAAATCTTGAGGGACATGGCGCCGTGGACCCTGTCAGCTTGATGGGACCTGCTGGTGGCACCGGTGTTGACGTTATCGAGCCTTTGGCGCCCAAGGGGGATTATGCGCCAGTGATCACCTACATCTCAAGGCAAAGCTCTAGGCGGAGATTGACGAAAGAGAGCCATGAGGGCTTGGTGAAAGCTTTAGATGAAAGGGCGAAGAAATTAGGCTGGGAGCTGATTATCGTTGAAGCGGAGAAGATGAGCAAGGAAGAACAGTTTGCATTGGCCGGACGAACGACCGTGAGTACGGTGTCCCTGCTAAGCTGGGATGACCCCCTAAAATAATCACAATGTGCATGTGATAGTAAAGCTGATATTGACGGTGTACCTTGCCAGATTATGCTTGGTGTTCATGGCAACGGATTGACTCATTTGCTTTGGATGCCCGCGACACCACGATCAGCAGTGATCGAAATGTTCTTCAAGGGTGGTTTCGCCCGAGATTGTGAGTTTCTTCACCTGCTGACTATGAATGAAGTCTTCACTTTCGCGCTATTTAGTATACTGCCTCCTCTCTCTTCTTCACAAAGAAAGATACACTGTACTGATATTATTGCGCGATATCCGTGGTAGACCAATGGACGGCCCACGCATTGGGCGTCCGACATTTTGCAGTTCAACATGACGTATCATTCACCGCTCCCAACCTGCCCAAGGTGGATTATCCCGAGGGGTTCCAAGGGACGGCTATCACTGTCGAAGGAAAGGTCGTTGCGGACCTGATCGAAGACCGACTCGCTGGGAGAATCTGAACGGGAACGGGTGTGCACAGGCACAGAGCGGCAAGGTCTACTGCATGTCAATGCTTGTTGGCCTCGGCCTATGCGAAAAGAGTGCGAGAGATGAGGAACAGCGGATGCGGGCAGCGGACATTATCGATCATCGGGCTCAACGGTTTTTTTCTTTTTGGTTTCGGAACATTTATCATCTTCTTACATTTTTCCATATCATTCAGTAACCAACCATTTACTGTGCATTTTTCATCGGGCATTGTTTGCACCATCACAACATCCGAAGTTCCCTGTAGGCCAGCCCCGGATCTAATGCTTTACGACGACACGTTGTCCGAGTCAACTTGAGACTCCCGGAACATACTGTACGCGACAGGGCTAAGAAGCGGTCGGATGATACTCGCCATTAATCATTCGGTGTTTCTGACTATAAATCCGGGCGTAGTCAAGACAGCTGGCAGATCGTAACTCCGCTCGAATATGGTACTCTACCGTAGGGTAAGTTCCGGGGACAAGATCCGATAATCGCTGTTACATGTACACTTACTTTATCCAGTGCCCGCATTACTGTTTACGTACCTCGCTAAATCTACTTGCGCGCTGACAAGGTATACTGAAGATGCATCTATATTAACCTAAACACGACCGCCTATGAACAGCCTTCAGAGGGCGGGTTAATCTTGAGTCCTTGTTCGCGTATAGACTATGACAACAAGCACAAAATCTTAGGATGATTTGCTCAAATCTCATACGACACGCCAACTCAATAAATCACCACGAAACTTGGCCAGCCTGCTCCATCGCTTGATCGAACATGCCCAGAGCTTCTTCGTTTGCTTCTTTCTCGCCCTGTTCTCGGCTGCCATTGACACCTTCCCCTCTTTCTTTGTCCTGATCATGAAGCCCAGCTGTTCCCAGGGCACCATCGAAGAGTCGCTCGTTGAATAGCACGTGCCCGGAAGGTGTTTGCTGATTCACTCCACCGCCCTGATGACCAGAGACAGATCCGTTTTCGGGAGTGGACTCGAGGTTCCTTGTCCAGTCTCGGATACTTCGGATCCTGGCTTGCTCGTCTTCTTTAGCGCTTCGGGCTCCACCCTTGAGTCCGCTTGCTCCAGGGCCAGAGGCAGCGGCGTACGAGCTCGCTATGAGATCTCCCGGCCTTTCGTTGCTGGTCATCCCATGCTGAGAACTCGGTTGACCACCATTGGGACGAGGTCGCTCATGAGCATCTGTGGAATGGTAATCGATGGTACTACCACCTTCTCGAGAAGCCTCGACTAACGGCGGAAGCCTGTAACCCATCTCCACACCCATAGGGTCGTATCGGTCGATGTCGCCACTAGATCCAGCCGCGGCGGCAGCCAAGTCGTACGTCGAAGCGTAGTAGTCTTCTCCGTTGACATCGGGATAGGAAGCGTGAGGTGGCAGCTGAGAGGCCATATTGCCTGGATCAGGGATGGTTTGATCCCAATATTCGACTTGACCGGGACCGGAACCGGCACCGGCGCCAGCACCTCCTCCCATCGGGTTCTGCCAGGCTTCATACCCGGTTCCTACATCCACCATACCTTCAATAGGTGGAAGTCGGTACATCTCGCCTTCGTGTCCCGTACGCTCAGGCACTCCCAAGGATCCTCCGTGACCTGAAGCAGGGGCAGGAGCGTACATTTCGGCCCCGTAAGCTCCCCCTGCGACGCCTGGGGCGCCAGGGATCGGTCGGCCGTCGAAGTCGTAAGCCATAGGGATGTACCCTTCCATAGCGTACATGCCCGAGGTGTAGTGTTGTGCACCTGGATGAGATGGGTATCCGCCATGGGCTTGGGACGTCTGTATAGCATGTGGATAGGGGTGTTGATGAGCGTGAGGATGCTGAGCTTGCTGGTGCTGAGGATGGGGATGAGGGGCCGAGTTGGCGATCCGGTTGGTGGCCGCATTGTAGAGTGACATGTTGAGCAGGTTGGTGCCGAGAAGATTCTGACGCATCTGTTTGGCTCGCGCTTGAGCTCTTTGAGCTCGGATGGCGCCTTTGGAAAGCTGACCGACATCTCGTCGACGTCTTGGCAGCACGCACGAAAAGTTAGTTTCGACGGTCGCGGTCTCTCGAGTTGAGACAGCACAAGCAGTCACTCACCTCCGACTGCTGCTCCTAGTTGACTCCGCCTCACTCTCACTAGCCTCGCTCCGGCTGACCATTTGGTCCTTAATCTCAATCTCGAGTGCATCCCCCGCTTTCCCCTGGATCAGAGCCTCGGCAACGGCGTCGACCTTCTCGTCTTCAGCGGGGTCTTTGCGGACCCTCCTTCTGATGATGTCAGTTCGTCGGAAGACGGGCTGGTATCGATATCCGGGGTACTTGCGTTGATGTTCCTCTTTCTCGATTCGAGCTTGTTCTTGGAACTTTTGACGAACCTCTTGTGGTGCCTCTTTCCACATCTTCGCCGCCTACAATGGGAACGAATGTTCAGTCCAGTCAGTTTCACCTGGTGTGGTCTGATGGAACCGACTTACGACAACGGAAATGTTTTGGTGCTTTACCTCCACGCTCGGGGGAATCAAGTTTGAATCCGTGATGTGCTTGCGGAAGAGGATAAATGCGTTTCTGGCACGCTTGATGTGTCCTTCCGGTTGCTATGTGACCGATGAAGGTCGGTCAGCGCTTAAACATATTCTGATTATCTCACAGACCTAGCGGGCTGACTCACTTTCCTTGCATGGCTCTTCTTCTTAGCGGGAGGAGGGACACCTCCCTCTCCCTGCATGTCAACTGTTCCTGCGCCAGCAGTGCCACCGATCTCGAACCCACTGTCAGAGCTCGCTGCGCTCATACCATTGGCGTTACCGTTCCCAGGCAGTGCGTCCAGACCGCTGTCACCCTCGGCACCAGAACCGTACGAGTTCAGATCAGTCATGCTACCTTCGAATGATGAGGCCCACAAGCCATTGCTTGGGCCCGTGGGGGAGGTAGGCGAATTGGTTTGGGTAGATGGACGGGTACTGTCGTCTTCGCCATAGCCCATACCGCCGAGAGATGGTAAGTTCCATCCCCCTAAAGTGAAGTTTGGGATGCCATTCTGATTGGCCTGGACTTGTGGCAGCGACAACTCGGGATCGATGGGAAGATTGTGGTTGTCACTTTTGACGCCAGCTGCAGCACTAGCGTCGATAGCTTGACCGCCATGGAACTGATATTCCGGCTGGGGTTGAATCGGCGGTAAAGGGTCCCATTGTCCCTGAGTCGAGCTGGTTTGCTCTCCATTCTGGGCTCGAGTAGAGGTAATGAATTGATCCCTCAAAGCCGGGTCAATCACGTCGTTCTCATCATGGGAGTACGAGGTGACCACAACCTCTGGAGGCGCCAGTGAATCGTGATGTGAGCCATGTCCACCCACAGCACCGGGAACCGCTTGAACCGCTCGCTGTGGTGGCGATTTAGATTTAGCGGGAGTTTGTAGTTGAGAACCCGGTTGGACCTGAGGTAGTCCGCGCAAAGGAGGCGAACCGGATGGAGTATTGGCACGAGAAGGTACTCTGCCGCTGGAGCCGATCAGGTTGTTGGTCTGCAAGAACGAATCCGAAGTGTAGCTTGCTGGTTCCGGCGGTGTCGAGAGCACAGAACTGGCCCTGGAAGGGACCACTATGTCAAGGAAGTGATAGAACGAAGACGTCAGCGCATTTTGCATGACGGGGGATCAGAAGGGTCGAAAGGCGGACTCACGAGAAGGAGGGCCACTCCCATTAGCATTGGAAGTCGCGTAGTTGTCACTTGAGGCCATCTTCGGTATCGCGGAAAAGAGGCTGAAGTCAAAGGTGTGTGGCTCCAGGTCAAAGCAGACAAACGAGCTTGATTCTTCCAATAAGCGCGGATGATTAGTGACCCCGGCGACGGCGGTGGCAGTGGCAAACGAACTTTTTGTTACCTTGAGCAGGGGTCAACTCAACACGATAGTGAGGTTTTCTTTCGATCCCTTGAGGATGGACCGCGGTACTGTACTCGTACAGTACTATTGATTCAGTATGCAAACGTCAAGTCAAGTGAAAGGTCAATGTGATAGGAATCCTTCGATTTCCATTTACGCTGGAATTGGAATGAAAACTATAATCGGGAAGGAGAAAAGATTGTGATAGGCTCCTCCTATGGTGTACTGTAGCAGGCTCGATGTGGAACTGATGTCCTTCAGTAGTATAGAGGAAGCAGAGATACAGAACGATTATCGTTCGTGGCCGCAAAAAGCAAAGCACCTTGAGCGATTCTTTAAGGGCTGGAAAGGGCTGTTCTCGAGTCGCTCTTTTCAATATATCTCCTATCCTCCTATCGATCCATTATTCCATCACTCGACTCGACCTAGCGAGCAATGGACAAAGGATAGCACTATGTGTTTGTATCAGTACGGCTGGAACTGGGCCTCTCACTGTTTTTCGTTTTTGGAGAAAGGATCTTGGAATGGATTGTCGAAAAAAGGAGGTCTGGATCGTCGCGTAGGGCGGGGGAAGGGGTGTTCGCGTCGTTCCAATAAGGGCTAGATCACGGCGATCACGATAAACTGTAGACTGCTCATACATGTAAGTCCTGGTAGACCCAGAAGGAGAACGTCCCCCTAGCTCCCTGCGCGAATCCTCCTTACTCCTTAGGAGAACGGATCGATAGTTGTCTTACGTCACGATGCAATGGGGAGGAGGAAGGGATGAGCCACAGCAGGCTGATGAAAGGATTTCAGGTCGCTTAATTTTCATGGCGACTGCGTACGAGTACAGTAGTATCTGGTTGATATAATGGCGAAAGGCTTGGTGTCCACTGGATACTACGGAGAGGTGATCAAAGAGCGAGTCCGGGTCTGGTCTGGAGCTCGAAGAAGCTCGAGACAATCTGCACGTCAGTGTGGTCAGTTGAGTTGAGTATGAAACTGTTTTCATCTGGGCCAAGCGAGGTCCAAGGGAGATCTGCGTCCATCCTTTGTTAATACAGTCGAAGGAGAAGATGGCCGAGTGGGGAAGAACAAGACTTGTTGATTGCCTCGAGCGGAATACACCGTCAAGACGCTCTACTATCACACGCGTTCTCAGCAGTGCGAAGATACTGTTCCATAACCAGATCGATGACGAATTGAATACGAAAGTGACCCCTTTGCCTCCTAGACCATATGGAAATCCACGGCTTAAGCCTTGCCCGCCGATCCAAGAAGGTTCATGAATTTGTCGCAAACTTTCGCGAAAGCCTCAACGGCAGCCTCCTCAGAGTCAGGGAAAGGTTTGTCTGCGAGCGATTTCGAAAGGGTTTCGCAGTATGGGTCTCGAGCCCATGAGTTGATGTTGAACTGTGAAGTATAGAGAGTTTGTTTCGCTCGTCAGCCTACGGTGCTGAGTGTTGTCTATGGCACGCAGATGGACATGGACATACCTTTGATACACCGCTTTCTACGAGATCCCGCCAGAGCTGTTCCGGGAGCTCGTCGGTACCGTGAGCGCAAAGATAGGGTATTCTGCCCTTGAATCGTTTTTGCAAGTCTTTGAGACTGTATATCACGAGTGCGTCAGCTTCGCTATCACAAGGATGCATGAGGGACGTCATTGAACTCACATCTCGAGCTTATACTTGGGGCCACCAATGAACTTGTAGCTTCCGTGCAGGTTACCGTACGAAGGAGCGAGAATGTGGGCACCGGTTTCCTTCATAAAGTGCTCCGCGTTCTCGGGGTCCGTCAACATGCCTCCGGTGATCTCTCTCAGACCAGCCTCTCCACCTTCCAATCGACCAAGCTCAACCTCGGTAGCTACACCAGCAGCTACGCATCGCTTGATGTAAGGCACAGCAATGGCGATATTCTCCTGCTCATTGTCGGCGTGAGAGGCGTCCACCATGATACTATCAAACTTGATACCCTGCTCGGCGAGACCGATCGAAAGTTCGAGGTGTTCAGCATCGGTAGCGTGGTCCAGGTGCACAGAGATGGGTACGGATGCGTTGTGAGCACTGCAATGTACAGACAAACCCACTCTCCAGTCAATAATACCATTGGAATTGATATAAAGACTTATGCAGTACTCACAGCGTCAAGCAATATTGAAGGAAGGGTCCACCACCAGCGGCGAGGGTGATGGGGAAGAGCTGGAGGATAGCTGGGGACTTGTTCCTCTCAGCCGCCCGTACAAGGCCCTTGGCCATGCCAGCATCGTAGCTGGGTCGTATCAATCATCAATATCATCACTGTTTGGACTTTCTTTGATACTATATGAGCACAGGAGTGCTCACCAGGTCTGAGCGACGATACCGTAGCCGCCAGCCTCGGCTTTGGCGAGGATCTCGAGGGTTCTGTTGCCGGGAAGAGGAGTAGCCATTTTGTTCGACGTGATTTCGATACACGATGTCAAGTTCTGTTTCGGCTGTGTCGGTAGGTTTGTTGTTAAGTGTCAAACCCTAAGAGGTGATGTAGATGAGGTTGAGGTGATAGGCTCAATTCCTTTTCAGCAGATGAATGTCGTAGAACTCAAGGTGTTTCCGACAGCGTCGCACATGGCTATGGTCGCATGATCTCGTTTCATCCCACAAACGAGAGATTCCGTACATGGTTGCGCTCGGTGGAGGTGGTCCGGGAAAGACTGCGCTGATAGCCTGTTCCTGTAAGCAGACCAACCTGTCTGCCAAATGAGGTCTACGCGAGCGAGCAAGAGAGCCAGGCATAAGCGGTTACAGTGCCGGTCGCTCGGTTTCACCGGTCCGATAGGAGTCATTCGAATGGACCTCAGGGCACGTTTACGCGAGAATTCCGACGTAATCACGATAGGACAAACCTGTCGGCTGTGGTCGCGCAAATTCCATGCTTGCAGTTTCGCGCACTCTCGTACAGGACATCAAGATGACTCCATATAGTAATTCCTGTCTCCTCATTCTCATAACACCCCGTTCAGTCCGAACCGGAGTTGTCGGTCTCATCTTGACAAAATCTACCCGCCGCAAAGAATCTTCTCCCACCGCAACTTGGTGGACACGTGAGGGTTTTCCGTGTATCTGAAGCGATTCAAGTCTGTTAAACTGAAGCATACTTCCGGAACGCTAGCTCTGGTCAGGCGGCAAAAGGTTTCCAAGAACCGGTTGAACCTACCTACAGGCAGGATGTGCTTGACCTGTAGGCCCATCATCATCTCCCTCAAGCTTTCAGTTTATTTTTACGCTTACTCTCCCCCCTGAGGGATTGTACGAGGTGCCCCAGGAGATCCCGAAACTACTACAGTCGAGCGCAGACTCTTGGCGTGTATGGTAGCCCCTTTTGCCTCCTCTGGAGAAGAGCTGGTGCCCTTTGACGCCAAAGTCCATAGCTTCTCTCCGTTTGCACTCTTTCTGGCAAACCCGAACGAAGAATCCCGGAACGATTATTTTCCAACAGTCAAACAATTATCGATCCTGTTTCTGCCCAAATGACACACCCCGCATATACACAACCATACTTACAAGACAAAACATCTACGGGGGTCCAAGCACAGGGTGGATGCGGACCGTCGGCCGGGACCTTATGCACGTACAACGGTTAATGGGATCATTCCTTTTCGCGAGACAGCAAGCGAAGGAGCGAAGTGGGACCGAGTCCGGTCACTAATTTCAATTCATAGACAGGGTATTATTAGACTTTGCTCTTTCTTGGAGAATACTTCTCCACCTTGTTCCTTTTGGAGGCCGAAGAAACATTATATAAAGCTCGTTGGCCCCTCCCAGACTTTCTAGAGATTTCCCCACAACCCATTCCTTGGGACAGGACTCGACAACATAATACGATCTCGGTATCCACGATTCATCTTCAGCGATCTGAAGCTGGAAAACCAAGATTACAGACCTGCACCGAGACTTCAGACTATATTCATCGCCACTTTATCAGGGTACTCGAGGCGCTTAAACATCGCTCAACATGTCGAATCTACATGAATCACACGATCACGCTCACGTGAAAAAGGAGGACGAGTGGCACGAGCAGGATGACGTTTTGGAACAAGATGCTGTCGCTCTCGCCGCTACCTACACTCCAGGATCCGATGCTGAGAAGGCGCTCGTCAGGAAGATCGACAAGCGAATTATCCCTTGTATCTGGGTGTTGTATACCCTGTCATACCTTGATCGAGCGAACGTTGGGTGAGTTCTCATTTGCTCTTGTCGGTCATGCTTCACGTTTCATGCCACTGACAGCTGCATTGTTATGCTATGAATAGTAATGCGAAGACTGGTGGTCTCGAGAAGCACATGAATTTGACATCAGACCAATACTCGATCGTCCTTTTGGTCTTCTTCATCTCTTACGTCGTCTTCGAAATCCCTTCCAACCTGTTGATTGCTCGAGTTCGACCTTCGCTCTATCTTTCCGGTCTCTGTATCATTTGGGGTGGTGTTGCCGCTTTGATGGGTGCCACCCACAACTACCAACAACTCGCCGGTGTCAGATTCGCTCTCGGTATCCTTGAAGCCGGATTCGCTCCCGGTGTTGCTTTCTACCTTTCCTCTTGGTACAAGCGATACGAACTTGCCAGTCGATTCTCGCTCTACTACACTGCGACTGCCGTGTCCGGTGCATTCTCCGGTCTTCTGGCTGGTTTGATCACTCAGCATCTTGACGGCGCTCGAGGCATCGAAGGGTACGTAACGACGCGTCTGTCTGACGCCATTCTGCGATCCTGTCCAACCTGATACTCTTGCTGACCTGTGTACGTCTGTTTATCTCCTTGTGTGCCTCTGTGTATGAATGTCCCTTGTGGCCATGAAATTTGCCTACTTCGCCCTTTCGCTTGTTTGAAACAACAGCTGGAGATGGCTCTTCATCATCGAAGGTATCGGATCCTCCTTCGTTGGCTGCTTCACCTGGTACTTCATGCCCGACTGGCCTTCCACCACCAAATTCCTCTCAGGCGAGGAGCGAATCCTTGCTGCCCAGCGACTTGCCTATGACGGACTTGCCAACACTGCTGGTGCCCAGGGTCACATTGGCCACTGGCAGGCCATCAAGATGGTCCTCGTCGACTGGCGAACATGGATCTTCGTATTCCTCTACATGCTCTGTACCGGTGCCCAGACTATCCAGTACTTTGTACCCACCCTGATTGGAGCCCTCGGATGGACTGGCTTCACTGGTCAATACCACACTATCCCTCTCTACGCTTGTGCTTTGTGAGTTGATACTTTGATCCCATCGATATATGCCTACGACAAGGGCCAGCTGACACCCTTTGTCATCATTGGTAGCGTCTTCATTTTGGCCTTCTGCTGGACCGCCGATTATCTTCGAATGAAACCGCAAGCAATCACGCTCGCCGCCTCCATGGGAACAGTCTTCTTTATCATTGTCGTCGCCACTACCAAGCACATGGTCCAATACGTCTTCATAATCCTCGCTTTCGGCTGTGTTTACGCTCTCCCTCCTTTGATTCTCACCTGGGTACCCAACGTCATCACTCAGCCTGCCGAGAAGCGAGCCGTTGCCATCGCCTTGGTCAACGCTCTCGGTAACTCTGCTTCGATCTACGGTGTATTCCTGTGGCCCAAAACCGACGCGCCCCGGTATATCCCTGGATTTTCCGCGACGACTGTCTTCATGGCTCTCATCGTCGTCGGCGCCAACGTTATGGCGTTCCTGATCAAGAAATATCCATCGGAACAGATCAATCCCGAGGAAGCCGTCATGCAGGAGATCGAGAAGCAGAGGGCTGCAGGTCGACTTCCCCCGGCAGATGCCAACACCGCCGCTTAGGTCCCAAGTCGGATCTGGGGCCATGAAAGCTGTGCATAGTAGTTTTTGTCTTCGAACCGTCCGAGTGTACACTTTGCTGGAGAACGAGTGGAGCGGAGTTAGCTTCTGCCACAACGCGTCCGCGAGTGCTCCACATATAGCTTGAGATTGTTTACGCATCGAATTCAGGTTTGGGTTTCAGACGAAGGGGTATGCTTCTACCAGCCCGTAGCTGTTATGAGATATAATGTATAAATATGCATCGGACGTGACGAGAGTTCATTGACCATATACGACACGGAAGGGGATTTTCTGCCACTTGAGCCCTTGAGGTGGACCTTCCGCCACACCCAGCTTTCGTACTAGGCAACTCTCTGCATGACACAAAGCAGTATGCATAAGAAAACAGAAGGATGCAGCTGGTACACGAGAAGAGCGTCGACGGCTCTCTGGCCATGCTTGCGATGCATGGGCCAGCGGCACAAGCTGATAAAAACGAGTGCTATTGTCAATATTCTTGATGTTGCCTTACAAGATTTGATCCCGCTTTCAAAACCCCTTCTGTCTCCAAGCCTTGATCCGATGTTTGCTGATGGTGTTGGCTAATGTATGCATATGAAGGTAGGAATCGACAGACAAAGCACGAGGACATAGCTATATTCTACTAATTTTTTATTGCTCTGGCCGCTGATAAGCAAAAAAAAGTTGATACATGTACAAAAAGGAAGTGGCAAAAAATGCTCAAAATCCCACTATAGAATCGAGAAACTTGTTCCGCAACCTGTTAGTCCTCGAAGAGCTGGGTTTCGGGCTACTGATGAGATTAGAGATGAGAAGAATCTATTAGACCGATTGCAGCTAGACCTGCACCGATGAACTTTGCTGCTGCCATTTTCTGCAATTGGTGTTATATTTATTATAACAATAGTTACGATAGAACACTGATATTACACGTCCGGAAGGCATGTGTGTAGAGGAATGTTAGCACTGGTATCCTGCTGATGGGAGCCAGAAAACAATCTCGCGCTGGGCTGTATGGGTATATATACCCCTCAAGGCAGGCGAATCTCTTCGGGATTTACGAACTTGATCGATCCATTACGTATGAGATGGCCGCGATTATGGTGGACCGAATCAGAGCATCTTACCCAGGGTGGAACCCCAAGAGACGTATTTGTAACGGACACGAGCATTGGTATATAACCAGGCTCGAAATCTGCTCTCAGATTTCGAGTATTGAGCCTTTTGGAAGCCATGTGCCGAAACTGGTCACACGGACCGTGACAGTATTTCAGCAGGGACGACCTGCTACTTCCGTCTTCCAGATCGTGTGTTCAAGAAAACGATCGAGATCTAGCGGGACGTGCGCTTTCATATGGAGTTGGACAATTCTATACATGCGTACAACGCTACCCGACCTGGTCATACCGGACTCGGATTTACTTTAACGAGAAACACTCTATCAACCTCAGCTTGAAAAAGGTTGTCCCACTGTCGGATTGTAGCCACCCGTAATTCAAGGAGAGCCATCTCACTTGGTCCAGTGCTGGGACATCAGCCTCTGCACCGTCATCAGAGATTGATATCGAACGTCGGCGTTCTCATGGCTCATCAGCTCCATGACTTTCGTCTTTCCATTCAAGTTTTCGATGGTTCTAAAAGGTGATGACATGAATTTCACCGTAAGTTTATTGCTTTATAAGGGTTCTGGTATGACTCGGGACATGAAAAGAAAAAAGTGGAGAGACGGTTCAACTCACCGCTTCGATTTGTCGCCACCGTACTTGACGAATTGACCGATATCATGAGCAGCGACAGCAAGTACCACCGGATCGCGGCTCGTAGTCAAAAGCTCAACGAGGCGTCTACACATCGCGTAGAATTGTCAGCCATTGAAAATATGGGGGTTATACTCTTTATAAGGTGTCATGACTAACCTGACCGCTTTGCCGTCAGATTCCTGGCCAATTCGCATACCATTCTCCTTCCAGAAGTCCTCTGTCTCATGGGCGGGTGACCATACCAGATGACCTGACTCGAGCTCGGAGATGTATTCGTCGTAGGTGCTGATGACATTCGTACAACGTATAGATCAGCTTCTCGTTCGCCAGCCGAGTCGAGGTCGCCTCACGAAACAGCTCACCTCAATCCTTCCAGCCGCGTCTTCAGCTCGTCCTTGAGGTAATCAAGGTCCTCTGTGATTTCGTCATCTGACCACTTTCGAGATTGCAGCGAGATGACGAAGGGCAGTAGTTTGGCCATGAACATGGACGGGATGTTTTGCGAAGGCGCGATGAAAAGCAGATTCTGAATTTCAGAGAGAACACGAAGCAGGTCAGTCAAGTTATACATCGAGAGTGACAGACCCAGCCACGCGAACTCACCCTCAAAGTTGCAATGACCACTCTCTGAACTTTCTCCTTGACTGCGTTCTTAGCAATGTTCGTTAAGATAGCTACAACGTCATATTTCTTGTCCATTCCCTCGGCGGCAGTCTGTTCAAAAGACAATTGCCACAGGCAACAGATCGCCCAGTACTGCGCCTGGGGGTTAGGATTGGTCTTGAGAGATTTGATCAAGCTAAAGAACAACCCGCATCAGAATCAGCGTCCGACCAACTTCCACGATCTTCTTTGGCTCATTTGAGTACGAGACCGATCGCGAGCACGCCAGTGATAAGACTTTCTGACACTCACCCTGAGATACAGTTCTCTTCGTCCCAGACAGCCTGTCTAAACTGCTTTCGTCCCAGCACAGCACCCAACACCTGAGCTGCTACTTCCCAGAGAGGGAGCCGAGTACCATTCAACAATCCTTGCAAGGAAGCGAGCAAAGTTGGGATGAGCGATGAAGGGAATGGCTTGGGATCAGTGCTGCGTGGAGATAAATTGAATTATCAGCAACTGTTTCCACACTGATCTGAGTCGAACGCGGCGTACGCAATGAGCAGTGCCAATATCCTCAGAGAAGCAAGGACAGCAAACTCCTCCTCCATTGATAAGCATTTGACAAGCGGTCCATATGGGTCTTCGGGGTTCCCCTGCGACGCAAGGTCATGGTACAGCGGGATCGTAGACGTGTGGGACAGCATATCGTTTATAGACACGAGAACAGCTTGGACCGTATCCACTCGTTGCAGCTTTCGAAGCAGATCAATGTAAAGCTTGGCATATTGCGATCCTTGAGTTGCGAAAACTGTCGTTCGCTGACCTTGTGGCTAAGCACAATTGTCCGATAACTCAGCTACCCGCGGCGACAAGCGTGTCATTGACATAGAGGGTGGAGCTAGAACGTACCAGCTTGTTAAGTGATTTGAGCAAGGACAGCTCATCAGCGGAGAGAAGCTTAGCTCTTTGGTAGCCCTGATTGTAGACCCACACACAGCCATCAGCATATCTCGTCATGATCACTTGGCAGATGTCAGACACGTCTTCTACCACCAACAAACCCACCTCCCATGGCACAGGCTTTGAGTTGATCTTGTTACACTGATCGTCGAGATAGGGCGAGAAGAAGGGGGGCGGAATGGGGGCGACTGCGGCGGTCATCTTGATGATGAGTATGCTGCTGTGGTCGCGTTGAGTCTCCTTGTCGGCCTTGTTAATGTGGGCTTCTGGTGACAAGAAAGGAAGTATAACGGACGAGAGTGTGATGAATGGGATAAGATGGGATGGAACGGGATATCAACAGCATGGCATTCATTGCATTGACCAGGTCGAGGGTAGCCGCTCGTCATAACCCACGTTTCACACGTTACGTAAACGATCCGGTGATAGTTGATTCCACTCGCCACCCTACCTTACTCCAGTACTGAACTGCTATATATGCACTCAACTCCTCCCACCTGTTGATCCAGTCAATTTATTGGCTGTGTCTTGCTCCCAAAACCATTGATAAAAAAAAGGCAGCTGTACCCTGCTGGTCCCCGACTTGACAATGTCAACGCCAATCTCTTTCACCGTTCGCCCTCCGAATTCGGCTCCTTATAGACCTTCACCGCTCGGTAACGGCGGTTCCCAGTCCAATCGCGGAGCACCCTCCAGGAGGCTGTTTGAACAGAATGGTGATGGAGATGAGGACGAAGATGAGGACGATCATGGATACAGTGGAAGAAGTCGCAGCAATCCTGCCAGACCGAGGGACGAGAGGATAGAGGGATTCGGCAACGGCAAAGCTATAGGGTTTGTTCGTCCACGCCACCTCCTTCCCCGTTTCAGAGTGACAGCCATGTGTAAGCGGGGGAAGGGCGAAACTGAGCTAATAACTATATCTTCTTGTTTAACTCATCTTATTTATAGCGGCGACAAGCCGGCAGGACCACTCGTGATTCCAGCCTTACCGAACAGGGACTGGCGACAATCGTCTACGCGCCGCACACCTTCCTATCGACCGGAAACAAGAGATCCTAACGAAGTTGTCGAGACTCATGACAGAACAGGTGATGGCCCTCAGCGATCCGGTCTACGCAAAATCGTCAAAACGGAGAACGAAACCGAAAACGAGGACAAAATGCAGCACAACGGGCATGACTCTGACGTTGAAGTCAAAGTTGAGTATACCGAGAACGGTATGGACGCAGACGATCAAGTTAAGCGGGAGAATGGGGATCAAGCACCTGTGAAGTCTGAGCCATTATCATTGGAAGAACAGGCCCTGCAAGCTATCTTGAAGGGAGAAGTCAAGACTGAGAGCGAGGAAGAGAGATTGCAAAGGGAATTGGTCATCGATATGCAAGGAGGCGCATTGACGGAGGAAGAAGCTTTGAAGCGGGATATCGATGCGCTACCAGAAGAGGTACGTCACAACCGCGTCGCTTGTTTCCCAACAGCTAGCTCCAAGTACCTATTCGCTCCTGCTGACATGTTGTGTGGTTGTGCGCTGCACCTTCAGTCCACGGCGGACGACTACGCCGCCGTACCTGTTTCAGCATTCGGCGAAGCCATGGCCAGAGGCATGGGTTGGAACCCCTCCCAATCAGGCGGTACCAAAATCCATGAGCCCAAACTTCGTCCCGCTCTTCTCGGTCTCGGAGCTACCGCCTTGGAAAAACCTTTACCGCCCAGTCGAGCAGGAGCAGGTTCTAGCAGTAGCAAGAAGGCGCCGAAAGTCAGCAAGCGGGATAGTATGAAATACGTCCTCACTGGCGCTATGGTCAAGCGAGAGCGGGAAGGTAGCGCTAGCACCAGTGTCGCCGCTTCTGGAAGGGAGGATGGAGCTGGGTCTGGAGCCAGTACCCCCTTTTCGCACGTCGGCAGCTCGAGGAGAGGTAGTCCAGGTGCTGGATCCGACTCGGACAGCAAGCGAAGAAGAGATGACGGCGATGACCGTGCGGATGAGAGGAAGAGGAGGGATTATGAGACTGATGAAGAGAGAGCTCGACGAAAAGCTCGAGAGAGGGAAAGAGATAGAGAGAGATATGGTGACAGGGACGGAGATTACGAGACGGAAGAAGAGAGAGCTAGGAGGAAAGCTAAAGAGAGGCAGAGGAGGGAACGGTATGATTCGGATCGCAATAATGAAAGACTCAGAGATAATAGAGACAGGGATAGGTACGATCGGCCAGATGATAGGGATATGAGAGATGACAAGGACCGGAGGGATCGAGATAGACGGGACGACAGAGATCGACGAGACGACAGAGACAGAAGAAACGATAGGGACGGAAGAGATGATAGGGATCGAAGACTAATTCGATAGTCGCTTACACAGTCCATGAAGCCTTTTCTATTTCAGGCACATGTCTATGTCCTACTCTTAGGATCCGTATGCCGAGATGTAGCAATAAAAATTCTTTTGTTTGAACTTGACTCGTTGCACCTACTGCGTCCACTGTCTTTGGTCCCCGTTGTCTTGTGAGGTCGTGAAGCCATGTTTATAGCAAATACATACACATACACATCTACTTCCTCCAACCGAAGTGAAGACCTGGCTTTACCAGAGCAGACAGACCATGCGCTTTGCTCATCAGATGAGCTTGACGGCCTCTTCTCCTCTAAGCTCCATCGACCTCCATGCCATTGACCCCAGCTCCCGCGGCGACGCCGATTTCCTCAGTCTCCCCGAACATCATGCCAGTAGTCTCTTTGGCGTACTGCGCCGACCTCTCGACATCGCAGAAATATTTGTATGCCAATCTAACGTCTTCTACGTCTACCGTCGGTGATTTACGTCTTTGCGCAATGAGGTGAGAAGGGGCGATGAGGTTGAGAGAGTATCGAAGGGAGGTCTGAAGACCCATCGTGGCCAGTAAATCTTGAGCTGCTTCTGAGAGTTTTACATCTTCCTCCTCGGCTCTGCGATCAGTCACAAATAAGTGAAGTACAACGATCAGCCTCTCATCACACAACATTATCCTGTTGCATAAAAAGTCATGCAAGAAACCGAACACAGAGATACAAGTCAACTCACCTGATCTTGACAATTTCTCTCGTCTCATCCTCGTCATACTTCTTCGTGGAAATGATCAACATCCTATCCAACAGATCCGCAGGTATACCATGCGGTGACTTGTATTTCGTTCCTCGAATTCGAGTGATACCTCGGTTGGAAGCCATCACGACTAATGGGGCGAGTTCGTTCTCCATTGCTCTGTTGAGGAAAGAGAAGCACTCAATGTCAAGCATATGTACTTCGTCGATGAACAGAACCTAATGAAGAAGGAACGATCAGATTCGGTATTCGAGTCAACAGATTTAGATTCGAGACTAGGACCGGCGACCATGAGATGAAACTTCGACTCACACCAGGAACGATCTCAGCCTTGCCTTCCTCCCTCCACTCAGCGACCTTCGTGTTGATCTGATCTCTCAGCTCAGGCTTGATCTCTCCAGTATCACCGGCGAAAAGGGCTAAGAACCCTTGGGTTCGAGAATTGATCACGTCGATTTCGTGTAACGAGACTGTGTGGACCACTTCTTTTCGGTTTTGCAGTTCTCCGTCGGGACACGCTACGAAGCGGGTCTGCAGAGGTGACCGTTGACAACATCAGCTCTTTTGACAGATCGTGTCGAAATGAACCAGCTGTGATCTGCAATTCTTGTGAATTTCATACAACGATCGAAAGGTACTTACATCGGCGCCCATCGCATCGTAATCCTTCGCTCGACCGAAACTTCTACCTAGCTTGGAAATCCGTCCACTAGCCTTGTCGATCGATACCACATCTCCGGCCAGCACCTTCTCCTTCTGCAATTGGTCAATCATCTTCGAACCGAGATCGTAGACAGTCTCCATATCCGTTGTCTTAAGGGTCAGTCTACCGGTTTTTGTAGCCTATGGGTAAGATCAAGAGTCACATAGGATCAGTCTAGCTGTTGCAATTTGCTTTGTCATAGAGGTGTGGGATGAATCAGTGACTTACTCCAGTGATACTTCGATCCACCTGAATCTCGACAACTTCACCCTCGATCAACTCAGTCTCTTCCTTTATCCTCACGCCAATGGCTCTTCGGAACGCTTGTGTCAATGACTCCGTTTTCGACATCTGTCAGAAGTTAGGAGTGAGCTTGTACACCGACATTAACACGCTCCCTGAAGCTCACCTCGAGAGAGAAGACTTCTGATGCAGTGAGCATCACGAACGGCACGTCACTCCCCAGCGTTTGAGCCATACCTGTCATATCCCAGACCCGCTTTGTTTAGTTAATTTGCCCTAATAATTCACAATACTCAGTGACTCCAGACTCACCCATAGCTAAGGCAGTTTTACCCGTACTGGGAGGTCCAGCCATAAGGATCGCTCGACCCGCTATTCTTCCTTCCTGGACCATCTTAAGAATCACTCCAGCGGCCTTTCGTGCTTTGCCTTGACCTATCATGCCTTGGGATGATGAACGAGGCTCGAGGTTGGCGTCAAGGCCGAGACCGTGAATATGAGAATGAGCACCTGCAATACATATCAGCGTCAGTCTAAGTCGATTTCTGGGTCAAAGATACGACTCGGGGCCAGTCCTGATAGCAAGGTTATATAAGCTTACCGATTCGCTCCATCTTGGTCACGTCCCGCATGGAGGTCGGTTGAAGGGATATGTTTGCAGCCTAGCTCAAGATTGGAAATGGTCAGCTTCGTCTCTTCTAGCGGCGAGGGGAGGACGTGCAAGGTAGCTCACCATTTTGTTGAATTGTCGGCCAGATTAGCCTATCCGTTTACAGATAGTTGAAATGGGATGTGGAAGAACGTAGCAGCCAAAGAAGGGTGACAGAAGAAAGTGCAAGGTTGAAGGTGTATTATTGTGGAGGACATTTGATAGCCTGGACGAAATTGAGCATGCATGGATAGTATGTGTGTATGGTGAGAGATCCCGTCCGGTGGTGAGTCTGTCGAATATTTCCAAGCCTTTATTTATGTTGATTTTATCCAAAGATTTCATGACCATCACTCCCCACCCCGTGCTGATGCTGTAGCACATGCTCAATTATTTTGATCATGTATGAAACCGTGAATATGCGCATATGCACATAAATATACACATCTGACTGACTTGACTGAATCACACATAAACCATGTCAAGCGAAGCTGCTAGCTCCTCAAAGTCCAGCAAGGTGAAATCCGGTCGAACGCCCGAACAGCAAGCTGCTCGAGATGCTCGAAAAGCCGCCAAAGCAGCTGCCAAGGCTGCTGCCGAGCCTGTAGAACCTGCGACGACTGCAGCAGATGAAGTCGAGCTCGAGGCCGATATCACCAAGGGAGATGATACGGAGGAACCACAAGAGGGAGAATCCTCCAAGAAGAGAAAGAGGGTACAGGTTGTTCCCGAGGGAGAAGAGTTGGAGATCGATGTGGCAGCTCCCGCGCCTTTATCGAAAGCCGAGCTGCGTGCGCAGAAGAAACGACAAAAGCGAGGAGACGCCGAACCCGAGAAGCCCATCGTAAGGGAGTATGAGAAGCCCTCAAAGCCCGCTCCGAAAGAAGCATCGTCGAAAGGCGATGGAGGGGAGGGTGCCGATGGCGACGGGAAACCTATTGGGCCGGGTGGGAAGAGACAGAATTCTGTTTGGGTCGGGAATCTGGCCTTTAAGACTACCGTTGAGACTTTGACGGATTTCTTCCAGCGTGGTGTGACTGAGCTGGGAGGTCAGGGTGCCGGATGTGTCACCAGAATAAATATGCCCAAGAAGGCTATAAAAGGTGGCTATGCTGAAAACAAAGGGTACGTTTCCGTTTTTATGCCATTTGGCTAACATGCGCGTCCATCTACCCCTTCGCCCCTTTCGGCTTCCAGCCCCGAAAAAGCGGAACAGGCGGACAGCTGAGCATAAAGCTGACGCTGATCGGTCCTCTGGCTCGCCCAATACAGATTTGCCTATGTCGACTTTGTATCTCCTGAGATCCAAGAACTTGCCGTGGCTCTCAGTGAGAGACCGTATGAAGGCAGGAGATTGCTCATCAAAAAGGGTATGTCTGACTGCTTATACCTAACATAACATCAAAAGCCACTTGTACCTTCTAAGCGAGATTGCCTTCTGACTACCCAAATTCACACAGGTGACGATCACGTTGCTCAGCCAACCGCTCGAACCCCTAAACCTCTTTCAACAAGAGCAGAAGATCTGGGATCGTCTTCAAAACGTCCCGAGACCTCCTCATTGTACTTTGGCAACCTGCCATTTGACGCCACTGAGCAAGGGCTCCGAGATCTTGTTGAGGGCAACGCTGTTGAGCGGGAGGGCGCAGAGCTGGATGAAGGAGCTGAGAACATCGGGGAGAGGGGCGGCAAGAAGAGTGGACTGAAGAAAGTCAGATTGGGCGCTTTCGAGGACACGGGAAGATGCAAAGGGTGAGTTATCATATATATAATCGCTCGCGAGCTTGTCTGCGGGATTGACCGCTGATCTCCTTCTGTATGAACGTTCTCACACAGCTTTGCATTCCTTGATTTCCTGTCTGCCAGACACGCCAAATCTGCCTTGGCCAACAGGAAAAACCACTATTACGGCGGTAGGAAGCTGACCGTAGAGGTGAGTTGCACGATCTCCCCCGATCCAGATAATGTAGTACAAGGGCGCTAGCTGATCCGTTGCACATGATACAGTTCGCTTCCGAAGCAGCTGCTCAGAGAAGTGGTGGAAGATCTAAGCCCAGGACCGATGCGCCTAAACCACGTAAATTCTACAACGCACCCGACGGAGAGGATGCAGGGGACGCTGCGGCTGCAGCTGGACTTGGTGGTGAAGGACAAGCAGATGAGCCCAAGAGGAACGACAAGCGGGGTAAGAAGTGGGAAGTCACTGGTCGACCTAGGCCCGGAGCTGCGCTCGCTATGGCCAAAAGAGAGAATGTGGCTATCGTCGAGGGCGCGGGTAAGAAGATCACGTTTGATTAGTGTGGCGTGTCGCCGCGGTGCGGAGTCTGGTGGTGATTTTGGGAGTCTAGATTAGTTATTGCATTCTCTTTTGTTCCTGAGGCATTGCTTCTACCTTGTGTATCTTATACTTTATGTTCATGGTATGATCCTCCTTGTAGGTCACGGCGGTCCATGACCTACCAAGCGGAGCCAAAGGGAGTTTTGCAGCTGCAAAAAACCTTGTTACTCTGATCTGCCAGATAACTGCTGGTGGGATGCAAATGCGGATGCCCCATGTAGGCCCATTTATCATATGATTGCTTGTGTTCATCACTTTTGTAATAAAGATGCTTAAGCGGGGAATGCCGATTAGGTGTCGACAGGGTGAAATCGTAATCGCATTAGGAATTGGAGCCTTGTTACTTGTTAGCAGGGTTAATAGGCATGCACCTACGAGTAAGTTAACTATACCACATGTCATATGCATGTCATCCCTGCAAGCTGCTTGCTTATTGCTTGATCTGCTTTCCTCTCTCTCTCCCTTGTCCATCAAATCTACGTATACATCTCTTGATCTCATTGCACATCCTGTTCTGGCTCGTAGCTATCTCATCTATCTCTCGGTCCGCTATCAATCTGCCCGCTCGATCTGCGATCCTCTCGGATGCTCCACGATACCCTCCGTTCGATCAACCTCGTTTTGTTATTTTTATAGAATACCCTGCATGGTTCGATAAAGATAGGCTCTCCGACCATCAGAGAGTGAAGACCGACATCTAGCTATCTAGCTGTTCATTGTGTCATATCAGTAGAAAGGCATAGATCATACAAGTCATCTAGAGACTATCCACTAGCAAAAAGACCGATTCTGTCAAGGCTTCGGACATCTCAAGCTCTTCCCCCATACCGGGGGCGTGTCTTTACTCCCTAAGTCCCTCGGCGTCGTTCACTCCTCCCAGACGCTGGCGCTGAGGCGATCCTTCTTCGTGAGTTGATCGCGACATATGATCCTCTCAGATAACGATGTATCCCTCCAACTGTACATCCGAGCAGCTGAGTACACCGCCCATGGGTCATTATTGACGATTATGACTTCCAATGTGTCATGTTTGATGGATCAGCGATGTCCCCATCCTCGTCCTCCTCGTCATCCCCGTCGTCAACTCACAAACCTTTCCCGTTAAGCCATGTCAACATACCGCCCCAATTCCACTCTATGACGGCCGGCGCCGGCGCAGGTCTAGTCGCATCGATAACGACCTGTCCATTGGACGTAGTCAAGACGAGATTACAAGCGCAACACGTTGCGAAAGGAGCAGAAGGCTACGAAGGTGTAGGGATGATCATAAGGAGAATATGGAATGCCGCAGGACCCAAGGGCTTTTACAGAGGTCTAGGACCAACGCTGGCGGGTTATCTACCGACATGGGGGATATACTTCACCGTATATGATCTGGTGAAGGACAGATTGGGCGGATGGGCTAATGAGAATGGTGAGTTAGTTCATGTCGTGCTAGCTCCATTGTAGTGACCGGCGCGTTGCTGGAGCCTATCCGGCAAACAGCAGCTCAGGTCAAGCTAGAGGATAGTCTGTTCAAATCAAGCCATAATGGAAGGCTGCGTCAGGTATGAGCAAAGAGACTGACACCTCCGTCCCGCCCGCTCAGCCTATCTGCGTGGAAACACCGCAGTGGTGCATATCTTCGCGGCGATGACAGCAGGTGCGACCGGCACGATTATGACCAATCCATTGTGGGTAGTGAAGACGCGCTTTATGGTGAGTGGTGTCGAAAGAAAAACACAAGTGCGATTCCTAAGGTCAACATTCCCTTGCTGCCGTCGGCGACAGCAAAGACGCCTCACTCTGGTACTTTGCTGACTTTCGTATCGTATTTTATCGTATCGCCAATCCGATAGGCCCAAGCGGGGACATCTGATTCTGCCAGCAGATATCGCACGACGATAGGGGCCATCCGATCGATCTACAGGACTGAAGGATTCAAGGCTTTTTACAAGGGCCTGTTACCGTCTCTCATGGGTGTCAGCCATGTAGCTGTCCAGTTCCCCCTGTACGAGAAGGCCAAGTCGTGGTCAGGTGAGTGGCCCTTCAAGTCTTTCTCGGGTAACTTGCGACGATCTCTCCCCCCCCCCCTTCTTTGCTTTTGTGCCTACCTTGACTCCGCCGTCGTTCTGCCGTGCGGCCATTGCAGGCAGATCGCTTACCAATGATTCTCGTTCTTATATTTCTCTGTCGTTTTTAGACACCGGCGAAGGCGATCATTCATCACTCCCTCCGTCAACGATCCTTGCCTGCTCAGCATTCTCGAAGATGGTAGCGTCGTTGTGTACATATCCTCACGAGGTTCTGCGTACCAGATTGCAAATACGCAAGTCTTCGGAGTCGACAACTACTGTCTCGCCAACGTCATCCTCAAATACATCCTCCTTACATCCCCAATCGAGACCGACTAAAGCTCCTGCTCCAGGTTTAGCTCCAGGTCATTTACACCTCTATTCACCGCTCGTAACGGGCAATCAACCGCCTCACCCACCTCTCACCCTTTCATCCTCAAATCGACCGCCATCGATTTCTCACCCTCAACCTAACCCATTACCTAGAATAGAATTGCCAAAGCCGCCATGGTACAAGCGGATCGTACATGCTCCCAAACCCGGAGGCGTCATAGATACTTTCTTGGCGATCGAGAGACAGGATGGTTGGAGAGGGTTTTATAGGGGTCTTTCAATCAACCTTATCAGGACCGTACCGAATAGCGCGGTCACAATGTTAACGTGAGTAGCATTGCTTATTAACGTTCCTTTGACTAAAACTTTTAACCGACTCACATCTGCAATCGCGGACCAATACGTTTGGGCAACACTCATTTGTCTTTTCTGCAGCTGACAAGGAGTATCATTTCATTTTTACAGATACGAACTCATCATGCGTAGACTATCAGCATCATCTCAAGACTAAACTCCGTTGCCAATGCATAATTACACGAGGAAGCGAAAGCGCACAAACGAAAGCGCGCACATCGTTACTCGTGCAACGCAGTGAACATTATTGTCCGGTCACAAATACCTGGCTAGACCGTGTGCATTTCGAATCAGTGTGCATCTGAAGCTACCAAAGTATGGATTGTCGAGAGGCCACATGTCACGTGCATTGAACAACTCTCACAATTCATTATATACACTAATGTCTGCCTACGGGGCAAGTTCATCTAGTCGTGACTAGCTGGAATACGCCTTCAGGATACCCTGGGCGACAGCTACGAAAGCCATGGCTCCGGGATCAGGGGGCATCTCACCATCAAGTTGACCCACATAGCTGGCTCTACCTAACTTAGCCTGTAACGTCACTGTACCTTCTCCACCTTTCTTACATTCCTCTGCAGCTTTCTTGATATCGCCTGTTTCGGCCAGAGTATCGGCAAAGGGGATCAAGGCGTCCATGACGGTTCGATGGCCCTTCCTTGCTGCTGTTCGCTGCTTGAGGATATCCAACGCTTCCTCGAGCATCTTACCGAAGAATTGAGGAGTGACTTGTACTTGAGGATCGGCCTCGACGGCCTTGATGATAGACGTCGTCAGACCAGCCAAGAAGATGGAGAATATCGCTCCCAAGGTCCCGCCCATGGAGTCGTCGATGACTTGCGTTAAAACTCTGAACAGCTGTACGAGGTCGCCGTCGGCACCGAGTCCTTTCTTCAGAGACGATAAAACGGCTTTCGCTCCAAGTGCGCACGTTTCGCCACAATCACCGTCTCCGACGATCTACCCAAGAGGGATGTTGGACGTCTGGTCAGCTTTGATAAGGGGTTTAACAAGGACCGAATTGTGTATCACTCACGGTGTCCCATCGGGTAAGCTGAGGCTCGAGAGCCAGTACGTCGTTCGCAGCGATCTTCATGGCGTTCCGGATCTTCTCGGCATCAGCTACGAGGAATAACATCGTTCATATCAGCATATGCAATGTGACCGTCCAATACGCATTCATAGCCGGAACCCGAGGCGACATCCCTGCTGTCTCGCTGTCTCCCTAATAGCACTGTTGACGCGCCAGGAGAAGCTTGAGGGAGTGTTGAGAAGAACGGAACGAAACCGCGCCCACTCACCCAAAAGCTGAGCACCCCCAGTTTCGATTTCTTCCCTCTCCTCCTCAACCTCGGTGAACTGCTCTTCCCTCTTTCTGCCCTTCAGACCCTCAGGTAAGGGGTAGATCTGATTCGTAGCGGGCCAAGCGACCGAGTTGTGGGGAGCATCAAGCAACTCTAATAATCGATCGGTGGTGACGAACGGACAGTCGGCAGAGACGTTGTTGAGGTTAAGAAGGGAGAGTGAGATACCGGGCATGTTCATTGAGCCCATGAATGGGCCATTTAGAATTCGCACAGGAATTATATCTCGCGATTCTGTAGCATAGCACAGCATATTACAATGTAGCGAGGCAAGAGAAGGTGGATAACAATTCACAAGCAAGCCAGCGTTAGCGTTAAGTTGATCGTTATTTGACATGCGCAAATCGGATCGCTCCAACAACCAACAACGAGCACTCACCAAGCTGCACCAAAACCTCATCGACGACAGCGCCCATCTCAAGAGCGCTCATGCCACCCTGGTTATTGACAAGCAACACCAGCTCGTCACCCTTCTCAAACTTAACGTATGATCGCTCCGGGTCATCTTGCTTAAGCAAGAGGTCAAGGAGCTGCTTGATGAAGTCTTCTGGAGCTGGGGTGGGGATGTTGAAAACGCCCTGTTTTTCAGTGTCCCAACGATCAAGTGCCCCATGGAAAACAGCCTATCAGCGGGAGGATCCTTTGAGATGATGCGATGGAAACAATGGCTGCTTGATATATGTCATACAAGTCCGGTGGACTTTAGACCGTCGATAGCCCGAGTGAGGAATGTCAGATCTCCAACTCACAGTCTCGTTATGCAGTCCCAAACCGATCTCAACCTTTCCTTCGTCAATATGCCATTCTCCGCTCCTTCCAGGTACATGACAATGATCAAGCGCGGCACAAATGGAGGCTGTGTGAGTTGAGAGTGATCGACCAAGCTGGACGAGATCTTGGAAAGCCATGTCGGCCTCTGAGCCGGCTCCGAGGATCTTGCACACTGTGTCGCATTTCAGTCGAGGACATTCGGAATGAGAATCAGCAATCGAATCGCTCCGCTTAAGCGGCTTCTCCGGGAGCTGCGAGCCCGCAACAGGATCGGGGAAAGCTCACCTAGGGTGATACCGGCCAAACATCTTCTGCCAACGTATCTACCCCTTGAACGAGGGACAGAGACGTCGTCACCTACGACAACTAGTTCGACGTTTTTTAGACCAGCTGATTGGGCCATGAGTCTCGCAAGACCGAAATGGAGGTTGTCGCCGGTATCTGGAAGTTTACAACACATATATCAGTATTTCAACTCACTGCCTGCGGGGCGGGTCTAGGATTAGACGGGATTCATCTAGATAGCATGCCATCATTTTTGTTTGCCTAGAGCACAGGGCTGCACTCACAGTTGGTGATGATCAAGATTGTTCCCTTGTCACTGGGCACTTGTTTGATAGCCGCGCCAACCTGCCTAGCGCTCGGACTAGCAAAGACATCTCCAGCGACGCTCGCACTCAGCAGACCCTTTCCGACATGGCCCACCGTACCAGGTTCGTGTCCTGATCCACCACCACAGATGAGCGATACTTTGGAAGGATCATGGTCTGCTCTGTACACTACTTTCAAGGAAGGGATGAGGTTCAAGTAAGGGTGGGAAGCTACCAGTCCTCGAAGAGAACGAAAGACGAGGGTAGTATGGTCTGGGAAGATATGTCGGTCTGTCATGATGTCAAAAGTCTATACGAGGAGGTCAAGAAATGTGTATGAGGAGCAAAAGGAGGAGGGGGGGAGATGAGGATGTGCCGGCTGACAAGAAGCTGTTAAAATGTATATTGTGGAGACGAAGTGGTTTGCAAACAAAGATGAATTGTATCGTTACCAGAGGAGCAAGGTGTCGATATACCACAGTCAATAATAACTTCTTGACGGACCCAACGGAATATCTAACCGAAACACAATGCAAATACATATCATACCAATAGTCCAAGATTATGGTTGAGCAGATTTGGCGGACCAAACTGCGGCAGTTGCATAAGAGAGACCGCTTCAGTTACAGGCTGGATGGACTAATGGAGATATGTCAGAGCCCAGCTGGTATGTGGGTATGTGGGTATAGAGACACATTCAGCACGCTGTAGCTACTCTGCGTCCCTCACACCTCCCTTTCTCCGGTGTACATCGACATGTATGTCCTGTAGCCAAGGTGTAGTAGCTTTAGGAATGTTTACACAGTACAAGTCATTCGGGGAGGTAGGTCATCTGTCCGTGTCTATTCCCTCTACCTCATACCGTACCATACCCGGTCAACCTCCACCCGAGAAGAGTACGCGTGCAGTGTGCATCTGTGCGCTATGCTTTTGGGTGGCCCCATCAAATTCAGGGATTCCGGCGTAATACCCAAGCCACGAGGTGTAGAGTAAAAGTATAAAGAATCCGGCCCCATCGGCCCCGAGGCGTAACACTCATAACTCGAGTATTCATGTTCAGGCACATCTGATTGAATGTTATCGGTCCGAAGTCTAGAAAATCATTCCATCCAGAAGTCATAGGTCATGTGTCCGGAACAATCCCATCAGCGCGAGTCAGCTTACGCTTGTTAACCCGTCTATCCCTATCGGGCCGAATATCAAGCGAAGTAGGCAGATCTGTTGTGTGCATGTACGCCATACATACGCTCTCCTGCCCTTCTGCTGCTATGTAGAGCTAGAGACTCACCAGTAATGCTCGCGTTCGTGTGGTTCAAGCGTTCAAGCGGGACGGTTGTGCTGGGTCAATCAAGCAAGGCAAGGAACGATTACCGGGACATAGATTGTAAGCGAATTTCAACATACTTGACGTCGTTGTGCTGTCTCCTGCTAGCGGTAGCGGCAATGGTGGAGGACGTTCGAGAGTGCACATGCAGATTACTGCGCTTGCCGTAGACTCTGTTTGTTGTGACTTGCTTGCTACCTTGCTCAGTGAAAGTGCTTTAAAGATATCACCACATTTTTCGTCGCTTTACTCTGAGTCATAGTGCGATAGCGGAACTACCAGAAAGTGAGTTACAGCTGATGAAGTGCTGAAACCAAGAATATCGTCTACGTTGGACGTTCTTTTCTGACAACGTCTGTCCTCCCCGATAGCACCATAAGATCAAAGCCAGCCGAATTGTATCCTAAAACCTGCACTACGACACTACCAAAAGTCATTCAAACAAGCGAAAACACAGTGATCATGTCTCAACCTCCGTACACGATCGTCATGGCCTGCGACGACGCAGGACACGATTACAAGTCCACCCTCAAGGCTCTGCTGGAGGCCGACTCGCGGGTGAAGAAGGTGATCGATGTCGGCGTGAACCTTGGAGCGGATGGCAAAGTGGACAAGACGGCGTACCCTCATGTAGCAGTGGATGCCGCTAGGAAGGTGATCAAGGGAGAGGCTGACAGGGGATTATTGGTGTGCGGTACTGGTAAGTCACGCTTGCTCGTCGGAGTGAACATTTGCTGTCACTTCTTCCGTGGGATAACGAGAGTCCAGAGAAGCGGCGAAGCTCGTATCGGAGCTGGCGGACGCTCTCTAGCCTCTCACTCTAAGGAGAGAGAAAGGTGACGGGCTAGGGCACGGAGGCAGACTGTGAAGTAGTCTCGCCGGCGGGATCTTGCCCCTTCCCCTTCCAGCTACCCAACCCCATTGTTAGCTTAATGAGACTCTGAGCTGACACGACCTTGGTTTTTCTCACTTCACTTCTCATCTCTTTGCAGGAATGGGCGTAGCTATCAGCGCCAACAAAGTGCCCGGCATCCGAGCGTCAGTAGCACATGATTCCTTCTCTGTCGAACGATTGATCAAGTCCAATAACGCTCAGATCCTCTGTCTCGGCCAGAGAGTCATCGGCATCGAAGTGGCCAAGAAGTTAGTCAGTGAATGGCTCGGACACGTTTTCGACCCGGAGAGTGCTAGTAATGAAAAGGTTAAGACGATACATGATTATGATGGGTTCGAGTATGAGGCTGTTCCCGGAGGTTGTTCATAGTTCATCCCAGATAAGAAAGCGAGGACGTTGATCACATGTATATAATATTCTTGCTATCGTCATTGATGCTGTCCGATATCGGAAAGCAACGAGATATAGCACATACAATATAGCATGCCGAACACAAGTTAGGTCAAGCGGAAAACAGAAACGCTTCCGCAGACCGCCTAGCAGCGGTCTCACATGATTTGAACCGTCCATCAGACATGCACGCAGGTTCCGGCGTCTGGCTTGAGCGGCGGTCAACTATGCTGCCAGTAACCCGCCTTGAGGAGGTAATGCATTATAAACATATATACAGTCCTGTGGTGGCCCTCGAGATAAAGTACCGGGCCCCAGATACAATCTGCGATATCCAACCGACTACGTGTTCCCTCTGCGCACGCCGAATGGTTCTTTTCGCTTGATCAGTCGGTCGGTGTCTTCTGCAGAGACGGCAAAGACGTGGACGTGGACGTGGGATGCGACATCTCGTCGACTTGTCGAGCTTGTACTTGGCCCTGTCCCTGAGTACGGTTCGGGCTCTGAATAAATTGCGCAGAAGCTTGACGTCCTTCAACGCCACTGCCGCCATCTACAACAGCACTCCCACTGACAGCTAGAAGTCGTTCGAGATCGATGGTGTTGACGGGGGCAAAAGACATGTTTTCTACCGTGTAGCCTGACATCAGATCGGCTAGCCACAGAGGAGCTATGTTGAATGAACCAAACAAAAACACAAACAGAAAAAAAAAAAAGGTTAGCCTGCTGGAACGATTGTGTTCCGAAGGGCATGAAATATTTGAGACTGTCTTCCTTGAGTTGTAATCACCATGATGGAGCGATACTCACTTTGACCTGGAATCGAGAACGAAGTCGATCGTTCGCTCCTTGCAATCGATTCACGTAAGGAAGTCTCGGTAGGCGGTGCGACGTTCTGAGGATGCTCGCGGTCTACAATCGAACCGACGAGTCATGACAGTAGGCGTTCATCAGATGTCACATATGCGGAGGAGAACAGATTTCCATTATGAAGGGTTAGCGATTCTGTTTTCCAAGCAAACTTCGGTCAGGGCGATCGATGAATCTTGTCGAGTCATTGCGAATCCTTATATTGACTCACCCGTAGTGAAACGCTTCAATAGACCGGTATCGGGAAGGGAAATAAATGTTTTTTTGGCCGTTTTACGCTTTATTGACCTGGGGAAACCGGAACCTGGCGACATGTCCGTCACATAATGAATTAGTTGTCAGCAAATCTATCTCTACAATGACGTCTCGTATTCCGACCCGACCGAGCTGGACCAAGCAGTCTGAACAATTGATGACGCCGACCGCCCGTAGCGATGGCTCAACATCAATCGAGTCAATGCGAATCGCTGCGTGAACGACTCACGTTTTTCGAGTATGTTAACTACATAATTGGCCCCGGCCCAATGCTCTTCCATCTTCTGCGAAGCATTCAGTAGCGCCTGGAAATTCTGCTTGGCCATGGAGAGCATCAAGATGTCGGTGGGGTTCGGGTTGGCGGCCTCGCCATTCCCATTACCTTCAGAGGCGATGGTCAGGGATCGCATCTCGTGGACAAAGGCCATTCTGTGATATTGTCAGTCTGGTGTCAGCCCGGTGGTTTTTTATGGGTCAGGAGTGGCCCGTGATCCCCAGCTGCATCAGGATCGACTTGACTTACGCAGCGACAAAGATCGGTTGAGTTAAGTATGGTGCCGAGGTCTGCCACCGATACCATTTCGATTACGAAAGAATCAGCCTTTACTCTCTTCGCCTGACCTGTCCACTCCGCGACACTCACGTAACTTGTAGCGTCCACCAAGTCCGCGAATACCATACATTCACAGATTTGGCGAGAGCTCGCCAGACTGAGCTGTACGTTCCTGTTCATACTCTTATTCAAGGGCGTCTCGATTCCTGAGGGCGATTTCAAGAGTTCCGGATGGTATATCAACGCCAAGACAGCATTAGCCCACAAGTGTAGGGCAAGGTATGTTCCCCCATGGCCTCGATCGTGTTGGTGTTTAAAATTGTCGGCGGACCATCTCAGTGATTCAGGTAGGGTCGAATAGAACTGCACCAAGCGGACTTGCAGTTCCGCTAGCAATTCAGGTAAAGGTTCGCTGGTGCTGACCAATGTTCGAGCTCGACCTCGTCTCCCATTGAGGACATTCGATATCCTTCCTACAATAATCATGAGTTTCACCAACTGTACGAATGGGACGGGCTCGACCTCCTCTGCTGGATATTCGGGTAGGTTTCGGGAAGGATCAGGGAAGAAATCCTCATCACTCGGTAATGGAATCTCGACAATGTCTTCTGGTATTGAAGCCGGTCGACCAGTGGCAAAAGCGACGACTCGATCCGTGATGAACAAAGACCAAAAGAGCAATCGTGTGCGGACTACATGCGCTTGCGATTCGTACAGTTCCGATACCTCATGAATGCCTAGATCGATGGCCATGCGGATTGCCATACCAGAGTACTGCCACAACCCACTTTCCGAGCTCTGGCCATAGTTGCCCCAAGCCAAGTATAACAAACCCGTCGCGACATCGTGAGTGGGCAGATGTAGCAGCGGTATGACGAGTTGCTGTGCTTTGGCGATAAAGGGGGCGGCAGCTTGATTCGGATCCTTACAATCAGGCGAGAACCTGGCTCCGAGCGAACAAATACAACATGCCAAGAACTGCGACATGGTACCAGTGTCGAAACGCTCCATCATCCGCTGGTGACTCGTACTAGGAAAATGTTGGGACATGTGCTTGAAGAAGAGCGCGAACAACGGTCTCCAAACGTGAGGGTGAGGCATGCCTGTGTGATCGAAAAGATCCGCAGAGGGCGCAACGATTGATGAGGGGGATTCTTCTTCGCCTGATTGGGGTGCTGCAAGAGGAGAGGCATCCGTACGACGTTGTAGTCGGAGACCTATCCGATTGATACCTGGGTGAATAGCCGTAGATCCCGACTAGTAGATAGATGATACCAGCCGAAACACATTAGCATTCCGAGCCAATCCGACATATGCGTCATCAGTTCTTGAGGGAGGGGATAGTGAGCCTACTCCTACTCACCAGCCGATAGTAATACAGCTCCAGATCCTTGTCTTCCTCCGGATTACCGTTGATAAAAGCCATCTGACCCTCCAGGGCATTCACCAATCGCATATCATTTGAAGGCGACCAGCTCGTTGGCAACAAGAAACCCGTATCTGAGCTTCCGCCAGCTGTCGCTGATATCCCGCTGATACTGCTCAACAGAGGTGGTGGCATCGTTCCGCTACTTGCTACACTCGCTGGTCCAGGCCCCTGGGCCGCATTGGAGGACATGCCGCTGCCGCTCAGTGAGGTTACCAGCGGTGCAGAGGACAGGCGGGGGTCTTGAGTTTGCGATAAATCGGATATACTGGGTATTCCTGGTTGCACGGCAGGCAAAGGCCCCGCGAAATCCGTAGGCCAGAGATAGTTGGAAGATGAAGATGATAGATTCCAGAACTCGGAAGGATCGCCAAGGAAGGTGTTCTGGTTGCCGTACATATCCGAGCTTGACGAGGTCTAACAGGTCATCAGGCAAGGTATCGCCGATCAGCGATTGCATACCGGCGTGCAAATTGAGTCATCCCTATCCAGAGCTTAGTCGATCTACGTTTCGTGCAAATCGATTGACAGAGGATGCGGCCACTGCCAGTCCCTCCAGCAGTACAAGTACTCACCTCATCGTTGCCTATGTATCCTTCCCCATTCTTAGCTTCCAGCCTTCTAGCTTCCTCCATCTGCTTCTTAGTCCTCTTCTTGGCCCTCGCAGCCGGCCACTCGCAGCTCACTCCCGCTTTGGTACAACCCTCGCAGCGAGGCCGATCACCATTGCATCGTATGCGCTTGGAGCGGCAGTAGAAACATGCGAGTTGGACTCGGTGGGGTTCTGAACTTGATCCACGACGTCGCTTGACTGTGCTGCTGTGTGCAGATGGGAGACGACATGGACATGGTGTCAGCTCACCCTGCAAGGGTAAGCGTACATGATACGCAATGAGATGGGCAACAGTGCCACCCAAAGGAATGTGGTCACGCTATCTTCCGAGATGCCCGGTACGAATGGCGTTTGATATGTGGGCGGTGCGGTGCAGTGTGATGTTGTTGCTCTGTTACACTTGTTCAATGTCTCGATGTAAGAGAACTCACCCAGGCGATGAAGGTCCAGCGAGATTGGACGAAGAAGCCTCGTCCATACCGGCGGAAGCGGGTTTATTGTTGTCGTCGAATGGTTGGTTCTGGGTGCTGCTGGACATAATGTGAAGATTCTACCATGCGGCCCAAGTATTGGGTTGTGCGCCGTTGCAGAGGATGGGTTCACCGTAGACCGTACACCTTGGATAGATTGTCCAGTATGATCTGTTTCGAATACTGATGAAGATTAAAACTCGCCTATGCGTTGTTTGATAAAGCTGGACTGGACAGCTTGTTGATGAAAATGCACGATGACTAGTTTGCAAGCGAATAATTGATCAGTTACTCCGTTGGTAATCCGCAATCTAATATACCAGCGCATATGTATACGAGCCAGAAAGTGTCCCGAAGTCACAAGCCATACACATATACTCATCATATTACTCAGTCTCCGTACGTTTCCCGTGTTCTTGGGCCCCCCTGCTAACCCCAAGCACCCAGTGCCGTGCAGCCAACTACTGTAGCCTATAAGCCTGTAGCTTGTAGCTTATAGCTAGCTATACGGAGATCACTCGGTTAAACAAGCCGAACTCGTTTTGTCCGACTGACAGCTGCAGCGCTGCAGCTGCTATGCTTGTAATCTCCGGGCGTTCCCTTTCCCTTTCCCTTTCCCTTTCCCTTGCCTTGAAAGCTTGGCTCTCAACTTCCCTGGTGTAGTAATTCTTAACCCCTTGTACCGTACTCGTACGTACGAGAACATCCACTCACCCCACGCACTCTTCGCTGTACAAAGCACAATGCCTCAACGCACCCAGCAGCCAGATCGATTGCAACCCATCCATTCGCTTGTCATGTACTATGCTACTGTAAGGTATCTTTCTGTTCTGCCTTGATTTCGGAAGGACTGATCCGATACCGAAGGCTCTGTCTCATGCCGAGCATTGTTAGCATGTCCCGTGTAGAAGCCTCCATGGTTATATAGTCACGTTTCAAGAACAAAGGCGTGTTTCACGGGCAAGGCAAGAGGCAATATCCACTCCGTCAGCGCGCTGGCGTTATGTATGTTCAGCATACGTTGAAGCATCTGGTCTACACATGAATAGACTGCATAGAGTTCTCGTCGCTCGTGCTGGATTTGAACACCTCTAGGGTAATGGAATACATAGAAAGAGGATTGTGGAGAACGAATGATATCGCGATAGGTGAAAGAAAGGCAGAGACTCCCTTCATAACATCAATCATCGGCTTATGAAACGACATTGTCGTTGGTCACCAAATTGAGTCGGTCCGTAGTCGCTCCCGCTCGACTAGGCCAATCCTGTATCAAAATTGAGGGAGAGTCAGATGGAAGAGAATAAAGTAAACGTCATATTTGTACAGTGGACCGGAAAGGAAAGAGCCCATCATGCGATAACCAGAAAGACTGAGTGTGAGAGAACGGTTTATCGGCTGAAAGCACACAAAGAGAAAGAGGATCGCATGACATCAGCGTACATCGTTCGAGCGAGTGAGTGAGAAAAAAACGAGCAGACTCACTCCTCGGCCCACTCGTTCTCCTTTCGGATCTGTTCTTCCTCCTCAGGAGTGAAGCTGTAACGAAGCAACCAGTCAGCATATCTGGACAACCTCGATGATCTTCGCCTGAAAGACCAGTAGTACTCACTCGTTCGTGATGTTGAACAGCTTTCGAATCTCCTCGGGTGTCTTGCCCTTGATCATGTTGGCTACAGTCTTGCAACCGACATCACTGCAAAAGATGATATCGTCAGCATCATTCAAGTCAACAGCTCGACTGTGTGAGACTAGTTCAACAAGCGCAAGAACTCACAGAAGAGGCTTGATATCGAGGTAGTTGGCAGCGAGAATGATCTCGAAGAGCATCTCTTGATCGACTTGGCTAAGATTCAACAAGCAAAACATAATGTCAGCTTGTCCGTATGGCATAACAACGTATAAAGGAGGATGAATCGAAACGGAAAGGGATGAAAAGGATACGCACATCCATCGAGCGTCCCATTCACCGATTTCGCTGGTCTTCCTTCGAGAGTCGTCAGCGTCGCTGGCGTCGGGGGCAGGGAGGGGCTCGTTCTTGTGATGGTCGCAGTATTCGAGGATCTTGGTGAGCACCGAAGATGATACGTTGGGAAGAGGGATGGGCATGCCTTCCTGGTCGCCGAGGTCTGTGCGCGGGAAAGAAAAGAAAAGATCAAATTCCGTTGTCAGTCATCCGTTCTTTTCCTCCGACTCCCAGCCGTGATGTTCGAAGGGATGCGAAAGCATCGGTCGCTTTCATCTTCATGAAATGCGGTCAAGGGGAAAAGGCTGAAAGGATCACTCACCCTCCATCATAGACTTGATCATAGCCGACCTCTCGGCTACAGCTTTCTCGACGGTGAACTGCTCATCATCGGAAGTTTGGAGAATGACGGTCTGCTTGGGCTTTTCGGAGGCCATGTTGATAGTATGTAGCGTTGAAGGGGTGCAGCGTACGATCCGTGTGAGGATGTAAAGAGGAGAAACTGGGCCGTTGTTGTTGTTTGTTGTTGATGAAGAGGAGGAAGAAGTATGTGGAATGTTATAATGCACCGGCTGAGACTTAGGTTAGGTTGACTAAGTTGACTGTGGTTGAATGATGCATCATCGTGTTGTATTGTATTGTCATAACGATATGTGGCGATACGACCGTTGACGTTGCGAGCCTAACCTTAACGCTTCACTAATCGTGTTCTAGCGCGCCTGTTCAGTTCATTCGCACGCCACATACTTCCAGGGACAAGCTAGGGACGAGACCAGGGCACATGCATTCGTTTACGTACAACCGAGACAAGGAAGGAATGTTTAAATGTCATGTCAAATAAAATGTTATATTATATGTACGTACCATTTACATATCTCTCTCCATACATATCATGCATATCAGATGTCAATTACGCGTGCGATGGAATGGCCACTAGCGTTGTGTGTGCGCTCTTCGAATCCTTGGCTTTTGCTCCTATTCACTCTATGATCGGATGATGATGAGATTGGTGAAATCCTGTGCTGGGCGTTAGCTGACCCGAGAGACTAATACCCACTGGAATCAACCTTATTACGCATTCACTTTCTAGGTGCAAAGGCTAAACCATTAAAGCAGTAGGACCAGCTGAACCGACTAGGGATCCCTAGCTGGGTTTCGAGATACACGAGAGGCGCCTCTTAGCAAGGCAAGTGTAATGGCGATGCCCTCATACATGGTAAAGTTGAAGGCAGTGGGTGCGACGAGTCGTAAACCCGATGACGATGCTGGATTTCGACCTCCCGTACCTTGCGCTTGTGCGTCACCTGTTGATTCCGAGTACGCACTCGTTTCTTGGTTTGTTCATTTTCCGTTGTCCTGAAGCCTTGCTCGAATTCCCGCGTCCATATCATTCCTTTCAGCAGATGGCGATAGGTTGGTCGCTTCTCCCTGCTCGTGGGAACGGAGAACCTTCGAGAAGACGCCATTGAAGACGCAGTCGGTTTACCGCGCTTTCGCAAGATTTTGCCCAAAGCTAAATGATTTCAGATGATCCGCCTGTTGCCCGTGGCCGTGCGAAAGGAACAGGTCAAAGGTATGGATTCATCTCTCCGTGTCCTCACAACATGACTGTCATGCATAAACCCTGCCCCGCGCGCTAGGTGTACTCCTGAGCCCGCACACTTCCTGTTCGCACACGCAAATTCCAGCGATCACTTCACGCCTTTGTAAGCTTGCATTTTCAAGCGGTAGACATAGACAGACATAAAATACGCCGCGGGAGGAGAAGGCGAATGAATGTAGGTGGAATGTCTATCAGCTGCAGCAGCTTCTGCGTGCTGGTGACTACTAGTTAGTGACTAGTACCGTAGTTTGTAATTCATTATTAGTTTAGTAATTACCCTGAGCCTGCCCTTCTAATGCTGCACTCGTAGTTATGATTACAAATTGTTTCTAATCACTGTACATTTTAGTATTTCAGGTCGCACTCAGCCGAGCTCACCACGTATACGAGTCGACCTCATAATCAAGAGTCACTATCAGCGTAGATAACCTGGTCATCCTCATCCTCATCATCTTTACACTCATCCTCCTCAACATCATCAGACTAGCAATCATAAAAATAGACATATTCACAAACATCATTCGCATACACTCATATCCACATTATCCTCAACTTGACTGTCCAAACCAATCTCATCCAATAGCACAGCACAAACTTCTCGCCACTATCATTTCTGGGCCAACATTTAAAGCGATATTGTCCAGAAATACCGAGTTTTCGTTCAGCTCTTCTCGCCTCGATCGCTTGCAAACGATCTATTAGCATAAACGACCAAGCGATATCACCTATAAGAAGGCCATCCCTCATAGATCAAGGTCCCATCATCATTGAGATTTTTATGATCATCCTGTTAGTCTGAGAAAGCCCCAAACTTGCGTTTGCGCTCCTTCAGATCGATTCTCGCAGTCCACTCTAATCATTGGCAACAGGCGATGGAATCAATGCAGAGGTGAAAAACGATATCATCGCGAAACGAACACCTGCATTCAATATTGGCTTTCAGTCGATATAAATAGTCTACTTAAGAGGGCGCAAGGGGGAGAATTCTATCTCATCGATGGACCAAAACTACCCGGCCTATCGATACGGAGGGAATGCGAACGAAGGGTCAACGGATTGGATGTCCACTTATGGGCAAGATCCTGGAGTAGGCCAATATCAGGATCAGAACAGCTGGTATATGAATCAGAGCGATCAGGCCGGGCCATCATCTAATGCCGGTCAAGCTATGAATCAGCAATTCTCTCAATCACAGATGAACTACTCGCCTACCGCGTCAACCCATTCTAATCATTCTTATAAGCAAAGACCGGTATCACCGAATCATATGATGACGGCTGGGCGGTCTGCCGGACCGTCCTCAAGCTATCCACCTCCACCCTTCGCAGCACATCAGCAACCTCAAATGCCTTCCTCAGCCAGATCTTCTGCATTCCCTTCCCCTAAGGACGGCAATACAAGCTTGACACAGTCCACGCCCGACAAAGCAGACACAGTGGACACAACTTCCACGAAGGCGACCTCCGTCAGTGCTGCGCCTGAGCGAAGCTCGAGCGCGCAACCCAAAAAGAAACGAAAGAAGAACTCTGCGGATAAAGCCGAAGCTGCACCCGCGTCGCCTTCGGAAGGAGATAAGGACAAGGAGAAGAGGACAAAGACGGGCAGAGCATGTGATGCCTGCGTAAGTATATGCATGTTTTCTTCACGTACTCTTCATGGCCGATGCTCAGCGTCCACGCAAATCAAATGCTCGTGTAAAGCTAATCAACTTTGAACCCATTTATAGCGAACGAAGAAGATCCGCTGCGACATCCTGAGCAGTAATGAAACTCCCCCTGGGCAAGAAAGCCAACCCATTTGTGCACATTGCAAGCAGTATGATCTGGAATGTACATTCTTTTTGCCGATTACCGAGACCAGATTTAAGAAGAAGCGCATAACTGGTGAGCCCATCTTATTGGCACAAACAGATCAGACCGTACGTTTCGCGCAAAAACGCAAGATCCTGATCAAATGATCTGGTACTCCAATCGTGCAGAGGATGGCAATCTCAACGCAGATGCACCTCCGCTCGTGAACAGTGCTCTCAATCGCGGCACTCCGCTACGCGATGGCGGCACCGATAGTCCAAGCTACGAGAACCTTCGAGGTGGTGTCAATCCCAGCACCGGCGACCGGGGACGAGTGGAAGGTGTGTATATCTTTCCTTCTTTCGTTCCGTAATTTGCTGAAGTATTGTGATCTAGGTCCGACGTCCATCGCCTTTCTTCTGCACACGACCATACCGGCTATTCCTTCAGAAGCGTACGATTTGCGTCATCACAACTCATGGGAAGTGCTGGAAGATGGCAACGGCATCATCCGAGTCACCGCACCCCCGTCTGGTAATTCGCACGCAGACGCCGATCCCCAAGACCCGACGCGGGCTCACAACAGACTCAACAAGCCCGTTCTATCTGCTCATACCATGTCCTTACTCGTCAATGCGTATTTCAACGAGGTTGCACCTTTATTCCCTATCATCTCTCGTTCGGAGTTCGCGTCTAAATCATCGCCGAATCCCTTGCTTCTTTACTCCATATGCGGTCTGGGTGCGACAAGACGTCAGTTCCCTCGGGAGGTCTTCGCAGGAGTCCGTGGCGTCATCAATGGTATCTTAAGATCCAATGACATCCTGAGTGACGCACGGCTAGAGAATGTACAGGCGCTCGTAAGTCAGCAATGCCTTCCTTTTTATTCTTTGCTTGACAGGTACACGGTTCTGATTCTCCTTCGTAGCTTTTGCTTGCCCAAGTTGGTGATCTGCACGCCCAGCCTACAGCAGCTACAGCCAGTGCGTCGCTAATCAGGACCGGTGCTGCGATACGCATGGTGGGTGGAACATAACGAGTCGCTCCATTCCCTTCAGGTGTGCTAACCATGTCCTTGTATAGGCTCAAGACCTCGGTTTGCATCGAGAGTCGTCGCTTCGTGCGACTACCACGGAAGATCTGTCCTACGTTGAGCTCAGAAGGAGGGTCTGGGCTACCTGCGTCATAATGGATCGATGGTGTGTTTACACTCAGGATTCGCAGCTGCACTGATGATCGACACCGCTAATCCAGACACCCTTATCATAGGTACGGAGCCGCTTTGGGTATACCTCTGCTTGTCGACTTGCTAGATTGTGACGTCCTACTCCCTTCGCCTTACGCTATCCAACCCGAGACAGAACCATCCTCTTGGGGCCTCGAGCCATCGTTTGTCGCCCTCACCGAACACCTCAAGCTGTCGATCTTGATCGGTAGGGTGCTGAAGATGATCTACAGTCCAACTGGTCTTAAGCACACCACGGACGCTCAATTGGAAGGGCTTGTCGCAGACATGAATGTCTGGAAAGACGGTCTCCCACCAGAGCTCCAATTCCGAGGACCGAGCAGTTCTCATGCTTCCGGTAAGCTATCGTATCCACGCTGCCCTGTTCACCCATGTACCTTATTTTTGCATACAGGGGAAGGGTGCTGATATACAGTCGCTATAGGCCTACTTCATCTCGGCTACACAGGACTGCAATTCCTCTTCTGGCGTGTTTTCATGCGGATCACTTACTCATGTCCGCCGCACTTGACTTTTGTCGTTCAAGTTGCCCACTGGACGAAGATGATCGAATGGTCACGAGAAGGGCTACAGTGGCTGGATAAGAACGATGACGCGCTTGATACGTTATTCATATTCCCCTACGCCGCCACAAGCTGCGCTCTGATCCAGTATCACACATGGGCAAGGAGGGGTGATAGCGAAGCTCTGGAGACTCTCAAGCTGGTCAAGGAGACAGCCATCCGATGGGAACATTCGGTTCAGCCTGGTAAGCGATGTCCCGTTTTTCCATATTCGTGTGCTGCTGCGATGTGAGCTGATCTGTGCCCAAACGAATCACTCGTCGCATAGACCAAATGAGCATACGCCGCAAAACGTGCGAAACGATGACTCTGCTCTACGAAGCCGCGCTAAAGACGGATCCGGACAGTCGCGAGAACACCACCCCGCCCAAGGTGCCTGCGAACCCTACTGCCGGTGTGATGCCGCGTCAAGGTGGATTCAGCAAGCTTGTATTCCACAAGGACAACAACCGTGAAGGTGGCGGAGTCTTCATTGCTCCCGATGAGCAAAATCGGGAATTATCAGGATTGAAGCGAAGTGACGTCGTCCTTGCCTCCGATATAGCAAAGAGCGCCCAATCTGGGGCTGGTAAACTTCCGCACTCCGCACTGGAGTCGGCCGCTGCCTTATCATCGGGTCGAGGGTCTGAAGCCAATGAGCACGGCAGCTCAACGAATCAGATGCAAAAATACAGTGACGCCCAAACCCAAAATCAACACGATTTAGGTGACCGGCGCCGCGTTGCTGATCAACAAGGCCGGCACGATGCCAGCTTCGACTTTGTACAAAACCTCACTAGGAATTCCGGCAATCTCAATCCACAGATCACCAACCAAGGTACCGAGTCCGCGCCGCATGCCGGCAATGTCAACAACTTGGGTCATATGATGGACGTGAATCCCGAGGTGAGTGAAACAGCTCTCTAGTCAGCCTTCTGCCTCACCACCATCAGCCACAGCGCTATCTGATCGCGCTTGTATGACGTCCTCACAGCCCTCTGTCACAAGAGACACTTCAGGATCAGCGCTGACATGTTATTCGTCACGGCAATCTCGGCCGTTTAACATAGATGGCATCCCATCTTTCCATACCTTACGGCGATGAGAAGCAACAGCACTTGCCACCGCCACATCAAACATATCAACAGAATCACCAGTACCCCAATCCGCAATCGCAACAACAGCTGAATGCTTTCTCGGGTCCATACCAGGGTCAGGATCAACCTCAGAACTACCTAGTCAACGGCCAGCATCATTCATTCGATCCGAGCTTCCTCGATAGTTTGCCTGTTAGCTCATTCGACTGGGAATCCTGGTCGACCTATTTTGATAAGTTCTTGCCTGCCAACAATCACTTTGAAGCGATGCAGTAGAGGAAGGTCCAATCTGAAATCGGCCAATGTTCGATATAGCGGGAGCGAGAAATAGGGATGCAGATATGATGTCACAACCTCCGTGTAAATGAACAGTCTGTTTGCGTCTTGGAGTCCTTGGGTAGGACGGACGCATTGGCGAGTATCATTGACTGTATACAGGGTCAGAGCTAAAACGTAAGCATTGTATGTGCAGTGTCTATAGTCTTTTCGTATTGTAGTGGATCTTAATGATCAAAGCCTGAGGCAGTTTCAACGACTATCGAGATTTGGAACCTGGGTGTGAACGATGTGTTCAATATTGCTCATCTCAGCACGATTGTAGACAAAGTCGAGACGGCGCCGCAGCGCCTCGCTCCTGTTATGCATGAGATAGCGCATATTTTGGTTGATGGGCCAAACGACAGACCCCCTGCCATGGCGATGGACTGACAACCGCGGCGTACTACACAGCTCATAGAAAAAGAAAAACACGTCAATTCATAATTCATGAATGCATAATACGTACAAATGGGTAACAGCCGTTGATTTCGTTAGACCCGGTCCGCCACCCGAAGAAACAGGACTCGAGTAGCGCTAAGATCAGTAGTCCGAAGCATGTGGAAATTGCAAAATTGGGAATTTTGACTTTACCCGAAGAGTGCAGAGATTAAAAGAGATAAAAACTAGAGATAGCTCCGGACGCGGAACGATGTCAAGCGATATCGGTCCATTCATATCGTTCCGGAGAACGCGTAACAACCGGCTTTCCCTTCCTCTTCTCTTCCCTTACTGCCGCTCGCTGTAGGCATTGCGTCGAGTTCTAGTACGCACCGCAGGACATGCATGTAGGCTTGTCTTTAGCTTCGATGCGCAGGGTATCGCTCGAACGAAAGACAGGACATGTGGAAGTACAAGGGAAGCGGAGCGCCCACGACATGACATAACATGGCATGGCATGAAAGTGGACAGGATGGTCGGTTGTCTTTGGCCCGGCTGGGGTATTCTCGGGAGACTTTGGCCAGACTGACCCCGCCAGGAATCTCAACTATCGTGTGTCTTCACATTTCTACAATATATGCTCGCCGTCTGATCTGCTGATGGTGAATAAATACTTAGACCTCGAAATACCTCATCACCGTTGTTCCGTATATTCAACATAACACTCATCATCCCATTAACATCTCGTCTCCCACAGCATACTACCACCGATAACATAACTACACGTATAATCAAACATCATGGTTGCTGCCAACGGTTCTTCAAACTCCAACGTTGTCCTCATTACCGGGGCTGCGGGCTGGCTCGGTGGTATCGTAAGTACGCTCTGCCTCAGAATCCTGCTGTGACACACACCCGCCTTGACCTCATTTTCTCATCTACGGCATATCCATGCCTTAGTGCAGCCCGCCCGTATAGTCATAACATGATGGTGTAGCTGACTAACAACGTCCCGCTCTAGTTGGCCGGCGAACTCCTCTCAGACCCCAAGACCCCCAACGTCCACCTCATTCTCGCCGATATCGTAGAGCCCAAGGCTCCCAAGGGCGCGCAACATGCTCTCACCTTCAAGGCCGACCTCACCAACAAAGAGGAGATCGACAAGCTCTTCAACACCGAGTTTGGTACCCCCGACACCGTCTACTGTTTCCACGGTATCATGAGCAGAGGATCGGAGGACAACTTTGACCTTGGTCTCAAGGTGAGTTTGCGATTCTTTTGGAATTCGATCTTGAAAATGGTCTGGGACAGAGGGCGAAGGATCCGTCGGAAGTACAGCCAACCAGATTTGACTCTGTCTACGGCCGTACCGGAAAGCAGAAGGGGATGTGGGAGAGCAGGGAGAACAGTCAAATGTGTAAGGAGTGTCATCAGACAAGCTGACTCCGCACTGTTCATTCAGGTCAACATCGACTCCATCCGACTCATGCTTGAGGCTGCCCGAGCTAGCAAGACTGCTTCGGGCGAGCTCATCAAGTTCATCTTCACCTCCTCTCTCGCCGTCTACGGTGGTCCCTTGCCTGACGTCGTCAACATCCACACCATTGCCACTCCCGAGGGTGCTTACGGTATGGGCAAGCTTTCTTCCGAGCTCCTTGTAAACGAGTACACGCGACGAGGATTGATCGACGGTCGAATTCTTCGACTGCCCACTATCGTTGTCCGACCAGGTGTACCATCCGCCGCTACTAGCGCGTTCATCTCTGGTATCATCCGAGAACCTCTGCACGGTGTAGAGGCCATCTGCCCCGTTGGAAACGACATCAACTCCCCCGAGCTCTCCCTTGCCGCTTGGGTCGCTTCCCCCGAAATCACCATCAAGAACTTTGTCATCGCCAAACACGTGCCCGCAGAGAAGTTCCTTCCCCACACCCGAGTCGCTTACCTTCCCGGTTTCACTACGACAGTCAAGGAGGAGCTCGAAGCTCTCGCTACCGTCGCTGGTGAGGACGCTTTGAAGCTCGTCACTTTCAAGGACGACCCTACCAACCGACGAATCGTATCCTCGTGGCCCGCTCGATTCGACAACGCTTACCCCCAATCTCTCGGTTTCGTAGTGGACGAGGGTGGTATGGTCCCCATCGTGCAAAGGTTCAAGGAGGCTGTTGAGGCTGGCCTTGCTTAAGAATCTCGGGGTGGACCAGGTCTGAAGGACTAGGTCTGATAAGCGCTTAGTTGAAGTTATGTGTTATCGCTATCCTGATCACTAGGGATCGGATACTTTTGTACAATTACACAATGCATCAATACACTGTTTTGCGACCGTCTGGCTTCGTGTACACAGTACAGACACCCGGTATAAGCGGCACTGGGAATCAGACAAGATCAGGTTGCAAAACATGGCTGGTATCTTGATCTTCTTGCTATCTATCTCAACATCAAGGACAATTCTCGCTAAAAATTCAATATCAATTAAGCCTGCATCTGGCCAATTAAAATACTATCAGAACGTATGTCTTTTCTTGAACTACACTCTCAACTCCGTATAAGATCGTCCCAAAGGTGAGGCTACATTGAAGCTCAAGCCGGTTATCTACCAAGAAGCCATTTACATAAGGGTAAAACCACCACCGACGACAACGCCAATCAAAGCCAGAGCGCCGCCAATGAAGGTATTAGTGAAAGCAGGGACTTCCAGCTTCTGTCCAGCAGAGTTGCCACCGGAGCCGCCGGAGCCGCCGGAGCCGCCGCTTTGGGAACCAGTGGGGGCGGCTTGAGAAGTGGCGGTGACGGGAGCGGTGGCTTCGGTGGATGTGGCCTGTGGTTTATGATTATCAGCCTGGCTTCAAACGATTCCTCGTGAAAACGATAGGATCGATATAGTGGGATAGTACTGGTAACATCGGAAACTTACAGCAGCCGCAACACCAGAAGAGTAAGCGGAAGCAGCGGCTTCTGGGTTGGATTGAGTGTTAACCAGAACGTTGTCGATAAGCTAGATTGACGTTACATAACTGTCATCAGGGCGATTCATTCATTAAAACCTAGACATCTTTCAACTCACGTGAACGACACCGTTGCTGATGATGATGTCACTCTGGATGATCTTGGCGGTCGAGTTGGCGCTCTGAACAAAGGCGCCGGTGCTGTTAGAAAGGAAGGTGAATGGCGAGCCGGCAGCACTGGTGTAGTTGCTGGAGGACAAGCCGGTCGAGTAGACCACGGTACCGTTGATTACGTGGTTGGCGAGAATGGTGGAGATCTGGGTGTTGTTCAACTGGCCCAGAGCATCGCCCAGACCAGCCAGTGCGGCATCATTGGGTGCGAAGATTGTGATGCCCTCTGATGCGGCAATGGGGTCAAGCAGGCCGGTCTGGCCAATGACTCCGGCGAGAGAAGGGAAGAGTTCGCCGGCAACATCGCCGACAGAAGGTGGAAGGGAAAGAACCTCGTTGATGATGTAGACTTGGAGGTTAGCAGCGGCAACAGGGCCAGTGGCAGATACGTTGGACGTAGCCTGGTTGATGTTGAACGCAGAAGTGGAGTTGCTAGACTCGGTCGAGTTGCCGCCTGCGGTACTATTGGCGGCACCGGACGCCTTACTCAATACGAGGGGCGCGGAGAAGTTTCCGGGCAGAGTGTAATTACCGCCTCGGAGCAACGACCGGGCAATGGTGTGGTTGGGTGCGGTTCGGACACCATCGGGAGTGTAGGAGTTGTTCAAGATGTGGTAGCTCAAAATTTGAGTGAGCAAGCCGGTATTAGACGCGACTTCTTGAGGGACAGCAGAGAACGCCTCGTTTGAGGGGGCGAAGACAGTCTTATTACCTTGCGAGAGCTCGGTGAGAAGAGCTTGTCCCTCGGTGGTGTTGGCGATTCCTGATGCCACACCGACGAGACCCGTCAGGTTGGCAGCACTACATGACCGAATTCCAAGGATCAGTCATTTACTCCAGAACTAGCATGCATGCATGCGTTGCATTGCGAGGATTTCTTCACCGAGTGGGAAAGGGTAGGAAGTATGGGGAATTGTTGCGGGGAGGAGAGGGGGAGAGAAAGGTCTTGGCAGACTGCGGCGCAGTCGGAAGTTACAAACCGAGTCAGGGCGCGGTCGATCTCCAGGCAAAGGGCCCCACATATCCCCCGATCTTGTAGGGAGTGCGCGTGTACCGATCGCGACTGGAAGAGGCTCTGTCCCCTTCTCACGACATAGCAGAGCAGCAAGGCTATGCATAAGGCGGAAGATTGCCTGCAACCCCTTTCTTTCGAGCAGGCTGAACGGACAGACTCACGTGAGAGCACCGAGAAGGGTGTTGAGGTAAGATGTGACACCATCTCCTGGGGCAGCCTGACCAGTTGCGGAGGGCGATGCACCAGAAGCGCTAGCGCTGGCTGAAGCGCTCTCACTCTGTGCGACAGCGATGGCAGGAGCCAGGAGAAGGGCGGAAAGAGTTGCGAATTTCATCTTGATGATATAAGGTGACAGACTGTGAAAACAATGGATATAATAAAGTGATCAGATGTGGAAGAGAGATCAAGATCTAGGTACAACGGGGAGGGTTTTATATATCTCCCAAGGGCCCGGGGAGGTACGAGTACTGTTCAAATCATGAGCAAGTGGAAACATGGGATTGGAATATGGGGGGTGTACGACTTGCCAAGGACCCGCACTGTCCTACGTCTTACCATCCCACTGCTCTGCCTCTCGAGGAGTACATACCTATCACACAATCAGTCGTCGTCTTATTACCTATCCGGTAAGAAATCAGGATCACGTCCAGGCGCGAAGTAAACGGACCTGGAGCGGACCGGCCTAGAACGGCAGTTCACTGTCCATATGGGTCTCTCAATCTGCACCCATAATTGAATCGTGTGATACCACCGCGATCTTCTTGGTATGGAGACCCCCCGTCTACCTGTCTATCGGCTAATACGACGAAGCCTGCATGGGCTCTAGCTAAATTAAGCCAACTGGGATGGAAGCCCCAGGCTCCCAGACGGGACGGGACGGTAAGTTCAAGCGATTCGATATTATGTCAATGTCGAAAGTATCCATATTATCCGCAGATTATGGATGGATCATACAAGCACACAGAGTGAAGAACAAAAGCATACAAAGTACGTGACAGTCTTGACGAATACTATGATTTGGTTAATCTCAGGAACCGCAGCAGCCCATGTCTCCATGTTTCGTAAGCATATGATGGCGGAAGACTTAATGACCCGTGGGACGAGAGGAAGAACCGCAAGATTTGAACAAGTCATGAGCATTACGATGGCGGGATTTTTTGTGCGCTGTTTAGAGTCTTGAGACGCGTCGAGGTGACATCAGAAGAGAAGATCAATTGCGTCAGATGATCTGCATCTTTTGCAAAACTTCCAGATACAGTACGGTAGACAAAGATCGGGCGAGGTGCAAGGCCCCCCGCCCTCGGCAGATCGTCTCTTCTCCTCCTCATCTCGATCCCTATGGCCTGTACGATGATGTTCGGGCGTTATTGGGCTTAGGCTTAGGCTAGAATCAATGTATCCTGGCTTTCTAGCCTCAGCATAGGAGGTTAACGACTATGATCCTAGCGTAGCGTAGCGACAATAAAAGTCCTCCGTTTGGCTTTCTCGTATAAGGTAGCGCCGCGACATGATGGTACGTAAGCCCCTCGATAGTCGATTTCTTGGCTTTCTACACATCGATCGAGAATACGTCTTGCTTGATCCTATCCTGCTCTAGTAGCTTCTCCCTCTTCACACACCTTACACCGAGTTTGCCCCGATCTCTATCGAAGTGTATATCAAAACCAAGTCGGCGCGCTGTTGGTGTTATCATCCGCATTCCGTGAGTATGTAACGCCGATCACTCTGCGCGCATGATATTATTCGAGGGGGAAAGGCACGTCAACAAGTCAAACAAAAGAAGTCGACAAATCTCATCGCATACTTTACAAAGAACTTGACAAGAACTGCAACGCGGGCGAGATGTCTTCTACAGGTGACTGAATACATATGGGTGAAAGATGGCGATTATATATAATATGTACAAGCTACCGGCTGCAGTAAAGAATATTGCAAGTCACGGTCTGCCGATCCAGATCCGACCTACCATCTTCATTCATGAATGTTCTCGTACACGCTCTGTCACGCGTCCTCGTCCTCGTCAACCATGATCTCGTCGATATTTCTATAAAATATCGCCTCGTCATCATGGATATCAAGAGCGCCATCACTCCCGCCTTCTTGCGAACCGATGCCTGTCTCCACATCAACACCACCTTCGACTTCGTCAAAGGTGGGCACAAAGCTCGATCCTGCCGCGCTACCGCTACCGCCCGCGGCAAAGTGAGCAGTGTGCGTGCCCGCCGAGGCAGACATCCTGGCCCCGCTTCTGGTGCCGACGCCTATATCTATACCCATGCCGAGTCCTGAAGGTCCGGCTAACCCGGCCGAAGGTGTAGGAGAATCTATTGTTCTATCTCGGTTCCTATGCCGTCGGCTATTCCGAAGACGCGCCGAAGTAGGTTCGCTTGCGGGATGTGTCGGGCTATGGTCGACTGTACCAACAGATAGATTGCGGAACGCCGGTGGAGGTGCCCGCCTGCTCGATCCGCCTCCGGCAAGCTGATTGTGACTGTCACTGTGATGTATATTGCTGGATTGTTGCTGAATGCGCAGCAGGGACTGAGACTGAGAGGGCAATGAGTGTCTTCCGGCTAATCTAGTCGATCGGCGACTTCCTTGACTTTGACCGGGATTTGCTCTGAGACTAGGTGATATAGCGCCGTGGTCGTGATTAGGGATTTCCGTGTTGAGTGGTAGACTCATTTGTACTCTACTCCACTTGTCCATCGGCGTCGTTCCTGCCGTGGCTCGGGTCCCAGGGGTTGGCGAGTGCGGTATATCCCATTCATCGGTCGTACTGACAGATGATTGATATTGGAGCGGTGCTTTGACCTTGCCTCTTTCCCATGCTGGTTCGCGTAGGCTGTCCAGCTGGTCATCATCGACATCCCATGTTGTGGAAGGCGAGGGGTCAAAGTTGAAAACGTCAAACACGGTTTGATTGTTCCGATTCGATGCTGCTACCAGCAGGTTTCCGTTGAATGCCACTTGCCACACAGAGTTGACCCCGTTCATAAGGTCGCGAACGTAAGTGCCCGTCCTTGCATCCCACAATTTCAGCGCGCCATCGGACCCGGAGACGATTTTGGTTTCATCATGCTGGAAGCAGGTGATAGCACCGGTATGAGAGACGAGGGTACCCTTGAGCTCAAGAGTTTCGGGATCCCATAGCCGTAGGGAAGAGTCCGCTGCGGCCGAGACGAGATGGTTGGGCGAGATACCCAAAAGACCGACTAGGGATGTGTGTCCGGTAAGGGTGTGAAGACATTCTCCGGTACTGACATCCCATACTTTGACGGTATTGTCCATTGATCCTGAAGCACATCGATTTCGGTATCTGTCGTACACAATGCTGTACACTGATCGCATTGGGGTGATAGAGTCAGCTACAAGGAGGTTTTTCCTGATCATGTTAAGAATCAGGCTAGCTTACCTTTTGCTTCGTGTCCAGTGAGGACGTGCAAGCAAGTACCCTTGACAATATCCCAGACCCTCACGGTCTGGTCGTAAGACCCTGATACACAGATCTTGCCATGTGTAGCAAGTGCCCGGACAGCAAGGGTATGTCCTTCAAGGAGGTGAATGTGGTAAGGGTTCTTTTCTGGCGGGAGGATCTCATCGAGTTGTAAAGGTGTCTCCTGCGAGCCAGGCAACGATAGGTTCATCAGCACGAGGCATGAGCGGACGTCCATTTCAAGCAATGATAGATTGACCAGTACTCACGGTCTTTGTAGGTGGGTCATCTTTGCCTGGTAGTCTCCATACGCGTAATGTCGCATCTCTCGACCCAGTGACGATCACAGGATAAGGCGGTTGATACGTTCCGGTTTCTTCGTCCCACACTGGCTCGACAATCTGCAAACATCGTACTGTGCTCGTATGCCCGTAGAATACGTGTTTCTCCTTGAGATCTTCCAGATCCCAAATTCGAATCGTCCTGTCCGTACTTCCGCTGACAAGCGTATCGTCTCGATATTGCAAGGTCCACACGCCTCCTTCGTGGCCGTCCAAGCGCTGCCTCAATACTCCATCGGCGGTATTATATATGTTTATAGAGTGATCATCGGATGCCGAGATGATTTTATCTTCATCAAATTGTAGACACGTGACAACGTTAGTGCCGTGACCGGGGAAAGAAGTATGCTCTGGTCGCCGGGAGAGCCATGATCTTCGATCTTGTATACGACGACGATAGACGTGTTTGAGCGGTGTCGGTCGAATTGTCTCGCTGTTTGACCGCGAAGGTACCGTTGCCGATAGCATGCGTTCGTCATCGCTCGGTGTATCCATCCTGAATTGCCCTCTTGATTCCAATTCTGCCTTCCAGTCCATCGTTTCGTATCTCTCAAGGATCTTCGCCTCTTCCTCTTCCTCTACACCATGTCCATACCAGAGATCATCATCTACCAGCCGTTGATGCCATACAACCTTCTCTGTATCGATCATCCTATTCCAGCGTTTACATACCCTGGAAGCCGCTGCAAGTCCCGCGCGATCCACCCTGCGCAAAATTTGCACGGCCACTTCGTGTGGGAGAAGCGCAATAAAATCTCGTCTCAGGGCGATGGAGGCGAATGTCGATACGCGCTGAATAGTTGGCATACGCGACCGGCGGAGGAGATGCATGAAAAGATGCTGTTGTAGCCGGTCAGGGAGATTATCGAACTGATTAACCAATGCAGGAAGAGAAAGCAGAGTTGACACTTCCATCCCGGAACCAAGAGTAGGCGGTGTAGGGCTCGGACTTCTGGAGGCCGTCGACGGACCCGCCTCGTGCTCAGGGGAAGGTAATGGAGACAAAAGCGATGAGTTTCCAGCTTGCGGATGGATTGATAATTCTTCCAATCCCCTGATTTTCTTCCTCGGCGGACTTCTCTGCCTTATCGTCAAACCCTCCGCAGCAGTGATAGGCGGCGTGGGCGCATCTACTTTCACGACTTTCCCGTCCTCGGCTCTGCTGCCAGGTCTCGAGAAGTTGTGTGGCCTCTTCCTAACTTCTTTCCCCTTGCTTCGATTGACCGCGTTCAGAAAGCCTATTCGTTCTTTAGGTTGAGGTGTAGCTGGTAATTGAGCGTGGACCTGAGAAGGAGCGCGCGTAGATGTCCTGGTCTGAGGTACCGAAGTGGAGAATAGATTCTTGGTCCATCCCGGACCAGAAACTTCCAATGGCCCCTCACATGCGGGCAATGAACTTTCGTCCTGGATGATGACCCTCCTTCCGCCCAGGTTCAGGCTGAAGAATTGCATATCTGGAGGAGCAGGTTGGTGAGCAAGCGGGTACTCTTCGGTCGCGAGATGTCGCGGCAGTCCGATCGATTCGGGCGGCGGGATACGAGGCAAAACAATAGGCGCGAACGAGGTAGTAGTGCGTGTGGTGTGAGTGACACTAAAATAACAATTCGCGTCAGCAGGAGTACAAAGAGGTTTCGCCTCGGCGGCAAGCGGGTCAAGGTAGTTATACTCACACAGTTTCTACTACAGCGTCGTCCATTCTCAACAGTGATCCGCCATTCACCCAGCTCAGACCAGCAGTCGGCGGAGCAGTCCCGCTCCCATTTCCGGTTCCACGCCCACTACGACTTCCTGCGGCTCCAGGTTCGATGAACTCCATCTTCGTATACACGGGGAAACGATATTAGCCGCAATATGTAGAGCTTGATGTTGTCGATTGGACCGATTTCGCCCTTGGAGTCTTATGATGGTGATGAGAAGAAGCATGTGTAAGATCAGAAGAATCAGCTCAGGTTGTCCTGTCATGGAGCGTGTTCACTTCATTAAGTACGCTGTTACATCAAGGCGGGATGAAAGGAAGGGCGAAAGGACACGCTGGGACAAAAGAAAGTTCAAAAAGGACGGCCAAGCTCTAGAATGCACAATGTTAAGCTCTAAGCAGGTGAAAGGAGGCGATGTGAAGGTGAATGTAAGGGTGGGTACAGGCAAAGGCAATCAAAGGTGACACAAGTAAATGAGATGGGCGGGTCCGCACCCGCACCATACTATGCTGAAGCCATAGCTCATGAAGAAAGAAAAATTGACGGTGTGGTTATATCTACAGGTAGGCGAGTCACAAGCCGGACCAGATGACATATCATGTGGGAAGAACAAAGAAGGATAGATCAAGTATTCCAGCTCACCTCAATGTTCGCCTCGATGCTTCTCGCTGTCGCGAATTGAGTGCCGACCAGCCAGCTCAGGTCACGTCGGGCTGGGCTCGGGATGCTCCTATGCTCCTCGTCAACGGATCCCGCTTGTCGCAGCTTGCCGCAAGCGAGGGTTCCAACTGCGATTTAATGCGACGCCTGAACCTGGATGCGAGTGACGAGTGTGGGCCGTGTCTGCAACATACACTGAAGCACAAAGGAGATTGCTAAGATGATTGCTGTCTGGTGAATTATGTGTTGAAATCGCGGAAATGGGACTAGATAGTTTTGCTAGCGAGCGAGTATCGGTTGGGTTTCCGGATGTGGGATGTGGGATGTGCCGGGGCGCCTGTATAATGATCATACGCGTCTCTTGGCGAGGGACCTATCTATCTATGCCTCTGATTATCGTTGGTGCTTGCTCATGTATATATGCGATTATGCTTGACTGTTGGTCCTCAAGACAGTAACGATGAGCCTTTACAATCGCACATCAGCGACAGAGACTGAACTTGATTGATCGTAAATGTGACCAGAATGTGACGATGTGGATCGCAAGAAGGATGAGTGGTACTTGTAGTGTACAGTAACCTTATGTTCGTGTCTGTCTTTTGTTACCAGTAGTAGGCTGTCCGTGTCTATCTTTACCCTGAGAATGTGTTCAATTCAATTGCAATTCATTGTGAGGCGGGACCGGCAGGTGACATACACTCTATGCCATCCCAGCTCGACGATCGTTTACGAGTGCACGCACTGCATCCATGGATGCTTGGGTTTATGAGCACACTACAATAAGAATGCCCAAGATCCGATATGTGATGCATGTGCATACAATGAATCGTATCAGATGTATACCCACGAGCTGATTCTACACAAGATATCAATTCCCCTAGCTTAAGCCTCCCATCCTTTGGCGAGATCTTCTATCCGCTGTCCCCTCGCTGTCCCAATCCTGCTCTTCCCTGCTTTGCTCGCACCCCGAACTTGTGTACTGACCATTCCCGCTACCAACCTACCTACAGCCAAAGAGCTAGTCAATCCTGGGCTGTTGAAACCTAATAACTCTATGAACCCGTTCCGTTGGTCTACATTGTGTCTTATCATGAAATCCGAGAACCCAGCTCCGGGAGGCGCGATATTAGGCCTTATACCACTATAGTCAGGCGATAGGGATGATGGGTCAATAGAAGGTAAATAATCCTGGACGGATCTCGCGAAAGATGCGATCAATTCTGGTGAGTCAGATGGAGCGAGGTGTTTCTCCCAAAAGTCAGGATCACGAGACGCGTCCTCGGCTGTCCCAATAGTCTGGACATCGGGGCCGAACTTGATATGCCCATCCAGGTCGAGCGTCTAAATAAAAAAATTAGAGAATCACAGATCAACATTGTGACAAGGATATGCCATCATGTAATAAGGGTTACAGATCAATATCGGCTGCCGATCATAAGCGTTAGGCGTTGTTCGATTGACTCACTAGATGGGTACCAAGATGGTCGATGTTGGCGCTTGGACAGGGGTATATCAACCGTGATACTTTGCCTACTCCAGGGCCCTTGTACGACATGTAATTGCCTAGAGATAATGCTCAGCCTGGACATCCGACCATGCCAAATCTTTCACATTCACGGGCAATCCAAAAAAAATCACCTTTTACAGGCCACATCTTCACCATTTCATCCTGCGATACAACGCCATCCAGCAAGCTTACCGCGCCAAGACCAGCAGCGTTCACCACCACCTCGGCACGCACACTTTCCACTTCTCCCCTCTCACCATCTGGTAAGCCTTCCCAGCCCGTTTCCAGCTGTACGATCCACCCTTTCCCTCTCGTATCGGGATCTTTATCGATCCGTACTACTCTCGTGCCTAGCACTATCACACCTTCTCCCCTGTCTCTAGCACTATTTCTACCATCGGTTTCTGAAATATCGTTCTCGAGAGCGTAGTCGGCTTCTTCAATCTCGCGTGATAGACTATCTACCAGTCCTTGGGAATCGACAATACCAGTTGAAGGGATATGTAGGGCTGCGCATACAGATGATGACAGATCCGGTTCCAGCTCGCGGGCTTGGTCGCCTGATAAGAAGCGGGTTGAGATCTTTGAAGAGGATGGTTTCAGAGGATCGCGTAGGAATGAAGGATGTGATGAGTGGGTCTGAAGCTTTCGTAGATAGGGTATTTGAGAATCGGACGTCGCCACGACAATCTAGCAGTATAAATACCCTTATCAGCTACCACGGCTGTCTATAGGCTCTATCATCTCTTATATGGTCGTGACTGAGATCGGCTCATTGAGACGAAAAAGAAGCAGTAGCGATGAAGCGTCACACGAGAGAGAACAGATCAGCTTCGCTCACCTTGCCCGTGCTTCTATATCCGATACCCAGTCGCTTACATCGATCATACAGTAGATCTCGTCCTTCGATACACAGCTTCGACTTGAGACTCCCGAGGGGATAACTGGGGGCCACAACAAAAGACATCGGATATCAGCTGATTGTGCTAATCCTGATACCACACACATCGAACGGAGGGAGCACTGCATGCTTCGGTTGTTTTGTTAGGGCATTTTTCGGCGGTAGGGACCGTGACACTCACTATATACCTGAATGTATCACTTCTGAATTCCTTGCTCTGATGACCATTCAACTTCCGTTAGCTGGTCTCGTCTTCTCTCAATAGGGATATACGAGCTGTCGAATTTCCCAGGCACTACACTCAAACACATGACTCACGTTGTCTCCTGTCCTAGCTTCGAGGTGTGTCAGCTAGATCACCATCATCTCCCAGTGATGAGGAGCTATATCCCAGCTCACCTGTCCTCTGCGTTCCACAACGAATGTGGTCTTATCATTTCCCGACGTATTCACCAGTCCAGCCGCTACGCTCAGGCCAACTACACCTCCGCCTATGACGAGGTTATCGATCGTCGTCGAGGGCGATTTGAAAGGGTACAGCTTTCGCAATACCTGCGCACGGGAGATCATCTTGATTCGTGATCACCACGTTGAGCCGGCTTTCTGTCTGCAGTGTCGTGTCCCTTCCGCAAGTTGGGCGTACAGGGAGCTGCTTTGTACATATACATAAAGCGACGCGCTGAAGCACTTGGAGGGTCATGACTTCCGGCCGAGCTATGAGCTATCATTTCGACGTAGCGTGTGCCGATAAACTCAGACGAGCGGTTATCCGTGATGGCTTTCCGTTGGATCTGCAAAAAGTGCGGCGATCCCCGAACTTCCATTGTTGACGATCTCAGCCAGGCTGAGTCAAGCCTGCATACATGCAATTATAGACACACAGTATTGACGGTATGCACCACAGAGAGAGGTGACATGATCGGCGGAAGATTCGTGAACATGCAGATCTACGTGATGGGATGACAATGCAAGATCAAGACAGAGTCTGCTCACCTTGGGAAATTTGAAGCGAACGGAAAGAGCAAAAGTAGGGTAAAAGATTGATTTGATTGTCTGGTGGTATGGTGACTCGTGTAGAAGATGATCTGTGTCTGCTGTGCCTCGCTGGAACCCGCATCGCCACCGCCACTGTTATTGAGTTGCTGTGACCAAAACATGATGTAACGTCAGAATGGGACTGCATGCCATACATAGCATTCAGCTTTCTCACCACTACACACTACACACTACACACTACACACTACACCATCCCATCACAGCTTGATCCTTTCATCACTCACTGCACACGACAGCTACGTCCGATATCATCAATAATCGCAAAGCATCCAGGCATCCAGGCATCCAGGCATCCAAGCATCTCGCTATTGGTATCAAGGAGCACGCATTCAGCTCTCAAACTCAACCAATACTTGCCGCTGATTATTTATCGCTAAGGAGGCCACCTAAACACACACAGACACCAGTAGTCCATCAGTCAACATGGAGACGAGATTACCACCACCTTCGGGTAAGTCAACTTCTTCTGCTGAGCATTACCTCGCAAACCTTATTACGGTCCTCTCTTTCTCCTTGTCCTCGGCACTCCGTGGAGATAGACCCCCTTACTACGTAGTGAACGATCCCTAAGTTATTTCTGGATCATCCTGATCGTTGTCATGGTTGCTGCGCCTTGCAAAATGTAATTTATGTACTGATTGTTGTTAGGAACTTCTCTGCTCGCTTGGAACCCTCCTTTCGACGTTCACTACGCCTTTCACACATCCTTTCATTCATCGCTCGACGACTGTGTCGACTGTGTCCAACCCGAATTCTTGTTCCCGATGACTGGATGCTTTGAACGCTCCGCTGTTTTCGTACGACATTCGACCTCTTCACGATCGCACCATATCATCTGATCACTACTTGCCTCAATTTTCCGCGGATTCTGCGCTGCTCGGTCGACATCGTTACAAAAATCACATTTGACTGCGAAAATACAAAATACAATGTTCAACACAATCTCAAATCAAATTGCAAACCGTTTTTCCACAATGGATCATGGTACAAATATCAACACCCATCCCCAACAACATCAACACCCGCCGCCACCTCCACCACCACCGCCCACAGGTCCACCACCTAGATATACGGCCGTCGTGACCAAGGTCTACCCGTATTCCCTTCGGCCCGTCGTCTTCTTCACCGCGTTCATAGGGTTCATCTATGGTATTGCGCTTGGTGTAGCTTCCATCAAGGATATGGGCGACGATTTTGGTGAGTCTGACTAGTCCATCATTGATCCGTTTTTCCAACAGACAAGAAGAGTGTCGGACATCACGCTTCATGGATGTCTCTAATGTCTCTGACGAACGCCGTCGCTTGCTCTTCGCCCTCAGAAACCGCGAAGCAGAAGGTATTCGACATTGTCACTGCGGTTTTGTACTTTGTCATTGGCGGCATCGAGGCATATGCGCTTTTCGTAGCTTTTGTGGTAAGTTTTTGTTGCCCGAACCTCGCTCTTCTTTGCCTCATCCCTACATAGAGTTAGTTTTAGTATCGTGGAATTTGAGCTGACACCATTGATCTAATTCAACCGTTGTCTCGCGCAGCAAAAGATCCCTCTTGCTAGGTTCCTCGTTTGGCTCGTCCCAGCTGGTATCCTTGTCAATCTCGCCAACCAGGTTATTGCCGTTATCATTCACTTTACGATGAAGGTTAGCTTCCTTGCTATTTCCCTCGCTAATTCGAGGTATGCTTAGCTGATGATTCGAAAATGCTCGCAGAACGACCTCATTGACCAGTGTGTGAAGAATGAAGCGGGAGACTTGGGCATTGATGTGAGTCGCTTGGCGCATCAGTCCATCTATCTTCACGCTGGCGTTCAAGCTGACTTGTGGAAATTGCAGAGAGTGGGAAACATTAGTAATATCACGACCGACCAAGCCCAAACGAGTGAGTCAAAATCCTTGATGACATCTCACATAGTCAAATGTCAAGACCATCGAGCTGACCATCGTATTTGTATCATAGTCTGCAACAATGCTTGGGATCGAGGCACCTGGTCTGTCTTCGCTTGGCTATTCCTGAGCTTGATTGTGTCGGTGAGTACAAGTTGTTCGGACTCTGCCACGTTGCTTGAACCGCCGATATGTCTTCCTAATATACTCTGGCTTATAACCTATAGCTTCTCTTCGGCTCCATTCTCATGTCGTACTATCGTCAACTGATCGATCCATCAAGTGTACGAACTCGAAACAGCCAGGCTCAAAACCAAGCCTTCCAGATGCAACCAGGCTACTACTACCCACCTCCGCCTCCCCCGAACAACGGTTCTCAGCCATGGATGGTACCTCCTTATCCTGGTCCTCCAGCTGCCGGTGCTCCTCCTCCAGGAGGTTTCGAGAAATCCGACTATCACCCTGATGCCCCTTGGGCGCAAGGCGAATACTCGGCGCCTCATCGTGGACCTGACAATGACGGCGATATTGGAGGGGCCAACCGGGCTGAGGAGGAAGCATGGCAAAGGGCTCAGAGCGAAGGTGTCACTGCTCATCTGACTGGGCATGCTACTTCTCCTAGACAAGGTGCCGGAAGTAGGGACGAGGATCGAGGATACGTGATAAGGAATGAAGAAGAGGATGAAGCGTGGGAAAGAGCTAGAGCGGGCGGCGTGACTGCTCATTTGACTGGTGGTCATGCACCCGATACCTTGTCCAATGAAGGGCGAAGGCGGGAGGGGGCTATATAGACATGAAGGCAGGCTGATTCAATACGAGTCATCCTTTCGAAAGAGGGTTGGGCGAAGCCATGGGGTGTGTTTTGAGGAATACTCACGGGGTAAGATGCAGCGTGGAGTGGATCATATGTGAACGTGAAGCTACTTCGCAAATTCCACTTTGCACTTTGAACGTCGTGGAAAGAACGAGAAAGCGAGGGCTCTGGACAACAGAGTGGATCTAGTAGTGTAAGGATGTATCATATGTATCATGATTCGTTACCTACCCGTCTCCAAAGCCTTTTCCCATGCATGGCTAGACTTTGACGAGTTTCATATCATATCTTTGGTACGGTACTACTCGTACTACTCGTACTGTACTCCACCGTACGGATGACTGAATTGGGTGGAGGCCGTCCGAGCGGGGAGCGGGGACAACAAGATGAAGATGCACATACTAATCAACCAACGCATCCTCGTCATGAAATGATCTGTCAACAACGATTGCCAGCTTGAACTTACTGTACTAGATCACAATCTCACATCTCGCTCTCCAGTCAAGCATAGATTTCCTCCGATAGTAGTCAAGATAAAGCTATCCTCAAGCAATTCCCATGCCCATCGTACAGCTGTATCAACGGACAAAATCACCCATACAATTCCACCAGCCGCATCTTGACCTGAAGCTGAAACCAAGACTCCGATTATCATCATCAGTTTTGTATTGAGCAGAAAGGCTTCAAGACGCGTCGGGGCCATCACACAAAATAGTAGAGTCACGCATTAACAGTCAGTCAGCAGCCGTTGAATAGCCAGTACAGGCAATCACCAAACTCGACACGATACAACACGACACGACACCACTCAACAGGATGAGCGATATCGAACAATTGGCCAGATGGAGGACGATAGGCGCTCGACATTCTGAAGAAGTCGTGGAAATTGCTCAGAAGGTGTTGAAGGGTTCAGTGGGTGAACAGGGTGAGTACAACAGATCAATCCACTTCAGCTCGGAGTGCATACGAAAGGGTACTTGCCGGTGTTGGCGAAAGTAAAGCTTGTTCCTCATACGGACGATCGTAGAGCATCAACCCTACGAAGCGCAGCTCAAGTGGGAATTCTCCTGATCCTGCAATGATGAAAGCGCATATGGGTCTCCCTTTAAGCTGACTCGGAATTCTACATGTGATCGCAGAATGGGCGATAAGAGAGCAGTTGGCTATTGCGGCTTTAGATCTGGGTCAAAACAAACTAGCTACAGTGAGTTTACCATATGTGCTTCAAAAACCCCCTCGCCCCGGCCCTAGATCTCATCTCCATCCAGAGTCTCAAATGATAAGACGGAACCGAACCACCTACTGTAAACCTTACCGCAACGAGCCTAACGCAGTGGCAGTCGCATTGAGCGCAGCTCAGCTCGGCTCAGCATAGCAGGCCTTGCCTGGGCTCTTCTCGCTGACTTATTTCCAACTTAACTTCTTCTCATTGTAGGACCAAATCAATATCTTACATCGCAAATTCCCAGCTTCGCCGCGGGTCAAGATTCTCGATGGACTGTTATTGGAAGCGAGAGACGATTTGCCAGGGGCTCAGAAAGTGTATGAGACGCTGTTAGCGATTGACGAGACGAATGTGGTGAGTCCCTTTGACTGAGTTCAGTTGGCTCGGACTGGCGTACACCACCTCAGCACGGGTCGCACGTTTCGCTTGAGGGGTTTAGGGTTTCAAGTTTGGTCGGTCTACCCAGACTTAGAACGTATTCTCCTGCCTGTCGAGCTCCTTTCCATATCTATAAGACTGCTTTGCATGATACTAGGACCCTAACATACCAGAGCTGAGCTGATGGCTGCATCCGTTTCACAGTCCGCCCACCAACGCATGATCGCGCTCTCTCTCTCGTCACCGACGACTCCAACCTCGGTAGCCATCACAAACCTCCTGACATACCTCGACATCTTCTACTCGGACCCCTCGGCGTGGTCTTTGCTCGCCGAGCTATACTGCGAACAAGGGATGTACCCTCAAGCTCTTGGTGCATTGGGTCATCTGATGAGCGTTCAAAGCTGGGACGAAGGGGTCGTAAGAAGGGCTGGGGAGGTGGCTTATACCCTTGGGTGAGTGAGAGTCAAACTGTTGTTACAGTATTACAGTGAGGCTAGTATCGAGACACGATCAGAGCTGCTCGGTTTTCGACCAATATGGACTGTGAGAGTACGATGGGGCGAGTTCGCGTAAAAGGGATCGAAGGGGACACGGAAGGCAAACGGGCTAGTCAGGGATCATAGGTGTATTCCAGAGCATGAAATGTCTGTGGGCTGATGGCGAGTGTTGATGGAGACAAGAGGGGGCGGACCTATCCTGTAGACGCAGGCAGGAAACAGAGCTGACAGCATCATTCCAATAATTTATTCGTAGCGATTACCAACTCGCCCTCAAACACCTTCTTCGAGCGGCAGAGATGGAAGGCGGCAAGACTAGCAACCCTAAGCCATCGCGCACGAGGACATGGTGGTCCATCAAGCTAGTAAGTCATGCGGATCCTGATCCAAGAAATCTCTTACACCGGTCTGCTGTTTTCCTTGTTCCTTGAGAGCGTGTTGGGGTTTTTCATCCCATGCTTGCATTACACAAGTTCTAGAAAGGGGATCAGACTTCAACAATGGTTCTCTTCACCCATTCTCTATGTCATGCGGAGAAGGACAGTTCTCGTCGCCGCTCCTTGCCGCAAGGACGACGCAGCGTTGAAGAGATCATGGCTTATGAGTTGCCTTTATTCATTGGTATGGCTTGTGCTACTACATAGACCGTAGGCAGATTACTCGACCCCAACACCCCGTCTGGCTCCGGCAGCAATATCGAAACTTCCATTCCGGAGGATATGCGATCCACGACACGTCAACTTCAAGCTCTGGACCAATTAGCCACTGAACGTATCTTGGCTGCTGAATCGTCAGCTACCACTACGACTGCCTCCTCGGCGGCATTGCAGAAGGGAAATATGGACGTTGTACGTGCTGTACTTGGAGAGGGTAAATTGGTCCGATGAGCCAGTAGATCGGGACTATGGGACTATGCGACTACGTCGTTTTGACCATGAAGAAGCTGGCGTTATCATTGATGTATGTTGAGATTTGGCAATTTAGATCTCAAATCCCATATAAGTAGACATGTACAGTATATCCTCTGATTCCCGACTGATAAAGCTAGGTGTATCAATGAGCTAGGGTGCACGTGTCTGCTCAACGATAGCAACGGGATTCACCACAGAGAGTGAGATCCGTCTCTACGTGCGGAGTTATTCCAAGAGGCCCCAGATGTTCCAACATCCGCAGGTCCGTTAAGCAATGTCGCATTCTTAGAGGTATGAGAGCGGAACATTGATGTTGACGTGTATGAGGCGGGCGTCGAAATGAACTATTTGAGAGTGACTGTACTGCACGTCCGCGGGACCGTGCCCTTGTTTTGGTCAACCCTAGTTGTTGGACTAGGAACGAGAAGAGGCAAAAGGCACAAAGCATGTATGTGGGGCCTGCAGGATAAACGTGATAGAGTGATAGAGAATGAATATTGTTTAGTTGCATCCCATATATAAGACCTTCTTTTTTTGTACTGGATTGCCCTGCAGACTAGAACTACCATGCTATGCTTCTTTTCCCCTACCAAATTGTATTTGACCCTTCGACTCAAAATCCGCTTCATTGTTCGCTCCCACTTATCCCATCGTTTTGTTTCCCATCGTGTTTGATGCTCCTGTTACTCTCCAGATATTCAATTATTCGACTATTCTGCGTTCAATGGATGATATATGACATTGGCTTAGTCCTCTCGGTCGTCCTGAGACGGACCGTCGTGTCCGTGAGCCTCCTCGTCCATGGCGGCCTTGGGGGTGTTGGCTCGCTGTGAACAAGTACGAACAAGGTCAGCGGCAGATTCTCTTCGCCCTTTTCTGTGTCTGAAGTGGTCACGAGAAGGATGCGGGCGTGTATCGACAGTGCTGAATCACGACTCGCTTCCTCTTCAAAGTCGAAGCTTGATCGAAGCATCATCGCAGGCTGCAATAACCGACCCTTTACATCCAGCATGATTGGATTGTTGAAAATTGTTTCTCAACACTCACCTCAGCCTGAAGAATGGAATCCTTGATCTCCTTCTGGGTAGGCTCACCAGCCTCCTTGCCGGCCTTGCCCTCATCCTCTGACGCATCCGATGATCCGGAAGCGGAACCGGAACCGGAACTAGATCCAGATCCAGTACCGGTAGCGTAACCAGCGTTAGAGGGAGTTCCCTGGTTCTCCTTGTTACCCTCTCCCTGAGCCTGGGACTTGGCGGAATCAGAGGCGTTCTGACCACCAGACTGGTTCTCGGGCTTCAAGTCGGCGTTCTCGAGGTTTCGGTCATCCATCGTCTTGAGCTGGTCTTTCTTAGCGGGGATCGAAGACGGAGGTCGGTCGGATTCTCGGTGAATCTCCTTGGGGTCCTCGGATTTCTGCAGACGGGCGTAGGCGCAATCATGACAGTAAATCAGCAAATGCACAGTTTCACCTAGCTAGATGTATCTGGGGTCCTGATTTTGATTCTACGAGAGGCTGAGCTTGTTACAGGTTATATAGCCTGATGAATGGCGCTGATAGGGAAAGCGTATTAGATGTGTAACTCACCACATCTCGGCTGAGCGACTCGGTGTTCTGGACCTGGTCTACTCCAGGCTTGGCGGTAGGAGCAGACTCGTTGATTTCGGCTCGGACTTTGGCGTGCTCCTGGCTGTGGGTGGCAGCGTGTGCGTCGGCATTTGAGGGGAGAAGGAGGAAGGCGCCCTGATTGACGAATGAACATCAAGTTAGCAAGAATCCATACCCTCTGGTGGGCCTATGTAGACTCCAAAAGGTAAAGAAGAAACGCCTAGTCTGGGCTACGACATTCAGACAGCAAGGTGAAGAGGCAGAGTCGACACGAGGCAGAGTCGACACGAGGCCGAGTCAGAGCCATTCGAAGATGACCATAATGTGTGAAAAAAGCTCTGGGGTGCTAAGATGTAGATACAACTATCGACCCAGTCCAGATAAAGAGAAAGAAAGAAAAAAGTCGGGTGCACTCACCAAACTACCGAAAACGACGGTAGATCCAATGATCCAAGGCAAGTCGCTAGACTTTTGAGGCTGCACACCACCTGCACCGGACGAAGTCGAAGCAGCTCGTCGAGCTATTTGGACCTGAGATCGTCGAGCGGAAGCTGCGAATCGGGTGAAAGGTCGGGCTGCTGATCGGAATGACATGGTGGAGAATGTGTGCGTGGATTGGGTAGAGTAGTATGTAACTCGGTGTTGGGTTTTAATTCTAATTTGACGAATGGGGATGTGAGTATCAACGAAAAGAGATGAAATGGATGGAATGTTAGTTGTAGGATGGGATGCTGTAATGGAGTGGGTGATGTGGGGAGTATCACTGTTCTGGCTACAGCTGTAGGCTGGGATTCAAAGGGATGGGATGACGCTATTCCTATTCTTGTACGGCCATCGGAATTATCCATGTATATCCATCGTAGCGTACGTTAGCCCATACAGCTAGCTACTAGAGGGTCCTAGGAGACATCGGCCGTTAATGACATTACCCGTCAGGTCTGCCTGATACTTCACGTAAAAGAATGATATGCCCGTCAATTAATGACGTAGCCCCACGATATTCGAGATGATCATCAGGCTCACATGGCCCCCCTGTACCGGCGGGGTCCGACCCCTCTGTACGCGACTGACATTTCTCCCTGGCGAGGAGTGACCTATAGTTAGTCCAGTCAGTTCAGTCCTCACCTGCTCATCGTCAGACCAGGACTTTTCCCTGGTATCCTAGACTTCTGATACAACCTGACTTGTAGCCTCTACTTAGATAAGGCTGTCTCATCGAATATATCATGACATCTCGCGTAGCAATTTCGGACCTCTTCTCTGTTTCCAGCGACTACTACATACACACCGATGGAAGACGTGCCCAAACTTATCGACCTCTTCGCGAGATCTATCGTAATTTCAACGCCCTATCGTCTCCCAGCATATACTTCTCTAACCACTCTCTGAAGCTGTCGACCACTTCGTATCAGCAATCGCCTCCAGCCCTTTCGTCCTCGCCAGGTTTGCCTCCTCAACACTGCCCTTCACCTATAGTAAGCAAGTGAGCGAAGCTTGTCAGCAGAACGCGCGTTAATCAAAATGCGATTATGATTACACTTACGAATGCTTTTGAGGATGGTCACGAAACGATCCGCAATATCGTCCCAGTCAGCCGAATGACGATCGAAAAGCGGTCTACCTTGTGGGCAAGCGCGAAGTCAAGCAAACTTGACGTCTTCTGAGGTGTTCTTGGAATCATCGTAACCAAAGGCGGTGAGATGCATCACGCTACAGTCGGGGATACTACGGGTGATGTAGAACTTTTCTTTCCTGCCGTTTACCATCGGGGCATCCTGCAAGGTTACAGCCCGGCTGTCAGAGTGGATCCTGCCACAAGGCACATGGACCTACTTCCGCTTGGGGCGGAGGTGGGAGGAATATCCTCTTTCCGGTCCTCTTCATGGCGATACTGGCTGAGTCCATATCGTCCAAATCGCATGCAAGGAGTAATCCTATCTTCGGAGACAGCTGCTCCTTAGTCTGTGCTGGATCCATCCATGAATTTATGAGCAATGACAAGGTCCTCTTGGCGGTAGTACATTCGTATTTGTGGAGGAATTTGATGAGCCTGAGAAATCGACCCAACGAGTTCTTGGGCATCCCAAGGGCGAACCCGTAGACGAGCGAGAGGTAGAGGAAGAGGATCTTGCCCTTTTCGATATCGATGTCTGACAATCCGACTTCGTCTTGATCAGTGCTGTTCTTGCCTACGGAGATCATGTCGCGGAACACTGAGTTGTTGTATGGGGGAGGGCTATCTTAGCGTTCCATTGACCGACAGGACGGTAGCGCGATTGAGTCGCAACAGGATCGAAAGAGTGGGATGAAACGAGACATGGGACTACGGAACATTGGTTCACGCACCTTGCAGCCATCAAATGAAATGTGTGAACCTTGAAATGAAGATCGTCGCTCGATATGAGGGTGATATCGGAATCTCGAAATTGGAATGGGGAGTTGTACTCGTTGATGACATCAGCCGAGGAAGAAGCAGCGGTCTTTCGTTTTTTAGATGCCGGAGTCCGGGCGGGAGTGGTCATGTTGGTACCGGATGTCTGGTGTCTGGCTTTACGTTCGAGGTAGAACCTGATAGCGTTTATCTTGTTGTAGCGCTTTATGGTACTGATATTCTGTAAAGGAAAGAAGAAGAAAGGATTAGAAATCAAGAAAGCAAGTTAAAGCAAACTTACTCAAAGGGTACAAGTAGGCTCTTGCGACGGCTCCATTCCCTGCGCATATGCTATGAGTAATATGAGTAATAGCCCTTGCGGTTCAGTCTAGGTACCATCAATGCTCATCAATGCTCATCAATGCCCATCAATGCTCATCAAGGATCGGTGGGTCAAAGCTTTGATGGGAATTTGGTGCAGATTCGGCTGAACACGCGTCACTACTCCCAACGATGTCTCCTTCTTCACATTTCTTCTTCGTATCCTTCTCCACCTTTCACTCCAACTTCCGTGATCATCCATCAAGATCATCTTGTATTCGAATTCTGCGAATCATCAAATGATCATGAACACAGCCGCTGCAGCCTCGAGCACATCGGAACCTGCACAGGTACCGGCGGAGCGACCTTCTAAAAGAGCAAGAGAAGAAGACTCGAATCCCACATCCGACCAAGAGTCTAACCCCATCATTGACGACACCAACAAGGACTATCAATTCCAAGACTCGGATATCACGCTCGTGTCCAGCGATGACTACCATTTCAAAGTTCATACATATCAACTGATGGCGGCCAGGTACGTTGGCGTCCCGATGATTCAAAGTGCTACTATGCCGCTCAAGGGACGTTTAGCAGAGCTGACGTGAGCTTTCAGTCCGGTCTTTCGAGATATGATCAGTACTGGCAGTTCTTCAAGCGACAAAAAGGAGGTCATCTTTGCCGACGACCAAGTGGAGGATGGCCATACGATCAATCTATTCCTCGACATTTGCTACGGTCGACCCTTGATTCTTCCTCAGAACACAACAATTCTGTATAAGCTCTATGGGGACTTGATCACCTTCTTGCACAAATACGAATGCAGGTCATGCACAGAACACCTCAGGATGTGTTTTTACGCCTGGGTACCACAGGAAGATGGGGACCATGGTGATCACATCTTTCGCTTGGCTAGTCGTATGGGCGACATCAACCTGGCTGCTACGGCTATCAGGTACGGGGGGTCTACTCGGTGGGCGCAGCCGGAACAGGTCCGTTCTAAATGGAACAAGTTGTCCTTTCACGTTACATGAGCTGATTCACTATCTATATTTGTGGTACGGTAGAAGGAACTCAAGAGAAAAGGTTATACCCCAGAGATCTCAAGAATCCAAAAGGCAAGTATTTTCGATCTCAGCGGTATGTCCTACGACGAGTTCGCATGTATTCCCGACGAATACAAATTCGGCCTTTTTCGAGCCTGCCGACAAGGCTGCAACATGATTGAGCCCGGCGAGGCCGATTGGGAGGAAGTGTCCGAGGAGTTCAAGAAGATCATGACGGCTTTGCGTAGGTCGACGTGACATCCTATAGGCTTCATGACTCCTCGCTGACTTTCCTGATTGAATGTCCTTTAGAGAAGCGTAAGAAATGATGAGGTTTTATTCGGGATTTGGAAAGCTCTAGTCGAATGGTCCCCATGGATGTATCTTCGTAGATACCCATTTGGTATAGGTTTTACAGTATGTCGCATGTATACGTAAATATGAATACCAGAATACCGAATATGGATACATTTGATGTGGATAAGCGTTGGTCATTCGGAGATTCAACCAGTCACAAAACGTATATATGTCATTGACCAGGCGTATTGGCACGAGACGGGCTTCTGCTTGACCAGAGCTACCTGCCATGAGCCGACGACAACGTACAGTACACTCTGAGCAGGGAAGGTAGGTCATAGGACATTTGGCGGTTCGAACAGTCTTCAGATTCACGCTCGCTTGTCACCTGATGGACGGGGACAAGAATGAATCGTGGTCAGATTGCAGAGTCTCCTCAATGGCTGAGCATTGCACAAACATACAGAATGCACTCACGAAATGCGTTTAACCATGCTTCAGAGGCTTCCGCGGTGGCATGGCAACCCGCCAATCGTACTTGTCGAAAAAACTAAGCCCATTAACGAGAAGATCCATACTTTCTTCCTTGGCAGAATTTAGGTAAGAATGACACTGGTCTCACATACACAGATGAAGGACTACACGCTAGAAACCATACCCTATACACAGTAAAATTATGAAGGCTCATACCATATCTATGCTAAAGCTCCAGGCTTTGAACAGTAATTCGACATTATCACTCCCGCCCCCCAGAACCCACCCCATACCCTAGACCAGCTATCAGCCTGCTGCTACAGCAAGCACGTACTCGTATGGTATTCACATATTCTCCTTGTCACGCTATTCAGAGCATCTAGTACATACAGTGACCGATGGGAGTTTCACTCTTCCTCCTCGCCTAGGGTAGAATACATGGCTTTGACCGTCAGCTCCTACAAATTTCGAGTGAAGCGTGCCAAGTTGCAGTACTGTATGTGATATTCATACTTAGGAATGGCATTTAAGACGATCTCGAACGAGTCGGCAATCTTGGTCCATTCGGCTGCTGTTGGAACACGGCACGGCTGGTCCTGCTGGAACGCTCAAAGTAGAGCGAATTTGTAATCGTCTGGAATCGCTTCGAAATCTTCGTAGTCGCAAGCCATGATATCAAGCACACTGTGCCCAGGAATACTACGTGTTGCCTGGAGTTACAGCTTTGTCACGATAACAAAACGAACATGAACGACCGTTGACGAGAAACTATTGTTCTCGCCGAAAACTTAACGAAGAACTGTTGTTCTCGTCGAGTTTCGGCAAGATTACCCGATTGTTCACCTTATTGTTCCCGAGATCAGCTTATTGTTCTAGAACGCCACCAAAGATACTCTATTGTCTAAAGTCTCAGAATATCGCCAACATATGACGAATATCCTTATTGTTCTTTTAGGAGGAGGAGGGGAAGCCTTATTGTTCTCATAAGATCGCACAGATTCAGAATGACCGAAGTTCAACGAGGATAGGCGAAAGATATATAAGGACGGATACTCGACAAAATATTCTAGAGAAATCGTCGAACTTAGATTGTTATCCTTTACCTAGTACATTGCTCTGCATACTATACCGACGGCCGGAGTCTGCTATATCTCAATATCCTAGGCTCTTATCGACAAAATTCGCTGCCAAGTCGCACGGGAAATCGCCAGCCGGTGTAGTTCCGTGATACCATTCCAGCAGCTGTGTGCGACATAGGATCGTAGTCGTTGCCAACGGCAACGATGACATGATTCTGCATAAGACATGGTACATGCTAAATACATGGAGTGCTTGGTCGGGTCAATGCCCCAGAATTCGCCTGTTGCTTACATTTCGAGGTGAAGTGACGAAGAGCCCAAACATATGGCGTCAGCCGAACTCGCGCAAATACTGGTCCGGCCTACTGAGAGGTGATAGAATGGGGTTTGCGCTTTTATGACGGTGTGGGATAGAAGACAGCGGTGATCGGTCGAGTCTGAATATGTGAAGGGATCGCTTTCGTGCGGAAGGGAGGAGAGTGTACGAAAGATCTACCGGAAAGATCAGAGGCGGTAGTATCATTGATTGTGTGTTATGCCGCAGGGGTCTCCTCGGAGGTTGAGGGATCTTCGGCATCTTTAATACATTGTAGCATCATAGGTCAGTTCGAGTCTCCGTATTTCGAGAAAGATTCAAGACCTCTGTAATACTAATGTCCTCTACTCACGAATCGCCTCCATAACCTCTTTGAACTTCTTAGCGACGCTCGGCCATGGTGCCTTCTTCTGATCGAGAGTCATCCCAGCTTCCCGGGAAGCCCTCAGCAACGCAAACTTGTAGTCGTCTGGGATTCGTGTGAAGAAATCGTAGTGGACGGCCGTGAGAAGAGAGACGCCACCTCCATGGACGGACCTCAGTACCTTGGGCCGTCTCTTCTTCTTGGGCTGATCCGTATCCTTCTAGGGAGCGCCAGATAGAGAACCTCAGTTCTTGCAACACGCACAGACGCATACAAGATAGTCTCAACATACCTTGGTTCCGACAACGTGCGTCCAAGCCCCAGCCAGGCGGATTGCCGAGGCCGCCAGATCCGAATCCTCCATCAAGACAGCCAAGTCGAACGCGCAATCAGGTGAGGTTGTACTGTTGATTAGGCCACGCATGATGACCTCCCTTACTGCTCTGATCCACAAAAGACAATCGTACTTCGCCAAGAACAGCACCAATGAGCTGAAGGGTGGCAATGTGTCGGATGTCAGGTTTTCGGTATCTTTGCCATAGCACATGTCGAGGAAGAGGCGTATGATCTCTCCGGTCTCGATCTTGTCGTCGGTGAAAGGGACTTGTCGGGTCTTCTCGGCTTCAGTGCCAAGCTTGATCATGTCACGGAATATGGGGCTTTGAAAGATCACGTCAGCTCCTGAACCACAGCATCCCTGGAAGCATGGAAGGAGTGTAGAGGGGAGAGTTTGACGGCTAGGTTTGAGAAAGAGTACAATCGTGGAAAAGTGATCCAAGAGATAGGACGCCGCTTACCTCGCCGCCAAAAGATGGTAAGAATGGACCTTGAAGTGAAGATTGTCGCTTGAAATGAGTGTAATATCCGAATCCTCGAATTGGTAACCCTCGTTAACTTCATTGATGGTGATTTCCGGCTCGTTGACTGTCTCTTGCTTCTCTGTGGCTTTGGGGTCTTCCTGAAGGATTGGTTCGGGTTTTACAAGAGGAGCTCGGAAATCGACCGTATCTTCAGAAGAATACAGTCGCGTCTTCCTGGGCTGAAGAGGCGGTTCGCTACTAGCTCGAGCTCGCTTGTTCATTGCGTACAGTAGGTCGTGTATTGGGATTTATCTCAGTGATCGTAGTGAAGCTGAAAGTGGTAAAAAGAATGACACTGATTGTCATGAGGAAGAATAACTAGGGAAGTAAGATACTCAAGTGAGAAGGCTGATAGGAGAAAGGACGTGGTTGACTCAACCGTTACTAGTACTCGTACAACGCCCATGTAGTGTATGTACATCCAGCGTGTGCACTGTATCTACTGATTGGAAAGGAACTGATGGCGAATGGCGGATGGCGGATGGCGGCGAGGAACGATCAAACAGTAACAGCCCATGACAACAACAACAACAATAATAGTGAAAGCGACTATTGCTGTCCCTGTAAACAGCACTTACTGTACTGATCGCCATAAGTGCCAATTATCTTTCCTGCCAAAAACATTCAGCAACCCCGGATCTTCTTCCCTCTCTCACCATAACATAAACAAGTAACCATAAACAAGTACTCTACACATCTTCCCTCGTCAATCACACCCCTCTTAGATTCCACCTCCTTCTACCTCGGGAACCTCTCGACACAGATGAACCATCCAACAACCGCTCCTTCTTCGGCCTCTGACGCAATGGACATTGACACTTCAAAAAACAAGATGGAAGAATCAGATCCGATCATCAATGAGTATAACAAGCCCTATCAATACGACGACTCCGACATCACCCTCATCACGAGTGATGGTCTGCACTTCAAGGTACACTCGTATCACCTCATGGCAGCCAGGTTGGTTTCGCTCTCCTTCGAGGTCTTAGATGTGGACAGACGCCAATCGATCCCGATAAGATGGATTGGGACGCGGTCTCTACGGAGTTCAAGAAAGTGCTATCGGCAATTCGTAAGCTACTCCGGCAGAAGTTTCTAGGGATATGTACGTACACATCTAAATTCGAGAATCATGAACTTGACTTCACGCATCAGATGCCTGCAAGCGACACATGAACAGCTAGATACTGGACTGTCATCAACACCCACTGCCTCAGCCAAGAGATACTGATTTCTTCTCGGTTGCGCAAGGTCAAAAGCAAGGCGGTAGTAGGTATCCTATGTATACATGAAAATGAATCTGCCTCTGATCGATACTAGTGCGAGACCAGAACCGCGAGAGCTGGTACGATTAAATCTCCGTTCCTCATAATTGACCAGAAGTATCGTCTGGTTATACTGTCTTCTCACCTACAATATAAGGAGTTTCAAACGTCAATGCGTGGACATACGAGTCGAACAGTCACCGGTTCATACTCACGAATCGTGTTCAGAATAATCTCGAATGAATCTGCAATCTTTGACCAGTTTGCAGTTTGATAATCGAACGATGTCGATCCTTGATGAATCGCTCGAAGCAAGGCGAACTTGATGTCATCGGGTATCTGCTTGAACTCGTCAAATCGGAAAGCGACCAAATCCAACGAACTCCGTTCCGGAAGAGGACGGTAAGCTCTAAATCTCTCAGCTTCGGTGTGATTTGAAGGCTCTGTCTGCGCACGCACTCGCTCCAAATAAGCCATTCGGCTCCTCAGAGAACTGATGCAGGAGGTCACGCTCACCGAGGAGTACTTGAAAAAACGCCATGTATCAGCTTTTCGCAATGCTGCTTTAGCCAGATCGATATCATCCATAACGCATGCCACTACGAAGCATGTTTGCGGACACCGTTGGCTGTTGGGCTCGCTGAGATCTAACAAGGTGTGAAGAGAATGTTTCAGGGTGATTCGGGCTGATCTGCAGTCATATTTGTCGAGAAACTTGACAAGCTTGATATATGTGGCCTGTTTATCCTTGTAGTGTGGGAGTGGGGTACCGTAGCAGATGTCGAGAAACAGGACGACAACAGTGCTCGTTTCGATCTCGGAATCGGTGAGCCTGACCTCAGCAGAGGCCTCGCTGTTCTTACCCAGAGCGATCATGTCTCGGAAGACAGCACTGCAAGTCAAGTTTGATCTCACGTCAGCCGCCTGCCCACGTCAAGGGTACCCCAGTAGAGCATGTCTCTGTGGTGAGGGGAATGTATGGGAGAGTGAAAAGTCTAAGAAATGGTACGTAGACGACGCTAACCTCGCAGCCATCAGGTGATAGCTATGAATCTTGAAGTGAAGATCATCGCTTGAGATGAGAGTGATATCAGAGTCCGAGAACTGATAGGGTCGATTCGTGTCTTTGATGACTGACTCCGAAACCGAGTTTTCGGCAGTGGACATTTGACCCTTGTCCCGGAGAGGCTCACTGTTTGGAGGTGGTGTGGTCATACTGTCTTGAGGGCTTCTAGTGAAGGCGATACAGGATGAAAATTTGATCTGTGAATGGTCAGAAGTGTGGGAGAGCAAATATGAGTGGAGAGGAAGAAGGAGAGGAAGAAGGAGAGGAATGGGGATGAATCAGTAGTTAATAGCCAGTACTCGTACAGCGGGCGAACAGGAGGAGAATCGGTCCGCGTGTACGTACGAATCATCGTACGGAGACTCTGACTCGGAGCCTCGTGTTGTGCCGTTTCTCATCAAGATTGATCGCCGCGCGTCTCAGCCAGGTGCGTATTGATGACCGCCATCAAGAGTACTGTAAAGATCGCTCGCTCGCTGATCAACCGATTGATCGGCTGATGAAGACTAGAGGCATCTTTGCAGCATATTCACCGGACAGTGTTGCAAAGTGTGACAGTGAGGTAAATGCTGATCGCCACGGCGAGCCATGGCCATCTACAGTTCAGTTCACAGCCATCAATGACACAGTGTATGTAATACATGGAAGGGGATTTGATTCTATACACAAACGGTAGATGTTGATAATTCACTTGACATGCACATATATGATGAGAGAGAGAGACCCAGACGTGCAGGACGAGACGGTGTGATTCTTGAACCCCTGTACATACGTACGAACGACGATCGGGAAGAACATGTGAAGACAGCCAAAAGAAACGGGGGAGGGCGGGCGACCTCGATCCACGGATCTCCACCATGCCTTAAGACCGAGTTACACCGGAGAAGGATTATGTAGGGGACATTGGCTCTGATTCTGGTTCCGATTGTCGCGCTGCTATAAACGTCCCGCGAGCGGTTTAATCATCGTCAGTCTCACCTACTTGCCTAAATACAAGGTATACTTAGAGAGGGAAGCATAACGTACGGTTGAGTCGATGAATAGCATCGATGACCTCGCTGAACGTTTTAGACATAGCTTCCCACGGAGTCTTTTGCTTTCGCGGGGTACGGTCGGCGCTGATACCTCCGGCCGGTCGCATGGCCCTGAGCAAAGCGTAGATGTATTCGTGAGGTAAATCCTTGAATCGCTCGTAGCCCATACCGGTGACGTCAAAGACACTTGACCCTGTGTTTGCTGTCAGGAGGGGGTCGTCCTTGGAATGCTGTTGCCACGTCGTCTGTCAGCAGAGTACGAGTACTGCGAATGGAATAGATTATTCTTCCCCGCAAGCCAGAAGCGGTAATCACCTACCGCTTCTGGCTTGCGGAGAACCCACTCGTTTCCAATGCGCGTAGCAGCGACAGCCAAAGTGGTATCGTCCATGATGGCTGCAATTGCGAAGACATTATACGGAGAGAGCTGACCGGGAGGTATGGTCAGGCTGGAGATTTGTGGTCAATACTTAAAGTGTAGACAGAAGAGAAAGAAGAATTTGCAGCGTAAAGGTGTGCCGCAGAAAATGAGATGGGCTATCTGAATGAGTGAGTGAGTAAGTGAAGGTGAAGGAGGGTTAGTCAACCACCAAAGGACCCCCCGGCTGCACTGGTAATAATAGTACGAGTAATCAATTTCATTCTGCAATCCTACCGTACAGTACATCTTCTGCGTTCCAATAATCCACATACGATGCCGCCGTGCTAATTTTTTTTCACTTATACACTGCGCTCAGTTGGCCCGATACCTTCTGTGGTATCACGATCGAGTTCATGTCACCCCTTGATATGCGAAGAGCCTTGCCGTAGCACGTGTCTAAGAAGGCGAAAAACACATCAGACCGCTCCATATCGGCATTCATGCTTAAGGAGGGATGGTCGTTCGTTATAATTGAATGTTGTTTCTTCATGTTCGCATAGGACTTGCTGATCATTACAGGTTGAGTAACAGCTGTTCAGGAAGTAGATAGCTTCTAAGACCATATATACTATACGTATGGAACGCTTAGAAAACGGAAAGAGCCGATTTCGGCAATCTCCGCCTTCGTTTGTTTACTCGCTCGTTAGCCGATGCAACCAGGCAGGCAGCCTGCGACCATGCTCATGAGTTTAGTGGTATGTAGTTATAGCAAACCGGGCACGCTGTTTCTCACAACTACCTCACCCCGCCTTGCTTTTAGTCGCTCTTCTCGCGAGCCTGAAAGTTCCATAAATCTCCAAGCCACCTACTGATTGGACCAGCAACTCGACCGCGCGTCGCTTCGAAGCTCGGCGGCCAAATTCTGACATGACTTCCCGGTCACCATTGACGTCGACAGCATTACAACCGCCTTCAAAGCGTATGAAAACCGAGTCTCGTACTCCCGACGATGACAACTTTGTCCTGTTAGCCAGCGATGATATAAGGTTCGAAGTGTGTGCTTATCATCTCAAATCGGCCAGGTGGGTCCTTGGCTGTTATACAGAGAGACTTCAGCTGATCGACTTTTGTATGGTATTATATATGGACTATTAGTCCGGTACTGCGCGACATGATGTCTATTGGCTCATCACATTCGAATCACAGCGATCCGGAAACCTGCATACTCCAGTTCACAGACACCGAATTGGAGCGAAGTACTGTCATTGATCTCTTCCTCTCTATCGTCAAAGGCGTGTCTATGCTGCCTAGAACGATGAGAGGAATCGTTGAGACAAAAGAGATCCTGGATTTGGTTGGATTTTGCCAGAAATACGACGCGCAAATAGTGCTCAATATCGTGAGAACCAGTGTGAGAGTGTGGATCAACGAAGGACATGCTTCGCCTATCTCAACGTTTATCATCGGGAGTAGGATACCGGATTTGGATCTGTGTTGTTTGGCTATCAAGTCGCCTTGGGGAACAACTTGGACTCCGCCAAAGGTGAGTGGGATCCGCCCTTTACACTATCTAGGTTCTCTCAGGTTTCTCTAGCTTTTGCCATCGGCAAATTTCCTGATAGTCTAGCGGAGGATTCTGCTGAAAACGAATTTTCTGTGTCTTGCTTAGGAACCAAATCCAGACCCCAGGGCCGTAGCGATTTCCAACTTCCCAGTGATGGACCTCCGAGCCGCACCACTATGCTACATGGAGTTATTGCCCCACCAATATATTGTCGCGCTACTCAGAGCCACTGTACGCCATCCGCTCACGAACGATAGCCAGACTCAGCGGGAGGCGAGGGCATTGGACTTTGTTAGTTTGATGAAGGGGTTCGGTGAGTTCAGGTAGTCCTCGCTCGCGAAGTACCGCTCATGAGCTTTGATCATTGCTAATGTGTGTATACGACGCAGACGGATGACCTGCACAATGCAATCGAATACGAACACACTTCCACGACTCATCATCGCGTGACTATACCCTCCTCAGCCGATCGATCCTCTGCGCCCGAACATCAACGGGATCGTGTCCAAGATTGGACTCTCAGTCGCCAACCTAACATTTGTTTTGGGCGGATGGTGATGTCACACGTGCATCCATGTTAGATACCGCAATACTACACCAAGTTGAAAGCGAACATTTGTATACTTCCAAGGCACAGTCTGGTGCGATGGCTTAAATCGCTGAAACCACAAGGACAACGTCAGAATCGAAAGTAGCGAAATCGCTCTTTTTAATGTACAGTTGTGTGTGTTCTTAACTGTAGTCCCACCTCAGAACGAAAGCCGTACACGAACACTCTCATAAAACAACTTGATACGTAGACGAAGAATGCACACCATCTAGTCCTTCATGTCGAGCACGGTACTGCGTACATCCCCCGTATCGTGTATCTCACAACCGACCTACTTCACGGCAGCCAGTGATCCTGTACGAGTATAGTATGCAGGCATATCCAAGGGAGAGGGGCGATACCCATGCATCTTTGCAGGGTCAAGGGCGTGACCGCATTGCTGAAGAAACCCCTTGAGATATTGGAACAACCATTATTATACTGTACACGTCGTTTTAACCCAACGGGCTTGGTCCGTGCGACAGGGAATATTGCAAACGCGTTGATCTGTGCGGGTTGCTCTATTGGCCTTTGAACCCTTTTCTTGAAATCGTACTGCGACCATAGCGCTCCTACTGCTTGATATATCAGTCCTTAACTGTCATTCAACTTATCTGGGATTTCTCTGTTGCTTATGTCTCCACCTGTAAGACTGGTCATAGACAACCGGTCACAATGAGTAGTGTGAACCGAAGATCAGACTCGCCTCCGACCGACGCCTCATCAAACAAACGCCTCAAGACGGACTGCCCAAAGATTTTCTGTGTCAACAAGCCTTATCAGTCTGAGCATGCGGATATCACCCTCATATCAAGCGACGGGTTGCCTTTCAAGGTCCACTCGTATCATCTCAAATCAGCCAGGTGCGTCACTTTGAGAAGTGCAACATCGTGCGTGGATCTTTCTGATTCTATCGGCGCTCTTACAGCTCCGTATTCAGAGCGATGCTCGAGATCGCCGATTCCGACTCGTCGTCGCCTGAAGTCACATTGACTGACGAAGCCATCGAGCATTCAATTGTTCTACGAATCTTTCTCGACATCGTGCACGGTATATCCCTGCGAAAGCCTGAACACTGTTGGAAGGAAAGGGAGTACGAATGCGTGGTGGCGTTTTTGAAGAAGTACGAAGCGACGTCCGCCCTCGAAGTCGTTCGTCTGAGCCTTATCTCCTGGGCCAGCCACGGGGACTTCATGCATCTGGAGATATTTATCCTGGGCACCATGCTGTCTGATGTCGAGCTCTGTAAAGCCGCTATCACCAGCCCCGGCAAACAAAAGTGGGACGAGACCGTGAGCAAACACCATTCGAACTTTCGTTTCGCGCCGGAAATCCCAGCGCCAATCTGCTGAGACTGGACTGACCCTCTTCCATGTCCGTGTGATATAGGATTACGAAGGGGATCCAGGGGATCCAATCACAGGAAATCGAAACGTCATGGACCTTTCCGCAGCTCCGCTGGAATATCTGAAGAAGATTCCAGATGACTACAAATGGGCGTTGATGCGAGCAAGCTCGATAGCGACAACACGGTACTGCGTATGGGCAAAAGCCGATAAAATCGATCCCAAGCTGTTCGCAGATGACAAAGTGGCTGTAGCGCGGAAGTTTGAACAGCTTATGAAGGATGCACGTAAGTCTTGCGTCGATGGTCTATCCAGATTTGACTGGATATGCATGATTTGATGCGCAGTACACGCTAACGCTAACGGTTTTGTCGCATCAGGACACTAGGAATGTAGAGGTGCAGCGGGGAGGTCTCAATCATAAGTATGTTGTTGATCGGAACGACTCCAGATGGCAATCTGGAAGGAACGAGGGCAGGTTGGGAAGCGAGCGGATCAGGAGAAAGGTTACAAACTGTCATATAAAGTACCCGTAGGTTCCTTTACTACAATGTGACTCGTTTCACTACCGATAATCTCTGGAATCTCGAAGCTTAATCTCGATAAGCATATCCGCTTGAAACTAGGGGTGTTACCCTGGCTCATCGCCCTTTTTACGCACTAACCTGCTCAATGGTATGACGTCTCGTCCATGCAGCATGGTGGTATCCCTGATCAAGGTCAACCCCCACCAGACCTGAGGGTGTACGCAACGGTCTTCTCGAAACAAATTTCGACGTGCGTATGCATCCCTCACGCAATTCCCGACCAGCTTTACATCGGCTGTTCTCATTCCTGTCCTATCAGCTCGAGACCCGGGAGCGTCCATACCATGCCCAAAGGCCAAAGCTCTTGTCTTCCGGTCTGTCGTGTCTTGGATTCGTGCCAGATGTTTTCAGTCGTTCCTGCGACACGGTGGACCTGTTTGTGATTTGACAGCGTTAATTATGGAGTATGTAGTGTTTCCGGCTATCCGGTTAGTCGTATACATGTGTGACACGGGAGAGAGAAGACTCAATCACACGAAGAAAGGATGCCTGGCATATATTACATATACGCTCACCACCTTGTCATGCCCAGACAACGGTCTTCCCTTAATCCCTCCTAGTCTGACATATCTTCCCGCCCGTACACCATACTGGTCTCTCCCTTTCTCCTCTCCTCTTTGACTGTCTGATAGAGCAAACGCGCCTTGACTATCATCATGGGCTCTCGACAATCCAAGGCTAGAGATCCGCCACAGGATCCGAAGGATACTTCGTCGACGACTAATTTGTTGACGAAGGAGAAGGAGAAGGATTGGCAAGCACCACCTCCTACTCCGACACCAAGCGCGTCCCCTCCTGCTCCGCCTCCGGCATACAAGGACGAGACGGACGACGATGACAAGGCTGTTGTTCCCGCAAAGCGACCCGAGCCCAAGGTGACCCCTCCTAAATGGCTCGACAAGTTTGTCTACACTTACGCCGGGACAGTGACTATCGTTTGCGCCGATGGCAAAACCCTCAAGGCGAAGGGCCGCGCTCTCACAAACTCCAGGTAAGTGATTACTTACATGCGCTCTGACATGTCAAGTGATCTGTCTCTCCCTGTTGTGACAGTTTAAGCACAGTGCACGATTTGTAGTCGGGATCGGAGCTGACGCGTTGCCTATATTTTTACAAACGACGAACAGCCCCAGGATTGCGAGGGCTCTCACTCATACCCATGAGGAGGACCCGATCTACGAAGTCAGGTTGAACAACAAGGTCAACGAAACTTTCCCGATTGTCTACCTCTATACACAGCTATTGGAAGGTAAAGAGCTTCCGTTGCCAAAGGCGAATATTCCGTTCGCCTTGTGGCAGCTGGGCGACTTGTTGCGAGTCCACGATGCCCACAAGGAAAAAGTCGTTCTCGGCTACATCATCTCGAACTGGCTGAGTAAGCCAGAGATCAGGGATTTGGTCGAGTTCCCTCCCATGCTGTTCCTAGTTGGTGACATACTTGATATACCAAGCGTATGTGCCGATGTTCTTCGAGCCTACGCTAACAGAACACTCCAACAATACGTGAGTCAGAGTCATGCCCGCATATCCTTGGGCAACACCAGGAATTGATCAAGCCCCCACTGACCATACTTTTCTGGTTCTTGCAACATGAACAGAACAAGGGGGAGAATGTCTGGAATCTCGATTTCTGGGCCGAGCAGAACGTTAAGTGTTGTAGCGAGAGATACAAGAACGCTTTGCGAGACGCATACGCCGACTGCGGTAAGACTCCGGATGGTCGGATCGATGCCGACAAGCTCGTCAAGGGCTTCGAGCAGAGGATCGGTAAGCGTTGATCCTGTAATACAAAGCTCGCGTGTAGGTATTAAGGATGTCATGGATACTCGCTGATCAGCAATCCCTGGTTAGCGTAGATCCGGTCGCTTATCGCAAGGCATTCCGCAGGAGGCTTCGAAACATGATGGCTCCGCGTAGTCCTGTATGGTCGCCCGGTTTCGGACTCTGAGATCTGGAGTGTATCTGGTTTGACCGCAAATTGGTGATATGAAACAGATCGATGGCTTCGATAATCTTCAACGAAAAAGGCGATGATACGATTAACGTAGCATAGAAAAGGGTGATGATAACGAATTCGAACAAGAGCAAAATGTGAATGCGTATGCAACCAGCCGCAGATAACCAGATGCTCTGAAGCGATTAACTTAACTTCGGGTATCGCCGGGCAGTTCAATCGACGATGAGAGTCACGTGACTGCCCCAGATTACCCCACAGATACATAGCGCGTCCGAGCGGTGGGTGTGGGTGTGAGTATGGGCTTGAGCGTGCTGAGGGCGTGGATGCATTTGCACTTGTTATATTGTTGAATATCAGTATCGAGCTCGGACATCTATCTATCTATGATAGCAACCCTGCTTTTACGCCTAGACACTTCTTTCAACATTCTTTTCACTCCTTGTTCATGTACATACCCAGAGAAGAGACGATAGCTGTATAAACGAGCTATCCATATAACCCCCATCTCGCGGTTGATTGTCCGCATTCCGACATCCCCCACTTGGATTTTCGTTCGATCTGATCATACTGCTGAACCTCACGGACACCTTGTAACCCGTCACGATCTCGTCAGGATGTCGGGAGGAGGAAATATCAAGGTGGTCGTAAGGTGAGCCATGCTTCACTTCATTGGGCTGAAGGCGATTGGCAGAAGCGGAATGTTCGCCCGCAGCTGACGCATGCATACCCTCAGATGTCGACCGCTCAATTCTCGGGAGCGGGCCAGAGGTGCCAAAGAGTTGATCCGTATGGAAGGGAACCAAACCATCTTGGACCCACCTGAGCAGACGGGTCCGTCATCAGGTCGTGCGACCGAGAAGAAACCCATGAACTTTTCATTTGACAAGTCGTATTGGTCAGCTGGACCTAAAGAAGACCCGAAATACGCTTCTCAGCAGACTTTATATGACGACCTAGGGGTAGAATTGCTGGATCATAGCTTCGAGGGATTCAATACTTGTATCTTTGCATGTGAGTCGTCTTCGTTATAGCAGGTACCCGTCTGCTGACCTAGTTTCTCGCCGCGTAGATGGACAGACGGGAAGGTGAGCCTCGCCCAATATCCCATACATCGATGTATACTGATATACAAATGAGATTTCAGTGGGAAGAGCTGTAGGTCGCAGATACATCCAGTTCGATGATTTAGATTACTGACACTTAGATTAGACTCGATGATGGGCTACGGTCCTGAGAAAGGTATCATCCCTCTAACCACTTCAGAGTTGTTTCGGCGAGTCGAAGAACGGACGGCAAAGGAGACAAGCCTGTCGTACACCGTCGAGGTATCTTACATCGAGATATACAATGAGAGGTGAGCCAGCCAATTACTCGGAAACGCAAGCACCGTCAGCTGATCGGTTATTAGAGTGCGAGATCTGCTGAATCCGAAGAATAAAGGGAACTTGAAAGTCAGAGAACACCCTTCCCTTGGACCATATGTGGAAGATTTAAGCAGATTGGTGGTGGAGAACTACGGGCAGATGATGACCCTGATGAACGAGGGGAACAAGGTAAGCTCATTTAAGCCGGGATCGGCAACACGGAAGTTTATATCTGCATGCAGGCGCGGACAGTCGCTTCTACCAATATGAACGAAACATCTTCGCGATCTCATGCGGTCTTCACAGTCATTGTAAGCGAGTTCCATATCGGCCTTCAGATGTATGCGGCTGACTAGTGATCTAGCTCACTCAAAAACGGCACGATGCGCAAACGAACATGACCGGAGAGAAAGTCTCGAAGATCTCACTGGTGGATCTGGCAGGTAGTGAGAGACAAGCTTCGACAGGAGCTACGGTGCGTTCACTTGGTCGTTGAATTGGAAGAATCTAAGCTGAATATCTCTACTACAGGGAACAAGGTTGAAAGAGGGAGCGAATATCAACAAGTCATTAACAACGCTCGGCAAGGTGATAGCAGCCCTAGCGCAAGCAAGTGCGGAGCACGGCAAAGGGAAGAAGAAGAAAGACGATTTCGTCCCTTACAGAGACTCGGTCCTAACCTGGCTCTTGAAGGAGAGTCTTGGAGGAAACTCGAAAACTGCGATGATTGCTGCGATATCGTGAGCTCACTAGTCACTTCGTACGGAAATGATGAGCTGACCACGCGAAATAATCAGTCCGGCAGATTGTAAGCGTGATGTTGCGTTATGGCCCGAAACCTCATACTAATATTGCCCTTCCTGGCTGCAGATGAGGAGACTCTAAGGTGAGCTGTGGTTTTGGCTCCTCGTGACAGGGCATAGCTCATTTCCCTGCAGTACGCTACGATATGCGGACGCTGCGAAGAAGATCAAGACTCATGCTGTTGTGAATGAAGACCCAAATGCCAAGCTGATTCGGTAAGCCCGCTTGGTGCTCAATGAAAAGAGACCATCCAGCTAACCTGGATTCAACCATAGCGAGCTGAAGGAAGAGTTAGAGCGTGAGTATGAGCGGGAATACGTGGCGCAGTGGCGCTGATTCGTTGTCTTGCAGTACTCCGCAGTCGAGTGGCTTCGGGCGGAGGAGTCGATGAAGCGACCTACGACCCCCAGATACCACCGGAGAAGCAGATCGTCACGTACAAGACAAAAGAAGGCGAGATACGAAAGGTCACCAAACTTGAATTGCAGGATCAACTTCAAGCCTCTGAGAAATTGATGGAAAGTCTGAATTTGACCTGGGAGGAGAAGATGGAAAAGACGCAGAAGATACATGTTGAGCGAGAAAAAGCTCTGGAAGAACTTGGTATCAGCATCGACAAAGACGTGAGTGGAAGCTGCAAATGGATCGAGCTGAATCTTCATAGATGGTGGGAGTACATGCCCCGCAAAAGCATCCCTCACTTGTCAACCTGAACGAAGGTGAGTCAAATATTTTGAAGTGGGCGAGGTTTTAGCTGATATCTGTGATCCGCGTGATCCCCTAGATCCGTTGATGTCGGAGGTATGTGGCCCAGTCCGCCGCTGTCGGCCGATTCCTAGTTTAAGACTGATATTGTGACCCCCTCCGATTAGTGCTTGATATATCAGCTCAAGCCTGGGACCACGATCGCGGGTAGTCTGGACGATGAAAAAGCTCACATCAAGCTCTCTGGCGCCCACATTCTTCCCGAGCATTGCGTTTTCACCAACGAAGACGGCGTCGTGTCTGTCACAGCGATGCCCGATGCGAGAACGTTCGTGAATGGGAAAAGAGTGCAAGGGCAACCTCCTGTCAAGCTGTTGAATGGCTTCCGAGTGATCTTGGGCGATTTCCACGTGTTCCGGTTCAACGATCCTGCTGCAGTTAGAGCCCAGCGCAAGAAGCTGGTAGGATCGCAAAGCATTGACAACCTATCTGGAGTAGCTGGATCACCGGGCTATAGACCTGATTCACCCAGTAGTCGACCGGATGCGGAGTTGATGGACTGGACAGCGGCCAGACGGGAAGTCGCGGATATCGAGAAGCTTGGTGATCAAGATTTGGATAGGCTGTTCGACGATATTGTGAGTTTGATCGCATTGTTACAAGAGCTAATCATTCCAGGTCAAGGTGCGGACCCAACGAAAGCGTCCCGAAAGCCGGTTCGATATGGCTACAGAGCTCGAGTCGCGCTTGATGTCTGCCTCCCAAACAGAGGAATCGCTTGACCCGAACGGCAACCCTTGGGCGGGACCTCATGCGACGACTATGACGTCCAATAGCGTTACAACCCCGATGGTCAATGAAGAAGAGGTCATGATAGCCGAGGATGGGTCTGAAGCTGGTACCGAGCAAGCATTGCCGGCGATACCAACGATTCAGGACTCGAAAGCGGCATCTGATGTTGCCCTTCATCAAGAACATCTGACAAGACAGCTCAGGACAATGGCTCAGGAGGTCAAGCGGATCCGATCGCAAGCTGCTGCTGCCAGGGCTACAGAACAATCTTCTGTTGAGCCCGCTGACTGGACTCCGAGGGAGTTGAGACTGGTGCAAGGTTCGATAGAAAAGTGGAAACAGTTGCGTTATTACGTGATGGCGGAACAGGTATTGAGCGGTGCTGTCAATATCCGAGAGGCAAATGTTATTGCGTGCGTCCGAACGAGGTCTGATATTCACACCTGAGCTGACGTCGATGATAGTCAGGAAATGGGCAAACAAGTCTCGTACAACTTTCTCGTTGTCGATGGCTCGGTCGCATCGCCGACGTCTTCCCTCGACGAACATAACGGGATAGTCGAGTTCGAGGATGTATCGAATACCGTCGTCACAGGGTCTGTTAGTCCTGCCGTCGTGATCAAAGTGATGGAAGAGCAAGCCAAAGGTGAGTTAAGCCCCTAGCAACGGTGGCTGATCGTTAGCGGTGTATACCTGGGATCTTCATAGATTCGGCCAGCAATTAAGCAAAATGCGGCATGCTCGTGCTCTGACCGAGAAGCCGAAGTATTCCGTTCACTTCAGAGTGGATGGTACATTTTCAGACGTCCCGCCTCCCACCTACTCCTTCATCGGGTCGGCAAAAGCTCCACTTCGACTCCTCGTCAATCAGGTCTCATATCACGTGGTCGTACCGATTCTATGTCAGTATACAATGGAAGCGATCGGCTCTTGTAAAGTGGACTTTAAATGCTCGACCTCCTCCGCCTCGTCTGGCATCGCGACACCTGATGCAGGCTGGAATCCAATGCAGGGCAGCCTCAACGTCGGAAATAAGTTCACCTTCACTTTCTCGGTTGACGGGGTCAAGGGGCTTTCCTCGGTGGACTACGCTTCGATACACGCGCAGACTCGGCTTTCTTCGCTTGTCGGACCCAGTATCGCTTCGGAAGACACGTTCGCCTCCGTGCCTGTCAACTTGGACAAGTCTTCCGTCGCCCATCTTTCGCTCCGGAGGACCGTATCTGTCATGATCACCCCAGAGATGATTGACCATCTGAAACAAGCCTATGTCACGATCGAGTTTTTCGCACAAGTCCGATCTGAATACCTCTCGCGTCTCAAAAGGTGGGATAGTACACGCGAAGTCAGCCCGTTTACCTCGGCACCTGGTACACCTCTGAGACCGGGTGAATCGAAACCAACTATGCGACGATGCGAGACCGATTTCGTCGGACCTGAACACCACGATATTCTGGCGAATGTCGAAATCCGCGAGCTGGCCTCAGATGGCGAGTACGTGCCTGCTGAGGTGCTCGAGGATGTCTTCCAACTTCACCAAGGTGTGCAACGTCGACTGCATCTTAACTTGACTCACTCATCTGGGCGAGCGTTGCCTTGGAAATCGCTTCAGCACATCAGCTCAAACGACATCCGAGTGGTGGACAAAGGTCAAGCAGCTTCCGTCAGCAGGACGGACGTGGAGATTCGGCTCAACCGTCAGGAAGTAGAATACCACCCTGACGGCACATCGACCCTCAACGCTTCTGGTGTTTGGGATACGGCTGCGCACGGATGTCGCCAGCTTGACCGCAGAACCTCTGCTGATCAACACGTACTAGTTCGACTGACGTGGCTTTTGGAGGTGGAGACTCTCGACGAGCCCGCCATATTCCACCTTGACTTGCCCTTACGGATTTTAGGACGGGATAGTAGACGATCGTCGATACTCTCGTTCTTCACCTCGTCCAAGATATACAACTCGCTCACTTCGACCTTCTCCCTCGACCTGACGCCTCCTTTGGCAAGATCAGCAAACGACCTGTGGAGGCTTGATACAGCCAAGAAGCATGTACCAGGGGAAGAAGGGCTAGGTGATTGGAAACCTAGGAGTTTGAGCTTGATTGAAGATTTTGCGAAGATGAAAAGGACTGTGAGGGGGTTGGCGGATGTTCAGGCTACAAAGGTGGTTCTGGATCTGGTTGGCGAAATCGAAGCAAGGGGGTTCACGGATCACGAGAAAGACGAGATTCTCAGGAGGTGCCTAACCCTATGGCAAAAAGAAATGGATCATAGAGTCGTTGTGAGCGTCCTTCCTGACTACGACACACATCACACACCCCGCAACTTCGGCATCTCCCTTGCTATTCTTCGATCAGCTTGGGAGCCGAGGCTAGGGGTTAGCCTCACAAAAAAGATCGTAAAGCGAAAGCTGATCTTGGTATCAATCCCCTACTAGATCGATGTCCACCGCGAGACAGCCGAGGAAGAAGCCGTTTCTCGAAAGCTTCGAAAGCTGATACCTGATCTTGAGCCAAAACTCATTCCGACTGTCACCCTGCAACGCAAAGTGTAAGCTGGGATCGCTTGTGATTCCATCGGATTCGCGTTGTCGAGATCGCTGACCACTCTGAGTAATGTGCAGAGGCAACGTTGTCAAGAGCGGAAATCTGATGCTCTTGAAGGATTCTCAGGCGAATGTTTGGGCCAAATTCCTTTTCGTATTGAAAAGGTGAGGCTGAGTCGCCCAAACACAAGACCATTGGTGAATTGTGCTGATTTGCTTGATTATCAAGGCCTTACCTTCACATCCACGAGAATGCCAGCAGTCGAGAGATCCAGGTGATAAACCTCACTAAAGCCCATGTGACCACAAGTCCAGATGTAGAGCTATTGTTGGAGGTGAGTCAGCTTTTCTTTTGCGTCAGTCATTCATCCGATATGACTGATATGGCTCTTGTTTTCCTGCAGCGTAAATGGGCGTTCACGATATTCACGCCCACTAATTCTTACATCTTACAAGCGAGCTCGGAGAAGGAGATGAAGGAGTGGATATCAGTAATCAGTGCTACTTGTGAGGGATGACAGCAGAGGAACGGCAGTCACAGGATATACTTAAGTTTTGGGTCAAGCAAGCACCATTTTCGTGTGGAAGGGTTGGATGCGAGATTTCTTGTATTACGAGCGCTCGCTAGCATGCTCAGGAGGAGGCTATCACGGGGAAAAGACAATGTAGACCGCTTCTGAGGGAAATTTGTATGCTCACGATCTATAACGATGATTACGGATATAACGTTTCATAATGCCATGATGATGAAATGATGAATACGAGATGCACATCTCCTGTAGCCGCACAAGTCGTTCACACCCGAGTGCTATCGTTGGGCTCTGGTATGATCTGCCTCAAGATACCCTCCACGTCCTCGTCAGTCATATCTGCGATGCGAGTCAGATACTCGTCCATCATTGCGGGTACCCGATCATCGTGAGAATTGGAGTCCGGATCCTCAATGGCCAGACGCCAATGGGGTGACGGCCCCGGTCTGACCCAGTCGAAATCTTGTACCTGGGTATGTTTTGACTCGTAAGTCTGATATCGATGAACGTTGGAGCGTAGAACATGTTATCATCGAATTAGCATCGAACATCGTATTACAATCGGTGTGAGGCGGCAAACTGCGCTTTCTCGCTTCATGAAGGTGAAGGCTGGATTGTCAGATTAGAAGGGTGCTCACCACTTGTCCTTCGCCTGGATCAGCGCCGGTCCTCGTAGATGGTGACAGCAGAGCTGAGGGGTAGGGGCCGAAAACGAGGTCTTTCGAGTGCTCGATGACTGGCAATGAAGCGACGTGCAGCAGGATCGTCGTAGTTGATGAAGAGTGAATTCGAAACTGTGCGGGCCAGATCCCAGTATCGAGAAAAGTAATCAGTACTTGTTATTTATTATCTCAGTACTAAATAGTGTATCCAAGCTATTCGCTACTCACCTGCTGAGCACCTAATACCAAGACGCATCCATACACCTCGTCTAGCAGAGCGCTCCCTCCGACTATTGGAGCAATCAGTATGCACCGTTTCAGTCCCTTGCCATGTATCGCGGTCAATCTGGGTCCTAGCACGGATTTCACCATTTCGTCGCTGATGCTCGTGTCTGTAGATATGGTTGGACGCCGAGGACGCAGATCAATCACACAGTCCTCGAGTGAGGAGAGCGATAGAGTGTATGTGGTTGTATCTTCCGGCAAGGTGGGTGGGCGTACAACCTTCCCTTGCACATTCGATATGGTATATGTCGAGGAGGGGGTGGAGGCTTTGCCTAAGCTATTGGCTGAGCTGGCTTGACCACGAGGTACTGGTGTTTGTCCGCCCGGGGTCGATGAAGTAGATGCAGTGGAGACGGGTTTACGTCCAGCTGCTGGTACTTTAGATTTCGCGAAGCTGAATTTGGTTTTCGGTCTCTCGGTCGCGCGTATACTGGATAGTTTCCCTTCGAGTTCGGCGAGTTGCTACACGGCATTGTACCAGGAAGATCAAGCTCCAATAAGCAATCGGATTGATGATCTGCTACATCGGAAACTCACCTTCTCATACCTGCCTCTATCGTACAGGGGTATTGAAACCGATATGCTGTCGACTGCAGCACGCAAGGACGATATCCGCCGACCGACTTCTATCACAGGTGGATTCGGGTTGTCTTCAAGGATCTGCTGGATCTCTAAGTTTTACAAGACCACCTCACGATCAAGTCAGCTTCCCATGTCACTCGCGTTCATGCATTTAGGCTGATACCAGCGTCAAGACTGGCGTAGTGAGGAGGTCCGAGCAAAGAGACGGATCGTCATGGGCTTACCTCCCTTCTCTGCCTGGAACGACGCGTGAAATTCTGCCGCCTGACTCGTTGAAATCCCACTCGTCATCTTGACTTTCACCTATGACCTCGAGTAGCAGAAGATCTTGTTATTATACGTGCTATGCACTATAGGCTTGGTCAGATCTTGGCGCAGACTTGCTGTGTAATGGTGGAAGGCAAGTGGATAACAGGTTTCCAACCCATTTTCGTTCGCGCTCTCTTTCTCTCTTTCGGACATTCGAAGTGGAGGTTTGTCCTGACCACGACGCGTCCGAAGGTCTCTAGGGTGATGAGGCTGCGTCCAATTCACATTGATATCTGATACTGTATATGCCGAACTCCGCACACTCTGTTGCATGTGATGTCGAATTGTGGGCAGTGAGTGCACTTGCATCATCACTTGCAACATCGCGCTAAACCAAAAGCGCCAGTGGCCTGCGCTGGAACCGACAACACAAACGCCGAGAGACTGTGGTCCGAAGATCGCCCAACACTGTTCACCGAGTTTCAAATCAATATCGGACTGCATTATATCACTTCTGACTGGTCTTCAGGACTGCATCACATTGTAGCATATACAAAACTCCATATCCTATATCTCAGCAGCTATCAAGGCTTTTTAAGGCGCCGCGCGCGAAGACTAGATTTCCAAGACGCTCACTGATCGAGGCAAACAAGTCACAGTTGTCAGCAACCGCATCTTCAATTAGGCAGCCGCAGCGCTACTTCGTTGATTGCATGAGACGTGCTCAGACGACGTGGATGCCATAAGGACGGAGATGGGGGAAAAAAGGGCCTTGATACTCACTAGCTCTGGCCCTGCTACCCTCTCTTGACTCGCCATCACCTTCAGACAAGACCTCCTCATCTCCATACTCGGCATCACTGCCCGTGGTCCGCTCATCTCTCGACTGAGTCTGTCGCTGATCATGGGACGAACCATCTTGCTCTTCGAGGGAGTTCTCAGCCAACCCAGGAAGACTGGGTGCAGAACGAGCGGCTTCCCCAGACGAGCCCAATCTTCTCAAGAGCTTTCCCTTGATCTTTCGGGCGACGGAGGTGGCTTGCGCTTCCTTGTCCAAGGCTTCCTCCTCGGCGGCTTCTTTCTCCATCGAAATGGCGTCCGCGGCGAAGTTGACTCCGCTGTCAGCTAGCACTGTGCCTTTGCCTGAAGTGGATTCGGCAAAGTTCTCGTAGAGGTTCTCTCCGGTAGTCCCGCCGCGGCCTTCTCCAGACCTACGTGAAAAACATTAAGATCTCAGCAGTGCCTTTGGGAGAGCGACATCGCGCATACTGGTTACGCTCAGACGCACCAGAAGTGGAACGCTCGTGAGATGACCCCATAACTAGCAGGCGTAACTTCCACCAAGTCGCCTCGAGCAATCTCGACTGCAGGTACTTCGTTAGGCGGCAAGCCGACCAGGTAGGCAAGCTGCGAAGATGGAGATGCTGTGTCAGCTCGAATGGCAAGTAGAAGACAGAGCTGTGAAAGAGTACTTGCCAGACAACGGATAACGCTAGCATGCGCAATAATTATCATATCATCTCTTTGTCGCTCCATTTCGAATATGATAGGCTCGAGTCGGACTACGATACACAAAAATTTCTCTCAGATGCCGCAGTATTGCCAAGGACGAAAATTGTAGCTTACCACTCAGATCATGATATGACTCGGCTCTCGGAGCTCGGTGCGCGTACGGGTCCGAAAGGAACCTCTCCCACTCGTCGGGGTATAGGTCCATCGCTTCTTGGGTTGATAGACCATCCCACACACCACTGAAGGGCAGACAAGGAACCATAATGAGCGACCATATTTAGACGACTGCAACGACGATATTGGCACCGACTTACGGGTTGATTTCGCTCATGATCGGCTTTTGTACGACCTTATAACCCGCCTTTAAGAAGTGCCAACAGGTCTGGTACGCCCTGCGACGAGCGGAAGTCCAGACCTAAGGGGTTGAAAGGTCAGTACATTGTGTCCGCCGCGATGGTGAGACGTACTATCAACGGGTTCTCGTGGGTGGACACAATCTCTCCGTTTGCTTTTCTTTCCTCACGCAACGCTTTACGTCGGGCGACAACGGCAGATTTAAGTCTTTCTGCATACTCCCATCCGGCTGGTGCAAGATCCGAGTCTGCCTTGTATGAGTGCTCGATAAGGGATTGACCGGACTAGTCCACAGTGTTCGAGATTGTCAGCCCTTATTCCTCGGAGCCGGATCGATCTACTCACCCTTGCGAAGTAGATCGTGCGAGGCTTTATGTGGAGATTCATCAACACGAAGCATACTCGAGTTTGTAGATATCCTATGTGGGTGACCAATATCAGAGCCAGATTCGCTTTGAATAACGCGTGCAAGGATGGCCATTGAGAGCAAAATGGTGGGAGTCTGCAGGTTGGTGTAACTCACCCTCAATTCGATTGACTTCGATTCTCTCTCCAACATTCATGACCTTGATGAAAGGTCCTTCATCTTCGGTAACAGTCTCATATGATGCCTCTTGATCTCGTATTCGACTCCAGTAATCCGCCACTGCTCGGTCGGCGTCCCATCCAGCATACTACAGGCAACAACTCAATCGTTATCAGCTGGCAAGATAGCATACAGCGAGTGGATTACGCACGTCAGGCGAAGAGAGCTTGACGCTTCGGATGTTGGCAGTAATGATCTCTTCCTGATCGCAGATACTTTCTGTGAGATAAATAGACAGTCAGCAGTTACCTAGCACAACGAGATCCATAAACGAATACTCACCCAGGAAAATAACATGTACACCTTTGCTCTCAAACTTTTGGTAGCATTCCCTCCTGAGTTTTGCGGTCGCACTATTAGCATCGTATAGCGCCAATTGGCCTCCCTGAACCATGAAGTAATCCATGATCTGGTCTTCAAGCTCGTTCTTTATCCTCCGCCGAAGAGCATTGGTTGCTTCTGACCGCGGAGCTGAAGTATCGAAGGACGAAGCACCATGATATCAGCGGATGTTACATTGACGGCGGAGACTAGCCAGTGCAAACGAGCGGGGCGAGCAGCTACTCACATTCTGTTGCAAAATAGTCCGGAGGTACATTCTCGGCACCACCAAGGACTTTACGCCTGTAATCTCCCAAAGAGTAGACACGAGTCTTCACTCCTAGCCATCGTAGATATCGTTCGAGCGCTCGAGATATGTGGGTCTTGCCTCGAGCTACACGTTAGACATTCGTTATATAAGCGATACTGAGTCTCATCGGACGGTCATTCGTCGAGTTCGAGGAACGAAGAACCAGACCACGCACCTGGTAAACCGACGGTGACGATCAAGATGAGACCGGCATGGAAAAGGCGGCCACTTGATGTAACGTACAGAGGGGCAGCCATTGCGTATCGGTGTTTGGACAGTCAAGAAGCGATGAGGAAGAAGGAGCAAAGGATGATTTGTCTTGATGATGGTTTGTGCTAAGAGGCAAGGGTAGGCGAAGATAAGGCGGAATCGACGCGCCGTGACCGTTCGGTGCTTGTTCTCCTCCAGAAGTTAGTCACTGCCTGAAAAGGGGCTGTCCTGATGGGAGTGCAAGTCGTTCGTAGATCTCTGACAATGGTCTTTATAAGCCTTGGGTCGAGTTCAATAAGGACCTTTATCGCAAGGGGGCCAAGACGGATCAAAGGGTGGTCACCATATCATCACCCGCATCATCGCGGCTTTGCACTCCACACCGAGCGGCGATCGCCGACACAATATCTCCTTCGATTCCATCCTAGCTTGACATGAGCTAATAAGCTACTAACTATTTGTATCCTTCTCTACATCTGTGTTTGAAGCATGATTTGTGATATGTACTGTAAAGGGACGTTGACAGCAATGGGGTACATGCATGGTGTGACTACATTATTGCGTATCATGGTAGTACAGGGACGAAATCCCGTCCGTTCTTCCGCCTATTCCTCCCCCCTTCCCCACCCCCCACCCCCGCCTCCCTCCCCGCTTGAAGACACACCACCCATTAACCCACCCACCGTCACCTATCTGACCTGTCCTGCCATGTTATTGTAAGACATGGCACCTGTATTGAGAGGACCTGGGTGAACTACTGTCCATGGGAGCAACGGAAGTTTATTCATCATCGTCTCTCTTACGCTGTAATACAGGACAAGTAGGGTAGTATGTCAGTTGAGATCCAATCATGAGGTCACAGCAGGCAGACCAACCTTCATTTCTCGTGTGATCCTCTGCTTGGCTCCTTCGTGTCGGGCCAGTTCGGGGTTCATCTTACTGATCTTGCTCTTCTCGATTTGTTGCTTCAAATCGAACATAATCTCGTCGTCGTCGTTGGTCAAGAAGGTGATGGCGACACCAGTTTTTCCGGCTCGACCTGTTCGACCAATTCGGTGCACATATTGCTCGATCGTGCCCGGTGCAGCAAAGTTGACCACGTATCCCACGTCATTGACGTCAATTCCTCGTCCAGCAAGATCAGTAGCCACAAGCACCTGAACATCCCCATCGCGCAGAGCCTGCAAAGCAGCTTCTCGTTGCTCTTGCGATTTGCCGGAATGAAGAACGGTACCGGACATGCCCGCTTGTGACACCGTCTTCAACAGCATGTCTGCTGCCTTCTTCTGGTTGACGAAGACGATGATAGGCGGTGGCAGACCACTTGTTCGAAGGATCTCAATAAGTCGCTGTTTCTTCTTCTCCTCGCTGTGAATGAACTCGACTCGCTGTTCGACAGTGTCGACCGCTTCACCGGCGTTACCAATCGTGACGGTCGCAGGCTTGTGTAGGTACTTTCTTGCTAGTCTTTCGACTGCGGCAGGCATGGTAGCAGAGAACAAGGTGGTTACTCGCCATCCTTGCCACGTCCCTTCCTTGAGCGTTTTGTTGACATCGGTATCCTCGGGCTTGACGAACGTTGAAGGCATCGCATCGAGAATGAAGTTGAGATCCAGCTCGAAACCGAGATCGACCATTCGATCGGCCTCGTCCATGACCACGTATCGACATTGAGACATGACGAGCATGCTCTTGTCCAGCATATCTTTCAATCGACCTGGAGTGGCAATGACGATCTCGGCACCGTTTCGAAGGTTAAACTGTTGTTCTTCGACTGATCGACCACCAACGATCGAGACACAATTGTAGCCTAGCGGGAAAGCGAATTTGGCTGCTTCCGATTCGATTTGCTGCGCCAATTCTCGAGTGGGAGCGAGGATCAGGGCGTATGGACCGAGATGTCGATTATCGTCGTTGAATTTGGGCAAGTGGCCAATGTAGTCCAGCATGGGAATGACAAAGGCAGCCGTTTTACCGGAACCTAAAAGAACGCAAGTGGGTCAGCTGATTCTCATGATGATACGCAGGAAGGACTTTGAATGACATACCTGTCTTGGCAATACCGATCAGATCTCTGTTGGTCATACCAATAGGAATAGCCTGTCTCTGAATCGGACTCGGTTCTTTATACCCAATCTCCTCGATGATATCCAAGATATTAGGCGGTATAGTCGATTCTCGCCAGCTTCTCAACGGAACAGGGATACCACCGCCTCGAGCAGCGATCGAATAGTCCTCTCGGAAGATACGCCAGTCCCGGTCTTTCATCTCTTCTAGTGGTTTCTCGGACCAATGTCGCTCATCGTTGTTTCCTTTGCCCGCTCTTCGTCGTTCCAAAGCGTCGACATGACTAGATAGAAGAATAATGAATGAGTCAGCTCAGTACGAGGTTGCTCAGAGTGAGATGGGCTCTGACACCCACTTGTCTTGGATCGCCTGTTGGCCTCTCCGTTGAGCACCTTCGTCCAACCCCGCTATTCTACCACCAAACATGGTCCCTCCCGGTCCATGGCCCTTGACTTCGCTCGCCCATGTCCCTTGCTCAATAGCGGTGGTATCATCTCCTTCGTTCCAATCAAAGTTCATCTTCTTGTCGTTCGGAGCTTTCCTCAGCCTGGGCTTCTTGATATCCGTCTTCTGGCCCAAGTACCTCGCTCGTAAAGCCGTCAATTCTGAATCTGTTGGTAGAGCTACGTCTCCTGGTGAGTTTGGCGTAGGCGTTGAGCGAGCGCCATTAGCCAATGGAGATGAGACTGCCGGTGTGGAAGGTCCGGTACCGTTCCCGTTATACGGTAGAGGAGTGGTCCCGTCTCTCATCCCCCTTGGTCCAGTTGGCGGTCCGGAACCCCTCGGACCCGTGGGCGCATTGAGGTGTTGTCCTCCACCATTCCTCTGGTCATATCCACCAGGACCAGGACTAGGACCAGAACCACCATGCCTCTGATTTCTCGGATCAACCCTATGATCTCTGTCATATCCACCACGTTGTCCGTATCCATCTTGTCTTCCATATCGATCATCTGCAAGGCAACAATGATGTAGAACACCAGTCAGCTATCGTTTCACAGCAGATCTTAGATGAACAAGTCAGCTTACAAGATCCGCCACGGCCGTCGTATGCCCCATACCTCGCCTGATCAGCTCTGCGCCTCTCATCCTCTGCAGCCCTATCAAATTCAATCCTCTGCCTTCGTTCAGCCTCTTCACGTTCTTGTTGCTCTTTCACCTCGGCATTTCGCTTCTCGAGTGCTAGTTTGGCTCGGTCTGCCTTGGAGAGAAACTTGGGTTTGGCAGCTGCCTCTTTTTCCGCTTTTTGCTTTGCGAGTATATCTTCTACTGATAGCGGGCCTGCCATTTTGCAGTTTGGGTTTACTCTTGACAGTTTTCGGTACGTACTTGGTCAGACAAACAGTAGATGGCATGGACAAGCAATATTGGAGATGTCACAATCATGCCAATCTGCCATTATTATGGTGCGCATCATATCGTCGCGTGCCTCGACAAGTTATAGTGAGCGAGCGAGTGGCAACATCGAATACAGCTGAGGAATATTTCTACCTCGTATTTGTCTCATTTTATCCTGGGTTAACCACGTGGATGATTCTATGTCCGAAGGCACGGTCCGGAGCATCCCATTCCATGGATATACAGTTGCATCTATGACGCCGCTCTCTGCCTACCCAGGTATCTCTAGAGCTTTAGCTATCTCTGAACATTTCGATTCACAAAGAAACCAATATATAGTCCCCTTACCTGCCCAAAATTCACCCCCTCAAAATGTCTCAAGCTATCATCGCTCCCTCAGTACTCGCTGTAAGTACCGCCCCCCTTCAAACGCGCTTTACAAGTTACTAGCTAACACCTCAGGCGTCCAGAGCGACCTGTCCAAGCTCAGCTCGGAATGTCAACGAATGATCGACAATGGCTGTGACTGGCTTCACATGGGTGAGCAGCTAAGCAGCTATACTTGGAATATCGACCGGATACACTGATGCTGATGCTGAACTGTGCCATCTATTCCTTTGGATCAATTAAAGACGTCATGGACGGTCATTTCGTTCCCAACATTACAATGGGTCCTCCTATCCTGACGTGGGTCAAGAAGAACGTGCCTCAAATCTTCATGGACTGCCACATGATGGTTTCTGACCCTGCCAAGTGGGTGCCCGACGTTGCCAAAGCTGGTGGAAAAAGTTATACCTTCCACTACGAGGCTACAAGTGAGTACACCAGATCGTTTTCCGCCCTCAGCTAGAGCCAGGTGAGATTTTTGCTAAATGTATCTGTACGTATCTATGTCTAGCTGAGCACGAAAAGGTCATCTCCTTGATCAAGGAGCACGATATGCTCGTAGGACTCGCCATCTCCCCCGCTACGCCATCATCAGTAATCACCGAGTTTCTAGGAAACGCCGTCGACATGTTGTTGGTCATGACCGTCGTTCCTGGAGCTGGTGGTCAGAAGTTCATGCCTGAATGTTTGGAGAAGGTCGCCGATTTGAGAAAGAGGTTCCCCAACAAGAACATCCAGGTGGACGGTGGGGTCGGTAAGGGAAATGCTTGTCAATGTGCCAAGGCTGGTGAGTGCAAAGCTTTCATCTCTACAACAGACTGAATGTCTTCATTTTGCGCAGAGATAATGCGAGGAGGGGAAAGGCTGATCGTTTTCCTCATTGTGCCCCTTCATTTTTATGTACGACTCTGCCATCTACGCTCCTGTGTGTCGTTCACAGGCTCAAACGTCGTTGTCGCTGGAACAGCAATCTTCGGCGCTGAGGACCCCAAGTCAGAAATCAAGGCCATCCGGGCCTCGATTAACGACGAGCTTTCAGCCAGCAAGCAATAAATACGTCTTGTCTGGAAGAGCTAGCTAGCTAGCTAAAAAAAAAAGCGAGAACAGCAGTCGGGTGTTGAAGGCATCGTTATGAGCATTGGAACAAAATATGAGCGACGGACGATGATGTTGTAGATGCGATGGTACAGGCTGAGCGAATGCATATATTTCACTGACAATACAAGCAGGAGCGCAGTGCACCTGTACGAGTGAGTAAACAGTTCAGGCGAGCCAATACTATAAGAATACGAGGTGTGGGTCAAGGAATCTGATGTTATTATGGAATTTGGCCAGAAGCAATCATCTTGAGAGTGTCTGAGTGTATACATATCGCCAGTTGCTGTCTTCTCGCCTCAGAGATCGTCCTCGTATACACTACAAGCTATTGCTAGTCCAGAGATCGGATTCAGCAGACATTTGCATACCCATCGGGTTAGTTGAAGCATATATGCGCCTTTGCAATGTGCGGGTGGCTGGCTTTCATACTAATTACAGACTATATCCCACCTCTCTCATTTCGTTTCTCACAAGCCAACAGCCCAACAAGCAGTATGAAATGAATACGAGTAGTAGCCCTACAAGGAATGACAGGTTAGGCCGCTGTAGTGAGTATTGTGTAATATATTTAAAAAATAGGACAATCAATCGATCACAAAGAACAGATCAAGGACAGACATAAAACAGATACATTGTTTATCATACGTTTGATTCAGATACGATATCATATGATCCCGAACTACCCATCGTCTTCATCTTCGTCTTTCGTCTTGGTCTTGGTCTGTGGTCTTAAGCAGTCGTGGTGGCGTTACAAGGTTGGAATCCGTCATAGAGGGTCGGGAATGGGTTCGGTCAGGTATCTACGTATCAGGACGGACAATTACCAGCGTCAGCGCTACGTATGAGATCGCGAATGGCTTTCATCTTCATGGATCCTGACAATTGCCTACGGGTGCAATTGCGATGGACAGTACATGAAGTGCTACTCACGGGTGCCGTAAAGCATCTTGCACTTTTATCCGCACATCAGGATCGTGTTCCAATAACCTTACACAGAGATCTAAGAAGAGCTGCTGATGTCTCGTCGTGGGCTGGATGATGTCTCTGCAAGGTTCAATGTACGTCAGCATGAACGCCCCCCACATTTGCCTGTCCACGACTCGAGGCGAGCATCACATGTCCAGTGTTAGAAGATTACGAGAAGGAAGGAAAAGATCTTTGCAGGTCACGAGACGTAGCAGATACCTACTTGAGACTCTTCATCTGTTTGACAAACTTCCGACTAGCTTTGGATACGTTCGCATTGGGGAAATCGATCTTGTTGCCTCTAAAGAACTCGGGCTTCTTATGTCTATAACGATGCGGAAAGGGTGTCAGCGACGATATCTAACGTGTTGTACTGAATTTGATTCAAGAGAGAGTGTAAAAGGGTTGAAATGTAGAACTAGATTCGTCGCCAACTCACCTTCCCTTCTCGATCATTCGCGGGCTGAATTTACCCATGACGACCTCCATCATAGCCAGATGCTCCAGGTTATCATGCGTCTGGAAGAGAGCGTCCCCCGTATAGAACTCGACGAGGATGCAACCTATGGAGAACATATCACAAGGGTACGACCAGGGCAGACCTGCGGATGAGAATATATATCAACTGACTGATCTCAAATACTCCGTGAAAGCTACTACAACTTCGCACTCACCTAATATGATCTCTGGCGCTCGATAATGTCTCGTGCTGACCACCGATGAGTGGTACTCTGATTCGAATGTAGCACTTCCAAAGTCGATCAGGCGTATCTCAGTATTCTACAACGATTCGGAGTATTATCAGCTACTGATAACTTGCCAAAAAGCGGGACTTGTGACGAATCTGACATACCCGTAAGATCGATTTCGATCGCGCACCCCTTGCTCTGGGCCCTACTAATCGAGCATCATTGGAACAAAGCAGGATGTTTTCGGGTTTCAGGTCGGTATGTACCAATTTGAGTTGATGCAAGACTGCAGCGATGTTCGTTGGTCAGCTCTCTGAAGCTCTGACGATGTGATGGCCGGACAACCCTCGTCGAAAAAGAGAAAACTCACAGGCGACACTTCTTAGCAGACTCTTGGCGAAATCCTGAATATGTTTCTCGGGGAAGGCTTGGAATGCGTTTTGCTTCAAGAAATCGAATACACTCATTCCGTACAGTTCGGATACGAGGCATGGGTGATTTCTGAAGTCAAAGTATTCTTCCAGGTGGATACATTTGCTGCGACAGATCTTGTCGTTAGCGGGTGCCGTATGCACTGGTCCTCAAACAAGCTTCGCTTACTTGTCATTCCTCGGATCATGCTTCTTCAGCGTCTCCAACACACGTATCTCGATCTTACTGGCATCGCGATATTTTTGCACGGCTCTGATCACCTTGATGGCCACTTTCTGCCGGGTCTCGATATGTCTAGCTTCGACCACTTTACCGAATGTACCTTGTCCCAGCAGCCGTACGATCTTGTCTATAGAAGCGAGGAGCAACATGAAGTCAGAAGAGGTTTGATGGAGAATCCTTGCGCGAAGTCAACAACTTACACCTCCCTCCGATAACGTCGTCTGGCTTGACGATATAATGACCCTCCGCGTCGTCCCACGGTGGCTGAGCAGCAGTTTGACTTGATTGACTCGTAGTCGCAGCTGGTTTCTGGTAGGCCGCAGCTTTGGGCTGAGAGGCTGGTTGTTGATGAGCCCACGTTCCACCAGTAGCTTGTACCGATGCTGACGTAGCGCTCTGCAGGTTGGAAAAGCGAGACGACCAAAGAGATGATTCAGTTACTTGCTTCTTGATGAAACAACATTCCTAAAGATATAAATATATATGCCAAGTCTCCCACTCACAGTTGCCAATTTACCCTTTGCTTTCTTCGCGCTGCCTTGTTCGCTCGCCTCATCTACTTTGCGTTTCTTGGTTGACGCACTCAGACTTGCCGTGCTGCCCGCATATCCATTCGACATTATGCTGTTCCCGCTACCGTTGTACATCCCGTGCTGCGCCTGCGCCTGCGCTTGAGCTTGAGCTTGAGCGTGGGCCTGTTCCGCCGCTACCTGCGCTCGCGTTCGTTTTCGAGGCGGTTGCGGGATCATAGGACTGGCCGAGTCGTCGATGACTATCACTTCCTTTTTCTGTCCCACAGAGTCATAGGTATGCTCCATCGTCCATCCTTTTCCGTTCGCCGCGGCTCTACGTCCCGCTCTCGTCGCTGAACCGGGATTTGTGTTCGTCGTCGCCGTCGACATCGTCCGAGTCGCTGATGACGAGGCTGCACCTGACGAATCGGGAGCCGCAGCGGCGGCAGCTGCTTTACGTCGCGGAGGCATGTCTGGCAGGTTATATGCGGGTGGAGAAGCGGAATATTTGAATCTGAGCGGTGGAGGGATATGTAGAGGAGATGATCCGCGTGATTGAATTCGAGAGTGCGAACCTGAATGAACGTGTGTTGGGGGTAAATATCGATGATGGGAGCTCGTTGTCGCTGTCGTTGCCGTTGTCGAGGGTCCAGGGATGCTTGGAATCTCACCAGATGCAACGTTGTATTCTCGGCCGGCACTCCCGATCGATTCACGATGAGACAGGGGTCGCTGAGCCTGTGTTTGAGGTGATTGAGAATGGGAATGAGATTTTGAGTGGGAATAATGCGACAAGGAGTGGGTGTGCGGGGACGAGCTCAAATGGCTGATATGAGGCGGCCACAAGTGACTAGATTGTGGATGCAATGAAGCGGTTAGGGGCGGATGCGGCGACCGTAAGACTCTTTCGCCGGTGTAGCTCGATGAAGAGGACGCCGAAAGAGGGTTCGAAAGTGCCGAGTTGAAATACTGTGGCGCGTAAGGCGATCTTGAATGGGAATAAGAATGGGGATTCGCCGTCGAATCAGGTTGTCCGAAAGCGAGACTTTGGATGCTAGGGTGTTGTTGATGCCTGGATGAAGAAGCCGCAGAAGCGGAGGGTAATCCACCAGCCGATATGGGAGCTAGGAAAGGCTGTTCGTAAGGGGAACCTGGACCAGCACGACTATGTAGGTGAAGCGTAGCAGTATCGACCGAGGGGATGGCGTTTGGATTTGAGGACGAGCTGTTGCGCCTGTTATTATTGTTATACGGCACAGGCGGGATGACAATCGCCGGTATTCTACCTCTTGATTCCAGACGATAGCCTGTATCTTGCCTTGGCGGAGGTGGCTGGAAGAGGGAAGGTTGTCTAGGGGGTAGGATGGATGGTAGACGCGATGATGATGATGAAGATGAGGGAGGCGAGTATGGGATCGAGGGGTTATTCGAGTTGTGCAATGACGATAAGCCAGTAGTAGCCGGTGGAGAGAAAAGTAGTGAGTGAGAATGGTGATGCTGCCGGAGATGATCGTTATACGAAGAGTAATCGGCCGTCGTCGTCGTGGTTGTCGTTAACGTCTCTCCTCTTGAAGATCCTGCTGCTGCTGCTGCCGTCGACGAAGAAGCTGATCCAGTGGGAATTGTGTGGTCGATATTGGTATCGTATGGGTTCTGGTGGTGATATATGGGAGAAGACAACTGATGCTGATGTTGCTGCTGATGTCTGCTCATGAGACCGGTCGGGGTTTATGAAGATGAATGTAAAGGGCCAGGGCAAAGAATACGATACGAGCACGAGCACGAGCACGAGCGAGAGTTAGGGGGAGGGAAGACGTGCTACGATCGTTATAATCGGGGATGGTGTAAGATACGAGGATGTATAACGAGCGCTGATAGAGAGGAGTGAGGTATGGTATGGTATGGTATGGTTTGTATGCACAGTAGTAGTAGTAGTGGTGGTGATAATCGCCAGTGAGTGATGTGTGTATGCGGTGTATGGTGAGTATGGTGAGTATGGTGAGTACGGTGAGTACGGTGAGTAGAGAGCACAGTGGTGATGATGGAGTAGCGGTAGCGGGTGCCGGTATTAGAATAGGGGTTATACTGCACCGTCGTCGTACGGTGGTGACTGCCTCTCTATTTCGCTTTTCACCCACCTCCTAGCCATAATCCCACATAGATATGTCCTGTGTATAGCCTTCTCTGCTTATCTCATTGCCATCTGGGACTGGATTTGATATGATATGATATGATATGCGATTCTTCCTTCTTCCTTGTGGAACCTATTGCTGATATTGTGTGGAGTTGATGAGTTAAAAACTAAGCGCAGCGTGACGAGACGGTGATAAGGATATTCTCTTGATCCGCTGGCTTGATAGCTTGTTAGCTTATTCGAGTCAGATGATGGTGTGTTGTGGTACAGTATGCAGTGCCGGCCGAATGGGATATGAATAAAACTGGTAGATATTAAGAACACATATTCATATTTATACAGCCACAGCCATATCTTGGGTTACTCATGTCTAAAGTCCAGCATTGGCATGTGAGAAGACATCCCCTAAACATCTGAGGACTTGAGCTAGCTGACTAACCAGATAGGTAATAGAGCATTGTTTTTCTCTTCTTATTTTCGTTCTCAAACCCCCCTTTACACTTTTACCCCGTTTGAGCCCCTTGACTTTCACCCTCGAAGCCTGCGTACAGTACAGTACAACCTCCCCCCTTCCTCCGAACTCAGATCATACTCAAATACACCCCCTTTGACCCCTCGTAGCGGAGCCGGTGACTGTGACTAAACGTAACAGAATGGAAGCTTAAGGGGATAGATAGATAGAAAGAAAGATAGAAGACAAAATCCGTGGCAGCAAGTAAGCCAAATGTCTATTTACCACAGTGATGCACGCGTATTCATCGAAATACAAAGCAGTATATTGTAATATCATGTATCGACTCTGTCTGGTATGTTGGATTGAGGATTGAGCATATGGGAATCTGATAGATAGATTTGTCTTAGTCTTGAGTACAAAGAAGATGCAACTCAGCTATGAGAAAGGCTATCAAACATTCCCAGATGTCCAGAGGATGACATAATAAGGGAGTTCTTCTCATGGCGCCGCATACATGGGTTAAGCGGTGGGAAACAACCCCAACTGTTTCATAGGGAGGTTCTCATGTACAGTAGACACAGAAGACAGTACGAGTACAGCTCATCACAGCTGTTATAGTACTACTTATCCCAAGCGTTCTCGGGAGATGCGTTGTGTGTGCCCAGGATCCCGGAGAATACCACTCATCAAAGTGGCTGAACCCTTCCCCTTTCCGTTTCCCTTTCCCTTTTGCTCTCTGTTCTCTGCTTAAACAGGAATGGGCGTGCGTGCATTGTTGATATTTGGAGAGGCGTTTGATCATCTTATCGTTCCGATCAGCCAGGGTGCAGCTTTCATATAAATAAGTAATCATGGAATCATGAAGATAAGGGTATATCTAATTGGTATATGGATGGTATCTGATATTATCTAGTATCCCCTTCTCTTCATGCGTAACTTCAATGCCAATTTCGAGACCGGACTGGCCGAAACCAGAAACCCCAACAAGAAACCCATGCCCCACCCCTCCGAAGACCTGCCCGATCGTATGACCTTCCTCTCGTCCGAGTCGTGATTCGATCACTACAGGCCATGTTGGGGCTTCGCTAGAATGGACTTTCTGTGCTGTCATGTCGAAGCAACAGGAACTCCCTCATCCGCAGATATGCCCTATTCGTCTCACTTCTCCGTACCCATCCCATTTCGTGTCCTTCTCACCGTCAACTCCTCTTGCCGATCCCCGCCTATTCTTCCCACTCGAGCCACTCTCCATAAGCATTCGGTCTCTCCGCCCTGAGATACGCCTCAAACGTCCTCTTCAACACGGTCGACCAACTCAGATCCAACTCGTCATCCATATCCTCTCGGCTCGAAACCGCGCTGTCTCCTTCGGCCTTTGTAATACCCATTTCGTCATCATGTCGGTCGTGAGACGGCACATCGCCTACAAGGTGAGCTTGACCTTCAAGCGACGACGCTTTGGCAGCATCCTTGAGGGCCTTTTCGCCTTTGATGAATCTTTCACCGAGATCAGGCCAGTTTCGCGATGGGTCGAAGGGTAGCCACCTGCGGAGCGAGGGAAATTAGCAGACAATCCTCCTGACATTGCGAAGCAACCGTTAGACATATCGAATGACAGGCACTTACCAGAAGTTGTGGAAATGGTACGAGAATGCTCCTCTGAAGAAACCGTCGAATCCGAGCGGTTGAGGTCCAGCAGCATCGAATTTGTCGTTGGAGAAGAAGACGGAGAATCTGGAAATTGCAAATCAGGCTCAGCTGCACGTCCTAAGCCTATGAATGGATCTTAACGATCTATTGCGATGCCAAAGCCGGATTGTAACTCACTCTGGGAAGTATGGGAAAGGTGGCCTCTCTCGCTGATATCTTTCCATGTTCAACCAGGCAGGATCGAAAAGCGCATCAGGCACTCTGAACAACAATTTATCCAGGCCGGCGTCCTTGAGATATCTCGACACGGTCATCGGGTGGAAGTCCAGTCCATTCTCCAAAGCTGTTTTGAACAGGAAAGTCGCGAGCGCCGAACGCTTGTGAAGCTTGAGCACAGCGGTATTGTATTTCTGATGCCATGACCATCGATAGGCGAATTGACCTCTGTAATTCCATAGCTCTTCCCAATCTCGCAGGAAAAGCGTGTCCGCGTCAAGGTAAATACCGCCGAATCGATAGGTGAGGACAAATCGTGCCATGTCGGAAAGAATGACCGATAATCGATCGTAATCCGATTCAGAGGATGATCCCACTTTCTCAAAGATTCCGCCTTTGCCCTTCTTCGTGACGGGCGCTTCCGTAGTGCTCTCAGCTTCAGCAAGAACATCCCCAATTTTAGGCTCGTCCTCATTGCCCTCCACCCGTTCCTCTAATACAGCCTCTTCGGCTCGAGCGATCGGCGTCTGTTGAGGTGCAGGCTGCTTGTATGTGTTTCCACCAGAGTTGAAAATGGGCATCGCTCGCCAATGGTCCTTGAGCTCATCAATACCGTCCAATTGTTCGGTCGTGTTCCACATCTTGAATTTGACGACTTCCCTGAATCGCTCATGAAGGAATGGAGCCGACCACGGGTTTGTCGCTAGACTCTCGTACATCTCTCTCTTAGCGTTGGGGTTAGGTACGGCAGCAGCCGGTCCAGGATTGATCCATACCCAGAATTGGGGCCGACAGGTACCTCTCACATCGTCCGAGGTGCTGATATCGACCGGCTTGTCGAGACCCAAGTTCTGGGTGAAGAGGAAAGACATGACAGCCATGTAAGGCTTGTCGGTGAACGCTCCAGCCCAGAACATGTGGAAGATTCGAGGGTGCAAGGGGTCACATGCTGCCCGTGAGTCGAAACTTGCTGATACAGGATACGGTGAGGATAGATCCAGTGGTGTTCGTGAGAGACCAGGTGTACGCGTAGAGATTTCCCGAGGTGTCCAGTCATGTCTTGATTCAGGGGTGGTCGCTTCGAAATAAAGTTGCTTGTATTGGCTGAGGTAATTGCCCCGTCTTACTCGACGACCGTTGTCAAGTCCTCCTCCTATTCGCAAAAACTCGAGGCAGTCTCGCACATACTGCATCACGCACGCGCATCAGTAGAAGAATCACTCGAATTAGTAGTGTTCGGTCTCAGACTCACCTTGCCGTTGCCAAAGTCACACTTCTCCAATACCAGATCCAAGTCCAGAATGGCTCCTGGCATAGGCCTGGGGGCGTATCCGGGTTGTCCTTCTCTCGTGTCCCAAGCAGACAGATAATTTCGCTCCGGTCCTTCGCCAAAGATGTGGATTTTGGGTTGAGCTGAGTTTCGGTTCTGATAAGCTACCAGTGGAGTGGGAGACGAAGGTGAGGGTAGAAGGGATGCGGGAACAACAGGGTTGTGCAGAGCTGCGAGGGGCAAGTGGTCGGGTGCTGTTACAATTGGGGAGACGCGCGTCAGTCTCGATAATGTAGAGGTCCGAGGAACCGTCAAGGCCCTTGGGCGAAGGCGCGCTTGTAGATTATCTCTGAAAAAAGCACCCTACTTACGAGGATGTGTGCTGGGATAATGACCACTCAGTATCTCCCATTCCCAGATACTAGCCGATTCATCGCTCGTGATAACCTTTGTGTCCGGGTCAACAAACGGCGGAGACCATGTACTGCCGCCTCCTCTTCTCTTTCTAAACCCTAACAGGAAGAGCCCCGTTACTAGCAGTATGACAAGGAAGAGGACAATCCGGACTGGCGAGTTGAGTCTCGGCAATCTGGCGTATATTCTAGGTGGAATGGGTAAGTAAATTTTGGCATATCTGCCCCTCGCGTGTCCATGGGGATGTAAGTGGCCGTACGAGCGATGAGGTGATGATAAGCCGTTGCTATTGAGCAACGAGTCTGATGATGATCCAAAGGGGATCCTGGGCAAGGGGATATAGACTATTGTGAACCATCTTGAATAGCTGCCTCCTCCCGAAGGTGATGTTGAAGGGGATGAGAGGTCATACTTCTTTTCCGTATCCCATGCAGAGGTCGGTAGAGGGGATCTGCGTGGTTTTGAACTAGGCGTATGCCTTTTTACTTGGCCGAACAGCGACATGATAATTCGATGTTTAGAGTCGGAGCATGCGGCCTTAAGATTAGGTCAATCTGTCGAAGATGAGAGGTATGTTGCGCGTTGTGTCGTGTTGAAGAGATTACGGTTGTGGAGTTTGGTAGTGCAGGAAGATAATTACGGCAGATTACAAGGAGCGGTTTGTGCTTGTTGCACCTCAAGAGGATTATTGCCGATGCTCGAAATGGTGAGAATTGCCTTGCGGACTGGATGTTTGCGTGATTGTTGTCACGGAACGGGATGCAAGTGAAGTGAACAAAACTGGCCGGCTCGACAGGTGGCTGTGACTCTGTTTTTTTTTTCTCCTTCCAAGTTGCAGTGTGGCCGACGTGCCTTTGACTGGCGGTGCAAAGCTGATGGGGGCGAGGTTTTTGTATTTGCCGTTGGGCCGTTTTCGATTTTGCTATTGCTGTGCCTGCCGTCCTACTGATAATCAGACCAAAGGTATGTTCTCGTGTATATCTTGAACAGAATAACGATGGGAAAGGCTGTATGCGTGAGCAAGAGTAAGAGCAAGAGTCAGAGCAAGAGTAAGAAGGAGTAGCGTTGAAATGTGAAGAGTTCCGCAGTCGCAGTCGTTATAACACAATGCCCATATGGCGCTATGACACCCCTAAAACCCCATGCCGCAGCGGAATCAAATTCACGTGATTCGACCTGAGTATCAAGTCGATCACTAGCATAGATGTATGCATATCGCATATGGGGATGCATACATGGAACCTATGGTACTTCAGTGCGGTAGTGCATTACATACATCAATGAGGTAAGGCAAAAGCAAGGCAAGCATCTCAAGCTCACAATCTTCAGTATCTGGCCCCGGATTCTGGGCGTGCTTCTGGAATATACAGTGGTACATAGCTGGACTATGCAGATCTGCTGATATCCTTTATACCCGTTAGGAAGATAGGAAGAAGCTCCAACCTGTGGTGAGACATACACTTGTATTGCTTGGGTGACTGACTTACACTCAACGGTCAGCCTTCGCGGCCTTTAGCATGATCTTGCTTCTGACTCGATTCTGACCAGGATGGGGGAGGGCAGGCGGAGAATAGATTTTCTGTTCGAAATAGGAATGTCCTATGTCACCAGGAGAACTGGATGAGAGGATCCAGATACGCGTTTGACGAACAGAATGGGTGCTTGACTCTCCTTTATAGGTCGGAAGCTTTGGACGGACTTGCAGGACGAGCTTTACGAAACGAGGATATGGTGATTGCTTCAAGCAACTGGGCAGATACACAACCGAATATAAGAACGCATCGCCCTTCTCCATATTTGAGGAGAAAGCACATCAACCATTTACATTTTGCTAATCGTCATAAGAACCCCCCCTGTCCCTATCAAGCTGTCGCGGCATCACGTAGTAATATTTGCTGATCCAATCCCATCATTCAACATTCAAAGCACATAGACGAGTTACCATAACTGCGCACCATGACAAAGAACGCCAGGAGACCAAAGAGATATGCCCCACCAGCCAGCGCCCCTGTCGTTTCCACTCAGCTTCGCGATGGCAAGAGCAATAACCGCGAGTCCGGTGGTCCCACGTCGACAGGCAATACTGATGATCCTCCAACATTCCTGTACCAATACATGTTTCTCGGTGGAGCATCGCCTCGAGCTGGATCCGAACCAGGCGCCTCTGGTTCAATACAGTGCTTATCACGCAAATCCGCAAAGGTTTAAACAGCAGAAGATTACCGGTCCCCCTGTAGACCTTCTTGAGCAGATCACCGATGATGAAATCGATCTTTTCAAGCCAGCACACGGCACGACACTTTTGGACAAGAAAGCCGTATTCGACGAATCTATGTACCAGGAGAATTGTCTGCCGGTGGAAAAGTACGTGGCTAGTGTTCGAAGGTTGGTCCGAGATGTAGACGCCGCCAGCGTTGCTATCGATACGGGGCTGAGCAAAGCAATCGCGGACCTCAACAAGGCACGGCACGAATCGACCGCCGCCGAGCGCCAAGGGGGAAACTGAGACCGGAGCATCAAGCGGTGCGCAGGACCTTCAGAGTGCTCAAACAGCTGTGAGCCGGTATGGCAGGCTTCGACTGGCTTTGGACAGTATATGTAGTGCTTTGCGTTCGGAAGATCTCCATAACAGGTATGATGAGGTCCACCAAATGTACATCAGGCCCCGTCGTGATGCCTTGGAATCTCACCGCGACCGGCTCACGGCAGAGGCCGAAGGATCAGCAATAGGTCGCTTGGACGTGAAGAACAAGATCATCGACCGTTTTTGAATAACCAGGACAATGAGGCTGACTACCGAGACGCCGTTGCCGGCTACAACCTTGCTGAACTGACCGATGAAAAGGGGTATACAAAGAATGTGGTTAGTGAGAACCAAGATTCGGTAAAGGATAAGACATCTGCCTGGGAAGAATCCAAACGCGAATTGCGCAAGGCTTATGAGAGAGCGTATGGAACGGAAAGTGCAATGCCTGAGCGGATGCAGCAGCTTTGCGAAAACTGGAAATCCACACGATTCGAGCCTGGCTCTGTGAGAGCAGTATGGTCCCTGATACATCCATCGGGCTGCAAGACTCGGGGGGCGTTGCGTTTGACATGCCAATACACGCACGACGACGATACTTGGCATGAAGTCCAGTATGTCGACGGATTACCTTTGTCAGCTACTCGTATGGACGTTGATGATACGTCCTTCAACGGCAAACTCGAATTGGATCTCTCGCATGTACACTCGGATGGTTCTTATCGCTCTCCGTCACACGATCTGCTTGGAAACGGCAGGGAACTGAGGGACGCTTTGCAGGATGGCATGGAAAGACTTGCCGAGGAACAAGACAAAGAGGCTACGGATGTCGGCCGACAGAAGGGGAAGTACGAATCGATGGCCATAACAAACCGGGTGCGTGACGCCATCTTGACTAGTGCCCACGAGCTTGGTCCACAAGTGACCGAGTGCTGTTCGCGAGTCAATCAGGCGGTTGTGAACCGATGCTTCGCTCTGCGCCAATATGCCGAAGCTACTGCAGATGAATGGGTGGACGAGGAAAAGGCTCAGAGGTACCTCAGATATCTTTCATCGGTTGAGGAGATTGTGAGAGCGACAGCAGAAGAGACCGAGCTGGAGGCGGCGGCCTTTGCACTGAAGCTACAGCAACTAGTTCCACCTGTCGCCCACCACCACGGTTTTTTCGATGACAAAGCTTCCAATAACGAAGCTTCCGATAACGAAGCTTCCGATTACGAAGTTTCCGATGATGAAGACGAGCTGCCTCAAGAGGCGGAACATCTCCCGGAACTCAGATCAAAACTCGAGGCCGAACAATCGTGCAGGCCTTATGCGACTAGAGTCTCTCAGGCGCGACAGTCAAGGGAGGACTTTTCTAAAGCGTTCTCGGAAAAATATGATCGTGAGGTGCCGAGGAGTCTGCTCGAATGGCAAGAGTTCCTCGGTGAAAAACGCCCCGCTGTGGATGCTCCAACCCTGATAATTCCCGATTCGGAAGCCGATCGCTCCTGGTCTCAATTGAGTCTCGCTCCTGATCAGGACGATGGAGGCAAAAGTCCGGCATCGGACACCAGCAGTGTACGATCTAGGAGCAATTGTATGCCAGAGTCGATGCGCAAGGTGAGTCAACCTCTGCTATATGATGACGGGTGCCCTAAAAACGGGTACATGCGCAATCTGGCTGACTGTCATGATCACTTTTTGCCTCTATCCAGCAATACTCGCGCTTGCCGGGTCCAGAAGTGGGATCCCTCACTTTCTCAGACACATTGCTCTCCCCCCCATCTTCCCTAAAGTGATGTGGAAAGGTCTCTGGAATAAGCCTTTTTTCCTCGACGTTCGGTGTGTCCCTCTTACCTTATGGCGTTTCAGAAAGGTTATTGTTGTCATAAAATGTGAACGAGGGAGTTACATCGGTTTCAAAAGTCTGATGCACGGGAACGGACTGAGCTATACAACATGTTATCTGATCAAATATTTTCTCACTTCTCAATATATCAGTTATGTGACATACGTACAGTACAAACTGAAGACTGAGATGTTCTCTCTAAGCTTCAGGGCGCTTCCTGAGCGCTACCTTTTAGGTTCCAGCATATACATATCCCACCTTCTCCTCTCCTCATCAGTGCCCTCGAAATGGAAGTTAACACCACGGATTTCGTCGAAGCCTTCATCCTTGTGAGGTTGCTCGAAAGCGCTTGCATAGCTCGCAAATGCCATCATGGGCAGCAAGTCGCGCGATGGCTCGTTTCGGGGAGCATAACATGCTCTGTAAACGTTGTTGTGTTTTGCCAGATCTATGGGGCAGAGGAAGTGGAAGAGTCTGCGAGGGTTGTGGATCGGTGCTTTGTCAGGACATTGTGCAGCTTATCAGGAAGCTGGAGACACTGCTTACCGAATAGGCACGTCAAGTCTCGAAGCAAGCCGAATCCAATGTGCTCTAGTCTCTCTATTTCTATTTGTGTTATCCACCACTACCTTCTTTCCCTCTTTCATAGCTAGTTCCGCAGCCTTTAGACACCTGTCTCGGGTTCCGAGGGTGTCCTGATTGATGTGCACGTATCCGTTGCTAGCGAAATGTTTGCGGAAAAAGGATGATTTGCCTGACGCCGGTGGCCCTACAAATAACACTATCTCGGGCGCAGTCGACGTAGAAGCGATGGGGGTGTGGGAAGGAACGATGTGAGGTACTGTTCTAGTGTACGCGTCAGCTGAATTCAGCACAAGTCATAAAATCACAAATCCAGATATCCAGTGTCGCCTACGGTGCAGCCACCAACGATGGGCCACGGGGCTCAGCAATCGCGAAGAAGAAATTGATCACTCACGCTTGGCAAGGTTGGCGAGTTTAGACGGCTTGAAGCCGTTGGGAGGTTCCGGGAAGTGAGGTCTGGGATGACCTAAGAAGTGCTCTTCGGGAGTAACGAAACGCAAACCAACATTCAAGGCAAACTTGTAGTCCGTGTCGCCGTGATCTTTGCCTTGAGGGCCTTTGCCAGCCCGCCCGGCAGCATCCCCGACGAAGACCGAGTTCTCAAGATCTGCGACACACGGAATTGTACATCAGCTCCGGCCTGTAATGAAAGCGATGGATCATCCCAAAGAGCGGCTGCGAAAAAAGGCACTTACCTATATCGTACCCCCTGGAACGGTAGAGTTCGCGTATCACCTCGTACATCCCTATATTTGGTTTTCTGTATACGTCGTTCTTCGACAGAGCCGCTAATATGCGTATTGAGATGTCTTTAGGCATCTACAAGTTGGAATGAGTTAGTCGTGTTGTTGTTGTAAAGTTTCGCTCTACCTAAGGAGACGGCTCAGCTCACTTTGGCAGCGATCAACGGCAACTTTGCCCGCCATTCGCTTTTAATCTTCTCCCTCGGATCGCCCTGATTCGATATCACTACCAGATGCCTTCCCGCATCGTGCTCCTTCTGGAGGAATCCTGGGACCGAGGGATGCCACCACATCCAGTCGTCCCTGCTCTTAGGAAACTGACCCCCTAGTCGGGGCTTGATGAGTGTTCCATCGAGGTCGTAGAACGATATGGCGATCTTTTTAGGTTTGCCATTTTGCGTAACGGTCAAGGGCTCGTTCTTAGGCGAAGAGGAGAATGGGTCAAGATGTAAAAAGTGGACCAATGTAGGTGGCGATGGTTGGAACTCGCCCAACGTCTTTTGAGCAGCACCTGTGAAGAATGGATGGGCTGCATACGTTGAACGGACTAGTTAGCCGATTGCAAAGGATTTGCTGCTTAAACGACTCACGCTTCTTTGCTGGTGGAGCAATGCCATTGGCATCTTTCGTCTCGGCAGCTCTCTTGACAGCCGGCATCTCCTCTGTTGGCTGCTGGCCGTTGGCTATCTTGTGGTCGGCTTAGACGGAGAAGAAAGCCCAATGCAACATAATTGCCGATGGACGCGTCTTTGAGCAGCATCGAATCTGTCAACATTAGGATCAGTGATGACGGTGACGGGATCAAATTCGTTCGATGAATAGATGATTCGTTTGGACTTTACTTGATGCGTGCCTGGTTGCAGTACAACATGCTTCTCCTGCTCGAGATAACTGTTCTCAAGTCGACTTCTTTTAGCGATAAAGAATCCTTGTGAAAGTAGTCTGTTAACGTTCTTCTCGCGACTTAAACGGCAACAGTCCCGCCCATAGGTTCAGAATTTGACCCAAAAATGAGCTCTCAATACACTCCGGAAACGTTCAAAATAATCCTCAAAAAGCTGGTGCAGACCCCACTCGAGTTCACTCCGGACGATTGTGCTCAATGTTTCAGACATCTTTGTGTACAAGGTGCCAGTGATGCTCAGGTATGTACAGGTGACCCGCTTATCTGTTGTATGTCTGTCAGAATTCAAGCCTGATCACCAAGAGCTGACCCTCTGTCTTGTCAATCAGGCCGGCGCTTTTCTCACCGCTTTGACCCTGTCCGGCCTCGATTCCTCTGCCGATATCGTTGCCGCCTGCGCTTCGGTCCTCCGAGAACATGCTGTGTCTCTTAAAGACCTTGTGCCGGAGGAGAAAGACTCTCATGGACATGGAATGTGGGATTACCGAGACTCCGATAAGGAAGGGGATGGGTACACTGGCTTGGTGGATATCGTTGGAACGGGTGGTGATGGATGGGACACCTACAATGTGTCAACGACTGCTGCCGTCGTCGTAGCCGGATCTGGAGTCCGAGTAGCCAAGGTGAGCCCTACCTTCGATGCATAAGCGGCGAAGGCTCTGACTGATCTCTTCTTGCAGCATGGATCAAAAGCCGCCACGTCAACGTCTGGCTCAGCAGACTTGCTGCTTTCCCTGGACTGTCGACTGGCCTTCCCCGTATCAGAAGTACACACGTTCCTGGAACACTCACCGTTCCTCTTCCTCTTCGCTCCTCATTACCATCCTTCTCTTGCTCATATTGCGCCTATAAGAAGAAACCTCAACTTCAGGACGATCTTCAATGTTCTCGGACCGCTCATCAACCCGGCTAGACCACAGAGAATGCTATTAGGTGTAGCAAAGAAAGAGTTGGGTGATACCTTTGCAGAGGTCTTGAGGTTGTTGGGCGTGGAACGAGCGTTGGTCGTCTGTGGAAAGGAAGGGCTGGACGAGATCAGCTGTGCTGGAGAGACTTGGGTACGTCCTAATCTGTTCATCGAAATGATCTCATTCATTAAAGCATGCTGACGTCTGCCCGCGTTTGTAGACGTGGTGGCTCGAAAACGGCGAGATCAAGAAGGGCAGTATCCATCCTACCGAAGACTTTGGCTTGGCCACTCACCCACTTTCATCCGTGCGAGGTGCGACGCCCGACTTGAACGCTTTAACATTCCAAGCTATCATGTCCAACTCTGCCGCTCCCTCGCACCTCTCAACACCCGCTTCGCCTGAATCGCCCTCTATGCAAGCTATCTTAGACTACGTCCTTCTCAACGCGGCCGCACTTCTGCACGTGTCAGGTAAAGCGGCATCGTGGAAGGATGGTGTGAAGATCGCTCGAGAAGCCATCGAGTCTGGCGGTGCGCTCGCCGCTTTCGAGGGCTTCAGGGATGCGAGCAAGAAAGCCATGGGCGAGCACGTTGATGAAATGGCCGTGGAGGATGACGGAGGTGTCGCCGCTAAGAACGGCTTCGTAAAGTCTTGGTTGAAGCAGAAGAGGACTGAGGGCGATGAGACGCCCAAAGAGGAGCAGTAGCCTATGGAAATGGCGGTCTATGCAGGTTTTGAGGAGTAGGCTAGGCTCTATGCATTATAGATTTGCAAACGGCTACAAACTTTCAGATACCGAGTAATTGTCCAAATCAGGTCCTATACACCTAAACCGAAAGATTCTATTTATACAACAAACTGTCCGATATTTCGCAATGAGCTAAAGATCATCATAAATGGTGACTAGCTATAGGTAATGTCCGTATGATCGATCACAGCGGTCAAAGGAGCACTTCCTCGACGAGTGCCTGAACTTCGTCCCAGAATCCCTCGATCTCACCAGGGGCGAAGCCATTCTTGTCGTAACCAAGCGAGAACCAAAGCTTTCCGCTGCAAGAAGGGAACATGTCAGCTGTGCGCTACGAAACAAACCGGGCCATACTGAAAACAGGCTGAAACTCACGCGAAAGTGTAGGCGAATAGCAACAGGCCACCTGAACGTTGTCTTGAGCCGGTGGTCAGACTCTTAAGTTCTAGGTCGGGGAACGCGGCATGTTTGTACATCCCATCGAGGTTACCGAGCATAGACAGACCCATAAGAGCCTTTTGCGAGACAACAGGCTTCTTCTGATTCTGAGCTTGAGATGGAGGTGGTGGAACAGTCGGAGTGGTCTCGGGTGTTGGTAGTTGGAGGACCTCGGGCGCCTTCTTCTTGGTCACCTCGGGCTCTTGTCGGGGTGGTAGCGAGATACCGAGACCGAGACCTGCATTTGACTCATTTTGGAGAGAAACATTTCTGGCTTGTTCTGCCTCCTCATCGTCGATCTTAGCCCACTTGACTGCCCGTTGCTTCCTCACGACGCTCGTCTCTCTGGATCTGGCGACCACAAAAGGTGATTTGACAGCCTTGATAGTCTGGTTCTTGGTCATTCGTGCTCGGTGCCAAAAGAGGTCTGAGATAGGGATCGAGGGGAGTAAAGTGGGGAGGACAATGTTGAAGTATCCCACTGCCAAGTGGAAGAAAGAATCGGTAGACGAAGTTGGAGATGGTAGCATGTTTGGTCGAAGGTTGAGAGCAGAGTAGATCAGGCTGTCGAGGGGCACCTTGGAAATTAGCTTCAAGTCTAGAGTTCAGAAGACCATAAGGCATCAAAGACTCACCAAGGAGCCTCTCTGTCCTTCGTTCTCTTCGCCCAGGCCACGTTGCACAGAGCGAAGACAGCATGAGCGATTGTCACCCCGTTGGCTTTACATTTGCCCAAGATTGCTTTCGTCTTGGCCGAGTCGAACGAGATGGTAGGCACGATGGTCTGCCGCTCCATCTTAACCTTGTTCGAAGCGAAAGACTGACCGCCGATCAATTTGGCTTCGCTCCGCCTCGATTCTTCCGCACCAACAGCTTTCGCAAGCTTCCCTCCATCTCCTACGAGAGGAAGCCTGTCTTCCAAACTGTCTGGGATAGAGGTGTGACCTCGGTGCCCACCGAGGGCAGCTGAGATCATTTCGGAAATATCGTTGACGGTCTTGTCCGATCCCAAGAGGGTGTAAAACTCGTTCATAAAGGTGTGAAGGGCCATTCCGTCGCCCAGGTAATGGGTAGCACAAAGCATGACCTCGTAATCGGCCTTGCCGTCTGGCAGACTCGATAGGGCTGAGGTGGGAGCCTTGACGACGAGGTAGCCCAATCGCTCATTTGAAAGTGTTCGAGGGCCGTTCAAGTACGTGTCGATAATGTCTCGTTCGTCGGTGATGTACGAGAACCGATCAGCAGCCGAAGCCAAAGCATGCGTCACCGAAACAGGCCGGGGTGAAACGAAGGAAATGTCCTCGTAGCTTTCAAAGTCAATGTGAGAGGCCAAGAGAGGGTGGCGCAACAGCTGAAGAGCCCATAGGTGGAGGATTCTGGTAGGCGACATTTTGTCTTGCGAGGCAGAGATCGTGTGGTGGAGATACCTGTTGACAGTAACAGGGAAATGACCCCGAATATCAGCAGTAGCAGCAGTAGCAGCAGTAGCAGCAGAAGGTTTGTGTAGACAACACACTCACATATCATTGACACCGTCTGCTCTACTAGGCAAGTAGTATGATAGCTCATTGTCACTCAGCTTTCGCCTACTGCCTTCGGGACTGTCCAATCGGCTGGCATCGCCGAAAGAGAGAGTTCGCTCGACCCGACCCTGCGAGGAAGACGAGGCCTGCCAGCCGCCCTCTGGGGAGTCAGGCGGAGTGAGTGGGGCGATGACATTCTGCCGAGCGGTCCGAGTAGGGTAGGCATCCTTCCGCGCCGGAAAGGAGGTGCTCTCGGAGGAGAAGGTAGAAGTAAGGGGGGTGTAGGGGGGTGTGAGTGGGAGGCCAGCCATCGTTCCAGAGCTTCTTTGAGAGAGTCTGTCAAATCAAGATGAGGGGAGGATCGATGCGGAGAGTTCAGATGTGTCAGAACTACCAGGAAGTCTTTTAAAGAAAGGTCGTGAGGAGAAAGCCGTCCAGTTTCTGCCGTGAGGAATACTGAGCTGTGACTTCTGTAGTGGTACTGACTAAACAACACAAAGCAGAGAATCGATCAACAAAAGAAAGCAGGCGACGTCTGGTTGTGTGCAGTCTTTATTTAGAATCCTTGACGCCCCCTTCTCATCCTTCAGTCCACAATTTGACTGCATTGCCATGGGAAAATCGAGAGATTACGACCTTTGGCGTCAAATCGTCAAATCGAGCCGGAGTCCCGAACCGAATAGTCATTGCACCAGTAAAAGCCATTGCTGACATTATGTCACCAGGATAGTTTGTGCGTTAGATAGGAGTATAAGGGTACTACTCATAATGACCTGATAGAAGGCGTAGTTGTCGCTCGCTAGCTGTGAAGCATAACGACCTCCCGCTGTGTTTCTCCCCTTTCCCGCATCGCCTACCATGGCAGCACGATGGGTCGAGGACCGCTGGCTCGCATACTAAGGTGCTGGTGCGTCTCGTTTACCTCTCGACCCCTAACTTCTTTGGGTCGTGTGCACAAGACGGAAAAGTGAGCGTCGCCATGCCATTCACAGACCACAAACCAGGAGATGCGATCCTGCACCGCTGCATCGCATCTAAGATTCCTCCCTGTTTGCGACTGACTCTCTTTTTTTCTCTCTTGAGTGTCGCTATTATGCACTCGACGATCCCGTAAAGTGATGTATTACATCATCCGCGTGGTTAGATATTGCGGGGTAACGTGCCGTACTTTTTTCTTTTCCCTTGTTTCTCTGGGAGTAACCCAGGGGTCTCTACGGACGGGACGACGGAATTTGGTAAGATTCCTGATCTATTGCTGGAATCCTTATTTTTATACGGGCGCCCTCCTCCGCACAGTATAGGAGAGTGATTTCGGTGCAGCAGTCATCATGCAAGAGTAACCCTCATCTCACGCAACGCAGAGAAGGGTACGACTCTGGCTGCGATGCGAATGGCTGTGCGTGAGAAGTCTTGATGGTACATACGTACATACGACTTTGAACTGCGACGCTCTTGTGACCCAGGAATAGCATACGTGCAGGTTGGGGTGACATCCTATGTTACTGTACACAGCTGACCCACATCTTCGGCAGCCTTGATTCGGCAGGACTGTACCAGACATTGCCATACGCACGACGATATGTCATACCCCAGCTGTTGCCCACCCCCCGAGCCACAGCAGACTGCCATCCAGACCAGAATCGTTGCTTGCTTACGACGTTGACCCGTATCGAAGAGTTCAGCCACGGTCACGGTCACGATGACTACGACATGCACTCTGCACGTTTTCTTGCCCTGGACAGATGTCGGATGTGTTGCGCCTCATACGTGCGTTGATTATTTACATATGATACAATACGAAACGGAACGGGAAGACCATTAGCATATTTGGGCTTTACCCGCACATGCAGTACTGTAGTCGGCCAATTCGCCAAGCACCTGCACCTGAACAAAGAGATCTGTGACTCTGATCTCGTGCATGTCTCGGATATACGTAGGTGGTCGCTTCACCTCGAAAGGGTAGGGTCTAAGGTACGGTAGTTAGTACGAGCCCCCCCCCGCACCCGAAAAAAGTTACCTGGCGTAGGGGTATGTATGCCTAATTTACGTCAAGCTATATCGGGTGGACGGCAGAACGCAAGCAGAACTTTACACACTCCCGTCCCGTATATTCGGGTTGAACATGGTTTTCGTTTTCAACCTGTGGACTGGGGGCTCATGCGAGTTGAGTTGCAGACTAAAGGCTTGTAATAAGCAGCATTATGATTTTCGCAGTCCGTAGGCGCAATAATTGTAGGGACAACCTGGACGAGGCTGTGGTAGCAAGCAAGTGCTATGCATTCTAGTGATACTCGTTTTTTTTTGTTTTGGCGAATTTGCTCCTTCGTCCGCTCTTGTTTACACCTCTCAGTAGCGACGATGCTTTGACCCGCTTTGTTCGCCATGGCCGCAGGGGAAACCAAACGAGAAACTTACAAGAAACAGCGCAGCTACCCTACGCTGTACTAGTACTGCCTTCGTTGCGGTTTGCTTGGTCTGTATGATCTCCTTGCCATTCAAGGTTCATATACTGCGCAATGCCATGCTTATTTAGGTCAAGGATACAAATATTTTAGTCTGGCCTTGTCACTGTAGCGAGTAGAGTGCATATGGAGATCGCAGGTCGTCAGGGCGGTTTTGTGCATTTTTTTATTCTGGCTTTTTGCCTGACAGCTGCACTTGCGCCCCATGCATGCAAGGGAAAGGATGTCTCGGGTGACTTGCCTATCGGGAAATTAGGAGTCACATTCATATACCATCCGTGTACCTTTTATCCCCTCCTCTGCGAGTGAGTGATAGGAATTTCTCCTGACATATCGTCATCATATACTTTTGAGATTGCATTCCTTTGTTCGGGATTACCATCCATTCCGATTCGCCCAATATGCATGGTCTAAGTTTAAACCAATACGCAGAGGGTTTTCTGGCTATGAAGTGAGTTAGTAAGTGATTCAGCCTAGCCTAGATTACCGCCCCCGCTCAGCGGACGAGGCACGGGTCAAACAGAACAGATTGGAATCTTCGTCGTTCCCGTTAGAATTTGGCCCTATCAGCCTACATTTTCACCATCGGTTGATCTGTGCGGGGTAAGGTAACTTTCATTCGGCCGCCTCGGAATGATTTAGAGGCTTTTTGAATGACGACGAGCGTCTCGTCTTTGCGCGGGTTTGTTCTGAGGTTGAGACCAGTCTCGCTTTCACCTATCAAGAATAGAGCTCTTTCTCACGTGTGCTCAGAAGAAGTAAGTAGCCTTGCATCGGATAGCTAGATAACTAGGAGGATTCCACGGATAGCCTGTTGTGCTACCCTTCACCGCCCCGCGACCTAGCCTAGACTTGGTGTCGTGTGAGAACTTCTGATCCTGATCAGGTTCGGCTGTTCGGTTCCGCGTCTCAGTGTGATATCATATCATAATCATATACCAGAAACTACCTGATCCCATCGACCTTTGTTGTCTTTGGAAGAGTCAACATCGTATCGTATTTCACTCTAAGCAAATTCGAACAACTTCCAAGCTTTCTTTCCACCTTTCCCAACTTTGATTCTCATATTCTATTTTTGTGAAACGATCTAGCATTCCGCCTTCAACGACTTTGAACCTCGCAAAGCAATATCTCCCCGAAGCATTCTGGCCTTGACCAGGATTCTCATCAAGGAAGGAAAAGCGACGCCCGATCCATTGGTCTCCGAAGGGACGAATTGCCTTCTTGCCTCTTGAGCTAGTACAAAGTGCTTGCAGCTCTCTCTATACATCATGGCGTCCACTGAACCCACTCCAGCGTGGAAAGTAGCCGGAGTCGTGTCCTTCTATATGACGGTAGCGCTGATAATGGTCATGACGTGAGTGACCGACACAAGTGCGGACGGAAGAGGTTCTGAACTGAACGAGTCTCGCTGATCTTCTGATCGTTCCCATCGACATTGACGCACATAGCAACAAATGGGTTCTGTCCACCTCGTCCTTACCGCTCACATTCCTCTTCATGCAACTTTCCACCTCTGTGGTCCTTCTCCACCTTCTCGGGTATTTCTACCCTTACACCCCTCCGCGGTGGACCAAGTCAACTCTCATTGCCGTGGCGCCCGTGTGCGTGGTCAACGTCGTGGGTCTCGTTTTCAATATCTACTGCCTCAAGCTGGTAGATGCCTCTTACTTTCAAGTCGCGAGAGGCTTAACGCTCCCCATGACGGTGGTACTTCAAGCTCTGATGAACGGCGTAAAGCCAGCCAGATGGACGATCGGTGCCTGCGGTCTCGTCATGTGGGGGTTCACCTATTCGTTCTTGCCTCTCCCATACATCTCTTCAGCGTCTCCCATCTCGACGGAAGCTGCTATGGGACTCCCAGTTGAGGGAAGGAAGATGGAAGCACCCATGGCTGGAATGGTCCTCGGAGTTTTGTCAGCAGGGATGGTCGCTATTCACGCTGTGCTGGTCAAGGATGCCTTCAAAAAGGTGGAAGGGCACACGCTCGATCTCGCTTACTGGCAGAACGCCCTCTCAGCACTGGTACTAGTGCCAGGGATTATGTTCTCCGGTGAAGTAGGGGAATTGGCCGGAATGGTCAATGGAACTGGCGAGACGGGTTTGAGGGCATTCATCATCGGTAGTGGCGTTACAGTAAGTTTAAGCCATGAGAAAACACGCCTCACCGAAGAACCCCTGACGGTACATGTAGCTGAACATGCTTCATCTTTCTTTTATAGGGCGTCGTTGGTTTTCTCATCTGTCTAGCGGGACTGCTCTCAATCAAGGTCACCTCCCCAGTCACGCACATGTTCAGCTCTGCCGTCAGATCCGTCTTGCAGACTATGCTGGGAGTGTACATATTCCACGACGTACTGAACGCGTGAGTCATCTCGTATACGGTATATGCCTTACCACCCCTTCTACTGCGAAGAGAGAAATTAGGAAGCTGACCTTGCTTTTTGGGGTTGCCCTCGTATAGCTCTCGAATCATGTCCATAATCCTGATCCTGATCGGCTCCTGCGTATACACATGGAACCAGGCCCGCTCGACACCCAAGCCGCCCTCAGCAGCCGTAGCTGCCGCTGTACCAGACGACCGGAAACGCTTGTTAACTGGCACCATCTATAACTCGAACGGGAACTCGAGCTCTGAAAAGGGATATGCCGATCTCGAGAAGGGCTCTAGGAATGATTGATTGACTTGACTTGAGAATGGACAATCTTGTCTTTGTCTTGCTTGCGCCTGGATTTACAGGGACTTTATCTTCTCGAGCACTCTGTAGCTCTTTCCTATCTGAACTCTTCCTGTAGATCATACAACTGTAATATGATGGCCCTTGCTCTGACCTACGCGGCTTTCAAACTCTATCTACTGTGAGTGGCTGATCCGTCAGAATGAATTCAAGGTCATTGGACGACCTCTTTGAACGATCCGGAATGGACATTCAGCCTGTCTGGGCAAGAAGACACTCTTTGCAGCTTGTCTGATTATAAGTAGAATTGCATTTGTATATTATATATTGAATTCATGTCCAGGAGCAAATAGCTCGTTAGGAGCATTAGATATCGCTAATCACACGTCGTGTATATCTTGTTCTACGTGAATAATGTCGTGAATCACAGGCTTACGCCCGGTATTATAATGAAGGGGAGTACTGTGAAATCGGAATGAAACGAACCACTAGCCAATCATATCTGTCAATATATAGCTACAGGAAACCGAAACAAAAGCAAAACGGAAAATCAAGAGCAGATGGAGGAGTGTAGCAGTGGGTGAGACGAACATTGTCGAACCCAACTCCGCAAATCGCAAGACACAAGACAAAACCACTGTCTTAGACCATCATGGCAGTCGCATCACCTGGCGCACCGGCGCTACCCCAGTCCTTTCTCCATCCACCCTCGGCAGCCACAGGTCGCTGGACCATGGACTCTTGAGGAGTGTAAGAGAACCTGGAAGTGTGCATCTCGTTATTGACTGCTTGTCGATGGAAGAGTGAAGTGGATCTGGGGAGCATGATGTGGTTGAACCTAAAGTCCCACAGAGCACCGAATGTCTTCCTATAAGCGATCGTGGCGCAGATTGTACCGACGATGGCACCGCCAACGCAGTCGTACCAGTTGTGGAACTCGTCGACGGTCAACGAAGCGGCGATCAAGCTCGCGCCGAGCAATGGGGCAATGGTGAGGATCATCTTCCAGTACGCGGGTCGGTGGTCGGCCATGACCTTGAGGTGAGAGTTGAAGTAGAAGAACAGGTAGACCAGACCAGCAAAAGCAGCGGTGGAGTGACCGGACATCCAACTTTCGAGGGCATCGTTGATCTGGTCGGGGTCACCGGTACAGATGGATCTGTTGTACATGATTTGCCTGAAACCGTTTCCGGTCTGAGTGAGAGCCGAGACGTCAGGTTTACAGACATCGAGGAAATGAGGTCGAAGACCGCCGATCAACCACTTGTGGAAGACCTGGAATACCGCAGCCGTGATCAAACTCTCGAGCAGACCCATGGTGGCGCCTAGCAGCAGGTTGAGCGACCTGAGTCTGATTTGGAACAGGACGAAGAATACGAAGGGAACAAAGAAAGCGATGAGGGCGGCTGCGTAGATGGGGATGATGTTCTTTCGGAGAGGGTAGGCGAACTGAGGGTAGGCAATAGAACCGTCGGTGTTCTAAAATATCACACAGAAAGTAATGCTTGTCAGCGGTCCGTGCTGACGAGATCCACTGCTGAAGGAAAGGGAAGCAGGTTGAAGCGGTGAAGTGCAAAGACATGCGAAGAGAACTTCGGATCCGACATCGCAGCAAACTCACATAGACGGGGAAAGATCTCGAAGGCGCAGGGTCGGCCTCGTAAACACCCAGACCAATCGCACCCATAGCGGCCATGGTTATCAGATCAAGGATGTGCAGCTTGACCCACTGTCCAAAGTGGAAATCATGGGTGAACCCGCCCCTCCTCGTTCCAGAGTTTGGGTACCCAGCTTCAGCCGTTGCCAGATTCTGACCGCCGTGAGCATGGCCGTGGCCGTGGGGGTAAGTCTGACCTCCCGCAACAGCAGGAGCTTGGTTGGTATGGGTCGCCCTGTTACCGCCAAAGAAGGATCGTCGGGGCTTCTCGCTGTCGACCCCTTGGGGAGCAACAACGGTGCTGCCTCGAGGTGAGGCTGACATGGTGTTTCGGTTGCTCGGACAGTCGGTTGGTCGGTGTGTTTTGGCTTGATTAAGCCAGATGAGCCAGACTGATGGCTATGTACGGTACACGTTTGGAGAGGAAACCGAGCACGGTCAAGAGAAAGGATGTTGGTGTACTGTTTATATATATGCGGTACTGGGGAAATCAACCTGTATTGATGCACACACGAATCTGAATGCAAAAGACTCGCTTGAATATCTAGCCTGCCTTCGCTATGACGTCGAAATGGATTGGGAATCGATAATTGATGGGTTCGGCGAAGTCTGGAATCCACTTAGTAACTGTGCTCTCTCCGTTACAAAGGATAATTTCTTCTGTTAGCACGATGGGACGCACAGGGGGAAAGGGTCTAACTAACAGGTACGGACAAAGGTATCCTTAAAGGGATTGAAACTGAAATGGACTGATCCGAGTTTTATGATCCAACGAATGACCCTCAGACTGAGTTGTGAGTTGAATTACTCTCACTCAAGCGAGCGCAGTCTATGACGGAGAGGTGAGGACAGCGGCTGATTATCATCTTGTTTGTTCATGTTATGGCTCCTATGTCAGCTGTTGTTCATGTTCAAAACCAAACGAGCTACATGACGATGTGACTACCCTGTTTGTTGATTTAACGAGAACAGTTGCTATGCAAAGTTTCCTCAGGCACCGAGTTTTTGTCTGACCTGACAGTACAGGGAAATATGACGTATAGCAGGGTGCTCAAAATAGCTTTCCTCTGACGTTACCTGAGTGTGATATGTGTGATATGACTCAACTCTATGTACAAAGCCTTGAAACATAGCTGCTCGGCTCTTGTCATCAAAGCTCGCAAACAAGCAGTTGTAAGAGGTAAAAACCTCAGCAGCCCCATGCGAACACGCATGCATGTTGTGGTGACGAATTGAGGTGTCACACAACGATCATCGTTGCGTGAAATGCCGTCTGTGCCGTTGGGTGTGGTGATTGAGGGCTCACAATAACCCCGACCGAGTACGGCACACAGCGATCACCTCGCAAGTGTACGTACAGGACAGTACATGTTATTTATTGGCTTTGTTTACTCATGTCAACAGATCCCAAGATGCAGTACAAAAAAAGCTAGATGAACCTGGCACAGAATGCACAACAGATAACAAGTAACTTATACCGATTTTAAGCATTCCCAATCTCCTCTTCGACCTGCTCATCTTCCTCCTCCTCCTCTTTTTCTCCTTCTTGATCAACATACTCCTGTTCATCCGCATCATTGTCCTGTTCTTCAGCCGCTCCAGCTCCAGATGCAGCTTCTTTACCTTGAGTCTTGCCAGTCTTTCGTCGTTTGAATCGTTGGTGAGAGTCAGGTTGGTACTTTGTGGGATGTCTATGAGCGCATACGTATGAGTCAGTATAGTAGCATGACAAAAAATTCGTCAATTGGTGGTAATGCACGGTCAGAGTCTTTTTTTTTCTCCCCCAAGGGCACACTCACACTCTGATAGCACTCCACAGATAACCGCCCGTCGCACTCGTGTTCATCATCGGGTGCGTTCTTCCAGGTAGTACCTGATACGTTCGCTCCCAGCTCTCTGATAGCGTGTCATGCAAGTAATTTGGGTCTCTCTTGCTCCAGTTCAGCAGCTCGGCTAATACTTGGATGTAAGGAGAGTAAACCACTATAGGAGTCGAGCCTAATAAGTAGCGGGTTAGGCGCGATAACACAGAGATTGGCGATAGAGTCGTAGCGAGAATCAATCTACAGGATACCCAACAGGAGATGTCAGCTACTAACGAAATCATACGAGCAATGTTCCTACAGTCTGCAGTCTACAGGCTACAAGGCTTAATCGAGCTAGGAACGGAACTTACCCATCCCACCCTCCTCCATGCAGCTCGTTCCTCGTAGAATTCAGTTCAGCCACTTGCGCGTTATGCTTCCTCAGTCTTTGGGCGGCTTTTGCTGGCTTGACATTCTCATCCTCAGGCGGTGGCGGTGCTGCGAGCATGATAATGGCGAGGTCAGATAAATATAACTTTCGACTCGATCACATCATTATTCATCACTCACGTCTTTGATAGTCCTCATCTGCCTCCATCCAATTCAACCACTTGACACACTCCAACTCCCTCTCACTGAAATTCATGGTTTGCAATATTCCCCAAGCAGGCGGCGAGTCGCTATCCGTAAACAACAGAACTCTCCCTTCGGCACCCATTCGTTCGATGATTGAAGCAGTAACCAGACCGCCGGTATCGTCCACTACGAGATATTTGCCTCCGGGACGTATATTGGCCATGTTTAGTAGCTGGGCGTGCGTATCGGCTCGAAGGTGCAATATAGAAGCGGGAGATCGCTCGGTGTAGTGAGACAAAATATTTGGGATAGACGGTGATAGTGGGTGGACAGTTTGGTAGAACCTGAATTCACCGAAAGCAAGGTCAGCGCCTCGAGCAGCAACGCACTACTCTCAGCCTTTACAGACCGAAGTCGTGATGACACGATTCGCAATGTTCATTTGGGTGAAGAAGAGGCAATCACACGCTTACTCACTTCTTCTCTTTCCGTCTCCTCCACTTCTCCTTGCTGAACTCAGTCTTGAGACCATACTTCTCATGAGCCTTAATCTGCCTCTGGATGATCTCTTCAGCTGAGAGACCTTCCGCTCGAAGTGCATTGATCTCCTCTGCTGATAGAGTGGTCTTTTCGCGTTCTGCTAGGTCGATGATGAATTCATTGGTCTCGGTGATGTCGTCTGATCAGGTCATCACCAGATTTGCAAGTGAATGTGGGAAACGATAGGAAGCAACTGTGTAAGTGGATATAACTATGTCGAGATTACGCAGAGCGGAGTGGATAGCAAGGTTCGAACGATGTGCCAGGATCCACACCCGCTGGATATGTATATGTCAATATACAAAAACGATTTACACTCACCGATAACAGCATCTACGATAGGCTGCCTCCTTAACGGTCGAAGCACGTTCCTCCAAGCGAGCTGATTCGCAGCCGCATTCCCGAGTCCTCCAGAGTCCTTGTTCTTTCCTTTACCCTTCTTACTTTGTGGGGCAGACTCTTCACCAGCGGGAGTAGCTGGCGCTGGCGTTGGAGTTGACGCTCCGGAACCCGGTAGACTTTGCGGGTTTGCATTGGATGTATTGCTCGGTCCCGCGATGATCTCGTATGTTATGTCATAGTGCAAGCCTAGCAGTTGAGATGAAGGGAAAGATCCATATTTTCCTAGATGAATGAGCCTATAAAGTAAGAAGATGATCAGATTGTCAGTACTGATCTCCACCGCTACTCGCACCAAACAACAAAGCCTTCCGCAGTAGACGAAAAAAGGACAATCTGGGACCATGCCCGGTACACTGCGGTTTAATATTCGCAAACACTCACCCATCTTTGTGCGCAGTAACCGATTTAATAGCGTCACTCGGAAGTCTCAGCAGGACCGAATCCCCCTCTTTGATCCTGGTCAATCGGCGCAACATGACTTCGCTCATCGGCTCTTTGGGACCATCGTCCATCCCCTTTCGGCGTCTCGGATGAGGATGAGGATGAGGAGCATTAGGGTTGGATGAAGGTTGAGCTTGAGCTGTTGTTGTTGTTGTTGTTGTTGAGGCTGATGCTGAAGCAGACACAGAGGCCGAGGCGGAGGTAGAGGTTGTGGGTTCCGCTACAGGTAACACAGGAATGGTATGTTCTTGCGGTTGCGGTACTGGAACTGTTTCGGTTCCAGTTCCAGGTACCGAATCGACGATCATCGCTCCATTGTTCTCGGTTTGGACCAGCTCGGAAGGCGTTTGTTGGCTCATACTGTCCTTGTCCTGTCTGAAGTGGCTTCGGTGTGTGTTTGTTTTCGGAATATCGAATCTCTCGTGGATATAGCGTAGGCAACCATCTGAGCTGAATCTACTGTATGTATCCTCATCCTCCTCGCCTTGGCCTTGGATCTCGAGGATCTCGAGGATATCTCGGAACCTTGGAACCTTGGAACCTTGGAACCTTAGAACCGGAACCTGCCTGACTTGACTTTTGTGTCAATATATCACGGGATTAAATCGTAATAAATCATGTGCCCAAATATCCGATAGACTAATGGCCATCCACGTTGTAATAGCATAGTTATACTCTAGGATTCAGTACGGTGTGCGGTGTACGGTGTACGGTGTATCATATGACGCGTCAATTGCAGGCAGGTACGACGAGTACAGCTTGCTAGGTCTAACTTATCTTAGATATTCATCTTACTCAACGTCTCAAGAGACCTTGCTTGTTCAAGCTAAGCTGATCGCTACATCTATAACGAGGATTAGACAGCTCAAGAACGACGGCAGCAGCAGCTCGTTCCCACCTCGACCAAACTCACCTCAATTACCGATACCTTTCTCCTCATCACTCCACTGCCTGCCTGGCCAACCAACCGCCATGTCCGGTCCTCCATACATGTCATCTCGCTCCCCTCCCCCACTTCAACATCCCAAGCCTACCCACCCGGCGTATCCTCCACCCGAACCTCCTCATACCCCAGCAGCATCAACAAACTCATCTCCTTACTCCCAGGCTCAGCGGATCTCTCAAGATGGTTACGTCCGATACTCTTCTCCGCCCGTATCAGACAGCTCAACCTCGGCGTCAGCTTCGGCATCGGGGTTTAACGCTTATAATCCGCAAGGGCAGGCCAATGCTGCAAATCGAGCTGGATATACCGCAGCCCAGAGTCCCGGTGTACCGCCTGGTCCCGGTCAGCCGCAGGGGTATCAGAGTATGATGGGCTTGAACATGGGGAACAACAACGCAAATGGGTTCGGAGGAGCTTGGCCCGGAATGAACGATGCGACCGCTCAGATGGGTGTGCAATTTGGGAAGAGCGCTGTAGCCGCCGGTCAAGAATACGTGGAGAAGAACGTGAGTTAGCGTGACCCAATGCGTCCGTTTCTCTCGACATGCGCGACGGATATTCTTATATCATCTCGAATAGGGAATGGTATTGGCGAGCTCGTAGCCGAGATTCAGCTATCTCTCTCTCTCTCTCTCTCTCTCTCTCTCTCTCTCTCTCTCTCTCTCTCTCTCTCTCTCTCTCTCTCTCTCTCTCTCTCATCGTCTCTTCATCAGCGGGGGTGCGTACTGGTAGTCGCTGACTCAACGGGTATTGACATCCCCTCATTTCGCTTCCATCTTAGTTCACGCGGTATCTCCCGCTGCACCTCATCAAAGTCTCATTCTCGGTGACAAACACCTACGTCCTCAACAAACTCAGGCTTGTCCTCTTTCCCTGGCGACACAAGCCCTGGTCGAGGCAAGTACGACGATCGACTGAAAATGGCGCGATGGAGGGATGGCAGGCGCCGAGAGATGATATCAATGCCCCTGATCTGTACATCCCAAGTAAGTGGGCCGAATCTAATGATGATTTGTTGTTGTCGGACCTGGCAACTGGCAGCCTGTTTCTTATTCCGATGGATGGCTGAACCCTGAGCCATACCATGACTTGCGCCGCTGGTTTCTCTGATCAACGGGTCTAGGCCGGAGCAGAAAGCGTTATGCTGACTTTGGCTGTCTCTTTCTCCTTCTCAGCCATGGCTTTGGTAACCTATACCCTCCTGTCAGCCTTGGCATCAGGTCTTCAATCTCGATTCCATCCCGAAGTCCTCGGTCTGTCCCTCTCAAAAGCCTTGGCGGTCGTCATCCTCGAATTCTGCGCTATCAAGCTCGGCTGTTATCTCCTTGATGTTCGTGGTGGCGGTGCCAGCGGAGTCGAGTTGATAGGTTATGGCGGATACAAGTTCGTCGGAATCATCGCTACCATCGTGGTCTCCATGTTGGGATTCGGCAAATTGGTTACGATCGGTACTTTTGTCTATGTGTTCGGAGCGAACGCTTTCTTCTTGGTGAGTAAAGCTTATATCGTGATCCACTTTGCTATTTTGTGGTTTATACCACTGGTATATGGAAGATCAAGTATTTGCCTACCCCATTGCTTGGACACCGGATTGAGACCGGATTGAGAGCGCTCCTCCTGCTCTTATCTGGTATAAACGAGAAGCACAACGAAACTGTTTCGCATCTAGCTTTAAGTGTTATACTGAAACACAATGTCTTGTACCTATCGCAGCTTCGGTCCCTCAAATACGTTCTCTTGCCAGATGCCTCAGTCTCAGCTGTCACTACGACGCTAAGTCACGGTCAACGATCGAGAAGGGTTCAGTTCCTGTTTTTCATGGCTATGAGTCAGGTCCTATGGATGGGATGGCTTTCGCGCGTATAAGTAGACGATAGTTGGTGTAAGGTTGCTCTTATACCGCTTTCGCTCATCCTGCCAGAGTCAGATGGGTAGAATCAAGACGAGCATCGATATAACGAAAATCTGTTACCGTTCACCTTAACCTCAACCTCATGCATGGCCAATATCAAAACTCACAGAGTCACTCTCCGATCTTTCTTACAACCCTTCCATCAGTGCGCACAAAATGTCTAGTTGCGTGAGGGCTTTGGAGCGTTGATGGGTTACTCTATTACGTGCATGTGGCTCTTGAACGGGACAGAGAAAAGATCGGTCGGTTCCAGTCCTGTGACACTTGTGATAAGCCGCTCGCAAACACGATACTCCTCTCAAGTTCTTCCTCGGATTCTCCCCGTGCGCTGCCAACTCAAGTCAACTTGCTTGTTCGTCTGATGTCCTGATCGATATGCATACATGTGACAGATAAGGTTCATGGTTTTCTTCTATTTCATAATCTCCCCTATGCACACAGCAGGAAGCAGGGTGCCACAATGGGTAATGCCGATAGTACATGCTACTGCACCAAAAAAAAGTCCGGACCGCACACTGGGAGTTGATTCGTCGCGGGAGAGACAGTTGGAGAGATATTTCGTAAAATCAACTGAGCAACATCCTCTTTCTCCTTCTCCTTTCAGCTTTCCTCATTCCACAGTACACGTCAAGTATCAAAACAAATCCCCTCAATCTTGCGGAAGAAACAAACAAGATCGGTGTCACTTCATTTCCCCTTCGCTGTTGGTCATTGGTCATCAGCTCATTTGAATCTCGCCATCATGTCCCGTCCTCTAACCACTTTTACCACCTCACTTCGATTCTCTCTCCCCTCTTTCACCGCCGCATCTCCCGTTGCTGGTCCTTCACGACTGCGTGCTTCTCAGTTCTCCACTACTGCACCGACACAAGCAAGCAAGCGGAAACTTCTCGCCAAGCGACGTAAATCTGCCAACCTCGCCTTGCAATCATCTCGAATTATCCCTCCTGAATCGATAGACCCCGTTCTCGGTCGAGTACACTATCGACAACCCTCATCCAGATCTGCTGGACCGGCCCCACCTGAACCTACGAACAGATGGGAAGGGTGTCGATTGGAGAGGGTGCTGTTGAACTATGAGCAAATAGCTTATAGCAACCCTCCCAATTACGGAGCTGGCGAAAGACCGAAATTGCTCCTTCCAGGCGTTTCACAAGTAGATGCGGATCTGTTGTTTGGAGCTTTACCACACGCTTCTGCAGAGCTCAAATACTCTTCTGGAAGACAACGACAACAGCGGTCTATTGCCATTGCCGATGATGGCTCATCGTCATCTACCGGAAGTGGAAGTGGAAGTGGAAATAGCAGTGGGGTCGAGGAGGATCAGAGTAAACAGAGCGAGATGTTGATGAGGATCTTGGATTTGAGAAACGCCAGTAAAGATGCCATTTCTATCTTGAACAGGCAGAGGGTGATCGATGAGTTTGGAGCTGGTAAAGATACCGGCAGCTCAAGTGTGCAGGGTAAGTCCAGAGCCTGCCCTTCCGCAGTTTAGAACAATCTTTCGAACACAAACAAAGACAAGGACAAGGACAAGAACGCAATGAAACAATTGAACAAAATGCTAAATTTGGTGTGCTGATGTATTCCAACCAATAAACAGCCGCCCTGCTCACAGCAAAGATTCACAATCTCCTATCCCACACCACTTCCAACCCAAAAGACACCTCTAATAGGCGATCACTTCGACTGCTCGTCCAACAACGGGCGAGACATCTCAAGTACTTGAAGAGGACCAAGGGAGAAGATGTGTACGATGCGCTGTTGGCTGATCTGGGTTTGGAGAAGGGCGCCGTGGAAGGAGAGCTCAGGATGACTTTTTGAGTGAAACAGTTGTGATGGATGTTCGGGTTGAGGTATGAGCAGTCCTGTGTCGGGCCGAAGGTTCGGGCAGTTTTGGTTGTGGTTTGGTGAAGACTAACAATGAACAACGAGGACATGTGAGTTGTTTAATATTCCATCTACGAGCATTTTCATCTGCCTTGTCTCAGTATACCCTGTTATCTCTCTCCCCTATTCAAATCTTTTCTTCATCCCTCTATCGTCCCACATTCACGATCCGCACCCATCCATTATCTACCCACAATGATGTTACACAACCAAACCTGATTTAATGAGCCTGAGCCTCCCCAGCAAGGAGGTGTGGACGATAATCTACGCATGACTGAGTTTTTTTTTTTTTACCAATGATACATATGTTAATCCTTATCAAATTGAATCGCTATATATAGGCTCTATGTCTTACATACAAATGTACAAGTGGTTGGGACGATCATTTACTGACGGAAGCTACTGGTAGTATTACAGAGTACACCTCCTGTTCATGGAACGATCTCAACCAAAACTTCGCCTTCTTCGACGACTTTGCCCTTCTCAACGTTCACCTGGCCTACTTTCCCATCCTTCTCAGCCCTTAATGCAATCTCCATCTTCATACTTTCGAGTACGACTACCACCTGACCAGCTTTGACTTCCTGGTCGGGCTTCACTCGCACCTCGATCACGGTTGCCGGCATTGGGGAGATCAGATTCTGTCCTCCACTTGTAGAGGCAGTAGAGGCAGAAGAATCAATGGCGTCAAGGGTCGATAGCTGATGAGATAGGATATAATGCCTTGTAGAGTCAAAGATATGTATCTTTTCCAAAGTTGCCTGACCATGCGTGCCAGCTCCAGTCCCTTGAGAAACGGGTACTACCGTGCTCTTCAGCATCGAATTAGCAATCACGCTACTGATCTCGGTATTGCTCTCCAATTTAGCACTGGATGCGATCAGAGGTGCTCCACCATCGATGCTGACTTCGTACGTCTCGCCTTGACCTTGCGTAATGATTTTGACAGTGACGAGGTGATCATCAATCTTGTACACTGTTGAGCTAAGATCGCCGAATCTACGATGAACCAGAGTTGCCCAAGGCCCATTGCCCAGAGCCTGATGTGATGACTTGGATCGGAGTGAGAAGTATACCGCGGCCTGAGCAATGATTTCATCCGGGATGGAGTCTTTCTTGAATAGTTCATCGTGATAAGTCTGCAATCAAACATCAGTCCGATCGAGGCATGGAGGATGCAGCGGAGAGGAGATATTGTCAGCAAACCGAGCTCCTCATATCGTCCCGCGAGCGCGCCCTCGGGGGAAAACAGGCGGGACCGTCACCTACAGGCACAAAGCTCGTCTCGACCGGGCCAGCCTCAAACGCAGGATGCGAAGCTACGGATTTCAAGAACTCGATATTGGTAGATGGGCCTACTACTTGGTATTCGCCCAGAGCTGAACGAAGGAGGGATAGGGCTGATGATCGATCTGGACCATGGACGATGAGCTTGGAGATCTGTAAGCAAAAATGGAGTCAGCTGGTACTCTTACGGATAAGCGGATAATCAGGTGGGGATTATTTCCCAAAGAGCCACTACTCAATGCGCAATGGGATTATGCTGCCTACTCACCATCGGATCGTAGTAAGAGCTGATCTCATCCCCTTCAAAGAAGCCCGTCTCCAATCGATGCGGCGCATTAACAGGCGCTTGCGTGTGCAACAACCTTCCAGCGTCAGGCAAGAAGTTTCTGAGAAGATTCCCATTAGCTAATGTAGTTAGTGGCTATCTGTGTCATTCATGGCTGTGCCTGACAGATAATTGCGGGCATCACTCACGCTTCAGGTCGTTCGGCATATATACGCGCTTCGAAAGCATGACCTATACAAGGTATTTCCTTCTGCGTGAGAGGTATAGAGTTTCCCGCTGCCACCTATCAAGGCAAACATTGTTGTCAGCTTCTTTCGTCCTTCCTGGAGATGTGTGGCGTGTAACTCACCAGCAATTGCCACTCGACAAGATCAACACCAGTCACCATCTCCGTGACGGGATGTCTTCATCGATGTCAGCTGTCTGACGGGCTCCGAAGCTTCCCACAGAAACAAGACTCACTCCACCTGTAATCGCGTGTTCCTGCAAAGTGGTTCGAGTCAGCGCGAACCACCAATCTCGCGGGTAGAATGAGTGACCCACATTTCCATGAAGAAGTATTCGCCCGTCTCGGCGTCCATGATAAATTCCACCGTTCCAGCACCGACACTGCATATCACATCACGAGAAGACGATTCTGATCAGCTGGACATCCCAAGGGTCCGGTCTCAGCAAAGCTGACTGACTAGTTGACAGCTTTGGCAGCTGCTACAGCCTTCTCGGCAAAATCCTTTTTCAGTTCGGGTGTGAGTCCTGGAGCGGGAGCTTCTTCAATGATCTCTGCGAAGCGAACAAGGCAAATCAGTATCTTCGGTCGATACCTGTGCTGTTCAGGATGTACACCCAAGATGTTATATGACTTACTCTGGTGTCTCCTCTGTACACTACAATCTCTCTCCCAAAGCGCCACGCATCCTCCCAAGCTATCCGCAAAGACTTGCACTTCAACGTGTCTAGGCCTCTCGAGCCATCTTTCAAGGAGGACCTCATCGTTACTGAAAGATTTGAGAGCCTCCCGCTGAGCGGACTGGAGCTCGTCTGCGAAAGATGCGGGATCTCGAACGATGCGCATACCCTTTCCTCCGCCTCCGTGCGTGGGTTTGATCAGTAACGGGTAGCCAGTTGATTCGGCTGCTGCGAGTAGAGCAGACGGTGATTGGTCTGCCCCGTGATAACCGCTGTACCAATCCCAGATGAGTATATTTGAGCATTGGAACCGAGACGATACCTGTACGAATGTCCATGCACGATGAATCTTCAACTCACGGGACACAGGGTACACCAGCAGCTGTAGACTCTGGCACTCAGCTTTTCGCAACGGATAAGTTTCAAAGCAGAAGCATCTATAGCACAACTAACCAGTCATGATCTCCTTGCTCTCCCTCTTGGAACCCATACTCCTTATTGCTTCTACTGGTGGGCCGATAAACACCAAGCCTGCATCTCTTATCCGCTCGGCAAATATCGGTGATTCCGACAAGAAGCCGTATCCGGGGTGGATTGCCTGTATCATCGCATCAATTAAGCCCCCCTACACTCTACAGAACGAAAGGCACGCCTCTTCACTGACCTCTGCCCCGGTAGCATGAGCGACCGCTAGGATTTTATCGATTTTGAGCTGCTCGCTAGTCAGCAGCTGTGCCCTTGAATTAAAAGTTCAGGCTGAAAGGTACTCACATAGCTTTCTGAGCTAGGGGCAGGACCGATACAGTACGCTTCGTCGGCCTACATCTCAACGAGGTCAGCTAGAGTCTCATTCATTTGACTGACAAGAGCCCGAGAGCAGGCTGTGGGAGGCTGAAGTCACCATTTGCACGTGCATGCATCCCTTGTCGGCTTCGCTAAACACAGCTACTGTTTTGACTCCCAGTCTACGGGCAGTCCGGATAATCCGACATGCTATCTCTCCACTAACATAGGGAAGAGTCAGCTATCCATCTATAGTGGGCAAATTTGGCCAGATAGCTCACCGATTCGCGATGAGGATCTTCTTGAAGTGAGGCTTGTTTGCTGCTTGGGTCTCTGTTGCTCCAGGCAGTGAAGTGGAAAGGTCGTGCGAAGTACAAGTAGCGGACAGGCGGCTGCTGGGTAGAGCGGTGGCTGTAGCTAGAGACCTCGCAGAGAACATGGGGGTACGACATTCGGATACGATAGGAGTGCGTGAACCTAAGATGCCTGCAGGTAGTGTGAAACGACGGGCGACCAGGGCAGCCCGGCGAGTATTGGCGAGCGACCTCATTGGGTGCTGGGCGCGAGGGCGGCTAGATGGAAGTGTCCTGTGAGGGGTTATTGGTAGGGTGTATGTACCTGCGAATTTCAGTATAGCGTATTGATGCTGATCGTTGCTGTTCGCGATGAGAGAGATGCAGATGGAAGAGGCCTTCAAGGGGTGGAGCTATGTTATGGAGGTATGGTATTCTTTGATGCTTTGATGCTTTGCGCTCTGTTGTGATATGAGTGCAAAGTATCACTTGATCAGTAACATATAGTGATCACCCGGTTATACGCACCGGCCGGAACTTACAATACTGCACATGCACAGTACACGTGATGCGATGCAAAAGGGCATCATCACGTGACATACATAATAGATGGTGAGATGCAGTTAGTATAATGTGCGATTTAAGCATATTTACCAGTCACGCTTGGTTACTAAGCACGCGCGCTATGACACACTTTAGAGATATAGCCCTTTTGTCCTTTTTGTCGACAACCCATTCCTTCATTACCTTGAGCAGCAAAAAGAAACATCCTCTCCCCATCCTCAAACTCAACAGTTATCGACAAGGGAGACCAAAGGGCTCCGTTCTGCAACAGCAGTAGCGAAGAACTCCCCATTGTCGATTGCAAATCCTGCGTGTCAGAGGCTCAAGACACCGTTTGTGGACCTTCAAACTTGCAAGACTATAACCTGTTCACGCAACACTGCATCAGTCTCCTCATAGCACTCACTCAACTGATATCGTTCCGTCATTCTGTCGCCGTCATGCCAGACAGCCTAGAAGCAGCTGCTTTGAACGGTTCCCTATTCACGTTTCAAGATACCCCGCCCTCACCTACGAGATCAGCGTCGACCTCTTCACCGCAAAATACAGACAACGAGCTCGACTCTGACCTTGACCTCGAAGATGGCGGTCAAGCGACTGGTCAGTCCTCGCGGCTTGGTAGACGTGGAGATACGAAAGGAAGAGGTGCACCGCGAGTACGGAGTCCGCCTGTGGAGCACGATGGACCTCAAACGGGACCTAAGGGAGTCATCGAAGATCGTCGAGCAGCCAACACACATGCGAAACAAGAGAGAGATCGTCAAGTCGCTGGACAGCTGGCCGAAGCGAATAGACGAGCCTTAGTAGGACTGACCATCGATGAAGAAGACGAGCTGAGAAGAAAAGAGCACCAAGGCAATAATGACGATGAAGAATTGGTTGAATGGAGACGTAGAAGAAAAGCTCAGCTCGCTGGGGCTCATGACGATGATGATGATGATTGGGGTCATCACGGGGAGAAGCTGGCGCAGTTGGATACGGGAAGGCGAGAATCCATCAAGCGAGGTGGATTGAGGGAATTGGGCGCAGAGGGCTTTGTGGACGCAGTTGAAAAACCTGGTTGGGTAGCGGTGCTGATTTACGAACCGGTGAGTCCTGCTACCGTTGTTCAGTCATAGTTTGTTCTTGAAGGCCGCCTCATCCTCACAAATTGACAGAGGTGTCAGCACTTTGACTTTTGACCAAACTCTCTTGAACTGATTCGTAATTCCTTTGCATAGGGTATTCCGCGATGCACTTCTCTCCTCGCATCGATGCTTCACTTATCCCTCAACTTGCCATCTTCCCTTTCAATACCTATAACGCTTTATAGAGCACTAGCCTCCTCCCTCTCATTCTCACTTCTACCTCCAACATCTCAGACTCACGCTACAACAACCTCAAGCTATCATGATGACGATGACGAGGACGTACCTAAGGGTAAACCGGACCCAGACGTGCTGCCGACCATGCTAGTGTACAAGGATGGAGAGCTGGAGCATAATTGGGTCAGAGTGGATTGGGACGTCAAGGAGGACGGCATAGAGGGTCTGTTTCGAAGGTGAGTCTTCTCAAAGCGTTTCTGGTCTACAAGCTCGATTCAGTTTATGTTTTGGAAGACGCTAATGTCCTTCATCTTTCGTTCGAAACGAACTTCCAGAGTAGGGATATTACCATCACTCCATAGGACAGGCATCAATCGCCAACCCCAATATCTGCTCGATGCGGACGATGATGACTAGCTTTGCTAGGTACGGTATAGTAGGCTGCCGTCACCCGAGCTTTGGCCGAAAGACGATAATCTTCTGCATATATGGGTTCGACCAACACCGTACCCTTCATAGCTTCCGTTTCACAGACTCCTGGGTCGATCCCGCGTCAGCGGCATGGGCTCTCTACGCTGTGTGACGATACGCTGCAATGTCAATCATGCGGCCAACAGCTTCGATCTCTGGGCCAATTGATCTGTGTGGAGTCGATGACAGCTACTCTTGTATCATCTATATGCACCATTTCCGCGCTCTCTCGCAACCGCTCGAGGCTCGAGCATTACAAAGCAGGTCTTTGACACGTCTTAACAATTGCCCTATAAAGTCGGAGACTAGGATGATGATGGTCCGAAGTAGACATTTCTGGCTGGAGGCTGAGTGAGAAGTATAACAGGCATCAGAGCTCCGCGTGCGCGAAAGAAAGGAGTGAGAGGATGTACCCAGACCAGCTACTTATAAAGATTTAGGCAGCTGTCCACGGCCAAAAGACGCTAAATGCCATGGACTGTGTGAGGTCATGGCTTTCTAACGACAACGTTGATCACCACCTGTCATCAAATAGGGGATCTGGATCGTCTCAGGTGGGTTCTTATCCACCTGAAGAGAGTCAGAGCCAGTGGACTACCTCATCAAATCGGTTGCCCCCATTTTGAGATCGGTCGCCTCCAGTATCTGCATTATGAGTGTTGTAGTTCAGAAGGCAAACTGCACACTCGAGCGCTGTATGTACTGTACCATTGTGCCAATCTGAGATTGTTCCGAGCGCCCTTGAGGTTCAAAAGGTGCAATGAACCCTCCCAGCCCGCTTTGCATCGACCGAGGGGCGCCGGCAGAAGCCCCTGTAGCGCTTTACGAACTGCTTTCAAGCGTTCTGCGATCTATCCATACTAGCGGTGAGTCAATGTGGCTGTGCCATGATGTGTAATGACCGTAGACGTAGCTCGTCGGTACCATGCATTGAGAAGCTCCTCGATGCTCGGTCGGGCCCGGGCAGACTGGTCGCAGGTAGTGTCTCGATGACAGGTTGCCCGGCCCCTTTTCGATGCTTCCCTTATGGTCCCTTTCCGCTTCATCCTTTGTTCGCATGTACAGCATTGGAGAAACTCCGAACCGAATACAATAGTATGACGCTGACTACAATGGATCGCAATCCACCATTGCTGTATCAGGGCGGAGCGCGATAGAAGGAAGGCAGTCACGTCGAAGATACACGAGTCACTTGTTGGACAGTTTCAATTGATAGTTATTGCGCAGCAGACAAATCAGTTCGATGGTATTGAGAGGGGCGTTGCTATGCATGAGAATGCGCATGTCGTATATATTAACTGCGCGTAAGTATTGGACAAGATGAAGAACAGTGTGCAGATGAGATCCGATCGCTTTATGGGCTTGGTGAAGGAGATCGTGCCAAAAGCTATGATGTGATATTCATTCCCTAGCCCGTTTATGTATTATGTTGGTAGTCTACAATATCAGGTCAAAGATACAGTTTACTTGGTCTGCAAAGAAGAAGACGGGAAGATAGTCAGTTTCGATGAATCAACAACACTGCTAGACAAATGTAATGCTCTACTCACAGCCTCCTCGAGGTGAGCAACGAGGTCGTTCCTGTCCTTGGCCTTCTTGAGACCAGCGAAAGCCATCTTGGTTCCAGGAATGTACTTCTTGGGGTTCTCGAGGTACTCGAAGAGGGTTTGGCCACCCTACAGAAGCAGGAGAAAACAAAAACAATTATCAGCACTTGATTCTCCGGATTTGAAAGCTCAGTGAGTACGTCTAAATCCGCGAGTAAAGGGGACTCACCCATTCAACACCCTTGTTGACGTTGGCGGGGGTGTAAGAGTAACCGTCGGCCTGACCGGACTTTCGGCCAAAGATACCGTGAAGGTTAGGTCCGACCTTGTGGGGCTCACCAGCACCGAGGGTGTGGCACTGAGCACATCGGGTCTGTAAGATGCAATCGATCGTGGTCAGCGTCAGCGTCATTGGTAGGTGGAGACATTTGACCGAAATATCATTCTTCAGATCCAAATGACCTTGCAGCGCGTTTGCGAGACTCACCTTGAAGATACCAGCACCCTTGGAGGCGTCACCTGATAGTCGATCGCAGTTGGTCAGTATCCGTGATCTTTTAGCACCCAGTGTCTCGTTGCATCCATGCCGCTTCAACCCCCGAAGGAACCGATCGACAGTATTGCCTCGCCACCATCGATTTTGACTGGATCGATGTTGCCAGCTTCCTTAAGGCTTGAGCATCCTCGAAGGAAAAGGGTACTCACCGGGAGTGTAAGAGTCACCAGCCATTTTTATTAGATGTAATTTGAGATTGAGGTTGAAAGGATGGAGGTCAAGGCAAAATCAAGCACGGGAAATTTGGATGAGGTTGAAAGGAGAGATCGAAGATTTAGTTGACTGATAAAACAATTGAAGTGACAAGTGGTGGAGTGAGAGTGTGTAGTGTGTATACGTATGGTGAGGGATGAATGGTATGCGTGGTATAGTTATAGTAGGAATCTAATTGATCCAATTGGTGGCCTATACCGCCTCTGTAAGCTTGTAATTTCTGGATTTCTATTCCGACCCTTTCCGAAGAGCCAATCATAGACGGCACATTTGGTAACAGGCTCACATTTACGTAATTGAAACGAATCCGTCTGATCCGCCTGGACGAAGCACGTGCCTATCTTTTTGTTCCCATATTTCGGAGGCCTAATTTACCGCGCTATCCAACATGCCTAACTTTCCACCTCAAATCCCTTTGGCTTTGGATGTTACTCGCTCCGAGTGATGAGCTAGATCTCTTGTAAACGTCTATCAATACATCATTTTCAATAACATTACGCCTTGATTTCATCTAACGCAACACAAATCACTCATTCATCATGGTGAGTCGATCTTGTCCAACTGTATGAACGTAGAAGCTTGCGCTGACTGACCATTCTGCGTAGGGCGGCGGTGTGAGTACTGCAGTAGGAAGTAGACCTTGAACATCCGGGAAAATAGGCTGATTGAGAATTGGTATATTGGGCAGGCGCACTATCCTTATCCTAAAGAAGTTTGGACCCCTTCAGGTGAGTCGGTTTGCTGCACCGTCTACTCGAACTTATGGTGGACAATTCTGACTTGATCTGGATAGGCGGTTGGTGGTCGCGACCTTCAAACTGGGCTGCCAACACTGCCATTTGTGTTGTCGGTATCTCTCTCGCTACCTTTGGTGTGTGGCGATTGTCGGCCAACAAGGAACAGAGACATATCGCTCCTACGAGAGCTATTCCTTCTCAACGAGTGAGTGTCACCATCTTCTCTCAATGTGTTTCCTGGGGCAAGTGTCGCTGCGTGAGGGAGGGGGCAGCAGCGAGTCTTGACGAGTTCGGCTTAGTCGCTTCCGGGCGTATGCTTGACTATGGCATGCTGACCGACGTTCATGCTCTATTACAGTGGTCACCGCAAGCACGTGAGATCGGTGTAAGACAAGAATAGACTGAGGGAAAGACGTAAAGGACGAGCACATGCAGTGTATGCGTTTTCAGAACGTCTCGAACCGATTCACGTGTCAGCTGCGGGCGACTGGGACTCGTCTCCATCCACACTGATTGTTCAACGGTGTGAGACTTATACACCGGAAAAGCAGCTGGACAAAATCGAACGCACCTCCTCTCATACTTTGCATACTAACATTCCATGGTCCGTAACCGAATTTCTCGTAAAATACCCGATCTCGTTTAGCCAACAAATACACAATATACCGATATCTTAATTCCCAAGCCCATGATCAAATATGGCTCACAAAAGGCAAACGTTCTCCTCGACTACAAACAACATCATTTAGCATTCCAAACACTGTCAGATAACCGAAGAGTGCTGCGAGATGGGTGTTCCGCGCTGGTCAGGTGCTGCTGGAGTCGAAGTCCGTGTCAGTCTCAGCGATGAAGTTTGGTATGTGAGTGTAGCCGTTAATGCTGATGCCGCTGCCGCCTGGATCCAACTCGTCTCCGGCGGCCAGTTTGCGAAATGTCTATGCGACACAACACATCCGTGATCACAGTCAGCTTGCCTGAAAACCGGTTTTTCATATGAACACGACCCTTTTTCGAGCAATATTCCAACTTTTGTCGATCAACTCACCTCTTGCAGTATAGAGGGCACACCACCAGACTTGGGGGGAGGCCCTACCTGCAAGCTCGTATGTGCTTCTTCCGCTGCTTCAGCGGCGTCCCTGATTTGCGATGGGGCTGCGCACGCAAATGCTTCGGACGGCAAGGGACCGTTGTGCTGGAACCGTCGCTTCCACACTGCACCGCTGGGCGGGATGACTGAGGACCCGTAGATGTCAGACAAAGCACTCTGTAACGACCTCATCATACCCCATGCCTCCTCGGTCTTCGAACGCCATTCTTCTTCGAATTCTCGCTGTTTTTGCACGTGTCGAGATTGTTCGTCGCTCGTCGTGTGTTTCGCGAGGGTACCGTGGACTTGCGACAAGGTGCCTGCTTGCCTAGAACCCAACATGGTTCTGGTCATGGCTGCCCAATCGTTGATCAAGGTTCTCTGCTGTTCAGTCTTTGGCTCTGCATGCTTCGAGTCAATCTCTAGAGCATTCTCAACAGCAGCTTGCGTCATTCGAACTACCTCGTACCAGATCCTTTCGGTTTCCGACGGCCCTTGGGTAGCTTTCGTCCATTCACCAGCCTCAACTCGAGCCCTTTGCACATACAATTCACGACTCTCGTTTGATCCACGGGCGATGGGAAGGGTTTGGACTGTTGGATCCGCTTCCGAATTGGGCACGATGCCAACCTGTGAATCGTCACTCTGTACAATCCCATGAGACGAGGGTCTGAGCTCACTGGTCCACTTTTTCAGCATGTGTTCAACCGGAAGGACACCACGAGAATCCAATAGGTGCCAGGCGCTAACTACCGGACTCTTGAACGTCCTCCCCCTCTGCTCAGTCGAGCCATCAATCGGTGCCCAGGTGTCACCTCCGTCGAGGCTGTAGATCGCACATTGAGAGATTTCAGCCTTTCCGAGTGGCTCTTGACCTTCTTCGGGATGGATCACGGAGGTTTTCAACTTGATCCGACCGATCTGTTGCTTAGGACAAGTCCAGAGTTGTTTCCAATCTTCAACCGAAGTAGGAGGTTGTAAAATACTACTTTGGTCGTATTTGGAATAGAACGCATCCTCAAACGCCTTGTTGCATTCAGTACTGCCCGCCTGGGCCGTTACCGCAGACCCTGTCAGGTCCTGGATGACATCTTGATGAGACTGTGGCCATTCACGTTCTCTGTACTTGACTTTTTCTCTATCCAGCATGCTACGATATACGGCCTTCCGTCCTCTCGCCTCTGCGCTCGCACCTTTAGCCTCAATCCAGAAGAGAGCTAAGCTAGTATCTTCAGGGCACAAGCGGGAGGCTGAACACTCGAGTTGTTCGGCTGTCTGGTCCAGAAAGGACCGGACTGTCGCATCGTTTCGTTTCTCGACATCCTCGAGCGTTCGGTGAAAGCTTGCGTCTTTGGCACATTCGTCCACAGAAGTCCATAGCTCGTTAACGGACCCAAATCTGTCTGCGTAGGCATTCGTTTCAGATCTGATCGATTCCATCTCTCTTCGATAGATACCGCGCAGCCGATCCCTCGCAGAGCGACTTACGCGTCCCTTGCGCTGCCTGTCTTTGGCGACAGCAAGCCGCCGTTGTAGGCTGGCTGCAGGATCTCTTGCAGAGGTCGCCTCATCTGCCTCCTGTTTTTGGATGGCGTTGAGCTCTGCTTGCGACTTTCCTAGCTCGCGTGTTCTCTCCATAGCGCTCTCGCAGAGGTACTCGATAGGTAATTTCTCCTTGCCGAATACGCTGGCTTCGGTAACTTCGAGTTCGGTCTCATCAGTGAAGGGAATGTCACCCTTGACGGTCTCCGCTTGGTCCTTGAACGAGGTGACGCGATTGTCAATGTGCGGTTGATACACACTCCCTTCCTCGCCTGATGGAGGCTCAAGGGGTGCAATAGATGGGTAGTGACGAAGCACAAGTCGGGTTGTGCCATCCGCAGCAGTTGACTTTCCCTCCCCAGGTATCACAGCTTTGTGAACGCTTCGATGGGTGTATCGGCTCGACTGGGGATCAATCGCAGAGGAATCATTGGGAGCGGCATCCATGATGTAAAATTGGGGACGGCGATAGATGCTGAAAGACGAGTAGAGGGTTCTTGACTCGCGTGTATTTTTCTGTCCAGGGGTTTATATATATATAGTCGTGGGCAAGCGATACTCTGACGTTGGGTGGCAGAAGCAGGGCTATCGTCTTCTTGCTGCCTCCCCTCCCCGTCCATCACATCGTAAGAAGCAAGCACAGCAAGGGATGAAATATCGCAAATACCGTTTGCTGTTTGACGCGTGAGCTTTTAAGAAAGGACCCGTATCATGGACACACCCCTTGCTCTCCTTGATACGCGCTCTTTTTCCGCAAAAGCTGACATCGCCTCCGTCTCACCTTTGACTTCAGATCTATCAACAAAGGTTCATCCTTACGTGACGATATACAGGGACCATACGTGTTGCGGTTGGTTGACTCGAACATACTATTGTCAAGCGATACAAAGCGGAGCTCTCGACGGCAAGGGCAAGTTCTGCTCAATTTGGGGGGGTTTTGGCGGCCGGCTGTCGAAGCAGCGAAACGTCAGAGGTGTGCCATAGTGTGTATGTAGGACACAAGTGTCACTATGCTTACGGTGTCTATGATGCTTTCATATGCCAGAAGGACTCAAGACGAGAAGTACGTGAACATCAACCAACACTGGCAATGATGCTCATTATGGTGCAGTGGGTCTTGTACCATACAATCAGTCTGTCTGAAACGATGGTCTGCACGGTGTGCATGCAGGTTCGATGCTGGCGCTGCTGAGTGTCGAAGTTCGCCGTCACTCCAACGGCTGAAGGGACATCCTGGTGTGGAGCTTAGGAAAAGTCTGCATTGGATTTCTGAAAGCCATACGATTTCGAGTCCAGAAATGTGATGTGCTCACAACACAAAAATTAATGCATAGATAGCTACATGCAACGTTACATTGACCTCGACAGAAAGGAACCAGTCGTTCATATCATCACTCAGTTATCTTATCAAAACTGCCAAACGTCACCTGTCTGCTTCTCGATTTGCTGAGACTGCCTTCCCCTCCCGTTACCGTGATACCAGTGTGCAGTGCTTCGAGTCCCTGGTCGCATTATTGCACAACCCATGTTTGTGTTCATCCGTCAGCCTCAATTAACAGCAACAGCGAGAGCCAACTCGGATGCTTGCTCAGACAGGAGCATTACGTATGTAGAAAACAAGAGACTCGGACACACCTTCTGCACTACTGGCGGAACCCCACCTGACTTATCGTCCGCCCGAGTATACTCCATCTCGCCATCGAATGTCGCATTCAGGTGTTCCATGGCTTGAGCTTCACGTAAATGCCTGGGAGCTTCGGCGTCAGTCACATCTGAAGGTATCTCACTGGGATTGCTGGGATTGAACCGCCAACCCCAAGAGTTCCCACCCGTGGGGATTTGCGACGATTCATAAGTTTCCTGTAAACGGGCTCCGAGTGACTGTTTAGTCTCGATACGGATCCTCTCTGCTTGTTCACTCTCTGCTGTGAGTCGTCGAACCGCACCGAGGTGCCTTGACTGCTCGTCTCCATCCGTATGATCCGCCAAGATACTGTGAGTCTCCGCCAAGAAACTGGTGGCATCTCTTTCCATGGTCTTTTGAAGAATCTGTCTCCATTGATCGAACAGATTCTTCTCAACGTCAGTTCTCGGATTCGCCCGCTTTCTATCCTCTTCGAAGTACCTGTTGAATGCTTCTTGTCGTTTTTGAACTGCTTCAGTCCATAGTTTCTCCCCATCGGTTAATCCTTGAGTAAGCAAGAGAGTTGCCGCCTTTTCTTTCCTGAGCCTACATACAAATTCTGACCGACTCTCACCTTCTCTTCGGACACTTTCTGTGCCTTCAGAACCGATTCCCGTTGCTGAGGATCGTCCGGTCGCCTCTCGCAAGTGCGCCGAAGCGGATTCGAGCTTGTCCTTCCACGGTTTCAACAAAAACGTGTCAGACAGCTTGGCACCGGGTCGCGACAAGTGCCAGCCACTGATTTCCGGGGTTTCAAATTGAGTGCCCGCATGCACGCTTTCTTCGTCTACAGGCTGCCAATTCTCTCCGTCCGTGGTGTACATTGCAGATTGAGAGATGGCAGCTTTGTCTCGTCCTTCAAGGCCTTCCTTGAGATGCACGAGTGCGGAGCGAAGCTCAACACGGCCGACCTGATAAAGTGGCGATGTCCAGATGTCTTTCCACTGTTCAGGATCTGTCGGGAATCTCTCGGTATCGCGGTACTGCCCATACTTCGCCTTGAATCCTCTCCCCAGGTGAGCGCTCATTGCGCCTAGGCCGAGGGCGTTTACGAGAGCCATCGACGCCGAATTGTCGTAGCCGGCCTTCGCAATCGCAGGTCTCACGCCCTTCTCGAACACGAGTGAAGATGACGTGACGATTCCACATTGTTTGTCGATCGATGCATAGACAGCGGCGTGCGCTTGGTTCAAAAGTGCTATTTGGGAATCGATCATCTCACCGACCATTTGCTCGTCCTCCGGGCACAATCTGGTGGCCAGGTCTTGTAACGTTTCCTTCGTTCGCGTCAAGGGCCCTTCCCAGCGTTCTTTGTCATGTTCCACCAGCTCCTTGTAAGCCGACTCGTACGTGTTGGCGACTGTAGTCGCAACCATATCTCGGGCGATGAGACCGTGTAGCGGATCGTAGGCTGATCTATCGAGCTCTTTCATCTTAACTTCTTCTTCCGCAAGTGTCTTTCCAAACCACCTTCCCTGCTTATCTGCAACAGTGATGTTTGATGGCGCTTTGCTCGCGAGGAACTTGACTCTTTGCTGCGTCGTCTTGCGCTTGGACTCTATCTGTTCTCGAAAGACGGCCAACTGATCAGTCGAATTTTCAAACGCCTTAGTAAGGCGCTTGATATTCGAGTTGAAGAGTTCAGTCTCCAACATCGCATTCTCACAATCGCTGTCCACTTCCGTCTCGAGGGCCGCCTTGCCACGTTGGGATTTGCTGTCAAACCGCCCGGACAAGAAGTCCACCTGAGGGATCCGAAACGGCTTCCATTCGGCAGAACCTGACTCTCGATGCCTAACGGACAATCCCACAGTCGGTCCCTCCTGAGTGAGGATCAGGTCGGCTTTAACCTCGACGTTGGGTGTTTCCTCTTCATAGAGGGGATTTAGGGGATCAGACACAGACATGATGGGACTTCAGTGTGCAAGTGATGTGGTGAACAATAAAAGACTCATTAGGTGGTGCGACAACGAACCTGTAGATTGCTATCAAAGGCGGGAGATACTGATACTGGGTGTGCAGTATATGTATTATCGTTGATAAGTAGAATTCAGGCGACAGCAATGGTTCGCCAGCACACGTTCATAAAGTTGTTTTCCATAGATATAAGCGTCCCCCTTAGTGGTCGGTCACCCGACTGTACGGGGGGTTGCAGTACCTGTTCGTGACATTGGGCGATTCAAGGCGATGGTTCCTCGCCTGAAAGGTTTTGTCATGAGAACAATGGACCGGCCTTCCAAACGAAGCGAAGATCGAGCTATCGTGCTTCCTTGGCCCAGCCTTTTCAAATGGCATGAACAGAACAATGCAAGAAGATGGATGTCATAGTAATCCATGCATACTCCCAGATCATTCCGATCAATACAAGCAGCGCTTCGTTACGGTTACTATTGCAATGCAGTCATAGGTCCAGACCCTGCTCGGATCCTTTAATCGCTTTTTGATTTCGTTTCTCGTTTCAAGCTAGACCTTCCAGATTCTACAAAGGTCCTTGTCATCCAGGACCAATGCCGTCATATCCCCTTGCTCCATCTCCATCATCCACGACCCTCCATTCTCATACGACGTCGTTCTCTGTTGACCCTTCTGGTCTGGCCCACCACCAATACATACCACCACTTGACCCGGTGCATCGGGGTAACAGGGTCGGAGGTACTCGGCCGGTATCTCCTCGATGATGGAAGCGTCTTCGAGAGAGACACAACGACATGATTCGCCAACAATGGCGTCATGGCCGAATCGCTTGCCGTCGTACAGACCTCGTTGGAAGTGTAGTGGTGCTCGAGTACCAGGTCTGGTAGAAGGGCCAATCTCCACAATAACATTCCGGAAATCCAGTGCCCAGTCCCACGGTATACCTGATGGAGACACAAGTCAGCAACGGATCACGAAGGAGTGTAAAGTCTATGCGATGAGTGGATCTAACTTACCACCTGGAGCTACAGATGGTGGACCTCCGTTCGCTGGGCCGCCGTACGGTGTAGGAGCGCCGAAAGGGGTTGGTGCACCGTAAGGCGTGGGTCCTCCGACACCTGGCGTGGGTGCTGACAGTGCTGCGGCGGGGGTTGGTGCGGCGAAAGGTGTTGGCGCAGCAAAAGGCGTGGGCGCGCCATAAGGTGTCGGTGCAGTGTAGGGATTTGACGGGGCCGCAGGTGTAGGTGCACTATGTACCCCAGGATTGGGTCCTCCGTATGGCGTAGGAGCCGTCAGAGCACCATTACCGAATCTTGATCCACCCGCCTCCGCACCAGCACCATACATGGATCCCGCGGGTGCAGGAGTCCTGCCACCAGATGGTCCAGCGCTGGCACCATAAGGATTAGGTGTTTTGCCTCCGCCACCAGCGCCGGCACCGCCCCAAGCAGGAGTCTTCCCGCCATCTCCATAAGCATGGGCAGGTGTCTTGCCTCCTGCAGCCCATCCTGGTGTCTTGCCTCCTGCGTTACCATAAGCTGGACCAGGTGTTTTGCCACCAGCTCCCCAGCCTGGAGCCGGTGTTCGGCCGCCTGCACCTGCAGACGCGTAAGGATTGGGGGTTTTCCCGCCGATGCCCTAAAGACAATCATCAAGCGAAGTCAGTATTGCTACGGGGTTATGATGAGGCTGACTCGGAACTTACGCCTGCTGCGTAGGGGTTTGGGGTCTGTCCAAATCTTGCGCCTGGAGTTCTCCCACCGAAGCCAGCAGGAGTTTGGCCACCCTATTGACTGATCAGCACATTTCCATGTACGCCATAGAGAGACACTCACTGCCATAGGTGCACCACTATAAGGGTTGACATCATACCCGCCAGCGCCCGAACGACCGCCGAATCCACCAGCAGGTCCAGCTTCCAGGGGAAATGTAGCACCTGTCTTTTGACTTGAATAAAATGATACGTCAGCTGAGAAAAAGATCAACGTGACCAATGTAGACTCACTCCTTCCTCTTCAGTGATGTCAAAGCGATAGTCAAAGTCTTGTTGTTCGTCTTCAGCTCCACTCTGGCGTTATCGCCTTGGATATCCCTGATCGTTCCCATCAAGCCTTTACTGGTGCCTTTCGTGACGACAACAAGGGTGTTGATCAATCTGTTTCGGTTGACATTGGTAGGAGGAGGTGGCATAAGACTAGCACCGCCAAGCGGTAGTTGCTGATTGAGCGCGGGGTTCATCTTGCCTAGATCGCTGACTGCTGACTTGGGTGTGGCTGAGATGAGCGATTGGGCTCGAGCGACGTAAACTCCGTTGTTCTCGGTGTACTCTCGGTTGTGCAAGAAAACGAAAAGCGATCGGAAAATATTGATGACCTCTCCTTGTCGATTCTCCCCTTCGGTTTCCTTCATGACATCCCCGACCTTCATGTCGTTACCCTGAGAGTCAGTGGCCACCGCGTATCGTTTGTTGTCGCGTCGCAATGTGACCTGATCCGGTGTGACGCTCTTCGAAGCACCGTTCTGGTCGAGAATGCGCAACAAAGCCCCTTCCACCTTGGTAACGACAGCGGCGGTAGTCGAGCTATACAAGAACCTTCAGCTTGACTTGCTCGACCAAACGGCTGGCTACCGTCTCTCTCACTCACTCGAGCATGACCAGATCATGGATGTCATATAGACCCCCTTGCTTCGTGGTATTGGTAGTATCGGCAGCTTTTCTAATGTCCTTGGAGAACACTTTGATCTGCGCGAATCAGCATTTGCCCATCAACCTAGGCACTCACTTCTTGTTCTCCTTGGTCCGACATCAAGGTGACTACGTCTCCCTTCACTTCCACGACCATACCAGTCGCGTTGGCGTTCTTTCCAGCAAGGACTTTTACGTGTTCGCCGACATCAAACCTCTTCCTAACGCTTCGAGAGGGGACTTCGATGATTTGTCCATGTACATCTCCTCCGACTGCCTTGATTGCTATCACATCGGGAGTGACAGTTTCTACCGCACCGTAAAGACCTGTCTGTTCACCCTCGTATACCTCGACTTGATCACCTGGGAATAAGACTGACACCGTCAGGTTCTTGTTGGCGTCCGCGATCGCTGAGAGGTCGAATTTGGCAGTCGACTGATCATCGCCAGAGAATCGGGAAATCTCCTCAAGGGTCGGATTGACGGCCTCGCTTTCGACGACGGTGATTTTGACATCCTTGACGCAGAAACCGTCGATGTATTCGTCGTTCTCAAAGAAGTAGCTTCCCTGCGCTCCCGATCTAACGCTTTGTCGACCATAAATCTTTCTCACATCGTCGTAAGAGAACAGTCTAGCAGGTGGCTTAACGTTGGAACCCAGCCCTTTCCCATTGACAGCTCGCTCTCTCCTCTTTTCTCTTGGGGTCAGGTCAATTCGAGGGATAAACTTGATTCCAACTACTCCGCTCGTGATTTGATCCGTGTCTACCACCTGAGCCAGATCGCCGGTGTGTTTCCCTCTCTTCATCCTGACCCACATTCCAGGGATGAGGTTGACGTCCTTCTTCTTGATCTTGAGCAATGGAGCCATCTCTTCAATGGGAACCAGTGATACGCCTTTCGACATGAAGATACCGACGATACCGTTGACAGCGGCACTGACGGCGGCGGATTGTCGGGCTTCAAGGAAGATCATACCGGGGAGGGAGTCTCGACAGAACACGGAAATGACCTCGATAGGGTTGGCAGAATATTGTTGAGAGAAGACTTTTCGGAAAATGGATGCGCAAATCGCGGGTTCTCGACCGGTCTGGGAGGTGAAGCGCTAATGGTCAGACATGATACTGGCCTTAGAGAGGACACTCTTACTCACTTTGACAATAACCCTCCACAGTGATGGGTCATTTACACCAGGCATTAGTAATCTTTGAGGTACCATGTCGCTATCTCCGTTGTATCTCGCAGAAGCCGTTCTGGCATGTCGCTCCTTCAATCTTTGTACGATATCCTGTACGTCCTCCTCCTCGTTCCTCCCGAACGATCGGTCCAGTCGGCGATGCTGGTAGTCGCTCTGTGCGGCGCCTTCTTCCGGCGCCTCGTCGATGAACTCGGCAACTATGATGACGAGTTAGGTTGAGAGTCAGCTTGACAGCACGTCAGACTATTCCAACACAGCCCAAAACAAACACGGCAACTAACCGTCTCCGTAGTCATTGTCTTCGTCTTCTTCCTCGTCCTCGTCATCAACCTCAGCTTCGACATCCAGGAACCTGTTTATCTTTTGCTTTCTTCGACGCTATAAATGAGAAGTCAGATAGCTGCAGGACACATCTTCTGTCGTAGCTTACTTTTCTCCGTCGTTCTCCTACAGAAGCAGTCATGGGGTCGATGGTCAGTTCAGGATCGGGTCGCGATACATCCATGCGCAGAGCTCACCTCCCCTCTCCTCTTCCTCGTCTTCGTCTTCGTCTTCTTCATCGTCCTCGTCCTCGTCTCCATCCTCGTCCTCATCGTCATCATTACCGTTATCAGGCTTGGGATCTTCTTTCACGTCCTGTGCAGCATCGTCCACATCCTGGTCATTGCTGGAGATATCAGTGACTGCTTCTTAAATGAGGTGTGGCTGCATGGCTGGGATAGACTCACGTCCTCCTCTGTTTGCATAAGCGATTTCAAGCACAGTGAATAGCAGTCAGTACGAATCTATTTATTTCTTCTGGAAAAACAGGATCGCTAACCATCTGGATCTACAACTCTGGCCTAAGGCAGTTGTAAGAACGGCAGAAGTCAGCATAATCCGCGCCATTGGCTTGGCTCCTTTGGAGCAATTCGAGACTCCACCCACCCTCTTCTTCGTTACGGGTTTCTCATCCCTCTCATCGTCTGAACGGGGATCTACTGGCGAAGAGGAATCTTCCTGGTCCGACATGACGCGACACGACAGCGAAGCGTATCTTTTCGTCTCCTGTAAGTTTGGTTGTGCAGTAGGGAAGAGTATAGCCCCTAGCCGGTGTATTTGATCTCTGGCTCAAAGCGAGAATCTATCTGGTACAAGATGGAAGGAGGATAGCAAGGATGACTGTCATCATGTTATTGATTGATATACAGTGATTTTCCATCCTTGCATCCTTGTCGAGGTGTGACCGGTTACAGTGGTTACAGTGGTTAAGTTGGACTGGAGTACTGAATGGTACGGTGACGAGATGATTTGGGATAAATTAGAATAAATTGATGACAAAATAATTTATGCGTACATACATACGCGTATGACTTCACTAGTCAGTTGGGCAACCCTCTCTACCTTATCTATTTAGGTGATTCCTGTCTTTCCTAGGCTGCTCTCTCTCCCTGGTTAGATCTTTCCAGGCAATATCAGAACGAGTTTGACCTGACAAATGACTTCAGGAAGACAAGATGAGAATGCCATTCTTCTCGCAACACGACACACACCCATAAGCAAAAGCAAAAGCAAAAGCATCGGGACCAACACTGGCACCAGCACCGGCACCGGCATCAGAAAGGCACCCCGACCCCGAGAGGTTGCGAAATCAGTCAATGAAAATGCAAATGCGCTGCTCCTTACTCGTAGGACGCTCCTTGGCAAGTCGAATGATCGACTCACCAAGGCTGGACCTGATTTTGCACAGAACAACAAGGCGAATGCAACTCAAGGTCAGCTAATAGCTCAATCGTGCCAAATCAGGATAGACTGACTGATATCTGCATTACATGAATTTCATCATTCAACATCGTCCAATCCGATCCAGCAGATGACAAGCCAAAACCTACTGTCGCTTCCAATCGGACTCGAACACCTCTAACATCGGTTCCTGTTTCTCGACCATCCGCTCGAGAGCGATCGACACTCCCTTTAAAAGCCGCTAGTCAATCACCTCTGGCGGGCGGACAGGAGACGAAGGCAAATACGAAGACGAAGACGGCTCGTCCACACGCACTACGGTCCAAGATCCAGGAACCTACCATATCATCCCAGTCAAGGTCGAGAGTCCCTCACACAACAAGCACGGTGTCGTCGAGGACGAAACTTGCCGCCTCGACAGGAGCAAGAGGTACCAAAAAGCTGAACGTATATACCCCGGCATCCAGCATCACACGGAATGTGGGCCCAAACTCCTCACATGTAGCTGCTGTCAGCACGAATTCGCAGAACACCAATTCAAAGCAACAGTCTATGTCTCACAAAACAGCGGTTGACAACGATTTTGAGGTGGAATATATGCCTCCTACGATGCTAGGTGGGTTAATGATCATCAATCTGCATCTTGGTATCACGCTGACTTGTAGTTTTCCTGTCACATCGACAATTCAATGTTATCGTAGGTTGTACAGAGCCAGCATATTTCCCGGGCCACTTGCAGACACCTCCGCTGGACGACTTGGACTTGCACTTGGCACCTAATGAGCCGAGTCTGGAACCGGATCTCAAGCTCGATCTCGACGATGTCGTCGACTTGCAGCCCACTATGACAACGGCCGGGGTAAACAGTAAGTTATCTGCCCTTCTTCCGTCCGTTCGCTCGTTCCTATCCGATCAACCTCCCCGATTCAATGCGGTTCGTCATCTTGAGTGTCGACGTCTGCTAAAAACTCTGGCGCTGACCCGGACCTCAACTTTTTGCGGTGGATTCTTCAGACTACAATGTCGACGACTCACCTATCCTCGCGATGTCCGATGACAATGAAAATGGCAATGAAATTGAGCCCGCGCTATTCATTCCTGGCCATGAACAGAACGACGATTTCGTCCTCAGCATCTGAACAATAGTCCCCCTTGAAACGGTCTCACTTGTAGATTGTGGCCTTCCGACCATATGGAAGCCTTGATGAATCGACAAAATACAGATACTTTTCCATATAACATTTAACGATAACGACCGATATTCACGACACGATCCGATCCGACTTGTCACGCACTAACTATGTATACGATCGATAACGACCCAGTTCATGCCTTGTACCAAACGAATGACCAGTTGTTACAAAATATGCATCCGTCACTTGCGATCTGTATACTGTACATGGGCAGGAGATCAGACGCAGCGTCACATCATGCTGTCGCTGTGAAATCCTTTCCCTGTGTGTACGAGCTTGACGCCCTATTGTAGGTATCGCACGAGTACAATCATGTAACATGGGTTCCTACATGCAGCATATCAGTACAATAGGAGTCCGTATGTGAAAGAGATGAGATTCCGCTGTTCCGTTTTGACCTCCCTTGAATTCGTAGCGCGAGTACTTGAGGGTGGTAATATCGAGGGACCGTGGCGCTCTGCTGCGAACACTTTGCCTATGCTGAATAGATTCCCCTGCCCTATTGAAATGTAGTCACGGCGAACTATGACATTCCCCTAGGATAAAGATTAGGATCGTGTTCTCAGGAACCAGATATCGACGTGTATTCTCTTCATACGATTATCTCTCATCTCCCAATGTATCGTACGATTAGGTATGTCGAATGTATCTCACGTATTCTATCTGCCCAACTTCTCCCTCTCCAGGTACGACTCGTTTCTCGCCCTCGCTCGCAATTTGATTTCCTCCATCGAAGACGAAAACCAGAAAAAGAAAGCGGGCTGATTGCCCGTCAATGTCATCATGTCTCTCGCTCAAATTTCAAATTGGAATCCCAAAACGATACGGTATTACGGTTAGTCTATCAATAAAAGGTAGTTCCTGCCATCGCTCCAGATTAAGGCACTTCTGTATTCGGTAATACTCAATTATGTCTATCTCCCTCTTCAAGTTGTAATCTTATTTTCCACCCTCGCAGCGGCAGGTGGAACATCTTTCGTCATCACGTTGATCGAACACATTGACCGAAGAGAATCCTGTCGGTCCCCGCGCTCAAGCCTTTGTCGATCGCGGAACGATTTGACAGTTACTCCTCGCCAGTCACCTGAGTCAAGGCAATCCGTCGCTTCTTCTTGGGCTGTTCCTCTTTCTTCGCGCCTTCTTGTCCTCCGCCTAAAGCTGAATCTTCGCCACCACTCATCGAGTTCCTCTTGATACTTGCACTAGGGGCGATATCGTCAACACCCAATCCCAATCCCATGGTGGTAGATGATGCCTCGCTTCCAGCTATACTTGGCGCCTTGCCCATCCCTACGCTAGTGCCGGATACAGATCTGAACGTGAAGCCTTCGACTTCTTCACCTGGCGTGGGTAAGATCGGGTCCGCTGACGAGATGCTTGCCACGCTCGAAGGTGGTCTATGCGCTTGCCCGCTTGAACCAACACCGTAAAGAGGTAGACCCTGGCTGGTACCCGTACTGGTACTAGGGTGTCCGGACGGAGCAGTAGCGTTGGTGATGACGCTACTGGCAGTGGAGCCTTCCCTGTCGTGTCTCGCAAACTGAGGGGCGGGCGATTGTCTGGCGACTGAAACGGCAGGCGAATGCGGCACGGGCGTAGCTGCTGCAGAACCGGAATGGTGTGATACGGGCGTTGCCATTGTTGGGTGAGATGAGTGGGAATGCGATTGAGCGATAGCCGCTAATTGTCTGTGGTGCTGTTGCGTCGGGTGGACGGTTCCGAGCTCAAGTGGGTCGAAGACTACGATCGAACAATAGCCGTCCGATGATGAGAGCATCAGTGCTTGACCATCGGGAGACCTATACCATCCCGAAATGCGTTGATCAGCAGGATGTCAGAGTCATGTGGACTAGTTTGAACCCATCAGCTAAATTGTGCCTACCAAGCTACATCGGTGAAGCCGGCATAATGGAGACCCTTGAAGATGGCGATAGGCGAAGCCTGCTGCGTATCATACAAAAGTACCGAGTCTTGACAGGCGACGGCATATAGTAGTCTGTATGGTAATGCAAAGACACTTCCCAAAGGTTTCTCTTTCTCTTTGTCATCCTTTTCTGGTGGTGGGGGTGGCGGCATTGACAATGACACGTGAATGGGTCCATTATCGTTTCTGTCTAGTGTGATTTGTTTCGGTTCATTGGAAGCACCGTTAGAGCTTGATCCGGTCCTGAGATCGTAGAACACAGGCGAGAATCGGATGGCTACTGCGGCGGTCTTGTGGCCAGGCAAATGGGCTATAGGCGTTCGAGCAAGATTCGCTCTCGAGTAGATGTAGACGGTGGGTTTCCCGGTGTCGATGTTCTTTGGCTTCGGTACCGAGTTCGATCCGCCGGCTGAAGTGGATTCTCGATCAGGGGTGTCTTGTGACAGGCTTCTGGTGGAAAGCATGGGTGATCCCTTGAATATCTGGTCTTCGATTTGCCCAGCGGGAGTGAGCAGAAGACTGCCGTCGGGCGAAAAGGTCAAACGCCTGAAGAATCTCGTCACACCCTCTTCACCATACAGGCGCTGCATGATAGCGGATGTTGAGGTTGGCGGGGCCCTGATAGCTGGCAAAGGTGGAATCGGAGATGGTGAACGACCAGCTCGGCCAGGGAACGCAGCAGCGCTGAGAGATGGCGAAGCAGCAGCTTGCGAGCCTGAGAAGGACGATCTTCGAGATCCGGGTCGATTCGACGTCGCTGGAGGGTTCATCGCAGCAGGAACAGGTTGGGGTGTTGATGGTACCGAAGTACTGGGAGTAGCGGGAGTCGGTCCTGCTGAAGCTGAAGACACTGATTGATGATGTGCTGATGCGACAAGTGGTTCAGGCAGTTCCGAAGTGGTGGTGATGACTGAGCCTGTTTCCGAGGTTGTGGACGCCCTTCGTGCAAGATTGGGCCGAGTGGATGAAGGGAATGAGGGTGTACGTGAATGACGGATCTCCATTCGAGTAGCTCGAGAGACTGGGTGGACCTCGGGTACATTGTTTCGGAAAGCAAAGGTGTTGACGTGCACAGTTCTGGTCAAGAATGTCAGTGAATCCTTGCAAAGTGCCCCCGCATCGGATTTGTCACTTACCGATCACTGCTCTGCGTAGCAATGTACTCGTTCAACGGATCCCATGAAACGCCTTGTACGTTGTGAGTATGCTCACGCAAGGCAAATACACATTCACCTGAAAAACAAAGTACTGGTCAGCTACCTATGCTAAGCGAATCGAATCAGCGAGCTTACCTGTCGATGCCTTCCAGATCGTTGCGGTGTTATCGGTCGATCCAGCAATGATGAACTCGCCGTCTGGCGACCACGAGAGGTCATATACGTGCTTCGTGGTGACTCTGAGTGACATGTCAGGTCAGCGACGCGGAAAGCTGGTTCATTGAATGAAGGGATTTGTATGGGAAAAAAAGCTCACTGCAGCATTCTCTGTGATCGCCAGTGCTCTTTGTCGGGCAGCTCATCCGCGCTCTCTCCAAAGGTGACAACGGGCTTATCGGAAGAAACCCACAAGATAACATTTCCGTCTGCCAAAACACACAAAGAAATGTCAGCGTCTAGGCTGTCTATCTTTCACGGTTACGTAGCAAGATGACAGGTGGATCCCAACTCACCGTCACCGGCAGAAGCGAGTGTTTGTCCATTAGGGCTGAATCTCACCACGTTCACGGCGGCGGTATGTTTCGACAGGGTCGTAAGGTACTCTGCTCGTGGAGGATGCTGGGTAATTTCTTGGCCTGTAAGGGCTGCATGTGTCGAGGTTGATACTGAGGGGATGTTGGGATGGATCATCCATAGCTATATGCAGAGAAGAGTAGTTGGATATCAATATCTCGTCAGCTGCAAAAACCTGGTTCAGATGGGCGAGTCTAGCCAAGAGCTTGGATATGCCTACAGCATTCCAGGCTTTTGGACCGGACATTTCGGAAATCTTAGACGAGACTACTCACCCTAACTTTCGAATCACCGCCAGCAGTAGCGAGTCTATACTGTCTTCCGCCCGCAACAACAGGTCCAGCTGAACTGCTCCCGCCAGCTCCTGTGCCGGTACCAGCTCCGGCTGCTACGGATGAAGAGGTCGACGGCTTCTCATCTTCGTCATTGGATGGATTGGCAGTCGAGAGAGCTAAGAGACGTTTCAGTTGGGAGGGGGGTAGAGGCTGGAAGTCGCAAGAATAGACTGCTTGGGTCTCGTGCCAGCTGTTGAGTGAGGGCAAGGAGAGGGATACCATCGATGATCATCAGCTTTGTCATGCAGCCTTCGACAAACTGGGACGATGGGGAACGAGGGCAAAGGTTGCGTTCTCTGGCAACAGGCTTGACGGGGGACTCACGATATTTCTAGTACTTTAGGTCGCATGATTGGCTCTTCTCTCTTATTATTGTAGGTTGAGTTATGTATGTGCGGATGATCAAAAGTATAGGCGAATATCGACGATAAATGTATGAGTAGCGTCTGTCTGCTCTTGCGCTGGGACACCCCACAGGTACAGGTGATTCCTGTCTTTGTTGATAGTCGTGAGATATATTATATGTAAGGGTGACTGATTGATTCCCAGTGATCTGAAACCCGCTGAGGACTATCGTAGGGATCCTGGCCTTTTATTGCTCAAAGCGAGAGAATGCGTTTTCAGGCAAGATAGGAGAGGGTCTAAGCTGAGGGGTAGTATTGCACCAGGCTCGGTCGCCTAGGGGTCCTTTCGATAATGATGATAATGATGAGTGAGGACTGGGGGAATCGAGGATTCGAGTGCTATGTGCAAGTGGTTCCCGACTGAGCAGGGTCGTGATGCGGGGTTGGGATGAAAGGATGCTGTGGTTGATGCTTTGCTCTCAAAAGCTCGATATGTATCTGGTGATGTGGGAATTGTGCAAGTTGGGGGAATGATATGATTCGGTTGCTTTGTTGGCTCCGATACTGCTCGTGAGAGAGACCGAGGTGAATGATGCTGTGGAAGCGAACGAGCGGTATGTTGAGGGGTGTAAGAGGACTCGAAGGGCTTCAAATAGCAAGAAAGAGTCCGGTTCAACCAATCATTCAACCAAGGGAAGGGGGGAAAGTTGAGCCGCTTATATCAAGGAATGGTGAAATGGAAGAATTGAAGGATTGAAAGGCGACTTGTCCCAATCCCGTCGTTGAATCTATGGGGTCCGAGTATGTATGTATGAGTGCAACGGTTGATCGATTGTTCAGAACCAATTTTGTGGTTTGCGGTTTGAATTCGAGGGCATCTACAGTGAGTGAGTAATAGCGCATGCATGCATCCATGCATCCCATTCATCTATCCCGTATCCATGTCTATACGCATATCCCATCACCGTGCCAAGGTTCGGACGTTACTTTGAGGGTCATGAACCTACTAGCTACCTAGCTACTAGCTACTTGGCTAGCTGAGTGGATGGATCCAAGGGTGAATGGGGGCCATACATGGGTATGACCGACGCGCCTATCCATTACCCATGCTTCCTTCGCCATTCATCTCCGACGTCTCTAGATCTATCATCCCCGTTATGACAAACGCGATTTACCGCATTCGTTCGTGTGACTGACCAGCTAGCTAGCTGTGCAATACGGATACGCAACTAGCTTTACGGTATGTATTTATACGGCACAGGTGTTTCACATCATAAATATGGCAGAAAATACATGCTTCCTCGATTACGAATACCGTACAGTCAAGCAGGCCGACGACTCGTGAGAATCTGACTTCCTGGCGATTGGGGCAACAGGAGGAAGTAGCACTGGAGTGAGCTCAACTCGATCAGATGGCTCATACGGGGATAAGCAGGCGTCTGTCCCGCGTAGCTATCTAGTTGGGAGTTTGGGTAGTGGTCTATATGCTTGTAGGCGATACTCGAGCTCGCAGACTCATCCGCATAATTTGTGCAACCTTATGATTGTACGATAACCCCCTCAAATATACATCTTAGAAAAGTCATGAACATGCAATAATGACCTACTGCATGCCTTTATGGACCACCCATTTGGCAACTTTCTATCGGTGAATCCTGACAATCTCGCCGAGCCTGAGATACGGGTACAAGACGTCTAAGCTACAGCCATTCCCATGCCTTCCTCCTTGATCTTCTTCTCCCCAGTCTCCTCGTTATCGTTGGCAGTCAAGCCAGTATCCTTGTTGACCCTCTTCCCGCGCGTAGGCAGTCCAGCGTACTTGTCCCTCATCTTCTCGTACTTCAGCCTCTGTTCTCTCGAAACGGAGGGCAAGGTCTTCTTGGCGGCCAAGGCAAAGTGCTTGGCCGTCACTCTCAGCTGATCGGCCTCGCTGCTACTTCCTCCGGTAGGTACAATGGGTGCACCGTTGTCGTTATCGGACTCGAACGCGCCGACTTTCTCTAAAGCTGAACGCAAAGCAAGCGTAGCAGCCTCTCGGACTAACGCTGCGATGTCCGCACCAGAGAAGCCATCGCATTGAGATACAACGATATCCCGAATCTGGTCGTAGTGGCTTTCTTCGATGGGCGTGCGCTTTGTGTGCGTCTTGAGGATCTCAAACCTCTCGCCGGGGGATGGTAAGTCTACGTAAAGCAGCTTGTCAAGTCGACCAGGTCGGACCATCGCTGGGTCAATCATATCGGGTCGGTTGGTAGCGCCGATGACATATACTGCTTTCCGGGCGTCGAGGCCGTCGAGCTCAGTAAGTAAGGTATTGACCACACGGGCGGACGATTCGGACTGAGAGATCGCGGACATGTCAGATTTCCGTCTCTCTTTGACCATATGTTTCATCGACGCTCAAGGTTGATGATGCAGGAGTAAGGGGGATGAACGAGAATTGGGGACAATGTAGCGATGTCAGGTCTCACTCACCATCGAGTCATCTCGTCGCGGTACGAGGGCATCCAATTCATCGAAGAAGATGACACAGGGTGATGATGCCCTTGCTCGGGTGAACACCTGCCTCACGGCCCGTTCACTTTCACCGACATACTGCAAGTTCAACGAAGCACATCATCAGTATACAACAAGGACAGGATACGCTTGTTTTTTTACGAGAGTGCTTGACTCACCTTGTTGAGCAGCTCAGGACCTTTGACCGAGATGAAGTTCGCCTTACTCTCATTGGCCACAGCCTTCGCCAGCAAGGTCTTACCGCAACCTGGCGGACCCCATAACAGTACTCCACTGGGTGCGTCAATACCCACGACTGAGAACAGCTCTGGATGTCTGATGGGCTGTACAATGGCCATGTGCAGCTCATCTCTGGTTTGGGATAGAGCACCGATATCGCCCCATGTGACATCGGGAATGGTCGCAAAGCCTTCTCTTTTGGCGGAAGGTTGTACGATCTTCAACGCCGAGGTGAAGTCGGCTGGCGTGAGCGATAGTGTGCCGAGTTGCTCGGAACTCAATGGGGCAGGATGTGAAATCAAGAATCGAGCGATAGCCGTTTCTCGAAGATCGGGAGGCAGGGTCGAGAATGGCGGATCATCGATCACCATGTTTTCGATCCCGTCGTCGGATGGTAATTCCCGTTCACCAGAAATGATCTCCTCGAATATCCGCTTGACTGCTATCACACCCGCCTCTGTCGTTAAAGCTGTCAAGTCGGCACCGATGTAGCCAGGCGTGGATTTCGCCAGCCATCTGAAATCCACGTCTCCGGATAGTCGGAGGTTTGAGCATAGTACCCGCAGGATTCTAAATAGAAGCTAATATCAGCGATCGCAGCATGAGAAATGAAAGATGTTTTGGCAAGGCATGTACGTACTCTTCCCTTCCCTCTTGTGTTGGAACACCCATTTCAATCTCGTGGTCGAATCTTCCCGCTCTTCTCAACGCCGGGTCAAGCGAGTCAGGTCGATTCGTTGCTCCGATGATCACGACAGGTTCTTCGGATGAAGCAAGATCTGCAAGCCGATAGCAGTTTAGCGTCAGGTCTTGACGCGATGGAGAGCGCTGATACATACCGTCCATACATGTCAACAACTGCGCGACTATTCTTCGTTCCATTTCTCGTTGTGCTGTCTCTCTTTTGGGCGTGATAGCATCTACCTCATCCAGGAACAACAGACAAGGCGCGAGTTTCTAGACGAATATGTGGACAAAAAGTCAGCTTGAATGAAAACGTCACCAAGCTTACATGAAAGCTGAATTTCAAATATCCTACCTTGGCTTCGTCAAAAGTATCTCTCAGCGTCTTCTCTGATTCGCCTGACATTCCGGAGACGATTGAAGGCGCTGAAACATTGATGAACGGGAGGCCCAGTTCCTGAGAAAGGTGAGAAAAGATGAGTTAGTTAGCTAGACAACCCCTTTCGAAAGTTGTTGATTATAGATTATTCCAGTTCCAGAGGAAATTTACATACTCCTGCCAAACACTTCACGAGCTGAGTCTTTCCTCCACCAGGGACACCATGAAGCAGTACACCCCTCGGTCTCGGTACACCGGTGTGCTGGTAGATCTCGGGATGTAGCAAGGGCAACACGACTATCTCCATCAACTGGGTGATCTGAGATTGCAGACCTCCAAGTAGCGAAAGCTTGAGTTCGGGAGGAGCATATTTGGCGGCTAGAGCTTCCGGATCGTTGTTAGCGGTGGGACGTGGTCGTTTTCTTCGCACAACGGGTGTAGGCGTTCGCTCGTCAGCAGCTTGTCCAGCGAGATTCGACGTCGAAGCAGAAGCCGAAGCTGAGGCGGAAGGCTCCCCGATAGCGGTTCCGCTAGCTGATGGGGATGGTGCATTGCTTGATCCAGCCGAGTTGGCATTGAGTGGTAGACTCCTTTTCACTCGCTTCTTCACGCCAGCAGCGGCAGCAGCCTGACCGCCGGGCGCAGCGGACCATGCGGCTGTTATCGATTGGTTGAGCGAAGGGAGCCCATTCATGTTGTTTGACCTTTGTAAGCGAGGGTTCTTCTGGCTGGCTTTATTGACTATCCGGGTGATATATGTAACGAGATGACATGTATGTGAGCGATATGCCAAGATGCTGTGAGGAACAACGCCTGTGCAGAAGATAGTTTAGGCCGAAGAGTCACAATGCCAATGTCAACAGAATTTCCGCCAATTATTCTCCTTGTACAGGAACTCGATATTTTGACAATCCCTTCCCTCCACTCTGGTTATTTTACGTAACATTGCTTTCATGGCGGGATCAAAGAGACGCGTATCGATCCAGTCAACCGGGCGAAAATCAATGTTATTGCAATGACTGGATGACGATCGGAGAGGTGTAGGTGGGTGGGATGAGGGTGAGCGGCAAGACAAACTAAAGGAAAGTCGCGTATATCTTTCATCTTTTAGCTTTTCCCTTCTTCCTTCTCATCTATTCTTCTTATTGCTTCACCGAAGTATCTCATACTACATACATTTCCTTGGGTAGACACCTCTCCAGAACTTTCCTTTCAGCTACTTTGCACACTTATTATACATCGCATACAACTTCATCATGGCTTCACAAGAACAGGACCCCTTCGTCGGCGGCGAGGGTGAGGAGGAAGAATTCGAGCTCATGGCTCCGTTGTTGGTTGCAAAGCTGCAAGTGAGTCATTCATCCTGGTCATCTCGTCTTGCTCAGCCCTTTTACCTGCTTGTCTCAAATATTTGGCGACAATCGCTGACCTGCTCGTCATTGCCTTCCTGCTACAGGAAGCAGGTATCTCCGCTCAAGATACCAAGAAACTAAGCGACGCAGGCTATCATACCGTTGAAGCTGTTGCTTTCACGCCCAAGAAGATTCTATGCACGATCAAGGGTATATCCGAGCAGAAAGCGGACAAGATTCTGATGGAAGGTTAGCTACCATATGTTCATGGACCATCCCAAGGCATAAGAGCTGACAGGCTGCATATCCTTCCAGCTTGCAAGATGGTCCCGATGGGTTTTACGACGGCTACCGAGATCCATTCGAGGCGATCAGAACTGGTACACATCACTACTGGAGCGACGGGTCTGGATACTATCCTAGGCGGTGAGCTGAATGTCCCTCCACGGGTTGTGCCAGAAGTACCAAGCTCATACATCCGATTGCCCTTTCATAGGTGGTATCGAAACCGGTGCTATCACTGAATTGTACGGTATGTTGGCCGATTTTAAGATGCCTGTCTTGCATGAATGAAGCTGATCTAGGAAATCCTTCGCAGGCGAGTTCCGAACAGGAAAATCTCAAATCTGTCACACTCTCGCCGTAACATGCCAGGTGAGCCCATATGGTCGGTCAACCTCGATATTCTGACCGGTCGTACTGACAAATAAACCACGTAGCTCCCCGTATCAATGGGCGGAGGAGAAGGCAAATGTCTATACATCGACACTGAGGGCACTTTCCGACCTGTACGAATGTTGGCTGTAGCAGAGCGATTCGGACTGAACGGCGAGGAAGTACTGGACAACATCGCCTATGCGAGAGCGTACAACGCGGATCATCAGCTGCAACTTCTGGTTCAGGCTAGTGCGATGATGGCAGAGTCCAGGTGAGCAATCATTGAACGTATTATTTTGGATTGATTTTCTATCTCTCTTAATCTTGGCTGACGTTTGACTTTGCTATAGGTTCTCACTTCTTATCGTCGACTCATGTACCTCCCTGTATCGAACCGATTTCTCTGGTAGAGGAGAGTTATCAGCGAGACAGATGCATCTCGCTAAGTTTTTAAGAACTTTGATGAGACTGGCAGATGAGGTGAGCTATAGCACCTTTCTCTGCGAATGACTACCAACTGACTGCACGATATCCAATAGTTTGGTGTCGCAGTTGTTGTAACGAACCAAGTCGTTGCTCAAGTAGATGGTGGGCAATTCGCAGTAGCGGACGCTAAGAAGCCTATGTAAGTTAGTTCGACCAGGACGTGGGGCATGCAGCTGACATGGACAACAGCGGCGGTAACATCATGGCCCATGCCTCCACCACTCGACTCAACCTGCGTAAAGGACGAGGATCATCACGAGTATGCAAGATTGTAGATAGCCCCTGTTTGCCAGAGGCCGAAGCTATCTTCGCTATCAAGTGAGTGGATGCCTGTCATTTTGACACTGTATACTGGCTACTATATGCTGATCGTGCCATCACTGCTGTTTAGCTCAAATGGTATCGGAGACCCTGAGGAAATGAAGGAGGCATAGAATAGCATATTGGGTCCTCGTTGTGATAATGGATGGAACGTGACCTAACCCCAATTAAGAAGCTTGAAGAATAGGCGATCATGGGATTCTTCGGTTCCCCCCCTGTCTGTAGTCATACTTGTGTGTAGTCCCGTCTGTGTGTTTGTACAATCTTCTCCCCTTTTCTCATGAATTTGGGTCCTTTGAGTATATCATTGCTTTCTCTAACGATAGATCGGCATTGGTGCTTTGTCTGCAAATGTGATGAGAACCAGAGAGAGCATTGAGTGGGTGCCACAAGCTTGAGTGAGCTTCAGGGTAGTCGCGTGTACGGTGAATATATATGTAGCTATAGAACAGGCACAATGAAAAAGGTCCCGTTGTCACGGTTAAAACCACTGTATCACCATAGCATCTTTCATCTTTCACCTATCTCGTCGACGCGCTCTTTGCCCTCTAATCAGTCTCTACTTGAGCCTATATTTTACTCCCTCGTTGACCATTACAGCTGCTCAAGGACTAGTGCTCGCACGCGAACCACTGCTCACGGTCCCGAGATTCTTCGACTTCTCGGCTTCAGCTGCTCGACATCATAGAGCTTAGGAAGCCTCTCAACCACGGCCACACATCCGGGTCATCCCATCATCTGCTCTTCAACCCCATAGACATAGACGATCATCATGAAGCCCGTAGGATCCCTGTCACTGGGAAGGAAGCTGCCCTCGGCTGGATCGTTACTTCTGGGTATCCTCGTGGGATTGCTTGTTGCCTCGGTGAGTGGTCTCGGCGGCGATGCACCCTTGGTTTCTGTGCTGTAAAATAGTCCTGTCTGTATGCTGACGGCATGCCTGTTGATCTAGCTTGTAAGACGTGGAGACGTGAGTCTAAGCTTTTTCACTTCGCTGGTCGACTGGGGCAAGCTCACTCGCTGACTTCTGCTTGTCTGATGCACTCTAATTCTAGTCTGGGACTGAGTCATGGCGTGGATCAGGCGGAAAGAGTCTGCGACCCAATGCAATTTCAGGTTCCCAACGACTACAGCGATCACAAATAACGCTGCCATCCTTGCAACAACGACTCCACATCCTACAACTCGTCGGTACACTCTCCGCGCACCATACCAAAGAATGCCTGAGACATCCTCAGGAGATGTACGTGGAGCAGGCCAAGGAGAGATACCAGCCCTTGGTGGGATACAAGAAGTCTTGGTCAAACTCTGGATCATGGCTCGCGAGGATGTTCGGCGGCTCGAAGGATGCTCAGCAATTCAACCTCGGTCCTGGATCCAGCTCATCCAGCTCAGGGGGTAATTCGAGATCAGAGAATATCAAGAGAGATTTGGTTCAGGCTCAACACAAGTATTTCTTCGCTATCAACTTGTATAACTCGTTCGACGTCATCCCCGACATCTTCGCGACGCTATTCCGGACCTCGGCCATCTTGGGATACCACAATGTTTTCGTGTCGATCTACGAGAACGGTTCAAATGATCAAACAAAAGCTCTGCTGCGAATCTTTGACGCGTTGGCCCGAACCGTTGGACTGAGAATTATCATCCGAACCTCGATGCGAACGAGGGGTCAATTCAACCACCGAATCGAGTATCTCGCCGAAGTCCGAAATGCCGCCATGGTGCCACTGCATGAGCTGAGAGATAACGAGGGAGAGGTCTTCGACTCGATTGTTTTCATGAACGATATCTTGCCCTGTGTTGACGACTTGCTCGAGTTGATCTGGCAATCCAGGAGACAGAATGCGGGTATCACTTGCGCAGCCGACTACATGTACCACGATGACATTGTGAGTGATGCAACGAACATTGTAAAAATGCGCATAGCCTCATCCAAAAGAAAAGCTCAAAGCTGATCCGAATCGTCTCGCTTTTTCCTCACAGGGTGCTCCCGTCTTTTACGATAACTGGGTAGCGAGAGACATCAACGGTACCGCTCTTGAGAACGCTCCTTTCGAGCAGGTATTCCACCACGCCGAGTCGAACCACCGATTCCAGAGACATCTTCCCATTCAGGGTGAGTCGAATCTCCGCGCTACTGTCAACATTTCCCTGTTTTGGATACGACTGTGCGAGTGGCAAGCACTAATGTTCTGCCTTTGTGTCACAGTACAATCTTGCTGGAACGGTGTTGCTATTCTTGATCCGGCACCTTTCTACCACCCGCCTCACGTCAAGTTTAGGATGGCCAGACTGCCCGAGGGAGAATGTTCGGCGTCAGAGTGTTCATTGATTTGCAGTGAGTACTGCTGGTGGTTCGCCTGTCGGGAAGTACTTGCGCTGATACGTGTTGGACAGACGACTATTTCAACGCTGGGTACGGACGAATCATCATGGTACCTCGAGTCAAGCTCGCTTACGACAAGGCAAGTGTATTCCCTTTCAGGAACTATATGCCCGTCTCACAGATTGGTGTCACTGACCTTGAATCTCTGTCTCGATTCACAGAAAGTATACGACATCATTCATCCCGAACGACGGAACTTGACGGCTATCAGAGGCTACAAGCGTATTGGAGGATTACCCGATGACCCTCACACCGATCCTCAGGATCGAAGCTGGTACGGCCCGCACGACAGATTATTCACACCTGAAGAGGACGATGAGTTGAAGTTTATCCCTGGACCCGAGTATGGTAAGTCGGGTCAGCTTGAGTGCCGACATCCTGCCGACTCTCGCTCAACCTGCTTGAGCCAGACCTCCCATGTCCCTCCCGGGTTGTCCGCAATGCCACTAGATGAGAATACGTACTGACTTCAAATTTTTTTCGCCTTGATCTAGTGTGGTGTTGGGGTTGGGACGGTGCAGGTGACCTCGACGGTCCTGATGTCGACCCCATTTGGGAGCACATGCAACCTCGATCGTACTCTGAGGAGGCTATCCAGGTGAAACACTTTAGAAACATGCAAGGGTGGTAAAGTGGTGAGTGTCCATTCGCATGTCGTGACTTGCTTGGAGATGGAAAAAGTCGTATCACTGACCATTTGTGACCTGGGTCCGGTAGGTTATCAGGAGAATGACAGATACAGATACGACGACAGAAGTAACATAGACAGAGGACCAGACCGACGAATGTTTCCTTGGACAATTGGTCAAGCAAGAATTGGTCTGCTTCAGTGCAGCCTGAAAGTCACAGCCTGTTCTCAATATGGTTTAGACGGGGTAGTTTGGTCTTGATTTTACGAGTATATATGCATTGCTATTGGTTTGACTAGGCTGCCAGTCTCATCGTTCTTGATCTCGCACCGCCGCCTCTGTTCCTATCTGCCTCGCGGCCAAAACTTCCAGCGAGTACTGCCAGGCAGACACACAGCAGATCCCCCCTTCTATCCTGAGCCTCTTTGCGATTCACGTCAGCGCTTTCGGTCATCGCACGGGCTACACCTTTTGTTTTCGGCTGATATGTTATGGGAGAGAAGCCGTATGAGGTATGCATCGTACAGTGCGCTTGATTGTGAGCCCAGAAGCAACGATTCACTACGTTTAAGCTGAAGCTGAAGCCTGCTGCTCGGCCAGTACACTAGGCTCTGCTTCTACCGCGACTCGCTCCTTGGGCCAACCCCAGAACCTCCTCTCCCGTCCCAATCTCCTCTCATCTCTAGGCAATTTGTCTTCCCTGCTTGCTACTACTCCAACAAACTGATCGAGCTGTCTAGGCTTTTTCACGGGTGCGAGATTTTGAGGACCCGGTTGATCGGGTCGAGAGAGATGGGGATACGGCAAGTGGGCTTGGTAGAACTTGACATAACCGGGTTGCGTGGCGTAGAGGGTGAAGTCTTTACCTTGCGCTACGTGTTGTCCCGGTCTGAAGGTTTGTCCTCTTTGTCGGATTATTATACTTCCAGGGGTTACATATTGATCTGAAGAGGTAGAAGCCATGGTCAGTTCATGATTGTCCAATCCGCCAGGGCTTGATGGAGAGGGGGACGACAGAACGCAGATGAAGTCGTGATATAAATGAAATCTTAGTGTTCAGAAGTCCCAAGTGGGCACTCACCACCATACCGCTTGACACCCAACCTCTTACCAGACGAGTCTCGTCCGTTTCTAGATTTACCACCGGCGGCTTTCGAGGCAAATCGGACTTGGGTCGCTAGAGCTACAGGGAAGGTTCGGGATGGGATTACATAGTCAGTCCTAGCCAGATACACGTCTCGATCACGAATGAGTACTTGCTGGGCATCCAGTCGGGGTTCACAACTGAGCAACCGAATAAGGTCGACCCTCGAGTACTACTCACTTGAGGGGCCAGCGAAGAGCTGCTGTCTGAGCTCCGAAGCTGAAGAGAGGTACGTTCGCGTAAGGCCGAGCATCGTGTCCGTTGTGCTCTATCGATGAGGATGTGTAGAAGAAGGCGACGAGTGACGTCTTGGGCGTAGACGTAAGAATTTGAGGAAGAAAGTCTGGTGATTGGGCTCTTTGACTAAATAGGATCGCGCGAAAGAGCAGCCAAAAGCAAGCAAATAGATAACCTCAGCCAAGATCCAGAAATCACAGCAGAGGATGAATTCAACTATTTCACACTTGTTCATAAACGGGTGGCTCTAATAACGAACATCGCACATCTTGCCCTTATACCTCCACTTTTCGAAGTCCGCTAGCTCATTGCTCCATCTCGCTGATAAACGCTATAAATATCGCTAGTCGCCATCATCGTGTTGGAAATTCCCCTTGAATGGTTTTCGTAGATAACGATAGGAATACTCAGAATCGATCACTCGGCTACCATGGACGAGCAGGAGCTACTCAACCTGGACGCCGAGCTCCGAGCGATCAGGCTTGACGAAGGGCCTCGGCTGATCCCCCTTAGGCTGGACAAGATGTTCCTCCGCGCGAGACAATGGCACGCTGCGAATCCTTCAGCACATGTACCTGAGCCCATCGAGCGTCCACCTACCCCTCCTAGACAGGCTAAAGTGTATCCTCTACCTAAGCCTTTGTCACATAATAAGGGCAAGGGGAGAGTGATGCTAGATGACGCCGTCTCACCCTTGTCCAGGTTATTTCAGTACCCGGAACTGGTGCCGTCCGTCTTGGAACACTTCGATCAGCCTAAAGATCTGGCCAAGATATGTCGGGTAAGCAAGGAGTGGTGCAGAATAGGACGAAGAAGGCTGTATGCACATGTCTGGATCAGACCATGTAAGTGAAGTGAACGGGTGCTTGGTGAATTCGGTGCTAGCTAACGGCATGGCAGGGGAGGACGGATGTCATTTCAAGGTGGGCAGCATGGTACTCGTCAGACTAGAGCAGCAGCTGAAGTGTATTCATAGCTGGTCCTACTTTTCGACACCCTACATAGACATCCGGAGCTGTGCCGTCTGATCAAGCGTTTGGGTGAGTTCATCTACGATATCCCCACGCCTGTCTATATGGACCTCTTCTGACAAGTCCTAGACGTACGGTTCTTCCCGCTCGCTGCTCGAGGTGAAGAGCGTTCCGATCTGGATGATCACGTCAAGAAAGCTGTGGAAGATATGCAACAGCTTCAATCGCTAGTATGGACGGTAGGCGACTTCCCTTGCTTTGGAAACCATCGTCCAGCCCCACGTCCTACGCTGACGATGGTTTCCCTGGTCTAATTCAGCGCGATCGATCGTTGAACCCCGCCTTGGTCGAAACGATAGCCGATCTAGATCACCTCAAATCGCTGGAGATATCAGGACACTCGTATAGATACTACGACCCAAGTCTTATAGGCACTATGCCTGCTTTGGAAGATTTACGGATCATGATGCCCGATCCGAACTTGAAGTCGAAGCTCGTTGATGTTGTTCAAGCGCTAGGCAAGCGCCCAGGAGGAGGGCTGAGGGGCCTCGGGATAATCTGTCAGGTTAGTTTGAATGGTGTGAAAGGCTTCTGTTTTCGGCTAACCGGATATGGTTGCAGAATTCGTCATTGATCGATGATGCCATTCTTAAGACTATCGCCCCAGATCTTGCCAATTTGAAACGCTTGACTCTGTGGGGATGTACCAGAGTAACCAGGGATGGTGTGTTCGGTATATTGACTGAAGCCGCCGATGAGGTGGGAGAGCTTTCGTTGGATGCGCTCCCACATTCAGTGAGTATGGTGCAGACTACTGTTGCGAAATCTGTGACTTACTATCTCATTTTAGGGCCTGCTGGATCTTGCATCATCCCCCTATCTGCCGAGGCTACATACACTATCGCTTTCGATGACCATTCCTCATCGGGATACGTCTGACCCAACTATCAACCCAGAAGATCTACCAGCATTCCCTTCATTCCCCTCCCTTACGTCACTACATTTGACTCTTTCGGCCGCCCACCTGTTCTTGCCTCTTGATTCTTACCAACATCTACAAGATCAACTGCCGGCATCGTTGACCAAGCTATCACTCATCAACCTCGTGATCGCATCTGAGACCGTGGCCCAGATCCTGACAACCAATCTACATTTGGAAGAGCTGTACATCTCGGTGAACCACAGGAAAACGGTCCTGGACTGTAATGCACTGGTCGAAAAGGGGCAGAGACTAAAAATTCTCCATGTAAATGCTCCGGAGAAGTGGGGACCGAACAGCGATGATCTGCTGGTACTTGCGGACAAACTGAAGGGATTGGAACAGATAGGTTTTGGCAATAGGGTGTACGAGGTTCATAGGTATCTGGAAGAAACCCCTAAGGCGCTTTTCGCAAATGCACGTGAAGATGGACAAGGTGTACAAGAACATGGCGATCCATACAGCACGGATGGTGAGCTGTGTAGCCGAACGGAGTTGTGCAGGTGGACCAAGCCTTTTATTCCTGGTTATTTCCAAGTGTGGCGGGCGTAGAGTATTGGGATTATACGGGAGATGTTTTATGCCTTCTGATTCGTTGTATGACATGCATTATCTATACATTCGCGATCTTCTGACCAGCCTCACCCTCCGGACGCACCACAGCCTCACGGCTTTTAACCGATCCTTTGCCATTCCTCGCATCCATGCCACGAGCCCGGCCCTCCCGCCCTTCCGCCCTTCCGCCCGCATCCGTCCTTTTCAACATCGCCCATGCCGACGTCCGGAGATACTAACCATATTCAGAACGCACTCTTGAGCGGCTGTTGGACCTCGCCCTCCTCAGGCCTCTCCTTACGCTTCCGCTATTTTTGGGCCTCAATATAGCGCACTATATGGTTGACATTGTTAGTTGGAGTTTCGTGCTTCTCTTTTGCAAAGAGGCTGTAACAAGGCTGCAGCAAGATTCCTTTGTTGTAGTCATTCCTCGTTACAGACCGTTCACGGTCTTCAGCTTCTGAAGGACATGGTGTAGCAACAGTCATAGCTATAGCATTGCCGGCAGTGACCCCGAATCATGGTGAGCTTTGTTATGACAGGCAGGTTTGATAGGCGTGGCATGGCAAAGCGGATTGAAGGTCGCTGCGTCACGACATTATCTAGTCTTGTTGTCGATAGGTCGCATCTCGCTGGGATGAAACGCGGACTGGGATTGGATCATTGAGGTGAGCGCTTCCTTACCCAGTAGAGGTATCCTTTGAGGTTGAAGATCGATCAATTGAAGAATCTCGTTTGAATTGCATGCGCCTTAGGTGATATGTCTCGCATTATATACAATCGATTTCGCTTGACAAGCCTGTAGGGGGTGTAGCGCAGTTGGTAGCGCGTCTCATTTGCAATGGCGTATCAAGCGGCTCAGTGCCCTTGAGAAGGTCCAGGGTTCAATTCCCTGCGTCTCCAAGTTTTTGTTTTTGTTTCCGTCCCCATCTCGATGTCATCCTGGTTGGTATCACATCGTCATCATCGTTGCCTCTTACTGACTCTCCTCTTCATCATGCATGCAACCCTGTCGAGGGAAGTGAGGGCATGTGGGAGTACACGATGGCGCTCCGCGTGGAAAAGAGATATCGCTGCCAAAACGGACAAGTGCGACAAGATCATGACTCAACCTCTCGCAAACGGAGAAGTCCGTCCTGACGAGTACATGCCGGTTTCGAGTAGCCGGAAGTGACCATACCAACCATGCTGTATCCGCGCTTATCCGAGATTATGAACCGGACGGATCATGCACATGTCCTCATGACTTACTGAACAGAAGGGTTTGACCACGATGTAGATCTCTTGCGGACCGTATTCCCTTGTCGATGTATCCTGCACATATATAAAGAGTTCAGTCGCGAACAGAAAGGTAGTCGGCCTTCATCCTTTCATTAACAAACCCGACCTTCGCCCACTATGATCACGTTTTCTCGCACAGCCAACCACCTCGTCCGCTCTCAGATCGTCCTCACAGCGGCGGTAGGCAGCCGAAGATTGCTGTCATCACGAGCGGCTAGTGTTCTCTCAGCTCTCAGTCTGCCCACCAATGGTGAAGAGATTCCTGGTGTATTCGATGGGCAATGGAAAGGCTCCGGAGAAGAGATTCTGTCGAAGTGCCCTGCTACCGGGGAGATATTAGGCCATGTAAGAAGCGTGAGTGCAGATAGCCGTCTCGAGCTCCCGAAGCCGGGTCTGAATAGACGTTTTTGGTCTGACCTGACCGGTGCTACACAATAAAGGCATCTGCTTCCGAGACTCAAGCGGCGATTCGAGCATCTCTTGAGGCGTCCAAGCTGGTCCGCAAGATGCCGGCACCGAAACGGGGTGAAATCATCAGACAAATTAGGGAGGCTTTGATGACCAAGGTAGACGCGCTGGGTGACCTTGTCAGCCTCGAGATGGGAAAGATCAAGTCCGAGGGTCGGGGTGAGGTGGTGGAGTTTGTCGATATCGTGAGTTCTGCCCAGTCTTCTCCGTCGACCAACAATTAGTAGATACTGTTCCACAACACTCACAAATTGTACTGAACCGACCCATCGGGCCTACGGATCTACTCCATAAGGACGAGTGATGTACTGACTTGACTTGCTTAATCCCCTCAGTGTGACTATGCAACAGGCTTGTCAAGAACAATCAAGGGGAACGTCCTTCCGAGCGAACGACCTGAACATGTCATTTACGAAAGTGAGTAGACAGACGAACTGAATTGGCGCATTGGTTCCCGGCTAAAAATAATCCGTCCCAGTCCCTAATCCCCTTGGTGTCGTCGGGATCCTCTCAGCATTCAATTTTCCTGTAAGTTATCAGCCCCTGATCAGCGTATTGTGCCACTAACCGGATCACTGCCTCTCGAACAGGTCGCTGTATACGTGGGTACATTGCACAACGGCGTCAATAGGCTGAACTGATTGTGTATCTCCATATCTCCACTGTCCTATATCGATCTGGGAGTTTCTAGGGCTGGTGAGCTTGCCATCGTTCAGTGTCAGACAAATCCTTTCCTTAGCTGATCATGACGCTATTCTCCTTTTTAAAAGGAACATGACTATAGCTCTAGCCACTGGAAATAGCACCATTTGGAAACCCGCTCCTTCAACCCCTCTGTAAGCATCCGAATATCTGCCGTGACTAATCTGAAGATACTGAAGAGCGACCTGCCTCGATATCACTCAGAGCTGCGATTGCCGTTACTCGTCTCATCCAGCCTGTTCTTGAGAGGAACGGTCTTCCTGGCGCAACTGCTGCCCTCGTTTGCGGTGGCACTGAAGTTGGAAAAACGGTGGTAGCAAGTAACGATATCCCCTTGAGTGAGTACCGAGACTCAAGACCTAGAAGCGGCTTTCACTTCTCTTGAAGCTAACAGACTGTGTGTTCCGCATCTCAGTCAGTTTCACGGGCAGTGAGAAGGTAGGCAAGGAAGTCGGCAAAGTCGTTCAGGACCGATTTGGAAAGGTGAGACTCTTGTATACCTCTGAATTGATTGAAACGAACATCGCTGATCGCCATCGATAGACCATTCTTGAGCTGGGAGGCAACAATGGTGAGCTCTGATCTCGTCTTCGACGATGTCCTCCTTGCGAAGAACAAAAAGGAAAACTACAACACCCGGGATTCCCATCTGGTCCCCCACGACGGTACTGACCGGGCGACAGCGAGCTTAAGCTTCGAAGAGCGAACGGGATTCGGCGTTTTCTCGCTTCTATGGTCGTAGATGGACAACGCTTTCAAAAATTGCATATCATGACTGAAAGCTGACCAAGAGCTCTTGCCTTTCCTAGCGGTCATCGTTCATGAAGATGCCGACCTTGGTCTTGCGTTGCAAGGCGTACTGTTCGCTGCTGTCGGCACCGCGTGAGTGTCCATGATCGATGGCCACATTGGCGTCGACCTGCTCGTCCAGATCATATATCTGGTGACCGTTTGTAGGCTGGCAGGCTAAAAACGTTCATTGTTGTGAATCTCACACAGAGGTCAGAGGTGTACATCGACTCGGAGGCTATTGCTGCACAAATCCATCTCGAAAGAGTTCCTCACTCGCCTCCTTGCGATCTATGACTCCTCTCACCCGACCTCACAATTGCTTGTCGGTGACCCGTTAAGCGCCTCTACCTTGATAGGTCCGCTTCACAATGAGGCAGCTGTTCAGAAGTACGAGAGCGTACTCGCATCTGTCGTTGAAAAGGGTGGCGAAGTCCTGACCTTACGCTCAGGGAGGATCGAGGGTGGGGAGTTCGGTGTCGAAGATAAGGGCAATTGGGTATGGCCCGTCGTTGTCAAACCATCTGAAACCGATATGGGTTGGATGGAAGAGACTTTCGCACCTATATTATATGTCATGGAATTCGAGACATTGGATGAAGCAATCGCGTGAGTACCCGGAGGTCCTGATACTGCCATTAATTAAGCCATATTCCTTGACTCTAGCTGACAGGCATGCATAACGCGATTCTATAGCCTCAATAACTCAGTACCTCAAGGCTTGTCGAGCTCGCTGTTCACCTCGAATCTGCAGAACATGGGCAAATGGCTCGGGCCCGAGGGGTCAGACTGTGGTATCGTGAGTCGACGCTATGTCAGAGTTCAGGATGAACTGTGAGCTGATATGACCTTGATACCTTATGGGCAGGTAAATGTGAGTAGCGCCGAAGCCGACAACCGGATCCTGCACACGGGAATCTAGTTTCATAGAGTGGCTACCTAAAGCGATACGGATTCGTGTGGTCAAGCGCAAGCTGATATAATATGGTGCGCTACGAGTAGGTCAATGTAGGTACCAGTGGAGCTGAAATCGGTGCCGGATTTGGCGGTAACAAATCTACCGTGAGTGTCTCCCATCAGTACGAGGGGATAAATGTCGTAATCACTAACGCGTGTCATGGTGTCCGTAGGGCTGGGGGAGGGAATCGGGAGGCACGGCTTGGCATCAGTATTGTCGATGGTCCGCGGCTACCGTAAACTACTCCACAAAGATGCCTCTGGCCCAAGGTGTTAATTTCGGTATTCAGGCGTAAGCGAGGGCTGAGGTGTAAGAGATCGTCATGCCCGTGATTGATGATTAACAGCATTCACTGTACGGTTGAATGACAAGCACGTATAGAGATCAGGAGGAAACACTCTGATAGATACCTGAAATATGCATGATCCCGTCGTTAATTCGATTCTCGCGCGTTCCATCTCCCTGCCAGCTAGAGATATGACCAGGCCCCAGAACTGTGAGGTCTTCCTATCCTTCTGCTTCATTGTTGGTTCCTCCCTGGCGACAAAAGATGGCGCCTCTTCTGATTCTGATGAGAGCCTGCTTATTTCTAATTGACAATCTCCCAACCCAGCTTCTTGCCGGTCCAGAACGGCAAAACCTCCACTCCTTCGCCCTTGAAGGTTCCTTGTACCAACCCATCATCTTCCCCGTTGCCTGTCCGTCTCAGCTTCAACTCCTGGTTCTCCCCAGCAGGCACGCCGTAGAATTTCCTACCATTCTCGCTGACGAAGCCGGCCAACTTGTCGAGTGCGCCAAAGGACTCGAGCAGTGTGGCTACGAGCGGAATGAGAATAGGCGAAGTATAGACACCGGCAGCACAGGCTGATACCGAGCCGTCATCAGTCAGATTAGGAATCTTAGAGGAGAGAGGATGGGGAGCCGAGTCCGATCCCAAGAAGAATTTGGGGTTGCCTGATTTGATGGCATCCTGTAATGCCTTTCTGTCTTTGGGCTCCTTCGCAACGGGTTTGCAGAAGTGGTGGGGCTGGGAAGGGACATCGTCGATTGTGAGGGACAAATGGTGTGCCGTGATAGTACAGGCCACGTTGTCGGGCAATGAAGATACGGCCTCAATGGCAGCAGCGGTTGTGGCGTGCTCGAGGACTATTCGGAGCTTGGGAAAATCGGTAGCGAGCTTCTTGAGGTGGGAAAGAAAGTGTACTTCGGCATTGAGGATGGAGATATTCTGCCGGGTTCATGGAGTGGATGAGCAGGTCAAAAACTGACACCGTCATACATGCAGTCCCTGCTGATATAGAACGGGATGAAGGGGTATGTGAGGTTCCGACGAATCGAGGTGACGACGTGCGTCACGCACGATAACGCTCCACTTGAGTCCGCGACAGGTCTCTCTCGTGACGATCGGCAGGAGAGGGCAATAACGAATCATCACTCACCTTCTCAGCGTCGCTAGGTACTTCACCGTGCAGATTAAGAACTAGGTTCTCCTCCTGCATCGCTTCGAACACTGGATAGTATGCCTCGTAATCCTTCACACCAGCGTCACTGTTGGTTGTAATTCCCATGGGGTAGACCTTCAGACCTCGGACGCCCGCTGCAGCAGCCTTTCTGATTTCGGCAGGCGTGACATCGGAATGGAGGTACAGCGTCATGAGCCACTGAACTGATGAGTCGATACGCTCGAGCTCAGCCTTGTACGAGAGGACAGCTTCAGTCGAGGTGAGAGGAGGGACTAGGTTGGGCTAAGTCGAGTCAAGTAGCTCTCGCATCAGCTTCCTTGCGACATGGTCCCAGAGAAGGATAGTTGAGGAGAAAGGGTTCGTCCAGTCATATGTGGAGAGCAGACGGGCATGCGCTTGACTTACCATGACATAGGCTGTCCTCACGCCGCCTTTAGCCACCTGCGGAGTCACCAGCTCGCACATCTTCCCCTGTCTGACGTGGACGTGAAAGCTACGCTCGTCCCGAAAATCAGATCAGCCGTACGATCCTCTCGTTGAGTCAATTCGGGGACGAGCGAAGCGAAGCTCGGTCTCCCAGCGCCGGGCATCGAGAAACTGCACTAGCCGTCAGAACTCACTCCGCTGGAGATGGAAGGACGATCTCTTCAGCCATTTCGCACTTATATACCGCGTTGAGTAAAAGAGAATGAGCTGTGCATGCAATAAAAAGAGAAGGTGTCATACAATCAGCTCAAGATATGTACACCTGCTTGTTTCGAGTGACTTTATAGAGGAAAGCCCTCCAATCGCTAAATGGCGGACATCTCCGCTTGATGGCTACCGGTGGCATGATGTTTCATCGGACAGCCTCCGCTCTCAATTCTCAACTTGAAAGGGGTTGATGTAACTCATTACGTTTTCAGAAGTCAATCCAATATGTTGGATAGTAACTCGATGGCAGGAGCTTCCTTGTACACTGACCGACCGAGCAAGTCCCCTATATAACCCTTAAGCCCGTTAGACACTTCAAAGAGTCCACTCGTGATGTGGCGGTTCGAATATTCACTGATCAGTGCCGTTCCGTTCCTCATGCTGAACACCATTCGGCGAGCTCAAAGCGCCATAACCCAATGAGAATGCACGGTGAATATCCATATTAATCAATCTATATGTAACTGTGAAGGGGTTGACTCTATGTTCCAATGCGATGTGGCGCTCATTGAATGGAGCTCTATCTTCCTCCACTTCCCCCGCGTCTGTCGAATTATCGTCTCGACCACTTGAGGAATCGAGCAGCGACAAGGAGAACGAGGATATTGAAGACCACGTAGCAGATAAAGATGCCGATGTCGCGTCCCCTATGAGCAAAGGAGATCTCCAAAGGAGTGAAAAAGCTTTGACCGACTCGGTACTGGCAGAATTGACAGTTGTCGGTGGCGTCGGGGTTGTTCAAATAACCGCCAACGGCCTGAGCGAAGCCGCCAGCCCACTCATTACAGGTCTGGCCGGAAGGCGGGCCTAGACGATTGGGAGCACGTTTGGTCAGTCTCCTGTCTGACACAGAGGTGGCCGAAGCTGGAACTCACTGAAGACGTTGAACTCTTCGGGTTTACAGACAACCTCGACGTCCTGAAGTACGGAGCTGACAAGGCCGCTGATGAGTCGAGTGAAGGGGTCGAGGGGGTACATCCTATACGACCATGATTTGTGTCAACTCTCATGGAACAGGTACACAGCAGTCTGCGGGTGACTCACCAGCTTCGCCAGAAGTAAGGCAAGGTAGGAGGAGGCGCAGTGACACCACAGAACAGCGAGAAGAGCACGAGCAGGAAGGGGTTGCTGTACCGCCACTTTCGTTAGCATACAATCACGTGCGCGAGTGGGCAAGATGATGACTCACAAGAGAGCGGCAATCAGAATCGTAGGAGACAGTGCGGCGACGGCCTGACCAAGGGTGACAGAGTAGATTTCGGTGATCAATATCATGGCGAAGCAGTAACCAGCTCGGGAAGAAGCGTGAGGGAAGCCGACACCGTAGTAAAGCAAGAGGTAGAATGCAACAGCACAACCGACGGAGTAAGGCATCTCGGCGAGCAACTGGGTGAGGGCGAAGACGGTCGACGAGTACATCTTGGAGCTCGCCTCTCGGTTGAAGGTCATTCGACTCATGATGTACTGAGGCTCGATCTGGGCGAGAATCAAAGCGGGCAAGATAGTCGCGAAGAAAACGGCGAAGACTCGGTATTGGAGTGACTGAAGCGAGTTGTCGAGCTGCAGGAAAGTCAGGGTGACGACCAAGGCGATTGCCAAGTGTGCGAATAGTCGAGTCCACTGGTAGTCGGCGTTTCGCCAGAGAGCAACGTTGGTTCGATGGAGCATGGTCTTGAGCTGGAACATGAAGCTGGTGGCGTACTCGGTGTGAGCACCTTTGTCTTCTCCACCTGATGCGAGAGCCTGCGCCTTGAGTTCTTGGATCTCCTCCTTGACCTTTGCGAGCTCAGGGGAGTTACGCCACTTCTCTCCCCAGTCACCGCCACCCATCCTCTTTCGAGAACCGGCACCGATAGCCTCAAGCATGAATTCGGCAGGATTGGCATCGTGCGGGACGGGAGCTCCATTCCGCTCGAGGTAGGAGATCAACGTCTGGCTTCCTTCTCCAATGTCACCGAAATATACGCATTCACCGCCTCGCTGAAGAAGTAGAAGTCGGTCGAAAGATTGGAACAGCAAGGCGTTGGGCTGATGGATGGTACACAAGATCTTTTGACCAGCGGCACAGAGTTTTCGGAGGAACCGCACGATGTTGTACGCGCTTTGTCCGTCAAGACCGGAGGTGGGTTCATCGAGGAAAAGAAGGAGATCAGGTTTGGCAGCAAGCTCGACACCGATAGTGACTCGCTTTCGAGCCTCCACAGAGAGACCGTAACCGGGGAAACCGATCATCGCATCGGCGAGATCTTGCAGTTCGAGTAATTCGATGATGTCCTCACAGTAATCGTCTTTCTCCTGTTTGCTTACATGTTGAGGCTGTCGGAGATAAGCCGAGTATTGAAGCGCTTCTCGAACAGTCGTCGTCCACTCATGAGTGTCTTGCTGTTCCGCATAAGCACATCCTCGCTGGAAGTCCTTGCCAATTGGTCGACCGTTCATGAGTACGTCACCCGAAATAACACCGACATTCTTTCGCGCAGCAAGGACATCGAGCAAGGTGGTCTTGCCGGCACCCGAGGCACCCATGAGAGCGGTCAGTGAGCCTGGTTTTACGTAGCCGAAGACACTATTGAGGAGTTGGCGATGTCCTCCAGGAACAGGGACAGTATAATTCAAGTCCTCCCAAGTGAAAGGCTCCGGTCGCATCTTCAGGCTCGAGAGATCCTGGTCAAGTTTGCCAGCTCGGAAAGCGTCCCTACGCTCGGCGAGTCGTTCGTTCTTGGCTTTAAGATCCTTGTTTTCCTTCTTGAACACGTTGATTGAGAAATGCTTCGCGCCTTGTTGGAGATATTCGATGAAGAACATTTGAAGAGCCAAGAAGAAGAGGAGGAAACCGACCTGACATCACAAGAGGTGTTAGTTCATCTGGACCGCATGATAGCCAAGGACAAGACTAAATTACCAATATTCCGAAGTTTCTCCATCGATGCGCTTTGGTATAGGAGTAGCCAACGTTCATATAATCAGAGCCGCTAACAACGCCTGAACCAGCAGTAGAACCGAAGATTGAACACAACTGGTTGGGTCCGACCGTGTCGGGGTAGCCAGTTATGCCCGCCTGTGGAATGTTTCGAGGGATGATGTAGTTCGAATCGCAGGTAAGATCGATGCGCGAGAACTCGTTGACAAAGATTGCCCTGTCGTAAAGAGAGACGAGTTAGCGGAAAGGGGCTTTTTTTTTTTTTTCCCCTCCATTCCGTGCCACTTACTCATATCCATATGACAATGGATTAAGGTAGAACAGCCAGAACAACCATCTCTTCATCCTTTGCACGGGAATCATGTAGCCGGTGTAGGTGACCATGATGGAAATCAATACAGACGCCAATCGAGCGGCAGTGTTATAGTCTGCAGAAAAGGTCAGTCTGACTTTATTCGCCACAGAATGGGGACACTCACCCGTAGTCGCTACACCGAGGGTTCGGAAGAAGGAACTCATTACCATGAAAGTGAGGAAAACAAACAGCAAGAAGGTCTGAGCAGGTCCATCGTTAGCCTGATCCCAGTTCCATTGGGTTGGACGAGGAACTCACGAAGAAAGCGCCGGCCGAAGAGTATAGACCACCCATGAAGTATAGGATCAAACTGAAGATAGTGATATTACTCAGGTTGTAGGGAACATCGGCGATGACAGCAGCTAAGGCAAAGGCAGCAGGTCGGTAGAATCGGTACTCGTTCTGTCGATAGAGAACCGATCGGCCCATCATTTGCGAAGGGAGTTCGGAGAATGAAGTCAGAGCGTTGAAAAGAAGACCCAAAAACAGAAGACCTCCTCGAGTAAACCCGCCGCTGGCGGCCTCCGGCAAACGGAAATAAACTGATCCGACGATTAAGGCGATGATAATGGACGTGGCATAGCCTGTGGTGATGCCAAAGGTGTCCTGGAACTTCAATCTGATCTGTCGTTTGGCGACGGTCATGACTTGGGCGGGGAAGGAGACTGTGTAAGAGGACTTCTTGCCGACGCCCTTGTGCTTTTGATCCTTGACAGCAAGCTTGAACTCTTCTCGAACGTGCTCGTCGGCTCGCATTTGCTGCTTGTACTCTTCCTTTTCTTGCATCATTCGCTTGTGAATGTCGGACGCGAGGAAGGCCTCCTCCATCTGCTCAGGAGTGTGAGGAACAGAAGACTCATCTCGGCCATCGGCGAATCGTCGTTCGTTAGGGTCGGTACAACCGGACAAGTAATCGGCGCTGGTCTGTCGAGGGAGATCTCTGTATCCAAGACCCATCATGTAACTTCGAGCCTCCTTGGCGGGACCAAAGTATACGACGTGGCCATCGTTGAGAACCAGGACTTTATCGAACTGCTGGTAGATGCCCTCACCAGCCTGGTAGAGAGACACAAAGGTGGTTTGTCCCATGATGTCGGTGAGCATTCGGAGGGATTTGGCGTAATCGAGAGCAGTAGAAGCATCCAAACCTCGAGTAGAGTTGTCCCAGGAACAGACTGTGGCGCCGGAACAGAACATCTCGGCGATGGACACTCGCTTCCTTTCACCACCGGATACACCTCGAACGAACGCATTACCGACAATGGTGTTGGCGGTGTGCTTGATGTTCAACATGGAGAGAAGCATATTGAGCATGTCCTCCTTGAATTGGGCGTCGGAAACACCGGGAATCTTCTTCTTGGGGTGTTTCAGCGAAAGAGCGAACCGGATGGTCTGAGCGACAGTGAGAGTGGGGAGATGGTCATCGTCTTCTTGGTTGTAGACGACCTCACTGCAAATGCCGCGGACGGTCAGCAGTGCCAAGTGCCACGAACCACACATTTGGATATTGGCCATTTCATCCTCGTCTTCTGATTTCTGACATCCGCTTCCCATTTTCCCGACATTTGGCTCCCCCCTCCCCCCTCTCACGATCCCTCATACTGGCGCCGTCGCTTTTGCTGATGTTGGCCACATGGAAGGAGACAGCAACTCACCCGGCATATCTCTTACGCATTTCTTTCCAACCCACTCCTGCATACTCAACGTCACCATTCACTTCGAGATAACCATCTCTTTGGTTGGCGATAGCTTTAAGGAAAGTGGAGCAACCGGAACCTGGTCGACCGAGGACCAGACACATTTCTCCAGGCTTGAGTAAACCCGAGTTCTGGTGCAGAATGGTCTTCGGCTTGGGGGCAAAGGGGTTGTAGCCGACAACTCCGAGGAGCTTGATCACGGGCATCATGAACTGTTCCATGACAGCGGACGAGAAGTTTCGGATATTGATCTTCATACCGCCTGCGCCAATAACAGCCAAATCATCCCACACCACCCCCACATCCTTTCGCCTGATTCCCGCACTGTCGTAATCGTTTCGCCTAGACCTCAAAACTTCGGCGAGGTTGAACTCCTCTTCCTGTTCTTTGGCTTTCTCGGCGTCTGCCGCCGAGTAGTGGGAAACGACTCGCTCGGGCCCGGATCGAGAGATAGTGGAATAGAGGGATCGACGGGTGGTGTGTCGCTGCAGATCATGCTGAGAAGACTGGGAGAGAGTCGAGTATCTTCGCTCGAGAGCGTGGAATTCATCTTTGCCTCGATGAACTGAGACGTGGTGTGGCTCTAGCTCGGCAACGACATCCTCCGCTGAATCTGATGCAGATCGCTTTGGCTTCTCGTTGGCCATGTGTACATGGGCAGAAGTGAGGCCATTCTCATGCCTTTCGTGCTCAGGCTCAGCGAGAGTGTTGCCGGAAGACGACAACTCATGCTCGACAGGGTAGGTATTGTTATTGAGATGTTGGTCGGTGTGGCCAGTCGCCGGATCGGCGATCGGCGCACCCAGATTAATGGCGTTTGCGCCGTGGTTACCGTTTGACATGGCTGCGTCTGCGCTCAGTCGATGCGCTAGCAATGTCAGTGCCGGTAAGAATAGAGTATGTCAAGAGGCGACAAGGGCTCAATCAGAGTCAAGTTGACTGACTGTGACTGTGACTGTGACTGTATTATAAGTGCGAACCTAGGAAGAAAAAGTAAAAGAGAAGTGAGGGGATAAAAAAGATGAAAGGATTTGTTTGTTATCGACGTAGGCTCTGTATCTCTCTGTCTCTCTCTGTCTGTATGTATGTATATGTTTGTGATATTTCAGTACAGTGACGATGGGGCAAAGATTACGATAGCGGGCACCGGTGAACAGCAGCCTATCCTCTTGTCCTAAACGCCTAAATAAGTGTCGATAACGTACAGTACGAAATAAGCATTCAGGGACTACGAAGTCGTTTACTAAACCAAACCTGCGTCGGATCCGTGAGGTTACTTACTGAACGGCTGCGAGCTGCGATTATTTTTTGAATCGAACCACAAAAAGGAAGAAGCCCCAGTTCCGCACTATCGCACCATATGCGCATCGGGGGAATGCCTTTCGGGCATCATTTGATGGCGGATCCGCGTGGTCGCAAAGTGATAAAGGTATAGGCTTGGCGATTAGGTCTGGAAACGACGACGTCTCTAACCTCGGTCTGACTCAGCTACGATCAACCGTTTACCGCAAGCGGCTTATTACATGGATGGGGGCTGGCGCCAGTCTTCGCACTACGTGTATACGAGTATACGAGTATCTCACTAGTGTATCGCTTGATACGAAGCTTTTTCCCTCGTACCATTGATCGTTTGAGAGCTTCGCACTGTTCTACCGCCTAAATCGTCAACATCGAACCAAACAACACTCTAGATTTCGCCTCCTAGAATCGTCTCATCGGACAGACAAGAAAAATCAGAGGCGTTTCTAGAAACTTTAGAGATACAAAATTCCGGCGGCACAGCGGGTAAACGCCAAGAGAATGAAGATCCTATACGAGGTCTAGTCGTTTACCCTCACCGCCTCGCCGTCGGTCAACAAGGTAAAAGTTGTTTGTATAATCAGGTAGAAGGAGGAATCGTGGCTTCTGGGCCTTGAAACCCGCGCGCTCTTTTCAAAACAGTGCTTGTATGAATAAGCAAAACGCGACTTCCGAGCTTTCGGTTTTATGGTTTGTTTTTTTAAAGCAGGGATTGCTGTTTTGCTGTTTACGGCTTGCGGTAATTTTACTTCATCGGCGCCCTTCTGTGTCATGTAGTGACTCCACCGGCGCTAACGGCGCCCACTCATAAATCAACACTAGCGGATGCATATCTGATATAATGTAGATTGGGCGCCTCGTAGTGACCGAGAGAGACTACTGTAAGGTACATCATCCTACAGTACACGATACATAAAAATGTAGGAGAACATATAGCCGCGATCACCGTGATTGCTGATCTGGCTCTTTGCAAGTCTACAGTCGCTTTCCGCGCAGGATGTGTCTCGGTGCGTCCCCAGGACGCCGATATCTAAACCCGAAAACCGCGCTGGGGAGGGCCATTGGCAGCCTTGGTATCGTCGAGAACTGGCTATCATGCAACCACAAGCTGGTTGACACTCCAGGTGAGGTGCTCTTTAACGACGAGATCTAACAGCCGTCCCGGCCAAAATCAGATGTCGGAGACCCCTTGCCTATTACTGAACTCGCGGTGTTCCCATTCTTCGCGGGGAGGATGCTTTCTTCGCCGTGCACATGGATCTTCAATTCACGTACTTCCCGTCTAGCCTTAAAGACTTCTTCTCTGACACGCTGCTCGACCGCATGTGATTCCCGCACGGTCATAGTGGGCGGCACGCTGATGGTCAGATCAAGATGTGTCTGACCGCCAGACTTGACTCCTCTGACATTCCTCACGCCTAGGAGCTCTTTTCCATCCACCAGGCCTTCGACAAGCCCGACTATACCCCTCTGCGTTTTGGCATCTATGCCAGCGTTCAGGAGCTCTAGGAACGCGGTCTTGGAAAGCGATAGACCTTGTTGTAGGATGAAAAAGGACACGGCTAGACCGCCCAGTGGGTCAAGGAAGTGGTAACCGCCTATTGAAGAGCCAAGGATGGATGTGAGAGCCACAAAAGAGGTGAGAGCGTCTGCCCGATGACTGCGAATAGACATGGTGTCAGAAGATGCAGAAGCTGCGTAGAAAACCTGGAGATCACAGGCGCAGAAGAACATGACATAGGTGTTGCCCGGCTGTTGCATCGGTCTGTACTCACTGCAGAGCATTGGCCTTGAGCACGGGGCTATGTTCCTCCGTCGCGACCTTCGCCGTGACGCGATAGAGCCATTCCTTCACAATGACACTGGCCAATGCAAACCATGCCGCATGCGGGTTCAAAATGGCAGTCGTGTCACCGTGAGCGTGCCCCTCCACGCCATGTGCATGGGCAGCCCCATGAGCGTGAGCCAGGGCAGCATCCGCTCCACCATGTTCGTGCGGTAATGCCGAAGGACCATGAGAGTGGAATAGCTCGAGGAGTGGGGAGGGAACGGATGAAGGGAGGTAATGAGCTACCGAGTTGAGGAATGTCCCAGGTGGGAAGGTCTCAAGGTACGGCAAAAGAGTTTGCAATAGCAGCTAAAAAGTAACGATATATGAGCAATCTCGTTCAGTCAAAGATGTGAAACCCCCGATCAGCGTATCGTATAGAGAATCAACCCACATGATATGAATGTAATCCTATACCGATCGCCCCTCCTACCAATATAACGCTGACACTGAGCGTTCCGAATGTCTCGAATTTGCTGTATCCCCAAGGGAAATTGTCGGTTGGCGGCTTGCGCGATATTCTCCATGTTGCCAGCGTCACAAAGTCCTATGAGGCCAGCGTACGGGTATGAGTTACTCGAGAGCCAGTGAACAAAGTAGACTGGTCGACAGTAAAACAGAAACTTAAGCCACAACTTACACCTAGTAGGTCTGAAAGGCTATGTCCCGCTTCGGCAAGCAAGGATGCCGAATTCATCCACAATCCTGCCAATCCCTTCGATATCGTCAAAGCAACATTGCTCCCAAGACCTAGGAAAAGTCATATCAGTCTGACAAGGCACCAGTCGCAGTCTTCAGTCGTCGGAAGCTCACCCAAAAGTGTTATTTTGGTACCTCTGTCTATCCGTCCACTCGAGATAGCTTGCATAATCTGATCCGCGCCTTCCGAGTGGTCATGAACATGCGTATGAAATATCCCATGTTTGTGATCGTGGCCGCACCCCTCCTCGTGTGTATGCAAATGCGTATGATCTTGACTTTGCAAAGTATCATGTCTGTGAGAGCTGGCCGGTGTCTGCGCATTGTAATGTTGATGGGTATGAGGAGTATCTGTGGATGAAGGGGGACTTTTCGATGACGATGATGAGCTGTTGTACCGCCGCGACAATGCCATGGTAGCTCTTTTCTTTCCCGAACTCGGTCCAGGTCTAGCAGATGATAGTTCTCGAGTAGAGCTACACGTCGTGCGCAAGAGAGATCGAGGTATTTTGACAGCCGGTCCAACTGAAGAACGAGATGAAGTTGATAAGGACAGGCTGGATGGGCCGGCCTTCGACAAGCGCGAAGGTAGACGTAGCAGATTACTTGTAGGCATTGTCGATCCCCTCCTTCACCTGCGAATTTTTTCGTCGTTTTTTCGTCTACTTGAGAGTCAAGCGGTGTTCAGCATGGATATGAATACTGCGTATGAGTGGAACGGTAAAAGGTAAGTGCAATAAGGAGTCACTGCGCCTGCGCCGACTGACTGCTGACTGCTGACTGCTGACTGCGCCCAATTTGCTAATTAAGATGCTGTGTGGACGATCAATTGCAACGTTGGTGGTGATGACCACCGATATCTGCCGAGGCGGCATTATCCGACGCGAAGCGGGCTTTCTTAGTCACGTGATCTTGTTTTTCACTTAGCTACGATTAGACGGTAATCAAGAAAGGGAATGGTGGTTGAGGAAGGGAGGGGTGGGGTGGGGTGGTGAGCAAGGGGGAATGGGGGGCGAAGAACAGCGAGCCGCCTATGTACTTGGACCAAACATATACCCCTGGTAATCGCAATCCAAGGATCATCACGCCTCTCAGCCCTGACCTCCGTTATTCAACCCCCCTCCCCCCCCTCCCCCCCCTCCTTTCCCCACCCGGTGTCCATCATTGGTCCCAGCGTAGTTGAGGTTCACATATGACCTGCTCTGTGTTATTTAAGAACCGGGTATTGAAGGAGCTCCCATGGAAGCTTCTGTGACAGGGGGGCAGTCTGAAGGACACACTATATGCCCAAGCTTGCGACCACGCCTAAGTTATTCGTCCGCATAAAAAGACGCCTGACTGCTTTGTATTGTTTGAGCTCCTTGCCGATGGGAGATGTAAGTGATATCTCATTGAAGTGATTCGTACCGAAGTCATGACAACGACGGACAGACTCATTGGTTGTTTGGACCGGTATGATCAGACCGGTTGAAGATCATCCGGTACTTTTCTGACCGCAGCAATCCGTTCCCAAGCTATCTAATTAGGTACGATACCAAAGAAGATGCATGAATAGCTAGCCCACGGTGAACCGGATACGCTTGTTATGATAGCGACATAGCAATGGAGGGGGGTTATGCCAAGTGAAAGCTGAGTGCGGATTTACTCGGTGAATGGACAATTTACGCTAGCCTTAAGAATAAGATAGCGATATGCGAATAACCCCGTGTAGACTCCGCGGGCAACGGTGGACGCGATCATGTCCACTTGTTGTCACCGAGGCAGCGACGGTGACTGTGTGAATATGAGTAGGTGCGATGCCATGTTGTGATAACCAGCAAGCAGTGAGAATGTAACTGCGAGTGAGCAGCAAGTTGAGTTGATTTGGGGAGGTGTTTAGTGTGATCCGGTAAAGTGATATGATATATCCGATTGAACAGGTGACTGTATGCACTCTCCTATTGGCTACAAATTGGCCGGTGGGTGGTTGTATTGGTAGTGTCGGTTATTTGCGTTAGGCGTATATTTTAAAAACAGGAACCACCATAGCAGCTTTGTTTTTGCCCTATTGCCCTTGATCGCGGGTCAAATGGGTCAAATGGGTCAAATGGGTCAAATTCCTTGGATCCTTAGCTACTCTCTATATTAGCCCTTATATTCCAACCCCCGTCTTTGGGGTTCAGTAGTATTACAGTCCAGTCCAATCCAATCCGCTCAATTATTATTATTCTTTGTATCGCTTCTCTTGTCCACTGACATTGCATACTTTGCATCATCGACATCCATTGTCTGACCCATATTTATCTGGTCAACAGCGACGACGACAGCGGCTTCTCTTCTCATCATCATCAACATCATCAAAGGACTGCCATCGTGAGTCGACTACTCGTGTCCACACAGTCACCATCACGCCGGACTCCCGGAGAGAGAACCCCCACACCTCTAGGTCGTGTTTGCTCCCATCAGAGACGATACAAGCTGGAAGAAGCACTGTCTATCTCGATTATAGAACAAACATTACTTCTCCCTTTTCCCTTCTTCGTGTGTTTCACTAACGTTCATTCACCCTATCTCCAGTACTCCCAGCTTGCACAACATGTCCGCAACAGAGACCGCACCATCCGTCCACCATGTACACGGCCTGCCCGACTCCGTCCCCGAGTCTGAGGATTTATTCCCTCCTCCCCCTCGACTCCGAGGTGAAGAGGGCCGACCTAAACCTCACATTGGCCCCAATTACCAGGCATACCTCGAAGAATGGAAGAAGACTGTAGGACCTGACTCGGACACCTGGTGGGCGAAGAAGGCTCGGGAATGCCTCGACTGGTACACTCCCTTCCAGACCGTCCGAGCTGGTGGTTTCGAGGACGGTGATGTTCAGTGGTTGTAAGTAGCTTCGATCCGCACACGAGCTCCGGAAGACACACATAGATCAGCTCTGATGTATGAGAATAGCCCCGAAGGCACCTTGAACGCATCTTACAACTGTCTCGATCGACATTACTATAAGAACCCCGAGAAGACCGCCATCATCTACGAGGCTGACGAGACTTCCGAGTCTCGAGAGATTTCGTACGCTGAGCTCATGCGGGAAGTCTCCCGAGTTGCCAATGTTCTCAAGTCTTGGGGCGTGAAGAAGGGTGACGCCGTTTCCGTCTAGTGAGTCTGTCAATGATTATCAGGGTACGACATAGGCTGACGAGAGATCACCCAGTCTTCCCATGACCTGGCAAGCTGCCGCTGCTTTCTTGGCTTGTGCTCGAATCGGTGCCGTACACTCTGCTGTCTTCGCCGGTTTCTCAGCCGAGTCATTGCGAGACCGAGTTAACGACTGCGAGTGTCGAGTATTAATCACCACTGAGTGAGTATGGATAGACCCGTTTCGGCACAATACAAGCTGACTCCCGAACTAGCGAGGGACGACGAGGTGGAAAGAGCATCGCTACCAAGGCCAGTGAGTAGAGCGATCATAGTCAGTATGGGGAACAACCGCTGAACTCGTTTCCTTCAGTCGTCGACGCTGCCCTGCAATCATGCCCTCTTGTCGAGCACGTCCTTGTCCTCCGACGAACCGGAAACAAGGTACCTTTCACCGAGGGTCGAGACAAGTGGTGGGACGAGGAGGTCGCCAAAGTACCCGCCTACTGCCCTTGCGAGCCCATGAACTCTGAGGACCCCCTTTTCATCCTCTACGTAAGTTACACCAACCACACCATGTATGCCAAGTGGTTGGTCCAAATCGCTGACATTCCGTTTTGTAGACCTCTGGTTCGACCGGAAAGCCCAAGGGTGTCGTTCACAGCACCGCTGGATACCTCTTAGGCGCTTACCTTACCGTCAAATATGTCTTCGATGTTCACGCCGATGACAAATTCGCCTGTATGGCCGACGTCGGATGGATCACCGGCCACACCTACATTGTTTACGGTCCTCTCGCTAACGGCGTCACAACCACCGTGTTTGAATCCACGCCCGTGTACCCCACGGCCTCGCGATACTGGGACTTTGTCGACAAGTGGAAGGCTACCCACCTCTACACCGCTCCTACCGCTATCCGACTTCTCCGAAGGATGGGTGAGGAGCACGTTGCCAACCATGATCTCTCATCTCTCAGAGTCTTGGGATCCGTTGGTGAACCCATCAACCCTGAGGCTTGGCACTGGTACAACGACTTTGCCGGAAAGAAGAACTGTGCCATCGTTGATACGTACTGGATGACCGAGACTGGATCTATCGTCGTTACCCCTCTTCCCGGAGCTATCAGCACCAAGCCCGGATCTGCCACCTTCCCCTTCTTTGGCATGGATGTCGACATCATCGACCCTACCTCCGGCCAGGTACTCGAAGGAAACGATGTAGAGGGTGTTCTCGTCGCCAAGAAGCCCTGGCCCTCACTTGCCCGAACCGTCTTCAAAGACCACAAGCGATACCTCGAGACTTACATGAAGCCTTACCCCGGATACTTCTTCTTCGGTGACGGTGCTGCCCGAGACTACGACGGATACCTGTGGATCAAGGGACGAGTTGATGGTGAGTCCGGCTTGTATAGCCGCATACCCCTTGAGAAGAAGCTAACATCGTTATTGTATCTCCAGATGTCATCAAGTGAGCCACACACACCGAGGCGAAATCAGTCATGAAAGTGCAGCTGATATCTTCTTCCTTAGCGTTTCCGGTCACCGATTGTCCACTGCCGAGGTAGAATCCGCCCTTATCCTGCACAAGGGTGTTGCCGAGACTGCCGTTGTCGGATCTCACGACGACATCACCGGTCAAGCTGTCTATGCTTTCGTTACCATGAAACCCGAATTCGACTTCAAGGCCACCAAGGAGGCAGACTTGAGCAAGGAGCTTGCGATCCAGGTCAGGAAGGTCATTGGTCCTTTCGCTGCGCCCAAGAAGATCGTGAGTGGTCATGCAACGAGTTGCTTTCGAACTCCCATTACCCCTCATTCGCTCTTCGCGACCGGAATGAAGCTGACTGGTTTCTGTTTTCAGTACCTTGTCAACGATTTGCCCAAGACCCGATCCGGAAAGATTATGCGACGTATTCTTCGAAAGATTGTTGCCGGTGAAGGCGACCAGCTGGGTGACTTGTCATCTATCGCCGACCCTTCAGTCGTCGAAGACAGTGAGTTTGAATGCGTCCCTTGTTGGCGATCGGACGAACCTCGCTAACTGATGTGGTGATTATAGTCAAGGGCAAGGTCGCTGCTGGCAAGTAATTGAGATGGGTGTTTCAGGTCATCTTTTGTGTTCAATATGATACGATATCGTGCAATTGGGCGTCTAGTCGCGTTTCCGGACGTTTTTCTTTCTCATCTGCGTTGTGTAGCTTGGCTTCAGCCTTTAACTGGAACTGAAGCAGTATTCACTTTATACCCACATCTTTTCATGACTATGTCTTACACCCCATTGCGAGAGCAGAAAGAGACAGAGAGAGAGCAACGGGGCGACATGAAGGCTGATGAGCGAAGTATGGGCGATCGAACCGAAGTAGTGAATAAGACGTGGTTGTGTATGCAACACATGTGCAGAACTAGCTCTGGAAAAACAACAACAATAAGACTCGCACGTTTCTATCGTGGGAGAACGGGTTGGTAACGGTTACGGTTACGGTTACGGTTACGTATATCCCCACCAGGACCGGCTAGTGGAAAACATTGGGTGGAGGTTGACCGCCCAGCTATCGCATGTATCGCATGTCTGCTGACTTTGGGTACTTTCAGTTGGTCCGGGCACGGGAAGGACGACGATGTGTGTAGACATACATACTCTATTGCTGATGTGAGACGAGGTAATCCCAGGCAAGGTATGTAGGTGTGTTAGCCCATTCCTTTTCGCTCTGGCTGCATACCATACCTATGCCTGTAGCCAGTCTGGTCAAGGAGTATGGACGTCTTCATCTTTCCTCTGTGTTTATTCCGATACATGCATGTACTGTATCATATGTTGCTCCTGTAAATGGTTCTTGAGCAACGCAGTACACTGAGGACAGCAGAGTCAGGTTAGTAACCTCCCGATATCAATATCGACTCAGGATATCCCGACGATAAACGCATACGAGTGGGTCCATCATTCACAGCCAGGTGGGAACAATCTTTGTTGAACGTTAGTTAGTGTACGAGGGATTATACGTCTTTGAGACCATACGGACTGCCGTATCTGCCCATCATTCCGTCTTCCCCGTCACTGCATGCCTTGTCGATGCGCTGCGACAACGTCGATCTGTTTGATCGTCTGAATTTCACCATGACCTCCGTCGATATTTCAAACCATCAAACTGATCCAAATCAACAGCGCGTGATCATTCTTTGGGGATATGGATCACAGGCCTTGCCTTGCTCGATGGGACGTGCTATGCTGATGCATCCTTTTTACCTGTTACGTTTTTTTTTCACCGACAGAGTATACCTTTCATCTTCTGCATCCATCATCTTCTAACTTGGATATCCACCACCATCTCAGTTTCAGACGGATTCTCAGAGGTGATAGATAGATCCCCCAGTAGTCGTCGTCCTCACCATGTCGGCCTCTCAAGCCAAAGACTCGACCTCAGTCGTATCTGACCCCAAGAAAGCGGTCGTTAAGCCGTACCCATTCTGGCTTGGAGGTGAGCGAGCATACCTACCGCTTGTCCATCTGTTACACCAGCCTTTCACGATATCTGTTGATCTTCCGCCTGACGTTGTATTCGCCGGTTTTATACAACTTGCTGAGCTCTTCTTTCATCTCGTTGTTTTGCAGGCGTTGCCGCTTCAATAGCAGCCAGCATCACCCACCCTTTGGATCTAACAAAGGTGGGCATATATATATATATACCGCTGTCGTCCCCTGTGCGGTGTCAAAGTAGTCATTCTCGGGCCCAGGCTCATCGAAAGAACAATCCATATACAGGTCCGACTTCAGACGAGCGGCGACAAGGGTATGATCCAGTCTCTCCGTAAGACTGTACACAGCAATGGTGCGTACTGTCTATCGTTATATTTCCTACGCTTGGATCAGGCAAGACTGATCGAGATGTTGGTTTGGTATACCCGCTAGGCGTCCGAGGATTGTTTGACGGTCTGACCGGGACACTGTTACGACAGATGACATATTCGATGACTCGATTTGCGGCTTATGACTGGGCCAAAGCGGAGGTACATCGAGGTGAGTAGGGATGGGCGTCTGTCAAGACAACGAATGGTAGAGTCATGGCTTGCATGGCTTCTGGGTGTACGGTACCAGAGTCTGTAGTGCTCGAGGCGAGTTTCCAGAATGATCAGAAGCTGACTCCGTCATTGTGTGTAATCATCGACCTCCATCCACCTGATACTCACTTACTGCTCGTCCACCGCCCCAATTCATACACCTGTATGTGCCATCCCGCAGGTCCCGGTCCTCCCCCAGCCTACAAGATGGCTTTGGCAGGTTCGATCGCAGGTGGAATCGCCGGTGTGGTGGGAACTCCTTTTGAGACCTTGATGGTTAGGATGCAAGCAGATAAAGCGAAACTGCCAGAGCGTGAGTCCTGCGACCCGTTGGAAGGAAAGAAGTGATTTAACCACCCCTTGACGTAGAGAGATATAATTACCGAAACTCGATCCAAGGGCTGTATCGTATGACGTCTGAAGAGGGTATCTCGAGCTGGAAAAGGGGTATGGGACCGAATACGTTCAGGTCGATTCTGATGAACATGAGTCAGCTCGCAAGGTGAGTCTTGAAAATCCAAGCTGTGCCCTTGCGATTACGGTAATGGTAATGACACCGCATGTACTGACGACCTACTTAATCTGTCTCACCCTTAGCTATGACTGGTTTAAGCAAGAGCTGCTCCATATGAAGGTTTTCGACGACGGTCCTGTGTTACACTTCTTCGCGTCTCTGGGTGCCGTACGTTGTGCTTCAACGGCTTGATCACGAATGTAAAACCAAGATCATCTGCTAACGTCTCGTCCTTTTATCGTAGGGTACTGTCGCAACTAGTGAGTACATAAGTAAATGTGAACGCCGCCACCTCGACTGACTGCCGACGATAATCGACTATCAGCCGTTTGTTCACCGGCCGATGTTATCAAGAGTCGTATTATGACCGCGCATGGGAAGGGCACCTCGAGTACAATGGGCGTAATCAGGGATTCGTGAGTCGCCGCGCTTTGCTGTGAGGGTGTAGTCCTAGCTCTCTCGGCCAGGACAAGCTCCTATAGGTAAATCGGCCTAAAGGAGTCACTGACAACACTCTGGTATTCCATTAGTCTGGCGAAAGAAGGTCCAATGTTCATATTCAAGGGCTGGGTACCAGCTTGGACAAGACTGCAGCCGACGTGAGTGTTCTCCGTGATATATATATGGCTGGTAAGAAAAAAGGCTGACGCTTCAACCCGCTTGTTCAGCACGATTCTCATGTAAGTGACCATAATCCTCGTTGGCGAAGTCGGCATATCAAGAGTCGGATGTTGAGCTATTGGTGGCTGACATGGGGCTTGTCCAGCTTCCTGACTCTTGAACAGCTCAAAAAGGCTGTCGATGTCTATCGAAATGCTGGCGGTAAACTGTTGTAATATCTAGAAGAGGATCGGTAGACGATGGCTTGTGCTTGTCATCGCGGCCCAAGCACCTGTACTTGTGCGCCCCGAGTCCGGGTGATCGTTTCCGAGCACGAGGGAGAACGATGTAAGATGGGATCGCCAAACGTCTATCAGGAGCTGTACCAGTATGTGCGTGTAGTATATTATTAGGGTTGTTCGGGTCTTCAAGATGGCGCCGTCAGCGATCATGTTATGTACCATGTTTGTAAACAAGTGTGAAAAGCAACAATCGTTCCAACGTCTCGCGACGGCCTCGCAAGCGGCACAAACTGTCAGTGGCCAGACAGAAGGGCTAGCTAGCTATTCCCCTGGTACGCGTGCGTTTGAGCCGAATTTAACGAGGCGTGGTTCAGCTGTCGGTCAGAGCATATGCACTTGCCAAGATGTATATTTGACATTCGGCGCCTTTTTATGTATTATGTGTTTATGTCCCTTGCACCACGGAAGTTGTACCCAAGGGTTCGATCGCTGTACCATATGCTATTAGCCAGCGTAGCTGGCCCCACAGCCAGGATCAGGCGGTTATATTTGATCCATTACGGAATGCATTACTGCATCTCTTAGAGATGATCATAAAGCCTAAGGTATAGCTAGCCTATAAAAAGTAAACCCTCTAGCCTATCTGATAATTCGTGACAACTGGGTTGTTGTAAAATATGTCTGTCAAACAATCACCACAACACGCGTCTCTTCCCTTTAGAGGTGTACAGTATAATAACAAAGCAGTCCCGCCCCAATGAGGGGGCGATGCATAACTCAACTCCCATCGTACTGTACAACCAAGCAAACATACGAAGCGTCTGGTCTGCATAGCTGTTCCTCCCTCTCACCTTGGAATCTCATGACCGAGGTGAAAGAGTGTAAGGAGTATCTCGGGCGCCGAAAGAGGAAAAGCTATGACGGGTTTGGAGAGAGTGTGACTGACACGGAGATCTGTAATCCCCTCCCTGTAAACTTATGCCGCGACAATGCGTAAGTGCTCCGTGCTCCGTTCCTTGGTTCCCGCGTGCTCTCTCGATTCATGCAATTCATGCGATCATGCATATTTTTCCGTAAGGTTATGTGCAGTGCAGTGATATTAAGCACGTCGGGGTTCCCGAACGGACGCTCCGATCCACTGATTCACGAGCAAGCACCAAGGACAGGATGCAGACTCTACGACTCTACTCTTCATCAGCAACCCGTCTAGGTATTCCTGATCTGAACTCTTCCTGCCTGCATCGAGGCATCAATTCGACCATTTTCAGACCTCTTCGTCAAGCTTTTGCGAAGCTCGAAACGATCTCCGGGCATTATCTACCTTATCCCAAGGTGACGCGTTTTCTGTTGTGGATGTTCGGATCGGCAGTCGGTAAATCCAAATCAGTTCAACAACACACCCCACGGCCCTTTACTGTAACTTTACCTTACCACCACGAGTCAAGAGTCAGTCACATCCGGAGCCGATATCGTTCGCAAGCGCAGCGCTTGTTTTTGCTCAGTATCAACATACAAAACACACACACTCCTCTTCACTGCCGAGAGCTATACGAGTCCACAGATATCCACATCTCTCTATTGAATTAACTTTATAATATTCGCATACATACATAAAAATATATTTACATCGTTATATATATACACACATATCGATCGACCTTGCCTGTGAGTCCTTGTCCCTGCTGTTGCAATACCACGAGCGCACATCGCGAGACCTCTGGGGCTGACCATTGATCTGATCCTAGAATTCCATCTCACCATAGACAACTCAACTTTCAACCTCTCACTGAGACCTAACGTGTACATCTCAACATGTCATCAACCACCCCCCAGCTCGGGGACGTGGTCGATGCTGCAAGACCAGATCGGCCTGACAGTCCCTCCAACCCTGCTCATCAAATCCATCACTCTACCATGGCCGAGGAGAATCGGAGGCAGGAGGAAATAGCAGAGAATGAGCAGGCCGCCCTTATCTCCGAAGCTCAAAACATCCCTACGGGTATCCTTTACCCTTCAGCGATGGGTGCGATGGGCGCTCCACCTGTCGTACCTGTGGCTACTACCGCCACCACTACCACTGCCACCGCCTCCGACAACCATGAGAAACCCCGCCATCACTCCCTTTCCAGTTCCTCTTCCGCTACAACCCCGATCAACGAGAACGAGAAGCAGCTGGCGAACGCTTCTTCAGGGAAGAAGGAGAAGAAATCTTTCTTTGGCAAGAAGAAGGATAAGGACACCCAGGTCAAGAAGGACAAGGAGAAAGAGGATGAAGCCAACATGTTGCCTCCCGTTTCGTTGTTCGCTCTTTTCCGGTTCCAGACGCCGATCGAGCTTTTCTTCATGTTCATCGGACTCATCTTGTCCGCAGCTGCCGGCGCGAGTCAGCCGTTGATGACATTGATCTTTGGTATGTGGATATGTGGACCCCATGACATGCTCGCATCGGAAGTGTTATATACCAGTGCTGATCGGGTTTTTATTATTATTATGCTTGCAGGTCGACTTACCACTAGTTTCACCAATTACGCCATTGTCGTGCAGCAGATCGCCGGGCAAAGTGCAGGGCAACTCACACCAGAAGTCATGGCTGAACTCCAAGCGGCCAAGGACGACCTCAAGCATCAATCCGGTAATAACGCCTTGTATCTCCTTGCTATGGGCGTCGGATTGTTCCTGGCAACTTGGGCGTACATGTTCATCTGGAACATCACTGGCGAACTAAACTCGAAGCGAGTCAGAGAGAAGTATCTTCGTGCGGTTCTGCGGCAAGAGGTGTGTACATTCATTATATCCACTTCTCTGTTCGAAACCGAAATTGAGGTCGCGAGATCCTTACTGACACCTTCAAATGCACTTCCAGATCGCCTACTTCGATGACCTCGGTGCCGGTGAAGTAGCGACTCGTATACAAACCGATTGTCACTTGGTACAAGAAGGTACTTCGGAGAAGATCGCCTTGATTGTCCAGTATCTCGGTACATTCATTTGTGGTTTCGTCTTGGCCTTCGCCCGATCATGGCGACTCGCTTTGGCTTGCTCAGCCATTCTCCCTGTCATCATGATCGTTGGTGGTATCATGTCCTTCGCTATGGCCAAACATGGTACTGGCGCCTTGGAACATATCGCCAAGTCCGGTACTTTAGCCGAGGAAGTCATCGGCAGTATCAGAACCGTCCAAGCTTTTGGTAAACAGACAGTCTTGGCCAACTTGTTCAACAAGCATATTGACAAAAGTGCCAAGTCCGGCAAGTTTGGCTCCCTCATTGAGGCTGGAGGTATCGCCACGATGTGTAAGTCCAACCTTGTGCCGATAACACCCCTTTACCTTAATCTGCAACCTGTTCTGACTGTCTGCGATACTTGTCCATGTAGTCTTCGCTATCTACTCTGCGTATTCGCTTGCGTTCTTCTACGGAGGTATCCTTGTCACTCAGGGTCGAGCCGACTCTGGTATTGTGATCAACGTTTTCATGTCGATTCTCATCGGTTCCTTTTCCATGGCGATGCTTGCCCCAGAGGTGGCAGCAGTCTCCAAGGCGCGGGCTGCCGGCGCGAAACTCTTCGCCACTATTGACCGTGTTCCGGCGATCGACTCTGCGAGTACAGAGGGTCTCAAACCTGATGCTGTACACGGTGAGATCGAATTCGAAGGTGTCAAGTTCCACTACCCCTCTCGACCTAATGTTCCTATTCTCAAGGGCCTCACGACCACGTTCCACGGAGGCAAGACATTCGCCCTTGTTGGCGCCAGTGGCAGTGGAAAGAGTACCGTTGTCAGTCTCGTCGAGAGGTTCTATGATCCTATTGAAGGAACCATCAAACTCGATGGAAGGGATATCAAAACCCTCAACTTGAAATGGCTTCGTCAGCAGATCGGTGAGCGAATCTAATAATCTGCTGTACGCGGCGTATCGACTGACATCGCTGCAGGTCTTGTGTCTCAGGAACCTACGTTGTTCGGCACCACCGTCCGAGGAAATGTCGAACATGGTTTGATCGGCTCTAAATGGGAAGAAGCTTCTGATGCCGAAAAGTTCGAATTGGTCAAGAAGGCCTGTATCGATGCCAACGCTCACGACTTTATCATGAAGCTCCCCGAAGGTTACGATACCATGGTCGGTGAAAGGGGTATGTTGCTATCTGGAGGTCAGAAGCAGCGAGTCGCCATTGCTCGAGCGATCGTATCCGACCCTAGAATTCTGCTCCTCGATGAAGCCACCTCAGCCTTGGATACTCAGAGTGAAGGTATCGTTCAGGATGCTCTTGACAAGGCTGCCATGGGAAGGACCACAATCACCATTGCTCACAGATTGTCGTAAGTCACGATTGGTCGCTAGGCATCGGGGCGAGCCCATTGCTGATAATCCTCACAGGACTATCCGAGATGCGGACCGAATTCTGGTCATGGGTGGCGGTGAAGTTCTAGAGCAAGGTACTCATAACGATCTACTTGCTAACGAGGAAGGACCTGTAAGTGGCCCTAGGGATCGCTATGCTCCAGCCAGCTAGAATTCTTTAATAATTCTGCATTGTTCTCAGTACGCCAAACTCGTTGCCAATCAGAAACTCGCTCAAGCCGCTGCCGCCGATGCTCTCAAGCTTGATCCTGAAGCTTCCGCTGTTCAAGCCAGCCACTCGGACGAAGCTTTGGTCTCTCCCACTAGCGAGAAACAGATGCCTGATCTCAAACGAGCCATTACCGGTCGATCATTGGCCAGCGCCGCCATGGATGACATCCGAGCCAAGCGTGAGGCCGAGGAATTGGAAGAGGACAAACTGCCCAGCTCGTTGGGCATGTACAAGCGTTTGATCAAGCTCAATTGGGCGTCTCGAAATTCTTATGCCTTTGGTAAGTCGTCAGAATCGTCCGCGATCTCGAGAGGGCAAAAGTGTTGATAGCGCGATATTGTGTATAGCAACCATCGGTGCCGTCTGTTCGGGTATGGTTTACCCTGCATTGGCCATTCTGTTCGGTAAAGCTCTAGCAGACTTTGAAATCACTGGACCAGAGCAGTATGGTCAACTGAGGCATAATCTCGATCGCAAAGCGTGAGTGCTACGTTTCCCAATGCAAACTTTGGACCGTGCCGTCGTCGTGAATCGCGCTGAAGTTTGCTGGTCCGTGCATGTGCAGTCTCTATTACTTTATCACTGCCCTTCTCGCCATGGCCGCGACTTACATTCAGATCTCGGGATTCAGTCGGACCGGATGGGACCTTAACGCCAAATTGAGGAAGGAGTCGTTCAGATCCGTTTTGAAGCACGACATCGCCTGGTTTGACAAGGACGAGAACTCGGTGAGATATGATCTATCAGCCGTTGCGTGCCGCACTCTATGCTCTATGCGAATGCTAATTGCCTATTCGCTCACTTTCAGACTGGTGCTGTCACCTCCAACCTTGCCGATCAACCTCAAAAAGTACAGGGTCTCTTCGGTGTCACTCTCGGTACTATCATTCAATCTATCGCCACTTTGGTTGGAGGCTGTATCATTGGTCTCTCTTACGGACCTCGTGAGTCAATTCTATCGGTTGATTGCGATGGCGCCCCTTGTTGACGATTTCTGTTTTCCAGTCCTCGCATTGATCGGTATTGCCTGTATCCCCCTCCTTGTCTCAGGAGGATATATTCGATTGAAAGTTGTCGTATTGAAAGATCAGAAGATGAAGAAGCTTCATGCGGCTAGTGCTCATCTTGCCTCCGAAGCTGCTGGTGCGGTGAGGACTGTTGCAAGTCTTACGAGGGAGGATGACGTGGATCGGATCTACTCCAGGGCTCTTGAGGAACCTATGAAGGTCAACTTGTGAGTACGGGTTCCAAGCTCCGCTGCAACAGTGGTGGAACAGAATACTAACAAAATATAACACAGCAAAACTTCGGTCAAGTCTCAGGCTCTTTATGCAGCAAGTCAAGGGATGGCCTTCCTCATCATCGCTTTGGTGTTCTACATCGGTGCCCTGTGGATCATCTCCGGGCGATATGCTACTCAAACCTTCTTCACTGTCCTTACCTCTGTCGTGAGTACCAACCACATGTCCGTTCTTCTCCGGGCTTCAGAAACCTCACTAATCATATCGCTCGTCATGCCAGATCTTCGCTGCGCTCCAAGCTGGAAACGTGTTCACCTTCGTGCCCGATGCGTCAAAAGCGAACTCTTCCGCTGCTGCCATTTTCCGACTTCTGGACAATGTACCCGAGGTCGACCCCGATGCTCCTGATGGACTTCGACTCGACCACAGCAAGGTGCAAGGCCACATCAGGATCGAAGGCGTCCACTTCAGATATCCTACTCGACCTGGTGTCAGAGTTTTGAGAGATTTGACCATTGATGTGCCCGCTGGCTCCTAGTGAGTCTCAAGCAGTATCTCACCTCATTCCCTTGTCATGTTCTTAGCTAACCATGGCGCCTATAGTATCGCGCTTGTCGGACCTTCCGGTTGCGGTAAATCTACTACCATTCAGATGCTCGAAAGATTCTATGATCCTCTTATCGGTCGAGTTACCATCGATGGAATCGATATCAAGGACCTCAACGTTGCTAGCTATCGAGAGCAGGTCGCCTTGGTGTCGCAAGAGCCGGTATGTACCCCTCATTCCACTCCTGCAAATGTCACAATCGTCCACTTACCCAGTCGCATATTGCATAGACCCTCTATGCTGGTACTGTACGATTCAACATCCTTCTCGGTGCCAACAAGCCTATGGAGGAAGTCACCGAGGACGAGATCATTGCCGCTTGTAAGGATGCCAACATTGTGAGTTTCACTCGATTCTACCTTGCGATTATCATCATGACGATACCTTCGGAGCTGAAACCGAATGTAAATTTTCAGTACGACTTCATCATGTCTCTCCCTGATGGATTCGACACCGAAGTAGGTGGCAAGGGATCTCAGCTCTCAGGCGGTCAGAAGCAACGTATCGCCATCGCCAGAGCTCTCATCAGGAACCCCAAGGTCTTGCTGCTCGATGAGGCTACCTCTGCGCTCGACAGTCAAAGCGAAAAGGTTGTTCAGGAAGCTCTGGACAAGGCTGCCAAGGGAAGAACTACGATGTAAGTGGTCTTTTGCCTTGTTGCAGCGATGTAGCTGACATCATGTCGACTGTCCTCGCAGCGCTATCGCACATCGGTTATCTTCCATTCAACACTCAGATCAGATTTACTACTTCTCAGAAGGCAAAGTCGCCGAACACGGCACGCATCAAGAATTGTTGGCCAAACGAGGTGGATATGTGAGTGCTGAATGCGAAGCTCGCGTGCAGATCTACGTAGCAACCGCTGACTTGCGTATACGTTGTTCACACTACACAGTACGAGCTTGTGCAGATGCAGAACCTGAGTAAGCAGTAGACGGGATCAAAGATTACCGATCCAACTTTCAATGAGATACTGTGTAAGATAGCGGAATGGGTTGCCTCCATAGCGGACACTATACTTCGTTTACTATTCATGATATATATATACCAAAAAACCTAATCAACACACATTGGTGTGTCCAGGGAGAATGCATTGTATGTGTATTATCAATGCATCAGCGTATCCATATGCTCGAAGGTGACAATAGCGAATCAAGCGGCACCAATTATATGCGCATGACACGACACTACTCGTGGCTAATCCCTCGATACTAAACTATACAACATATGCAGGGGCTTGTTTCGAGGTATGTAGCGTATTCTCGATGGTGTAACGGAAAACCAGCCAAGTCCAAGGTGGTGAGGTCTCACCACAAAATCCATTACAACTACAAAATCACCAGTCAACATGGACGTATCTCCTCCCGCCACTTCTAACAATCTCCAACACCTTTTTCTTCGCCCTAATCTCATCCTCATACACAATTCCCGCTTCCACCGTATAATTATGCAATTGCTCAGATGCTGTATGCTCTCGTCTACAGCTTGTTGAGACATCTCCATTGCTCCCCCTGGTACCGGTTCCTGTCCTCGCACCTGCGTCCTCCACACCGCCCACGGCGTTCGTGTCGAAGTCAGGGACCTCTTCGTCGGGCGTACCTTGTCCATCCTCGACGGCCACATCCAGGTTGTTCTTTTCTTGCGCATGGCCTCTCAGACCGAGGATGCGGAGCGATGGGAGTTTTGATTTCGGGGGTTGAAGGAGGAACGTTAGAAGCTTCGATGTAAGGTTGAAGCGGGGATACGACAGATCTAGAACCTACACAAGGTGGATCAGGAAATCAGCAATCGTTATTAGCTCCACTGTCGGCATCAAGTGCCCTGGAATCTGATCTAGTATGTTGATACTCACCTTGAGAACGATCAACTTCCTCCCCAGCGATCCAAAAGCTTTCTTCAGAGCATCTTCATCCACATGTCCCTCGATAACAGTCTTCTTCGACGGTCCTGATGATTTCCCATTCCCGCCAAATCTGACTCCCACGAGACCCAACTCTCTTAGACCAGGCGGGAGGACAGCGACCAGCTTCTCCAGATCAGGATGTAGTGTGCTGTATGCCAAGTTTAGGGATGTTATCGAGCTCGTCATGGGTATTCGACGGAGGATCACGTGTGGAGATGGATGCAGCGTAAGCGGCAAGTCGGAGATGATAGTGGAGCTATCAAGGGCGTCTGAAGCGTCCCAGTCGTCTATTTCGGGGGCAATATTACTATTTCTTCTGCATGTTTCGACGGCTCTTCCTCCCCCTCCGTTACTGCTGGGATCCTCTTGTCCAGTCAAGAAAGGGTCGATCGCTCCATCCTCCAAGTCCGGCGGTGGATCAGACAAGATAGCTAGGATTGACCTATCGCTTAACCGCGATGAATTCGACGATGGTAAAAGCGATGCCTGCCGCAGTAGAGCGCCTTTAAGCGGAGTTGTCAGGTACGGTACTTGTTCGCGTAGCAATCGTCCCATAGTGTAGGTCTCCGTCATTGCTTTTGATGATTCTGAGACCACCTGAACCGATATCCCTGTGCCGAAGTCGAAGGTTTCGCACTCCTGCTGACCAGATTCAGATTCAGCGTTGTCGGCGACCTCTGGGCTGTATACCACGGTCTCGTCCTCTAGATGCTTTAATACCACCCTGAAGCAGAAGTCTACAAGACTCGCTCGCATGGCATGTCGGGCGGTCCTCGATCTTGATGAGCCGGCAGAGGAGTCCACAGGGCCCGAGGTAAACAATTTTGAAGAACTGGCCAATTGTGTGCTGGACACCGCTTTGTCCCACGTGCTGATCGATGATGGGTTCGGGTCAGAGCGAGCAGTATGTCCATTAGAATCCGTACTCGAGCTTGGGCGCCAAGAGAGAGGTGGAGCAGGACCTGCTACCGATCGTGCAGCTCGCCAATTCGAAAGGTTCATTCGACGCAGCAACTCAGCACTAAAATTCATCGTGACGACATGCAAGAGGTAAGCAGGTGACCTCTTATTGCGAGCTTACAACACTGACCTTGCGCGACAGCGCAATTAATCGAACAAGGTAACAACGATTTGTACATATACTCACGGATGTACACCGCCATCTTCAACATCCAGCAAACCCCTCGCGCCTGCGCCTAACCCTATACCAGCGTTCGCGCTAGAACTGGAGCCTGCAGAAGAAGAGGGGTTCCACACCCTCTCTCCACTTGCCGCATCGCTGGCAATATGAGGGGGTGTATCCCTCAGTTTCGATTGTCGGGAGGAAGACAGCAGCTCGTTGACTGACTTTTCTCTTGCGTGCGGTTCTGCGCGGGGCGTTTGCGAGGTGTGCAAGAGGTGTTTGAATGTTGGAACATGTTTTGGCATCTTACAGGCGGCGACTTGTCGTTTCGATGGCCTCTTGCCAGAGCTCAGCTAAGCTGATAGACGTTGTAGGACCGAAACGTATCGGTACGTTGGGCCTACCGATAGCAGAGAGACGACGAGCTGAAGATATCTGTGACTTGGATGACGACAAAATAATCAGAAGAAGAGAGAACCAGCTGTGATCTCATAAGCGTACAGTAAATAGACGCTATATATATATACCACCTATATATGGACATATGCATATACCCCACAACGAATCACGTGATATTAACGGATTACCCCGCCACCCCGCACTACGGTCAACATCAGGCCCGAAGCTAAAGCCACTATATTGCACGCGTAAGGCTACTGTAGATAACAAGTAATAATGGGTCAGATGATACACCACCACCACCACCACCACCACCACCACCATACCACATGCACACCCTTGACATCGATACCTCGTCATCACCCACTGATATGCAACTGCACAGATCCCTTTCTTCTCATATCACTTCATATCATTCTCACCTAATCCAAGTATCCGACCTGTGATAAGGCTTTCCTCACTGGGCGGATGAGAAATCGGATCGACTAAGCAAGATGAGCGCTCCAGATCTGGCTAAGGGGCCGCGGTATCCACAGCGAACGGACGAAGCCAGTAAGTCTAGATAAATCCCATCACCTTCTTACTTTGTCTCCAATATTTGATCTCGAGGGTCGGAGTTGATTGATCCGGCTCCAGAATACAAACACCTTGGATCCACCCATGGACGACTCGATCAATTCATCGTGAGTATCGTCAGGTGACCCGCTTGAGCATGAATGTGTAGCCGGGATTCCTGTCCTGACGCTTCGCCTAAACTGTGCCGCTCGTCACGGCTCTCAGGGAGGTCACTATCGAGACTACAACCTCTCCTCCCTCCTCTTCGCTCACAAGCTAGACGAAGAGAAGCATGTCAAGCTCGAAGTATGGTCAGCCCCGAACCGGTCGAAGCCGACTTTTGAAGAAGCGAAGCGCCAAAACTACCGTTCTGCAAAGAAGGGTGACGAATTTGGACCGAGCTGGTCAAACCACTGGTTCCGGGTTACCTTGCACATCCCAACTGAGTGGTCATCCTACGAACGTGTTCAGCTCGAATTTGACTGCTCAGGCGAGGCCATGGTCTTCGCCACCGAAGGTGACCCTATCCATGGGTTGACTGGTGGATTTGGCGGTGACCGAAGGGTCGAATTCATCATCCCTCAGGAAGCAAGGAACGCCGGTGTGGCCCACTACTATATCGAGGCAAGCTGCAATGGGATGTTCGGTATAGACGATATGAATCCTCCCGACCAGAACAGGTATTATCGCCTGAACTCGGCGGACCTGGTCGTTCCCAATATGGAGGCCTGGAGGTTGATGTGGGATTTCAATGCCATTCATCAAGTCTACAACACTCTTCCGGATGATTCGCCCTTGAGTCAACAGGCCAAGTACGTTGCCAACGAGATCATGAATGCTTTCCAAAGAGGAAGCCTTGAGAGCGTGACCAAAGGCAGGAAGATCGCGCAAACCATCTTGGGGAAAGACTGGGAGACAGAGATCTCGAAAGACAGTCAAAAGGCTGCGAATCAGGAAGGAACCTTATGGGGGGTGGGACATTGGTGAGTCTGGAATTGTCGGCCCCAAGCCGTCCATGGCTTGCTTATACGTCTGTTCAGCCATATCGATACAGCATGGTTGTGGCCGTTCTCTGTCACCCAGCAAAAGTCTGCTCGATCATGGTCAACCCAGTGCGACTTGATGGACCGATACCCGGAGCACCGGTTCTCCGCCACTCAGGCTCAGCAGTTCAAGTGGACCGAAAAACTCTATCCTACCCTTTTTGATCGGATCAAGACCAAGATCTCAGAGGGCACGTTCCAGCCCCTTGGAGCCACATGGGTCGAAATGGACACTAACATGCCATCAGGCGAAGCGCTGGTCAGGCAGTTCCTATATGGCCAGCGATACTACGAGAGCCGATTCGGTTTCAGGTCCGAGACTTTTGTGCTACCTGATACTTGTGAGCTACTTGGTCTGATACGATTGCCAGAGATAGACTAGCTCACGCATTGTCACATAGTCGGCTACTCAAGTCAACTGCCTCAGATCTCTAGACAGGCGGGTGCGCCAAACTTCTTTACGCAAAAGTTGTCATGGAACTCAATGTGAGCCGATCGGACACTGAATACGCTACCATTTGCCGCACCTCGAGCTGACCTGCCGGCGGTTGTAGCAACAAGTTCCCTCATAGTACTTTCAACTGGGTTGGCCTGGACGGCTCGCAGGTCCTGACTCACATGACGCCTGTAGATAACTACAACAGCCAGTAGGTGTGGAACTCATTCTTGAACATTGTACATAATTACTAACCTCGCCTTTAGGTGCAACATCGATGACGTGCGACGTGGCATGACCGGTCACAAGAATTCAGAGGTCACTTGTAAGCTCTCGTTTGACTTCTGTACTCCCTGCCCGATAGCTCACGATCGCCCAGCACAATCTTTGCTTCTGTTTGGAAATGGTGATGGCGGTGGCGGACCGACACCGCCCATGCTTGAGAAACTCAGACGAGCCCGTGCCATTGGCAAGCGCTCCGACGCCGGCGGTCAACTCCCGCTAGTCAAGATGGGCGGAAGCTTTGAGCAATTCTTCGATTCCGTCAGAAAAGAGACTGACAATGGAGTCAAGTTGCCTTACTGGCGTGGAGAGCTATACTTTGAGCTGCACCGGTGCGTATCAAAACACCAGCTGTGAATGGACCCAACTCATCGTTTGTTCTTCACAGGGGCACTTATACTTCTCACGCATCCATCAAGAAAGGTAACAGGAAAAGCGAGATTCTGATGCGAGAAGCAGAGTACGCAGCAACCATTGCAAGCTTAATTGACCGAGACTATGAGTACCCCAAGGAGGTGAATATTCTGCGGTCGAATCGTCCCCACCCTGGTGTTCAACGCTGATACGAAGATGCGATGACTAGCGCTTTGACAATGCCTGGGAAGACTTGTTGCTTTGCCAGTTCCACGACGTTCTACCCGGAAGTGGTATCGCTATGGTATGTCAACAGGCCCTGCCTTTTGACTTTGGGATAGGAAAGCTGAACAATGATCTCAGATCTACGAGGATGCCGAAGTCAAATACGCAGCCTTGCATAAGTCGATCACTGCGATTATGAATGAAGCCTATGCTGTGATCTATCAAGATTCAGTGCCGATCTCGGCTGAAGACCCTGCCAAGACATCGGGACCTATTTTTGCGATCAATAACATCCCAGATTACCCCCGGCAGGATGTCATGGCAGCGCCTCTCAGCGCGCACTGTCAGCTCGAATCCAGATCAGGCCAGGTCTCGAAAGATGGGCAGACCGGTTTCGTCCTGATGGCAGCCACCAACAAAGAGATGCCGATGATCTCCACTCCCAGAGGTCGACTCCACGCTTCTCCACAGGTCAAAGGTGAGTCACAAATCATGTTGGCCAGCTTTCGCGTTCGCATCGAGTCGAGATCATACGGCCAAAAGCTGATTATGTTGTTTACGTATCAGCCACCCAAGAGGGAGAAGGGATCTTTGCAATGGCCAATAACAAGCTATCCATGCGGATTGAGAATGGCCGGATCACTAGCATCTATGACAAGCTGGCTGAGTAAGCTGCAGAATGATGTTCACATACCCGCAAAGGAGGTTGCTCGCTGATTGTCGCATAGTAAGGAGCTTCTTCCTCACGGGCAGACTAGTGGGCTTGTCATTATGGAGGATCATCCAAACGCTTGGGAGTAAGTTGCTTTTCTTGATTTCGATTCCGGACCAAAATGACTTGAACTGATTCGCTCTGGTTCTTTAGCGCTTGGTGAGCTATGGCTCTGATTTTTGTCTGCCAATCGTACATGCTAATGTAGAGACAGGGACGTCGATGAGTTCCACCTCGAAAAGCAGTCTCACCTCAAGTTTGGTTCAGTCTTCATCAAGGAGGAGGGCCCACTTCGAGCTACCCTAGGCACGACATTGCAAGTTGGACAAAGCAGGATCGAAGTCAACGTATGCTTGCTTTCTTCATCAATTAATTTTGCAAAAGAAAAAAAAACTCATTCATTTGCGCGGTCTAGATCACAATGGACGCCATAGGCGCGTCTGTCAAAGATGACGCCAGGAGTTTGATCCGTTTCGATGCGGTTGTGTGAGTGTGCTGTTGTAAAGCTTCCTCTGAATGACATTAGCTGAAGAAATCACGGAACAGTGACTGGCGAGAGAAGCATCGCTTCCTCAAATGTAAGTAGACCTACCCTTATGTTATATGCTAGGTCGATACTGATATTGCATACGCAGTTGAGCTGCCTCTTGACATCTATTCGGACTTCGCTACCTATGACACCCAGTTCGGTACCGTAGCAAGACCGACTCACAGGAATACCAGTTGGGATGCTGCCAAGTGAGCCAGGCTGGATTTAACTCTCGATCTCCAACTGACTGACACCATTCTAGGTTCGAAGTCTGCGGTCACAAGTTCGCCGATCTATCTGAGGTAAGTCATGCTTGATGTACACACGGTGAATACTGCTCCTTCTCTGACATATAACGGCTAGTATGGTTATGGTGTTGCAATCCTCAACGATTGCAAATACGGCTAGTGAGTGTCGACCGATCAGTCGATCGATAACCAAGCTGATTAATAACGCTCAGCGCGACACAGGGGAACGTCATGCGTCTCTCCTTGCTACGAGCTCCTACACAGCCTGATGCGGATTGCGACATGGGCACTCATGCGTTCGCTTTCGCCATTTATCCGCATGTTGGCACATTCATCGAGAGCGATGTCGCCAAGGTGGCCTATGCTTTCAACTCACCGATGCACCGTGAGTAGAAATGCCACACCACATTATATCGTGTCGGCAGGATGTTCCAGTGACTGACATTCCGGGATATTCGTCCCGGACAGTGAGATACTCTCAGCAGCCCATCGATATCGCCCTTGAGCCCTTGGCGCTTTCCTCGCCATTCAATGTCAAAGGCGCACCGAATGTTATGCTCGAGACTATCAAGCGGGGTGAAGATGACGACTTCTTCAGAGATGACGAAGATAAGACTATTATTCTCAGGCTGTATGAGCACCTTGGCGGTCACGCAAGGGCTACTCTCAAGGTGTGAGTGGTACTAGGGAAGGACTTGTCGACCACGCACAAGCTGACACAAGGATGAGGTATTTCAACGGGTAGCAACGGTCTTTCCGTTGTGAAAGCTGAATTGGTCAATATCTTGGAAGATCACCTTGAGAGCTTGAGAGTCCATAGAGATTCCCCAGAAAAGGACGATTCGACCGAAGATGAGCCACCCAGAGATGGCGGCCAAACAGGCAAAGAGTCCGGTCTGATCAAGCTATCCTTTAAAGGATATGAGATCAAGACTGTCCGTTTGACAGTGAAACATGACGGAAAGAGTAAAGGCGGCAGGAAGCACCGTCGATCTTCGGATTCTTCGTGGATCAAAGTCTAAGCTAGCCTGAACCGGAGTTTAGACCATCTTCAGGTGTATCGACTATTTCATGATTGGAAACGAGGCTCAGCAGGAAAGTATATGATTTCATGTGTGTTTGTTGACACCTTGCGTGCTGTTACCGAAGTCAAGGAAAGATTGTGATCTTTGTATAAATCAGACACTGTATGTAGCCCACCATGAATATTTGTATGTGGACTGTGGATGGTGCAGGGCAGCCTTATTGCTGAAATCCCATGCCCATTCTCAGCTTGAGATGCCGAGAAAGGCGCAGCGCTGTAGGCACAACACTCGTACTTCGCCTAAATGGAGCGAGTCACTGTGGGTGAGCTACAGCGTATCGGAGATGAGCGATTGAATCGGTCACCTGAGTAGCTATTCCTGGGTTTTCGGTCTTCTGCGATGAGCAAAGAATGAGTGAGTGAGTGAGTGACTGACTGACTGAGATGGCATGATACAGACGGACGATCGCATTGTTGCCCTTTTCTTTCTCTTTGCTTTACGTTCCAACAAATCTTATTTCTTCCTGCCTGCTGTCTGTACAACTGTACAAATCAACTGTAACTGCTTGATATCGGTTACTTGACCCCCCTTGTGTATATCGATCATACCCCTGGTCACCGCCATCGACTCATCAGAGCTTCTTTTCGGAACCTCGGGACCGGCTCTTTTTTTTTGGCCTCGCACGCGCCGGTTCTTGTTCTGTAAACGAAACTACGATCATGGCTGGTCCATGCTCAACTTCTTCAAACCCCAGTTTCAATATTTCAGGTATCTCGTCAAACCAGTCCAATGTCACGCCAGATAGCTCGACCTCAACGCTGCGAGATCTAGAAACCAACTCTAAAAGAGGTTCGGACGAGCTTGAAATGACGCAGCGCTACACGAATAGCAAGGGGTTTCAGGACCAGTCGGCGGATACGGGGGGAGATCGACAGTTTGATGGGACTCGTACTTTGAAGGATGATAGGAATGTGGCAGCAAAGGATTTTGCAGCAAAGGACAGCTTTGATACGACTGTACCAATCGAGGCTAAAAAGGCGAAGGACGCACTGAACATTGAGCCGGCAGGTCTTGCAAAGGGACCCGCGCCATCTCGGACTCAGGACCATGACCAAGACCATAAGTCGCTTGAAGATAAGTACAACCAGGATCGTGGTGAAGATGAGGACAAGGAGGGGAGGGATTTGGGCTTTCACGAAAAGGAAATTGAAGTGGACATGATCGATGGAAGGCCCAGGGATATATATGATCGGTTCACGAAAGCGCAGAAGTTGCGGATACTGCTTATCGTGTCATATTCTGCTATTATCGCTCGTGAGTCGACGGATTACTCCTAGAACCGTCATGTATTATCCCTCTCCCTCGAGGGAATGATTGCTGACAACTCGTATGCTTCGTCTGTGGGCCTTCATACTCTGCTCAGCCATGACATCCTCCATTTTCCTTCCCGCGATTCCCCTGATGTCGTTGGATTTGCATACCTCTACAAAGGTCATCAACTATACCGTTGCTGTATTTATCCTCGTAATCGGTATCGCCCCTGTACTGTGGTCGCCCTATGCCGGATTCTATGGAAGGAAGCCGGTCTATCTTGCTAGTATGCCAATCATGGTCGTCGCCAGTATTGGAGTAGCGCTTTGTCACAATGTGGCGGCTCTCATCGGCACTAGAGTCTTGCAAGGCATCGGTAGGTCCTTATCGTCGCCATCACACGCTCATGCAATCGGATTCTGTTAGTGCTGACTCAACTGTTCTTGTTTGCACGTTCAGGCTCGTCGTGTTTCCTTGCTGTTGGCGCGGGCAGCATAGGTGATATTTACAGACCGACCGAAAGGGCGCGAGCTATGTCCTCTTTCTACATGGTGTTAGTCAGCGCTTGTCGACACGAAATTTGGAAATCAATCTCTCAGATGCTAATAAATACTCAACCCTCACTTGCAGTGCCTTGCTTGGGCCCGCCCTGTCTCCCGTTCTAGCAGGCATCTTTGCAGAGTACACCCCGGCCACCTGGCGATCCACCCAGTACTTCCTAGCAGGCTGCGGTGCCCTTTCCGTCTTCCTCGTCTATTTCTTCCTGCCCGAGACTTCGCACCCGCCCTTACCGCATGACGTCCTGAAGCGGGAGAAAGGCCGAAAGTTTGTCGTGTATTTCTGCAATCCGTTTAAATCCATAGCTCTGGTCAGATGGCCAAACATTGCAATTGCCGTGAGTGAGAGATCGAGAAAGGGGACACTTATAACGATCCGAGCTGAGCTCACGCTTGCCACTGGCACTTCCTTACAGTGTTTCATCTCTAGCTGCGGTATGATTGACACATACTGCGTGCTTGTGCCCCTGTCTTCGGTTTTTGTGAGTCATCACCCTGATCCAAAGCTTCTTGAGATGTTGTTGACACCGAAGTATGGAATACAACAGAGAGAAAGATACAATATCAACAATCTGGCGTTAGGAGGTACACTGTATCTAATCAGTGGCGCTGGTAACATTATCGGCTCAAAGGTCATCGGGCGTGAGTTTGAAGCATGAAACATTTTGTTTTTGCTCTTTGACTTGACCTCTCATCCCATTCTGTCGATCATCATTGGACGCCGAAATATGATTCTGATTGGTGTGATCATTGCGTATAGCCCTTGCGGATAAGACTGTAAAGAAATACATTGAGAAGAGAGGATATCGCCGACCTGAAGATCGATTGCGTTGCGCGTTTTTCGGGCTGGGTGTGCTCATGCCTATCTCGGTATTGATATACGGCTGGCTTGTTGATACCGGGTGAGCTTACAATCAAGCCATTCTCGCGAAAGTTCGCTCTGAAGCTAAGCGATTGGGAATTTCGGATACTGATGAACTGTTGTCTTTCTTTTTTACAGTGCCGGCGGTATGGCGCCACCTTTGATCATGGTCTTCCTCAACGGTATCGCCCTTTTGCTCGGTTTTGCTCCCCTGAACACCTAGTATGTATTCGGGCAGGTCTCATGAAGAATGAAGAAAGTTCGTCAAAGGCGCTGACGGTTAATCCGCCACTACTCCATCAGCCTTGTTGACGCAATGGAGACACGTAGCGCTGAAGTGATCGCCGTGAACAACTGTAAGTTTCTCGCCCCTTTTCAAGATACCACAAGGTAAGGTATTTTCGGGCAGCCCACGAAGCTAATTAAATTGTATACATTTGACTTTCTCGATAAAGGTATCCGGTACATCTTTGCTGCCGTGGCTTCTGCCGTTATCTTGCCGATTGCCGATGCTATCGGCTGGGGTTGGTCAATGACTATCTGTGCCATTCTCACAGTGAGTTGAACAACATCCACGAGTCTTCCACTCACAAGCACCACTAGTACTGGTCAAGAACCGCACTGATATCTTCCGTTGCGGCGCGCGTCCTCTTTGCAGTGGGTTTCGGCGTTCAGCTTGTGGTTACTGTATCGATATGGGGACAAGTGGCGAGAAGCGGCCAATAGGCGACATGGTGTGACCAAACGTCAAGCGGATGAAGAGAAGATCGATGAAGGGAGAGACGAGGAAGGTGTCATCGGAGGAGGTGATGGCGGGTTATCGGATGGTCAAGACCATCAACAGCTCGGCACAGCGAGTACAATCGAAAGGGTTTCTGAAGGCGGCGACAAGGAGTCCCATGAACACCCAGGTCCAATATCGTCAGCTCTTGATCGCGAGCGATCACACAGCAAGAAGAACAAGTCCCAAGTCACAAGTCGACCCGAGATAATAAATGTACGTGGTCATAGGTCAATGAGCAGGGGGGAGATGCCCCCTGTCGAGCAGGTCTTGAAGAGGACCGTTTCGCTGTCGGGGACGTCTGTGCACGGTGGTGGATGATACAAAAAAATCCAACCAGTTCTGGCAAGGTGAAACAGAATCTTACGGAAGGACAGCTATCACAGGATCACACACGCACCTATAATGAGATGTATTACCAGGTTCGAAAACTTTCTGTACTCGTACTGGACAAGGAACGATCACAGCCATAGTCACAATTATAATACACACAGTACATACTTACATACATACATACAGGTATGAAAGACCCATGCTGCTTGAGTAACTGCAAGGGGTCCAAAGTCACATAACATGACATGTAATTTTTTCGAGCCCGTATTATAAGTTTGCCGCTGGGCTGACTAGCCAAGCTACCAATGTATGCCACCGAATATTTTACCATATCCTACTGCGCCTGGTCTTGTCGCGAGGAAGCGAAGAGGACGTGTGACCTTCCTTGACTGTCCGTGTGTGCCAATCCATCACGTATCAAACCGGGTTGATAGCAAGACTCCCATGCGTTCCTTCCGTTTTATTTCTATGCACCCGCACCTGTGCCGCTGGAATCCGTTCTTTGTCTTCCCCTTCTCTCCTTCTTTTCCCTGTCAGCCTTGGCACGTCCCCTCATCCTCCAGCCAAGTCGGTGTTTACCCTTCTCTCCACTGGCACTTCCGGCTCCAGCGGCACCATCATCCTCATTGGGAGGGGACTCTCCTCCTGGTGGTCCGCTCTCTCCGTCATCGCCGCCGGCATCTTTGACTACTTGATCCAAAACCTCCTTCTCGCCTGCCAAATCAGTGTAACCTGGACCTTCGGGCACATAGGTGAAAGGGCCCTCAACAGAAGCGGGGTGTGGGTTGAAAATGGCTTCTATTATGACTTCAGGTGGCAAGTCGTGAATACCGCTTTTGGAAGGAACACGAGCATGGCCACGGATATGATGTGTATGATGCCTATGATGGTGATGAACCTTTGAGAGCGACAAGATCACAGGCGATGGCGAGAGAGCGCTCGACGCGCCTTGATAGTGTTTTGAAGGAGAAGAGTGATTCGAAGCTGGACTGGATGACTGATGTCCTCCTTTACCGTCACTGCCGTCCCTGTTCATCGAGCTTGACCCTCCGTGCCGTGACTGTGACTCAGGTTTGAGCAGATGATGCTCAAAGGACTGATACTGGTGGCTGGGGAGTGATGCACCGAGAGATATGGCGCTGTGATTTCGACTCGCGTATACTGACGACATCGCAGAAAAGTTGGTTCTTGTCCGCTCGAGACCAAGAGAAGATCCGGAAGAAGAGTTTGAGGGCGTTTTGACCAGACCCACTATGATGGTCGTCGCAAAGCGTACGATTAGTCTCGAAAACGAAATGATACTGTGAGCGACTCGACTCACAGTCACTTCGCATAGCTTCCGTCGTTTCGCTATTCACAAGATCGCTAACACCAGCCACGTGATGACCTTCCTGCATTGGTGGGCTACGTCGGTCATTCATCGTCAGCACAACAGACAATGGGAACTAGCGGGCTAAGGGGGTCCACTCACGCAGCCCACTTGTCTTCACCTCCGATCCAGCGCATGTCCACGGTCAACTGTATCGCCGTGAACACGAGTCAGTCAGACTGCCCATTGAAGATCCACCATGATTTGGAGGAGGCAACTCACCTTGATAGTAGCGTTAGTTCTACTACCTCTCAGAAGGAACCTTCTCGTCATCCTGCCTTTCCCCGCAAAAGCAGCAAGATCCACATCGACCACGCCAAAAACTGTCTTTTCCCTGTTTTCTCTTTTGTCCCCGGCTTCAGAGGGGTGATAATCCTTCTTGTCCGCAATATGCACCGCGGCCAGCGTTGATCCAAGAGAATTATCCGCGCCTGTGGCAGGGTTTGAAGAGGACCTGCCTGGTGCTGGGAGCTGTTCGATCACTAGGCGAAGACCGGATTCGGAATGCGGTCCAGTACCGAGCACTGGATATGACGGCAGAGGCGGTCCTTTGGTGTTCTGACGATATGAATATCCATTTGGCGCAGTATCTGGCAGGGGCTTACCGAGTGGAATGCGTAAAACATGTTCGAGCTCGTAGTCCCACTTGCAAGAATGAGAACGTAGCGGTCGAGCGGGCGTGGTGCCCTTTCTCGCATCTGACAAAAGGTCAGTCTGCGGAGCGTTTCGAGATGGCCCAGGACCAGAGGTTGAGCGTGCTCTCCCCAATTTCGGACGGGTAGAAATGGATGCTGAAGTACTGCTAGATGTAGCAGTTGTGGCCATGGAAATCGTACGATTCAGCGAACGCCTGTTTTCGTCGGAACCAGGTATTGGATCAATGAGCGTTGAGTAGGATGGGGTAGTGCCTGATCTTATGGGGGCCACGCCGCGAGGGAATGGCACGGCAAGGCGTTCAGTCGGAGTCGAAATGCCCGAAGAATTGCGCAACGAAGACGTTGTCGAAACGGGTAGACTCGGTCGATGTACGCTGATCAAGGGAGGTGTTCCAGCGTTCTGCGTTGAACGCCTACTGCTGGGTTCGCCGTAATCTCTGGGATGGATATCATCTTCAAATGCCTCAGGCTCGTCAACTATTCGTTGAGGCGATTCAACTGGTGTACATTCATTGCCCATTGCGCTACTTTCTTCGCTGGTCACCGGCTGCAGAACCTGTTTCAACGGTGTGGGATCCGACCCTTTCTTTTGCGGCCGATCGAGGTCATCTCGAGACGGTGGAAGAGATAATGTTCTCGACGGACGGGTCGCTCCAGTAGGTGTTAAGGAGGATCGGGGAGTCGGTGGGTACGCGCCCGATGAAGTGGTGGAAGTGGATTGTATCGAGGCGGATGACGAGGAGGGGTGCATGTTCTGAGATGCAAGCTTCAAATTTGGCAACGATGGTTTCGGTAGAGGGCCTGAAAACATTGGTGTTGAAGAGCGTGAAGCATGTCATTAGCATGGATACTGAGAGCAACAACAGTGAATTTTCGCATTGGCACGGCTGTAACGACAGATGTGACAGGCTTGAGACTCGATTCAAATGTGCCTCACCATTCTTGTGGATCTCCAGCAGCTCCTTACTCTTTGGTCTCTTGCCTCTAAACTTCCACTTGACATCGAATTCCCCTTGCAGCTGCGGCACGTTTCCCAACTCATGTATCGTGACATGGGTTTCGAAAACGGCGTACTTCTGAGCATCAAACATCTGCTTGAATTTCGCCAACCTTGACTGATGATGGTGATGATGTTGATGAGCTGTTGCTGTTGAAGAAGAGCCTTCCCCGTTCAGGCTGATGAAGCCGCTATTGTTGTTAGGCGGGACAGTCTGTGAAGACGATGCCACGGAAGAGGCGTATCCTGGAGTTGATGATCTCGTTGGGGGCATGAACGAGGATGACCTCGAAGGTGGTATCGACCGGTTATCGAGAGAGGTTATGCCCAAATGTGGACGATGTGATAGCGACGTTGCCGTCATTTTGCTGAGACTCCTTCTTTGACCCAACGACAGAGCTCATTCGTATATTTGCGGAATTTCGTCGGGACGGCAGGGTCCGTACAGAGCGAAATTGAAACGAAACTTTGGGTCGAGATGGGTCGAGAGCTCGGACGTGAAGTGAAGATCACTGATTTGGATTTGCGTCGGATAAGCGCTACCTGTTTCGTCCAGTTTTGATACACCCTGACTGCTAAGGTGTAGGTAGGTACGTAGGTACTCGATGTAATATCGGTCGGAGTTTCGGCCACGAAAGCTCAGACTAACAAAGGTCCTCAGCAAACCGTCGAAAAAGATGGATAGTCGAGACCGAGACCGGAACCGTGTGCTTTGGTGGGTCAGGGTGTCAAAGGTTGGTGCTGAAGTTTATGGTGCTAATGAAAGGAGGTGAATCAAGGGGAAGAGCCGCTTATATAAAGGTAGCGATTCAATAATATGATACGCTCCGGCTCTCCGCGGTTTGTGGGTCGATATCCTGTCGTGTTGTCGTGTTGATCCTGCCAGCATCGACTGTTGACGCCAAGAAGCGATGCGATGTTGACGTTGTCCAAGACGATCCATGTGATGCCACTCTTGATGATAGAGTGACAGTCCACAGTCTTGTGTACCAGTTCTCTCCCCCACAGAATTGAAATCAACGAGAAAAAAGTTGTGGGGTGATGTGAGATATGTGAGATGTGTGAGATTTGATGGGTTCAAGGTAGGCCAAAACGCGACTCAAAGGATGGTCGTGGTTATTTACTTGACAATGATCCGCCCGAGCAACCGGTTCCCTATCCAGGCTCGAGGTGTGTCGGGTCTTGTGCGTTGTGCGTTGTTTATAGCTCTCCCTCCGTTTCACTCTTCTTTCCAGCTCGTCCTTTTATTGATTATTACTTGACTTCTGTCTCCCAGACGATCGATCCATACGTAGTGGCCTCGTGCTTATTGGCCTCCTGCACAATGCAGGCTGAGCAACCTGGATACGTTCAACGAAGGTCGTCCGTCGGTGTTCTAGTAGAGTCGTAAGGATCCTTCCTCCTGAGCTGGTACAGGAAGACGGGATAGACTACTAATGTCCGTCGGGGATGCGGCGTACCACTTTGACTTTTGTCTTGGACCTTGCAGAATGTTTCTTTCGAGAAGAGGTAGTTTTGCTGTCGTGCAGATAGTAGTCGTCTTGTTGCGATCCGGGCCTTTGTTATATATATATATATATATGTATATGCTTCGTGTGGGATGTAGATGTGTCTATGTATGCTAAGTACTCTTTGTGATTTGTGTACGGTTGTATTGGCATAGCTTGTTGCTATGCAATGCAATGCAGGAAGAGACGCGAGTGGTGGTGACGTCGCCGCAAATAGCTTTTGCTGAGGAGTACGGTTTAAGGGCGTGCCGCTGCCGTCGGTCTTGCTTGTCTACAACTGTAGCCGCAGCCGTACGCGTGGTGCCCTCTCCGGGAAGAAAGAAGAAGGATTGACCGACGATCCCACCGCGGCCCAAACTCGGAGATACCGAGGACTTCAAGGGTTTCTATACTAGGAGGAGCCTCGGCTTCTTTTACAGTAGTAACCTCTCAGGCCTCCAGCGATAACTTACATATATGCTTAGGATAAGGTTTTCTAATGCAAAACGCCCAACTACCTCGTCTGGATCATCCTACGAGTGGTTAGTCTCGATCATGCTCCCTTTCTTTCCTGTTCCCTTCCTTATAGAAGGATTGTGAACAAACAATGATGCCCTCTGTTTTTGCGCCGTACGATAGTGGCGTAGAATAAAGCTCAATTATCTTCAAGCATGCGCATACATGGTCTTCTCATCAAGACGATGGATAACCTACGCAGATGCCGCCGATTCAGCGTGAACGGTGAGGGTGGTTCTCACGCTGCTTTCTACCATGCTCTGGCAACTACAATAACTATACTTTGCATACACCCTTTGCGCCAAAACATCCCATAGTTACGCTCTTGCAAACACCTCTGCACGATGCTGCTGGAAGAAAGCAATGCGGAAGCTGAGGTTACAAGGGCTTATCATCTATCGTTCTATCTACAAGTTATCCAGAGCAGATATTTTCCCAGATATCGAACAAGATATTATAGATCGACGATGGCAAGTATGATTTGATCAAGAAGTGCACATGATATCTTCACAATCTATAATCTATAAACTGCCTTTGCCCACTGGCATCGCAGCTCCGGCCTTGGCGAACAGCGGAATCTCTGTCAACCAATGCTGTTCAAAAGTCGAGACGTTTCGAGCATAGAAAGCCGAGGTGATTGTCTGTGAATGATGCGGTCCAAAGCAGATTGCTGATATCAGCGCTGATTTCCCCTCCCGTCGTTCTTGGGGTTTGTTTATATGGCCAGGTGAGGGATGAGGCTAGATTGTTCAGTTGGCAACTTACCAGCTCGTCATATAAAATCGCTGGTACCCGCTTGCTCATCAGCACGCTAGAAGGGTGAATTTTGACGGTCTGACGCAGTCAAAGGCGGCCTGATCAGCGCTTATCCAATCGCATGACAGAGTCGTACGAAACTAGGAGGGCATGGTAACAAAGAAAAAGATTCAAAGCTCACCAAACTGCCGGCTGTCTGCCTATAGCTGCCATCGGCTTGGATGACGGCGGTATTCATGAAAAGTCCACTGAGCAACGCTCTCAGCACGCCTGCGCTCTCGCTCCCTGCTGAGACACGCCAATCTTGCCCAGCCTTGTCGCAGAGCTCTCTCAATTGATCACGGATCTTGAGCGCTTGTACAAGTGTCTTGCCGTTTACGAAATTATCTTTGCACCATCCAACAACTCCTTGCGCCTGCTCCGATCCCTTGTTCTTGTTGGACCTCGAGGACAGCTTGGACTCGCGTAGGGCTATGTAAGATCGGAAGACATTTAGAGCCGTCAGATGGTCACCATCGCGATGAACGAACTTGGCCTTTGCGGTGGACGCTTCTTCGCGATCATTAGGTCGATCGAGGAATACGGTGCCGCCCGCGTTGATGAGGGACATAATATCGATAATTTCGTTGGTGCAGTCGAGTGAAAAGGACGAGATGAGGATCCGCGCATGAGGAGGGTCCAGGGGGAACCGCAGCATCTGCCGACCGAGAGAAGTAAGATCGGTAGGCGAGGATATGGCTTCTAATCCGGCAAGTGTTTGAAACGCCGCGGCGACTGGGAGTCGAAATACAAGTCAGTTTCAGGCTGGACGCAACGCCCAAGACAGTGCAAAGACAGCATTGTAGAGGTCGGATTCAAGCGATGGAACAGACGGAAGCAATAATGGTCACTTACTCGCATCACGTCCTGGATTATCAATGTATTCGAATTCAAACGGATTCTGGCCCATGGCGATGAGCTGTAACACTGCTGAAGAGAGATTGCATCGTTGGATTTCGGGTGCGTCGAATTCTGGCATTGCGTCGAACGCTTTCTTCGTGAACAAACGGTAACAATAACCAGCTCGCTTGATTAAAGAGGGACACGTTAGCCCATATATTTATGTCATGCTGAAGTCAAGTAGGATTGATGGTAGCTTGTGAGGACTCACTTCTCGTCCGGCTCGTCCGGTCCTCTGCCATGCGGCGGCCTTGCTGATGCCCTTCTTCCTTAACTGCTCGATAGCTATGTAAATGATCGTCCATGATCAGTCGTGGTCTTCGTTCATCTTCGTTCATCTCGTTGATGACAGCAGTGAGTTGGACTCAACGTACCTCCAGAAGCCCGGTAGATATACTCTTTCTCCTTCTTGTATCCCGTATCCACAACGTACGCGACGCCAGGTATGGTCATTGACGTCTCTGCGATATTGGTGGCCACAATGACTCGGCGAGTGTTTTTCGGTGTCGGGGAGAAGATCTTGGCTTGAGCTGATGGCGGCAGAGCCGCGTAGAGTGGGAGCACTTGAAGCTGGGAGAGTATGAGTATGCCGATACCGTCAACTCCGGCTGAAGAAAGACAACGAATGTCATTTTTTAGGATATACATACCTGCTTCTGATCATCTGGCAACTGCTTTCCGACCCTTCGCAGTAGTTCAACGCAGTTCTCGATCTCGTCAGATCCTGTCGTGGTTTCGACACGGCTGTCAGCACCCCATGTTTATGTCAAGGACAACTACTCACCGGGCATAAACACTAGAATATCCCCTTCATTGCCTTGACCACAGTGTATGTTGATGACTTGCCGACCAGCAGCTTCAATAAAGTCGTCGACGTGATTCGCTACATGTTGAGTGGTCACTTCGTACATCCGCCCCTTGACCAACAATGCGTCTCGACCTCTGCTCCCGAACAAGCAGGCAGAGAGTGTCAGTCATGGATGTGTAGACTAGAGATTTTTATGCCATGTTTCAACAGATTAGAAATTCGAGAAAACCTGACTCACGTGCCAAAGAAAGACTGGAATTTGCTAGGATCTAACGTAGCACTCATTACAACTAGCTTGAGCTCTTTGATCAGTGGTCCTCTACCGGAACCATCCCCTTTTCCTTTTCCTTTCCCCTTTGCCGACTTCGCAAGATCCTTCCGTATTCTCTGAACTTTTTTGAGAGCTCCGCAAAGGAAATCGGTATTCAGCGTCCGCTCGTGGGCTTCGTCGAGAATGATGATATCGTACTTCAAAAGGAGATTCAGGCCGTCGTGGATTTCAGATGCAGATGCGGACGAAGATGATGCATCATTCTTGGATTGCTCTTGTGATGTTTGCGCAGCGTCGGGGTTCGCCAGTTCCCTATGAGGGGTTTCAGCACACAGCATCTTGCGCTCGAATCTGCGGATGGCATTCGCAGCCACGCATTCTTATGTGCGGGTGAAGTACGGACATGTATCACTCACCGCATCAGAACACCCTCAGTACAATATCTGATTCTTGTCTCCCGGGAAGTCATTTCCTCGAATCTGACACTGTATCCGACCTCGCCACCTATCGGACAGCCCATCTCAGCAGCCACTCGATTGGCGAGCGCTATAGCCGGCAGTCGTCTAGGTTGTGTGATAGCTATTGATGGCCCGGCAGCTGCGCTTCTGTTTTGGCTATTAGGGTAATGCGAGGTGGATAGATCATGTGTCCGGAGGAGTTGAGGTAGTTGTGTTGATTTGCCGCATCCCGTTTCTCCCAGGAGCTGAGAGCATGACGACCCGTGTCAGAGCAAGTTGCAAGGAGGACATTCGGTCGTATGTAAATGGAAAAAGTTCAACTCACAATAGTGGTATCGTGCTTCATAATCTCCTCAAGAATCATCCTTCGTCCTGTAAAGGAGGAATATCCATCGTGAGTCTCTTTGAAGTCTCGGTTCCGGCGAAATCATCGGTCGGTAGATGAAGACATACCTTGGTAAAATGGCAAATCTTGCCTCTTCTCGAACAGCCTCTCAGCTTCTTTCCTTCGTGCCTCGGCACCTCCTTCGCTGCTCTTCTTCGAGGGCCGAGCTTCCAGCCCTCTACCGTTTGAAATCGAATCTCCGAGTTTCCTTTTCTTTGAAGCAGAGACAGCTGTCGAATCACCAATATCGTTTCCTTCCACCGTTTGACCATTCCGACGTCTCATAGAGCTTGAGAAGGTCGACTCTGGCTCATAGTCTTCGTCAGACGAGTCGGAGGCGTCATCATGAAAATCGGCTACCCTGGTCGTTGGCACTGAGGGTACCCGAGAGTGTGCTCGAGCTTTAGCTGGGGAGTCACCATTTGGCACTTGTCCTTCTGGTATGGAGCCTGAGGCTAGAGCGGTCGTGAGGGTCATGAGTCGAAAGGTTGTTCTGTTCCCTCTTCCAAAAAATGGTTTATGCGTATATCGGACTTGTTTCTTTTGGGCTGAAGATCAGTACTTGAGAACGGGTGCGAAGAGAGACGAGCAGCTCTGGAAAGAATATGTAATGTAGGGCAGAGGCCAAGATTGTCGGTGTCTATATTTTTGGAAGATGAGATGCGATAGATTCGTTTTGTTGACGAGAATCGAAAGAATTTGAACCTGGTTCCGACGGAAACAATCGTAGTGAACTATTTCACCGTTATTCAATTCTCCCTTGTCAAAAAAGGAAGAAGGAAGAGAAAAACGTGACGCAAGTGCTTTCGGTCTTTCGCAGGATGATGTATAGCAGGAGATGATAAGAGTCTGCAACGATGCATCATCGGAGATCGTGAATGGCTATGTATACTGTATTTACGGCTGCAGCTACATCCGGATCAAATGTCAATATACGTGCTCCCCCAGCATCGATGGTCGTAACCAGCTGCCCAGATATCTCGATCCCGACCAACTGTCTACTGCTTGCCTTGAGCCTTGACCTCGGCCTCGGCCCTGCCAACCCTCACCCTCGCCAACATTCTATTCACGTTGAGCAAAGTTGTCGCGCTCTGTTCCCGCTCCCTAAGCTTGGCTTGTGCCTCGCCCTGCCTTCGCTGATTCCTGGGGATACCGGCAGTGAGGTCCGATGCCATTCGAGCAACGCTGTCTACCACTGTGTCCCTCGATACCCATTCTCGACTACCAACCTCGCTCGACTGCCTGCTTGACTTTCCGCTGTCGCTGCCGCTGCCAATCAATGGGTCCTCGAGCTGCTCGTCCGAAGCAGAGAAAGTGGGAACGACGCCAACGTCAAAGTTGAAGGTGTCGAGAGGTGACGAAGTCGCGACATTTCTCCATCGACCGCCGACTCGTCCACGAGCTTCAGCCAGGGCTAAGACTGTAGGCGGGGAACTCATCTGGGCTCTGTTGATCTTGAACTTGCCAACACCCTGCAAGGGCTGTTCTCTCGTGTAGTCAGTCTCGTCGATCGGTACCTCGTTCGGGTCATTGACAGACCGATTCTCGGTCGAAGTTCGACCTGTCACTCCACCGAGACTGACTACGAGGGGGAAGTTGTTGTTGTTTGCTCTAGCCAAAGCAGTGCTCCTGGATCGGTTGTAAGCGTCGTCGGCTCTCGAGACCTTGTTCAGTACTCGGCCCTTTTTCTCCGAGGTAGGGTCAAAACCGTTCGAGGTCACCGGTTTCTGAGCGTATGAGAGGCCGTGTAACCGATGGGGTTTCGAGTGTAGTTTCGTGGATGTGGAATCTGCCAGGTCTGAAGCCGTCAAAGAAGCTTGGAAGTTGGCGCTGGCGCCTCCCGTCGTTTTTCCGCTGGTGGCCAAGTGAATCAAAGTCTTGTCCTCGGGTAAAACGAGCGTTTGTCTCGTAGATTCGGGTACCGACTCGAGCCTCTCGGACAAGAACCTCTTCCTCTCTTGGCGTATTCTCTCCAAATACTTTTCAAAGTCCTCCTCGGACATGGACTCGACATCCCTCATCCAGATCTCATTTCCAACAATCTCCTCGGCCGGCTCGGCGAAACGGTCGCTAAAGGTATTGGTATTGACCGCAGTCGAGAAAGCAGGGATATCATCCCCACTTGACCATCGTACACTGCCGTTTCCCCAAGCTTGGATGAACCGAGCCTCTCTTTCGCCTGATCTCCAGTCACAGTTCACTCCGGGTCCAGCATCCAAAGAGTTGAATCTGATGTATCGTGGTCCTTTAGGCAAGTTGACACCGAACTTCAATCCCCAATCGGCGTGCTGTGATTTTGAGGACGGAGTAGAGGTATAGATTCGCGTGATTAGAGGATCGTATGTCGCGATGTTGGCTCGTCGGAGCAGCTGAGGGAAAGGTGAAGACGACATGGCGCTGAAGGCGATTATCTATTTGAACTATTATCGAGAGGGGGGAAAGGACGTCAACGCTGGTTATCCAGAGAGATTATTTCACCGGCGACTGTTGTTCCCGCCGTGAGATGTATGACGTTCTGTTTGTCTTCTACCGTGATTGATCTGAATAGTTATGACTCTTTCTCTCATGCTCTCATTTGATGATGTTTCCGACTTTTGCCTCGCTCGCTCGAGCATAGTAGGTTAAGGATGCATGTAGTATGGTATGGTATGGTATACCTCTCTCTGTTGGGATAAAATGCGATAAATTAATGATGCAAATATTATCTAAGTTCCTAATTGAACAAATTCACAAATTCACGCGTCGTCACTGTACTACTCGTACAGTTAGTTACCAGACAAAAGTGTCATCTTGACTCTTTTCTTTTCTCTTTTCTTCTTTTCTTCTTCAATCACAAAGGCCGCTAGGCTTAACCTCCTAGCGGTCAATAGGCGTCCCCAATTCCCCATCGATGCGAAGGGCTCCGTCCGAGTTGCTTGCAGCTCGGATGTGTTTTTTCTTGGCCAGAACGATTGTCTTGGGGCCAGACAGGACGTCTTGATCGACCCTTTTCTTTCTTTTAAAACGGAAGGGGAAGGAGGCTATTCAATTAAAACAACTTTGAGGAGGGGAATCGGGTAAAACCTTTCTCCCATGAGGCAAAGTCACCTATGAATAGTTACAGATCTTATTTTCTTTGAATCGTTTTACTTAATGTAGAGACTATAGTGACTCGACAGGGACGATGTTGAATCCACATGTATTGTATTCACTTTTGACTCCCAGCTTCCTCTCAAGCTTGACATGTACGATCTGCTTGCTATCAAGTGGTAACACTGGCATTCGGTCGACGTGCTGTATCTCATACTCTCGTCTATTTCATACACTATCACACGCAAAATTCTACAACATCATCCATATGGACGCTTGGACGCGCACTCAGTCCAATCAGTATGGGCACGCGACGTGACCCAACAGCTTAGTACTTACTCTGCTGTCTCATGCGTCTCTGCTACAGCATATTCTATATCTTTGCATTTATTTAGCATGTAGAGCGCCTAAACGCTTGCGCTGACGAGATATGTATAGACAAGCCCAAGACCAAATCTCAATGACAAACGGAGAGCTCTAGCGCAGATTGGCACACAGCACGAGATATTCAAGATTCAGGAGTTGGATGAGAGGCTCGCTTTCTGTTGAAGCTGACTCTAATATGGTATGGTATAAAATAGGATGTTTTTATATAACGAACAGATTGAAAAGAAAGGCTTTGGACAAGGGTATTTTATGTCAAGGATGGAAGTAGAGTTGTTTTGGTGTTTGTTTTCGTCTTCGTAGGTAGAATGTCCATCATCGTCCTTTTATGGCGATGTTACCATCTCCGTACCTGTATCTCGCTCCTCAACCATGGACTGGTGTGCATGGCAGAATCGGACGAATTCCTGACCTTAGAAACCATGAGGATGTCTCGTCTGGAAGTTCCACAGGTCACGGCACATGGTGTCGAGGTCAGCCTTGGCTACGAAGCCGAGCTCCTTCTCAGCCAACGTAGGGTCGGCGGTGAGGTCGGGAACATCTCCTCGTCTACGGTCATCACATGGCAGACATGAGAGAAATCGTCAGCCACCTGTCGTTACAAATGTCCCGGCATGACAGCAGCAATCTGTGATTCGTTCGGGCTACACCTGAGTGGGGCTCAACTTACCTTCGGCCTACAATCTCATACTTGTAGTCGAATCCGGTAGCCTTTCTCATGGCGTCGATCATGTTCAATACTGACATTCCCTTGCCCTTGCCGAGGTTGAAAGCCCTGAACGAACCGTCCTTGGGGTCGCAGTTCGAGAAAATGTTGCGTTGAGATGAGGGTACGGTCAAGGCGTTGAGCGCGAGCACGTGTCCGTGAGCGAGGTCCATGATGTGCAGATAATCTCGAACGCAGGTGCCGTCGCTGTACAGGTGTAAATAGAGTCGTGTCATGTCAGCATCCGTGGACATATGATTGATTACATGCTTTTCATTGCGATTTGAGCATGACTATGTCACTTGTCCTTCGGTACTCACGGAGTAGGGAAATCGGTACCAAAGACCTTCAACTCGCTCTTTTCTCGTCCGATAGCCATCTGGGCCAGCAGGGGTAAAAGATTTCCGGGCTTGCCACGGGGCTCTTCACCAAGCTTTCCTGAGGGATGAGCACCGGCGGGACTGAAAAGTGAGAAGTACATGTCAGTTTCGACCTCAATCGCGACAGAAGAGGACTCCCCAGATGCAACACTTCGCTCGGCCTGTCGATACGGCATGGCTCGTTTGGGTAGGTAAGATACGAACACTCACTTGAAGTATCTCACGCTGACAGCTCTCAATCCGTCCTCCTGGTTCTTCTTAGGGGCCCTACATATGTCCTGAATGATGTTCTCCACGACGGCCTTTGTTCTGCCGTACGTTGACTCAGGCAATACAGGTGACGTTTCGGGAATGGGGATAGTCTCAGGAGCTCCATAGACAGTGGCGGATGACGAGAAGACAAGGTTCTTGCAGTTGTGCTTTTCCATTGACTGAGTAAGGCAATTATCGAATCAGCAAGCTGTCAAAGCGAAGACGGAAACACGATGCTCCGTAGCCGCTGATCAATCATGTTTAGGAGCTTCATGAGCAGCGGTGTCAAGCAAGGTTCTGATTCGAGTATAGAGCCAGTGGTGTCCACCTGCTATTTCACTCGATATCACTGCAACTCACCTCGAAAACATTCATGGAACCTCCTACATTCACCCGGTAGTAGGCAAGAGGGATCTCGCCGGACTCGCCGACAGCCTTCAAGGCAGCCAGGTGAATAACAGCCCAGATACCGCCCTCAGCGTCGTATTTGGCGAAAACATCATCGACCGCTTGGGCGTCTCGAAGGTCTACTCGATGCAAGATGGGTTGCGGCGCTTCCGTGCTGGAAAAACACCCTCCGAACATCAGCATAGCCTCTCATTTCGGTCGTCAGGGATTTGAGAGGCTAATGAAGGATGGGGGAGAGAACGGTGGTAAAGCCAGTCATTTTGAGCAGCAACCGGGTTGGTCGATATGATTTCATTCGCAAAAGTCATTCGAAACAAACAGCTGGAGGTTCTCAAGTTCAAGTTCAACTCACCCCAGCTCGTCACGCGCAATCTCCGCACATCTGTTTAAAGCCTCATCGTACGCGTTGTGTCCATTGTCAATGACGATTGGCTGGTACTTGCCAGTGGTCAAGAGAGATACCACAACGTGAGATCCGATGTATCCCAGTCCACCGGTCACCAGAACTCGCTGTAAACGTGACCAAGTACAAAGCGGTCTCTCGCGTCAGCGCGGGTTTTCCCATGTCATATAGCAGTGAAGCAGGAGGAAGGAGCTCGTGGCGATGGGCAAGACAGTAGAGCTAGAGGGGTCAATGAGCGCGAAGAGGATGGGTCAGACATACCTTGAGGGGGGTAGAACCGTTCGGGGTCATCGCGTGTCGTCGAAATCCGAAAAAAGTGTCGAGAGTGTGGTGTGGTATCAGAGTGGAATGGCAGGTGTGAGACGCGTAGTGAGGCTGGTCCTTCTGATGTGAAGTTTGAGGCCACTGGGAGTGTCCCTATGTTGAGATAACAGGGATTGGACAGGTGATGGGTTGATGAGGATGAAAGAATGTCAAGAAATTCAAGGAAGTCAAGAAAGTCAAGCAAGTCAAGATATCTTTTGATCTCTGTTGGTCTGTTGGTCTGTTGGTCTGAGCTTAATAGCTTTTGCGCGACAATTGATAAATACAACGCAGTAGGAATTCAGGGTAAACACTGATACAGTAGTAAATAAAACCACGCTATAACCTTCCTTAGCGTACGGTGTAACTATTATACTCGTATAAACGTGGCCGCTATAGGCTGCCTCACACAACAGCATTGGCATTAGCATTGCATTGCATTGCATTGCTTCGCTGCTGTAGCTATCTATGCTAGTGTAAGCACGAAGAGGGAGGAATGTAGGCGGACAAAGTCGCTGTACAAGAGTGAGGGCAGGAATTCCGCTTCCTGCCTAGCTAGCAATTGCTTTGCAAGAAGCTGTAAGAGCAAGAGCCACTCGCCTGTCTCGCTCGACTCGGAACAAGTCGAAACGCACAACGGACCTCCCTCATAATTCGGATTATCTGCCACTCTGTCATATCCCTCTTCTCTTCTCAGAGCGCAACTAAGCTAGCATATTGCATTCCGCAGTCTTGTTGATGGGGGAGGGGGGAAATGGAAGAAGCAAAAAGCCAAATTCAAGGCCGAGAAATGGCATCAAAAAGGAGGGGAAATTTCAGGCACTACTCGCTCAAGAAAGAAAAGTCATCGCGCTCGGGGCAATAATAACCTTTATACATACTTTCGCTCTCTCTCTCTCTCTCTCTCTCTTTCTTCAGCAGTGTATCGTATAACATATATCACTGCTGAGCAAGGGGACCGTGCTGCAAATGCATCAAGTCGCAATCAATCAGCCTTTCCATCAAGAGATCAAGAGTTTTCCGGTTTAAGGACCGACTGCGGAAGGGCATAGCTTGGCTTGCAGATGGGTCCAAGTTTCACCACTGTGACTACGACATCTGGATGAAGAAAGAGTGGCTTTACGTAACATGGCAGATTGCTCTTGCTGCTTGACCGACATCGACAGATATCCAGAACTGAGAAAGGGGTATGTGTGTATGTATGTATGTATGTATGCATAATACAACAAGGGATCCTACAAGTACTCCGAATCGGTTAACATCAGCGTCACCAATATGATAAGGTAAAATAAGATGATGCCAGAATGTCCATGTCCCGATGAGGGTAAAACAGCATTGCCGATTCCAGCGGCTTCGTCCAAATGAGCCTTCTATTCCGATCTTCCGATCTTATTCCGCGACTTTCTAAACAAATGCTCAATCCGCACAGCCAAAAGCCTGAACAAAAAAAAAAAAACGATCGACGCTCTACCTGGTCTGACGTTCTCTTTCCAGTCTCTCTTCTTCAGCCCAGTTTACTTCATCATACCTAGGCGGCAACTCCAGTACGTTCGTGGGACTCGTCCCATTCTCTTCAGGCTGTACCCTGCCAGCGTCCTGATGCACCATGAGTTCGAACTCGGCTTCATCGTGAGCAGACTGATTATTTCGTCTTCTTCGACCGGGGCCAGTCTCCGAAGATTGGCCTGGAATTCCACGGGAAGTGTGAGACCTCTGTTGACCACTACCTCCGCCGAGAATGGCGATAGTATCTCGCTTCAGGTCAGACGGCTCGTCTTCAATGGCACCACTGGTGTCGTACGTCCCTGTACCACTGGCGTCGTGCAGCGTCAACGGTCCCCGACGACTTGGCATATATGGGCCACTGCCTGTAGTATTGCTATGCAATGTGCCGCCAATGTAGGTCTGATCGATGTCTGGATCACGACCGCGGTTGCGATCGTCACGGTAGCCATGGATAGGGGGCGGAGAAGCGGTCCGAGGATAATGCGCTAACAAAGGATCCTGAGAATACTGCCGGTGCATATTCGTGCCCGGCGGTAAATTATGAATCGGTGATATCGGTGAATTTAGGTCATCGAGAGTGTTTGATCTTGAAGGACCAGGACCGAACCCGGACGCGAATCCCTGTTTGGTGGTGTTCGGGTCGGCAAATGGATTCGTGGGTGACACGACGGTCGAAGATGCACTCGTCGAGTTATCCGTGAGCAATGGTGTCAATGGGGGTGGGTCGGCACGGTCTCGCGATTGGATGAGGTCGAGGGGCGTTTGTGACGATGATGTTAATTGGTCGACGCCTTTCGGTTTACCGCCATAAGCAGTCACCCTTTGCTGTCGTCGTCGACGGGCCCGCCGGCACATGAATATCAGGCCGACGATGACCAACGTCCCTACGACCGAACAAACGCTGGCCACAACTGTTCGTACTAACGTACTTCCACTACCGCTAGGCTCCGTACTCGGCTCGACGGGTGCGGTTCTGAGGAGGACAAGACTCGTAATGATCAGTGCCGTGTTTTGGCTTGCTAGATGGACAAAATCTTTCGACCAGTAGGATAAAACACTACTTACGGAGAGTCGCCGGATGAAGCCGTTACACTGGGCGCTCCAGAGCCACCTTGCTCTGAGCCGATGCACCCCGTTGATCCTTGCCCGACGGTGAACATGCTACTACTTCCACCGCTCGCCCATTTCTGCTGACTTCCGATACCAGCAACAATGATGAACCTGGTTCCTTTTGCCATGTCTACGGTCCAGTTCAGGTGGGTGATACCCTGACTTGTGAATGTGGTGGGGTTGTCGGATAGGGATGATTCAGGGAGGTACTTTGCGTATTTGGAATCTTTGCGATATGTAATCGGTATTGAAAACGAGTTGCCCAGTGGGATGATACCGAACATCGTTGGTGGGTGAGTGGTATTGCCGTCATGAACGCTGGACGATGTGTCTCTTTCGGCGAATTCTGAATAGTCTCCCTCACTCGTAACATCGTCCACGATCGATCGCGATTGCGCGTCGATGGGTGAATCGACTAGAGCCCGAGGAACGTAGTCGGATGTGACGTTCGATTCAAGAGAAGTTGGCCAGGACATGCTAAAATTGGAGCATTGAGGTGGATAGCCGCCACCCAAGTTTGTGGAGTTGAACGAGAAGGAATATAGATTTAGGATTTCTTGGTCAGTGAGATAACAGGTCGTATTGGAATCCGCATTGGGTTGGACAGCTATCCCGAAAGACGTTCACATGGACATCAGCATGGATCTTGTGCCGTCAAGCGTGCGCTGTAACGGGCGGGTTGTTGAGGCACCTTACTCACTCATCACGTCCGAAGTGGCTGCGTAGCCAATCCCTGATGCTCCCCACATAGTCAACAAGAATTGCAGGCCGGCAGGCAGTCTGATATCGAGCTTGTAGAGATTCCTGTCAGCTGGTATCGAGTCAATCCAGACCTATTGATGGAAGTTCAAGAGGATCATTAGCCTTCCATGGCCCGTCTCATTTCTTGGATGTGGATTTGGGTAACATACATTGTAGCCATGTTCTTTGAAGGTGGTCTACAAAAGAAAGAATATGACAGTACAGTCGAGTCAGCGATATAACAGAGTGAATGAGCAGCGCCGGGTTCGCTCACTGGTGTTAATAGCAGATGATATGGCCCGTCATCTCCACTCCACCTGGGATTTGTCAGCTTCGTCGCCCATCATTGCTTGAGCCGGGTCGAGCGGTTCTCGAAGCTGGAGAGGGATACGTATGATATCCGTTTCAGTCAAGAGGCTTCGTGACCCACCTGATAGTCGATACGTTACACTGCATGGGTCTACAAATACGAGAATTTAGCAAAGCAGACCGAATAATTGTTGTAGACTATCCCTGGTCAATGGCTTTACAAGTCATTCGTTTTCGACTCACGAAGTCATATTTAGACTCAGGTATCCCGCTCGTGCCATCCCCAAGCAGACCGAGACCCAGACGAGGAGCATACATGATAATCTCATCCTTTTCCTCCTCCTCTTCTGCTGCAGCCCTTTTGAATAGGATCGAAATGCGTTTACCACCGATGCCGAAGCGGAGGTGTCACTTTTTACTTTGTCTTGAGGTGATCAAGTTGCCAAGTAAGGCGAGTAGATTAAGTATCAAATAATGGTACTACTCTCTTGTCCTCTAAGCCTGACTGCGCTGTGCCAGTACCGGCTGAGCGGTAGTGTGTAGTGTATAGTTTGCTATATTTGTATGTATGTATGTGTTCCGTCCGCGCGATGCGAGTTTTTCTAATCGTATTCCCTTTCGCGACTCTAGCGTCCTTCCTTTCACAGCCTCGATCGCGGACCTGGGCGTGCGGTAATGTGTGTCGAGTGTTGATTCCGATCCAGTCGAAGAGCTGATTCTCTAGTGTCTGTGTCAATGTGTACGTGTATCCATCTATGCGGTCTTTGTCAAGTCGAAGAATCGTGTCTGATGCTATTCTATTCTATTTGAACACTCAAGGAATGTGAATGTAAGAAATGATGATTTCCCAAGTGCCGGTGCTCCCATATGCCTCTGTCGCTGTAAAGGCACCCGAGCGTCAGATGCACGGTACTTCGAGTATTGCAACTTTGTCGTTCATATTCTTTCCTAATTGTTATTGTGATTAACGTTTGGAACATGCCATTACAACACACCCACCACACGTTACGGGTACGGCACGGGTTCGGGAACGATCAAGTAGAGTGCGGTGGACCTGATGAGTGTATAAGCACCGAGTAATTTCAGGTTCAGGGCGGAAGAAAATATGATGCGAATGCGGGATCCACAACGCCTAGCTAGCTAGCTACGCTAGGCATGCAGCATGCAGCAATTCAGCTTCTCACCGCACGCACAACAATTTGTTGCACCATATACGGGGTAGTCAAAAAGTATGCCAAGAACCCATTACGTTACGAGAGGTTTCACACAATAGAGTAAGTAGTCTGAGGTCTCACCATACATATGCATGGGCCCTTCCCACTGCGGATGTGAACCCCCTTGCAGCCGAGGATGGCATGCACATGTGTTTGCACGATATATTCAACATTCACCGCAAAAGTGCAGTCGCTACAACCTCTTACAAGCTCGAGTCGACAGTACAGGACAGATGAAATCCCTTGATTGGCCTTCGCGCTAGCGCTTGGGAACAGTCATGGTCATGGTGAATCCTCAAATATCTGACATACGATAAGATTGCCACGAAGACCATCGATAACTACGTTACCTTCGCGCTTCTCACGGACCGCTGAGGGTGGGTCTCAAACCCGGTCACGTGTTGAGATCAAATCACCAGGCGAGTATGGCGAGCCAAGCATAAATTATCTCCGGGTTCGGACTTGATATCCAGTGGAGGATCTTCTCGTATCGACACGATCCTCGGACTTTGGGTACGGGAAGTCACAGTCACAGGCTGGACAGGACTCAGGTCTGACTGGTAGTACTTGGCATCGTTTGATCGGCCAAGCGCATACGATAATGCCCTCAAGCTGGTACGGAAAAGAGAGTGATACAGAGAGAGGGGTGTTAGAACGAAAACAGAAGCCACACATCCTCTGCCACACTTGTTCTTTCCTGTACGGCCGTTAGCCGAGCACCTTTATTACCCGCTGCTTTCTTTGCAGCTGAATCAGACCGAACCGACACAATCAATTCAGTTCAGGGGCTGACGTCACTTGACTCTCGCACCATCTCAACTGTCGACGTGGGCGGGTGGGTGGGCGGACGGATGGTTTCGCGTACGGCACCAGCATCAGCCAGTATGCAGCTCACCTCTGATCTCTTTCCCATCGCCATGGATATATCATATATCATGGGGATGCTTAGGATCCACCCACCGAGAATTGACCACGAGTCCAAAGTGGATGTCTGTCCCGTTACGAATTTATCGTACGTATACGTGAGATATGCATGGGGAAGGGTGGGGTATGGTGAAAAAGAACGTGCAGCTGCCGCTTGCTACTCTTCAACTTGATTTATCCTTTACCGCTTGCGCCTACTTCCGCCCTTTGGTGCGATTGGGGACTCAGGGACACACGTCGCCCTTTTTGCCTTTGTATAGCCCAGGATCAGACCAGGATGACCGAGGGATAACATGCGATGATGAGTAAGGGCACTGCATGCATAGCAGTCAAGGGGGCAAGGAAGAAGAAAGAAAGACGGGCAAGGGATTATAGCTGACCACGCAAGCTGCTTATGCCCGCTCAGACGAATCTTGTGCGTCAAGGCGAACAAGGGAGGGAAAGCCAAGGTGGAATTTACAGGGAGTTTTTCGGTCATTTTTTTTCACACCTTACCTTACCTCACAGCTCCGCCCGTGACCTTGACCGAATCACATCAACTCAGGTGGTTTCCCTCTCATGCTTGCATCCATCGTTTCAGTCAGAAGAAAAGAACATACCAGCAAGCGTCACCGTCGGTGTCCGCGTAAGGCGGGCGGGCATGCATCATCTGCTGCACCAAAGCGCAAAGCATTTGCGTGGGGTAAGGAGATTTGGGCTTGGGCTCGGGCTTTTGGCTTGCAGGAATGGATAATGATTGGCTTATCATCAGAACCATCCTTTACATGCTCATGTCCATCCATCACGGGGTAGCTATTCTCTGTCGCTGATCGCTATAGCCAGTGAGCCGTATACCATCATCAGCATCGTCTTCGGCTTCCCATCAATAGTTGTGTGTTCGTTCACTCACTCACATCCATCAGTTCTTCTCCCAAGAGAAAAGAAAAAGCTAGATCGCTAAAGCGGTTCAACGCGGTCCGGTGTTCAAAGTAGCCAAGATACACTGCACGCACTTGCGCCTTACTCCTCACCCCTCGCCCCCCTCACCCCTCAGCCTCGGCAACCGGCACGTTGGGAAAAGGATAGGTACTAGTACTTCTGTACTTAGCACATTGAATTGGCGAGTCAAAGAAAGAACCAAAGGATCGTCAACGTATCATATCATATATCTCGTACATTATATCATATATACATATACATATACACCATCTAAGATCTCCCTCCCCCCACTCGCACTCGCACACACGGATCACTTGCCTTGCAGCTAGGACTATTTTCGGATTCTGTACCTACGACCATCCATACTGTAGCATACATATCGTCTCCCGACACAAAGTATCCTCCTTCATCCGTTCTCGAATCTCCCGCCGGTCAGTGTAGAAAGCATCGTATCGTACCGCTTCACCCATATTCGATGAGAAGATAGCAACGGGCCGGTTTCATTCCCCCTTTCCTTTAGTCTTTTCGACCTGTGTAAAAATCACCCACCACCGACGACCTAACTCCTTGTCAGCCCCAATCTGAATCCGAATCGACACAATCACAATGCTCTCGTCAAGCCCCGCCGTTCCCCTGTCCTCCATCAATTTCGCGGACCCGCACCGACGTCGACTCTCCCTCGTCACTGCTTCAGGCCAAGAGATGTTCACCGCCCATGACGGTCTCCCGTCACCGGAACATCTCACCCCCATCAGTGGTCACACTCCTACTGCCAGTGAGCCTGGGAGCAACCCGCTTAGCAGAAGGGGCAGTGATTCGGCTGTTGCCGATGACGCTTCGACCACCGAGAGCAGTGTCGGTTACCGTGGAGCAGGCGGTATGGACCTCCAAAAGGTACCCAGTCGAGGTGGGATATGGCATGACGATCCGGAACCAAGAGTGAGTAATGTTTCTATTGGTAGACTACGTCGCCGCGTATCACGCAAGTACGCATAAGCACAGCACAGCTAGCTCGTAGACAGTGAGGCCGAGCTGCTCTTGCCAAGAGAATCCGAAGCGGTGGCTCGCATCTAGTCTCCTTTTTTTTAGCCCATCACCACATAGCCCATCTACACACAGCATCGTTCCCATCCTTCTGTTTTCGTTTCCTTCACATCTGATCATCAAGAAGTTCTGGTGTGTATGTGCACTATTCCCCCATGCCGAGAACTCGATGTATTGTCCCAATCCATTGCTTCTCCCTTGATGATCAACCCGAAGAATCAACCGGATTCGACTCGACGGGGAGCGATCCAGTACTACCTTTGTGCTTTGGCTTTGGCAAGGACCATCCATTTCTTTAATCATAAGCCCATCTTGGTCAGACTTAGCCTTGGCATTGACCGTGGCTCGCTCCCAGTTTGACATCTTTTTTTGCTATTCCTCCTTCTCCTCCTGATCTGATCATCTCCTGTTTCTGCAGAATTGATCTAGTTTTCTTTTGGTTTCCCTTTTTCGATATCTCACGACAAATCTTGTAATACATCATGGCTACGCGTGTGGATACCTCTTATCGTTCCCATCACCCTCGACCCCGCCCACAAGGCAGATGGTACACCTGGAGTGCCACCAAGACTCGTCCCTCATCACCCAAAAGACCCCCTGTACCTGATTTCGTTTTGGTGCGCTAGCTGTGTTGTATTCTCATCTTGGCTTGACGGATTGCTGACGACTCTTTAGCCTCCATATTCTGGCGCCTCTTCTCGAGCTTCCAGTCGTTCCACCTCGCCCGCTGTCCGACAGCCAGAAGCCGACCATCATCAGGCATCCCATCGACGCCCTAACATCCCATCCAACCTCTCTTTCACACCAGCGACGCCTAATGCGCCCTCACCAGCGCCTACCGTTCCGGCCGGCGGTCAGGACAGCCATCTGCATGCTGATCAGAGATACAGTCAGACGTCCAAGACTGCGCCATCCTCCCCTCATGGTTCTCCTACGGCGACTCGACACCCCAAACATCATGCTGGACCATTGCACGACCTGCGTCGGTTCCTGAACCATCATATCGGCCACAACGACCATAAGCACAAGCACGCCTCTGCTGAAAACGGTTCGGTAGCCGCTCAGGCAATCCATTCTCATATGAACGAGACTCCCGGACCTTCGGTTCCTGGTTCGCCAAATCAGACTGGTGCTGCGACGCCCGGCATTCAGCGTCGAGGAAGCGGCTTCACTGGTCTTGCTGCCCCTCAGGGAGGAGCGAGCGGCGTCCCGACAGCCCATGCTACGCCTGCTTCGTCCCGCATGGACGACAAGCATCAAAAAGACGGTGCACACACTTCGCATTTGATGGGTTTCATGCGACATCATCACAGGGACAACGAGGGAGAGAAGTCACATTCTTCACTCGCAAGTTTCTTTGGCCACCACAATGACAAGCACAAGGAGAAAAAGGCCAAGAAGGACGGCAAAACTCCTGATGCCTCCAGAGCTTCGAGCGCTGCGCCGAGCAGAACAAACACGCTTCTGCATATGACAGAGGCTGAACCAGCAGCATCAGTCCCTGCATCCCAAAGGGGCTCACCTACTAGCACGCCCGGTATCGCTACGCCCAAGAACGCTTCCGAATACCCGGGAGTTCCTCATCCTGTTGTCGCCCTCACCCATCCTTCTTTACACGAAGCGTCCCATGCGCATCTGTCTAAGAAGTATGGCAAGTGGGGCAAGGTCCTCGGTTCCGGTGCGGGTGGTACTGTCCGATTGATCAAGGCTAACTCCAAGAGCGGTGGCGCCACATATGCTGTCAAGGAGTTCAGGCCCAGGCGCCAGGGGGAATCAGAGAAGGAGTATCAACGAAAGGTCACTGCCGAATTCTGTGTTGGTGTCACTTTGAGGCATGTCAACGTCATCGAGACCGTAGACATCGTCAATGATCATGGTCATTTCTATGAGGTGAGATTTAGATCCCACTGCGAGGAGTGAATGGCTGCTGATACCGTCATTTTACTAGATCATGGAATACGCACCATATGACCTCTTCTCCGTTGTCATGTCTGGCAAGATGGCTCGACCAGAGATCTATTGTGTCTTCCGACAAATCATAGATGGTGTCAACTATCTTCATTCCATGGGTCTCGCCCACCGAGATCTCAAGCTGGATAACTGTGTCATGACGTCCGACAATATCGTGAAATTGATCGACTTCGGAACGGCTACTGTCTTCCATTATCCTGGAAAGCATCAGATCCCTGCCTCAGGCGTTGTTGGCTCAGACCCTTATCTCGCGCCTGAAGTGCTAAGCAAGGAGAACTATGACCCGCGTCTCACTGATGTCTGGTCTGTCGCTATCATCTTCATGTGTATGATCCTGCGACGATTCCCTTGGAAGATCCCCGACTTCAAGACCGACATGAGTTACCGACTCTACGTTAACACCCATCCAGAGCTTTGCACTAAGCCGCCAGTACCCACTCCGGCGCCCTCGCTTGCCAACGGTCATGAGGGTGGTCATAACAAGATGGGCGGCCCTCACGGTTTGTTGCCCGATGGATCGAGTTCTTTACCCTTCCGGTCCAACACTAGGACGTCGACGACATCGACTGCTGTAGACCCGAAGGCTACTAGCCCCGGGTCTCCCGAAACCTATGCCAGAGACGAGTCAACCACTAGCTCGTCTGATGATGAAGGAACACACACTGCGCTTGCGCAGCTCCATCTGAGGGACGGCGAAGATCGCAAGGACCCCTCGGATATCAATTTCCCCCGACGAAGCGATTCCGTTGTCAGTGTCCCTGCTTCGCGTTACGCGACATCTGGTGCATTGTCCGGCGGGCCGCCCAAGCGACAGGGTACTCTTCCCATCCAGGCTTCTCCTCGTGCGGACAACACCTTGACGGTACCCGACGCGACTCACCGAACTGGCAACAGAAACCGGGCTGTCTCTAGCCCGATCTCTCCACCAGTCACACCTGGTGTTAACGAGCCACATCGGAATCCCTTCCACGGCCAGCAGCCTTCCAACCCGCCTGCGATCAGAGCTGAGCAACAAGCCAAGCGAGAAAGGGCCGCCTCGATTTCCTCGACTCGGACTTTCCAAAGCGGGGGCGCTGAGTCAATCTTCCGACTCTTGCCTCGTGAATCGCGATCAGCAATCATCCGAATGCTGGCTGTGGAACCTTCGATTCGATGCACCCTCTCCGACTTGCTTGTTGGCAGGGGCAAGGACGAGATGATGTGCTCCTGCGGCTCTCCGGAATGCAGCGGATCCATCTCGGTGCCGCCCAAGGAGATCACGGGTGTGTCAGGAGACGAAGCGGATGACGGCGATGAATGGGTCAAGGGCATCGAGTGCTGCTCTCACCACCCTGGCAAACCGGTCAGTCACACCCATATCAAGGTCATTCCCGAGGAGAAGCCCAAGAGGAAGCTGTTCCATTAAGCAGGATTTGATTGAGCGAATCGAAGCAAGCCGAGCCGCGTCAAGCTAAGCTCGTTGTAACATGAGAAAGTGAAAAGCAGAACACAGAAACGAGGTTGTATGTAGGATTGTGAAAGGAAGATAATGAACAGACATGGGTGAGCTGGAAGGAGAAGACGATCAAGTTATTATTCTATTCATTCTGGTAGACAGGCGAGCCGGCTATGGTTGTTCCCTTTCTCTATTTGTTTTACCTTTGTCGGGTCAGTGATAAAGACTGGAGCAGGAGGAAACAGGGGCGGGGAGACAGAGGGAGACGAACGAAATGGAAGAAGATCAAGCGGTATGCAGAAACGGATTTGTCTTTTATTTTACGCTCTGAGTCAGTCATCACGGTGACGATGGCATGTCGAAATCACTTATACAGACACTATAAGTTTGCTATTGTCTTTTCTGCTATTTCAGTCTATGTCCCGGAAAGAGGCAAGGCATGGTCTGAATCATTTAGTGCACACCTGCACACCTGCACTTAGTTGTTAGTGGTGCTATTGCCTTGTGAGGTCGATGCGATGCTCAAATTGATTCATGTAACCAGTATAACCAGTATAACCAGTATAATCAGTATCACACTACGGCGGAGATGACCGCTCCCCCTGTCTCCGTCTTGACAGCAGCTGCTGAGCGCTCGCTCGGTGACGTTTCATATCGTTACTTGCGAGTACATTCAAGTGTTCCGGTCGGAAGCGATATGATAGATGCATGACAATGCCCATCCCAACTTACATCGCATCTACTAATGTAATCCAGTCTTCTACAGCTACTTGGTCCTGATATCCTCGTAGAACCAAGAATCCTCGCTCGTAACACCCCGTGCTGATCGCTCAAAACCGCAAACGGCTTCCGGGGTAAACAGGTAGTGCTAGGTCAGCGTTCAGTCATACCAGATTCCAACATGAACCGAAGGGATGTCGATGAGGCAGCTCGTAAGTGACGAATGCAGATGCACGATATTGTCCGCGCCGTCTGCACCTCAGACTTTATCAAACCCTGTTTCTCCTCGGTTTTCTGCATATAACTGACAAATACGTGGTCTGCATCGTTGTATTATTCGGTGTATGTCAACAGTCTTGAAGCTGTACGGGATATCAACGCTCGAGCCCGAAGTATGGGAGTCGATAGATCACGAAGTCGAAGGCCCGCTGGCGGGTACTATGACGGGCGAAGATGGTGCGATGGCCGAGGAGATGGATCCGCTGGGCTTGAGGGGCAGATTGAGTGTGTGAGTTGGACCGCATATCCTAGTCATTCGTTTGTGACCTAATCGCTACGCTACGCCTGACTCGGTGCTCGGCGTACCAACCGCCACGACGAGGTGGACAATGCTGATACGTCGCGTATGGTAGCAACACCGACCTTGATCTAAAAACCCGTAAGTAGTCCGTTCAACTGCATATTACCGAAGGCTCTACTGTAGTGGCTACGTCGCGCTCATAATCATCTTGGTCTGTTCGTGGGCTGTTCGACGTACTTCCTTCAGGCACTGCGACACTCCTTGCTTCAAAGTCATTCGACCCGAAAGTATTCCTCTCAGCGCACCATCCAGACGCCTCGTTTCAAGAGCTCCAGAGAGGTATCGCGCATTTGGAAAGAGCGATCGACAGTCGTTCAGAGGCAGTCAGGATCCTTGTCGAGGAGAACTTCGATAGGTTCGTGGCTGTCAAAGCTAGTAGCGATGGTGAGTGCTATACGAGCTGGTGCTGGAGTCCCTTGTCGTCCACCGGTATCCTGGAAGTATATTGCTGGCATTTAACTGGATCAAGGTCGCTAACATGACTATGTATGATTACGCTGCAGTCGTATATCGTGACATGAAAGAGGGCTTCCTTGCGGATGATACCGATCACGGTACGAGGGAGCTTCGAGAGATATTCAAGGGTGAGCAAGTTATTGCTGACCTTACATCTCTCGATTTAGAGTTCACTGCTGACAGATACTCAGTGGCCGGGCATCGAGCGGACCAGGTGTTCCTGCCAGTACTCGAAAACGCTGTCAAGGCGTCCAAACTGCGTTCGACTTTGGGTGTTGTGGAGAAATCGAAATTCCTGTTCAATCTTCCAAGTCAATTACTAGAATCGGTCAATGCTGTGAGTCCACTTCAAGCCCCTCGTCGTCCGATCTGTCAGTTCCACCCATGGTGCCCTATGGATGCTAATGATAGACCTATATTATATCTCTTAGGGCAAATACGATCAAGCCCTGCGCGAATATAAAAAGGGCTCGTTCCTCCAGACGTCGAGAACGGGCCAATTGATACCCGGAGTAAACGCCTCTAGGGAGCAACAGAAGAGGGTTTTCGACAAGGTCTGGTCTTCCGTCGAAGCTATCATGGCTGACATGCGAGACAAACTGGATGCTGGGCTGAAAGACCCCAGTCGCTCTATTGAGGAGCAGGAGCGGACTATCGAGTACGTGTGAAATCATTTGATATCCCGCATACACCCTCTGGTTCCAAGCTTACTTCCTAGATGCCCCGCTAGGATACTCATTGAACTCGATCAGAGCGATGAGCCAGCCTGGGCATACCTGGAGTACCAGCACAAGCATATTCTAGACCATATGCGAAGCATTTACATCAAGTCTCAAGACCGAATCAAGGGTGAGCAGCTGGTCCTCTCGCAAGCCCATTGATATCCGATGTTGACCATGTACCGATACAGCAACTCAACTAATATGTGCGACCGAGGCTTCTTCGTCGACAGCTTCAATCGACCTTCTTAGACGTCAACTCGCTGTTTCAGAGTATCATATGAATACAATATCCCGTGAGTTGGCTATCCATGAGTTTCGCTTGCTACGCGGTGCTGATAGTCCCCCGGGTAGCTTCCGCAGCAGAGGCAGCATGGATGACTATTCAAGGGCTCGTGAGGCAGCTCTCAGAGTATGTGACGAGATCTCTACCGGGGTTCTGGAAGATCTCAAAGGCCTGCATGGATGGCAAGTATCGTAAAGTAAGTTGGGTGAACACTCAGTACATTGTGAAGAGTTGCTTATCCCGCTCATCCAGCGCGACTCATCGGGCAACATTCCAGCATCACGTCGTCCGGCGAACACCTGCCGATCGATGGCGCTCGAGATCATCAGATTGTATAATACAACTTTGTCGCAATTCTTCACACTGTCAGATGTCGCTTTAGCCGAAACAAGAAAGGAGGACCAAGACCCGCCTATACCGCATTTTGTGCCGGTCGGGACTTCGACGATAACGGCTTGCTTTTTCGCTGAGAGACTGATCGACGATGTGTCGGATTGTGCGGGTGAGCTGTCAAGCGTCGATGTGGGAAGTGAGGCTGGTAGTGGTCTCAAGACGATGCTTGATAGCCTGCGTTGGAGGTTGATAGAAGTGATAGCGGCGACTTGGTCCAGAGGTGAGTGCAAAACAGTCGTTTTCGCTGTCTGTATCCCGGTGAGGTGGAGGGCTAAACGCATCTCTATTTGGCCACCGACCTAGACTCAAAGATACTGCATCATCTTGAGGACTGGACTCAAGCAATCACAACCAAGGGCGCAACCAGATATCTGTCGATGATTGAAGATTTCCAACTTCGTATCATCGCTTCATCAAAGAAAGTCGCTACACGGCAAGGAGAGAAAGAGGCTGTGCCTGTAAGCTTCAAGAGACGTATCAAGGAGAACTTTGTCGATACGCTGTGCTTCGAATTCGACGGCGTCCTGAGTGCTAGTGCACCGCCAGCTGAAGATGTCGGTGCAAGGAGACCTAGCCGCGTGGTCATCAGTGATGCGGGTGTGAAAGATACGGTCAGTAGGCTGCAATGTACACTGTTTCCGCTGGCTGCGGTTGCGGTTCTGGTGGTCGAGAAAATCAGACAAAGGTCTTTCAAGCTGACAATCCATCTCACATGGTTCAGGAAATACGTCTACTCGTCACTCTCGCTCAGTTCGACCAGCTGAAAAGGACATCACTAGCTGGACTGTGCACCAAAGTGTCTAAACTGCTCGACATCGATATGAGCAAAGATCAGGCGCTACTCATGGAAGTAGTAGAAAACATGGATGAAATGGTCTTCAAAGACTTGATCCGTCGACGATCCGAGCCTTTGACGCAGGTGATTCAAACCGGTATTCTCCATGGCGGAGTCGACTGGCTCAATACTTCCAAGCCGTCCGGTGAGCGCTTGGCTTGCTGTCCCGTCATTTCGGTATGGCCCGTTTGCTGATTCTGTGCTGTGCAAATCTCCTCGTCAGAGGTCCGGCCGTATATGCACAAAGCGATTCTCCTGCTCGTTGAAGCCCATGCAAGAGTGGGAGATATCGCTCCGCTCTTGGTCGACAGAGTACTGGACGCCTTGGTCGATGGCATCACGGGAGTCGCATTACAATGTTTCCAGCAGATCCCCAAATATGGAACAGGAGGAATGTTGACTGTAAGTCCACCCCTTTGTGGCAAATCTGAAGGCATCTTGTCTGGCCTCTTCGTGAAGGTCTGTTGTCGCCGGCAGGCAATGCACTAACCTTGTGGCTGGTTGCTCATCAGGCAACACTGGAAATCGAATTCCTCCATCAGTCAGTCAACGCTCACGTGTCGCCCCAATCGAACGAGACGTTATCCAAGATATACGACACCATCTCCCAGGCTTATCGACGTCAAAAATCAAATGACGACTTCAATCGAGAGCTTGAAGGTCTCCGAAAACTACTATCGACAAGCAGGAAAGCGACAGGCATGGAAACTTTGTGCTTCAGGACCAATGCGCCGGCACCTGGGGGTGCTTCTTCAGTGCCGATGTCGACTGCCAACTCAGCTGCTGGCTCAAGAGACATTTGAAACGCATGAGGTATCGCATGGAGCCGAACCTGGTCATCTTCATTTTCAGCGACAGGAATGTATATGTATACGATGCAGAAATACATCATCGTGGACAAATTGTATGTATCGTCTCTTCCGCTACATGCGAACTGTGCCCGCCGCGTCAGTCTGCCAAGCCCGCATTGCCCACGTAGAGGTGTAAATGCTGTGATCATGCTGGTGCCGAGGGAGTATGACGACTGAGTTATGTGCTTCATCCGGTACCACCATTGTACGATACAAACACATACGCTGCGCTTGCTGACATTATGATACATAGATGAATGTGACACTAGACAGCTTACGTGCCGAAAACGCGATGTTCTGACAGTGTGACAGCCCCTCTCACAGGATAATCACCATTCATCCAATCCTTTCAAGTGTGGTGGCGTCAAAGGACGTGTCAGGACGATATCTCGAACCTCCATTTGTCCTTATAAGGATACAGCGAGACACCAAAAGAGACTATCTGCCGCAACTAACAGTGTCACCCGCTATAGCGCCGAGAGGTATACAGTACAAATAGTAACGCTCACTCGTGATCCAATCCGAGACAAACATCCGGCTCTCACATGCACGACCACAGTCACAACTAACTTACCTACTCATCGACCACTCTCTCTCTCTCTCTTTTTGCCTTTCCCCACACTGCACGACAAGAATAGCAAAAACCACTCTGAACTAATACTGATCTCGATCAAAGTAATTAGTAATTACCGACCTTGATACTGACATTGTTGCTTTTTTTGCTCTGTTGCTTGCTTGGTGATCGTTGATCAACGATCACCGGCCACTGGGCTCCAATTTCAGCCCCAACTCCCACCGAAACGCAAATAATCTACCTTCCCGTTCCTACACCTGCACAACCCCAGCTACCTTCCCCTCTCTTGCATCCATTAGCAGTAATTTTGATCCTCTGTGCGATTCTTGGTTTCTGCTCGACATTACTCACTCTACCGTTCGATATCGGAATAGCCGGGATGTCGTCCTCTTCTTCATCCGCGGCCAAGCCTTCTTCCTCCTCCGCATCCAAGCCATCATCCTCTTCGTCATCGTCCAAACCCTCTTCTTCCTCAAGCTCATCTTCCTCCTCATCCAAGGAGGCTGCAAAGCCCCCTTCGCCCCAGCCTGTCCCTACTATTAGTGCCAATGCTTGGATGTCATTCTTCCTCTTCTGCTGCCTCGTCCTCATCATCCTTCAAGGTCCATTGGGATTGACGGGAGGTAGTATCGTGCCCACTCTGCCTTCATTTGGTGGCGGCTGGGGATGGTCAGGCGGAATGTGGAATTCAGGTATTTCAGGTGCCGGCGCGGGCTGGTTAGGCGGCATGCCAGGTTGTGTAGGGGTAGTAGCGGGTATGGTACCGTGGTGTAATCTCCCCCAGGCTGCCGCACAGCCTCCACCTCAGCCTCAGATCCAAGTACAGCAAGTCGTACAGCAGAATCCTTACGATCAGCGTCCCGTTCACATATATGGGGGCGGCGGTGGTATGGGTGATCACCAACTGGGTGGACAAGGTCATTTTGCTACACCAGGAGGAGGCGGTGGGTGGAGCTGGTATTCGAACCAACCAGGCGCAGGGGGAGGTGCTGTCGTCAACGGCGTGCCTGTCACAAGGCAGCAATATCAAGGTAAGCGGCCTGTATGAGTACAGCATTTTTAACTTCAATTCTCGAGGGATTTTCCTGAACAATCTTTCTAAACCCCTTGTTGGGTATCGAGCCAATAGTCACGCATACTGAATACTGAGCTGAACAAATGAGCTGATGAGCTGATGAGCTGATGAGACACTGAGCAGGTCAATATCCGCAACAGCGCTCAGTGCAGTATCAGAGGCCAGGCCTTCAAATTCAAATATCAAATGGGCGAGGCCAACAAGGTATGTCGTTTTGTCACAACAGAACCTCCTTCTGCCCTCTAAGGTATCAACGATGTGTAAGTCGCCTGACACTCACGAAAAGATGATTCTTTCTCCACGCTCGGAAACACCTATCCTTACGCATACACACACACTCCGGCCTCATACTACGGCTGGGGGTGGCCCGGCTATACCTACGGATACCCATACGGCTCCAACTATGGGTACTCCTATCCCCACCGATATCCGTATGGGTATGGCTCTACGCCATATTGGACCGGTCAACAATACGCACTCGACCAACAAACGGTATATCGTTGTTCGCCATGGACGCCTTGGTACTGTCGACCAATGCGGAATTGATTCGCTGTCGCTTGAACCTTGAACCTTCCGGAATATGACACCGTATTCAATTACATGCCTTTGCCGCGCCCCCCCCCTCCCCGGGCGTTCGCTTGTTTATACCCTACCCTTGTCATCTCCTGATAAATCGGTCCCATACACATACACAATCCGCCACGTCTCGATGATTCTCACCTGTCCTCAACGTATTTTTCGCACCTCTCGTTCCTCCATTGGCCACTCCCGAATCTGTAGGCATGGGAACAGGAAATGTAAATCTCCAGGCCCAATCACAGCGGGTAGGATATTATCCTCCCACCCCTCCTTCCCCACCGCCTGTTCAAGCATTCCCAGCTCCGCCACGTAAGTTCGCTTATCCATTTCTTGAAAGTTTCCCAGTGGTCTAATTTCAGTCTTACGTGCTCTTTGTAAGCTGATATGCGCCGGTGGTTTTCGAATCAGCAGCTCCGCCTCTGGTGCCTCCAGCCACAATCGCAGGTTTAGCCAATCTAGAAAACGCGTTCTACCCTTTACTAGTAGCCGCTATAGCTTTACTTGTAGTCTTTGAGTATGCTGGATAAAGAAAGGAAACAAAATCCCCTTGCGGCGAAGTGACGGAAGCACATGCATCTGTATATACTTACTAACCGCGTAATCATACCTGAGTGGAGAGCATGCGATCAAACTTGCTGCCAAACGCTCGGGAGGTTGGCGCACATGTGGCTCGTGGCTTACGTTAACGAGCTTTCGTTGAGGGTGCATTGTTCCTTCTGAGATTGTGGTTGCGCGGTTTTCTTTTCAGGAAAAAGCAAGTATCTTGCAAACACACTGCAAACATACTGCCGCACTCAACAGCCAATGTGACCGACGCGATGGCTGAGGTGGGTTAGCTGATTTGCGCAAGTCAGGCAGAGAGGGCGGGCAGGCGAAAGGCTTGGTAGACAACGATGGGTTGAGCAGGGACGGGAGCCAGTGTGTTTGTGGAAAGGAAGGACAAGGGCTTGCGTCAATGCAGCGCTTTTGTGCTTAGATCTGTTTGTGTGAGAGACGCATAGCATGCATATGTGTTGACTAGCAACGCATACGTTATATTACTACTTATCAAAGGATCTATCCTGCTCTATCACTGATGTTTCCGTCGGTCGATCAACGAACGAGTACTGAATCGAGCGATGAAAGCGGTACGCGCTCCTTGAGGTCATCTCTACTACCTATACCTAGTCAAAGGAGAGGAAGCCGCAACAAGATAGCTAGATCATTGTTGCGTTTGGTTTGCTTTGATACTCTGTATTGTTAAACCCGTTCGTTTTTATAGAAATGTGTATAAACCCCGTAAGAAAAGAAGAAACAAAGAACAAGCAAGATCCATCCAAACGGATCAATGTCGGCCAGCGACGATGACCAAATGGACGGATCGCCTCTGATCGGCTACTAGAGGGCGATCGAAAGGCTGTGAGGAAAGCAGTCGAAAAAGAAAACCCGTAAGATGCGAGAAAAAGGATTGATCCGATATAACCGTTCAACAGAATGCTGACTTGATGTCGAAAAATGCCTACGAAGCGCGCTGCGCCTTAATCATTGAATGCTTGAGAACCTAACATGATGCGTGATGAGAAACTCGCCGGTTTCGAAAGAGAGCGGATCTCGTCTTCTTAGAAGGAGATGCCCTTGATGCCGTGAGCGGGGAGGTTGGATCGCCTTGATCGGCCACCGTGTCGAGCGGTGAGTCGGGCTCGGGGAGCCTGTTGAACGGGAGAGACGGATCGCTTTGCGTTGGTGGATCCAGAGGCACCGGCCTTGAACTGGTCGTAGATGATGTTGGACTGCTCCTTTGAGGGCATGTTGTTCCATTGGTTCAAGATGTCATCGTAGCTGGCGGAGGAGACGTCAACGCTCATGTGGCCGTGGTTCCAAAGACCCCATCGGCCCATGTTGACGGTGGAGTGAGCCCAAGAGAGCCAAGAGATGCCGTTCGAGTTGGACTGGTCGAGGATGTAGGAGAGGGTGTCGCTGTCTGCCATGAACTCGCCGAGGATGGTAGGGACGTTCCAGTTGTTCCAAGTGTTGATGTAAGCCTGAACGCTCTGGGCGAACTGGTTAACATTGGATGAATAGTCGTAACCCATCATGAGGTACTCGTGCATAGAGTAGGCGACGTTGGTCCAGCCGTACTGAGAAGGATCGGTGGAGATAGACTCGTGGATGATGATTCGGTTGGCGTCAACGGATCGGACAGCGTTGTAGAGATCTTGCTGGAGGTTGTTGGCGTAAGAACCAGTAGGCTCGTTGATAACGTCAAAGGCGGCAATGATGGGTTCACCAAGGTAGTGCTGGGCAACCTTCTTCCAGATCTCACCGGCAGCGGCTCGCTGGCTGGCACCGTCGTCAGTGTTCTCGGAGATGGCAGAGTAGGAAGCTTCCTGACCGGCCCAGATGTGGAAGTCGAGGATGACGTAGATGTTTCGCTTCTTGGCCTGAGCGATAGCCCAGTCCATGTGGTCGAAAGCATCGGATCGCCAGTTGCCGCTCGCATCGTAAAGGTTTCGGAAGCCGAAGGGAAGTCGGATGACGTTGAAACCAATGTTGGCAATGTTGTTGAAGTCGTCCTCGGTGAGCCAGTTGTTGATCCAGGCCTCCCAAAGAGTGTTGGCCTTGTCAGCGCCGAATCGGTTCTCGAGAGTGGTCAAGGGGAATCGGTCGGCGGAGCCAGAGTAGTCTACAATACCACACATCCAGTCTTCCCAAACCAACCAACCACCAATGTTGGTACCTCGGAGCACGACTTCGTTACCGTTGCTGTCAACGATCTTGCTTCCCTTGGTTTGGAGGTAACCAGAGGAGACAGATCCAGAGTTAGAGACAGTGGTAGTGGTGCTCGACGCGGCGCTGGTGGAGGCGGTTGAGGTAGCGGTGTTCCATTCATCATCGCCGCCGGTGGAAGTAGCGGTGGCAGAAGCGGTGTTCCAAGCGTCAGTGGTGGTCGATTCCCACTCGTTGGCGCTGGTGGTAGCAGTGGTATTGTTGGGGTCGGCCCAGAGACCGCCGCCGATCATGGTAGCAGTGGCGGTGGCAGCAGCAGTGGCGGTGGCGGTAACTGAAACGGTGGTGGAGACTGAACGACGAAGCATCTGTCAGAAATCCGTACAACCGATTCAGCTACAGAAGTGACCACTCACCATCATCGCAGTCCTCATCATCGCCGACCTCTACCTCCTCGACTTCGGTCCACGACCACATTTGGTTGGTGTTACCCTGGGCACATTGCCAGAGTTGGATCTCGGTGCCGGGGTTCAAGTTTCCGTCGGTGATGTCGAAACAGAAGTCCCATCCCCATCGGAGTCTCGTGCCGTCGATCTGGTACTGCTGGTTGGTGTTCCAGGAGAAGCAGTCCCACACTTGGGCTCGGTTACCGTTCCATCGGCCACCATCGGGGATGTCGATACACTTGTTGGTTCCAGTGTTCTGGATGTTGGCGCCGTTCCAAGTCCAGTTGGTGTCGTCGTCATCACAGTTCTTGATCACCAATTTTGAGCCGTTCCACTCGTTGGCGGGGGCAAGACAGAGGTTTGAATGTTGCGTTGACTCGATTTGGTAGGTCTTGCCTGACTCGGGTCCAGCAATGGCAGAGGGGAGGAGAGATAACAGGGAGAAAAGAGCAGCAGCGTAGGCAATTGGGAAAGACATGTTGAAGAATTAGAGTACCAGACTCTGGATGGTTATGAACTAGATAAAATAGAGATTTCCTTTTTGGTTCGTTCGGTGATTCGTTCTCGCAAATGAATGTGGGTCGTTAGACTAGATTCGTTAAAACGTGAAAGAGTAAAAAGAAAAAGAAACAATTGACGTTAGCGGTGCGTTGATCGATGCGTGTGATAGAGGTGGTAGTGGCGAGAGAGGTGTGAGGTGCGATAGCTGCCGAATGTAGCGTAAAGTCGTGAAGGCGTTTCGTGAATGGATGGAGAGGAGGGGGGAAATGTAAGATGTATGACCGGAATATGTGAGGGTTTCGTGATTAGGATTAGGATCCGCAGAGAAAGAAGAAAGAGAAGAAGAGAGATTGAGGATGAGCAAGAGAGGACTGACCTTATAGTCTTGCTTGGAGTGGGAGGTGATGATGAGAACTCGAGTGAACCGTGCACGCTGTGCAGATTCAAGAATGGTTCCTGATTCCTAATTCCTAATGACAAAAGAGTACAGGATATGACAAGGGGAAAAGGATGTTTGATGATCCTTGTCCTTGTGTTTATCCCTTTACACACTCGTTTGTCAACGTCCAAGCGTCTCAGAGGTATGTTCTTCAATGGTGTTTCTTCAGGGGACTAGTGGCGGGTAGCCGGGGTTTAACGAGAGTAGCGGGTAGCAGGTAGTATAGTGTAGATGTTGGAGCAAGTCTTGTTGATCACTCAACGTTGTACGTGTAAACGGTTCAAAGATTGTTGAAAAGGGATGTCGGTGCGTAGAGAATTGATGATGGGAAAAGAGAAGGGATAGATAGATAGGTTGAGAAGAGGAAAAATGAGAATAAGAAAGAAGCAAGAGACAAAGAGTTATAGATCGATGGCAACAATGCAAGTGATCAGGTTAGCTGAGGAACCCATCCGACCACCACGTCTCTACTGCGGTATTCCAGTCTAGTCTGGTGGTGGTGTTGACAATGGCATTGCATTCTCTTGACACGACTCTGATTTCATCAGGGAATGGTAATGTGCTCGGCTCAAGCCTCATCACGTCTTGGCTAGACCTTCCCTGCATCCTATCCCCATGCTATGCGAACCAGTCAGTCAGTCAGTACAGTAGCCCATACAGTAGTATCGAATATTGGGCCAAACAGTCTGCTTAGTTTGCATAGCAGAGAACAACGCGTCACGTTCAGCCCACTGTACCAGGTGAAAAAGGACAATAAGTCGCGTCGGATGTGACATGTAACACAGGGGTAAAACCGTAGGGAAGCATTTTTGATTTTGATTTTCATTTTCGCGGGTCGTTGACTTTTCTTTTTCTTTCTCTTTTTGATTTTGGTTTCACCTGTTCGTTATTTCCTACATCATCTCTCGCAGTCTTCCCTCTCAGCTTCCTCGTTGCTGTTATGTGACCGGGTGAATTCAAAACTATGTACTGACTGTATGTGATGTGCTTTATCGGTTGGAACGCAAAGTCAACCAGAAAAAGCAAAAACACAAAACACCTTACTTCACACTTGACAAAGGCCCTGAAAAAGACAGACGCGCTTGCACCTGTGCGTGTGTGTGACATCCCTTCTGCCGTTCCCCCTCCCGCCTATCCCTATCACCCCCTTGACTTGCACATCTCATTCACGCTCCAGACTTGTCGTCGTTTATTCTTGGCATTGTCAGTAAACCATTAACCAAACCCTGAGGCGTGATCAACGTACGGGACATCACCTTCACTCGAGAACTTGTTAGTTGTTGGTTTTCCGCATGAACAGGACCGCGCCGCGGGTGGCGCTTGACCATTTCACCCGTCATCATCATCATCATGCTTGTGCTCGTGGAAAGGACCGATTATTGGCAGCAGATTATGACTTGACATGACCTGGAAGGTCGAAATTTCTGATAGTTTCATAGTTTCATAGAGCCGCAACACGTTTACTTGGCTTGCATCAAAGCAAAGCATATTATACCATACTGTTATGGGACGGTATCTAAAAAAGCTAATTCGACGTCGATGAGGCGTTTGATCGGGTTTGCGCTCGCGTCGGTGGATGCGGATGCGGAATTCGGAGAAACTAACTGGTACTTGCGATAGCATCGGGATCGACGTGGAATGTCCAAAACCATCAATCCAAGAGGGAGACAGGAGACAGCTTTGTCCCGATTGCAATGTCAATGTCAATGACAATAAATGTCAATGTTCAAAAAGCGACCAGGAAGGGAGGAGTGAGTTTGTAAGAAAAAAGAAAGACGGTTTCAAGGTGAGACCGCGATATGCAATATGCGTGGATCCGATCCGAATCCCATCTTCCGTTTATTCAATTCAGAAGAGAAGGGAATGTCTCACTTCGAAACGCGAACATAGATAACTGGTATCTTATCTATCTATTGTATTGTATTGTCGATCCGACCAGAAGAAAGAAGCGGTCCGGTCTCGCAATATTCCAATACAATACGATACAATACGATCCCACATTGCATATTGGAAGCTATATCGCATCTCTGTGAGGATGTCGATCATAACTGTACCCACGCTTCTGGTTCAGACACCACACCATCCATCCAGTTTGTAACCTTCGATATTCCTACACTACGCCCTCAGCCTCAGGACACTCTTTCGGCTGGCTAAACATCTATTTGTCCATGTGATGACTTTTACAAGCGGTCAAAGCGAAAGCGGCTTCTCGCTCCTCTCGCTCCTTGCTCCTCGCCTGGCGATACTGAAACGACTACTTGAAAAGGCACTACTACTAGCAGAGCACTGACCATCACACACATCACAACCAGGGCATGGTGGGTCAAGCGCCCGCCCTTCACGACGACAAGTTGGTTCAACTTGATACACTGCACTACACTGTCGGTCCCTTGGATACACAAACAACCAAAAGACACACACCATGCACCATGCATGTCTGTGCCATGTCATCTCAATGACATGGTACTCTCGCTCACTGGCTGAGTTGTCTTACTTACTCTTTCACGCATGACTATCATGAATATCTACACCTGAATAAACCTGAAGAAGGCCTGGGCAGAACCGGCACTTTGTCAGTGCAAATCCCGATCGCAACCCCCTAAATCGTCCACAACCGGTATCTCCTTTGATAGCGGATCATATTATCGTAGAGCATTATCCCAGAGAAGATTAAACCTGATCCGTCGATACCACAAGATACAAGCAGCTCCTTCCGCTCCCAAATAAGCTGCCTGGACCGCCATCTTTGCTCTGATTGTACGGTATCTATCGCAGCTGCGAATTCGGACAGCTTTGCACCATCCACATCGCACAGACCAAGTAAGTAACGCTCGGTGATACTCGCTCGGTGCTCTAACTTGTCAACTTGAGGTTTGGATTGACGTTTTTTGCCCACACCCACAATCCACAATCCTGCATACCCCAAATACGTTAATCAAATCATCCAACGTTGAACGAACACTTCCTTTGTCTGTACAGCCTTGTCCACACCTTCTACCTTTTGCTGTGTTCCTAATATCCTCGCAATACATCCCATTCTTTAGCGTTGGCGCTGCAATCCAGCTCGATCGGAATCAACTCTACCTAACGGCAAGACTATCCTTCGCAGAGAAGACAGAGTGCTAGGATCCCCTCGACTGAATCGTAACCCCCGAAGCCTCGAGCTTGCACGAGACCAGCGTCTCGACACCGCCTATAGTGAAGAGAGCTTGTCGCTCCTCGATCGTTTCCAAAGAAGTGGTCAGTAGCTGGTTAGCAGGAGTCGACTCGGGAGCGAGGGAGACATCGACAGCGTAGGAACTGCCTGGACTAGTTACAGTAGCAGTTCAACAAACAACTGCAACAGGTCATCCAACATGCCAGACCCATTCGGTTCGTTCCAGTGGATATGTGAGTGTGCACGATCTCATTCAGTAGACGTGGGACGTGGGACGTGGAAGGTGAACACGCTCGATGGAAAATCCTTCGCTGTCGCCGGGGAGCAGAGACTGGAGGCACCCTCTCCCCCCCCCATAGTGATGTTGGCTAACTCGTACTTGTTATACTTGTACTTGTACTGGTACTGGTACTGTAGGCAATCACACCGTCTTACCACAATGCAATCTCATTTTTTCCCAGTTGTACAGAGCAGAGAATCCGCCCTTAACAACGCTCTTCCCGGATGAATCAGAGTTCTTCACAGACTTTAACATTGTAAGTGGCAGTGGCTCCATTTCAGCTCTCAGCTCAAACACAAACATGAGCCGCACGCTACACTGCAACTCTCGTCGACCTGATTGCTTATCTGAAAGTTTCCGGTGCTCACTCGCAGTCAGCACGAAGCTCGAGGGAGGATCCGATCGTACAAGCGGCCAGGAGCGTAGCGGGTACAGGAGTTGGAGCGAATTGTGAGATTGCTCGAGTGGGACAGCGAGGCTCTCCTGGAGACGTCGGTAGGTTTCATCGAATTTTGCGCTCCATGTGCGTCAACAAGTTCTGACCTGGGTTACTGCCCTTTTATAGCACTTATCGTTCTCTCTGCCTTGTCATTACTCATGGCTATCCTCCTCAGCGTGACCGCTTCGCGCCGGAAAGCGGCGGTCGGCAGAGTAGAACTGCGCTTCCTCCTCTTCCTCTACGGCGTTCACTGCATCTTCCAGATCCTTACCATGTCAAGTCTTTTCGAGCAAGGCGGATTAGGATTGAGCGTCATGAGCAGTATACACGTTGCGTTTGTCGTCACGCTTTTTTGGGTGTTATTGGGAAATGGCTTGATAGCTACCCAGTTTGTCGAGTGAGTGGGCCATGGCCATCCATTGCTACTCGTACTAGTGCATACAGTATCGACCGCTCTGGCCTCGCGCCTCCACAACGCTGATATCGCTCTGCAACTTGCAACGTGCAATCTGCAGGGATGGCACGGCAGCAGCTATTGCGCCACTCACAATCTTCGCCATCCTCTTCTTCATCCCTACTCTGTATATTGGTCTCGATACTTCACTTGGCTGGACCGACGTCTTCCGATTCGATACTGACTCGCCTGATGAGCTGAAGAACATCACCTTGTTCGTCTTGACGTTGATTTGGCCGGCGGCGTGAGTACCACTTGACTTTCTCTCACTTCTCTCCTCTCTGGTATTCCTCTCAGCGGGCATCAGAAGTACTGTACTCATATCCGACCATGCTGATCATCGACCATCGACATCGAACGACCGCCTAGTGCTGCCTTCCTGTACGCCGTAATAATGCTGTATATCACCTTGGTCGTGCTGAAGGAGACCAAGCCAGCTTGTGAGTGATGGATGATGATGATTCTCCGCCCCGACAATCGCAAATCGAAAATCGGCGTTCGGGCTGAAGTAGCAAGTTTTTGTCCTTGTCTCGCTCTTCGACCAATCAATTAACTAATCAATCAATCAGTACTGTACTTTTGCGCTTTCGCGCTATTTGCCGGAGCTCAAGTAGTCTTCTTCCTAGCTTCGCAACCTTTATGCGATGTAAGTAAACCCCCCTTTGACCTTTGTCTGAGGCGGATCATACTTGAGTCTTACAAGGGCCATAGCTTATTTTCTTGCTTGGCTTTGTGGTTTGTGCCTTGTGAATGAACCAAAGACGTCCAACGGGAAAGTCAACAGCGCGTTCATCGCCACGTTACTCGAGTCAGCCAGTGTGGGAGTACTGTATCTCGCATGGAAGAGTATCACAGAGGACGATTGGGGAGAAGAGGTCTACGGGATCTATTGAGAGCTGTCGAGCAAGGAGCTTGAGTGAGGGGCGATATGAGCTTGCTGGAGCAGCAAGAAAGAAAGAAAGAAAGAAAAAAAACACAAAACAGACGCGGGGGATGCGGCGCGTCGTACAGGAACAGTTCTGTATATATTATATCATGTCTGATTTCGTGGATCTTCAAGGCGGTTTCTAGGTTGCAGTGAAAATGGCGGGGCTCTGGAGAGCTATGTAGGAGGTTTCTCGAAGAGGATGAGGTCAGCGATAGGGATTTAGATAGCAAGGTATCATACCATATATACATATACGAACAAATACGATACCTTACAATAGATTACAGGAACAGGATTACCCATAATGATCATCTCATGAATACTCACTCTGTCCAACAAGAAAGGAGTGAGCCGAATCTGATATGCATACGATGGGGGCTCATTAGAAGGGGGCTCGGATAAAATAAACGCGTCTACTGCAGCCATAACCACGAGTAACTACTAAGTACAGGTTGCTCTGCCGTGATCCTCTCATTCTCTCATTCTAGCCTTTTACCTCCTATCGCACTTTTATCGCCCGACACTACTTATAATTTAGCTCTCTTTGACCTGCCCATTGACCGACTACCTAGTGCACCGCTTGACGCCCGACTCTCAAATTCTATACAGAACGGGTAGGTGTACTGCCGACCTCCTTCTCCATCTTACGGCGGAAATTTGGCGCTCGGACAGATAGTCGATTGTCACTTTATCGCATCGAACTCTTCCTCAACTCTGCATTTTGGTTTGGTTTTGAGAAGACTCATATCAACGAACCGCTCGACTGGTCGACTAGATCAATATCAATATAGTCGATCGCAGCAAATCACCTCCTTGTTTGGCTCGTGAGAGATCCCGGTTTCATCTCATTTCGAGGGATGCTGCGACCTCGAACGCATCAATATCCCGACACCCCAGCGACTCAACCCAACATGGAACCCGACACACCCCTTTCGCACTACCCTTCGCGAGTCCACGCACCCGCCGAACCCAACCCAAACGCTGCAAATGTGGATTCGAACGGCAACTACTTTTCAGATTCACCAGCTGGACACCCCTCCTCCGAGAAGCAGGATGGCAGTATTGGTGCTGCGTCAGGTAGCGAACCTATAAGCAGCGCCAACGCGCAAAGAAGGATGTCAAGTGGTAGTAACAAGCGGGATGACAAGGAGAAGAAATCTGCTGCACCAGGAGGCGGATTGCAAAGTAGACGAAGAGGCGGTGGTCTGTCGCTCAATCTCAATCTCGGAGCATTGATGGGTAAAGGAAAGGGCAAGGGCAGCAGATTCGGTCTTTCTCATAGAGGTTGGATGCTAGTCACCGGTCTTGTGGGATTTATCCTCTTCGTCAAACTCATATCATCCGGCTCATCATCCGCACCGCACCATCACGCAACGGATCCCTCAACTCTTGTTCCTCGAGATTACCTCAATAACTCGCTAGCCGATCCCGCTCCTTTCGAGTTCTGTCCTGTATTCGGTCCTGGAGATGCTATCGCCTCGAGAAGAGGTCAGCTGGAGTTGCTGAAGAGCAGATTACACCTCGGTACCGGTGCTCGAGTACAGCGGGTTTTACAAAAGGCCATGAGCGGTAGTCCCGTCACCATGAGTGTCCTGGGTGGTTCCGGTGAGTTCTCTCGACCAAAACCTTATCCTTGAACACCAAAGCGATGTCCGCATTGATCAAGGTTCACTCCTAGTGCGCCCTGACTCGTGAATGTGACATTCGAGCGCAAGAATCGATTGCTAATATTCTAGCATGGCTCGATTCGCAGTCTCCGCCTGTGCCGGCGCAGGTGAAGATCCAGTCAACGAGAAGTGTTACCCTCACAAATTCTTCGACTGGTGGAACACCGTCTTCCCTCATCCAGCCAACGAGCTCACAAACGGTGCGACAAGGAAGACCGACTCTGCTTATTATGCTTACTGCAATTCGCATCACTTGCCGGATAAGACGGATTTGGTGATTCTTGAATTCGATGCTGCTGATCCCAAGTGAGTCAATGGCCATTCAGCTGCATTTCTCGCGGTATTCAAGGCAAGAGCTGACCTCTGGCTCCTCTAGCGACCCGGAATGGCTTCAACACTTTGAGCTACTTGTACGATCCGTCCTCGTTCGACCTGAAATGCCCGCCGTCATCATTCTGGGTCACTTTAGTCCTCAAGTCCAGGCGCAGCACGGTTTCGCAGGACCTGAGCTCTTACACAACGTTGTTGCTCAATTCTACGATGTGCCTCATATCAGGTGAGTGGGATGGCTAGTCCGCGCTCAATGTTTTTTTTTTTCTTTTTTTTTTTCTTTTTTTTTTTGGGCTGTGGTGTGCTGACACATATCGGCCCAACTACAGCGCCAAGGGCGTCCTTTACGAGCAATACCTGCAAACTCCCGACCAGGCTCGATCCGCTTTTTACGCTGATCCGAACCACGCCAATTCCAACGGACACGACCTGATCGCCGATGTTTTGATCTCCTACATCATGTCTCAGATCTGTTCTGGGTGGTCGGCTGTCAATGGACACGCCTTTGACGTACCTGCTCTTGGACAGGAGGGTGACACTTCGGCTTCTGGACCTTCTTTGCTGGGCGGTGTCGGTCTCAGAAAAGGTATGCCCGGTCAGGACCCTGGAGACGGAGATTCGGCTGGATCATCCTTGTCCGACCGATACCAGGGTTTGCGAGTACCTCAAATGCGATTGAACGATCGACCTCATGACGTTCAGCAGTTTAGAGAGATCGAGCCTTTCTGTGTTGCTGCTAGTGATTTGATCAACCCACTCCCTCCTTCCCTGTTCTACGGATCAGGATGGCATACCTACCACCCTCCGCGAGGCGCCGTCTACGAGGACAGACACTACTGGTCAGTCAGCTAGTGCACCACCACCTGGATTAAAAAAAATTGGGTCGAGCTGATTCCACTTGGACCACCATCGCAGGTATGCGGAGCAACCTACGGCTCGACTTCGAGTTCCTCTGAAGCTCGGAGCCGGTGATGTCGGCATCTACTTCCTCCAGTCTCCACCTGATAAGCCCCTGGGCAACGTGAAATGCTGGGTTGACGACAATGTTGCTGGTGGCAAGGAGCTTGAGGGTACCGCCGAAGTTGAGGACGTCATTGCTACGTGAGTAGCTAGAGTTTTGCTAGTGGTCACGTTACTTTGAGAAGAACAAAGCTGATATCGCTCGGATCTGATCTCATCTGACAACAGCCTGGTCATGATTGATCGAGGAGTATCACGAGGATCTCATTTCGTGAGTACCGCTTACTGAATACCTGTGTTTCCCAGTCACAATCAGTCAATCAGTCAATCAGGACAGCAGTAAGCTGACCTATGCCGATACACAGGTTGAATGCCAACTTCAGGGAGAGCCCGGAGGAACTTCACCGCCGTTCAAGATCCTGGGGATGTAAGTGCAAAGCAAGGCTTACATTTACGACCTCCTCCTGCGGATCTGAGTCCCTCATAAGGCACTACTGATCGATGATGTTATGTGTACCTACAATAGCTTCTCCACGTAATCGATGTCCGCCCTTTCGACATGACGCTTCACATTGTGTCGGCCAAGCCATCACGAGAACGACGGGAAAGACAAAAGGGGGATGGGGAGGGACCTAAGGTTGAGTGAGGCGAGACACTCGTTGGGACAGCGGGGTTTAGGTCAAACTCTGACTCAGTTAGAGCTTAACATCTACCTTGCTTCGTCGATGCAGACCAGGCGGCAGAAGTGTAACGACGATAGCAGAGCGATTGCAGTCAGTTTGAATTGATTGTGATTGTCTTGGGGACCGAACCATACATAGAGGGTCAGATGAGGTTTGAAAAATGGGTCATGTGTTTATACGGTATACGGTAGAATCAGTTTCGTTTCATGCTACTACATTGGTTTATTGATATTCAGTCTGCTTGGATCTACAGTGACCTCTTTGAACTCGCCGCTGTCTTTCTCTCACACTTGGACACATAAGTTCTTCTTGCCCCCTTAGCTGAAGCTTGAATGCACCCCACCCAATGCTTTGGTGTCAATTGTCAGTTAATGCGGCAAAGTAGGAAGCGGCAACGGCGCGTGGGGCCACACGTGGATGATGGGCGGTAGAGTAGAATAATGATATAGTGATCGGGGTTATGAGAGTTAATTCCGAGTTGGTATAGTACTCGTACAGGTGGACATCCGCGTATGTGCTATGTGCTATGTGCCATAAGGTACCTACCTACCTACCTACCTACCTCCATTTGCATCTCCACCATCTATCTCGGTTAACGGGTTTCTGCTTGCTGCTTGCTGCTTGCTGCTTGCTACTTGCTACTTGCTGGCTCTAACTCTCTCCGCAAGCTGGGTCAACAATATCTATCTAGCAATTGAGATTTCACTTAGATACATCAGATACTACTCTTCAAAAGCACATCCATAAGTCATAAGCATAGCCATACTCACTCATCATGATCACCGGATACAGAGCTGCTAGATCCGCCCTTCGAGTGAGTGTTTTCCTCTCTACAACCATCTTCTCTGCTCGCGGCTTCAGCTTGAACAGCGGAAGAAGGGATACGGATCACCTCGGCACTCCCGAAATGGTCAAAATCAAATGGTCAATCGATCATTGTCGATTGTTCATCGTTCATCCTCTTCACGTCCGGTGGTCAGGTGCAAATCGCGGTCATGGTCAGACGCGAAGTAGAGGAGAGATGCTTGTACATGAGTTGCTGTTGCAAATTCAAGGAAGCAAGACGGTGTATGGATGGATGATGCAGCATCGTTTTTGGCTCTAGACCATGCTCTCGGATTCGGATTCAAGAATGGACAGACTTATTGATGCACGAATATACGGAATTGAGCTGACTTGTTATATTTTCTTTTTCCTTCTTCTCAACTGCATCGTTGGCGATACTTCTCTGCATCCGTATAGCCCATGAAGGGTGCCGCCGTCCAACAGCGACGAAACCTCTCTATTCACGAATACCAATCCGTTCAGCTCCTCAACTCTGTAAGTCCGCGATTTATTCGCACCATGCATGCTAGATGTCAAGCTGGAAACTGGAGATCCATTCCCGGCAGTCTAGTCTGGTCTGGTCTGGTCGTATCCCAGCCTAGATACACGATCTGACGCTGATACAATTACAAAACGCAGTATGGTATCCCTACGCCTACCGCCAAGCCCGCTTTCTCCGCCGAGGAGGCCGAGAGCGTCGCTAAGAGCTTTGGTAAGTTCACTTGGATCTAGGCCAATCACTGAGCAGAGTCAGCAATGAATTGGTAGCTGATAGTCTCATTCTATCGTATTTTCGCTGATCTTTATAGGCAAGGATGAGCTCGTGATCAAGGCTCAAGTTTTGGCTGGTGGTCGAGGAAAGGGTCATTTCGACTCTGGCTTCCAGGGTGGTGTTCAAATGGTCGATTCGTGAGTGAATTCGCACCTTGCACCTTGGGCTGGAACTAGAGGGAGGAGAAGTTAAGAACGAGATAGCTCCATTGGCCATTGGCCTGGAACGAGGAGGACGATTAAAGGAAGGGTGTAGGTGCTAACAAAAACCGCGTTCACCCCGGCCATTTTTTTCAGCCCCGAGCAAGCCAAGGACTACGCTTCCAAGATGTTGGGCCACAAGTTGATCACCAAGCAGACTGGTGCCGGTGGCCGAATCTGCAACGCCGTCATGTTGGCTGAGCGAATGCCCCCTCAGAAGGAGTACTACGCTGCCGTCCTCAACGACCGAGCTCGAGGCGCACCCGTCCTCGTTACTTCCAGCCAGGGTGGTATGAACATTGAGGATGTAGCGCACGACACTCCCGAGGCCATCATCACCACCACCCTTGATTTCGACAACGGTATCTCACAGCAGGAGGCTCTCGACCTCGCCAAGAAGCTCGGATTTAAGCCCGAGGCTCAGCAGAACGCCGCCGACACTTTCTCCAAGCTCTACAAGATCTTCAGAGAAAAGGACGCTACCCAGATCGAGATTAACCCCCTTGCCGAACTCAGCGACGGACAGGTGTTGTGGTGAGTAATCAGGACTGCACACTGCACTTCCTCATCATTCGTTTTCAGTCTACGGTGTCATGATGTTTGGAAAGCATCCATTACCTGCCTGAGTGACATTGCCCACTTTGCTGATATGCCTTTTCGTCATCTTTAGCATGGACGCCAAGTTCGGTTTTGACGACAACGCCGACTTCCGACAGGCCGACGTCTTCAAGCTCCGAGACACTACCCAGGAGGACGCTCAGGAGGTCGAGGCTGCCGAGTACGGCCTCAACTTCATCAAGCTTGACGGTGACATTGGATGTCTCGTCAACGGTGCCGGTCTCGCCATGGCCACCATGGATGTATTGAACCTTCACGGCGGTTCCCCCGCCAACTTCGTGAGTCTGCCTACGTCCTCGCGGTAGTGCATGTCCCTTGGGACGCTCATTCCATGATATTTCTTTACAACTATTCAGCTCGACGTCGGTGGTGGTGCTACTGCCGATGCCGTCAAGAAGGCCTTTGAGCTCCTCCTGTCATCAAAGAACGTCAAGTCCATCTTCGTCAACATCTGTGAGTGGGCTCACCTATTCTTGCTTGCTATTATATATGATGGAGACCACCCTACAGCATACCAAAGATTCACAATTGAGATACAACTAACTGACTCATGAGTTTCTATTTATGTTTGCAGTCGGTGGTATCATGCGATGTGATGTTATCGCTGAGGGTATCATCAAGGCTACCAAGGAGCTTCAATTGACCATTCCCCTCGTCGTACGACTGCAAGGTACCAAGGAGGCCGAGGCTAAGAAGTGAGTGCTCTCATTGGCTGCACACGCAGGACGCTGCAGGCCTTTTATGCAGATCTTGCGGATCTTGTGGAGATTTTGTGCTGATCCTTGCGGCTTCGCTCATTTCAGGATGATCAACGAGTCTGGCTTGAAGATCTTCCCCTTCGGTGAGTGACCAGATCCATAAACTAATCCCGAAAGTTTCCTGCTTCCCCATAATTGTTTGAATCATCCGCTGACGTTTTGTTTCTGCCACCTCCAGATGGTCTTGACGAGGCTGCCGCCAAGGCTGTCGAGGCCGCCAAGTCTGCTTAAGCGACATGTGATGAATGATTCGTGGTCGAGATTGAGGAGGCCGTAGCAAGCGCAGCTAGGGAATCTCAATGCTGATCATGAGAGCCCGAGTGAGGGAGACGTGCAGGTGCAGAGAACGGACGCTAGGGTCGAACTCGGATATGTAACGTTTATCTGGACTGGGGAAGGAGGGCGTCATGGCCGCGCAGCCGGCTTATATTCTAGCATTCTGGTTTTGCCGACGAAAGCAGAATATGATATATTGCAATGAAATCAATATAGCTTGCCTTAGTTATTATTTTTTATATATACCTGTATCGGATGTGATTTGATTCGATTTGACAAGGACAGAGATTCAGAAGTCACGCCTTGCCCTCTTGTAGAGGGAATCTTAACGATCTCAGAGCGGTCATTGGGTCATTAGGTCATTGTGAGACTGACTCTTTTCGAAAAATTGCCTGCTTTTTGATAGCTCTGAGAATACATGTACATGTACATGTACAGTACTGTCCAAATCTGTCGCTGATATGATTGTTACAGTCAGATGATGATACAGATACAAATACAGAAATGATATGACAGAATATGCGTTGTCATGTTATGTCTAAATCGTCAAGCGAACGTTCTTGGGCCCTTGTCCATCTTCTTCTTTACCATCTAAAGCAAGTGCGACATCCCTCAATCTGCCTCTGACCCCCTTCTTAGAGTCACCCGCAAGGTCGCGCAACGAGTCCAACAATCTGCGAACGCGTGGGTTTACCAGTCGTTTGTAATTGTTGTTGTCGCTATTTGTCTGTTGTTCTATAGCGTCGGAGAGTTCTTTCCATGTTCGAAGGTCTCGCGCGAAAGTGTGTGTCTATGATGAGAGAGAATGTGGGGAATCAGTTTCTGAGCAAATTACAACCACATAGGATGCAGATTGATGTTTCGCTCTCACCGGTAATAATGCCACTTGCACGTTCATTTGACTGGCGGCCAAACTCCAAGCGCTCATCAGTACCAGATCGAGCGTCGCGTTGGCAATGTAATCTTCTACGTCGCCCACGCCGCCTTTGACGCCACGAAGCTCTTTTGTGCAGAACCGGCGCATGATCTCTTCCGCTTCGTGCACGGGTCTTGTTTTCATATTCAAGCTGTGAGATAATCCTGATCCTGGCGCGGGCGCGGGCGCAGTAAAGGAAGAAGAAGGATCGCGAAGCAGTAGGGAGATTGATTGGATCGACTTGTACAGGAACGAGTCGCCTTCTGACATGATCAACACTTGGAGGTACGACGATAGTAACATCGGAGTTTGACCTGGAGGGAGATGGAGCAATGTATGATCAATAGCTAGCTTGAGCTGAAAACGTCAACGGCGAGATAAGAGAAGTCAGCCCAAGCTCCTTGCTTCAATCATGCCTGATCTGCCGGACCTATGTCTCACTCACATTGGCACCTGTAGATTCCAATCATACCCCATCCCACGGTAGAAAGAGAAAGAGAAAGAGAAAGAGATCCTGTTAGCTATGTGTCTCACAAATAACAGATACCAAATCGTCGTTCAGGTTCAAAGAGAGGCGCAGACCTTTGTCGAGACAGTTTGTACTCACGCAGTGATTTGAGGGTGTTCTTCGTCTCTCGCTTTTCGAAATCCTCCGGCTCGAGGTGATTGACGTATCTGCACGTCAAGGATGGCAGAGAACCCAATGGTTACAGGTCAGCTCTGTCCTCTATTATACTATACGAACAAGAGTTTTCGGCTGCAGATTTCGTTCATCCGTTCATCTGTTCATCTGTCCATCTGTTCATCTGTCCATCTGTTCATCTGTCCATCTGTTCATCTACTCACTCACCTTGACAGTGCACCTACAAGGAGGATTACAATATCCCTATGCCCATCCCCTAGTCTACTGGCATAAACAATGGGGAACTCTGCCCCATTCTTCTGAAGAAGCAGATGGAAAGCATGATCCCTCACTCGCATGATAAAGTCGATGTCATGCTTGTCTATAGCCCTGTAGAGTTCGAAAGCCTGAGGTGGCCTCATAAATCCTCTGGTGCTTCCCCACGAATCTGATCGATCTTTCCCTTTGCCTTTCCCGTTTGCCCCGGCACCTGCCCTGTTTTGAGCCTGGATAGCTGACCAAGTACCTTGTTCATCTCGCACAGCTGCACGATCAAAAGACCATACTTGATCTTGCAGGGCTTCTTTCAGTTCTCGCTCGCGCTGTATTTGCTTGGTCTGTTTATCCAGTTCAAGTTCGGACGCAAAGACCGATTCTTTTGTTATAGCTGATGAAGGTGGTAAGCGATGGAGCACAATGGGGTGAGATGGGATACGAGGCGAGCGCAAGGTCGATTGCGACTGCGACTGCGACAGGCTGGTCCTTGTGGGCTCGGACCCAGACGAAGGCGAAGGCCCGGCTTTGGCGCCGGCATGCGAGGGAGACAAAGGGGGATGATGTGCATGACGAGGAGAAGGGGGCGCGACTGACGGTGTCGGGGCAGAATAGTCTGTCATTATGACCGAGAGCGAGTTTCAACGGAGGTTGTAGCTGAAGGTGATGAAGATGTACTCCCCTATCGGCAGATGTAGATGTAGTCGTATAGATGTATCTTGGCTGAGTGAGAGTGAGAGTGAGATAGGAGGAATGGAGGAATGTCACTACAGCCTTATACTTTTGTATCCTTTGTCGGAATCCCTCTTCACATTCACTCACACTGTGTACACTGCACACACTGCACACACTGTACACACTGTACACACCGTGCAGCTGATTCCATTTGCGGGGTCCCCACTTTGTATTCACGGCTTTGAGCGAAAAAAAAAGAGTCTGAATAATCGCAGATCTCTCTCCCTCGATCGAGGAACAGAAGGGACAGATGCCAGAGCAGAGCAGAGGAGGCGAGATAAACGTCAATCGAATGTGACTAACTGAGTACTAACTAACCTAACTAACTAACTCAGACTTTCGATATTCGATATAGTAATCCTCAATCTGTTCTGTTCTGTTCTGTTCTGTTCTGTTCTGTTCAGCCACCACTTTGTTCCTGAAACGTTTACGTTTATCGAACTCCATTCCATTCCCAGTAGCTAGTTGTGATTGTGTCACTCCACCTTGATCATGGTGGCTCTCGCTCTCTCACTCTCTCTCGACACCAACAAAGCGGCTGCTCACTCGCGTACTCATACTCGCTCACGTTCATCATCCGTATCGACCGTATCTTCCACAGCGGCCTTGCCGACCTTTGAGGCCCTAGCACCGCCCAGACCGCCTACGACGAAAGACGAAGAAGAGACTCATGTACAAGTCGTTGGCTTGGATAGAGATGTTAGGTTGAAAGTAGATGCTGGGCCTGGGTGCGGAGGTATTGCATGGCCTGCTGGCGAGGTGCGTACAAACGAGAGAAAAATATCCTTGTCTTTCCTTTTCTTTCCTTTTCTTTCCTCAGCTATCAGCTATCAGCTCAGAGCTCAGACGGACGCGTCAATCTTGCTTGCTGGACTCTTGCCAAGATATTTCAAAAGGACGTGGGGGTGAACATAACATACGAAAAGAAGAGGGAAAGGTCTGAAAAGTACTGAAACGTTATGTTTCATGTTTGATATATGAAGGTTCTTTCGCGATATATAGCCTATAGACATTCGATCGATCCGTCCAAATTGCGGAATAAGAAGATAATAGAGCTAGGCAGTGGAACGGGCTTGGTGGGTATAGTCGCTGGTATGCTGGAACCGTCAGCCGAAGTCTGGGTAACGGATCAGGAGTGAGTCGTCTTCGTCTTCGTTTTGTCATGTACTATGTACTAAGATCTGCTCGTGCAGATCTGCGATCGCTAATCGGCCGGTTGCCATTACTGATGACTGAAGACTGATGACTGACCGATGACCCATTGCGATTGCGGATTTAGGATTCTTCTCAACCTGATGGCAGTCAACGTCGAGCTCAACCTACCGTCGACCTCGACAGGCCGGAACGTGCATATCGCTGAGCTGAACTGGGGAGAGGACATCAAATCGTCAATACCTGTTGAGGCGTGTGAACTCGTCCTAGCGGCAGATTGCGTATACTTCGAGGTACGCTGCACCATGTTTTTTGATCTATCTATCTTATCTTGTCCACCAGAACCGACACCAACGTCCCTGATCGCTGATCATTGTTTTTTTTTTCTCTCACTGGGTCCCGCCATAATCTACATAGCCCGCTTTTCCATTACTTGTACGGACGTTATGTGATCTCGCGCCTTTAGGCAAAGATATAGAAATCCTTTTCTGCTGGAAGAAACGAAGAAAGGTATGTTCCTCGTTCGTCACTTCCCCCCCAAACCAATACCTCAACCATGAGTTATACTCTCGTCTAGAACGATGGATCCTGGATCCTGGACCTGGTGCTCACGCTACGCTACACTTTGCGCGTTTAATTAACCGGCATTAATTTCCAATTGAATCTAGGCGGATAAACGATTCTTCGCTATGTTGAAGAAGCATTTTGACCAACAAATAGTCGAGGATGACAAGCCTGGAGCGAGGGAGATATACAATCGACAAGGTGTTAGCCTTATGAGGCTGGTAAGGCGCAAGTAAAGCCTGGCGGTATCAAAGATTCTCAAAATCATGCTTTCCTTTGGCACCGTATAGAAACAACAACCGATGGGATCCTCTATTAGTATACCTGATTCGTGCAGGCACAGCACGCCCATTTGGGACGAGACTCCGTGGTGTCAGGTCATGCCGGTACGTGCATTGACAATTTAGACAGAAAGACTGGAGCTGCATAGAAAATAGACGATAGATCATAAATCGATGGATCAGTAGCAAGCACACGTTTTGTATAGATCGTTAGGAATGGTAGCATGTATGTAAACATTCGCAGCACGATGTACGATGCACGACGCAAAAGAATGTCTCTCAATATCACTTGACCGGCTCTAAACCATATGACTGACAATGGCAAAGAACAGAAATTTAGTAGCGAACTATTGGCCTCAAGAAAGGGGAAAGCGACATAAGAGGGAAAGAGAGCGCCATGGTGATCAATAATTTGAAGAAAATTTCTCGACTCACAGATGTTGCTTCTGAGTCCTCTGATCATGGCTATCTATGTATGATGGCATGCATACTACATACTATGCTGGAAGACGTCTGTATACTAACTAACTATATTCGTTTGTTTTGTTTCCCCCCCCGAACCCTTTCCGCCTACTCCTCTTTCACTGTATATATATGGTGAACTCTTCTAAATCGTTGGCAAGGCGCACCTTCTGACCGCCATTTCCTTCTCCGCTAACCTCGCCTTGACCTGGTCGATGCCGACTTCCTGCCTGTGGAAGATCCCAGCCGCCAAGGCAGCTTCGGTACCCGTTTCCCTGAACACTTCGACGAAATCGTCTTCGCATCCTGCACCAGAGCTAGAAACGACAGGAATCGTTACGGCGTTCTTGACGAGCTGGACAAGGTCGAGGTCGAATCCTGATCCCGAGCCATCTCTGTCGACCGAGTTGAGCAGGATCTCACCCGCACCGAGACGCTCGACTCCCTTTGCGAGTTGAACGACGTCGATATCTCTCACAGCTCGACCACCAGAGATCGTACATTGGTACCACCAAACTTTGCCCTTCTCCTCAGGCGCGGTCCTGCTAGTCGCCTTGTCGCCGTAGACCAAACAAGCCTTGTGAGCCTGAGGGAAGTTGGCTTCCCATTCAGGTGAAGAGGTGTCGACATAAACTCGTTTTGGGTCAATTGAAACTACTACAGCCTGGGCACCGTATCCCTGGGAGATGGTCTCGATAGCCGTCTTTCCAGTCAGAGCCTCCTCTCCTCTTGATTCCCTTACAAGAAGTTCCTCGACGGCAATGACAGCGTCTGAGCCGATGGAAACTTTGTCCGCTCCGGATCTGAAATAGGCACCGGCAACTTCTAAAGCTGATCGGGCCGTCCCATCAGGGTCGACAGTATCCTTGATACCTCCGCCAATGGTCAAAGGTACAAAGACCGTCTCAGCAGCGGCTCGAACAACGTCCAACATCGGCTGGTCGAGTAACGCGGACGATCTGAACGAAGTAATGTTTAAGAACGCGACCTCGTCCGCTCCGTCTCGGTAATATCTCTGGGCGAGTTCGACGGGTTTACCGAGGTTTCTTACAGCCTTGTCGTCGGATTTCTCTCGAACATCGTACTGGTCGCCCTTGGTGACAACCAGATCACCGTTATCGTTGGACCGCACATCAAGACAAGCGACGATTCGGTTCGTCAGTCCACTACCGCCCGATCTCGATGCGTCCGGATTCGTAGCTTGCCATATTCTTCCGGAATCCCTCGACGCCTTCGAGGCCTTGGAGGACGACGAAGAGACAGAGACAGGGGCAGAGAGCCATCTTTGCAAGAGATCTAGACCGGCAGGACCAGACTTTTCAGGGTGGAATTGACAGGCAAAGACATTGTCTTTCTTGACACTGGATACGAACGTCTCGGTACCGTATCTTGAGAGGGTATAGGCAAAGTCTCCAATGCTCGAGTCGGGCCCTTGGCCTGAGCTCGATGACGAGGCGGAGGTGGAAGTCGAAGTCAAAGTCGAAGGGTCGAGAAGCGCAGCGAAAGAGTGGACAAAGTAGTAGTCCTCATCATTCAACATCAACTCTTCACCTTGTTCCTCTGTCTTCCAAGCCTTCCAGGCACTGTTCCATCCTATGTGCGGTACAGTCTTCTTTCCCTTTCCACCTTGACCTTCGTATGAGTCTTCGCTGTTGAACTTCCTGATCGAGTAAGGGATCACTCCGAGACCTTTGATATCGGGCGCTTCGGTGGAAGCTTCGAAGAGGACCTGCATACCAATGCAGATACCAAAATATGGCTTGCCAGACGCAATATATCGGAGGAGTGGTTCATATCGTCCCGAAGCACGAAGAGATGTCATGGCTTGCGAGAAGCGACCGACACCAGGGAAGAGAAGTTTCTATTGGAAGTGAAGTGATGTAAATTAGCAAATTAGCGAACATGAACGTATCGACTTGAGAGGACCAGATGGATATATTGAAGAAGAAACAACTGCAAAAACAGGCTGACTGAAGCTCACTCACCTCGGCCTTGTCAAAGTCGGAATCATCCTTGATCCATTCAAATTCGAATCCAAGCTTCTTGATCGAGTTGGCCAAGCTGTTCGGGGCAAGACGATATGTGTCGGTCCAAGAATGAGAACGAGCAGGTCAAGGACATTCAGGTATGAAGGGATAGGATGGTAAAGGACAAAGAGCATGGTCGATCAGCATTCTTCTGTTCTTGCATCTCATGACTTCACCTCAGGGGTCATGAATAAGCTGAGTCATCGTTGTCGTTGTCGTTGATTTGATAATAGAATCATTTTGTACTCGGTACTCACCTTCGAACATTTCCTGCTCCATAATCGAGAATATAGACCTTGGGCTTGTGGTCTGGTGCGTGGCCCGCGGGCTGAACTACGTCGGGAATGGGCAAGACTGTACTGGTTGTAGGCTGGGACATGGTGTTCCTTCAGATTGCTCTCGTCCTTTTATACTCTAACGATTCTAGGTGGGTTCTATTGGTTGTTTTGATGCCGATGATGCTGCTGATGCAGTTCCTTTCTTTCTGCTCTCTTCTCCAATATCGGTTGGATGTAAACGGGTTTGATAGAATTGGTAAAAGGTCAAAACAAGACGATGGGAGAAGAATGTTTGTGATATATATATACCTATAATCTCAAATCAAACGAGTCATATTTTAAGGTACGAGTATTCCAGTCGCAACGACTCGATTTTCATCAGGGCACTGGCACCAGTAGGGGTGGCGTGGTGGCATTCACATCCACATTCGCTCTACAATTCCTATGTCATTATCCCCCTCATTACATCGTTATTGTTATATGCATGGAAGCTTTTACAGTCATTGTGCTGGTCATAGAGCGGAAAAGAAATAATAACAACGATACATGCATGTGTACAGAGGGGGGGCCGACTGACCGAAATGTGCAAATGGGGAAGTCCAAATTAGTACACCAATTATCAGCTAGAAAAAAAAGACCCTGCCCGGATGTGGATGCTAAAACTGAGTAAACGATACAAGACCGTGTGATCGCGATCCTGTCCCTATCCTTCTTCCATCCTATCTCGTCAGAAGCTGACTATTGTTACAACCTGCTACATGACTCATGATTACGTTTGCTTTCCACGAATGGGCAGCTCTGACACCCTGCCTGTACCAGGAAATGGATTGCCTCATCTACCCATGCCCATGCCCTTGTTCATGTTCACGTTCATTCCCATGCCCATCTGTTCTTGTCCGTACCCATAGCCAGCGCCGCCTCCGTAGACCTGATTCAACTGAGTAGGGGGCTTGGGCGCCGCGTACGGTTGGCCGTATCCCATACCCGTCTGTTGAGCACTTTGGTATTGTTGCTGCTGTTGCTGGAATTGGGGCTGATTCTGAACGTGATATTGCTGTTGCAGCTGTTGAGGCATGAACGAAGGTGAATGACTACTGGACGCGTACCCTTGAGGCGTCTGGACAGAGGGTGACGAGCCGAAAGTGCCGCTAGACATGAATGATGGCGAAGGCGTAGCATTCGACGTTACCCCAGATTGCGGATTTGAAAATGCAGAGTATGCTTGCATTTGCGGTGAAATCTGTATCTGTTGATTGTACGTCGGCTGAGGTGAGAGCTGTTGGCCATAGATCTGTTGAGGGGAGATTTGTTGTCCTTGTCCTCGATTCGGTAGTTGACCTCCATAGATTGGCTGAGGCGACAATTGCTGCCCATACATTCCACTTCCCAATCCCATTCCCATTCCCATCGTAGCTTGGGGTGAAGTGCTGAATCCATTCACCATCCCATTCCCAGTCGAATTTCCAAACTGATTTGGCGAAGAAGAGAAACCGCTGGCTGGGAGCGGAGCAGGCGAAGTGGAGAAGGAAGGTTGAGCAGAGAGATACCCGTTCGAGCTTGATCCAGATGCCGAGGTAGATCCGGACATGTTGACTTGTAACGGCAAGGTCGACGACGCCGACGGACCCGAAACATCGATCAAGTTGGCCTCTGTCTCTGTCAAGACATGCGTTGGTGGTTGGGTAGCGGGTAAAGTACCGTTAGGGGCTGTTGACCAGGGCGAGATATTCTGACTACTCGATGATCGTACCGGTCTCGCACGTGGTGGTGCAGGTGATCTATTCCCACTTCCTGGTGGCAGAGGTGGTAGGTCCCTTTCTTCTTTACGGCGGGGTAGAACGATATCGTTCAATTCCGGGTTTCTTGCGTTATCTCTCGCTAGTCCTCCATCCATGGCACCTGGCGGTAGTCTGCCGTCCCTCTCCCTGGCACGATTCAGCGACGTAGGTTCCGGTCTACCATCGAGTCTAGCCGCCGCGCCACCACGAAAGGCACCCTGCTCGTATTTCTTACGGATGTACCTTTCGATCTCAGAGTCTCGCTCTTCAGCGCTGAAAGTAGCGGGTGGCGGGTGAAGGGCTTCGTTAGGATTCCATGTCGCATTCGAGCTAAGGTTGCCAATAGTTTTCATGTTTGTAATCTGTTCTCGAGACCATGTGTCGAGTGTGACGGATTTACTGTCGGCAGAGGTACAAGGTATGAAGTAACCAGTATTACAACGAACAGCAGCACAGACGAAGGATCAGCTCTGTGCTCTGTACTCTGTTCGCTCTGAAATGATGAGAAAGGTTGAACACGGGATTTCTCGTCTTTATGCTAAAACACACTTACACTCTGCTTTTATGTGTTCCCATTTTCCGGTGCACTGAGGCACACCCCACACACAAGAAGATACCCAGGTTGACGGAAGCCCATCTTGGTGCGGGGGCGTGACAATCTGCGCAGTTGTCTGCGAGGCGTGATCAAACGTTGGTTGATTGGTTGATTTATGGATGTGCATAAAGATAGCATAAATCAGCATTACGGTGCTGCACATGGCCAAACGATCTGGTACATCTTCCAGGATTATTATTTTGAGAAAGCACGCACCATTGCCAGGTAATTTGAGGACTTCCTCCAGCATACGCTGGTTTCTCGCCTCCATCGTCGAGGTGACGAGTCGATAGAAAGGGCACGGAGGAGTCAGGTTGGCGAGTGGATGCGGGTTAAGGTAAGGTCTAGGTGTCGTCGTGATCCTAATGAGTGAGCACAATACAAAACAGCAGCCTGTCTATGGGAGTAGCAGTTGTCGAGTTCGGATTCGAGCGTGCGAACGACTGATGTTGTTACAGGACAGTATAGTGTCCTTGAGAATGGTAATGCGGTATGCTTGCTCAGGGTGGGTGGGGAGGGTATATAGGGTTTTTATCGAGGGAGACAAAGGTCCTTGAGTCCTTGCTGATGGTACAGTACGAACGGTGGTCAGGTCGGAAAGGATAGGATGGGGCCCTATACGATATATCCTGTCGCGTCGAGTGGAAGTGTCAAGTGTGACAAAGGATGATATGATGGTTGTGGTTTTGGGTATGAGAATGCTTTGAAGGATGTCGAGAATGTGCACGAGATGAGATTGAGAGAGAAATTGAGATGAGATTGAGCGGGGTAGAAGTAGAAACGGGGATGCGCAGCACTGATTGGAATTGGGTATTTATTGTGAATTTATTGAACGATTGTCGGATGAATGGCCGGTGGCGATGGGATATATGGGATATATGGGATATGGGATCTGTGCGTATGCGTGCGTGTGCGTGTGAGAGAGAGGAGTATCATCAAAGTAGTGTTGAGCGTGGCGTGTGAGAGTCCAGAGTCCAGAGTCCAGAGTACAAATTAACAAATTATAATGCACAGGACGAGAGGTTGGTAAAGAAGGAGCGGAGCATCCCAGTGTTTTTAGGTTAATTGTGAAACACTCTCAATGTGGGTGGGGTATAGGATCACGAATGGCTCCGAAGCCACCTTGACCACCTTACCACGCCTCTGGACTACACCACAGGTCACTCGCTCACTCATGCTTGCCCTGTTGCATCTTTCGGCTTTGGCAGCTGCTCCCACCTTTTGATGATAAATAATCATATCGGCCATGGCGTTCTGAGTGAGACAAGCATATAATACCCCAGGTACCCAGCAGGTGGTTGTTTTCACCGCTTTACATGTGCTGCAGACGCGCTTGCCTGACCTACAGTTGCAATTGCAATTGCCTGTTTCTTTTTCTTTTTCTTTTTCTTTTTCCCGGTGAACGCGGGCGCGGGCGCGCGAAACATTATGCTTATCCCTGTTCGGTTTCAAGGTTGTTCTCCTCACTCATCCTGGTTCTAGAACTCGTCGGGCTCAGCCTGTCGGCAGTTACAAAGGTCATACTATATATGTGATCGCTGTTTGTTCATGCCGATCGCCGAAGTCAAGGCCTTCACGGAAGTACTGAACGTGTATATTCATCTGCTCTCCATGGTGAGGAACGACAGCGGACAGCTAGCTCTCCGATGTTCATGTAAGATAGAGGCAATCAAAATGCAATGACGGATTTCCTCCCTGGGTTGCCTATCGATGGGTTGCAAGCGCACAGTCTATCATGTATTGCCTGCAAGCTGAGTGAGTCGCAGCGGTACTACCAAGCATGAGGCAGGCAGGTTGGGCATCCCGCAGCACGCAAGAAGGTAGGTCGGTCACCTTTGAGGTTTATGACCATGCGTTAAAAGATCAACTCTGTAAAGATGCTTTATATGTGTGACTGTGGCCAAGTCATGTCACGCATCTTCCTACTCTGACTTATGAATGTCGTAGGACCCCTTGTCTTCTTTCTTCAATGAGACGAGGAGTTAGTCGCGGATAAATGCAGCTGCAGCTGGTCGCACTGTGAAATGAGACGAAACATGAGATGATATGTGGTAAGGTGATCTACAAATCTAAGGGTGTATGTACTATGTGTACAAGATGCGTGTCGTCATTGTAGTATCTATTTCCGTCACTTTTGACATGGGATTCACCTTTTTCGCTTTGTTTTCACCTCACCTCTCTTGTCATTTCTTCTGCGACTGCGACTGCGAGATCCCTTCTGTCACTTCATTTTGACTGCGCCTGTAAGGTCATCAGAAGTATTCCTATTCCCCCTTCCTCTTCACTGTAGCTACTTGCATGTTGTAATCCTTGTATCTATCGTATCAGTCGCTTTGCGCGGGCTTGCTTTGCCTGCTTTGCTTGCCTGACCCGCCTCCTCTTTCTTGTTCAAAATTGTAACATGAAATAACAATACAACACTCCTTCTGGAAATCATGTCACCCAAATCACCAATACCCGCTAGTCACTATACTGTTCGGAACAGCACCTCTCAATATCAACAACAACAACAACGACAACAAGCTCGACCCGAGGCTCTTGACAGGATTTCGACGTCATCAGAATCGTATTCTACCTATAGCGCAAGTTCGACTTCGACAGCGTTTTCGCCTACACACTCGAGACAGACATCAAGATCCACAAAGCTATTTGCATTTGCCCAATCACCAACAATGTCTACCTCTACATCAGCATCGGCATCGGTATCGTCATCCGATACAGAGCATGACGTCGATTTGGATCTGGAGAAAGCCATTTTCAAACCAGCCTCATCGTCAACTTTCGTCTCCCAACCTTATCTGTCCGAAGCCGAAGTAGGATACAGCCATGCTGGACCATCAAGACGAACTTTGCCCCATATCGGGCTTAGAAGAAGACGTTTACTGGGACAGACGATTGTGGGGCTGGCGGTCGTATCGATGCTTGGATGGTGGCTTGTCGGAGATCAGCTAACAGAAGTGGGGGACGTCTTGGGATACAGCAGAGTACCTTCATGGAGGGACGGTGAGTCTTCTCGACCTTTCGGTTCTAGGTTTGTTCGCGTTGTACTCGTGCCAGGCGAACAGATGGGCTGATGATGATGCCAATTTTATACTCATACTTCTTTCGTTAGAATTGACAGCCGGCGACTTAGATCTGGATATGAACCCGCTTTCGGACGTAGACGACGCTTTCGGGCAAAAGAGGCCCGGTTCAAGCCATTCCGACGATTATGATCCCTCCGATGATCTCGTCGTTGATGACGAAACGAGCGAAGATTTAAACTCTAACAAGCTTTCGCATGCTGAGAAGATGGCTCAACTCGCTTCAATACAGCCTCAACAATGGGGTTTATCCCTGACCTCGTCCTCCTTCTTAGCTGGTCTGAGACCTTGGCCTGCCAATCCGCCTGTAGAGGAAGGCTCTTCACCACTTTCAGGCTTGGGCTTGAAAGCCGATAGCGTGTACAACCTTGGTCCGATCGCTCTCGGCGACTATATCCAACAAATGAAGGAATTTGCCGAGGTCGCTTTCCCGGGTGTTCTCGCTCAGCAGTTAGTCAAAGGTATTGAGCACCATCTTGAAACGCCAACGGTTGGTAAATTGAAGGTTGGTGTATCAGAACCAAGCGACAAAACTGTCGGGGAGGATGGTTCACTGGATGATACGAAGAAAGCTGGTGCGCAGGAGAGACAGTGGGACGTGAGGAAGACAGTCTGGCAGACGGACAAGGATTCGCGCCATGCGGATAGCGCTGAAGTGCAAAGCTGGAAGGATGGCAAAGCGAGGGACGAGGGGTGGTATTGGGACTTGTTAACCGATTAGTGAGTATCCACAGATTTCCTTACTGTGACTGTAGGTTGTGTGATTACAAGGGGTGGACGGGCTGACCTGTCGACCTGTCGAATGAATGCACATCGCAGTGATGCCGATGTATGGGTGAAGAAAAGATTGACCGGGAGTCGTATCAAGGATGTCTGGGACAATCTGCCAAGCGGTATTTTGGTACGTGGTTGATCTATCGCACCGGATTCGCAGCGGTTTCTAAGCGTTGCATGGTGTAACCGGTGGCACTGAGGTGCCAAACGGGCAACTGAATCCAAAGAAATGAATGCAATCGAATTGACGGTTGATCATTGAATTCTACCTTCACAGCGCTCAGACACCCTCCGATACCTCCTATTGCTGATTGAAGGCGGAATATACACCGACACCGATACCCAGCTGCTGAAATCACCTTCGGTCTGGGGTACCGAGCCCAAGCTGTACAAGGATGGCATAGGATGGTTGACAGATGAGCAGAAGAAGAGGATCGAAGATGGACACAAGGTAGACGATGTACTGGGAAAGGCTAGCGTTGTCGTTGGTGTCGAGGCAGATGTTGGCGAGCGGGAGGATTGGAATGATTGGTGGCCTCGACCTGTAAGTATGCGAGTTTCCGTCATGTCTGGGTCTCGTCAGATTTTTGTAGTGTGTATGTAGATCAGTGAGTGATCACGTATGCTGACTTGCCCATATCCATAGATCCAGATAGTTCAATGGACGCTCGCTTCTGCTCCCGCTCACCCGATAGCGCTCAATGCCGTCCTCCGTATCACTCATGCGACAGCCACCGCCATTGACTGGGCTCATGCCAACGCCAAATCCGTCAAGATTCTCAAAGACCAAGGGCGATATGACGATGCGAAGCGCTTGGCCGAAGTTAGCGTGCTTAATGAACCTAATCACGGGGGACCTTTGGGAGTTATGGATTGGACTGGACCGGGGGTATGGACGGACGCCGTGCTAAGGTGAGCGTGGTTCGAGTCGCTCATCGGATCGGGAATTGACCAGATGGCTGCAAGGGAGGCAGCATGCTAATGTCCTCCGGCTTTTCTCTCGCTTCCATGCTCTGCCCATCTGCAGCTATCTTCGCGTCAAACATGGTGTACTATGGACGGATCTTAAAAACCTGAGGGAGCCACTCAGAGTGGGCGATGTGGTCATACTACCTGGTACGTCCAGCTACGTCCATACCAATCTCTGTTCCAGATGCGTCTCATCCTCAGAAAAGTCACGTGAAACTCTCGAGTGTGCTCCGTGATCCAACGACCTTTGCGCATATGCCTCATCTGTCGGTAGTATATTAATTCCATGCGGTGTATTCTGCAGTCACTGGCTTTTCACCTGGCGTGGGCAACTTTGGAGCTCAGCAACCGAGTCGTGAGTCGGTTTCACCATCCTGGCCTTCCACCTTGCTCTTCGACTCGGTCCACCCCAAAAGTTGCTGATACTGATTATTCTTTTGAACCTGTGTTGCAGATTCTCAAGCAATGGTGGAACACCTCTTTGCCGGCAGCTGGAAAGACGAGTAGGCGGGAAGCGGGAACAGACGATCATATAAGATGAGTGCAAAGTTTATCTTGATAAGAGAAGGCAGTGAGGCTGCCCCAATGGAAGCATGCAAGGAAAAGGAGAGGATCTTAGAGCAGACATCTACTTTCGACATGAATATTTGGGTATATACGGTATTCTCGGTTAGCGTTTGATAGACATAATAGGTGTTGTAGTTAGTCTCTTTAGTCCACAGTCAAAAAGCCCAGTCCGAATCCAAAGGGCAAGAAAAGCAGACCAAGTCAATTGACTGTGCTATACAATAGATGTTGTTGATATCGTATATCGTATATCGTATATAGTTATTCATGCACCGTACCCTGTGCACCATCGTGCGATGCAATCGCAAGCGTGAAACAGGTTCCCGCCTGTCTTTGCGTAATGGAACAATCGGGCAAAATTATACAGTATTCATCCAGAGTACTAGTTTCGTTTCGTAGTACCTACCCTATAAGTGCTTTTTGATGTCGCCGCAACTTCTATCACTGATAGATCTTGTCATCCCTTCCCTTCCCATTCGTCATTTGTCTCTATTCATTGGATTGAAGCGAGCTAGCGAGCCACTGGCATGGTTCTTCTGCCGCTGCAACTGCAACTTCTGCAAAAAAGATCATCAATGCGTCTTGCCTTCCCTAGCTAGCCGATTGGCGATATGTGCTCTATTCTTGAGATGCACTTCAAAGTTCTGTAGGGTCTCGCCTGGACCAAGGGAGTATATACGGCCAGGGCTGAAGTGACATGGAAGAAGACGCACATTCGAGTCCGCACAGCGTCAGCGGCCACGCCACTCAACGAAAATGCCACAAAAGCCCAGGATGTCATGCATGGTACTCACCAATCCATGCACTTTGCCCTCCACTCGATCGGCGCATCATGCATCTCCGCCGGACGAGGTTTCTGAACGACGACGAAATCGTCTCGTGCATATTTGGCTCTCAGTTCTGCCAAAGCGGCCTGAGCCCACCGCGGTGCCTAGCGTTTCCCATAATACATCAGCTTGTTTCCCGACTCCCGATTCCCGATCCTAAGCTAGGTAATGCTCCAATAAGTATGATCCATGGAGGAATGATACTCACCTCGACGATCGGTTTCTTGCCGGAGCTGGGCGACACGTTGACCAGCGGCGACTTACTAGCCGGCGCCACAGAGCTTCGCGCTTGCTGAGCTGGAGCTGGTGTCTCCACAGCAGTGGAAAGGCTGAAATGGCTGACATTGTTGCTATTGCTGCTGTACCTTCCTCTGCCTTTCTTCTTGCTTCTACCTCTCGTCGAGCTGGCGAATGTGGAATCCGAGTCGTCATCATCATCGTCGTCGTCGTCGTCGTCATCATCTGACGATGAGCTGTCCGAACCTGGACCTGGACCTAGCGCTGCTCTTGCTCCACCATTAGTTGAGATCTGCTTGGGAAGCTTGATTGGCGATGCTGTTGACGACGGTGTCCTAGCACTTGGCGAGTCGGGACGTGAAGCGGACAAAGATCGCTGGCGCGATAGCGAGTTCGACGACCGTCGTCCCAATTGGACACGTTGGCGGTGAACATTCTCATCCTCCGTGTAATCGCATGGTCGGGGTTTACCGGTCCGTATTTGATATCGAGCTATATGGCCGTCAGTCCGCGCTCAAATGTTCGAGTTCAACGTGACCGTGGAAAATGTATTTCACTCACAGCAAGATCCGCACAGGTCCTTCCCGCCCTTCCCGTCTTTGCGGATACCATCGGCAAGATGCTCTGGAACGCCGCAGTTACTGCAATGCCATTCTCCAAGGGCTTTATCTTCCGCATCCATCTTGACGTCTTCGGTATCGCCATTGACAGGTCCCTTCCTGCCACTGGTCTCCAAGACCGGAGGCAGATATGACGATGAGAGCTCCATCCTCGTTGTTGCTGGAGAATCCAAGTCCGGAGAATCGGGTATTCTGGAGTGACTGGCTCGTTTCCTGGACGGGGCGGGCGAAGGAGCTAATGAGCCTGAAGCAACGGCAGACAGATCGTCGATCGAATCTTCTCTAAAGGATCGCTTGATACCCGCAGTATGCATTGACGGGGTGAAGAAGTGATCGCCATTTGTGACACTGCCTTCCCTGAATGAAGCCGGGCTCGCTCGCGATAGGTTCTTCGGCGGTCGACCGATTCTTTTTCCACGCGCTGAGATGGTCGGCCCATGGTGATGATGATGAGCAGGGGAAGGCGGGTCGTTCTGGTTGATGAGCGCCATACTGGCTTCAGCCGCGATCGCCGCCCCTCTTCTTCGCGAGCTAGGAAGTACATCTCGCGCGACCACAGCCTCAGGAGCGGAAAATACCGGCAGTCCATTCTGTGCCAAAGGATTGAGAAGCGTGCGATGGGTCTTGACAGGTTCTCGATCAGGTAACGTGATTCCTCTTCGAGCTCGACCTGCTCTTTTTTTCCTCTTCGCCTCCTTCTCTCGTTGGCTCTCCAGCAATGCTAGCTGATCTTCTCGTAGGTCGTTGAAGATCGGTGTATAGGAAGCCATGGCGAGGTCTTCCCTTCGAAGACAAGTGGTGACAGGCGGCAAGAAAGCCAAGCGGACTTCGTCGTCGAGTATAAGGCCTGAACCGAATGAATGACCAACAAGGAAAAGGGATCTTTTGTGCACCAAGATCTGTTCGTGAATATCGTGGGCAAGAGCAGTTCTGAACAACGAGGACAGCCCGCAATTTGTCAGCCAGGCTCTGCGTTCTGACGTTCTTAGAGTGGAACTTACGCAAATTCCAGACTCAAACCCAATTCAGTCACGTATGAAGCGGCGAATTCTTCAGGAGTCACAGTGGAGTTAAGATCCCATTCGAAGCTGTCCGAAAGATTTTGGGTACCAATGATAATGTCCACCTGAAATCGTCTATCAGCATGTTTTCTCACTGATCGTGCCCGGGTGAGATCGCATAATTACTCACTTTGATCAAGATCCGTAGTTCTTCTCTTTCTTCTTGCGGTAGACACTCCATCGCTTCCTCCACGGTCATCGGTCTTTGATCAAGATCCAGCAAGGGTTCCTCGCCGTCAGGGACCACGATCTTGACGTCGTCAACATCGTCAACATGCTCCTCTCCCGGATCAGTCTTGATTTCCTCATCGGGTCCACTCCCTTCTCTGACCTTACGGAATACCTCAATCATAGCTCTCGCCGAGCTGTCACCTTCTGGATCGAGCTTGCCTCGGTTGTCTACGGCAGGTCTGCGTGGAATAATGGGGAACACCTGCTCTCGGTATTCCTGAACCCGTTCTTGGATGGCAGCTATAATCTTCGGTACAAAGTGTTGATGTGGGACAGCGAAATCGTCGCAGAGCGTTTGAGCAAAGATTTCAGGCGTCACAACCTTGTCTGATAGTACAAGCGGAAGTCGCGCAAGTCAGCCCTGTCCCGATACCTCACCCAGGATCACAAACAGAACACGTACCTGCGCAGTTCCACATGAACGTATCTTTCAGCTTGTGCTGTTCGTGTTCTATTTCTAGACGAACGGGAACCAGATGATCTTCCACCTCGGCCATTGATTTCAGGGCGGCTTGAGAGCTAACAGTTTGCAGTCTCAGTCAGAATGATGGGCACAAACTTCATGAACGTCATGAAGACAGATGGACAACCTACAATTTGATCTGTTTCCGGCCGCGATGGGTCCTCTGTGCTCGATCTTTCTCTTTGTCTGCCGGCCAAAGGATTCGCAACCGCTGTGAGGGCATCACTCTCGGCTCCCCCTTCCGTAGCATCCACCATTGCGTTTCCCTATCATTCTCCTCGGCCCATTTCTTCATTCTCTCAAACTTCTTGGTCTGATTGATTCTCTCGCTTTCAGCAAATTCTTTATCCTTGACCAGCCAATCTTTGACTTGAATCTTCTCATACTCGCTCAGAGCCGGCAGTTGCCCATCGAAAGTGGGATCTTGAGCCTCCTCGATATCGTCCACGGGCAGAGGCATGATCTTGGTGATGGGTAGGTTGAGGCGAAGTGCATTCTCCCATTCCTTGACCGGGACACCATTCGTGAAAGCGGCCGAGGGTCGTACAGGCGCGGGCGCGTGTGCGGAGGCGGTCGATTGCGAGGATGCCTCCAACTCTGTTCCAAGGTGAGGCGGGGGGCGAGCTGGCCCAACGTGAGAAGGTATGAAGCTGGGAGGGGGCATTGAAGCTTGAACCGGTGTATGATTTTGGGCTTTGTCGGTTCCGGCTTTCTCTTTGCGTCCTGAACCCTTGCGGCTGATGTGCGCCTGTCGAGGTGAGGGCGAGCCTGGAAGATCCGCAGCTGGGGGGAGATGAGGGGGAGGTGGACGAATAGCAGGGCTGGACATGGTGGCAGACATTGGAGAGCCTTGGCTTTGCTGTTGACCTTGCCATATGCGTTGTTGTTGTTGCTGGTTCGGCGGAATCGATCCAGGTGTCCCTGCTAAGCCTTGCGGCCCTGCTGTAGGAGAAAATCCGGGCATACCAGGCTGTGGACCTCCTTGATGAGGTGAAGGTTGACCCGACACTTGCCCCGATGGCGGTCGCACTGCTGCGTTTTGGGCTGCTTGTATTCTGGCTGTGTGGAATAAGACAGTCTGCATCCGTGACACCACATCGGGTCGTAGAGTCGGCAATATGGCCGAAGCAGACTGGACAGCGTTCAGGAAAGATGGATTTTGCGCCTGCATATTGGATCTCCATGCAGGTGTATTGAGGTGCTGAATATGAGGCAACAATCTTGGGTCGAACGGGAAATCGGACGTATTGATATTCGGCATGGTCAAGCCCGCGGGAGGTCGGCCTCCAGGCAGTGAACCAGGAGCAGGCCTGACATTCGGTTGTTGCCCCGAGCCCGGCGTGCCAGCATTTTGAGCCTGGGCGGCTTGGCTCATGAAGCTCATCGCCGATGCCATTTGCTGCTGCTGCTGGGGCGTCATGTTCTGCAAGTTGGGCATCATAGGTTGGATGGGGAAGCCGGCCTGAGGAGCTGGAGCATTCGAGGGGCCTGGCTGATTGGCACCGGGCAACATATGTGGTGACTGCTGCGATGGTTGCTGAGGCGTACTCATACCTTGTTGAGGTTGATAAACCTGACTCAATCCTGCAGGCTGGCCGTTGATCCCCACTTGATGGACCACCTGACCTGATTGCGGTGTGCTAACCTGACTCATCTGATTGGGAGTCTGGGAACGGGCGTGGCCAGGTGAGGCGGCATGTGGCTGAATTATGCCCGCAGTAGCAGGGGTGTGGTGCTGACTAAGATGAGATTGGTTTGAAGGCGTGGGTGAAGGAGCGTTACCAACGGTATGCGGTCCACTCGAAGGAAACATTGCACTGTTAGGCGGCGGCGTGCTCGCCGCGTTTATCCCGGCCGGCGAGCTAGGTACGATTGGACCACCATGATGAGGTGAAGGTGCCCGTTGGGAAGTAGCCGAGGCGGGTCTCGGTGGAGCCATATGTTGCGGCAGACTGGATAACGGCTGATGAGGTGTTTGACTTTGCACCGATTGAGGGGTGTGAGCCTGCTGAGGGGTACCCATCTGTTGGGGTGTCGGCTGACGGGTGATCTGAGGACTTTGGGAGGGCCCAGGCGTGCCATGTGACGAACCAGGCCGACCAGGGGTTTGGACAGATGACATCTGCTGCTGTAGCGGTTGTTGTTGTTGTTGTTGTTGTTGTTGTTGTTGTTGTTGTTGTTGTTGTTGTTGTTGTTGTTGTTGTTGTTGTTGTTGCTGCTGCTGCGGCATTGATTGTTGTCCAGGCGGCGGAATTTGGCCCGTCTGGACTGCAATCATCCGCATGAACTGCTGCTGCTGATTTGTCATGAAAGCCTGCTGCTGTTGAAGGGGCATTGCGAGGAACTGAGGATTGCTGAGGAGGTTGTTCCGCTGATTCACGAGTAATTGCTGCTGTTGAGGCGTAAGCTGAATATTGGGTGAAGCACCCATGGACTGTTGGGGGACATTCGAGGGTTGCATCTGGCTAGGATTGTAGTTCATGGCTTGCTGGTGTTGAGGTGTGCCTGGTACAGGCGGAGGAGCCATTGAACCCGAATGATGCTGGAGCTGTGGTTGTTGCTGCTGACCTGGGCGCACTGGGGATCCCGGCGGGCGAGCTTGCATTCCTTGTTGCTGCATGAGATGTTGTATGCGCTGCTGTTGGAAAGCGAGCTGAGCAGGATTAGGATGTTGCTGACCCGGTGTGCCAGCTGCGCCTGGATTCATGTTCGGATAGTTGGGCATAGATGCGTTCGGGGGCCGTTGCTGTAACTGCTGGGGCTGTTGTGACATCTGTTCTTGACCTGCTTGTGATCCCTGCTGCTGTTGCTGATTTGCCCTCATGGCTGCCATCAACGCCTGCGGATTCACATTGCTTCCCCCTTGCTGCATGCTAGCCATAGCCATCTGCAATTGTTGAGGGGTGAACTGTCGACTCTGAACGGGCTGTCCTTGAGCTTGAGCTTGAGCCGCTTGAGAGAATTGCTGCAACATCGCCATCTGTTGAGGGTTCATTCCGCCTGGTTGCTGGAATGGGGGTCTGTATTGCCCTTGCTGTTGAGCTTGAGCCATCGACGAGGGGCCCGGATCACCGTGACCGCCTGAGGCGCCAGGTATGGGTGACGATGTCGACATGTCAAACCCGGGTGTGAACTGCTGTTGATTCTGAAGGTAATTCATTTCCGCCGCCTGAGGATTCGAGTTGGCAATGAAGGGATACCCCAGATTCTGCGGGGCAGGAGAAGAGGTATTGCCAGGTGTGGACATGACGGAGGAGATTGTCGGCTGACAGGGAGGGTGACAGACCAGATTAATTACCCAAGGTGTCTTACGGTTAACCGACCGGAAAAGATTGCCAGCTTACCTGTTTATATCACGGAGACATTGAGCTGAGGTTTCCGCGTTCTCTTCTGTCCCTGATCCAACCAAGATCCCTCGCCAGCCTCTGATATCCTTGTGACGAATCGTCGTTAGAAGCAACGCTATATCCAACGTGCCAGATGGGGTGTGTCCGCCGAGATATGGAAGGCTGTTCAAATATTGACGATGAGCTGATAGTACCCATTTCGAGATATCTTGTGACAGGGGGCTGAGTGGGATGCGCGTGGGCTGGAAACAGAAGGAGAAAGAAATGGTGATCATAAACATACCTTGAACGTTTTGTCTTATAGATGGGTCTCAGTCATGCCCTCGTCGTTAGACAAGAAACAACCTATTGCTACGACGATCCAACTCCAAGGTCAAAGGCGCAAAAGCCGAAGCGAATAGAATCTAGATTCCTAGATTGAAAACAACGCGTTATGCCGAGTCCGAACTTGTCGATCGCTGTCCTCGAAGTGTGTCAAAGGTAGGATGGCCGGGGGGCGGAGGGGAGGAACAAGTGATGTGGACGACCAGTGCAAGTCAAATCGAGTCGGTCGAGGCTAATCAATCTCCTGTTCTATCCTATCCTCTTCTCTTGTTATTTCACCGCAAGTGTCTATCTTGATCTCTTGATGTCGCAGAGTAGAACCACGCGATCAAGTCCAAAAATGACAATGAAGGAACGCGTCCTATTCGAGATATTAATGATAATAATGTTCAGGGGTACTCCCTCCTGTTACTGCTTACTGCTGATACTCGAGTAGCCTCAGCTCATAGTTGTTCAATCAATAAGGAGACATCACTACATGGCACGTTCAATACGCCCCGCAAGATTCCGAAAACTGCGTTATAACAACACTTGGTAGGAGAATTCAGAAAATTCTGCCACTCTTAGTAATACCGGTGGATAACGCCGCTTCTCTCTTACACTAACGCATATTCCATGGATGCCATGCATCCTTTCCATCTCTCTTTCGCGTCGTTCATGAATGACTCTTTGTTACACAGACAGATAGTCAAAAAACAACATCTTCGTTTCTTGTTTGTCCGTGATAGTCACCGCTCTTCTCATATCGGCATATCGCTTTAATATCGTGGGTATCAACGTCGCTCTCCACCTGTGTTCATGTCAGTCGTGTGTCGATTGAAGGGATCGAATCAGGCGATCGGTTAGGGAGTTAGTTACCTGAAGTGGGCAATTGGGAGGGAACGCGATCAAGCGGAGAAGGGAATGGTGTCCTGTCTCTTCGGACAAAGCACGTTGGCGATGGCAAACGCATCGATCATAGACGCGCAATACGACGGCTTACCTTTCTCGCGTCCTTCACACGAATAGTACTCAACCTCTATCAAACAAAATGTCTCGACCTGACGAAGAAGAACTCGTTGACTACGACGAGGCCGCTGAGGAGACCTTCGCCCCCGCCCCCACTGCCGCCGCTACCAACGGTGACAAAGCGGACGGTGACAAGAAGGGTTCTTATGTCGGTATTCACTCGACCGGTTTCCGGTGAGTTCAAACACATTCATGTGTACGCGCCAAATCTCGATACTGACTTCTCGCGCTTGCAGAGATTTCCTCTTGAAGCCCGAGTTACTTCGTGCCATCTCTGACCTCGGTTTCGAGCATCCCTCAGAAGGTAAGCGGGTGTTTTAACGCGATCGATGTGACCAAAAGCTGAAACTCAGTGCTATATACCCCCGACAGTACAACAAGAATGTATCCCTCAGGCCATTCTCGGTACCGACGTACTCTGTCAGGCTAAGTCCGGTATGGGTAAGACCGCTGTATTCGTTCTTGCCTCTTTGCAGCAAATGTGAGTACGGCGTCCCTGTACTGATCCTGTGAAATTTTGTGTACATTCCGTTATTGACGTTATTTGTCGTCTACACAGCGAGCCTGTCGATGGTGAAGTCTCCATCGTGATTCTCTGTCACACTCGAGAGCTTGCCTACCAGATCCGAAACGAGTTTGCCCGTTTCTCAAAGTTCATGACCAACGTCCGAACCGGCGTCTTCTACGGTGGTACCCCCATCTCTGCCGATCAGGAGATCCTTGCCTCGAAGGAGAAGTGTCCCCACATCGTCGTTGGAACTCCCGGTCGAATGATGGCTCTCGTTCGAGACAAGAAGCTCAACGCCTCAAAGGTCAAGCACTTCGTTCTCGACGAATGTGACAAGATGCTCGAAACACTTGGTTAGTCTTCATCCGCCCTTTTACTTTCCATTCATTGAACCTTTCATCGGCGGAACGACCCCTATTTTCTGCAAGAATCGGATGGACCGTCGGGTACGATGGAGCATTGCGGTTGCTTCATCAGCCGATGGGCTCGACAATCAATCTCAAGCGCTTCTCGATATTGGCTGGACTCGAGATCATAGGCGGTTGCGGCCAAATTCTTTGGTTGGCGTCTTACCGTGGACGGGGAGGAGCGAGATGAAGAGAGTCAATGGGCTTTAGCCAGATGGCAACTTGCTCTACAAGCCTCCGGGTCGACGCTAGCCTGAAGTTATGCCTAATCGCTCGACATGATCGCCATCGATTGCTCGACAATGCGACTCGCTCCACGTTTCTGTTCTTGTAAAGCTTTTTTGATCATCGCTTGACGAATCTTTGAATGCCAGTGTACGAACGGAGACAGGACACTTGCTTACCATGGTTTGAAACTTGCCTTCGCTCGACCTGTTGACTACGATCGATCGACATATGATACTTCGACCTGGATGGTATACTCGGCCTTCTCGATCTTGTCCCTCGCCTTCGCTTCGTGATGTCGCGCGTCGTTCTCGCTGCGACTTGATAATTGGGATAACAGACATGCGAAGGGATGTTCAGGAGATCTTCCGAGCTACTCCTCACCACAAGCAGGTTATGATGTTCTCCGCCACCTTGTCTAAGGACATCCGAACGACCTGCAAGAAGTTCATGCAGAGCGTGAGTATTGCCGATTTGCGAAATCCTCTTCTCAGCGTGAAACTAACCTTGTCCGATGATTTGCAGCCACTCGAGATTTACGTCGACGATGAGACAAAGTTGACCCTTCACGGTCTTCAACAATACTTCCTCAAGCTTGAGGAGAAGGAGAAGAACAGGAAGTTGAATGACCTGCTCGACAACCTCGAGTTCAACCAGGTCAGCTGACCTCACGGCGTCCCTTTGATCAGCATCAGCTAACGCCATACAACTCACTTAGGTCTGCATCTTCGTCAAGTCCGTCGCCCGAGCCACTCAGCTCGACGCCCTGCTTCAAGAATGCAACTTCCCTTCTATCTGCATCCACTCTGCTCTGCCTCAACAGGAGCGGTGCGTGACCAAGCTACGTTTGGCAACGGCGATAAATTCCCGGAAGCGATGAGCTGATTGTGCGCTCGTCGTACGTTACAGAATCTCCCGGTTCCAGCAGTTCAAGGCTTTCGAGAAGCGAATCCTTGTTGCTACTGACATCTTCGGACGAGGTATCGATGTAGAGCGAGTCAACGTTGTCATCAACTACGTGAGTTGGGTTCAGGGCTCTTTGCTCTTCGAAGGAGTGTCTTAGCTCATTGCGCCGAGTTCCATCAATATCCCAGGACGCTCCCGCCGATGCCGACTCCTATCTCCACCGAGTCGGTCGAGCTGGTCGATTCGGTACTAAGGGTCTCGGTGAGTGTTTCATTCCACTTCCCAGCGTTATGCTGGACACCTTGATCGGCGGCGACTCGAGCACATGAGGAACCAAGAACAACGCTGATATATTGTTTCGCATCACACAGCTATCTCCTTCGTCTCCAGTGATGCCGACTCCGAGGTCCTCCAGAAGATCCAGGAGCGATTCACTGTTGCCATCCCCACCTTGCCGGAGACCGTCGACCCCGCTACTTACATGACGTCTTAGACGGGAGAAACGGTGGTATGTGTAGGTTGAATGGATAAGGTAGATCTAAATATTTGTAAAAATGGGATTGGAATGTTCAAGCACATGCATATCCCTGCAATGTAAGACGGCTTAACATAAGGTGCCTTCGTGTAAAGCCATCGCTTGCGACAGCGTTATCAAGATACCTTCCAAACCCGTTTCGGAGTCATGCTGTTGATCCGCTACAGTCAAACAAGTCTAACATCCCGTTCCCAAGTCTTCTGAGATATCCGCTAAAGTATGTCGTATTGTACGGCTGTGGAACGCGAGAGCTATTGCGACCGTATTGCAAAATGGCCATACTATACATGCATGTGCAATGCTATAAGCGCGATAGCCAGCCAGCGCTACCGAAAAAATGTGACTCATCTGAAGCCTGAGGCAAACTCACTCCATTCCAAACTAATTACGTGAATATTGAACCTCCATTCCAGTCCCATTCTTGCTAGCTTACCCTTCCTTCCCCTCGGCAAACTTTCACTTTGTTTTCATTTTACCTCTTCACTCTCCATTCATGGCTCGCGCGAACTCTACTTCGGTCATCTCATAGCCCCATTGCCAGAGGCATTGTCTAAGCACGGCGCCGATATCTTCATCTTCCAATGCGCTTTGTCCGCCTGATTGAACAAGCTTTTTGAGCAAGGCTCGCTTGAATCGACCTGTTGGTCCTGCTACCTTGAGCCCTGCGAAGATGCACAGCCGATTTCAAGAAAGCGCATTCAAAAACAGAGTCTAGCGCATCAGCATCCATCATCTATCCCCTTGCTGATCGATAGGTTGATCGAAATCAGGGCACGCCAGTCTATGATATGTAGCCTTTTGCAGGATGAATCTCACTCACATCTTCTCACTTGGCGCTCGTCATCCTGACACCTCCTTCCCTCCCAAAAGCGGACATACCACTGAGCCCAACCTCTTGGGTCCTGTCCCCAAATCCAGCCAGCCTTTTCCCACTCTTGCAGACTCTGTCCAGCTCTGACTCTAAATCGGTTGTTTCCCCCATCGGGTGAAGGGCTGGTGAGCAGCTTCCTGGCGTTTGATAGGGTGAATGGTAATGAGGCGAGGTCGTCTGATGCCGATAACGGTGTCTTTACGATATTCGAGTATGTGTCACTGTCACGAGACGCCCCGACCTCACGTCAGCCTGGTCATCTCAATAACGCTCTACCCACGGATAATGCCAAAGCGATTCAGGAGAGCCCTTCTTATAGCGCTCGTACTCACGCAAAGAAAGCACCACCGAAAGCACCGCCGCCAAACATCTCCTCAGGCGTCAAATTAGGCGTGAACACGCCCTCCCACCTGCCCTCGAAGACCAGTCTACCGTCATCTCCTCTCGTCGGTCTTGGGGCAGGCGATGATGGACCTGATGCTGATGGGGAGTACGATGGGCCAGGGGCGAGAGTCGGTGCTGTTGCCTTGGGAATATGTGGTTTTAAGGGTGATTTCAGGCGGGAAGCTCGAGAGTTCGGTGAAGGGGTCGTGTCGGCATCACTGCCGCTGCAAGCAAATGAGCGGTACTTATCGCATCAGCCGCACAAACATTCATGATACCTTCGAAAAGCGAAACTCTTTCTGAGCAATGAATGATGGAACAAAACGTGCAATTATGCGCAACTTACTCAGCGTATGGTTTCGGTTCATTCTCCTTCGCAGCCAGCCTTCCACTCCGCCTAATAGGTTCGAATGCCTTCCTCCTCTCGGCATCCTGAGCTCTAAGCTCTCGTCTCCTCCTCTGCTCCTCTGTCGACAAGGTCGGTTTCTTTGAAATACCAACGTGTATCTGGTTGGACGACTTGTCCAAACCAAGCTGGGCCAGCAGGTCGTCTCGCTCTCTACAGTGAGTAATCCTGCATCAGCAACTTGTTCACTTTCCTTCTGTCTGACTCGAGGGTTGTCCGACCGATAGATGATCCGCTTCAACTTAAGACCACAAGTACAACTCAGACTGACCGTATGTTGGCTATTCTCTCCTGTTCATAGCTTAATTCGAGCTCATCCATGCTTTCGTCCTCGTCCACAAATGGTGGAACGGATCCCCTCTCGTCAGCCATCGCAGCCGAGCTCATGATGCGGTCGTTATAGTTACTGAAGTGATATAGGATAAGATCGTAACTGTAGGAAACGAAGCAAAATAGAATTTCCAAGTGGGATGCTCTGATATTCTGATATAAAGACGTTGAGCACGAGATAGATAAAGAGCAAATGTATACTGTATAACGGAATGAGACAAATATTACTTTGTTGTTATTTGTTGTTGAGTGCGGTCAAGTCGTCTTCAGTTGACAGTTAACTTTGAACTTTTGACGCGTCGATCGACATTGCACTGTAGCAAGATGAAAATGACGTCAGCCACCCAGCAACAAGCTTAGCCATCCATGGGTAGTCACCCATAAGAATCAGGATGCCATGCCTGCATGCAACAAGCTTTTGAGGTATCTGGTATGCATTCGCTTGTGTCATGATCATTCTTGATTACCTTGTGTCTTCTTTGGAGCCAGGAATATGTGTCAAGAATGAAAGATCTACTCCAAGGAGATGACCGTACTGCACGATTTAGATGCCTGTCAGTCTACCTCTTATTACTAGGTAAGTGAGATTTTGCTCTCCTTTCGTCAGGTTGTCTGCAGATCTTTCAGGATATCGTCGATCATGACTAGTGATAATAACCTGCTGGCGGCTGTGCGGCGCAAAAACGCACACCACACCGGTAGCCTCCAGTCGCTGATCGGAGTCGGTCCGAATCGTCATGACCTGAGGTGTGTGTGTGATACGACTTCATCAAGAGGTTTCTAAGTAACTTAGTGACAGCCGGGCCGTAGAAAACGTTCGCTCAAATCCGACGGACCAAGCAGCCGACCTCGCGACTTCTGGGCCTTGAACATGATCTCTGTCATCTCACGTATACATGAAATGACACAGCCAGGCGAGTTCTCAAATCTCGGCTTCAATCAGTTTACCCGGACTTTAGCGCTTCATCGGCGAGACCGGCGCCATGCAACCCAAATCATCTTGTACCATCACCAGCGTACTCGTGAGGTAAAGGAGTACAACTACCTCCCAGGAGATCATCGGTTCTGGGAGTTGTCACATGACCTTATGTGTGCCTTATAGACTTTTTGTGCATTTGAATCTTAATAATCCATCACCCTTCAGTTCCCACGCGATCATGCTTGCTGCTCTTTCGAGCTTACGAGCGATATCCGCGCATTCTGGCACTACAAGGTAGTTCCTAAATTAGCTAGCACCGTTTGCAGGATGATACCGAATTCTTGGCGGATCCCATGGGCTTGAGCTTGAGCTTTGCCTTGTGCCCCGTCTGGCCCCGGATCTGCTGCCGACCACTACCGTTATGATACATTTGCGAATCTCATCAGGCTTGAGATGGACAGGAAGTGAGCGGGACGTGCCGTGCCGTGCCTCTCGATTCTTTCATACTTCGCTCAAAGGCGAAGGCGAAGCGGGTGCTAGTAGTAGTGGACAGCTGATCAATCATGATAGCACATTTTGAATGAAGCATAAGAGATGGTTGCCGATTGGAGAGGATCAAGGAGGGAGCTTTCGGTCCGGTTCAGAGCGGTTCCCTTGGACATGGGTATACAGATTGGTTTTGGTATCTCGTTTGGATCCCCTTGACCTTGACAATACAGCCTATATATATATACATACTTTGGCCCTTGCCCTGGTTCCCCGAATACTCACAGGCGGTATCGATTTCTGATCAATTATTTTTACTTAAACTGTACCATCAAAATGACAGACAAAGTAGAGGACAAGCCAAACATTGTCCACTTGGAGCAAGGGCTCCAAATGGACGACGCGCCCGTCAAGCCCGCCGTCAAGCTGGAGCAAGGATCTCATGCCGATATCTACTATGAAGCCCTTGAGCGATATGCCGATGATTCCATGATAAACCCGGCCGATGAGAAGAAACTCAAACGGAAACTGGACAGGAGGATCATTCCACTTCTGGGTATCTGTTACTTCTTCTACGTAAGTAGCCATTCAGCGACGGGAATCGTATGATAGAACTGTTGGATATGATTTATTATTGGATAGTAACATGTAGACTAATAATCTTGGTAGTACGTAGACAAGACGACCCTCTCGTACGCTGCGATTTTTGGCATCAAGACCGATCTAAAGCTTCATGGCACCCAATATTCCTGGCTATCCAGGTGAGTTCGAGGCTGCCACGCACACTATGCTGGAACCAGCTGACTTGGTTCTCATCATTTGGTTCGTTGTAGTATCTTCTACTTCGGTTGGCTCGTTTGGGCGATCCCATCGAACCTTCTTATGCAGCGATCGCCCCCGGCATACTACCTTGCAGGCAACATCTTCATGTGGGGTGCTTTGTTGATGTAAGTTGAACTTCTCAATCAGCGTGTGTCTCTGAACTTGTGTAGGCATTGGTTTCATGTGGCTTCGGCATGTACAGAGGTTACTTGGACTGATGCTTTGACGATCGTAAGGCTCCAAGCGGTCTCGAAGAACTTTGCCACGCTCGCTGCATTACGAGTACTTTCAGGTGCCGCTGAAGCTATCGCAGATCCAGCGTGAGTCACTGTTGCCTAGAAATATCTGTCAGAAAAGAACTGGATTGACCATAAGGTGTCCTGTCATCCGCAGGTTCATGCTCATCACATCGATGTACTACACACGGGCTGAACAACCTTCGAGAATCTCTTGCTGGTACGCGTTCAACGGTATCGGCGTCGCTGGTGGTGGCCTCATCGGTGCGTTACCATACTCACTCTCTTTCACTAAGCATTCCCACTCGCTTTCCCATTCGTTGCCGTGAGCGTCCTTCTGATTACTGGACTTTCCTCAGGATATGGCATCGGCCACATCAAGGGCGCCCTCGCTTCGTGGCGATACGAGTTCCTCGTCGTTGGCGCCTTCTGCTCGGCGTGGGCAATCGTCCTTTTCTTTTTCCTCCCTAACTCTCCAGCGACTTTCAAGGGTTTTACGCATGATGAAAAGCTGTAAGCTGGTCTCGAACGACTTGATCCGTGTTCCCCTTCCAGAATGGCGCTGACTCCTACAACTATGAAAAGACTTATGATTGCTCGTATGAGGAGGAACCAGACTGGTGTTGAGAACCGAAGGATCAACTGGAAACAGGTCAGAGAGGCATACACCGACTACAAGACCGTAAGTAGACCTCGCCGCACTCTGACGAGCCAAGAATGAGGCTGACTGGCTCGTTTGAATCGCAGTATATGTTCTGTTTCCTCGGCTTCATCGCCAATATCCCTAACGGCGGTATCAGTAACTTTTCGACTCTAGTGAGTTCTTCTTATCGTAATGTGGCATCACACTGTCCAGTGAACGGGACTACCACTGACCATTGTGACTCGCAGGTCATCGCGGGTCTTGGCTTCGACAAACTTCACACCGCTCTCCTAGGTATCCCTCAAGGTGTTTTGGTCTGCATTTGGATTGGTGCCGGAGCGTTCCTGAACGATCGACTCCCCAAGAATAGCCGAACCATTGTCTGCTCCTTGTTCATGCTTCCAACAATTGCGGGTAGGTGTTTGAACGCTCTTTGCTCTTTGAATCACAGCCCGCTTGGACAGATCATTGATTGAAGTGGGTTTTGGGAAACTCGCAGGTGCGCTCGGGTTCCTGCTTGCTCCGGAAAAGGCGTATGTTGGGCGACTTATTTGCTTGTAAGTGCGCCTCATCATGCGGGGTCCTTGATCTTGCAACGGTTTCAGTTGATTTACCGGCTGATGCTACCGCAGCTATCTCACCGGATCATACCAATCGTCATTCGTTTTGTCGTTATCCCTCATCACATCCAACACCGGTGGGCAGTCCAAAAAGATGATCGTATCCGGTATGATCTGGTTCGGCGCCTGCATCGGTAATATTGTCGGACCTTTCTTCTACCTGAACAATCAAGCTCCCAAATACCAATTGGGTATCGGTTCCCTTCTCACTTGCAACATACTCGAGTTTTTCATGTTCTTCGCTTTCAGATATGCGTTCAAGTATGAAAACAGGAAGAAGAGGAAGGCAATCGAGAGCGGACAGATGGGTTCAATCGCTACCGGAGCCGAGCTCAACAGCACTGCTTTTGCTGATTTAACCGATAAGGAGAACCCGCATTTCGAGTACGTGTACTAGAGAACCCCCCGGGGATTGACCTCAGACAATCTCAGTTTAGAACGTCTAGGAGGTTGAGGTGAAATTTGATGTTAACATACATACTCGGAAAAACTATTCTCTTGATACAATCGTACAAGACTTAAGACGGAGTGGAGTGCCTGTCGGAGCGCGCCATGGTGTACTGTATGTAGGTCTCTTTGCTCTTAGGTGTACAGTATATATCGACCTTGATGGCAACATGCGTGCTCGCGTAAAAAGTCTGTAGTCGGGAGGCCTCAACCTGCGCCTTCGACATCCACATACAAGGACAGTCATATCGTACCGCACGTCTCGAAAGGAAGAAACTCGATGCTTAAGGACGGATTTGAGAGATGCACCGGCCGGCTCAAGACGGGTCGGCGCGGGTTCCCGGACCGATATGTCCCATAAGCTGAGTTTACGACATCCCCTGTCGCTACAATACGAAGGCTCCGGGACAACATTTCGGACTTTGCCTTTTCGGACTTTGTTGGATGGTCAATGACAGGTATGAGAAGACCACATGTCTTGGCTCTTGCCCTAGACTGAGCTATTTTTAGGGGAACAACTCTTCGATGACAGCACAGGTTGGAGGAGGAGCTCGCTAAGTATGTATCCCGAAGTTGAGATGCAATACAGGCTGCCGCTGCACGTTACAAGATGCACGTCAGGGAGTATACATGCTAAATTATCCTTATCATCTGGTAAATGGCTTAGGCTCCCTGAAATACAATTCAACTACTAGCGGCTCTTCCATATTCTTCCACCGACATGATGACTGATCAGACGTTACGAAATCTACGTAGACATCATCTTAAGCGCCAAATCCCATCCATATCAGCTTTACCAGTCTACACAGCTGCGGACCTCAGCCTTCGCTTAACGAAGAAATGGGCACCGCTCACCCCAAGTCCTACCTCTTAGCCCCGGCGTCGCTCCTCGGGGTCATTCTTGGAGATCGATGAGGTATTAAGGGTTCCGTTTCGATCAGCGACAGTGTTTCCACACCATCACGTTGAAATTTAGGGTTTGCAAACCACAACTTTGAAGAAAGAAAGAATATTAGGCTCATTAGGCGGAGTGGATGTGGGCGGGCCGGTGCGGCTCAAAACGGTCAAACATATCTTCCCTTCTTCAAAATGTCGGTCTCATCGTTCTCGGATTCCTTGGTCAAAATGTCTAGTCCTGAGACGACGACAGGAGTGAACTCGCGGAGCGAGCGAAAATCATCGGTTCGGTCGGAATTGAATTTAAGAGGTCGTGGTCCGTTTCTTCTTGCTTTGCTTCTTTTTTAAGACTCTGTCAACTTGACTTAGAGGACTCCGTTCACCTCTCACTGTTTCTACTGACCGACTATTCTCGGTTACCAATCAAGCACAAGAGAGGAGTCGAATACGGAGATCAAATCGAGCGAGCACCTGCTACCGAATAATTGTATATCGAGAATTGTGTGCTTCTCCCTTCGAACACGCTAAACAACATGTCGGCCAAGATCGACGGCAAGCCTGCTGAAGAGACTATTCATCTCGAGGGCATCACCACTACCGATGTTCAAGTCGATGCCGAGACAGGAGATGAGCCGGATCTCAAATCAGATGGTGTTGCGAACATATATCAGGAGGCCTTGGAAAGGTATAGCGACGACTCCATGATTGATCCTGCGGATGAGAAGAGGCTTAAAAGGAAGCTGGACAGACGGATCATACCACTGCTAGGTATCTGCTACTTCTTCTACGTGAGTAACCTCTATCCGATATGAACACTGGGTTGAACGGGAATTCTGTGCCCACCCTCCTGCAAAGATTTGGTGACATCTTCCAGAAAAACGTAAAGCTGATAGTGGACATCTGTACCGTATGATACTTCACCTGGACAGTACGTTGACAAGACAACCCTGTCCTACGCCGCCATCTTTGGCATCAAGGACGACCTGAATCTCCATGGATCACAATACTCCTGGCTCTCCAGTATCTTCTACTTTGGTTGGCTGGTCTGGGCCATCCCAACCAACTTGATCATGCAGCGATCACCTCCTGCTTATTACCTCTCCGCAAACATCTTCATGTGGGGCGTTCTCCTCATGTGAGTGCCTGTCTCCCAGTCTGGTCTACAACCCGGAGGTTGGTGGCTGACGTAGGAAACTATGCATGTACTGCAGGATCCAAGCGGTCTCGAAGAACTTTGCTACGATCGCCGCTCTACGAGCGTTGTCCGGTGCAGCTGAAGCCATTGCCGATCCCGCGTAAGTGCTGGACTGTCCATTGCAGCAGACGAATCAGCGCAGCCGATTCTAACCCTGTCATGTCCTCGATGATCGTCAGGTTCATGTTGGTCACCTCGATGTACTATACCCGAGCCGAGCAGCCTTCTAGAATCTCCAGTTGGTACGCATTCAACGGCTTGGGAGTTGCAGGTGGTGGTTTAATTGGTGGGTCTACATCTCTGCCCGGACTGGCTTATCGATGTGCAGTTGTGATCGGCATTGGGCACTGATTCCCTGTCAAATCATGCCAGGCTACGGTATCGGCAACATCAAGGGAGCACTGGCCTCATGGCGATATGAGTTCCTCATCGTCGGCGCCTTCTGCTCAGCATGGGGCATTGTCCTCCTTCTTTTCCTTCCCAATTCGCCTGTATCTTTCAAGGGATTCTCACACGAGGAGAAGCTGTAAGTCGATCTCTGCTGTAAAGTATACCTGTACATATACATATAGAGGCGGCTAGTCGGGGCTTCTCACTGAACTTCAGCGTTATCCTTAGTACAACGCTGATAGCCTTGCGCACTCTCCATTGCATTGCAGTCTCATGATCGCCAGAATGAGAAAGAACCAAACAGGTATCGAGAGTAGACGAATTAACTGGGGACAAATCCGAGAAGCTTGTACTGATTATAAATCGGTGAGTAAGCTTCACATTATGCACTTGTGCGTCCCTCATAGACACTGAATGCCTGGTACTAATTGCGGGATGCCTTTCCAACTTCAGTACATGTTCTTCCTATTGGGTTTGCTCGGTAATATCCCCAATGGAGGTCTGAGCAATTTCTCCACTTTGGTGAGTGGCTCTTCCGCCCAGTAGTGTTAACTTCACGAATATAACGCCGGTTAACGGTTGCACTGAAATCTTTGCTGGGTTCGACTAACCCTGCGCTCGTTTAGGTCATCTCCGGATTGGGCTTTGACAAGCTTCACACTGCTCTCCTTGGTATCCCTCAGGGCGTCTTCATCTGCATCTGGATTGGCGCAGGTGCCGTCCTGAACGACCGATTGCCCAAGAACAGCAGGACGATCGTCTGCGCTCTGTTCATGTTGCCTACCATCGCTGGCGCTTTAGGCTTTCTGCTCGCCCCCGGGAAGGCATATGTCGGCCGTTTGATCTGCTTGTGAGTAGGCTGGCCTTGCACCCGGTGAGGAGGACAAGAGGACAAGGGAATGAACTGACTCTATGGACATTCTTCATTTGATGTAGCTACTTGACAGGATCGTACCAGTCCTCTTTCGTATTGTCTCTGTCGCTCATCACGTCGAACACTGGTGGTCAGAGTAAGAAGATGATTGTTTCCGGTTTCATCTGGCTCGGAGTAAGTGGAACCACCTTTTGACTTTTTCTCAGCGGCAGCCGGAGATATCCTTTCATTCCCGTCTATATGTGGTTATGACGTGAGATGAGGTGGCTGACCATGATGTATTTGTTGTGCCGCGTAGGCTTGCGTCGGCAACATCGTCGGGCCATTCTTCTATCTCACCGAACAAGCTCCCACTTACAAGCTTGGTATCGGGTCTCTGCTCACCTGCAACTGCTTAGAATTCCTCCTCTTCTTCGCTCTCCGATACGCTTTCATCTGGGAGAACCGCAAGAAGCGAAAGAATCTTGACGTCATCAGACAAGGCTCGGGAGGGGCCGAAGGTGTGCAGCAAAGCGATCTGAACGCTACTGCCTTCGCGGACTTGACAGACAAACAGAACCCTCACTTCGAGTATGTCTACTAGTCATCAGATTTTACCGGGTGTTGGGACGTATACTATCAATCTGGCGGGATTCTCAAAAGATGTAGGCGTCAAGTCGTGGTGGGAGTTGGGCTACGCCCGGACTCTCCGCGAGAACAACGCTTCAGTGCAATTTCCTCCTCGGCGGAGCTAGATAAGTAGATTAGAGAATAGACGAATGTATACATCAGTCATGAGCGGGCCAAGCCGATTCTAAGTCGGTTTTACACTTGGTCGTGAGCTTACATTCTTCGATAATCAGACTTTTTAATTGACATCTTCAACATGCGAAAATGCTTGAATCATATCATTATCTTTCAGGCGATGCGACCTTCATCACGTCCTTACTTATTTTTGGGCACGAGAAATACCCTCGATCTCGGCCAGTATATGTTTGAGCCATGAGATCGGGTCATGTAGCTCGCTTTTTGGATTTCAAAAGCCCAGGTCGCCCTCTTCGTCGCCGCGACCTGACGGAGCCGTGACAGCGATGTTAGGTGCGCTTCGTTTTGTAGCGACCCAGAACGCGGCCTGATATGACGGGCCGGAATCTTCCATTAGCATTTGGACAGATCATCGTAGGCGAGCGGTAGTGCGGAGATCAATGGCAATCTGGATATTTTGGCACTCTGCACACACTCACGTTGTATTCGTGTCTCAACATACCACCAGGTATGCCCGTATAGGTCGTTCTGACCATTTTCTCTTCCTATATAAGTATGCAAGTGGTGGTTACAGGATTATGTCAGCCAACCGGTCCGTCCCGGCTATGTAGCTTCGACGAGATGGATTTCGGCAGCGAGGTGTCGGCTTACCTTCAAATCGAACCCCACTCTTCTGGCCAACTCTTTAACCTCGTCCAAACTGAGCTCGATACTTCCCTCACCTGTTGGCGAAGTAGTGGGTGAGTTTTCGTAGTGCCATAGCAAAGGCCCGATATTGATCCACACGCCGTTCTCTTCGAGGATTGTATGTATGATCCGAAGGTAATTAAGCACGTTTCGGGCCTGTCGTGACGAGACAGCGGACGGTCAGCACTGGCACAGTATCCCGCTGTAAGAGATTTTGGCATAATGAGAATACGAGCCAGGTACGCAGATTGACTCACACAGTCCAGGAAGAAGCATGTTACGACCGCCCCCCATCTCCCCCGCTGATTGACTCTCCCCTCGTCCTCCCATCCTTCATCCTGTTCTCGAGGTGTGGGAATATCCCAACTCCCAGGTCCATATATATCTTCAAAGTCACCAGCAACGAGGGAGAACGCTCCACCTCTACCTGAACCCAGCACATCGGAGGGGCAGACATCTGGGATTTGAACACGGAGAAGAAGATTATGCAATGTTGAGAGGTGGTTGGAGAACGAGTGGAGGTACGGATAGATAGTATGTGAGTGGCGATGAGTTGTACTGATCGTATGACAATCAGGTCAGATGACTATCACTTCGGAGAGATCGATAGGGGAGTCGTCAACATACTGATTCAGCACCCAGTCCGATGCTATGAGCATATACGAGCTGAATTCGTTTCCCTGCGAAGAGAAGCCTGTACAGATATATGTCTGTGTCAGCTATTGTGTGACTCCAAAAATTGTAGCCGGGCGCTACATGACTCACCTCTAGCAGCGATCTCCATGGCTAGCCTTCCCAATCCACATCCAGGCACAAGAATTCTCACGCTCCCTCTATCACGTTCTATCCTACCTTTGCCATCCATGTCACCTTCTCCCAACACCTCAGCGACACTTTCGTCCTCCTCCTGGCTGAGAGCCGGGAAATGCCTTTCCAAGGCTTCGAGGCACGGATCATAGCATGCGCTCCGCTCTTTTCTGCCTTCTATCGCCCAGTCTCTTACAAACGATCGAAGCGTTGACCGAATCTTGTCCTGTGCCAAATCAGCTTCCCCCTGTGCCCTCTTAGTATCAGAAGATGATGAGCTATGGGAGTGACCTTCGGGTTTGGCCGGCGCTGCGTGATCGTGTGTATGAGGTGCTTCGGAGTGAGAGTGGGGGTGAGAATGAGAATGAGAAATTCGGTCCGAAGGCGATTGAGATGCTGACAGACGTCTTTGCTCCGTCTCTTCGGCTTCTAGCATGTCGGCAAAAACAGGGGTAGCGATCATCTCCTCGATAAACTCGGCATTACTGCGATACGCACAGACATCCTGTCAGCTTCAAAACCGGCTGTGGACTGTTCGAAGTTCGGGTCTGTGAGTGTACACTCACCGCCTGATTCCTTCATCGACGGCATCCAGCTTATCTCTGTATCCAATGCCATCAAACATCTCCTTTGACTCCTTGGGCAGCGACAAGAAAGCCATTCGTCTTGCATGGTTGGCCGAGAGCTAGGTACATGCGAAGACGATCAGCGTGGGTCCTAATCATTCAGGCTAATCTCATAAGCAGACACTCACATGGTATCTCATGTACCCATCAAAGGCTTTGATGACGGATCGCCAGTGATCCCGTTCTTCGGTGGAGCTCGACATGGGGAAGGACTTGCAGGGACTGCGAGGGGATCTCAAACCAATTCGACCAGAGATTTGGGTAGTATCGATATCTTTCTCGCTTTACCCTTTAGATTGGTGGGGTGCCAAGAAAAAGAAGAGAAGAGGTGTGCTGTATGCGAGTATTGGTCTGTGATGTTGTAGACCAAGATTTCACCTTGAGAAGCGGCGATGTCGACAAGGGGTGTGATGCGAATCTAGAGTAGAGCCAGGCTATGATGACCAGGTACTCAAAGTGAGACAGAGCAAGTTGGGATCCACCTTCAAGCTCTTCGCTCTTCCGTTCCTGTTCCTGGTACAGCTTCTGCTCCCGCTATTGCGCCTGCTCCTGGGTCGTGTCCTTTGCTGCTGGGTATGAGGATGATGATGAATTGAAGGAGGAGGACCCTCTCTACGGTGAGTCTGAACTGTTGATGATATGTTGGCTACTCGTGATCGTGATGGGGCTCCATCCAGATATATATATATATACATCAGCACATTTAACGGGCATTGACCGTTGTAATTGTCTGACTCAAAAGCTTAAGGGGAGTTGCATTTAGGTTTAGGCAAGTTACGTAACCAAACGCGTGTGCGCATTGATCTAGCTAGTGTAGAATACAAATACAAAATACAGCGCAAGCAAGACCAAGACCCGCGTAGCTCAGTGATAACAGTATAACATTGCAAGATGAATCGCTTGTATCCTTATCAGCCCTTGCAAGTATCCATCACCATTCACACGTCTACTACACCGGTTCCATCTTGAAGGTTACCGTTCGTCACAACATGAGCGCAGTGCCTTCTCCCGTAGCCACTCTGGCGGTGCCCACTTCGACCGAGATCCCAGCGCCTCTCCTTCCGCTGCTCTCCTCGCTTTCAGCGTTCTTTATAACGCTGGAACATCTCTTCAACCGGATCCCAGGATCGCCTATCATCGTACGATACATCAAGTCTAGCTACCAGAATGACCCTTGGCGGAGTCTGCTCGAGGTGTTGCTGCTTGCATTCGCAATCAGGACAGTCTTGAAAGGGAGAACAAGGGGCGAAGGAGAGGGCAAGAGCTTCATCAAGCTCACAGATAAGGTGAGCGGAAATTTGCGCTGATTAGATTTGTAAGCTCTGAGATGAATCCGCTCTCTGACTGAAGCCTCATCCGGTGTGTAGGAGATAGACGAGTTAGTAGACGAGTGGCAACCCATGCCTTTGGTCGACGAACCCAGCGAAGTCGACACGTTCACCTTGCAGACTGTACCCACAATCTATGGGCCTAACGGCCTAAAGGTGAAGACCTCACCTAATGGGAAGACTGTAAGTTCTAGTATCGTGCATAATCGCAATCACTACCTGGTGCTGATGTCCTTGACACAGGTCATGAACCTTGCCACGCCAAACTGGTGCGGCTTTATCGAGAGTGACAAGATGAAGGAAGTCGCGATTGACACTCTCAAACACTATGGTGTCGGAACTTGCGGCCCCAGTGGTTTCTATGGTACTATTGGTGTGTTTTGATCTATCACCAAGGCGAGCCGTGTATCGATACCATGTATCCCGAAGCTGATAATCGATTCATTAACAGACATTCACCAGAAATGCGAGGCCGATCTCGCCAGTTTCCTGGGAACCGAAGCCTCCATCATCTACTCGCAGTCTTTCGCCCTCGTCTCATCAGTCATCCCCGCTTTTGCTAAGCGAGGCGACATCATCGTTGCTGATCGAGGTGTGAACTTTGGAATTCACAAGGGTCTTCAGATCTCCCGATCTCAAATCAAGTGGTATGCCCATGGCGATATGAAGGACCTCGAGAGGGTGCTCCAAAACGTAGAGAGGGAGAGAAAGAGGAAGGGAGGGAAATTGACGAAGAAGTTCATTGTCGCCGAGGGTATCTTTGAGAATGATGGTTTGATGCTGGATCTCCCCAAGGTGGTGAGTTAACCCTAAGGATGAAGGTCTCAGCGAGGTGCTCGGCGTCCTTCACAGCTATAGACTGACCCGCCCGTCTCTTAGATCGAGCTCAAGAAGAAATACAAGTACCGACTCATCCTCGACGAGTGCCAGTCATTCGGGATGATCGGCGCCCATGGTCGAGGTTTGACTGAGCACTACGGCGTCCCGGTAGGTATCCTCGCCAAGATTTTTGTACTTGAAATTCCCCATCATGCAGACATTGCTAATTCATGTATCGGACCCCTAGGCTTCCGAGGTCGATATGCTTCTCGGTTCAATGGCGAATGGTCTCGCAACTGGTGGTGGATTCTGCGCTGGCTCTTCAGTTGTCTGCTCGCATCAGGTGAGGGAGACGGCTCAATGGTCGTGAACGGTAATGCTAATCCGACTGTATCTCGCGCTCCCTAGCGTATCAATTCGTCCGCCTCAGTCTTCTCGGCTTCACTTCCCGCTATGTTGGCCACGACCGCCTCTGCCGCTATCGATATCCTACAATCTCAACCCTCGTTGATGACTTCATTGCATGCCAATGTGCTCCTGTTCCGCCAACAGCTTGCCAAGCTTGAACCTGTCATGCCGAACCTCGCTCCGCCATCGCCGGGGTCCAACGCTGCTAATTCAGATTCAGCACTCATGCCTCCGCCTCCCGTTCCAAACAGGGACGCCATCATTTCGATTCCTTCGCATCCTTCTTCAGGGCTCATCCACATCTTCTTGCTCAACCCGCCCGAAACCATGGTCGAGGAGGAGTCCCTGCTTCAGGAAGTAGTGGACGAAGTGATGAATACCTCGAGCATCTTGATTACTAGAGCGAGAAGATTGAGGGGCCAGGAGGTGTTCGAGCCCGAACCGAGTCTCAAAATCTGCATTTCCGGCGCGATGAGCAAGAAAGATGTCGAATTTGCGGGCAAGGCGCTCAAAGCTGCCTTGATCAAGATCTGTGGCAGTGAGTCGAACGTCTATACTCAATTCTCCTCTACACAAAAGATCCACGTGTAAAGGATAACATTGACGGGCTGCTTTTTTCCCGCTGATAGAACGACGATAGGGCCCTTTTAGCGTAGACACCGGCTCAAGGTTCTGTCGACACGTACGGCGTAGATGTCCGATACTTTACAATGCACTAATACAACTGCCATCACGTTCTTGCTAACGCCGAGTGGTGTTCTAATATTTTGATCGGAACTGCAATTCAAAGCTTGGCATGATTCAGGTCGAAGGGAAAGAAAAGGGGGAATGTCTCGCACAGCATCGAGTGGTGAACAACACGTACCAACGGTTGATCGCGACAAAAACCGAATTCCCGACCGACTTCATGCTGTGTGGTTCTCGACGAGATACCCCCCGCCTACCTGGTGCTTTCTTTCCATCCTTTGGATCGTGTGTGCCGTTATGATCAGATAATCGTTCGGAGGTTTCATCCTTTCTTGCGGAGTTTCTTGCTAATTGCGGCCTCACTCACAGACTAACGGTTTCTGACATGAATGGCGGACTGTCGCGTAACTCTTGACATTGAAAAGACATTGAAAACCTCGTCCTGATGTATCATTCACCTCGCTTAAACATGAAGACCGAGGCTAATTGCATCGTCCTATCCCTACGGTAACTCGTAGTATATACAGCGACGCATAGAGACAGAACGCTTCCTCGCTCGCAGCACCCAAATTGTGGGACCTTTGGAACGATGTCAGCCAAGTTGTTGGTTGCGCCCTCTTCGACAGCACCCACAAACCCTACAACAAACACCGATTCCAACTTTGCGACACAAGAAAAGCATAGTCAAACGGATGACTTCACTTGGGAGGTAGTGTTTGCCGAGCTTGCTAAAAGGCGCGCCGAGCTCGATGATGTGAAGGAAGATTTTGAATGGTCCATCAGTCCCCCGAGCGCGCCATCATCTGCTGGTGTCACTCGCTCCGAGGAGTCGAGTTACTCCACGTCTGTTGACGATATTGCCAGTGAGAGGACAGCTTTGCGACACCTGCATGAAGTTGAAGAGACATATTACACCTACTCTCGGAAGTGTGGGTTGAACGCTACCCAAGCGATCGAGTAAGTGCACCTTTTGGTCGGTGCCTCGTCCCTCTTCGCTCATGCTTTGTACGACACATTGCTCGTTACGCCGACTCAGGTTCGCGACCACAGTAGGTGCCTACGATGCGGAAGAGCCCTACTTTCGACAGACGGCCTTCTCGGGTTCCTTGTTTGTGCCCGTTTCCGTGGCCACAAAGCACTTTCACGAGGCTTGTGACAGGACCAGGAAAGAAGCCAGAGAGGCCGGTTCGAAGATACCAACTGACCTAGAAATCCGTCGGTAAGTCGAATCGTCGACGCACTGGGAAGAGCAGTGATGTGATAGCTGATTGCCATCGTGGATCCGTTGGTATGGTATTCTGGGGCTATCGCAATTGCAGGCGGTTGCAGTACCTTGATCAAGCGGATCAGGAGAATCACAAGCGGATTGAGAGATACTCTGCAGCGTTCCTCACAGGTTCTTACAACCCGTCTGGGTACTCCTAATGATGCTATGACCGTCAAAGGGAATATGCCGATGTATACCGTTCACATAATACTTGCCCCCCGTATAACGCGAGGTGGATCAGTGAGCGATTGTGCGCCATACTCAGAACGGTATGTCATGTCAAAGATGAGTTCTGGCACAGACCATTTCGGTGATCTTTTTCAGGGCGAAAAATGAGACGCTTGTCGAGCATGTGCGTTGTATTGTACCCATGTGACCCGAAATTCCATCTGAATACCCTATAAAGCGTAGATCCCTAAGTGTCCAGTACGATTCACGGCCAAGTCTATAGTTAAAGTCATGTCCGCCTTAGCTCCATATACCATCCTCCCGCCGCCAAGTCCATATTCTCTCCACCCACCCGCCTCTCCCGTACTTCCAATCCACGCCGCCAGTACACACGTCCCTTTTGCGCGTTGTCTCGCCGGTCGTTTCCTTCGCTCTATCGTTTTTCTCTCGCTCACAAAGTATAGCTTCTACGGCCAGTTTTGCGCTGCCCACACAACCTTCCAACAAAGGGATACCGGGGTATGCGTATGATCCGGCTATGTATATCCTGCTTGATGTAGGTCTGAGAGCGGGCAGGACCTCTTGAGGTCGTCTGAGTGGGAGAGCACTATGGAACGATACGTCGCGGCGTTGACTGTCAGTTACGGGGATCCACATGGATGCAGCCTGACACGCCCACTTACCGTTCAAGTCTAGATACACTCAGTACCGCTTGAGTATTTATAGGTATCACAGGGTTTGTAGTCTGCAATACTGCCTTCCCTTTACCTGGAACCTGCCGAATGACCTGTGTGGCCATGGTATATATCGGATCATCGTCGGTGGCTACGGAGAAGTACGGTACAGGAGAGCAGAGGGAATCATTCCTTGTTCCCTTAGATGCCACCGAGGCGAAGGAGGGTTTGGCAGCTGCTGCCGGGGTAGGAAGGAAGAAATTCAAGTCCCTCTGATCCGCGTCTGTAGGAAGGACCGAAGTATCTCGATGCGTGACAACGATTGTATCCTATGAGGCATTTGGTCAGCAATCTGCGATTCGGAGGACGGGGTGCCTATCTAATGCCCAGGATCCATACTCACCCGGTAACGTACCGCAGTCAAGGCTTGCTTGAGTTTCTCGATGCCTTTGATCTCTTTCATCAAACCAGCGGTACTCAGATCTTCTGCGAAACTCTTGAGCAGATGAAGAGCTACACTCGCCTGAGTAGCGAGTACCACCTTGTCGACCACAATTTCATTTTGACTGTCATCTCCTTCCTTCAACGTGATCCCAACTCTTCCATAGTCAACCTGCTTCAGCCCCACAATCTCAGTCGAGAGCCGCACATGTCCCACTCCTTGCTGCGATACAGAATCACTCAATAGTCTCGCGACATCGGCGGCCGTATGTCCTCGAGCCAGGTGATAGTGCGATGTACCGAACGTCTTGTGCACGTACTCCAATATCACTCGGACAGGGAGATCCCAGACGTCGGAAGCGGTCATCGTTCCGACGGAGGAGAACAGCGGAAGGACGATCTGCGCAATGAAGAACTCGAAGGAATCGCCTAAAGGGGTACAAGGCGAATAGCGCATAATAGGAATCGTGATGGGTCGTGCGAGGAAGGCCGATAGATGGGAAGTGAAACCTCGCAGCGTGAGCTCGGGTGACGATAAAGCGGACGGCAAGAGATCATGCCATGCCAAGAAGCTTAGTGCGATCAACAGCAAGTAGCATAGCGCGACCCCAAGAAAGGTGAGGGCATGGTGCATGAAAGCCAAAGGGCTGGACCAGGCGGTCGAAGGAAAGGAAGGGATGGACAGGCCTGACGATCCGGAATGAATGAAGTATGTTGACTTAGGCGAGGAGAAGGAGAAAGTGTAGTCTGCCGATACGATCGGTAGGCCCAAATGTCGATACAACGACAGCAGCAATGGGTAATAGCCTAGCAGCAAAAACGTCAGAGAACGGCGTATTGTGCGCGACAAGTGTCAAGTGACAGTGGATACACTCACCGCCCTGGAACCCTCGCATGGGCACATCCAGTATCCAGTCTCCATCATCTTCGCTTCTTCCGTCAACCTTACGACCCTTCTTTGCTTCGCTACCAGAATTCTCAGCTGAAGTAATCTTGACAGAATGGGAGTGAAAGCCAAGTTTATCCGACTAGACGAGACATTGCAGCTCAGGTCAACATTCGTGATACAATGAGTCGTTCACCAGTAAATGATTCATGGCTGGAGCGGACAGCGTTCACCGTGCGAACAGGTAGCGGGGACGCATATAACAATAACAACAGGATACGCACCTTCTCGACAAGCCAAACTTCCACACCTTCCTTCCGTAGCAGATAGGCCGTCGTGAGTCCCGCAAGACCCGACCCGATCACTGCGACCTTCATGTGGACTTGCGCAAGAGGACTTATCGGGCCGGAAAAGTCGACGCGTAATGTTGAATGTGTAAATCTGGTCTGAGTTATAGGCGCAAAATTATGATGTCTCGGTACTTGCCGGGGCGCTTGCAGGTACGCGTTATGCGACTGGTATGACAGTATCAGTTACTGATATGATACGATATGATAATTATATTTGATATTTCAGTAGTAGCTAGATATAGATACAGATCTAGATAGATTCGCGCTTCGGTTCATCACGTAAAGGTAAGGCCACGAAAGCCCGAATATAACGCGGGGGGACCTGGGGAGTGAGTCAGTCACCAAGAAAGATGACTGATTGCTTGCGGAATTCCTTATCGTATCTGAAGCTTGCAGGAATGTCGTTCCAGTGCTATGGCTACGACCGGCTTCCAAGGAATAATCATCATGACAATATTATCCTCTTACCATAAGTCGGTCATGCGATTAAATAGCTGCAACTGCAGCTGCAGGTAGCTTTCGGCGACGCGGAGATGGCGAACATCCTCCGATCCGATTAGATTCCGGGCTACTAGCTCGGCTCTGTCATACATCCATCCCCTTCTGCTGCTTCAAAAGACTACAGTACAGGGATACCCACCTCCCCAAGCTACGCTACAATTTGCGAACCTACTTGCAAGCCAGCAGAGGCACAGAGGAAGCGCTGTCTAGCCACTCTGGGAGGCATCGTAGTTGCAAAGGACGGACAGCCCGCCTTTGTCTCGCAAAAGCAAGCGCCGCCACTCGGGTCGTTCATGCTGCTGGACTGTGTCCACTGGCAAACGACTTGAGTTGCGAAGTCCACATCGCTGTTAGGTCAAGCAAGTCCTCATGGCACCTTCCCTCGGCAACGACGCATGAACGCTCGGCAACGTTCCAGGGATCTGTATCCACCTGTCGCGGGATTAAGTAGACCCCATGCGCCAGATTGATTGCCTGTGATGATTAATTTGCGGTGTTTGATCGTGACATTGGCCTGTTTGATTATTGGTAGTGCGCCGGACGTGGAGCTGTGGTCCGAGTAGTGCCAATATATCACGCTCGGACCGCCTTCGCTCCGTCGGTGCAGGCGCTTGCGTCAAAACGCAGAATTTACGAATCCGCCGATGTGGAGGCCAGAATCGGCGCCGATGATGGAGATCAATTTCAAGAATATCAAGACCTGACGGCCCCCGTTGGCATCATTTTACGGACGCGGAGTACCAGATATTTGTTGAACATGTGCTCCTCCATAGGATTCGCCATGGCCACTTCGGCGCAGTAGGTTTCCGTAGCTGCCCGACTGCGCTCAATCAAATATATGCTACAATTTACGCGAAATCCGCAAACTCTACAGAGAAGGTTTTCTCCTTTTCTCCTCTGGTCAGCAAGTTCCTGCAAAACGCGGTACAACCGTACAGCAGCTGTACAGAGGCTCCGGAGCGGCCGTGAAAGCGGGGATTTTGATTTTGCCACCAACGCTGGTAATATACAAGGCTACACGCACGCACCAGTGATGCCGTTGTTTTCTCGATCGTCATGCCAGCATCTCCCGATCGTGGACGTTATTCCCCATATGTCATTCCAGCGCTCACTCAGGGTTCAAAAGGGTAGACATCGCGTAGAGCAGGATCGGAAGGTGTGCTTCGAAAGGCTAGGCGCCTCAAGTCGCACAAACTGCAGCAGCGCCTGTCAGCAGCCGAGAGCTCTCGCGCTTCGCCCTCCCATGGTTGGAAAGACAGATGAGTGATCGACAAGTCAAACATATGTCAAATTCCTAGTGAAAGAGGCGTGTGAATATGGTAAGTCGTTCCAGGTCGTCAAGCCACCATACATCAAAAAGGATGAAGAGAAGCGTACCTGACTGTTAAAAGGTCATCTACTGCTCAACCGCTCGTCATGTGCGAAAAGGATAGCGGGATCATGCATGCATCTGGAGGAATGCCCATATTCATGTCTGGTTTTCCTGGTGGCCTAGAGAGATTAATCTCAAGTCAGGGTCCCTTACTTTCGGCATTTGAACTTGATTTGACTTAACACGATTTGGTTCTGATCCCCCCAACTCTGGCTGATATGCCCTTGACCGATGCGCTATCCCAACAGACGGGCGACAGGGGGTATTACGCGTAAAAGTTGAACACCTGTGCTGGTGACGACTGCGCTCCGCGCCGATTGCTTCTGCCGGTTTCTGAATCACACCAAAGGCCCCTTGGCGCCTGCTGGTAGGAACTGAGACTGAGCGCGTGTCCTGCATGACTCAGATTCGGTTGTTTCGCTTCCTCTTGATTCAGATCTGAGTGCACTTTTTCCCTTCAACCGGTGGGCCAGCACAGGAAGCGAAAGCGGCGGGGAGGCAACGGAGCACCGAAGTCAGTCAAAAAACATGCAGCGATACGGGCACCAGAGCCCCGAGGTTGGACCTAGAGCATGTGCGTGCTGGGATATACATGTCAAGTGGCCTCTGTTGTTTCGTCTCGTCTCGTCTCAGCTGCACAATCCCAAGGGCAAGAGCCCGAAAGGAGACCAAGTATGTTGAACAGGAAGACTGGAGCACGGGACATTAAAGCAACGCCGTAATGTCTTAGGGTCAGGGTAGTCACCTCCGTCACCAGTCGTCGTGTCACTCACCCCTACAATCCCCCTCTCTTCCTGAGAGTGACATTTTTCTTTTTCATCTTCAAGCCGTCTCGCTCTTTGCCTGTGCAAAATGTACGCCCGGACTTGTCTGGTACGTGTGGTTGAAGCACCTAAAGTAAAACCGATCGTCGGTGCTCGGGATTACAGGTATAATCAGAGACAGAATCAAGGAAACGAGTTAAGGAGCGGGAGAGCGAAGCCTTCAGAGGGTGTGTCTTTTGGAGGGGGAAATCCCATCGTGCAGCTGTACGGCAGAAGGACTGTTGAGATAATGTACCTATCGACCGTTACCGACTCCCCTTGTTTTCCCCTTGCCTTACAGCCTTTTACTCTTCCGTCCGCTTTACCCCACAGATGGGCAGACCGAGCACATCAAAATAGATGACCGAATATAAACCAAGCATGATTCATGTTTGACCTCTTTTAATGTCGCCGATCGCGTTGTCGTCGTCTTGTTCCCCCTCAATACACTTCCCTCTCCCCCTCATTGCTCACCAATAATCGGTTCGCTCCCTCGATACGACAAACCTGCACCCTTAGCACAGACCTTAATCACATCTGGTACCGCTCATCTTTGTCAGACGCCGTGACGATTTCTGTTTTGGAAAGATTATAGACCAGTTGCCGTGATTCGCATCGTAATCCACCTGTAATTCAGCAAAGCCGATTCCATAAGAACCATAAGAAGGAACCGTGATCCCAATCAGCATTTCCACATTTCTCCATTGTTATCATCGATTCCATATCCTCAACATATTCGCCCATTTCATCCGCAAGACCCATCAACGGCTATATCAATCCTCTTTTCGTCGGTGAGTGGGGTAGTTGCCGCTGCAGTCGAGACTCAACTACGCTTTATCTCCCTTGCCATTATGCTCTTAACACGCAAACATGGGCATTTTTCCTCCGGTACCGCACGTACATCTTCGTACGTCGGTATACCCTGCCGAGTCTTTTTTTTTTTCCTTTTTGCTTGGCTAGCGTCTTTTGAGATTAGCAATTAGCGTTGCGAAGTCATTAAGTTAGGGTTGAGTAGGCAGTCACCAATGTCCCATCGTCCAGCAGATCAGTCACCGAACCACACAGATTCCTTACTTGATCATATCTTGCCCAATCCCCAATCTATAATCAAACCCCTGCGTGTCTCAACAGCACTATTATCGTACACCACACGCACGCAGACATCTTTATTTCATTATTATATTGAAGACACTCTTGCCAAACCAGAGCAACCATCCTGTTCTCGAAGTCCTCGAAAGACCGCCTCTGGGGTTTGCCGCTGCCCGCATTTCATAGACAACTCTCAACCCTCCTTTACCAACATTTTGTACGGCTTTCTGGTCCCACACATCCTACCCAAAACCGGATCGAGAACTATCCCACTAAATACGGTCAGACATTAACTCGATACCTCCTTTATTACAGAGACGACCTATTTGTCCTTATATAATCGCGTCGTTTTCCGGCAGTTTCAGATCCCTGGTGTGCAATTCCAATTCAGTCCAGCCTGTCCACTCAATCCGACACTGAACCGAGACATACAAAGGCGTACGCACTAGGATTCGACTTTCGATCTTGATCGCCTCTGTCGACATTGCCTAGCATACTGTTCAATCTCTGTTGATCGCCGCCGTGATCGGTAATTTCGCACAACCCGGATCATCTGTCAATCTCTGCTTACTTCTTGATTCCGCTATCCCTCTTTCTGATTCTCTCAACAACACATTCATTCACACAACTGCATATAAAGAACAATACCTACCGTGGCCTACGTATCTTCGACAACTCACCTCTTTCCCGACATTCAAAAACGATGTCTCCATTGAACCCCGCCCTCTCTGCCAAAGCCCTCAACATTGGCTTCAAGAGTCACTCAACTAGCAACTTGGCCGCCATGGATGATCTAGACGGCAGATCTCGCAATGCCAAGGCCCAAAAGAGGCACAGGGAGAAGCAGAAAGCTCGGGTCAAAGCAGTAAGTTGCCAATCCCCCCAAATCTCTCCGGAGCAAGAGCAGCTCAACCATGAATACACGAAGCTTATTCTCCGCCTTTTGCAGCTTGAAGAATCAGTACAGGTCCTCACTGCTCAGCTTGAAGATGCCCGTCGGCAACTCGGCCAGCTCCCCTACCCTCCTGGGCCGTCTCGTATGCCTTTAGGCTCTCATTCTCCAGAGTTTGCGCAGATGCAAGCCGAGAACAGCTATCTTCGAGACGAGAATGCCGATTTGAGGCGGCAAGTCTACGCCTTCCGATCTGGAGGATATTCTGGCGGAGCTCAAGATGGTGGCCCGGGTCAGAACAGCATGCCTAGCCCTCCTCCAAGACATAGTAGCGCGCAGGGTCGTCCTGCCAACGTGAGTAAACTTCCTTTATCACAGCACAATGCACTTCGGTCGCTAATCTAGTCCTCGGTCCATTGCAGAACAACTCTGTCCCATCTGGTGGTAATGCCGATGCCAACAGCACTGCCTCCAGTGGCTCCTCCTTTCAACCTGGTGTAGACCACTACTCTCAAACGCCTCGAGGCGGTTCCAGGAGCAGGGTCCTTTCTGCATCTTCGGTAAGTGCAGCAGCTGTGTCCAGTTTGGTTCATGGTTCATTCGCTGATTCAACTGAATCCTAGGCTCCGTCTGCTTCCCCTTATGTCGGTTCCTCTTCTTTCCCTGCCGATCTCCGGGCTCACTCCCTTTCGAACAACAACAATTCCAATTCCAACAGCAACGCTTCTAGCTCTCGACCCACACAGATAGAGTCCAACTACAACGTCCGATATGAGGGTCATATGTACCCACCTACCGCACCCCCTCCCCATGCCTTGCCCCGAAGCCAAGTCTACGGCGGAGTAGAGGGTATGCAGTATGGTCGGGGTGAAGGCGAGAACATGCCTTGGGGTCCTGAAGTGAGTGCAACTTTGCCGAATTGAGATTGCACTGCGTTGGCGATATATAGACTGATTGTATCTTCTGCTACATAGTCTGGACCTCCTCCTTTCGCTGGCGCTATGGGATACCCCTCAGTCAACTTCCACGAAGGATCTTCATCCAGCGCTGTCTCCGAGCCCTGGAGACAAGACCATTAGTCCCTCTACACCTAGATTTCATCCAGGTTCCATCGGTTGCGGTCAAACACTGCGCTTCAACACAAATGTGATACCCCTCCCTGCAGTCTGTTGAACACACGTCCCTTGGGGGCATGTCGGACCTCCTTGATTGCCAACCTCCCCTATGAACACCAGTAGAATGCAGATTGTATCTCCATCGACTGCTCCCACTGCACAAACCCCGTTTCTCAGCACGTATATTCTTTCCACGATCCCGAAAGCTATGTCTTAGTCACTTGCTACCGTGTACGATTGTACATGTCCCCTTTCCCCTTCTGCGTTTGCCGTTACCCCAAGATACGACTCGTTTGTCATTCTCTCTGCATCCGTAATTCAGCACCATGCCCATAGGCTTGTGTGATATGCATGGCATGGATTTCCAATGATCACTTGTTTTTGCTGCAACGACTCTCATGTCATTCGTCGGCCGACACGTTTCACGATGCGACAAGCGTTTCTCGCGCTGTCTTCCCACGCAGATCACAGCCTCCTGCAGCTCATAATGTAAAGCAAACATATCCAATTCCGTGGTCAGGGACGGTGGACAAGAGTGTCGAGGTATCGATCTGCGGCAGTGGCTGCGGATCAAATCAAGATAATCTTCTCGCTTCTGAGCGTGCGCCCGATACTGTATGCGACCAAGTAACTTTCACGAGTGCGTTCGTCTTGATCCGTTCGGAATCCTGGTTGCATCCTGACGGCATCAATAGCCCAAGCGAACCATGCTTATACTGTAACACAGGCCAATGACGACAGACAGCATGAACGGTTGCAGGAAGTATGTGAGGGAAGGTGACTGCCCAATGTCGGATCAGCCGCGCTATGCGTGCCGTGGCGTCGCAGTCGAGCATGTGCAGGGCAAAGGCGTAAAGCGAGGTGATGCAAAAAACCCTTTGTGCCATGAGCGGCTTATGTCATTCAACCAAAGATGAATGCTCCGAACCAGGAGAGACAATCCTTGAAGCTTTGCAATGACGCTGCAATGGTCAGTACCGCAAGGTATGCCCGCACAACCGCTCCATCTCGTGCGATATCGGGCCGGTCACATCATGCCGGGACGTGGATCTCCTGAACATTGAATCGCGGAGTAACCTGTCAACCCAAGTTCATTTACATCAGTTCAAATGCACGCTTTTGAAGAGCATGCTCCAGTCTTCCTGTTACATTCACTGCGCTTAGCTTCCGAGAGCGAAACCCCTCGCTCTCGAGCACGCTTCAAGTACTGCATCTCCTCGTCCAATGTGTTAAGCTCTGATCTGAGTTCGGCGTGTCTTTCGGCGTATAGGCTAAAACACGATGGGATAGCGCTTACACGCTTCCGATCGAATTCCAGCAGCGGGGATTCAGGTCTGCGAAGTAGTCAGGTGCACGGTCCAATCAACAATCCTTCAATATATCCTTGAGAAGGGGGACTTCCCCTCCTCACCCACCCTTCTCGTTCCGAACATGCCACAAAGCAGCTGCCCAGACTTCTCGACAGGACCAGATGACTCACGTCGCATAGGATGCCCATTCTTCCCAGTCCTTCAACTGACTCTCCCAGACCAAACGTCGGCTTTCCAACTCTGACATCGCAGCTTCCCAATCCCGGTTTTCCAAGTACAAGTCATATATTGTTTGCGCCCCATCGAAAGGCGCCGCTTAAACCTTCTCTCAGACTCTCACCGAGCTGGCTAGGCCGCATCGCTGCGAGAGCCGAGTCCAGGGTGGACCTCTCAGAGGTTCTCATGGTCTGAAGCGGTTGACTAGGCTCGGGGAGATGTTGCGTCTCGCTCCTAACATGATGTTTACGAATGGGGTCAGCCGAAGTCTTGGTATAACGAAACACCGGTTAGCAAGTCTGTACGGGACACGCCTGATTCACCCGCTGCACCCGCTCGGGATGTCCTGATCACTACCCTCGCTGTGCTTGTCATGGCCGCCGCTGTTCTCACCGACATCGTCAGGCTCAGAGGCATGAGCTGGGGCAAATTCGGTACGGATGGAGGTTGAGGAGTCCGACATGATCTTGTATTTGGGAGGCTTCAGGCAAGAGTGTAGAGGGTATTGAAAAGTACTCGTAGTGTGTCTGGGACAAGCTGGGGTGCAGGTCGCCTTGTACGTTTTACAATACAGTATACAAAGCTTTCCACGACGGTTGATTTGACTTTCCTTTATCGTGTAGACGCCACTCGAAGAGCCCCTCACCCACAAAGGATGCGAGAGACTGGCAAAGCAACGATCATGTGTCCAACAGAGCGCGGCTTTGTACGGCTCGAGCTTCAGCTGTCGCCTGCTGACTCAAATGACGTTTCATCGAAATGTTCCTCTAAGCTCAAACTATCACGACAGATCACTTCACCTTGACAAAGGCTTATGAGGGAAGACACCACTATACATAAGCACCGCAAGACAGGCGAAAAGAGGTAGGCCTTTGACTACCTAAGAAAAGGAAGTACCCCAGACCGGTCATCTCACGAGAAACGACTCCTGGAATTATAAAGCTCTGTTACCAGCAGACCTTGTTGGACAGTCACTGGCGAGTTCTTATCGGCAGGAGACTTGTCGTTGGTCTCCTCGGAGTCCGTACCTCCTCTTGGTAGGAAGTGAATCCTGTCATCAGCGATACGAAACACTGTCAGCCACCTTGTTCCGCTGATCTAACGAGGGGCTCATCTACTGCGTACTTGGGTACCGAGAATGATAGCGAGCTCGCTGATCGACGAGATCGACAGAGATGAGTGGGGGAAATGTTGCGCCGCAAAACGGCAACTTGTTACTCACGGAGTCGTCGGATCCTGAGGAGAAGAATGACCCAACGCAGCTTTGACTCTTTGGCCAGCGCCCGTGCCGAATACGATTTCGACTTCTTCAAGAGTCATCTGTTTGATGTAGTAAGCGAAAGAGACTATCAGCCGAGCTTTCAAATAATTTGGGGTAGTATAGGCTCTGTCGAGAGATATCTCGATGGTTGGGATATTGATACTGTAGGAAGTCAAGGATGGGCCTGATACGAAGTTTATTTGTAGGTGAGAGAGAAAACAGGACGTACCCCTTTGGTTTCGGGATAAGTGAAATAGATGACGGTAAACGCGAAGAGCATACAGCACGCGAAGAAGATCCATACCCAGCCGTGCATGTGTCGGTACATTGGTAGAGCCGAATACTGTGTGGCAAAGCCCACGCCCATGGAGAAGATGTTCGCGATCGCGTAGCCTCTGGCTCGAAGACCGGCAGAGTAAATTTCAGCAGGGAGCATGTTGACGACTATAAGGAAATAAGGGAATAAGGAGTTGATCAGCCTTTGGGGCATAAAACCAGAGCAGAGACATCACTCTCTTCTGAGGAAGGCACAGTGATTGCGTACTCACCGGGCGAGAAGAACATGACCCAAAGGAACCACTGGAGTAGATAGACACTGACGAATCCCGCTCCCGCTGCATGATTGACGATCCCTTTGTCGAATATTCCAAGGGTAATTGCCCCCTGTATGACAAGCATCAAGGCAGCCTGACCAGTGCCTATCAGGTAGTTGGTTCGTCTTCCCCACACATCTAAGAGGTACCCGCCAACGATACCGCCGACACACCAACTGGCGTTTTGGATGGCGGAGATCCCGAACTGCAGGTGGGGATCCGTGATCCCGGCCGCGGAAAAGACTTGCGTATAGTAATACGTGAGCACTGAGCCCCCGTTCCAGGCCCACCAAGATTGAGAAGAGAACGCGACGAAAGATCTGTATCGAGCGGCCTTGGAATTCCAAAGAGCGGCCCATTTATCTTGCCCATGGGCTTGATCCCACGAGATGGCTTCAACGTCCGGGAACACCACGCAACAGTCAGCAAAGCTTCTAGGGGTTCACTGGTCTGGAGACCTCTCAATGCACTTCAAGTGCCTGCTATGCATCGAAAGACGATTGCATATGCATCGCGACGAAAGAGGGATGAAAAGGACCAGTGGCAGAGGGGATGAGGCGAAACCGGCAAAGGACGGCGAAAGTGCCACTTTCTTTCTTCACTCACCCGCACGCATCGCCTCGTACTCCGTTTCAGCCGCCTCTGACAAGATCAATTGCCCTTCATCGTGCACACACCCATGCAGCTTGCCAAGTACACGCCTGCATTGATCGTCTTTGCCTTTCTCGTATAGGTATCGGGCTGAATGTTGTGCAGTTCTATCAGCGGGAATATACTGTACGCCCTGTCCGAATACCGCCCATGCCGCGCGGGGGTCAATCGCTTATGGTTGACCGACCAGCATTCGAACAGTAAACGCCGCGCCTGCCCTCGGTCTTTCTATGCTCACGAGACTCTGGAACCCATGGTAAGACTAATAGCAGGAGTGTCGCTGGAATGAATGTGACGCCTAGAGCCGCTCGCCATCCCGCATTGCTGGTGGAATAAGAAACACCGTCTGTGGACAGACGGATCAATCAGTCAAATGAGCACTGGCAACCCTCCTGCTTTATGACGTGAAGCAAATAAAAGCTCACAGACGAGCCCAGCCTATTTAGTTGCAACACGCATCTCGGTCAGCGATTGTGCACACTCTAGATCTCAGTACGGGATATGGAGAATCTTCGGCTTACGGCTAGAAGACCGAAGAAGTTACCGGTCATCAAGGTGAACGAAGATACAAAACCTCGATCTTCCTTGGCAGCAATTTCAACGGCGTAGATCTGCAAAGAACGGAAATTCATGCTCAGCGTGCTCAGCACCTCTTCGAGATGGAGATGAACTATATGCCAGCTTGCTCACCTGATAGCCTAGCAGCAAGAAGCCTATAGACACACCCTCGATGACCCTAGCAGCGATGACGACTTCGAAAGACGGGCTCCAGACCAAGAGCGCAGTGGACAGTTCCATCAACAAAGCTCCCAGGACCATGGTGGGCTTCCGGCCCAGGTTGTCAAGGAAAAACGCGGCGATGAGGCCGCCTACAAGTTGACCGAGGGAATAGACTGGTCCTATCCATTGGTTTTTGGAACTGATCAAATGCAGATACCATCAGCATACGTTACCCCGTGATTGCGGTGCTCGGTCAAGCGAGTTTTCCTACGCAGTCGAAGGTCATCCGGAACGCCAAGTTCGGTGAGATTCTTCGGGGTCACTCACTCTGGGATGATAGTATCATAACCCAAATGCTTGATCCAGCTCGGCATCTGGATGATTGACGCAATGACGGACGCCTCATATGACCTGTATACCGGATACCCGCAAAGGCATCATCAAAAACGAGTACCAAGCGTCTGCCGCATAAGCACTTTATGCCTGTGCCCCTCGAAGCAAGTCCATCGGAGTGGAGTGGTCAACTCACCAACCGTCACCGCTCAGACTAAGTCCCAGGAGGATAACATATCTATACACCTTGAATCTATCCCATTTTCTCAGGTTGTCTGACCACTTCGTCTCTCCGTGACCCATATCGTACTGATCTGAAAGCCTTGACCCTCTGTTTCCCCAGTATCCTGCACCGGGAGGTCGTTGGCACGGGGAACTCAATGTTAGTAGAGGGATTGAATCCGGGTCGACTGCAAACCTGTCCAAGTGTGCCCCACTGAAGTCGATGTCCGCGAAGGCAGAAGCGGGCGAGACGGATTGCGTTGGCCAATGTCGTGACAGCGCGGTAACTTTCCCCCAAGGGTGTTCGAATTGCAAGTCAATAGTTGATTAGCCTCGGGCTATCGAGACAGACGACCTATGATAATGATAACGAGCGCTATTCCAAAGTAAGCACAAGGGTCCTATATGCTTAAAAGTGTAACTTGAGTTCGTTGCATTCTGTGATAAAGGTGCTTCTTTTCGGAAAGGAGAATGACCGATTGCAGAGTCCTAGTACGCTTTGTATGCATCTGAATTTCAGGCTCTAAAGTTCCAAGATCGATCGTCATTACCTTCCGATCGAAACCTCGCGTTCTCAGACCCTTCCAAACCGAAATCCAAACCAAAACCACGGGAATCACGCGCTTCTTCCATTTTACCTTCTGGATAAGGTACGACGCTATACTAATCTAATTGTTAGATCAGGAGGTCATCTGTTCTTATCGTACAGTACTCTGCTGTCCAAGTGGTTTCGCCCGATTTTACGTCACTTTCGTAGGAAAGGATGTCTTTACAAAATTCCAGCGGGATCAGCACGTACAGAGCGGTAAAAGCACAAAGGTAGTAACCGGGATCATGGACATGAATGCGTTGCATCTTTTTTATTGCATGCTCTTGTCCGACCGTTCCGAGCATTGTCAATTCCTAGATTGTCCTTATTTCGAAATTGTATGGATGCCAATCCGCTGCACAAGTTATACAGATTGCGGGGAAGCACAGTCATCTTCTATGAACTGAGCAAGTCCTGTGTAATTCCAAGTCGAGCTCGCTTACTCGTTCCTCTTGACTTCCATCTCCTCCTTGTAGACGAAATCCATCGATCCTCTCTTGAGCGCCATCAGTCTTCCCCACTCGAGATATAGCCTGAACATGTACGCGACCATGTCCTCCTTCCTCCAACTGGTCTTGGACCATTCTTGACCTGCTCGGGCTATATCACGCGCTAACGCAGGTTCCCCGTGAGAGTGGGAGTGCGGATCGCCTTGGAACTGCAGTGTGTAGATCGCAATGTCAGCCCGCGACCCCAAACAATCCTATATTAGTGTATCTGCTTTATGACGCGACTCACAAATACCATTGCGTCGTACAGATCGGAATAGTCCATCTGGATAGGTACATAGTGCACCCAGGGTTGAATACGGTCTGTCCACCATTCAGCTACGGGAAAAGGGAGTCTTGTCAGCTCCAAGCGACAAGATAACTGCCAATGCAGTGACAGCGGCACTTTCAATTCCTTGTTGATGATTCTTCTGACCAGCCCAGCCTAGACTCACGCATGATTGTCGCCTTGAACACGAGCGAGCCAGCTGCCAATAGCCTCTTGAATCTAGCTGACCATGCATTGCCGTCGCTACACGAGTCAAATTGGGATTCAAGTTATCAGCGATGATCGCAGGTTCGGTCGGATCCTTCGTCGCAACACCACACTCACACATCGATGATATACTTGTAGTCCAGAGCTTGCTCATGTGTCATTGGCTCGGACCATGCGAATTCGTGCGAGAGCTCATCACATGTCCCATCATCAATGCTGCATTCTGCGAGAACGTTCCTTCGATCATCAGCACCAAGGAGGTCACCCACAACAGGCCCATAACATGATTTCAACGGGCCAACATGTCGGTTATGGGTGGGAAGGTCGGCAAACTCACGGATAGGTACACCCGTGAACGCGAGGTCCATGAACCGGTTATTCAGATCGGTCAGTTTCAGACTTTGCAAACTCTTCTCCACCGTTCGAGACTTCATGCCCCGTGGAGGCGGCAATATCTGAACCTCTTCTCTTGCCTCATTATCGCCGTCATCCTGTTCTACCTGAATGTTCGTGAGTTTCAACAATCTGGTCCTGTGTGATCCTCGCCATGGCGTGTCGGTCGAATGATAAATCCCTGTGTTGCTACCCCTCCAGAGCAGTTGATCGTACTTCTTCCCGTCCCAAGGTATCTCCTGAATGTCGTCCACCCACTGTTCAACCGGCACACCGAGTATATCTGCGTGCAACCCCGTTTTAGACAAAGTGAAGATCGGAGTCAACGGTTCGACATGAGGATTTTTGCCCGCCAGTACACCATGCAGAGGCACTAGGTCAGGGTGAGAGCAGATGTCCATTGTAGCTCGGTGTGAGGAAATAAAGGATTTTTGGTTGAGTGAGGTGTGTGGCAAGAATGAAGGGATTTCATCATCCTCGTGCGTCTTTATCGCTGTTCGGGCTGGACAAGCGGCTGACCATCCTCGGAGGGTGAGATCGATTTCGTCGTCCGCATCAACCCCTGATATCAATTCCATCAGCGCTGTCGTCGAATTCTGTTCACGGGGTACCTTACTCACACTCATCCTCTTCGACATGATCCAGCAGTTCTCGCCTATGACCATACCCAATAACAGTCCGCGGGGTGTCATGAACCGACCAAACAGCTTCCAAGTCGGGCAGCCATCTCGCGATCGGCCTCAGAAGGTCAGCTTGCTGCTCCAGACGTTCATCGGCTCCATGGATCGCCTCATGACTGTATAGAGCTTTCGTTCGTAAGGACCCCCTTTTCACGCGCAGGACATATGTGTCGGGCAATTGTGAAGCGGCATAGCTTCTAGCACTCAAGTCACGAGGCGATAAGGCTCGAAAAGGGAGGATGTCACGGTAGATCTGGTCGTACTCGTCTGGCAAAGGAACGTTGTTCTCGCTGAAATTCGGTTACGTCGCGTAACATGATACAAAGCAGGTGACACCACACAGTGTAGGTAAGCCAGCTGACTGCAAGGCCGATCTGTCCTGAGTGTGTCATGAAAAGGCGAAAGCCAGACTCACCAGACATACGCCCACCATTTGTCAAATCCCTTGGGCGGCATTCTCTGATGCCGTCGCTTATACTCCTCAACAGCCTGCTTCAGCGTCTTACTTTGCCTCTGGACTTTCTCGTCCCACTCTGACCTCGCATCCCTGATGAGCTGGTAAATCGGATGGACAGTTGACTGTGGGTCGACCCTGAGAAATCCGTTCTCGATTGTATGATTCCCGGAGCGTTGGGAGTACAGGGAGGGGGGGAGTGGAGCTCGAGGAAGGCTCGCAGATGACGATGACTGCTGATGGCCCATTTGGCGACGCGGGACCCTTGCAGGACTGATATGTGGGGACAATGAGTCGTTGTATCGTGTATCGGAAGCGTAGCCTTTGGCCTCGGTATCCAGATAGGGCTGAACGATCGCAACGTAAAAACAATATACTCCCAGAGCGTAAAGGAGATATTTCACCCTATTGCCCCATCTCTTCCCTGCATCCAACAATCCATCCAAAGAGCTTCTCCGCCTCTTCCTCTCGACCTTGTCATCACTGTACCCTTCCTCCAGTACCGAGTCAAGCCGTCTCCCTTCTCCCGCTCTTGACCAACTTGCAGGAGGGTGAAGTGCCGCGTGCCTGATCGCCGCCGCTCCTTTTGCTGGATCACGCTTATACGCCGCGAGCTGGGCCTGGTGTTTCTTTTCTGCTAGATTCGGCGAGGGAGGTGAGGCCGACGCCTGGAAGGGTCTGCCAAGGAATGGTGGCGAGGTAGTAGAGGTAAAGGTATGGGATCGAAGCGACATTTCGTGTCTTCGTAGTCGGCAGAGGGGGAGATGTGCTAGAGCCCCTAGGGAAAAGATGAGGAAATGATTACGATGTCAGGCCGAGCAGATTTTGTCGAGTCCTCAGGAGCGGATATATATACAAGAGGTCAAGAGTACCGCCAGCGTCCGTGGACAAAGGAGCGGATCCAGGAGATGCTGATCGACTTCTGACTTGGCCGCTAGAAGTAGATTGGCTGAAGGAACATCCGTGAGATAGAAGAAACCCGATAGACAGATTGATACAAAGGAACCCTGTGCTTCTTGCCGCGTCGTCCGAATATGGAGGAAGTTGAGGATATACAATGCTGTAGGAAAGGTAGGAGATGAGTGTGCAGATGAACAAGATTGAGGGACGAAATCTCGAACGATTTGGACCGAGAGAGATCGTCTTAGACGTTTGATTTTCGGTTCAACTGGATATAGCTGCATGTGGGCGATCCATGCAGATCAAATGTGATCCGGTTCGACCTCCTTTGCTTGTCCGCTAGCTAGCTCAGGATAAGGATCAACCGTGGCCCGGCGGAATAGGAGAGGCTGGAATGTACGCAATGTACTTGTATCGCCCACATGATTGTGTAGATCCTCCTCCCCTGATTAGACGATGGATGGCCTGTGCGAAAAGAAAGGACAGGGGACCGGCCGGATCAGTGCGGACATGACAGGCAGCTGGCTCTTTTTTTCTCAGCTTCTCTCCTTCCGCGCATTATTGGCATAGGTGGCCTGTCGCTCGCTCTGTCGACATTGGGTTGATTGCAATTGCAATCGCGTTACGAGTTCCATCTCCGTGTCTCGCTATGCGTTGCCCGCTTGCCATACTGTATGACAGAGGCCGGTCCTGTTGATAGACGTCTGATACGTCAATTGAATGAGAAGTCAGGAACACAGAATAAGACAAGATAGGTCGATCTAGCGAACATTGCGAAGTCATTTTCTATTCAATATGATGTAAAGCGAGGAAAGCAAAGAAATCCAAAGTCTCAGGTTTGCTCATTTAGCATTAGCATGAGAGACGACAAGAGGCAGTCGCGAGTGACTGACTCAGAACTCTTCTCTGTACCTGATCTAGTGGTAATCTACAAGTAACTTGCTATAACGTGGCGATTCATATATCCCAGCTGCACTGGGGGGTTCATCTCAATCTTGCAGGCTCACTCTCTCGAACCAGAGCATCGTAAACTTGCTGTGTACTCGTACTCGAATAGGGGATAGGGCAGTGGCGTGTCTCATAAATATCATATATATACCATATGCCATTCACGCACGTGACGCGAATGCTGTGAGATAAGATGCATAAGGCTAGGACAGGACTGCGCTTTCTGGTTGTTATACGCTGTACACCCGGACAGACAGTATAACGGAGCTTGTCGAGCATCACATCTCTCCCGTTGCGCGTATCAGCAGTGATGGGAGAATGAAACGAGCCCATGTATGAAGAAGATGTATGTATGTATCGCTTCTTCTCTGTCTCCGCTTCGAAGATAGCCATAACGACCGTGGGTGGTGGTGGGTTGACAATTCGAGCTCTCTCTCAGGGTTAGTATTTTGTATGTATCGCGGCGCGTCAAGCGTACAACGTGCGTAAAACTGGTTGCATTGCATTGCATATCTGCATGCTGCATCTCCATAGCATGCTGTCTATCATTTATCATTTTGTTACTTGACAGCTATAGCAACACACATCAAAGGGGAGTTGGGGTACTTGTACAACTAGAGCTACAGCCGACTTGCCGACTTGCATTGCTCGTGTGCATAAACATCATATATCACATATTGTGTAGCTATATCTAGATATCTATCACAACCTTTTACGCGTATAGATTCAGAGTTCAGTATCGACATTGACCGACCAGTAAAAGTGCTCCTTTCAGGCCCAAGCGTGGCCTACTCGTTGTCCGACCTTACCCTCTCTGTTTGATCAAACGTCAACGTCCAGATCATCCAATCTGCACATCGATTCATCCGCTCTTTCTTTCCTATCTCTTTGACAATACACGACGCTCCTTATCCGCCATTGATCTGCATTGGCCCGGTGCCAACATCCCTTGGCGGTCATGCCCAACCCTCCGTCCCCTTCATCTTCGAGCTCAACGACCGAAACTACTATCCCGACCCCGGACCAGCCGTATACATCTCGTCGATCCTCGCTGGCTTCGCCCGCTATCTACACATACTCAATGTCGGGCAGAAAAGGCGAGGACGATGGAGGGGATCTCTTCTCTCCCTCTACCTCCACGATCGATGAGGTGTCAAATAATGATACACCACAGCCCAAGGGCAAGATCACAGCATCCTCACTCACTTCGACTATGGATCAGTCGCTCAACGAGATGACTTCGCCGACGCCATTCTCGCGAAGAAGGTCAAATACCGCCGGACGTGCGCCGCCTCCTCCCCCAATTTTTCTACGTCGAGCTACCGGTATGGCAGATGGCGACGAAGACGAGGTGATACCCGTACCCGGATCAGCGTCTACATCAAGCCAACCTGGGTCTGCTAGGGGACTGAACATCGCAGGACTAGACATGCCTCATATCGCGTCCCCCGGATTGGTAGAAGACGAGCGGGAAGGCGAAGATGGGGAAGACGAGGATGCTTTGCCTGAATTGATGGCTTCGCCCAGACCGAGGTTAAACTTTGGTAATGCTGAGGGCGCACCGGCGAGCCCAGCGTGGCAATCGTTTGAAGCGCCCCTCTCCTCAGGTCCACAATCATCGGCCTCTTGGGGCAGGAAGTCTTCGCTAGACGTTCCTTCTCCCCTTGGTCCACGCACCAACGAGAGAAAGTTCGAGCCCACCCCTCAACATGGTCTTCACGCCCGTAATCTATCGCTGTATTTTCCGCAACCCGGTTCAGCTACCTTGCAAAAACCAAACGGAAGCCCGATGTTGATGGAATCGCCCGTTCAGCCTAATGAGACGCTCATGCCATCTGCTGATGGAGATAGGAACGTCTTTGGAGGGACCGGAAACTGGAGCTTTGGACAGGCCCAAGTTGACAAGGAAGATGAGATACAGACCCTTGAAGGTGTCAAACGGAGCAAGAGAAGGGGCCACCATGTGAGTCAATCATGCCATATTGAAACCTCAGATCACACGCTGATGTTCATGTCGAATGCAGCACAAGCATTCACTTTCGCACAACTTCTTCTCCTTCCTCGATCCTACCCAAACCAACCCCAACCTCGCGGCTTCTCCCTCGCCCAATCCTGCGCCTTCACCTGGACCAGAAGCGACCCCTGCACCGGTCCCCATGCCTCGCTTAGCGCCAACTGCAATGAATGCAGCTTCACCCACTTTATCGCCCTTGCCGCCGTCAAAGTCTGACCATCGCGGCCAATTCTTGTTATCTTTCGCGGTATTGGAATTTCTTATAGGCGCAGGTCTGTGGATTGAGGGTCAAATGAGTGGTTGGAGATGTTTGGCTGGCGTGGGGTATCTTGTGGTCTTCGACGCTATGGGTGTTGCTGTGGAGATGGTAGCAAGAGGTGAGGGACAGGGTTGGAGCAGCGTACGGAAGCCGTATGGGTGAGTTTACTTCTTCAAGATGAGCGTATCCAGGCTGACGAAATTTGGCGTCGGATCGCTACAGCCCTTCTCGATACATATCGCTCTTGTACTTCGCCCAGTCTCTCTTCCTCGTCTTCGCAGCTGTATATATCGCCAAAGAGTCTCTGGAGCAGGTGATCTTAGGCGCTGGTGCGCACGAACATGCAGTGGGAGGACACGGGCATGGTAATTCGGCTTCGGAAGGTGATGAAAGGTGAGTTGATCATTGAAACAATGAATTATATTTGTGCTCAGCTTATCTGATTCGTGTCATGTATAGGGACTTCCCGCACTTCCTACTTTTTTGCGCGGCTGCATCGAGCATCTTCGCTGGCGGCGCATTGGGTAATCACGGCAAGCTGGTAGATGGTGAGTCATCAACTTTCGTTGACGCTGCATGTAAAGGATCATGGCTAATTATGTTTTTTTAGCTGTCGGGTCGCTCTTCCTGACTTCGTCGTACCTCTCGCTGCCATTTGTGTCGAGATTATCTAGCCTGTTCGCCAATCCATTTTCCCTCACTATCGCTGGAGCGAGTTCTGGGATTCTGGTCAGCACGCTGCTCGTGCCTCCGTGAGTGTGATCTTCCTGTGAACACGACAGTCCTACACCCAAGTAGGACCCCACATATCGTCCTTGTTCCTTCTATCATGATCACTGATCCACTATGAAATAGATCCGCACTTCATTCTCTCGACTCGTTCATATCTCTAGTCCTGACGGTCCTTACGTCCGCTCTTTCTTATCCTCCGACAATCGCGTTCGCCCATGTCCTCCTACAAACTGCCCCTCCCGCTTCGCAGTCGCAGATGCTGGGTCTCCGGAAAGCCTTGAAGGAGATCAAAGAGGATCGGCGGGTAGTTGGCTTGGGTACGATGAGATGCTGGACGATCACGGCTGGCAAAGGATCATATGAGGAGAGGTACCCTACAACTCCTAGTGCGAGTCGTAACAACTCGATTTCCGGATCCCCAAGGATGGATCGGTTCTCGTTTTCCGCACCATTGTCCTCGCCCCCTGCACGACAAGCCTCTTTCTCCGAACTCGCCAGCATGGCTCCAAACTCGTATCCCTCTCCATATGGTTTCCCACCGAATCAAGGCCCAGGTTGGTCCAAAGACAAGGATAAGGACGAGGGTGCTCCATTGGTCATCACGCTCATTGTTCACGTTCACCCCGATCTGGGGGACAAAGATGTGCTGGAAGTCACAAAATTCAGCTATCTGAAACTCGAGGGCGCAGTCTCCGGTCAGCCTGGGATGCTGGGCCGGAGGGACGGGGAAGTGAGCGTCCAAATCAAGAGAGGCTGGGAGGGGTTGGAAGATGGTTAGGCGACCGGACGTTGCAGGGGTGTTTGGTGACGGAGTATGGAGATCATACATCTGTGTAAAGTATTCGTGTCTGTATCATAGCGCATCGACAACTTTCTTTCGGGATTCCGATCAAGCACACACGGAGGAAGGATAGAAAGGTAGATCATTACACGCACCCTCATGTATCAGGATCAGGATACTTGGAAGTGGGATGGCTGGGGGAAAGGACAAGGGTCTGCACTTATCCTACTGACAGAAATGCTCACCCAATATTCACGCGTTGTAAGGCAATGGGAAAACAACCGTCTATGGGACTGTAGGCTCGACAAAGAAGGTATACCAATCTATTTCATTCCTGGGGCATTATTACCGGACGACTCTCCATTTACAGACTTCACGACTACTGCCTGCCTGACCCAGCAAAGCCTGCAAGGTGCTCCGCTAAGAGCCGTAACTCATACGACTGGCTCGGAAACTCGCTCCGCGGTCTTGCTCAGCCCAAGCATCGGCAATCGTGAAGTGATTGAAGAGGCTCTTTCGATCTCTAGCTGATTGCACTGCATATAGGGCATCATGCCGGAGTCGTAGAAGGTCCGTTCGGCGGAGTTGCTAAAATGTGGGAAGGGTTCATCAACAAAGGAAACAAAGCGTGTGAGCATCCACGCTTTGATTTGGTCCTACTGAGAAGGGCACGGCGACGGAGAGGAACCGGAATGGTCCTAGTCACTGCTATGACTGCATAACTCACGACTCTGTCGCATAGCTGCCGGAAGATCGAATCTCGGATATCGTACAGTGCGAGCGGTGTGTCAAACTATGATACCCTATCAGCAACATAACTCTTACAGCGCGAGTGATCACGCTTGTCGAACAGCGTGGTGAGGTTGGGGCATTGAAAAGGCTCACTTCTGCAACTTTGCCTTGGTCGAGGACTAAGATGCGGTCATAATATGCGACAGTTTGCAATCGATGGGCGATCGAAATCAACTATAATCAAAGGCACGGCATGACATGGCAAGATCAACGACAATGACAAAGCTCGAACATGTGAGAACCCATATGTTTCCACCTAGAGGAATACACCCCAGACCTGCGTGCGGACCAGAGAGCGATCGAACTCACCGTGACTCCCTGAAGGTGATTCTGAATGATACGCTGGATCAACGCATCTGTTTCTGGGTCGACCGAAGAAGTAGCCTCATCCAACAGTAAGATCTTGGTCTTCCTTGCAAGAGCTCGAATCAAAGCCACTTCCCATCACCAAAACGTCAGGATCATGCCCCAACAAATAGCTGTGAGCGTTCGCCCTTGGCGCCCACTTACAAAGCTGTTTCTCGCCCGCAGAGAAGTTTGACCCCTCATTCGAAACTGCTGCATCGAGCTTGAACTTGTCTTTCATGCTTTGAGTAGATGGCAGGAGTGGGTCCGCATGGATAAGCGACATGAGAGAGTTTAGGTGAGAATCTGAGTGAGCTGAAAGCGGGTCCAGGTTCTCCCTATTCAGACACCTCCAATCAGTATGTATATGGTGTGATGGACACGCGACTTACCGCACGGTTCCCTCGAAAAGGAAGGCATCCTGGGGAATAATGCCAATCCTCGAGCGGATCTTTGTGGCAATAAATGGACATTAGTCTGAAAGCCCGAGAAGAATAACGGGAGAGCCTATCAGGAATAATCTCGCATCTGTGTCGCTCACCGTGTCAATGCCAACGTTTCTCAAATCGACTCCATCGACCTCGATCTTGCCATCGACAGACACCATCCGCATAATAGCTGCGACCAGACTACTCTTGCCCGCACCTGTTCGACCGATGACACCAACCTTCTCACCACCCCCAATGTCGAAATTGAGACCCTTCAGTACCCATGGACCAGGATCCGAGTATCTCAGAGATACATTCCTGAAATACATGGAGCCTCTTGAAGGCCAAGATGGAGATGGATCCGAGGGAAGCGTTGGCGATGGCTCTCGAGGTAATGAGGTGTAGTGGATTATCCGTTCAGCGTTATTCTGACAGCCGACAAACCAATGCTTTGTGAGTCAAGCTCGTCCCCTTCTACTATTCGTTGCCCTAACTCACCATCTCGAGTTCGACCTGGGCATAGAGCGAGACCAGATGAGAGAACAACGAACCAGCCGCCAACGCGTAGGAGAACACAACACCAAACTCGGCTGGGTCTACCGAATGCCGGAATAATATGCCAAAGATGGCGATGAGCTACATCACTCGTAGCGTATGCGAAAGAGTCACTGGTGAGCAGATGAACTTTTTGTTGCTCGGTGCGCGTGAAACATTGATCACTTGGAGCTCTGCGCGATGCTTACGAGTATAAGTAGGTTCGATGAGAGGTCTAAGCGAACGCCCAGCCACCTGACAGATTGGCGAGAAGTATCATCAGCGCGCAGTTCCTTCGTATCAGTTTGTGTTAGAAGACCTTTACCGCTGAATGATAAGCTGTTGATCGCGTAGTCAAGTGTCAGGTGAGCCACAGTTTGATTATACGATTCGTCACCGACAGCGACGAGCGCTCACCGTAATGATATATGCTCGCTTTGGGTGAAACATTCAGGATCAACACCATTGTCCGCTGTATCCTGCACCAGGGTAAAGCTGAAACAGGTGATCCGTTGCTCACCCCTTCAATGTTTATAGCACTCTGCATCCTGTCTTCGAATATCTCTTGCTTCCCGAACGCGCGAATCACCGAAAGACCATCCAGCTTTGGAGATAACAGTCAGCTTGGAATCGTACAGGATAGAGTCGGGCTTCTATTACCGGCTCGCCAGGAGCCGAAAGATGTAGGAACTCACCTGTTCGCCGAAAGAGCTGTAGATCTGGGATCTGGTGATACTGTCTATCCGCTTGACTTCCCGCGAGCACTGAGTATAATACGAGCCGGCAATATATTGCCCGTTCAAACGCACCTTGTCAACTCAGGCAGGGTCTGTCCGCTGCGTGGGAAGGATTGGCGATACTCACGTAGAAGAAGCAGAGAGGAATGAATGCTAATCCCAGATAGGGATACGTATACAGTATCAGACCAAAAGTCCCGACTGCCGCCAAGGAATTGCTGCAGAGCTTGAGGTCAGCGATCTCGCTGACATGGACTTGTGTACTTGGAGCATTGGAGCTAAAGAGATCGAACTTACACCAGCAAAGTCTCCCATGAAAACGCCATGCGGTCATCGAGCATTTCGATGTCTGAAGATTCAATGCATATCAACCGCATGAGACGTCAGCCCAGGCAGGTCCGGGAGCTCATCATACTCGGACAGCTGATACAAGTACGACTGACCTTTCGAAAGTCGATTAATGATCCTTCCGCTCTGTCAAAGTATTCCGGTCAGTAACTTCGTCTATGGCCACCAACAGATCCGATCCTTGTCGAGCACGAGCACAGTGAGTGCAGTAGTCGCGTGACCGGGAGCCTACTCACTGGCGTTTGGTCATGCCACTTGACGGGAGCTCGCATGACGTGCTCCCATGCTTTTGCGAAAAGAGCATAAGAAGCTCGAAGACCCGCCACGAACATGGAATATGAGGCGCCCCACTGAGCAGCCAATAGCGGTCAGAGTGGATTCGAGGGGGTAACTTCAGCTTGAGCCGTGACTTACGGTGAAAACGCCGATGGCGACTCCGAGCACTTTAAGTTTTATCAAGATATGACAGGCCCGATCAGCAACAGCTCTCAGGTTTAACTGTAGGAAGGCAGCCTTACCGCCATAGACACCCATATAAACACCTTGACCCAAACCACAGTTTCCCGCAGACCACCAACCGAGCCAAAGACTATTCGCCACCGTGGCCAATTGCGTCAAGATCAGTAACCCTCCGAATACAATCGGCCAGAGCCAGGACCCCATGGCACGGAAATACATGAAGTAGACGGCCCAGGGTATAGCTCCTGTCGGCTTATCCTCCTGCATCATATCTCTGGCATCTTCTTTAGATCTTGAAACAGGTTTGTCATCCGTGGTTTTTAGTCTCGTAGACGCATCAGCAGGACTCGAGGGGGAAACTGGGACGTGTTGATTGTCGTGTTCTGCGAACAGAGATCTGAACGGCCCTTCTTGAAGCTTGAGGGACTAGGATGGTGTGTGGACCAGGAGGTCAACGATGACGAAGTTTGTCCGTCTTGTCGGTCGGCACACGATCCAAGGCGTCTTCTAGCGGCTCACCTCATAAGTACCCTGCTGAACGATCCGGCCTTCTCCCACCTGATCGCGATCCATCACCAAGATGAGATCCGCTTTTGGAAGGATATCCAGCTGATGAGTGACCATGACTCTAGTCCTGTTGACCAGCGGTTCTGAGAGAATGCATTCTTTCAAGATGTGATGTGAGACATTCGCGTCGACCGCCGAGAGCGGATCATCGAGCAGAACGATCGACGAGTTGGAATAGGCTGCTCTGGCAAGGGAAAGCCGTTGTCGCTGACCACCTGAAAGCAGGAGACCTTTTTCGCCGACATTGGTGCTGTCATGAGCATATCAAGGTGGAAACCCAGTCAGTCGAAATATGGAACTACTGTACCTTCTGTACCTTCGGAAAAGCCCTTGGGAGGTTTGGATGTCGATGCTCTAATCGAACTCACAGATCACCCTGCGCCATACCTTCTATATCGTTACTCAAGGCACAAGCATCTTGAACGGACTTCAACCGCTCAAAGTCGATATCTTGTGGAAGCGCTGAGAAGGTGATATTATCCCTCAGGCTTCCAGAGTGGATCCACGCTTGTTGTGGGACTGACCACAGAACAAGTCGACAACCGAGTAGAGTACAGTAAGCTTCCTGGCCTTTAGTGCTCATTCATGTACATGTAAGGATCGTCCATTGGCTTAAGTGGACATACCATAGCTGATTGAGCCTCCGAAAATAACATGACCGCGGGCTTGCTTCATGTCGCCTATCAGGCCAGCAAGCAGGGCCGACTTGCCTGTACCGACTCGACCCACAACACAGACCAAAGCGCCTATATAACCCCCAAGTGGACAAGTCAGCTCAGATGCTAGGGCTGACATTCAATGCTGTGTATACAGAAGCCCTCGAAAACATGAACATGCCTCGAGGAATTTGAAGCCCGATCCCTCTCAAGGTGAATGGCTTGGCCTGCTCGGCTGCCTTTTCATCGGCACTGCCTGCCGAACCGGCGTCGAAGGATTCTAGCACGGCTTCGAAGTGAAAATCCCCCTGAACATCTATGGCGTGTGTTGCGGTATGGTTGATGTTGAGCGTCGCCGGGATCTCTTCCGCTCTGAGCAATCGGCTGATTCGCCCTATAAATTCGGCGGTCTTTCAGCGTCCGGCACTTGTGTTTGAGAGTTTCGATACTCGCACTCCGCATGAAGGGCCCACTTGGCGAAGGCGAACTCACCAATACCGACGAGTGCATCACTGACAGCTGTGAAACACATCGGAAGAAACGAGATCGGGACTTTCAGGACATTGAAGTATTGCAAGCCCGAGAAGATGGAAGCTGCGTTGAGCTCATGGCCGCTCAGGCCATAAGCGACAAAGGTCACTGATCAAGTTTCAGTTGAGAATCTTCTTCCACTGTGACGTGACTGTTAATGTTTTGGGGGCTTTGGCGAAAGTCTACTTACATACAGCAGCAAGTGTGGGAATTACAGCCATACTAGCGTTCATGGTCGCACGATTCCAGCCGTTCCTTCTCAGATAGACGAGCTCATTCTTCCTCAACTCGGCTACTCGAGCTGAGAAGAACGAGACATATGCGAAGAGCTTGACCGACCGGATGGCAGTAATGGTCTCGCTCAGCAAGCGGACTCGGCCGTCGACGTATTGAAGCTGAGATTGGCGGGTCCGCATCATCCGGGTGAACATGTATGCTAAATGGCTCGTCTTAGGTCCCGAAATCTTTACGTTCCTTACAAGCGGTGCTCTGCTGACTCACCTTGCAGTGGTCCAGCGAGAGCCAATACCTACAGAGGTACAGAGGTGCAGAGCATGGTCAGCAGAGGCGGCTCCCATAGCCCGAGGGTTCAAGTGTGGCGCAAGCAGACAATCTTGCCCCATGCCCCATGACGCTTACCGCCACCCCAACAAGCGCGGAGTATCCCAAGGTCCAGACCAGCAGCCCCAATCCAACCAGAATCTGCACCGGCTGAACCACTAGATCAAGAGTCATTGGCGCCGAGAAGTCCTATGTGAGAAAGAGCGCACTCGCTACTGTATCAGGACCTATTCGGGACTCAGAAGAAGGCAAATCGCACATACTAAAAAGGAAGCGTCTGCTGAGACCATCGTTGTCATTTTACCAGATGTCATTTCGGTTTTGGCTGTGCTTGATAACCGCCTGTAGTGGCTGGATCAGCGTGTGCATTTGTCAGTCACCAGAGCAAGCAAGGGCCTCAGCTTACATTGATTTTCGTCCGATCGAGTCGATCAGCTACATGAAATTGAGTCACCAATATCAGCTGCTTGGAATTGACCAATGACGTGGAAAGTACAGTAATACCATGGTTGGGAGCCGAGTACGACCACGACACACTCACCGCTGCCCGCATCATGAAGCCGATGACACTCCCTCGCTGCAAAGCCTGGTAGTTGAACAAGCTGGCACCCTGCACCATAACAAACAATGCAAATGCCAAACCGATCACGTAGCCTAAGCCGTTCGGCGCAGGAGTGGAGGGATCAGCATGGTGATCATGCGCTAGTGTAAGCTGGTCGATGAGGAGCTTGGTGATCAATGGCGCAGTGATTTGCAGACCCGCTGTAAGGGCATCTAAGTCAGCTCTCAACACTCAGCGAGACAGCGCTTGTAGGCGTTCATGATCGGGGACACTGGCATCAATCGACGATCATGTCGGAACACGAGTACAGCTTACCCGCACAGGCTTTACAGATAACCGCTTTCCACCACTTCCACCACACGGTGCTATACATTGCCCTTATCAGACTCATGTCATACTCTCTGCCGTCTTCGATAGCGAGCTCCCCTGCTTCAATCCTCTTGGCTTTGCTTTTCCCATGTTTACTGATCCCCCGTCTGTTCTTCTTCTCGACACCTTCCTTTTGATCGGGCTGCGAGTCGAGAGGCAGAGGCGGAACCGATCGAGACTCTGAAGGACAGCTTGTCTGCAGATGAATCGACGAATGCTGGACGGCATACTCATCGATGGTATCCATGAATGCCAAACTCTCCCTAGCCTGCTTGAGATATGCCCGGGACGATCTTTCAGAGAACCGATGGTTATCCAAATTGGATTGCAAGGAGCGAGCAGTCACACAAGGTCCGCTACCTAGCTTACGCTGGTTGTTGTTGTCGATCGCATGAGGGCGTTTGGAGGGCGGAGTTCTGTCCATGAGATGGGACTGCAGCTGGTTTGCAAGCTGCTCAAAGTAGCTCATCATGGTTAGCGTTGGATCCTAAGGCATTTCTCCCGCAGGCGGTAACTTACGGTCTTGCACTCAAGGTCACTTGTCAATGTCCAGAGATCTATCAGGCTTCAATAATCAGTATCACGTCTCAAGCTTGTGTGATCAGGTTTGGTTGGCACGTCGTACCTTCTGTCTCCAGTGGTCTTGAGTATCCTGCTCTCATGATCGGCGTAACCCAATGAAACAGAATTTTTGAGAGGAAATTCGCTTGGGTCTCGGGGAGGGGTTGATCACCAAAAACACCTGGTGGTGCCGGGACCGGCTTGTAGAATGGGATAGGCATATTGAGTCAAGCTGTGTACCAATATGAAGCTCAGAAGGCAGTTCGGGACGGTGAGTAAAGGATAAATTAAGATTAGGTGTCCTCACAAATCGGACATCTCTCATTACATATTTCCAGTTAGTAGCATAGGTACTAGTATCAGATCAGCGAGTGGTATGAAATGATCCACGTCGAGCTCAGCACAAAGGATTCAGGAAGGAGGGCCTATAATGAGCTTCGGCCGAAGGTTCAGGTCCTTTGCAAAGACTACCTCCATATTTCGTTCTGACAGCATCGACTTGATGAAGCATTAAGTGAAGGCAGCTAGACCTATAGCAAAGTGAGTGCCTAGAAGATAGATGATACCAGCTTCTTTGCTGTTCAGTCATTCACACGGTGAACTGCTACGATCGAGGGGAGGAGTAATTGAACTCCCGTGTTGAATAAATGGACCAATTTGATCGTTTCAAAAGAATAGTAGAAGCTCGCGCAGGTTAGTCTGAGTGATACAGTATACGATACCAATTTGGCGATGCTTTGACCAGACTGATTGCCCTTTGTTTTCTTGGATGATGTACGATATCAAGTATGTCGGAGATTTTCGAGGTTGCTTGCACTGATCATATAGTGGCCTATCTTTCCAGCCTTCCTTGCATGAATCCTATCGCATTCACTCTGTACAGGTTGTCACGTCTGATTTGATCTGATCTGATCAGCCAGGGAATGGAATGAATGGTTGAAATGGTGCGCCACTTTGCCACTTGCAGTACTGGTAGGGAACTGGTGGCCACGCGAGATGCACGCCACCCCACTCTCAACATCATACATATGCCATCATAGCGACTGCTACATGCATAACCTTACTGTACTCCGATGCTATGTTGACCATTCTCGCCGTTCAATACTACGAGTACTTCGTCATTCGCATGGCCTTTCTATTCCTTCCTTTCTCTCTCTCTCTTCAAATCATCGTGACTTTATCATTCGTGCGACGACACCAGCCAGTCCAGCTCCCGCTAAGCCTGTCTCACATTTCTCGACATACTATCCTCACGGGAATCAACTCGATAACAGAGTGTCATTCAACCTTCTCCATCGCGTTGCCGCCTATTCATCCAGGGTCCTAAGCTAAGAAGTAGACGCAGGCATACCCAGCTGCTTAGGCGCTTGTACTTTGAAAAGGAAAGCCCTCACAATGGTGAGCATCTTCTGAACCTGTGATCAAAACGGCATACCGGGTTTTGTTCACCTCAGCTTCACATTCACGTTGATCTGTGTTGCAGCGCCATGCTGATTCATAACTCTGTGCATCCCTCAGTCCACAACCGCCAAAAGACGTCTGATTCGAGACTTCAAGCGACTCGCTTCTGATCCTCCTATCGGCATCTCAGGAAGTCCGAATCCCGACAACATCATGGTCTGGAACGCTGTCATCTTTGGACCTCGTAAGTGATCCACTTCTTATTCATCACGTATGGTGTCCCGCTCTGTTGTTAAGGTCGTCGGGGAGGAGGCGGTACGGTAGTCAGGCAGGATTGGAAGAGCACACAAATAGGGAATCCACACCCATAATCTCAAAGCCTCGATTGCAATGACGCTGATCTATTCTTCATTGAACACTACCCTCTTTCGTTCTCTCGTCCCTCGGCAACTGTCCTACGTATATATTATACTTCTCTCTCGGTAATCTGCCAAATGTCGCCCAACGACACTGTTGTTCTCGTCACGATGTCACGCATACCATACTCGATCATCCTCGTCTCATCACGCAATGCACAGCCGACACGCCATTCGAAGACGGCTCCTTCCGACTCACCTTAACATTCTCAGACTCATACCCCAACAAACCGCCAACAGTCCGCTTCGTATCCAAGATGTTCCACCCGAATATCTATGCCAACGGGGAGCTATGTTTGGACATTCTGCAGAATAGATGGAGTCCCACGTATGATGTTGCGGCGATCTTGACTTCGGTCCAGAGTTTGCTGAATGACCCTAATCCCGCGAGGTGAGTGGTGCACCTTTCCTCTATTGATGACAGGGGTAGCTATCGCGGTGTCTTGGCTCGAGGCCTGCTAAGTCCAAACAAATGTCCAAACGCCTGAACGCGTGTGTCCCGCTGACACCCACCCCTCTCTTCCCATAGTCCCGCCAATGTAGATGCCGCTCAGCTCTTCAAGGAGAATTCGAAGGAATACGAGCGAAGAGTCAAGGTGAGTCACTCATCCCAATACCTCCATCGATTGTCGCATCCCCTCTGAGCGCAGTTCAACTTCATCCCCTGGATAGGGCGGACTCATCCCGTCCCGTTGTGGGTGAGCTGGGTATAGCATCATCACTGACGGAGCATGATATGTATAGCAAACCGTCGAGCAATCATGGCTCGACAACTCGGATGAGATCGAAGAAGATGAGCCGACAACGTCCGCAGCGGCTCACGTGATAGCGGCCTAGAGAGGTGGCTCCATCGTCTCGGCAAAGCTACCGCTTATTCGACGAAAGATGACTCAGGTCTCGTTCGTTGGGACTGCAAGGCATAACCAACTCTGTTCTAATGACAATTGGTATCACATCTCACTCTGAGATAGAGGACAAGCGAGGTCTGCCGGAAGAGTCGAAGTAAATGACATAGATCAGACAAGTTCGAGGAGAGGGCCGAGGTCGATTGTTGGTACATCAAAGTGGGAGGTAGTGGAAGCGCGGACTCCTCAAGGGAGGAGGACGTTAGAGTGGAAGGCATCACGCATAATGGCCAAGTCGAACTCTCATCATCAAAACTTTCACAATCTTCTCGTTGCCTGTTCATTCATGAAGATCCCGTTATGATGCTCATTAATCATGCGATGAGTATCGATTTCTACGTGGAGCGCAAAGCTCTACTGTCATAACCAATGTCACATACGTATACACCTGTACTTTTATACCTCTATGTCATGCATCATCCTGTACTTGTATTCTTTGCTTACCACACCAAGAACGTCTCACACTTGCGCTCTGAACAATGAAACGCATAGGATCCGCGGCGTCGGCCACTGATTTACTTTGAGGTTTTCTCATGTGCATGCAAGATACAATAAGAAGTATTATGTTACAGCGTTCAAGCATGGGGCCACATAAATAAAGTACAACAACCAACGTAGGAGTACAACATGCCAAGGAAGAGCCAAGGATCTACGCAAGTATGGTCTCCCGGTTTCTGATAGATTTATGCAACAACCGACAATCAGACATATTGCCACACTTCTTCAAGCCACTATTAGGACTTCACCTCTGTCGCCGACCAGTGTCAACCTAATCTTGTAGAAGATTCTCAACTCCCTACTTTCGCCGTTGACCTGGGGGACCGAATCACCCTCGGACTCTGCTACGATACCTCTGGCGGTGTCGACGTTTGCATTTGGACCGGAGATCGGGATCCGGACGTTATGCAGCCACGTGCGAAGTGGAAGGGCATGAGTTGCGTCGCAGTATATACGCAAATGATCGCCAGCTTCCGGTCGGACAGGTTGGCCGGTCAAGTCGAAGTTAGGTTTCGTTCCGATTGGAGGTGCAGGCTCAACCGCGAGTTTAGCCTTGGAGTGTTCCACGCTGTTCTGCGCTTGGCCTGGAGCAAGGGCGTCATGGTCTCCAGTAGCTTTATCGCCGGCTGTCATACTCGATAAGGGAGAGACGTCCAGGTGGTTTTCGAGCGGTTTCGGAGTTGGCAGATCCAAGAACGGATCAGGTTTCGGGCCAGAGAAGGCGTACGAGATGTGTCCCACAGGAGTATCGGGGTCCAGATAGAGAGGGTGCAGAAAATTCTCGAGAAAGGACAGAAGAGCCGACTTTGTCCACTCGATAGGAGCCGGTTTGATTTTCTTCGAGCTTTCATCAGATAACTCAGAAACAGGGCTGTCGAAGAAGTACCCTGTCGAAGGTACGATTTTATTCGTTTTGTTGTCAGCGACGGATGCGTGCGGGACCTCTCCGAGATAGTCGCCATCGTTGTCGAGTGGATGATTCAGCGTGGGGATGAGAACAGGGCCATGTAGCGGTATAAGCCAATAGACTCTCCTACGAGGATACACTATCATGTACTCAAAAAGCGAAGGGTGGAAAGGGTGACAGCCGGCATCCGAAGAACGGTTGGAATGTTGTTGTGCTTGAGGATTGGGGGGCGCCTGGGAGATATACGCTCGTGGTAGCTTGTATGGGGGGATAATCGTTTTCAGGCGTTTCTTTTTCTTGCGTTTTGAGAATTGTCTGGCGGGGTGAGAGTATGGCTATGATTGCGCATGAACGATCAGCTTTTATAACTCACGATTTCCAAGAAGCGTAGATGTATTAAAGCCGTATATAAACGCGAAGAGCGTCGAGGACTTCGTACTTGGGTCCACAACTTGACAACTCACCAAAGGTACGACATTCCAAATTTTGCCATATCCTGCGTCGTTCTGGATAATCTTTCTCCACCAACTCTTCCGCCTTTTAGACTCTTCTTCCCAATTTATTCCGACCGCGTCATCCTTGGTCGTCGAACCATCCCCATGGATATCATCGGAGGATGTCAAGCTAACCTGCGGCCCGCCTACCGGTTGTGTCCCGGCCGGCTTGGATCCCACCTGATCATGAAGTCTGAGAATGTCTACCGGTTTAGGGAGGCCTTGTTGTTCTAACAAGATGTCGACATCGATGGCCCAGTATTTCCCTTTCCTTTCCCTCCTGGCTTCGATACTCTCTGGAGACTCGACAACCGTGCCATTATCGCTGATTTGACTGGCAGGCTTCAAATTCAGAGGAGGATCCGCCCATAGGGGTTCAAAGTCGTCTATGTGGTCCAGAGTTGGATCGAGATCAACGGTTGTATTAGAGGCCCATTTCAGCAAGTCCAGTGGTGCTACTCCAGGTATATTAGCGGTATCGATGCTGGTCTCGACTCCGGGTAAGCCCAGCGAGGCGGTATCCGGCGGAGCATGTGCGAATGCGTAGGCGTATCTCAGCCCATCGAGTGAGCCTGTCGTAAACGTACAAGCAAAGCATGAGCCCCATCAGATAGGTTCATCAGAACCAGACATAAGAGCGAGTTGGCTTACATACGCAAGGAAATGCCAGATCCGCAGTATACCACAGTGGCTGAAGCTGATCCCCTACGACCGCTTCTTCTGCCGTGGACGTCTTCGCATCCTTTACACTCCTCTTCAGTAAATGCTGCCTTTTACGAAGGTCGCGAAGCCTCCCCTCGACATCTGTGGACTTGCGCCATCCATCAGACAGGATCTCCTCGCCCCTCACATACGCCTCTTCCTTGTGAGCGTCCGTAAGCTTGACATTGATAGGAAGCGCTAAGTTGATCTCGTACTTGTCGGGTAAAGAAGCGGTGGAGATGGAGACGAACGATTGCTCAAGCTGTGTTTGCGTCTGCGTCTGTGTTCGGCTCTGACTGTGCGACTCGTTGAAAGAGTCGGTATTTTGGGTACGTGCTGACCGACGAAGGTTTAGAGGGGTCGAAGATATTGGCTGTCTGTTCTTGCTTCTTCTCTGCACCGTTGTTTGCGCTCGAGGCATTTGCGTAAATTAGAGATGGTCGATTTGAAGTGGAAGTAAGACAATCTCGGTCAGTTCACAATGTAAGGTGATTGCCGAGCTATATACATTCTGATCGGGTTTATGGTCTATGAACAGTATATCACAATTATGAGGCCTAAGGCAGGAGCAGGAGTTGGAGATGAAGAGGATCTCAAGAAAGGAGAGGAGGGTCGGTGGTATTTATATTGACATACACATATAGATGTCTTTTCTTCTGCCGACACAAGGGTAAGGTTAAGTAACCCCGACGCGCTATGAAATTAAAGGGGGATGCACAATTAAACTGCTGAATCGAGTAATGTCTAGGCTATTATTAATAATTGATGATGATCAGTCGCGTCAACCATCATCGCCCACTGCTGCTACCCGCGTCAAGAGGAAATCACATTCATCCTCTTTCATCATCAATCATCATCTTCTTCCTTTTTCTCCTTCAACAAATCGCCTACCGACTTGAGCCGCCTCAATTGACGAGCTGTCATATTCGACCAGTCTCGTATCAGAGCGTCATGTCTCTATCACCACCACCAGCAGACGTGAGAAGAGGCGGAAGAGCAAGAAAGCAGGTAGAGAAGTTTGAGGTGCCTGCCGGTGAGTTACCTTGAATCCGATAGGACGATTACACCAGCTGATGTCCAGCAACAGTTGTACACAAGGGAAAGAAGAGACAAGATGCTGAAGAAGATGATGATGAGGTGAGCCCAGTACTCCCATCGGTATAAGAGATCCTCATGCTTATTCTTCCCGCTCTAGGACTCCGATTTGACCGAGGAAGAATCAGAAGTGGAGGTGCAAGAAGCTGGTCCTGCTCGGAAGAAACGGCAATCCAACGGTGCTACTGCCAGTGCCAAAAGGTCGGCGTCGAAGAAGAAAAAGACGGCAACGCGAGGAGCTGTAGCACCGACAGGCAGCGCACCGGATGGCGAGGAAGTGGAAGGAATAAAACAAGATTCTCCCTTCTTCAGTGAGGAGTTTCTTCTTTTCCTACCTTGCACGTTGGTGCTAATATGTGCATTCGTAGACGCATTGTTATCCCCCGATATTGCTCTTCAACCTTTGGTCGACGAATGGGTTGAGAGGTATCAGCAGACCGCCGGCGATGAAGAGTCTGAACAGGCTTCAGTCGCCGAGCTTGTCCTCTTCTTCCTCCGATGCTGTGGCCTGAATTGGGAGATCGAACAGGCTGAAGCAACCGACATTGACGGTATCGCCGATGTGATTGAGCGAATCCAGGATGAGAGTGTGCGGGTACGTACTACCTTCCTCTGTGTATCAAGCTTCAACAAAGTTGCGACATGCTCCTAATGCTACTTTGTCCTTATCATTCCAGGTCGCACTCGCATCATATCCTCTCATTTCTCGAACCAAGGAACTGCGCCCATTCAAAAACAACTTGAACCATTTCATCGACCTCTTGATATCGGCTCTTTCCCTGACTCCTTTGCTATTCCACACTCAAGACACGACTACCCACTCTACACCCATCGCCCCGCTTCTATCGAACTGGCTCAGCTGCATGTCAACATCGCCTCTCCGCCCCATCAGGCACACATCGACTTATATACTTTTAAAGGTCAACACCGCTCTTTGTGATGTCGCAACAACTGTTAGCAAGGACCTTAGTCTGAAGCAGCGACAAAAGGAAGCTGAGATTAAGAAGGGTGGTACCACGGCCGCGGCGCAGAAGAGGGTGAAGGACGCCGAAGTCAAGGTGAAGGAGGCGCATGCGCGCAAACAGCAGCTCGAGGAACTGATGAAGGACGTTTTCGACGTGTAAGTAGCCTTCGTGTCATTCTCAAGATCTAGCACTGACAGTATATGCTTTAGAATGTACGTACACCGAGTACGAGACGCCGATCCTGCCATCAGAACCGACTGTCTGCGCGAGTTGGGTCTGTGGGCCAAAAGGTACCCCGAGTATTATGTCGCTACCTCCTTCTTGACCTATTTCACACGAGGCTGTAACGATATCGTGAGTAGGGATTCGCCTCGTCTCAGGTCTCAGTCAGGACCTCCGACTGACTGATTCATTGTCACCTAGAATTCACATGCTCGATTGGAAACCGCCCGAGCTCTGGTCAACCTTTACTCCAAAGATTCCTTCATCAACAACGCTCGTACCGTGACCATGCGACTGGCTCCTCGTCTCGTTGAGATGGCTTTACGCGACGTAGATCTAAGTGTTCGAGTGACAGCGATCCACGTAATTACGGCAATTGATGAGACAGGGATTCTAGCGGACGAAGATGAAGGTCAGCGGGAAAAGTTGTCTCGACTGATATTCGATCCCGAATACAAGATCCGAAAGGCCATGGGCAAGTTTATTTTCAATCTTTGGGAGGAGAAAAAGGAAGTCCTCAAGAATGAGTGGTCTGGGGCTCGAGCCACAAAGAAGAAGCGAGCTGCCAAAATATCAGCCGACGCTATGGCTACGAATCTTGATTGGAAAGCTCTTGCGTCTCTCCTTGTCGAAACCTCTGGCTCACTCGACGAGCCGGCAAGCTCGTCCTCAACCCAGCCCACCCAAGATGCTTTGGTTCATTCAAGCGGGACTAGCATCTTGACTCGTGCCAATGCTGCTGTCGAATCAATGTGCGCCGAGCATGAGCTTTGGAAGGACTGGGAGGGTCTGGTCGACTATCTCCTGCTCGACCACTCAACCGCGGATGACGACATGTGGCTTCTGACGGAGGATGAGGAAACGTTCATGTTGGAAGTTCTCATGGCTCTTATCGCCCGGGAAGATCAGGTGCGTGATGCGTTACTTCACTTTTGATATTATCGCTTACTCGTGTGGAATGATCATAGGACGAAGACGAGGATGAAGACGCCCGTACCAAGACTCTCATCAAGATCCTGCCTAGGCTGTTCGCCAAGCATCATGCGGATCCCGCCAAAATGTCCGGTATCTTGTCAATCCCGAAACATATGAAGCTCAGCTTGTATCATGACGTACGGATGGGAACAGTGAGTCGCCAGCTATCTTGTACCCTTCCGGCAATCACTGACCACTTTCGATACCGTACAGGCATATAATGCGTTATGGGATGAGGTATCCAAGCAATTTTTGCAACACACCAGCCCTGCTGTCCTCAAGTCCGCCATCGAAGCAATTCACACCCTCTCTCAAAACTCCGATATGGATGCGGCTAACAATAACAAGCTTGCCGAGGTCCAAGAATCGCTCTTCGCATCTCTGAGAGATGCTATTGGCCAGAACGATGTGGCTCTGCTTTCTCTCGAGGAGGAAGATTTGGCGCAACTGGAAGCTATCATGCTGCGGCTCTGTCTATTGCAGAAGAGCCGCAATCTGGTGGAGATCATGGAGGACATTGAGGGAGGGCAGAGCAGCGGATGGGAAATCGTGTGTGCTTTCGCCGAAAGGGGTAGACTTGGATACAAGGAGGAGGCAAAGGTGAGTCGCACGGATTCGGCGTCGGAAGCATTAAATCACAGGAGCAGCGCAGCTGACTGTCTTACACGATACCAGATGATTGGATACACAATCGAAATCGTTTTCCTCCACCTCACATGGCTGTATAGCACCTTCACTCAGGAGGACTCGCAAGACGAAGAGAAGATCACATCTCTTTCGGCCAAGAGGGACAAAGCAATCGAGATCTTCCAAGATCTAACATTGGGAGACGCCACCAACACTGTTGAGTCGGTCAGAAGACAGGTGAGTAGCCGTGTTCACCACTACGAGCTGCATATGGCTGACAGGGAGGGCGTATCTTCCCGCTCTCAGGCGTGCATCGCATACCTGAATACGCATGTCCTATTTTTCCCTCGAAAAGGCAACGATAGACCAGCAGCAACAGCTTGCCCTCTAAAGATCGAAGATGAGATCCAACATCGACTTGGTGGGGCATTCCAGGCTGCCGTTGAAAAGTATGCCTCTGAGCGTGAAGTCAGCCTTAACGAAGACGACCAGAATGGAGAAAATCCAATCGAGAACAGAGATGGTAAGCTCCCAGCCTTTCAGAGCCGACCAATCGAAAGTGGCTGACCGCTGGATCGCTTCAGTCGAGGAAGACCTGCCCTTCCTTCAGTACACCGCAGTATTCGTCGCTGCCATACGAGTCGGCGTTCTCGAGGTCGAGCACGCAAAGGAACCCTTGGCGCATTACGGTCGATTCGGACCCTCGTATGATGGAATAGTCAAGAAGCTTGTTGATGTCTTGCGGGACGAAGGACTGTACAACAAGGAAGCGGATACTGTCCAGCACGTCGCTGGTGCGGCACTGCAGCAAGTGAGCTCACGTAACAACGGTTGCGCTGCGCAACGAAGACTTTCACTGACGCCTTTTGCAGTCGTTTAATATCTTCCTTGATTCCGATGCGGAAGAGCCAGCAGCAACATTGTCTCTTGCCAAGCTCATCGCCAATGCTTTCGTGATCACTGGCAATCATTTCGCTATTGTTCGAGAGATGCATCCAAACGACGTCATCGATTTCCACATCGAAGGTATCGACTTTGTCTCGCGAAGAGTTGGTTCTTTGCTCAATTCGGAGAGATCAGCTCGCGGGAAAGAAGCAAAGGCTCGTGCTTCGAAGAGACGATTCCTTGCCCTATCGTACTTCCGAGTATTGCTCGCGCTGCTGGGCCCGATCCGTGGAGGAAACAATGCGTTAAAGATCAAGAATCACCTGGACGATGTCGTCGGGTCGATCGGGATCGACGTCACTTCCAACAAAGGGTGGGATGGATATCGAGCTTACGAGAAGAAGCTGGTGAGCATAGCAAGCAAGGATCCGGAAGTGAGAACTTTAGCGAGCAAGAAGGTTGTTGAGGGTAGGGAAGAACGGGATGATACAGAGATGGAGGGAGACGATGATCGAGAAGCCACTCCTACAAGAACTGGTAATGGCGGCGGCGGAAGGGCGAGATCGAATACTCTGACTCGCCTGAATGGGTCCGCGCTTCACGAAAGATCATCGCCACTCTCACCTCCTCCTGCATCCACGAGCACACCCAATCGAAAGCGACCAAGAGAAGAACCTGAGCAAGGTGAAGAGGTCGAGCAAGGGAGCGAGGACTTTGACTCCGAGGAACAAGGGAACGATATCAGCGTCCAGCTTGAACTTGGATCAGACCTCGGAGATGGCGAGACAAGTGGACATGAAGATGCGGGCGACGTCAACGGACGGGAAGGGGAAGGAGAAATTGAAGGCGACGACATGGAAGTCGATCTGGAGAACGAGTTGTCCTTGGACAATATCCTGGTTTCGCAAAGAGAGAGATCGGCTAGCGCTGAGCCGTCCATCAAGCGAAGACGGACTGTGAAGAAGCACTAGATCATGGGAGTGATTCATCATGGTCACAGTGCACGCCGCGCCCGCGAACCCAAAGGTGTATCGCCCTGAGGCCCCGGTAGGCGATTATCATTAGACTGGGACACTCGTCGTTGGAGCGACAAGAATCGATTTCGGCTAATCTTATATTGTGTACATATGGAAAGCGCTGTAGTTTCCTCTGCTTTGTCCAGACTTGTTCATACAGTATGCTCTTCTGGGAAGTGGGCTGCTATTCGCTGCTCATCGTATTGCGTATGGTATTTGGGGTTTTTAAGTGAATGATACAAGTCTATATTATCGATATGTATTTCGCCTGTCAAGATCAATGGTAATCAGTTGCTTTCCAATTTTAGGGGGGACATTCAGAGGCCGAATTAAAGGGTGCATGCTTTTGATGCGTATGTGAACTCGATCAAGTGACCTCGAGCGTTCCGCATACGGCGTCGGTTAGGCAGTATCACGAAACTCAGCGTATGTTTACGGTACGACCCGCGCGATATGCACAGCACACGATACATACACACCATGAGACTGGGATCCCAACATGAGATCATCAAACTTAGCCCTGGTCCAGGAAAACTGAGCAAACAATCGGACCTCCGAACGCCCTATCGTACGATCGTACGAGTACGAATGACTGATGACTACACTACGCCTTGCCACCTTTACCCTGCTTCTTGCCTTCGAAACCAGGTCTGCTACCTCCCTTCTTGCCACCCTTTGCTCCGCCAGTTTTGCCCTTACCGCCCTTGTCCTTGACGCCGAGTCGCTTGTTCCTCCTGTCCTCGGCCCGTTTGGCAATGTTATCGTTTCGCTTCTTGATTGAGATAGCGTTGGATTTCTCGAGCTCCCGCTTTCGGTCGGCCCTAGTGGAGTGTCGAGTATCAGCCTCAAGGACAACATGTAGCTAGCTGTCTTTTGTATTGACAAAGGACTGGGCATATCACATTTGCCCTATGCCCAGGTTCTATTTGACTGTACTGTGAGTGAAAGATTGAAATTGCACTCACCACTCTCTGGAGCTCTTGGCTTTGGTCTTCTCAACCCGCTTGACAGCCTTCTTGAGCACCTTCTCCTGATCGGCGACTTTGCCACCTGCAGCTCGTTCTTCGGCTTTAGCCCACCTCTCCCTCTCTTCGGCCTCTTTCCTCTTATCCTCGGGCAACGAAGCCAGATGAGCGTTGTGCTTTTCCAGATGAGCGAGAGCTTGAGCAGGATTGGAGATTTGCTTGATACCGCTTTTGGATTTGGCCTTTGTGTTTGACGGTAAGGACACGGCGGGGAAGGAAAGGGAGTCGGGTTCGTCTCGCAGCTGAGGGACGATGAGCTGGGTCTGCGATAGGAATAGGAACAAGAAATCAGCTGACTGATTCTCAGATGATGATGAGGAAGAGACATGTTTGACAGATGATTACTGGTACCTGCTCTGGTGCTATGTGCACAGCGGCCAATGTCAAGGCTGACACTGGTATGACTGTACGCGCGCGATACCCACCTTGGCAGGCTTAGCCTTGATATCTTCTCTGCCCTTTCTTCTCTCCTCCTTTCTATCATTACGTCTCTTGTCTCTCATCTCGCCCCTCCTCTTCCTCCGAGCCTCTTCCAGCTCATTCCTACTCAAAGCTCCTTCGCCATCCTCATCGTCGTTGATACCTCGGCCACGTCTGAACGAGTCTAGTCGAGATTGAAGCTTGGCCCGAAGCTCGCTGATGGATGCTGAAGGTGGAAGGGGCTTGACGACTGCTGGTAAACCTGAAGCCGAGGAGGAGGAGGAGGGCCCAGCTTCCGGTTGTTCGTCAGTGATCGCGTTTTCGCTAGGGTTGGTTTGCGCCTCGAGCAAATCGGCGGTAGTCAATTTGCTTGAAGGATCCAGCTGCCAAGGAAACAAAACAAACCACGCAATCTCGTCAGTCCGACAATTGTTACCTCTCTCGTGCAGATCTCTTTACATCAATGCAAAAGAGAACTCTGCTCAACGCACGCCCACAACTCACCTTCTCCTGTTTGGACTTCCTCTTGGACTCCTTGATCTCCTCACCCGTCTTTCTCTTCTTGTTCTTCATCCATTTGCTGTCGGCCTGTAGGGCACCACCAAGCAACAAGACATGAAATGGTCAGCTCATAAGCCGTTGGATGCAGTACCTTTTAAACAGGTAGTGTCTCCTTAGGAGACTAGGACAGATGCTCACCACCTCTGGATCAGGCGCAATATAGTATTGAGCCGGAATAAGGCTCAACAAGGTAGTAAAAGTCGCATTATGCCTTTCGAGTGATTGCGTTAGGTCTTCCGTTGTCGTTGGTGAGGGTAGTATTGCTGCCATCTTGTCTGTATCAAAGTTGAATGACGAGAGTGTAGGTTTGAGTTGAACAATTCGAGTAAAGGAGAAGAAGATCTTTATCTTGAATTTTGGGACCGGACTTTCAGAAATTCAACATCGACAAAGGTAAAACACGTGGTTCAGTCGAGCTCCCGAGCTTAGGCATCAAGCCACGTGGCGTCAGATCGTCTATATATGTATATAAAGTTATTTAATAGGTCACCGACTGCTATATTCATCTGCATGCATGGCCAATGAGTATAGATAACTGGCAGATACATACATTGCCATATGGGTGAGAAGGGTCGCGCGTACTGTACATGTGCGCACCACCTGATGCTTCCAGACTCATCTCTGTGACGAGCCCGAGCAACTCGGGTGTTATATTCAGGCAGAAGAGGTATCTACACTGCATCGTCACCCCTCCTCGCACTGCGCTTAACGAGGAGACTATGCGTCGACGCTTTCATCTAATACAGCGCGTAACTCCTTCACTCGTCCCTCTGCAGCGCTCCAAGCTTCTCCCAATACTCTTTCACCAGATTTGCCGACGGTCCCGCCTAATCCCTCTTGTCGCACCAAACACGTCACGCCTTCTTTGTCCGAATCTAAGGCTATAGTGATGCCGGTCGGTAGTAAGGGGGTTTCGTATGCCGTTGGATCGGGCAATAGATGTGTGCTGAGCGTGAGGGTGAGAAAAGTAGCGGATGATTAACGACTTTCTACATGAGCGTATCCGATGGCTGCCGTTGCCTCGCCCATGAGACTGCCAACTCCAGGGAAAAACAAACGATCACCACGGAACGAGGGAAGATCGTCCGAGGATTGTGTTTACGGCGTGTATAACGAGTGAAAAAGGTTTGTTTGTCAACAAGCACTTACCTCTCAAATATCCCAAAAGAGCAGGACAGAGGTATTCTGCCAAGTGTCAAAGGATGAGTCTCGGTTCTTGAACAGATTGTTCGACCCGTCTCTTCGTCATATCGGGCAGATGGCAATCGAGCTATAAATCGGTTCACGCGAATTACAATTAGCGTCTTTTACCTTCGTAAAACGTCTCTACCGCTGTTGCAGGGTGCATCTCGCGCAGTCATCGACAATTCAGATCAAGGTAAAATTACGGGTGGACAGAGATGCACTTACCATTCTTCAGGGCCGCCATGACAGCCAACACCGCTGCGTCAAACGCATTCCCATCGTAGTTTATGCACACCACATCGATGTAAATGACCCATGCAGCTTTGGCGGATGAGATCAAGAGGGATTCCAGTGGTATCGTACGAGATCTGCGAGACACGTAAGATAAGATATCCGCGTTCCCAGAACTTTTCGATTGACAGCTCGCTACGTGGATGAGGACAGCAGAGACAGCTAGATAGATACTCACGACACGAGTAGATCATTCAGCCAATTCGAGTATGTTTGAGCCTCGTCGCCTGGAGGTCCGGGCTTAAAGTTTGGTGAGCACAAAGCCGGGAGGTCGATGTTGGGCACTATGAAGGGCATAGGAAATGGACATTTCAAATATCAATCAGCATTGCTCAAAAGTCTACACCGCCAAGTCCGGGCTGAATGAGCCGAATAGGATGGCTCTGACGGATAGACGATGCATGGGTGGCTGGCATTCGAGTCAACCCACCCACAAACCCTTCGTTGGGCGATTGAGCTGTCGGCTCGGCGATTTCTGCTTTGATGCCGCAGACTATGGTCGTATCTCCCATTCTCACAAGCGACGATCCGTGTGCCGTTGATATCGAGCCTGAAACAATCAAGATGGTGCACGTAAATCCGCCGTTGTTCGCCGTTTGTTCCCATACAGGTATATTGATATTGAAGCCGTTAATTGCAAGGCAAGTAAAGGGAGATCGATGATGTGTGCAGTCACAACTGGGTCTGAGTCTGCGCACTCACCGACGTTGACGCTCACATCCCTCCAACTCCCGATCTTCCTCCCATCAGGTCTATAGCCTCTGTGCAGAAATCTCGAGAGATATTGACTCGGATGAAGGCGCTTGAAGACTTCGGCTGACGCGGTGGGGGAAGTTGTATGGGACGGTCCTGCCACGGGGGTAGAGGACGAGGAGGAGGCGACTACTGCCATAATTGTATCTTGTCAGGTATGTTGATTGGATAGTCTTGAGCCAGAGCGTATAGTAAGACATCCAATCCTAATAAGCTTGACGCAAGTGCATGTTGTTCATCGAGGGAGGATCTGAACATCTGAACATCTGAAAGTCATATGCATAAAGCGGGACTCCACATTCACTGATTTCAAAATTGCCACACTTATTGAACAGCGGTAATATCCCTTGTATTATGTGTATTATGTAATGATTATTCATTCATCATTATACAGACAACGTGGTTCTTTAAGGTGTCAATTCAAACAAACCACGTAAAGACAGGTTAAGCCTATCTATGTCATAAAACGCGAAATACTCGTATTTCCATCCATCCTGCACTTTATCAACTTATCTACTTGGCTTCAAGCACTACAACTTACGATTTCAGACTCGTGCACGAACAGCACTTTCCCCTCGTCTGGCTTGCCGAAACCGCTACCGTATCTCGGTTCGTCCGCTGTTCAGCTCAGCTACAGGTAGACGCGTAACGAGAATATCGATCGCTCAAGCGCGTATCGGGCTTTGAGGAAGAAGCACACGTAGCAAGGGCCTTCCAATACGACATCGACGGAACTGTGTTTCTCGAGGCCTAAACAGCAGTTCTTCTCCTCGCAAAAGCCGTTCCTGCCTTGCTCTGGTCAACAGTTGTATTGTCTCTGGCGCCTCCGAAATAGGCCTGGACCGGATCAGAAGCTAATCAGGACATTTGACCGCCTCCAAAAAAAAAAAACGAAATTCAGAGCTCCGACAATGGCGCTAGGAGATATCACGGACAGGCCCAATGGGGTCGGTAGCAGCAGAGATTGGAAGGATGGATCAGTGGAGCTCGCCGGAGATGTGCAAGGAGATACTAAGCCTCGATTGAGGAAGAATCCCCCTCGTTCCGCTCGACCTAGCGTGAATGGCAATTCGACCGTAAATGGCCTCCCTACTCTGCCGACTATACCTGATCCCGAGGAGAACGAGAACGAGGACGACTCGGCCATAGCTCCTTCGTCACCTATATCAGAAAAGTCGTACGCCCACGCCCACGCCCATGCCCACGCGTATAGTCCACCTCCACCTGCTGCCAGTACGTCAACGGGCACGGGTTCAAGACCGGTGATGACGGCAACGAGGAAAAGGAGGTCAAGCAGTATAAAGAGGAAACCAAGTCCGGGTGTCGTACCTACAAAGGCTGTGGATTGGGAGATTCCGAGGAAGACATTGCATTCCTCCATTGGTGCGTTGTTCATCCGTTCCCCAACTTTCTCGTTGCCTCGTCGATTAGCGAACACTCCCTCTCCTGCTCGACCATTCCCACTGGATTCGCTTCTGGAAAAGAAAAGAGGTAAAGTGCTGATACATGCTCCTATGGTTCCTATGGCTCCATTCATTCCCGCACCGAACGCGCACGCAGGCTTCCTCACACTCTTTCTGAACTATATGGATCCGCCCACCGTTGCTCCTTTGGTTCAAGTCCTCTCAATGGGCTTGGTAACCATCGCCGTTACCGACTTTTTCAGACTCCGTTTCCCAGCTTTCGCCGAAATCTGGGAGCTGTATCTGGGCTTTCTGATGCGAGAGAGCGAGAGACAGAAGATCAACGGTGTGGTCTGGTATCTAGTGGGAGTGATTTTCGTGCTCGCTGTGTATCCGAGGGATGTTGCCGTTGTGTCAATTCTGACGTGAGTGCTGCCTAGGGTCTCACAGAAAGGAGAGCGATACGCCAAAGCAGCTCATCTGTCTATTTAAGGTCAGGAAGAGCGCGTTGGGGTTGTTTCGAGCTGACGTCGAACGGATCCGTTTCGCAGCCTCTCATGGTCCGACACAACAGCCTCGACCTTGGGCCGTCTCTGGGGTCGATACACGCCTCCCCTCCCTGCGCATTTCCCGGGTATCAAGCTCCTCCCGTTCGCCCCTCGTAAATCGCTGGCTGGATTTCTGGCAGCCACTGTCACGGGCTTCTTCATCGGAATCGGATTCTGGTGGAGCGGAAGCAATGGAAGGTGGATTGTACTCGATGTTGAAGATTATGGTCATGGGTATTGGGGGCTGTGGGTTACCGCTGCTGTGGTTGGAATCGGTGGAGCTGTCGTCGAAGCCCTGGGTGAGTTGTGGTGTCCGCTCTCTGCTCAACCTGATAACAGCTTGCGAGCACATGGGGGGCATTCAGACGTTACGCTAATCCCTGACATGTCGCTCTGCGCTCCCGACAGACCTTGGCGTCGATGACAACCTCACTTTGCCGATCCTCTCAGGCGCAGTTGTCTGGGCTTGGCTCGCTACGACCAATTTCCTTCTCGCCTAGGTGTCATTGTCAGCCGCCTAGATTGCAACATCAGTCTTCCAAAGGATGAACGGCTGCCATGGCGAATGACGAACGAAGACACCGTTATCGCCACCTTGTTGACTTATTGGGCTCCTCATCTTCGTTGAAGTCGGAACCGTAGCTACAAAACACCCCCTCTTCATAAACACCCAGGCCAATCTGCCGTCATCCTCCCATATCAACTCTGTCGCTCCCAGAGACATCATTAAGTCCGAAATCCATCACCTTCGTCAATACAATACTCTCAACAGACCTCAGAATCAAAGTAACGACTATTGACTCGTCAGTCATGATATATATACTATAGAAGCCCCCAAGTTCCATTATTGTATCATTAACTATACATAGAACTGTTCAACACAAGAGACAATGAAAGACGAGCTTCATGCTTTGTATAAACAAATGCATCATACTGCTAGACCCTAGGCGATCGACATTACATTCCTTCGCTTCTGCTCAAAGCCTTCGCAGTCCTACCATCATCCCCCTTCATATCCTTACACCAACCAGTCTTGATAGCGAATGAAGGCCGATTGTCACAAATCCTAAGCACGTTAGTGTGCGTCCACTAGCTTTGCTTCAACCCTCGATACGATGAATTATAATACTACCGTCATGATATAGCATGCAACACGCTTCCTGTCGGCTGAGAAGACAGGAATCACATATTGCAAACTTATATATTGTGTACTCTGCACTACGCATCGCCGTCAATAAGAAGAGTATTTCAGCCAGTAGTCCGGGGGGTCTACGCCACGTGGTGTACATCGCTCGATCGGTTGTTGACGCTGCCGAGGCCACCGCCGCTGTGGCCAGTTATAATAGCTGGAGTGAATTCAATGTCTTTGCGTCTTTTGCGTCTCCTTTTGAGCTTGACCAGTAGTACTTTCAGCCTTCGCTTCGCTTTATCATTGATTGCTTTGACTTCTGGTCGTGATCGGATACGTCGAATGCGCTACTGCTCGGCGACACAACTTGATCCATAACGAGAGCGGCGCGATAGACCCTGACCCACATGTCCGCCCCTCCACCCCTTCCCCCTGGCACCGGTGCTGGACCTGGATCGGGGCGACCGACATCACCTCGGTCACCTAGACCAGCTCCGTCCACCCTAGCCCCAACTACTGATGGAGGTGCTGGGACTCCAGGTGTCCCAGGTGCTATACCGCCGGGTTCGTTTGTCGTTCCTCCCGAGCTTCAGGGGCAACATCCACCTCGACCGAACATATCGAGTATGCTCTTCATGACTGCCTTCTTCTTTTTCATGTCAGGTGGTAACCATTATCCGGCTTCCGGAGGGCTGGAAGTAGGACCGGACGGAGAGATCAGACATAAGATGAGCGAGCTGGATCATGCGAGGCTATGGAGGGATGAATGGAGGGGTGTTGTGAATGGATCTGATACCGAAGCGCAGATGAACTATACCCAGGTGAGCAGTTATGAAGTCTGACGTCTAATCTCCAAACAGAGTGACTCCTTTTTCGAGCTCTTCGATCAAATTGCTATCTTTTGCAGACTCGATATGATAAACCTTTCTGTCCTTACATGTACCCTTGTCCTCGAGCTGGTCGGCTTACACGTTGTATTCGTATGGCTTCCCACGTCATGTCATAGCCATCAACACCATTGATCATACCTTCCAGTATCATACCACCGGAGTACACTCACCATCATATAGGTCATGCCCACCACCATTCTCACTCTGGACCCAGCACATATACTCCAACAAACGTATTCACCAATATCACCGGCTTCTACCGATCCGCGACAGTGCATCCTCTATCCCTTGAGGAGGTCCCAAGTCATTTACCAGAGTACTGGAAGCACGTCACGTCTTTCCCGTCACTTAATTCTAGCTCGGATGCGATTCCCGCTGAAGACTGGAATGCAACTAAAGCCGAGGAAATGAGGGGCAGCTGGGACTGGGCAGCGACGACCAGATGGGACATGAACCTGAAGGAGCGCAACATCTCCGCGCCGACTATAGCATTCGATGATGACGAAGACGGAACTATCTCAAAGAACATGACAGTGGATCAACCGAAGATAGTGGCCGGCTCTGATGGTGACATCGAAACATACCCCGAGTGGACCTGGGTGAAAGGCTCTGGAACATTGACGACGTCGGAAAAGGCAGCAGAAGGGAAGCAGTCCATCACGTACGATTTCTATGGCTTACATTACAAGCCGAATGGCACGTACAATCTATACGCTATGCCAGAGGGTATGAGAGTCGACATTCGAAAACTGCCATATTTATGGACCAGCAATAGTGAAGAAAAAGCGGATCAAGGTGCCGCAATCACGGCTAAGGAGACGAAGGAGATCATATTGAGGGAGCTGGAGAAAGAGGTTGCTGTCCAGGAGGATTTGCTGATCCTGAGCGATGTAAGAGATGATGGTGAGTGCTTTTCGTGGTCATCTACCGCTGTCAACAACCCCTAAATCATCTCAACCGGCCTTGCGGGCCTTGCGAAGCCACCCGATAAAGGCCGGAATTGGGAAATTTCTCAAGTCAAGCCATAAATGTCGATCTAACCCCCTAACAATGCCACCTTTCTCCGTTGCGCGCCAACCCTACAGACATCTCCGAGGTGACCACATGTCCCCTCCTTATCCATCTCACGCTCCCGTCACTACCACGAGGGACCTCAAAAGAAGAGATCGAAGCGTACGAGAAGGAATTGCAGAACCCGACGGGCCTGTTGAGCAGCATGCGTCGACCGCCTCGTTATTGGGAGAGCGGAGTAGGTCTTGGCGGTGTCATCGTTGCTGATGGGTGTGGATGGGCTATGGGAATTGAAGGAGGTCAGGGGATGGCCGTATATGACTTTTGGAACGAGAGTATCCGGTGTAAGTCGATGCGTCTCTCTTCTCATCCGCCGGCTTGCATTCTTGCAGGTTCTGGCTACTATAGTTCCCACCGTTGACACTCTGCTTGCTCGTTTACCGCAGACTCCGTCTACGCGGGATTTTCACAGCTGGTCGTCCTCCTGCTACTTGTTCGACAAATGGAGTCCACCCGAACACCGTCAACGCTGGCCAAAGTGTCCTTGTACACAATCATTATTATGTCCATCACCGATTCATGGGTCTTTTCGGCGCACATTGTCGTCGCGATCATGTCTGACAATCGAGCAAGCCTGTCCATGATCATACCTGCTTTCCTATGCTTTGCGACCGCTGTCGTATTCGGTCCGGTGAGTGGGATGGCACTAGCACTAGGATCCTACCCTTACCACCCTATCACGAGATAAACGTTCGCAACTGTGTCATGGATGGATCGGTCGACTAACACGATATCTTGGATTGGCAGCGATATGCCGTGCTCTTGCACCGTATCCAACTTCCGGAAAGCGGAGCCACACCTTCCACTCCCGCGATCGGTCAAGCGAACGCGAACGCAAACAACGCCGCAGGTCAGCCAGAAGTGGCTGGAGATGCAGGCATGAATGCTGCTGCTGCTCTTGTCTCCACTCAGAGACGGATGGGTGCGATCGCTGGTGGATTGAGATCGTTCTTTATCGACCATCCCCTAATGAAATGTGAGTATCGCATGCCGTCGCATGCGCCGATCGCTACAACGCCTTGGGTCAAGCCTGCGACCGCGCGCGGAGGTGTCACGTATTGAACTCGCGAACCCAAGACAAGATGAGAAGCCTGTCTCGCTGACACCAGCTTGCCATTCGTGAACAGGGATATGCATCCTCGGCTTCCTGTTCCTCTTCATCAACATTGCTTTCCTGCCCAATGTGATACCATTCTTCGTCGTTGGCTTGTACTCGTTCTGGGTGCCTCAAATATGGCGGAACGCTCGTAGGGGTAATAGTCAAGTCATGGACCCAACGTTTATCATCGGTACCACAGCTGGGAGATTAGCATTGCCGCTGTGTGAGTTCATTGGCACTGGGGGATCTACACCAAGCAGTCCATTCAAGGGTCGATCAGATAGACATCATTCTGACCGCTAGAACTCTCGCTGACATCCTGTGAAACCGCTCAGATGCGTTTGCGTACTCTGATAACATCTTCTTTGTCGAGAAAGCCAGCTGGGTATGGCTGCTCGTTGTATGGCAGCTCGTACAGGTCGGGCTGCTGTTCGCTCAAGAGAGATTTGGTCCTGCTTTCCTGTGAGCCACATCAAGCCACAATGCTTTCCTCCAATTCGAGGCGTTGTACAACTCCTCAAGATGTCTTGCTGACCAGTGCTGCTGTTGCGCTCCATCAATTCGCAGTCTGCCAAAGAGCGTGAGTATTGGGGATAAAGTCATTTCTACGACGGTCTTTCTCAATGCTTAGCTAATGACGGTGAGATGACTTATAGCTCGCCCCGCCCGAGTCATACAATTACCACCCACTCATTCCCAACAAGATGGACGACCCCGAGTCCTCCACCCCTCTCCTCTCCAGCTCTGGAGACGGCGAGGCGGAGAAGACGTGTTCGATCTGCATGGAAGAGGTCGACCTCGCGCAATCTTCGCTCGCTAGCAATGCTGGCCTCGGTGGACTAGGCGACAAGAGGCGATCTTATGCGTTGGCGCCCTGCGGGCATCTATTCCATACAAAATGCCTATCGCAATGGATGGCTGTCAAGGTGAGTCTGGGTAGAGATCGCTCCCGCCTGTTCTGCTTGATTCATGGCATGTCCAGATCCGGTCGCTGATCGCTGACTGAAAACTTGATATAACAGACTATATGTCCATTGTGCAAACGAAGTCTGCCGCCTCTTTAGAATATATAGTTTACCGGAATGGGTCCAGTTCGGATGGAATAGATCAATGCCCTTTGTGTGAATGGTGATAATGATCTTGCTGTTGTACGACGTAATTTGCATGCATCGTTTCTCCATTACTCCCCACCGTTTTGACTTTCCGGGCTCGGAGACACTGATCTCGATCTACTTCTATTTCTACCTCTCTATCTCTATCTCTATGTGTATATGTGTATATGTGAGTATTCGATACGGGTATCCATTGCGGCCAGCGACCGGCTGATGGGCTGTTGTTCGTGATTAGAAAAGTTTCTACACCGTGATCCTTGCGCAATGTCCGTTGTATGCTACGTCCCTACTTCTACGTGGTCCAATTTGTCGCGGTCGCGGTTCTGAACTGATGAGCAAAGACCAACGTAGCGGTCCAGGAAGTCACCACGCTTAAATCTTGCCCCGGAGCAGGTTAGCAATCATCTCCTTGCCGGTGACTCGGACGGTGTGGTAAAGCGTGATAACGTCGAGGGTGGAGAAGAAAGTGTCGGCGAAACCGAAGGGGAGCATGAGAGGGATCCAGCCTGGAAGGTGCGGTGGAGTCAGCATGGTACTGGCAATAAAAACACATCGAGAAGAGTTCAGGTATAACGTATGGGTCCGACAAACAGCTCCAGCTCAATCACTCACCTCGAGCGTATTCCAAAGCCCAAGTCTCAGGTTGCATAGCGTACTGCTTGACTACACCCCGTTTCATGTGATGCACATCTCCCGGGTTGTAGATCTCACGAGTGAGTTCGCCAGCCTCGTAGGCAGTCTGCTGGCCTGTGAGGATATGGAAGTAATCATCGGCAGTGTGTCGGCCAGTGTGACCTTCGGTTCCAACAGCCGAGCCGAAGATGATGATGTACCTTGAGAGAGGCAAACGAGACCAACAAGGTTAGCATCGTATCTGCTTATTTTGCAAACGTGTTTTCCTAGTCCCACCCCACTCACTCTGTTATACTGGAATGAAGGATGTACATGCTGCCCATGGCACCGCCAGCATTGTTCATGACCCAATCCCGCTTGTTTCCGATGTCAGTGTTCCAGCTGATCTCGGGGTGGTTCTTGGCCAGCTGGTTGACCAGAGTTGACACGATCAAGGTAGCATTGGTGGCTGATGAGTCAGGGTTGAGAGATGCTGCGAGTGCGAGGGATGACTGGACGGTAGCATTGAGTTCTTCAGGAGTGAGAACGTAGAATCGGTCCTAGATCGCATTTTCGACAATGTTGATGTGTGAGCTTTGGCCCAATCTGCTGATTAGGCTTCCCCATCGAGCGAGACATGCATGCGTGAATGCTGGTGGCATCTGCATCTCGCCGCAAACGTGATGATGCATGACGAGGGCCCCGCCCCGACGGGCAGGCCCATCTTGAATCCGTCTCTGTACTCACGTTGATGCTGTTCGCATACTGACAAAAGCCAACAAAGGCAGCCAACAACAAAGCTCGGATTCCCCATTTTCGTGCAGCGCTACCCCCGTCCTGGGGTTTATCGCTTGAGCTCTTGCCAGCTCGGGGCTTGTACGAGGATGCTGCCATGGTCAAAGGGATTTATGCGTTATACGGTGCTGAGCCGGAGTCTCTGGCAGAAGGCAGAAGAGAGCTTGAAGTAGCAACCGTTGCAAGTATCAAGCTATGTATGTTTAGATATATGCGACCGGGCATTCAAAGTCTCAGTGTGTTTTGTTGTTGTTGTTGCCAGACCTCGTACGATTGGCATACTACGCCATACCATACAACCTATACCATACAAAATTATCGAACCATAACTGAAGCACCCTGAATATAGAATATTTGAATATTGAATATTCATGAACGCGCCTCTCTTTTTTTATCTTTCTCTTTCCCGTCGGTCAGCGGCGCCAGCGCCGAAGAAACGAGCTTCGATCGGCCTCGTGCATGCTGCATGCTTCTCGTGTACATACGAGGTGGACTAGTAGCTCACGACCTGTCAAGCCGCTACCAGCTGCTACCAGAAGCTTTTGTGTGCATGCATGAATCTGTCCATACATGTACAATACTAACTGTCACAGTATACAGTACTTGATGACTTACCATAGACCGCCAGGGCTACCAGTGCCACTTTCCGACGGAAACTCAAAACGAATGTGGCGGCCTCCACCGCGCGCCACCGTCCTTCCCCGCCCACCCTGCCTTTACCAAATTTTCACGTCCCAACCCCTCAGACTCGCTTCTTTCGATCCATTTTCTCATCCCAAATCGTCACAAAACATGCCCCGATGCATTAAAAGCATCGGAAGGCAAAAAGAAGTTCTCCATCAGGGAGTTGAACCCTGGTCTACCGCGCTTGTGAAATCGCTGCTTTGGAAGCTGCGAAACATGAGAAGCGGTTATACTAACCGTTATACTAATGAAGATTGGATGTTATCTCGTCTAAATAAGGGTCTATGTACTTTAACATCGGATTCAAACGGTCTCTGACATCTAGCTCGTCTCTCCTTTCTGTCGTATCGCTTGTTCAGAGGCGAGATGCACTTGTATCGTGGAACGCTATGAGCAAGCTATCTCAGACGTCAATATCAATCATGTGCCACTCGTGACTGCTCCTTTGGAAGCGCCCTCCATTTTGATCTCTCCATACGCGCCAATAGGGCGATAGCCAAAGTTAAAGTAGCGATTGCAAAGCTATGTGCCAGCCGGTGATTGTAGATGGTGTCTATGGTGGGTCGAGGTGAATCACTCGCTCAGTCTTAAGACAGTACGAAGCACTAATAACTGGTACTAGTATTGCAATGATAGTCAGGAAGTAGCATCCGCTATGAGTTGCTAAGTGCATCAATGTTGATCGGGTGATAAGTTCACAATGGTCAATTAATGGCCAACTCACTATGGACTCTAATTTGGTCAGTCTTCGTACAATGTGACGCAGCAGAACCATGGCAAATCGGTTTCCAGGACGGTGCTAGCCCTACATTCGAAGGGATCACAGAACTACACAATGCTGTCTGTCGCTTGCTTTCTGCTTGCCCGATGCGAACAGCCGGAGGATTGGTCCCAGGGGCCATGGTCGAATGAGATGGCGAGTATGAGGTAGAAGACAAGAAGAAGCCGGATGGAAGGCATCTCAGGGCAGTATAACTAGGTTCGGATTCCATGATCTCGGTAGCTGGAATTTCAGTGAATATGATCGGTCAATCAACTCTACCGCTAGCAAATCGGTGCGGTAACTTTACGCCATGCCGTAAATGGAACCAGGGAGATCTCCGCCACACAGAACTAGCGAACGCTCGACGTGACTACCCCTTCAGTTCCTGCCCCTATTGTCACTTGTCGCGGAATAAGTCTACTATAAGTTTACAATGCCTATTCTACATATCCTGATATTGCAGAATCGACAACCGTCGCAACTTACGGATGAAGGATATCTTTCCGGCTCGCTGCCAGCCATGCCATCGGGTGAAAAACCTAACAAGGCTCCGGGACCGCTGAACGTCAGCGCGCCTGGCTCTGTGTTGTCAAATCCAAGCGGTAAGAGTACAAAAGACGTCTGAACCTGTTGCGTGCGGCATTCTATGTAAACACCTCTATCGATCTTTTTCGCTCAAGACGCTTGTCAGTGACAATTGCGAGACCGAGACGCTTTGACCTAAGACTATCTGATTACTGCTCGACCGTCGGTATCGCAACCAACTACCGCACAGACGGTGGCACCAAACCAGGATAGAGCTTGCGTTGACTGGCCGCGGGAGGATTGTATCGTCTAACACCAAGTGAGTAAGCAGGACAGGATCGAAGGCTCGCTCTCGGTCGACGCCAGAACGGGTTGAGCTATCCAGTCGAATATTCGGGCGGCAGCTCGCTATCTGATGTGCTCCGGATGACTCTTACCTGTCTCGCAACAGTCTCAGAGGATTGAATGGGTTTATTGTTCCGAAACCTATGCCGAGTCGGTCGCTCACAGAAACCAAAAACACTCTGTCTTGCAGTCCCCTGCACATTGAACCGCAAGATGCCCATCAGCCTTACTCGGGCTTCGCCCCGCACGTATCTCTCCTACCTGGCAGCAGTAGTCTCCTTGTACTTGCTCCTCGGCCTCATGGGCTCTGGGTCTGGCCGTTTCTCGGCGGGCAGTATATCATCGAGACTGAGTAGTGCGAGTGGGAACACGAGGGATCTTGGAATTCGATCGACGGATATGGAGACGCAGAGGTTCCTAGGTTTCAAACAGACGAAAGTGTTGAGCCATGCAGCTGGATATACTGTCATCGAGAACCTGTGAGTACTCGTATCGAAAACGAAGATTGGTAGCCGTCTGGGCCGATTGTAGATGTGTTGGACAAGGCTAACACTAACACTGTCATCTTCCACTTTGCCCAGTTACTGGCAAAACTACAGCTACGTCTTGATTACCGACCAACCATGGGCAATCCCTCAACCGTTCGACAGAATAGCCAACACCCATGTGGATACTCGAATGCCACTGAATGGACATGAGGAGATCAAGATCATGGCGATCCGTAATCATCCTGTTAGTCCCGAAGTGCAGGAAATCCATCAGCTGGGCAATTCAATCACATTTGATGAGGCTATCGAGCTGGTGCAAAGTGCTGAGGAGCTGCCGAGTCCCATGGTACGTTTACAGTTTGTCGTTCCGACAGTTGAAGGGACTTATGGCTGACTCATGGTTCTTGTGTAGTTCATCAACAATGACGACAACTGTAAGTGCCATTTCTTATGCAATTGACGCGACGAAGGAGCTGGGTAAAGGCTAATACGATGTATTGGTTGTCCTGGTCGGTACTCAGTCGTATCACATTGTGAGTGTTTCATGCCCCAGCGTTGACTTTGACTGCAACCCTTCGTTTTGCATAAAAGCTTTTGCTGAGGTGCTATCATCCTCACAGTCTACCACTGGATCGGCGAAACCTTCCTCGGCTCATGGCGATTATGGTCTAATCTCGCCTGGAGAACGGGGATTACTCTGCCCAAAGTGAAAGTTGTTGCATTCCCCAAGCAATACGGAAGGGCAGAAGCTCCTTGGGGTACCAACGGTGGGCAGTGGTGGGAAGATGCACCTGGGGCAAACAAGTGGTTCACCGAGAAGTTCTTGTGAGTCGTTTATGTCTCTTTTAATCGCGTCCACGCAGAACATAGTGCCCCTAGGTATTGGTAACGGTGGGAGGCGATCCGTTTAGGAGGCTTGATCGACTGTCGTGCTCGGCCTATATGCTGATCCTAGATGTATCATTCTACACAGCCCGGGGGTCGCAATCGAATCTCGACCTACATGGGAAGCCCGAGCTCAAACCGGCAAACTATATTATATACCCATGGTAGTCATTGCAGACCGGCGAGGTGGTCACAATGGTCCCTCAGCGGCGTGGAAGCCATGGGGCGACGTATTGCGACTGCCGACTTCACCAGACTGGCTCGTAAACCTTCGTGAAAGGGTCTTGACGGGATACACCGGTTCTGTCAAGCTGAAACGAGGGAGCAAGCCTAAAGTGATGTATCTCGAGAGGCAGAATAGTGGACGCGAACTGGTACCGGAAGATCACGAGGAGCTATTAAAGCAGATCCTGAAGCTAGAAGAGGACGGTCTAGCGGAAGTCTCGATGGAGACTTTTAGCTCGGCTGTTCCCTTTGAGGATCAGGTCGCATTGATCTCTACTGTCGATGTGAGTTATTTGCCTTCGAGTACGGTAGAAGAGCTCGTCACTAATGTCACACATCCTTGTATCCTTGTAGTACCTCGTTTCTGTTCATGGTAACGGTCTAACTCATACCTTGTGGCTTGACCCGGGCGCATCAGTGTTCGAAATCCAGCCTGCGGAATGCACGATCGTGAGTCTGCTCGTTATGGCGAGGCGATCGTACCTCATGCTTACATGTATGTACCTTGTACCTGGTAGACCGACTACAGCCCTCTTGCTATCGCTGCTGGAGTACAGCACTACATGATACACGAAACGAGGTGAGCATCATCGTTCGCTTATGTATGTCTGCGCAGAATCAGTCACGAGCGGCAAACTAATCATGCCCGAGCACACCCTTCGACTTGCAGCTTCTGTGTGCCCGAAAAGTGTGGGAAAAGGACATGTCCGGGCAAATGGGGAATCAATCGATCAGACATCCGCGTGACGGCCACTGTGATCACCGACCAGATCAGGAAGCTCATCAAGGAGAAGAGCCAAGCCTAAGCGATGGAACCTGGAGGTGGCGTTGAGAGAGATAGATACCCTACGTTAGAATAGATATCCCAGTTCATAGCTTTTCGGTTCAATAGCGTCTGTATGGGCTTTGGAGCAGCAGCCGGAATGTATCATGCTTCATCTAGCCTCTGCGAATCCTTGAGGATCATAATAGAGGTTGCGAAAGAAGATGCGAAAGATACATCACCGTCGAGTTAATGCAGACCTATCGGTAAATGGGTTTCCCGGACTACGCGTCCAAGGTAGAGGAGACTGTCGGCAGCTTAAACACGAGTCGTATATTTCACGTATTGTTCGCTTGTCTCATCGAAGCTCTCGATTGTCACAACACTTCTATTCTCCACAGGCTGCACGTACCCCCGTGAAACGTTACAGCTTGCGCAACCCAGCTTCCCCTAGCGAACAATGCACGAAAGAACGCTATGACCGATGGTGTATCCTGTACCGTCCGGTAACTTGCGATGTGTTCACTTGTTTTTGGCCCTCTCAAGCTTCTTCAAACAGGTACCTTACATTTCGAACCTCGCGCCTCTCGCAATATGATTGCGCTCGCCCCTTTTCAACAAGCACACACACACACATATATACACAATGACTTTCGAATCGGTTTCTCGGATTTCGGCCATGAAAACGAGTACGCAGAGTCCAGTCTCCCGTGCGGCCAAGCTGTCGGCTGAGGCACAATCGGACGTCTCGGGTACAGGGAAAGAGGGTGTCCAAAGGGATGACTACCATCAGAAATCAGAAACTATCATCAAGCAATCAAGAACAATGCGATACGGTGGCAAGGACAAGGACAATAGGTCACTAGCAGACATTCGAGATGGATAAGATGATAATCAACATGCATAGAGTGATGCGTGACTAATACATCTTTTAAGGTGAGTGTGAAGCCAACGTCGTATCGGACAAGCCAAGAAAGAGCATAGCAGCCCGAGGCTTGTCTATTCAGTAGAGTGAGACAGTGATCAGCCCAAACAACATCGCAACTGTATTTGTCACACCTCTTCCACCGGGCATCGCCTGTATATTCTGTACCGATTACTACAGTTTCATATAGCCTTTACGCATCTCGACAAGCTCATATTTCGGACTCGATAGTAGGGCTTAATATAACATCTACTACTACCACTATCATTACGACGACGACGACCACAACAACGACAGGTATCATGACGACTACGGCTCGGCAGCAGCCTCCGCACTTTGTTCATTCCGGTTACAATGACCTGATGAACCTCGTCGCTTCGACACCATCGAGACTAGGTGCGAACATAGCTTCTAATCCCAAAGCTTACGGTCCGACGTCTTACGAAAGAGGCTACGGCAACATCGGTTCGCGATACGGCGATGGTCAACCATCTTCTCAGAGAGAGTCGTACTTACGACTTGGAGATCAGGCGCCTTCAAGGGGAAAGCAGGCTTCCAGAGGTGGACGAGCCAGAGCTCTGGGACGGGGCGGGAGGATAGGTGTAGTTGGTGGAAGGGAGGAGTGGAAAGCTGTCGAGTTGAAGAAGCGAAGGATTGATAAAAGGATGATCGGGTCTCCTACAGATTTCAGGTCGGTTCAGCTAGGATACCTCACGTCGCGTCGCAAGCGGGGATAATCTGACGCTGTACTTGTCAGGCATATATTTCACGCATCTACTTTCGAGGAAGCTACCGAGCTACTGCTGAGATGGTCGATGGAGGGTGTTGGTGACAAGCTCGGAGGTATGTCTTACCCGTTCCGACATTTTCTGGGTACTCTGACTTGCTGTTGAGAGATATCTAATCAGACCTACCGGTTTGCAGATCCTGCATGGGCATATCCAATCAAAGAGCTCGTCAAGGCCCGTGCCCTAGAGCAGCAAGCCCGTGCTGTTGCTGCTGTTGTTGAAGCTACCGCTCGTACGAGGGATCTTGGAGCTTCAGATCTGAACGACATGTCAGTCAGATTGTCATCCGCTTGTTCTCAACCTTGGACCATCCTGGCTGATGATGCTGTGCACAGGCAACCCCCTGGTACTTTGCGAGTAGTGAATGGACTACCATCATCCATCTACAGCACAACTAACACAAATCTTCTGCCATCTGCTACGATCAAGACGGGTCAACGGCCCGCCAAGTCAAGCAAAGACAGCCGATCCACTGGCCAGACTTCGATCTCTCCTATTCTCTTCAACGGTTCAACCCCTAATCTCATCGCCAACTTCCCCGCCGGTTACTTTGACGGACCCTCCTCGGCGGGTCTAAAGACCCCCACAAGTCCGCTGAACAACCCATTCGCGTCACCGCCTGAGACTTCATCCATTCCAACTTCGAATCAGCCTTCCACGCCACCGAGGAAAAGAGGTACTCAACCATTGCAGATCAGGAAGAAGTCAGGACCAGCACTTCCCACTACAGCGGAAGTCAACGGGAAACCACCTTCGGTCGACGATGATATGGACTCGCCGGGGAACTGTGCAGAAGTCCTACTTGCACAGGCACCTCCTACACCTTCAAGTTCACCTCGAGCCAAAAAGGACTCTCGTCCGTCTGCGAAAGATGTTTTCACGCAGCTGCCGTTCAGGGTGATAAAGCCTTCTCTTACTACTCTGGAGAAAGCAATGTCGGTCGCTCTGTTCTTCGAGCAGTACTATCATGCTCTTTTAAAACCCCCCGCCATACATCCGGGCGCAAATACTCCTGGGAAACCGGTGCACCCTGGTAATTATGTGTTGAATAGGGCAAGGAGACTAGCTGCACTGGAAGCGATTTTCGCCTTGCCTGAGAACAGATTTATGAGCGAAGCGGAGAAGGTATCCAGGCGAGAGGAGCTGTCGAAAGAGGAGAACCGAATGCTCAGGGAAAGGAGAAAGAAGGTAGATGTCAAAGGGTTCGAGCTGGGAAGGGTCATTGGTCATGGAGCGTTCGGAGTGGTCAGGATCGCGAGGGAGAGGGAATGCGGAAGGCTAGTGGCTATGAAGCAAGTGAGTCAGAAGGCTTTTGCGCATCTGAGCGGCCGCAGAATCGGAAAGTTCTGGCTGACCCGGTGCGCTTGGATAGTTGCGAAAAGCAGAGTGAGCGACAGATTCTCGACCAAGTCCTGATTCTGAGATCAGCCTATTCATACTGACGCTGATGTGCTCATGACCAGCATGCTCCGAAAGTCGCAAGAAGGACATGTCAAGGCCGAGAAAGACTTGCTTGCCGCCGCCTCCTCTCAAGCCTTATCCCCATCCGTTGGTGGCGATTCTTCGAGACCCTCATGGATCGTCCAGCTATACTACGCTTTCCAAGACCCTGATCACCTATACTTGGTCCTGGAGTTTATGGGGGGTGGTGACTTGTTGAACTTGCTTGTCGAAAGAGATACATTCCCCGAGGAGATGACAAAGTTTTACGTGGCGGAGATGATTCTCGCGCTGGAAGAGACCCATTATTTGGGATTCATCCATCGAGACATCAAACCCGACAACTTTCTCTTTACGAAAGAAGGGCATATCAGAGTCTCCGATTTCGGTCTAGCCACAGATCTACATTGGGCGCATGATACTAGCTACTACGAACATCAGCGTCTCGCTTTGCTGAAGAAACATGGTGTGGATTTGGAATACCCTAGCGTAAAGACAAAGCGGATGAAGAAAGAAGACGTGGAGCGGATTATGGGTAAAGAGTGGATGGACCAGGGCAAGGGTATCCTGACGTGGCGGGAGGGAAATCGAAAGACATTGGCTTACTCGGTGTGCGGGTGAGTGAGCTAGGAGCAGGATCGAGTGATCATGTCAGATAGTCGTTCCGAGACATAGACGTGGAAAAATGAACAATCGCTTACCGGGTCTTGTATTCGTCGATCTGCTTCTCAGGACCAACTCATACATGGGTAAGTAGAAATGGCCACCAAGAGTTTGATTGGGGTCTAGACACAGCTGACAATGACGAGCATCTCAGCGCCCGAGGTAATAAGGGGTCAAGGGTACGGCTTCTCGTGTGACTGGTGGTCGCTAGGTATCATCAGTGAGTCACCCTTCTGACCGTCATTCATCGCCACGAGGTCGCTCATCAGTACGTTCTGCAGTGTATGAGAGCTTGTATGGCTATCCACCATTCGTCAGCTCCTCGGTGAGTCGCAGCTGAGTTGGTTTCCACGTGAGAGCTTTACTGATGTTCCCCATGTGTTGTGTATAGCGTCACGTTACCAGGCAGAAGATGTAAGTGGCTCGCTTCATAGCTTTATCTGCAGCATAGGATGCTGGCCTGACAACAGTCTACTCTACCCTCCTGACCGACACAGTCTGAACTGGCGCACAACTCTCAAATTCCCGCCAAAACCACGGCTTTCTCCCGATTGCATCGACTTGATGCTCAAGCTGATCTGCGAGCCCGAAGATCGACTTGGCACAACCCCGCATGAGACGTCGAGCGTCCTGACCAGCAGCAATAAAGGTAGTACCATTCGAGGTGGTTTCAAGGGATTGGGCCATGACGGAGCGGACATGATCAAGAACCATGTGTGGTTCAAGGGCATTGATTGGGACAGTGAGTAGGGTTCATTCGCACATTGTCGCTGGGCAAAGCCAAGCGCCTGTGAAACGGGCGGTGTGTCTGTTAGCTAAATTCGACTCCGCGCGCAGATTTGCACAAGCAGACTCCACCTTATCATCCCGATCTATATGCCGAAGATGATACTAGGCATTTTGATGATGATATCCCCGACGAGGTCAGTGACTGTCCATAGTGCTCTTCTAGCTGTACTGCTGACGATCTGACCATTTGTTTGTTTGCCTGGGCGATACTTAGCCTCTAGCCCCAGCAAATGGAGCTGCAGGCGATGCCACGAAAGATCCTCTGCTGAGAAACAAGATGCATGGCGCGCACCTGCTGGAAATCCGCAAAGAGTAAGCTTCTGCTCAGGTAGCTTGGACTAATTTCGTATCGCCACAACAGACTGACCTTCAAGCTTTGTCCTCGTGTAAACTCCGGCAGTCTCGCGTTCAAGGGCTGGACGTTCAAGTCGCCCGCTTTGGAGAGTCGATACGGCCACTTACATGACTTGGCATCCGGTAACGATCAACCACATATGAAGGATATCAGCGACGCGGATACCGAAGTCACCGTGCACGGTCACGTATATGGACATGGCGGATACGCGGACGGTGATAAAGGACAGTGGGAAGATGTTGGCGAGAGAAGCAGAGGCACCGTTAGGAATAGGGCGTTGTCTTTCTAGTTCTGCATCGATTCTAGAGTGTGAAGATATCAGACGATGGGTTTATTTGTTCTTCGGATCAGGCATGTCGCGAGTCTGACTTAGTCTAGCCCCAATACTGTAACACTCTGATGATCTGACATCCGCCGGCATGTTCCCGGTGATATACTGTACCTAGTGACAAAAACATGCAATCGAATCATAGCATTGCTACGAATGCCAACGCATGATACGCTTGGAAGTGTGCTAGTGTTATGAGTCGAGGCGATTGCAGAGCAGTCAAGCAATCAACGCGTCGACATGAAGGACATTGAAATAGACACTCCAAGCATCACAGCACATAGCAAAGTCGGTCATCATCGGTTGAGATGGGTCCTGATCCCGATTCCCGCTTATAGTTTGGCAATCAAGTGTTTGGGCCCGCAGAAACGAAAGTGATAACGGAATGACTCAACGCAGACCATGTGCCGAGAAAAGGTGTCTCCACCTGCATGCGCACGATGGATATGTATTGTGTGTACACCTGTAGATCCAGATCCCACTCCATCCCAATCCAGTCTCCCTCTCCCAATGCTGCCAATGATCGTTCTTGTCGTTTTGATATCGGTAGATTGGAATCGCTTAACCAGACTTTCCGGCGGGCTGCTGGTTCCTGTTATGGCCCCGAACAGACAACAAGTCAGCATACCATTCGATACACGATGATAGCAATTGGTGTTTAAGGCAATGCAGTGGATGAAGTTTGGATCAGATAGGAGCGAAAGACTAATTTCTAGTTTGAGTTCGACATGAATGATTCAGAGTGAACTATGCTTGATTTTGTGGTATCATCCGGATATGGATATGAAGTGGTAGTGTATTTGTAGATGAAGGGTAGGAAAGTAACAAAATAGATCTAGTCGCAGCACTCACATCCTTCGCTTGCCACCGGGGGCGACAGTGACGTTGACGAATCGTCGGTTGTACTGCATCCTCTTCTCTGCAAGAGCGGAAGTGAAGCGGTCACATTGTCAGCCACCGTGTTTGACAATTCTTCCGCCATGACCCCAACGAGCCCATCTACCAGACATATCCGCGTTCGACATCCCCCTGTCAGTCTGATCATCGCCTGACTGATCTGATCCTCCCTCCATTTCACCATCCATGATACGTTCTTTCCTCTTCTACTGCTCGTACCACGCAATTTTCCTGGAGTTGTTATGTCGATGAGAAGCAATCACTCACTTGCTCGGCCCTTAGGCTGCTTCTTCTTCTCCTGCTTCTCGACCTTAGGACACTGCGAAGAGTAACCGGAATCAGTATGAGTGTTCCCTGTTCATATCGATCGCCGGTCTCCTCCTCTCGTCTCTTCTCTTTTCTTTGCTCTGAGTAACCAACTTCTCTCCGAGACTGAGGATAAGCGGATTCGGTGATCCAAAGTTTCCAGCTCGCTCTTGCTCTGCCTCCTGTCCTTTTCCTCGTCTTCGGACCACAGATACGGCGTGGATCCGCACTGCGCTATCCCTTGAACTGCTATTACGCCATCCGCTCTGATCCCTCTGTCCAATCTGTCCTTTCCTTGTCCCTTTCTATTGACCATTTCTCCCCTCCAGCTCCAGCTTGTAATTGATGGGCGAAAGAAAGAGCATTGATACCCACTTGAGACTTGACTTTACCCGCTCGAGCGAGGGAACCGTGGACCTTACCCATCTTGGCTGTTAAAGGTTAAGTGGCGTAAAAAGGGCGATAATGCAATACAGTGAGATAACAACGAGACGTCAGTGAGCTGCTGATGGCGAGCGATGCGATGGTACCGGTGTGAACGTGACCTACCTGAATGTGTTTTTGAGATTTGAAGGATGAAGAGAGGGGAGTAGGGGTGTACGGCGTGTTGAGGTGGTGATTTGATGGAAATCGGCAAAGAGAGAGAGACGATGGCGATGGCTAGGCCGTGAGCAGCAGCAGCAGTCCAATGAGCAAGCGTGCTATGGTGCTATGGTGCTATGGTGCTATGGTGCTGTGATGTATCCTCCTATCCCTAAACGGTGAGGCAGATGCCTACGCTACGCTACGCTACGTACCGGGTCAAAGCAAAGGTTTTCGATGGATTTTGGCGTCGGAGTTTAGGCATTTGTTTCTCCCAAAGTGGCTGTGGCAGTCATATTTGATCCCGCTTTGTCCTACCCCCCCCCTTCAACTCCCAACTCTCGGTGCCCCGCTCAACTCAGAGTCCATGGTCGCAATGAGATGTTGCGATTGGGATATTTCGGACAAGAGATATTGTGATTTGTCGATGACGAGATGGAATGGTGTTGATGCAAGCAGATGGGACGCATTTGACAGGCAATCATAGATCTAGATTAGTACGCTCACTAGTCTACATCAAAAAAAAAAAAAAAAAAAAACCCCAAGAACAACAACATGGAAGCAACGACGACAGATCACAGGGCGACAGTCACCAATGGGCTCGGCGAGCCTTCTTCGAAAAGGCAGAAGCTTGAGGATGGGTCGAATGGAGCTGATGCTGAGTCAAGCTCAAAGGTCTACAGGATGGCATATCTTGGTCCCGGGGGGACGTATGGGGAGATGGTGAGTGAAATCACGGTACTGCTAAAATCCTGTTCAGCCTTAGCCGAGCCGAAATGCTGTCGTCAATGCAATGGAATGGGATCTCTTTAGGAGATTCACAAGCTGACATACAATCTGATACCTCAGGCTGCTCGAGCATTCCGATCTCGTTATCAAGCCGATATCGAGCTGGTACCATGTCCAAGTATACCAGGTGAGTCTGCTTCTTCACGAAATATTGTGCTTTGTCATCTTGGGGGCCAGATTGATAATAATAATCCATATCTTCATTTCGGCAGATATCTGGGATACGGAAGCCGATTATCATGTGATGCCTATCGAGAACCGGATACACGGCGCAGTGACGGAGACTCTGGATAGTCTGCTACTTGCTATTGCACCAGAAGTTGGTAATAAGCTGAAGGGGAAAACGGGACCGAGAAATCGACAGTCGCGACGAATCAGGATGGATCTGGCCTTGCCTATACGGCACTGTCTGGTCGTTAAGAAGGGAACTAGAATGGAGCACATCAAATGGGTTAGGAGTCATGAACAGGTGAGGCTTATACTATACTCCAATCAACTCGAGCATGAGTCGGACTGAACTTTTGAGTTTGAAAACTGAATCACGTATCGATAGGCCCTTGGTCAATCATCTGTCTTCTTGAGTAAGAATCTACCAAGCGCAGAACGACAGAAATGGCCTTCGACAGCTGGGGCCGCCGTATCCCTCATATCGCCTTCGCCGACCGATCTGGCCGCGGGATCAGGCGCTGCTATATGTTCCAAAGGAGTTGTGAAACTGTATCCTGAGCTCGAGATACTATATGAGGGTACTCAATCCATCGAAGGTCGGCCGGTTGTTCATTGCTTCCTGCCCACCGCTTGACAAGTAGAGCTGACTTTGGGCATTCCACGTCTCGCTTGCTTCAGACAATCACACCAGGTTCTTGATGATTGAATCATTATCGCCAACACCTTCGGGATCGTCTGATGATGCCTCGGAACACACTTCATCTCATCCCGAACCAGTCTTGGCGAGTCCTAACCCTCAACCAACGGATTTCCATGCTCTATCATCGCCAAGCGGACTGACGGATCTTTTATCGACGCGTACGGTTCACAACATTCATTCTCGACCAGCGCCACCTCTATCGAGCCAGGAGGATCCGAAGTCGAGTGGAAGGACGGGCAACAAGAGCGGGCATAACAAGTTCCCTACATGGTGTTTGGTAGAGACAATACCAAAAAGCACGGAATCAGATGTGAAATGGGACACTTCGAGCGGTGACGATCAATGGACGTATCTTGGTCGAACGGAACATACAGTAACGCAAGAACAGCTCGACGCACTATGATAATGGACTCTATGAAAATCGGTACAGCCCGCTCGAAAATGCCATTTCGCAAAGTCAATCAATCGCAATCGATATGCATTGTGGGATCGGAAACAAGGTTGCCCATTTCATAGCGGATCACAAGGCACTATCATGCGCACTAGGCGGTAGTGTCTATCATTGTGATTGGGGGCATGGGTTGGATGAATGTTCCAGGGGTCCGGTCCCCGTTGGCTTCTTCCGTCGGCGAGCACAGTATCAATCGGTATCGGCAGTGCTGATGAACATGTGTTTTTTTGTTTCAATCACGTCACCCTTTGCCAAAAGGTATAGGGTATTCGGCATTCATCAATGCCTTGCTTTACCCCTTCATATAGCGGTCCAACTAATGCACTATATCCAGCTGTGCCTAAGAATTATCTATGGGTAACTCTGGGGGCCTGTATCGATTTACTGATAATAGGTATGAGGAGTGCAAACAGAGGTTGAGTGACGCCGTTCAAACGTTACGGTGGACAAGAGGAAGACAAAGACAAGGCCAAAAGGACCTAAGGACCTAAGCGATAGGGAGAAGGACGGAGTGGCCATGATACATATTATCACATCGAAATTGATTCAAAGGATGCTAACTATAAAGATTGGTTTTCTGATCACTGAAGTACTGATTACTGATGATTCGCCTTCGCCCTTCATCGATCTCAGTTCAGACTATGACGCGTGCACTTGCACGTGCACGACATGCTTGATCGAACCAAACAAAGAAACAATAGAGGTAAATGCGGAAAAGGGAAGGAAAAAACAACAACAAAAGGGAAAGAAACTTCACCACATACTCACGAAATGCAACAGTGGATGGATTTTCGCACCTCTTATTGTTTCTGCCAGCTAATCATGCAAGCTTGCGAGTCCCGAATCTGCTATGTCACTACAGCTGTCCAATGCATAGGATGTGTGGGTAATGATATTACGAGGAGAGGGGAGGGAAAAGGAAGACATGTCAGCCGACTTTCCTTGACTTCTCTTCCTTCTCACTGAATGTACTTCTTTTCCGACCCAACCTTGCAACACGTTTTTGATTGTGGCTCAGACATGATCTTCGACCAGAGCCAAGTTATCAGTGACGACCATCAGTGAGCCCGACGCGCAAAGGAACCAGACTCGATAACTTGATTACGACCATCAACGGCTCGGCACCAGATGGACCCTGTCGCGTCAACTATCCCACCTCAATCAATCAGCATACCATCGCCACCCACTGTACAGTGTGCAGCTCATCCCTTCCCTCTACCTGCCCGGCACACCGCACACCGCACACAGACACACAATCACATAGATACGCACACGAGCTACGCTATGGCCCGATCACCGATATCAAATTATCCACGGAACCTAGAAAGGAAGGTATTTGATGACCTCTACTAATCGTTGATCAGAATGTCTGGCGCGTGAAATAGTCAGGGCAGGACGCGTGTGTCTTCTCGGAGAGATACTGCACCGTTGTACCGTGCCCAAATACGGATCAAAGGGGTCCAAGGAAGAATGTAATACTCGTCAACCGGCGGTATTCAGGATTTGGGGTGATTGTATATGCTTGGTCGAACGCGGTCCGGTGACTTAAGGTACGAGTACAAGCTGGACCTGTGATTTCCTTTTGAAATTAGGCTTCTTCTTAGGCTATGAGAATTTTAGATATGAGGCTAAGTTCAAAGGCTGATTGATGTTTCTCTTCTTGCTTCTAGGCTCAATCACCACGACATTAATTCCTGCCCCACCACATCCTACGTCAGCTTTCACAAGCAGCTGCGCTTTGATCGCTCAAAATGCTGTACCCCGCCCTCCACTTTACCCCACCTTATCAGCTCGGCAATGATCCCTCGCCTGCCTCGAACCACACACACACGCATCCATACCTTGCTTCTCCCGGTCTTCCTTCTCCCGTTGATCACTCGGTAACCAGCTGGGCAACATTATGTGCTGTTCATACCGTGTGTCTGGGGTACATTCGAGCTAGTGGCATATTGTTGATGGATGATGGGAAATGATGGTGGCATTATTGTCTATGGTACGCGAGTTTGATTTCACCGTCCCGAAGACTCCTTTACCCACGCTTCCTTCCTCCTTCTCACACTCTGCTTGGTTTGCTCAGCTCTTGTGCTTGACCCAGCTGTCAGGTTACCACTTTCGGACTGGCATCAGAAACTAAGCTGACGCAGGAACAAGGCAGAAGCAATGAACCCAATCAAATTGAGCTCAAAAGTGACCGTGCCACCCACCATAGACTTCCTTTTCCTCACCTCGCTCATGTTCATAACACTTCGGGACCTCGCAGCTCCGAGATAACTGTAGGAAGAGCCCACTGATCAGATCTATTTGCTAGCTGAAAGGTATACATAACGCACGGAAGAGGAAATCTTTCGTCTACCTCTGGACGATTGCGAAGTTGATTGATGAATTGACATATCTTCGAGGAAGATCAAGGTCCTTTCACGATGTCTTCCTCATCATGTTGAACCGCTGGATATAGCTAGACTGGCTCAATTTGATCAGCTCAACTTGAATACAAGAGGCCCAAGCGTCGCTCTGATCGAGCTTCAATGATCCCCAAGGGCAAGACCGCCTGACATTGCCCAGTCGGGTTGGCGCTGCACCTGAGGTTGATAAGCAAATTGAGCCCACTGAACGCTGACTCTGTCTCCGTCTCTGTCTTCGTTTTCCTTCTCGCCTGGACCCGGTGCTTGCTGAGCTGACTAGCATTTGTCCCGTCACCGATAATCACCTATAAGAGGCTTTGCACGATCCTTGTTCATCATTCCCTCTTTCCTTCATAGTCTCTCCCCTTCACAATACTCGTTCCCTCCTTCCCGTCGAGTGATCAGCAGCCCGCTGTCGCTTTGATTGCTCTCGTTCGTCTTCCTGGGCAATAATCAGGTCTCCTGCCTTCCAGCTCCTGCCTTGTACCTACTGTGTCGAATAGCTTTCGTCACCCATTGAACCTAGAGCCAAATCACTCTTTCTTCGCTTGGAATCTACAATACGAGTACACCTTGGTTCATCCGCCACAATCCTTTTTGCGACGACAACGACACTTTGTTAACTTTGTTGTTCCTTCCTTTCCCCATTCATCCCGACACACAGACTACAAACCTGATCAATAAGTCCGAGATCAAAATGTTGACTCCTTCCTCTTCGCAAAACGCATATCCCCTCATGAGTCCCTTTCCACAAACGATCAGCCCAACGCTCCTCAGACCTCGAAACTCTTTCCACAACGACACTTCCATCAATCCTAGGCTTAGCCTGACCGCCAGGAACCCATTGGCCTCTACTTCTATCGGAGTGACTCGATCAACGCTGATCGGCGAAGACTCTGACCAAGTCAATCCTCAGCTCAGTCTTCTTCCTTTTGATCATCCCTTAAGTCACGGACCATCCACTGAGCCCCTCAGGATCTGGCTCACTGAGGATCATAAGCATTTTCCTTTCCTCAATACTAGTACCACTAGTACAACTGCTCCTTCCTCGTCTTCTCACTTGAATCACTCGGACTGGCAAGGCGGGAACACCCTCAGTCAAACAACGATCGATTCAAACATCAGCGACGAGATGACTTGCAGCCCGACATCGGATCCTGTCTCGACTCCATCCGCTCATAGAGCTCTCCACACACAGCTCGCACCCACTCACTCGGCTCCTATGATCCTTTCTCCCAATTACCCAGTCATGCCAAACCCGATCGCTGTGCACCTGAGTCATCGCTCGGCGTCTGTCCAGCTAGACAGCGTCTCCAGGAGACTCGTATATCGCCCGACCTCTCTCCAGCTCACCAGTCCGATCGCACATTCCACCTCGTCCGAATCGATAACGGTCTACCACCCCAGCCTGCCGCCTTTGGCTCTCGGTCCCCTCGCGCCACCTATTGCGCTCGTATCTCCTCAGCCTCAAAGGCAAAACTCATCCTCTACTGTCGCAGTCCTGCAGCTGGAACAGATTGCATCTGACGACGCAAAGGATGATGGCCGGGAGATGCTTCTGGAGGGCAGCGAAGAAGCTGAAGAGGCTATCGAAATCGAACTCGACGATCAATTTTTACCTACTCCCCCTTGCTCCGCTCAATTTGGACATGCAAAACGCCAACCCGCAAATCCGATCGCCACCGTCATGGCGCTAGGCGAATCTTGCTCATCTTCTCCCGAAGAGCCGCAATTTGAAGGCTCAGACCTTCCAGGGGTCTTCGCCGGGGGCTTGGCTACACCTCGAAGTCCTTCGCCAGTATCGAGAAACGGACGATATCCCGCTCGACTAGCTAATATCGACAACAATACAACCTCTAACGGACCTTCCACCCGGTTCTCGTCGTCAAACAAACAGCGAAGGGGCCATCACGCATCAAAACCCGGTCACCTCACCAACGCCAAAAGCAAGGCTAAATCCAACGACCGAATGACCAGTGGAGGGAAGAAGAGAAGCTCCTCCTCTTCCGGTGTGGCTTCGACATCAAGACAAGTTCAACCTCAAACCCCTCTGAGGCAGATCAGCCGATGGCGATCCGCTACTTCTTCGAGACTCGGCGAGAATAAGATGATGCCTACGGGTCCTTTCCTTTGGGCCGCTCTCCAGTAAGTGTCCTCTAGTCTCATCATGTCTTACAAGACATGTCTTGACATGCGAAGCGGTCGCTGACAGTATCGAACCTCCCCTATCCGCAGTATGTTGAGCCTCCCAAGGCACTCTCAGTGGGTCACATGGGACGAAGAGAGCAGAACGGCGTACATTTCTGATACTCAGGAGGTTAGTAAAGCAATCGAGCGATCACGACGACATACAGTAATTCCGCGGCCGTGGCGATTCTGGCGCTGATGCATGTCTGTGGAACTACTTCATGCAGTTTGCAGAAAATGGTAAGCCCAACTCCGAATTGCCACTTCTCATTTCTCTCCTCTGCCATGTTTGATTAACGTTTGGAATAGCCGAGCTGATATCCATTTGCTGCTTCTCACCCCCAGTGTACAGTCTGTATTGCGCCTCAAATCAATGGACCAGCTTCCAGAGGAACATGACCAAGTAAGTTTGGCGATAACCCAGCCACCAGAGCTGTCCGTCCCGGTCAGCGCGCTGACAAGTCCTGGCTCCTCGTTGTCAGTTATCAAGGATGGGGTTATAAACGATTTGCTGTGGAGGGTAGTCGTTTGCGGTGAGTGGAAGCTTATATCATAAGATTCCCACCTCTGCCGTTCACTGGCTGTCTTCGCGATCTAAGCGAGATTGCTGACGAAATGACATTGTGGAATGCAGTCAACAACGGATCTACGTGCCCACGATTGACGACCTCTGCAAGCAATGGGTCGAGAGAGGACACGATGCTCGAAGTTCGGACGCTGCTCGAAAAGACTATCTAGAGGCTCTGGGCTCTGACGAAGTCTCAGCTACAGACGACAGCGACGGAACCATCGATCGACCAGCAACTGGCAGACGATTGCAAGGGAAGTCAAAGGGCAGCAAGGCACCGAAGATGGCTACAGTTGGGGTTGATCCTTCTATCCGTACCCGCACCAAAACCATAGTCGAGGTCGGCGATGAGCCAAAGTCTTTGCTGATCAAGGACGACGCAACTGAAGTGAGCCAGCCGCCCAATCCCATGTCTCATCACATATACCATGTCTTTCGCCACCGTATTCGCAACAACGCAATGAGCAACGCTGACCAAATCTGGTAAACAGAACCGTCATCCGGTTCATCCCCACACAAGCCGCATGTTCAAAAAACAAATCCACCCGGACCCGAACCTCTTGGAAATCGCTGGATCGAGCTTCCCAGCCCCGCAGTCTCGTCAGACGCCCATGTCGCCCGAGTCGGAGGAAGGATGTGAGTTTTAACCTTTATTATTATTATTATTATGATGGCGCCATGGACCCGGACCGCTGATGACCCCGGATCCCCAAATTCTCATTCCTCGCAAATCACAGGCGGTCTTGTCTTTTCGCCAAACGCCTTTACCCCTTCACCTAACTTCTTGCACCCTTCGTTGCCCCTCTCTTCCGCTCGAACTGCCGATTTCACCACTCCACCTCAAGCGGCGTACCCTACTCCTCACACATCGTCGTCTTTCAGGAACCAAGGGTCAGGCTGGTCCTCTTAGCTGTTACTAGTGGTCGAGTGGTAATGATAGATAGGGAAAAGGAGCGTTGCCCATGGATGATTGGTGAAGCGACTGAGCTGTGTGAAGCAAGAGGGGAATGCAGGTGAGGTAAGCGGAAGGTAGTTGATCGATTTGACTCGCATAAGCACAAGACAGTATATCGATTGACGATTTGAGAGGAGGTTGATTGAGCTCCATTGTTCGGACTTTTGGCCGTTGATATCTGTATACAGTAAAGATAATAATTGCGTCTGAGACGCCCGTAGTATTTCTTTCACAACACCTCTCCGAATTGGTAGTATCCTGTACATGAACTGCGGCATCTGCTTATTCCATTAGTTAATTAGTTCATCGACATTAATGTGTATGCATATATATATATATATATATATATAGTTAATGTCCCGAGTCAGGTGATCAATACGAAAATGAACAGATCAGATTTCGTCGAGTGCACACACTCACTGTGTACAGCAGTACAGTCTTGCTTCACAGGATGATCCGGACCGGTCGATGGGGATCGTCAGTCTCGCAATGATTGAATCCTAAACCCGGAAAAACACTCAATCCGCTTCCGGTTCCAAAACGTCGATCTCGCCAACAAATGAACGGGCTTCTGCTCATTTCGACGACGGTCCATTCCCTTTCCCTAGCGATTCTGGGATAAGCGTTGATTCATTCCGTATTCTGCCATCTGTTTTTCCAATCCTAGATCGCAGACTCTCTTAAAGGCAAGTCGGCCTACGAAGTGGAGCAGAGCGGTAAGTACGAAATCAGTCGATGACATGAAAGTTGGAGTCAGTAGTTTCAATGATTGATTCCGCATCCGCTTCCGTGCCCGTATCCTTGCGATGCGTGATATCATACATCTCCCATCATATCATCCCAACGATCCATCCAACGAATGCAGAATCCCGATCCCGATCCCGATCCCGATCCCGATCCCAATCGAAACGAAAAAGCTTCAAGCCAAACCAATTCATAACATCATAAGTCTGTCTGTTGACCTTTGATTTACTTCTTGGCAGCGGCGGCCTTGGCCTTGAGGACTCGCTTGACGATGGTGGCCTCCTCGATCAAGAACGCTCGGGTGATTCTGTTACGTGTGCGGGGGCGGCATGGAGGCGAGGCAATGGTGGAGAGGAAAGAAAGAAAGCAACGTTCGAGGAGTGAAAATCAATTGGCTTTTATCAGCTGAAGTTCGTATCGCACGAAGAAGAACCAACGAGAATCAAAAATCAGGAAACGAGAACGCACCGCTGCTTGACACAGATGGCACAAACGGAACCGCCGTAAGCCCTGTTGACGGTCTTTTGTCGCTTGGAGAGGGTGGCGTCTATATGTGAAGCAAGACGACAACAATGTCAGGTCAGCTCATGCCTCCACACATAATGTCTCTGCCTGCATCGCCGTCCCCAATCATCCATGTCTTCCGTCTCTGGTCCGTCCTTTTTGAGTCGTTCATCCTCTTGAAGCCATCTTCGCCGATAGCCCCAATGGCCAGAGTCCTCAGGCCGCGCAACTGAATTGAACCGTGTCCACATCCTGGAAGCACACAAATGACACGCAGAGAAGAGTTCACACTAACATTGTCGGGGTCGGAGAGAGGGGATCTGCGAACAATTTACAAATCAGCCCAATGTCCCTCTTTCACAATCATAGTTGAACGCAATCGAAGATGAACTTACACCAGCGAGGGCGTTTCCACAGTCACCACACTTGGGAGAGGACTATAGGGGTAACAGGACCAATTCAATCAGCAAGTCTCTCCTAATATGCTTCTTGTAATTCAGCAGGCTCGAGCGGCATGACTCCATGAATACACTCAAAAGCCAAGTTGCCTTTCCCATCTTCGACGTCGGACATCGACCCCTGCCTCGACAACGAGGGCATGGCCCCTCCTTACATGCATCCTCCAAAATCCCCCACCCCACTAGGACAACTCCTCACGGTCCTGCTGCCCAGTCCAACCGCAACAGCGTTCCGCCTACAACTACGCCGCCATTTGTCCTCATCTGATCCACCCCTTTCGTCGTTGCAATCGTCCAAACCGAAACCATCTGATCTCCATATCCTCTTTTCAAACTGATGCTGCCCTTCCCGTCCCTTTTCTGACGCCGTTCCAGCCGCTCGAAGGATAGTTTGTCTTGATAGTCGTTGGTATTAATACTCACAGCAAGCTTCTTCAAGTGGTGAACGACCAACTTTCCACCGGGAGTCTTGACGACCCTTCTTCGGTTGGAGGTGGTGTTGTATGGCTGGCGCTTTCGGAGGGTGACTCGTTGGGCCATTTTGACGGATGTTATGAAGAACTTGAAGGTTGAAGGAAAAGGCGTTCTCAAGACGCTAGATTTCTAGGTGTTTTGTTGAATTTGCGTGGAACGGTGAGTAGCAGGGCTGAGCAGGCGACAGGCGGTAGGGCGGTAGGCGATAGGCAGGGAGCAGAGAGAGAAGGAGAGAGGGAGAGAGGCAGAGGCAGAGGCAGAGGGAGAGGGAGGGAGAAGCAGTAACAGCGAGCGAGCAGTTAGCAGCAGCAGCAGCAGTAGCAGCAGTAGCAGCAGTAGCAGCAGTAGCAGTAGATAATCCTAATGCTAATACTAATTACTACCTAATAATTATCCTAATAACCTTAGCCCCTACTATCTATGCTATGGTGCGCGACCCTAGTGGGCATCGCCGGCCCCTTTTACTCCTTGGTGGAAGACGGCAATTAGAGCTTGTGGCGGGCTCTTCCACCGCTCGCTCCGATGAGAATACTCGTCGGACTTAAGACGTAAACACCGATATATGCGACAATGCCTCGTTAGGAAGTCCATTCCCATCCGTGAAGCGTCGATGGTGCGAGTACTATTCCAGATCCCCTGCATGGTATAGCAAGATGCCTGAAGCAGCTATGTCTATCTCTCCTCTTTCCCACACATTCGACAAGTTTCGTATTGCGAAACACTTTGTCGGCTAGTTGGATACACCGCTAACGTATGGAAAGCATGCATAAAGATTCATGTCGGTCGTTATGTAAGGTGTATGAACCAGTACTGCAGAAAAATCGGTGGATATATGGAAGCTCAAGCAGGGTTACCGACACATGTTATGATCAGACACGATTATCACGAATCTATGTAGGTTTTTGCTAGATAGATGCAATAAAAAAGACAGTAATTGAGGTGATTATGATGATGATGATGATGCCAACTAATGATGTTTTATTGAGTGTCCATTATACTTTATCCGTAAATTTGGTTTGATGATAGGGAGGTATATACAGTGTCCATGTGAGAGAGATATAGGTAAAAATGAATTGGGAGAAGACAGAATTCGAGGATCATACTACTTGGCAACGCAAACGACCACGGCCGCCACTATGCCCGCTATCACAAAGAGTGGGGTAGAGACGATCGCAGCCCATCGACAAGCTCTGACCATTGGATCATGATGATTGATCCACGCAAACTTGGTCCTGCTCTCGGGCGTCTTCGCCTGTGCTGTTCGCAAGGCTTTTTCGGACCGCTCGGTCTCGATGTTTAGCTCAGGTCCAAATTCGATATCCCTTCTTCGACCGTGTGTGTATCCTTCAACTTCGCCTTCAGAGGGCCTGAGAGTCGAAGCTGAATCGGGTTTAGGAGATGGTCCGAGCAGTGGCCAGCCGCCTATGAACCATAAGATAGGACAGAGGAAGCCCAATATGAACAGGGCAAGAGGAGTCCTTGACTTGCGCTCGACAGGTGGAACGAACTGAGTGGGCAGTCCTCTTTCGAGGTCAATTGGTCTGGCAGAAATCCCGGTGATTTCAGGACATTGATGGTGAGAGCCAAGTCCGCCCGTGGTCGCAAACTCGCGCTCTGACATGACATGGCCGGACGTGATTCTCGTCGCGCGGAAGTCCCGCTCATCTCGTAGAGTGACGGGCTCTGGCTCCGTGAAGCCCCGGAAGAAGTAAGGGTCGTAACTTTGGTGTCGTATCGTCGGAGAAGAAGCTGACGGCGGAATATCGCTGGGACTCATTCCCAGGGCATGTAGATCTGTGCTCGCGTTCTGAGCATGGGAAGGAAGTAACATTGAGTGCGGGTTTTGCGGATCGAGAGGTGAGTTGTCGGTACGGGTGGTCGTAGTCCGAATCGCATTCTCGATGAATGGCATCAAGGGGAAAGGAGGCGTAGGTCTTCGGTATTTCGGTGTAGGTGGTAAAGGGGGGAGGACAGGCTGCAACGTTACTTTGGACAGGGTCATAGGTGTTTGGTACGGATCGATGTTCGCCATTGTCGGCATGGGCAGCCTGGGCGTCGTGGGCGTTGAGGATGCTTGCTCTTGGTGTGGGAGGGGCGGAAGCCGAGGGAGACTCAGGAATGGTTGGGATCGGTACGATAAGCTCGCCGAGAATGGATAAGAACCCTCCTCTTCGAGCCCCCTGTCCTCCACTACTTCCACTTGTAGATCCCCTGCTCCAACCCCAACTGCTGGCCCATCCTCCAGGACTGGGCCCTGGTCTGACAGTGTCGTTTGCTGATGGCTTGATTTCATTTCCGATGTCGACGTTGCTGGTGCTGGTACGGTATACTCGAGAAGATGCGGGTAAGACGTGAGCGAGGGGATCGAGTAGCTCTGACGTGGGCAAGGGATCGAGTACTGATATTCTTTTGCAATCGTGCACTCGACTGAGGGTTTTGGTTGGATCTCTTCCCGCGTCTTGCCTGTTTGTTGAGCGATCAATTCTATCTCTGGGGTAGGTAAAGGGGGAGGAAGGACGAGGTCGATGGTTTCCATCGAGTTGGAGGTTGAGTCCGACGTATTGGCGACATCGGGGGATGTTATGGTCGAACTTGGAGACCTTTTCATCCTGATAACATGGTCGTGACCGTTGAGTCTGTCTCTGTCGTCTTCGGATGACCCATTCTCCTCCCGCTTCCGCTTCAAAGCCATGTTCGATGAGGCTATCCCTGAACCGGTTGTCGCCTGTGATGGTAATGTCCGACTTTCTCTTCTCGTCCCGTCCTCCCCTAACTGAAAATCCGGCACGTGTTCTACTTGAGCCCCACGCGTATCCGGATCATCGTTCAATTCTTCCCTCAACCAGTTACCCAGGAAACCTAGACCCCAATTGGCTGGCGCAGGCAAAGAAGCTGGCCCTGCTCGCTCTGCTGTACGTGGTGCATAGGGTGTACCCAGCTCACGTGTCGCTTTGGCGCTCGAAATATCGGTATTGTAATGCCTCAAGGGTCGAGACGCAGGTGAATGAGGTGATGGAGCACAAGCGTCTGCAGCAGAATTCTCGCTGGACTTGCTCGGCGATGCATGTTCAGGAGAAGGCACGCGTGGAGGTCGCTGCATGGTCCCTAGCGGGAAAGGAGCTGAGGGAGAATGAGCGTCAAAGTAGGCGCCTTGATCGAACAAAGGAGTTCGCAGCCATGCTTTCTCGCTCATCAGTTGATTGCCAACCTGCACTCCGCCTTCATAAGCGAGGTCGTGAAGCGAGCTCGCATACGAGTATCTGAAGGGATTGGAAGATGTGTGACTTTGGTCCGAATAACTGTGCGACGATGACTCATCGATGACAGGTGTACGATGCTCGAGTGTCGAAGAGGGCACAGGAGAAGGTGCAACATGCGGAATCGATGAAGGCGCAGGACTGAGAGAGGGGGGAGCCAACCAAGCGGGAGGGGCGAGGTATGGATCTGGTTGAGCCAGTTCGTCCTGCAAGTCAGGTCGAGGTGGAATGGGTGGAGCTCTATGCTGAGGCGGTGACCAAATCGGTTCTCGAGGCTGCACACCGGGTCGCTCATTCCAGGCTTTGACCAAGATTTGGTAAAAGTTGGGATCTTCTACGTCTCTTGATCCAACGCCTTCGAGCTGTCGAACGGTGTGAGCAAGAGCGACTATCCTTTTCCTCCTTCTCTTGGTTCGTTCTGGAGAGTCAAGAACTTCTTGCTCGCCTCGTTCATTGCCTTGCACAGGTATGTCGACCAAGGAGCCCGAGCCTGATTTCGGCACATACTGAGCAGCTGTCCTCAGTTCAACCGTTTCACCGGAGAAACTGCTCGCCCAAGAGTAAGTGGAAGATTGTATGGAATTGTCGCCCGAAGAGCTATGTCGAGCCGGCTTGATTTTCTTGTCCTTCTGGGTCTGGTAATTTGTCGGGGCAGGAAGAGGGGGCGACACACAGCCCAAGGAGATACCTGCCTGATTTGGTGTGACCAGAGCTAGATCGGGGGAATAGACATCGGACGGCAGAGGTGACGAAAGATCAGGTGTGTTTGGATCAGTCGGGGTGACCACATCGGTTATATTGGAATGCCGCTGTCGAAGGGGACGCCTGTGTGTCTTTTTACCGGACGGTTCAGAGGCTGGCTCTACTACAAGATCACTCGGTTTGATATTCGGTTGTCTCCGTGCAAGCAGACTAAGAGGCCGCCAACCGGCTCTGCCACCGTCGTCCTCTTCGTCGTACCTCGGCATTTGGGCAAGCGCCAGGGTCTGCCTCTTTGCCCGACCGATTCGCCTAGCTTCGGCAAGCTTCTCCTGCTCCATGGCTAACATTCTCTGACGTTCGATCTCGGACTGATGCGAGTCCAAGTGCAGATGGGCGAATTCAGTCGCGTGTTTCTCCTGAAATAACTGCACTGATAGCCTCATCCTCGACGACCTGGATCGAGGCAAGGTAGTGCTGGCTAGTAACGGCGGTGTGGATTGCGGTTGATGAGAGAATGAAAGCGGTCTTGAGGATGAGGATGATGTCGAAGCTCGACGAAGGGAAGAGCCGCTGGCGAACCCAAACGGCTCAGAAGGGGTCTCGAACATGGACGACATCGAGTCAATTGTGCGAAGCCAAGGCGGCTGACAAGTACTGCTGCGTTTGTCAACTGTGCAGATGTGAAAAAAAAAAAGAGTAGCCTCTGTCAGCGCGCCCGCCCATCAGATTCGAGTTTCGTGTCTTATGTTTTACACGTGAAGACAGCGCCACGCGAGAGAGATAGCGTCACCCGATGGGGTGGACATCATTTTAGGACGTATGGGCGTATGAACAGCTTGACTCACCTCAGACAGAAATATGTATTTACAGAATGCCGGTCGGAGCCAGCTTCGTAGCACTCCTTTCCAGCCCTGTCTCCGATTCTCTGTCGATTTCGATCGTTGATGGCTAGATGAATACAATATCGTCGAGGCTCGGATCGGTTGATCTTCGCAGAGTCAACATGTCTACCTGCAGCCTAATACGCTGTGCGCTTAAGTATGTTGGAGTGAGGTGAGGCAAGAGACGAATAAGCCTGAATGGGAAAAGAGAGTTTAGAGCTTATCGCGATAAGAGGGACATGTCCCTGCAAGATTGAATAGATTGAATCGAAGGCTGAAACAGGCGAAATGGAGAGTCGAGGCTTCAAGTTGCTATCTGTATGTGCTGTATGTGCTGTATGTGATCAAATTGATTGCGGACGGGGTACGAGGAGGGAGGATATACCGTGATGTTGTTGCGCCAGGGAGGGCAGCTGCTCTTGTATAACGGTCGGTGAGGCTTGGGTCGAGGTGAATTTAATGTGCTGAAGGTGATGTAAGAAGACGAAGGATCAGTCGAAGATGCGAAGATGATGCTATCTTGAAAGGATGTTTGTGTTGTTTTGTGGTGTTACAGATGTATATGGTGTTTTTATGTGGTGTATGATGACAGTTTGTTTAGGATTCTAGGGTAAAACCTTATTCACCACCAATTCTCGACCCGACTGATTTCTTTTTCTTTTCTTTGCTATAGTCATAGCCTCTTTCAAACGACCTTACCCTTTCAGGCAATAAACCCATGCATTTGCAGAGGATCCTAGGCGTGTAGTTCACTCAACTGCGTGATACTAGTGTCACCCATCGGATGGGGTATTGGACACTTTACTCGAGCATACATACATACGCGTACATGATACGGTGACTTATGAGTGTCCAGCACACAGGTACATAATTTGCGCAATCTGCGTGACCGCCATGTTCATGCTGATGGGTGTAGTGTATGTGAAACATTCACGTGTCAAAGGGACCTTTTTCCCTCGCCACGAGATAGACATCCTTGAGCGTCGGTGAGAATCAGGTAAGGTATATGGAAGTGAAAAAAAAAAGACTAGACGTGCGTTGGTCGTTCCCTCGTTCCCTCCAATTCCTGCTGTAACACCCTTCACGACAGGGAGAGGGCGGCGGTTCCGAGAACCGTAAGAAGAAGACAATCAAAGGTGTCATCGTTACATCACTGTTTTGTAGTGTAAACCTGCGACCATGCGGCTATGCATTGTCCATAAGACCCATTTCGAACTCTAGTGACACCTTGTTTTAACTATTCTATGCCACAATAAAACGACGGATGGAGCCCAAGCTTACTCCCATATCCATGCATCTCGAATGTTATCCCAACTGTCTTCTCGGAAAGCTCCACATCACAAGCAGGGGCTCCTCCGGTGACCGACCACTCGAGCGGTAGCTGACTTAGCGACAAGACCCAGCTCATTTGTCGTCTGCTCCGTTCTTCTTCCAATGATTTTGGACACGCTGAGCAAACTTGAAGAATTTGGCCATTCCGACAGCGGCTTCGATATGACCCTCCGGATCTTCCGTTTCCTCAGGATGAGCAATCCCCAATCCATAAAGCCCTTTCACCGCTTCGCCGTTGATTTTCATTTTGAAGCCGGAAGAGTGCTGATCGAATTCGAGTTCTCGGTCTACCCTGAGCCTATCATCATCAACATGTTGATTCCTATCCCCATTCATAGCGCCTTCATCACCAACTTTGCCGGATTCGCCTTGGTCCCCGTCCCCAACCCCATTGTTCTGGATGTACAGCGCCGGATATGGGTTCGCTTCGTATCCTACAGCATAGATGATGTGGGTACACTCCCTCAGACGGGCCTCGTAGATCTTGTCCTCATCATCACCCAGGTCGATCTGTTCGATGCTGGACGGTGGATGAACCGCGTTGTCCATGACCTCTTTTGCCCAATCTGCCGTAGCTCCTTTGAGCCCAGTATTGTCGTACACGATACCGTCCTCCCTGTACTCGGCGTATTTAATGCCCCTTCGCCGGAAATTCAGGATTTTGATATCGAGGTCTGTCTCCTGAGACACCTCGTACAGGTTCCGGCAGACCAGTATGCCAGAATGGGAATTGCCGATGACGGCAACGGTGATCTCGTCTTGCATTCGGTCAGAGAAGAGGGAAGGTATTTTCGATTTGAGCATGCACTGATCCAAATCTAGGACTTTGAGATTCGGTGCGAATCGCTGATGAATAGGTGGATCTGGGACGATAGGGTGAGAGCCCGTGCAGAGAAACAACCGGGGTGCGATTGCGGTTGTCAATGATGAGTGAGAGGGTAGACTGACGTTCCAATGGCCGTCCTGAGAGTCATCAAAAGGCCAAAAAGGAGATATATGGTAAGGGTACATCATCGGTCAGCTACAGCTGCCTCTGCGAAGGAAACCTCCAATCCGCGCTCACTCGCAGCGCTAGGACCGTCTGAGATTGCAACAGTCAAAGTTGTGGCTGGGACATACTCACATCATAACATGCCTCGTCCACCTGACCCACGAATTTCTCAATGCCCTTGATTTTGACGACACCAGCTTCAAGAAGTTTGATAAGATCCCCCGCCAAGGAAAGCTGGCATGTCTCCTCCTTGTCGATCGATTGAAGCTCATCGACCGCATTGGGCGAAGGTGTGGAGGATATGATCTTGTTGCAAGTCGCGGACGATTCAACAGCATCGAGGTAGATGCCGACTTTGGTATTGCTAATAATAATAACACTTTCTTTCAGCCCGCCATCATATCTGGCTAAAGGTGATCCGACCAGACATCACTCACGAAGATATCTCCCGATAGAGCTCATTCAGTCTCCCTCCACCAAAGGATCTATCGACCCATAGTATGTCGGTCAAACCTCCGTCAATGAGCGAGATGATCGTCGCCAGCCCACCGGGGCCAGCGCCGATGATCACCGCCTCGTATGTTTTAGCCCTTTGTGTTGTCGACATACTTTCTGAATGATAAGAAGTGCAGTGTTCCGGTTGATTTTGATTGATGAAGAACCAGGTCAGCAGACGCTATTTATATCTGTGATACGTGATTTCGTCGGGTCGATTCATGAGCAGGCGGGGGGGCGAGGCAAGATAGAATACGTTGAGGGTTTTTGCCAGCTCTCCCGCTCCATTGAACACCGATATCGAGTCAAGAAAAAACCAGGCGAAGCCGTCTCTCTCCGTTTATCGCTCGCATCGAGTCGACGAGATGTCGAAAGGTTCATTTCATGAAAGGTTCATATTGAATCTTGCTTCGGTCGCATCCCTCGATTAGCGCTTGACATTTTGTATGCGATTTCTTCTTCTCTGCATAACAACATAGCTATGTCAATGAGTTGATGAGTTGATGCGCGACGTCATGAAGGAACCTGAATCGGCTGGAGCCGATCGAGGCCACGTGATTTGCGCGTATTTGTTGAATGAATGAACGAACACATGGTCCCTGATCAACAAAGCTTAAGTTCACAAGCCAAGTAAACGTATAAATTAGCTGCAACCAAATGCATGTTACTTGAGCTTGCCTCTCGACAACTAGATTCCGTGAGATCATATCATCGTTGTATCCTGCGCTAACAACCCACACCTCGCCATTTATCGGGAGACATCAAGATGCCGTTGTCTCCTGACCGCGACAGAGACAGAGGACGAGATTGGGTCATGGACATGGACAAGGACAGGGACAGGGATAGAGACAGAGACAGAGACAAAGACAGAGATCGCGGCGGTGAACGGACTTGGGCATCTTGGCGCGAACGGCACCCCGATGCCTATAACGACCCAGACAGGCGGGATCGTGACAGAGATAGAGATCGATATGCTGAGCCATCCACGTCCACGTCGGCTTTTGCTGGAAGCTCTTCTGTCAATCCATATGCCCCCTCAGCAAGTCGCGGGCAGGTCAGTGGAGGCCGCAGTAGATCGCCCGACAGTAATAGGAGTCGGCAGGCCTCTGGAAGTAGTACAGGTATATCTCAATACAGGACCGAGTGAGTCTCAATCAATCAATACCTCGCCGGGTGCCGTGATCCGCCTGGTGCTGTTGACGTCTCGTCTGATGTCTAAACCACCGGTTGCGAAATGACATCAAGCGTATGAGGGCTTGCTAACAACTCTCCACCCGGCTGTAGTCATCACGGCGGTTCACGCGCAGACTACGAGCCAGGTGAAATATCGCACCCTCCAACAGCGCCTGCATCATTGTTATCCCGAGAACGTGAACGTGAACGTGATCCTCGGGAAGCGTACCAATCGCGACCGTCCTACTCTCACGATCTGCCTGCAAAACCTCCATATAGCATGGCCCCTCAGTCATCATCAGGCAGCGCGAACACGTCGTCCAGGCTGGAATATTGGCCTCGGAAAGTGTCGTCAAATTCCGTTTCCGTTTCCGTTGATAGACCCAGATCCAGAGATCACTCGCCAAGTGTCGGCTCGAACAGAGATCGTGAGATGATCAGCGGCAAGGAGGGATCTGTGACTGGCGCGCTGGAAGGTTTCTCAAAGTAAGCTCAAAAGACGCTCATCTTCATACCACACAAGACTGTGTGTAGACACATGCTGACCAGTGGTTCATCAACCTGTTTAGAGCGATGCACTCTACACTCGTTTCGACTTCGGCACATGCATTGGCTTTGTCCCATTTCACCCGCTTGACCCAGTTCCCTTACACGAACCCCACCTCGCCGGCATTCGAAGACGCCCAACGTCGCGTGCGTGACGCTGAGAGAACGCTCAACGAGAAAATGGCTTCTCTCCATTCTTCGTTCACGGAGCTGATGCGCCGCACAGTTGGTAGAGTCGGGGAAGGTGGGATAGGCGCTTTGGAGATGGATGGGATCAAGGAGAGGTTACGGAAATTAGAGGAACTCAGTTCTAGTCTTGCGTCCACTTCGACAGCTCCTGTGCCGCCTCCGCCTGCCGATGCTCCGCCAAAACTACCTCCTGCGCCAGATGAGTCATCCGGCTCTAGCGCGTCCACTCAGCATGTCCCGCCAGCTGTCGTGGAAACACCAGCGATCGAGCCCAAGAAGGACGCAGTAGAGCGGACAAGAGGTCGGCTGAAAGCGATGTTGAACGATATCATAACCCGACTAGAGAGGGTAGAAGATACGTCTGGAACATTCGATGACAGGTTATTCGAGGTCGAAGGGACCCTCATGATACAAGAGTCGGACTCGATAGATGAGGATTACGGTTGGGGACAGTTGGAAGACCGAAGAGATCCTGATGGCAAGCTCAGAGGCATCAAGCGAAAGCAAAGGGATTACGAGCAGGAGCAGGAGCCGGAAGTCATCGCCATTGATGGTGATGGTGAAAACGACGATATGGAACTGGACGAGAGCTCGATGCCTGATGTCGACAAGGGAAAGGGATCTGTCGAATCGATGCAACGGGAAATGAAGCGGATGGCAAGTGATCTCAAGGTTCTATATTCGAAGACCAGTGCCAAAGGCCAGAACGAGACGCCTCAAGTCGATCCAAGCTCAGCCGCAGAAGTCTCGGCCCTTCGAGACCAGGTCGCTCGCATGTCCGCGCAAATCGCCGAAATCCAGGCTCAAGCCTCCGCTTCTACTATACCGGGATCAGCGGGGATTACCAGCACTCCTGCACTGCCATCGCAGTCAACTCTGATCACTCTTCAGAATCAAATGGCAACTCTTGCGGCTGAAAGACAGCAAATCATCGCTGAACAACAGCAGCAACGGCCATCGCCCCCACCATCGAATCCCGTTGTCAATCTCGCACCAATCGAAGAGGCGATTGGAAGTCTCAAGGAACAAGTGGAGAGCATGGGCGTGCAAATGAAAGATTTGGTCTCGGACAAAGTCGCTCGATCCAGTGTCTATGGGCAGATATCGACTGGAGTAACGAGGCTTGCAGACAATATCAAGCGATGCCGTACGGAAATAAATCAACAGAAAACCGATCATTCAGCATTCATGATCGCATACAATGCCAACATAGCCACTCACAAGCGGGAGACGGAACTGCTTCAGGCCGAAGTGAGTTCATTGCGAGATCAATCCGCGAAGAGGGCGGAGCAAGATAAGACAACGAGCCAATGGATGATGGCCATGGCCAACGAGCTGAAGAATCTGAGGACAACGATAACGGAGCTGAGGGACGGTAGAGAGAAATGGACGAAAGAGGTCATGGAAGCTTGTCTTGATGCAGTCAAAGAGGAGGTCAAAGCGGCCAAAGTGCCTCCAGAGGAATACGCCAGGATTGCCAAACGGGTGAGTGCAGCAATGATCGTGGCTCGCGGATTATCGACGTCCGGAGAGCAAAGTGTGGAGAATCCAAAAAAATGGCCGCAGTGGGGACCGCTGACTGATCTCTCACTACATTGATTATTCACCATCTTAGGAGATTGGCAATTCCATGCGGGAATTTATCGCTAAGACGAGAGGAAAGACAGCCACTCCCGTTCCACCAGCGAACCGTTCCACTTCTGAGCCTATCGATGGCAAGAATACGACCGGCAATCCGGCTCCACAGGCCGATTCGACCGCCAATGCGAGCGCGAGCGCGAGTGCATCTCCGGCAACAACGAATGTAGCCATGTTGCCTACTTTACCCACGCTGCCCGAGTCTGCTCTTCCTTCGCAGATGCAGCGGGAAGCATCTCTACAAGCTCAATCAAAGTCACCGATGATCGTAAACTCTGCTGCTGCCTCCGGTAACCTGACCCCACCTGTCCCCGGGATCCCTTCGACTTCGTTGCAACCGCCCGCGATCATCGCTCCCATTGCTTCCATCGGCCCTCCTAGCAATGACGGCACTGCCTCGACATTACCATCCAATCAAAGCACCTCTGCAGCGCAGGCAACACAGCCGGTCCCCAACCCACAGACAAGTGATGTCCAGCCCTCTGCGCCAGCTAGACCAACGCTTAGCCAAACACCGGAACAGTCTGCACAACCCACACCATCTGGCAGCACCCAGCTTGACGTTCCTCCTTCAGATAATGCGCAAATGAATGAAACTTTCAATCCATCAGAGCCTGAGGTTGCTTTGCCCGATGGAACGACGAATCCTCCCAATCACGCGGTAGAAGAGGAGATGATGAATGGAACAAAGTAGTGATGAATATGCGGATATAGCAATATAGCATAGTTTAGGTAGCCAGTATCTATCTTGAGCTACGCAAGGAATATTTGCAGAGGAAAATTATGCAATCCACTTTGGAACACAGTCAGTTGAGACAAAACAATCAGAGTGATGTATGAGAAGTCCTGCCGCTTCCCTCTGGTTGATCGGCTGTAATGCGAAGTAACGTGGATAGGTTGTGCAGAAATGAGGCTTCTCTTGGCTATATCGACCAAACAAACAATCAAGCTTCTGGACTCACAGTCATGTGATTGCGAGTGTACAACGGGTTCGAATGTTACCTTGAAGTGACTGTCATCTCGATCTGTCGATCGAGGTCATGCATTAGCAAGGGTTGACATGATTTCGGAGATGTAGCGTCGCTTCGGACGCCATGCATTGTACAGATGAGCACGCGTGTGCTTGAAAGAGTGGACGAGTGTTCTTGTATGCGCCGCCAGAATCGGAGATAACTTGCGCAGCGTGGGTGCAGAATTTTAAACGCCGATGCAGCAGGAGTGCCACACTCAGCTCAGTCACCTCACTTGGCCTGGCAGCGCTTTTGCTTTTTGCCAATGTTATGCCACCCTCGCACCCCCGCACCCTCGCACCCTCCTCGCATGCATGCTTGCTTTGCATGCTCGTTGTCCTCGTCGTTCTCGTTGTGCTCGGTACCTTCTGCTGCTTGCCTTGCTTTGCTTGCTTTGGCTTCCTTGGACCCCTACTCTACCTCGCCCTCTCTACCCTCTGCCTCTGCCAGCTCTGCCGCTACTCACTGCTTCTGCCTGGCTAGTAGTACTGCTGGATCCTACACGGTACACGGTATACGCCCGACTCACACACCACAGCGCAAGTTCGAGCAAACGACGGGTTTTCGTTGATCTTATCAGTGGGTCATAATCCTAGCTAGTTGTTAGCTCCAACCATCAAGTTTCTCAAAAAACGAGGTCAAAATGGTGAGTTAGTGGTGGAACGAAATCCTGCTCGACTGGCCTGGCCTGGCCTGGCCTAAATGCGCGTCCCAAGACGGAGAGTAGAAATCGACAGGGAAGGATTATCAACATGACATGGGAAGAACTGGAGAAATGGACGTGAGAGGGATGAAGGAAGGACTCTGGCCAAGAGGGAGATCCAGGGGATTGGATGATTTTTTGTGAGGGAGGAATCATATGGCGTGCGGATGCAGGTGCAGGTGCAGGTGCAGGCAAACGTTGTCGGGATGCACGGAGCGGAAGAGCGGGATACATCGTGACAAACGATCGAGGAACGATCTATGGAAATCACGCATTATGACTTCGGCGCTGTAGAGCAGGGGAGCAGATTTGCGTGGATAAGATAAATACACACGGGGCGGTATGCTGATTCCGACATATTGTATATCGCAGGCGCCCACCACCAAGGAACGAAAGGTTAGCTTCAAAAATCCCTATCATCTGATGTCTCTCGCTCGTGCTCTACTTCATCTCCCACTCTCAAAATGACTCAATACGCCGGCTGGATGGAATTGAGAATTAGGGAACGAGGGGATTAGATGTAAAGGGGATATTGGGTTGGATCAGGTCAGATGTTTGGATATGGCGACAGGACTTGCTGGAGGATAGCTGGGGATCATGCTGGACGTTGCATGCTGGACCGCGAAGGATGAGGAGTGCGGCCAGTGCAGCCGACGACATGATGTGAGAGTAGCGTGTGCGTAGGGAGGAGCGAATCAACCAACAGGTTGGACTGGGGAAAGCTATCGATGTTTGAATATCCTCGGGATACTTCATACCCGTCCGGGTATGCTGTATTGTATGTCTGGGATTTCGACATCGGTATCACAAATTTCCCTTCTCTGGGCTCGTTGATCCTCCTTACGCCGCGCGCTGTCATCGCATCGTGTGGCTTCGGCCTCGACTCCCTCGCCCCATCCCTTCAGCAGCCGTCACGCCAGGCCCGGACAAAAAATTACTGCAACCGTCGCCGTTATTTTGGACTACCCCCTGATCAGCATATTATCCTCCTGCGACACTTCATTCTGTTGTATTGCAATTAGAATGTACAGAACCTCGGAAGGATCAATGGAATCTGGAATCAGGACTGACTCCAAACTCTTTTTGCTTTTTGGCTTTTGTAGACCCGAACCCCTCGATCGGCTCTTCACGATGTCGTGACCCGAGAGTACACCGTGCACCTCCACAAGCGAGTGCACGACCTCTCTTTCAAGAAGAGTGAGTCGAGTCGTTCTATAAAAGTAGGGCGGAAAGGGATGTCTGTGTGGCTGATACGTTGGTGTGAACTTTGCAGAGGCCCCCAAGGCCGTCAAGTCGATCGTTGAGTTTGCCCAGAAGTCAATGGGAGTAAACGACGTTCGAATCTCCCCCGGTCTCAACCAGGCCATCTGGGCTCGAGGTATTCGATCTCCTCCCCGAAGGATCCGAGTTCGACTTGAGCGAAAGCGAAACGACGACGAGGGCGCCAAGGAGAAGTTGTACGTCGTTGCCAGCGTCGTTGAGGGTGTCACTTCCTTCAAGGTGAGTAAGAAATTTTTGAACCAAATCAAATCAACAGTGATATCGTACTGTATCGAGGAGGAAAGCGTTCTTGCGCTGACAACACGCTTGCGTTCTCCACTTTCCGCTTTCCGCTTTCCGCTCAACAGGGCCTCCAGACCGTCGTCGTTGAGGGTGACGAGTAAACCATCCTATAACTTTGACAGTCTTTAGTTCTTCGTTATTGGTTGGGTCTGATGCATCCGTGACGCTACGCCTGTTTCTGTGAGAGGGGGGGATGATCCCCGCAATGATACGAGTCGTTCGATCCACTGCAAGACCATGTTTGACTTCTCCTGTGCCAGCCTTTTCTCCCAAATCACCAGTTCACTGGGTGTCATCACACCTCGTCGGGCTGTTACTGATCGAGCTCAAATCATCCATCATCCAGGTCACCGGCACCAAGGAGAAACTTTCCAGCACGGCGTTCATTGGCTCGCAACCTGTCTCGACGGTACACAGCAATACGATAATGTGCACATTGTGTTCATAAAAGTCATATGATTGCCCTTGCGGCTATACTACAGACGGCACTGGGATCCGGTTATTGAGGGAGTTTCATTCAACAAGGTGATCTTGATAGCAAGTCCAAGCTTCAGAGCTTGTTAGCGGTATAATCATAGTTGGTCTTGGTCTCTTCATTCTTCTGCGATTCCGCCCACTCGAGCATCCTATCTTCAAACATCTTGTTGACGAGTTTGATGCTCTCCCTCTCGAGGAGCTTGCCCCACCACGCCTTGACGTGAGGTAAGGGCCAAGTGCCGTCGCCTTCTTTGCCTTGGTATGGAAGTGGGGTGGTACCTTCGGATCGGGAAGGTACGTTCGCAGGCCCGGGGATCGGGAAGGGCGTGACGCTGTCTTTCAGAATGGGGATGGCGCCGAGCTGAACGAACCGTCGGTGCAGAAGTACAACGGGATGGCGGGTCAGCTTAGCTTACTAAATTGCCTCACGATTCCCGCGATACCCTTTTCTTGATGGTGGTCCACTCACTTGGGTAGCGAGATATCCCGCTGGAACGTGGAAGAGGTCGACCAGAGTCAGTTCGTCTCCAGCGAGGTACTTCTGGTCTCTGAGGACCCTCTCGTAGCCCCTGAGAGAGTTGGTCAAAGAGTCCTGACACATGTGAACGACATCAGGAGTGGGCGGCCTCTGAACGCTATCCCATGCGGCAGTGAGTAGTGAGTGCGAGGTCAGCCGAATCTATCCTCTATCCTCCGATCCGATACGACGCAGATACAAATGGTCGCGCACTCACAACATGGGCCCATAGAAGATCTCCCAGAGGAATCGGTTGGTGTACGGCGCAAAGTCACCCAGCTCGATACTGCATGCAGAGTCGAACTTGGCCATGATCTCGGGGTCGGATAGGTCCGGGAGCAAAGGGGATCTGGTCTTAGCCGCGAGGTCTATAATAAAAGCGTCCAATTGATATCAGCTCAGACCTTTTCAGATGAAAGGGGTTGCTGCACCCACACTTGACGATCGCCCTCGATTCATAGAGCTTCACTCCAGTGTCGGTATCCTCAAACCATGGGAATCGCTTGAATGGGCTGACTTTACAGTCAAACTGGTCGTCTGGGCCGTATAGAACGGTCCAGTCAAGCTTTCGCAGCTCGAACGCTATATCAACAGAGAAGATTGGTCGAAGGTAGGAGCAGTTGTAGTGGACGATATCGTCAGCTTGTTATGTCTTCAGACTTCAGATACGAGATGCAGAAATGACCCGATGGCCAGAGCCGGGCACTCACCAGGCGTGTTGAGGAGACCCATCTCAGCCGCGGCAATGAGGATGATCCTCATGTGCTGGGTGAAGAGTCATCAGTGGTATTATCACTTAAGGTTTAACTATCGTGTGAGACTCACAGAAGACTCGTGGGTGCCGTAGACGACATAGACCATGGTGAGGATGATGATGGTGGTTAGGGTGTTTAGCGGGTGTCGAGTGTGAGTTTGGTGAAGAAGAGAGATGTCAAGATTGTCGTTAACTCAAAGGATTGTGCATGCTGAGAAAATGAAGGTAGGTCTGGTTGTCTTGGTATATTCGCTTCGGTTTATGTACCCGTTGCCCCCGTCATCTGACTGATGGTTGCCCAGTGCGTACGCTCGATTTTGTTCGTTAACGGGGCCATCCCATCCCATCCTATCCCCATCCCCATCCCCATCCCCCCCACCTGACATTCCTTCCACTTGTACTGGGGATTTAGATTACCATAGTCCAGTCAACCACTACTGGATCTCCCTCCCTTTCTCGTCGCTCGGACCTCGACTTTGGCGCAGACGGGTCAAATTGATGACCGGGATACCGACTGCCGACTATACATACTCGTACTGTTGAGAAAACAGTGAGTATTAATCATATTACCATAGTTGACTGGACTTTTGATTTTCATCATGATCGTCTCAGGCACGGGCTACATACAGCGTTATCGAGTTTGATTTACCGCTTTGAGCAATTGACAATTCATCTCTATCCCATGTACATTTGGTGCCTTTGCTTTGGCTTGGCACTGTATGGTGTATCAGGTATCTGTCATCTTCACTCAACGTTGCGGGAAGCTCGTGGTGTAAAGAGCACATCCACTTCCGATTCATGAACAAGGCCTCTCGAGCTACAGTTTGTAGGTCACATGCACCTGAAAACCAAGCTGACCCCCTTCGTATCGCTTGTCATCTACGTCTAAACCCGCTGACTCCCAAACATTCCGACTACAAACTATACAAACTTGCTCCCGCTGTCACCATTTTCCGCCATCGCCTGGCGCACATCGCACATCGCCGCATGCATCGCTTTCAATCTTCCCCTGGGAGCGACACGAGGTCGCTCAGACCTTTTCGTCTTCAACAGATCTTTGACCGTCGCTCTGCTGTGTGAGACTCTGGTCCACCACGACGACCCTACCACTGGGATCATGCTCGGCATCCCATCGCTCAATGTCCTCGTTTTTCACTTTGACAAGCTTGTGGGAGACTGCGCCACCGTCGAGCTGAAGGACGGTCTGTCGGATCTGGTATCCGCCCCACTTGGGAAGAGCGTAGATCCAGAGGTAGTAGTAGATACCACAAATCGCAAGACTATGACGAATGAGAGAGGGCCGACCTGATCAGCAAAGGGTCTGACTACATCAAGCAGCGCAAGCACCACTCACATGCCGATCGCGGTGAGCGTAGCAGTGGCGTAGAAAAAGCTGAAGCTGCCTTTGTAAATGCCGCCTCTTGGTGGTACCCAAGGCATGACAAGCAACATGACCTTGGAGAGCAAGTACAGGATGACTGCGGCGTCCCAAGCCTTGAATTGCGAACGGCCGAGCCCGAGCTGCTTCCGTTGTCGCCGGATGAGGAAGAGACCGAATGTCATGAGGACGACGAAGACCGAGTCGGGGTAGTTCTGGAGGGCGACGACTGTTGCGATGGAGATGTCAGCTCTGACAGCTCTATCATCTCTCGGCGGCGATTTTGTGTGGTGGTACACATTGACTGAACAGTCTGTACTCACTGAAATTGAACGCATCACCAGAGGGAGGGCCAAGGATCATGATGGATGTCATGACCCACTTGAATAGGACTGGTCCGGCAGGAGTCCCGAAAGGCTTGGTCGACACCCAAAATTTGGGGAAAGGCAGCACACCTTGTCTGAATGGGCAAGAGAATGCACGGTAACCACTCAGCGCAAACTCTCCAAGCAAGACTTCTTGAACCTCTTGACCGCAGGGCGCTGGAGCTGCACTCACCGACCAACTTCACGAACCATTCGCGAAGCACCGATCATGCTGGACAGGATATTACCGAAAGCGCTCAGGACGGGCAAGAAGGTCAAACCCTTGGCGGCCTTCTTACCGAAGATCCGTTCGAAGAAGAGACTGGCAGTGACTTGGGTGGAAGTGAGGATGTCGTGCTTGGGGACTAAGCGTGTGAGAATGGGCGCAGCATCAGTTTTGTCAGTCAGGCGAATTACAGTAGGCTCGACGACACTCACTAGCAGAAAAGTAAGCGACATTGACGAGGACGTAGAGGATCGCAACGATGAGCAGGGATAGAGGCGCGGTCCTCTTGATTGTCTTGATGGGATTTTTCACCTCGTTGACCAAGTTGAAGGCATTGTTGAACCCGCCATAGGAGAAAGTAATATTGACCAGAGCATTGGCAAGCTCGTACGCACCAGTGGAGCTGGTCCCTTCGAACGGGTCACGGAAGTTGACGCCGGGATCCGGAATCTTGGTCTTGCCGCCCAGGACGACGAAGCCAGTGATTGCGATGCTGTGATGATGATGATTGCAATATTTAGCGGCAGGAAATCGTCAGAAGTATATATCTACTTACAAGACAAGGGTGGTGAGCTTGATCATACCAAGGACGTTTCCCAGAATGAGAGATCCTCGGGTGCTGAGAATGATGACTTATGAGAGAGCACATTAGCTCCCATTCCGCTTATACCGCTTGTTTGTGGCAATGTAAGACTCACTCAGACAAGCCAAAGTCCAACAAGCCAGGGCGGTGCCCTTGAGCTGCATGTCGGTGGGCTTGATATCGGTCATTCGGAAGATGTACTGAGCCATAACTGCAAAGCAGAGGACATTATAAGTGATGATTGATCGAAGGCAAGGTAGCGGACTCACCAATGGCATTACTGCTAGAGAAGGACAATACGACAGACTGCATCGCGAAGGTCACGGGGAAGAAGTACTTTGGTCTCGAATAGGCCTGTTCCAAGTAGACGACCTCGCCACCACTTCGACTGGGGAAGTACGATGCGAGCTCGAAATAGACGGACTGGCCACACGCGGTGAGGAGGAAGCCGATCGGCCAGTAGAAGAGAGCTAAGCCGACCGAGCCACAGTTCCGGAGCATCGATGAGGCTACGTACGTAAGAGGCAAATCGAAAGATTAGCAGGGTGATGCTTCTATTCCGCGGTATCATTTTGACCAAGACTCATCAAACTTACGAGTCGAGAAGATACCGGTTCCGATCATCATGTTAATAGTGAGGAACATGACTGTGAAATACGAGACCTCGTATCCCAAAGGCGATTTGCCTTCGACCGGAGCGCCTGACGCCTCCTGGTACGTGGCTTCGGCACCGTTCCCACCTTTTTCGGCCACATACTCGAGTGATCCATTGTGGATGTGTTCGTATGTGAGAATGTCAACGCCTGACGAGACGAGGGCAGGAGTGCTGGCCCACCTTTCCTTTTGGTCGGAACCTGGGCTGTACGACATTGTTCGTCCAGTGACCCGGATGATCTTTTTGGGGGTACGAGAGGATGATGTCTTGGGAGGGTGGGACAGGAGGTGCGCAGGGACGAGAGTATAGTCGACTAGGGGTCGTGAGTGGGACTGGGAACAGCTGTGAGGGATAGCGGTCGTTTCTTAGGGGGAGAGAGACAGCCTCTTATATACCTGACAAAATGCCTCAGGTACGCCTTTTGGGCTCGAGAAGTTACCTACACTGCTAGCCCACATTAATTAGTCTTTTGGTTTTTTCTTTCATGGCAAATCGACGCGAGCAATGGCGAAATCTGTAGCGATCGCCTCGACTTTAGGCACCAGATGTGCTGTCTTCCACGGTCAAAACATTGCCGATCTTTGTTTCCTCTTCTTTCGCTTGCTCTTAGGTATTCAGGTCGACTACCGCATTGCGTTGACGGGGTTCTAAGTCTTCCTCTTGTCGCCTCCCTGGTCACGGAGGCTTTGATTCTGCCGTCGCGGGCTTGGTATATCTTATCAGCGAAGGAAGACACCCTACACTTCGATCACGACATGGATCTGCGTTACGAAATTTTTGTACAGTACATCATCCATGCCCTCTGGTCACACGGGGACTCTGGCTTACGTGGGCGAGCAAGCCTGTACCACCCACTGTCCCAGCTTTGTATTACTTATATACAACCCGGACCCGGACCAAGAGAGGAAGAGATCTCAAGGAAAAAAAAAACCAAAAAATCACGTTCGTGTATGTGCGTTACGAGACGAACAGATGACCCGAGAAAGGGTGATGGATACTGTACAGGAGTATCTTATCTCACAGCACGTTATGCAATCAATTGTACTCGTATCTGAGCACGTGGAATGACGTCAGACTTGTGCGATCATATTATGGTCGCACTCAACGCTATCTGTCGGGGCGTGAGCAACAGACACCGAAGGACGCTGGCGACTCAAATCAGCGTTGGCTGTTAGTTGTTTATCGTTCCGACCTGTCAGTTCCGAGGGGTAGATCAAGTCTTGGCTTGAGCTGCTGCAACACCGGATACAGAAAGAAGTGCCTTCACAGTACGCTATATTGCGTGACGAGCTCAACGGGTTAGTCGGCCAAGAATTCTCGGTTAAAACCTTTCCTCTGTTTCGACTCGTTTGTGAACCGTGTGCTCAAGTGTGCGCAGGTGAGCGTCGCTTTCCCCTTGGGCGGAAATAGGCATTCGACCAGTCAAGGCTATCAAAGCTGCGGACCGGCCTTTTGTGCTCGCTTCCTCCCATATTTGATAGGCGTCCAAATCAGCTTGTGGCTCATTCAAGCAGACTGGCCACTACTGATATTACAACAGCTTCCTTTTCATCAAGATTGGCCGTTGATGAGTGATTCAACTCGGTAGGGATAGTGAGAAGATATTGAGTCGTGACTGAACTGGAGCCATACGCGAGATTCCCGCCCCAAGGTTATACCTGCCAATCGATTCAAGCTTAAGCTGCGGTCATATAGCAGTCCAATCACGCCATAACTCAAGTTTCAAGCTGCCAAAATCAGGCAGCTGCTCTGCTTCTGTGAGAGCCAAAAACATTCAGTACAGCTTTTCCTGACGAGATATAGCTTGACAGGGCTTGAAGCGTCGAGTTTGCTTCGGTATTTCCAGATTCCTGCCAACGGAGACAGTCAGGTGTACGTGTACGTATGCATGCTCGCAATTCGAAATGACAGTCAGCGCATTTCTCGCAATATGTCGCCATTACAGCTTACTTTACTTTTCAAGCCATTAGTGACCATGTTTACCCGTGAGATCAGGAGTGGTATGAGCCGCTCTCGAACTGAGTAGTACTGAATCTCGAGGGGAACAAATGTAGTCGAGCAGCGGGACCTGATCGTATGTGATCACGCCTTGCGATGCAAATCACTCACGGCGAATGTGGACTATGAACGTTTCTTGATAGGTCAACGCGAGATGGAACCAGATCAAGCGAGGGCCAAGAAGCTGATTAAACAGCAAGATCTCGCCAGGTTGCCAGCACGTGATTGATCGACGTTTGTAGGCCAAGCTTGATTTACGAGTTTACAGTGGTTGGGGCTCTGCTGCCCAACTTCGATTGCCATACAGGGTCAAGCGGGGCCACTAGCGGAGTCATCGCGCTTCGATCTGCACCCTCGAGTGAGAAAGGGGGCCTGACTTACGATAGGGGGCTCAGTCTCATCACCCCTCGTGTATTGGCAACACAAGCATGCTCTCAAGCAGCAAGCGAGTGATGTTATCTGGTGTCATCGGATAACGCCGAACGCGCTGTGACGTGATCACGATCAGCAGCAGCAGCAGCAGCAGCAGCCGCAGAAACGCGGTTTGATGCTACAAATCTGGTTAAAACCGGCCGGCGGTGCTATGCAGATTTATCATTGAGACAGAGTATGCGTATAAACACACACATATCATGTATATGCGTGTGCATTTGTTCCATCTGGATCTGGGCAGTGCATATGAGAATGACCGAGCAGAGAATCAGACTTTGCCTGTACCCGTGCACGTTGTCGTAGGTAAGCGTCTGGCGCTTAAGTGGATGTCCATTTAAACCGAGCTGGGTTCGGTCTTCCGGCTCAAGCACAGCTCGACGAAAGCACGTCAACCTCCATTCATTCGCACTGACTGTCTTACTCGCACTCACTCGATATCCTCACAGCCCACTTCACAGCCCCATGGCTATGAACCAAGAGCAGAAGCAGCGTATCACAACATCCTTTCACTTGACCACACCTCTGCACCTGTCCTTCAGTCCTTCAAAGCTTTGAAATGATATATATACCACCTCGAGTCGATACCGCTCTGACCAGCCCACCCATCGTGGAGATCACTTGATCTATCTGACCAACAGAACAGAATGTCGTCTGCCGACTTGCCCAAACCCATCCCCGCTAGTAGACCATACTATGACCTCGGCACGCTCTCTCGACCGGCTTCGACTAACTCGGCCGATGCACTCGAATGGTTCAACAGGGGCTTGAGATGGGTGTATGGATTCAACCACGCGGCGGCGGCACAATGCTTTGAGCAGGCGCTCGCTCACGACAGAGAGTGTGTTGCCGCCTACTGGGGCCTGGCATACGCCCTCGGACCGAATTACAACAAGCCTTGGGAGGTCTTTGACGAGGAAGATATCAAGCGCACCGTCGCCAAGTGTCACTGGGCCGTCGAACAAGGTCTCAAGCGGAGGGAGAGTGGGGCCACTGCGGTCGAGATTGAACTGCTGGAAGCGATCGGCAAGAGGTTCCCGGCGGATCGAGACACGAGGACGCATGAAAAATGGAACATTGCATATGCCGATGCCATGATGGAAGTGTACGCCAGGTTCAAGGACGATGTCGACGTGGCTGCTCTGACAGCTGACGCGCTCATGAATCTTACGCCGTGGGCGTTGTGGGATATCTCGACTGGCCAACCTGCCAAGAATTCTCGCACGCTTCAAGTGAAAGAGATTCTCGACGCGGCCCTAGCTACGTCTGGAGGCCATGATCATATCGGACTGCTACATCTCTACATCCATTACATTGAAATGTCGCCTACGCCCGAACTAGGTCTGGTCCCCGGAGATCGCCTTCGCAAGCTGTCTCCTGACGGTGGGCACCTCACTCACATGCCCTCGCACATCGACATCCTCGCGGGCGACTATCGACGAGCGATCGCGTCGAACTGGGACGCAGTGGCCGCCGATGAAAAGTACAGGAAGGAATCCGGTGATTTGGGCTTGTATACTTTTTACAGAGTCCATGACTACCACACGATCGTCTATGCGGCCATGCACTGCGGGCAGTATTTCGAAGCCATCCGGGCTGTCGACGGTATGGAGAACTCGCTGGCTCACGACGTCCTATGCGTGGAATCGCCGCCCATGGCAGACTGGCTCGAATACTTTTTGTCCGTCCGTCCGCACGTTCTGGTTCGATTCGGCAAGTGGGACGAGATCCTTTCTACCCCTCTTCCGAAAGATCAACACTTGTACTGCACTCTCACAGCGACTTTGCACTACGCCAAAGGCATCGCATACGCTGTCACTGGCAAAGTCCCGGAAGCGAGGGAACAGCAACGATTATACCGGGACGCGGTTAAAAGGGTTCCCGCCTCGAGGATGATTTACCCAAACACCTGTCACGACATTTTGTCGGTTGGTGATCCCATGTTGGAAGGCGAAATAGCGTATCGGCTTGGCGATTACTCGACCGCTTTCGACGCGCTTCGCGAGGCGGTCAAGCTGTATGATAACCTCGTCTATGCCGAACCGTGGGGATGGATGCAGCCTGTTCGTCATGCCCTGGCCGCGCTCCTACTGGAGCAAGGTCAAGTGGAAGCAGCCACGACCGTCTACGCAGAGGATCTGGGCATCAGCGGAACTCTGCCTCGAGCATGTCAGCATCCTGGCAACGTATGGGCCTTGCATGGGTATTATGAATGTTTGAAGAGACTAGGGAAAGACAGGAGTCGCGAGGCGAACATCATTGGAAAGCAGCTGGCCGTGGCTCTGGCTATAGTGGATGTCAGAGTGGAATCATCATGTTACTGCGTGACTAAAAAGCAAGTGAGTGGTGACACGGAAGCGTTTATGAAGGGTACAAGCTGACAGGTTTGTAGATGGCCACTGATACGAATGGTATCGTCAACGGGGATGATGGGAACGAGGGGATCAATGGGGATGCATCGTCGGCGATGTGTTGCGAGGCATAGCGGCCACCATGGGAGAGAATGCGCTTGCAAGATTGTAAGGTTTGCGTATGAGGACTGAGTGATTGCACCAGTTGTCATGAATCGCAACATGCGTATGAGTAAAAATACAATAGGTTCAGCAACGTGTCTGATCGACCGGCTATAATACAAATGTACAGTACAATTATCGAACCTAGTCACACCCATTCTGCGTCCTTCGGCGCTGCGAGCATGCAACCACGCTGGCCAGTTTGATGTATATACATATGCATGGACAAGGGGTGAGTGAGATCGACAGATGACGAAATGCGGAGTGCGAAATGCCAAATGGTGGGACCGGTTCATATGGTGTGCCTCTGATATTTCCGAACGAACGTGCGTGCCGGCACCTCAAAACTCAGGCTCAGACTCACACGATCCACTCGCATCTTATCAACGTTTGATCGGCATGGTTGAAGCAAAAGCAAACATGTGCGATATGGGTTGAGCTATGCAGATATGCATGCTGCTTGCAACCACTCAACAATCATGCTTGCTTGTCATTGGTCAAGTTACCCTCTGCAGCGCGTGACGAAGAGCACACTGTACCCAGGCATCCTTTAAGTGGTCTGATCCTCTCAACAACACACTGTCAAAACGAGTCGATGGGACATGAGCTGTCCTTTTCCCTTCTACACCGTCAAAGAACAGCGAACGACAATTGACATTGGAACTAGCATACGAGCTGCTCCGAGCTTCTGAAATTGCTCGACTGATCTTCCTTTTCGAAAACAGCGACTGGCGCAGCATCATTCATTATAGCTCACACGATCAAGCCGACTCGTGCGTGACGAAATCGAGACGAAACGCACGTTTGATCACACGACTCTCGGCTGCTCCTCCAGCTTGTCTCGTGCGCAAGTCCACTAACAGCTTTCTGGAGCGATCCATCACACGAGCGTAAGGTCTAGGTCTAGCTTCGAAGGATCGATGTACTAGCCATACAGCTGTCTGATCATCGCCGCCAGCAATCAAATCACGACCGCATCCTCGACAACTGGTATATACGACGAAACAGCTCAACGGAGCCAATCATGCAAATGACCATCCCTTTGCCGTCCAGCACAAGCGTTCACAACCAGTCATCCCATTTCGAAAGACCTAGGCAGGCAGTTCACACGACATTGACCACGTCTAACAGCATGCCACCACCATCCACCGTCCCATCAGGGGCGCGCAAGAGGAAGGGTGGTCCCCAGCCTATCGCCCCTGCTCCCCCAAAATACCTTCCCGGTCATCTTCAAGTGGACAATGAGACTCGGTCGTCGCCTTCAGCTAGCGTTTCGTCGTTGGATCACGATAACGATAACGACGAGTATCTGCCGCGTCAAGCTCCCAAATCGGCTGTCTCCAAGAAAAGGGCATCCACGACTCAGAATCAAGGAGCGACAGGAGGCAAAATGAGCAAGATGTCGAGGGAGGCACTAAGGAAAGCAAATCATTCGCTGATTGAGAGACGCAGGAGGGAGAAGATTAACGCTGCTTTAGGGGAGCTGAGGGAGATGGTACCTGGTCTGGGCGAAGGGGGAACGAAAGGCGGGGAGTTCAAGCTTGAGGTGAGTTAATTGTAAGGTCAACCTTGATGCCAACGACATGCACCCAACCGCAAGGCTAGCCTCGATGCTAATCGACATGCACATAGGTTCTCGAACGCACCGTCGCTCATATGAAAGATCTGAAAAGGCACATCAGGAATCTTGAAACCGCCCTCTCCGCACATGGCATTCAATTCGAGCCCCAAGGCGATGGCAACGAAGACGACGACGAGGAGGGGGAGGAAGAGGATGAGGACGAGGGGGAGGAAGAAAAACCCACTCGTATGGGTGTTGCATCTGGTCACCTGCCAGATCCGTACAATCATGGCGACGGCATAGCATGTCCTGGCCCCTCGACATCTTCCAGCTCATATAGGCGTACCCAGTCGCAACAAGCACATGCAAATCCTGCCTACAATCAGCAGCACCTTGCCAAGGGTCAATCGTATCATCGACAACATGCACACTCGCCTTACCCGTCTCCTTCCCCTGACGCGCACCACCACCCCTTGTCGCCCGACCCAAACGAGACTGAGCCTGAACCCAATCTGCCCCCTCCACTGACCAAAGCTCAACCACGACGAATCAAGCAAGAGTTCCCCCGATCGAACAGCGGGTCGCCAGGACTATCGGTTACATCGTTGTTGTCTTCAGCCCAGAACCACAGTCGCCGTTCCTCGCCGAACCAATCTTTGTCGCGTCCTCCACCACCACCACAAGCCAACAATCCTATATTTCTCCCCTTCCCTGCTCCCTCACCGACGTCCCCCTTTTTGACCACCCATGGTGGCGGTGGCGTTGTCGGTGGTCTGCCTGACCCCAGTCCATTTCTGGCTCCTATGAGCGGCATGTCACTGTTTGGCGGCGTGATTCCGCTCGAGGCGGCGCCGGTCGACGCGATGTCATCAAGACATGGTAATGGTAATGGTAATGGCAGCAGACAACAAAATTCGCCACCACAGCTGTCGCTTCCACCGTCCAGGGAGTCGAAGTCTATCCGTGGTCACAGCCGAGAGGGCTCAGGACGAGGCCACAAGGATATGCCACCCGAGGAGGCTGCCAATCTGCTCCTGGCATTCTCATCACCTGACACGCTTGGGCCTCAAGTCAACTCCGGTAGCCTGACAACGAGGGGCAGAAGATCGACCTTGGACAGTGAAGACTTTGAATTTAGTCTGGATTCGGGTGCTGTGGGGCTCAGGCACGAGGACATGGTCGGGAAGAGCGCCAGAGATATTCTAAGCATGACCGAGTTTCAGAGGTAACGCAGACATATAATAGTTTCCGTAGTTTCATGTATCAAACCGTATACGTAAGTTACTTGCAATTTGGGTGGGGATGGAAGAAAGCAGTTGCCACGTGGATGCCACGATTACCCTGAATTCGGTTATCCACTCGTCACGTTCTGCCGCGAGACGACCAAGTTTAACAATAACAGTTGCTGTGCGATCATTTGTGATCCTCTATATGAAGATGATGCGATTGGGTCAGCGACAATAACGAGTACCATATCTTCACATCCTTGCCTGACGGGCGGAGCTCCCATTGCATGGCGCCGTCAAGATGTCTCGCCAAGTGAGTCTTACCGGGGTCCGCTCTCAACTGTATAGCTGACCCGTTCGCCCAGTCAATCAAGCTCGCCTCGTCATCATCCCAGTCTCAACCAATTCGTCCACATCCGCTTGCCCCTTACCATCCACCAGCAGATACTGCGACATATAGAGACTTATTGTTGTTCGAGGAGCGACTGAAGAGCAACGCGGAGATGCTTCGGAAGCGTAGGCAGCGGTATAACAGTGAGTTGAGCGGTGACTGCTGAGTCGAGCGGTGATTGCGGCTGACTTGTTGCCTGCAGTCTTCTTGTGGACATTTGTCGCATCACTTTTCACCATGGGGTATAGGCTACTGGTGCAGCCACCCACAGTGAGTCGGTCGGTCTCCTTATCACCAGTCCGCTAACCCCCAACCCTGCAGAGCCTCTTGAAACTACGCGCCCTTCAAGCGAGCGTTGCCGTGCTTTTCATCACCCTTGCCCTTTTCTTCGCCAGTGGAATGTATCAAGAAAAGATTCGATATGCCCATAGCTACATCAACCACTCAAACAAAGCCCTCAGACCACTCAACATGCACCTGAACATGCGTCGACCCAAGACCGCGTTTTTCTCCTATATTCCATTCCTTGCTTCCACTAAACCAGTAACATCGCCCCAGCCGTTCCTCGGAGGCACCACAAATCGAAAAGTGTCGGGAACTCCCAACGTTATGGCTACGATCCCACCGTCTTCCAACCCTAGGGGCGAGTTGATCTTCTCCAGCAGAGTCGACAAAGCGTTCAGAGAAGGTTACGAGAGGTACAGGGCAGCTTTTGAGAGGAGACGAGAGGAAAAGGCGAGAGGGGAAAAGGCAAGAGAGGAGAGTTGGTATCACCCTTTCCGCTCGAGGCAACGGAGTGCAAGTCCGGCCATGACACCGCCTTTGTCAAGGAAGGAAACGCCGAGCGGCTCAAGGCAGCAGGATCTGGCAGCAGCAGGAACAGCGGTCAGCAGAGCAGTAGGCATCTTGAGGGATAACAGGGAGAGATCGGAGAGTTATAGCTTTGTCTTGAACCAACGGCAGCCCTCTGACGCGGGGCTGGGCGCGTTGCCACGGCGGGGGTAAGAGGAAGCGAGACTACGAATCATTTAGAACGCGTTGTTATGCCATGCCATGTCGCTCTTAACTAAGTGGCCAGAAACAATCGTGACATTGTTGGGATCAAGCGGTACTGACACGGCGTTGACAAGTGGTGTAGTCATTTTATGGGTGGATGTCGTCGCTTTGGTTCCGTTTATGTATGTCACTATGATCGGTGGACTGAAACAGACTCAAACCTCTTTGGCGTGCACTAATGTTGACACTCCAAGCGTGGGCGAAGTGATATCGGTACTCTAAGCATGGAGCGAGCAGAAGCAGTATCAACACTCCGGCGTGGAATTATGCTAACACTCTGGTGCGCGGGTGGGGGGTTAGGGAGTCAGTGTCATGCATCAGTGCTGTCTCCTGTTAATAGGCTATGCATCGCTCACCGCTCCACTGTAAATTTCCAGGGGATTCCAGCTTGACAAGCGACCACAGCACAACTCATGTTAGCCAAGAGTGCCATAGGTGACTTCTCATAGTCTGTAGGCTTGCTTGGGACGCAGTACCTGGTCTAGACATCACTTACGTACTGATGCAGGTATGGCTGTACCATCGAAACAATTCGACGCACTACATATTCGGTTCATACGAGGTACGCAGCGCGGTAGCTCATTTGTAAAGACACAGGCCCCCCCGGAAATCGCTGATGCAACGCCCTGACAAAGCCTAGCAGATTGGAACTTGGCCACAGACGATTGAGACACCTAAGGGCTTGGTTCTCTTCGAATATTATTCCGTCTCAGCCACGGATTCGCATCCGGACTGAGGTGAGTGTCACTTAGAGAAGCACATTTGCATATCAATGTTGTAATATAAATGCTAAGAAATCAGATACAGACCCGATTGTCCCTCGTTCCGATGCAAGATATACGACAAGAGAAGGAACGAAATGCCAAAGAATATAGAATACAAAAAGGTGGTTTAATCGACTTCTTTACCACTTGGAGAACAGACCACCTCGCCTTCGCTTCGAAGTAGCGTCAGCTCGAGGAGCGTGCACAATCCTTCGTTGAGTGTCAGCCCTCGGCCGTCGCGCAGACGCAGAGTTGGCGTCAAACCTCTTGGCAGGTCTCACTGCGGCCTGAGCCTGGAAGACACCATAAGTCGAGTTGCCGGTTCCACCACAGTTGATCTGAGGGTTACCTGAACAAGGGATTGAGCAGTCGGCAGCGGCGGTCGAGGTCAAGCCGGTCAAGGTATTGGAACAGCCACAAGTCGTGCCGCCTGAGACTCCCGCGTAAGTATAGTAGTTGGCGTTACACCAGATCTGACACATGGCTGGGGTCAAGTTGTCGTGTCCAACCATGATGGAGGAAGAGAAGGCAGTGTTGCTGCCCTTGTAACAGCCAAGCGCAGTGCCGCTGGGCGCGGGAGCGGATGAAGTGGTCGAGGAAGAGGTAGTAGAAGAGCTGGACGCGGCGGAGGATGGCGCGGCTTGACTGGTGGTAGAGCTAGAAGCGGGGGCGGGTGACTCGCTTGATGAGCTAGCGGCAGCGCTGGAGGTGGAGCTAGTTACTGGCGCGGTGATCGAGCTCTGAGCGGCGGCAGAGGAAGAGGCGGCAACCGAAGTGGATGATGCAGTGACGGACTCGGTGACAGGCTGAGTCTCCACAGCAGTACCGTCGGTGGCGATAGCGCCGCCGCCGATCCTCGAGGTGGACACTGACGCGGCCTTGGAGCTGGACACCGCGGCAGACGAGGCCTTGGAGCTGGACGCCGCAGCAGACGAGGCCTTAGAGGTGGAAGAGACCGCGGCAGAGGCAGCGGCCTTGGACGTCGAACTTGACGCGGCCGCAGCAGATGAAGCCGCCTTGGAGGTCGACGAGACAGCAGCAGCGGACGAGGAAGAAACCGCTTTGGACGACGAAGCGGCGACCGAGGAAGTCGACGAGGCAGCCTTGGAGGACGACGAGGAGACGGCAGCGGACGAGGATGCGGACTTTGAGGCGCTAGCAGAGGCGGATACCGAGGCGGACGGGGAAACCACCGTCGAGTTGTCGACTCGGTAGTATGACAGTCGGCCACCACCACCGCACATTTCGGTGGGAGCACCTGGACACTTGGTGTTACACTGCGAGTCGGGGATGATCGGCACGGAAAGCTTGTTGGCTCCACAGAAGCACTGAGTTCCAGCCTCAGTACCGTAGTTGCTGTAGCCGGCGCCAACGCAAATCTTTCGACAGGCGTCACTGCTCATACCTCCGTTGTTGATGTAGTAGTTGGGCAGGACTCGAGGAGAGCCGTCGACCACACATCCAACATAGTTGGCAGGGTAGCCAGCGGGGACGCCAGAACCGGCACCGGTAGTGTCGTAGATGGACCAAGCCTTGGAGAACTGACCACCACAAGTCTGGGTGGTGTTACCCTGACAAGGAGCGTTACAGGAGATGGGAGCGACAGAAGCACCGTAGGTCGGGTTGTTGCCACATGTACATGTGTTGCCGTTGGTGAGACCGGCGATAGAGTAGCCAGCGTTTCGACATGTTCGTCGACACAGTTCGGTGGTGATGGTACCGGTACTGTATGTGAGCGGTGCGGCGTTGCCGAAAGTGCCTACGGCGAAACATCCCTTGTAACCTTCGAGGACTCGAACGGCAGAAGTGGCGTTGGCGGTGGACCAGACGGATAAAACGTTTGCGTTTCCACAAAGTCCACCATCTTTACCGCCACAGGCCATCGAACAAGCAGACTCTTGACGTCTGTATCCACCCGAGGTAGGATCGAGCTTGTCGGCACAGTAACATTGAGTACCAAATTCGGTACCCGCGAGGTCGTAGCCGAGCGCTTTACAGTTGGAAATACAGATGTCGTTAGTCATGCCGGACTGAGAGAAATAATAGCTAGGTAACATTCGAGTGGATCCCTCGCTGAAACAACCGACATAGCCAGTGGAGTTGGACGTTACGACGAAATCGCCAGACTTGATGCCAGCCTTGGCAAGGTCATATGTCGCAATGGTGCTCGCCGTACCACAGTTTTGTTTACTGTTGGCAGAACAAGCGTTGACACACGAGGCGGTGGTGGTGGCGAGTGAAGGCGAAGTGTTGCCGCATTTACACTGGTTACCATTTCGGACACCGGCATAGGCAAAGCTTCGTGCGAAACACCATTGGTTACAGGTGTCGATGGACATGTAGTCAGAGGTGTAAGAGGCGCCGTTGAGACTCGAATCGTCGGTGAAACAACCGAGGTAGCCTTGAATACCGTTGTTGGCAACCGCACCGGTGGCATTGTACAGATCCATGAAACCACCGCCACCACATGTCTCATTGGCGTAACCGTTACACTTGGTCGAGCATGAAGAGGTGGGCGCCTTGGCACCGTTGGCGATCTCGTTGCCACAGAAACATTTCGAGCCGAATTCGGTACCGGCGTAGGCGAAACCTTGGTTGGCACAGGCGATTCGACAGGCCCTGCTGGACATGGGAGAAGCGTTGTAGGCGTATCCTTGGAGCGTTCTCGAGTTACTGTTGTCGGTCCAACAGCCGACCCAACCGTCTGGCTTGTTGATCGTGACGGTGACATCAGAGGTGTTGTACAAAGCGGCAGTCGTCTGACCACCGCAGTACTCGGTCGAATTGCCACCACACTTGTAGTACTGGCAGTAGCTCGAAGCGTACTTTTGAGCGGCGCCGGCCCACGTGTTGCCACACCCACAATACTTGGACAGGTAGACCGAGGCGAGCGAGTAGCCAAACTCGCTACAGGTGGTTCGACATTTTTCGACGGTGATGGTGTTGTCATAGTAGGTGTAAGCGGTGAGACCTCGGTTCGAGTTTTCGTAACAACCAACGTAGGCGTTGGACGAGGAGCCGGGCATGACGGGACTCAAAGTCGCGTTGGACAGAGCGTAGGCTTCGAGGTATCCACCAGCACCACAGGTCTGCGCCGCATTGCCCGTACAGTTCTTGTTGCAGGTCAGGCTCTGGACGTATTGTGCGGTCTGCGGGGCCGTGTTGCCGCATCGACACTGGTTGCCGTTCTCGACACCGGCGTACGAGTATCCGAGTTCGAGACAGGATTGCTTGCAGACTTCGACGGTCATCTGGTTGAAATTGTAAGAGTAGTAGTTGGGGAAAGCAATGTTGGAGCCTGCGTCGAGGAAGCAACCGAGATATCCATCGGGCTTTGTAGCCGCCTTGGACTGGACGGTGACCTTGGCGTTGGTGGTTGTGTAGAGGTCCATGGCCGAAGCGCCGCCACACATGCCGGTCGAGTTGCCCGCGCAAGGGGTGTTACACTGACTGACGGGGAGTCGGGTGGTGGTCTGAGGGACGTTGCCACAGTAGCATTGCTTGCCGTTTTCGACGCCAGCGTACTTGTAGCCGAGCTCGGAACAACCGTCGATACACATTTGCGGAGTAGCAGAGGTGCTGGTCCAGGAGTTGTTGGTCAAGCCGACTCGACCGCTCAGGTCTTGGTAACATCCTTGCCATCCGGGGGGGTGGTAGACAGACGAGTGCTCGATGTCGGCATCGGAGATGTTGTAGACTGAGGATCGGTAATAGTCACCACAAGCTTGAGACGAGTTACCGGTACATGGGAGAGTACAGTACGAGGCCGGGACGAGAGCGCCGGATCCAAACTTCCAGTCGTTGCCGCAGTAACACCATTTAGCAGAGGTGGTCAGGGCCCAGTTGGTCTTCATGTTGTGACAAGCCTGGAGGCAGACTTCGGTAGTCATCGCGTTGGACTGGAAGCTGTAGGTGGCGGCGCCGATCAAACCGTTGGAGGCGGTCGAAGGGTTGTTGTAGCAACCGACGTAGTGCGAGCCGTCTGCGAGCGTGGTCTGATTCATCGTGGTGCCAGAGGGAGCGTACCAGATGTTGAAGATGTAGTTGCCGCCACACTGCTGGTTGGCGTTCCCGGGACAAGGAGTGGTGCAGACGCCGGGCACGGTGCTCGCGCTGGATCGGATGCCGGTACCACAGACACAGTTCCAGGCACCGACCTGACCCATACCAGCATAGTTGTAGCCGGCAGCGAGACAGGACGCGGTACAGGACTCGACGGTCATCTTGGCGTCGGTGTAAGCAACACCACCGGTGATCGAAGAGACCTCTTTGAGACAAGCAATGTTGGTCCATCCAGGTGTGGTGGGAAGCTTGAACTGCTTGTTGTCGGCGGCTCGGGCGACATAGGACCCGTCGGCGCCGGTGAACTTGGACACGTCGAGGCCGGCGATGGGAGGGGAGCATCCGGGCTTGTCGCCAGAGGTTCCCCATTCGGGGTTACAACCGGGCAATCGCGGGATAGGAACGTTGTCTGCATTACCGAATGATTCGGTCAACTCGCCCCGCTCGAATTTACAGTTTCGAGCTGCGTTGTCGTCCATGTATTGGTCGAAAGCAGGACAGTTGGTCATGGCGATGGAATAACCCAAGTTGACACATCGAGAGTCGTTGAGGGCAGCACCAAGAGCAGCTTGGTCCCACCCTTCCACAAAGTCACCGTGAACACCGTAACCGGTTGTGTCACCGTTGGCCCATGCAAGGTTGCCGGCGAGAGCTTGGCCAGGGTTGTAGTTGGAGGTGGCCCAAGTGTACTCGAGCTGGATAGCGGGCAGTCGGACAGGGTGCGACCAGGGGCAAGCGCCGCTTCGAACACCGTTGTCCGGGTACGACATGTGGGAACCGTCCTGCTTGTAGAGGTTGACACCATCCCAACAAGGCGGGAAGAACAGCTCGGTCTTCATACCCCAGGGACAGTCTCGGTTAAAGTTGAAGTTGTTGGATAAAAGCGAGTTGGTGAAATCGGCCTTGACCTGGCACGTGAATTGGGCGACGTTGGTGGGCGACTTGTTACTAGGGTTGCCGGTAAGAATTCGCAGTCCCTTGGGGAACGGCGTGACGGGCTGCTTGGCAGAGTTTCTCGCAAGGAAGTAGTAGAATCGGACGTGGGCCGGTACCGGCACGTACTTTTTCGTGTCATGGTCGATCACATAGAGGTCTGGGATCTGTGTCAGCGGGAATTCAAGGCTAAGACTGGGGGAGTGACTCACTAGGCATCCAATAGTTTGACTTGTCGGCCTGGTTTCGACAAGATGAACAAGAGGCAGCGCTGTAGTAGTCGGTGTTATAAAATGCTGCCATTCGAGATCCACCGATGATCTTGTGCATGTGGGATGCTTGCAGATTAGGCGATACGATCGGGTCGAGCTCCTCGTTACCGATCACATAAATGTAGTCTAGATGCCACGCATCGTCGCCTTGAGCCGAGACGAACACGGCCGTCGCGAGAAGCGCGAAGAGGTAGAAGAGTCGGGAGAGCATGGTCGTACGTATGGGCCCGAAACCCTTGGATATGGATTATGGAGACAGTAAGTGAGTGAATTGAACAACACAGGATGCAGACGTGAAGATCAGCAGTGGCGAAGAGATCAGATAGAGCCAGTCTATATACTCGAAGACAGGAGTCGATGATGACGGCGATGGAACCACCTGGGTTCTCGCTTGGTCGGACAAATTGAAAGAACGTGTGGATGGGAATGAAGGACACAATGAAGAGAAGAAAACGAATGACTGGCGATGATATAATTAAGAGACCGGAGCGCAAGCTTGAATAAAGAAAGTTAGACAGTTTTACCTCTTTGCGTCGAGGTGTGAGACAGTCGCTCAAGACAGTGCCGATCGGCAGGTCCGACCAAGCGCGAGGGCGAGAAGTTATCTGCACGTTTGGTTCCTCGCACGCTCGGTGAACCCTTTTGGAATTACTTCACCGTTACTTTGGCTCCTGAATATCAGCGGTACTTTGTCGCATTCCGCATGGTAGGCGGCCCTTTGAATGAGACCTGTTTTTAGACTCGCAATTGCCATGTTTGGTAACGCTAAACAGATCGCCGGTGTCTTGGAGAGCAGGCAATGCAGAATTTATAGTTTTGTGGAATGCCGCGTCTCGCCCGAAATAGGAAACTCGCGTCTTGGTTAAGGGAGGGAAACAGCGGCAAAAATCACAAAGAGAAAAAAAAAACCTTAAGCTGGTGGCTGGATTCCAGGATGACGCGTTATCAGACCCTCTCAAGCGTAACGAGAGACGATCTGCACTCACGTGTAGTGAGACATCATTTCAGGATGTCGACAGCGAACGCACGGTGCATCATCTCAATTAATGTTATCAAGAAACTCAAAATCCGAATCAGGTGGCTGAACAAATCCTGACGCCACCGATCCGGCGAAGAAACAGGGTAGCGCCTAGCGTAGACTCGACTCCAAACCCTCGACAGGCTAGTAGGCTCCGCTCATTTAGACCAACCCAGACACCGACCATCGTTATCGTTCCGTCTATTCTCGACCTGTTCTTGCTAAATACTGCCCATGTCCCAGTTGATAAGATTCAATCTTGTCTCGCAATCATCGTTGGAATGTCGAGACTTTGGTACCTTTCATCTTGTTGACATCAACATGTGGATGCCGAGGTGTGGCTCTAATGATCGATCGAGAAACCGCCATGGAAACAGCTCCCGAGATCGAGAATTCCCATCGGATGGACAGGTGGCGCAGCGATGACTCGGTGGCACGATGATGCGCTTAGAAGGCTGGTTCGGTGAGAGTTATCTCGGTTCGGAAGATCGCGGTCCAATGGGTTTTCTCGCGGGATCTATGCATGAAAGCCCGAAAGCGCCACCGGCAAGGCGTAGAATGCCATTCTTCGTTGCATGTTGTATGAGAGGTATCAAGGCGTGGACTGACGGCGTAGACCTCGGCGTGGACCGGAACGTGGCTGAGGCGTTGAAGCGTTGAATCTCGGTGAGCGGCAGGAGTTCTAAGATGAAACCAGTTTTCTGACGTGGCAATATTGATATTGTGCGTGAAGGGAGCAGCATTATCACTCCCAGCGTCACCACTTCAACTACCCCACATTCCTCCCTCACTACGCGAAGAAAAAAAAGTTGGAGGTTAGAAGCCCCTTTTAGCCTCTTAAGCTCTTTATACTTTTCGAGGCATTCCTCGTTGTTTACCCAAAACACAAACCTCAAAATGTCGTCAGAAGCTCCCATCGGTGCGTAGCAAGCGACAAACGCCCAGCTGACAGATCGCAGCTCTCCTCTCCGTCTATGACAAGACCGGTCTCCTCCCCTTTGCCAAGTCTCTCAAGGAGCTCGGCTTCCGACTTCTCGGCTCAGGCGGTACCGCCAAGATGATCCGAGAGGCTGGCTTAGAGATCGAGTGAGTGGATCAACTATGGGGATCGAGCTTACTCCCTGTAGAGATGTGTCCAACATCACCAAGGCTCCTGAAATGTTAGGCGGTCGAGTCAAGACCCTCCACCCTGCTGTTCATGGAGGTGAGTCACGACAAGTGAGAGGGTAGAGTTGACGCGTTTCAGGCATCCTCTCGCGAGATATCCCTTCCGACCTCGCCGATCTCGAGACCAACGGAATTGCCCCTATTACTCTAGTTGTCTGCAACTTGTATCCGTTTGTTCTTCAGACTGCCAAGCCAGACTGTACGCTTGCCGGAGCCATCGAAGAGATTGACATCGGAGGTGTCACCTTACTCCGAGCCGCAGCCAAGAACCACGGCCGAGTCTCTATCATCTCTTCGCCTTTGGATTATGATACTATTGTATCGGAGATCAAGGACAAGGGCAAGGTCTCCGAGGAGACTCGACGTGGTCTCGCCATCAAGGCTTTCGAGGACACCAAGTCGTATGATGAGGCGATCAGCGACTACTTCAGAAAGGTTTACGCGACGCCGGGTGTCGAGGAGGATATGAAGGCTGGCGCGGGCGTGGGCTACCAGAGGTTGCAGCTGAGGTATGGTGCTAATCCTCATCAGAAGCCCGCTCAGGCTTTTGTGGAGAAGGGGGAGATGCCCATCAAGAGTGAGTGCGATTTTTGGCAGAGTTTATAGCTGACGGTCACAGCCCTTGCCGGTTCCCCTGGCTATATCAACCTCCTTGACGCCCTCAACTCGTGGGCCCTGGTCAAGGAGCTCGCCGCCGCTCTCGACCTGCCCGCTGCCGCTTCGTTCAAGCATGTCTCTCCCGCCGGTGCTGCCGTCGGTCTCCCTCTTGACGAGCGAGCAGCTAAGGTGTTTGGCGTTGACGACTTGAAGGAGCTATCGCCGCTAGCTTGCGCCTATGCTCGAGCCCGAGGCGCAGACCGAATGTCCTCTTTCGGTGACTGGGTAGCTCTCTCGCATACCGTTGACGTGCCCACCGCCAAGATCATCTCAAGGGAAGTCTCGGACGGAGTCATCGCCCCGGGATACGAGAAGGAGGCTTTGGAGATTTTGTCGAAGAAGAAGGGTGGGAAGTACTGTGTGCTTCAGGTATGTGCAACAGGCTGTGGGGCTTGGCTGACACGTTGTAGATGGACCCAGAGTACGAGCCTGCCGAGATTGAGACTCGACAGGTATACGGCGTCTCTCTTCAGCAACGACGAAACGACTGCAAGATCGATTCGAGCTTGTTCCAGAACGTAGTGACAAAGAACAAGGATGTGAGTAGGGGAGGGGGATGAAAGTAGACTGGGGCTAATGGAACAACGTTTAGCTGCCAAAATCTGCCGTCATCGACTTGATCGTCGCGACGCTTGCGCTCAAGTACACCCAGTCCAACTCGGTCTGCTACGCTCTCAACGGTACCGTCATCGGTCTTGGTGCCGGTCAGCAGTCGCGAATTCACTGCACCCGATTGGCAGGCGACAAGGCCGACAACTGGTGGTTGAGACATCACCCCCGAGTGCTTGAACTTCCTTTCAAAAAGGGCACGAAGCGAGCCGACAAGGCCAACGCCATTGATCTTTTCGTCACCGGACAGGCTTTCGACGCGGAGGGCGGAGAGCGTGCCCAGTGGGAGGGTCTCTTCGAGTCCACCCCGCAGCCTTTGACCAAGGAGGAGAAAAAGGCTCATTTCGAGCAGCTGAACGGCGTAGCGTGCTCTTCCGACGCCTTCTTCCCCTTCCCTGACAATGTTCATCGAGCGAGGCGAAGCGGAGCAACGTACCTCGCCGCCCCGAGTGGTAGCATCATGGACGCAGAGTGTATCAAGGCTGCGGACGAGTCTGACTTGGTGTTCTGTCACACCAACCTAAGATTGGTGAGTGGAAACGTAAGAGGTTCGTCGCTGACATTGGTCGCAGTTCCATCACTAGGGCTTGTAGTCGTATCGTCTCTTGTACTCAACGTAGGAAATGCGTTACATTCAACATGTATAATGTCGCGAAGTAAAGTCAATGGGAGTTCGCGAACACCTGGAGGTCGCCATCGCTTCACATGATCTCTGGCGTGATACCTCTGACGACGAGTGAGCGTGCAGAAGATGTGGTCACTTTCTGGCATTGGTCAATGTACATCGGCTACTTCTCTCGTTGCTGATGTTGTATAGAGTCCAGGGGCGGTCAATGCTGACACTCTGAGATGGGCGAGTGAACAGGAGCAGTGTCGTGCCTCTGTTGAGACCTTAGACTTTTGTGAAGACTTTGATGCTAAGACTATGAGCGTAGGCGGAGCGAGCAGAAGCAATGTCGTTTGGTCGTTGGCCAGCGCTAACATTCTTTATGATGGATGGAGCGAGTGAAAGCAGTGTGGATCGATGATGACACTCTGATGCGTAAGCGGAGGGTTGATCGTTATGCATAGGCTGGTGTTCTCTCTCACCGCTCATACCAACATTCTGGCGCGTGGGGTGACAGCATGAGCCCACCGCTCAGTAGACCATTCCTGCTCGCTCCACCCACGCCCAGAGTGTTGACACTTGTCCACGTGAGAGGGATTTAACACTGCTCCTGCTCGCTCCGCCCACAGTCTTCTGAGCACTTGATGCATGCTCTCAGGTTCTGGCGTATATGTCTATGTATGTTCTGCAGATTGGGAAGATGTGTTCGCCTGCAGCTAATGTACAGCATCAAGATTTCGAGAGCCATGACTCGTATTTACGCTATGATAAAATGTGAGATACTTCCGCACCCAAAAACCGATTCACAGGATGTTTGTACTGTTACCCCTAAAAGATCTCCTTTAAATACTGCGAACTACGAGTCAGCGCCGCGCTGCGCGAAGGTGACAGAAAATACTCACCTCATGACGGATATGATCCTAAATTCGTGTCCACCCTTGGGGTCGGCAGTGTCCTTGAGCAGTTCACAGTGAAGCGTGTGTTCTCCCGGTTCAAGGTCATCTCGGATAGTGGCGGCTCTGCAGGGGTGAGGGTTGGTTTAGCGATATGTTTACTTGTACCGCCGCTGAAGCTATATACTCTGGCATGACTGATGCTAATACTCTGGCGCGAGGAATGCACTCACCGGCCAATGTTGTAAGGCGCGTCCCAAGTACCTTCCAATCGCTTGGCCTTGTGTACGTCATCGTCGATCCAGCAGCTCACGGTGCCGAGATGGTACTGGTACGATCGGAGGTAATGCAGCTCGACTTGTCCGAGTGTTGTGGAAATCTTAAAGCTGATCTTGGATCCAGGCTCGTCGGCGATCAGGTAATATTTCTCCTTCCAGTTCCATTCGCGCCTAAATGTTGATTTAGCTTGGTTGACCGGCGAACAGAACCCTACTCACCATCCTTCGGCGGTAGCAGGCTTCAAGGGGTGCTTGTCCGCGTGCACAGAATAGCATTGGGGGACCAGCTTGCCTACATTGGTGTCGGGGAAGAATTTCTGCATGATCAGGGACTGCGGAGGTTGGGGAATTAGGTCAGCCTTTGATCACAGGAAAGGGGAACTGACTCACCCTCGGTAACGGTTCAACGGGGTACAGTGTATCGATGTCTGCTTTCTCCGCTTCTGATAGACCGGCTTCGATCCTGTCCATCTCACACAATTGAGTCTCAATATAGGTTCCGACGATTCGCGCCAAGAGGTTGTGGCTCGGCACGGAGATCTGGTCAGGTACGTCAGTAGAGGATACCAGCGGCAACGATCAACTCACGTGTCTCAAGTCGATACCGTCGGCTGCATCGGTCCATTCCTTCTTCCTGTCCCGATCATGGAAGATGTCTCTAACCCGTGTATAGTTCTGCAAGACCTGGGGCAAGAAGGGATTTCGGAAGGAGATGGTGGGTACGTCATAGTATTGCGCGACACCGTCGTGCTGAGCGTGGAAAGCACGATTGTCAGTATTCTGGAGAGCGGCGGCGAGCTCACTTCCACTCACCATGTCGCCACCATTTGCAATGAACGGGAACATCAAAGCGAATACTCTGAGATGCGGGGTGATCAGCAGATGCCGCTACAGAACGATAAAACGCAGACTTACTGCAGATTGATGATGGCCGGTTTATTGGGCAGATCATACAGCGCCCTGACCAAGATTTCGTACGAGTTCATGTTTCTGAGCAATCTGTACGCAATGGTCGACAATCAGCGTCTCAGAAACGGTCATAAGCGTCTCAGAAAACGGTCTGGACCACACGTACAACTCGTCGTTGATGCCCAGCTCGATCAACACCAGATCCACGTCGTCGGGGATATGTTCGTCGAAGCAGAGAGAAAAGTAGTCGGTTCCTATAGCATGAGGAGATTGTCAATCGCTAGATCTTGCCAATGTCAATGCTGCACTTACCGACACCGCCCCTGGCACCATTGACGAAACCGTTCTTGCCCTCCTTCTTTCCCGTATCTCTGATGACCGATCCATGGGGGGATGGGAAGAGGCTGTTGAGATGCTCAAAGATGATTCGGTGCATGTTCTTGGGGTGATGCGGGTCGTCGCCTTTAGGGTCATCGATGCCGTGTCCTCGTGACACTGCAGGATAAGGACAAATGAGCCAATCGACGTGGCCCACAATCAGACATGTAAGCGACTCACCTGAACCACCGACCACTCCCACCGTGAACGGCTCCCCTCGACGCATCTTTGCAAGCACACGTCGTAGTCGATTGTTCGTGCCTACGTGCTCGTCAGTGTACATTCACAAGATAGAGCCGGAAGAGACACGCACCAGTGTAGCCTAGAGATTTTTGGAGGTTTGATTCTCTGTGTCACAATCATTAGTCACGACATGGCGGGTAGATCTACGTCCTACTCACCCAACTTCCTCGCACAACTCCCGATTGACATCGCACATTCTACATCCGCCTGTGTTAACCAGAGCTAAGCCCGTCGAGTCTCCCGCTCCCCATCTCGTATTTGTCAATCCATACTGCTCAAACTTTGACCAAGCTTTGTCGCCGAGAAGGTCGTGCGCATGTTCTGTTGGCAAGAACAAGGCGATGAGCAGGAGGATGTTGAACGCGATCGACAGGTTCAGGTACGTCTTTGCATTGTTTCGACTAACTCTCATGATTCTGGTAGGCAGCCACCTTCTTCCGGGCGATGGTCTGACAGGCGAATCGGGCACTGTGACAGGGGCGGGTATAGGCGAGTGAGGACGGGACCGGGGGATATGATACTCTGGCGACTGATTGGCGTCGGCACCAGCAGAAGGGTATCGACGTCTGTTGGAGAATGTTGCCCGAGCTGATGGCGTCAGGTTGATCGAGGGGCCTAAACCACCTATGGAAGTGTCTTGATTACTGTTTTGAGGATCAGAGAGATTCGGAGAACGCGGCGCGTACGCTGATGAAGTCGAAGTGGATAGGTTGTCTGACCTTGATTCGTCCATAAGATCAGGCGACGGAAGGGAGATTTATGCCGGAGAAAGTTGGAGATCAAGGGCGACGGGTCGGTCGCGGAGGTGACAAGGGCGTGACAAGGGCGTGAGAATTACAGTGGACGCAGGGATGTGGATGGAGGGTCTTTGACAAAGAGACCGTGCAGTGTGGGATTCTGACGGTCAACAAGCCAGTAGATCGGTCAGGTAGAGGGATGAGGGAGTGAGGAAGATTCAAAGCGGGGTTTGTGGATATGGATATGAATGACAAGTTGTTCGCTATCTACAAAGTATCACAAACCACAAACTCAAGAGTCGCGTGTATGAGATACAATTATGTGGGATATTCCCTTTTACGGCACTTTTTCCACCCTGCGCCCTGGAGAGTCTCCTTCCCCTTTATACTTGCCATCTCACCCTGAACCAATACCACTATGCAGATCCCCTTCATCACTCTGCAGCGGTGATTTAGGTGATAGATGCATACTGCAAACAACGTACATAAAACCCTCGAGAGCATACGGCTCAGTTCACGCTCGCCTTTCTGGCATGAATCCTGGCACCTAGCCTCTCGAGAAGGTCAATCATCATCGCCGCGTTGGCGTCGTAGAGTCTGCCATGATAATCTCGCCAGGCATCTTCATCTCCCCCAAACGTTCTCATCGCATCGACCTCGGATTCCGAGTTTGCGGACAGATGCACTTGGGCCGAAGGGAACTCGTCCTCTGCCCATTCCGGAGCAACACTCCTACTATCGAGGGGTATCAACGCTTTGCTCATTCTTGGGCTTGCCGGGTCGACAGACTGTCGAAGCGATGCAATGGCCTCGATTTCCGTCATCCCCGGTTGATGAAGGATTATCGACGGGTCTCGGAGGAATTGATACGCATTCAGAAGGAGCTCTGAGCCGAGTATTGGCACCTGCGGCAGGCGTTAGCGGAACACTACACCAGCGATTAGATTTTTACTCACCTTGCTCACGATACCAGCCGGGACGGCAGAGCTCAACTTCTTCTCGAGATACGTCCAGCCAATGAACGCGGGTAAGACGAGGTCCCTTTGGCAAAGAAACAAAGGTCAGCCTTGCGACAAACGGCGCGATATGGAAATACTCACATGGATCCGAGGAGCCTGTAGAAATCAGTGTAGGCCAAGCCTGAGTGGATGTGGACCATATCCCGCATGCTATCCGGGATTTCCAGCTTGGAGGTCGGCGCGAGGTTTCCGATAAAATGCAGCGTGACAGGAGGTCTGGAAGCGTCGTCAGAGGGTTCATACGTGGCGTTGGCGACAAGGGACTTATATCCCCAGACAGCTGGGTCGGCTATGAGAGCTTGATGGAGATCCTTGATGATGGGGTTGTAATTCCTCCTCCAGGTTTGGATATTGCCGAGGATAGCCAACCTCGAGGGGATCTTTTCGGGCGATTTGGGGAAGTGAGCTGATACGTCTATGGTCTTGCTGTCGGGCAGAGACGCCGGATCGACGGGGAAGATCTGTGGCCTGTCTGTGTAAGCATGTTCACGAGGTGCATGAGATTGGTCCACTCACCGGGACAAACTCTTCAACATCGACTCTACCCCACCGCACCTCCCTGTACTTGTCCGCCCATTTGAGGACCTCACTCCTCAGAAAGCTCTTGACGTGCTTGCTCAGAGTCAAATACGTCAGTCGTCCCTGGCTCATCGCCTTTTCCCAGCTGATTCTCTCGTCTTCTTTCAAGTTTTCCAGCTCGTGCAGCATGCACACTACCTCCATGTTTTGGTTCGCCTTCATCGCTTCGTATGCCGGCTTGTTCTTGGGCCAATTCCAGAAGGCGTGGTCGCAGGAGATGTGTATCGTGAGGTCGATCTCATCGTTTTCAACGGCTTTGGCGTACGTGCCGTCCGAGTATGGAGTAGGTGCGGTAGTGTAATTGAGACCCGACGCGAGGATCTCACCGTAGCCCCATCGGAAGCTGTCTCGGTACAGTGTGAAGTCGGCTTCAATATCAATCAGGGTTTTCAATACCGCTCCGACCACCTCTTCGTGGAAGCCAGCGTGTTCCAGCACGGCGATTTTCAGGTGTTTGTATGACGACGGGCCAGTTCTCTCCTTGATCAGCTTGGGTAGATCAAACGCAGACGTCTCGACAAAGACCCCGTCGGTATTCGGTATCAGTCGGATGTCCGAAGGCAGCGAAGTAGGTGAGGTGTAGGCCGACCATGAGAGTATGGCGGCTTTGGGGCTCGGCACAGGGGCCGTTCGATAGACGACGAAGAATACCGCCAGGACGATAAAGGGGATCAGGCGTTTGCCGCACAGCGGTCGAGGGATGGTCATGTTGACTGTTGTCGTCGCTCTTCAGCTCAGCTGTAAGAGGAATGGTAAAGAGCGTGATATGGTGGATCTGCCAGAGATCGCTAGAAAGTGATTGCAAAAATCAAGAGATCATCTTGCCAGCCTGCCTTGACAAATATCAACGTCGGACAGCGGACTGGTCATCTGCGCTTCATCTGCGCTTGTGAAATTGTTTTGACATCGCTCTGAAGGTATGAACCGGATGCTTTGAACTTTGCATGTTGTGTCGTTGCTGAACTTTGTGGTTGAAATGACCGAAAGCGGTCAGTCGGATGCGCGATTCAGTGTCATTAATTTTCAGGGTAGAACAGCCATGGAAAGATGGCCAGGCACAGAAGCCAGAAGCAAGAGTTCTTACGTAATCAGGAATTCTGCCGGAAGGCTGGTCCACCTGTCTCGGCACGCCTAACTGTTGGAGATGCCTAGGCGGACTTACCGAGTGGATGGCGGCGAGATCCGCTTGCGACCATCTGCATAGCCAGGCGTAGAGCCGTATGGTTTTTAAGCCACAATTTATACAATTCGAGTACTAGTGGTGCGCGTCGTATGCCACTTTGTCTCGGAAACCCCGCTACAGGCACTGTCCCGTTCAGAATGATTCGTAATACTCCCCACCAATACGCTTCCCCTTCTCCTGGTCCCTCGCCGATCAGAGTCATCGGAGGTTTCTAGACAATCAAATGATTTTCTCAATCGCTCTCGACGCCCGTCCATTCCAGTCTGGTACGCAATCACTCATTGCTGTGAACCGATAACGTGATGACAGCACCTCTTCGTCGCTGGGTAACGGCACGATAACAGAGAAAGTCTCGAAATATGAATGGGTCGCGGTCTGAGAAGGGACATGTACAGGGGAGGACAAGGAGCGCAAGCGGGAGATGAATAAGTTTCATCCCCTCGTCGATGAATGCGTGGTACTAGTGCCCACTGCAAAGCTCCCGGGAACTGATTCAACAAGGGAAAGATCCAATGAATCGGTATGAGTAGGCCGTTTGCTGGAGGACCCTCGAGCAAGCAAGGATTAGCGGTTGAGCAGGCAACCGATTAACATATGTAATCCCATATCTTCGTTCCCGCCTGGTCTACATTCCCCCCCTCCTCTCTCTCTCTCTCTCATTCTTCTCCATCATCCCGCCGTAACCCCTCAGATCTTCTCTCCAACCTTCTTCCCCCCTTCCCGGCTGCAGTTCACACTCACCCAAGTCACTCTTTTACACACCCACGCTCTTTACAGTACCTACGTACACCACGGTCTGCGACCAGGCGCATCACGACGTCACGAAGCTTTGTAAGAAAAACTCAAACAACAACAACGAACGTACATCACCGCCCCAAACGCTCAGCAAGTACGACTGCCTTACCGCTACCCATAAAACATAACGACGATATCACACGCCCGACCGCACATTATATCCTACATCATGTTTTCACTCTTCTCTCGATCAAGAGGAATCGCTCTTGAACCTATCACTACCGCCCCGACGAAGAAGTCCAAGATGCCGCTCAACAAGCTCGCAGGCGTTTGCGTACTGACATTTACTGTCATCATCGTGTTCACGCATCTTATCATCATCCAGGATGAAGACCGAACAGGTATCTCTGTAAGTCACGCCAAGTGGTGGAACTTGTTGGACACTGATTCTCCTTGCCAGCGTCACATCAACACCCTCAAACAGTGGCTGCCGAGCACGTCAAACGTCGAGGCAGACGACAAGTGGGATAACCTCTATGTCCCCCATGGCGAGTTTCCGGAAACGAGATGGGTGCAGGGTGTTGCTGGATTCAGTGAGTGGACCAGATCGCAACAACGCTGATTCGTCACAGACTACTTTCACAATTTGTACCTGTCCAACGGGACCTATATCGTTCTCACCTCGGACCCCGAGCATCTCCCGGTCAAAGGAGTGACTGCGATCTTCTCGGGCCTTTCCGACCCGGAGGATCGATGGCACCATCGTCCCGCTGCTGCCGAGGACCGTTTCATGATCGTGTCGCCGGAGGAAGCCGAGGAGAGGCAACTGTTTGCGAGATCTGCTGTCAGGAAGACTGGTATCAGCGTGAGTGGTACGGCCGTGACTCTTTGGCAGATGCGGCTGACATTTTTGAATGTAGTTGATGTTCAACGATGTTGCAGAGGGCAAACTGAGCTCTTTCTTGAACCACTACTATCACTGTGAGTGAAAGTGGGGTCATCCAGGTGAAAAAGCTGCGCGCTGATGTAATTGCGCTCTATAGTTAGTAAGCTATACCCGTAGTGACAAGCGAAATGGTGAAATGGCACTAATTGTGGCTCGATCGTTGTGATGGTTTGCTTTCGACAGTCGGTACGTCCAGTGATGACCATGAGCACCTCGTCGCTGTGCTGACTTGACCTTGCAGGAGAGATGTTCCTAGGATTGTGGCGTGTAGTGGCCGCCTCGGGAGAGACTGAGCTTCCTGCTCGACTCATCTACCGAGCCAACGCTACCGACTGGGTGAGTGGGGAAGTTACGAGAGTACCGCCTTGCATATTCTGACTTTTCGCCTATGTATCATCTCTGTGAACAGCGAGACCGAGCTGGTAAGTGCGAGGCGCAGACGGCGCTGCGGTCAAAATCTGATGATGGCTGCTTTCCCACGCAGGCATTACCACCTGGTTCCAGCAGGCCGTACTTGCCGAGACCATTGTGGAGGAAGTCACCGTTTACGAGGACCGTAAAAAGAGCGGCATGACCTTCCTTTTCGACAAGATTGCCATTGCGGACGTGAGTGGAAGCTGAGACTCGACCTGGCCGTTGCTGACGAGCTTTGTAGCGATGGGCGGCTCACCGGGCCGGCCAAGAGGTCAAGTACTGGAACAAGGCCAATGCCGATCTGCCTCTCCTCAACGTCACCAGGGAGTGGATGGACCCCCTGCGAAACCAGATCAAGAAGCTCGTCCAGGCCGAGGGTTGCGAGGTCAAGAGGAAAAGCCCAGAGGTACCCGTGGTGGTCTATGTCAACCGGTGAGTGCGAAAAACACAGAAGAGTCCCTCCGCTAACAGAGGTACAGTCAATTGACAGGTCGAAGGTTGGTTGACGACGATGCCGCCGAACTTCTCGAGGAAATGGAGAAGCTGGACGCTGAAGGCGTCATCGAATTCCACAACGCTCTGATGGAGAAGATCCCGAGGACTGATCAGGTTTGTCAAATGTGCCAAATAGCCTCGCGTACGGATCGCTGACTTTATGTGCCGCAGTTCTGTCTCGCTCTTCGAGCCGATGTGAGTTGACGTGTGCGGGCGTGTGCAAAATGATTATGTGTATTGTACTGACTGGAGCCTCAGATCATGTTTGGTGTCCACGGCAACGGACTGTCTCATCAGTTATGGATGAAGCCTGGGTCAGGCGTCATGGAAATCATGCCCACCACTGGTTTCGCAAGGGACTATGCAATCCTGGGCGAGATGATGGGTCATGAGTACTATGCCATCCATCACAATGCTACTTTCCCTCCTGAACTGTGAGTGATCCCCTGCGCAGAGTCCAGCACCGTCGGCTGACATGTTACGCCCAGGTGGAGAAAGCCAAATGGATGGATGGTTGACCAGGGCAAAGATTTCCACTCGAACCGAATCACAGTGAGTCAATCTAGGCGAGGGACAACACGTGGTGGTTGCTGACCGGACGAAACTCTTTCTAGGTCGACGGCAAGTACATGGCTGGGATGGTGCGGAAGATGGCAGAGGAACGACAATACGTCACCGAGCCTGAACTGCCATGATCATGTCGTGCTACACGGACTTTTGACAATAAAAATATATAGAATGGGATGATCGAGGCGGCTGCGTTGACCGCACAGCCCGTCCGCCCTTGTACACGTATCAGTTCATAATTTCGGCTTTTTCCAGATGGACATTTTGCATATATGCACATGCACGTATGTACGAAAAATGTGTTACTCGGCCGGCCCGGCGGTATAGTCCGAGGCCCCATGTTGCAGCTTGATTCCGCGGTGTCGGATCTTGCTTCCCTCTTGATCATCTCTCCTTAAAAACATGGACTGAGAATCCAATCTTGTAGCGACGTTACACGTCAAAATGCCACCGGTACCTACAGATAGCAAGGGGAGCAAGAGGAAGAAGCCACTGTCCTGTGAGTTGGGAACTCCCATTGCGGACTGTGCTTACTAGGCCTTCACTCAGGTGGCGAGTGTCGGAGACTCAAGTTGAAATGTGAACTGGTTTTCCCCTGCGCGCATTGCGTGAAACGCGGGCTGGCGAGGTGAGTCGAAGCGGCTTGGAATGGCTCGAGCTGACATTGTGTGCAGCATATGTCCAGACGGCGAGCTGGTCAACGGATCACGTCGAACGTGAGTAGGTCGAGGTGTCGGGCTGAACGAACGCTGATGCGTATGGTCACCCACAGAAAGATACTGGCGAGCACAGAGGTGGGTCATTGCCCGCAAAGGTGTGGAGGCTAAAACCCTCCCCGTTTATAGGACCTTCACGTCCGGATCGCCTCATTGGAGGAGGCGCTGAAAGCCGCGACCTCGGGACGGCACCCGCTGCTAGACGATGGCTTGTACGCAAACAGACAAGAGGTCCAGACTAGGTCAATTGCGGGCTCGGATCGACCGCCCACAGACTCGGCGCAGGGACCGGCTAGCAGCCAACCCTCGACCGATGCTCTGTGTAGCTTCAGTCATCTCACAATCGGAGATGATCCACATGTGTCAAGATATTATGGAGCGGCCAGTAGCGTGTACCTCTCGGTGGGTGTCCTTGTCCTCCAGGTCAGAAAGCATGCTAAAATGGAGCGCTATTCCAGAAACGCTCTATCCAATCTCCCAGCGACGCAAGCAATCACCAATCCCACGCGTCCCCCCCTTCAGATTACACAGATCTGTTCCCGCCGTTCCCATACCACGCCACCCGTGTAGAACTGAGCGATATCATTGCGAATCATCTGCCCCCGCCAGACATTGGGCGCGCGCTCGCAGACACATACTTTCGCGTGAGTACCGATCAGGTGTCGACACATTGCTGACCCGCTATATGCAGACGTTTGGCTGGTTCACCAACACGGTCCAGCTCCGTACTTGGGACTCGCAATTCTTCAACCATGTCTACCAGGATCCCAATTCACCTTTTATCAAACCGTCAGTCAAGCCTCAACGTTTAGCCGTTGTCTTGCTGGTGTATGCGCTTGGCGCGCTCATGGACCTTTCAAAACCACCCCACAACGACCAAGCGAGACACTACTTTACTGGCGCACGAGCGTGTCTCTCCCTAGACCCCTCCCATTCGGTCACCTATGTTCAGTGTATCTACCTCTACGGCTCGTACTTGATGAATGGAGGGACAGATACCTCTGGCGGTGATACCTTTTGGCCGCTACTTCGAATGGGCATGGCCGTGTGCGAGGCTATAGGCTTGCATCGGGATGGCAGTAACTGGGGACTGGATGAGGAGCAGGCTATGGAAAGGCGGATCGTGTTCTGGGAGATTCATGGGTACGATGTCCTTCAGTCCATCGCGCTGGGTAGGGGCGCCTGCATAGCCGACCAAAACATCGATTGTCAAATACCGGTATACGAGACGGACTCGGGATTTCACTGTCGAGCGTACGCCTTGACCAAGATCTGGTGTCAGATCAACGAGAGGCAGGTCAGGATAAGGCCATGGATATACTCTGAAGTGACCGATATCGATCGACAGCTGTGCGAGTTTCAGGACCAACTGCCTTATCACTTGTCGCCAGCGGTCCCGCCTTCGCCCAACGATCTGACCGATCCGGTCTTGCACAAAGAAGCGTTCCAGAGGAATATGTTGCTGCTCTACATCAACGAGGCAAAGCTCACCCTTCATCGAGGCTGGTTCATCCGGACCCTCAAGGAATCGCCCATCGAACCGCTCTCGAGTCCGCTCAAACAGTCCTACCTGTCATGTTTGGAAGCATGTCGAGCGATCGTATCATTGGTCAGGAACATGGTGGTGCTGCAGGGCCAGCTCATCCATCGGAGATGGCACTTTTTCTTCCACCTGTTTGCGGCCTGTGTGTGTCTCGCGGCTGCGGTCATCCGTGCGCCCTCGTCGAGTCTGGCCAGGTCGGTCTTGTTGGAACTGGAAGCAGGGGTAGCGCTGTTCAAGATGACAGAGCGGGAAGAGTTTGTGAGTACGAGTGCTACGAGCGCGGATACTCCCCGCTCCAGATGGTCCAGCAGCATGGGCGAGAAGAGCTCAAGCCGAGAAGACAGCGACAATGACCAATCCCCTAAAGCCACTCCTTCAAAGCGAGCCTTCCTGTTGTCAGAGTCCCCTCGGAGACGAGAGGCCGGCATACCCTATGCCTCTTATCCCACGCTCTCGCTCACAGCGTGGTATCTCCTGACCACTCACTTCGTTCTCACTGACATATCATACCTCCTTAGGTCACCGTCGAAAGACTCCGCGAGAGCGCCATCCGCGCCATGCACAAATCCACTCAACCCACTGCAGAATCACAATCACAAGAAGCCGAGTCGGAAGACCTCGATTTGCTAGGGGCGAGGACGACGTTGAAACGGGCTACTTCGACTAACGCTCATGGGCTACCAGTGCTGGCGTTGCAACAGCAGCGTCCTCTAGGCGGTCATGATTCTGGCCCACCAATGAGCCACCCTCCACCCGAAGGCTCATTCCCACCCCAAGCAATGTCCACAATCGTAAGTGCGGTCTGTCTGTCATATAGCCCTCGCTAACAGCTGCAACCTCAGATCGACGACAACAATTTCAATCCGAGTAATCTTGAATGGAACGACTTTGACATGGATGCGGTGAGTCACCGCGCGCCGTCGTGGCTGGTCGCGTCTGCTAATGCAAAGCTGTAGTTTTTGCAAGAGATTGGCGTCATGTGATCGACCGCTCGCATGATTACGGACACTGTCGACTGGTGTGACGTCTTCTGGGCGCTCGCACGATTCGGCTTTTCGCCATGGTTCCCCTGCAGACAGCGATATGCCGCGCAGGCAGCGTTGTCTCTCTTCCGCGATCAGGGCTCCGTACAGTCCTTTGCAACCACTTATGAAATTAGCACTGCGGACTCTCTGTGCGTCAAGCCCAGGTCATGCGTGCCAAGAACGGCGGAAGACATGCATGATAGGTGTCGATGGGTCCCGTGATGGTCTTCGCACCTCAAAGAAAGGCTTCGAACGTAAGCAATCCGGCCCCGATGTTTTCGCACAAGGACGATGCGAGAGGATCGGCGGTAGTGAGAGACAGATATCGTACAGCAATACCCGATGTTATCCAGCTATGTCCGACTGCATTTAGACAATGTTCGATGAACTGAGCTAAACACAGTACTTCAAGCTCGGTGTACTCCACTTTGCGCTTCCCTTACGACCATAGATGTAAGAATAATGGCACAGCGTCTCAATTCTCGTTTACCCGTACCAGAGGTCACCGCAACGTCCATAGGACAACAACGTGCGGAGAGTACAGGACATTCGGTCCCTGGAAACATCTTTAGTTCACGGTGACGATCCATGTACACTTTACTGTTTGATTCGGTAAACAATCAATTGAGCAAGGCAGATGTACCTGAGGTCCCCTTGACTTTTTGCATATCCAAGTACGCCTGAATTTGCTAGCCCACTCCCCCAAATAGCGAGCAAAGCCTCACCCGCCAGATTAGCAGCAAAAGCTGGGACAGAGTGTTGACACTGCTTCTGCTCGCTCCCCCCACCCGCCAGAGTATCAGCATCAGCTGAGGCATCTCCCCCGATCACCCACGCTCAGAGTTTCATCATCAGTGCATGCCAAAGAGGGATGACTCTAATCTGCTCGCTCCGCCCACGCCCAGAGCTACAACACTGCTTGTGCTCGCTACTCCACCACACACAACCTGCTCTTCACTGGGACGTTGTGGTCAGACTCCTGTGGGAACCCTGAAACCTTGACGCCTTTCCTAAACAAGACGCAATGGGTGGAGCCGCCAAAGTGGAACATGCTATGGACAGGACATCAGCTCACACGCTCACCTCGCTCACCTCGCCCCGCGCAACTCACCCAAGCTCATCACCCTTGTTCACATGCTGCCCCTGCTTGACAGTGGTATCACAAGTGGACACCTCTGTCATACCGATCCCGATAAACGCGATCAGACCAATCTTGGGGTTATCCGCTTCAATAAAGATGATAGACCTCGTAGCGGTACACGATAGATACTCTTGCGATGTAGTTTCTCCTGTGGGATCTGCTGCCTGATTCGCGGTAAAGTCGACAAACATGGGTTCGGAATAATACGTCCCATCGATGACGTAGGCCTTTTTGATCGTGCCAGACACGGGCGAATGCCACCTGTGGTAGGACAGCGCGCTGAGGAACGCTTGATAAATGGTTCCACCGACAAACTGCTCTGAATAGTCCTTGTCAAAGTTGAGAATGTCCAAGACCGAGTACGGTTGACCCTTGACCCAAAACCTATCCCTCGCCTTGACATCCTTTGCGACCTTGTAAAACTTTGACTCGCATGCATTGGCGACGACACTGTCGTTTTCAGGCTCTGCGATGGGCCTAAAGTCGGGCTTCAACTGCCGAGTGAAGAAATCGTCCCACGAAGTGAATCCGTGATGCTTTGCCGAGGGATCGCAGTGAAACATATCCTCAAACTCGAAATCAGTGCCGCTTGCCCTGTTGGCGACCTCTTCAAGCGACGCAAGTCCGGTCGGCCCGAACCAGCCGGTCTTGCTGTCGTCCAATACCGCTGCCGACTCGGGCGAAGACAGGAACTCGCCCCAGACGTTAAGGACTTTCTTGAGCTACGAAGGCATCAGCATCGATCGTTTGCACTTGCCACTCACAATCGCGTTGACCTCTGGATCCTGGAAAACACAAAACCCCGCCGACGTGCCCATAGGCCAGTCCAAAAGCGCCTGTACCGGCACGCCTACCAATCCCGCCTTATGCCCAGCGTCGGTCCATCCCGGTGCGGTCGTGATGACGTGGTTCATAAGAGTAAGAAGATGCTCAAAGTCGCGGACTTGATTCCCCTCCCCTGACGGGTCCTTCAAGTACTCCTTGTTGTCTGGGACCTGCGACGACATCAGTCCATCTCCCGCTCTCCCACTCACTCACCTGCTCAAACATGAGCTGGAACAGCATCGACAACCGAGTGCTACCCTCTACCAGCTCCTTGAACTCCTTCAACACGGGCTGCAGCGGCCTTGGGTTCTCATCGACGTGCTTGACCGTGTCATTGAGGAACTTGTGGTGGTGTCGTCGATCTTGAGATTTCCACGAGCCGGTCTACTCAAGACATCAGCTCAAGTCATCTTCATTCCCACTCACAGTATGGATCCGGTGCTCATCCGGTACACTCTTGTCTACAGCGTCTGGCATTGTGAATGTGTGTGAATGGGTGACGAGAAAGTATGCAAACGATAGATCTCGTTCTTATATCTCACACCAGGTCGGTCGAATGGACTCGCGACTGAATGGGTCGTTATGACGTAGGGACGCGGGGCTCACCACACAACCCTGGATATCTATTTATAACGCGTACACGTGGCTGAATGCATTTTACAACAGTTCTCTACCTCCCCTCAGCGCGCTGCCTATCCCTGGCACTCATGACCTTGTGCAAAGGCTCCGTCGCCCCTCCCCATTGACTTGGTCTCCTCTCCAGCCTGGCGCCTTCCGCAGCGTGGTCGAGATCATCCATTGTACCGCCTTCGCCTTCGATCCGTTCCACCAACAAGCCTTCAGCTGTCCTCCCCCCGTCTTCAGCTTTCCTGAGCTTCCCCTCCTCCAACGTCCTCAACGCTAGCTCCTCGCTCTCCCTCGTGCGAGGTGCATCGGGTACTACAAAGCATCGCTGAGGCGCCCACCAGTACACCGGGTACCGACGACGACCTAGATTATTGATGATCATAGCCCAAATGATGACAAGAATGGACGAAACGAGCACGACGGGGATGTACCCCCATGACATGGAGACGACGTGCATGTCTGTAGCTGCGGCGAGGGCTGTCGCTCCGGCCCTGATCATTGATTCAGCCCCACCCTGCACTTTTGTGATACCAAGCCCTACTCACGGAGGATGTACCACACCGAGCATAAGCGTGACCAGAAGGGTAACTGAAACGACCAATCCTCCATTCACAAACGTTGACCCGTGGAACTCTGTATTCTCCAGATTCTCTCTATATTCGACTCCACCACCATGTAGCGTGAACAGCCTCGTCAATATCGTCCCTATGAGTGCTCCCACCATGTTGCCCAGCACGTGATTCCGCGGTTGAGCGAGCGGGGACTCTATCACGCCAAAGCACAGTACCGCCGCGGCTCCGAAAGATGTGATGACCAAGGGCGAGTGATAGATTTCTCTAAACGCGGTGTGAGTCGAGGCGATCGCCTCTACGAGCAGTATTGCGCCGAGCGAGCCGATGAACGCAAAGATCCAAACTTCATACTTCAGGTCGATGTGGTTTAGCCAGGAGAATGGAGGAAATGGCAACGGCTCATACGGCGGGACGGCGCCAGGTGGTCTGTATCCTATGAATCGTGAAATGTAGAGTGGTATGCGTTCGCGGTAATCTTCTGCCAGAAGCCATCTCGAAGAAGGCGTCGCGTCGGCAGGAACCACCACAGGTGATCTCTTCCGCGTAAACCGGCGGGGACTAGGCGAGGGACGCAGGGTCGTAGCAGTGGACAGCGATCGTGAACTTGGACCCGCAGCCGCGCCGCCAGTGTGCGAGTCGAGCCGGCTTTGCCTGTCGGCCATGATCGATGGGCAAAATGAAGATTAGGTGGGTCGTGGACGAACCGAGATATCGAGTGAAGATTGTTCAACGTATGAGAGGGACGTGATTTGCGTGGGGTGATCTCGCTGATTACGTAAGGGTTTTCTCCATCTAACCGTAAAAGTCGGAGCGGGGCCTACTGCCTTATTAAGAGGCTTCAAGTCACAGAATGCACCTCGTGACCTGGATCGGCCGAAATAGCCTGTGCCAAGCCTCGTGCTGCTGCGCAGACGAACGGACATGCATCGTATTCCGCTGTGAAATGACGTCTAGGACTACATACTCTCCTATCTTCTGCTTCGCCAGCACATGCTCATTTTATCAGATAAACGAGACTACTCGGCCTTCGTCCGAAATGTGGATCATGGCAGCGGTCAAACGGGAGCTGAAAATTTGGCTTTGGCCGATTTTGACCATAAGCGAGATGATATATATCGAGCTGCCGGGTCATGTCTCGAAGCAGATGCCTTTTCCCCAACCTGTCATACGTATTGAGGTGTGCAACCACAAGCCTCTCCTTGCCTTGCCATGAGCGCACTCACCACCCCCTCTGACCTCGGACCGAACTCACTTCTGCACGAAGCAGAAGTTGCTCGTGCGCTCGAGAGACAAGGCGACACCGGAACCGCATTTGGCGACAAGTCCCCCGGTGTCAAGCGGATCGAAGCCATTGCGTCGTGTTTCACCTCGTGGCACCGCTACATCCTCTTCATCACTGTGTTCCTGGTGGCTTGTGAGTGCAAACATCCGTCCGAGCATTGCTGACACTGCGCTTCCAGACAGCTACGGCCTCGATGGGTCCGTTCGCTACACGTACCAGGTCACGGCCCTCGATGAACTTGGCACTTCTGCGCAGATCTCCACCGTGACTATCGTCAGGTCGATCGTCGCAGCCGCTGCTCAACCGGCGTACGCGAAACTGTCCGACTATTTTGGCAGGACTAGCATCTTGTTGATCAGTATTATATTCTACGTCATCGGTGGGTTCGCCGAAAGAGTCCTTTACACGCGTCTACTGACCTCTTGTCCAGGTACAATCGTGCAGGCCACCGCGAAGAACCTGTCCGCATTCTCAGGGGGCGCACTGCTCTATCAATTCGGCTACACTGGTTTCCAACGTGAGTCGGATTCACATAGAGATAAGACGCTGATCCTTTAAGTGTTGGTCGAGGTTCTGATCGCCGACGTCACATCGCTCCGATCTCGACTCTTCTTCAGCTACATCCCTGCGATGCCGTTCTTGGTCAACAGTTGGATATCCGGAAATGTCGCTAACGCGGTCATCACCAACTCGACCTGGCGGTGGGGAATCGGTGAGTGTATCACATTTGTGCTTCTACTAACCTCTGTCATAGGCATGTGGGCGATCATCTTCCCTGTGACTACAATTCCTCTCCTCGGCTCCCTTGTCCACGCGCAGTGGCGAGCTTCAAAACGAGGCCTACTCGCCAATATCCCTTCACCAATCCGATCCCTCGGACAGTCTCAATTGTGGATCGAGCTCTTCTGGCAGATCGACGTGATCGGTCTCCTCCTGTTGGCCGCGACGTTCGCCTTGATCCTTCTCCCGTTCACTTTGGCGGGCGGAGTGGGCGAGGTATGGAAAGCTGCTCGGGTCATTGCTCCGCTCGTCGTTGGCTTTGTTGTGGCGCTGCCAGGATTCGTCATCTGGGAGACCAAGTTTGCCAAGCACCCTGCTGTACCTTTCAGGCTGCTCAACGACCGAATGGTCCTCGCTCCCCTCATGATTGCGATGCTCCTGAACACCGCTTGGTACACTCAAGGAGACTACCTCTACAACACCCTCAGGCTCGCCTTTGACCAGTGAGTTGGACCACGTCGGCGCGTGACACAAGCTCACCTCAAACCTTAGAAACATCACCTCGGCGACCCGAATCCAGAACATCTACTCGTTCTGCTCAGTAGTGATTGGCATTGCCCTAGGTCTAGTGATCAGACGGGTACGAAGGCTTAAGTGGTTCATCGTCGCCGGGACCCTGCTCTTCGTCTTAGCTTTTGGCCTTTTGATCAGATACAGAGGCGGATACAGCGTTGCGGCTCTGGCAGGCCTCATTGGTGCAGAAGTGGTTCTGGGGATTGCCGGTGAGCACCAAATTCACCCTGACAGCCCGACCTCTCCGCTGACCCGAACGCAGGTGGTATGTTCCCGTACCCCGCGCAGGTGATGATTCAGTCTGCCGTCCAGCACGAGCGAACCGCCATGGTCACTTCACTCTACCTTGCGTCCTACTCCATCGGCAGTGCGATTGGTAATGCTATCGCCGCGGGCATTTGGAACGGCACCATGCCGTCCCATCTGCTTCGAGCCATGGAACGATACGGTGTGGCGGACCCGGCGGCGCTGTCCGCATCTGTCTTTGCCAGTCCCCTGGCGTTCATCGAGGAGTACCTGCCAGGAACGCCGGAGCGAGAAGCGGCCGGACACGCCTATCGCGAGGTCCAGAGGTATCTCACCATCACCGGTATCTGCATTTCCAGCTTGCTCGTGCTCGCTTCCGTGTGTCTCAGGAATCCTCGGCTCGGCGATGAGCAGAGTTTTGCGGATGCGGAGGGGTTCGCCGTTCCGGGGTCGACCGAGTACAATTCTGGGCGGCGTGCCGTTGAGGGTCCTGACGGATACCGGGAAGAGAAGAAAAGCGGCGTTAGGCTCTTCAGGAACAAGTAGCTATCGCATAAACATAGCATCGCGACTAGATTTACATCTCAAAAATATATATTTAAATATATATACATATATGATGCATGATGTGTGATTTCTTCGCCCGGTCCTCACCCTGAGATATCGTTATTTTAAGCCTCATTCGTCATCTTAACCTCCACTCTCACGCTTCCGAGGCCAGACACAGCCCCTGTAACGAACGCTTCCCGTGTTTCGGGTCAAGAGTGCGAATACTTTTGAACAACCTACATAGATCCGCTCAATGCTGGCGAAAGAAACCGTGGGCTACTTCTTCTATCTGTTGTGATGCGACGAGGATCTTCATCATGTTTGGAATCTTACCTATCAATGGCAAACCTCTCTACACTCATCGACCATGTCTAGAAGACGAGCATCCGCAGCAGACCTGTTCCAACCGACACGGCGGATCCTACGTTTCTGCGCGCTGTCCTTTTTGATAGTAGCAGGCATATGGGTACTGTCGACCCGATCCGACCATCATCCAGGCTCTATCGTCCAGTCTGACAGCTGGGGCCACCTGAGTGGAAAGAGACAGGTCGACCAGGCTAAGTTCACCGGGGCCAAGCAACATCCAATAGATTCTTTCATTCAGACTTTCCCGAAACTGAGAAAGTTCGATCAGCTGGAACCTCTTGGAGATGAAGGGGAAATAGACCTCGAACGCCCACTGTTCGACTGGCCTCGAACTAGGAAACTCTTCGTCTTGTGAGTAGTGAGGTCGATCCAGATTATGGGGGCCGTGCTGACCAAATCTGTAGCGGTGACTCGTATTGTGAGCCATCTCAGTCGCATATCCCATGACACGCTAGCTGACCTTTTGGACTACCTTTAGCAACATTAGAGTGAGTGGTGGTCTGTCTCGCCATGCTCTAGCACCTCACACATCCCTTTGCAGCAAAGACTACCGGAAGAACGGGGTCGACGGGGGTCATCATCAGCAATTCGTGAGTGCCGACTGTCTGGGCGGATAAGAAGGCGGAAGCTGATGTTTACTCTCAGCATGGCAAAGCGATTGACATGAAATGGGCAGATTATCTCTACGCGTGAGTGACTGACCCTTCTCGGACTGGCCACTCGCTGAATACTCTACAGCGTGTTCCATGACTTTCACGGTACGTCCTAAATGTCTGTCGCTCGGGCTGTCCCTCCTGCTGATATCTGTCCCATTACACACAGTCTTGCAATACTGGAACTTTGCCAAGCCCGGTGCCACCGTGTCACGTTCGGTTCTGCCCCCTGGACTAGAGAGCTATGGGTGAGTGGGATGTGTATATCCATGCGTCCGCTAGACTGAACCCTCTCCAGAACGTATGAAACACAGATCGACGACTTTGAATCCCTCTTCACTCCGTCTCCGGGCCCGAGCAACGTGAATTGGCAATCGAATGATACCCTTTTCGTGGTCTTTTTCGGTATCAATGATATGGTGAGTAGAGCATGATCACAGATGTGTTGTTGAGCTGACGACAGATCACGCAGGGTCGGCTGAACGTGAGTCCATCGTATCAACTTAGCTATCGCTGAACACCGTTGCAGCGTGACGATTTGCACGAGGGAGAGGGCTTGGATATTCCTAGCACCACGCAAGCATTGGCCGATTCGCTGCTCGTGTCAACTCGAAAGCTGTACTCTCTCGGAGCGCGGTCATTCTTGTTCTTGACCCTCCCGCCCATTCAATACTCTCCGAAATACAACCTGCCCGGCCAAATCGGTCATGACATCCAGCATCGAGTCGACCACTCGGTCTCGTCTTACAACGCGTTTCTGAGAACGGCCGTCCGTGATTTCGACCAGGAGCATACCGATGCGAATGTGATGCTCTTCGACCTGGAGGGGTACTGGAAGTTGATTCTGGAGTACCCCGAGCTTTTTGGCATGACGGATTGCGCGAGGTTTGCGATGACTGTCGACGGCAAAAGGCCGAACCTGGGGAGAATGGGATTGTGGTGAGTCTGTTGCAAGGGTGAAGGCAGTGTCACTGATTTTTGTTGTCCCCAGTTATCACGATAATCAGCATATCAGTTGGTCCAGCGCAGCGTGAGTGCAATGCTGCCGACGTTGCGCAAACGCTGACCCTTGATCGAGCAATATAGATTGATCGCCCGAGCTGTCAATGGCTTCCTGTTAAGACACTCGGCCGCTTTCCAGTCATCAAACGTCACAGCATCCGCCATACAAGACTGAGCCGTATCATCTGGGGTAGAATAACCGGATCGTGTCATGACTCTGGTTGTAGCCATGTACTTGTTTTGTGTTGGTCGTGACTTGTCTGTCCACCTGCATCCCGGGAAGCACGTGCTGCGCGATGTGAGTATAGGTGAATCTCAACCTGGTTGCAGCGTCCTGTAAGCTGCTCAGAAGACAACTCAAAGCGTAACGAGGGCTCCAGCGTAAGCCTCAAGCTGGTTAGCCCTGCTGACAAACGACGTGCTCATGTGACTTGTCACCCGCGAGCGGGTTTTTCCCTTGATGAATCTTCGCAACCGTATCCGTCCGCTGTTCTGTATCAAAAGGCGTCTCGCCACAAAATCACTGAATGCATGACAACTATCTCTCAACCCTCCAGCCTCTGAGTTCTGACGCCTCGCATTCACTCCTATCGCCCTAAAGCACATATCGGAAACTCAAATCCTTGACGTCCGACTCGTTGTCGTATCCAGTCGCTGGTCGAGCGACAGCGTCTTGGTTGCCCGCCGCGGCGAGCTTGTCTCGTCGTGCATTCTCCCACTTGCACAAAAAGGTGAAAAGCAGCATGGTGACAATGTATACACCGTAAAGGCCAGAGATACTTCGCATGGCCGTCCTGTACAATGGGTTTTCCTTGTCCAAGAAGAGCTCTGCGCGGATATCAGTAAGGAATAAGAGTCTCGAAGCAATCACTATACTCACGGGGACCGACGATTGAACCAGTGGCATATCCGATATAGTAGAACGACGAGAACAGGGTCTTCCGCGTGTGGCCCTTGATGTTTGAGGAAATGATAGACAAGTTGGTGATGACAATGGCGTGGTTGCAAGTGGCTAGATGGTCGGCGCAAAAGGGGTTGTCAGTATAGACCAAGGAGTTGACCCGGGGCCACGTACTCAACCAAAGTGCTCCTGCCAGAGGCCATTTGTTCTGGTACGGAAGGACTTGAAGAAGGATACTGCCGAGCAACGGGATGATTGCGAATCCCGCTTGGATGTATCCTCGTCGATTCGGGTAATATTTACAGGCGAGAACGGCAAGACCCAGACAGACTAGTTGCATACCACAAGCGGGCAGTTGGAGCACGGTGGTCTGAGAGCGCACAAGTGAGCTGTGTTCGTATCATCCAGTGCCCGCCTTGCACTCACGATAAAGGTGCTGTAGCCGAGACCGTTGAGAATCAAAGTTCCAAAGTTGAGCACTGTACAAGCACAGAGACAAAAAGCCCAAATGATCGTCAAGTAGAACTGGATCACTCAATCAGCGAGATACCCTCCTGTTGTTCTCACCCGCACTTACTCGCGGGTCCTTGAGGGTGTCCCAGAACTGGTCCCATTTCCACTCTTTTGACTGGGCACTGGCATGCTCGAGGGCGACACGGTCTACCGCGATCTGTCGATCCCTCTCAGTGAGGAACCAAGCGTTTTTGGCATCGGTCGGCACCAGGTAGGAAAAGACGAGACCAATGACGATAGACAGGGCACCGGCGATAAGCATGGCGATTCGCCAGCCAGCGATAGCGCCCTTAATAGAACTGAGGCCGTACAGGAACAGACCACCAAGACCCTGAGCGATGATGTCGGCGCCGTAAAGGGCGGCGAACCGAGCAGGATGCTCAGCCTTCCGGTACCAGAACGAGATGAGGATGACAAAGGCCGGGTACGCGCTGCCCTCCATGAGACTATGCGGCGGATCAGCTTGCAAGTTCCGTCTGTTGAGGGAAACGCTTACCCCAAGAAGAACCGCAATGCAAGCAGGTCTTTAGCATTCTGCGGCGCCGCTTGGGCCATCATGACTCCCCCCCAAAGGACCACAGTGGCTAGGGAAAGTAGTCAGCAACAAGGCACATTGTCGTGTTTCGTTGTAGCAGTCAGTACTCACCTCCAACGTATACTCGAACCGAAAACATGTGCAAGATTTTGATCGACAAGAATTGCGATGCAAGAGTACCAAAGTAGAAGATACTCGAGGCCCATGAATAGTCCTGACCCTGGAGGTGGAGATCCTTTTTCAAACCAAAGATCGCCGCAAAGGAGAGGCCTCGCTTGTCGAGGTACTGAGAAATCTTAGCCATTGAGTCACGCAGCGATCACTTACCTGACAAAAGTATACCAGAGAGGCCAAAGGAAGCACGACCAAGTCGATCTTTCGAAGGACCCGTCGGTTGTCCTCGTCGGTGAACTCGATGGGTTCGTAAATCTCGTTTACATTTTCATTGTTGAAAGCTTCCTTGTCCTTGGTGTCATCGAGAGACGACTCGTGCACGTCTCGGTGCATGTCGTGGGAGGGCATTCTGTCGTTGGGTGGGAATGGTCGGGTGATTGGTCAATCGTTGAGAAAAGACGACTGTGATGCCGTTTATATGTGTCTCTCGACGATGGAGTCCGCCTCGACAAGATCGCAACATAAACTGGAGGCTAAGACGCCGAAGTCGCCACCTTCCTTGACTTGCCGACAGTCAGCTGACCTTTGTGCTTTTCCACTCGTCGGTGTCTTCCAGATCCGACTCCAAACGTCGGAGTATGTTGGGCGCCCCAGGGTGTAACAAAATCGCCAAAACGGATTCTCCTGAATGGGGTCTGGAAAATGTATTGCAAAGAACTGGATCAGGAGAGCTTTTACCTGAATCTCATGAGCAAGATCCTGAGCTGTTGTGCATCTCCTAAAGCCTTGGGAATTTGGGCGGGAGAAACTGCCTGCACCTAAGGTTATGATTGGCTATCTCGTAACAGCGCGCAAGGCTGCCTCGGTTTTCAGGGTTATCAACCTGGGGTGCAGGGTTACCCACAGTGTTCGTTATACTTGCCAAAGCTTATCCCGTCACTCGCCAAGGCTGACTGGCCTTGCTTATCATGCCTTCTTGGCAAAGTTTCGGAATCCATCGGCAGACCCGCCCCGGACGGACATCGCCGATTCGGCTATGTCGTCGCGGTCATTTGACCGAGGTCCGTAGATGTGGAGGTGAGTAGGACGCCGAATGAATGAGCTTGGAACGCCGGGTCTAGGTAGATTGTTAGTCGAGATTGCGTCTTTGATCGTCCCAGAAACCAGGTGCGTTAAAGGTTGGACTTGTGAACGCCAACTTGTTCTTCCCGTATCATCATCTCTTACCATAAGGACGACAACATACAATGGGTAACGTTCTCTCCGAATGTGAGTGTATCTTCTCAGCGACGGGAGAGCGAGCAGGGCTGAGCGAGCAACACAGCCTACACGTACGAGCCCACGGTGGCAGACTTGGGATCGCTCGGAAAGATCGGAGGGTTGCGCATTGACAACAAGTGAGTTTGTATGCAACTGTGACTTGAGAGCTCACCGATAAATTAGGGTGAAACGCTTCGTCAATGTGCCATACGCGCTGCCCCCTGTCGGCGAACATCGATGGAGGCGGCCAAGACCTCTTCCTGCTGGGCATGTCTATGTAAGTGAGCATTGCAGCACGCCCTGTCATCAAGGCTGATAGCCCCAGCTCCCACAGTCGCAAGGAGAGACACCCTACGATGCGTCGAAATTCGGCTTGCCTTGCCCTCAGCCCAACTACACCTCGCTTCCAGTAGCGGAAACCGCCGGGGCGGATGACGGCAGGCCCAAACCTTACCCCTACGATGAGGATTGTTTGAAGATGAACATCTGGCTTCCGTCTGGTCCACCTCCTGCGGAAGGATTCTCCACATACGTGTGGATGCACGGGTGAGTAGCAGTATCGTGTGCATACGTTTGATCAACAGCTGAATGGATCCCATAGCGGCTGGTTCCAGATCGGAGATGCCAGTATCGACCCAAAGATGGACCCGACCGAAGTGAGCGGCTTCCGGCGTATCGACGATGCGGAGGAATAGTCTATAAATGACATTTGACACTTTGCAGCTCATCACTTCGGGCGGTCTCGATTGCATCTTGTGGGTTCAAAGAGATCATTCGGGTGATGAAGCTAACCCTGTCGTAGTATTTCCATTGGCTATCGCCTTGGGGCTCTTGGATTCTTATCCTCCAAGGAGCTTCAAGAAGAGTCAGGTGACGGCTCTGTTGGTAACTACGGCCTGTGGGATCAGCGAGAGGCTCTTCAATGGGTACACAGACATATCCATCATCTAGGAGGCAACCCGGAGCGGGTGGTACTCGGTGGTCGATCGGCGGGGTCTTATGCCACTCAGTGAGTCGCATCGAGTATTGCGTGTCATACAGAAGCTAAGCAAATTCCGTTGCAGTGCTCAAGCCGTTCACGAGTGCCTCGTCGCGGAACCAACCGAAGGCGGGCTATTCCAGCGTATGATCATGATCTCGAATGTGAGTTGTGATGTCTCTCGTGCATATTGGCGCTGACATCTCGTGTCAGGCCATTCCGTGCCTGCCCAAAACCGTTGAGGAAACGCAAGGCCAATTCAACTCACTAGTCAAGGCTTTGGATATCTCGTCCAGCCTCACTGGCCCTGAGAAGCTTGCCAAGCTTCGAGAGATCTCTCCGGCCGTTTTGATGGAAAAAGTTATGACGATTGAGCAGTTTACCTTCCGTCAGGTTCAAGATGGCGTCTTCTTCCGTAAGTCCATCGCTTAGCCACTGGATATAAGGAGGCTTCAAATTGATTCCGCCGTACTAGCCAAAACCAAGACGTGGCTCTTCGACGGAGAACTCGCAAAAGAGTTCAAGAAGCGAGACATGGCGTTATACATCGGAGAAACGATGGACGAAGTGGGTTATCTAAATCTTCGATCACACACACCCACACACACACTGATAAGCGTTGGCAGGAAACGCTGTACCGATCAACGTTCACCCTGAACTCGGTGGACGACATCAAGCGCGGCTTGATTCAGTACTACTCCGAGTCGGTTGGCGAGAAGATGATTGATCTGTATTTTAACCAGAAGGTCAAGGAGCCGTACGGGCAGTGAGTCCAGCCAGGTCAGCCCGACGTGGTATGCGCTGACGCCCACGAAGCCCCGACCCTGACCCGGAGATCGGTTCTTACGCCAAGATCTTCGGCGATATCGTGTCAGACGGCCAAGTCCGAGCGCCTAGCAGGTCCCTCGCGAGACAGCTGCGTGATGCTGCTGTCCCTCTGGACCATGTGCACCGATACATTGTTGGCTGGGTGCCTCAACTGGTCAAAGACTTTAGCCCGAAAAACTTTGGCGTCACCCACGCCATGGACCGACCTATCCATGTGAGAGAGGCACTGTCCGCGCTCAGCCAAGTTTCTGTTGCTGACGACAGATCTAGAACTACTCAATCATGCATGGCCCTTCGCCCAAGGAGAAAAAGTTGATGACGGAATGGATCCAGGACTATGTGAGTGATACAGCGAGTCGATGATCGATGCTGACGCCTGCAACAGGCAAACTTTGTCAACTGGCGAGACATGAACTTTGGTACGACCGACTGGACACAGGTTAAGGTGTTGAGCCCCAAGGACGGGGGTAGTATCCAGATCGAGGAGGACAAGAAGTGGGGCTATCTTGAGCAGGTGTCGGAAATCATCGAGAATCGCAAGTCGGTGCAATAGAGACAAACTTCCTGTACAACATGCATAGATACGATACAACGGCAGTGCTCCTGTCCACTCGAAATCACTGAAACGATTGGACGAGATTTTCCCAGTCATGTGTTTGGCCGTTAACGCCGGCGTTATTGTCTGCGGGCCAGAAGAGGTCATCGAACGGCCAGTAGTCATTCCAGGACAAGTTGAGGTTGACTGAATCTTCCGCTGGGCCGAGTAGTCGGTCGCCCACTGGGGGGATAGCACGGAAATCCTCAAGAGTGCCAAATACGGCTGACCAGTCGGTCTCGGGTTGCGAGTCCATCAACGGTCTGGAGTGAGGTGATGGCAGTGGTCAGTCAGCCCGCGTTGCCTCGCTGCCCCGCGCTTCGCACTCACTCGTTATATTGCGACACCTGGCCAGGATTGGAAGAGGGGAGGGTCCCAATGGCACCATGTCCGGATGGGACGTCTGGCACGGCGACAGCCGCCTGCTCCACTTGCGTGTCGTTGTTGCTCGATATGACAGTGCATTGTTCCATCAACAAGCGCAAAAAGCGAGCGTGAAACGCTATGGTGTGAGTTTGCAACAGAGTCAACCGTTCCAACTGCTCGGCGCAACGCTGGAACAGATTGTACATGTAGGAGAGAGATTGGCGATCGAGCATCATCGCCGCTATTCCCGTGTCAAACACCTAAGGCGGGTACGCCGATTAGCGTGCAGAAAAGTGGGCTTGGAAAGACCGACCCACCTTGTGCAGGAAAAACGAGGCGTACGCAAAGTACAGGTGTTTCGAGTCTGCGCCGCATCAGTCAATGCTCGCCTGGCCCCGTCGTGCCCACACTCACCGCAGGCATACCTCAACGCGTCATCAGGTAGTTGAAGCATGGTGTTCAATACCCCGATCGACCCATTGATACAAACAGCCAAGGCCTCTCGTCTCTCGCGATCTTGCGCTTCGTCGACGGCACCTTCCCCGTCCGCAAACGAATCGGCCGTCCGGAAGGACCGTTGGACCCAACGATGGGCGATCTGGCGTGAAAAAGTTAGCATTAGTACCGGAAAGATCTCGCATGAAATGAATATACGTACAATCACCTTGGCGTGTAGGCTTGAGAGGATGGCGTGTACTAGCGTCTCGGGATCTGTACACGTGTCAGCTCGGTTCTCCGTGGAATCAACGGTGGCCTTACCTCGCTCCGTCTGCGATGCCGCCCACCGATCCGCCTCTTGCTCCATTTTACGATACTCGTCTCTCACGTCCAGATGAAAGCGACCCGGCCCGGACTCATTGTCTCTATCAATCGCTTCGATGTGAGCGGCAAGCAAGCGTCTCAATATGACATTGTTAGCCAGTCGGTGATCCGCTGTCAGGCATAGTGGCGACTCGACCCATTGCTCGCTACAAGGTGGTGATCAGTTTTGAATGGTCTTGATATTCGCCCTAACTCACCTCGAGCGGACGAGTGCATCTTCAGGCATCATGCTGGGTTTGGCCGTCTGTCCACAGTAGTTGTACCTGCGGGTAGTGTCAGGTTAGGCTTCAGACACTCTAGGTGGTCTTGACCTACCGTCTATCCGCCGCAAACAGGATCAACCAGATCCGTTCTCGATTGCGCTTTCGACGTTCGTCATGCTCGTCCCTTGGACATGAGAGGTCCATCTCCACGGCGATACGGCTGGAGCCTGTCAACGATACGAGCTGTGATACTTTCCAAGCCGGTCTGGCTGACTCACCAGGCCTGTATATCTGAAACGTCAGCACACGCATATCCGTCATCTCGGAAAGCGATTACTCACCATGCCTAACAGCAGATATCCGTTTTCATCTTCCGCCTCCTTATATTCGGTCAACACGAATCTGTAAGGGGAACATCAGCGAAACTGTGCCCTCCTCATTTGCCATCACGTACAGGGCCTGAACCGTCTCCTCCGTTTTCACGTCATTCGCAAACGCCTTTAACATCTGGTCCTTCGCCAGAGCGAGACATTTTTGATGTATGACAGGTGAAATACCAGTGTCGTACTTTGCAGCAACGGCCAGCATGACGCAGAACAGGAAAGCCGAGGTGTTGCGGACATATTCTGCACGTACCAGTCAGCCGCTTCGACTTCGCTCCCAGCAGCGCTGAGAGAACCCTGGTGATTGAGCTCACCATATGTATGTAGATGCTCGTCGAACATGAACAGGCGACATGATAATTTCCCCATGAATAGGTTGAAGAGCTGGCGGCCCGCTGCCTCGTCAATATAACCGCATGTGATCGGATCTTCTCGGTACGACGCCAAGTTATGCCTCTTGTTCAGTCCCTCAGTTCGTTTCGGCGTGAATAATTTGGCTATGGAGGACGTCCTTTGCGTCGAGGGACCGATATCCGCATGAGTCTTGGAGCTGACTCGAATCGATGATGTGGGCACCATCTGGGTGATAGCAGCGGTGTAAGAACGCTGAAGAGGAGGTGCAGGTATTGCAGCCGACATTGATGACTTTGGGTGTAGGTCGCTACCGGCATCCACATATTCGCTCTTGCTGCTTTCACTAGCGACTTGATTCAAGGCCGAGTGCCGCCGGCGCAGCCGTCTACGTACTTCCGCGGACAGTCTGATTGGAATCAAGGCGTCAGCCACGCCGAACGCCTAGCGCACATCGATGCCCACCTAGTTCCAACTTTTCGACCACGTTTATGCGGCACGACAAGGCATTCCTCGTCGGCAAGATCACAGCTCTTGCATGGGCTATCGTCTGCACGACCTAGGCATTTTGTCTGAACAGATGAAGGATCAGCGGGTTCCAAATATACAGAAAACTCGCTCACCTTCCGGGATCTGCATCTTAGACATGCACTGTGTAGGAGAGTCAACGCGGTTCCTTGGACGCGCACGATGGTGGATCATACTCACGCTTGTGCGGCTGACATGGCTCAACTGGTGTGTTAGCGTGATATCCCCAAAGATCGTTTAACGGATTGTAAAACCATCGAGTCAGGAGCAAATGGATAGGTTATCATGTCAAACTAGGCGTGTTTGTGGGGCCAAGCGAGTTCTTTTCACCGGCGGCCAAGCCCGGCTTGGCGTGGCTCAGGCTTAGTGGGCCCGATGCATGCCGGGATTCTTGCGATGCTGAACAGAACGACATTGTAAGGGTCATGTTCTTTTACGTATCCAGAGATGGTAGTCGCATGCAAGTCGGATGCGACGGCGCCCAAATGCATTCTAGATTTCATTTCAATTTCCCCCATATGCAAGAATAGTGTTTATCTGCACCCTGGACCATTCGGCGAATCCGTTCAACCGCATCAGCATTGTTTTCTGTAACATTACACCTGCAGCGATGTAGTGTACAGTACATGAGTGCACTCTTCCTGTACCAGCTAAGTAGTAGTTCAATGCACCCCTTCTGCTTGCTGCTATATACACCTTCCCGCATCACATCATTCTGATTGATAAATCTCGCCTGCAGCTTTCTGTGCATGATCAGGTTCCCTAACCCTTTCACGTACAGTGACTGGCGTGGGCCCGCCCATTCAGTATGCGCACTGCACTCAGCCGCGTGTTGGTAGGCGTCTACTGCAGGTATCGCTACCCGGTGTGCGCTGGTGCGACAGATGCGGTGTTCCGATGCAAAACGGGAAGTATTTTGGTACGCTCAGGCCACTGAACGTACTTACTATACACAGCCGATCCCATCGAGCGCTGGATGCGACACCGGCATGATCGTTGAGCACATCACAGAGAGTTATCATCGCTACAGCCGCTCTTGGTACAACTTCAAGCATAGCTTCAGTCCAGCGTGCTTGTTTCACCACAGTCCACGGTGCACTAACCCTCGGACATGGCCGTGAGTCGGGTTCCTGAAAACTTCGGGTCAGCTGGACATTACCCGCTCCTCGGCGTCTTACCTCGCCAACGGTGTTTCAATGAGTAGCAAGTACAACCATGCCCAAGTACGAGCGAGAGGTATAAAGTGGCTAGCATGCCCACGACCTCCTCCCACTCCTAGCTCTCCTCACTCCCAATTATCGCTCTATCACGTACTATGAGGCTTCGCGAAATGGAATCAACTCAACGAACAACCCCGGAAGCGAAATACCCGCCGACCTACAACCCTCACCTGTAAGTGAGACGCGGTAGAGTTAAATCTGGTCGCTAAGAACAGATGCTGGTAGGTTGCCCGAGCTCGTAGCCAAGCCATGGATGAAACAGCCATCCCTTGCGATAACACTGCTGAATTGCAAGGTCATCGACACCGAGGCCGGCAGGCTATTGGACGGACTACGAACGGTCAAGCTGGAGGGAGGCAAGGTTGTCTCGATTGAGAAGACTGATCTCAGCATCGCTGCGGAAGGATCCGTGGTCGACGTCAAGGGTCGATACATTTGTCCTGGCCTCATAGACTGCCACGTCCACATCATCCACACTCCAGGGGAAGCGGTGAGCAAAAACATCGCGCTATACACCACGACACCGCGCTGATCTGCTCTTCTCCCAGTCAATCGCGTCAATGCGGATTGTCCCCCGAGAACTCGTCACTCTCCGATCGACCTATGTTCTCAAGTCAATGCTAAAACGAGGCTTCACCACGATTCGTGATCTTGGAGGCGCCAACAAGATGATCGCGAATGCCATTGAAGAAGGGCTCATTGAAGGGCCGAGGTTATTTCAATGCGGCTACGTGATCAGTCAGACTGGAGGGCACGGGGATTCTCTTCCTGGAGTATCCGGTGGGAATGGCGAGGGATGTTGCGGACACGTGTATAGCAGCGGGCGGACCGCCGATGGAGTTCCGGCAGTACTGAAGGCCGTGAGGGAGGAGCTCAAGGGAGGGGCTGACTTCATAAAGCTCATGATTGGTGGTGGGGTGGCGAGTCCTTACGACGCTCTTGAATCTGTCCAATTCACCAAAGAGGAGGTGCGAGCGGCGACAGAAACTGCATGGAACTCGGGCAAGAAAATTGTGAGTGTGTGTCAACGGGGTGACTGGATCCAAGCTGAATGTCGACGCCACAGTGCACGGCCCATGCATACACGGTTGAGGCGATCAACCACGCTATCGAGAATGGTGTGAAAGGAATCGAGCATGGCAACATCCTTGACATACCGACTGCGGAGATGTAAGCGAGCTACCGGTGAGAGGCTAATACGGCGCCCGAGCTGATATGTGTGCCTTCAGGATGGCGGAAAAGGGAATTTGGCTTACACCTACTTTGGCGACGTATGGAGCCTTCACACGACCACCCTTTGACAAGCACCTTCCTCCGTCCGGTATGGAGAAGAACAAGATGGTGATGGAAAAGGGACTAGAGTCGCTCAAGGTGGGTAAGAGTGCGGCCAGTCTGCGGTCCTGCGAGACATCACATTGACCGCTTGAGACACCCCTTCTCCCGGACAGATTGCGCACGACGCTGGAGTGCAGATCTGCTTCGGTACAGATTTACTCAATTCGATGCACGCGCTTCAAACCGAAGAATTCACCATCAGATCGATCGTACTGGGATCTGGCGATATTCTCCGCCAGGCCACCTACAATGCAGGTGAGTGCGAACGGTTGCGTAAAACTATGTGTGTCGCTGACGATCTACGCCTACCAGGCAAGCTGCTCGGATACGAAGGCAAGTTGGGCGTGTTGCAGCCCGACGCCATCGCCGACCTCATCGTCTTGGAGAAGAATCCTCTAGAGGATATCAAAGTTCTCGATAGACCAGAGGAGAACCTGGTAGCGGTGGTCAAGGAAGGCAGGCTGGTCTCAGGCCAATTACCGGGGTACCCTGTTTGATTGCGCGAAGCCACACGATATGCATTTTTTCACACTATAGTCGAGTTCTCTTCAATCTTCCGCGACACTACTCTCCGTCGCTTTCGGTGGGTGAATTTTCCATTCAACCTTTCTGGAACCATTCCTGTGTCACATCGTGGTCAGACTCTACTAGGCTCGTTGACAACCAAGATCACTCACCTGTGTGGCTCTACCAAACGCTGCCAACGCCTTGTCGATGTTGTCCAAGTCACCCGCAAACTATGACTGTTGTCAGCAAAGCGTGAGACGGCCCGGTGGAGGTACCTACCGTCGCTCGGAAGAAGTTCAGGTCATCCGACTGATCAACTCCGGGCTTGTCCACGCTAAACACCTTTGCGGGCAACAACACGACGCCACCTTGCTCAATAAGATAATTCCACAGTTCGTCGATCAATTCCTCTGTGTTGCTGGTGAACGCCGAGTCGTCATTGTGCTTGATTTCCAAGCCAGGAGGAATAGAGGGCTCATCACCGACGGTGTCGAGACCGAGTCGGATCGCGGATTCCGACACGTTAGCCACGGGCGATCGCCTGTAACGTGGATGTGCCGCGACGTTTACCTTGAGCCATTGGAACATGCCTCCGCCGCACGGTACAGTAGTCACCAGGTCTTCGGGAACGAAATGGGCGAGACGGTCGAGCAAATAATCTCGCTTTTGCTGGTACTCCAGTCGGACACCTTGATGATGGCTCAGCTGGTGGACCAGCTTGTCATAATGCTCCAACCACTCACCCCACATCCATCGGATGAATCCGCCAGTTCCCCAATGCTTGTCAGAAAGGTATGACGCCAGTACGGCTTGACTTAGACCATTAGGAACCTGCGTTGTTGTTTCTACTTTGTTAGTATTGGCCAGAGGACGCCTACACTCACCTCCGATACGCAGCAATCGCTCAACAAATACCGAGTTGGCGGTGATCCAACCCTATACAATATTATAGCTGATTGGTCAGCGATGACTCAGACCCGCTCATGTCTTGTCAGTTTCTCACCAATCGTACGCCCGGGCCAAAGACCTTGCTGAAAGTGTCAATCCTGATGACTCGTCCATCTACGTCACGGGACAAGAACGACTTGACCCCAGCGTAGTCATTGAAGACTTTGGCAACAGCGTCCGGGTCATCGTCGGTAGCATTCTTAGGCGCTTGGGGGAGCTGGGCTCGAGCGACTTTCAGGTTCTCAGCTCTTTTGGTCGCGTCTGGCTCGTACGGGGTGTACTGAAGGGCTGTAAATCAGGCGTTAGGTCTTTCTCGCTACCGACTCACGCGTCAACTCACGAAAGTATGGGTCGTCCTCCAAGCTGAAATGGTCAGCTGCGTTCACAGACAGTTTCCCACTTACATCACCACATCATGCTCTTGGCAGATCCTATAAATCGTGTCGTATCGCTCCGGCGGCATGATCGATCCAGTTGGGTTCTGACGTCAGTCCAAGCCACTCTGAAATCGACTCACCTGTCCACAGGGAATCGTATACAAGATGTGTGGTTTGCGACCCTGGGTAGTCTCGTCCCACGTGGCGAGTACCTTCTCCAAGTCCTCTGGAACGAGGCCGTCTCCATCCACCTTAACCGGATACAGCTTGGCACCTTTGGCTCGGGCAGTATTAAGCGACGAGGCGAAAGAAAACTCTTCAGTGAGCACGGTGTCGACATCCTATGTATCGGTGGACAAGGGAACACGCTTTAGGTGAGCTTGGAAACACAGCCAGGCGCAGCCTTGCCCTTGCGTGTCAACTTACAGGCTCCACCAGCAGCTGAAACGCCTTGGCGACGCCTGCACAGCATGTCAGTGGACAAGAACGTTCCAGGTCGTCGATGGCCTCGTTCTCACTTACCATCAGTGTTGCCCAAAGTCACATAGACACTCGAATCCGAGATCACCTTTCCGTGAAGCAGGTAGTTTAATTCTTCCAGCTGCTTTACCAGCGCCGGGTAACCATTGCTGAGACCGTATTGTAGAATATCGTTCAGATCCAAAATCCCACCCTCATCGTTCTCCGTACCCGGTCCTGTCTTTTTCAAATGGACCAGCTCGGTTGGGGCGACCCCCTCTTGCCAGTCGCCGACATCCCCATTCAACGTTTCCAGCTTTGGGAGGGTGAAAGTAGCGTGGGACATGGGGAAAAGGGATGCTGAAAGTCAAGCGCATACTGGTAAATACGGTGTCTCAGAATTACCATGATATGGAACGGGGGGGATCCGAAATCCATGAGCCGGGTTCGTTCTAAGGACAAGCTGGTATACCTTGTCCACTCACGGTGCGGGGTACCTGGCATGCCGAGTCAGCTTTGGATCCTATGGATGCGCTCACCCTAGCTCACCTCCTCCCAAGCTCAAGAGGCTTCGGTTCGCTATGAGCGCCCCGAGCGCCTTCATGGCACTAGACTGAGTCCCACGAACCCGCTTGGCTAGGTGGTGCTGGAGCGGGAGACTCTCTGGAAGAGCGGGTGCGGGTGACATGTTAACGAACGCTGGCCAGGTGACGCCGTGTTTTGTCAAGAGAATTTTTCAGCGAGAATACAATTCAGCGCAAGCGCGACGCGGTGACGCCCCGGCCAACATCGTCTCAAGACATATGCACTATATATACATCTGAAGCCAAGCTCACTGTGACCTATACATCAGACAGCATGAGCACAGTTGACACCTGGGATATAATAAACGCGTCAGATGGCGTCAGTATTGCGAGCGAATATCGTCTGGACGGAGATACCCGTGGAGTCCCCAGGCAAATTCCACGCTGAACTGCCGCAAAGCCCGCTTTGAGGGATGTTTCTTCGAGTCGATGCTAATTACATGCACGTATGTTTATTTCAAGCCACGTGGATCGGGGGCCATGAAAGGATATGACTTTCGCGATCGAGATTCCGCTCGACTCGACGTTTGATGAACATGCAGAGATATTTGCACAAAGAGCGAAGACGGTAATTGCAGCGGATTGTCTGCCGTACACCGCACACCATACATCATCATCGTCCTATCGCTCGCTCAAGAGTGCGGCGCTGCGTCTCGTCTTGGCTCACGCAATGCAGTGCGCAATTCTCTCATCATGTTCGATGGCGCCGGACGCCGCTGTGCTGCTACATTTGGTCAGGGGGTACAGATCATGTTCCACAAGAAGATGCGTTTAAGTCGGTTTTGTAGCACTCTCTTCCCCAAGCCTTGGCCGACAAGGATGTTGCAACCGATAGATATAATCCCGCTGCCACGTTTTGTTTTTGCCCAGTCAGATCAGCAGCGCCAGTGACCACGTGTAGACTTCCAGGTTTACCCGGTTTTAGCCTTCGCCGGGCAGAAGAACGAGAACGACGTCAAGCGAGACAAAATCAGGGAAAGCACCTTCGCTTACTCGATGCCGCACGAGGGAAAAAAAAAAAAAAGGTGTGTACGGTGACTCCCTAAACCGGTACGACGCGGTCGTTTGAGCTCGGCCAAGAGATAGATCTCTTGAGGAAGTTTTTTCTCGCTGCTTATTGACATAAGACCGGTCCAAAACAATTCTTTCAATATGGAATCGTCGGCACTGCCGACCTTTCAGTGAGGAGCCCTTTATCGTCTCCACAAACTCGGGGAGGATGCTCGTCTCGACTCAAAACTGCATGCATGCAAGTCGTCACTTCTTGCCTTTCTCCTCTTCTCACCTAATCTGATTCGAGTAGATTTCAATTGCTCGCATTCGGTTCGCCCAAACACGTAAACGAGCAAACGGAAGCACGGACACCATGTCGACCAGTACTTATGATCAACGTGCTCACGATGAGAGCATTCAGTCATATCCCATGACCGAAACCAAATCCGACAAAGCCATGCAAGACGACCTGGGCCATGCTGAAGTCGCCAGACCAGTCGATGTCGTTGACACTGCTGAAGACGGCAAGATTGTCGATGCGGTATGGGGTACCATCGAGGAGGGAGGTCCCAATTACAGGTCTCTCGGATGGTGAGTTGCCTTGTCAAGGAGAGCATTGCTGATGAAATCAGGATGCGAGCTTCCATTCTCATGATGAAGACTCAGATTGGCCTCGGTGTTCTTGGTCTGGTGAGTGGCGTGCGCGGGTGACAGCCTCCATAATGCATGCGTTAACGCTCGCGGTAGCCCGCCGTCTTGCATGTCCTTGGTTTTGTCCCCGGTGTGATAGTCATCTTGGTTATTGCGACCATCATCACCTGTGAGTATCCCGTTTCCGTCGTGACTGAAGTCACCGCTAAACCGCTTCGTCCAGGGTCCGACTTGGTCGTTGGCTATTTCAAGTTGAACCACCCCGAGGTTTATACCGCTGCCGAGTGAGTATACTTCCTGCTATCGATAAGGGCGACACTGACCTTGCATAGCGCCGCGTACATCATGTGGGGTCCTATTGGTCGAGAAACCATCGGTTTCGCGTACTGGGTGAGCATCTCCTGTTATTGCCTGAGTCGTCCGCGGCTAAACTTCATTCCGCCTCAGCTTCTCGTTGTCGCCATCGCTGGTGCTACTTTCTTGTCCATCTCCGTGGCCTTCAATACCATCACCGAGCATGCGGCGTGCACCGTTGTCTGGGCCGTCATCGGAGCCGTCATCGTAGCTGCCTTTGCCTCCATTCAAACCCTCGGCCGAATTTCTTGGCTCGGCTGGGTCGGTCTCGTCAGTATCTGTGCCTCCGTCATCACCCTCATGATCGCCGCCGGTCTCACCGATCGACCCAGTCTGGCTCCTCCTGGCGACTTTGAGATTATCACTCAAGTCGCTGCTTCGCCGACATTTGTTGACGCCATCAATGCCGTATCCATCGTCGTCTTCTCTTACGCCGGTACTCCAAACTTTTACAACATTGTTGGAGAAATGCGTCAACCCAAGCACTACACCAAGTCTGTCATTGCGGCCCAGATCGGTGTCACCACTTTATACTTGGTGCGTCATCCTCACCTCGTCTCTGTTCTTTGCTGACGACAACATGACACAGGTCGTCGGTTGTGTCGTCTACCACTTTGTTGGCCAGTATATCGCGAGTCCCGCGCTCGGCTCCGCGGGTTTCACCGTCAAAAAGGTCTGCTACGGCCTTGCTTTGCCCGGTCTCATTGTCGGTGGTCTCTTGTACGCGCACATCGCCGCAAAGTACAGTGAGTGGCGTGTCTGTCCAGCGGAGATCCCATTCTAACGAACCCATCCAGTGTTCGTCCGTGTCCTTCGAAAGTCGCGACACTTGTCTAAGAACACCCCCATTCATTACATGGTGTGGTTGTGAGTTATAATCCATATCCTAGCCGTGTGTGCGCCCGCTGATTCCCATGCAGCGGCATCATCGTCTTCACCTGTGGTATCGGTTTCATCATCGCCGAGGCTATCCCCTTCTTCGGTGATCTTCTTTCTTTGATCGGTGCCCTTCTGGGCACTCTCATCTGCATGTGCGTATGACTTGTCTCTCTGGAAGCAGAATTTCATCAGGAAAGGTGCTGACCTTCGGCCTTAGCCAACTCGAGGCGTACATGTGGATGTGGGACAACTGGCGAGCTTCCAACCGAGGCACCACCAAGTGGAAGCTACTTATGGCGATGAACATCATTCTCTTCATCATCGGTTGGTTCCTCATGGTTGCTGGCACTTACGGAGCTGTCGTGACCATCAACAACAACTTCAAGAGTGGATCTATCGGATCGTAAGTGATCGCAGCGTATGCTATATCTCTTACACCTGCTGATGTTGGTCTTTGCCTCTGGCACCCTCGCCACGTAGCGCTTTCAGCTGCGCCGATAACAGCGGCAATTGATAGCGTTGCATCGTACACTATGGTGTCAGCGCTCGGCAGTCGCGCTCGAGTCGACCTCACGCACCGCCTGGCTGAGTAGCCTACTAGCTAAAAATAAAAGAACCCGCCCAAAAATTGTACCAGTACACCCGTGATCGTGGAACCTTTGCATTCAGACACCGACCTCATCAGCATAGCATATGTGTCCGCACGAGTAGATTCCAACGACGATAGGATGCATCTTTGAATAGGCATAGTAGCAGTTTCCGCCACACCGCGTACGTTGCAGTCTGAGACCATCACAGCGTTTAATCCCACAAGGAGATTCCTCTCTATCAGAGCGATTCACATACCGATTGACGGCATTTGTCCTACGCATCCAATTCGTCGGCCGCCTTGACTTGATGACCAATCCCGCGTACAGGTAGTCGTAGCCCACGATTGAGCAAAACTGTAGATAGCCCGTCCTCTTTCGGCTATGCCGAACTCTTCTTCAGGTACGCGCGAATGAAAACCCTTTGCCAGGGATATTTGTCGAGCGATCTGATATTGCCGGAGCGGGATCTGCTTCATGGTGTACTCGTCACTCCAAGATAAAGCGCATGGTCAACCGTGATAGGCTAGTCAGATCGCGGTGTAACCGGCCTCTCGTAGTCTCAAGAAGAAGACCGATTGTGAATACCGAAGAGGAACGTCGGATAATCAAATGAGCGAGGGAGTGTTCTGAACCTCTCTTTTGATTGGTTTCTAGCGTTCTTCAGACACAGGAAGGGAGCGCAACCTCTCGATGGACAGATCATCGCTGCTTTTGCCCGAGCGATCCGCATAGAGCTTGTTCGGGGCAGAGGACAACGCTTGCTGCAGTAGCCATAACACAGAAAGATCATCGTAGAGTGTCTGAGACCCAATCAGCAGGTAACCAACGACGCTATAACAGCAGTCTAGTAGGAACCTCAGAGACTACACGCACAGCTACTCCTTTTTCCGTAGACTATCTCCATATCATGTCAGGCGACGGGGTCAAAGGTCTCGTCGAGTACTGTATTAGCATCCAGCAGTGCCACCCACAGTTGGGATCGAGCTTCCTATACAACATCGGGCTCTAGTCTGAAAAATCAACCAAAACGTGCACAAAGGCAAGCCTCCTGTGGATCCAGCTTGAAAAGCCTAGGGAGTTGCATACCGCCAACAGCAAAGGACAACAAACCGCCCTGATTTTTGCCCCTTCATTCTGTCTCTAGGATTTGCTCGACCTTCAGGAGCTGAACCACCACTGTCTCATCTTATACAATTGACATTTGGTTGATCGCGCCGCTAGACATGGTGACTAGCGTCAGCGTCTGCGATCTAGGAGATGATATGGAAGAGGTTTCACTATCGAATAATCCCTGACCAAGGTCAAATGTCATTCAGATCCGCAGAAGAGCAGTCCGGTTCTGCTTCGCAGCATCTAGTAGGAGTGGGCCATGTAAGATTCCGGAAGATATAAATACCGTGGTGTGTATAACAAGGTGGGGAATGAGAATTGATTATCCTCAAAAAGAGGCTCGATCACTCTCCGGCGGCGCGGGTACTGAACATGTATCTTCCCTCAAGCCCGACAAAGTGGGTCAAGAAAATGTGCGAAGGCGTCTGAAGCACAGTGTGCAAGTAACTCCTGTAGGTCTCATCAGAGTTATCAGAGTAGCCGCCACATGTTCCGGCCAATAAAAAGTACTTGGTCGATGTAACGTAGACAGATTTAGACAAAAACGACATGACTTCGTTCGCCACGTGGTCTAGTAAAAGTATACGCCAAACAGCATCACATCTACCGGTGGTCAGCTCTAGGTGAAGGTCAATACTGTCCGACTCGATGTGAAGTTCCAGTAATAAGAACCAGATGCATTCATTAGAAACGTATAAATACTATAAAGTGTATCGTAAAGGAAAAATCCGTGAACCCATGAATCCAGAACCCTGACCTCAAGCCAAATCTCCACCACGCCAAGCCGTTCTTCTCGCCCTTCCTAAACGTAGACTACGGAGGCGGGGACAAAGGTGGTGACGGTCGCAGTGACAGTAGGAGTGGGCGCGGACGCAGTGACACCGGTGACCGAAGCGCAGCTACAAGCGCTCGAGTAACTGACCCAGCTGCCCTCGCATTGAGCGGACTGGTCGGAAGGAATGACACCGGTAGGACAAGAAAGACCAGCGGCGACAGGGGCGGCGGTTACCGTCGATTTGGCAACAGTGACGGTGATGGTACCGGAAGTGACAGTAGCGACTTCGGTCTTGGTAGAAGCCGAAGGGGTATAGCTGCAAGCGAGAGCAGAGGAGCATTGGGCGATGTGCAAGTTGTAGACGTCGGTACCCTGCCACATTCGCTGGACGGCACGCTGACAGTTGTCCTGGTAACAGGCTCCAGGCTCTCGGGTGGCTCCGACCAGGGCGGCCGAAACGGCGAGGATGGTGATGAAAGTAGATCGGAACATTGTATAGGGGTTGAAGGTTGGGTGCGGTTGCGTCTGGGTTTGAAGGGGGGCAGTTGTGATTGAGTTGCGCGTTAGATAGTTGTGATTGTTGCTGTTGGAAGAAGAAGATTCAGAGAGAAGGGTTCGCGAAAGCCCTTATATATACACGAACTCTTCCAGCGACGATCGGCCATTCTCGCTCCTGTTGGCTGGAGTGAATAGAGGAAAAAAAAGTTTCGACTCGCCGGGCTGAGCGATCCTCTCACAGCTCTCTTCCACTGCCCAACTCCTTCACCTTCGTTCCGTTCCCTTTGGCAGTCACCTTCGGGGCCGAAGTCTGCCTGCCTCGTTCGCTACACGTCCGTGAGACAGGCGTAGAGCAAAAGAGGGGTTCCTCAATCTCGGTTTCGACTATCCCTTACCAGACGTGAGATCAGGCACGCTGGACGATCGTCAGGCACGACGAAAAGTGTTCATCTTTCTGGCACACCGTCGAAGGTAAAATCGGTAGCGATTCCAACCAAGTGGTCTCTCTGCAACAGAGACTTATGGCATTATCAACCGGACCGGCCTTACGTCAAGCATTGATTCATCGACTGGAAAACGTTTATAACCAAGATGGGAGTAATGATACAGTGGATCCGAGACACGACTCAGGGTTCAAAGCGATTTGCGGTAGATGATCGCCGACGGGATTGCATGGGCTTCGACGGGAGAATATGAAAGATGCATGGGGTTTCTGGATCGCTTATAAGCATGAAGCGGCGCGTTGGTTGAGCGCTGGACGCGTCGATAGATAATATCCCGAACGAGTAAGCCCATAGACCAAACCCATGGACCATTCTAATGTTCTCAACCTATCAAAGGGTGAGCAGCTCCCGAGTGGCGTTTGACCCGTGTCTCATTTCCGGTTCTGACAAGAGCGAACCGAAATGGCTTGTACGTTTGTAGGGATTCTACGATCTTTGACCTGAGATGCGCGTCCTGTTGAGCATACCTGCCTGTTATCTTCCAGCGAAAACCAAGGGAGCGTACCTGTCGATCTTTGCACACCGACGCGCTAATCGGGGTGGGGTCAGTCACCGCGTGATGCCCTCGGAAAGACTCACACATGTATTCCTCGCGGATGACCATCGTCCAAGTTAGAAGCTGATGATCAGCTTCAATGATTTGTCTCGCTTCAACTGCTAAATTTTCCTAGCGAGACTTTCACCGCCGAGATCGGCTGCCCAGCACTCCCGCGGGGCTTGTCCCATTTACCCTTAGTAAGCACCCGTGCGCTCGTGGGTTCTCTTGATCGCTCACGAACAGGTGACTTCCGGGGCATGTTCCCCATACCACTGGCGATCTACGTGCACAGTTCCGGGATGCGATCAAGGTAGTACCGGGACAGGCGGATCTACCGGATGTCAAAGCCCGATGAACGAGCTAATCGGGATCATAGTAGATGAGCCATCCGATAGAGTATTCCAATGGTCGGGAAGAAAACGGCTGTACTCCGAGCGGCTTTGGTACATCTTGCGTGATGACCACAGAGGTGCTCTCGCCCTGCATATCGTCAGAAATTGCCGCCGCTGAAAGGTCCGGCGAAATCGCCTCCGGTATCATACATCTCGACACGACAGATCGACAGCTTTGAAGGTCTTCGCTAGGAGGGAAATACATATGTGTATGACCTCTGTTGGCGAGATGTATACTGTAAGTCTGAGCGTTGGGCCTAAATTTATACTTACGTTGTGGGGAGCCCAATGGAACATTCCCAGTCTTCTGCACTATAATAGTTATACATTCTTGTCGACCTGACCATGATGTATACAACTTATATGACATGATTCTTTGGTCGATTGCTTGCTTTACGGATCCATCCAGAAATGCTGATTTGTCCACCTCTAGGCACTGCGTCTGTGCTAGGCCAAAAATCGCCCCTGCAGGCGGAGCTTGCCCCTCAATGCATACTCCCGACAGCCTCTAACAATCTCGTGACATCCGCTCTGTCCGCATTTTCTCTGACCGTGGCACCCGTCCCAGCGTTATACACCATCTTGGACACCGTCTCGTGGGCAGTCGCGCCGCGCAGAATCTTTTCGCACTCTTCGGGAGGGAATATAGAGGTGTCGAGGAACTTCTGAACGCTATAGGGTGTGGTAAGGGGTGCAGGAAGACCATCGTTCGCGTGAGCGCCACTTCTCCGGACACCGCTGCAATAGTCAAGCCTGTCGTCTGGATAGGGGCATGTATGTGTTGGCTCACAAATCACCGTCCACGAAACCGGCCATATCCCGCTTGACTATCTGATTTCCACTCTGTCTCCAACTCTTCCATCCAACACCACCTGGACCCTTATAAGTCGAAGACCTGTCCAGATTCCTCTGTAGATCATCCAATGTTTTTGCTGCGGAGGGCGTGAGCTCGCCTATCACGCCAATCCGACCTGTGCGAGATGCGAATAATAGGTCGGGCTTGATCGCTTCAGCGGTAGATGAGGGGGGCGCAAGCGAACCTATGAAAACGTCAGAAAAGTGGAGCACAAACGCAGTCAGTCCTGCCGTTTTCACCACAGCGGCTTTATGCGGCCTCACCTGGGACGAATCGGGTCACCTCCTCACGCATGCCGAAAGAGGCAGCTGTCTCTATACCTTCTTTCAGCCTGAACGTAAGGATGTTTGAATGGCCCTAGGTGGACGCAGACAACGTTAGCATGAGAGAGACGCGATGAACAAATATGGACCAGAAGCGATATTGGGCCCACTTACATCCGCAATGACGACTCCATCGCCGCCATCAGCAATCTTCTCCATCGCAACAACACTATGCGTGGCCATATCCCTCTGGTCATCGTAGATCTTGCCATCACCCTCATCGATACTGAGCACGATGACGCTCCTCATCCCGTCCCCTACGATCAAACGATCTTCCCGATGAACGGCCGATTTGGGTGACACAGATAGGTGGGAGGCCAAGAATGCGGATGAAAAGGACGACACATCGCTCAGCGTCGCTGGAGATGCCGATACATCGAGACGTTTGACGGAGACCTATAACCAACATGCGAGTGAGCATTACCAATGTACGCTTCTCGACTGGACAGCGAAGCAGCTGGAATTGGACAGCCCAAGCCCATTCGCTGGCAACATACCTTGCTGCCCGCAGCGACTGCCAAGAACCCATGGATCATTGCGACGTCGTAAACCGGTCCAATTGTCTTGCTTTCTACTACCACATTCACATCGGCGGTAGGGCCCTCGGGCGCGTCGCGCCGGACATTTACGTCCACCAGCAGCAACCTCCCTTCTTTAACATTGACGAGAGACTCTTCGTCATCGAGAATTTCGTCCAAGTCTGCTGGGAGAACCGCAGTGCCCACAGCTAGATACGGTCGACCGAGAAGGAATACAGACGCGAGAGCCGTCACTTCCTCGCGTTCTTTGAGAGGCATCTCGGCGAGTGCTAGGCACAGCTCGTCAGCTGGAATTCTCGAACCCTTTCATTTCCACTTACGGTTCAGCGAGGTCCCATCACGAATCTCCAAGAATGACGACTGCAATACTTCTCCATCTTGAGGGTCCATCGTTCGGACCGTAGCGCCATCCGCCAGATTCTGGTCACTAAGCGCAACGACCCTGCTGACCGATCTATCACCGAGGTCTAAGGTCTGCACATGCAGCTTCTTGAGGGAATTGACTTTGACAAAGGAAAGCCCCGTGCCAGAGGCCAGGACCAAGCATTCACCCATCATCGAAGACTTCACGACTGTAGCTGCGTTGATGTCCTGAAAAAGATTCGCGCGCAAGTGTCAGTCAGCCCTTGACAAATTCAGCGATATGGGAAACGCACCTTTCTGCTGACCGAAGAAGAGTCCACACGGTCTTTGGAATTGAAGATTACCGACATTCTCTCTGTCAGACCGATTGCAATAATCTCATCGCCTGCCACTTGTGGACCCTTCGTAGCGAAAAGGCCCAAAGGCCGAGTGCCTAGAGAAGAGACTTTCCTAGACTTGATTTCCAACTGCCCATTGGGACCTGAAGTTTCCAAATCATAAACAACAAGGGCACCATCGCTGAGACCAGCCAGAAGCTGAACTTCGCTTGTAGATGTCAACGAAGACACGGAGGCTCTGAGCTGTAAGGAAGAAGCGTAACCGAACTCGCGGATGGTGGTGACAGTGTCAGATCCTTGTTGAAGCTGAACCAGATCGTACAGAAGGATCTCATTCGACCAAGTTCCGATGGCCAGGACAGGCGCAGGGAGGGTTGAAAGTTGGAGGACCGATACAGACGACACCTCGGCGGGTGCGATAAATGAACTAGCAGATTGACAATCAGTTTGTGCGCAACATTTATGGTTTGAATGACTTACGCGAGATAGTTGATGCCATTTGGAGTCGCTTCGAGAAGGAGAACTTCACCGCCCCGTTTCGCAGCGATGACAAGCTCGTCTGAGACTTGTGCAGCGACAATCTCGTGCTCTTTGTCAATTTCAAGCGATCCGGTCCGAAGACCTAAAGTGACATCGGACCAGAGGGCGATACTGGAAGGTGTGACTTGCACAAGTATATCGGCGGTGGGAAGAAGACCTGCGGCTATCGTCGTGCTTGATGAGATGGCCTGAGCTGTATTCACCAGCGCAATTTTTGGGTCGACTTCGACCAATAAAGTGGTAGAGGTCGTTGACATGAGAAGCCGGGATTTTCTGCGAGGAGCTTGCATTAGCTCCACTGCTCGGCGTCGATGGCGGAAAGCGTACCCTAATGCGTCGACCAACGTCCACATCCTCTCAACACCTTCGACTCCCTCTACATTGACGACCTCTTCAAGCCCAACTCCACTTCGCACGATTCTCAAGGAATTGCTGTTCGATGCGCCAGAGGAAATTACCAGGTGGGACTGAGGGACTAGTTCAGCCACGTTCCATTATTCCTCGCTGCACTCACCAAACCACCTCCTTCCTCTTGCACCGTACAGAAGTCCTTCAGAGGTGCTATGTTCATCCACCTTTCCTTGACTTCGGCCTCTCCGCGCCATTCGTTGCCTGATTCCTCCATGACAACGGACCACGCAGCTTCATCAACTTCCCCTCGTGCTCTACCTTTGCCTTTTTGGGCCGGAACGCTTCGTACCTCACTGCTCGTTGAAGGGGGTTCAGCGGCGCCAGAATATGGTAAGACAAGCTTGAGGACAGATGAATCGCCACATGTGGACGAGAGGAAGACGTGGGCTGAGTCTATGTATGTCAGGGATGATGCGGGTGAGGCCTGTTGCGGATGTCAGCCGGACTGTATCGCATATCGCCTACATAACCATGGGACTCACCAAGCCCATCTCTACCTTCTTCACCCGGACTGTCCCGTTTTGCCCAGTGGCACCTTCGAGAATACCTTGATACTTCTCGAATTCCCACCCAAGGGCCGTGAGGCGGCCACATTCGTCCCCTATCAGCGCGCTGGCGCCGGTCGCATGAGATTCTAGCACGGTCGCACTAATGATCACAGCGTCAGCAACGTCCTGTATCGAAATTGTATCTTGAGCGCACGCTAGGACCGTTCCGAAGCCCTGCCTGGCTCTCCAAACAGGCTTGAGTTCCCATCTTTCGTTCTCCCCCGTGATTGTCCCTCTTGCACCCATACTTGATTTGCGACGCTTGCTGACGCTGCTGACCATTTCGTTCTGCGGGCTGCGTCTCGCGCTCGCACGTGGACTCGTTGCAGGCCCAGACGCCGCCGATAGCCTTCTGATAGCTGTGGGAGATTGAGCCGTCGTACCGAGTGAATAAAGCACAGTATGCTCGTCGCCGATGACGAGCAATGAGACCTCACTGCCGGAAGCGATCGGAAGCACCCTCCTCGCCGCAGGACACGAGAACGGGATCTCGTCAAAATCCGTTCCATCTGTCAAGGTCACGTTGCGGGAGAGAGGCGAAACCACATCGACAATCCGAGATAGATCATTGAACGTGTGAGCTGCGAGTGAGAGCGTGCGCGCTTGTAAATGAAGGTCGCTTGTTGCCGATAACCAAAGGAAGGATATCACGGGATCTTGAGATACGGGCGATGGGATGAAGCTCAGATGAAGAAGATTGTGCTCGCGGATACTGCGATGCCAGGTCAGTGACAAAGACCGACTTATGGTAGCAGCCAGACATACTTGATATTGAAATTGTCCTTGAACAACAAGCGCTTGCCTTCGTCGTCCACATCCATGCCAGCCGTGCTGCCTCTACGTTTCTTGGCGTCCTTGTCCTTCTCCACTTCCATCTCGATGCATGACAAGACGCCAACCCACAGGCTGACAAGGGCAACTCGATCATGCGCAATGACAGAGTTGAAGAATTCTGCCTGACGCAGGGTAGGAGTAGGCGGTGTGAGCGGTACCGACGATGTCACTGTCAAAGAGGGGAAGGGTTGGGCACTAAATGTGATAAGCAGGAGATGGGATGTCGGAGGGGCAAGCAGGACAAGGATATGTGGTCTGGCGCCCTAGAGATAAGCCAGGCATCAGCTTGATTCTTCCGTACACACCCAACGACACACAGGCCTTCTTGGGTCTTGAGTCGAAGTGGGCCGATAGAGATCTCTAATGTGCTCTACCGTACTCACCTCGACGATCACGATCTCCAGTCCCACCAGCGTACCCCACATCTCTGTTTCTGTGACATAGACTAGACCTTGCGCTTCGACATCCCATACTTCAATTCTGTCGGGCTTGGCTATTATCAGCGAGGCGTTGTTGGGCGCTGTGAAACCCTTGACTTTGACGGTAGATAAGATCGGGGTCGGCGAGAGAGCCTGCCATGTGAAGCATATTCAGTGAATCGATCGAAATACAGCTCCTTCTTCAGCCCGTCGAGATCACTCACCGAAGCGATGTACAACATAATGAATTATTACACGATTAGTCCGGGCAGCACATACAGAGTAGCTGCGGGTAGACCGTCTGACCGGGAAGGTAGATGAGTTATTGAGGGGGAGGGGGAGGGGGAGGGGGAGGGGGAGGGGCAAAGAGTCGAAGGAGACAGCGTCTTGTAACGGAATGAGCCCGGCGCGATCATCAAGGATGTGAAGCCTGACCGAACAAGAAGTGGAGGTAAGATGACGACTACCCAGCTATTGCTGATGATTATGTAAATTGACGGGCTATAGAGATATTTGTTCCACCCCCTCCTTTTGTGATCCCGGAGATGTATCACGTGATCTCGACACCGGGGAGGAATGTGTCAATCAACCGGTCTATCTTTATTGGGGGGGGGAAATTGATGATATGACTACTACCAACCTTGAATTACATAATATCGGTAAATAAGTATATGATTATAACAGTGAAATTGTGATAGGACACTAGATCATACTTCTACCTGTATTATGATCAAGAGCATGATCATCTGCTTTGCTTCCTGGACTGTCTTCTTCCCATCTCCACATAACCCATCACATCCACCGACACATCGTCATTCACCTTGAGCATAGTCTCACTACTCATCGCTCTTGAAAACCCTACACGAACACACAAGTGCGCTCGACCTGTCCGTGCAAATCCTCTTAGATCGATAGTAATAGTAGTACCTGTACGTATGCCATGTCGGCGCCATCTTCGGTAAACCGTCCACCATTCTCGTCCGGCCCAGGCCCGACCGGCAACAGCGGCAGCGGCAGTGGCTTCAACACCCCCACACGACCTAACACCACCTCTCACCCAAGCGATATATCAAACGCCGCCTCCGGATCTGCAGCACCACCGTCATCGTACAACACGGTCTCAAAGAAGCGCAAAGCATCGCCCGCACCGTCGAATGCCAAGCCCGTCGTCAAGGAGCGTAAAATGTCGGTGGGCATCGATCCATCAACTGACGATGACGCAGCTTCAACCACCAGCCGACAAGTGAGAGAACCAAAGAGGACCAGAGTCCATTTCTCCTGCGTCGAGTGTCATAGACGGAAACAGAAGTGCGACAGGAAGGAGCCTTGCTCGCAATGCGTAGCGAGAAGAGTGCCTCATCTGTGTCGGCCGTTCTTGAATGGTGTGGAAGATCCCAATGCGTAAGTTGACATTGCTTGGGATGAACGACCAAGGTGCTATGTGGGAGACCTTTTAGGTTCAGCTGAGAATTATGCATCCCACCCTGAAGGGGGGGCGTACATGTGAATGAGGATTCGCAAGATATGCCTGTACTGCATATGCTGACATACATCTTGCCTTGGCGCCTCGTTAGCAACTCCGATGTCCACGCTAGATTGAATTCGATAGAATCCTTACTAGGTCGACTAGTGTCTTCCTTACCGTCGATGCTGACGACTCGAAGTAATGGCACAAACTACGTGCCAACGGACGCATCATCTCCCGATGTGTTGTCTCTCACGGCGACAGGAGAAGAGATCTTTCATCCTCACGCCACGCCTCCGAACGAACCAAACATACCACGCGTGACATTACCGCACAAACCGCCTCCTTCGGGACTGTTCCCTAGCAATATGTCATATACCACGCCTCCAGGCCGAAGCGGCTTTGGTTGGGGTCTAAGGGAAGGCAGAAGGGTGGCATTGAATGCCGAAGACAATTTGGAACTGAGGGATATCTTGCAAACGATCAAGGAAAGTGGTATCTCCAAATCTCACCTGGAATGGTTGATCGCTGGCGTTCCTGGGAGAAGAATGGCGGACGGACTGGTGGAGCTGTACTTTAGGTGAGCGCGAATAACGTTGAAATTGGTGGTCATGACAGTTGACTGATCCGTGTCTTGTTCCACAGAGACATTGAGTAAGTATGCTGCCAGTCTTTCGCACTATGGCAACGCTGACCTTTAGCACTAGCTGGACCCGGTATAAGATGAACAAAGCCAGCTTTATGCGACGATATAGCAAGTTCTTCGACTCTATTGGCCGGAACCCGACCTGCCCCAAGGTCGATGCCGATACGCTGAAATGGTTACCCCTCATGTTCATTGTTGTGGGTTTGGCAGCCGTGCTCATGATGTGATCTATCGCTAATTCATGGTAACAGCTTGCTATCGCTACGCTATCCGCACCTCATGAGCTCGTGCCTCGAGACGATCAACTTGGATGGGCTAGACGATTCTACGGATCTGCGAGGAGTGGTCTGGAATACGCCAAGGCGATGCAGAGGGATAATCTAGACGTCTTGTTTGCCGGGCTTTTGGCTTCACGTTACATGTGAGTAGCCGACGTACCCTGAGCATTGCCAAGCTCACCGTCATATTCAGGCTCCTTACGAGACGACCCGCCGAAGGCTCGACTCCGCTTACCACGGCGTTTCAAGTCGGTTTGTACAGGGACGGTACGGTACTGAACCTCACTGATAAGAAGGAAATTGAGATCCGACGAAGAGCGTGGTCGATGTTGTACCATCTCGATCGAACCATCTCGCTACTAGTCGGCCGACCCGCCAGTATCAGTGATGCGCACACCGATACACAAATTCCGGCAAATCTGGATGATGAAGAAGTGGAGAGTGGAGATTTCGACCCGGCTGGGCACCCGCTTACCAAGCCTACCCAATACACCTATGTTATCGTCAGGTTAGTGAGGCAAGGCTTTCGTGACCCATAGGTCGGTTTGTATTACTATGCTAACATCTCTGGTTTCGGTGCGCAGACACAAGCTAGCCGAAATCATGGGTCGGATTGCATATCACACCTTCACGATCCAGCTGCCCGATTACGCAACTGTGCTCAGCCTTGATCGAGAGCTCTTGACCTGGAGAGACGCTCTGCCGCCATTCTTCAGCATGACGAATCCTGATACTTCTCTGGACAAAACTTATCCATACCTGTTCGTGCAAAGGCATCTGCTCGCATGCGAATGGTTCTATACGCGGATCACCCTGAACCGGTACGCCATTGTCTATCACTATCCTAGTCGTCCCCAGGTCAAAGCTAGAAGTTCAGTACTAATTTCCAATCTTTAGACCATATCTCCTACGACGAAAACCGCAAGATAGCAGATATGGTTATTCCAAGAACGCGGCGATCGAGTCTGCGCGCGCAGATTTGCTGAGTAGGAGGTCATTCGTTATGGAGAAGGGAAACTTGATCGTCAATTCGGGGGGCTACAGAGTGTGAGTGCAATCCCGTCAAGGAAGCGATGCGTGTCTGTCGCCTGGCTGAGCCGATCTGTATCTCTTCAGCCTCAATTCTTACATGGTGCTCGGGGTCACAATCAAGCGTGAGTCACCACAAGCTAAGCTTTGTATGTAAAGGAACATAGCTCTCTTACTGACGGTTTTTTCCATCAACAGTCGATCCCGATTCCCCTCAAGCCGACGAACTCCGTCAGCTTCTAAACGTAGTCTCTGGCCGTGCGCCTGATGCCCAGGGGCGAACGTCCGAGCCACTCGTCAAGGAAGAGCTGGCTATCGTGGAATTCCTCACTGCAAAATCGCAGTCCACCAAACCTCGTGCACCTGCGCCGTCATCTGGCTCTGGCACCACTACGAATCCGCCAGACGACCAGACGCCCGTCGATCTACTTTTGGGATTGGCCAAGACCCGATCCGGAAAGAGGGCGGCCGAGGAGGAGAAACGTCAACTGAGACTGCAAGCTTATCGGGAAATCGAAGAACAACGTCAAGCTGCCCGAAGGAATTCAGGAGCTCAGAACATATCCTCGTCCCCCTGGGGGTATATCGCTCCGCAAATGCCTGGCTTGGACGTGCAGCAACCCTTTGGAAATGGCAAAAGAGTACCTAGACCACTGCAGCCTCCTCCGACAAGAAGAGAAGATGGCAGTGTTCCCGATTCGACGAATTGGTCGCCCGAAATGGCGTTTGTCCTTGGTCAGCAGCAAGCGCAGGCTCAAACCCAAGCCCAAGGCTCCATGCAGCAGCCACAGAACCAGGGGCGGGCCCAAGTGCAAAGTCAGAGTCAAGGTCAGAACCAGCTCCCAGGGCCAATCCAGAACCAGAACCAAGCAAGTCAGATGCAGAACCCAGCTATGGGATTCAACAACTCGCCAACTCAGCCTTTGATTTCGCCTGGGTTGAGTCAAGCATCGAGCCAAAATCAACCACAATCTCAAAATCAGACTCACAACAACGGTCATATCAACCTGTCGCCTTACAACAACCTGACGTCCATGCCCTTGCCGTCGCCCTCGCAACCTACTGCTCACTTAAATCTGCAAGCGGACGGTTCAATGTTGTCGCATAACCAGTCTGTTATTCAACAACAGCAGCAGCAGCAGCAGCAGCAGCAATTCTTCGATAGCAGCTTTCTGGATGCCAATGGTGCAAGCAATTCGCAGCAGTTCGGAAATGCGATTCTCGATTCGTTCGACTTTACCGACCTTGTAGGTGGTAGAAGTGATGGACTGGGTCTTGGAAGTGGGTTATCTACTGGAGCCGGTGGAGGTTTCAATCCTTTTGCTGTGCCTCAGACGGAAGAAGGGTGAGTGAATGGTTCTATCTGGAAACGTTATCCATATCTTCAACCCGACGTGACCTCTTGGGTCAGCCGTGTTTCTCGTTTCCGGACGGACCACAAGCATACTTTCCGATTGATGGGTTTTAAGGGTTAACCATATGCTTTCAACGTCATCTTAGGAACGAGCCTATGGCGGAAGACGATCAAACAATCTTCCTAAATTACATTCTGAATAAATTTGCGAATGCTCAGCCCGACACTCAGTAGAAAGCAGAAGGCTCCATGGATGAAGATGACAAGATGAGGAAGCCGACAACTGGAACGTAGCAGACAGTTTATTCCGTTGATATGGGCACGGAGCAGAACACAGTTTGAAGTAATGAAACGGACGAAACGTTAAGATACAGCGGATCCAGCTTCCGAAGTAGACGGGAACCCACTTGTGACCTGTCACGTCTATAGAATATGTCAATCAGGCCTTGACCTGATAATGAACATCACAGGCAGATTCACAACCATTGAGATACATATGCATGCATGTGACCGAAGTAGGCTGTCTCAGAACAGTCCTTTTGACAGGGGCGACCTTATGCCTCTTACGCAACAGATCCTCAAAGTGGAGGTTGTTCATGCACTGTTTGTGCCCAAAGATTTCGTAGATGCGTCTCACGGTACTCGTACGGATACTTTGACTTCAACATCCCTCAATGTAATCTATTGACAGATTGTTCACTGATCCACAGCACCGTTGCTTCCTCCATAGCCTTGTGGACATATAGTCTTTGACGGAACGACAATGATATCAAAGACAGGAGGCCCAGCTAGACCCGCTTCCCGGGGCTCTTCGCCGGTCTCCAACCCTCTCGGTGGACACCAAACTCCGCCTTTCAGACCCAAACCCTCTTCATCCTTCTCCTCGCCTACTTCCAACCGACCACCTCCACCCTTCGATCACTCGAGCTCGGAACAATGGATATCCCCACTACATGTAGACTGTCACTTCCCGCTCTCGGTCTTCCTGTCGACAATGAAGGGGCTTGCACTCCATCCCGAGCGAAACACTACTTTCATCCTACGTGCCGACAGACTACCTTCAAGACCGACTCACGAGGGGACCGAGGCCTCTTCTTCTACGCCATCGAATGACGGTCTGGAATTAGTTGAGGAAATCAAGCTTCGCCTCCTTCCTCGCCAACCCCGACGTGATGGCAAGCTGGACCAGGCTTGCTTGTTTTTTCGCTCGAAAGAAGACGGACACGCGGACAAGGGAAAGGGGAAGGAACGAGAGCCCAATGAGCGTGCAGAGAGCGTCTCATCGCCCTGGGGGGGTACATCGGTAGGAACCGGTCTCAAGTTGGGATCAGACCAGGGTCTGGTGGTAATGGTACCGCTGGTGAAGACTCCGGGCGAAATACCTTACTTTCATCCGCCCGTGCGCAAAATCGCATTTTACTATCAATCTATCGTCCAAGGTGGTCATTCCGATCCCGGCGACAATGCTAGGTCTGGCGGCGTGCAAGATGAAGGACAAGATAATTATGAGGAAGAGACTGCGGCGTTGGATGAGGATAGCGAAGTCAACGAGGATAAGCCGGAAACAATACGGGGACGAATATCGATCCACTATCTGCCCTTTGACGGAGGCATGCCTGACTCGGATCAATCAGCATCATTCACTGCGGACCAGCTGGAACGAACGGTCTTGACTGGCTCTACTTTGGGCACACGACGAACATCAATAGGTGCGACCCCGAAGAGGAGCTCGCCACTGGCTGGACCTTCAATCAGCCGCAGATTCGACGACTCTGGCAATGGAGTAAACCAGCCGCCTAAAAATCCTGCTGTCGTTTCTGAGAAGCCGAATACTCGATATTCCCCAACTCTCCCTCCTTCAGGTACCCAGACGTCAACAAACGAGATTGGAACAAATACTAGCGTATCCTCGCTGTCGTTCCTTCCCCAACATCTGTCGAACCCTCATTCGGATCCACTGTTGGATGAGTCCAGCGGTGTGAACAACTCGGCCCCACGGAAAACGGTGAAAACGCCTACAGCAGAGGACAGACTGTATCGGACCTGCTTGGGCTTGCTGGAGAGGGTCTACAAGCATGGATACGGGCAACTGGTGGGCTACCAAAAAAGACGGGTTCACGACGTGAGTTTACCTCTCGTCTGACTTGCTTTATTGCTAGTGAAACGTTCATTGTCATCGACTGAATTCGCCTACTCCATCTGAGCGAGACCTGAACACCGATGAAGCTACCTGTCATACAGCAATGATTGACAATGATTGTTGCTTGTGTCCCAGGTTATTGTCGCCAGAGACGATTTTCAGGATCTTTATCTCGTTCTGAAAGAGAGACATAAACATCTTGATTCCCGGGCAGGGCGACCAGGGATTATCAGTAACAAGCTGGAGGACGTCAAGAGGCACGTGTGGAAGGTGAGCCCCCCCCCCCCCCCCCTCCCTTCTGTTCTGACTGCTCCGGCTCCTGAACCCCTCCCACTGCTATCGTCACCGCTGCCCCTACTTGTTCAAGTCAAGGTGCAGGTAAAGGGACGTCATGCCGACGCTTCGATACCGTCTGATATTGTCTAGAGCACCAGCTTACCAGTCGTCACTACCGATGACCCTTCATTACCAACTCCGTCTGTTATCGACGTCTCTGAATGGGGTCAACAGGACGTAGCGATCGCCGCTTTCCTCATGCTTTTATGGAAGGATATGTATCCTGCTCGAGAGCGATCTCCGTCTTCAGCCTCTCTGGACGGACGCGAGATCGTCGAGGACCCTGATGGACATGAACAGAGAGCCTGGGATACCTGGGGAAGACCCGAAGGCGGCTTCATCGATCTTGGTTGTGTGAGCACTTCTCGTTCTGGTCACCATCGTACGCTGAGACAAACTTGATCTGTTCCATCCTCAGGGGAACGGTCTGCTTGTGCACATTCTGATATCAGAGGTGAGTCCAAACTCGGTCCCATCGAGGGCTTTGCTGACCATGGAGCCATAGGGCTATCGAGGCAAGGGCTACGAGCTCCGGTCGAGGCGAACTTGGCCCTCGTATCCTATCAGAACTCAAAAGTCTCTCGTAGAGCTGTCCATCAATCCTCCTTCTTGGTTTCCTGATACGATGGAGGAGTGGGATTCTGGCATGTGGAAAGGGAAGGAAAAATGCATTATCAAGGACGATACGTTCATCATTGGGAACCATTCCGATGAATTGACTGTGAGTCATCACGATAATAACAACAGGCAGGAACGCGTCTTTCGTTAGACCGCTGGGTGTAGTCGCTTCAGGCCAGAGCATCGCTGACTACAATATTGCATGTGATCCAGCCATGGCTGCCCCTGCTGTCCTTGATCCCATTGCAACCGATTCCACACTTGTCTCTCCCTTGTTGCCTCCACAATCTAGACGCAGCATTCGACATGCTGCAATATACTGCACCCGAGCATCCTCACAGTCCTAAAGGAGGTTTCGAAAATGGCTTGGAACCTGGCGTGAGCAGGTACAAGTCGTACCTTATGTGGTTGGGATACTGTGGGCTAAAGGCTGGGTGGCAATGGGAGAAGGAGGGGTTGCGGGTTCCAAGTACGAAAGGATGGGGTATCGTCGGTGAGTCAGATTGTGTGCCTGCGCATAATACTCCAACATCGGGCCGTTCGATACTGATACGAAAACATCTTTAGCTCGAAAAAGATGGACAACCAGCGCCGACGATGACAGGGAATGCCGCATATGGGCTCTGGAGCAAGTCAACCAGGTCAAAGCCAGGGGTGCATTCAAAGTGCGCGAGAAAGAGGGCAAGGAGCATTGATCAACGACAGGATTTGAGACTGGCCACTGGCCGGTGGGAGGGGTTCCAGGGCAGTCATGCTACTGCAAAAGGCGTTTTGTGGAGATACCACGCACGCTGGGACAGCAACATCGTCCTTTCCAGCGCGACATCACAGCGTGGAGTCACTGTATATACGCTAATGTACATCTTCCGAGCCTGAAACACGGTACAACGACAGCCGCACAAGCCTCTTGTCAGGGGTGGAAGGGAGGTTAATGCTTGTACTGTTTGTGTGTGTATAAAACACCGTGACATCACACGATGTTCTCGGCCTATGCATGATGACGTTGCGCCCTTCCTTTGTGTCCGTGGATGCTGACGGCTGCGCCCTTCTTCGTCATCATCAATGACGTTAGCTGATTGATGGCAAGAGATGGAAGAGGGAGTTGGAGTATGACAAGATCCTGCGCATATATATCTTCACCTCCAAATCCGCTTTATTCCATACAAATCAGATCACGCCACTTGTCCGACTTGTCCGACCCACTTATATTTTTTTAACAGTGCACTCGACGTTACTCACAGAGAGTCAACTGTACTGCTAAGCCGGTTATAAGACCGATCAGAATGTCACAACCACAGAACGAAAGGTGAGAGATTTGTGATTCGTACATATACCACCAGACATGGAAACCCATCTCTCTCGGACCAGACCGCTACGGGCCTTCCACTGACTCGACGCGGATGCCCACTAGACGTGACTCGTCCCAGTCCCCAAACGAACCTCAGCAGCAACAAGATCAGAAGGAAAGACGCTACTCCTACCACGACCCCTACAATTCCAATGAAGATGAAGACGAGAACGACCGGACTGATAAGGGTCGGGAGGGTGAGGAGACGAAGCAGGACGAAAGTGCTGGAGAAGACCAAGAGGGGAGGCGAGAGGAATTAGGGAATGAGGATCCAGAAGAAAAGGAAAGGGCGGAAGATGGCGGAGATGACCTGAGCGACCACGATGGAGCCAACGCAAACCCCGAGGACCCCGGGGAGATCGCCAACGCTGAGTCCCCACAAACCTCCCGCCAGCCATCAGTGCAGCCAACACCACAGATCTCACGACAGCCCTCGCAGGTACAGCAGGGACAGCCGCCGTCCCAGCGACCAACTCCACAGGCCTCTCGACAGCCTTCCCAACGCCCCTCGGCTCGGCCTTCCAGGCAGGCCTCTCAGGTCAACACCCAGCCCCCGAAGAGCGGTTCCAACGATGGGGACCCCCGTTCACCTCGCTCGCGATCTCCTAACGGCGAGAAAGACGAGTCGGCACGAACTGACCGTCAGGACTTCGATCCTGCAAAGCCTTCTTCCTTCCCTGATGATGACCGCCAGAACGAAGTTCAGAGAGTCGTTGATCGCAATCCAGGCGGTCAGCAGCTTCAGAACCCCGGGCAAGGTCGCAAGCAGGCTCAAGGTCCGCGCCAGTACAAAGATCCCGAATCTGATGGACAGCAAGGCGGAGGTGGAGGAGGGCCCTTGGGTCAACTTGGAGATGTTGGAAATTTAGGCAATCAGCTGGGCCAGGTAGGCGATGCGGGCAAGACGGTCGGACAACTAGGTGACACCGCTGGAGGTGTTGCAAACACTGCTGGTCAGTTGGGCAAGTCTGCCGGCGGTGTTACCGATACCGTCGGCAACACTGTCGGCGGGGTCACAGACTCCGTAGGCAACGTTTCGAATCAGCTGAGCCAAACCACTCAAGGTGTTAGCAACTCGGTTGGACAGGTGAGCAAATCCCTCGGTGAGACAGCCAAGGGTGTCAGCGGATCCTTGGACGGTATCAAGGCAGGCAAGGGGATCTTGAAGGACAGTGACGAGCAAAAGGACGACGATAAGACGCTGCAGATCAGGATCCAGCTCGATCTGGACGTTGAAGTGCATTTGAGCGCGAGAGTCAAAGGTGATATCACGATCGGGCTTTTGTAGGTGCCGCAGCAGGCGCGGCGCATGTCGATGAAATAGCGTAGGTCTGTAGATACTGTTGGTCTCTGATTTCTCAAGTCCTGTTGATAGTTCGTTCGTCACTTCCATGTTATATACGCCATGTATCCAGCATATCAATCAGAGCATTTCTGCACCCGGACAGCGACGATACAGTAGCGAGTAGAATCGATGTTGCGCGAAATCCGGACTCAAAGGAGCCGATGTTTTTTCGGACCCTTTTGCCCTGCGGTATCGACCTGAGTCGTTTCCTGCTTCAAAGGGTTTTTATGCTTTTTACCCTCCAAGATGACGTTTTCGGGTGAACTATTCATATTCAGCACATGTCCCTTCTATCGAGCGGCATTATGCGTATGCCCTCTTCATGTTATGCAGAGAATCAGGTCGCTGCATTGTCAACAATATTGCGAGATGCAAGTGAGGGGACACCCTTTTCAATGATGCCCTACCCTATTTCGATCCGGACGTTTCTCGAAATCGCATTCACAGCTCAAAGGCGGAAAGTGATTCGTGATTCCCTTCCAAAAGTCTCGACAGCGACGGCGACAATGCTGCGGGGTGACATCACGGTTGCATAGGATTATGACGTGAAGTGGAGAGATGTCAAAACATGCGGCTGCCTGATGATATTACGAGTCCCGTTGATCATCTATGCCAGTTTTCTCAAATTCTCGTTGTCTTATTGTGTTGAAACTTGCTTAACAACACCATCTCTCGTGCCATTCAGAGACCACGGTCATAATCTTTCACAGTATACCCAGGAGCAGCAAAAATAACCATGGCGGAACCTACCAGTCCAAGGTAAGCTGCCTCATACCCTTTTTGTTGTATCTCCCTGTAGAGGTGCCGCTGATCATGATGAGCCTTGTGCTACGGCGTAAACAGTAGACGGACAGAAGGAGGGTACCCTTCTCACCCTTACAAGGCAAGCAATGCCGACGAGAGTGGATCACCTCGGAAGAAAGGGACCAGTGATAGAGATAAGAGACGAAGGAAACCTAGGGGTAGAAAGTCGATGTCTGAGCAGGGTGCAAGTGGACCATCGGACCCAAGCAAGGATGAGAAGAGAATGGGGGAGAACCAAGATATACCTCAGGAGTCGCAGCAAGGGGCGGACGCAGTGAAGAATGATGGGGATGGGGAAGAGAAGGAAGACCAGCAGTCTCAGGAGCCGAACAGCGTCGAGCAGAATCGTGAGCCAGGCGAGGATGAGACAGCGAATGATCAAAATGACCACCACGAAGCCGGCAGCGGTACTGATGATAATCAAGATCACTCCGACGATGGTGGCCGATCCGAAGGCAGCGATGAAGAGGACGACCAAGGGAGCCGACCACCGAGCTACCACGAGAACCCTGGGGAACGACGGGAACGACAAGAAGAAGAATCTCAGGAAGGAGAAGACAACCAAGCTACGAGTGGCAATCAGCAGCTGCCTTCTGACCATGAGCAAAGCGACTCGGCTGAGGAAGAACGTCAGGACTTCGAACAGCCCAAGCCTTCATCCTTTCCTGACGACGATCGAGCCAACGAGGTGGAACGTGTAGTCGAACGCGAGCCCGACACCAGCAAGCTCGAGAAGCCAGGTCAAGGGCGCAGCGACAGGGATGGCAATGGACCACCCACCTATCATGAAAACGGCAGCGGCCAGGACGGAGGACCGGTGAACGGAGTCACTGATCAAGTCGAACAAGTCGCGGATACAGTCGGCGGAGTTGGTAACACGGTGGGCGGCGTGGGGAAGCAAGTCGGCGATACGGTTGGCGGGGCAACCAATGCAGTCGGCGGGGTCACAAACGCTGCCGGAGGAGTGGGAAATGCCGTCGGAGGAGTGACGAATGCTGCAAGTGGCGTCACAGACGCCGTGGGGGGTGTGACCGATCAGGTGGGAGGCACTATTGGAGGTGTCACAGACGCTGTAGGCGGGGTTACCGATCAAGTTGGTAATACTGTTGATGGCGTCACAAACGCTGTAGGAGGCGTGACCGACTCCGTAGGTGGCGTGGCCTCGGGTTTAGGTGATACCGCGAAGAATCTGAGCGACACTGCAGGATCTGTCGGCAACTCAGTGGGAGAAACGGCAAAGGGAGTGTCCAAGTCGTTAGATGGAGTCACGAATCCCCTCAAGGATAAGAAGGGTGGTCTGCTAGGTGGGGGAAAAGGAGGCGAAGAAGAGAAGAAAAACCTGCAGATCAAGATCTCCCTGGATCTGGACGTCGAGGTACACCTGTCGGCGCGAATCAAGGGTGATATCACCATCGGGTTACTGTAAGAGGTGGACTATCTGGGCGTGATCAAGCGAGGCACTCCTCCCCTGCGGCCCGTGACGGTCACACGAACGGGAACGTTCCCGTCTCTTACAGGCGCCTTGAGAAAAACACATAGTCGACCAGATACATTGACTACATGTAGGTAGACACATTGTAGCGATAGAAATACCCCGGGTGCATATGCACCGTTGCTCGTCTGATCGATAGCCTTTTCGACAGCATGATGATGGCAAGATCTCTTCGGTGGAAGAAACCTGGATCGCATTGACACTATATCGCTCTCACAAACGGCCGCAGTTTAAATCGTCTCACCTCTCTACGATCTACCTTCTATCAATCGTGCACCAACTATTCCCGCTTCCGGGGTGCCTGGGATGACAGATCGATTGTGGTGGCGTATCAAGACAGAAATCAAGACTGGTTATCGTATCGCTCACCAATTGTACCCTTGAGATGCGCGAAGGGCGCAGAGAAATTGTAGGGCGAGTATCTTGGAATTTTTAGGTCTTTACGTGGGAATCATGCGCTCGCCGATAAAGCGTATCAGCAAGGATCAAGCCATTCAAAGAAGAGGTCTATCTATCTCTGTGTTGTGAACCTCGGTTCTGGCGTCGTAGATCAGAAATCGTGGGCATGTCTCTCGCCAGTGACCCGAGGAGGTCTCAGCATCGCCCGGAATCAACGAGCTGACAGACACGCTACTGGCCACATGTCCACAACAAGGAGGCGTAGGATTCGAGGAGAGAGGACCCTGACGGTGTCGGTAGCGGCAGCTAAATATCGATTTTTACTCGCCGATTGAACCCCAAGAAGTTGTATCCACTGCGCATCCTGTCTCGGACCTACGATATTCGATTGCTGAGATTGCAGTACGCGCTGACTGGGGATGCGATACTCGTTGAGCATATCTGTGGCGCTAACTGTACGATAGCTTGCTTGGAACCACTCACTTCAGAATCGCCTTCGATCAGTAAAGTCTCCAGCCGCCACTCAGCTGCCTCGACCCACAAGGACACACCGTTCGGTGGTAACCCTACCGCGCGCGAGCGCCATAAACCTGAATGTGGCGCTTCTTGCCATCTCGCCCCACTGCAATAAAAAAAGGCCCCGAAACGCTCATTTCCGGCCATTCTTCGTGCCTCCCTGTCGCAGTAGATCCGGCCGATGCATGAGACTTTAAGTAAGAGAAGGCAAAAAGAAAAAGAAATCGACAACTGCATGATTCGAACATGCGAGCCTTTCGGCATAGGTTAACTGGGATGCTCCCATTCTAGACCTACCGAATAACCACTATCGCAAGTTGCCGAAGCGGTTGTTGAAAGAGAGACCTTTTGACAAATATATATCCATGTCTTCTAGGTCACATCCGCATATCATGATAAGTGACGGCTTGCTCAAGAACGACATGCTGCCACAAACCCACCAAAGCCCTCGATCCAACAGTTCCATCGCCTCTTTCCGTTCCTATACTGTACTGCTAACATTCTGTCGAAACTTGCCACACCTAAGCACTGTTTCATCATTTGTTCTATACGCCTTATGCATGCTCAAGTCTCCGGGAGATCTGATCTAGAAAGAACACTCTACTCTCTGCCATTGCTCATCGCCCACCGTCATAGCCGCGCCGTCGCAACCGCTATTTAGCTGCACGTTGGACGGCGTCGGCGATCTCCGCTCGAGGCTGGGAGGGCGAGGTGCTGTTGTTGATTGGCTTTGGCAACGTCATGCTGAGACGAGAACAGACGTAAGGTTAGCTATCATATTCATCCTTCCTCCTCTCTCAGCTTGTCCCCCTAGCCTGTACAATCGTACTTTCATTCCCATCGCTCCCTGGACTTCGTCTCGTGGCCGGGCCAGGCGCAGCAAACGGATAGGAGCGATTCCTTTGGCTGTCTGGTAATCTACAGAATAGAATAACAGTCACAGCAACCCACCAGTGATCGCTTCAATCTTCCTTTTCTGTTACACATACCACTTCGCTTCATTTTGACGGGCTCAAGATGGACCAACCTCCGCCCAAACAAGGACTCTTCTCTTCGCTTACCATGGGTCGAGCATCTCGCTCATCGAAGCAGCCACCGGCACCCTCGAATACCAATGACACCCTCACGCATCCTCTCTTAGCAGCATCGACATCTTCCCTCAACCTGCCTACAACCGAAATCACTACCGCTTCTTCTCCTTCAGATAACCCTAGCAACTCTCAAAATAGTGGAGGACACAAGTCGTCAGGCTCAACCTCCTCGCGGACTGGCAGCTCGAGTACTGGTCCAGCGGATCTTGCCAACTTACCTTACAAGCCCAGGCAGAGGCATGGAGGTGGCATAGGCTCAGCTGGAAATGCAGCTAGCATATTTGGTGCTCCCTCTTCAGCCATAGCCACAACGAGCACAGCTTCACCGACCCTTGCACCTACTCCGTCTAGTATATCCACATCGCCTGTGACACCGACTATCGCGGCCTCTGGTCCACCGACAACCTCCACATCCACTTCAGCAACGTTCGCCCTACCTCCGTCGACGTCTGAATCGAACGTGCAAGCGGACTACTCGCCGCAGTCCATAACCGTCAATGCCAATACGAGCGCCGTTGGCATTGGGAATGCTCAAGCCCACGCTCAGGCGTCGGCTTCTCTGACTAGCAGATTACAGCTACAAAGCTTGAAGGCTGCCGCTCAGAAAATCGGTCTAGGGAACGGGAGTATGGGCATGTCAATGATTGATGCGATATTCGAAAAGGGTCAACAGGGAAGAGCAAAGGCTGGTGAAGGCGGTGAATGGGGCGACTTGCTTAGAATTCTGATGGGCGGCAAGGTGAGTATGACGACCAAACACTTCTGAGTAGACTACTCATCTCTGTTCCTAAATCGCGTCGTGTAGGGCATATGTGTGGAACCGCACTAACGTCAAGATGTGCACACTCACTAGGCAATCCTGCTCTTACCGACAACACCTTCATCATCGCTGCCTATGACACCACAGACACTGCGGGACCATATAGGCTTCATTTCACCGCCTGTACCGCTTGCCTCATCGTCATCGACATCGAAGCATCCAGGTCATGCGAGCAATGCGGAGGATGACGAGAAAGATGCATCGGAAACCAATACGCATGTGCTCGTCACCCTTTCCGGGCTGATAGGGACTCTCAGAGGGTAAGTTCTGTCTGTTCACTTACATGCTACTTGCGCCAAGGTCAATGGGCTGAGAATTCACGTCTTCTGCAGGAACAATGTCACTTTCGAGTCGACCCTTCCTGCTGATTCTCCGCTACTTGTCGCATTGAAAGACGCTGCTATTCGCCCATCCGTGCTCTCTTCATTGCGGCCTACAGCAATCCAGTCGACCACATCGGCCTCGAACGCGTCTACTTTCCCGTCGTTTACCGTCTCACCCGATACCGCCTTCTTGCCCTTTCCTCCTCCGTCCAAAACCCCTCAACCTCCTTCCAATGAAGCCAAGGAGAAAGAAAAGCCGCCTTCTGGAAAATTGGGTAGAATCAACCCCTTCGCATCTCTCTTTGGCTCATCTGCGGCAGCACCTAGTCCCACATTAGGCTCGTCCCCTTCGAACAACCATATCCTTCCATCGTCACCTTCTTTCAAAGCGGAAGCGACCCTTACTCCTGACGGACCACTTTCACCTACACGAGGGCACGGCGGCAGTCGACCGTCTTCTCCATCCCCATCAAGCCCAAGACTGTCTCTACTCACCATTGATCATGGCGATAATGCGTCGATTCTTTCTGATACGGCCTCGGTCGTCCTAGCCCACGGTGAGGGCTATCAAATCACCGCTTATACCGTAACGAGACCGATCCGATACGCCGAAGCTCACAAGACACTTACGAAGGCCTTGAGAGCGCATGTGAGGGAAATAATGAATAAGCTTCCTGATAAGGTCATTGACAAAGTCGTCAAGATTGTTCTTGCCAACACCTGCCCCGCCGCACATGTTTCAGGCGACGATCTTCTGAAAGGTCAGAAGGGGCACCAACAGTCCGACGCAGACAACATAGCAGTACTCGATTTCAGCGATCCAACTACGACTGGTGAGAGGCTACAGGATCTGATGGAAGGTATTTATGACGATCTAGTCTCCCATTATCGAAGCGAAGTCGCTGAAGGGCTCAAGAGAAAGAGCAGCGGTAATGTACCTTGGGGGAGAGCGCACAGCAATACTCAAATCACGGAAGGGAACAAGGCGTCCAATAAAGAAAAGAGGGAGAAAGAAAGGCTCGATAAAGAAGAGTACGCGGAAAAGGAGGCGAGTGAAGGGACGGAGAAGGTAGAAGCATTGATCTGCCGACTGCTGTATAATGGGTGAGTCAGCTTCGATTTTGTGTTGTTTTCGGCGATCCGCAGGCCGAGTTAAGCGTCGATGCAGGCTATTCTCTCCGCTTGTTTCGGATGATGCGAGACACGATGAAGCACTCGCATCTCGTATCGCAGCTCTAAACATGCTGGATCTCTCTCTCGACCACCTCGGCCTGATCACTCGACCCGCTGACGAGAAGCCCGAGGGAGCTATAGCCAATGGCCTCTCGGAAATAGTCGATAAAATCGGTGATGGTAAGCTGAGAGCTCCTATGAAGGCGATGTTCAGAGCTAACAGTCTGACTGTTCAGAATTACAAAAGCTCTCGAGCTCATCTTGCTTGACGCCCAAAGACAAGGCTGAAGTGCTGATAAAGGCGCATAAAATCGTAGTCGGTGAGCTATCCATCATCGTCCCTCTATTTGACTCTCGGGCTGACTGGTAATTAGATGGCCTGGCCAACATGCCAAATGTCGAGCTGAGGCCCGAAGGAGAGCCTTATCGCCCAGACGACGTATCGGTCGAGCCGACCTTGGATGCTGAAGGCGAGATAGAACTGCCCACAATACATACGCCAGAACATGACTCTTCTCGCTCCTCACCCTCGTCGCATCCCCTTGCTCTCGGAAATCAGCTGCATTCTCAAGAAACCACTTCCTCTCCGGCAGCTTCAGACACATCTGACCCTTTGACGGCGACGGCGATTGCAAGCGAAGCGACACCATCCGCTCTTCAGCCGGATTCGGGTACAAGCCCCTCGATCCCACAGCTAGTTCTGTCAGACTCGGCGGACGAACCTACCCAGTTGAAGGAAGCAATGTCTGATTCCGTCATGGCCGTCCTCGGTCCGGCTCGATCCGAACCCCTTAGTCGAGAAGCTTCTGCCTCCACATCTGCTACAGGTTCTTCTGCGAGTTCTATCCCACCGCCTAAACCCTCGTCGGTTTCACCGCCTAAGCAGGGTACATCAGGTGCTGACCTGATCTTGCCGATCATTATATATTCGGTCGTCAAATCGAATCCGCCTCAACTTGCATCCCAACTGATGTACCTCCGACGTTACCGCTCGGCGATCTGCCTAACCGGAGAGGCGAGCTACGCAATCGTCAACCTGACTGCCGTGGTAGAATTCATTGAGCACGTCGACTTGGCTGAGCTAGGACTCGGTGGCGACTCGGATAAAGTCATGAGCATCGACGATCTCTCGCCTATCGGACTAAATTACCTGGATGAAAGTAATGCGGATGCGGCAAGTATAGCATCCGCTTCTTCAAGATTGAGAGGACGGGTGTTCCAAGTTGGGGAATTGGCTGGGACTGCAGCGGGAAGCGCCAACAAGGTCATTAGCGGGGTCGTAGATTCCTCTTGGACGGCTCTTCGAGGTTTAATGGGTACGGGTGCAAACGCAAATCCTAACGCCGAGAATGCTGCAAGTGACGGCGAAGTAACCGCTACGAACCCATCTGTCGGCGAAGCAGGTGGCAGGCCAGGCTTACGACCTCGACAAGCCTCAACATTCTCGCTGGCGAGCGTGACGGCTAGTGTGGCATCGATAGCCGCCGCCGCTGCAGCGCGGAATCGATCTCGCGCGAATTCGAGGGCTTCGGCTCCCGAACATGTATGGAGCGGGAATCAGGAATTACAAGAAGTCACATCGAGGCCTGCTAGTGTAAGGGAACGGGGAGATAGGGAGAGCGAGTATATCACTTCGGACGATGAAGATGAAGAGGGTGAGGATGAGGACGACAGCCAATCTGACGGTGAAGGAGGTAAAGGTGTAGGCTCCGGCTATGGTCGCCGACATGGAAGGATGAGAAGCACGAGCAGTGCTGCATCAACATCGGCGGCCAAAAGTAACGCCATACTCGGTAAAGAGGATCATCCAAAGGAACGGGTTAGTCTCAGCAATAGACTAGCTTCAATCGGGGTATTAGGGCGACTAAGCCAGCCTACCCCGTCAAGTACACCGCCGGTGGGGGCCGGTCCAGCTTCGACCTCTGCTACATCTTCGCCTGTTCCGATGCCGGCGACTAGTCTGTCAAGAGTCATGTCATCGGATTCACTAGGTGCCGGGACGGCTGAGATGGCTGGTGCGGATGGTGGCGGATCAGCTGCGACTAGCAAGGTAAGTTTCAAGCACGACGGATGTCTTTGCTGCTCCTGCTCTACAATCTTTCGAAGCAGCACCATGACCTGCTAACCAATGGACTTTCGTCTGTGCCCCGCCCCTTGTGCCGTCGCCCGTTGGTCTTGTCACTTGCGAACAGCCCTCAAACTTCCTCGCCAACCTCACCCATCCAAGATCTATATCCCTCTCATCGCCCTCATCTTCGTCTGATAAACTTCCGACTCATACTCAAGGGCATGGTAGGAGATCATCCTTGCTTGGGGGACTGGAAGCAGTTCTGAAAGGCAGTAGTAATCATTCCACACCGTCTCCAAGGGGTCTTCCGACTTCATTGCCACTGTCCAATGAGCCCAGCCATGGGCCCGGTGCAGATGTGGCTGGATATACGGTTCCTATCGATGATGAGCCGCCTATTGAGCGATTCATGAACTGTGAGTGATCCTCGAGCCTAGTGATATTCCACGATCATTTTTTTCATGTCTAGGGTACATCTGTCTACTTTTCACTGACTCTTACGTCGTCTCCACCCTTTCTAGGCGAAGTGGGCGATATCAGGTTATCAGAGATCGGCGTCCTGCTCCGCGATTATAGGCGACTGGGTCTTATCGTAGCATCGGCTCAACGACAGCAGCAACAGCAGCAGGATGAGCGCGCTGCGCCTTAGCTGTAAGAGCGATGCATACTCCTGCTTCTGATGAGATGGTGGGAAAGACTTGAAGACAGCCACAGCCATATCTCCGTGCAGGAAGAAGTGGAAACACAGTATATCGATCATAAATGCGCCCTCCGTACGATTGATGCATTCACGGCATGAAAGTATCATGATACACCTCGCACTTCGAACGCAAGGATCTCGCCATGGACATTTCATTCAGGCCAAACGGTTACTTACACGCTCCGGTGCCGAATCCTACGTGACATTCATTCAATGCATGTCTTTCATGCTTCTGTCGGTTCATTTAGTAGGTCCGGGAACTATATATCGATTTGCTTCTCATTCGAATTTTGTACAACATGATGGTTTCGATGTGATGCGAGAAACGTAGGCGATGAAAGGTAAACGTAATTTGTGTCAAGCAGAATTAACGACCGAATAATAACCAAAAGTCTAAGCGGACAAGAATACAAAAGGGAAAGGTATAATATGACTGAACCTGGGATATCGAGATATCGCTGGACGAGATGACTGAAGGCTGCTAGGGAGAGCGAAAATTAAACGGACTGAAGACTAGAACCAAGCCATGTAAGTGTCGTTCATCTGGGCCAAGCTGGTGAGTGCCGTAGCTTGCGAGATAAGGGTGACGATTGCGTGCATGGCCGGCGGAGCGTTTGGTGACTAAATTTCCATGTAGGGGTAACAACCTGTCAGCGATTGCTCGACAGAGGATTCTGATATGGCATGAGACGAAGCGTAACTCACCTTGTCCTTGTTCTCGCCGATATAGCCCATGGTGCCAGCTCTTCGGATGAAGTTGTCCACATTCTTGTAGACATGATTGATGAGAGGGGCCTCCATCCGAGAATCCTTCATGTAGGTGTTGTGCCAGATGAGCAGCTGTGTTGGAAAGGTCAGCATGAATCCCTTCGATGACTCCAGGACATCCACGGTTGTACTCACCTCATCTCGTACGAAGAGGCAGAGGGTTCCGGACAAATCGAACTCCGGCTGGGTAAGGCATCTGGCGATAGCAGTGGTGGCAGCGGTCACGACGCCCTCTATTCCCACACGCGTGATGAAGTTTTGCATGTTTGGAGTGAGCCGGAAGGGAACCACCTCTTGAGATGCGATCAGCGGTTGACCTGGAGCGAAGGCTGAAGGCGAGTAGTAAACTTGTCAGCACTGCAGGATGGCAACATACGCGTTCATTAACGTGACTCACCAGGCAGGATTTCGGTCATGTACATCAAACCTGACTTTCGGCTGATGTAGAATCTCGAGGGAGTTCTGTTGCTCAAACAACAGACGTAGGTGAGGAACATCGTCGTGGCTGTTTGCAGGGCGAACTGCTTCCGCATAAGCCAGAGACTCTCGGCGTTGCCCATCGTCTTGATCATGTACTGTAGAAATATCATAGAGGTGTCAATTCGCATGAACGCAGACTTGACGATAAGAGAACTTACGTTGGTCATGATGTTTTCCGGTACCATCTTCGTCTGAACTTCCTCCATAACCTCGGCCTTGAGCTGGATAAATCTGTGGTCATTCTGCAACGAGTCAGCACAGGATCGACTATGACTTGCACTCACCCTTGGAATAGCGGGGTCGTGTAACTGCTTGATCCTGTCAAAGTATGCTAAAGTCGTATCTTCACGAGACATGCCTTTGCTAGCAACGAAGTCCTCGTAGATGTCTTGCAAGCTGACGTATGACGAGTCGGCTTGGACCAATCGAAGCTGAGGTGCAAGAGGTGTTGCCGTGGGGAGGTGGAATTGAAGGTTCCTTCGACGCGATTCTTTCCTCTTCTTCAGTACACTGCAAAGTACAAGGAACCGTATCAGCGATCGGCAAAGCGGTTGTTTACTAGCTGGCGAAGGGACTCACCTGTTCATGATTCGGAAGAGTTGAGTGAGACGCTCTTCTCTTCGACAATGCCTGGCAGCGGGCATCTGGACATGGAAGGTGTAGGAAGATCCGTTGGAACCGACCATCGTGATACGACGGAAACAGTGACCGTGACCTCGACCGAGTTCTGCCTTAGGTGAGAAGCGGGCGATCTTAACGAACTCTTCCCCTTGGTCGACATGCTAGGCAGCATGAAATTGTATCAGTAATCAAAACAGTTCGTCTGGCTTGATGCGGACTCACGTGTACGTATTGACCAGGGATTTCCACGTCGTCAAACTTGGCATGGTGGAACTCAGTGAGGTTGCAACCACCTTGATCGAGAGTCTGGATCTTGGGCCGAGCGTCCAGATTCTTCTCGTAGAAATCTCGCCATCTTTGCAGTCGCTTGATGTACTCTCGCAGCTTCGGCATATCTTTCATGAAGTCCTTCTCGATCATTGCCTGACATAGACGAAACGTTAGCCATCTGCTCTTGTTCGTTGCCTAGACAGAGGGCATCGTGGACTGACCTTCAGATCGCCGTTCAGGTTGGTGGCGAACTTGGCCAAATTGTCCTTAGTTTGAGCGCTCAGTTCGCCATCGTCGTTGGGCATGCCGTTCCTTCCGCCCCACTGTTGCATGGCATCCGCCAACAAGGCGGAGAAAAACCTGTAGATATCCTCGTCTGAGTTGGGCTTAGCTCGAATCGAGATCTGATCGACCATCTTCTCCATGGTGAGAGCCAGAAGTGGGAAAGCCGTCTTGAGCATGTTCATGATTTCATCGACATGATCCCACGGCTGTCGGGGCGGGGCGGATGCAGGTGGGGCCATCGCGCCATTTGGAACAGGCTGACCCGCTTGTCCGTCTGGAGCGCTGGCGTTGGGCTCCTCCTTGGCGTCCTTGTTCTCTTCTGACTTGACCTCGCCGGCAGTCTCTGCAGCAGCAGCTGCATTAGCTGCTGCAGCCTTGGCCTGCGCTTCGGCCCGTCGAGCGGCAACAGCTCGCGATTGCATTTGCTGCTTCTTGATACTGACGAAGTCTTCGCGCGATACCCGAAGGTGGAAGAAGAGAGCCTAAATGAATATAAGTCAGCTAGAACGACTGTTGTCCACCAATCTATGACTCACCTGAGGATACTGTTTAGCGATCCGAAGCAAAAGCAGTCGAGCCTGTTTGGCCTCTCTGTGCGACAATGACATGAGAAGTTGAGGAATCAAGGTGATCCAATACCAAATGACCAGATCACCCTTGTAATTCTCGAACGCTTTGGAGATGGTGTTTCTTGTATCATCGAGACCAAGCAGCCAAAGGACACGGAGGAGGAGACCTCGGGATTTGTGGTTGTTGTACAGTCCAGCGGCTTGGAGGTAGCAAGATACCGCGCTCGACGCAAGGATGGCTCGGTCTCGAGAGTACGATTCCTGCCACTGAGCATCAGTCAATTTGGGCTTTCCTTGCTCTGGCTCAGGTGGAGGGCCGGGTACGTTCTCAGGTCGTTCTCGATACAGTTTGTCGTTGAATCGACCCCACTCCGCCCATGCCTTGGGAAGATTCATATCCATCTGGATGGCATGGGCGAACTCGGCGTTGGCTTCCTCGTTCTGACCAAGTCGGGAGATGAACATTCCCTTGAGCGTAAGGAATTCGGCCTTCTGAGGAGGGGCAAAGTACATCAGGTTGGTGGTACTGATGTTCTCGAGACCGTCGTTGAACTTGTCTGGCTTCTGGAAGAAGCAGAGAGCCTGTTCTCGCAGTTTGAGGAACGCTTCAGAGATTTCGATATTCGGCAGCATGTAAATTTTGTTGAGTGCAACGCTGCAGACATCAAGGAGGCCGTGTCGTCGAGCTACCTCACCGAATCGGTTGATCATCCAAGCTGTCTCGTGGAAACCTCGATATCCATAAGTCGCCGTATCCCCTTGAGGTATGAGCGGATGGTAAACTCTGGTGACAGCTTGGAAGACATGCTGACGCCAAGCAAGGAGGTCGCTCCAGACACTGATATCGTCCCAGAAATTGGGTAATCGATCCCGCCAGGTGGTGAAGATGGTTTTGAGATCGCTATTGCATCTCATTTCGAGATTGCTTTGATTGGTCATCTGGAGACTGTCGAATACTTGGGCGGCTTCTGTCAACTCGACACACTGCTGGAACATCTGAAGGAGGGGAAGATGAGCGGCGGTGATGTTAGTGGGTAAGCTGACCCATTTCCGAAGGGTGACTTGTTGCGCCTCGTCCAATACTCGGAAGAACTCGTTTGGCGGTTCTCGGGCGAGATGCGATCGGAGGAGGGCAACAAATGCCTCAAAGGTCTTTCGCCTGGGAGTAGGAATATCCGAGATTCGGGCGATGTTCTGGTCGATCATGTCTCGGTCCGGCGAAGTCCAGTCCGATAAACGCCAAGCGCACTCCAACAGCAGATCCGCATCTGAGTCGATCCTGGCGAGTTCCGTCAAGTTCTCCCAGTTTTGCAATTTCTGGGCGGAGAGAATCCAATGGTCTTCCCAGAAACAGTATTCGTCCTCGGTGAATGGAAGCAGGTTGTTCCTAGCCTTGATCTGAGCCTGCTCGTAAAGCTCGATCGCCTTTGGCCAGAGACCATTCTGCTCGTATGTCAGTGCAGAAGTCGTCTCTGGGAAAACGCATCGACTCCGCGCCAGACCGTAAAACATGTCCTCCTCGCAAAGCTCGGCGTACAGTTCACTTAAAGCACTGGCGCAGCTGTCCCTAAGACCCTCATCGCTCTTGTATATCACGCTGAGTTGGGTGAGAATCTCGAATCCGACATACCAAGCATTGTACGTCTTGGCGAGGTATTTCACCAGGAGAGGAGGCAGGGTGATGACCGGCTTACAGGGGAGGATACCATCCAGGAAGGTTTGCACGACATTGGGCCGCATTTCGACCTGCTTCCGTAGATATTCCTTTGACAGAAGCTTGACGATGTAGGGAGTGAATGTCGTCTGCTGAGCCCTAGGCAAGGAGGCCCAACACATCGGGAACACAACCACCCAGAGGCGGTGCGCGAGATCATTGTCGAGATGAATGAGATTTCGAGCTGGGGAGATGATATCACCAACTGTGGCGTTCTTCAACAGGGCCAAGATCGGATCGTGCTCGAGTGCGGTGGTGACTGGTCGGCGGATAAGAGTCTCTTCGTGGTCGACAATGCCGAGAAGTTGGCTCAGTATCTGAGGGATCCAATAATTATCGGCGAGCGTATCCCAATTTTGCAGGGAGTAGAGGTACTGCAGTCGACCATCCAGAGATCTTGGCAAGCTCTGTTCCAGCTTGTCGAGGAACTTGGTTCGTTGAAGAGCGTTCTTAGACTTGGTTCCAAGCAAGAAGGCGGGTTCGAGTCGGTGGGTGATATCGGTACCTCTAAGCGAATCTTGTTCGTAGATCTCGAAGATCACATCGAGATACTCCTGGAAGAGCTCATCGTCCCTCTGCTCAAAGACTGGCATCTTCAGCAGGATCGCAGCCTTTTCCTTTCCGTGGGAAGGACCCTCGTTGTCCTCAATCACCCATTGTCGGATGAGGCGTAAGACATATCGACAAAGAGCGGGGCTGAGAGATCGCTCGACAAGCGTCGTAGTGATGCTGTAGAGATGCTTTCGCTGCTCCCGCAGATCTGCCACTCGGTTTCCAAGAACGTCGAGAACGGACATGATGAGTTTGGCGGTTGGGTCGGGATCGTTCGCGGGTCCGGGAGGGTTAGTGTTGGCCGTATGTACTTTGACCAGGTTGCCCAGAACCTTGAGCAAAGCGGAACTGACGACTTCGGACTGGAGCACCTTTGGATGAGTCTTCAGCCATGTCTTGAGAAGGAATAGAGTGCCGGGAAGGTGCGAGCTGTTTCGCAAGCTAGAACTGAGACCTTCATTGACCGCGTTTTGGACGAAAGAGAGAAGAGCTTTGGCTTCTGGTTCAGCCTCCGCATTCTCGTCCGCAGGTATCTCAGCAAAGAGATCCTCTGTTAATGGGCCGACGACCTCATGAAGCTCGGTCTCGTCAGATACCCAAACCTTCTCCAGGAGCTTGGACAGAAGACCCAGATTGGCCTTGACCCAGTTGGAGTCCCGGACGGCAGCAGCAGCCGCGATGACTTCAGTAGAATTGGCGACAGTGGTTCGTGTGTTGTCGTTGATTTCCTAAAACGCCACGTAAATCAGTCAGGCTACATGTAGTCGGTCGATAAACACTCACCGAAGTCATAGTCCGCTGGAAGAACCCAAGTTTGACGTGGACATTTGGCAACCCCTTGGGACCCAGGATTTCCTTGAACAGGTCGAGTGCTCGACGAGTCAGACCGTTCCTGGTCACAGACTCTGCAGAGGTGGAAACCAGTCGAAGCAGGTGGGCAGTCATGAGTTCTCGAACTTGGCCAGGGGCAGCCCATCCACCTCCACTGGATCCCGATATAGCGGTTCCAGCTCGGTCTAGCCTCTGCTTCTTGATCGGAGACGGGTCCGCTGAGTGATCTGCAGGTCGCTTGTGTGCTTCGTCGATATCCATAATCTCGGCATCTCGCGCAGCCATTCGTCTCTTCTCCCAATTGAAGATGAGCTCGACAATGTCGACAGTAAGCTTCTTGAGCTCGGGAGTAGCAGCTTGTACAAATGCCAGCTTGGACAGCGAGTTGGCGACATGGGGTACATAAAGCTCTCGGTAGTCGTAGAACAGATCAGGATGGTTGACAAGTAACTCGCAGACCGTTACAAGTTGATTGGTAGCGTGACCCTCCTCGATGAGGACCGTTCGGAGCAGCTTCGCCCACTCAGGCGTACCATTGTTGGGAGGGTCTCGGACGGACAGTGAAGAGGCGAGGGTATCGATTGCCTGACGGTATAGGACTCGATTATCGGTATCCTTGAGACGAAGAACACCAGTCCAGGTGAGTCGGACAAATTTGACAGGAGTCTCATATGTCGCCATGAATCGTGCCGCCAGGACGTACGCCATGAGCTTTACGGTGGGCTCGAGCAGGTTGATACCCATCCAGGCGAGCTTGAAGATCTCCTTTCGCGCCTCGTTCACTTTGGCGCTACAATGCTGGACGAGCAAGGTTGTGAGGGCGAACACCTCAATAAGGTGGGTGTCATCTTTTTGTTTAGCTGCAACAGACGCAGCCAAAGGTCGCCACATGAGATTCGTGATCTTCTGAACCAGTTGCGGTGAAATGATGGACTGCTCGGCACCCGGTTGAGAGAAGTGCACACGGAGAGTTGGGTTAATGATGACTCGCAGAGCGTTGGTCTTGAAAGCCCATGGAACAGTCTCATCTTCGTACAAGTTGAAGAAGTACTCGATGACCTCCTTGCGGTACTCGAGCGATTCTTGTAGGGCGACTTGCTGGTAGAGGAAGAACGATACGTGCGATCTCTCAAAGGAAACACGAACCTCGTATGCCTCAACAACGTGTGAGAGGAGAGGGATGTGTTGCTGATGCTTGAGACTGGTCATGAACATTTCGAGTAGAAGCGAGGGCATTTGCTGGTAATGATAGCTCGTCATATCCGACTTTGAGTCCCTCGACTTCGATACGATGGTCCTCCATACGTTGACCAGGGGTTCAAGCGCGGGCTCGGCATCGGACAACCAGGTTGGCGACTTTCTTGACAGCTCTCGGATCAGGTATAGACCAGGAAGCACAAACTCCACGGCCTCGGGGTTCTGGAAGCACAACTGACAAAGCGGTTCAGCACGATTGGAGAGCTCCTCGTAGAACTGAGGTGCGGATCCTGAGGCAATGATGTTTCGGTAGGTCCACACGTATCGCGGGTTTCGGATGTTGTCAAAGAGATTCTGGGCACCAGCCTGGTAATATCGGTTCAGGTAACGACCGAGGTTTTCGGTGAAAGGGCCAGGAACCGACTGATGAAGCAAAGCTTCCACCTCCACAACGTTCGATACGAGGTCATTCAAGTACTGGACGGCGTTTGAAGGTAGGAGACGGAAGATATTGACTAATCGAGCCATCCTGGAGATATCAGGATTGTCGTCGAGCGGTGAATAAGCGGCCTTGAGAAGCATCTGTTGGTCACCCAACGTCTTGAAGTGGTCAAGCAACTTGATACCGATCTCCACCTTGAAGTAATTGGTCAAAAGCTCCAGGAATCGAGCTAGACCATCTAGACCCGATACGCTTAATCGCTTGGCGTCGGCAAGATTGACGAGGATTGGTCGAAGGCCCTGTTGCAATACATCTTTCGGTAATTTCGACTGTTGATGCAGCACGTCTCGCAAGCCATCGTGAGCTACTTCGACGATATCGGGATTGGTGGAATAGACATGCTTGAAGTACACTTGAATGATACTAAAGATACAAGGGTTAGCGAATGCGTGTACGTAGGAGACAAGTCGTCGCACGACTTACCGGGCACGCAATTGGGTCAGATGAGGTTTGTTAAGGAATTCAGGGGCGGCCATGGATGATCTGAGCAGCTTGAGGCAGGAGATCCGAAGTGTCTTGAGCCAGTTTTCTTGCTTATGTGTGGCAGGCTTGTTGATGAGATTCGCGTCATCCACATCGGCCAAAGCTAAGACTTCGTGTAGAAGTCGCACAAATTCTTCCGACGTATCCGGTACACAAGGTCGGAGATCCATCAGATAAGTGACGGCGCTGATGTTCCCGACTTGCATTGCGAACGGAAGAGCTCTAAGGGGTTTGGAGTAGATGGGCCCGTGTTCCGAGTTGAGCAACTTGGCCTTGGCGATATTGGTTACAAGTTCCGGGACTGACTGCTGGGTTACCTCGGCGAGCGTATCGATACATTCCTTGGCGGCTTCTCGGGCGAGAGGACTTTGGCTGTTCAGCTCGGAGACTAAAGCTTCGGACAACCGGGGTAGTCTTGGTCTGCCATCGTCTTGCGATTGACATGTTCGCAACAAATGCTTGATGAGATCGACGACTTCGTTGGACGTTTTAGGTGTATCCTTGGGTGCGTCTCGCAAGCAGAAAAGCAAAGCACGAACAAAGTCGAGCTCGAAGTCGATAATCATTTTCCTGCTCAGCTCGATCTTATGCACGAACGCCGACATGGCAGTCACTCCCGCCATCTTCTTCGACCAATCTTCCTCGTGACACAAGCTGACAAGCCGATGAGCGAAAAACGCCACCATACGCTCGAACGACCGAGAACCGTCCACCTTGCCAGCGAAAGTCGGACTCAGGGCAAGCTCCTTGAAGTCGGTGACAATCGTTGATAATAGATCGCTTAGAGCGGGTCGGTCGGCCGGCGTTGAGTCGTGCAGAGTAGCGACAAAGCAGTCTGAGAGCGCGTTGGTGAGCGGAAGGAACCTCTTTCGAGCGTTATCTGGGAATGACTTGGAGTTGGGATCGTTGCCTTCCGTTCTTCCTAGTTCGATTGCGAAGGCCCGGCGACACATATTACGGACGAACTCGAGAGCTTTCTCGCCAATATTCGGTTGACCGCAAGCGAGGAACAGTCCTGTCATCACCCCTTGGAACGTAGCATTGTTCTCCGGATTAGGTGCGCCCTGTGATAAGTCAGTAACGCCGCGCGTTCAAGCAGACTTCCGGAAAAAAACACACCTCTTGGAAGATTGTCATAGCAGAGTACATGAGAATCTGTAGCCCGTCATCCCGCAATACCTGACCCTCGGTAGCAAGTACAGTAGTCGCAGTCGATATCAAAGGACCGAGCTGAAGCTGATGCCTGGATCCGTCGAAGCTTATTGGGCTTTCCAGACGATCCGAAAACAGCTTAAAGTCCAATACCGTGTCGACTTCCTGGAACCGCCTGTTCCTTCCACCAAGCTTGCCGAGAATCTTCAGAGCAGCATTGGCATGGTTTCGGTTAGACGGAATAGGCTTGAGCAATTTATGCAGTGCGGCCATGAGACTTCGCAGGACCGGGCCCATGGTGGGATCCAGGAATTCTGCAGTAAGGTTATCGATACAAAGCTCGAGCGTTCGGAGACCTTGACTAACAAGATCCGGTCCGGCCCCGAGAGCATGTACTAGCGGTTTCATCAGATAGCTCAGATGCGGAAGGAGGTTGGTAAGCCGAACGGGGACCGTCAGAGTGAGCTCGACGAAAAGATCGCGCTGGGGGTCATCAGGAGCGTGTTGTAGCAGGAACGCGAGGTTGTCAAGCATCTCTTGCAGGATTGGCAGAACCTCCTTGTAGAGTGCTTCGAAACGCCCTCCACCGATAGACCTGTCCAGAATTTTAAAATCAGTTGAGAACAATACATCACGCCCGAGCCACTCACCTGAACAGAGCCCGGAGGATCTGATAATAGATTGCTGGATCGTCCGATTTAGCAGCATATTCGAAGGAGTTCATGATAAGTTTTTGGAGGTGAGGGACTAGAACAATCTCATTCGATGCGATATAAGTGTTGATCGCTAAGAAAGAGATCTTGAACATCTTAAGAGTGAGGATAGCTTGCTGTTTATCCACGCTACCAAGTCCCTCCAAATTTGACATGAGATGCTTGAGAAGAATAGCGACCAGCTGATGAGAGACCGCTTCGTGAGTGATAAGCATCTGGAGGATTGGGAACACTTGGCTGTTGTGGATAGCAAGCTCGCTAAAGAACGGCATATGACTCGACCAGACCTCACCGAATACGTGCGGCTCGAAAAGGAGTAATATCTGTGACAACAGTTCGATAGCTTCTTTGGGTTCCCGGGGATCGCGACCCATGAAGTCGAAGATCGCTAGACATTTCAAACTGTGCTCGAAGAACTTGCTGAGCAATTCGCCGTCTGGTTGAGGTGGAGCGTTTTCGGTTTGACGTGTGTAGGTCAAGAGTGTTCGGAAGGTATGGAGGAGAGTTTTGAAGAGATAACGTGATTCTCGGCAAAAGGATTCGAGAGATTCGTTGGCGTATGCAACCGAATGTACCGGCATAGCCTGTTCTATCTCCCTCCAGCCATTAGTCAACTTGTCTTCAGCCAGACTGGCGCTAGAGTCCTCCATTGCAACATCGCCGTCCGTCTCCTCTTTCGCCTTTCCCTTGCCCTTGTCTCTCAGTCCGATCGCCTTTAGCCTATCATGCGCCTCCGACATGGCTGTCAACTTCTCCAAGAAAGTGTAGAACATGCCTCGCATGATTCGAGCGAATTCAGTGCTGTCAGCTTTCGTATGAATGGAGTCGATGATGGTGTTGAGCAGCTTGGCACACATGGTCTGAATCGAGCTGTTGAATGTTGAGTCGTTGAGATTGCAGGAGAAGACGTAGACCACTCGGGTGAGCTGGGAAAGAGGAAGATCGTTTCGCACGTGGTGGATAAGATCGGCGACGACGGAATAGGCCAAAGGTCTGAGCAGCTCTCGACTGGAGACACCGGTCCCGACCAGCACCCGTTCTTCCAAGAGGATATCGATGTACGGGATAAAACACGATCGAGACTCGACAGTAAGGATATGTCGTGTGGCAACGAGCAGTTCCTGCGGGTTGCTTTGGATCAGTATACAGCGTATCTGTATCCAAAAACGAGGTCGCTTACCTTTCTCGTGCCAACGTCTTCCGGGGGACAGTCCCTCAACAACCTCAAGCATGCTTCCGGGAACACGTCCACGTATTCTTTATTGTTGCCTTGGTTGCCTCGCAATACATACGCGAGGAATGCCATGGTCTGTTCGGACGATCAGATCATAATCTTCGTGGGTGTATGAACGAAGAGGACCGCTGACTCACCTTGACCTGCGCTTTGATCAATTCCGCATACATCTCACGGTTTCCAATGCCACTAGCAACTCCCACGAATATCTCTCCCTTCTCCTTAGCTTCCAAATGAGCCAGTCTTTGAGGTTCAGGCTGAATCTTGATGCTGTCGATGACGAGAGGATAAAAGTCAAGCATTGCGGTTTGCATGATTTGTTTATAAGTCTGGAAAATGAGGACGACCGCGATGGGACATTCGGTGAGAACTTTGGGCGAATGCAGAGCGTGAGGTAGTATGACGTGTTGGGAAGATGAGGGCTGAGGAGCAGCAGGGGCTGGCTGAGGTTGAGCCGGAGCTTGAGTTTGCGGTGCAGCAGAACCGTCGCTGGCTGGCGTCGCTGGCGCAGGCGAAGGCGCGGGTCCCACTTGCCCCGCTACTGTGGGTTTTGGTGCCGCTGTCGCTGACGCTGGCCCTCCGGTCGGTCCAAACTCCTTTTCTACCACCGCTTTCGTGTTCGAGTACATCTGTTTGACGAGATCCAGGAAAGGCTCGATATAAGGCTCCATTTGCTCCTTGTTGCTCCTGAGCCCATCAATCATGATCTTGATACACAGCAAAGCGTTCTCTTCATTCTCCGACTTCAATAGCTTGACACACAGATCCATGACCGAACTCATATGGTGTCTGAAAGGTTCGGTATGCGGTAGTCGTTGGAGAAAAGCAAGAAGGGTATGTCGGAATCGCTACGGCGGTGACCAATGTCAATGATAGTTAAGACACTAATGGTGCGGTTCACTCACTTGTTCGATATTGTCTTTCGTGAATGTTATCGATTTCTCCTCGCCAAGAATCGTGATCAGAGCTGGGATAAAGATTGACAAATACTTCTCATAGAAGCCAAAATCCCTATTACTCTCAGCCGAATCTCTCAGCTCGAACGCAATCTCCAACTTCTTCCGGGTCGTGACTCCCTGTTCTAGCAATTGAGCCGCCATGAACTCGCAATCTGATACGGTCATCGGACCATTGCTGCTAAAGCTGGGAGGAGGCATAGCCATACTGCCGCCGATGGCAGATGCTGAAGGTGTGGGCGTTTCCGCCGCTGGTGTACCTCCGGTCGGTATAGGGTGCGGCGTAGCAGTCGAGGCTTTGCGCGGTCTGCCCGTTCTGTTCACAACGGAAGGGCCAGCTGTGGGCCCGGTGGATGCGGGCGCGGTGGACGGCGGTGGTGGTGGTGGTGCAGACATACTGGATTGAAATGATTTTGGGAGGAATTGGTCAAGGAAGGAATGTCGGACAAGAGGATATGACGATTTTGACCGATCCTCGAACTCGGCTATCTGTCGGGATCTGTTTATGTATTTATTCCAATGTCATCGAATGCGTGTTATGGTTTCTAAACCTTTTGGCAGTATTAATTCGATTTTGTTTTTGGTCGTCGGTATAGTCCACCAGCTAAGGAGGCCTTGTGTCGGGTTGTTGTGATGGCTATGATATGTGTGTATTGAGGATGGATGGGTTCAAGAGCCGAAAGAGGGGGAAAATAGAGGTGAAAGAAATGTTAAAATCAGTCGACGCGAATGATGATGAGGGGGGGGGGGGGGGAAACAACAGGCATGCAAAGGGGATGCACTTCAGAATACCAGAGAATTCATATCGCCGGAAAACACCGGGGGGGCACGTGGTTCTCACGCGAGCATACAGCGAGTCAGGTACGCTTCAGGAGCTTATGCATAAGGAACCCCCCAGAACACAAATTTGGATTATCACGCATCTCTATGTACATCTATCTACAAAGCTGCCGCATCGTCGTGTCGATGATCCAGCTGATCATCCGCATCCGGCCCCTTGTCTGTAGCGGGCGTGTTTGGAAGCGTGAGCACGGTGCTCGCGGCACCCCTCAGATGTGAAGCGAGAGGCTCCGATCTATTCGACATATCCCAGAATTGTTGATAGCCAGCCTTCAGCGTCTTCTCATAGTTTTCGTACTCTGCTTGGAGGTCCGAAAAAGCCTGAAAATCGTGATTAATCTGCGCTTGGGTCTGTAGAACGCGCTGATCGGCTGTACTTGCGAATGAAGAAGCATGCTGCGGTGCCCGACTGGTAGGACAAGAGCCGCGATGTGTTGTGTTACAGTTGTTCGTCAGATTTGACGAGGTAGGGTAGGTGTTATTTCGTTTGGTTCGAGGTTGATACATAGGATAGTCAGGATCATCATGACTCATCTGCAGATGACCGCCGAATTGGTCAGCGCTGGCCTCGCTGAATGACCTCTTCGTACCCCCTGACGAAGGAGGAAGCATGTCAGATCGCAAGGAGAATGAAGGGCCCAGTGAGAGATCACTGAATTTGCCGGGGTCTTGGGAGCCGGTTTCAAAGGTAAAATCAATGGGAGCTGCTCGAGAGGATCCGAGACTCAGATTCGTCGCGGTGTTGCACCCTTGAGAAGCAGTCGGGAATACCGGCCAATCGCTCGGCGGTGCACTGTCGCAGTCCATGACTGGAAGTTTTGAGCCAAAAATCGAATTGCAGAGCTCGTCTAATTCTCTGTCCTGGGACGTCGCTTCTCCCGGTCGATTGCTCCATGTGGTATGATTGACCGAGCCCTCGAAAGAATTTGGCGTGACAAATGCTGTGGACTGTATCTCAAACTGCGGCTGTGTATAGTCCTTCGATAGCATTGGACGGTCCGGGGGACGAGACACACCGCCATAATGCGTGGGCTGTGTCCTACCCGTTGATACACTTGCCATACCATCCATATCAGGGTGGCAAGTCTCATCGGGCGCCTCGATGAAAGGGCCAACATCCGAATCCGCGTCACCGCTCAAGAGCTCCAAAGCAGCATAATTGACATCGTCGAGCGTCAGTGATCTCGGAGAAGCAGGTCCTTCATTAGGACAGGACAAGGGTGATGCGATGGGCCGCTCGGGAGATGAATATCGCTCGCCTTGGGATGGCGGAGGGGACGAGCTGTCGTCATCCACGTAAGGTTGCAAGTCCGCTTGGGTTGGTTTGAAAGACGAGAACATGGTCTGATCGATGGGTGTATATGTGTGAACGAGGCAGGGTTTTTGTGCGATACGAGTAATGTGTACGGCTATTAAGTCAGTGATACTTTAAGAGTACATTTGAGAATGAGGTGGCAAGGCGAAGATATTGTTCAAACACCTTTCAGCAGTGGTTGAGCAGACTGGCCGGCAGCAGACAGTATGTATCGTACAGCACGCAGCGACCCAGAACCGGATTTCGCCTCCAACGATATCTGTCAATGCGAAGACGAGCTCATCCTTCCTTTGCGTTGCGACGCTCTTGGCGACAAAGGACAGTGTTCGCTGACACATCTCCTCTTTCAACGATACGAGTAATACAAAGGTCAAAGCTGTGAGAACTGCATGGTACTCATGCTGGTGGGCTCACTGTGATCACACCATCGTGAGGCTCTCAGAAAGCCAAGCGCTTAGGACAAATGGTGGGCACTATACCGTGCAGTGTGCGAACTAGTACTGAACATACTGATGAAATAGCCTCAGGAAGAACAATGCTCACATTCCCTCATTCCATGTGTGTATAGTGGATTCTCAGTCTATCGACACTGCATTCGCAAATCACCATGAGCATGTCCCATGAACAGGTCAGAAAATTGTAAAACCCTTGTATTGTATGTACCGTAACTCATCTAATTTAGACATCTGTGTCCGTGCCTCATCGATGCCATCCCACGTTTACAAAGCAAAAGAATATACAGCTATAACACAGGCAGATATGTACTATGAGTTTCCATGGTGAATAGAAAGCAGCGGAGGGCCTTAAATGAATGGGCGTCTGGACGCGGCTGACATTGTGTTTTGCTCGTCTTTGTCGTGGTCGCGGTCCTCGTCCGGGTCTGAGTCGTCTCCCTCATTCCAGCGGTGGATTACCTGATCCCCAGTGCCAGAGTTGAGAGTCGAATGGGGTCCTGGATGATTTTTCAACGTACGCGAAGCTGACGGACGCTTTGAACGAGTGCTGCGAGACCGAGAGTATCCGCCGGACCTCGCGTCCCCTAGCTCGGCCACTTCGTCAACCATATCACGCGTTTCTGACAGGATCTTACGGTGAAGCGCGTTTTCGAGCTTGGCGATATACTCCGATTGTCCTTGGGCTTGTACACCAGCAAGCTCAAGCCTTGCACTAGTGTCAGCGAGGCGTTCGGAAACAGCCTCCAGCCGCCTTGTCAGCGAATCAACCTCGCTTTGACTGTCGCGGTACCTCTCCATCATGTCAAGCTGTCCAAGTTGGGACTCGTTCTTCTGTCTCCAGGCTAAATCCCTCTCATCTAGCGCTGCTTGCGTGGTTCGTTCAGATTCACAGAGTTTCGCCTGAAGCTGTCTAACAGAGATCCCCTGGGCTTGCGAGGTCATGTTCGATTTGAGCGAGGTTGTCATGTGAACACCGTCAGCAGTGTAGGTGGACAGTTTTTCAGTGTGTTCTCGATTCATGTTGGGTGTTGAGTCGTTGTCCAGTGTCAGCGACCCCGGAGGAGGGGGCTGAACTTCTCGAGCGACCGCGTGTCCCTGGTCAAGCGTCTTGAAGTCCATGCCATGAGTATCCGGTCCAGGAGTAGCGGGCAACACTCGGGCAACGTGTTGACTTGGCGCAACAGATCGCTGGTACGCGTGGGAATCGGCAAGGGAAGCACCATCGGCTGCGCCAGGGTCGTTCCCACCTTTTTGCGCAATTCCTTCCGCGCCTTCACTGAATCGATGATAGACCGTCCCGGGTGGACTGTCTCCTTCTGTCGAACCAACATCCGAGAAATTGCCATCGCCATGGACGGTTTGAGCGGCTGAAGGTTTAATAATCCTGAGATTCACCTCGGCTGTTTGGGTTGGTGCGCTGCTCTCGTTAGGACCACCGCCCGGGCCAAATTTCATCCGAGCAATATATGAGTCGAAGTCATGCTGATGCATTTCACCTCCAGACGGAGAGAGGGGGGTGAGATGCCCTGTTCCAGTCGGATCGCTGTCACTGACGCCGGTATAATCGCCAGGAGCAGCATTCGTTCCGGACAAATCGGCGCGCGATGTACGAGGGTCTCTTCGAAAGAGGCCCTCTGCCGGCTGACTGGGTCCATCAGTGTGAACCCCATTGGATGGTCGATACGTCTGGGCAGAACCGCTTCCCTCCTGGGTCGAATGATTGCCGTACACAGGGCCGAAACCATACCTCGCTCCCCCGTGGGAGTCATGTGTACGGGGCGCAGCCGATGGCGGTGGCCTCATATGGGCAGGGCCTTGCGGGACGCCAGCTTGGCTGACTTCATAGGAGTAGGCGGTCCCGTTGGTACCGTTAGTAATAGAAGTCCCGGCTATGAAAGGGTTGGTCGACCATGCCGACGAGTTCATGTTACCATGAGGATTGCCATGAGAACTCGGGTCAAAGACTGACGAATTGACGTACGTCTGGGGAGGTAAAGGAACATCCCAATTCTCATGGGGCTGGGGAAAGGTTTGATCGTTAGCGTCAGAAGTTTGGGGCGGACCGGACGATGTGACGACATTGGTGTCGTGAGTCTGCACGCTGGTGAGCCCATGACGAGAAGATGATTGTGAAGGCTGGAAAGGCGCGTTCATGGTGAGTAGTTGTATGTGATGGAGGCTGCGAAGCTATGAGCAGTAGGTTCAATTAGGAGGGGCAAGAGGTTTTGGATGGTAAACGACTAAGCAGTGTGAAGATGGGATGTTTGAGTGGGTGATATTGGGTGTATGTAATCTAGCGCTGTGGTGAGATGATTGCGAGAAGGAATGGATGGGAGCGAGCTGTGGGGGGATGTCTAGTGATCAGGAGGGGGGGTATTGGTCAACCTATTTATCCCTTCTCGTAGCTCTCAGTGATAAGCAAATACCTGGACGGGGTGTACTCGTATAAAGGATGTCCGAAGCAATGCAAAAAATGGTCATTGCACATTGTACTCGTACACAAAATACCTGCCCGAAAAGACGGTTTTTTTTTAAAAAAAAATCCTGGTGAGTATAGATTTACAGTAAGCGACAATACTATACGCTCCATTCATACGAATGTGCAGCAATGACGATAACGTATCATCCTCCTTCTTCGTCAGAAGTGTTTTCTTGTTCTTTCCTTTTCGAGGAGAAGACATACAATGGACTGAAGGACGAGGGCGAGGCAAGGCGAGGCGTGGCGGATGAAAGGTGATATGAGGCGATACGATCGATAGCGAGAGAGCGAAAGGGCCGAGAGAGAATTTTGCATGTATGACCGAGAAGATGCGACACGTTTGAGCGACAGTGAAAGGATCCAATCATGGGCATCGAGATCTCGGAAGTCCTAGTAATGCAAGAGATGAGCCCAGTGCGATTGAACGACAGCGAGACTCGCTTCTGCTGAGAGAAGCAAGAAGGGAAGTGAGAAGACGAATTAATGTGTGCGCGAGAGAGAGATCTCACAGAGGCTACCACTGTACGCTGTCGCGGACAGACAGGATTCGTAGGAGTCCCCCCATTCGGGTCTGGGTCTGGCCAAGTTGCACAGCAGAAAACAGACGCTTCGCCGTTGGTCTCGTAGTGTTTTTCGACCTTCTTTTTCCCTTTATGTTCTCTCTTTGCCTGAGGATCGAGTTTCTAGAATCGAGGATAAAGGAAGGAGAGGCAACGTGAGGGAGTGAGTACGTTTGCCATTGCTGGAAGGTCAGCATTAGAGTAGCTTGTCATCAGCTTTAGCTACGGGTCTACTTCAGGCTAAGCTAAACAAAAAGCTGTTGATCGCTCTGGCCATGCTTCTTGTAATGGAGCGTGATGTCTTCCAAGGAAGATTCAGACACGCAAGTAAAGTCTGATGAACGTGCTTCGCCTCCATCAGTGGCTACTGGACCTCAGCCGGTCGATTCGATAGGGTACAACGTATGGATTGGGTATCTGGTACGTGCATGATATCAAAGGTTGTGTAGGGCTGATTGCAAATAAGAAGCAAAGAAGCAGATAGTGAGCCCCCTTGGCTTGCTTGCGATGAGTTATACAAATCGCTCAAACGATGCAAGGAGAAACTATCAGTCGTATCGTAGGACTCCATATCTCTCCCTCGCTGCGCTTCTTCTCGACGATCCTTTCGATCGTAGATGTCATGCTCTCGATGTCGTCACCTGGGCACCATTTGTCTCCTCTTGACTCACATGCCTCACACACCTCCCTCTCTTCCTCCATCTCCTTCGTCTTCACCCAGGGTCATGTTCTCCATAGCCTCCAGCCCACCATTTAGCCAAGTCCTGAACGACGCTTCCTTGCTCGGATCAGCCACATAAGCCAAGACCTCCCTGTTCTTCTGCTCGACTTCTTTCCTTCTCCACTCAGCCAAACTACTAGGATTGACCACCCACACGCACACCTCTCCGTCCTTGGTACTGTTATCTTCTGATACATGTTCGCCGTACCCCAGACCTTCACCTATTCTCATCTCCCTGATCACTTTGCCCACAGCGCCACGATTGTTGGTGAGTACCGTCCAGCCTTTTTCGAATCCCACCAAGAACGTCCTTAGTGTATGTGCCGAGGGAAGGCGAGAGGCGATAGTGATGCCTGTTGGTGCTTGACGACGGCGACGACCCTTGTTTCGTTTATTGGGTTTCGGTCCGGGGGGTTGAGGTGGTAATGATGCTGTAGACGATTGCAGATCGACAATCTCCAACATAGATCGACAAATCGATGTAAAGCCCTTCTTGAATGGTGAGATATCTTCCTTCTGATCTGTGGTATCGTTTTCCGAGGTGGTAGATCCATCGGTGTCAGGAGGAAGCACTCGGACTTTCATATCCCCTAGAATCCCCTCATTCCCCTTCCATCTGCTTCCTTCCCAGAAGTCACCTCCTTCAAACAATCTTCTCGCCCTCTCCTTCTCCTCCTCACCTCCAATAATATCAGCGATGGCCGGCAAACGGCTTTTCACTTCGTCGGTGACCCAAAACTCGATCCCTCCCTCTTCGTACGTAGCCGTGTCACCTCTATGACCAGACAGCGATACGAGCGGGGTGAGGCGTTCTTGCATTTCCTGTATGAGAGGATGCCTCATCTCCCAATCTAGCTGATCTCTCAAGTCCTTTGTGACTGGGATATGGGGTGACAACTCCACCTCACCTTGAGGTGTTAAGCGTAATGCGCGAAATCTAGCTTCTAGCTCTTCTGTAGACTGGGGTAGAGGTTGGTGGGTCGAGTCGCAGCATAATGCCACAACCACCGAGAGGTCAAGCAAGATTTTCTTCGTGGGTCTAAAGATAGGTTGCTTGGTGCGTCTGGGCGTGGGCGGAACATCAGAAGCAAGCACGAGGTCTACTCCCATCGCTCGAATAGCATCAAAAGTCTCATGAACCCTAGGATCGGCATATTCTCCTTCCGGATTTTCTTCGAGCCGATTCAATACGTATTTTAGCCTTGGTGGAGGAAATCCTGGTATTCTAGGATATGACTTGGCGGCGTTCACAAGGGATGAGGCTTGCTCGATTGCAGAATTGGTAAGGCGAGGTCGAGGAGTGGTACGGCTCGGTCCCGCTTGTGAGGAGGTGGACCCTGTGGATTCGGAATCAGAGTCAGAGTCGTAGTCCGAGTTGATGTAGGAATCTTGTTCTCGAAATTCAGCCATGAGTCGGGACTCTTTCATCCTATATAGAAGATGACACGATAGCACGCAAGTGAGCAATTGGCTATCATGTCGTGCAATTCGACTGACTGGTCGGGTCGTGTGACCTGTGCCATTGCTACAGTAGTACAAGTACATCGGGTATTCGATCTAGATTCCTGACCGAAAAAGGGAGCACATCTCCGACTTACTCACGTATTAACTTTGATCCACTCTTCTCCTCCCTTGGCCACCACATCCACTTTGGCCTGTACATTCTCCCCGCATTCCAGTACTTGGGAAATGCACACGATGGGCCATTCCGCTTTCTCGACCTGTTCCCAAACAGCCAATAAATGCGGAATGTTACTCGCGACTTCCTTGGGCGGGATCTTGCTCCCTGCCAGAGAATCAATGTAATCACGTTCGGTTTCAACGGTGGACAGGAATTTCTTGAGGCCTGTTATACCGGATTGTCGATATGAGTCTGGGTGATGCCAATCTATGATTGGAGCTTTGTATGTCGCTGATTCTGCAGAAGCCGATATGAAATTGTTTATCGATGATAACAAGCTATGGATCTGCTGTTGAGCTAGGAGGATCTGCTCCATGGTAACTAGTATGATACAAACAGACCGAGATAGGCAATGAATGGAAAACCTCCCCAGGTTTGAAGAAATAAGCTTGATTCGGGAAATCTTATCTACTACACAATCTGCCCTCGTGCTCACTGTGACACTCGACGGATACGTTCTGGATAATCAATTAAGGGGTCTCCGGTTAAAATGTGGCTGCCACGTGGAGTTTTTAAGCTGTGTAATAGTATTGTAGCTTGTTTGGGTTTGTCGCGCTGGAAAAACAGCATAGCAAGCAAGCAAGCAATTGATTTGCACAAAGATCGACAATGGTAGCAGCATAGCGATAGCTGCGGCGAGGGAAGGCAAGAGCAAGTGCAACAGAACAGTATTCAAAACCCGTGTGAATATCCCTATCACTACTTTGTTTTTGATTTTAGATATCTGCTCCTCTACTCCTCTGCTCCTTTGAATCCCCTCATTCTTTTCGTTAATCGCAACACGCTCATTTGCCAACAGGTAAAGATCGCTCTCTTCTACAATTCGTATACCACGCCGAACAATACAAAGCAAACCACCATGGAAGTCATAGGCCATCTCAACAACGTCACAGAGTACGCAAAGTCACTCAAGGACACCAGGCTGTCCTCTCTACGACACCCTGGAGAGTTCTTCGACTATCAGCGGGTCTCGAGACCCAAGGATATGCAAGAGTACCTCAAGCGAGCTAGCTACAATGTGTGAGTGCGAATGAAGCGCAGTGGACTAATACTGGCTATAGCTATATATTCAATATATGCCAGCCAGGCCGACGCGTAAAATCCTTGCCTACTAGTCTGCTGGTCGCGTCATCACGGCTCAGTGACGTGCAACAGCATTATCTTCGCACCCAGAGCGAGCTGATCAGATGATTGTAATGTCTTTTGTCTTTAGTCGATACTTCTCAGCCAACTACGCCATCGTCGTTGCCCTCCTCGCTGTCTACAGCTTGATCTCTAACCCTTTGCTTCTCGTCGCGCTCGGTTTCCTCATCGGTGGTTTCTTGGCCATCAACCGATTCGGTGAGCGTACATACAACCTTGACTTGATGGCTACTCAGAATGCCTGGCTTTGTTACATACCACGAGAGTATATACGCTAATACAGATTGTGCATGTCGCTGCAGTCCCCGAACCCATCGAATTCAACGGCAAAGTCATCACTCCTCAAAACTTGTACATCGGTCTTTTCGTTATCGGTATGTCAGCTTCTCCTGGCGAGACTATACCTCTATCTCCAACTGCTCGAGCTGATACTTAATCAACTGAATAGGTATTCCTCTCTTATGGTTCGCCGCTCCTATCTCCACCTTCTTCTGGCTCGTGGGAAGCTCGGGATGTATTATCGGTGCCCATGCGGGTCTGCTTGAACCTGGAGTCGAATCGTGAGTGAAACTTTTGCTATGTATAGCTGCGTTCCGGTCATCCGACGGAGTATCGATCTAACTCTCTTATATTGACATCCGCAGCGAATATGCCGGTCTCGAGACTGTTTAGAGCGAGCTTGCTTGGATTGGTCGATCAGATAGGGGGGGCATTGAGGCGTTGAGGCGATGCGACGGCAGTATTAGATGGACATATACACTCTTTTCCTCTCCTTGGATATTCTCTATCATTATTCTCTTCAGTCTCGGTCAGTACATGCACATGCACATAGACATCTGATTATCTAGCTTGCAAGGTGAAATGTCGCTCTCACTGCTTTTACATGCAATGGCAGGATCGAAATGTGTTTGACCGGTGTACATCGCAGTGTTGCAGGTGCTACTATATACGCGCCTGGAGTTTGTAACTGTAACTGGTTGCCTGCCGCGTCATGCATGTCATGTCATTCTTTACAACATGTCTCCAGCAACCAACCCTACATTCCTCTCCTTTTGTGTATCCATTGCTTAACCGCTGCTCTCCATCGCTCCTATCTCATCACACCGATTCTGATCTGCACACATAAAAGCAGATACTACCGCCTCTCGTAGCCGTTTACATCGTCTCCGCTTCATGCAAGATGCCTCCCCGCTCAAGCCGTCAACCAACGCTCGAATCCCTCCTCCCTCCCATTCTCTCCCTCTTACCCAACGCATACTCGGCACACCAAAAAGCCCTGACCACCACCGCTCGTCTTGTGCACTCTAACAACCATGCTTTGGCTATTGAGATCTTGTTCAATGTGGCTAAGGAGTTGCTGAAGATCGGAGAGGGAAGTAGTGGAGTCGAATTGGGAGTGAGGATGGTCGGGATCATGGGTGAAGGTGGGGTTAGGGTTGACGATAAATCGAGGGGTAAGTGAACCTCGGACTCAGACAAGACGTCACTTGCTCTCATTACAGCTCCATAGCTGGTCTTATAGGAAGGAAGAAGGACTCCCTCCCGGATGCCATGTACGTGAGCTAATCAACCCTATGTTACCGCCGTCATCTTCTTCGCTTGTCGCCCCGACTCTAGCCTCAATCACCCAACTCCTTGCACTTACGCCAGGTGCTGGACCATGGCGCAAAAAGCTCGCAGACACATCTATCAAGTGGTCGCAAGCACACGGTGACTGTCCGACTGGCGATCCAGGATTGCACCAGTATATCGGGGAGATGTATTACAAGGGTAAGTGATCGTATGTGGATAGACATTTGCGCTATCAGTTTCGATGTCGTAGAAAAAGCGTACAACATGGCACAGACGAGAGGGGATGTTGAATGGCTTCAAACAATATGCGGACTTGATGATGGTCCAACTCTACGAGCGGCACTTATACGTTATACCGTCGAAAAGGAATGGGCTGACGACCTGCTTTGTTTATATGATCACAGACCGCGCATTCGTCCTTGCCGAACAACATCTCCTCGCATCAGGAAAGCGAGATGCGGCGCTCACACTCGCTGAGATGATGTTCGAGTGGTAAGCTTACCCAGATCTATCGGATTCGCCGTCATTGCAGGATGGGAGGCCTTGGAAGCTGAATTGTAATTGCTCTTTCGCCAGGTCCGAGAAGGGCAAGCTTGATCCTGGACCTTATGCTGTTCGAGGAACACTTCCGTAAGTACGAAGCAGCACCTTGCTTGGTCCGCCAATCCTGGTCCCAAATGCGCTGTGGCATCTCAGTTCAGAGCCCTTTCTCCTTGCTCTTTGTTCCTTGCTCAACTGCTTGCTGACATACATCGCTTGCTCTCGGTCATAGCTTCCTCGCCCAATCCCCTCCTTCAATTCAACCAGCCTTGACTTTCCTCTCGACATTCCTCTCAAAACTCTCCTCACCCTCTTCACCCTCTCACAAAATCTTCATAACTGCCTTCCCATCTCAAACGTCATTCTCACTCTCAGAGATCCACCTGACCACTTCGCCCACGCTGAATTTCCTTCAGTTGGCACTAATCACCGTTCAGAGAGCACCCGCGCCTGGTGTTAGTGGGGTCGTAGCTAGAGGGATGGACGGAGGTATTGCCAGAGAGTGGGACGCGCTTGTGAGGAGGTATAGTAGGGCCAGTGGAGCTGGGGGAGTATTAGGCCAGGGAGAGGTACAAGAGGTGAGTGGGGTGCTTCGCTTGCTCGCTCCAACATCCGCAACAAGATCGGATAGGATATCAGCGAGGCAACTCTTTGCACGGCCTTTGCTGGTACTACGCAGGGAAGGATCATTGTCACTGACTTGGCTTTTGGTAATCTCACTCAGGTGCTCATGCAAATCTCGACAGAGGTCTTCAAGATCCCCCCGCCACGGGGAGCCGGCGGCAACGATCTGCTTCAGAATCTCATGGGTTCGCTCTTCGGTGGTGGTGGCGGCGGCGGCGGTGCTGGAGGAGCAGGCGGACGAGGAGCGATTGGCGCCAGATAAAGAACATGGCATTGTGGTCAGGTCTCAAAACTCCTGTCAAGTATATTACGGGTCGAGCAGAGCGACGATCGAAGCTTGCTTGTCTCATGTGAAGCGCAGATTACATGCATATGTGAGAGACGATTGTGCTCTGATTCATGAACCCCCTGAAATCTGAGGTAGTCCTCGATGTATTAGCATACATCAGCATGAGCCTTGTATTGTATCGTAAGAGGCTGCACCGCGTCCTTTCCTATACATTCAGGTAATACAACATTTACTTATTCCTGTTGAATGAGATCCAGCCAAGAGGCAAGGTGCTCGAGGTAAAAGTTTCCTTCTGCACAGATACAATATCTGATTACTGTAAGATTGTACAACACATAGAGATTTAGGAGCCAAGAGTCAAGACTATCGATTCTCCTCGCCCTCATCCTCTTCTCCCTGCTCCATGAAGCAATGAAGGGAAAAAAGAGGACGAGCGTTGTGTCCTTATCAAAATCCGCATGATTATGCCTGTGAATGGTATTGTACCATGACGAATCAAGATGGACTGGGATCATGCCTTGCCGTTACTCAACGATCGGAAGAATTCGTTATAAGCATTCTCGATATCGAACAGCATCTGCGCGGAAAAGGTGAGCGGGAATGAGGTGTCAGCATCGGCAGCGACGCCAAAAGCAATTTGGTCGCGCTCAGCAGGCAGAGCGGATCAAAAAAAGGGGCGAGTGAGGGAATCGGAATCGTCTATATGTAGCAAGGACAACTCACCTGCCTGGATTGCTCTTCTGTGATTTCGTCGCTCGCTTTCATTGCGTTGAGGGCGATCAGCCTATATGTTGTAAACAGACAGACAGAGATCAGATTTAGTACCACGCTTTATATCCGTCAATTGATCGGTGGCTCTGACTAAAGACATGTTGAGGGAGGAGAACGCCGAGGCGATGAAGGATTACCTAGTGGCTGACGAAAAGCGACTTGGAGTCATCACTTACCAATGTAATATCTTTGCCCTCCCTTCCCATTCTCCACTGCCCTTGAACCTCGAATAACCAGACATCAACTCTGTCAAGAACGGATGCAGTTGATCTTTTGCTCTCAAGTTGAGTTTGAGCGCATCCATGAATGTTATGAATGACGAAGTGGTCTCTGCGACCCATTTCCCAGTTTCGGATCCTCCATCGGTAGCTTCGGCTGAATGCTCGACTGTCGCTGGGACGCCTACTGAGAGGCGGTGTAAGGCCGCGGGATGATCCATCTGTGGGCGGGTTCAATGGAAGTGTTATAAGTAGGCGATCTCACAAGACGACTCGAAGAGGGCGCTACAGATCTGTAGAAGGCAGCTGGACCAGGGGTTGTCCACTCGGAAAGCTGGTATTTCCCGGGAAGGTATGAAATGGGACCACCAGGTGATCGGAATGGAAATAATAATCGCACCCACCTTGAACCGCTTCATAAATGTCTCCACACCGCCTATCTCATCCCCTACAAGCTTCATCAAACTTTTATACTGTGCAAGAAGCTTGATGCATGCTGGCGCGTATCTGCGAGGCAACCGATCGGCGTATCAGTAACTTCAGTGCATGACTAAGCTCGTGTGAGGTGTTTGGCCATTTCATCCACAACAAGAGGAATAGCTGGAGATCCAGCGGCCAGTATACTTCGCTTAGGCATTGCACTCACTCTTTACCATTCACAGAATCTCTCACATACGCCCTCTCCAAGTAATCCAAGCTGACTATTATACTATACAGCGTTGCCAAATTCTCCGTCTTCTCCCGCTCCGCATTGGTGGTCCATAATCTCACTTCCTCGTCGAGATTCATCATTGCGCTTGCGCACTGGTCGTCCCCGCTAGCTTTTCCTTGGTCACAAATCAATCGGTTGTTCAAATATTTTGCGTCCTTCGATGGGTAGACAGGCAGGCAGGGGGTGAGCGTGGGTTTTTCGGTCCGGACAACCCGCTTGGGATGTTCGTGGTGATCTATTGGATTTCGTTTGTTCCTCACGGCGATGCTTTTGGAGCTTTGTGCCTCTGGTTTGGGATCGAAGAGTGTTCTTGGTGTTCTCTGTTCTTGTACAAGGTATGAGAGATAAGCAGTGTTTCGTCGAGGTCATATGGATCATCAGACATAGCAAACATCAGACCTGGATATCAAACACGTCATGCTACTTAGCTGAATGCTACGATATGATGAGCGTGTCTACAGTGCTAAGCGAAGCGCGCTTAAGCACTGCTAATAATGCTTTGTTAACGCCGGTCAGTACTCAGTACAACTTTACCCCCTTACCTCCTCACCCCCTTGCTGATCCTTTATATATGCATATCATCGCAGATCCATCTCATAGCTATATCTCATCTCTACATACCTGTCCTCGTCTTTGTTCCTTCTCCTATCGCATCGCACCGCATTGCATCCCGTTTGGACGAATGGTGTATACCCAATTACTCAGTATCAATGTCCTGTATCTAAGGCGGATAACCGAAATCCCCATTATCACCTGAACATAGATTAGGCGCCAAATTTCGGTACAGCGAACGCTCTTATGCGATTCAAATAATACCAACAATTCATTCATTCATCTATCTATCTACCGGAACATCTCATGACCTTGACCTGATCGTCCGCTCATATCGGCCCAACATTGACAGTTCAGCTCTGGGGGAAATAGACCACGCGACCTGCAACATATTTATATCAAGGGAAACGCTATACGAAAGAACGAATATCACCGCTGGCATTTCTGTGTATCTGTATACAAACACAAGCTCCAATATCCTTCATCTCGAGCTAGTGCCACATAGCATCGCTATCTCCGAACAGGATAGCCCTCAAGATACAGGTTAGAGAGGGAACTGCTTGCTATTTTGCCTCGAGTCAGGGAGTCTCTCTTCAAACCGGTTCAACGAACAATCAGCCGACCAGAAATCAAGCTTCGAGACGAGATGAACGCAGAAGAAGGTAGTGCAGAGTCTTCAAGATCTGGCACCTTACAAAAAGAGAGAGATAACATTATGTCCAATGACGCTGGTAACGGGAATGGGAAGGACAAGGGCAAGGGCAAAAGCAATGAAAACGGAAACGGTAATGGTAATGGTGACGGTAATGGTAATGGTGAGCTACTGAATCTGCAATCGCCATCGTTTCAACCCAGAGCATGGGAAAGAGCTGACTCTATGAGCTGATCTTTTTCGTACTCTAGGCGATACCCATCCCGCTGTAGACTTCACGGCGGGCGTCATAGCCGGTAGGTTTCTTGGCTATTCCTCTCCTCTCAGATATTCCACCACGTCCCCATGCAAATGACATACTGATGATTGCTGACGTTGATCATAAACTCTGCAGGCGCTGCGGGACTTGTAGTCGGACAACCCTTCGACGTTGTCAAAGTGAGATACCAAACGCCTCAGTATGCTGGCAGGTACACTTCGACTTTTGGCGCTCTAGGTTAGTGGATCCCGCCCTCATATTGTAAATCTCAGCTGTTCATCAGGTGTAAGATTGGATCTGAGACCATACATGGGTAGTCGGCTGACTGTTCTGTCCACACAGGCTCAATTGTCAAGGAGGAGAAAGTGAAAGGCCTGTTCAAAGGAGTGACTTCACCCATGGTACGCGATACCCCTCACGAGATTCGCTAAGACCATACAAGCTGCAATGCTGACAGCTTTGGGATTATCCACAGGCAGGAATAGCCTTCGTACGTATACCTAAAACCCCAGGCCGTCTGATATCAGCCAGAGTGTCATACTGACCCCTGGATGGTTTTGATTGGAATTGTTGTACTACCTTGCAGATAAACGGAATAGTATTCACGTCATACTCGTTCTTCATGAAATTGCAGCTACCAGCCGATTCAAAGAACGAGCCGTCTTTAGGCCAGATCTTCCTGGCTGGAGCAGGCAGCGGTGTGGTCAGTGCGTGAGTAACCTCGGTATTCTCGTATTTCTTTGATACAATCGTGAAGAAAAGGTCTTTCTCGGTGTTGCTCTGACTTGTTTATTGGCGACTGACACCACGTGATACACAGCACGCTCACATGTCCTATCGAGCTCATCAAGGTGAGTCCTTTGATCTGCGCTACCGCTCTTCCGAGTCTTTCATCCACTTTTCTCATCTGGCTTCAGTCGTGCCCACTCTTAGCAGTGCTAGCGAGATTTGTTCCCAGCTGACATTTGTTTGTTGCAATCTCTCATAAGATCCGTGAACAATCTGCTCCTCCACACGTCAATACCTCCACTATTGGAGTAGTAAAGCATATTCTCCGGACAGATGGACTGAGAGGGCTGTTTCGAGGCTTTGGCGCCACTGCTATGAGAGATTTGGCTTACGGACCATACTTCTTCACGTGAGTCACTGTTCTTGCTGTCCTTGACCAAGCATATCGTCCTAGGGGAAGGAGGATGTTGGAAAATGAGATCAGATAAGATATTGGGTCGCCGGCGCTTACCATCTTCCACAATCTTTATCCACAGCTATGAAGCCCTTCTTCGCCTTTTCAAGTATATGAAGACGCCTCCGTTGCCCGAAAGCAGTAGAAGACACGAGGGACATACCTTGATTGATGAGGCTGAAAATGAGCTTTCGAGCGGACTCAGTTGGCCCGAGCTTATGGCTGCTGGAGGTATTGCCGGTGTTACTGCTTGGCTGGTGAGTGGTACGGAGTGATCACCTTGCGGAGATCGGCGGACGATGGCACCAAAAAGTCGCACTTATGCCGACTGATTGATCCCGGCAAGTACGGGAGGGAAGGCTACGATCAGAAGCAGACGAGAACCCAGACCATACAGCGTGGCTGGCGCTGACAGACACCCTCACGACCATAGGCGACATTCCCATTAGACGTTCTCAAGACACGTTTACAGAGTGCAGAGTGGTCCACCACAACCTCATCAGCTCCAGCCTCAGCTTCAGCGATATTGACGAAAGTAAAACGACCATCACTGTGGACCGTTGGCAGAGATGCGGTTAGACAAGAAGGGTGGAGAGTCATGTTCGCTGGTCTTGGACCTACGCTGATACGGTGAGTGAGCGAGCGAGCTGACTCTGTCGACCAACCTACCGTTCAATGTCCTCTTCACCATGTGGTGAGGTGACCTAGTTTGCATCGAGGAGAGAGATACAAAATACGATCGGATTAGACCGATTGGTTACCGTAATCGGCTCTCACGTGCAATCATACCTTCAAAGAAATTCAAACCTCCTCATCTTGTAAAGCGCAGAGCAAGCAAGCTGACTGCAGTATCTTTCCCGTACGCCTCGGCTTCCCTCCCCCTCTTGGCATATCTTGCTACGTTACCTGCGTATCCTTACACCGATCTGATGTTTATGTACCATCCGTCCTTCCGATCCGCATCCGTTTGTCGTACGTTCGTACGACTTGTCGCATGTTCAATAGAGCTGTACCGGTAAGTTCAAATCCTATCATACATAAGTCTCCTCCCGATCTTCCGATCTTCCCGACATTCCGATCCGTGCCCATCCATATCTATGACTACATAACGCAGTAATATGCGTCGTGGAGTCATCATCCGGGCCCACAGTACGACGCTTGTTTGTGTTTGTGTTTGTCATGACTATATCACGACATGTCGCGTTGTGTACAAGGAATGGCTGATGCTGATATCTTGCGTTTGTTTCATTCCTGCCTTCGTTCGTTATCTTGTCTTTGCTTGTCTTGTCTTGCAGACCAACATGGTCATATTCCTGACCTTTGAAGCGTGCGTGGCTGGCATGTCTTGAAAAGGCCAATTTATTCGATGAATTGGCAACCGAGTAAGTAAGTAACGCGGCGCGGCGCGGCTCGGGTCTTAGCGTTAGCGCGCTTTCGCCGCCGAAGGAGTACGGACGCCTCATGAGCGAGCGCCTTTCGGACAAGGACAGAGGACCAAGAGAACCAACCAATTTTAGATCTGGCCCTCATCTAGCTTTAGCCTGTGACGTCCAAAGGTTCGAGGTCAATTAATCAGGCTATCGGCCCATCGAGCTTCTTTGTCCGCCTAGATCAGGAACGAGACAAGACAAGCAAGAACTCGACCGCTTGTTTATCTTGGTCCATCTTCGTATTGTAATTCATCTAGCATGTGTGTTTTGGAAAATTAGCATCTAAATAAAATCATAGCATGAGACTAGCATATTTTTTTTTTGTCTCATATCACATCATATCATATCATATCATATCTGCATGTATCGTATCGTATCGTATCGTTTGGCATGACCTGATAGACACATGACATATCCTCATTTCCTTCGGACACATACCGTACGAGTACCGTTGAGGCCCTTCCTTGGATGTCATATTGAATTCTCACGCGTCAGTGGCATGGGGAACGCCATTATCTCTGTCGGAAGACAGATTCCATCCCTTCCGCTGTTTGCTGTTTGCTGCCGCCTTACTACGACCCATGCGCGGCAGTATGTCACGGTCACGTTGTCAGTTAGACTGCAGTGATGTGGTCGTCTTACGACGACATCACGTAACCTCTTCCGTGCCTATGTACCGCACCGTCAACCGACCGACCGAGCTTAGTGTAATAAGTGTAGTATGTAGCCTCACATGTGTCTCCTTGTTATTATTATTATTAATTTATTGATACATGTACTGTAGCCTCTTCATCACGAGCTTGGCTGGCTGTAACTGATAAGCTTTAGCCGTGCCGTGGTGTCGTGTCGTGTCGACGTTGACGTAACCCCAAACTCAAGCGTGACTGACCTGACCTGAGCCTAAGCGTAACTTGGCGTCTACAGTATCGGTAAGCAATCAACATAGCCATAGCATGATTCTGTCTGGACTTGCCTGTAATTGGATCTGAGGAAAGGAACAGCCTGCGCCTGGGAATTTTGAAACGCATCTTTGGGACCTCAATCTTCGGACTGAAAAAGGGGTGACTGACTAACTAAAACATTCCGGACCTCGCCCTCGGCTTAACCTTGGACCTGACCTGATCTGACTTAACCTGGAAACGTTAAACTCTGAAGTCTTTTTTTTTTTTTTTGTGAATTGCAATGCAAGATTGATCTGAACTGTATTTTCCCAACTTTGTACGAACAAACAAATAAACAAATAAACAATAAACAAACAAGATACCTTGACGTCTTGGTTAGATAGATAGATGTATGGCGTCGCATGCATGATCTGAAAACCTCTAGCTTAAGTAACCAGCGACTAGTAATACAGAGATTGTTAGTGTATTGCATCGTGCTTGTGCGTTGTGCATCTGCATGCTACGCTAGACGAGTAATCTACCGGGATAAAGCTCGGAAGCTACTACTTCTACTTCTACTGTACATATGAGAAAAGGTTTTCAGAAGAAGCAAGAGAAAATTCCAATTGATTGATCTTGATTGTCCAGAAAGGAGTGCTCATTAAAAAAAAAACCCTATGTGGATGAATGAACGAATGGTTGAATCTATGCAACGTAGTGTAGTATAGTAGACTACTTATATATACAACTAAGAGCGTCATTTGCTTACTTGGATAATGTCCTTCTTACTGTACAGACTCGAGAAACGGCCCACGCAATGAATATCCCGGTGAAGCAAAAGCAAAAGCAAAAACCACAGCTAAGGAAGGTGCTGGAAAGGAGATGATATGTAGCAAAAAAAACGAATGAATGAGTAAGATAGATGGCAAAATCGCCAGCGAACCATTGTCCTTGGGAGTGTGCGTGTTTTGTCTCGAGATATCACGCATATATTCCACACTGAGTGTAATATGTCTGCTCGTCGTCCTCGTCTACTTGGGGCACCACAGGCTTCTTTTGACTGGGCACGATGCTCCCAGCCCAGGTCCGCGCGATCAGCGGAGGAGTGACAAGCGTGGGTGTGGAGATATCCTCCTCGTGCTCCCATTCGTCGTCCGTCTCACTTTGACTTGCCATTAGACCAGGAGTCGGATCGACAACAGACGCAAGCACTAGCTTTTGAGTGACATGGGAATGAAGCGTTGGTCGACGAGGTGAAGGTGAAGGGGAAGGCACAAACTCGTCGACAATCTCCGTGGACGAAGGTGTCTTGATAGTGATAGAGATCACAGGCCGCTCGTTCGAGTTTCTCGATTTGGGCGGAGTTATAGGACCTTCCTCGTCAGAGTCGGAGGCTGAGCACATGGAAGCATTACCTTCCTCTACTTCGTCCTCGGAAGAAGCGTCCATCATGGCTGGGTGAGACGCCGCGTACTGAGACATGGACATCTCGTATCGACCCTGATCATCTGCAGACCATGATTGCCACATTCGAGACCGCCTGCTGACCTCGGCAGTGACGAAGCGAGGCGCGTTGAGGGGTTGAATGCCGTCGCTGTAGGCTCGTCGAATCGCTCGGTCGGCCAATCGTCCTCTTTCGAGACCATCGAGCCAAGTTCGCTTGCCTTCCTCGCGCTCATATCGCGAATTGAGCTTCTTAATCTGGTTGACGCGAGACGCGATCGACGTCAGACTAGCCAATAGAGATGCGTAAGCGGTTCGATGATGAGCAGGGAGAGCGTGTGCAGGAGGAATCGAAAGCAAGAATGCTTGAGGCGAGGGATTTGATGGTTTGCGAGCGGGCGTGGCGCATGCCGAGGGGGAGAAAACCGAGGTGGCCGGTGTGACAGGCGAAGAAGCTGACTCCATATCTGAGTCGTCTTCAGACATGGAACTCGATGATGAGGAGGCGGAAGCAGAGCGTGATCGGGAAGAAGGCACGATATCCTTCTCAAGTTCCTGTCGACTGACACCACAGTTGTCGATGATGTTGTTGATTTCGGCTTGTACCCGAGCGAACTCCTCAAGCTGACGTGAGGTCTCTGAAGCGATAGCCCAGGGGAAGTAAGCGGAAGGCATCTGCTCTTTCAGTTGAGGGAGCACGTATCGACGGTAGGTGTCTACCAGCAATGATCGAGCCGCTCTTCGGTGAGCCCGGGCGGGAGCGCATGGTGGCGCCGATAGTGAAGGCCGTATAGACTCGGCAGGAGGCGAGCTAGGTAGCAAAGGTGACAGCAAGGAGAGGAGCAATGACGAAGGTGTTCGTCGTTGAGCGGGCGGGTTCGAAGGTTGCCTGCTCATTGAGGAGGACGCTGAAGAGGTAGAAGCAATGCTCGAGATGCTTGATCGAGGTGATGCGGGAGCTTGAGCAGGCGCTGAGAAAGACAGCTGGACCTCCTCTACCACGCGATGCAGCTGGCTGATGCACGCCGAAGTCAAAGGCAACACAGTGGTGGTACCATCGATGAGGTTGACAGTAATGTTGGAGGACGGCAGGGAGAAGGTGACATCGTCGATGATGCCGGCAATCCAGCTTGACTTCTCGCCGAGGAGGACATTAGGGCAGTAGATGTCTTCTTGCAAGCATAGTGACTTGTGACCAAGAAGCGCAGGAGGAAGCGGCAGTTGTCGGGAACTGTGATCAACAAGGGAGTCAGTCACTTGTATTTGTTTGTATGCGACACGTATCAAAGGATAAAAGCTGTGTATGTCGGTTTGACCTTTGTGCATGACAACACAACCACCAGGCGGAAAAGGCACTCACGAGTAAGGGTGAGTAGGTAGAGGAAGGGTGAACAAGATAGTCAGGGGGTTGGGATTGGCCGTTGTAGGCAGAGGAAGCAATCGAAAGAGCATCGTATTCGTGGGGATGAAAGGAGAATAGACAAAAGAGTGTATAGCAGAAGAAGTTGCCTTGCTTCTTTTGTAGACTCCCAACTGGAAGTACGATACCGCTCCTGACAATCGCCTTATCGGACAAAGTGGCCAACTTGACTTAATTACAAGCCTATGTTGAGTCACAAAGGAGGGTGAAGGACGCGTTTACAATCCAAATCAGATGTGTCGGGGACAATCAGGGCCAAGTGGGCAGGCGATGCCGAGTGGCCGTTGATGGCGAGACAGGACCGCGAAGTAAGACCGAAAGACGAGAAGACGGACAAGCGAGTCGTGACACAGGGATCGGCGCAGGCTTGCTGTGCCGCTGCTATGCTGTCAGGTTCGAGCGAGACGATCTCGGGAAAGGTGAGTCGCTGATCGTGTCTTGTATGGTAGACAAGTCGATAAGGGGGAATAAAAGATGATAAGAACTGGGATGGTCGAGATCGTAATGAGGTAATATACCGATATCAGGTTACGTGGTTTGTACTCCTTGCTTCGTCTTTTGGGGGATCGCGATTCTCACTGAGAAGAGACACGGGAAGAGGGTCCCGATATATAAGTCCAGTCGAAAGATGGAAAGAATCCAAGGAAGTAAAATCGAAAGAGGGAAAATCGATGCCAATAGGTATAAATGAGGGAATGTCGATGTTGGCTTGCTTTTGCTTTTGACTATATTTCTGAAAGGGTGGAAAAGGCGGGACCGAGACAAGGATTACTGTTATATTTGAACAAGAGGCGAGTCTAGTCCATTCAGCACCAGTGTTTGTAGCTCGACAGATAGAATTGGTGGTGAAGTATATGATATGGCAAGGTGGGAACGCCCCAGTGTCGGATCGGTATGATTGTCCGCTATCCTTCTTGCTGAGTGAGTCCTGTCGTAGGCGATCACTACGGTATATACCCGCAGTTTCCCTGCTGTCTCGAAGTGTTTGTGAAAGCAGGAAGAAACGAGTAGTCGAAAGACACAGAATAACGAGATACAGCCGACAAGGCGAGTCGAGTTGTCTGCCGTCCTAACAGAAGAAGAAAGGAGCCAAGATCTATCCTGAAGAAAATGAATAGGTGTGGGGAAAACACAACGTAGTGTCTGATAGACTGATTCACTTTTGTATCTCTCTATCTCTCTATCCGTGTTGCCGTTCAGCGATCCAAAAGAGTGGGAACAGCTAAGGCTGGCGGACGAACGACGCTAAAAGCCAATTTTGCTGTAATGGCAGACGGTGATGATGATCTGGATCTGAGTTTATCGAGACTGATGAGTGGAGCTCGAAGTCATGAACCGAACAGTCTGAAGGCAAGGCGATAGCGGATAAGTTGAGGGCGCGCTCTTGTGTGTATGTGTGTCTATGTCGCGGTTGTGGAAAATATGGTTATGGTCGGTTATGGCAAGTCGAGGTGTTTCTGAATTTGAATGAACATGTCCCGGGGCGATGGCGGTAGAAGAAGGAAGGCGACTGAATGGGATGAGCTGAGATGAGGTGATGATGATTCAGATTGACTGTCTGTTTTTAGGGTTGATGATGTATAGGATATAGGATGGATGGGATGGATGGGATGGATGTGCTGAAAAGAAGAAAATACTGAATGCAGAAGACGAGTATGATAGGAAGCTGATAACGTGTATTATGTCTAGCTAGGACTGCAGCTGCAGCTGATAGAGATGATGGAATCTGTGGAATATACGCATTTTTTAGATTCAATCCAAGTGAACCATATCAAACTATGCTGCGCTAAAATGACATGTTACTAGTGCAAGGGGTAAAATGTAAAGGAAGAAGGGACCAGGACAAGGACGAGGACGAGGAACAAAGATAACAAGGCACAGAGTCAGAGTTAAGTTACTTTGCTGTAGCAATACTTTCTTCCTTTCGATCTCGGCCTGGATAGCGCGATGCGATGCGATGCGAGTACGATGAGGTGAGATCAGATAAAAGTCATTCTCAGGGGAACAAAGGGGGCGGGCAAGGCAAGGCATAGTATAGTAATAGGGCTTGTGAAATGGGTACCCTGGGGGTAGATCAATGATCAATGATCAACCATCAGTGATCAGTGAGTGGTGATGATTGATGATTAGGGGTGGGAAATGCGGAAACGAGTATTACTGAGTATGATTTCATGATTTCATCACGTCTCAGATTATTGTATCGCGAAAACACGAGTTCAGGGTGAACAACCGAACAACCGCCGATACAGCATATTCTTTGTGCGGTTAGCGTGTTAGCGTTGGTATGTATCGGAGATTATAACTTTTTACCTCCCGATATCCCTTGCTTCAGACCGGGATCAGTAATTCTTATTTTCTCATCTGTGCCGCTGATCCGCCTGAGGAATTAGCGTTAGAGGTCAGGACGCATGCTACTGTGTACCCGAGAGTCCGAGAAGATCGAGAACTCTTTGGACTGGATTCACGTAATTTGGTTGGGCTTTGGGTTCAGGGTGACGCTTTCTTTAGTGCTGGGCTGTACCGAACAAGGGGAGAGGGGGAGCTGCGGGAAACGAGGAAACGAGAAAGAAAAATCGTCGTGCTAGGAGCTAAGCTCCTTGTATAGCTGCCGATGGATGGCGGGATATGTGTTTCCTTATGTTTGCTTAACGTGACACGCATGTTGGCGGCCACGAGAGCAAAGAAATAGAAAAAGGCGTTCATTCACCTGAACCGACTTTGACTTGCAGTTTTCGAGATCCGTAGAACTTGGAATCGAAGTGCATGGCGGAAGATGCTACAGTATAGTAATCGCACCTGTACATGCGATAGCTATCTATAATACAGCACGAGGACTTGAAACGTGGCCCTTACATACACATAACGCCATACATCGTTATTAGAACGTGGTCGCCTCCTTTTAGATAGGTGAGCCCGTGGAACCCGTTCGCGTTATTCTCGGGTCTCGGTCATGCGGGAACGGTATGTGTGCATCATAAAGCCCTCATTCCTTGTACTCACTCCTGTACAAAAAGCCCATGCAGCCATGCAGCCATGCAGCCATGCAGCCATGCAGCCATGCAGCCATGCAGCCATGCAGAAGGATCCCATGATCACGTTGTCGGAAGGTATTTTTATACTCGCTGCGAGGTCATGGCGATTGACATTGAGAATTTCAAGAAAGCCACCGACACATGGGACAACGTTATGAGGACACGCACACGCACATGCTCATCTATAGTTACGGTTACGGGTACGGGTACGGAACGGCATCTATGTACTCAATGTGCATCCCGGGTGAGAAAGGATACGTATGTATATATGTATGCAGTCAAGAGTATGTATGCAGCCATTCTTGTTGACGTTTGCGATAAGCGTTCGTCAAGATGTCGAGAGCAAGAGGCAGAGGCAGAGCATCTCATCATCGTTCAACTTTTATTTGTACAGTACGATCACATGAGCAGTAAGTATTGCATCGAGCTTCGAGCCATCATGCATGCGTGCAACATGACCTGTCAAGCAGATGCATACGCTGGGAACTCTTGGTAACATATGGCATCATCCCATCCAATCCATTCGAGACGTTTGACTGATCAGCGAGTCTCATCAGAAAATACGCCTTCCCCCAAAAAGGTGTCAAATCACGTATCCATTCATCTTTCCCACGAATACTGAAAACGGGATCGTACTGTATGTCGCCAAACCCTTGGCAAAATGGCAAAAGGCAAATGAGAATCAAAGGATAACTTGCGAAACATTCCTGCATACAGATGTCACACACAGAGTACTATGATACTAGGATACTATGAATCTCCTACAGAGTCTGCGTACTGGATGATGGATCATCGTTATATCGAGCGTCCGATGATGTCTCGGAAATCGGGGTCTCCCTCCTCGCACTCGTCACACCCATATACGATTCAACCTATACTAGGGCGTCTGTTGTTGTTGTGCTGTGTCCCACGGAGAAAATGGAGTCGGACCGATCGATGGATTGATGAATTGATGGAGGCTGTGATTTCTTGTTTGATGCGATTTGATGCGAGACCACAATGCTTTTACGCTAAGCTATATCTTTGATTGATTGTTGACTGAAGATCGACATGAGACACAGCCTAAAACCACCGAGCCATTCCGTATGGCCTATGCCCTATGCCCCAGACACGATACAACAGATAGATAGCCAAAGGATGATCGCTTATCATCAGTATATTGAAGGGGTAAGGGGGGACGATCTGTGTTGTCTTGCGTGCTTGATGGATCTTCGAAGTAGAACGTATCAATCAGTGTTTAGTGTTTGGGGGTACGCAACACCCTTGGCAAAGGCATCCTTGCATCACAGCTGAAATGCGATTTGCGCTCAACGAAAAGATTGATTGATGGTCGGGTTGGGAAATGGGGTTGTGACTGTTCCTCCGTTTGTCCGTCAACCAACGCACAGGCTGTTCGGTATGAGTACCGTACATAGCTCATGTCCGATGGGCTGTGCGCATCTACCAAGCTATCGGTACCGAGACGGGCAGGGCAGTGGGTCATAGCGAGTCCCAGAGAGAGAGTGCGTATGTGTGCAGCGGTAGGAAGTCACTCGTCTCGGTCTTCGGGTTTGATGGTTTGATCGTCAGTGGTCCGAGTGGAATCCGCTGCGCTGCTCACAGGTGGTCTGAGCCACACTACCACGAACGAGGGTGAATATTTTATTTTGTCCGCTCGTGTGTGCACCGTTGTCCATCATTTCTCTCGCCCAATCGTGTTTTTTTTTTTTTTGATATGGACTGCATGCAGCCTACGAAACGATAATCCATCGACCTCACAGTACCAATTCAATTCCAGTCCGGACGAAAGGACTCATGCTCGTACAGCGAGTAATGTAAAGTATCAACGTATCAATCTCACCGGAAACCGAGGTCTCGCCTCGCCGTTTAGAAACTTGCGATGATCGGTGGCGGCCGGTTTCAAATACGATTCCAAGCTAACAACCCCCCTCTCCCCTTTTCTCGGCCTTGGAGTGGGAATCATCTCGTATGAGGGATCGGACCTGGACTACAGACTACGGTAAACCTTGTCTAGTACAGTAGCGCTGGTGAAGCCTATGCCAAGGTCAAACCTGGTTCGGCTCGGTTCGGCTCGGTTCGGCTCGGTTTGATTTCACCTGGGACTGGCCTTTCATCAGAATCAAAACACCGGGTTTCTCAGCGGTCGGTTTATTTGAACAATCACGATCACTACGCTCGAGCTGCGTTTTTGTGCATAGGGAAGCGAATCCGATCAACCATCGAAGAAGAAGTGAGACATGACGGGAATGTATCTTATCATAGTCGTTAATCTTGGCTGCGGCACGGATGTCTGGCCTCACCGTCCTTTTCTTTCCCTCACTCCCTTCATTTCGTTGTGGAGAGTGCGCCAAGTCCATACCGGGGCCTTGCAGCCTTCCAGCCTCGGCGAAGAGCCTTCCGAAAGTCAAGGTCGCGTCAAACCACCACCAAATCAGCTCGTTGTGGACTTTGATGACGCGTAGCTATATATATATATACAGCAAATGTCTGCCGGTACCGGACTGCATGCTGTTATCCTAGCAGCCCTACCTGAAAGATGGTCAAAAGCGATCGAAACCCACCCAATCTCCGTTTCCTTTTTTCCATCCTTTGCTCTTTTAACTTTCCTGCTTTCGTCATCTGACCTTACCGCTCCGGCCGAGACTTTTTTTTGTCTCACTCCGTCTTTCTCTCATCTTGTATACATAGGTGATAGATGTATATCGGAAACACGGGAAACTCTAATACTGTAGCTACTTTTATGGATTCCCACCAAACAAAACCCCTGAGGAACGACCGATAAGGGATGGGATATTGGAAGGTCGGAAGGTCAGAATGTCAGATTCGGTTAGATCGGATCGTGTTCCAAACTTTATTACAAGCAATCGCAAGCAATCGCGTTTTGCGTTTGCGTGTCCCTTATTTCCCATTCCCATTCTCACCTTCCTCAGTCGCAAACCGGTCATTGCGTCATACTATGTGAACACCAGCATAAGTCCCAGCAGTACGAAGTGTTGATGAGCACTTGTTCATGGATATTATCACTCATCACCCAATGGACTGCGGCACGGAACGACCGGATTGTCCCGGATAGGCACTGCAGACGATAACTGGGTATCTGGATCTACATATTCTCTATATGGTTATAGGTTAGCAACCATACTCATACCGGTCAGTGACAAGTTCGGACCCGAGACAAAGTTGCCGACATGACATGTGTAGTTTGATGCATGTCTGATCGGCTGGAAAAACTACAATAGGCATAGCGAAGGAAGGTAGATGTGAGCCAAAGAAGTACAGAGTAGCGTGAACAGGATCTCCGGGCTGAATACAACCCTCCCCTGCCGTCTACCTTCGACCCATATCACATCCTATCATACCTCAAAACCAAGCCCGAAGACCAGCATCGCCATCGTCAGATGATCATCGCAACTCAGCATGACGTAGCTAAGAGGCAACACTCATCGCCTCTAACCCCTGTTCGTCCCGGATCCCAGCTCGTCCTTCGCCGTAGCACCAAAACCAAAACCCAAGCCCGCTTCACCACTACCACCATCGAGCTCTCCCGCCTCGTCCTTATGATCTGCCAGGTGAGAGTTGAAGATCACACAGATCTGATACAGCCTGGAAACACCCCGGTGTGAAGACGCGAGTAACATGACTCTAGAACAAGATGTAGTTCTCTTCGCCGGCAGTACGGTGCCCAGTTACCCGTACCCGAAGGAAGGAAAAAACTGTATCAGGGGATCGACCTCATCTGCACATGTAGATCCCAAGGATGATCAGACGTTCTTCGAGCATTTGATAATGGTCGGCCGGAAGAAGCATCAGGAAGGGATGGGATGGGATGATACGCGATTAGGGTTTGGGGAAAGGGGAGAGTTATGCGATGCCCAGTCTCCCTGATACGGATGGAAGAGATAGAAGACGTGTTTCCTCGCTGATCATGAGAGAGGTGGTTTCGAGGATTGATTCGAGGTATGAAGTGAGTTGAGTTGCTAGGAAAGACATCGCCAAAGCTATACGTCGACTATGATCCTTGACCTCTCCTCGATATCTGTGAAAGATAAACGAGAAGAACACAGATCACCCAAAGACATGGGTCAGAAAGCCATGGACAATCCGACCCACCGCCAACGACCTTCTCCTTAAACTTGCCTCGACCTCCGTCCAGCGGCCTATCGGTGACCCAAGCGAAAGAGAAAAAATTAAGTGCCACCGTCGCGCAAACCGCCCAAATCCTAAAAAGAAGGAGCTCTCGATCGATATCGCCCGGGATCACAGGAAGAAATATATGTGAGAGCGCCCGCTCGATGAAGATGTGATATGGCCATTATTGTATGAGCGCTGAACGTTAGGTGTGATGACAATTGGTTCTTAAGGGCCATCTCCGCTCGGGGGAAAAGGTAGAACATGAAGCGCGTTTTCCTTGATCCTCTCTGTGAGCATTTTGCCGCAACCAATGATGACGAACAAAACACAAAAAGAGGGGACCATTCTTCAATCTCCGCTACTTCCACAAAACGTCTTCTCCAAACCACCACCATCTGCCACATGACAGAGGCAATAGTGAGCAAGGGACGGGACGGGAAGGGGAAACTGAAAGGCATGGAAGTTGCGCTCTAAAGATGCCTGATGGACCACTCATCTAGGGTAAAGCCCCTTCAGAGCATATCATCCGCGGTAAGATGTGATGCAATGAAATCCCAAAAGTCAAAGTATGACTCTGCTCTCGATCGATCGCCCTGACAAAACATCAGGCAGGCTCGTACCCCCGGATTTAAATATACCAGCTCAAGGACAGTGCAAGACTGCCCAAGGTGGATAGGATGAGCGGGTGTTGTTCCTGGATTGACGTCGCTATGTGTAGACGTATTTGAGCTGGGACGCGAGTCTGGGGTCGTGGGCGATGAGAGAGCGGGATTGAGGGCGATGAGGTGGTGAGGTGTATGCACTATGAGAGGCGTAGTATCAGTGTCGGTTATAGTAGATGACATTATTAATGTGTCGACAGCGAGAGACCGTGACGCTAGTATGAACAGATCACTCACCTTAGGGTTAGAAATAGTCTCTCGACCGCAAAGCCCCTCCTTTTCACCGTTTACATCACCCGTCAAAACCAACAAGGTGAAGGAGCATCTCTGACAGCCCAAACCAAAAGCCAAACACAGAAAACCCCCACAGCACTCCTACTGACCAATACCGAGACCCAAGCAAATTAAAACGGGCGGAAGAGATGAAGGATGGATCTCGGTTTCTGTCTCTGGAACGAAACGGGCGATACGAGAGAAGGGGGTGGGATGATGGGGCTTCGGACTTCGTTTTTGCTTTGAGTCTAGCTGAGACGGAAGGAGTGATCAAAAGAAAAAGGGGCGAGACGTTGAATCTTTTGGCTTGTAGAGCCAAGAAGAGAAGCCAAGGAGAATGGAATATCTAATCTTGCTTTTGAAATTCATGGTTCAGCGGAATGGAGGCTCATGCGCACTCAGTTGATCTTTGGGTTGACTGGAAGGGGAACCCCGGTTCCAACGGAACATTGAGACACGACGCGACTGTTTATACGGTATGTAAAGTCACGTGATTACCTATCGATGTAAACAAATCGGTTGCATGAAGCCGGATATCATGCCTGTGCGCATGCTCAAGCTAGTGCGTAGGTTCGAAACCATATGGCATGTTGATCAAGGGCATATTGCCCACCCGCAATAATCTCGAAGCAACCCTCGGCCAGAGAGAGTCCACCAGCGTTCGTCGGTGAGCCGTCAGAAAAGGAGCGTCTTCTCCCCCCGAGATGTCTCTTTCATACGAAGAGCAGCGTCTCCAGAATATCCGGTGAGCGGATAGTCCCCTTGAACTGCCCCTGCCCGTGAACACACAGCCCGGCACTTGCGCGGGCGCGAAGAAAGCGATAGCTCATTTCATTGACTGTTCGCAGTGACAATGAAGCTTTGCTTCTCTCCCTTGGTCTAGGAGCGCCCACTACCAAGTCCAAAACAGCCTCTGCGTCCAAGCGCAATAATGCTGAAAATACTCAAGCTAAACCGAGACCGAAACAGAAATCCAAATCCGCGCCGCGGAAGTCAGCATCAGCCCTATCATCGAAGCAATCGAATGTCGACTCAGATGACGACGAAGAATCATCATCGTCCACACCTGTGCGCAAGGTACGAAAGCTTGCTGCAGAAGAGACAACTGGATTGAGAAGGTCCGCTCGATCCAGTGCAAGGAGTACGCCAGATTACGTTGGGAGACAGGCGATGTACGTTGAGATACCTTCGAAATCCAAGTCGCTAAAACGGCGAAGAGGAGGAGACGGGAGTGAGGAGAGTGAGGATGAGGAGGACGATTATGAGGAAGAAGGCGATAGGGAGCTGATGAGGAGGGCTCAGAAGCTGGGCGTTAGGACGCAAGATCCGTGAGTTCATTAGGGATATACTCATCCTCGCACTTGGTGGATCACACATGATCCGCATTTTGAATACTGTTGGCGGTGCTGATTTGATCTAATGATTGATGTAGCAAAACATTTGGTCATATTCCTGGGGTGGAAGTGGGCACTTGGTGGGCCACGAGGTAAGTGCGAGTGTGGATACTTCGGCTAGATTTTTGACCTTGGAAAAGCTGACCGATGCGACTCTATGTAGAATGGACTGCTCGACGGATGCCGTACATGCGTAAGTAGTGTGCACGATACGTGTCAGGTTGTGAAATGAATTATCAGGGCTGATATGATCTTCTTCCCATTATCTGACTGTTCCGGACTCCAGCCCTACGGTAGCTGGAATATCGGGCAATGCGCTCGAGGGAGCTTACTCTGTCGCGCTCTCGGGCGGTTACCCAGATGAGTAAGTGATTCTCTGAGACTGTTTCTGCTGTCTAGAAAACTTCGCATTCCGGCTCGGACCCTTCTTGAAAGGACGCTATATCACCTGGACTGTCTTGCTGGTGCTGATGCCATCGTAGTGTCGACTTAGGATACGCTTTCACCTACACTGGATCAGGCGGACGTGATTTGAAAGGCACAAAGCAGAAACCGAAGAACCTAAGGACGGCGCCTCAGACGTATGATCAGAGCTTTGACAATTCATTCAATGCTGCGCTTAAAGTGAGTACGCTGCTATTGTAACTTGTATGAAATTCTGTCAGAAGAACACATCATAAGTTTTACCGCTACTCTCCTCTCCTGGGTTGAGACGAAAGAAGACATTTCATCTCCAATACCAGCTGTTGAGAGTTGAGAGAACTGAAGGCTGACCGAAAGTTTCTCCAGCGTTCGGCCGAAACTAAACTGCCTGTACGAGTAATAAGGGGGTTTAAGCTCCCTTCGCCTTATGCTCCCGAGACGGGATACCGATACGACGGGTTGTATGTCGTCGAGAAAGCTTGGATGGCAAAAGGGTTGACGAAAGGGTTGAAAGTGTGTAGATATGCTTTCAAGAGAGTCGATGGACAGGGCGAGCTGCCCGTGAAGAGCGAGGAGGATGAGGATGACGAGCAAGACGCGGAAGGGGGAGAAGAAGGGGCGTGAAACGGTGTGAAGGCGGAATGTTTGGATAGATTATAGACTTGGTTGAAATGTAGAGCGGTACCATTTATTAGCCACCTGGATTATGCTCGTATAGCTCAGGTATCGCACTGCTCAAAGGTAGTTTGCATGCAAACAAGCGTGAAGTTCATGTGTTGAGCGTTTAAACGTGTTTCCTCGCAACTTATCACAGAGGAGAGCACGATATCGTGCAGGATGTATAGCTTGGGGGGTCAAATCGTGAATGTCCTGTGTAAAGTTATCTCCGCTCCATTTCTGCTTTGTAAAGGCGATTCGCCAAGGCATGAACATTAGTTACAGTACGAGTACAACACGTCTTCTTGGCCTACAGAGTCTGTGTGAATATCTCGTAAACCCCATCCACTTACAGTACCCTCCCCCAAGCTGGGATGTACTAGTGAAGAGTTAGAACGTTAGTTAGCGTTGCCCCATAACATTCGCATGGCATTGTGCATACCGCAGCCAGGGCTCGGGTGAATGCCACATGCACGCAGTAGTAGACCGGTCCGGCAAGTGGACCGAAAACATGAGCATAGAGCGGTACGGTGGAAACGGAGATTCAGGTTCAGGGATATACCAGATACAGGGAATGCAATCTAATGCAGCTGGAATGTTGAACCAGTTTGATAGGCAGCATACGAAGTTCACCTACACACTTGACTTTCCCGTAACTTGCTTTTGCTGATTATTCATGATAACAATATCAACACATATCCTCATCCAAATCAGATCAGATCATATCAGATCATCAACAGAGCTACATTTGATAACGAAACAAGAGACAGGCGGCTCAGTACATACACGGACAAGTAAAGAAACGCAACTCGGCTGCTCCCGCCCCGCCTCTCCCATCTTCTAACAAACAGCGCAATAATCACTTATTCTTCGGTGACGTGGACGGATCGAACGAACGATACCTTCACCAAGTTTAGGCTCAAAACTCGGCCAGTTATACGGACCGAACATTCAAGAAAGACCGGAGATCAATACACTGATCATTGTCCAATATGGCCCAATCCCAGCCCGTCTGTCAATTCTCAGATCGTCTCACGACGGCTCTAAACGCCGCTCAAGACAATAACAACAGCAACACTAGCTCGCAAGGTGTTGAAACCAACAGCTCTTCTCGACCCGACTCGTCAGTGTCAGCTGGCAGTGTACCTCACTCGCACGACCACGGTCTCGGACATAGCCATGATCATGGACATGGACACGGACACGGGCATGACCATGCAGGGGGTATCTGGACGCCTGATGAGCATGGACACACTCATGAACATTTGGAGCATGCCGGTGAGTCTGGCTTTATGCCCTTTTGGCTTGTTTCTTAGGTCTATCTGCGGTGGGACCACAACGTTTCGTGGTTGTAATCTGAGGAAACGTAGCCAGTACCGCCGAGACTGGCCGGCGTATCCTTACACCATGTTCGATGGGCTAGCGGACCCGAGTAGAGCGAAACAGCACTAGACAAGGCCCCGCCCCCCCCCCCTTTTTTTCTTCTCTCGCTGCTTTGAGCTGGCCAATTGGATCGGGGATGGCTTCGTAGAACTCGGACAAGGTGGGACGGGTTGACGGAACCCGGTTAGGGCAAAGGTATTTCGGAGGAGAAATTGCGGACAAATGCAGCTGTGTCTAGCTTATATTTGGCAGCTGCCGGACGAGCATGCTAGCGCTAGCGCGGCTTTCTGTGGACCTTCGCTCAGCAGGACTGCCCCTGTACTGCGATACAGCCAGGCATTGGGGATCGACAGCCGCAATGAGCTCAGAGGGAGAGGTGATCCCAGCGAATTGAGCGAGCTGCGAGGTAGATCAGCGGAGAACGGTGGTATAGATTAACCCTGGAAGCGACTGGTGTACTGCTGTACTGCTGTTGAGGGCAGATATCACCGAAACAAGCATCAAAAGCTAAAAAGCTGACACACGAGTTTCTTTGTCTCTCGCTTTCGGTCTCGCAGGCAAGTTCTCCGAGAGGGATATGCCTGATTATTCGGGTCGAGATTGGGTAGAGAGAGGCTTCACCATTGGTATTGGCGGGTGAGTGAGAGAGGCGATCAACCCCATCTCCGCCTGTACCATACCGTATAATTCCCGTCTTGGCGGAGAGAAATCTCAGACATCCTCACGATGCGACGTTACCACGAGCTCGTGGTATGCGCCAGTACCATTGAACCCTTGTTAGCTGCGATGGTTCCGCTTCAGCCTCAGATCGATTCATGATCCCCAGACATCCCTCTTTGTCTACGTTCCACGGTCAGAATCGTTTCGTTGAACCGGACTAGTTTGTGCTGATGAAGATTTTGGCTCATGTAATCCAATACAGTCCGGTTGGGTCAGGCAAAACCGCTCTGTTGCTCGCGTTGTGTCGAGCTCTGAGGGACGAGTATAATATCGGTACGTGGGAAATGATGGTCTCGTTCGTAACAGAATCGACAAACACCCTATCTGATAAGATTGCCTTTCCCTTGCAATCTCCTCGCTATGTCTTCCCGCTTCCTCGGTTCATCTTGTCCCGTGCAATTTGACATATATGTGCACACAGCCGCCGTGACGAACGACATCTTTACTCGAGAGGACCAAGAATTCCTTATTCGAAACGAGGCGCTCCCTACCGAGCGAATCAGAGCGATCGAGACAGGCGGATGTCCTCATGCGGCTATCAGAGAAGATATCTCCGCCAACATGGGTGCTTTAGAGGAGCTTCAAGCTGAGTTCGATACGGAGATGTTGTTTGTCGAAAGTGGAGGTGATAACCTTGCGGGTGAGTGTGTTTTGCGCCGTTCTTTGCTATCTCAGCTGCTCTCAAGTAGACACAAGGAAAATCTCGCGCGACGAGGTCTTCGCTGACTGTATATATCCACGTGCTCAGCAAACTACTCGCGAGAACTGGCCGATTATATCATCTATGTCATCGATGTCAGTGGTGGAGACAAGATCCCCCGTAAAGGTGGACCGGGTATCTCCCAGTCTGATCTGTTGATCGTCAACAAGGTGAGTGGCCGGGACGGTCGGTCAGGCTTCCATCATCTGTGATGAGTTGAACTTGTCAATGATACTGATTCTGGTTTGACCCTTCTGGTGCACAGATCGACCTCGCTCCTCATGTCGGTGCTTCGCTGGATGTGATGCGACGAGATGCTGCCAAGATGCGAGAAGGTGGACCGACCCTCTTCACGTCGGTGCGGAACAATGACGGTGTACGAGATGTGATTGACGCTATCCTCAGCGCATGGAAGGCTAGCGGTGCTGCCGGCAAGGACGGTAAGGGTAAAGGGAAGGGTAAGGGTGTTGCGTCCTGACTGAATGGAGAACGAGGACAGGAATCTAAGGACCAGTCATTCTATAAGTGAATGTCGAGCGATCCGGTGCCAAGTCCGAGCAAGATACAACCTGTCTCTGGGTAGACGTTGTAAGTAATAAGCATCACGCATATGATGTGCGCTGCTCTGCTATCTGTTATATAGATGTCGAAAGCTGTGAACAGGAATGATACTGTTCGTACGATTCTCGCCTGAAGTCTCATCTGATCCTATAGGGAAATGAATGCTATATACCCTCAATATGCCATGCCATGTCATCTTATGCCATTCATAACTCCTTCGCCAGCCCGTCTGAACTCAGTCCAATCCTCTTCGGACGCTATGTACCCTCGCCATAAAGCAGTACTCGGTCGTATGGTAGCTGAATAATAAAATACTGTATAGCCTATACTAAGCCTACCACAAATCCGCTCTTACGGCCTTATCGTTATCTCCGAGTCTAAGAAGCTGAGAAGCTATGCAAGATCACAAGATCAATTATAGTAATTAATTGCCTGATACAGTAAGTCAGCTGTGTGATTGATGGTGCCTTAAGATTGTTATACGGTGATGATAAGTAACCGAATGATCAGCGAGTGTCCTACTGTAAGGTTGATCATGTCTTTTGATCTTGTGATCTTGTGATCTTGTGATCAATTATAGTAGTTATGAAGAGAGTCGTATGCTTTGATGCTCTGATGCACTGATGCACTGATGCACAGTACAATCATTGCTTCTCAGCCATGCCAGTAGGTACAGTAGTAGTATGTAACATTCCCCACTGCACTCGCTGCACTCACTGCATTGCTGCATCCTAGCAACAGACAGCCAATCGGGTGTACGCATGCTCCCACCCTTCTCTCCCAGGACTGACGGTATATAAACCTACTTCACGATCTACCCTTCTCTCTTCTTTCTCTTCTCTTCCCTTCTTCTCTGTTGCATCAACAACTGATAAACATCCACGCTTATTCATCGTCCTACTCTTCGCTTTCGCTTTCATTTCTTCCACATACACATTTACTAGTTCATCATGGCTGACCTCGGTGTTTCTCCTACTGAGTAAGTAACATAGCTGGTTGTTCGCTCCCTCCACCTAGCTCCCGTATCACTTTCACCGGGTGTGAGGAGGTGCGACGACGGCTGGTGGGCTGTCGTGGGGGGAAGCGGCGCGATGCGTGAGTGGGGGTTAGGTGAGAGTGTTGGATTGTCGACGTCTTCCACTTCCACTTCCACTTCCACATCGTTAGCTCTGCCATTCCGATAGACTCTTACGACACGAAGCATGTCTTATCAGCGGCACTACTGCCCACTTCTTACGCTCGTTTCAAAGCTAATCATAACGTGCTTCTTATCCGCCTTTTCGCAACTTATAGCTCCGCTTCTTCCAGTAAGTCTCCTTCATAACCTTCCGAAACCACATTTCTCGACCCGACTGCGCAGCGAGCGAGTATTTTCGTATACTACTACCCACTTTTCATTCTAGAGAGAACTTGAGCTGATTACATAACTACCGGTGTGCTAGTCGAGATCAACGACGCCCTCTTCTGCGAGCATGGCATGGAAGTCTGCAAGCAGTGCGAGTTCGACGGTCGAGAGGGTGAGCGCAAGCCAGCTGTCATAAGCCTCTCCCACAAGGGAGCCATAGCTGACTCGATAGACATCATTCGCAGACAACGACGCCATGATGGGGTGAGCATACCGTACTGGCGCTTGCTTCCTGTCCCTACCATCGTTTATCCCTGGATATCTACTTACTATACTCTGATCTGGATATGGCGCTGATGCTACTTTGTTCTTTCCCGTGCTCATTTAGCCTTGACCACAAACCTCGAGGACCCCTTGAGCTTCCCGCTCATTTCAAGAACGCAAAGGACGGCTCTTACATGTGCAAGTCGCACGGCAATGCCAACTGCAAATCTTGCTGTGAGTGATCTCGCACTTCACTCAGGGGTCATGACAACTCGGCACCTCACAAATCATCGTCTGAGTCTGAAAACGAGCTGACGTCTCATTGCACGTCACTGCAGTCGGCTGGAAGAAGCAGATTACCAAGCTTCAGAAAGAAGGCAAGAAAGAGGCTTCCAAGAAGAAAACCGACACCGGTACCAACCTCTACTAGCGTTAGCGTCTCTGCGATACTTCTCTGACTGCTGCGCCTCCCGTCTTCTTTCGTTGACTCGACATGGCGCAAGAGAAATAGACGGGTCGTCGCTTTGATCACTTTCATTTCTTTGTTCCATTCTTTTCAATTTTCTGTTCGTTATCTTTCCAAGGGGTTCAAGGTATGATCGTCGTAGGGGATGAGTTTGGTTGGCGAAAACACTACGTTGTATACAAGAAGAAGACCGGTCAGGGTCGATGATGATGATGATAATGACGTTGTTGTTGTTGTGCAAAGGGGCCTGTAGCTGTGTGTACTTTAGCTGAATTAAGAAGAAAATTAAGGCGAGATGTATCCAATGAATGAGCATAAGCGAACGACCGATCACAGTCAGCTATGGGTTTTTAGGTTGTCCGTCGTCGTCGTCTCCCTTTCGAAATGTTCTGTTCCTTGAGGTCGTTTATGATTGATCGCTGATAAACATTTTCCGCAAGACCATGACCCATATGCAGCATGAAGTATGGCTGTCCTTCACGAGCGTTTTCAGGTACTCGTCTTGCTGTACCAAAATCCTAACCACAGGTCATGATTTTTTGCATAACTGTACAGTACATCTCATGCTCATACAACGGAATAGCATCATTGATGCCGGTATAATTATACTATATCATGTATACGAAGCGTCTAGTCGAAAGTCGAAAGTGTCGCAATACCCAAAATGCCTGCTGGAAAAAAACTGACGATTTTGCTCATCCACGAAGCTGGAGACCCAATTTGACCGTCATGGTATTCATGTATTCCTCTGTGTGCATGGGTCCGATCCGAGCGAGCGAGCGAGCGAAGTCATAGGCGTTGCGTGCGGCAAGAGAGCGAAAGACGATATACGAGCCGACCAGACCAGAGGAAATGAAAAAAGATGATGTAGGAATCAGAGAAAGTTGGGATTAATGTCAGTCAGCTTCTCGTTACGTACTGTGGTCATGTATAAACTCGACCATTTAACATAGAAGAAGAAAACAAAACAAAATGTTCTTTCAACTCACCAGCTTGTCGTCGCATATTCCAGTACTCCTCCAACATGCCGTTGATTTCATTATCATGCGCAGTGATGAAAGCTGCCATCTCGTTCTCCAACTCTCTTTGTTCGGCGATGAGGACGTCTCGCTGTTTCTGCCATTCGCCCCTTTCTTTCGTTCGCACTTTGTACCTGTAATATCAATCCAACAAAATGTTCATAATCAGCCCGATTACTTTAATGTGTGTTTGTCCGGAAACAAGGGATCACGACACGAAAGGAGGAACATCTCCGAGCGCGGATGACATTAAATGATGCTGAGATAAAATATGGGGTTGTGGGAGAAGACACGATACACAAACGGGAAGAAACGTTCAAAACTCACTCAGCTTTGAGCTCCTCGATCCTCTGCATGCCCTTCTTCTGCATCTCATCCATCATGACCTTTTGTCTCACCAGCTTGTCCTGTGCATTTGTCAATTGCGTTTGAAGCTGTTTGGCCTTTTCCACCATACTACCCAATTCGATCTCTTTCATCTCTTTACTGTTCTCCAACTCCGTCTTTCGTTTTCGTGCGTCTTCCACTTGACCTTTCTGCTCTAAAATTCCCTTCTCCAAATCGATCAGACCCTTGAGATCGTTCTCTAATGATCCTATAACTTCGAGTCGATTGGCCAGTTCTCGTGCTTTCACTTGGAATGAAGCGAGTTTCGACTTTTCGTGCGATACTGAAGTGTGCATCTCGGATATTTGTCTTTTGATTCGATCGGGCGATTGGACCAATCGAGATTTTGTCGCGAGGATTTGTTGACTCAATTGAGTATTCAGGTGAGCGTTGTGGGCCTAAACCGTTGATACCGACACCGACACAAGGGGATATCAGCCACGCCCTCGTCCTTTCCAGCTTTCTACCTCATTCCTGCTATAATGCGATCCCGCATGCTATACACTCACAGCCTGGTCCATCAGAGTCTGCCTCTCTCTCTTTAGCTCCTCCACTTCTTGAGACAATTTCACCTGCTGCCCTCTCAGATCAAGTAGCTCGCTTCGTAAACCCTCATTACGCTTCTGCGCTTGCTCGAATTGGGGTTGCTCGGCAGCGTTCCGGACTCTAAGGGAAGGTAGAAGCACTCGTGTCAATGAATCAACTCGGTCGTGCGCTCCAGCTGAAGCACTAGCTGCCTGGGGCGGAGGGGGAGAGTTGAAATTCCACGATGATTGATGGGCTTATCGATTGCCCAAACCACCGCACACTCACTTTATCTCCTCTATTTGGGCTTCCACGTGGTCCAGCTTGCGACGCAGCTCAACGGTTCTAAGCAAGTAAGATTAGGCAAGATAAGTATCGCTCATATACGATCGATCATGATGAACTGATAACACGCTTACCTTTCCGCCTGTTCTTGTACATCCGCCTGCAGCTGATTCTGGAAATGCATCCTCTCGTCTCTGCGATTACAGGACGATAGGGTAAAAGTCGCATGGAAAAGTCAGATTCAGCGCGCGCTCAATAAGATGATGATTAGGGGCGAAGGGAAGAACAGTGGAAAGACATACCTGAACTTGGCAAAGTTCATGATCCCACTCAAACAGATCCTGAACCGCTGAGCGTCTGGACGGGTAAGATCCGACATTGCAAAGTCTGAGATACCGCATAATTCTGCTAACGTACGGCTGCGGATGAACATCATGAGGGGTTGACAATTAGTGAGGCTAGTATCGACGACACGAAGTTTTGATTGAGTGTTTGATCGAACCCAGGCGACCGCCTTGTAGTCAGGCGCTAAGACATACCAGTGTCGGTAGAACATGGTAAATTGAAGAGCGTCATTATACAGCTCCTGCAATGGCGATGATAAATAATAACAATAAACAATAAACATCAGCTCTGCAGCTCAGACGCCTAAGTCGTAGTCTGTCGTTCGTGGTCCCTCACTGCCATGGCACGACGTTGTTGTGAAGCGAAATAAGCTGTGGATTTATGTCTCACCCTGTACTCCATCATCCCCAATAACGCAGCTTTCGGTCCCTCGATAGCTTCCATCGGCGCCGCCATCAACGCGTCCAACAATTGCGCGTACACATGCTGAGTCGTCGACGCAGTAGGTTTGGTGAGATCTTCCATCTGGGCATTGACTCCGAGCGCATGCAGACAATCCATCACTTCCATCGCTGTCAGCAATGGGAAGGGAGGAACGGGTTGAGCCGCTGCCCTACCACGGCCTTGTTGTGACATTTTGTCGTGGGCGGGGGTAACGTTCAACCCTCAAAGTGTGGCAGATCCGGGTCAGACAGCTCGATAGCTAAGCCGGTATCAATGAGTAGATGTTGGTTGTTCGATATATGTCGTCTTCAGACAAAGTGTAACTAGGTGAAAGATGCAAGCTGAGCTGCGAGAAAGAGAAAACAAATCAAGCGAGGAATGTCAAGACAGACATTTGTTGACACGAAACGCGCTCGTATTGTTGCTGTTACGTAATAATGCGCTTGATTTCCTTATGTACTCGTACGGTAGACGCGTCTGAGTCTGACGTTGTAAACAAACAGAAAACACATCCTCTTCTTCGACAACTTGCACAAGGACTCACAGAAACAAGATATCTTCATTACATATTGCCCTCCATAGCATTGATAGATCCACGTATCAGCCAGTGAAGGTCGGCACTTACATCTCTGCTCGACAATATGGTATCGACTACTTCCTCGCAGCAGCAGCAGCAGCAGCAGCCGAAATCTCGACCTAGAGCGCTTACCCCTTCCTTCCTTACCGATACTCTACCCACCCTCCTACCACCAATCTTCGAGCAAGTACAACATACCACCGCCAACCATCGCAAAAACCTTGTTCACCTACGTAAAATCCAAGATCAATGCGCGACAATAACGGAATCTGCCTCGAAGGGAATCAAGCTCATCAAGGGCACGAGGCTCGTAGGGGAGAAGGCGTTCAATACGCTCTTTGTCGATATGGTGAACAGGGTGTTACCGGTCAAGAAGGGGGTCAGCGTTGCGGATAGGGTGGTGAAGTTTGTGGCGAGCTATGTTGCCTATGCAACGGAACAGGGTCAGTCATCTGCGAGGTAATCGCTCTTCTTTCGAGCGGCTGGCTGATATGTTCTCGTTGTTCACTATAGATCTGGCTAGTCGACCCGAAGGTGACGAAGATGAAGACATCCAGACGCCTACATCTCGATTTGTCACGAGGCTTCTCAAGCACTTACTAGCAGGCATGGAAGCGAAAGATAAGAACGTCAGGTTCAGAGTCACTCTGTTGATTGTTTCGATGATCAACGGTCTTGGCGAGATGGAGTAAGTCAAGAAATCTCAGCTATCTCAAACGCGATTGAACAAGAACATAGCTGATCCTCCGACCATATAAAACTTGCAGTGATGACCTGTATCTCTTACTTCGGAAATCGCTGCTTAACAGATCGAGGGACAAGGAGGCTGCTGTCCGGGTACAAGCTGCTCTGGGTCTCGCCAAGCTACAGAGCGGAGAAGATGAAGATGACCTTGAAGAAGGGGAAGAGTCGCTTGGAGAGGTGTTACTCAACTTACTCCGTTACGATCCTGCTGCGTAAGTTGCCACTCGTATCATGTCGTTGGTCAAGCGCTTCAATCAGCTCATCCTGTTTTGCCGGCCCCCGTCCACAGCGAGGTCCGGCGAGCAGCCCTGTATAATCTTGCAAGAACACCCACAACCTTACCTCACATCTTGGCCAGAACAAGGGACATAGATCCGATCTTACGTCGAACCGTCTACGCAGGCTCGCTTAGTACTGTCGCTCTGCCTGATCCGAGAATACTTAGTATCGCTCAACGAGAAGAGATTGTCAGGAATGGGCTGGGAGACCGAGAGGGAAGTGTGAGGAAAGCTACGGCTGGTATGCTAGGTGGTTGGGTGGATCAGGCCGAAGGAGATTTACTTGAGGTGCGTTAAAGATCGGCTCGATGCGTCATAAGGGCATTCGAGCAAGAAAAGAAAGGGGAATTCAGATTAAATCCTGGTCATGTCGCAGTTCGTGTCCCGATTCGATGTCGTCTCAAGTCAGGTAGCGGAAGATGCCCTAGTGTCTGTTTTTGTGACTCGACCGGAGACGCTAGATACCATTGAGTTCGATGGTAGGTCGACGTCCAAGATGTATCGATTTCAGAGGCTCGCAAAGCTGAGTGTCGCCTGGGCTGCCGTTAGATGCCTTTTGGACCGGTTTGACCCCCGAAAAAGCCTTTCTGGCTCGAGTATTCGTCGATCACTGCATTGCCAACAAGGTGAGTGACGCGGTTCTAACGAATTATTCAGGCTCTCCTAATGGGTTGGCTGTCTCCCTTATAGGACGAAGTTCGCCTGGAAGAAGTGCTTCCAGTGGTTACCGCTCTCGCCTTCCGAATTCAGGATGAATATAATAACCTCGTTGGCGCCACCAACGAAGAAAGCGACGAGGTCACCGAACGGTCTTTCATCGTTGGAGAACTTCTCAAACTTGCTGTCAACCTTGATTATGCGGATGAGATTGGCCGAAGGAAGATGTTCCAGCTTGCTCGTGAGTGTGGCCCGAATTCAAACCGTAGATTCACTGGTACTACAGGGTGTTTTGATATAAGACGCTGATTTCTACGATACATAGGCGAGATGATCTCCCAGGCCAATCTCCCAGAGGCACTCATTCCGAAATGCTTGGATGTCCTCAGCAAAATCGCCAACGGCGAGCGTGATCTGATTCGCGTCGTCGTGGACGTTGTTACCGAGCTCCGAGAAGGCGAAGAAGCCGATGACGACGACCAACCTCAGGATAGTCAATCTTCGTCTGTTGGCGATGGCAGCCTCAGTCTCATTCGAAGACGTTCAGCCGTACCTCGCACCGATCCTGAAGACCCAGAAGCGAAGATACAAGCTGCTCTTATCGATCTGCGATGCCTCATGATTTGCGATAGTCTCATGGAGAGAGTTCACTCCAATCTACAGGACAACTCGGTCTTCCACGGGCTGCTACCTGATCTCATCATACCGGCCGTGCGGAACAAGGAAGAGCCTGCTCTCAGGGACCAAGGGTTGATATGTCTCGGACTCTGCTGCATGATCGATGAGGTGAGCAACGCTCACCGCAGCACATCTCAACCGCCTAGCTGATATCCATTTGACGATTGTTGTAGAAAATGGCTGCCAATTCGCTCGGTCTGTTCATCCAGCAACTTTCAGCCGCGGATGACGAGCTCAAGGCCAAGGTCTGTCAAGTGGTCTTTGATTTGTTCATGGTCCATGACATCAGTGAACTCGTCTCAAAGACTATGGCGGTGAGTACTACATTTTACCCTTCACCTCTTACTTCGGCCATGACATAGGATCCTTTACTGATACGCGGAGATACAAATAGCCCGAGAAGATCGTGGAGCTCGTGCAACATATCCTGGGTCAGGAATCGCCCGAAGTCCAAGCTGTAGCGTGTGAGGGTGTGGCTAAGCTCATGTTAGCTGGTATGATCTCGGACGAGGCGGTCAGTTGAATGTTTCCCTTCACATACCTGCTTTGCAAAGCTGACTCAGGCCGTTGGACCGATCATACAGGTATTGCAATCCCTCGTATTGCTATACTTCTCTCCTGAAACGGCTGACAATCAGCAAGTTCGACAATGTCTGACCTATTTCTTGCCTGTTTATTGCTACTCTGCACCGGAGAACCAACGGCGTATGCTGTCGGTGAGTTTTACTCTAACACGTACTGCTAATTTCGAATACATGTCGAAGACAAAGCTAAATATAACGCGAGATAGATCTTCTCTGAGACATTCTCACTGCTGGCTGAGGTTGCCGAAGATGCTGGTGACGAGGAGATGCCACCGCTCGCTCAGATGGGTCTGATGATGGTAGATTGGCTAGACCCTTACAAGACTGTGTAAGTTGTGCCTGTTTGCAAAATGTCACGCTATATGTATGGCTAATCGGTGTTTTCTAGTGAGCGGGACGGAGTCGCTATCGACACTATCATTCACCTTGACTTGGCGACAGAGGTACTCAAATCGATCTTGATAGAAACCTCAAGTGAGTCAATCATCTTCCCGTCAACCCCTCCGAGTTGTAATAATAATGCACACTGACGTTGCTTGTCGACACCTTCAGGTCAAATGCGAAAAGCCCTTGCTTCCTTCCTTTCCAAACTCAATCTACCGGAACCTGAAGACAACGCCGTGGACGTGTACAAGCTCAAATCTCTACTCGCTCTGACGGCCGCTATCCGAGCCAAGAGGCCTTTCGGAGATAGCACATCGAAGAACGCTTTGGTGAAATTTGACAGTGTATTGCTGAAGAGATGGCCTGATCAACTCGAAGGGTTCGATGAGGACGCCTTCAGGGCTGAGGGGGAGGACAACAAGGCTGTTGAGGAATTGTTCGGGTTGATTGATGACACGTGAGTTGGACCAAGCTAAAGCCGAAGCCTATAGCCAACCTGACGCTGTTTGCTCTTCAAACGCATAATGTATATTCAAACGCCTGATGTAGTGAGGAAAAAGACCTCGACGCGCAGAGCGATGCAGGTTCAAGACGAGGTCGAAGAGCAGGCTCAACAGCATCGTCGATCGGACAATCACGAAGAGGCTCCAGGTCACGTATGAGCGCCACGCCTGCCTTTTCAGATATCACAGATGATAATGATGATCGGTCAACAAATCTTGGTTCTGACCTTGACAACGATGAGGACGAGAGCGCCGGCGCCGGCACCGACTCAAGACGTCGGTCTAAATCTGCTTCAGTCTCAAAATCTGGGCCTGGACCTGCTGCAAAGGGTAAAAAAGGCAAGATGCAAGTTCTACAAGAGGAAGACGAGGATGAGGATGAGGACAGAGATGCAGAGGGAGAACCTGAGGAGCCAGAACAGGAAGAAGATGATACCGAGGTTGAGAGTTTATTGATTGATGAAGAGGAAGACGATGAGGATGACGAATTGGCTATTTAGATGTCTCAATCAATTGCCTAGATAATTTTTGGGTTGTTCTGTTTTGGCTTGTGCTAGAGGGGTCGGATCCTGGATGTTCGTTAGAGTCTGGCCATCTGTACTACTACCATGTACTTCTTTCTCTATTGCCTCCGGTTTTATTCATGCCGTTCGATCCCAATTGGAGACCACACGGGATTGCAACGACAGCCTATCCGTGTGTGTCCACCCACCTGCTAGCATGGCGATCCTTGGCTTGCGCCCTGATCTGGGATGGGAGCCCTGCTTCTCGAAGAGGAACAGACCCATCCCGCCGGCGAATGCTCTCGTTGTTACAGTTGTGTGTTTTAGGTCCGAGATTCCCGGTTATGCACAGTCCACAACTCAGGGTAAAGGGGAAACATTTACAGTAACCGGTGCTCCATGTGGGCAATGTGGGCTAACGCGTTTATGCAGAACAAAGAGTTCCAGTTGAGATTGAGTATTTGATTCACTCGCTCTTCAATGATCCACCTTTACTCTCAGTAACGATCTCTTTGCAAGACGACATAGCGCAAAATCTCAATTCGATACAGTTATCTCGCTGCATCACCCGGCCTCCTTCCCATCTGCGTAAAATCTTGTTACCCGCCCATTCTCTTGTACAGTCGGTACCTACCTACCTACCTACTTCGCTTCTCTCCTGAGAGACCTACTTGCTGAACTCATTCAACATGTCGACCCCATCATTCGAGCCTACTTTCCTCAGCTCAAAGACCATCGAGATATCGGGTCGTCATTTTGTCGATTCTCACGGTAGGGTAGTCCAGCTTCGAGGAGCCAACGTTGGTGGAAGTAGTAAAGTGTGAGTCCTCTCTCATGTTCACCGATGGTCATGGTCGTGGGGTTGTCGCCTTTCTTTGCGAGTTGTGCGCGAGGAAGGGAGCTGAACCCATTTCATCGTACTACGACCAATTCCAATCTCGACCCTGATTGTCCCGGTTTTCACAACAGACCCAGCAAGCCCGTCCCAAAGATCCACGATTATAAGAATGCAAGCTACGTCAACCGCCCGTTTCCCCTCGAAGAAGCGGACGAGCACTGGCGGAGACTGAAATCTTGGGGTCTTTCTTTTAGTAAGTCAAGACGGCCGATAGGCCGATTAGAATACGCAAGCTGATGAGATGATGGCTGCGCGTAGTCCGAATTACTGTGACATGGGATGCAGTTGAACATGCTGGACCGTGAGTGCGATGTGTACGCATTAGGCTGGATGGACGACTACCGCAGTAGCGCACATTTTTCACTGACCTAGTATTGTCGTTCCACCTTTATAGTGGGGTATACGACGAAGAATACCTCGCCTACCTTCGAGCTTTACTTCAAAGCATGGCGAAATATGGCTTAGTAGCTTATGTGGTAAGTTGATGGCTTTGCTCGTAATATCCTTCAAGGGCCAACATACTGATGTCTCGTTGCACTCAGGCGATCCACCAAGATATCTGGTCAAGGTATTCAGGCGGTGTAAGTCGATTACCGTATCACAAAGTATCGATGTAATGTATTTGTTTAGTCGCTGACTTGCATCTTGTCAACGTGTAGTCCGGCGCTCCGGGGTGGACCCTTGAGTCGGCTGGTTTCGACCTATCGAACGACGGCGAGAACCTCGCTTTGTCAGGTGCGGCCTTCTTGGATGGGATCAAGGGAGGCAGGTTGGGTGGTGAGAGGGGTTTATGGCCAACAGGTCAGTCTACGTGTCACTCGATTCTACACTATCGCTCTTCCCATCGGAAAAGGAGCTCTTGTGCTGATATAAGGTGTTTCACAGGCTACCAAAAGCTTGCCGCGGCCAGCATGAAGTGAGTCGCCGTTGCCCTTTGAAATTGTCAAACTGAAAGATGATGAAGTTGATCGATGCTTCTGGGATAGTACTCTGTTCTGGGGAGGAGAGACTTTCGCCCCTTCTCTGCGAGTCACCAACACCACATCGAGAGGCCAAAAGAAGCAAGAGAACATCCAGACTTTCCTACAGACTGCTTTCTTGAACATGTTTGGAAGACTGGTGGATGCTGTTGGCGATCTAGATGCGGTTTTGGGCTTTGAGGTGGGTCCATCATCTATAGCGGAATCTTTGAATATAGCTGATCTGTCTGAATGTTCTACCTCAGCTTATGAACGAGCCTCATGCTGGGTTCATCGGGCTTCCCTCGATCCATGAATGGGTAAGCTAGTTGAGCACCAAAAAAAAAATCAAGCAGAATGACGGCGTGCAAGGCAGCTTACATCTGCAACTCTTGCAAACAGAATTACAATACCGATCTCCATCTCGGTCAATTCCCATCGCCCCTTCAGTCATTCTCGATGGGCGCTGGTCACCCTACGCCCAACGTGCCCATATACACCAGATCTTTCCCCTTCCCAACTCGAGTCACCTCCTACAGGACCGCCAACGAGACCGGCGCGTCAGCCTGGGGCGGACAACCTTGTCCATGGGAGAAAGAAGGCGTATGGAGGTGGAGCGACGCTAAAAAGCAAGCAATCGCCTTACAAGAAGACTACTTCGCCAAGAATAGGAAGGGGAAGAAGGTAGATTTCTATGAGGACTTTTATTACCCCTTTGTCAGGAAATGGGAAGCGGTCGTAGAGAGCAAGGCAAAAGGAAAGGCGCTCATGAGGATGGTAGAGGCCGTACCGAATGAGTATTGCCCGGAGTGGGACGAGGAGGACCGACCGAAGAATATGGTATATGCGCCACATTGGTGAGTAAGGCTTGATCCGGTTTGTCCTTTGCAGCCGCAAACTAGAGGGCGATATCTCATCATGCTCATACACTTGACGTGCGCTCTTCCAGGTACGACCTTAATGCGCTGTTTAAGAAGCAGTTCGGCTTCATGACCGTTAACGTACAAGGGCTATCCAGGGTGAGTCGAAATCTCACCGAAGCCCACGCATCGTTGTCAAACAGTGGAGCAAGAATTGACTCTCGACTTGTTTGCAGGGGATGTTTGTACTCAAGGCACTGTACTTCGGGAGGATCGGCGCCAAGGCTAATTACTCCAAACAGATCAAACAGCTCGTTCTGGAGGCTAGGCTGAAGTTGGGACCTGTGCCCGTTGTTATTGGAGAGTGCGGAGTACCAATGGATCTCAAGTACGTTGTTACCCTTACTTGCTTCATTCAGATCGCTTTGATTAATCAACTTTCTGTTAATAACAGCCAAGAGCATGCTTTAAAGTCTGGTGATTGGCAATGGCAGGAACAAATGATGGACGCCCTTATTTCCGCTATGGAAAGCGCCATGGTCGGGTTCAAGTGAGTTTCATCGACTATCAACCATCATGGACTGAAGGCTGCGGGTTATGGGTTGTCATCAATGACAAGGTTAATATCTGTTATTGTTGTTGTTGTTTAGCTTGTGGACGTACAACCCTGCCAATAGAGATGATATTGGCGATGACTGGAACGCAGAGAACTTCTCTTGGTATTCTGATGACAACCGGTCTAAAGCTCTAAAGAAGGCCGAAGACTCTAGCGATCTCGATGCGGGATCAAGGTTACTGGATGTGATAGTGGTGAGTTGACATGCATCGCGAGCCTTCTCTGACAAAGTGCGAGTGCGAGCTGCTGATCCCGATCTGGCATGATTGTAGAGACCATATGCCGCAGCTACTGCCGGTGTCCCTTTATCAAGCACGTTTGACCACGAGACAGCCGAGTTCTCGTATCGGTTCTCCACCCCTGTACGGGTCACATCATCGGACCCCTCGATCGAAGAAGTAACGGAAATCTTCATCCCCCGTCGAGTGTACAAAGAAGGGTCATTCGAGTGGACCGTCTCTATCGGCGGTAAAGTCCAGTTCGATTATGATAACGAGAGAATGTGGGTATGGTTCGAGGATTCCGCGTTTCCGAACGACTTTGGACCTCGAGGTGATGGGTCCATGAAGAATCGACGAGTGGACATTTGGGTGCCTGGAAAGAAGCGGGAGGGCTGGACTAAGGGGAAGATGGTTGCTTTCGTGCTGTTCTTCGTGGTCGCATTCTTTGGTGTTTGGTATGCTCAGCATATCGAGTGGGAGAAGGAGAGGAGGGCTTTCATGTACAGGCCTGATCTCAGGAAGTACTAGGCCACAACAGAACAAGAAGTATTCAAGAAGATAGCTAGATTTCGATCTCACATCACTTCCTAGGTCATACATGTCGAGCCCGATTTCCAATTGCTTGAGGTTGAGCTGTCTACAGATGCATACTTGTTGTCCACACCTGACTGGGTTGATTCACATGTAATCTTCCGTTCCCGCTCTATATGCCTTTTATTATACTACACATTTTGGAACAGCCATGACTTCTGCGGTTGCGGTAAAGCGGAAAGCCACAAGCTTGTCTCCCTCGACTCTGACACCATACTACTTCTCACCGTAGCCATCTTCCACCATGATATGCAGACAGCTTTCAATCACGCCAACCGCATGATCACACTGCTCCTTGGATACGATCAAAGCAGGCACGAGCCTGACGGCGTCCGAACCAGCAGTGAGAAGCAATACACCTCGTTCCCTTGCCAACCTGACCAATTCAGCGGGAGCCTTGCCGTCTTTGAACGGGATTCCACGGATCAAACCCCTTCCTCGGAGTTTGCCCTCGTCCTTGATCAAGCCCGGGAAGAGCTTTGGCAATCGCTGAATTAACGTATCGAGGTGTCCCGAGACGTCGTGCAAGGATGAGATGAAAGATGGATCGGAGAGCTTGGAGAGGACGTAGACTCCGATAGCTGTAGCGAGGGGTTGACCTCCAAAGGTCGTGCCGTGCATACCTGGGGAGATGGTGGAAGCCACGTTGGACTTGACCATGATGGCGCCGATTGGGAAACCGTTTGATAAGGGCTTAGCCATGGTGACGATGTCGGGTCTGGGTGTGGACATGCATCTTGTCAGCAAGTTCTGTTCCGTCGCCTCGTAAGGAGGGGAGCGTGAAAGGAAAAGGATAGAAAGATTACTCACTGCGCCTCGATGGGGAAGTCGGAGTGAGCCCACATAGTCCCCGACCTGAAGAGACCACACTATATGCGTGGACAGAGACAAATATATAGATTGGTTAGCACGGCTTGACTTGTAAGTCAGAAGAGCAGAGCAGGTTGAGACAAGCACATCGAGTGCATGATCATCGGATCCAAGTGTAATGGAAAATGGAAATTCAGACTCACCTGGATTTCATCGTAAATCAAGATCGCTCCAACATCCCTACACCTCTTCGCAAGCTTGGTGAAGAATTCAACTTTTCCCTCACCGACACCGCCTTCACCTTGAATAGGCTCCACGATAACCCCACAAGTCTTGTCATTCACCAACTCGTGTATCTTGCTCTCATCCAGCTCGTTGTATTCTCCAACTTTGACGCCCGGGATCAAGGGGGCGAATGGACCCTGGTATTTCGGGTTGGGCGTGACGGAGAGTGCGCCCATTGATCGACCGTGGAACGCATTGGTGAAACATACAATGTCCGTCTTGTCCTCCGCAATAGTCTTGCCGTAAGCTCGAGCGAATTTCAACGCACCCTCGTTGGCTTCTGTTCCGGAGTTGCTGAAGAACACCTTCGCTCCACTGTCCTCTTCACCTTGTTTCGCAGGCGTGTTGCCTTTTACTTGCAGACCTAATCCACCGTGTTTCTTCGTGTTCTCCACGAGGGATTTGGCGAGCTCTCCGGCATGCTCGTTCCAGTATATGTTACTCGCATGACTCAACCTCGCACTTTGAGAATTGATGACCTCGTTGATCCCAGCGTCGGAATGACCTAAAGCGGTCACAGCGATACCGGCGGTGAAATCCAGGTAGTCACGCTTGGACGAGTCGGTCAATGTGAGACCTTTGCCATGGGTGAAGAGGAGTGGAGGTCGGACATATGTGTTGAGAAGGTACGAGGAGTGGTCTTTGATCAGTGATTGAGTTGATGAAGGGGTATCGTTATCTGGATGAGTGGCTTTGAGGTATGACAAGTTGGCCTAAGAAGACGATCTCAGATGAGTTTCTCTCGCGCTGGCGCTGGCACTTAGACAGCCAGCTTGGCCTGATGTTATTCATAACAAAAGAAGCTGTTTCGCTCACCTTGAGCTCACCAGAGCTGGACGAAGCATATCCTCGAAGCAAGCTGACTCGGGCAGATACAACAGCCCTGGGTCGAGCGAGTCGGCTGATGGCGGAAGCAGACATGTCGGTTCTCTCACAGGGCGAAGGGGCGGTAAGGGCGATTTCAGTGTCGCAGAGCGCGCTTTTCCTTTCCCTACTTGAAAATATCCAGGTGATGTTTTAGCTAATGATGTAAACAGACGAAGAGAATATGTGTCGTTGATATTGGAGTCAGTGGTAAATAGCTTTCTCATTTCAGGTGGAGATATCTGTTTATCTAACCGAGCGAGTCGAGATTGGACTCTATACTAGTTAGTTTTTTTTTGCTCCGACTCGAGCACCTCCCTTCCGCCGGGATCATTCCACATGACTGGACGGCATACCAGCTCTGATTTAACTATATGTTAACTATATGTATCAAATCCTATATCCTGAAAATGAACCATGCATAGATAGGTAGGAAACGTACAAGAAGACCTAGACCAGCGCAATGTGTCATATATCTACGCGCTGAAGTGATGTGACAGTGAGATCCGCGGAGAAAAGTAGACGTTGTCAGTGGATGTGTTACCAGTATAGAAAAGAAAAGAAAGGTGAATATCTTTTTTTTTGGAATTTTGGTGCAGGGTGGTATGGTCTTGAGATCAATGAATAGATAGAACTGGAAAGCGTATGAAATTGGCTGCTATGATGATGTGATTAATAGGGCAAAATGTTGCAATGTAAGCTTAATGAGAATGACACGAGACAGAGGAGAAAGGGAAAACACACAAGCCGAGGCTGGAAATCTCATGAGAGGAATCGATATGAGGAGAATCAAAAAGCACAGGCTATAAAAGCATATCAAGGGGTATAGACAAATGAATACCTGAGAGGGTGACTGTACAAGTCGATATCCGCAGATCAATTAGGCTTATTGATGAGTTACCGAGACGTTACTCAAACCTGCCATCGAATCGCAGGATTAGTTGACTGTCCTGCTGCTCACGGATTCAATGTGGCTGAGTCAACTTCTGGATGACTCACCTTGAGTAACACTGTCTACGCCTGCATCTCCGCTCACACCCCCACCGTATCCACCCCGACCAGTCACGTTGGCTCTGATGGGATGAGGCCCAACATGAGGGAAGTACGGCCCAGTAGCCGTGTTGGGGCTGGAATTGGCAGCTGTGGGAGAAGGTGGCATTGGGCCAAAAGCGCTCTGAGAGCTGGAGTGCGATCGTGAGAAATGCGAAATATCCAATGACTGATGTCGATTGGATAGTACACGAGATTGGGCATGGTAGTGAGGTGGCTGATTCGAGTGCCCAGTGGAAGCTTGTCGGATTCGATCCTGAATGATAGGATCAGAGTCCCGCTTGGAGTGGTCACTTTCGGTTCGAGTGGGTTGCTGTAGGAAGCCGGAGTCAACAGCATATGTTAGTTGACCCATACCCTGTACAGTTCTTCCGAAGATATGGCGGCACTCACAGCAGATCCAGGCCATAGATCAGAACCTCTCTGAGGGTTCTGGTAGTTCAGCGGGCCGGCGAAGCCTAGGGCACTCTCATCACCGGGGCGGTAGGATCCGCCAGGTCCATTGAACAGAGCTCGAACATCTGTCGATACAGTCACAGGACGTTGCCGTCGCTCGACCAGGGACTCGGCTTCGGCTTCTATTGTGGGAGCGAGAAATTAGCTCTGAACCCTCTCCAAATCATGCCAATCTGTCTCACCAGCAGTGTTGGTACCTGTTGACAGAAGCTTGCTGTTGAAGTGCGAAAAGGCATCCGTGAAAGAGTCGACCCTCTTCGTCGCGTTGGAAGGGTAGACCTGGATCTGTGAGAGGAAAATGAATCGCGACGAGGTCAACCAATGAGCAGTATCTCAACCACAGCGTTTTAATGAGCCCACTTACGTTATGCTGACCAAGCCACTCTTCCAAGACATCCCTTGCGGTACCCAAGAAATCGATGTTACTTCTTTGACACCTGAACTTGAAGATAGCCTCGTCACCCTGGCCAAATTTGGCAGATGGAACGATAGCGATCTGGTGATCTCGTTTGACGCGCTCGGTAAAGAGAATAAAATCGGACGACGTCACGAGCCGGGTCAACTCGGGGTTAGGAGGAACATGGAGATCCGCTTCAAAGGGTACGTGGTCCTGTGAAAAGACAGACCGAATTGGGGGTTCAGCCGCAGTCATGATATGATGACACTAGCGAGCACATACCAAGAGCATTGCCGCAGCGATGTGGACCTGTGATTCAGGACCAAAAATGGTGACGATATCACTTGCAGACTCTTTGTAAGGGAACCGCACGATCGAGTTCGTCTTCTGCTCGATATCGTGGATGAAGATGCTCTTCTCGCCCAACAAGGTTCGATGGTATCGTCGAGGAATAGACACGCTCTCGACAGTGTAGTCCTTGTCCTGTGTATTATTGAGAGGATCAGTATTCTGCGATTTGCTTCAATGATTGGTTACAGCCAACTGACCTTGGGGTTGACAAGCTCCATGACCGACTGCTTCAAGCTCTCCAAGTTGATAGCGTTCTTCGCGGGAGTCCTGGCGACAACGTTGTCCTCATTATCGATGTAACCGCCGAGAGCGGCAAACTCCTCAGCGTTGCTGAACTTGACGTAAACGCCATATAGCTTCATGATCCGCTGAATGTTCTTGCCGCCGACGCCGATGATCCGCTTGTGATAGCTCTCGGGAACATGGAAGGACACCTCTGCAGGAAGCTCTTCTTGCAACATTGACAGCCCTTGGAGAGCGCCTAGATCGGAGCCTGAGACATCCATGAGGAAGTTGTAATCGTTGAATGTCTCGAACTTGATCTTGACTCCGGCCATCTTCATGATCTTGTTGATCTTGCCGTTCTTTTTGCCTGAGATGAACTCTCGGTGTTCGTTGGCAAGTTCAATCTGGAATCGGATCTCGTGGTGGAAGTTCTGGTGGATGATTGCAGCGTGTCAATGACTTTACTCGGCGCACGTTCGACGTTCAGACTCACGTGAATAGCTTCCAACTCCAGCACCATCATGACCGCAGCCCGCACTTCCTGCTCAAGACCATGCATTTCAAAGCAATTGGACTTGAAGACGACTTCGGCACCGGTTGTGTGGGCGATACGCTTGAGGACCGGCTGCATTTGCGCAGGATTCAAGCTGGCTTGAGGCATAAGCACGTCGAAGGAGATGGGGAGTAGCCAGAACGAGGCAACGTAGAATTGGCACGCCTGGACCAACACGCAGTTCATAATCAGCGAAGCCCGTATGTGCGCTGTTAAAGGGGAAAGGAGCCTACCAATCCCATAATGCTCCTGATGGTCCGCTCGATATTGACTCGATGATCACCAAACACAGTGATCAGGCTCGCTTGGGAGCCAACCGAAGGGACCTGGATATAGGTGCCATTATCGTTCATGATACCCTTGACCTCTTCCAGCCGTTCAGTAAGCAACCAGTCAAGTTTCCGGGGAAGAATCGCCGTGTCTCTGGAAATGACAAGTTTGCTCTGTACACACAGATTAGCATTCATCGCCGTATGACGGACCAGGCACACAGGCTTACTTTTTGTACAGCAACGTTGAGCAGCATATCTCTTGCCCTCTGGACGCCGAAGAACTCGCCGGTGATCCAAATCTGGTTTGCCTTGCCCAATTGACCCTGTTCTCCACCATGAACACTCAGTCCAGGATGGGGCCCATTTCCATACTGACCCATGTTAGGTCCGCCCATGCCCATTCCCATTTGACCCATACCCATCCCAGGTCCAGGCCCCATAGGCCCACCTCCCATCCCGACGTGCATGTGATTCTGCCCAGGACCGTGTCCGCCGGGGCCATGTTGACCGAAAGGCATATTGTTGGGAGCGCCGGGACCTATACCCATATTGGGGCCATGACCGTGGTTGTGAGCAGGACCGCCAGGTCCCATGTTCATGCCTTGCATACCGTGATGCATGTTGGGAGGCATGGGTGATCCGATTCGGCTATTGGGGATACTTTGGAAGCCAGTGTGCATCGACGACATTCCAGTGTGGTTGACTGAGATCGGAGGACCGTGCATTGGGTACTGTACCCCAGGACCATTGTAAGGTAAGCCTCGGGTAGTAGCGGGATCGATACTGAGCGGTTGAGGCTGATAAGGGTAGTGAACGTGATGGTGGGGGTTGTAAGTTGGAGGGCCATTGCCTCGTTGCTGTTGCTGCTGCTGGTGTTGATGTTGATGTTGAGGTGGAATGCTACCGTTCATTCCCGCCATCCCCATCGGCATACCTCCTCCCATTCCGTTCATGCCCATCCCGGGACCGGCATGCCCAGGTCCTGATCCTGCACCGCTTCCGGGAGCCATTTGTCCCGTCATGGGTACACCGGCACCTTGGATGCCCATACCTCCCATGGCCATGTTCCGGTAACCGATACCTTGCTGTTGTCCAGGTTGAGGCGGGTTGAGTACACCGACAAGTGGAGTGGGGTAGTAAATGTTGGTAGCGGTCTCTTCTTGGATGGATTGGATGACACCTCTCTTGCGAGATGCGATGATAGCATGTAGCTTATAATCGACATCGCAAACTTCGGAGTGGAGACCGCTCTGGGATGGACATTGACCGCAGACATCAGCTATTTGCTACCAATCAGACCGGCGACCACGTCAGGGCAACCCACCAATTCGTCCAGCATGACCAACAACCTGATCTTGGCAACCTCGACGCTTTCCACTGACCCTGTGATGACGAGCTCGCACATCCTCTCGGTTTCCAAACCGTACGTGACGGGCGCGTTAGGTGGAGGAGCAGGAGGTGGCACATTCGCAGAAGTGGCAGTACCGTCCCCCGATGATCCGTTCGCTGCCTTGTTCGTCGAGGCTACAGGCTCTCCGCCCTGGCCATCTGGGCCTGCGCTACCTTCTCGTTGAGATCCGCCAGTAGCAGGATCAGTCTGGCTAGGGGCGGTTGAAGGTCGCTGAGCTTGGCCATCAGCGGTAGCGAGAACGGTGCCTCCTACGCCAGCTCCGGGAATCTCGATGTTCAGCACAGCGATATGAGCTCGACTATCGGCAGCAATCTCGTCCAGCCGTCTCTTGAGATCAGCTTTGAGCGGACTAACGTTCGCCAAGGGAGATTCCAATAGTTCGGTGCGGGCGACCTTGAGGGTGATCTTATTATCCTTTGGAACTTCTCGCAGAATGGCACCTCTTGCAGCCATGACACTCTGGTAACCGCCTGATAGATGAAAGTTCCAGATTGTAGTAGCGGGTATAGGCGCGTCCGGATTGCTAGCAGTCCCGTCCACAGAACCCGCAGAGCCCAAGTCGACTCCAACCGACTCTTTGGTGACGGTGACAAGACATCCTTCACGCGTGGTGATATCGAGGCACATCTTCTGTACAGCAGCCCAATCCTTTTCGATCTGAGCTGCAGTCGTCAGAGTCGCCGAAGATGGCTTGGCTGGAGGGGTCGTGGCCGAGGTGACATTTGGCAGGGGGATCGTAGAGATCGCACCTGATCCAGGGAGAGCAAGGGAAGCGGGTAGGGGTGAGGAGGAAGGTCGAATCGATCGAGGGGAAGGGCGGGGGAAGGTGAACGAGGTCGTGTAGAGGTCCATCTTTGTCGTTCTTGATCGTTTCCAGTGATCTTATGGTATGTGAAATTTCGCAACCGAGAGCGAGCGATGATTGCGTCAAGTACAAGAGACGCGACTGAGCCAAGACGTTGATCAACAGGTATCTTGCAAAAGAGTCGATTTGGGAAGCGGTATACCAAGACAAGTAGAGCGAACCGCGGTCTGTTCCGTGTTATGGTCTGCTGAGATCCAGTAGAAATCAGGTAATATGGGTACATCAGCGACTATCGAGATATCGAAGGCACAAACCGTACACGAGCAGAAGACTTCGAAAGAGTTTGGAGCGAAAGTAGGTCATAGATCAGGTCAGGTGTTGCAAATCGGTGTCAAACGTGAGCGATCATAAACCGCCATAAAGGAGTTGCAAGAGTGGACAGGGTATACCGTGAGGGAGAAAGGGAGGATAGATGGGAGCTCATCCATGCGCAAAGCAGTTTACAGGTGCATTACTAAGCATGTAGAAGGGAAGCTTGGAATGGCTGAGGGGAAATAGCTAGGGACGAAAGGGTGGAGTGAATGTAATGCCTGACTGCCTTGTTTCATAGAAAGACATGGCAATCGGTCGGTCGTTCATTTGAATGCAGCACGGAGCAGGATGGAACGAAGGCAAGAAGCTTGCTAGATGCGTCCACCCACGGCGGCACCGGCGTTGGCGTTGAAAGCTTGACCGAGGAAAGAGAACGGTCACTTTGAGAAGTCCTGCTGGGGGACGAGGTGGAAGCGGTAATGCGATGCAAAGGGAGAATACTGTACTCACCTCTTGTTACGCAGCTCCAGCTCCAGGTCCAGTTCCAGCCAGTTTGACCTACTTCCAAAGTTCTAATGGAGCACAAGTCTAACAAGCACAAGTGATGAATAGTTGGATAGACGTGCCGTTGTCGTACTGAGATCGGGTTCGATAACGAATGAGCGTATAACACGAACGATACCAAGCCGGGATATGAATCAAGCCAAGCCAAGAAGAATTCCTATTCCAAGCCCTGGACCAATCGATCGGATTTCAACTAAGCGACAACAACTAGTCAGAGCTGCGGTAACAGAGAGCAAGCAGTGGGTATGCAGTACGAGAACCGATATACTATATATGATGCAGTCGATCCAACAGTACAGGAAAACAGAGAGAGGATCGAGGGCAAGATAGGCAAGAGGATGAGATATATATATACAGGGGAAATCACATTATACCAGGCGCGTAACACGCTAAGCTAGCAGCTAGGCCCTGTTTGGTGAAAGTCAAGAACACAACACCTCTATCTACGCACCTTCGGGTAATTCAAGATGACGACCCCTGGACCACTGTACTACATCAACCCATATCATATTGTGGCATTCCACTATGCTTACTTGAACTCGTATTTTACATTCATGGATACATACATGCATAGTAATGATGATGATCGGTCTAGGTCATACGTGATATGTGGTAGTACGGCTATCTGCTACGCGCTACGTGAAGAGAGGGAATATGACAATCAGGACAAAGAAAAACGAAAACGAAACACATGCAACAAGAGTCCAACTCTGAAATTGATGAGGTAAGGGGGAAACCCAAAGAATCTACAGGAATGAAAATAGAATGAATGCCGGCTGCTATTGTCATTGATTAAACCGAGGCCCATGTGTGAATATGCTATATGCTTATCGGAAAAGAAAAAAAGAAAATTCAGACGATGCCTGTTCGTATCACAGTCCAAGGGATGTCGAGGTGTGTGAGGATTGAGCCTGTTTACAGCGCAAGCTCCCTCTTGGACGCAAGGGATACCATCCGCTTGCTCTCCAACTTCCCGTTAATCAGAATGGCGCCGCCAGGAGGAGGATAGGCATTGACATCCCTCTCCTTGAGTGGAACAGCAGTCGGGTATCTTCGACCATTGACCGCACCGATATCGGGATGTTGTCGCTCAATCACGAATCCGTTCTCTTCGCCCTCGCCCTCAATCTCTAGGTCCGCTTCCTCCTCAGCTTCAGCTTCGGCATCTTCGACGGCAGCTGCTAGCCAGGGGCGCGTACTGAGTGGGTTGATCTGGAACCTTTGCTGGAAATGCTCGTGCTCCGCACATACTGTGACATAAAATAAGCGGACGAGTCAGCAACAGCTCGGAATCTACTTTGAAGCGCGATCACTCACAAGCATCGCGCGTGGCTGGTATACCTTGGCCAAATTGCAGTTCTCCCATCTCGGGGTGGAAGTATGCACGATCTGTGATGACGTGTTTAAGATTCAGCACCTGACATCAAAAGTTCTAACGTGAGTTTGGCGAATGACTCACGTCTGCCATCGATGACCTCGTGCAGATCTCCACATTTGCCCTCGGTAGGATCCAACACCACATCTTCAGGCTCCTCTTCACCATCCTCGCCCTCACCGGGAACGAGGAAGGGGTGTTTCAAGGCTTGGGCCGCGGTGAGCCGCTTGGTGGAGTCAAGTCGTAACAGCCTTTGACACAGGTCAATAGCTTGGTCTATACACTCGATATGTTCCTTTGCGTCCGCAGGCGAAGGATTAGTCATATGAGGAGTGTAGATATGCGGATTCATCTTGAGTACCAAGGCCGATAGCGTTGATGGATGCGAGTCCACAGTAGGGACGTTCGTCATAATGGTACGGTCTATCAACAAATCAGCGATAATCCTGAGCCTCGGTTAATAGGAGCGGGCTTACTGTGCAATAATGCGCAGCGCTCCATTGCAGCTCTGCCAAAGATCGCAGCAATCTCCATAAGGGCTTCGATATCATCGCTCGAGTTGAATACGGGAAATTTATGCGTCAATATCGACAGAAGCATGACACCGGCAGACCAGATGTCGATAGCTAAGGAGGATACATCAGTCAAGCTATACTGGTCGTGACGATGGATCCAACACTCACAGACAGTCTGATCTGGGCATTTTAGCAACACCTCAGGAGCTCTAAACCCTCTCGTACCAGCTCGATTGGTCTTGATGGTAGGTCGCTTGTCCTCGTGAGGGAACCCTACTCGGCCTTCACCCTGTCTAGATCTCTTTCGTGCGTCGTATACGGCTTGTTCCACAGCAGGTGTTTCGCCCGTTTTGATCTTTGATCCTTGGAGCGCAGAAAGAGTCGCGGGGGCGTGTTGACATGTAGGTTTTCTCGGAGGACAATATCGCTACATCACAGCAAGAAGTGAGCTGATGCACCATTACGGTCACATGTTAGCTCACCTCGGCAAGTCCAAAATCCACCAATACACCCTCTCCAGATTCATAGTCAAATAAGAAGTTGGCGGGTTTCACATCCCGATGCACGATTCCTCGCTTATGTATATCCTTCAGTGCGCGAAACAAGCTCCGGAGATATAGTTTCATATGCGGAGGGTCCATATGTCGGTAGAAATGCTGGAGCAGACCAGTCAATATCCTCGTTGATTCGTTGTACAGGGCGAACTCACTCTGAAATCATCGCTCTGATGGTATGGTAACACAATAATGATCTGATCTTCTTCTCGGAAAGCGGTAACGAGTTGCGATACATTCCGACATCCCCTGTACACCCAGTCAGTCGGGCTTCCGAGAACGGAATCAGTGACACACAAGTTGACTCACCTCAGAGCTTCTAGAATGGACAACTCGTTCTCTATTCTGGCTGGACTACTCGTCACCAAGATCTTCTTCAACGCAACTTTGACTTCTCTAGGCTGTTCTCCAGGTTTCATGAAGTCTGATTTCCCCGTCCAATACTCATTTGAGTACTCTTGATGTAGACAGTCATTCGCAAGGTAGACCGACGAGAATGTGCCTGCGAGAAAGAAAGGTTAGTCACCAACACATCAATCTTGATTCTTGACACATGGCACCTCCACAAAGTGAATGTGCTCACCTTCACCCAGCCTATCTACCACCCTGAAAGGCATGTAACCGTCCACTCCTTCCCGTAATAACGTCAAGCTTTCCGTAAAAGACCTGATATCCCTTTTGACTGCTGTCCTCTCCAGGACTGGTCGATGTTCCATCTCATATTCGTCCGAGTCTCCTGAATGATAACTGTCTGGCGAAGGCTGATCTTCCTCATCCGAATACGTTTCCTCGTTTAGTTCAACCAACGAATGCGTCTGGGGTACAGATGTTCCATTCGCCTTGGGTCGCTCAATAACTTGAGTCATCTGATCTTGGTGCTCGTTTGCGGACGCGGAATGGCGTGAAGAAGTGGATCGAATGGATTTGTGTGATGTTGTATCGGCCGGGGGAGGCATGACTTGCCGCAGATCTATAGTGGCTGGTATCGGTTCTACCAGGGTTTCTTCACCTTCTTCTTCACGTCCACGATCTTGAGGTTCAAGCTGTTCCCCTTGGTCCATCAGATATCCCACGCCCGCACCCGTGTCACAGTAACCTTCCTGCTGCATATCCTCCACGAGAAAATCGCCCTCTTCTTCTATCAGAGGTTTTCCTTCATCTGCTACGATCGTCTCATCCGCCATACCCGAATCGTCAAAGAACGCTCCCTCATCCACATTGATCATATCCGTTCTTCCCGTGCCTGCTCCAGTCTGCTCAGAAAAGAGGACGCTCCCTTCACCATCTCCACCTTCACTTGTTTCGAGGATCTGACTCGCTTCGTTCTCCTGCGCGTACGAGCTTGGTCCCGCCACGGTCGTCGGATACATAGAGGCGGGAGCTGAAGCATTTTCATCGACTCTGCGCGTATGAGCACCATGATTTACAGTCAGATAGGTTGAGTCTGCTTCTGTTACCGAGTTCGACCCCAAGTCATTCGCGTCATCGTAGATCGGTGTGGCCTCCCTGACGCGTTTCGTTTGTCTTTTGGGCGATGGTTCGGGTGATCCCGATCTTTCGTCTAATTGGCGTTTTGCTGATGCATGATTGCTCGCGCTCGCAGAAGATGCTTTTCTAGCCGTTGAAGTAGGGGATTGTGGTACACGTAGAGGGATGGAGCGACGGTTGTATCGCGATGAGGGCGAATTGATACCTGGTGGCCAACCGGTTATATATGGGTGAGGAGGGGAAAAAGTTGTTGATGTCGATGGGATGGAAGTCATGTTTATTCCCGTTGAAGCAACGGGATTTGTTTCTCTATTTCTCACCCAAGCTTCAAGTTGTTTTGTTTTCGAGAGAGAGGATGTGTGGATCTCACTAACAAGACGGTTTCTGTACCTGCAGGAAGATAGAAGATGAAAAAGGAAGAAAGTTGGTCGTAGATAAATGGTAAGAACAGGAATAGTTGCATCATGTTAGGCAATGTCAAGGAAAAGATTGTTTTGATGAATGCATCACTCGACGCGGTCAACCCACTACACCCACTACTACTGACCATCAACCATGGAGCACTCACTGCTGCACCTGCACCTACAGGTCGAATTAAGGGATAAAGTCGCGTTCTGCCCAGAAGTGACCACGTGGCGCTGTCCCTCTATAATATGACCCTATCACGTGATGCCGGTAGCCGAAACAACACACATCACGTGACGTATCAGTCATCAGCTTCTTTCGGCGTTGACCGAAGGGTTTCCCCCTCACAGCGCTAGGCGGTTGTGGACGTGAAGGCTACCAGAAATCTAGCATTATGATGATTGTGTGCGATGTCCTGCCCGGTTACAGTTCGCTCAACCTCGTCCGACGGACTTGCTTGACCTATAGGCATATGGGAGCTCTCTTGTACGACTCACTGGACACTGGATGTGCAAGACACAGTGAACTATCCTGGAGCGGTCTGATCATCCGTGCTTCATATCACCGACTAAGCTCGATATCTGGCAACTTCGCCCTTTCACTTAGCATCCGCTTTACACGTGCCTCGGTCAGTCCAAATACGATCGGATACCCAGCGTTCTGGCTGCGAAGAGTAAGGTATATCACTTTGATCGCACAACTCATTCTCATCTTGCCATGGAGTTTTCGTTTACAGCCTGTTTTGCCTGGTTGTTTCAGTCGACGACGACCGTGCACATTTAATGAGCTAGCGTTCCGTCGGACGTAAATAATAGCCCCCGGCATCTACTTTCGGGTGAGAAGCTGGACGCTGAGATGCTCAAATGCTTCTGTGATGCCATCGACAAGAGGACTCAGCGCCGCCGTGTCGAAATGTGCCATGATGTCAGACCACGCTAGTATTGTATATTCAACACGATGGATTTTCGCGATGAAAGGGGGCCTGCATGCGAGACTTAGGGTGGTGGTACCTCTGGACTTCATCGCCACCGTCATGACAAACACAGGCGAAACATAACAGAAACAAAAGTTGCGGGAAGCCATGTCTCGGTACGGCTGACTGAATAGGTGGCATTAGGCAGTCCACCCATTCAGACTGAATTTAGTCCCGGGTAATGATCATAGTTTACGGAAATAACGCGATTCCAGATAACCATGTTTACGGTTGGATACCTGCGACTTGTCGATCTGAATGTCCGTTCGATGATGGTGGTGATACTCTATGTCCGATGCATTGAAATCCACAAACAATAGCCGGTCTGGACTCTCGATATACCAAAGGGAAGTCCAATGTGCCTGTGCACATCAACTGAATCTGCGGCGCTCGCTCGTTCATCGGGAACTCCCGTTCGCATCGTCTCAAATACTCTACAATCCACAAGCACACGCAATCCACAACCTGGATGATGCTCATTCGGCCCATTATGTGCCGCATCGAGGTGTACGTATCAATCGCATCATCGTCACACTTCAATGCGACATCCGTGCAAATGGAAGCCGAAAAGTTACAACGGGATCGGAAGCAAACCACGTTCCATACTGATTGAAAGGGAAAGCCGGGTGGTGACACACCCGTGCGAAATATCCTTCCTACCTTGCCCGTCCGTCCCCTTGCACTGTTTACACAGCCCACGGTAATGGGCCTGCCTTGTGTTCTCTTGGTCTCCTGTTCACCGCTCAGCGGGGCCGCGGAAGTCTTACTTCTGAGACCTCGCATGCTTAAAACACTCCCTCTTACCCTTTATCACCGCATCATGCAACTATTGTAGCTCCAGAGACCGGATGACGAATACCTACATTATTACCAACGCCTCGTATGGAACGGGTCTCTGACAATTGGTAGGGGGGAGTGGTGCACACATGCATATCGAGCCGCAGCCACAGAAAACGGGTGACTCACCACCACCGTAATGTGTCAACCCAAGCCAAGGCGCGTATCAGTCAGTATACATGTGGTCGATGCGTTCGGATCTCATGCATGGACGGACTGTTTGTTTCTGTGACTAAGAACTATTCACTTTGGTTTCTTTTTGACTTGAGCTTGTGGTTTCGGAAGTGGTCTGAGGACGGATTCATCATGGCTTCCCTTTGCTTGAATCAGGTCGAGAATGTTCTGTAGCCCGCAGACAGATACCATACATATCGATTTGACTTCAGCTGCCACTGTCATCCCCGATGCAGCATCGACATAATTAGTCCTAGTCGAGAGGGTTGGGAAAGAACAGAACTTCAAGAGCCAGTCCCATTCCACACACTGGGTGGGTTTCACCGCACTCTAATTAGAGTTTTTCCCTTACTACCATATCATCATAGTCGTACTCTCCACCGTTCCGCCTGCCAGGAATATCACTCCAACATCAGAGAATCTAGGTGATGGTTGTAGCTTGAATTTTCCGCTCGGCTGAAGTTGCGGAGCAATAACGAGACCCAGACAGCCACCCCCTTGCGACTCCGCTTTTCCTGACCCGAGCCATGTCCTGGTGCTTGTGTCAAACCTTAATGGCTTTCTGATCTGTCTTTTTTGTCTGAACGACGCGCTCTCGGCGGCCACACATCGACCTCTTGATAGAAGACTGTAGGGTTTACGTTAAGAGACAACCCAGCTGATTAAGGATGCGATGTGCAAAACCCTGATGTTTTCCCTTTCGCACTGTTCTGTCCCCATTTTCTGCGCTGTTCGCCTCTTGCGCCTCTTGCTCGGGACGGAAACCTCCAACAAGTCGAAGCTTGCAGGTATGGTATGCGTGATCGTGCTTTCGGGTTAGGGCCATGGAAAAAGTCGACAGAGAGAGAAGGTTGGTTCGTGTTTTCAGGAACCGTTCAATTCAGATTTTTCTGCGAGAACCGGCTCTCCTTTACCGCACTGAATACATGCTATAGCTCGCTACCGGCTTACGGCGCACGGTCTACGGCATAATTGCCCGGTTCGGCGTAACAGGCGGACAGACGGTGAATCACATTTCTTCTCACCGTGCCGTTTATAGTTAGTTGTGTTGAGCCGGCATGGCTGTAACTGATTGATGCACGGCACGGGGTTCGGGTGGTGCGCTAGAAAGCCCAACTAAGCAAACCAGTCCTGCAGCTGGCTGAACTTACCGTAGTTCGGCGGACAAACAATTGTCATTCAGGAGTCAGGAGCATCCCATCCCAGATTGACGCTACGAGCAACGAGAGCTGCATCTTAAGGCTGAAGAAGACACTGTGGGGGTTATACATACAAAAGATTTGCTCCGAAACCAACAAGTCGGGCGTTGACAGCGGGGCATACTCTGCATCAAGCTCAAATCGGTGAGACATTCGACACGGGATTATTCACTGTTCTCTCTCCCTCCTTCCTGGTTGATGGATTACTCCGGCTCCCTGCATCATTTTCTCTCGCCCGACGTTCCCACAAGGTGAAAATTGGTCCTGTCCCGCTCAACCCGACTTACTCGAGTGTCACTGGTGTACGTAGACGTAGAATAAAGACTCAGTCGCATATACCCGTCGAGTTCTGTGGGAGAGAGAAATTGATAGAGTAAACTTTCGCCATCGATCTCGAGGTCTTTAACTTTTCGTACCTTTGTGCTGCCCGTCGCGCTCCGCTCTTGCGTCTTGCACTTCGGATCTGTACTGCTGTGGGACAGGGGCGTTCTTGCCAAGCCTCGTTCTCATCCATCCATCCTCACACGTCTCCGACAGACCGAATTGACGTGTATAGCCAATATTGGCCTTCGCTACACCGAGCGTTCTCATCGCTACCCTTGTTTTCGATCACTGTTCTGGTCGAGTTATCTTTTCAACATCATCGACATCATCCCATCCATGTCTTGTCAAGGTTGATCAAATACTTGTATCGACCGACGTGAAAACCTCGCTTCATCTAGTACACGTTAGTCCGAACACATTTCAACGACATACATCATATCACCTTGTCCCGTAGGACGGTTAGCGTTAAGGAACCAAGAGGACCGAAAGACCAGAATCAAGGGGAAAGAAGAAGGTTTCAAGGGGCAAATGAACGCAAGTGGTTGATTTGGATCTCGATAACAGGAACAGGTGCGATCACCCTCGCCCTGGTCACTTTTCCGTTTCCTTTCGTCACATTACACTAACCCCACACGGTATCCGAATTGTCCAGACCAGGCGACACACATTCACATTCGATCGGTCACAGAACAGCAGCCTTCTTTCAAACCTCCGTCGGTTCCCATCTTTTTGGAGCCAGCAACCGAAAGAACCCCGCCAACAACGATTGATAGATATCAGCGTTTATACATCCGGATCGACGACTACTCTGCCTGTCTCACGTTGCTTCATACGACTCAATTTGAAACTCGATAACCCGCGCGTGTTCCATGAGTTTAGAAGCCAATTAGGTTGGAGTCGTCGACACTGCCCAGCACCTTCGGAAAGAAAAGGATAAGCGACCTGTACGACTCATAACCAGCACCGCTCAGCCTTTACAGATTACGGAAGGGATTGGTCATAAGAAAGCACTGTCCTCATACAGCTCTACGGACTACCCCCTTGTCCCGCCCTCGAACCCGTTATCACGACACGATTCGTGTCATAGACGTCTTGTTCTCCGTGCTGTCGCAATCCAGCTCGAGCCTTGAAAACATGAACGACACATCGCTGTCGCCGCGGCTGCGACACCTTCTGATACAGGAGGATCGTCAGACCGGACGTCTGATCATGCCAGGAAGAGACTCACTCCGTTCATCAATCAGCGATGGGATTTCGCCTGGACCTCTATCCTCCTCGCTGCCGAATGTCGGTCTCTCCCCCCCTTCCCGCGGCAGTACCTCTCCAGCGGTCTCACCCACAACCTTTGCGTTCGTTCCTTCACCTTATGACAAAGCTCGCCCTCTCCCGGCTTCGGCTGACGGACCTGTCGGCAATATGGTCCTTCCTCCGCCTGTCGGTCGACCGACGAGTTCCATCTTCTCTCTTCTAAACGGTTCGCATCCTACATCACCGCCTTCGACCTCTTCTTCTTGTGGCTCGCTGAGGGCGGAACAGGAGCGAGACAGGGACTATAGGGAGAAGGATAAGAGACGGGGTACACCGCCATATCCACCTGCACGACCACGAACGCAAAGCCATTGTCCACCGCCTTTGTCAGCGCCTATCACTTCGAGTAGTCAAACCATGTACTTTGACGAACGCGCCCCCTATCCTCCTAACACCCCTGCCTCATCACCAGGGGACGGCACCGGTCGGCCGGGATTGCTGCGCAGGCACTCATCGCATCCTTACGAATACTCCCCTTCTTCCTCCCGGCCTGCCACGGCCTATGCAACGGGACCGATCTACGAGGCGGACTATGCGGCGATGGGGGCGAGAGCGCCAATCTCGAGAACGACGAAGGCTTGCAACGCTTGTCGGAGCAGGAAAGTTCGGTGTGATGCTGGTGGAGGCGAGATGGGTCCTTGTTCAAGGTGCAGAGAGAGCGGAGTACAATGCGTGTATACTGGAATTCAGAAGAAGCGAGGGCCATGCCCGGGGTGAGTTTTTTCTTGCGTGGAACTAGGGGTCAGAGTACTGTTTTGAGAAGAGGAACTAATATGTGACAATGTTGTTCAGCACCGCTCGCCCATCAATCAGTAAACCTCGTCGACCTTCCACCCAATCTCAATCCGCTGCTTCACACCGGTCGTCAGTGGGCTCGATCCAGAGCTACGTCGTCACGCCGACGGATGAGCAACCATGGTCCACTCGGTCATCTTACGGTTTCCCTCCCCCTCCGCCTCCTCCCATGTTCACTGGTCCTGCCCCTGTAGACCCCTCCGAATGGTCGTCCGTCGCTCCACAGAAGAATCGACCAATAACCAGTTCGGGTATGTCGGGGACAAATGGGCGGTATTCGATCAGCATGACTTCAGGACCTGGTGGACCGGGACCCACAGTTCTATCATGGCCGGCGATGGCCCCGGCGGTCGCGGTCGAGGTCGTTGATAGAGGGATGTTCGACCAGGATTATGCGATGTCAGCTCGGCCCAGATCGAGAGATCACAACATGGCTTCCCGAGTGGGAGCCGAAGTAGGGCCACCGCCCTCGAGTCGAGGCAGTGAGCCGAGATCGTTGCCGCCCTTGAGAGTGGCCATAGATAGGGGACCGTATTACGAGCGGTGATGACAGCGCTTCAGCTGGCTCGACTGTCAAACAAGCATTCGATTCAGTCGGGAGATATCCGACATCTGTGTATCCCGTAGCATATAGAACTCGAAGTTTGCGTTGTAACAAAGAGGGGGCACAATGGCTTTCTCTGTAGATAAGTTGTCATATAGTAAAGGTACAGTAGTCTGCAACAATCCAATGAATAAGCGAAATATCTTTACGGTCTTTACTTACAATTTCCACTTACCAGCTTTGGGCAGCAACACGCTGACGTGTTCGTTCGACCTCGAAGTACGAGCGTGATATCGTTGACATTCTCCAGCCTACGCTATGACACAGTTTACGGCCTTCATCATAATTAATACTTTCAACCTTACCAGGAAGATTGGCGCTACAACGTGATTCTCAACGAAGGCGGTCCTACACGGTATCCCTATCTGCCCATCGTACACGGCAATCAATTGCAGTTGACGTGGCTTGTATCATTTATCCTCGTCCTCTTCTTCTACTTCTTCTTCTTCCTGTTCCTGTTCTACCGTACTATCGTCCCAGCCTTCTGGATCTCCCAACTCGCCCTCTTTCCGGGCCACAACACTACCAAAGAACCAGACAGGTTCACCGGTTAGGTCCTTCAGTTCCTCGATGCCCGCCTCATATCGGCCGTCAGGATTCGGCTCGCCATGGTCCATTAGCATAATTCGCATGGTGCCGCCTAGGATCGCCATTGCTAGCTGGGTCATTCGGCCGGTATATTGTAGTATAGGATCTAAAGTTGTAGGTAATGCAGTGACGAAAGTAGAAGGGTGAGTATAACATCATACGTCGAGGCTTCTCGATCAGATGCTGAGCACTGCGTCGAAACGGAAATCTCGTGAAGCGGTTCACTCACCGTCAGACCAGGGTGTCATGGGTACGAGATGTCTGGAATAGTCCATTTCGCTCAAGCCCGGGACATTGCCGACATACGACTCAAGGTTAATGCCCACCCAAGGATCAAGGTTCCGTTCATTGAGAGCATTGGTGAAGGACCGACTAACGCGAATCGATATTAGCACGTTACGGGCCGATCAGGCTCTGCTTGAGAGTTGCCACTCACAGGATACTACAGGAACCGACACGAGTACGATGACCGTGAACCTCGACTCCTTGACATGGGGGCTGGCACAGTAGATGACTTGCACTCACGCACAAATCGCAGGGAAACGTTCTTCTGCGTCGCCTTCAGGATCTGAAAGCCGCGGTACCCACTCGATCTCTTTTACTAACAGATATCCGCCAGGCCGTAGTACACGAACGCAATCCACTAGCATGCTGTGGTAGTCTGGCATCTTTATTGTCAAACCCGCTGGTCAGCTACAATTGTTTACCCAGTCAAGGCTCGGGAGGATAACCAAAAGAACCAATGAAACCAATTCCCTTTGCGGGGAAGGGGCTGCGTAGGGCCGACTAGACTTACTCCTGCATGGATATCTCGGACGTGTACGACGTCGAACACCTGATCTGCGTATTCTTGACCTTTGGTCACGTCATGGATCTCAAAACTGAACAAGGCGGTTCTCAGTGTTCAACCGGGACAGGTAGCGATGGAAGCAGTGAGAAGCAACAGCATCCGCGTAGAGACTCACTGAAAGTTCTTGGGGAAGTTCGGTATGGGTGGATGGCACAGGTCCACGCCGGTGATCTACAGGTGGGTGGATAGCACAAATCAGCGACCTAGTGCACGCAATACCAATCCACTCATGATCGGGACTGGTCATCGGCACACTCGCTTACCATCACATTCGGAAACGCTTCTGACATCTCCATCCCCCTAGGTTGTCAAATTGGTGAGTCAGCTGCTTACAAGATGGCGATGATCATGCAGAGCATGTTGACTGACCATCTACCTGTCCCGCAACCCACATCCAAGATCCGCCGTTTCTTGCCATCGTTGAGCAGAGAAACTACTTCGTCTACTTAAACAGGCCCGTCAAGTATGAGCGAGAGATTTTTCTGCCCGTCGATCGCCTCGGAATGAAAGCACTGAATACTACGAAATTTGATAAGAAGGTAGGAACAGAAGGTTCACTGTAACAAGCGAATGAGATAAAATGGGGCAAGGGAGAATGGGGAAAGAGGTACAGTAGCCACACAGTGTAAATCACCAATTAAAAAAATAGGAGGTCCGCACTGACCTGGTATATTACCTGCGTGGTATTTGTATACCTCGTGGATATAGTCAAGGCGCTAATAAGCCCCAACGAGAGCCGTCGTCAGTCAGAAAGCTCGCGTTACCGACTGTCCCACCTTATCACAATTATATATGCGGAGGAAGTGCTAGATCTACTGTACTGTATCTGATCAAAGGCGGACGCGAGATCAAGGTATATGCACGCCCATTGACTGCATCAGAAGCACTACTCATGCGCCCTGTCAATCTCGGGCAAGGCATGGAATTGATCTATCATAATGCAGGTCGACACTTACTTCGGTTTCAGGCGAGTGAGACGGGACCTGTCCATGCAAAATATTGCGCTCCACATCAGCTGCGGTACTCCTACTCCATCACCACTTGAGAAAATATGCTGTCGCACTGACCGGTAGGCAATAATCGTCTTGCTGCGCATCAAATGCTGTGAGTATATGCAACACGCATCTCATGTACTCATACATCGGTTGTAGCTTACCAGCGAAGAGAAGAACTGTGCATCTAATAGTCAGCCTAGCAACCACCATCCAGGAAAGAACGTCGCCACACGGAGACAAGAGCCACTCGAACTCACTTGACCTTCATCAAACCGTAACGCCGATCCCCTACCTAGCTCATTGAACGGATCAAAGTTCATGATGACCGGTATATACTGTATGTGTGATCGTCTGAACTAGGCCTCGCGTTGGTTTACCGTGACATGGAGATGATATGATTTCAAGCTGGATTGAGTTGAGGTATCAAAGTATATATGTCTGTATGAAGATATGTCGTCGTACGATATAGATAGAAGGGTACGGGACTAGTTGTCCTTTGAAAGAATGGTCTCTCATGAGATTCCGACAGGGCGACAGAACGAAGTCGAGTCTATATGTATACAGTACATGTATGGATGGTGCAGCATTAGTACATACGGTATGTGTTGTGTGTTATGTGCAAAGGTGACTGTGATTGGTGGATTGGTTATTGACGGTATTTGCCATTTGTACCCTTCGGAGCTATTCGTTCCTATCATACATCAAATATGTATATGTAACATTGATCAAAAACATTTGTAAGGCATTAGGGCATGAAAGGGGAGGAAAGAGCGAAGTCTCAACCTACAGCGCGCATTGTGGTCTGGTCATTAGGGCATCGATCGGCCCCGTCAAAGGAGGGGTCGCTCGATGGATCGCACAAGCAAGGAGCAAAAGTCACGGAGAAAGAACCAAAATACTAATTGCCTGATTACCTGATTGCCTGACGGTAATGGTAATGGTGATGATGATGGTGAGATTGATGATGGTACCCACTGATGGCAATGGGGAGTTCGGTGAGACGCCACAGGTACCACTCATTTTAGGTTGTCAGAGGTCCCGACCACACATTTGGCTTCAGTGGTCTGCACCGCGCGTGCTTCGGTACAGTATCAATGAGAACCTCCTTTATTACCGGGCCGCGGGAACAAGAGACGTTCCCTACTTGGTCGTCTGCCTGTCTTCCAGGGATCGCTGGACTAGACAATGTCGAGAAGCTGAGGCCGTCCAAAGATGCTGTCCTCCTTTGATCGTTGAGAGGTGTATGGTAAATTACGTGAACTGATGGTGGTGATGGTAGTCGTATGTTCTACATGCAGAGGAGCGTAGGATCACGAATAGCTCTATGGCGCTCATAGATGAGGTGTGCAACCGTATCGAGGTACGGTATGAGTGTAAACAAAGCGGTCAACATGATCCCCACTCCCCCACTCACTAGCGTATGTCTTTATGCGTGTTACCCTTGATTTGTTTGATGACGGGCACGATTTTGAGTGAGTGGGGAAGTCAAAGCGCCTTTGCGGCATTAGCTTAGTCGCTCCCTTGTTTGCATCCCGTGTATGAAGGGACGAGCGACGATCTTTCAATTAGCTGTGACAGGGGACCAGGGACGGAGCACACCTAGACAGGCGAGGGACTTTTAGGCCATGCCACTTGAGGAGGAGGAGAAGCAACCGGAATAAGAGGTGGCAAGAGCTGCCATTGTTCGCTCAACCATATCTTGCCTAGCGTGCACGTGTACAGTAGATCTACGCTTTGGCTCGATCTGCTTGCGTAATGGATACCGCATATCAGTTCGAAGAACGTCAGTGATAGCCGCCGCTTTTCAAATACAAATCTTCACATCTTGCTCAGACTCTTTCGTCGCAAGATAGACAGCACATGTATCGCTCATTATATACAGTAGGATGACACTCGAGTACTGCAAGTAACCAGGCCGCCTGGTCAGTATTGGCCGCACCCTCCGCCCCACTAAGCAACCCGGTGACCGAGCTTTTCGGTATATTCGCCGTCCTTCCGGATCCTCCCCTGTCCTCGTCCTTTGGGAACTAGGAACAAGCTCTAGCAGTATGAAGCGACGTTCAGCCACGGATTCAATCAATCTACGGAGGAGTTGAGCCTTGAGTCCAGGTGGTTCGATTGGCATGTCGCTCTATAAGAGCGTCAATTGCCGATCAGGTGATTGCTGGACACGAATGGTTCATTAGCTCCATATTCAGGGCGAGACGGAGTAAGGAGGGGGGCGGAGGAGAAGAGGGGTCTCTAAGGCCCAAAGTATAGTAGACAATTGACTTTCGATTGATTGATATTGATTGTCTGATTGGATGGTCGATAAGGTTCGTTTGAGTTGTCGGCAAAAGGGATCTGCTGATGGCCGCGAGAGAGAGCCTGGAGGCTTGGCGAGAACCCGCAACAGCCCATGCTGGACCAAGTTAAGGGAGGACCAGGATTGATGATGAGAAGTAATTACGAAGCAGGTCAAAGCGCGTTGATCCAGTCAGCTTCGTGTAGTGCCTATGCAATTACACTGTGTCGATCAGGACTGTACAGGCGTAGGCGTGTCATATAGTGAGTACAAATCAAATGCCTTGTACACGACACGACATAACACACACACTCCATGGCGTACACTGAGCTCGACAGCAGCTCTCTTTTTCTTTTATCAAACGTACCCGGAAAGAAAGGTTCCCAAAGTTCACCTGATGATATGCGTGCCGTCCTCGAAACGTATAAAAAAAACTACAGCACCCGGGATTCCCATCTGGTCCCCCACGACGGTACTAACCGGGCGATAGCGAGCTTAGAGCTGCGGAGAGCGAACGGGGTCCGGCGTTTTCTTGCTTCTATGGCCGTAGATGAGAATCCAGGCAAAAGACCCAATCATTACGCCATCAACGGCCCGAGCCAATTGGGATCGATATCATCGAGGCGCTGGAACACAGGCGTTCGCAAACAGAGGATATGACCCAAAGCCATGGTTGCCACCATGCGCGACGAAACCGAATTCGAGCATAGGGCGGTCTTTGCCGCTGTTTTCGACCTCGACTGAACTGGAGCTTTATTCGTACGCATCCGTCCAATCATGGACAAGACGAAGTCCAGACACGTCGAGCAGCATGTGTCACCACCATACCGTAAGACGATCGCTTGCACGACGAAGCAAGTGGTGCTGAGATGAAGGATTTGGGGCCAGAACCCCTTCTTCATTTGGCCCCCCTGCGAGTGCATACATACTTATCGTCGTTCTGGACCGCGATCCATGATTGCGTACGCAGCAAAGGCCACCTCACCCCCTCGTGCTAAGCTACGCGTCGAGACCTTTGCGAGGCACGCTACTCATACAGTAGCGTGGAATTTGGGATGCTGTCCCGATCTCGGGTACTATCCTCCTCAAGCCTAAAGCGCGGTTTCGGGGCACGCGAAGATTGTCGGCAAAATCTGACAATCCAGTTCCTATTTGATCATGTCCTGTGATGTCATCTCGCATGGTCGTGCGTGACTCGTCCTTTATACATGGACTTGTCGGTGAAACGAATTAAGCTGAAAAGCTGTCTTCTGCCGTGCCGTGGGTCCTGCCTGGTTTTGTCGTGATGGAATTTGAGCGTATGTTCAAATATTGGGCTGACAACGGAGAATTCAGAACATGCAAAACACAGACAAGAGGAGAGACAGAGTACCCCTGATCATCATGGCGGGTTTTCCGCCAGTTTTGAGAATTAATGGCAGACCCGGGATCTCTCAGAACGAATGATGTGCGTCATCCGCCCTCGCTTTGTCTGTTGTCTGTCAGCGAAGCGGCTGCGTCCATGGAGACAATGGACCTCTCTTACAGAACAGAGACACTCGGTAACAGCATTGCATCACTACAATGCTTGCAAACTGACTATCAGAATGTCCTATGGAATTCCGCATGCAAAGTTGCCACTGATGCGTGCTGCATGTAATCGCATGGCATCCCATTGCACCGCTCGGAGGGACATACGTAGCACCGCCTTGTTCAACGATTTTACCTCTCGGAGTATCTCCCATACTGCTGTGTTGCTGTATATACGTATATACGGATACCTCCGGTAAGTCAGCTGAAGTCGCGAGCCGCCCTGCCTCAAGCTCATGTCAGTAGGGTGGCAAGAGATCCCAAGTCTGTGGATTGCGTGTGGGAGTGGAGTAAAAAGTACCTTAGTGTATGTACGTTATTCTCGGACGGTTCTCACCATACAGAACTAGGGTCAGCATACACTGGTGGTCGATCACCCCATTCCCCCAGGTCCCCTTTTTACTGTAAGAGGCAAAGATGACAAGAGGGCACTCTTAGAGGCAAAGCTATCATCAACCTAATTCACCACACGATCAGATCCTTTCAAAACACCCAGTGCAGTCCTCCATTGATCACATTTCAATTGCACCCAATACAATAACATCATCACAACACCATCATAGACAGATTCTCCAGTTGGTAAGCCAATTTTCCATCTATCAATCTATTTACTGATCGTCGCGAATCACCACACGCACACACACGCCCTTTCTCCGAACACCCACGCAAGTCCATTTTCTGAACTCTAATCCCTCGTTACCCCCACGACTATTTTTCGACCCTCAACACTATTTTTCGACCCTCAACGAGCTCATCCGCAGCTTTCAAATCATCGTCATCTCATTCTCACACGCCCTTCAAATCGTTAATCGAAACGAATATCCAATCCTTTCATCATCAGAGTCCTCTGTCATCGCACCAAGTCGACATCCCACTTGATCCAACTACGCGCATAGAATAAGGGGAATAGCAAAAAAAACGGTTAAAGATCATCAGCAATGTGTGAGTAACTAACCTATCCCCTTTTTCTGGCCGGTCTAGCGTTGAGCCTGGAAAAGATTATCGACCCATCAGTCCCTGCTTTATACCTTTTTTTTTTTCTTTTCTGTCTAAGCTATCTGCATCGGTGTTGCCCTGCACCTGCGAAGAGCTCAACCCCGAACATCGGAAATCCGTAGTTCTCGCATTTCGTTGTCCTTGTGCTTGGAATCTATTATTGTCCCTTAGCAAAACGCATCTTGTACTTCCGCACGTCCGCACAGTTTTTTTTTCTCACGCCAGCCAGCACACGAGGTGTCAAGTCGGGCATACGAGGCTTTCTTACTTTGTTCTCTTATCTTCTAGTCGTACATCATACAATACGACGTATGGCGTTGACATGATTTGCATCTGGCTGGTTTGCTTTTTTTTGTCCCTGGCACGGTTGAATGTGCATTGGATTTGCTTCGTTGAATCAAAGTGATCATTTGCGGACTGTACCGGCAACGGCAAACACAGCGAGTTGCAGCCCTTTCACAAGTGTATTCATCATTGTTGCCATTGCTATCCAATCCTTGTGCGCATCCTTCCTCGTTCCTCTTGCTTAGCTAGATCAGACAAGAAAGACAGATAGACACGGAGAATCATAGCAACAACTCCTCTCTTCTCTCCTCGTCCCTCCTTGGTACAACTGTCTATATTCGGTCAAATCTCGGTTCAAGCTTGCGCAACGCAACATTGGTGCTAGTTCCCCAAACCACCGCACAGATCATCCTCCCCTACCCTTCACTACCCTTTGCTCCTCCTTTAACATTTGACACTTGCATTCAATTCCCCCCTTCCTTAGACTTATCAAACCACGCCTCACATTTCACTGTGATCACTCAAAAACGCCGTAGCGGCAAATTCACTCACACGCTTCTCGACAACCCACTCTCTACCTTGTCAACCCCGTCTTCTCTAAGATCACATTTGATATCATCCTCATCCTCATCCTCATCCTCACTCTCAACAATCACTGCTGTTTTCCTCTATTGTGTGTTTCGCCGGATTGCGAGCCTAGGTTACATCATCATCGATACATAGCCATCTTCATTCCTTTTGAATCACTTGTTATATAACCCCATAGAACAGTCGATCAACATGGCCGACGTCGAGGGTAGCAGCAGCGCGGTACAACCTTCTGACACTACTCCTTCTCCATCCGAATCAGCTTCCGCCGTTGAATCATCCCAGATCGCAACCACCTCCCCCCCTCCTGTCTCGACCAGCGAGTCTTCAAGCTCGCCCGCCCCTACTTCATCCACCAGCTCAGCGGCACCTACATCTGACCCAGCATCATCAAGTGCAAACCCTACCAGCTCCGTCGGGCCATCATCAGCCGAACCTTCCAATGGCGCTACCAGCTCCAATGGTCAATCAGCGAGCCCTACGGGTAACTCGGGCTCATCAGCCTCGGCCAGTGCATCGCCCACCGGCAGCGTTAGCGTTTCCAACGGCGTGAGCGTTACGGCCAGCGGTTCAGCTTCAGCCACCACTTCAATCCCTAACGGCTCAGCGTCCGTTTCTGGCTCGGCCAGCGTCATGTAAGTTGAATGCATATACAAGCAATGATGACCAAGTCTGACTGCTGTGGTCTGTGGCATAGCTACGTAACTGTCACCGATGCGAATGGCTCTACTGTTGTTACACCTACTGCCACCATCACCAACGGTTCCGGTGGATCATCTGGTGGCGGCGGCACAAGTGAGTAAATCTCAAATGCCTCGTTCCTCCCCCATATTGCTGACACCTCATCACTTTGACTTTGAAACAAACACAGACGTCGGCGCGATTGTCGGTGGTGTCGTTGGTGGTGTTGCTGGTCTCGCTCTCATCTCAATTCTGCTGTGGTTCTTGCTTAAGAGGAGGAAGTCCAACAGGGATGACTTTGATGACATGATGGTGAGTACTTTCTTTCCATCAACCATCAGCACAATCGCTTTGCTGACGTCTGTCTAATAGTTCGACCCCGGACGACCCGAAAACCAAGCCCCCATCGATCTAGGTGCCAACGACCCTACTGTTGAGCCATACTACACCACCCCCGGTGTTGCATCTACTGCTGCCTCACCTCAAATGGCCCAATACCCTCGATCAGCAGCGACAACGTCTGACGGAGGCTACGGTGCTCAAGATCTTTCTCGAGGACCTTCGACTGGTACTTCTGCTGGATACGCCGGTCGAGGTGCTGCCGGATACGACACGAACAACTTGGCCGCTATGCCGATGCCTACGGCTCACCCTACTGGTTTCGCCCCCGCCGAAGGCGCTGCAGGTGCTACTGGCGGCTCCGCGGCCGTCGCTGGTGCTGCTGGTGCCGGTGCCGGTGCCATGTCTGCTAAGCAGCGGGAAGCATACCAAGAACAACAGAGATTCAGGGTCCAGAACCAGAATCAGGGTGGTGGCTATGGCGGTGCATCGGGATCGGGTGCGGGTGCAGCTCCTATGAGTCCGACCGATACCTCGACCAGCGGCAACGTCACTGTTCATCAGGATGGACGACCAGTCGAGGAGGATGAAGTTCAATTCGGAAACGAGATCCCCCCAACGTGAGTCAACAAATCTGCGACCCCTACTGGGTACAGTTCGAATAGCAACGGCCATTAACGGCTTGTCTTATCTTACAGTTACGACTCCATAGGTGGAGAGAGGCGATAAAATAATCAATCCATCTCAACGAGATGCCGAAAGCCAATCATTCATATCGGTTAGACATCAAGCAGTACCAACCCCAATCACAGTCAAACCCATCGCATATGTATATAGAAGCTTTTCATCTGTTATCTAGTTAGTATATGGACTCTCTCAACCCAACCCTCTTCGCTTTTTTCCCGTCGTTGCCATTCTTTCATGCTTGTATCAACCCCTCTGAACCGATAACGAGTGTTATCCTGTTCATCTTCATAGTCACCATGTTATTATAATTTTCAATCTATCTGCGGGGTGTTTTGGTGCCAGTGCCAGGAGAAGTCGGTACGGCAAAGTGCCAAGTCAAAAGGGATGGGGACTAGTAGGCCTTGGATGGGTGTATCAGCGAGAGAGATCAGATACCAAGTTGTGTGGGATAGGGGAGAAGGCGCGAGAAAGAAGGGCAGGGCAGGGCAGGCAGGCAGGCAGGCAAGTGAAGGCTTTTGGGTCAATAGAAGAGGGAATGAAAGGTGGAAGGGTAAGACAGGGTAATGGGGGCACGATAAAACGACAAATCACCCGATAAGATAAGATAAATTCAGTCTGAATCCATGAAGTACAAGGCTTTCTATCATGCCATGCATGTACAAAATAGAGTGAAGGTGAATGAGAACCTGTAAGCGCCGATATTGAACTAGTAGTAGAGTCGCTCAGAGCTGTTCACGGCCAAACCTATTGCAAGCGCGTGTACCCATATGAGAAGATGAGCATACCCAAGAAGCGGCTGATTGATGCTGAATCAAGTCTTGGTGCGCCGTCCGTCATGGCCTGCGCGATGTGAGGCGTTCAATGAATACAAAGCAAAGAACATATTCGGCTCTTTTGCAGATCGAGATTCACTCGCGTTGATACGATATGCAGTGTACAGCTCGATGAGAAATTTCAAAAGCCTATCAAGTCAATAGATATGGCTTGATCACACACGATCCTCCCCAGGAGAATGGTAGAGATCTATATCACGGTGAGAATAGTTCGCACAATCATATCTGAAATTGATGACGATGATTTATGATCATCCAACAGACGATTCGCCGTAGACAAAGATACTACACTATGATAGCTCGACAAATCGTCCTCTCCCCAAATCTAGAAACCTCGTCCTAGTCTGGAGACTCCACTCTACTCGCCTTTCCCTTCGACCTCTTTACCGACATCCTTGACTCTATCTCTTCCATCTCTTCCAGCCCCAGCCTCAGCGTTGGCCTCACGAAGCATCTGGTCCCTCTTCTCCCTAGTCTCCTGAACCCGCTTCTCCCAATACCCTCTCAGCTTGCCCAACATCTCGAGCGCGCCACCACGTTGAATCTCGTGCGTCAGTTTCTCGAGTGAACGGGATTGAGAGCCGTCGGTGAATGAGTTCGAGTAGAATCGGAGTAGGTTGAACGAGGGTGTTAAGAGGGTATTGAGCGTTGAAGGGATCGAGGTTATAGGGTTGAATATTGTTTTAAGAGGCATATGAAGTACGGCTCTGTAGGTGATGAGAACGATAAAAAAGGATGGACGTGGTCAGTTTCATGGTTTCACCACGGCCAACTTTCGATGCTCGGATCATAGAAATAGGGGTATGATCGTGCGACTGCGAGTCAGATGGCGCAGTCCATACTAGGGTTTTGTATGAACCAGGATAGACGACGCGAACAGTGGCAAACTCACCCATGATCTCCCCAGTCAATCCAATCATATTTCTTTTCCTCACCTCCCTTCTTCCTCTTGCTCGAACCCCCTCTGGAGACTACCCCGAAATCGTATTCTCCATCGTCCCATTCCAGCTCTTCCATATACCTCCCTACTACACCATCTGGACTTCCTCGCACGTAGATGATAGAGTATGGCTCGACCTTTTTGCGAAGGGCCTCAAAGGGCGCAGAGAGATAGCTTGTTATACTGGATGAGGTTGATGTCGTAGTCGTAGTTTCTGAGGGAATTGATGAAGTATGTGAGAGGCTATGAGGTGACGGCGACGTCGACGTCGATAGAGTCGGCGGTCTAAGCCTCTTCAATTGTTCTTCCCTCGTCAATTCTGGTGCTTTCTTGCGCAGACAAAGCATCCTGCAAAACGGCCTAGCATTGTCAGATTGGGTGCAGAACGAAAAGCATTTCTCGGGCATTCGAGGCTGTCGATGTGTCATTTGCGTCGTCGAAGATGACGACGAAGAAGAAGAAGAAGACGATCCGGGATCAGAGGAAGAACCGCTTTGAAAGTACGGTAAAGAGGGATCGTATTTTGAGGCTAGGATCGAAGCTGTCGTCGTCGGTAGTGACGGTAGTAAAGGGTGAGGGTTTGAGGATGATGAGGGGTGATTATAAAACTGCGAGAAGAGCTGAGAAGATGGTGACGCTGAGCTGGATGCACCGGTGTCGTCGTCCCCCTGGCCTGATGGAGAGCCAGATCCTAAAGACGAGTTGTTGACGCTAGCAGATGGCGCTGACGACTGATCGTCAGATGGTGTTGATGATGATGGCGCGTTTGGAGGTCGGTGACGATCGTCATTGGCGGTGGTGGGACCCTCGCGAGAAGTCTGAGGAGCTACAGCAGGCATGCTGGATGAATCTAGGGAGGAGATATTGTCAATCAGTGATGAAATGGGTATCGCGATGTTCTGATGTAGTTAGCTTGACGTCGAAAAGAATGATGTGCTAGGTCAATTGCTCCCCCTTTTAGAGGATTATCGATTGATTTCTTTCCTTGCTCTGAATTCGTTACGAATGCTGGCTGCTGTATCTGCTGTATCTTCGGTGGCGAGTATAAGCTAAGGATACAAGTAAGCACGAACGAAATGAAATGATCGCGATGACCGGAGCGCAGAAGCAGCATGCCTAATTCACCATCCAAGCGAAGCCTACACATGCCTAACGTTGGTCCGCCTGCGGTCATCCCCGCCGGCCCTGTTTCACGTTGAGCATGCCAGTGTCTGCTGCCTGGTGCTGCTGTCGAAATAATTCACTTGATCCTCCACATTCAATCTCTCGTCAGGACAAGATCAATAACATCCTAATGATTTTGCACCTGTATCACCTATCATAGCAGTATACAACACCTTTTCCCAGTTTGAAGAAAAGCCTCCTACTAACCGACATGTCTGCACACGCCGAGGCCCCTGCCGAACCCGGTATCGAAGTAGTAGACGATACCATCAACTCGTACCCCGACCCACGCGAATCCGATGGCCCTCAACTTTCAGCTGCTGAAACATCTGTCCAGGATGTACCTGGTCCCTCAACAACTTACATCCCCAGACAACCGTCTCCCCCCTTGCCAGAGCTCAACACGCGATCATTCCCTGCTATGGACGGCTCTGACGACTCTGATGACGAGGACGATGAACCTATAGCTACATTACCTATCTACCTCTCACCCGCACTTGCTCCTCACTTGGACTTGTACCAGTACCCATTGCAACACCGATCTCTTTCAGTGCCCTCTTGGGCCAAGGATAGGGGTAAATCCATATCAGCCAGAGTGAAAGAGAAAGTCGGCAGAGTAGAAGTCGAGATACCTGTCGATGCGGGCCAATCGTATTGGCGTGAAGACCGTGCGAGGGACTTGGGCTTCGTGATGGACGTCAGAGACGTCAACGGTGATCCCGACGTTGAAGGTGGATATGGATTTGGAGGACGAGGAGGTGCTGGGTCAAGTAAAGACAAGGATAAGAAAGCCAAGGAAAAGAAGAAGAAGGACGAGAAGTGGGGCGATAAGATGAGGTTGAGAAGCGAGCTTGTGCCGCATGCTACGGGCTATTATTCGGGCGTGATCAGAGATGGTGAGTGATCGTCTACATGAAGCTCTCGATGGCACGCGCGGAGAAACAAGTATACATCGTTTTGATCGTACTTTGTACTCTTGGTCGCGAGGCTGGGACGGCTATTGTCGAGTTTGACGTTGTTGGAGTCCCAAGGCTGATTTCCAGTCTCGCTCTAGGCGCCCTGCATCTCCACCCAGTGTCAAATGTCTTGCAATTCCGAACAGCCCTCAACTACCTAGACGACGCAGACGACAAGGCTCGGGAGCGTTCTACCAGACGTTCTAATGGCATGTCCAACGGGAACGGCGATTCAGACGATGATGGCGGCGATAATGGAAAGAAGAAGAAGGCTGCGGCTGCGCCCGTGAAAGATTTGAGACCCGTCAGAAAGGTATTGGATGAAGAGGATAATGATGGGTCGGGAAGTATCAAGGATTTCAGGAATAAGATGTGGTGGATGGCCAAGAAGGAAGATGAGGATCAATGGGTACCATACCAATGGAAAGCGGGTGTTGAGGTGAGTCTTTCATGGCGTAAACACAGAGCTTCATTGCTACTATGTCAGGTCGGGCGTCAAGGATGTCGTCTTTTGGAGTGACTCGGCAACTCGTACTATTTAATGGTCAAAATAGGATGTCGTGGCTGACTGTGACTTTTATTCTTTCTTTTTTCCACACCGCAGGACGAAGGAGTTGCTGAGACGCTCGACAAGCTCATTGTCCCCGATGAGAAACGTGAGAGGCTCACATGCAAGACTCGAGGCTTAGACTTCCTCGACAGACCGGATAAAATGCAGATCAAGCCATAGCGGGATTCCTCACTACCATAGTGTGTAGTAACATATAACATGACGGCCGCGGCGGACGGGGCTGGGGTTTGGCATAACGATCTATGTAAATTTGATGCATATGCACGTGATGACATCTCTGTGACTTCATTTCCTGTCAATAAATCGGGTTTGAGGCACTTATGAGCTGAGGCATAAGTGATACAGGAGTAGCAGTCTCTCAATCGTCCTCCTGCTCTTGCTCGGAATCAATCAGTGAGGCTTGGTACACTGACGTCGGCGTGGGCTTGGCCTTTTCATAAAAGGGCGCCTGGACTGGCAGAGCGGACCTTTACTGATAACAATGCGCCTTGTGTGTTTGTGAACCAGATAATATCGGGTGCTGTAGATACAACATGAGCGCGCCCGATATGCCAAATGGGGATGTACAGTATAGTATATACTGTAAGACGACTCTCCGGCGATAAGAGTACGATGCATTGCAACGGGATACGGTGAGACGAGACTTTGTATAGCAGCGATACTAGAGGCACTAAGCTTCCAGGTTTACCATAAGCTTGAGCCCTATCGACAATGCACTGATAGATAGGCCTGGCAACGACAACTAAACCTCACGTAGCGGATCAAATCCGAGGGGCTCGCTCAGTAGGATAGAGATAATCCGACATTTATCATTGGAGATGAGAACAAGAAGGCCAGACTCTAATACACAAGACGAAACGCGTAATAAGAATAAGGCGCATGGATGTATGCATGAAAGGTGCGGGTGAGAGCATGGGCATGGGAAGATTTGTATTGCCCGAAAGGCGTGTGTGTATTGAAGACTGAGAACAAAGTACGCCAAGTACCCCAAGTATCACTTGGTTTAGTTGAAAGGAGCCATGGAAGCACCATCATCATCAGAATCATCATCATCGACTCGATGTAATTAGGCGTATTTCAAGGGAAGGGAAGGAGGCAGAGTCAAAGCAAGGGGTGAGGGCTTCTTTCAGATCTACTAGATATGGTGTATGTATAGACTTGATGGGTACATGGGTACTTTGATTGATTGATAATATAGGATGGATGGGTGGAAGGGTGCCACTTTTGGGGGTCTGAGCGAAGGGATAGAGAACGAGTACTAGCTGCTGTAGTACGAGTACTCTGTAGGATCTAAAGCCGAAGCTATGCAAAGGGAAACGGAGACGACGAGTTCTTACCATCAGACCCTGTGCATCTGCAACCATTTGCATGGGATTTATAGCATCTACAGGCCGAAGCCGAATAACGACGACGATTATCGAGTAACGAGGGTACAAGCAAAGGTAAGGTGCAACGGAAGCAGCACCCGCACCCCGTGCAACAACGCGCCTACCGTTGACCGTCAACCGGCCGGAAGGTTAAGTAAGACATGCGAATAAGATAGAGTATAGGACATATATACATCATACCTCACTACCATCAATCATTCTACACTGCATATACATATCCATTTCTCACTTTCGCCTCTATCTATATACTTGATTATTGCTACCTACTTACAAACAATTATTGTGCACTCATATATCCAATAGACGTTCGCCACTTGCTTTACACGCCCGCCCGCCCGCCCGCACGCATTACGCCATGTCGGTCTCTGGCCCCTCACGCGTAGGGGGCACATATACCAGCTCGGGCAGACAATCCTTACCGCCTCTCGCGACACTTCAAAGTTTAGGCAACTACAATGGCATGGGCACACCTCGCACTTCTGGCGTACCGACCCGATCGTCCCTTGGCAGCGCTGGATTACCTGGCGGAGGTGGGAAAATGAACTCGCCATTACCGACCTCGAAATCAATGGGATCATTAGCTTCATACGCCAATAACCACAATCGTGATCATAGGGGATCGAGCGAGAGCGCCCATGGGAATGGAAACGGGAATGGGAGCGGGAACGGAGCTGAAAAAGCTAAGAAGAAGAAGAATAAGAAAGGTATGAAAGGCTGGGCATGGGTAGTAGAGGATGAGAATGGGAATATCATTGATGCTCCCGATGAAGAGAGCGACGAGGACGCGAAGGCTAAAGCTAAAGCTAAAGCCAAAGCTCAAGCTGAAGCCGAAGCCGAAGCCCAAGCACAAGCACAAGCGCAAGGGCAAACCAAGGATAAGAACCCCGAGCGAGCTTCAGATCCGGTTGGAGCGGTCAACTCGGAAGGCGATGCTATGGATATAGACGGTATCACGCATGAAGGTGGCAGACGTGAACGATCAGAGAAGAGTATGGGATCTGATAGACCAATCTCAAGAGCATCGATATCATCTGCTCCACTCCCATCAGTCAATGATTATCACGATGAAGAGTTATCGTCGCCACCGCCCGTCTTCAGTAGAGGTACGTTTTGCGCTTGTCTTCACTGAATATGGTCCGGCGTATCATACGTTGTGCCACGATCACTTTTCACCATCGTACCAATTAAAATAGAAATGCTGTTCAATCGCTTCAAAGCTATATGTCAAGTCGTCCATTCCATCTACTCCGGTGATGGCAGCGTGACGGCAGTAGCTGATGTTTGAGTGGGACGCTATATTATAGCATCATCTGCTCTCACAGATCTCATCCCTGCGAACGCGAATGCGAATACGAATACGAAACGAACGAGGAGGACGTCGAGCCCGGCCACAGGGACTGGAACGAATACTGCTGCCGGTACACCTAGAGCAGAGGTCAATGACCGTAAGTTGGATTTGGTCTATCTACCTGGAAATTCCTATAATCAGTTCAGACACCTCCCCACGTTCCGCCACTTTGCATACATAAGACTGCGCGCCGCTTGATTATCTGGATGGAGGGAGTGTGAAGCTGCAAATGATAGCCATGCTGTATTCTATACCTCTCATGACTCCAAATACTCGCTACACCCTGCCTCATTCCTGCTCATCACCCGATTCTGCATCTCTTTGTATCCTAACCCTCGTTTCCAAGATCCACGCTGATTCTTATCTTTTTCTATTTTCATCTCTTCAACCTAATCATCTCATGAACAAATCAACAAAAAACACATCAAAACCAATACGTGCACGCCTCATTCAAAACGTCCATATCACAAACCTTTGCACCCTTCTACCATCGACTACTCACATTTGTACAACCTTCTCGCTCGAATCATCGCCTGGTCACAACTCATATGGTGACTACACCATCCTCGTCTTACCATTCCAATCTGTTGGCCTGTATATCTTCCCTGCTACTCGTCTCACTGTTCACCTAATACGGTACCATGTCTCGTCACATCGCAAACCGTCGTTTAACACGATCTTTCCCCCATCCCCCGTTGTCTCCTACTCGTGATTCGTCCCCTGAACCTGTTGAACTCCTCACTGTACCTGCGCGAACTCTGTTGCACTCGCCTAAACGGCGCAACTCGTCGTCACCTGAACCACCCCATACTCCGCCCGAATGCTCCGCTACACGGTCTCCTGGAACACTTCCATACCACCATTTCACCCCTACCCGTCATCCCGGAACTATACTTCCTGCTTCATCCCCCTCTTCGTCCCCCCCTTCGTCCCCACCTTCGTCCCCGTCGCGTTCTTCTTCTTTGTCGGAACCCGATGATCCATCCAATGATGACAATTTATCTGTCGATGACTCGTCTCACGCACATGTCAAAATCGAATATAAATCACCGACTCCCGTGACTGCGCCGTCACCCGTACATTCACCTCTTCGCGGTCATTCTCGCGAACTCATCCTTCGGCCTCCTCCCTCAACATCTGATACGCAATTGGATGCTGATATGACCCGTGAACGGGAACGACCGACTAATCTTACGCTCCGACGCCCTTCGCCGTCTTCTCGTACGGACCCTGACTGCGACGTTCGGCCTGGCTGTGCACCTCACCGCCGAACCACGTTCTGGGCACCCTCATCGTCCCATACTCCTGTTCCTTTGACACGTTATACCTCGACCGCTGGTCGTATACTACCTGGTGTTGAACATGTTCCTGCTTCATCCCGAACAGCTTTGAACACACACGCCGGTCAGACCGGTCAAGAGAGCGCAGCTAGCGCTTCTCATCTCACAGCCGCTTCAGCTTCAGCTTCAGCATCGGCCTCCGCCTCAGCATCTGCGTCCAGAGCCTCTCACTCTGCGAAAACTGCCGACGATCAACATTCCAGAAAACGCCGAAAAACCTCACCTCCAGCTACCGCTCCTCCTCTCCAGCGAAATAACTCGACGAATAAGGTAACGAACCACAAGAAGAAGACACCACGATTGGCCGGTCCCGCCGCTCCTCCCACCCGTGCTCAACAAGCTCTTCTCACTCGGGATGTCGCTTCATCCTCCTCCAGAGCAGGATCGCAGCATGTCGTGGCGGACGATACACCTTTACCTCCGCCCCCACCTCGAGTAGGTATGGGTGAGGGTGGCTACGAGACCCCTAAAGAAAGTGCTCTGAGAGAAGACCTCTCCATAAGGAGGGAAGCAGAGTTCCTTCGAGAGTCGACTGAACGACATGCGATCGAACAGGAGAAACGTCGACAGCGAGAACAAATGAATGGTACTACGCTCGTTACCGGTAAACGAGCTAGGAAATCGGTCAACTATGCTAATATGGATGACGAAGATGGAGACGATGATTCATTGGCCAACGGCTTCGGTGACAATGTAGCCGGTCCCGGACCGTCCACTGCCCACTCTCGTCGACGACAATCAGGCATTGGATCCGTCGACGGCGTGGATCAAAATCGAAGAGGGTCATCCTCGATTCTGGATGACTTTCCCGCACCAGTCCTCGACCCATCCTTCGATGCTCGATATGCGCGATTGCAGAAAGAACATCGAGCACACGCTGCCGCTCAGCGTGCGGCAGATCAAGACCGTCCCCCTGAATTCGGCCGAAATCAAAGGCCAACGGTCGTTTTGGCTAGATCGGGCCAGGCGAGCTATCATCCTCGAGATAGGACGGAGAGAGCTTATCTTGATGGATTGGCTGGTATGAGTCATGAGATGGAGGTTGATGCTCAGGGATTCGTGGACAACGTCAAGGTGAGTCGAAGCTTACAGCTTCCCAAAATGACCTCGAATGAGAATTGTCTGCAAGGATCATCCTCCTGAATGCTGATGAAACATTGTATGGTTCGCCTTCCTGCAGGACAACCTCCGAGCTATCCTCAAATATTACTTCCCTGAACGAAGTACTCGACGAGATGCCTTTTGCGAGCGTATCGGCCGCGGACTCGCTCAGCTCGGCTGGGAATTGACCGACAACAGCGACGCGGCCTTGTTGCCATAGTTTGTCGCACACGCCTGCCTTCGTTCAAACAAAAATTTGCCCCGTTGCTCAAACTACAAACATACGCTTCTTAGCGTTATCATGTACACACTGTCCTTTTGCCGCAGTCCAGATGGCGCTCTACCCATTTCTTTCGTGCTGCTCCCCTCTCATCCGTTTCCCAGTTCTTGACATCCACTCGACGCTATATGTCCCTCTTGTCACTCCCAGTTGCCCGTTGACATATATATATATATGTATATATCTATATACAACTGTCATTACCTTGGGAATAGCGCAGAAGTGATGCGTCATTTTCCTCCAATTGCCACCCTTCTTGAGACTGTAACTCCTGCTTTGATCACATAATTTTCTTGTTTGTCTTCTCTTCGCCTGAAGCGCGATTGCAATGTCTTTCAACTTTTTTTTTAGCATACAGTACTCTACACGAAGATACGATTGATGACTAGGAGCTTCAATGCATATAGAAAATGGAAAGGCTGCAATAAATATATACTGTATATAGAGGAAAGGAAGAACGACAATCGGAATGAAACGAGATGTACTCTATCCGAATGAAGTCAGGACTCTACAGTACTAGCAGACAGTGTGCAATGACCGGCACTTGCACGGTTCTCAATGATCTGGCTTGTGGGGAGTAGATCATCGTGCATCTTGCAGTCGCTTGAGTTATGGTATAGCCCATGTACCCAGCTCTTAAGGATAAACGGATATGATATGTAGTATTCTCAACTGCAGCCCATGACATGGACGGTGGATAAGAAAGCACTGTGCCACATGCTTACACCGTACGAGTATGGATAGTGGTGATGATGCTGAATTGGATTTGGGATAAAATGAAATAAAACCGGTATCCAATGAAATATTTCAGGATACTACTAGTACTGTACGAGTATAACTACTATGCTGTCACCACGTAGTTGTATCTGTGCTCGGCGCGTGGCGTGTAGCATGTAGCATGTAGCATGTAGCATGTAGCATGTAGCATAACCACTGACCGAGGGTCTTCCTCATCCTACCTCAGCGCACCTTCACCACAATTTCAATTTCAATCTTCCTCGCTCACCTCTCACAAAATTAACGCTTAATCGTCCACAAACATCGACTCGCAACCCGACTCCCGACCATCGACCATCGACAACTCACACGTCTTGTCTGAGAGAATAAGACAGGGTAAGGAAGGATTTCAGCAATTCAGCAATTTGAAATTCCGTAGCTGTTGCTGTCAAACGAGTAAGTCGGGTTAGTCCATGTCCTACAACCTCGTCTCTTGTGTGCGGAATTCAAGATAAAGAGAAAGAGAAAGAGCATACCCTGATTCATTAGACATACCGTTCATCATCTGTCATTAGATAGCCTACCTCCTTCGACTTCGACGTCCGCGCTATAGTTGAATTAGGTATACGAGGTGAAAAGGTTCTCGAGACGAGCTGGAATCAAGGATCACGAAACTGAACGGACGAACGAAGGAACATTCGGCATTCGAGATCATAATATACCCATTTACATCTATCACATCAACAATTATTCTCCGTTTCCTTGTTTGTCTGTTCAGCATATAAACAAACGACTTCATGTTCTGAACTTATCACCGCCGAGCTGAATCCGTGTCATTCCATTCCGACATACACTAACATAGGATTATTTGACAAGACAACGATTCTCTTCTTGCGACCTTCACTTCCATACAAGTGCGCTCGCCCACAATGTCCCATTCTCAATCCCACTCTCAGTCTCAAGACCCTTCACGATCCGCCCTTCATGGTGCCCTGCGCCAGTCGGCTCATCCACGAATCCACGCCATCGCCAAGCCATATTCTCGGCCCTCGTCATACGCTGGCGTAGGCCTCTCATCATCCGCTACAATGTCAGATCTGGACCTATCAAACGTCTCTTCATCCCTCCAGCTCTCTCCAACGAAATCGCCAGCCAAAGTAGCTCCTTCCACTCGTAATCGTGCGCGGCCCTCTTTATCGACTTCTTCGAGCTTTGGAAGTTTACCTAGATCGGGATCAGAGTCTTCCTTGTTTAGCGGTATAAAATCAATCTTCTCAAGACCGCTCCAATGGCTTGCTACGCCCGCCAAGAACGGTTCACCGGATAAGACCACAGGCGGAGGAGTTTATGCTGGTGGGAAGAGGGACTCGTTGTCTTCCTTTGGACATGATTTGGAAGACCCGGAATCACCTTCGGATAGGCGAGATGGCAAGAGACTGAGAAGGGCTTCTCCTTCGCCTGAGCGTCCCAACGGTCATGGTCATGGTCACGGTCAACGCCATGGTGACTATGAGCCGGAGAGCAGATTCGAGGTTACAGGAAGAGCTGTATCGGGATTCATGTTACCTCCTCTCTCGCCTCACGTAACGCTCAAACCAAAATCTCATCTCCCCGCCGCCTCCTTGTCAAACGGACCTTCCGCTTCATCGAACCCTACCACCAACTTCTCACGACCGCTAGGTGCAGTTGCAAGTGGAAGTGGATTGACGAGCTCCAAGTCGATGTCATATCTTGATCCGACGCCAGACGTGTTAGGCGGATCACCCAGAAAGGGCGGTATGCTCACTCGATCCAAGCGGGTCGAGTTGAGCTCTCTGGTAGATGATGATCAGGCAATCGATGCAGATGCGTATGGAAGGGACGAGAAGGGCAAAGGACGTGAAGGCGAGACTTGGTCTCCTTGGAAATCTAGGTATTCCACCGCAGGAGGTGCTGCTTCGAGCGCTGCTGTGGGTAGACCTACCACTCCTGGAAGGAAGACTCCAGCGAGCTTAACAGAATCGAGGAATGTAAGTGGCCGCTGTATCCCTACTGTCTTTGTTATCATCAGTGACGGCTTTCCGGTCAGCACTGTAATCAGGCAGCTCACTGATTACTCGTGATTGTGTGTTTAGTACACTCTCCCCTCTGCATCTCCATTCAAACCACCTCCATCCCCTCTCGCACGCCAATCACCAACCGTTCCTCTAAGTGCAGGAACGAGTGGCTTGAGCCGATCAGCGACGACAGCCAACATCCGCAGAGCCGCCAGCGTGACCAGCGATGTCAGCATGGGATTGGGACGATCAGGCAGTGTTCGTAGTGGTTTAAGACATTCTGGAAGCATGTTGTTTGGGAATGTCAATGGGGATAGAGAACGTGAGAGGGATGAGGAACGAATGAGCGTCGATGGCGAGCAGCGACAAAGAGAAGGAAGCGTCCTTGTCAGTCGCCCATTACCCCCTCCACATTTCTACTGTGATTATTGGCTGACTTTCAACCATCTCAATATCGCTTCGCTCCGCTTCCTCCAGGACTGGTTCATGCAAGATCGATGGAGTGGTAAAGCTGGTTCTCCAGGCTCTCTTGCTGCTTCGAGACGTCTAGCCTCAGCTGGACCTTCGCTCTCTCACCCTCCGATCAGGAAGGGTCAAATGGTATGGAACGAGGATGAGAAGGCTTTCGTGCGGGAAAGTGAGCTGCGTGCTGGTGAGTGCGAATCCATCTATCTCCCTTGATCCGTGTACTAAAGTTGAATGACGTCCTCGCTGACATGTGAATCCCCCAAACATCAACATTCAAAATTAGCCCAAGCACCACCTCCTGTCCATAAGAACGAAGCCGAACGTATTCTGTTCACTTTGGAAAGCATGCGAAAGACCCCACTAGCCGACGCCCGCAAGGACTTGCCATCTACAATCGGTCAATCGTCCCGTACGCTGCGAAAAACGATCAATGTCCCTCTCGCTACGGCCGCTGCTGGAGATAGCGCGAAGCAACGTCGGGATAAGGAAAGATTGGGCGGAGAGGACAGGGTGTCTGTCATGATTAGCCCTTATGGGCGACGCAAGGTTGCCGACCTGAACGCGAGAGATGAGAGGAGAAAGGCGAACGAGGAGAGAGGTGAGCTTTCTTTTCTTGATTTTTTTTTGATCATTTTATTTCCTTTTGGCCAAGGAACCTCAGCTCATCTTTGCGCTGTGGCAGACTACCGTCCGTCTCCAACACCCACCGCCTCGGATGCTCGTAGCGATACTCGAAGTCGAAGCCAAGTTTCAGATGTCGATATGGGCTCATCACACCGAGCGTCATCACCCGTACCGCCTACACCTCGTCGTTCCTCGCGGCTTCGACGTCAACCTACTGCGGATGATGACGAAGCTCCCGCGCCCACGCCTAAAGCTCGAAGATCGAAAAGAGGAACTTCCAAGCAGCCCGAGTCACACGAGGAAGAACAGCCTACACCTAGAAATACAAGACGAACGCGGAATAAGACGGTTGAGAGAGGCACATCACCCACTCCACCTCCGCCTGTACCGTCGGCAAACGTACCTACTATCACCGCGACTGCGCCTTCGCCGGGTGGACCGTCTGAACACACAGCCGGTGCCGGCTCTTATCAACCCCTAGCTGACGGCGAACGATCACGTGGCGGTTCCTCCCTTCGAGCGAGATCAGACGTTTCCAAGCGAACTCATCAAGGTGCTGCCAACTACTCTCGATCAGCAACGCCTTCATCATCCGGACGGTTCTCTGCCAAAGAGGAGGATTTACCCGATATGGAAGATCTGGAGCAATCCAAGATCCCATTACCTTCTTTCTCTGGTATCTCGTTCGCTGGTCTCGGCTCAGGAACATCTACGCCTACGACGTCGAATGCGGCGCCTTCTGGCCAAGAAGGGCTATCAGTGCCATCGTCGTCTACAGCTCAGTCGGCTCAGTCTCTCGGCGCGCCCCCACCAGGTCGAAGACCCGGTGGTCCTTTGGCTCGACTAGGACATTCGTCTACTCGACCTAGGGCTTCATCGCCCCTTGCTGGCGGGTCTATTGTTGCTGAACCCGAATCTCCTCCTGCTGGTCCTAAGCCTTCTAAGCCTGCTGAACCTGTCGCCCCTCCCGCCAACGGATTCTTCACTCTGAACGGATCGGCTCCAACAGCTGCTGCTGCTACAGGGTCAACTACTCCCCAAGGCAAACCCTCATCCTCTTCCTTCTTCTCGCAGAATGCTGCATCAAATTCAACGGCAAACGGCGATGCGTCAAAGAAGTCTTTCTCCTTCGGACTTGGACAGCCGTCAACTGCTGCTTCGGCAGGCTCAGCTGAGGGAGCTGACAAGTCTGCCGGTGGGATTCCCGATTTCTTCGGCAAGAAGTCCGCCCCACCTTCGGGTACAGCTACACCCACCAACCTTCCAGCATTCGATTTCGGTCTACCCAAAAAGGCTGCCGAAGAACCTAAAGCTGCGCCTGTTGAGCTGCCCGCGGCCTCATTCTCTTTCGGTAAATCTGCTGCTGAGCCCAAGAAGGACGCTGCGCCTGCCCCTGCGAGCGGCGGATTCAGCTTCAGTGCGCCCGCCTCAAAACCTGCGGAGAAGGAGAAGGAGTCTGCGCCTGCATTTTCGGTAAGTTTCACTCAATGACTAGCCAGTACTCCCCGATCGAATGCTAATATTGTTTTGTTTCGTTTGTTAGTTCGGTGCACCCGCTACCAAACCCGCCGAGACAAGTAAACCCGCCTTCTCCTTTGGCTCGGCCCCTACTCCCGCGGAGAAACCAGCCGAACCCACCAAATCAACCTTCTCCTTTGGCTCTCCCGCATCTACAACACCAGCCAAGCCCGCCGAGACCATTAAGCCTGCTTTCTCTTTCGGTACATCGACCACGTCTGCCGCCGACCAACCCGCTGAAGTGGCCAAACCTGCATTCTCGTTTGGCTCATCCAGCTCTACATCGTCTGCGCCAAAACCTGCTGAAACTTCTAAGCCTGCGTTCTCGTTTGGTGCGAGCAGCTCTTCACCTGCGTCTACGCCTCCCCCTGCATTTGGAGGTTTCGGTGCCTCCAAACCTTCTGAGAACAAGGCGTCTACCCAGACGGCGGCTAGCGCTAGCAATCCCTTCGGTTCGTCAAATGGCACCGCCGCTGCTAGCCCGAGCTTCACCTTCGGCGCACCATCATCCACCGCCGCTAGTGCAAGTTCACCATTCGGTGCTCAGCCCCAAGCTAACGGAACCACCGATGCTGCCAAGTCCAACCCCTTCGGATCCAGCACCTCTGGAACCACCGCCACTGCTCCTGCTTCTACCGGGTTCAACTTTGGTGCGCCGCCATCCACAACTCAAGTGAACGGCGGATCATCAGGTTTCGGAGCAAGCGGATCGAGCTCGAGTCAACCCTCCAATCCGTTTGGTTTCGGTTCATCAAGCGCTGCCGCTTCTCCTACTATAGCCCCCACGTCGAACCCGTTCGGAGCGCCTGCAGCGACAAATCCCGCTGCTTCTCCGGCATTCTCCTTCGGTTCCAGCAGCTCTACCCCGGCTCCTGCTTTCGGCGCAGCACCTTCTGCCACTCCTTCCAACCCCTTCGGCCAGTCTGCACCTGCAGCAGCCTCCCCAGCGCCCGCTGCCGGGGGTTTCAACTTCAGTTTTGGAGCCGGTGGGTCAGGCTCAGCTGCTAGCCCTGCGCCAGCTGCTGCTCCTGCTTCTGGCGGATTCAGCTTTGGTCAACCTCCATCAGCCACGACACCCACGACACCCTCGACTTCATTCGCATTCGGTGCGCCTAACCCTGCTCCATCGACACCGTCGGCCACGTCCGCTCCCGCATTCTCATTCGGTGCAGGTGCGCCAACGTCGACGACTCCTGCTGCTGCTCCACCTAGCTCGGGCTTTTCGTTCGGTGCTCCGGCCGGTGCGCCGCAACCGCCCAGGTTTGGGAGTCCCGCTCCGTCAGATGCGGGTGCTGGAGGGTTCAGCCTGGGGATGGACGCACCTGCCAGTCCTGGAGGGAGAAAAGTGAAGGGATTACCCAGAAGAGGCGCTGTGAAGCGATAGGTTTGGCGACAGCTAAGTGTCGACCGATTCTTCAACTATGGCGTTTGGGCGGTATTAGTAAGTGACCTCGGTCAGTGCTGATTGGAGACGGAACAAGAAGGACAGAATGACTTGGTTGTGCGGAAAGGCAAGGAAGACATTGTATAATGTATCCCAAACCGGTATTTAGGTGTTCCCAAGGCGTAATTCATCTTTAGATAGAAAGTGATGGTGCAGTCATCCATCCATCAGTCCATTATTGGTGGGTATAGGTAATTAGGTAATAACTCAAAGGGTATAGTAACAGCATTATTTTCATTTTATTTCACTCTCATTCTCATTTTTATCGATCGATTCTCCCAATTTTCTATCGTTCTTCTCATAGTCACAACAAATCTATCTAGATATTCAAAGATATACGTTTTTCCCTCTCGCCGAGATCACAAGTATGTGGTGGTGGTGGTGGTGGTGGTGAAGAACGACTCGTTAAAAGTCTTGCTGGGCTAACAAAGGATGTGATGTAAATGTGATTTGTGCCTTTCCCACTTCCGCTTCCGCTTCCGCTTTCTTAGCGCGCAATAAAGTGATTGTCGATGCATGTCCGTCCAATCCATAGTTAAGTCAGAAGTCGTGTACGAGTATACCTGATCGATATCTCCTATAAGTAAGTCAATGACATGTTAAGAAGCCACGAAGAGACCGAAGAGAGAGACAGACACGACTTCATCTTATTGGTTCCAACCGCGTTACACGTAATGTACCTTACGAGTACTGAGTAACTCACCGAACGATGGACATTTTTCAAGGGTTTATGCGCTCCACTCTAAAGGCCTGATATAAGGGAGTAAGCAAAGACTAAACTGCGGATTGATTCCCACTAAACCGATCTAATGTGTTCTCGGCCCCCTTTGCATCGCGTGTTTGGTTTGGCTACCACCTTAGACGCCACGACCCACTTGTCAAGTAAAAAAAATCAAGGAACAAGATTATCCTGGCTTGATCATGTCCGAAGAAGCCGACAGGTGCCGAGAGGATCTAGCTAGGAATGGTGGAGTGACCACTGGTGATGGGATGGGATGGAGTGTTTCTGCTAGACAGACCGACAGTTAGTAAGGTCCTGTTCCTGTTTCAACTTTTTTTGTTGTTAGTTGGGGGGGAAAGGGGGGGGGGCAAATCTGGTGAAGATGTGCGTGCACGATGATGTTCCTCATGCATGGGAGGTAAGCTTGAAACAATTCATTCCGTCCATCTGAGCTATCTATCTACCTTGGCCTGCTGTACTAGTACTGTACGAGTAGGTGGATACAGAGTATGAGGGTTTTCTGCAAGTGTCCGAATGACCAGTCATGACTCTAAGTGATGTATGTGATGTATGGTTTTGGAAGCTGTGCTATGCTATGCTATGCTATGCATCCGATGCCAACGCTTACGCTTACGCTTACGCTTACGCTTACGCTTACACTACGCTATGCCAGCTTGCAGGGCCAAGATGTTGGGGAATAACGTAAAAAACAGTAGAATAAAGTCGTAAGAAGTGATGCATCTATTGTCATCACTCATCACCCACTGAGTGTAAATACATTCCTCACCCCACACCTGATTACTTACTGTACATTTGTTTATTGCCACTCACCCGTAGATACCTCCAGATTACTCCACCGACCGACGATTATATCCTTTCACACCATCGTCCCACACTTCCAGGCCATCGTTATCCAATCCATCATTCACATCATCTAGTCAGTAACCCTGCAGGATACCCTCTTACTCTATCCTGCATCCCAAACTGATCAATCCCTACACCAGAAATCATCCTAACATAGCTTGACTCCACTTTGACATTCGGGCCAATATCTGATCCCACCTCAAAGCTGCCTCGCCTCGCTCCAATCGATCGCATAGCACCACCAGGCTATAACCCCCGTCTGCCCTGCCCAATTGAATTATATCCAGACCAGTGGACTCAGGCATTCATAGCTGCATACAGTAGGAGTGTCAGCACAGATACTTTTGTCGAGAAGGGCATAGCTCCACCAACGTCGTGTGAAACGTCCATTTTGGAATATTTCCCCCTTTCCTCTATAGGCAGCTGTTAAGTCGATCAGATCAGATCGTCAATTGCACGTCAAGATGCGACAGCCAGATCTATACAACCCGACGTCCGGCCAGTCGCAACCTCAACCGCAGGCATCTTCGTCGTCACCGCCGCCATGGTCCTCTCAGGTCAATTATCCGTATGGAGCTGTCGTCTGGTACGCCGGTAGCTTCTGGAGGTGTGAAGCTGGGCATATGAGTGGGCCGGAGCCTGATGGTGCAGTGAGTAGAGTCGCCGCTCACTCCGGTCTACCGTTACCTACCCCGATCCGATGAGCGAGCCCACAATAAACAGACGGAGAGGGCGTCTTGACTGGGAAGTGCTGATGGTAAATGGTTTTTCCTGTGATCGCCGCATAGCCCACCAACAATCTGTATCTCTGGACCCCCATCGGCTCGACCGGAGGCTTTTCTTCAGCCCAGCAGTACCCACAGCAACAACAGCAGTATCCCCAGCAGGGCTATTATTCTCAGCCTGCACCGCCTTACTATGATCAGCACGCCCAAGGTTCATCTCAAGGATACTACAATGCCCCCGTTGCTTCATCTTCGCAACTCTACGCCCCCGTCCCGCATCATCCATCGTCCCTTGTGCCCTCACCAAGCCACAGCGAGGAGAAGGATAGGGATAAGGATAAGGACGATACCCCTTCTTCCGGCGAGACAGTCACAGCACCCTATGATATATCGGGGAAAAGAGGTCTGACGCCGTCAGGTAGCACTGCTTTCTTCGCCAGCAAGGCCAGCGAATCCATTCGGTATATCACATTGAGGGAAGAGGCACACAAGGCCAAAGATAAGGATGAATTGAAAGATGAGCTGAAAGGTAAACGGGTTTGGAGAGTGGGCGGGCTCGGTGTATGGGCGTATTCGGACGACAAGGAGCAGGAGGAGCTCAAGAAGAAACTCTGGAGGGATTGGGGTGAGAAACATGGTCAGAACGACTGGCTTGAGGTCGCTAGAGAGAGGAAGAAGTTTTACGAGAAGGGTAAGCGTTAGCGAGCCCATGGTCGTATCATGCCTTCACTCCGTTACTCTCAAATTCGTCAGCAATCAACCATCGATCAGTGCATTCAAAGCAGAAACAGATACTGATGAGACCGTCATTTGACTGTATTTTGGCCCGTGCAGAATCGAAAGGCGCCAAGCCCTTGTTCCAATGGAAACTGGTTGAAAAGGGTCAGAGGTTGCCAGACGATGCTTTGCCGATCGGAAACGAGCAAGATGGTGCAGCCCTGTACGCCGCCAGAGCATGGTGGGAAGGCGGTGTGCATCTTGGCAAGTGAGTGCTGCGCTTCACCATCCACCCCTAAATCATCGCCACTCGTCGCTCGCAGGTAGAATTTCACAATAAAGGTGCTCTACGATCATGACCATTGATGATGGGTTACTGACCGAGTGGTCACAATCACAGAGCCGGCCATCATCTGAACAACGGCGCATCAATCTCTTATGGCGGTGCCGAAATCTGCCTGGACACCTACGAAGTCCTATGCGGGCCTATCAACGAGCCGTATCTCGTGAAATGGATGACGTATCGACATGGGGAAACTGCCAGAGTCGAAGGCTGGCAACCTATTGAAGGTGGACGAGAGAAGGACGGGACCGCATTGTTGTTGGCTAGGGGAGAATATGAGAAGTAAGTGGGGGAAACTCTTCATGACATAATCAGTCGGGTCAATAGCTGATCTCCCTCGTCCTGGCTTGTAGTGGTCAACATCCTGGCAGTGAGTATGGTTCCTTGGAGCTGTCGCCTAAGCAAGCGACCTATGAGGAGAATCCGAGGTCGTACTAACTTGGGATATTTCTTGTAGAATGCCTCATCAACGACGATCACGCTTGCGTAGGCTACGGAGGTGGCGAGCTCTGGGTCCGACCGTTCTCCATCTTGGCGTACTCCAATGCGGATCGACGGTAAATGGAGACATCCGGTCGACTTCACAATGAATTTACTAGGAAGTGATCCGAACCGAGCGATACACGATTTCCACCCGAAAACACGCGTTCGACCGCAGCGAATGGCAGTCCATGCTGAGAATCCGATACTACAATACTACAAATACATACTCTACATATCATTATCACGAATCCCGAGTGTGTGCATATACACGGAAGAGTCATCGATCGATTTTTCTTACCGCACCTGCACCCCATGATTTTCTCTAATCGCTCATTCATGATACCCCAAAATCAAAACCTCTAATACCGATCATATGGATATTTTGTTTACAGTACGGCGTCAACGCTCTTCATTCTCAATCACATCATCGCTGTCTGCTCGGTCATTCCGATTATATTACTAGAGCTGATCTGCGATACCATCCGCTATCTATTAGCGGCCGGTCGTTGAGGTACCGCTTCGAGCTGTCGGTTACCAACTGTCGCTCACGCAACCTTTGAAATAACGATACTAACAGATAGTGCGGGCGGTCACGGTCCTACCGATAACCGTAATATCGCAGGCAAGGGAATGGGAATACCTCCATCAGTGAAAAAGGATGTCATCTGGCTCTTCTTGGTTAGTGGTGTGAACAAGGAAAGCTGGCCCCGGACTTGTTCGCAGTCGGTCCTCGTGGACTCGTTGCAGTAAGCCGAGATAAGCAGATTCTCGGTGACGGTTCACACGATGACCGAGCACAGGGTTTGAAAGTTACCCCTCTCACCCCCTCCCAGCGATTTATCAACCATCCTTTGCCGTTTCGCTGTTGTCTGCTGCTCGCCGAGTTGTCTGAAGTATCCCTTTGGAAAGATATTATTTGGCAATAGGTTCGTTATCAAAGGAAGCTCCAAACCCCTCTTACTCCAGGAACACAGTCTCTTACCAGCAGCAAGCCGCGAAAACTCCCCTGCCCTTGAAGGAGGGGTCGGTTGGTCTCTGGTGTACGTAAGAGAGCTATCAACTGCTGATTGACAATAGGAGTCCAGTCCTTCAGAAGGTGACTGTTCCTTTGTTCTGATCACAGGGGCAAGCAATCTACCTCGATCAAGAGCCGTTTCGCTCGTCCGCTTGTTTCCTCGCTCTGGCAGCCCCATAAGGTAATTTGCTGGTAACGCATGCATAGATGTTGAACAATACTAAGACTAAGACTCCCCCCTCTTCCATTGGTCATTCCTCTGACTGCAAACCAGTCAAGCTTTTGGTCAGTTTGGTGTATTGAAACTTGATTTGAGATTGGAGATTGATGCTCAATCTAACTATTTTCAAAGCCAATCTATCATCCACCCCCTTGTCCTCCGTCCATCTAGTTCGCCTGTCTGGACAGCCAATCCGATCGATCAATCCATCAAAAACATTTCCCTCATTCTTCATTTTTCACTCTTCGTTGCGCGTTACACCTCGACCGACCAATCGATCAATCAATCATTCCATCCACCAGTCCGACTCAAGTCGCACCGCCTCTCCACAGCTGGAGATATCTGGGGTGTCAGGGTGATACTGTTTGGACGCTGTACGGTATACAGTACTGGTACTTACTGTCTTGCGAAACAAAACGAGACGACACGGACGGTGAATTCGTAAGCTACCGTACATCCGAGGCTGATTCACCCCTGTCTTCGAGTGTACGGTGGATTAGGAGCGAATCCTGAACCCGTCAATGCCATTCCAACAGCCTCTCGCACCACACCTTCCACCCCCTCTCTGGCCCCTTCCCTTGCCTGTTGCAAATCACATACACTACACTCTATAGCCTCTCACAACCTACCACCCCCCGTTGGTTTCTTCCCTCAATCATTACCTCCTCCAACGCCATGCACCTACAGCTAGCCATATCATCAACCTAAACGACTTCTATCATCTTCGACTGTGTACATGTACATGTACATGTACATCCTGTAAGATTGACCTGACATCGATCAAGCAAGCTCTTCTGCCACCGAAGTACCGAAAACCAAACAAACATCTTCTCTTGGCCATTGTCCGAGTTGGCGTGAAACAATCCACGATCCACATCATGGCCGACTCGGAAGATTCGGAATGCGAACAGATCCCATCGGTGACTCTTTACGGTACCACCCAGCTCACATCGACCGTCACCACCCACGCCCTGATCACCTCTATCATCAGACTCGACCCCACTGTTGCAGATGGGGAGACAATCACCCCTTCCACGGCCAGCGTACTTTCTAGTCAAGTGATTACTCGAACAATAGTGACCAGCTTGGTACCCCAGCAAACGCTTTTCAGTCCATGCCCGCGCGATGGGGATTCTACGATAACAGGGGTAGCGGGCGCCTCTCAAGGCACAAGGGTTGGGTCAGCTACAACTGCCAAGGCCACGGGGGAAGAAACAGATGATCCCCAAGCCACGGGCCAATTCACAGGTGTGATCCCTGCTTATATATCGATAAAAAGCAGCTCGACTCGTCTAGCTCTTTCCTCCTACAAGTCTACCTCCAGAATACCAAGTACAGCAACGGACGCCTTACACTTTTCGACCGCCGCTGCGACTAGCGGCGCCGCTTCTGGACCATCGAACAACGGCACGAGCGGCAACGATACATCAGATCCATCTTCCACTTCTTCAGGCAACGTCGGCCCGATTTTAGGTGGCGTACTAGGCGGCGTGATAGGTCCCATAGTCCTGATAGTTTTGTTAGTATGTATCAGGAAAAGCCAAAGGAATAAGCGAGAAAGAAGGGATGGAGAAGAGGAGGAGGAAGAGGGACAAGAAGGAGACTATTGGGAGAGAAAATTCAGGCAGCTTGAAGCTGAAGGCGAGAGGGGCGAGAAAAGGGGTAGTGGAGAGACAGGTGACGTGGACGGTGTGGTGCAAGGTGTGCCAGGCGAGGATGAGATGAGTCGACATAAAAAGCTACATGTGAGTTGTGTGGAAAGCGTCTGGGGTTTGCACCATTTCAAATAAAATTGAAAGCGAATGAGGTTAGGCATAGCATACAGTACCGGGGCTGACGAATTTTACTGTACTGTCCCCGCGCACAATAATTAGCTCACTCTCAACCTTGCCTCGAAAGACCTGCCTTCCCGCCCTGCCTCTCGACTTTCAGCGATCTCTTCCTTCTTTGCGACCCGCTTCAACCCCTCAGCAATGGTCACTCAATCCCCCTCACAGCGATCCACAGTTCTCCCAAAACTATCCATGGAATCAACGAGACCGTTCAGACCACCTCCTGCACTCCGCTCCAACTCCAGCTCCAACGATGATCTGAGATCAGTACGATCAGGTTCTTTATCTCATAAATCTGGGCTATCCTTTACAGGCCAGACAGGTCAGTCGGGACAAGGAGCTTCTGGCTCAAAATCGCCAGGAGCGAACAAGCTAAGCTTGTTCTTCCTTCCCTCGATGCGTGAAGAGCCTCAGATGGTACCGCTCCAGGATCCACCTTCCGCTGCCACTGCAAGGCCCAGCTCAAGTCTGAGCTTGAGCATAGACGGTGGCCCTGCGCCAGCAGCACCGGCGCTTGGTCAGCCCCGACCCAGTGTGGAGAGGGGCCAGTTCAGCCCTACCGATTCAGAGGTCGAGGAGAGAAGAAACATGGAGTGGATAAGACATAGTACGACCACTGCCAAGTCACGGGAATCTGAAAAGTACGCCGGGATGAGAAGAGATCAGTTGAAGAGCCTTTTGAGCGGTCATGGAGTCGGAAATGAGAATCAAGGTTTCTTGACTGCTTCAGCTTTGAGGCGAATCAGTGGTCTGAGTCCGTCAAAGCCTGGCGAGACTCCAACTAAGCTTGGAACTTTAGGTGGCGTCGGCGTGGGCGTAGGGGGCGTAGGAGCCGGTCATTCCAAGACAAATCATCCGCCTTCGATCACCTCTTCGGTATTACCCAATTTGACCCAGCAATCAAGAGCCATGGAATCCGAATTAACCCCTGCCGATTCAATATCAGTGTGTGATACAGAGCTGGAGCTTGAGAACGCACCTTCCGAATCTACATTCACCATGTCCACATATTCCACTAATCCCTCGTTTGGTCTGTCGCGCCCTCAATCGAAGAGGGACAGTTACAAGACGCTCACGATGTACAAGTCTGAGCGAGGATCCAGACCACCTTCTGCCCCTGCTTCCACTGCTGGGTCTCGACCTGCGTCCAGAAGATCCGCACCAGGTCCCAGCAGTACCGTCGAGCCAAGACCTCCTTCTTCGGCCAGGCGTTCGCTCTATCCGCCTCGAAGAACACCCAGCGGTAGAATCATCTCGCTGCATTCCCAGCCGAGATCGGAACATTCCGCTTCCGCTTCGAATCCCGCATCGCCACCTCCGATTCCTGACCGAATCGTGTCGGGTACGCCTATAACCCCTATGCAGCCTCAGCCGGGTCCCGGTGCCAGAACTTCGAGGTCGATGAGAGAGATTCGTATGTCCAAGGGCAAGCATGTTCCTGAGCTCAGGTTGTCCAGGAGAGCTATCACGCCTAGTCTCTGGATCGACGAGGAGGCTTTGGCGAGATTTGCGGATGCGCCAAGCGGGAAGAGTGCTCTTTCCAAAATACCAAGTGAAAGAGCGGTAGATAGCCCAGCCAGGAAGACGTTCAACGTGGATCCGAAGAGCGAAATGCGGGAAGAAAGTAGGGCCGAAGGTGATAGGACCGCTGTGGGCGTGAAGGGGAGTTGTCGATCTCCATCGAAACGAGGACATAATCGGGAAGGCGCTGCCGGCGCAAAGCTTGAATCTCGCTTTTCAGACGATACAAGCGAGGACGTTACATCATCTAGACCAGTCTCTTCCAAACATTCTACTCTGAAGACTGGGATCGAGATCAACCTTGAGCCTGGTCCCGAGCCTTCGCGTTCGCCTTCTCCGACCGACGAGGAAGACCCTTATGGCGGTCTACATCCTGTGACGCCCAAGACGCCAAGATCTGTCAAGCCTTTAAACATCAATAAAGGTAAGGGCAAGGCTCGCGGATTGTCGATACCTGCCCCTTCTGCACCTGTTTCGCCGTTCTCTTCAGCTCACCCCTCACCATCTTCGAGACGGGATATGGGGGCAAACGAGCACGAAGATGCAAAGTCGGCCAAATCAATCAAGGGGAAATCGATGGAGAAAGAAGGCGAAGGCGATCACTCGAGGAGGGGCAGTGCTATCTCTCTATCTCCTACGAGATCGTGGACGTCTGGAACATCGATCTCGACGGAAGATGCGCCGATCGCGAAAGTTGACAAGAACGAGCGATCGGCAGTCACGCCCCAATTGCCCGTTCTAGCGCTTAGTTCGGCTGGTTTGGGCGGCTGGAGTGTAGGGGGACATGGTGATGCCAAGGAGGATGAAGACGATGGTGAGGAGAGAATCAAGAGTCCTAGTCCACCAGCATGAAAGTAGGGAGGATACTTTGAGTCGTGCCGATGAGTCGGGAGGGCCGTGCCATACGACTGCAGGAAACGATTTGTGATGCGAAGTATGAGCGCTCGATCGTGCTGTCAGTACAGTAGCTGTACTGAACATGTATATAGTCAATTCCTCTGTACATACGTTGCTACAAAAGCACTGGGTGCAGTAGACGAACAAAGCAGTAGTCTTGATCTTAGGTGTTACAAGTACAGTATCCTAATCCGTATTGCAGCCTGTTTGTATACGACGTGTCTTTCGTCCATGTCATGCCATGCTCAGGCCAAGCTATCAATCACCGTCCAAGATCGCAACACACTGCACCTATAATCGATCAACAATTGTCGACCGTGCACGCCTATTCACCCTGATACAGCGTGCAGTCTGGAGGGGTCAAGACCATTCTGCAATTCCGCATGTCGAAAAACTGCAGTACACCAATGACTCTGTCGTCCGCCCGCTGAACGGTGAAAGCGGAACATCGCCAGACGAATCTGACCTACTGGCGGACGGTCTATATTATCGTGAAGCCGTCCGATGCTATTCATCAACTTGGCGATTCGTACGAGACCTTCAGAAGCTGAATTCGGGAGATCCGGAGGTGCTCTGCATATCCTCAGAATGATGGACCACTTGGATGCTGTGCCTAATCGTCATGCTTTGTACTCTACAATTGCGAGCCTAGACGTAATGAGCTAGTAGTACGGTCTGTGGACTAGGCTGTGTCAATTGCAGCGCTTCTGGTAGCGTGTAAGCCAAAGCAAGTTTTGCTGCAGTCGTTCGTCATCTCGGAGTAAGACGCACCTCTGCAGGCTTTCTAGGCGTTCGGGCGTTTACCACAACTTTTCGGTTCAGGGTTCAATTAACTCTGTTTGAATTAAAGCTTCCGGCCGCCTTATTGTTTCCTTTGTCTGCGTTCCTGTTCCGGAAGGAATGCGTTCGTGCTGGTGCTGGTCCTGGTGCCGGTCTGAGCTTTTGCGATAATTGTTCCCACCTTTTTATTGATGTCTCGCTTGTTCGGTCAGTCTGTATTGACGACACCGAACTTTGTCTCGCCCCATTCTTCGCTGTGCTGCGCTGCTACAGCAGCTCAACATTCAGTCCACGTGGTTACAAGTCATCGTACAAAATGCGGCTCTATCATACGGTCCCACGTTTCTGGTAACCCCGCAATACCGTGCGAGTACCATAACACGCTCAGCCACACCTTGTTACATTTTACGTACGCGCGGGCAGAGGCGGTATCAGGATTTATTGTTCAGAGAAAGCTGCATTGTCCTTAACCCGCCTTGTATGGGAAGTATCTTGCAAGACAACACTGGTAAGTTAGTCCTAGTTAAGTTAGTCCTAGTTAAACGGAGCTATAACATCTTACTGCTCACGAGCTTTGTTCCTTGCCCTCACCCCTGCCCCTTGTCCTCGTCTCGATTTCTGCATTTGCGTGTTCCCGTCGTCAAGAACAATAATGACAATCTTGACCTTGCCTCTCATCTCCTTGCTGGTGAACATCAGAGGAACAGTAAAGAACCTACTCTGCAAACGATCAGGGACGAAGAGTCGTCACGCTTGCCCACGCCTACTGTACCGTGTACAACATGACTAGCTTTTTGCCCGTTGTTCATGTTTTTGCCCATTATTGTTTCTCCTGAACCATTGGTGCTTTTTCTCCGAGATTCTCTCGCTGTTTCTCTTTTTCATTGTCTAATTAGGGTACAGGCCTCGGTGTTCCCTTCAGACGATGTGCCTCACATACACAAACACAATAAAGATCGACAGTCCATCAGCGTTCCTCTATGCCCTGGCGGCTGTACTGTGATGGACATATCCTAGAAGGCCCTACGGGTCGAAGCAATGCAAAATCGATCGATCGATAGTATCGTGAGAATTGAGCAGCAGAAAGTTTCGCTTGAACCGAATCGAAAGAAATTTACTAGACTCTTGATCCCTAACAGCGCTTAATCCCTCTTTGTCGGTCAGTCCCATCTGTCTGCTGTTCCTTCACCTTTCAACTGAACTTGCATGCAATACGTAGATTATCTCAATCCATACAAAGTCTCGCCCGTAACGACGGTCTTGGCAATCACGTTAGACCGGTAACTCTAGTAAGCTTGTCTCGTGTGCTTTGCCCGTCTTACGTTCCATTGCTCATATATAGACAGAACGAGCAAACCTTGGGTGCGACAACCCCGGCCTAACGTAATGAGACGGCCAGATCGTCGTCCAGTTCTTTCCATTTCTTATGGCATGCTAGTCCGAGTCCGCTGGTCTGTTTATACCTCCGCCTTGCACCGGTTTCGCTTGTTCTTCGTCTGTTGTACTCGTAGGGGGTTCTATTCTTCTTTGCCTGAAATCCGCGGAACGTGCGCAATCATGTGAGACAGTCAATTATGCCTGTTCATCCGAAGCTTTTGATTTCCTCGTTTTCCCCATTCTCTCGTCATGCCCTCACCTGTACAGTGCTCTTGTGCCCCGCACAGTCCCTGTTTTGACCTGGCGTTGTCTTTATCCTTTTGTTCAATTGAGGTCCGGTGTCGGTTCGGTCAGATGGTTACCATTGTTTTCGGGCTTGTGGTAACCCATATGCGCAAAGAGAAACATTGTCTCTTGTTTCTGATCTCTTGAGATAAGACCCGAGGTTAGCGGGTGGCGTATTGAACAAAAGCACGCTCTCCAAACTTCTCCTTGCCAATGGAGATGGGATGCTGTTGTTCTTGTTTGAGCGGAAGAGGTATCGTCCATTGTTCGGTCGAATCTGGTGCAGTTCGTTTGCTCGGAGCACAGTGCACCATGTTAGGACCTCGCTCATCCTTGCCGCCTTGTGCCCCTAGATCTAGTGAAAATGAAGGGCGAGAGCTAGGAGAACAACGATGCGGACTAACGCATGGGGAATAACCATATGGTACCTCTTCCTCGGTGAAACTACATGCCTTGTTCTTCTGTTTGTCTGATACCCTCTCGGTCGTCGGTCGTCACGAGGATCAATCGTAACAATAAACTCTCACGGAGGAGATCAGAGTATGTAGTATATAGAGGACACATACACATCTCTTGTTTCGGGTTGTTCCCCCACCTCTCATCAATCATTTTTCACTTATACTTTTGATCGCATCATTCTTTTACCACAAAGAATATACTCACTCACACACACACACACACACACACACACACACACACACACACACACACACACACACACACACACACACACACACATACACACACCCAAGTCACCATCAATTGAGTTGTCCCCACCACAATGATCGTACCTGTTTTGATCGCTTCAGCTCTACTGGCTCGTTCAGTGTATGGAGCAGCCTATATCGGATGTGTAGGTTCGGCCAACATACCTCAGACTGCTACCGAAGCTGGATCGGGATTTTCACTCGACCAATGTCTCGTGAGTCCCTGCTCTCTCGTCTTCGACACGGAATGACGTTTACACCTCCTCTTGCAGGGCGAGTGTAGTAGCTCGAGGTATGCGTATTATGATTTGGGTACCTCCGCATGCTATTGCGATACCGCAGAGACTTCGGGATCGAACTTCGTACAAGCACAAGACCCAAACGGAGCTTGCGCAAGCGACCAAGCGGCTGTAAGTGGCTCAAATCTGGTCTCAGTGCGTAGAACACACCGCTCATCATGTGTCATTTATCCATACAGGCTTGGGAGCTCGATACCGGTCTTGGGTTCAAAGGCTGCGCCTCCAGGACAGAGAGCAGTTCCACCGAATCTTCAACCGCGTCCTCAGCGTCCGACTGCTTCTCACGATGCTCGACTTACGCTTCCGCGGCTTTCACTAGATTTGGCGGTCTCTACTTCTGTCTTTGTGCCGACCGTATCGATATCGCCACCGCACAAGCATGTCAGGCCGGCAACTCAAACGTCGGTTTCTACGTCTACGGCCAAGACATCGATGTTCCCACCGGAGGTACACAGGAACGACGGAAATTGAAGGAGCGAGCCAAGCGTGCTCTGACTTTGAAGCATCAGAACTGTCCCCCAGGACTCGTCAGTTGCCGAGTCGGAAACGACCAGAATGCCTTTGAGGTGAGCTGCTTTCCAGTGTCCTGCTAATCCTATTGCCTTCTTCACTGACTGTATGTCCTCACTTTGCGTAAACAGTGTGTGGACACCCAATCAGACCTCGAGTCCTGCGGTGGATGTACCGGCGGCCTCTACGGTGTTGTGTCGGGCAACGCCACCCGGATCGGCCAAGAGTGAGTGCTGAGCTCGAGGGGGCATCGAAGAACCGTGCCACAGCACACTGACTATCATTCTTTTCAGCTGCAACTCGCTCACCGGCGTAGCGATGGGTGGTGTCACCTGTACTCGAGGTCGATGCGAGGTGTCAGCCTGCAAATACGGCCACGCACTGATCAACAACGAGTGTGTACGGATGCACTAGACTATAGCACCATAGCGTATGAGCAGCTGCCAGTATTCTTCGGACCCTGGTTGTTGTTCCAATACCCATGTATTCAGATATCCAGCGCAGCAGAGAAGCTGTTAGATCACATAGAGATAGGATTTACGAGATTCATAGTATCACAACTTCTCATATACCCCCATATGCATACCCCTTGGCCGTCTTTGAGAGTCGCCATCACAACTGTTATGGAGGCCTGCGAGAGTGGAGTCAAGGACGTGCCAGACGCTTACTTCAAGCCCAATCCCTGTAGTCTCGCTCGTCCGATCAACCAGACATCGCCCAACGCTCTCTCACATTCACTCTTCCATTCCTGACTCTCAGGGGTTTTGATATTGCTCTCTACTTCTTCAGAGCCTGTGGCTGGCGTGTCCGTGGGATAATCGTCGGGGAGTGGTTCGGGGGATAAAGGTAAAGAGAGCACTGATTCCATCTCGGGTATAATGGCTGAGCGTGGTCTGCCGTTCACGAATGTTATGTATCGCAGGCCTGGATATATCTTGCAGTACAATTGATTGAGTTGAGCCAGACTGTGTCCATCACGCATCATCATGGTCAGTATTCTGCGTGAGTAAAACAGTCCATCTATTCACAACTAGGGTGTCAACGCTTACCGGTCAAGTACCACTTTCCTAGTAGGTACCACTCCACCTTGTTCTTTTCCACTCAATTTGCTCAATCCCTTGACCTCCCCGATCATAGGATGACCGCCGACAAACTCCGCCTTCTCATCCCATGTCCACTGCTCCTTCACGACGTTCTCGCAGATATCAATGAGCTCATTATAGCTTCCAGGTGGATCCGAGCGAGCTGTGAGACGGAGCAACAACGACGGAACGAGGAGGTTTGTGAGTGCTGGTGACGGCTCGAAGAGCAGGATCAGGAGAGACTCGAGTGCTGAGGCGCTGTTGAGGTCGGATAAAGCTAGGATCGAGTCAGTGTCAGCCGGATCAGGATGAGACATGACTGGCAGCGACCGATCTTGGGTCGTGGTCGAGTCAAGAGTCTGGATGGCAGGCTCTTGTCATGTACCCGAAGCATGAGAGAGATATGCTTGATCGTCTTCGTTGAGGAGTGTCCGATATACCAGCTCACCATGGATTATAGACCCATTGCGTGTATCCCTATCTACGGCTCCGAGATCACCGGGGTAGTGAGTTGTTCTCGGATCCGAAAGATAAGCTAAACTTGGGTTCGAGTAAGATGGGTGGATGAATTAAGCATTCAAGTATAGATACCCTCTTAATCCCTCCACTTGACATCTCCAAAAACGTCATCTAACCCATCTATCGACTTTCTTTTGCCGTTCGACTTCTTGAAAGCGACAGATCACAAAGTAAAGTCAAGAGCGGGCTACGACCAGTGCTTAGACACAACCAATTGCATTCATACCAGAGAGACCTTTCCCAAACAATTACGACCCCTCACTTATACACCCTTGCACACGCCCCCCATGCCACGACGAAAGCCAGCTTCAGCCAAACACAAGCGTCAAAAGCTCATCGATAAACGGGCTCTCAAGCGCGGCGATCTCACAGCCGAAGAGCATGCCGCCAGTCTTCATGCCTTGAACAAGACCTATGGCCGAGTATACGATCTCCCTTCCAAGTCTGGTGGACCCGAGCTGGCTGGACGAAGCGATGCAAGGAAATTACAATCGCGATTCGTGGCCCTTCATCCCAAGTTCTTGGAACGGACAAGGGATCTAGCGTTTTCAGAGATTCTCGAAAGACCACTACCTTCCTCAAGCTCGGTGTTCCCCCTGGAAATCCTGACCGAGCGAGATATAAAGGGAGAGTTGACATGCCCTCAGAGACCGAGGTTTAGGTATGGGCAGACCAAAAAGGAGGTCGAGCGGAACGAAGAAGGGTACTTCAAAAGATGGTTGAATGGGATAGAGAATGTCATGCAGACTTGGGTGGACGAGGGAGATGATCAGGGTGTACCGAGAGGCCCTACCTGGTTCGAGACCAACCTGGAGGTATGGAGACAACTGTGAGCTCGCTTTGAATGTCATACGGCAATTCTCCTTACAGTGATAGTTAGCTGATGTCGAGCTTCGGTGTCTCAGGTGGAGAGTAACAGAGACCTCCTCCATTCTGCTCTTACTACTAGACTCCCGATGTCCACCTCTACATTGTCCACCATCACTGCGAAAATATCTCCAAACCCTCAAACCAGAGAAAGAGATCATTTTGGTCCTCACCAAATCCGACTTGGTAGACCCGGCTGCCTTGCAAGGCTGGAAAGAATGGGTGAAAGGTTGGTGGGGCATCGGAGGTGTGCAGGTCGTCAGCGTGCGATCATATGACGTGGACCTATTGAATGAGGGTAAGTTATGTCATGACTGCCTGAAATGCCAGTGACCTTGGAATAGCATCTAAATTTACTTATTGCGTAGGCAAAGGGAAACACAAACCCGACATCCCCCAAGATTCACTAGACGAGCTCATAACAGCTCTCAAAAACGCTCATGAGCGCCTACTCGCCCCGCCCCCATGGGCAAAGGATGACGAGAAGAAATCACAAGATTGGAAGCCGACTGTCAGACCGTCTGTCGATTGGGCAGCTCTGGCAAATGCGAACCCTGGATCATCCAGCGCACATGGTGTGAACAGTGGTGATCTGAAAGATAACCAAGCATCATCGCAGCCCACATATCGGGAAGAAGATCCGGTGAATGTGCAGCAACTGGCAGATGGAGAGGACCGTCATTTGGTGCGGGATCCAACTAAGGAACCACTCACGATCGGCCTAATAGGTCAGCCAAACGTAGGCAAATCTTCGCTGCTCAATGCACTGTTAGGTGAACAGCGAGTCAGGGCAAGTCGAACACCTGGTAAAGTGAGTAACCATACCCTGTTTATGTTTGCATAAATCCAAACTCTGCCAATATTCTATTTCGCTGATCCATCCCGCATCTGCTTGGCTGCCATTTACGACAGACGAAGCACTTCCAAACCCTTTTCTGGGGTGACAAGAAGGAGATCCGGGTAGTTGACTGTCCAGGATTGGTCTGCCCGTCCCTGGTTGGACTCGAGGTTCAAGCATTAGCAGCAAGTGAGTATCGGTTCTACTTGAATCCCGCCGCTCGCAAAACGATGTACACAAGGCGGTGTGTAGAAAGCTGATTCGCTCTGTGCCCACCCATCCCATGTATGTCTGTCACTTCTAGCCATTCCAATCTCCCAAATCGCCTCATTACCATCATGCATCTCCTTCGCCTCGAAACATATGCCCTTGGAAACGATCTTCAAGATCCCTTATTCAGTCTCCGAGACAGATATCGACCCATACGCCGGGAAGAGGACATATCGGGATCCAGCTCTTGCTCAAGCTGAGAAGGAAAAAAGAGAGCAGGAAGAACGGAAGCAAAAGTGGACTGCTGGGAAGATCATGGAAGGCCGAGCGATCGATAGAGGTTACCGTGAGTCGTACATCATGATTCCAATTATCTACGAACCAGCCTGCACTTGTGATCGCTGACATATTTGAATGATGCGACAGTGACCGCCAAGAGTGGCAGACCCGATACCAATCGAGCGGCAAATGGGAGTGAGTGTCTTCTACTTCTGTTGTTGTGCTCATCAGGTCATATGCGACTACTATGTGTAACAGCGGGCTGATCTGAATGTCTTCTGTTTACACGTACAGTCATGCGAAATCTAGCCGACGGCAGGGTTCGATGGGGCTTCTATCCGCCAACAAACTCAGCTACCGACTCCGAGGACGGCAGCGAAAACGCCGGGGTCGATATAAGGGGCAAGGAAGGCATGGGTATCTGGCTCGAATCGGCGCAACAAGATATCCTGGACGACGAGCGGGCCGAGCCAGACCACGACAAACAGGAACCTGACGGTGTGAAGAGCGGAACAGACTACGAGGAGTTCGACCTCGACGATGACGAGGAGATCACGGACATGGATTCAGCAGGCCATGGGGATGGTAATGTCGATGACGATGATGAGGATGAAGTGGAAGAAGAGCATGAAGAGGATGAAGGTACGGAGCCCTCTCCTGTTGCCAAGGCCAGAGGATTTTTTGCTGCCCTTGAGGTCGATGAGGATGAGAGCGAAGATGAGGACGAGGATGTAGAATCGGATGGCGCAGGAAGTCAAGCAGACAGGGAGTGATGGGGCAGTGAGGGGAAAGCAGAGAACAGACACGTCCAAGGAGTAAGCCTTTTTCCAAGGAGTAAGCCTTTTCGAGCCCAGCTCTGGATGATGATAACACGGATGTGCTACTGGATAGCTGTATTTCGTTTCAGTCAGAGTCGAACAATATATCTAGCACAATATACCCCACGCCTTATCCATGTATCGCTGTACCCCTGATCTTGTAAATGTTCATCCTACTCTCTTGCATGTAGGTTCTGCGCAACGATGTGTGGGGCCAAATTTGTGCACCCGATCTTCCCTGCCGTATGGACCTAGCGGTCTCACGATCGTAGCACACGGCAGGGATCCATAACATGGAATAGTACAATTAAATTCCGACCCTCTTCCGACTATTCGATCTACGCTTTCTGCTCGATCTCCCCCGCTCCGATTTCTGCCTGATCCATTCGAGGAGGATATGGCCGCTGATGACTCCACTGTATATACTCATGTCTTACACGTCTGACCGGCCAAAAGGAGATAAAGGCTCGGCTGCCCTGGCGGTCGGCAGAGCTCCCCAAAGTTGGTCTCCAAATGGTTCTGGAATATTTAGGAACTGTCTGGCACTGAGTCATCCTGAACAAGCCAGTCTCCATGATCTACCTGAGAGAAATCCGTGTTGCTAGCCGGTTGCAAATCTGCCTCATGTTGTCTGAATCTGAGTCCTTCACCGAACTGGGCGATCCCTTCTTCTGTCTCCTTCTGCTCTCTCTCGGGTGTCTCCAGATGAGACTTGTAGGCCTGGGTGAGACTGCGATGGTATTTACCCTCGTCCAATGCTGAAGCCGATCGTGTCGGACCGGCAGACAACGGTCCGGGCTGAAAGGACGGCATGCCTGCAGCTGCGAGATTAAAACTCGGCAGGGCATTCTGAAGCTTCAGATTCAAGTTCTCGTTCCGTAGGGCAAATACTGTGGCCTGAAGATATGAGATAGTGGCATTCTGCTGTTCGATTGTGCGTTCCAGCGTTCCGTATGAGGCTTCTATATGTAACTCTCGCTCTCGTTTGTTCTTTCTGCATTTCGCCGCTGACTCAGTGTCTACGAAGAGGCCACGCATATTAGCCTCCCGTCAACGACAGCCTTAGTCTCATACGGGACACGAGCGAAACGCAATGGACTGCGGTTAAGAAGGGGCTCTACAGTACGTCTGACATTGGCGCACTCACTTCTTTCCCTCTTTTTTCTCAAGGACTCGTCATCAGCCTTGTTAGCCGTGCCTGATGTCTGAGGGCTGCCTATAGTCGAGCACTATTCCGCCGGTCGATCGAAGCGTCAGTGTTAGTCCACTCGACCAACTCAGAGAACCAGGTACTGCATGTCTGTTTACTCGTTCGCATATATTTGCACTAAGCTTGAACCGCTCAATGAACTGCCCGAAACAACCTTTCAACTCACTCTACGTCTTGGTCTCCCTCTTGATTTTGCATGCTGTTGTACCGTAGACCGCTCTGTGGACAGTGGCAAGGCATGAAGAGGCCTCTCAGATGTGACCATCCGATATGATGGACCTCCGTTGAGACTAGTGGCAATGCCATTGGCACTCAGGGCAGCCGGGGTGGAAGAGAGATTCATCGTATCGCCATCTTCGGCTTGATGAAACGCTCTAGCTGACGGCATCGTCTTGCCTTCGAACAATGGTTGCTGCCATCCGGTCGACGAACAGGTTCGAATGCCGGTCTCCAAATTATTCGAAATCAAGCCGACTGACCAATCAGCCCCCACTTCAGAGCCGAGAATCTGATTCGAAGTCGAATCCCAATGATTCCTGCCGCAGTCGCTATTTCTTTCGCTATCGTCCATCTTTATCGGGAGATGAGGCACTCAGTGAGTCGTACGTTATATCAGGCTACTTTGTTCGGGTATGTTTACGGTCTTGTGATTGATATGGGTGACACTTAAGGGATGAACCAAATGTCACATTAACGATGGGAGGACTGTCCACTTAGGTCATGCTTGACAGAAGCTGAGATTGTGCTCGTCAACGACCACACCAGTAGAATTCAAAGGATCTACTCTGTTCTGAAAGCCTGGCTCTATGCTGTCATGATGCACACATAACGCCACAGACAAAGGGTCGCATGTGAACATAGTAGGCGGAATTCAGACCTACTGAAGCGTCGTGTGGCATCTAATGAACGGGTACAATGAAATCCTTGACCACGGTAACACTGAAAAAGATCTGGATTCACGACGCGCCCAAAAATACTGTATAGGTCATCCCCCTTGCGACGATCCTGAGCACCCAAAGCACACCCTTTTGAAGCGAGAGATGTAACAGAAACTGCGGCGGTAATTCATGATCCAGAGGAATCCATCGATGGATTTGACCAGTCAGGGGGAAATTGATTCAGTCAGCGAATGGCATCTTCGACCTACTGGATCAACCGTCGATCACAAGGACTCGACAGCTATCTTCGCCTGGACATTCTGTCCCGGTGACCGAAACCTGTCATTGGTTCACATTTCCTCGTGCCCTTCGTTTACGTGAAGCAGCGCGTCCTGGTCGCACCAGAGCAGCAATTATCAGTCCACCCCGATCTGTTTGGTGCTGTCTTCATATATCAGGCAGCAGGTGCGTAAAGGAGGGAACTCACCGGCTAACAACGCTCTCCTCATGGGGTCGAAAGTAGTTTCGAATTCGAGTCTTTCGTCCTTGTCCAGATTCTGCAAAGTGACTCTTGCCGCTCTCGAATTCGGGAGATTCTCATTTTTACCAATAGTGGCACACACAGGGACCGAGATATCCGAATTTGCCTAATGTGTGAGGTTCACCACGTTTGTATCGTGTTGGAGTTCAACAATCAGCCTAAAACGGGTCGCCGAATACGAAAGCTCACCTGAGAGCCTGACCACTGTTGGGCAAAGCTTGGAGTTGTGTATGCCTGTTGATACGCTACTGTACCTGGTACGGCACTCCAGGTTGAGACTCCCTGCGGCAATGAATGGGATTCAAGCGGGTTCCGGTCCATCATCGTTGGCGAGAATGTAGCATTCTCGCTCGAACGCTCAGGCCCCATGCCTTGTAGATCCTCGGGGACCTGTATGAAAGGTCGTATCAGGGATCAGCATGATATGTTACCTGCCTTCGGGCCAAGGAATAGCCTTTGATCGCACTTCCACATGATTTCCTTATGATCGCTCACATTACTAGCTGTATGAACATCTGAGGCAACGGGTATCGAGTCGTTGAAATATCGTTGCAACTCCCAATCGTACAAGAAGGATCCCCCGGTCCCGTGTTGACTGAACAAAGCTGTAGCATCTTGATCCAGCGCGTCAGGCCCTGTGACCGCCTGAGCAAGGTCTGCAGGTCCGAAGAATTCTGTCCCATCCGCCGCGTGTGGGTCTGCCAAGGGATGTTCAAGCGCGGTCGAGGGAGTGTATGACCTCTGTGATGCCAGTAAGTAATGCCAAGAAACCGGATACACTCAAAAGATACTATCTTACCACTGGTAATATCGACATTAAGGCGAAGAGGGCAGAGTAGCATTAAGACAGGTTGGTAAATCAAGCGTTAACAAGAACAATCAGCGTACGTACTGTACTGCGCGTACAGGCATGTAAGAACCTACTGTTTCGTGAATCCAGCAGCGCGTTCTCAGAGCTGGATTGGAGATTGGAGTCAAACGAGCTAGGGGCAGTGGTCCCCCCTTTGAGTCGAGCGATTTCAGCTTCGAGCTTTGCATTTCTCACCTCCAATTCGGCTTTGCTGGTGTTCAGTTCGGTCACCGTAGTTTCTAGAGTGGACACTTTTGTCTGTAGATCCTCGACCATGTTGTCCAAGAACTCGATTCGAGTGTTCTTCCCTTCGTCTTCCCGCTTCTTTTTGTCCCTAGCAGTCTTTTGGTTCGCTGCATCTGTTTGAACGCAATGATGAAGCTCAACCGTCATCGATTCGACCGGCAAACGTCGAAGGGCAGCGAGTCCGCTTTTCGTACAACAACCACCGCCGGTCACTCACTTTTCGCTTTTTGTTGTGGGGTTTTAGGGTCTCTTTTTCTTGGGACATGCTACCCAATGCTGATCAGCTTTGCTCGCTGCTCGCCGCTCGCCTGTCGTAATCTAAAATGTATTGTGTACCGCAAACTTGTTGAGTAGTTGGAGAAATCCTTCAGTGGACCCACCGTTCCCATAGTTGAAGGTTTCCGTACCCTGCCACTCGCGGTGGATGTCATCGTGATCGTGGATGACACAGACCCTGAGATAGATGTTCCTCGTGAGGATCTGGCAAGATCATCAGCCCCAGGGGTAGTTGAGAAGTAGTCATCCCCCATCGTGGTTCCCCCGCTCAATTGATCAGTGGCTACGTTGATTGCCTCGCGTGGGGCGCTTCGGCGTCCCCGCGGATCGAAGCTATAATCGTCCGAGGCGTCCGAGGGATGGGGCGGCGCCGACCAGCTGGCGTCAAAACCGCGAATAGCGTCCGATGTCATGACTAGAGTATTCCAGATTGTTCACGTTGTCCACAATAGTGAAAGTTCAAAGAGCACGGCGGCGGATATAAGGTGTTGGTTCGGAGGGATGTTAAAAGTATTCGAAAGAGCAAGGGCGTCCACTGTCTCTAATAAGTTGTCAGTCATAATCAGTAACATCGGTCGACCTGGTGAAGGATATTTGGGACGTAGGGGCTTCAAAATCGAAGTTCTCCCCATATCCATCGTATTTCGCAGCTCGCAGTTGGGATAAAGGATTAATGTTGGCCTTCGTGAGATCTCTTACGATCTGGGCCGTGTCTATCAACGCTGAGGAGACAAGGGAGAGATGTCAGTCGGTGCAGAATGCTGTCAACAATCAAAGGATTACTGTATAAGTTTTCATATTCGTTAAGCATGCGCAAGACCCAGATGAAGTTCGGAGATCGATTATACACGAATCCAGACCCTGTGAGGTGATACCGCGAGGTCGAGAGCATACTTCAACGACTTCTCTTTCGAATAACTCGCTTTTAGCCATACCACGGAGTTCCGAGGGTCGTGTAAAATGTGCCACCTTTCAGGGTGAAATCTGGGCGCGCGGAAATCAAGTGACATCTAGCAGACATGCTCAATCTTCTTCTTCTCGCTTGAGCGGGTTCCCAGATCTCGGGCAACAGTTCTATTGAACAGCTCCATCATCATACCGAATAAGCTTCGGGTGAGCGCGGCGTCCCATCGTCCTTTTGACGATTCGTCTCGGATGAAAGCATGCTGTGCTTGTACCTCGAGGAACTGCGCATATGACCATCAAGTACCATGAGAAAAGGAATAGGTTCGGGGCAGTTTCGAGGGACAGTCGTAGAGGATGAAATCGGTTGGGTAAGTGAGGACGAGGCGTATCAACAACGCATATCGTCAGTTCAGCTTCCGACCCTTGTCGATTGACACCGGAACGATTAGGAAGTACCACTCACAGTGAAGGTGACATCAGCCTTATCGAGCGTATCCCTGATCAATGACCTTCCGTCCCGGTCAACGTGGGTGTCCTGCCAAATCACAGATCGCTTGATCAGCTTTCCTATAAGGTAGGGCTGGGCTTAATAAGGATTAATTCTGCCCACCTGCTTGCCAAAGACCATCGTGACTTCTCCCTTATTGGTCAAGTCTCCGTTCCGGATCTTGATGAGAGTGTCATCTGATTTGCCCTTTCCAAGGGTGGCGGAGTGAACGCTGTAAGCTCTGTAAGCACAAAATCTACGCGGACATCGCATATAAGGACGAATTGTGAGATTGAATTACGCACTCTGTGGCGAAATAGCAGAAAGTAGCAAGTACTCTCGGGTCGAAAGCGCACTGAAAGATGATTATATATATCCTCAGCTTGACTCACTCCTGCGAGGTATACACAGCTTACTCGAAGAGCCTGTTCCGTACGATCAAGTCAGCTTTGCCTTAAAACTGGCTTGACGGTATTCAGCATGCGGAAAGCTTACCAGATGACCACCTAAGCACATGCCTGTAGATGCTATTCTCCCTGTACAGTTGGACAGCGACATCAACAAGTCTACAGAGAGCGTCGCATCTTCGCCGTATCCATCGACGGTCTTCTCGATCTACACGGACAGGGGAACGGGGATGGCCGGTTAGCGCACTGTGACCGTTTCTCTGCCCAAAGTAGGAGATGCTGCTCTTACCTTGTACCTGTTTCCTCGGTCCGTGCCTTCCGTGTCATATGGTATGGCTTCGGGGCCCTCAAACTCATGGAAAGAGGAGGGGAGTGCCACGATGTATCCCTCGCTAGCGATATTGCTCGCGAACCTATCGCCCAAGAACGCATCAGCTGGAGCCTTCATCGATCCGCGTGACAGCTGACCTTTCTACAGGACCGGTGACTTGATAAATCTCAGAGAAGACCACACCTGCAGCGTCATAGAACCGATCGTCAGCTCTGACTCTAGGCAGGAATCAGGACGCCCACGACAACGCAGCTCACATCCTGGGAACTTTGCCTCGGGGTAATCGGGCAAGTTGGGCTCAACAAGGTAGATCCTGATAGTCCCCTGCTTGCCATTAGCCTTTGTGGGTACATCTCGATAGGAAGTCTTGATCAACATCTTGTATGATGTCTGGGATAGTGCGAGATATGTCGACAAAGTAAATACAAGAAAGATGGGAGGAATGTAGAGAAGTGGGATCACACGGTTATCACGGACCGAGCACAATCGCTAGGACAAGAGGACAACCTCCACTTCACCATACATACTATCGGCGATACTGTACGACTGTATTGCTTGATCGGCATTTTAGTGGATGTGGCAGGGGCAATATATGGTGTACCATACCAGCCCATCTCGCACACGCTGTTAGATCGCCAGGGCAGTCAGAGTAGGAGTAGAGTCATCGATAGGTATATATATTCGTTATTTCAGACAGTGATTGACTCTTACATCCTGCCTGCTGCTCAGCCTCTTGCTCTCCTGGATCATCAACCTAGAGCGTAGACATATCACACCAACTAGCGACCGAAATTCCGTTGGGACATACCAACCGAATACCTTACAGGCACAATGTCCGGCGGCTTCTTTGGTTTCGACTCGGCGCTTCCCGAGCGCCGACCAGGCCAACCTCCGCAAGGCGCACAATCGCAGGGCTTTAGCCACCAACAACCCAGGCAGCAGTTCTCAGGCTTCCAAGCTAGTAATGCCGACGAGACGTTCGCGCTGAGTGGAGCTGGTGAGGGAGAGGACTTGGCCGTCTATACGTGGGGTGAAGGTGTCATGGGTTCCGGTGGACTCTTGGAAGGTGGAGATGATATGAATGATGAGACATTCGGTGATGATATTGGCGAAATTAGTGAGCGATCGTCAGCTTTCGAGTGCGCTGCGCTCAGGTCTATCCAAGGTGTAGCTTGCTGATCAGATCGACCTCGCGCGCTGTTCCAGGCAATAACTTCCAATTCTCTTCTCAACCTGCCCCCGCACCCAAAACGTCCTATACCCATGGTACAGCGAAGATTGCGTCCACGCAATCGCGATACAAGCCTAAACCGGTAGCAGACCCATTTGCCTTCTCTGAGGATGACTTTTATTCGTCTAGGCCAGCTACAAAGAGTCAGTCTTTTACTATGGTCATCGGCAATGCGTACAACATCAGCTGATTCAATGTTGCGCAGAATCTACCACCTCAAAAGCTCCCAGCCGTCCCAAGGCCACTCAGGCTCAATCCGGATCGGTAGAGAACCTCTGGAACAAGCCCCAGGTGTCTAGTCCTGCTTGGGGTACCGCTCCATCCTCAGGTGAGCAACATATCTCTCATCGTCATATGCTTGTCTGGAAGTCTTCCAGATCATTCCTCGCTGCATCCGTGGTCAGGGCTTCGCTGACGCTCCTTTATCAGTCACTAAGCCCACCCCTCCTCCTACAGCGTTCCCTTCTCATGCTTCCGGTCAGCCTGGCCCACCAGGTCACATCAAATCACTTGAGGAGATTGAGGCGGAGATGTCTCAGATGGCTGTCAACCCTGCTCAAGCCGCTCCGCCAACGCAGCAGAAGGTGCTTTCTCTCGAGGAGATCGAGAAACAGATGATGGAGACCATCGAGCCCCCTCGTCAACCTACACCCCAACAGGTCCTTGCGCCACCCAGAGAAGCTACACCCTCTCAGGTACCGGGTCTCGCGGGTTCCGGTTACGGCTCTCAACAAGCTTTGCTGGACAGCATGTTCCCTGAGCTCGGCAAAGGCGCACCTGCCATTCCTGGACAATCTGCTGCTGCTTTCCCTCCCGGTGTGGACGGCCAACAGGTCCCTCAACCATCTGGGCCTTCGCCTGAAGAGCTCGCTCGAATGGAGGACTTGCACAAACGCATTTCAGCCAAGATTGAGGCGATGGCAAAATACAACAACTGCATGGGATCGTCCGACAAGGACTTCATTACCCGAATCCAGCTCTCTCAGCTTGCTACCGCCGACCCATACACCTCCGACTTTTACGCTCAAGTCTTCTCCGCTCTCAAGCGAAGTCGAATGATCGCCGAAGGTCAACAGCAGGACGGTCCGACCGTTGTTTCGGTAGCTGCTGGGATGGGATTCGGCGTGGGGGGTCCTGTAGGGAATCGATTTGGCCAAATGGGTCAAAAGACAATGAGCAAGCTCACGACTCAGGTCAAGAAGCTCGTCGAGAACCGGGCTCAACACCAGAAGGTGGCAAATGCCGGTAAGTCCACATAGCCATATTCGAGAGATATGGTAGCTAAGCTGATCCAACCATTGATTTGATAGCTGCACTTCAAGGTGCTCTCGGTCGAGTCACGCGAGGAAACGCTGCGGCTCCCCGACCCGTCCTAGCTATCCCCTCATCCAAGCCGGAGCACAGACCCGCGTCTCAGCTTAACGAGCAGACTGGTATCCACAGAGCTGCTCTCACTCGGAAACAGGTCATGTTCGCCTTGGAGGAACTGTATGATGCGATCCTCGAGCTTGAGCAGATGCGAAGGGATGCACCGCCGCCAACGGCTATGGAAGAGATTGAGGTGTGGCATGCTAAGTGTCAGGCCAAGGTGGACATCATCTGGAGAAGGTTAATGGTCATGGAGCCGCTTGATATCAGGTGAGCTTATTGTGGCAGTCTGTCGACGAGCAGTCGGAGTAAAAACTGACACGCCTCGAAGCCAACCTCACCCCTTCATTTCTCTCATCAACCCCGTGAAGGGTCAGCGACTCTTCCCTCGACTCCTTCGACATCTCCCTCATCAGCAAAGTATCACCCTGCTCTCGCTGCTCATCGCTACATACCCTCAGCTTGACGTAGTCGCCCGAGCGCCACCGCCGCCTGTAGCGGATGCGTCACTGCTTACGAAAGCTGATCGACTGGATCGAGCTAAGAAAGAGGCCGAGACGGATAACTTTTTGCACTGTGTAATTCCTGGGGTGGATATCATCATCAATCGATGTGGCTTGGGCTTGGTAGCGGGAATGCTGGCGATCTCAGCTCAGCGGTCAGAGGTTTGGCGAGTCGCTTCTACCAGAGTGAGTCATGATCTCATATAGCGATTCCACAGTATCACCCAGGCTTCCACTGACCATTGTCATGATTCATAGCCTGGTGTCGCTCTCTACACTGCTCTCTTGTCCAGAGCTCAAGATCTCATTCGATCACCGGCTCCTGACCCCATGAACCCTCAGCAGAGTCAGACTGCTGATCCGGCTGAAGTGGATCAATGGTTAGTTTCTTCTCACTGATTCCTGCCTCCCGTCTCAAGCACGCAGCACCTTGAGCTGATCCCTTGTTATTAAATATTTGTTTATCAATAGGTCCAAAACATTTACCTACTTCCTCCATGTCCTCCTTCCCCATCTGCCCGATCTCTTCCCTTCATCTGTCGCGCAGAGAGCAGCCTTCGGACCTGGCGCTTATCTCCTCCAAGGCGATGCGAGCCACGAACGAGAGGGTGTTGAGATGGAGAGGCGTGAGGCAGAAGTTTGGGGATTTGCGGCTGCGCTCGCTGTCAATGCCGCCGAGGAGGACCAGACCGCTTTGGTCGGTGCCTTGCGAGAAAAGGTGAGTTTTATCGCTGCGTTGTGAACACACCAAGACATGACCGGATGAACATTTCTCCGCAAGAAGATGTAACCAGGCTGACCATGGTATTTCCGATACCCCAGATTCTTCACACGGTACAAGCTGCAAGACACCCTTCAATCACAACGGCTAGAGCCGATATCAAGTTGAGAAATGTGAACATGTTCTTGAACGGTCTGGTGAGTAACACTGAGAATCACGCCACGATCAATGTCCAAACACAGGACTGACAGATATCCTCTTTGATATAGGGTCTCGATGCGGCGATGATCGAATGATCGCGCGATCGAAGGCATACAACTTCGGACTGCCCCAAGACAGAATACCAAGAAGAACGAAGCTGGTCTGAACGGTCACAAGACCGAGTGTAGGGATAGGGAGTACGGCGGCCTAAAGGGAGCATGATGATTCAACGAAGCACAATCGAAGCGATACCATCAATCCACCATATCAATGACACTATATCCAAAACATCATGCTCGACTTCCAACCCTATCTCTCGTATCATAACTCAGCATGCATCTCACGGACGACCAAATGAGACGAGAAAAGCTCCAATATGTGCATGATCGAACGATTGGGAAACTGGAGAATCTTCGAGCATTGGACGACCAATGTACTGCATGACTCACCTTCTATTGCATGTCTTACTTACAGTGCCACGATAGAGCCTTAGTGAAACGCTGATGAAGATATTCTGCAATCAGAGTTGACAACGCGTATCACATCGCATCACCTTCCCGATTGACCCACTGACCTTCAACTCACTATACAAGACCACCATTGACTGTCAAACCAGTCCATACTACAGTACTGCAAATATGTTTTTTGACTTTGCCCCCGAATGCTTATAAAAGATGTGTATGATGATAACGTACTGATTCCCGCAAGTAATTACCCTCACCGCCGGATCTAACTTCAACCCGACTACCTCCTCGCTCTTTTGAAAGATGAGCTGACATGATACACCTCACATGTATCGCCAACCCGACCCGACTGAAGAAGCTGATTTACCTGACCTAGCTGATGTGCCAGACATAGGCCGGCCTATATGACGCCATATGATCAGTATCATTCTTCATAGAATGGGACAACTCAACGCGTGGTCGATCCCACTCACCGAAAGCTTTACCGAAGAAGCGTCTCGTTGGAGGCTGCAGGTCATCCTCATCAGGCAGGATATCAACCATCTTACTTTCCCTTTCCCTCTGCCTAGCAACCATCTGCTTTGCCCTCAACTTCCTCTCTTCCTCTTCCTGAGTCTTACGTTTCTTCTGACGAACTTGTTCTCCCCATGGATCGGGACTGTCTTCCATTGGCGAGCCCAAGGCGAGACCTACGATATCTTTATCGCGCATGATTTGGGAGATCGGCTTCTGGTTTTGACTTTGGCTAGAAGATGACCTGGGTTGGCCTGCCAGTTGGGGCTCCAACGCGCTGGTGTGTGGCGTGACGGGTCCAGGGGGGAATTTGGCATACATGCTTAATATCCCTTCTCCACCAGAGTCACGTGTCGCATCGACAGCCCCTGTTCCGCCATTGTCTTCGTTGTCGAAAGCAGCTTCGGTCCCGAAATCAGTCTCGACCTCCCATTTCCTCGTATCAAGACTCTCCGCCAGGCTACCTTTACGTCGACCAAAGATCTTGCTGATTCGATTCAGGTGCGAATTGGTACCTGTATTTTTCCCGTGCGGATAGGCGCTATTACGAATGACCGAAGTCTTGCGTGAGAGCTCTGCGAGAGGAGAGGAAACGTGGCCTGAGAGTGCTGCTGAGAGAGGGTCGAGGGTCGACTGTCTCGCTTGTAAGAGTGGTCGACCTGGTAGGCCATTCCCGTTATTTGTCGTCGTGCCTTGCTCTTTGTTCCTGCCCTTTTGGTGCTGTATCGGCAACGGCGGCATGGGTTCCAGGTTTCCAAAAGTGCCAGTTGGAGTCGCAGTTTGAGCCTCACTATACATGGAAGGCGAAACTGATGTAGCCATCGACGTGGACGTTCCCGGTGGTACGTTGGTATAGTCACCTGAGTCATCTGGCTGTGGCTTGGAAATGATCAACCCGTGACCATGTTGACCTTTTTTGTAGCTCAAAGAGGTCTTTCGATGGTGAGCTTTCTTCCCGCTAATCTTCAAGAACGACTGACCCGCCTCAGCATCATTACCCATCCCAGCTGTAGAGCCAGAACCATCTGGATGAGCCTCGGCGTTCTGGGTGTTTGAGCCTGAGCGAGCATGTCCCTGTTTAGCGTTAGACGATTGGAAATGCCAGAAGAATGGAGGTTTGTCCGGGACCGGAGGCGTTTGTATTTCTTTGCCAAAGCCAATACCTGTGTGAGTACTGGTGCCTGGTGTCGCGGTCAGCGGAATAGGAGGTGAAGTGAGCGGATGGAAAGGGTGAGCTATCTCCGGCGAGGTCGAATGGGAGGAGAAGCGCCAGAACTATTTAAGCAGCGTGATGAGCTCCATGTTCCTTCGCAGCTACCTGTCGCGCCGGTCATGGGAAATACTCAAAGCCCGAAAGCTCTGATTGCCGGCAGACTCACGGTCGTTTGAGCAGGCTTCTCGCTCATACCTCCACCTCCGCCACTACCTTCTCGATCCTCCTCTTCCCTTCGGCGCCTGAGCGTGAAGCCGACCACAGACAGGATGAAAACTACCACCAATATACCGGCGATTGCTATTCCAGCTATCGCTCCTCCCGTCAGCACCGTTGATGTGGCTTGTTCAGAGGCGGCATCCGGTGACGAGGTAGGGTAGTACGTCGCTACGGGTACTTGAGAGATACTCTGTGAGGGTTGACTGGACTTTACAGGTGCTGGAGGGTTCACCAGCTCTCTGAAAGGGCAGATGAGAATGGATAAAATTACTTCTTAGCTCTCATCTTTCCCCTCGAGTCATGAGGAGGCGGACAGCAAGACTTGGTCAAGGGGGAGCCTGACTTACAGTCCTGACATAGCCACTAGTCGATCGAAACTCAGCCTCTTGTCTTGTTGTAAGTTGACAAGTGAGAGTGTGTGAGCGCCGTCTTCGAGGTTGGCGGTTTGGTATAACAGCTGATCGTATCTGTAATAACAGGATTTACATTATGTCAGATTGGTCATCAGCAGCCAACTCCTAGGCGTAATGCCTTGTTTGAGTACCCGTAACGACTAGCACTCACACTCGCTCGCCGGCTGTGGAATTAAAGGTGCCCTGCGATACGTCGTCCAGCCTGACTTCGTACGTTCTGCATGCGAATTCGGAGTCAGTACCCTTTTTTTCGGAGAAATGAGAGTCTCAAGGATAGTCGAGCTTTCAACGTTGCGGGAACTCATTAGGTTGAACTAGGTGAACTCGCCATCATTACTCACCCCGCTTGACCACCTACAATCCCGTAGACCCAGGCTGCGGAACCCGTGAACTGAATCTCATTGCTTGCGCCTGCTTGCTCAGTCCACGAGATACTGTGGTTCCAATCTCGAGTAGTCGTCGGTAGTTCTGCTCGGTATTGTTCCTGCGATGAGATATCCAAGTCTTGTGAGGATTGATTCTTTATATTTGTTTCTGCCAAGGTCTGCACAACAAGTGCGTCAATTCGACCAGATTGCACAACAGCATTCGGACCCCATAGGATCTTTTCGAAGGTGAATGTCGTCTGGAAAAAGATATGGGCATTATTACTCACCGCATCGAAGAAGTTTGACTCGCCAGTCTCAATCATATTCCATCCGGGCGACAACAACACCTTCCAATCTCGCCAAGCGGAATCATCAATCGTCCCATGTTTCGTGTCTTTCCCCACTTTGGTTCCCGACACGCATGTTACCCCATTGATTCGCACCCAGTTATCCTTATTCGGCCTCGTCATGCTCATGCTACCACTTGGAGCTGCACTGCTGGTGGTCGTGTTGAAGGTGAGCTCGAAAGTGTGTTGGCCCATGGGCAGATTCGTTGTGGATGTGGCGTTTGATTTGGCTCCGTCAATAGAGCTTGGCAAGGTGTTGTTGACTCGTATTATCGGCTTGAAAGTTGTCTCGTTTGCTCGTGCATAGCTCAAATCGAAAATCAGGCCGGTACCTGTGTATCCCAATTAGTATTGGTTACCGAAGTCCGTTGTTACTACCGTGACATCAAGCGAGCTGTACACCGCTCAAGCAAGATTGGCATCCTCTGGGCAAATCTCAGACTGTTTAACAAGCTACCCACTCACCGGTACAATTTATAGCCACTTTTGTCTCACTCGCATATGTGAGCATTCCACTGTCCGTTCCGTTCGAGCTCCTTCCTATAAACTGCTCCCCGGTTGAAAACCCTATCGAGGCATTGCATGCTTTACAAGGCGAATACGTGAGTAGCGGTGAGCTGCGATGTGTGTGTGGTCATTTAAATCTCGTCAGTAAGACTCCTTTATCAGCTTGAACGGTTCCGCGACAATTGGGTGAGACGTGCGACCGACCTTGAGGAGATGAAGGTGTCCATCCTGTTCTTGACTTCGGTCGTGTTACTGGTACTATATAGGTGAGTAGGGACAGACTATGGGGTTATGCAATTTAGGGCTAAGACTGATGGTGGTGTCAACAAAAGGATTGTGGGCTACGTGTAAGGTTGCATGCTATGTTGAAGAGCGACAAGTAATGACAGTTGGGTGGCGTCCAGCACTGTTTAGTGGGAGGTAGGCCGATGGTGGATAGCGGGGACGAATGGCGAGAGCATAGAGTGTACGCTTGGCCGAGGACAGCTGTAGAGTTGGATTGTCCTGTCAAAGGGATACAGAGAGTACGGTTGTTGGGTTAGAATACAAAAACACGACTGGGAGACAGAGAGTGGATACAATGCTATGGTTGGAACGCTGGGAGATGATAAGGGATGATCAATCTATTGGAATGAAAGAGGTGAGATTGAAGATTGATCCGTCAGGCAGAAGTACTGCATGCATACTCTCTCGTAGTGAAGTCAAGTCGCGACGGATGGATGGTCGCTGCTCCCTTTCTTTATCCTCTTTTGCCCCTGGCAAGGTGCAATCTAAAGGCTCTTTGGGTCAGGCGGAAGGAGTACGCGAGGCTTAGGATAGTATGAGTAGTCTCTGTAGCTTGACGACCGAGCACAGTCACGTCTGAATTTGAGCATAGACTTGTGTATTGGTACCTCATGCATGGGTTTCCAGTGCTTTTTGCTCACCACGACTCACGACTAGTGGGGACATTGAAGTCCGCCAGATATCCAGAATCCAGTTAAATGTGAATATACAAACATCCGTACAAACAAACAAATGTTTTTGACATTGTGGTGTACCATGTTGAATGATACATTATGACTGTGATCGGGTCATCAAAGGAACTCCGTAGAACGGCTGCAGGACTTGAAAACAGAAAATGATCGGAGATCGGAGCCATTCATTGTGTGTGTACTGTAAACAATGCACGGATCGTCGCGAGAAGGCATTCTTCACGTTTTGTCGTCTTCGCGAAACAAGGTCCGTCCTCAGCTCCACGGATTCGCTCACGCACGCGGGGACAGCTCACGCTCGAGCCCTCGCCGAAGTGTGGCGGACAATCGCGAACCCCGTTGTACTGTCCGCTGCAGAACATAACGAGACCACTAACGCTTGGACTGAACAGTAAAAGAAATCATGGCTGACTGACACAACTAACCTTACCCCTTTGTTCCATGTTCTGCTCCTGGCTCCTGAACATCCGCGCAACGACAGACGTAGCGCACGGTCCAAGCGTCCAAGTCAGTTGCAGATGGGGTATCTGTTCCGTTTCAAGCGGTCTGTACGTCGACGATGACATTCAACCTGATTGATTGCACGCATTTAAGGCTACAACTGTTTATTTTATTCTATGCTATCTGTCTTCTTCCATTCTACATACTATTATAAATTCGACTTTAGATCAAAGGCGAACCCGCGGCAACCTTCCTAATCCTGTCTCGCAAGCTGCCGACTTTGCCCCTTCGTTCAGATGCGGTCCTCTTCATTCCCATCTCCAAGCCCTCAGCAATAGGGTCGAAAACCCACTCTTGCTTCTCTGTCTCGGGCGTCTTGACAGCAGAGAAAGTCGTCTGGTCCAATGATTGTTGCGAGAAGTTAAGGGAAGGAATCGAGGCTTCGTCCTCGGAAGAAACGGTACTGGAGAAGCTCGTTCGGTCAAGTGGTGGAGGTAGGCGCGCCGACGAAGTTACAATGCCTAGGCCTTTAGGAACCTGTATTTGAGGCTTAATGGTTGTGGTGCTGGAGAATGAGCTTGAAGCTGGGATCGAGGAAGAAACCCCGGGAAGAACGGCACGAGAGGATCGCGTAGATTTGGGTGGAGGAGGTCTTGAACCGGCTCCGAATGCTCGAGCCTTGGGGATTGTCGAGTCCGAGACCACAACAGCAGGGGCTGTGGAAGGCCGAGCTCGTCCTGCACGATGTTTGACTTTCAGATGATGCGTGGCTGCGCCTTCCAGCTCGCCCACTTGGGAGGGGGCCGCTGAGGAAGAGGCGGAGCTAGTTTGGCTGCTAGGTGAAGAGAGGTTGTGAGTGCTGACGGGTCGTTCAAGATGAATCATTGGGTATCGGAAATGCGGGATATCCCTGGTCAAAAGTAGTGTGTTGCAATCGTTGGAGTATACGCCACAGGCAGGGTTGAGCCATACTGAGAGATTCAGCATGTCCCCGTTTGGCGCGGACTTGGGGAAGAAGAGCGAAACTGGCAGGTTGCCATCAGTCATTGCGATGGGTTCCATGGCTCCAGGTGGATATCTGTGTTGAAGGAAACATCAGCGTTTGTTTGGTATTTTGACTGCTGTGACCACGACTTCCGATTTACTCACGGCCAAGGCATCTTTCCATTCTTCAATCTCCCCAACTCATCAATCACATTCATCTCACTCTCCGTCATCGCAATCTGCCACAGCACGACATGTTTCCACAAGTTCTCATCTCTTCCTGAGGCTTTGAGAAGCTCGGCCTTGAGTTCGTCGACGGTCGTATAGGGATTGACGTCGATCGTGATGGGTGGTGGTAGGGATAGCGAACGCGACGAAGGGCCAGCTGAAGTGGAGGCTTGGGGCGGTTGGGCAAAGTACGCTCGAAGTGTGAGGGGCATCGTATCTGCACATCAAAGTGAAAACAGTCAGCCTTTGGTGTGAATGGTACTACTCATTACCAGCTGACTGCGCCGGCGCTGACTATGAGCAGAGATGATAGAGCTGACTTACTGATAGGCATATCCCTCAATGGTCTCGCAACGATATGTATCACCTCGGAACTGCCATCCGGCTGTTCAGGAAACCAATGCTTGACTTTCAGATCCACACCACTAGCCACCGCCTCGGCCGCCATCTCTTTCCACGTCGATTCAAGCGAGAGACCCAATTGAGCCGAGTCATCGAGGTTGAAAGCTGGGAATTGCGAGAGGAGGTCGACTGACTTGCCGTATCGCGCTGTGTAGGCGCGCGACTGCTCGTGAGCTTGATGCGGGATTGAAACCTATAGAAAGATTCCACGAATTGATGGGTCAGTCAATATGTACCAAACTAAAGAGTGGACGAATGAGGATGAATGTAACTATAAAGAAGGATTGAAACAGGACGTCGGGAGCAGCTCGACAGGCACGCGAATAGGATAGGTCTGGCGTACTGAATCGCACTTCGACTCAGACTCACCTTGAAAAGACCCATTGACCCATGTCCCACTGTACGCGCAATTTCCCGCCTAAGAGCCGCGATACCCTCCTCGGGGCTCACGTGGATGTAGAACAGCCCCTTGGCCTCTTCATTATGGCCTCGAAGGGGGATAGGATCGATAGCTACTCTTAGGTGGATGGGAGGCAGCCCACTGCTACTGCTGCTGCTGTCCATGTTGGGCGAAAGCGTCGCAGGCGTGAGCCGGCCCGAGCGGCTGAAGGTGGCGGAGTGGTGGGTTGAGGTGCTCCCGTGAGCAGTCGGGTTAGGGGAAGGCGATGCAAGGCGGACGGATGATGAGGAGGAGAGGGTGTTGGTTCTGTTTCGGCGGGAAAAGAGGCCCATAGTGCTGGGAGTGATTCGCGATATCGAGGGGCTATAACGTCTGCGAACGAGCGTAGTTGGTCACACCGGCTCAAGTGGTGGGTCGTAGAGATGCTGTGGAGCTCGTCGCTCGTCGTGAAGGGTGAATACAGGAAGTTGTATGCGGATGAGCGCTTCGGAAGCTTTCCTCACCTGGGACTACCGTGTCGTTCAAAGGGGATGTTGAGAAGAGTTGAGGATGAAGCACAGTCAATGTGGATGAGGATGATACCAAAATCCCGCTGGACTGGCTACGACAGGTAAGTAAAGACTGACAAAGGTGTAAAGAGCGTGTTGAAGTGAATGAGTGGGACAGCAGAGATATATATGAGGAGCAATGAAAAGGGTGAAATGATGAGAGGGGTAACGATAACCTTAACGATAGAGAGCGTGGTCTGATTATGTAGAAAATGTCTCACAACGAGATTTTTCCAGTTTTCGCTTCCAACGTGCAGACTCTTAGACATCCGTCTCAGTATTTGACCGCGTTTCCCAGCAAGAGACAGAACCAGATCTGCCAGCTCGCTCTTGCATCGTCTCGGATGACGAACGGTGCGCGCATGTAATCCTCGATCGCTCTCCTTGATCCTCGTTCCCGGTCTCAGGCTATGCAGCATTTTGCCTTTTGTGAGCTCGAACGTCTCTCGCTCGGGTGCATAAGGATGCAAATGCAACCGCAGCTTGCTTGAACATTACGTCTACGGCTCAGGCCCAGGTCCAGGTCCGGGTGCGTTCTGGCGCCGCATTTTCAACTGGCGTTTCCGCCTTGATACTGCCTGTCTACGTGCTTTGCGTTGGTTGCCTTGCTTTGGGTGTCGGTATCGTTAAGATTATTGCACATTCCGCCCAACCCTTTGATATTCAGGATGCTCGAATACAACAGTTCTCTGGATTAGGAAAGAATTGACCGACCGAGCGCCCCCCATCCGAACTGGCTTGAGAGCAGGTCGTACGACGAACCGGTATGGTGTATTACGGCATTCCGGTATCATTACGAAACGATTAGGTACAATACTGGCGGATAGCACTTCTGTACGGCCCGTTGCAACAATCTGAGTGCGCGCCGCGGTCCATGTTCAATATCCCACGGTAGGACCCAGACCACACGCACCATGCGATCGATAATTGGGCTTGCTCACGGAGCAGCGTAGGTCCGAGTGAGGCGCCTTGAGCGTGACACGCATGACATGACACGAGGTGTCAAGTGGTCTTGAACCAGACAGAGTACGGCAGATCTATGCGATACGCACAATGGTCCGAGACATAACTCATACCTTCCGACGAAAGGGACCGTGCGGCTCTGCCTGATGACCGAGTTGGGCTCGAACATGCTGATTATGGAGCATATATTTCTTTGTACGGAAGGTTATGCTAGAGAGACCGACTGACCGACTGGTAGAAAGCAGGGCTGGCGGTAGATCTCGCCCTTTTTGAAAGACACCAGAGTCATAGGCTACATGCACTAATGGTAGTATGCCTAGGTGCCAAAGTTGGATGCGAGTCAACGAGGCATGTCGATCCCAGTCTAAATTGGCATCTATGTCGTTTGTCGTTCGCTGCGAAGCTCTCGAGCTGCCTTGTGTAGGTCGTGCTTAATCCATGGGCCTCACGTTCCTGATGTCTTAGTTTTCCCAAATGCAGTCACCGCCCATCTGTATGGGCCTGGGTTCTACCATGGTCTGCGATACCGCGTGGGTGTAAGACATCTGAACAAAGTCGTCTCGGAAGGAAAAACAAAAAAAACAAGAGCAAACCTACCAAGCAGGCAAGCAGGCAAGCAAGGAGCACACCGGACGTGGACGTGAGACGGGAAGGGCCCATTTTGTCTGTCCATTTGCATGAATCCCACGATCGTTCAGGGTAACGCTTAAATCTTCGATAGACTTTTGCCCTTGCATTCAGAAACTCCCTTCTAAGAACTCTTCCCGGAGGGGTATCAAAGGAAATGAGGTGGCTCGATGGTTGGGATAGCGATCGACAGGGACGGACGGAATTTACGGTTGTTCCTGTACCCGGATGAGCCGTAGACTTTAACCTAAATTTGGAACTCAACTCAATTGATCTTTCGAACCCGGTCGAGGTTTTACTCGTATGTCTTTCGATTGCGTCTTGATGAAGGATGTGTCCAATCGAAGTATGCAGCACAAATACGCTTGTGCGATAGTGAGATCGAGACAACATCAACAATACGCAAACGTCAATGATTCAAACCCACAGAACACAAACACAATGGCATATCCAGAAATACCTTACTACATACGCCTGATACGCTCTTTTTCTTTTCAAGACCAGAGACCCGGCAAATTCCTTCGTTTATAGTTGACAGAAACATCTTGTGCGACGAAGACGAAGACCGGCAACTTCTTGCTTCATGGTCATGGTCACAAGCATAAGTATTATCTTGTCTTGCAAGCTGAGTGAAATGTCTCTAAATCTCGATAGATAAACCGAGTGATCGACCTCGTCATCATGTCACATATTGGTATTGTGCGTTTCACTCCGTCAGATTGGCAAGATGTCTGCCGGCTGTCCCGTCGGCTTCTTAGTATATCCTGAGACAAACAGATGATCTGATATCGGTCAGTTGGATCTCAGGCGTTACTTCATCGTAGCTCCTCGTATCAAAAAATGTGGAGACTTCTAAAAACTTGCGCAGAGCGATAGGTCTCATGGTTACGAATATTCCATATTCATCTTACGTTTTGCAGGATATACTAGCCCAGAATTTCTCTTACCGGAATAAACGTTGCGATCAGCACCTCATTGTCATACTGAGATGGTCGCTCAAACTGGAGTGGGGGAGCGTTGCACATACGCAGTAGATAGTCCCTCCGCAAAGGGGAAAGCGCAAAGGACGCCGGTTGAGCCACTGGAAGAAGATAGCCGTTTCCGACCGGGGCGGACATGCTTATCTCTCCGGAACGAAGCCATAATAGTGGGGCACAGGCGCACTGGCGATTGCGGGCTGGGCTGCAGCCACGGCGTATTGTAGATATTGTCCTAAGCACAACAGGTTTGCAACTGTATGGGAAGAATATCTACAATCACACTATACACCCTACCACCATGATCTTCATTATCAGCAGACCGTCTCTCAATATTGTACCATCGTGCGGGACGCCTGCAGTGCCACACCTATTATGGAGTACCTATACCCTGTCGTCAAACCATGCCTCTCGTGGTCAATCACTTCCACTTTCACTCAGCTTTGGAACCCTGCTGAGGGGCATAACCGACTCCTTGAAGAGTCGTCAATGTCAAGTCAAGCTCTGCTCCGTTCGCGGGAATGGCCATTCCATCCGGACAAGTCGGATTGATTACAAAGGCACATGAGGATAGGGTTTTTAGACATGCAGAAACACGCCACGAGATCGACAACGACGTCATGCCATGCATCTCTTGCATGCATCTCCGTACGAGTACGTACGATCACTGTCAATTGACCTTTTTCTTTGGCCCATGTACAGTATAAACAGCGTACATACCTGAAATCTAGAGTGGTGCACTGTACGCAGCCCACTAGACCAAAGAGCAAAGAGCAAAGAGCATTACAGGAGCAGAATGCGCCGCATCAGGGTGCGTGGTGGCACACAGTGCGATTCTTTCGTGCACCATGCCGAATGGCGCAGTGCGGCGTCGGTGGCGTCCAAAGTGAAGTCTCCGAACGAAGAAGTAATTAAGCCTCTGACGCCGCTGCCGCTCCGAGAACTATTGCATGCACAGCATAATAGTCGATCCTTCCCTATGCAATTCCGCTTATGAACTATTGGCGTTTGGCGTTTTCGTATTTGACTACGATGTACAGCACGGGACGCGTGAGATGATGGCATGCATGTGATCCGGAAACATGAGTAAGGATAATTATGGCTTCAAACATGCTAAATGCGTGGATTGTATGAACTCTTTTACACAACTCGGTCTGTTCTTCAGGCTGATCATTGCTATTGTGTTGCGGGTCTATATCCTTTTTCATCTGGCACATCTAACGGAATCCCTGTATTGCTTCTCGCACTCCATCCGCAAAGGTCAGAACTTTACACGATACAACGCCTGGCCCACCGGAAGAGGTGATCATGCTTACGCGGCGGGGAGGGGGAGGGAGAAGGGCAGTACGCACGCTCCGACAAGGGGCTCCCTTTCGGTCATGCGGTCATATGTTGACAGCCGCTGAGTAAGCATGTGTAAAACGCCCAAGTTTGATGGTTCGTCCATGTACAGTACTCTATTCTATGACGTTGGCGGACCATCTTCGGGGGGCGTGTGCGATCATGGTTTGTGTGACTGTCTCACTGCTCATGGCCTGAGCCTGAAGCAACGTGACAACCTCGCCATGTGCTGTATCCTCATTCCTTCTCCCGCAGCAATGCGAACGAAGCTTGAGTGAAAGTTCAGTGTATTGCGCAAAGGCCTTGCTTTTAACGTACAGCTGTCACATGTCTCGGATCAGTTTTTATGTCTCGGACGAATGGAGGGTGGGATCCGACTTGTCGTATGATCGTAAGAGCGATGGCTATGGCTGAGTTAACGTGACTATCAGCTGTTCTTTACCGTAATTTGGTGGCTGTGGACAGAGATGTACATGCTGGACTCGTGCAGAAATAAGGTCTCTTGAGGTTTACCTTGTGCAGTATTCAGATGAATACTGATGTATCCGGACGTTGTCTCGGATACAAAACAGACTTTCAGCCGCATGTTGAACGTTCAGATACTGTAGCTCCTGTTCAGTTGGCATTTAAACATGTCATACCAGTCCAGATTCGCATAACGTATGCTACATCATTGCATGGATCCATTCTCACTTTTGACTCCTTCTTGCTCACTTCTTACTTACATCTTGCTCAAGTACAATGCCTTGCGAGCCTTTTATGAGCGGTTCAGACCTGCTGTCCGCTCTTACTTGGACTGCTACATTGCAGGTCCCTGTTGTGGTGATTGCAAGCCAATGGGAATCATTTAGACAGGAGGAGCATCGACCCTGAGTCCGTCAATCTTGCCGACGTAGAAAGCGACTCGACCGTCGACCTTCTCTGCGCCCTGCTTGGGGTGGGGGTAGAACCTATTGAGTGGTTGTGGTGAGGTTGAAATTGACATAGGCGTTGTTGAGGTTGAGGTGACGCCGACGAAGTAAGAGGGCATGCAATCAAGTCATCGAGGCGATCTGTCAGCACTCATACACGCGATTCGCATTTTTCCGCCCAACCTTTCACAGGGACTAGTGGTCGATTGGGTGAGTGCTCTGCCATCATGGGCAGTGAGATTGTCATGTGGAGTAACTTGGACAGACGATAGTAGGCTGTTGCATGTTTGAACGACACTCACCAAGCAATGTCCTTGATCTTCTCACCGTCGTCCTTTTCGTAGTTGAAGTAGCTAGCTTCGCCTGAATACATAGGTATACCGCACAATCATTCGAAAGTCAGCTTTTTTCCTACTGCAAACAGACTCTCAACTGGATCTGTCAGATTTCATAGACCTGGTCGAAGAGAGTCCTTGAAGCCGTTTCCGTCTAAGCGAACTTGCGCACCAGGTTCTAACTCGACGTTTTACAACTGATTTTGGAGAGGAGGAGAATCGCCCTTGGGGTACAAGAGTCTGAGGGAGCCCGTCTTGACGTGACAGTATGACAGTACATGATCGGAATGGAAGTTTGAAGCGAGTACAGTGAAGATACAAACTACTTGGGGCGTGAAAGGGACGCGATCACTCACCCTTCCATCCGCAGGTGGTGTGAGTTTCGCTGGGAGTGTATCGGTGTCGGTCAATCAGGGCCGATTCCTTGAAGTACCAGCTATTTGTCGAGCGACGAATTGAGATATCTATCAGTCAGCACCATATTTAAGGGACGGGTTCTCAATAATTGACAAGGTCCTCTCCTTTTCCATGAGAGAGTCAAGGTCCGATAGGGTTATTCTGCCGCTAACGAACAAGGGCAGTTCTAGTTCTCATATACCGTCTTGACGGCAAGGGAACGAGTAACGAGTAACGACAATCGCAGAATCCCTAATCCCTTCCAGCTTATCTCCTCTATGCTCGAACACACAGAACTCCACCGAATGTCTCGCTCGACCATGACCCAGCAGAATCTGGAGGGGGCGGAAGTATTGAAGTTTTAATTAACTCACTTGCCCTCGACAAACTCGAGATCAGATGTCATAGCCTTTGCAAGCACCTTGTCTCCCAAGAAAATAGCCGTCTGTTGGTCTGCTGACATTGCGATTCGAATGACTTCTGTTTGGGTGGAATGTTCGATTTCAAAACTGAAGTTACAAGTTGTAAAGAGAGATTGAAAAGGAATTGCATTTGAATCTTTACATCATATATGCTTGACATTCCCGCTCGCGATCCTTACTTAACGCACACGTTTCTCGGGACTACTGCTGATCTCGTTTGATTCGGTCAGCCGATCGCATACTCCAGTACTCTTGCATCGAGAAACACATGCAATAACCGCGACAGTGACGGTGCCCCACAATGACTCACCATGGCATGTCGTCATCAGTCGAGCACCCAGATCGTGCGGCAATACCAGTAGCAGTGGCAATGGCAATGGCAATGACAGTAGCAGCAGCAGCGCCATGACTGATGGTTCGAACAGATCTATACACATGCATACATCTATATCATTCACCGTCCTCTAATGCTCTATCCTCTATGTGGTGTGACATGAGAAAAGAGAGAGTAAGGACAATGAACCATGAAACACAACACGGCTTTAACATTATAAAGGCACTATTGATTCACCATGTATTGTGAAGAGCTCAATCTTGAGTTGAGCAGACAATACAATACGACGAGCACGAAAAAAGGACGAAAAAGATCCTTGGAAAAAGCCCGGAAAGAACGTCTTCTCTCCCAAATTGTCCTAATACACCTATCACTTTGCTGCAGACTGTTGAACAGTCTCCAAAAGTACGGAGGGAAATCCTTCTTTCATCTTTCCTTTCTTTCCCTTCTTTTCTCTTTCGTATGTCGTCGTTGTTTGAACTCGTTAAAAAGTCGTAAATTCGAGGTGCCTTGTCTGTAGTTGTTTGTGCCGTATGATATAGATATGGGAGAATATGAAACAGGGCGCTATTGAATAGGAAACCATTCGACGGGTATCGTTGGGGTGTTGTGTTGATGTCGAATTTGTTGGTGTTCGATGCTTTACATGCCGCGGAATATTGATACTGATACAAGCTTCTTGGTCTCGTCTTTTCTGTTTCGGAATGCGTTCGATAATCTCTTCTATGCTTTTGATGATTCGGAAAGAATTGTAACGTCCATGATTTTCTATTCTATTTGCGTCCAGCGCACGATGATATACGATTTGTCGAATGCAAATGGTGTCTAGTTGAAAATGCGGAGGACGTCGGGCGAGAAGGGGGAAAGCGGTGAAGGGATGATGAACGCGAATTTTTGCTCGAAAAGCACTGGTAGAGGCTTGCTAGAGTCAGAGTCGACATAGCGACGAGGTGCAAGGCGATATGAGGGAGAGGGAAGATGGGATTTGGTCGGAAAACGGAGATTTGAGGGTCGGAACACACAAGTACAGGAACGGGTATATGGGTTGCTGCCAAGTCGTCATGACTGGCAGCGCAGCTAAGTGGCTTGCGTCTACCACCAGCTGGCACCGCCGGAGGCAGCAGGAGGAGGGAAAGCACCACCACCACCACCACCACCGTAGCCACCGCCGTAGCCGCCACCGTAACCACCGCCATAACCACCACCACCACCGCCGCCGCTTCGACCACCACCAAAGCCACCACCTTGTCGAACATCTCGGCCGCCCATTCGGCTGCCGCCACCACCACCTCGTCCTCGACCGCTTCGACCGTAACCACCACCACCACCGAAGGATCGCTCGGAAGAGATGTCGACGAGCCAGCTGGGTACTTCCTGTAGATGACAAACAACAAATAATGGATCAGCGACAAGGTCGACCAATACTATTACTAGTACATCGTAAACTCACCTGGTTAGCGTCCTTGAGCAACTCAAGAAGAGGACCGGCGATGCCACTGTTGCCTCGGTTGAAGAAGGCGGTGGAGGTACCGGTGTTACCAGCTCGACCAGTTCGACCGATTCGGTGAGTGTACTCAGCGACGTCGGTGGGAAGGTCGTACAGGATGACGTGAGTGACGTTGGGGATATCGAGACCTCGAGCAGCGACAGCGGTAGCGACGAGGATAGGGGCTCGACCAGTCCTGAAGGCATGGAGAGCAGCTTCTCGCTCTCGCTGAGTTCGGTCACCGTGAATGGAGGTGGCGTTGTGTCGCTGAGCACAGAGGAAGTCACAGAGGTTGTCGGCCATTCGCTTGGTCTCTACGAAGACGAGGATCAAACCGCCGGACTGCTCAGCGAGGAGCAAGTCAAGGAGAAGAGATCGCTTGTCGTGGTCATCGACGTACTCGATTCGCTGAGTGATGTTCTCGGATGTGGAACCGACTCGGCCGACGGACAAGAAAATATAGTCCTTGAGGAAAGATCGGGCAAGCATCTGGATCTCCTTGGGGAAGGTGGCGGAGAACATGAGAGTCTGTCGGTCCTGGACACCGGGCATGTCCTCACCCTCGACAATCTGTCGGATTTGGGGTTCGAAACCCATATCAAGCATTCGGTCAGCCTCGTCAAGAACAAGGTATTTGACGTTAGCGAGAGAGATTCGGCCTCGCTCAATCAAGTCGACGAGTCGACCGGGAGTGGCGGAAAGGAGGTCACAGCCTCGGTCGAGAGCTCGAATCTGCTGACCGATGTCGGCACCACCGTAGACCACGGCGGGTCGGGCCCAAGATCGGTAAGCGAACTTCCTGGCCTCGTCATGGATCTGGGAGACCAGCTCTCGAGTAGGAGCGAGGACAAGCGCAGTGGGGTAAGCCTTTCGTCGGGAGTTGTAGCCGCCGAAACCTTGGTCCACGGGAGGAGCGATAGGACCGTAGGTGAACATGGCGGAAAGGATAGGGAAGAGGAAACCACCAGTCTTTCCGGAACCAGTCTGGGCACAAGCCATGAGGTCTCGGCCACCAGCGACGATAGGGAGGGAGTACTTTTGGACAGGGGTAGGGGTGGTGTATCGAGCGTACTGGATGTTCTCAAGGAGGACAGGGTCGATAGGGGGGTTAGTGAACTCGGTCACAGGCTCGGGAACACCGGTACCAGTGGCTTCAACGGGAATGTCGGCGTACTTGTCGAAGTTGATACCAGTGGACTGATGAGTACCGTCACCTTCCTCACCGAAAAGCTCCTTCTCGAGTCGAGGGTTCCGAGCGCCGGTAATGTGCTGGCCGTTCTTCCAGCTACCGAAGCCGGGGGCAGCGCCACCGAAGCTTCGAGGCTCAGGGGGACCTCGGCGGGGAGGGGGTCCACCCCAACCGCCGTCCTCTCGAGGAGCAGCACCGGCAGGAGGGAAGCCTCGAGAAGCAGGGGGAAGGTAGTTACCTCGTGTCTGAGGGGGAGTGGTGGCGGGAGTGGGAAGACCAGTGGGGGACTGGTGGTAGCCGGGACCAACAGGAGCAGGCGCGTTAAACTGCTGCTGCTGCTGAGGGGGAGGAGGTCCTCGAACCGATCGCATGTGAGGAGGGACGTAAGCGGGTCGCTCGGGGTTCAACTTCATAGAGTCTGCGAGGGCAGGAAGGAAGAAAGGAGGATACTCGGTTAGCAGAGGCATCCTTTATGGTCGACGAGGCGTTGGCACGCGATATTCATCAAGTTTGAATATGTATATCAACGAAATGCACTCACTGAACTTGGCCTCGAGGCCAGCGGCGCCTTGTAAACCGGGGTTGATAGGACCAGTAGTCATCTTGCTATAATGATTCGTCCTTTTGTTTTTGCTGACAAGTGGCGATTGAATGCGAAATAAGCCGGGAAGACTTAGTGTTGCTTGATTCTGTGTTGCTTTTTCTTTTGGCCGTCTAGGTCGTTCGTTTGATAGCTTTCCTGTATCTTTTCTATCTATACGATGTAGAGAGAAAAGAGTGTGATGAAAAATCCAAACGAAAAGGGAAAAAGAAGTGTTGTATAAAATAAGTCTTTTTTGAAGCAGAAAAAAGAGAATTGATTTTTGAAGAGGAAAGGGGGAAAGAGATAAGATGCAAATCTTTTTTATCCACTTTGCTTGCGATGTATGCTGCAATGACTTTACGGCGGTGGCGAAAAAGTCGCGGGGGCCAGTTGAAATGGTTAAAAAGGGAAAGGGGGGCAGGGGCAGAGGGTACAGGGGAGGGGGAACAACGGAGCATACATGGTAACGCACGAGACAACGCCTAGTTGGTTATCAAATAGGGTTAATCTGATGTCTGGGATAAATAATGATAAATCCCCACAAGATAAAATATATTCCTATATCAATCAGCTTGACGCGTCGTTCTAGGATTATATTTGCCACACGTCGCGTGGGTTTTGACTTTGCTGTTACCATTTGTCGGATTCATTTGAGTGCTGTTGCTGTTGCTGTTGATGCATATAATGATGGGTAAATGGGTAGCAAAAGACAAGGCTTGAGCACAATCATCATTCTCATCTCACCATCAACGTCTTCACTCTCTTGCCCTCTTCTCCAAACACAGCTTGCGCTCCTTCTTGATATTGGCATACACACACCTATATAAGCAGCATAATGGTAAGTGAGCGGATAAGAATTTCCTATATGCAATGAGCTCAACGTGTCCTGAAGTTAGCTGATATTGACACTCGACTTACAGTCCGGAAACAACGCTGGTACGTCAATGCCATGTCCAGATCAGCAAGCATGCACGCTGTCCATCCCTTCATTCTCCACTACTCCTCACGGTATTTCTCTGCAGTATACTGTAGCGTCCAGCCGCTGACATAATCATGGGAACCCCGTAGAATACAGAGAAGCCTTCGCCCTCTTCGACAAGAAGGGCACAGGCCAAGTACCCCGAGAATCACTTGGCGAGCTTCTCCGATCATTGGGTCAGAACCCTACGCAGGCCGAAGTGTCCCAGCTGGAGAGCGGTGTAGGGTCTACTTTTGGCTATGACGAGTTTTTGAATGTCTTGAACAGGCCTGATGGTTGGAAGCCGGCTGGTACTGCAGGTGAGTGGTTCAGTGATGTTTGAATGAAGCGAGGTTGTTTTGGTTTGGGGGAGCGCGGGTGGTCATACGAGGCGGAAGAGGCAGAAGACTCTGCGACATGGTTCATGCTAATCTCCTCCTCCTATCTCATTCTCAAGACGAGTTCATCAAGGGCTTCCAAGTATTCGACAAGTCAGGTAACGGGTTCATCGGTGCCGGTGAACTTCGATACGTTCTCACTCAACTCGGAGAGAAAATGACCGACGAGGAGGTTGATGAGCTGCTCAAGGGATTCCCTGTACAGTGAGTAGCTGGCTACGTGAAATCCTCTCCACAATGACAGGGGCATGCGGCCCGGCCGGTTGTTGTTCGGGCAGTATTTGATGCTGATGGACTTGGATCTGCTCGCAGAGACGGTCAGATCAACTATCACTCCTTTGTGCGATCCATTCTCGCTCAATAGATCAACCGAGAGAAGTCCATGATGCATAGCGCGAGTCTGGGGGCTGTGGCGCGAAGGCGTGATGGGTTGATGTGACGTGTGATTTTAAACGATGTACTTGGCGGGGCGACGACAGGCCCTGCTTTTAGCGCTATACGACGGGAAAGACGACGTTTAGTATACGCTTCGATGTGCTTATCTCCTTCACGAATTGACGATGTACTTCTTCATCCATCTGCGCCTTTTCCGGCAGCAGGCATGCTGATCGTATTGAACGGGCAAAGATCTCCCCCGTGAGCGTATGTGCTTGTGCAAGGCATATCGCCATCTCAACGTCTCGACCGGTGGGGAAGTTCTCCCAATTCATCTTCTGGGATCCTTTGTGGATGCTAAGCGCAACGGGATGTGAAAGGACAGGCGAATCATTGGGCTTGCGGTTTCGCATGCACAAGAAATCGACTCAGTCCCGTTTGATCGCTATCGATCATATTTAATAGTGACATAGTAAGCGGACACGCTGAAATTTCTCTGACGAATTGACAGGTTTTGCATCAATTCTCCTGACTTTAAACGATATACCGCTATGGAATACTACGGAGACGCTCAAGATTACGCCGAAAACCCGACATCGGGCTTCGGCGGCGACGGTGGCGATTTCGAACAATCAACCTGGCAGCTACCCCAACAGCTCCACCACGCCGTCCATCCTACTCAGCTGTCGGTGCCTTCTGGGAATTCAGGCTATACTGACATTGCCACTCAGGCTCAATCCGCTTACACCGGATATTCCGCGTGGGGCACTGTACGCGATGGCTCTTATCTACAACATAGTAGGCCAGCCGCCTTGGTCGACAGTACCTGGAACCCAGATACAATGCCGGTAGCTTCCTCATATCAGCACATTTCTCCATCGTTCACTGGCTCTGTGTCCGTAAGGGAATTGAGGGCTCGGAGCGGAAGCTCGTCGATCCCTGTGAGTCGGGTCAAACCTTTTGTGAGGAAATAGTGCTAGCAGGGTCCAAGGGACGATTCGAAATCGATTGCTGATCTGCCACAACTAGCCAACTCACGACGCAAAACCCAAAAATGGCACACGATCATCCAAAACTAAGAGGAGCAAAGAGGAAGCTAGGCAAGCAAGTGAGTTACGGTGCCGTATCTGACCGCTCTGTAGGATAGTAATGCTACATGACAACCGGATTGGACGACGGTTCTCCCCGACATTCAACGTGAAACTGAAATTTGCTGATCACTCCTGAACGAGAGCAGATAATGAGGCGTCACAGAGATTCAGGACCAATGAAAAAGCGCGGAACAATGCCACATTGGATGAAAATGAGAGATTGAAGGAGAAAAATAAGAGCTTGAAGAAGGAAAATGAGACTTTGAGAACTGCACTCGCTGCATTCGATCCAGACCACCAGGCGCTCACGTCTACGACCGTGGCTGTCACCTCCGACTCCGACAACACGCAGCCCGAGCCCACACACTCACGTAAACGAGCGAAAACACAGAATAATCGGCGCAAGAAGCCCCAGCTCAGTCACACGGAGATGCAGTCTGGGTCGCGAAATACAACCGTCGCTGACCCTGTGCCATCTGAATTGACTGCGTACCCTTCTGTATCTGAGCCAGCGAACAGCGAGGTGCCATCCGAGTATGTTTTCTCGGAGCCTTAAACATGGGAATAAACAGACCCTCGATGAACAAGCCTGTTCGCTCCGAATCGGCTCAATCCAGTCAACCTCCAGATGCACGCTGGACTTTTTGGTGGGCACCCAGGGAAAGAATCTCTCTGAATCCGTGTAATCAGTCAAGGTGTTTCATACTGCATTAGGAGCTGGGAGGGGGCGACATCGCTTAGTTGCTTAGCAGGGTTCTGTTGATAACAAAGGCTGTAGCAAGCGCGTACATACTGTGCATATTCTCAGAATAACCTTTGTCAAGTATAGTACTACGGATGCTCGAGTAGATTACTATTTACTGATCATGAATGTCAGCTAACGAGCAGCGCATTGACATCATTTGGCCACTATGGCAGGCTGTTTTGTGACTAAGCGTTTCTCACCATTCTGATTTTGGCCCCCCTTTCACCCATGAAAGCATTCGACGTCACGACGCTGAGATACAGTGCAGTCCTTAGACTTAAATTCGCATTGCAGTCAAGTTTAGTCATGTACAGTGTACTGACACCTCCTTTTCTGGAAGCTCCTCTGAGAGATTTCCATCCTTTCAGCCATCGTGCGATAAGTCCGCTTCCTAAGGTTGTACTACTCCCAGCTAATAGGAAAGAGGTACTGTGGAGAGTACCTACGACCACAGACAACGTAGGACTGCATCCACGCAGATATAAGGTGAGACCATCCCGGCGCGCTTTCGCTGTTCTGTCCATCGTTCCCTTCCCTTCCCTTCCCAGTATTGCCCTATCCCATTCCACCCAATCCCTGCTCCCGTACAATACCCGTCCTAAATCTCAGTTGCTCCTGGCTATACGCAGATAAACGTACAATACTCCAGGAAGGGCCAACGGACTCAATTTTCACCCAACATGCGAGCCGCAAACGATTCCGACGGCGAGTGGCTCCCAGAAAGCGAACAGTCCAAACGAAGGCAGGCTAAGCCCAGGTCTGCGCGGACTACGAATGCGTTCCGATCGCACGATACACGTGCAGAGTATGGGATCACAAACCCTCACTCCTCCTCATTTACTGCTGACACTCGACCAAGCTTCGAAACGTTCAATCCAGGTCTAACGCACACTGGCTATGGACAACCGTCCGCCTTCCCACATAATCTGCATCCTGGTCCCCAATACGACCAGTCTGACGAGTCGACCGCCACGGCGGTACCAGTGGCAGAAAACTCAGATATTGATGCCGAAGGTGAAGTAGTCGATGACGACAGTTACCTGGTCGATGATTCAGCACAACGGACTGGTTTTGACACCCAGCAGATGTTGGCCAGCTTGCCGCATTCGGTCTCTGACATGCAGCGGTTTCCTCATACTGCAGAAGTGAGTAGCATTGCCGCTTGCGATCACAGATGCTGGGCAGGAATCTCCTCTCAACCGCGAATAATCACCGTGCCGTTCACAGCCACAGACCTGCAATGGACGGATATGATGACGCTCATCTCGATCCTTGTACATGCAGGACCCTTACATCGGTCATCGAGGACAAGTAGCCGCCCTTTCAGGCTACACGATGTCTGATCACGCGCCTTTACCCCCTTATAGTCCTCAACACCTTCCTCCTGAAGCATTCTCAGCCCAGCCGGCCAGCCTTAATCATCGATATGAAGGACGTTACGACATGACTCCCGTTGGCGGGACGGTGGGCTCAGGCTCAAATGTAGGCACCTTTCTCTTCTTTGACATTAGGCTGTAGGCTGCAGCGTAAGCTGACCTATAACGGTACGGCGCGTATGTGTCATCGTAATACTGGGTCACGGATTCGCACGTAGGTAACACTCTCGCTGCCCATCATCGCCAGTCTAGGCTGACTACAAAGGTCACCGCAGGGAATGCAGCCTCACGGTTCGGTTGGAATCATTTCGCCTAACGTAACAGCTATGCCATCCGAAAGCACGTCGAAGGGCGTCAAGGGGCGACCGAAAGGCAGTTATATGATGCAAACGACTGGGACGCCCCAGTCCCGGCGGAGGGAAGCGAGTGCGCTGATCCATTCACCCGCGAGGCCATCCATAGGCCGTTTCTCCGCTGTATTTTGTGCTGCTTGCTGATTATACTCCTCTGTATATATGTAACGACACTGCCTACGCCGTGCCACTAGAACAGATCGCAAAGCTCAGGAAGCGTTCAGGAATAGGAGAGATGTGAAGATGAAAGAGCTAGAATCTCGGGTCGAGGAGCTCACGCGGGAAAATGCGACTATACGGGCAGAACGAGACACTTTGCAGGAAACAGTCCATCAGCTTCAAGATACGCTAGGAGTCCCCAGAACAGTGTATTCATCGACCACCGAGCCCCCTCGAGAAGCGCCAGTGTACAACTCCTCTGATCCCTTTGAGTGCTTCTCGGCAGAGTATCGACAGTTCTGAAAGGGATGATCGCCACCGGTCCCCCTTCCCTAAAGGCGGGGTGGACTGAATGTCCTCGCGCCCAACGCGAAGATCATACTACAAGCTTGTGTTGGCCTACTCAGGAATTGGTTGGACGTCTGATCAACGATGGATCTGAAACAGAAATTGTCCGGGGTAGGAGGTGCTTCATGGTGCAGTCGACCAGGACTGCATGCTGTCCCAATACTGTAGGTGGCCATGTGAACGAGGTAGTACACGAGGCATCGTTGCAGGGGTATTCGCCAATAAGATAGGATGCGAGTTCAGTACGTTTTCTGTTTTATAATGTTTGACTATATGCTCGGGTCGAAACTACTGTGAATTGATTGAGCTTTTCGTTGAAATGTAGATACATGACAATGCCACTGGGTGATGTGTAAAGCCAAGTAAGGCAACTTAGCGCACATAGTTGACGGTTCTTCGGAGATGAAGTGATGTCAGAAGCACCCCAGGGGCACTGCTGCACGGAGTGTCCAGATTGGCGCATCCTTTGACCTGGATGAGTACTGTAGATACTGGTTCGGTAAACCTTTGTCATATCAGAGACGATGTCGTTCGTACGCAGTGTGACATGCTTTGGTGCCAAGAAACAATAGGTATTAGATATTGTCGTATCCCCCCATGCGAGAAAAAAAAGCACCCTGCCGGTTTCCATTCACAACTTGTCCCTTTGCAACAGCGACTTCTATGTCTTCGCTGGCATCTACAGTATAGTCTGCTCTATACCTACTAGATCCCAAGCCGACGCATTGCTAGCTGACTAGTTGAATCGGTTTGCTCATCACGATGGACCCCACCAAACATGGACACAATAGAAGGGCCATGCACGAACCCCACACCATTCAGCCAGTAACTACCGACGCTCGTCATACCCTTGGCGCTACTTCTGAAGGCTTCCAGCAGACTGCGACCTTTTCCACGCCATCTGCAGCCGACCATGGCAACACTCTCGAGCAACCTTTTCCTGAGCGTTTCTTTCGGCAGCAGGGGAGTGTTCGCGGTACACCAGGGATCCCATCTGTCGGGACTGATGGTAGTGAGTTCGGCTGCGACGATTCATTGAATCATACCAGCACGGGCCTATACATGAGATCATCTCAGCCATACAATGCCAACCTCCTTGTGCCCGATAGTTCCCAGGCTCCGGCCAATCCGCTTAGTGGCGAACAGGCACGGCTGCAATGTAACAATCTCTTGTACTCGCAAGGCGGTTCGAGTCTCCAAAGCAGCAATGGTAACAACTTGTCCGGACATGCGACCAACACTGCGAGTCAATTCGGAACATTGGTGAGTTGACTGTTTTATTGGATGATATCTCCGCGAGATTCAATGGTTGTCATATCCTGACATGAGTCGATTTGGCAATGAACATAGAGCTTTCCTCGTTCTCAATGTCCCGGAGCAGAGACCGTTTTGGGGGTTGCCGATCCTCAGTCGAGTGCTGGGGGGTCTGGACACTCGTTCTCAATGCCGATGCCATTCCATCATCATACGATGAGTAAGCCAAAATGCAGTAGTGGTACCAAGAGTTGAGCTTGAACCTGATACTAAATTCGGTAGGGCCTTCGATGGTGAGTGACAAGGCAAACGATTCAGGCTCGAGGAACGAACATCGGAGTAGCCGAACTCGCCTGGGTTCAGATGACAAGGTCAGTGGTTTGGCTGATTTCCTGTCAGGTATCGGCTGACGAGACAGGTAAGTTGCCGAGCTGATTCTGTCGGCTTCCAGGTGGAAGACGTTACACAAGGGTCCGCCACTTTCGGTGGGAGGCAATTCATGACTTCAGAGAGGAGAAGAGAGGTTGGTGAGTCATCTCAAAATTCATCGAATCAGCCTCCCATCAATCGCCTTGTCCCTTCAGCATCGGTATCTCAGGTCGGTAGTGTATTGTCGTACTTCCCTAGACATGACTCAAACGTGGCCTTATGGAAGGATCAAGCTGATCACGTCGATTGTGTCTTTCACATAGTCAAGAAAGCTGTACACAAGCACAGACAGGGGAAAGTCCAGATGGAGAGGGAATTGCGGGTGCAAGTCAAAAGTTTAGAGAAGCAGCATGCCAATCTGGAGAAGCAACACGCAGCAGATCAAACGACTATCGAATCTCAAAACACGACAATCGAATCCCAACAGACACAAATCGAATCTCAGAATACGACAATCAAATCCCAACAGAAGCGAATCGAAAAGCAACAAACACAAGTCGAAAACCAACAAACACAAATCGAAAGTCAACAGATGACGATCTTTAAATTGAGGCACGAGTTGGCTTCTCTGCGGGCAGAGCGCTGGAGTCAAAATTCACCTGGACAGACGCAAGAATGGACCGAGTATCCTGCGGAGTGCTCGCACGACGACATGCCATCGGAAGACCAGCTGTTTGGAGCTGGCTGAACTAATTCAAGTCACTCATTGTGTAAAATCCCGGTACTGTAGTTAGTCAGACCCATTGTCGCCACCTCAGCCGACTGTTCAGACCACTCTGGAATGCATCTGTACGCAAGAAGGTTCAAGGCCACTGGAAGTTGTTAGCACTGCCTGTAAGATCAACTCTACTCATATACCTCTCCTTGGTTTGGATTGTGCACAGGCATGTTGATACCACCTTGTAATTGAAGAGTCTTCTGGACCTTGACTGGGGTGGCGAAGGAGCTGTCAAGCTCTGCAGAGTGGATACTGTACTTTGACGTGCCAGCGACAGAGTGAGATACATACTCGTACACTGAATTCATGGCCTCACGACTGGTGTATTACAAGAATGTGAAATCGAGGAAACCTTCTGTGAAAAGAGCGAATAAAGGAAAGCCCTTCCGTGGTCGGGGTCATGTAATGCTCTATAACAAGGATGTACTTCATGTACGCTTCTGATCCTTTCGGAGTTGGGAAGGGATGACTCGATGCATACGGCCTGGCATACTGATAAATACAGTAGAGTACTCAAATTCCAATGCATTCTCGATGGGAACTTCAAATCACATCAAAACTCACACAGTACAGCTGTCTCCGTAAACTCTCCTTTATCAGGCTAATTAAACAATTCAATGCATCGCAGACCAAGTCTAAACTCAACGACTGTTCGGGGCACTTCTCGTCACCCAAGGGATAGACAAGGTTATGCTCGTAGGCTTTCGAACGACCTATATCCATTTTCAGGAAGTCGCTTGCAGGTAGGTGTAAATCCTCACGATAATGATTCTGCCACTGATGTTGGGTATATGTAGGGTTATCCATCCGCTAGACAGCCATCCAGGTCCGTATATGACCACAACGGCACAGGATTCCGTCGGCGATCGATGACGGATACTCAAGGCACATCCATGACTCGTGTACCCTCACACTCTACAGAAGTGCTCTACAGGAGAGGACCTCGTACAGCTTCCTCGGGACCTCGTACTTCTTGGTCAGCTAGGCGTTATACTCCGATTGGACTTGGAGCTTCAAGAAGGGACACGGGAGTAGTCAATTATCATGGTGCGTTCTTCGAACCGATAGTCACTGGCAGACGACACGCAGATGGTCATATAGAGTGGTATCCACAGGTGAGTTGCTAAAGGTAACGATCAGGGTCATCCTTTTGTTTACGACTGTTTCGTCTTTCACTCGGGTCTCGAAGCCATACCGGTACGGTGAGGAGCCACGACGCCAAGTTGTTGAGGACTACGAGGATTCGGACCGCATGCAATCGTCACAAGCAGACGATCTGACCCATATCTATCAGCAGCCCACTTTGCAAGGTGAGATGTATGCCCCATACCCTTACTGTGTTCCGACTGGCTGTAGGAGAAAGATTCTGGTTGACTGACTTATAGATTCGTGCTGAATTGGATCACATCGATCAGACGAGCTTACACGTTCTCAAAGCCGGCCTAACGAGGATCAAACGACCATATACAAAGAGCTGCCAACAAGGCTTCAGCAGCTGACAGCGCAAATGACTGAGCTCACCGCCCAGGTACGAGATTTGCAGAGCACCATCCAGGCCTTGAAGGACAGTGGATCTTTGCAGAGTACAACAATTGTCGGGAGTACGACTGCATTTGTGGAACAGGGGCAGCTGTCAGAACCACGCTCGTACAATCCAGAAAAGCTCACATCAACGCTCGTTTCCGCAGACCTCGCCACAGCCCAGGAAGAGCGGCACACCAAAAAGACTCCCAAACTTCCGAATGAGACACAGCAAACCTTCTCCCGTGAGGTAGGAAGATCCGGAGCGGAACAGGAAAACTCGATGACGGAAAAGTCGAAAGGGAAAGAGAGAGCTTGAAGGCATCGTGGCAGAAAATTTATAGGTAGACGTGACACACACCTTTGGATGTTTATACTATCCCGAAAACATCATCTGAAGGCATGTATCGCCAGCTTCCTGCAGCCGTGCCGACTGGCGGGTTGATGTTACCACATATTGATGCTCGAGTTGACGAAAAATGGCATGCGATAGTGAGACGAAGAGACCTTACTGACTCTGTACTCTGTCTATTTGCCACTGGGACCGCTCATGTGGAGGTTTTTGTTAAGAGTGATGATCATGTCACGTGATGATGCTGACTGATGATATACCCGTTAACGTTAATTATAAGTTCAGTCTTTAAGGCAAGCTATTGCTGACAAAAAGTATAACAGCAAGATAAAAGTTCTTGTCTTGCTAAGCAAACACATTCTCATTCCGGCAGTAATTTTATGAAAAAAAACACTCATTTGGCTGATACCTCGAACGCAGCTCTTACACCTCTGTCCCCCAAATCAGTCAACCAGTGCGCCAAGCAAGAAGTCAGCAGCTATGTCAGCTCATCAACAGAACGAGCCTTCTCACGAGCAAGACCACGACGAGTCCCAAGTAGGCGAAGAGGATGTCGTCGAGGTCGTCGAAGATGAGGGCGAAGGATTCGAGCCCATGGACGACGAGGATGATAACACTCAATACGATGGGGAGATCATCATTGGTGGACCTGGGCCTGGAGAGGAGGACATGTTGATGGATGAGGATGCGGAACATCGGGAGGATAACTCTTGGGGTGCCAGTGGTGCGTATTGCGTCCCTCCAATATCTAACTAACATAATATCAACTCTTACACAATGTAGAATCAAATGCTGACTGGTGGACTATCGTGCCTTTTGAGCAGCCCTGCATGCTCAAGAGAAATCTGTCTTCACAGTCGCACTTCACCCCACATTCCCTAACCCTCCTTTAGCCCTTTCAGGAGGCGAAGACGACGCGGGTTTCCTCTTCTGCCCCATCCCGAACGACCCAAGCTCCTCCACCGCTGCAGGTTTCAACGCCGACAATTTCCCTCCTACCAAGCTTACCGGACATAGCGACTCTGTCGTATCGACCGGGTGGAGCTTTGACGGCGAGATGGTAGCTACAGGCGGTATGGACGGCCGAGTCAGAGTTTGGAGGAGAGTCAAAGGTCGAAGAGGCTCAGCAGAGGCTCAGGATGGCCCTGCTACCGTCGAGGAATGGAAGGACTGGGAGTTCTTGACTAGCTTGGAGACTGGTAGCGAGATCACAGTGAGTGCGGACATGGTTCCGATTGTATTTGCATTTCATTGCGAAATATACTGATCGTATCGTTATATCTCGACTTCCTGTAGTGGCTACAATGGCACCCCAAGGGTAATGTTCTCGCGGCTGGATGCGAGGATGCGACTGTTTGGATGTGGAACTGTGAGTAACGTTCAGCTGCTGTAGGTTTCTCCTTGAATTCAAGCTGAGCATAGCTTCCGTTCACTAGTGCCCTCTGGAAACACCCTCACCGTCCTTTCTTCGCACACGCTGCCCAGCACGACTGGACTCTTCCCACCTCCATTGGGCCGACAACTGCTCACCGCCTCTCTCGACTCTACGTTGATCTTGTGGGATCCCCGAACTTCTTCACCCGTGTGGAAATCATCCATCTTCATGCCACCCAACTCACCTGAACTCGACCCCTCAGAACACGGTATCACCTCCCTCGCCGTATCCCCTAACGGCCAAATAGCAGCAGTGGGCTCGAGCTCTGGCAAGGTCAAACTTGTCAACTTGACCAAAGGAGATACTCTTGGCACCCTTATAGGTCATGCCGAGGGCGAGAGTATCGAAGCCCTCGTGTTTGTTGATTTGCTCGGAGGTGCAGCGGGTGGTGGCAAGGGTGTCGTCTGTGTCTCGGGCGCTACGGACGGAAAGGGCTTCGTATGGGATGTGGCTACTGGCAGAGTCCGCGCGGAGCTTCAGCATGATGTGAGTGGGCGACGGTCTTTTTCGTGCTATAAATTCCAAATCCTCATCCTCCTTGGCGGCAAGATCTGTTGGTTGTCGTCCATTGTGCGCTCAATGACTGACAACGTATTTTTTCTTGTGCACCCACCCTGAACGCAACAGGAACCCATCACCTCAATTGCTGCCCATCCTTCACCCAACCTCCATCTCGTGACGACCGCTTCGGCCGACTCAACCCTCAAGACATGGGATATCCGGACTGGAAACCTAATCGCTACTCACTCAGGCCACGTAGGCGTCGTCAATGGCGTCGCCGTTGCTCCTGCCAGCACAGAGGCTGGACAGGGCCAGGTGGTGGTCAGTGCAGGTGACGAGGGTGTCAGTTTGATCTGGAAGGTATAGTCTAGTTAGTCGTCGGCTATCGTTAGTTATCTGCGAATATCACTGGTGTACATTATCGTTCTTGCCGAGTTAAATTCAAACTCTAGATGCATTAGACTGATCCGCGTAATGCATGACACTGCAATAAAACGCTGTCTAAATGCAGATCTTGCTCTAAAATATCACTGAGAGGGATATCTAGTCGATGCATTCTTGTCATTATGTCATTAAGCATGTCGTATCGTATAGTATCAAGGAGTAAATAGCGTATGAGCAGGCCATGTCAAGCGCCAAGCGTCAAGCTTCTTCGAAGGCGAAATTCACGAAAAGCTGCGGCTTTTCTCTCTACTCAACGTCGTCTTCTTCATCGAACCGCTTGACTAAGCCCTCCGTCTCACCCTCATGCCCTTTACCCTTTCCTCCACCCAGTCCGCCAAGGCCAGGACCCCTATAAAGCCCACTGGCAAGTCCACTGACCTTTCTAGGTGCGCCGATAACCGAGCTGCTGAACGATCGACCGACACTGCCTACCGAAGAGAGCATATTGCTCGTCCTTCGTCGAGGATCGAAGCCTGCCCCAAATCCACCACCAGCGCCGGTTGCCGAGCCGCCGGGACTGACTAATGAAGAAGGCGAATTGGCCAATGCGTCAAGTAGCGGGCTGCCCAGTGGAGTGTTAAGAGGCGAATAGCCAGGCGTAGACGCTCCTCGGATAGGAACGGAGACGGTTTTCAATTCTACGCCGTCCCAGATGCTCTTCTTCCTCTTCATGAAGCCTTCAGCAGAAGACTCATGATCGTGTTCGTCGTTCTCATGACTGACTTCCATGCCTTCTCCTTCATGGATAATCCTCTTGATCTCGGCAAAATCATTCTCGACATTCTCCACCCTCTTTCTAAGCTTGTTCCAATTCTCGTCCTTGTCATCCCCCTTCACCTCGATGTATTCTCTTACTTCATCCATTATACCGTCTTTCTTTCCTGTGCCCTTTCCGACGTTCAGCAAAGCTTCAAATCCCCGATACACCCTCTCGTGATCGGCAAGGGCGATCTCGACGTCTACTCGAGCATCTTCGATCACTTCGTGAATCCCATCGAGAATCGCTAACAAAGTAGGATCGGATGCAGGCGGTAATGATGGCGATTGCCGGGCAAGAATGAGGAAAGTGGAGCGCTTCGTGGTGGATTTAGGCGATGTCAAAGAGTTCGCAGATGAAGGTGCAGAGGGCTCCAACGTCGGTAGAGATGTTCGGAGGATCGACAGAGCATATGAGAGATCGTGGAGATCTTTCTGAAGAGGTGCGTATCGAGTGGTAAGGGGCTCGAACATCTTGCCGAGTTGCGAAGTTAGTGCATTAGGTTCAGGCGTGAGTGGTCGATAAGGAGATGGTGGATCGGCCTCCTCGACATCAGGAACGGCCACTTCAAGCAAGGTCTGAGCATTTGCGTCTCCTGACTTTCCTTCGCCGGCCTCCACGGCATCATCTTGGGATCCGTTTTCAGGCGACAGGGCATCATCTCCCGACGGTTCAGATACACCGCCAGCCTTGGCCTCGTGCTCTTCCTGCTCTTGTTTGCCCTCATGCTCTTGTCTGTCCTCATGCTCATGTTCATCCAGATCAAACATGACATGTCCATTCTCTTCTCCATGAGCTTCGAGATCTGTAATCTCGTTGGCTTGTCTGCCCTCGACAGCCTCTTTGGCAAGCCACTCGACCCTCTGACGCTCGAGGTCCATCCGTCGTTCCGTCTCTGCTTGCAGATCCGCTACGAGTGTCGTTACAAGTTCTTCAGCGAGCAAGATCCTTGCAAGGGATTCTTGTTCGGCGTCTCGTTCGGTGATACCGTTGATGCCGCCGTCCGACGAAGACGACTTCAACTTGTTCCTCTTGATTGGGTTCAGCGAAGCCAGACCCCTCCAAGAACGCTGTTTGTCTTTTCCTACATCTGTGACTTCCGCATTGTCGGAGACAGCTTCCACACCCTCGTCGAGCAAGCTCTCTAGCAGATCAGATTCTGCCACTGCTCCTTCAGCACCTTCCCTGGACCTTCTGACTCGATCCAACCAAGATTCCACCTTCCTAGCTCTCTTCTCATCCGCAGCGAGCATTTTCAATCTCAAAGCAGTCTCCCTCCTACGACCAGCAGCTTCCCTACTCATCCCTTCGCTCAATTCATCCAATGCCGTCCGCAATTTCTCGGAGCGCTCTTTTTCTGCAGCAAGTTGCTTCTTCAAGGTAGTCACTTCACTTCGTAGGGTAGTAGCCGTCGCTTGGGATCGGGTACGCAGATTGTCGAGGTGCATATGCACCGTTGCGTGAGTCTTCTGGGTGAAAGTCATATACCTCTCCACGACGCTTGAAGCACTGGCGTCGTCTCGCAGAGCTTTATCCCGCTCTAAGCCAGCTTCGATGGCAAGTGCGGTCTCAGACGCCAGCTGTTCTTTAGTGATGGTGAGGGAATGTTCCAGGTCTTCAATCTTCGACTCGAGGACATGAATGGCCTTGTCCTTTACTGCAAGCATGGAGGTGAAATCATTGAAGAGGCGATGTACGCCCTTTTGACCTATCAGAAGGTTCGAAATCGTTTCGCCGGGAGACAGAGGAGTGGAAACGGCCGGAGGCGACTTGAGCGCTATCGAGGATGACGAGGGCTGTTCGTCGTCCCCGTTACCCTGTATAGCGCCGTGAGATGATGTTCCAGACTGATCTGTCGACAGCGAGAGGTCATTCGAGAGCGAAGGCGTAGGCTGTGACGGTATTTCTGGTGGAACAGCGGAAGGGTCGAGCGAATGGACGAGGGTTCGGTACTCTTTCAGAGCAAGGTTACTGAGATGAGTACGAGCAGGGGCCTTAGCTTTGAGCTTTGTGTGATCATTCTTGCTATGAGTTGTACATTTCGCGAGGCATGAGCAATACTCACCATAATTTCTTCTGCTCTTCGGCTTTGCGTCTTTCCCCTTTCTCCCATTCCAGTTCCTCCTCTCGGTCCTCTTCGATCCGCTTCAGCTCATTCAACACCGCTCTATCGCCTTCTCTCTCCCTGGTCAGACGCTGGACCTCTTGTTGAGCTTTGGAAAAGTCTAACGATACTGACGCTAGCTGGGATTCGGTCAGGTCTAGCTTGGAGGACAAGCGACGATGAGCGAGAGAAAGCTGCGTCAGAGCTGTCGATGTTGGCGCGAGCGGTGGCGGGGCGGGATTGTTTCTGCAGGCGGAGATGGTCAGTACAATCTTCCTTCCCAGTTATCAGGAGCATCTGTCATTCATCGCGATACCAGCATTTTAGAAGCCGCAATACAGCCAGCGCTGTCTTTCCATGGACCCCTCCTCACTTAAAGCTGAAAGACTGCTCGGCTCACCTAAGCGTATCAACCTCCTTCTTCAATCCTTCATTCTCCCTCTTGGCCTGATTCCCCTCTTCCTGGCTCAGTGCCAGTTCCAGCCTGGCACCTTGCAGCTGTATAGCAGCCTGATGCGATGCCCGCTGGTACGCTGATAATTGCTGCCGAAGCGAAGTCAGTTCCGCAATCAGCGGGTGAGAGGTCGGTAAAGACGGCGATGGAGAGTGCTCAGCTTGGCGCTGTGGGCGATCGGATGCGGGGGATATGGGAGACGCTGGGGACATTTTGTGGCTTGTGGCTTTGGCTTTGGCAGGCGCTGCGTCCGTTGCTGAGTTACCATCGACTTATCCGCTGCCTGGTCGAGATTGTGTCCTTTGAGCTTGTTGTTCGGATCGTTTGTCGATCAGTCAATACCTCTGCTAACGTTCTTGACACGGTCAAGCTGATAAGCCTACCTCAGAGTACGAAAGATAGTTGATCGTGTTGTCAAGGTGAAAATATAGATTCAAGATGGAAAGGCGCTTGTTGAAGACTTTAGCCAAGAAGTCAAGACAACCTTAGTGCGCGGCGTGAGCTGTAAGGCTAGCTTTTGTTGTCATGAACTGCAGTCGACGCGGTCACTGCGCGCGATCCTACACCTGAGCTACCACGCAGAGATCACGCTGGAGTTGGACCATGTCGGCGAAGACCGCTTCCAATCTGGGCAGTAGGACCCCTCTCCCTATACGATCCTCCTCTTTATATCATCAGCTACCAGCGGCGATAACCGACAATTGAGATCAGATCTGTCCAATGCTACGAGGCCGAAGGGCATGACGAAGATATTGCCGCACCGAATATAAATCGTCTCCGAAGCCTCGGAATCCGGGGTGAACAAACGATGTGGAGGCACCGTATCATGGCCTACGGGCTTGTGAGTTTATGCGTATATAGTGCGGGAAGCACAGTTCTCATCGCTTCGGAATTGAGGAGGGAAAGCAGAATCTCTTCGAAGGGAGAGGTAAATGATGCGACGCGTGGAAGAATCAGAAACAAATCAAAATTGTGGGGAAGGTTGATTGGGAGGGAGATCTGGTCGGAGATTCGGTTTGGGATTACACACACCACACATGGTTATTCACCCCCATGCTAAGCTTATTTAGACCGACTATTCTCTCGCTGAGCGATCTGAGACCGAGATGGCCGACGGCTACCTTGTGCAACAAGACTGTCCAAGTGTAGTACAGTACACAAATTTCGGAGCTAGCGTCTCGGGATTCATATTCATCACGCCGTACTTTGCATACGTGACGCCGGATGGATGCTACATGTGCTGTTGGAGTATGCTACGCGTGCCATGAGCATGTACGACGAGGCGGCAACGTGATGTGCAACGGTCTGTTGTACGCCCTCTAGCCTTAGCTCTTCTTCACATGCGATGAGGCGTAAGGTGGTGCTTTCAAGGCATGTTCTGCACTGCTTCAGCTCCACATGTATCTCTAGTTCGCGAATGTAGCCTGGCGGCGATGCTATGACAATTAGTAGTCCGAAGTCCACAGCCCGTAGCCCGTACATCGTTCCTCAATCCAAGATTAGGTGTTCATTCCAGCCCGCAAATGCAGTCAGTTCAAACGTAACGCCGAAAGGTATCGCGTCATGGCCCTACAGTCGCTTTAGCCTCGATCACTTTTCGTCATGTTACGTTAAAGGCATGCACCACTGAGCACTTTTTGCACTCTTAACCACTCCTCCTGTAGAGACCGAGCAGCTGTGAGATATATTTAGAGACATACAAACATTTGTACCGTACTGGTAGTAATAATACACCACATCACCGACGCCGAAGAGGAGTCGTTTACTACTGTATGAATACAGCACCATTTCGCTTTAGTAAGCGTAAGGCTTACTTACTGAACATGATCGAGCCCAAAAAATTATGAGAATCCTGGTATCTCGTTATGGCCCTCGGACAAAGGAAAGGGCGGGCGGGGTGAAGGCAGAAGCAGAAGAAGAATCAAAGGTCTATAGCTATAGTATAGAGCTTGATAAGCGATTTTATCGTACAAAATATACACATACAGAAAAAAACCCTGAATTCCAGATTCTCTGATACACGCGTGTACAGTGTGATTTCAGTACTCTACAGAACGTTGGGACCGGGTGCTGGTGCTGACTCGACTTGTGTTAACCTTAGTCAACCCTCCGTTATCATATCAAAAAAATCACTTTACAGCCAAAACGCTTACAAACGTTTCCTTTTACACTTGTATGCCTACGCCGTTGGACCGTTGACCGAAGGGCTCACTCAGGCAATCATGCCTTCGGATCCTTACTGAGTGAAATCAATCAGAAATCATGCTGTAATGCGAATCGGATCCGGCCATCCCACTCAACTCGCCGAGGCCCTCATCAAGACATAAGCTATCCTGCCAGGCTTCGGTTTACTAATCCTTTCACAAGCAGAATGATATATATAAAGGTCTATCTTTCCTCTTTCTTTGTTGAGAATCGCTTTGACCCCTTCACAATCAATCGCTCACCTCACACTTCCGCAACATACTGCGATAGCATAGCTGATCTGATCACAAGCCAAGCTTCTAAAGGTCATTGCTCTATATCTCGGCATCTCGCACGAGCAACAATCATCATCTGGTATCTCAGCAACTCAACTCATTACTTATAGCTTCTTCCCTTAGCCCTTAGACGGTCAACGGACAAGCTTGGTCCACCTCACTAGGTTAATTGATCCATCAATTGAACGCCATCCGATCAGCTGAACATAATCGGCACCGAATTAACTTTTATTGCACAGTCGCGCTCGGTACCTTACACTCAACCACCTCATCCGTATCACATCATAGACATAGTAGCGCGCTCGAAAGCTTTTTGGAAAGACCACCCGATCCGAGCTGCAAGCTATATAAGCCCCAACCATCTGCACCAACGGTCTTCTAGCTTCAAGCTATTCCCCCAGCCCCCGTTCCTTCTCCTCTCCTTTCTCTCATTTAATCACTCCTTCACAAAGCTACATATCACACCAATATGTCAGCAGCCACAGCCCAGTCGGGTGTCGTCCCTCCTCCCGCAGTCCAAGATGACGGCGGTTTCTCTCGTTCACCAACCTTCACATCGGAGGAAGGTATCTCGCGATACAACAACGCCAACGGCGTCGACCCCTCTGCTACTCTGACCGATCTCAACGGGTCTCCCAACAACAAGGACAAGGCCACTCTCGCCTCGGCTGATACGACACCGGACGAGGATCTCCCTGCCCAGTCGACTCTGGGCAAGATCGAGCATGACATGCAAGCTCGTGGTGAGGCTCATGCTCATCACCACCAAAATGTACTCGCCGCTTTGGACCCCAAGCGTAAGGGTCTTCTGCTCTTATGTTTCTGTCTTTCGTAAGTGGAATGTTCTGCTTGGTCCCCGACCGCCCTTCACCACCCATTCTACCCTGACTATCCGCATCGCATCCGCGCATGTCCCTTGATGTTGATGTTGAAACCTGGAGAGCCCGTGCTAATTTGATGGCATCAAAACCCCCATTACAGAATGTTCATCGATGCCGCCGGTGTCAGTGCTACCTTCCTGATGACAGCTCCTATCGCCAAGGACCTCGGCATTGCGCTTGGTGACCAAGCTTGGATTCTCGGTACCTACTCGTGAGTCGAGTGATGCAACATTATCATGTTTAGTGTCCAAGAGGACCCAATCACTGACGTTTTGTGCGTGTTTCGTCATAGTCTTTCATTCGCTGCCACTCTCCTGTTCGCTGGTCGACTCGCCGACTTGTTCCCTCCTCACCGAGTTTACACTGTCGGTTTCATCGGTATCGCCGTTTTCTACTTGGTCATCTCGTTCATGACCGATCAATATGCCTTCTTCATCCTTCGAGCATTCTCAGGTGTTCTTGCTGTGTTGACCATCCCTAGTTCGATCAACATGATCAGTGAGTTTTGATCCCTCACTTCAACAGTTCAACATTGAAGACGATATACTGATTGTTTCGTTTGCAATAGTCCAAATGTACCCTGACCCCGCTGAGCAGGGTAAGAAGCTCGCTCTCTTCGGTATGGCTGGTGCCCTGGCCAACACCATCGCTTTGGTGAGTGGCTGAGATAGCTCATGATCCTTTGTGTAGAAACTCTTGCTGATAAACACCATCACAGGTGCTCGCCGGTGTGTTCCTCCTTGCCAACTGGCGATGGTACTTCCGATTCATCACGTGAGTTGGCACTAATCTTATTTTGCACGACGTCGACACCAAAGCTCGAGGCTGACTTTCGCCTTTAATTTTCTTTTAGTATCATCATCACCCCCTTCTGTGTTCTCGCATGGTTCCTCATGCCCCGAACCGAAGCTGTCGCTGAAGATCTCGGTGGACGAGACAAGCTGAAACGAATGGACCTCGGTGGCGTCTTCATTCTCATCGCTTGTCTTGTTCTCTTCATTCTCGCTTTCACTCAATCCGAAATCAAGGGCTGGGACTCGGCCATCTTCATTGCCCCCTTGATCATCTCGATCTTCCTCTTTGCCGCGTTCATCGCCTGGGAACAATACATGCCCCGAGGATACTCACTCCTTCCTCACGACGTTTGGAAGTTCCCCAACATCTTCCCTTTGATTCTCCAGGCTTCAGCCATCTTCATGTGGTTCGCCACCGCCCAGCTCCGAATCGCCACCTATTTCCAAGATGTCCTTCATAACTCTGCCATCCTCGCCGCCGTCAAGCTTCTCCCTATGGGAATTGCCGCTTTAATCGTTGGTACCTTAACTCAGGCGATGCCTTGGCTGATAACTCGACCGAAATATGTCCAGCCGGTCGCTTCGGTGCTCTGTTTCGCCGGATCTATGCTCTTCGCGTATAGTGACGGAGGTGCGGGCAAGGACTACTGGCGATTCATGTTCCCCGCTCAAGTTATTGGTACTGCCGGAGGTATGATTGTCTTCATCGGCATGAACACGTCGATCATCCAGGCTTTCCCCCTCGAGTTTGCGGGTGTCGGCGGTTCATTCGCCAACATCATCTTCCAGGTCGGAGGTGTTATTGGTATCTCCGTCCAGGCTGGTCTTCTTAGTACCGGTGACGGCACGATCGAGGACTGGACAGGAAGTCGAAACGGTTACTTCTTCACCGGCGGATACATCCTCTTTACCGGTATCGTCTTCCTATTGTGGTTCCAGCAGTCCAAGATGCCCAAGCATGAAGGGCCGGTGGTACATGCTTAGATGGGCTCCTTTCGCATTGGACTGGACTGGACTCGGCTTGTCGATCCACTCTAACCGATCTGTAACACCACACTGCCACACACCTACGATTCAGCCACGCCTTCTCTGTTCTTTCTATAGCCCAGTATCCCCAAATCATGTAGCTGTCCACAGCTTTTTTTTTCTTCTAAACCAATATAGAGCAGTGGAAACGACGGGAAAACACATCGTATGTGATATATATAATGTAGAAAACGCTCTCAACCTCCTCTCAGTGTCATGATATCAAATGCAACGATAGTAAATGCGAAGCTCTTGCCATGATAAATCATCAGCAATTCCCGCTCGTTCAGCCGCAGTCTGCGAAAACAGGGCATGGATCAATCGATTATGTCGGCCTTCTCGAGCATAAACGAACGTCAAGCTGGGTAGGGTACAGTCCGCCACAGTATACATTCTAAATCACTAATGATTCCTCTGTATCTCTGTATGACTCGGTTCTACCTTGTACCGTACTCCCATATCCTTGTACCTGATCCCCTGATCCATTCGAAAGAAGAAAGCAAACTCTTAACTTATAAATTTTCCTCACGGGTCTCCCTCGTGGGTGAAGCGCCTCAAGCATCGATATCAATGATTCTCAATACTTCAGGCATCTTAGCCTGCAATTCCATATGTCCTCTCAAGACTGATGAGACGTCCACATCTTCTACGCCCAGCTCGGGATGTTCGACAGGCCCTAGACCTGCCACTCTGATACCGTTCGACATGACTGCGGCTCGAGACACGACTTCGTGCAGCCTGAAAAATTGTTTACGAGAGAGTCAGCCTGCGCTTTACATAGTGATCTAGTCCCAATTCAAAGCCAGATCGAAAGATCGCAGGAAATACCACGGGGCAAACACCGTGAAGGTGAAACAGAGGCTCGAACACGGATTGGCACATACCTCACTACACCAGCCAAAACAAGATCTGCATCACTCCAAGCGTTCACAAGCCGCCTGCTGACCACCGACCTGCATTTACCCCATTCTTCAGCAGATGGCGCAGCAGGCAAGGAGATCAAGTACGCTGACTCCACGTAGGTTGGGGCTGGCTTTGAGCCTGGAGGTGGGGGAGGGAGAGAAGCCAGATATAGTAAGGCGTGGAGGATGGTCAATGCACCGACGGATGAGCCGATCTGCAAGGACGTATCATTTCGAAAATCCATCCGGTCAGTACCGTCAATCATGCACCTTTTTTCGCCATTTTGGGGGGTTTGGCTTACCAGGACAACCGGCCGTTCACCCTGGACTCGCTTCTCGATCACTTCGCCCAGTAATCGTCCGGCTTTCTTGGCACGGTCTTGCGCGTGCATCCATGTGTTATCAAGCGTCATGGTAGCCATGGTGTATACGGATCTATCAAGGTGGAGTGTCAATGACTGCCACTGCCGCGGACGCCCGCAAACGCCCGTCTGTTATAAATATATATGCCTGACGAGATAAACACTCACAATGGCAGACTGACGGCTGCAAAGTACGCTGAAAGCACCGTTCGCTTGATAATCTCTTTCTTGACTAGTCCCTTGAGTTTCGACTCGACTGATGAGAAGCAACAGAGTCACCGACCAACGTCGTTATCAGCCCGAGTCCTGTAGGGTCCGGCAAGCAAAAGCAAGTCCGGAGAGTCGGGACTGTATAGACTCACCCCACAGGTCAACATCACGTCCAGTCTTGAGCATAGCAGCGCTCTCAAACCGCAACAAATACACATCACGACCATCTTTCAGTCCTGCCGTAATAGACTGTTCATCACTGTCGGCCGCCAGAGCGACTACCTCGTGTCCTCCTGACTTCTCACGAGGAGTGACATTGGGCGCGATGGTCGCAGAGGAAGTCGCGCTTGTCTTCGAGGAGCAGATTGCTCGCCATGCTGTGATTGCTTCTGTTCTTGAGACTGTCAGAAGACCAGGGACGACGATTGTGGCCTACTCGGGGAAAAAGTGAGATCAACCAGGATGATCAGCTCAAAACCGATGAATGCCACGCGGAGTCGGAGGGGGGACGTGAACTCTGTGTCGGGCATTATTAACTCACAGTGAGACTAGGAGGCTTCTTCGTCTCGGTCAGAGTTTTCTCTTCCTTGGCCTGATCAAGCGACACTCGCGGACTACCAGCAGCAGTGCTCGAAGCGGTCGTTGATGTGGGATTAGGTGTAGGAGTGTCCGTATCCCTAGTCGGTGTTCCGGAGATACTGTGCCTCGTACCAGATTCTAAAGAGAGGTTGAGCAGTCTTTGTTCCAAGTCAAGTCGACCTTCTTGGACTGCCTTTTCCGCATCCTGGTTTTGATCTTGTTCAATGCCGCTCTCATCGGTCCCCTCTGCCTTGGTCTGTCCAGCACCAGCGCCAGCACCGGCACCAGCACCGGCACCAGCACTGGCTTCTGCTTCCTTCTTCTTCGCTTCTTCAGCTTTCTTATCTTTGTTCTCCTTGGCTCGTTTCTTCGCTTCTTGAAGATCGTCCAATTCCTCCTGTGTAGCTTTATGCCCGTCTCCAACTTCGATAAAGCTGAATTCTTCAACGCCCTTCCATCTCTCCCTAACTCTTCGACCGGCCAATCCACCACCTCCTACACCGAAGAGAGTCCCAAGGACGACGGGCGCAGCTGATGCTGAGAGGATACCGCCTATTCCCAGAGGGGCAAGCACGGCCGCTATAGCTGGTGCGGCTAGACCGCCCGTGACGCCGATCAAGACGCCTCCAGCTACTACGCCTGCTCCGGTAGCTGTGGGCCGTGAGAAAACGCGTTTCGGTAGATTAGTCACAGCTCTTATCGGAGCACCGCAACAAGACATTTGGAGTTATAAAGCTCACCGAGATGTCGGCCCAAAGAACCGCCCCAACCCTGAGATTGCGCCGCCCTAGCCTTCTCCACTTTCTCCTGGTTCTCCTTCTCTGCAGCAGCCTTCAAAGCGTGGAAAAGCGTATTGGACAGATTCTTTTCTGCCTGCGGTACTAGCTCCTTCGCAGGTAATCCAAGAAGCTCCAAGGTCCTATAAGATAAAGCCCTCGCGATCGGGGTATATCTGAGGGCTTCGTCTTTCTTCTTTTCCTTCTCGGCAGCAGAGGCATCCTCAGCTGCCAAGCTAGCTTCGACGAGGATTCCAGCTATTCTCAAGATTTCATTGGCGGGCCACTCATCCCTCTGCTCGCTAGCTGACTGCTTGACGCTCTCCACATCGATCGAAGGCGGTAATCTCCCCTGATCGAACGAAAGGAGCTTGCAGACCGATTTCAACCATTGAGCAGAGGTGGCTTTGTACCATGGTACAGATATGGTAGATACGGGAGTCTTGGGGTATTGCGTTGCGCATAGCGAGGCGAGGGCGACGATGAGCCTGATAGGCTGGTCGAGCGGCTCGGGCGGTCTGGGTAGATTATTACTATTTTTTTCGGAGCCTGTCATCTTGGCTTGGCTCGTCTGAGGTTTAAAGTGCGATGTTACACTCGAGTACTTCCTTTCAATATTGATGGACAGCTTCAAGTGGTCTACGAGACAGGAGACAATAAGTGATCACCACGCACCACCATAGGCGTGTCTGCGAGCTCCGTCGGTGGAGGAGAGTGGAGAGACATTCCTACAGAGTATTCCTACGCTATCGTTAGTTATCGACCGAAAGAAAGATGGCAATAATGACGTCATTTGTCACCAGAAATATATGGAGTTCGCCGGTGCTTTGGAGGACGTGCTCCTTCCTCTCCTGCGCTGGTGTGACTGTGCAGGTGGGCCTATTTGCTTCTATGGATAATCTCGATGCAAAGCTGCGAAGGGGTATCAAATGCATATATGATAAACGAATCACGAAACAGGCATCCAAAGCAAAGCCCATTTTCTCAGAGGGCGAGAACGCGTCCTCACAGCGCTGAGCCTCCTACTTCCTTTCTCTCGTTCACTCGAAATATATAGATAGATTTACACCTGCCATGTGATCTGTATTATGTATGTGCTATAGCGTTTTTCGGGTGATCAGAGATATCAATGAGGCAATGGAGGCACAGATGATAGAACAGTATGGGTGCAGTGTTGACCGAGTGCACCATTCTATCTTGTCTATCTCACATGACCATCTCGGCCCCGAAAGATCCTCCTCAATTTGCTACGCCAACTCGCAGCGGAACGCGAGGGCGCTTAGTCAGAGTCAACGAAGAAGTACGATCCGGAAGCTATAAGTTTTTTTTCCACATAATGCTGGTCAGCATTCGCTCTTTCGATTCTGCGATGGACGCCAAAGAGCGAACTTACATTTCTGCTCCTTGTCCTTGAGCGAGTCCATCTTGTTGATACGAGGTCGGCTGTTTCGGATATTATGCGTCAGCCAGCAGCTCATGAGTTGAAGATACCCTGCCTCTATCGATAACTCACAAGTTGGTGGGATCTCTTCGGAAGGTGATATCAAGAGATTTCAAGAACTTGTTCATACCCGTCAACAAGCCCTCAGGTCTAGGTGAGAAGTGGGTAAATAAGGGTCAGTAATTTGCTCGATGCCTAGCAAAGCAATGAGAAGCTGCGAACAGGACTCACTTTCTGGCGTACGACTCAACGGCAGGTTGACCCTCGAAGAGGATGACCTTGTCGGCGAGATAAGTGGCCATGATCTGCGACACATTCATATCATCAGCGATTGAACATGTATGGGATCATGGAATGCCTGACGCGAGCAGGGAAGTGCACAGGGGACTCACGAAATCGTGCTCGACGACGAAAGCGGTCCTCTTTGAGCCCATGACGAACTTCTTGATAACCTTGGAAGCCAAGATACGTTGCTCGGAGTCGAGGTAGGCCGAAGGCTCGTCGATAAGGAGGACATCGGCGGGTACACCCAGTACGAGACAGATGGCGACTCGTTGCAATTCACCACCGGACAGGCTATGAACGACTACTTGTCAGTTGGCTGCAAGCTGAAAAACCACTGCCTCTAGCTCAACTCACGTCTGCACATCCTGGTCCATGATGGGTTCGAGGTTCATAGGCTTGAGGACGTCAGAGTTGAATTGGGGGTCTACGGAAAGAAGCTCGATTAGCCAAGTTTTCACGTGAATACAAGCAACCATCGCAACTCACGCATGAACATGGACTTGATTCGCTTCAACAGCAACGCTCGAACGGAACCAGGGAATTTAGGAGAGACTGATTAATGCTGTTAGCATTTCCGTTTCGACGTATTCGCCTGATAACAAAAAAGAGTCCCTACTCACTAGTCTGAGGCTTCATGGACACCCTGAGCTCAATCTTGTCCTTGGGGTTATCGGGCTCCATCTTTCCACCAAGCATCTGAACGAGGGTAGTCTTACCCATACCGTTCTCACCGAGCAATACGATGATCTCAGAGTCGGAGAATGAACCGGCGTCGACGTGAAGCTTGAATCCACCGAGAGTCTTGGTCATGTTGGGGTACTCGTATCGCTTGACCTTGGGGGCGAGCATCTCGTCGACGGTCTCGGCGATTTTGAAAGTAAGGGATTCGTCTCGGAATCGGAGGTTCTCGGTAGGAATCATACCGTCGAGGAAGATGTTGATACCTTCTCGAACAGAGTAAGGCATAGTAACCACACCGTAAGTACCCGGTACACCGTACAGCACACAGATGAAATCGGACAGGTAATCAAGGGTAGCCAAATCGTGTTCGACGACGACAACGTAATTCGTAGCCGTGACCAAACCTCGAATGACCTTGGCGGCGGCGAGACGTTGTCGGATATCGAGATACGATGAGGGTTCGTCAAACATGTAGATGTCGGCTGCTCGAACGGAAGCGATGGCAATAGCGAATCTCTGCAACTCTCCACCTGACAACTGACCGACTTCTCTCTCTTGAAGGTGCTTCAACTCGAGGTCCTCTTCCAACTGTGATCTGTTGTCAAGCTCGGTCTGTCGGTCGAACATCTTGCCTACGGTCATATTAGGGACTTTGATGGAACGGGGAATCTGATCCACATATTGGGGTTTGGTGACAGCCTTGATGTCATCCTCCAAAACCTTTGTGAAGAAGTTTTGCAGCTCTGAACCTCGGAAGTACTTCAAAATCTCGGCCCATTCTGGGGGATCATCGTATCGACCCAAGTTGGGCTTGAGCTTTCCGGACAAAACTTTGAGCGCAGTGGATTTACCGATACCGTTCGTTCCGACGAGACCTAATACCTGACCGGGTCGAGGCGTGGGTAATCGATGAAGCTTGAAAGCGTTGGCATTGTATCGGTGGGTGACGTGGGATTCGAGGTTGGTCGGCAAGTTGAGAATCTGGATAGCTTCGAAGGGGCACCTATAACACGCCCATGATGGTTAATTGGCCATCACTTGACAAGACTGAAGGATGTCGGATGATGACCAGCCGACACATGAAGATCCTGACACCCAACTCACTTCTTGACACAGATACCACAACCGATACACAGCTCCTCCGAGATGAAAGCCTTCTTGTCAGACGGCGTGACCTCGATACACAGCTTGCCCATCTTCACTACGGGACATGATCGCTTGCATTCCTGTCGACTGTTGGTATTTTCCAAATAGCGCCAAAAAAAGTGAGTGATAAGTTATTTTAGCGGGTGGGCGATCAATTTAACAATTATCAACGGGACATACCATTTTTTGGGCTTGCACTGAATGGAGGAAAATTCAACGTTTGACATTAGTAACAAATACGGGCTGAGCTAGAAAGTGGTAAGATCTGCTCGACCGCTGTTGACTCACCTTGTCATCCGAAATGATGGCAACACGAGTAAGCTTGTCCGACATATTGTCTCCTTCGCTTTTCCCTATCCTATTCTAAGCTGTAATGGAGTTCTGTCCCTTTAGTATTCCGCGTTCTAACGCTTTTGTTGCTTCTCCAGGCGGCTGTCGCAGTCGGCTTGTTTTTGCTTCTTAATGCGAATCCGAAGTGCGTGGATGTGGCCTTCTGTAGTAAGCTCGAGACGATACAGGCGACTGTCACACAGCGAGAACAGAGCAATGGAAGAGGAGAGATGTTTTGTCTGGTTGCGTTATTGGAGATGTTCTTGATAGGCTTTTGTTAAAAGGTTTGAACAATGGCAACGGCAACAATGGTAGATTCTGCAGGCCACAGTGGCGTTGTTGGTGGTGACGCATGAAAAAAGGAAATGGAATTTTGCATTCATGCATTCATTCATTGTTCGCTTGACTTGACTTGATCACGTGCCTATTTTCATGCCATTCACCCTTCAGCCAACGAGATTTCTCCAAATCGTAATACCGCATGAGCCTATTCTGTGTAACTCCTTGCGCATGCCTAATGATTCACGACGCGTCTGGCTTTTGACGGTGCGGCCGCGTCATGTTCGTCGTCATGAGCGAGTTTCGTTTCGACGCAACGAAACGATCCGGTCTTTCAACTCGAGGATACTGTGAGATCTGTCAAGTAGTTTTGATAATATTCCCAATTTGTACCATTGGCACAGACTGATGCCCAGGATCGCTCAACCATGGCGACGCTGGTTGAAAGTCCGCTGTCTTTGGACGTGCCAAAGCCAATCGACATCACGCAATTACCTTTCAAACTGGATCTGTCATGTCCGATCAACTTGCCTTCCAAACCCCTGTCAGCAGGTACCGGATGGTCATTTAACATCGCGTGAGCTGTGATTGTGACTCCTATACTGTTGATCTAGATATCATACAGCTGACCGTATCTTGATGCTTTGCCAAAGTGGCCCGTCTCGAATACCTGATGAAGAGCTGGATGCGTTCATAAGCAGACGGTATCATGAGACATTGTACCTACCCGAGGTGAGTTAGCAGGCTGAAAGAACCAAGCTGATAAGCTAGGTTTTTTCACCTCTATCAGGCTTCGCAGCGGACTTGCATCGCTGTCGCTGTCAGCCGGGATTCTCTACACCCGGAGACGTTGGTGGCCAAGCGGACATCTTCAAGCCACTTCTGCTAAGTCTACCTCAAATCGAAAAGAAACATCGCCGGACCGTTCTTCCTATCCTGTCGACGACCGGTTTTTCGACTTCTTCTTCCAAGGCTGGAGATGCGGAGCTGAGCGTCCAGGAGAAGTCCGTGATTCGATTCTCGCTCGATCTAAGGGTCGGAAGTAGGCTTGCAGCGGAAGATGGGGTGATACCTGTACCGAAGAAGATTGCGGACGAGTTTGAGAAGAGAGAGTGAGTCAGCTCAAAACATAGCTTCATTCCAAAATGAAGCTCTCAGAGCTGATCGTACATGCCAGGATCCTCATCCAGGTCATCTTGCTTTTGATGTATATCACGACCTTAACACCCTCAACCGGAGATCAAAAGAGCAAGAAAAGAAAGCGTCGATCCCACTCACATCGACATGAACCTGAAGTTACCGAAATCGTCTCGCCCACCGAAGATCCCAAGACGGCCTTGGAGCTTTTGATAGATAGGCTGAGCGTCTGGCAAGCTGTCGCTGATATAGGTCTTGATCTTGCCCTCAATGCCCCTGATGCGAAATCAACCGGAGCTGGAGGGGGATCAGGTGGTACTGCTAGTAATCAAGGGAAGAAGGGGAGAAAGGGGGATGATGCTGCCGGAGTTGGAGCGTTGCTTGGTAAATTTTGGAAGAGCGTGATTCTGCCCTTGTGAGTGTTCTGTCTATCACCTGAGAGAACCGATCAATCCTGCCCATAGGACGATCCTGTCCTGCTGTCCAGGAGTATGAACGTAAACCTGAATCATGTTTGTGCTGAAGATTATGCGATGTGTGATTCATAGTTTTGTCTCGTTTCAACCAGAATTGTGTTCGACTTTCCACATCAAAGTCTTTGGACATCCTATCCCTTCCAAGCTCGTTCCTCCTCCGACTCTCGCTGGAATCGGGCCAGTACCAGGTTTCTCCACGAAGAAACCTCGAAAACCAAAGGTCACACGGCCGATGCCATCAAAAGACGACCTGCTCTTACCACCGCCTCCTGTCTTTGATCGAGATCGACCGAGATCCACTTCATACGACAAGCAGAAAGAATACGAAAGGGAACGAGCGATGTCTCGGACCTCCTCGAGAGCTGGATCTAGAGCACCATCAGAAGCGGGATCGAGGGCTTCCCCGCCGCCTCCGACAAGTGGAAGTGGGGTCAACATGCGTCGTTCACTCTCAAAGACTAGCGATTCTCAATCTCAGTCTCAAATTCAGACACCATCGGCTTCGCTTCTACGCCGCTCGAGATCACGTTCCATTGACCCGATTGCACGAAGCGAGAGTCTGTCATCCGTGCGGAATATAGGGAATGCCTCTAAGAAATCGTTGATGCGCGCTCCGAGCGGGAAAGATCTCTTCAAAAGTCGAGAAGTGGGCTTGATGAGAAGGACTACATCGACGACCGCAACGACGTTGACAAGGAAGGATAGCTCAATACTGAGTAGGGAGGAATCGCAATCGCAGCTGCATTCGCAGTCGCAGTCGCAGTCCCAGAGTGGTGGGAGGTTTGGTCTGTTGGGAAGGAAGACTAGTGGAGGCAGGGAGACTCAGAGAAAGAGTTCGGGCGATGGTGAGTGAGAGACATGGCACAAGTGGGGCTCTTCCCCAGCAATGTTTGAAGAATGCTAATGTTTGCCTTTTTTTTGGTCACTTCTGCGTTGTCTGTTTACGCCTTGTCATAGAGTCGCAAAACCCGAGCACGCTCATCTTAGCTACCCCTTCAAAACCTCGCCATACTCACGCATTCTTCGGCGCTCGTACCCAATCACAGCCCCACTTCCAGCCTCCTCAAAGTCATTCACAGCAATATCAATACCAAACCCAGGGTTGGTCTCAGCACATGCAGACACCCGGACGCGAGCGCGATGGCGGGATAACATCATCATCATCGTCGACGAGCAGGTCCAGGCCGTCATTCATAGCTGAGACGCCGGCTAATCCTTCTCGCATTGCCAAGCGCAACGCGTTCCCCCTCGACGAGCTCAGATCCGGTGACGTCGTCATGGATGAGGCAGATGATGGGGATGGGAGCGATGTTTCACTTGGCGAGCTCTGGGAAAATACAGACGATGAAGGCGATGATGGTGACGAGGGAGGTTATGGCATGAGCAGTGGTAACAGGGGTATAACGGTGGTGCCCGAGACTCCAATGAAATAGGCCCAGTATCACCCACCCACATGATTGATTTCCACGAGCGGTCGGTGATGCAGGACACGTACGTCGCTCGATCTGTATACGTCCCACACCGCAAGACTGTGCGCGTATAGCTCAGCGTTGTCCAGCTAGCTGTCTTCCTAGCCAATGACAATAATATTGTCTATAAATCGCCATGATACGTTCTGTAACATGACGAGATGCAGCGGCTACGCAACAGAACGGACTTGGCGACCGAATCCTCGATCAAGAAATGACCCTGAAACTGGAATCGAGCATAATATACACATTTTTGTCTTCATTGTAAGATTTGTCGTGACTTATTCGTTATACTGCCACATCAACCCCGTAGACGAGACAAGTCGATTATTTACGGACCTTTCGATGTTCGATCCTCGTCATCGTCATCGTCCTCGTCGCCTAAAGCGAACGCTCCGCCCCCGCCCGCGCCTGCTCCAGCCCCAGCTCCAACCCCAGCTCCAGCTCCAGAGGTCGCAATTGCACCGAGACCTCGAGCAGTCTCTTGACTGCTCCTTCCCAAATCAGAATCAGACTCCCAAATCTCACTCCCGCTCCTATCCCTTCCACCATGTCCATGGCCATGTCCATGGCCATGCGTATATACAGCTGGTGCTCTCCTTTCAGCGTCAAAGTTGGCTCTGTTGGTGCTATCTGCTTCCTCGTCGTCGGTATTATTGTTGAAGCGATGTGATCTGCCTTGAGCATCCCTGTAAGTCAAAGACGATTGTACAGATAAAGGTTGATATAGGGATGAGAGCTCGAGTTTGCGCAAGTGTCGCTTATGAGCCAGGTGCGCTAGGTATAAAAATAATGTCGAGCCGAAGAGATTTGCCTACAATCGAGTTTGAGCGATGATTGATGCGTGGACAAGGGTCAGCATGAACAAGTCGAAGCCTTTCATTGATTTCACGAAGCACGAAGCACCTCATCTGATACGTGCGCACGAGAAGATTGAAACTGTGATAACAGGCTCGACTTCACTCACCACTATATCTCCAAATTGGAATGTTTTCCACTGGTGAAGTGAACAAACAAAACCCGAAAGTCAGCTTGATCTTGATGCTCAAAAGCAGTGATGACAAGCCTCTGAGCTCTGCAGCTCGCTCGGTCGACTTCTAGACTCACAGGCAACATGCTCTGGACAAATTCGCTAACGATACCTCCGAAGAAGAATGCTCCTACCAGCGTAAATAGCAGCGGTGCTCGACGGAAATACCATATCCTTCTTCCGGCCCCACTACAAAAACAAAACAACAGCAAGGGTTTGACATGTCAGTGCAGGTTTCATCAAGTTATGCATATTGCTGCTTGAGGTGCTCTGTGCATCGATGCAGATGGGGGGAGCGATGAGGCGAGATTCTCCGGGAACAACATTGACTTACTCTGGTACTTCCATTACGAAATATAAGAGGAAAGTAGCAAAGCCGAGCTATGTGGCCCAAGAGATTCCAGTTCGCACTTCATATCAGCATGCCATGTATAGTCACGGTGACTGTGGTCTCCCTCGTACCCACCCCGAAGAAATGCAATGCCTTGTCGTTGATCGGTAATGTCGGAAGAGGTGCCATACCGAGTATACCTAATAATATCACCCAAGCGGCAGTTGCGAATACCATACCCTGTGTATTAGATTAGTAACAAGCAGATCGTTTTGTATCAGCTTATATTCTCACTATGATCAAGTTTGAGCTATAGCTGTAGCAATAGCTATGATCCTCCTGTGTTCAAGAAGGAGCTAGCCAGGCGAACGAAACTTTAACGCAGAACGCACCGGCCTAATATTGAGAGGTAGATCTTTGAGAGGATACGAGCGCATCACATAGGCGATGAACCGATCCCATAATTGCTGGACCATCTTGGTCGGTACCGGATATGCAGCTGGCATGACGGCGGAGCAGTTGGCCTTGTTACTTGTAGTGCGATTAAGTATGTATGTGGGTATGTTATGGATTCATGTTTCAAGTCAAAGTTGCAGTTGAGGAAGGGAGCGAGTAGATTGGTTTGTTGACGAGATCTGCGTATGCTATAATCTTATGCTTGTTGGACGCGGTTATTCAAGTGTTCCTGACCGAGGAGTAGATTGTGCATTTGTGCATTGTATGGTGGATAACTCGTATGGTGATGGAATTGATATATTATGTTATGACGCTCCTCACCGCTTGACTGCTGCTGCGTGCCATCACTAAGGTTACTCGTGGCCACCGACAACCGACGATCCCACTCTACCCTCATCATTGTACGTTATTTCATCGACAACAGTCTTGACTAATCATCTCACTCTCACTCTCACTCTTCTGGTGAATCCCATTTGACTCATTGACATATAGCACTGGCCGCGTACCACCGCGACACCTATCATCGAGATACATACCCTGATCGACATCGTCCTGTAACGTCAAATGCGCTGAATCAACATTGCCGTCCATTCCCCTCCTCTCTCAACCAGAAGCCGCCCATTTCCTCTCCTCACTCTCTGCCATCATTTAATCTTCATATCCAGAGACTCGAGCCAAGATGTCCCGCTCACTCCCCCAGCCGCCACTGAACACGCTTCCCTTCGCTTCCTTACAAGCATTAGCCAACGAGAACCAGGATATAACATCTCAGTCTCCTAAAGCATGGTTCATGAGAGCTACGCATGAGGTCGATCTTGCTGTCATTGCTGAGCGGGCCAAGAAAAAGGAGGAGACTTTCCTGGCTTATACGCGGGCATGTCAGGCTTATGTCAATGCCAAGATGCATCCCAGTTTCTCAGAGGAGAAGAAGGCGGACCCACAATGGGCTCAGAGAGTAAAAGATTTCAAGCCGGTGAGTGGCCTTCTTGCCTGGATCAAGATCGAAAGAGGAATATAGAGTCGACATTGCTAAAGATGATCATGTTGGTAATGGGTGATCTAGTCGTATGACACATACCTTGTTAAGGCCAAAGAACTGAAAGAAGAGCTGAGGAGACGCGATGTCGAGAAAAGCGGAAGGTGAGTCAAGGAAATACGTCGCAGATGCTCCTACTGATAACTCAATTGTCCGTTGATATAACAAACAGTGCTTCATCTTCGTCCCGCCCGACACCGTCACGTAACCCCTCCGGACCAGAAGTGAAAAATATGGGTAGTATAGCAGATCGAATGAAGGCTTTAGGAGGACATGGAATGGATGTTGGCAGTTCTTCACGACGGATCAGTCGAGATATCGCACCACCACCGTCCCAGCCTTCGACATCTCGTCCAACACCTCACACATCAGCCAACGTACCTTCTACAACAACTGTGAACGGACACATGAATGGCAATACGGCTAGCGCTGGAGGGAATCTGGGATCGTTGAGAACGACAAATGCCAATGCCAATCCTTCGTCAAACAGAGAAAGAAGCGGTTCAACAGCTAGTTTGCGGTCTATAGCGAGTATCAATCATCAACATGCGGTCCGATCGCCCGTCAACGCTGTATCGGAAGACAAGCCTTCACCACCTACGGTCCAGCAGTCTGTCACCGGATCATCTACGAGATCGCGACGATCTACTAATCCTACCGAACTTGAACGCCCTTCAGCAGCCGCGCCCAACTATTCTACACTGTCGCCTTCTGTACCCGCCCATCGCGTGGTATCACCTTCAGCATCAGCCGAACCTGGCCCCTCTTCGAAACCTGCCCATCCCCTCCCAACGATTCCTCAGACCACACCGAGACGAGATCCGCGTCCTGAGGAATTGCATGAAGCCGACCTGTCTACAAACACGTTGAAGGACTTTGAAAAGGCTTTCCCGTCGCTGAGCGAGTTTGGAAAACAGTGGCAAGACGAGGACGATGAGGAATCAAAAGCCAACGCTCGTATAGCCCAGTGGTCATCTTCCGTCGAATCAACAAGAGGCGCGCCAATCTCTGGATTACCGAACGGAGCTGTGAAATACAATAGGCACGACCTGACCTTGCAAGAAGATGTTGATGGCGAATCGGACGAAGGAAAGCAGAAGTCGGAGATTATACTACCCGACGTTCCAAGCTTCCCAAATCTGCCATCTGCTCCTACGGACCGACCTGGGCTGTCGACGCATCCTGGCCCACCTGCACGGGCGGAAACTACCAATCCAAATGGAGAAAGAAGCTCACCAACCGAAAATAAAGCGTTATCGCCTCCCGCCCCTGAACCTGGTGCTGGGTTGAAGCGACCGGCTAGTACACCCAATGTGGCTACGTTACCAGGCGACGTCGACCTACTGTCAGACGAACCGGTGTTGGAAGGAGATAGAGATAAACATCCTTCAAGACCGCCTGCACCCGTCCCACCCAACCATGGACCCACAACTCTGCCAAACGGTGTGGTAAAAGATTCCATATCACCAACCTTATCTTTCCCTGTGGCTGTACCTACGCCCCCGCCAGGACAGACTTCCTCTTTAACCAAACCGCGAGAGTCCCAACACCCACTCCCGCCCACACCGCAGAGCCAGCCGCAACCTCAAGCACAGAAACCCAAATTCCCGTTTACCAATTCCATTGAGCCCGATGGACTGAGAAGTTATATCCTTAATCCTGCTGTCGAGGTGTTGATCCTGGACGTTAGGTCTCAAGAAGAGTTCCAAAGAGGATATGTGGGTAGGGAGTATGAGGCGAGGGCAAAAGTCGATATCGTATGGATCGATCCCCTCGTCTTGCTTCGCGATGGGTGAGCTGGTTTCATTTGGCTACGGGTAGTCTGTTCTCGCTGTTTCCTAACTCAATCTTGTCGGTGCAGGATGACCTCTACACGTCTTGAGGATTCCCTTTCCTTAGCTCCTGAGTCACACCAGGTTGCATTCCAAAGACGAGACAAGTACGATGTAGTCGTGGTCTACGATGCCAACTCGAAGACATGGCCCAAGAAGGACGAAAACCCCAAAGCTGCTGCAACGGCGAGGTTATGGGATATCATATACGAGCACGAATTCTCGAAGAAGCTTCAGCGAAACCCGGTCATGATCGTTGGGGGATACGAGGCTTGGCGCGAGTTCATCAAGATGAGAGCTATGACGCATATGAACAACGCCGCGGGTGCACAGGGGCATGGGCATGGACATAGTCAGTCGCTTGCCATGAACGGGCAGGGGAGGCCATATAACCCGAAAGTCAATGGACATAGTCCCGGTTTAGCGTGAGTCGAGTCGCCTGTCCTTTTGTTATTCGGGAATGCCATCTAATCCTCTGCTTTTACTGTTATGCAGGAGTCCCAGAGGACCTGACAAGCTCGTGTCGCCCAGCTCATCTGGCGATTTCAGCTCTAAGCGAGCGAACAGGGATATGCCTGTCTATCAGCCTGCTCACTACGCGAAGAACATCATGGACAGTGTGAGTCTCGTGATATGTTGGGGGCAATCAAAGCAGAACGTGCAGGATGTTGTGGTGCTGATCCCGTCGCTCTTACCAGTTCGGCCACGGTCCTCAATCAATGACTGGCGAGCCATCCTCTTACACAGGACAACAGCCTTCCCGATCTTACGCCCAAACACCCTCATCCTCCCATTCCCGCACACAATCCAACTACGCTTCTCCCTCATCGACCATCGCACCTCCTCCGCAGGCTTCGATCCACCCTGGACCAGGAGCCAGACGGCGATCAGACTACCTTGACCACTCGACCCAATCATATTCAGGAGGTGGGGCAGCTTACACCCCGACTACATCCCCTCGGCCTGCCATCGATTACCCTCAAGCTCACGCTTTGGCGATGGTGCCTCAGCCTCCACCTGCTGCTATGAGCCCAATGGAGAGATACGACACGAGACCTGCAGTGGTGCGGTCCGGTAGTATACGTGGTTTAGATCTGGTAGCGAGAGAAGGCGATGAGGTCAGGTATTGGAACGATGTCGTGCTGGGTCTCACCGGTCTGAAAAACCTTGGCAAGTGAGTTATTGCGATCCCCCCTCCACTGCAGCAGAACTGCCAGCTGATCTATATGTGATAAAGTACCTGTTATATGAATTCGACGATCCAGTGTTTGAGCGCCACGTTCCCTTTCACCTCATTCTTCCTCGGTGAGTAGGTATGGTGATTTCATGTCGAGCATAAAGCGCCATCTAATCGTTCATGAAATCGCAGATGGCTCCTTCAAGCGTGCGATCAACGTGTATAACCCGCTTGGAACGAAAGGCAATCTCGCGAACGCTTTTGCCGAGCTGCTCAAAGCGCTCTGGAAAGAGGACTATACCTTCCTGTCTCCAGTGACTTTCCGGGTGAGTGGTAGACCGCGGCACCTCGGGAAGGGATCGAGTCAGATGGTGCTGACGGAACAACTGTGTCTGATCTGTCATCCAGAAAAGCATCATTACGTTTGCTGCCCAATTCTCCGGTACGGACCAACACGATTCCCAAGAATTCCTCTCGTTCGTCTTGGATGGTTTGCACGAAGACCTGAACCGAGTGAAACATAAACCTCCTCCTGTCGAGATGACTCCTGAGAGAGAAGCGGCCTTGGAAACGTTACCACCTGAAGTTGCTAGCGAGAAAGAATGGCAGATCTACAGGATGAGGAACGATAGTTTTATCGTGGATCTGTTCCAGGGTCAATATAGAAATCGACTGGAGTGTTTGACTTGTCACAAGGTGCGTTCGAATTACCATTTCTCGAGTTCATGGGTTCGAGCGATCGTGGCCTGAGGCAATCGGAAGACTGACGTGCATCATCGTAGACCTCTACGACATACGATGCGTTCATGTACATGTCCCTGCCCGTACCTGCTGGTAAATCGAGAGTGGTCATTCAGGAACTCATTGATGAGTTTGTGAAAGCAGAAGTCATGGAGAAAGAGGATGCCTGGTGAGTGAACTTTCTATTGCCAGTCCGAGTGACTAGACCACGATTATACATGTGATCTGCGGAGCTGACAGCTGTTCAATTACGTAGGAACTGCCCGCGATGCAAAGTGCCCCGTCGCGCTTCGAAAACATTAACTATCGCTCGACTACCGCCAGTCCTCTTGATCCAGCTCAAGCGATTTACAACACAGAACGGCGTATTCTGGGATAAATCCGAGACGCCCGTGATTTTCCCTGTTAAAGGTCTTGATCTTACGCGATATGTACCATATCGACAAGCGACGGGTAGAGAGGATCTTGATGATCCTAGGACTCAGGTCGGACCGTTCAGATATGATTTGTATGGCGTTAGTAACCACATGGGAACGTTGAGTTCGGGTCATTGTGAGTAAACTCATCCTTCACTTGTCGTACGCTTTGGTCGCCGGCGATGCGATGTCTCGCTTTGCCGTGTTGTTTCGTACACGGTGCTGATACGATTTTTGCCTGGAATGAATCTTGTAGACACCGCATATGTCAAGAGCTCGAAAGGATGGCAGTTCTGCGAGGACAGTCGTATCACCAAAGCGGGCGAGAAAGACGTTGTGGTGAGTCTGCTTGTCGCAGTACCGGCTTTCAATCGGTTAGACATGCCGATCGCTGACTTTGCGTTTAACTCCTTCGCCGACATTGATGTAGTCTCGTCCGGCTTATATCTTGTGAGCTCAGAGTCTTCTTCTCGTTCAAAGAGCTATGATCTCCACCTATGAAGGAACTTTGGCTGATCATGATTTTTTTCTTGATTATAGATTTTACAAGCGAGTCAAGACGTAGATAGCATGAGGTCTCAGTAGTACTTTCGGATCGAGGGAGAAGTCAGGATCGGGTCTTGATTGCATCCAAAATCAGACAATGACAATGTAGCTTTACTATAGGGAGAGGAGCGTAAGACATTGTTTTTTTTGCGGTATTCGCATAGACTGTATATCAGAATCGACTCTAGGTAGGAAGGCAGCTTGACTACAGCTACACGCAGGTTCTTGCCATTGTAGACTCTGTATTTTGGAGTCAGTACAGTATTAGTACCAAAATAACATTAACAATATCCATACGCAAATCAAGTCCAGATGTATGTGTTGTATCGCTCTGGGAAGATTGGGCGGTACTCCAGCGAGGCTGGATCAAGCGGTGGAAACATCATAATCATCAATCATTCGCCTCATGGGTCGGAGGCAATTTCGATCCGTACTAGTTGAGATCTCTCGATCAGATAGATCTGTTGATCGCGTTCGTCGCGCGCTATTGAGTAGGTATCGGAGGTTGGACATCCTGTACTAGATCCGTGCTGGCATTGGAAGGCAATGATGAGAGAGCGAGCTTGCTAACAAGAATGTCATCCGATTTTGTCGAGCCTGACCTTGTTTTTCTGCCTACCTCGCTCATTCTACTCTGAATACACTACTTGGAAGCCACAAAGCCTGAGCAAGTGCGCAAGTGAAGCTTGCCTTAGTCAGAAAGGCATCTCTCATACACAATGATTTACAGACCCCCGATCGTCTCCGAACATTCACGGAACCATTCTTCCGAGGTGACTTTTTTCAACTAAGGTGTGTTGTATGGAAGGGGTTCAAAGCCACACCTTCATGGCATCTCTCAGGCCATTAGTTGCGTCGGCTTCGGGTTCAGGCTCAGGTCCGATCCCAGTAGTAGGGGGATCACCTGTACGAATAGGAAGATGACCTAGGAAAGAGCAAGAGAACCAATTTCTTTTTTTTTTTTTTAAGAAAAAGGCTGCCGAACCGATCGATGAGGGACAATTTTAATCTATCTGATAGCGCGTTTTCGCGGTGGATCTATCGTTCACATGCATATGGTCTGGTAATGGTAACGCTGGGCCGGTACAGTGAGTACAATTATACATTTTTAGTCAGCACTCAGCAGATGGCTTTGTCGATATACTTATTCCGTTATCCTCGGGAAGACAAATTAGTGGTCCTAATCTAAGCGGATGTTTTCTCTCGCTTTCCCTTTCGCTTCGCAAGCATATTCTATTCGACCCTCTCTCTGTTTCTGTTTGTCTCCCTCCTACCTTTCCTCTCTAAGATCTATTAGCATTCACCTGTCATCACCCATCCCATGTCTAGGGATGAGATAGATTAATAGATATGAAATTTACACTTTGTCTCCAGTCAGGTATCCTGTTGCGGAATGCGAATGGGACACGAGACGGGGTGCAATTTGCAAGCTCGTATTCCGTTGAAATACTCTGCCTGCTATACCAGCGGAAACGAACGCTTGCTATCGACCTGTATCGGCGTCGCGCTGATGCATTTGGTGCTGACATTCAGCACCAGCGTCGTGGAGAAGACGGCCGATATTGATTGCAACCTAGTAGAATTCTCGATTATCGTCCCATGTTGTCTGTCCCATGTCGCTTCGCTGGACTGCGGAGTAGGGGATTTCGAACAAACGGGAGAGAAAAGCCGACTTGCGTACCTCTTATCAAAACCTGATCTACAGTAATCTCCGCCATGGATTCTGGTCACGACCTGATCTAAGGCACTGACTAACCAACCAAGGAAGCAGCCAGTTACTCAGACTGCAAGGCGATATATCTCGCTAGCTACCTTGAATTGAATTTGTGTAGCGGGCAAGAAGAGGAAGCCTTCTTCGATGCTATGGACTGCTAACGCTACCTACGTACGGTGTAACGCAGCGACGGCGTTGGTCAGCGCTACTTGCCATACACCTTTGCATCTCGTAATGTTCATAACGCGCTACTACAGGAACTATTTTATCAAAATAGCGCAGGTCCTTCCGTATGGGTTATTGATCGAGTAACTAGGCCAGGCCACCCAAAGAATCTACCGCATGCATGCATGTAACGATGTTAGAAAAAATGGAATGATATTGGTGACCCTCGATGTCCAATGTTCAACCATGGTCAGATCCGTCTGCCCTTTTTTTTTCTTCGCGAGAAAGGCCCTCGGGAATGGACGCGAACGAAGGAAACGCGATAGGGCATTTGTTGTCTGTCGTCCTTTGATATAAAACTCACTCCGGCCGTAGGCCCCCCTCCAGATATCAATCACCTACCTCTCTGCTCTATCTGACCCTCTGGAGAGATTCGTATCTCGATTTGAACTACATAATCTTGACGTGACCGTACCGTATCTCCCCGTTTCACATCAGGAGACAGGTCCCAATCACCAACCATCACCCCTCAATCGTACCTTGGACCGAGATTTCTTGTCCAGACCCGTACCTCTCTTCTCGCTCGGCCAAACGGTGATTCATCAGTGATTGACGACCATCAACCTTCAACTATCGTCGTTATCATCAGCATTTAACATCACCCACGTCGCTATCGCACAGCCACTGTCAGTACCTCGTCAATCAGGTTCAGGTCCCACCTCTACTTGCCAACTGGTAACATAGCGACCGACACAACACCCGCGCCTCGCTGAAACGAAACGAAACGAAACATAACCAAAAGCCCCAAAACGAGACGAGACCTACAGGTCGTTTTTGTCTGGGACGGGCCATTTTTTTTTACCCGACACAACACGACACGAGACCACCCTTACTTTCCCCCCTATCGCTTGGGCCCACCTCCACTTCTTTTGTCTTGTACGGCGCCCTTCCTTACTCTCAAAAACAGCGACAGCGAGCGAGTGACAGACATTATCAGGCACGTCGTTCTTTGTAGTAACAACAAAAGGCAGAAAGCAAAGAAAGAACCCTCGAACCTCGTTTTCTTTAGAACCATTCTATTAAGTCGAACGCTCGCAAGCGTTTTGTTCGCTGCAGTGCAAGATAGATACTGCGGAGCCTTCGCTACTGGAGAGGATCAGGCTGGCGTATATGTCTGCACCTGCAATAAGGCAAAAGCAATACCGAGCGGCCCATTTTCACAAGCTGCGGCACGATCACACGACGCTCAGATCACCTCGTCGTCAAGCAAGAAGCAAGGTCCAGTGGACAGACACCCTGAAATAGGATAGAGAGGGATAGGGATAGGGCCTCAATCACTCCCGCCTCATCGTCAATCGATCCACATTGTTCCTCTTCTCTCGGCTCTGTGCTTATGCTTATCCGTCCCAACATCACTCCTTACGACATACACGCACACACAACGTGAGAAGTAAAGTTAGGAGCTAGAACTCGGGCGTCAGCGCGGACTGTTCTTAGAGGAACGAGGAACGACTTGTCGTGCGGTGCTGCTGAGCGTCGACCTATTGGTGAGTGTTAAACTCAAACACATCAAGCACGGAAGCACGAAAGCACGGTGCTCGCCATCGCCTGTGTCTGTACTTCTGTACTTCTGTACTCGCCGTTGGTGTTAAATATACGGCCGAGCTCACGCTGCTCCGCCTTGATGGGGTCGCTTTTTCGCTTCAACTAGCCTGAATTTCATTAGTCGACACCATCACACCACACACATCCACTAATTGCAGCCACCCATCACCACCTCGTCATTCCGTTTGCACCATCAATCAGCGATCAAGACGCCGAGACAAGCTGCGCTGTGTATCTCGTTTGATCGTCACGAGGCGAGGTCATAGAAGGGCGCTTATAAAGTCAAGCTCCATCAAAGAACAAAGGCATTGGACAGCCCTGGCTTGCCCTACCCACCCCACTCCACACAAATACTTCGCACAGCACAAGCCGCTCCTTCGATACCACCCTTGGCCACCATCACCATTAACATCACCGGAAGGAAAGGTCCTCGATACTGAGCCCTTCGATTGGAGGTACCATCATCAAAGAGGGACGAGTCCGGCCCACCTACCACCTTGGACTTTTATCCGCGCCCTGTATTCTGTATCTTGATACCCACTCTCTCGCCTTCGGCCTCCGCCCATTCACTCTTAAGTGGTGTCTCGGGACGATCAGCATAGTAGCACAAAGGCAGGAACCGGCGCGGAGGTATTGTAACAAGCTCGGTGAGCTGGGCTAGGACAGAACGGCACATTGTGAGTGAGCATTGATCTTCTTCCGTAAACTGTAATTCGCTCAGTCGAAAGGACCCACCCTCGACCACATCCCATCACGCATCGATCATCCAGGTCATTTCCAGCAGAGGGCGTGGGAACTTTGATGATCCATAGACCTAACATATATACCTGAACAGCTCTTGCCCTAATCAGCAGCATCGGCATCAGCATCAGCATCAGCATCAGCATCAGCATCAGCATCAGCATCAGCATCAGCATCAGCATCAGCATCAGCATCAGCATCAGCATCAGCATCAGCATCAGCATCAGCATCAGCATCAGCATCAGCATCAACGACGCAGTTGCCATCAGTTCATGATCGCCCTATAACCATCACTATCACCATCAACCGGAAGGAAAACCTTGTAAAGTCAAGGAGAGATTGCCGTCAGGCCACTTATTTTGACCTGACCCCTCAACAACTTGTCCGCAAGGCCGCAATTCTCCGTTCAGACAACAACACTCAACACTGATTCGTTATATATCTCCCCTAGTCCCTCGACTAGAACAGTTCTAGCGTTGTACCAAACCCCTTTTCAGTTGAAAATTACTGTATCAACATTATCTTGTCTTTCGCTTTGTTACAAACCATTCTCTATCAGTGAACCAGTGAACAACGACAAAAACTCGCATCAAGATGGACGCTGGACTCGCTCATCTCGTCAGTTGGTGCGAGCCCACCAAGGGCGAAGTCCCTCCCCCGCTCACCGTGAGTAGTCATCCCCATAGATACATTCTGCTGTGCTGATACGTGTCGCGCAGGGACCATCCCTTACGATCTCACCTCTTCCTGCTCCCCATCCACCGACAGTGTTTCTGTTTGGCGGCAAGTCCGTACAGACTCGTCGCCTGATAGCAGACATGTGGGCCATGAATATCGCCACCAGAATATGGCAGCGAGTGGATGCGGGTGATGGTCCCGGGCCGAGATACTTCCATTCGATGGATGTCTGTGAGTGAACCCCGGACGCTTGGATCGTTCAGTGAAACGGTCGATGCTGATATGTCTTCTACAGGGGAGGACAAGCTTGTATGCTTTGGTGGTATGTCGGACTCCGATCCAATGTCGGTACACAACGACATCTGGTTCTTTGACTGTCTTTCTCGTCAATGGCTTCCTCAACCATCACCCGTTGTAGGCTTGGGCATCTCCCCATCAGCGCAACAAGATCCCTCACTTCTACCCTCCGCTCGGTATGCCCATCTCAGCGCCATCTCAAGGGGCAAGCTCATCGTTTCTGGCGGACAACATTCGGACAACTCGTGGATCTACGAGATCAACGTGTATGACTTGAAGAAGAGGATATGGGAGTCAAAGACTGAACAGCCCGAGATGGGCGGTCTCCACTCGAAAGGGGCATACAGGAGTGTATCGACTTCGTCTAAGATGCGGGTTGTCATACCACATGTAGGTGTCGAATTCAAGACTGGACCTGCACACAGCTATTCTGTCGATGAAGAGGGCGAAGGAGGAGGTGAGTGATTAGTTCATGATACGATACTGGCTTCCGCTGACCCTTTTCAACAGATGTGTGGTGCTACTCCAACTACGATTTCGCAAAGGTCCGACGGGAACTCGAAGTGATATCACCCGATCTTTCCACCCCCTCGAACCCGTCCGAGAAACATGTCTCTCCGCCGTTCTTCGATCTTCGAGATGAGTCAGACCGAATGAAGGGTCACTCACAGCCTCCCGGACTGCGATTCCCCACTGGCGGTATCGTCGGGAACAACTTCATCTTGTGTGGCCTTTACCTCGCCTCATCCTCAGCGGCCTTCTCGATCTGGGCACTCAACCTCGACACCATGAATTGGAGACATCTCGAACCCAATGTCTTGGCCACCGGTAGCTGGAACAGGGCAGTACTCTGGCCTGAGAAGGCTAGAATACTTGTCTTTGGCAACAATGAATACGACCTTGCGTCAGACTATAGTCGAAGAGCAGTCAACCTTGACCACGTCGCCGTCATCTCATTGGAAGCGTTCGGTATCTATCAACCGCCCAAGTTGGAAGTACCTGCCAAAATCCAACAGGCTGGCTTGACTCTGCTCGATGAGAAGCTCGCATCCGATTTTGAAGTAATCTGCGATGATGGACGACGAGTCAAGTGTTCTCGACAAATCCTATCGGAACGATGGTCTTGGTTCGCCGAGCAGGAACAGACGCTCTCCGAGAAGGCTGCAGGAGTGCTTTCCGCTGCTCCAGCTGTGGATATCAACGATACCCTTCTTGGCTCATTCACCCCTGCAAGGCTTGCCCCCACCAACCTCACCCTACCGGAACCCTTTCCAGTCTGCGTCGCCCTGGTGCAATATTTCTACACTCTCTCCTTGGCCACACCTCTGCAAAATCGAGCTCCTGTCCTTTCCGCTCTGCTGTTCTTGGCCAAGCAATACAAGATCGACAGACTACAAAAGCTCGTTATCCATGCCCTTCATGAGCGACTCGAGCCATCGATCGCTGTCGGTATCTACGAGATTGCTACTCTGGCTGGCGAACAGTGCCTTCAAGTCCGAGCACTTAACATGATACATGTGAGTCCCTGGTGCTAAGATTCCCCGAACATGCGTGCTGATATTGGAAGTTGCAGAGTGCCAAGAATGCAGCTGCCCGCAATCACCGACAAGGACCTTCCGGCTCGCAGAACACTGAGAGTGGAAGTGCCAGCTCGACCAGTCAGCCGAATGTGACACCGACTGGCACTTACCCTAGCACTGAGGCGTCTTCGAACCCTTCGACCGGTGTTCGCGGTGGACCTGTCGATGATGTGCCATATCGAAGAGCTCGAGCCGACTCTTTGACTGTGCCCGATGATGTCCTTCTTCCCGGCAGTCCCGATGCGTCGTGTTATGATGGCCTACATGTAGTGGAAGATGTTCGTGAGGAGAAGGATGAGCAGGTCAACGCTCTCTTGGCTGCTCTCGATGTGAATCGCACTATCAGCCGCAAGGCTTCTCTGACCCCGTCAGATGCTAGTGTGGCATTCACTCCTTCAGTTCCCGACATCTCCGCGCCTGTGCCCCCACGTCGACACCCGCTGCGACTTCCAGTCCCGGCGCCAAACCCTGGTGCATATCGATCTACCCCACTTCCCATGACTCCAGATATCACTTCACACGAACGGGGATTCCACAGGCCGTCCAGTCCCACAAACTCGGATGTCACCTCCAACTTCCCTTCTACCCCTGCTGAATCGCTCAGAGAGTCCTGGATCGTTCCTCCCAGCCGAGACTTCTCAGCATCCATGGGCGATAGTCGATCCAGCTCGTCCTCTGGCCATGGGCTACCTCCTCTTCCCGAGTTCGGTTCGACGGGCCATTATGGGGACTCATTCAGTATGCGACGAAACCAGTCGTTCCGAACGAAGCACCGGGAAGCGCTCGTGGACCCCCTGGCAGATGGAAAGAGGCTCAACACTTCGACCTTAGAGACGGCTGGTTTGTTGCCGCCTGTCACGCCCCCACCCCAGTCTTTCAGCCATCAACAAACACGAGCGCTTGAATCCATGTCCTCGCATCACACGGTTGCGTCATATTACTTTGAGGCAGCTTCATCGCCATCTGGACTTTCACGAGCAACTTCTTCCGGCTCCATCTCGGCTTCACCAAAGCTGAATAGGTCCAGGCAATTCTCGATCATGACCGACTCTTCTTCCGGTCAATCCACAAGGGAGATCAAGCTCGGCTCACTCCACGGGAACAACACGCAAAGTACCACTTCTTTCCCGGATGAGTCGACATCGACCCTCTACAGGCCAGCGACGCTTGCGTCTACCTTCAATGATGGGTCCAGTATCAGCTCTGGCTCGACAGGCACTTCCTCCAAACGCGCTGCCAAAGCCGAGATGAAACTGTGAGTCATCACTACACCGATGGAGAAACAGCTGAAGAACAAGTCGCTGATTCTCCTTTTTTTTTAATCTGACTAATCAGGATCCGTCAAGCTGAGAAAGATGCCAAGAAAGCCGAAGCACAGGCTCGATTCGAAGCTCTCCGAGCCGAACAAGCCAAGAAGATGGCTATTGTCAAAGCTGAAGCTCAGAGACAAGCCGAGATCAAGGCGAAAGAACAACAAGCTGCCAAGAAAGAAGAGAAAGCTCCCAAGAGTAAATGGGGTAAGCTTGGTAAAGGCTTAACGGATGCTGTACTGTTCCCATCCAGTGGATCGAGCAACCAGATGTTTTAGACGATTCTTGTACACAAAGAAGAAATAGGAGAAGCAAAAAGAGGAAGATATGGCAGATCAGCCAATGTGCGCGAGAGAGAACAACGAGGCGAAGAACAATAACGAGGATTAAAACTGAAAAATGTCATATATACAGTAGAGTAGAATAGATTTGCGGAAGATATCATCTCGAGACGACACTTACGATTTCATACAGTTGTTTATTTATTTTTCTTTTCGTAATATCTTGGTTCTTGGGCATGAGGTTTCTAGAGTATGTACCGCATGCATGATACATGTACATCATACGCGAGATACTGCACATGTCCGTGACTGAGGTCCGCTATGACAACTGCTCCCGAGGTAATTTAATCTCGATTAACACGGGTGTGTACAACTCTCGACTCTGCTGTTCCCGAAAAGGTTTTCCGGAGTGGTGGTGGGGTTTTCCGCCCAGTGGTGGAACCCGGACAAGGATTGCTGGTCTACAAGTCGTAAGCCCAATTATTGCGTATCAAGAGGATCGAAGAAGCATTGAGAATAGAACCAAGCCCAAGCGGCGCAAAAGAGCTGAAGCAAAGACTACTCGTACGATCCTCTACCAACGTTTTCGATCGAATCAGATGCTCATGGGGCCATTCGGTTGTCAATGCACCCCTCAATGCTTGTGGAGAGCTTCGAGACTCGGGAGCTAGCTGCACCTGGGCTCGCCATAACGAATTGAAGCCAGTTGATACCATCCTTACAGCACTTGTAGGCATGCCACCTCCTATACAGGACTGTGAAGATTGAACTGCCACAGGTGCCACTATCCAGATATTTCCCCGCCCGCTCACTCGCCACGTGGTCACCGTATGCCATCACTTACACTTGATACAAGCGCGATGCGAAATGCGAATCTCAATATGATATTGACCTGACTACATGCAACATTCACCTAAACCTATTGACATTCCATCCTCTGCGTGCTTTTCTAGCTATACATTCATACATAACACTATATAAACAGGCCAGCTAGCATCACCGTCATCATGTCCGGCCGAGATGCTCGAGATAGAGCTCCGCGAGTGAAGAACCGTGCCCCCGCGGCGGTACAGGTGAGTTGGCCTTCCCCCTCCGCCCTCAGTTGGCTTCCGGAACGTCTCAACTGACTTGATTTGTCAACAGATCACCGCGGAACAACTTCTCCGAGAGGCGCAAGAGCGACAAGAACCCTCTATTCAAGCTCCCAAGCAGCGTGTAGAGGATATCGAGGAGCTTTCAGAATTTCAAGGGAGGAAACGAACGGAATTTGAAGGTCGTATCAGGTATTCGAGGGATAATATCAGAGGTGAGTTACCCTCTCGTTATAATCGCTATGTATAGCGAGATCAACGCTGATATTGTTTGATGTAGCGTGGATTAAGTATGCTCAATGGGAGTCTAGTCAGAATGAGTTCGAGAGAGCGCGATCCGTGTTTGAGCGAGCGCTGGATATAGACCCCCGATCAACGGAACTATGGGTGAGTTTTTCCATCACCGAAACGAGATTTGAGGATATAGCTGATCTGTCTCTGCAGCTACGATACACTGACATGGAGCTGAAAGCTCGAAACATCAATCACGCTCGAAACCTCTACGACCGAGCCGTTACTCTTCTCCCTCGAGTCGACGCCCTATGGTACAAATACGTCTATCTCGAAGAGCTTCTCCTGAACGTCCCTGGTGCGAGACAGATCTTTGAACGATGGATGCAATGGGAGCCAAATGACAAAGCGTGGCAGAGTTACATCAAGCTTGAAGAGCGATATAACGAGCTGGATAGGGCATCCACGATCTATGAGAGGTGGATAGGGGTTAGACCTATACCGAAGAACTGGGTGACTTGGGCCAAGTTTGAGGAAGACCGAGGTCAGCCTGATAAGGCTAGGGAGGTATTCCAGACTGCGTTGGAATTCTTCGGAGATGAGGAAGAACAGGTCGAAAAGGCTCAGCAGGTGTTTGCGGCTTTCGCGAGAATGGAGACGAGGTTGAAAGAGTTTGAGCGAGCAAGAGTCATCTACAAGGTGAGCTAAATAAGATTTTCATCATCATTCTGCGTCCGACGCTAATGATACCTTGATCAGTTCGCTTTGGCCCGATTACCTCGGTCGAAATCTTCGAACTGTGAGTGAGAGCCCCAAATCAAGTAGACGCTGTAAGTGATGCTGATAATCCCGCAGTATACGCCGCCTATACCAAGTTCGAGAAGCAGCGTGAGTCATCCATCTTCCACCAGGTCGTTCAGATGAACGTCATCATGCTGACCCTCTTTTCAACATATAGACGGAGACCGGGCTGGCGTCGAACTTACCGTTCTTGGCAAGCGAAGAATACAGTACGAGGAAGAGCTGGCATACGACGGAACAAACTACGATGCCTGGTTTTCGCTTGCCCGTTTGGAAGAGGACGCGTATCGGGCAGATAAGGAGGACGGGGAAGACGTCGAGCCGACAAGAGTCAGGGAGGTGTACGAGAGGGCTGTGGCGAATGTTCCGCCAGCGATCGAGAAGAGATATTGGAGAAGATACATCTACTGTGAGTCTTGATATGTCCACTCTCTACTCTATATCAGCTGCGTATGCCTGACACGCGCACGTAGTATGGCTCCAATATGCCGCCTTTGAGGAGATCGACACGAAGGACTACGATCGAGCCAGAGACGTTTACAAGGCTGCCATCAAGCTTGTTCCTCACAAGTCTTTCACCTTTGCCAAGGTGAGTCGACAACCTCTTAACTGAGCATGGTGAACGATCTAACCTATTTATTGGTTGTATAGCTTTGGTTATCGTATGCCTATTTCGAGATCCGTCGGCTTGACGTTTCCGCTGCGCGAAAGGTACTTGGAGCCGGTATTGGGATGTGCCCCAAGCCCAAGCTGTTCACGGGATACATTGAGCTGGAGATGAGATTGAGAGAATTTGATCGAGTACGAACGCTATACGAGAAATTCCTTACAGTGAGTTCAAGCATTCCCTTCCCAAGTCCAACTGTAACATCTATACTGAGCCTGCAACCTCGGCGTTCTCAGTACGATTCATCGCTCAGCTCAGCCTGGATCCAATGGACCCAAGTGGAGAGTGCTGTCGAAGACTTCGAACGAGTCCGAGCCATCTTCGAGCTGGCCGTACAACAAGCTCTCGATATGCCCGAGATCGTCTGGAAAGCGTACATCGACTTCGAGGCTGGCGAAGGAGAACGAGAACGTGCTCGACACTTGTACGAGCGATTACTCGAACGAACATCCCATGTCAAGGTTTACATCTCTTACGCTCTTATGGAGGTCTCTGTACTTGGTGGAGGAGAGGACGAAGATGGGAATGAGATTGAGGGTGAGGCTGGAGAACCTGAACGGGCTAGAGCGATCTTTGAGAGAGGATACAAGGATCTACGAGCCAAGGCCGAGAAGGAAGACGTGAGTATTGGCATTTTAACGGCCGCTAAACTGCTTAACTCGTCCCGGAATAAACAGTACTGACTTTGCTTATTGTATCAGCGAGCATTGCTTCTCGAGGCGTGGAAGAACTTCGAGGCGGAGCACGGTACGACCGAGGAACAGGCCAAGGTGGAAGAGATGATGCCTACGACTCGAAAGAGGTGGAGGAAGGCAGAGGACGGCAGTGGTGCTTTGGAAGAGTGTAAGTTGACCCGTTCATTCTTTACTACTTATTACACCCACCCATCACACAGAGCAGGATAATCATGAGATTCCCCTTCCACATTGCTAACGAACGATTTTATCATGTCCAAATAGACTGGGATCTTATCTTCCCGGACGACGAGCGAGATGCCAACCCGACATCATTCAAATTCTTCCAGGCTGCCCAGGCATGGGCTCAGCAGCGGGAAGGCGAGGAAGGTGGATTGTCCTACGACTTACCGTCAGATTCGGATGAAGACGAAGAGGAAGACGAGGACGAGGACGAGGGAGAAGGAGAAGAGGAAGCGGCTGGAGAGGCTCAGTCTCAACCTATGGATCAGGATGCTTAGGCTTGTTTATGTAGATGTCGGTCTGAAGTTGGATAGGGGCAGAGTCGAGTCTTTTGGCGCGCCTGAATTACTAAGCGTGCTGTCACGATAGACCCCCCTTTATCATGTATCGGATATATCAGAGACTCTAGATTTCAACGTCACTTCTTCCAGCGGTCTAGTCAATCAAGGCAACTACGAGAGATTCTGAACAACGGGTCATGAGGCGAAGTTCGTTCGCTGCAGCTGTATGATACGGATCGGCCCCAAGGATTTCTGCGTCCGACCTAAACGATCGCACAATATATCGGTGTAAAACGATTCAATGTATTACAGGTGCCTCGCGCTTGTTGTCCTCCTTGCAAATGCAAAGCAGGATTTCGTATCAAAATTAACATATGAGCACAAACTTTACGTTAAGGGCAGGATCATTGCCTTATATTACAAAGGGTATGGTACACTATATGTGAGCATGTATTCAACACAACCCGTCTTATCTCTGTCTCGCCTTGTTCAGAGACTCTTCGCTGTACATCGTATATCCTTCATTCTTTTACTGAGTAATATCTGTTCCGTTCCGTCCAACTTCGTTCTCTGCTCACTTGAGCGATCACAACACGATGGAAACACAACTTTCGTATCGGCCTGCAGCTCGACGCTCCGACCTATTCGCGTATCGGCATTCTGAGGTGTTCGGGATTATTGCGGATGAGCACCTTGACTTCTGCGTTTGCTCTCGTCTACATATCGTTTTCGACCCGACGAGCGGATTTCAGATTAGCGTTATACACTTCCGACTGTAATGTTCGGCACAGTGCTAGCACAGAAAGAGGGAACGAGACGAGACCGGATCGTCCTTTTCCTACTCACAAGCTTTATAAGCAGCATGCAGCGTTTCCTCTCTCTCTTTGTCAGAAGGCTCTGCGTGTGCAGAGGTACTACCTCTGCTACCGGTATCATTCAGGTTCATGTCCTCGAATTGCTTCTCAACAGGTCGTGGCGGTACAGCTGGGGCGGGAGCCTGTGTCGAGGTCGAGTTTGAGGTTGAGGCCGATGAGGTTCCAGTGGCAGCAGGTCGAGGAGGGACTACAGGTGGTTTCTCGGCTGAAGTTGCGGTGGCGGCGGCAGCAGCAGCAGCTTCCCTTTGCTTTGACGCAGGCGTATCGACCTTGACGAAATCATCGGCTGGTTGCGATTCTTCGTCTTTTCGGATACCCAGGTAAGCCTGCTCAATGAAATTCTATTCAGCTTTTATCGTCCCCGACCAATAGCAATAGGAGTCCACTTCAATGATTGACGATACGATGGAGGTATAACACGACCACGACAATTTTGGATCACGTACCTCTGCCATCAAGCCAAGGGCTAGAGCTCGCATATCCCTCTTCTCTTTAGGCACAGAAGGGTCCGATAATACCTTGTCACACGTCTCTCGGATAATACCTTCGACTTCTAGCTTGGCGCCCTACGCATGTCGAATGAGCGATGGATGTATGACCGGTGGAAATTAGCTGACTAATCACCAATTCGGCGAAGGGCTGATCCCCCAGCTCACCTTCCACAACGTTCGCATGCCTTGCTCTGCGGCTTGCTCCTCCAACTTTCGAAGCTGCTCAGGGGCCATCCCGCTCTGCTCGGCAGCTTGCAACTTATCGAATACTTGCTTGAGCTCAATAGCTGATCGGACGGTGGTCACACTATGGTACGCATTGGGCTGTGTTAGCAGATCCTTAGATACTGGTTTACCTCAACCATGTCACTCACGTATCGCCGATGACATTGAACGTGGTCTTCGCTCCGTGGAACCAACCAAGAGGTGCAAATTGAGATGAAGCCTAACAAAGATAGTGCAGGTAAGCTCGAGTCTGAAACTTAAGACCACGATGCGAAACTGAGCATACCATATGCTGAGCTGACTTGACCCGGTAAGCCCCCCCGATGGCATTGAGCAGCTCGGTACCATAGCTTTCTTCCTTCAGATCTCTGCAACGTGCTATTAGCTCGCGGCCCCAATCATCCATAATCATTCGGATTGACGTACTCGGCCTCTATACGACAGATTTCCTGCAAAGAGTATTATAGGATTTCAGCCTCAATACATGATGTTGATATAGGTAGAGCAGACAGTTGCAGACTTACCCTGAACGAGGCAGCGACCAGCTTATCTTCAGGCCCCTTAGCACCCTCGGTATAGATGTTCAACTTGTTGATCAAGTTCTGAGCGAGCTTGTCCACTCTGGCTCGTCTAGCTTTTGCCTTCTCCTCCATGACCAATCTGTCTCGCGCCATCTTCCGCTGCATCGCCTCGGGCTTCATCATTGGTTTACCTCCAGGACCCATCATGTAATCGTTAGGATCCTGATCGCTCTGCTGTTGGAATGCGTCCTTCATGTCTTTACCTACAGCCAACGACGATTCGAAGAAAGGCAATCAGCCAACGTACAGTACTCGAGGCAAACGGCAAACTGATCGGGCGAGCACAACAAAGAAAGTATGAGAAGGGTGGCAGGTTGACTTACCGATACTAATATTACCAATCAGATCCTCGAACCTATCTCCGCCAAACATCTTGCCAAACACCTCTTCGGGATCCTGGAATCCACCTGCAGGCTCGGCCACACCACCTCCATTCTTCTGTCCAAACTCGTTGTATTTGTGACGCAGCTCGGGATCGGAGAGAACCTGGTAGGCGATGGAGATTTGCTTGAACTGGAAACATCGACGAGAACAAGGACAAGAACCAATTAGCTTACTTGCCGTAGGGGTGGAGAAATACTGTTTGGGTTGGATGGATTTGGACCTACCTTTTCCTCGGCATCCGGATCGTCTCTGTTCTTGTCAGGATGCAGCTGGACATGGTTTGTAACAAAGATGATCAGCCTGACCCAAGAGAGAAGATATGAAGAACCCTTGACATACCTTGATAGCCAGTCGTCGATAAGCCTTCTTGACTTCAGCATTGGTACATTGACTATCCAGTCCAAGGACATCATAGTAGGCCAGATCGATCGGATTCCGATCCGTACCAATACCTCCTCTTCTACCAGATGATGAAGGGCCCGAGTTGGAGTTGGTGTTGTTACTCGAACCTGCACCTGGGAATCGCGATGACGATGAAGATGACGATGAGGAAGAGGTCGGTTTAGGTTGAGGGTGATTGAAGAATTGCTTGCACCTGTATGATTACGTTGGAGGAGCAGGCAGCATCAGCGACTATCCCCCCCAGTTGACCAGCTACACATATAGTGTAAGACTACTATGCTAGTATTATCAAGAGGTTGATCGAGTCTCAATCAAAGTCTGGACTCACCCCCCACAACGGACTCTCAAAGTCCCGATGAATGTAGGCGGCAACATGTATTCCTGCTGGGATCTGCAATTGGGGCAATCGGCAGGTATATACGTGCCCCTTGGTCGGGAATCTACAATGGTCGACATCTTTGACGGGCCGATGCGATGCGATGCGATGATAGGAGCTCAACTTGAACGTATCTTGTTGGGACAACGGTGTGGAATATTGCTCCTGCTGGTGCTTGGTGAGTTTCAGTGAGGGCGCACGTGAGTGAAGGCTAAATAGGATTACAGCTTAATAGCACTGCGTTGTGTATAAACGAAGGGAGTCTTATCGGGTGGGATAGCAATATAGCAATCACTGAGAACGTCGATCAACTGGTGAGTTAGTGACAGAGGAGGGTGACCGATGCACGAGACGGGCGGTGTGGCGATGACGTTGCGTAGTAACTAGTCACTAGCAGTCACTTACACCATACATACGCGTTCTAGTTCTAGTTCTAGTTCTAGTTCTAGTTCTAGTTCTTGGCAATCCGCAAGCAATCATTCGGCCATGGACCACAGTCACCAACACCCCGAGTGACACCGAGTGACACCGAGTGGCAATTGGGTCATACATACTCGATCAAGCACAAGCAGTCTTATCTGCATTCGATTTCATTTGCATCTGCATTTACATTTGCATCTGCGTGCGATCGCTTGATCCAACAGAATCGAGTGGTTCAGTGGTTTGTTAACATATAATTTATAGGTTCCTTTACATATCCGTTGATAGTGATATCTAAAACACACAGCTAGAGAAACAAAAACAAAAACAAAAACAAAGTGATCCTGGAGAGAGCGAAAAGACAAAGAAAAGGCGAGAGAAACCAAAGAGATCTTAGAGCTGAATTGTCCTTTCCAAGCACTCACAGCCAATAAACTAAGCAATAAGCTCAACAGAATAATATGAATGATAGAAGCCTCCAAGCCTACAGTATATCACTTCGAAAAACATCCTATATGAATGAATGTATATATATGTTTTCTGTGAACCAAATCACAAGAAAATGAACAAAGATCCTCCTCCTCCCGCGGCTACATGTGGACAGGATCGCCCCCAGCCGGATCAAGCCATCCCGCTTAAAGCGATGAGTCCTTTTGTCTATGCACTGACCCGCTATACCCGCTATACCCACCGACTCGCCTTGGGTGCATTCCCGCCCCTTCCTCCTCCGAGGCCCATCCCCTCCGCAGCCCGATGATATACATCATCATCCCCATCATCATAGGCGCCCGCTCGCTCCTCGTCGCCTCCATGGTATGCGGCATACGGATCTTCGGTGTACTGTCCGCTCTTGGCTCTTTGTTGTTGGAGGTACGGGTCATCGTTGTATCCCATTGCCGATGCTGGTGCTCGCCCTGATTCTTGTCGGACAGCATTCTGCATTTGAGATTGCGATTGCGATTGCGAGGGACGTCGATTGATATCGAATTGACCATCGTTGTTTGGTGATCCGAGCGCGACACCCCATTCGCCAGAGACTACTTGCCTGTTCGCATTGTTGTGACTGTCATTTCCATATCCAGGCGGAGCGAGCGTCTCCATCCCTGTTCCACGTGCTTCAGCCTCAGCCTCGGCCGCTTTCTTCTGCGCGGCGGCGAGAGCCAAAGGCGATGGTTTCTTGGGTTGATGCCTGTAGGCAGGGTCGACGCTGGCGTTGGCAGCGGCAGATTCAGCAACAGCCATCCTCGCCTGTGCTCTCTTCGAAGACTTCTCGGTCCGAGCTGGAGCTTGCTGCTCTTTCGTAGGCGATTCAGGTTCAGGTTCATGTTCGTATTCATTTTCGTGTTCGTGTGAAGGCTCGGAGACGGAAGCGAGGACAGATTGTTTTTCAGCTGGGTAGGCGTTTGATCCGAATGGGTTTGAAGGGTTTGAAGAGTCATTCGAGACACTTCGTCGGTGATATCCATGAGGTTGTTGACCTTGACTCTGAGTCTGATCATGACCATACTTTTCGCTCGAGTCGAACTGAGGTATAGGCTGACCGTACTGATCGTAGCCATAAGTTACACCGCCAGTCTCGAATCCAGGCTGAGTAGCGTATCCGAACGCCCCGCCGCCAGTCGCAGGAGCCATGTTCTGCTGCCCAGCCGAAGGATTGTTGTAACCGTATCCACGCTCCTTGAAGGGATCCTGACCTTGTTGGACTGCATATTTCGGTAAAGCAGGAACGGGAGGTACGAAACCTTTCTCATTGATGGGTGATTTCTGTCCACCACCACCGCCGCCAGTGGCGGTTGTAGACGCTGAGTTCGCTCGAGCGGAAGATACGGATGGTCGAGCGGACTGTTCGGCCCTTTTTCTCTTTCGTCGTTGACGTGCTTCCCATGCGGCCTGAGAAAAAATAAAGGTCAAGTCGAGTCAAGTCAGCGTCTATCAGTCAAAATGAGGCGAAGCATAGTTGTACGCGCGCGCTGAGAAACATATCGTTACTCACCCTACGTTCCCTCTTCACCTTCCTAGTCCACCAGAACCAGATCCCAAATCCGGCCAGAGCGAGAGCCATACCACCCACTAAAGCAGGAATGGCAATAGCAACGGGGAATCCTGATTTCTTGGCTGTTGTATCGTCTGTAGAAGAGGTGGTGTTCTTCATTACGCTGACAGTGACATAGGTCTGTCGTTTGTCTAGTATTATAGGCAAGAGAGGGTTGGGCGGTGTTGTAGGGAGAAGAAGGGGAAGGGATTCGGTAGGAGGGAAGGGCGGGAGCGCCGTAGTTATTGATGGTGCCATTTTGAAAAGTGATTGTCTTCTATGACGGTATGTGGCCGAGAGGGAACCAACTATACCCTGTGTGATAATTCGCAGTGTCAGTGTCTGTCGATATCGATGGGATCCACAGGGATCCACAAGATGAGAGGGAACGGCAACGGCAGAGATATTAGTCAAGCTCAAAGACGAGGAAGCGAGACACTGCACTTTGTCGAAGGGATTCCGACGATCTTCCCTCCTGATCAATCCATACGTAGTGTAGATCATCCACGAAGACAACCTTTCATTCTTTCCGAAAGGAAGGCACAAAGGTCCGTCTCATCCCATCCCGTTCCAGAACAGATTAAATTTCTCCCTTCTCACACGGTACCCCTGTTCACTTTACTACCAGGTTGATCTCGGTCATGAATCAATCTCCAGCTCCAAACGAATCGACTAAGTCGCGCTTCCGACACAGATCCTGCCTTATTCTAGAGCGCATCGAGCGTGGCTGACGAAATGCTGGGGAACCGATAGGATATGACCATCGCACCCCATGAGGGCCAATCACGAAAGCTAGGGGGCCATGCGGTATGATGGGAACATGAACAAGAGGGAAGGAAGCCCACTCACGTGTCGATTTGAATCAGTCGTAGGCCGACGCAATGCGACTCCAGTGACGACGAAGATCACTCTCGAATCTGACTCTTTTTTTGTTTGGTTGCCTTTAAAGAATCTTTTGGATCCTGTGACCTTGAGCGAGAAGTACAAAGGCCAGCCCAAACTGTAGTCCGCCGTATGATTGGCGTTGAGCGTGGTGCAAGTCTTGAGTTGTTGTTACTGAGGATTAAGATGGCCGATCTGGGTGATGTATCGTGACTCCACTCTCAGTGAGGGAAGGGGTCTGTTCAAACGGTGAAAGAGTGTATTATAGGTGAGTTGCTGTGTCGTTATCGCGAGAGAGAAGAACGGGGTCTATGAAAATGAAGATCGATGAGATTGGATTTGATATACAAAGAGGAAGGAAAGAAGTTTGATTAGGGGTCGATGGATGGTGTTGGTATACTTGGCAATATCAAAGCTCAAAGCTCAGATCTCAAGCAATTGACAAGTAAGGTAAGACAAGACAATCCAAACTCAAGCAACGAGGACTACCACTGTTGGATGAATGGATCGCATGATCACCGCAACAACGCTCAATGCTTGGATTGTAATACATCTCGGCGGGTGTTTGACGCGGAGCATTGCAATTGCAATTGCACGGACCAAACAAACAATGAAACTAGCCAGCAGTATGCAGTATGCAGCGCGTATTTTTGTACGGTAATGCAGGAAAACAATCACATTAAGCGTGATCCTATTATCCCAATTCCTGGGTGTTCTAGGCATAAGAGCAGAGGCCTGTGCAGGGGGTATACAGGGTGCACGAACCGGCTCCTTTCAGGGTTCGTAACAAGGGTTTGTTTTGCTTGTGCGGTTTCTACAGAGAATTGCTTCGGGGTGTGGCAATGTGCCTGCTGGCGCAGGCCGATATTCTATTGGGCATATTTGGCATATTTGGCAGTGGCACCATATGGTTTATTCAAGTGCATCCTTTAGGGCATTGGGAAGTTTCCTCGGCATATGGGCATCCGTGACATACTGTACGAGGTACACGTCTGTTTCTGAGGGGCCAATGTCAATGCGTAGAAACATCGTCAATAGTCCATGAAGAGTGACAACAACAATCCTGCTGAGCAACCTGGTCATGCCTGACATTAGGGGAAGAAGTGATGGAGACACACTCAACCGCGATGTCGAAAGTTTGTCTCTCAACAGAGTCTTTCGTCTCATTCGAAGCCAATGCCAATGTGACCTGTCACAGGCAATGCAGCAAAGAAGAGGTCTTGCAGGTACTGACCCCGAGACTAGACTGATCTGCGACAACTACAACTACAATTTGAAACTGATCCACTAGTCATTGTATCATGAAAGAATCTGCATGCCCCAATAGTACAAACAGAATTCCCTTTTTTTCGCAATGACCACAAAACGAGTACCGAAAGAGAAAGCGTTTTACGCTTAAGCCTCCTGAGCTCGCTGTCGTCGTCGCTGGTCTCGCTCCTCGGCAATGGAGAGCTTGACACCCTTGCCCTTGGGCAAAGAGACCTGGGCCTTGGCACCCTCGCCAATGACGAAAATGTTGGAGAGTCTGCAGAGAATGGCGGGATGAATCAGTAAGGGGTTCCACGATTTATATATTCGTGTATTGGTTGGTTCACTCACCGGGTAGCGAAGACTCGGTCAAGGACGTCCTTGACGTGGACAATGTCGAAGCCGCCCAAGTGTCGCTCCTTGTGAACAATGACACCTGATCGACCCATGTTTCGACCACCGGTAACCATGACAACGTTTCCGGGCTCGAACTTGATGTGGTCTACAATCTTGTTCTGGACAAAGTCAAACTTGACAGTGTCGTTGACCTTGATAGCGGGGTCGGGGTATCGGATAGTTCGGCCGTCGTGGGTGACAACGTAAGGGACACCCTTGGCACCGAGCTGATGTTTTCGGACCTTGAGGAGCTTGAAGGAAGCCTCCTCGGGGGTGATTCGGTGGATGGTGAATCGGCCCTTGACGTCGTAAAGAAGTCGGAAGTGCTCGCCAGACTTCTCAATGGTGATGACATCTGAGCGAACGCAAACACAGAACCGAAGCGTTAGCAAAAGTGTTGACCTATCACATATGAAGCCAGTTCTGCCATCAAGTCTCTAACTCACCCATGAAACCAGCGGGGTAGGTCTCGTCGGTTCGGACCTTTCCGTCGACCTTGATGAGTCGCTGCTTTACGATAGCAGTGACCTCTCGACCGGTGAGGGCGTACTTCAGTCGGTTTCGGAGGAAGACGGTCAAGGGGAGGGATTCTCTAAGCTTGTGGGGACCGGGAGAAGGTCGGGGAGCCTAACAAGCCATGCGCGCAAAAGATAACAAAATCCAACTTTTATATCAGACCACTGATATATAATAGGAGATGCAATGTTTTTGTCGCCAGCGAGATTTAACTCACGTAGGTCCCGCCCAACTTGTCAAGCATCCATGAGGATGGAGCTGCCAATCGCTTCAAATGCTTTTTAGGACCTCGACCCTGAAAAAGACATCCCGAATTGATTTGAACAGCACAATATTGAGCAAGTGGGATAAAATGGAATGGAATAGAATGGGGAATGGATAGGAAGGAGAGAAAGAAGAGAACAACCAGACGTCAGCTCATCCGTATAATAGATGCGGTCGGTATCGAGGGGTAGATCCAGATCCAGATCCAGCGGGTTGACGATATCGATTGATCGGACCATTTGACGTGACAGCGAGTGCAATGACAACGACAGCGATAGCGATAGCAAGAGCGAGAGCAAGAGCGAGAGCAATGCGACTTTTTGCCCCGTTTCCCCCTCCCCCCCCAAACGAGAACTGCTAGCCATCCGGCGGACTGAAGCATAAGCTAAGCGTTGCGCATCCTTTCCAACATGCCGCCGATAGCAGCCATCTAGGTGTGATCTCCGTCCAGCCCTCTTCCGAAGCAGTGCCATAATCCCATCCCAATCGCTCCATTTCGCTCAAGCTATCATCGCTGTCGCTGTCGTTGTCGCTTTCGCTGTCGTTGATCATTGGTCGGTCCGCCGCCGGCGTGGTAGTAGTCGTTCGTCGTCGTCAAGCCGCAGGTTGGAGTATGATATGGGTATGCTAGACTTACCATTTTGATTCTTGATGTATGGAAACAGAAAGATCAGATCAACAGTCTTGAGAAAATGAATGTTAAAGGTGTGATACGAGGAGCAGAGTCAGGAGGTAACGTGCCGCCAATCGAGAGGGCAGGCGTGTGAGGCAGTGAGGCATCAGGCGCAGAGTAGACTGCATAGACAAGAGGACGAGCAGTGTAGAGCTCAGAGCTAGTAGCATACACACGCATATACCCTACCCCCAAACGCAGTGCCACTCACCATTACCGCTACAAGTGTAAATCCTGAATCGCCGGAAACGCGAGACGGCCGAGTCTAGATGTGGCACATTATCTCAGGCCCTTAACCCCGACCACCCCCTTCTTTATGTCCGACATCGACGATTCCGTCTTCTCGCGCCTTTCGGTCGAACCATGCATGCGTCATATCCGTTCGTGGATGCAATCATCCTAGGCATGGATGATCTTCTTTGTGCACCGGCCACTTCCAGCAATCAAGACTCGGTCGTTTCGACTCAGGTGCTTAGCACACTTGCTTCAGATCGATCGCGAACGCAGATGCAATCGCGAGTGTGCAATCAATATACATGGTCTTCTATATGTACCTGTTCTAACACCAAAGGACAGCATTTCTCCATACGTAGGTGCTCGGCCAGAGGTGGGTTTTCTAAGGCTCAATGACATCTGTGATATCGTAGAATTCTCGAGCGAACCTTTGCTGGACTTGCAATGTACTCTCATCCTGCCCAACACAGCAAATTACGAAACATTAGTGTCAGACGATCGACGACCATGCTGCTTGGCCAACGATATGAGAGCAAAGGCAAAGGTGAGCTTACAGCTGTTGGGGCGATACCCCTGACGGAGAGGTACTTTCTGCCCGCTACAAGGTAAGAGACAAGGGGTATCAGCTACGGCGCATAACACGACTCTGTGAGGTGTTGTTCCAGACATCAAAGGGGATGTGAGGACTGTTTATGGCCCATTTACTCGCGCACTCACTCAGAAGGTCACCATCTACCTCGCCTGACAAGGATGAACCCTTAGCGCCGAACAAGACACCGCCTGCTTCTCGTAGAATACACGTTCCGGCCTGTCAATATATCAATAAACAATCAGCGCCAATGCATTCTCCCTTCTTCAATTGAAAGTGTATTCATCATACTCACACAAACATCCCATGCCCAACACTATTGGAAATCCCGAAATCAGCTAGTCCTTTAGTCCTTAGGCTACTACTCTGGACAGAGTTCACTTACTCCTACTTCCCAGTACCTGAGATGAGATGACGGAATCGTTCATCAGCTGACGACTCGCCACATCGGAATGACCCTGTCCTGACGATGACCCGTTCAGATAGCTGGGCAGACTCACATATCCAAACTTCCACTAGCGACCAAAGCGATGTTGAGAGCTGCGCTTCCGACACTTCGAAGCGAGTGTACCATCTTTCCTCCCTGGTCGGGAGAAGCAGCGAGAGTTTGAAAAGTCTTGACTTTGCTCGGTAAGGCGGGAGGTGATCGAGAAGAACCGTACTCTACCGCGATTCTATACGTTTATAGTATCGAATCGTCAGCTATGAAGATGTTGGTTGATCACCAAAGACATGAAGCGGGTTGAATCATCGTAGTATTATATGCTTGAAGAGGAGCGTTGTTACGAACGAAGTGAGACGGGGCGTCGAGCTCTAGAGAAGGGACGATGTATGGATGTAGGACTGAGTAGATTAGGCGGTGCTTACAATGCCTGTCCGAGAGAAGCCAAGGGCTTGGCTTTACCAGTGATCGGAAGTTTGATCTTCTGGTTGAGATATGCGCCTCGGCCTTGAGCAGCCGAGTACTATAGGGTGTTTTAGCACAAAGTCTCAGCAACTTCCCCTGAGCGGACTACATTGACGTCAAGTCATGCCGGATGATCGTCCGCCTGGAAGAACAAAAGGTCCTCAAGTTGTGAGGGCACTGACCAGTTGGTCCAAGAAAGGGTTGTAGACGACACCGACTACTGGTACACCTTTCACGGCGAGACCGATCGAGGTAGCGACCATGGGGAAGCCATGGATCTGTTCGATTTAAGCGAGATCAAGTCAGTATGAGTTTGTCACATCATATAATGTCGCGTTGGAATATGATGGCTTGTACCCACAAAGTTCGTGGTACCGTCGATAGGGCTGATGTCGAGTGGTTCCCGGTCAGTATGGTTCGTCGATACGCATATTTGGCATATGCGGCAGCGGAGAAATCTTTAGGCTTACTCAACTAGAACGATAAATAAGAAGAGTCGTGAGCACGCAAGATATGGTACTTGGCATCTGACGTCCCATCATCCGCTGGGCCGAAGTCTAACTCACCGATCCAAGTAGGCTCATCAGTAATCTTTTGGCCCTTGAAAGTCTCCTCGCCGATACTGCAGATCCAAATCGAGTGATGTCAGTCGGCGTTTTCGTATTGTGGTCGCGGAGCCATGTCGCACATTGGGTCCAGCCACCAGTCTGACCCTATCATCCTCGGATTGGGGTATCCAGACTTACAATTGATGGTCGGGGTAGGTTTCCTTGATCTTCTTGGTGATAAACTCCTCTACGGCTTTATCAACCTCTGTCACCAGCTATATCCAATATTCAATATGAAGCAATGATGAGTTATCAGCTCTTTATCCATCCGCAGATAATTCACGCTCCAGCTCGAAGTTCCCAGTATGATAGTGAGACCTAAGACGGAGTAGGCCCTCACTGACTCACGTCGACGCTGTTAGCCTTCTCAGCTTCGTTCGCAGATTCTGACGCGAATCTCTTTCGCTGACCCTCACGGATCATCTGGCCCGCCTGCGAATCAATTGAAACGATAGAATCAATCAGCCATCGTGCACTACTGATTAGCATGCCCTTAAAAAAGAAAATATTTCATTCTGTTGATGATCCGCGCACTCACGTCGAGAGCGAGCTTGATGGTGAAGGCGAGGATGGAGTCCAGGTCCAATTCGGTAGAGGAGGACATTGTGCAATTGCGAATATCAATATAGAGGCGAGGACGAGGTCGTTTCCAAGGTAGGTAGGTGAGGTCGATCGCGGCTGGACAGAGATCAGGTAGCTTAGCGCTAATCGACTAAGTTGTACGATGTATAATTGTCGAAAGTCATGTCATGGCATGTTGCTAGGAACCTGTTTGTCCGGTTCGAACGTGTTACGAGTACTCCGCAGGGGATGACGATGACGCCGGATGTCTCGTCTCGGTCGGGCCGATGTTTGATAGATGTAAGTTACTGTGATAGCGGCGGTGTCCGACTATGGTTTGTAGATTTATAGATAGTCGCGTGCCAACCACGAGTATTCGTTTCGTTATATCTTTCTATCTCTTTCGACCGACATACCCGAACAGTAGTGTTCATGCATGCACCGGCATCATCGCACAAGTTGGAACAATTAATCCTTTATCCATCCATCTTTCCAATAACTACCTCTTTTATCCAGTTGAAATAGCTGCTTTAGACCTATATAACACCACTAATCACCTGTGAAATCTACCCTAGCCAACGAAGTCAATATCAGCCATGCCGCCTAACAAGGGAGGAAACGCGAAGAAGGAGTCTGGACGAGCCAAGAAGGCTGAGAACGAGGTGAGTTGAAGCAAGTGAACTGAAACCAGATGTCGTATCAAACAGTGGACGCGACACATATCCTATGGATCATGTGCTATAATAGATATTTGGACAGAGCTGACACCTCTGTGAGGGGTTTTCCTTTTGTGTTCACTGCGATGCAATGCGTCATAGGACAAGAAGAACAAAGCCGCTGCTGCTCAGAAGGAAGCCAAAGAAGCAGAGGACTGGAAGTCTGGCGGTGAGTGCTGTATTGCGTTTCAAGAACGTTCCGCGCTACACGTCATTGAGATTGCCGGATCTATCCAGCGATCATAGTCTGAAGCTAATACAACCGCCGTGCAGCCAAGAACAATAGTAAAGCGGATGCTGCTGCGAACAAGGCCGCTGAGGCTGGTGAGTGATCTACTTTGAACCTCTGGTCGCAGATCAGCTCGAAAGACTGCGAGAGATCCTGTCCAGGAACATAACAGTATGCTTACTGTTTGAGTTGTTCCTTTTATAGCCCGAAAGAAGGCGGAGAAAGAAGCTTTATTAGCAGCCGAAGAAGCCTCCTTACCATCAAAGGGTAAATCGGCTCCGAAAGCAGGCTCATCATCAGCCAAGAAGAAGAACAACGATACCCTCGTCAAGACCGGTGCTGGTATTGCCGGTTTCGGTCTGAACGACCCCATGGGACATCGAAGGGCAAAGGGAGATGATGGCGAGCCTGAGGAGATTGCCGAGCTGAGCGCAAAGGGCATCGATGAGATGTTGGAGGCTATGGAGATTGTCAATCAGAAGACGGACAAGGCTGCTATGGGTGCCAAGGTGAGTAGATGCGGAGGAGCTTTGTTGCTGTACTTGAGCCTCGGATGGCTCACCCCTTATCTTACATGTGATATGTACTGATAATTCCTGCTTCCAATCCACCTAGGCCGCCATCTCTATCGATGCTCATCCAGAGGTCAGTTAAAATAGCTCGGCTTAGCGGCAACACCGCGCCTGAGAATATCAGCTGACTTTGAATTTTTGATCTTTTCGCTTGGCTCATAGCGACGATTCAAGGCTGCCTTTGAAGCTTATCTCGATCGAGAGCTGCCCATTCTGAAAGAAGAGGTAAGCTGGATCGAGTTTATCGCTAATTTTTTGATTCAATGTAGCTGATAATCAATACGTAATTGCTTTTCGCGCCTCGTTCTATTTCTCTCTACCTTAGCACCCTGGGTTGCGGCAGAACCAGATGCGAGATATCATTTACAAGCAATTCCAAAAAGCGCCAGAGAACCGTGAGTATTTCATTTCTGTATGACCCAGAACCTACGCCCTTCGTCGAAGGCCAAAGGGAACGTGTTTTGCGTTTTGGTTGTACTACCCTCCTCCAACCCCCCTCGAGAGACCTACCTCGGGCAGCATCGTCATCATCTGCCGCGAATGTAATGTGTTGTCTCAAGGTGTTAGCGCTGAAACTTATGATTTTCGGGTCGGTACTCGGTACTCGGTACTCCGTACAGCGTTCAACCAAGCCAAGATTGCATACAACGCCACAAAGGACGAGAAAGTCGAAGCGTTGCAAAATATCATGGATGCCCGAGAAGCAAAATACAAAGTCAACAACCACTAAACAACCAGGACAAGACAAAAAACAGAACGGCTGCTTCTTTGTCTTTCCCTTCCTTCCATCCACCTTTCAATGATGATTCATCCCCCAACTACTAGATCAATTTGCAGTACGCTACGATCACCCGCTCTTGTAAGTTAGTGTCCATTATCATCACCATTGCATGCCGAAGAGCTTTAAGTCCATCCATACATCATCTATCGGCTTGCGGAACGAGTACGTCCTGTAGTTAGTATATTATCTAGGTGAATGAAAGGGAGTAGTAAACGTGAGTAGATTGCATACATAGACGTATTATTAGCATATTACTTGCCCTGCCGCTACCATACGTATATATATATATACATATATGCATAGGAGTGTCGAGGAGGTCTTCCCATACCTTATATGATTTCGTCAGGTCAGAGACCGAGATGTGATTCGAGTGAAGGCTCTAAACCTGTGCGCTGCAACAGTACTGATCACAGGAGACGCTACTCACACTCGCTCAGAACACCACCTCATGCAGGTCCCGCTTCGATCTCCATGTCCGTCCACGAGCGGGATCATGTCACGAAAACCCTGGATCAACCGTAGAATGTGATGTATGTGTATAGCTTGCATTGCCTCGTCATTGGCTCTGATCATCTCTCTATTGCATAAGGGGACCTAACTGTACTTTACTGTATGACTAGAAACCCCTCAATCAGTCTATCCAAATGACCCATCACCACAATTGCATCAATGCAAGAACGATGGTCGATCCTTTTCAATCCCTAACTCCGTCAGTGAGAGAGAGGAAAAGGTTGAAAATGGGGTTGTAAAAACGGAGATTAAGAACAATGAATAGGTGTTAGGAAACCGTTTTGAAGGGACTTAATTGGGAAATGGATATACAGTATGAGGGAACTCCGGTGAATCAAGGTATGGAGGGCTAGACGTGATACCGGATCCTACAGTACCAAAGAACACCAAGTACTTGTCAGCCACTACCATCCAATGAGTGAACGATGCACGAAACGATGGCACTTACACATGACAATTCGGGGCTCCGTGATAGAGGTGGAGATCTACGATTGAGCAAATTAGAAAAGTGCGGATGATCAGCCAATTATGCTTACAATAGTTGTATTCGTGATAGACCGATCACTTACACTCTTGTGTGGCAACACGGAAGCGCCGTTCACGTAGAGCTCATCCTTGATCGTTACGTCGTCTCCCAATACAGTGATGTTCTCGACTCGAGTCTACAGTAGAAAGGGGATTCGACGCGGTTCAGTATCAATTCGTTCTTTCTTTTAACGAATCCGGCTGAACACGAAGCGAAGATATTATGACCTACCCATCGACCGACGTTACTGTTCCATCCGATGATAGAGTTCGCGATCCATGCGTGATCCCTGACGACGGCAGCGGAGAGTACGACACATCGCTGAAGTCGTACACCGGGGCCGATCTTGGCGTCAGGACCGATGACTACGTTAGGACCGATGACAGCCGTGGGGTCGATTTCGGCAGACTACGAATGATGAAAGAGATCAGCATTATAATCTCCGGCGAGTTGTTGCGCGAGCGACGACGAAAGCGCAAGAGTATAGGTAGGCGCATATGACATTTGATAGGCCTCGGGTTACAGATGGAAGAGCGATATCGATTGTACTCACAGGGTCAACCAAGACGTTACCGCCGTACACCCACTTGTTCTGCTTGGGGTCAGTGAGTAAAGGAGAGTGGGTAGCAGTGAGGTGAGACAGGTAGAGGCACGTTCCAGAGAGGTAGTCTTTGGGTTGACCGACGTCCATCCAGAAACCGGGGAGGTCGAAGGAATGCAGTTGGCCGTCGGCGGCGATGGCGGGGAAGACCTCCTTCTCAATCGAGGTTGGTTGGAGCTGGATAGGGCGATCGATATCAAGGTCAGCTACTTTTTCCACTTGTACATGCGAAAAATGCTACAAAGAGAAGAGCACAAAGCGTAGATGGAAAGTGTTTGAGCGCGCTCCAACTCACCTGGATTCGGTCAAGAACGCTGGGGTTGAAGATGTAGATACCAGCGTTAATCCTGTTACCTACGAACTCGACGGGCTTCTCGACGAATCGGTCAATGACGGTAGATCCAGGCTTGGTGACTACTACACCATAAGCGGAAGGCTCGGCGACCTTGGTGACCATGATGGAGCCCTCGTTGCCGTGAGCAAGGTGGAAGTCTCTGTCATATGAATGGAAGAGATTAGTAATGGTTCTGATGAAAAGCAGGAGAGTTGCTGAGATCGACGGGGACGTTTTCAGTGCCTGCTGGATGCTACCAAGCTAGCATGGCTTCACAACTCACCGGAATGACTCGAAGGGGTAAACACAGGTGACATCCGAGTTGAGGACGAAGAAGGGTGAGTCGTCCTTGCCGAGGATATCTCGGGCGAGGGCAAGGGGACCAGCTACATCACGATGTACCTGTCAGCATGTGCGTTCTCGATTCAGTCGTCACGAGATGACAAAACGATAAAAGAGTTTCTTCACGTAGATCCGTTGTGGGATGGAGGGAGATCACGGATTGTTAGATCTACTCACCGGTACCCAAGGGCTCGGTCTCAACGGAGAAGTGGATGTTGATTCCGAATTCCTCTTCAGTCTTCTTGAGAACTGAAACCATTACCTCGGGTCGGTAGTTGACGGCGAGAACGATATCCTTGACACCGGCCTATAGAAATTCATTTTAGATGAACAATAGGCACGGTTGAAAAAGACGAGAAGCGAGAAGGCCGGGCGGGAAAACATGAATCAGCTTGAACGCTTGAGATACAGCTAGCTACAGTTTCTTTGGAAAAAGGAGACATACCTTGACAAGAGCTTCAATCTGATGCAAGCTGTTATGAAAACAAAATCGATCAGTATCCACTCCCAGTATTCAGCGCGTCCCATCGGCCAATCGGCACTGGGGCAGAGATGCTGGCTGGACCTGTCCGAAAACACGGGCAAGTCCAACATTGTCGCGTCTACTGTTGCGCCGACAAAGAGATTTTTCCACTCACATCATAGCCTATAAACGCGTCTCGTCAGCTGCATCCTTTTGAACACGAATCATGGGAGCGCGTGAAGAACGAGAGGTGAGAATGAAAGGAAGCACCGCTGTGCTGTACTTGCAGTACTCACCTTGTTACAGAACTCAACAAGGGGTTTGGGCCATGACAGCTGATACCGCAGAAGCGTTCAAGCAGGCATAAGTCAGCCATCAATCCTCTCAGCGCCGATGCGCGACGTGTAACAAGTCACGCTCGAAGTCGAGGTCGAAGTCAAGGAATGTCGCACTTGAGACGCGTTGATTTGGGACATGGAATGTCCCATGTCGTGACACATGGACATTCCGACTATCTATAGAGATGTGGAAGACTCACAGTCAAGGGCCTGAGTCGAGTACCAAAACCGCCAACAAGAATCAGAGCGTGGAGGGACAAGAGGGTTAGCCTAGCCCGTTTCAAACAACAAAGTCCGCTACATCTATTCTGGATGTCATTGTGCTGCGCGTCTTTGGCGCACGCGAAGATGGACGAGGATATGAGAGTACTTATCTTCATTTTATATTATGTACGTGTATGTATTGATGTGAGGCGAAAAGGAGCGTATGGAGTGAATGGATATAGGTGTTTGTATGCTATTGTAGCTATGCTTTTGTGTCTTGAGTTCTGTCAATCAGAGAGTACGAGGATTGAGAAGGTATGAAGATGGTTGTACAACTGTCAATGCGTTAGTGTCTGGTGTCTGGTGTCTGGTGTCTGGTGTCTGGAACCGAACAAGTGGTGGTGGTGGTGAGGGTAGTGGTTGCAGTAGTGGTAGTAGTGGTAGTAGTGGTTGACACGTTGATGATTATGATTGCTGATTGCTGAGTTGCTTTTCGGGTGGAATAGCGACATACACATACTACTGCAGAGTAAAGTTACAGTAACTCAGGGTTTTAGGAAATATGCCACTCGCGGTATGCCCTTATGCCTCGGCTTAGCTTAGTCGGTAGGCTGCGCAGGGTATAAACTCCCTGCTACCTTATGTAATTGTATACCTCCGGTCAATCCACGTGGACGACACGAAGCTGTAACTCAAAGCAGATATAGGGCAGCGGTTCAGTTTTTTCTTTTTTCAGATCAGATACTAGTAGAGAGTGTTTTTGCTGATCGACTGCTAACACCTGCAGGCAGTAAAGCTCACCTGTTAAGATATGACTATGTATGGATTTTGCCATCAACCATATCTGCAATAACATACCAATACCTCTTTATCATCAGTATCTATCTATCTGTCTATCTCTCAGTTTGGCGATCGTTAACAGTATACCCTCACCGCCACCATGCGTATCGAAAAATGCTACTTCTGCTCGGCAAACGTCTACCCAGGACATGGTACCATGTTTGTAAGAAACGACGCCAAATGCTTCAGGTTCTGTTCGTCGAAATGCCACAAGAACTTCAAGATGAAGAGGAACCCTAGAAAGGTCAGGTGGACAAAGGCTTTCAGGCGATCGAACGGCAAAGAGATGGTTGTGGTGAGTGTACAAAAAATTGTTCAAAGATTCAAGCCAAAGACAGCGTCAACTATCGCCGTCGCCCATAGATAGTCATCGGTCATCTCATCCCCATAGACTGGCACTTCCCTCTGGGAATAGAACCTCTGCGTACTGTTCAGTGACGCTACCCGGGATATTCTGACTGATACATTCGTTTTATGATTTCCCGTCACAGGACACCACCTTCGAGTTCGAGAAGCGACGAAACGTGCCCGTACGATACGACCGAGAGCTCGTGGCCACCACGCTCAAGGCTATGGAGCGAGTCGCCGAGATTCGATCCAAGAGGGAGAAGGCGTTCTGGAAGAACCGGTGTGTATTTTGGTCTTTTTATCTCCCTTCCTGTTGCTTCTGCTACAACATCATACCGCGACTATTTTGCCTTCCTCGTGTGCTGTCCTGTACACAGTTGTCACCTGCTCGCATTTCTGCGCAAATAATCCGCCGGCAAAGCAAAAGCGGAATAGCGTCGTGCGTCAGAATGAGGTACAATGTACTGACAGCCGCGGTCTACTTTTCGTTCATGCCAATCCAGAATGTCCGGAAACACGGCCAAGAACCTTCGAGACGCCGCTCTTTCCATCGAGAGGCACATCGAGCTCGTCCAGCCCCGAGCCACAGCATCGGCTTCTACATTGGAGGAGAAGGAGAAGATCAGGGAGAAGATCAAGGTTCGAGCTCAAGGTCGAAAGGCTATGGCTTTACAGCAGCTCGGCAAGGATGGCAAGGATGGCAAGGACAAAACAAAGTCAAAGTCAAAGAAGGAAAGCAGGTTGATACCCGCCGAAAGCGGGATGGGAATGAGCCTCGACTAAGCGTAGGCGTAGGCGTAAGCGTAGGACGAGAGCACACATTTGAGAGACGCTCGCGCTTGCGTTCGCGTTTGTGGGACCACGGTTCTTTGTTGTATTATCTAGTCTTTTCTTCCCCCCTTTCCTGTCTTTGCCTCTGATCAATTGGTCTGCTTCACACCCTTCATCCGTTCATCTATTGGACACGAGGTCACGGGCAGATTCTACGACATGTTCCCTTGACGATATAGCATCACATGCATTTTGGTCTTACTCTGCGCAGGGCAAAGCAAAGCAAAGCAAAGGCTGCTTGGGCAACATGTGTGCGAATTTGCTACTTCTCGAGGGACCCTTACGACTACAAAGATCGATTGTAAGGTCTTAGAATTGTTACAATGCATCGCGTCCCAAGGATTCTTCAGATCACAATAATCCGTTCACTTCGGCGCGTCCTGCTTGATCGTAGCAAGGAATATGTCCAAATAGCCAAAGCAATGCATATAGCACACTTTGGCATGGACCACTTCCAGCACTCCCGGGTCCGTCATCTCACCCTTTACCCTATCCCCCGTCCTCATCCTCATCACCAATATCTTCCAGCAGATCAAGGCTCAAATAGAATCCATCCCACGTATCATCGTCCTCCTCCCTCTCAGCCCATTCTCTCACGGATTTCAGAGCTTGGACATACCTCGCACTGGCAAGAGCTGCAGCCCGTTCTTCCGCAAGATTCGGATCATCAGGTAGACTCTCCGCCAATTGGTCCAGGTTGACGACGTTTATACTGTGATCCACGCTGATGCCAGAAAGTGGATTTGGAGGTCGGGGGTAGGCGTCTGTTTCGATCGTCAGGACGTCTATCTCCAGGTCTTCTTCCAGATCTTTTCGACGCGCGAGATCGGTTTCATCTTCCTGTGAGATGTCACACAGGATCAGCTTGCGCTCGTAGATCCAGCCATCTACCCACTGCGGTGGTATGTGCTTTGCGGCCAGATGGTGGACAGAGGAAATACCACATGGAAGAACTGGACGGTTGTACATACTATATCAAACTCGTCTTCTCTCTCATCGTACTCTATATTCTCCTCTAACTCCTCGAAACCAGGTGCAAAGGCGGCCCAATTATCTGGGCTCGAGGTTTGCCATATATGCACATCACCCGACGTCGCTACGGACGCTATCACCGGTCTCGTGGGGTGCCACTATGATGTCGCCCGATAGGCATCAGCTTCTGCTTTCATTCTTGAAGTAAAAACTGCACGGTAAAGGTAGAGCAGGACAAATGAGTAGAAGGGGTGGGTAAACCCAAATTAGAAATCAAATCATCACTCACATCGCAATCCACCAAAGGCTCTTTCGGCCCCTCTAGTACTTTAATCAGCACTGTACTCTCCCGATCCCATACAAAGACATTATGAGCCATCTTATGGCCCGCACCACCCATGACGTATTCGCCGTCTCCCGAGAACCCGATCGCGTGCCATGGCGAACGGTTGACTAAGTCTTGAAAACGGTGTAAAGGGGTGAGGGTGTTTGAGATGGGGTCTACAGAGAGGAGACGGAGGGCTCGATCAGATGCCGAGAGGATGATATGGCTGCGGGGGTATCACAGATGGTATGGTCAAGGAGTGGTCAGCGGCTGGGGATGTGGCTATGGGCCCGCTCAACTTGGCAATTTGGAGGTATTAGAAGATATTGAGAGAGGGAGGAGAGGGAGAAAACATCCACCACTCACTGGCCTGAGGCATCAAAACGAAGCTGCCGTATAGCTGCGTTGGCTACTTTGACGCGTTGTATTACCTGTGAGACACTAAAATCAGCTCCCGATAGCTCAAAAGGCTTAAGGCATTCGGAAACGAAGGTGACATAGCTCCAATGTCCGATCTGCGATCGACACTCACATATTTCGATAAAAGGTCAATGACCAGCAGAACCCCACCAGTTGTACCGGCGTATATGCGTGATCCGCATGGTGAGAACACAGCACAAGCCATGGAAGATCTATGTGGGATGCGAAGACAGTACGTGTAAATGTATCAGCACGAATGTATATATATATACATATATTTGAACTGGGATTGGTTGGGTTGAGGAATGGGCGAAACGTACCGTTTCCTCGAGGGACCTTCCTCTTGATTCCCTTCTTCCCCCTCAACCTCATCTTGCAAGACGCTCTTGCTCTTTGACCCGTCCCTCAAATCCACCAGCACTACCTCCCCGCACGTCAAGGTGGCTAGTACAATCTTACTATTCCGAGGATGGAAGACGGCCGAAGCTACGGGCGCATCGAAGCGGATCGTATGTGCTCGTGCTGAAGCTCCTGAAGAGGTAGTCGGGCCCGACAACGGGGTTTTGCTCGATGATGCCTTTGGAGAGGACGTAGATGCAGGAGTGCGGGGTCGTAGAGATGGGTGAGAGAGGATGGAAAGATCCCATATTATGGCCGTTGCGTCGTGTGAGGAGGTCAAAAGATACCGGTTGTTCCGTGACCAGCTATATATACAGGAAGTGCAATCGAGGTCAGCTATTTGGAAGGGCCATTTGCCTGGTGGAACAGAGCAGAGCTGTTTGATCGGCCCAGGCAGATCTTCAAGAGATTGGTCAGATGTGCATCCCAGATCGCCAGAATTTCAGAAACACAGCAATGTGGTCAAGATGAATAGATCATGACCTACCTCAACCCCCCTACTGCCTTGACATGTCCCTCCAACACCCTAATTACACCCCTAGTTTCAACATCCCATATTTCTACGATCCCATCATTCCCTCCCACGGCCAGATAATGACCAGCAAATGGACCATACGGGTTGAAGAGGACCGATATAGCCTGAGAGGAGAGAGTAGAGTCTACCGCTTCTGGATATTTCTGCGCAAAGGGATCTACAAAGGCTCGGATTCAGCTTTCGATGATAACGCGCAGGACTGAGGAGATCAAGGTAATGAGCATGGTCGGCGCGAGACTCACTCAAGAGCTGCTGCATCTCTCTGTTTTTGCTTGGACTCCAGGTGCCTTGTGCCCCCTACACAGCTAGATAGCTAGAAGAGATGTGTCTGAATGAGTAGCTTTGCTTGGAAAATCTGCTCGCGGGGTTGGACTTTTGCAACATAGATAGATCCCTGCCTGTTTATCTCTTCTCGTCTCGTCTTTCGAGCGAGTGTTCCGGCCCATGCTTTTTCCGACGGAAGCGACTGCCCTCGTCTCGTCCACCGTAGACAACAACGATACACTATATATTAGGTTCTTGATCTTCTTGGCAAACCATTCTCGACACTATGTGCTAGTCACTGGTATTTATATATATCCCCAGGTATCGGCGTGGAGAGAGTCTCTTTTCAATACGAAAACGAGATCACCCGGCTCATACTTCACCTCAAAAATAAACTACTTTCGTCGCGTCAGAAACTGAGAGAAACACCAGGACAGGTTAAGATGAACGCGCACCAACACCAACACCAACACCAACACCAACACCAACACCAACACCAACACCAACAACCTTCAGCCGGTCCCTCGACGGGCTCTATCGAGTATCATCCCCCTTTACCTCCTCATATCCCACTCAGCAGTATAAACTCGCTCATACCTCGACTCACAACGACCATCAACGATATCGATAGTCTCAAAGCGTTGATAGCTGCTGGAAATGTTGATGGGACTTTACCTAGCTGGTAAGTGGATTTTCAATCCAACCGATCCAACCATATGTGCTCTGAACATCTAACCCCCCCACCCACATCACATCGACGGTTTAATCATCACTGCAAGACACTTGCTCTCATCGAAAATCAATAAGATACTGGCACAACCCTCTCAATGTACATGGACTGTACTGACATTCTATCCTTTTTACTAATTGTAGGGACACGCTTCTCCAGCGATACTCGCTTCTTCTGGGCCGTATAAATGCTCTGACCAACTATCTCTCGCCTCCCACTCCATCGACCTCGGGCTCGGGAGCATCAGCATTTTCATCCGCACCACCTCCACTGGATGGATACCTTGTCCACCCTCTCAACCCTCTGCCAGACCCTTCAATAGTTTCTAGCACTGGCACGGAGACCATCTCACCCCTGGCAGGGGAAACGTTCTTCCAAGTCATCAATACGATACCTCTTCCTTCCTTGTCGAACTCTCAAGACGATCTCTTACATCAAGCTTCCAATGCAGATCAGCCCCATCCCCAAGCAAGCTCAAGTACAAGTACAGGTGCAAGTGCAAGTGCAGCCGGGGGGCAAAGTACGAGGGGTTGGCACACTGCTGACGAATTGAGACGGATGGAAGAAAGGCAATTAGATTTATTGAGAAGATCTCTCAAGGGGAGATTGGAGAAAGAGGTTCTGAAGGCTGGAGCGATCAAGGATGCTATCAGGAGGCAGGAGGAGGAAGTGGATTGGACGATGCGTATAGGCGAAGACGAGGAAGAGGAAGAGGAGGACGGAGAAGTGGATGACAACCAAGGACAGGCTGGAGGAGAAGGCAAAGTGGAAGCCAAGGACGACGACGAAGATGACGATGATGATGATGATGATTTGTTTGGAGGCGATGACGACGAAGAGGATGAGAGAATGATCATTGACGTGGATGCGGATGCCGATGCCGATGCCGATGCCGATGCTGAAGTCGAAGTCAATCGGGATCCTCAATCAACCACCGCTGGCGGTGGTAAAGGGGATGACAAAGATGGAGAGAAGCAACAGCAGAAGCAAAAGGAGAATCCAGTGGAAGGATGGAAAGTTGAGGATTATATTCGATTTATGGATGGCGGCAAAGTCCCTCCTCCTTCATAGGTCAACAACACTCTTCAAGACCCGAACCCGATACAACGAGGATTTGAAACAAAGAGCTTCAATGTCATGTCAGGAGGGATCACGAACCTCGGATCAAAGTAGACGTGGTCGTGACGCCACATTGTTTTTGGGAACCGTACCAGAGTTCTGGATGACCATCGCTTCGCTGAACACAACTTGAGGAATGGGCAAAAAAGAGTTACACTATCTTGCCAAAACTATTGCGGCACCGCCATGCCGATCCCCTTACAGCAAGTCTCCCATCCGGTCTGATGCGATTACAATTGTCGCCTTTCTCATTAGACGGTATTAGCAACAGGATTTAGCTAGTCCAGTCTCCCGGTTTCTCCTCGGCTTTGAGTAGTTCAACTTGGTTGTTGTAGGGATTCTTCATTTTACACCCTGTATGGGCTCTCGGATGGACTGTATATTTGAAGTAAACAAACTGTATCGAGGTGATTATCTTGGGTGATGAACCGTAATAACATCGAGGTCAGTCTGCAATGTGCCATAATATGCATCCTGCCGAGCGTCAGTCGCATGTCTCCATGAACCCAACCCCTTCAATCGCCCACGAATCCACATCATTCGACGATAGGACGTGTTGTCGTCACCCTCCAGGCCCTTATGGTCACGACCGAGCAGAGTGAAACGAAGGAACAAATTAATCATGCGTATCATCATTAATCTAGAGCAAAAACAGAAGTATCATGATCACAAGCGACTCTGAGGTACTTGAGACATGTACACATCCTGGAAGAACAAGTAAAACTTGATTTTAACCACATTATCGTTTTGGTAGACTTCAATACTTCAGTATGTACCGCCGGAAAGATTATAAGTTATATACCATCTGTAGCTATCGGCTGAAGGGCCCAGCTCGTCGGACTTCTCACAGAGACTAGTCTAATCTCCACCACTGCTCTTCTTCAGACCCTTGATTGAGAATCGGCTGGGACTATCAGCCGCTTTGGAAGAAGCGATACTGGCGGTCCTGACTCTGGATTTCGAGGGTGTCGTCGCCGGTCCATTCCCATTAACAGCGGTGGCAGATGAGCCATGGGGAGCATTGTTCCAGTCTAATCGAAGGCGAAGCAGACCTGCGCTCTCGGTGCCGGACAGCTCTACCCAGACGTCAGCGTTGGGTACGGCGGGTTGGATGTGTCGGAAGATATCGACTTCGGCCTCGCCCATTTCGATGTCCTTGCCGAGGGTGTGATGATCTAATGGCACAGCATAGTAAGCGGGACAGGCAATGTTAGCATTAATGAGCTCGTGCACTGCGAATTCAAGCAGATTCAAACATACCGTAGACAGTCACAATGAAGGTGGAAACGCCTGGAGCGACATTAAAGTTGAAGCTCTCGTTCCTACAATCAAATCAACAGGGGAGTCAGTCAGCTCAAAAGCTGTACTCGCAGCCAACGCTGATAACATGACCTGAGCTATTGGCCTCACTCACCACTCTGGGGTAGCACTCTTGACGTGATCCGTCTTGTGCGATTTGCCGCCCAATTTGAGCTGGACATAAGGCTTCGTACCCGCCCTCAAATCCTTGGCAGCCAAGACAGTGACACCAAGAGTACCAGGTTCCGTGGGTGCATCGCCCTCTCCAATGGGTAGAGTCGTAGCGTTAGGTCCAGGGACACCGGCACCGGGTACGACACCATCCATGCCCGCTCCAGATGGCTCAGAGACTTGACCAGCGGGTATCTCATATCCCAGACCAGCCGCATCTTCAGGCTGCTCGACGAGAATCTCCTTTCCTGACTTGTCCTTCTTCTTGATCAAACCGACTCGACGACCGGCAAAACCACCAACACTGCCGATCCCGTGCCCAACTCCGGAGACAACGGTCGTGCCTCCATGGAAGACACCTTTGCCGACTGTGGTACCGCCGTGGATGACGCCTTTGCCGACTCCAATAGGGACACCGCCGATCTGGGTGATTGCTCGGCCTGCAGTGGAGAATGTCGACGTCTTTTGTCGAGTTCGGGCGATGACTAAGAATACGTGATTCATAAATGGTTAGCTTTGCACAAGAGGTGGCTTCCGTGAGCTGCTCGATTGTCAGGGGACGCCCCGGCAGGCAGAGCCAATCATGACTCACTCTCGGGCTGGAAGAACAGCCCTATGCGGAATGTGCCCTTTTCGCCGTGTTTCTCGGTGATGACAGGTAAGGTTAACTCGATAGGTTCAAGAGGCTCCAGCGCTGCCAGGTCCACCAGACCACTGCCGATAGGTGTAGCTGATCCGACCTATGAGTGCCAGAGAGAATCAGTTGCTGCTCGTCACTCGTCATTTCTCTGTAGGCGATCGCCTTTGGACCGAGTTTGTGTCAACGAGGAATGCTGACTTACCCTATCCCAATCATTGATCTCGAAGCGGAACTTGGCAGCTACTCGAGAAGGAATCATGACTTCAAAGTTCTCATTCCATACAGGTGCAAGTGTTCTAACAAGATTTCAAGATCAGATCAGCTACAAAGCGCTTTGCCGACGGTTTGTTCAGGAGCGAAACTCACTTTTTCTTAGTTTCAGACTTGAACACTTTGGAACCATTGAGGGTGAAGACAACGTAGGGCTGCAGATTGCGTTAGCTACCGGGACGATTGTGAATGTCGGGTCCAGACGTAGCTCACATCGGATTTGCCACTTCTATCGGCGCCATGCAAACCCTTGGCCTCCAGAACGTTGACCCGGAGAACACCCATGTCTATAGGCATATGCCGACTTGGGTCAGCACTCTGCCCCGCAGGGGAGATTATGTTCACTCACTATTGACACTTTCACGGGGCTCCAGGACGATGTCGACTGGTACGAATCTCGCGCTGAGAGTGATAGTGGACAGGTTCGACCCATCTGTGTGCTTGAGCACAAATTCCGCGGGACCCCTCTGTGTACACGAACGAGGGTTATCTGTCAGCTACTTTCGCGGGCTGCACTCGCCATATGGCTCGTACACTCACAATGCACTGTTCCAGGAAATCCCTTGTGTCACCCTTGAACTCGGCAACGATATCATCGTGGTCGCTCTCGTCGCCTTCATTGATCCTCATCCAGATTCGACTGAAGTCAAGCTCCCGGATGAAGCCTTCTCCGACCTATACACGTACACATGAATCAAGCAAGATCAGCCGAAGAACCGCAAAGGGGATCGAGAGTTGTGATAACTGACCTGGTCCCAAGTGGGATGATGACTTCGAGCTTTCTCGGTCGTGAAAGCTGGCCAATACCCGTCATCGAACATGACTTCCAACCTACCTCGCTTAGCAAGTTGGCCCGAGATGACTTGGAAAACAAGTACACCAGATTCTGCGCAACGATGATAATCAATTAGCCTTGCAGCGATATATCTAGTAGCCAACAAACATACGACAAGCCAAGATCTCATCAATAGTCATCTCGACACCCTGCTCCACATCTTCGACGGGCGTCAGGGGCTCCGCGGTAGTGTCAGCCTTGGACAGCTGGCTCTGAGCCGTGACGGCCGAAAGTACTGAAGCGTTACCGATGGAAGTGGAAGGTCGATGTCCAAGTGATCCTGAGGGTCTGTGACCCAGCGAAACGGAAGGTCGCGGACCACCGTTTGTGCCATTGTTCGGGAATTGATATGAGGCGGGACTGGCAGGAGCGATATTTACCGAGCCATTCGCTTCGGTATTGATGGAAGCTTCATACCCATCTGCCTGAGACTGAGCCTCCTGTGCAGCAATCTCAAGCTCATTCTTCTGAGCTTCGAAAGATACGCCACCCTTGAGCGATACGGCAGGCTTGAAGTCGACTTCGTAGAGCAATTCCCCCTTGTAATGATTGGCCCTGTCAAGCTTAATTCGATCTTTTCGCTGTTGGGCTCCGGTAGACCTGTAAGGATAGTGCGGGTCATCGGATGGCTCAATGAAATCGGAAGCCTTGATTTCCACGTGACCTAAAGTTCGATCTTTGCCAATGTTCTGATAGTCCATGAGTTCGAGGATGATGTTCTCCCTCGTACTGTGTACTGGTACGTAAACGATCTGGTCCCATTCGGGGTTGAGGTTGTTGTTCTGAACTTCCGTTCTGGCAAGGACACGGTTATTGGCCATGACTCGGACGTAAGGGTCTGATTTGCCACCCAGAGCAGCTTCGACATTCTTGACATCCATGGCTCGCTTCAACCAGACTCGCAGGATACCGATAGGAGGAACATAAGCCGAAGCTCCGCCAATCGAGCCAGTCATAGCAACAGGCTTCCATTCTGCAGTGAGTCGAATTTTGCCCGCTCGACTACCTTTCAGAGGGAACCAGTCTTGCTGCTTGGATCGAGCTTCGAGCAGGTCAACGAGACGGACGGTGACATGACCGAGATTGGAATCGACCGCCAGGTCTTTGGAATCGGTGATTTGAATGGTGACCACGCTGTTCTTCTTCTCCGGTACAAGGAATTCGCATGATTCCTCCCAGATGGGCTGATTGGCATGTTTGAGCACCTTAGTCTTGTGGACTTCTTTCCTGCTGCTGCCGAGGTAGACTTTCGCGAATGGGTTGAGGTCGCCAAACATTCTGGAGATATCGAGGTCCTTGGCCTGATGGAGAGTGAGTCGAACAATACCGGTTTGGGTGTCCGGCAAAGGCTCAACAGTACCGTCGGGGTTCTTTTCTGGCTTCAGCACGGGGAAGTAAGACAGGTCATAACGCAGTTCCCCTCTCTCTTTGCCTCCACCCAGGATCTTACCAACGACGCCCTCTTGTTCAGCATCATCGGACAGTGTGCCAAGTTCGTGCGAAACAGTTCCCAGCAGGTTGTCAGGTCGATGCTCGTTGTAATCGTACAGGTTGAGGTTGAGGACATCCGCCAGGGAGTTGATGAGGATGAATTGAGTTTCGTGCCATGACGGGTTGGAGGTGCTCTGAATCGTTTTTGTGTGGGTAATGGGAGATTTTGCGCCCAATGCCACGGACACGTACGGGTCCGGTTCACCACCTCCCAGTTTGACAGCTTTGAAGCCCCTTGCATCGAGAATGGTAACTCGAAGTACGCCAATAGCTGCGTCGAGGGGGGTACCAGACAGGAGCTGCTGTAAGTCGATAGTGAAGACATTGGGGTCGTACATCATTGGTCCGAGATTAGCGTGCACCTGTTCTCGGATGAACGGTGCGAGACCAGGGATGTTGTTGATGTCGAAACCGAAAGTCTCGCCGCCAAGGGGTTTGAGCACATAGTCGAAGGTAGGTTTCTCGATGAAACTCATGTCAACGGTTTGGATGTGAGGGAAGTTGGTCATCAATTTGAGCTTGATCCTGTAAGTGATTAGTTTCAGCGGCGGATCGTTTCCAGGTTCGGCGGCTAACTCACCTCATCTTTCCCGAAAAGCTCATGTCTTCAAGCAGGATAGGGATACCTTTCGATACGACACCTTTACCGACCCGGATGGTAAGCACAATCTTGGGGTTGACTCTCTTGGCAGCTTGTCGAGGGGTGATATCCTGGAGATCGTTAGGCGTGAATGATAAAGCCCAATCCATGATCACAATATCTTCGGGGCTAGAGGAGTGTACTATGTCAGCGTTAGGTATGGTGATTTGAGCGATCATAGAAAAACTCACGTCTTAGGGAAGGTCCGAACGTAGTCGATTCGCGGAGCTGCAGCATCATGTCAATGGTGCATACTTCTCAAAATCAAAGGGAAACCCCGACAACTCGGTACTGACCTTTTGTTCCCACTACAAGATGTAGACAGCATTGGTTAGCTGGGCGGTCTTTGGTCACATTTGACAGTGATATAGAGGGAGCTTACAGGTGAATGTTGTCAGTTTGATACTGTCTACACCTGCTGGCGCTACACCAGCCAGTGCTGCGTCGGTACTAGCGATGATAGTCTGACTCAAGACAGGCTCGTAGCTGGAAGCCATACGTCAGTCTGGTACCCCTCGAGCTGCAAGCGACTTCATATTGCCGTCGACCGACTCACATAAGCCAGAATCGCTCCAGGAACGAGTTCATCCAATCCGCACTCTCCGTCTCGGTGACCAGTCTAGTCTTAACCAACTCCCTCTGAATATCATCCCTAGCTCTCTGTCTCGTTCTCGAGATCGACAGGGTATAGTATGATGAGCAGAAAGCGAGAACGATGAAGACCCAGCCCCAGCCGAGGTGAAGGACGGTTAAAGTCCGGGTCATCAGAACCGCGAAGAGGATCTGTCAAGCTGCACATTTCAGCTCAATCCCCTGCGAGACCAGGCCACTACTCAAGGTAGCCAGCCAGTGAGACTCACGATGCCCGCGTTGTGGAACCATGCTCCATACATGTTTTCGGATCTGATCACGAAGTTGTGCAGTTAGCAGCTACTTATGGAGCTCAAGTTTTCCCTATGAGCACCTGGACATGCGCTTACAGGTATGCAGTGAGAATGCTAGCCTGTTCTTGGCTCTTCTCGTCCTTGCCTAGCCCTGCAACTTGTCTCCATCCCGTTTGGACCTATATGGATACATTGCAGGGGTGACAGTCAGTATGTCGATTGGGCCCACACAATGAGTAAATAGCGATATCGACATTCACTTACCCAAGTTGGTACAGGCGGAGCAGATCCGGTAGGTATTGCGCCAGGCATATCATCCTGTTGAAATACAGCCCAGTCGGCTAAGCATCCCGATGGAAGACAACGACGATATTTGGGTCCCAGCAGACTCACCTCGCCAGCTCCTTGACCTTCTGCCCGCGAAGCTTTGTCCACGTCTGCCAAGGACACGGTCGGTACAGGCGCCGTCTTACCGGAGGAAGTGTCAATGACAACGGCTAGTCCATACAAGAAATATAGCCAGCATCAGCTTAGTCTCTAGACAGCCAGATGAATGCTCAAACTCACCTCGTGCACCAGTTTCTACTTTCTCCTGCTTAGGCATACCAGGCACATATGACCCCACCTGTCCTAATGACTGCTTGATCTGCGTCGCACTGGGAAGACCTAGTTGTGCTTTGGCACTGGCTTTGGCTGCCGCTTTCTCTTCTGGCGAAGCATCTGGGTTGAACATCTGTCATTGGCATGGGTGAAGGTATGTCTGTCAGTCAAATGGTCCTCAGGCGATTTGCGAGAGCCGCCTTGGACAATACAGTTGAATATTATATCGGAATATGGCTGGGACGCAGGTATGTGACCAACACATGGGATCCGGTAGTGAAGCCAAGCCAATACTCACATGCACTTTACCACCCTTGTCCTTATCATTAGCAGCCACCTGAGCCACAGCGATCTTCTCGTCATTCGTCATCCCTCCTGGCGCAGCATTATTCGCGTCTGGCAGCCCTTCTCCTCCTCCTCCTCCTCCTCCTCCAGCTGCATCTGAGTGACCGTCCGGAATAGCATGGTCGACCGCTTTGAGCGTCGCCATGTCGGTGCGATATGTAGAGATCAAGCGACTGGTTATATCTGACTGTTTTGATTCAAGCTATCTAGCTAGCTATGCTGTACTGTCGCGAGCGCGCGAGATTAAGTTGACAGAGAAGGGGTATATCTATGAGAGCTTGACCTCGAGGTCGCAGAGTCGAATTGAATGGAGATGAGGTATTGTGCGATGCACGCCCGACGATGCTCAGACTGGACCCGACAGTGAACGCAGAGGATGAGGCTCCGGCCACTATTCGGTTCTTGTGTTGTTGTCGTTGTCGGAGTTGTGATGTTGTGTTGTTGTGTGTGTTTTTGATGGTCACGACGTCATTCACCAGTCGCAAAGATCAGAAGAAGAGAGGAAGAATGTGCGAGGTATATATGATTTATGTAGCTTTAGCTGTAGACAGGAGAATTTCGAGGAATGTTCAAGTTGCTGTCAGCGTATTCAGGACTCTGTTCTGTAATAACGAGTATTGTTCGGCCTTATCGTCCTAGGTGTTCTATGCCAAGGCGAGAGTCAAAGGGTGGAAAGGGTGAGCCAGCAAGGGCTTAAGGATAAGGATAAGGAGAGCGAGCGAGTATCAGCAGCTATAGTAGTATAGCAGCTAAGCTAAAATGACCAAGCCAAACAAACTCGTAATGCTGTAACTGTGACACTATAATAATATCACTCGACTCATACAGTATGACGCCAGCATCGCTCGCTCGCTGTGCAGTACAAGCTAAGGTACCCGTTCCTTGTCAGCCAACAACCATATATAATAGCTAACCTTACCGGCCGGTCATGATTACGCAGTCTTCCCCTCCCCAAGCCATAGCCGCATTCAGTCTACTCGAGTACAGCAGCACTCTCCTACCCTGAATCTCACAGTATATAGGCGCTACCCGCCGCTCATGGCTCAAGATGAGCACAAGCACGAGCACCCCATTTGTTACGTATCCCTTAACTACGTTCACCCTCGAAACTTTTTGTACTCGTATCCTGCAGCTATAGCTAACTATAGCTAGTAGTTGGCAAACCATCCCCTCACTCTACTAACTCATCCACGCTCCTTCTTTCTTTCTTTCTTTCTCCTGTTTGTCTTTGTCTCTGTCTCATCTCTGTTCAGTCCTTCGTCACTATATATATCATCTATCTTTTCTGTTCACAGCTTCCTATATATCACACTCACTGCCTCCCCAACAGAACGACTTGTTTGTCTTCCGTCGATCCTCTTCTTACCCAGCACTTTGATCAGAATATCGTATTTCACCCTGGTTACCATATCACTTCACAAGATGTCCATAGCGACAAACGATCATGCAGCTCGCTAGCTCGCTAGACTGGTCGATCACGATCCCGCTTCGAACTTGTCTGGCCTCTTGTTTTCGTATATCTCCAAATTCCATCTATGCTCATCGCTAGCAACTATACGCGCTAGCTGAAGCTGACCAAAAGAGATTAGCGATGCTGTACTAACGCTAATCCCCCTTAGAACCCTCATAGCCCTCACTCACCTCCTTCACTTGCTATTTCCCATCCACTTATCTCCCTACACACGCCCCTTTTATTCACGGCCTCCGCCAAACCATTGGCGGTCGGACGGGGAAAGGGGGGCAAGAAAGAACTCTTAAAACCAAGTATATACCCAGGATCGCGGACCCCGACTTTAGTCGGTTGGGGAGGGCGGTCCATTCAGCTTTTCTTTTACGTTCAAAAGAAGGATGAGTCGTAGGGTATTCTTGGACATCCTATCCCATCCCATGCCAAGGTAGTTTTATCGACCTATCTGTTCTAAATTGTAATACAGTAGTACAATGCATTGCGCTATCCCTATATATGAATGGATATTTGGTTGTTATGTCTATTGGCTGTCCATTGTTCGTGTGGTGTTACTGGTGACTGGTGTATTCAGGTGGTGTACTGGTGTGACTGGGGAGAAAGGACTTGATTGTCTGCTGTTGAGTAAGTGATGTTGTTCGGTATATCCTTGTGTCTTGACAACTACTGTTACAGTACGATTAGAATCCCGGCTATTTACATACAACTTATAGAATAGGATGTTAACGTTGTGGATTCTGTAGCGAGCACGCGCAGCTCAATCCTTCTGGAGCAGCGCGCCCTTCACCGTTTCTCCTTACGTGTAAGCGAGTGCTACGGCCCCCAACGTCCGTCCACCTGACTCGCAACCAGCCCTCTCAACCGGCATATCACCGCACACCACCAGCATACTCTCTCTTCAGTCTTTCCCTTCTAACCTCCCATTTCCGCCTCTCTTCCTCCTCCTCGTCCATCAGACCCAATACTAGCTCGTCAGGCGGACCGTCATCCTCCACAGCTTTCCTATACTCCTCTTCCCATTCCGCAGACCACTCATCGTCTTCTTCGCTATGTTCAGTGTTGCCCAAACTAGCAGGCAAGAGCCCTGACGAAGGTGATGAGGCCGAATCCAAATCATCGGCATCGATATCCAGGTCTCCTCCGTCGGTGTGCGATGCGACCGACCTAGGAGGAAGGACAGCGTCTTCTTCAAAGGATAGGCTATTACTAGCTTTTTCGCTTTCATGCCTTAGTCGTCGCTTGGTGCGGATATTCTGCGCTCGGACATATTCTCGTCGTACTCTGTCAACCCCTTCACCGAGTCCCGCAGTAACGGTCCGAATAGGTATGGATGCGGGCCACCGTCGACCAGGCTGTCCATTGCCATTTGGTAAACCTGGGATTTGCGGTCTGGGTCTCTCCTCGATCACGCTGTGCATCGCGTTGAGAAGGGGTTCGTCGAATGATGCGCTTCCCGGCGAGAAAGGTCTGGCCTCGACCTCAGGTCGATAGATCAGTCGACGTGTTCTGGCTTCGATATCCAACACAGAAAGAGGCGAGTATTCGTCGATAGCTCGGAAGGCGAAGAAATCTACCTGGCGAGACAGGTAGACCGAAGAAGGTAGAAGTTGAGGGCTATTGGAGTGGGTCTGGATTTCAGCCCGCGCAAGACTCCTATCGACCAGTGAAGATAAGTCAGCAATCAGCCCATCCAGCCAGCTAATCAGTCTCGCTGCTCACCTGGACCGAATGCCAGGGGTAACACGGGTCTTGGGGTGTGATATGTCCTCTGACGTGGTCCACAACACTAAGTCATCGATGCCTGTGGGCAGCGTCCAAGCAGCTTTGATCCCTGATTCCGATGTGAGATCACCAGGTTCGCCAAACGCCTTGTTCCTCATCATCTCCGTCAACGCGCTTCCTCTTCTCTGCAACGACCGATTTTCGCCTGTTTCCGTTGATCGAGCAGGGTGGGAGACAGGTTCGACGGAAATCCGCGTTACCTCGAGTGCGGAAAATTGGGGACGATAGATCATCACGTCTTGACAGTACATCGATTTATGCAACGGATGTTTCTGATGATGGCCGAAGACGAAGGCGGCTTCACTATTAGTGCTTCCGGCGGCAGTGAAATCGCTGGTAGAATCGCCGGGTGATCTACGAGGTCGTAGTCGAGCGATCGGCGCGACCACCGAGGAGAGAGGGTGTAGTTGAGTCGGATTCACCCTCTTTGCTGTCGCATGCGTTGAGGCAGACGCAGGTCCACCGAGAGGAGAAACGGGGAAAATATCTGTCGACATGATCAGCCTGACAGCTGATCGATAAGTGGAGGGTTGACTTACGGACAGTCCCTTTACCTGTTCCGACTCCTACCCATCTGCCTTGCTGATCCCAACTGACTTGTCGCACACTTGCCGCTGTATGCCCTCTTCGCAGCTCGTACAAGTGCCATACTTGTCCCTTAACCTCTCCTCGGACCTCATTCTTGTTGATACCGGCTGGATGAATCTCGAGGATATGGAAGGATTTGCCTTCTGATGGTGCAGCAAACAGTTGGGTGCCATCTGGAGAGAATGATATGTAGGTGACGGGATGAATACGTTCATTTGATCGGCGCCGCGGGGTGTGAGGCGCGTCAAGAGGGAGTACAGATGAGCGAGGTAGCCGGAAATGAGCTATGACTTCCAAATCATGAGGCCGAATGTCATCCCCTTCTTCTGCGGCGGGTGTCATTTCTCTTCGAGAAGTGGAATACGACCTCGCTATATTTCGTCTCCTGTTTCGCGCTGATGGTCGAGGGAATAGGTCGACGACCTTGATCCATTCTCCGCCCACCGCAGTAGTAGGAGGAACGTGTTCTTCGAGCACGCTAGATTCTTCCAAACTTCTCGCTTCGGATCCGAATACTCCGTCGCTGTCGCTATCGCCGAGCAGGCTCCCAGAGTCCGCTGGCGCACTCGTAGCTAAGCGAGTGCTTCTTGCGCGATTGGCAGCTTGAGCCCCCATCTTCAAACCAGCCCACACCCCTCTCGCGACACCGCCTCCGATCTCTACGGCAGAACTAAGCAGAGCAGCTTGCGATGAGTCATTCCCATTTGACGATGGTCGATGCGAGCGCTCGGAGGAGGACGAGGCTGAGCGAGAAGCGCGGGAGGAAGAAGCTGTGATGATTGTTCCGAGGCCATCTGCACCGGGTGCATGAGGCGCATCGGAGGTGGCAAAAGCGAGCAGCCGACCAGAGAGAGATACGACAGGCAATGCCGTTCGAGGATCGCAAGGCAACGACGTGATTGGTCCACATGAGAGCGGCTCGTATGTCAAGCTGTTGAAGAGGTGAATGGAGGGCGTAGGGTGCGATATGGTCTGAAGACTTATCAGCGATGCTGTCTGAACGGATGAAGCGGCCTGACAACTCACCACTGCGATGACACGGGAGGAGCTGTGGACACCAGCGACAGCTCCTTGGCCAAGGTCAATCCTTCTTACAGCTGCCCCAGTCTTCAAATCAATCACGATCAACGCCAGCGAACCAAGCACTGCTTTCCTGGTCGAAGGAGTGAAGGCCGTCATGGCAACAAGTTGCCCTCGTTCTTGGTCACTGTGATTGTCCAGCAGGGCCATGCTCTGAATTGACTCCGGGCCTTTCGCTTGCATTTCTCCTGCTACACCTTCCAAGCTCGATCGGATCGTGGCCTTATCGTACTTGATGGACGGCAATGAGATGATCTCTTCTGGCGCGAAGAAGGACTCGGGGACGTGCGGATCATCAGGAATGGTACTGTCGTAATATGTGAAGACTTGTAACGCGTGTGTCTTGGTGGAAACGAGAAGAATAGGTCTAGATCGCTCGCAACTTCCATAAGCATAATCAAAGGTGTGAGAATACTGGTCGTGACCTACACTTTGCCTCGTCCATCACCAAGATCACATTTCTGCCACACTGCTACTGTCCCCTGCTCCGCGCCCAAATCCTTACTAGCTTTCTTGGGAGCCGGGTCTAAGGTCGCGTTGCGTATCTTTGTCGGCGAGGAGGGTAAGAACCCCTTGAGCGAGGTCATGCCGATCCCTGGCAATGACGGCAGGTGCGAGATGATGGGAGAAAGGATAGAAGGCGCACTGTCACTGCGGTTATAGCGCACGGTTCTCGTCAGCTTGGCTCGCTATGGCCTAATCCGATGCATAGATTGCACATACTTGAGATCGATGGCTATCGAGTAGATCAGTCGGGAATCAGCTAGGGCGCAAGAACGGAGTGATGATCTTGAGAGCGGATGCGACTCACCAACACCCTGTCTCCGCCTGCGTCGGTGTTTCATACCATTCCCGAACCCATCGGATCGTCGTCGTTGGTCGACATTGTCCGATGAGGGCATGGGTAAGGGGTTGGGAGGGTTAAGATTGAAGAAGCTATCTTGCCAAACAGTTTCTCAGGTACTGTGTTGATCCGTTTTATTGATGTTGAGTAATAAAGAGGGTACGCCATCCGTAGGTGTTCCGCAGGACGAGTGGTATATAAAGGCAGGTGAAAGATGTTACGTCCGCAAGTCACGGGAGGGATGTACGAGGGAGACAAAGGTAAAGGTTGTCAGATTGACTCGTGCTCTCCCTAATACACTGATACATAGTACGGTAGGGTAATTCAAGATGAAAGATCTGGGGTTGACATGAAAGACTCACGCGTCTGATAGTGTGGTTCCAAGTGAAAGGAAGGATGACGATGAATAAAGAAGAGAGTGGTCAGTTAAGACCAGATCCCGCTGATAACGATGTACTGCTTGTACGGAATGTGAGCTATATATGTATAAGGCAGCGTGGCGTGGTTGATACGAGTCAGTGAGTGCGTGGAACGATGGTGAATGACCTTGTCGGTGTCACTCTAACTATACTATTGGTGATGCTGTTGTGTTGAAGAGATGGGTGGCAACTACTGGACTAGCATAGGTACTCTTGCAATTGATTTGCGCGTGGTTCTCTCGGTAACTCTCGGTCCGTGTTTGTGTGTTTGTGTGTATGTTTGTGTATCGCGCGTGTATCGCTGAGGCTTATCAGTGAAAGACTGATGGAAGATCAAAGGAGATGGATGGGTTCGGGTTTGAAGCTATTATCATATGCTCTTGGATGTTTGTTATGTTGTTATATTCCATGACATGCGAGAAGGGAGTGGTTTAGTTGCATGGGGAGATAAGCAGTACAGTGCAGTACACAGTTCCCCAGAACATGATCAACAACAACAGTAAAGGCAACGGCAACAGCGACGCGCATTGCATTGCATTGCATTGCATGTAGTGCTTTGTATTGCTTGTTCGAGTCAGCAGGCAAAGCAGGCAAACATGACGGCAATGACGACGTCTCATCTCAGTACCGTACCGTATCTCAGGGTTGATGTTACTCATAAAGGTAGTTTCACCGGTACTCGGGGTACTCGGGCTCAGATCAAACGAGGACCTAATCCGGTAATCGACGCTCTCTGCTCAGCTTGCTGATAAGCATGTCATGCACGTGTTCGCCACTGCTCATCAGAAGGAAGGGGTGGCGGGGTGGCATTTCGTTTATGACTTGGAACAAAGTGGGGGAAGGGGGCTATATTGATGCGCACAGACTGATCTGATTGTGGATTGATGCGAGAAGAAAGGGGAACGAAAGTAAGAGGAAAGGAAGAGGGGGAAGGTCAAGTTCGTTTTGGACCAGGCTACAACCATCGCTGCAACCGTTCTTTTTCAGCTCTTCTTTTCTACCTTGTGTTACTACTTCACATGTAACATCCTCAAGTTGCGCGTTGCTCTCCCGCAGTGTTCAACGATTTTACTCGATACGAATCGATCGAGAGCGTCAAAACTATGCAAGGGACAAGGACAGTGCAAACTGTCTAGAGCAGGGCGAGTTACTGTTCAACTCGGTTTTTTGGATGACACAGCTGACACTATCATCCTCTATAGCTTTTGACAAGCTTTCCAATAAACCAACGTCCGGTTTCGAGGATCATCCGAAAACAATGCGTCTTGCACGCTAGTACTACCAGTGTAATCTCAACTCTTGATCAGTTTACTTGGTACAACTAAAGTTGTAAGATAACGATAAAATGGCAAGTCTGCCTCCCGTATCCCGACCCGAATCCGAGGATGACGTGATCGAAATCATCGACTGCACTTTACCTCGACCCAAAAGCGAGTCTTCCCTTCCTCCATCGAGATCTAATTCTCAAGTGGCACCTCGAGGTCTCAAGCGATGTGCTTCCGTACTCGACATCCCTATCGAAGTCTTCTCTTTAGCTAAAGCTACAGCGACACAACCCCGTCCATCAGAGATCACATCAGCCTCCTCAACTACGAGTACAAGTACGAGTACGAGTACGGTTCTTCTTACCACAATCTCAAGAACGATAGACAATAAATTCCCTCTGACCGAAGCAGATTGGGATCTCTCACGAGATATAGATGAAGCCCTAGTCGAGATGGAAAAGGGGAAAAGACAATTAGAGAAGAGGACAGAAGGAAGAAAATTGAGGAGAGTCTGGACAAAGTTGAGGGGTGGGAAATTGTGGGACAATTCTACTCACAGTTGGAGAGCTGTAGAGTCCGACGACTCTGAGGAAGATCCCAGCCTTGATGGGGACGAAGACCAAGAAATCGAGATCAAGCTTGAGTCAACGGTGATCGACGTGGATGAGGTCGTGTTGGACGCAGTGGTAGACAGCGAGGGTTCGATCGCCTTCAGTTGGGATGACAAGGTAGATGTAGATGAAGAAGATGAAAACGAGAAAGAGGAAGATGACGAGATCGAAGAGGAAGAGGAAGAGAAAGATGACGAGCTCGATGTCAAACAGGAATCAGGGATGGTAAGTTGCAAGAAGCTCTGATGGATACACTTGAGACTTAGCTGAGACTCTTTCAACGGGCTCAAATTATTCTGTTCCAGGTATCCGAGGATTCGACTGAGCGAGAACAACAACGTTCAACGTCACCTGCTAATGACAGTGGATCCACTCCGGATGCAACGGAAGTCCACGACACCTCGTACGATCCCGATCCCAACACTCGACCTCCTCATGCGCACGCAACGATTTCCCCTACCACCCCTGCTCCTCTCTTATCCACCTCTGCGCCCACGCTGCTGTCTGCGTGCATGCCTCCCAAGATGCCGACACCGACCGATACCGTTTGTTCGCATGTTGACGCGCAGCCCAACCATCAGCTGCCTACTCCATCCTCATCTCCCGTCAAGCGACGATCCGAGCTCATCGTCTCTGACGATCAGATGCAAACATTTCGACCCAGGCTGGCCTCTTCGTTAATGACGGCGGCTCCTCTTGAACCGTGGGACACAGGTCGTGACGAGCTTGACGAGCTTGACGAGCTTGATCGTAAGCCCGACCTGGAGCTACTGTAGGCAGATCCTGGCTCCTCCAGCATGCTTTCTTTCCCCTTACGACAGGCGACAATGATTTTGCTCTCAACCAAAAAGTATCGGTTTACTTAGTTACCATGGCTCAAAATGTAGTTAATATCCCGGTTCGAAGCAGTCCCCTTATTCAAGTGCATGAGGCACATTTGTTGTATCTAGATTAGCGTGGGTTTCTTTTTGTGTATCGTTCAGACGCAAGGGGGTTTTGATGCTGTATCACATAATTCTAAAAACCAAAATGCACTGCAAAATAGCCATATCCATCCACATTGAGTGGCCAGGGATCACTTCATTGAGTTGTGAGTAGCTGAAGCCAAGCACCAAGATGGGATGGCATCTGTTGCGATACAGTTTGTGGAGTACTGCTCGTGATTGTGATGGTCAGTAAAGCCAACAGTTTCATTCTCGTTAGTATGGTTCATTCCAGTCTAAGAAAAACATACAGAGCATGTGCATGTGCATGTTATGGTATGGTAAGTCAAGGTGTACTTTACAGTCTATCCAACCGAAGTTCTTGCCCTGTTGAACCTTAGATCTCCCCCTGAGAAGACATAGATTGATATATATCGTGCTACCAACCCCATCTGATCGGATATCTTGCATGGGAAAAGAGGACCCTTTTTGGTTGGTACAGTACGTGGACGCACGCAATCGGTGAAGAATCGGTTTCAGTTCATATAGCACATCACCCGATTGCGATGCTGCGTCGAATGGCCCAAACAGCTCTGAAATGGCTCGATTTGACTGGATGGGTATATGAACTCGTTTGTTTTTTGGCCTGGGACGCAGAACGGGATGCGCTTTAGATATCATCGGCGATCGAGAGTTGCACCTTCTCTCCTGGCTTGAAAGGCGGAAGACCTATATGAGTAGAGGGAGAAAATTTGAGCTTGTAAGCAACCATCTCCCGGGCAGTGATGAGGCAGTACAGCGCTTGTCTCGGGTAGATCGGCAAGCTTGCTCCAACCACGAGCACGAGCTGTTGCGAGTGATTGTGGTTTCCGTGAGAACTACAATGGAGAAACACTCACCGAGATAAGGACAGCTTGAGCACCTGAAGGCATCTCCCAGATAACAGCTTCCGCAACTGCTTGTCTTCTTTGCCTCTGCTCTCTTCTCCGTCGGCCATACGCCCTCCATGCCCTCTGTGGCAGTCTTCAACGCATCGGGAATATCATCGTCGCCCTCGAGGAAGAACGCCTTTTGGGCCTCCTTGACTGCTGCAGCCGACTTGTTGTCCTCTTCATCCTCAAGTTCCTTCAAACCACACGTACAGTCCTTGCACGCTCTCCTTCGCTTGACGGGCTTGCCGTCAGCCGCTGGGAACACGCATTCGGGTCGAGCTCGATCTTCGGGAGTCAGGAGCGATTTACCTCCATCGGGGAGCAAGGGTGAGTCGAGAGCCCACAAGGCGGCCTTCCGAGCCTTGTCGCTTGATCGCTTCAAAGTCAGGGGTCGAGCTGACGATGAAGATGATGATGTCAAGTTGAGAGAGACGGTCTGAGACGTGGGAGCGGGAACTGAGGGAGCGGCAGGTGATGTGTAGGCGACGATGTCCACTGAGGGTGTAGGTAAGAGAGGGCTGAATCCGCTTTGAGCGAGTGATGAGTGAAGGGCCGTAAGCTCAGACTCGGAGTGTGTGGGAAGGTGAATGAAGAGCTGGGTCGATGGTGGGATAGCAGGCAAGAGCTTGGCGGGAAGAGGAAGGGGGAGGATGGCGTGAACGGTCAGCGGTGGTGAGGGGAGTGTGGTAGCTATGAAAGATCGCATGGACCAGTAGAATCATTGCTATTGTCAGCGAGACCGCCTCCTGTTCACATAGACTACGAGCAAGATCGAATGTGCATGGCGAGGTGTGTGGAGATTGCACTTTCACTCACCGTTATCCAAAATCCGATCCACCATTTCACCCTGTACGTTTGCGCCGTTACTCTTGAGTTCGACAAGTATTCGCTGATAGTCCTCTGCTCGCTGCATTGAACCCAATACGACCTGGGTGGAGGTGTTTCCCGAGCCTGAGGGGGTGGCAAAGCCGTTACTGATGGTCATTTTGAGCTTTGAACTCTGAGCTATACTCCAAGATGTTTTCGGTATTCTAGTATGCGAGGATGATTGATATTGTGCGCATTGATATGGTATGGTGAAAGACTGATCGAAAAGCAAAAAGTCCAGAGTTGAATAGTAGATGGTTATCGTGTGATACTCGTACGGGGGAAGGTGTAAGTAATGTGATTAGGTGATTAGGTGATCAAACAGATTTCATTTGTTCCACTGTGCATAGTGTAGTTAAGTGCCAAGTGGAGTGAGTGAGTGAGTGAGTGAGTGAGTGGAGGGAGAGGGAGGACACAGGTGCAGCGTTGCAACGAGGGGAACAAAAACCTGGTGCAGCTGATTACAAAGCCCCCGAATATAGTTGGTTGCATACCATAGAAAACAGCCACATGCCTAACTGCCCTTCGCCAGCTTGATCGTGCATGCCTTCTTGCCTATGTCCTGATTTTATTTACTTCTCTCACTTATTGCTGACTTCCTTTGGCTTGGCAGGCGTCGTTTGTTTTGTCTGCGTGCAATTTCCAAAAAGGACCGAAGCGAGAGTGGAGCGAGCATGGATCAGATCTCGTTCCTCGCCCGTATATCGATATCATCGCGTGGACAGCTGATGGTACGATATGATGCGCTGAGAGTACCATTGCGGAACAGATCGTAGCGCACTGCGTTGACTGGCTAGCGTCCTTCCATTGCCCCCAAGAAAACAGGGCGGGATGTCGATTGGGTGCGTTAGTGCCAATCTAATACAGGGTAGGTTTGACCGTTTCCTTTTATCAGATAAGCTCGTCATATCACACATCACGTCGTATGATCGCATTCCCAATGTCCCTAGAAATTAACGCAGCTTCCTCGCGAAGTGATGCGATTGATATGCGCGTCAGCACGAAGCACATCGCAGCTCAAAAGCCGTGTCAAATAACTTGACTTTGCGGTGACACAGTATACGTGATTCTTGATCAGTGACGGAACCCTGTGTGTACGCGCCGCCAGCAACGTTGATGTCGCAGCTGACCATAAGCGAGCTCCTCTCGGTGACAGCAATGCCTGGCTGCGAATGACGATCTGGATTATAGATGTCATACGTGCTGAATTATTGCTACGTACGCTTCATTTCGCTTATGGCAAATACAATCTTGAAAGCGATGTCGTTTTGTGCGAGTCCAGCAACCTCAGACCGAGCAATCATGCGATCATCGCGAGAGAAACATCACATGCACCGTACACGAGCCCATAACTCTAGACGGCAGAAGATGAGAGCACAGCTAGCTTCAGATATCGCTGTCGCTGACTTGCTGCTAATCGGTAGAACATGACTGCACCTATCTGATAATAGTGGCCAGGAGAAGAGCCGCCGAAACAACTGAGAGTACATATATCGAACGTCCGCGTCGGAGTCAATGTGTGGTCTAGATCCGGTCCTTCCAGGCTGACAATCAAGCCTAGGAAGTCTTCGTTGTGCAGCTCTGGATCAGGCAAAGGCAGAAGAGGTACAGTGGTACTTGATCTAATCTGCCGGGCCGAAGACTGAATCGGTGCTCTTCCTGCAAATACAGTAAGTAGTAAGCGCGTCAGTGAATCAATGATCCTTCTGCTGAACGGCTGTATTGGTCAGTTGGATGACTGGACTAGTGTTGATATAAGATCAGATCAATCGACAGTCGCGACGCGACAGCCGCAGTACCCCACTGATTCTCCACGTCCACGATCACGGTCACGGTAGGTTGGTTGATGCGGTAGTTGGCAGGCTAATGCTAACATGCTAACGAAACGAAGATTCAAGCTCGGATTGATCCGGTATCGAAACCAGGCCTTTCTGACATGGGTCCATTTAGGGTCTCGATCAACCTGAACCATCCAAGGGTGATTACGCAGAAGAGGAGAAGGGAAAGGATCCGAGAAGGCGATCGGCGAATACTCGTACATCGTGCCATGTATGTATAGTCCAGTAAGTACGAGGCATGCAGTAGTGCAGTAGTGCATCTATGTACTTGTCAGCGATGCGATATTGTCCGGAGCTCCTCCCTTGCCCGCGGCCAGAGGCACCTGTAAATATCACCTGCCAAAAAAACGTAAACTACGATGCATGCTGCGTGGCGCGTTGCGCGTACAGTACGGTATTATGTTGTGTTGCGTGCTCGGGGGACAAAGGGTTCCTTCGGGGTCTAACTGACCTAAGCCAAAACAATGTTCGGGTGATTCCGAGCGACTTGATCCTCGCGTTGTTGCATCGCGGAGAGCTCCATACATACTTTGTATGGATGGGTATGGCATCATGTCATGGGTCGAGATTGGACTCCTGACTCCTGGAAGAGAGGACGGACTGTCATTGCATGCAGAGCATATACAGTACGAGTAGTATTGAGCAAGCCATGCTCCTCCGGTATATATAAAGACTGATTCTATACTGTTCCAGATCCCCTCCCCTCCTCTCTTCTTTCCCCTATTCATCGCTCTCCAGCCAGCCAGCCAGCTATCTATCTACTACCGCGAAGCATATCTTATCTGCATACATTATCCACATCTCAACACCAAGTCAATTGACGTCCATTTCAGCCAGTACGGAAATCCGTGACAGACAAAGCTACCAACATCAACACCATTCACAATGAGCTCAGTCGCCCGACCCATTGCTTTCTCTCGAAATTCCTATTCTCCCTCAGCCTCATCACCTCCCTCTTCACCGTCTTCGAGACCATCAGAACTGTCTTCCAGCCCGACTGCGTCGAGTCCCGCCCAACACCCTTGTCCTCATCTCAGCGAATTCGTACAGCAAATCGTAAAAGCGTACTATGGTCCCAGGGATCAGAGGCCCAAAACCACTTTCACCACTAGACGTTAGATCACTGTCGGCCACTCATGTCGACTGCTGGCTAAACATCAAATGTCGCCTACATGACTCCATCCATCCTGCATCGCCTTGTACGCTCGTCTATGTCATGAACTCTGTACCGCCATCACCCCGTTGTATATCCGCTGTTCGAGTAACACCATCATACCACCCACCGTACACCACACAGCATCACCCATACATATAATCGCATCACTGTCTCACCCACTCGTACGGTACCTGTCTATTGGCTATCCAGCAACTCTTGCACCCCGTCGCCTAAGCAAGCACTCACTCTCTTCACGCTTGTAATCGCCATGCATACCATTATCCAACACTGGTGGACAAAGGCAAAGCAAAGCACGAAATTGCGCGAAGATTCCCGATCCAGGCGGACAGCATACCGCATCACACACCACACACCTCGCGCGACCTCGCCTCGCCTCGTCTCGGTTTTCCCCGAATGAGCGAAATCGCGGCGCCGGGCGCATCAATCTGCAGATATGCATTTTGCGTTTTGAACTCCGACGACATCGGTCTACTTGTAGGGTGAGAATCGTGCTTTGTTTGTTGAGGGACAAACAATAGGGCAAAAGGGGCAAGTACTGGGTCTGGTCTGGAATCTGAATTTGGGCTCCTCCTTTTTTTTCCACTTCCTTTTGTTGATACATCTATTACATATACATACATACATACGTACATACAGTACGAGAAATGCCACCACTGTGAATAGGCTAGTATACATATCATCCATGCATCTAAAAATAAAGCAACCTTCCTCTCACAGTACACTCACACGCTTGGCCGCGGGCACATAGGGAAATGGTCAGACACAAAACTCAATATTAGTGGAGCTCCTCCCAAGCTAGAGTCGCTGGTGACAACTGACGCGTGAAGGTAATTGACTTGACTCTTCGAGCTTCTTGCATCCAGGTGGACATGGAATGGAGCTCTCTTCTTAATTCGCTATTATATCCCAAATCATAATGTCTTTGTTCGGGGCCCTTGTACGGTCTACATTTGTTCATCGACCCTGAACTCGTCGAGCCTCGACTGCTTGAAAATACGGACCGCATTCGCCATGTTGCATACATCCTGATACATCGACCCGAGTAATGAGCCCTACAAGCTCGAAGTGCGAGGGGGATAGCCTGACATCACTGTCGCTGGTTGCGATCGTACAACGAACCTAACATGCTCTTTCAACATGACGGATCAGCATTGTGTGTGTACGTGTGTGCGTCACATCCACTGTGTGTGAGTAGGTGGTGTGTGTGGGCGTTGGACTATTATGATCATTGTTTTTGTTACTGTGTGCTAAAACGCCGATATCCCGATCACCCTCCTGACCCATTATCAGAAATCACTGTTCGAGCCAAGGCGGATCAAGGAGATGACCGCGACACAGACTAACAGATCAGACAAAACACCCGTGCGGCGAAAACGGCACCATCAGCATCAGCATCACCTTCCCAATCAAAACAACCCTCCGTCATAAAAATTAGACTACCTCGTGACCCCTTTCCTTTTCCTTTTCCTCGTCGTCAGGACAGAGGTCGAGGTCAGACCGAGCCAAGGCAGGTCGAGGCCGCCGTCATCCTCACCATCATATTCTGACCGGCGGCAGATGAGCAACGTGCGTAGGCTGCGGGCAGCGCAACCAGGGAACGCTGTACCAGACGAGACGTCATGACCGATCAGATCAGATCAGATGTGCAAGGTTTGGGACTAGGCCCAATCAACATCATCTGATGCCAAAACCGCACTGACTGCTGACTGCAGTCTACTAGTATAGGATCTATCCGCAGTCTGACTCGTCGTCGAGAAGGTCATGGTTGTCGGGGCACCAAAAGACCTGCACGTCCCTCGACGAATTGCCGCGTACCAATACTCTAACGAAAAGTTTTCAGTCTACTGTAACCTCGAAAAATTTCCTTTGTCGGACGAGGCGAGGCGACCAAGTATGAAGGTGGGGGAAAACGATAGATGGGTGATTGTCTGTCTGGCTGTCTGGCTGTCTGGCTGTCTGTATGCAGTTGGACAAACATACTGCAGGAACAGAGCGAAGTACACAGCACAGTGATATGAAATGGTGCTTCGCGCATCGTGTGATAGTGCTGTGCTGAACCTGCCGATGTCATTGTCCAAGCGTATTGACAAGTACTGTACGAGTAAATTGACGACGTGTCACTCTGCAGTCACTCTGCACCAAGCGGCACCTGCTTCTCCATCAGAGATCAAAGATCATAAGACCACTTATTGTCCTTGTCCTTGCCACTGTTGATTCTCAATTCAGTTCATCTCTTGATTCTTCTTCCACCTTGTTTCAACCGTTCAAAGTATCATCTTGGCCATCTATCTAATGAGATAGGTAACAAGAGAGACCCTTTGACCAGCTTCCACATTTCGGTTCCCTGTCCTTTGCAAAGGCGTTTCGACGACCCAACACCCTCTGCGAGCATCAAGCCACAGGTATACCTCAAGCCTTTAAAGGACCCAGCAGGGCTCTTTCAAATCCTCCGCGTAACCTATACAACCCAACCCATTGCCGCTTCATCATCATTCATCATCATCATCCATCAACTTATCAGTCATCCGTTGTCCTTTGAGCGCGTTCCATCCCATCAGCTCGACCCAGGCAGGTGAGTAGCTTGAAGATCCGTCATCACTATCTACGAGCTCGTCGACGCCATCCAAGAGGGACCGACATAAATGCTCTCAATACCGTTTTGAGTGGCTCGATCTGTGACTTGTACGGTCGACTGATAGCTATTCTACTCACCCCCTTGCTCACGCACAATATGCCTACGTTTGATACCACGCCCCTTTTGTCCAATTGTACACAGCGACTCTGCCGACGAAACACAAAAAAACGCACACACGTCCCATACACACAACGACATCCCTTTTTCCTCCGAAATCTCTTTGCGTCTTCTCCCTCCGGTTCTTCCTTCATCGCCAGACTCAAAAAAGCATACATCCCTTATAACACGTATACATACAAACGCGTATATCGTTGAGCTGGACAGACAAACCAACGAACGGACGATACATACAAAGTTGGTTTATTGATATCGTCTACTCTAACGACTGAACGAGTGTCTGCTGTTGACTGTGAGATCGAACAAAGTGAGTGACAAATAGACTGCGAGATCCCGGACGGTTATATTTATGCCTTCTTGGAAAAGGATGAACGGCTGTTTTCTCCTCTTCTCTCTTCCATATCCTTTATCAAAGTAACTTTGAAAGTCTGAGAACGGATCTGACTCCATCCTGGCATTCTTGATAACAACAGACTCCCATCGAATCACTCCTGCCATTCCCGACGCGTCCGATTATCAGCGACCCTCCTAGTAGCGCATCACGAGCTGCGAGACGACCGATTGCCAGCCACACAGGATCAGCAAGCTTGTCGAACTGCGATAGCAGCAAAGACTGCCTCTTCCAAAATCAGGTGAGTAGCAACAAAGACCGCTATGTATGCAGGACGCCGTTCTCTGGATGCGTGATTGGAGCGTGGCACATCACACTCCTTCTTCATGGCAACCCCTTCCTTCCGTCTCATAATGTTCATATTGGCGCCCATATCCTCCCGAAGTCCTTTGCTAGACTTCCTTTGTGAACGTAATGTTCAGCGACGAGATCCCAAAGTTCGATATCATTAGCCCAAATCATCCTATCCCATCCGGTCAATCAAACCAAGCCAGAAAGGTTCGCACGCTAACGCTTTTCGCTCATTGACGCTTGACCCCTTGCCCTCACCTTTGGATTGCTCAATGCCATCTCGGTCCTCTCTCTTCTCGCCGCCATCTCACTCGAAACATCTCGGCCTGTCGAATCGTCCTCATATCAAAACTACCTTTGATGGCGCTCCTGGTACCATTATTGACTGCCTTTGAATCGGCAATCTCCTTTGCCGTGCTCGAATATGGCGATATCTCGATCCATTCCTGGGTGACATGCATACGGAACCGCCATCTCATCGCCGTTTTCGTCCGGACTCCCTTCTTCTGACCCCACTCGATACTTTGTTCCTTTGTTCCCCCACAGCATCTTCATAGCCTCTGATCTCGCTCGCGAACCAAGCGAGACGCCCACAGCCGGATCCAGGTAGGTGAAACGTTCCCATCCTTCTGCCCCACCTCTTTCCAGGGGGGTTGGCGGCGCTATCATCAGTCGGTTCAGCCGTGATTGCTCATTCGCTGACGTCGTTCGTCTTCTGCCGTCATAATAATGTCAACTACATCACTTACTACGCCACCTCACTCTCATGTCCTTTTAACGGACACCCTCTCGACCCCTTTTATAACTCTCTTCCCCCCCAACAACCGCCTTTCTTATCCTCGCTCTCTTTGTCCTTTCATCCATTCTACGGTACTCCTTGCTGCTCTTGAACAAACTTAGTTTTTTGTTTTCTTCTCGCAACCTGTCTTCACTCACCAGTATACTAATTTTGCCATCGCCATCCTTATCTTTGACTTCTTCAAATGTCAGCAGCCACCATGACCTCGATGACACAGCCGTCATTCGACGCTGTGAGACCCCAGACTCATCAAGGCATTCACAGCTCTCCTGCGGGATCTCCTCGCATCCAGCGACCTGCCTCTCAGACATCTCTCCATATCGCGCCTGCTTCGTACTCGCCTCATGTGGTGCACGAGCAGTCACCGCATCCAATGTCCGCCTATCCAGCCCAAACTTACAGGCCTTATACGCCCGCCTCGATGGCGCTGCATGGACCTCCCAGCTTCATCTCGAGCTCTTACCCAAGCACTGCACCTCCCCTCTCTTTCTACCCCGGGGCCGGGCCGGCGCCGGTCTACGATTCGAGGGGTTCTCAGCCCATGATCAGGACCATTAGTCATGCCCATCCAATGGCTTCTGCCACTGATCAGACCGTATCATCTCGCTACTCCTCCTCACCACACTCAGCTTCCGGTCCACTTATGGACGGTCCTCCCACTGCATCGGGCCAGCAGCCGAATACTTTCTCTGGGATGGGTATACACACTCCCTCGTTCAACATTCAGAACGCGGACGGAGAAGCAAGATCGATCAACCCCTCGCTGTTCAACCCGGGCGGCGGATACTCCATGTCTCGTTCGACTTCGGGTGCCAGCGATATCGGTCCTGAGACCACTCGACTTTTGACCCCTGCATTCGAGTACCGACAAGACCGACTCAGTCCTGCCGAGCAGGAACTCCGAAAGGTCTCCGATAGTCTTGGGGACCCAGGCAGGCGATCGTATTCTTCCACATACACACCGAGCTTCGATCTGCCCCACACCGTCAACTTGGGACCCCATCCTCAGCCTGACGGCGTGTTCTTCGGCGGTCGAGGATACGGCAATGACCATTTCACCCTATCTGCTGAACGAGGTGACTTCAAGCCTGACCTCGGTTTTGCTGACACCGAATATGAGCGGGAGCGCCAGGCTCGAATCATGAGCAATCAGAAGCTCATGGACGATATGGGTTTCAATGAGGCTACGGTGAGTGCACGTCCTTTCGTCAAGTCAAAGGGGTCGTGTCTGACCGATGATGCCTTTGCAGAGTGCCTTCCGAGCGGGTAGATCCAACAGCGGAAGTGGTGGAGCGCGACCTCGTAAACCATCAACCCCGTCTAAACAGCGTCTTCGTCTCGATGGACCTGGTGAGTACACAAGTCGGTGTTTTGGCGGCTATCAGAGGATCGCTGATCGGGTCTCCATCGCAGTACGAGCCTCTCCCCGTCTCCGGGAAATGAGCCGAACAGTCTCTTATGCCGACCTCGATGACGGGGCGCCTAACCCCGGCAGCGACGAAGACGAGTATGGATCCGACGCCGAGCAGGACGAGGAGGACGACTTCCGACCGTCGAAGAGATCCAAAGGAGCTGAACAGGTATACCGAAGCAAGTCTGGCGCTTATAGCGCTCCGAAGGTGAGTATCTGAGTGTCCGTTTTTCGTGGCACTCGGCTGACTTGGCTGGTAGATGATGGCCAAGCCGCAGCTCTCACTGTGGTCTTTGCTCAACACTTATTCTCAGATCCCTCATCTTTTCCCTCTGTTTTACTACACTCTCAACAACGATCTCACCATCAACTCGGACTCTGTCCCCCTCATCGGTTCTATCCCTTCCACCTGTACCCCTCTTGAGAAGGCCGAGACCCTCCAGGGATACTTCCATCGAGGTCGACGAGTCCTTGCCCAGCTCGATGCCTTCTCTTCCAGATGCGACAGGAAGTATGAGGGCCCGGAACAGCGATGGCCGGAGCTCGACTACCACACCCGAATCGCGATTCGAGATGTCAGAAGGAAGGTCGTTGAGCGATGTGAGAACTACAAGTACACTAGGCGTGATATCCTTGACAAGTGAGTCATCTCCTGATCAATGATGGATCATATCAGCTGACGGTTGGGATAGGGTCCTTGGTAAGAACAAATGGCAGCCGATCGATTCTGGTATGATTGAATGGCGAATCGGGATGGCCGAGAACGATCCAGCCGGAGATCTCGCAAATGTAACCTTGACCTTGCCTACTCCTCCGCCCGATGTCTACCAGAACCAGATGCGATACCAGGGCGTTTACGACAACACCCGTTCTATCCGACCTTTCCCTCGATCTAGGATCGCATCCGCCGCTCCTCGAAGCGTTAGTATCGCTATGGGTGAACCTGACGATTACGCTCATCCTCATACCGCCGTGACCTATCCTCCTACTTCAAGCGTACCGATGTACGCCTACTCCGCTCAAGGTCCCCCTCCACCCCAGTACGGTGAAGACGAAGTGCCCATGACTGTCCAAATGCCCACATCTTCCGCTGGCGCGGCCGGACCTTCAACTGCGACTAGCTTCGGACCTACTACCGCGGCACCCAACTCTGCGTGGGGAGATTTGTCGATCCAGCGAGGAATGAAGAGGTCAAGGAGTGACGAGGACGACGCCGAGTCTCCAGAGGGCGAGGAAGCAACCGGCTACGAGCACTCATACTCCCTCGCTTAGAGAGCGATCAAATGGAAAGCCTCTCTCCTTTGCCCAGTGTAGTATACCTCGCATCTGTCGATATCCTTTCGTCCCATGTATATACTTTCTCGAAATACGAGCTTCCGAACGTCTGACTCTTGCACCTGTATCTGTGTGTATAAATAATTAGTTTCAACACCTGTGTTCAGTGAAGGATTCGGTTGATCAATCTTCGCATTCTGGGCGTGATGTGTATATAAATAATCTCTTCGAATGGGAATGGACAATCAACTCGATTGTTTTTTAAACTTAGTGGGCTCGAAGAGAACGGTGTAGTCACCAGTTCTATGTAAGATAGATAGTGATTAGATAGTGATTATATAGAGATATCTGATGAATAGCGATTGAAGCCAACCGCGAGACCGGAATGGAGCTTCCGTGCGTCCTATGGTTGCTGCTTGTTATTACTGTAGGTCGTACGGTGAGCCTTGCGATATACATGTACCAAAACTCTGCGAGCGGCGAGTAGCGGACATCGCCGCTTCGTCCCACCAGGTGGGTGCCAGAGCTCGTCGCTTTCGAGGTTTCGGTTGAATTATACATGTGGATGGCATGCATGATGTGACATGACATCCTTTCTCCTCGAATATTTAAGCCTTCCTTCTCGAGACCTTGCTTGAGACACTTTCTTGGTCAAGTGTGACTCGTTTTACTTGTTCGTTATAGGGATCGATATATACCCAAAACACAACGAGACTTACCGATCGAATATCAAGTCAAATCAATCAGTACTCGTAATCAAAGTCAAAATCAAGCAGAAAGAGAGGATCAGTTGACATTATGGAATTCTTGAACTTTGAGGGAGCTTCGCAAGTATGTTCCCTCGATCCCTGCAATGACAACAGCGCATCCGCCACCGATGGCACCAAGCTGACCATGCTTGTTGATTTCGATATAACCGTTGTATAGTACGGTCCAGCAGACGATGATACCACTTCCTTGTATTCGGCCGTTCCCAACTCGGTGGCCAATGGCGCGCCCACGATCAACGGCGATCTCGTGAGCCAGATGGGCGACCTGGGGCTCGATGTCAGATATGACGAGGATTTCGAGGAGAGAGAGAGGAACATGCTTGGTGTAGGCGTTGAACATGCGTGCAGGTGAGTCACTCGTCCCAAGCTTCAATCGAAAACATGATCATCGCTAAATCTAAACGTTCAGCTATTGTGGTATACATAACCCTCAATGTGTTGTCAAGGTATGTCAACGCTCAGCTTCATTACCATAGTCGATCGAAAGCTGACGACGAACTTGTAGTGTCTGCACTGCAACAAGTGGTTTTGCAACTCGAGAGGAAACACTTCTGCATCACACATTGTCAATCACTTGGTCAAGGCAAAGCACAAGGAAGTCATCTTACACAAGGAAAGCGCTTTGGGAGAAACGATTCCCGAGTGTGAGTTCACGTTCCACCAAAGAAAATAAAAGCTCATAAATCACTGATGAACTATCCTATGATCGTAGGCTACAATTGTGGAAGTAAGAACGTCTTCATGTTGGGGTTCATTCCCGCCAAAAGCGATACTGTCGTTGTTTTGTTGTGCCGGTGAGCTATTTCGTGCATCGTAGATCGTCACGAAGAATAGCTGACTCGCGTCTCCGCCATAGACAACCATGTGCGGCTTTGACGAATTCTCGAGATATCAATTGGGACACTTCGCAGTGGTCAGCCATCATCGACGATCGGCAATTCCTCTCTTGGCTTGTCAAGGTACCTTCAGAAGCTGAACAGTTGAGAGCGAGGCAGATTTCGCTTGCACAGATTGCAAAGCTGGAAGAGCTATGGAGAGATAACCCAGAGGCCAGGCTGGAGGATGCTGAAGCTCAGTCAGGGGAAGAAGAGATGCAGCCTATCCTTCTCAGGTGAGCTTCTCGTGCATTTTCAAAATCGAACAGCAAGCTGACTGCCAACTACAGGTACGAGGACGCATACCAATATCAGAACATATTTGGACCCTTGGTCAAGATCGAAGCGGACTACGACAAGCGCATGAAGGAATCTCAGACCGAGAACGATATCATCATCCGATGGGATATGGGTCTGAACCAAAAACGACTCGCTTGGTTCTGTATGCCCAAGCTCGAATCAGGCGAAGTCCGACTCGCTGTCGGTGATGAACTGAGAGTCAAGTTCGTTGGCGCTACCTCTGGAGTTGGAGGCGGTATCAAGGGGATGCAAGCGCTTAAGAATTGGGGCGGTGGCGACGGTACTTGGGAGGGCATCGGTAGTGTAATCAAGATTCCCAACAGTAAGTCAGCTTCCGTAATGTGATCGATATTACAAGCAAGAGTAGAAGCTGACATCGCTCCATCTCAGATGTATCTGACGAGATCTGTTTGGAGTTGCGACGAAACGACGGTGTCCCCACCGATTGCACGCACGGTTTCTCAGTCGATTTTGTCTGGAAAGCTACCAGCTTTGACAGAATGCAAGCGGCTATGAAGACGTTCGCCATTGATGAGAAGAGTGTCAGCGGCTATATCGTGCGTATATGATGTTATGCCATCCGGGTCTCGAACTCGTACTAATATATGGATTCCCCCCATAGTACCACAAGTTGCTTGGTCACGAGCTTGAGCCTCAAGTCTTGCGAACTCAAATGCCCAAGCGATTCTCTGCACCAAATCTTCCAGAGCTCAACCACTCTCAGATGGCTGCCGTCAAAGCGGTCTTGCAGAAGCCGCTCAGTTTGATTCAAGGTCCTCCTGGTACCGGTAAAACTGTGACTTCCGCGTCCATCGTCTACCACCTCGCCAAGATGAACCCCGGTCAAGTGCTTGTTTGTGCGCCCTCGAACGTTGCTGTCGACCATCTGTGCGAGAAGATCCATCAAACAGGTCTCAAGGTTGTCCGACTTGCTGCCAAATCTCGGGAAGCACTCGACTCCAACGTCGCCTTCCTCTCGCTTCACAGTCAGGTCGCGAACGCCGATACTCATCCGGAACTTCAGAAGCTCATTCAGCTCAGGAACGATCAAGGTGAACTGAGTCAGAGTGACGAGCGGAAGTACAAGAGTCTGGTCAGGGCGTGCGAGAAGGACATCTTGAACGCTGCCGATGTCATCTGTACCACTTGTGTGGGTGCCGGCGATCCCCGATTGGCCAAGTTCAAGTTCAGGACGGTGTTGATCGATGAGGCTACTCAGTCTGCGGAGCCCGGTGAGCAGCTAGCCGTTTCCTGACTCCTCAGCGCAAAAGAAAAACAGCTGACCGATCTCATGCAATCAGAATGTATGATCCCCCTTGTCATGGGCTGCAAGCAAGCCGTACTTGTCGGTGATCACCAACAGCTCGGACCTGTCATCATGAACAAGAAGGCTGCTCGAGCCGGTCTGTCCCAATCCCTCTTTGAGCGACTCGTTATCCTTGGCAACAGACCAATTCGACTCCAGGTCCAATACCGAATGCACCCCTGTCTTTCCGAGTTCCCCTCAAACATGTTCTACGAAGGAACATTGCAGAACGGTGTTACCGCTCCCGAGCGATTGCGAAAGAACGTCGACTTCCCTTGGCCGGTCAGCGATACTCCCATGTTCTTCCACCAGAACTTGGGTACCGAAGAAATTTCATCCAGCGGTACTTCTTTCCTCAACAGGACAGAAGCGAGCAACGTGGAGAAGATGGTCACCAAGTTCTTCAAGTCAGGCGTTCTACCTTCTCAAATCGGTGTCATCACCCCTTACGAAGGTCAACGATCTTACGTTGCATCGTACATGCAGCTTCATGGTGCGCTCAAGAAGGATCTGTACAAGGAAGTTGAGGTGGCGAGTGTCGACGCATTCCAGGGTCGAGAAAAGGACTATATCATCCTTTCTTGCGTTAGGAGTAACGAGCATCAAGGTATTGGTTTCTTGAATGACCCTAGACGACTCAACGTCGCTCTCACCCGAGCGAAATACGGAGTCGTCATCCTCGGTAACCCCAAGGTGCTCAGTAAGGTGAGCAGCGTTGTTCACAATTCTCACCAATGTGGTGTGCGGAGTTACAGCACTGACATGTCACTTGCAGCATCCACTTTGGTTGTACCTCCTTACCCATTACAAGGAAAAATCGTGCTTCGTTGAAGGACCTCTGAGCAACCTTCAGCCAAGTATGATTCAGTTCTCTCGACCTAAAAAGTCGCTAGCCGCTGCTATGGACCCATTCAAGAGGAGGGAGAGTCCTGCTCACGAGTACCTCGACAAGAGTGAGTGTTTTATAGTCGACAATGCATCTGCGACTGCCCCCTCATCACGTGGAGCCCCTTGAACATGAGATCAACGCTGACTCAGGTGCGTATCTCTGGCTTGACAGACGCTGGTCGAGTACCGGGTCCCGCCGCCGGACGATTCGATCCCTCGTATTATCGAACGCACAACAGCATGTCTTTCGTGCCTCCCGATGCGCAATCTGTCGTCTCTCAAGCTATCACCAACTCCGGTTTCCCCATGTTCCCTTCCGGCTCAAAGGGAAAATCGTATACCGGTTACGCATCATCCGTCGTTTCTCAACAACCTACAGATGGTGGAGCGTCCTCTCTAGCCCCTCCAAGAGGCATCGGGTACTCACAATTCGACAGAATTGGAGAACAGACTCCTATCGGACCTGGTAACGGCGTCGGGGGAGGGCTCAAGGGTCGAAAGGGATCTTTCGGGAGTGAAGCGGCAAGCGCTTCGATGTATGCTTACGGATACAAAGGTGGAGAGGACGATATGATGAGCGTTGCTCCTAGTCAGGCGGGAATGACAGAGTTTTAAACAGACCCGACCTTTTGAAGCAGAACAGAAAGCGTTGAAAATGGTGGAGAGGAAAGGATGTAGAAGAGGCTAGAGGAGCACGTCAAGGCGGATCTCGATCGCTTCGTGGGACACGCGGACGGACGCTTTCCAGCGCAGCGGTGTCGACAACGATCCAAAGCGATCGCGAACATCCGGCGACGACAGCTGTTCTTGGGCATAAGTGGCTGTCTATACATAATGGCGTCGCTTGGAGATCATAGCCCCCTCGAGCTTGGGCACGGGCACGGAATGCGCTTCTTTCCTGGCTACAGTACGGACAACGAGAACCCACCGATGTCCAGCTGTCCGGAGGATAATGAAGCCGCTTACACGTGTGCGCGACGTGCGTGTGATATATGGGTGTGCAGAATGAGGATGTGTAGTGTCCATTGGCGTGTCGACGTATCGTTGTTGAAGGGGATGTGCAGTATGGAGAGGGGAGGAGGGGAGGATCGAGGAGTAAGTGATGGTCATAATGCTGTCGGTGCTGGGACGTGGCGGTTGTGGTGTCGTCGCGACTCCAACTCCATATGAGGGATGTGGCACGAGTACCTTCCGGGGAACAGCGTGACCGATCAGATCATCTCATATCACTCTGATATATCTGGCAGTGCTTTGCTTTGGATCGTACTCGTAGTCCCGTACTCGTCATTGGTGTCTACACTGCAAAACGCATCTTCGAGCTTGCCTCCCCTTGTCGCAAATGGCAGTTTACCCGGCACGACCAAGAGGCAGGAAGACGCAGAACAGAATCAGCTTCTATTGCGGATATGGATACAGCGATGAACTGGTATAGCGAAGACGCAGCGCCAGCGATCGTAGGCATATGACTTATACTGATCAATCCGCGCGAACTATGTCAGGCAGCCATGCAACCTGGCAAAATGGCAGACTGGCAGATCAGCTATCAAGATCAAGACTGCCCATCATCAATATCTCTCCATCTTGTCGCTGGTTTGTTTTGATGTCCGATTACTCAGTCATCCTGCATGCTGTGCGCCGTACATCCCATCCTATCCCATTCCAACCCTATTCCTATTCTTATCCCTATGCTACGCTACCTGATATCCGCAAAACAAGACAATTAAATACTACTACTACGTCAAAACCTCTTCTTCCCATCGATAGAGGCATGCAGACAGACACACACAGAGATATCCAATAATTATTGGTTATTGGTTATCCGCATCAATCTCGAATCTTCTTATACTGAGCCATGATCAACTGCAGAAGGGGGCCGGGACCGACATTTGATCAGCCAGGAAAGCCAGAGGCCAAGAAATTCTGATGAATTGACACTGCACGGAAAGGGAACATCGAAGTGCCAAATTCAATCGGCGTAAAAGCAAGCGCCTGCTCTGGGACTTACCTCGTTGAACACCAGCGTACAAATCGTATGAGGCGTAATTCTCAGGAAATGAGCAGTCGTACCTATACGCGGAAAAAAAAAATTGAATTGAGACAGGGGATTATCAATCAGTACATCCCACTGCAGCATATTACAAGGATCAGACCGTAATTGGAACGGGTCGCGCCTCAGACAGATACTGTGAGGCCTCGAGGTAATGGGAAGACTTGCGCTTGCGCGCGTTCCACTCACCCTTGTACCAGCCAGCAATACCCTCAGCCTTGAAAGTCTTCCACAAACAATCAATGGGACTGGTGTACAGCGCTCCTCGTACTTTACCGGTGATGGGATCTTTGATAGTATTTTCTACAGCGGGACAACCAACAAACAAAATGGATCCATCAGTTTCAGCGGTTGAGCCAGAAGTTGATGGAAGAACGTGATTCAAGGCGCGGATGAAGTACACTTACGATTGTACATTCTTGTCAGAGCCTAATGCAGATAACGCCGACAGTCAGCTCAAATGTTGCTTCCACACATTATCAGAAAGATTCCGATCTGCTATGAGAAGAACGGCAGTCCAAGTTCTGATAACAGAGTTCAAGTTTCCATGTAACTTACAGTGTCCGCAGGTCTACAGAAAGAACGTGAAACACATCGATGAGCACCCAATATACGACTGTAAATAGATTTACCAATCCAATGATCGGTCTAGGATGACTTGCCCGACTCACTGCATCATCATACAAACACAAACACCCGATAACGAACTGGCGAGGAAAAAGGTCCAGAAGCTGTCGTTGGCCATACCGGCATACGACGTCAAGTAGTATTTGCCGAGGTTGTATGAGGGTAATTGAACGGAGGATCCCTGTTCTCAATTTCACAAACGAAACGTATCCAGTTCTCATCAGTTTATTTTGTCCTACCACTGTTTGCGCCGTTGTTGTTCGGTAAGCAAGCTAGGTTTAGGGGAGGATATAACCCTTCGGCATCACTCACCATGGCTGTACGCAGAATAGCGGTGTTGACACCTCTCCAAAGACCGAGCACACCATCAGATTTCAAGATAGTCCGTAAAGCGTCAAAAGAGCCCTTGTAGTAGTGCTGAGCTCCTACAGGCAAAGCAGGCGAGTATGCCTGAATTCGAGCTTTTACCAAGAAGAGGGGCGATCCGAGAGCAGCTAGACACGATCGACATGACACAGAATTAGTTTAGCGGTACTTCGGGAGAAGGACTTCATGTGGGTCACAATGAGATATCACGCAAAGCAGAGCGAAATATTTTCGTTCACGCACCGCCGATACATCCTGTCACAGCTCCAGCAGTGATAGCAGTAGATATCACGCCCTCGGTCGGATTTCTTCCAATGGCACGGTTCAGCGTCCGTCTTACAGGCTCATAGAAACCGAGTCGAGAACCGTTGAGCAGGATCTGCAGTCAAAACGAGAAGCTATCTGTCAGTTACTGCTTTCACCCAGGTCTGCTCTTTTCAGCTCCGCCTTTGAAAAAAAACCAGAGAGGGGGGGAGGAGGGGGGAGGGACAGATCGAATCTGTCTTGCAACAGCTCGGGGGAACGGTAGTGAAAATGCGAGGAACTAACTCACTTGATACCCATACTTCGAAATCGAGAAGGGATACAGCAAGGTCAGCGATTCTCCTTGTCCGCGCGCACATGTACTCGTGATCCTGCTGGTATGGCGTTGGTATAGATGTAGCATGCTGGTAGGAGACTCACAGCAGGCACCAAACCCCTTTGAAGACCTCTTATACCCTCATGCTTCCATGTCTTGGTGAAGACGTCAAACACATTCTTGTACACCCTCGGAGCTGTGGGATCGTGTCGTTGCAATTCACCTTGTAGTTGCAGTCGGGTCTTCATCGTCTCTGGGACGTTGGCTATGGATAACGATAATTAATGTGTAGGCAGATGAAAGGAGGTGAAGGGAAGTGTAAGAAGTCAGTCAGTCAGATCTCCTCACTCCGTTCAGGGAGGGCTGTAAAAATCTCATCTTCTCTTCTCTTCTCCAGAAAAGGGGAAATCGGTTCTCGTCCAGAGGACCAGTGAGAGTCGTAATGGGAAGTTGAATAGGTCCGAAGATTTACTGGTGTACGTCGAGATCTCAAGCTCAAGCAAGCGGACCTGCGCCGAGACGTAATGGGTTGCTAGCCCAGTAGAGGAAAAGCATACTACTCACAGATGGTGACGGCTCCACATCCAGCAAGACCACCACACATGAAGCTCTCCCACAGATTCAACGGCGCCTGGATGGCCTTGGCCGGCGTAGGCACACTCACGGGCGCGGGTTTCGTGGGCGTCGGCAGAGCTGCTTGGGGCGATGACATGGTTGATACACTCGAAGACTAGTTGAGCTTGGAAGCAGTAGGAATCCAAGCCGAGGACTCAAGGGAAACGACGTTCACGGGGGCGGGGACGGAGTGGAGCTGCAAGACGGAGCGCAGTGCCAGTACCAGTACTTGTACTTGATCGAGGTCGAGAGAAGGTATGCGGTGACGATGGCCAAACGGTGAAAGATCAGCTTGAGATGAATGAAAAGTACATTGAGAGTTGTCCTGCATCTGCATGACGACTCACCCACCCCCCGAGGGCCCTCGCAATTGCCGATGATATGGTCAAGTTAACCGTTCTTTTCGGCGAGGTCCGCCCACATTCACATTCACATTCCACTGTCGCTGTCATATAACATGTTAGAAGTGACATTCATTCTGCCTGCAATAGTTATCTACGAAAGAACGAACGCAGAGTTTGCGTCGATATATGTTGTGCTGCAGCTACTGTTGTTGTACGTTTTAAATGACTTAGACGACCACAGACGATTGATCTGGTCCACTGATTCGTTGACTGACGAGAAAAAAACATTTCTACTGAAAGCCCAGTTGTATATTTATATATGAAGAATCGCACAAGAAAACGACAAGAACAGAGGGCAGACGAGGGCAAGAGACTCGTCAAACAGACTCATTATGATCACACAGGACCTCTTCTTCCTACTCCTGAACGCTTCCGCGATTCGCTGCTCGTTATGCTGACTCTGTCGATGGTCGGCCTGCATGATCGTCTAACGCTCGCCGGCGGTTACAGTCGTCTTTCATCCCTCCAATCCCGTATTCTCAAGCGCTGAATGCGGTCCATGTAAACCTCTCCCTCATCTACCATGCGTGCCTGATCAAGCGCATATATTCTGCACGGAAGTGAACCATCGTATGCCGCCCCCTGCATGGATGCGATCTCCCTCGGCCTGCCTATCTAGTTCCGTACAACCAAGGCTTGTTCCCGATCTCGTTGTCTACTACTATCCCACGCTTTCAGACGTCCGCTTCAAATTCGTTAAATCGCATTATTATGAGTCCTATTTAGATGATGTTTGTTTGGTCGAAGTCTGCACGATGCCATCACCGAGGATATGGCGCATAATAGAAAAAAGACAGGGCGCGTGTATGTTATGTTGATATTTTGGTGAACCGTTGGCAGTGGACCCCGACGAGTTGTGGAAATTTCGAGTTTCGGAGAGATAGCCCTGCCGGAGGGCTTCTTTAGGTCACTATATTCGGAAAGCAGGTATTCTATTCTCCCAACTGCCCTCAATTCCTTCGCCCCGCATCCCCGGATCTTTATGCCTGTATAGGATTCAGCGAGCTGATCCCTCTCGCAGCTCTTCTGTCGAGCGCAGCAGCGACCCATCCAACCATGTCGACGTCAGCGTCCTTGTCGGCCAACAAGAATGGGTGTTCGAGCAGTTGAGCGTAAGTTGGACGTCGGTTCGGGTCTTTCTCAAGGCTATGCGTGGCGCGCAAAGATAGGAGAAATGATATGCGTTAGTCATATTCGCCCAAAGTCCGTATAATGTAGAGCAGGCGGTGAACGCAACAGCGGGATTTTTTTATGCTGATCGAAGGCCACTCACCACTTGGCCACAAAGTCATTCGCATCATCGCTGTAGCCCTTGGGCAGCGTTGGAGCTGCACCATTCACGATAGCCTGTAGCTGAGCAAAGACGTTGGAATACGTCTCGGGTGGGTACGGGTAACATCCCTTAGCGAGTTCGACGATCGAAAGTCCGACGGACCACACGTCTGATGAGACCGTGTAGGTTGGATTCTGATTGGCCGTTTCCGACTTGATTCGCTCAGGCTAAGGGCGGAAAGTCAACCCAGAAGCATGAGAAGCAGCAAGAATGATGCAGCGGATTCTGTCAGTGAGAGTGCTTCGACACCAGACAGATATGCCAATGCCACTCACAGCCATGTAACTCTGACAACCAATATTCGTTTTGGCCAAACTCTTTTCTAGTTGGCCCGAAACACCGAAATCACAAAGCTTGACCTCTCCCTTCTTGTTGATAAGGACGTTGGTTGGCTTGACGTCTGCGTCGTGTGTGTCACAGTCAGCGAGCTGCCACTAAGTAAGTCGATTCGATGGAGCGAAATCCGCCTAAAAAGACTCATTCGTCCATGGCGATGCCTGGAGCTGAAGTCGGGTGAAATGAACCAACTCACCTCGGTGCATAATCTGCAGCTCATCCTTTAAGAACTTCAATCCCCGAATCATAGCCGCCGTGATTCTCCTGAGCACATCTTCCGGTACACGCAAGCTCGCCTCTTCCACATCTTGCTCCTTTTGGTCTTTAGCTAACACACCGCCTCCAGTCAGGGTATCGAGCGAGCCAGCGTTCATGTATTCCATACAGTAGTAGACGCATGACTCGATGGTGAAAGCGCCAAAGAATTCGACAATCTCGGGAGCGACGGCTCGATGGAGGATGTCGAGCTCCATGATGATTCCGTTCAGTTTCGACTCGTCAAGCTCCAGTCGGATCTCCTGCAAAGAGTCACATCACATATGATCAAGGGTAGGGCAAGAGAGAATGTAGAAGAGTTAAAAAGTTTGTTTCTTTGGTCAGCCGAAGATCAGAGAACGAAAATAAATAGGGTTTGACAAAAGGTCGGTCAACCTGCCACTCACCTTCATAGCCATTTCGATGTTCCTAGGTCTATGCAACACTTTGTGCACGGACCCATAATTACCCTTGCCTAGTTCACCAAGAACCTCAATCTCGTCCATATTGATCTTCATGCTCGCTCCGTCGTCAAAGTCCACACCGTTGGCGTGTAATACAGCCTTTGATGAGAATCGCAATGATCCGTTCGGATCCCTTTTTAATTACAATAAAGATGGATATGTCAGCCTGAGTTCGCTTCGCTCCAACTGTGATAGTATATACCACAGTGAGATCGTGCTGAACTCACATAATCGTTTTGAAATCGGTGAACTTGTTCGATTCCTCCTTGGGAGCACCTTTCATGCCGCTCAGTGTCAAACCTCCCGGTGGACCCATTCTTCGTCCTGCCACGCCCGCTGCTCGGCCAATTCCAGCTGGCGAACTCGCTCCCATACCCATCATTCCGAGATTGGGTCTTGGAGGACCCGCACTGCCTCCGGCTGCTCGTCGAGCGGCCAATCCAAGGGGACCAGACGCTGGGCCCGCGGCGGAAGGGCCTCCTCCTGCTCCTGCTCCTGAGCCTGGCGTAGCGGCACCGGGCGCTCGGAGCGCTTGTGATCGCAACAGTGCGCCCATCGACGTGGCGTTGGGGTCGGGACCGATTCCTCCGGGAGTTGATGCGCCTGGCGGTCCTTGACGAGACGCAGCGATCTATACGAAGATGAGGGGTGTGAGGGATGTCAGGTCAGAGAGTCGATTACAGAGGTGGACTGGGAAGAGGGTTTTGATACAAAACTCACCTTGTCCATCTTAGCCTGGAGCGATGGCAACATCTTAGTCTGCATTTGACCTCCTCCTCGACCGGCTGCAGCCCTCATACCCATCGGAGCTGGCATCGCGCCTCTCCCTACACCAGGTCGCGGTACACCAGGTCTAGCTGTTGATGATGCTCCGGGAATCACGGGCGCGGAAGTAAAGCTTGTAGGTGGGGGTGGTCGAGGAAGTGCTGAAGGCGATTTGGTAGCAGAGGCATCTCCGTTCGATTGGATCTCGGCAGGTGGTGGATGAGCGGTGGTAGGCGCCGTAGGTGAAGCTGTTGTTGATGACGATCCATTCTGAGCTGGTGGAGCTGCGTCTCCATTCGCAACAGGCGCTGGAGACTCGGAGTCTGAGTCGGGCGTCGGTGGTCTTGGTGAGAAATCACGAGCAATAACGGGTGAATCGGTATTGGAATTTGAGATTTTCAGACCATCGAGCGAAGGTGGTGATGACATGTTGGTTGATAGGATATTTTACGGTCGCCCTCAAGAGGTGCTGCAGGGAGGATGGTGGGATGAACGGGGACGCAAGGTGAAAGATGGGATACGATCCTCGATGTGGAAGTCGATATGACAGTCAAGAGGATGACAACCACAGTATGTATATCCAATCTGTCTTCCAGGCCAAGCCAAGCCGAGCCGAGCCAAGTATATAGTGGAACCCTGGACCGGGTTTGTAACTTATCTCTATAGGCTGATCGTCGGAGGGGAGGAGGAACTGAACTGACGCTCGCTAGTGATGTCGATATATTCTTCTTGTACTTGCTCGTCTATTAGAGTATGTACTTTACAAAGCTTGCTTTTGCGTTAAAAGTAGAATATGTTGAATAATGCTTGAATGCTTGAATGCTTGAATGCTTGAATGCTTGAATGCTTGAAAATTAACGATGATGCAGGTCGGACCGAGAGAAAGAAAGGTGAAGGAGGAAGGGAGTAAGGGAGGGAAGGAGGATATGATGATATGATGATGATGCCTGAGGTGGAATGGAGGGATTCAGTTGCGTAATTCAGGTGTCTGGGATCGAGCGCTTGCAAACGTGATGTGACGTGTGTAGAGTGAGTGAGTTATTGAGTGTGTGGACTGAATCGCCGGCCGGTCGGGTGTCCGCTTTATGGATGATAAAGCGAGAAACTGCAGTGACCTTGACTTGACTCAACGCTGGGTTTATGGATGATGAGGTGGGGGTTGATCAAGATGAAAAGAAGGATGAGGGATGAGGGATGAGGGATGAGGGATGATCGATGGTGAGTGGATGGTAGTATAAGTTTTATAGGTTATAGCGTGGGCGACACCTGTACGGCTGAAACCCTGAAAACTGATGTAGGATCTATGGTGTATGGTGTTTGGGTGTATGACTGATATTGACTGTCACAGTAGTATATCTTTCTCTTCAAATGCAGTAGGTCGCTCGCTGCTTGTAGTGCGGTTGTATCGGGAGAGTGGATGAGGATGGGGAGAGATGCTTGCGGTCTACTGTCTATTGTACTGGCTGGTGACAGCTCATGAGGAGGATGGTTGATATGCGATAAGGAGAGAGATGCAAAGCACTAGTATATCCAGGGAAATGCTACTGCAGCAGGTTGGCCCGCCAGGAATTACCGCATGCTCTTCTCTCACTCACCACACTCACCACTATGCTACTCGCATTCTACCTCCACTTACTTCCCACTAAAGGTACTCTCGCTCGCACTTCTAAAGTACTAAAGTACATCAAATATTGACATTTGAGCGATCAAACGATCTCAAATCTCAATCTCAATCGGCCACACACATACACATACGATGGCTTCACCGCTCAAGACGTACCTCGGGAGGTCCATTGACCTGCTGAGGCGAAGTACCGCCAAGGGTGAGTCAGAGTAAGAGGAAGAGGCATCGAGGAGCGATGGTATTTCGGCCGTAAACGACACGACATGACATGTCATCTATTACAAGATTTCAATCGAGCTATGAATCGATGGAACCAGGTTCTTTTTCGTCAATGAGCACACAGAACACAAGCTGACACCTCTCGCTTTCACGTTGTGTATCGTTCCGTGCGCTCCCTTACGCTCTCCTGCACTCGTAGTTGTCAAGATGGACGCGACACCTCAAGCTACACCAACGACAATATTCTCTTTCGACTCATCTCGTTCCACTTCAGAACACCCGACCGACGACGTGAGCCATTTCGGACTCGGATCAGACTCTGAAGTAGGCGGTCTATCAACTTCCAATCTCGCTCTGATCCCAAGTTTCAGCTCTAGCTCTAGCTCTAGCTCTAGCTCTAGCTTAGCTGGCGCTTCGGCATCATCATCTACCTCAAATGGGGCCAGTTCAACCGATGGGAGTGGCGTACAATATTCCCACATGGCATTCTACGGATACATGTCGACAAGAGTCCCTCCTTCGCAAACCGGCAAGATCAGGACCGGTTATGCTGGATTTAGGAATACTTCGAGACCTACCTTATTTGGACAAGATACGTGGGATTTGGAGCTTTATACTCATTTGAAGGTCGTGGTTGGCTATAGAGGTTGGGAAGGATGGAGGAATCGATGGGTCGTGAATATCGGGATTGATGGAAGGCCAAGGTGAGTGATCATCTTTACCGCGATGGATTCCTTAAGCAGTGAAGGGAGTGTTCGATGTTCGGTATTCGAATAGCATACTTGCTTGTCGGTGTTCTGTACTGGTACCACACATCATCTTTCACTGTCGAACGAGGTGAATAAGCCCGAGTGTGCACGCTAATGCCAACTCTGGTATGCGCATTGTCACTTCCCCCGATCCGCGCACCCAGATCCGACGTCTTCCAACACCGACTCGATATCCCCCCATCATCCGCTTCAACAACCTCCAAACTGCCTCTCGACCCTTTAGCGACCTCAACCCCGCAACTGGAATTCACAACCCTCTACCTCCCCTTATCCTCTTTCGTCTTAATCAAAAAAGGTTTGATTGCCACTTCGCCTATCCCTTTACCTCGGTCGGATATCCGGACTGTCGGTTTTGCCTTGCTGGGTCGAGATAGAGGAGATGATGGGCCTTTGGACGCTTCCGCTAGTGCTGCTTCTGCTTCTGCTGGTGCCACGGGGTCAGGAGAAGGGTATACACCCGGACAGGGTTTGAAGAACCTTGGAATGAGGTTGGGTGGATGGGGCAAGACGACTGCCGAGGAAGCTAAAGATGATCCTGAGCTCAGAGCACTATTGGAGGAAGATGCTAGAGGACCGTCCTCGTCGTCGTCATCATCAGCTTCAGCTCAAGGTGTAGAACCTGGGTTGTTGGCTAGATCTGAACTGCCTACTCCGCCTAGACCAACAGCAGCACCGTCAAGACCAGTACCTTCAACAGCGAGCTCTGGCGGATATCACAGAGTCGGCTCTGGCTCTGCTTCTGCTGCTGGCACCAGTCCTGGATCGACCGCTGCCGCGACCGCGACTGCTGCATCTCCTGCGACGATCGTGTCGGGAGACGAGAGGGAAGGATACTATGAGCTTTGTATTAAATCTGTTGAAGCTGTCAAATGGGACCCAGAGGCCGAGAACGAGCTCGAGGTCTGAGTCTAAAAGTTCTAACCTTTCGGAGCTTGACTAGACTAGACTAGCGCTTGCGGATGTTGATGCAAGTTCAGTTGAGCAAGCCGACAACAGTATTCGTACTGTTTATTTTTCACCAGTATGGTTACTTTATGTATGGGTGACAGCGGGATTGAGCGCGCATCGTACAATACTCGAGTGCAGTACAGATCATCTCGCAAGGAAAGGTAGCACGACGTAAAGTATGATATGAAATGGCACAAATGACCAACATGCAAAAGAACAATTTCTACGGACATTCTATTTAGTCTGGTTGTGTGACAGGATTAAGCAGAGGAGAGGGAGTACTCTCATCAACCTCGCACGATACAACGTGAAACAAATGTCGAGTGGGTGGACGACTGGTACAATACGATACGGTTTGATGCCGATAACGTTGAACGCAGGCTCAATCCCACGCTTCTCGGGTACGATCGTTATCGTTATCAGTGATGCCCCGCTCAAGCTCAGAATCCCTCGCCTTCTCGATCTACCTCCTTCCTCTCCCCAGTCCCAGTCCCGGTCCCAGCCCCAGGGCCAGACCGCAAGTTCAATCCTCGAATAGCATCTCCAATTTCCCCAACTTCACTTTCCTCTGAAAGTCTACTGCCCAACACGCCACCACCACCACCGCCACCACCGCCAACACCGACATCACTCCCAACTCTCCTGCTTCTAGCTCTCCCGGCTCCCGATCCCGACTCGTCTGCTTGTGCGTCTCCTTCACCTTGCAAATGTCGGTCTCGATCTCTACCAAGCGAAGAAGGTGCGGTCCGCCTTTCCTTACCCCTCGCCATTGCCGGACTCGCATTGGCATTGGTAGTCGAAGACGAATTTGAGCTGAGGGGTAGACCGGGATATCCACTAATACCTGGTCCACCGAACCCGGTTGCTGAAATAGCTGATGCTCTTCGCCCCAAGCCAGATGGTATTTGCGTCGATCCTCGCCAAGAGTTATTGCCATTGCCATTGCCGTTTTCGTCGTCTTCTCCTGCTGTGCCGGACCTGAGACGCTCAGAGATGGAGCTACCGCGACAAGGTACGCTAGAACCAGCTTGGACCTGGCCCTGGCCCTGCCCATCCCCTCCTGCTCCACGATTGATCCCTAAGCCGACCCCTCTTCCAAGACCTAGATCTCGTACGGGCGAATGCGATGGGCTAGACGCAGCAGACGATCTGGAAATTGCTGCAGAGGGATCTCCGAACCCTCCACGAAGCAAGACGGGTCCACGTCGAGATCTCACAGAATCGGTATTGGTAGCGGTGGTCCCACCCGTAGTTTGAGGGGAAAGTACACCTGCCGATATGGAATGCGGTAAACCAGGCTGAGTGGGGCCTGCGCCGGCGGATCGGAGAGGAAGGGGTTCTTCTTCGTTCAATGGTGGGTGGGTTGTACCTGTACCAGGCAAACTTCGGGCAGCACCAACGCCAGCACCAGCCGCAACACCAGCTCCAGATCCCGTCGCCCGTCCCGCGCTGGTTTCTGTTCCAGCTGCAGACGAGTTAAATCTCGAGCCGGGATGCCGCCCAAGCTCATCGGCCGATCTGAGGGCCTTCATGGGACTGGCACCAGCAGCGACATCTGTACCTATCGATACACCAGCCACGAGACCCGGAGGACTTGCCATCCCACCTGGACCAAGCGGTGATCGTCCGCCAGAAGTTTGCCGTCTGTACAATGGTCGAGGTTTCTGCGCCGTAGCTTGTTCCGCTTCGGAAGTTGAGACGCGCCTCGCTGCCGAGCTGGGTCGACTAGCAGAAAGAAGACCGATCGACGACGGACCGGTCGAAACCGACGTGGAAGCTGAAGCTCTTGATGATTTAGGAGGCGACTCTACGCCGCTGAATACTTGACTGCTGAGTGAGAAAGAACCCGCCAATCGTCGCAGCTCGTCATCCACTTGTTGCCGAGTGAGCGGTGCTCGGCCATGATATGCTGCACCGGGAGAGCCGGACCCAGACGCAGCGGAGGGAGAAGGTTGATATCCTGCCGAAGGATTAGACAGGGAAGATGAGGTCGAGGGTAAATGAGATCTAGAGGTCTGAGCTGCTTGAGCAGCGAGTGATGGTGGTTGTGGTAATGCATCAAGTGTCTTTAGGAAGGCTTGGATATCGTCCTCGTCTGGTGCAGGTAGTCGAGAAGAAGATCCGGATCCTGTCCCGGTTGTCGGTCCTTCCAAGCTATGCCTGAGACCACTCTCTCGCGTACTAGTCCGCCGCAATAAGCTCTGCCCAACGCTGGGAGACCCATCGACACTGCTTCCTTGTGAGCCCGCGATGGCACTGCCGGCCACTCCGGTCGATGTACCGGTGATCGCTCGGCCCGATCTCTGCGATAAGCTTGAGGAGTATCTCTTGATGATACCCGGCTGGCCCGTTGCAGACGATACTGACGATGGCTCTTTATCCAAAGAACCAGGAATGAAAGGCGACGAACTCGATGGGGTCATGTACAACGGTCGACCTGATATACTTCGTGGTACAGGCTGTTTCGTGAAGCTTAGTGAACTAGGTGAAACGGGCGATTGGCCCGGCAGAGGGGATGAAGCGGGTATTTGCACCCCTATACCGGACATAGCACCGGTTACAGGTGGCGACGCGGATCCGGCGTACATGTTCGCAATCTGAGCGTGGGTGTACGATCTTCCAGACTGAGAGAGGAACGAGCTCGTCCGGCCTATCGAGGAAGGACGGGACGATCCGATGACTGGCCGGGCAGATACCGATGTCGAAGCGGTAGGTATAGGTGCTCCGCTCTGATACTGCTGAGGAGGCGTTGAGCGGAGTAATGATGCTGATGGAGATGCAGAAGCGAAGGGCTGAATCGAATGGCCGGAAAGTCGGCGAGCAGCCAGTATAGCAGCTGGAGTGGCCATACTGGGTGATGGGGGCTGATCCGAGCCAGGCATTTCATAATTGGGGTGAGAAAGGGGAAACATCGCACGATTTAGAAGTTATTGATAGACTCACCTGGCCTTGAGTATCTCCTTGACCTGCACCCGATGCTGGTCCAGCGAACGGTAAACCTTCTCCAAGAGGGCCCCATCTATCTGTGCCTATACTTCCTACATTGAGTTTCTCTCTCTGACTAGATGGTACCCTCGACCCCGCGCTCGATCTCGGTTTCGAGCCGGAGATCGATCCTCCTCCTGCCGATAACAACGATCCTGGATGCAGAGCCTGCTGGCGTTGAGGTATTGGCGATTGAGTCGATGGTATAGGTGTCGGACCTGCGAATTTCCTCGAAGCAGAAACAGAAGGTGCGGATCGACTATCGACAGATGACGGGCCGGATTCGGTGTCTGCTCTCGAGTTCGATCGAGCCACCGTAGGCTTGAACCAGTCCTCGTCCATATCCACGAACTTCTCACTCAAAACAGCTTCCATGTCTTCCACGTTGAAATCGACTTCCGGTCGATACTCCGTACTGAGCGTATACTCATTACCAAACATATCAAGTTTCGGAAGATCATATCGCTGTATTTCCTCGTGATCCACTTCTTCGCCCGATACAAGTTCGTCTAAGCCGGTATCCAATCCCACTAGACCTCGTTCCATAACTTCCCATGCTTCTGCTAGGCCCTCAGATGTGTTGGGATACCCCTCGGGAGCCCAGAGCTTGAGTCCCATTCGGATACCGTTATTGGCTCGCCGAAGACGACGGAACAGGCGATATGTCGGTAACAAGCGGATCAAAGAATATAGCGCTCGGAAATGGATTATGCCTAGGCGATAAGCAATATGAGGACCCGCTTGGGACGACGAAGCTGCATCAGCAGCACTTAATCTGAGAAGAGTGATCAAACATTCATCGTTAGTACGTGATTCTTCGTCAGAGTGACTTTCTTATGACTGTGATCACTGACTGAGCTCTGAATGTCCATCGTTCGAGGACAATGCCGGCCCGTCTCTCCTTCTCCTTCCCTTTACCCTTATTCCCCAACAAATTGGTATTCAAAGGTATCTTCCCACCGTCCCGATTCCACAGCAGCGCTTGGCCGTTAGGCAAGTCGCTCGTATCCAGGATAAAAGCGATGAGCAGAGGAGGGATGGTGCATGATTCGGGGGACGGAGTGGATGTTCCACGCTCGGTATACGGTTGGAAAGTCGATACATGACGGTAGAGCGCTAGGTCGGATCGATATAGGTCTGTATCAGGGAGAGAGAGGTTGAACTAGAAGGAGTAGAAGTGATCATTAGGGAATGAGTGGGGTTTACTCATGTTACATGCATCATTGACCGGCCAGCTTACCCATTTGTCCTGCTTCTTCTCCGAAGTCGATGATTGCCCAGGACCCAATGTTCCCGCATTATGAGCGAGCCGCCCGTCTACCAATACGTTGACCGTCTTCAAATACAACCTATGAATAACCTGATCCACCCGTTTCTTATCGCTCATACCTACCTGCGAGGAAGAAGCAGAGGAAGAAGCGAGATTCCGCTCGTTGATCTGCGCTGCATGCTGGCCTCCTGAGAGCAACGATGGATTCGGTGAACGTGAAGAGGTCGAGGGATTCGACGCCGGCATGAGCGGTCTTAGGGGAGTCGTGGATGACATTGCTGGTGAAGTCATCTATCGCGTGATTGTGGGACTCGTTCGGGACATGTTGGGATCGTAGAGCGGGGAGCGGCAAGTTCGGGTATTCACTGATTGAGGGGAACTGAAAGTTGTACGACGGATATCAAGGAGGGATCTGGAGATAGACCTCGTATCGGATCGCTGAAGCGTGGAGAAAAAGAAAGGGCGTGATACCAGGCGTGAGGCGTGACTTCGTGATTGCTGATAACTCGAGCAGAAACGGTATATGATGGGGGACTGAGCTTGGAGGTTATCGGGTTATTGTTATCTTGTCTGTATCAGGTGATCTGACAATCGCAAAGCAGAAAGCAGAGAGATGAGGTGTTTATGGCAAGCGATGGTATGGTTTCTGGAATTCTGACTCGGTGTTGTGATACGAGAGACAAGGTTGATTCACTGAGACCTATAGTATAGGTGTGTGTAGCTAGGTAGCTAGACCTCGAGATTGGTATGGCCTGAGCATGGGATCGAGCGATTGCTTAATTGCTTGATTGACCTCGTACTCGTCCTCATAGTATGACGCGATGGATGCACGTATGCATATGCTTATAACTATCTCATCATTCTCAGTCTCAGTCTCAGGTGGACATATCCGGCTATCTCTCACACGGAATCACGGAATCACAAACCATCAAGGGAATCAACACTCAGTCACGCGCCTACAGATCAATGGCAAGTGTGGGGAGCCTAAAATGCGGGATCAAAACGATCTCCCCTCCCTCATGAAAGCCACACACCCTTTCAGCCAAATCACCGAGAAACTCCGCTTAACTGTATGTCTTATACGGTGATCGCCTACTCATACTCTGATGCTGACTAGAATTTCCTGCTTGCTCCTAGCATCTAATATCCAAGTATATCCAGTATCGAGTCCCTAGTCTCCTTTGGCTTGCTTGCTTGCATGTTCCCCTCCCCCTACCTGGCTGCCTCTACCACTGTAGCACTGTAGCTCTCTCTCTCTCTCTCTCTGTGTCCAGGTGCGTGCTCGTTGGCTGTTGGTTGCTCTGTCTGCAAACCCTTGCCTGTCACTGCTGCAACCGCTTGCTTTGCTGCTCTGCTGCTCTGCTGCTAGCTAGCTGCACACTGCACACTGCACACTGCCATCTCGAGCCCTTCAAGTCATCAAATTTCCAGTTTAACATCGTTCCTTATCACTAACGGGTTCATTCACAGGTAATCTTCAAAGTGAGTATCTGTCGCTTTCTCGATCGTTCTCTCGAACAACGGCAAACGTCCACTACCGACAAGAGGACAAGAAAAGAAGAGAAGAGAAAAATCCTGGGAGTGGAGAGATTTTGGAATAGGACAAAACGCTGATTGTTTCCCTCTCGTCTTTGTTACTTGCCGTTTTGCTTTCGATTTATTATCCAGATGGTCAAGAGTGAGTGTGCTATTCTGCGCTGTGTTCACTGAGAGGTATCCCATGCTGATTATGTGTTATTTGCAGGTGAGTATCCATATTATCTCCAACCGCAAATCAGGGTCGATCCATATGTGATAGGTGTAGAGACTGGCTAGGTCAAACAGCGTGCGCGAGGATCGGCGGATCTATGAGGGCGGATGATGGACAGGACGAGACCAAGGGCAGACTTTGAGAGCACACCGGAGAGGAGCGAGCAGTATGAAGGTGGACTGTGGTGATGGTGTCTCGGGTGACAGACAGTAGACGCTGTTCGTAGGGGATGAGGAGGTGCTGCGCAGCGACGAGAGAGGGAGGAAATGCTGCCTCTCGAACCACATGAGAATTGGACAGGGAAGAACAGATCTGCACACTAGGATCTGAGGGAGACAAGGGATCGCATATGACCTAGCCAGTCAAAAACTTTCACGCCAATCCGACCATCGACACACCAACATGTCTTAAATAATAATGTCGCATCGCAAAAACTGACCCTTCCGCTTTCCCTCCCTACAGTCTACAAGCCCGGAAAAGTCGCTGTCGTCCTCTCTGGTCGACAAGCCGGCAAAAAGGTCGTCGTCATCAAGCAGCAGGATGACGGTACCAAGGACCGACCTTACCCCCACGCCGTTGTTGCTGGTATTGAGAGGTGAGTCGGGACTTTTGAGGTTGAGCATGGGTTTCGGTATGGAGTCGATTTCGAGTCGGATGTGGGAAACGGTGGCCGTGGTGGGAGAAGAAACCAAGATGATTGTGATATTTGGGGGCTATCTGTTACTCATCACCTTATTGAAGGGAGAAAGCGAGGGCGGGGGGATCAAAAGACAAATGAGGAGGAAAAACGAGCCAGCTGCTTCCTTGAACAAGGCTGACGCTGACGCTGACGCCTCGTGATTTCACTATCGCGCTTATACTTAATAGGTACCCCCTCAAGGTCACCAAGAACATGGGCAAGAAGCGAATCGCTCGACGATCCAAGGTCAAGCCTTTCATCAAAGTGATCAACTACTCTCACCTCCTCCCCACCCGATACCAGCTCGAGCTCGAGTCCCTCAAGGGTTCCGTTTCCAACGAGACCTTCAAGGAGCCTACCCAGCGTGAGGACGCCAAGAAGGCCATCAAGAAGGCTTTCGAGGAGCGATACGCCAAGGGCAACAGCAGGTGGTGTGAGTTAAAAGGCTGTCGCCCTTTTTTCCATTGTATATGGCGCAACTCGCTGACAATCTTTTTCCTTTTTTTCTTTTTTTTTGGTAGTCTTCTCCAAGCTCCGATTCTAAGCCATTCGCCATATGGGAGGATCAGGAGTATTGGGCGTAGAACGAAAGGGCTTTGGTTTGGAACCGTCGGAACCATTGGGACCATTGGGACTATCGGGACCATATTTTTGTACGATCAACGACCCAGCGAACCAGAATACCAGAATATGAATGGTCACTGGTTGTGAAAACGTACATACGATCGTTTAGACATGCCGATCGATCATATTGCATGACTGCCTGCTTTTGCTTTTGCTTTACTCTGCTTTGCTTTGCTCTGCCCGTCTGCTTCTTTGTGGTCTGCATGAGCCTGCGCTTTCTATGGTCCGCGTCGTACGTGCATCACGCTATCTGGAAAGAGCGCCGTTGAGGGCTACTGACCGCCCGCGGCTTGTCATTTGTGTAATGTGTCGTCTATCACTGAAGCGTTCTAGACTTGCTACTGATTGTCGCTGTTGTTAGCGTTCACGTACATTGATCATCTCCGGGTCATGCCCGACTGGAGACTTCAAACAGATCATAGCATGACATGGCGGACATTGGCTATTGCATGCCATTTCATACGAAATGGGCCAATGACTTCAAATGAGTTTCCGACTTCTGAAGAAATGAATATGCGATCGTTCCTAACGGGTCGGATGAAGTGGAGAATGTCATTCACTTTACAACTTTACGACGGTCTTACAATACATAATGCTATTACAAAGGCTTCGGCTTCGACCTCTCTCTCTTTGCCTTTGGGAGGGTTAGGCTGAACACCTAAGACGAATCAATCTGAACGTTATTTGATCAATTATATACAATGACATGACCCATTGCTAATCTTCGACCATAAACCACTCCATCGGCTTCTTGCCATCCTTGACTTTTTTCACTCGATTCCCATCTGCATCTTCCTCCCAATTATCTTCATTATCCTCATCATCATCATCGTCATCGTCGGCAGCCTTCTTCTTTTCTGGTTTCTTAGGTGGGGGCGGTAAGGCTTTAACACCTGGTCCAATCTTCTGATGTAACGGTACGATTTTGAGTCGTTTCGATATGCCTGATCTCTTCGCTCCGCCAAATTTAGCTAGTACATTCGACAAGTCGGATCGGGCTACACCAGCGGAGAACTGAATCAGTTGCTTGCTCGATCATAGTGCCATTTCAGGAGGTTTACACCGGATTGGTATGGCTGAAAGGACACTCACGAGCTTTCCACTTGATACCACCAGGAGCCAAGGCTGACCCATCGGGCTTAGTGGGTCCAGGTGATGGTCGATGAATTGCTGACGAGGCTGAAGGCGTGGAGATATTGCTTGATGTCGCTCGCAGTGGAGGACGAACTGGGGATATCGACTTAGCAGGTGGTGGAGGAGGAGTTGGCTCCTTGAGTGGCTATACCACAGTATTGACATTAGATGTGATGTATCGATCTCCAGACAAGGTAAAACCAAACTCACTGCTGCCACCGGCTCTTTCTCAGCCTCATCCTCATCCTGCATCGCCTGATCGTCCTGATCATCAGGCTTCTTTGTCGCCTCTGGTTCTGCTTGGGGTGAGACCGCCTCTTCAACCTCTGGCTCGACAGCCTGTGCCACATCCTTCTTCCCCTTGCCCTTCTTCGGAGTGACTTTCTTGCCCTTTTTCGCAGCCTTTGGTTTCGCTTTGCTCTTCCCCTCGTCCGCAGGGTTGAAATCGCCATCGCCATCACCATCGTCATTCTCGTTCAACTCAGCTACGTCGCTCTTCCGTTTCCTATTGCTCCTTACCGACTTTACTGCGGATTGAGGAGGAGGCGGAATCTCAATGACCGATTCTTCCACTTCCTGAATCTCCTCGATGATGGGCGGGGCCGGTCCTCGCCTCTTCGCTGGGGTGACCTTCATGGGCGATTGGGCATTGGCTTTCCCTTTCCCCTGATCCTGTACTTGCTCCTTGGAGAGTTTACCTTCTTCCTCCATCTTCTTGCGTTCTTTCTCTTCTCTTCTCTTACGTCTTCGCTCCTCCTTTTCCTGTTCAGCTTTCGCCTTGTTATCAGCCTGGCGACTCGATGCTCTACGCGACGATCCATCGGCACCAGCCAAAGAAGGCGCAACGGACCCTGCACGGGAGGATTCTGTTCTAGCAGACGATGAAGGGGGACCAATTCCTTTTCCTGCAGATGCGTGAGCGTTGGTCTTGGCTGGTGTACGTAGACTCGGAGCAAGGGAATCGAGTGGATCGGGAGAAGACTGCCTTATAGCATTGGCGTTGGTAATTGGCGTTTCCGTGGGATCGATACGTGACTTGTTGGCCGAAGGCGGTCGTGATTTGGGTACCACAACTTGGACTCTCGATTTCGGCGGTAATGCTTGTGGTGTAGTTGCAGCAGGAGCAGCAGGTGTGCGCATCTCGACATACTCTTCTTCTTCCGTTTCATCATCGTCTGAAATTATGATCTGTGATCTCTTCTTTGTCGGACTGGCACTTTTGCGTTTGGCGGGTGAGAGCACTGCCGGTTCTGATATAGGGGATGATGATAAGACGATTTGTTCTGCCAGCTCTCGATTCGGGGCTCTGGTGGCCGGTGTAGGTGTGCTATTAAGATTCGCCTTGCCGTAAGTGCGGACAACGGGCGGTAATCTCGACCATTCATCCTGACCCTGTCTTGGCGCAGAACCTGGATTTGCCGAACCTTGAGTAGATGAGAATAGCGGTCGATTGGAAGATAGCTCAGTGCTGCTGACATGTGAGGGGACTGCTGGACCTGGAGGAGCTAAAGGTGATGAGTAGGCTGATGTAATAGGGTTGGAAGATGTAGGTTGTTTTCGATGGCCGAATGACGACGGGATGAGATTGTTGTTACCGAATGAAGAAGGAGGATAGCCACCGGTACTTGGTGTTGAGACTGAAGCTGAAGCTGAGCCTGAGCCTGAGCCTGAGCCTGGTGCTGACTCTAGATTGGAGACGAGTTGATGATTGTTGGTAGCGGGAATGACACCCTGAGGTTGGTTAATAGGAGGGAATGACTGGATCGGGCTGAAATGTGCGGCTGCGACATACATTGAATCAGTACTGCAGCTCGATAAGAAAAATTGGAGGAGAAAAAGCGACAACTTACAAGACGTATCTCTCCTATTGCCTGACGAGCCAGAGCGGGAGCCAGAGCCAGAGACGGAAATAGAGCTGACATATCCGCTATTCCCACCTGAGCCAGTTCCAAGCGTAGCAGCAGAGACAGAAGGCGGTCTCATGATATCCTCAGGCCGAACCGTTCCTACTTCCGGACCAAGCGGACCACTTGATGAGGTTAGAGGATGAGGCGGCGGAATATAAGGTCGCAATTCCATCTCTCGAGAGTCTTGTGTTGTGCTAATGTTAGAAGAGGTATTGCGATGCCCAGAACCTGAGCCGGATCCAGATCCGATTCCAGAGGCAAAGCCTGATCCAGAGCCGGAGCTGGAGGATAGTCGATGCGGAGAAAGGGTGGAAGTGAGAACTTTGGCTTCTTGGGTTGAAAGAGCGAGGGCACGGGCCAGATCGGCTGCTTCTCGGCGTCTGCATAATCAGGTCCCAGACTGAGGTCAGCTAAAGCTGGCTAGAAGAGTTAGACTAGGATTGATCACATTACACGCCAGGTAGGTTGGGTGGGTAGGCAAACGCGCTTGCTTACCTTGACATATGCTATGACTTGTGATCGGATGTTTTCAAGATATACCGCTATCGGGCCCGAGTCGCTTTGCTTTGCTTTGACTTGCTGTGATCTGATGAGTCCGAGGTTACAAGAATGGTTCAAGATGAATGAGAGGCGAGAGTACCAGTGATGCTTATTATAATTGCTTTTTGCTTTTTGCTTTTTGCTTTTTGCTTTTTGCTTTTTGCTTTTTGCTTTTGCTTTTGCTTTTTGCTTTTTGCTTTTGTTATTGCTTTTCTTTTGCCGCTCGCAGGTGTGTACAGTATGTCTGTATGTTCTGTATGTCTGTACGATCGTGTCTACATGACCGCGAGTTGACTGGATCGACTTGAAAGACGCGTCTAGGTCCACATCGTACATGCCGTATGCCGGCCACGTGGTGTTTGTTTTACGTAATCTGTTATACGAGTCGCTGAAACGAGCGAGCACTAGCTGTGAGGGCGAGCAGCGAGCAGCGATTCTTTAACGTCCGGATCCAGAGTGACTTCCTTCTCAACTTCTCAGAAGTGAAATAGAATTGACATTGGCATCTATCACCTTTAGACTAAACATCACAGCCTAGACGCTCCGCTCCCAGCACGACTCACGGCTCAAATACCAGCGATAAAAAAGCAAGGGTCATCACTCCCTCCACACTGCACCGAGGAGACATCATTAACCGACAAGTAAAGCAACATGGACGACGCTGCCAATTCTAACATCTCTGAACCCCTCGACTTGGTCAAGCTCGCTTTGGGAGAGTGAGTCTTGTCTCGATGCCCTTTACAAGTTGGATCATATCGTACCATTGAAAAAAATGGGGCACTTTCGCTCCCGCCCTTCATGGGATTATGGTGTCTTCTTGCTACTCCTTGGCATGAACAAGCTCGATCCGTTTGAGCGGGTCATTGATAGTTCGTTTCGCTTTCGCAGACGAGTCTTCATCAAACTGAGAGGAGACAGAACAGTCACTGGAGTGTTGCATGTGAGTACGAAGTATCAAGTTTTGTTATCTGGCTCGGCGGTCGAAACGATCCCGTCATACTACCTCCTTACTCGTCTCATCATCTCATCATTTCGACAGCCAGAGCAGAGGCATAATAGCTTTTGGAAACGAGAATGTATCTGACTGGCTATCGTTATGATCGTTCATATAGGCCTACGATGCGCACATGAACGTCGTCCTATCTCAAGTGGAAGAATCCGTACACTTGGTGGATGTTACCGAGGACGGTCAGGCATTACCGCCTAGAGTGAGTCTGTCTTACAATATCTTCTTTGCTGCCGCCCCCCCCCCCCCCCCCCCTCTCCACCCCTTGGTAGCTAGGCTGCCCTTTCTCCTCATCAGAGTGAAAACGCACCTGCCCGTCCCTCGTGTGTCGATAGATGGTTCGAAGTAGCCCGGCCCGGCGTAGAGGACTAGCATGTACCATAAGGCATTGTGATCTTCGAAAAGAAGGAGGAGAGGCAAATGCCATAGCATTTCGATAGACGAACGATCGGGGGGATGGGAGAAATCACAGACAGAAGCTGACTATTCGGTTTCTTTACTCTTTTTCCGCGCTATACAGGTCGAGAGACGTAATTTGGAGATGCTCTTCGTCCGAGGAGACGGTGTGATTCTCGTACGTTCGCATCCCATCATCTGATCTTAGCTTCATCGTCACGATCTACAAGAGGCTGATCTGATCCCACTTACTTATTCGTGTTCCGATGGATGATGTGCAGATCTCGCCAGCGCAACAATAAACCAATAAACCGGTAAAACCTTTTTCCACACACACACCACGCCTATTCCTTCTCCCGACCACATACATATATATATATATATATATACCAAAATTTCCAAATCTCCATCGGATTCCTCCAGAGCGCTGCGAGCGCGTACCCGCATTACCCGCATCAACTGATTGACATGGCCTTCTTCTCGTGGCTGGCAATTATCTACGTCATCACCAATAAAATGATCAATGAAATGATAATCACTGAGGGGTTAATGACTGACTCGAGACAGATCAAACGAGTAGGCTCGATCGACCAGCTCAATATGTATATAGGAGAAGATCGTCTCGCGCGATCGAATCGTCTTCGTCTGCGATAGATAGAGTGGTAAATCATTTTGATTAGAGCACGAATGAACAATAATGTATACTCATATATACATATCCCATTGACCGCCTGGTTGACTTGACTGACTTGCCACGTTGCTGTGATCGGCTACTAGCAGCGTGTTCCGCTCTGCAAGATCAAGTTGTACGATATCAAGTACTATCGCTTGGGACAACAGCCCTGGGCGAGTATAAGGGTCCACCGCTTCAGCAGATTCAATAGGCTGTACATGACGCATAATGCAAAAACATATTCATATGCCATACACATGATAATCTAAAGAAGAGATTCTATGAATGTTCAATTTTGTATCACGTTTTACAAGGAAGCCTCGCTATCTGTCTGCATGTGTCACACGCGTCCCGACTGAGTCTCAGCCTCATCTTCGACCTGGCGAGCTCAAGCTCAGGCTCAGAAAGTACCCATAACGCCTTTAACCCAACTGTTACCCTCAAACCTCTCTCTGAACTCCTCTGCGACCTTCTTCAGCTCATCCACCATCTGCTCTTCGCTCATCCCAGTACCTCCATTCATAGCTACGTCTTGGCTTGCAGGAAGAGCATTATCGCCGGCACCGGCGGTACGCGATTTCCATTCGTCCAGGAATTGACGGATCAAATCTGTGCCTTCCTCTGTCTCCTGTTTACTGTATTTGTTACCATTCTCGTCGGATGATGGCTCGCCATCTGTTCATGACGACATCAGCGTCAGACATCCCTTGATCTACTAAATATCTACCTGCTGTACTCACCTCCGAAATCTTCCAATTCTTCGGCTTTTCGCTTCGCCAGCTATATGAGCAAAAGGTTCGAAGCACGAATCAGCTACCACCAGATCTCTACTGTGCATAGATCCTCGTTCGGATGCACACGCCGTCTGGTGATTGTCAAGGCGATAGATGCTCTTGTCACTCACCCTCACTACGCTTTCCGGGAAATTGGCGAGCTCGGCCACGTGTATACCGAAACTCTGATCACAGACGCCTATTCCAACAACAACGGCGTTAGCTTCCTGTTCACCTCACAACGATTGATGGAGGAAACGATTTCCGCGGTGACCGACTTGAGGTAATGTATTTGGCACGCACCCTCTTTGACTTGATAAAGCAGCGTAATATCCCTATCGTATTTGCCATCATCGTTCTTTCGATCTTGCACGAGTGCGCCAACGTGCAGGTTTTTCACATGAGTCAAGGAAGAAGATAGACTGGTAAGTTCATGGAAATGGGTCGCGAAGAGGCAGAAGGCTCGAATCTTTGACGCGATATGTCTTTGAACGAATATCAAATTACATTGTCAGCCAAAAGTAGAGGACAAGCTGTATTCACATGAAACAAGGCCTGATCAACTTACTCGCTGATCGCCCATGCCAAACCGAATCCATCGTAGGTAGATGTACCTCGACCGAGCTCGTCGATAATAATCAGTGAATCTTTGGTGGCAGACTGGCAAGGTTCAACAGCTGTCAGCTATAACCGCGCTGTTCCAACAGCTATCTTTGACGGACGATTGCTCCTGCAAATGCACACTACACATACCTTGAGAATCGTAGCCGTCTCAAGCATCTCAGCCATGAATGTCGAAACGCCCTTGAGCTGACTATCGCCCGCGCCAACTCTTGCCAAGATACAGTCGAAGATAGGCAATTCAGCTTCTTCGGCAGGTACAAAACACCCCACTTGAGCTAGCAAGGCTATCACTCCGATCTGTCGGATATACGTCGATTTACCGCCCATATTGGGTCCGGTCAGAATGATGAATTCGGACGAGTCTGCAATATGCGAGATGATCTCATGAGCTTTCGACTTAGCACCTGTTCATACTCAAGAAGCTGACCTTTTCGCATCTCGTGGTCGTTCGGAATGAAAGTTATATCGTCCTGCACTTCGAGACAGGGGTGTCGTGCGCCCCGCAATATGACATCGCCGGTGCCTGATTAGCATCACCAATTAGCTCGAACTCGTCTCTGCATAAATGGACTAGTGAGGAGGGCGACCAACATACCTTTCTCAGTGAGCTTAGGCTTGACATAAGGGATAGGGGCGTTGGCAGACACATGAGCGAAGCTGTATAGGGTGGTCAATCACCAAGTCAGTGGAAACAATCTTTTCACAGGTCAGCTTATGCGACTGACCTGAGAGTGACGTCGATTGCGGCGACGACGTTGTCCAGCATCTCCAGAACAGGAGCGTATGAAGCTACAGGCTCACAGGCACGATCAGCTTTGGACAGTGACAATTATAACTAACAGCCGACAATGCTCACAAGCGATCCCGACGACTTCCTTCACCAGATGCCTCTGCTGACGTTCGTACTTGTCTTGCAGATCAAAGTAATCTTCGCTTAAACGCCTCAACGTTTTAGTCGTAAAGATCGTACCTGACTTTTGCGTGGCGAGGTCGATGTACTCTTTTTTGTTACGGATCAAGCCGGCTTCCTGCGCGATATTAGGCCTGGAATAAGCCACTCGCCTGCATGATGACGGGGATAGGCTTTAAGCAGAGAATACTGGACTTACAGCCTTGGTGATTCTAAAGGAGTACTTGTATACTTGGTGATTCTCGAGATGTAGTTTCTTCTCGATATCAATCCCCAAATCATCTCCAACTCGTCTATGTTCCTCGTCAAGCTGATCTCGAATATCGATCAGTTGCTCTTTGAATCGCTGGAGGTCTTCGTCAAATGTAGGAAGGAGGACGAAATTGTGATTGTCCAATTCTGCGAGATCGATCGTATCCTCAACTAGTTCCGTGTATTTGACGAGTTTCTCTTGGTGGTCCTGCGACGAGGCGTCAACCACAATCGATCGAGCTGATTTGTCACACAGGTTGTGCTGTCTCCGTACAGGCACTCACTCTCAACGATTTGAGGTATATCTCCTCGATCAAATCTTTAGCAGCGACGTCGAGAGGCTCGACTCTTTCCAGCTGCTCAACGAGCCCAGGAATCTGTGAGCCAGCTTTGGTCAGTCTCACTCGCCATCACAAGCATCTGCCCTACGAGATCAACTTACCAGCTGGACAGCCTGATATGCCCGTACGACGTCTTCGAGGCCAGCCACCCGTCGGTGGAACTTCTTCGATAATCGGTGAAAGTCTGGCATCCATTTGAGGTATTTATCCTGCGCCAGTCGCAATATCCACATCAGCTACAAATGCACATTCCAAGTTTAAGCAGCTTGGCATGCCCACCTGTACGACTCGACGAGCGTTCGCATCGTCCACGAAAGCCTCAACAAGGTTTTGGCGTTGAGCTAATCATTAGGGTTAGCTTCGTCAGCCAGCGCTCCCTTGATACCTATCTGACTCACCGATCTCATGCAGGTTCACGAGAGGCTGTTTCAACCATCTCGCAAGTAGTCTTTTGCCCTGGGTAGTCTTACACTTCTCCAGCAGTCCATAAAGGCTCATGTTTTTGTTGCCTCCCAATTCGTTGGGGTTGGGCATAAGGTTCAGAGCTTTCAGTGCTGAAGCGTCGAGCTTCATATACTGGCTTAAGTCGTGGTGGTGTAATTGGTATTGACCATGCAAAGTCACGTCGGCTAGCAGGTTGAGGTAAATGAGCAAGGCGGAGAGGGAGGACATGGCGATCTTTAAATCGAACTCGGCTACGACAACAAAATAAAGAGCGAGTCATCAGCTGAAGCGCAATCATCATGACAGGGCCTGATCAGCTGAACTCACGAAGAGCGACTCCAGCGTTATTCTCGTTCAGCAACCTATTCAAGTCCTGCTCTACATTCTTCGCTTGATAGTCAGCTGGAAATGAGGTCCATCAGCTGATTGCGCAGATTAATGAATAACGATGATGTCTTAGGCTCGGCTTCTGCACTCACCGGCCCTTCGATCGGTGACGATGACTCCGCATCTTTCAACAAGAGTTTTCAACTTGGTGAGCTCGTGATCGCTTCGCTTGTCGTCGGCTTGGACGAGGCATTCCTTGATACCGAGCTGAATGAGGAGGGACTGTGACATGACACATAGGCGTGATCGCCGATATCAGCAACTTATAACCGTAAGCAGGGCAGATCGGGGGCATGATCGAAGTGTTTCTCGGTATGGGTTTTCGAAGCAGTGTGGCCTGCTGAGACTCCATGAATGGACCCTGTACTGGAATAGAAACTCCAACACTCACCTCGGTATTACCGAAATTCTCATCTTCCACATATTCCGAGACCCCAATTGTTCTCTCCTGAGTATCAACAAACGCCACGCCTACATTCCTCCCTCCCTCCTTCGCTTGAATCCTAATAGCCATGATAACAGCATTACTCAATATATCCCGATCGCTGAACAACAGATCCTCGAGTTGAGTGATATTTCCCGGTGAAGCGGATTTAGCCAGTGTCCAGCGCGTATTGTCTTTCCTCCCCGGTACTTTCTCCTCGGGTTGGTAAATCTCTACTCTCATCTGCTTACTTGTCAAAGCTTCCCTAAGGAAAGCTTTGGTCAAAGCGAGCGAGATGGTAACGCTCGGTAGACCTCGAGAGGCCGTAGATGTGGAGGTTGAGGCTCGTGGTGAGCCAAGGTATCGGAGTACGTTGGTCGTTTTGAATACTTCATTGGCGATGAGCAGGGCGTCGGATCCATGTGCGGAATAGTAGTCCTAAATCACATCATTACAGCTAGTTAGTCCAGTGAGTCCATCATCGGGGACATGCAGGTTTGGAGCGATGAATTCAGAATATGAGGGACAATCGTATAGCACCACTCACTCCCCGGTCGAAGAGCCTGACCATTCCATCGAGTTTCTAATGCGTATATGATGCTTATCAGTTAAACGCAATCGCCCCGTTACATCAGTGAGCTGCGATCGCTCACGGGTGGCATTCGCTCAACAAACTTGCAGAATCGATCTTCCGCTTCCTTGTCTACAACAGTCAAGCGCATCAGCTATGAATCCCGCTCGGATAAGGGGGATGAGAAGGTAGCTGACACACCCATCTCGAATTGAGCTTTGGGGCCCGTGGTGGACTCGTTTCCATACATAGGCGGCTGTGTAGCATCAGACCAATTAAAATTTCTGGATCAGCTCGTCATCTCACTGACCGTGTGCGGCTGAAAGCAAGCATACCATCGTGGATGTAAAGGTTGTAGAACTGGACGCCGAGCGAGGCAGGTAGATAGTAGATATCCGAGGGGTGATTATCGGGTAGAGGGCAACAACCTGTGTGTGCTTCGCTTTTCGGGATAGGACGATGTGGTCGAATGACTTCTACCCGGTAATTCAAGCCTGTTCAAAGGTCTTGATCGGGCTCTGTTCTGTTGATTGAAAGGTGGTTCGCTGTGAGAATCGAGAGATGTTAAGAAGATAGGTAGAAGGTGAAATGAGAAGGAAGTTGCAACGTGATATTATGACCTGTGGTCGTAATGTTCGAATCACGGTTGACTGATTTTCTAGTATAGTGCGAGTCGCGTCAACCGCACTTGGTACTGGAGTAGCTATAGCGCTACTTTATTCTTCGCTCGCGTGGTGGAGGCTGACACCGGCTGAGATTACGTATGCAATAGCCAAACCCCACATACTGCTATGATGCGAATGATACATGGATCTGCATTATAGTAATGCCATCTCTAATTTGTTGGCAAAGCAGTAGACAGACACGCGCGGCGCTGCCTTGAACAAGATGACAAGATGCTATGATATCTACACCTCAACGACCCGACTCATAGCAGCCTGAGCAAGCGTCATATCCAGCGCTCCTCGCAATTTCATCAATTCCCTCTGGAACGATAATTCTCTTTCTATCCTCGTTTGGATCTTGGCCATCATCTCGTCTAGTACTGGTGATTGACCCAGTACTGGTGTGTAGATATCTAATCGATTCATGCAACGGATTTAGCGCAATTCTCAACGATCGAATGCGGTATGTGGTTGGCATCCGCAGGGAATCAAGAAGGCGATAGGGCTCATAGCAGCCAGTGGAGTGATTACACCTTGACTCACCGATAACGACACCTGCAACCTCTGAAGCCATCTCCCCGAATCTAGGATCTGTGACATGTCTCGTCAAGAACGACAGGATCGGTTCCAGCGTTACATCGTCCCGCCCTTGTAAGGCTATTCTCAAAGCATCTCGGTGGATCAACTCTTGGATTAGGGCAAAGGTCGTAGTGGGTTTGACAGTCTGGAGCGAAAGAATGAAATTGAACGTTAGTCAGGGCCCGACAAAGCAGCTTCTCCCGTCATCAAGCGTGCACTATCCGTCCTGATCCACCATGCTATAGATATGGGTGGCAGAGAAGGGGAAGACAGAGGGCTGAGCCTTACCTTCTTCAAGCCCGCGTCAAGCGCCGCAGAGTACTTGAACCCCTTCAAGAACTTATCAAAGTCCTTCAACCTCCTCCTGCGTCTTGACTCGACCCTGAACTCATCTGCAGGGCCAACGACGGGACCCAAGTCCTTCTTCTTGGCTTTTAGATGACCCGTGCCAAAGATGGCTTCCATATCTGCAAAGTACTCGTATGCTCCTCCCTTCAAGGACAGGTCGGTATTGCTGTTTTGGTCAGAATTGGCAAGTTCGGATGCTTTGGGATCTCGCCGACGGACAGAAAGGGTGCCGTCTGATAGACCGGCTGCGATGTGTGTATCGTCGGGCTGAACGTTGAGTACGATGTCATGATCAGCTAAAGCCCATACACATACGCTGCGCAGGTTGTTGTCACACTATCTACCGTTTGAGAAAGCTCAAGACCTAAGCGACTCACTGATACAGCCAGACTGAACACTGGCGCAGGGTATCTCATCGTATGTACGACCTTCCACTCTTCAACATCATAAACCTTGACCATGGTATCCAGACCACCCGTCAACACTCTTCCCTTCGTTCCATCAAAAGCGACACACGTCACAGTCTTCTGATGATTCGACAAAGCCCTAACGCATCTTCCGGCCATGCTCAAATCCCAGACTCTCAAAATTGGTCCTCCGACAGATACACCCACACCACCCGACGGGAACGCTAGGATATCCTCGACAGGCGCTCCACCATGTCGCATCGTGATCGTGTTTGCTTGTTCGGCTGGTAATCGAACATCATGCAGTCTCATTGTGGAATCGTATGATCCCGTAAGCAGGAGAGAAGGGTTCGTAGGATGGAAGACGGCGGAACGGACATAGTCGGTATGAGAATCGAGCGTTGTCAGACATGATTGTGTTGACAGGTCCCATAATTTCACGGTGGTGTCGTCTGATGCTGATACGATTTGAGGCAAGTGCGGTGAGAAGTGTGTTACGCGCACGGGTCTGAAATCACAGAAAGCATTCAGCTAACCTAGCTCATATCACAGTCGACGACGAAAATCTGACGCCAGCTCGCGTTATTACAGCTGATCCCACTCACTGGTTATGCTCCTTCATCGTCCTCAACACAGCTCGACTATTCACGTCAAACACCTGCACGATCCCATCATCTCCACCAGCTACAACCAACTTTCCGTCCTTTCGAAATTCACCACCTCGCGCAGTATCCTTGAACCTCGTGATAGTTTTCACTACTTTGCCAGTCTTCGGCGCATAGATCAGTACCCTCGTCGAAGAAGTGACAGCATATCGATGTGGTTTCGTCGGGCAGAAATGAATATGGGTGATTGCTGAGGGGTGCTTGATGAACAAGGGATGTCGGAATGAGTGGAAGTGCCTTGAATGGGGGTTGACAGACGATACTTGTCGAGGTGCCGAGGGCAGGGATGGCAGCGGTAGGAAGTCCATAACGCAGGCAGAAGGTCGGCCAGACGAAGCTGACCTGGGTGATGAGGTAAACTCGATGAGGGTCGAAGATGATTACCGGCGAGTTCGATATCGGTTTGATAGTTTCTTGCGCTATAAGTACAGCTATGACTTCCGGGGCGCAGTCGACCTATACCTACGTTGAAGCTGTTCCGAATGTATTTTCTACCCTGTTGTAACTGCTGTTATCGCTGTTGACGAAGCTGCTATCGATACATTCATCACAAGCATACAAGCGACAAGCATGCTACATTCGATTTATTTTGCTCTCAGCTTGCTGGACCTCAAGCTGAACCTTGAGACCTCCACCATCCAGAAATCTGCTCTTTGCTCGTGGTCAGTGCTCATGACATGGGATAAAACCCAATAAAAGCGGTACAAGAGAAAATGCTCATTGAGCATGCTTCTACCGCGTGTTCCAGTCGTTCCAGTGTTTTTTCTTGATTCCGCTAATGCTAATAATAATAATAACGATTGTTCGGATTTCCTGTGATGGTTTGAAGTTGCGTGATTAGATTGATTTCGGAATACGATACGGAATAGCCTACTCCTTACTGTGATTATCGTATCGTGATTTCGATATGTCGATATTTCCAGATTTCAGATTGACTCGCTCGTCTCGGGATAGATCGTCATATCATCTTGTTGTGAGCTCTGGAAAAGCAAGCAACGTCTTCATCATCTAAAAGCGACTCATCGACTCATCGCATCAATTTACAATCATCTGTCTATAGTCTATAAAAGCCTTGATCTGACCTAGGCATCAGTCAAAAGCCCCCACACACTGTCCAAAACCAAAACAGCTGTAGATCAGCTAGTCTAAACAAAAACCCACGTTCCATCGCAAGTTCCCCACTGCCCACTGCGCACCCCATCAATACAATCAATATGTCCTCTTCAGTTCCTGTACCAAGCGGTGGTCGACGACCCTCAGTTTCCGCTTCTGACCCTCCCAGCTTGTGAGTGATTCGTATCCTCATTCCCTTGATCACCATCACCAACCCCATCACCACCAGATATCACGCAATCTATCTCATGGTTCTGGATCGGGTCATCTTGGTTAGGTCAGGTCGATCACCGGCTACTAAGCCGAAGATGGGCGTGTTCACGAAGACTCACTTAACAACCATCAATTAACAAGCATCGCAAGTAATGCGATGCGATGCGATGGTGTGCGAGTTTTCTTGATCAGGTCCTTCATATATATGGCCCTTATATCCTTTCGTGTAGTGTAGCTCAACCAATTTGGCTTGCCTAAATCCATCTTCCAGTTTTGTAATGCCGCTCAAGTGAGAGTCTCAGCACTAACAATGATCTGCACCCCTTCTCAACCCATTAGCATCCCCATCCCCGCCAACACCCGAGGCGTCCCCGTGTCCTCTTATGGCGGCCCTCAATCACCGACCGGCGCGACCGGCACCTCCCCTCGAACATTCTCCACCTCTTTCTCTACTTCCCCTAACGCTTCAAGCCATATGAGGGGTGCTTCCGTCGGCTCCGTCTTCCACGGCATGGCAAGACAGTTGACGGCGTTCTTGCCTCCCACCTACCCTTTGGAGGAGGAACCTGAGAAGAGACAGGGAAAGACAAAGGTTCTTCTTTTGGAAAACATCAACCTGGATGCTGCTCAGTTCTTGAAGAACCAGGGCTTCGAGGTGAGTGCGGCCTTTCCTAGCGATATCTTAGTCTCCATCTTTGTTTGAAATTCAGCAAATGCATCATGTACCCGTCGATAAGCTCTGCTGATACCGATATCATTTCTCCCTTGTAGGTCGACCACGTCACCAAGGCTTGGACCGAGGAGGAGCTCATTGCCAAGCTCCCCAACTACCAGGCTGTCGGCATCAGGAGTAAGACCAAGATCACTCAGAAGGTCATTGACGCCAACCCCCAAGTGAGTCGCCAGGAGTCCCCCTTGCACCGAACAGCATTTGCGCACAACCCGGCTTTAAAGGCTAACGTTGTTTTGTGCTTTTTTCCGTATAGCTCCTCGTCATCGGCTGTTTCTGTATTGGTACCAACCAAGTCGCTCTCGACTACGCCGCCAAGCGAGGTATCGCCGTCTTTAACTCCCCCTATGCCAACTCTCGATCAGTCGCCGAGCTCGTCATTTCCGAGATTATTGCCTTGTCTCGACAGATTGTCGACCGATCTCAGGAGATGCGAGCTGGTATCTGGAACAAGGTTTCCAAGAACTGCTGGGAAGTTCGAGGTAAGACCCTCGGTATCGTCGGATACGGCCACATCGGATCCCAACTTTCCGTCCTCGCCGAAGCGTTCGGTATGCAAGTCCTTTACTTCGACATCATCCCTATCATGCCTCTCGGTTCCGCTCGACAAGTTGAGACTTTGGAAGAGTTGCTCGGCAAGGCCGATTTCGTGACGCTTCACGTACCTGAGATTCAAGATACCATCGGTATGATGGGCGAGGCCCAGTTCGCGCAAATGAAGCAGGGTTCCTTCTTCATCAACAACGCTCGAGGGAGGGTTGTCGACTTGCCTGCGCTCTGTACCGCTCTCGAGTCTGGACATCTCGCCGGTGCCGCCGTTGACGTTTTCCCCAAAGAACCCGGATCCAACGGGCCCGGCTTCAACGAGACTCTTGGCGACTTCATCCCCCGACTGAGACAGATTCCCAACTTGATCATGACCCCCCACATCGGTGGATCAACCGAAGAAGCCCAGCGAGCGATCGGCTCAGAAGTTTCCAACGCACTCTACCGATACTTGACCTACGGTAGTTCTCTCAGTGCCGTGAACTTCCCCGAAGTTGACCTGAGAGCCATCACCACCAACGACGAGCGACATATCCGAGTTTGTCACGTCCACAGGAACGAGCCCGGTGTATTGAAGGGAATCAACAATATCTTGGCCGACCATAACATTGAGAAGCAGTTCTCAGACTCCAAGGGCGACATTGCCTATCTTATGGCTGATATCTCTGGCGTTGGACAAGAAGAGGTCGAGGGCATCTACTCTGCTATCAAGAGCACTCGAGCCAATATCTTGACGAGATTGCTATGTGAGTTGCGCTTGCGGTCCTTTCTCAGTCGGCGAACTCGCACTGTCTCCAATATGCTTGTTCCGTATCCTTGTTGAACATCTGCTGACTTGTCGATCTCCAATGTAGACTAAGCCCTTCTTCTCAAAGGTCGTGGTTTAAGCTGCTCGATTGATGCGGTATGGTGCACGGGGTGTGCATTAGGCTGGGGGAGGTGGATAAACAGATTTGGTGCTCTCGTGACTTTGTTCTTACTTTCGGCTTAAATGGTGTAGCTCATCCTGCCATTTCAATATTGTCTTAATTACTCTTGACATATACATCAATTACACTTACACATACATATACATAAACATATCATAACTAAAATCAAATCGTACAGTAGATAAGCAGGAGAATCAGCTCATCCTGATGCAATCTTCCAAAAACGTCCACTGCCGCATCAAACAGACTCGACTGGCTTGACTGCATTGTCTGTGGTACTTGCGACACTGTTGGCGGATAGCGACGAGGTGTATGCGATCGATGCAGATACCATTCAGACGGCATCGGGATACATAGCAATCATCAAGTATCAAAAGGTAACTAGCAGCACCCAGCGTGTATCACTAGTATCCTCGGACCCGTGGCGTCATCCATTCATACGTTCATTCATTCTTCTTGTTCTTTCATTTCGTTCATAGTCGTGGGAAGAGCAGGTTACCGACGTGATGCTGGAGCACGCAGGTTATTGGAGAGAACTCATCAGCACGTTGATTGTATCGACACGAAAGTTGTACGCCGGGGGTGGGCGTTGCAGCGTGACTGGGATGAGATACTAAGAGGAAAGGGGTGGAATGTCTGCGCTGATTCCCACACTCACCGTCAATGATGTGCTGGGTTAGTTCTCACCGGCGGCTCGAGCGGCCTCGGCACCAGCCTTGAACCCATGCTCCCACTCCCAAGCGTCTTCAGCCTGACCGGACTCCTGAGCCCTCTGCTTGGCCCAAGAGGCAAGGTCGTCGGGGAGAGAGTTACCGGAAGAGAGGGCCTCGACGGCATCGTTCCAGCCTCGCTCAAAGCCGGGGAAGTAGGTCTCGGGGTGGGGGGAACCGCCGTTGGCTTCCCAGTAGGCCTTGTGCTGGGCTGTAATGAAATGTCAAATGTCAGCATGGACCTGAATACGGACAAAGCCATGGCAGAGCAAGTGATATTGTCATGTGATGCTATGAGGAAAGAAGGGGGGGGAATAAAGTGAATGGGGAGCGATAGTGATAAGGTTGGGTGATATGGGGATGGGGGTGGACTTGATTGACGAGAGCGGAGGAGAATAGAATTGGTGTGTCAAGCATCAACGCAAAACAAAAACCTCTGCACTCACCGTCAGCGGTGTCTCGAGCCTCCTTGAGCTGGTCGTGGTTAGGAGCGTTGTAACCCATTGTGATTGATGTGTTTTCTTGATCCAAAAAGTCGAAGAGAGAGAGATATGTGAATGAAGAAGAAGAGAAAGGGAGAAGGGTTTCAAGACGAGAAGGTATGGTTTATATATGCATGCACCTTGGTTCACTATATCTTCACTCACACCCCCTACTCTTCTCTATGGAGGAATGCGATGTGGTGTGTATACTCTGTATGGTAACCCTGTACTCGTGCGTTTGTATTGCGTTTGACTTGCGTCATTTCATTTCATCCCATACGACGATCAGTGCGTTGGCGTTGCGTTGTGGCGTGCGTTTACTCGGCTCGCTCCTTTCCCGAGCCTTTCTTTCCCTTGACCCAGACCCCCACTTTTCTTTGACATGCCTCTAATCCTCATTGTTTCCACGATTGATCCAAGATACCAGTTATTGTTCTGGCCCATCGTGCCAAGCAACAGAGTACAAAAGGAATTTCGTTACACCGCCAGCTCCAAGCCCACACACGACTTTGGATCAAAAAGCCCTCTGAGAACGCCCCACACTATCAACCGATCAAAAGACCTAGGAGACGAGCAAAACACGAGGCGATTGGTACTCGAGTAGCGTTAGTTAGTAGTCTCGCCAGGAGATGCAGATTGTCGGTGGCCTCGCTGCAGATATTGAGGTACACACACCCTGATGCGCAGCGTAACGCACCCCCCAAAAGGGCTTGGATTATCAAGGTCATTGATCCACGTCTCATCTCCTGCTTCCTTTTTGTGAGCTGCTCTAGCCAATGCAACTGGAATTCGTCATTCGTCTCAGGGGTCCGTCCGTCCGGTCAGAGATCATCATCACATCATTTGCGTGCTTCGTGCCTGATTTTATTGTTCCGGTGACAAAGCAGAGCATCGCTTTCCCACGGTGGACACTTCAGACGCGCCTGCGCCTATTTACAGTCGCACCGCACCGGCACCTGCAGGCATGTATCGTACATCCTTGGCTCAGATGACTTGGCTTTTGCTAACGGCAGCTCAGTTAGCTCGTATGCTAGCCTAAGAAGAGGTACATTACATGGCCTCGTGCAAGATCCTCAACTGGAATCGATCGTAGCATATGCCCAAGCAGAACAGACGGTGAGAGAGCTGATTTGGCGGTGCTCAATACTGCACAAGTGTGGCCATTCCCTATTGAAGATGACCAAACATACTATGTATTATACATGTGATGCGGAGATTGCATCCCCCAATATGTATCTAAATATACAGCTACTACTGCCTGGCGTCTGTCTCCTCGACTCGAGCCATTTGCTCTTGTGTAATCTATCTCCCCGGCCCCGCATCTAGCGTTTCTCTTCCGGCGCCATTTTCATACTCGTCGTTCCCCTCTGCAAAGATCTCATTGTCCTCTCCAAACTCATCTATCTCTTCTCCTGTCGAATCGACGTTGCTCAATGGTAGTCCATTTCCATCATATCCTCCTGCAGCGGGTCCAGAAAGTGGAAAATCCCTCTCGTCCCCAGCGCCTGTTTGATCTAGATAGCCTTCTTGTCCGTCGAGATCTTGATCTTCATCCTCATCGTCGTCTTCATCATCATCGTCGTCATCGTCATGGAAATCATCTTCGTCCGATTCGCTGCCTTTGTACGACATGAAAGCATTTAGACGAGCAAGTCGATTCGCACGTGCAATCTCGTCATCACCGCCTCCTCCTATGCCTGATGAGAATAGATCGTGGTTACGCGGCACGGCTCCATGGGGAGCTCGGCGTGGTTTGGGTGATGAAGAGCGCGTTTGATTGATCGATAAGTGGGATAGAGCGGCAGCAGCAGCATTTTGGTAATCTCTATCTCCAAGTGTGAGAGTCTGGTCGATCGGTCTGTGAGTCCGATAAGTTGGAAGTCAGCCGAGCAATCACACAGTGCAAGCGGTTGACACGGAACAAGATAACTTTGAGGAAGCTGAGCGGGACACTCACAATATCAGGCCATTCCTTGCTAACGTGTTTTCACCCGCTTTTATTCTCTGCAACACCTTGGCCTTCCCACTGACCCCGCCTTCGCTCGACCGTCTCCCATCTTTCCCGCCATTCAGACTAGCGACTCCTCCATAGCCATTCTCCTCTTTCACGCTCAGCGAACCAAGCATCAATTCCTGTTCCCGAGCCAATAACGATTCTCTCGCAGCAACAAGCTTATCCCTGACAGGATCGGACCTCGTAGGTGACATGGCTGAATTTGGTCCAGGTCCCGCTACGCCCAAGCCTAGCTGGGGCGAGGTGGGTGGAGAAGCGAATAGAGGTGAAGAGAGTAGTGCATTATTTCGGTTGAGGCGATCACGCACTTCAGCCAAGGTGAGATTGGCTACATCATCTGCGCCGGATGCAGAGACTGACGGTCGTGACGACCGACGAGCTGGCGGCATGCTTTGTGTGTGTTTTTTTATAGTAGCTAATGAGTTGATCTTCTAATTCGATTGGGTGATGAGGAAGACCGTGGCGATCTGAATCTTGATATTGTGGTTGACAGAGTGCCGTTCAGAACCAGTGCAGTGGAAGATATGGTGCCGAACTCGTATGGTGAAGTTTGTTGTATATGACGCGGGTAGATACAGATGGTGAGAGTAGTAGCGAGACGACAGATAGCGCAGGGCAAGGTGGTGTGGTTGTGAAGTGCAGTTGCGGTGGAGAGGAAGAGTGGAGGAGGGGGGGAAGGAAAGGAAACAACAAAAGTCGCGAAGGGGTTTATATAGCTGTACAAAGTACTCATCACACCTGTACGGTATACTGATGCTGGGTGAGCCAATGGCCGACATGTGACGACGCATTTGTATCAGTTACATAACTTGTAGGAGTACAATTGTCCGATAAAGTGACGCGCAAGATCGTGCGCCTATCTATTATCACAAGCTTAGAAACAGCTAAATACGAGAGGCGATTCAGGAAATGCGCAAAGCTGGTTATGGCCGTGGCTATGGCTATGGCTGTCAAGAAGCGATGCACAACTCATCTCACTTTTTCATATTTCACATGCCCAATAATCAATCACGATCCTACATATCTCACGGGGGTCGTGACGCATGTCGATTCAGCTATCATACCCATAATCTTCTTCCAGTTGTAAAGGCGGCCCGTCACCACCTTGAAACGTGCAGAAGAACTCGTCTGTCTCCGCCATGACAATTTCTGGGGCGTTGTCAGTGGATGTCGTTAGTGTTCCTTCTTGCACCGCGAAAGCGTCAGCGGTACTTCCATCGGCTACTGCGACTAGTGTTGGCTCCCATAGGTCTGGTTGTGACGGTTCGCCTTGATTCAGGTCAGCCATCAATGCATCGGAGCCAATGGATGATTGACGCTGATCACTGCGGGTAGTTGCGGTGTGGGAATCAGCAGCATCAGTTCCTGCGCTGTCTGCAGTCGATGGGTCAAAGCCACTTGGCCGACCCTCGGGGATAGTGCTGTCGATTGCCCATGGCTCAAGCGCTGCGAAATCACACCGCCTGTGAGAGCGCTGACATGGCTCGCAGATGGGGAAATTAAGCCTCGCTCTGGCGTTGATCAGTTTATTCCATTCTGCAGGCGGCTTTGTTCTCCTGTCCTTCAGGCGATCATTCAGCAGTTGTTTTGACTCGGCGGAAATGTCACACCTGAGACTGCGACCGAGATCGGTGCATCGAACACACGAATGGGCCCTGTCACTCTTGTTTGACTGGGTCGATTGGTTCTGAGACTGAGATCCAGACCGAGGTTGGGATTGTGGGTCTGCGTTTGCATCTGATGCCTCAGATACATCGGTTCCAGCGGCAAGGGAGCCCTGTTCTTGTGCGTCGGATTGGGAGGGCAAGTCGAATCTTTTAAAATGGCATTTCACCTTACTGGTACGACATGTATCACACGTAGGAAACTGATGGCACCGAGCTTGTTTCTTTGCCAAATGTTTCCATTCACTCGTCCTGCCATCAGCTTTCTCGCTGGACCGAACGTCATATTTCTTCTTGTCGTCGGTTGACAAGTTGCAAGGTTCGCCTCTTTTCTTGCAGCGGTCACATTTTTCGCTCTCTGGCAATGCGAACGATGCTAGTGTTTGAGATTTGGCCATCGGGTTTCGTCTTCTTTGTTTGTGTGTGTGAATTCGGACAGTTGGGTTCAAATTTAGTTGTAGATTCGGCACGATTCATATATAGCCTGACTGTAACAATATATGTACGCTTATCACGCATTGAACGAATTTCGACTCGTACATGTAAATAGGTAGATCCTTTATTCTTCGAGGGAGATACTGAGTACTGTCTGACACCACTGCTGAAATAAAGGATGACGGTGTACAGTGAGATCGAAGAACATATAGCACGATCGATCCTTTCTGACCGGAAGGTGAGAAGGTACTTTTAGACTCAGTCCTGGCTGAGCCATTGTAGTACAGTCATCGATCACGCGGCTGGTTGGAGCATACATGTTGCACTTCACTGTAAGAGCACGACCTGTATAAGATCCCACTGTAAGATAACCAGGCTTCAAGCCGTCAATTTGAATGTACTGAACCCCGAAACTCAAAGAAGGGTAAGAAAATCAGATTGTATCCTCACCTATGCCGAAAGCTCCACGGTCTAGCCCCCGACCAACGTTCCCCGCGCCGCACGATAGCTCCTGCTTCCGCTGTACAGAGAAAAGTTTACAATGTTCCATGGGACCGACAGATCTCCTAGCTTTCCGGAGACGACAGATCGATAGCGAAGCGACCAAGCGTTCACATTGGACCTTGTGGCGTCGGACATACAACGATAAGCATTTCCCCAGGTGTACGAGCTGCCGTGCAGCCAAGGTACAATGCGAATTTGTGGCTCTTCGCATAGCAATCGGCGATGAGCTGAATCCTCGCGCGCGCTCTCAAGAGTCGTCAGATGGGGATAAAGCAACGCCAACTTGTAAGAACTGCGCCAGGACGGGGGAGCCGTGTCATCTGAGCGAGGCAATGGAAAACGTTATCGTGACCACTTGATCGAGAAGCAGAGCAGAGAAGTCAAATCGCCTAATGATGACCAGATAAGGCGTCGGCAACCACCTGCATGCGATAGCTGTAGCAATCGCCGTATCCGATGTGATTTCAGAAGTCTAGACACCAGTCCCCTACCTGCCTACTTCGATGTCACAGCCAGCAGGTATGTAACATACGCAGCATACTATGAATATAGTCAGTCAGCCCCAACCACGGGAACGGGACGAAGCGAGCCGGGGAACACAAAGCTTATGGGTATCTCATGTTCTTGGTGCACTGAGAAAGGCGAGTCTTGCGAGCTAGATCCGAGAAACATGAGGCGCTTCGATGCTCGTGTCACAGAGTATATGCAAGGCGAAACTGAAAAGTGGGTTGAATGGACCAAGAACATCTACACCCAAGCGAGGATATTGCCGAAATGCGTGAGCTGTAAGGGCCGCCACAGATGTACATTTCAGTTCTTTTCAGTGTCGCATCCTGAGCCAACCGAGTCTGAGGTGCCCGAAGCTCTTCGCACGACAGCTGGGACTGGGACGATCCAGACTGCCAGACCCGTCAGCTCCCATGTCGCTTCTGAAATGATCTCCCATGCACCCTCTGACAGGAGGGACTCTTGGCATGCCGTATGGTTGTGGTAGAGGTGTTATTATGTTACCAAAAAAGTCGCGTTAGCCCCTTCAGGGTAAGACACCAAAACAGCAAACTAAGCTACTCTACTAGTATCATAAGTCAAATACTACTAATAGCTACGGTGATCGTGCACTCGTCCGCGCCTTGCACTCATTCGCCCAGCCCACGTTTTAAGCCGAATAGTGATAGTCGGATAGATAGCCTACTAGCCCAATCAATATCAATACCAACAGTCTTGCAAAAACAAAAAGTCGACCTTGACCTCGACACCTCTTCGACCGACCGGACAAACTGATCTATCATCCTCGTCGACGCTCTCTGGAGAGCTGTCATCAATATCAGCATATCAGCAGGTACTCCCTCGGACCTCGCACAGGCACACACACACGGGCCAAAAGCCGAGACCTGTTGGGAACAAAATTGACGAGTTCGCGTCGCCCTCGCTCGTTTGATCAACACGTCTAGACATACGCGTTGTATTCATTCGACATCAACACCTATCTCAGTATCTTCAGACGACAACCGACAACCGACAGCAGACAACATATACTCCCTTTCTCTACTTCGATGCAACTGAGAGTACACGGAGGCATCCCTTCTTATAGCTTCATACGTTGTACAGAACCGAAACGATAACCACCGCCCAACCCTACTCAGGCCCAACTCCTTCGGCCGCTACGTCGACGCGAAGTTTACCTGCAATCTACCTCGCTCAGCCGGAACTGATATAATCATAACCGATGTCATCTCTAGCCCGTTCACCGTCGCCCTCCCTCGGTCATACACACTCACAAGGCCACTCTCGAAATGCATCTTCCTACACATCCGCAGAGGCCGGCCGACCGTCAACCCTAGGTCTAACGCAAAGATCTCCCTCGCCATCACCCACAAAACCGACTTTTGGATTCAACGAACCCATACCGGGGTCTGTGTCCCCCTCAGGACATGGACCCTCAGGACCGATGGGCATAGATAGGAGCTTGTCAGGGAGTGGGCCGCAGTTGGAAAGTGGGGGTTGGGCGGGTTTGACCCCGCAACGAATAGGAAGGGCGATTGTGGCCAGGTTCATGCGTGCTGTGAGAAGAGGAAATCTTCCGTTCTTGCTGGTGTTCTTCAGGTGAGTCGAGATCCCTTCTTGAGACATTACCATATTTGCGGTCTATAATATCCTTTCCAGCTTGAACGATTGCTTGACCCTCCTCGCAATCAATTGTCACTCCACACAGACCCTCTGGGTTCATTCGGTAGAATCTTTGCAGATTGCCTGTTCTTCATCTCAATGCTCAGTGGAGAGACATTGCACCTCATCCTTGCCAAAATAGCCTGACCCAATCAAAGGGCTAAAATGGAGACAAAGTAGAAGCTGATCATCGCCTCACCCTACCTATCAAACCACAGCTGCACAATAGTCTTCTTCTCCGCTCTAGCCGGCGTAGGATACCATGAGCCCCTAGAGACTTCGACCGCCGTACCGGGTGCGCCTAATTCAGGAGGTGGTGCAGGTACTCCTGCGGGGGGATCAGGAGCGGGACCCGGTGGCAGTGGAGAGTTCAGGGTTGGAGGACCTGTGTTTGATGAAGGTGGGAGAGGATTGGAGAGGAGGATCGCGGAGCAGAGGGCGTTGGAAGAAGCTTGGGCGAAGAAGCGACGGCCTAAAGATGTAAGTTGGACCTCTGACCACGCAAAACTGCGCCCCTGTCATGATGTTGGCCAGGGAGATATTTGGAGGGTAACTGGAGTGATGCGACCTGATTGTAGTCTCGATGCGGCTGATGCTGATCCAATTTATCCGGATGATTTTGAGCAGGGTGCATGGATGCGAAAACAACGAGACGACAAAGCCGTTCGTCGAAGACCCACAGCAGCTACGGCGACAGTATCAACAGACCAAGATGCGATCGAGACCGCGTTATCTCAATTAGAAGAGCGAGGCGATGAGGGGTCTGCAGGACTCGAAAAGCGAGACTCTGAACCGGCTGCGGATCTGTTGGTATAACACCTACTTGCCGAAATCTAAGCTGCCTGGTAGGCATTCCTTTTGCCCGTATGGTATATTATCGGTATAGGTATCGGCATCGGTCACCGGCTCGGCAAGCTGCGATGTGATCGACACATAGAGTCTTCGAAAAGAAGCGTCATCGTCAGAGAAAGGTATCGTAACAGAACTTGTGTTCAAGAGAGGCGGCCCTTTCTTGCATCGGGTTATATAGAAACAAATGTTCATACATTAGATGAGTCCTTGAGGCGACGGCACTGCATAAAGTACATACTTTGGTATTAAATAGATTTTACATTTTGGGCATATGTCAAGTAATCTGTCCATGCGAAGCGTAAAGCTATGCAGATGAACCGCTCATATGAGTACAGTTAGACGACAACGATGACTAATGACCGTTCCAGTAGCATTTTGCCAGTCACAGAGACTCTTCAATCTTGGAATCGGTTCAGGGGAGTCCGACAGTATACTGTTGATCGACCGATTGGACCCAGATAACATTAATCGAGCGCCGAAACAACGTAAATCGAAGAATGTCATACATGCAAAACCTGAAAAAGTGAAACAGATATATCATATACCAATATTGTGTCTAAGTAATAGCCCAAATCACTCCTCTTCGCCCAATGCTTTTCCCCCACCTCGCAGTCTCTCATCCCGCTTAGCTTGTGAACGTACACCTTACATGCAGATTCGGTAGGTGATATACCTGTAGGTAGACGATCATCAGTGTCCCGTTTTCCTTGCGTACTCTTTCTTGTGTGACAGTCGTCTGATGGGATAGCACCAAACTCACCTTCCGGCAGTCTCACTCGCTCGCTCAATTCTCATGACTTGTCCTCGCTTCATACCGTAATATCGAGCCACGGGATCCGAGAGCATGATTCGAGGTAATTGCGTCTCCTTGAGTCGGCTGTGAGATCGGCACAGTTATAGTCAGCTTGTGCATCAGGTCCGAAGACATGCATTTTTATCATGCTGGAGGGGCGAATCGCTGAACTTTGAAATTTCCGTTTGTTGCGTTTGAGCTCTGGGAGGGTATGAATACCAACACTCACTATCGCTTGATCAGCTGAGCCTTCTCATCGGGCCTCATAATCTGGTGCTTGGGCACCAAGAAATGTCGGGTGATATTGACCAGTAAGTCGGATTCTTGGAAATCCTCCAAATGATATTCGGACGCCAGTTCTTGCAGTGTCTATGAGTCGGATTTCCGGCATGGGTCGCAAGGTGGAAGTTCAGTCAGCTTCCACGAGAACTCCTAGGACTCCCAGAACTCCCATAAGAAACACTCAAGCCCCAGTCCATCACAGCACATAATGATACGAGTCTTGGGTGTCGATGCGGGCTCGAAAGTGAAGTATATGTAAACTGACCTTTTTAGCAGCCGGCGACATCTTCTCCGACCAGATAATGATTCCTCTCTTCGCTCCAATCTTGTCCATCGACGTGATGAAGCTAAATACCAAGGAACCAAAGTTCACGCCCGTTAGCATTTGAACTTGTTCATCCGCTACCTTAAGTGACGGGTCATCCGAACCAGAACTCTACCCATCCTCTGGATAGATCCGGCCCTCAACATCGATACGTCCATTTGGTCCAGTCTGCTCCCCCTGCTTCTTACACCGCTCAGACCAAGGAAGTTGACGACCCATCCGAACTGAGACCAGAGGTCACTCACGTCTTCATGGCGGCTTTGCTGACGTTCTTCTCCGCACAGAAATATACGTAAAGCGTTGACTCATCTTCGCCGTGCTTTACTGAAAAGCTCATCGGTCCTCGGCTGCAGGCAAGAAGTGGATCAGCGAAGTTCTGGCCCTGAAACATCCGGAGAGCATCCCGTAGGTTTGTGCTGCGTGCCGCAGTCGCATCCATAATGAAGAGGAATGTGCGATGCATCTGTGATAAAGCGAGATGTCTGGATGTACCACTCACTCTACTGATCCAGTCGCTCCGTAGTCATTCTTGAATTGTTCGAAAGGCACATCTACTTCGTAATCCGCTACGAGGTATCCCTACAAAGCCAGATCATCACAGAAAGTCAACAACCCATTACAACTGGTTCTCCTTTAGGTATCATGAGCTCCTCGGATGAGCGAGTTGGAAGTGAGACCACTCACCCTATCTCTGACCATCTCATGAACCGTTCTTGATACCCTCCACAATCTCGCCAATTCTCTGTCTGCTTCTTGGGACATGGTCGGTTGACGAAGAAACGGGTCGGTTCAAGGATGATATGCTTCACTGCTTAAGACACCGGATATTGAGATTATCGTACCGCCTACTTGGGAGTCGGAGAGGCTGAGAACTGAGTGAGATGGGTCTAGTGATTCGGTCAGGATGGAGTTGTTTCAAAACCCAAGAAATCATGCGAGTCACGAATCAACATGGACTCACGAGGGTTGTCATCAACTTTTGCTCTTGCCGTAGTTAGTATTTAGGCATGCGATAGAAGAAGGACGTTTAGGCCCGCGGGTCACAGAGCAGAAGAGGTCACGTGACTATTGCGGGACTCCACGATTCCTGCGTGTATTTTGGCGCTCAATGCTCAACCGCTGATGGCCGAACAGACGCGTACAGTACGCATATTACGATTCGATGCACACGATCCAAACCAAACGTTGGACGATGGTAGGTCAGTGTGTTTCGTGTTGTTTTCCTTCTTCTTTTGCGATCCATATTCACTCCGTAACCACGACGACTGATTGACCGTCTGTTTGCTGACCGCGGACAGCACTCTCCTCTCTTCGCCCTACTATTCTCCTGAGCGAACCCTTCCTCTGAACGAACGATATATTTAGTCGCACAGCACCGATTGCATCACTCGGCCGATAAGACGACTCGAGCGTCAAGAGGTCGCTTGAACCATCCTTTCTTTTGAAAGTGAAAGTTGGCAAAGAACAACATAGGAATCAATATGGACGGTGTACCTGTGAGCTGAATCATCCTAGTCGCCCCCTTTTAAAGTGCTTTCTAGCTGACCGCACGGTAGACCATATCTCCAACTACAGTCTCGTCCATCCGGACTCTATCCTCTCTTTCGATCCTCCTTGCGACTTTTCTCGTGACGCTACCGCCCTTCAAACCCGTACGAAAATCCGCATCCTCCCTGGTCTCCGACTTTGTCACTCTCGACTCTCTTGTCCCTGCCTCACCTCCTACTGACGCTCAGAAAGCCGATGCGAATCGACGACGACCCGGTGTATGGAGGGAAGCGATCTTGGCCCTCTTGTCTTTGGCAGAAGCTGGTGTATGGTCTGGTGTGACCGGCTGGCAGATTCTCAGAGCAGCTCACCATGATGGAGCAAAGGTCACCTCTGTTCTGCTTTCTGCGGGAATGGTCGTTGTCTGGGTACGCCAACCCGTTTTACAATTCGTACCGAGTGAAGCTGACGCCATTTGTGATTCATAGCTTGCAATCCTGGCTCGATTCACTCTCCGGCCCCTCAGAACTCCCCCGTGGTCCATCATCGTCGTCTTAGCCATTCTCTTCTCTCTTTCATGCTTTGACCTCGGTCACGCCTGGTACATCAAAAATGTCACTGGTGCTCTTCCAACCTGGGCGACAACATGGGGGCTCTTGTTTGAGGTTGGAAATTTGGTTGTTGTGACTGGACTCTTGTTGGTGCTCGGTGGTCTGCCTTTAGCGTCCCCAGACGTCCTTTCGCGACTGGTGAGGTACTATCCTCTTGTAATTACACTGTCAAAGCACAGGATCCTGTCAAGTCAATAACAACAAGCACTGCATGGAGCTAAACGAGATACTGTGTTTCAGCCTTCGGTATCACTCGACGACGAAGTCACTCTATACTCGTGGATGTCCTTCAACTGGGTAGACTCCTTTATCAGGCTCGGAGCATCCCAGGAACTTGAGCCCGAAGATCTGCCGGTCCTTTCGATCACGCAGCAGACCGCCGTGGTCTTCGACAAGTTCAGGCAGGTCACTAGTAGCACCTTGCTCGGGAAGATCTTACATGTGAACAAGCTAGACCTCCTTTTGGATGCTGGCCTGACTATGATAGCCGTTGTTTTCAATTATGCTGGTCCATACTTCTTGAAGAAGATCCTGTAAGTCTCAGCTTTGCCACACATTTAAAGCTGCCGGCATACGCTGATTGCATTGATGCTATAGAGAGGGGTTAGATATCAAATCACCAGAGGCTATGTCTCAAGCATATATCTACGCCATACTCGCATTCCTCGCATCTGTATTCAAGGTGAGCTAGGCTCTCCGCCCGTTCTAAGGTATGAGTATTTTAGCTAATGCCGTTGCAGGCGCTGGTCGATCTCTTACATCTCTGGCACGGCCGACGGGCAACAGTTCGCATCAAAGCTGAACTTACTGTAAGCCGCTTCGTCATGTTTGATATAGTGGTCGTCCAGCTAACGGATGTATAAACAGGCCGCAATCTACGACAAAGCTCTCCGACGAAAAGATGCATCTGGCGTCGTGAATAGCAAGGAGGATGAAGGCAAGGACGGGGCTAAAGTGGAAAAGAAAAGTAACGCCGACAGCGGCAAGGTTGTGAATCTCATGGCTGGTGAGCTGCATAGTGCTCAGATTTCTATGAACGATTCGCTTATTCTCATCCGACGTTTCTCTCTAGGTGATACCAACCGTGTGGGAAACACGGTTTCGTCCGCCTACTATCTCTACTCCGCACCTTTCGAAATCATCGTTGCATCGGCCTTCTTGTACAAGTGAGTAGCGCATGTGTCGTGGTCGGCCCCATGCGTACTGACTCCTCCCAGCATTCTCGGTTGGTCAGCGTTTGCTGGCGTCGTCGTCCTGATCGTAGCTGTACCCCTCAACTCTTTCGTATCTAAGCGAAGTATTGCAGTAAGTCATAACGACATGGGAGACATGCGCTGGATGCTGACTCGACTGCTCAACCAGATTATGCAAGATGTCCTCAAAGCCAGAGACAAGCGTATTAGCGTTATGAATGAGCTTATCGGGGCTATCCAGGTGAGTTGTGCGAATGGGAGGCTGGCGAGCGAGCTGACAAAAGGTGTACTCTTCCATAGTTCATCAAGGTTCGTAAAGAACTGTTAAGAAATGCCTGTCGTGCGCTGAAACCGTTGAACAGTTCTTTGCCTGGATCGAGCAATGGAAGGGTCGAGCTGCTGATGCGCGAGCCAAGGAGATGAAGCAGCTCGTCCGTTGTGAGTGAACCTGCTACTCTCCTGCAACCCACATTTTATACGGGAGGAAGTTGACTCCTCGAAGCCCTGATCAACACGGTTTGGTTCTCGCTCCTATGGTCCCTGGCACCCATCTTCGTCACCCTTGTTGCTTTCTTCTGGTGAGTCAACCTGTGCATAATACGGCCCCGTTCGGAGCTGACATGCTCACATAGTTACATCGCGATCGAAAAGCGAGAACTCACGGTATCAGTCGCTTTTACGGCGATCTCGCTGTTTTCAATGCTCAGATTGCCACTCAACGTTATCCCTTCTTTTGTGAGCAACAGAACATAACGTCGCACATTGTATCTGTCATGCTGATCCGATAACTGCAGATCGTTGTCATTCTACAAGCCCATGTCTCGGTCAAGCGTATCGAGGACTTTTTGGCCGAAGACGAGGGTACGTTTGTCTGCTGAGGCTCTGTGTGTATCGAATACTGATCTGCCTCCCACCCACAGTACCCGACTGGGTGTCGTCTCTCAAACGGCTGCCTGACTCTCAGAATGAAGGACCTAAGAAGATCGGTTTCGAGAATGCCTCTTTCCGATGGAACACCGGCAAACAATCTGACTCCGCTGAGCCGTCGAAGGGCAATGCAGCTGACAGTCAGGCGGAACCTCCTTCCCCTGTCACCAGCACTAGCACGACAGCTGTCAATTCGTCTGCACCCGAGGACACTTATTTCATGCTCTCAGATCTGAATGTCAGCTTCCCCATTGGCAAATTATCTGTTGTGACCGGCCCCACCGGTTCCGGCAAATCAGCGATCTTGACTGCCCTCCTGGGCGAGATGGAACTTCTCAGCGGACACAGTTATCTACCCAAGAACACTACTCAAGTCGATCCGGAAACTGGGCTGAGGAATTCGGTCGCATACGCAGCTCAGACCCCTTGGTTGCAGCAGAAGACTATCAAGGACAACATCCTCTTTGGCGAAGAGTTCGATGAGAAGCGATATGAGATGACCCTCGAAGCTTGTGCCTTGTGAGTTTATTAACTTGAAAAACGAAACTGCCGTTATGCACGCTGATGCCCGGTTAGAAATCCTGATCTTGACATCCTCGAGGATGGAGACCAGACCGAGATCGGCGCTAAAGGAGTGAGTTCATGATATGACTGCATATACCGATACGATGCTGATTGTTTCGGCTCATCAGGTGTCTCTCAGGTATGTATGGTGCATAGCACTCGGCATGCGGGGATCTAACGGACTGACTTAACCCTCGCGCAGTGGTGGCCAAAAAGCGCGAGTTGCGCTTGCTCGTGCAGTATACTCGTACACTCAACATCTCCTGCTCGATGACCCGCTTGCTGCTGTTGACTCGCATACTGCCAAGCACCTGACAGACAAGTGCCTCAACGGGCCGATCTTGAAAGGCCGTACTGTGGTACGTCAACAACGTCTAGCCTTTGGTGGAATAACAAGCTGACACGATTGTTCTGTCAGATTTTGGTCTCCCATCACGTCGAGCTCCTTTTACCCTCGTCTGACTATCTGACCCGTATCCTTGACGGTCGGATCGATGCACAGGGTACTCCTGACGAACTCCGAAAAGCTGGCGAGCTCGATGGCTTAGTAGCTCTTGAGGAGGCTGAGGTCCACAAAACTGAGCCTGTTACAGCCGTTGAGGAAGTCCAAGACGAAGCTGAAGCGGTCGATGAGAAGAAACCGAAGAAGAAAGGTCCCGGCAAGAAGCTCGTTCAAGGTGAGTTCCATGAAGTGTGATACGGCCAAGGAGCTGATACGAATCTTGGCGCAGACGAGGAACGTGCTATTGGTAACGTCAAGTGGGAGACGTACAAGCTCTACATCGTGGCCGCGACCTATGTGACCTGGGCTTGGACCCTCATCGTCCTGCGTGAGCTTACCACATGAACTGAAAGACAACGGCCAGATGTTAGACTGATCCTGTTCAACGTGACGATAGTGCTGAACCAAGCTTTGACTGTTGGCGAAAGATGGTGGTTGAAGATTTGGGGTGAAGGTGAGCATATGTGTCAGGTCAATTGTGAAATTTGGCCGCAACTTACATTTCCCTTTCGCAGCATACACCACCCAATTCACCTCCCACGCCACACTCTTCACCATGTTTAAGCCCGCTGTTATGGATCATACCCAACACTATCACTCCGACCTTCATCAACATGTACTTCATCACACTCGTACCGCCATGGGTATGACGGCAAACTCGTCCGTGATCGAGGTTTCTAAGACCCACTTCCCGCCTGCTCAGACCAATCCCGGCTTCTACCTCGCTGTATACACCTCGATCGGTAAGCTATGAACACCCTTTGATGCGGATCCAAGCTGATACGATTTCTTTCGAAGTGCTCGGTGCTGCTCTTCTGGGTACCGTCTCGAGTGGTGTAGGCGCCTGGAGCTCATATCGGGCTGCTGTGTAAGTCCCGTGACCGGATCTGATGATAGCTCGTCGGCTGATTTCCACTTGCTCAGTACCCTTCACGACCGTCTCTTGGACCGAGTGATGCGATGTGAGTAGTATACTTGCAAGCTTGGGACCGGAATCCGAAAACTAACGTACTGCTGTCAAGCGACCGTGCGGTTTTTCAACGTCACTCCCGTTGGCCGGATTATCAACCGTTTCTCACGAGGTGAGGGTGCATGTCTTGCATTCGGAAGGAATCATCGTTAACCATCATGATGCAGACGTCGAGACGATCGACTCATCGCTAAACGGCGCACTACGGACTGTTATCATCTACGTTGCCTCCCTGATTGGTGCTATAGTGAGCTGTCCCTGACCTCAGAAGAATGACATCTATGATGAAGCTAACCATGAACGATTCTCTTAGGGTGTCGTCGCATTCATCGTACCTTGGTTCTTGGTACCAGCAGCTATCATCTCCTTCATGTACTACCAGTACTCGGTGCTCTACGTAAGTCCATTCCGGCGATCTGTTGATTGAACAAACGCGTATTGACGAGCACTCATGCAGTTACGCGTTGGTCGAAGCTTGAGGAGACTGGAAGCTACTGTAAGTAATCCGATACAACCTTCGCCCTTGAATCCGCTGACAAGTCCTTCCCGTGCAGCTAAAATCACCGATTTTGTGAGTCGTCGCCGGATGAAATCGATAGATCGGAGCCGATAGCTGACGCCCTGGTATGGTAGCTCTGGCTTCGCTGAGCTCCTCGATGGTGTCATTTCTGTTCGAGCGTTCTCCGTTGAAGCGAGGTTCATGGCCCAGCTGTGCGAGCAGGTGGACAAGACGCATCAGGCGTTCTACTATTACTGGGCAAGTGAAGTCAGCCAGTTGCATCTGATCGGCCGATGAGCTGACAGCTTCGACGATCTTCTTACAGATGATGAACAGATGGGTAAGGCTTATCAGGCTACCATCAAGGGTTGTAGCTCACCTCGTGACATACATAGCTCCTCCTTCGATTCGATGTCCTCGGTGCTATCTCTGTCGTGCTCACCACTCTCTTTGCCTTGAGTGGAGCTGTGCCAGCCGGTTCCGCAGGTATGGCTATCGTCTCTGCCCAGTCTTTCGTCTCCGCTTGTTACTGGGTATCTCGATTCTGGGGTCAGCTGGAGATGGACTTCAACTCTGTCGAACGAGTCCAAGAATATCTTTCCCTTCCTCAAGAAGCTCCCGCGATCATCCCTACCAACCGGCCCCCTGCTTACTGGCCCTCGAATAACGGGTCCAGCGACTTCCTTAGTGTAAGGGATTTGGAAATCAAGTATGCTCCTGATCTGCCGACGGTCTTCAAAGGTTCATTCGATATCAAGGCCGGCGAGAAAATTGGTCTGATCGGCAGGACAGGAAGCGGAAAATCGACCTTGGCTATGAGCATGTTGAGGTTTACGGACCCATACAGCGGAAGTATTTGGCTGGATGGCATCGATATCACCAAGATTGGTGTGGATGACCTGGTATGTATATCACGATGAGGGGCACACAATTGGAGAAGCAAGGCTGACCTCGCTTATGAACAGCGATCTCGCATCACTTTTATCCCGCAAGGTGAGCAGTTAGGACCGCGCCCTATACGTTGAGCTCACGACGGTAAAATGTAGATGCTGTCCTTTTCTCTGGCACTGTCCGAGAAAACCTTGATCCCTTCAATGAGCACACCGACGAGGAACTCCTCGACGCCCTTGCACGAGTCAATCTCGGCCCGTCTGACACTCCTGTTGCTTCCCGAGCTCCAAGCCGTGTCGCCTCCAGCAGAAGACTGGGTCAGCTAGCTGCTGAAGATTCCCTCAGGCCCGATTCGCCTGTTGGATCTGGCAGTGTTGTCTCCGGCTCTGGCAAATCTGTCATCCTCCTAACGACCGAAGTCTCAGCCGGTGGTAGCAACTTCTCCCAGGGTCAAAGGCAGCTCGTCGCGATGGCTCGAGCGCTTTTGAGGCGATCCAATCTGATCGTGAGTTGTTTTCTCGGTTTGGGAGGCTGAAATTTTTAATAGAGGATAGGGGCCGCTTGACCGAGCTGACTGTTCTTCTTGCCTACGCTAGATCATGGATGAAGCGACCGCTTCCGTAGATTTCGCAACCGACGAGGCGATCCAAGCTGCCATCCGATCCGAATTCAAATCTTCAACCCTGTTGACCATTGCGCATCGACTCTCCTCAGTAATCGACTACGACAGGTTGCTGGTTCTCTCCGACGGCAAGGTGGCAGAGTTCGACACTCCGATTGTGAGTTCTGGGTGGAAAGCCCGATGTCATATGGCGAGCGTACGCTCACCAAATTCCTTTGATTTTGCAGAACTTGCTTCGCGACGATAACTCTCTGTTCAAATCGCTTTGCGAAAAATCTGGAAAGTATAAAGAGCTTTATCGAGCGGCCGAGAAGAAGGAGAGCGACGACAAAGCTTCTGCTTAGGCTGTGCTTGTTGCATCCTTGCAACGCTGTGCTGGATCATTGATTACTGCGAGGAAGGCTCATTCCCGTGCTCATTTCGTAGCCTATATTTTGCCTTGAATTAATCAAACATATTTAGTTTGCGTCATGAACCCTGAAGTGATTTCAATATGACATAGATCGAAGACCTCTGCCAAATACCATGCATCTGTTTGAACTCTATGCGTGGCGCTGTAAATGCTCTCAGCGGATTCGAGGCTAGCGTCAGGCGGCTTGCATTCGTACATTGCTCGTTAGAGGGGGTGGTCTTCTGCTCGATAGACAAAGGGGCAAGAGGCCATCATACCAATTTTTTTTGTATGCGCCACTGACAGTAGGCCGACGAGGGCTGTGTCTGTGGACGGCTCGAGCCTGCGTACAAAGTATTGTACGCAATCCGATCGGAAGCAGCACTATTCTACGAGGAGCAGCTGGCTCATGACTTGGTAAGTGACAGCTTGGGGTGTAGATGAACGGAGTAATCGCTTCAGTCACGTTCGGCATTTCCTTAGTATCGTCTTTGCAATGCTTGAATGTTCGACCGAAGTATCTACCGGACTTGTCCTAGGGCGCGACGGCATGTTAATGATGTCCCCCTCCCCTGGCTTGCAGACGTCACCGCAGCTGTGCGGGACCAGACGGCTAGAAACGCGCAGCGAGAACACCTGAAGGCACTTGCTCATCCCGTCCGGCCATGCGGTCAAAGCTGCGTCCTGTGCCTCGCGTATAGCTGTCGTTTCAGCTCATGCTGTGTTTGTCCTGGCTTCTTTCGGCGTGGCGGAGCACAAGAAAGGAAGCAAATCAAAACCTCGCTGTTCCTGTGTACGAGCTCCGAAGAATCCGCAGATACTGTAGGGCAAGGCCAGCGGGCAACTCCATTCATCGATCTGTGGAAACCTGTTGAGACCGAAGCCATCATCTTCATACTGTGGATGCACATGTTGGGTTGGCGGGAGTGAGAAGAAATGAGGAATAGTGGAAAACATAAATACAAATTCGGATTCGATCATTTGTAATGGCTTTGAAACTACAAGGCCATGAGGCTGAGGCCATGCAGCCACAGACATTCCTTCGTTTCCTTCCCTCAGACCCGGATCGCTGTGGCATTTTCAAAACCTGATGACGAAACCCTCCGTTTACCGTCAAACTTCCCTGTGTCTTGCTGCGTTTCCGTGGGAATGGTAGATGGGAATGTGAGTTATAAGGTGTAATCCATGCCATTAGATCGCTTTCACCATCCTTCAGATGACACTACGCGTAACTGGCGGTCGCTTGGGCGCCACCGTCTACCTCTCCAATCCCTTCGGCGACTCAACACAGTTTCATTGTACATTAGCGTCGACAGTCGGACGTAAGCATATCGTGCTAGACGCTAATAGTGAGAGATCGACAGATGCATACTCTGAAAGTACAAGCTCTCTCAGATGCTGGGAGTCAACGGTGAAAGACGAGAAAGAAGGAGGAGCTCCCGCAAAAAAACATGCAAGGAGCACGAAGCTATGCTGTTTGTTACCATTATTTTTGATGATCCCGCCATTGGCATGCTTTGCTTCTACAACAAGGTTTTTTTTTTTATGTGGTCGATTTGGGCGAGCCCGACAGGCGCCGTGTTGACACGACCTTTTGCCAACTGCAGCACTGCCACACCCTGCCGCGTCACTGGCGCGCGAGCCCTAGGCGGTTTATGCCTGCCGCTTGGTAAATTACGGCATTCCGGATCAAGGGTCTTCTAGCATTAACGTCCAATCCGAATAAGCTCCTCCGCTTGGAAGTTCTAGTCTGCTCGTCTGCTCCATGGCGGAGTTAGAGGGGCTGAGAAGCGATGTCATGGCAGATCAACATTGCGAAGGCGTTCAGTCGAAAGGAATGCTGGACGATTTCACACATCCGACCTCTCTACTCCCTGGACGGATCACACCACACGGAATATGCCTTCAGGATGGCTTGGGCTCTCGGGAAATCCGAGAGAATCAAAAAGGTGAGGTACGCTGCAACGACACGGACCACGCAAAATTTCGACTGATGGCGTCCTTCGTGGTCGTACTCGAAGTGGTGGACGACTCCCTTACAGCCAGACATGCGGCGTCGATAAAGGGACAGGGGCATGAGAGCGTCGTATGCGAGAGGTGAAGCCCAAACGCTGAGGTAGAAAGCGCCGACTGAAAGTTTCTAAACTGCCGAGAAGGCGAGTCGGTAACGGTTGAATATTATTGCTACTGATGCTGTGGGGGCGGGCGCATACCAGCATGGAAAAGCGAAAATCCGAGTCCGGGCTCACACTACGTTCGAGAGGCAACCTGAGGTCATTTCGCGCCCTAGAACACTGCATTAGACCAGAAACCACTTGGGTCGCCTTGATCGGGATGAATGTGAATGTTCAGAAACGCCCCGATGGGAGATCGATCAAGGATAAATTGCAACACGTGAAGTGCTTATGCTGCCCGATCGCATAAGACACGTCGTAATTGTGATGCCTCAACAAATATTCGGGATGGGATGGGATGGGATGGGATGGGCAACATGGAAAGAAGCATCACTTTTACGTCTTTTTTACAACTAAACCAGAGGGGATCTCGGTCAAAACCGACGCCATCCACGGCAAAATTAAAGACATTGCTCGGTGTCCTCGCTTAAGGTAAGCTACTGTAACAGGGACGCCGTCTATCAGCTGTCGCGCCTGCATGCATTCCCTGTTATTTCGTCACAAGTAGAGGTTTCATACTCTCAACTCATCTCGTGCAGATCCTGCCCTGCCGATGGAAACCTGACTGGAATAAGCGGGCAGCCTGTGATTCTGGGTCTGATGCCCCATTACTCTCGTTGCATACCCTATGTTCATATGTTGGGGTAGAGCCAAACGACATCGGTATTTTCGTCGGGCCTCTGAGCCGGAAAAAAGCAGTAGCGAGCTTCTCGCTCCATTACGTAGCATTGTGTCATGCATGTTCATTTAACAGCTGGCAACAGGTCATACATAATTCGGTCTAGCCGATCTGAGGCAGTAGTGATCGTCGACGTTCGACATTTCGTGGCGGGTGAGGGTGATTTTAGATTACCGGTCAGGTGAGCGGCGTATCTTCCTTGTACTAGCCTATCTGGAATACCGATAATACTGCTGGTACTCCTAGCAATCAGAGCCTGCCTGACGCCGGCTCCCGCTGAAAATCCGTGGATCTGGTACTCCGCCTGCACTCGTTCCAGCTTGTGGGGATAGCGCATGGCGCAAGGTCAGATCATCATCGATTTAGCAAGGATGCTGATTCGCGACTCTGGGCACTGGCATAACATGGAGACGACCATGAACGCGCAGCCAAACAGCCTTGCCACTGCCAGCCCCCTAGATCTGCCCACCCGTCTATCACTGCGAATTCGTGTCACAAGGAGGGTACAGAGTAGGAGTGTTTGTTATGGGTCTGGATCTGCACTAAGGAATCAGGCCGCCGGCGTGGACAGGATGATATGATGCATGATATCTGTCGTGATCGGCACGACGCAGCAGACGGCAGGTACTGTAGCAGGCCCAGCACAACACCGGAATGACCTAATGAGCACAAATGAAGGGATGGTTTTTGGGGCGAGGCGGAGGATTTACGTTGATCGCGAAACGATGATCCCCGCGGGTATAATGCGGATGTGGCAAAAGGAGAGAGAGAGGCAGAGGACAAAAGGACCTGGAAAGGCGGCCGAAGGGAAACGATGCAAGATTTCCCGAGCGTTTGTTCTCTCAGGGTCAATGGAGAAATACAGCAGCTCATAACGTAAACTAGCAAAGGAAAGCCCTATGATCGGATATCGAACTTAAACGACACCGACATGTACAGGGAACCTTTCCTCTCAGCATTCCCGTTCTCGAGCATGAGCGGATCGAACATCAGCTAGCCAGGAGCCACGACATCGCGGTCACCCGGGGTGAGCGAGGGAGCGCGATTGACCGGTTTGGTGCCCGTGTACAAGTCCGGTAGAGGTCTATCGCACATCATGTCGGCTTGAGAATCGCTCGTTTGAAAGAGAAACCGAGACCAAAGAAGATACACATGAAAAACGATCTGACGTTTGGACAGATACGTGCGCCTCTAAGACTTGCCGTAAGACATTGTGAGCCAAGGAATAAGCATATGACCTGTATCAATATATGGGTTTATCCCGACCCTTAGCAGCAAGTTTCCCGAGTGTGGATCTGCGCAAGAACGCATCATATCGAATAAATAAGCCAAAAAAAAAAAAGACCAAGTAAACAGAAAAACCAGGATGATCGACCACAAGAGCGCTTTTAAGCAGCTGTTTTGCAATCTAGTCAGGCTATCTGTCATCAGGAGTTTTTCTACCGGTGGGAATCCAGACGCATTTGGCGGGAACCGGTCGGTGACAACCTGCCTATTTGGAATAAGTCCCACTCCACAAATCGCAATCGACGCAAACGCTTTCGATTTTCCCTTCAACTTCCAGGTCCTCTCCGTCTGACCCGTGCTTGTGCTCGTGCCCTTCTATCTCCTGTAAACGTACAGGAGATTACGCTGCTTCCCCTGGTCCCATTCCTCGCACCGCATTATATATCATCATCAACAACGTTAGCATCCTTCGAAAAGCGACCCAGTAACATTTCCTTCCGAAATCCCCTATCCACAACTTTATATTTCATCTTGCAAGCTTGTGTCGCTTCCCACATATTTGCTGTTTCTGGTGCCGTTTTTTAGCTTGGTTGCAAACGTCATAGTCGGAAGCTCATCGACTGCCTAACACGACTGCCAGAAAGGCGACTTTGTCATCTGAATCTGAGCCGCAAGTCCAAACAGGTATGTATCGTCTTGATCATCTGATCTTACAAGTTGATACCCCTTCCTCAACATCGAGAACAACCCTCCGACCGCCGTGCACCTCTACAAAGGACTGACACGCATGGAAACAGGAATACATAGTTTTGTACAAGATCTTTACTTCGGTGGTTCGGTCAGCGGAATCGTTAACTCGTCTCCTCGACCAGTCGCGCAACTATCTCGGCTCGGTGGTCGATCTTCTATAGTGGCGCTAGAGCTACCTTCGACTTATCCTTTGGACAGTTCCCGCTAGCCTAGCTTGCGCGGTCGTCAAGGAGCGTAGGCACCCCCATTTTCCCGAAAACCTCAGAATCGCCCAAAGCGCATCACCATAATCTACAGACTATCAAGGCGACTATACCCTGCACCTTGTTGATCGATCGCGCATCACGCTTCGGCGATTTGTGAACAGCAGACAACAGGTATAATCCTCCAGATTGACCACCAAACCCTGTCATTCTGCGAGCTTTCGTCACGGGTACCACGGGGACACGACGATCCACGAGATCTGTATATCGAATCAATCGATCGATAGACCTATCAATACATATTAGCTCGGGACGGAAAGGACGCGTGTTTTGGGTATTTACTCCGAACCCAATCAATCGATTTACACAACACGACTCGTCATCCTTTCAACTGTTGTCAAGATCGTCAGCCATAGCGATACCAGCCTCCTCCTTTAGGCGCCAATCAAAAAGACACGATCCCTAAGCAGAACAGCACGCTCTCCCCTGTACCTCCGTCATTAGCGGGACATAGGGCTGAAAGAGGGACAAATCAGACTCTTCCGAACACACAGGCCAGTGATCTGCTTTGGCACACAAGCAGTCTGGCGAGTGTTGTTACTGTTCTCGTTTTGATCTGGGGAGTGATCGACGGACTCTTTCTCCTTTTCCATACACGCCACGCCCTGCCATTGTATGGACCACTTGCGTCACTCACTCTAGGCATCACAGAATATTTCTTTTGTCTGCCCTGGTGTCCACACCCTGTTTTATCCGCGACAGGGGTGATCAGCACTGGCTTCGAAACTAGCCTAGTCCGGGCCGGCGGCGACAAAGGAAGGGATCATCTACGGTCTCCGTGCAAAAAATCGATCATTTCTCAACGGACACGGAAGTGACTGTCGATAAACACGATAGACACACGGCAGAATACAGTTTCTGGGATCACGCGCTTTCAATCAATCTATATTTTCTCCTTCCTCCGACCACCCCTTTCACCGATCGCTTTCTGCCTCGTCTAGTCTGGTCGCCAAAAAACAACGACATCTTCCTGCTGTTGACTTCCTTTCATAATCGCCTATCCTCTGCTCAGCTGTCGACACCCTTTGTCAACTGTTTTTAGCGAGATTGCCGGCGGGAGAAGCATTGTCACCTCGGAACCCCCCTTTTGTGCATCACGGAATCGCCTTTGAGGGGTAAACCGTCTGTTCAAAGGAGAAAATTGTGGTTTTCCACCGCTATACAGTAGTAAAGGACGATCAATACGTCACCTGGCGTGCAAGGTGAACCTCAAGGACCTGGTCTTTGAGCAGCACCCCTCTAGAACACAGCCAAGGAGACCAGACAAGAAAGGGAGTGATCACCACTAGCTCTAACTTGATCGTAGGTGGATCGAGTTCGCGATCACCGAGTCTGTAACACGAAAATCGCGCACGTTGACAGCAACGACCCGCTTCATCGTCACATTGATCGGATTCGCGGCCACCTTTCCACGTCAGACTATCTGATTGAAGAGTCGCTCCAGTCTTTCGATCAAAATCACGAGAAGCTGCCGCCGGCGCATTCTCGTCCCGGTAGACACACGACTTCGTCATCAACATCCGATCACATCTCGTCGATTACACACAGCTGGAATCTAAGTGCATCGAATCGGCCCAACGCTCGCTGGTTGGAACTCAATTGTAACATCCAAGTCGAAGCGAATTAAGTAATATCTCGACTGCCTCGTGATTATCGACTTCGGATCTTGCGGAAGCACAGTCTGTAAGTAAGTAAATCCGTGCGACAAGGATTTTCTAGGGATTTTCTAGTGAGTATTTCAGTGCATCGTACCACTCTAACACATGTCGGCTGAGCGGCGCATCTTGATAGCATGTGCATCTTGATAGCATGTGCATCAGAAGATCTCAGCTGATGACACGACCTGCTCTGACCCACGACAGCAGCTGTCTCAAGCGCCCTTGGGCCGACGACGCCCGACTTGACTTTGGCTGAAGTTGAGTATCACGAGTAGTCCTTGGAGGACACACCGACACCGCACACAGTCCCTTTCGGACACCGCATAGGCACGTTTTGAGCGTGTTCCATATCCGCGAGATCTCATCTCGAACATCCTCCTGAGTCATATAAGATTGTTTGGACGATCCTGGCTTAGTTTTCGATCCAAAACAACTGACACCGATCAAGTCATTATCGAAACGACAAGCAAAAGTGATACTGGCACTGGATTAAGTTATCGTTTTACATCGCACGCATGACTTCGCCGTCCGAATCCAGCACATCCATTCGACCCATAGACATATCTTCAAATCCATCGAGGACATCACCGGTCGCCCGCTCGTACCGCGACTACCCCTCTTCCTCTTCATCCTCTTCGGACCGGAACATGGCCGCGTCAGTGCAAATCCCCAGAATGCAACCACATCAAAATCCGTACAATCACCATGATAGGGAGCGCGAGAGAGAACGGGAAAGGGAGTCCCGAGTCCATTCTCCTCCCTCGCCTGGTCGCTCACCTTCGTCATACTCCTCTTCGTATCGAGCTCGTCCATATCCTCGAAGGTCGTCGTCGAACTCGCAACCTGAACAATTACCTCGAATCCACTTGCCTCCTCCCGGATCTGGAGGCTCATTAGGATTTTCAACAGATTCGATACCCATTTCTCCAGGCGAAAGAGAATTCCCTCCAATATCAACCATTCAGCACGAGTCCTCTTGGCGCTCGTCGGTAGATAGACCTCAGATCCATCGAATGCCGAGCGGAAGTGGTGGCGGCAGCAGAAGCGGTATATCGTTACCTCCTCTGCATTCTATCTCGGCTGGACAATCGCCCTCCATGCCTCCGCCGATGCCACCGCCCTCCCTTAGCTCTTCGGCAGGTCCGTCAGGTCGTGCGAGTCCCCGAATATATCCTCCTACCACCGCTTCAATGAGTCACGATCCCAATGGGGGGTCCAGGACAAATCACGCCTCTTACGAGCCTTACTCGCATCATTCCACGGGTAGATCGCCTGCAGCTGGGTCCGCGAGTCTGAGGGAGCGAGAGTCGAGATCTGAGCACAACCATGTCCAAGGTCAAGCACCAGCCCACCAACATCACAGTCATGCACACAGCCATGGGTATCATCACGCGCATGAACATCATCACCTTCGACCCGAACTCGAGAGAGGCCGAGACGGGCCTTACGAGTATCCACACCATCCGCGAGACGGAGCGGCTCATTCGACTGTTCCCATGCCAAATCAAGCCCAAGGACCGATGCATCACCCTTATGAAATGTCTTCACCGCCACTTCGAGCTTTACCACCTTCTTCGATACCGCCCGCAATGCCTTATGGTGCGGTCTACCACCGTGGCGCCACTCTAGTTCGGTCAAGAAGCCAATCGTCCGCTTCGGGGATCTCCCGTATACCAGGCGAGATGGGAGATGATCTTGCCCAGAGAGACATCGCACCTACGCCTGGACAATCAAGGCGCTTAGCCCACTTGATGTCGGAGCAAAAGCGAAGAGAGTGAGTTTTTTTAACGTGATCTTAAAAACCGAGGACTCAGCTAAATATATATGACAATTGACAGGTCGATCAATTCCGGCTTCCAAGCATTGCGAGCGTCATTGCCGTCCTCGCTTCCAACTGACTCAAAGGCGGTTGTACTACGCAAAGCTGTCGCCCACATCGCCCACCTTGAAACGGTCTTACGTCGTTCTGGAGTAAGCTATTCACAGTCGCCTCCAGGTCATGTCGCCGAGCCCTGGGAGGTTGACAGAGACAGAGACGAGGACGAAGAGAGGGACGTCAAGTGGGAAGAGGATCGATAAGCGGCGTGCCAAAGCGAACGACAGCGTGCAGCTACACAGCCGCGCTTTGAAGGGGATCTATCGGCTGGCAATATTTTGCGGTCATACTTCCGGAGCGGAGCGGGAAAGCAAGAATACGACAGTTTGGGTGCATTTCGCCTTGAAGACATGATTCAACGCTATCGTCTCATAGTCTCTGGGGACGATCCATGCCATCCGTCTCTGCTTCTATCCCTTTACTTCATGTCAACTCATCTCCCCTATGACTCCTACACACCACGACTGGTGATATCTTCTAGAAATTGCATGAGCAAATTTTGTTTGTTTACACCCAGACAAGATATATCCCTCGTGACCGCCACATAGCCTTGTATCCGTGTTTACAGCCACAAAGTAGGATTCGCGCATTATACAAGAACTCGCGCAACGTATGATATGCTCCATTAGTGAAACAAACTGCAGTCATGTGCTTGCCAAGCTGTGATACGTGGTAGCCTTGTCTCAGCAGACGCTACTGTGCATACAAAAAAACCGTCTGGAACACCGGTTCACTGGAACGAGAGTACTGTAGTACACACTCCCAGACATTGGTGGTGCCACAAACAGAGTGTGAATTGCCTAGGACTTCGGCTTGGCATGTGACGGGGTGGTGCGCTGCTGGAATCTCGCTAGTTTGAGCCACATACGACGACTTTGAGTATGTGTACCACCTAGCTCAAACAACCTCGCGGCTGGTTAAATCGGTCTGCCGGAGGCGACCTTGCTTTCCTGGCAAGGACAAGCCGCCGTATTGTCTCATCATATAAGCCAAGGACACGTCGCTAAAGATAAAGTTTGGAACCTTCAGAAGATGAAACTTGTGCCCATTCCTCGTGGAGAGACTGGACAAGGACACCGCACGCCTCAGAGCCGCGGTCTGGGCTGATCTTGGTCCCGAAGCACATTTCCCGCTACTGATATGGGTGTCGGTTTCAAAGCTTCGTTAGGAGCCACATGTAATATCAGTTTTTTCGTCTCGACTTCGTTTCTCCGACCGAGTTTGTCTGATCCGCTGGAATCACGCAACGAAACATAAAAGACCCGCTCTATTCCCACGAGTAGTTTCTTGATCATGTCCCTGCTTCATATGCATATACGCATGTGATGTCACGGTATCCATTGCATATATTCCAATGCCTTCCAGTTTTCATTGTCCGTTGAGCCGCGTGACCTCTTCCCCCTGACACAGAGTGACAGCCTTCGCTTCAACCTTCCTTCCTCAGCACCTCCACTTCACCTCCCGCCTACATATCTCACCAACATTCCAATGTGGTCATTGCCAAAATCTGCCAACCCGAAGCCGTCTCCGGCTCTTAGGCGTATGGCGGCTCAGCTAATTCGTGATTACGATCAACCTCTCCTCCAAGCGACTTCCTCCTGGCTGACCCGACTATCATCAGCCTCATCCTCGGACAAGAGCCTGACGCCCTCGCGACGGGAGCCTCGGCCAGTCTCGACATCGTCGAGCTCGTCTTCTTCCGCCTCGGGATCCGGATCGCATCGTGGGGCGAGAGGGAGATGGCATTGTCGGTGGGAGAGTCGGGCTAAATTACATCATGTAGGGCACATGAGATGTAAACTTCAGTCTCAGACTCCGAATGAGGAGTTCGGTCGGCCTCCTCTAAAATAGAAGAAATCGGCACATTCTGCATTCGTATCTGGGGTGACTCACGGTAGTAGGTTCTGTATGATACCCATGACATGAAGAGACCAAGCAAAGATCCAACCAATACATCCTGCCAATGATCTGCAAGAACAAATTCGAATATCAGACCAGCTCCCCCTTGGCGATTGATATGAAGATGGTTCTGGTGACATGAGATAGGGCGGGATGTCGAGAGATGGAGACGTGAATACGGAAGAGCACTTACGCCTGTTATCCTCGGTCCGACTGATAGCTACCATCGTACCACCCAACAAGGGCGAAAGCGCGAACCAGGCTCGAGTCTACGTCCCATACGACATTCAAGGGCGGAACATTGTATCAGCTCTTGCACAGCGTGGTGTGAGTTGGTAGCTGAAGACAAATATATACCCTGTGACCACGCCTGTCCCAGAGGTGCATTTTTCCGGCAAGGTAGAGACTGAGGTAGCCGAGACCCGCAAAAGACACTGCGAAGAACAAGATACGTCAGCCTCTATAGTACAGATCTTGCACTGCAATCCGATACCAGTAGTCACCGCCAGAAAAGGGAAAGGAACGACACGCACATGAACTGTGTCCAGAGGGGAAACTCTGCAATGTAAGGAGGAACCCGTTTATCAGCGTCTAAGCATGAAAGCGCCCGAAAGAGGAGGGACAGATGACATAAGGTAGGAGGATGAAGGCGCGCCACCCAGCTCACCTTGAAGCCGTCGTTGAGGACGTGCATGTTGGTGCTCGTGCAGATATCGACGGTCGACAACCCAAAGACCGGGTGATCAGCTGCACCGGCTGCAGGGAGACATCGAGCAATCAAGTCGGGTCGAGGTCGACCGACCGACATCTTGACGACTTGGGTTACGACACCTGTCATTGTGTATGACATGACAAGGCCTGAAAGAGCAATGAGGTATGTGGGATGATATATAACGGTCAGCTTTGATTGACTGTCAGAGACGATGACAGCTCAGCAGCCTGGACCACGTTGGATTTACTTTAGAAGCAGATACGCCACAGGTTTTCATGACTTGAAAGTCCAGCGTAGAGCCCACGAAGAATCTGATCGACTCACCAAGAACCGAGTTGTGGATGTCCCAAGAGTTTCGAGCCATGAAAGTGCTCAGAGGTACGAGGAAGATGAGCGGGACACCGACCGAAACGAAGGCGAGGAGACTAGTTCACACCCAGCTCCTGAACATCAGTATTACAGGTTCATGGTCCCTCCTACACACCTCAGAGACCGAGACTGTTACGATGGATGGCGTCGCGACTCACTTTGGAGGAACTCGCTCGTGCTCCGCGTAGGTATGTTGAATGGTTGTATCGGTGAGTGAGAACTCCCGTTTATGTCCTCCGGATCTGTTCAAGATGGCAAGCACACCCCTGCGCCGGCGCGGTATTAGCACGCATAGTCGGAAGAGAACGGTTCTGAGGCGTGATAGAAGACGTGACGCCCTCAGGAGAGCAGGCCAGGCAGGCAGGGTACTCACCAGAGCAGGAGGGCCAAAATCCAATCAGGAGCATAAGACCCCAAGACCGTCTTGAACGTCATTCCCATCCGTCCAGGTCCATGTCCATTCCTTCCCTCAACTCCATTCCCATTCCCATTACCAGATTTCCTTGCACCTCTACGGAATTTGATAGGCGAATCTTCACGGGTGTAAAGGGGTACTTCGTTCGATGCGGCCCTGCCTACGGGCGCTGCTGGGAAGAAGAATCGCACAGCGTCGGATATACTTGCCATGGCGAGCCTTCTATCTACTTCTTGTTATTCTATGACTGTCTATGCTATATTTGGTGATCGTGTATCTCACATACGATGAAGAGAAAGAGTTACAGTACATGTATCGTATGAAGTTATGTATGACGATTCGGCTTTTCACCTCTGTTAGCGTGGAATCGATTGATCCCACCGTACCGTACCATACCGTACCCCGTTAGTGATTCCCGTAAAAAGCGGGTACCCGCACCGTATCGGGCAAATCACTGCACTAGCCTTAAGAAAGCTTTGTTCTCTTTCTCGACGCTGCCCATCTCTGTATATCTTTATTCGACGCACTGGGAAGTGACCCCGTGCAGATCCGCATACGGAGGAGCGGTGCATAGTAAACCACACAGTACGTTCGCATTGTAGTCATGTTACACTAAATAGCCGAGGATCCTGGATCCTAGGTCCGCCTGCCCGGTACGATCCTATTGACTACACCTTGACCTTATGTCTAGGCGTCCATGGTCCAAGACTCGCATCAGCATAAAAGTCCATCGGATAATCCCCTTCTCCCTTATCTTTCTCCTCCATATCTATAGCCTTCGCCTTGTTCACGGGATCAAGCGTGAGTCCACCCCAGCCTCTTATCCTACCAGAGGCAACGCTAGCTTCGTATGGACTTAGTAGAGGTCGAGAGAAAGCATAGCCCCAGTCAATGGACAGTCTGGGGCACGAGGTTTGTATGAAAGTTGATATTTGGTCTGGAGGAAGTAAAGCGAGTTTGGCTGGCGAGAGCTCCGACAATAGGAGAAGTAATGGCGGGATACTATCTGGCGGTAGAGCAGCTGTAACAGACTACATGGGCAATAAGAGCTCATATAATCAGCCCGCGGTCCTTGGTACCTCTGCTTCAATGAATCTGGATCCTTGAGCAAGCCTATGACTCACCTTGAGCACAGCCAAACTACCTTGCCTACCCAGTGTCCCCAACAGAACAGCCCAACTGCCACTTCCATGCTCCACCAGGCCCTTTCTCGCTTCTTTCACCGCATCGCCCCTGATCCCTCTCATCTCAGTGTGTTGGTATGTCTCCCTGGTGAACTTCTTGGAATATGGATCATATCGGAATGCAGGAACGGTAGGGTTTGCAATCATGATTGATTCAAGATGGAATCTACCGTCGCCAACATATCTACGGGAGGATAATAGAGAAAAACCAGTGGGTCAGCATCATTGGCTATAAGACGTGGCGGAGCATCCGGACGAAGATGACCGGGACCAATCAGGCGCCAGACGAGATTCCACTTACATCAACGCATCGGTATCACCCAGCTTTGGTGCTGTACATCCCAATACCTCACCAGGACTGAGCGGCCTGACCTGGGGTATCGTAACGTCATATTTCCCTCTCCAAACACCGATATCTCCCCTCTTCACCTTGGCAAGCATATCATCCTTCACCTTGTCCTCTTCACTTATCTCCTCTTTTTCTAAGGGCGGCATCGCCTTCTCTAGGTCCGTCTTCAATGCTTGAATCGCGGCTACGAACTGGATGGTCGATACCAAAGCCAATCTGGTAGGCTTCTCATCTTCTGCCCCTCGCGATCCGGCAGCATCAGAGGAGCTATCTCTCAGAGTCTCGTCGTCTCCCTCAAGGGAAATGGGCACTTTGCCTCCCGGTTCGGCAGAAGAAGCACCAAGGATGACACGCTCGAAAGCTGAGCGTGAGGATGGGAAATTTCGTCGGACTGATAGGGAGAGATGGGGCGTATCGATGGCGATTTCGACAAAGACATAAAGCGTTTTCAGTGTAGTCTGGGATACGGGTACTGCGGAGATCCCAGATCGAGATGTAAAGGGTTTTGTCAAGTCAGTTTCCAAGGTCGCCTATACATTGTTGGGAAGTCTATTATATAAGTCAGGTCATAGTTTGGTTGACTCACTCAGACATGAATGTCCATAGTGCACAATCATCTCAGCGCCCATTTCCTTGGCTGTGTAGTCATCGATACCTGGGGAAAGAAGCCCGCGTCAGCTTCATGAGGGCAAACAGTAATATGCAGGCGCTCACAGCATGCTCCATATGTCACATCCGCTAGTAACATTGGTAGTGCACCAGTGAAGCTACGGGTGAGGTTCAGTGTGATGTTAGGAAACCAACAACATGTATCGAATCTGGTCAGAACAATCGAAGCCACGTGAAGCGTGAAGCATGAAGCGCTCCTTCCCGTTCAACGTTCGAAAAAAGGCAGACTACTTACGTCTCAACGATATCCGCGATCGCACAGCCGTACATCATCAACCCCTCAGGCATCTGCAGCGCCACCGTCTTGACGCCATCACGCCTAATATGATGAATAGTCTTGTGTATCTCGAAATTGTAATTGCCGGGGAGGCCTACATAGCGGTCAGATCAACATGAACACGACGCCTTTCAGCAGCATAGGCATGAACTTTCCGCGCAGTGGTCGGTAAAAGGTTCCCATATCGAGACATCGTTACATGGCAAACAAGAATCAGATAGGCAGAAGGCTGAGTGGGACATACCGGCAATAGCAGCGTTCAGCTGAGGATCATTCAAGATATCATCCGGCACCTGATTCGCTACCCTTCTCACAGTCGTCCTCGACGACGATGAAGCTTTTGAGCTCGTAGTGCCTATGAATTTCCTTCGAGGCTTCGCTGATGCACTCGCACCCGCACCCGTTGTTGACGCTGATGAGGACGCTTTGGCCGGAGGTGGCCTCGTGGGTTTCTCAATTCCTTCAGTAGCGTCCATACTGTACTCCGAATTTTGTTTGTTTATGCCCAGTATCGAGGTGATGCTTGTGGGTCGAGAGTTCTCTTCAGATGATACTTCGAAGAAAGATGCACAAATCAATCTGTAAGAAGGGGAAACAAAAACAATCTTGTAAATAGATCCAACTGGACTCGGCCCAACTTTTTGTGATGGAGAGCGGCGAGAACTATCCCACGGTGGTCGTTTAATCTCTCTGGTTAGGATATCCTCGAACCCTCCCCTCCCCCTTCTCTCTCCTTCCTGCAGCAACCCGAAATCAACATTCAATATCATCACGTCCATCTATATCCTTTTGAGGATTATCCACCTGTCTTCGTACAAAAGATAAAAGCATACAGCAAAATGGAGAACAACCTCGCCGCCAATGCTGCTGCTCGAAAAGAGAGGCTGATAGCTCTCAGAAGAAGGAAAGAGGGGGTCAGTCAGACAGCAAACGGGGACGAGAACGGCGGACCGTAAGTGCCCAAATTCTTCCTCATATCCAGCTACCTCTCCTCTCCAACGGATTGCTGGTCATGCGAATCTGTTACCAGCGCTCAAGGAGAGGAATGAATACTGATGCTCAGGTGTTCTTGTGTGTCTTATTTCCCCTGATAATCAATGTTTTATCAATGTAGATCGCATTTCGCATTCAAGCAAAGAAACTATGATCCGGAAACACGTACGCTCCGTAAGCGCGATATAGCGGGCGACGCAGGAGAGGATACCGTTGAGAAAGCCGTGGAGGGATTGGCGGAGCAGATCATCAAGGAGGACGAGGAGAAGAGGAAAGAGGAGCTGGTGAGTATAATCTCCATCTCGCTTTTTTGTTCTCTGTCCAGCCGTACTCCCCTTGTAGAGAAGCCGATATTTGTATAAGGTTGAGTCGTATCGACACCTTCTTGGAAAGGAGAGAGGTGAAAAGCTTCTTGGCTGATACAGTGAATACCATCGCTTTTTTCTTAGGATCTGTTCAACATCCAACCGAAACGTGCGAATTGGGATCTGAAACGAGATATGACGAATCGAATGGCTAAACTGGATCGAAAGACCAACGAAGCTATCGCAACCATCTTCCGTGAGTATAAAGCCATCCCACCAACCCACTCGGGTCTCCTGCCAATGGGAGACAGAGTCTGCCCCTACAACTGTATTATGCACAATACTTAACGTTTGTACTTTGCAGGACAACGATTACAATCGATGAAGAAGGATCAAAATGGCCAAGGGCAAGTGGATCTTTTGGCATCGATGAATGCTGCTGAACAAGAGAGGGACGACGCTGCTCGAGCGAGCAAAGATAGCGATGATGAGTAGTGCGAGGACAGAGGACTAGAATGTGTTGCGGTCAGATGAACATTATAGACAAAATAGGGTGTACGTGTGTACGTGTACAGTATGTATAACTAAACGGGTTCGATTCATGTCCCAAGTGGTCAATGATGGCTAACACTATCTGGCACAGTATACTATTCACTTGTTGGAAATACTGGGAATGCTGGGAACGCTGGGAGTGCTGGGAACGCTGGGAGCTCACACCTGACCACTAAGTTATCGAGATACCAGATTCTCGTTTGAACGTCGGGTCGGCGGTTCAATCTCGACGTCAATCTTGCTGCAATGGTTGGTCTTTGGTCTTTACCTCCAGCCTGGGACGTCACGCCTCCTCTGCTCGTGCCCGAGTTGGATCGGATGCATGTGTGGCAATACAATGAAAGAGAAAATGCTGGATATCTATCTATGCTGCTGTTATATACCCTAACCTAATTTGAGTACTCCATGTGATGCCAAATAAAAAATGAGTTAAAGGTGAAGTGCGATACAAGTTGGATTGTACTGTACAATTATTTGTTATTTTAGATGACTGCTGGGCGGTTTGTCAAATCGCTAACAATCCTCGGTCGTCCTTCACTCCTAGATACAACTGCCCAAATGCCCCTCCATTCTGCCATCCATCTCCCCCCCCACCGCCACCCAGCCAGCTTGCGCATACAGCTACGACACCATGTTTGACTTCTTGTCTACGCCTCTTCCTCCAACAGGAACTTCCACAAACCTTCTGGATCTTTATAGTCGTGGTGGATCAAGCTGACCAACCACCACTCGCCGGCGATACCTTCTAACAGTCTCCTAGAAGGCGAAAGTCGAGGGTAGAGTAGAGACCATTCTGTCCAGATGTCGAAGGCTTCCTCCTGTAAGCCAGAAGGAAACGAAGATATGTCAACACGCAATATGTCTAGATGATTTTCTGAAGTACCGGAATTCGCTAGGACTTACTTTCCAGGCGTGGAATGACTCGGCTTCGATGATGGTGGATTGTACGATCTCCTGGCCGGGGAAGACACCCCACGTAACGGCGTTGACGGCGTCCTTGTCGGTGTTGGTCCTGAAGTCTCCCTATAACCAGCGTGACGGGTTGAACCCGTCGTCAGCCTTTGGTTCGGCCACGGACAGAGAGCGATGAAGGCTCGCTCACCTTCTTGTTACCAGCGTACATGCTGATCAAACCGTTCCCATTCTTTTCGACTTTCTCTTCCAATCTCTTAACCTCGTCTTCCCTGACGAAGAACTCCACGAACGCCTTCTGGAAGACGTAACCACCTCTGGGACCCCATCCGAAAACGGGATCCTCCGAATTGGCAGCATCTACAGCGGGTTGGGATCCGACGGTCCAGTGTTGGACTTTCTCTGAGTTGAGGGATATCAAGTGAGGTAAGATAGGAATCGACTCGCTGGAGAGGGGCAAATCACAGAAGGGAGTGGTAGGTGTTGAAGGCGATGACTCGAGGTATGACACGAAGAATTTGGCGAGCTCGTTGATGTTGGTGGGAGTTCCCCACTCCTTTAGAGCTTGAGCGGCCTGTGCGTGAGGGGAAGGAAAATCAGCATTGCATAGAAACAGAGGAAGCAGGGTGTTATGATTAGCAGATCGCGAAGAGCCACACTACTCACAGTGATCTTGAGACCGCTACCCCATCCATCAATCTCTCCGTAAGCCGGACTTCGAACATCGGTAAATCGACCATTAGGGTATTCGTCCCAGCTGTCCTCTCCGGATGGACCAGTGATACCACCTGGTCCTCCTTGAGTACCTAAGCCTCGCTTGGGGACAGGAGGTGGAGCGTGATGCGTCAAGCCCCACTGAGCCAATACACTAGCTTCAGAGGGTGATATGGAGAGGTCCTTAACTTGATTCTTGGGGGAACCATTGGAATGGCCGTTGATAGCGATCGCTCCATTGGTCTGCGGTTCGTCGTCCTCAATCAAGCGGTTGTACCTCACCATTGGGGACGTTCGAAGATTAGGGTCTGAGGTAGCCGTCCAACCGAGATTTTCGAGGATAGTCCGCACCGATTTTTCCAGGTTCAAAGTACAGAAATGGATACCTGGGACCAAGCCAGATTGGAGCACCTGTCGGACGATACGGGTGGCCAACTCAGCACCGTACCGCTTGACGGCGGCGTCATCTGATGAGATTGGCTGAAGGTCGGCCATGATGCATTCAGGAACAGGGCATTTTGTGAGATTGACCAATCGTCGGAAAGAAGCAAAGTTCTGAATTGGCATGATACCGGGAATGATAGGTTGAGTGATGCCTGCAGATCGGTGAACAACAGTGAGTCTTTCTTGCTCCACAGTGCGTCAGCCACGATGGATCGCACACATAACTGACCTCGCTCCCTACACGTCTTGACCCAATCCAAGAAACCCTCGACATCGTAGAAAAGCTGGGTGATGATATAGTCTGCACCAGCATCGCATTTCACCTTGAGGTAATGCAAGTCGCTCTCGGCCGATTCAGAGTCCGAATGAGGGGTAGGGTAGCCCGCCACGCCGATGCAGAAGTAATCGCCGTGCTCTTTCCGAACGTATCGAACGAGGTCATCTGCGTGCTGGAAATAATCAGGTTGTGGGTTGGGTGTGACGGCGTATTCTTCGGATCGAGGGGGATCACCTCGTAGTGCGAGGATGTTGGTGATTCCGAGCGATCGGCATTTCTACGCAGATAAAGCAAGCACGGCAGTGTTTCGCATAAGCGTGATGTTTTGCCTCTACTGCGAACGAGAACCGGATAGCCTTAGCTCACCTCCAACGCCTGATCCACTTTCTCCTTTGCCATATTCGTACATGTCAGATGCAAGATGACCTCTACACCAAGCTTGACGACCTGTTCCGCCAGCTCCAGCGACTTGTCCGCTGTCGATCCACCGGCACCCCAAGTGACACTGACGGCCAAAGGAGCAGGTAGAGGTGCTGCGGCTAATCGACCGATTCGATCGAGCAGGTTGACGAGACCGGCTTCGGTTCGAGGGGGGAAGAACTCGAAAGTGTGGAAGGGGCCATCATGTGAGGATATCAGAGAGGTTAGTTGAGTCATGGTGAGATGAGATACGACTTTGTTGATCTCGCCATGCAAATTAGGTTGTACATATACATGTGCGTATGATCAAGAACAAGACAACTTTCTGATTAGGGGCTAGCTAGGGGGGAATTCGGAAGAGCAGAAGAGCAAGGAATAACCTTATTATCGAGCACGACACCCGACTGACTCGCTCGCACACCAAAGGCGGCGATCACCGATCACCCATCACCAATCACCCAGAAATCAATCAAGAACCACGTGATCTGCTAATATACTATATATATACTTACTCGCTCGATGAGGTAATGCGTAAACCTACAGCCAACAAAAAGTCAATAACAAAGGCCAAGCGAGGGATGCAAACAGCATTTTCCAACATATATATCCTCTGTTGCTCATGGTCGTCGTCCAAGATCGTCATTACCTATCATGTGTATATAGCCATCGACATTATCCAAGAGGCGATTGAAAAGACGAAATGCTCTAATGGACTGGACAAGAAAGCTGTTTCAACCCAGCTAGAGCCCTCCCTCAAGTCTCCTGTGTATATATACCGACAGGGTCCGCGATCCGCAAAGAGGTTTTCCACCGTCTTAATTTCAGAATGACCTGGATAGCGAGGCTTCGGCTGTTGGCCATACCGACGCTGATGGCTTTTCTGAGCTTTGTATTTGTGGTCATAAAGCCTTGGTCAAAGATTGCTGGACAGTAAGTGTCTGATATTAGACAGAGGCTTTTGGTGTGGCGCAGAGACTGAAGATCATGTCTTGCGCGTGCACAGATGGGCGTTTCTTGTGTATACTTCAAATTTGATTTTCTTCTTCCCACGAGGTCATATTGGTGCTCAAGCAGAATCCACTGGTGAGCTAATTGCTCGTCAGGTAGCGCAAAACAAAGCTCACTCACATCGCAGTGCTTGGTCTGCTGGGAGGTACGATTGGGATAGCATGGGCAACTGCAACTCTTGCCGTTGCCGCATATTGCGGAAGAACGTACGGTCCCGACTCGGACCAATCTCGAGCTATCTTAGGATTAGGTCTAGCATTGCTATCTCTCGCAGGTGAGCTTCCCTTTTCCCACGATGCTGTAGGATACCCAAGCTCATGCGCTTCTACGTGCACCCTTAGCCGGCTTCGTAAGGAGCTATTCAAGACGACTCCAGGCTTTCTCAAAGATCAGCCTTTTCTTCCCCATCTTCATGTTGACAAGTCAACAAGCGATCACTCACGTAAGCCCTTCGACATCGTCCAAACGGTTTATTGTGCTGAATGGTTCACGTCCATTAGGTCACGGCTGCCCACTTCCTTCAGCAGTTCTACGTGCTCATTTTCTCCGCCGTCTTTGCTCTACTCCCCACACTCTTGCTCGCACCTCGACAGTCATCAGATCAGCTCGGACTTCAGATCAATCAATCTGTGCAAACCATATGCGCGCTTCTTCCCGTTTCGATCTCAAATCTGCTCGACGTGGACCAACCTCACCATAAACACGGCCGATCCGATGCACAAAGACCTAACGCCAAAGCTCTAGAGGCGCAATCTGATCCGGTACCGCCTCCGACTCAGGATCAGCTTGCCAAGCAACTCAAGGCAGCCGTATCGAGCTTGCACATCTCCAAGACTTCATATATCAAAGATAGCAGATTGATGGACCATCAGTCCGCTTCCTTATTGGCTGTCATCAAGTCGCTACAACGTCTCCAGCGAAATCCATTGATGGGACAGACCCCGCATGCGCCCGGAGAACGGATCCGAGTCGCTCTGCAGAAATCCTTTCCACAACCATCTTCAAGGCCGAGTAGTGTCGGATCAGGACCTAAAAAGCGCAGATCATTCAGTTTACAGAGACATCATCGCAAATCGTTCAGCACACCCGATACCGAACTGTCAACTGTAGGAGAATCACCACTTCGACCGAAACCTCGACATCTCACGAGCAATTTTGGTCGACCGAACGACTCTCATAGGACGACACCGCTCGCCACTCGACCTGATCTCAAGGATGCCAGTCAGCATCTTGTACAGGCGGTCGTCGAAGCACTGGAGCTCGTCAACGTGCAGCTTGCAGACAAATTCAAGTGGCCTAGTCCAGCCGATCGTGCCGAGGAGAAGGAAGGTACACTTAGAGAAGAACTCTTTGACGCCCGAGTCAGGCTTGAAGATGTGCTCAACGAAGTGCAGCGGGCGCTCGGAACCCTGTTGAGCGGGTCCGAGCCTTCGACGGAGACCGAAGGACAGAGGACATCGGCTTCGTCTGAAACGCCACTTGCCGGAGAGCCTGCGGGTCATGTTGCTTTCTCCGAATCAACCGATGTGACCAACCTCTTGCGCAACAAAGATCGATTCCGGCTTGCTTTTTATATGACTGCACTGCTTGATCTGGCGAAAGATGTGCATGGGATAACGGACACTGTCATTGAGGCTAGTAGTAAGGACATGTCTACTTTCAGTTGGTTGGCATTCTTCAGATTGGGTTGGATGAGGCACGATGAAGACGAAGACGAAGAAGAACGTGAAGGACAAGGCCCTAGTAAGTGGACCCCTTTTTTCCACATGGAAGCGCAGTAGGGCAGAATGACTAACGATGTATTTTACAACAGACGAGACCGGGCTCGTTGCCGAAGAACAGCAGCCTCATGACCAGGCCAAGGAGTATCAAGATATGGACTTCGTAACTGCTCATCTCTACAGAAGTCGACCGTCTTCATCGTCTCCTGGAGATCGATTTGCCAGAGCTTGGAGGTCAATATGGGATCGACCCAAAGTCATCAAGAGTGAGTTGACATCCGACTTTGAGTCTGAAATCACCTCAAACTACAATACCTACCAGTCACGATGTCTGCTGACTATGAAGTATGATTAGCGCGAGTCATGATCTCTCGCACCACACACCGTTTCAAACATTCCCGTCATGTCCTCTTCGCTGTCAAGCTAGCCCTTGGTATTAGTCTCCTGTCGATTCCTGCTCTTCTCAGCCCAAACCAAGCGGGAAGGAGATGGTACGAGACTTCTCGAGGTGGATGGATGGTTGTCAGTTATATGTTCGTATTGGAAGATACAACGGGTGCGATCTTGAAGATTGGCTTCTTGCGAGGACTAGGCTGTTTTATCGGTGCTGTCATGGGCTATGTGGTGAGTAACACCGCCTCGTCGATGTACTGGCCACATCTGACCTGGTGTTAGATCTAATGATATGGCTGTTTATCTCACAGTGCGCAATAATCGCACATGAGAACCCCTATGCGCTCGTGACTCTGGCCACGGCCTCATCGATCCCGATCTCATGGCATATATTATTCAACAAGACCACCCCTGCTCTAGGTGTACAGACCGGTATCACCCTGCCCCCACTACTTTTCATCACCTACCTGGGCTATGCCAATGGTCAGAGCGATTTTGAACTTGCTTGGTATAGGTTTACCGAAATTATCATTGGTACCGCTGCTGCTGTACTTTTTGGTACTTCGGTTTGGCCTGTCCATGCTCGAGTGCAATACTTTAGAGCTGTATCCGGGACGATGGAGAGGATTACGGAGTTTTGTAAGTCGGACTTTGCGCCTGTTCCTATTCTCCAGCCCAACAGCTGACGCATTCATCGTTATTGTTCAGATCTGAGAATGAGTCGGTAAGTCTGTCTGCCAACACCTCACATACTTCAATAGCATATGGGGCGTTGGCGTTGATACTCGATTTCGATTCTTCAGTGATCTCGTCCGATCATCTCTGGTTTATCGGGTGGACGATAAGCAATACGACACGCTAGAAGCCAAAATCAAGGTAGGTTAGAAACTGTGTCGAGCCACTGTCAGCTACCGGACACACAAAGTATGCATTCGTAACTGACGTATTTGGTTCATCAGCGCGATCTGACACTCAGCCGTACACTGATCTCGATCCAAAGGCAAGAGATATCGCTCCTTCCTCGTCCTGTCAAGCTCTATTCCGAAATCATCGACGCCAGCGAGAGATTGCTTGAGACGCTTGTGGAGATTAGGATGCTCAGGTTCAGTGTGCCGAGGAAAGCTACGGTACTAGATGTCTTGCCGATTCGGCGAGAGCTGGTGAGTATCATCAGTTGCTGGATTTGTGTGAACAGGAAAACAAGGATCCGGACTGATAACCTTGCACAAACTGTGTTAGATCTCAACTATCCTCATCAATCTCTGGGCATGTGGGCATGCTTTCCAGTCTCGATCGCCTTTACCACAATTCCTGCCTTCGCCTCGATCGCCCCTCGCAGAGCTGATGGAAGTAACAGACGAACACGCTCGTGATATGCGTGCGTTCAGACATACCTACGTCGATGGTGAGGGTAAGACTCGTGAGAGGGGTCGTGCTTTGGGTGGTACCGCTATGGAAAGAGAACGGAGCGCTTCGCCCGCTGTGAGCGGGACTAGCTCAGCCACATATCAGGCGGAAATGGCTATACTGTATGCCATGGCCGAGAATGAAGCGCTGGGGGAAGTGTGTAATATTCTGGAAGAGGTGAGTCGAGATAAACTTCATGACCCAGTGCATTGAATGTGCTGACGTGTGACTATGGTACAGATTGTGGCAGCTGCAAAGACACTATTTGGCTCGCAAAGCTTTCTTGATCCGATGTAGAAGTCGACACCAATCGATGCGATGGTGACGTCCGACTCGTATCAGATGTCCGACATACAATATAGAGCAGATTTATAATAGACGATATCTTGTTCAGATTATCACTTCTGAACACACAAGACTTCATAAGATACCATGCACTTCGGATACCCTTGAGTTCAAAGATTATCTTAAACGATTGATTCCGTCCATGATCTGGCACGGAATGTAAGGATAGAGTTTGGTGGTATGATTTGAGATCATATTGAGTACTCGTACCAGGGTCTTCAATATTTGCTTCGGTGGTCGCTTACAGTTGTCAGGAAGCTTTGCAGGATTAGATCATTCGAGGTATGGACAACGCTTGTACTCGTGATGTCTCATGAGCACGTAGTATACAGCGTCACACGCAGTGTAGCAAGCTGATTGCTATCCTTGAAATTTTTGCAATGGAGGCGGAGTCACAGGTCACATGGGACTCTGGATCAAGGGTACTTGTCTGTATATTCTAGATGCATATGCGCGCAGAATGGCCACCATCCGCGAGACCGTCAAGATTACTTACTCCCTTACAACCTCGATGGTCACAGGTACCGATTCCCTGCCAAATTTCCTCAATTTGACTTGAGCCTCATACTTGCCCAACTCTTTAATCCTCGCTCCTTCTTCCTTATCAGCCCAAAGCACCTCAACGTCAGTCGAAGGTAATTCGAAACCTCCTTGTTCAACGCTACGGGCTAGCTTGTCCTGAATATCCGATACGGTCAATGACCCATGTATGGTATCGTATTCGGCTGAGATGGCCTTTCTCGGGAAAGTCAAGGTAGAAGGTATTAGATGTAACGAGTTGAGGAGTTCTTGAGGTGTAGATTCGGGTTCGGAGTAAGGCGCTTTCTGTTCGAATGGCTTGTCCGAGGGAGCTTCGAGTAAGAGGTCATTGAGGACAGCTCGGTCGGCGTCCTTGAAAAGATCATAACATAGATCAAGGCGGCGATAAGGTACGTCAGCAACGCGGTTCGAGAAAAATCTCGATTTCTTGCTTCTTCTAAGCATCCTAGCAGATTCTACTCTAATTTCTCGTCAGGACATCACTTACAGTGGCTCGATACACCTGACGTTGGCTATTATCCTTGAACGCAATGAACCTCGCTTTTCGCGTCGGCACAAGGTCGTTCCTCGCTCTTCCGGGAGCTACGAACAGCCTGTCGACTACATCGAGTCATAGCAATCAATGGAGATTAGATCTGGTGCATCTTTCATTTCAAGAGTGATTTAGTCGGAGAGCGGATAGACTTACAGGTCCTGCCTAATCCCGGTACATCCTGAAGCAGTTCTACGAAAGTTTCTCTTTTCGCGGCGCAAGCTGGTGAGGACTATTTCAGCCGTTGGAAAAAAGAAAGCCAGCCGTTCGAATAAGATGTATCAGCTCAAAGCTCAATTCATATGCACATATGCAATTTTTTTAACACGACATAAGATCCACACGGAACAAGATGATAACAGAGGCGCAGACAAAGACATGATGCGATTCGATTCCTAGACAATTCACCATAGGGAAAAGGATGAGATGAAATGCGATGAAACTCACCGAGAAAGCCCTCGAAGCGGACAAGGTCGATCGAGCCAGGACTCGTGAGCTTGAAGCGTACATCTCGTTGAGATCTGCGAGTGGGTCCAGTGGATAGGATGGATCTCTCTGTCTATTTGATCCGTATGGTGGTATAGCTAGGATGGTCAGATGTAATTGATTGATATTGATAGCTGCTGATACAAGAGTCGGATTTTGTTATTTCGCTCGAATGATATCGCTCCTAATAAGTTGAGTTCCGTCGTATATACAGCTAAGAGGGGAAAAAGCGTGTCACGTGACACGAAATGTTAGGCTATATTTACGGTGATCAGCCCTTCACTGTACGAGTACAGTACGTAGAATTCTCTTTTCAGTCCATCTAACTCATCCCAAATATACATCTTTCCTGATACTGTAAACAAAGCACAGTACCCATCGTATCTGTACCAACAACCATACACCATGGACAGAGGAGCAGCCCGAAGTAGGAAGAAGGCAGCACAAGGCTCGAAGCCTGCTCAAGGGGGATTCACAGCTGCCGGCGGACCGGGACCTTCATCAGCATCGACTTCTACAAGCCAGAAAACCGAGCGGCGCGGACGTGAACCCCGAAGTGAACATGGTGGAGGACTTCAGTCAGGTAAAGGCCGACGATCTCACGGTCCTCGAGACAGTGCCCAAGATCGGCCTGTCGAGAAGAACGGTATACCTGCACCAGGCGAGAAGGACACACCTGCAAAGGAGCAACCTAGAGGTCCGAGACATAACCCCAACAACGACCCAAACCAGTACAAGCCCAAAGCTATCAGAACTTCCGCGGCTCTCATCTACTCTCAATCCGCTTTCCCTATCCCTCCGCCAGCTGAGACGCTCAAGACCGTTCGAAGAGTCGATCTGACTGGGAGTGGGTGCACGGATGTTTCGTGGTTGAATGGAACCGAGGTTACGTGGCTTAGTGTAGCTGGATGTCAGATTCAGGATGGGTGGGATGCTGTAGGAAACTTGAAAGATCTGAGTGGTAAGTCACCGACAAATCGACAATACATGGTTGCAATCTCCCTCTGTGACCTCCCGTCTACCTGTTCACGAATCATACCATATTCATGGTGATCCGACCTACGAAGCTTTGATATTCCAAATTCTGAAAACCGTGCTGATCTGGCTGTATGATCTGGTCAGTACTCAACATCAGTGGATGCGGCCTCAGATCCCTTCCGGAGGCGTTGAAAAACCTATCAAACTTGAAGGCTATCGTAGCTATGAACAATGACTGGACTCAGCTTGATCCCGACGTGATAAGCGGGTGGAAAGAGCTCAACTCGCTCAGTAAGTATTGAGCCATCATCACAGCCTTGAATGAACCCCAGAGTACCCTGGCTTCCCCCATTGTCTGGTCAACTCGCTGACTCTGCGTTTTCTTGTATTGTCAGTCGTATCGCATTCGCCGAGTCTGACTTCTCTTCCGGTAACGCTCGCGACCCTTCCCCACTTATCGAAACTCACATTCTCCCACTGCCCCCGCTTGACTTCTGCCTCACTCCCGGATCTGTCAAATCTCCCACTACTTCGGGACGTGAAGATGAACAACTTGCCGCAGCTTACATCTTTGCCCCCTCATATCGTCTTATGGGGTAAAGGAGATCTTTCGCTGATCAAGAAGGTTAAAGACGGAGAAGTCGATTCGAATGCAAGCGGCAGTAAAAGAGGAGATGGACTAGAAGTGCTAGATCTCGGCAATTGTTCACTTACTTTTGCGTCCATCTCATCCGTATTCGGAATGTCTTCAAATGCTACATCAACAAGCAGCAAGAAGAAGGCTTCTTCGATAACTTTCCCGCATCTACGATCCCTCTCGCTTCATTCGAACCCTTTGTCATCCACTCACCCGAATTACGTCGAACTTTTGCAGCAGTCTGCCGATCTACCAAATCTGCAGATCATCGATGCTAAGCGTGTTGTGGAGCGAAAGAGGAAAGGCGAGATTTCGGAGAGTAAGAGCGATAAGAAAGCTAGGGAGAGGAAAGAGGGCAAGATGAAGCCGTCTGGAGCAAATGTCGGAAGCAGCGGTAAGATGAGGAGCTGGGGCGCCGAGAAGAAAGTCGATGGGGATGAAGGTAGTGAGACTGGTGCTTCAGGAGATGAAGAAGATGAAGACAGACAAGATGCTCGTGCTCAGGTAGTAAGAGAGAAGGAGGGGACAGGGACGAAGGGTAAAAAAGAGAGGAAGGACAAGGACAAGGACAAGAGTAAAGGCAAGAGGAAATCCCGGGATGACGAAGATGAGGTCAAGTCGGTAAACACTCTCAAGAAAAGGCGACATGAAGCGAGCCAGGATCAACCTCGACACAAGCGGTCTTCTCCTGCTCCTGCACCTGCTTCAGCAATTAAACAACCTGCTGCTTCTAAGGGTGCTCAGTCCAAGTCCACATCCGAATCGATCGACCTCATACGGTCTAAACCGGTCGAACATACCGTTGTCAATGCTCAGAACGATCATGAGAGGCAGAAGAACGCTCAGGCGCAAGCTACTGCCGTTGTGGGTGTGGTGGAAGTGAAGAACGGCGAAGAGGTCGAATTGACTTCTAAGAAGAAGAAGAAGCTCAAGTCGAAATTGAACAAGGGCGGACAGGTTTCAGGAGGTATAGATCTGAAAGAGCTCTTTGGGAAGAAATCTGCTGCTGTATCTGAAAAAAATGGCACGACTACTGCGGATGTTGGGCAGGGATCAGGATCAGGATCAGGATGGGGAGATGATGAGGATGCTGGCTCGGGTCTTGGATTGGGCGTTGGCGGTTGGTAAGGCTGACTGTGTGGTGTGAATTGCCACCATTGGTGTCTGCGCGAGCGCTCTGTACCATATAACTTATGATTATCAATGCATGACATGCGAGATACAACATGACAATACCCGTCAATGGGCTATATTATCTACCGTGCCGAACTGTGACTCATTGATCTTCATTCGCCTGCACTAGCGCCAGCGCCTAGCCTAATCATCACTGTCATCAGAGCTGTCGTCGCTCGAAGCTTCCGCACCACTAGCCAACCTCCTCCTTCCGACACCGCCTTCAATGAATCCGCTATTCAAGCTTCCACCACCGCCGCCCATCACGTCCCCAGTTCCAAATTCAAAATCTCTCATAGCCATCATATCCTGCGTTGCGGGACTATCAGCGGCACCGCCGGCCCCGTCATTACCATTTCGGTCCACGTTCTCCGAGAGGGCCCAATCGTTGAGTGCAGCTGCCGCGGCTGCGTCGTTGGCTTCTTCCTCTGCGTCGGGCGTACCGGGAACTTCGTCTACTGCAGCTTGATCGAGACCGTCCAGTTCCGCAGCGAGAAGTCGGGACATCTCGTCTTCCAGCTCGTCGCCGCCCCCTTGTCCGTTTGCGTTGGTGCCTTGAGTTGCGCCAGCATTCGATGGACGACGGCTATACCCTTCTTCTCCTTCTCCTTCTCCTTCTCCTTCTCCTTCCCCTTCGGCATCGGCATCGGCATCAGCCTCACCCTCCGCATCGCCATCACCTTCGTAATCCTCATCTTCTCCGAATAGATCATCTTCGTCAGAGTAAGGAGCTGACGAACCCCTTTCTCTTTCCCTACCTCGATCCCTGCCTCTTTGTTGATCTTCTTGACCAGGTAAAGGCGTGCCAGCTTCCTCTTCACCTTCAGCGTCTGCTTCACCATCGTCCATGAATAGATCCCCATCCGCATCCACGTCTTCCCCGCCAGGGGTGGCATCTTCTTGCCCAGGCTGCGCAGCTCCGTCCGTTCGGCCAAGCTCGTCGCTGAGTACTTGTCGAGCTGCAATCTTGGCTTGCACGTCCGCCTGCAAACCCGCAATAGTCTCCTCGAATCGTTTCTACCCGGGAAGAACAACGAAAATCAGGAATGAGCGATCGGGAAATATCGGTCGATATAAAAAGCTAGAAAGAACAGCGTCTTTGCTCACCATCATGATTGGATTTCCACCAACAAAGCCCGCCCGCTTCTTCTCGATAGCAGCTTCGAGAGCCTTGATCTCGCTCGTAAACTGCTTGATCTTTGCACGCCTCTCGATCGTCTCATCGTCATCTTCAGATTTGGCACCGTCGTCTTCATCGTCGTCGTCTGAGCCTGATAAGGCATCTTCGTCGTCTTCCGAGCCGCCAGAGCCATCCGACTATGAACAATAAAGACGGGTATATCAGTACCGGGAATCATGAATCATACAGTATGCTTTTCGACGACGACAAAGTTCACTCACGCCTTCCATCTCTTCCATAAGGGCAGCAGCAAGTTCCCTGGGAGAGCACAGAGTTAGCAGAGATATATGATCGCCGGAATTGGTCGCCACTCACTGATCAAGTGTCCCTTCCCCTTCCTCTCCGTCCTCTCCATCGTCGCCTTCTCCCGCTTCACCATCATCCCCATATTCAGTCCCGTACTCTCCTTCTCCATCGCCTTCTCCCTCACCTTCCCCATAGCCATAACCATACCCTTCTCCGCCTTCCCAGTCATCCATCTGTGATGGGGCGACAGATCCAGGATCATCGTACATCTCTGATCCGCCAAATTCGGATCCTGAAGCGTGATGGTGTTGCCACATTGCTTGGGGGTCGTAGTCTATATAGTATTGGTCTGCTATCTCCGGGTCTGGGTGTGCGTCGACGAGGTCTGGAGTTGTCATAATAGTTTCAGCGTACGATGCATGGTCTTGAGCAATATTTCTAGGTAAGGCATGGTCGGTTACCCGAACCCCTTCTTGCCGACCCAAGGATCTCGAAATTCTAGTCCCGCTCAACTCACCATAATTGCTCTCTTCAGCTTCTGCATCCTGCTTCAGCAACTCCTCGACCTGTTCCTCCACTACCTCAATCGCCCTTCTACTCAATCTTTTCCTAAACCGTCTCTTCCTCACATGTCTCATGGGCGGCGTGATACCATGAGGCCAGATATACTCGTCGATTTTCAGCGGGTTCGACGTTATACTGGATTCGTCTTTAGAAGCTATGGGAGTCGGGTCGACAACTAGCATTTGGGAGATATCTGCTATTTTGAAGAGATGGCGGTTATCCATTGTTTTTTGAGATTCAATTATATTGGGCAGGTCGACCAGTTTGGCCGAGTAGGTGTTATTGTTGAATCGGAAGGCAGCACGACGGGAATCTGCAAGGCATAGTCGCGTCGCATATCAGTCCATGATAGTCCAGAGTGGGCGACTTGATGAGATCAGCCTGATCAGAATGGAAAAGGCACGACTCACCCAAGAACTGGAACTCCACACCTTCCAGCCCTTTCCCTTTACCCTTGACCATATCTCTCAGTCCCACCCCGTTTGCCTCCCCTTTCCCATCGGCAATTTCCCTCGGGACCCGCAGGATGAAGTGCTCTTCGAAATGTATCGGTTCGTCCGGATTCTCATCCAGCTCCCTATCATACTCGCCCAAAAAAGACATCTGCCTCGCTCCTGAAGCTTCATCCCCTCGACCTGCTCCAGAGGTCTTGAAGCTCAATTTCAAAGTTTGGACCTTGCCTCCGGCACCTGATTGAGCGCCTGAAGCGGCTCGTTCGGATATTCGAGTTGAAGATCTCATTCCTCCTCGTGAACCTCTACCCCCTCGTGAGCCCCTACCGCCGCCACCTCCTCTTCCCCTTCCTCTGCCTCTACCTCGTCCGCGACCACGCCCACGCCCTCTACCTCCGCGCGATCCGGGTCCTGATAGAGGTCGAGCTTCGGGTATTTCATCTTCGGTTGTTCCAAATGGACCTGCTGCGTTGCTTGCAGCCATAGCTGCTGAGGAGTCATAAGTTATAGTCTCGGTGGGCGCATCGCCCTCATCGTGGGAGTAAATATTCGAGCTTCCGAAAGGCATCGTGTTGACATTTTGATTGTACGCCGGCGACGTCGATGGCCCGGCTTGAGAACCGTAGGCGTCGGGATCTCCATAATCACCGTCCATGTTGATGGTCCGCTATCTGCATCTGCAAATGAACAATAGCCTACCGAGACCGAGAGATGTGAGGCGAATTATCGCTGCTGATGATTTTCCAGGGCAGGGGAAGTAGAGTTGATGATGATGATGTGTCCGATACAGCGTGTAGTGTAGAGAAAAGGTTACAAGCATGTCAAGATTCGAGAAGCTGCTCATTTGTCTCGCTTGCACCGAGTTTGGTTCCCCTCCACCATATGCGCGGGACCAACAATGCTTGGTATATACAGTGTCATTGGAATTTGATTCCGTCCACCCAGGACAACATATACATAAGCAATTCTGATGCAAAGCATCTCATCTCGTCCACAAACAAGCGGGTTATTCTTCATCGCTCAGGCATCTGTGGAGTGACTGGGCTGTTCTCAGACAGGAGGCTCATGGTCACGAATTATACACAGCGTCGCATTCCGAGATCTTCTGCTATATCAGTCAGGCTCTCTATACTTTCTATATACATTATGATTCTATCCTGTCCGTGTCTATCTGTATCCGATTTCACTCCGGATCTTACAGCTGTCTGTACCATGAAAGCCGTATGGAAGCCCCTATATCGAGACTCTCGCCAGTAGCGCGTAATAAAGCTTTTCTTAGTCCTTCTTGAGCTCGTTCTCGGCCTTCTCTACCTGCTTGGGCTTGGCGTTCTGGAGCGACAAGAAGGCGTTCCAAGGGATGTTGACGCCGTTGATGGCCAAAAGTCGGTATTGAAGGGGGATAAACTGGGAAGCCAAAACACAGAGACAAAACAGCATTAGTCGGATGTATATTGAGTACTCAAGTCATGGTGACTAGTCATGAAACCGATATATCACTCACACCCTGCACGTATCGAGAGTCAGCCAAAGCGGATCAAGGTAGAATTGTCAGCAGACCTCCATTGTGTCATAATAGCGGATCACGACCTCATACGCACCATGTTCAAAGTCTGGAAAGGAATGAATCTGTGGCAGCAACACACACGTCAGTGACTGAAGCTCTACATTACGGGAGTCAGAGGTCCGATCAATCACTCACAAAGACCAGTTCGCCTTCAAGGTAGGTACAAAGGCCTATGATAGTAGAAAGCGTAAGTACATCAGTTGATGGCCCCTACAACTGCAGAGAGGGCCTAGCGAGCATCAAGGGATAACCTACCTCAGACCACTTCTGCTTGACCGCGTTCATATCTTTACCCTCCATAAGAGTCATAGCGGTGAAGAAACCTGTATGAAATGAAGGTCATCAGCATCGGACCCCGACGATCATCCTTTATTTCACAACCACAAAGGTATATATATATGGTATACACAACGGCACAGCACCATGAACGAAAATGGAAAAAGCTCCATTGTCCTTATTGGAAGAAGAGGTGATAGGGTTTTAGTCAAGCGATGATTTACTCACCACTCAGAACGATAGGAGCAAAGACAAACTGGTCCAGGCCGACTCGAGCGAAAGTAGCGGGCCACTTGCCCTTGATAGGCAATCTCTCCAGCGTCCTGAACCATACAGTTACGACAGGCGCGAAGATACCACCACCCCAGACCACGATCCGACTGTAAGAGGACAATTGAATATCTGAATTAGTTACGCATGCCATATCATCTGGAGTTTGCAGATTTGAGATAGGAGACGTCAAGGTGATCAGGCCTACGCGGTTCGGACGAAGTCATGGTTGGAGCCCTTCTTCTCGATGAACTGCTGAGCAACGGCTAAAGTGAAGAAGACAGACATAAGTATGCATCAGCGCTTGTCACTCATTTTATATAACATGGTCCAGACGGAATGATGGGCCATGGCGAGCCAGTAAAGGAGTCCGGACAAAGGTTGAACGATAGCACACGGAGTTAAGGGAAACGAGACATACCATCACCAGTAGCGAAGAGGACCTATGTATGACGGGCGTCAAAGAAGAATCCAGTTAGTTTTTTTCAGCATGACAGGACTACTGATTCGCAAAGATGCAAGATTGATGTGATAGACCTGACTGACTCACAGCGGATGAAGCCATACCTCCTACCAGGGGCCTTCGAGCCAAGAACGAAGAGTACGCGCCGAGTAATCCAGCCATTTTGTTACGGTTCCAGTATCGCAATCGAGGACGAGCGTTCCGACAGAAATTAAGTTGGGAAGAAGCAGTGGAAGCTTCCGTCCTATATATCGTGTAGTGTGTGGTATGTGGTATGAGATCTGGATAAAAAAAAAAAAGGAAAGGGTATGGATATATATACCGACAAGAGTCAGGAGGAACAGCATTGCAATAGAAGATAGAAAGTACGCACTGTCACTCATCCTGTCGTCTAGGCTAGGGTGGGTGGGGTTCCGGGGTAGAGAGATGAGATAATCAAGCTTAAGGGGGTTACTCGTACAAATTATTGTCAATAATAATAAGCTGAAACTAACGTCACCTGCGCTGCAGCTGCTGAGCTGCAGCTTTGGCATGATAGATAACGAGTATTAGTACCTTACTCGAGTACCTTAGTCGAAGTACGGTAACATGTCTGACATGAAACACAATAATGTACACAGAGTAGAGTAGCATATAGCATATAGCATATAGCATACACACTACACTACACTACACTACATTGTCCTCGCATGGACCCATGATGACCCATATTATATAATGCAATTTGCATGGACCACCATGTGAAATATATACTCACCTCTATACAGAAAGTGTACTCTGTGCACGATCAGATCAAACCGACCCAGATCAACTCTCCTACTTCTTCCTTTCTTTCTTCGCCACCTCACCCGGATCCTCTTCATCTTTCTTCCCTTGCACATTACAACCACATCCTTCCAGTCCAAGATCAAAGTAACCTGACGTTCTCACTGCCCAAACACTATGCCCGACACTTCCATGCAGCCGGCTTTGCCCTCGGGCCCTTCTTCAAAGGCTCTTTTCCCAGACGATGTCGCCCGATACAACACGGTAATCGTCAAGGTTGCCGACCATGTATCATTGAATACAGGTAGACTCGGCTTCGACCAAAGGGAAACCGTTTTCGACAGAATCGCTCCCCCTTCAACTGACCCTGTATCCCATCCATCACAGGTCGAGTTGGGTCTCGACAACGCTTCGAAGATGAGCAAAATCACCGAGAAATTTCCCGGTATCTACACCCCGCCCCAAACCTTCACTGCGAACACCAAAGCACCGCCATCGCCGAACAAACTCGTGCCGGTTGATCGAGCCCAAGAATGGAAGTACACTCGATCTTTCAAAGATTGGGTTCTACCCTCAAGGAGAGCAGATGTGGATCCGCGAGGGGTCGACCGGGATCAGACGGTAGTTCTTACTATCATGGATCCAATCCACGTGGGGCAGCTATGGGACGTCTACACTGGCGAAGTGTCACGTTTGAGCGACGGCGACGAAGGCACTGAGCGACCATGTCTATCTGTCTGCCTTAAGCTCATGCAGCCTGATTACTTCTCGGAGGAGCCCGGATACGACAGCAATGGTGTTTTTGACCCTCTTTATAGAACAAACCATGTGCACACACGCAAGTCTGCAAAGGAGAGCGCCATACATGAAGATTGGACGTACCGCTCCCGGCTGCGAGCACTGTGGGGCAAGACTGTACCCTACTACTACGGAATGATCAGGATCACGACGAGCAGAACCTTCTCAGTCAATGCCGATAAGGATAACGTCGCGGACTGCTATACCTACGGCATGATCTTGGAGAATGTTGGCGAGCATCCGAGGAACCCTCACACTCCGTGGCTCATGCCGATGACTGACAGGTACGTGGTGTATTATGCGGTCTTCTGCCGGGTAGCGAAGCGTAAGCTGAACTTGAGGTCATCGCATAGGCGGGACATTTTGTACGCATACAAAGCTCTCCATCAAGCCAAAGTTATTCACCACTCTTTGGGGTTCCGACACGCCTTGAGGCGGAACCTGTCCAGCACGGATCCTTCGACAAGGTTCGCTTTGGTTGATTTCCAACGAGCCGACGGCCTTCCTGAAAGGGCGACGAAAAAGGTTCGAAAAGTGGTCACCAAGATGCTCAGGGAGGAGGCGCACAGCATTCCCAGGCAATTAGGATGCGAAATAGAGTGAGTGTTCGTGGGCCGAAGGTATAGCATGTAGCGACTTTTATCGACTGACATAACCATTTTTATGTCCATGTCGTCAGCTTCGATAAGAAGCAGCTCGTGTCTCTGTAGGATAAGGATATATTTGAACCTATATCAATCGGGGAAGACCTTTGTAATCCATGAACGCGTGATTGTTACCGACATAGCGGAGAAGGGGAGAGAAATCATGGTGACATAGCCATGCCTGCATGGACCAAGCGGCGAGTATAAGCGCTTCAATGAGCGTTCATGGGGAATCTTTTGTGTAGGACAAAGATATTTGATACCTTCCGGTGTCGACAATCATACCACTTCATTCGGTTCCGAAGGCAGACAACAAGAATATTGTGTGCATCTTTTCCTCCTGTGGAATTGGAACTTTACAGTGTGCCAATCACCGTCGTGATTCTTGGTGCACTGATCGGTCTGCAATGGAAAGAAAATCCCTCACTGCCTCGAGGCCAAAGGACCTGCTTTTAATCAATTCAACGCAAAGAAATTTTTTGGTTGATATACGTACAGTAATTATGCTATAGTCATCATGCTGTTCCTCAATACGATGCATGTTTGATATGTTTGATCAAGCCTCTCATTCACTTGCACCCTAAGATCTCACTCAAACCACAACAACACCACAAAAGCAGCATGCCTCGTATCACAACCCCTCCCATTCGACGTAGGCTGAACCCCGCTCCCGCCCTTACTGCCTATTTGCAGGAGACTTTCTCTTATGTCATTCCTACCCCTGACATCCCCAAGCAGAGACGATCCAAGGGGCAAACACGTAGACCTGGCCAGACAGATATCGCCGTGATCGTAAACCACGGTTCGCATATCAAAATCGAGCTCGATGAGGACTACCTGGATCATCTTATCTCCGAGTACGACAAGACAGTCAATGAGCAAGCTGTCGAAGAGAAACTCAAAGTCATCGGCACAGCATACAAATTGGCAACGAGCGAAGGGCGAGGCGGATGGTACATGAATGCCGAAGTCGCTGTACAATTCTTGCTCTACGGACATCCGTTCAAGGTCACGGACATCGCTCTGACAGCTACTACCGCGAATGACGGTACATCCGAATCTCGCCATTTCAAGGAACACTTCGACTTGTTCGATAAGAACAGCTGGACCTTCCCAGGCTATTCGGGGTTTTTGAACAATGAAGAAGCGCATACGTGGATGAAGGGGTTAGATAATGCGGAGGTACACACTGTGCAAAAGGACGACTCGATTCATTTCTTGAGAGCAATGGCCGATCATCCAGCCGGAGAGGATCACCCTAGATGGCCCAAAACCCCCCTTCAGCAATTCACGATCCACGAGAACACTCGAATTGGTTCCAAAGGTGGAGTCGCGGACCTGTTCTTTGGAGACTATGGATCCAAACAGGCATACATCACGGTCGAGATAAAGAAGGATACTGTGGTGCCATGGGCGAGCTTTGAGGAGTTGGAACAGCACCTGAGGAGGAGAGGTCGAAGTGACATCTGGTATGTCAAGACGCCGGTCAAATCGCCACCTCCAGTCCAACCGGGTAAACATCTCCTTGAAGGAGCTGGAACGAATACGGCCAACAAGAAGGCCAAGATCGATCGGAAGGGGAAGGGGAAGGCAGTGGAGGGGACAGCGAAGCAAGATGCGGAGATGCGTAGGAAGGAGGACTCCTCGGCGAAGACAAACGAAGTCCAGAGCAAAAGGGAGGTTTCGAGCAGCGAACAAGGTGGCAAGAAAGAGACTTTCCATCCATCTGTCGCTGCCTCATTCTTAAGCGAGTTACCTGGGGACTGGGAGGAAATCCTGATCCAAGTGAGTTTCGGTTCAATCTTCCTGCGAAGTTACAGTTCATTGTTGAAACCCTAGGCGATTCCAGGTTTTCAGCTGCATGTCGATAGCGAAAGTAAACTTGGCCGTGATCATCACGGGCGAATCGACAATGATTGTCGAGTATACCAAGAGCAGAGCTTTGAAGGTTTCCCGACCGATCAACCACAATTTGGATGGCTGTACGTTGCCGGAGCTGCTCCTTGCACTGCTTTTGGGCAAAGCTCGATCTTTGAAGACGCTTGGAGGTTCAAAAGGTTGGTGGCCCACACCTGTTGTGAGTTCATTCTGGCAGCTGGACCTGCGATAAGTCCGACAGGATGCTGACCGATCTTGCACACGCAGAAATCGGATGCGAAGCCGACAGCAGAGGGGACCAGTGTCTCGGAAGCCCGTGAGCCCGGGCCCTCTGCGGCCGCTGCTGCAGTAGGCAGCCAGCCGGAATCGTCGACGGCGCATCAGGCCGGTCAGCCTGGACCGTCTACCGTTGCTTCACGGTCGACCGGACCGCCCAAATCGTCAGCAGCCGGGCAATCGAGCTCGAAGAGAAAGGCGGGAGGCGGTAAGGGCAAGAAGGCCAGGCGATAAGACGATTCCAGAGGTCCATTAGACTTCGGAGAGACTGCAAGGCCATGCTGGTGAATTGATGAAGGAGGAAAGCGGAGCGAGGAAGGATACATGCCGGACTTTGCTGGGAGCGACATCGGTGCTTGACGAGCTGAGCTGCTAAGAGGTGCTGCTTTTATGCCAGGTTGTATATTCGTTTTCGTTTGTCAGATATGCGTGAGGCGCAAAATCCCCATACTGTACTGTACAACACGAGTCACCCATATGACTAACCCGGATTACCCCTAATTCGGTATTACAATTCTCACTATTGACCTCACTATATACTCATACTCGTATTACGGTTCACCATTAGTAATTACTTGTATTACCTGTACTCGCACCTATTTTGCCAATATCACATTATCGAATACGTAAGCTTGCGAGGGTGTGCATCTATATGATCGGATCGATGTTGGTCGTGTTGAACACGAACACTCCTTATTGAACTTTATTTTACTCTCTCCACTCATCACTTCTGCTTCAATACATCAACGTCGAGGTATAAGCTACCCACACGATGCCCGCCAAACACGATATCAACGTGAGTCTCGATGGCTACCCCTGCTCAAGTTTCTTTGGGTCGGGCAAAGGCAGAGAGAGCTGACCGTCTTACGACTTTGCTTTCATCCCGAATAGAAAGTCGGTGTGGAAAGTTCAGATTTCCCTATCTTGTGAGTCAACCACCAACCAAAACATCCTTGTTTATATGCATGAATTAGCTGACTGATAGCTTGAACGTGAATAGGTGTGAAACATGTATGTGGAAACTTTGGATCAAGAGAACAACCATAGGAGGAAGTGGCGTGATTGATCAGCTAATCACCATGTTTCTTGGATTGATAGGTCTCGGTCCTAATCCCTATGTTCGGATGGTGAGTCATAGATCTCCGTTTTATTGATGCGAATGCCCAGAAGCAATTCGAGACTGATCTTTCTTGATGCACCTGATTATATAGACAAAGCAAGAGTTCGGAAACGAGTGCAAGATCTGTAATCGACCGTTCACAGTATTCAGGTGGAACCCGGGAGCTGGAGCGAGATACAAGAAGACCGAAATCTGTAACACTTGTGCAAAGATCAAGGGAGTATGTCAGACATGTCTGCTGGATCTGTGAGTAATGACTGTATCAATCGATAGATCCAAGACCACACAGACGGCGGGGATGATCGACAGCTGACAGTGCTGCTCGAACCAGCGAATACGGTCTGCCTGTACAGGTACGAGATGCGGCTTTGGGCAGAAAACAGGACGCCCCCACATCAGACATCAACAAGCGTGAGTAGATCCGCTCGGAATCTCAAGTAGTCTTATCTCATTCTCCTGTTCAAAGCGCTCGACGCGTGAGGACACAACTGATAAAACTGGTTTGTGGGGGTGTTATACAGAGTTCTATATCCAAAATCTAGAAGCTCAAATGGCCAATTCAGCCGACGGTCAAGTGTTTGACTCGGAAGCTGCCAATCGAGCAGGAAAGGAGATGCTTAAGAACATGGCTAGAACGGATCCTCACTATAAGCGAAATAGACCGCATATCTGCTCTTTCTTCGTCAAGGGGGAATGTAAGCGTGGTGGCGAGTGTCCCTTCCGGTGAGTTAACCTTTTTCCATTGCATCTCACCGAAAACATGTTGTTCAAACCCATTCATCCTCCATGATCTTATATTTCGGACGTATTGGCCGTCATTTCTGCAAGCTGTCTATCACTGATGAACGATCAAAGAGCGGGATTGAGGATAATTTCTGATCACATTGTGGTTTGCCTTTTTCATGACATATAGACACGAATTGCCGAAAGAGAACGAGCTGTCAAAGCAGAATTTGGTGGATCGATATTACGGCAAGAACGACCCAGTTGCCAAGAAGATACTGAGAGAGCAAGCAGAGTCAAAGGGTATGAAAGCGCCCGAAGACAAAACAGTGGTGAGTAGCAGCAACTGCTCCAAAATCGCTCATCGTGGTCGCGTGTACAAACAAGCACAAGCAGGTTCTTCTCTGGAGCTTTGCGTTGGGAGCCTTCGCGTAGCTGAGAAATAAGAATCGAAGAAAATGCTAATCTAGGGTTTTCCGTGTGCTTTGTTCGCTAGACGACACTCCTGTTCCTTGGTCTACCTGTCACCACCGAAGCCGAGATCCGAGCTTCGCTGGCGGGAGCGTGTCCGTTCGTAAAACCCACAGAAGTACGGTCCTTGACAATCGTCGAAGCTAGTCGTGAGTACTACATAATTACTAAGCCTATGTCAATCCACACAAATGGTTTCGTGTACTGACCCTCCTGTTATTCGATCACGAACCATCTAATTCTTTATAGATTGCGCGTTCGTGAACTTTATCAACAGACCGTTGGCAGAGAGAGTAGCAGAAGCTCTTTCGGCTCAAAATGGAATCGAAGTCTCAGGCAAGAAAGCTAAAGTGGTTTGGGGACGATCGAGACCTCAAAAGGGGAAAGGACCGGCTGCAGCGTCTGGATCAGGATCCGCTACCCCTGCATAAGGCGTGCATGTGTGTGTGTGGTCGCGTATGCGTATGTGCGAGTTGCACAAGGACGTGGAAACGATTCGAACTCGAATCTGATATCTTTCGGGTGACTGTATCCAGATGTATACATTATATGATACAGACCATTCAGTCGCGACCTTAGCAATAGCGATGTGAAATAAGACTGCCTTCTCTGGGCCTTATTCCTCCTTACCTTCCCCTGCGCTCCTGTCTAAGTGCGAAGTCCGACACGGGGAGTGAACCGAATCGGTAAACTGAATCAGGCCCCATCCGCTCAGGCACCAAGACTCTTCCAATCAATACCCCCACCTGCGCCGTACCGCTGAACAAGCCATTCGTTGGCCTTCTTGAAGTGGTTGTTACCCAGGAACCCTCGACTGGCTGAGAGGGGTGAAGGGTGCGCCGATTTCAGGATGAGGTGTTTCTTCTGTTTTCGAGTATTAGCTCGCCGTCATATATCCCTTGCTGAGGTGACTGTGCCTGTAAACACCAGGATCTGGGAGGGAGCGGTGCTGCTGCGCAGTCATCAAAACACAAATCATCTCGACTTACTTGATCTACTCCCGCGCACATCTTAGCGGCATGAGCACCCCAAGCCATGAATACCACCCCCTTCCCACCAGCAACATGTCCAAGCCCCGTTTCATTCTCGTTGCTCTTATCCTTATCGTCTTCCGATATCGTGCTTGTGGGTTTCACATTGGTAAAGATGGAAGGAGCGGTTGACCCTGTTGGCGCTAATCGGGAGGTGACAACCTTCAACACTGCCGCGGTGAACTGGTCCCATCCTTTATTGGCGTGCGATCCAGCTTCGTGCGCTCGTACGGTCAACGAGGTGTTTAGGAGCAATACACCATGTTTCGCCCATTCCGTCAGATCACTGATTGAAGTGATATACAATCATATGCGGGCAATTATGAAAAATGATGGGCTTGTCAGCAGATGAGCGCAGCTTAGCAATGTAACCCCTGAATGTATTATACCTTGGCTGCTAAGAGGCGAGCAAGGGACAGAGCCGTCACTCACCCATGCTTGGGGATGGTAAAGTCGGGGTATTCATCGTGCATCTCCTTGTAGATGTTTCGGAGAGATGGTGGTATTCTCACACCCTTTCGAACAGAGAATGCTAGTCCCTGTTAAGTGTGACAAATCATGCGTCAGCCATGCCGAACAGAGCGATTTCGGATACTGCATCGATTCTGGTCTATGACCAGAGGGATTTGCTGGCACTCGAGATGGGCGGAATCACTCACGTGAGCCTGACCGTCGTCCTACGAGCGAGCGAGAAGCATATCTCTAATCAGCGAGCGAACCATGGTGATATATTGATTTATTGAAAACGGAATTAAATGACGCACATGATACGGGTCTTGACCTGATCGAAACAGTTGAAAGTACGGTCAGCACAGTTTTAGCACTGATGGGTTGGGGTTGGCCGAAGTTTGTCGTACCTATTATGACCACTCGGATGTCTTTGAGGGGACATAACCTGGACCACGAGTAGATGTCTTGCGCTGATGGGTGTATGAGCGACGGTAGATCAACTCTTGGTCAGTTTTGAGATCCATTCTCTACTCGGAACAAGCAGCGACCCGAGTAGGGGGGGGAACATACCAGGCGGAAATACTTTCTTCGTCCTCTGCTCGGTCGTTACGAAATCCTTCAACTGTGAAACACACAGACAAATCACCCGTTTGTCAAATGTCAAGCTTGACCTACCATAATGTTCAAACGAAGTTGTTGGAAACTGCTATCACTCACGCTCAAGAAATACCCTTTGGTCAATTCATCTTGTAGAGCCAACAACCAATCTTCACCCATCGTATCAATCTCTAATTGCAAGGCGCTCAGCCATTTTGGGTTTTCGGCTATCTTGGCTCGGAGCTCTTCTCGGGATTTCGATCGTGTCGTTGAGGTCTTGGAAGGGGTCAGGCTGGTAGTAGATGGCTTGGCAAAGATATCCGCTACTTCTACAACTCCGCGCGAGAGTTAGCTACTCTGACACGACGTGCGGACGCAACTATTTCGAGAGAACATATACGATGATGTTGTTGAGTGTTGTTGTCGTCGAGCAATGTGTGAATCAAACTCACTTGTTGAAGACGGACTACCGTCAATCTTAGCCTTCTTAGCAGCCGGTTCAGACCCATCTCCATGATTTTGTGCGGCGTTATCGAAATCTCCAGCAGCCTCCCTGATAGCCCTTTTGGCAGCTTCAGACAGCGTGCTTCTCTTGGATGGAGTAATCGGTGAGCTGCCTACATGTGATTTCGCTGCCGTGGCGGATGCAGATCCAGAACCTGGTGCTACTGGTGTCGTTGTGGTGGAGGATGTAGCTGTAGCTGCGGCCGCTTTCACCGGCGTCGTGGAAGGTTTGAAGTATGATGAGATGGATCGTGCTTGGGGCGGCATTTTGACTAGTAACTCTTGAGTATCTTGTTCTGTGAGGGCTCCAGTTAGCCAGTGGTCTTCGATTATAAGAAGATTCACTGGATTCTCGATGACGAGGAGGATCCCCCCTGGTGTCATTGACAGTGACGGTGACGGTCACGGTGAATCGGCCCAAGCTCTCCTTATGCTCGACGCGACTTTTATTACGCGTAGTCGATCTATCCTGATTCCTGAGCGAAACTACCGTGGGAGATCTGGTGCTGCAGCTTGTAGACTGTAGACTGTAGACTGTATAGACATGTGATGACGTCAGGAGGCGAGAGTCTGATTACGGTAGGGCGTGCCTGAGGGAGGGGAGGATACGCTACTAATCTATTATTGACTTCCGCCTCGCTTGTCAACACAATCCTTATCTCTTGGTCACCCCTTCTAATTCCACCTCTACTCGCACTTCGGGCTGTCCCTCGTCAACAACTTACTCATATCTCTGCTGCTTCTTCACAAGATAATCTCAAGCTACACGATACCATGCCTCCGTCTCCTACGCCCGGCGCTCCCACCTCCCTCGAAGAGCTCAAGAAGCTTTTGCAGAATGATACCAAAGTCAAGGTCGCAGGTAAGCTACCGTTGTCCGTTGATAGAACTTCCTTCCCGTATCTCGAAGGGAAGAACTGGCTGGGAGAAACATCTGATCAAAGTAGGACAGTAATCGCTGATAGCATCACATGATCGAACAGGTGTCGATGTCGATGGTGTCCTTCGAGGCAAGATCATGTCCAAGGACAAATTCCTCAGTAGTGTTAAATCTGATGGATTCAACTTTTGCTCCGTCATCTTCGGCTGGGACAGTGAGTGGTCTATCCGTAAGATTCACATAACAATCAAATTCCGCCCATAGGCCATCATATCAGCTCCGCCCTTATCTTTTGTCCGTATAGGCAGCTGAGCTGATATGGCCTGTTACTTCATGAACAGTTCACGACCAGAATTACAGCAAAGAACTGCTCGTAGCCAACTGGGCCAACGGCTACCGAGACCTCATAGCGGAGATCGATCTGTCCTCTTACCGTCGACTCAAATGGGAGAAAGATATACCTTTCTTCCTCTGCAGGTTCGTCGTACCTGAGACGGGTGATAAGCTCGACGTGGATCCTAGGGGTTTGATATTGCAAATGACGGATAAAGCCGAGAAGATGGGTTATAAGTGTATGGCCGGCGCCGAATTTGAGGTGAGCAGACAACTTTGATTTGACCGTGGCTTAATAGCTTGGCCGACTACAGTACAACCACTTTGTTGGCGACCGCTCAGCGACAGACGCTTACACTTTGTGGGTCCCACTTTAATTGCAGTACTTCCAATTCAAGGAAACTGCTCAATCAGTGGCGGACAAGGGGTTCAGAGATCTATCTCCTTTGACACCAGGAAGTGAGCGCTTTTCTAAAGTGGAAGAGGGTAACGCTATGGAGGTTAATCGATCACGGTCACCTTTCGCGTTGCAGTGCACGGTTACTCGTTATTACGACCTACTCTCAATCAGGACTACTTCCACGATTTATATGATATGGCTGTGGATTTTGGGATCGAAGTAGAAGGACATCGTAAGTTTCACCACGCCATTGTGTCCTACAAGATTCCTTTCTCTCTGTCATATCACCTGGTCAATCAGAATGCATGTACAGCACGCATATCTAACACCTGTTTCCGTTGTTACGCAGACACCGAGACAGGTCCCGGAGTCTTCGAGTCAGCTCTCGCATATACCGACGCGGCCCGTATGGCAGACAACGCCTGCTTGTTCAAGCTCATGGCTAAGTCTGTAGGAATGAAGTACGGAATCATGCCTACGTTTATGGCCAAGCCCTGGGGTGATGTGAGTTTCTAAAACGAGTATGAACAAAACTGTCAAGATACGCTGACCAAACCTTCATATTTCCGTAGCTGCCTGGCTGTTCAGGGTGAGTCAAACGGAGCATACATGTTCGTTGTCCGGTGTGATAGCTGACTGGCTGCCATTATAGACATATCCATGTGTCGCTGCAAGATAAAAACGGCAACAACCTCTTCGCTGTGACCGAGGAGGAGGAGAAGAACGGAGGAAGGAAAGATGCAGCTTTCGAAGACACAAGGTATCTGTCCAAGGAGGGAGAATGGTTCCTCGCTGGTGTTATCGAAGGAATGCCTGATGGTGAGCTTGAGTCCTCCTTCCTTACAACAATTGGCAGGCTGACCACGACGAACACGCTGTTAGTCGTACCGATGTTCTGCCCTACAATCAACTCGTACAAAAGATTACAAGGTGGTCAGGTAAGTGACAAGGATGGTCAAGACACATCCTCGGGAAAGGCCCACCGACATTCTGAATTCTACACAGGCAATGTGGGCTCCCGATACTGCTTCATACGGTTATGACTCAAGAGCTGCCAGTGTCAGAATCCTTTCTGGTCCCGGAGTCAAAGGCTACGCTACTAGGTTCGAAGTTAGAGTTCCAGGGGCCGACGTGAGTTTTTTCGCCCCGAATTCTCGCTGTTTTGCGTTGAGCTGGATGATTGACTTGAGATGGTGTACCATTGTATCAGATGAACCCTTACTACGCAATGTCAGCTATTTTCGCCCTGGGTTTACGAGGAATAGCCAACAAGACCAAGCTGCCCTACGGCCCTCTCAACTCGCCAGGCGTAACGCGAGATACGGTGAAACACCTCCCGACTTCCCTCGAGGGCGCTGTCGATGCCTTCAAAGCCCCTAAGAGTGTGGCGAGAGAAGTGTTGGGTGACTACTTTGTGGATCATTATGCTGGGACGAGGGAACATGAGCTGGACGTGTTTAGAAAAGCTGTCACGGACTGGGAAGGTGAGTCGCCGGATTCTCCAATCTCTGCTCTCCAGCTGTATCGTCCTCATCTATATTCAGAGGAGACCCGAATGCTGACGGCTTCATACTTTACCCTTGGCAGTTGCGAGGTATTTCGAGCTTGTATAGATGCAGCACACGCAAGGCATTCATACTGCATTCTTGATGAGCATGCACGATTATGACCACCGAGATCGAAATCAGGGTATGATGACCACTTGTTCAGCATCTTGTCCTCAAAAGTCGCTGGTGCGAGTAGTTTCCCCCACACTGATGCACATTTGATACTTGTAGGTATTGTACATACGTGTGAATCGCCAGCTTCTGATTGAACCTGTTTCTATATTTATGTTTATTCTATTGTATACAGTGTTTAGATTAGAACGCGTACCGTGGGAAAGTGCAAGTGCAATGTTATTTCAGACTCGATCGCACCGATCAGCTGACTGGTGACCGTCTGCTACCGTAAATATCATCAAAGGATACAAAATCATCACTCGAATATCTCTAGATCTTAACCTTATGTCCCATGTCCCAAATCATCATTATTATCGATTGTGACTAGACTATCCGAAAGCAAGGACAATATACCTCATTCATCCTCACACATACCTCATTGATCGGTGGGCGAAACTACCGAGGACTTGCAACAGATCTTTGATAGTACTCGATCGACCTGCTCCTAGCTTTGAAAGGTTTAATGAGCCCAAGATGTCGGCCAACCCCATTCCTAATCGGAATCGCAAAGGCTCACACTCATCTCAATCTCACTCACAACATGCTCATCTTCCTCCACTCTCGCCAAGTATATCGCGTCCTCGACCACTACCTCCGTCAAATCCACCTGAACCACCTCTGACGCTCTTACATCCGACAACATCGCCAGTCAATCAAGCTCTATATAGATCAACTTCACGCAATGTCTTGCCATCGCATCGACCATTTCAGGAAGATGAACGTGAACTGGAGGAAGAAGTGGGCTCTTCAAGTGACCGGCAGGGTGGGAAGTGGTGGAAGGTTAGGATCGGGATGGGGATGTATAACGATATACGGAATAGAATACCCTTTTATTGGAGCGACTGGACGGATGCTTGGAACTATAGAGTGGTACCAGCTACATGGGTGAGTGACACCATCTCTCTCATAAGAACTTTTCATTTGCGAATCACCTTCTTCTTTCGAACCTCTTGCCCTGACTCAGTTATCTAGCTATCACGAATCATGAACTGTGCTGACTTGCTATGTGACTCAGTTCATCTTCTTCGCTAATGTAAGCAACTTTACGAGTCTTAGCATAGTGTATATCGCTAACTTGCGAACAGGTGCTACCGGGACTAGCGTTCTCTTTAGATCTAATAGTAAGTCACGAACAATTGGCGAATTAACCTCCCTCCGTTGGGTCATCGGATAGTGGCTTATGAGATGCGTATAACAGGAAACAACGGGACAATATGGTGTACAGGAGGTCCTTCTATCTTCGGTGTGTTGCTGCGGGTATAGCTGGAGCACGGCATAGCCAACAAGAAGCTGGACTTTCTTGTACTGATGTACTCTGGGATCTATTCAGTTCATGGCGGCTTTTGTCGCCTCGTTCCTCGGTGGCCAACCGTTACTTATTTCAGGTGTAACCGGTGAGTATCGTCCTCTATCCTGTCGCCGATCTGGGTCAGACTCCCCGCGCCAGAGTATGCTGACCATACATCATCCACTTTCTTGAATCGGCGTAGGACCAATCACCGTGTTCAACAAGACCATTTACGATATCTTCGAAACGAAGACTGACGGGCCCAACTACCTGCATTTCATCGGTTGGGTATATCTCTGGGCTGCCATATTCCACTGGATCGCTGCTCTGTGCAATGGTAAGCTCTACTCCTCATGACAGACTGTGTCCAATCAGCCCCTTGACCTCTGTACATGTTCTCATACTAATCTTGACTTTGTCATAACAGCGGTTAAGGGTCTCAAATATGTTACCCGTTTCTCGTGCGATACGTTTGGGTTCTACGTGGCCGCCGTCTATGTGCAATATGGTATACAAGTCGTCACTCGTCAGTTTGGACAAACGAGCACTGCAAGCGGGTTCTTGGGTATCATGTGAGTACCCGGGATCACCCTTGACAAGACTTTGAGAAGACATTCTTCCGTTGCTTGCTCGTCCTCTTACTAATCGGATCTTCTTTTGGGATGACCTATTCTGATCGTAATATAGCCTCGCCATCCTCACCCTCGTCTTGCCGCACTACTTCAATGCCATCGCTGGCTCTGGATACATTAACAAGCATTTCCGACGATTCTGTGCGGATTACGGAATGCCCATAACTATCATCGCTATGACCGGTTTAGCGTACTGGGGACGATTCGATGCGTGAGTGGTGATCCGCACTTGAACTTCGCCCATATTGTTCGCGGCTTCAGTCCAGAGGAAACTGACGAGCGATGATTGTTATCATCAGATATGTTCTTGAGGATCAGATGACTTTACCTACGACACCACACTCTTTCCGACCTGCTGGCGATAGGCCCTGGCTTGTGAAATTCTGGCAACTGGAGGGTAAATGGGTCGGAACAGCATTGCCATTTGGATTGGTCTTGTTCATCTTGTTTTACTTTGATGCAAATGTCTCCGTAAGTTCCCTTCACCTGACCCTAGAGTGGACATGTCTTGAAAGCACTGGCACTCTCTGATCCCCCTGAAGATGACCCGCTAAATCTGGCCTTTATGCAGTCTTTGATCGCTCAGGGATCCGAGTATCCTCTCAGGAAGCCTCCTGGATTCCACTGGGATTTCTTCTTGTTAGGAATCACCACATTCGTAGCAGGTCTGCTTGGTATCCCTGCTCCCAATGGTGAGCTGATTGGTAGCCTTTCCTCATCAAGCCCATCCTACTCAGTGTACATCCTGACGCACCGACTACAGGCCTCATCCCGCAAGCTCCTTTGCATACTGCTTCGCTAGTCGTCATGGGCTACGAAGAAACTTCGTCTTCCTCCTCGTCCGATACTGTGGTCGCTCCTACGTCGCCTAACTCTCATTCCGGGCCAGGGGTGTCGAATGCCCAAGATCCGCAAAATATCAGGTTAAGCGATATGGAGGGCGGTCTACATCCAGAGAATGAGCAAGGAGGCGGGGGTCTCAAAGCTCGTCAGACTGGGGGGCAGACCTTGAGAAGACGCATCAGCAATGCTGGTAGCTCAATCAGACATCACCGAGAGTCCAAGGAGTTGAGGGAAGCGGATGTGACCAAGCAAAGGGAGGAGAAGAAACAGGATGAGAGGCGGGAAGTGCCAGTCGCTGTCGTCGAGCAGAGAGTGTCGAATCTTGCCCAGGGGTGTCTGTGTGAGTTACCTGACTGAAAATTTGCGTAAAAATCGTCTGCTTGAAATGACGGTAATGCTGACCATCCATGTGATGCGTTGACAATAGGCCTTATCCTGATGACGAAGCCTTTCGAACATGTTCTTGGCTTGATCCCGAAGGGTGTACTAGCTGGCCTTTTCGTATGTTGCCCTTTCACCGTACAAGTTCATCTCTTTGGCCGCTGGTATTGACAACTGTCATGCTCCTCATAGTGGTACATGGGTTCCGACGCCCTTCTCACGTCAGGAGTGACAGAGAAGATGCTTTACCTGATCCGAGACAGGAGAGCAACTAGTCCCTCTGACCCGTTGAACAGGGTCCGCAAGTCCCGGATCATCCTATTCACAGTCATCGAATTAATGGGATTCGGAGCCACGTTTGCCATCACCCAAGTAAGCCTTAGACAACTTTCTCTGCATATATATCCTCCTGGTGCGTCTGAGACTTGGAAGTTGAGATGAATTAAAATTGCTCTCGCAGACGATTGCAGCCATTGGTTTCCCTGTTATAATCATGCTTCTCGTACCACTGCGAGTATTGATTGTCCCCCACCTTGGCTTTTCCGAAGAAGAGCTGGGTATATTAGATGGCGCTGTGGCCAGTCCCTTTGTGAGTTGTGCCTCCCAATCCACCTCTTGAGCCTTCAAGATTGTGCATAACGACTGACAGCTTGTTATCATAATCTAGACAATGGAATCGGTTGGCGGATCAATATAGTTTAGTCTATAATTGCCATGATGTCAAAGGTATAATGTTGTAGCCCATAGTCTAGTTTCCGGACACCAATAATCGTACATCGGTATATCAGCCTATAGTCAACGCATGTCTTTTTTCCTATCTCGCGATGTATCTCTTATTGAAGGTTATAGACAGGTATGTGGACAAGTAACTCATGTGATGTATATAAGGTCTTTCTTTGATTTTCTCCTCAATAATATGATGCTGATGCAGGCCAGTCATCCGCCAACTGCCACATTCGGAAATATACCCGATATATGAGGCGCGACGCGCTTTCCTCCTCATTCTACTCGTACAGTAAAGCTCATCATCCTCATTGTCTTCCTTTACACGCGAATCCTTCCTGCACATCGATCAATGGTTTATCGTTGCTCTTTGACGTGGAGACAGATAGACAGATACAGATCATCGGCCTCGTCTGCCCACACCAGCCTTGCCTTGAAAATCTCGGCTTCGTCAGTTTGGTTGGTTCGGTTCTATTCGCTCTTGCTTCAACGGGGAGGGACATACTGTCACGAGGACCGGTCCTTATCATCTCATCACCTTGCTCTAGGCATCAGGTTATCAGAGCTACGAGCTACGGGGTAGCTCGTATATCCATCATCCAAGATTCCTTGTATGTCTACCTTGCTTTGTATACGATATCACAGTACCGCTGTATCCGATCGTTCCTCACACTGCAGATCGGTCCCGCAATTTATTTACTGACTTCTTGATTTTGTTTCTTCATTATCCTTCCTCAGCCTCTCCGACATTCCCCAATCTGGGGTTTGGTGAATCCCGCCGCCGACGACCGCATTCACCGACGACCCCAACATCCGCCATGCCGTCCTCATCCACCCCTTCATTCAACCTAACTCCTTCCACACAGCGCCTAGCTATCCGAGCCGCTCTCGCCTTCCTCTCATTCCTCATTCTCCGAGCGTTATTCTTTTCGGGATCAAGCCAAACGGAGGAAATTCAGTCCCATGGTGTGCTGGAGAGGGTATTGATGAATGACAAGTACTTGGATGTGGCCAAGTACCCGTTCTTGCAATCCCGTCAAGGAAGGGATGAGAGGTCCGACATGTTCTCTGGCGAAGTATCGGAGGGTCTCTTTGATTTCTGGACGAGGTTCCAGAAACCGTTCATCACGGGCAAAGATACCGCGCATCTCGATACTCAAGTCATGCGGTCCGTCGTCGATGATTTGCTCCAGTTCAACGGATGGGTCGCTTCGGCTTGTCCTACGCTCGTGAGACCTTTCGGCCAGAACTCGAGAGACGATCATTACGAAGACCTTGCTGCTCAAGATCACCTATACTATATCGCCATTGTCATTCACTCTGCCGATCATTTCTTAGTCGATCAACTGGCTATCATCGTACAATTGGCCAGAAGATTAGGTACGAGGAATATCTTTGTTTCAATGTTGGATCAGGCTTCTACCGACTCTACACCGACATTAGCAGACCTCTGTGAATCGGTCATGACAATCTTGGGTATCGCATTCCGAATCCGAAGAGTACCGCCCATGACAGTGGACCCCGCTGCTACCTACTACCCCTTGGAAGAAGCCGAAGCGAGAAACTTGGCTTTGGAACCTCTGCATGAGCTGTGGCATAGAAGATCGATCAAGTTCCACAGAGTCATCTGGTTGAAGGGTTTCACTTGCCCCAACGATGTATTGGAAAGCTTGAGGGTTAGCGAGGTCAACAATGCTGCGATGGTCTGCGGTATGGATTGGGCGGAGCACAATGGGTTCTTTATCTTCTCTGACCGGTGAGTGGGCAACTTTCTCTTGTCAGAAACAATCCTTGGGGAGCCAAAATCCAACTGCTTTCCCGTTCCTCTACCATTCGTTATCCACGTTGCGCTGGACGAATGCTAGTCCACCGGTTCAACGGTGTACTTGTCATATGTTGATCATCTTTGACCTGGGTAGATGGCGAACACGAGACATCGAAGGCAACCTGTTCCGACAAGCCAAGTCCAACTCAAAGCCTGAAGCCGGTCCACCCCGAGATAAGACAGGTACCGAGCGATTCACGCACCACTTGCCCTTCCAGACTTTCTGCTGCGAATCCGGTACCCATGTCGTCGACCCCGAACAATCATATTACCGAGATATCCACTACCGAGCTTCTCCGCTCTCACATAACCTGTCCACCACGCAAGAGCAGCCTAATTGGGATCCGGAGATGGCTTGTATGGATTCCACGCAGATGTGGTTCTGTCGAGATCTATGGACGGACGCCGCTAGGGGTGGTCTCAAGGGCGGAAAGAAGGGTCACAAGAATCTTGCTGGATCACATAAGCGGGATCTTACCGAGCACTTCAACCAGAACGTCAAGCGAGCCGACCCTGCCGCTGATCAAGGCGATGTTGCCGCTGCTGCTGCCGAGGCTCTCGACCAAAAGCTTGCTGTTGATGCTGTTGAAAAGCGAGTGGCCGAGCCCGAACCTCAACCTCAACCTGCTGCTGCTGAAGACGAAGATTCCGGTACCGATGTCGACGCTATGAAAGAGGACGATGCGAACCCCGCTCCTGAGCCTTTGAAACCCCAAGAACTCCCCGCGTCGGCATTCTTGATTCCCAATTCAGCTTTCACACCAGCTAGGATCCTCGTCAACCCGCGATGCATCACGACCTACGGCGGTGTCTCACATACACAACTTGCGTTCGACTTGTTTGGTGGTCCTCATGGAGACGACCCGGCTCACGAGTCTGGTAATTACGTATTGGAAGATTGGGCGGGACCGCCTGATTCTTTCGTATGTCAGGAAATGAGGACGACGGGTGGAAGGACGGCACCCAAGTCGCAGAGAAGAGTAGGGTTCTTGCTCCAGAACGAGGTGAGTGCAGCGTCCTGTTTGTTATCTGGACAATCGTAACAAAATGACCAATGCTGATCGTGTTTCACCTGTTACTTTCGTTCACAGGTCGGTATCTAAGAAGGGTGTATATAGAAGGTTTCATCTGCTACATTATCCATCACAAAACAGACAATCTAGAACGCAGATGCAGGGCGGATGATCAACCGATCATGCGGAATGGATAATCGGCGCAGTCAGATCCTCCGTCTTGGGGTTTAAACGCATATGACGTTTCCCCGCACTGCCGTATGCATGATTGTCTGTTCGACGATCATTACTTGTGCTGTCAATGCCATATGGATACATATACTTGAGATTGAGGGATACAGTGGTGAAAGATAAATAACAATTCCGATATCAATACGAAGGATAACTCAACAGGATAATGTGACTGACTATGTACACCGCCGGGAGAATGAGTATCATCGAGTAACGAGCTATATCGCTGTCAAATGGGACATCCGAAGGACAGTGAGTTGGTGGGGACGAAAATGGGAAGAAATTGTCAAAATGTCCGTCCTGATATTCTGGATTTCCGATCCGATTCGATCCATCCTTGTTTGATGACCATCTGAATGTCATTCATGCTCCTCGCCCGCCTAAACGGTGACTGCCTGTAATTCAGTCTGTCAAAGTTTCGCTGTCCCATCCAAACGGAGATAGGAGCTCAGACTCATTGTCTAGTCCCCTTCCTCAGGCAAGACCTCCCTGCAAACCCAACATCTTGCGCTCTCCCTAAACCACCTCCTCGCGCAACTCTCATGTCCCACGTGACTGCACATCGGCAGCATCACAGCCTTCTCGCCGCCTTTGAATTGACTCAGACATATCGGGCACTTGCTTACTCTCAGACCGAGGAGTGAGAGTTTAAGCTTGACACGACCTTGAGGTGTGGTTCGGCGGGAATCGACGTTGATTAGACCTGGTAAGAGAGTAGCCAAAGCTGCGGGCGTAGCACCGGGTGTTTTGGATGGACCGAGGAACGAGGTGATTTGGGTGAATCCCTACGAATTCGACAAAACCACGATTGGTCAGCTCCCATTGTAAGGGGTACAAGTGGACTAGGAAGACGGCTCACCTCAAACTCCCTGCCACTACCCTCAATCCTCGCAGCTAACAAGTCGAGATCCGTCCACTCTCTTCGGGGACTTTGACCCTCCTGTCCTTGCTCGGCGGTCATCTGCCTCTGGCCCTCTCCCAAATTCTCACCCTGCGTGCGATCGTTCGAGTACGATGAATCATCCTCCAAGACCTCTACCTTGGACGCTGAAGGTGACGACGAGGGGAATAACGGATTCGGCTCTCGCAGATTGACGGCGGACGCAGAACGATTGACCCCCCTCTCGCTACCTTGCAGACCATCTCGGTCAACCTCCATGCTCGTGTCATCCTCGGACTTGCCTTGATCCAGCGAGGGGACCATTCGAGGGATCTCAGATTGGGCTCGCTCGTTCGGAGGCCGCAGCATCAATGTAGGTTCACTGATGATTGCCGTTGTGATTGGACTGGTCCGCTTTGCAGGGGAGGTAGGCGACGACGCAACGGCAGGTTGAGCATCCTTGACAGGGGTGGAAGACTTGAACCAGCTGGTCAGACGTTTCGGAGGAGGTGGAGGAGGTGGTCGAGGTCCTTTAGGCCTAGTTGTTAACGCCACAGGCGGACTCGTTACACTTGGCAATCCACCACTGACCCGTCGAATAGGCTCGATCGCCCGCTTCGAAGGGAAGGGCACGATCGTACTGTTCGAAGCTGTAGACGCCGATGTCGTTCGTTTCGGTGTGACTCGTTTGACGATATCGGGAGCGTCACCTGGTCGGGGAGGCAGAGGTGGTGGCTGGCGAAGTGAAAGTACGGGCCGAGGCCGAGAGGGTGGTGGTGGAGGCGGACGTCGATTGGCCTTGGGCTGGTCACCTGGGGTATCCTCACCGAGAGATCGATCGTTGGCGACTTCGGCTTCGGGAGCACGTTCACCCTTCTGGCCTGCTGTAGTAGGTGATATCTTGTCTTTGGAGATCGCGTCATTGCTTTTATCGAATGGCGGTGGAACCCTTCTCAAAGTCAAAGTAGGCGTCTCCAATTTCCTAGTGGGTGGTGGAAGTGGTGGAGGAGAGAGCAATGGCGGGGAAGCCAAAGCGATAGCCTCCATTCGCTTAGCGCCCATTGCCGAACTCTCTGCCCGACTTGAGTTATCTTCAGTCCAATTCCAGCCCTTGTTACCATCACTGCGATCATCATGATCCATTACAAACCCATCTTCGAGCAGAGCCAACAGCTCGGCACTGGAGGCGGCAAGAGCCGATATGTCCTGGTAGGGAGATCGTTCTTGAGGCTGAGTACCAGACAGAGAATGAGATCGCTTGGGCGTGGAAGGAGGAGATGGTGTAGGCGTGTCGAAGTTGATGAGCGGGCCCGAAACGGGAGTTGATCTCTTTGGAACCGCCATAGGCTTTTTAGACGGCGCCGATGGCGGTTTCACACTGGGCAGCGGCGACGGGGGCATCGGTGAGGCTGACTGGAGATTTCGACGACGCAAGGCAGCTTCCCGATTAGGCGGTAACAGGTGCTCTTGTGTCTCGGTCTTTATTGAAATCGGCGTTATCGCTTTGGGGCCACTGGAACTCTTGCTTTCGTCCAATGCTAGAGGAGGTTCCAAGTTTGGACTTGACCCAAGTTCAGGACTATTACTCCAGGAATATCCTCGGAACAGAGGGCCAGTCGGTCTTGAAGGAACATTACCAGTCTTAAGGGTATTTGACTTCGTCGTGGCGTCGATATTAGGCACTGATAACCGCTTAGTATCGATTGCCGAGGCTTTCGGCGAAGTCGATGGATCAAGTGAAGAGCTTCGTGATGGTTGAGATCTGAGTCTTACCGAGGGCTTTACCTGTTCATCAGCTACGGCAGCATTCGATCTCGACGACACCGGTTTAGCAGCTGGATTTGCAATCGTAGCTTTCTGATCGATCGGCGTCGACGCTTCCGTTCGGTCGGGGGGAGGGGGCTCAATAGGCTCGACAGGAAGGATAGCTTTGGGCGTTTCGGGCGATGAGCCTTTGACTACTGCCTCGGGCGTAACAGGGCGTGAACTTTGCTGTATCGAAGAATCTGTAGTTGCAGTCGGTAAGATCGGAAGCGCTGGTAAGGCCTTTTCCGCCCGAGGTCCCGTCAACAGCAGGACTTCGGAAGTGCTCGGTACGGTTGCATCTATTTGATCGCCCCTTTCCTCCGTCGTGACGGGCATGACTTCGACATCTGCGTTTTCGCTGTCTCTCCGATGATCCGGCGACAAAAACTCTTGTTCGACCGGGACAGGGAGCGAAGGCGACGCAGTGTCTTCCGTTGACGGTGCAGATTCATCTCTCACAGGTGATATTGAAATCGTCGGCTCAATTGGCGAAGTGGACGCATCGACCGATAGAGATGATGTTGCCTGAACCTCGGCGGGCGACGTAATCGCAGCAGACCCTCCTGCGGCATTGTGACCGGACTGACTTGCGTTTGACTCGGTCGACAATGCAGTCGCCGGAGCTGAGACCGGTATCGAGGTATCGCTGCCCTCAACCTGCCCCGTAGTAGATTCCGCGGTCACTGCGGAAGCAGCAGGTAGTATTGCCTGGGATAGAGCAGGACCGTCTGCCGATGTCCGCCTGATATTCTCCCTATCTTCCCTTAATCTCCTCCTTTCCATCTCTCTCTGTACTCGCTCTTCAAGCGTGTAGCCAGCCAACAGATCCTCATTCCATTCTCTCCTATCGTCCCGCGCATCTTTCGCGTGTCGATCGTGACTCGTCGTTGGCTCAAGTAGAGACAGGGACGAGATGATCGGCAAATTATCAGCAGAAGCTATGACAGTTTGAGCAGGGGAAGAAGGCGCAGAGGCATAACGCGTAGATGCGGGTGATATAGTCGGGGAAGGCGGTATGAGGATCTGTGAGGGTATTTGTTCTGAGGTGGATAAGGATAATACAGGCCGGACAGGTCTCGGCGTGGGCGGAGTGGCCGTTCGTGTCGTAGGGGCGGTGGTCGGCGCCGGTGCCGGTGCCGGTGCCGAAGCAGGGCGAGCGAGAGGGATCAGACCGATAGCAATCTCGAAAGAAGGCGGAGGCGAGCGAGGTCTCTCGCCGGTCGATGTCGACGATATGTCGCCCTCATTCGTGTTTTCCGGGTGTGGATCGGTCGGGCGTGAAGTGGCGAACGCAGGCGGGAGACGGTTGGTGCTGCTTGTTGGGAATGGGAATGGCGGCGGCGGTTCACCTGCTTCAGGTATGTCTGTGAGGGTGAAAAGACGGTCAGACGTTATACAAAGTAGGGGTGGAATAGACATATGCGATCTCGACTCAGCATGTCGCCCTAAGACAATGGTTTTAAGCAAGAGAATCACTCACCATCCCACACATTCGTTCTCCTCATACTAGCGCCCCTAGCAAGTCCAATAGCCCTTCCCTCCTCTCTCGAAGAAACAGTCAGCCGTCGGACGACTCCACCATTCTCCCCTCTTACTATCCTTCTCCGTCTTCTACCGGCCTGCTGTACCGTCTCTCGAGCTTGTGCAAGTGCATCTTCCTGTTCTTGCTCCCTTTGCCTTTCTTCTGCCATGGCTGTAGGATCCGACTCCAGTATTCGGCCCAATTGACCTAAGGATGTCAAGCTTGCATTGACATTGACCAGATCTCGAAGGCGTTCCTCTGATCGTCTTGTACGTGGACCCGTTCTGTCTCGATCTCTATCACGATCCCGTTCACCGGATCTGCGCCTGGGATTGGCAGGTGGTTGAGGCTGTATACGAGGCGTTGAAGATGTTCCTCCTGGAATGATAGCTGGTGGTGACAGGAGATTCGTCACGTATTTCGCTCTTCCATTTCCGTTCCCACTTGCCGTCCCTCTTGCTCCAGAAGCACCGCCGCCATCACCACCGGTCCGTCCATTATCTGCCGCTATCTCCAATTCACCTGCCCCGCGAAGCCTAGAAGGCCCAGCATCTCCACCTACACCGACTCCGGAGCCTGTGGTCCTTTCTGGTCCTTGACCTTGCGCATCTCTCGTTTGCCCTCGGTTCGAGTTTGAGCGGACATAAGAGCTAGGTAATATCAATGATGAAGTTGATGCAAGCTGGTCGATAGCTGAGGGCGACAACGACGAGATGGGCGTCGGAGCGAGAGCTAGGTATGGCGTCGGTATTGGACCTGATCTAGGTTTCGGGGTTGACGAAGGTGTTGGACGGGGTGAAGGGGTAGCTTTTGGCTTCTTACGAGCTTTCCGAGCGCCTAGAAAAAAGTGCGATATTCCAATCAGCGAGAGTTTATGACGCATGTATAGTAATCGTATACTGGATGCTGGTGTTCTGAGCAGGGACTCACCTCCTGCTGGAGTCTGCTTGGTCGATCACAGAACCGGCCAATTCCCCCGAGACACACATCAAATTTATCAGTGTGTCGCCCATATCCACCCCACCTGGCGCTATCAGACAGCACCGCTATCACAACAATGAATTGTTACTCACCTCTCCCCGTTGTGCGGGATTATCCTCCCTTCTCCTAGTAGCCATGATCGTATTTGGCCGGTCAACAACGATTGGCGATTGCACGCTAAGTCAGACTTCCAACTTCCTCCCTAGTATGACCTCTCTGTCGCTTCCGATCCGGATCTCAGTCTCGGTCACCGCATCGGAGTCGCTACGAGTCGTCTGGAATATGCGCTGTACGCTGTACGCTGCGATCTGATTCTGATTCTGGTGGTTCCAATCGTAGTCCGTCTTGGTTGTACTTTACCCGTGGGGATGTATACAATGGTAGTGAGTATCGATGCTGGGCAATGGGCTAGTTTGTTTACAATGGCTAATGGCTAATGCGAGCGAGATGGACGTTGGAGGAGGAAAGAAAGCTTAAAACTGTAATGCAATGTGTGCACGTCGGGTACTCACTCATACTAAGTGCTAAGCAGCTAAGCAGCTAATGCTTAATGCTTAATGCTATAATATAGCTATACTAATGCTTAGTACGGGAGTCAAAAGTGCGTCATACCTACAAACCTCGCCCTACAACAAACAGCACAACCCACAACTGCAGGCTAAGGTTAGGATTCGCTCTGAATCATGAATCATGCTAGATGCGGCCATCTCCGCCTCGTTGCTTTCTTGGCAGTCCCACAGCATACATTCTAGTCTCCCAGCTGCGTTACGTATGCCGTATGCCTCGCCTTAAGCCGTCTTCTCAATCCCGGCAGCACAGCATATCATGAGCATCTTAGCCATACTGTGTGTGACTCATGCGAAGTTTATTGTAGATCGCTGAGCTATAAAGTCATTGATGGAACTGTTGTTTTCATACTTTGCATACTGCCGACTGGAAACCTTGATGACTTGGACCGACATATGCCATACATATTGAGACTAGCTAGCTAGCTTTCCGGCCGAAATCCCGTTTCTGTTTGATCTTCTTCATCTTTAAGCCTTCTCGTTGTGAGAGTCGACGACCTTCTGCTGCTTCTCCTGTTGAGCATCACGCATCAAGAAAGTATCATATTGGTAAGCGCAGCTCTGTGATAGGTAAGAAGAGACACATGATGCGGAATGCAATGCAGTTTGGGTGATCAACATGGGTCAATCTCAATCAACTCACGAGCTCGGCCTGGGCGTCCTTGACCTTCTGTTGAGCCTGCTTCAACTTCTCGGCCTCTCGCTGCTTGACGTATTGAGCCTCCTTGGCCTGCTCTCGCTCGCTACGAAGTGTGAGACAAGACTGTCAGCGTGATATTCTGATTGCCCCTACTCAAGCCAGTATTCATAGCCTTTCGGCCGGCGGTCGGGAACCGCTAGGCATGTGTTTAGGGCGATTGCGAATGTCTTCTTCAGAGTAGGCTGCATTACTCACTGGAAAGAGGTGGAAGAGGCGGTGGCACCCTCAGATCGAACACCAGGGGCGTAGTTTCGGACGAACATGGGCTGTGACAGGTCCACCATAGATAGAGGTTGTTTGAGATTGATAGGTCGTATCATATCGATCAATCAAGGGAACAACGGCAGTATAGATAGACAGACATGGTCAGCTTGACTTCATTCCCAACATCCCTTGATGACACATGCTACCAGTGGTACTTTAGGGTGGGTCCGGACGTGATGAACCCGAACAAGCCTTTTGAAACGGCGTGACTCACAGCAGGAGCTCGGGCGGCGATCCTGGCGGTAGAGGCGGCTCGGATGAAAGACATTTTGGCTGGGTAATTGCTGTTGTTTGTTGTTATTGTACTCAAAGGAATGTGAGGTGGATGATGTTGATTTGAAGGAATGCGATGTGCTCAAGAAGCTTGTCCTGTCGTGGTGCGGATGTGAGTGATGTGAGTGATGTGATGGTGGGAACGTAATGGACCTATATGACCAGGGAGCACAGCAGATGATCCGGTAAACCCGAGATTTGATTCCGTTGAATGCTTGGTGGCACTTTACTCGAGTACTGTTAGCTTTATTAGCTTTACTACTGGCGTTGTTACCCGATTAGGCACGATATCGCAGCTGCAGTTGCGATCAATAATAATCTAAAATCATTTATTAATTAATAATGATTAATCACCGTCCGCGTTATCGATACGATCACAGACAAGAGTACGAACATGAATCAACATAGACTGACTCGAGCTCAGCAATAGCAATGACCTTGCATTCAATCAAGCCAAATCACATATATTCTGATCTTTGACGCGATCAAGCGACACACCCTTCCAGTCCGGATTTCGGTCGCCCCTACGCACAGAATCTCGCCGACTGACAGCATAGGATTGGACCCTTTTCATTCCGGTCGGTCTACCATCGGAATTGCGGAACAGCGAACGATCAAGGTCAGGCGACAGGCATTTCCCCTGCGCTCTTCGTCTCCACTTGCACTTCTCTCTTGTACAGGTTGATTTGCGTCTAGCAGCTTAGCGTGACCCTGGGCGCCGAGAAATAAGCATACAAGTCGGCATTCGGCAAATCAACCATGTCGTCTACTACTACGACGGCAGAGGCCAGAAAACGACCTCGTCAGTCGTCCTTAGATAGCAGCAATACCAGGGATCCCAAGCGAAGGAAGGACGGCAGTAGTAAAAAAGCTGCCGCTGGTGAAGTAGGCAAAGGGAAATCTGTAGCGGGTAACGGTATTGCGGATGGAAGTAAGAAAGAGAAGGAGGGCCAGAAGGATGAGGGCAAAAGCTGGATTACGAATCAGATTGATTCGATGGAGAAGCTTTACAAGGTGAGTACAGTACACTATAACAGAAAGATGTTTAGTGGATCTCGTGCACCCTAACACGCCTTATGGTCTTCCACCGAAACGCTCATCACTCGCTCACACTACACGCATTGCAGGAGGTCCTTATTCAAGCGGCCATGATCTTTCAACACCAGGCCTTCTCAAAGCGACTGTAAGTACCAGTGCACCTTCCCCCTGTTCTTCTTAGCTAGCTAGCTTTACGGTGATACCTGTCACCTGTTGTACCTGATTGACACTGAGCTGATCATTTGTTGTCTTATCGATCATATAGAGGCTTACAAGAAAGGATCCCGTTACACATGATGCATCGACTCGAAATCACTTGGCGAACGTACGAGGCTTTGCGGAAGCAGACAGAACAGTGTATGGTGCGTGTCATTCCTGCCTAAGAACGTCAATTGGCCCCATTGTGAAGAGAATAACGATGATACAGCATACATCCGGCCAATGCTAACTTTGACTTCTCATCGCATGATAGGCACAATCAGGTCAAAACGTAGACTCTACAACACCATCAACCGCACAACACGCCAGATTCGTACCGTCTTTACACACAAAACCAACGTCCACTTCAACACTCTCAGCACTCTCATCCCTCGCTACTTCCTCCACGCCACCCAAGACCATCGACCTCCCTATCCCTTCGCATCTAGCTATCAACCTGGATAATTTACGTTCGGCTTCGCCTGTACCTGTACCCGTCGTTGTAGGTGCGAATGGTATCGCGGCACTGGAGCAGGCTACTTCATCTGCCCCACCATCAATTCCAGAGGCGGGATCGGTCCCTAACCCAGGGTCAAATAACGCTGCTCAATCTCAACAGAGTGAGCAAGTTCAGAATCAGCAGGCGGCCGGTAGTGCGATTGCAGCGCAGGATCAAGAAGGGCAAGTGCAGGAGAACGTGATCAACATCGCCAACAGTAATTCAGCACCAAATGAAGGCGCGCCACAAGGCATGGTCCAGAATGGCACGACGTCAACAGTCCCGCTTCCACACTCGCATCCACTATCGACAGACTCAGCTGTCCAGATACCCCCTGTTCAACCTACTGTGCAGCCTCAGCTGGGATCCCAGATACCTTTATCCGCTACTCAGCCACTACCTCAGGCACAACTTCAGCAACAACAGCTACTGCAACCCGCGACAACTCAACTGCAACAACAGCAGAACCAGATACCATTCCAACCGCAATTGCAGATGCAACCCCAACCTTTGGCTCCAGCTCAAGCTCCAGCTCAAGCTCAGACACAGCTCGGAACACAGGGACAGCAAGGAGATGTCGATTATTCAGCTTTGGGATTGGCGGAGCTTACTGCATTGATCAATGGCGATTCGTTCGATCCCATGTCCATGGGATTGCCCATGCCTGACAATAATCAGCAATCTCAGCAGGCGCAACAACTGCAACAATTGCAACAACCGCAAATGCAGCCTCAAGTTCAACTCATCGACAGCAGCGCAACGGTAGGTGCTTTGCAGCAGCAACAAGCGAATATTGGGCATGGCCAACAGCAGCAGCCAAACATGTCCACAGCCGCGAACACGACTACGACACAAGCTCAGCCTCCGGCGGAACAGCAGCAGCAACGGCCGGATGCCACGAATCAGGTTGCGGACTTTGACTTTGCTCAAGCCTTTGGTGCAGCTTCAGCGGGTACAGAGGGCGACTTCTCTGCTTTGGCAGGATTATTCCCTTCTTCAATACCTGATTTCGAATCAAGCGCTACGGCCACAAGTGGTGGTGATACCGTTCAAAAGCAAAACGACTCGAACCAAAATCACAGTCAAAGTCAGAATCAGAATCAGAACAACAGTCAGAGTCAAACTCAACCTCCGCTCCAAGTCGAGAACCAGAACCAGGACCAGAATCAGAGTCAGGAATCGAAGGGCGGAGACATCAACTTGAGCGATATGTTTGGCGGAAACGCCAATTCTGGGTCAAACGCCAACGATCTCGGTACCAGCGGGAACGGAAACGGAAACGGAAACGGAAATGCGGTATACAATATGACCGCGACCGGAGATGCTCAACAACAGCAACAATCGACACAGCCCCCACAACAGCAGCAGCAGCAGCAACAAGTAGGATTGGAAAACAATGTGCAAGGTCAAGATCCAGATTTGTCAGCGTTTTTCTCGCTCGATTCGGCTCCTTCGTCCCAGACGCAAACGCAAGCTCCACCCCAATCTGAACAACAGCAGCAGCAGCAGCAGCAAGTCGATCAACAGATCCAGCAACAACAAGCACAACCACAGCCACAACCTGCCACTCAACCGCAGGATCAGCAGCCTATCGTACAGAATTCAGTGCAGAGTCAACAACCTCAATCCTTGCCCCCGACTACGTCCTCTGTGCCTGATTTCTCTCAGTCGCAAATCCCAGCAATTCAAAGCCAAAACCAAAATTTGGTCGATACGCAATCTGTCACTGCTAATGTCAATGAGCAGTTTGGTGAACTAGGAGGTATCGACATGTCCGACTTTGATTTCACTGACGCTGGAATGGGTATGGATCTTGGTGGAGATGAATTTGAGAGACTTATGGCTGAGTTCCAGTAGGAGAATATAATGTAATGTGATGTTGTGTCGTGTAGTGTAGTGAATAAAACTGGAAGTAAATAGTGGTGGAATATTACGGCACAGCAGATATATGTCACTCTGAGAGGTTGTAATTAGATAAAGCAAAGTCTCATGTTGATTTGATTGAACCAACTCACTGTACGCTCGTGAACGATTTTACAGTACGAATGTTATCTTCACTGAAAGAGATTCATAATTGTTACATACGGATCAACGGAATTTCACCATGTACAAAATCTAATAATCAACCCACTTGCCCCTGACCTACCCCTATGGCCTCGCCTCGTCCCATGCAGGTACGGAATCGTCGTCGTCGCCCTTGACATCGTATTTCATCTCCTTGTTCCCACGGCACAACCTATCGTTCGCGAAACCCCCGAACATGACATTCCAAAGCAAAGTCAGCTTGATCCTACAGTAACACTAGAGGGTGCCAATGACTCACCCGCATTTCTGACTTAGGCTATGTTTGGTAGCGAATTCTGCCATGTGCGGTGAAGCCTGATGGACGTTATATAGCAAAGCGCCAGTCTCTGCAGCACAGCATAGATAGATTGATGGATTGATCAGCAATTTGATGAAGGCCAGCCTACGAACTTAGCTTAGAAGCAAGGAACGAAGGATCTGGTTAATGTCTGTAGTTTGGTAGAAGGAATGGCTTACCAGCTCTCGGATCCACTGATACCAGGAGGACATAGGTGTTTTTCGTCAGAGGTTCTAGTACGACAGTGCAGTCGTCGAATTTCGCTTCAAAACCGTGATATTGCTCGTGATTCCGTCTGAATACCGATGTCAATTGCATAAGCACGATTTTCGACAAAGCTCACTCGAGTAACCCTCGAATACCGGTGACATCATTACTGGCAGCGCATACGCCTACTCACTGGCAAGTCTTCTTGAACCCCTTGACAATCTCTGAAATCTTCTCAAACCTCTGTTGATCCAGTTCTTTTGCACCATTGGCCACTTCCACTTGATCCAGATCAGACGGATCACAATCGAGCGGTGAGCCAGATTTGGCTATTACCAGGAAAGTTTCGGCCTCGAATAAGACTGCTTCGACTGATAAGCAGATATCTCGGAGATATGTCAGATGGGATGTTATCAGGGCGATATTGGGGATCAGCGTGTGGATAATCGATGACCATGCCTGCGGAGAGCAAGGGATTTAGCGATATATCGTGGTGGGAAAAAACCGGGGTCATAGATTCGGGGCAGTACGAAGCAGGGCGCAAGCTGTTTATCAAACGAAGGAGATCCTGCGGGAACATCGAGTATGAACAATGCAAAGTGGATGACTCACCTTGTACAACGACTCATCCCAAATACTCGTCGGGAAACATCTCAAAACCCCGCCAATACTCTCAATCTTGCCTTCTTCCTCCAAATCTTTCCTCACGCGCTCATCAACAGCCAACAAATCACTCTTCCTCTCCTCGTATTTCTTTCTCTTTGGATCTTCTTTGTCCACCAAATCCATCTTGTTTATCAATACCCACACTCCAGCATCAGGGCTGTTCTCCCTTAAAGCAAATAGGATATCTTCGAAATACCTCAGGTCGCCTTCCCACTCTGTGGATGTGATGTCAAACACGTAGATTAAGACGGCGACATTGCTGAAGATGGTATCTTTTTGAGATGATAGGTAGTTGTCCACGAAAGCATTCTGACCACCGCAATCCCACAGATTCTGAATTCATGGGATTAAAAGCCATGTATCAGTCTTTTTAGAGAATTCTAAGCCACAAGTTTGACATTTGTCATCTCACTCGTAACTCACTAGTACAAGTCCACCTAAGAACCTCACAGCAGATTGCTCGACGTCTATCGTAGCTCCTAGTCTTCTTGTATCTCTTGCAGTATAGTTTGAGCTAACAATTGACAGTCACCCATAAGTTACTGCTCGCAGCGTATGACGCCTGTGACGTGACCTGCAACAGCTAGCTCACAAGATCACGGATCGCATCGACGTCTTTCCACTCCCTGACAAGTACAGAAACAGGCAGTGTCAGTACTAAACAGAGTGATCAAAACTATCCCAGCCATACTCACCCGACTTGCCCATCAGCAGGACCTAGCCAGAGACCAAAATGGAACACATCAGTCCATAGTCCATACGCATTTATGTCCCAATGTCCGCAACTCGCATTTCGGCTAGTAGTGCTATCAATCATTCAATGTACAGTGTAGACTAGCTCACCTTCTTCCTAGAAGTGTTAGACATAATGATTGAGGTATGGGATTAATTGCTGGTTCTAGTCCCGAGATTTGGCTCTCTGTACAGTGAGTGAGTGACCTGGTCTTTGTTATCGTCTAGGCGAAGTATCCGAGATTACCTGGGAGACTAGAAGTCAAGTGTTGCGTTGGTGTCCGCCGAAGGAGAGCTGCTGATTACTGCGCGCTGAGAGCCCTGTCGTCCTGGTTGCAGGGAGCCCTCTGTATGGGGGCCGGATGAGGAGGTGAGTGAATGTGATAGTGATATGCTTGTGTGTTGGTGGGAAAAAGAGAGAAAGAGAGGGAGCGAGTTGTGGTCATGTTGATGGATGTATTGATGTATTGATAGGCGGAATGCTATGCTATGCTAATACTGTTACTGTTACTGCTGCTGTTCACTTCAGGCACGGTTGCACATAATGACGTTTTTGGCGGATGCCGCAGTGCCCTCCCTCCCTCACACCTTCACCTCGCTTTTCGCTATCTCTCTCGCCTTCTTTGATATATCACATCTTTGATTATATTAGACCATATCGGTGACCTGATCGCCGACTACAAGATCTCGCCGCAAGCTGGACTCGTCCTTTGTCAGAAGTATAGACGTGATCTGGGTATAGAGAGAAGGATGGGAATCGTCCAAGGATAAGGGCCATATCAACGCTTGGGCTCGCCTCTCTACCCCATCTTTCAAACCAAGCACCGTTCATCAAGTCATCAAAGTCAAGCAGGAAAAACTGAATAAGACTACCATACAGCCATCCGATATGCCGCGAATGGCTAGTAAGAGAGCATGGCTCCTGCTCGCTGCGAGCGTGACCTTGCATTTGATCATATTATCGAGCACGAAGATCATAGGTGATCGGACGGCGACTACACCCGGACGGAGGTTGGTCCGAAGGTATGTAGCCGCTGGTGATCCTTCTTATTCGACTACAGTACGTACTCTGCCCCTCTTTTTTTTTAGCAAGGACTCTCCCCCAGGGGTTCATCCTCACACTTCTTCTGACTTTGGGATCGCTTCACAGGACGTTCTCCTCGACTTACCATATTCAGAATGGTACGAAAACATGCCCCCGGCGCTCAAACTATTCTACATCCTCATCCTCCTCTTCATCCTCGCTTTCTTATTCTCCTTCATCGGCATCTCAGCTTCCGACTTCTTCTGTCCAAACCTCTCGACTATCGCCTCGTATCTTGGACTGAACGAGTCCACGGCGGGGGTCACCTTTTTGGCTTTTGGCAATGGAAGTCCGGATGTTTTTAGCACTTTCTCTGCTATGAAGGGCGGGACTTTTGGACTGGCTGTTGGTGAACTTATAGGGGCTGCTACGTTCAGTAGGTCGATCATTTGCGCCTATACACCTGACCATGTACCCTGAAATTGACCAGTGCTGATGTTCTCGTTTCCGCAGTCACATCCATTGTGGTCGGTTCAATCGCATTCATCCGACCTTTCCACGTACCACGACATGCTTTCCTTCGAGACGTGCTCTTCTTCACAGCCGCCGTCATCGTTCTCATGGTTGTCCTTCGAGATGGGCACCTGAGTTTGTGGGAATCCAGCGGGATGGTCGCGCTCTACTTGGCTTATGTTGGCGTAGTAGTTGGCGGCAATTGGTGGGGTAGACGAAAAAGGAGAAAAGCCGCGATGGAGGTCGGGTCGTCTCATTCTCATAAATCGCCGAAATTGAATGGCGGATCAAGCAGAGGAGGAGTCAGCTCCATCCATTCTTCGCCTTTCCTCTCACCTGTACCGCAGCCTATCCCCGATGCGGACGATGTTCCACCTGTTGAAACGCCTGGACAGTTGACACCGACTACACCGCGACCGCACATGGGCAGAACGAGATCTCACACATCTGCTTCTCATTTGGGTGGAAGGCCGTCACATTTCCCGCTACACCATCACGATAGTATTGATACCCCGCGGGCCAACTTCTCGTTGCTTGGTGCTATAGAATTCAGGGATGTAGTGAATTCTCTGCGGAAAGAGTCAAACTCTAGAGAAGGAAGTCCGAATCGATCACCTCTCCGAGAAGGGGAACAGGGGGATTATTTCGGTCCTGCAGCTGCTTCAGCCTATGGTCACAGGCGATCATCCTCGTACGGCTTCAGTGCGGCGCTACAAGGGGGTCCAGGCGTGCGACGTACCACGTCCATGAAAGGCAATAGACGGCGAGCATCCACGCATACATCTCCGACAGAAAGGGAAGGGCCTCGAAGCGTATCGACACCGGCTCCAGCTCCCGCTCCGGCAATCATACCAGCACCTCCAGCACGATCATCCCTTGGCGTATCTCCAGAACCCAATCCATGGGAAGATCAAACTGGCCATCCACCTACGCCAATGCCTCCATTTAGTGAAGCACTTGAATCACCCAAGAAACCAGACCGACCAAAGGTATTGATACCCGGTTCTTCCCGCAAACCGAATCAAGCAGCTCGGCCTATCGTACCTTCCATTGCGCTTGTCGATCCATCAGGTCATACCGGCGTACCAACCAGCGATCATCCGACACCGCCCACAACTCCGCCGCTGCCAAAGACAGGACACACGGAATCTCGCTTTGCGATTCGAAGGCGGTCAAAATTGATACTGAGGGTGTTATTCCCCTCGCTCCAATCTTTTAGGCACAAATCTATCATCGGCATGGTTCTGGCTGTGACGTCGGTTCCGGCGATTCTCGTCCTGACCTTGACACTACCTGTCGTGGACGACGGAGGGCAGAACGATGAGGGAGGAGTCGCATTACCTATCGGAGAAGGAGAAGGGCTAACGGAAGCAGCAGACTGGGAAGGAGATGACGACGACGATGATAGAACACTAAGTGATTCGTCTTCGCAATTCGAGGAGGGCGAGGACGAAGCGGACCGACTCCTCTTGCCTGAAATCGGCGAAGAGCTGCACCATCTCGTGGACCACGGATTCTCTCCCCTCCATTCGCCTCTGGGCCGGATCAGCCACGCTGCCCTACGGAGAGCAAGCGAACACATCGAAGCTGGCGGCGAGGTGGGAATGGGTGATGTCGGGGCAGGAGACGATGAGGAGAATGTCAAGGAGGAGGTATATGAGGAAATAGAAGAAGAGAGGGGTTTGCAGTATAACAAATATCTGACGGCGGCCCAGTGTGTCTTCGGCCCAACATTCTGCGCATTCATCATTTTCGGTGAGTCGGGCTAGTCGGCGTTCTTCCTCTGAGAAGTCCACTAGCTGTCAGCTGTCCAGAGGTTGTGATTTCGGGACCTAGACCCATGCTGATCAAGTGAATCCTGTCCATGGTCGGTGCTTCGCATAGGTGACGAATCGTATCTCCCCTGGGTCCTCCTTGGCACGTCTGTCGCAGGCTTGGCCGCAGCCGCAGTGGTGCTATATCTCTCTACAGACGGCTCGTCATACACCTGGAGACTCGTGCGGTGTTTCTGCGGGTTCATATGCTCCATGGTATGGATTGCAGCGATCGCTGATGAGGTTGTCGGCGTCTTGAACGTGAGTGGTCTTCGTTTATACACATGGCATTCCGACAGGCGCTCGGCTGTTGTTACTGGTAAAGCCACTGACCTTCTTTTCCCGTGATTCCGCAGACTGTCGGCGAGATACTAGGTCTGAGCGATGCCATCATTGGTCTAACGAGTGAGTCAGCATTTCCGACATCGTACTTGGATTAAGCTGAGCCTTTATTGATCATTCTACCGATCGCAGTCTTCGCCATCGGTAACTCGCTCGCCGATTTGGTCGCCAATGTGACTGTAGCCCAATTCGCGCCCGCGATGGCTTATGCCGCATGTTTCGGTGGACCGATGCTCAACCTCTTGCTCGGCGTAGGCGGTTCAGGTACATACCATATCTTGTTCACTCCCTCCCACAAACCAGTCACCGTCCATTTCTCCCCTACACTATGGGTATCGGCTGGCGGTCTGGTTTTGATCTTATTGGCGACGGCAGTGGTGGTACCTATGAATGGGTACTTGATTGACCGCAGGTGGGCGGGAGCGCTGATAGTGGGGTATCTGGTCTTGATGGTGGTTAATGTCGTCGTGGAAATCAAGACAGGGCGTGGATAAAGGAAGTACAATAATCGATTATACTCTTGGAGATATTGTTAAGGCCAGTTCATGAAGGGTGTTTCCGGTCAGGGTTTCCTCAGTATCTGCTCTTGTATCATATCAGTCGCAATCATGGCGGGGGGAGTCTTGTCAAAGTCCGCCGATTGCGCCTCCTGTCTTGTTTTGTTTTGTTGTATATTAGATCAGTACATTGCTATTGTTTTTATTCGTCAAATAATCATCACACATGCATATATACGGCAAGCACTTTTTGGATGGCTGTATATGAGCAAATTCCCGAGGGACAGGCGTGGCATCAAATGTGGGAATCTAATCGGTATTGATGCTATTGTTTTACAATGAAAGAGTTTGCAGTCGAGCAATGTTGAATAATGGCATGGTACAGATACGGTTACAGTATGATGCAAGTTCAGTTCGGAGAGCAACGTTATTCAAGAAGGAGAAGGGGAAGATCGGGGTTGGGTTGATATCGTCAGTCGTCGCCATTGTCGTTAACAGGACCGCATAATTGGAAGGGGGAAACATCTCATTTGGGTTGATTCTCTGTTGTAACCTGGTGGGCGGATCACGAGCTCGGCCGAGGAGGCATAGCTGTTGGAATAATCCTGACTCTTCCCGAAGGTGTCCCAGATCCGCTCAGCCCTCCAAGTCCTCCTAGCCCCCCTATCCCTCCTGATAAGCCTCCAAAACCACCGCTTCCATTTCGTGAGTGGCCCAAACCACTTCCAGTGTTATGGGATTGCGAAGGTACACCCCACGCCGAGGGACTCGTACCTGCCTCTAATCGTTCTTCGACATCATACCATCCTCCTCCTCCACCATCAACACCACCAGTATCACCTTCGGCGTCACTAGCTCCATCCTGTACTATACGTTCCGTATCTTCAACTTCGACTCTAACTCCCCCTTCTTCCAAGATGATCTCCTTGCCACCTCTGTGCCTTGATCCGCCCGCACCATTCAACTGTAAAGCCTCCAAAGCTCTCTGAAGATCTTCAGCCAAGATACAGCTATTGGGTGCATCTTCGATGATCGGTTCCCAGCCTTCTGGGGGAGAACCTGGGGGAGAGATGAGGAAGTTGTGGGGCATTTCGGGAGGCGCTAGATGGTTTGCGCTTGGGTCTTGGTTCAAGGGCGTCGGAGGTAGGTAATATAGTCGAAGGATGAGTCTGGGTTGAGAATAGACAAGCGAATTCAATTTCATCAGCATGACTACTACGACATTTTGGATGATCTGTGAATAGTGCTTGTGGCGATTATGATCCCTAATGATAGCGGGCCTTGAAAGTGACTCGATCATACTGACTCATTCGGTTTATCCGTTGATGACCTCTTATTCCGTCTACCCTCCTTCCTAGGCGTAAAATACCCTTCACCCAAATTACCCGTTCCTTCCGCGGTCACTCTGTTCTCCCCTCGCTCGTCATCTTGCGCCATTGCCTCCGCTTGACCTTGATCGGTATCCGTTGGGACCGGGTCTAAACTCAACCTCAACCAGTCGCCCTCCCTCTTAGCTCTCTCCGCATCCTCATCGCTCCTATACACAACAATCGCTCTACCGAACCCTTTCACGGGTGCCCAATGTACGATCTCTCCATATGCGCCGTAATGATCTCGAAGGAGAGCTAGCACTTGGGGGTCAAAGAGTGCTTGATTAGGAAGAATGAGGGCAAGGGTATTGGTCGTTTCTGGCTCGAGTGGCGGCGGTGGAGGAATGCCTATTGCGTCAGGTGGTGATTGGGCAAAGTGTTGGGTCATTTTGTGGCTCGTTTGCGCTCTTGGCTTCTTCTCAGCTTACTTGCCGCTGTTCTGCTATGATGATGGAGGTGGTCGAGAGAGGGTATGTTACAGGAAAGGGGGTCGAGGCAATAAATAGCCAAGATGTGAGATGTGATTCAGAGAGCGACTACCTACTAGCTATGATTGACTGCGTACGCTGTGCAAAGGTTAGTATCGCACAGGTTACACGTCATCACTTGGTGTTTCCGTAGGCTCTTCCAGCGGAAACGGAAACCGGTGTCAGCGGCCATCGCCGACACAGCGTCATGCACGCCATATGGCTTCGAAGGGGAAGCAGAGAAGCAGAGCTGGACATGACATGATGTTCGCCTTCATGATGCTTCATATGAAGGTATTTCCCTGTTATCCTCATCTTGGCCAAAGATCTGTTCAATAACGTTTCTGGTGGACATACATCAGAGTTCGCGACATGAGCAAGACAGCTCTTATCCTTGTGGACGTGCAGTACGACTTCCTGCCTCCTGATGGATCACTGGCCGTGCCGGATGGTCAAGCGATCTTGCCTGTCATCGAAGATCTGCTCGACAAGCCCAAATGGGACTGGCCCGTGATCATAGCTAGTCAAGTGAGCCTCACAATGAGCGTGCCTCCGGACTCCGGGGCAAGTTGACGATGGCGTTTTCATCTGCGTAAAAAGGACTATCACCCTCCAGGCCATATATCATTCGCATCATCCCATCCGCCCAACGAGCCTTTCTCCAAGAAGACAGTGACGGATGCCCGAGGGAAGGCGTACGAGCAGACTCTATGGCCTGATCATTGTGTACAAGGTACGAAAGGGGCAGAGATCGAGAAAGGTCTACGAAGTGCTCTCAAGCCGTGGGGCGAGCGGGTGAAAGTCGTGCGCAAGGTGAGCTACTTTGTACGATGTCACTGAATAGCAACAGGATCGGATACGAGTACACAGCTTAACCCTTTGGCGACTCTTTAGGGGACTCATCTGAGACTGGAGGCATATTCATCTTTCGAAGGCTATATAACAGAGGCTACCAGTCCAGCTGAACCACCGGCAAGACACACTTCAGGGGAAGATGAAGGAGCTGCGTTAGAAACGACCGAGCTGGCAGATTACCTGCGATCGGAAGGAGTGGGGAAGGTTGTCGTAGTGGGCTTGGCAACGGATTTCTGGTTAGTCATTGCAATCCCGGTTTCTTTTTCCATTCAACCATGGAATGTCATCGATAAAAAGATGAGGCTAGGCATTGACACTCCAAATGATGAGATATGGATTCGCAGCGTACTACAAACCGCCCTTTCGGCACTTTCAGCTTCCTTCGAAACCACTGTGATCGCTCCAGCTGTCCGAGGTATCTCACAGGCCGATACCAACCAGGCATTTGACAAGATCTCAAGTCTAGGAGGCCATATTGTTGGGCGAAAAGAAGAACATTGGGAAGAGGACCTCCGTGCATTGATGTAATCTGACAGTGGTAGATCTGGCTTGTTTCGTATGATCAGTGAGTTACGTCAAATGCAATTCGCAAACGCCATTCCTACGGATAGCGATTTAGGATTGAGCTTGACGGTGCATCGTCTTTGCCACTACTGAAGTGGGACGTGAATTGCGTTGTTGGTAGACTCCGAGAGTAGCGATGTGACATCAATCTGTCCTTTTCAAGGTGGATGATCCTTATATCTTCGTCGAGCTGTTGCAGGACAGCATTTGACCGCTGATTGTACGTTCCATACGAGGATTTACCTCTCCAGTTGGACGCTGCAAGACAATCAGTCTTAACTAAAGCACCTAGACCTATTTCTCAAAGAGGACCTTGTCCCACCAAAGCATCACTCACTGGTAGCTGTAGGCCAATCTTTGACCGTGGTCCTTTCCATCTGCTGAAACTCCTCGCTGTACTCATAATCCGCAGTTCGCAAGGAAGTGACCTCAGCGAGCAAGTTCTCTTTTTGACGTTTGAGCTCGTCGAGTGTTGCTTTGCGCCTGTCGAGTCTGACTTGCAATCTGTTTTGAGTGCTCGGATCAGTAAGGTTTTTGTGCTTGATCGGCAAATGCCATTCTGCAAAACAGCAAGTGATCTTCAGCATCGATGTGCACCATGATATCCAGCTGATCCCCATGCTTTTCCTCGAGAACACCACTCACTCCGTTTCTCCCGGCCGGTCTTCTTGTCCGTGATTGTGTGGATAGGGTCATCGTAATCGCTATCCGCTTCATCTCTCACGGCCGACTGACTGAACGCTGGCTGGTCCAATTGCTGATTGTCGTCGTCTAATACCGCATGCGCCTCTTCCAGAAGTTCAGCTTCGTTGTCGAGCTTCAAATAGCTGTGCCTCGGTCCTTCGCTCGTGTCATTCGTGAAGTCGAGGAGATTGGCGCGGTTTTCCAGGTTTACTGACATCGACGCTGGACAATCGCCGATGGTAGCATCATACGTCCACGCTGTCGGGTCATCATAACAGTTTGTAGGGGGATTTTGGTGGAATGGTTGACCGCCAAGAGATGGATACGGCACCATGGAGAACGGACTCTGACTTGAAAAGCCAGGGGCATCCAAGGGCGGAGGGCTGAATGGAAATAGCGGCTGAGGCACAGAGGGAGCAGGCAGAGAACTTGCAGCAGGGTGACTCCAGCCGTATAAGGAGCGCTCGTCATTGCGGGGATGGCAAGCGAAATCTCCCATGAGTCCCCCAATCGTCCCCTAGGTAGCACCGATACACCCGAGTCCTTGCATCAGGTACTGCGTTTCCACGATACCTCCGACGGTTGGAACTCACCTGGTTCGAAAAGCCATTTGGACCGGTAGTTGAATCATGCGTGTTAGTCGTCCAGTAACCTATCCCTCCGAGAGTCAGATCTTCTTCCGAAATCGGAGGGGCGTAGCCGGTGAATCTGTCGTTCCGAGACATACAGGAGATCGAGCGGAGTGGAGTGTAAGATGGTTGTACTTCGACGAGAGACGGGAATGACTGGATGAGAACTGGACTATGGAAAATGTGAAACTTAGGCGACTGTGAGCTGGCGCTGTCCGTCCTTGGGCTACTGAGGTTATTGAGAAATGCATCTTGTCACTCAGTGTCAACTTCACTCTGATATATAAGCGAGTCTCTGGATGTGTCGAGACCGCGAAATCTAGCCGCCCTATACTGGGCTCAAGAGATATCCTTTGTTTCGAGGAAGCTGGTCGAAGGTCGAAAGGAGGGAATTAAATGAAACGGTCCGACTTCAGAATCCCGCCAGCCTGAGAGTACACACCCCATGTCCGAGAAGGGAGAGAGAGTGAACGGTACTGAATAAGCATGTACTTCAGAAGAAGAGGGGTGGACTCGGTCCTACCACCTCTCAACGGGCGTCGCTGGTGCGATGGTCTTGGGCTAGTCAGTGTAGCTGTACGCCCCCAGACGGGCTGGAGAAGGGTCTTACAGAAGCAGCGCGCCTCATCAAAGAAAGTAATGACGAGTACACAGTCATAGACTTGCGGGGTTCGTGAAAGGAGAAGTCAGTGTAAGGCAAGATATCGTTCACGGAACATAAAGGACAGCTTTTGGTCAAGGCGTGATACCACGTCGTGGATTGCTCTGCAATTCATTGCCATTAGCCGTTTTGAGTGGATGGTACGGCGAATTGACAGGTAATTCGAGGCCAACAGAATCACGATGACTAGGTCATGTGGTGGTATTGTCATGGTCATCGATACTTTCCGACTTGTTGATTTGGGGTCGTGAACCTACGCGCGTGATTTCTCTTTGCTCCGGCTGGTTCACTCTTGGCAATTTTCAGCCGATTCCCTGATCTTGGTGCAATTCTGAACGACCCAAAAATAAGACTCTTAGGGCGGGACTGATAGTGCAAGTTGCGATGAGTTCACCTGCTACTAGTCATACGGGATGATACAGAACAAAACATAATTGGTTTGGCAACACGAATAGTAACGAGACACCCATCACGAAGATCCTTGACCAGCGAGCGGCGTTGGTGTTATTATTACGGCATGCACTGGCACTATTGTAACAGCCAGCGAAGAGTCTCGACCCACTTATGGCAGATTGTCAAGGCTCTTCTTCTTCTTCGCTTGGTCTGTTGATGAGTGAGCTTGCGTAAAGAGGAAAACTGCACGCCAGAGACGTGCGATACTGTCTGGCCAACGATACGGCATGACATGTTAGTTATCCAATCTTGCGTCATCTTGCTCGGTTCTTTCTCGATTCACGACTTGTCATATGCCTGATCAACGTCATGAACCTACGTTAGAATTGAATTGCCACGGCAGCTAGCCATGCTTCGCGTTGCTCGCTGACCTTTGATTTTCAGGTTATCTACCCAGTGCGGACTCACCCTAGTCTCCAGCTTTCACGCATTATTTCAGCGTTAAGACGCCGCGAACGCTCACGCGGAATTTCCCACACGTCTGCGCAAATATGCACAGGCGGATGTGATGATGTGCTGACCCCTTCTCACTTGAGGTCCAACAAGCCAAGATGAACAGCCTCCGCGCCGACTCGGACCTGCCATCACCGAGCCGATTTTGCTGAGTGCAGTAAGCTGTTAGAGGCTGCAGTGTGATAGATCCCGTTTTGTGTTGGCTGGGCTGAAATATAGGAAACTTTAAGCTTCTTGTCGTGAACGTTTAGAAAACTCTGTCGCTGCTTACGTGTTTTTTTTTTTGGTGACATGCAGAGTCTTGCGTAGTGCAAGTAGTAGACCGCGTGGTGAGAATTCATCTGAGCGATATCATATACTGTATCTCGGAGGATTATATTCTGGGGTATGAGTTTGATGAAGTTTGACGTGACGCGATAAAGGCGTAGATCAGGGCCACTAAGGGGAGGACGAACGGGTGAGCCCCTTGGCCCGGCAAGTAGAGTCCGTCGCGTTTCAGGTGCGCCTGCAAACATGTACGAGTACCTGCCAGTCCGGTGCTCAGCACTCCGTTCGTTGCTTTACCGTTACCGCCCGGATGCCACGAGTCCAAGAGTTCTTGTTGGGAGGAACGCCCAATCCCGAAAAGCCAGACTAGGCGAGGGACTAAAGCGACTCAGGCCGATGATCAGTAACGCTTTTCCCCTTCTCTTGATAACCAGACTGCCGGCTCAACCACTCTAGCTCGACTCCGCGTTCCAGTTCTAGAATGCAAAGCGAACTAGCATAGTTTCCACCATTCCCGGAATCTGTGACGCAGACGAAACGGCTGTGCTTTGTGCCCTATGACCGACCTGTTTGCCAGGGCTGGCGTAAAGATTTCGGGTCAATAGGAGTATGTATACACCTTTTAATATGCGTGTAAACAAGACAAAACATGCTCATCGTTTCTTTTGAGTATATCCTCTCACCCCTTTTTCTTCTGATTCACCCGTTGGTGCCCTTGCAATCCGTCTCTGTTTATTGCGTTTTAGCATGTCATCATCTCATGGTGAGACACGACAGCACCCATGGTTGACAACCCTAAGACTGCCATCAGATGTCACTCGTCTGTAGATGCAAGACGTAAGCACTGATTTTTTTTTCTAGTATCCGGATGGCTCGGCAGGTCGTGGGAAAAATCAGGTCCAAGATCTGAAACTGCTAATCAACTAAAATGAACTGCCTGCAAACCAAACATCCAACGGTACAGTCGTCAAGAAGGTCTCAGTCGGAACTTTAGGGCATTGACTTCTCTCATCACCCGAGAACCGTGACCTCAAAACCCGCCCGTCTACGATACGGGGTACGCGACAGTCACTGTCTGTCCGAGACGCAGGATAGCAACAATTGCATCGTGAGGGATCAATCATCATACCGTCTGCTTTTTCATCCCAGTCAGTCAATGGACCAAAACGCATCCGCATCGCATCAACTCTCCCACTTCGATCCCCGTCAGGTCACCCGCTTTCCCATTGCTCGTCCGATAAACTTCACGCAATCGCCCGCTCAACGACAAGTCAGACGGTGTGTACACAAAGAAGATATAAAGCAGGCGGTCCTGCTCTCTGCACCAACTGGCTCTAGCAAACACAGATAAGCTCAAACGTTGACTCGCTCTTCGCGTTTTTCACGTCCGAATAACCATACCGCCTCTTCATCGTCGCATTGCACCATTCATCGTCGCTCTGCCTTACCTCTTGTTCACGGTTGCACCCTCGCAATCAACAACCATCGGGCAGTCTCTTCACGTTACGACCACCACGACAGACGGCCAAGCAAAGTTCGAAACAAGGCTACAACTCTCTGTGCGACCTCCGTCGGTGAAAACTATCCAACCCTCAGCTTGCTCAACTTCGGTGTCTGCCTCAATTGCATCTCACGTCACGCTGTCTCGCTTCTTGACATTTACCAAGGGTCTTTTATTGTTCAGATAATTACTCGACTCCGCACGAAACGAACCCCCAATCTCTGACGTCCGCTACTTCAGAACCTCAAGACAAGCCAGCAGAGTGATTAGTCACGCTCTGAAGTTCGCCCCGAGACACCTCCTAGGTATTCAGACACATTACCCTAACTATTGAATCGAACCAAGGCAGCCGAAGATCTACGGCAAACTTTTCGCTTGAACATCGTGCGGTCTAGCTATAGTGCTAGCTCATATTTGATCAAGCTACCAAGCATACTGCGACGATCATCCAGGATAGTTGAGCCCTCCTCGAATCGCACGAACAGACCATCCGGCAGTCAAACGGAACGGCGAGAACATCATTGATCAGCTGGACGTTACGTCGAGTCGAGTCGATTCGAGTATTCATTCATTCTCACAGGCTTCAGCTGGGGATCACTCGACAAAGCAAAGATCAGAGAACCGGACGCAAATCATCACATTAACTCTTTACTGCGAAAAGTATATCATCATACTCCTCGGCATATCTGATCTCTCGTTTCCCCCATTAGATTGACATCACCTACAACGCCCGGCATACAACTACGAGTGGATCGACTTTACGACTACCAACGAAGATCTCTGCCACGCCAGCGGGTTCTTGACCATCATGTCAGCAAGTATGATGACGCGATCGCCCTCTCCATCACTTACCTCTCGACGATCATATTCCCCTCAACCATCACCAGCACCATTCCTCACCCCGAACCCATTCGAAGAGACTTCTCGACCCTTGCCTAAACGATTACTCTCCCTCCAGGGGCCGGCTCGACCGTCACCTTATGCCTACCCCTTCCCTAGTCCTAGTCTGGCTTCAAATCCGATCCCTACTGTCAACGCTAGCACCAGCAGCAACACTTCCCCAGCTAACCGACCTAGTCTGGGAGGAAGTGTAACTCCTGGAGCTCAAAGGCCTGGCCTCAAACGACCCGGTGTCCCTCATCGATCCCACTCCTTCTGCGCCTCGGGCAATAATACCACATTCGCCCTTGCTTCGGCATCCGCGTCGAGTAACCTCTCACCAGACAAGAAGATACTCGTGGCTCCTCCCCTCGAAAGGACGCTAAGCTCTATCGGCTCCAGGGGGAATTGTTCGCCACCAAGTCAGCAGATGCAGAGACCTTTCCCTGGCGGCGATGATATTGAAGACATTGAGAATAGGAATTTCGGACCCGGACAGCTCAGCCAGATGCAGAGGACACCGACTAGAGCTCGTATCGGTCTTGAAGCCACAGTACTGAATGAGAAAGATATCAACGGCCAAGTGAGTTAAGCAAGCTCTACCTACCCAGTAGCTCGTGCCGCTGGCCCATGAGTACGGATTTTCAGGCGCAACCGCTGATGCTCGATCTCACGTCCTTCAGCAGACGCTCACACCATCTCAGGCCCACGATCTCCCCTCCCCGCCACCCGTACCAACTATCATGATCCATGAATCAACCACTCCTCCTCGACCCTCACTGTCCACGATGCGCAATGCCTCCAATGTCTCATCACGATCATCTTCATTCGGAGACAACGACACTATCATGACGCCCACTACGCCTCATGACCTCCTCTTCGGTAGAATCGAAGAGAACGAGCATGAGGACGAAGAGGAGGGCGTTGATCATGATCGGATCGAGAGCCTCCTGGAGCCTCATCAGGCCAAAGCTGGCTCATCCGGGGATTTAGACCATGTTGCTACAGAGGTGCAGGGGATGCTCATTGCTTAACCGCAGGCACAGCTTGTGGATCCTCACACCTTCCGGCGCTCATGTTCAGCCTCTTTTCACCCTATCACGTTCCTACGATTACATCTAAGCCTGATCATATTCGCCCTCTTCCTCTTCAGCGGTATCCCTGTTTCGATCACTACAATATAGACCATAAGCTGTATACTATCCAAATATCATCATCCTGTATCAAACTAACGCCTATCTTACTTCCTTTTTTGGTTCCTTGGTTCTCGTGTTCATTCTTTCATCTACTTTCATACATGTTTCCATTACCATTTCCAGTGTCTTTCGTAGCCTGTAGAATCATGATCAGTAGTAGCAAAAACCAAGAATAGAAGTGGCCCCAAGACGTAGAAGTAGTAGTAGTCAGTACAAGAAGAATATACTTTAACGAAATGCAATGACATTGTTCCGTTATACTGTACCCCTGCATACACGTCTTCACGCTCATTCAGCAGTAGCCTGATCAATCCCCACTCAAAACATATTGGCGGAGATTGTCAAAGTCAAAAGGTGCATAGCAAACACTGTTGCAAAAATACCGGCGAAACTGTCCCAACCATACTAGATTACGCGCCCCCCTGTAACAACCTAAGAGCAAGAGCTTCTTCATCTTCCAGAGCATCCTCAACGGGCTTGCCGCCCTTCTTGTGCTTCTTGCTAGATCGCTCGTCCCGGTCACGAGTAGGAGGTGAAGGCGATCTTGAACCTCGGCTGACTTGGTCATCTGAGAAGTCTCCCTCTTCTCCATACGCGTCGTCCGCTCCACCGAGATAAGCGACCGGTTCGCCATCCGAGTCCATGAACTCGCCCCGCATCTGCAACACGGAATAACGGTAAGCACTAATAATAGTTGCACAGTGATAGCAACACTCACCTCCTTCTCCCTCTCCTTCCTCTTTCGCTTGAGCTCCCGCTTCTTCTCCCTAGCCACTTCCCTATCGACCTTATCTTCAACCTTCATCCTCTCTCTCTCCTTCTCCAAGAATTCCCTTCTTCGCTCCGCAGCGCCCGCATCAGCTTCGACATCCTTGCCCATCTCGTAGAATTGTCGAGCTTCGCCTGTTTCCTCGTCGAATACGAGCTTTTCCGGAGCGGGACCAGTCTTGATCTTATTCTTCTTAGATGTGGCAGCCTTCAATTTTCTCTTCGAAAGATCTTCAGAGGTGATCAAGGGCTTCTTCATTTCCTCCTTCAGAGAATCCGTATCTTCTCCAGCAGCCTGACCCTTGGGTTTAGGCGTCTCGGTGAGAAGATCGTCGTCAGAGCCTTCATCGCCAGAGAGCGCGTGATCTCTTCGAGCAAGCTTGAAGACGTCCTCGTCGTCCTCGTCGTTCGCTTCTTCGTGGGCAACAAGAGCAGAGTAATGAGGAGTGAGGATAGACTGATTCTTCCTTTCGAACATTCGGTCGTATTTGGTTCGAACAGCAGGGGCAGCCTGGCGCTAGATCACATAAGAAACATGATTTCAGCTGGATTCTTTCGCGACCTTGGTCATAATGGGACCTGATACTAACCTTGCCGGTGGTCGAGGATTCGCTCTCACTGCCGCTGCCTTCTTCTCCCTCGCTGCCATCCTCTCCCTCGCTATTCTTCTCATCTTCATCTTCACCCTCATCGCTTTCCTCTTCATCGGATTCCTCCTCATCCTCGCTTTCATCGCTTCCAACCACATCACGAGCAACATCCTCTTCATCAGACTCCACCTTCTCTACTTTCTTGACACCACCTCTGACCTTGACAGACTTGGCCTGATCGGCAAACTTGATTTGAGGCGCACCGGGAAGACCCATTGACTCGGCAAACGCCTCGGCCGGAAGTTCGGTGAGCTTGAATATCGATTTATCCTTCTGGATATGAACGGACTTCATATATGAGATAAAGGCCTAAGGGTATCCAGTGTGTCAACCTCGATCACTTATTGATTAAGAGAGGATAGTTTGGACAGATAGGCTCACCCGTTGACCCAGGTATTTGATCTCAGGTTCCTTGAAAGCAAAATTCTGCATCTGCTGCTTCAAATTGCCCATTCTGCTCTCCTTGATTTTGATTCGCTTGACCTCGATGGCTTTCTCCCCCCATCTAGCTAGCATCCCCTCCTCTTCGCTGGGGCAAAGGAAAGTCAGACCAGTGCCGCCGGCTTGATATCGGGCCGTCCTACCGACTCGATGGATATATGTGTCGACATCATCAGGGCAGTCAAGCTGAATGACCCAATCCACAGCTGGGAAATCCAAGCCTCGAGCGGCTACGTCGGTACAGATCAAGAGGGCGTGTTTGGAGGTGGAGAATTTCTGGAAGATGGACAGTCGAGTAGGCTGCTTTTGTTTACCGTGAAGGTGCATCAAGGGCAGACCAGGGTGAAGCCTTCGGAAAGTCTCGAAGATGAATCGGACCTGCGACAGCCGTTCTTGAGCTTTCCGTTATTCTAGCAAAGCTGGAGATGACCCAACTCACCTGCTTGCCACTCGTGGCAAAGACAATACCTTTCATCTTCAAATGACTCTTCACAAAGCCCCACAACGCATCCAGCTTCCTCTCTAACCCGACAACGGCATAGAACTGCTCCAAATTGGCAGGGACTACGCCTTCTTCTCCCGGTTTGTTGCAGTTGATATATAGCGGTTCATGCAGGGACAGTTTGGCCAAAGCAGCGAGATCTTTCGTTTGAGTCGCTGAGAATAGCAAGGTCTGACGGGATGGGCGAGATGAGGACGTAGCTTGAACGGGAGAGAAATGGCCGATGATTGCTCGGAGAGCGGGCAAGAAACCCAAATCGAGAAGTCGGTCCGCTTCGTCCAATACTACGAAAGCCTAGCTTGTCAGCAATACCCGTTATTGCGCGTTCGTTCTTCCTGAGGTTGCCGATTTACTTACCGAGTACTTTGACGCCTGCAGCCTCAAATCCAACGGTACTGTCAAGATGCTGTAGCAGTCTTCCAGGAGTAGCGATGAGGATGTTCATCCTGCCCAATCTCTCCTGCTCCTCTTTGAGCGGTTTCCCGCCGATGACCAGACCCGCCGAGAAATTGTGGTATTTACCGATATCCCTCAGTTGGGTGAAAGTCTGAACAGCCAATTCTCTGGTGGGAGAGATGACGACCGCTCCCAAGCCGTCCATAGGACCCCACTTGTCAAGATACAATCGCTCCAGCATCGGAATCAGAAACGCGAGTGTTTTGCCTGATCCGGTTCTAGCTGATCCAAGAATATCCTGGCCTCTGAGAGCTTGAGGGACCGCCAGAGACTGAATCGGCGTGGGGTTGAGGAAGTGACTGCTCTTGAGACCTGCGCTTCAGGGTGAGCTGGATCCAAGACGACCTAAGAATACTCCATAGCTCACCTTTGAGCGTTCGAGATGATAGAGGCAACTCTGAGAACAGAGTGATCTCTTTTGGCGGTGTCTAGAAGACCCGCAGGAACTTCAAGTTAGCGTTGTGAAGCTTCGTTGGACTTGGAAATATAATGCTCACCCAAGCGTCAATCCGACCCTGCAGCTGCTTCAGCTCTTCATCGATTTTCATCCTCTTGGCTTGGTTGCTCTTCACTCGAGGCTGAGCCTGCTTCGCCTTCCCTCCCTTTCCCCCTTTCTTCGCGTTGCCTGCACCCCCAGCTTTCGACGTTGAGGCATTGTTTTCGACGAATGCCATGCTGCCAGTACGATGTCGAGTAAGTGCCTTTGATAAGCTACGTTAGCAGCTAGACAACGAAGATAGATGGATATCAATTGTGCGTTGTGCATTGTACACTGGAGAGAGGAGGAACCAAACTTGTACTCGGCTCAACTTTCTGAGAATCGTGATGGGTCACGTGATTTGTTCGCGGTTCGTCGCGTGGCGGCAGCGTGCCTGGAGTATAGATCCGAGTATATTAAGTTGCGTCATCCCGTCGCGTCTGGATGGATATATCACTGCAACTCAGGTCGACCGTCTTCAATCTTCAGTCTTTGGATAGAACAAGAGATCAAAATAGCCTTTACTCCACAAATATCAAAGCGACACACCTACCTCTTCGATCACGAGTAACTCACACTCAAAGGCCGCTTGCATCTTCAAAACCCGATCTACGGAATTCATTGAGAATGGCTCGACCCAAACGGACCTCCACTTCTGCGTCTACGCCTTCTGCAGCTGACAGGCCATCGTCAGCTCGATCCTCACCCCGACTCTCATCAGCCAAATCTACTCCTCATTCAGCTGCCAAATCCAAAGCTACAGCATCGACACCGCTCAGGCAGTCGGTGACTTCTACTCCTACGAGAGGAAAATGGATCGAAAAATCAGCAAAGACTTCCCCTTACTTTCCCAAAACTCAAAAGGCCAAAGGCAAAGGCAAACCCGTTGAGAAAAAGAACGGCACAAAAGCATCATCTGCGAAAGGAAGAGCTAAGAAAGAAGAAGAAGATAGCGACAATGAGCCGACTGGAATGACGGATTCAGAAGCGAATTCAGGATCATCAAGTGATGATGGTGGCTCAGAAGACGATTTTGACCCTTCGTCGGATGACGAGGAAGATGAAGCCATGGACGATGAAGATGACGAGTCTATCGACAGTGACTACCTGGATGAGGAGGATGGACCGAAAAAGCGCAAGACTAAACCTTCGGGAGGTGCACGAGCAGGAAGCGCCAAAAAGGCCAAAACCAGCCATACGGTTGGTAAAGTCAAAGCTGCAAAGAGTGGGTCCAAGGTGTACATAGAAGGATACGAGGATGAAGATGAGGACGGGGACGATACCGATCTCGAGGAAGGACAAGAGGTTGCGGGGAGGATCTATCCAGCGCCAAAGACGGGTCAAGGTATGTGACACCCAGAGCCCCAAGTCTCACTCTTGATCAAGAGATCCCGATCCTTATATCCTGTCTGCCCATCTCTATTCGCGCTGACTCGTATTAAAACCAGTACCACCTGGAAGAATATCTCAGAACAGCTTGAACTTCTTGAAGAACCTACAAATACCCGAAAGGAATGATCGAGACTGGTTCCGCTCTCACGAACCAGCTTTCAGACAAGCGGAGAAGGTGAGCGAGCCTAACCCCTCAGCGAATGCTTCGAGGGCCAAGCTGACTCTCTTGACACGGTCGTCCACACTTCGATGACTGCTGCAGGAGTGGAAAGCCTTTGTCGGCATCGTGCAATCGCGCTTCCACGAGGCGGATGACGAGGTGCCCATCTTACCGCCAAACGATATCATCGTGAGCTTCTCTCATCTTGAGACCATATAACTGCGGATGGAGCGAAGCTGAAACTGTATGTCTCTTAACAATCAGCACCGGATATACCGAGACGTCCGTTTCTCGTCCGACAAAACGCCATACAAGAGGAACTTTTCAATGTCGACCTCTCGCGGCGGCCGAAAAGGCATCTGGGCAGCATACCACCTATCGATTTCACCCAACAACCGCTCACTCATAGCAGCCGGTGTATGGCAGCCGGGCAAGAATGAACTAGCCTCTATCAGACATCAGCTGTTGACGAATCCAAGGAGGTTCCGAGATGTGATCGAGAACAAGGAATTTGTAAAGCTGTTCGGGGAGGCAAAGGAGAAGAAGGGGAAGAGACAAAATGTCTTTGGGAACGATGATGCGCTCAAAGTCGCACCGAAAGGTATTGAGAAAGATCACAAGGATATCGATTTGCTGAAATTGAGGAGTGTTGCTGTGGTTCATCAGTACGTCCTATCTTAGGCGCAGGCGAGCAGGAGGTCCCTGAACTGATCAAATTATGTCTTGCAGCTTCACGGATGAACAGGTCATCTCCAAGGACTTCCAAGATCAATTATACGAGGTTTTGGTTGTGATGCGGCCATTCGTCAGGATGTGAGTGGTATTCTTCCCACACCTCATTGACGCTGTCAATAGGCGCTGAAGGAACAGAGCTGTGGAGGGATGTATACAAGGGCTCTAGACTGACGCATATGAATAGGCTGAACGACTTCATCGCTTTACCAGCTGGGAACGACCAGGACGCCCAAGCGAATAACGGTGACGATGGTGCGGGAAACGGAGACAATTCGGTGGAAGAAGCCGAGGAGGATTAGGTCCGCTTCCCCCGAGAGTTTTCCCACATTGTTTTCGTCCAGTTGTAATTTGGCAGTACCAACGGTACTTGCGAAAGTGCGAGAAGGAATTGGAGTGATCTTGCCGATCTTGGGTGCTAAACTCACAGCATCTTGTCTTGTATGTATCCTTTGCATGTGATGCAAGGACCATCCGTCCGTGTCCAGCCGTATTTTGTATTGTACAAAGAGTCTGGACATCTAAACGTAAGACACCACTGAGTATCGACATGTGGTTCAATGGGCCTTGAAAGGTACTCAGAGCGCGTCCTTTGTTGCTTTGCCCATAACCTTGGTCTCGAGGCCGTGATTGTCAATAGCGCTTTCGGAGGAAGATTTGGCCAGCTCACAATAGGTACAGGTAGTTTTGTATAGGTACAGTAACGTATGTACATGCAGGCCTTGCTCCACATGGACAAACTGTGCCTTGAAAGCTCTGCTGAATTCTGAAAGGTGTGCTCGTCTCCAAACTACATACCTTGCATTGCTCATGCAGGGGCAATCTTGTTTGTTGCTTCCAAGGTGCCTTACGAGGCATCTTTTGGTACCGAGAACACAAAGTCCAAGGGCACGGCGTAACAAACGGGGTGCTCGGGACGCGGGATTCGGTCTGCGCCGATATAAGAGGGTCGAAGGCTTCGGTTCTCCGATCCGAAAGAGCAGGCAGCACAGGCCGTTCGTTCCGTACCCGCTCGTTCCCTTCCGTTTGTACTTATACTGTACTGTACTGACAATACTGTCAAATAGACAATGACAGTGACAATGCCAACGCCAAGCCAAGTCACCTCAGAAGAAGAAGACGTCGATCCATCTCTCTCTCTCTCTTTCTCTCTTTAGACCAAAAGGTAAATCTCACAATCATTGAACCAGAAAAGCGGTGCAGACTTATCCAGCCTTTCGGACTTTTGTTACACCTTCAACGGCGAAGGAAACAAGGCGATCCGATCAAAGCGTAACCTGAAACAAACCTGGGCAGGACCCTGTAATCCGTATCCCACAATCCCACATTCCTATAAACACACAAACCACCCCCTTGTCCTTGTCCTTGTCCTTCCTTCGATTGGGTTGGATTTGGTAGGCGTTTTGTTGTGTATCCCGTGGGTTGTCCGAGACATTCTGACACGCTGTGTTGCGTGAGCCGGGCGATCATACTGTACAACAAGTATAACGCCTTCCGCAAGCCGTCGCTATGACGGTCGTCTTATGCCCCCACCTTCCACGGACCTCTGTCGCTGTCGTTACGCCTTGCTACAAAAAGCGGCTGCTGTATCCCGGACCCACCATCCAGTGCGTGTTGGTATGTAAATGAAGACGCCTGCCTGGCGCGCGCGGGCGCGGGCGTTTATTTACATGACGAACAATGCGAAACGCATTGATTCCAAGGAGGGAGGGAAATACACCGACGATAGTACAGTACAGTACACTCGACCTATCCGTACGCGCGGAAAGCCGAGTGAACCGAGCGTTTCAGGTAATCGTCGAGGACGGAGAAAACAAGTGCTCCACCCTTCGCAACTACCATGCGCTCAGACTCGATCGATTTGCTCGTTACCTGATGGGATGGGAGAACAAAGAAGGAGCGGTTTGATCGGGAGGGATAGAATACAACAGTGCTCATGCTCATGGGAATCCACCAATACAAGCCTCACGCCCCCTTGATTTGATAGATGTCCCTTGGTTCCACCGCCGTCCCCCTATTTGCGATGCGATGCGATGCGAATGCGCTCATCCCCATCATCAACTCAAAGGATAGACGCACTCAGACTCAGCCGGCAATCATTACCCTTACTTTCGGCGCCCATCCCACCATCATTCTTCGTCAGCTCGGTCCGCTCGCAGACACCCGCCGAAGCTAAGTTTGGGCCTTTGTCGAACACAACCTTGTCGGTACCCGTACCACAACGACAACAACAAACAACTGCGTCACTCCTTGACAACGTCCTTGTGTGACCTTAGTCTCGTTGCATCTCTCTGGTTGAATGACACGCGCCGTGCTGGTCTTCTCCGTCCGTCCCTTTGAATTGACGAAGCTAACGTCTCGCTCTGACCTTCCTCCCTTTCCTCTGGCTCTGACTGACTACTCACACTCTCCTTTCACGCGCGAAAGAGACGCCTTCCCGGATTTGAAGGACCAGCAAGACTGACCAAAGCCGCCCAGAGCCCAAGGCCCCCGAGGCCAGGCCAGGACAATGCGACGTTTTAGCATGTTTGGACATGCGTGTCGTGTTCAGCTCGCCTCTGTGTTCAAAGTAAGCCATTGACCTGGACCATGCAAACTCATCTCCCTTTGTGTTACAAAGACTGGACACGTTCTCAAGAACCGCCCAGATTGTACCTTCTTCCCCCCTCTTTTCTTTCTCGACATTCTCTTTTTTTCCCACCACATCTACCATAGATCCATAGGTTATACACAGCCTTCCTACGATACTCGTAATCTTTCATTCCTTTATCCTCTTACCCAGCAGCTCAGCTTTTCGGGATCGACATTGCCCACTGCCACTGCCGTTGAACGTCTGATAATTGGTAAGCCCCCTTGTCAATCCCCCTTTTCGAGCTGATCATAAGCACTCAATCCTCCGGTCCGCCTTGTCCTGTCGATCTCATTCCCAGCCCAATACCGAGCCCACGTTGTCATCGCCTTCCGGGCCTTGATATATACCCATCCCAATCTTCTCTAGCTCGTTAGAGCAATACTTCCCCCCTACCCCCTCCCTTGGACGAGTTGACGAACAAAGCTCACCGCACCACCCCTTCCCCCCCTGCCTGCCTACTGTATCTACCCCACGAGACCCCGTTTTCATCCATCCACATAAGCAGGCAAAACAACACCTCATTCACTTGGACTTGTACTTTCTTTCACCGTACCTAATCCTCCATCCCCCTCACTCCGCATATCACTTCCCTCTTCATTACCCTCTATTGCAGCTTGTTAGCTTTTGATCAAAATGCGATCCGCTGTTATCATTACCACCCTCCTCACCCTCGCCTCGACCGTCTCGGCCGGTGGATTTGGCGGTCTCCAAATGCGAGGATCCTTCAACTTTGGCTGTGGCAAGTCCATCAGGGAGAAGGCCACGCACGAGCAGAAGGGATGGTGCTCTACCCCCGGTTCTTTCTTCAGTGAATTCAAGGGCGGTCCCATCTGTTGCTCTGACAAGACTCGACAGCCGTGAGTCACTCATGGCCCTCATGATCCATAAAACGGCATCCAATCATTGAGGGCCACTGTCGCTAATGTAGTGCATGCTTGACATAGCCCGTCTAAGGGAAACACCTGTCCTTTCGGCTGGGGAGAGCACAACCATGCTGGATGGTGAGTCGACTGGCCTCCCTTGCACTTTATGGCTATTTTGTCTCGAAGAGAGAGCGGCGGGAGAAGCTAACGTCCGCGATGGAATTTCTTCTCAGCTGTATCCCTCCCAAAGAGGTCTCTCCTTGTGACTGTGGTGAAGGTGAGTCGAAGGCTTGCCCTGAGTGCTATCTTTTGACAGTGCTTTGATCGCTGAACTACTGATTCCGTCGTCTAGGCTACCACTTCGACAAGAGCGCCAAGAGGTGTGTGAAGAACGGCGGCAAGTGCCACGGCGGTCAGTGGTGGCACGACCGATCCGGATCATGTTGCGACGACGGATGGCAGCACAACCCTCCCAAGGGCGATTGCCCCAAGGGTGTCACCTGTCCTCGAGGTACGTGAAGGCGCTTGTTAATCCGCATTGATTGACCTTTGAGGAACGAGTGTGGCTGATTCCTTCGTCCTTTGATCACCCTTGCAGGTTGGTTCTGGCACAAGCAACTCAAGCGATGCAAGCCTGAAGGTCCTCGATCTCCTGAGCCCGACTGTGACGATTGGGATGACAACAACCGTGAGTGCCACCACCGTAGACTACGATGTGTCAATCCGATGAAGACTCCTTGCTGACGAAAGGATTGCTCTGATTATTTGACTTGGTTGTGGCGCAGACTGCTGTGGCGGACACAACCCCCACCCCTCACCCAAGCCCAAACCAGGAAACGGAGGAGGTGGGCATCAAGGCGGCAAGTTCCCATGGGGTGGCAAGTTCAATCAAGCTGACTTTGAAAACTGGTGGTCAAAATTCTCAAAAGGCAACAACGGCGGTGGCTGGGGCGGATGGCACAAGCGAGAGCTTTCCGACGGCCAGAAGCCTATCGGTATCGACTTCCCTCAAACCGACCTCGACAAGATGTACTGCCCTGGCTCTCTTCACGCTTGGTAGGTGAAGCTCGCGTCGGGTTGGCTACAACATAACACATTTATTGATTCCGTGTTTACATATTTCACTCCTGACAGTACTGTTGCCACTGCTACTGGCGGTGAATGGTCCTACGAATGTGTCGACTTCCTCTCGGAACTTGAATCCTGCGGTGGATGCGCTTCTAGCGGTCACGGTGTCGACTGCACCACTATCCCTTACGCCGACTCTGTCGGCTGCGAGATGGGTGTCTGCCAAGTATACACCTGTAAGACTGGCTTCGTCGCCAACGGTACTTCTTGTGCCCTTGCGTAGGCCCGTTGCGCGAATCAAAACTCTGGCATCGTATTTATCGCTCTGCTTGAATACGTCCTCTTAGCCAACGAGCAACGAGTCGACATCAATAAGTGCGGTATGCGGTCAGGGTTTGATGCAGTCATAGAGCAGGAAGTCGGGGAAGACGCACTTGTATATATTGTTCGGATTAGTACAGAATACCACGCAGCAGCACCGGAATTGTCGGGTAGTCAATCAACAAATGGACTTTGGGTTTTATCCCATCTCTCACACAAACTTTAGATTCTCGTTTCTCTTTCTCTGTCTCTCTCACTCTCGCTCAATCATTGCGATATATAGTTTGAGGTCTCATATGCCTGCCTACCTGCATATTGCATCGGACATGGTCCCTCATTCCAGCGGGATACATGTCTGAGCCATATGTAAGTAAGGCTTGGTATATATGTGCCTGGGGTGTTTCGCAGTGATGATGGACAATGCAGTGGTTTATATAGTGATGCACCTGAATGCAATATCGGATCGAATGAAGCCAAAAAGAGGATCCCATATCGCAGCTAGAACCATTTATTTCCGTGTCCGTAATGCCCATGCATGTCACACTAGACGAATTGTGATTACAAGATCGAACACCCATGCACTGCAGATCCCTCCACGCTAGCCGAATCCGCAGTTGCTCCTCCGTGAAATACTGATATTATTGTAATCATTTTGTGTGTTCGAATAACGGCGAAGATGTCAAGAAGATAGAAGAAGAGAAAGTCTATAGTTGTTGAGTAGCAAGGGGTAGACCCTCCATTGGCGGTATGACGAACAGGCGCACGATCCATTAGTTTGATGCTTGATTTGATTGTTTTCTTTGGCGGACCCCTGAGATAACGATCTTAAAGAGATGCTGAATACAGGGCGACATTTACATCTGGACCGTGGAGGAGTATTAAGGGAGGTGAAGGGAATATAGGTCGGGTAATATGAGTTTACTCTCGGGATACATCTCTGCAAATCCAGGAGTATTATCAGCATTCGAACTCGTTTATCACTCGAGTGATGGGGGCGATGGAGCAACAGCGCTCGTTCGACATGAATCATACACTTACCGTCCGAAGATCTTGACCTTGAGCCAGTCAGCCAACACAAGAGTCCTGTTTCTTACAGAGTAAAGAGTGGACTAAAAACAGACTAGTCGGTTAGCGTGATGATCATGGACAAAGAAACGCGAATATCAACTCACAATATAAGCAGATCGCCAGAAGAGCATAGCAGCGCCACCACCGGAGGCAACGTTACCATTGAAGAGGGGCAAGTCGGCGATAGCCTTCTCGGAACCGATGTAGGCAAGCGATCCCTGGTGAGAGTAGTGGAAGGGAGTGAGCTTGCTAGCTCGGGAGAGCTTCTTGGCGGTAGCCTCGATTTCTGACGGGTCGGCGCTGGTAGCTCGGAGCTCGTTGAGGTGTCGCTCGAGCTTAGCCTTCTGGCCGAGCTTCTGGAAGATGCTGGCAAGGTAAATACCCTGCTGAGAAGCGACCTGGGCAGTAGGGGCGTAAGAGGTAGCGGTACAATCACCGATGGCGTAGATACCGTCACCGCCGAGGAGGGAGAGGTAGTCGTCCACAACGAGACCTCGTCGCTGGGTCTGAACGGAAGCGAGCTTGTTCATCAAGTCCCGAGTGATTTGTCGAGAAGTGTTACCGGTAGCCCAAACCAAAAGTCCGTAAGGGATTTCTCGGATCTCCTTGTTGGCATCCTGTACGACGACGGCCTGCTCCTTGACGTCCTTGACCATAGTTCGAGTGAGGACGTCAATCTTGTTCTCAGCGAAAGTAGACTCGGTGTACTGGATGAGCTGCTTGGAGAAAGCGGGAAGAACGTTGGGGAGAGCCTCGATAAGGGTGATTCGGAGTCGGTCAGCGACCTCAGGGTACCATTTCTTCAAGTCGTCCTACAGTACATCGTACGTCAGCCGGGTTTTTTGGTACGAAGCATTTACGGGCGTCACTTACAATCAAGAAGTCGTGAAGTTCACCAGCGTACTCGACACCGGTGGGACCACCACCGACAACGACCATGTGCATAAGTCGGTCAATCTCGCTCTGAGGCTGGTCTCGGAAGGCGGCGGTCTCGATACCTATTTCATACATGTCAGCGGAAGTTCAACGTCACAAGACGCGCAATGACCCTGTACTCACAGTCCATGAGCTTGGTTCGGATCTTGTCAGCATCACCGAGCTCCTTGAGGAAACAAGCGTGCTCGGGAACACCCTTGATACCAAAGGTTTGGTTCTCACATCCTACGGCGTAGACAAGGTAGTCGTAAGGGATAGTGACGGAACCAGCAGATCCTCGGATATCGGACAAGTCTATTAAAGGGACAGGACGATGTCAGTCGCCATGTTTTCAAACCGGCGGACGGTAGAACCAACTGCTCACCCTGGAAAGTAACGGTCTTCTTGACAGGGTCAACCTCCTGAGCCTCAGCCTCGTAGACGTCAACCTTTCTCTTCTTGTGTCGAGTGATGTATCGGGTAGGCTGGATGATAGATCGGGGCTCGAGAGTTCCGACGGTTACGGAGGGGAGAAGAGGGGTGAAGAGGAAGTAGTTCCGGGGGGAGATGACGACAACGTTGAACTCCTCGGTGTCAAGAGACTTGAGGAAAGAGGTGGCACCCCATCCTGAACCGAGCACGACAAGGGTGGGCTTGGTCCTGTCGACAGGCAACTGATCAGGGGGAGAGTTCTGCTGCTGAGTGACTATAGGAATATACACCAGATGGATTAGCGATGTGAGCATTCGCAAGAGCTTGGAGAGCCTGTTGGTTTTCAAAACGAAAATACTCACCGTAGAGGAACGCGCCGGTAGCAGTCAAAACAAGAACGAGAGTTACTCGGCCAAAGTTCCTAGCGAATCGTCCCGCTCGTGAAGCCTTAGGCTGATACGACGGTGCCGCAGGAATTTACATTAGCGATGCGCAGTGCAAGAGATTTGACGACTAAAGACACGCGAGCTCACCTTGGCAGCAGGGCCGACCTTTCCAGCGAGGTCCTGCTGGGGCTGAGGAGGGATCCTAGCCTCGGGCGGCACATCGGATCTTCTTGAAGAAGAAGAGAAGTTGGCAGCAGCAGCGAATCGCGGGGCCAAGAGCGAAGCGGCTCGAGGCGCGAGGATGGGTCGAGCCAACAAAGGCTGGGCACGGACTGTAAAGGCGCGGCGGTGACAACCAAAGATAAGATACGAGATGAGTTAGCGTGCTTGATTGCTTTCTTTTCCGATACAAGCTTGATATTCGTGTGCTAGGTACTGTGTAGTTTTCCGATTCCGATGGTGTCCGAAGCAGAAAAGGAACGGACGATGTGTATGTATGGTTGGAATTTTTCTCTCTCAGAAATGAGACGTGGATGATTTCGGACATACACATACCTAATTGTCTAAGAGCCATTTTTGTAGATGCGGTGATCGCTGCTGTACTCGTTGTAGCTGTTGACTGGCTATGACTCTTTGAAAGAAGATTGACGAGCTTGCAAGACAGTCGAGAAAGAGAGTGAGAGTGAGACTGGGACGGAGGTTACAGCCGGGTAGGGAGGAGGTGAGGTAGGTGAGTGAGTGAGTGCGAGTGAGTGACGAGGGCTGCGTGCGTGAGTCAAAAGTCTGATCTGATTAATTGTTGCTCAAGCTGGTTGGTTTTCTCTTTCTCACACATGTACAGTAGAATTTCCAGATTCAGGGTAAATCGTAATTACATTACAATTATTACATTACCAGTACCGGATTAAGCTGCAGTTTGTAGCTGCATTAGAAAAACCATATAGTTATATAGTTATAATTCCGGCATTCCGGCGGCACTTGAACTTGCAATTGCGCTTGATTCTCATAGGTGCGCTTGTTGCTTCATTGAATGTGGCCTGCTTAACCGAGCTAGATACCTGATCATCTCATCCTCTTATCTCCCTCCAGTCTCATTCCTCATCGCTTAACATATACATAAGTTATCAAGTTGGCACTTCTCACTTGCCTCGTTCGTATCTGGGGCAGCATGTATCCTTTCATTTGCTTCATGCTCTCTTACTCAGTGCGCTCGTTCTGGAACAGATGCCCGCTCGGAGCAGAGACCGCACGGAGGAGAAGCCGCACGGGGGAGAGGCCGGACACACTGTGACATCTGATTCGGTGATCATACATGTATAGCCAATAGAGAGAAAAAAAAGCGAAGCCCCTTGGGCGGCAGTTGCTGCAATGCAATTCATCATCAACACACCTAAAAATGCTTCCTTCCAATCATACATACAGTACACCTTCGGACAGATAAGTAAGTCCATGGCGATGGAATTGGTCCGGTCAGGGTAAAAAGTTTGAGGTGAACAAACTGCCCAAGTATGTATTTCGCCTAATTGCGACGACTTCAAATCTGTAATACATAGGATGAGCGGACATAGCGGAGGCGGACATATATATGTTGGCTAGAAGTAAGAGAAAGTTTCGAGTTCAATCAATCGAGAGCTCCGGTACAGTACATGATCTCCATAATACGAGGGGAAAGCAGCGGAAATCGCGGACCTTTTTCATATGCACATGCATGATGTGCAGCTTCGCTATGCTATCCTACGATAATGGGATGTTCAGGCCTGCTCATACCGCATCACCGCAGTTTACCTGTTGTCGAGCGGACTCCGCAGGTGTGTGTTTCCAGGAGCCTACCGATGTTGACATTTTCGCAGGACGTGTTTGCGAGTTACGCGTACAATGGGTGAACTTTCTCGGACCGAGAAAATACAATCAACAACGCGCGCCGGCCGGACTTATCTTTTTCGTGATCTGGAGATAAACCTTTACAAGCGCCGAACGACCGATCGACCCGACTGCGACTGCGTCTGACCGGGTACGACTTGGGTTGTTTTACCTGAACACCCGATCGGGAGCCGATATCATATTATTGTCCAATCTGCCTCCTCCAATCGGGTATTGAGATTGATTTCGAGCTCGAGTGATCGAGCGCGTACTGCAAAAACCAGCTCTAGTCCGAACTGCTGCCTATTCGTCCTCTCCCATACAAGCGAGAACTTGAGAACCATGACCTGAGCGGTGCTGGTGTCGATGTGCCTGATCAAACCCGATCTGCAATAGTAGAGATAAAGTCGACTCACTACGCTAGCTTACAGAAGACCGCTTACTTGTTTGCGGCGAAGGCCATGGTCTTCAACGTACCGCGTGGACTGCATATTTTGGAATACCGGCGCACGTCGTGGAAACCGTGTGGTTGAACCTGCCCGGCTTCGAGCAATAATTCTGGTCATATAGAAGGGTGTTCTCTTCCGGAAAAGCGACAAATTCGAGTAATCCTTTGTGCATGCGAACATGTCATAGCATTGTCGCATCCATCTGGAGACACGTTTCGCATCTACCTCCCTTTAACCTTACAAGTCTATGAAATCGAATCCAACATGCCATGGCGAATGTCCCGGATCTCATGTCGCATATCGTATGTACTAGCGGTTCTGACGGAAATGAGGGCCATGCAAATATCAACAACCGTTCCAATCCCAGCTCGTGAATTGGCTTAACAGTCGTTCTACCACTCTCAAGTCGATAGCACTACTTTACATCCCTCAATCTTTACCCGTACGCATGGGTCAACACGCAGCCCGCAGTAATCAACATGACCTCGATGACCCTCAATACGGAGAGGCATCACTTTGGGTCGATTCGCAGCTACATCCACCTACAGCAGGGACGTTGCAGTATCCATTGGTGTCGAGAGATGCTTCTGTGGCCGCTGGCGCTTGTCCGTCTTTCAAACCGGTGAGCATCGCTCTGTGTGCTCCGTGTAGAAGCTGTTGATAGGAATAGAAACGAGTCTGTATCGGGCTCACCAATGAACACGATGCAGTGGGAGATCCAGCATCAACACGGCGTCAGCTGGAATGAAGGTTCTGCTCAAAACCTGGATCCAGCCTTTCCTGCCACTCTGGCGGCACCGACAGCCCAGATCACACAATGGTCCCCTCACATTACTAACACCGCGTATAAATGGCATGATGAGTTCTTTGATGACCCTTCCCTCAACATCCTAATGCCTTCGACGGATGCTTCTCCATGCCAAATGGATTTGTCAGTTCACAGGCAACCTACTGAGCTTTCTGATACGTCTATTCTCGAGCAAAGTGGGTCATCGGACTTCAATCTGCTCTCCTGGGGTGTTCAACCTGTATCTTCTGGACCCTCGTCATACCATATCCCGAGTGTAAGGTCACAAGGTGACCTGGGCTCTTCAAAAATGGGTGATGGTTTTACCGCATCTTTTCGCCCGTGGTCGGACGTTCTAACTGAGCAGTCCCTCATCAAGCTGACATCGCTCATGCCTGCTCAGGCCACAACAATATATATTGAGCCCATCACGGTCCGCAATCCGGGATTCACGGCAATGAATACTCAAGCAGCTCTCGACCTCATATGTGCGGGTACCAATCCCTCGCCTCCTGAAGCACACTGGATCCAGGGGCTAGCAGTCGAGACTCCGAACGAGATCATGAACAATTTGCGACAACGATCCTTGCCAGACTTCCAGCCTCCTTCGCGCTCGTCTAGCACCATCGGTGGCGGGAGTACTGATCAGGCGAGCCGCTTGCATCTCATATCAACAGATTTCACAATCGGTTCTGACGACGACGCTGCTTCGGTGTACACGTCACTCATGCAATCTGACACGGGATCAAACTCTCCTGCAAAGTCATCGGCCGACCCCGCCGAGCCTGCATCCCGGATTGAGAAAACGCCATCGCGGGGATCGACGAGCCATAAAAAGCAGAGGAATAGAGCAAAAGATACAGCACATCAGTCTGCGCGTTCATGGACTGCTTTGATCAGAAGCGGGGAATCCGACTCGAAACGAAGAAGCAGAGTGAGTATCGCGACCCATGCTAGGTATAATACAGTACTGCCACCACGCGACAAATTACTGCATGACTGAAAGTATGACTCATCGCCAATTCCGCCGGCGATGTGGGTCTGCATCCGTTACTACGGCTGACGCTGACAGAATGTCATGTCGTGCGTCGTATGCTTAACTTTGTTTTAGCCTCAGGACGAGTTCACTGATCGCCCAAATGGAGATCAACAGCGATACGAGGCCAAACTGAGAAGTGCGGCGCAAGGAATTCGGACCCTCGAAGAGGAGAACCATCGCTTACGTAGGGAATGCCTCGATCTTTCGGTGGGGTGCCGGTTTTGGGCTGCCATAGAGCGCTCGCTAACCAAGCGGGAGTCGATCTCAGCGTTGAGTGATCGCCTGGCAAGTGCGAGTCGACAGCGGAGTGGGCTGCTGGGTAAACTGCAGGGTAAGTTCCTACCATATTGCGCATTCTGTACAAGCCCGGCGACCGTTTCTTTGACAGCTTGTCTTATTCTTCTTCCAGGCCTGAATACATACTCTAAATTCAGGTCCGAGCTAGTAGACGTCGAGAAGCCTGACTTCAACAAAGCATTAGCGAAAGACAACAACAAGTTGGTCAGAACCCGCGATGAAAGTAGGAATACGATCAAAAGTCTTGTTGGTGCGAGATTCTATCACGGAACTACACCGACTAGCAAATGCCCAAGCGACTTGGTAGCGAGTATAGCCGATGAGAGTCTAGGATATTGAGATAAAGCAGACTCCAGCCGTCGGTATAGTATGCAGATGAATGTACTAGGTGAAGGATAACAATCTAAGTTCGACGACATCTCTAGAATGCTTTGTCAAGTATCCGGCCTTATATGCCTTTCGCGGCTATCCTCGCTGAACTTCGGTCATTCTGTGCGATCTTATGAGAACAATAAGACTTCCCCTCCTCGTTTATCCCTCCTCCTCGAAGAACAATAAGGATATTTGTCGTATGTTGGCGATATTCTGAGCTTTTGACAATAGAGTATCTTTGGTGGCGTCCTCGAACAATAAGCTGATCTTGAGAACAATAAGGTGAACAATCAAGTAATCTTGCCGAAACTGGGCGAGAACAATAGTTCTTCGTTAGGTTTTCGGCGAGAACAATAGTTTCTCGTCAACGGTCGTTCATGTTCGTTTTGTTATTGTGACAGATTCGATTGGCACGATTTCAACCAGCATCTTTCGGCGAGCGAGGTGTGAGGTCGTGTGTAGCTTCTGCTTCATACCCTTCTGGCGGGAACAGCACCTCCCAACAACTGGACCAGTCTGAGGTGTCGTTAATGGACTCGAAGGCAACTGACAGGACCAGGTACAACTCTTTCAAGGAAGCAGGTGGCTCTTATAAGAGTGTTTGTCGAATTTAAACACGCCTCAATACAGTACTACGCAACGTTGACATTCGGTGTGATAGTCGTATCGTCACGACCAGCCTCGAGTAATTGGCTGGTTGGCGTCGTCCAAAGGGTAAAGAGGCTTTGCATAGCGATATCGTCGCCGGAAGCGTGGGCATGTTTGTCACACTTCACGTGGAAAGCGAGGGTTTCCTGTGCTGGGTTGCAATGAACATAAAGGACCGCTTCTCCGCAGCTTGGCATATATATCCTTTGTCCCGAGCGGACATCAAACGTCTGATTGTCTGAGTCGTGCGTCGGACTTCCTTTCAACCCGGAAGCATCATGGATAAATGCTTCGGTCAGCATTGAGGAAATTTGACGCAACATCCTACAGTAAGTACAGTATGCTGGCCGATCGTACCAGAATGTTCGTTGGGTCCCTGGCACTAAAATCCACAAGCTACATAAGCTGACTTCCGTAGATCGTGATGATGCACGCGCCTCAAATTTTCGCCTTTACTGTTTCCATTTGAAAGCGCCTAACCCCCATCCGCAACGAAACTTTGCGATCAACAATCAAAAGTGACGCACATCCCGCATGGACTGGCACTCTTCTATAGATCCGCCGTTCACACCGGCTTCAACTGAGCCTGAGTCAGAGAGGCCTGAATACAGTCAGATGGTATATCAGCATAATTTGCACCATCAACCTAGTTTCGGGGAAACTCACTTTCTCAATCAGGTGAGCTACCTCATATATTGTATCGCAGGTCCTCGTAACATTCGTTATTATTCGTGGCTGATGTGTTGTTAGGATTCTGTTGATTTTTTAGGATGAGCTAGTCTACAGTCCTTATAGTACTCACTCGGCACTAATGATAGGCGATTGTGACCAACAAGCCAACAATATCCCTACCGATCCGCAGCTTCTTGGATCTACCGATGTGTATTCCGGGGAACCGAACTGGTCGGCAACATTTGACCGACCACAACCTTCGTCCGTAGATCCCTCTTCGCACGCCTTTTGTCCATTGCAATCTGATGGAATATCCAGCCTTCACGAATCGGGGTATCACTCACCTGAGACTCTCCAAACTGGCACCATGCTGTTAAACTATCCTCTCAGCCATGGGCTAGACCCAAACCCATCTCCATCAGAAGCCGCCTTACCTGCGCTGCAGGCTGAGACAATTAATGGTGCAGAGTGGGCCCTGATTAATCCGGCTGTAGCTTTCGACCCACTGGAAACGGTTACCCAACCTTCCCCTCTGTGGTCGACCGGGATACCCCCGAGCGGGCCCCCATCCCAAGCTGCCGTTGAAGACTACCTTCGGCAATCTGCAACGCACTTCGCCTGGCCCGGGACAGCTGACGATTTCGGTGTATTTGAAAGCTACCACAGTCATGCAGAATCCGATTTAATCGCGACAGAGTGCACCGGTGCCGCTTTCTCGGAAGGCGGCCTTTTGTCGGGCTCACCTGAACCCGACGACGCAGGCGCAAGCGACGCAGAGCAGTCAATAGTTTCGATCGCCCTCGATACAGAGACACCTCCCGCGCCACAGCCAAAAGATCATCATAAGCCTCGATCTAGCAGCCGCCATTCTCGTCGCCCGGTGAAAGACGCTTCGTATTACTCGCAGAGCTGGGGAGCAAGCGCAGTAGCTAGTGCAATCGAAAGCGCACGAGAAAACGCCCCAAGACCTAGGAGACGAGTGAGTAAGAGGCGTCCGCTTCGTATGATGACAAGAGAGATTTGAGGTCGCGGAGCTGCCACTTGCAACATGCGATTCTGTGGCTAAGAGCATGGGCTAATTGTCTTTCAAACTATGCTGACTCTCTCTTGGCCTCGTGGTTGCTTGCAACAACTGGGACAGCCGGGGCCTGCTACAAACGATGAGTTTACCGGACGCCCAAATGCAGCCCGACTCCGGTATGACGCCAAAGTCAAAACGTATGTGGATAGTATTCGAGACTCACAGGCCGAGAACCTCACATTGCGTGCGCGATGCCAACAACTCTCAGAGCTGTGCAAGAATTTGGCTGAGGCGGTTTCGAGTCCCAAACCTTAGCGACCATGAGCGATCATCTAGATGGGCTCAGCACACGTAGAAGCGGAGTATTGGCTCAATTGAACGGTATGTGATCACAATAGCTTCAACATATTGTTTCGAAGCGAACAGTGATACGATAAAGTACGCTTTTGCTCACGCCGTCTGCATTCTGCTCGCTGTCTATTGATCAATCAATCCCAATCTGAAGACAAAACGATTCCGGATTTAAGGGCTACATACAAAGATAGGGAGGAGACTGACTACAAAACGGCGTTGGTCCAAGAGAATGAGACGCTCAACCGGGAGCTTGGCTCAACTATGTTGGCTGTGTGCACTCACATGAATATCGACCAAAACGAATTAGATTCCCGCCTATCAACGGTCATTTGCGATGTGAGTGAGAACGCCGCTATAGAGGCATACAGTACACACCAGATGCGAAACCAGTGTTGCTCGTAACATCATCTCTGCGGAACGTTTTGCTAACATTCATACAGTTTAAGCCACGTCGAGGACTAGAGCATATCGCAGCTCTTCGACAGGGTAAGTTCGCTGCAACGACGCAAGCTGCCAACAGCGTTGAAGTTGAAGCTAAAAGAAGGCGACGTGAGTGTCTTCGCCTTGTCCGTCGGACAAATCCCGGACCTAATCATGCCAAGCGCTAAGGTTGTATGAATCCATGGGACGAGCTGAAATATGTACGTTTCCTATACGCTACTTCTTACTGGACGATGCAGAGGCCGAGTACCAACAGAAGTATATGCACAAGAAGGCCCAGAAAGCGGGAGAGGCTAGAGGGGCTTATCAAGTTTACGCTTGACGCCGCCGAAGCGTATCGACCGCGAGACCTGATCATGAGGAGATCAATGGGCTGCTGCGATACTGACTTGTCTTAAGATTAAGTTATGCATTCAATGTGAGATTCCGCAACGAGTCGTATTCTGTCAGGCATTTGACCAGAAAAATCCTTTATTCATGTGACGGCGGTTCATACGCAAGAAGCGAAATACAGAGAAAGCTTCTCGTATTGTGTAGAGGGATACAGTGAGCTTTCAAGCTTACAAGGCCTTTGTTTGTGGAGCTCGACGCCACGAGAAGTTCGTGTAGATGTCCTTTGAGCGATCCTTTGAAAAAGGGAAGAGCGAGGACCGGGCTTTCACGCTGTTCATGCCCCACTGAGAGACTTCGTACTTGCTGGCTGAGACTGGGTGAGTTCGCTCACGGCTCGGTCCCTGCTACTTAAAACAGATAATAACACGGATCACCACTTACAGCACATGCAGTTTCGCCACTCACTGCTCCTTCCCTGCCTCCCCCCACTAGGTTGCTCACATCCATCTCTTCGACCAACCTACAAGTATCCCAGATGAAACGGTTTAATGAGGATTTCGATTGGGTAAGTGCAGTTACGACAATCTCATTTCAAGTCGTTCCTACACGTACATTGTGCGGCCATGTGTCTCGTTGGTCGTTACCACCTCCCCGGCATCTTGCATATCTCCAGACTAGTATAAACGGTGGGAGAGTCACTAACTCAGGCGATTGATAGTCCGCTTCCAGCGGAGGACAGCACGTGCCTCAGGCGGACTACAGACAGACCTCTGTCCCCAACTCTTGGCTCGCCGCTCGGATGGACGAGTCGGCCGTTGCATCTGGGCCTGCTTTGAACAACCTGACTGACCACCCGCAGCAAGCTTTAGTCGAAGGTGATTAGACCCAGTACCAAGAGCGCCCTCTGCAACCGATGCTTTCTGTCGATCCTTCTCAGGGCGGTGGCGGTATGACTGGTCCGACACCTGGTTTAGGTACTGATATTGCGCTCTTCGGTCATCCGGAGACACGCTACGACTCGACCGGGGCCCTTCAGTCTCACGGGCTCTCGCAGCAGTCCTTTGCCACAATGACAGGCATGTACGGCCAGACTCATATCAAGTCCGGATTTCCAAATCCTTTCGACGGCACTGGACTGATGGGTCTTCGCCCTACTCTATCTAAGTGCACAGGGCCGACTCGTACATGGCCTTCGTACACCCAGCAGGGCCCTTCGGACCCCCGCCTATCGGGTGGTTCAGAGCAATATCTTGTGGATCTCGCGAGTGCTTCAACCCCTTCATATCGCCCTCATCCAACAGCTGCTTTTCTGGGTTCGGTGCCGGCAGGCAGACAAAGCAGTCTCCACCACTTCGGCAGGCATCCCGACCTGCAGCCGATTGAACGTACATTCAGCAATGCCGCGGCATCTGGCAGAGAGATCCTGACTAAGGCCGAACTTAGAACTCAAAGTAAGGCTTTGCAGATTCGTATCACAGACCTTTCCAAGCTATGTGACCGCTGGATGGTTACAAACGGCTCACGCTACAGTGCGTTCGCGCATCTCAGAAATGATCTGAATGCACTGAGCGACAACGCGAACAACCGGCCACGCAACCCATCAGGTACGCACTGCCTTCACCCCGCAAGCCTCCCTTAGGCTTACTCGGTGTCCTGAGCCATGATTCCGCTGTGGTCACTCTTTAGATGATGTTTTGCTCTGTTTGCATGACTCGTAAGAATGCCCGCTGACGGCGACTCCTTATCTTTCAGCAGATGAAGCGGGTTCCAGAGACAGGCCCTCCGCTGGCGAGTCAGGAAGTGAGCAAGACGCAGAAGAAGCTGAAGAAGCGGATGACCAATCGATTCAACACACCGCAAGACTCGCAAGTGCAGTCGATGCCATCCAAGACAAGCTGCAGCATTTGCTTGGTTTCGATCAGACCACCTTCGATTTATGCGTGTCATCGGCAGCGCACAAAAAAAATAGGAGCTGATCAACCATCAACGGATTTTAGACTGGATTCCCGAAACGAAAATAGTCGTACAGAGTGTTTACAGTACATATGTGATTAACAGGACAGTGCAGACATTTGATGATTTCCCACCCGGATCCCACTGGCTTGATCAGCTTGGTGTACAGCTTGTATGTAGAATAGCAACAGCCAAGCAGTTGATGTATGAGGTACAACTCCAAATCGTAGGATTACGGTCATCTTATCAAGAAGAGCAGTGCATACAGTACAGTACGTGAAGTATGCATCATTGCCAAGGCCGAAGACCAAATTGCACAGATCCCAGATGCTAATTTGTCAGATCCTCTGCCCGAGCGACAGCAGGCAGAATCCTCCCCAATAATGCCAAAGGTAAACATAACATAGCAGCCAAGTATACCTGTATTCGGAGGACCAAATTTCTGTGCCGTTGTCTCAGTCCTCCACCCATTCCGATACCGGAAACGAGGCAGACGAGTATCTCCAACGGCAGTGTGATCAGATTGAAGGGCGGCGGTAGGATGTGGGGACTCCATGTCGTAGCCGCTGGTAGCACAGGTGTCGGATGAACTCTGCTGACCGAATCTGCTGAAGGCCGCAAACGTGGCGTGACGATGTTTTGCTCCTCGTCCAAAGATGGTGGCCCAGCAGGTGGATTTGTACCATCCACAGCTTTCCCTGCGCAATGATTGGATCCGATGAAATCTAGTAGGACATACGTTCTCACAGCCTCCGCCCAAGCCCCTCTAGCTTGTCTCCCCACAGTCAGCCCGTACTCTTTCTCCCAATAATCACCGTCCATCACTCCGCCTTTCCACCGTCTAGCGCCCGAAGTCGGGTCATCCCAACGATCCTTGGGGGCCATGATTGCTCTGGCTGCGGTCAAGATGATCGAGAATACGAAGAGCAGGCTGAGTGTCAGGAACAGTGAGACTCGGGCCGGGAAGGGTGAGATGCCCTCCTCAAACGGTTCATCAGTTGCGGTGGCGTGTAGCTCCGCCGCGGCCAATGGCACGGAGACGGACACGCAGCGAATCCGAATTGTGGATGAGGCAGTTGAGGCAGATAAAGGAGATTCGGGAGTTGTCCAGAGACCTCGAAAGACGTCTCCGTTCATACTCCATCCGAAAATGACGAACAGCAACAGCACGAGTGGCATCAGAAGCCCAGCTGTGCGTACTGAGCGGTTTAGTATCCTCTGTAATAATACAGAAAGCGGTATGAGCCCCTTGAACAGTATCGGAATTGATGGCGGATGAGGTAAGACGAGGAGGAATGTTACAGGCGGTATTGAGATGTTAAGTAATGGGTAAGCGAGGTGGTTTAAGAGCGGTATCAGAGCGACGATCACGGCGAGGTGTAAGGGGAGATGGAGGAGTCGTTGTATCAGGGCGGGAGGGTGATGTCTCTGCGCGGACTTTGCAACGCGAATATCAGCAGCTGCCCAACAATGACAGTCAAGGTGAAGGGACATGCAGCGAGTAGACTCACGTGTATGAGATCCGACAATGCCCATATGACCCATATGACTTCCTTCACAGCAAGAGACCGCCCGCTCCGTCCCACTGGTCTATCAGTGGTATAAGGTGTGATCCAATTTCTGGGGTCCAGAGCGATAGATAGAGTTAGTTCGTACATGACAAGAAAAGAGATGAGATGTAAAACGTGCAGTCTCCTGCGACAGGAAATGCGACGAGAATTCAGTACTGTCTACAAAGTTTGATGGGATCCGAGTTTCCTATCGACCGACCAAACGACAAGCGTACGCAATAACTTACTGAGGCGTGACTTGTCGTGACAGCCGTAGAATGGTTCGATTCAGATACGATTTGGGTTCGTCTGCGTCTTCGGAAGCGAGTTCGGAAGGCACAACACCATGGGACCACGCGTGATCTAATATATGTCGGACAACAGGATGGGAGAGGAACGGCGAGGGGCGCGAACGATTCGTAAATGGTGGGAGCATGAGGTCGACAGCTAGCGGTCAAACCGTATATCAGCACATTCGAACTCTGCTGTCCTCTCCTTATGGTCAGAACACTGTCGACAGCAAGAAGGCAATCATCTGTCGGAACATCACGACACCCACCATTAGCCCATCTCGCCTGGCGTGGCCTCCGAGTCGTAAGATTCCATCTTCCCCAGAACACCCTCCTCAACCTCTCATCCTCCTGATCTATCCCAAGCTCAACTTCAGCTTCTTCGAACGAGTCGAGTAGCTTCTCAGCCCTTTCGTATATCACATCACGGATCCTCCTATCAGCCCCATCTTGTAGTAATCTACTTCGGACAGAGTTCTGACTTGAATTTGCTGAGCTTGAGCTTGAGCGACGCGGATGGAGGAGGCATAAAGCGTACAAGTAAACCGCTAGATTGCAATCGGACGCATCAGGCGATGAACCGTGAACTGTTGACGAGGATCTCAACTGTACGATCAAAGCTCTAGCCTGGTTTTGAAGACTCGATTGCTCTACAGATTGGTCAGAACGAGGGGAACCCAGTGACTCGGAGGGGTGCAAGGCCTTTGGTTTTGATCGGCTTGGACCAGCTTGGGCTGTTGACCGCAGTAAAGGCGTCCTTTCGGTCGATGTCATGATCCGTTATTCATCCTTGCTCCTTGATAGGCGTAGCGAACAGACTGAATGGCGCCGTCGACGTCGAGCTGCGATTGACTGATACCCCTTACCGCTCAAGTTGTTAAGATGAAATGCTGGGATATCTCCCAATGGACCTTCGTCCGGTAGAGGAGCGCCCACCAAGTTACTCGGCTCACTAAGACAGTGGACAGCAAAGTGGAGGCAGGGCACACTGTACGAGACATCCCCCGTAGTCACGCAACAGTAGTGCGGCTGATGCGAATGCACCACAATGTCAAAATATGGGCGGAAGGCCAGCCCAGGCTGCAAGAAGCCCCACTACAGCACCCATCTGGCTTGAGCCTGCTCGAAATTGCGAGCTAACAGTTTCTCCCGAGATAGCCGCGGGACCCAAGATACGGCCCAAGTCCCAGCTCAAACCACCACATCCATCAACACCAAAGCACCGACGTTATAACATTCGCTGCGTGGGTGAAATCCTACAGGCATTCCATTCGAGTTCCCTGCAAATCTGCAGGTAAACGAGCGCCAGAACAATCTCGCCTCGAAGGACAGATGACCCCTGCCTGCTGCACCATAAATCTGTCGGCGTGAGAATGCGATGCATCAATGGTACACAACACCCATCAAATATCCCTGATCAAGCAGTCCATCCCTGATCCTGATCCTACACTCATTGTTCTAGCGCTTAGAACTTGGCGAAGCCCTTGGCGGCCTTGTTCTTGGACACTCGGAGGACGTTGAATCGGACAGTCTTGGAGAGAGGTCGGCACTGGCCAACGGTGACTTGGTCACCTTGCTCAACTCGGAAAGCAGGGGAACAGTGGACGGCGAGGTTCTTGTGTCGCTTTTCGTATCGTCGGTACTTGGGGATGCTGCGCGAGAGGAAAAAAATCGAGTTCAGGTCAGCCAATATGTCCTCTAACACTCCATCATATGCCGCATCCATCCGTTTCTGAACCCATCTCGCTTCCTCATCCCTCGGACATAGCTTTACGAGAGCCGCCCATGAATCTTCCTCCGTCGCAGCATGCACCCCTGATCTGACGGTAACCCTCGTTCATGACGCCAGCCTTTGCTTTCCATCTTCACTCCTCGTGCTCCTGTAATCCTCCCACAGCGACAGCGCGAAGATCTACACGTAGAAAGCTGTACTCACAAGTGAAGGTACTCTCGTCGGATGATGATGGTGTTGGTCATCTTGGTGGAGTGGACGACACCAGTGAGGATTCGGCCTCGGATGGAGACATCACCGGTGAAGGGGCACTTCTTGTCGATGTAAGTACCGTTGATGGCCTCTGCGAAAGAAACAAGTATATCAGTCTCAATATCATCGATCGACCGGATCCAGGGAGCATGTTTACAACAAGCGTAGGTGATGGCTCGGGGCCGTGGCCAGACAAAGATGGCCACACGATTTCACACTATCTCCTTGAATCGGTGCAAGACGATTGTCTGGCTGCAGTGATGCACAATCAAAGTCGTGACCATCTCTGCCTCCTCGTCCCCGTCCCTTGCCATACACACACCAGCCCTTTTCAACAAGGTCCTTCAACTCACCAGAGGGGGTCTTGAAGCCGAGACCAATGTCCTTGTACCATCGCTTGGTCTTGGTGGTGATCTTCTTGCCGCCTGAGTAGTCCAAATCCAATTCCACCCATAACCCATTCCATTCAAACCGTAGATGCACACAAAGATGCAGACCCAACAAGATCGTCCGAAATCATCCGTCATCCATCATAATGTTCCATCCCGTAAGTGGGTCGTTCGTCGTTCCAAGAGGAGTTGGAATACGATACATGTTGAAATTGTCGAAAGGCAACGAAGAGGGGGTCGTAGTGGGATACAAGAAAAGTAACAGCAATTCGTCAGCATTTCCCCTCTTTTGCACGTCGTTACAATCCATCCTCAAGCTTCTCCAGCATCTCTTATCCATGTCCTTCCAATTTTCCCAATATCCATCCGTTTAACAAGCTGAAAAGAACGTCGGCTGAGTCTGATACGCACCCCTGGACTTGGCGTTTTGGAAGATGTGCTGCTTCTGGAAAGCGGATTGAGTCTGCTCAGCCATCTTGACGGGTACGGTTTTTTGAAGGATAAAGAAGAGGAAAAGGGGTTTGTTTTGATGATATCAAGAGGACTTGTGATAGCGAGCACGAGAATTCGACAATTGCTAGCTAGGCAGGGTCAGCCAGTGAGTGAGGCGGTAGGTAGCAGAGGGAGAGAGAGTAGAGTATACACCAAACGACCAATACCAAGCGAGCGAGCAGGCAATCAAGCAAAGCAGCCAAACCAAAGTGAAATGTTTGCCATGCACCAACGGTGAGAGAGGATCGTACGGTGAGCACCACCATACCGCCCATAAGGCCCAGCCCATACAGTAGCTTAAGCTAGAAAAATACCTCGATAATAGACAATATGAACGGAATTTCGCGGAGTTTTGAACTTTTCTAATTCTACCTTGTGGCACACTGTTTCTCTCAACCATGTGGTTCCCATGCTTTATCATGTTTCACCATCGCTCGGCTCCGATGGGATTGACTGGATGCCAAAGCATGCATGACGTCTATGCATTTTGTCGATTTATTCGATTGTCAAGTTTCTGAAATAGCAATCCCGTATCATCTTGCTTTCTTCATTGCGGATATCATCTACTTGTTGGCAAGACAGCATACGCCCATCATGACGAACAGATCGCTCATGGCCAAGCGCCTCAATAAGCGGCAACAGCGGGAACAAGAGGAACTTCAGCTGCTGAAAGCTACTCAGCCAAAGGAGGAAGTACCTCAACAACCGAGCGAAGAGGAAGAAGAGGAGAGTCAGTCGACTTCTGGGCCGGTCAATGCATTCGCAGCTGTGAGTCTAGCTAGCCCTTCTGTAATCTGGCTGGCAGATCTCACCTGACGATTGGTATCAGCTTGGAGGGGACGGTGACGGCGATAACGAGGAAGAGCAGGAGGATGATGACGATACACCAGCTATAACGGTGAAGAAGGTAAATCTTCTTTATAAACACTTCCAAAGGAAGACTGTGGATACTAAATCATCGTTTTAGAGCAAAAAGAAAAAGAACAAGAAGAAAAAGTCTACTACGATAACCTTGCAAGACTATGAAGAGGAGGAAACGAGTACTGCGGCTGGAACACCATCAAAAGGCGGTAAGAAGAAAAAGGGGAAGAAAGACCCCTTCGCTGGTTTGGATGAGGTGGATCGGGCTTTGGCAGAGTTGAAACTCCAGTACGTCAGCTGTACGAGAAGCGAAGCGCACCTTGAGCTGAATCGTGTTTCGCAGATATGGCGAGGACAAGGATGCACAGGCCGGACCATCACGGACTACCGAAGGAGCTGGAGAGGCAAGATCCACGATGGCGTTCAGGTGAGCTGACTCTCTGATTGCCTTAGCGAGTGTGACTGGTAGAGCTCACCTTCCTAACATTTTGCAGAAACCTATTATCGGTGGACCCAAAGAATCTAGATGCCGATGCTGAGCTGCGACGCTTCTTCGGCTCAAAAGTGGTACGTAACTTGGAGATAATGTGATGTCCGGTGACCAGGAGCTCATGGCGCATCTCTACGCAGATCGCTTCCTCTGCTCAATCAGGTCCTAACAAGCATAGACCCGGTCCATCGGCCAAACTGCGCTATACAATCTCAAAACCTAAACCTACATATCCTCCGGCAACGTCATTAGCGGGTCTGATTATGCGAGAAATGATAGATACGGAAGTGGACGAGCTGTTTGAGCGGAGAGAGCGAGATCGGACGGACAAAGGGGAGAAGTGGTTCACTTTCGAACATGCTGGAGCTTGGAGAGAGATTGAAAGGCAATTCATGGGTGCTGTGAGATCACATGGTGAGTGTAGCTAGAACTCGCAAGAGATTGAGCCCGCAGCTGACGAGCAAATGCCCAGATCCAAACGAATTGATGGCGTTGCTCCAAGTTTACCCATGGCATGTGGATACTCTCCTACAAATGAGCGAGGTCTACAGACTTCAATCAGGTGAGCTAGCATCTTGCCATGATAGTCAGAGGACAACTAGCTCACTTCGTGCGGTATAGATATCGGTGCTGCCTCGGACTATGCTGAGCGAGCGCTCTATGCGTTTGATCGATGTCTCATACCGTCTTTCAACGTATCGTCTGGCGCTTCCAGGCTCGACTTTGACAGAGTGGAGAATCGACCAATGTTCACGGCGCTACATAGGATCATTTCGTATGTCCTATCCATTTACTCTTGTCAGTTCAGTGTGGATGACTGCGACTCGTAGTTATCTTGGCCGTCGAGGCTGCTGGGTGACAGCGTTCAACTTTGCCAAGCTACTCTATGCTCTCGATCCAGAGGTGAGCTGTTCGCCACTTGTGATGTGCCACTTGTGATGTGCAGGCACGGCACGAGCTGATATTTCAAAACGTATCATCTCAGAACGACCCACATGGCGCTGTCTTCTGGCTTGATTTCCTTGCCGTTAAGTCAGGAAATGCATCCTGGATTCTTTCGATGCTGGAGCAGGGCGATTCCTCTCCTGCCGCAGCTAGCTGGTTCGCTTACCCAGGCATGGCGTATGCGAAGGCCTTGGCCCTTCGGGCGGAAGAGGAGAGCACGAAGAGCAAGGTGAGCTGAGAATGGCAAGCGCTCCATGGCAGACAACTTGGCTGACTGTTTTGTTCGCTGTAGGATCACACCAAGAGTGATGGGGCCTTACAAGAAGCGATAACCGACTTCCCTCAAGTGGTCACTCTTCTGGCTGACAAGATCGGCGCCAGTTTGCCTGAAGGTACAAGGAGTAATCCCTTGATGCAAATTGAAGCAGGTTATAGGTGAATCGAGAAATCACCAAGCTGCGACAGGATTGCGCCCAGCTCACGTGTTTTTGCCCTTCTCCGTGTAGTGACTCGCCTTCAAACGTCATACACCTTCTGTCGCATATCTACGTCTCACGATCTGAAGCTCTATGGAAGGACGAAAAGCGGATTGCGTGGTTCTCTGCCCAGGTCAAGCTGGCTCTACCGAAACTCAACGAGCCCGATGCCAAGGCCGCTCGAGACGATATCTTAGCGTTAATACAATCGCCTCGAGATCCACTTGACGACGAGCTGCCCGTACCACTATACATCTGCCGTCACGTCCTGTGTTCAGAATCGACGTCATGGTTAGGCTTCTTACCGCCTGCGATAACGTCCAGACCCTTCCACGCATACGACCCCCTCCCGCCGACTACCGCGACCTCGGTATATGATAATGCCTATTTCTCAGGGGTAAGACACACTGGAAGAGGTGGACGAGGTGATGGAGCCGGTGGTGCAGGAGGTGGAGTAATGATGGATTTTGTGGGCAGAGTCTTTGAACTGGTACAGGCTAATCCGGCCGATTGGCAAGATAGGGTCATGGGTGCTTGGAGGGATATGACGGGTCGCCGGGAGTTCCAGAACGTTCCTCAAGAGGAGAGGGACAATGCCTTCCAAGCGGTAAGTAATGTCTGATATCCCGTAATCTTATAGCTTGACCTGTAAATTTAAGTTAAAACGTGGCTGAGTGAGGTACTATTGGCGGCTGAAGGCAAACTGAAGAACGGTGCTGATCTTTGTTGTTGATTCATAGATCATGCAATTGGCAGGTAATGTCGCGCAAGGTGCTCAAGGCACTCAAGGTGGGCCGACTGAGACGGGACAAGGAACAGGAACTGGCGGAGGAATGCCTGGAGGATTTCCAGGTGCTGCCGGAGCGGAGGATAGTGATGTAGAATAGGTAGACACAATAGCATACTGCATCTCTGTGACGACTCCAGCCGCGATCACATTACATATAATGTATGATACATCATCCATATCATTATCGCTACTACTCTGTACAAGAGTACCGAACTTGACTTGTATTGCACTTTTGAGCAACATACGTTGCAAAGCTTCAATTCAGATCAGTTTTCCTGTCATACTTTGATGAGCTGTCGCCGTGTCACCGTAGACGGATTCCGCGTGCCTGGGAGCCAACATGACGAAACGCGAACGCGCAACGTCAAGAGAAACAAACAGCAACAGCGATCAACTAACGAAGGGTTCATTCGTGCTTTACTCTTGAATATCTGATATCGACAGCTTGGAAACACGCTACTTTTACATACAACACATTCAACAACATTTCAAATCGAGGCATCATCGCGTAACGACCTGTTGCTGTTACAATCAGGACCCACATACATCCTGAGCAACTCGGCTTAACCGCAACCCAAAGGTCAAAGTTCAAAGGTCAATCGATCTTGTGGGATCGGACCGAGCATTAATCAGTCATCAGTCATCAGTCATCAAGCTACTAGGTCAACTCAATCACATCGTCGCGTTACGTTTAGGCTGAAGAGCGATACTTTAAGTCGTGCTATACCCACAAAGGCAAGGATTCAAACGCCCAGAGGAGCTGGCGAGATTGGACGAGATTACAACAAATTGACTTGACACAATGTCTGCATATGGAGATACGTATAATGTCCAGGTGAAAACCGGAGTATTGGTGACTTGGTAAGTTCCAAGTTCCAAGTTTGAGTTTCCGCCAACGTCTTTTATCGATAGCGATAGCTCATTTCATTTCTATTCCAAAACAAAATGACAGCGACTCGGCAGCAAAGCAAATCTTACTGCATCTCGATTCACAGAGGGACGGTCCCCGTAAATTCCTCGTGAGAGATAGTAAGTCAATAACGATCTTTTCTGCCGCATGTTGGACCATGCTGGTTGCTGGCCCTGAGACCGTCATCGTCATTGTCACTCCCTTCATTCGCACTGAAAAAAAAAAAAAAAAAAACACACGATGCCAGATAAAGAGCACTATCGATGCTGACTCCCACTCCGCCTCACTTCACCTGAACTTGTTCCTTGCTCTTCGTTTCGATACTTTGTATCGATCCTCGCGTACATCATACACCACGCCTGCATCCACCCACAGTCGATGAGACGCACGTCATGATCAAGCGTGAATACGTAGAAGAGATCAGAGAGTTACTTCAAGACGAGGTACGTCCCCGTGTCCATGATGCGTTTTATGTCTGTCCAGAATTTTCCCTTCGTCGGCTTGGCCAGCCACTTGCACTTGCCTTCCCGTCTATATCTTCTGGAAGGACTGACTGTGCATGTAGCCCACTCCATGTTGATGTTGGGCATCATGCTCAGTCTCAGTCCAGGGAAAATCCATGTGACCCTCACATCATACGATGCTAATAATCGTACTTGTCGCTCGCAGCTCGAAAAGAACACTTACGTCCAGGATCCCAATATGTGACTGGGTAAATGTATCAAAACGGATGCGCTTCCCCGTATTGTTCATATGCTCGATGTGAGAAAATCACGAGAGAAAGATCCCAATTCGATATTATATTTCACTTATATACCACGCATCGCCCTCTATACCAACCACAAACATCGATCTCCGTATCATGTCTAATCAATCATTATGTGCATGAAATAGTACGACAGGACAAGGAAAGACAAGATAAGACAAGATATATTATATACACCCTGATACCTGTCCGCTTGTCTGCATTAGATGTAGCAATCTCTACATGACCCGTGAATGCTGGAGCCGGCACAGCATCGTGTCCTGTTCTAATCCTGCACACAAGACCGAAAACGATATCCACACCTCTCATGGTCTTTCACCCTTGATGCTTTCATTGCCGCTCTGCGCGCTCACATATTCACTCCCACTCCCGCCTTCGGTCGATGTTGATCCTTCCCGATAAGCCAGCCTCTGCTGCTCATCAGTCACAAATGAGCCTGTACCACCCGTTGAGACCAATTCTGGTAACTGCGGAAGGTCCGGGTATACAGGGATCGTATTTGTATTTGTATTCGCACTCAAGTTCGTGCTGGTGGATGATTGCAGCTGCTGCTTGGGCATAATTGGTTGGGTGGGCTCGAAGGAGGGCGTACGAGATGCGTTGGGCCGAGGGATACGAAGAATGATCTTGGGTACGGTATTTGAGGGCTGAGACGGCATAGTATCCGGAAGTACGGATCGTGTCGACGATGGCTCCGCCTGAACAGAAGTAGCAAAAGGTGCCGTTGAGTCCGCCTGCGATTCTGACTTTGTGGTGGTAGCAAGCGGCGCTTCCACAGCAGCAGGGCCTATTCTTGAGTTTCCAGTATTCCCCTCCCCGAGTGAGACTCCTGCTAACCGTCGCATGGCTGCATCAAGCTCGTCGTTCCCTTCCAATTCCTGTTCATTACCGGATCCCAGCACTCCCTCAGATCTTGACGTAGGCAGTGGAGGCGGTATATCATCATTCTCCAACTTCAATTTACTCAACATTTTCGCTGACGGTGTCGTTGCCTTGATTGTAGCCTTATTGGCTGGCGGTTGCGTAGGCGTATTATGACTCGTCGAAGCTTTCGTCCTGGTCGGTGTGACTGTATTCGAATTAGTAGAAAGTTTGCTTCGACCTTGAGCTGGTTTTCTAGCAGGAGGCGTTATATCCGCGCTAGCAGTTTCATCGGGCTTTCTTCGATCACGCAATGTCATACGTGATACAGTGGCTGTTTGAGGCGTACTGGCCACCGATGGAGCAGCTGATTCAGGATTGCCCGTGCCTTCGAAATGGCCTAAGAGGGTGTGAGTTCGCTGTAAGTGGGATTGCGAGGACAGCTCGTTGGGGAATGGAGCGAGTTTGCCCGTCCGTCGTTTCTTGGTAGCTTTCTCGAGCTATCAGTTATCAACAATATGAAATCAGCCCGCATGGTCGATCCGCGATTGGCAAAGAAAGCTTTCACCAAGGGCGAAGTTTCACACATGAACGGCGCTACTCACATGAACAAGCTCTGCCTCGGTCCACCAATCGTCGCACCCTTCAGGCAAGTCCCCTGTCATCCCTATAATATGACCCATGGCTGCACTGGTCAAAGCACGATCGCTATAGCCTCCCTCTAGTACCGATACGACCTTGCCCTCCGTATACTTGTCGGCAAAGGCCACGATGTCTTTCGTGTATCTCGAGAAGAACGATGTCTATTTGATTCGATCCCCACACACAAAAGATCAGCGTCTGAGAACGATACGGCGTTGCTAATATCCATCAGGAGATGATGACTTACGGGGACCCTCCTATCATGCCGTTGCATACCCTGATGCTCGTGCTCACAAGCGTCAAAGCCAGCACTTATCAACACGATGGTCCGTGATGGGTCGGCTTCGGTCTGTTGCATGAAAACGCGAGCTTTCTCCAACAGAGCCAGATAAAGAGGATATATTCTGGCGTAAAAGTCTGCCTCGTCCTCATACGGTTGAAGGTGGATATTTTCTCTGCAAACAATGTACGGATCAGTCGGCAGCAATGAAGAGTTGGATCATCGTAGTAATAGTCGCTCACATGTACTGCCCATGTGCCGCTAAGCTGATCGAAGCGTCCTTGATCAGGTCTAGATCGCCATCCTGTGAAGATCCATCAGTACCTGTCGTGTTTGTGAATTTGCAGAGAGTATCGTGACTCACCTCGCAAGGATAGCTATACTGTGACGACAACTCAGTCAATACCCATACTCATGGAAAATGATGATGATCTTCGTACTCACTATGTCATGCACGGACCCATAGAAACCCTTCCAGCCTCTCCGTCTGCTTCCGTTTCGACTGGTCATCATCATCGGTTTACCAGCTTTCACTTGTAGATCTTCTGCATACGAGGCCGCATTTAACGGCATTACCAGTGACTGTGTCCCGTTACCTATGAGAACGACAGGGAAAACGGGTGTCAGCGCCTCACATTCAGTACAAGGAGTACTTGGCACCCACCATGGTGCAGGTCAAAGTCAATGATGATTGCTCGGTCGATGTCATGCTGCAAATAGCCTGTACAACGCAGTCATCAGCTTTCAAAACTGTGTATGCGAAAGATTTGGTGCTATAGCTTGGACTTACCATGCATAGCTCCAACGACTACATTATTCACGTAGCAAAAGCTACAGTTGATAATTCAGCCATTGTTAGCATGCAAGGCTGGATTGGTACGTCGCTGATCTGGGCTCACTCACCCCGAAGGTAGATCCTCCCCACAATGATGACCAGGTGGTCTAATCGCACAGAACGCCTTGCTGAACTGCGGCAAGGCCGCAGAAGGGAGCGATTGAGCGGATGTAGAAGGAGCAAAATATGCTTGATTATGGGTGCTTGTTTGTGTGGGAGGTGTGGATGGTTCCGCCTTAGTCTCTTGGCGAGGTGGGGTCGGTGGTGATGATCTTGATCTTGAGACTAGGTCGACCGCCTGACATACCGATTGGATCTGGTTGACAATGGACGTAAAAGGAATATCAGTTGATGTCGCGGTAGCAACTTAGCTCTAATATTAACGCGATGGGGATTTACTTACTGCTCCCTCGATGGCTATGATACTGCCAGGACCGAGATACAAATCACCAGGGTTAAGACCCAAATCACCTGGAATCTCACATCCAGTCTCTTTGATCTTCTCCACGGCTTCGCTAGCCCATTTTACCAGATTCTTCAAGTAATCCGAGGTGGGTATATCTCCTTTTGACCCCGAGGACGAGGTAGCTCCGGCTCCGAGATAAGGGAAGGGCGCTTCTGGCGTAGGAGCGTGAGCGAGCTGTACGGCTGGGTGATGTAGGAGGATCGAGCCTGGTGTTTGGGGTAATGGTGGCGGTGGTATTATATGCAGGTATCTCGTCGTGGCTGATTTCGAGCTTGATGATCCAATGGAGAGGGAAGATAACAGTCCAGATAAGTCATCCGCAGCTGAGTTTGACGGTGTAATGTATCCAGAGGAGCCAGATGGTCCAGCGGTCTCTTTCGGTTCGTTCGCTTCCAGTCTAGCTACCGCAGCTGCCACTCCGAGTAAAACGGCTCTCAGTCGTTCTGGCCTTTCAAAGATATGTGAAGAGGTGGAATGACGGATATACTTGTGCTGTAAGCATGCAGGCTGGATGAACAGTCCTAACGGTGTGGCTGAGCTTGAAGCTTCGGCTGTGAGGTTGAGTGGGGACGTGCTCATATTGAAGAGGGACGTGATGTCATTGAACGGTACGAGTAATATTGATCACAAGTCGAGAGAGGTTGTCGTTAGGGATCAGTCGGATGCTATCTGAGCGCGAACGAGGTGGTTCCAGCAAGATGAAGCGATTCGTGCAGGGTGGTCGGATGTGCTTGACCGACACAAGGGGGGGGGGTCCGATCTGTAGAAATAGGGATTGAATTTAATTGCGTTAAGATAGGAGGATTTGAGAGGATAGAGGTTGAAAAGGTGTCAACAAATCGAGGATATATGCAATGTCATGGGGTAGGTGGATGTTGCCGCCTCATCGCATAATCCCTGAATGTACTGTACCACACCACCATACACCATACAGCATGCGTACCATACGCCTTACATTACTCGTACAGTACTCGCACGCTTATTCCTACGCGTTCCTCTCTTCATGTTTCACACCCTTGATATATCCAACAACCATAGCATCCAACTGATCCCTCTACATCGCATTGATCAGATTCAGAGTACAGCGACTGGACAACAATCCAGGATGGCACCCCCTGTACCAGTACAAATGGCCAAAGGGTCGGTTGTCAATGGTAAACAAACCGGAGGAACAACATCAATGTCTATATCCGCTTCCGACGACGCGCTTCCTTCCCGAAAACATGACCATTTACAAGACCAAAACAACCAAGATCAAAATCAAAATCAAGACCAAAGTCAAAGTCAGAGTCAGTTTCAACAAGGCGAATCATCCACTTCGACTTCGACTTTGGAACAACACCCAAAGATGAAGAAGAAGAGATTCTTAGGTGTAGATCCAAGCTTGATCATCTCTGACGGTAGATCAAAGAGGAGACGAACACCCTCACCTCCTCTTGAGAATGCGGCGGCAGAGACAGATAAGGATAAGGATAAAGATCCCAAGGATTCACAAAGGGCAAAAGAACTCGGTTATGTCATCTATAGGAGAATAATGGAATCCAAAGATCCAGAGTAAGCTTAATTTTCAATGCTGCTTTTATTCGCTCAGATGGTCTTCGTCGTATGCGAATGATGTAAACATGCTAATAATCATCAAAATGAAACGCGTTCATAGCGGTGAAGATATGGCTCACCCGTTTATAAAGCTACCCAACAAGGTGAGTCACCGCCTGATTAGATAGTCAATGCGGCGTAAATGACAAGGCTGTCACTGCATACCCCCGAAACATACCTTCTTTCCTTCAGAGCTCAGTCCAGGAGAAACGATACTAACATATGTTTTTCGCATCTTAGCGAGCTTTACCCGACTATTATGAAACAATCAAACATCCCATGTCGTTGGAAATGGTTCATGCCAAGCTTGATGCGGCGGAATACCAAACATTGAAAGCCGTATGCACCGATCTTGGACAAATATTCACCAATGCTAAGCGATGTAAGTCGTACTCTTGCCTTTGCCAGGTGATGCTTGTGATCGTTATTAACGAACAAGCCTAGACAACGTGAAAGAATCGTTATTGTTCCAATACGCGAAGAAGCTGCATGTGAGTCCATGATACCCAATTTGACCTCTTGTTAACCGCCTCGAGGTACTGATTTTCGTCCCGCTACCTTTCCAGAAAATGACCAGAACATATTACGCGAGCATAACCTCTCCAGAGAAAGCGAAAGAGGAGTCGGATTCGGAAGGCGAACACGATCAATCCTCAACGTCCAAACCCCACACGACTCTCCCCGCTGTATCAGATGTGCCGAAACAAGAAGATGATGCGGATATGGATGCCGAGGGAGAAGATGATCCGGAAGGCGATGTGGATATGGAGTCGACATCGCACGTCGATGGGGAGGCACATTTGTCAGCAGGACGAGCAGGAAGGAAGAGAGGGAGCTACATGAAAGACGGACCGTCAGTGTACAAGCTCATCAAGCCGGTACTCAAGACTATCAAAGAGACAAAATCAGATGAGTAAGTGAGAAACATCGATTTGTTTGTTGACCAATATTCGCCTCGCATGGGAAGAAAAGGTGCGCCGAATCTGACCAAGCTGTTCTCTTTAATCCTTGTAGTCGAAGCGGTCGAGATGTCTGCGCTATCTTCATGCGCCTGCCCGACCGTAGAGAGTTTCCAGATTATTACCAGACGATCAAGAACCCCATATCGCTCGAGGAGATCGAGGTGAGCCTCCACAGCTTATTCAAACCCCCCAATGGCAAAGTCTGACCGTATAAGTGCGGTCCGGTGCTGATTGCTTTTTATTGCTTGCATCCACAGAGCAAACAGGTCGGAAGACGATATGAGGCATGGCAGGAGTTTTTCTCGGATGTGGAATTGATGTGTACGAACGCGATGGAATATAATGAGGATGAGAGCGAGGTGTATAAGGATGCGAGGCAGATCATGGTGAGTCTCTGTAGCGTTGCTGCTTGGCGTTCTGATGGGGGCGTCCTGGCGGAAGAGTAAATGGGTTAACGGAATTTTGCCCCTCTGAACCGATAGGGATTGTTATCACAGCTTCGCAGGAACCTGCTACTCCGTCTAGAGAACCCTCAGGTCGCAAAGGTCGCCAAAAGCAGATTATCACAAAGTACCGTGACCCCTTCGCCGTCAATACGACCATCACATTTGCCCTCCCATTTGCAAAACTACGGTCCAGCACCCGGCACACCGGGATCATCATATTCCCCCTCTCCAGCAGCTATGATGACTGGTCCTGGCGGTTATCCTCAATCACCCCTTCCTATCGGCCACTATCCTCCACACCCATCCATGATGCCACACAATACAACGCACGGTCCTGGCTCGGCACGATCTGTCTATCCTCCTGGATTCGGAATCACGGTAACACCGAATATTATGGCGCCAGGACCGGGACCGGGGCCGGGTCCGGGTCCGGGTCCGGGACAGGGACATGCGGCATACCTCCCTGCTCTGCCTAAAGGTGTCGTAACGGAGGAAATCGTCAATAATCTCCCTCGGTATCCAGTGTACGAGCAACAGGCTTGGGCTCAATCATTAACGCCCTTGGCGCTCAACATGTATCGCTCGATCTTGGCTTCGCTTGATGCTCGTCGAAGGGGACCGATGGCCCCAGGACCAAGTGGAGGGATGTATATGAACATGAACATGGGCATGACTATGGGTATGGGTATGGGTAATCCTCCGCCCACTCCTTCGCCGTCTTCCACCTCGAGTTATCCTCGTCAGCCACTACCACCGCAGTCGCAGTCGCAGTCGCAACCTCATGCTCAACCGTACCCTTATCCTCATCCCCATTCGCAGACATCAGCTTCACCAAGAACGGCTTATAAACCCATACATACGCCTACCCCTGAGCCATCGCACTCTCAATCTCAATCCCAATCACATCGCTCCTCGCACGAGCCTACCCCTTCGCCTCTACCGACTTCCACACCCCTACCGCCATCGGCTTCACCCGTAGCACCCAAGCCCAAACCCGCGCCAGCCTCGACGCCTGCTCCTGGAATAGCGAATGTAGAAGGGGCCAAACCGCCTATCCCAACGATCAAGCATCTCGACTTTAATTTCTCCTCGACAAGTCTCGTAGCATCTGGTAGTTCTGTTTCGAGCAAGAACAAGAATCAAGCTTTGAGACTGAGATTACGCAATATGAGGGGTGTTACGACTCATTCTTTGGCATTGAACGCTACTACGAGCGAAGTCGAATTGACAGCTTATATCGATGAACCCCCTTCGCCGTTGGCGGCCACATCCACTTCACCGCCCAAGTCGGTAACGCAGATCAATGGAAAAGTGACGTCGAACTCGAGCCCGAATGATGCGCCGAATGGCGGCGGAGACGGATCAGCTATTTCAGCTGCTTCTACCTCTTCAACGCGATCCCCACCCGTGACGATGCCAGAACTTTCATTGAGGATAAACGGTAATTCGGGACCATTACCTCGCTTCGTCCATTGCAGTGCGAATGCGAACGGTTCATCAACATCACCACAAAAGATAGGCGATACGACTCCCAGCCGACGGCCGGCGGGAACAGAGGATACGGCGGCACCCAGAGGGATCAGGTGGAATATACATGTACCTACCAGTAGGATGGAAAGCAAGATTGAAGTAGTGGCTACTAAACCTGGTGCTTTGGCCGAAACGACTACGATCCATGTGAATCGTCAGTATTAAGAGAAGAGTGGAAACGGAATCAGAGGATTTTCTTTCATTGGTTCATTGGTGAGTATGAGAGGAGGTAGTCCGGAATAGTCAACTTCGGACATATCATATTGGCTTGTCTGGATAGGGGAGGAGCGGAAAGCAGAGTGGGAATGGAGGATCGGGATAGACCAGTTTTTTTTTTCGGTGTCTTTTGGTCTAATGGGTTGGTCTATCTGTCTATAATATACATGCGGCTACCTACGTTGGGGGTATTGGATACTGTAATGACCATGATACTGTATATGTGCATTTGTATGTACAGTACTCGTATCTTACAAACTAATAGTATTCGAATTGGACAACGACGAACGGGGCCATCGAAGATGTCCTTGACTCACATGTGTGTGTAGTCTGCGCGATGAATTGATCCGAATTGTCGGAACGGGGTGATTGATACCATACCGATGCGTCGTCGGTCAACTCGAGTGCATCAATCCCCATTGAGCACCCCGGCGATAACTAGTTGCCTTTCAATTTGGTCTGGTTGGCTCACATGCTTACATGCTTCACTCTTTTCACTGAAATATCAATAAAAATACACATACAATCGATTATGATAAAAATCAATCAAACAGTGACAGATATGTTCAGTACTCCTATGCACGAAGTTGACTAGAATCTATTCCGACATTGGATAAGCTATTACATACAATACACTCGTGCTCCCCAACCGACAGAGAATACCACCTCACTTATATCTTCACACAGTCTACACATTCGATTTCAGTACAGTCCTGCTCCGAGTTCCTCTCAGACAAGTCATCCGTTGATGCCTTCTCCCTTCTCCAGATTCTTGCCGTCCTTCTCCGCAGTATGAACAACAGATCTCACATCCCCTAAATCACGACCTAATATCCCCCGGATGGTATCTTGCAGCCCCTCACCCTCGCCCTCGCTTTCGCCTTGGGCATCAGATTGAGCAGACTTGGCAGTATTGAGGAACCATTCTTTGCTCATATAATTCCTTACACCGTCTGGTAAGATCACCACGACGTTTGCTGTGGGATCTTCTGCGATGGATCGTCCGCCTGAGGAACGCAGATATTTGATAGCTCCGGAGAGCGCTGAGCCTGATGATCCGCCCACGAACAGGCCTTCGGTACGGCTATTGTGTGTGGGTAGCGGAGAGCAAGACGAATTAAATGGTCAGTGATTAGACTACACTACCGATATGATAGTGAAGCTCTGGATGTTGAAGGGGAAAAGTGTAGTAAGCAGACTCACATCAAGCGCTTCGTCATGGCGAAAGCTTCCTCATCGTTAGTCTTTATCCACTGGTCGACGACAGGCGGATTAGGGTCAAGCACCTCGGGGAAGAAGTCCTGCGGAGAGATATCGGTCCAAATCAGATGAACTGTACAGCTTGAGTGACGGACGAATGCGAGCGCGGTCGATCTGGCAGCCCCATACAAAGACTTACATAGCCAATCCCTTCCACCTGATATGTTCCTGGCTCACCACCACCAAGGATCGACCCTTCGGGATCAACAGCCAGGATAGTGGTCCGCTGAGTCACAGTTGTGTCCCTGTTGGCATGTCCGTTGACCTTGCCATTGCCATTAACCGATTTCGCTTCTTTGTCCCGGATTGCTCGACCGATACCGGTGATGGTGCCTCCCGTTCCGGCCCCAGCTACAAGTACGGAAATCGATTTGTTTGGCAAGTCTGATGTTTCAAGGGAATGCTACGAGAAAGATGATTAGCTTTACTATGTTACAAAACCGATAGGACGCGACGTTGAAGCTCACCATGATCTCCTCGTATGTGCCGAAGTAGTGAGCCAGTGGATTCTGAGGATTCGAATACTGATCCAGAATGACTGCTCCTGGGATTGACTTCTGCAACTTCTTCGCGATGCCTGGAAAAGGTGGATGTCATATGAGCTAGGCTCCTGTTTTGAATAGCTAGCTCAGGCGAAGCTCAGCTCACCGATATGACTTTCCGGACTATCCCAGCTGCGATAGAACATAATATCAGCTTTAAGGCTTGTAACGATAGGCAGAAATACTTACGCGGCTTCAGTCCTGAAAGAATGCCTGGTCAGCTAGGATCGCGGATCTGTAACAATCGAGCAGCTCACGGTGTCCGCACGATCTCTGCCCCAAGTGCACGGAGCATTACTTCCTTCTCCAGACTCATCTTGGCAGGTAGGGTGATTATACACCTAAAAAGTGTGTCAGTGAGCTGTGTGGAACCCAAGTACGTAGATGGGCCAGGAGTAGCTCACTGATAGCCTTTGATCGCGCAAGCTAATGCTAATCCGATGCCTACACGAAGCATCATCTGAGCAATCTCTCACAGGCATGGCCTCGAAGAGCTGAGGGACCAGTCAGCTTACCGGTGTTCCCGCCTAGTACGAACAGACTGATCAGCTTCAGCGAACAGTTTTGGAACCCGTTTCGTAAGCTGACTTACTCGTCGGCTCGATTACTATGCTTTGTCCGGGAACCAAAACACCTGTTTTCTCAGCATGCTCAACCATCCGCTAAGAAGGCATCACAGAGTGAGCTACGAGATTCTGAACGCCAAGTTCAATTCTGGCAGCTCACCTTCGCTATTCGATCTTTGACGCTACCTCCCGCGGAGAAGAATTCGCATTTTCCGACTATCGATATCAAGGAAGTGACGAACGACAATCATCAATCACATGTTGCAAGACGGAAGCTTGTTCCAGCACATCGATAGACGTTCAGCTCACGCAGATTGCACTTCAACCCCTCCTGTGCTCTGATGCGTTGTAGCTTGATCAGAGGGGTATGTCCCACCGCATCCAAAGCGCAGTCCAGGACGCCTTGCCAATGATGTGTTGAATCGCCACCCATCTTGAGCAGTATTGTGTGGTCAGTCTGGAATGTAAGGTAGTAGATTGGTCGTCAAATTTTGATATTGTTGTAGAGATACTTTCTGTGTTCTTGGACACCACTCTCTGTGCTCTCCAAGGTAGGAGGAAAAATAAAGGAGACGATGAAGAAGAATGGAACGGGGTTGGGAAGGTATGGGGTAACCTTGTATGACGTGCAAGCAAGTGATCAGTTGTCATGTGTGGTGTTTCATTCAGAGGTGGTGGTCAACCCGGTTATCTTCTAACCAGTTCCGCCCGGTGCATCAAACACAAACAAATGTCAAGTTCCGTCCGAAGGCTTTATCACAACGGTGACCGCCGCGTGGGACGAGGGAAGTAATCCACGTCATGACATTCCTAGGTCTTGCCACGTGTCGTTCTTTGTTGCTCTTACTTCGGTTTTTGGATTTTCAGCGGCGATGTTGCTGAAGATGGAGGATCATGCCAACATGAGGAACAGATGTTACTCTGTTATCGTGAAGCATACTTTAGTCGGCCCAAGTATCGATCTACATTGTTATACCACAAAACTCAGCCATCACCGTGCCAGGAGCAGCGCGAGCGTGCATAAATATCGGGAAGACTAAGACTCCAGAACAATATACGCCGACCTGCTGTATAACCCTTCGCGCTTTCCTGATACATAGACTCTGCCCAACATGGTACGTGAGCTGAACGCAATGTCGCTAGGAGCAAGCGCATGTACCCAGTTGACGATTGAAATGAATATAAAGAAAATCAAAATGATCAGCAGGTCGCTCGACGATCACTTGCCCTCCTCTTCTACAGCTCCTCACCCCTTACAGCGAAATCTCGCTCCTCACTTGCATCCGTTCCAAAAACCTCGTGAATACACTCGAGCGATGACGGCAGTCAAGATGGATCGAATGTTCGCCAAGCCTTTTGTAGATGCTCTTGGAGGCCACCAAGACGGCGTCTACTGTCTCGGAAAAGACCCAAGGAGAGTAGCTGTTGTCGCTGGTGGAGGTGGTGATGGCGAAGTGATCGTACATTCCCTTGCGCTGAGAAGACCGCTGTTGAAGATCCCAAATGCGCACAAGGGGATGGTAGGAGGGATATGTTGGACATCAGAAGCTCAAGATGGAAAGAGAGGGATAGTGACTTGTGGTAAACTGGATGGAACCGTCAAGATTTGGAGATCAGACGCTTTCGCACCTGGATTGAGAGATAAAGAGGTCTTCACAGGGAACGAATTCGCCTCTGGTTCCGGCACGACATCGACCGATGTATTAGATACTGCAGGCGCTATTGGAGAAGGAGGCTACGAATTCGACGAAGAAGAAGGCGGTGGTTTATCGCTCGATTCATCGAAGAGAGATGCTCTGGGATCGAAATTAGAGCCTACAATGACATATACCAGCAAGAACGGCTTCAACTCCATCGATCACCACCGGACCGAATCTGTTTTCGCTACGGCGAGCAATACAGTGCAAGTGTGGGATGAGAATAGATCGGCGCCCCTGTCGACATTGGCGTTTGGAAGCGCGATGGAGACTGTTGCGGCTGTCAGGTTCAACCAAAGTGAAACGAGCGTATTGGCTAGTGTGGGCAATGACAGAACTATGTGTCTGTATGATGTCAGGACTGGAAAGGCGGAGCGAAGGATCGTTATGCAGGTGAGTTTTTTTCAAGTTCCCTACATATAAACCAGTCTAGAACCGCATATACCAGCGTCCTGCTTTCTGCTTTCTGCTTCCGTTGCTCGACGTCGCTGATCACGATATATTCTTCAGTTCAAATCAAACGGTTTATCATGGTGTCCCACCTTACCTACGGTCATGCTTCTCGCATCAGAAGATCACAATCTCTACACCTTTGATATCAGGAACCTCAATTCGCCTAGCCAAATTTACAAGGGTCATGTGGGAGGAGTCATGGGTTGTGACTGGAGTGAGTTGGCACATTAGCCCATAGCCCGGTTCATGGGATGTATAGATGATTGACGCTCTATCGATTAGGTCCTACTGGAGAAGAGTTCGTTTCAGGTTCTTACGACAGAACGATACGATTGTGGAATAGAGAGACGGGCAAGTCGAGGGATGTATACCACACGAAGCGGATGCAGCGGTGAGTGAAAATTTCTCATCGTATTTGCAACGATACCATGGAGCAATGAGCTGTTGTGCATGGGCTCAGGGGCATATATACTGATCTGTGGCTTGTTGTTGATTTGCGACATCTTGCAGAGTATTCGACGTCACCTACACGCCTACCGCCGATTTCGTCCTCTCCGCCTCAGACGACGGAAACGTCCGAATTTGGAAATCCAATGCCTCGAAGAAGCTTGGTCCAGTCTCGACCAAGGAGAGACAAGCGATGGAACACCGACAGAAGCTCATCGAGCGATACTCGACCGAGAAGGGTGTCAGATCAGTCAAGGAGAGGAGGCATGTACCGCAGAGTATACATAACGCTACCAAGTTGAAGAGGGATATGATTGAGGCTAGAAAGGTTAAAGATGATAGGAGACGGAGCCATACGAGAGCTGGAAGGGAGAAGCCAAAGGCAGAGAGGAAGAAGACTGTTATCGTGGAGCAGAAGTAGCGGTCCATGGATGAACTTCTTCGAAAGTGTCATTTTTGGCCCTGGCCTTCTCTGCTTGGCAGCGATTGCTGACCCCAACCTATTATACCGGTTCATTGTTCGCATATATATATCTTTCCAGTAGATGCATGTGTATATGTTGTATCTCTATTACGCTGGCTATAACATTCCACCATTGGACTTGGAAGCAGCATGCATGCATGCATGGATATGTTTGGTCGTATGAGCTGGCAACGCATAGATAGCATGAAAGGCGAGAGCGGGTTCATCCTTCCGAATCGCGGGCCGTTGCGAAGCCGAATGTACTTGTCACACGCGTTTTATTTCACTGAAGCGCATTTGGATGCCATCACAGCGTGCCCTTTGATACACAAACAAGTGATTTAGACCGACTACACATAGTCAAAACATTTATATACACTGAAATCAGCTTACAAGAATCGCACAGCATATTATCCATCCATCATACACGTTCATCCTATAAAGGGTGTACTTTGGCCAGCACGGGATGTCGAGACAGGACGAGACACATACCAATCGATCGTAACATCCAAAGACGACTCACGCGTTTCAGTTCTCGTCTTGGTCGTACAGAACGGAACCGCTGTTTGTGTGTGTGTGTATGCGGAAGTGTGTGTCTGCGTCTCCACACTGGCTCATCCTCAGCTGCTAGGTCCTGCATGAAATGCACGCGTACCCCAACAAGCACCATGCTTAGGCTCGATGGCAGTCGCGACACGAACGCGGATCCTTTCGCACGGACTCATGATGCTCAGCGCCCGCCCTAGCCCTTGCTCGCGATATAGAGTTCGCTCTCGATGCGGTCGATGCGGTCCTCTATTGAGGATAGGCATATGACACTCCAAAGTGGCTTGAAGTCGAAGAGTGGTGGGTCTATATTGACTGGCAGGATCTGCGAACACGGCATGTGCTGTACATGCACACTTCAATCTGTATATCTATATGAACACACCTCGAGGGTCGATACCACCCTCAAAACGCAAGAGATGAATGGTCGATCAAGTTGAACGATGTTCTACTATACGAGTACTCTTGCTGTGCGGCTCAGGCTCGGATAACACCAAGCGTGAGTGATTAAATAGAGGCCTAGCGAAGGTTACTGTCTGTCAATCAATCATACATACCGTGCCCGTGTGTCCGTGTGTCCGTGTGTATCTATCTATATGCGCTCACGCTTACGCTTCGACCCTATCCCAAAGGATGTAAACAACCTCTTGACCCCTCTTGACGCGATCAACAACTCGGTCCTCACTGTAGCTATCACAGCTACAGTAGTAGACATGTAGTCACAAGTCGGACCCGCTTTGACGCTTGGTGCACCTGCTCCTTGATTTGTTGACTCCCATTTTCCAGTTACCCATCCTCACTGGCCTTCACTGTTCTCCATTTCTTCATTTCTCCATTATCATACATCCACCGACTATACTACTGAGTTTCTCATAGATCATCCAAAGTTCTCACTCTTTCGACATCGACAATCGACGACCTCGGCGCGATATACCGCAAACTGAGTGTTATACTCGACACCCTATAGACCGACTCCGAGGGCATGTCTTCCTGAAATCCGTTAGCATGCCCTCTTCGCCGCCTCTTTCGCCCTCGCCTCGGCGTTGGCGAGGTACGTCCGAGCAACCCCACCCGGCATTTGCAGCCCTCTTGTCCTCTTTCGAGACCACGTCCACCTCTGGTCATTCAGATCGTTCTGCTCCCGACTGGGCTACGGCAAGGGGTCAGACAGACGATGAGCGCTCGACTGGAAACGGAAACGGAAACGATCGAAGGGTGGATGAAGATGATGAAGCTGAAGTGGAATTCTTGACTGCTACTCAGTCTCCCGATCAATTAAGAACCAATATCGGTAGTCAAGCTGGTAGTAGGACGCCTGAGATCCGCACAACTTCTCCGTCCCCTCAGCGACCTGTACCCTCATTTTCTTCAGTAAGGTCTTCACCTCTGCTCCCTCCCAACAGAGGACAGCTGTTCGGGGAAGACACTAGCGCTACGATTGGTAGAAGCGGGCTCGGACCCCGTGGTATCCTTTCTAACGACACTTGTGAGTTACTTCACTAATCTGGCACACTTGTGGAAGCACATCCCCTAATCATAGGTTTCATGAGCAGTCCGACCCCAACCTTTCGACCCTTCACTCGTTTTCAACCCGATTCCACCCCAGGCCACTGGTCAGTCCATTGCGACCATTGACGCAGCATACGATGGCGTCTTATCACAACTCGACGCTCTCGCTAATCCCTCCCACCTCCCCATAAACCCATCTTCTTCGAATGTGGATGAAGGCATAAACCGATACATTCCCCCTCCCGCGTTCCAGCCTCTACCTATCCGACAGCCCCTAGTCGGTCTAGGTATTCGATTTGGCGACTCTCCTACGACCCGTGATCCCCCTTCCAGCCCCGTAGGCGGTATGGGCGACTTCACGATTTCAAGGCTGTCGACGGTCACCGAGCGAACCGAGAGGTCATCTACTGCGAACTCCCCTACTAGCTCACATGGTCAAGGTCACGAGCGATCACCCACTTTCCCTGGAGCATACAAGGAGGGTCCTTCGTCGTCCACCATCGCCAGCAAATACCCTCTACCCTCCAGTCCGGTGAAAGGTCCCAGATCAGCCTTCTCGGCCGTCGGTCCCAGCAGTCCTTCCGGTACGCCTCAAGGTACACCTAAGAAGACAAGCGACCTGATCAAGATGTTCGAGTCGAGAGGAACCGGTCCTGTGCCTCTGCCTCAACCGCAATTCACGCCTTCATCACCTACCAAGGAAGGACGTACAACTGGCACTTCCACTCCCGCTCGACCCTCACCAGCATCCCGTATCCCGCCTCCTACGATGGAGACACCTTCAACCACAACGGCAATTGCTCATGCGGCGTCGGAGCCCTTTTTCAACCCTCCACCCCCATCTTCTTTCCGAGGCGTCACTGGACCCACCCCTCCCCCCAAGTCTGCCTCACCTTTGAGCCAAGTCAGAGGTATGATCGCTTCCTGGCGTGCTCGATCCGGCTCACCTGCCCTTGGCAATGTGGCTTCACCAGGTAAGGGTGGCGATGGACCTGGTTTATTTAGGAGTGGCGACAAAGGTTGGAACGTCAGTATTCGACGAAGAAGGAGGCATGAGCGTGAGCTAGCCGAGCGAGCTCCAGACTCGCAGGAGCAACCGAGGGATCAAGGCGAATCAGAACGCATCGAGGCTGAGCGAACGCCGTCTTTGCGAATAACAGGCGATGGAGAAGACGAAAAGGATTATGAGAAGGGCGGTGACGACCAACCTAGTCGATCGGCATCCATTCGAAGCGATAAGAAGACAGCTTCTGAACCCAAGCAACTCACTGGCGATGTGAGTTTGCTTGTCGTGTACCTGACCGATCATTGAGGGAATGACGCTGATGACTGATCTATCAGCCTATTCGCACTGGAGGTCTATACTACCTCAATGTACATGACGAGGATCGCAAACCGAACTATCAATGGGTTCGAGCCGACGGTCGTTTATACCCGGAAGGTCTTGAGCTCACTTGGGTTAGCGACAAGGGACGAGCGACAGTCACTCTTGATCTTGAGTTTTGCGATGGTGAGTGACCTCTTGACCACACTAATGTGATGCTTAGAAATCTTTTACTAACGATCGGGACTGCATCTGTGGTAGAGGTTGCTTCAACATATAGCCCGAACAACCCTATGGCCGGCGACGACATCGGTGCCCTCGCTGCCAAACGACAAGGCGAACTCGCGGATACCTTGTATCCTTTCAAGCTGGTAAGATATGTATGGTTCTGTGGGGTTCTTGATCCGAGCTGAATGAACTTGTTTTAGGTGTACGATGACGGTGTCGAGCGACTAGCGTGTGATAGTGCACGAGATCGAGGTGAGCTGAACAGCCTATCGGCCCGTTCGAGATACACAGCTGACCCATTCTATGCGTAGTGCGATGGGTCAACGCAATCTGGACTGTTCTCGAACGTACTCGAGTGGCGCCATCAGCTTCTCTGCGAGCGAATCGATCGTCGTCCGATCATGGCAGCGAAGCTGGCGGTTCCGCTTCTACTCATTTCACCCCTGCCGAAGGTCATCAGCCACTCCCATCGCCCAACATGAGCGGCTCTCACCCCTTGTACACCACCGACGATGCCGTCATTGAGACCAGCGGTGGTTTGCACGCTCCTATCATCCAGCGCGGAAGCAGGCGACTGGCTGCAGGTGGACTTGAGCGCACAAGAAGCTTGAGACGAGTTGCCAGTGAGGCGGATCTGACCGAGTCTACTTCGGCGCCACCCCTTCCTGAGAAGGACGTGCCATCCTCATCTACCACGACAGCAATCCAGGACATTCCTCTTACAGCACAGACTGCCGAGAGACCACTGTCAAGGGACTTCACTTTCGCTCATGGTATCAAGCCCCCAACTCTCATGTCCGAGACTTTCTTCTCGCCTTCAGAGGGATTATCGACTTTCCAGACTCCGTCAACTAACTATCAATCATTGGCTGAATCATCTCAGCAATTCAGCGCCGCTCCTTCGTCATGCGCAACTGCTACTCCTGGCCCGTCGTCTCAACCTCTTGAAAGTCCCTCGGGATACACGACTGCTCGATCTGAAATCGCGCCGACTCCTGCTACTACTGCTCAACCTCTCTCGGTTATGTCAGCTCATACCGTACCTTCCAACTCGCAGAGTGCTTCTACTCCTTTTCAGTCTGCGACAAAAACGTCGTCTGGTCAGTCTATGTACACTGCACTTACGCCTGCTACTACCTCTCGAGGGTTGACCACTGATCCTGCCTACACGGCTCAGCCTGGCTCTTTCACGCCTGCTGCGACAGTTCGAGATCTTCCATCTTCGCCGTCGGCTTATACCGCTCAACTGGGCTCTCAGACACCGATGACTACTGCTCGGGAGTTCTCTGATCGACCTTCAACCACTACAGCTCCAGCAGGCTCATTCACTCCGCAAGGCACAGCTCAACCTTGGACGAGCATTACTTCGGCTCAAACAGCTCGAGGTCCGCCTACTGAAATGGGGACAGCTGAGATCTTCTCACCCTCGGCATCCAGTCATACTGCTAGACCGGATACGCATACTCCCGCCGCTACTGCTCGAGGTTTCAGTTCGAATTCTAGTCATACCGCTGGTGCGGCCCCAGCGACTGAGACCCCGATGGGCACAACTCAGCCATTGAGCAGCACTATGACAGCGCATACCCCGTTTGCTCTTGATACCCCGGCCGGGACTGCTCACCAATTCACCGCTTCCACCTCAGTCCATACCCCTCGTGGCCCTTCCCCGGCCGGAACTGCTCGAAGTGCTCCCTTTACTCCTGAGAGTGGTGTTCCTCATCTAGCCATCACAGGAGCCTCGCCGAGCGATCCGACTGAGGGTTACGGAACTGCTCAGGGCACCGTCACCACTGGTCTTACGGCGCCTTCGCATGCTCTCGCTACTGCGACTACCGGAACGGTGTCACAGCCGTATGGGACTGCAGGTACCTCTGCCTACACTGGCGCATCGGGCCTCCTTGGATCTCCCTTCCACACACCTCCTCCGCCAGCTGATCGTGCGTCTTCTCGGATGTCCAGATCGTCTGTCTCGACCTACCATTCGGCGCCTCCTCCAGTACCTTCCAGAGATTCCCACTACTCTACTGCATCTGCAGGCAAAAGCAGTACGAAGGCGCCCTCCACCGCGTCTACACCTTCCAGCTCCAGTGGTACCAAATACCAGCTGCATGATGCTCCTGTTCCGAGTCCTTCGAGCACCGCTAGAGAAGCATCACCCTTCCCTACCGCAACAGAAGGTGATCCAAGCTACTTCACCGCTCGTCGTCCGAACACGAACTATGGAACTGCTGATGATGCTCATCCTGGAGCATCGGATTATTATGACCGCCCCCCTACCACCCGATACGCGACATCCACTACCCATCGACCTTGGACTGGTTCTATGGGTACAGCGCCCACTTCCCCTAGCCGATCTCCCAGGTCCTCAGAGTGGAATACCGCTCTCCCACCCCCGATCTCCCGTACGGCATCATCCGACGCTCCTTCTTCAGATCGATTAACCGATGGCCTGGGGACAAGGAGAGGTAGTCGAGCTTGGACTCAGGTGTCTTATCCGGACTCGGACGACGAGCTTCTAGCTGATCTTGAGCGGAGGTCTTCCGATGGTAGCTCGGTATCAAGGAGGACAAAGTCTAAGTATACTGCTGCTCCAACTCCATCGCGAACGATGTTCACTGCCCAGACCGGTGGTGAGAGATCGGGTCGAACTCCTTTGGGAACAGCGGTGGAGAACACTTTTTATACCAACGCTAGGCAAACGGCTTACACGACCGCTCCATCTTGGCACACTCAGAGCACTCACTACGCCACTGTGCCCCCTACTCAGTGAGTTTTCGAGATCATGATCTTGCAAGTTGCAACCGTCACGCTGATATCTGAGTACCTTCGATAGGTCGTTCTACACGGCGAGAACATCTCAGACCGCGCCTATCAGGGCTGAGCAGCCTCCACCATTGCCTTCTGCGGCCCCAACTGAGAGAGAGGCATCGTCGACCGCTGTTCCCTCGAACTCTGAGAACCGGATACCGAGGATCCCGCCGCCAGTGATCCCTGTTCACCCACCCAGGGTGCCAACCACACTGGAACCGACCCCTGTCATGCCGGTCAGGCTGCTGCCACCGCCTTCGCCCTCATTCCCATCCTCGGTCCCAGGATCATCTAGTGCCTCTTCTACTATATCAGAGTCGACAGTGACAGCGCCCCGGGAGGTGGCTACCGGCTCAGATGTCAACAGGTTACTCGTGAGTTTCTCAGATAGCTGGCATCCCTCATTCAGGGAATGGGGTGCTTGCTAAGATCCCAATTATACTTGCAGAACTTTCTCCAAGGTCAGGAGCAGGCCAGACAAGGCCAAAATACTCGTCTCGGCAATCAGCTTGACCGGATCGAACGCCGAGTTGGCCAAATAGCCGAGAACCAAGTTGCCATGGCAGATAGAGATCGACCGCCTCCGCCACCCTCGAAAGACGACGATGAGTCTCCTCCGCCGTCTCCGACGTCGTCTATCACTTCTGCCTCTTCGACTGAGACAGCTAGACCTGTTACCCCTCCGCCGGCTATAATCCCGGAAGTGATTAACCAACAGTTCGACGATCTGAGAAATCTTCTTGGCACCCTGATCGGTCGACAGGAGGATCTTCTCGGTAGGCAAGATGAGCTCGCTCAAGAGATGGCTAGAAGACGAAACTTTGACGTCGAACTGCCTGATCGAGGACCCGGTATGGCGAGACTGGAAGATCTCCTGAAACGCGTTCTTCAGCGTGTCGGAGACAGCGAATTTGCCGATGAGCTGCTTCAATCGCAGTACGACAAGAAGCCGGTGTATCCCGCTTCTCACGTGTCTACGCCCCGAAGTCAGCTGACCAAGGAAGGATCAATGTATGAAGGTGGTGATTCAGTCTATTCCGGCGAATTTGATGTTCGAGGTAAACGAGCTCCTCCTAACAGTATCGCTTCGAGCTATGATCGAAGGAGACGAGGTCCTCTCAGCGAACTTCCGGAGTCCGAGATACCGTCCCCCGAATTCGACGAAGCCTTCGCCCTGGCTGGTCTGCCTCCTGATACACCTCCGGACGAGTATATCACTCAACAACGTGACATGCCGCCGCACCTTGCTCGTCGAATGCCTCGTCAGACCCCTGGTCCTGCTCCTCAACCTCAGATCGTTCCTCAACCTATGCCCATCCAAGAGGAATCGCCCGAAGAAGTGGAGTATTATGATGAACAACCGGAATACGAACCTGAACCTGAACCCGAATATGAACCGGAGCCTGAACCTGAATATGAACCCGAGCCTGAAGCTGTCACCGAGTACGAACCCACTCCGCCTCCTGCACCGAGGGAATTGACTCCTCAGCCTACGCCTGTCCAACCGCCTATCCCTTACCGAACTGAAGAAAGCTACCCTGATGAAGATGGACCTTACGACGCGGATGCTGCTCATCGGGGTCCATACAGACAAGGTCCCCCTCCTCAACCCGTCGATCTGCCCACTCCCGTCAACAGCCCTCGGAACATGCCGCCTTATCAACCCCAACAACCTGGTATGCGACCCGGTTTTGCGCCTGCTCCCGGAATGCCTGCTCCAATGCCGCCTGGCCCAGGTATGACCGATATGCCAAGACCTTCTCTGCCTCGTATTGCTGGTGTCCGTGATCCTATCTCTACTACTTAGTAAGTACTGCTAAACTATGTGGTCTGCGGATGGTTTCGCTAATGCGTCATGTCCTTGCCTCCACTAGCTTCCGACGTGGCTTCCCGCCTGGTCCCATGGGTCCGATGGGTCCTATGGGTATGTTCCCCGGCCCGATGGGAATTCCTGGTCCTGTAAGTTCACCCTTTGCCTGATTCCGGATGTATGCTGATTGGTTTCATCAGGGCATGGGTCCGTTCATGCCCGGTCTTCGTCCTGGTATGCCTGGCTTTGGCGGTCCGATCGGTCCAAATGTCAACCCGTCCCTTCGTCGTGCTGGTTTCTTCCCTCCTGGTGTCACCAGCACAACTGGTGACTATGGTCTCCCCGCTGCTGCTCGATATGGCAATGCCGGTCTCCCGCCTTCTGGTCCAACCGCTCCTGGTATGCCTCCTCGACCTCCTTCTGGCCATACAACGACGGCCGACACTGGTCTTGGAAATACTACTACCGAATCAACTGTCTCTACTCCTGCCACATCGACGCCATCGACACTGACCGAACAAATCGTTACGCCTGTTGCACCGACTACCGTTCTTCAAGAGCCCATTCACATGCCTACTACCGCTGATTTACCGCCTATTCCTCTTTCTGCTTCTGCTGTTCCAACTGTAAGTCCCCATCTGTCTAGACAATGGGTGCTACCTGCTGAAACACTTGAATGTACCGCAGGACGACAGCTTCCGTCGAGCTCTTGGGAATACCAAGGCTCTCGCTGCTGCTCAAGGCGAACAACAGAACGAGATGTCGCGATACTTGCACGGGATGAGCGATCAAATCGCCGACGGAACACTCGCTACCCAGAACCAACTCGCTGAGATTTTAGGCGATATTGCTACTCTGCGTGAACAGCTCAAGCCGAAGCACATTCATGCCCGTGTCCTTCCTGATGGTACGGTAATGCTTGATAACGGTGACATTCTTGATGGTATTCGAGGTGCTCCTGCTCCTGTCCCTCCTGGTGTTCCAGCTCCACCTCCTCCGCCTCCTACTGCTTCTCATGTCGAAGGCAAAATCTTGCCTAATGGAACAGTCATGGCGGGCGGTAAGATTGTCGATGGCATCAAGGGTGCTCCTTCAGTCGCTGCTCCGCCTACCCCAATGACCATTCTGGATGAAGCGGTCGAGGAGGAACAGGTCAAGAACGCTGAACAGGATCAGAAACTTGCTGAACTTCAAGGAAAAAGTAAGTGCAATGCGCTAAGTGTACCGATGATATGAGTACGCTAACGCTCCTTTCCTCCACAGTCGAGGAACTAATGCAGCGAACCATGCCTCAACAGCCTCCGGAAAGAATCTTTGAAGAAGAAGAGGTCATCTCCGCGCGCGCCGATACCAGCTCTCCGGCCCCCGCTATCACTCCTGGTTTCCCTCCTACTATGCAAGGCACTCCTGCACCCACGCCTGGTTTGCCACCGACAGTGATGGGAACGCCCGCTCCAACTATGGGAGTCGCGCCCACTGCTGTTGGTCCGCATACCGATATCCGCCGTGAAAAGCAGATCATCAAGGAGAGAGAGGTCATCCGAGAAGGCCCAATCAACCGACACAAGGAAGTTACTATCGAGGACGAACTCACCAGAGACATGGTCACCGAAGTTCCACCAGGGACTCTACCACCTGGTACCATGGCTGGCACGATTCCTTCCATTTCGGTGGTACCACCGACCGTCGTTGGTACACCTGGTCCTGGCTCCGGAGATTTGGCAGATGCGCCTGCAACGGTTGTCGCTGCGGGATCAGGTACGTCTGCAGCCCCACCTCCTTCTACCGTACCACTCCCGATAGCAGTGCCAACAGCGGAACCTACAGCTGCAAGCACTGCGCCTCCTCCCACAACCGCGCCTCCTCCAGCTCCGACGTCTTCAAGAGTTAACCCAAGAACCGGCAAACCTCTCACACTACCCCCTCCGCTCTCGACTCACTCGATGTCGCCTATTCAAACGGACTACAACTATGCTGCCCAACCTACGAACCATCTTATACGAGAAGAACACGAAGAGGTACGTCTAGTATAACTACGAATATTCTGAATAAGGCTGACCATTGTGACGCAGATCATCCAACGTCCCGATGGCGGTCCTCCTGTCCACACCCATACCACCACTCGAACGTACACTCAACTCCCTCCTGGTACAGCTGCACCTGGTACCGTCCCAGCTGGTACTCTGCCTCCCGCGACTGAAATGGGTAATATTGCCCCAGCTCCTGGTTCCTTCGGTCCTCCAGCATCTGTGCATCCTTCGGCTGCTGGTCCTGCGCCAAAGACCGTCGGTCCTTCGGCTTCCGTTCACCCATCTGCTGGTAAAGCTGCCACAACCGCTCCTCCGCCTGCAACCGTCTTCCCTGATGCTGCTGGTGCCCCTGCCATGCCGACGATCGCACCCGGTGCTCATACATCGGACCATCAAAGCGTTGTTCAACAGCCTTTGGCGAACATCCCGGCAGTCAAGAGCTCTCACGAAGCTGAGGTTGTTGCCCCTGGTCCCGTTCCTATCGACTCGAGGAACGCATCGACAAGCCACACCGTCCAGCCTGCGAAGACGGTAGCTGATCCTTCTGGCGTGGCTCCTCCTGGTCCGGGGGCTCCTACAATCGTACCTGCGCCCGCGCCTGCTACTGCCGCTCCAGTACCAGTCAGCAATGTGCCTTCTGCCAAACCTCCTGCCGCTGCATGGGATACCAATCATCCCAAATCGCCTAAGCCTTCACAAGCTCCTTCTGTCGCTGCAAACGTCCCTACAGATGGAGGCAAGGGTGCTGCTGGTCCTCCACCCGCTACCACGGTCGCTAATGTTCCTACCGCTCCTGTTGGCGATGCTGTACCACCATCTGGCTCTGTCGCTAACGTCGCTCCAATGGCCGAAATGCCACCAATGGCTCCCAGCGGTGGCGCTGTAGCTGGTCCGCCACCCTCCTTGCCTGCCGATGCCGGTGCAGCACCTTCGAAGAGTCCCTCGTCCAAGGGCAAGAATGGTGTGCATTGGGACAGTATGATTCCTAACAAGGAAGTATCTGGTCCGCCACCAAAATCACCTAAGACCAAGTGAGTGCCTTGATCATGGGTTTTTCGAGTGTCGTTTTATTGGCTGACATCGCGTCGATTCATCACAGAACCTCGACAGTTGGTGATGCGCCTGGTTCAGCTCCGGCAAGTGTACCAAGCGCTGGCGGCTTCCCTCCTGCCACTGACCTTCACAACGTCCCGCTTATCACCGATCCTAACGAAGCTATCGTTATTCCTCCCGAAGCACAGCCCGCTTCAAAGCCTGCTCCTATACCCGCATCTACCGACACTAAGATCAAAGAGACCAAGTCCTCACCTGGATCTGGTATACTCAAGAAGCCAAAGTCGAATGAGAGCCTCAAGACCACCACTCCACCACCAGCCGGTGTACCGATTGTACCTTCCGATACCAGATCTCACCCCGATCACGCTACAGTAGGTCAACCTATTCCTACCGTAGGATCAGACAAGGCCACTCGAGTTGCCGATACGGCGCATGTGAGTCGGCCACCGACTATGGAGGAGCTGTTAGCTGAGGGTAGAGATGTGTTTGTCCAGCCACCCGGAGAGACGATTCATGTACCATCTGCCGGTCCACCTGCCAAGTCTGGCTCAAACAAGCTTAAGAAACCTGTCCCTACGTTCATCGAGGGTGATACCAGCGATCCCAAGAACGTCATTAGCCACTTGCCTACCGGTAGTACAGCTGGACCACCGTCTCGTGCTGGAACGCCAGCTCCGCCCTCCCGTGCTGGTACCCCTGATCCCGGTGCTGCCCATACTGGTCCTGCTTCGACAAAGGGTGCGACGCCAGCCGACATTCCGGTCCTAGAACCCGTTATTCTTCCCGACGGTCGCACTGCATATATCCCCAGTAGACCTGTATCACAAGCGAACGTGTCTCCAGCTGGTGTCATGCCCGACATGGCAGGCGGTGCACCTCCTCCTCCGGGTGCTCGACCGCCCTCGACCCTCAAGAAAGGCAAATCGCCGACCGCTGGTGGAGCCGATGGTGTCAACGAGACTACTGTCAAGGAGAAGGAAAAGACCAAGTCACACGTTCCGGCCGAGTCGGAGCTTGGAGGTGGTCACTGCAGCGTATGTTGTCCTCACGGACCTCGAACACACGGTGGTGTACCTATCGAACCTTGCGAACACCAAGACGGTATCCTCGGTCCGATGGCCAAAGCTCCTTCTGGTCCCGCTGGGCCCAGGTCGAATAAATCCGCCAAGGGTGGTAAACCACCTTCTGCACACTCCCTTGGACTGCCTGCTGGCGCCGAGCCTTCTGGACCTGGAGATGAAGTCAACATCGACCAAGTTGAGGGTGATGTGGTGATGGGTGACCAGGCAAAGAGTGGCCCGCCTAGCAAGTTGACTAAAGGAAAGAAGACAGGTTCGCTGTCGCCTGAAGAGGAAGCCATGGAGGATGCAAGGAAGCTGGCCGGTAAGCACTCATCTTCTTCATAACACTCATATATATGTCAGTGGGATTGTGTATTGATGCGGATGACTGTGTACCTGTATATAGTCAGGCAAAAGGCTGCTGCCGAACAAGCTGGTGAGTGCAGCGACATGCCTTTTCCGCATGGTTTTGAGCCGTAACGTGCTATGCTGACGGACTGCTTGCACTCAGCCGCCGAAAAGGCAGACAAGGATGCACGAGACGCAGAACGAGCTGCGAAGGCGAGATTGGCTGAAGATCGACACAAGGAGAATGCTGAGGCTTTGGCTGCTGTCTTGAAAGCACTTGTACGTCGGAACGCACTGTACATCAAAGATCGAATGATAGAAGGCTGAACGATCCTGACACAACAGGACGCGCTCGCTGCTGAGAACAAAGCTACCAAAACCATGTCAGACGAAAAGGCGAAAGCCCAAGACAAGAGGCGAACGGACAAAACTGTCAGGGACAAGAAGATCACTGAAGCCCTCGACAAGCTTGTGGCCGACAGGGAAGAGGCAAAGAAGAAACAGGCTGTGGACGATAAGAAGCCTGGTACCCAAGCTATCCTGGACGCGCTCAAGTGAGTCTCTCGACTGCTTTTTAATCCAATCCCACGTACTGACCACAAAACACTGCAGGACGGCTGGTGATGGTCAAGCTGCATTCCTACGAAAGCTTGCTACCGAGATTATGGATCAAAACTCCAACCAGCATCAGCTTACCCAACAAGCTGCCAAGGGTGCGGCTAGGGAACAGATCGGCTTCAACTTGGCTGGATAGTGAGTTCGACTTTGCTAGGCTTGTGAATCACAATGATACTGATGGTAACGTTCATTTCAGCTTGGATGACTTCTCGAAGGCGTTATCTGTGAGTTGAAGACGGTCCTACCAATTCGCACTGGATCTAGTCGCTGATCTCCTCTTACGTAGGGCGAAGTTCGAGTATTGCTCAAGGAAGTTGGCGATCTTAGGGAATCTCGACGTGCTCTATACATGTGAGTTGAGCATGATCAAATGATTGATTCGCACGAAACATGAGCTCATCAGACTTCCACGCGCAGGGAGCTGGCCGAGTTACTGCTCATGAAGGGCCGTCAATCTGCGGGGTAAGCTTTCCCGCCGTATACGAGCTTCGATATTAACGCTGACAACGCATTCTTATGCAGTGATCTCATGGCTATCTTGCCTTACCCCGCTGCTCCGCCCAAGAATCCTGCTAATCAGCCCAAGAAGGAGGAGAAGAAGGTGAGTCAGGCTGTGACCATACTTCCAGGATACTGGAAAGCTGACTGTGGCCTTTTCCATCATCAGGATAACCAGCCGAAGCAGCCCAACCAGCCCAAGGCGCCCGCTGGTATCCCGGCTTGGGCTTCATGGCAACCCATGGGTATTCCACCTGTAATGGGCCGACCCTTACCTCAACCTGGTGGTCCTCCTCCTATGCCAATGAATTTGGGTGGCGGAGCTGTTCCTCCTCCTCCCCCTCCCCACGTGAGTGTTCTTCTCTTCGTTCTTCATTCAATTAGACAGAAGAGACATGGCTGACGTGACTATGCGCAGGGACGACCTCTTCCCCAGGTTTAAGGTCTGATGACAATGAACGATCGGCGTGGTAGATGTACTATAGTATCGAAATCAGAATGATAACGTTTTTGTAAACTGATAATGCGCCAACCGTATATAAAATACCCGGCATCTGGCCGATTGAACATTTATTTTCCGTTTTGCTCTGATAACCGTCCAATATCTCGTTTCTTCTCGGCAATGTGTCTTGCGCGACTTCGGGCTCTGTTCACGAAATAATGACTACGAAATGCATATGCATATAGAATGATATGCAATGGTGTTCTTATGTGATTTTGACGTGGATTGCTGGGTGGGTGGCAAACGACAAGGGGAAACAAGTCACGTGACTGGAGTGATATTTCGCTCGAAGCGTTAAGTTAAGGCAGAGTCCATCAAGTGAAAGCTGCACACGATAGGAGTTGTTTTCCGAATTGACAATGGTTTTGAACCTGTCTCTTCATCGCACATCTGTTGACAACACATACAGCTTCGAGGCATCTCCAGGTCTTCTATTCATCCACTGCTTCACGCCAGCAGCGGTATTGTTAGGATCTTTCGCGACCAGCACTCGATATGTTGCGCGCTACATTTGCTCGAAAGGTCATACGGCTAAGATCAGCCCGAGTCCGAATTGCTCAACGATCAGTACATGGGTAAGTCAGGTGAAACGCCGTTAGCTATGTCGTGAAGTGCCTGGTATGCTTACATCCATACCTGTATGGCAATGCAATCCCGTAGATACGAATCTTCGGAATCGCTACCTATATTGACAGACCTCCCGCCGACTCCGGAACCTACACGACCGTTCCCCTTATATCAACGACCTCCTGAACCGCAATATATTCCCTTGAATCAAGAAACACTCGATAGCTTGCCATCCAGCTCAAAATTGTCAAAGGAATTGAAAGTCCGTTTGACGAAGAAAGCAGTGGAGAATCTGCCAGAACTGCAAGAAGAGGACATCAAGCGGTTCTACAAAGATCTAGTACTCACCGGATTGGAAGATGCAGGACATGAGAAATTGGCGTTGGAAGCTCCGGAAGAGCTGAAGAGACTGCCATTTCCCGCTGAAGAGAGGAAGGATATTCTCAGAGAGCTGGAAGACAGGCTGCTCGCACCCTTGCATCGGCATCAGCGGATTGGAGTTCCCACTACTCAGGAAGAAGGAATAGAGAATAGGGTAGGCCAAGTCGTCAAAAGTGAGACGGAAGGCAAGAGAATACCGAGACATGTTCGTCTATTAGAAGAGCTCGCAGAGCTGGCAGTGATTGATCAAGGACCTAGTGGGACAAGCAAATCGCCGGCTTCTCAGACAATGCAGCCTGCTAGGATGGATATACCATTGGGTGTGGTCAGCTCAAGGGAATGGAAAGCTCTTTTTGAGGAATTTGTGAGTCCAGCTGAGCCTCACCTACCGAGCAATGCAAGGGAAATAGCTGATTTCTGTCCGTTGTAAAGCTTGCTCGGAAGGATGCTAGAGGTGCCGAAAGTCTTCTCGACGTGATGCATGTAAGCTGACCGGTTTGTAATCATACCGAAGCAAACTGAGGGCTGATCGTGTGATTGGTGATCGACTCATATAGCTGCATGGTGTAGCAGTAGACGAGGACCGGATAAGCAGCGTCATGAGGACTGATGCGGAAGCGGGAAGAGTGGAGGATGTGGGTCGTCTGATGCTGGAACTGTCTCAGAGTGAGTGTCCTGAGGCCGTGCTTGTGTTTTTGTTTTTTTCTTGGGTGTTTGCCCTCATGTTTGCTAATTGAAAATCGAATGTACGTTGCATCCCCACAGGTGGACTTCCTATCACGGACTCGCACAAAGATCTTCTCATCCTTTCTTTACTTCGCAAAACCCCATCTGAACCACGAGCAGCCATCAACCAGCTTTTATCCGCCGAAGCAGCGGGCCAACCGTATCCACAATCTTCATACCATGTAGCCATCACCCACCTCACCAAACCCTCTTCTTTCTTGCAACCTGACGCCCAAACACGGGCGATGGCTTGGGATTTATTCACGCAAATGCGATTCGCGGCTCATCCGACACCCTCGAGGGAGATGTATAACACGATGATCCGCACTTGTGGCGAAGCGACTCAGCCACAGCCTGAACGAGCGAGGGACTTGTGGCTTGAAATGACTGAATCTGATAAGATCCAACCTACTCGAGACGAGTATACCTCGCTCATCAGAGCCCTCGGATCAACCAAGAAAGACTACTTGGAAGCTTTCGACCTGTTGAGGCAAATGCTGGCAAAACACCACGACGCGACTTTCGTCCCATTCGCCGAAGAAGATGGTGAAGGTGGATCAACATCATTGCCTAGGTTCTCTGCATACGTCCCTTCTTTGGAGACCTTCACGGCTCTCTTGGAAGGTACAAAGCGGGCTGGAGATCTCAATAGGGCGAGATGGATCTTGACTGAATCTGTCAAGTTGGCGAGAACCGGTCAGATGCTTGGATCTAAGGATTGGATGAAGGGGGTCGATGAGGATGTGTTGAGTGGAGTCTTCATGACTTACGCCGCTTGGAAGCCTGTCATTGGTCGACATGCCGTCAAGCTGAAAGAAGGTGCTCAAGTCAGCGCAACGGATCAAAATACGTCGCCGTCATCGGGAGAGCCTGTCACGAGTACAGAAACAAAAGATGGTGGAAGCGCGGGATCAGGGCAAGCGAATGAATGGCTTGATATCGACGTCTTGGAAGAACTGGTAGAGCCTCCCGTCGAGAACGCAGGAGTCCAGTCACGCACTGAATCGACAGAACATATAGAGTCGACCGAGTCACAGCAAGAAAGCGAACGACCTGTCGTCCCTGTATCAAGTACCGACGCCCTACGAGAGGCGGATGCTCTCTTCCAACGAATTTTACACGATATTAGACAGGTCCGAACCTCGACATCCGATGTGCAGCACTCGGAGGAAGTTTATCTACCCTTCAAGAACGTGCGCTTGACACCTCGACTTGTCAACTCGTATATCTCCGTCCATCTCGCTCATTCGCCATCGCTCGAATCTGCCAAGCAGAAGTACGACGAGACTTGGTCGACCGTCTCTGAGATCAGCGGCGGTATTGTCCGACCGAACGGATGGACGTATCTCCATGTTTTGGAGAAGTGCTCGATGGGCAACCGGGGTGGAGTGTCAGCCGGTGATCGAGCGATTTCCCTTGCGTGGGGTCAGGAGATCTGGGAGTCATATCTCACCTGGTCGGAGTCTGCCACAGAAACCTTGGCAACGATCATCGACCCTTCCGCCAGAGCAAGGCAGACTTGGCTTGCAGGTCTGGGTGAAAGGCAAATCGAGCGTATCTGGCGTGCCAATATCCGATTGCAAGCCGTCCATGGAAGTGTCGATCGATCATTATCGCTCTTGGAAGACTTTGCGGCGCGATACCCATCAACAGAGATCACGAGGACGTACGCCCCATTACCCAATATGGGATTCAAGGTTAAGATGTCGACAGCTGCTACCATTCCTGAAGTAGCCGTGCCCCCTTATTTGACGTTTAAGGACGTCGATGTTCTTCATGCTAGGCTGGTGAAGACCGGTGGACCTGAGAATGGGTGGAATGCCGATGGACTCATGAAGGTCAAGACGATCATTCGGGGTTATGAGGGAAGACTGAAGGAGCGAAGGCGATGGAGGATGCGTGGTTGGCAGAGGGGTCGGGATACGCGAGGCCAAATGGCTGAGACGGAAGTGCTCGAGAGTGGTCAGGTAGGTCCAGCCAAAACGCAGACGCGGCAACTGTTGGAGCAGTCTCGAGCGTATAACGAGGCTGAAGAGGAGGTGGAAGAGGAGCAGGAGTATTGGGAAGAACATATCGAAAGTCAAACTTCGCGAGTCTGAGTAAGGACGCTGAAAGCCTATGTGATGAGTATGGAGTTAGGAAACTATCCGGAGCGAGATGGGAAAGATAGATAAATACCCTGCACGACATTCATCATACCCATCCATTAGTGACCAGCATACCCAGTCCATAGCATCACTGCGCCATTCTATACCAGAGTTGTAATCCACTCAGATATATGCATTCCCCTACCACTCTAAAAATGCTTGTTCTGCGATGCTTTAAGCAATGCTGGCTTTTCGTGCTTGCGTTCTGGCGCCGCAAGATGACGATCGGGTATACTTGAGCTTCGTACAAGCGTAAGAGGTCAACGTCCAGCGTTATTCAAGCAGATGGTATGTATGGCTATCTAAGGTTCGCAATTCACTCATCAGGTCCGCTTCTTACTGACACCAGACGAAGGTTTCTTCTCGGTATCAGACATGTAAGCAATCTCATCCTCCTCTTCGACTTCTTGCGCAGTGATTGCAGCATCCTCTTGAGAGATAGCAGTATTGAGCGGTCCGTTCCAGGTATTCGGCTCGATCTTCTCGCCTCGACCCTCTCGCTTGGCTCGAGACCACATACCGACCGAAGGGTCAGTGATGAATTTCCAAGTCACGTATGGCCATGATTTGTGCGAGGGAAGGGGGTCGTAGTATTCCGACGCGATTGCTCGCAATTGGGGGAGTCGAGTCCATGGGACCGAGGGGAAGTCGTGATGCTCGTTATGGTAGCCAACCTAGTCACAATGCGAACAACATGTCAGCAAAGTAGTTCGTGGAGATTGAATGTCCAAGGGTCAAACAGAAGGATGAACCATGGTTTGCACTCACGTTGTAACACAAGATGTTGAGCCAGCCATAATAACTGGTAGTTTCCTGCGCCAAGCCCTTGATCAACCAGTCCTCTTCGCTCATGCCCTTGGGCTTGGTCGAAGCCGTAGGCAAAGGTCCCTCCATCAAATAATGCTCAGCGATGAAATGCGCTGCGCAAGGATGCAAGGATCCAGCGAAGAAGGAGCTCATGATCAGGTAGATGAGGGGTTTCCAGCCTAAAAAGTGGACGAGGAGGTAGTCGAATGAAAGGATCGAGAGGAGGTTGATGGCGTGCCATTTTGTGGGGGTTTGAGATCGAATGAAACCTGGTCGCAGGGCGTAGAACAGGATTTGGAAAGTCCTATACATTAGCCAAACAAGGATATCAGCGTGATTGCTACATCAATGTATTATATATATTGCAATTTCAACGACAATCTGGGATCTCACCACACTCACGCAAAGAACGTCTTGCCCGCCACATTGTTCAGCACCATAGCCTCCAGCTTGCTCGGCAAGTCCGTATCAATTCCATCCTCGCCCAAGAACTTGTGGTGCTCAATATGATACCCCTTGAATGCCATCGCATATGGAACACCGATAGACAAGTTCGCGACGATGGCAAGGATCTTGTTGGCTCGGATAGACTTGAAAGCGAGATTATGCGTGATCTCATGGATGGCCAAAAAGATGTTTTGGTTGGCGGTACCGCCTACAATGTATGCTGTTGCGAGGAAAGGCCAAGAGAAAGGGTGAGAGGTGCGCAAGAGGTAGGCGCACGTCAGTTGGATGGAGAGGACGAGGAGGACGATGGGGAACGTGAGCGGGGTAGGGCCCATGAGTTTTCGAACCTATCCGGGGAGCAAACGTGAGATCCATACCAGTCGCAATCCATTAACGCGATCGAACTCCGCACTTACCTCGGGATGTGCCTTGAGGATCGCAATTCGTCGGGATCTATGAGGCTCTTCGGTAGTCATCCATAGAAAATCAGGATTATGCTCTCGCTCATCCACGTCCGTGGCCACTCCGCCAGAAGGCGCCACTTTCCCATCTCGGCCAGTGCCAGTAACTCGCTCGTCGCCGCTGATCTCTTGGTCAGAAGGGTCACACGAGCTAAGAGTGGGCGAAGAAGTGGTTGAAGCGTTGGTGTCGACAGAGTCAGTGTTGGACCTCTTGACTGAGGGTCGAGAGTATGGTGTGGCGAGGGTCTGCCCGACCGGAAGTACAGAGGAGATGGCCATGTTGGACAGTCAGTCGCTATGCAGCGATGGGAATCAGATGGTGCTCGATTGCCGCGTCTTGTTTCTACGAGTTGAGATGGACTTCTTTTTTTTCTTGGTGCTTTGTATCGTGTTGTCGATAGGGGTGGACGGACGGTGTCGTACGGTAAGTTATGAGTGGAGCCGACCGCGGTAAGATTCGGAGTGAAAAGGTAAATGAACGTGTCGTGAAATGTGGGTCGTATCGCGTTGGGCTGAATCAAGCAAAAGTCTATTCGAACGACAAGGTGTGTTTGAATGTCTCTTGTCGTTTCTCTGGAAGCTTTGCTAAGAAGTGGATGTGGAATGAGTGGGGGGGTCAATAGAAGGATGAAGGATGAAGAAAGGAGAAGATGTGATTTGTGGAGTGATCTTATATCTGAATATGCTGTATAGTCGCGGGTGAATGCGAATATGCGAATGAAAAGCGCAGACACAGTTAAGTAGTACTGCATCCAGGCACGTTATTCACCGCACTTCCGCTTCGGAGCGCTTTATCGCTACTGACACCTGACGTGTCTGACCAAGTCTTTGGCACAGATGACCATGCATTGACATCGAAGGCGGCGCCCAGAAGAGAGCAACGACAAGGGAATGCACCTCTGAGCAGCGGAGAAGCTATCTTACTCGTGCATCATGACAGCAGCAGCACCGACGTCCCCGCCATCGTTTCTGACGGAACACATCCCTTCCGCGTCGGCGACTATCGACAGACCGCATATTACGGTGACATGGGCTCAATCGCTGGATAGCAAGATTGCTGGGCCGGGGGGGAAGAGGGTCATGATCAGTGGACCGGAAAGCATGTTGATGACACATTGGTAGGTGGGTTTACAAGCTGCCTACGTATTGAGAGTTACAGAAATCCGACCTTGGTTTTGCTTCACTCCTCACTTTCTGTGGATCTCCAACATGCCGTACGAATGCACACAATATGATCTTCTATCTGAGGCTCTCAATCTTTACTGACATGTGGTCTGGGCACCGCCATCGCATAGGCTCAGAGCGATGCACGATGCCATACTCATCGGTGTGAACACGCTTATTCTCGATGATCCTAGACTACAAGGTACGTGAACCCACCCGCAAGTCTCGTCCAATGGTTTTTGATGGTACATAGAACAGAAATGACTATATAAACCACAACCGCTAATGCTGGGGTACACCTTCGATTTGTTCGCCCCTACTTGATGAACGAACAGCCAACCTTCTGCCTGAATCACTCGCGATCCCCCCTCCACAACCACTCATCCTAGATCCTCGACTTCGATTCCCCCTCACTTCAAGGATACTCGCAGAATGGAATAATAGGCCGCTGGATCGCGGGAAGAAGCTCAAGCAACCTTGGATTATATGTGGGAATAATGTATCTGCGGAGAAGAAAAAGGAGGGCGAAGAGGCGGGAGCAAGGGTTGTGCCTGTCCCACTTGATGGCAATGGTGAGTATTCGGGCCTGCATTCATCATCACATACTTGTGATTCGATCCGACCCCGTGTCCAAATAAAGGCATGATTATATCCGCTAAACCCTGTCTATCCGTTCTTCTTCTTGTAAAATATAGGTCATATCCCACCGTCGTCCTTACCAGCGATTCTGGCCTCTCTGGGTCTTCGATCAGTAATGATAGAAGGCGGTTCCAAGATTCTTTCGTCATTCCTTCACTCTCCCGCTAGATCCAGCATCAACGGAAAGGGGGGTGAAGGCGTTCTCGTCGACAGCGTCGTGGTCACTGTCGGTCCGATGTTCATAGGAGATGGGATCGGCGTCGTTCCAGAGGTGAGCGAAGCGATAATTCTTCTCGTAAATCACCGTGTCTTCGAAACTGGCTGTGGCTGACCTGACCGATACTCTGTCTCTGTCTCTTTTCTACATCCTCCTTGTCTCGACGGATGGATCGCACTTTACGCAGGGTGAAGATGACGGCTTGCCTCCGCTCAAGCATGTTCATACAGAGACCTTGGGCAAAGATAGCGTCATGGTTTGTTCCGTAGATTAAAAAGGTCGAATTTGGCAATTGGAAATCTTAATCTTACCGTAGATCGATCAGTCGAGCCAGGACTGTCCCAGCGCCGGTCGCCTCTTGCGATACGGTACATCGCAGCGCGAGATCGTCGTCCAGTATTCATTATACGACAAAACAGCTGCACGTGAGCGCTCCTCTGCATCGTATGTATAATACACTTAATAGCGGCATGCATATACAACCCAGCCGTGTGCCTCGTTTGTATCTGTACAAGACGTACAGATAAGCAAAACTCTGGTCCTGATCCTTTCCCTTTTTGCTGATTTATGATAAAGATGTTCAGTCTACTTCTGACACTATATATCTATTCTCTACCCAAAATGATGTTAAAGCTTCTTGTCGTCCATTCAGATGGGCATCTCCTCCTCCATCAAACTATCGCCTTCCTCGATGCCATCCCACAAATCAGGACTACCCGCTCTCTCAATGTCACCACCCTCACTCATACCCATCCCACCGCTACCTTTCCTAGGAGTGGGTGTGTCCACCTCGATTTCGATGTCGATGCCCACAGCCACAGGCCTGATTGTCATTCGTCTGGTCTCATCAACCTCCCATTCGTCATTCGACGTGAGATGGCTTCTCAAGCTGAGCGTCGAGATGGATTCTCGGATAGAAGCTGAGCCCTGAGTAGACCTAGAAGTAGGCGAGGAAGGTACGAGCTCGGATTCGAACGAGTGTTCTCTGTCGTCATCTATAAGAATTTCGGGCTCGCCCCATCCTTCCACTTCTCGAGTGGGCGTTGGTAATCTCCTCCCGCTTGCACTTCGCTTATTCCATGGCCTGACGAGACCTGCTTTGGCCGTACTGAGGTACCTCTCGGCCTCGTTCTCTCCAGCCTTGAGCGACTCGGGCTCAGTCGACTCAAGATTCGTCGTCTGAGTCTTGCGGATTTTGTCACCTCGGAAGGAGGTAATGAAAATCTCCCTCGTAGGGCTGCTCGTAGCGAAGAGACCTCTGATTGGGCTGTTGGGCGGACTTGACGCTCCCCATGGATAGGCGCCAGGGCCCATACCGAGGCTGTTCGAGCTCGAGCCAGAATTGGTCCTTGACAGTGTGGCAGCAATGACTGCAGGTGTAAGGATCTCCAGAGTGAGGGGCGTGACAGGCTCGGGGTCGGCTTCAGTGGTAGTGGACAGCGAAACAGATACGGCTGAAATGTCAGATAGGTGAGAGTACCTGTCTTGAGCTGATTTCTTCCGTTCGGGTACGGCGGCAGTCGCTGAACCAGTGGCAGTGGTAGATATGAACCGCTTGTGGGTGGGAGTCTCATCACTATCGCGGTCTTGGCTAGGTGACACATGCACTTTCAGCTCCAGCTGGCTAGCCTTGCGTCTAGTGCCAGAGGAGCTAGGGGTTCGACTTTTGCCCGAAGCTTTTCGCAGCGCGACTTGTCGGACAGCCGACACCCATTCCTCCTCCTCTGACTCGGATCCACTCCATCCCCTTCCAGAAGTGAAACCCAAACCACTCTTCAAAGACAAGGAAGAGATGGTCGATACGCTATTCGTGCTGACTGATCGGACTGATCCTGGTCGAGTCGGTGTGCTGTCCATACTGGGGGGTTGTAGAAGCCTAGATCGTGGAGTAAGAATTCGTGATCTGGCAGCGACTTTCACCAGAGGAGAAGCCACGTCCAACTCGCTTTCTTCGGTATCTGTGGCAGTATCGAAGCCTCCTCCGTGGTGTGGTTCCGAGACACTTCTTGCAATACGAGGTCGAGGCAATCGTGACATAGCTTCGGCAAGCTCGGGGCTGGAAGGTTGTGGATGCTCGTCGCTGTCGTTCATCACTGGCTGAGTTGCAGTAGAAGGGGTAGAGGGGTCATCAAGTGGTGGCGAGAGGACCTGGAGCGGCTGGACCAAAGTGCCTGGTTGGACGATCTCGAACGGCGAGTTGAGGCAGATCACATGCTCTTCCGTTCCCATAGCATTCAATTGCGTACGCAGCTGTTGAGTATAAGGGAGCTCAACGGATCGTTGCGCGAGGGCGAGCTCGACTACCTTTTCGGCGGTGGGAGAGTCGTCATTGAGCGAATCAGAATCTGGCATACTATGCACTTGTTGCGCTAAGGGTGTTCGGTCTTCCGAGACCAAGCCTTCGCTCTCGGTGGCGATAGCTTGAACCCGAATCTCGTTTACCCTGTCGGGTGGAATGGGAAATGCCATGATTGCGCTGAACGTGGACTCGGACCTCGAATGACCACGAGATGATTGAGATTGAATTTGATCTTGCTTTTGGGTGGAGAACACAGGTCGGGTTGGCGATGGCAATTGAGGCAGGAAGTCGATGCTATCGTTTCTTTGTCTCTCGACCTCTCTTGCTTGGTCGTGCGATAGATCGATGGTAATGCTCTTTCTTCTGTCCTCTTCGTCGTCGTTGTCATTATCATCTTCAGCAGGCGCATCGGTCGGTACCTCTGGCGAAGCTGTGATCTCGACCAATCTCGTCTTTCCCCTCAAGCTCCCATTCAATGAGTCAATGATCACTGGTCCACTTCTCGGACTCAAGCCAAGCTCCGGATCATCCCATTCTCCTCTGTTGATTTGCGGCAAGCCATGTATAGCGCTCTGAGCGAGTAACGAACTTCTTCTTCTCGGAAGTAACGTGGCATAGGCGAGTGTTTGGGCTCGAGGAGGCAGGTGGAACGAGAAAGACGAGTTGTTCGATCCCGGTCCTGGCGATATTGAATCAAGATCTTGCTCGGATGCAGAAGATCTGAGTGATACAGAGACCGAAGGCGCGAAAGATGACTTCCTTTGGTCGGTACTGCCAGATGAACGGATTCTCGCTTCTAGAGAGAATGTGGAGTTCCGAGCAGAATCAGGGTTGATTGAGCCAAGGGATGATCGCTCGAGTGTATCTTTCAGTGTTGGCGAGGGTAATGAAGACAGCATCGAGCTCGCATCGGACCAGACGGAAGAGGCTGTCGTCTCAACACTCAATCTTGAAAGGGCTGGCGGAACCTTTGGATATCGCAAAGACTGAGGTTGGAAACCTTGACCATCTCGTTCATCCTCGTCATGTGAGTCCAATTCTTGATCTCTTAGTACCGATCCTGGACCAAACGAATAACTGGGCCTTGAGCCATAAGAGGAAGTTGCCCAATTGAACGGATCTGATCCGACCGAAGAAGCGACTGAAGATACGATGGAGGCTTTTCTGTTCCAAGCTGATATCGATGCTGTCGAAGCTTTTCGTCCCAATGATCCGGTTGAGGTGATTGATAATCGACGATTTAGCGAGCTGCTAGCTTGTACCAAGTCCGCCCGCAATCCATCTATCGAAGATTCTCTTCTCAATCCCTTGAGCGATGACGCTCTGCTCACGGGCGGTAAGAGATTGGGTGATGAAGAGAGCTGTTGATCCGAAAAGCGTACTCGACTACTCCGTCTCCTGACTCTCGAAGAGGACCCAGCAGTATCGGTCGGCGAAGGTAGTAACGGACCAAAATCTGTATTATTGTTGAGTGCTTTCAGTGAGTCCGAGCTGGAACCTGATGTTGAAGGAGCAGGTGGAAGAGGCAGAGATGGCGCGGGTGATAATGGCATGAGTGGCGCCGATAACGAGGGGGGCGACGTGGGGGGGCGGAGCGAACTTGAAGGGCCGGATCGACGAAGGATCGAAGCTGGATTCGAGCGCACACTTCCAGAACGCGAAGGACCAGGTGATACCTACGTACGCCGCGATACGATTAGTTTGAACAGCATCCTTGATGCAATGCTAGTGGGGGAAAAGGATTGAGAAAGAAACACACCACTCACCATAAGACCTTCTGCAGGCTCACTATCCAACGAAGCGGCATAGCTCAACTTGCGACTCTTCATTTGTGCTCGTTTATATCTCGCCTCATCCTTCTCGGCAGCTATCAATTTCGCTTTGGCCAACGCCATTCTCTCCCTGGGTGAAAGATTGACAGGCTGTTGGGCCTCGTAGACGTAATCGTAATCGTCGTCGTTGTACATCATCTTGTGTGTGGCTATTTCTAAGTAATTTGTGGTTGAACTGCGTATTGATCAATGGCCCAACCGCTCGAGCAGGTGATAATTCGTGCCGTTGACTGGTGCAGGGTCGAAAGGCAGGTAACAGAGCGATGGGGGAAGGGGGGATCGTTTCGGTTCTTTCGACTCGAGAGTAGTGTATATAGACTGGTCTCGACCAGCGATGATAGATTGGACGGATCTGATCAAAGCTAAGAAAAAAGGGGAAAAAAAACCGCGAAGCGAGAATGGTTAGCTTTGTTTTTACTTTTTCGCTCTTCCAACTTCTCTAGCGGTTCCTACAAATTTCGATTTCGAAAAAGTCGACAGAGTATTCCGCCGACTCACTCACTCTGTCAGTGTCAGAAACAACGCAGGATCACCAAGCCCCTATTTGTTTGCTTGTTTGCTTCGGGACGGGGAGCAAAGGATGTCGTATTCCCGTCAAGCACGCAAGATGAGTCGATAATGTCGGGGACAAAACAGCAGAGCTGTTTCTGTCTGCCTGCAATGCGAGGATGTCTCTCGGTTCGGCTCGGCTCGACCTCGAGGTCGACTACGGATCAGATGGAGCTAAACGCTAAGCTGAAGCTCGGATCACTCGCTCAGCAGGGAGGGACCTTCCAAGGATATCGGTATGTTTTTGGGCGCTTTAGCGTTGAAAGACACAAGGTTTGTTCGCACTGAGATGATTGTGATGGATGTGGCGTCAGACTAAAAGATCTCCAGAGATCCTTGCGCGTTGATTAATTGTGGGTGATATTGTCAACCAGAGCCGTGGGACCACCTGTGTCCTGCTGTTTTCGAGATGAAGATGAACTGTCTGATGATGGATGATGGATGATGGATGACAGCGAACAGAGCGGGATATTAGACCGAGCTCGAGTAATCGTAATGGTGGATCGTGGTGTTTGATCTTACACTAATTGATATTAGATTGAGGTACAGTGCGATGCAAGCGATGGGCTCAGGCGTTCCGCTGTGCGCTCGAGTACATATGGGTTCGGTCGATTTGCTGTTGTTGCCGTGAGGACGAGTGCGCAGTGTTATATTTGAATTGCGGCCGAGCTGTCACGAAGACGTCGTCGCGGCGTTGCGAAGGAGGAACAATAAGGCGACCTGTTGATGTTGGCGAAGTGACATCAATGAGATAACAGACGAATTAGCGGACATCCAAAGATATGGTACTTGGACGACAAGTGCATACACCGCATTGTCGCTGTCCCTCCTCCTGGTTCAGCCAACAGCAGCAACGCAACAGCGCCTCGCGTCGCTCGGAGGCATGTGTGTGTATCTTGTGCGGTGTTGTGCTGCACGAGTACGAGCACCACATTTCAATTGAACAACTACAAGCAGACAATAGGGCAGTGGGTAGGTACAGTAACGCTGTGCACCTTGTGTGTAACCTGAAACAATTGTTCAATTGAGAAGATAGTTCGAGTTCGGGATGATGGTGTCCGGATTGCACGGATCACACCGCACAGGCCTAGGGCGCATCAATCACTGATCACTGATTGAATTGTGCAGTTGTTTCAAGGAACGGAACGCTCCGCCCCGTGCGTCGGATAACATCACATCACGGATCTCCCCCTGATCGAACCTTGTTTCTCGCCCCGCTCTAAACATCTTGAACACCTCACCTCCACCTCATCGAGCATTATTCTCATCTTGTTGATTCATCGGATCAGAGTCCAAGGTCGGAGAAGAGCAAAAAAAATGCACAGAAGCGCGGATGGATGGAAATGTGATGTGATTTTTCTCCAAAACAGGAACCAAAAAAGCTTGTGGTCGTGCCGCACAAGGACAACAACGTCCCGGATCCTCATTTCGTACTTTAATTCGCATAGAGAGAGCACGAAAACCGAAGTACCTCTCATGACTGCTCACCTGGTAATAATAAGAGTGTTCTTCAAAGTTCACAGTTCCCTTCCCAAATCCAGATCTGCAAGACTAATCCGGGTCGAAGTCTAGTGTGAATGAGATATTGAGCCGTCCAGCGGTGTTGTTTGCGCGTGTGAAACGAGTGTCGAGGGTCGGAGTAACGATTAGATCAATATTATAACAGTCAACGAGAGTTATAGAATAGAAGATAATATGTTAGGAAGTGAAGGACATGACTGACATTCCTCAAAGCTGAAAGCGCTTCAAACTCATTCATATCCACCATGACGATATAATAGCAGGCGAGTATAGCAACGTTTCTTCCTACTCCACTCCATAATACGAATACGATTCTCACCGATCGGATTGATGGCCTGGCAAGGAACGAAAGCAGTGGACTACAGATTACTATCGGAGTCGCTTTAGCTTGCAATTGGATTGGATCTCACAAAGATCGAAAAGCAGCAAAGGCTATCAGCCCTGCCCCTGATCAGCCGTCCGTCCGTCCGTCCATGGTCAGCCCAAATACCGTTCATAGTAAGTAAGCCTTCTTTCTTATTCTCTTTCGATGAAGCTGACATGCAAGCTACTACTGCACAGTGTTCTGCTGCTGCAAGCTCTCGATTTTTCAACAGGGGAATCAGAGGTGTCGATCTTTCCCTGCTTAGCTTTAGGAGAGCGTCACCGTCTCATTCTCACAACAGACGACAGACGGCAGACGAAAAATGCTTATTGTCAATAGACGGTTTAAGCAAGACACCGTTCCTACACTACCAGAAATAGAGTATTTTCACCATGGCTATTGTTTTTGTTCCGAAGGGGGAAGTTTCATCACGAGTTAAGTTCTGCTTCCGTGCCTTGGTTGCCGCTGCGTCCTGCCCTTATCCTCTTTGATCGCTCCAAGGTATGTACTCTGCCTGTGTACTATCCCCTTGTGCTGTATGAGTACGGGCTGACTAGGAGAGAAGAGTTTTCAGGGTCCGGTCGGGAAGGTTACGTGAAGAAACCGAAAAAAAGCCTGCCGGATGAGGTAAATGATCGTCACTTTTCCCAAGGGCTAGGATAGCTAAGGAATCTGGCTGGACATGGCAAAATCGTACTATGGTAGCAACAAGTATGGAGTCTGACTCTTTGTCAGTCACGTGAATTCGATGTACGAAACACTGCACTTGTAAAGTCAGTACCGTAGAGTGAAAGAGCATCGTTGCCCATCAGTGCGATGTTGGTACAGTACGCCCTGACTGTACAGATACCGCTCTGACCATCTGTCCTTTGGCCAACGGCGCGCCCGTACGTGCTCAGACCCGGTAGTTACACAAGTGCAGTAAGGTAGGTAGCTCACAAACCAAATTTGGGCATACGGTTCTCGACGACGTGTGGCACGATAACAAGTCGGTGTTACTGCATCAGCTTGTAAGGTGGCACCGGGCGGAAATTTCAAGGCTAGAGGGGAAAGACCAAGACTGAGAATGATGCGGCAGGGCAGCGGTCGTTCGAGGAGGAACCAAGCAATGTCTTTTGAACGGCTTGTGCCCATCGTCAGAGGCCTCTACAATAGGATCCGGTCAGTTCAACGGCGTTTTTGCGTGTACATATACAGGTGACTGAGAATTCATGCGATCATCCATATCGTAATACCATGCCATGCCATGCTACTGAAAAGAACGAGTCAGAAGCTACGTAAATTACGATTCGTAGTTGACAACGATAAACGATGCTGGAGAAGACAAAAAGAATAGCGGGAATACAATACATATACAACGTGACCTGAGCGGTTGCTCTTGCTCAACCGAGAGGAGAATCTGTTGAAACTTGGCACATGATACTGACAGTGAGAACGGAACATCGGGAGTATCCTTTGCCCTACTACTGAGGGGGACATTGGTCGGGTTTGGATGATACCCCAGCTGTCGGGGCTTTGGCAGTCGCGGGACCAGTGCGAGACCCCGCTCGTGGAGTTTCCTCTCCCGTTCCGCCGGTACTCGTATTAGGCATCTGAGAGAACCATGCCGGGTTCATCCAATGCTCATCGAGCTCCATCCCTTCTTGTCCGCTCATATCGACTCCAAGAGTATCTTGACCGCCACCTCTACCACTAGGCAAAATTGCAGCTTGAGCCGGATCAAACTCTGAGGAGGACGCGCTTACTCCAGTCGAAGAACCTGGTTGCTGACTCTGACTCTGACTTTGTTGAGAGACTTGATCAGTGGAATAAGGAGAATAGAATGATGGCGACAATGGCATCTCGGGTAGAAGAGTCGATGAAGAGGTTGTTCCGCTTCCCATGGTTGGCGAATAAGTCACCGTGGGTCCAGGAGCGTCTGTGACGGGGTACAATTCTGGTGGGAAGACGGGGATCTGCATGTATGGCGAAAGGTCCTGTTCGAGAGGAAAATACGGTTGATACTGCGGGTCGAACGGAGGCTGAGAAGCTTGACCGTGACCGTAACCTTTGCTTTGACTTTGATGATTTGGCATTGGAAACGCGCTTGATTGTGGTAGTGATTGACCTTGAAATTGGTCCGCGCCGGTGAACAAACCCAAATCTGGTGGATGAGAAAAAAGCGCTGATATCGAAGCATGAGTTGGCGGTTGAGCTGAGAAGGAATCCATATGAGATGTCTGAGCTTGAGGCTGATACTGGGCTTGATATGGAAGCTGGCCTTGATTTTGGTTCTGAGGCTGACTTTGTGGTGGCGCGGAGGAGGATGCGACGGACGCCGAAGTCGAAGAGCTAGCTATCGGCTGGCTGGACTGTGCTTGCGCTTGCGCTTGCGCTTTCTGCTTTCGCCAGGGCTTTGGCCGAGCTTCCATCGAAGACTTGGAAGGAGGCAGATCCTACATAGATTGTCAGGATCTCGTCAGCTCTGCTTCGACGACGCCGCAATGCATGAAATTGAGCAGGTTCGCGCAAAAGCTCAAAGCGCAAAGCCTTCTGAGCAACGGATCACACTTACACTTGTACGGTTGGGTATTTCCTTCCCAAGCAGATGGTCTGCTTGACCGTCCACAACGAGCTTTTGTAAGTTCTCAAACGTCAAATGCGTTTGGCCAGCCGACCCGTCTAGTCCCATCATGCGGAAGGCTTCGGATAGATTCGGGCCCCTGTCTGAGCGTGTGGGCTGTCCAGCTAACTCTAACGGGGGTATCAGAGGCTGTGTGATGTGTTTTTCGTACTCCGAGAACGGGATTGGGAGGTTGTTGATTCTGGATCGAACGAGGCAAGCTTCGTCAGATTCGTCTCATTGAGCCGTAATAATTATTGCGAATGCTAAGGCATCATCCCGAGCTAGGAGGACGGACGACGTTCCAGTCAGTCTCTGGAAGTCAGAGATTACTCACTTGGTCCAGTAGAACCACTGTGCTTCAGCGATGGTCTTGTCAATCATACCAGGGGACATCTTCTTCCCTCTTATCGCCTGGAATACGGTCGGTAGGCCGTCCTAAGAGTCAGTGAACAATGTGTCAGTTATGAACAGCCTTATCTCGGCTTTCAGAGGCGATGTAGGCGACGGTATTAGACGTAGGACGCAAGGTGACAGCTAAAGAGACTCGAAGTTCGAAGTTCACTCATTCACTCACATTGAATACTGGATCTTCGGTGAATTTGTAGTCTTCGAAAGCTTGAAAGATCTTTTGCATCTCCTCGTGCGAACGTTTCGGCGGTCCCGAGTTCGTCGAAGAGGAGGATCCGGCGGGAGGCGGTCGAGCCTGCGCAGAGCTCTGAGGAGCCGATGGTATCATCTCGACCCTAGGTGAAGTTGACGTGCTGGAGCGAGAAGTTAAGGGAGTTATGGCCATACAAGGGATCAAGGTCGCTACAGCGTGTAATTATCGGCGTTACAGAATGATTATCGAGGTCTTGAGGGATTAGACGTCTCTTCTGTCTTGTAGGTGTATATGGTATATCTGCTTCTGGCTCCACGATATAGATACTTAACGCAGAGAGCACGAAGGAGATTTGCAGAGATAGGTGCTGTACAAAATTGCGTTCGTTCTTTGGATGTCGAGGTCAATGATCCAACGAAGGGAGTCGCAAAGGCTAAGCGAGGTCCGGGGGTCGGAGGCCGGTCAATTGGCGGGCGGGGATGAGGTCCTTCGATGCAAGAGTGCTTGCGGTCGCCGACGTTGTGGAGCCAGTCCAATCGATATTGACACCCCGTGGTTAGTCAGTCCTCGTTGCTTGGTGCTCAGTGCTCGGTGCTCAATGCTTCGAAGGGAGTATAGTCGAATGTGGACGTCGATGTGGATAAGGTAGGAGAAGTTCTAGTGCTTATCAAGCAATATAGGCCCCAGCCCTAGCTTTCCACTGCATGCGAAGCGAGATGGGATTTATTTCGTCACCAAAGGACCCTTCTTCTGCGACTGGCGACGACGCGCGTATGGTTTAGGTGGGGGAACAGAATGGAATGGAATGATGGGTATGGGTTGTCGACTTTGTCGACTTCGCTTGACCCTTGTATCCTTTGGATTATGATTTGATACAGGATCGATCTCTTGCACGGACGATCACTCGTAGTTTTATTTTCCGGAACCGGTTCTATAAACGATAAACGATGAACGTTGTGACGAGATGGGATGGAATTGATTGACCGAGTGAGTCGTGCGTGGCCGGGTGCGTGTGCTTGTGCTGATCAAAGGTATGAATGGGAATGTCGGGGTGTGTTTGCTTGTTCTATTTGGTCTCTGGAAGTATCAGGAGAAAAGTATGGCGATTATATAAGCATCCGCTCGTCTCATCAGTCGACCTAATCGATGGAAAAAGTGATCAGCTCAGCTCAGCTCAGCTTCAGCGTTCAGAGGAAGGGGTTTGTAACATCTTCGCTTCGTCAACCTCGTAACCGGTAGTATGTCATATATGGCTAGTGAGTGGAGGTGGAGGCGGGGTCGAGTCGAACTGGGCCCGTTCCATATGTAGATCCCTCCAAGCAGTGAATAAATACCCACTCATACAGCCGCCAGGAACTAGACTATTCATCTACTTTGGCACAGCTTATTCACCGTTAGCTTGTTCTCCATGCACTGGAAACACTGCAATCTCGCGTTGGATGTTGTATGACCCTATATCTTACTATCTTATTATGCATGGCGATGAACGAATGCCCATGCCAATGCTACTGGCCCGGCCAAAGTGGAACAGACTTCGGACTAGATAGACAGGCTATGTCCCCCATGTTCACCGGGATGAGGTCGGAAGAAAAAGCCTCCGACAAAGCTCATTTAGAAGCGACCGACCGCGACTACCGTACTTTCGAGAGAGAGACCACATGGACCCGTTTTGTAGATTATATTATTGCTCGTCGTCGTACAATAGCTAAGCGAGGTTTCTTGGTCTGTCCTTTGGTTGCCGATCCAAAATCTTGCAAAGGAAGGAAAGTGGGTGGGTCACTCGGCCTCCGACGCCGATCACCGTTTGGCTGATCTTGGCACAGACCTATACTTTTGCCAAAAACATGCTTTCCGGTGCTGGACTACGCCACTATGAATACTGTGTGTATACCTCAAACACTGCACTGCTCAAAGCTGGGCCGTCCCCTCTGCGCATATGCATGCGCTGTGGTGTCGCCCTTTGTCTTTGTGCTTTGAGATATGGATGGGTGTTGGCGGCGATGCAGCGAAAGACCTCGCGAGTCCTGTGGCTGGGCACATAACATAGCATGCATCGCCGACTACGGTCAACTTGCACTTGTGCTGGGATGGATGTCTGGCCTTAATGGGTGAATTCTAGGCGCGCGCGCACAACTGATCCTATAGCTATGTTGTGTTATCTATGCTACCTGGATCTCCTGTTTATTTGACACCCTCACTTGACTAATCTCGTCGCTCGGACCGAATTCTGAGTTCTGGATTCTGGATCTGGGATTTCTGAAGCGACTCGATCGATAACCACTCTACACTCGAACACCGGTCAACCGTCATCTTCCTCATAATATTTCGAAAAAGCACCTTATCACTAGTTCTTCCTCATCAAGTCCTTCTTCTAGTTCGTTTTCGCGCTGCTTCTTAACACTGTAGTGCTTTTGTGTCTCACGACTTTACGCTGAAGACTTGAAAAGAAAAACGATAATATAGGGATAAATCATCATTGCAATATGGCTGAAGGACTTAAGAGAGTGTTCGCTGAAAAGAAGGAGCAGGTAAGTGCAGCTTTGATGGAACTCATTCATCTGCTCGCTCACCTATGTATCACAAAGCGTCTGAGAGAGGGGCGCTGATAACAATAACGACATTACCTTATCTGTTCTCACACAGGACCAAGCGTATGTTCACGTTCATCCATGTCTCTCGTGACAACATGTAACATACCCCCATCGGCCACTTGATATTATGCCTTTGTCAACCGGGCATCTCAGCTCGAGGGTTCATGTTCATCGCCAGAACTGTTGCTGACAACGGACGTGCGTGTTATGTCGTGTACAATTTATACAGCGCCTTCGTCACCTTCTTGACGGCCGGTTTCCCTACTCCGGATGCTACCGTACCTCTGATGTTAGCCTTGGAGCGAGGAGGAGCGGATATCATCGAGCTTGGTGTTCCTTTCAGTGACCCTACTGCCGATGGACCTACAATCCAGGCTGCCAACACTGTGAGTCGACGCGCAGAGTTGAAAATATCCCTTCACGAGCGAGACACATCGTCTGCGGTATGATAAAGCCCCAAATGGACGAGGATGAACAATGCTGATGCTGATACTTATACCTTTCTCCAATCCCAGGTCGCTATCAACAACAATGTTCATTACGCCACTTGTCTTCAATATGTAAAGGAAGCCAGAGCGCAGGGCTTGAAAGCTCCCGTCATCTTCATGGGTACGTGGACACACTTGTCTTATATTCATTAAGTCCGCTATTAGAAGCCATATGATACACACGACGAACGATCCTCGAGATTCGCTGACACTGTTCTGTGCGCACTGATACAGGTTACTACAATCCCATCCTTGCTTACGGCGAGGAGAAGGCAGTGAATGACGCCAAGGAGGCCGGAGCCAACGGATACATCATCGTCGACCTTCCGCCAGAGGAGGCCGTTCACTTCAGGAACATCTGTACTTCATCTGGGTGAGTTCACACAATTCTTGCGGTTTCGGTGTCGCACGTATTTCCTATTTATATGACGCTAATCGCCCCTGTGACTCTGCAGAATGTCATACGTCCCCCTTGTCGCCCCTTCCACCAGCATTGATCGAGTCAAGTTCTTGACTACGATTGCCGACTCGTTCATTTACGTCGTTTCCAAGGTGAGTCTCAGCACACACCGACTATTGGCATAACGCGGAGCTGATATATCGATCGATCATAATTGCCAGATGGGTGTCACTGGCTCGTCATCTGGAGTAGCCATGTCTGCCTCACTGCCCGAGCTCGTCAAGCGAATTCAAACCTTCACCCCCGTACCTTTGGCGGTCGGTTTCGGTGTGGATAACCGAACTCACTTTGACTTTGTCACCTCGGCCGGATCAGACGGTGTCGTTGTCGGTTCCAAGATAATCAAGCTCATTTTCGAGAATGCCGATAATGGAAAAGCGCCTGAAGCTGTCGAGGCTTTCTGTAAAGAGATCACATTAAAGGGTCAGAATCCTCCCCCTCTCGGACGAAAGAACGGCACCGCCACTGCTGCCTCCTCGTCAGAATCCAACACCGTTGAGCCGACTCTTCCCATTCCTGCCGCTGAACCCATGTCCAAGCCTGAACTTGAGGTTACCGGTCCCGGCAAGCTCCCCTCGCGATTCGGACTCTTCGGTGGTGCTTACGTGGCCGAGTCTCTAGTCGACTGTTTGAACGAGTTGGAAGACGCTTATGTCAAGGCTAGCAATGATCCTGAATTCTGGAAGGAGTTCGAGGACATGTTCGGATACATGAACCGACCTTCAGAACTCTACTTTGCCGAGCGATTGACCGAGGAGATGGGAGGTGCTAAGATCTGGTTGAAGTGAGTGATATAGCACCTGTATCTATGGTCAATGATAACTCGCTGATCAATGATTTACAGGCGAGAAGACCTGAACCACACCGGATCACACAAGATCAACAACGCTGTCGGCCAGGTGAGCTGCCTTAGTAGACTCAGCTTGTACCACCGAAGCAGGTCAGCTGACTTTGAGGTGACCACACAGATCCTGCTCGCCAAGCGATTGGGCAAAAAGCGAATTATTGCCGAGACAGGTGCCGGTCAACACGGTGTTGCTACCGCGACGGTCTGTGCCAAGTTCGGAATGGAATGTGATGTCTTTATGGGTGCCGAGGATGTAAGAAGGCAGGAGCTGAACGTTTTCCGAATCAAGATGCTGGGCGGTAATGTGAGTGTTCAGCCTCTCTCTCGGTCATTAGACACTTCAGGAGTAGTGCGAGGCCCGGTTTGCCCTGTGAAAAACTCGGACATTTGGGTTCATGGGGCGAATGAAGTAAGCGTGATTGACGATTCGTTTATTAGGTCATCCCCGTTACATCCGGTTCTCAAACGCTCAAAGACGCTGTCAACGAAGCAATGCGAGACTGGGTCACCCGACTCGACTCTACACACTATCTGATTGGCTCAGCTATCGGACCCCATCCCTTCCCTACCATCGTCCGAGACTTCCAACGAGTCATCGGACGAGAGATCAAGTCTCAGCTCCAGGAGAAGGCTGGCAAGCTTCCCGACGCCGTCGTAGCTTGTGTCGGAGGTGGATCGAACGCTATCGGTACTTTCTACGACTTCATTGAGGATGAGAGCGTAAGATTGGTCGGTGTCGAGGCTGGTGGTCATGGTGAGTCGTGATTTTCAACAATGTTCAAATGCTTAGACTGAAATGGCACTGACCTATTTCGCTGCGCTGCGTACGTGTACAGGTGTCGATACTGAGGCTCATTCTGCTACATTGACCAAGGGTGTCATCGGTGTCGTTCATGGCGCCAGTTCATACATCATTCAGAGCAAGGAGGGTCAATTGACCCCTACTCACTCTATCTCAGCCGGTATGTCATCTTCGTTGCAATTTTTTCTTGGACTCACTCCTCAAAGCTGGTATACTGATCGTGCTTCATAGGTCTCGACTACAACTCTGTTGGTCCCGAACACTCTCATCTCAAGTACACCGGTCGAGCAGAGTACGTCGTCGCCGATGACGTCCAGGCCCTCAAGGCATTCAGGATGGTCACTCAGCTCGAGGGTATTATCCCTGCTCTCGAGTCATCTCACGGCCTCTGGGGTGGTATGCAGTTGGCCAAGACCTTGCCCAAGGACAAGGATGTTGTCATGTGAGTATGGCGTGCCTCCTTAAGTCACTTTCAACAATTCCATGCGCTTCCGGACTTGACACGGGTAAACGCTGACCACTTTCCATTCCTTCATTATTCCGATACAGCTGCCTGAGTGGAAACGGTGCCAAGGACGTAGCCGAGGTTCTCCTTACTCTCAAGAAGAAGGAGTGGGCCGACAAGCTCGACTGGCACGTCGCTCAATAAGCGAGGGCAGTATCTTCGTGTGTCTGCTTTTGCTTATGCCTTTTTCACCTCATGCGCGCATTGGTTGGCCATTTAGTGGAATCGTCAGGACGGAGCTTTGTTTGATAGGATAGGATAGACATGGATCATTTCAGTATAGTTCGTTAGGATAGCATGGTACCAGAGAGGAAGAGTTCATGAGCGATAGGACCGATCATACAGTCACAATCATGCCATGCACCAAAATGTAGATACATATATATATATACGTATACCCTCGACCCAACATTCGTCGATCTCGACAGAAGATTAATGATTAATCATCGGCGGAGCAAATGGCAAATAGCAAAGGGCGGCGCGACAGTACGGTAGGTAGTACGGTAGTACGGTGGCACGGGTGAACGTATAACATAAATTCAATTAAGTTAAGGTAGTCAGCAGTCTAGTCTGATCAGGGTAATCAATAGTTGCAGTAGTATGTCTTTTTTTCTCTCTCTCGTGTTTGGTCCGCCGTAAAGGTGAAATCATGTGCTGGTACAGTAGTGCTTGCTATTTTAGTGCTAGTTGGCTGGTCGATGTAGATGAAGATGAAGATGAAGATGAAGATGATGAGCGAAGCAGAGAACGAAACAGAACTAACATTTTAGAGAATTGTATATCACCAGTCCGGTTAATCAGTCAATCGCTACTGATATAGAATACGGAAACTATAGCTACGCATATCTATCTCTCAGGAACCCGCCTCGCCCGGCCTCGCCTTTGCCCCCGCCTGGCTCTTGCCGCGTACGCACGCTTAACTTGAACACTTAAGCTCACGCCGAGCCGGTAACTAAAAAGTGGGAAAGTAGGAAGTGCGACATCCAAACCAAACATCCAAAGTCAAAAGACGAGACATCGACATCAACAAAAACAACAAATAATCTTGCAACATCCTATCTAAGGTAGGTAGCCTTTACCAGTAATCTCTTGGCCAGTAGGGTGCCCCGCCTAATCGAAACGAATCAATCTAATCCAATACGATCCAATCAATCAATAGCTGTCAATCAATCAAATCAAGCCCCGTGCGATAATTCATAATCCATAATCCTAATTGTCACCATTTCCAAGCTTGGACCTTGACCGTCCGCATTGAGCACTCACGCTTTGACTCACTCTATTCACACCATTCACACTATACACATCATACATCATACACCATCTCTCATACACGCAAACGCAACGTCACATAGCAACGGCGTTAACAACAACGTCATTCATTCGATCCGCTACCTCAACATATCCTTGTCCGCAACACGCCTCTGTGTACCCACCTTGTTAATTTACTCGTGCCTTTCATTCCAATCGTCACCTTGATAAGTTAGGTGCTCCTCTCCTCGGAAAAGCCAACATTGTCCTGTTGACTTGAGGTACGGAACGGTAGAATCGGAACGTATCCACCACTTTGATCTCGTAGTCGGGAGCGAAGAGCAGCATTCAGAAGAGCACGCACGGCCCTTGGCTCTTGGCGATGGCAATGGCCACGTCAAAGACGATGACGAGCATGGACCTCTCGCCGCAGCCGTCACCGTTACCGCTATCGCTGAAGCAGGCGTATCTCCAGGAGGACCAGGAAAATCGAGAACGGGTATACGCACCGATAAATCTCGCATCACCCCTGCCCTCGTCGTCGCCCTTGAGACATGCACCCGAAAATGAAGTTGAACCTGACCTCAACGCGACACCATCACCAAATTCAACCACCATGCATCCGGATCGTCGACCTACCTTGCCACCAGATTATCACTCGATACCCAAATCATCTTCCTCGACTAGCATTAACGGTAACGGTAACAGTAATCGGAATAGCCATATCAATCGACAGGAGGAGAAGCAAGCTTTGAGAGATAGTCGTGCTCTGCTGGAGCAAGAAGTAGAACATAACAGAGGACACCTATCGCCCAAACACCTGCGTACTCAATCTATCGACCCTTCCAATAGCTCACACTCACACTCCAACTCAAACTCAAACACGAATTCCAGTTCTAACGGGTACAGATCCAGTCTCGATCAAAGACAAAGACAAAGAAGCAGTACGGAGCATCTCCGCACTATCAACGTAGAAGAGGGGACGCCTCTCGAACACGAACACGAACACGAAAACGAACACGAACAGGGAGACCAAGAGATATTAGAAGAAGGACTTGGCGGCAGTGGCACCGGCAGCAGCAGCGGCTTGGAGCTGGGATATAGGGGATATCTACCTCGAGGGATGGACGTTCGTGATGCTTTGGCCAGATGCGAGGACCCGACGTTGGGTTGGAGTTTACAGTTCTGGGTCACGATTGCGGATCCTATGGTGAGCATGTCATGTCATGTCCAATCCTAGCTTTTCCTCCCTGCGTCACTGGCTTCCCTGCTTGCTAGTCCTAGTCAATATGGAAGGAAGACAGGAAGGCTGCTGTATCTGTATCGTTTTGACCGTCTCTTGACCTGACCTCGTGCTTTCACATCCTCATAGACCCAACACGTGTTCTTCGCCTGTCCGGCTTCGGGACAATGTAGCTGGGATCCGCCAGTGGGTGCTTTTGTGTAAGTCTCTTCGCACGTATTGAGGTCATCTATGGAAAGGGTTTTTGTCATTGCATGAGGCCTGTAGCTGACTTTTCGTGGGCTGCCAGCGTACCCCGCTCGCCGGATGGAGAATGGTGGGAATTGGCGGATAGTACAAGAGGGAACAGAAGTTACTACTACAGTGCGTACTGTACATGTTTCTATCGGATCATGGCTGCAACCTCCCTGTGTACATCAACAACGGCCACAAAGATTGGGTACTTCACTCGCAGATATGTCTCGTAGATACTTCGCTGACATATCATATCACTGCAGACACGCTCACAGGGAGGACGCAGTGGACTAGACCTGGTGGAAATGCTTTTGTGATACCTTTGGGATTGATCCAGGTGGGTTTTCTTTGCAAGCTGTGCTTGTGCCAACTTTCCGCTTCCGACGCAAATTTCTATTCTCAATAGCAGCTTGCAACAATACCACTTGGCGTCTCGCTAACACCGGTCCCATTTGCTTTTACTACCAACAGGAGTCCGCTCTACCAAAACTAGAAGAACCATTATCGTCTCGCATAGTCCCTTCTACACCGACGCGGAATCGAGCATCAAGAGCATCCCATCTTTCACCTATCAAAACCCCTTCGCCGACCTCGTATGGTTACCCTCGTCCGCCGCATTCACCGTACAGCGTACCGAGACCGGTTCACTCACCTTCAAAGTCCAATCGGTCGTCCACACTATCCCCAAGCTCCTCTTATGGCCCTGGTCAAACGTTAGAAGCGATTGTTTTAGGACATTTCGCCTCGCCCAGCTCCTATGTCGCTAGTGGCGGTGTACAATCGCCAACCAAAGCTACGTCGGAGGGTACCGCGGCATCTTCATCACAACCTGCTTCCCTATCGGCGTCCGGATCCGGACAAACGAATGGCTCCGCCAACGCTGCACCCGGCGTTAGAAACCAGTTGACCATTGTCGAAGAAGGATCAGGTAACGATACTGATATGTCGGATATGTCTTTCTCCGGAGGAGGTACCGCAGTCGGTAGTTCCGGATGGTGGGAGAAACGGAAATCACAAGTATTGACCGTCAAGACGACACTGGCTAGTCCTAGACGGCGCTTGAAGAGTACTGGACCAGGAAGTGATGGCGCAAGCCCTGTAGATGGTATCAACGGGGCTTTAAGTCGAGGTTCGCCATTACGGAAGGGACCGAGTCGCGGCAAGATTACTGGGCCGATCATGGAGCATAATGAGTCTACGGCGGAGAGCAATGAGAATGGGAATGGGAATGGGAATGGGGATGAGATCAGAAGAGAGAGGAATGGTCCATCATTACCGAAAGCTGTACCTGCTGAGCCGATATATGTGGACCATGTGGGATCGGTGAAGACAAAACGGATGAGTACTGGGTGAGTCGGCTTACGGACCATCGCGGCTTGGTCATCGCTATGGTCGGCTTCCGAGGGTTCTTAGAGCAAGTCGCTAATGTGAATACTCTTCAGACTCCACCCGCTTCTCCCCTCTGAGATCAGCAACGAGATCCTAGCTTTCCAAGCGGAAGATTTCGCCCGAAAATACTTTGCTACGAAACGTTCCGGTGTCCTGCGCCAAAAAGTCCCCGTCGAACGAATCATGGAATGGCAGCGAACGGCTATATCTTCTCCCTTATTGGTACTCTCGAGGCATCTGCAAAAGGACGGCATTACGACTTTCAAGGTTATTCAGCACGTGATGGGCGAGAGGGAACGAGCTGTCGACGGGGCGAAACCTATGATGAGCTCCAGCAGTCATCTGAACCTTGCTTCGCTCGCCCTGGGCGGAAGGAAGGGGGATGAGGGTCACCCTCAACGAGGAGGAAGGCTGGCGAACGGTTTCTCGGCCCACGACAGATCTGACGGAGAATTGACGGGAGCTGGAACGAATGGAAGTGTTCAGAATGGAGGCGGACGGTCGGAGAAGATGCAAGTGTTAGAGGAGATCAGATGGATGATTCAGCTCTGCGTCGCTGCAAGCGAGATGAGGGATGAGGTGTATTGTCAGCTAGTCAAGCAATTGACTCGCAACCCAGACCAGTGAGTCGACCCTTCCAATTACCATACTCGAACCGGGTATAATTATCGACGAAAGACGAAAGAGCTGACGTCGTTCCTATCCTGCTTCAGCGACGCCATCGTGCTTGGCTTCCAGTTGTTCTGCGTGCTCACTAACGCTTTCGGACCGAGCAAGAATTTTGAGCCGTTCGTGCGGAACTTCTTGAGTAGCCACAAGGAGGAAGCTGCAGATGGCATCGGGGTTATGGCAAAATGTGAGTGTCTCGCCATGAGTGTAATAATTGCGCCTCTCTCTCTCTCTTTCTCCACACCTGGCAGTTGGTCGTACGACGAGCTGAAACAAAAACTTGTAACTTGGCAGACTGCGTAATCAAGCTCGAGACTCTGGCTGCCAAGGGCGCGAGAGGTAAAGCTCTGACGATTGGCGAGATTGAACATGCGAGCGTGGGTACTGCTAAGACCAGCCATATTCTTTTCCGATTCATTAAGCTGACTTGGATCGATCCAAAATATTCACATATCGCAGGACGCCGCCTTCTACCCTTCAGTATACGGTGAATCCCTCGACAGAATCATGGAGCTGCAAAAGCGAGCCTATCCTACGCTCAAAGTACCAGTCATCTTGCCCTTCTTGGCGGATGGCATATTGGCGTTGGGTGGACTGCAGTCTGAAGGTATATTCAGAGTACCGGGTGATGGAGATAGTGTGGCGGAATTGAAGAGTCGGATGGACAGGGGTCATTATCAGCTTGTGAGTGGGGCTGAGTCGAGCGTGACTAACCCTTTACCGATGCGCACCCCTACACCTCGCATGAGCTGCAGCTAAGTAGTAGCTGGCTAGACTTGGAGCCGAACCTACAGAAGCTGACCTGAACCTTGTCCTCTTTGTTCCCTTCTTCGCTACCGGCTGGTAGAAGGGTATTGAAGACCCTCACGTAGCTGCGTCACTCTTTAAGCTCTGGCTTCGAGAACTCGAAGACCCCATCGTCCCCTCATCGCTATACAACGAAGCCCTGACAGCTTCCAAATCGGCGAACGAATCCATCGATTTCGTCAGCAGATTGCCGACGTATAATCGACGGGTATTGCTGTTCGTGGTCAGCTTTGTACAACTCTTCATGGGTCGAAGTGTCGTCGAGAAGACAAAGATGACGCCTGGCAACTTGGGTAAGTGGGCGGCGTATTTGGATTATCGACTAGAATCGTCCGAAATGTTACAAAGGATATCGTAGAAGCTGATCGGCCTGTGTCTTGTCTTGTCCTTGCTGCTGCTGTTGTTGCTCTCTTTGATCTTGTAACTCGCTTCATCAGCCCTCGTCATCGCCCCCAACATCCTTCGAACAACGTCAAACTCGCTCGTAACGGTCTTTACGAATTCGTCATTCGAGAGCAAGTTCATTCTCCAGTTGCTGGAAAATATGGACACTTCTGTCGTGGACGAGGGGTATGTGCCTAGTCACGGTCGGGTTATCGGAAGGGTTTAGGCTTTGACATAAGAAAAGCCTTCGGCGTGAGAAGCCATCAGGCCAGACAAAGTGTGAATGGACCATTCTTTATTGGCATCTTTTTTTTGTGAAGCACGAATGGACGATCAGGAATGCTATAGGCGGGGGTGAAGGGTGCAGACATACTTGAAGCATGATTTATCCAATTGTACATTGCACATACTATCATATCGTATCATAACGAAATCTTTACCCGCGGGTTAGTATATTAACCTTAACGACCAACTATACAGTACATTTATATTCATATTCGGATTCGGATTCGGATGTTAGTGTACTCGCATGATGGATTCTGGAAGTTACAGTACTCGTACGAAAATTCCGGTCTGGTATTTAATTAATCCTGTGCTCCTCTTGATTAACCAATCATCCGTGCTTCACATGTAGACATATGAAAAGCTTCAAGCTGTACGGGGTGAAGTCTCTACTTCCCAGAGCTTGCTTACACGGAATCCGACAGAAGGTTATTCCCAAATGGTACTCGAGATGGTATGATATGTTGGCTCATCGACCCATTTGGTGGACCAATAAAGTGGAGGAAGTACTGTACATACAGCCTACGCATAGCGTACATGTACGTACAGCGCAACATGTTCCGAAATATTCGGCCGATACAGAAAAAGTCCATTGCCGCTGACTGCTGACTGGTGACTGCGTCATACTGTGTTCATATTTGTACGAGTCATCTCGTGTCCCATTCCATCTTGGCTTGCTTGAGCTTGAGATGACTTAGAATTCGCTTTGCCCCCTCACGAGATGAGATGAGATGAGATGAGATGAATGATCGTGATATGTATTTATTTTATACTCATTTTCAGTGAATGTGTGATTACTAATACTGATCAACTAAGCTACCACAGCACGCATAGAAGGACTCCATCATCATCAAATACGATGGTATCAAACATTTCCGCCCAGCAGCAAGACTCAGACTCAGACTCTGATCCGACCACATGTCTTCCCGAAGCTCTTCTTCGCCCGCAAGAACAACCACAAGTGCAAACATCGGCTGAGTCAGTCGTATCACCATCGCCATCAACAGCCAGCGCGAGCCCGAACGCGACCACAAGCGACCGGCCTACATCATCAGTTTTTTCGAGGTCAGATTCTGCACCTGTACATAATGTCCCTATGCGAGTCATTAGACGGCCCTTACCGTCCGAATTGGATGAGAATAAGGTCCTGACATTTATGGAGGAGATGAAGGTGAGAGTCTGCGTCAGCGTCTGCTTGCTTGCCTGTCATATTCGACATGCGGTCGTGTATCTGCGGCGACGGCTGCGCTGCCCTTGTCCTGCGTAGCTGCCCAGTATCTAGTGGCTAGTGGCTGGCTTGTCGTTAGAATTAGACAAGGTCTAGCTAGCGTAGTTGTAGATCAAGTTGAGATAAAACGTTCGCTGACTGATCATTGATCACATCCACTCCATCCCACCGATCAACTCTCGATCCTCTATACGATAATTTCCACCCGACTTACCTCAAACTCTATCTCAATTATCATTATCATTATCACAACCGATTCTCCCCAAATCAAATCAACTCCACTCAACTCACCTGCGCTGTGTTCCTCGAACTGATATTTGTACCGGTAACGGTAACGGTAGGGAGGAGACACGTTCACCCCTATAGAACTGGTCAAAGTCAAATCACCACTAAAATCAAATCCTACAGGACCGCCCGAAGTGTTCTATTTCGCAATGGGCGGATGTCATCGGTATGAAGCCACCAAGCGCTTGGGATTGGAAACTATCAGAGCTAGGATTATAGAGGTGCCTGCTAGTCAGATGAGAGTTTACCTAGGGGCTGGATCGCCTTTCTAAGTCCAAGGCCAAGGCCAGCCAACTACCAACTACGCCTAGCCTTGTGCTAGTTGGCCGGTGACAGCCGTCCAGGCTTGGCTCGATCTTGCGAAGAAAAGAAAAAGGTATTGGGAGGATGCCGACACACCTCCAGTTGAGCTCCATGTGAAGGATTGATATAGATGGCAGATACCATATAATATAGAAGATATGGAACCAACGTATTGTACATATCCAATTTGGCTATACACCAAGCATATGCGATCTGAAGAAGACTTCTGAACTCCTGAGTTCAGTAAGCTCACGACGACATTACTAGGCAAGCGATACAAGTCTACTGAGAATGAACGGCAATGGGAAGGCGGGATCAAGTAGAAGTTTCAACCGTCTGAAGCATCAATGGCAAAATGGCATCAGCGCAATCATCTTGCGTCAGAGTGTATGCTCTTCTTGTACAATAGATTTCGACGATAGCAGAATACCGTGTCTAGGACCGTCGCAATCGTATGTAGTGAAAGCTTTGCTTGAGATGTCCTTATCCTAGCCGGATAGCCAACAGTACTGCTCATTGAGTGTAGGCAGAGGTCGTACGGCCTACGGCCTTGATCAACCGGATCTGACAGCTTCCAATCCGATCCCTGTTGCTCATGTGCTCGTGTGATCCTGTGCTCATGATGTGCTCGAGACCACGTCGTTGCTCTAGACGATAAAGTCAGACGCGCAGCCACAAACCGCACGTCCACACAATGCTAATGATAAGATGGCACCGTATACATGGACTTCTCTATTGAATATCAATATCCAAAAAATATCAGATGATCCAATGTAGATACAGATCGCCTATCCCTGAAGAAGGAGTTTTTTGGGGGGGTTGAGGTTGGGAAGGATAGGTTGGCGAGACGCTTAGTCGAAGAGACCGAAGCCCTGCGAAAGTGAAAAATTGTCAGCATGCCTGCACTACGAACAGGACATTGACATGTATGCTGTCTCCTCTTGGCAGATAGCAAGCGCGATGCGCCGTGCTACCAGAAGGAAGTGGTGGAATCCTGTTTGATCAAGGATGATGGTTAAAACAACAGGAACTCACCATGTCGTCGTCAGACTCCTCCTTAGCCTCCTCCTTCTTCTCCTCAGCGGGGGCGGCCTCAGCAGAGGCGTCACCGCCAGCGGCGGCAGCACCACCAGCAGCGGCAGCGACGGGGGCACCACCACCACCGACGTTGGTGAGGAGGTCCTTGACGTCCTTGCCGTCGAGGGCCTTGGCGAGGAGGGTGGCCCAGATGGGCTCAACCTCGACCTTGGCGGCGGAGGTGAGGGAGATGATCTTGTCGCCCTGTTTAATGTTCAAACGTGTAACGTGAACGAGCAATGAATAAGAATAATCAGCAAGAGTTTCCCATGATATGTCAGGCAGGCATTCTCTCCATAATCCTGCTGGCCTCGTAAATTTCGACGGATCCTCTAGATTCATTGCGTGTTATGGCATGTTCCATCTATTCTCCCTCGCCATGTCGCCATGTCCAGATCGCCAGACATAATAATCCCAACTCACGGTGATCTCAATACCCTCGTCGGCGAGGATAAGAGCGGCGTAGGTGGCAGCGAGCTCGGAAGACTATTTACGCAGGACAAATCAGCATTTATTCTCCCATCATTACCATTTTGTCGTTGCTGAAACCCACCATCTTGATCGTGTAAAGTAACCTGATTAAGCCTTTAGGTGATGGCGGGACTACTTTTTGACGATTTTGGGTTATCAGGAGAGAGGAAGAGGACACAAGATGTGGTCGCGAGCAAGCAAGCAGGATCAAGAGATTGGTTACGGGTTACGGGTTACGGGTTACGGGTTAGGTTGCATGGCAAATGTTCCAGTACCAGTACCAGTACCAGTACCAGTAGTACCTGGGTATTCCCAGTCGCAAGGGCTCAGTTCCAAGTGCCGAGTGCATGGCACAGACAGAGACGGTGAGGCCAACAGTGGCAGTGAAGTGACTATGACAAAGTAAACTACTCAGTACTCGCTGGTGCATGAAATTTCGTTTCAGCGGGATGTGGCACTTTCATGACGTGTCACATCTCATCATTGTGCCAAACACCCTTATCACTCTCTTTCGGCGTTTTGATCGGAGTTTGGAGTGTTATTTGCGAAATTGACCCTTAAGAAGGTTTTCGGTTGCTCCACTGTAGCGTTGGGATTGATCATTAGTGCATTAGTGCTGCCTCTCACCTCACACGCCTCGTGCTTGACTGTTGCTTGACTGTTGCTTGCTCTTGCTCTTGCTCTTGCTCCTGCTTCTGCTTCTGCTCCAAACCCTCCTTCGATACTCCCTCCATACGCTGACCGCCGTTGCTTGCTTGCTTGCTTGCTTGCTTGCTTGCTGCTCCTCTGCCTCTGTCTCTCTCTGTTTGCCTGTCCTCCTCCCCTGTCGCTCACTGCTGCAATCTACCAAGTTCAACATTGTCAAAATCGACCAAAGGAAATCTTCTCCTTAACCTTCAAGTCTCTCAACATCATCAAAAATGGCTCCTTCCACCAGGTCAGTACGAATACCAGCTTCAGATAGCGTCTATGAGAAGGGGAATGCGGAATGATTGATGCTGATATCAACGTTGTATATAGTGTGCCTACCGCCGAGGTGAGTCTCCGATTGCTGGAGAAATTTTGATTCAAGGAGGATGCAGAGGAGAGGATGAACAGAGGACAAGGAGGATGTACCGTTATCGATCACCCGCCGCTTGTCGACCTCTCAAGATGTCGTTATCGCCATTGATCGATGTGTGGATGGAGGAGAGAGAACGCATGGATGGATTAGGATCAAAGCAACAGAGGTGGGAACAGGTTACTGACTGTAATGGACCATATCGTCAATTTTTGACATTTTAGCAAATCGCCGTCCCCGAGACTTTGCTGAAGAAGCGACGAACCAACGAGGCCACTCGGGAGGCCAAGTTGGCCGCTGCTGCCGAGGCCAAGAAGGTGAGTTAACGGTTTCGCTTCAACTTGTCAACAGTTTTTCGATGTCGACCTGGTGTATGAGGGCAATGAGCATGAGCAGGACAAGGACATATCGGAGCTATTGGGCTCTAAGCGCACGAATGGGCGGGAAAGGAGCGGAGGGATTGCGCGAGGACTAAAGGTGTCGAGAGAGGACCACACACCACACACCACTTCGAATTCTCCATCCACATTTTTTCACACAATGATGCATAACACCGACGTCCGTCGGCACACGGCTAGCTTAGGCGATGCTGCTCGTAATTAACCATCTTTCGGGGCTGAACATTTTTTTTCCCATCGCGATCATCTCGTTGTTTGTCGTACGACCGAGCCGTGCTAAAAACCGAGAGCGTTCAGCTGACAATACTCAATCTGTTTTTCGTTGTTCTGCTTTCACAGGCTCGACAGGCCAAGCGAAAGGTCATCTTCAAGAGGGCCGATGAGTACGTAAAGGAGTACGTTCAGCACGAGAAGGAGGAGATCCGACTCAAGCGAGAGGCTCGAAAGACTGGAGACTTCTACGTTGAGGCCCAGCCCAAGGTCTACTTTGTTGTTCGAATCAAGGGTATCTCCAAGATCGCCCCCAAGCCCAAGAAGATCCTCCAACTCTTGCGATTGCTCCAGATCAACAACGGTGTCTTCATCCGAGTAACCAAGGCCACCACCCAGATGCTCAACCTCGTCAACCCTTACATCACCTACGGTGAGGTCAACCTCAAGGCCATCCGAGAGCTTGTCTACAAGCGAGGATATGCCAAGGTCGACGGTCAGCGAATCCCCATCACCGACAACACCATCATCGAGAAGCAGCTCGGCAAGTTCGGCATCATCTGTGAGTGCAGACTGTTTATAGAGCCAAGATCATAGATCATACCGTTCTGGTGACTAACGCTACTTGTTTGAATCTCCAACAGGTATCGAGGACCTCGTCCACGAGATTGCCACTTGCGGACCCAACTTCAAGCAGGTTACTTCTTCCCTCTGGCCCTTCAAGCTCTCCAACCCCAACGGTGGCTGGAGGCCCCGAAAGTTCATCGGCTACGTTGAGGGCGGTGACACCGGAAACCGAGAGAAGGCCATGTCCACCCTCGTCCACCAGATGGTTTAAGCGCTGTTTGGGATTCAGGACGAGTTTTGGTTTGGTTGTAGCTAGATGATGTTGATGTTGGTGGCTAGTAGAGTAGCATTAGGGCCTTCTGATCCTCTTTCATACAAAGAGCGATCGAGTTGGATTTTTCAGTCGTCTGGAGAGATTGGGAAGAACTTGTCTTCTTGTTCAAGGTAGTAAGGAGAGACTTTTCCGACCTTTTCTTTCAGACGACAGGAGGGACTAGGGTGATGATGCTTTTTTTCCCTTTACCTCTTATTGCATGTAACCCAATCCACGACCGGTTAGCGGAGTAGAACAGAGCAGAGCGCAGCAGTCACGTCTATCATGATCACATGGCTGACGTACTGGAATATCGTTATTGCAAGAGGTCTCTGCTCTGCCGAGTACTGATGTTGATCTGACTGGTTATCTGTTCGCGCAGGTGTGGGCTATTGACAGCACGCATAAGGAATGTCAATCTGCGACTGGACATAAAAAATTGGTCCTGGACACATCATACGTCCATTTACATACAAGAATTCGATCGATATGTTGTACCAGATTGACTACAGCGTAGAAGGATTAGGCAATATGAGGTGAAATGATAGTATGGTGTGCGTTGTGTTGTGTTGCATTCACAATGGTATATGATGTCTGGCGACAAGCTAGGCTGAGTTGTTACGAGTTTACTAACAACAGAGGATCTCGTGTGGTGTGGTACAATACAGAACATATCAATCGTAAGTAATTATGTGTAAGTATCATTACTAGTGTAAAGAGAGCATGGAATACATGTACTGCTACTGTACTGTGCGCTGTTATCGCGCATCATGGGTACAAGTACGATACGTCCGACGGGTGCAGAGATCAAAGCTCCTAGGCCCACTCCCCATTAGTCGTTCCGAGTGATACCCAACGATACACCATCTCTCTTCAGCCTCTCCCACTCATCATCAGCATCAGCTTGATCAAGGTCCGTCACGATCGCAATCGCAGGAATCTGAGGTGAAGTACTCGTACTGGTTCTAGGCGGTACAGCTGCCTTAGGGCTGGCGGTGGCCTCAGCACCAGCACCAGCGGCAGCAGCTCCAGCGTCTCTGTAGCTATAGCTTTCGATGCCGAGCGAAGTTCCATTGCGCTTCATCTCTTCCCAATCCGAAACGGAAGACGCAGCGGTTGCCGCGGGCGCTTGAGCGTAGCTTCTTCGCGTTGGCGATGAGAGTCTGTCGGGCTGTATTTGAGCAGCAGCAGAAGATACAAGACCGGGACCTTGGATGCCGAGGAACGCTCCGGCTCTCTTCAAGTCATCCCATTCGAGTTGAGAGTGACTTTGTGCTTGTCCTTCTCCACCAAGATCAAGATGGGAACAAGGTGGGTCATGAGTGAAAACCTTTTTGGAACTTGTGGCATCCTCCACGAAAGTCGAAGAAGGGGTGATCAAGTTGGAGCTTGTGATGTCGTAAGGGCAGAGGATGTGGTCGCCTAGTAGAGTTCTTTCTCGCTTGAGATCGTCCCAATCAACTAAGACCCGTCTTCCATCGTCACTGGCACTGACCTCAGGACGAGAGTAGCCATGGACGTTACCCGAATTGGAGCTAGATTCAGGTCCACCACGTCCGGGTCCTGGATTGGAGGAAAAGGCAGGAGCGATACAATGTCGATTGAGTCCGATCCCGGGGCCAGGAGCAAGTGAAGCACCGAAATCGAATAGATCCCTTGCGTCGCCCCTGCGTCCGTGTCCTTTTCCGTGCCCACGTTCACGTTCACCTTCACTCTGGCTATCGGCAACGAGGTCCAGGTCCAGGTCCATACCATCAACGCGACCATAACCGTCCCCAAGTAACAAGCCACCTCGACGGAGATCCTCCCACTTCAGACCAGCTTCTCGTCGAATAGCAATATCATCCTTAAGTTGGACACCCGAAACGGGGTAAGCGGGGTTTGGAGCGGCACATGTTCCACGTCCACGATCGATTCCAAAGCCTACGCTGGGAGTCGGCCCGAAAACCATGTCCAGGTCTGAAGAGAGATCGTGCTGCCACCCTTGAGGAATCCAACCGCTCTCTTGTCCAATGGCGACATCACGTTGTACCGGTACGGGGAGATTGACTCGCGGGACCCCACCACCACCACCACCGCTTTTGATAGTCGTATTCTTGATGCTGCTCGACTTTGTCGCTTGATCAAGTCCCGTAGAAGTCCCCTTGTCTTGTGTGTCTTGTGTGAGCGTTAGCGGCCCATCAACAAAGACGAGGTGCATAGTAGCGTTGACTGCGTCAGGCCAACAGCCAGGCATGATCCTAAACAAGACGTCTTGGCACGCCGCGGAGTTGCCGCCATCGAAGCGGATCTTGAGGGAGATTTGGTCGGCTCGAACGCCCTTTGAGGCAGAGAACGAGGGACATTGCTCTTGCATGAGGGCAATGGTCTCCTATGTACGTTAACGTACGATGGGTCGATGCAATATACGGTACGAGTACAAGTCATGATCAGCGTCTCGGCCCATTCGGAAGTCTACATGTATCAGCAAGATCAACTTTCACTTACCTCGGCTGAATCAAGAAAGGGGCCGATAAATGCCTCTTCTTTGACAGAAGGCAAGTACCGACAATACTTGGGCTTGAACTTTTCCTTGTTCTTCCCCTGATCCTTGTTTCTATCGCTATCGGCTGTTGACTTCTTTGTGAGTTTCTTCTTGGCTAGAGGTTGCTGTTGATCGGCAACCTTGATCTCTCCAGCGATATCTGTAGGGATTACCGTTTCAAGAGGGTTGGTTTTGGCGGTAGTAGTGGGTGATAGGTTAATGATAAGCTGTGACGGCGTGGTGGAGCGATTTTGTGCTTGATGGTCGTTGGGTTCATGGTGATTGTTCTTATGGACTTGAGCAGCAAGGGCGATACCCTCTTTCAGAGTGAGTAGAGGCTTGGTCGAGTTCGTATGATCTTCACGGCTTGTAGTGAGTTCCTGGGCTTGTGTAGCCGGAGCTGAAGGTGCTGAAGGTGCTGAAGGTGCTGGGGGAGCTGGGGGAGCTGAGGGAGCTGGCGGTGCTGGCGGGAGAGGAGGAGGAGGTGGTGGTGAAGGGAGATCAAAGTTTGGGAATTCCATTTCACTCAAAGTAGGGCTGGTGGACATTTTGGCTAGTTTACGAGTACTCTATGGTTTAGCGGTACTCGTACAAATAGCGGAAGCTTTCAACTGAACTGAGTAGGGACCGAGAGAGGTAGATAAGACAGGAGGATACAACTCGTACTCGTACTCGTACTCGTACTCGTGGCGCAAGTTCAATGGGAGCTTTTGTTCTTTTTGATTCGAGATGAGGTCTGTCGTTGGGTGATTGTCTTTCCGAAATGCGAAATGGGAGCTCAACTTAGTGTACTCGTATCCGTTCTGTGTTAGTACGGGTGCCGCAGGTTTGCGTTTCTGTCGTTGAGCAGACTACCCGTATGGGTGAAGTGCTTTATTTTTGGGCTTGTCTGACTGAGTCAGGTCGGATCGTCGGGTTGGTGAGTATACTATAGCTGATCTTTGGTGCGAAAGCGAGAAGATCGAACTCGTATGCTGTGCTTGCGGATTTTCTTGAAATGTCTCTACTCTATGACGACCTTTGAGTAAAATAATTTCTTCTTTTTTCGGGTTCGTCCAGTCTTTAGCTACTGTACTCGTATGTCCTGTTCTTATAGAAAGAAAGAGAAGGAAAAGACCGCTAACTCCTGAAGCCAAGATTGAACTCGGTATATATATCTGTATTATGCACAGAGCTCTTAGCGTAATCGGTGGGTGTCCCGCCATTTGAAAGCGCTCGGGACCGTAGCAAGGGTATGTTTGACTCGATTTAGTTTGTATCAGTCAGACTGTGAGATGAAGCGGATTGGTCGCTGAAAAGAAGGCTCAAAGGCCCAGGTCCAGGTTTAGGAATATCAAAGGATACCTCGAAGGGCACCGTAAAGGAGCGATAGCCAACAAAGCGCGTCAGAGTACTACTCTACACAGGTCATGCAGTCCGAGGCAAGCATCAAAAGACGCTGCAGCAAGTTGTACGTGAAAGGGGCGTCAGCATCATACGGATTATTCTCTATACTTTTGGACCAGGCAGTACTTGTTTGGCAATAGATATCCCTTGACGTCAAGTCGAAGTCTCATGACCAGCATCCTTTCGCGATTGGTTTTGAGGCTCATTGCTCGGCGTCGAACCCGTACAGTAGGACCGGTTCGACCAGTCAAGGTCTGTAAGGACGATAAAGTTTGAAGATGAACAAGGGTGTCAGTACAAGGGATGTATGGGCATCCTAAGTCAGGTCATTTTGACGCATTTTGGGGGAATCATGACCGGTACACAGGTGTACAATTTTAGAAAAGGTGTAGTTAGACAGTATACACAGTAGCACACAGTGACATACGGGGTCATGACAAGACCAAAACATCCAACAGGTCCACAACGCCCCATACGGCCCATTCTATACCTTGAGCCCCTCGGGTGCTGGCATCACCATTTTCGATTCCCAGCAGGGCTGAGATGGGGGAGAAAGCGGACAAAGCCATACCACGCAGAACAATCTCAAGGGTTGCTATAACTATGCTTAACCCCGGAGAACTCCCGGTTGATGTCGATGTATGTGGCGTTGGCGTAAGTTGGAGGAGGGCCGATAATCGTATGCAGGTCGTTATCATTTCGATCACCAGAAGAACCTGATTTGCCGATGTCAAGTGGTCGGGTCGCCCGAGGCTTTCATGAAGCAGGGTAGCAGCGCCGGCACCTATTGTCCGAACGACCACAAGAGCGAAACCGACAAATCGAACAATATCGCTGCCCCGCGGGAAATGCGTCTGACGGATGATACTGCCCTTTCCGATATGCATTCTCGGGGCTGGATGGCTGCTCCCGTCAGCTCCACCATTTCCGCCACCTCCGCCTATTCCCCATCCAGCAAGCAGATTCTCCAGACCTGTCTCCTCGGCTCGTTGAGGGAACATGCGTTGTCTGTTCGTTGCAAAAGCGTCCCAGTCGTCTTTTCCCTTTACTGGGTACATCGAGGGGTAATTGAAATGGAGATCATCTTCGTCATCTGGCGTAAGTAAGCCTGACGGTCTATTATCATACCCGTTTCCGTTGCGAGGGACCGGTGAGGGCGAGGGTTCCCAATCCATCGGTTCTTCGCCTGCTGTTTCGCGCGTGGAGTCTGGTCCGTGTTGCTGGAAAAGCGACATCTGGCCAAAGATCGGATTGGCTCGTTCAGGCTTCAAGGTACTTCCGCTTGCGCTCGGTTGTCCCAGGGACAAAGCCGAAAGATGGCTTGGAGAGGACAGGTGAGGTGGAATGATCTGAGAACTTGACGGGTGAGCAGGTGAAGAGGTGAGGGATACTGGTCGAACGAGCTGGATCGCTACTGGCTGAGAAATCCGGATGTTCACTATAGCATGCAGAAGAAGCTACAGATGGATGGTGCACAGTCTTAGCGATTTCGTTGAGTTGGCAGAGACTGGCCGATAATCGGTGCACAGAAGGGCAGGTAACTCACCGCAATCTCCAATCCCAAGCCGATCTGATAAGCCAGTTGTAGTGTATACGGCAATTCGTAAGCTTCTTGGCTCGTTGTAGACCACGCCGTGATACTCGTGATGAGTCGAAGGGCGAAGATTAACAGCATATTGCGCTATATGAGCCGGGAGCTTGTAAGCATCACAATACTGCCCTATATCACAATGTTCTGAGGTACGACGACCACTTACAACCCAAACATCCCTTCCCTTCACTTTGGCTTGATCTCGGCTCCGTACCCGCCTTAGCCAGTATGGATCCCATGCTATCCAAGTTATGGATAGCAAGTGGAAAAGACCGAGAGTTGTAGGCGAAAGGCAGCGCCCAAAGATATCGCTGTTCATTACATCTGCAAGTAGTTGGGGATGCGTCGTAGCTGTTCCGATAGAGAGTTAGTCCATGCACAGCTCTCAAGCAATACAGCAATGTGTCCAAGCTCACTCACCTACGACGCCTTGCGCAACGCTCAGCACGATGCCTGACCACCACAACGCCCCTCTGACTCTCCATATCAGAACGTCCACCGCACTAGCTCCCCTGTATCCCACAGCTGTCCGTGAGCTGCTTTCTCCAGCTGATAAAGAGGTACCAGGCCGAGCTCCTCGATTCAATGCGGAACCCCAAGCTTCCACTTGAGCTTTATGATCTGATTTCCGCAGGGCTTCGTCGACCGCCGGTTGACAGTTTGGACATACGGGCGGATACCGAGAGTGCAGCTTGGCGAGATAGGAAGGGAGCTCGGCATAGAGAGCGGGAAATGATGGATCCTATATGTAGCACAAAGTGAGCTACTGTAAACTCGGAGAGTAAATGTCATTTTATACGTACATCGTCATCAGGCAAGTAATTCGCCAGCATATTCATTATCAAGGTCTGATTCGCCAGACAGCTGTGACAGAATGTCGAGGACGAGCTGGACGATGAGGGGAGATGCGATGATGATGGAGTGGCTATTAGTGAAAGCAGCGTACAGCGTATGAGCCTAATTCATGAATAGTTGGGTACAGTCGATGTATATCTCACAACTCACCTCGTACTGAGAACGATCGTTCGTTATAGGCCGAATCGTGCATTGCTGGAAGGTCAGAGATCATCTCTCCGCTCTACAGACGGCATGGATCAGTTCCCGACCTGTTATAGCCCTGCATGCAAACGACGCATCCTGGCGCATAAAGACAGAACCTCCTCAAGCGCGTACTCACTTCATCGCGTATATTCCAACATCCACATCTTTCGCATTGCCAATTCCATTTCGTCCCGACTTCTGCTATTCTCGCTTTACCTTTCCTATCTCCTCGCTTCGGAGAGCCGAGACCGTGATCATCTGCGCTGGCAGACGGGTGAGGCGGTAATAAAGAAGGCGAGAGGCAGAAGAAGCATTGAACTGCCGTCGGTCGGGTCGATGAACGGAGGAAGGGCATGATGGTTGTTGACCGTCCAGTCACGTTGAGCGGTACATCGAACCACCTCTAGACAGTCACACAGGGGCCAGGCTTTGGTATGACCACGTCTATGCAGTATCTCGAGGATGATGATGTGTATTATGGATGCTTGTGGATGATAGATGCGAAGATGACGGAATGACGAAAGTAATATTGACAAGCAACGAACTTTACCTCTAGCTGTGACACGCGTAATGAATGGTTTCACGTTTCAGACAGCTCAGCCGGATTCATGCCCGCTTCTGAAATTTCTGGTTTCATGACGCACCGCACAAACGGGCAATGCGCATATATACAAGCTTGCATGATTCCTCTTATGTCACCTAGAATCAGTCACTGGCGGAGACTATGCTTGGCAGGAGAGTCCTGCAGAAGAGAGCCAGGTCTGTGTGAAAAAATGCATACAAAGTAGAAGATACCATATCCAACGCAGCACGAGGAACGACTCCTGTCCGTGTCCATACCATCACGGGCCGCCAGCCATCATCTGCCTACGAGCAAACCTACTTCATCCACTCCCTCTTTCTTCTTTTTCGGGTCATTATAGATCTCGATGCCTATCGGAGCGGGACGATTCACTTCAGTTACTGGCGTTGAAGCCCTTGAGAATGTGTCTACTCACCAGCTGCCAGCGAATCAATGAGAAGCTGTAATCGCTTAGGTCCCATTGTGGGATCGGCCTGCAGGTCCAGAATTAGCATACATATCAATATATTCAGACCGAGCGACGCTCACCTCTCGCATCTTCTCCAAGTCTCCTCCGAAGCCTTCCACGAGTTTATCCATGTATACGGTCCTGAATTTGGCTCTTCTTTCCTCCTCTTCACGGTCGTCTTCGGTGGCTTTGCCTTTTCCTTTCGTCAAGAAAGAGGGCAGAGACGAGGGTGGTGGTGAAGGGGAATTCGTAGGATATCGAGTGCGGGTCTTGGCTGCAGCTTTGGACGGGCCGGCCTTGGTTTCGGGTTCCGAATCAGAGTCGGATTCGCTATCGCTTGAGTCTGATTCTGATGACGAAGATGATGAGGACGAAGACGATGCGGAGGAGAATCCTGATGAAGATGAGGATGCGCCGTCTACGTCCATGGCTTGAGCTTTGGTGACAGGCTTGGCTACAGCCTCATCTTCAGAGCTCGAACTATCATCGGAGGAAGAGGAATCCGACGAAGACTCGGACGCTTGCCTCCTTCTCCTTTTCCTGCTTCGTCTGTTCGCTTTGGGTGCTGGTCCTGCGGCTGCCATACTCATCCGGCGTTTCGAAACGATATTATAAAGTCAGTTGAAGCAATGAATACCGAGTGTTATTGACAAAATAAGAGGATGTTGTTCTGGTTGTGCATACGGGTAGGGAAGGGGGTCCAGAAATCTTGGAAGATTATGATCTGTGAGTCAGGGCACATACCACGTGTTCATACTGGTTTTGCATAATACGTAATATCAAACATTCAATGAGTCATCTAAGCTGAATGCTAAGCTTGTTGCCACCGATCCTCACCATGCATTCAACCTCTCGCCCTTCTCACGACTATAGCTACAAAGATAATTGCTTGTATTGATCAGTATCCTTCTCATCTTTCTATGTCTCTCATCATCACATAATTTTGCTTCAGTATCGGACTGATACCATCGCCCTTTGAGTCACGGTCATCATGAGCCGTTCGCCATCCCCCGCTTCATCGCTTGATTTCTTCGAGTCCGACCCGTCCTCTGAAGAGGACTTCATCCCACGCAGGAGAGTGAGGAAGGTCGGACCTGCTCTGGGTGGTTCTAAGAAGGTCGCAGGGGGACCAAGCAAAGGTGCACCAAAGATCAAGATCAACTTGACTGCTCTTCAGCGGTCTAGAGAGGTCGAGGTCGCTCATCCAGCTGATGGACCGATAGAAGAAGATGACGTAGGAGAAGGGGACGAAGACGATGAGGGATACTTTGACGGCATGATTGGGAAGAGAGGGGTGGATTTGTCAAATCAGGAGCTGAAATCGGATCATGCTCTTAGACCGCTTTGGGTGGACGACAAGGGCAATATGTATGTGCTGCTACTTGCATGCTTTTATCGTTGCATCGCAGATGATTGAAAAGCCTGCTAACCCGAGGTTGTTGGCTTTGTCAGCATCGTGGAAGCATTCGCACCGTTCGCTAGACAGGCCCAAGATTTCCTTGTTGCGATAGCAGAACCAGTCTCCAGGTTAGCTTCCCTACTGACGACGTTACAAGTGGTAGTATGCTGATGTCTGAGCTAGACCATCGCTTGTTCACGAGTATCGTATCACCAAGCCGTCCCTTCATTCAGCCATGTCTATCGGTCTCGAAACCAAAGTCATCATCGAAGTCTTATCTCGTTTGGCAAAAACCCCACTATCCCCTCGTCTGACAGCTCGTATAGAAGAGTGGACAGCATCATTTGGAAAAGTCCGATTGGTATTGAAAGATAACCGATATTTCCTCGAAACGAGTGTACCAGAATTCCTGCAAACTCTCATGACGGACGAAGTGATCAGGGATTGTAGAGTGACCAGAGAGCAAGAAGCCGGACCGACAGTCTTCGGTGCAGAACAGATCGCTAGACCGAGAAGAGATTTCGCTATTCCCGGAACAGAAGAAGCGAGAAGAGCCGAGCGAGGAGAAGCGGACGCGATTGGTCAGCCGAATAGAGACAATGACGCTCTGATAGGAGCGGTCATCGGTATAGGCGAAGGTCAGTCTACCTTTCCTAGTCGATGATCCAAGCTCATGTGTACTTTTCCAGCGGATGAGATGGAAGACGAGGATGATGCAGTGCATTCATTCGAAGTAGCGGGAACGAGAATGGAGGTGAGCTTAGCTATGGAAGGGCCTAGGCTACATATACAGACACTGACGTGCTGCTTCTAGGATGTCCGACGTCGATGTAAAGACATCGATCTGCCAGCTCTAGAGGAATACGACTTCCGAAATGATACGGTCAATCCCAATCTCGATATTCAACTAAAACCGATGACTGTCATTCGACCGTATCAGGAGATGTCGCTGGCCAAGATGTTTGGTAATGGTCGTGCTCGATCTGGTATCATCGTATTGCCTTGTGGTGCAGGTAAAACCTTAGTGGGAATTACTGCAGCGTGTACTATAAAGAAAAGCGCGTTGGTTCTGTGTACCTCAGCGTGAGTCGACGGGTCCACTATCATCGAGAAACGCAGCAGCTGATCTCATTGCCTTCGTTTCTCAGTGTGTCGGTGGCGCAATGGAAACAGCAGTTCTTGCACTTCTCTAATATCTCAGAGAAGCAAATCTGTGCATTCACTCAGGGTGAAAAGGAAATGGTCAGTAGATTAGCTAGCGGTGTCAATCGATCCGAACCCCATGCTGACGATTTCACACAGTTTACCGCGCCGTCCGGTATCGTCATCTCGACATACTCGATGATTGCCAAGACCGGTAAACGAGCCCACGACGCGGAGAAGATGATGCAGTTCCTTCGATCAAGAGAATGGGGTTTCCTGCTGCTGGACGAAGTACACGTCGCGCCTGCCGACATGTTCAGAAAGTGTATCAACAACTTCAAGGTCCACGCCAAACTTGGTCTTACAGGTGAGCTTCCGCAAACACCAGGGCTGTTGCATAGCTGACATGCGATTACGACAGCGACGCTTGTACGAGAGGACGATAGGATTGGAGACCTTGGTTATTTGATCGGTCCCAAGCTGTATGAAGCGAACTGGATGGATCTTGCTAAGAACGGACATATCGCTACTGTACAGGTGAGCTCATTCAAGTCACCCACTCGTGAAGCTCTAGCTCAAGGTTTATCCTTTCCTCACACAGTGCGCCGAAGTATGGTGTCCCATGACTCCTGAGTTCTACCGAGAATATTTGCGTAACCCCTCCCGAAAACGAATCCTGCTACACGCGATGAATCCGAATAAGATCCAGGCTGCACAGTTCCTGATCAACTATCACGAGAGCAGAGGAGACAAAGTCATCGTTTTCTCAGACAACGTGTTTGCCCTGGAGGTGAGCTTATTCTTCGACTCTGCGCCTGGAAGTACAGCTCATTTCCGTTTCAGGCCTATGCGAAGAAGCTAGGGAAATCGTTCATCCATGGTGGAACACCCGAAGGAGAACGATTGCGTATCTTATCCCGTTTCCAGCACGACCCTAATCTGAATACTATCTTCTTGTCGAAAGTGAGTTCCAAACTGCCCAAGCCTGACACTTGGCGTCGACGCTGACCGTATAATTCAAGGTCGGAGATACCTCTATCGATTTGCCGGAAGCGACATGTCTTATTCAGATCTCGTCCCATTTCGGTTCACGACGTCAAGAAGCTCAGCGATTAGGTAAGCAACAGGGATCTAAAATGTTGGAAACGCGCTGATAACGCTCATTCAGGTCGTATTCTGCGAGCGAAGCGAAGAAACGACGAAGGTTTCAACGCTTTCTTCTACTCGTTGGTGTCGAAGGACACCCAGGAGATGTACTATTCGTCAAAGAGGCAGGGATTCTTGATTGACCAGGTGAGTTAATTTAAGTGGGATGCACATCAGGCTCTAACGCTGTGAATTTAGGGATACGCATTCAAGGTCATTACCGAGCTTCACGGACTAGATAGCATGCCAAATCTCGTCTTCCCTACAAAATCCCAACAGATCTCACTGCTTGAAGAGGTTCTGAACACTGGAGACGCAGCAAGTGAGACGGCAGACCATTATATGCGATTAAACCACGGTAAACACCTCAAGCGACCTGCGGGGAGTCAGCCTGTGTTATCGACCAGTGCGGGTAGCCTACCGGCTGTGCAGCGATTCACTGCCCCCCTCGAGCATTTGTCAGGTGGTCAGAATCTCAGTTATAGGGAGCAGAATAAGAGCATCAAGTGAGTCTTTGATCATTTCTCCTATTTTTTTTGCGAACTCGTACATCGAGTCCGAGATTAGGCGGAAACTGATGAGAATCTGCCTGGCTTTCAATAATTACAGTAAGGAGCTATCGAGAGAGGACAGGCAGAATAAGAGGGGCTCAGGAGGGAATGCGAAAGACCAACACTCCCTGTTCAAGAAGAGAAAGGCGGAGATGGACGCCATTAAGAAGCAGCGAGCTACGGGATAAATCAAGGCGTATCTTTGTGCGGAGTGAGAATTGTACCTACTGTATCACCGTTAATCAAAAGGCATAGCTCATACCTGGGGTCTAGCGCATAGACCGTCCGCTACTGCTTGTCCAGCATGCTCGTCCAGCATGCAAACACTGTTGTATCGGATAGTGTAATTCGCAGAAAGAGCAGGAATCGCTGTTATGCGGGAAGAGGGAAAAAGTCAGCCTGTCGCTCCGTTCACTGAACGTGGCAGAAATAAATCCTTTGATGGACTTATTATCCTGTTTGTTTACATCGAGAGCAGCAACTGCTTCGCACTCTGGGGGAAGCGACGAGAAGCAAGGCTCTCCGTTTAAGTCCGAAGTACGATCGACCACCAACGCTTCCGACCGGAGTGTCAACGATCGCTTTGCTTCGACGCTAGGGGGGATTACGACCAAATTCCTATGAGAGTCGAGATTTCAGCCGGAAATAATCTGCGCTCAAAGGTAGGTTTTTACCTTGGCATGCTGGGAACATCCTGTCTCATATCGATCGGTAAGGGTTCGTTCGAGTCGAATACCTGCAGCTCAATTTCGACCACGTACAGTACCGGACATACTTAGACTGCTTCCTAGAGATTCCCAGAGCCTCAACTCTCCTGTTACCCGCAGACCTATTACGAGTTTCCTGATTGATTCTCACTAAAGCAGCGATAATTGAATCTTGGTGACACAGTACTGTATCTTCTACCTTGACTGGCTACGAACGACGAACAAACATGGAACACAACACACCGTCCGAGGGAGTCGAACCACAATCCAGTGCCCCGTATAGCGTGCCATCATTGACACGGCGTTGGGTGAGTGCCGCTTCCTTGACGTTAGACATGGCCGCACTGCGCTGACGACCGAGAATCAATAGACTGACGGGGGGCTAGGCTCTGAGATCAATACCCTTTTGCGACTTAAAACCTCCTCGAACCCACTCGATACCAATGCGAAAACGACTGAACCTAGCCTAGGGGATCAAGAATCTGCAACTCCATCGGTCTCTGTCGAAACAGGTCGCCCGACAGCCCACCGCGTTCAAAGCGACAGTGTTGTCTATACATGTCCATTTCACAGTCTTGAGGTCTCTAGCGATTGGCAAGAAAGAGCTGACAGACTGGAGAGGGCTTGTCAAGACCGGGCAAAGTGGAAGGCTATATCAACGAAGCTGGGCGAACTTCTAAAGATGGTGGAACAGACAAGCAGGACTTAGAGGAGAGCTCTACATCTGCTCCATGATCCATCATCTTTCTCCCCTTCGATAGGATCAGAGTCAGGAACCCATGGTACATCGAATCCGACGAACTAGGTATTTTATAGCCATTTCCTCGAAATTTAATATAGGGAGGAGTAGAGTACGGATTCGTGATGCAACAGGATCGTTTTTCGTTCGAGCGCTTGTTGAAGACTTTGGAAGCTTGTACTAGTACTGCCCAATCCAGCTCGTCGATCCTGATGAAAAGTACTCGCGGCTCCACACTTGCTTCTGTTCAGCACCCAGACCCTGCGCCTCCGCGCTTGTACTCGTGTGATATTCGCCTATCATCCAATCTTTGTAGCGGGGTCGGACGGTAGCCAACATATGAGGCCGCGGCCCTCGTTTTCTTCTCATGGTGACATCAAGTTAATGTCTGGATACAGTATCAATCGCTGTGCCAAACAGTCAACCTGGCCGACTCGACCCGCGCTCCCACACATGCATCTCACTGAGAAGAAAGGCCTATCGCCGGCCGGAACATGTCGACAGGAAGTCTTCCGTTGAGGAACGAATCTTCGAGCCGACATGACATATTTGCCTGCCTTATCCACCCTTGGCGATAGGAGAAGCGATGAAGCTATGCTTTGCAACGCACCTTTGTTCCAATCTGGCTTGACAATGGAGCGTATTGCGTACATTATTCAGTCTGGGTTGATCCCACAAAGGACATTGAAGCGTATAAAGCTGCGGGGAGATTGTCTCGACAGAGGGCGTGGATGTCCCACTTCTTTAACTTCCCGAGATACACCAAACCCGTTCAGCCTGAACCAACCCCTTGAACCGAACTTGGAACGAGTGGACCTTTTCTGCCCTTAGCATGTCTTCAGTGAGCTCCCAGCAGTCGTCAGTAGGCTCCACTGCCACTGCATCGTGCGCCAACTCGCAATTGACACCTACTCAGAGCGTTCAGAGCGATACAACAAGCAAACCCAAAGAGTATGTACCTGTAAGTGCCTGATATCTGGTGTTCGAAGATGTGCGGCGTAAGCTCATCTATCCGTCAGAGGGATCATTCGGATGAGGATGTGGCAGACTACTTCAGCAGTTCTCATGTCTCAATAACCGGCGGGAACTCGGAAACGCCTGCAGAGCTGAGGAGCGGTGTTGAGTCGGACAGACAAACCATCGCTCGCATCAACTCTGGCGCCGAGCAGAACTTTTATTACCAGGAACCGAGCCAGGGATGATGATGGCAAGTACGGCCCAACTGCTTCGAACTACCACGCGTTTCGTGTGTCGGGAAGGGCCACACAGTCCAACATAGATCCATTCGAGGCACACTATGATTCATTGCAAATTTAGTGATGTAGGCGAGGCAATGAACGTCGATAGGTAGCACACACGATGGCGGTATACTGTAGAAGCATCTCCTTTTGGCGTTTCCACGAGTAGTTGTTGATAGAAAGTTCGAGGTACTTCTGCACAGTACATGCAATAACGGCGTTCAACGTGAGTATCAGACCACGCCTGGAGCATGCCCACACACGTACAGAGGGTGATACACCGAAGATTGCGCGGGGCTTGGATCCGAACTTTCAATCGCAACCTGAGTTGAGCGAGACAAAGAAGATATATGAGAGCGCTCCGCTTTAGTCACTGTCAGCGGCGGGAATGCAATGCAAGTCTTAGTGTACGAGTCCAGTAGATCAGTCCTGTCCCCCTCATGAACAGTGAGTAGAACTCTCAGCATCGTCAATTCTCATCTCTAAAACGCCATCTTCAGAGCATCATATGTCAGCCGTTTAGATTGGGTTGCTGCCCACAACGATCACTTTCTGCTGAACTGGGTCGACCTGTAGCAGATTATCGTGTTCTTCAACGCGTAAGCCATGCAAGCTTACGCAGAATGTGTCCATATATATGTGTATTGTAAGCTATGTATTGGGACGCAAGAAAAACGAGAGCGATTAATGTATATCAACAAGTGCAAAAACGGAATAGCAGTGCTCGATCAGAAAGCTATCTTCCCCCCTAAACGTCCTCTAGCAATTCCTCACCACAAGATTTCCCATCATGCCAATCGATCCCCAACTATGACGCACCCTGTCCTCGTCTTCCGCCATCAGAGCCATCGCCGACCATACTAGACACCCTAGATCGCCTATCTCCGCCATCGCTTTGGCCACTCGACTGTCCTTGACCCTGACCATGACCCGCAGTGAGATAGTCGAATCGGCCTTGAGCTTGAGCTTGACCACCCGGTCCTTGGCCCATCGGACTACCTCCAGGGCCAGGCGTGGGGCTACCCCACATGGGCGGTTGAGGCATCATGCCCATCCCCCAACCGGGCATTTGCATACCCATTCCCATAGGTGAGCCCATCATCGGTGAACCATGATAAGCACTGCCTGGACCGCCGCCGCCGTAGAAGGAGGGCATGGGCGGTGGTGAGTAGTTGTTCGATCGGGTACTACCGGCCGGCGAAGTTGATCTACCGTTGAATGCTGGTCCTCCTGGCGTTTGAGCCCCGGATCCGGGTTGCTGCTGATCATATTGATCTCCCGCTTGAGAGCCGGCAGCTGACATGGTCATCATAGCTTGCTGATATGCCATCTGAGCAGCCATCATCGCTTGCTGCTGAGCATATGGGTTGAAACCGCTAGTGTATGGCTATTTGCAAACACGATCAGCACCTCTAACTAACATTGGCAACGGTGGAAGAGGAATACCACTTGATGCACTCACCGAGTAGCCCATTTGGGGCATTCCCATCATTCCCATGTTCATGCCCATAGGCATCGATGGCATGCCATAGGGGTTGAAGCCTTGTGGCTGACCGTACATATCTCCGCCGAATTGTCTCATATGGTCCATCTGCTGTCGTTGGAGTTTGTCAATCTCTCGCTGTCGGTCCTCCTGTTGAACATAATGACCATGAGTTAGAACCAAACATTGTGAGAGACTGCAAGCCTTAAGAATAGATTTGCCTCCACACTCACCGCCAATCGCTTCTCCCTCTCCCTGTCCGTCAAGGTCGCCCCGATACCACCAGCATTCTTTCTTTCCTTTTCGTGGGCCGCGACAGCTCCCAGCAGCCCGGCGGCAGGAGGTGGGGGCTTGACAGGAACGTTGATGAGTGACGATCCGGTTTCTCTAGCCACTTCTTCTTGCTTCTTGGCCGATCGATCTTCCTTATCCTGCATACCAGCTTGTAACAGACCATGGGGCGCAAAGGCTTTGGTCAATTGAGCGGCAGGTTCCTCCAGCTCTACAAACTTGCCAGATCTATTCTCAGGCTGCATCCCGTGATCCGCAGAGAAGTTGGCGTTCCATACGGTTTGCCGAATCGCAGGTGGTGGGGCCGCCGGCTGTGAGACCGCTCGGGAAGAAGGGCCGGGTCCCCCACTGAATCCTGGTCCGGTACTGTACATCGACATAGGATGAGGGCCCGCGGGACTTCTGGACCGAGGTCTAGGTTGATCAAAAGACTCCTGTCGAGAAGAGTAGAAGCTGCCCCTGTCCGACGAAGAGGGACCGTCACCGTTCGGCTCTCGGACCTCTGGAGGTCGGGGCACGGGAGGGAGGGCTCGAGTGTTCGAAGTGGATCGTTGAACAGGCGGGTCCGATTGACCCCTGGCTGCGGGACCAGTGGACGGCACATTTGGAGGGACCGGCAGACCTTGCGGCTGCTTCTTCTCGACAGTGGGTGACTCCGCTTCAGATTCGCTGCTCTCACTTTCGCTCAGCTCAATCTTTGCTGCGCCCCTTCGCCTGCCCCCACCGGGAAGATGGACGGCTCGATCATGATCGGCTGCAGCCTGCTCAGCCTTCGCCCGTCTCTCTGTGGCCGCTTTGGAAGGGGCGAATGAAGATCTAAACTCTTCAGTAGGCTTAACGGGAGGAGCGGCGTTCTTGGAGGGAAGTGCAGAGGTTTTCAGCTTGGGGGGAGAGGGGTTATCGGCATAGCTGATGAAAGCGGAAATATCATCGCCGAGGTCCGCTTGAGTGGAAGATGAGGGGAACTTTCGATGCTGGGCTTTTTCAGGCTGGATTTCTTCGGGTTCAGTCGTGACCGTATCGGCCACAGGGTCGAGCACTCTGGAACCGCTGTTCTTCCTCGGAGGCGCAGCACGGGCGCCAGATGGCTTCCTCCCTACTTCGGGTCGAGTCTGCTTTGTTGCACTATCAATGTCAGTGTTGATGGTGGGCCTGACTCGTTCTGGCGAGGGCGATTTGTGAGCGGGTACAGCAGTCTGAGTAGGTTGGTCCTCGACCATGTTCATAAGATACAGAGCAGCCGGCTCCTCGTGAAGATCCCCTGAAGCCGCAAGACGGTCACCAGAAGACACTTTTCTAGGCCGGGGCGAGAGCACCTGGGTATCCGGTTTGACGGGTTCCGCGAGGACAGGTGGGGGCGGTGAGGCAGCACCAGAAGGCATGACTGGTGACTTGGTCGTCGCAGCATAGATAGAATCTTGCTGCGGTGGCTGAGCTTGGTTAGAATGAGTCTGTGATGGTGAAACCTGATTGTGCGTTTGAGCCTGACTTTGAGCTTGATACGAAGCGGGAGTTGGCGTTATGGCGGTGAAGGGTTGAGGGAAGTTCTGCGGGCTGACAGGTGATGGTCGACCGCTATGCGTACTGGGTGACATGCCCGTGTCCTGCGACCAGAATGTAGGTGCCGTCTTCGATTCAGCTGTCGTGGGAGTACCTTGACCGGGCAGAGTCTCTGCGGGCTCTTCGGTCAGCTGTCCGAATCCTTCCGTAGACGCGTCCGGGATGGGCGCCAATTCGCCTCCAATCGACGATGGGCCTTGCTTGCTCGATCCTTGACTACCTTGCTTCGAGCTTCCGCCACTGGTCTTGCGGTCACCTCCTGCTACACCGGCAGTTGGTGCACCGACACCGATTGCCGTGAACTGGCTCTTGGCTGTCCTCGTACTATCCGCTCGACTGGCGATGTCCGTTCGCTCCGTTATGGGCGTAAGTGATCGGGGGACGCTCTGATCGGAGACCTGGGCAGGTATGTCACCGTTGAAGGTGAGGGGCGGAAGTCGATAATCTCCTTCAGGTCTAGGCGTATGCCCTTCGTCCTCCTCTTCTTCTTCTCCCTCAACCGCTTCGTCGATTGGTCCGTTCGGGAGTCGCAGTTTGCCCTCCATGCGTCTTTGTACAAGCGCGGTGAAGCCGTTCCGCACAGCAGCAAGATGCGGTATGCGGAAGTCGGACATCATCGCTTCTTCGATGGAAAGGAATAGATGCTGCATCCAAAGTTGCGCAGCGAAGTCAGCAATGTGATCGATATATTATGAAAGCGACTAACTCACCTGTCTATCGTTGCCTTGAGGGTACGCGAAAAGCAAGCTTTTCGGATTTCTTGGATCCCAGTTGTACTTCTCTGGACGACCATACAGACAAAAGACATCATGGAAGCCTACAACATCCCTCACCATGTCAGTTTAACCTCTCAATGGCGGAGATGACGATGCCATGATACGTACCAGTGACCCATCGCATCATATTGGTCAGAGGAGTGACATTGGCTGCATGATGGCCCATGCCATGGTGAGACTTCTCGCCTGCTGGAGCTTCGCCCGGATTCTCGGGCATAAGCAATGCCCAACCAGAATCTCGAAGTCGGCCCTCAATTGTTACCATGTCCCCACTGACTCGTCCCACAACCTTCAGAAGGTTGGACTGAGACATGACTTCCAGTCGTTCTGGGAAGACGGCATATCTACGAAGGAATTGCGTCACCGTATCAGTATTTGTAAATCCCTAAAATAGATTTTCACAAAAGCGAGTACTCACGTTTGGGTGACATTGGTGACAGTGAGCACGGGTGTAACTGATGTCCTATTCTTCGCTGTTCTCGGCTCGTTGTAGAATGTGGCCATTGCCACGCCGGTGTTAGGTTCTTGCACAGGCGCTTCCTTCTCCTTCTCACCCATGCCAAAGAAACTTCTTCTTCGGCCTTTCTTCTCCTCCTCCTTACTCGACTCGTCAGATCCTGGAAGGCTAAGTACCACCCAAAGCCTTTTCCACTCTGTACCGCCCATGACTCTGACTCTGACCCAGCCTTCCATCCGACCCTTGACGAGCTCAGACTTGGGCTCTCTGCCGCCGGATTGGATCAAGTGACCTGTGTAGATCTCCTCGAGCCTCGACCTTTCCCATGCGGCGAGGCGGAGGCCGATCGCCCATCGAGCTAAGTCCCGCTCGGATGGGCAAGAGAACAACAATCGATTTGAACCGGCGGTATTGAGCGAGAAGACGTAGTGGTGAGGGTGTGAGTTAGGTCGATGGGGTGGAGGCGGAAGAGGAGCAAGCAGCTCGAGGGAAGAATCAGTGATGTTGAAGTATGTAGGAGGCACTTTGTCACCCTTGGCTGCTGCAACTCTGGTTTCCTTCATCGACCACATAGCTACAATCATCTCGTCAGCTTAGTCACTGGTTCCATTCACATAGGATGCAAGTCTCGTAGATCAGGTTCGTCGACGCACACAAGGATATACCGGAAAGCTGAAGCCAGACTGCATCCCAGTCGTTGGCAGGGGTGCCTGGCTGTCCTTGTCTAGAGATGATTGGACATATCGTCAGCATGACTGAGTTACATGGATGACGAAGGCCAATATTGTTGATTGTTGGCACTCACTTGGGCTGACCTCCTGCGCTGGTTCTGGCCAAAATCATTTCTAATTCTGGCGGACTGGTAACATAAGTCTTTTGAGGTTGGCAACCTATCAGATCAACGATCTGATCGAACGCTCTCAGGTCACCTCCCAAGCCCTGAATAGGTCGACCAGATGCACCGACGCTGGACTGTCGAGGGGACCTGGGCCCGTCGCTGCCATTGGTAGTGAGAGGAGGAGGCGGAGGAACATTCTTGTCAAGCGGCATGGACGATGACCGGGGCATGCTCGTGTTCTTGCTTTCCTTTTCTTGTTGAGCGTTCATGAAACCTCGATAAGGATGAGTCTCAGGTACCTGACCTTGGCTGAGTCTGTTGAAACCCATCGACTGCGATTTGGGTACGCCGGAGGCCAGTGGAGGGTTGAACTCGTTTGGCGAACCAGGTCCAGAGCCGGAACCAGGACTGGGGATTGGTGGTTGAGCAGGAGAAGAGACGGCTCGTTGATGCTGTTGCTGCTGTTGCTGATAGCCAAATGGAGCTGAAGGTTGACCTTGACCTGGAGGTGGAGGTGGGGTATGACCTGGCTCAGCAGGTGGATATTGCCTCATAGCGTATGGCTGGAAGTTGGAATTGGTGTCTGCCGAAGGTCGACCAGCGGGACTAGGAGTAGGTCCGTTGTTGCCTTGTGACGTACGGGATTGAGGGGGAGGCCTATCGACTGAGAACGATTGACGTGAGCGGGCCTGAGAAGGTACGGTTCATCAGAGTGAATAGGCAGGCAAATTAGGGTGATGATTTGAATTCCGAGACAGTTGACATAGGGAAGGTTTGAATGAAAGATTGGTAGGATTGGTAAAAATCTCAAGTCAGCTAGCTATCTCTCATGACACAACTCGTATAAAAAGTATCCAGGCGACATGTAGTGTCAGGAAGAAATTGTGCAGAAGCCCACAACGACGGTAACGATAACCAAGCGCAGCTAAACGATCAAAACTCTTTCCCCCGCTCTATTTCGCTCTGCTCGCTCACACAATCCAACCCTGTTTATCTCGGCCTTGGCTGTCTGTGTACACCGTGCGCACACATATTTCCAACAAATCCTCAGCAAGGGGCTCTAGCGGCCCATTCTACACGCACAGCATACACGTTGTACACACTGAACGTGTCACATTGGGATCGAACAAGAGATGACGATACATATATACACAATCGATGTACACGCTGCCAGATACTCACCTCGTCTTTGTGATGGTCCTTATCCTTGTCCTTGTCTTTGTCCTTCTTTCCACCCAATCCAAAGAATCCGCTTCTTCTCTTCTCTTTCGTACTACTTCCACCTTGACTTGTGATCCTCTCGACAGGTTGAAACCCTGATCCCGTTCCCGTTCCTTGGTGATGACCGCTCAATCCAGCCGGTTGACCCTGTCCATACGTATGGCTTCCCCTTGGCTGCTGCTGCTGCTGCTGTTGTTGTTGTTGTTGCTGGAAGCGGAAAGAGGAGACGTCGGTGCTAGCTGGTGAGAGGGGTGGATGAGGTGGTGGAGGATCAAGAGGAGAGACAATATGTGAGGACGATTTGCGTGATTTGAACATAATGATGAGTGATGTACGTCGAACCGAGAGCCAGGATAGTCGGGAAAGGTTGAGTGCTCTGCTAGGTGAAGGTGGGAATGGTACGTGGGAGAGAAAGAGGGGATATGATCGCTAGCTGGCTGGATTGGATTGACTTGCCAAAGGTGGGGACGGACGTAGAGGTCGCTGGCACGAAAGCGGAGATTCGAAAGATAGATATACGAGTATAGATCAAAGGGACCGAGTGAGCTGCAGCTGCAGTGCAGGGCAATATCAGACCGCTAGGAAGCTAAATACAGGCCAAGGAGTCTTGGTATCTTGTCGGTTGCAACGTAATAGGGAGAGATCGGCGTGTAGCACGGGACGGAGTGAACGTTGTGGAGGGAACAATGAGCTTCGGGCCGTCGACGATGATGACGATTTGTTGATGACTTCAAGGCAGGAGGGATTCTTCTACGAGATCGACTAGAAGCTCAGCAAAATGACATGGATGGCGGCGACAACAGGGTGACCGGTGATCATCTGAGCGATTGCTATTCGTACTATGCATATGCATATGGAATCATGAACATGACATGACATCTGTGGGTATCTCTCTATTTCTCACCGCACGGTGGACAAAGTGGACAAAGTGGACAAAGTGGACAGGCACGAGCTACAATGAAAATGCGCCACCGTGCAACAACAAGGCGGTGCTCCTTCCCGAAAGATTTCAGGGTCTCGAGCTATAAGAATCTTACCGCACCGCATGATCATTCCACATTGAACATTCCACATTTCTCCACCACTTGAGGCGCACCCTCTCCCGGCTACTGTGTTATCATCTGTTCACTTAGGCGCCCTCTTGGTCCACCCACCAGATCATCCTCTGTCGCTCTCTGGGAAGCAGCTGATCTGACAGGATAGTGAAGCAACGGCTGCCGATGGAGACAGACTCGTGACAGAACACGTCCAGTCTTCTGAGCAGAAGTAATATTGTCCATATGCAGAGATATATGCGTCGAGCGTGCGTTATTGTATGAAAACCAGACTCGTACTGACGTTATCATGAAACTGACAGAAACAAGCTACACTAAAAACTCGTGAAAGACGTAGCGAGAACAGATAGTAAGGTCCACCACAGGGGAGAAATATATGTTGGAACAATGTCTACCTGAACACGCTGACGCCCTACATTATCCGAACGGAACTTGCCATACTCAACTTCCTCACCGTTGATCGTATCCTAGGACTGATCCGCTTAGAGCAAGAAAGCACCAGCGGCAACGGCAACGATGCTGAAGACGCCAGCGAAAGCACCGCCAAAGTTGACGACAGGGAGGGCGCCGGAAGACTTTCCGGATGAAGAGGCGGCAGCAGCGCCAGAGGTGGTTCGGGAGCCAGAGGCAGCAGCAGAACCGGAAGCAGCAGAGCCGGAGGCGGCGGAGGCGGAGGCGGCAGCGGACTTGGCGGAGCCGGTAGCGGAAGCAGAGGCTGATCCGGAAGAAGCACCGGAAGAGGTAGAGTTGGAGCTTGAGACGGCGACGGCTGCGTTACCGTTTCCGATGGTGGAGTAGGTCTTACAGTTGGAAGTGGCGGGAACGGAGAAGGCGGTCTGAGGGGTGACGGTCTGACCCTGGGTCCACATGCCGACGGAACCAGCACCATCGGTGTAGGTACCGGTGTATCGCTGCTGGAAGGTAGAGGTCTGACCGTTAGATTCGGGGTAGATACCGGGGGGGTAAGCGGCATCACCGTCACACTCGGTGAAAGAGTTGTCGGTGTAGTCACCGGGCATGACCCAGTTACAGCCCATTTCGTCAAGGGTGTGCTGACACATCTCAGCGGCGGAGTAGGTGGAGTTCTCAGCAATGCAGATTCGGAGACAGAACTCGTTGTAGGACATGTAGCTGAAGAGGTCCCAATGTCAGCATAAAAATACATTGACAAGCGCAATGCTTTGACTCACTTCATCCACTCCTCGTAGTGAACATCCTGGCCAGTAGCGTTGGTGGTTACGTTACCGCCTACGGGGTTACCGAGACCGGTAGCACCGTGGGGGTCGAGCTCACCACCCTCATCGCCCGACTTGATGTTAAGCTTGGTCAAGTCACCGAGACTGCATAGCAAAACTAGCCATCAGCATCGAATGTCGCGAAGGTGAAAGTTGATTTAAACTGTGAACTGCGGAAGGAAGAGACTAGTGGCACTTACCCCTGGATTTGCCAGTAAAGGGGAGTCTTGACGAAGTGAACGGCGGTGAAAGTGCCGTCAGGGATCTGTCGAGCATTGTTTCGGGCCTCTGGTGATTTGAAGGTGAAAGGTGGAAATCAGCTATAGTCTGGGACAGGAAATGCATTGAGGAATGATGGCACTCACGGACACACCAAGCGACTTCCTCGCCTTCGGTCTCGCCGATAACAGAGTTGGCCTCAGGAGGAGCGAAAAGACAGCTGTTGGGATCGAAACGATGTCAGTTTATCATTCCTTTGTTCTTGGCGGGTAACGTTGCATGAGCCCGCTGTAAGACAGGACTGGATGACGGCTGAAACTCACAAGTCATCGATGGCGTTAAGAGAAACCAATCGAGCCATGGATGAAGGGTCAACGGTAGTACCGAGGGTAGCCTGGGGAGGGTTGGTGGTACCCATGGTACCGGTGGCGGTGACCTGAGCGTTGGCCTGTTCGCAGTACACATCCAAGCGTCAATTCGATGTTCAACAAGAACAGGATAGCAACAAATGGGAAGAAAAAAAACTCACCACACCGGCCATGAGAGCGGCAGCGCCGACAGCGAACTTTCCGATCATTTTGCTTGCGTTCTGTTAATGATACGAGTATCAGTGTCAATGCCAAATCGTAAAGATTGATGACAAAGTGGCAAGGCAAGTTTGCAAGATGGGTGTGTGGGTGAACGTGATCGAGATGATACTCACACTATGTATTTGTATCGCAAAGTGTCATCGATTGAGCGGAAGGAGATGGGGCTGAGAGTCAGTTCTATTCTTAACCCGCGTATGCTCGGCAATCGACTGTTTACAAAGACACAGTTTCCCCGTTTCGTGATTTGACAAAGGATGAGAGGGAAACAAAATCGTGAAGCGATCAGGCGGCGGGATAATGCAGTATGCGGTGCGATACTCACGAGTATTGATTAGAGGGTTGAAAGGATCTTGAAGGGGAGTGTCGATGCGATGAATCGATACAGTCGAGGTCGAGAGTTGAAATCGTTAAGGTTGAAGGTCGAGAAGAGGTCGATGGTAATGAATGAATGTATAAGTAAGATGTCGATGATAGATGCGATATGCAAGAGGATGAAATGCGGTGCACCGAGGTAAGGTAGTCGATTGGTTTGAACGGGAGATTGGACAGGAGGAGGGGGGGACAAGGAAAATCAACGGGTCGACGGGGTGATTTTAAAGGCGGCGGCGACTAAGTTATTAGTTTGCTAGACGTGGTCTTCTCTCATACACCGCAGCACAGTTACATACAACGCGTCACCAGACACCTAACGTATCTAACGTATAGATAGATACAGAGTGAGCAAATACGCCCTGTGCTTTTTTTGTTTTGCTTTTTCCTTTTGGTTTTGTTTTGCTTTTTCCCCTAACCTATAGGCCTATAGTAGGCGAACCAGCTTACAGCCCAGTTGTTGGTTACGACTGACTTGACTGGCTTGAAGAATAGGGGCTGTGCCAAAACCAAAAGCAACAGCACAACAGCACAACAGCACAACAAGTTCCCGCTGAAAAACGTCTAATCGCCCTGAAACGCATCCAAAAATAGATCAGACAGATATGCCACATCTCCATTTCGCCTTGGCTGATCACCCCTTTCCCCCCTTAGCAAATTACATACCGTAGGCCTTGATGGATGAATGACCCTGAATGCCGGGTCTAGGGCTATCCAAGCGTCACTTGCGCTTCTCGTTCCAATCCTGCGCAGTCCGAGGTCACATATATTTGACCCTTCACAACGTCCCTTGTCAAGACACGAGGTCAAGATACATCGTAGGGTTGTTGCATCATCGTTACGTACGGCGCAAACACCCGTAACAAAGCTGACACTCTAACTACCTTCTCCAGTATGAGGGAAGAAGATCTACAGTTCCAAATTGGATCGCGGTGCATTACCAGAAATACATCTCAAAAATGTCAATTCGCCGCGTTGACTTGCCCGCCCGCCCGTCGATCATTGGTCAATTGGTCCATTGGTCAAATGGTCGGTCAACTGGTCAACATGACATCTCGAGATAGTTTGAGTGATTTTGTACATGGCCGAGCCCCGGACACCTGTATCGCCGTTAAGCAGGAGCCCACACCTGTTGTTGTTGTTGTTGTTGTTGTGTCATCTGTTCCGATTATAGATGCACCAATCTCATCGCACGCTGAGTCGCTGCAGAGCCTGGACCTTGCAAGTGCAAGTTGTACGTGTTTGTGTGTTTTGCCCTTAGCTCGATACTATTGCCGTAGCGCGCAACGCGTTTGGGCCTAATAACCCGCCGTACCACCTTGCCGCAGCACAGTTATAATAGTCTCGTCTCGGATAGGTCTCGAAATACATACTGACACTACGCAGCGTACGAGCGAGCGCAGACAAAAATAGGAACATGAAACAGAAGGTTTTGTCTCAAGACTGTGTTTGTTTGTGTGTTTGTGCATTTAAAGGGAGACTACAGTAACTCATGACTATTCATAAACACGCAGTTTGGTTCTTCATACTCATAGCTACATAACATCATACTAGTACAATTGTTTCTGACACCACTGCATATCTCTCTCTAGCTTCACCGGTCGATCAGTTGGATCGCTCGTTTGACCAGCAACGTTTCGTTACGCACTGACCCGTCTACCTATCACTGTTCTAAGGCGGGACGACCTCGTTGTAGAGGTCTTCGTACATGATAAATTTACGAATGACAACATTATCGTCCTCGAGCTTGAAATCGAATTTCTCCCTTTTGCTCATGTCGTAGCCGGTTATGCTGTTTCACATTTGGGGCAGAAACAGTCAGTGAGTCAGTCTCCATCACCTCGCGGCCTAACGGATAGAATCTCCGCCTCTCGGGCGGCTAACAGCGCATATCCTCTTTCTCAAAGGGCACGCACACTGCCTCGTTGTCATCAGGGCTAGAACAGCCTATAATGGGGCTGAATCGAGTGATGGCCTCGTCGTCGCCTTTCCTATGATAAGCTAAAACAGTAGGTCATAGAATAAACTTCCGGAAGATTTGCACTGTCGGTGAGGCCACGCATTGAGGGCCACCGAATGGCATCAGTCACGTTTCCCAGTTGTGGTCGAGTCCCATCCAGCCAGTCTCGAGGAGTCGCTTCATGGCGAGTATTGTAGATGGTAAATGGAACACCCATGAAAATGCCACTAATTGGAATCTGTGAAGGACGTTGACACTCACAGTCGGATGACACTCCAGGAGCTCGATCGTACTTCCCTGGCTTACCCGTCAGGAAAGAGAGCAGCTTCTCTGGCTGTTCAGACTTGCCGATTGCGCCGTCCGCATTTAAGCCTTCGATCCCCAAGTCGTCGAGCTGGGTGAGACCTTGGCTGAGGGCCATATCCCACCTTGACGTGCCGCGAGACAGTCAGCCAGAATGACGCCACTCATCAGAACTCCAAACAGGATGTGACCCCATCGGTGATCGGTACAATGAGCAGATCAAAGGGCACTTACCAAGGAACGTCTTTCTGATCTTCGGGGATGTCGCCTGCCAAAGTGACTTCCGCTACGTACTTTCCGGAATCCGGACCAACGCTCACTGTGGCTTTCGCAAGAGGCTCTCCAAATTTATAATTGTCGAGGTTGAAGAAGCCTTTGATGGTGTCTGGGTTATGGAAGGCGATCGAAGCAATGATAGCGTGATACCACTCGTTGTTGTCGTCCATGAGCCCTGGAGGCGCGATATATTCGAGAGAAGACACACGTCAATGATGTTTTTTGAGAGTCATCGGATCTCCTGTTGCTCGGAGATTACACGTACGAGTACTGTATACTCACACGGTCGAACGTCTTTGAAATTGGGACCATCCTCTTTGAACAAGGGTGGTATGACAGCACTTCGTTTGATCGACGGAAGATACTGAACGTCCTTGTTTGCAATATCGCCATTCGCGGGCAGGCCCGTCACAAATGGGGCCAGCCCAAGAACACCAAGGGCTGCTAAACGCCAGCCCCTCTAAGGTTATCAGCTGACTGCTTGAAGAAGTTTTTTCTTCTACATAGCCATTCTGGCAATCAATATTGTCGTCGACTTACCCGCTATACCTGTTCTAAAGCTGAACATACTTCTTGCACGAATCTTTCGATTATTCGGAGATTATTACTGTATACGAGTACAGTCCTCAATTACCTTACGGTATCAGTTGTAGTCATTGGTAGGCCATGAATTTTGATCACTCTATGAGCTCTCTTAATAATCAAGAGCGGTCGATCGTCCGGGCTGATTGATTATATCGTCGAACATCGTCAACCTATTGTCATTATCCAAATCGGTGGGTCTGCTGCCACCCTTGTGTATCCTTCGTCTGACCGATGTAGAGGCCAATGGAACGTACAGTACAAAGGGAGGGACGATCAAGGAGAGAACGAGGCGAATGATTAATCGTTTGAAGGGGAAGATGATCCCGTAGAGTACGAGTGTCGAGTACGGTCTGGGACGTGAAATGATACAGTACACGGCGACATGTATCAAATCCGTGTTGGCCAACATCTGCTCCCCGCTATGCCTCTGCGCTTCTCATTGAAACAGCCGTATAGAGTTGCAAGAAACAATCTGACAATTAGATTTGTGATTGTGGGTTATCAATGACTGCATCATACAACTGTACTCGGACAGTGCAATCATGATGATCCCGTCAACTCATCAGAGCCTCAACACTTGACATATACTTGTCTTGCGCATTGCATAGTGACAGTGCACCGATCCATTTGCCAAAATACATATATCATGGAATGTAGGCACGCTACGACAACGATAGAGCTCCAAAAGGGAGACTAGTCCAGGATATCCTCCAGATGAGCGATTTCACGAACGAGAACCCCTCCTTCTCCAAGAACAAGGTCGGGAGTCCTGTCAGAGCTGATCTGGTAGAACTCGACACTGAGTACATCAAGAGTGATGTCAGTGTGAGAACTCTCCTTGCTTTATTCCGGGGTACAGTGTACTGTAATAGCACTTGCGAGCGCATACTGTACAGTAGTCACCGGGTCTTCCCCCGTCGACGGAGTGCGGACAAGAAAAGCACAACACGTCCGCCGTGGGATAGGTGGATGAATGTCACTCACATTGCTGGTTTATCGTCTTCTTCCTCTTCTTTCTTGTACCCGATAACCGCCCGCCATTCGAATACATCGTCGTCTTTCTCGTTCTTCGCGAAGCCGAATACGACAGGGGATTCTGCAAACCTTTCGGCGTATTTCACTGTGAACGACGACGAACACAGCTGTCAGTCAGCCGACACTTTCAGTGAACCGCATCGGTGAGAACGGCGCTTAGACATTGAGTTTGCGAGCTGCGCGGATCAAGTTCATGAGAGTACAGCACAGTGCCGATGCTCACATTGATCAGCAACGCTGGGATCCTTGGTGATAGTGGCGTCTTTTCCTGTGAGGAGCCTCAGTGCCTGATCTGGCTTTCCCTCATTGATCGTGCCGTCTCCGCTCAATCCGTCCACTCCAATGTCGCCCATCTTGGCAGCTGCCGTTCGTAGGGCCCCGGCCCACCTGATGTTTTTAAAAGGAAACAATGGTCGCTCACGTCAGAACGAATCGAACTTGATATACCAAGCGTCGGCCAACGTTGCCGTCCGAGGTGTACTCCCTCGTAGAGTATGGTTCATTGTACAGTACAGTAAGGTGTGAGTCGACGTACCACACATCTTGATTCTTAGCGCCTGTATCCGCGCGAAGGACGTTATAAGTCTTCCTCCCCGTAACGGCTTCAAAGTTGACTTCAACCTCTGACAAAATTTGGTGGTCCCCTATAGCGAAGTGATCCTTGACTTCTGATTTGCGACTGACTGCATAGGCTGCTAGAGGCGCATCGAACCAGGTACCAGAAGTATCACCTTCGGCTGAATACGGGACCCGGCAAGGCACAGAGTATAAACGATCAGCGAGAAAGAAGCCTTGCACTTGGCAAGCGATACAAGCTTTTGCTTACCTATGATAGCGGAGCGCTGCAGGAGCACATCTTTGTACGTCGGTCCTTCGTCTGCGAATAGTGGAGCTGATACATCATCTCGCTTGGCGAGAGAAGGTAGGTACTGGACATCACTTTCATCTTCCCCAGCCGCAGGCGCAGGCGCAGCTAGACCGGATCGAGCCAAGACGAGAACTCTGAGGGCTGGCAGAGGAATGATGAGCTTTACATGACCATATCAGAAAGTCATCAATGCAGCCGTACTAGCACTCACCGCATAGACCAGTCCTAACTGATAACATGATTGATTTCGCTTCTTGTGGTAGGTGGTTCTATCGTAAATATTCGCTTAGTCGAGTGTCAAGCTTTCAAGTATATCGTCAAGAGCGCGTTGAGTGACCACTCTGAATCATGAGTTGAGCTGCTGTTTATATACTATAGCTTTTTAGCGCTTGTGATACTGGTACATACTGTACATATCGGCGGTGCCACTTTCCTTTCTCCACCAGGCTGTAATCTACCTTTCATAGCCTAACTCCACAACCTCCAATCGGATCGCAGAGAGCATCATGAAACGTTCGGCGATGGGCGGCAAGGGGTAAAGATGGCCGATGGATTGTTCCTTTTAAGTCTGCTTACAAGGAAGTTGTTATGGTGCGACACAAGGGTGCGCATCTTCGTAGATCAACGTAGTCCAGGATACGACAATAAAGTTTCAGAGTGTTTTCGAAACGATGAGTAGCCCGTACTCAAGGGTACAGTATCTTTGGGTCTATTCAGCAACGTGTTTTGGTCAAAAAGTATCTCTGCACAATGCACAAATGTAGCATGATGGCATTGTCCATAAGTTTATATCATTGATCGCAAAGCTGTACTAGAGTATATAATGATGCACTTAGGAGATTTGAGCCTCGGCATTGTCCTTGTCAAGGACGAGAACGCGAACGTTCTTCTCGGCTTCCGCGCCTGACATGGTCTTCTCGGTGGCAGACTCGAAGTCGTAGTAAGAAATGCTACGAGTAGTACCTCTTCGGTCAGCGTACTGTACGCAATGATGCGAAGAGACGAGTAGGACAGACCGAGGCATCCCGTGATGAGATATGTGAACCACCTTGGTGGACTCATGACTCACATTGCTTGCTCCTAAGGAACGGGCTCAGCTTTGGTAATGGCCGACCAAGTCTTGATTTCGGCAGAGTCGCCATCGCCGAAACCTACGATGACGGGCACGTGCTTAACTCGGAAGATGAACTTGCCTGGTGCCCGTTGGTCACGCGACCACAGTCAGTTATGGCACATAGTGGAAAACATGAAGCGGTTCATCGGATAGGGATCAGTCGAAGGCGATGGTAAGCCGACCAGGTCCCTAGGGGATGAGATGATAGATGTGGAACATCATGTATTGGCGCTCACTCACTCAAGACGTCCTTGTTAGGATTGGCGATTCGCGTTGCCTGTTTGTTGGTGATAAGCCGATAGGCATCCTCGGGAACGCCCTCGGTCATCCCGCCGTCGCCATTGAGACCCTTAATGCCCAAGTTTTTGAGGTTAGTAGCCGACCACTTGATAGCGCTTGGCCACCTGGGAAAACAGGCATCGACAGCAAAGGTCAGCTTAGTGGCATGTCTCACAGACGATAACCGCATGTATAGTGGCCTCCCGAGAGAAGCATGTCTATCTAGGAAAAGAGGAGTACAACTGATGCATACCAGGGATCGTTGGTGCTGTTCACAGGAGTGGTCGCGTGCTTGACTGTGATACTCCGCGCACCGTTGGGAGTCCATGGGAAATTGACTTCGGCTTCAGCGATGGACTTCCCTTCGTCCTTGACAGAAATTCGCTCTTTGATGATCGCACGATACTCCTCGGAGACTGCGCAAGCGGCGAGGGGGGCGTTGAACCATTGGTTGGCGTAGTTGAGGACTGTGACGGCAATGGTGGCGGTAACGGCGACGGCGGTACACTGGTAAATCAGCGCGGTTTTCGATATACACCACAAAGGAAGACAGACAGACAGGCGGTAAACATACCCTTGTGAACATCGGTGAATTTGGGGCCGCCCTCGGAATACAACGGGGCTTCCTCGATGACATCTGCTCGCTTGGAAGGCATGTACTGGACTGAGCTATCTTCAGCAGGGGCAGCAAGGCCAGATTGGGCAGATGCGAGAGCGCCGAGTGCTGCAGCAATCACCACGTGTCAATATATTTGCATCGTAAATCTGCTGTTACCCTTCCCATGTATCGGAGAAAGAGGCTCAATGTCCTGGTTTTAGTGGTCTAGTGCAGTGTAAACGTGTAGAAAGCTCACCGTAAATTGCGAATTTGAGGGTGAACATTGTTACTGAGTATGCTATAAGAATGTATACGAAATACTGAGTACGAATGGAGAAGTTGTTTGTGCTTTACAAGCGTGTAAGGATATGCTTGTCCCAATCATCATCGTTTGGTATTTATACGGTTTGAAGCGATACAGTGAGTCTCTACGCCCGTCGAGCGAACATATCCAATCACCGGTCGTGCCACTGAAAGAGCCTCCTTTCTTCGACCACACCGCCACCACATCACAAAATCCGACGAGGGAAACTCAAAACACTCATGTCGATTAGGAGGATTGACACACTAGACGATATCGTTCCGCGTCTGAGATTGCATCGAACCTTTGATTGAAAGACCGGATAATACTCGCTATTGGAATACGGCATAGCCGATAGGAGGTTCGGTCATGGAACGATAGTGAATTAGTAGTAGATTAGCTCCGGTGATGTCAAGCTACGATCAGGAGTATATAGTTCGATCAGTCCTTTGGCTGACCAAAGCTATCAGGCATGGACAGCCTCCCTCGACAGTTTGTGTAAATGTAGGGTGTACACTGACGAATGGTCGAACGACCCTATCCCAAAGCTAACCTAACGAAGAAGCGTTGATCATCTCAGACAAAGCACGTTCCCTACACGAGCTTGGAGTCGACCACTCGCAATCACGGGTCTGCACAGCGCCGACCGATACGCTCAACGGTCTCCTCGTTTTGGACTGAGCCTCGAGCCATTACCCACGCCTCCCTTCCGTCCCATTTCCAGGTCGACTGCATCTTTCTGCGCTTCATTCAAGTCCAGTCAATCCCTCAATGATCCACTGCCCGATCTTGCCGTCCCCTCCTCGTGATCCTTCCCAAAAATGCGCTTCGCCCTGCCTGACTTCATCGCTCTCCATAGACCCTGCCATCACCACCGTCGAAGAAGTTGAATCAGAGGTGGTGATCATCGTGAAGACCAGTGAGACCTGTTGAGTTAAACTTAGTCTGCAATGCTCCAAGGCAATTCGGGCTTTTCCCAACGTGCCAATCCTCCTCGATATCCACGTCACCATGCTCCTGCTCAATCAATCATCAATGGTACACTCGATGCATCCCACCCTGTTACCCTACAGAAGTGAAACGACCCGCTTAAGCCTTCAAAGCGAACTCTGCGAAAGAGAAATCAACGTCAGCTGAGTACTTGAATGTGTAGATTTTATCCGGGTGTATGTATAAGAAACTATTGTGACGACGATAGAAAGGTTGCACTCACTCCTCTGGGGGAAGTGGATCTGCTTCTTGTGCTGCTTCTCGGTGATGGCGTGAGACTCCTTGTGGGTAAGTCGTCGTCGGATAGCTCGGGTCTTCTTGTATCGAAGGTCAAGGGGGAGATCTGAATTGAGAACACGCCAACAGCAAATATCAGCAAAACAAATCCGTGCGCCGTTTTTCCGTTCTTCGTACGATCCGCAGAAAACTGTGTGACACCACGTACACTTGGACTTCTTGTAGAATTCCCTGATGTTGTCCCTCTGCTTGTGGTTGATGACAGTGAGAACTCGGGCAATGGACTTTCGGACGGTGTTGCTGCGAACGATGAGAAACTCAATCAGCATTTCGTCCCCTGATCTTCGTGTTGACTATCCCCGTCCGCATCATTCCATCCTCAGACAGCACGCTCCCATCCATCCTGTGTCTGTCCCTTCCTGTCTGATCCGCCGAATTGTTCTCCGCTGCTCCATATCCTCTCCGCTTTCTTGCGTATGCCGAGTCGCCCTTATCATGTTTTCCTCACATGATCCCATCCCAACATCCCTCGCCCCGATCCTGTACAGCCATTCGGTCCATGGAAATCCGAATACCCACATCTTGGTCAACTTGCTGGCGGAGCCACCGGCGATCTTCTGTACCCTCAAAGAAGCGAGCTCGGTCTTGAGCTCGTTGAGCTGGGTCAAGAGGTCCTGCTTGCTCCTAGAAACGTGAACATTACCATCAGCATCCCATCTCATCCATCGTCGTTATCCAATTTTCCTCCATAGTCTCTCCCTCTCATGATATACGTTGACGCACTTGGACTGGAGCTCGAAGGCTCGGATCTTCGATGAAGAGGAAGCCATTTTTGATCTGCGAGAAGAAACACCGTCGTTAGGGTCGTCAGGTCGGAGCGGTATGAGAGGTATAAGATGATCACGAACAGATTAAAGAGACTTGAGGGTTGAAGGAGGACGGAGAGGGAGCACCACTAAGGCTTGTTTAGACGTTGATCACACAAACCTTCAATTCCGACAGCACAGCGGTGAGCAGCTGCAGCAACGGTAGGGTAGGGTGTGCCGGGAGGTGGTTACAGCAGTCCTGGCGCGGGGTCCAAGCAAAGCAGAGCAGAGAAGCAGTCCTGGGAGGGAGCCGATGAGAACAGGCGAGGACAGACGAGGCGGAAGGGAGCGATGGATGGGATGGGATGCATGGGATGGCAGCCAAGCAAAACTTGCGACCACGAGACAAAGACTTCCTGCTGCTCCACCATAGCATAAACCCCACCGTAGCCGCGCACAGCTGTGGCACGCTAGAGACGTCGGCGATAAGCTCTTTCGTGTATCCGATAGTTTCGACCTTGTAAAATCCCATGTCCAGCGACCCCCGGGATTTCGATGGCACGACGGCGATCACCGCCTCAAAGGCCATGTGGTATACATGCGATCCCCCCTTTGAGCCTGATACGCTTGTTTCAGAGCATGAGCATGATAAACGATGCAATGGTAACGATGGAATGACGAAGTGTTACCACACAACAGACCACGTCCGTTGTGCATCCATCCACCTTCATATCGAGTTTGAGCTCATATTACTTCGATCATTCTTCTTCCATCAAAGCCTTCTTTGTCTCCTCACCCATATCAGTCGCATAGAGCCAGCAACAATGGTCAAGATTACTTTCAAGACAGTGCAGAACAAGGTTGGTCGTGTTCTTTGCAATCGGAAGCAGCTTCGATCACGGACGGAATCTTGACCTTTGCCACCTAACTGATCACGCTCATGTCGGAGTAGCTGTTTACCCTGGAAGCAGAGGGCTCTGAGACTGTAAGTCATGGCTCCGATACTTGACAAGGGCCAAGTTAGCTTACTGATGTCTTGACGGGGGTTATCTGCAGGTTGGTGACCTCAAGAAGCGAATCCAAGAGACACAATCATTCCCCGCCGAGAACCAGAAGATCATCTACTCAGGTCAGCTCTATCAGCCTCGTCGCACGCTAATATAGGTATGACAGCTAAACGTATTGATTCGTAGGGAAGATCCTCAATGACTCCGCTACTGTTGAGTCGCTCAAGGTAAAGGAGAAGGACTTCCTGGTGGTAATGGTTTCAAAGGTGTGTTTTCCATGATCTGATTGATCGATGCGATGCTTAAGCCGTAATGGAAGTTGACGAGCGAGATTTTGCGATGTAGCCTAAAGCTACTCCTGCTCCCGCTGCCGCCGCGTCAACGTCCGCGCCCGCCACTGCTGCTCCAGCTCCTGCGCCATCTACGGAGGCCGCTGCTTCCGCCGCGCCTGAACCGGCTGCCGCTGCCCCTGCTGCTGCCCCCGCCTCCACTGAGGCTTCAGCGCCCGCTGCCGGTCAGGAGTCAACTGCTGTCGAGTCAGGGTTGGGAGGTTCCTTCGGTGAGCTTGTGCTACTTATGTAGCTGTGCCTATAGCTCATCGGAGTCGAGTCAAGCTGACGAGATCTCCTAGTTACCGGATCCGCGCTGCAAGCTGCCATCGAGGGCATGGTAGAAATGGGTTTCGAGCGTGATCAGGTCGTAAGGGCTTTAAGAGCGAGCTTCAATAACCCTGACCGAGCGGTAGAGTACTTGATGAGTGTGAGTGACAGGAGAAGGCAATTTTGATCATTTTGGCGTGTACATCGTATACTGATTTGGTATTCTACCGTTCAGGGCAACATCCCTTCAGTCGAGGGTATGGGACAACCTGCTGCTCCCCAAACTGTAAGTGCTAGAATGCTGTCCGTGGATGATGTCGAAGCTCATAATCTGTACTTCATTTTAGCCTGCTGCTGCCGCTGCTCCAGCTGCCCCCTCTGCCGCCCCCGCCGCCGCCGTTCCAGCCCCAGCTGCTGAATCCGCTCCCGCTGCCCAACCCGCTCAGCCTGCTCAACAAACGTCAGCACCAGGAAGCGCTGAAAACCTCTTCGCCGCTGCTGAGGCCGCTATGAACCGAGATCGAGGAGCACCCGCAGGTGCTGCTGGATTCCCCGGAGGTGCTCCCGGCGCAGGTGCTGGAGCTGGCGGACCAGGTGCCTTGGCTAACGCTCCTCACCTTCAACAAATCCGAGAGGTGAGTTGACAGCCTGAGGCAGCCGTTATCGGAGACGTACACAACTGACACATTCTGTCTTACTGTAGATGGTACAACAGAACCCTGCACTCATCCAGCCTCTTCTGCAACAAATCGCCGCCTCAAATCCTCAACTCGCCCAATTGATCAACCAAAACCCTCAAGCTTTGTATGAGCTGCTCGGTGCTGGGGCGGAAGGAGAGGAGGACGATGACTTCGGTGGACCGCAAGTCATGCAAGTTGACCTGACGCAGGAGGAGGCTGCTGCCGTTGAGAGAGTGAGTGACACCCATTCTTCCTGTAGAGTGATGCTGATTGGACCCCTGTGTCGTGCATGTGCAGCTTGAAGGGCTCGGCTTTGACAGGCAGATGGTACTTCAAGCCTACATGCTGTGTGACAAGAACGAGGAGCTTACAGCCAGCTTCCTGTTCGACTCAATGGAAGATGAGGGCAACTAAGCAGTAACAAGAAGAGATAGACGAGCAACGGGGTGGGAATGAAGAGAGGACGCTTGTCGATGTTCCCTGAGATGATGGAAGAATTGTCAGTATGCCGTCGCCTGTAAGCCCAGCTGGAATGACGAGTGACAAACTATACGTCATGCTGTGAAGACCTCTAATGTATTACGATTACATGCGATCTCGGCCTCGTGCTGGCGACTGAATTCACTGAAGAATACGTCCCTTGTGTCAGTCAGATGCTCCATTATGAGGCGATTCTTTGTTTTGTTCGATGGCTTGAACTTCAGGCTCTAGGCTTGGTTCACGGCCAGAAACATCCGACGGGATCTATCTTCATCTCAAATCCTCGCGAGCCTGATAAACTGTGGACCCGTCGTTCTGACCAACGTGGCAAACCTCCTCCAATACAGGTACCGAGATCAACTGCGATCTAGTGTACCGTAGGTACAGGACCAGTAGCTTGACCACAACGATGAGTGGGTCTAGGTGCGTACTTCGCGTCGTCAGGCCCACCTTGGTTACCAACGCGGTATTCGCCAAGTCACAAGATCCCAGATCAGCGCCGCGTGGCGCAAGAGCTTAGCTGTGGTACGCCTTGTTCTCCGCATCCTGCTCACTCAATACACCGTCTATGACGGGAAGGCGATATCAGAGATACCGTCATCATTGCCTGGCAACCGATCCAATAGACAAACCTCAGACTTCGTTCGTGCGTCGATACCCTAAGCCGAGTGACTGATATCGTCTCGACGCCCGTACGGGCTATGGGCGCTGTACTGATCTGGGCGTTTCGTACATGGCGCTGATTACAGACGTGTCATATCCGCGTAGCTGAGAGCGTGATGAGTTGCTCTAGTTCTACCCTATCTTATGATGTCGAAAAAGATTCATCGTGTTGTCTTTGTATCCGCCTGACGGTGGATCGCTTGATATTCGCAAATTCCCCAATCTACTCTCTTCTCGAGAAATCTGAAAGCGGCAGGTCCGTCACGCGTGCTCAACTGGCTGGTCCCAGGCTCGAGAATAGTGTCTTCGTTCGTCAAATGTCCCTCACTTGTTTCTCACCTCTGACGACTGTTCGATGTTATGGCGAGGATTGGTCGAAGGTACAGCATATCGGTGAGTTAAAGAATGCCATCTGTCATATCTTTCTTTCTTTTTTCCAGCCAAAGCTGAAGCGTATTCTGATATTGTGGAAACCATCATAAAATCAGTCACATACATCCCGAGCGGACCAGAGGTATTGGTCCTTTTCCCCCTTGTAGCGATAACCTATGCTCGACCTAGCGCGTGAGTGGTGATTGATCAATACGAGTAGCTCAACTGCGAGAGCACAGTCGTATCGCATATACATGTACACGTCAGCTCACACTGGTGGTGACTTTGTATATCAGCACTCTCCTCTTGCTGGCGCTAGAGATCCTCGTCCATGTAGGTGTCTCCACATGGAATCTGGCCCTTCAGCTGGGCCCGCCTGCCGTGGGGATCTTCAGAACAAACGATACTGCCCTGGGTAAGTCCCTTGGTCTGCCAGGAGTCCTCAGTCCTCACAGGTCAGACTTCCACACAGTCAAATGGCGAAGAAGCATTACTACCTCTTAGTTCTTTGGGGTTCGTTTGGGTTTGACCGTACTCATACCCGCTTGTTCTGTTTGCGTTCTCACAGCCATCATCTCGCCGATCCCTCTTCTCCTGTTCCACATCTTCTTGACGTCCCATCTCCTGCACCTTCGTCCAATTGTATCATCAAGCTTGCGTTCCAAGCGCTCCACGATCCTATTCTCGGCTCTCGTGGCGCCACTGGTCCCAATCAGCTTTGTAGCGGGGTTGATCCCAGTATTCTTCACTTCGACTTTGAACTATCGGTCAGTCCCCGGACGAGTACCGGTCGTAGTACGATATACGGCGGCGAAGGATGCTGATTGGGCGCGGACGGTCGGTATTGTCGGTGTCGCCTGCGGAGCGACGTATATCCTCTTTGGGACGGTGGTCGTTGTAGTCCAAGCCTTGATGGGGCAGGGGGAGGAACAGAGGCAAAGCCGGGCTCGAAGCCAAATAGATACTCATAGTCAATGGGGAGAATGGAGTATCGCACTCGGTATGATTCTTGCAATCGTCGATCTGGGGCTTTCGATCCCGGATGCTACCTTTGTGTTCCTCATTCTCCGGAATGTCTTGCGATTTATATCACGGCTCGCCTTAGTCGTAGGCTTTGTCGTCATGGCTCGACACGTAAAAAATCGATCAACCGCTCCTTTGGGTACTAGTATGCTTGGTGCGGATGGAAGGGGAGCGAAAATGAGCCAGGTTAGAGGAGGCGGAGAAGGTAAAGGCGGGAAAGCGACTAGAGAAACAATCGCCACGTTCGGCACTCCCTCTTCATTTCTTGCTTATCAATTTGGTCAACCTAGCGATCCTATGCCTGCAGGAGGAATTGGGCGACGCCCCACTTTGGCCAGTAAGAGGAGCGATAGTAAGAGCGGTCGCAAGGGCTCCAGGCCTGCTCGACTCGTCATTGGTGGACCAGTAAAAGGGTCGTTCAAAAGGCTTCAGACTGGATTGGATGGTGGTCGGGATTGGTATGATCTTAATAGCGCGAGATTCGGCATGGGAGTGATTGGTGCCCAGATGAGCGGGGTCGGGTCGCCTGTAAGGTACGATGTGCAAAGACAGGAAAATAGCAGGACCAATCCGGACACAAGAACTGTGAGTGATTTTTAGGCCTCTAAAAGACCAAATGGGCAATCCGGAAACTCCCTCTACTACACGCTTGCAGGTGGAACCAAATGAAGGAGGTCTGGCTTAGATTGAGAGAAACGTACTGTACTCTGGCCCTCGTTGAATACGAGTACAGTACTGTAGCGTAGCTGACGAAGCAGATCCGCCACTCATAGGCTTCAGGCAGACTGCCAGCCCTCTCGTTCCGAGAATCAACATTCACAACCTCATCGCTCGACAAACTAGTCTCAACACTACGAGACTCTGTTCAAGCTTTCGGCAACATCAGCGCCAACGATCCCAGCGGCCACGCCAATGCCAACGCCAAAGCCAACGTCTCCTATCGACCGCGTCATGGGGGCATGCAGGCGGACGATCCACTCAGTTACGAGTATAGTGCAGGTTTGAGATCTACGAGTACAGCTACTGTCAGAAAGAACGTAGGCTCGATATACAGTCCCGACAGAATATCAGTAGACGAGTCGGAATTGGCTAGATGGCCTCCTAGTCCGCCAGATACCAAGATCCCTCGTGATGATTTCGGCGGTCCAATATTCGTACCCTCGTCGAATCCGAGTTGGGATGGTTCGAACTCGGAGATGACCCACCCGAAACCCCAGCCTCAGCCTCAGCCTCAGATCCAACCGGGTCCAATCTATCCACAGCCTGGACCTACGAAGCGCGATAATTCAATCAAGAGGAAACCTGTACCGAACCTCGATAGTCCGATACCTAGTCAAGCTTTCGTGCCATCGAGTACGAGTGACGATGAACGGAAAGGGAAACAAGTGAGAATCAGTACCTACTTCACCTCGCGTGCTGCCGTTCCCGTTCCATTGCGAAATCACGATCATGGGATACCGTGTTCAGTTCATGCGAATGAAGCGGACGGCGAAAGACAAGAGGGTGGGCTGGTTCCACAACAAGGAGGAGAGCGTCGAGAAGGAAGGCCGCGAGCTGGTACAGCCACCGAGAGGAGGATGTGGTACGGTCCTGTCAGCCAACGAAGTTCCGATGCCAGATCAACGATCTATTTCACCGCTACCGCCACCCCGGCCGCCTACGCCAGTATCTCTGATGACCAGCCTGAAGATCGACCAGGATTGGGTCGTCGCCGATCCACCGATCCAACTCTAGTTATACTCGCCCCGCTTGATTTCCCCTTGCCATCCAGCGCTCAGGAGCGATACGAGAAGGCTCGCGTTTCAGCCACGAGTAGACGCGTTGCCGCCCGCAGCATGTTCTCGCCCACTTCCGTTTATAGTGATATTGAGGGAGACGATGCGACATGCCCTTGCGCTGCGAATGGCGGCTCGAGATTGTTTTACATGACTCCTATCCAATCGCCCGAATTGGACCAAGAGGGTACAATGGACAAGTTCCCGCCGTCTCCTTCGTCATCGTCAATGGGCAAGAATCCATTCAGCTCATCACAGGAGACAACACGTCTCACCCCACAAGACGATGGAACAGGGGACAGGGATACTGGACCACACCTTCGTCAGTCGGAGCTGCAGGGTGTTTTAGCCAGACTGACGAGGATACAAAGGGAGACGGGGCTCGATATGAACAGGGATATGGATGCTGATACAGACTTGGAAGCAGCAAAGGGGTCAGAGATGTATTTCAACGGGCAGAATTCCGGGAGTAGAGGAAGCATGATGACGTTTACAACGATAGACAGTATGCTGGGCAGCGAGGATCTGACGCCCGTGGCTGGGATATATACGGGACAGAGCTTTGGGCCGAGAGTATGAGTGAAGATTGTGAGCAGTGGATCTTGAGATGTATCCAGTAGTCTGCCCACTATTTACGTTAGAGTTGAAGGGACTCAGTCGCGGTTTTGCCGTGCCGTTAAGCAGCAAATGGCAGGTCAGGAGTCCAATAGACTTGATTAAAGGATTCCTGAACACATCAGAGTCTCAGTCTCAGAGGGCAGTAATTTCGTCTGGATACCTCAACCGTGTTTAGAACGATCCATATCCATCGCTTTGACTGTCATAGGACCTTTCAAGCTTCTTCCTACCTAGACCGTCGCTCTCGCTCTCGCTCTCGCTCTCAATTGACCTTCCGTCCTTTCCACTCTCGGACCTCTCACTTCCATCATCCATCTCTTCATCCGACTGATCATTTTCGTGTTCCGGCTCAGACTCGTCATCACCTTGAGGCCGATCGAGGGGGTTATCGATCTACGAAACAAACTCAGTTCAGCTTCGAGTATTGCGCAGAAACGCTCCTTTGAATGATTAATGTCTGAATCTGAACCGGGGTTACTTACAAGTTTGATGAACTGTTGTGCTACCTGATCGTTTGCATCCAAATCCAACGCCTTGGAGAAGTACCCTCTCGCGGTCCTCAAACCCATCGCATCGGCAGCTTGCAGACCCAGCCCCAGCACTGGCGGAGGCGAAGCAGTCGACGATCTATCCGCATCAACATCAACAGTACCAGTAACACTGCCATCCTCATCGTTCTGATCAAGCGCGATCAGAGGCTTCTGATCTTCTACCCGTTGCGTGATTGGCTGGGCGAGATAGAATGATAGCAAGCCCGCGTAGGTGTGCAAAGGACCCGAGCGGAGGAAAGGGTAGGACGATAGATACGTCTCTAGCTGGTCGAGAGCTCGTCGGTATTGGCCGTGCTTGATGAAATGCAACACTAGCCCGTGAAGAAGTGACGGTTTCTATGTGCATTGAAAGCGTAGCCCATGAGCAGGATTACTTGAATTTGAATTTTCCCGGGGCAAGGGAGTATGTCCGTTGACCACCGCGTTTTTCCGGCGCACTCACATCTTCTTCTCTCGCTGACACCCTCAAGCCGTTCAACCATCGTTCAACGTCTTTCCCCTCATAATCCTGGGTGTATTGCGACATCTGGGTATATTGAAACCCATTTCGAGTGCTATCAGACGAAGAACCTGAGCTAGATAGGATGAGGAGCCCCCAATGCCATCTCGCTTTCCAATCGACCTCGCGGCATCTTATCTGTAGACACCCAGTGGTTCAGTTAGGTGAGCCATCCGTCCATAGCGTTGGTTTCTATGATAGGAATAGGTTCCAACTCACCAAGATAGCCCATGCTTTTTTCGCTCGTTCGAGGTCACCCTTAAGCAAGCAAAAATGCAGAGCGTCCACCAAGTTCTGAATCCATCTCCGTCGGACGGAAGGATGGGTGAAAGATTTCACGTCATTCGGTTGAGGTATATGCAGGTTATTGAGAGGCATCCGTCATGAGCTGAGCTTTGGACGACTTGGTATGGCCTTTGAAGATCATGCTTTCTCTCGCGAGACAGAAGCTCTCTTCCAGTGAGCCTGTATGTCCTAGGTCAATCGATACGAGATTGAAAAAGAGTGATGTAGCTACGATGTAGATTCCCAAGGTGGTCTCAATCTCCAAATCTTGGATGCATCATATCTTTTCATATGCGTTATCTCGAAAACAATGCACGTATGCACGTCAAAGGGTGCCTAATTCCGGCGTTTGTATAAATCACATAAAACACCGAAGCCTATAGTGCAATGCAATGGCCATGGATAACACCTGAATTTTTTCTTTGTTCCTCGCTCGAGAATTAGGCTTGATTAGAAACATGTTTCTAATTGGATATTAGGATGCGCCCCTAATCGCGTGTAATTTCTGCCCTTGCCCTTCATTCGCTGGCGCTGGACGCCTACACGCTATACGCTGTACGCTGTACAATGGCGCTGTTACTGAGCAGTTTTTTTTTCATTCATCCCATCTGTCCATTATTCTTTGCTTGTTTTTCCCTCCTTTCTACCTATCTGACCTCTGGGTTATCCTTAAAAAGAACTACATTACCACTACCAAACAAACGCCAAAAGATCGCTTTGTCAGCACAGCTAGACGAAGCATCACACCAAAACAAACACCAAAAACTACATCATGTCTGAGTGAGTTTGTTGTCAACGTTTAGGGTTTACGGTCATGATGAATAGTTGGGGAACGGAATGTGGGCGGCGAACCGTACGGTGGTGGTATCTGTTCGGCTGAGGATGAAGGATGGATGGATGGACAAGCAAAATGAGAGATGAGTCTCGGACCCGGAGACGCGAGGCGGTGGCAATAAGGCCGATCAATGTTGGTTCAGGATTCTGTACCATTGCGATCAGTCTGTTCGCGCAGGGAGCTGGAGCAGCGATCAAGCGGCAAATGGGAGATTATCATGAACGGGCGATCGAGATAGGAAAAATGGATTGGAGACGAAAATGAAAACGGTTGTGAACGCAAGAACTAATCTTGGTTCTCCGTTCTCTTCACAGCGCTAAGCCCGAGGCCGCCGATGCCGGCCTTCAGATGGACGGTGACCTCATCGAGTCCAACTGGAACCAGGTTACTGACAAGTGAGTAATGAGAAGCTGTCGCATCTCCAGTCGATTGCACCTATACTGACAGGTGGTCAAACTCTTGTGCTGCACAGCTTCGACAACATGGACCTCAAGGGTGACCTTCTCCGAGGTGTCTACGCCTACGGTTTCGAGCGACCCTCTGCTATCCAGCAGCGAGCTATCATGCCCATCATCACTGGCCGAGACTGCATTGCCCAGGCTCAGTCCGGTACCGGAAAGACCGCCACCTTCTCCATCTCCATTCTCCAGCGAGTGAGTGCGCGTTTTAGACAAGTCAACGTTCCTTTTAGTATCTGCTGACGTGATATGAATGTGTGTTTTAGATCGACACTACCGTGAAGAAGACCCAGGCTCTTATCCTCGCTCCCACCCGAGAGCTCGCTCAGCAGATCCAGAAGGTCGTCATCGCTCTCGGTGACTACCTCAACGTCGACTGCCACGCCTGTGTCGGTGGTACCGCCGTCCGAGAGGACATGGCCAAGCTCGCCGAGGGTCCCCACGTCGTTGTCGGTACCCCCGGTCGAGTCTTCGACATGATCAACCGAGGTGCTCTCAAGTCCGATGCCGTCAAGATGTTCTGTCTCGACGAGGCCGACGAGATGCTTTCCACCGGTTTCAAGGACTCCATCTACGACATCTTCCAGCTCCTCCCCGCTGAGACCCAGGTCGTCCTCCTTTCCGCCACCATGCCCCCTGAAGTTCTTGACGTCACCAAGAAGTTCATGCGAGACCCCATCCGAATTCTCGTCAAGAAGGACGAGCTTACCCTCGAAGGTATCCGACAGTTCTACATTGCCGTCGAGAAGGAGGAGTGGAAGCTCGACACCCTCTGTGACTTGTACGAGACCGTCACCATCACTCAGGCCGTCATCTTCTGCTCTACCCGACGAAAGGTCGACTGGCTCACCCAGAAGCTCCACGAGCGAGAGTTCACCGTCTCCGCCATGCACGGTGACATGGACCAGGCTCAGCGAGAGGTCATCATGAAGGAGTTCCGATCCGGTTCTTCCCGAGTCCTCATCGCCACTGACCTGCTTGCCCGAGGTATCGATGTCCAGCAGGTATCTTTGGTCATCAACGTGAGTAGTTGTTCCACATAAGCAAAAGTCTGAAAACGACATAGACTGACTGACATCGCCTCCATGTTCAGTACGACCTTCCCGCCTCCAAGGAGAACTACATCCACCGAATTGGTCGAGGTGGTCGATTCGGTCGAAAGGGGTGAGTGCAGATGACTCATAAGATCAGCACATTGAGCATTCGTACTGATATCTGTATCGCAGTGTCGCTATCAACTTCGTCACCACCGACGACATCAAGATGCTCCGAGAAATCGAGACCTACTAGTGCGTTTTGTCTTGTCTCTTCGCAGTCTGAATTTCAATGGTACATGTCACTGACTCGCATGATACTCCTACAGCAACACCCAAGTCGACGAGATGCCCCTCAACGTCGCCGACCTTATCTAAGCGATTTAAGCTATACCCATCGCTTATACATCAACGCTTACGACCTATCTCTAGCCCCTCTTTCTCTCTCTCACTTAGACTCATTAATTTATCTTAATTGAGCTTAGCTTTCTGTTTGTCTGTTTGTATACAAGGACCCGTGCGGGACGTCGTCGTACGCCGTTACGTTGCGTTACGTGGGTGTGTGTGTGGTTTTGGTTTCCTCAGCCCATTGGCGCTAAGGTGTTCCGGTTCCGATCTGATGGTCATGCAGTGGAAGTGGTGCATGCGTCGGAGGGGACGGAGGCCGAAGATGCTGTGCGGCGGTAGACTAGCTTCGTTCGAGGAAGCAGCGGTTTTCAACTCGTCTAGATTGGGTAGAAAGTCGTGTGCCCCCCTTGATAGAAGAAAAAGATTGGTTCTTATGACCGATGCTGCATGATATATCTGATCTCAACAAAACATACTGTCCCGGCCTTTCATTGTACGCGTGAACACCTGGATTCCAGATCGTTGAGATCCAGGACTCCTGCTGCAAGATGATTCGATGACGACTGGACTCAGCAAGTTACTAAGCTGACTTCGGCCCGATAAGACACTCTTACCGGCCAACGAGTAAACATATCTCTCGCGCAGATTTGTATCAGAAGCCAAAAGATGGGGGCATTTTGTGAGACTGTTCCACGATGCGAGCTTACGGCACACATATCTACATTGGTATTCAAGCCCGCAAAGACGGACAGATATACACCGGTCGGTTCTGATTCGCGTGAGCCTGTATGGAGCCGAGCTGATGGAACGGAACAAGGACGTGTGCGTGCATTCAATGCTGGACGATACCAGAAGAGTAGTGCATGATGTGTGGTAAGTTGGTATATATGCTACGAGCCGATGCTGCACGAGATACTGTGTTGCTTTGCTATGCTATAACCTGGACTATACTAGCCTCTCAGCAGTCCCGCTCCTACTCGCACTCGCACTTGGGGCCGAGGTCGCAGTTCCAGGCCAACTCCATCCGCTCTTCACTGGAGGTACAGCAACAGTCTCAGCAGCGTGGGCGATATTTTGTGGTACTGTCTCTGAAGCAGGACGAGGATCGATGTTGACATCGACGTTGGCGTTGACGCCTCCCGTAGCTGCTCTTTGTGCGAGCTGATCTTGTGAGATTTGGGCTCGGGCTACCCGCTCTGCTTTCATTCGAGCCAGTTCTGATTGAACACCCTCATGTGTCCTAGGTGGTTGCTGTATATAATTCGATTCGTTTCGCACGATACAGCCATGGTTAGTGCTACTCGTATGATCGGTTCCAGGTTGTATGGCGAGATGGCAAAGGCGGACTGAACTCACATAGGTAGATTCGTAAGGGGGCCAGAGTACTTCTTTGTACTAGATACAAGCATGTCAAACAATATACGGGTACATCAATAATTTTCCTAACAAGAGGATATGTTGGTGACATCAAAGCGTTTCGGCCAATTGTCAAAAGAGATAGGCCCAAATCCCAGATGAGGATGAACTTACAGGCTGAACGTAGGTATCATACCTATCATGTAAAATCAAAATACAGAACAAACGGCTCAGCACCGGATCAACTCGCCAATGAACTCGCCCAGCAACGCGGGCATTTAGCAGACACCTAGCATGATCGACGTTCCAATCGGGATCGTACTGACGAGTCTACTCACCACTCTGGGTCACCAAATTTGAACATCATATAAATGGGGAAAAACATGTAGAACCCAAACTTGAAGATCTCCACTGTAGCTTACGAGAATCCGGTTCAAGAGAAGTAAGAATGAGCGGGATCGGGAGAGTCGTTATCATGAGTTTATTGGTGAATGGCATAGACATCCAACATCAAGGGGTGATATAGGAACGAAAGAAGTTGCCGAGGATGTCGAGAGATGCGTAGTAATTTGTGTAAGATGCAGATGGTTTTTATCAGCTATGCCCTATGCCTTGTAACGACGGAAGAAGAAACCCCTGCGAATACTCGGGCTTTGACTCACTATTAGGGCCTGCCATCTTGTTTAATGTTGTCTCTTTCTCTCTGTACTAAGCAGCCAGTTGATTGGTGATGATGAGACGAGTTATCCTCTTCGAATGAAGTTGACTCTTTCCGCCAATTGTAAGTCGATCAGTTGGATATAAAGAGTAGAGCGATCGTCGGACCATTCGGCAAACGTCTGCGAATGCTTGTGAATTCTGATTTCTTCGCTTTTAGTAATGTGACTTCCGAATAAATAATAAATAGCGAGCGCGCGGTCCGATGGATCCACGAGGTTTCCACGAGCTGCATTGCCTGAACACGTGCTCTGAGCGTGACAAAGTCAGGGCAGAAGATGCTTAACTTTGAAATGGTGCTATGGTACGAGAGAAAGCTTAAGCTTGGCTTGATTGTATTTTGTGTTTGGGTGGCCTTAAAGCGCGGTGGAGGACAAACACACTTGAATACTTGAATGCATTGATCTTCGATATTATCATCTTCATCTTCCATTCTGAATCTTACTCATACAATCTTCTTATGCCCGGTAGCCCGACTCACCCATTCCAATCCTTTGACGTCTGACCGCCTTCAAGCTCGAGCCCAAGCAGCTTTCTTTCGACTCCTGTCCATATAAAGTGAAGACATTTCCGGCACGAGTTTCCCACCTCTCGCTATTAATTCTCATTCTTGACCAACGATACGATATTCCAAAGGCTAAAATCAACGATAGCAGACAGACGGATCTTTCCGGCTCACTCTACGCAATATGGTAGCTACCAGATCTAGCACGAGCAAAGTCGAGAGGGATGACAATCGGATGATAGTAGTGGTCACCGGCGCCAACAGGTCAGTCAAACTCACCATGCTACCACGTATGCACCGTCGACGATGTCATAGCATACTTATTTCGCACTAACTAATGGCACCAATATCTCTCTTTTATCTACTGCGGACATGTAGCGGTTTCGGTCTTGGTCTGTGCCATCAATTGCTATCCAACCTCTCCCTACCTCCAGGCTCCGACATTCCAGCGTCTAAACCTCAGTCAACAGCGCTCCCTCCATCACTCCAATACCTTCTGCACCAACCACCATCCGAAACAACAACGCATATCCCCTCACCTCCACCTACACTTACGTTGATCTTAGCGTGTAGATCTGAGCAGAAGGCGAATGAAGCGAGGGCGATATTGCTCAAGCGACATTTGAAGGATTTGGAGAACAGAAAGAAGCGCGGAGAGAAGGTCAGAGAGGGATGGACGGAGGGACTGAGGCTGGTCTGGGAGGGAGCGGATCTTGATTCTCCTGGAGGGAAGAACGGGGTTCTGGCGTTCTGTGAGAGACTGAAGGAGAGGTGAGTGGTCTAAGGCTATATATGAAGTCGCAACTTCATGAAACTTGGACAATCCCACTTGGAGATTATCTTGCACGGCGAATAGGTTACACTATAGATGCGATTCATCTTACTGGTGCTGAACGACATTCGATGTGCCCCTATCGCAGGTACCCCCACATAACGACCCTCTGCCTCAACGCCGGTATGGGTGCCTGGTCAGGATTGAACTACTGGGCTTTCTTCAAGCAGATTGTACAGGAAGGAATGCCGCTCGCGATGAGCCAGCCCAGATATCAGAATGAGAACAAAGGGGCTATGAGCCGGGACGGCGAACGGGGTCTCGTGTGGAGTACGAATGTGCTGGCGCCGTATATCATGGTGAGTCGAGGCAGGGACCACCTGACATGGCGATTCTACTCACCAGACCGGTCATACTGATTGATGATATGCTGGAATGCTGAATATATACCTGTCTGCAGGCCCGCGAATTAGCGCCCTTACTTCGAAATTCACCCTCAAACCTCCCGTTCTCACCTCGAGTGATATACACTTCCTCCCTCACATCATTCTACGACAAGCTCAACAAAGACCCATACGAAGATTACCAGTTGATCGAATATGAGAACTCGTATTCAGCCAGTAAGTATATGGGTGACGTAGTCATGTGCGAGCTCGATCGAGAATTCAACGTCAATAACGACGTCAACGGAGAGTCTGAGACGCATGACAAGGAAGCTGAGGGAAGAAGGAGCTTGAGAGTCATAACGGCAGACCCCGGATGTGTGACGACCAATTTCTTTAGTAGTGGTCTGGGCGCTTTGGCCTGGTGGGCGAATGTGAAATGGGTCTTCTACTGGCTGGCATTCTATATTGTGAGTGCATGCCTTCCGCTCAGCAGCTATCATCGTTCTCATCGTGTTGCCTCATCGTCAATTTGCTTTTCAATACAAACAGTTGATCTTAACATTCTGCTCGCAGTGCCGACTGGTCGGATCGCCATGGCACCCCGTATACGCAGACCAAGGTGCTCTCCCTCTGATCTACGCCTCTCTCATCCCGGACGAATACATCCCGCCAGCGACGCAAGTGCCCGCACCTCGATTTAGCGTGATCGCAGAAAGGTGGGGTCGAACGAAAGTGGGTTATGGCGAGGTAGATCGATGGGAAGAGGGTTTGAGCATCGGCAAGGGCGTTGTGGAGAGATGCGAGGTGATTCGGAAGGAGTGGAGGAGGAAGCAGGGTCTGGAGTAGATTGGGATTTATCCATTAAATACTGTGTACCCTCAGTTATGCTGTCAAGCAATAGCGTCCGCACCTTCATCATTCAAACAAGGCCACGCCTGGCATGTAAATAGATTATAGATGTAGATTAGATCATGTTCTATTTAATATGCTCAGACTCGTAGCTACTGGCAAATGTCCCTTCATTCCGGCTGCGGCTGCGGCAGGGCGACTGCTCGATTCGTTTTGTTCGTGTAAACAAAGACCATGGGAGCGGCGATCACCGCCCGCTGTCGTAATGATGCGTGAAGATGCATTATGCATTGTGCATGTCCCCCGGTGACGCGACGATGACATTGCAGTGAATAGTGAATGCATTGACAACATGACTTCTGACATGTGCAGCGATGAGAACATATGAACACGAAACGTTGAATATCAGCTTGACCGATATCTTTTCTAAGACCATCAATACGCCTGAGACACAGCACGCTAGTAGGCAGAGCACGAAACGACAACAGCGCTCCTTCATCGTTGGTGTAAACATCAGGTCGAGATCAAGATCACTTCAGACAAGGTCCATCATCCTGTCGAGGTCGAGGGGATCAGAATAGCTTTTATGAACGGAGGATAGACGACGTCAAGGAGGCCCTGATGGTATGTGATCTCTCGTTGATCGTTGATCTTTCACATGCTATTTCAATCACAATCTCTAAATCACCACATGCGCCCGCCCTCCTGCAGTGGAACGCTTTGCATATCATCCTTAAATGGTGGTAATGCTCATTGTCGCTGTGAACGCGTTTCTAGGACCACAATCTCCTTGTCTCGGAGCTTCAGGCTCTGATCGTAGAGACCAAACGAAGAAATCCAGATGTCAAAGATGTAAGCCCTTGCATCATCCTGTGTGCCTTCATACTGGTGCTTTCAAGTCTTAAGCTGGAATGCGGGCTGATCATCGCCTGATATGACTAAAGGCTAGCGAAGCTGCGTTGGAGATCCTCAAACCTGGCACACAGACTAAAGAGGTCTTGCATGGTGCGCTACATCGTCGCTTACCCGTTCATTCTGTTCAATATGAGCTAATCGCGAGTTTTTAACCAATTCAGAACACGCCGATACCCTGCTGGAACCAATCACAAAAGGATGTAAGACTAAGATAGCCAAAGTCATAGGAATCAGCATAGCAGCTTTGCAAAGACTAGTTTCGTTAAGAGGCGTCCCTACAGTAAGCACCATTGCTTCTTATTGTTTCGTCGCATTACCTGCGGCGCTCTCTACATCCCCGGTGACACGAGCTGAGGGCAAAACACCATTCGTTCCTTTGGAACAGGTCAAGCTCCCCGATGTGCTGGCAACTTTGTCGAGCGTCGCGAATCAGGCGGTAGATATCCAGCTCAAAATCCTTCAAACCCTCTTATCGATCCTGACTCATAACAGAGATGTCCACGATGAAGTTCTCGGCAACGTGAGTGGCTATCCTTTTATATAGATAGTGTCTTGGCCATGTTCCCCAAAGCGAAGGCCCCTTGCTTCGTGTATTGACAGATATCCGTTCACAGGCCCTGCTGCTGTGTTTCAAGCTGCAAGACTCTCGCGTATCGGTTGTATCATCGACCGCAGCCGCCACACTCCGTCAAGCGGTCATGTTGATCTTCGAGCGCGTCTCGCCATCCTCATCCACCTCGTCTGCAAACGATGAAACGATACCCCTCACCCTGCCCGCCGATCCACCACACGAGTTGCTCATAACGCCTTCAGCGCTCGATGCTTACAACATCTTCTCGGACCTGTGTCTTCTGACAGCTTCAACTGGAAGTGGAGGGTCGGGCTTCCACCTTTGGGGCGGTGGGGAGAAGGAGAAGCCGAAATTGCTGAAACTGAGTAGTCTGCATCGTACTTTCGGACTGGAGTTGATTGAAAGTATTCTGAGTGGATATGAGGAGGGCGTGAAAACGGTAAGCCTTTCCGTGATCGCCTCTTTGTATTTACACGTCAGCATCCTCGTAGCATCATCCGCTCACTAGCGCCGACCGGTCCAATCATCAATAGCGTCCTGAACTCCTGTTCCTCCTACAACACTCCCTCGATCCCCTTCTTCTCAAGCTGCTAGCGGAGAAACCGACCTTCCCCATTGCGCTTCGAGTCTGCCGTCTGATATTCCTCCTGATCCGCTCGTTTACCGACCAATTGCCCAAGGAGGTCGAGGCGTATCTGCTTACGTTGATCAAGCTGGGTATGGGAGACATCGAGGAGGAAGGCGGTAAGAGGGAGGCATCTCCACCTTGGCTTCGGGTTCTGGCTCTGGAAATTCTGAGAGGGTAAGTGACCTGTATTCATCGAACAGTTTGAACATTATAGCTCACAGTGCAATTCTTCAGCATATGTGGAGACGCTACACTATTACAGAAAATCTATAGCCGCTTCGACAAAGTGGAGGGAGAGGGCCCCAAACTGTATAGCAAGATTGTCTTGGCACTCAGCCGATTGGTTAACGAGAAGCCTGCTCTGCTGGGCATTGGCAGCCAGATGCACGGTATCGGAGTACCGCATGCCGACCCCACCAGCCCGAACGCAAATCCACATGCGAGCTATCTTGACCTCGGCATCGGGATGGTTTCATCGGCTGCGAGCGTTGGTGTATCGACAGTGAATGCTATGATGGGCGCTGTCGGGGTAGGTCTGGGACCGCAGTCGATGGTGAAACTGAGATTGTAAGTCGGGGGACGATCTCTATGCTCGTTGAGTAAGCTGATTGGCCGCTCCTCACAGAATAGAACAACACGATAAAGCCGAAGCTCCGCTGGTGCCTGAAACATACATGTACCTATTAGCCCTTCAGTCTCTCGATGCCTTGGCGACTGGGATCTACGTCTCAGTCGCGAACGCTTCACCTCCGCCGTCGCTGGTGAAAGATATGGCCTCTTCCGCTTGGCCAGCGCTCCTCGCTGCGCTTTCGTACTGTATCGGAACAAATTTGTCCGATACGATATTCGCTGAAGTCCTCGCCGCTTTGCAAGACTTCACAGTCGCCTGTGGGCTACTCGAACTGAATACCCCTCGAGATGCCTTCCTGAGCACTCTGGGCAAATACTCCGTTCCGCCACCTGTCGTGTCTGCCATGCAAAGCTATATGGAAGCGCCGAATCCTCCTCGGAACCCAAGCGTGATCAGTGCCGATGCTCTTGGATTCTCGGCTCTAGGTGTAGGCGGGCCAACCGGACCGCCAAGTCTATCAGAGAGGAACCTCGCATGTCTGCGGGGCACAGTTAATGCTGCTCGAGTACTGGGACCTTCCTTGGGTACAGCCTGGCATGACGTGTTGGAGATCTTGCAAAACGCCAACTTCATGCTGGCGATGAGGAAACCGGTGATGGCTCGACGGCCCACTCAACCCGGCGGATCACCCAATATACCGATGCCGCCTGGGACACCACGACCTGCTGGCGAGACATCCGAATCCAAGCCCGAAATGCTACAAGACCTCGACGGAGAATCGATTCAACTACTCATCAATGCATTGTTCGACTCGTCCAGAGATCTGCCGGACGAAGCGTTCACCACATTCATCACCGCACTATGTCAACTCAGCTCCGAGATGATTGGTACGAACGCGCCAAACGTATTCATCGATCTGAGCGATCATAACAACCATATGTCAGTACCGTCCACACCGACAATGGCACTGTCTCCCTCACAGGATGGCCAAAGAAGACGAACGAGCGGGATCAACATCTCTCACAGCATCAAGTCTGGCGAAAGATCGTTCAGCTTGACGAAGCTCCGGGTTGTCACCACACTCAACCTGAATCGCCTTATAACCGGTAATCCAGAGCTCGGATGGACCGTAGTAACACAGCATCTGCTCTCTGTCGCCAGGCATTTGACAGCACCGTCAACGATACGTATACAGGCTTCAGATGCACTCGGTGAAGTGCTTTTGTCTGCAGTTAGAATAGGCAAAGAGACTAGGATACAGTATCAAGTCTTCGACGTTCTAGGCAGGCAAGTCGATGTGCATCCCGTCAGCAGCACAGTCTCAACGGATTATGATGTTCGGTCAGCAGGCTATCAGACTCTCAATTCGATTCTCGAATCATCTGGACATTCGTTGTCAGTCGGCTGGAGCACCATCTTTGGCATGCTGGACAACGTATGTCAGGACAAGGAAATGCACAAGGAAGTTCCGCCGACGCCATCAAGACAGGGCGAGCTCCCTACGTCCCCCATGTCGGAATTCAGACGTCCATCTATGCTCTCAACAAAAGGCAACACAAACCTTGTTCGGATCGCCTTCCCATCCCTTACGCTGATCTGCTCTGATTTCCTCACTTCGCTCGATGCCGATGCCATGCGATGCTGTATCGCTTGTTTGGGACATTTCGGTGAACAGAAGGATGATGTCAACATCACCCTCGCTGCTATCGGCTTGTTATGGAACGTATCCGATGCGGTGCAAGCAGATTCGAAGGACTTGTGGTTGTGCCTCCTCACCGAACTGCTCGAACTCGGTCGAGACTCGCGACTAGAAGTGAGGAGCAGCGCGATGCAGACCCTCTTCCGATGCGTAGAGTTGTACGGATCCGGATTGACATCGACTCTTTGGGAAGACGTACTTTGGAAAGTCATATTCCCCTTGCTGGACGCCACGGAGGGCGATGACTCTTCCGTCTTAGCATTGACGTCTGTCGGCTCGATCTTCGGCTCATTCCTCCTGCCCATCACTTCCCTGAACCAATTTGACAAGATCTACGTCAAACTCATGGAAAGGGTCAAGAAGGCTTTCTTGTACGAAACGAGAAAGTGTGGAACGGCTGCGCTCAAAGCTCTAGACAAGATCCTCTCTGCCGTGAATGGCAATGCGAAATCGATTGGAGCCGCTCGAGCGACTATCATCGATTCTACGTGGAAGACATTTGTAGAGATGGGAACGGGCTTCACAGAGGGCGAGCCGTATACGCAGGACAACTTGGTCGCTCTGGTCCAAATCGCGAAGTCACTGCACAAGCAGATGGAAAGTGGAAACGAAGAACGATCCTCGCAACTTTCCGGAATCCTGAGATCAGCAATGACATACACACGATCCCTCGACTACCGTCCCGACACAGATACTATGTCACCCCTACAAACGTCTATTTCGAGTCTTCTGGGTTCATCGTCCACCTTCTCGCCAACAATCATCCTTAGTGACTTGGCGGAATTCATGTCGCTAGCTTATGTCGGTGTGGATGAGGGTAACACCAAGTTGACGTACGTCGCACTGTCAAAATGGTGTATGCCCAAACTGGCCGAGATCTTTGGTCAGTACAGGGCCGAAAAGGCTCTATATAATAACGGGACCGTCGAGACTGTATTGGGGGTGAGTGTGCAGGACCCCAATCGATGATCTTGCACACACAGATAACGGCTAACGAGCTGTTATAAACAAGGCGTATTCGCTGCCGATCAGACTCAAATATGATTGTCCACCTGCGAACAGGTTTGGAGAAGATCCACCTTTATGGAGAACAGTGAGCCTTCCTCCTCTCTAAGTGCTGTTTTGGAATTCTTGAGCAAATGGTACGTGCACTGACTGACTCGATCGGAGCATAGGCGTTATCGACACTCCTTCCTATCCTTGAACAAGTACTGGAGGCATTGAACTCTGAAGGTGATTTATGTTGCCCGCTAGAAGCTTCGCTGCCCACCAGTGGGATATCTATGCTGATAATGTGTTGGCATACAGACATAACCAAAGACAGATTTGGTGGGATCTGGTCGCAGGTGATAGAGGTCTTCAGCGGTGTATTACTAGCGGATAGGTGAGTCTTCAGAGGGTTATGCCTACGATGGCGATCTCAAAGCCCCTCCCCCCGCGAATCAGTATAGTAGAGCTTATCCAATATCACTGGGTCATCGATAGCTCGGAAGATGTATCCTCGGATGACGAAGCGTTCGTCATTACGCATCTTGATCGCTTGAAAACTTCAATATTGCCTCGTCTCGGCGACTCTCGGCTGCCCGACCGTATCATTGCCCAATTCGCCGACGTATTGCGCAAAGCCAGCGTACTATATCACTACGACACTCGTGTGAATGGTGGTACGACCGCGCCTGGCATCCCAGAAACGCAGGAGCAGCTGCGGTTTTGGGCTTTAGAGACTCTGGTGACTTCAGCCACTAAACCCAAGAACACACAGCATACTGGAAACTCGAGAGAAGCACAGACAGGGAAAGAGAGAAGGGTTGCTGGACTTGCCATCGGAGCGCTTCTCAAGCGATACAAGGTCGCCCTAGAGAGCTTCCTGGATGACAAGAAGCTGCGAGGGCATTTGCCTTTTGGAAGGTGAGCTGCACGTACTGTCTAGTCTTGAATTCTTATAGCATGGATTGACCAATATTTCTCATATCAGAACAAGAGAGGATGAGATCCTTTTCATAATGCGTCATGTTGCCACAATGAAGGTTTGGGAAGGTGGGTCGGAAGATCTCAAGACCGGTAAGTTTAGTATGAATGAAGGATAACCTTCCCTTTGCAATCTTGCTGATCATTCCTGTACAGGATCAGAAACACTATCAGCAATCTATAATGCCTCCACAAGATGGCATCTCTTCTACTTTTACCCTCTATTACTGGAGTTCAGCTTTATTCCATCACCAACGCCATCGATGTGGATCTTCCCATCAGAACACGCAGAGCTCTTTGGCCTACCTGCACCTGTACCGACACTGTCACTGTCATTGTCCGCATCGACGTCACATGCCGCCGCGGGTGAGCTATCGGAAGGCGAACAGGTCGATGCGGGTGATGGAGGGGATTTGATCGAAGTGAACGCCAAGGACCTGGCCAGGAGATGTCTTGAACTGATTGGAGAGGAGATGGGCATGCGAAGGGAGCTATAAGAGCTCGTATCGGGGTCTGCGCAAGTCGAGACTCGTGTGTGTGCGTGTGTGTGAAATAGGCTGCTTGCCTTCTGTACTATACGCGACAGCTACATACCAACTGTACAGGACTCGTACTAGCTTCCATCATATTTTTTTTCAAACATCTAGACTCTATCATCTGTATACAGTACACACCTTGCATATGCTCTATATCTGCTCATACTACGAATGTAACCGCTCTCTAGTGGATCCCCTGGCTACGGCTCTGTGTCTTCCTCCTGGTCAGTAACCGCCCTGGTGTTTCCGAACGTGTCCAGACCACATTTATGTAGGCCGCTCGTATCTTGCGATTATTTCTTGAGCCTTACTTGGATTGCATGAAGTCTAATTAATTGAAAACGGTTCGGCGGGACGTTATCCCGTTGAACCAGTGAAGCATACTCTAGACCCGGTGAAGTCATGCCCACCATGATAGCAAGGTGGCACCCTGTCGATCTTCTGTATCTGAATCGCAAGGGCTATCCGAGTCACTGTGCGTGCAAATGATATGCATGCGCACATGCAGACCTCACACAATGTCATTCTAGTTCAAACAAGGCTTGTCCGCCTGCAGGAGCTGGTTCCAATGGTCACCCTCGCTTGGGGACGGGTCATTCGACAAGGCAGGCGCATGCCCATTCGTGTCCCTTGCTCCCAGCTGAGTAGAACAATCATTCAAAATAGAATGGCCTGATGCTGTCCATTTGGGAATGGGTAAAACGGAAGATTGAGCATTCGAAATGGTGCCCACTGACACATCAAAGTCCCATGTTTCTGGCTGAGTGGCGAACTCATTCGATAACGAATTGCAAGGTAACGACCACCCGGGAACGGGTGGACATGAGATCTGAGGATCGAAGGGGAGCCCACCACCGCTATATGATCCGCCGGACGTTGCCAGGTTACAAATATCAAGACCAAAAGCATCTGTCATAATGCTGTGGAAGGTAGGCGGTGGGAAAGAGACGTTCTCAGCGTTCGAAGCGGAGCCCATAAGCTCTGGAGGGATATAATTTGGGTTGCTAAAGGAGGGGGTCATGTCCGTGTTGCTGGGGCTCGGGTAGGGGAAGCTTCCGCCGAAACTGCCGGGCTGCAGAGTCATTGTGGACTTCATGGTGCCCTGACTGGACTCGTTGTAGCAGCATGGGTGGCGCTGACTATCAAATAGGCTTGGGTGAGTGTAGTTACCGGCCTGGAATTCCTCCCGGTCCTTCCAAATCTGCACCAAGGTACTCCCCCAAACGAGTCTGTCTTTGTCATGTTGTTCACATCTCGATATCAATACACGTTTATCCGCTAGCAGTTGGCTGTTCTTCGCGCGCAGCTTTCTGTTCGCGCTCCGCAATTGCGATAGCTCTGCATCCTTTTCTGACAGTCTGGCTTCATACGTTCGGGTACATTTTTCAAGATTGCCTTTCGCTCTTGCCAAGGTCATGCGATGATTTCGAGCTGCGTGAACTCCTGGTGAGGCAGTCGATCATGGTCAGCAGCTGACCGGCCACGGGGCCAAGTCTTACCTACGACTCTTCAGCCCGAAGAGAAGTCGAACGCGTTATCTCTCTTCCGCGCTTTCGAAAGGACCACAATCCACATCATCCAGCTCATCGGAACAGTTCTCACCTCGAGTTTGCTGTTTCAACAAGAGTTGAGTAGAAGTCAGAGCGGAGTCTTGGGTCTTTACAAGGTCTTCCTCAGTTCCACTCCAGATGTCTCTGGGGATCTCGAAAGTGCGTTGGTCGCCTCTGCGTTTAGTAGTTGTAGCGGTCGTCGATTGATCGCTTGCAGGCCTGGTCCGCTTCCGGCTGCTTGGAAAGGACACTGCAGTTACAAGTCTGGGGCTTCTCAAGCTGCGACCGGAAATGCTTGGGGGCGGTCCGAGAACAGGAGTCTGCGTCTCGTCGCTACTGTCCGTCGTTAAAAGGTCAGTGTAAGAATTGAGCAGAGAAGAAGGCCTAAGATAATACGCACGAGAACAGGTCCAACCTCATCTGATCTTCAGCGGACCATTCCCCGCCTTTCCCATCAACATCGACGCAATTCTGTTCATCGCGTTCACTGATACCATCTTTCTCAAAGACGCCCCCCTTCTCTCCGTGTTGTCCGAATTTATCGAGCAGTTCAGCTTCCATGAGTCTCGCCAGGTACACATTGCATGTCAGAACAATGATGAGTTGGTGTGGTGTGATATCGCGAAATGTCTGTCCTCAGGTTCTCAGTGATGTGAAATGGGGGAACCTCAGTTTAGGTCATGGACGGTGAGTGAAGCAGAGAAGACCGTTGGATTGTATCAGATCATCCCTTCACTTTTGAGGAGCAAGCCTAGAGCCGTACGGATCCCTGCCAAGACCACGGATGCGGTCTAAATCATTGTGTCTCAGCCGCCTGCGGCAAAGGATGTGATACAAAAGAGTGAGTGAATGGATGGTCTGCTAATGGAGGACCCTTTCGATTCCTCTGGTGGCGAGGATACTGTATACATGCAAGAGACTTCTGCACTCGGCGAAGTCGCATGATGCACACAGATGTGAGGGTCCCTTGAGGTAGTACTGTGTCCTTGAACTAACACAGTGATTTGAATCTCGGTACAATTAGTCAGGTCATCTGACGGAAGAGCCTCCAGGACATACTAGGAAACTATTGAATACATAGAGTCGCCGTCCATCGCCCCGTTTGCCTCGGTTCCAAAAGCGCGTCACATATTCGAGTCAGTCGGAGCTTCAGTGGCCCATCACTTGTGTTCGGGCAGGTGGGGCTGCATGGTACTCTTCATCCGGGTGATGATTGGCCTGGATGACCGCCGATTTCGTTCGGGGAACGTGCCCTTGCTGGCTGCTCGGGATCAGTGAAGTCATCATATCCTAAGGATACGAGAGGGCCATCAGCGGGAAGGACAGTCGAGCGGTCCTCGTGCCAGCTATGGGAATCACGATTTTCGTGCTCTAGCCAATCTCTGCCTCGAAGTTAAGCATCCTATCCCGGGTTCGTCGCAGGAGGACTTTCTGTATGTGCGGACCAGTCGTTTATCGCTGCCTCGCCTGAGTAGGAGGACATCCCAGGAAGATGGTCCGCCATTCCTCCAACCGCTGACATCGTTGGGCTAGTATCGAGCCAGTCGAGAGTGGGCGAGGTGGTCCACGAGTGAGATTCATCGGTCTGTGCTTGTATATCCCGATGGTCTGAACCACACAAAGCGTCCTGCGGGACGCTTTGGGGGGAAGGTTTGAGCCGAAAGGGTCTTACGAAGACGTTGATTCTCCTGCTTTAGGAATTCAAGCTGTGTTCTGAGAGCAGCGTTCTCGCCTGAGAGGATCTGGGGATCAGCAAGACATACAAAGTACCGAGTATAGTCGGATCTCGGGACACATTCCTTTCACTTACTCTGTAATTGTTCAGATCGTCGAGGATCTGCCAAGTTTGCACGAAAACGCCTTTGTTCCTCTCTAGCCGCCCGAGAGCTCTGCGTGACTGTTCAATACGCAGGTACAAGTTAGCCAGAGAACCTCTCGACACCGTTGGAATAGGCCAGGGCAACCACGAAGCCCTGCTTCAGGGTGTTCCTCCGCGTTTCGTGTGAGAACCGCTAAGAAGGATATCTTACCGCGCTCAGATAGCAGCCGAACAAATGCCGATGAGGACCGGCGAGAGGCGTTACTCACATCTAGCTTTCTCCTTCCATCTCCTTTGCTCGGGGGTCAGAGTGTTGGAAGCTCGTGCGATCAAGTCTTGCATCGTGTCACTCCAGATATGTGATGGAATGGTACTTTCAAATCGACGCTGGTTTGCATTTCTCTCACCGGTACGATCGGGTCTAGATTTTCGACGCTTCTTTTTGGGTGTGATCAATAGCGCGTCGTCCGTAGGTGTCCACTGTTCCCATTTAAGCGTTCCTTCATACATACGTGGTCGTCCCAACAGGAGCTAAGTCGGAGACTTTAGGAGCGCGTTCATGGACAAAACGATACGCCTCCCCTTCAGACGGCAGCACCGTTTGTTCTGGTAACACATGACGTAGAAGACCCTAAAAGCGAGTGCGATTTGTCCATCAGCGTGTATAGAAGTCCAGTGTAGTAAGGGGACTCACGAAGCCAGGTAGCAGATCTCTAGAACCGTTGTGCGCTCGGAAATCTGGCCCGTCTGGTCCGGCAGTGGCCGTCGAATCATCAGGTGGTTCATTGTAAGATCCGTCGTCATCCGACCCAAACGACACGAAATCTGACAGCGAGGCTGTGACATAGTCTTCATTGGTCATGTCGGGCGGAGGTCTGAGTGTTGTAGTTGTCTGCACATATGATTTGTTGTGCAACGCCTGCGATGAAGACCTCGTTCGGGCAAAAAGAAAAGCAATTAGAGAAAAGTGATACCTAGCGCTTGAAGCATCTGAGGATACTGAATTTCAGACGAGAGCTGAATCTCATCAGGACATACTGTATGTTTCAGGCAAGGGCAATCAGCTCAGACAATATAACTGCATCACCAGCTCGAGTTCGAGTCATTCATTCGCCATCAATTTTGGAAAACTTCCATGAAAGGATCACTCCTTACAAGCATTGTCAATGGCGCCGTTAGTAGTCAGAGAGGATTAACGTACACCTCTGCAACCCGAGCTCCTTATTTCGCAGCAGATTTTATATAGAAAGCAGCCAGATCTCATGCCCTATCCCCGTGCCACTGCTTTGGCCACGGAACGGCTTGGCAGCTTGATGCGGCTCGGTGTGTATGGATGTTGATACTTGTATCGAGAGACCGCGATTTCTCCTTCAAGTCTGCCTGTATGCAGCTGTCCACGATGGATGTGGGGATTCTGTGCGAGACAGCTGCTGTGACCGCAGGCATCGCATGAGCTCTTGATAGCTTGAGCGAGGACATCTGCTAGTCCGGCCTTGACTCCTTCGCGACCAATTTCGTATGCACTGGACAGATCCTGTTGAGAACAGTTGAAAAAGGTGATAGAGTGGCGGGAGCGAGCAGCTGACTCAGCAATCGGTTCTGGCTCGTCAGCCCGGGACCGTTGATTATCATTTGACAAAGGCTTGAACTGCAAGCTGACCCGAGTGGATATGGTGGGTGGCAGAGAGCGCAGAGCGGCTGCTTGCTGGACGCCGGTGGCGCACTCGAGGATGAGACAAGTCCTGACACCCCATGGGACTGGTTGCGACATCAGAGCTTGAGTCTCGGCTCAGCTATAATGTATCAGTGTTGAGCACGGTACAGTACGTCGATGCAGATGATACCAGTCCGGTGGCCATTCGGTGGCCATTTTGAACGATGGCCACCATCGATCGTGCGGGACTTGCAAGGACTCCTCCTCGGTTTTCTGCCTTTCGTCTGTGGGGAACGCTTGAGCATGCGAGCTGAAAGGAAAGGTCGAAGCACTGATAGTTGCCATAATGTTGTGTTCACCCTGAACAAATTTGCTCCTTTGCCCACACTAAGGTGCAACACTTCTCCATCGATACATCGAGTCGAACGAGAACCCCTCAGTAGACACAGGAGTGACATATGTATCGTGAAAGCTACATGTGCTGGTAAACGTAGCGATGCTAGCCAAGCTCGGAAAATATACAAGGCTGTATGGAATAGTTATATCGACCAAGCAGGAAATCCAGGGTATCGGGGCGATTTGATTATTGATGATTGAGTAGCACTAGCGCATTATGCGGAATCGTAATTTATCGCGATCTTTGTCGTTATCTATGATTGGGTGCCGGCAATGACTGCCTCTAAAGTTCGTCGATGAAGATAGCAGCGAGTTTGATCATTGCTTGTCTGCAACGATGAACAATTCTCAGTGTTCGCACTTCGCACCACTGTCCTCTCCACTCTCCACGTCGGTTGATATTGAAACGAACTCGGACGGACCGACAACGATTACGAGATTGACGCGAACTTCTCCGATTGAACTCACGAGATTTCCCTAAATTTGCAACTTTGCCAAAGAGGCCGCCCCACGAGGGCGTACGTCCCATACTCTGACTTTCGTGTTCAGATCGCCCCTTCGGCAGGTCATTGCCTTTGTCTCTCGTCTGATTGCCTAGGACGCCTTTCTCGCCCCGTCTCAGGCTGTCCCTTCTGCCAAGCCAATACCTTTTTTCCTTTCCTCTGTCTTTCTCTTTCTCCGTGGAAGAGCTCGTCCCGTTGGTCGAAGGAATCCGAGCCATTGCAGTTCCAATGGTACCACTGGTACCTTCATCGCTTACATTTTTAGGCGTACTGTGTTGAGGTGTATTTGGGACATTCGCGAGAGGTGGTTGGGACGTCAATGGGGCAAGAGAATTGAGCCCAGTGCCTGGCCGTTGGGCTGTCCCTTCCGAGATCGAGCTAATCGCTGTTGAGTCTGCCGGCACGTTGGACACTGTCACGCTCTCTGAATGGCGTGGCGGAAGCTCCAGGACTGCTTCAGGCGACTCGGATAATCCTATATCTTCCATGTGACCGATCCCCAGACCCAAAAGTCCCTCGTTGATTCCGTTCGCTTTCGATGCGGGTGGATCTTGGTGAGAAGGAACGAAAGTTGATTCCAACACGGGACTCATGGGTGTGAGACCGCCCCGGCTGTCTTCATTTCTGACCGCCATATCATCCTCTAAAGTAGTTGCTCTTAGTTGCCTTTTGGCTCTCATGGGAGAATCTGGAGGGTTGCTGCTCACACCGGAGATAGCTCGTGAACGGGATGTCGATCCAGGTTGAGTCGGATCAGGCGAAGGAGAGGGTTTCACGTCAAACGAAGCTGATTTGCCTCTCATCAGCCCGGCTGAGGATAGTGATCTTCTCTTTCCCCGTTCGCTGCCGGCTCTAACGCTCAGGCTGCCAGACCAGTCGTCACCCTTTTCAGCCCACTGACGAAGCGATACACGTGGCGAAGGCGGCATGCCGTTGGGTATGGAAAAGGAGGAGCCTCTCGAATGGCTCCGACCGACCGAAGGGAAGTATTCACCCAGTTGTGAGGCAAGGGACGGCGATCGCGCGGTATTGATCAACAGGGAGGATCGTATCGGAGAGGACGGCATGGATGCAGTGGTAGAGAAATCCCACGACGAAGCGCGAGAGACGAAAGAGGACATGGTGGGTATACGGCCTAGAATCGTTCACGGATTAGCCATTATACTCGAGCAAGGCTTTGTCTGACTTACGGAGCTCTTGGCGCTGTGCAAGAGGAGGCACATCGTCTGCAGTTTCCGATCCCAATTAGCTCGAAATCTCCGCGTTTGTCAAAGGTAATATCTTTGACTAACTTAACAAGGCATGTGCTAAAAATGGTTTCTTTTTGGCATTTTTCAGCCAAGCGTGTTCAAGCAGTTGGGAGGCAGCAGGCCTGGGCTCATTTTAGGTCAGCACACACCAGGAATTAGTGCAGAAGCTCAGGTGAGACGCACCTAGCTGATGCCTCTTTGTTCAAGCACGCGTCAACAAATTCTTTCATATGTCTACTGAAATGGCCCGTAGAGCGGTCGAGAGTTGGAGGGGGCTCAGTCACGATGTGAGTCAGTACCGAGTTGGGCTTTTCTCTCGATCGAGGTACGGAGCCGTATGCGAGTTCTGCAAAGGCGTTAGCGGAAGATTCCCGTGCCGTCAATGGTACTCAATAAACCGCGGTCCTGGTGAAGAATTGGAATACGCAAGACATACCTAAGATAGTGATACCTAGACTCCAAATATCCGCTTTGTCGTCATACTTCTGACCAAGCACAACTTCCGGTGCCATCCAGTTTGGCTATGTTGCGAGTCGTTCACAAATCGGTGAGCGTACCTCAGTCGTAGAAGGAGAAGGGTTCTCACCGTCCCAACGAAGCTTTTCCTCTTTCCCAACTCGGTCCCGCCTACGAATCCGCTGTTCTTTCTCGCTGTTCCATTGGTGGCCCCAGGTCCAAGACTGACTGGCTGTCCATTATTTCCCGCTTGACCACGAGAAAAGTCTACTTCGTCTGCTGCCAAGCGCTTTTCACGGGTCTTGACAGGCGAAGCTGGCTGATTCAGGTCTCCCCCTACACCAAAATCGGCTAGTAGGACTGTACCATCGTCATCGATCAAAAGGTTCCCAGCTTTGAGATCTCGCTGAGCATAATGAGGTCAGTTTGAACAACATCATGCACAACATCGTGAATCGAGACGCCCAGAGTTCAAGTTGCCATCCTGTTGGAAAGGTCAAACAACGATTAGGTCAAAAGGAGATCATATAAATCACTCACATGTAGAAACCCGTTGGTATGCAAATACATCAAGCCCTCTAACACCTGTCTGACAACACATTTGATCTCCTCCTCATCCAATCTTCCTTTATTACTTTCATCTCCATAGCCATCTTCTCCATCGTCCTTTCTCCGGTGTCCCACTCGGAACACAGGGAAATGGTGAGTTTTGGGCGTTGTGGTCAGTCGGCTTCGCCAATCCATTAGACCTGCTAGAGAGCCTCCAGAAATCAAGGGGGTAACTATTGCTATTCTGGCGTGATCAGGTGGTAACGTGAACGTGGATAAGATTCTGGCCCAGGAATACCAAAGTCAGCCCACCACGAGCAAGAGATGGCATCGAAGGTGTCACGTCCGTAGCGATGATGCGAGATTCGGTACTCACCTCAGCACGTTTGGATGCCTACAGAGCGTCAACATTCTAGTCTCTTTGAACAACTGCTCGACATCAGGATGTGTTGTTGACACCTTGATAGCGCAGTGCCTTTCTTCACCACAGATTGTTACGCCAGCGAATTGAGGGATATCGAGAGAAGGAAGAGGAGTGTTATGTGCAGTCTGAGTTGGTGTTGGGCCGGAGTTCGATGTCATGGTCGATCTTGTCAGGGTCGGTTCCATAGGCTGCGACAGAGGTATCGATTGACTTGGAGGTACAATGAACACCCCTTCATACACCGTTGAAGATGCCCCAAAGCCTTTTATACAGAGCCGTCAGTATGAGAGCCCAGACATACCAATGGACGACGCACCTATCGCTGCACCAAGCTCATAGTCGCTCGAATTAGAGGTGAACGCTCCCCAGTACGCATCCTTCAACATCCCATGGCTGTGTTTCTCGTCCCCCTGCGGTTGACTGCTATGATTGGACGTAGTTGCATGATTCAGACGCTGATCTCTCGTCATGTCGGCTAGTCGGCCTATTGGTACCTGTTATTGCACAAATGATGATACATGATTGTTAGAGTCAGCGATTGAGTATTTCAACAGAGCCAAGTGAACTACGATCTCCGTACAGCTGAAACGGCTACAAATCGGATGGAGGACAAGACATGTGCTGTACATATATATGTGGAGCCGATTGCTGATCCCCCTCGGTGAGCACGTTGGTTGTCAAGGGATGACGAACGATTGTCAAAGGGAGGCTGTAGGGAGTAATTGTGCTTGTAGATGACGGCTATCTCGGTACTCACCTCACTTGGTCTCTCAGAGATTATGGTAATTTTGCATCTAGAGGCATTGTTGCAGCTAGACTATGTTGTGATAAGTTTGTTTGATTGTTTGTCTGTTGTGATGATAGTTGAGGGGATGAATGAAATGAGATGAGATGAATCAGTTACCAACCCGTTAAGCCAAAATAACCCTCGTCATCGACTAGATGATAGTTCCCAACCTCAAAATCACTCGCCGCCGGCTATATCGGCATTCACATCATTCGCATTCATTACTCGTACAGTACAACCCTGAATATATACATGTACATATACGGCTTAAACGTGGTGCATTCATACGCAGGATACACAGGATTCTGAGGGGGAGATCAAGGCTCTTGAAAGCAGACTACAGCGACAAGCGCCCCCTGTCCAAGTTTCAGAATACACTGTTGCTGCTGTTCATTGCCTGCATGATGAGGACCAAACAATCCTTTCTTTTCATTTCGTTCATGTATCTCTCTCTTCTCGCTTTGTCGTGCTTCGTCTGGCTATGAATGTGTATGTAATGTACAAGATGGGTTGCAACTCCGATTAATGTTAGCAGGTTTCACGAGTTGGACCATCGTCTAGCCTCTGGTACCGAACAACCCTAGACCCAGATTCTTGAGTCGCTGGGAAACAGTCAGAACACCGGGTCCCGTATCGACGACATCTTCCGCCGACGCGGGTGGTGTAGTGGCATTGACGAGATTGTGAATCGACATTCGTGATCTCTGGTCCTGGCCAAGCGAGTGGGAATCGCACGATCTGCTGCCTTGAGATTGCTGTGCCCCTTCAGATGGGCACGGAGTCTGGCGCTGATCCATGTTGAGACCTAGGCCAACGGGATTACGTCTTGGGACCTCCGGGTTGAGCGGCGCGAGTCTCGACCAGTGAGTAGAGTCAGGTGAGCCGAATTCTGAATCATCAAACTCAAAAGCTGGGGCGTCGTCGAATCTTGCCGTATAGGATGGGGCCGGTGCGGAAGGGGGTGCAGAAAAGTGCGGAAGAGCCTCCTGTTGGCTGGAGCTCGACTGCTTCTGGTCGATCGATCGGACAGGAGCAGAATTTTGAGGCCAACAGACGTCAACCATGTCACTTGTAGTTGGGGTGACCAGATTCGAGGCAGAGAAAGTGCTCGATGTGCTGGATAAAGGCGCCATCATGTCCATTTGACCATGACGATGGTCGGTCCTCGACTGGACATCGCGTCGAGGCTGTTGGTCCAAGGGCTGAGGGATGGGATAACGAGCAATACTTGAAGGACGACGGAAGGGCGATTGCCTGCCGGAGTCAGATCGACCCTCAGCATGGCTCGAGCTCATGCGAACACGCTCAATGCTTTCGATATGACGCTGGGCATTATAATCAGCGTTGACAGTTTGCGTATGACTGGTATTCGGATGGGCCAGCGGAGCACGGGTGAAGAAGTTTGCGTTGTCCTCCTTAGCGTTCGGAAGCGGTTTGAGCAGAGGTTCATCAATTGAGCCCTTGGGCGAAGGCATCCGTCCGCCATGGCTATACGAGCTGACCGACAGCCGGTCGACATTCTGAATCGTTATAGCAACACCCCCAGTATCATTAGCCAGCGTCCATGTAATTGTGATCAGAAGCATGCCTCGAGCCACTCACGGGATCAGGCATCGATTTCTGACCGAATGGTCTTCGCTCACTGCTGGAGTTGACACGAGCGGAGCGTTGAGAAGAGCCCTGGGGTCTCGTTTGCAGTCGCTGTGGCTGGCCGGGGAATTCCTGGATCCATGTATACTCAGTTTTGCCTGGTTGAGGCGAATGCTTGACAGACAGTCTAGTGCTTACCCGTCGCTCGAGCGCCGGATGGGCTTCTCCATGCACGGGTTGCGCACGCAGAGGTTGGGGCTGATGCAGATGAGATTGCTGATAGTGGCGGTCGAGAGGGCCAGTTGCACTAGCCCTACTGCTCTGCCTCGATCCAACAGCTACATGCGCCGGGGCGGAAGCGCCGCTTGGTATGGCACCGGGAGGCGGGCAAGTCAAAGGCTGTTGGGTAGTCATGGGCAGGAGAGCATCGTTATCCGAAGAACGTCGTCGGTTCCGCGCATTCTGAGTTGACTCCGAAGTTGAAGGTCGCTTGTTGGATCGTACAGGCATTTTGTTTTGTTGAGATGAGAAACGTAATGGGAAATAGGTAGATGTGTAGAAAGCGAGGAAGTGTTCAAGGACAACGGGAGGGATAGAGAAAGTGCAGTGCGGGGATTGCTGTAATAGCAGTGTAGGTTCAGACTTTATTACCGGGTGAGATAGAGCGAGTCAGGCTGAATGGGCGGGATGGTTGAGTCAAGTGTTCTGGTTGAATGGTTGGTATCAAGTTTTTTAGATCAGAGCCAGTTGCTCGACGCGTTTGTTCGTGAGTCGTTAGTGAAAACGTTGGCAGATCGTCGTAATGTTCGTTTTGGTTTCGTGTCGTCGTAACGTCGTGTCGAGGGTTCGTCGCGTCAAAGTCGTTGATGTCGGCTATCGGAAAGTTGTAGTACTCGGAGGCTGATCGTTAAGCAAGGTAGAGTATAAGGATGTCACAGAGTCAGATCAAGGTGTCGTATGTGCCTACGTCTAGTGTACGTCAAATTTAACTATTATAAGTGAAGCGAACAGTTCAGTCTACTATCTAAGCGTCTAGTGTCTAGTATCTATAACTAAAATGACAGAAACGGGCCGGAAGAATTATAAAAGCTGTATACAAGTAAGAGCAAAGCGTAAGAGCGAAAAAGGAAGAAGCAAACGGACGTAAACACAAATCAAGCAAAAGCGAATAGCGAATTTCAAAAAGAGACGAGCGAAAAATGAAGGTGTAAGAAAGTTAAAAGTCAAAAGAAACCCTATCGGAGGATGGACTCCGAGATAGTTTTCAGGTGATTGTGATTATAAGAAAATAAATGGTTGGTGAATGGAACGAGAAACGAGAAGCTGGAAAGAAAAGAATCATGAGGAATGGGATATATACTAAGGTCGTGAGGTCTTGTCTGTCCTTGTCGATCGATCGCTGTTCCCCTTTTAGATTGTGGATACCTTTTGACAGACAAGATCTGAATAGGTGGCAGCTCGCCCCGTTCCATGTCGGTTTCCGGCAACAGGCACTAGACGACTGCAATGTCTTATACCGCGCTGATCGTCCTCACGAGCCTCCGACAATCCACGGTAACCTCATGTCGCCAGTGCGGTGTCTCTTCCCGCGGAAGATGCGAGACACAGTATGATAGTAGATCGTTTCGTATGATGTTATACCCAATCCGCTGGAAGTGGCCTCCAGCGTGGCTGCGCGAGTAAGTCGATAAGCCTCGCATGTAGATCATTAGCGTGAAATAAAGGTTATCCAGCGTAAAGTGTGGCTGAGGCTGAACATCCAGAACTGAATCAGGTGGTTCCATTCTATTCAAATTTCCCAAATGTCTCACCTCCCACTCTCAATGGAATATCCACAGGCACACCCACACCCCTCGACCTAGCTTGCGTCCCGCACGAAGGTTATAGTTTGAGAGGCTGGAATCCCATATCGTGCGGTATGACTACGACGCTTGTATCGCAGCCACCTCGACATACGATGACGTCCGGTCGTATCTGACTGCAAGTCTATACCGGTGTCTTCTGCCACGTGTTAGCGGTCATCTCTATGACTTAGGGAGATGGTGCATCGCAGCCGCCAGTCAAAAATGGGGCGCAGAGGTTCCAAAAGACAAAACTGTCTCGGATTAACGTTTGGCTAAACGTAACGTCGGTGCGTCTCAGTCATCGGAATCTTAGCACGGGATATACATATTCTCATGGTATTACGGGTGCTGTGCATGAGCACATGAGTTGTCGTCAGCGCGTATATGCATATATGAATTTGCTATTCCATTTCTGATGCGATCTGTTGTACCCGCTTCGAATAACCCAGGTCGTGACTATGGTATCCACGTTTGAAGAGATCGTTTCTCGGGAGCGGATGATCACTCACAGTTACGTTTCCATCTCTCACATTCTGGCTCGAGAGATTGAGACTCTAATGGGTCAACGGGTTGAACTCCTCCGTCCTAACACCGAGATTACGAGGGACCTCGAGACCCATTTGCTTCCTCTTGGCGACTTGGGTTCGTTCAGCCTCGACGCGTCGAAGCTCCTCAATTTGTTCTCGGCTGTAAAGCGTCTCCTGCTGCTTTGTCTGGGACTGTGCATCATCGGTCGCGAGAACGAAAGACGAGCGGCAAAAACAATTAGCCGCCAACTTTGCATATATTGGGGATATCGTGCTCCTGTTCTGCACAGGAATGTGACTTGATTCTGGTTCGCGGGAAATTGTGTTTGGAGCTTCGTGTGTAGTGGGAGTCGGGTATGACATACCTTGAGACCAGAGGAGTGCGCCTTCATGTCTGCGAACGGATCATATCCGCCAGACTCATCGGGCAACGTCTGTCCGGAGCGGATCATGTTCATCTTGATGTCGTATTTGGCCATGTCGTAGTACTGCTCCAAGGCAGAGGCAATGAAAGACCCGTCACGTCAGCGGCGACACCTCTTAGCGCCAGCATAAGCTCCGCCCGTTGGGGAGAGGAATCGAAACATACTTTCTCATGCGGCAGGGTAGCTGCGAGATGCACCGTAGTCAGCGTGAGCGTCTCAGCTCAATCAGGTGTAGGGGCCGGCTGCTGCATATTGGTACACGAACCGGTGTTGTAGTCCTCGACGAACACGGCAAATTCCTTCTTTGTACGGTCTTTCGAAATGGTCTCTGGGTTGATCGTTCTCTCTTCGACTAACCAAGCTCGGAACTCCTGCGCGTAGCAATGCCCGTGTTTCAGCGATGTATAGAATATTAGAGAATGAAAAAGACGTCAAAATATCACTCACAGAATCCTTGGATACGATGCTGCAGGGAATGGAAATGGTCACAATTAGTCTCGTAACTTTCTCGACTTCCAATCATGGGTGCGCAATGAGCGTTCGTTGTGGACTCACTCTGTCTCGGAAATGATACCATACTGTCCCCACTTTGCGGTCGAAGAAGCAGTGCCTTTACGCTTCTACTAACAATCGAAACGTTGTCAGCCAGGAGCAGGCCTGAAGCCTGATAACAGAATCCAGGAGAGTGTCCACTGACCTTGTCTTTCTTGGCCTTTTTCTCTCTCTTCTTCTCTTTGCGTCTTCGCCTCTCCTACACCAAATGTCAGCTATCAGCACGGGGCGACGTCGTAAACACCGAAACACGTGTGGTATGCAGCACATACCTCTTTGTCCTCCTTGTCGCGTCTGCGTTCTTTCTCTTTTCTTTTCCTACGCCTTCGCTCGTCTTCGCTCTCACTCTCGCTATCGCTACCTGAAGAGGACGAATCGCTAGAGGCTGACCTAGATCTGGAGCGTCGTCGATGTTTGCTGTGTCTATGAGACCTTGGATCCCGTTCTCGTTCTCGATCCTTCTCCCTGTCCCTCTCCCTATCTTTGTGGTCTGATCGATGTCGACGGGATGGTGAACGTGATCGCGATCGAGAAGGACTTGCAAGTGTCAGCTCGTTGCCAACGTCCCACATATTATATAATGGAGATCACCGAGCTCACCTCCTCCTGTAATGTCGTTCCCTATCCTTATCCCTGTCCCTATCACGTTCTCTTTCTCTGTTTCGGTCTCGAGCAGTATCACGATCTCTGTCCCTGCTCCTTTCTCTTCTGCTATCTCTGTCACTTTCGCGGCGCGACCCGTCTTTCTCTGTGCGTGATCGATAATCGCCATCACCATCACGGTCGCGCTCTGACCCTCTACCACCGCGTTCTCGCTCGTCGCGACGCTCGCTTGGGCGCCTTTCGGAATCCATTTTTGCTCCTGCTTATCACTGTCTGTGTACCCTATAGCAGACAGGAGTATGATGTGTGTTAGAATTGATATTTACACCGTATCGAGATACGTTGCATAGCTTGGAATGTGACTGGAAAGAGGGACGACAAAGGGTCGATTAGCGGGTGGAATGAAGCGAGTGGTCGACGTGGGGCGGAGGCACTCCTCCACCACCATAGACCACTTTTTTCTGCGGTGGAGGTTTCCGGATACGTTGAGAGGTACCGAGCTTAGTACATCGAGTGACTGACTATACCGGCCTCACTATCAATGCTCAACTTGAGCAGCTCCGCACGGGCGAGCTAATCGGTGTCGGCCCATCTCGGTATCAATTGTGAAACAAGTGCACGGGCAACCAAAAGGTCCTAATTAGCACCTTCCCTGGCTCGGCACCATCCACAATGTCGGATGGCTTTTTGTGTTCGACGATGGGAGAGCTGATGAACAGACTTGCATTTCTGACTATAACAATAACCACGGTCTCTGTTCCCAAAACGCATTCCCTATCAGATCCTCATGTACCACTATCACTTCCCCATCAATACCTTCGTACGGCTTGACATTCTCGTTCTTCCCTCGACGACGTCTTCTGCCCGTCTTCTGGTCTCCCTCGGCTACCCCGTCCAGCGGAGGGGTAGTCGTAACTGGATTTACATCTGACTCTGCTAATTGATTCTCCTCAGAGGCAGCAGTTGAGCCAGTTGCTGCTTCGGTATCAGGCGCATTTTGAGCCACAGATATGGCTGCAGGACCGCTCGAAGGTCCAGCTCGAGCATTTTCCTCGCCCGTGCCGGCTGTTGGTGTCATCACTGAGGGCTGCCGTACGCAGATGCTTCCTTTCCTGTACATGGGTGGAAGGGTATTATAGTTGATGCCAAAACGAGAGAACAGCATTTCATTCTTGTCTTTCGAGTCGGTGCCCTGATAAGTGAAGATAGATCGGATCAGCGACAACCCTCTGATATCTCGCCAACCTCATTGCAAATTGCCAAGAATGTTCACTGACCTGCAGTGTTTTGTTGGCTTCGGCAGTCGTTTGCCCGCTCTTAACCAATGCCCAGAAGGAGGTATTGTATAAGTTGTTAATATGCGCTAGAGAGGGCCATTGCGCATCAGCGAATTCCCACTTGCAGCATGAGCTTCGAAATGGCGGGCTATAACAGGGGTTACAGTATACAGGGATATCGTCGACTTCGGGAGGTCCTTGATAGATCCGTTAACTCACTATCCGCCTGTCTCCACCCGAAGTAATCCCTTATCTCCTGCTCGCCAGGATACAAAACAACCCTACTGTCGAAACTCGGCGGGTAAACCAATGGAGCATTAGGGAAGAAGCGTGGCCAGTGGAAGACGTAAGAAGAGGTGAATAAGGAGACTATCGACGAGGATATCTTGCTGTTGAGTGACATGTCGGACATCACCATGTAAGCGGAAAGGCCTTATTTGTCAGTATCAGATCCTTGATGTCAATGACAAATCACGAGCGTACCTCCGACGCCGGTTGTACAGCTTCGTACTCCGCCTCAACAGGAAGCTAGGAAGCCAAGCAAGCAATTCAGATTAGCACAGCAGCCTAATCTGGCGTACGCTTGAGCTCTGACAAAACGTGTTTCGAACAATGGTGTCTACCGAAATATGACCGTGACACAGCCATACAGCTGTCACTTGTCATGTGTTGCTCACCTGTACTCGTCACTCTCTCCAAAAGCTAACACTACATCTTTGTATTCGTCCATCACCGTCTTAGCAGCTAAATCCATCAGATCGAGCGCCCGTTGATCATTCGGCTTTTCGAAAGAATGAGCATCGGAAAACCTATTGGAGGCAGCGGTAGGCCACAGGGAGATCAGTATTGCCGAAGTTGGACTGTTTTTTTTTTTCTTGTGGGAATTGGCGACAGCTGCAGATGCTCCCATCCAGATCCAGGAAGGCTGTTCTTTCAGGAGGGCTTAGCTCGGACAAGCTCACTTGTGAAAACCCCTTCCATCTATTCTGACCACTATGAACGTATTCGGCATGAGCGGATCAGGGGTCTCATAGTTCCTAACGTACTCGAAGCGCGATTTGGCCATACTGAACGTCACCTGCTGCCGCTGGGAACGCCTTCTGGGATATCGGGATATAGGATGCAGCGATTCTAGACCAGGCGATGTCACGGGGTTTTACGAATAATTCGCAGGACTTGTTCGGATCGTAGCTATATTCTTGGCTCTTGGAGCTCAGCGGTTCTGGAGTCCACGAAGGTCGATCGCTAGCGCAAGGTTTGGAGCCGGTCCGCCCCTTTTCGGACGAGTATACTTGTATGTGGGATGAGAGGAAGAGAAAGAAACCCACTCAGATCTTAAAAGAAGTCGTCTTTAGCGCATTGTGGACGCGGGAAAAATCAGGTGCAAGAGTTGTCAACATTGGGTTCGACGGATCACTTAGCTTTCTCACGGTGTGCCGTGGTTTAAAATCCCTGCGCTGCACCAGCAGCAGAACCCACTTCCGAGACGAGACGAGACGAGACGAGATTTCTTCGTCTCCGATTTCTTGAAATCATCGTTTGGCTGTCTTTTCTGTTCGTATACAAACCAAGTATTCATACATCCTGCACAGGCGGCGACTCTCTCTTCTCTCTCATTCACGGAGCCCAGCGATCGATACACACAGAGTGACATCACTCCCATCTTTCACACAGTCTGCATCGAAACTTCGCAACGAATTCAGCGAAACAGCGCAAGCGCAAAATTCAACGACATGTCTACATCACTTCTTCGACCCTCTTCATCCTCGTCATTCCGAGTGACAAGCGCCCTTAGATCAGTCCAAGTTCAATTCCGAAGCAAACATACACACTCAACGCCTCAGTCATTATGGCAGTCCAGGACTCATCTCAATCCCGCCCCTGCAATCCCTCCTCCGATGGTCCCCACATTCCCAATGAGAGTTATCTTGTCCGACGGCTCAACTTTCACGGCATACACCACTGCTCCTACTCCGTCAACGAAAAAACTCACTCGAGACGTACTGAATAATCCTCTCTGGTCGCCCGCGAGCGAAAGGAGGGGTCTCGGAGAAGGAGAAGAGGGACGTGTGGGTAGATTCAGGAAGAGGTTCCAGAGCGCCTCTATCCCAGGATTCGAAGATGCCGCTGCGCTTTCCCAGGAGATTCAAACGGACGCTTCTGCTGATGCGGCCAGCGCCACAGCGCAAGGAGGAAAGAGGGAAGAAGCGTTCGCTGCCGAGGACCTGGATTGGATGTCCGGCGGTGAGGAGGAGAAGATCAGCGACAGACAGAGGAACCCTGTCAAGGCTGGCAAGGGTAAAGGAGGCAAAAAGAAGTAGACTGGTGGGCTTTGAAATGAAGACACTGCTGGGAATGGCGATAACGGAGAGGTCTGAAATTATGGTTGGATGTTGAGAACGGCCGGTCGTGACAGTGTCGGGTTTTGGTATCGCTTGCGGTGTGCGGATCAGCAGCGGTTTACAATGCATAGCATGGATCGTACGCTTGAACTTTATACGCAGCAGCCTGCACGCCGACGTCGCTGGGCATGAGCGTGCTACAAGTTACAACAGTCATATAGCTGGTCTGCATAGTACGAAGGCGAAAACATTTCACACAGCATTGCACAGCGGTGCTAGCATGAGATACGTCCAATCCACGCTAACCCGACCAAATATTATAGTACAGCATTATATATTCCTCTGACACATTGAGTGACCAAATCGGTCACAATCCTAATAATCCTCGTCTTCAGAATCGGTGTCATCCTCAGAATCAGAGATGACTTGGGGCTGTTCCGGTCCTGCTCCACCTCCGTTGATCGCCCCTCCCGTCGCGAGTCCACGTCCTGCCCCAGACTCAGCTTTCACGTTGTCTGAGCTTACGGGCGCTATTGTTCCCGGTTTCGCCTCGTCCTTGATTATGACATCGTCCGGATTACGCACGTGATCTACGAGGATCTTGTTCATTCTGCCAGGATAGAACGAGATAACGGTGAATAAGAAAAGAAAACATTAGCCTATCAGTCCATCGCACAGGATGACATGTGAAGCTGGGGCTCAAGAACGGTCTCATGATGTGAGGTGACTCACGTGAACATGTGTAGTCGATCGGTATGAAACACCTTTTTCAGTTTCTCATCGCACAGGATATACCGCTTATCGCTCGCATCCTGCAAATCGCGTTCTTTGACATACGCCCAGATCTGCTTGACGACTTGTGGTCTTGAGAGTCGTGCCGCACCGACCAATTCTGACAGGGCATCACTGCCGCCCACAAGCAAGGAGGATCAGTATGAACATGACTCCTAGACGATATCACAGCGATGTGGCACGCAAACTGCACGGGAAGAAAAACTTTGGGCAGACAACCACATGCCAACTCACCTTAGTATCAACTCTTTGTTGAAATTGTTATCAGGCGCGGCCCTCTTTTTCTTCTTCGGCCCTTCCTCATCATCGTCCGACCCTACACTAGCCCGACTGACCCTCTTCTTGGTAGCTTTCTTCTTCTTCTTTGCAGGTGTAGCAGCTGCTGTTCTCCTTGCCCTAGGCGTAGATGACGAAGGCTCGTCATTGTATTGCGACTGCAGTCTTCGAGCCATTTCTTCGTCCGTCTCCCTGGCGGCCCGACTCGGAGAAGAAGATGAAGCGATGCTGGGCTTCGATTCAAGCTTTACGCGTGTGGGGGGTAAGGCGAGAGGTTGCGGTAGCGATGAGCCTGGTTCAAGCTTTGGCTGAAGAGGTACATCTGCTGATGAAGGAGGTGATGGTGCGCCAGCGGCGGATGTGAGGGCATCGTATATTGTGCTGATCTGAGCATAGGCCAGCGAAGGAAGATTAGTTGCTTCATCAGCGTGGACTTCTCCTTGCACACCATGGAAGTCATCTATATATATAGACCCTACTCACCTCCTCATCTATTTTCGATCTACAAGCCTTGATAGTCGCTTCATCGTGCCCACGGGTGACAAGTTGTTTTCTCACACCTTTTGCCGAGCTGTCCTCGCAACGCCAGGAACGTGAAATGCAATCGAGAACACGATTAGCATTCAATTCTTCGACATTATCGTTCACCATTGTCGGACCGAGGAGTGGGTGTTGGCCATTGTTTTTCCGTGAATTTCGACACTTACATCGTTGATAGATCACTAGATTCCAGGATAGCCCGGATCTGTGGTACAAGGCCCGCTACGTACTGATTCAAACAATAGGACAAAGGGGTTAGCCAAAACGGACCAGGAAACAGGCCAGACCACGGTTCCGAGGCATTGCAGCCACACGGATTGGAAGAGGGACGTACTTGATCACCCATTGTTTGAAGTGCTTGTAGGTCTCCGGCAGTATAAAGACGTGGTTGAGAGAATTGAGCTTTATGATATTGTGGTCTTGTTTGGCTCCAGGTTGGTTCCGAGAAATGACAGTTCGGTAATCGATAGTCGATGTCCGATATCCGAAAGGGCTGGTGTTACTTCAAAAGGGCGTGATTGATGGCAGATGGAAGATCATGCTGGGATGTTATCAAAGTGTTTGAGTGGACGAGTTGGATAAGATGTGAATGATGCCTCTCGAGGTGCAAGTAATGTTTGGCTTGGCTTGGGTTGGGTGGTTGATGTGGAGGAACATGGCATGAATGACGCCCTTTTGAATGGGGAGTGCAGTAGTGCAGGACGGAAGTGGCAGTTCCCGCTAGCTAGCTCAATGATGCTTCGGCCTGATCCGTTATTGCGGCTAAAGCGCAGGGCAGCATAATGTCTAAAATGTATCGCCAATGCATGCACGATACAACAAAAGACCAATTGTTCTAGCTGCAGAATAGTACACAAGAAAGCGGCATGCATAATGAATAGTATCCTCCAAGTCGAGTGTCTGTGACTTATAATCGATGATGACTGTATGAGACATGTGATCAATGTCTCATTGCAACTCGCTGCCACCGATGACAAAGTCCTTGTTAGCCTATACATACGCCAACAAGGGGAGAATAGCACAATAGACCAGGGCAGAACACGACATCCATGCTTCTTGCTCGCAGCCTATAAAAAGAACGTCCTCCTGGATACTTCCATCTTAGGCTGCAAGAACAGAACACACCAGTCAACTAAGGGCTTCCTACGATATTGAAGGGGGAAGAGAAGCTGAACATACCTTCCATTTCCACTCGTACTCCTGCTCTGCATCCAGCTTGGGAACCTTGATGCCCTTCTCCTTGCCCTTGCTCTTCTGAGCAGGCTCACTGGGACCGTTCATCTCCTCCATAGCTTCATCTTCGTCCTTCTTGTCCCCTTCCTCGTCCGAGGAGAAATCGATATCGTCATCATTCTCCCCCGCGGGTGCTCGACCATCGGGTGCGGTGACGGCAGGTAAGCCCTTGCGCAGCCATCGGAGCTTCAAGGTGAATCGAGGGCCGATCTCTTGTAATTTAGCAGAGGTGGCAGAAGCGAACATGTATCTGCAAGCGATTTGATACAGGTCGAATAACGTCAGCTACAAGGCCACAACAGCTCGCAGAGTAGTACGAGATTAAGGTCCGAGGGAACGGGCGTATGTCTCAGAGACAGACTGTTGAACACAGCCAAGCCTGGAGGGAGATCATTGTAGACTGCACGGCACTTACCGATGACGTCGAAAGAACAAGAAATCACGCTGATTATGCAGTGTTACCACTTGTCTTCCCCTGAACTGAGGGAGAGAAGGGAAGAGCGAGCCAAACAGCCTTCCTACGCTGTTACCAAGCAGTGTCGTGAAGTTGTTGAGAATAAGCTCGGCTGTACAGCAGGGTATCACATGTCAGCAACGACAAGCTGCAGAATGACACGATCTGGCTTAACTCACGAGAATGAGGGGTTGGTCGAGCGTGACCCTATATGCAGTAGTAAGCAGTATTAGCAATTGCCGAAACCTCATCGAGCGGCGGAATGCAGCACAACTTACGTAGATGGCCGAGCTTGGTACAGCGCTACTCAGTTTGAAGTATGCTGTCGGTCCAGCGGGAAGGTTGATGAGGGTAATCGCGTCTGTGCAAGAACATACAACACTCCATCAGACCATATCACGCGATGGTGATACTAATTCATTTCCCTTCCATACTTCACACTGAAAGGGTATATAGCGTCTGGCAAAAACTGAAGATTTGCGGATTCATTCACTTACTCGGCGCCTTGTGATCCTCATTGACAACAATTAAAGCCCCGAAACCTCTTTTCCCAGCCCATCGTGCAACTCGTCCAATCTCGAATCCCCTTCCTCGCGGTCTCTTGAAGAATTCTCCTCCGGGGAAAACATTCTTCAGATCGTCGCAGAACTGATAGGTGAATTTGCACGGTGATGGCGAAGTTGTGATCATGATCTTGGGCGGTAAGATCACTTGGCTGGGGTCGTGTTGTTCTCCCTCTTCGGCGCCATCTTCAGCTTCGCCTTCTTCAGCGTCTTCTCCGTCGTCTTCAGCTTCTTCACCATCTTGAGCACCGGCGGTTTGAGCCTTCTTGGGTCTTGATGGTCCAGCTTCAGGCATCTCCTCGTCCTCGTCCTCGTCATCACTATCACCTTTTTCTTCTTCTTCATCGTCATCGTCCTCGCTCTCGGCCTCTTCACCGTTGACCATCCGACTAGCTCGAGCAGCTTTTTCTTCCAGGTCTCGCAGCGTGTTGGGATCAGCGGTAAGGTAAGAAGTCGCATCAAATTGTCGAGTGTTATCCAGCGTTTTAGGCACGTTCTTCGCCAATCGTTCAGCTCGCAGAGCGGCACCATTCACTTTATCCTTCTCGGCTTTCTTGATCTACACCGGCATAATCAGCATCGAGGTTTTGTACGAGGGGGTTAGATGACCGCCTCATGTTCGCTGCTCGCTCACCTCCATCCGCCTCGCGAGCTTAGCCTGCTCCCTCTCCCGCTTCGTCTTCCTGTGCACTTCCGATCGCTTGAATGCGTTCTTGATCTTCTTTTCTCTCGTCATTGCCGTTGATGTATGTGCTGTTTGTGCTATAATATTGTCAATCTTCGCATACGAAGCGTCTATATGTGTGGAACGAAGAGGTTGAGGTCTTGCTATCGTGTCGGCATACACTTGCAATTGCGGTCATGATCATTTGATTTTTCAGAAATATCTCTGATCTCTGATACGGTGAAGCGGAGTACGCCGTAAATCAGTTGTTTTGATGAAGATTTTGTCCCCTTTACGTAACGACTTTATGGGTTAAATGACAAAAACAAATGAGCTATGGGATGGTGGTCACGGTCCATCATAGTATTAGCATTTCCAGTCGCGTCAACTGGACCAGGTCTCCTACTGGACATCCTCTTCAGCTCCTTATCCTCCAATTCCTTCTCACATTCTGTTCCCCATTGACGCGTACTCGATCATCGACGAAATCCAAACCTCAAGACACTCGAAGTATGCCGTCTTTGCTTACGTCCCGCGCTGGGTCAGGCGGTAGTACCTTTCCGAACGGCAACGGACATCGAACGCTTTCAAGAGTAAACAGTTTCAAGAGAGAATGGGGTGACGACGATGAGCCCAAGGCTGGGAGCTCGCTGAAAGGCTCTTCGGGAGTTCTAGATTGGAGCCCGAGTCCCGATAGGTAGGCCGCCTATTCAACCGTGTCGCAGTCCAACGACAGCTGATCTCGTTGTACATTCCAAGCAGAATCAAGAGAAAAGGCAATCTTCCTCCTCCACCTTCCGCACCACCTCAGCCAAAATTCAACCCAGCAAATCCCTATGCAGCGCCTTCCCGACCCTCCTCTATCTTCGCAAACACTACCACAACTTCATCCGGCTCAGCAGAAACACCTGCCGAGAGACGGAGAAGAGCTATGATGGCCTCATTCTCGCAAAACGATCCCGCTCCTTCTTCCTCTACCGCTCCCTCATCAACTCAAAAGGCATCTTCTCATACACCTTCCGCTGGCTCCTCATCACAGTCTTCTTCAACAGCTTTACGATTGAATGGAGGAGCTATACCGACACAGAGCTTTGTGAGCGCGAGCTCTAAGCTTAGAGATTTAGGAACACCGCAAGTAAGGCAAGAGCTACCTTCTTTACCCTCTTTGCCCAAACGAGCACTTCCATGGGAAGAAGAACACACGTAAGTCTAGGTTTTATTGGCTTATTAGTCTTAACAATGATACAATCGGCGAAAACGATCTATGTGTCGGATGCTGATTTCTGCTGCTCCATACAGACTCTCGAAAAAGGCTATGTCAAGAACTGGATCTGGAGGAAAATCGAAGGCGGTTTCATCTGGACCTTCCTTGAATATCAAGCAGAAGGTCACGCTCAGCGCAGAGCAGCAGAAAGTTTTGTCCTTGGTTGTCGGCGAAGGAAAGAATATCTTCTTCACAGGAAGTGCAGGTGAGCTGTTTAGAGCTTAAGTGTGGAAGACGCTAGCCAATATCAAGCTCATCGCCTTCTTTTACTTCAGGTACCGGTAAATCTGTCTTACTTCGAGAACTCATCAAGAACCTCCGGAAGAAGTACACTACCGCTCCCGATGCTGTAGCAGTCACGGCTTCGACAGGTATCGCAGCCTGTAACATCGGTGGAGTCACCCTTCACTCCTTTGGAGGAGTCGGTTTGGCTATTGAGAAACCGGATATTCTTCTGAGCAAACTGAGGAAGAACAAGAAGGCTGCGGCAAGGTGGCAAAGGACGAAAGTGCTCATTATCGATGAAGGTCAGTCTCCCACCATGAGAATTCCCTGGTCACCGAAAGAGGCTCAAGGCCCGCTGAAAACTCGGCTGATACCCATTTGTTGCAGTCTCCATGGTGGACGGCGAAATGTTCGACAAATTCTGCAAGCTTGGTCAAATGATCCGCAAGAACCCGAAGCCTTTCGGAGGCATTCAGATTGTTGTCACCGGAGATTTCTTCCAACTTCCTCCCGTGACGAAGAGTGGGGCAGTCCCAAGATTCTGCTTCGAAGCAGCAATGTGGGATGAAACCATCAACATGAGTGTCAATCTGACAAAGGTATTCAGACAGAAAGACCAACGTGAGTCATTGGTCATGTTGTCTTAACGTATGGTCGCTGATAGAATATTTCTATACAGGCTTCGTTGATATGCTCAACGAGATGCGATTCGGCAAACTTACTCCAAAATCGATCGAAGCCTTCCGAAGCCTCTCCCGACCCATCGACTACAATGATAATATTGAGCCGACCGAACTCTTCCCTCGGCGTGAGGATGTCGACAAATCCAATTCCACTCGATTAAGGCAGCTCAACACTGATGGATACAGCTACGCAGCGGTAGACGGAGGAGCAGTGACAGACCCTGTGCAACGGGAGAAGCTCCTCGCCAACTTCATGGCGCCCGGATTCCTCGAACTGAAGATCGATGCTCAGGTCATGCTTATCAAGAACGTGGACGAATCTTTAGTGAATGGCTCAATGGGTAAAGTGATCGGTTTCGATTGGAAAGGCAACAATTTCGACTCCTCTGGCCGATGGGACCCGGACGCGGTCTACCTTGGTATGGACGAAGAGGAAAAGTACAAGCAGAAAAAGTTAGAGGAAGCGCTACGGGAGAAGATATCATCGGGAGCGAAACCTTGGCCGGTGGTCAGGTTCAATATCCCCGGAGGTGGAACGAGGGATATGTTTGTCGAGCCAGATCAGTTCAAAGCCGAGTTGCCTAACGGTGAAGTCCAGGCATCAAGAAGTCAGGTATGTGGAAGATAGCGGATCTCGACGTCTTTCACAAGCTGATCACCGGTGTGCATCGATAGCTACCTTTGATTCTGGCCTGGGCTATGTCGATACACAAGTCGCAAGGACAAAGTGAGTCTCCAGCTGCAAAACCTCTCTGCGTCAGCTGATCATTTCGCTTTGTAGCGCTGGATCGGGTCAAGGTGGATCTCGGAAAAGTATTCGAGAAAGGCCAAGCGTACGTCGCATTGTCCCGAGCGACATCTCTTGAGGGACTGCAAGTACTTGGTTTTACACCACAAAAGGTAAGCTCATTGTCCTCGGTCTTCGCCAAACCTCGAGCTGATCTGTTGCCCATTCTTGCCCATCCAGGTCATGGCTCACCGTAAAGTTGCTGTTTGGTCCGAGACTCTGAAGGATCTCAATGTTTAATTGTGCTCATGTCAAGCTTCAGTCTCTGTCTACACGAACTCCATCATGATGACTTCGCGAGTCATCCTCATATCACATGTCACGCGATCGTGCTCAGTATTCCCCATCGTGGACAGTACACCTCTTCGTCATATGTCTGAAATTTCGACATTGTTCAAACCTCCTTTCCGTACCGGCAGCGAATCTCGGGATCGTATGGGAAGCCCGTTGCTACCATTCGATTATATCTATGCATATGCATTTCCATGTCATATAATGTATGCAACAAGACTTTCCGATTGATGAGTGACGCGTATCACCTCCGGGTTCGGTTCCCGCGCAGCGCACTACACAATCAGATTTCGGTGAGGTCTTGTCCCCCGAGTCCCCGAAGAATGCGCGCGATTCAATCTCTTCGGGTACAGAGGTGTGCAAAGCTTTATAGTATGATAAACACAATGAACATGGATCGAGCGGAGCTCCCAGCTGGCAGATACTGCAAGTTAAGGGTGTTGATACATAACCTTAAGGGAGAAGAGGAGGTGAGCGTCGGTAGGTTTCTATCCCGGCTTATCTCGGTCCGAGTCACCGGCCCACCCGGAGGGCCCGCATTTCGATATCCCACCATAGCGATGAGATCTCAATCCGAGAGTCGAGAGTGAGTGACCATCTACTACCGTCGTGCACTACTGCTAGCTCTTTAGACCACAAATAAAGATATCCACTTTGGATAGGTTCATCCATCTGTATTTCGTATCTTGATATCTATCTCGATTGTCAGTCTCAAAACAGCTTTCAGTTCCCCATACACAGATTTGCTCAACATCAGCCACCATGTCCAAGCCTCAAGTTCTCATTGCTGGTGAGTATGCCGTCAAGGGAATAGCTCCGAGTGGGTGCGACGCAAAGTGCAAGCATGACTGACAGGCTGTCGTCGTTTCAGCTAACCCCACCAAAGGTATCGTCTGGTCCAAGGAGGAAGTGAAGAGCAAGCTCGGACCTATCGCCGAGGTGCTTGTGAGTGTTTCCCAAGCAGCTTGTTGCATATACTCTGTGCTGGATGGGTGATTCAGCTCGGGAGGTGTTTTGGTTCACGATCTCTGAGGCTGACAGAATACCTGTTACACCGTAGGAACTTGGCCAGACCACGCGAGAGCAGTTCTTCAAGGACGTCGCCCAGGGCGGCAAATACGCCAACATCGTTGCTATCTACAGACATAACGAGTCGACCGCCTCTGTCGGTCTTTTCGACAAGGAGTTGATCGAGAAGCTTCCTCAGAGTGTCAAGTACATCTGTCACAACGGTGCAGGATATGACCAGAGTGAGTAGCACCGAGGTCGCATGCGGGGCATCCCCTGTCCAGAGCACTGGCAACAATTGTGCTTGGCTTTGCTGTTTGGTGTCAAGCGGCAATGTAGCTTGTCGCCCCGAAATCAAGAACTTTCTGGCTGATCATCTGTAATTCGATAGTCGACGTTCACGCCGCGACCGCTCGAGGTATCGAAGTCTCCCACACTCCCGGAGCCGTAGACGCCGCTACCTCAACTGTTGGAGCCTACCTCGCTATCTCGGCTATGCGACAGTTCTATCTGGGAGAGAAGAATGTACGAGCTGGCAAGTGGAAGAGCGGGCTTGCTCCTGCTCGAGACCCCGAGGAGAAGACGCTCGGTATTATCGGTATGGGCGGTATCGGATCTGTGAGTGATTTTGCTGCGTGCGCCCTCACAATATCGGCAGCACTTGTGTTTACTAAATCACTACTGACCTCTGCTTGCTCGTCTTCATAGGCTATGGCTCGACGACTTATCGCGTTCGACATGAAAGTCATCTACCACAACAGAAAGGAGATCTCCCCTAAACCCGATTTCCCTTGTACCTACATTGCCAGCCAAGAGGAGCTTTTACGTCAAGCCGATATTGTCTCGCTCAACTTGCCCCTGAATGAGCACACCAAGGGATCCTTCGGCAAGAAGCAATTTGACCAGATGAAGGACGGAAGTGTACTTGTCAACACTGCTCGAGGTGCCGTCGTAGATGAGGAGGCTATGATTGAGGCTCTTGAGAGCGGCAAGGTGAGCAAACAATCAACCATCAGCACAGTCGACAATGAAGCAATCACTGATATGGCCACGCCCGGAATATAGCTCTACAGCGCCGGTCTCGATGTCTTCCCTGACGAGCCTAACGTCAACCCTAAGCTATTGGCCATGGACAACATCACCATTCTCCCTCACATGGGTACTGAAACCCGAGATTCCCAGAAAAAGGTGAGTCACAGAGTTCTTTGCCCAGCTTGATTGTGAACGCGGATGAGCTGACGATGACCGTCACATCCAGATGGAGCTCCTCGTACTCGACAACATTGCCTCGGCCCTTAGCGGAAAAGGTCTTCTGAACCAGGTCCCGGAGCAGAAGAAGTGAAACGATTAGAGTAGATTGATATCTCTTGTTTGGAATGTTTGGAAAAAGCTGTATGTCCAATGTAGTATGCATTATTATAAGTTTGTTATCTTGGCCTGCCATCTCTCGTTTCACAATCGCACCGACTTTCTGAAGATGTACTATTACACAAACACACATATTCATGCTACTCGAGTACTACGCGTCTTCTCGTTGTTCTCCTTGATTTTGCTTCTTCTCCTTCTCTTCTGCAGCTTTCTGTTCTTGCTCTTTCCTTGCGCTTCGATCTGAAGACCATCTCTCGAAGAATAGCGCCAACGGCAGGCAAATGAGCTCGACTCCGATGACGGCGAAGAGAATGCCGAAGTGAAGGCCGATCCGATGTTGTAGATCTGTGCCGAAGGCGATGATTTTGTATGCCTATCAATTCGAGCACATCGAGTAATAAACCAATTGTTAGTCTGTGACCTGGATCCGGCGGCATGAGACTGATTTTTGATGAACTCACTTCGACGTTATGTACGAAAGGCATCCACCGAAGGAATCGGTAGAAGTTTGGCATCATCTCGATAGGGTAGAAAGAGGAGGCTGCGACATGCGTTAGCGACAACCCTTCACTCTACTCTGGTCGGGAGTGTCGGCAACAGCACGGAACTCGGTACTTACTGATGTTCACTGCAGAGCCAATAAAAGTTCGGACAATCGTCAGTCGCGCGGATCCTGATTCTTTCACAGATGTTTAGGTGACTCACAGATAATCCATAAGATCAAGAAAAATGGTAGCCACGAAATCCCCACAATCGCCAGGACGGTCTCCATAGCGAAACCAGCCGCAATGATGGTTACGTAGTTCAAAGCCCAGAGAGTCACAAAGCCGGCTGCACATGGGACCGACCGACGGGCAAGCATGTCAGCTTCATTTTGGACACAAATAAGAATGGGGACAGGACAGATCTAGGGGGACGAGTCTCTGACGACAGACTTACCTCTACCGAGATGGTCTGTCAACGGAATCTGCCAAGCCCGAACGACGAGGGTCTGCCACAAAGCCTGCGAAAGAAGTTTCGTCAATCGAAGGGCTCTGCCAGTTGTTAATTATTGGGGAGCTTCGGCGTTGCGCATGGCAAGGCGTTGATGGACTTACAATAAAGAAGTATGCCAGCAGAGGCCATCCGAGACGGAGTCTCAACATCGAGGTGAACTTGATTCGTTGTTGTAGCCCGGATTTCATCCTTGCTATGCCTCCAAACAAGGCTATGTAGAACGCGAAGATGACCTAAAATCATACAGAACTTGAGATGAGACGAAATTCTTCCTCATTTAATGATAAGGGTGAAGCACGCTTACAAAGTAAATCAAACTAGCTTCCATGGGTGCCGCACCAGCCCAAGCGTAGTTCTGGATAGGTCGGATATCGAAGATGGTATATCCGAAACCTACACCGATAGCTTGAGGCACTCTGGCCGCATTGGTCAAGAGGGCTGGGTTGGTAGTGGCTGAGGCCATAAACGCCTCAAGGGCATTAGATCGAGCGGTTGTGAGGGGATTGGTGAGCGTTTCCGAAATCTGCAAATACAATGATGTCTGATTAGCTCTTGCATGACGGAGGTGACACGAGAGTTCGATGGGCTAGCCAACTCACAATGGAATTGAAGTACAGTAACACGACCTGGTAGAATCGAGCGCTGGCGTAGTAAATACCAATAGCGCCAGTAGGGTCATAGCTCGCATCGCCATTTGTGAGGGCATTCGTCCAAGCCGTACTGGCATTTGCATTGACCACGATTGCAGCCCAGCATTCCTGGGCAATAACACTTCTCCTGACATCGTCCAAGCCGTTCGGGTAGTTGACAGGATCTTTGACTTCGTAACCCAGATGTACGATCGACGATGGTAATGACGCGACGTAATTCGCTTCTTGGATCATTGGCCCATTGAGGTACGAGGTGCCGGAAGGGGTGTCGAAGGGGATCACGTGCACCGTCAAAGAGGGTAAGAAGTTGACTAGTCGGTATGTTGACCCCCAGAAAATGGAGAGACAGACCCATAGCCAGAAAGTGATGAAGGCCAAGAGCATGATAGCTTTCTGTAATGTCCGGTTATTATCAATAGTCAGCGGTGTTTACTCATGACGTTCTAATGTCTGGTAGAAAATCGTCAAGAATCAGCATGTTGAGTGGGGGAACGGGTCTTACCTTCATTGCTTTCCACCTGGCCTCTTTGATCTTGCTCGAAGTGAATCCCCATTTGTCAGGTATCTCGACATTCGTATAGCCCCTTGGTTCCCTACTTCCGCTCTCATGGCTGACACCATGACCTCTCGAGACGAGGATCGCCCTCGCAGCCGCTCCTGCACCAGCAGCGGAAGCCGCGACGAAGCCAGCTTTGGTCATTTGATGATCTGAAGGATCCTTGAGCTCTGCCAAATTCTCAGGATGAGAAGAAGCAGACGATCTTTCTCGCATCGTCTCAGATGAGGAATCACGGTTGGTGGCTGTGATATACTCCGGTACTCGAGAAGACGGTCTGGGATCGGGCTTCGGTCCCAACAATGAAGTTTTCAGCTGATCGAGCTTGGGATCCAGCTGACCAGTGGGCTGGCCGTCCGCTTCTCGGTCACTTTTTTTCAAAGAGGTGTTGACCAGAGCAGCCGATGCAGGTATATTCCGCCCTGACGCTCCCTCAACAGGTGACGGTGACGGATTCTCCCTTGCATCGTTCTGCAATCGGTCCATGGCCCCGAACGTATTCGCTATGCTGTGTCCGTCGTCCGTCTCCCTTCCCTCGGCGATCTCGTCATGATCGCGTAATGGGACATTATTGAACCGCTGCGAGGGTGGTTGATGGGGTGTGAAGGTGTCTGGAGACGCTGTGGAGTCGTATGGTACGTCTGGGATCCACGCTCGGTGGGTCTCGGTCATGGCTGGAGGATGGTCGTTGGGGAAGGAAAGTGGTCGACCCAGTATGGGCGATTGCGGGTTTGTTGACATTTTGGCGGAATTGGCCTACTGTTTATTGCGTGTTGCCAACCTGCTCTAACTAAAGTAGTTCTCTTGGTCAAGATAGGAGCCTCGGATATTCAGACGTGATTGAAGAATCAAGTTCAGATTACCTTGAACATACTTCTAAACACCGCTTACGATGTTGGTACCATTCTGAGAAGCCTGATGACCATGTCCCTCTAACGTCCATTCGTCGACCGACCGCACTGCATAAATATCTCTTCGTAGCGTCATCGTCCGTCAACTCAATCCGATCCCCATCTTTTGACGAATGACTAGAGCCCATAAATTATTCCATATGCCGAACTGTCAATAATAACATGCCGAAATACCTAAAAGATAACGACATGATGACCTCCGTCTGGATCGAAAGTGAATCCAAAATCAATCCGCGCTGATATCGAGCGAGTAGGCTGAAAAGCTTGTTTCGGCAAAAATCGAATCGATGCTTTGACGTCATTGAGATTGAACGCTTGCTTGTTCGGTGGGTGCGGTCGTCGCGGTGACTCACTCTGGCTTCCAGCCGACAAGCCGAAAAATTCAGATTCCAGCTGATACCTTATCGAGACCACTTTTTAGCGCGACCTTGTGAAGATCGATCACCGGAATACATGTACATACGTACTGTACGAGTACTCTCGTATGCTAATCGTACCTACCTGCACACGCATGCCGTTGATTGTTTACGTTTTCTGGAATCGACAAAATACCGTTTATGATGCGAACGACTGGGAAGAGACAGATCAGTCGACGTCAGGAGGCGTCTGATCCTCTCGCCGATGTGACAAGATGAACTGCAAAGACTGTTTAGATGATTTGACTGACATGAACACGTCTTGTGTTTTGATGACCATAGACAGGTACAGCTCATTCGAACTTGTGTTGCAACTCATACACTTATACACTTATACCACTAGAGATTGGCCTAATTGTTTTCAAGCTACATCCGAAGCGCTCGAGTAGTCAATATCCTGACAAATTCAGGCGATTCAGCTAGCCATAGCAACATTCATCGACCCATCGAGCAGCACGAACAATCAGTCGTGATGCCGTCCTCCGTGTCACCCTCAGCGGGAGAGGTGTTCAAATCGAAAGAAACGCCCGATGGCAAATCCAGAGCAGGGTTTTTCTCGAATCAGCTGAAAGATGCCAGGAAGGAATGGGCGAAATTGACGTTTTTGGTGGGTCTTGTCAGATCGCATCTGCCATCTGTGCAAGAGAAGAAGGTCCGCTGATCATACGTGGTGATGCTACGCAGACATTTGGCATGATCACGGTTTTCATGTTCCTCTTCTTGTCGATTTATTTCGGTGAGTTGATTTTCCGTTTTTGACTAGCACCAGTGACTACCGATACAATGCAACGGCCGCTAATATCATATTTCTGCGTTTTTGTTTTTGTTTTTGTTTTTGTTGGCCAGGCTCATACTATCGCCAAATCCCACGCGCTACGCACCTATCAATCGAGATCTTAGATCTCGATTCCGCTGCATCACCCGTCGGAGTGCCCCATCCGGCCATCCTCGGCCCAGCAGTTCGTGAAGCCGTTCTGAACAGCCTCACCTCTGAACCACACTTGGGATGGTATGAAGCCGACGCTGCGACAATCCGACAGTTCCAGATCGCGCCCGGTGGCCAGGGGGTGGATCCGTTCACTTATGCGCAGGAGAAAGTCTTGAATCAGGATGTTTGGGCTGTCTTGATCATCAATGCAAATGCTACGAGCGGTGTCTGGGCAGGTCTGACGGAAGGTACAATGTGGGAGCGTGAGTGTATCCCTTTATCAACCCTAAACCTGATCTCCCGCGAACTGTACCATCGTCCCCGCGCCAGCTGTACTCGTACTGTATACATAAGACTGGCGAATACATGTTTTCTTGAGCCTTACTCGTACTGATTCTGATCTGAAACCTGCAGCAATGGGCGCCATGACCTTTGTCTACGAAGAAGCTCGAAACTTTTACGCATCAGGGCAATACGTATCCCGACTCTCTTCAGAACTGCTGACCTCCGCTGGCAGCTCGGCAGCTACGACTCTCGCTGGGCAAATCTTGGCTTTGGGAAACGCTTCGGCGGTCTTGACGACTGGTTCTCAGGCGAGAGCGGTGGCTAGTCCGTTCGCTTATAATCAGCACAATCTCCGACCTTTCGATCAGCTTGCAGTGAGTTGAGTTGCGTTCGAAGCTTCAGTATCATCACGCCAGCCGGCTGACGATCTTGTACTCGCTCCCAGGGTATCGCCTCAACCACTGTTGGAACGGTTTACTTGATTATCGTAAGTTACGTGGTCATGCAATCCAAGTTCTGAAATGGAACTAACCCTTCGATCTCCGTCAGTTCACATTCCTGATCTCCGTTACTTGGAACAACCAAGGTCTCCCGCTTATCCAAGACTCCTTGACGCTGACGTCGGAAGTGCTCGTGAAATTGATCGTTCCATTCCTCGGTGGGTAACATGTTTCACTCTTGTCCTGTATGAATCTTTCTCCTTGGCACTGTTTCGCTAATAAGCATACACTTGCCGCCTCCATAGGCTATTTCTGGCTGTCGCTGCATTACTCCCTCGTATCTCTCGCATTTCTGATCAACTTCACCCGAGAGTTCGGTAAAGGTGGATTCATGGTTTACTGGATGGCCAACTGGATCACAATGTCCGCGTTGGGTTTCGTCATGGAGACCATGTTCTTGTGGCTGGGACCGTTCTTCCCTTTCTTCCTGATCTTCTGGGTTATCCTGAATGTAAGTCTTCATTCATTCCGTGACTTGGTCAGCAGCGAGCGCAGAGTATAAGGTTCAATAAGCTGATTCGAGTGGTTCAGGTGACGACTGCGTTCTTGGATATATCCGATATGGCCACGTTCTACCGATACGGATACTGGACACCAATTTGGAACTTGGGTAAGCTCAACATCTGCTAGGCGATCAATCCCGAGGCAAGATCAAGCTGATTGTAAGGAACGCTGGTTCGCTTGATTGCAGTCGATGCCGCCAAATGCGTCATCTTCGCCACGAAGAACCATCTCGTTCAGAATTTTGCCGTCAATCTAGGGTGAGTTCAGTATCTCGAAATCGTTCATGAGAGTGGCGCGTGGTATGGTGCAGTCAGCTGACACTCTTCTTTGTACATCAGATGGCTTGTCGTATGGATGATCCTCCTCGCTATCACCGTCATCGTCCAAAGACGTAAGAAGGAGAAAGAGGTGATGCAGAAGAAATGGGATGAGATCAAGCGCGTTGATGCTGAGCAAACGGGCCGATCGACGTCGAGCGGGAATGAAAAAGGCAAATGATCTTGATTGTCAGGTAGTATCAATATTTTAGAACAAAGTATAATAAGATATAGCACAGATGTATATATATATCGCATCTGTGTGATTCCAGGGTCTGAGTCCCTCCATTGAGGTGTCAACGGGAGGTCGGTGGTTTATTACAAGTATTATACACGAATGGGGCGAGACGAAGGCAAATCGACTGCGAGTGACCGTCTAGTTGTTTGTTGAAGTCTGATCTCCACAGTTGAGACACTGCAATCGCGCACGGCCAATTAGCATCCGATCATGATTTCGACAGCCAAGCTTATGTCGCGAAATCGACAACGTTCTTAGAGAGGAGCTCGACCGAGATTGAGAATGCAGCGCTAGGAAGTATGCGTACCTTGTAGAAAATGGTCGATCCTTCGTCCGCTGAACGCAATTGCATTTCCTTGTACGACAATCCAATATGTCCACATTTCTGACACTTCTCCTGAGCCTATTGTTTTCACATCCCAGTATAAAGTCAGCGATGTTGCCATCAGGTTGATTGCAATCCGTGCTATTTCAGGTGCTTCTTGGCCTTCTCTCCGTGTATTTGGTAACCTTCAAATTTCTCTGGCCCAACAGCCCTTAACTCTGGCTGCTGGACATCCCGAGCGCATGAATGTGGTTGAGGCACTTCCCCCAAAAGGATAAGATCGGCTTTCCGACAGGAAGGAATTACTCACTACTGGATCTCTGTCTTTTGCAGCCTCTCCTCCAGCCACCTTGTTCTGCACGAGCGCACGTTTCGATCTCAATGAACTTGGGAAAGCGTTGGGTGAAGAATATGTTTTCGTTGGCAGGTTTTCGTAAGCTGTTGTAACGCAGCGAATGTACCGACGGAATTTAGCCTCAATCATCGCACAAGATGTTCTGCGTCCATCCGGGAATCAGAACCTCCGCCATATAGGGCACAGTTAGGCAAATCGTATGCGAGTTTTCATGCGAGAAGCACCCATGATCTTCCGAATGGTTACGAACGAGCTTTGGGAACTTTCGGTCGTTCCGTACACCACGAACCCACCACGGACCCCACTCGAAAAATGATGTCTCCAAATGTTGCCGAAGAAAGAGAGAAAATTTCCAAAACTCACATGAAGCAGGTTCCTTCCTTCCACACTGATGACAAGCAATCTCCTCCTGATCGTCCCTAGGCAGGTCCAGTAACGTTCCGCAGGCGGGACAAAACAGGAGCGAACCTATTCGATGAGCCGCTACTCTCGATGAAGATGATGAAGTGCCGGGTGCCATATTTCGCCGTGTCTTCTTGTGATATTGCCTCTTCGGAGCTCTCGTCAATTGCGAATGATAGCGATATTGATGGAAAGGTCTGTAGAAATATATGTATGTTCAGGATCGTATTGAAACTTGACAGGTTGGTTGCTCTCAATGATGAAATTTCCGCGTATCTACAATTGCAATGAAAACAATTCTCTCGCTGGTGTGGAGGCTCGGTTTTTGTCGCCAGATCAAACTTTGGTTACGTAAGAAAGCGTCAGAACGTCCAGTTGGCCGCCGCTAGGTCTGAGCCAGAGGCCTGCTCTGTGACACCGCTGCGACAGACTATCCATGAATCCAATGCATCGATGCCTAAAAACGCTCAACCGGAGAACGCAGGAGTGCGGTGAGAGAGCCTTCGCTACAATGGGAGAGCCCAAAAGCTTTCCTCGGCTCTGGATTGGCCAGGCCAACATAGTATGACACCTCCACAGTAGTAAAGGTTCTCTCGTCCCCTGATCAAGCTCAAGCGGTGAAGGGCAAGAAAACAAGTCGACTGGTCATTAAAAAGAATTATACACATTGAATGCGGCAGAGAATCTTGATTTGGAGCGTCAACAGATGTTATACATCTGGAGCTTCGTCATTAGTGTATGTGGGGATATGAGACGTAAAAATATTTGTATATATATAGACAAGAAACGAGGGATATCAATCGATAGCAATCATGGAACCGGAGATTCAAAACATCTAGGCGGTAGCAGCGACGACGGGAGCAGCGGGCGCTTGTCCAGTGGGTTTGGGCTGCTATCATGCGCATTAGCTCGGCTCCACCCGTCTGCAATATCGACAGGACTCACCTCCTCCTCAAGCTTCAAAGGCTCAGTGGTTACCGGCTTCTCAAGCTTAGGAGCCTCGTCCGATACAGGGGCAGCGGCAGTCTCCTCAGTGGCAGCCTTGTCAGCCTCCTTGGCGGTCTCCTCCTTGGGGCTAGGGGGACCGTGAGTCTTCTTGATCTTGAAAATATCACCAATTCGAGCGGAAAGCCGTCGGTGAGCCTTGAGCTTAGGCTTGTGGGCCTACCAGTCGAGTGTCAGCTGTTTACATTGATCTGCTGATCAACATCGTCGGGCTTACCTCCTTGTCGGCCTCTGTGGGAGACTCTTCAGTAGCGGGTACAGCAGCCTCGGCAGGCTTGTCCGTGGTAGAAGCAGCCGCGGCAACCTCACTGCAAGAGCATTAGCTTGAATCGCATTCAACGTTACGGATTTCAACTCACGCTTCCTTGGGAGCCTCCACGACAGGCTCAGCAACAACGGGAGTAGCCTCAGCCACGGGAGCAGTCGCGGGTACCTCGGCTACGGCCGCAGGAGCAGCCTCGGTGGGAGCGGAAGCAGCAGCGGCAGCAGCTTCGGAAGACTCAGCAGCAGGCTCGGCAGCGGGAGTGACTTCAGCAACTGGGTCGGCCTTCTCGGTCTGTGCAAGAAAAATCCCAGTAAGCCAGGCGTTCCAGGTATGAGCAGAGTGCAAAGAACTTACCTTGGGGGTCTTGACCTTCTTCTCCTTCTTGGGAGACTTGTCCTTGCTTCCGAACAGCTTGGCGAAGAATCCCTTACCCTCAGCCTTGGTCTTCTCGACTTTCTCCTGGGTGGACATCGTCAGTCATCGGACGACGAACCTTTCAAAAGTGACTTACCTTGACGGGGGTCTTTTTCTCCTCCTTCTTCTCTTCCTTGGCTTCGGTAGGCTTAGCGGCCTCTTCGGTGGCGGCGGCAGCAGCAGGAGCCTCGGCAGGCTTGTCGGCCTGAGTACCGTCGACTGTGGTAGCGGGCTCAGTCTCGGTGTGCGCAGTGCCAGCCTCGGCGTGAGTTACAGTAGGTTGCTTGTTCACCTGTGTCCAGCGGAGAATGACGTCAGCTTTCCATGGTGCAGACTTTAGCAATACAGATACTCACATCGTCAGCGAGAGGCTCGACAACAGTGGTACCGGCAACCTCTTCGACGGGAGGGGCATCGGCCTTGAGAGTCTCCTTGACCTCCTCGGGAGAGGGGACAGCCTCATTCGCGGGAGACCCGGCGGCAACAGGAACCTGGTCATGTTCAGTTGCGGGTTTCAGAGTGGGTTCCAAAGTGGGTTCGATAGCAGATTCAGCAACGGTTTCAACCACAGGTTCAGGAGCGTCCACATGTTCAGGTGCGGGGACATCCGCAGGCGCCGATTGAGTTTCGGTTTGGGGTTCGATGGGGGCAATTAGAGGTTCCGGATCCGATACCGAGTCAGATGTGACAGGTCCCACATCCGATTCAGAGAGCGTAGAGTCCGGTGCAGGTTGAGGTTCCGTTGGCGCAGAAGGTACAGCGGCGGGAGTAGGGGCAGCGTGATGCATACCGGGAATGTAGTCGAGGAGGGCCATTGCGTTGGTTGTGATGTGAAGTGACGGTATGTGCGCAATGAGCGGGGAGGGACGTGCGAGGGGATATCCGTAGAATCCAAAGTTGAGCGACAACAGAATTGAAAGAAAGCAAGCAATAGTCAGCGATGGATCGTGAAGAGACTTTTGAGCAGTATATGCACTAATTTTAGGAGATGAAAGTGATGAGCAGAGAGAAGAAAGCAATGCAAGTTTCAACAACAAAGAGATCAAGACGTTTGTTAGAGATGAATGAACAAGGACAAAGGGAGATATGAAACGCTCAAAACACCAAACAAGGGGGGCGGGCGGGACCTGCGGAATACGCAAAGCCGTGCCATGAGAGTTAATAGCAAGAGGCAAGAACTGAATGGCCTTTCTGCATCTGCAAAACAGCCGTCATGTTTTGGGAGACAGCGGGATGAATGGGCGTGATCACGGGTGGCAAGTCACGTCGAATAGGACGTGATTGTATTCCCTTTCGATTGCTCTCCCAATGGGATGCAAACCCAGCCCCAGCCATCAAGCGCCAGACGGAACACACGAATATAATTCTGATCCCGACCGGAAGGCTCCACGGCGCTGATAGAATGTCATCACTCACCTGCTTGTTCTCTTCGGTAGACATGTTGGCTGATGGATTAGGTTACTGGTAGGAGTATCGAGAGGGAGAGAATTCGAGGTACAATGATAATTGAATGAGTGTGGGAATAATGGTGGTAAGGTTGGTTCGGTTTGCGATATCAATGGCTTGTAAGGCTGACTGACAGGGCAAAGGCAGAATATAATTATTAGAATGACAACAGTATGAGTATGCAGAAAGCGAAAGATGAGATAGATGGAAAAGAAAGAACAAGAGATAGCCAGTTGAAAAGGAGGAATGCGATGGATGGTGTGGTGTTTGAGTGGGAAGGATGGGTGGGTGAGCGAGTAAAGGTTGAATGAGAGACAAGAGTACGCAGGGTGGCCAAGGAATCAGCATGAAGAGTGAAGAGTCATCTTTGATCTTTGATCTTTGATCTTTGAACTTTTGATCTTTTGGTCAGGCGATCAATGCTGTGTACTGTGTAGTGTTTTGCGCTATGATCATCACCCATCTGCTCTTACCCCTCGTCGACTTCCTTTGACCTCTTGAAGGATTGCATGACACGTCTATTTTGACATGACATTATTTCATTCCTGTACATTCATTCCACCCTGGTCCCTTTGGCACGAACCGCTTGGCTTGTGCTGATGCTATGCGACCATGTCGGAGCATCACGCTACGCTTCAACCTCATCACCAAGATTCAGATACTATTTGATCTCTTGGCTTCTCAAGGGTGATTGATGTACCGTATACAGACACGGGGAGGAGCACAATCAAGCCATGTCGAGATGTAGTAGCCGTGGGAAGAATAACGCGATTGTGCAGTCTGTTGAGAGTATCTCGTTGAGTGGGTGGCAAACGAGTCGCGAATACAACAAGCGATTGAAATATATTTGAGAGTTTGTTCCTTAAGAATTTACCCTGGATCTGGCCTGGCATGTATCTGTCTATCTGGCTTATCCTTACGTGTTTAACTCGATTTTACCCTTAGATAAGCCGCACCCAAGCTCACTTTGGCTTGGCACTATTTACAGTATCGTGTGAGGTACTTGACTACTATCACTCAATTCGACCTTCAGACACCCTGAATCTCAGACATTTGATGCTGGACTCAGCTCGGACGTACATGCCTTTTGTCTTTTGTCTCTAGCGACGCGACGTATTTTGCGAAGCTTTTGCGCATGTATAGAACGATCAACAAGGATACAATAGGTGCCGAGGCGTTTAGATGAAACCGCCATCGAAGACGAGCCCTGTCCTAACGATAGGAGATGCAACCTTACCACCCTGAGTACGGAGTCGTAGCGTTGTAACTATAGCAACTCGAGCAGTAAGCTACGGTGAAAACGGGCGGACTGAGTGCATGGTAAATGCTCCGTACAATGTAGCGACTAGCTCGCCTATTCACGCAAGCGACAACAGCGCACATGAAAAGAAAGCACACCGTAGCATCAACCGACGAATATATACTTATGGCGACAACGAGATCCCCTCAATCCTCGAAGAGTGTTGCACACTCGGTCAATGCCTAGTGCTCACAGCTGCCCGCCATAAATCTAGAGCATGAAGATGGAAAAGGCGAGATATGAGTAGCTTTCGACAGCGGTACTACAATGGGTCTGCAGGCTCAGGCTTTGAGTTCAAGATCTATCACGGTGTTCTTCTTTGTGGCAATTGTTGACAGGCCTTGAGCTTGCGCCGTCGGTGCTTGATACTGAGACCGTTCATCCATTCTCCTTGTTCATCAATGATGGCGATGACGACAGGCGGTGATAACCATCAAAGGACGATGACACGCGTTCCGCATCGGTATTGCATCATCTGGTGACAATCGTCGCGATAACGGCGTCTCTGCGGCTATCATGGATCCTCAAACACACATATAGGTTGAAGACAGTACCGATTGACTCTACTTTACTCCTCATCATCTGAACTCATCATCTTGTCAAAAATGGTCTACCAACCGCCTCCTACTGACCCACTAACACACTCGTTCCTCGATTATATCGTCAGGACTACACATGGAGTCGATCTGCCAGTACGGATCTTTCCCGCCGAGGATGATGGAACCCCTCGACCATGGCTGTTCTGGATCCATGGAGGTGGGTATTGATACTTCCTGGTCGAGCGCAGAATTGAGGTGCTGGAAGGGAATAAAGCTGAATGTGGTCCTTGCTTTTGACTAGGCGGATATATCGCTGGGAAACACTATCATCCCATTCCATTCATCCTTCCCGCTTTCCTCGACGGCTGCAATTACCACGTTATCTCCGTGGCCCATCGCCTAACGCCGCAAGTATCGTTTCCCGAGCTATTCGACGATATCCAAGCCTCCTTCGACTGGTGTCTTACGCAACTCCCTCATATCCTCGGCGAAAGAAGGGTTGACCGACACAACTATTTCGTTGGTGGAGACTCCTCGGGAGGTCATTTGGCTTTACTCGCTGGAATCAGGTTTGAGCCAAGACCCAAAGTCGTTGTTGATGTGTATGGGATCACCGACCCGACCGACAAACACTTTGAAAACAAGGTGCCTTCAGGCGCTACTGAAGATTACGATATTTCAGATACGCTCGTTCAGGCTGCTCTGGCCGACAAGAACCCCGAGAACGCAGTAGTCTCCGGTCCATGGAACTGGGAGATGGAACCTTTGTTATCGGTGAAAAAGTTGCAACTGTATTGGGGGACACCGTACCTTCCTGGCGAGAGGGATAAAGTCAGGATGAATATGAACAACAATATTTTGAAAGAGGGATCCATGATGAAGGTGCTGTTTCGCGCGGATGAGATGAAGGATCAAAAGCAGTATCAGGATCTCTTCAAGAAGTGGAGTCCTCTGCACATTCTGGAGAGTCAATCGTCATATCCGCCCACGGTTCTGCTACATGGCACGGAGGATATGGTAGTGCCGGTACAACAGAGCGAGAGGCTTGCGAACAGGTTTAAGGAAATGGGTGTGGAGGTGAAAGAGCTGTATAAGGAAGGCGGTGAGCATGGGTTCGGCTATGGCTACACTGTAAGTATTTCGTGCTGCCGTATCCGTAAACATCGGTCGTAAATACAAGTTCGCCCTGCAAACGAGTGGAGCTGATCGTAGAACGTATGTACAGGCCCCGACTGACGAAGGATGGCGGGAATATGTTCAGCCGCTTGTCGAGTTCGTTGGGAAGCATTTGGAGAAGGAGAATGTTGAATCGATGGTGCATTCGGCGCTTGACATGACGCTTCGAGGGCAGCTAGCGATGATCTCTTGTTGATCTGCGTTAGACAGCCTAGCTATGGATGTATGTATGTTGCCCACCTGGATTCACCGCTCATTCCATGTAGGAACTGCCATGCCTGCATGCATACATGCACGAACGCTGTAGGCGGACATCGCCGTGAGATGGCTTCTTCCTCACAGGCATGCCTTGTTACTGTATGATTGTTGTTAGAGCGATAGGCATGCCATAATTTCGGAAACTTACAGCGATCCGAGCTTCTTCGCTGCTGTTGCTGTGGGTTTGCGTCCTTCTGGCCAGGCATCTTGTTCGGTTCGTAAAATCATTGATAACATCGAATGTGTTTTGGGCCCACTCTATAGCTTGCTGATATTGCTACCATAGACCAGCCATCATGTCACTCGCAACCTCTACGATGGCACGAAGCGCCGCCCGCTCTCTCGCGTCAACCTCGGCGCTCCCTGCACGGGCCCGATCATTCACCTCGACCCCCTCCCGCGGCGATGCGAAGCCCGACTCTTCCGCTCCCGACTCATCCCCAGATGCTTTCTTCCCCGATGCTCCTGTAGCGCCTTCCAATGCGCTAGCGAAAAAGGCCAAACCATGGTCTGTGATGAACACGCCAAAGTTTGATTTTGACGATGCGACGAGTTTAGGATGGATGAGGATGTTCAGGATCCAAGAAGGAGAGGGTCTGGTCAGGAAGATTGAAGAAGACAGAGAAGCGCTTCGAGGTGAGCATATACTCCCCTTGCGCATGTGTAGTGCGGGATCTTTTATCTGACGTTGTCCATGCAATTAGCCGCCAATAAAACCACTTTCAACCCTCCAAAATCATCCATTAGATTAACGTCAACCATTGACCTTTCATCCCCCTCATCAAAATTCCACACCAAAGCTATCCTCCTCGTCCCCGTATCTTCTTTGCCTCTCTCGTCACCCGAAGCGATTCATCGAATCAAGCTTCTCGCTGGACCGAGATGGACGCCTGGCAGACCTGGTCGGGAGGAATTTTTGCGTAATGGGGGAGCGATCGAGGGTGCCGAGGAAGGCAAGGAGGGATGGATCAAGATTGCCGAGGAGAGGTTTGAGAACACCATTCAGAACAGGAGGGAAGTAAGCGCTGCGTTGGATAGACTGATAGAGGCTGCCAATGTGAGTAATCACCACTCAGCAACGAGTCTGCCAGAAACTATCGTTGTAACCATATTTGCTGGTTCCTGACGTATATCGTTTAGGACACCAAATCCCCCCTGTCTGCTGAGATCCCCCTGGATACCCGACATCTCCTCTCACGACACAAGAAGAAACGATCTCGACAAAACCCTTTCACCTGGACTCCCAACCAAGAATCACTGAACAGACATCAAGTAGTGGGCGGCGTAAAAGGTTTCCCCCTCGAATGGGTTCCTGAGCATTTGAGAGAAAAGGCTGTCAGGAAGGAGAAGGCTTAGATGAGATTAGTTTCGTTGGTCGGGATGCATTGCATGACTGGGAAACGAGGGAGATTGATCTCAGCAAGTCACTGTGGAGTGTTTTGAGGTATTAAATTGTGGTGGCTCATTTTCGGACGCTCCAACCATGCTGACCCGAAGAGGAGCTTCTCGAGCGATTGCTGAGGTGACTAGCTCGTCTGATTGCCGATACTGGGCGTAATAGAAAAGAGAAAAACCACCGCTGAGGAGGACGAAGGGAAAGGAGAGGATGATGCTGTGCGTGTGCACTGACATGGGTCAAAGGACCCACTGTTTACGTTTGCATTTGCGCTACTACTAGTGCAGTATGCTATGCGCTTGGCTTGCCCTGGTTGAGACTGATTCTTGCCTCTTGCCTTTACCCCACTCAACATCCTTCTGCTTCTTTCCATGTATCTGCTCTTGCTGGGCATCTTCTGACGGCACTTTACACTGCCATCAGCCGATCTGGACGTATATTCGGAATCCGGCTCGTCATTCCAGATCAACTCGTCCACTGCCTCCATCCTCAGCTCATCCGTTTCATCTCACCCCAACTGATCAGGACTGTACGTGTATAGCTACTTCCACCTCGTCACAACGATCAAGATAATCTACTTCAACCCCGCTCAACACGGCTCAACGACAATCACTGGCGATTCAACGGATCTTGCACCGCCTTTATAATGCATTCGGTCTGTTACATGTTACATCTTATATAGTCTCTCAGCATCGACTCGTTTTCCCTCAACTTGACGGTTCCCCCTTCCTTCTTCATGCCTGAGGCCGATACTGGACCAATGGGATAATTACCTCATACACATATCTGCAGAGGACGAGGAGTGGCAAAGATAGAATAAAGCGAGTGGTACCGGTGAGTGATACCCGGCGGCTTGAGCAAGAGTATTGACAGTCACCTCAGATCCGGTTTTGCCGTCAAAGAAGGTCCATCCTCTCAGGCGGTCCCTCAGCTATATAAGAAGGAAGATATATCGACAATTCCATCGTGCCCAACTAAAGCTTCTCCTTCACTTCACCATGTCCCTTCCCAGCACTTCCCCACCTCGCTCTTCTCACAGACCCAAAACCCCCGATTCTCCCTTCCCTCGTCAGTCCATCGATGGGCAAGTCACACCTCGATCCCACCCCCTCATGCTACTCAACGGTAGTCCTGCACACGACGAGTTCCCTCAACCACCTCTCACAGACTCGCCCAAACCTTCATCCCCTATCCCATTGCCGCTCTCCCAGGTGGTATACTCCAACCAAAACGCGCTTGATCATTATCATGACATCGGTAGCAACAATCCCGCTGCCGAACGGGGCTGGCATCTCAGTACAAAAAGCTGAAAAGATGATCAAGGTTCTCGAAGTAGCTGGTACTACACTAGAGATCGCCGGTGACTTGCTGTCCTGTCTCCCAATGGTCGATCCAGCCGGCGCTGTATGTGGACTGCTATCGAAGATGCTGGAAGCGGCGAAGAAAGTGCACGAAAACAAGTTGGACGCGTTGGGTCTTGTGAGTCAAGATGGACCTCTGAAAGAGAGTTGTCAGTTAACTGTAATCGCTAGGTCAACGATTCCATCACTATCGTACAAGCTGTCCACCAACGGCTAGGCACAGGACCAGCCGAAGTGTCTGAGGAGATGAAATCAGGAATCCAAGGCCTATTCCTGTAAGCTACCTCTTCTAGTCTCATAAGATCAAACGATCAGAGCTCATTTTGCTACCCTGTATTGACTATTCAGTAAGCTGGCGAGCAACACTGATATGCTGGAAGCGTTCGTCAATCGCTCAAAGTTCAAGCTGTTCCTGTACGCCGGCAATATGCAGAAGCAAATTGAAAACGCTCGTAACGAGACACTCATGTACATTGCTCGTTTCGCGGTGAGCTGACACCAGTGCTGCTGCTACAGGTGGTGGGTCAGCCTCCACTAACGACTGTCCAGATTGAATCCATAGTCTCAATCGACCAATTACAGCAAGCAGGTAAGCGACAGCGTGAAGAAGACAGACTTGAATTCACAAGAAGACTCGACGAGTTTATCCGAAATCCAGAAGCGGCCAGAAACATGCTAGAGAGTGAGTCGTGTTACACCGATGGACCATGAAGATTGCCAAGCTAACTGGCGTACTCTAGATGACGAGGTCCCGGAAGTCATGGTCACACTACAACGAGAGGTGGAACGGCAATTCGAAGCCCGATATCGTCGGAAGATTACAATTCGATCCCCGGCACCTAAGCCAGACGTTGCATTCCCCGTTCCGCATCCATACCTTCCTCTTTCACTTCCAACGGCCCAATACGGCTCCTCCCCACAGTCTTCACCTCAATCCAGACGAGCCACGCCGGCACTTGATATATCGCTGGAGGGTTCTCAAGTCGTCGTTGAAGACGATGAGGAGGACGACCCTTCCCCAACGTGGAGCGATGCACCGCCGTTCCAGGCAGCACCACGCCGAGCGTAGCATCGGTCGAGTGCAGAGGCAGACATCGAGGACTCTACCGGAGAGTTCTGCAAGCAGTTCCTCATCGTGAGCGCTTTATCTTCTGTCAACAATGGCTTCGCTGACCTCGTCCTCGGTAGTATCTCAAATCAGAAAGCCAGAGGACCAGTGTGGATCTGCCAGGTGTAAGTGCTGAGCCGCATATAAGTCGTGCTATTTGGGCTGACAGTCTCCTTAGTGGGTGATCACCGAGTACGAGGTGTACAGGGAGGAAAAGATTAGGTATTTCATCAGGATCAGAGGTCCAAAGCTGATCTACCCGTCACTCTAGTACCAGCCACTTCTCCAAGGTCTGGAGAGGTCGATGGCACGACCAGGTAGTGGCGATCAAGGAGCTCGATCCTCTCACAGACAAACAGGTCAGTAATATCTCCTCTGACAATTCAGCGGTTCCCGGCTGACATGGTGCTATGCACAGCTGTTCCTAGCTGAAGTCGGCGTTTGGAGCGGGCTGGACAGCGAGTTTGTCCTGCCCTTCTACGGTGCCGCTAGCGCCATCGGCCCAGCCCCGTGGTTCTTGGTCAGCCCCTGGAGTGAGCCTCCCCTACCCCCTAATGAATGAACCGCGCATAGATGCTGAACTGCCTTGACTCACAGAGCCCAATGGTCGGATCACCGACTACCTCACGACCGAAGTGGGCAAGACGGTCAACAAGATTGCTCTCATCCATCAAATCTCGCAGGGCATGGAGTACCTTCACTCTCGCGATGTCATCCACGGCGATTTGAAAGGGCAGAACATACTTATCGATGACGACGGTCATGCACTACTATGCGACTTTGGGTTATCCCAGATCAAGGTCGACATCACCAGCAAGTCCTCCATGCCGCCCCTCGAAGACAATGGCGGTGGAGGTACTTTGCGATTCCAGCCTCCGGAACGGCTTAGGTCCGCGCCTCTGACCAAAGAATGTGATGTATACTCCTTCGCCATGACGGTGTTCCAGGTATGTTATGTCAGAACTGTCTTATGCTCAGCTAACGACATATGTAGCTCTATTCAGGCGAGATTCCTTTCGCAATCTTGGACGCCAACGGTGTTAGAAACAGCATTTTGGGTGAGCCTCCGTTTGCCGCCGACCATGAGTATTCCCTACTGACGTTGCGATCGTAGAGGGCATTCGTCCGCCTAAGCTTGACAACATCCCTGTCCCGTTGTGGGAGCTCTTGACCCGATGCTGGCGAGAAAACCCCAAAGAACGGCCTAGATTCGAAGAGATCAGCCAGAAGCTAGAGGCGATGTACAAAGCTCCAAAGACGCACCATAGGTCTACCATGTCTATTCCCAAGCTTCTCAATCTCGGAGGCTCGGATAATCAGAGCTCGAAGGAGTCGACCGAGCAAAGTGGTGAGTTCCTCATAGAGCTGCACCAAACTTTCCGAGCTGACCAAGTCCTATACGCCAGCTTCTTCCTTGCCTACTTCGCCTGCTTGCTTGCCTACATCCCCTATCTCCGATGTCACTAATGCGCTGCACTTGCTACACCCCAGAGATGACGAGTGAGCGATAGCTTAGCCCATGGATAGGGGACATGACCGGCTGACTGAGGTCTCGGTAGGATCTCGCATTCAGGCATCCTGCCCATCGACCCTGTGCTAGCCGACGGCGAACCAGACGAGATCATCCTGGCAGAAGACGAAGCCTACTACATACCCAACCACATCGACGCGGCCTCCGCGTCCGAAGATGAGATCTCGAGGCAGTATCGACGATACTTCAATTTTCATGATTACTCGCACCGGCTCAACTTGCCCCAATGGCATCCTACTCCGGTAGCTCTTGGCGATATCGGGTACATGCATCAAGGTCGGTTCATCACACTGGAAAACGCCTTCGCGAGGCACATTGCTGGCGGGCCACGGGCACCTCTATCGTTTGCCGGATCATATACTGTCATCCCAATCACTGAATCGCCGGTGTACCCATGCCTGATCAGTGATGTCGCGAAAGATTTTGGCGTGAGGATCATGTCTTCCTTCAAGGTGAAGAACAAAGTAACGTAAGTACCGAAAAAATCTTCTCAACAGGTCTACCTGTGTTTCAGAAAGCGATCCAGGCCGTGTCAAGCTGAGTCTATTTGCGATGTCTCTAGCAAATCCGTTAGGCGACAGATCGGAGTTCCAATGATGCCCGGCCGAAAAGCTGTCAGACTCATCGTGGCAGAAGGCAAGGTCCAATCCCTGCGGACGTACACTGAGGCGAAATACTACCTGATGGAAAACATCGACAGTATACTAAATGAGGCGGCGTTGAACGGTCATGGCAAGCTACTGAAGACCGACATTGTTATGGTACGTTACCAGCCGGATCATCGCCTTACAAGTCGTACTAACAGATCCTGATATGTAGGTCGTTGGCGCCTTGACAGCTAGTAACTACGCTATGGCTATCTGCGATTACGCACCCGGCACCACCTTACGGTTCAACGTTACTACACCCATAAGGCGCCACTCGGCCGAGCCATGGGGTTTCTGGACCATTGCCCGAGACCGACTATCGATGGAAACATCTACCTTAAACACACGACCAAGAAGCAGCTCTAGCCTGAGTGGCAAATCCTCAATGATTAGTCCTCCTTCGCCACCGCCCCTGTCTATGCTCGATAGGAGGTTGCCGGGAGTGGATGATCGTCCGCTTCAATACGCGGTGAAAACGTCAAGGCCCGATGGACCGAAGAAGTGAGTGAGAGTATCACTCGTACAGGCATGCGGCAAAGGTACACGTCGGCTGATTTTGCCATTCCTTCGCTTGCAGCGCGGTCCATCTTTCTGTTCTTCGCTTCCCGCCTGGCGGAGGCGAGCCTACCTTTTTCCGAGATCTCGATTAGAAGACATCTGTGTTCTTGCAAACAGGAGATAAGTAAGAATTGGTCATTGTGCACAGTATCATAGAACCTTCAATGGCGATAGTGGTCAGGACGGATTGGCGTAGCGCAGTAGTTGGGTATGATCTGAGTGAATATGTATCTAGTCAATGCCTGTGTAGAAGAGGAAATGTAAAATATGGAAATACTATATCTTGTGTTGGCAAGATGTTTGCGAAAGAGAGTACACTCTAGCTCTTTGACTGTATAATGGGACGACTGATGCAACTTATCATACATAACTCCTTTTTGAGCGTCAATCCCATCTACGGCCATAGAAGCGAGAAAACGCCGGACCCCGTTCGCTCTCCGAAGCTATAAGTTCGCTATCGCCCGGTTAGTACCATTGTGGGGGACCAGGTGGGAATCCCGGGTGCTGTAGTTGTCTTCATTTTTTTTCGAGACTCTTCTTACCAGCTAGAATATCCGATATTGGCGCCTGCTGTGCATGACAATGCAAGACGTCTCGATTCCTAATGGATTTCGGAGAGTTTGATGGAGCTATCTTGACACCAACGATGGTCAACGTCCCTCCACCCTCCACCTGGCTCAGGTTGCCTGCCCGACGTCCGAACAGGTATGAAATCAAGTCCGACGATGACTTTACAGCAGAGCACAGTACAGTCGTGTGTTCTAAGCGAGCGAGATCTCAAAGGACGTTCAAACGCTTCGTTGAGATTTGGGTCTTTGATGGTCGTGAGCATTCGTCAAACCTGTGCTCAATAATCCTACAGCGGTGAGGAGCACAAGGCACAATAGGTACAGGTACGTACAACAGGTATGAACATACTCTCAACCAACCTCCAGGGGCTAAAGGCTAAATAGAGGCTGATCTAGTACTAGTACTGACTAATCGTCTCGATGGGAAATGAGAAGAGTACGAATACCTGAATTAAAGACAGAGACAGCGACAGCGTTCGCTCTTGATAGGAATGTGGGTCAGAAAGGGAGAAACCAAAAATGATAAAAATGATGGTCGTCGTCTTGTGATGCATAGGTATCACACATACAGATGAAATGCACTGACCATATACTCCACAATACATCATCATCAGCCTAAGCCTGAAAATAATCCCCATCAATGCAATGCTTCTCCCTCTGCTATCCTTTCACACAAATGTAGTCACTGATCATTCTTCCAACTCGTTGATGATGCGATAACTCATACGCTCTTCCATCTTTCTTCTCTGCTCATGTCAAGATCCCACTGCTAGCCTCAAGTCTCGCCAGGAGGGTTGATCGATACTGCAGTCTTATCGGCAGCAGCGATCATCATGTCCCTGCTACTTAGACGAAACAAGACCGACAGAGAGGTCAGAGGGAACGGTGATGACCATTCCCTACATCGAAGCTACAGCCTGAACCGAGGGTTGGCGTTTATGAATAACCAGATCAGAACAGTTCAAAGAGGGTGAGCCTCACTCAACATCTCAGACCATGGACTCTTCCGCTCCCCCCTGCAGTGCTACAGTGTGAGCGGCAGTTTAGATAGGCGAAATGTATATAGCTGATATACTGTGAACTCTTGTACCCCCAAGTCTGGAAGTTAATTTCGGCAAGACCTCCATCGGCGCTCTGGTCAATCAAGCAGATGGTCTTCAGCACCGACAGTACGAAGTCCGATGTCAGCTCAAGATCGATCGTATCGAGAGGAATATCCAGATTCTTGAGGGTTTCGAGATCGTCACCAATCTTGCATCATCTATCGTCGGCGCCGTCCAGCTGCTCGCGCCTGCTGGTCCGGTCATATACAGTATCAACCAGCTTTTGGGGTATGCAAAGTCGGTGCAAGTGAATAAGCGAGAGGCTCTCAGCGTGGTATGTGGAAACTGAAAACCCCTGCTTCCAGCTCTCAAGAGATTACTCCACAGTACCCGTGATCAACACTAACACCGTGGGTGATGGTGTGTGGCCTTGTGGCCTTGTGCCCTCTTGTAGACCGACAAGGCGGTGTCAATGACCCTCGGAATGCAGCAAACCATCAAACATGTCAAATACCAGATTCCACAAGTCATGATCGTCTGTATACACGACTTCTACAGGTGAGCCGAACGGCCGAGCCTGGGAAACCCACACTACCGGCTACGGACTTGCGCTCACATTCGGCTTTCCCATCAGAGCACTTGACGAATGTGCAACAGACGTGTGTACAGCCGCAGAACACAGCACCCTGCCAAAGGAGCTGCTAGCACAGGTACACGGTGATTCCTTCAAGGCGATACTGGAGGAAGGCAGGGAAGCTATGGAAGAAGCCTACAAGATGTTTATTGTGAGTAACATTTGACTTTCCTAGGTACGACCGTGACTACATTGTTCTTATTCGCCGCCCAACCGAGATAGGCAAACTGCCAAGTTATAGCCATTGCCGGGATATATCATCCGAACAATCCCAACGTCATTGCAGAAGACCAGCAGGATCGTAAAGCAGACGAGGAGTTCATGTGTCAGGATTTGAGACGACTTCTAGCTCTTGGTGTAGACCCATTCTTGGATGCGTTGCAGACCGGTAAGTGGAGCACCATCATCTCCAGGGCCCGATGATATTTCAAAAATGTATCTCACTTACCAACTGTGATGGCTTATGATGCATTAGCTGGGCTGACCCCAATTCAACGAGAGGGAATCAAGCGTGCCATTGTCATTGCGTGGAAGTTGGAAGCGGCGAAGAAGCAAGCGGGATCCACTTCGGCCTCGGGATCCACCCCCATCGCTACGACTGCTCCAGCGATCACAACGAGCAACACCATTAGTAGCCTGAGCACGCTTGTGGACCCTGCTGCTGCGCAGAAGTCACCGGTCGCCAGCGCAAGTCGTCCTGCTTCACCTCAAACGACTGTCACCGTATTCATGCTCCTCTACATGGTCAACACGCCTTCGGTGGCAGAGGCTCTCTCATTGCCTCAAACTCCGATCCCCGACTATACTCGCTCCTCAAGCTCGAGCGATACGCGCCAATCAGGAGAGCTTGTCTCGTTGCGATCGGATTTCTTCAAGCGTGCGCTGGATGTTAGTGAGCTCTCCGTTGGACAGGACATGGTAAACGCTGATGCATGCTTCGCAGACGCTGGAAGCTATAGAAGCGGACTCATCACCACCGAAGCCTCCGAGAAGAGCTCAGATGAAAGTGACCAGCCTTGAGCCGAAGCCCTTTCTGGCGCACATACAAAGCTCGGCAATACCTGAGGTAGATCGGGCGGTCACAACGACATTCTGCCTTGGAAGCTATACTGATTGCCACACATTTATTTATAGTGGTCGGTCTTCGACGAAGAAATCCTTTTTATTCGTCGTGTAGGGTGAGTGGAGTCGAGGAAGCCGCATATAGCACTCACGCCTCTCTGGATTTCAAGGGACTAATGTGTCTTTTCGCTCAGCGACTCATCCCTCGGCAACACCTGGAAAGGCCATTGGAGCGGGAAAAATGTCCGAATCAAATCGATCAGTCGCCCACCGGGAGACATGAACCCCGAGAGATCCATACTTTGGAGACACACGTACATGAAGCAAGTGGAAGTATGGAAAAGCTTGAAACCGAGCCCTTTCGTGCTAGAGTTCCTTGGAGCATCATGCCTCGAGGGCTCGAGGCCGTGGCATTTCCTCTCTCCGTTCTGTAAGTGTAATTCAACTTTGAGTGATGGTTCGAGATACATGAAGCTGAGCTGGGCGTCATTCAGGTTCGAACGGCGACGTAGACAGCTATCTCGCCAGCTCTCCAGGGCAGTCCGCAGACCGACTTGCCCTGGTATACCAGATCGCACTAGGTTTGAGGCATCTTCACGCTCAGCAGATCGTGCATGGCAACCTTCGCCCCAGGAACGTTTTGATCAACGACAAGGGACAAGCAGTCTTATCCGACTTTGGCTTCTTCTTTGACATGAAGGTTCAAATGGGCTACAACTTCGAGGAAAGCCCGAAGCTGCTTTGCTTTGTCCCGAGATACTGCGAACCCTCACCGACGACACTGGCAACCACAGGAAGGAAGACGAAATGACAATGTCAAGCGATGTGTTTGCGTTTGGGAAGACTTCTCTCTATGTCAGCATAAGCTTGCAGGGTACTGTCTCAATTGAACGCGGAGTCAAGCTGACTTTTTTCGCAATGACAGATACTGGGCGGCATCATGCCCGCTACTTTCACTCCACACTTGCCATTCGATCTTGACTACAGGTGTGAGTGATAACGCTACATTTGCATTCGTCAATGGTACAGGCTGAGGTGTCAAAAGCTCGTACGCTTGCTGATGTAGCCTCGTTGCAGTGAACCGTCTTCGACCCCCATACAACCTCGGTTCTTACAGTGCGGCAACGCTGCATGAAGTCTTGCTCCGCGCTTATCGCAATCACCCTCTCAAACGACCGACGATGGCTCGATTATGCAACATTCTCGAACACCAAAGGTTCACGTCCGAAACGCAACGACCAGATTTTGATCGTTCGTCACTCGCGATCGGTATTTGGGGTTACAATCTTTGGATCGATGCAGTCAAGGCTGGTGGCAAGCCGTCGCCATTTCATCCTCAGCCCCTCGGTGTTCCGCCTCCAGCCAGCGAAGAGACGGTAGTGGGAAGTGCCGACGGCGCTCCTGACGAAGGGGTCGAGGGTATTCCGCAACCCAGAAAAGCTCAAGGGTATTGTGGCCTATCTTCCTATGAACCAGGGAGTCTTGTTTCCCATGGTCAGTTTTTCCCATCCAGGAAACGGCTTTGCTTTGGCCTATGGAAGTATAGCGTAGCTGATTATTGGATTGCTCGTCCGGCAGGTTGAAGCCACGCTCGGGTTGTACAATCGTGTATTGAGAGTCGGGTGGAAGGCAACAACGGAACCCGATGCGGTAGAGATCTGTCTCAAACGGGCCAAGAGGTGAGAGTCAGGCATTACCTAACACTCCAGCACAACCTCGAATGAAGTTTGTCCGCTGATTTTGCCGCACCGGATCATGCTCCATTCCGTGCGTACAGGCGTCTGGTGGATAACGTGGCTATTCTGGAGGCCATCACTTTTGCGCCTGGAGCAGATTGCGTGCTCGACTGTGACCTGGTTCGAGACATCGCTTTTGCCGCCAGAGTCCTGACACTTCGTGATTCGATGCAGTTTGGTGTGAGTTCCCCGCCTCGATCGACGCGGTGAAAACATTCACTGACATCTCACTTCATGCTTTTGGCGACAGCCGGGTGATACATGTCCATACGATTGGACGGACGATGTCAGAGACGTGTTCCGCCGAGAGGTAGAGATGATCGCGGAAGAGACTTGCAGTGCAACGGAAATGCTTTGCCGACAACTACAAAGACTGGTAGACGACGAGCAACTGCTGCTGACCAATTACTTTGGTGAGTAAACCTGGTACCAGGATCAAGTGCATTGCTCATAGGCACATTGCGACTCCTCAGTTGGTTACTCACCTGGGTACTATCCTCAGATGGAGCTTTCAGGCGATGGTGTCTATGGCTACCCGGGACGAAAGGGTGTGCTTAAACCGCTGCTCAACCGGCTGGTCGGATTCCCCTGGTGGTCTCTGGAGAAGCTCCATCAGCTTGCCGAATATGACTCGGAATTGGATCCTGGTAATGCGCTCACGGAGGAAGCGGCAAGTCTGGAACGCACTCCGGAGGTGATCGAGATTGAAGATGCCCTCGAGTTTGCCAGATCCCGTGCAAATCATGATGACCTTCGATCGCTCGATGAAAAGGTTCAGAAGAGAATCGATACACTCATCAACACGATCAGAGAGGTCAGTGACAGCTGCGTGCCGCCTAATCACATGAGATGAGCATTTTTACCCGAAGGAGACAGAAGCTGATCCATTCTTCGAATGTCAGATCGAGGGGTTGCAGATGTCGGTACATGTGGACGATCGATATGCGTACACGGAGGTCCCACCGCCGGTCCAGAATGACCCTTCCAACACCTCATTTCCCGAGCTCGCAACGTTAGCGGCCATGTCCCTTTTCCCAGAACCACGTCAGATTAGGGACACGAAGGGTCGAGCAAAAGGCAAGAGGGGTATGAAGGGTATTGCTTCATCGCCCTTACCGAAATTAAGATATCCCTCGCCCGGCTGGCGAGATATACATGAGGGAGGCGAGAAGAGGCGAATGTCTCCAAAGCAGAAGATGGCGCCTAGTGGGACGGAGGAGGCGTATTCGAACAAATCACCTAGCAGCGAAAAGAGCCGGGATTTAGCGAGGATCCGCATGACAAATCTGGAGACCGGCGCCGGTCTGTAAAGAGGGCGAGATGCGGTGTGTACCTATAGTGATTTCGAGTGACTGTGTCTATGGCGCTAGCGCGCATGTACTTGTAAGCAATCAACTGTGTAGAGAAGTCTTTAGCGCCATGTACTGTACACATGCATGCTACAATTGTATATGGTCAAGCGGTCTTGAACGCTCGGGAAGTGCTAGGTGATAAAGCGTCTCTTGTTCGACCCCTCCACTTTGTCTGCAGCAGTCGGTCAGTCGGGTAAACGCTTCGTTCAGCCGGTAGTTGACTCAACCATCCGTAGGTTGTCACAACTTTAGAACCCCTTTATTTGTACTTGCGGTGATGCTTCTTAATCCTCTTCTTTGCTCTCCGAACATCTGAATTCGCTTCATATTGACTGTAAGATTGTTATCGATATGACGATTCTCCGAATCCTAGGAGAATAGCAGTGAAAGGGATGTGTTGACACATACCATACACATGCAGTACGTACCCCGAATTGAGTCAGGGTCTCTAAGAGTGATATGATCATTTTTGGACGAGTATTGATGGTCGCCGTGATGACTGACGAGCCAAGCTGCACTCAAAGGCACCTGGGAGCTATGATCGGAGACATAGCACTGATCGCGTTTACCTTGAGGGCCATGGAGCGGGGAGCGGGGAGCCGAGCAGTCCGAGCGACTTAGTAGCGACCCAAAGGAAGGGTCCACTCCGAAGCTACTTCAGTATACCCGGGTGATGTGGTGACGATCAAATCCCAAATCATATAGTTTCAGCCGTCGTGTCGATGAGCTAAAGGCTAAAGGCTCAAGGCCTGAACGGCTAACGTCTAGCTGATTCTTCCGGGTTTGGTTTTTGCTTTTGTGGGCCCTAGCACTAGCAGGACTAGCAGAATATGACAGTTGACTCAACCACGACTACTCCTACTACTACCACTTTGACGTGTGTTATCTGTACTACTCGTAAGCATATTTCCTAAACTACACTCACTTCACGCAGATACGATACGCACTTAGGCAGCGTCGGTAGTCACCATCAACAGTCCCACACATCCACACGATTGAACCCTTCATCACTTCTTTTTCTTCTCTTTACACGTTTCATCAGAATCAGAGATAGTATACCGCAATACACACCTCATCCCTGACGATCTTCTCCCCTCGTCGGTCGATCGATCAGCTTCCTGGTCGTTCAGCTATACGAATCCCCCCTACACATGCTCGAATGTAGCCCTTGAGATCACATCTCCTAGATTCACAAGTCATCGCCACCCGCCCTCCTCGAGCACAACACTTCTCCTTTTTGCAGCCGGAGCATCGCCACCCCGCTCAACATGACAGACCCACCACCCGTTCCGCCCAAAGACCTCAAATCCCCTTCATCAGCGCCGGCCCTCCCTGAACCCACAAAGAGAAAACTATCTGTCAGTTTGCTCAACCGACCTAAATCAACGCCGGGGCTAGGTACTGATGCAGCGGAAAAGGTGAAAGACAAGGATTCGGAGAAAGGTAAAGACAAGGAAGGAGGTCCGAGTAAGGTCAAGGAGTTTCTGACGGGGTTGACGAAGAAGTCGGGATCATTCGAGAGGATCTCCGATGCAGTCAAAGAATCACCAAAGAGTAATGCTCCAACCACTCTTACCCCTTCATCTGATCCTCTCGCCGCCGTGAAGGATGTGACTTTCGCACCCTCAAAGATCCAGATGCCGCCGCCCGTTATCTCTAAGCCCCAAGTCAAGCCGACGACCAATCCTCCCGGCGGGATGTTAACGAAGCCTCGTCCCAGCACCTCAGAAGGCGAAGGCAATCTGTTCCATCAAGCTGTCGAGAATGCTCAGAAAAAGGTCGATCGGCTCGAAACCACTACGACGGTCCTCAAGACTCTAGCAGCGGGTCTGGCCATTGGAACATCATGGATGCCAGGAGTTGGAGAAGCGGTGGGGGTAGTGGTAGGGATGTTGACCTCTGCCGAGCAGATCACTATTGGAAGGGTAGCAGCTTTACGACTGGTAAGTACCGAGCTGATTCAAGGCCCGCTTAATAGCTTACCTCTTAATCTGATCATCACTCTCATGGGAAACATAGGTCGAGCGATCTGCTACAGTGCTCGAAGCTGTTGAACAGGCGATCATCGACCATAAAGGCTATGTCTCACCCATCATGCAAAGTCATGTCAATGAGCTGCTAGGGTAAATCACTGCTCGCGTGCCGACATGCCGGATCGTCGCTGACATTGATTCATAGCAATCTCAAGAAGAACAACCGGTTCCTAGTCAGGATGTCGGAAAGGTCATTCCTCAAGCTGTACTTGCATTCGGATGAGACTGCGCGGCAGATAGCAGCAGCGACCGAAGACCTCGAAGATTTCATCAAGATATTTCAAGTGAGCACCAGCTGTCGGGTCTTCAGCTCGATTATATCGTATGTGTGTCTCGACTGATCGTTGACCTCGGCGTAGCTCCAAGCACATATCTCGACTGCAGCATGGGAAGAGCAGTCTCGGATCGACCATGAGAATGACATGCAGCTGCTTATCAAGAAGTTGGACCAGGCGAGGGCAAGCGATCAACAGATGCTGGATGCTCTCTCCCTCAAATGTAGGTGATCACATCCATGAGGTGTGTGTGTGTGTTCGTTGTGTAAAGCTGATGATTAGGATCTGGACACATAGCGGAAGCGCAACAAGAAGCGATCAAGACATTGCAGCGAACCCTCGATCAGATGCTAGCCATTCAGCAAGCGGAGTACAACGATCATCACCCAAACTCCCCCCTTAGAGTCCTCGAGTCGACCTCGTACATCAGCATAGCGAGCCCCATCATCGGCCCGACTGCGCTTGCGCTGTCTGATGCCACGGCATCGGGCCCATTGCGAGCATTGGGACCACTGGACAGCTTGACCTCGACGTCATCCTCATCAAGCGATACTGCCGATATTGGCCTTACCCAAAGTCGACGAGCGTCAATGTGGAACGGCGGGAGACATCCACAACAATCCGTCTGGGATGCAGTGTCTCTCACATCAGGAGAGCAGAGTCCTCATAGAGAGTTCTTCGAGAAAGCGCTTGATGTGAGTCCCGCAGTCACACCTTTGACGGTCTGGGGTTCGTGGTCGCTGACAGGAATGCGTGCGACTTTTAGGTTTTACGGCGTACTAGTAATAGCTCACAGACCGAGATACCTGATGTGCGTAGACGGCTGCTTCCCCCTCGACCCAGTCATATATGTCAGCTGATCTTATCGTAGTGGACGATCACAAACCTGGAAATCTCCCATGACGAGCCAATCACACATGAGGAACGCATCATGTAAGTGACTCTCGTTGTTATATAGCAGCTAGGCTGATTTCTTGTTCGCAGGTCAGGTTACTTCTCGGTCATTTGGAGAGGAAAGTGGCAAGGGTTGGACGTAGCCATCAAGGAGCTCACACCTATGGCGGACCGTCAAGTAAGCTATCCTTGCGACCACATTCGTGGGCGAAGCTGACACTCACACATCTTACAGCTTTTCGTCAAAGAAGTTGAGGTGTGGCGCAGGCTGAAGAGTGACCGCATTCTACCCTTCTATGGTGCTTCTAGCACGACCGGTCCTCCTCCTTGGTTCCTTGTTAGCCCCTACAGTGAGCTAAATCTCACCATGCACTATATTTCCGGAATGCAGCTGACTAATGCCAACATCTAGTGAGAAACGGCAACATTCTGACATATCTCAAGACACCTCAGGGTATACATTGTAATAAGCTTGCATTCGTCTGTGAGATGGCGCAAGGCATGGAATACCTACATTCTCGAGATATCATTCACGGCGATTTCAAGGCGACCAACGTGTTGGTCGACGATGATGCCCATGCCATTATATGCGACTTTGGGCTCAGCCAGCTGAAAATGGACTTCACTAGCAAATCGCAGGAATTGTTCGACGAGCCTCCTGCGACTGCTGGAACGCTGAGATGGCAAAGTCCAGAGAGAATCGCTGGAGGTCTGCTCACTAAAGAGAATGACGTGTACGCGTGGGCAATGTCTGTATACGAAGTAAGTTGATTTCAGGCGAATTCCTTCAACCTGCACCAAAACTGACTCAGTCGTTACTCGTACAGGTCCTGACCGGTACTGTGCCTTTCGGATACATCGACGACAATGTTGCGCGGAAAAACATTATCAGTGAGCGAGCGAGGTGTTCATAGCAAGTCCTGCGCCGCACAGACTAATGAACCTTGTTTCTAATAGACGGTATCCGACCTGCCCGTCCCGAGAGCGTCGAAGGTGGACTGTGGGAACTAATCACAAAATGCTGGACGCACGATCCAGCGCAGCGTCCGACTTTCGAGCAGATCATGGAAGACCTGTCGACGATGTATACACCTCCTAAAGAACCGGAACGGAAGCACACATACATCACTACCGGTACGTCAAGGCTATCCTCCCATGAGCAGACCCTTGCTGACTGAATCGTGCCAGTTTCCTCCAGCGAGACAAATGAGTCATACACCACTGCCAGTCAAGGCAGCGTGCCAGAAGAACAGAGGTGAGTAGCAGCGTCTTCCACCACGGCAATATCCAATTGATACCGGTTACGGTTTTGACTAAGTCATGAGCTGATTCTGCTGGATTAGAGCGATATCGCCCGCATCGGACACTCTTCCGCTACCTGATTTCCAAGATGACTGGTCGAGCTCTTCCGGCTCTATAGCTTCGATTCCTCCGCATCTTGAAAATCAACCTTCTTTCGAATCTGATCGAGCGGAAAGGCATTATCGCCACTATCTGCAGCACAGCTTCGACGACCGACTTTCTATAGGACTTTGGTTTCCCACGCCTGTTCCGCTAGGATCAGTAGGATACGTCAGGCATGGACAATTCATACACCTCATGGATGCCCAGGTACCCCCGATCGGCGTCAAGAGCCTTCCACCCATGCCATACTTGGACGAGTTCAGCTCTTTGCAGACGACAAGAAGTCCCGTGAATGCAAGGGGTACGACCGAGAAAGGTCTAGATATGGTGGCCGCCCTGACGAACTTTATCAAGTCCAGTGGGGAGAGATCTCAGTAAGTCATTCAGCAAGCATTCATCTCCTTCTCGAGTACTTTACACACATGACTTATGCGGAGCTCCATATACATAGGAAGGCCGTCAGTCGAAAATTGTCGCTGCCCCTTCGTCCCGGGATGAAGCAGGCGGCTTTGGTAGTAGAAGACGGACAGTTCGAAATTTACAAATCTTTGGCCGAGTGTCGAGCGTACTTGGCATGCAATATCGACTGGATCTTGACAACCTTTGGAGACCAACATCAGATCAGCAAGGAGGATGTGATTATTGTGAGTGCATGCGTACTGAATTTATCTCAGGAGCCATGCTAAACCGCCCTTAGGTCGTCGGCACTCTATCGGCCCGTTGCTACGCGATGGTTGTGTCGAATTTCGCTCCACGCACAGCTCTGACATTCAATGTCCACGCGGTGTCATATCGAGTCAAAGGCGAGCCATGGGGTACATGGACAGTCAACAAGCAACAAACAGTCGATCGTTCTCGGGCATTCAAGTCGGCGTTAGGTTTACAGGGCTCCACTTCCCAGGGCCCAACGAGTCCGGACTCGCAAGTGCTTACGCCTACGAGGAAGAGCACCGCCGAGTTGGACGAGCAAGAGTTCAAGTATACTTGCAAAGTATCGAAAGTGTCTGCCTCTCCTGCGTGAGTGGAGTTTCGAAGCGGGATTGGTATCCTTGAACTGATTATGGGGTCCTTGATAGCGATTGTGTGCTTCTCGCCAAGCTCAGGTTTCCGCCAGGAGGCTCCGACCCGAGGTTGTACCCGTGACGTGATTGAAGTGTGCGGAGTCGATCGAGTGGACATCAATATCTAGTCAACCAAGAAGACAAATCTGAATTTGTACATTATACACGATGATATGCAAGGTGTAGAGAATGCCTAAGGCCTAAGCGTACTCGAAATTCTTAGGACTGCTGTATGCATCTGAAGGAGAGGCCAAGCCAAACGCCCTTTGTTCTTGTTGCCCGACTGGAAGCCTCGGTGGTTACATCTAGAGGTTGGCGATCCGAGCGATCAGGTCTAGAGTCCCTTCTGCCCAGCCCAAATTGTCATGACCCCCATTCTTCCCTTCCCACCATACCACTGGACCTTTGTCACCTCTATCGAAAGATCGGACTGTCCCCCAACCCTCGTACGAGACCGCATCAGCTTGAATGATGATGTCCGGCTGTTCCGTAGAGGTATTGGAGAGCGAAAGGAATAGGTTCTCAGAGTGGGAGTGGGGGATAGTGTTATCGTTCACGGCGTGAAGAAGCAGGGTGGGAGATGATGTGTTCTGGAAAGGGCATATACAGTATCCGTTAGCATTGGACCTGCCAGAGTGCAAGAGCTGGAAATGAAGGAGAGAACACTCTTACCGTCAAAGCCGACTTTGAATCGAATGTATCATATAAGAACGATTGGAAGAAGCCTGATAATGACGATCAGAAAACAGTACGAAATCAGCCAACAGCAGAATATATGGATAAGGTATTGTGATCAAGCTTACGTTGAACTATAGAAAAGTGCCCGAGTGGACCTAGGATAGGGATGAATCTGAAAAGGCGATAGCTAAAACATAAAATTACCGCGTCAGTCGAGTCAACAGTGCCCATTCTCCCTGTAGGATGATTTTTGACCAAAACTGAGGCAAAGTAAAGGGAAGGTCAGAGCTGCTAACCTGGTCAAGAGCTCAGTGATTGATGTGAATGGCGCAATTAATACCAGTGCGCGAGGATGTACAGCTACAGTACGATGGCAGAATGGTACAAACAGCACACGACATTCAGTTAGCCCCGAAAACTCAGTCCCATCAAAGTCAGATCGAACTTGAGGATCAGACCCATACTGACCTTGCTTTGCCAAGGATCCTGCTAGGCCAGACACGACCCCTGTACCCAGACTCTGTCCAACGAGGATGATATTTTTGGCTACCTCACTGTTTCCTGTGGTGTTGTTATCCGGTCTTTCCTGCTGAGAGAGCATAGAGCGGGCAACAAAGTCGTATGCCGTTCGGGCGTCTGTCAGAAGTCCTTGTTCGGAAGGTACGCCGCTCGATTCGCCGAATCCTCTATAATCTATCGCCAAGACATTACTAATCGTCATCAAGAACGTATGTCAGCTGCTGCGTCTCTTTGCTGCTTACCATTTACGAAGAACTGGAGCCATTTGTGGTGGTTTGACCAGAACTTGATTGAAATACAGTGAACTTACCAGTCCAGATGAGTCGAGAAAGCAGAATAACTCCGCACGCGATGATAGGTCGCCCGATTCCCCGCCTACAGTATGACATATCGTGCGTACAGTACAGTCAGTCGTCTCACTATATATATTCGTATCGACTTGCACGCTGCCGACCACATATGCTCATGCCTTATGCCCAATGATTGGATGCGCGTGTGGAGAACTGACGTTACCGTGGAAATAGATGACCGTTGGTCTTTGGCTGAAAGCTTGGTCGAACAGGTCATCGTCCAATTTGGACCGAGGTGGGAAAGGGCTGAGCTCTTTGTAGACAGATCGAGGCCTATGTACAACCATGTGCGTAGGCAAGTCAGGTCTGAGTATAGTGCATATCATGGCCATCTCATCACAAAACGGGTAAAATGTGTGGGAAAGTCTTCTCGAGATGATCGGGCTCAATAGGGACCACTGGAACCACTGGACCCACAGTATATGCCAAGCGCCGATAGATTCTCCATCCGAAGTGTTCAATCGCAGATTTCGAGTTTTGAAAGCTGTATATGAACCCCGAAATTAGGCAGGTTTTAGCATACGCTCATACGCTCAGACGCTCAGACGTCAACCACCAAAACTGTCAGATTGTTAGACAAAGTCATCGAGGGAGTGAGTAAGATATACAAAGGGGGAATGACTCACGAGCGAGACCATATTTCTCGGGGTTCTCGTAGTCGGGGAAGAGCGGTATCGGTATATGATGCAGGAAGAGGAGTCTGCAGCGGCTCAGCGTTGAAAATCAGCATTAGTTTATGCTTAGTTCTTCCGGGATGCGTGCAGTGTTTAACGGCAAGAAGCTGGAATGCCTTTCCCCTCCCGCCCCAGCGGATATACATTCCAAAACCAGGTTTTGGATGAAACCGCGCCGGGGTCTCTGGGATGACAGACTTACTCGCGTTGGATCGATGGGACAGTCAATAAAACCAAGAGCGAGATGTAGCCTAATACGATCGATAAGGGCAAGTAATGAGCCTTTTGCAAGAGGCTGCTCGTCCTTTTTATGGCCCCCCTCGGCTTTGACTTCGGCTCCGGCTTCGGCGCGATAGGCATCTCGTTGGCTTGTCTCGTTCGCAGCTTGATACTGGTCATGCATCAAAAGCATAGGAATAACAACAACGCTCTAATCAACTTGTGTTCGTCTAAAGTGGAGGTTTGTGCGGTGGTGCGGTGCGACAGGCGGTAGTATGCAGTATGCAGTATGATGCGAATATTCGCCGAATAAGCGATCGGATCGGGGGCGAATGGTCCGCTGGCCGGATGATGATGACGGTGGGATCAGCCAGTACGAGTACCAGATAAGCTGTTACATGCAATGCAGTCCAATCCATGCTTACAAAACATCGCCGTATGATTAGGACTTCTGGCTTTGAAGATATATACTTAAGTCTCGAAGCTGGATCATCCTGCTCGTTTCTCTGTTGAAGCTCAAGCTTATAGACCGGTCTCCAGCACATTTACCATCCACGCCCCCTCCCAAAAAAAAAAAAACATCATGGTCGTTTTCCACATTGGTGAGTCTGCGCCCCATCTCACCGAGCCGCGATGAGGCTCGTCATCATCCTATCGTTCAACTACTTCCACAACTTCCCGAGCTGACCGTATACTTTATGACCCTGTCATATAACAGTCGCGTTCAAGACCCGATCAGCATCAGGTCTCGAAACCTTGCGAGAGAACTTCTTAGCGCTCCCAGAGAGATGTATACACCCCAAGACGGGCCAGAGCTATATCAAGATTGCTCGGGGTGGAAAACAGATTAGTACAGAGGGTAAAGATCGGGGGATGCAAGTCTGTTTCGTTATGGAGTTTGAGGTGAGTTGAAACGCGTTTTTGTTTTTTACAAAAAAAAAAAGCTTGAGCGGTACAATACAGCTAGTATGTACCTGTTATCTGGCTGCGGACAATAGCCCCAGGAATACGGTGGACAATATATGGGGTGGAATCGATTGTCGCACAGACACCGCCGTGAACCGATGCGGGATCGCCTCTTCATAGACTTTTTGCAGCTTAATGGTTATGCTGACAAACGATACGATACGATACAACCCTGTCAGAACGAGGAGGACCTCGCGTACTATCTGGACCAAGATCCCGTCCATGACGAGTTCAAGGTGAGCACAGCAATTCCTTATTTAAGGCTCTAAGCCCTCCTCTCTCCTTGTCCCGCTTCCATCTCCGCCATTCCCATGCATCCATCAATCAGCCTCGGTCCGAAGATTCAGATTCGACCTACACAGGACTCGTATCTTGTACAATGGGAAACGCTGGTATCCACATCTGCTGACTTTGCCCTTCGCCCTTCGCCCTTCGTCTCTGTTCATCGCTGTCGCAGAACAAAGCTGGCGGAGAGTGGGAAGTCCTTGATGTCGTAGCTATGGATTTCAACGAGAGCGTGTACTAGGCAGATAGTCATCGGTCATAATATCGCAAGATGATAAATATTCCCGCAAGAAAAGGGTTACAAGTGTATTACACAATTGACTCGAGGTAGTAGATACTGACAATGCATGTATGAACATTGTATCGTAATCGTATCCCATACTCATTGTGCTGTTGTTGTTTTTTTCAGCCTAACTACTAGATTATGGGGGGTATATGTGCGTGTATAATCTGGGGAGCGCGGTGCTGTAGCTATCTACATGGAAAAAGGCTTCAGGCAAAAGAAAGTATATACAACAGAAAACTACGGATAAATCTACTCTCATGTTCTCTCCGGTCTACCTCGGAACATGGACATTAAAAACAAACCAAATCTAACCACGCACAGTCCCATAGTTGGATCTCTGCCCTTTGCCTCTTCTACCTCCTTCCTCTAGATCAGAATCGACGTCCCTTGAATCCTCGCGCCCATTCATACCTGATCCAGGCGCGAAGAGTGATCTGAGGATATCTGGAGTTACGCCCGCTGCTGCAGCTTCGGCGGGATGAATGCCGCTTGGACCTTGGCCTTGAGCTGCTAGGAGTTCTTGGCCCCGGATGACGAGGTACGCTTCGAGCCTGAGTGAGTGATTGTGTATCAGCGCCAAAGACGGGGTAAACAAGAAGCAAGATTTCCAGCAGCGAGTGTTGCGATAAATCATAATCAAAAATACAAAACTTAGACTCACAGATGGGCGTTTCGAGAGTTGGCTTTCCACGCAGCAAGGAAGATATCACCTGCTACAGGGATGAATCTAGCGTTGGCGTTATAGACGAAACCCAGACGGGTCAGCTTACGTGCGATCTACAACTGCACCAGAAGAGCAGAAGACGTGTTCATCGGTTCCACCCTCACGGTCACGGCCACGGCCACTGGACTCACCCGAGACCCGCGGAAATAGCATTGTTCGCCAACATCTTGTTCAGTAGACTCTGTGGTATATCGAGCTTCTTGGATGGTCGAACGATCAAGAAGTAGTTGAGACTCGCGTCGACAACATCACCGAGACCTGGGATGATACCTAATTGAATATATGGATCAGAATGTCAGAACGCAATCAGCATCATCGACAATCAACTTGTCTCATCAAGTTGAAACTATAACGATTGGGGTATGGTTCCTCTAGGGGGATGTGTGAATGTGAGGGCCGGTAATGAGAATGGAAATGGTCTTTGTAACATTGTGTAAAAAAGCTGATCGAATGGTATATGTGTGTTGAGCTGCTGTACTCACCGATGAAGAATGTCCATCCTACTCTGAATCCACACAAGTTCATCCCCTTGTCAAGGTAGTGTGCTCTCCTCCTAATTTTCTTCAACGCCTTCCTATCCCTCTTCGACAGACCTTCAGGCAGAGGTCTCTGTGAAAAGCAAAGGGCAGAGGAAGCACAAAAGATCAGTTTTGACCTTTGAGACTGCCACCAAGCCTATCGTCCGGTTTGACGAAACACCACAACCCGCAACATCTGTTGAATGGCCAGAAGTGTAGTTTCGCGTCGTGTGTAGTGTGAGAATGCGCAATGCGCGCCGACGGGACACTCACCACGATCTTCTTTTTCTTGCCTTTGGCATCTACGACCACCTCGATATGCGGGTCGATGGGAGCTTGTTGGGCGACCCTACCCTTGAGGATCTTCTGTAAGACACCCAGCGTGTAAGCAGGGAGGAGCAAAAGCAAGATGATAGACATGACGCGAGTATCCGACTTTGGTGGTTGTCTGATTGGGGGCTGAGGTCCATTGACTGTCTCTGCTAGCTACAGAGCTACTTTGTCTCCAGATTCGCGTCCGGCGACAGAAAAGGTCATGGTGTTTGATCATGCCGCGGATCTGCCAATCTCACAGAATGGCTGTGCTACGTATGCAAGCATTAAGGTGATGGGGAGAAAAGAATATTGGGGATGGATACGCACGGTGAGCGCTTTGGCAGCTATGGCCGACATGTTCTCTTCTATATTCTTGCTTGTGACAATTCAACTGTCCTAGCTCAGCAACAGTAAGAGGGTTTTGCGGATGGAATATGGTTACTCGTAGTGCGAAGTCGGTTGGCGTTGTTTGATTTCGTATATTCGTATGCTTGTATACGGTCCTCGATTGCCTTGTCTTGATATAGGATGATGATGATGAGGCTTCTATTTCACTCTGATTCTTGGTTTTTGGATAGATATGATCAGTGTCCAGCCCCGCTCAAAACACGCTTGGTTTCTTTTCTCTTCTTTCTACCTTATTGTGTTGGCGTATGGTGTAACTTGATGTGCGATGTGTGCAGTGGCAAAATCCAAATCCCAAAACAACTATGTTGCTATGACGTACCAGCAGCTGTAAGTTACTGTGTAACCCGGAAACAGCGGAACCTTTTTCCTCTTTATTAGTGATATTCGTAGATCGGTTCCAAACATATGCTGTACACAGCCTTGCATAACACACGTGGTCGGCTTCTACCGCTGTCTGGAAATAGAACAGAACATATCTAGCATGCCTCCTTGGCATAACGCCAATATACTGTACGTAGGACGTATATAGCTCACTCGTAACCCTCATTCTTACTTCTGATATACACAACACGACATATATGGAGGTGCATGAGTGATAATCACTGAGACTCAGCTCTCGTATCTCATATAGTCTCATGCAGATTCTATCGCAGCTATCAGACTAGCTTCCACTTCCTCCTGCGATTGTCCTTCAGCCCACCAGGGCGTGGGTTCCGTATCTATCCCGTGCTTGGCATTCCCTACACTTGCTCGAGGCCGCACTCGTTTGAGAGGTACATATTCTTCCCCCCTCTTCCTCTTGGTCAGGTAGGCAAGGTATTCAAGAGAGTGAGCTTGTTGGCTCGGAATTGGGATCGAACCTGTCGGTAGTGGTGGGCCAGAGAACCATAGTACATTACCACGAGCATCACGATCGAATAGGCGTGCTGGAGAAGAGAGAGGCAATGGGCGATGCATCAGATTAGCTCGCTGCTCTGGAGTATTTGCAGGTAGTCCATGTAGCATGCGGTGCACGGTCACTCACCAGTATCAGCCGGGAGAACCTCCTTGTTTGCCATTTGGTCCAAAAGCTGAGGCCCACCCATGACAGCCGCTATTGTCCTGTTCGGGAAGGCATTTGCACTCTGTACGGTGGGCATCGTTGGTACAGGCGAAGATGATGATTGAGTCTGGGGCAATGTCGGGCGAGCTTGATAGGTCGGTTGTGGCTGAGGTTGTGGGGTTGGTGCGGAATAAGAGGGGCCAGGTGATGGAGAAGGATGAGAAGGCTGAGTATGTATCTGTGGACGAGGTTGATGTGGGACAGCCGGAATTAGTGGCACTGGTGTATTCGTGTTGAAGGTCGCGGGCCCACTGGGCGAGGGGACGTGGACGTTCGATTCCCGCTTGGCCCGCTCCCTCCTTCGAGGTTTCTCTTTCTCCTTGACCTCCTTCTCTTCCTCATCATCGTCTTCGTCGTCGCCTGCAGATCCTTTCTTGGGCTCGCCAAAGAAGCCTGGGCCTTTGACACCCCGTAAGAACGGCGAGGAGACCATCGGTACTTCGATGTTTCGTTCGTACGGTATGACAGACATGAATTCGGTTTGCCGCAGTTCCTGTAACGAGCACATATGAGCCATCCCGCCAATGCCCTCTGGATCTGCGGGTGAAATACACCTACATCAGGGATACAACTGTTCCAGTTCTTGATCCTCACGGTCAGGTATTCTCTGTCGTTAAATCGAGAATGGCAAATATCTATATTGAAAACAATCAGCTCGCGGCTTCCAGGCTAAAAAGGGTGTTCAACACTGAACTCACAGATTGGCCAACCAGGATAATACTCCCCAGCTCGAGGCCGACCTCGGATGTACTTGACGTAGAATTGTACCGAGATCTTCTCGAGGATATCTTCGACAGGGTGATCGCAGAAATGCCCCGTCTTGAACACCTCTCGTTCATAAAACCTCCTATCGGGTGTATGTACGGTCTATGGGGATGTGCAAGGGATGTCAGCTATCTACGAGCCTGGCGTAAGAGGCGAGAAACGCATGTGGTAGCTCACTTGTTCTGGGCGGAAATACCAGCAAACAGTTACGTGGTGGGTACGGTACCCCTTGGTGGGCACGAACGTCTTGAAGATCTGGCCAATGATAGGTCGGGTCGCATCATCCGGATTGATAAGATGCACATAATCACCTATCTTCATCAGCTCGGCTCCGAAGATTGATCAACTCACCAAGCTTGTACGATATGCCTTTGTGTCTCGCTTCATCGGTAAACTGCCTGTCCTTCGTTCCTACCCTGAATGTTGTGATACCAAAACCTACTTCTTCCTCCGCTGCACCCGCTTTCAACTCTTGAGTCGTCTCATGGAGAGATCGGGCGTTTCCTGGTCCAGCGGGCAGAGAGGCGAAAAGGGTTGGCGACGGTGATGGGATACCTGACGCAGGCAAGGGCATGGGGTAGACGGCCGTTAAGGCGTTGTACAAACGCTGAAGCACCAATACGCTACCATACTCTGCTGAGCCGTCATGGAAGTATCGTCTGGCCTTCTCGAAAAGCTGAGTCATCTGTATATCAAAGTCCCGCAAAGTGGTGTATTGGCCGGACCTTGCGAGATCTTGTATCGATGCGAATGATATTGAGCCCTGTAATCGAGTGTGAGCGATGTATTCATCAAGAATGTGGGGTTTGCGGGCGATTGCTCACATGGAAAGATAGATACGGTACGTCCGCATGAAGTGGAAGTATATCTAGCACTTCAGCAAGACGATGTCCACTGAAATGTGAAGAGCGGAAGATATCGCGTCAGCACTTCACTTGGTCCTGGTTCTGCAAAAGAAAGCGATAGCACGTACCGCTGGTCCCTGTAAGCAGCAACCGCATCTACCACCGCTCGTATCCGATGAGGCCACATTGCAGGCCCTCCAGCACTCCTTTCGAAATCTGGCGCTCCTTCACCAAACCATCCATTACCGTAGATCCCGCCAGGAGCTGTATTACCAGGAATGACAGGCTGAGGGCCCGGCCATCTCGGTAGAGTCGCATCGAGCGCAGCTACGATTTTCCTATCAATCTCAGCTTGGGATTGCCTCGCTCGATCCGATACGCTTGGCGATGCAGGTGTCGTATTAGGCAGAGAGCTAACCCGTGTTGGAGTGGCAGGCCGTTGCATGGCCGCTTGTAAGGTCTGCACAGGTACAGGAGTGGGGAGTTGAGGTGGAGGGACAGGCGAGGGACCTGCGACTGGCGCTGGCAAAGGTGTTTTCACTACGGGAGGCGCAGTGCCTAGAGTCGGGGCCGGGGCAGAAGCTGGTGTTGGCGTGAGCATGGGTGTCGAAGCTTTCAGAGGAGTAGGGATCGGCACTTTGACCTTTAAAGGCGTTGATGCCGAAGCTACCGAAGCGCGCGTCTTTGTTTCTTTCTCGGGGATAGTAGGCAGCTCGCTTGCAGCTGGAGTGGCTGCTTTCGTCTCCGATAATGTTGGCGGCAATGATCCACGTCCTGGAGTTCCTTTCGAGGTCGTCTCGGGCAAAGGTGTGGCTGACTTGCTGGGTACGGTAGAAGTTCCTCGTTTCTTACGTGGTCGTCCGGCGCTGCTATGGTATGGGTCGGTATGGGAGAAGATACCTGCTTCTGCACGAGACGCCCACTCGGCGTGTATTTGGTCCTATGCAAGATGAGGAGGATAAGTGGATCGCCCTGGCTGCTTTTTTTCCAAATATTATTAGGTTATACGATTCTCACCTCTAGACGTTTGGCATCTGACCAAATCAAGGATTCCTCTTCGTTGTCTGAGAACGAGTAGAATGGGATAGGAGAGTTCCCGATCGGTAAGCAATGTATCTCTCGTTTCGGTCGCAGTGAGGTATATTCGATATGCTCTGGGGGTCGACTCACAATGCTTGGCGTTAAGGAAGACAAGATGCAGCTGTTTGAAGAATGCCTCGGGATTTGGATAGTGTTGGGAACCCAATTGAGTCTACAAACATACGAGTACGGATGCGATGTTAAGCACGAATGGACATGGTCAGCTTCCGGCTACTAGGAAAGTGAACGAGAAGAGTTCCGTGGGCACTGTATTCGAGTTGAGATGGCTTGGAATTCGGTGCGACGAGGAAGAAGCAGCAGAAAGCGGTTGGAGTAGGGGTTGGGGTTATTTTGCTCACTGATATGTTGTCTAGACATTCGGGTTCAGGTATAGCTTGATAATAATCATCGTACTCTTCTTTGTCGGGTAATTCACGAAAGATATCCACCATCCGCCGGCTGCACAAGCAGACGTTTTCAAGCTGTATCAGTATACAATTCCACATTGTGCGAGGCTTTTATTCTATCGCCAGCAACATCTAGCCATGTACTCACTTTCCATCTTTAGCCTTGTATACTCCCTCGAGTATCTCTTTACATGCATTCCATTGAGGCTCTCCCATGCCCTTGTTATCTAACAAACCAGGGTAAGAAGTCGGTATATGCAACGCGTTTCCTTGTCCTTGACCGCCGCGTTGACGCGATCCGCTAGCTTTCCGGGGCGGCATAGTGAAGTGGGTGAGATGATGATGATGTCGTCAACAGCGGAACAACGACAGGATTGGGCAAGTAGTACTCTTTGAGATAGTCGAGTCCTTGACTGCAAATATCTTGAGGTCGAAGGTGGTATATACCTGATAAGATGCTGAGTTGGGAGGTTGAAATCATGCATGACATGGAAAGGCGTCAACATGGGAAGCTACCGCTACCATACCGTAGCAACAATTAACCCTTGAACATTGATTTCGGGCAAAATCACGTGTTCAGGCATTACAAATAAATTGTAATCGCTCAGGAAGTGTGTATGTGCCAGTTTTTGTAGTGACCATTGTGACCATTAGAACTGAATTACTGATAAGATGCAAACCTTGCATAGTGGGGGATTCATGTTCCGGCGTTCTCTACGCGAGCGACCTAGTGAGCAGGTAGTCAGTCACCTCTTCAATACCTCTCATATGGATCATCGTATTATCCTACACTTCTAGATTACTTTGTTCACGCCTTGTGCAAGTGGAACAGGTGCCCGTCTTCCCGTCCCCGCCATGCTTGATCACGTATCTATATCTCATCAGAGTGAGTCTTGAACGCCGGTCCACTCGCTCGGCTCGGCTCGGCTCATCCCATCCCAGCCGGTAAAGTTTAGCGGAGAAATCAACCCACTGCTGGCTGTCCTCCTCGCTTCCAAGGTGAATCCAAGGTGATAGATAAACTGATTGTGTTTTGAATCCTTGCCTTGCCCGGCTCTGCAGATGGCCTGATCCTCTGGTCTCGTTCGTTCACACCGACTTTTGCTTCTCTCGCTCAATCACCAGCTTCGCCGGTCAATGCCCTGATCAAAGAGGCGTTCATTGAAGGCAAGACGAGAGGCGAAGAAGAGGGCTTTGAGAAAGATGGGTATAGCGTTAGGTGGACTATGGAGAATGGCTTAGGGCTCGTGTTCGTGGTATGTCAAGCTGCCTTTCTCCTGTCCTTTCTCCCCTTTCCTACTGGCGCATGCATGGATTACAGCTTGCTGAAATCACATTTCGATAATTACTGATCGGTCACGTCACTCACAGGTGGTATTCCCCGCCCTCGTACCACTCACATACATTCCCGAGCTGCTACAACGGATGAAACAGCTCTTCATCTCCCTCTTCCAGCCATACCTTCAACCGCTCATCGAATCACTCACCACGGGTACGCTTGTGCTGTCCTCAGCGTCATCGACGGCTTTGCAGGTCTTCAAGGAGAAATTGGTGGCGGAGAGGTGGGACGCTATCTTTGATAGGTGTTTGAGGAATTGCGAGGGGGTGAGTCCGGCTTATCATCCATCATTTGACGTGATATCTATCCGTGCTTTTCCAGTAGCTGATATACATCACGTATTGATGTGCCTTCCGTCTCTCGCAGACCAAGAAGCCCACCCGGACACCAATCGCCCTGCATAAGCAGGCTCAGCTGAACGCCGCTTCTGACGCATCAAGTGAGATAACGTGTTACGGTTCCTATGAAACTGACGGCATCTCGCTGATATATCTCAATTTGCTGGTTCAGCCCCTGCTCTTTCAGAGACTGAAGGAACGCCCGTGTCAGCAGAAGAGATAGCTAAGAACGTGGCGGCGCTAAAGAGCAAGATAAAAGGTGGTAGAGGCAAGGGTGGGCGAGGACGTGATGGGTGAGTGAATTACCTAGTCTAGTGTTGCTCTTACGGTTGAAGGGCAACGTGAAACAATGCTGATATGCTGATCCGCGCAATTTCAGCATGTCGCCATCACCCTCGCCCTCGCGAAAGAGCACCGCGCCCGCCGGTGCCTCAGCGAAACTCATGCGAAAATGGGGTGACTCGCCTGTTTCAGCAGAAGATATGGCCGCTCTCGATTACTCCACACCCGCGGATAACTCAGCACCTGTTGACACCGACGGACTTGTATCCAACGACGCATTGGGAACGAGGAACGCTTCGGGCGCTTATGAAGTCGCGGACTGGGATTATAGAAGACTAAAAGTGGACGATCTTCCCTCGGAGGAAGAGATCCTCGCGAGGCGTACGAACAGATTAACGGTCTCGGCGGAGAGGAATGAAGTGGAAGAGGCTAAGGATACCACCAGCACGTGGAGCAATATGTTCTCGAGGTTGACGGGAACCAAGACGCTCACGGCCGAGGATCTGAAGCCTGTGTTGGTGGAGATGGAGAAGCATCTGATGAGTAAAAATGTAGCCAAGGATATCGCTGAGAAACTTTGTGAGAGCGTTGGTGCCGCTCTGGTCGGTAAGAAGCTCGGCGGCCTGAACAGTGAGTAGCACCATCCGCCGATCTTTCTATCTCGTCCAGTATGTGCGTCAGAGGCAGACTGCCGTGAAGAAGTCCAGGTCGATGCTCATATTCAATGTTCTATGTTCTATGTTCTATGTTCATTCTTGTTCTTTTTCTTTGGTGCATAGGCGTAAAGTCCGAAGTCCAAAACGCTCTGTCTGTCTCTCTGACGAGAGTTTTGACGCCCAAAACATCGACCGACATCCTGCTCGAGATCCAACGAAAACGAAACGCATCATCCGTCTCAAACCCCGATTCACCTCCTGATCCGTACGCACTGACTTTCGTAGGCGTGAACGGTGTGGGCAAGTCGACCAACCTATCGAAAGTGTGTTTCTGGCTTCTTCAGAATGGCCTCAAAGTCCTCATTGCGGCGTGCGACACGTTCCGAAGTGGCGCGGTCGAACAGCTCAGAGTACACGTCAGGAATCTCGGAGCATTAAGTCAGGAAATGGGTGGAGGGAAGAAGATTGAACTTTACGAGAGGGGTTATGGCAAGGACGCGGCCGGTATTGCGAAAGACGCGATTGCCTATGGTGAGTGGGGTCCGGCGCTGATTGTGACTAAGATACCTATCGCTTGAGGCGAGGCGCGGCGCATAGCATAGCTTCGGCATTCTGGACTTCACGTCTTGGTATAATCCAGCGACATACGGCTGATCATCCCTCTATCCCTTTGACCAACCATGCCTTTACGACGTCATTATTGCACGTTCACAGCCAAGGAGAACCGCTTCGACGTTGTCTTGATCGACACAGCAGGCCGAATGCAAGACAACGAACCTCTAATGCGAGCGCTGGCAAAGCTCGTCTCGGTCAATAACCCCGATAAGATCATTTTCGTCGGTGAGGCTTTGGTCGGTAACGAAGCTGTTGATCAGCTCAGCAAGTTTGATCGGTCCCTGAAAGATTTCTCAAGCGCCGGTGGGGTGGGGAAAAAGAGGGGCATCGATGGGATTATCTTGACCAAGTTTGACACGATTGTGAGTTGACTCAGATCTGCCGCTGTTGTTTGCTCTCAAGGTCTACCTACCCTTCAGTTCTGCTTGAAGACACACGTCACATGTCCTCCGGGTCGGGCCCTCTGATGACGGAGAACACCCCTGTTCTCTGGCCTTCTGTTTATGGTATAGCAGATGCTGACTATACACCTCATATGATCTCATCTGGCAGGACGACAAAGTCGGCGCAGCGCTCTCTATGACGTACGTGACGGGCCAGCCGATCCTGTTCGTTGGGTGCGGCCAAACATATACCGATCTTCGACAATTGAGGGTCAACCATATTGTCCAAGCTCTACTTTCATAATAAGTTACGAGTACTACTACCAACGAGCCCGAAATCAGTTCATATCTTATACTAGTATAACATTGATGCGCACTGGAGTTTGGCATACTTAAACACATTTTTCGATCGCTTGGTGTATAGGTTATAGGTTATTCAGTATGCACTTGTATTCTATAACATGCAACTTTTGTACAACAAACATCACTCAGTGAGATTTTACTGATACACAGTACATGTACGAGCTGAATAAGTGAATGATTCACAAAATCGGGAAAGGATCTTGAGAGGGTCGGTCATACAGCTGGCCGGTCCGACGCTTCAGATACACCCATTTCCAACCCAAGATCTTCGCTTAGCCCTCGCAGCAGACCAATCATCTCCTTGATCTCGTCCATGTCTCCCTCGCCGGCTCTGATCACATCTTGCCAAGCTGATCTGACTGCGTCACGGTGCATTTCCCTCGCTGTGATGATCGCTTGGTCCCTCTCCACCTTTAGGTGCGCCAGTGAAAGATTTTCATCTCCCTCGAGTTTTCTTCTCTCGATCTCTTCGACGAGTCCATGAGAAGAGATTGTCCTGGGCGATGTTGGACTGAACACATTATCTTTCAGCTTGAATTCAGCGTCTTTCGTATGAGTATCTGTTACTGGTAATTGTCGAGGACGAGAAGGCGCAAACCGGCTGGTGGCAAATCCGAAATCTAGCGGATCGACCATCGATCCACTCCCGTCTCCTTCGCCGTCGGCAGTATCAGCATCATCATCTTCGCCTGTGAAACTAAGCTCGAGGTCTTTAAGCTGCTGTTGATCGTCAAATCCACCACTGGTGCATGATCCCCAACCATAGTCATGGTCATGATCGTGGTCGAGACCAAAATCGTGAGCGTTATTGTGGGCGGTATTGGTGCAGGTAGTTGACACTAGTCGTGGAAGGGCCGGCGTTGAGAAATTAGCTGTGGGTATACGGGTTGTGGGTGTTCCTATGGAGGTGTAAATGGATGAGGATGCGGACGATGAGACTTGCGAAGATCGAGATGGGGTTCCGAGACCTGGCGGAGGCGTAATTCGTCATGGAGAAACACATTGGCCGAGTCAGATTTTTCTTTTCTTTCACTCTCTGATGGTGTAGTCATTCTCTTGAAAAGATCAGGATCTGCGTGACATGCGTCTTTCTCCTGACAAGGAGAAAAAGCGATTGATGTGATAACTCCACATGAACCGTCACTCACCGGGACAAAACTTGATAGCGTTACTCGGAGTCTTCTCATGATTCTCACGGAGCGGTGAACTCGTACTAGCACTCGTGGTCGTGGTCGCGTTTGATGTCTGCCGGCTAGCAGAACAATGCCCGATATCGCTCTCAATCAGAGTAGTTGATTGTATCTTTGTCGAAAGAGGGTTCTTGCCTCTGGGTCGAAGCGAATGCAAACGTCCATTCTTACTAGCTTCGACTACAGTACTGATAGAACCACCAGGTGCCTTATCGCTGGTCTTCCTGTGGGCTTCGGCGCATCTCAGAGAGATTATTGATCGCTGGGCTGAAACCGTTCTCCTGGGGGCTAAGATGCTCGAGCTTGCTTTCGGAGCGACTGTGGCCGAAAATTGAGATTGAGGTTGAGGTTGGAGCAAGGCGCCAGCGGAAGGTGTGACTCCACTCTCAGCGTTGGTGTTGGGAAGAAGTTTACGCTTGGCCGGGGGCTTGGTGTGGGTGCTGGTGTCAGTGTTGTTTTTGTTGAGAGCAAGAGCCGATCGAGCAGGTAAGAGTCTCCTAGCCACTGAGCCTACACCTTTTCCTTTTGTCGAAGTGATCCTCGCTGGACCGGTGCCATCGGATGTGTACATACGTTTCTCGCCAGTGGCGGCAGTAGCCTCGGAGGTCACTATGGGTACCAGCACGGTTGAAGATGGGTTAGCTGGTATCGTTGACGTTGTACCGGCCTTTCGATTAGCGGCCCCCGCACGAAGCGGTATTGAAGGTTGTCTTGATAGAGCGGGTTTTCCAAGTCTTCCAAGTTTGATAGGAGGGCCGAAGCGAGCCGAGGTCGAGGATGCGGACGCTGATGTTACAAGTTGGGGAGGCCCGATCGATGGATTGGAAGCTGCTCGGGGTAAGCGTGATCGAGTCTCCATGGCGGGCAATGATATCTCTTCCTTTTAGGGAACTATCTTTGATTCAATGCTATGGATTACAAGTGGATTGTATTGTTACAGTAGTAAAGCATACAGTTGTACCAGTAAGAGTAAGATCAAGAACAGGTTCCTCTCGAGAGTATTCTGTTTGCTCAGTTGTCATATGCCAACGCACCATAGAGTATAGTTATTTAGTAAATTAGTAGATGATCGTTCAACTTGATAACAGGTACGAGTACCCAGTGCCCAGTACAAAGTACATCATTTGCATCATATCATATGCATCAAATGGTCAGAGCGCACTTTATACAAGTCAAGAGTATATATACAAGTTACAATACGAGTAATGTAACAACACTGATCATCACTCATAGGTGAATTGCCACTCGCAGGGCACGTAACCTGACATTCGTCATTACAGTGAGATTGGAACACCCGTCGGCAAATGCAACTGGAACATTTACGCCTGTCACCCATCCTTTTTTCCCCTTAGCCAATTCTTCTTTTTACACTCATCTTCGACATCTTGTAGTAATCATCCTAAAGTCTGGCTTTCTTGGTTCTTGAGCACCATTGATGTACACATACCATCGCTATTACTGTAAGATCGAAACACAAACAAGACGATTCCAGAGAAAAGCTCAAGAGATTCACCGAATCTGACCAAACGCGAATATCACCTCGGCCCTCATATGACCGCGCAGTCACTCGACAAAGTAAAGCGCAACATCAGCACGATTGTCGAGCTAGCCATATTTTTCGCAACAGCACCGAGGAACAGGCTAGCGGGAATCAGCTCACCCACTCGACCTCTCTGCAATCAAGTCAATCCGTTGATAAGGGAAAAGCGCAGCATAGTCGTCTTCATTAGCTCACACAAGAAATCTATCGAAAATAAGAACGACGGTAGAGTGGGGTAATAATACATGGAACCCCTTTATTCCCAACCGTCTGATCGAATAGGATCATCGTCTACCTCTACCTCTACCTCAGACATAAAGGTGGTTGCTCGACTGAAGCGTAATTTGGGACACGACCCAAACGCACCATCTAGCATGTCATCGACCATATCGAATCTGTTTGGTGGGACGCCCACGACCGCATCCGACTCTGGATCGACATCGTCGACGCAAGGATTGTTTCCTACGCAGGCTAACGCGGGAGATAATAGAAACCGGGGACCTAATGTGTATTATCTAGTAGTGAGTTGCCCATGTGTCACAAGTTTTGCATCCAAGCCATCTAGTTGAAGATTCTGTGTATATATATGATTACACTGCTGATGGTTCACCTTAGTTCCTCGGTATTCTTGTCATCCTGATGATGATAGCGGGCTGCTTGGCCATTCGAGCGATCCGCGTACGTCGGCGGTACAGAACGGCGACTCAATTAGCGCTAGCCAGAGGCGATCCTATACCTGGCGGAGAGGCGTATTGGGGACTGGGCGGAATAGGAGGCTGGACGCCGGATGGGTTTGACAGGTTGGGGAATGTCGAGAGAGAGCTGAGAAGGAGAGAGAGGGACAAGAAGAACAAGATGCCTGTGCCTGTGCTCTTTGAGTCTGAGGTGCATCAGAGCAGGGATATTGAGAGTATGCAAGAGATGTTGAGGGCGCGAGAGGGATATTCCCTGGGCAGGGAAGAAGAGATGGATGGACTGTGGAATGCTGAGGTGAGTCAGACTGTGCGGATACCAACAAAACGCAATCTCGGCTTCTTTTCTCCTTCGTCGGGCATCCTTACTGTCACATCTACACTCTGGAGAAGATTGTTAATCTGATTCGGGATGGTTTCCGTCATAACAGCCTGTATCTATCCAATCCTTACGTCCGAATGATCCCGCACCCCTACCTCAACAAAGCAATCCTACACCCCTCCAGACACCTCGACCTCGCCCGGGACACTTGTTCAGCTTCCGACAACACCTTGCTTCCTTACAGCTGCCCCATACACCGTCCACGCCTGAAGTTTTGCTCCCTGAGGACCGAGACGCACGAGCAGCAGCACAAGCTGATCTGTTACGCAAAGAGACGGAGAAAGAGATTGATAGGGAGCTCATGCCTGGTGAAGAAGTTAGAATGGCATTTATGATTCAAATGCCCACGCCCACGCTTACGCCGGATCAGACAGCGAATGGGGCTAGGGGAAAGCAGAGATCCGCTTGGGATGATGAGGATGAGCGAGTCGGATGGGAAGAAGGGATGGAGCTTGGTGTATGGGAGGGAAGGCTCGGTCCGATACCGCCTGAAAGTCTTCATTCCGCTGAGGTCGCATGGAGGAAACGGGTCTCGTCAGATGCGGACAGCCTAGAGTAAACAAGATGGTCATTACTCCGTCATACTCCGTTATGAGGTACCATCTATATACCTCACGATAAAAAGGAGAAGAGTGGAGGGAAAATCATCTGGATATGATCTTGGTTCTCTGATCTTCTATTTTGGTCTCTGCTGCAGCCTGTGACGGCATGATGTACTGTAGCATATACGATTCAGGTTCCTGGAAACGCCTCTAGAGATGTATATGTACGTGTATCTTGATGACCAGTCGCAACCTCTCGTCTTTAGGCCTTCTTTCACCAAGTCAGTGTGTCAAGCTTAAGATGGATGTTTGCCACCCTGCCACCGCTAGTTACGTAATCTTGATGTCCCGTTGTTCTGTTGTGTTCGCTTTCGTCTCGTCGATTAGCATCGATGAACTACTTCTGTACTCTATCCACTGATCTCATTCTTCTGCATGCTCACTTTCTCACCATTATTTTGCATTGCCAGGCTACACCGCCAAAGACTTTATTTTTCCCAGTGACAAAAAGACAAGAATCGCCATCAAAACAGAATGGAAGCCGAATTGCAGACTTTCAAGGACCAGCTGGCCTATGTCAGCTTATCGCTCGAGTCGGACCCCACAAACGATGATCTCCTCAAACTGAAAGCGGAACTAGTGGAGCTCATTGATCTGACCCAACAGGCTATGGGCCATCCTGCCGCATCGGCTGCTTCAACTTCCGCATCCAGCTCAGCCGCCGCTGCAAAAGTCGACAGTAAGGACAAGGGCAAGGGCAAGGCGGCTAGCGCGAATCCGACACCGGCGCCAACGCCGGGCGCGTCGGGCAAATGGCAGGACAATGGTCAGTACAAGGCTGGAATGGATTGTATGGCCAAGTACAAGGATGGCAAATGGTGAGTCATTATATATATATATTTCTGGCTTTTAGCCGATCCGCATGCCGTGTGCTCAGGCTGACGAACACCTGTTCACTCCCCAGGTACCCGGCCAAGATCAACGCTGTGATCGGCTCGCCTGACCAACCTCTGTACACCATCACATTCAAAGGCTACACCTCGTCCACCAATGTGCCCCTCGCCTCATTACGTCCAAACGACCCAACAGCGCCTATACCTGTACCGAAACGGAAGCCGGAGGAGATGACGGACAAGGAGAAGGAGAAGAAGAAGAAGAAGGGAGAGAAGTGGATGGAGAACCAAAAGGCCAAGGCGGATGAAATTAAGGATAAGAAGAATGCGTGGGAGAAGTTTGGTAAGAAGGCACACAAGAAAGGTATTCATATCTCTGGGTGAGTGCAGCGTATCTTGGTGTATTCGCATAGACATGCTGTCGAGATTTTTTCCCCCTGCTGACTAGTGCTATTGCAGTCTCGAAGGGAAATCAGTATTCAGGACTCCGGACAATCCATTTGGTGAGTTGACGGATGCTTCGACTCATGGAGGTGTAGTGGAGACATGGTTGACAAAACTTGTTTCTTTCACAGGCCGAGGTACGCTTGTCCGATTTTTGCCAGCTGATTTGGTTGATTTGCTGACTTGTTTGAACCTTGTAGTTGGCGTTGTCGGCTCTGGTCGGGGGGTCACCGAATACGAGAGGATGGGCAAACACAAGTTCGACGCGGATCAGGAGTAGAGTACCGCACCCTGGCAACGGCTCCTCCATCTATTTTGTCCACTTGATAAGGGGTCGTCGTTCACAACCGTCTTACCAGCTGTCCCCTGATCGATCGATCGGAAAAATCACAGCCGCCCGATGGACTCCATCCCATATCGTTCTTTGGCCGATGGTTGATCCCCGCATCAGATTCAAGCAAGTCCTATACACACAGTATTCCACCACAAAAACCCAAAGCAGGAAACAACGATCGTGTTTTCTGGTTCCTTCCCCTTCTATCGTTGCTGTGAATTGTGCTGAGTTATTCTCGATTCCATTCCCAGCAAATACCATTGCGGCGGGCGTATCCTCCGAATATGAACGCAGCGGTATGTGTACGTCCATGCATCTGGTATAATGCCACATGATTTACATTGTATCTGAAGTTATGAATCACAAAACTACATTCTAATTGCAAATACGAGCGAGCTCATCATCTGAATCTCGATACCTGCCTAACGCTCGTATAGTATCCTTCCGCCTTCGGCATGATATGCTCGCCTATCTTGGGTTGCTGCGCACTGGAGGACTACCCATAGGACCCAGAGTAAGAGCGCGACGATGTTGACGCTACGGTACCAAGAATCGGACCGGTCAGCTTTACGGACAATACTGATAGCATTTAGTACTAGCGATTGTCAAGCGTCGGCCATGGGGGCGACGCTTTGTTGATTTCATGTCAGGATGCAGGAAGTGTTTTCGCCGACTTACAAGTAGCCTAAGACATCAGGTCTCAGGTCGAGATCTTTTTCCTCCCTTGCGATGCCCCATACGGCATTATCTATCGCCAGAAGCGTGCCCGTGGCAAGCGTCAACACGACGGTGATGGCTCGCGAGTACCAAGCTGGCTTGCGAATCACTCTCGACCATGTATCGCGCTTTAGCTCTCTGGATGAGCGATATCGGACCTGGTTCAGACAAAGGGCGACGAGGAAGACGAGATAGGTGATGAGGAGGATAGACAGGACGAGATGGAGTAAGAGGAGTAGAGGCAGGCTGGCGATGGGCTCAGGCCAGGAGTTATCGTAGAGGAACTGCCGGGTTCTACCAGACGAGACGGGTACCAAACATCAGCAAATTCCGTATTTTCAGGAGATGGCTTGGTTCACGATTGGTTCCCGAAGCGCCGGGATCTCCAATCGATACTTACGAAGTTTTCTGCCCTGCCAAGCTGAAGCCTTGAGCGCCGATGCGAAATCCCTCGATTGCCCCGCTCCTTGCAGACCCACTTCTTCCATCCGAGTACACCCAAACGGGTACGTCCCAGAAACCAGCCAGGAAGCAGAGGACAGCTATGGTCGCTGGTACAGCCAACAGTAGGAAAGTTTGGATGAACGGGGTGCCAAATGAACATGCACAGAGGATGAGAGGATTGCACCTGTCTGAGGTCGAACGAGATCGAGATCGAGAAGGACGTGAGCGTGAGCGAGAGCGGGAGGAGCTGTCATGGCCCATTTTAAATTGTCTTTTGATGCCTTCTACTCTGTAAGCGGTACGGATTGACAAGGAAAGAAACCTGTTTGTTCACCTGTTCATGAACAACCCGGTCGGAAGATAACCAATTGTGCTATGGTAAATGAACTTATTATATTGGCTTGCTAAAACGACTCAGACATCAGGTAACCGAAACAGCCGCAAAGGAGAAGTCGGGACACCAGCGGACAAAGGATGTTAACGTTGCGACATGTTTCGCCTTTGACGATACAATCGGTTGGTCTAGCAAATCGCTTTATCCGAAAGGTGCAACTTGGAAGACTGCCAGCAACACCGTGGAAACACGCTATAGTCAATTCATGCGCAAATAATGTCCTCCAGTATAAACATGGATGGGCTAAGATGGTACGTGTAGAGGGTCAAAAGGAATCGTCAAGTCAAATAGAGTATTTCGAGCATGGAAAGAGGAAGTCAAATGTAACAACGCCGCGCAGCGACAAGTCGAGGTTGTGGTCTGCGTTTGAGAATGGCGGGATGGGGCTTTCGGCAAAAAGCAAAGGAGGTGAGGGGAAAAAGTCCGTGGAGTGAGTTTTTCAAGTCTTCATCTGAAAGACGCTGCGACAGTCTCTACCGTTGTGTGACTAGAGCAGAGTTGAGCGCGGCGCCGAGTCGATGTAGCTCGGGTATCAACCATTGTGGAACGGCGTTCACTGCCCACTTAAGCGGGAGGAGTGTTACCTTCGCCACCCTGGCCACCGCCGCCGGTACCAGGAGAGCCGGGAGCAGGAGAGCTGCCACCACCGCCACCTCCGGGTCCCTCGTCACAGTCCTCACCACCACTGGGACTGCCGCCACCACCGCCGCCGCCGTGGCCGGGGGAACCGCCACCGCCGGGAGAACCGCCACCGCCGACGGGAGATTTGCCACCACCGCCACCGCCAGGCATACCTCCGAAGCCCTCCTCGCAGTCCTCACCGCCGGGACCACCACCACCACCACCATGGCCGGGCATACCACCACCACCAATGGGAGACTTGCCACCACCGCCGCCAGGCGAACCGGCGATGCCACCTAGGAAGTCCTCACAGTCTTCTTCGGGAGCGGCAGGAGCGGGAGACTCACAGCCCTCACCCTCACAGCCGGGGGATGAGGGAGGCGGGGAGGCAGGAGGTGCTGGAGCCTCTGGGGCCGGAGCGGGAGCTTCGGGAGCAGGTGCAGGGGCAGGTGCAGGAGCGGGAGCTGGGGCGGGTGCGGGTGCGGGTGCGGGCGCAGGAGCAGGAGCGGGCGCGGGGGCGGGAGCAGGAGAGCTACCAGCGCCAGTGTCGGAGCCACCGCCACCACCGGTTTCGGGAGCTGGCGCAGGAGATTCAGCGGGCATAGCAGCCATGCTGGTCTCGCCGCAGTTCTCGGTACACTCCTCGGGAGCAGGAGGAGGTGCAGGAGCTGCAGAGGGCGAGGGGGCCGGGGCGGGCTGAGCAGCGACCGAGGTGTTGGGGTTGGCGATGGGAGCGGCGCTGACTCCTGTGTTGATGCAAATGAGGGTCAGTCAGTATATGATCAGATGAAGCCAAGGAGGTAACGAGGTGCAGGACTCGACTTACCCATCGCGAGCAGGTAGAGAAGAGCAAAAGAGAGTGAGATTCGCATTGTGCTGCTAGTCTATGTCTAAGTCAGGTAAATTGCTAGAGCCGGGTAGCTGATCAACGGGGAGGGGGAGCTCAGTAGTGTAGGTGCAAGGGAAAGTGGTTGGTTGGGAATGGTCTTGTGTGGGGAACAGGGGATTTGACTGTTGTCTGAGGAAATAGAGTTGAGAGCTGACTAGGTTGAGGTTTATATATCTCTTGAGAGGTCCATGAGTGGGCGTTACTCGCTAGGTCTGAAAATAATGCGCCGAGGTGACTTGAGGGGATCGCGCTACCCCTTACCGTAAAGATTGGAGCTCGCATAGCTTTGTTCTTGGGCGTGGGTCAGTGTCAAGACATTCTGTGGGAAGATGGTCACCCCGAAAGGGGTCGGGTTGGGCGATATGGAGTAGTTGTGAGAATGAGCGAGGGTGTGGGTGATTATTGTGACGATTGGGATGATCGTGTCAATCTGATGTCCTTTCCTTGGGAATTGGAAGGGCGACCAGACTTTCCATTGTCCTGGAGCCTGGAAAGTGTGTGTGTAGGACACAGTGAGAAGATGGTGCGCAGAGGGAAGAAGTTGTGGCCCAAAGGGGATGTTGTCTGCCTTTGAAAAGCCAATTTGCCGAAGGACCAAATTGTAGAGCGAGGAGAAGCGGATGACTGGTAGTCCAAAGGCTAGACTTCATGGGAAGGAGAAACGACCATTCCGTCGAATCGAGCTGGGCGATCGAGGATCATCCCGGGATAGATCTGATATCATCTGCATGGACCAGTGAGATACAAAGAATAGGAGTGGAAATGACAAGACCGAAACGATTCTTTCCCTCGTGAGCTGTTCACACTCGCGTGAAAAAATGGACGTGCGAAACGTTCTCTTAGTCTGAAGGGTTCAATGGGTGTACCAGGTGGAAAGGGCCTTTGTCAACCGACTGAAACTAGGTAGATAGAATGCATACAATCTTCACCAACAACAGTGTGCGTAACGCAATAAGTAAATCTCCCTATCAACCCCGTAAAATTATGATTACGCTAAAGAATGACAGTATAAGATACGAGTACTTTTGACAATCCAACCTTAGGATACTGTATCCTCATTACAAACTAAAACTTCTTCCGCGATCCCTTTGCCCTACAACGTCGCCCGTTCTCACCAGCGCAAGACTTGGACTCGACCCTCCTTTGTAGTGAATGGATAAGGGTATGTTGCCTATCCGAAAGCTTCCTTCTCTTCGACTTAAGGGAGGTTACCCGGCGTGGGACCAAAGTAACCGACGTCGGGGATGGGCAGACGCCTACATGCGACATCTTCGCAGCCCTGGTATTGAACGGTGTTGCCCCACCAGTTGACCTGTACATCGGGGATGGACATGCAGAAGAAGATGACGACGGCGGCGATGGCGATACCACACTGCCATGCGGCGGCGAGCACAAAGTTGTACCTGGGAGCGGGGGCGTATTAGCCATGTGTGGTATAAGCTGGTACGGCGAAGAGGATGCACTCACTTGGACCAGAAAGCGAGATGTCGCTTCTTGACCCAAAGCCAGGAGATACAGGCGACGGGCACCGAGGGCCACATGTAGCTCAGGTTGTAAGGAGCCCTATAGTAGTCGCCGGAGATCATGAGATCAGCCATGCGTCTTAGCTTTGGGGCATGCATTTCGACTTACCAGTTGATACCACCGTAGCAGAGCATGACGGGGTGGAGCTGCCTGATCCAAGTGGTTCGGGGGAATCGCTTTCGGAGGAAGTAGAGGACTGAAAGATGGCATGTCAGCAAGGGAACAACACGCTGGATGGGCTGTCCAATCACTCACTGAACGGAAGAGCGAACCCAATCGGGAAACCCGCAAGTAAAGCGTTGTACTGCCCATTCTTACCGAACAACTTCTTGGGTCCAAGCGTTCCCCAGAAGACGGCGGCGGTGAAGAAGGTGTTGATACCAGGGCAGGAGAATCCGAAGGGCGCATCGGCGGTACAGACACCTGAAATCTTGTTCATCTGGAAGTTGAACACACCGGTACAGATGAAGGTTGACACGAGGGTCGCGACCATTTGGGCTGCAAATGTGTTCCTAGGCGGGATCTTGACATAGTGAGCGAGCTTGAGATCGTTTGAAAAGTAGATCGCCTGAGCCGTGGTGATGTAGCCGAACGCCTTGAAGTAGTTCATCGCCAGGGCGTTTCCAGGTGTCCAAGCACCTCCGATCAGCTCGGCAAGCACGTTCATCGTGACCTGAAGACCAGTAATGGCAGTGACGAGGCCGACGGGGATGATAAAGACGAGACCCATGGCGATACCGAAGAGCACGACTGCCGGGTTGGTGTAGGTCTGCCATGCACCGATGCCTGCCATACCAAAGCCCATGGCGCCGAGGAGTACAAGCAGGTACCACCACTCTGGCACCTCGGGGTAAGATCGCATGAGTCTACAGTGAATGTCTTCGGAGAGGTCATCCTCGACGGCGTCTTCTCTTCCACGTCGAATGCTCTTCCAGAGGCCTTTGAAGCCGTGAACGATTTCTCGTCGGTGGAAGAGGAACGCATACGATGCCGTCGCGGCGTACTGTGCGAAGAACCAAAAGTAGATAACCGCGTTACCCGCAGCCATCCAGGGCTGAGAGTACTTCTGGTACTTTGCGTGGTCGAAGATGCCTCGATGGTCGATGACTTGCTGCACGTCGAAAGCTTTGCCTCGGTTGTCGAAGACGTGGTTGCTGTTGATCGGTAAATAAGCCGTGTTGTAGGTGTTGGTCCAGTAGAAGGCAATGATCATGAACAAGCCAATGATCATGCCCAGGAACTGGTTTAGCGTAGAGAAGACGGGCACGACCAAGGGGTTCCAATCATAGGCTGTGAGGATGTTGAAGTCAAAGGTGGGCCAGGGATTCACTCCCAAGCCATTGTTAAATCCCACAATGTTGTTGAGCGTGACGTTGTTGGGACTGATCCAGCTGATCCAGTTGAATGTGGAGAGAGCGGTGAACAGGTAGCCAGGAAGCCAGAACCAGACGAACATGGCGACGAAAGCGACAAAGAAGAACTTCATTCGTGTCCAGGTATAGAGTCGTTGGAAGGGACCGGGTACGGCGGGATCAGATTCAGAGTGGAAAGCTCGGTTCAGGGCGATGGTGACGAGGGAAGCAGGCCAGACGCAGTAACTCGGGTAGATGAGGAACCGACGAGCGAGACCGGCGAGACCGTAGCCGCAGAAGTTGGTACCCAGGCCGATGAGGATCTACATATGGGTCAGTGGGATTGCGATGTGTCGTGTGTCAAAGGACTGACTCACCTGATAGGCGAAAGACGCGGCATAAGCTTGGTTGAAGTACTGAGGCAAGTATTGTGACAAGATGATGTTGGTGGTGTAAGGCGTGTTGTATCCGACGGTGGCCATGATAGTGATGAGCATGTGTTCCTTTTTGTTGAACTTGCCCGGATTCATACTGTGTCGCTTGCCAAAGAGGGTGATTCCCCAGTCGGGCAGGAGCTTTTCACAAAGCTTTCCCGCGGGGACTGCAGTGACGATAAAGTCAGCTAGAGCTCCAAAGAGTATATGCAACAGTTGTGATCAACTCACAGGCAAGAAGCTGCGCGACCTCGGAGGTGACGGTGATGGTAGGCTGCCTGATCGTGAAGAGCTGGTTGATGAAGGCGCCAGCAAAGACGTAGATGATACCGATGAACCATGTTCGGAAAGTGAACGATGCCATGTCGACGTCGTCCGTGTTCTCGACTACGGCTCTAACCTCGGCATACGGCGAGTTCTCCGTGACGAGGAGCGCCTCGAGCTTCATTTCGTGGATGAGCTCCTTGTGGGCCGAAGGATTGGTCATGACATCGGGATTGGACAGGAACTCCTTGATCCGCTCGAGGACGGACTGGGGGAAGTTCTGATCATGCTGATGCATCTCTTGGATTTGTGTCATGATCTGGGACATACAGTATATGGTCAGCGAAATTGAGCGACTCGTACGAGTGACGGCTATTCCGCTCACCAATTTCGTCCTCTCCAGCGACATCGACTGAAGGTGCGCCTCCGCTTCAAGCAGATCCTCTCCGGTGACATCCAGGTCACTGACATATGTCAGCTCAATCCAGGCCAGGTTGAACTTACTCTTTCGTCTCCGCCTCCCCGATGAAGAGATCCTTCTCTGCTACCTGTACGCTGATCTGATCGTATGTCAGTTACGTCCGAATACATGGTTGCACTCACCTCTCCCTCCAGACTGTTCTTCTCCCCCGGCGTGTAAGCCAAAGCCTCTGCCGAAACGTCCTTGGCTGGGTAGATCTCTTTAGAATCCATCGTTTTTGGTGGTTGGGGCGATTTCGGTCGTCTTTCGCGAAGTTCCCGTAGCCAGCCTCTATATACTCCGTGACCTTATCATCGCTGCAGACCTCGTATCTCGCCTGTCTTCTTTCTTATCGGTAAATGACCATCTCCCTCCTGCCTTTGCTATTGGCACGTCTTATCACGCACGTCTCGTGACTCTCGTCGCCATATCACGTACGGTCCGGACCATTTCGCGACCCATGCTGTCGACAGGTTGACTTTCCCCTGAGCCACAATCCACTTTAAACCAGGTTCCCTTGATCTTTGCTGTCCGCTGTCTGACCTCTTACCTCTGCCCTTTGCTTCCTGTCCTTTGCGGTCTGCTCTCCTCTCTCCGCTCTCCGCTTCTTCTCGAGCTATCTTCGGAAGAATGCTTCAGATAGCTTATCGCTCGTCAATGGACCACATGGTGCCGAACCGCGGCATCGAACTTGGGAGCATTTACGAGAGTGATGTCCAGATATTCTCGACTGCTGTACCACCTAAAATAGCCCAGTGCCACTAAATGCGTAACTCACCACTCCTATCAGTAGTCACCTCATGCTTCGATTCACTCCGAGGAGTTCTTTCCTCTCTCCATGATTGATTCACCCAAACACGCTAAACTCTAATGAACCTTTCCGTTCGCACCGGATTCCCACTGGTCACCATGCGGTGTCAGTGGCGCTATCATCCGTTAGCGTGTTAGTGGGGCCTTTGCGGCTTATGAAAATGTTTCATCTCGGCTAAAGGACTCTCTCTGTCTCTTGGAATTCAACAGGTGGCTCTGGTGGGATGCGATTCTCGGCCGTGTCGTTGCCGTTGCCTGTCGCGTGAGCAGCAGCGCAGTAGCGGAATCCCGCTAAGAAGATCTGCGAGAAGCTATCGGCTCTTCCATATAGCCGCTCGTTCCTGATGAAGGTGGTGTCGTATGGGTCGTTTGCGTAAAGACTGACATGGGAAGATGGAAGCTGGTGATAAGCCTCTAGAGTGATGACGAGCGAATGAGTGATTCGTAATTGATGAAAATGCAATCTCGCATAGATACGAGACTTGGGGGTTTAATTCTACGCTCGCCAATCAAATGCCGAACTAACAAGGACGAAGATCAGGTGCGAATGCGTTTGCAAAAGGTCCTGCCACGTCCTGAATGGATGAATGATCCTGAGATGTTCAGGAACAGAGAGCGGGCCCAACCGGCGCGCGCCCGCTCTCGGTGTGGCAACTAGCACTTCCCAACAACCAACGGTTCACCCTCTTCAAGCCTTATGGCATAAGGTAATATCTCCTTCATCTCTCAAGCCACATACAGTAGCTCCAAATTGGCTAGATCGACTTGGTTCCGGCTTCGCAATGTGTGCAGGCTCAAAGGAGGTATACACATGATGCACGCATACATGCATGCATATAGGGTGCATTTGAATCTTTCTTTGCATCTCTTTCCAATGGAAGTCTGGATGAGCCAAGGCAAGGGGACACGGGCGGGAGGTTGGGAGGAGGTAATGGGAGTTGCGTTGGGGTGGGTGGGGGAATGAATGTATGTGATGATAGACAGACAGACAGAACCAGGGACGCAAAATCCCGCACAAGAGCAGCCATTGCCAAATTGAAGATCATTCATGCATTATAAAGATGATATATGCTACATGCTATCCGATTTATCTACTGGACTCACAACAGCGTTCCCAACGCGACAGCCATCACACCCATGACCAACGCATCTGTTCCCCTGCTCCATGAGCGCACAGCAGCGCTCTCCGAAGTCTGGGAGATAGTGGTGTTTTGACCTTTTGCATCTGCCGGACCACTCGCGAGGTTCTTCTCGATCAGCCAAGGGGGGACACTTCCAATCACAGGCTCATACGTTCCAGGGTCGGTGGTGTTATCGTCTCCTGCCCAGCACCATGTGTCAAAGCAGCTCTGACACTCTGCAGTCCTGTTCTCTGCGGTGTAGCTGAAAGCTCGGTCGGACAGGGCGCAGGCAAGACATTGAGGCCACGATTCGACGGTACCGTTGAGTGTGAAGGAGCGGAGACCGTTGAACATGACTTCGAGGGCTTGTTCGTTGGAGTACTCGAGTTGGTACTGTGAGCGAGGGAAACGAGTAAAAGCGCAGAGTCAGCTTGGGAAGCGATGACATCAGGTCTCAGGATTCGTTAGTCTTTACTCACAGTAGAGGTGTTGGCTGCAGCGGACCAAGGATATGACGGCACATAAACGATCACAGGAGTAGTCGTATCGTTACAGCCAAAGAACGTAGGTCGGGAGTTGTATCCTCCGTTGATGAAGCCGTTCTCGCTGGGTACTTCCGGCATCCTGATACCAGTATCTTGGGTGATGGCAAGCTGCTTGGCACGTTCAAAGGTCGTTCGAACGGCAGTACCGTTGGGCCAAGTGTAAGTGGTATCGAAGGACGAGTCGAATGCGATGATGGCGTCTACGTTTCGGGAGGGAACGAGCAGGGGCTCGAGGGGGATATTCTGGTTGGTCTCACCAGCGTCGACGAGAGTGACGTATTCGAAGGGGGAGATCTGTCCGAGCGACGAGTGACGAGCGTGAGCGAGGGACGAGAAGCGAGGGTGGGCGGGCGGAAGGGCAGACATAGAAAGGGTGGGTGGGTGGGTGTGTGGAAGGGTGAATACAGACGGGTGGTGGAGCTGATCACTCACAGGGTTCCCATCCGGGTTGTAGTTCGCAAACGCATTAGGTATCCTGGCAATGTCGACCTGTGCCTCTCCCAAATTCTCCAAGAAATCTTGAATTAGATCCGTAACGAGAGAAGAGTCGGAGCCGTTGATTTGAAGGAGGGCGCTGTTAAAGAGTGTGGCGGAGGTGCCCATGACAAAGCTAAAGTCAAGAGCGAGCGAAGGGCGTCAGCGTGCTGTATGATTAGCCGAGTAAGGAAGTAATGTACTTCGATAGCGAGGTAGCGGATAACGGGAGGCAGCTAAATGATCGGTACGAATTGGGATGGAGGACAAACTCACGATAACTGGTCAAAACCCTTATAACAAGTCCCATTGGGCTGCCCATTATTCAACTCGCTTCCCAAGTATTCGAGCGAAGTGAAAGCTCCAGCCGACTTTCGAACACTTCCAAAGGCCCAAGAACCGAATTCGTAGGGAGTGAACTCCCAAACGGTAGCATTTTCGGGAACGACAATTTCTCCTGCTTCTCGCCTGGCAACGCAAAAACGACATCGTCAGCTCAGAGTGATTGAGTGGTATTACTGGGGCTCGGGACGAGATGACGTAGTGTAGGAGGGTTAGATGCAGTAGAGACGAAAGTAAGGTGAGCTTGCGAAAATTTCCACTCACTCAGCAGCGATGATGATAGGCATCGGCAAGGAAGCGCTACCCAGCTGAGAAACCACAGAGGGAAGGGATGAGAACGTGAGGTTGGGCTTGTTCTCGAGTTGATATTGCGATGGAAGGACGTGCGAGCCGACAGCCAAACCCCACAAGTCGGTCTGAAGGGAACAAGTTGTGATCAAAGTTTAGCTGGGAGATCATGCATATATCGTATGACCTGTGGCAAAGGCAGCGTCATCTTGTGTTCCTACACTCACAAGCTGCACAGGGAATCCTGCATTCTCCTTTGCCTTTGTCTGAGTTACCAGGTTGGTGTAGAAGCTGACTTTACCATCCTCGGGGAAGACAAGATTCGAGTCGAGGTCCCAAAGCTGCTTGATATTCCAGTATAAGCATACTGCTCGGGCTTCTTCGCTACGTTTTCGTCCACTCACATTCGTGATCAAGTCAGAAGGCAATGGTCCTCCGTTCGACATGAAAGATCCCGTCGCCCAACTTCCACCACTCAGACCAGCCCAATAGGTCACACCGTCCAGCCAGCCGCCCAATCCACTCGCCTGACCTTCAGTCGATTGGTTCATCATCGCCATGACTCCACCAAGGCCGGTTCTACGGAGACAAACGGACAACATCATAAGGTCAAGGAGTGCTACTTTGTAAGCGGGGATGGGTACCCCTTGAAGACAAAGCGAGTTGGGCTCAGAAAACATGGTACTCACAGCATCGCCCGATAACCACCTCCTGCCAAAGCCACACCAATAGTCGGGGTCCGAGGTGGGTTCGGCAACCCGTGAGACGCCATCATAGTGTTTACCGCAGGCCCAGTCATCTGAGCTCTCGATTCGATGAATGACTTCTCCCCGGCTGACAGCCCCTCGGTCGCATTCCTGATCCAAGTTACATCGCTCGGGCAATCCACCTTATACGGAGCATAAGACGTATCGCCTAGTGCCCTTGCACCGATATCTTCAGAGTACGGAGGAGCGGCGAGAGCTGAGCCGGCGGCTATGAGCCCGATGAGGGCGGGTGTGATCATGGTGAAAGTCGTAAAGCAATTCAGTCAAGTCGTTATTCGGTCGTGCGCTATGTGTATCCGATGCGATGCGATGCAATATGAGAGAGAGAGAAAAGGGAATGAAGATCAAGGCTGATGCTAATACAAACGAGAAACAATGATGCAGAAGCAGAAGCAGAAGCAGGATCGCTTGGTCCAGATGGAAATTGTCACAGGTATATATAGGTGGGCGAGCACTCTCAACAAAGTCGTGAGTCGTAAATTGTAAGAGGCTACGTCTACCTTTGAACGCATAACGTCAACTTATCAAGCGACACCGCATTGCCCGCCAAGCCATCCGTGCACGGAAAATCCGAAGTACGTTTCGGAGCACAGCGTAGCGAGCATGGCAGTGAAGTAGCACAAAGGATGGCCGAACGACGAACGAGCACGGCCATGAAATGCGTGTATGCGATGTATCTAGGTCTAAGCGATGCCAAGCATGAGACTGTTGATCTTTTTTTCGTTCTCGATGGCGACGACCGAGAGAAGCGATGTTCATAGCATATCGTATCAATCAAAAACAACAAAAGTTAGATGACATAGCATATGCGTAGCATAAAAGCATGCAGTGCTGCGTACTCGACTCTAAATTGTCATTTTGTCATATCTGTCGTTATTCCAGGTCCTGGACCTGGCATGGGCTGTTGGCTGGACCTGAATATCGTACTCTATACGAACGTATATTTAGCTGTACTTTGCCTCGTATAGATGGCAAACACACTTACTCTGCTCTCCTCGGCCCCCGTATCAAACTTGCGTTTTGTTGAACGCTCCAAAGCACACGAGTTCCTTACAGGCCGCCGGTAAATGAAGCTTAAAGCTAGAGAGGCATTCTGCATATTCTATATTCTTTGGTTATCCGAGTCACGTGACTAGGTGGTCAATCTGGACATGTTTCGCGCGGACATCGCCGTTCGCTTGTTGCTCCGAGATTTTGGTGTAATCGAGACGAGCTAGGAGGGGACCGAGACCGACGCTGAATTCGATCGGAAAGTCGATATGGAGCGAAACTGATAGGTCAATTCAGATTGATTACTACCTGTGTCTTTGACCTGATCGACTCGGTGTATGAGCAATAATCCTGAATGCGTAGCCCAACATGTCTGCTGTTCCCTTCACTCGATCATTGACAAGATGTGCGCGATCGGCTCGACCGCACTTACACCCTTCAACTGGTCCGCTCTCGACTAGAACGTACGCCTCCACCAGCTCGAGCTCGACTTCGAGCTCAAGCTCAAGCGCCAGCCCTTCTCCCAAATCCCACGTCTCACCGTCATCGGGCGGACCGCAAGCGCCCCTCGAGTACTGCTCGTCGCTGGTCCAACGACTCGACCCGGAAGCATGGCTGACGAGTTATTTCTGGCCGAGAAGGGAGAGGAGCTGGTTCCTTGCGTGGCGGGCTTTCAATGTGAGTTGATGAGGGCGAAGGAAATGGGTTGCTAGACGAAATGAACCTGTCTCGACCACGTATCGCGAAGTGTCTTACTGACACACATTGTCGGTTTCAGCTCGAGCTTCACCTGATCACCACCACAGTGACCCAGCCCGCTCTCGCTGCGATCCGATTCCAGTTCTGGCGAGATGCACTCAAGATGATCTTCTCGCCTAATCCCAATGTCTCATCTGCCTCGGCGATTCCTCAACACCCTGTTGCGGTGCTATTAGCCGATATGAAGCGACATCGACCCGTGCAGAGATATTACCTGAGCCAGATGATCGATGCGAGGGTGTGTGAACTCAATGGAAGCTCAAGCTTGCTGGGCGAGAACAATCTAAACTGATGCTGGATTCTCTGGCCTGCCCTCATGCACCTCATTTCACAGGCCAAGACACTTTCTCTCCCACCCTCCTCGCCCACCCTCGAATCCCACATAACCACCCACTCCCCCTTATCCACGTCCCTTCTTCTAGGCCCACTACCCATTCTCCTCCCTCCCACCCACTCCGCCTCATCACACATCTCCCACACCCTATCCCACTTATCAACCCTACTAACCACCACATCCCTCTTGCGCAACTTACCCCTCATGGTCTCCTCCAAACGTACGATCAACCTCCCCGCGGATATATGCGAGAAGCATGGGATAGTAGAAGAAGAGGTGCTGCGTAAAGGCGCCGAGGCGTCGGGGTTACGCGATGCCTGTTGGACGGTAGGAACGAGGGGGATGGACGAGTTGATCACGGCGAGGAGAGATCTGAAGGAGACTGGAGGAAAAGTCGTGCCTTCGGGGGTGATGCCATTGTTCTTGTCTGCGGTGAGTGCAAGTTGCAAGTTGCAAGTTGCAAGGCAAAGAGAACAGAAGCGGCTGCTACGAGTGGCTCGGATTGCCCTTGCGGGGGAAGTAATCCCTTTCCGCTACCTCTGAAGAACTTCGCCGTGTGTTGCGTATATCCGGCTAAAATCTGCCCATCCTCGCCAGGTCCCTGCGGAAAACTACCTGAAACGCCTGGAAAAACACGACTTCGACGTCTTCCACCCGGATTCACAGAAACACGATTGGCAGCTCGCGCCGAAGATATGGTGGAGGTATCAGCGGGGCGAATTATAGGATAGGGTTCTAAGCGATAAGGTCGCAGTCGTTCAGGTCCAGGTCCAAATTCAAACGAATAGAGGGCTGAACAACGCCTGACTTCTCTCGATGGACTATGACCATGGGTCACGGTACGGTGATCATCAGACACGACACGGTGCTTTGCTATGGCCTATGCATCGCGTATGGACTACTGAACTAAACTGGTGAGATGAGGACGAGTGGTGTTGTTTCTCCGTTCTCAAGGGGCCCAAACTTGTGTGTGATTGGATCCCAGGATCCAACTTTGATACCCAGAAGCAACTGTATGTACTAATCTTCCAAATTTCAATCCGGCAAAATACGGTCTCTCAGGACAATTTGTGATTTCCATCGTCTGATCAAATCACATATCCACCTGGCCATCGTAACGATCATCATAATATTCGTTCGTCAACCATCCGGCTGTGATGGGGCCCATGGCGAATGGTACCACGTTATACCCCAAGCCCAGATAGTCAGGAGCGACCACCTGACCGTCGTCGCCTAGACTTCCTAGACCTGCACCCGCCATCATACCGGGGTCATCTCGCATTCCGATCCGGGCACCTATGAGCTCGACCTCAGGAGTTACACTTCTCACTGTTTTACCCTCCTTGATCAATCGAGCTCGCCTAGGCCAATCTTGAACTTCTTCATAGCCTGCAATACCATCTTCGTGCCAGATCAGGCGGATCCCTTCGTCCTTTGCGTGTGATGGGTTGAGGATATGTCGTACAGCCATAGGACCGAAGGAGGAATTGACCTAAGAAAACGCAAGGGCGAAATTTGAGGTTTGATATTCTAGGCTTGAGCACGAGCACGGAAAGACCGGATATGGCTGAAAACGGGATTGATAGGACTTACCAATTGTTCGACCTCTTTTACGAGAATGTCAATATCCTTTCGCTGAGCAGTCTCCAACACGATCTGCTCCCTCATCCCTTTGTACCCTCTACCTCGCTTAGTGGTGGTACAGTCTGGCACGACCACGCGATATGTCGGCTGACTGAAATCACCTAGAAGCGTACGAGTTGTATCAGAACTCATTCCTGCCATCTACTGTACCAACCCGCATGTATGGGCGGATGGCCAATGGAGGGTTGCTCTGCTCACCTGGCTGGTAGATCCCAACGTAACTAGGCTAACATATGTGCAATATAATATCAGCGAAACAGCGACAGAATAGTGAATAACTTTGCGCAACGGTCTTTGCTTTGCCTTGCCCAGATCACGCCACTCACTTTCAACTTTAACAACCGCTTGATGAAGATTCTTAAGGCTTGACCGGTCTCCTCATCAAGTGGACGGGAATCAACAGATCTACTCTCCTGCTTTGAGTCGTTGCTCGGCGACTTCACGCGCGATACCCCATTTGGCGGGATGGCCGACGATGAGCCTGTTTGGGCCATTTGCAAAGGCGCTGTTACAGTGTTCTGGTCTGGATGACTGATGCTACGATCTACCGTTACTGATGGGTGATCGTCGATCATTCTCGCTTTTCGTATACTTTCGACTTGGAGTTTTAGTATAAAGTGCGGTACTGTGTACTCTTAGACTGGAGACAGAATCACGACCCGGTCCACTGCCAGGCCATTGATGTATTTGTATTTCACGGCGTTCTGTTTGAAGTGGATCAGTCTCTTCTGCAGCAAGCAGCAACAAGCTACAAGCAATGGTCTCGCTAGCACAACCTTTCATATTCCCCTTCGTCCTTTCATAGACTAACAGACAAGGATCTAGACTTCTCTTCTGATGGCGATGGCGATGGCGGATTTCGGTTTTTGGGTTCTGGGTTCGCTTGCGTCTCGATACGATTGCTCACATACCAAGCAGACTACAGTAGCTTTGCGTGAATACTGCATACCGCATGACTTTCAAGGCGAGCCTCTTGGTGCAGCATCATTTCTCGATCCTTTCTATTTGTGCATCATAAAACATAAAAGGTCATGCATCTTCGAAGCGCCCGGTAAAGCCGTCGATGAGCACTTCCACCTCTCGGCAGGGTCGACCGAAACGGAAACTGATTGAACTGACCCTTTGTGTCTACATCTGGAATCTATGTATTCTTGTGAAATGTGTAGAAGTTCCTCCACTCGGTGGCTGTACGTCATATCTCCTGCCAGCTTAGGCTACGACGCGCCAGTGATAATCCCTCGGTTCTATACCATCTACTGCCCATCTTGTCATAGTCTCACTCGACCAACTGTACTTCTCCTTACACGGCGCGCCCTAAATATCCCTAGTACTCCTCTCAAAACCCCGCCAGTCCAAAAGTACAACGCTTACACCTATCTCTTCGGGGGCTTCTTGTTCACCTCCTCAGGCTTGACGGGATGCAGCATGACTTTGGTGATGTTTGCGTTTGCGGGCGGTACGCCACCATGTCCCTTTGACCAGTCGTACGAGAGGGCACTGAAAAGCACCTTGGATCAGCTCACGTTTCGGAAGCTGAAAGATGGGTGGGTGACTCACTACGCCAGAATCTCATGGGTGTGATTGAAAGACGTCGCTACGATCGGTGTTCCGAACTGAGGTGGTCGAGCATCGCTATCTCCATTTCCGAGGTCTTTGCACGTGAAAGCTAAATTGTGGTTTTCGAGATCAGCTTTCATGCTTCATGACGAGTTCCATGAAATCCTTTGCTCACTCTTCAGCTTGGTCCTCGCGATACCGTCCCAAAACGTCAACGACCCATCGCTTCCACCCGTACAGAAGGTATGTTGCGTCTTGTGGAAGGTGATGGTGTTGATGGCGAACACGTGTTGAGAGGAGGAGATAGCAGGTGTGCCAGGCATGGTGCCGGTGGGTATGTCGTATCGGTGGCATTTGAATGAGTAGTTTTTCCTGTAGGATGAGATCAGTCAGCTTTGAGCGTTGCGATCAGAATCTTCTGTCACTCCGAAGTTCACTTTTCGTCACCTCCGGGGTACCTAGTGGAGGATAACATCAGTCAGTATTGTGAAAATAGCCGTCTTACCAGCGACACAGCTAGCTGCTCACTGGATGGCCACACGTCCTTCCACACTCCCAATCGCGTAAGCGTCACCCGTAGGGAAACATTTGACCACTCTCGTTTGCCATTTCAGCGGAGACTCGATGCTCTGCGACATCATATCAGCTAATGAAACTTCATGGCTGGCGAAAGATTCTATCTCAGCTGACCTTGTAGATAGTCGTTGGACTGGACAGGTTGATGACGTGAATCTGCCTGTCTCCGGTAGCTACCACCAGCAGCGTCAAAGCTACGTCCATCGCATATGCTCTATCTGACAGATCTACCGTGGCGATAGGGTTTGACGATCTCAGATCCCAGTACTACAGGTTGCGAATAACGCACCCATCAGCTCATGAAATCGACTCGCATGAATGCCGATAGACCATTCGCTCACCTTCAGCTTTTTGTCCCATCCCGCTGTGATCAGTACTGGTCCACTCCCTGGTACTTCTGCAAACTCGATGCATTTTATAGGAGCGTCATGTTGCGCGACCTGCTGCGTTTGCTGGGTTTGCAAGTTGTACATCTGCACGAGATTGTCGCATCCTGACGAGAAGAGGAATTGGCCGTCCTACACCCGGAAGTGGGTTAGCTTGGCTTGATCTCAGGTCCTCAGGATACACAAGCTCACTTTTGACCACGTCAAGTCTAAGACGGGCGCTTGGTGCGAGTACATTGCCTTTCCTTGCGACTGTCCTTGTGAGTTCACATCGTATAGTCGGACCTACAGCAAGGAATGTCAGACAAGATGAGCTTACTTAACATGGTTTTTTACTCGACAAATAGCTCACATTGTTGTCCCAGCTCGCTACGGCGAGGATGTCTGCACTGGGATGGAAAGCAAGAGCTGATACAGAGTCTGGCGGAGGGTTGCTTAGCTCGATGTCCTTCGCCGGCGCTCGGAAGGCGGTATTGAGCATTTTGATGAAGGTTGATTAGGGCGAGAGGAAAGCGAAAGGTAATAAGGGGGAAGAGACAGCAAGCGAGGTCTTGCGGCTGCGTAAGAACCGTTTCTTTTCGGACGAAGGTGGGTGTTACGCGAGCTTCGAGGGGTTTGCTGTCACGATGACGCGGGGGGATATCGATCGACACCAGAGGTATGTTTGGATTGAGGAAGTTGGAGGAAGTGTAGCTTAAGCTTGCAGAGAATGGTGTTGGTTGAATGCAGCAGTAACCTTTTACCTTCTGGCAGAGCGCGACAGACAGACTAGACTGATTATGGTATATTTACTCGTGCAACCGTGGGAAAGCAGTCAATCAATGTTGCTCGATAATATTCTATTCCGTCACCGTATCTACCTGCAGCTGGCTCAAAATTCAACAATACCACCATTTAAGGTTAGTGACCCATCCATATATTTCAACATATTTCATCCTTCTTTCTACTTCACAATTGGAATATCATCACCATGTCATCTCTCACAGAACTGTTCCAGTTCCTAGACTCGCAAAACCCCTCGGCCCGACATTTGGCCTTGCAAAACTTGGTCGGTCATACCCCCAAATCATCGCCCAACAGGCACATCTTTGTCCCCTCCTCTTTCGCCGGCACCAACGGCTCTGGAGGTGGCGGCGGTGGAGGACTCTTACCTGGGAAGAGAAAGGAAGGTGCCGAAGAGGATGAGAGGAAGATCAAGGCGCTGAGGGATTTGACTTTCCTGTGTAGAGATCAGGCGGTATGTCCAACCTATACGAGTGCAAGGCAATGATTTAGTTATCCAGCCTCGACTCTGACGCTGACTCTATTGGCCGGTTTGTTATTAGGCCATCGCACATGACGCCCTTTCTGCACTCGTCAACCTCTCAGACACTCTCGCTGTCGCCAAGCACTTGGTCGACCAAGAGTTTCTGGTCTGGCTCGTCTCTTACACCGCAGTATGTCGTTCTTCAACTCACATTCAACAGTAGCTTCCCGCTGACTAATGTCGACTGTCATAATTTCAGAACACCACATCCCCCCTATCCCCTCTGACGTCGATGCTCTTGTCCAACCTGACATCTCACGCCTCGCTTATCCCTACTCTCGCAAACCTGACTGTCCCACTCGTACCCTTGCCTAAATCAAAAGTCTACCCACCATACTTCCTTCCAGCATCCGCATCATCCTCGTCTACTACACACCCAGACTACCGAGAACCAGCCTTCGTACCGCCCAACGAAGAGGCCGGTCAGACCGACGCTATCGACATTGAAGCTATCAGAGCTCTTGTCCAAGCATTCGAGGATGGCGCTTCGGAAGGTGTGAAAGATGGTAAAGGCAAACGAAAGGGAGAATGCCATTTCCTCGCCTCCGTATTCGCGAATATCTCCATGGCTCCTTCCACACGACAACTTCTTCTCACACCAAGACCACCCTTCCCTAAGCCTTCATCGGCGGAACCTTCGGAAGATGACGAGCCGCTGCTGAGCAAGATCGTGGTGTATACCGAACATCCTGATACAATTCGACGAGGAGGTGCGCTGGGATGTATCAAGAATTGCGCAATGGATAGGGGAAGTATGGGATGGCTCTTGGCTAGCGAACGTGAGTGGTCCTCAGCTGTCGCTTCATGCTGAGGCTGATAAACGCTTCTTTCGGACAGAGGACCGAGTTCGACTCCCATCTGATCCCACGAGAAAAGTCAAGGGTGTCGACGTGTTGCCATACGTGCTGAGTCCTCTGATGGGCTCGGAGGAATATGACATTGATGTGAGTTGGGGAGGCGTCAAATAGCGATTCTAGCTGGCACGAAACTCAGGGGGACTATGACGAGGAGGTGCATCAGCTGATGACAACGTCAATCGTATAGGAGATGGATACACTACCGCCTACGTTGCAATTCCTCCCGCCAGAGAAGGAACGGGAGAAGGACACTGTGCTGAGGATGATGTGTGTCGAGATTCTGTTGCTGCTCTCGACGAGTGAGTACGATTGTCACACTCAGTCTCATTGTGTAGCCGGAATGCTGATCAAAGGCTTGGCTTGCCACTTTGCAGCTTTCACTGGTCGAGAAGCTCTGCGGAACAGGGGAGCATACTATGTTATCCGAGAAGCACACAAAGTCGAGACCGATCAGCAGGTGAGGAGGCTGCCTTATAATTGTATCTCACGCTTGCCACAACCCCTTCCACTGCCTCGAATGTCTTCCAATGCTGGCTGTTCTTCTTTTTCGCCTACGCGTACAAGTGCTGAGCCAAGTTTCTTCCACTGAACAGATCTCAGATTCCATCGAACGACTTGTCAACCTGCTCCAGCGAGACGAAGGCAACGACACGAAAGACGATCATGTCTCGGAGCTCGTCAAGAGTCAGAACGAGAAAAAAGACGAAGACCAAGGGAGCGAGCTTGGCGAGATGGACGTTGTTGAGGTCTAGGCGGGATTGTTGGAATCGAGAGGCCATGCCGCCAGCGCTAGAAGGTATAGAGAACGGGATGCACTCCATTGCTTATGGCTTGTATCTGGCCCTGATCTCTAACGCCGAAGAGCGCTCGTCCTCTCATAAGCTGCATCCAAGCTCGCCGTAAACTCGTTACATACTGACTCACTATACTTACACATTGACTCATTATACTACACATTGACTAAATATCACTATAATCAGACGAAAACACTAGGTATCACTGCGGACGAACTGATATATATATATATATGAAGATGACTCGTTCAGATCGTACACATTCCTATCCTCGCTTCCCCGATCGACCTCCGCCAACTACATCCCTACACTCCACTGCAGCACTCAGATCACGCCCATCTTCTTGCCCACCGCTTTGATCACTCCCGAAGCGAGATCCTTCCAACTTCCCTCGCTCAGACCAGCTTTGACCAGATCCCCCCAGCTGTTCGTCCCGTGGACTCCATCCATCATACTCATCTTGACCAATCCTGTCTCTTCCAACCAATCGGGAACGCCCATCACAGGTTTATACTCCTTGGGTAGGGAGTCATCGTTCGTTTCGTCCCAGCAAAAGGTGTCCATACATTTCTGGCAGACGGCCGTACGGTTCTCCCTCGTGTATGAGAATGACCGATCGGTCAGAGCGCAGCTGAGGCAGGTCGACCATGTCGGAACGGTCGAGTTGAGGGTCAGAGATCGCATGCCGTTGAGCATCGTCTCCGTCGCTGCGTGCAGGTCGTAGTCGAGCTGGAACTGAAACGAGTGAAAATGGTCACCTTGCTTCTGACACCAGATTTCGAAAATGTTCTCACTCACAGTCGACTTATTGGAGTAATACGTCCACGGGTACTGCGGCACATAGACCACAAGCGGCGTCTCCCTCTCCTCGCACCCAAAAAACGTAGGCCTCGTGTTCAATCTTCCATTCACGAATCCATTGGCAGTAGGTACTTCAGGCATGTCGATCTTGGTTCGCCTGTCCTCATCATCGATAATATGCGCTCTGTTGTACGTGGTGTGGATCGAGGAGCCATTGGGCCATGAAGTGGTGGTCTGTCGGGATGCATCAAAGGCTATGATGGCGTCTACTTTCCTTTCGGGGATCAAAAGTGGCTCGAGGGGTAAGTTCTGATCGGTCTCTCCTGCGTCGACGAGGGTGAGATATTCAAACTCCTTGAGCTGGGTACAGAGGAAAGTATATCATAAGACCGAGTGTCGTTGTTAGCTGATATACAGTAGGAGCCACTTGCAGATGACAGATAAAACGCTCCTCTTTCTTCTTCTGCACTTACAGGATTCTCAGCTTCATGCCAGCCCTTGAAAGGGTTAGGTACCCTCGATACGTCAAACTGGTCAGTACCCAGGTTGTAGAGCATACCCTTGACGGCCTTGACGATGATATTGTGCGAATTGGTCGAGTTGAGTTCAAGTAGAAGGCCATTGAAGAGGGTTGCGGAAGTGCCCATGACAAAGCTAAACCGTTCCCAACAAAACAAAAAGTCTCGATTCGTGAGCCAGTTTTTGCCAACCGAAACGAGACTGACGACAAGGTTATTTGGTTTTACTACATATACTCACCCAAGCCGGTCAAGCCCCTTCCAGCAACTGCCATTGACTTGTCCCCCATTCAGCCTCGTACCGAGGTATTCGATCGGCATAAAGCCTCCAGGAACCTTCTTCTTCGATCCGAAAGCCCATGAACCGAAAGCGTAAGGGGTGAACTCCCATACGGTCGAATTCTGAGCTACGACGTATTCGCCCTCTTCTCGTCTGGATGCACGCCACGAGAGAACCAGACACTCGTATCAGGGGGATGATCAAGTACTGCAACGATCCACTTGCGCTGCGCAGCAGATGTGACACTCACTGCGAAGCAATGATGATAGGCATCGGCAACTCGCCATTACCCAACTTGGGAACGATCGTAGGCAATTGCGAGATAGTCATATCAGGGTGACCCTTCATCCTATATTCTAGCGGTAAGAGCTGTTCTCCCAGTGCCAAAGCCCAATAATCTGTCAGTTGAGCCGGAAGACCAGTCTCGCGTTTCGCATCGACTTGGCCGATTAGATTGGAGTAGAAGTAGAATTTGTCGTCATCTGGGTAGATAAGGTTGGAGTCCAGTGACCAGACCTGCGACAACATGTGTGTCAGCAAGATCTCACGAGTCCCTCAAACCCGTCGTCTTGACGCTTGAGAGCACTGACGGTCGCTGACGGATGAAGACATTAACAAAGCTTGTTTAGTAACTCTACTCACATTCTTAAGAAGGTCGAGTGGCAATATCCCGCCATTCGCAATCCAGCTTCCGGTAGCCCACGAACCGCCGCTCAACCCAGCCATGTAGGTGATAGCGTCGGACCATCCGCCGGTGCCAGCGGCGACAGCTTCCGGGCTGTTCGGCATCAGGCCCATAAGACCTCCTAAACCGGTACTAAACGTCGACATTGATTCGTCATCGTCAGCTGCATGTTTGCATACACTCGAATGCATATCAGCTGGGAGTAGGTAAGGAGAAAAAACCCACATCATCGAGCGATATCCTCCGCCGCTGATCGCGTAACCGATCACAGGTGTCCTCGGAGGCATAGGCATATTGTGTTGTTTCATCATTTTCTCTACCGCCTTCTTGACTACCTTCTCCCTCTTTACTAGGAATTGCTGCTCGTCTCTGACTAGGCTCTGGAAAGATCACATAATCCGTCAGCGTAAAGCCCGATATAACTCGAGTGGTGAGAGGCGATCAAGCACGGCACGACTTACTTCAGTGTCAGAGAGCCAGTCCATATCTTTCGGACATTCGACTTTGATACGTGCGTAGGAGATATCGCCTTCAAAGAGAGTCCTCGCGGCGTGTCTCAGTGCAGAATGATCTTCCAAGACCCATTGAGCAGCGTCTACTGCCATTTCATGGGGACCATGGAAAGCTGAAATCTGGGTGGCGAGTAGGGGTAAGAGGAGCAAGGAGAAGAGCTCTTTCGAGCTGATGGAGGTCACCATCTCAAGCAAGGCGGTTTGCAAGGCGGGGTCTGAGACGTATGTGGTATCGCGATTGCTAGGAAATCAGCAAGGGAGTACTGTAAGTCAGATAGTATTGATTTAATTGTGGTCAGGATGGTGTCTCTGTAGATGAGTAAGAATATAACAGAGGAGGAAAAGAATGGAAGAAAAAAAGAGGAGATAGCGATATTGAGCGGCTTTGCCAAGCAGGTGACACAAGCGCATCTCACCCCATCTACGGTATTCCGAATGGAGGGGATGGGGGGGATGAACTGATCAGCCTAATGTTGATGGTGGCTCAGGTGTATTGCCGCTTAGCTGTGCTTTGACCCCCATCCGATCATACCTTGCTTGCTTAGTTGCTTCTTTAGATCTCGTCTCTTCTTCTTGATGGATAATCTTACCTATCTCGGCGTTATCGCGATGATGTCAACACAGCTCAAAGGATGGCTAGAGGGGGAGCGGAAAGACAAGAAGGTACGAGCACTGCTTGCTACGGCCTAGCGCTGACCGATCAAAGGATGTCTATGTGTATCGCTTCAGCTCGCTTCCCTCTTGACCAGTTTTCTTGCTTGCCTCTACCCTTCTTCCAAAACGTGTTGAGAGATGAGATCTTGATCGCTGATCGTTGACCGCTGATGGATCGGGCATGTCTCAGGGTCAAAGCCGAGCCGAACTTGGCCTAGTGCCAATGCGTTCCCGTTTCCTTCCACTTGTACCGAAGATTTGTGCGAGATACATTACTCGTACTATAAAGCTTTGGGTGGCGATATTCGGCGGAGTGGCGCCGAAGTTTGTGTGTAGCACTCGTGTCGTGGACCCTATCCATTATTATCCGCGCCCAGTGGTGACAAAGGTTGACCGAAAATCATACTATCGGTCGGATGTTGAAATAAGAGCTCTTGGTGAGAGGTAGGTATACAGTACGTGCGAGTACTCTCGTGTATTTTGTATGTTCCGGACTACAGTCATCAGCGTCACGGTGCTACAGTAGTATTATGCAATTTGAGTGTTCAACGCTACATCCGAATGGCAAGCAGAATCTCGCATACACGAGAGGAAACAATCGTAAGCTGCGCAAAGAAGGAAAATACTACACAGTGACAATGACATCGCCTTCAACAAGCTTTCCTACTCTTGAGGAGAGAACCGGCTCCTGGGTGGCATGTTCTGGTCTCCATAGACACGAGGATTATGCAGTGAGATGTGGACAGGATGTCTGGGTGGATGAAGATGATCCGTCAGGCCTCTGTGAACTACACGTAGGTTGACTTTCGTTTCCCCCTGAGGACACATGTCCGCAAAGCTCTGAAGCTATTCGAACCCGCAGCCTTTTCAAGCAAATGGGATACAAACGACCGACGAAGAGATGCTAACTTTTCTTTCATATCAAATTGTGATCCAAAGCAAGAGCAAATGGCTGCTTACGAGTCCAAAGTACAAGAATTTGAGAACGCAGGCCAGTCAAATTGGTTGACCGAGACGTTTACCGACTACTCGACCAAAGTGAAAGCTTACAAGGCAATTGGTAGCCGCAAGACATCCAAGCGTCTGCCTGTTTGGGGTGAGATGATGACTGCCAAAAGGCCGAGAGCGCCAATAACTATCCAAACACCACGCCGACCAATAGGATCATCAGCGCAGATTCTACTTACAAGCCGATTGGTATGACCTTGCCATGTGATTCCCATTTACGAGGCCAATCGCCCATCCATCCGTTGTCTGACGGCTTGGATCCTCTGGCTTCGAATCCGGGGTCGCGATCAAGTACAGAGCATCAACAACAGCCGATGGTGGACCTGGATCCGTGGGCAGAGACCGCGCCAGCGGGCCACGAATTGTCGGACACGACAACCATACCGAATCCCATTGAAACAGCTACCGCCTACTGGTCTCCCAGTCGTCGAGTCGGGTTCAGCCGTTGTTTCGGCATGGCATCTATTCCTGATATCAACCTGAGTGGAGATGTCGTTGGAAGAAGGCTTGTTCCTTGTCCTGTGATCGTGAAAGTAGACGACGTAGATCCTGTGAACATCTGCGGAACTCATGTGAGTGTTCATGTATCTATTCCAACCTCTATGCTGATGGTTCATGACCTCGGTGTCACTTTGCTTTGCATCACTCGATCGTCGGTCAATCATACCATCCCACCATCGAAAATGCATCACAGCAAAAGTCGCTGTGTACTTGTCAAGCATACGTAGCAGTACACCTCGCTAACAGCGGATCATCCAACTGGTTGACTGAGGGTCTACCTGAATACGAGTTAGCACGGGCAGAAGCTCGCAAGACCAAGAAGGCAGATGCCGACCTATGGATGCACAGGGTCTGTCAGATTCGTCCCGGCCCGGCACGCGTCATGACCAGAAAGGCCATTCGAGAAATGCTCGCGCAGTCGCACATTGATGACATTGACAAGAGTATCTGTGGTAGAGAATCAAATCCTGTGCTCGCCACCGAGTTGCCTCAAGCTAATCGGACGGCTTCACTCCCAACGTCAACCGCAGCTCAACAAGACAGGGCATCAATCACAGGTGGCCCGACTTCACTTGAGCTGGATATGCACGATACAGACGTGTGGCCAGGCTTCAATCAAGAGGACCTAGAACAATGATTACATGCGTCCTTCGCCACAGAGCCAGACCAAGTGCCACCTGAACTTCGCCTCCCAGGACAGAGTGTCGACACAATATTCTATTCACTCGCCGGAGATCAGAGGCACTAGTTTGAATGGACATTTGAAGGGTCCCAAGCCGAATCTTAGGTGAAGTCAAGAAGATGTTTCTGGTAGTCTGCATACACTAGGCCCTCTCGAAACGCCAGTCGATATAAATCACCAGGCAGGTCCAGCGCACCCATAAATAGATATCCCATACAAGTCCAAGCAAAAAGATCTCACGCACAGTGTGCGAGGCGTAGACTACCACCCGCTATCCTTGCCCACGACAAATTTATCACTAGCCTTCCACTTGTGTCCCTTCCTCTTACCCGCTTTTCCACCCGCATTTCGCGAATGATGCTTCCTCTCGCTCAGTTCCCTTTCTTTGCCCACTTGTCTAGCGATGGTCTCCTTCACTCCGTCGCCCTTTTCAGTGATCTTCTTTGTAGATAGCCTAGGGTGGAATCGCTTTGCGTTTCGCTGAGAGGGCATGTATGAAGTGTAATCTGTTTGAGCGGGGCCAGTCGAGTCGTCTGAATCTGCGTCTGAATCGTCTGATGAGATGTCGGTCAAGGAGTGCCGCGATTCGATGTCGAGTTCGTCGTCGGTATCGTTACCCAGTGCCTTGTTCAGTCTGATAGCTTCTAATCGATCGGACATTTGCTTCTGGAAAGCGGCTTCGTCGAATGGTTCCGAAGAAGCGGACTGATCTCCTTGAGCTTCCTGACCCTCTTCCTCTTCCTCCTCGTCCTCTTCTTCGTCGTCCTCTTCGTCCTCATCGTCACTAGCTGGCAAATCTTGAACCTCGATCATGTACTTGGAAGAGGACATCATGTATCAGCGATATGCTCTCTCTTGCCTTATCGAACAACTCACGTCTTCCAGCTCTCTCTGCAAATTCCTACCAAATCCACTCGCTTCCACTTCAAGGTCGATCCTCAATCGCTTTTGAGCAGCAGTCGAGCTTTCCGCCTTGCTTTCTTGGGTTGATTCGTCCTCTCCTTCAGCATCTTCATCTTCCTCCTCGACCGTGCCCAAGTCCCCCTCTACTTCCTCATCGCCCTCCAGCACGTCCTTCCAGGTAGGCCAAGAAGCCGCTTCGTACCTGAATCGTCGTCGGAAGAAGCGTCTGATACAGTTCACATCTCGGTTGAAGAAGCTGTGATAGTACGAAGGAGGATCAGATTCACGCATGGTAGTTCCCAATAAGTCCTTCGGATAGGGTCAGTCACTCACAATTCGGCATTCTCGTGTCTCGTCGAGACCATCTGCGGGAAATCAATGACGATGGGCTCTTCCGTCTTTCTCAGAAGCATAATGTTGAACTCGTTGAAATCACCGTGAATCAAGCCGGCGTGAGCGAGTCGAACGATCAACTCCATCAGCTTCGAGTACAGGTCCGCTGGGTCGGCAACCTGGTCGATTGCTCGTCTGTAGCAGCAGAAGGGTTGACAGGTCAGCTTTGCTTGGCGATGAGCTTTAAATCCAATCTTCACTTACAGTGGCTGACCATCGATCATAGACATGACAACGCAATGTCTCGCTTGGTCGATGGGCACAGGTACGGGAAAGCCATGGTTATATAGAGCCTGGCCTCAAGGTCAGCTATTGACCCAGCCCCGGTATAACCCATAGCTCAACAGCTGGACTCACCTTCATGAAAGCGAATTCCTTCTGAGCGGATAATCTACTCATGTACATCCAAGATGCACTCCTCCTCTTCCCGAGATAATCTCGCTTGCTCTTGATTGCTCGGAAACTGATTCTTCCAAGTCTGTGTGCGATGTGAGAAGTATCAGCAGCCGCGATATCCAAGTACAACCATGCATCCGGCAGGACACCCTTGACGAGGTGGAAGATGTGACGAAGTGCTCTATCCACTCACCGATGCATCTTCAACACCCTCTTCTCGCCAGTCTCATCAGCAACGACCATGATATCACTCTCCTTTCCTACACCTATTCTCTGTCCAACAGAATACACACTCGGCGTCTTTCTTCTTGAGAAAGTCCGAAGGGCGAGATAATCGAGACCACCGTAGGTCAGGCGGTAGCCATCGTCTGTTCAGAAGGATAGTCAAGATCAAGGGTCAACAAGATTTCTTCTCGGATCTGTGACCGTGATTGACCTTATGAGTCCGATGAGGTTGAAGAAGAGAGAAAATGACTTACACTTTACATTCTGAACTCGAGCTACCAGGTCTCTCTTTGCGAGATCACCCAACGCCTTGTTCACATTGCCTCCTCTTATTCCAGATAGCTCCGCAATAAGACCAGTGGGAACGACCTCGTGATTTTTCGAGCCCATCTCGACCTATAAGCCCGAAGCAGGCAATGATCAGTCTTATGTCCTTTTCTCCTCGTCCTTGCGTCGCCCGTCGTCGATGATGAAATTGCTACTCACTGCGGTCAAGACTCGGAACTCATCCGCCGTCACATATCTCAGATCAGTCGCATCTAACTTCATCTTGCGGTCAGTCGTGTCGTAACTCCGAAAAGGCGGTTCTGAGTCGGTGTGCTGAGTCGCTCTTGTATCTATCTGAGGTGATATAGATCAAGTGAAGGGTTTCTTTCCTGTGCTTGTTTCTATCAGTAAAGAATGGGGGAAAAGTTCGAAACACCTATAATGTTGTATGCATGGACGGAGTACTAAGGTTATGCTCCTCATGGTCGCGCAAACAGAAATCTAAATCTAAATCTCGATTACCACTTTATCACGTGACCTGAAGCAATAGTAGCCCTCCACTCTGTAGGTCCACCCACCTCCCACGGTACTGCGGTAGTCACGTACTCATACTGAAAGTATCTCGCCTCATCATCAATCCTTCTTCCGTCTTCCCATCATCCCAAGTACAGTATCATCCCATTTCGTCGTTGCTTCATCTCCCGCCCAGCGCACCTAAACCAAAACACTCACTAGCAGTGTTGAAAACCTCGTTCAACCCAACTCGATCACAGCCTATTGTAAAGCATCACCCTTATCACACCAGAGCGAATCGACCACAAACCTCCGCTTTCCAGACAGGCGAGCACGTTCACCTCAGCACACTGCAACACAAGTCAATAAGTAATCTAGCTAGAGTCTTGAACCCTTCATCTGATTCGGGTCGCTTGTTACGGTTTCATTACCTGTGGTATGCCATAATGGCTGTTCCCTTGCTGACGTGAGATTATGCCCACGATCATATAGCGTCATGTCTACTTTTACAAGAGACAGTATGATCATTGACTATGGCGAGCTTGAACTCGAGATAGTAGGCCAAGATGAATAAGCATACGAAGATGTCTGGGAGCTGTTCGAAGCCTATGGCGAAATCAGCAGAAAATTCCCTCTCTCCAAAGCAGGACAAACGCTCGCCACTCATTTCGAAGCAATCCACCATCGACTCTGGCGAAGAAAGTATCCCGCTAGCGATGATGATCCCTGGACAGCAAGCAACCAAGAAGAAATGGTCGAACGTATGGATTTCTACCTGTTTTTTCGCTTGCAGACTTGGGCCGTCTACCACGATACCAACAGGGCCCGAGTCGATTGGCGATCCTGGCAGCGATGGAGCCTCGAGATCCAGTCCGTCGTCACGCACAAGACTGGAGGTCAATACGGTGATATGAAGCGAGAGAGATCTCGCTACGTACAAGCGAATGCCCCGCCAATGCATTTCGCGAACGATGCACCCGAGCAAGAGTTCTGGGGTCTAGGTGAAGCCGCCATACTTATCGACTACTTGACCTTCAGAATCGATCAAGATCCTGGACCCCACCATACACTTCTACAATTGGAGATGGGAGTTCAACTCGCACTTTTGAGTGGTCTGTCCTCAGATTCGTTTCTTCAGCCAGCTCATCACCTCCCCTCCCAGCTTCTTCAGGCTCTACCTGAAGACGCCATCACGATCCTTCAGCCTTCTCCAGGGACGTACGAGGCAATCATCGACTTCCACTGAATGGACCATTATCCTGACATCTTCAACTTTCCCCCCAAACATCAAATGGTACTTCCCTCGATAGACCTAGCCCGAAATCTCCGTTTCGATTTTACAGCAACTCTCATCCCAATGCTCATCAACCGAGGGTCATTGTACTACGAATCGTCAGAAGGGAATACAATCCTCTTGGAGGACATTGATCAGTTCATCAGCCGTCAGGCTACTTGTTTCAAAGTGGAATCTCTCAATCAACCACTCTTCCGCGATTATAGCGTCGCCCAATCTACATCCGAGCCCGTCCCGATGACAGTTGCTGCTTTCTCCAGGCAGCTGAATCGATATTGTCTCGAAGCTGGTCTTCCATGTGGCCGACTTCTACATTTCAGGCGTAACGTCGGAGACATCACTAGGATCTTCTGGGGCCGCGAAGTACAGGATCGAGTCTTGGTTTTAGGGTTCAGCAATGAGAGGGGTGCACGCAATTCACAAGGCCCGAGGATCGAAGACTATCCGATCTCTCGCGCTGTGCTAGGCGAGTTCCGAGCAGACGAAAAAGATCTGCAAAGAAGGTTAGCGTGTAGTCAGTTCTATGAGCGCACGCGAAATGGTCGAGCCGTAGATTGCACTGTTCGCCAGCTGAGAAAGAGCGACGAGATAGGACCTATCACTATCGACGAGAAGGAAGTCGATGCTCAAGCAGAGGTGGACGAAGAATACCAAGCTTTATACAGCTATTGGCGCAAGCTGGAAGGAGAAGATGGCTCTTAACAGCTTCTGCAGCAGGCGCACCAACAGCTTGTTCAGCGTCGATCGGTGATCCAGACGATAATGATTGAAGAAGCCATGAAAATCCGACAGACAATGCTCGCGACGGAACCGGGAACCACCATAGATCAGCACGAACAGGCGAAACGTCAAGTACAGCGTCGACTCGAGGACCTGCCACTCCCACTTCGCGGAATCTCGACTGCTAGCGTCACACGAGGAGGTCCTATGGGATCTGATCACATGGACGCTGGTACTGCTGAAAGTTCTTTGAGCCTGCTTGGGAAGAAGGCTGAGCAAATCACCACCCTTCGGGCAGCGCTCATGAGGTATCATTGGTCAAAGCTGCGGATTGGATCAGAAGCTGAACGCGATTGCGAATCCGTTGATACTGGCATCGAGGGGTAGCGGAATTTTGTACATCAAATGGAAATTCGTTACAGAATGGAAGATACCTCTAATTATTGTCAGCAGTGGATCGAATCATCGTCCACATATGTACAATCTCCGTATACATAGTCCTCTGTTGTATAGCTCTGCATGAATCCAGCAATCACGTCTGTCGTTGAGCCCCGGCTCTAGCATGGTACCTGGCACTCTGCCGCCAGACGATATCTGAGCTGGGATACCCATCACGCGATATCGAGAACGTACAGTATGTTGTAGGGTACGTCAGTAGGGCGAATTGTCATCTTTAATCCAGGATGGACGGGCACGTTTGAGGAGGTCAAGCTGAGTTATCGTAAACGCAGTAGATAAAAGAACATATGATACAGTATGTCTGTGGTAAAGTGCATGATTAGTATGGGCAATACGAGTAGCATGTTATAGTATCATAATGGATGATCCAGCCTTGCAAATCGCCTCGAGCGATAACTCAGTTTTGTCGCTGTTGTAGATTCGAACGGAACATGCTGTAGAGAGTTGTACAGCATGATCTTCGAACGTGTCATCCGATACCGTAGTGTATTATTGTTCTTGTTACGTTCTGGCCATGTCATGATTTGTGTCCTATTTCACGTGGAGATGGGCCCATGAGGTATGTAGGCCATAGGCTTGATCAACGTTCTGCATCATATGTACCGTACGACTAATAGCTACATAGGTCTTCTTTACTACCTTTTCCATATCCTTGACAATCTCGCAATGTGCCACCACCACTCATTTACATGACCTTGTTGGCCCAGTCGTCAACCTTGGTAAGCTGAGGGAATCCTTCTCCTGGAGCCTCGCTGAACTTGGTCTGGACAAAGACCTTTTCAACACCGGCGTATCGCTTGTCGAACTTTTCGTACAACTTGGGGAAATCCTCGATGTCGACTCGGTGAGAAACGAGGAATCGTACATCGAATTTACCGGGGATGATGTAATCATTCAAGATCTCGTGCCAGTAGAGGTGGACGGGTGCTTGACCGTTGCCGATGAATCGGACTCCCTTTTCCATGAGAGCGCCAATGTTGAAGTGGTTGGTGTAACCAGAGTAGACACCGATGAGGCCGATTCGGCCAAACTTCTTGACGAGGAAGATCATCTCGTTGGGTGTCTCAGAGACGTCGGTCTCGAGCATGAGTGCCTTCTCGACCTTGTGGAGGATCGTCTTGGGCTCGTGGAAAGTGGTGGCGTCGATACAGACTAAAACAATACCCCGCATGTGCATGTCAGCACTGTACGCCATGAGGCCGACCGCGTACAAGAGAGTCACAAGGAAGACTCACCATCGAGACCTTGAGGAACCTCTCCGTGGATCTTCTTGATCACATCCTCGTTTTTGAAGTCAACGGTAACGACGTTGCCGAGGGACCTGGCAAGAGCAAGTCGAGTAGGGTTGGCGTCGACGGCGTAGACCTTTGAGGCCCCCTTAAGAAGGGCCCACTTGACACAGGCGAGCTATAGAACAAAACAGATCAGTACGTTTCGTTTTATGCACAGGTCGCTGCTACGTACACCGATAGGACCAAGGCTGGAACAGATGAAAGTGGCATTAGCGCAAGACTTGCACTCGCTCTCAGTTCAGGCTGACTTGACTTACCCCCAGACACCGACTACATCACCCTCCTCTACTCGAGTGTCGGCAATAGCGTGGTAAGAAGTGGGTAGGACGTCGGACAAGTCTACCCAACATCGAGGAAGCGCACTGTTAGCACACCCGAATCTGTATAATTGAGTGATAGCCGCTCGTTCACTCACAAATAACCTGCTCGTCTGCTCGTTCGGAAACACACAGCAAAACCTCATCCATCAGCAGCGAATATTGAAAACGCGCGCGCGAGATAGGGAAGCGGCACTCACCGCTTACGCCAGGAGGTACTTTCAGGGTATTGACTTCACCAAACGGTACTCGTACATATTCAGCCTGACCACCGGGGAAACCACCAGCTGAAAATCACAAAACATCGTTCATCAACGTCTTTTCCTCTGTCCACAACATCGCTCGACGATGCAGGCTTCTTAGGGTACAGCCATTCGCGCTAATTCGCACTAACTCATATGACCATAGCCCAAAAATCCAGCGTCTCTCTGTCCGTACATGCTTGCCATGAGCGAAGAATTGTTGGTTTTCTCGCACATGGACGAGTAGTTCTTCTGGCAGTATCGACAGGTGCCACAGGCGATCTGGAAGGACTGTTGCGGGGAGGTGTTGGGTCAGCGGGAGGTCTGTCATGGGTTCCAGGTGGTAGCCAGGGTATAGCAGCACTTACAGTGACGACCTTGTCTCCTGGCTTGAGCGAGGTGACGGCGGGACCGACTCGGTCGATGACACCCCTGTTATAGTGGCACGTCAGCGTTGGTGCGATCAATCCACCTCTCTACGCATCCTCTCACCCTCGCCCTTGGTAGTCCCCCTACCCGATGTCTCTGTATACATAGCTTCTCCCCAAGGAGCTAGGTGTTGCTGAGCGATGCAAAACTGCTTCGCCTCAAGAAGCAGATTGCCTGCTCAGCACTACGCCACGAATCCCTAACCTGCCTGCCTGCCGCCCCCACTTTGCGGCGATCACCGCCACTTCTAGCCCCACCACGACAACTCACATGAACTCGTGTCCCAAGATATCACCCTTCTGAAGCGCCATCATCTCCGAGTGATACAAGTGCAAGTCACTTCCGCAGATGGTCGTTCCGGTAACCTTGATGATGACATCCTTGTCCTCTGAGATATCGGGGATGGGAGCATCGACCATCCTGACGTCTTCTTTACCGAACCAAGCGAGAGCTCGCATCGTCGAACCATCTTCTCGGTGCTTGTAAGCCGGGTCGGTGGCGGTCTTGACCGGGCCCATGTAGTCCTGAACGGCGTTTGAGAGGGTCTGCATGATGGGTTGTTGCTTGTTGTTCGTCGTTACGTCGTTGTTATTGTGTATATGAGGGAATAGTTCAGTAACTTGTCAGTAGTACTGGGGTCGTGCGTGATATAGGATTGTGGTTTATATAGTCCGCCTAAGCATGGTGGAGTGAATAGTCACCTGCCTCTTGTAAACTTCTCGATCGTCCGTGCAACGTTTTCTGCTGGAATGCGGACATGCTACAATGACGTCAAGAAACTAGGCCTCATATCTTACAAATGACTTCACTCGCCACCGCTAAACATACAATACCTCCACCTGCTTAGCTTGAAGTGTGCATGACATGTGGATGCACGCTGTATTTCGGACCCACCTCCTCCGATACCATGCATCCATGCATACACCCTCCTGGGTCTTCTTGCCTAAGCCTTTAGGCTTTTAATTCTGCCCGCCGCATCGCTAGCGCGCCGGGAATGACGGGGATGTCAGGATTTCGTCTTTCGTCTGAGGTGACGCACCACCTGCCTAGTTGACGATGCGGTGAGATTCCAGCAATTCTCTGCCAATTTAAGTAAATGTGCTGTAACGTTGTTGGGACTTCTCCAAACGTGTGGATCCGCTGCACCGTGAGCTCAAAGGTTCCCCGACCCTGGTACTTGTACTACACAAGGATGGTAAATGTGGACCCGCACTCTTACATTGAACATTTCAAGTGTACATGCGATAGCTGTTGAAGCCATTGCTAGTCAAGCGATGTCTAACCCATGTATGTATGATCAAACTCCTTTGCACATGTACCTGTATATGAATTCCCTTCGACGCCATTCTTTTAACCCCTCACAAAAGTCTTCATAAACTCGTCATAGTCCTCCCTCCTATACTGTTCGGGCAGCGGATTCCACTCCCACACGCCACGTTCTCCCTGTCCACAAGCCTCACACCTCGGCGTCTCTTTCGCCAAAAACAACTTGACTGTCGGATGCCTCTTCTTCGACCAATGATAGTTGTTGAATCTCTGCTCAATCTCGGTTTTCACCAGCGCTTCCACTTTGGACAAGGCCAATCTCTGTTTTCGTTCTGTAAACTCATCGTCGGTTTCTGTAGGCGGTCTTGGACCGGCTCCTGGGACGATTTGCACGTCATCCTCATCCTCGTCGCCATCTGTCTCGTCGAATACTTCGTCCTCTTCCTCCAGATCGTGGTCCGCATGATGCCATCCCCTCAATACCTTTTCCAACCCATAGATCTCAATGACTGTTTTCTTATCCACCTCATCTTTCAATTTGCACCGAATCTGCATCCAAGGCGGATAACTCTTGAATAATGATCGCATGATGTATTCGGCTGCTTCTCGTTTCTGAATACCTTGAGGTTCATCCCAATTTCCCCCGCCCTCAAAAAACGGGTCGACCGATCCATCAGCCGCGATCACAGCGGGCGCACCCTCATCCTCATCCCCGTTTTCATCGATGCCATACAGGGCAGCCAAGACCCTTGCGTGTGTGGGTGCATCGAGCGTATGATTGAAGTTTCTCGGATGGTTGAAATCTTTCGATCGCGGGTCATTGTCCGGCACGGCATCGCCAAACCCTCTGACAGTCAAGATGTTCTTCGTACCAATCATGATGGGGAAGAGCTTTTCCTGCATGATATCGAGATGGAGCGAAATCTGTTTAGGCAAGCTTGCACTGGTGTCCAGACAATCCCAAGCTTTTACGTCAAAGTTTCCCTCGATACCGTATTCGCACCAGTATTTTGGTCGTAAAGCCCTCAGGAGGGCGTTGCGAACGGGTACAATCACTTTGACAAATGAATCGTATTGAATGTTACTGTCGACATCATCGGAGAAAATGCAAGAGCCTATCGTTAAACACTGGAGGTTGGGAGTGATGACCGTATCTTCTTTGAGAGCGTGAAGGATGGCATGCGCATCTTCGACAGAAGCGTCCTGATGGATGATATTCTCCAGTGTCGGCCTTGCAATTCTCTTTTTCACCTTTGCGACTTCTTCTTCCGTGTGCTTGGCCGGATCCAGCTCGTCTTCAGAATTGTATCTAGGATAAGGTAGGATGGTCAGATTCAGCGTGTGTCGGAGTAAAGGTAGCTTTGTATTTCCAGCTCGAAACGTTTCGAGATCTTGCAAAATGGCAGATTGAGCACCTGCAGGCGTGACAGCAGGCGTATGCCGAGGCCTGGGGCCAGTCGAGGTGGACGTAGGATCTCCGGTGGTGGTAGCGGAAGCTTGCTCGGATTGGGACGTCTCGGTGGTAAGCTTAGTCGAAGGCGAAGATTTGTCCGCTCCCAGAAGGAATGATCCGATGTCTTCCACTTTCGGTGAGCGATAGAGATGAGGTCCCGCGGCCATGAACAGGGTCTGAAATGGAATGGAGGAGCCATGGAAGTATAAGAGGCATGATTAGCAGTGAATGATTTCTCACATCCGGCGTGTCATTACCTGACTTCAAGGCCAATATTCCCCTTCATACAGTTTCTGTGCGTGCGCAAATCACTTACCGAGTTCACTCTCATCCCATTGTACAGCGTCTCCTGTGCTGCGAAAGCTCCTTCATCCCCTTCTTCGACGCAGTATAAGAAGATGTGAGACCATATTTCGGGAGTGAGCTGTCTGATCGGCATATCGGTCATGCGTTCAGTTGCTAAGAAGGATAGATGTGGACGCAAGAGCGGGCAAGTCGCGGTCGATAGAACAGCTTCACGAAAGCTTCCTAGGGACAGGAAGAGAAGGTTTGACGATCCAGCGAGAGGTTCTCCAAGTAAGAAGAAACTACAATCTGGACGAAGACATAAATGCATGTAGTTTCCTAAGAATCGGAGTGATAAGTAGTCAAGCGGGACATTATAATCTCAAAATTCCTTTGCCCTTGCACCCGCGCTGCGTTGATCTGACGCGTCTTCCACTTTGCGCTAGTAACCCAACCCAGGCGACGGACGATAATACCATAACGTGCCCGACTACAACACTGCACACGGCTCATGAAAGCTCGAGTCGTGTCTCGAGACAATGAAAGTGTTTCAATCATGGTCGCTGCCCAGAGACATAGCAGTATGCAAGTATACAACTACTTTGTGAATTGATATGCATAGCAACCAGCTGCCTTTGGAAGATCAATGTGAATAATCATCGCTGTCTGGCCTGCAGGGGTGACTCCGCGTTAAGGCAGGAACTCCACCCATCCATGTCAACATAGGATCATATACATGTTCATACTATATGATATGCAAACAATCGAATCTTTAGACATGGAACCGTGTTTTGAAGTAGAATTACATTGATAGAGTGAGAGTGAAACAAATAGACGGAGAAGGGGTATACCATGTGTCATAACGAAAGGGTATACAAATGACAGAATGGGCCGATAGCTGAAACGGTGAATGTTACATGGTCGACTGAACCGAGAGCCGAAATCACGATGGTGATGAGCGACAGCGTTAGATCTATTACGGAGAACGGCAAGAGAGGTGTTATCAGCATTGGTTGCCGTGAATCAGACCATGGTTCAAGAAGCATTTCAACCGTGTATGCGGTAGAGGGTGTACTCACAAGAGAAAGCTCAAGGGTCCATACTCTCCTTGCCCAGACCTTGACGTTGATCAGTTCCTTGGAGGTAGTGCTGGCCGGGATCTGGACCTCGACTCCGTCCCACCAACATTTTCGCTATAAGTAAACAATCGCACGTTTTCATATCAGCGAATATCCAGACGGGGGCGTCCAAGAGGCTATAGCTTGAAAGCTTGTAGAGATGCTATGCCGAAGGGAGTGGACTACTCACAGCAGGCTTCCTCCAGAAGAGCAACAACTTCTGCGCCGTCCCCATCTGCTGCGCATCGATATAAGGCACATCCTTCGGGTCCTCAGGGTGGACGATACCCGTCTTGAGAAGGACGAGGGCCATGGATGTGATGACGTTTCGAGAGGGCTCGCAGGCTCTGAAGCCCCACAAGTCGGTCCGGTTGAAGCCGCTACACATCGGGGGAGGACCTCAGGTATCAGCATAACACTCTGTAGGTGGTAGAATGCTGCAGGAGCTTGAGCAGAGACCGATGGGTATAAGGTTACCGTTGCCAGTTGAGTATTCATTCCAGAAAAAGTGAGGTGCCTAAAACAGGGCGGTTTTCACTCACCTCATACAGAGCATATCGATCAAGTGAGCCTCAGCGGCATTCCCAACGGTATTAACGTTCCTCTCGAGCGCGGCAAAGATTGACTTCTTATCCTCCAACGCCTTGCCGCAATTCTTCTTCAACGCTCTTAATTCGGCATTGGGCAGACCAGTAGCCATGTCCGTCTTGGCCAATCCGCCAGCCTTGGTAATACTGAAATATTCCAACTCTTCCCTCAAAACGATAATAGCCTGCTTGGACAAGAGGGGGTTCTGTGAATGATCCGAGACTGGGTCAGAGGGCGAAGAGGGGATTGATTGTTGGGCGTGGAACAGACCTGGAGAGGTCGGGGTGCCGTAGAATGAGGTTTGGGCTGTTGACCAGAAGTTGAGAATGTACTCGAAGCAGTCTGGGTCGAACTGTGGGATGTAGCGATTAGGGAATAATTTCAAGCGTCAGCGAGGGTCAAAACGCCATTCCATTTCAGCTAGGCGTCATTCAACGAAACTACACGCCCAGTGTAGCACGAATACATCTTTTCTTAGTCCACCGCATAGCCTTCCCGATCAATTTCCCGCGGACACCACACCTTCTACGTACGCGGCACGGCGACCGTTATAGTCTATAGTATAGCGAAAGACTCACGTCGACAGTAAAGATGCCATCGTCACCACCCTCCGAGCTAGCCGGTTTACTGAGTATCAGTCCCTGAGGGAACAAACCAAGTAAAACGCTCTCGGGAAGAAGCATCAATGTCTCCCTCTCAACGGGGAAGACTCGACCTCTCAAATCGAGATTCAGCCTGGTCAAGAGCTGAGGGTTGGTCTGTTGAGGGTACAAGGGTGAAGCATAGTTTTGGGGCTGGACCGAGGTGATGGGTGATGAGTTGGATGGGACCGATGTTATCGGGTTCGAGGAGGCTGATACGGCCATTTTGGGCGGAGGGGGTCGCGCTGTGTTGCGGTGTCGAATGGAGGGAGGCGATCTATGATAGTACAATAGATTGTGGGATTATGATGAAGAGATGCTCGTAATGTATGAAAGTTTGACAGAAACCAAAGTAGAGGGAATTGACAATGAGAACTAGAAGGTCAATGCTCGTTGAAAGGAGTATCCTGGTTGAAATGAATGTTTTGGACCGGAACATATCAGATATGGCACATGTGTTTGTACAGTGTGTACAGTGTGTACAGTGTGTACAGTGTATACAGTGCATTCGGCGCGCTTCACCGTACGGGGCCTGTTTCTCACCAAACGCACCACACGACACCACTCCACCGGTGATCTCGTTATTCACTACATATATTTCCCAGTTGTCAAACCCGCATAAACAGCAATGCGCATATGTCTTATGGGCACACAGCATTGCAAGCAGCAATGACCAGCAGCCGACCACAACCACAACCAAACCAAGCCAATGAGAATAAGATGCATCGTCCTTCCCCGAACACTTCATCCGATCGATCCTGACGCCGCTCTAAACTACACCAACGCTTAGTGGCCGATAGGTCCAACGGTGGGCCTCTCGTATTCTCCAGGCTTGATGTGGCCCTCCTCGACCAGTCGGTCAAAGTGACCCTGCTTAGAGTTATTGTAGGCGTACTTGTGGGTTGACCAGTAGTATACACCGTAGACTGCGTAGGATGATTGAATTTGTCAGTAAAACTCCGTCATGATACTATAGCAGACTGCAGAGTTTGCAATCCCGAGGCGGATCCGATGACTGTCATGGAACATGATCGATATTATAAAGGGCATTCCCACTCACAGAAGAGGAAAGGAGGAACGACGTAGGGCATGTGGTTCATGACTCGTCGGTAACCGTTGAAGATGTAACCGTTAAGCGCACCGGCGAACGCTCGTTGTCGGTAAGGGGATACACCTGGATATCACAAAGTTTCGTTTCGGAAAATTCGTGGTTTTGTTAAGAAAGCGGTGTCCAGTGGGGATCAACAACATGAATTGGGTGACAGATAACTCTCTCTGGTCAGCGATTTTATTTGCCATCGTGTCTCGTCTTGCTTGAAGTAGTTTTCGCACTCACCGTAGGTCTTGATACCCTTTTGGGGCAAAGATCCCATGTCACCCCACCATCCGATCTAAACGACGGAAGAAGATATCAGTAAGAACGTTCCTATATACTGGTACCATTTACGCCTCTATTTCGGTCCACTCCAAGCCGATCGATCCCGGCGTCCACCACAGTCTTTCGAAGTTCTCATCTCCAACAACATTCAATACACTATCCCTTCATTCGCTGCTCGCCAATTCTCCGTGTGCTCCGTCCTTGATTCTTCGATGGATTTTGATAGCTAGAATAGCTGACTTTGCGCGAACAATACTCACGTAGGTCTTGGCTACAAGTGAAGACACATTTAGAGTCAGTAATCCGTCCAACACCATCTCCATGCATTTCCGTCTCGAGAGTGATGTTAAAAAGTCACTCACGACCGGGCATGTGTGATTGAGCGGGGGCTGAGGGTCTCATTTTGGGCTGATTGGATCGATGTGTTATGAGTCAAGGATGTATGTAATAAGATGTTGAAGATGCAAGATGTTGAAATTGGGATTGACAGTAGGACGAATGAGATGAGAGGTATGGTTAGTATAGTGTATAGATATAACAGCCAATCAGAACGGCGTTTTACAAAAACTCCGAATTCATCCTCATACCACCATAGCCCATGCCACCTACCAGCATACAACCATACTCACTACTGTATGCAACTTCGAATTTCAACATTATTGCATCCCATCCCATCTATACAACAACATTCACCCATCACGCATACATCATAGCATAACATACACTCACGAACGAGCAGCAGAAGATAAGAAGAGGACCCGGAAAGTCCATCCATACCAAGAAAGAAAAGAAAGCAAACTCTTACGAAAGCATCGCATATACCACCACCCCGCCCTACCCCACCATGACCCTCATCTCAACAATCCTTGGTTTCAGCGCGTTTGGCTTTGGTGCGAGATGTTTCCAGCTCGGATTACAACATCGACCCATCTTTGATGGTGAGTCAGCGTTGGACTTGAGAGTACAAAGGGTCTTGTTGTGAGGCCGGTTTCCAAAATATGCGTATAGGAGGAAGAACGGACGTGCCGGGCCCAGGCTGTACCTGAGCATTGAGAAGCGAGAGCTTGGAACGTCCTTACTCTGTGGGACGGAGGGTATTGCGCCGTCCGATTATGGGCCTCCATGGACTGGAGGATAGGTTCTACACAAAGGCAAATACAAGCACGGGAGGGAATACATATTGAGCTGGAGCATCTCATCGGTCCGCCATCGGTCCGCGCTCGAAGTGACGAGCGCCTTGGAAAGCTACATACGAGGAGGATCTCCGTTGTTGCTGCATGGAGGAGGATAAGGGGAAAGGTATGGCCGTAGATGGCAGAGAGGAGCGGTGCTGGTCAATTCATTTTTGGTCGAGTACATGAATGGACGCATCAGGGACCGTTGAGGCATCGTTAGGGGGCCGAAACGAATCATGGGTCGGGATTGGAACGATTATGAGCTGATTCGAACTTTGACTTTGTGCGTTCAATGATAGCACCCGCCGGTCACCTATACTCTGTTCTCGCTTTCGGTGGATTAGGCTACGGAGCGTTCTACGCTGAACAAAAACAGTCAGTCTGGTTTCTCTTCTTCCTTCATTGGTGTCGTTGTACCTTGCCCCTCCTCTCCATATCTGTGCCCCCTTCCTCGCCATACACGCAGATCCTGGCAAATTGCATGTCTGTGTGTGATTATGACGGATGCCATTTACGAAAGTTGGTAGATACTGACGCATTTTTTTTTCCAAATTTCCGCTTTGCTCCTTTCTCCGCTCGCCAAAATACGTTGATCCCCATATGTGATCTCGGTTCTGAATACAAACCAACCCTGTCTGCCAACGCACACCGGTATACTATCACCTCTCGTCCGACCAAATCGACTGATTGGCTCGCCTGCGTGGATTTCGATTTTTGATCGCAGATCCGTCCTGCTCGCCGAGAAGAAGAAGGCTCTGCTCGAAATTAGACAGAAGGAGCAGCTCGAATGGGACGCCAAGAAGCAGGCTCATGCCGTATGAGCTGGATAGCAGTAGATCAGTGGTTTTGGGCGTTGGAAACTGGCTCTTGAGGAGGCAGAGTGGTGACAAAAGAAAGTCACCTTGGTCTCATGGGCTGCGGCTGGAGCTAGACCTCGATTGCTTATCACCATCCCTTGGTGGGCTAGGGGGTCGACATCGCACTTTTCGCTTTGTATCGGGATGAAGCATGTATAAACTATATCACCAGGACGGCCCGTCGTCTTAGCAGAGTTTGCTGCCAAATCAAAATGTCAGACCAGCATAACCTTTTCCTCGCAGCCGCTGTTTCTTCGTCTCAGCACTGGGTGAAATCACTGACCTATCAACACCGAGACCGGCATTGTGAGATGCAACATGCATCTCAGTGAACATTTGTACCGAATGCATCCAACTGTCAAAGTCTTGTACTAGAGTGTGTTCATGTAGTGTGATACGGGTTACGCTTACTTGTACTTGGTCGCCCCTCGCACGGCTACGTAGCCGGACTTGACCGTACTCGAGTACTGTACTCGTACCTACAGTTAGTGATGACGTTAGATTACCACAGCCTCCTTTGCTCGGCATCCTTGTCAATATCGCATCCTTCTCACGTTCGTTATCATCATTCATCATCTTCAGCTATCGATCGCCATTCTTTAATTTCGGCATCTGCACCCGATGCGTTCTTGCTCGCTCGCGTAGAGTACAGCACACATGCGCTTCCTCGAGAACTTTGACAGTCGCAACACCACCAGCAATAATATGACCGCCCAGAACCCGTATCCGCGCTCTGGGAGCGACGTAAGTGTTTCTTATTCTCCCCTTGCCACCCTTCCTGCCGAGTCGATGCCTTGTCTCACACAAGCCATGGCTCAAGCGATCTACCGCTCGAAACTATAAGTGATGTTGCTGATAGAGTCACTGAACGCTTGGTTGGCAGTCCGCTCGACATTCGACCTCATCCGACGATGCTTCACTCGTCAACGTCTCTTCCCTCTCTATCGATGCCAACAACAACAATAACGAGAACCACAACGAATCCCCTTCAACGACCAATACCTCCTTCGAGCACCTCTCGCACTCCCAAGCACACTCTTCCTCTTCCGACAATTCTCATCCACTCGCTGACACCGACTCCAAACAAAAACAAAAGGAAAAATCAAACAAAGCACGTCTGATATACTGTAAATCGCACGTATCGATTCATCCTACGTCGTTCAATAAGGACAATATCTCAGGATATCTCGGAATAGTGGAAGTGGATCAACATGCAACTCATTCGCTTGCTCCCAACCTCGAGCAAATCACTGACGGTCAAGGTCAAGGTTTGGGGAAGAAGGAGACTCTTGTAGTTTGGGTTCCGGATGACTTGTTGGCTAGGATGGACGAGTCGGACCGGGAAGGGTATAAGCTCGTCGAAGGGAGAAGCACAGCTGCTCAGCTAGAGCGCGAGCAAGAGGAGGAAGATGGTAGGCCATTCCCTGCTCCTATCATCTGTCGCTATCCAGATGCTGATGTTCTTCTTCCAGGATTTGTATTCGTCTCGCTGCCGCCGCCGAAGGGGGAGAAATATGCTTTCTCGATTCCCATTACAAACCTGTATAGCATTCTAGTCTATCCAGTGAGCTGAATGATACTCCTTGCTTGTCGCCTGAGTCTTGCAAGCTAATATTTGCGCCTTTTTAGCCGAGCTTGTCGCATTGGTATGGCTCCGCGACTTTCAAGTGAGCTGATACATGCCGCAAATAGTCGGGAAGAGCGTCCAGCTCACATACAGATGTTATAGCTTGATGGGCGGTGTGTCCCTCCCTACACTCTATTTCCACGACGACGAGTCCCCGTTGCTCGCTTCGCCTCCGGTACCCAATCAACAGCCTCTACCGAGAGCCAAGTGGGGCTTTCCACCTTTCCTGTCGCTGCTCGAATCGAGAGCGACCGTTGTCCGTTCTCGCTTGCTCGCGTCAAGAGCCAACATGGGAGCCGAGTTGTGGCTCATCAATCCTAGCAAGAGCGATCGAGAGGTACACGAAGCAGGTGTGGAAGAGCAGGAACCTGAGACTGTTCCCCCCCAGCGACAGCCTCAGCAACGGCAGGCAGCTACACTACCCACGACTATACCTGCGCCGTATCCACCTAAACCCGCTTATCCCAATACATCGGTACTAAACACCAGTACCCCCAAGCAAACTCTGATGACCTCGTTATCGAGCTTGACCAATTTCACGCGTCAAAAAGCATCTCAAGTCCTTTCACACCCTCTTGCGCAACCAGTCGTCCCGCATCTACCGCCCGCAGTCCGCTCGTTGGTACACGTACCTGGTGAATGGGAACGAAGTGGGCGACTCCCGCCAAAGACGGAGAAAGGCAACAACGATGTAGCGTCCGAGTTTGAATCTGCAAGACTGTATCTCGCGAGATGGGCTAGAGTTGTCGCTGAGGAAGGTGAAAGAGCGCGAAGAGATGAGCTTGCGGCCCAGGCTAGAATCCGTCGAGGATCAGGAAGCAGTAGCCCGTCAGATGATCTATCCAGCTCCTTAGGCGTATTCTCGGTCCTTCCGAAATCTTACTCCAAACGACCTGTCCCGAATCCTACTCGAACCCCTCAACATCCTATCACAGCCAGGGATTGGGACTCATTTGCTGCTCAAGGTCGCGATGAAGCGTACGTACGACGAGAGATCTTCCGTAGAGGGTTCTCTGATTCAACAGAGCCTGAGGACAAGCAAGCTAGGAGGGAAGGTTGGGAAGTCCTCCTCGGTATTGTACCTTGGTCTATAGGTGGCGTGGGCGGTGGGGAAACGGGCAAAGAAAAGAGGAAGAACACGAGGGAAGATGCCAGAAGAGCAAAGAGGCAGGTGTATGCGGGTATCAAGGCTAAATGGAGGAATGAGGCGGAACGCAATGGCGGGAGAGATGACTGGAGAGAGGAATGGCATCGAATCGATGTGAGTCAGTAATCCATACACAACAGGCGAAAGGAGGAGTAGCTGATGGATTTTGGCATCCGTAGGTGGACTGTCGGCGAACGGACAGAAACCAGAAGATATACTCTGTGCCGCTTGAAGCGGCTAAGAGGGGTGAACATGAGAAAGAGGGCGGCGGTGCGGGAGCCGGAGGCGATATACGCTGGGATGGAGCAGGCGAAGAAGAGGAAGGAGGAATGGCCAAACTCAATCGTGAGCTTAATGCTCTAGAGTCGCGACACATGATCAAGCTGGCTAACATTACGGATAGCCCATATCGCTGCCTTGCGAACAATCCTGATGACGTATCATACGTATTCGCCTGAACTGGGTTATGTGCAAGGTGGGTCTCGCCTGTTTCCCGATGATTCCCGATGATTGAATCTTGATCATCAAGCTCATTTCTTCTTACGGTATGTAGGCATGTCCGACCTCCTTAGTCCGATCTATGTCGTTTTCGACGCCGATGAAGCAGAGGCCTTCTGGGGTCTAGTGGGGGTTATGAAGATGATGGTTCGTACATTCAGCTGTTGAATTATTCAGGTTGACCGGATAGAGGTCCCGAGCTGATTATCCGTCTACAATCAGGAGTCCAACTTCCTGCGAGATCAAAGTGGAATGAAGAGGAAGTTGAGCACGCTGCAACAGCTGATCAGTATCATGGATCCTGAGCTATACGCGCATCTGGGTAAGCTATCCAGTTGTGTCACCTGCCCACGTCTGATCAGCTTACGATGTCAATTGGCACATGCACAGAACGTACCGACTCCCTCAACCTGTTCTTCTGCTTCAGGTGGATTCTGATCTCGTTCAAGAGAGAATTCAAATTCGAGACAGTCATCAGACTTTGGGAGGTGAGCTATGTTGTACGACGGCGATTGACGCGGGTATACAAGCTGACATGCTTCTGGAAATCGTAGGTGCTGTGGACGAACCACTATTCCAATCAATTTGTGCTGTTCGTCGCGCTTGCTGTTCTGCAGAGTCATCGGGATGTATTGATCCGATATCTGACGGAATTTGATGAGGTGTTGAAGTACGCCAATGATCTCAGCGGGACTGTAAGTGTCCCTTTCTATTGGGCCACTGGTCAAGCCTTGCTCCGTATCTGCTTCCCGCGATAGCGCCAAGTCGAATGCTTTGGATCCTGTAAATGAGGTCTCGGATCATGATGTGCTGATACCTGATTGTTTGCAGATCGACCTTGATACGACCCTTGCACAAGCAGAAGTCCTCTTCCTTTCCTTCCGCTCACTGGTCGAAGAGATAGACAAAGAGAACGCCCAAGCTGGATCGAGCTCGAACGATCCCAACTCGGAGGGACTGAGGCATCGAAGGACTGCCTCCGAAGGCGCAGCAAAGGAAGAGAAGAAGACAAAGGAGATTGTTAGTGAAGATCTTAGGGATCTACTCATCTGCTGGAAATGATCATACGGTAGGTATGGAAGGCATCAGAATCAGTCGATACGCAGGTTGGGCACTGGATGGTCTGCATAGGTTTCAGTGTTTCGTATCAGTATGAGATTCAGCGTATTGTAGCTGTTTGGTTTTTTGGTCGTCGGCATTCGTTTCGATAAAACACTCTGTAGTCATCTGATCTCTCTCGTTAATGATCCTGTATATTACGCATGCAGTACACGTTAATCTCTCCAAGGCGAATGTGTATATGCGAAGACTTGGGCATCCAAAGATCATTTGCTACGGTGGGTGGAATGGGTGGAATGGGTGGGATGGGTGGACGAGTAAAGTGGAGGTTGTTGCAGCGTAGCGAAAGATACTCAGGTCGATGAAGCGTGGATTGACACCGGAATACGACCGATATTAGTTTGCGACCCATCTCTTTATGCACTGACTGCACTATAACATCTATCCACGATAAGATCCAGCTATCAGCTCTCTCGTCCTATCGGTCTGAAATATCTCCATAAGTCAAAAATTCTTTCTGTTTTGCTTTTCGTATCATTGCATCATGTCGAAGAGATCAAAAGGACCGAGCAAGAACCAATTCTCCCAAGGTCTATCATACGTAGCGGCCACTCCTAGCTTCCTCAAGAATTTCGGCCAAAGGCAAACTTCACCCTCACCGCCGCCTGAGGATCCTGACGTGGACGTGGATGAGTTCGGTAGAGAACGCAGGGATATCAGGGGCGTCGGTGTGATACCAAGTCGACCTTCTGAAGGACGATGGGCGAATGGATCGGATGATGATGACGAACAAGGGTCTTCCTCAAGAAAAGGCAAAGGCAAAGGCAAAGGTGGAGAGGAGGGAGGTGCGGGGAGCGATGGTGAGTGGGGAGAAACGTTTGGTGGAGGAGGTGATGATGGCCCGCAGGTCGTCGTGCTGAAAGAAGGGAGACATCTCAGTGAAGATGAAGTGAAGCGATTACAAAGACAAGGTGAGTTGGAATGAAGATGAAAATACTTCTTACATCCACAACGAGCATGTATCATGATCAATTGCGAGTTCGGTTGTCTTGAAACTACATATACATATACTTATACCTGTACTCGTACTTGGTACTAATTCGTTTGTTGTCCTGGTGATGTTTTTTCTTGCGCCATCTCATACCTCATAGCGGCCGGTAAACACTCACCGCCGCCCGACGCAAAATTCAAAACAACCTCATCGTCTAGCTCTGATCCATCAACATCGACCACAAAGTCAAAAGTGTCATTACCGCCCAAGCTCAACAGTAGTACCAACAAGCGGAAATTAGTCGGCTCAAATAATACGGACGAAACTGAGAGTAAAGATGAAGTGAATCACGACGGAAGCGATGGTGGTGGGGAGAAGACGAAGAAGAAGAAGAAAAAAGCAAAGGGGATGTTGAGTTTCGATCAGACTGAGGGAGAGGACTGATTGCAAAAACCATACGTTGAAGATGTATCATACGGACTTCATGTGCAGTTGGCGAGAACATACTCGTATTCCGAATCTGATATAGGCCCGAGCGGAGCAGTAGCACCGTCTGCTCAGGCCGAGTGAAAGTCTTTTTTTCCGGAGAGCCAAAGTAGCTCGACCTCAATGGGAAATCCCCTCGCTAGCGTCTGCCTGTTCATCCAACAAAGTAATACTATGTAATAGATACCATCGGGCGGCGGAAGTCTGGATGCCGTATTGCCCGATTTCGTGGATTATTGGCCCAAATAGAGCTGAGCACGGCATTATCCAGTCAATGAAGCTAACATAGAAAGGGGTACAGTATTGAGCCTCGGTTGCCTCGTTCTCATTCCACAACCGATGCGGCGCATGTGCATGAGAGGCATGTGAAAGGCAATTCGATCTGATCAAACCTGCAGAACTCTCCAATGCCAAAATAAAAACTATGCCCCATTCTCTACAGTATCCTCTTTCGCCTTGCCTTTCCCTTTGACATCGCCATCCGCCTTCTCGCTCTTATCTTCGCCCAAGAAGCCGCTCCCGCTCAGCGGTGTTGACCTGCCACTTACACTTCCACCTGACGCGGAAGCAGGACCCGAACTGGGCAATTGCCACGCTGGAATCCCTTTACTTCTCCCGCCGCCCGGAGTCAGCAGAGCGTTAGCAGCGGCCGTAGTCGAACTGACGCCTCCATTCGGACTTCCATTACTGTTGGCGTTTCCGTATGTAGAGGGGGTTGCTTGCGATGAAGGTGATTGTTGTTGTTGGTGGTGTTGTTGGCGTGAGACGAGGAGAGTCTTAAGTGATCGTAGTTCGGATTGAAGGTCTGTCAGGGCCGCTGATTGCGATTGGGCATGTTTCTCGATCATCTGGGGATAGAAATAAGTCAGACGAAGGGTAAGAATACAATACAGGCCAGTCAGCTATGGATTCCGCACATCTTGAAGCGAATGAGAGGTTACTACGAGGAGGCCACTAGTCCGGACGATGCTCACCTTCGGAACAAGCTCACGGACACTCTCAACCTCACTTCTGATATCCCTCAACTCCTCCCTCCATCTCTCCTCACCATCCTTGACATTCTTCAGCGCATCCTCCACCTCGCTCACGACGCTGTTCACCTTTTCTCTATCTTCTTCGATGGATGATTGTAGCTTGTTGGTTTGCTCTGAGAGGTCGGAGAGGAGTTTCGAGGCTTCGTCGTAAGCTGATGTAAGGGATGAAGAGGTATCTTGGAAGGCTGTTGTAGATGGTGGCTGCAAGTGCGGGAGGAGATATTTCTACGATGGAGAAGGGAGTGAATATGATTAGTTGAATGAGTCTTGTATTATGTCCTTTACTTCGTACTGGAATGAGGGGAGTACGACATACCTTTGCCAAAGCTGTCAAGCCGTATACCACACCTCCCGAAATGACAGCCATAATCTATTGACACACAGCGGCAACGAAAGCAGCAATCAGCTTCTCAGCCACATATCGAAATGCTAGTAGAAGGTGATAGGGTAGTTGGATACTTACGAACAAGTCTCTCCAGTCTCTTCTCGGTGGCTCGGGGGCAGCACTCCTCATGACCCCGGTATCAAACCCACCATATCTTGGAGCGGCGTACGAGGGTCGTTCAGGCGCATCGTATGGCGAATGCGATTGTACGTGAGTCTGTGATGTACCTTGCGATTGAGTTTGAGCTTGAGAGAGGGCTTGCTGGATCTCCGAGTCTGTCAGACCCTTGGACTCGAGGAATTGGATTCGTGAGGCTAGAGGTTTTGTTGTCACCTAGAATGACATTCCGAATGCGTAAACTGGGAATTAGCAACTCCATACATGGACACTCGAAAACCACACGGTGGGCAATGCTTGATCTGTTCAGCGCAGGCAGAAGACATATCCAATCTCCTGTTGCAGGTCGCTAAGCTGTGATGGACCACTCACCGAGGGATCATTCAAAAACAAGACGGCATTATGGATCAACTCCTGCCTATTGGAAGACGAAGAAGCGCCGTCCATGATATATTGTCTTCCTTTCCTTGCCGTATCCGTATTCGTTTCCGCACAAGGCTCCCGGGGCGTTTCGTGCTGTCCTTCTTTTCGCCTGAGTTGGAGTTGGCTTCTCGATGGCGTCCGTTGCTTGAAAGTACGGCACGGGCTGAGGTGAGTTGTAGTATCTAGAGTCGGTGACAGAAGAATCACCAACCAAGAAGCTGCAGAGATGAACTGACGGATTTGTAGCTGTTGATACGTTGAGCCGGTAAGAGAAGGTGTGACAACCGGGACAAGAGACAGATGAATGTGGCACCGATTGCTCTTGGCTTTATATCATCCCTCCCCTTTTCGTGTTCAGACGACTCTAACGGCGATCACCGTGTTTCGCGCCCCGTCTTTCCCGCTTGTCGCTGGCCGGTCGGCGCCCGAAGATAGCTCCACTGTACTGTACACTGTACGAGTACTGTGCGGTATGAGGTGGAGGACGTCCAGCTACGCCAAGATGTTGTTGGATAGGAATTTATATTCAACATCTCGGCTTGCAACATATATAAGAGATCATTTCGAGGCATCGGAGCTTCTGAAGGTCGATCGGAAGACACGCCAATAGCTTACTTCGATTACTGCAGAATACCACAGACAGACAGACTAGACCTACTTGTAACAGGGACAAGGACAGACAACGATACATCACCATGTTCGGCACCTTTTGTTTCCTTTCTGTTGTCATATTGCTGATGACTATGTGGACGAGCAGGACAGACACTTCGCTTGACTCTCACACCCACCAACATGGACACGGTCACGGCCATGGTCATCACCACCAGGGGGACAGCAATGACGCGTGGTCGGGAGAGGACTATATGCTCAAGCCAGGCGTGTGAGTGGACCAAGTTCAAATGATACACGGGTCGCGATATCACACCGTATGTGAACCTTCTAGTCCTCTCTTAAATAGTGAATGTCTCCCCCATCGCGATCCTCACAATCTCTCACACATAGAGAGCAGCAAGCTGACTTTGGTCATAACTATATATATTGAACAATCTACCAACTCAGCAAAGAAACGGCTAAGATCACACACGATACTATTGTCTACGCTCTGTCGTCGGCTGGTCTAGACCAAGAAAAAATCGATGTCATGAACGTCCTAGAAGTGGGCAGTGGTGAGTCAATCTGCTGTAGCTGACTAGCTCAGATTTTCAACGTCCATCGCTAATTACACAGTCACTGCTGCAACTTGACGCACTTTAGGCCCTGGCGCGGTCACCGCTCACTTGCTCGAGACCTTCGCCAGCGTCCACGCCCTAGACACATCCCCATCAATGCTCAAATCACTGTACACGCACCTCATCGCCCCACACCCAGAGGATACCAAGCTCTCATACAGTTTACACGCGCTCTCACCATCCTCTCCTGAGCTATTTCAATCTGGTACTCCGCTCAGGTTCCCTACGCCCTCTGACCCTGATAGGGTCCTTGCTCCTCCTCGGGCCAAATTTGACTTGGTCGTGGTAAACCTGGTTTTGCACCATGTCGACGAGGTGGACCCGTTCATGAGAGGTGCAGTGGGTCTGTTGGAGAGTGGTGGATGGCTGCTCATTACGGAGTTTGCGCCGGATGAGATGCGCGATCGGTTGCAGGCACAGGGCGAGGGTCATGGCAGCGACCACAATCATGGCGGCCATGGACATGTGCATGGACATCATCGCGCTGGACAAGGTGACGATTTCGCACATGGTGAGGCTCAGAACAGCACCGATACCGAAGCAGAGCAGAGAAACAAGGCGATGATCGAAGGCAAAGTGAGTGAGCGGGCTAAATTGGACCATGAACCGAAAAGTATACGCAGATCACAGGCTGATAAACGCTGACAACCCATCAGACACTTGAGAACGGCTCGGTGAACGCTCCAGGTCATTTCCATCCCTCATTCACCATCTCTTCATTGACTCAGCTCCTGTCCGACTCGGGCCTCATCGATGTGCACGTCGAGAGGCGCGGCGAGATACCTGTTTTCGGTCCTGATCAGCCTCCTGTAGGGTGCTTGGTGGCCAGAGGGAGAAAGGGGTAGATCTGCGCTGGTACGACAAATCAAAGTTGATATGATATGTTTGTTCTTGCCAAAAAAGATCTCGCAACCGATGAATGAACACTATACACAGCGAATGCATACATTGGTGTACATTAGGATGACATGTATCGATACAGCTCAGCTCCACTTACAACAGGGCAGGATCCACAACACGAGTTCTACTGTATATACTGTACAACTCGCGGTCTGAGGTCCCACCCACTGTACTGTACTGTACTCGAGTACAGCATCTTGTTTCACACGGCGACAGGTTTGCTCTCTCATCCCATCTATTATGATACTCAGATACCTCTTCTTCTAATCTCCGATCTACACTGAGACATCCTCATCCTCATATCCATCATAGCTATCCTCCGTATAGTAATCGTCGCAGTAATGCTCACCCTCATAATTATCGTGCCAGTCATCAACTTCATCCCACCACCGATCAGAATCATCGTACCACTCGTCCGTCTCGTCGTACGACTCATCAGTATCATCGTACCACTCATCTTCCTCTTCTTCACTTGCCTGTGCCTCGTCTTCAGGGTGGGCTTTCTTTGCACTGTTATCGCCATGGCTATCGTCCGGTGTTGACGGTTTAGGGTGATCGACTTCGTTTTCGCTAAAGACTTCTTCGTCTTCTTCGCCACTGTCCGATTGATCGACTTCGGTAGCGCTTTCGTCATAACTTGAGGCAGTATTGACATGATCCATCGTAGTCCATCTGTCCTCCTTGCCTTCCCCACAAGAGTCACAGCCAGTATATTCTTGAGCTCGATACAGGCGAACGACCAGGTTTTCAATATTATGTTCGTTTGATCCGTGTTCCAGAGCTTCCTGCAGCCTCATGTGGACAGCCTTCTCCACCCTGTTCAGAGCTGATTTCTGCAACTCATCTCGAAAAGCCATGAGTGCGTCGGAAACATGGTCTTCGCGGCAGGCCGCCCAGGAGGACTCATCGGACCCTTTCGAAGTTGCGTAGTCCCATTCCCCGTCGAGAAGAACCTCCAATTCTTCCATTTCGGACTTGCTGAGGAGGACACCCAATATCTTCTCGAGTCCAAAGAGTTCTAGAGTGGTGATCGACTCCGCTGCGGTTCTGAGATCGAGTCGACGGGATTCTTGCGTGATCTTGTCAAGGATGCCTTCCGCTAACCACACCTCCGTGAGAGGTCCGTCGGGATGTCTTATCTGTTGTATGATGTCGAAATGGCTTATAACGTCTGTGGCGATGGATGGCAGCAGAACACCAGTAGCGCGTGTCTGTTCAAGCGATGAGAGCCATCGCTGTGGCGAATGGTGACAAAGAATATCTGTTTCTTGTGGCATGACAACCCTGTTGGTCGTCCCCCAGACCAAGCAGTATCTTGAATGTTTACTGGAGATGTGCAGATTCACAATCTTCGGTAGAAGCGGCTTGGGTATGTAAGATGTACTTGTGACCCGGGGCATTTGATGCTCTCGGGGATAATCATCGTAAAGCCATTCACACCATATATTCGGTCTGAGGACCTGAAATAGTTGTGCTCGGATATCCCAGGACGTACGAGTACCGGAGAACCATAAGCATAGACGATGATCTTCAGATGAGTTGATCATGGCGGATGGGTAGGTCCCGAGAGAGAGACTGTCGAGGTTCGGTGTAGCAACGATTCCGCTTCTGCGCAGCCATTCCAGTCTTTCGGATGCCTGGCGAGCCTCGCAGGCGATGTTGCTGACGCGAAAATACTTTCCATCGTGACAAGAAGGTGCAATGGTCAATCTTCTGACGTGATTCAGAAGCGGAAGCTTGCTGCAGAATCGGGTACTGTTACCAGCGGAGCTTGCATCGAAATCGTCGGTAGCACCTTCGACAAAGTTTCGAAGATTGTGAACGATGGGATCGTGATACAGGACTTCACCTGCCAGCTTGAAGAAGGTCTATTGATTGAGGGGAGCGAAGACGTTTGTGATTAGAATGTGACTGTTTTCTTGCCTCACGTCAGCTACAGTACCTACCTTGCTGAGTCTGAGAGCAGTAGCCAGAGTAGGTTGAGGTACGAAATAGCCTTGTTCACCCTCTTCACGGCATAATTCGAAGATGTGACTCCACAGCTCAGCCGGGAGCTGCAGTAGATTCATTATGTGAAGTGAATTTCTGGGATGATAAAATAAAGGATGATGATAGGGAGGGACTATATTTGACAGGGAAAGAGATAATCAAGAAATAGAAGAGGACGAAGGAAGAAGTGTACTCGTACTAGCGTACCACTTGGTCTTGAGAGAGTGGTTGAGGTGTACAAGTACAGATTGTATGCATGCTGTTAGACCACGTGTCAGCATCCAAGAAGGATTGTTGATTGTTGATCGATAGTTGATGGTGATGGTCTATGGCTGATGGGAGATCGGTGGTGGAAGACAACTGATGGCTGACGGCTGATGGTAGAAGGGAGTCGGATAACGAACTTGCGCCTCGGCCGGCGGCCTTGAAGACACAACACAGATACTTTTACGTATCTACACGGGACATTCTGCCGACGGACAGGGGCGAGCTGCTTAAGTGCTGGAGCTTCACGTCCTCTACAGAACACATATGGACAGGCGTCGTGGAAGTCCACTGTTTTGTGCGATTCAGGCGAGACGTACAGTAGACCATTCCGATTGATGCGTATCATCGGGCTCGCCATCAGTCGTCTCATTACCCTTGACATCCTCTTGGGACCTCCCGGCCTCCCAGATGCTCGAAAACTGTCACCATGAACAGCGACTCATAATTGGATAGGTTTCTGCACATCGTCTTGTGCTTCGGTCTTAGTATAATCATACACAATTCATATGTATGGACAATATGATCCGCATTTTCTGCGGATTCAGCTTGTGAAGCTCGACCGGATAACTTTCTGCTATGTACAGAATGAACCTTATCTTTGACTTGCTACGCTACGATATGAACCTCGATCTTTCCTGATGTGTTCTGACTTCCCCCAGAAGTCTCTCTTAGTTCACAGGCGGTTCCCTATCGATATCGTTCGAGTCGCATTCGTCGAATAAAAATCATCTTCCATCCTCACTAATCTCTGCGTCATGCCCGTCCGGTGGACTATGCAAAACCCATCATACCCATCATCATGATGAAGTACGCGTGCTCCTCGTCCTCGTCATCTCTGTTCAGCTCTTCATCATACGCGTCATCTCCTTCGTCGATTGAGGTAGGGAAGAGGTCGTGATCCAAGGTCCACTTGTCGGCTTTCCCTTCTCCGCATGCTTCACAGCCCGAATACTCTCGAGCCAGATATAGGCGGATGGTGACTCTTCCACGATTGACTTGCTTGAGCCTCTTTTCCAAGAAGTCCTTGATTCTCGTATTGACCCTCTTCTCGATTTTGTCCAGAGCGGCTTTTTGCATCTTCTCTCGAAAGTCTGTGAAGGCTTCGGAGTGCAGACTGTCGCGATAGGCGGCCCAAGAGGACATGTCGACCTGTTTCGAAGCTGCGTGGTCGAGTGGCTTAGTGATCATAGCCTTCAGTCCCTCTCGCTCACGCTTTGTGAGAGCCAGACGAAGGAGCTTCTCCAACCCGAAGAAGACCAGGGTAGTCTCTCCGTGTACCGGGGTGGGCGATACATATCCTCCGTAAAGCTCATGCCTGATATTGCTGAAGATCATCCTCGCTAGACTTTTCTCGCTATAGTGTCCTGTTTCCAGTGATGCCTGTTGTTGGAGATCGAATTTCTTCATCTGTGCTGGGCTGACTACTATCGCAGCCTGTCCGCTCTTCGTAGTCGAGCCGTCGGCAGGCATGAGATACCCTTCGTCGTTGTGAGTCTTCGAGTTCGAAACATCTGTCGGTCGGACTGGCCATCGCTTGGAAAAGACGTCGTTATCTTTAGTGATGACGATATTGTTCGTTGTGCCCCAGGCTATCCAGTACAAGTTCTTGGTGATATTCGAGGTGTGGAGATTGATAACCTCTGGCAGAATCGATTTGGCAAGGTAGAAATTGCCCATGAGGGTGGGTCTTGGACTGTAAGTCCATTCGCACCACACTCGAGGTCTGAGTGTGGTCATCAAGGGGACTCGCATCTGCACGCCGGCGTCGTCGAACCAGCAGCATGGAGGGAGGCCGACTTGAGAATACGAAGCGCTACTGGTACAACTTCCAAGGCTAAGACTGTCGAGGCCTGGCGTGACGATAATTTTGGTTTTGGACAATCTGTTCATGTACTCGGACGATGGGAGCGCTCCACAAGGCTTGTTACGAGTACCGTGGAGTAAGGGCAAGATTGTCAAACTCTTGACGTGCTTCAAGAGTGGGGTCTTGCTATGGAACCGGGTAGTATTGGCACTCAAGCTCGCTTGGATGTCGTCAGCCGCTCCTAGAAGGAAGTTTCGAAGGTTGTGTATGGTCGGGTCGCGATAAAGGATCTTGCCCGCCAATTGGAAAAAAGACTGAATTTTGTGGTAAAGAGTATCTATTGTCAGCTAGGGAAGGCTAGGGCTACAGTATGTGATTATCAAGCCCACGTCAGCTTAAGTGAAGACGTACCTTGTTGACTCTGAGGGCTGCAGCCAGAGTCGGTTGGGCTACAAAAAGGCCCTTGTCGCCCTTCTCATGACAAAACTCCAGAACAAGAGCCCATAGCTTGGACGAGAGCTCGGGCAAGGTCATGGTGTATGATGGACGCAGTGTGTTTCTAATAAGTGGCGGTTGAGGCAGGATCAACCGAAATGGGAAAGAAGAAGGAAAGGGCGAGAGGAAAAACGAAATGGCGAGCGCGTTGATGGTGATATACATGTAGCAAATCAGAACAAGGGTGGAGCGGACGAAAGATTGATCGAGGAAATCACTCTCACTTAGTGACGGTGAATCGATTTCGCGTGATGGTGATGATGATGGTGATGATGATGGTGATGGGCCAATCCGCTTGGGCTCCATTCAGAGAGCGGACTAACTTATTGTACTAGTACCCTGTGCTCCGAGTGCGTCTTGCGCCAAAACACCGCGATCTTGAGTGGTCTGAGCGCAAACAAGGCACACGCACACGCACACGCACACGCACACGCACACGCACACACATCCATCACCAAAGGATGGCCGAGAGCTCCGTGATTGGGAAATTCACTTCTCATGACGGGCGCAAGATCATGTCTCTAGGCGGGGGTTATTGCGAGCCGAGAGCCTGACTGTCAGGAATTTGGGGATAGACCAGACCGCATCCATTGATAGTAACCCTTTCGCTACGGAAAAAGGTTGCAGTAGCCTTCGATCGTCAAGCATCAGCTACCAGTCTATATAAGGTACTGACATTGACCCATGCTTGACTTAGCCTTTCTCGTGTTTCCTCCGTCTTTCCCACATATTTCTCAGGAATCTCGCCTCAAATCGGGCTGTCAGAATATGCTGTCCAGTACGACTCATCGCGCTTCCGGTCCTGTCTCAATTGCATCACTTCGAGGGTTTCATTCACTGCCACATCCTCTGAAGGCGTTGTCGCGTAGTTCAAGTAGTCCGGATCATCGCTGTTTGATATCCGGTCATCTTGGTCATTCCAACGGGGCTTCCGCATGACTCTTTCAACCCCGTAGATCTCGGAGAGAGGCAGCGTCTGGCGAAAAAGGTCTGCGGGATTTCTCATTGATAATCAGCCAAGACTTTACGCGACTCCGAGACATGTATGATAAAGGCTCGAAATTATATCAGGTAGGGATAAAGGGTAAGATCGATATACCTTGGTGACTCGAAAGAGGGGAACTAGGGCTGGCTGAGAGTCGTGCTGGATGTACAGTATCTTCAGCCTCGTCTACCGTAGCCATGAGGAACAGAATGTCATGACCGATACGATATATGTTGAGACATCTCTTTGCCTATCAATATATTGTTACAATGGAATCGAAGTCCGGATCATGACTGCATTCCGTCGACAGAGACTTCCGTCCGTATATACTAACCTTTCGGCAAGCACTACCCGGACTCATTGTTCCTGTTTACAGTGTCACCCGCATCTCTAGTACCATCCGCCCTCACCCCAATATTCCGACCCATCAGACATGATATTATCGCCTTCAAAGTCCTCGTCCCAATGTGGATCCATATCGTCATCATAGTCGTAATTGTCATCGTATAACGCATCGTAGTCGACGCTGTCATCATCGTCGTCGTCGTCATCGAAGTCATGCAATTCATTAGGGATGTCGCGCAAACCAGGCTCGAATCGTCGTCGGATCCGGTGCTCGTTGATCGTTCGTTCGTGATCTAGCGTCCATTTATCCGCCTTACCTTCCTCGCATGAGCCGCAACCCTCGTACTCGGAAGCTAGTCGCAGAATGACAGTCGGCGGTAAGCAATTATGACCCGTGCATTCGGCCCCCATCTTTGTTTCCACGACATCTTGGACGCGTTTCAATGCAGCCTTCTGAGCTTTATGCCTGAATGCTAGTTAAGCCTCCGGGTGTCGACTGTCCCGGTACGCGGACCAAGACGATAAGTCGATCTTTCTGTGTGCTTGGCCTGAGTCGTTGGGTTCGGGCAGGGTCGCCAGATCAGACGTCCATTCAGGCAAGGGTAAAAACTTCTCAAACCCATAAACTTCCACTACCGTTTGCCCTTTTCGCTTCGAACTCGGCACCTGCATGGAGTTTTCTGCCCAATATGAATCGAATAAATATGAGCTTATTTGACCGGCCTGATCTTCCTCCGAACTCAGATCCCAGACCTGCTGATGATGATCGTTCGAGTCGAGTATTGACGTCTCTTCGGGCGTAACGAGCAAGTCGAGGCGATGTTTCTTGGTCAGAAGATCCGCAGACGGCGCCGCATCACTTGAGCTCGCTGTATCGATGGAGGACGGAAAGGATCTTTTTGACCAAGCTCGGCAATGCACGTCGAGCTCTTCGGTTATAGAGATTCTATTAGTCGTACCCCATACTATGGGCCAGTCTTTGTTCCAAGTCAACCAGGTCATGTGGATGTTGACTATGCTGGGCAAGTTAATGTTGGCGTCGATGTCCGTGTCTGGCCAGGAATTCGAGGGGTAGCTGCAAAATGTGTCTAGTTTACACATACGCATCAGACTCGGTCGTATTTCGTTTCCACACTCCTGAAATCAGGCACAGAGGTCCCTATATGGGTGGTGATCGTCGTTGCAGACGCTGATCGTTAGTGCCTTGAGGTTCGGTGCAATCTCATTTCCGGTATCGATGAGTTGTTTCCACATTTATGGAGTGGGATTGGCGTTGCATCGTCCATCGTTAGTGCGAAATGGAAAATGTTGCGTGGATTTGGAGTAGTGGTATCGTGGAACTATGGTGAGTTGCCGAACATGTTTCAGGAGGGGGATCTTGCTCTCAATCGCACCGTCTTTGGTCTGGCCACCGGTGGAGTTGTCGTTGCATGCGCCTTGAAAGAAGTTTCGGAGGTTGTGAACCACGGGAGTTCGATAGAGGATGGGGCCGACCAGTTCAAAAAAGGTCTAATCAAATGATCAGGTAAAGCATGGACGGATCGATAGTATCAGCGGTTTTTCAACTACAGTCTGAAGGGGAAGGGCTGTATTGCGCTGCACACTGAACATACCTTGTTGACTTGAAGAGCAGCTACCAAAGTATCATGAGGAACGAAAACACCTGGTTTGCCTTTCTCGAGACAGTACTTGAAGATGATCGGCCATAACTCTGGCGATAGCTCCGGCAGGGTCATTGTGGAACCGAGCAACCTGGTGGCTAGAGGAAGTCACGGTCGCAGAAGGAAATAAAAGCGATAAAGTGTCTAAGGGAGAGCGGGCGCACGCAGGTATGAAAAGAGATGAGAATGCAAAAGACACGTTAAGTACTCGACATTGACTTATGTAGCAATGTAAACATGAAGTGGTTGTGTTCAGTGTTTGTGTTTTGTTGATTGACGCATGAAGTTGAATTTGATGTTGATGGTCGACAGGGAACATTAGCTCATGTACAAGGCCCGAGCTCCTTCATTTGATGATTCTCGGACCCTCGGCCCAGCTCGGACCAACTTCGATTCATTCGCTCATATTTGATCTCGGCACAAGCACGTGAACAAATGGGTCTGTATGATTTATGTACAATGCGTGGCGGTGACGAGCTTCAGATTATTCGCTATGATCGTTCACAATAACCGTCCAATCTTGTGGATCAGACGCCGTAAGAATTCTTGCCTTGCTTGCTGCATGCACGTCTCGACCATGTCGACGAGTTGTTGATCTTACTTACTCAAAGCGATTCGGCAAGAGGACACCGTAAGCGACTTGAGATTGGTGGGGACGGGGGTGCAAGCAGGGTCAATCGTACGAAGGGTCCTCAGATGAGGCCAGCATCGCTGGATGTAGACAGAGTCCGTCGCATCGCTTTTTCCTCAACTCGACGTGATGTGAGGTACTATGGTAAATCTGCGAACAAAGCGAAGAAGGGGAAGCTTGGCGGGGTATATGGACAATTCAGTTCTTAAGGAAAGCGCTTCGGTCGGCGGCGGTCACCGTCCGGAAGGTACGGCGGTGCGGAAGCAAACTAAGCAGAACGCCGATCTTGATTCGAGCGATCGATCGACGCGATGACGATTGCATGTCTCAAAATTCATCTCCTGTTCTCAATAGAAATCTCGTAATGGCAATCTGATCTAACTTGACTTCTCGGTTGACTCAGCTGAAAGGCGGAGGAAGGGTCGGACAGAATGAGAATAGTTGAGGACTGGGACATACCATGTCAATAAACCTGACGTCAGCCTTCTGAGATCCATTTCTGTTTTCATCTTGTTTACAACCTCATTTGTTCATTCGAGCACTTACGCTGCACTTGTCGATCATTGCTTGATGTTCACTCGACAGCTGATCACTGTATACAGAAGACCTCATATAAATACTCATCTAACAGTCATACGATATAGCTACATGCCTCAGCTTACCCTTCAAGCAGACCCCAGATCGAAATCTCTCGCCCTCAGTCCTCAAAAGTCAACCTCCCGCGCATCCTCGACGTCCCGAGCGATCCATACCAGCCCCAGAGGAGGAGGAGGTATCGCCAAACGCAAAGCGGCCTACACCAAGAAAGGAGACGAGCCTAATCTGTGGGAATTGCATCATATACAGGAAGATATGGCTGCCATCAACAAGAAGAAGCACGTCAAGGACGAGCCTGATGCCAAGGGGGAATCGAAGGGTCAGCCTGATCGAGGGACAAAGAGAGAACATTCGCCTGAGGGTGGAGGTGTAGCTGGTGCAAGGGACACAAAAAGGCACAAGAACGCGTATGAGATCAGTGAGCGATCTACCCCTTCTTCGGCTGTGAAGATGTGAATCAGCTACTGATACCACCCCTTCATGAACAGAGGGCAAAGTAGCTACATCTGAAGATGCCGCTCGAACAGACGAGAACCCGCCTCTGGACCAGCTTAACCGATTGCTTGAGAATGGTCAGGAAGATGTCCCGAAGGGAGATAGCGTGGTTTATTGGATGAGGATGGAAGACATGAGAAGCGAGTCTCTCTGTTACCTTCCGAAGATGCCTAAGAGAGAGCTAACTTTCGTGTAACACGAACAGTCGAAGATAACACGGCTTTCCATCGGGCGTCTGAGCGAGCTCAAGATTTCGGAGTTCCCCTCATCGTCCTTTTCGTGCTGAGTCCTGGGGACTATAAGATCCACGATAGAAGTACCAAGAAAATAGATTTCATGCTGAGAAATCTGCGTTATCTCAAGGTGAGTCGGACTCAAGCCAACGCTAACGGTAACCATGATCACAAGCTGACCGTATTTTCGTCGATAATGTGCATGTACAGCCTCGACTTCACGAGCTCAATATTCCCTTGCACATCGTCTCCTATGATCGTCGTCTGTCGATCCCCAAACGACTAGTGAACGATGTTTTCCCCTCGTTGGGCGCCAAGCATTTATTCGTGAATATCGAATACGAGGTAGATGAGCTTCGAAGAGATATAGCGGTCGTCAAGCTTGGTCGAGAGAAAGGAATGGATGTGAGATGTCTGCATGATAGGCTCGTTGTGCCGCCTGGCAGGATCAAGAGTCAAGCTGGAAAACCTATGAGTGTCTTCAGTCCATGGCAGCGAGGTGAGCTTCGAAATGATCTTGTATGTCCCCGGGAATGTCTTTCACGCTCATCCTGTTTATTCCCTTCTGTATCTCTTAGCCTGGGCCAAGCTTCTAGCAGCAGAACCAAAATTGCTCAACCTCTCCCCATCTCCCAAGCTGAATCCCGCCTCGATCAAGGACGACGAACGATTCGCGAAGCTGTTCGATGATGATGTACCTGATAGTGTGGAGGGTTTCGAGTGTGCTGAGAGGGAGCAGATTGCTGAGATCTTCCCCGAGGGAACGGATACAGCAAAAGAGGTACGTGGGGAAACTGCTCATTGCCAAGACAATTGCTGTGCGAGGAGATGTGTTGCGCAAGGTGCTGATGTTTCTGTCTCTTTCTGGTACATCAGCTCCTCCGGCGATTCCTCCTCACTAAGCCCCGTAAAACGCAATTCCAGATCGTTTCGCCCTTATCGGACGGTGCTGAAGAATCGAAGAAAGAGTCCAGGGTATCACAATACCAAACAGGCAGGAACCTTGTCGATGGCGATAATAGCTCGCGACTGAGCCCGTACCTCGCCAGCGGTGTGATAAGCGGTCGAATGGTATTGGATGAAGCGAAGAAGTATACTGGTGGAAAGTTGGAATCCGGACGAGATACGGGTGTGGGCATGTGGGTCCAGGAAGTCTCATGGAGGGATTTCTACAACCATGTGAGTGTGGCTTCTTATTCAGTCCGGTGCATCAAATAAGTCACACAGTATAACCCCGTTATAGAGACTCTTGACTGAATCTGTCTACCGCTTCATTGTTTCAAGGTCATGTCTACTTGGCCCCGAGTATCGATGGGACGGCCTTTCCTCGAGAAGTTCGCCGACGTCCAGTGGGAAGTCAATGAGGAACACCTGCAAGCGTGGAAAGACGGCAAGACAGGGTTCCCGATCGTTGACGCTGCTATGCGCGCTTGTAAAGCTAGAGGATGGATGGAGAATAGGGTCAGGATGGTTTCCGCGAGCTTCTTGGTGAAGAGTCTGATGCTCGATTGGCGTGAGTACAAGCTTCTCCATTTCCTGTCGGGAACGCTTGAAAATTGGATTGCTGATACGGCTGATGGTTATTCCCCCCACGAAATGACAGGGCTGGGCGAGAAGTACTTTATGGAAAGTTTCATTGATGGCGATTTGGCTGCGAACAATGGAGGGTGAGAGCCTTAACCAGTGCTGCAGTGATACGCAGAACCCAATAGCTGACCTTGCTGTTTTTACAGGTGGCAATGGACAGCTAGTGTGAGCGACTGAAGGCCTCCTCCTCCTCTGGACGAATGACTTGACAATAACTGACAAAGATACCAACGCTTGTCGCTTGCAGACTGGTACTGATCCGCAACCATACTTCGTGAGTGTGAATGCCGCGCGTAACTCGAACATAGAGATGAGTCAGAAGCTTATGTCTTTGCCTTGCGCCTTTGTGAACAGCGTATTTTCAACACCTTGACCCAATCGGAGAAATGCGATCCAAACGGCGACTACATCCGATACTGGGTTCCCGAGCTCAAGAACCTGAAAGGCAAAGCTGTCCATGACCCATATCACCAGATGCCATCCATCGAGTTCAAGAAGCTAGGTTACCCTGCGCCGATCGTGGATCACAAGAAGAGTCGAGAAAGAGCGCTGTTCAGGTACAAGAATGTCGGGGAGAAAGAGGATGGTTCATAGAGCGGACCTTACCTTGCTTTTTTGACCATGTGATGCAGCTGATAGGCAGTCACGCGTATTGTATCATAACGAACCATGTATCTTATACAACCATGAATGTATGCATGCGTGCATGCCTGAACGACCAATAATGAATCTCTTTTCTCGCCTGACGGGAAAGCAGCTGTGCCGTGCAGTATGGCTGTACGGTGGGTGCCACACGGTAACACCGAAATTGAGCTATGCTGTATGGTGAGAGACACAACGTCATCGGACCTGACTTGACACATTCCATAACAATCTGATTTAGCTCGCACGCTTTTTTCGTCGTTCTCCTCCACCGCGACCTCATCCGTCTCATCCGTCTCATCCGATCCATCTCTGACCTTTTGTCGTATCTTGGCAACTCAGTATCTCGGTATCAACGACATCTTGTAATCGCCAGTACAACTAGTCGGAGAATAACAAGGAACGACTGTACTCGTACAGATTGATAGAACGACTAACTGAATATATCAGGAAAAAAAATCTTGAAATCGACATTCACGACAAAATGGCACCTCTCGCCCCCCCTGCCTCTATCCCCGTACCATCAGCGCCTGTCAACGCTGTGCCTGCTCCTCCCTCTTCACTATTATCGCGAACTCAGAAATTCGTAGAAGAGAACCAACGGTTAATTTTGTTGGGCTGCGCGGTCTTGGCAGCGTCAGGAGCGGGATACTACCTCTACTCTAGCCGATCCTCGTCTTCAGCTGGAGGTCCCTCATCGCCCGGTACTTCCGCTTCTGCTTCTGACTCAAGTGCGGCTGCCGGAGGACCTGGCGCTGGATCATCAGCCAAAAAGAACAAGAAGAAGAAGAAAAAGTCGGGAGACAAGAAGGATGAGAAGTTCTTGTCCAACCAGGGGGACAAGGGACCTTTGTTGGAAGAGATCGAGCAGCCTGCCGTAGCCGAAAAGAAGGAGACGCCAGTAGAGAAGCCTGCCGAGGATGCTCATATCTCTGGTGAGTGATACGAACATCTATCTGGGAAGCACTGTGTCTTGAGCTTGTTGCCACAGCCTTCCAGTTTGCCTTGTAACACATGTGGGAGAATGGGTCGTTTGTACAGAGAATACCCGTGCTTGCCGAAATGGACAGTCTATCCGTTCTTGGACCGGAAGGCCGATGAGTGCGGGCGGAGCGAGAGAATACGACTGACTTTTGATGTGTCTTCAGACGTTCCTGACGCTGCTGCGCTTGAGGCTATGGACGAGGCTGTAAGTCCAGAATCCTTGCAAAGAACTCTACAGCGTATGACCGAAGGCTGAACGTCATTTCATTCCATTTGTAGGCTCGAAACACCCTCGGAACATCACTGAAAGACCGGGGAAACAAGCTCTACTCCAAGAAGGACTTCAAGAAGGCTGTTGAGTGGTGCGTAACTTGCGATGTTCAGCTGTCCAGTCAGAGGCGCTCGCTAGAACCTAAGGTTGATTTGTTAATCTTATAGCTACACGAAAGCCCTCGAGGTTTCCGTCAGGAAAGACGCTGTTTTCTACTCCAACCGAGCTGCTTGTGAGTACAAACTCGCAGCTGGCCAATCTGTCTCCGTGCAGGAATCAAGTACCTGACTATTGCGCCTATCTAGGTTACACAAACTTCAGCCCCCCTGAGTACGCTAAGTGTGTAGCCGACTGTGACGAGGCTCTCAAGCTTGACCGAACCTAGTGAGCATGCTTCTCCGAATAATTCATCTATGACCGTAAGCTCACGCAGCGTATTCCACACCCTTAGCGTGAAGGCTCTCAAGCGACGAGCAACCGCTTTGGAGCATCTTGGCCGAGATGAGGAGGCTGTCCGAGGTGAGTTGTATCGACAACCTATTTGCGAAAAGCGAAGGTATTGGTCACTAATGGCTGGCCCTTCCATCTAGACTTTACTGCTACCACTATCATTGAGCGATTCCAGGATGAGCAGGCTGCCGTAGCTGTTGAGCGATGTCTTAAGAAGCTTGCGCAGAAGAGGGCTAAGGAGATTCTCGAGGTTGGTATTTTTCTGACCTGTGAATACCACTGGACTAAAGCTAATCGCAATTTTGCTCGTCTCCTACAGACTCGAGAACCCAAGCTTCCCTCGCCCACTTTCATCTCTGCTTACCTTTCCGCCTTCCGACCTCGTAAGTGATCCTCAGCTTCTCCAGACTGTGAAGTCGCATGAACTGACTTCCTGCCCAGACGACAAGCCTACTCTCCCCGAGAACCCATCACAGGGTGATCAAACCCTTATGCTCGCCTTTGACGCCCTCTCCGCCGCCGACTACACTCATGCTGTAACCTTTGTCAACGAGGCTATTGACCAGGGTGTCTCATGGAAGGAGGGAGAAGCTGAGGCTCACAACATGAGGGGTACTTTCAAGTTCCTGATTGGTGATTCTGAGGGAGCGAGGCAGGACTTGCAGAAGAGTTTGGACCTCGTCCCTTCCTTCGTGCAATCATGGGTCAAGATTGCTAGTGTGCATATGGAACTCGGTGAGTCGTACAAGACTGCGGTGTATGTTCTTCGAAGGAAAGAACTGGAATGCTGAGGTTTCATGTATGGTATCCAGGCGACTCCGCTAGCGCCTTCGGTGACTTCGAAGCTGCTATCCGACACAATGCCGATGACCCCGATATCTACTACCACCGAGGTCAAGGTGAGTCCTTTCGCTATGAGTATGAGCCGGCACATTGTATCGCTGGATGCTGACTGTCTCGTAATTCCGCGCATCAGTCTACTTCATCATGCAGGAGTTCGACAAGGCCATTGCCGACTACAACAAGTCGACCGCTTTGGATGGCTCGTTCATCTTCACGCACATACAGGCCGCCGTGGCGCAGTACAAGCAGGGCAACGTTGGAGCGTCGATGGCTGCGTTCAGGAGGATCTTGAAGGAGTTCCCCGAAAAGGGAGAGCCAAGCAACTATTAGTAAGTGTATTTCTAACATTTATGCATTCCCCGTCACTTCGCACCCACCCAAGCAGGCAGTGCTTCGCATGACGCATCCATACTAACTATATATTGTTCACAGCGGTGAGCTCCTGCTTGACCAGCAAAAGTTCCAGGAGTCGTTGGAGCGATTCGACCGATCAATCGAGCTTGACAGGGAAAGGTGAGTAAGCGAACAACCAATATGTTGTCGGGGCTGACAGTTCAATTACCATTTACAGGAAACCCCGAAATGTCCTTCCCTTCGTCAACAAGGCACTCGCCCTCTTCCAGTGGAAGCAAGATATCGTTGGCGCCGATGCTCTGTGCAAGGAGGCTCTCGAAATCGACCCCGAATGCGATGTCGCCGTTGCTACTCTCGCTCAGCTGAGCTTGCAGCAAGGGAAGATTGATGAGGCCATCAAGTGGTTCGAGAAGTCTGCTCAGCTCGCTAGGACTGAGGGAGAATTGGTCAACGCCATCACTTGTGAGTTTAATTGGTTTAGTGCCGTCCCCAGACCGCAATAGTCATAGGTGTTCAGTGGGGCAATGCGGGAATATGTGGAAGGTTGAGGGATTGGCGCTGACGGGTACAATTTAGACGAACACGCTTCTAAGGCTCAAGTACATTTCTTGAAGAACTACCCCGAGTTTGCCGAGCGATTGAGTCAAATGGCCCAGGCTATGTAAGACATAACGTACGGGAAGAATATGGAGGATTTCAGACTGGAAGCCCGGAGTGTACGGTGGATAGGGTGGAAGCTGCCTCAAAGCTTAGGTTTGAAGCATCGTCGATTACACATATGAGGATGATAATGGCATTAGTAACTGGAGGGAGGGGCAAGCAAGTGCTGGCAGTTTTGATAATGACGGAGACCACAGGCATCATATACGACGCAACGCAAACTAGTCTTACTTGACCTTCTTTAACATATCTTGATACGCAATAGCGATATGCGATGCGATGCAAATGCAACTACTCACAGAGCATTCAAGTGGTCGTGATCCATCCGGGGGCAGTTCTCACTGGATAGCAATCGCGAGCGCGGATGGAACTCGCAAGATTTTGGTACTCCTGCTGTCATTGCTCGCTGTGTGCAACCATTCACTGTAACAGTACAGTCACCATGGATCGCCTGTGCACCCCCACCCTAGCTACATCCACCCAGATGTTATAGGCCATCCATCGTTCTCTCCTATGTCATGCATGTTGGGACAAATCGACTGATATTTTGTGACGATTGATTTGATGCATGTAGTAAATCGATTGATGTGTGTATAAAAGATGGTATTGATATGATAGGATGTATGGACCACCGTCCCTCGTCAACCCACACCGCCCACCAGGACGGCGAAAAGGACAGACGAAGGGAACTAAGACGTCCGTCAGTTGATTCCCCCGCTAAGGTTCAAACAATCTACTCTCGCACCGGTTTGACGCTCGACTCCCCGTTTTCATCCCCATCCCGCCCTCGGTAAAGGATCCCAGCCCATAGGCACTGAGATTTACTTTGGTGAGGAGGGAAAAGAAGGGAGAGGGGGAGGAGCAACTTTTGGGGAAGTGTACCGTTGCTGCCGCACAGAATCAAAAGATTCTTGGAAGAAAAGAAGAAGAACAGAAGGCAGATGTTGAAATGTTGTAATTTTGTAGGATAGTTGCGTCGCGACACCACTCACCGAGGGAGTAGAGTAAGAGTCACTCAGTCGCGCGTGAGTAAAGTGAGTTGGACAAAATTATCGACGGCGGAATTATTCGGGGTTTTGACCATTACCGTGTTAGGCGTCGTGAATGTGGCAATTCTCTAGGTAATGCCCGCCCAGTCCTTCCTTCTGTGGTACACGATAGGCAAAGTATCCAAGCATAAATATGAGTACGAGCGAGAAGGAGGACCGAGTCAGAGCTTACCATGAAGAGTCTCTTGATGCAGGTGGGAAGGGACGCCTGTACGTGTCTCTTAACAGGCAGCACTCCTACGTTGAAGGAGGATGCCTGACGTACAGCACGCATTGCAGAAACACATGCCCAAAGAGAATTGTAGCTCCCGCCTTCTTTGATGCGCGATCAGAAAGACCGCTGATGTCGAGCAAGCTGGTCAGGAAGGCGTCCTGAAGTCTATGGACGCCTCTGGCGGGCACTTCTTCAGCTGTTATAGGCTCGTAGCCTTGTCGTCGCTGTGTAGGGCGAGGACTTGTTCTAGCATGAATGGCATAGGTGCCAGCGCATAATGAAGTGCTCATGGTCTTGTTGATCGCCGAAGCGATTACCATCCTCGACCCGGAATAAACATGACCCAAGTTCATCTTGTCCAACCACGAAGCATGCCGGACAGCTGTGTTGAGTGGATGTAGGCCGTAGTCGCTAGTCACTATGCAAACAGTCTGTATCTGTATCGAGCGCCAGCCACAAATTGCGCTAACGAGAAGGTCCCCTGTTATTTTGGGGAAAGGCGCGATCTTTGACTGAGATAGCTTGAGGGGACCCCTCCGGTAAAGTGGACAACCCACAATTCCCCATCCGTACCACTTTGAGTCAGCGCCAACATCCTCTCGGGAGCGGCAAGCACAAGTAGCGAACCGGGCACATATATTGATGCCCCATGGGATCGAAGAACCGGTCATCTTTTACTCCGTAGATCAAAAGTCGTCACGTAAGAAACCGATCAGTAGATCAGGGGGGGCGGGCTTCCAGAGTAGTTCCCAACAGCTCAGCGTTAGTGGAAGCAATCGATCACTTGATTAGCCTCGGTGTTAGACCAGCGGTACGATGAGGACAACTTGTAACAGAATCCGTACAGGTACACAACTTAGTGCCGACTGCGCCAATTGTGGGACCGAGGGACCCGCATGGATCATGTAGTAGGGCGTGATGAGAATAGTGCCTTGCACTTGCCATATTGACCGCGAGGCTCATAGGCACAAAACACCGTACGCCAACGCTTTTTTACGACAACATGATTTGCACGGAAGCAAGGGATCCAGCCGGAATGCAAAGCTTGTACACGAGAGCCATTCGCGCACAAGCTGGCTACTGCTGGTCCTATCTGAGCAGAAGGAGAAAGATATACTGTTATGTATATGGTAGGTCGATCTGTGGCGGTTTTTACGGTTTGTATTCGCACTGCAGGTACCGAAGTGCAGATCTTGCGCCTCCCCCTTGTTTTCCTACCTTCACGTACAAATGGCAGATCCTTTTTTGCGCGCGGCCCATCACGCAATCTGATAGCTTTCAAACTTCGTGATGAGGCGCGAGAAGAGCAATAAATGGATCAGCTGAAAGCTATGCTATTGCTGTAGTTCGCAATTGGGAATTTTCGTCAGCCGGTGCGGTGCATCCGATGTGATGTGTCCGACCCTACTGGCAAGCTGACAGTCTTACAAAAAAAAAGAATGCTCTCCTCGACGCGGCAGGAAATGCGGCCGATAAGCTTGATGTATTTTAAGCTAGGTACAAACATGCATGAACCAGCGGACCGACTCCGGTCCGACGTTCAAACATTCTTATCGCTGTCTTGGTCTGCACCGGAATGTCTATGAATTTGATAAAAACATACAAATATGGGCATATGTGGTCTCCCGATCACCTCACTCAGGTCCAATTCTCCCTTCCCAGGGGGCAACATGGCGCCTCTTGAGGGGACCTTGGGGGAACTCTATCGGAATCGCAGTTCAAGGTTGTTTTGCATGAGGAATGCGAATGCCGTCCTCTCGTGGTCTTGCGCCGGACAGACCATCCCTGCTTTGCTTCTTTGCGATAGCGGTAATACTGTAGGGGGAACAGACACGCAACTGCGAGTGCCTTCGCAAGTCCGATTGCACAACAGATGAAGACAGCCACTGCGACCTCAGCGCTTTGTCAAGCTGGGCCGCGTAACGGTAGGCGCTTGATGGCTTGTTATCGTTACTGGTCTACTGAGCAAAAAATCAAGCTATCATCCGACGCCTTGCCTTGCCTTGACGATATCCCACCTGTAGCCAGGGTCAACTATGTTGAACACAAAATATCGATCGCATGGTTCCCATGTCTTTTAGTCTGCCAAGCCAGGATTGGATAATATGAGTGGTAAGCCAAAATAGTAAAATAGTAAAAATGGCAAACTTCTTAGTGCGACAGTAGGCCAGGTTTGCACGGAATGCCTAGTGCGCATCCCGCGGCCGAGCGGCTGCGGCTCGGTCGTGAGAAAACCAAAAACATACCCATAATCAATCGGTTTTAGGCCGGATAAAGACGCTGTGATTTAGAGATTGAGCTTCCCTGAATCGTACAGTAACTGACCTCTCATGGGATGATCCGGTGGCGTAAGAACAAAACTTCCTAATTCACCGCGGCAATTCCAACTCGCCTCTTCCGTTCCCTTGAATCTTCTGCCCTGATTTCGGTCCGACAGACGAATTTGGGTTGTAAGAACAGACTCAGGGCAGGGCAAGCCGCCGGTAAAGGGACTAAGACTCGTCATGACGGCATCGATCGCTTAAACCGTGTCTCTTTTTTTAGCAGACCGTTTCACAGGGCAAAGAAGTCAAATTTTCGTCTGACCTGACCATGGCTTGGCTTTTCGTTTGTCCATACGACCGTGCGACCAACACTAGACTCATGCGGACTGTTTGTGTCGTGAAGCAAGCAGGCTGAGGGCCGACATGGTCCGACTTTGCGCCGAGCGGTCTGTGTCAAGACCGATCGATGTGAGGATTCTTTGTTACTGCAGCAAGCAACGCTGAGAGCATCCATCCTCGTCTGTTGGGGTGGGCGGATGGGCGGCAAAAGATAGCGATCCGCGTCGGACATTTGCGCGGAAGCAAGACGACGCAGTCCGAAAACCCAGCATCAAGCCATACATTTCATCATTTCAATTTCGTCCGGTCGTAAACAAGCATAAACAGCTCCTCTTGTCGTCGTACCACCACCCCATTCCCCGTACAAAGTAATATAGGCGACGCCGCTTCGTTCATGATGACGTCTTGCAAAGGGTTTACATGCATTTTTAGCAGTTTTTTTACAGCTTACATACAGCCTGCAAACGCAGAATCACATTGCACAAACTTATGAAACGAGGTCTCGGATTGCAGTCGGTCTACATCCTCGAAGCATGTGGTTTTGGCATGCAAAGCAAGAAAATTCCGTCCGTTGCCGTCAGGCTACGGATTAATCAATTGGTTATTCGTCATTTACTCATTTTCTTCTCGGACCAACAGCCGAACTCACCGAGAGATATCATACTAAAAGTGACAATATGAGGCGGTTTCATACAGTACCCGGTCCCCTCGATCAATCGAGGGGTTTTCCGCTCAGGGCTGATTTAGTTTGGTTCACGAAATCTCGGATGCACTGCTTGTTCATGTTACACAAACAAACCGGAAACGACAACGTAAAACCCAAAGAAAGGCGCAACATGACAGAAAGCAGAGGTTGGTTGAAAATTTTCAAAACAAGGCTTATCCGAAGTCGTCTATCTCATCGTATCGTTTGACCAGCCAATTCCGGGTTAGCATGCCCCTGTCCTTGTCCTTGAGGGTTGCGGGGGAGTCTAAGTCTGCGTATCATTTCTGTATTTTGGTACTTCGTTTGAGTGATTGAGGCATCAAGCGAGAGGAAGAAACAGTTGATGTAAATTTAATCTCCTTGGACATTCCTCCTGATCAAGCAAGGGATATTATTACTTGCCGACCAGCTGGGAAAGCTGCAAGAGCAAGAGCGAAAAAAGCAGAGCTTTCCCAGGCGAGGAGAGCAAAAGTGGGGTAGCCTGTGTATGTGGGGAGCACCATCCACCAAGTCACACTAGCACCATCATGCAGCTAGCGAGGTCTCTGGATCATATATAAACAACTCCGACCGTCGAATGAGATGCCCCTCATTGTTGTTCTTCCATTTATTTTCATTTCATTGTCCAATCTCTTTATTGCCTTTGTTACCTTATTTCGTGGTACAGGCTCTCCCATTCACTGACCTCTTCCCCTTCAGTAGTAGTAGGTACAGCATATTTTCGTAGAAAGATTGGCACATCGATACATCAACGTACACATCCCTTCGCCAACATGTCCAGCTCTCCTATCGAAAAGAGCGGCCCTATGGGCAACGCTCCCCTCGCCAAATACGGCGGTCTTAACGGTAACTCCCTACTATACGCCGTTGTCGCCATCGCCACCTGTGGTTTCTCACTGTTCGGTTACGACCAGGGTGAGTAGAGCATGATAGTCTGGTTTTCTCCTTTCCACCATCTCAATCGCATACCCACTGCAAACCCAGCACGCCCTCTGTCCTCTTTGGCGACTCAGACTTGCACTTGCAATTGAGGCCACTGTCATTGGGCTTCCTGGGTTACCCGATTCGGCGCTAGGCTATAGGTGCTTGCGCATGACCACTACTAGCGCTGGGATTGGATTGGATTGGATTGGAGCCAAACAATGGGCCGTAATCGGAGATTGGTGGCGCAGAAATTTTGCTTCCGCAAATTTCCGATCATTCAGGAGGCATACATACTACACCGTCATAGTGCATGTCGCTGATACAAAAGTTTTTTTTTCCCCTTGTGCAGGTTTGATGTCCGGTATCATTGCCTCCAGGCAGTTCAACACTGAGTTCCCTGCTGTGAGTACCATGCAGATGCAAAAGCATATGCATTTCCCAAGAAATCTTTGCTGACCGTGTCCGTCCACCATGTGCAGACCAAGCAAAACGGCGTCAACGATGTACACACCGGTACCGTCCAGGGTTCCGTCACCTCATGTTACGAGGTCGGATGTTTCTTCGGTGCCCTCTTCGCCTTCTTCGTTGGTGAAAAATTCGGTCGACGAAAGATGATGCTTATGGGTGCTTGGGTCATGATCATCGGTACTATCATCTCGGTCACTGCTTTCGGTCCTGGTGACACCAGCGGACGAGGCAATGTTGGCGGTTTTGTCCAGTTCATCGTCGGTCGAGTCATCACTGGTCTCGGCAACGGTGCCAACACCGCCACTATCCCCTCATGGGTCGCTGAGACCTCAAAGGCCCACAACCGAGGTTTCCTTATCTGTATGGAGGCTTCCACCGTCGCCGTCGGTACCGTCATTGCCTACTGGATCGACTTCGGTCTCTCCTTTGTCGACTCTTCCGTCTCTTGGCGATTCCCCATCGCTATGCAGATCTTGTTCGCCCTCATCCTTATTGGCGGTGTAACTGTCCTCCCCGAGTCTCCTCGATGGTTGATTAACCACGGCCGTGAGCAGGAAGGTCTCAAGGTGGTCGCCGCGCTTGACGCTCGATCTGTCGACGATCCTGTTGCCATTGCTGACGCCAAGAAGATCATCGACGCTATCCAAGCTCAAAGGTCCGCCAAGGCCACCTCTTCCAAGGATATCCTCAAGATGGGCAAGCAGCAGCACTTGCGACGAGCCCTTGTCGGTGCCTCCACCCAGCTTTTCCAGCAGATCGGTGGTTGTAACGCGGTCATCTACTACTCCACTGTCTTGTTCGAGAACCAGATCGGTCTTGAGACTCAGCTCTCCCTTATTCTCGGTGGTGTCCTCTCCGTCGTCTACATGATCTTCGCCCTCACCTCTTTCTTCCTCGTTGAGCGAGTCGGTCGACGAAAGCTTTTCCTTTGGGGAACCGTCGGTCAGGCCGTCTCCATGTTCATCACCTTCGGTTGTCTCCAGGCCGGTGGCAAGAACAACGCCAAGGGTGCCGCTTTCGGTCTTTACTTCTTTATCGCTTGGTTCGGTGCCACTTGGCTTCCCCTCCCTTGGCTCTACCCCGCCGAGCTTAACTCCATGGCTGTCCGAACTCAGGCCAACGCCATCTCCACCATGGTCAACTGGTTGTTCAACTTCACCGTCGTCCAGGTTCTTCCTACCATGACCGCCTCTATCGGTGCCTACACCTTCCTCTTCTTCGCCCTCATTAATTGTTGCTTCTTGCCCTTCATCTACCTCTTCTACCCGGAGACCACCGGAAGGACGCTCGAGGAATTGGATGTGATCTTCGCCCACGCTCACCTCACGGAGCGACGACCTACCCTCGTCGCCGCCGAGCTGCCCAAGTTGTCCGACCACCAGGTCCAAGAAATGACCGAGCGATACGACATCCACGGTGGTGCCGCTACCGAGGACCCCGAGGCCGTTGGTGCTCCCGTTAACACTGGTGGTGCCATCGACACCTCTCTCCCTCCTGTTCACCCTCCTACTGAGCACCTTGGCTCAGGCGAGCACACTCGAGTACCTACCCCCACCGACGGCGCTCCTAAGCTTCAATAGAGCGCCAACAATCGCTAGCAATAGTGCAAAAACCTTATTGCTAACAACCTCCACCTTCGTCACGTGGTGGCGGCGACACCCGCTCACCGTACCGTTCACATAGACTTATAATAGAATCGGTGGTGGCGGTTCAGAGGCATTCTTCTTTTCTTCTGTAGCATTGAGGTTTAGGAATGACTTGTGACGCTTTGCATATAATACATACATGGTCGCACTTCATGTAGCTCTAGAGCATCCTCAGCATTCAATTAGATCTCATAGATAACATCAAAAACATACATATACATATACATATGGCAATATGCAGTAGCTACTTGCGCGAATATGAGCACGGAATCTGAAGAGATATTCACTTCCGCTGTGCAGCTGGATTGTCATGGGTGCAACAAGATGATCCGCCATTGCTCCGGCAGTCGATCTCCAGGCGGCTTCCTTCTGATACAACTCCAGGCGGCTTCCTTCTGATACAGCCGATGCAGCACATTCATCACCTTGGCGATCACCGACCGGGCAGCAATAGGCAGAGCGCTGTGGAGCAGAGAGTACTAAAAGAGCGCAGTGAAGTGACGATAGCTGTCCTAGATGGGGCAAAAGCTTAGGAACGATTTCTGAAGCGATCGAAAGCTGGCTGAGAGGGATTCCAATCATTCGTAACATGCATAGGGTTTTAGTAGCTTTTCCCCCACACACCCTCATCTACGCTCCGTTAGACAGCCTGATAGTTTCGCTTAGTGTAGGCTCAGGGCCTATGGCGGCTCTCAAAGCACGCGTGGGCCTTGCAGTCGCGATGCGAACGCATTTCCCCCTGCTCGTTAACTACCACGCATTCTTGACAAGGAAATAAGATGGACGGACGGACAGAAGACGATATATACACGAATGCATGATTATGTTAGACCTGATATCAGATCGTGCGACTGCCATCTGAAACAATGGCTACGAGTACGGCATCTATTCGTAGGCACCGACAGCACCTGATTGTTTCTGTACAGTACAATTGTATACACACGACCTCCCAGTAAACATGAAATATATGAATAGCTCGCGGAACCTCGTGACATATTAGGTGTGTAGTGATACTGTACCATGCCTTCCTCCCCTCTGATCTTTGCGGGAAGTTCACCCCATCGAACCTTCGTCTTCATTGGTAAAGATCGTCCTTTTATTCGATCGGTTAGCCTGCTGGCTGGCACCTGAGGTGACAGTTCTCCTCGATGTCTGATCCGCTATACTGGACCGTTTATGCCTCACATGCCCCCTGTCCATCTCCGCTGCCAACGAGCTCTTCATGCGCTTCCTACTACCGCCCATACTGGAGGTTGCGGACATCTGACTGCCGAAGAGAGTAGTCGTCGAGCGAGAACCATAAGTCTTGAGGGGCTGGGGTCGGGGCTTTGGCTCACTGGGGAATGACCCGGCTTCGGTCTGAGAGTCAATTCCATTGCCGGCGTCTTGCTGTTGTTGGTCGATGAAAGCTGCCGACTCTCCTTCATCTCGCCTAGTTTTGGCAGGCGTCGATACTCGAGGGGGAAAGGATTCCTCTGAGTTGTTTTCCTGGCGGACATCCGGGGGAGAGGCGCCCGACGATCCCGACGAAATTTCTATCGGGTGTTCCGAAGAAGCACCTGGTCCATTGCCCGTATCCGCTCGCCTTGGCGGAGCTTTGGTAGACATGGACCTCGTGAAGGGTCGGTCAGTAGGATCGAGTGGCTTTTTGTGGGACGAGGTCCTGCGCGAGCCAGAGACCAGCTCGTGACTCGATTTCTTTTTTCCATCACTCGCCGTTGATGTCTTGCTCTTAGGGGTTGCGGAGGGTCTCGGGACCGAAGTCGGGACCGTGTGCCCACTTGTCAATGGATACAGCAACGAAGTGGTCCCCGCGCCCGCGTAACGTCGGGATGCCAACGGTGAGAGCTTGGAGTTTTCGAACGCTGGTGGGACGCCGACCACTGGTCCGAAAACATCACTTTCAGTTGGTGTGCTTGAGCGTGGAGGATTGAATTGCGCATTCTCTGTGTTGTTCCCTGGTTGATCGGCCTGCATGATTGGCTCGTATGACACAGGTGTCATGAGCCGAAAAGGCTCAGGCGTGTTGCTGGTTCTCGATGTAGCTTGGCGAGAGACAGCGACCTGTGCTAGGGTGTCGAGACTGGAGGCAGCCTGATGGTTCTCGTAGTGGGGGAAAGTAGCTGTGGATTGGTCCGTCACGGCGAGCAATTGCTGAAGTAGGGCCCTAACGTTGGGGTCGGTGGTGATAGATTGGAGGAGTTCTACAACCGATTGAGGCTGGGCTCGTTGATATTCGAAGGCGTCTCGAGCAGCATACACAGCTTGAATCGCCTGCTGAAGCTCGTCGAGAAGCACAGTAGGGATGCCGAAGTTGGCGGTAGGATCAGCCGATAGGTGGCTGGCGGGATGAATCTCGACGGGAGCAGTGAGAGGGGCTGGTGGGTGGTGTACGGTTTGGTCCAAGTATTTGATGCTGTCTTTGAGACCAATCACGTATGTGAGAGCCTCGGGCAGCTCCTCGAGATGTTGCAAGGAGTTGACTAGCCTCTCAACTACGTCAACTTTTGCCGAAAGGCCGTCGACCAGACCTGTGAGCGCCTAGGTTCGGAAGCGGAACGACAATCAGCACGTGATCGAGAGAAGAATGTTGAACGGACGCTCACTTCGAAAGAACGCTGATTGAGAGGAGTAGTAAGACCCTGCGATCGACCCAATATGCCTTGAAGCTTGGCATCGATTTTGGTAGCCATGGTATCCGGCAGAACGGTCTGCATCTCGTTGATTCTGTCGATATGATTCTGGGTCTGATCGTTGAGCAGCGGGGTAACTGTTGCATCTTGTCAGCATGGTCCTTCCGGAGAGCCGAGAATGAGTGATAATGCGTTCTCAAGACCAAAAATGACTCACTATGATTGACCATGTCCTCAGTGACTTCGTCTCTAGTCGCAAGCGCTCGCTGGCCGAGTTGGAGGTCGTGAATCTGGTCTCGAAGCTGACGATTTTCGTTCTTGAATGTCGTCAGATCCGCATGAAGTTGGCGATTGTTGTCTTTCACTGTACTCAGATCTCCTTGCAGAGTAATCATTTGGCCAGATATCTCTGCAAAGGCGTCACTGATGGGTGAGAAGAAGGCCTTTGGGTTTCTGTTTGCTTCAACGGAAGACGATCTGCTCACCACATAATTTGTTTAGAATCCTTTCCGACTTGGTCATTTGCTTTTCCCTGTCTTCCTTGTACACATCCTCTGCACTTCTTGCCGAGGACGTACTAGCGGTTGGACGATATGAATCGACCCTCACCCTCGAGGAAGAAGCTGGAATGACGGGCGGGTGTGAATCCTGGGACTGCGGAGTACAGGAGGGTTGGCGATATCCTACGCTAGAGAAACGAGGCTGAGTTTGCCTTGGCGTCTGCGATTGAGGGTACGGCTGAGTAAGCAGTGTCTGTTGCTGCATCGAAGATGGGGCAAAGGACGGTTGTGAAGGTGATGGTGGAGGATATAGCGGGTTATGAGCAGGCGTTGAAGCGGTCGCGCTTGCGGTCTGGCTCGCCGGTTCTTGGGTGTATGCTTGATGACTTTGATTGTATGGCGCAATGGTAGGAGTATATACCCGTGGAGGATGAAGGAATGGGCCAGAGGGGAGATTCAAGGTCCATGGGGACTGCACTTGCTGAGAGGGAGGAAGGAAAGCATTCTGATGGATGGGGTAAGGCTGCGAAGGAGGAAGAGATGTGTGATGTTGCATCATGGGTGTCGAGGAAAGAGGGAAATACGAGTGGTCAGTGAGAGATGGTGATCCATTTGATCGGCATGTTTGTCAATTAGAAGATAGCAGAAGATAGAGAGAGAGAGAGAAAGAAGGAGAAGAAGGTGTTGGGGCGGGAGATAGTGGACATATATACTGTACGTGACGGGAGGTAAGGCGGGTGTAAGGGTGTTTGAGGTGTGGATGAGTACTAGTACAGTGAATGATAGAGTACTAGTCTTAGTATAACTGTACTCGTACATAATAATTATTATCAGTACACGAGAGGAGGTCTGTGCGTTAGTACTACATACCATCAGTATCAGTATTCTATCGGTTACTGGGACTGAGTGCACGGACCTCGTCCATCACAGTCAGGGTCAGGGTCGATGATGATGGAATGGATGATCGATCATTGCATGCCTTCCGTTGAATGATCGCTGGAATCATTCCACCGGGCGTTGTCCTTTGTTAATCATACTCGAGTACAAGTCATTGTCGATCAAAGATATGATGCGCACCCCCGACGCGGTCTCGGTCTTTGACAGTCCGGAGTTTTAGTACGTTGTCGGGGTTGAGGGATAGTCAGCTTCGATGGCGGCGCAGCTTCTGCCATCAGGGAGCAACAAATCTGCCGCTGGTTCAGACACCGCTCAAAAGTTGAGTGTTATTGCAACTTCAAACCCAATCAACCCATCGTCGACAAACCAGTCTGGTTCATCCAGGTACCTCCCAGCCCTAGCTTAGGCCTAGAGCTACGATCTGGCGCTTGTGCTCTGGAAGATAAGCAAGCATGATATCACGTGATACCGGGATCTCGAAGCTCAAAAACGCTGGGTGGAGGTGATCCAGTTCACGTCACAGAGGAATGTTGTATCATGAGTAAAAGGGTACGCGACTCCTTTTTCTCACTCGGATACAGTTAAGCAGCACTTCTCAGGCGACCGTCTCGAGGGCACCTGACGACCTACACCGGCGACTACAGGCGAGATTGTATCATTACCGCTCGCTTTCGACCCACATCTCACTTGCTACACATCATCTTCCTCACTGTATCGTTATCACATCTGGGCATTTGACATCCACCTTGATATCTGCACGAGAACACACCACGCCCCTCATTTCGTCAGGATGCCTTCTCGACAAACCACAACCTCAAAGGGTAAAAAGAAGCAAACTTCCACCACAAACGTGGGCTCCAACAAGACCTCTACGAAGAAGACAGCTCCTTCCAAGCCAACCAAATCCTCCAAAGGCAAGCAAACCCCAAAGAGCGGAAGGAGGAGGGCACACCTCAAGCAGCGTAAAACAAACCAAGCGGAAAGCGAAGATGAAGCCGAGATTGTTCTGGGAGACCTCACGCAGAGGAAGGATCTGAGTCGATTCCCCATGGAAGTGCTCACCAAAATCTTGGGGTGTTGTTCAGAGACTGGAAGGGAAGGATGTTATATCCCGCAAAAGACGCTGTCGAGCGCTTGTAGGGTGAACACTGTGAGTGGCATGACCTTGGTTTCTTTGCCTTGCCTGATCAAGAAGGAGGATGTCAAAATACTATAGATAGTATTTCAATCCTCGTTCACCCAGGCGGCCGGCACCAAGGTTGTTAATGATGAACGTGGACTGATCGTAAAGCATCCCACCCAATACAATGTTATAGATGTTCTACCTCGCCGCAATCCCCATTTTATACCGCCAACCAATCGTGATGGACATCGGATCTTTCCTCCTGGGCGCTAGTGCAACACCTCTCCAGCGCACGGACATACGTGGAATGTTCGAACACGTAAATAACGAGCAGAAAGCGATCGAAGCCTTGCGTAAAGGAAACACCAAGAACTGGGGCCTCTGTCAAGTCACTCGCATGAAGATCTTACCTCGAACTGCACCGACGTTCGACCAAGACGAAGCGAAGGAGACTTCCGCCGAATACATTGCGGCGCTGAAAAAGGATGCACGATACTTCAAGCTCAAGACGTATGAGCGTGCCATTGATATACTCAAGGACGTTCAGTACTTCAGATTGATGCCTTTCTGTGCAGGTATCAGCATCGGTTCCCACCTGCATATGGCCGACAACGAGGCGAACATCTTTAAAACGCTTTCGGGAAGGCTGTATGGAGGCTATGTTGAAGCCATGGTTCGTATGCGATACCCTTTGATGCGGCTCGCTGGACGACCCAAGTCTCCCGATCCCGAAGGGGGCCTCATCTCTTTCATCGATGAGAGCACTGGTAGCGGCGTACTGGAATGGTGCGAATGGCAGACTGGTGAACTTCTACCCTGGATTGAACTCAGCAGGGCTGATACCGATTCCAACTTCTTACCGCCGGTGATCACATTACATTCTACCATAGATGAGCCGTTCAAAGTCCAATGGGGCTGTACCAATCGGATTATCATCCGTGCGCCGGAAAATGAGGACGGATGGGAACGGAAACGTAAGCGAAAGCTTGGTATACCGATTGATCCGATGCGAGATGGTATGTCCCCCACGTCTAGTGAACTAGGTGATAACTGGTGTCCGTCGGGGGATCATGCCATCATGACAGAATACGAAAACATCGAACTCATCCTGAACGCTCTGCTGAGCTGTCACCCGCGGAGATGTCAAGCAACGCTCCCCCCAAAGCTGAAGAAAGAAGTCGAAGATAGGACCCGATTCGAGTTTTACGGGTTTGAGACGATCGCCGCGCCTGAGATCGATCTTGAGGAGATATGGGAAGGGAGATTAAATCCTGAATGGATGCATGATGGGGACGTCAAGATGGATTACGCGGATCGGGCGTCGGCGATGATGATAGCTGAAGAGGCTGAGGATAACGGTCATAATGATCTTGATCTTGACCTCAGCGTTGTAGGAGCCAACGCAGGCAACGATGACAGTGAGGATCGACCTGGAGGCCAAGGTGAAGATGAAGATAGAGATGAAGAGGAAGATGAGAATGCCTCGATCTCTCGACCTATCGACCCAAAGAAACAAGCGCGAATGACCAGGTACTGGCTTCTGACGCTGGATTATATTGTGTTCAAATCTGTCCAACAGAATTTCGTGGGCAAAAAGAAGGTGTGGGATAATTCAGATGAAGGCCCTGGACCCAAGATTAGGTTTTACCCGTTTGCGGATTTCAAGGAATGTGGCGGGTGTGGATTGAAAGGTGATGGGTGGGGATGATAGTCGTATATACCGAGTATACGTGTGGTTGAAGGCGGGTCGAAAAAGTCGGTTGCCCGATGCGAAACGGTAGTTTATTTAGGCTATTCGCGATGCTATGCTTTCTCTGGATACGAGACTTTGCTCGGTCAAACGCACGCTGGTATTCCATGCTGTACTAGTATACCTTCTTGACTTGTTGCATCTGCATTGATCATATTCCGCTAGCTGAACGAGGAAGATGCGATGCACTCTACTAATATATGCACTGTATAAACATATGCTTCCACCTACACCTAACACAGCCTATACTCTACCGCGCTGCTCAAAGCTTGCTCTGACCCTGACTGTCCTGGTCAAGCTTGACAACAGTCTTACCGACGTTCTTCCCGTCAAACATCTCTCTCAGAGCGCTGACAGTGCTCTCAAGGCCATTCAAGACATGGTAGTCGGCCTTCATCTTGCCCTCTTTTACGAGCTTGCCGAGGTACTGTGCTCCCTCGGCGAACATGTCCGCATGGTCCATGACGATGAATCCTCGCATGGTCGCTTTCATGGAGATGAGACAGAAGGTGTTGTAGACAGGTACGGGCTTCTCGGAGCTACGGAGAGCGATGACAAGGAAAGCAAATCAGTCAATTCGTCCAGCAAGGTTGTTCTGTTGGGTCGAGATAGGATCTACCGCTCATTTACGAAATTGTATGCTAGCACTCACTTGTAAGAGGAGATGGCACCGCAAGCAATGATTCGCGCGTAGGGCTTAAGCTGTCTTAAAGCCAAATCCAAGATCTCTCCACCGACTGTTTCGCATTCGCCATCAAATCAATCAGCCTCTGTCCATCTTTACTACTCATACCACACCAAAGGTAGGATCCGGACTTCGGGCTTCGAGTATATCTTCAATTGCGACTCACCATTGTCAAAGTAGACGTTGATCTCTCCAGTCTTCTTGAACTGCTCCTTGAAGTCCTTGTCCTTGTAGTTCAAGACATCGTGCGCACCCAGCTTCTTCAAGTAGTCAAGCTTGTCCTGAGAACCGGCGATGGCTGTTACTCGGCAGTTGGGGTGGGCAACGGCAATCTGGGTGGCGATCTGGCCTACGGCACCTGCAGCACCGGAAATGACGACGTGGTCGCCATCCTGGATCTTGCCGATCTCGAAGAGGCCCTGATGTCATGCGCAATGTGTGTCAGATCTAGGCTAGGCCAGCCACTGAAGTCGAGCTTGGTGTTTAAGTGACTCACGACGTAGGCGGTCATACCGGTGAGACCGAACAAACCCATAAAGTCGATCTCCTTTCCGCCTTCTGGGACGCTACAAGGCATCGGTCGACCAGCGAAATTAATCTGGGTTAGCATCGCGTCGGGTGGGAAGCTGTGACACAGATTCGTAAGTCGACGGCACTCACGTCTTCTTCTGGAGGAGCTTGGCAGGTCCAGTCCAGTATTCCTGCCATCCATAGTAGAAGCTGACAAGATCACCTTCCTTCAAGCTGGAGTCTTTGGACTTGACGACTCGACCGAGACCACCGGCTCGCATGACGGCGCCAAGCTCGACGGGGGGAAGGTAGGATTTGACGTCGTCCAGCCATCCTCGCTGGGTGGGGTCCTGCGCGGGGTGGATATCAGGTAATGAAATATATCAGTAAAGTCCAACCAACACCAACGACCATCAGTCCTCAAGCGCCGAAATAAGTTCTCTGGACGATTGATGATCGATGCTATCGAAAAATTGGATTCGAGAAAGATCGGGGCTCAACTCACAACGCTGACATATTCAACCTTGACAAGTACCTCTCCGTCCTTGGGCTCCTGGATAGGGACGGTCTTGGTCTCAAAGGTGGTATCGGTGATAGGACCACGAGCGGGTCGCTCGTGCAAGACGATCTGCTTGTATTCCGTGGGGATTGAGGTCATTTTTGGCAATTGTAGCGTTATATATGAATTGTTGATTGGGAAATCGTTATGAATTCAGAGTCGCTTCGATGGCCGATCGCTGTTTTTATCTATAGTCTATGGTCGTCTTTGGTTTTGGTTCTTGGTAAAAAGTCTTGAGAATGAGAAATAATCGATACGAACGAATAGATCAGAATTCCATCGTCAGATTATAACTCATAAGTCTGTACTTTCATTGTCTCGGCACTCCAAAAGGATCATAGATCATCGGCCTTTGACCGCATCCGACACAATACATTCACTGCGCTGGTGACTACATCACCCCTTGTTGAGCGGCATCAATAATTCAGACAGTATGTAAGCTGTATTAGCTCAGAGTTCAAGACGCCTGCCTACCTGCTTGAACTTTCTTTCAATTTTGACTCTACAAGATGTAACAGAGTAACAGCAAAGCAACTCCCCCGCGTTACCCGCGGACCGAATAAAATGAATGATCATGACCTCAACCTTCCTCCACTATTTGCTGAGTGAGCACGAAAAACAGCTGTTTTGGCTTACCCAATGACCCGCCCGTAACCGGCTACAGATCAGACTTGTGTGACTGACTGTGTGTGCTACGCAAACGGCAATTGACATCTAAGTTACAGTAGTACAACTCACTGGAATAACGTCATTCCGTATTTTTCGGGAACATGTTTTTATTCCCCGCTTACAACCTCATCAGTCAGCTGACTCTCACCCGTGGTACGGTGATCGCCGTTCCATACCTATCGAAGGGAGTCTGCGCAACAATGAATTCAACCCAGTAGCGTATGGATGGGGATTGGCCAATTCGTGGCACCTGGCTGAGCACAAATTGAGATACACGGGCCACTGGATTGCTGGATACGAGGCGACACGTCAATGACTTCAAGCCAGCCAGTCACTCGGGGACAAGGACGATCCTTAGCACCAGAAACGCTATTCTCGGTGTGAATCTCGCAGTGAATGAATGCCTAATATATATCCCATCTCACTCACTACACGATGCTATGCTGTAATGTACATACACACAACAGATATGGAACAGCTCCATGTATACCAGTACACGATTGATCTTTGTATAAGTACAGGTTGCTCGTGACCCTGTCTTATTCGTTTGCTCCTATCGCCCATCATCTATCTCCTCTTCACACCTGAGCGAGCACTATGTGTATCCTCGCCTTCATGCTGTCCATCGTCTCTGACCCTTCTGTGTAACTCCTTCACCAATCGCATGCAATTGTAACCTGGATTACCTCCACGCGTGATCGACACGGTCCTTACTCGCTGTCGGAAATAACGATGGGCTGATGTCTCCTCCTGCCAATTCGATGGATGACAGGCTGAATATTGTCGTCGTCATCATCATGATTGTCGTTGTCTTCATCAGATTCATCACTCTGCACTCGTCGGACCCTGTGATCCGCAATGCATGCAATGTAAAATCAGCATTTTCCAAAATCATGCTTAGAGGGGTCTTTCATAAACACGCTTACCTGGGCGGAGGTCCACCCCGTTGAGTCCTTCCTCTTCCGCTCGGGTTCTCCTCAATCTCGCTGTAAACCTCCTCATCTTCATCTTCATCGCTGAACATGGTGACATCGCCATACCCAGATCCACCGTCCTCCCCAATTTCGCCATCGTCGATGAACGAGCCACCGTATTCATCCTCTGAACCAGGCGGCCCAGCATCAGACTCATCCTCGTCCGAGCTGAGCGGAGGCGAAGGCTCATCTTCTGGGTTACCCCAAGGACCACCACGACGATCGTACGCTCCGCCATCGATTGCATTGAAAATGCCAGCAAGGTGAGGGTCCATTTGAGCTCGATCGTGCAAAGGTGCAGGCGCCGCGACAGGTCCCCGTCTCTGACGGCCGTGTCGATACTCAATGTCCGACGATTCAGATGACTCATCATCGTCGTCACTGAGATCATCTTCGGCTTCGTCATCGACCAAGCGATGTGCTCTCCCTTCTTCCACGCGAATTCGTCGTCGTGATAGTGCATCGGCATGTGCGAAGTCGTTTCCATCGCCGCCGAGGTCGAAATCGCCGCCAAAGTCAAAGGCTCTCATGACAGGTCCATCGCCTAGAACCGGGCCCACAACATCGCTCTCGGAGTCCAGGTCATCGAACTCCTCGTCTTCGATATCGCTGAATATGAGCCCGCAACCGGTACAACCACCATCCGCAATCTCACCTCCGCATGTAGGACATCGCCATACGTCATCCATCTCGTCGTAGATTTTGTACGATTCCCTCTCGATGGGGAAGATCTTGTCCCACGGATCGAGTTGACTCGTTGGAAGGGGTGCATCTCGGTCTTCGTATAGCCCGAGAGGCTCGAGGATTTGTCGAACAAAGAAGACCCGTGCTGGTCGACGAAGCACAATCGCTCGGCAGACATGACATAGCTTGACTCGATGAGATAGGTCGGTATCGGGGGTAATTGGGTCGAGGATGACTGATTGATAGGCGCCAGGCGTACGGAACCATTCCATCATACTAAGCAGCATGTCAGCATGGTTCGCATAGTGGAAGACTGAACGCTAGGACCAGGGATTGTTGCATGACAAAAGTGTTCAAAGTGATGCGAAGGCGATTTCTGATGACTCACCATCCTTTGCAGGCCATATGACCACAGGACAAACTGATGTGGATAGTGCATTGATCAGCGAGGTTCCTCAAATGTAGGATCTATCCACGCTCACATGTGCGGATCGTTGACTGTCATCAAGCACACGCCGCATTCCACCGCTTCCTTCAAAGCCCCTTTAGTCGCTTCGTGATCCTTGATGACCTGTTGGAAGCACGGACTGTCAGTGAGAAAAAATATGCGATATGCAAGAGGCAAGATGGCAAGAAGAACGTACCACTTCCTGAGCTTGATTATGTGACCTCTTGTCCTCGATTTGCTTCTCCAGCTTCCCCACCATGTCCTTCATTGCCTTCTGCGATTCCTCCTTGAGCTGCTTTTCCTTCTCGGCCTCAGCTTTCCACTGCTCCACCTGGTCTCGCAGCTTTTGTAGCTCCTTCTGTGTTTCTTCTCGTTTCTTGGCTTCCTCTCGAACCCGCGCAAGCTCCTGGTTAGCCCGCCTCTTCGTCTCTTCCGCAAGCGCGCGTTGCTGCTCCTTCAGGGCACTCTCAAGCTTGATCTGTTTGATGACGTTATATTCTTGAGGTCGGGCGGTATCAGCCATGGCTATGAGTTCCGAAGCTGGTGCAAAGGCCTTGTCCGCTGCCGGGAGCCCCATCAATCCACTTTCAAAAGACGCCTGATTTCTCTCCTTCTCCCTCTCAGCCTTGAGGAACGCTTCCTTCGCCTCATATGCCTTGTTCAGTTCACGCTTCTTCTTATCCTTCTTCCTCTTCTCGAGGGATGTTGTGGAGGAAGGAGATCTATCAACCGCACGGGGGGCCTGGCCAGGAAGATTTCTTTTCTGCGACAAGGGAACGGCAGACTGAGAAACCGTTGGCTGTTGGGAAGAAGCCGATGTAGTTGGCTCCTGGAGTGCCGAGAAGAGATGTGTACTATGGAGTGAATTACCGTCTACTTCCATCTCGGCAGAAGCAGAGGGAAGTGGGGAAGGGCGTTGAACCGGTTCGACACGTTTTGTATTATCTTGCTGAGCCCGCTGCTGCTTGACGGGACTTTCGCTCATCTTCTTATGCTGAGCGGGGGGATTGATTGTTGAAGCGGTAGAAGATCGATTCCTGTTCCTCTTGTTCTTATTTTTCTTGACGGACTTAACGCTCTCTTGAGTAGTCGCCGCTGCGGGTGCTGCCGCCGCAGCAGCAGCAGAGAGCTGTGCCGACCTCGAACTTTCGGCTGTACCAGAAGCCGCGGAAGCGGGACCGGCTTTCTGAGGATGAGATGACTGTTGTTGACGGGAGTAAGGTGTCGGTCGGACCGCTTTATGCGGCGGCCTAGCGGGTGTTGCCGGCATCCTGAGCGACGATGGCGTCTTTGTCGCTTGTTATGGACTACTGGATAAGTCAAGTTGATGGGTGTAAAGAAGGATGAAGATATTAGTTGCGTGAAGGATACATACAGATCTGTGCGTGTGAGTTGCGAGACCTCACGCGTTGACGCACAGTAGTCTGAAATTGTTGTCGAGTGGCTACATACGACCGCTTGACTCTCCCACGGTCGCATCGACACTGTTGCATGGGTGGCAAAAAGTGTGATAACGCCAATCAATAATCGCAGGAAAAATACCACGTCAGCTTGCTCCCGTTCCTGAGATGCAAAAGTTGCGTCCACTTTGACCATCGTCGTCTGTTTTGCTATTCTCTTCCTGCCTGTAGCATAGGTGAAAGTTACCCCTGATCGTCCTTTACTTCTCTCTTAGCAATCCTTCAAGCTCAACTGACACCCAATTGATTGCTGTCACGCTTCGACTAGTCTTCATTTTTCCACATCTGGGTCAGCAAGAGAATTGATTACACGCAATGGCGCACAAATCGCATCGACAAAAGGCCCTTCAGGCCCAATTGGAGGCCCAGCCAACATTATCCCTGGTAGCCTCCAAGCCCGCCAAGAAGCCCATCGTAACGCCTCAATCCATGGATATTGACTCGGATGATGACCTGCTTATCGGTGCTTCTTCCTCCGGACCATCAAAGTCCGCCGCTGAAGGAGCTACTGCCGAGTCATCTGCCAGTGGTTCTGGATTCGCACCTTTGCCCCAGTCCGCGCAGAGCAACGCTATCAAGGGAGAGTTTAGACGGATTCCCATTCCTCCTCATAGGATGACACCGCTCAAAAAGGAATGGATCAATCTGTATACTCCCATGGTAGAGATGCTAGGACTGCAAGTGAGGATGAACACGATGCGACGATCGGTAGAGATCAAGGTGAGTTGCTAAGCTATCCTCCAGGCAAAAACTCATAAAACCGACGGGAAGGAATGTTGATGTATATTGCTCTCTTTCGCTCCGTAGAGCTCTGGCCACACCGTAGACACAGGTGCAATTCAGAAGGGAGCAGACTTTGTAAAGGCTTTCGCTCTGGGATTTGACGTCAACGTGAGCTTTACCACCAGGGTCAATTGTAGAGGTAACAAGCTCATATTTGCGATTATTTTTGGCCTGTAGGATGCTCTCGCTCTTCTTCGTCTGGATGATCTGTATCTCGACTCGTTCGAAATCAAGGACGTGAAAACGCTGCACGGAGACCATCTCTCCCGAGCTATCGGTAGGTCACACTCATAACTGATCATCTTTGGAGCGGATTGATTGCTGACTGTCTGGGCCAACCTGTCTGGTTACCTTGAAACAGGTCGTATAGCAGGTGAAGGCGGTAAAGTCAAGTTCTCGATTGAGAACGCCAGTAGAACGCGTATAGTGCTCGCGGACACGTAAGTTCACTTTGCAACCTTTTCCATGTGTCGTACATCCGTTCCGAAACCTTTCAAGGTTTAGAAACATCACCTGCCACAGCTTATCGAGCATGCGCTAACAGCCAAATGTGCATGCTTAGTCACATCCACATCCTCGGATCTGTACAAAATATCAAGATCGCTCGAGATGCCATTGTATCCCTCATCCTCGGTTCACCTCCAGGTAAGTCATCCTGCCTCAGCTGAGTCATTCCAAGGGAATTGCTCATCACATCAAACATTGCTGATCTCCTTACGTTTCTTATTCGCAGGCAAGGTATACGCTCATCTCAAGATGGTAGGAGCAAGGATGAAGCAGCGATTCTGATAATAGGTCGCTCGCGTTGGATTCTTTCTTCGGCCGCATCCTGTTTAGATTCGAAAATATTCTCGGTGATCTTGACTTGGCTCAATTTGTACTTATATACCATGCCTGTTGCCCAGACCGGGTACGGGTACGTGCCTTTATACGATACCAATGCATGTAATATAGCTCGGCACTATTGTTTTCATCTGCACCATCCATATATGCGCATCTCGAACAGGATTGCAGACTATGCATGCTTTGACTTGGTGTAATGCAATGCCCACATGGTGGCCACATTCATAAAACGCCGTCATTCGCCGAAAGTGCCACACTCATTTGCAGGTGTTGTTCGTTGTTCTTGAAATGTTGAATGGTCGCATATTGCATTCAGGCTCAACGCTGCTGGACAGTGGCCATTGTCATTATCTGTCATTTTCGAAGATAGCATCTTCGATATAAAAAGCCTTGTTATTCCCTCACCATAAATACCAAAACCCAAAAAGGCCAGCAAAATGGTGAGTTACGCCTGTGCTGCTGGAACAAGTGAGAAGAGCGGAAAAGCGGGAAAAACGGACGAAGGGGAGGCGAAGGATCGATTGTACGGTAAAGATGACAGAAAGAAAGACGTGCTAACCTAATCCCACTCCGTGCAGAAACCTATCATTCTTCAAGGTATGTCAAGCTTACCAGCTAGCACAGCTCATGGACAAGCGTGCAGGACTTAGGCTGATCATTTGTACCCCTTTTGACTCAAAAGGCCACGAGCGATCCCTCACTCAAATCGTATTCAACGCAGAGGGTGACTTGCTCTTCTCCGCATCCAAGGATTCGGTCGTTAACGCGTGGTACACCTCAAACGGAGAGCGATTGGGTACATTCGGTGGAATCAAGGGAGATGGTGGACATAATGGTAGTGTGTGGACGGTCGCCGTAGATTGTGAGTATGTCCTTCTTCTCGCTATCCGCCAGCCTTGGCACGGATGGATATGGATTTCCAAGAACGTTTCATATAGGAGGAAGGAGCCCATTGGCACCGGACCGCTGGAAGGTTTTGGAAGACTCGGTCGCTGCGAAGAGAAGATGGGCAGGCAGGCAGTCGAACCGCGGTGGAAGCAGGATAAAGGTCTTTCGACGAGAAGAAGGAGGGTGTGGAAGTGAGGCATACGTGCGAGGATTCGGCTTAATCTCGCAATCTCGTAATGCCGTTTCGTCCGATATGGAAAGAGAGTTTTTCGAGGGGCGAATTGTGCAGAAAGAACCTCCTCAATGGGCGGAAGAAGGGAGGATGACACCAGTGAGGGTGGTATTAACAAGGAGGTCATGACTAGATCCCGCTGGGGAGCGGGCGGTCATTACAATGGCGAGCACGGTTCGAGATGGATTTGACAGGGCAGCGAAAAACTGGAAGGAACTGCATTTGAAGTCAGGCTGTTTGGTGCAAATCGTCGAGGAGAAGTCAGGGCCGGCAGGCTACAGCTCTGCAGCCCCAGAATAATGGATCGATGGACTAAGCCGACTCGAGGTTTCATTTGGCTGATTCTTTGCCCGTGTCTTCTTCTTCTGATTTTCTAGCTCAATCAAAATACCTTGTCACGGGTGCGGCGGACAACGCGATGAAGCTTTGGGAAATATCGACCGGCAAGTGTTTGTACACTTGGGACTTCTTGACGGCTGTCAAGCGAGTAGCGTGGAAGTGAGTCGGCGTTTCCCCTCAATTCATAGCTTCTCCTAGCGAGGAACGAGGAATGTCTGTGCTGCGAAATGCTGGAGGAAGGGTGCGAGAGAAGATTGTGTCGAGCTAGGGGAGATCTTTCGTTGTCTTTTGCGAGGATTGTCTGATCGTTCCCAGTCGATTTTATGCTGAATGTCCTATCTTTTTTTTTCATCATCACAACAGCGAGGAGGACGACACAATTCTGTCTATCACTGAGCAGCGAAGTGGACAACCTTCGGTCATCCGAATATTCCGAATCAACCGAGAGGAGCCCACCCAGCGTGAGTGTGGTACCCGCAATTACTGTGCAGCCCCTTCTCTCCCTCAATCTTGTAGTTGGCCTTATAGCCTGTGTATGCGTTGGATCTCGTTCTGCGTATCGCATGATAGAACTGATTGACTGACATATCATGTATACGCCATCATATTTTACGTATTGCAGAAACCACAACACCAGTAACTACCATGACTTTGACTGGATCAAAGGCCACCGTGGCTCTCTGGGCACCATTATCAGAGTACATCTTGACCGGACACGAGTCTGGTAAAGTAGCGAAATACGACGTCAAGACTGGTGAAGAGCTCGACTATGTGGATGACGCTCACAGGGGGGAGATCACGGATATTCAACTGTCGCCTGACGGTACTTACTTTATCACTTCCAGCAAGGACAAGACGGCGAGGGTGAGTGGTCTTTTACCTCCTGTACCATTCAAATAACCCTCAGAAGGACGACCTGTCTCTGTTTCATACGACAGCACACAATGCCTAGATTGCTTTCATTTATTGTCGTCAGTCAGGAGCTGACAACGATCTGATATCCCCTTGTATAGATTTTCGACGCTGAGACGCTCGAGGCGATGAAGGTGTTCCCTACTGAGACTCCTCTGAACAGCGCTTGTATCGCCCCTCTCCGACCATACGTAAGTTCTTCAGTATTCACCGCCTGCAACGAATAGAGCAGACATCATTCGACATATGTTCGCGACATTCTACGCCTTAATCACCCCATCAAAACTGTCGTGTCCGACGGTTGCCAAATCTTTGCAAAGATCCAGCCAGAGCTAATTCTTCTTGCTATGTTATGCCTGCCTTTTATAGATTATCCTCGGTGGCGGTCAAGATGCCATGTCAGTCACCACTACTTCTCAGAGAGCCGGTAAATTCGAGTCTCGATTCTGGCACAAGTTGTTCGAGGAAGAAGTCGGTCGAGTCAAGGGTCATTTGTGAGTCACACGCTCTATGCAGCATTCATCCACCAGTTGTCTCCATTCGTCCCTTGTGATTCCCGATCGGACCTGTCATGTTCGATCTTTCTCAAATATGCCGAGATATCGCTGAAGCTGACGTCCTTCTTTTTCTCGTATCGCCCATAGCGGTCCTATCAATACCCTCGCTGTCCACCCGCAAGGAAAGGCCTACGCTTCCGGTGCTGAGGACGGTTTCGTCAGAGTACATTGGTTCGACGAGAGTTACTTCAGATCAAGACCTTTCGGTGATCTCGAACCTGAGGTTGAGGCTTAAACCGGAGCAGAGCAGAGCAGAATCAGCTGAGCCAAGGGAGGCGCACTCGTGAGGGAGGCACGGACGCACGGACGCAGGCGCTGTTAGACGTGTATCAGGCTAGACAGGGGCGATCGCGATCGTGGCGATCAGGGCGGGGTTTGGGGATTCTTCTGGGCTGCATTGCATCGTATCGTAGATGAATCGGCTTGATCAGATTCAGAGATGCATCACTGTACCATCTATCTGTGGTGCTGGTGTACTATATTTGTGCTTCAGCTTCAGATGTCAACTGTTTTGAATAGTCGATCCTCTCAAGACAGCACATCAGCGGTCCATGCCTATGAAGGTAAAACACATAGACCATCCATTTCGGCTCCAAAACACAATACATATACCGACTATCAAACAGGGACACCTTGACCCCCTAAATCGGCTTGAGATAGATATCAAAAATCATACTACAACGTATCGAATACACAAGCCACTTGTCACCCGAAGAACGAATCCGAGCATCCTGGATCTCCTTAATATCAATTGTATGGAATGACGATTTAACCCAAAATGCCATGATCCTAAGACCGCCCTTAGAACCAAAAGCTGATTCCAAAGGCACTTCTCAATACACCCAAAGGATCCCAAAAATGTCCTGGCAGAACTATCCGAGCTGCTCCAATGCGCCATGAAAAGTATATATGGACCACTCCCTACTTGCCTCCGTATTGACCAACGACATCGATACAAACTTGCAAAAAGGCGCCGAGACAACCTTCACTCGTCGAGGATTTCATCGTTGCTTGAGCGCATTCATTGAGGAGAACGAGGCTACAAAGGGCAGACGCCAAGGGATTTAGCGATAGAAAGACGGTTGTCGTTGTCGAGATCCGTGGATCTGGTGATGGTGCTGAGAGGAACCGACTACTCACTCCGCTTGACCGTAAATTTGTTTGATCGCGATCTCGGTTCCAGAAAGAGTCTCAGGATATCCCCACAAGACCACCTGTGAGACCACAAAATCCAGCACGATCTTCGATTTCACGCGCGGTAGCATCATCGTCACGCTGGCTGTCAATAAGCGATTTTGCGGTGAGAAGGCGTAGGAGACGGGATATCGAAAGTTGACGTAGTGCATCTCTGAGCGTAATCTTTGGGCTGTGGACCATAAATGGCCAATCCGTTGGACCATCTGATGTGGATTGAAAGGGATCAGCCGTCAATCGACTCCGATTGCCGAGGTGTTTGAATCTCTAGTGTATGTTGACACATTACATTTAAAGATCACCCACCAAAGACAAAGTCGGGCACGTCTTCTCCCTGGAGAGACCTTGAACGGCACAACGGAGCATCTCGAAGAAGCCGTCGGTAGGTGAATCGCCTTTGCAAACAGGACCGCCCTTCTTTGCTTCCTTGACTTTTTCATGCAAGTACTCGACACGCCCAGTACTAAGATCGGCAATGTAATTGTCGCAGTTGAATGTAAGCAGGATTTCATTGTCGAATTCCAAGGAGAGATGCTTGGAGTGGATCTTGGTCGGTCGCCAGAGGTGAAGGTGTTGTATCGATGTATACTCCTCTGTATAAGGTGTTGTGATCAGCTACACATCGCCGCAAGCGGCGCAGAGTCGCTTCATAGCTACTCACCTTGCAAGCGAATGGCATCAGATCGGGTGAACTGATCGCACTGGCTCTTGGCGTGCGAAATAGCCGTGACACATTCTTGCTTAATGGCATTGAGCTCATCCAGTTTAGTGGTCAGAGCAGTGAGTTTCGCGGTATACTCTTCGAGCTCGACCCTGAACACCGCGATCTGGGAGCTGAAGAGCAGTGTTCGAGTTAGCTTGCATCAGCTTTGGCCGTTATGAGACGATCAAGTAGTGACAGATCCTCACCTCTGTTCAGCGATGCCTTCCTTGTATCCGACAAGCTCGGATTGGTCGCAAGCAGCAATCTCAGCAACGATCTCCCTCTCTTTAACTAGCTCAGCTTGCAAAGCAGCTTGCCTAGCTTTGAGGTCGGCATTCAGTGAGGCAAGCTCATTGTTGAGAGCGGTCAATCGATCGTTGTCCTGTAAGGCAGGCAAGTCAGCCTCTGGCGTGGTTGTGTGTCTCGAGACAGTCAAGGGATATTATCTGCTTACTTCTTGCATACCCTGAAGCGTGTTTTGCACATCCGGTTGGACAGTCTCCAACAGCTGGACTCTCCAGTCATACCACCTCCCTTTAGCCTTGAGATGCGTATTGGTTTTGAAGCGCTTGAAAGCCATTTCGTAAAGCTGTTTTTCATCATCATTCGCGGAAAGATATTCGGCGATCGCTGGAGCTTGGTTCTCAACGCATTGGACTTCAAAATCAGCCAGCATCTCAGACGATGATCTGATATCATCCCGAAGCTTGTTCGTGGCCTACGAAAGCGAAGGGTTAGCTGGTCCTCAAATCGTCCAGGGGATCCGAGCATACCCAGGTATACATGTTGATGAAGTAGCTGTTAATTTGCGCTTCGGTGTATTCTTGCAAAGCGAAATCGCGCTCTAGCGAGGATAATGGACATATCAGCAATCTACCGCAAGAAAGATATCGAGAATGCGAGAATGCGGAAATTGAACTCACCGCCTCCTGCGTATGATTGACCAAGGATACCCTTTCCAACACTGCTTCTCCGTCTGTTGACTGCAGGAAGGTTGTCCATGAATCTTATACCTGCCATCTCAAGGAACGCAGCCACGGATATAGTAGGCTGCTCCCATTCGGGCTCGGGTTCTGCGTCTGCCTCGGCGTCATATTCCTCGGCTTGTTCCACTGCCTCTATATTTTCGTCCTGTGCGACCACATCCTGCTGAGGGATTTCCTCTATGCTCGCTTCATCGGCGACGGGGACAATGCTGACTCTCGGTCGGGTAGCAGGACTTTGAACGAGACGCATAGGCGTACCAAGCGATGATCGAGGAGCAAGAATGGACGCTCTAGACACGGGTGCAGACTGGAAAATGGGTGTTCCGAAGACCTCCTCCGTAGATGCTTCGGGGGTAGGTGCGATACTGACCCTGGCCTTCTTCGCGTTCGCTTGGCTTGCCAAGGATTCTCGGGCGCGCTTTTGGCCCGAACTGGAAGTGGAAGGGCCAAAACTCAACCGCTTGGCCACCTCCCCGGCGACTTGAAGACCAGTCTTTTTCGGGGTAGTCGCCTGGGGGGGACTGGGTGAAGGTGCGAACACGTTTCTCTTCTTTGGAGTCGGTTCCTTCTCCTTCGACTTTTGTACGGACGACACGGTCGGTCGAGCGAAGGATGGAGTACCAGACATCGGTCGAGTATTCGTCGGAAGTTGTCGGGCAGGGGAAACCACGGGATAGGTAATCGTCGAAGTGGGCGCTGGTGATACAGGTGGGAGGTTGATGATACCTCCGACCGCCATAGTCATCTCCATTGCCCCACCATCTTGATCTTGATCATCTTCATGGTTTTGCTGAGATAAATGCGATTGATTGAAGTTGAAAGTCATTGTTCTTTCCCTATCCCTGCCGTTCATGGTGTCTTCGCTACCGGCTGAGCTAAGCGTATCGTCCGGCCCAATGATACCGCCAAATGCGACCGTCTCCTCCATCTCCATCTCCACCTCACCTTCGATAGCTTCGCCAGGCAAGAAAACCCTTGAAGTGGAGCCCTCGGGTTGCGGTATCGAGTATCCAATGGAATTTCGGTTCCGCATGGCTCCAGCGGGAGCCTGTGATGGTAGGAGACCACCAATGGCGACAGTGAAATCCATAGTCTTTTCTTCGTCCGAGCGGGTCGACGTATTTGCGGCGCTGTCGATATCTGAGTCGACCGTGGTATCGGCTGCCATGGAAGCGCGACGGATGATACCTCCATATACGTTCTGGGTCATATCCATATCCATGTCCATGTCCATGTCCTCCTCTTCCATATCTTCCTCGCCATCCTCGCCGGCTGCATCACCAAATGTGAAAACCCGTCCATCACCGTTGAATTGTCTAACGGATCCCATTCCTACGCCGTTGTCATCTCCCTCGGACTCCTCGGAGTCCTCCTCGATTTCCATCGATTCTTCTCCTTGCGTTTCGCCTTCACCGTGGAATGTGGATGGTGCGAATATGTTAGGTTTCGACAAAGAATTGAGATTCGATATCGATGACCGACGTGAGTGGAAGGAGGTTGATTGCCTTGGAGCGGCAGTGGAAGCTGGGGGAAGCGGGAATGGAGCAGCTGAAGCGGCGGGCGTGCTATCGGGAGACGCAGCTGAAGGTCGATCGAACATCCTAGATGAGAGGAGCGAATATGTAAGCTAACGCCTTGGCACTGAACAAACCAGTACACATAGCTCACCTTACATGCGCATTGGGCGCAAAGCTGACTCTTCTACTCAGACCTGTTGAAGAGGAAAAGGCGATCGTATGAGTATACTGCTGAGTGTTCTCCTCAAGATCTTCCGGACGGGGTAATGACTTGAGAATCGATTTTCGGGGTTGCTGCAAATGAGACGTAGGAAGTCAACATATACTCCGGCAGCGAGCGGAAAGGACCACTGGATAGCTGATATGGAAAGCAGTATGACATCCAGACACGCAGAGCGGATTGCCAGGGTTCCGGACGGCCTCTTACATACCATGCCACGTCTAGCTTTCCGTCTAGGACTAAGCTCCTCCACAGCAGCTTTCCCCACCTGAAAACCGACCGCCCCTTCTCCAGATATACCGATGTTGGGATGCTTCGCAGTGCTAGATTTGATCTCCTTGTGCGTTATGGGCATGGTCATATTGTCGTTGTCGACGTTCAAGTCTTGTTCCGACAAGGAGAGCGACTTGCGTGACCGCGGTGATCGAGCGGCCAGCGACATCTTGACGGGTGAACTTCACTTCTGGATATCAAGGAGATCGCGGGGGGCCGTCAGATGGAGGGAAGATCGGTAACACGATTGGTTCGTGATCTGTGTATCAAATTCGGGTCAAAGATATGTTGATGAGAAGGATAAGATATAACATAGGGTAGTGATGCGCTCTTTGTGTTTTGTTGTTGTTTATTTATTTGGTTTCGGTAGACTGAACTGAACTGAATCGAATTTGATCCCGCTTCACATGATATATCGTGGGAAAGTACGAGATCGAATGAAATCAGTCGCCTTGGCACCTAGGCCAAGCATGTACACCACGTGGCGCCATTGCTCGCTCGCTCGCTCGGTCATGTTCCGCCGAGATAGAGAAGCGTCCACCACCACTATCACCACTTTCAACCCCACTGTTATATATCGGTTCATTTCAATCGTGACACTGCGCCATGGCCCACTCTTGAGCCTTCAGGCAGGTAACTGATATCGCCGTCAGAGAAAGCATTCACACCCATCATGGCGGCGGCTATGTCCTCTTCCTCGGCCATGGTCGACCCCATGCATTACTACCGAGCCAAGAGGGACAGGGAGCGGAGAACGTAAGTCCAACACGTCTTTCATATTAGGTTGCTTGAAGCAACTGAGCTAAATGCGCTGCGGCTCGACATAATCTGGGCATATGCATGCAGTGTTCTAAAGACGTACAAGATCCTCGGCTTCATCTCTTCAGGTGAGTCAGTATCGGAACTCTGAATATGGATGTAGCTCAAACCGCATGCTTCGTCAGGTACTTATGGCCGAGTGTACAAAGCCGTACTACTACCTGGACCCAAAGCCAGCTCGTCCACTACCAATAAAGGCACACTACCTTCATCGACCAGGGCCGCACTCTCAATTCCCAAAGACAAACTACCTTCACCTACAAACACTTCGACGACATCTTCGTCAAATTCGGGGTATTCGCTGGACCCACTGCATAATCCCGAAATGTGTATGAGGCCCGGAGATCTGCCTGCGAAAGAGGGTGATGTTTTTGCTATCAAGAAATTCAAGCCTGATAAAGAAGGGGATGTCTTGACATATGCTGGGATCAGTCAGAGCGGTGCGAGAGAGATCTTGGTGAGCTTAACTTGTGCGACAGTAGCATGGCGCCAAAGCTCAGCTGACAGGGTGGAACAGCTCAATAGGGAGCTGCAACACCGTAATCTGGTATCGCTGAGAGAAGTCATACTGGAAGACAAGGCAATCTATATGGTCTTCGAATACGCAGAGCACGATTTCTTGGTGAGTTCTCTCCAAAACACAGCTGCTGGGTTGACCAGCTTGAAGTCTTATCTTGCTATCTACGAAAAAAACGAACGCTCATCCCATTTCGTTTGACACAGCAAATCATCCATCATCATTCTCAGACCACTCGAACTCCAATACCATCGCCAACACTTCGCCGACTACTACATCAACTTCTCTGTGGTGTCCATTTCCTTCATTCAAATTTCGTGCTGCATCGAGATTTGAAACCCGCTAATATACTGGTCAACTCCAACGGGGTCGTTAAAATTGGTGATCTTGGTTTGGCCAGGTTATGGCATAAGCCGCTTGCGGCAGGTGGTCTGTTTGGAGGTGACAAAGTGGTCGTTACTATCTGGTATCGAGCGCCGGAACTTATCCTGGGAGCGAAACATTACACTGCTGCGGTCGGTGAGTAGATATATCCTCTTCTATTTTCTTTCGCATGTCCCTCTCAAAATCATTCCCTTCGCGCACATACAGAAGATCACCTGTGGAGCTCGAAGTATGGGAATACTTTGTTGATGGACTTGTGAATACAGATCTATGGGCGATAGGATGTATCTATGCGGAATTACTGGCACTTCGACCGATATTCAAGGGCGACGAAGCCAAGATGGACGGGAAGAAGACCTTGCCATTCCAGCGAGATCAAATGGGCAAGATTTGTGAAGTGCTTGGTCCGGTCAAAGGTGAGTCAGGCTATTCATCATGCGTCGAGCCGAGTCATGACTGCCTGCGGTGGCTTAGACGCTCGGGAAGTCAGAAACCCATTATGTCGTATGTTGATGTGATTTATTACTGGTACAGCGGATCAATGGCCTGGGATCGTACATATGCCCGAGTGGAAGACATATCAAACTTCAGGACCGTGAGAGCAAGATCTCATACTCTCTCTCAGCTATGTCCATTCTCCGATACTGTCGCCCAGAAACCTCCCCAAAATTCCGGTTTTCTGATATTCAGGCGATCAGGTCAACTTACACATTTGTTTCCATGTAGATATCCGAACCCCAATCCCCTCCCAACATGGTATCATAATAGATCGTCCTCTGCGCAGGGGTATGATCTTCTCACCCGTTTATTCGAGTGGGATCCCGCTCGTCGACTCACCGCGCGAGAAGCGCTCGCTCATCCTTGGTTCCAGGAAGAGGGGGGTGTTGCTGCCAAGTAAGTAGCACTTTCTAACTCTTTCGGCCTCATGCGCATAACATCCCCAAGGGGAATGATCGACTGACCATGCTCCATGTGCTACGTTGTTTCGTTGGGATCACCGTCTCTGCTCGCTCAGGAGCGTGTTTGAGGGGAGCTCAGTCACCTATCCCACTCGTAGAGTGACGCACGAGGACAACGGAGATGCTAAGATGGGCTCGTGAGTTTTGCCATACACTTTCCATTTCCATGCCCGCAGATCCGCATGCCGCGCGCGTGAGACTCTTTCGATCCTAATCGACCAGTGTTTCTTCTTCTTTCTGTGACAGATTACCACCTTCGATGGCTCAGCCTCGGTTACCGTCCAGTAGCAACTTCCGACCGGCAAGTGCCAATATCACTCATTCTCAGCCGGCTCGCAAGAAGACCAGGCTATGATACGATAATGTATATGCCTGACGACGACTAAAGGAAGATCGGCGAACATCGGAATACCATCCATGACCATGACCCTGACCATTGGGTTCCTTCTTAAAGATAATCTGAATCACAGCATAAGCAAGATTTGGGTAAGATCCATAGTAGCAGGATGTAAGGTGACGACAGCATTGTGAACTGTGATGTTGTATAGAACGACTGTATACTATAAATTGTACATCGTCAGCCAGAGAGACATACGTCTTGTTGTACTACAAGGTCCTCTTATGTATTATTCATGCAGAATCATACAAACATGTCTGTATGAGCATATTTACGGTATAGTAAGCATGGATGAGAAACGAAAGGCAAAGGAAATCCATTTGTGGTATGTCGTAACAAGCTTGTAATGCTGATTGACAAATCAATCAAGAGGATTTAAAAGGGACCGTCGAACCGAAGCAAAAACCAGGTAGTCGGTATATAGATGTATAATTCAATCAACTAGTTGGTGTGAGCGAGCGGTACTTTCTATACCCTATACCCTGGGGAGAACAGTCGGCCTCCTGCTCACTCCACTTGACTTGCTTTGAAACCCTCACCACCGAGCACTGAACACTGGCACTGATGTCAATCGATGGCAAGTCGAATGGATTGATAGATGTGTTACAGCTTTTTTTGCATGTGATCATCACGAATTCACAGATGCTAATTACAAGAAAGAGAAAGAAAAAGAGAAATAAACAGAATCACCCATCATTCATTGTCGAAAATATCCTCGATCAACCCTGTCTCTCTCTCTGAGCCTACTGAACCTCCCTACCTCCCTGTTTCCATCAACGGGTCACGATTTACTCGTCGGAGATCTGCAAAACACAGAGAAGCAACAACATCAGCACAGATCCCCGATAGATTGTATATATGCTAATCTTATCTTCTTTGCGCAAGACCTTGAAAGAGAGATAAGCGTGTCTGGATCAACCTCAACTCACCTTGGGAGCAAGGAAGAACTGCAGAGTACCTTGCTCAAAGTCGAATTGCACGAGCAAAGGCACGTCATTGCTCATGTGCAAGCTGACCTCTCGAGCCAATGGAGCAGATTTGGCGAAATTCGTTAGGTACTTGAGGGAGAAAGTGAGCGAGACTTGCTTTTCGAGGATGATGGAAACTCCGACGTCTTCGCCGCCGGCGTTTTCCTCCTTCTTTGACTTTTTGGCGGCCTATAAGAGAAGAAAAAAAGCACACAATGAAAAATCCGATATGGATCAGCGTCAATGGCCAAGCGATTTGCAGGTGGCTGCGGAAAAAGGCAACTGACCTTGGCCTTGCCGTTGGCAGACTTGCGCTTCTTCGGTCGCTCATCTTCGTCCATCTCGTCCTCTAAGGGGACAAGAAGTCCAAATAATGGAAAATCAGTCATGTCACTACTAGCATGTCGCCCTTGTGGGAACAAGTGGGATAAGCACTCACCTCCCTCCTCCTCGTCAACATCGGGCTTCTCGTCCTCCTCTTCCTCCTCGTCCTCTTCATCAGGATCTCGCTTAACGTTGGTCTTCTTACTACTTCCGGCTCCTCGGTCGGTACCGGCAGATTGCTTGAGTAATACACTACCATTTCCAACTTCACCCTCGGAGCTAAACCTTACACCTTCCTTTGATGCTTCGATCTTGACTGATTCTCCGAGCGCAGCGAGATCTCGGCAGATTCGCTGGAATTCACCAGATGACATGGTGATGGTAGCGTCGTATTGCGTGTCGGGAATACCGAGGTGTTCCTGGTCGATATCCATCAATTTCATCTCGTACTCGCCAACTCGGTCCTCCTCTGCGAAAAAGGAAAAATTTGGCCACATCAATATCGGTTCTATCTATCCTCGTTTAGGTGATTGGAATGCGTTGACTGAATCATGTTTCTGGTTTCGTTTTGGGGGAATATAATACGCACTGGGTGACTCGAATACCAGTCCGAGGTTGTCAGCATCATCAGAAGCCTTGAGAGTGACGACATCTTGGTCCTTGGCACACTTGAGGATCTTGGTGAGGGAGGTAAGCTAGCAAAGGGAGAAAAAAACAGGAAGATATCCAGTCAAGTCAGCATCAATCGATCCGATTCATCAAAGGCGGTAAAGATGCTGAAGAACCGGACCGGGACCTGCATTACAAGCCGTATGAAACTTTCCACTCACGTTGACACCAAGAGGCATGTTTCGATCACATCGGTAAGAGTCGAATTGCTCAGCAAGGAGCTTGAGAGACACAAGCGCTACGTGCGAGTTGTCCATAGCTTGGAGGGACTGTAAGACAATGCAAAAGTATGGTGATTGATCGTCTTAGCTACATGCATTCAACGTGAACAGGGGTGATAATGTTGGACGCGTCGATGGGTCGATAGGTGGCGTTTGACTAAATGGTAAAAGTAGAACAATACTTACGATACCCTCGTCGGTACAGTCAAGATTACCATCGGTGACCAGCTCCTTGATGGCTATAACAAAAGGAACGAGCCCCGAAAACAATCAGTAAAGTGGTCTTTACTGTATCGAAGACGCGACAGATCGGGAAGGGAAGAAGACTGTTTCTATTTTGAAGGAGGCTAAAAGATTGGTACTCACCGTCCAAGAGCTTTTTGAGGACTGACGCTTGCTTGACGCGGGCTTCGAGCATTCTGGCTAGGTGTTGATGTTAGAGGAGAAGTGAGGCTGATGAGGATGAGTGTTGTTTATTCAGTTATTGATGTGGAGATGTTGAGAGGTTGGAAGGCAGAATGCTATATGAAAGTTGAAGAAAGATGAGGAAAGAAGCGCGTCCCGTAGTGTGGTAAGTGCTAGTCGCGTACTGCAGATCGAGATGAGATTCTACTATACATACATTCAGTGGCTGGCCAGCATATTACGAGAATGTACAGTCAGTCGTTTATCCCACCAAACGGGGGGCAAAGTACGCGTCACCTGGCCTGGCTGGACATTACAGACTGATAACGCAGTGTACCCTTACTTTCGCGTTCTATCCATCGTATGAGAAATACACGTCATTTCAATCATTACTTATTCATTACCATTCACCATTGCACCATACCATTCCCATTGATCAATCAAGACGCGTGGGTCATTCATGTCATTCATGTCATTCATAGCAGCACGGTTCAAGGTTATTAATCGCAGTCGCAGTCGGCATTGGTGCTAGCGATAACACAACACTGTAACCGCAGTGAATAATCCATTTCAGATCAGATTTATATCCCTGGTCAACCATACTCCATATCGCTCTTGCTATTCTCCCTCCATATCGAGCAAGTGAGAACTGATTGACACAGCGCAAAATGGCGTCGTTCAATACCTTGCCAGTAAGTGCTCCACCTTGTTTACCGTCCTGCCCACCACTGTATACTTCGTGCTGACCCATCAACGTTCTTGTTGCCCGTTCGAAACAAACAGCTCCACGAAACGCTCAATCTGTACGTATCGCACAATGCGTATGTGTTCGAGCCTGCGTCCAATAGTAGCGGACATGGATTCGATGGACCTACATTCGTCAATGAGAAGGAGGTCAGGGAGAGTCTGCATGTGGATAGGATGACCGGCAAGATGAGCTTGAATGGTGAGTTCAAGCTTGGATGACCTTGCCTAATTTGACGACTGGAGCTTATTAATGAATGCTGTCTCCAGAAACATCACAGATCCCCTATGGAAAAGAAAAGGTGATCACCTGCTATGGTATCGTTGGCGTTCTCAGCTTGGCCACTAGTAAGTCGTTCCGCAACCGGTTAGCAAAAACAATTCAACCTGCCAAGCACTAACAGGTGTTGTCCCACGCACGTTCCACTAGCCGACTTCCTCCTCATAATTACCTCACGAACACCCTCATGCCGACTTCTCTCACAGCCAATCTATCTCGCCACAGACTTCCGACTCCTCCCCTTATCACCTCTCTCAACATCAGCAGCTATCATGGAGCACCCGGTAGAAAAAGAGCTCATAGCGCTCGTGGAGCAAGGTCTTAAATCGGGCAGACTCTGGTTCTCGTACGGTTGGGACCTGACGAATACACTTCAGAGGCAACAAGAGGCTGAAGAACAGGGTAGGGGCAGTGCGGCGCTGCCTTTGTGGAAGAGGGCGGACGATAGGTTTTTCTGGAACAAGTATTTGATGGGCAAGATGATTGATTACACCGAGAACGGCGGAGTGGATGTGAGTTTTGTTTTCGCTATCGGGATATCGAGCGGCGGAAGCTCCTGATTATCTTGCTAGAGAAGTGTAGCTGACAATGCAATCGACGAAATGCAGTTGAGCCGTTTTATCCTCCCTGTCATGTATGGATGTAAGTGAAACTCTCTCTCTCACGAACAGCAGCCGAGTCGAAAACCGAATCCTCGTTACGCTGATTGCATCGCTGATCAACTGATCACCCAGCTGTCGAGCTTCGATCGACCTCACTACATAACCGAGACCTTCTCTTCCTTTTGATCTCCCGTCGATCACGTCACAGAGCGGGAACCCGATACTTCTCTCGAGGTCTCGATTTCCAGGGCCACGCTTCCAACTCAAACGAGACCGAGCAGATTGTGCTGTTCGACCCATTACCGGACAACGGTGGGGATTTGAGAAGAGGTCGAGTGGATGGAAGGGAGAGACTGAGTTTTGTGCAGACTAGGGGTAGTGTCCCGCTCTTCTGGGCAGAGGTCAACAATCTGAGATATAAGCCCGATCTGCAAATCATGGATTATAACGAGACGGTAAGTCTTGGCGACTTTACCAAATTACTCGATTCAAATTGAAAGCTGAAACTCGTATAATCGTGCTTTCTTCTCCAGGCAAACGCCATTAAGACCCACCTACATGATCTCATCAACATCTACGGCCACGTTTTCCTTGTCAATCTGGTCAACCAAAAGGGCCACGAGCAACCCGTCAAGGAAGCTTTCGAGAAATACATGTCTCTCGCCGCTTCCTCTGACGCTGTCATCGCCGAAAAGGCACACTACGTTTACTTTGATTTCCACCATGAATGTCGAAAATTGCGATTTGACCGAATCTCGCTACTGATCGACCGATTGGCTCCCGATCTAGAGAGGATGGGCTGGTTCCATTCTGTCAACCCGACGTCGAGTCAATACGGCGCATCTGCCGCGAATGCAAACGCCTCTGCTGGGACCGACACGACGGTGTTGAGCAAACAGGGCGGTGTGATCAGGAGTAATTGTATGGATTGTCTGGATAGGACCAATGTCTCCCAATCTGCCTTGGGCAAATGGGCATTGAACAAGCAGTTGCAGATGGCAGGCGTACTCAGCGTCAAGGAGAGCATCGAAGACCATGACGAGTTCATGACCATGTTCAGGCATGGTGAGTGTCTCTAGCTTTAGCAAGACGATCGGAAACACTAGTATCATATTGATCTCAGATATGCTTCTTCGCAGTGTGGGCCGACCACGGAGACACCGTGTCAAGGGCTTACGCAGGCACCGGTGCCCTCAAAGCGGACTACACCAGGACCGGTAAAAGGTCAAAGGAGGGTATGCTTGAAGATGGATATAAGTCCGTCATGCGTTATATCAGAAACAACTTTTTCGATGGCGACAGGCAGGTGAGCGAAATGTTTCTCTAATAAATGCCAAATTTGCGCCATCGGTCTGTTTCTATGACATCAGGACAATCGGTCAACTTATCGGATACACTTCCTACACAGAGTTTCTCGCCATCTTCTTTAGGTCGATGCTGATACTATGAGTTCCTCACAGGATGCCTTCGACATCCTCACCGGTACATGGGTCGCCAAGCGAGGCGGCATTCCACCATTGACGGATACACGACCTGTACTGATGCGAGCGGTAAGCTGCCCTCCCACGAGTCATGCGGAACTCAGCTGACCATTTGCCTGCGTTCAGATGCCATATGTACTTGCGTTCGCCTTGACCATGATTGTCGCTGCAGTAACGTTGCCTCGAACTTCTGGTAAGTCGCGGCACGTGAACTTTCACTCCTCAGGCACTCTATACTGACCCGATTGATTCATTTTTTAGAACTCTCAATCTACTCCTTCCTGTTACTCTGGGTCTTCTTGGCGTTCTTCTCCGGGTCGTACATCTGGGGCAACGTGAGTGCGAGTGCTGTGAATCCAAATACCAATCCTTTCCCTGTGTCAAGACAGCCAACCTGTGAACCAGCTCGTTCCCGTTCTGAAATAAGTGGAGTATCCTTGAGCTGATTTGTTCTTGTATATATATGTCCATGTGCAGGGAACGTCCTATGTCTCATGGCCTCGTCTGAACCCGCCTCTTGAAGTCCTCTCATGGTCCGGTCCAGGTGCCCGATCCATACCGCGAGGAAGGGGTCTATCTCTGGATAGCGTCATACCCATCTTCAGCCGAAAATCTCGAAATAGGAATACATTGCCATCTGCACATGCCCGACCTGCGGTCTATAAGATGGAGGAAGTTGAATTGGGCAAGAGGAAAGGTGCTTTGATTGATTGATCTGGAGAGATTGAACTCGGCTATATTTTCTTTTCTGGCGAGGAGGGTTCAAGATGGATATCAACTCCGGCTCTGCTTATTTGCGAAAAAGGCAGGGATACGGATTTTCGAGCTCGCTGGTTCGGTTCAGGTCGAGAATTATCGGATCACTTGGTGACAAGAAGATAAAACATATCTGGCAATGGGGCTTGAGTGAGGAGTAGGATCTTGCGGGTCTGGAGTAGATTTCAGGCTACGCTGAGCTGCGCTGTCTTCTGTCTTGGCGTTGTGGTATATCATAGATAGATTCCGAATCATACGCCCGGACCACATTTACATAGATATATCGGTGCCCGCTTGACTTTATTTTTTGTAGACAAATAAGAGATACAATTGCGATTGCAGATGCAAACGTGAATGCAAATGCTTGTTTGTGTAAAATTGACAATGTGCCATGACGGCTGGCTGCTGGTCACTGTTCCAATGTCTCAACTCTAGTGACACGCTTGTAGACGGCTCAGAGGGAAGAAACACAACTTGGATCTGAGTTGTTGTTGCTTGTTGCTTGATTGCAGATTGGCGAGAAAGACGAACCAAGGACAGTAAAGAACGATTCGATTCTGCGACTTGCTGCCTGTTTTTTTTTTCCCTTTGGTTCTTGGCCCATGTCATAACTGATATGGCAGATTTCAAGTGACTCGGCATCAAGTTGCTCACTTATGCACAGGCCCACGTTTCATACGCACACGCACTGTTCCCACAGTTTGACAGGGGGGGCGAATAGCTTTAGGGGTCCTTCTTCACTTGACTTGGATCCCGAAATAATGCAGCCGTCGACGGCCGTCGTTGTTATGTTATGTTGTGTTGTTGATTTTGACCTGACCCATCCAAGCTTGAGTTTTCGTTTCTTTTGCACAGCCTCAGCCTCAACGTGATTCCCGTGAATAATCAGTTACGAGCGAGCGGAAAACTCCCTGAACGCGTGCATTTCTCTGCCCTGCAACTGCACGTATGAATGGCCGCCGAGAACATAAGTAGCTTCTTGCTTGACGGGATACGCGCGGCCGTACGATATCACGCTCTCGTTATTCGATCATGACATTAGGCTTGGCGTGGATTACCGAGGCTTGAGTTGACGGACAACGGCACCACCCACATCATCAGATTCGGAGGATCAAATCTGTGTCAAAGTGAATGAATTAGAATGAATCAAGCAAGGCCTTATTAGCGGTAGTATGATGTATGATGTCGGCGGCTCAGCTTCAGGATTTGACTTCAGGTGTAAAGTGTGAGGGTCTGTATGTGTGCGTGTGCGTGCAGACGGATCAAATAGGCCATCAATCATATCAAAGGGAAAATAGAAATAAGGTAGAAATACTCTTCGCTTTTCACGTTTTCACGTTTTCACCGCTAGGGTGGGAAAAAGCACGAGCTCATCCAGTGGGAAAAACGCGCCAGAAGAGTTGAGAGCATACACTGCAAAGAAAGGACGTGGATAGGATAGGATAGGATCAATTGAGGGATGAGGGATGAGGGATGAGGGATATGCAAGCAAGGATATGCCTCTTCTCTTTCTTGCTTTCTCGCGTTCTCTTGCTCCGTTCTCCCTTTCGGCACGCACCGTTCAAGCTACGCTACTCGTACTCACTGTGCGATGTGTTTGGGTTGCTGTGTGGCTTGGCATGATATCACACCCTAACTCACCCTAGCCTGAACTGTTCTCCTTCTCCGCTGCCTTTCTTCCTTTGATGCTGCACTCACTCTCTCGCGCGTTTCACGTTAATCGTTTGGTCAAACCCGAGCGCGTCCTATTCCGAACTCACACTCTCTCTGGCCGCACACCGTACACCGTACACCGTACACCGTACATTACTTACTTTTTTTACGTGTTGTTGGACCCCTAATTATCCGATATCAACCACCCTTCACCCTGCGAGTTACACCAAACAAAGACAAAGACAAAAACTTTGCCAAGAGAGAGCACCTACACCAACTGACTGCTGACTACTGCTGGACAGTACGAGATACTCATGCTCTCTCATGCTCTCTCATGATTGCTTGACACGGAACGAAACCGCGGATTGATTTGATGAGATGAGCACAGCATAGCTTTTGTTTCCTCTTTCTCCGGTCCATTCCCGTTTCTGCAATTATCAAATAACAATCTCACTTTCAACCGAGTAGGAAGGTAAGAGAGTGACTGGTCGACCGTAGGTCCAATTCGATACTACAACTACAACACTCTTTAATACAGGTGAGTGACTCGTTCTCTTGTCTTCTACCTCTATTTGTTCGATCGAGAATACCACGCCATCATCTATAAAGATCCAAGAACTGATAGACAGACATTTGCTATAAGATAGACATAGACAAAAGCACCACGAGAACGAAACCTTACGACATCCCTTGAAGACATACGACTTTCTCCAAGTGGCACGACCACATCATTTATATACGCGCAACGCGCAACGAACAACAGAGAAGCGTCACTCAAAGATGTACCCCACATCACTCACCTTGTCCCTCTTGCCCCTGTTACCTTTAGCTCTGGGAGCATTGGACGAGCAGACGGTAAAACACCCTCATAATGTAAAGAACCCCCATCGAAGGCAGCTCAAGCGGGCCATCACCAACGACGCCAGCCAGGTAGATGGAAAGTCATTCGACTTTGTCATTGCCGGCGGTGGTGTAGCTGGATTGACGCTCGCTGCTCGTCTGAGCGAGTGGAACAATGTCACTGTGCTTTGTGTCGAAGCTGGTGGCGATGGTACCGATGTTGAGGATCAGATTGACACCCCTGGTAAGTCTCAATAGCTTTCATCAACTGTACCAAGTCTGCCAAGAGTTTCTTGGTTTGATTGTACCACTACGGTAACGGTATAATTAAGCCTAGCATCAAAGGATGATTTTATTTGGACACGCAATCAGCCGTAGCTGACAAATCTGGGCTCTTTCTTTTTTCGTGACATTGGCATCACGTAGGTTACTCGTATCTCAACTCTCTAACCGGATCAGCATACGACTGGGCGTACAACACTGTCGCTCAGGTCGACTCGGGTGGCGCCACCAAGTACTGGCCCCGAGGTAAAGGTCTTGGTGGATCAGGTGCTATCAACGGAATGTTCTGGGGAAGACCTGCTTCAGACGAATTTGACGCTTGGGCGAGTGAGTCATCACCACCCCCACCCCCACCGCCTTGCTTTACTGCTTTACCGCTCTTGCGCTTTGTGATTGGTCGATATTGACCCATGTGCCGTGACGTGCGTCTTTCTAGCCCTTAACCCTAATGCCGAGGAGACCTGGAACTGGGACGAGCTGAACAAGTATATCAAGAAAGTGAGCTTGTCACGCCATAAACGCCAGACGCGCCATCCCCTGAATGAAGAATTCTGCAGCTGACAGTCATCTTGTTGTACTCATTGAAACCTATCTCCTGACAGTCCGAGAACTTCACCGCACCTGATGCCGATACTCAATCCAAGTTCAGCATGGTTATCGACAAGTCTGCTCACGGTACCGAAGGTCCCATCCAGGTCGGCTTCACCAGTTACATCTTCGATGCATGTGCTTCTTGGATTCCGTGAGTGTGATTTCTCCTTTAGATCTCCCCTGAAACTTAGGATTCAATAGTACCCTGCTGACCGGCGTCGACCTCTTCGCAGTGCTTGGAAGACTCTCGGTTTCAACGGGATCGACCTCGCCGGTGGCTCGACTCGAGGCGCCATGTTCTCTACGTCTACTATCAACACGCACAATCAGACTCGATCAGACTCCAAGGCAGGCTACATCGATCCCTTACCACCAAGGTCCAACCTTGTCATTCTCACCGGTCAGCAGGTTACCGGTGTTCTCTTCAACGGATCAACCGACGCCAGCGGAAACATCATTGCAAGCGGAGTCTCATTTCAGGCCGCCGCTGGCGCTCAGTCATACTCTGTTCAGGCTAACAAGGAGGTCATCCTTGCGTGAGTCGATTCGTGCCATGTGCCATACTAAAAAAAAAATGATATGGATATTTCGCTGATATCGGATGGAATGGTGTAGTGGTGGTACCGTTGGAAGCCCTCAGATCCTTCAGCTATCCGGTATCGGACCCAAGGACACCCTCTCTGACCTGGGCATCAACAACCGACTCGACCTTCCTGTAGGATTCAACTTGCAAGACCACGTCTCATATTCGATGTACTGGTCTACTCCGTAAGTTACCTATGTAATACCAGAATGATCTGAACTGTGCTGATCAATTTCCGCGTGCTCTAGTCAGGGTACCTTCACTTGGAACAACTTGAGTGCTTCCGCGGACCTCAAGGCTTCAGCTCTGCAAGAATATCAGACTTCTCGAACCGGTCTCTGGACTTATGTCAACGAGGCTGTCGGATGTAAGTAACAATGTTCACGATTTTTTTCGATCTAGCAATCTTTTGCTGACTTGGGTTGACTGATCATCCAAAGACCCCTCAATGGCCGATGTTATGGACTCTGAAACCGAAGCTGCCAACTACGCCAGTACCATCGCCGATGATCTCGACAAGACTGTCTCCGACGTTACTTCGTGGCTCACTCTGCCCAGCAACGTCGCCAAGGGTCTTCGAGCTCAGTATGATATCCAGCAGAAATGGATGACTTCCACTGTCGGACAGCTCGAGATTATCCTTACCATGCTTGGTAAAGGCGGTAACGAGATGGGTATCCAGGTTGCGCTTCAGCACCCTTGGTCTCGAGGAAAGATCCTTATCACTTCAACCGATCCTTTCACGCAACCTGCCATTAACCCGGACTACTTCGGAGTCGGTTACGACATCGACATCATTGGCTACGGTTCCGCTTTCGCTCGTCGACTTGCCGCCGCTTCTCCTTTGAGTGATTACATGGTAACTGAAGTATACCCCGGTGCTTCCGTCACTGGTGATGCGCTGAACAACTACACCAAGACCAACTGTGGAACCGAGTACCACCCTATGGGCACTTGTTCCATGTTACCCAAGGACTCTGGCGGTGTCGTCGACACTACCTTGACCGTATATGGTACCGCCAACTTGCGAGTCATCGACACTTCCGTTGCTCCTCTTCATCTTTCTGCACACACCATGGCCCCAACTTACGGTATTGCCGAGAAGGGCGCCGACATCATCAAGAAGAAGTACTGGAAGGTGATCGAGACCGCCAACACCACCACCACTGCCAGCGGTTCCGGCGACTCTTCGTCTACTGCTGCCCCTGGACAGGCTACCGACACCAGCGTGACAGAGGCCAACAAGAACGGTTCCTCATCTGGCAGCTCTTCGCTCTCTTCAGGCGCTAAGATCGGCATCGGAATCGGAGTAGGTATCGGTGCCGCCGTCGGTCTTGCCGCTTTGATCTTCTTCTTCTTCCTCCGAAAGAAGAAGACTGGTGCTGCCGCCAACGAGAAAGGATGGTACGATCAGCGAAACGGTGCTGCCGGATGGGACAACGGTGATGCTGGTGAGTGGCAAACGCACCCTTCGTCCAGCTTTCTGACCATCCTTCGAGATACCAAGACTGACGGTCTGAGTGTATTGTCCTTAGCCTACAAAGAAGCATACAACAGCAGTGCCGCGGGCGGTCAAGCATACCCCATGGCTGCCTTTGCTGGACCAGGCGAATCGTCCGGTCGACCCGACGCGCCCTTCGCTCACGCCCGAACGCACAGCGTAGATACCATGGCGACCGCCGACTTGGCCTCCAGGGCACCTATGCGATCACAGAGTGGTTACGGTCTCAGCGGATCGTCAACGCCATACAGGGATGATCACTCAGACGATGGTCATGCTGCCCATGGTATGGAGCACGGCCACCAGTACCCCGCGCCTACGGGTGGTAATTGGCCCGGAGAACAGAGATATCAACCTGTGCAGCCTAGATAAAGCGTATGGTGAGAAATGCGATAGGGCGAACCAGAATGAAGAAGGATTGAACAGGAACTTGTGGGAGCAACTAAGGATATAAGAATAGCTAATGTCAACGCTGGGTGTGGTGCGATGGGAAATGAGGTTGGAGATTCGGATTTTTCGGCAGTGCCATGCACGACAATCAGAGGGACCTCTATTGGGCTCTGAGTTATAAACATTAGAAGGCCATCAATAAGATTCTTCTCCCTTCTCATCTCTATTCGCTGGTATTTATTATTGATACATTTTACGACGACCCACTCGATGCCCGATGATCGATGACGGACAATACAGTTTTTTCGACCCGATTGATTAGTACTTTTAAATGAGCATGGACATCATGAATGCATGGATTGAAATGGAGTATTCTCAGAGAGAGACAAATACAAACGGCGCATCTTTCCGAATCCTCGAGAGATACAAAATTTGCCTGGAGAGAATGTCATGAGGGTGCGCACCGTTCGGTTGACCACATACAACAGGCCGACGAAATACGGTGAGTATTTCAGGCGACTGGCTGGTTTGCACTCAGTGTCTCTATATCATGCATGAAATTGTACCCAAAACAAAATATAATGAAATGAAATAATGGATGAATGAGATCGTTTGATAGTAACGTTAATTAGAGAATTGTTTGGTTTTTGGTTTTTGGTTTTGTTGGAGGGGGTTTCGAGCTTTTATTTGCTCTACCTATGAGATGCTTCTTATCTACAGTTCTACTGCACTCCTGTTTTGGCTATTCACACAGTAGACACCGACACAATACGTAACGTAATGTAACGATCCGATCGATACTAGTTTCTGATCCATTCCGATCCTTCCAAAAGATCTTTCCGCTCTGACAGACAGGTAGACAATGAGACAGACAGATGTAGGAATCGGATCCCTGATTCACTACACTATTCACCAGAGCGCAATGTCTTTTGGATGCCACTCCAGCTACCGACAGACACAACCCCGCGCGTTACACACGGTCCACGGTAGGGTAGTGTGCCGAGCCTGGCTCGGAGCCAAGCTTTTCTTGCTCCCGCTCCTTCTCCCTGTCTTTCTCCCAGTTCTGAGAGTCAGACAAGGCGTAGTCCTCGTCCATGCTCTCGACAGTTTCATCGACCAGCGTCGAGGTGGGCGGGAAGATCAAACTGAGAGCGATGTAGACTCCGCCTCCGATGAACGTCGCTGTGAGCCATGATGCTTTGTCTGTCATTGAGTAGATCGTACGTTTTCCGTCAGCACAAAATGTATTTCGTTCTAGGTAGAATACGACGGAGTTATCACTCACAGAAGAAAGAGTAGTCTCCGATATCGACGTTCTTGTTGATAGCGTTGATAAGACCGGGAAGGTTGATGGGGAAAGCGACACAGACAGCGGCCAAGGCCCGCCAATTAATACCGTAGTGGTACTTGTAGATACCCTCATTCTGGTAGAGCATCGGTACATGCAGTCGTGTCTTTCGGATGATCCAGTAATCACAGATCATGATAGCCACAATGGGCGCCAGGACGATGATATAGCCACTCAGGAAAGTGGTCAAAGCTTTGGCTGACGCTTGGATCTTCCAAGGAGCCGTGCACCATCCTCCAATGATGGCAGTGAGGAAAGCGCCTCGCTTGATGTTGAGCCATTTGGGAGCGATGAATGCGAAATCGTTGGATGTGGCGATCGAGTTAGTAGAGATGTTGGTACCCAGAGTGGCGAGACCAAAGGCAAAGGCGACGAAGAAAGCGCCGGCCCGGCTCTCCCATTGAGCAATGATGGCGGTGGGGTCCCAGTAGATCTTGCCATAGATGGCTTGACCGGCGGAAGCAATGACAATACCAATAAAGGAGAAGGTGAAGTAGACGATAGGGATGAAGAGCATCTGCCAGTACGACGCAGTGGTACTTCGAGCGTATCGAGTGAGATCAGGCTGAGGAGATACATGAAAGCGGATATGAGATATGAGCTCGGATACGTCGACGTGTATTCAGAGGGAACATGCTTACAATGTTGAGCGCCAGCGTTGTCTTTCCGCTGATAGCAACGTTGATACCATATACCCAAGCCCAGGATCTAGTAGAACCGGTAAGAGTAGTATGGGCAGCAAAGACGGGACCGCTGCCTCCGGCTTTCTTGACGGCCCAACCAAGAGTGGCGAAGGCGGCAATGATGGCAACGATGGATTTGATGAAGAAGAGCCATCTCATTTTTCGGGGGTGGATCAAGACAAGGGGGAATTGAACTATTCGTATAACGTATATGAGACATATTGTCAGCATCGAGCCGCGTGTGTGGGTCGGAGCTGATGTGGGCACTCACTGGTCCAGAAGACAAAGTAAGCGATCATCTTGGCGCTGGTCACACCTTGGGATTCGGGGATACGGCTTGGCAAGTGCTTCAATGAAGGCCAGATAGCTTCGAGACAGATAAGAGCACACGATGCTCCGATGAAAGTGTTGATGCTGCAAGAAAGACAACCGGTCAGCGCGTACGGCCATAGCGATCGTGGCTATGTGATGCTTACCCGAAGTAGAGAAGACCCATGACAAGACGAGATACGACAGCAAAGTACGAGAAGTAGAACCCGAGGGATGCTCGAGACGCAATTGAGAAGGGGATGTGGTGTCTTGAACCGACGGCACCATTCAGAGCCACAGCAGCGGCGATGATGATGTTACCGATGGCACTGAATGGGAGGGTTATCAGCAGATGAACAAGCATCCTTGACAGTATAACTCACATAGCAGCGGAGGCTTCTCTCCAGCTGAGTCCGAGAGCGACAATAGAACCGGCTTGCTGCATGGTACCTACATTGGCACCGTCTGACAACCAAAGGAAGAGGTAGTTGATCCTGTGTAAGGTAACCCAAAGGTCGATTAGCCACCGACTATAGGCATATAGATTAGAGAGAAAAAACTGTTCACTCACGCTCGCCAGTTTCTCTGATCGACAGGAACAACATCTACGTCGGCGTTACTCCACCCATCTCTGGTTGCATAAGAAGCTGGAGGGGTGTCGAGGTACCAGTATTCTCTGGTGAGCCACTTCTTAGGCTCGACCTTTGTGAGGCCAAACATCTTCTCTTGGATCATTCGAAGGCGAGAGCTTGAGGCGACAAAAGGCGAGTTGAGGAGGTGACGTTGGTCTGTCTCCGTATGACTGCTTCGAGACATATAGCAATACGAGATAGGGGAAAATGGAGTCGACTACCTGTCAGCTATGGCGATTCTTTACGGCTGCCTCAGGCACTACCGAAAGCGAAGCAAAACCAGATATAGGATATATGGGGTGAAGAAAAGTGGAAGAACGGAATGAGATGCCACTGGGGCTAGGGGGCAGGAGTAGTAGGACGCTAGAAGCACCACTAGGCTAGGTCTAGGAAGATAGGTTAAAGGATAAAGAAAGGGGGTCAGGTGAAGAATAGTAGCTCCGCCAACGAATAGAGGATTATATAGATTTGACAACGGAGCTCGCACCTCTTCAAAGACTTCACACGACGGTCAACAAGCCAGAAAATGGGAGCTATGGGAGCAAGGGGAAGTTAAACAAGGTTGGATAAGGAGAGGATGTGGAGAGTTTTGTGATGGTTGTAAAGTTTGATGAGTGGTCGGCCAGGTCAGGTCAGGTCCAGTCAAACACTATTCATTGGGTGAATCTCGCCCTTCAATCTTTGAGATTGATAATAGAGGTCCACCTTCTCGGCCAGCGATACCCCTCCCACGCACGGTGTCACCCCCTACCCTCTACCCTCAACGCCAAATCATATCATCGCATGATATGACAAGCCATGATATGCAGGATCAATTCGTATCCCCCACCTCGACAACAAACAGGCACCTTGCCAGAAGCAACGATGTCAAAGGTCTGTGCCTCGGCGCCGCGGCGCCGCCGGGTCATGAGCGCCAACCCTCCTTTCCACTTTACACATGTCCTTGCTAATCACCATCACCAGCGCCCTCGCCATCAATCATGATGCTACATGCGCCCTCGCCGAAGTCATCACGATCTCATCAAGGATTGAGGATAATAAGGATCACGGATGACGCGGCACGGAGCCCGTGCGCCCCTGTCCTGTGCCTTTCTCCTGTTTGAGTCGAGGCAAGAGGACGAGATGTGAAAGGTCAAAGCGACATGTGGGGATAAGACGAGAAAACAGCGAGGTACGATCGTATTTTTCCGAAGCTGTGTGGAAAGGAAACTAGAATGAAAGGAGGGGAGGGGATCACGAAGCAAGAGGCGTTCCCACACATCATTCGAAAAAGATACACCGTATGGTCCCCGCCGTTGGATCATATCATTGAAAGAGGGAATGAAGGCTCAACGAAGAGTGAAGGTGCTTGCTTACTCACCTTGTAAGACTGAGCCTAGGGTCTACGGGCGCTGCCATGCCAAGTTTTACACGATTCTCCTTTCCTGTTTGCTGCTGTGCTTTTTCTGATCCTGATGGTCGTCAAGGTGGGGGGGTATGTGAAACGGACAAAGCGTTGAGAGGGCGGTTAATCGGATACAGCAAGTTTCGTCGATACGATTTTAGGTACGCAAAAGTCTGTCCAGAGTCTAGGTCACTGCTCGCTTTGCTCGCTTCCCCCTCTTTATCGATACGCAGGTGGTGGCGAAGCGGTGTGTGATGATAAGGAGAACCCGTTTCTTCACAGCTTTTGATCGGTCTCTGAGTGCGATCGTATTGTAAGATGAATGATGGTCCGAGCGAGATGGGACGAGAACCTGTTTCTTCCTGACTTCCTGACGTTCTCGACTGAGTGCCTGCTCCTTGACTTGTCTTAGAGTTTTCTGAGTCGCATAAATAATAGAGAGAGGATGGGCCGGCCCTCGTTTCCGTTTTGCGGTTTGACGTTTGTTGCTGGTGTGACCAGATAGAGATACCACGGCAGATGTTTTTCTTCCTTTTGCTTTTCCGGCGTTGTCGTTAGCGCTAGCGTGGTGCACGTTAGTGTAGAGAAGCTAACGATCAGGTGTGTACCATATTAATTGTACAACAATAGGACACACAAGCCGAAATCAAACAGTCTAAAAGCAAAAACAAGGGTCCATGTATCATGTACATAGGCTGGCTGCCCAAGCTTTTGTTCAAGATACTGAATGATCGGAAGGGGGAGCAGACCAAGTTACACCCTCTGCTATGGAATAAACGGAACTAGCTACTAATCTAGAAGACGGAAGATACCGAGTAAGCACAAAAGGCTCGTACTCGTACTGCACTTAAGGTACTGCACGGAATATTTTGTTCGTTTTAGCGTTTTAGCTTGGTACGATAGTTCATACGAACGGCGTACGGCGTACGGCGGAAGGGGAATGCCGTACGATCAGAGTGAGATAGCGGAAAGTTCTGACCACGTTTCAGTAGTATATATATCTTCTTGCATTGAGGCGGGAGCAACCAACCCTGTCGTATCACCCCTGGACCTCGCGCTGATCATCGAAGCAAGGACTTTTTGCGTTGTGCGTTGACCTTGCAGTTGCAGAGACCATGATCACACTGTGCATAAACAGCAGTTTGATACTTAGTAGTTAGGGCGGGAGTGCAGGTTTGCGCAAGGGATGCCGTCTCTACGATGCTGTTTTCGGGAAGTCATGTGAAGCGGTGAGAACAAAAAGACTGACTGAATAGCGAGGAACGGATAGGCACAGGGGGTTCAAGGTTCAACCCACGCCATGCAGACAAAGACCATGCAATAATACATCCCTTCCTCAAAAGCGCTTGAAAAAAAAGATGCTGCAAGCGTGGCATGCACGCTCACTAAATACGTCTGAGCTCGCTCTAAGCAGGTCCCAAAATAATGCGACGGGTCAATTTTGGCCTGAGCAACGGAATCAGACCAAGGACGGACATGGACACCGTTTGGATCTTCAAAACGCAGATGAAACTGCGGTATGCCGTGATAGACAGCAAGCGAAAAACTCCCACTCCCCATGGCAAATGATACGCTAAACTTGGTTCGGGAAGCCTTGTAACGACGCCTCACCTTAAAACATTGAAATGGTGCGTACAGTACAGTTGGCGAAGAATTAGCAGATACCTTCGGCGAAAGGCTGAGTTTCCTTGCGTCAACTTATTACACAAGGTGCGTTACTCTGCATTGGGGTGCCCAGCTAACACGTTGTGCCATCGCATACATGGCGAGAGGGCCGAAAGAAGGTGCTTCTCGATGGTACCTGTTGCCAAGGATTGCAGAGGCCTCTTCTACAGGCTACCGAAAACACTCCAGTTCACGCGGCATACGCGAATACGTCGAAATATGAAGCGAACGTAGCTCATTACTCACTATGTGCCTCATGTTTCCGCTGTGTGACCCTTTAATCTCCAATATGGCGTACCTCACCCCTGTACTAGCGGAGTTTCATATCCACGACACAGGCTCACAACTCGCTCCTTGTATTGTCCTCAGCAGATTTGCAAGCCTATGGTTGCTCACTATTATGCTTGGTTCCGGAGTACTTTGTCACCTGTATAACTCAATGAGTATAGCGAGGAGGAGCGTTTGCGTGCAATCAGGTGAAGCTCATGCTTGCCACGACAACTTGTAAATAGTCAAAAGTGCGCGCGTCCGCTTTGAAGTCTGCCGCGTAGGGACAAGGCGGTAGGCTTCACTGCCTGGAAGAGATGTATCGATTGCACGGCGGTCAACTAAGCCCAACTACATAAGACGGATGTCGCTGGTAATCGGGTGGAATAGCTCGTGGGCACCAGGACCAGTTGTAAGCCAGTTTTGAGCTTGGTGATTATGGCTCATTAATCGCGAGGACCCCAGACCACCATCGCCTCCTGCAAGTGAAGCAGTCCTGTATGTATAATTCCTTCTCTGGCGCTCGGGACATGTCTTCTTTTGGTGAACTGGACAGTCGTCGGAGACTTGAAGCGACCGTTAAGACACAGCTGATTGGCGATCGATGAAACGATCATAGACTGAAGTAGTGATCGACCTGCCTGTCTAAGGGGACTGGCAGGTGGCTTCATTCAACTCGTTATGATGCTGGGATGGAGGGACACCTTAAGTATTGACTGTGCTCCCTGCTCCTCGCAGCTCCGGTGTGCTCGGAAAGTCTGGGTATTACCAAGGAATTGATATCGGGCTAGCGGTGTACTCATGTGGGTAGGTGACACGTCTACGCATCGGACCAATTTTTCGCGATTGTTCGGACGACCGAACGAGAGCGCCCGACAGATGTGCAAATGATCAACAATGTCCGTGAGGCATTCGTCGGCGTCATGCACATCCCTCGGCTTTGGTCCTTTTAGGCCTTCTAGGCGGTGACATACCACAAGATCCCAGCACAAGACAGAATATACTCTTGCATGTGACAGTCACCGCTATTCATGGCCGCCGTGTTGTGTTGTCGTCCGAACAGCGCGAAGAGCAAGACCGAAACCGACACCACAGGAACCTGCAATCCAAGCCTTGAACTGTCATTTCTTGATTCCATGTTGAAAAGTTCGTAAATCGGTCGTATGCTTAAAACATGCGTGCTTTGGATTATCTGGAATTATCGGTCGGTCACTTCGCTTACCAGCACGAGTGACGTCTGACAAGTAAGCTTACGAGCGCTGTATTCCTTGTTTGTGCATTCGTCATCTCGTTTCCGTTTTTCGAGACAGCATCCCAAACAATCGACCTCGCCCGCATGACAAGGACCCATGCAGCCGCCCGAAATCAGTCGCCCGTCGCAGATTTTTGTGATGCATGCGTGCATGCTCTTGCTGAGCTAGCAAACGACGGTACTAGCTAGTAGTAAAGTACTTTGGGCCGAGACTGCACATTATTATGTATGGAAAGAACACGTAGTGACCCCCAGTTACAGCCGATATTGATCCAAACCCGAAGGCTTTTTTTTTTTTGGATTAGCCCCGAAAAACACCTGACCGCCAATCATAATCGAGGATCTCCAGGTCCGCCCGAGCCCAGCCCTTGGAACACCACAATGTAACTTGATTTTGCCCGCTTCTTCGGGCGTTCACGTCGTAAGAGAAAATACTACACGACCTACCTGTACGACGAAGCAGGAACGGGGAAAGCGGGAAAAGAGGGAAAAGCATGTTCATAGCCGATTGCTCAAAGTGTAATGGAAAAGCAGCCCCACATTCGTTTCCCTGCTTATTTACGATATCCCACTTTACTAGCTCGAAAAGTCATCTCCTGCTGCACTCACTCGTCAAACCTGCCCTTACACTCGGGCTCGGTAATACATATGTATTACTTACTGAACAACCTGTTCAAACAATTCCCCTCCGAACTCGAAACAGTTCCTTCGAGACGAGACATATACTGTTCATACTCGCTATCCTATTCATTCTCAGAGAAAAAGACTTGCACTTTGACATTACTCGCATTTGCTCCCGACAAATCCGGACTCGTCATCCCACACAGACCCATACTCCCGGATTCCACTCGGTCGGCGAAACCTTTGGAGGTCGTTTCGTCGAAGAAATAAAAGCAAGCGCATTGCATAGTAATACAGCTTGGGCCTATCAAGACATTGGAAATCCCCGTGCGCTTTTTCCTCGCCCGTAAAAGGGGGTACCTTGGCACCCCTTTCCCGGACGATCCAAGCTCGCCGTAACCGTTCACCGTTCGCTGTCCGCTGTCCGCCGTTCTAAACGATCAACCGACCCCACGTCTTTTCGGCTTAATGGCTTGTGGCTTGTGATAGCACCCGTGCCCTTGTACTCATGCTATTCCCTATTTCTCACCCCTTTGGCGACAACTCACAACAACCATAAATTGCTTCGGACGGACCGACCCATTCAATTCACTTCATCTTTGGCACCTAATCGAATCCCCGAAGTGCTAAACCGCCCTATAAACTTTAGGCTGAAAACCTATTCCCGAAATCCGTATTGCGAGGGCTCTCTCGTGTTTTCCTTTCTTTTTTTGGTTGGGCTGGTTCATACCTTATAGCCCCCATAGGTAACACGCATCGAAACGCACACGAGGCGGAAACATCTCGTGCCTTCTAAATCGTTTGTGATTTGATTTTCGGGTCAAGTAGTCTACTATATTGGCTTCTTTTTATCAGTCTTCAATCTGCCATCTCCCATCAACATCTCACCTTGTGAATACTGGCTTGACTGGCGTCCTTTGAACGAAGTATCGGCCCCACAATTGATCGCCTCGACCTCGCCATCAAGGACGGCGCTTCCGGCCTCCGGATCAAACGAGGGCGCAGAGCCTATCTGTGTTAGTGACACAGCAACAGCAGTGACACCTTCATTAATCAATCAAGCAAGCATTGCAAGCGCTTAATCGGGCATCGATCATCAGCCGTCGACATCCAATCGAACCAGAGGAACAGGAGTCGTACGCTTGACAATTGCAATTGAGTCTTGATTCTCGTCGATCAATCGAGGAACGTATCGATCTAGATCTGCTCTTGCTCTCTCGTCTGACTCCAGTGAACAAGTATACACTCCAATCGTCTATACCATTGTGTCACAATCACCTGCTACTCGCCGATCTACCTCAAGCCCGATCGACCGATCATCGGGTCAAAAGATCCTTTAGACCCGCACGCCTGATCTTGTGGACTGATTCTCGGCAATCAGTCCTTAAGTGAAATCTCACGGCGTCTTCCCGATTTATCCTCTCGGGGTACATCATTGACGGAGTATCAATAGACCTTTGACCATCAATCAAGGTCCTCTATCTTAATCTTTCTGGAACATCATTTGGCTATTTGTACAGCCGATCTTCGAGGTCCGTTGGCGATCCGACATCTTTGGGATTTGCTTGATTGGGACATATCGAATCTCACCTATCCGAATCTTTTGTCTGGTCGGCGAGGTCAAGACTGGCAAGTTGCCACGACAGACGCAGATCCTTTGCGATCAAGCTGGGTGACATACATCCTTTGTTCGTATCAAATACAACGACGAAGACCGCCCTCGATCCTTCATGAAAGATTCAGGCCAGTTGGACCAGTCGCCAGCACCAATTTCCTCGCTCCATCTGTGTATATATACCACAACCCATTATTATATCACCTAGCCGACCCCGTCATTTCTCAGCCATTTGTGCTTTCCGCTGCCCGAACTTGTCACCCCGAGGTCAGCATACCGTCGTCTCGACCCGGAAAACGGATTTCCCGATTAGGATTCTCGTGGCCACCTGCCAATAAGCGAGTGCATTGCTAAGGACAACCATCTTTACAAGGTACTTTCTTGGGAGAACAATTCACAGGTCGCCCAGCTGGCACACGTCCCATGACCGGAACGAACGGTGAGCCATCGACTCACCGGCTCTCAGCCAGCCATGGCGAACCGCCAATCCTCGCTTCGATCGGTAAGTCAACCTTTCGCCTGATCCCCCCGCGGTCGACAGCGACTGCTGAGCCTCTGCTGAGCCTCACCGGCACTTTGTGGTCCGGCATCGTGACTCCCACTCTGAAACAATGTTTCTCCGATTCTCGCCGTAATTCTTTGCTCGACTTGAGTGGCACTGACAAGCTCTTGACCACTGCTATTATGTTGTAATTGCAGGAACGGTCTTGATAGATGTATTCGATTCTCCGCCTCGGCCAGTACTTGATACTGTGTTGCCTATTGTACCTTCGCCACCCTCAGGACCTCCCTCAGCATCCGCATCAACTCGCCCATCCAGCCCGCTCTCACTATCGACTCATCAGCTGATACCGCCCTCCATACCGAGTCGTCTTGTCACACCAACGACTTCTCCCGCTGGATCCGGACCTTCTACACCCCAGCTGTCATTCGATGATATCCCTGTGCCCAATGCCGAGGATGTATATGAAATGCTCGGTGGCGGTGCTCTCTTCGCCCTAGTCGGCGCAAGATTCTGGTTACCTCCTAACAAGCTGAAAACGCTCGTCGATCGCGCTCCTGAGCACGAAGACAATGATCTTCCAGTCGAGGTCGAAGAAAAGCTCGACAAGCTCGGTAAGGATATCTGGGTGTATAATCGGGGTGAGGGGACGAGAATGACCCGAGCCAGGATACGGTATGAAGGCGATGTGCGGTAGTGAGTATGGAAAATCTGCGAGGTTTGACGAGCTATGGGGACCAGGCAAATGGCACGATGGCTGACGGCTGATGATTACCTTGAAATCTCATGATTTATGATTGTGCCGATATGTGACAGCTTTCAGCCGATAGTCAAAGCGCCGTTCAGGTCGATCTCACAACTTCGAGCGTCGCTGCTTGACCAAGCCGAATTTCTGCACATCTCGCCCCCATACTCGCCTGAGAGCGTCAATGATCTCCTCAATCAGCTGAAAGAGTTGAACCCATCGAACGGAAATGCAGGTACCGATGGAGATGAGGGCGAGAAGTGGGCACCAAAGATCGTATTCGAGCCTACTCCACCTTCTTGTCATCCCGGCCAACGGGAATGGCTCGAAAAGATCTTGCCAGATATATACGTGCTTTCGTAAGTTCCTTGGAGATTTCCATGGTGGCGCTAGGAGGCAAGTCATTGACCTCTGACTATTCCTGAACACTCTTTGTAGACCAAATCACGAAGAGCTGTTCTCGTTCTACGGTATCCAAAAAATGTCATTCTCAGATCCTGAATTGCGACCGACTGTCGAAAGACTCATTCGTCACATCTTGGACGATATCGGCGTGTGGAAGGATGGTTCCGGTATAGTCGTTGTCAGATGCGGCCGATTGGGAGCTTGTCTTGGTACGCTTGAGGGAGGATTAAAGTGGTGTCCTGCGTATTTTGACGGCGAGCAGGAACACAGGGTCAGAGACGTGACCGGTGGTGAGTGAGAATAGATTGTACATTATCGTCCGCGATCCTTATATTCTCCGTCACTGATGCGATGATCGTGGATTTCTACGTCGATCGATTAGCCGGCAATTCGTTCCTCGGTGGATTTGTTGCCGGCTTGTCTATTGCACAAGACCCATACGAAGGTGAGTTTGGTTTTCGGTCGAATTATTCACGGACCTGGCTCTATTCTTGCTGTCATGATAGGCTGATAGCATGTCGTCTTCACTAGCCCTGCTGTACGCTACCGTGTCCGCGTCGTTTGTTGTCGAGCAATTCGGCCTGCCGAATCTTGACGCGCACGATGGTGAAGAGAGGTGGAACGATGATTCGACACAGAGGCGGCTAGAAGGTCTCCGCCAACGAATGTCCAATTTGTAGCTCAATTTTGTCCGAGTCAACACGCGATCACACAAGCAAGGGGATGCGGAAAATGGGAAGCTTGCGGGATTGTCAGGATTGGAGGAAATTTGGATGCCGGAGTGTTGGGTCTTTGCTTGTTCTTCTGTAAGGTGAACATTCATTCGGGATCTGGGAATCGTTCGAAATAGCATCGCTTCGTAACACAGTCAATTTGTCATATATACATACAATTTGCATTTGTCAGTCAAAATCGTAAGATATCTTGCATTTCTACCCAAATCAGTCAGTCAGTAGCATGCCAACATCATGAAATGGATGTATTAACGTCACCGACAGATGCCCGAAGCTGTCATCTTGCGAGTGATGGCCTGCTATGAGCATACTGCGATATTAAATAGGTAAAACACCATGCATGTGAAATACAGGAAAGGGGAAAGGTACAACTGCTCATATGAATCATCGTGTCATGATATAACGTTGTGCGGGGTATTCAATCGGCCGAGTCTCTCGTGACGATATTGGGCGAACATCATCCGGCTTTCACACTGGCGCCTGCTGTCATCGTCGTCGTCGTAATCCTTGTCGTTGATGTGGCGATGATTGCACTGTCGTTGGTGGCTTCGTCTTCGCCTTGAATGCCAGCCCCGGAGCCGGTACTATTTAAGCCAGACCAGTAAAGTCTGCCGGCGACTTCCCGTACAAGCCAGTTCATGCCATTCTCCAAACCCTCGCCGGTAAAAGCGGAGCAAGGATGGACGATCCATCGGTGCGATACGATTGAACGCAGATCAAGCGCCTGAAAGGTTACGTTACGCGTTGTTCAGAGTATGCGATAGAGTTTGACAATGTCAGCCCGGAATCATGTGGACTGTGACTTCTGTATCGGTGACATAGCACTCACATCTCGTATCTCTTCTAATGTCATTGAGCCATCCAAATCTTGTTTGTTCGCGAATACAAGCAGTGTCGCTCCCGCTAGTCTCTAATCACGAGGGGATAAGGGCGAGAACGTGAATCAGCAAGGACTGGTACGTATTATGCTAAGGTGGATAGGGGACATTCCCGCTGTCGAAGTCTGAGCACCACAAGTTGACTTGGCTCCAAAGTCGGTCACTCACCTCCTCCTGCAGTAATCCGTATAGCTCAGCCTTACAGTCCCCTATTCTCATGCGATCTGACGAATCCACGACCCAGACTACCGCGTCTGTGGACTCGAAATAGTTTCGCCAATATGGTCTAAGGGTCCGTTGGCCGCCGACGTCCCCTTGAATCACAAAAACGGGAGGTCATCAGTAAACACTGACTGCACAAGCCTTATGCCCATATCTAGGCCTGCGTTGACACGGGCAGTCTCATGGAGAGTTTGAAGATCATGAGTTGCGGCCAGCCAAAAAGAGCGAATGACAGAGTCATAAGGTGCTCATCGAGGTCTGCGAAACCCATGAAGCAAGTTGCTGGAGGATGACTTGGAAATGACACATACAGATATTGAGCGTATATCTAGATATCACCGACGAGCGTCAGCTGCTGAGCTCGCGTATCATACTGATCAGCCAGCTCACCCATCTCTGATCAACGTCTTGATATTGAACCCTAGAGTTGGGCTGATATCGCCTATGTTCTCGTCATTTAGCTTTTTCAGGATGGTCGTCTTGCCAGCGTTGTCTAATCCTCTGCATGCGTTTCGCGTAATTTGATATCTTTGATCAGCCGGTTTGTAGCCCTCCGCGGCAAGGTTGATACAGCTAAATGCAGCTGATGATCCGACACGCACAGAAACAAGACCCTCATCTCCTTGGATTTCGCCTTGTTCTTCCTGATAATCGTTAGCAGGCCTGGAACAAGTGGTAAGAACGAAAGCGTCAGTGACACGCAGACAACGCGACTGACCAGTCCTGTCAGGTCATTCTACGCACCCATGATGACTTTTTGGCTCCTGTCCAACCAAATCTTATTGTGTATGTATGCGATCGTCGAGGGATGGTACCTGTATCTTGTAGAATTGACACAAGGTTGTGTCCGAGAATCGAGCGGGTTCAACCCGACGAAGAGCAAGAGTAGGTCCCATGGTGGGTGGTCAGGTGGAGGGGTATGAGGGTGGAGGGGAGGGTATACATGTATGCAGAATATTTGATTCCGTTACTGTTACTACCAGAGAGCCCCGCGTTTGAGAGCTACAAGGTTAGTTGATCAGTAGTAGTCATAGCTATAATAGTCAACGAGTGATGATGAGTGTCATAAGAGGTGGTTATGGAAGCGTCAATCACATTTACCTCGTCTTCGACACGGATTGGTCTGAGTTCCAGATTATCCAGCATCACTTGAGACTCTTCATAGGTAATCGCTATCATAAACCGCATAGTTCTCGAGCTGCTCTCCATACAGCGGCCATATATCGCGGAACGGAGACCGCGTATGAATTATCTCAAGGTTAGGCCAGATAAACAAAGGCCCTTGCGCAATTCGAATGTTGGGGCGGTCTTCTTCGGCAATCTAATGATAGCAGCAATCTCGAGAGATCAAGTCACATTCGGCTTCGGTATCTAGGGCTCTGGCGCATATAGCGACATTATGAGCAACGTTGGATACCCCGTAAAGGGATCACCTGCGAGACAAAGCGTCGATATACCGGGCGGCAATGATGAGTCGGATGACGGCGAGACGGTGAGTCGAATCTTTGACGATTTGCACTGTTGCAGGTTGCTGTTCACGACTCCTTGAAGTGTCACGATTCGTGACTGTATGCTGATGAACAATTGAGTTGCATGTATGTATGGTCAGATCGAAAGCATTGAGAACAAGCTGGCGATAGAGAGAAGGGTGCAATATGGTGCAGAGAAGATGCTCGATGTGAGTATATATACCATGACTTGAGCAGGATTCCTGGCAGCTGATGTCTCCCATCTTCATACTTTCAATTACTAGGTGATTGAGAAGAAGTCAGGAGATGCGGACGGCGGTGACCAGGACAAGGTCAAGGAGAACATTACTGCTCAACTTGAAGCTGCGAATGAGCACATCAAGGCGCTGCAGGCAAAGCTTGACAAACTAAAGGGTGAGTGTCTTGTCAGTACGGCCACTTCGCTATACGTTGTGCCGAGAAGCTGAGGTTGCTTTCCGATCTCACGTCCACTAGGAACGCCTCAAAGAACTCGCCGCCGACCTCAACCTCGCTTGAATGGATATGCCTCGTCTTCGTCTCTTGGGCAACCGCTCTCGTCGTCCCTCTCATCAACAATGCTCGGGGCGGGATCATCTCGACCTCGACCCGTCCGACACCACTCTAACCTGACTCCGGAAAGAGAGAGAGAGATGGATGGACTAGGTTATTCGTCACAGGGTACCCCTTCACGCGGTTTACCTTCTGCCGGGACGTCTTTTACCCTAGCAAGCGGAAGCAGTCGACCCCGAAGTCGAAGTGCCGGCGAAGACAGCTTTGATCTGGGTTTGGATGGTGGAATCGCGAGGATGGCTTGGAATCCACGATTGAACGGTACGGAAGAGATGGGAATCGAAGACGAGAATGCCGCTGTTTTGCTTGAGACATCTTCCAGAATGTTAAGGAGATTAAGAGAGCTCGGGAGAGGCAAGGGAAAGGAGACCGACAATGAGCAGAATGACGAGCCGTATGACCTCATGATCAAGCTCGGTGAGATGCTGAAGAAGACTGAAGGCCTTCGGTTGGCCTTGGCAGCCGAAGATACGATAAAGTGGTAAGTCCTGGTAAAATCGAATTCTCCAACATGATTGTGATCATCGACATGACTGCTGATGTCCTATGTAGCATGATTAACTATCTTGGCGATTCGTCCACACCACGACGACGTGCAGCAGGGTATAGGGTTCTGCGATATACTCTCACTAGAGCAGCCTGGGGACGCATGCTTGCTTCAGGCATAGAATGGCTGATAATACGGTGGGTTGCATCTCCTGACTATATTTGCAGCCGTCACGATTGGGGGGCGATGATTGACATTGATGTGGTAACGCAGCACCTTCACCCGCGATGCAAAAGCGGTCCACGAGCGAGAACAAGCTCTCCGTCTTCTTCGAGCCGCGATCGTGCTACCACCCGCTCCTCCGTCCAGACCCGCTTCGTCACCAATAAAGACTCGGTCACACTCTCGCCACAGCTACCGCAGTACATGTCAGACTGACATCGACCAGCCTTCGGCTCGGCTGTTGGAGAACAGGGTACCTCTGACGGATGGGCTGGTCCGCGCGCTCGTCAGTGCGGCTGAAAACCCGGACGATGCGATGCGGACTGTGTGTATGGAGACATTGGTCGAAATAGGTGAGGTCCGAGACTCCGCTTCACCCTTCATTAGGGCCGGCGTGCTAATCAATGATACACCAATGATCTGCAGGGATTCTGGATCTGAAGTGCCTGGTACAGTCGAACGCATTTCGAACCGTGCTTCTCGCCTTCAAAGACGGGCCATCGGAACTCGGTCCTGCTATTACGGGATTACTACTATATCTCGTCAATCAGCCTACAACGAGAGAATTGCTCTTGCCGGGTGGTGATCTGGAGGTGAGCTGGAGAACACTGATCATTTAGCAGGCAGATCGGCAATACCAATTTTTTACTGACGGGCTATATGTGATCAGGCTGTGTTAGTAGGGTTGACCGAGGCATATGGTAAAATACCATCACGACAACAAGCTCGACATCTCGAGAATCTGCAGAACTGTGTGCGGAATATAGGCATGTTGTTAGCCTCTTGGCCAGGTGCGTCTTCCTGAGGCATGACCATATGGGACCGATGGCTGATTCATGACTTCTTGATAGGTCTATTGTACATGTGCATGGACGATTGCAGGGCTATCAAGTCCTTGATCAGCTCGCTGCACGTACCGAATACCGATATGCGGGTGCGTGGAACACTGGAGATGGTCTCTTGAGCGTACTGCGCGAGAACGCTGACAATCTTGTCTCGTTTGACAGGACGCTTTGATGAATCTTTTCTTCGTGGCACTCAGAATCAAGTCTCCCACTTGGAAAGACGCCTTTCTAGATGGCAAGCGATTGACCGGTATGATCACTATTTGGCGCTTTGGTGTGTGAAAAGGCCGTAGGACTGACAAACCATACCTTCTGCAGTCTACACGCGCACACAAGAGGCTACCGCGCAGCAGCTCGTGGACGATGGTAATGAGGAGGATGAGGCGCAAGGCTTGACACTGGTCGACCATTTTGTCGCATTACTTTTGTCTATCTTCCTGGAAGCTGGTCTAGTGGAAGTAGGTTTCTTGACAGCACACTCCGCCTTTGCGCATCTTGCTGACAGATCTGGCAGGCACTGATAGCCGTTATCGAAGAGGATGACGGTACACTCAATCGCAAGGCGACATTGCTGCTGGGTGAAGTGCTTCAAATGGCAAATAGAGTTTTGCCGCTCAAATTCGCGGCGCAACTGCAGGTGAGAGCCCCTTCGACCAGCTACGTAATCAGACTCTACGCACGAACAGCCAAAAGTTGAAACCCATCCTCGCAGTCTTTGCCCCGTTTATTCTCGGAAGCGACCGACTTCCGAAATCCAGGTGAAAGAATGGCCGCTTTGACAGCCTTATCATCTATCGACAGTCTGAACAGGAATCAAACCAAGGCGGGGAAGAAGGCTGGTAAAGAGAAGCCGAGGTAATTGAGCTAAAAATTTGGTTTTCGCGCGAAGCACATCGATGTGAGACAATCCACAAGACAGGACGCTTGCTGATCAAAAGGTGTCGCATTCCGAACAGCGCAATGACGTTACAGCAAGACTCTCTTCAACGCGGTCAACGACAGGTACAGTCTGTCAAGCTCCGTCTAGGGCTCCAAGTGGAGGACAAACAATTCCAGCAGATGATCGTGGATTCGGGCGTGAGCAACTCGCCCTTTTCTTGCGTTAATGTTCAGGCTTCGTGAGCTGACATCTCGTTGGGTGTCGTATAGCTGCTCCTTCACCGTGATCATACCAAGTGGAATTACGATATCATCGTCGATCTTGTGGAAGGACCGTTGCTCAACCCAAGGAGAATGGACGAGGCGATCAAGGCCACCAAATTCGTCAGGCGGTTGTTCTCCTTTTATCATCCGTATAACAACCGTTTCTCAGCCGTCAAGAGGACAAGGGTATGTTCCCGGTATGAACGATGTGGAAGATCTCAAATCGAGCTGACAAATCTTATGCCGTGCTATTTTCGCAGCCGAATCACAAATGGGTGAAACTGGGCTGTTCCCTGATATCCACCATGCTGAGCAGTGCCGAAGGAATACGCTTCATCACCGAGGATAAGCTACTGAAGCAGATGCTGGATGGGTTCAATGAGCTGGACCAAGTGCGTATCATTATTTGTCTTTTCGCAAGTCGAAGCATGATCAAATCAATCTGCATCGTGGAGGAAGAAGAGCTAAATCTGGCTTCCAGTACGTCGGCCAGCCGACCGCGCACCCCATCTTCTCTCGTGATCGTATAGAGAACACCCTTACCTATGGGTACTTTGAGATGATCGGGACACTCAGCAAACATAGGGAAGGCATGAAGTAAGCAGCAGTAATCGCCCAGATGGACACCGCTCCTCGTGGCCGCATGCTGACGCATGTCGACTGATGAACTGACAGGTTGATGGAAAAGTTCAAGTTCTTCACTTGCTTCTACCATTTGAGCGAACAGCGGAGCAGAGACGATATCATCAGGATCATCATTGAGTGTTTCGATTACACTTTGTGAGTCAATCGTAGGAACACGCCACGCCAATCAAGCTAACTCCGTTGCTCGTAACAGGGACGCTCATCCGCGAATCGTATTGTCAAAGGCATTGACATCAAGCTATATGGTAAATCCAGATCCAGGAGCTGACTCCAAGTGACTGCATCATGCTAACTCGTCGTATCAGGAAACGAGACTCTTTGCCACACATCACCTGGGTAGACTGCTACAGGAGCAGCCAAATCTCCTCGATTGGGGTCTACAGCTCATGATAACCCAGCTGTACGACACCGCCATGGAAGTCTGTGACGTTGCTGTCATGTATCTGGAAGAAGCTTGTACGGAATCAAGGTGTCTGGAGAAGGTCGTTCAGCTGCGACCCACACTTGAGCACTTGGGCGACGTAGGACATCCGTTGTTCATGCGGTGTGTTGTTCGCATTCGATTCATGGAAACTTTGAACTGACGCTATCGGCTTCGACAGGTTCGTCTCCACAAGCGTAGGCTTCAGATATTTACATCAAGCGCAATATATCGATCGTGAACTGGAGAGCTGGCTTGTCGTGAGTGTAGTCAGTTATCGGTCTGGTAACCGTACGGTGATGCTGATGATATGTACATACAGGAGCGTAATCTGCTATATGTCATAGAAGCGGAGACGTTTGTCTCAAAAACTATTCGACCTTGGTCCAGCGATACAGTCGAAGACTACTGGTATGTGATCATCTTTGCCATCATTTATGTGAATCGGTCTGACGCGAGTCGTATGTGGTCGTTTCTCTCTAGGATATACGATGGCCCGGCGCCTACACATTTCTTAGGGGAATTGACCAAAACGCCTGAGGGATGTCAGCTGCTCAAGGAGAAGGGGATCGTGGCGGAATATGCCGAAATCGTTCGTCTGCATGGCATGGAGGCATCCGACCAGGGTGTCTTGACCAACCTCAAGAGCGTTCTTTGGGCCTTGGTGAGTCCCGCGATTTGACCGAAATCTTTCCCCTGCTTTGCCAACAACATAGCCGCCAGTAGCTGACAATTGTGGACTTTTGACAGGGTAACATTGGTTCGACGGTAGGAGGATTACCCTTCCTCGAGGACGAGGAGATTATAGAAGATATCGTCGAGATCGCCGAGCAGTCTCCGATCCTAACCATACGAGGGTAAGTTTCTGCCTGACATACGACGTCCGTGATAAAGTCCAGGACAGTCTTTGAGCTGAGATGAAATACATCGTTATCTCTTGGACAGGACGTGTTTCTTCGTCATTGGCCTCCTGTCGACCTCAAGGATGGGCGCTGAGCTCCTGGAAGAACTGGGATGGCTATCAACGCGAACCCCCCTAGGGCACACAACGGGTCTCTGTCTACCGAATGATATCGCACGGTTTGCGAGGGTGAGTTTGGCTGTTCATCCTCACCTGCGAATTCTGTCCATGTTTTCCAAAAATGGCTGGTCAATGCGTATCCTACGAACAATGCTAACGCATCCCTCGGCGCAGCTTGAGCCATGGGAGAAACCGGACGTGGAGCCTCAATACCCGCCTTTACCGAAACTGACTGGACTGGAAGCCGAAATCATGACTTCGATCGCGAATCTGTCGAATTATGTTCTTGCCGCTGGAGCAATGAACAATCTCAAGCGGTGAGTCTACTGACTGGACCATACAATTTGCGTGCTGTCCACTACTTTTTTCTGCGTACTGCTTCCTTACAGCCGCAACTGTACTTCATTATATCAAATTCTCTCATCCAACAATGTTCTGACAGCCATTTTATTATCTCAACTTAGGATCCGTAACCGTCATCCGCGCTACTTCTCTTCAATCACGTTATTTCACCGGGCCCTCCGCTCGATATCCACAAATCACTATCAGGCGCCTGTTCGACGTTTCATCCTCGACTTGTTCGAATTGAAGCTGGAAGAAGATATCCTCACTCAGCTTGTAGGCGTCGAGCAGATGGCCCATCGCCTTGCCTTACAAAATGGGAATGGCCTTGGCCTTTCGAACGGTCGTATGAGAACGAATAGTGGAACCAATAGCTATTTTGAGGATGATGCTGCCGATTACATGAATGAGAGGAAGGTTTCTTCTAGAGGTAGAGGTCGCATCGAGGAAATGCGAGGGGAAGAGAAAGGTGGAGAGCAAGAGAAGAGGCAACGGTCGAGATCTTCGCCTGGACCTGCACCGACTACCCTGTCGCTGTCGCGTCAAACTTCGTCTACTGATGTAGCGGGTGGGCCGGTGATGCTTGAGAAGAGGGGAAGATGCCAGACTATCAGTGAAGTGGGAACAGTACAGGTGGTCCCGCTGAGAGATCGTGATGTCGAAGCGGATAGAGAACGGCGCGACCAGGCACCGAAAGATGGAGATGATGAGCGCGTCGCTCGACCTCAAGTCGGCTCACGACACACATCATTTGTCAACGTCAACAATACCGAGCGGCAAAACAATCAGAGCATGTCCCGCTCGCAATCGCAATCTCATTCAAGCGATCAACAGAGCATGGACGCCGCGGCGGACACACCGTCTGTACCCAGGCAACCGAGCAATGGGTTCACCGAGGGACAGGGTGATGGTGTGGCCGATACTACAACAAAGAAGAGGCCTATGTCCCAAGTCAAAGGTTTCGGAGTCGGTCAAGGTCAGGGGCTAGCTTCGAATGCAACTCCTCCGATGCCTACACCGAAATCTACTCTGGCACCACCCCTTGCCCTGCCTCTGGAACGCACATCGACGCGATGATGGATGATGCAATGTCGTGAAGAGCAGGAACTACGGAACGAGAACGTCGACGTCACGTTTCAGTATTTGACGTGATACCTGCTTGTATGCCAAACAATAGCCCATGAATATGATATGATATGCATTGCCTCTATCATCCTTTTCCAATGGGACCAACCCTTCCCCCCACTCGTCTTTGCGCCTTGCAGCAAAGCGTGCAGTGCGGATAAACAAGAAGGCTGAACATTTTTAGATTTCTTCTTCCTCATTCCACCGATCGTCTATTCACTCCTTCCGACAATGGGTCGGTCGACTTAAAGCTCGCCCTTGACGGCCTTGGATACGCTCTCGGCGAAGTACTATTAGTCACAGCCAAAGGATGTCAGCAAACGTTGCATCCTGTAAAAGTATGGCGCCAATGAAAGGCCTGAAGTGCTGCTCCAGTCTTTAAAAGTGGTCTATACACTCACCTCGACGTTGGAACTGTTCAGACCAGCCATGGAAATTCGGCCGTCCCGGGTGAGGTAGATAGATGCCTTTTCGGCGAGAGCATCGACCTGCTCGGGCTTGAGACCGGTGAAGGAGAACATGCCTGATGTGCACGAGAGTGCAGAACGGCGTCAGCAACAATGTTTCAGCAGCAAATGCAGCAGCAGCAAATGCACTTGTAAAAGAAGCGAAGAAGAGGAAAACATGGGGATTGATGGAATGTCTTGAGATGCGTGCCCTTGCGTTCCAAACTCACCGATTTGAGACTTGATGTGTCCCCACTCTCCGGGAGTGTTGAGCTCTACAAGCTTGTTGTAAAGTCGCTCTCTCATCTCGATGATTCGGTCAGCCATACCCTTGACCTCTACGAGCCACTCCTCAGTCAACTCGGGTGATCCGAGGATGGCGGTGACGAGTCGTGCACCGCTAAGGTGGGGACAATGAGTCAGCCAATGTATTCCTGGTCGATGCCTGGCTCTTATGAGAAAGCGATCCGGCGCAAAAGCGGAAAGACGGATACGAGAGAAAGACACGTTCTGTTGAGTGGGTAACTTACTGGACAGGAGGGTTAGAGTACAGAGGTCGGATGATAATCTTGAGCTGAGAGTCGACTCGAGCCTTCTCCTCGGGTGACTCGCAGACGAAGGAGATGGCGCCGACTCGTTCACCGTAGAGACCCATGTTCTATTGGTCCGGACATAGCCAAGTCAGCCTCCATCCCTCAACAGCTGGGAAGGGCCATCGTACCTTGGCGAAAGACTGGCAGAGGAGGAGCTGGTGACCCTGCTCGACAAAGTATCGAACGGCAAAAGCATCCTTGATCGTGTCACCGGAAGCGAAACCTTGGTAGGCCTAGTGTGTCAAGAGGCGGGATACGATATCAGCGATCAATCTCCCTGGTTTGAATGCTGGCTTGCGCAAAGGTCGAACAGCTTACCATGTCGAAGAAGGGGAAGTGCTTCTTCTCCTTGACGATGTCACTGAGCTCCTTCCATTGTGCCTCAGTGGGGTCGATACCGGTAGGGTTCTATGCAGGGCGACGGTTAGTCAGCGACCTTTCGGATCCCAATGTAGCCAATCTAGTAGATGAACTTACATGGGCACAAGCGTGGAGAAGGACCTATGAGAGGGCGTTGCATCGGTTAGCTACTCAGCCATGCACATCACCGAGAAATAATACTTAGAGTGGACTTACGATGGAACCCTCGGGAGCGGCCTTGATGTCAGCCTTCATACCCTCAAAGTCAAGTCCAACGGTCTCCTTGTCGAAGTACCTGTGGGAGTCACACCACCTCGATAAGCGAATTGATCATGCAGCCAGACCAGCTACTGACGACTCACTTGTACTGCTTGACCTCGAGACCTGAGTCCTTGGAGATAGGAATGTGGTTACCCCAAGTAGGAGTGGGCAAGTAGATAGCCTTGGCACCAGGGTAATGTCGAGCGAGGAAGGCGGTACCGATTCGGAGGGCACCAGTACCGGAGATGGACTGGGTGATGGCGAGCTGCGATTTCCAACGACGAGGAAGACATAATCAGCGTCAATACTGGCTTGATTTAAGATTATCGACGCCCAGCCTCGCGGAAGCTGCAGGACTCACCCTCTTCTCAGCGATGGGCTTGGAGTCTTTGCCGTAGGCGAGCTCAGCAGCGAGCTTGGTGAAGTCACTGAGACCCTATCGTAAAGAAACGAGGCATTGAAAAGTCAGCTTCAATCGTGCCACATGCCAAAAAGGTTGTATAACGCAAACATACGGTAATGGGAAGGTACTCCTTGTCTTGCATAGCATCGGCCAGGATCTTCTCGGCCTTCTTCACGGTAGGAAGGACGTAAGGCTTGCCCTGGCCATCTCGCTGTGGAAAGTCCCGTAAAGTCAGCTTGCTCTGTCCAGCCAACATTCCTCGGTCATTGGATCCGGTCAGAAACGCACGTAAGCACCTGGTTGAAACAGCGAAGACCATGGGTCAGCTCGCCTGTTCTTCTAATAATAGCGATCTCGATTAGAATCGTATGTATGAGCTCACCGACACCAAGGTTGATCTTCTTTGGCGACTTGTCAGCCTTGAACTTCTCGGTGACACCTGTGAGACGGAGAAAGAGAAACGGACGCTTGTCAGCTGTCACCGGGGCACGAGGACGCGCGAAACCGCAGCAGACATACCGAGAATGGGATCGGGAGGACTGCAATAGTTGGTACATGTCGTCAGTTGACATTCCTTGGCGTCTCAATTGCTGGATGTAGATGATCGGAGAAGATGGAAGTAAGGAATCGGGAAATCGGACATTGGATCACTCACCCAGCAGGTACGTTAGCCCAAGCTGATACAGCTCTTCGGGCAATGGGGAACTGAGACTTGGCAAGGAGGGTTCGAGAAGACTGGACGAGCATTTTGTGGTGATTTTTTTGTGTTGTTTTGAGTGACAGTAGGATCGATGATTGAAGAGATGTCAAGATGATGGGTGATGATGGAGTGGTAGGGTGATGTGGTGGTGTCAGTGGTGTCAGTGGTGGTGGTGATGAGCGGGGCAAGTTGATCTCTCTATGCGGGGCACTCACTGTATAAGCCATATACACCTACGGGTCTACCGCCGGAAAATACCGGAACAACCCATTGTAAGATTATGTAATCATCTCACCTCCATCAGCGGACATTTTATAGAATCAAGACGGACATATATATCATACAGCCAGAACACGGTATGTCGGATGCAGCGCAGCAAGGCATGGCCATATGCTTCGCCATTCATTGATCGCTAGCATCGTGACAGCGCTGTTCCATGGCTGGACCAGATAAAGAGCATGGGAGAGAGAATCGTATACCACAGAGCGTAGCATTGAGGGCAGTGAGGATTAGTATATGAGGAGTAACCGCGTCTCCATTACTTGACTCGGTCCGAAGGGGTCAATTGTGCGACGCGCGACTCGAATTATCGGAACTTCGGACCTACAGTATGTGCTAGTCTACTATAGCTATAGCTAGTATTATCGCTCGTTCTGCGCACCCGTTCGCACTATCACGCTGCCGCGATATGATCCCGTTTGTTCTGTTTCAATGCGATGTCAAGAATGGTCGTTGCGCTCGTCTTTGTATGCATATCGAGTGGGCAGAATCTTCTCTCAAGTAGACGAGATATACTCGCGATCGAAGCCTGAGTTGCTGTAGGACGGCTTCTAGCCGTTGATGTTGACCGTCTACTCCCGTCGTTTCTTGATCCATACACACTGCATGATCAAGGGTTCCGTGGCGCCTGCCACTTCGAGAGCGTGTACGTGCTGGACGTGCTGGACGTGTTCTCGACGCTTATCGATCATGCTGTTATATCTCTAGAGACATACTGTAATAGCGATATTGTGCTACCGGCAGCTAGTCAAGCCTCCTAATCTAATCTCTGTAACGCCGCATTACCAACCAGCATACATGTCTCAGAATAATTGCCACTAGCTTCTAGACCTAGCAAAGCCGGCAGAAATTTCATAAATCTGCAGTACGGGCGTTGAACTTTACGGCCTTGGCCCGTGATGACTTTGTTGGGTGAAGAGGTAAAAGTGAGACAATTAGACGTCCGCGTCCGCCAAGTCGAGGTGTCGCTCGCATGTTCCTGCACTTGAATTGTATTCCGGCTTGATACTTGCATACTTCCAGCGACGCGTCGCCGTATCGAATCAAGTATAGGCAGCTGACTAATGGGTAAGATACAGATAACCTTAGCACTGCGTTCGTTGATTCCGCCAACACAACACATCGCTGCTGCGCACAGCACAGAGAAGGCCCGGTTGGGGGACTTGAGGGGATGTTTTACGCTGCTTTACTCTCTTCGTTTCATGTAGTCGTTGGATATACCTGTTATCAGTCATGATTCTGAATGACCGCAAGCAAATCATGTGCCATCTCTTAGTATCTGATCGTGCAAGAGATGAGATGGTGATGTCAATAACGTGTGATGAGTCATCACCGTCTGTACCGCGATCACAATCACAATCACCATCACAGTCACAGTCACAGTCATGATTCAGCGCACGGTCACCAAACCACATTCATGGGCTCGCATCCTCATTTCAGACCAGAAAAATTCCATTGCTGCTAGGTGAAGGATCAGATGAATCGCGAGGCCGAAAAGATTCTGTCGAGACGCTGGAGGTAAAGAAAAGCGCCGGGTTTATGTGCATGAGGTGGTTGGTCGACCCTAAGCTATCCGCTGGGCATCGGTGCAATGGGATAGGTCGGGCAAGACATAAAATCAGGTGTGCGCATACACACCAGGTCAAGCCACTGAGATTGGCGTGCCGTACTCGAGTACTCCGCCATGCGAATACCGGCGAGATGTTCCTGTCCTGTCCTGATTTGCCTTGACCTTGACCTGGTCCAAATGGCAGAAACTCTTTGCCCTGGCCTGGCCCGTCCACGGTTCCTACTGTATGTACAATCTTTCCATGCCTAACTATTCCGTTTCGTTCCTTTGGTTTCTTTTTGGTGAATCGGAACGGCGCCCCCATACTGTGCTTTTCGGCATCATATACCATATGGCCGAGCACAGCCTCGACTGTTGGTAGCAGATTTGCCTTCAGCAGCAGTGCGTCGCACCAACTTGGTCTTGGTACTTTTCGTACAGTTAGTTGTGACCTTGCGAAAGGTGAGTCATGTGAGTCAGGCACTGCTGATTTGCTCACCACAGGCCTCTCGTACGGAGATAGATTGGAAGCGTGATGTCACGTCTGAACGTCTAAACACTAGTCTGAGTACATATTACGGTAATAAGGAAGCTAATGTATAAGTTACAAGTTAGGGTTGTGAGGCGCACGCAAGCATCTGCTGTTAAGTTACTCTCATCACTTGGCTTTGAGCGGGGCCTGGTCAACTCCGTCGGCTGTGACTCCGTGACTCTTCTCTCAGAGCTCCACAACAAGTACGGCGTATCTATTATGATAAGTTGTCGAATATATCGCAGAGTAGGGATAACCGCTAGCTAGCCGTGAACCGAATCCTGACAGGCAGAAGAAAAGGAAAACAGCGCCCAATATGTAGGGGGCCAAGGGAACGAAACGGAGATGAAGCCTCCGACCCCCCGAAGCAAAGTAAAGTGAAACCTATATGCGTACTGCAGTGCGGTAAGTAGGTACGACGTGCCATTGTAATGAGTAGATGACTAGTCTAGTGATCCTAATCCTGAATTCATACTGCGATTTTGTAGTCGTAGTATATACGGTGAATAGACCGTTACAGTCACGAAAGTCACAGCCACAGCTGTCCTGTACTAGCTACGATTGTTCTAGCTAGCTACGATAATCGATTGTACAGTCCTGTAGGCTAGCATGGGAACGAAATTTATACAGTTATAACGGGGAGTAGCACTAAGTACTAGGTAAGGCCTTAAGGGCTACAAATCCTGGAGCATCCGTATCCTTCCTATGCCCGCCAGTCGAGAAAGACGAGAGAGTCCCTTAAGGATCTTCAAATCTCAGTCGTTCCGTTCCTATTCAGGAGGACGATGAAGCAATAAAATCCTCCGAAGGCTGGCTGGCTTTGAAGTAGAGTGAGCGCCGACGCGTGTGATTTCCGATTCCATTTCCATTTCCTCGACCTACCTAGACTGGACACTGCAGTCAGTCAGTACCTGGCCGAATTCCTGTAGGAACCAAAAAAAACCTTGTCACGGTCATCGCTTATGAGGAGGTATTATATTCTCACCCTCACTCTCACTTTCACTCTCACCCTAGTCACCAAATGCACAAATGGGGCTGGCGACAGCGACAATGACAATAATGATTGTAACAGTGACAGTGACAGTGACAGTGACAGTGACAGTGACAACGATAATCTATCTGTACTAGCGTCAGTAATGGTCTTTCGGCTTTTCTCACCTAATGGCCGACGCACGCATGTCCTGTCACGCGTCATGTTAAGCTCATCGCATCGTATGCATGCATGCATGTATGCCATGCTGCATGTGGCTTGGGTGGTATTTTTATGATATACTTTTATATATTTTTGTCATATTGACCTGATTAGGGTCTCGCATAGTTGGGTCATGATTCGTTATATACGATATACTAGATACCTAAAGCTATACGAACAAGAGAGAAGGCTGCTTATCCAAAGCCAAGAGAAAAGTAGGAGAACCAGGTGATATAATGATACTAAACATGGGTAGATGTCTCGTTATGGTATGATATGATATGATACTGTATGTATATGATATGTATGTAATGACTATATATGTATATAATGTATATGCGAGACTGGATGTTCAAGAGAATCTCTATGCTCCGCCAAGAAGATCGAGGTGGATGGTACTAAACTACTAGATATACTCGTGCTCTGTCTATCCGGTTCCACTGCTTGCTTTCTACTTCATAGGTGTGTATATATCGTTGGTCGTTTCCGTTCCCGTCGCCGTTCTTCAGGTTGAGGTTTTCGGTTACGTCGTGTTGCGCTAGAGGCTTCCGTTTCATCAGTCATGGTGGTGATGCGGTTATTGGTTGGTATGGTATTGAATTGTATGCAAGTGTATGTCGTGCGAGCTCGTTAATGATATATGGTGTATGCCAGGGAATATGCCGGAAAGGTTGGGGTAATCGTAATCAAGTCGTCAATGTCGGAAGATGGAAAGAAGAACCCAGTCTAGTTGCTCAACCGTCTCATCGCTTGTCGGTTGGGCAGAGAGAGATCGCCGACAGTGGGGATGGGGTGAAGAGCAGGTCGCTGGGGGTAGATGGGAGGCTGAGGTAAAGGCTTTCCGGTGACACCGATAGAGACGCTTGATACTGAGTCCTTGGACAGGCTGGCGGAAGGGTTGCTACCATATACTCCAGGGGCGATGTTCTCCTTGGTGGCGACAGAGAAGGGGTCGATGACATGAGCGTGTACGGGAGTGATGGGGGTAAGGGGAGCATCATCGCCAGCTTCAGACGAGGCGCAAGAGATGGAACCGCCAGGTGAGCCGGTCGCCCAAGACCCACGCTTGGAAGGCCATCCGCCGGATCCGGAAGGAGCAAGGCCAGGTGTAGGAAGGGCAGACACAGGAGTAGCGGGAGTCTCGGGATTGTAGACGAATCGTCGGCCAGACAAATACCACTCTCGGCAGATGGTAGAGCATCGACCGTAGTAGGTGGGGGCGTACTTCCTGATGACGATTTCGGAGATGTTCTCCAACTTCTCGGCGAAATGCTTGTCAATGGCGTGCGCGATTCGGACTGCGACGCTCTCGTGTCGAGCCACGGGCTTTCGAGCCTTGCCGCAAATGAATCGAGCAAGCATAAGAGCTCCGGCAGCGATAAGGGATGATTGGATTCCGACGAACTCTCGGTGGAAGAGGGTGATCTCCATGAGGAACCTGGCCATATTCTGTACCTTGGGGTCCTCGTAGTTGTTGCCGGATGTGTTGATCCTCAACCAAGCCTCGGCGGAAGGATGGCCAATGTTCCAGTTGATGGTAGAGAGAACGTGACCCTCCATCTGGATGAATGCGCTCTCGTCGTAAGCCTTGCAGCACATCTCAGCCAACTCTCGCACAAGAGGCACCTTGTCCTTTCCGTCCTCGAATTTGGCAGCGATCCAAAGAGCGGCACAGCCGACGAGCTGATAGTGCTTCTTGTACACTACTCGCTTGGACACATATCGGTCGACGATGTTGAGAGCGAGGTAAAGGACTTCAGGTCGGAGTCGGAATTGCTGATGTACTTCGATGAGGAAATCAATGAGGTAAGGTCGCATGAACCATTGAAGTTCGGGTTGCATGTCCATGAGCTCAGCGGACGCGAGGGTTGAGTTCTGCTAGGTTGGTCAGATCAAGTCCCACAAAGAAGCCCAGAGGAAGTTCTACAACTCACGTCCATGGAGTGCATGTACACCTGTATCTCATCGCTGTAGTCCTCCTCAAAGTACGGGCTCTCTTCTGGTCTTCGCTGTACAGGTACGGCAGGCTGAGAGTATTGTTGTTGAGACGAAGAAGCGACCATCTTGGGCTTGGATTGAGAGGCAGCTTGTTGCGAAGAGGTTGAAGGGGAGACTGATCGCTTTTTAGTCCAACCGTAGATGGAAGAACGAGCGGACTTGACGGCGGCGGTGGGAGGCATTTTGAAGGTGGTGATGGTATGATAGTGATGTAAGATGTAGTAGAAGAAGACGGGTGAAGAGCGAAAAGAGCGCAAGATGTTTCAGTCGGGAATTGAAAAAAGGCGATTTAGTGAGGCACGAAAAGAAAGTGAGTGAGACCTGCTCGGGTAATAGTAAGATTGGGTGTGTCGGATGTGTAGTGTGAATGTGAGACGTCGATGAGATGGGGAAAAGGTGATCGGCAGAAGAGGAACCAGTCGAGTTTATATGCCGAGTACCAAGTCGTCAAGATGATGCAGGGCCAGAAGAATATTTCAATGACGGCCGAGAACCAAAAGATGGAGAGTCCAGTCGGTCCAGGCGGTATTGGAATGATGAGTGATCAGCGGGAATGTGTGATGACGACCAAACCAGAAGAGGCAGGTCGGGGGACGATTGAGTTCGATCGGCCCGTTTTGGTAGATGGTAGATTTGAATTGAGAAGGATAAGATACCAATTTCAATTGAGATTTTTCGGGTGAGTGTGAGGTGAGGCCGATGGTGGTGAGTGATCGTCAATCGAAGAGGCGTGCGGGGCGAGTCGGTAGTCGGTTTGATTGGTAGTAACAGTAATATGAAACAGAGAACCGTAAGTTGAACGTCCTTTCGTTGTGAGGTCGAGGTACAGAAAACCAGATGAAGACTCTTGCAAAACACAGATTGAGCGACTGTGTGGAAGCGAGTGAAGATGATAAAGAGAGATAGAATGTCAATCAGAGCGACAGAGTTAGAAGAGAAGAGGTTGCTGAGGGTGAGGGTGAGGGTGAAGAGTGGATTTTGTGATGCTACAGAAGGGCGACCGAGACTCCGTCCTAAACCCGTGACAAAGTAAACCAAGATGGACTACGCTGAAGTCATCGATTGAGATTGTGAAGGTGGGAGCAAGAAAGTTGGGTGGGGCGGTCAAAGTAGCTTGATCTTTAAAGGTAAAATGGACCTTTTACCCAATCAATACTAGCTACCACTCAGTCTAAGGAATACCACCAGCACGATATGTGCTTGCGTTCTCAAGTGAAGGGATATGCGTGAATCGCAAGGCGTAGTCTCGTCTCGTCTCGTCTGGTCGGACAGGATAAAGTGCAACGCCAAAGGAGCGAGGGTGAGTGACGGAGAGGTCAGGACCGGACGTTAGGAGGCGACTTGGAGGATTTAGGACCATAAGGTGTGCCTCTCTATCACTTTTTGTCACGTCACGTCCCATAATCCTTATCCCGTACTCGAAGGACCCACCCCTCTTCTACCGAGGCCGCACGCAAGATACCATCGGAATCTTTGTTACGACAATCAGGTGTAGGTTCAAACAAGCACGTTCACCGCCCTGATAATCACAGAAGCAAGGAAAAGCATCGCGACTAACGTCACGACGCACAGACTAAGGATAGGATGGGTTTGTGAACGAAAGGGCAAAGAGATGCGGTAGTGGTTCGTAACAAGTGAACGCCGACCCAGGCTCAGGGGCGAAGAAAAGGTGCAGGTCAACGAGAAAATAGGTGCAGATATGCGATATGGTTCGTATAATACTCAGATTCGCTTCGAATTGTCACGCTCGGCGTTACATGGGTGGGTAGGGTTTGGTGATTTTGGCACAGTCGCGCCAAAGATGGTACTATTCCCACCAGCCAAAGTGACATATCATAAAGGGACATGAAGGAAGATTTAAACGGTCAAGCCGGAAACTCCGGTATGAAATTAGCGGAAAGCCGGCAGAAAAGAGCGAGAAAAAGAGAAAAAGACCTGTAGCCACCACTCGGAAATATGTTGCCCAGCGTTCCAAGCAGAAATGAAAAATTAAGAGAGCAAAAGACGAGAGAATGGGAAACTCAAAATCCCCACTCACCCTAGAATCGATCGGGCGGTGAATAGCGCAAAGGCTGGCAGAGCAGAGGATCGGAACGAGCGGATTCCGAGTTTTTGTTTGCCGTAATGTGGGGAACCCGGAGTGGCTTTTAAAGGTTGTCAAAATCGGTTGTTGAAAATTCTGTGGTAATATAAGCAGCGTATCAGCATTAGAGTATTAGATTTCTGAATCTTGAGATACCGCGACAACCAGGAACTGATGATGTGATATCGTCTTTATTTGCTGCGGGCTCCGCTCGAACCGATATTCCGCAACGATTGACAAGAGGAAGAGTACGAAGTCAGAAGACGGGTAAAAATCAGAGTCCGCGAAATCAGGGTTGGCATATCGGCAATCTGATCAAGCTTACGCTGCGCACATGACAAGTCTAGATCGGACGGCGATGAAATGACCCAGCCCAATTCGACGTCTCCCAGGCGCAGGAATGTGGGATATGTGAGATACATCCCCTTGCTCGATGTTTTCGCTCCAATGTCCACTTGAAGGCATGCATATCGGACAGCATGGCCCGACCCACCTGTCAGGTGAGATGTCAAGGAAGGATGTGAACTGGGCTTGGGTGAACAGACAAGAGCCAGACTTGGATATGGATGCTCGAAGCCAGGTCGTTCATATGGCGCCGATGAAGTTAAAATTCCATAGCCCGAAGGCTTACGGCTATCAGGGAAAGGGAAAAATCACCAAGTTGGAGCGCCGCTAACCGTAGAGCAAAGTTGGGTTTTTAATCAAGCAAGCAAGAAAGCGATCGACATTACGGCAAGAGATGGGTGATCATCTCTCGGAATATCAGGTCCGGACCGCTTGACATCACCATACCGATGCACGCGCATTGAGCCGAGAGGAAAAAAGGGAATGATGAAAACAAGCTTCGCACTTAAAAGCCTAGCTTCTAAGAAGCCAAACCTTGAAACATCCGTCGCCTTTACGCTTGGCGATCAGGCAGAAAAAAACAAGGCGCGGTATCAAGGGGAAGGGAGAAAAAGAGAGACGGAATTGGCCCTGGTCAGCATCCCACAGATGTGGGACACCACGTCTAGTCACCAGCACTAGCGGTTCGATGGTGAGAACAGGTCCAATGGCAACGCCAACGCCGATTTGTGAGACTGGGGTGTGTAACGGAAAACGAATCACGAGACTAACCACATACCAAAGGAGAACAAGGCAAACGGATCGAAGCTAGAAACAGAGCTGGATCACTCACATAACAACGCGTAGGTCGTGTTGGTGATACTTGAGAGTGGGTTTTCGAGCTTGAGCTTGTTGAGAGGTGGCGGTCTGTGGGAATAAACCATATACGTAGATCAGATCCCCGTGCCACGGCTTCTGGAATGGTCGAATGGTCGAATGGTCGATGCTGCTTACCTTCCCGTAAACGCTTGAGTTCGGGAATCGATGAGATCTCGTTAATAATCGCTGACTATGGTGTGATTGAGCGTCACTATTCGGTTAATCTTGATCTTGTCAGTCCTTGTAAAAAGATTAGAGTGCAATCGATGCCGTGTCGATGGTGATGGAGACGAGTGCGAGAGAACAAGTGGTCTTTCCAACGAGAACGGAAGGTGTTTATAATAAGTGCGTGAGAGGGGATGGTGTTTGTATCACGAGAGTCGAGTGAGATGATGAGGCGATGAAGTTGAAGAAGGGGTAAAGAGGATGGTTTGAATGCCAATATAGTTTTGAGATTGAGGGGGAGAAGAAGTATACTCACGTTTCAACACGTTTGCTGTATATGTATAGCCCCCTTCTAGAGAGCTAACTGATCAAGGTCTGGCCACTGACCCTCACTGTGGTCTCAGGTAGCCTTCAGCTGATGATCCGATGCTAGAATCAGGCCGTGCTCAACCCCACTTCGATCGGTCCTCGAAGGGGAAGCGATGGACTCGAAACCTAGCGCGAAATTCCGAAACAAGTTTGTTTGTCCTTGTCGGAGTGTCGCACGTCCTGTCGATCATGATCATGTTGAAGATGGAGAACCCAGCGCGCAGGCCGGAGTGAGGCAGTAAGTGACATTAGTGGATTATGGTTCCCAGGGGTGGAGTCAGTGTTGAAGGCGAGATGAGCGGAAGGAGGGGAGGTGTTGGGTGGATGATAGGACGGGAGATGAGACGTTTGAGATGGTCATGATCAAGAGCAAGATTGTCTGTGTGTCAGCCGATGTTCGTGTATGCCAAACTTCTCGGGAGAAGGGTAAAGGCGATAATCAGAGCGGGAGAAGCAAACAACACCGTGCCCCCTCGGTGAAGATACCAGAAGCTAGAAGCTATCTTGATATCATTTGGATGGGTGTAAATGGGCATCGAAGTGAGGACGATGTAGATGTGTAGATAGACGAGATGGTGTATGCCTTCACTCTCCAATCACTCACTCGGTCGGAGACTTCTTCTCACGAGGAGGTGGCGATGCGTCGGTTATGTATGGACCTGGGTCTGTATGTCAGGCAAACAAGTATCAGCGCCATGCATGCATACGTTTGCCCGGACCTGATACATGTAGATGCATAGTCATTAGAGAGCTCAGCAAGCTCCGAGAGCTTCTGAGCATCTAAGCAGAGGTGAAGGAAGGCGATGAAGGTGAAGAAGGGGCGAAGTTTGTGTATGGTGGCGCGTATGTATGTGTGTGATTTTTGCTGTTGGTTTGGCGCGCAGTTCACTCACCATACAGTACGTATCGCGTGCCTCGGAACTATCTTCGGGATGCGATGGGACTATCGCTTTTGATCTTCTACAAAACGAAAAGAGTGTTCGAGATGTATGAGATTTTGAAGTATTTGCGAGTGCGAGAAATGTATTCTCTTTGCAGATGTCGATATCGATATGCGCTGAATGTATATCGAGTGAGAGAGGGATATTGGATACAGATGATCGACAGGCGAAGTCGATTTTGGTGGTGATTGACAGGCGAAGTGAAACGGCAGGGACTACTATTATAGGGTCTCAAAAGACTTTTGCAATGGGCCATATACGACTTTCTGATTTCAAGCTGGCGCCTGCACTGAAATGTCAGTCCATCAGACGAGGTGATGGACGTCCAAAGGTATCTTCTGACTTGGTATAATCAATTCGATTGATGCGTGCGTGTGACAGCGAGCGTGTCGAAAGGAGGTGTCGTTTTAATCCTGTTGCCGTCAAGTCACCAGTCGTGACACCGCGTACGCCTACAGTATGATCCGAACAAACTCGTGTGTTCTGATGTAGAGTGGTGTGGTGTGGGAGCAGTCCGTATCGATGGAGCGAGGGGAATCGATGTCTTGCTTCTCGGAGAGGTACGGCTGTATAGCGCGTATGATTAGCTTTGAGCGTTACGAGTACCGCTGATCGTTATTGTGACTGTGATTGTGATGCCGCTGATGGTGATGCTGACGATGATGGTGGTGAAGCTGTAATTGATCGTGTCTGATTCACTAAGATGGGTGCACGACTACCTTGAATCTTCTTTTTGGGCACTCGGTGGTCTTGTCCTTACCCGTATCCTTTTGATTCTGCAAGGTCACTTTTCCGTGTTTTGAGCAATTGTAATGCTCGGCGATGAGTGAAGTGATGATTGTCAAAAGGAGAGCAAGGATCACGATATTCTTAAACGTTTCCAAGTAGGTCGTACCATGTCATTGATCAGAGACGAGATACAAAACTAGGACGAGCCGAGCCGAGCCCGAGTCTTCTCAGGTTTTTGATACCCCATATGCATGACGCTGTCTCTATTGTTTATCGGTATGCACAGGTCACAGGTCACAGTTCTCTAGTCGGAAATTGCCTCTCAAGATCCTGAGAAAGAAGAAGAAAAAGTTACGCCGTCGCTGCCGATACCGACAAAAGGTTCTGTACTCTGTACTCTGTACTCTGTACTCTGTACTCAAGCGAGCGTGACAATCACGGTCAAATACTGTAGAAGGGGTTCGGTTTCATACTGTTGATTCTTCCGCCACTACTATCTGACTAACTGACTAACGGAACGATCAAGTTTCCATCTTCACCGAACCCATCTTTGAAGATCTCAGTGCGGGAGACATAGGAACCTGCATGCTCTCACAGTTTTCAGTTGTAACGCATCACCGTACCACATCTTTTGATAGTTTCGGCGCATGTTCGATGTGAGGGAACAGGTGTTCTGTGGGTCAATGCTTGATGCTTGATGCTTGATGATGGGAATAGCTCAGATTTTGATCAGACGACCAGACCCGCTGCATAAGTTAAGGGCAGACCAGCCACTGGCTGTCAGTCTTTTGAGATCAAGCAAGACATGGATGGGCCTTCGCTAGGAGGTTTTCTGCCATCGAAAAGTCGTGGCAAAATTGAGCACTGAGCGCTGGGCGCTGCAAAATCAAAATCAAAGTATTCGAGGTCGAGCGAGCACGGACATGATACCCCTCTTTTCACAGTGTCGGATGGTCTCAGCTGCTGAGGGTAATCTACGGTGCCCGGGACGCCGAGTTCTGGGCCGGTCATACGAGTATCGTACTGATGCAGGAACTGTAATAGAACGAATGATGCTGGATGTTCTTCTGTCTGCTGTCGAACACTCCGCTTCTCAGCTCAATCCTGAATGGCAACACATAGCAATAGGTAGATGCACTGTAGCTCACCAATCCAATCTCTGTCTCGATCACCTATTGGGAACATATAACAAACACTTTTACCCAAATGTCCAGGAGTGTGTGAGCAGCATGATCGTCCTGAACATGTGTGCCACACACACACACATACACAAACACATACTGCACACCCTTCATCACATGTATACATGCATATTGTCGACCCTTCTCGGCGAGGGCAGAGAACGCAAGCGCGATATGGAATATTGAGCTCGGTGAGGGAATTTATTTCGCCTCGGTGCAGGAGGTTTTCCGATTGATTGATTGATTGAATTGATCCTATGAGATTCCCACTAGCCTAGACTTATCATGAAGTGCTGAAGTCACGATCAAACACAGGCCAGTAGTACCGATCAAGAAATCTCATCATGCCCTCTGTTCCTTTGGTCTAAAGCAAGGTAACACTGGCGACCATCAGTGTCACTTCTGTCCTTCGCATCAATCATTGCACATCTAGGTAAAGGACGGCAGAGAGAACACGAGGTTTGTTTGAGGCAATGGCATGTACTTCGTAGAGTGTTGAGCTGATGCAACCTGAAACCTGAAACCTGACAATGAAAAGCTGGCCGCTGTCAAGCAGTACACGCTAATGAAAGATTAATCGACGAGGTACATATACACCTTACTACAATCATACACACTACACACTACACACTACACACTATGCACGAAGCACCAGCCTGTCCAGCGCGGGCATGCACCATCCATGAAATCGCCTCCGAAAAGACCGAGGTGGTCATGAGTAAAAGCTACCAGGATTTCTTTGGCCTCTCGGCTGTGAGAACAAGCATAGCTAGGGCAAGTAAGGCCTTTGGTGGAGTCTCGGAACAAGACGAAATTTACATCAATTTCCAGGGGTTTTCGATACACTGTTTCATCTTCCACTGCTGATGAGGGAGAAGTTGGAGTTGCAATTTGTGTGTGTACTCGTACTCACTCTACATGTACGAGTACTGATGGACAAGAGATGGGTTTCAAATCGGGCTGGCAACCGTTTTGATCTTCGCTTGACAGAGATACTTCGAGTCCCAACGTCCCCCAAGTCAGCTGAGCAATAGCCCAGCTAAGACACCGCAATTACTTTACCATGGATTCGGCACTGAATAGAGTGCAAAGTACAGAGTAGATTGATTTTTCCCACTGAAACATTTCGCAGACATTAGACCTTGGTACTGTAGCTCTTCCCCGCATCTGTATCATGTATGGCTCATCGATCGATAGGATAGACGCAGCGTGCACTCCTCCTATGATAGTGTGTTACTATCACGATCTCGACTGATCTAACCATCATCATCACCATCACCATCACGCACGAGCCAATCACCCTCAAGTCCCAAGTCTATTTTCGCCTTTTCGCCTGATAGGCCCAAGTGCGCACGCAATTTCGCAGGCACTCGGATGGGGATGATTTCTCCGTCCCCGAACCAAGACACTGGTAGGGTCGTTGGATGCTCACTGAATGATTGATCATTCTGTTCCGTGGAAGACGACTGATGAATGATGGATGTCACGCTGACGAACGTTACATCCGTCTCTGCTCTGCTTCCTGAGATGACTGATGGTCGTCATGTCGAAGATTGACTAGCGACGATCCTCTCTTATATAATAGTTATGTCACGTTCCGCTTCTCAATCTCGTAGCCGGGTAGAGAGAGCGATCATCATATGCACGCGTACCTTTCGCTGGCTGTTGCCGAATCCGAGTGAGGTGATTTGGACTGCGGCGCGCCAGTATGTCGAGCTCAACGTACTGTAAAGTCACGTATAGTAACATAGCTTCGCTCACCCGTTCCCGTAAGTACCGGCACCGGCAGAGTTTACAGTATATACAGTGTGAAATCCCTCCCCCCCCCCCCATGTCATACAATCATCCTGGACTGGGCGTGTGTAATCCACCCACGACCGGGACGTGAAATGTCGTACTTTCTTCAATCAGCACTTGCCAGTAGTATGTATGCTCATGTCGTACGCAGCCACGGCCCGTTTGACAGTATGGTAATATGGTAATGAGCCGACGGTGTGGTTACACGTAGGTCGCATGCCGTGCAGGGTGATATCATTTTCTTGTAATTATCTCGTCCTGGTCCAGGATATGCACCGGCATCAAGATAAGAAGAAGTTGAAGTTGCAGCACATGGGTAGAGTGACCACAGCCTCATGAGAGAGAGAGAGAGCACCCCAGTTCCCCCATGTGACAAGCCACAATCACGTACCCGCGCGTTCTTGTCTACGCTGTCCCATCTGTCCGGACAGCGGATGATTTCGACACTCATCGCAGTCTTTCTTACCTTCTGCTCCTCGGACTATCTCACACCGTTGTGAGTACGTATGCATTGGCGGTACGTTGCGGCACGCCATACATACATAACAGTAGTACATGACTTTCACAACTTCAGGTGGCCGTAGAAGACAGAGCTCGACGGCGATCCTTTTTATCTTCATGATTCCGTTCGGACCCAATTGTTTAAGCAGTACTCGTACTACACATGCTCGTACTCCAATCCATAGTCAGGCGGAAAAAGGCACGCGTCCGAGCGTGACAGACGGAAAGACACTCCCACTGGCCTGGTCAGGACCGACACTGTACGACGCCGGTCGATAATGGTGACGTCATGTTCATCAGACTCATATGTAGGCTAAATTTCATGGAAATTTCACTTGTGCGCTGTAGTGAGTAATGAGTATTGAGGGTCCCCACGTTACTCATTTTCTGTGGCCCCCTTGAGCGGCAGTTTCCTCCCCTTACGAATTCAGCTGGAATTCAAGATATCCAAGATCCAAGATCCAAGATATCCAAAGTCAACCCTCGGATAGGGAGAGAGAACTGAGAGAATATTCAAAGTGAGAAACCTTGAAAACGAGGATGTCAGGTATCAGGTATCAGGTATAATCCATCTACCCTCTTTCCCTGGTCTTTTTTCTTTCTTTGTGCACCTGAATTTATCACTGCATCCCCTCACTACCATATGACTGATTAACCTGCAATCCCTTTTTCAAACGCACAAAATCGCTTTCTAGATAGAATACAGACAGGCGTCTTAGAATCGTGCGTTGGTTGACCTTGGAGAGTATCGTACAATCTGCTGCCTGCTGTCTGCTGCCCGGTTGTCGCAATTCGCTTATACGCAGCAAGAATCTCCACTCACTTCTACTAACCGAGAATACGCAAAATACATACGTCTGTCAGGTCAGGTCAGGTCAGGTCAGGTCAGGTCGACCCTTGTCACCTTGTCACTCAATCACGAAATATCGATTGCATCGTTAGCTGGAACATAAGACGGACACTGCACTGAACTGACCCTCTCTGCCTACCTAGACGGACTTCAGGACCGTTCGTTCCCTTGTCACGATTGGAGTCTTTATTCGGCAAGGGCTATAGGGCTATCTAGACTAGTCTGTCTACTGAACTCGATCGTTACAACGGGTGTTACGGTCACACTACTGACTTCTCTCTCACAGGCAGATATAACTTTCATACATTTGTGTTCACTCACATAACTATCTATCGCTGAATGCACTGAATGCACAGCATCCAGGTATCAAGGGTGAGACGTCACTACCGTACGTAGTCCAGATCAACTAACCAGGCCCTGCAGGTCGGCTTTTTTCGTTACTTGACTTCATCCGGATTCCCGCTCCCCCGTTCAGAGGTTTGAGTCCGACGTCTGACGTCTGACCCGAATCCGACAAGAAACAAGAATCAAGTGTATATATATACAAAATCTCCGAAGAAAATCTTCAGGTGATCGAAAGGGCAGAAACACTGGTATGGGTAGCTAAATGTATGACAATCCTTGACAACCAAGCCAGCCAGCCATCTGGAAGTTCCTTTTTAACATCTTCTTCCGCGTCTACGACTATTCATTCGAATACCAGAATTCCTGACGTTCTGACGTTACCATCATCCCTCGTTCTCACGCACCTACCATCATCCCTCGAATTATTGCAATCGAGTTGATCTCATTTTTGTCGTTCTAGCCTCTATCCTAAACTAGTCTGATTCAATTCACGAGCTACCATCATGATACTACTGTTTCACTCACAGTGAGGGTCACAGTCACAATCACATCGACCCGACCTGATCTTGAGATCCTGTGATACAAGAGCTCGTGCGTGACGCATCGACACGTTGTCTCAGGATTATCAATAAGGATATCATGTGTTCGCCTCGAGAACGGTTCAGATAGATACGAGACTAGCTGTTACTCTGTGATCGCTAATTAAAGGAACAATAAATCATCCCTTCCATTCCACGAATGAACGAACCAAGCTCAAGGAAGCATAGCAGGGTATGTGCACCGTTACTCCCATCAATCTAGAACATAGTTGACTGTATGTAAAGTATCATTCGTGGTGATGATGGCGAATGATATCATGTGCGGTCAAGTTTCTAGCCCTACCCCTATTCGGTCGGGGCCGGAAGAATATTATGAACGTCAAGGAACATACATAATTGCTGACCGAAGGGGACGCACGGTGCTGTTCTCAATTACTGACCGATCGATCATTTATCATTTGTCACCTGATCTAGTGGACCGAACGGTTCGCCTTCTCGACAGCTTTGTTCCGACAAGGAGTGGACATAGTGAGTGTGGCAGGCCGATCGACCGGAACACCGATCGACCTCGACCGATGCAAAACCGAGCGTAGCGTAGCTGCATTCCGTTCTCCGAGCCGAGGGAAGGGGAAGACGGCTTTGAAGATCAACGCTTGAGAGCAGAGTCCCGGTCGAGTTCAGCAACTCGCGATTCTATTTTGTGAGAGCTCATGGCAGTGCGGTCGGGCGCACAGCATGCTATCGTCTCTGATTTTGCTTCTTTTTCATCATCAAATGTGTATGTGTCGAGACCTGACATCTTCCCTCATCCAATGTAACAGTGAGGGATATCGTGTGGTCCTCTTGACTGATATGGTTCGATGTCGAGTCCGCCGGCACTCACATGCAGACTTTCATAGTGTGATCCAGACCTGCCTTTGCTCAGATAACTGTCACCTCGGATTCACCTGCTCAGTCCGTTCATTCGAGTTGCCGGGAGGCATATGTCAAAAGCGAGGTTCGTATGCATGATACAGACCGACGACCGAGCCTGTTTTGAGATACAGCGTCCTATGACAGATCATGAGTCCCACCGTCAGGCGTGGACCAAAAAGTCCGTTTCAAGAACGGTGTAATTCAGTCAAGCGCCCGGCTGACCGCACCGGTCACCTGGAGGGATCTACTGTAGCTAGTATCGTTTGAGACAATTTCATAAAGTCATAGTATAAAAGGAATACTGTAGGTCATACTTCTTCTGATTTCGGGGCTTTCTTCTTCCAATCAAGTTCACCCGATTCATATCTTAGGCGTGAAGTAGTTCTTCTTCTTCCCTGGCTATTCTTGGTACGTAAATAGGCGGCCTCGGCCTAATGAATGAATAGCAGCGCGTGAACCAGGCTGCTCGTTCCCATCGCCGCCAGATCAGTATCAGTAGTCGAACCAGTTAAGAGGTTCGCCAGTCTTGAAGACAGCACCTCCCTCTTCAGAAGGTCGAGTATCGACCGAGTGGAAAGTCGCTTTGTTTCCAGTACCAGCCTTGTTGCATCGGACTGTTATATGTATGAAAGACAGGGAATGTCAGCAAAAATCATCGTCCCGTGATCCCATGATCAACTGATAGAATTTGGTATGTCGACACGAACCGTGAATAGATTTTCCATCTTCAATTTCGATCTCGCCGATATAAGCGATACCAGAAGGTCGAGTGACGGTGAAGTATCTCTGCGGGTGGTAGTACTGCATAAGACCGGGCGGGAAAGCGGATAGCGTTAGCTGACTCAAGTTACACTTGATTGTCGGGTGAAGCTTTTCTTTGCAAAGTCTGTGAGGCGTATGTGCGTCCCAGGAATACGAAGGGGTTGGCCTCCTTGCCGGCTGTTTTTCTTGGGTTCCAGGATCCAGACTGGCCAACGGTGTTTCAAGGTAAACGAAACTCGACTGGACTCACCGAGATGCCCTTCTTGATGCCGTCGGGGCCAACCAAGTCGAGCGAAGCGACCTCCTTGAGACCGTGTCGTGCGTCCTCGCTAGAATGACCAAACCAATGTCGAATGCCCACTCACTATATCAGCAACCCCTTGCGATATGTCGCAGTCTGTTACGCCACGCTTCAAGCGCTGCGTGATATGCCTATGACGATAGTCTATCGAGTTTGAGAACTGCCGGAACTGCACTCGTACTCACAGGGCAAGCTTGTTGATCTTGACCAGAACCTCATGCCTGACACCTTCCTCCTCAAACACTGCCAATCCCTCGGAATCCATCTTCCTCACTTCCGACGGCTCAGCATCTTCAGGCAAAGCAGCGCCGGTGGTGGCGGTACCCGTACCCGAGGCATGTTCCTCAGCGTGAGAGTGGCCCCCAAGACCGGTGTAAGAGGCTGCTGTGGTTGCTGCTGAAGTGGCGAGGTTGGTCGCTGTTGTAGCAGCTGATTTGGCGGCGTCCTAAAAGGCGTGGAGTAGGGTACAGCACAGTACGGTGAGCGTCAACAACCATCACCCGAGTAGTTGGTTTGGTTTGGTTTCGAAAGGGCGCTGCGCTGCAGAATGCTTCTTCCATATTGACTGTCTGCGAGCGGCAGCGGGAAGAGGGCTTAGGGAGTTGACAGTCGACGGCGTAATCAAATTCATACTCACGACGACGGATTGCATCTTGACTGATTGGTTGATTTGTGCGGCTACTTTGTGAGATACTATCAGTTAGTTGAAGGGTAGTTGCTAGCTGTGCTTTGAAATAGTTACAGTATCGTTGACAAGTTGAAGAGGGAAGAATGTCAAGTGCGCGAGTGAGTCCGCTTATGTACATGTCATGTGTCTTTGATAGGACCATCTGACCTTTGTAGGTAGCTAGCTGCCCAATGCACCACAGTGCACAGTTTTCACTTAGTTGTTGTCATTCCCATCAAACAAACACATCAAAGGAGGTGTAATCTATACTATACAAATGACATCATCACCTTCACCCCATCACTCTCCTATGTACGTGCCTTTTTTTGCTTTCTTGTCTTATCACACAAGGAATTTACGTGTCACTTTACGTTATTTCTTCTTCTTATCGCCTCACATATGGTCTGTAGCTCTATCCGCTCATCAATCAATCGCACACGTCCATGAGAACCAACTCATTATGCATATAGTCATCTTCTTCATTACTGTGAACAAAAAGGGTGAAGCCCTTCTAACCAACCTATACCATGCTATACATGCATATGCCCCATAGTCCAATTCTGCCAGACCATGACTCGACTCAATCCAACATGCAATATCGACCTGTGTCCGTTCCGATTTCCATTGGTTTAAGACAAATACCCTGCCTGCCTACCAAGGTTTCCAGCTGTCTCCCTTTGCACCGCTACCGCTGAGGTCATTCGTGATTGCCTTGTGAGCAGTCATCAGGTCTAAGGGATCACAGTTCCTGTCAGCTCAAGCTCGGAACCTCTAGACAAGAGTGTCTGGTACACCACACCACTCACAGTCAGTATAGCTGTGCGCGTCGTTGTTGCTGTCCTCAACAAGCTGGTTGGCAAACTCGATCTCCATACCATCCATGTTTTGACGGACGATCAAAACGGGTAACGAATGGTCGATGATCCTTTCCAGATGGGTTATGATATTTCGCAGTTGGGTTGAGAGGAGCGTGGGGAGCTTCGGTAGGCGCGTCTGAGCGATCATGTTATATAAAAAAAGTCAGCTTCGCTCCAAGTCGGAACGAACCACCCAATTTGCAGTGAAGTTGTAGTCACTCCGAAGATCCGAAGAGAAGGATCAATGATGGTATTTATTGGCTTTCCCACTCACCATTCTGACGTCGATATCTTGCAGATTATCCACACCAAAGAGATCGTCAACGATTTGCGGGTTCACAGCCCCGCCGAACCAGACCATCGCGACCTCGCCGTTGGCTGAACCCCCCAGAAAAACAACAGCACAAACATGGTTAGTTGCGAATTCTTCCACCTGCTTGATCTAATTCAGTGGACGATCGATGATACATACTCAAAAGATACGCTCCCTCAGCTACCATCCACCCGTAACTAGCTCTCATGAAAGTAGGCAATTTCAGTCTTCCCTTTCCGTCAGGGAAGCCGACATCGTCTGCCAGATCGTGAATGGCGAGTAATCTCGGGTAGAGGAGGTTGAGGGTTCTGGTTGCTGAAAGTGATTTGAGGTGACGCATGTAGTGAACTCTGACGTCGGAGGTCACGTTACCGCCTACGAGAATGATCCGGAGTAAGCATTAGCATTCGCACGGAGTCGCTCCTCGTTCAATGCTAAAGTGAAATGTCACTCACCCTTCAACGGTTTGGATTTCAGCATACAAAGGGTATACAGCGGCAACAACTTGTATCCTTCAGGAAGAATGAGCTACAGTATATACCACGATAATCAGCTTCCCCTCAAAAAGCATTGCGTGGTAACAATTCGATATGCCAGCTATACTCACCTGGCCCTGCTGGACAGCTGGTGCACAGTGACGTCGGTACATCAACAAGACTCTATTGCATCTATCGGACAGCGCTTTCTTGATTTCTCGTAAGGGTCGAGTGGGCATTTGCGAAATGGCTGAAATAAGCGAAAGGGTGCAACAAGTACCGATCAGCTTCGCTTCTTACAGCTTACAGCTTAAAGCTAGGACAAAACCAGCCTGACAACCAAGCACGATAGATGAGGGATGAAGGAGATACTCACCTCCCTTGAGCAAAACAGCGATACCCGCCTCCTGATCCGCGAATTTGAAAACATTGCCAATCATGCTGGTGACGACGAAGCTCATATTCAAGCATCTGACTCTTCTCTCTCCCGAGCTAGACGTATACAGAGTCGCAACCTGCACGTAAGCGGGTTGTCGATCATCCAGTCTCCCTTCGTGCTTAAGCACAGCAACGAATGACTTCTGAGAGTCCAACGCGCCGAATTCGAGATCTGTCGCTGCTCGTTGATAGAAATTGCCGAGGTGATCCGACACTCGCAAACCGACAGAACATCGTGTTCTCGACATGGCGTTGTAAGCGGTTTCACGAGTGATGATGCTCTTGATCTCGTTCTGGAGGGTATCTCGATCTCGTACAGGCTGGAATTTAGGATGGAAGAAGACCTCGCCGCCGGTGGTAGCTGACATGGCTCCGACAGAAGCTATATCGCTGTATACCTCGGGGAACATGAAAATGTTGACTCCCACACCAGCTTCAGCGAGTTCGTCCGAGATTTCTCGCCAAAATGACGAAGCGGGCGAAAAGAGGGCCTTTTCTTTGTCGGTATTGTACACTGTCGGGTCTTCTCGTGGTTGTAGCGCGCCCGCTCCATGGGTCAAAAGACCTGATAAGAACAAGTTGACTTGACCGCCGATCAAACGCTAGAGGGGATAAGATACTCGAGATCAGCCTGTGTGTCGGAGACCATGCTGGACTTGCAGCCCTTTTCAACAAAAATTGTAAAGCTCACCAGGCCGGCCAATGCACCCTTGACAGCAGAACCAGCAGCAACTCTGTTACCTTCCATCCCTCGCTCAGCCATTGTTGGCAAGAGGTCCAATAGCGCTTCGATTTGGGTTCTATCGTACATGTTACCCATCAGCACTTCGACCAGGACATTACGGCAGCAACGATGAGGCTCACCTGGACTCGACGGGATCAACGAGGAATCCGGTTGTGAATGGAATGAACATATCATCGAGGTCGGACACCACCATTTGCGCTGGAGCAGGCAGACCGGGCTATAACGGAAGCTCTGAATTCAGCCAATGTCACTGCCGCGAACAGGACTAGCTTGGCTCGTAACGACCCGTGATATGGTGGGGATGTGGCTAGACTCACGGAAAGATTCCAGAATCCGACAGATTCAGCATAGGTGATAATTCCTATTCTTTCACCTCTGCCAATGACCAGCTCATCCTCCTCATTCTCATCCCCTGAAGTTTCTCCTTCTTTCTTGCTACCATAAAGGCCCTTTCTAATGGCCTCACAAACCTCACGCACAATCGCCCTCGCTGCACTGGGCGCAGATATATCGATGACGAATACTCTGCTCAGGGCACCTGGTCGACGGTACTTTCTCTCCTCTTCCTTCCTCTGCTTCTCTCTTTCCTTGAAGTTCGGCTGAGGACTAGGTCCCCTGATAGGTTGCTTGTCTTGACCCAAGGAAGCTTGCAGGCCGCCCAGCAAGTCTGCTGCTGTTGAAGAGAGAGCGTCGGTCGCGGAAGATGAAGCGTCGGCAGCTACGTCAAGTAATGAGCCGGATGGAGGGGGTTGCAAGGCCCAGTAAGATCGTCCGACGGAGAAGTCGACTGTACCGAATTGAAGTTCTGGTCGGTCGGCATGATCCAGTCGCTGCCCGTTGGGAGCAAGGTGACAAAAGTAGGTGGGGGAAACTGATAAAATCACAAGTATCAGTCGTCATCCTATACCGGGGACCGAGAATCCCAACAACACTAGCAAATGTCATGGCATAGCGGATAATGGGACTTGGAAAATAACGCTTCGAGTTTGGCTTCGAGCGGACTCACCAGGATTTGTGTTACCACACAAATTGCAGGTCCACTTCCTCCCGCCGTCCGTGAACCTAACCCAAGGGTTAATGTAGCCTCTACACTTATCACATCGAGGCGGTCCATCGTCCTCCGGATTTTGAGATTCGAATGATGGGGGATCGAACGCGCTCTGGCCCGAGACCCAATTCGACACGCAGGGTACAGGGGATTCGTCATATCGCAATGAGGCGAAAGGCTGAACGACGAGACTGAAAGGCAGGGCTGTCGTGTCCAATAGCTGGGAATTTGAAGGCATGCAAGGGAGGGTCGCTCGAAGGTGTCGCGGGAGAGAATTGCCTTAGTAGGGCCATACGAGGTAACGAATGTCAGCCGAAATCACGTGAAGCGGACGTGGTTTCGTGCAAGCTCACCTTGATCTACACCTCGATAATCCGTCCCTACGAGCGGTACAAGACCCCTTGTCTGACAACTCAGAAATTCTTCGTCATCATAGAGGTTCTGATCCAATTCCTGTGCTTCAACGGGGTTGGGCACTTGACTTGGATCTATCCTAACTCGGGGACCAGAGAGCGCCGGTCCGCTTGAATGAGGGGGGGCCGGAATATGGTTGGCAGGAGCTACATAGGATGGATGGAGAGATTGCTGTTGCTGTTGCTGCTGCTGATACGGTTGTTGTTGTTGCTGCTGCTGTTGCTGGTATGATGGACCAGATGGAGCGTAGGGTCCTGATGGTATGGGTGATCTCCTGTCAGAAGATGGGTGAAGCTGAGGTGCATAGTTGGGATCATGGCCGTGTTGCTGGTACGGTTGCTGTTGACCATAATCAGGTTGAGATTGTTGATGGTATTGTTGGAAATCGCCTTGAGGTTGCTGTGATCCGCCATACTGACCTTGACCTGGAGAAGGAGCGCTCAGACTCGGATCAACGGCGTATCTTGACCTGGGTGGCATGTTGATAATATCTGCACAGGTGCCAGTGATCTGGTACAAGCAGGTGAGTACAGGAGGATGTGGTTGAAGATAGACTCGGATGCTAGAAGAGTGAAAGCTAGACCCACCCAGGACTCAGGACGATCTCGCTCGTTGCTTCTCGGACATGACTATGGGACAGGGACATACTAGTACATGGATTCAGCGAGGACACGTCACGTCGAGGCAAAAGACGAGTTACGTAAGTCTTTGAACCAGTCCGACCTAGAAGCCACGCGGTATGTGCATGGTATATATCCGGCCCCGGTCGATCGGGGTGGTTCTCCGCTTTCCGCTTATTCCACTATAGTCATTTTGTTTTCGAATAGCATCATGATCATTTCGAATGCAACCAATCCAACATCCGGCGTGATCCAATATAACTTACATATATACCTCAAGCTGCTTGCCAAGGTGTCCCTTCATCGTTCCCACACTTCTTCTCATCATCAACAACCTCACTCTCAGTGATCAGCAGAATAAAATCAAAATGAGTGAGTCCCGTCCTACTACCAATGATAAATGTCCGATAGAGCGCTCGAGTCGATCTCAGGTGCTGGCTGTGTTTCAGCGAGTCGATCCGAATTCGGATTTGGACTCACCTCCACTTCTCTTGACGACCAACCCCACACAACACAACACCACACCTAACGGACCATTCTCTTTGCGCTTGCTTCTCCTCCCAAACCTTTACATGCAACTCCCCGTTGATCACTTCTCATCTTGCTTGCATACATACATCCATACATACGTACGATCTCACCATTGACTTTCGTACTGACACAACATGTCGGCTACAGGCGCTTTCACCAACTTCTGGTCCACGGTCCCTCAGGGGTGAGTCATGTCTCCGTTACTATTCACCGTTCGCGCCAGAATGGAATGTGGCCATGTTCGTGTAGGCCATAGAGCTGACATCAAGGCCACCCCTTGCTATCGTGTTTCAGCCCTCCTGACCCCATTCTCGGTATGTGGCTTCTGGCTTCTGGCTTCATTGAGTGGCCGACGTGCCACTTTATTGCGTCCTGTTGAACCTGCTCACTCTCTGAAACATAGGTGTCACCGATGCCTTCAAGAAAGACCAGGCTCCCAACAAGGTCAACCTCGGTGTCGGTGCGTGCCCTCTACCTCGCGAGCTTGCTTTGTGACATGGTGTAGAAGTTATCACGCTTGGGATGGCTGGCTAACATCGCTTCGCCTTCTTCGCTCTTCGCATCTCGCTTATACACCCTACTCGCTTCCATTGAATTTTCGGCCCACGGTGATACTCTAATCGCTCTGATCATCGACTCGACCATCCTCCTATCGGCCTCCTTTGTATTGCCCACGCAGGCGCTTACGTGAGTGCACTATTCGGTGGTATTGTCCAGTGCAAGATATGACCGACCGTCTTTTCAAGTCCCGGGTCTTCGAAATCGAGTAATCAGCAGGCTGACACGATGTATGTCATCTGCACAGCGAGACGAGTTCGGAAAGCCCTATGTTCTTGAATCGGTATTGAAAGCCGAGGATATCCTTCATCAAAAGAAGCTGGACAAGGAGTATCTTCCCATCACCGTGAGTAGACGTGTCAATGATTCTGTCGACAGCGCATCTCTTCATCCTTTCACGCTACATTAAACACCGTCGCGCACGAAAGATGCTTCCCACCGAATGTGTGCCTGACGAGAGGCTATGTTGCTGATGTTGCTTGTCAATTTTTCGTGTCCATTCTCCGTCATAGGGTGAAGCCGAGTTCGTGAAACTCGCTGCTGAGCTCGCTTATGGCAAGGACAGCAAGCCTTTACAGGAGGGCAAGGTGAATGCCTATGCTGATCTGTCCTTTATCATTACTTGGAAGCGTATCGGCGGTGACTGACGAGTCGCGTAACCCCCAGCTTGCCGTGGCACAATCCGTTTCCGGTACCGGTGCCCTCCGAATCGCTTCCGGATTCTTGGCTGCTCACTACTCCGGCCCCAAGACCGTTTACCTCCCCGACCCTACTTGGGGAAACCATGTGCCCATCTTTGAGAACGTCGGCATCAAGGTACAGCGATACAGGTGGGTAGCTGAGTTCCGATACAGGTCTATACATACCTCTATACTCGTCATAACCTGCCTACCAAACATCACAAAACAGGGGTCCTCAACAACAAGGGAATCTCTGATTGAAGCTGATCTACGCCGCAGATACTTTGACAAAAAGACCGTTGGTCTTGACTTCAACGGCATGAAGGAGGACATCAAGGTGAGCCGAGTGTCGGAAAAGTCTTGCGTGTTCAGCTAACACCAACCCATTACAATCAGAACGCCGAGCCCGGATCAATCGTGAGTATCCTTCGTTATGCTTCATCAGAGTGGGTTGAGCGCCCAAGCTGATCGTGGTGATGCATAGATCCTGCTCCACGCTTGTGCCCAAAATCCTACAGGTATTGACCCCACTCAGGAGCAGTGGAAGGAGTTGAGCGAGCTCCTCAAAGCGAAGAAGCATCTTGCCTTATTCGACATGGTGAGAAATACTTCTCCTGCTGTCCAAAGCTGTTTCATTTCCCCTACGAATGAAACGGAACTTGTGGCATATCTGGAATCATGATTCGCTGATATGGGTGATATCCTGTCAGGCTTACCAAGGTTTCGCTTCTGGTGACATCATTCGAGACGCCTACGCGCCCCGACACTTCGTCGAGCAGGGCCACCAGATCATTCTCTGCCAGTCGTTTGCCAAGGTCCGTAGCTCAGCTTGGTCTCGGCCATCGTTCATTACCAAGCTGATCTATACCGTTGCATTGATCCTAGAACCTCGGTCTTTACGCTGAGCGAGCGGGTACGTTCTCCATGGTCGTCGGATCGACGGAGGAGAAGGAGCGAGTCCTTTCTCAAGTCAAGCGAATCATCCGACCGCTGTACTCCTCTCCTCCTATTCACGGAGCTCAGTTGGTCGCTACCATCCTCGGCTCCCCAGAGCTTTACGAGCAATGGTACGTAGACCATAGCTATATTCTTGCCTCAAACGTTCAGCAGCAGTAGCTGACCTAGAACCCGTATAGGCTTGGAGAAGTCAAGAAGATGGCCGACCGAATCATTGCTATGCGAGAGAAGTTGTACGACCTCCTTGTCGAGCTCAAGACTCCAGGAGAATGGGGTCACATCAAGTCTCAAATCGGTGAGCGGTGATGTCCCAATGACCGGGTTGCAAGGAGGAGGATCAACACATCTGACGTCTTTCTACCTATCTCAGGCATGTTCTCATTCACTGGTATCAGCGCCGAACAAGTCCAGGCCCTCGCCGATCACGCTCATGTCTACATGACTAAGGACGGTCGAATTTCGATGGCTGGATTGAACGAGCACAACATCCAGTACTTTGCCGAGAGCTTGTCCAAGGTCGTCAAGGGGGAGTTGCAGGCCAAGTCTTCGCTTTAACCGATTGGACAGATAGCCTCAGCAAGTAGAGTAACATGTTCATTGGCTAGATCAGGAAAGGGAAGTTGAGATCTTGTAGACACCTTATTATCGGAAGAAGAAGACACTGTACAAATGCATACTCGTTGTGCAGTAACATGGGATACTTTGTGGAGTGATGTGGCATTCTCGTCCGGTTTATCGGTCGCCTCAAATGAAACGCGTCGTCGCGCCATCCTCGACTTTTGGTCCTGGTTTTACGCGTTTCTGAGATGAATTTACCCTGTATCCCTCATATCCCTCATATCCTCATCCCTCATCCTTCATCCATTTCGATCTCTCTTCTTTCTTCTTCACTCAATCAACCATACTTTCTGTTATCTTATCATATATACTCATACAACCCAGCCTGCGATCTGGACTCATACAGGAGCTTTTTTCTTAAACAACGAGTCCCGAAGCCAATATGTCGACCCCCGGACCTAGGTCTTCATCCCCTCTCAACTTCCCATCCTCCTCCGTAGCTGGGACGCCCCGAGCGTCGGGTCTTCGAAACGCTCGAAATGCTCGTGAGTGACACAATGCCTGGTCGCTATCTCACGCTGCTGTAGACTCGGTCCGGTCCGAGTGGTATTTCGGTTAGGATATGGCATTGATACAGTCAATGGGAAGGATGCTTAGGCTGACATGAGATATGTATTTAACAACTCGTGCCGCGTTACGTTACCCAGCGCCCGGCTCATCATCACCCTTGCATTTCCCCACCTCTTCACCGCGAGGTCCCTCGTCCTCTGCTCGTCGACAACCTGGCGGTCTGAGCAGTGATGCTGTACCTTCTTCGGGTGGTGTGAGGCGGGTAAGGGGTGAAACTCCTCTATTCTTCCCAGCGTGAGTGACAATTACAAGCGGCATCGGTGGTCCGAGAATGCCATGTTGATCAATTGTTATTTGTGCCCCTCGCAGGTCCGGTGGCTCTACTCCTCGACGACAGAGACGAGGCGACATTCACTCTTCCTTCCCCCTCTCATCCCCCTCGCTCGCTCGACGAACCGTTCAAAACACCGATCTCACTTCAGGCCCATTACGGTCTTCCTCGCCCGTCGCTCACCTGGACAGCGAAGACATCGACGAAGACCCTCAGACCACTCCTCGAGCGCATCGAAGCTCGCAAGCGCTTGGATCTTCCGCGCCTACTTTGTCTGCGATGGCCCCCTCTCAAGATGGCGCCGAGGGTGGGGATGACGGAGGAATGGTCAAGTTTATCTGGGGTACCACTATCTCCTTGCAGGAGAGCATGAACCTCTTCAGAGAATTCTTGAGAGGTTTCAAACCCAAGTACCGAGCCAACTACAATGCTACTCAGTCCAAGACTATCGTTGACGCTGGAGGTGTACCACCCGCTCCCATGGCCTTGTACGACAACCTACCTTCAGCTAAAGCAGAGGTCGTCTTGTACGAATCGTATCTCCGTCGACTCCGGCTTACGGGCGAGACCAATCTCAATCTCGACGCGCTCAATTTGCTCGCTTATCCACCTACCAAGAAATTGTACCATCAGCTCGTCAACTACCCTCAAGAAGTCATCCCTATCATGGACCAAGTCTTGAGAGACGTGCTAATCGAGACTGGAGAGGAAGAATTGGCGGAAGCGAGGGACAAGTTCGCAGATGGAATGGTCTCCAAGTTGGAGCTGGACATGCTGGATGAGGAGGTCAATCAGCTTGCTGGACGAGTTTACAAAGTTCGACCTTTTGGAGGAGAGAGGACCGTTAACATGAGAGATCTGAACCCCGGAGGTGAGTTGGACAGATACACTCTTTGATGTCAGTCACAGCTGACTGAATCGATCGCAGATACCGACAAGCTTGTATCAGTCAAGGGTTTGGTCATTCGAGCCACTCCCGTCATCCCAGATATGACTACAGGTGAGTTCTCGCCATGGCAGCATGCAGAAGCCTACGATAACTGACACTGTCTGTTCCTTTCAGCCTTCTTCCGATGCATGGTCTGTCAACATACCGTTCAAGCCGACATTGACCGAGGCAAGATCAATGAGCCTGAGCAATGTCCTCGAGATCTCTGTGGTCAGCGAGGAACCATGTCGCTTGTTCACAACCGATCCGACTTCACCGACAAGCAAGTTGTCAGACTTCAGGAGACTCCCGACGCTGTCCCCGATGGACAAACGCCCCACACCGTCTCACTCTGCGCGTATGATGAGCTTGTCGACTTGGTTAAGCCTGGTGATCGAGTCATCATCACTGGTATCTTCCGATCAATTCCCGTGCGAGTCAACCCGCGACAGAGAAGTATCAAATCCCTCTTCAAGACCTACCTCGATGTTGTGCACATCAAGCGAACGAACACTGGTCGAATGGGTTATGACCCTTCTACTCGAGGTGGAGAAGGCAAGGCTCCCGGTGTTGGAGTCGGAGGAGAAGATGACGAGGATGAGCTGCTCGCTAGACCTGACGCGGATGCAATGGAGGAAGACACACAGGATGAACCTGCTTTCACTGCTTCGGCAGAGATGGAGCAGAAACTCCTCGAGCTCTCAAGAAACCCCGAGGTATACGAGATTTTGGCCCGGTCAATGGCCCCTTCTATCTACGAGCTTGAAGATGTCAAAAAGGGTATCTTGCTGCAATTGTTCGGTGGTACCAACAAATCGATTGCCAGGGGTGGCGGTGGAGGGGGACCTAGGTATAGAGGAGACATCAACGTGTTGATGGTCGGTGACCCTGGTACTTCCAAGTCTCAGATCTTACAAGTGAGTGCATTAGCCTTTTCTCCACGTTTCTCAACCTATCGAAGCGCCAGAAGCTGAACGAGGCCTTTGTTCCCGCAGTATGTGCACAAGATCGCTCCTCGAGGTGTGTACACCTCCGGCAAAGGATCTTCCGCTGTCGGTCTCACAGCCTACGTAACGCGTGACCCAGACTCTAAGCAACTTGTTTTGGAAAGGTGAGCTGGCATTCCATTGTCATTCGGAACAACGGACATTCAGCTGACTCTGTTCTGTGTGCACAGCGGAGCACTGGTCTTATCTGATGGAGGTGTATGCTGCATTGACGAGTTCGACAAGATGTCCGATGCTACCCGAAGTGTTCTGCACGAAGTCATGGTGAGCTGCCCAACACGTGTGTCCGGAAGATCACAAGCTCATGTCCTAATGACATTCATTTAGGAACAACAAACAGTGTCTATTGCCAAGGCTGGTATCATTACTACTCTTAACGCTCGAACGTCGATTCTGGCCGCCGCCAACCCGATCAACAGTAGATACGACCCTAAGCTGCCCATCCCAGCCAATATCGACCTGCCTCCTACGCTTATATCGAGGTTTGACCTATTGTACCTGGTCTTGGACAAGGTAGACGAGATGAACGACAGGAGATTGGCGCAACACCTTGTAGGACTGTACTTAGAAGACAGACCTGATACAGCTGGAGAGGATATAGTGGTGAGTAGCAGTTACATATCTCGTGCGTAAATTGGCATTTGAGCTGATGTGGGTAAACTTATCGACAGCCCCTCGAAACCCTCACGGCGTACATCACCTATTCACGAGCCAAGATCAACCCCGTTCTGTCCGAAGAGGCCTCCGCCAAGCTCGTCGAAGCCTACGTAGAGATGAGAAAGGCTGGTATAGACTCCCGGACGCAGGAGAAGAGGATCACTGCTACCACTCGACAGCTTGAAAGTATGATCCGTTTATCTGAAGCTCATGCTAGGATGAGGTTCAGCGATAGGGTCGAAGTTAGGGATGTCGCCGAGGCACAGAGGTTGATCAAGTCTGCTTTGAGAGAAAGTGCGGTGAGTAATCCTTTCTCCTAAATCAGCGTCATGACCCTACACCCAGAATGCTCGAAACGTTACAGCATATGATTTTTCTGTGACTTAGATACTGATATTCTCTTTTTGTTCTACTCGCTCTCACAGACCGACCCTCTTACTGGTCAGATCGATTTGGACCTGATCAACACCGGCGCAGGCTCGACCGCCCGCCGAGCTCGAGGCGACATGAAGCGTGAAATTCTTGCTCTGGTCGACTCTGCGGGTTCACGATCCGGCTTGAAATGGTCTGCGGCTATCAAGGGGCTCGAACAGCAAAGTACGGTTCCAATCGATCATGCTGAGTTCGCAGAGGTCGTCAGAGGGCTCGTGGAGGAGGGCGTTGTCAAGATTGTCGGCGAGAGGGAGAGGAGGACCATCAGAAGGTTGGCTGATTAGGATCGAGTGTGGTATATTCCGATCGTTCATCCATTTGGTGTGAAATTTTCATTCTGCTGTATTGTACATTGTTTCGCTATCGGACATCATGGGGAAATATGTATAGTGTATTTTTTGCCTAGAACAGCGCCCGAGAACGCTAGCGTGCTTCATATTCTAGCCCGAGTCAACGATTTTGCCGACACAGCGTCGTCCCGGAACAGTCACCCCTTGCAACTTCAGCCTCTAGATGAGATGTAGGAGTCTTGGCTTATACTCGAGTAACCCCCATCAATTGGATTCTTTTGCATAACGAATATCGCTTCTACTGGCCATTGTACAACTTGATCGGCACTTCTTTTTATTTCATTCTGGGAGACGTGTGGTTCCTCTTTCCACCTTTTCAATCAACCCTTCAGTATGACCACACCACTTGAGCTATGAGCCCGCCTGTACAAAACCGCTGTGCTGGATTGTTCATGACATTGTATGAAGGCTTAAGCTTAAGGGTAGACGGTGAATTTGTGGTGAGCGGCCTGATTGTTGAGGATACACAGCACGGACAGACAATATGATCAGCAAAAACGGTCCCTCCTTTACTTGGGTCTGAGTCGGAAGCGGGAGGTTCCATGGGAATCTGCCGCCTGCAATCGGTCTTCTATGTACCGCAAGCAGTAGTGCCTTGTGGCAATGAAGACAGAGAGATAGAGGAACTCACAGTGGTAAGAAGCGCGTTGTTGGGCACGCCTCCGGGCAAGTAGTGGGGATCTCGGCCAAAGTGGGCGTATGGGAATCCCCAGTCGAAGGGAACTGCGTTGCTGAGCTTCTCAAGCTGGTCGTCGGTCAAGTGGATCTTGAGAGCCTGTGTGAGTTCCATGTCAAGTCAGTATCGACCGGTTCCCCTTCTGCTAATGCAAAATTGATTGATAACTTACGTCGATGTTCGACTGGAGGTACTCGATACTCGAGCCACCAATGATCGGGAAACAGTCCGCAACAGTCTGTCTGGCCCAAGCCATGGCGACTGATTAAGATGGACAACACAGAGTACAATTCATTCATCAGCACAAATTACTTCGCGCGCCCTAGAGAGATCATACAGTACGTACTGTTGGGAAGCTTGACACCACCGCCAAGCTCATCAGAGATCTCCTTGAGCACCTTTGAGATCTTGATTTCGGTTTCGGTGGGCTCGGCGCCAGCTCGGAGTGTGCCTGCCTTCTTTCGCTCTTCGACTTCTTCGGGGGTCTTGAATTTACCTTGACCGAGAGCGGCCCAAGGAGCTAAAGGGAATATATCGATGCGTTTGACCGCGGTCAGCTAAGCTCAACAGGTAGTGCGAGTCGGTCGAAAGGGGTAATCTGCCGTTCATTGATACGAAGGGAATGGCACACCAAGAAGGGCAGAAGTACCAAGATGCACACCACTCACCAATGCTCATGCCGTGAGCTCTGGCCATAGGGATGACATCCCGCTCCATGTCTCGCATCGAGACGTTCCAGGCGCCTTGGTAAACCGCAAATTGGGCGAGGCCATGGTTCTTGGCGTACTCGTTGGCTTGAGAGACAATCCAAGCTGCGGGGAAGAGAGTCGATATTTGGTGATCAGCTTAATCTCACAGACCTTTTCCCCATGTTGCCGCTAAACTGATTCTGATTCATGGGACGAAATGATCTAAGGGGGAGGCCGGAGTCTTGTTGATTGAGATAACTTACCGGGAGTGTCGGATACACCGAGGTACAAGACCTTGCCAGATCTGACGAGATCATTCAAAGCTTGCATGACCTCGGGCACGGAGGTGGAATAATCCCACCAGTGAACGTAGAGCAGATCGATGTAATCGGTCTTGAGCTTCTTAAGAGATGCTTCAACCTATGGGAGGTGGAATCTAGATCAGCATCTACCTCGGAGTCGGAGTTGCCCCATCGGTGTTTCAACCGGCGCGATCGTAACTCACGCTAAGTCGCATACTCTTCTTGCTGTTACCGACATAGTTGGCACCGATGCCGTCGAATTTGCCTTCCTTCCTATCGAGTGGGAAAGTGGTGTATTTACTGAATGCCGAAGGGGACATGTGATCAGCTTGTAGCTTGGATGAAACCTCTGAGCGAGCAGAAATCTTTTCGGTGTCCACTCACGTAGCGATGACCATCTCATCTCGGTTGTTTCGCTTCTCCATCCAATCACCAATGATCATCTCGGACTGTTCGTCTATCGGCAGAAGATACAGGTAACAGGAGATTAATCCAGTCAGTCACAAGAGCGCATCTATGCCTATGAACAATGTGGTATCGACAAGTACACCGACGGATAATAACTCACCCTGATAGCCGTTGGCGGTGTCGATGAAATTACCGCCAGCCTCGTAGAAGTAGTCGAGGAACTTTTCGGCCTTGTCGTAATCTAAGGCGGAACCCATAAAGCCTGACCATTGATCACCGATGGACATGGCACCCAGACAGAGGGGTGAGACTCGAACTGATGGATGACAAGCATTGAGGTCAGTATGGGCAGACTTTGCATCGATTCGGCGCTTGCCAAGTCGATGTGCCAGAAAAAAAGGTGAGAAGGGGTGTACTTACCCCCGGCGGTAGGAGCCAAGATCCTGTATCGTCCCAATTCCGTCTTGGGTTCTTCCTTCGGGGAGAAGATGGTCGCAAAGTCTATTCACGATGAGTGGGAGAGCACTGTCAGTGTGAACACGATTCAAGATCGCAACGGCACACCGTGGTACGTATGCATTGTGTTGTTGTGAGTACTCACTGGTTCTCTCCTTCCCAGAAGAGGGAGTATAGTCTTTTGACGAAGCTGGCAAAGCGGTTCGTGGCATTGTGAGTCGTTCGTTGCTGATTTGTTTTTCTCAACGCAGAGTACTGTGATGGCAGATCAAGTCAAAGTCTAGGAATAGAACGGATGACATCTTGCTTTGACCGTAATTCGGATGGAGTATATATACCGTTACCTGAGGAGGCCGACGGCATTGAAATATCGATATGGGCATACGAATACTGGTGGAAGGATTCATGTCATACCTACCAAAACACGGTACACGATACGAAACACTGTGACTTTGAGTCCCAACTGTAAAGGTTGTCCGTAAGAAACGGCATCTGGCCTGTTGTGCTATCGTGATCTCGTGCTCTCGATCCCCACCTACCTTACAGGCAGTTACGAACAGTGGAGGTAACTTTGAAAATGTGGAGGTGAAAGAGGTGGGACAGTGGAGGTCAAAGGTGGAGGCCTCCACGAGCTAGCTAACTGATGACATATGATGAGAATGACGAGAAAACTGCCACGCGCCACAATGAATGAACTCATGCTACTATTTGATCCCGTGTATGATGGATAGATATCACCGCAACACCGGGAGAGTGGCAGATGATACTCAGTGTCCCCCTACAATCCCTTGCAAGCTATCTCTCATGCTGTATGTATACTGCATGATCTCTTCGTTGACGTCTGGCACAATGCATTTCAAGATTTATCATTGACCAAAACATCACTCGAAGGACAGACTGTTTATCATAGACTTTGCGCACAATGTTCTCGCTCCGACCTCTCCTCCGAAGCTCGAAGTTCCCCCTCGCCGGTGTGCGGGCCGTGCATACCGCTCGACCTGTTCTCAACGCGACCTCCTCATCATCAACGCCCGTCCCAGCCGAGCCTGGAGTCAACGCTGCTCAAGAGTTCCAGTTCACCGGTGTACCCCAGGCTGAGGTCGTTTCCGGGGCTCCCGGTGAGCTGATTCAGCGTGATGAATGGCTCACAATGTCACGCTGATCATAAGTTGGTTTTCTCATATACAGCCGAGCTCCTTCACCGAGCCGTCCGGATCTACCGACCCACAAAGAACACGATGCAGTCTGCCAAGGGCAAGACGAAACGATGGATCGTAGACTGGGATGTATTGCAAGGATCAGGTCGATGGGAGAACCCGCTAATGGGATGGGCGGCTACGGCGGATTACATGCAGGGAACCTCGATGGCTTTCCCTTCAAAGGAGTCAGCAATCAGATTCGCCGAGAAGCAGGGATGGATGTACAAGATTGACGAGCCCAAGAAGATCAAGATCCCCCCAAAGAGCTACGGTGAGTCAATCAGTCGAATTCTAGGCTTTCAGGCGATCATTGCGTAGATCAGGCAAAATGGGATCGTCCGGCATCTAATGGAAGCGAATGTATGGTGGTGCATGGAGAAGGGAACGAGGGGAGACAAGGGTGTTCAGAAGCAGTGATAAAGCTCTAGATTGATTCAGGCCGTCTGGATCATATCGCAAGGGACCCATAAGCCTGCAAGTATACAGGGAATCAGCGGTGGAGATCAAGGCGGCTCGTCCTCCCTAAACAAAGAAGAAATGCGAAATGAAGCTAACTCCGCGCTCGTTCTTAGCCAACAACTACGTTCACGTTCCCGGCAAGCTCAGAATCCACCACACCAAGTAGACATAGACGGACTATACTATCGGCGTGGTATTGGGCTCAGTCCCGATTGTAATGTATCTCTTCCTTTGCTCGCCGAGGCAACAGTTTCTGGAAAGTCATATCTGCTGCGCCGCCTGATGGCAAGTGCCTTTTTCATTGCACTCACCCAAACTCAAGCGGCAAAGTCGACTCAAGATGTCCGAACTAGCGTAGTCTCACGAGGAGATGATACTGATTTTTTTCAGCTGCGAGTCGAAATGACTTCGGTACACCCCTCAAAGGATCTGCCCGAAGACTAGTGAAAGGATAGCGCGGGGAAGGTCTGGACTTCAGGCCATAGTTGCTGTTTTGCACTTCTTTGGCGTAACTTATACAAGGAGCTTGGGTGTCATGCTTGTTCCCTCGCCGCTGGTACCACCCGAATCCATAGTATCGGTTGTTCATTCTCGACATATCTTTCAATAGGCACATCAAATACTGTGCTTGGTTTAATTCATGGTGAATAAACGACGAGAACATGAACTCGGGAGACATATTCTACGACGCCCGGACGACACAGCAGATCAGTTTCCCTCAGCAAGGACCATGTTGCTCGTTCGTCGATGTCCAGGGGAATTACTTGCCTGAAGTCGTTGATCCGTACTATCAAGTCACGGTCACTCCACATACAATCAAATTGACTAGCCACCCTGGATTTGGAACCGTGACTATCGACGTTCCTATCCAAAGTGAAGGCGAAAATGACCCAAATTCGCATGCATTCCCCCAAACGACCGACATCAACGCCGAAAGCTCCGCCCGACCGGCACAGTCGAGCGCAGCTGAGAGAGGTTCCATTAGTGTTGGACAATCTGCCACCACGGCCTCCGTGCTCGATCCCACATCGCCTCAAGAAACGAGCCGTGTGGCTACTGTTGAGACGCGAGTTTGCAACCAACACAATGACACGTATATATCCTGGTTCGACACCGAGGAGCCACCAGCGATGGCTGCCCTTGACGACTTTAGTCGACTTAACGTGAGGAACACCATGATAGAAGGTGCCAAACTGTTGCAGAAGGCTTACAGACGACGTCTAACACTATCAAATGGTGCGCGGACGCATACCTCAGTGTCTGTGTGGGGAAAAGAGGAAATCGAATGCAGTCAACATCAAGAGGCCACATTGACCATCCTCGAAAACATGGTCGAAGAGCGTCGAGGCCGCCAAGATCAACCTTATACCGGAGGGGTTTTCACTGCTCCGTGTTGGTACGATTGTGCGGCCCTCAAATCACCTACGGACCGCAGGGCCCCACCGGAATCGACCGAAGCACGGACTGTCAGACTGGCTGATCACGCCACGTTTCTGTCGGGTCAGATACCCAATAGGCCGCGAGTGAAGCTCGACGATAATTGGCAAAAAGTGGTCAATGAGATTCACACACCGTGGACAAAGGATGACGATGAGGCGTGGAAACGATGCGTCAAGGAGGAGTGGATCTACGGGCTGAAGAGGCAGCCTCCGGAATAGAGCAAGGGCGCTACTGTATATGTATACATTATAACGCTCCGGGCTCGATGGTGATACAGAGATTGCTGATACGCCCACGTGCCATCCAGACTAATCTGGCTCCGAGGGATAGAATACCAGTACCTCGAACCTGTACATGCATGGGCCAGTATTGCGACTGCTTACGTGTATTTATGTGATCAGTAGTGAAGGAGGCCACAGTATCGAGGATTTTCGATGCTTTAATGCCTGAACTGCACAGTAAACTTCTGTCGTCAATGGTTGCTCTCTTGGTTACGGAGCACAGAGGTTTCTTCTCTTGGCCCATCAGTCGGCCATGCTTATTCGCTTCAGACACAGCAGCAAAGGCGGTAAAAGGAAAGGTATGGGCAGGGTCCAAGCCGTTGTGCAATGCGGTGTACGTCATCTATCACCTTTGTTTCGTTGTATAGTAGAAGAAGGCGTGAGGTTGATCCCTTGTTATGAAACGCTACAAGATGCGCATGATCTACTATCGATACTTAAGGATACCGCCCAAGACTCTCTTCTCTATATATATCAGTCGACGGCTGGCTTGCCACTCGAAGAAAATAGGTGTCATGTCGACACTCTCGTTTCCCACACCACCGGATCCTTTTATTGACCGCCAGAACACGACTATTTCGCCTTTCAGCCGTCATGAATTCATCTCGGCGCCGATTCTCGCAAAATCATGCTTCCCATGGCCCCATCAGTAGCTCGACGAGAGTGACCAGCTGGGTTCCAGGTCTACCCCCGCCTCCTGACGGACTGTGCATCACAACAGATATCTGTCCCACTAGCATACAAAGCAAACTGACTTTGACGTCCTATAAGCTCGTGGAACAAAACAACCCAGCGTCGAGCACTACCGCCGGACCTGCACAGCAGCCAGTCACAGCGGTGGCTGACACTCAGGCAGACAGCAGACCGACTCATGCGGTCAGCACTACTCCTGCCGATGGGGGACAAGCGCCCGATGCACATACTACATCGCCTGATGCAAGAGGAGTTGATCGTCGGTCTATTGCACAACGTGAGGCCTTGGGCCGTCTCACTCTTACGCTGGCTGACTTTAACCGACATGAAGACACCCTGTACTCAGTGACCCTGAAAACGATGCATGTACCCCTCAGATTACGCTGCTCTGAGCGAGGCGCGCAAGGCCGAGATCTCTCAATCGCAACAGGATTTGGCGAGCAAAATACAGACCGGACTCCAGAGACGTGTTCTTTCGGTACATAGAGAACCGCCCTCCACCATCACGGGCATTGATGGCGAAGAGGAAGTGCGAGAATTCGCGATGGACACGAGGTCCTTATACGATGCAGGACGAGGTCAATGCTTGTCATGAGGCCGTTCAGAGTATAGCAGACGATCACATGTCGAAGCACAAGGGACGAGGTTGCGCATTATTTCTCTATCCGGAATCGATCCCCGGCTCGATCCTTCGCGGAACTTTGTCGCAGGATGAGAGTGTGAGAAGCCGGGCTTCAGCAAACTTCGGCGCATTCCTGGATCCTTCGACAGATCATCAATTCAATCGAGAGCGGCTGGAGATTGATCAAGGCTGGGAGAATATCGTCGCCACCGCGGATACACCCATGTCGATAGCAGAGAACGTAGAATGGGGAGCATACATGAGGAGACGGCATGCAAGTAGGATGTTCGAGAGGAACCTGTCAGAGGAAGAGCAAGAAGAAATCGCAACGGGGTAAGAATGCTTTAGAATTCTTGACCCCCCACGAAGAATGCCGGAGCCGATAGTGTATATATGTACCGACAGGGTGGTGGTCAGCCGTAGTGCGACGTATCGTTCTACATCTCTTTGGGTCCTCCTTGGTTCGTGCGAAGATGACATAAGTAAGCCGCACATTTTATCATGCATATACTGTAAGATACGGAGGGTGTACTGCCTTTAAAATCAAGCTTGAAAGCTTCGCAAGCCAGTCGATCTGAGCATAGCGGCTTTGTTCGCGTGTCTACGTACCTTAGGTGCCCATTGTCATGACGGCTGTGCAGTTTGTGCAAGTAAGATCCGGACTTACAAGCCCGAAATCCAGCATACGATCGCGTTTTCGAACATCGCGAGCGCTCTCGGTGCCAATACCAGAGCTGTGAGAGTACTGTATCGCCAAGAATCAGAAGGTGGGACGAAAGTAGGTCTACCGAGATTGTCTTCATTTTCACTTTGTATTGTGTTGACCAAAGTACGATGCCTTGACCCTGTCGCCAGCACCACTACAACAGTTGTATTCTAATGGACTCGATGACTGTACCTGCGTTACAAAAGGTTGCGTTGTATCCGGATTATTTTCGATATGCGTTATTCTGCTATTCTATTGCTAAACCCAATTCCGCGTTCTGAAACAAAACAAACACTTTCATCAAGTATTATACCATCACTGATTCCCACACGCCCGAGCAGTACGATGTCCTTAGATCGACTGTAAAAGATCATTCATCGTGGGTTGGCAAATCCTTCGCCTCCTCTTCAACCTTCTTTTCGTCGAAGTTCTGGTCAACATGTTTTCCTTCTCTGCATATGACAACACTGTCAGTTAGGAGCCATATCATCAATTGCGATTCATGACAAGTGTCTCACTCACTTGATATCCTTGCAAATCTGCTCAACAACATCACCTGCATAGTCGAAGTCGGACAGCTGTGTGCGACCCAGCATCAGTACACGACAGCAGGTTCACGCTTCACGGCAGAATGCGTGAATGTACATACATCGTTCCAGACTTGAGCCGAGAACCGGGCCCACCACTTGCCACCATGTCGATACTGGGTTGATAGAAACGGTAAAGATATGAGCCTACATCCGCTTGAACAAGAAATGCGATAAACTTGGCATGAAACACTCACGGCAGCAACGAAGGTATTGCCTTCAAAGCACTTGTCTTCAAAGTACTTTTGTTGCTTGAGCTGGTCACTGAGATCCTTAGGGTCAGGGATATGAGGCAGAGCGACGTTGACCTGGCACGTCACGAACTCATTAGCAAATGCGTTCATAACCTTACACGGAAACAAATTCGCTCACCATGGCAGCAGTGAGCTCTCCATTGGAGACATCCATGACCTGCGTTCCCCACTTCTTTCGCAATCTACGCCCTCCCCTACACACAGTATGCACATTAGTCAACTATGCCTCACCTTTGATGGATTTGAATGGGACTTACTGAACTGCAAGGGTGTGACAATAATCCCTAATCCTTTTTTCGCCTCCGATCGACCTTCGGAACTCGAAAGCGTACGTGATGGAGAAGAAGGGAGTCCAGTCTTGCGTTCCCGTCCATGAGAACTAACAGATCTTGTCAGCGGCAGTAGCAGTTGAACATGGGGTGAGCTAAAAACAATTGCGGTTGCAAGCTCACCTGGTCGACAAAGGACCATGGTCGATCTACACCTTCTGTTGGATACCTCGACGATTCATATCCCGCGGAAGTAGGGAACGACGACCGGATGAGGTATTGGTTTCTGTAAGCATTGTCCAGTGTCAGCCTTGAGCCTGGTCATTGATCAGCCGTCACCATCGAGAAGCTATGCTCACCTCATTGGCACATAGAGAACGGCTCCGCCTCGATGACTAAGGATGGGTCAGCCTTTCCTCCAAGGATCGCTATTTTCCTAATCCCTGATATAAATGACCTGACTGACCTCATTAGCCACTTGTGGCAGTTCTGCACAGCGGGAGACCAGTCAGTATCAATTCTCTCCAGACGAACAGTGAGATGACTTGATGCTCACAGAGACCCAGAAATCACAATCGGACCGCTTGACATCGACTTCTACTTGGCCCACGGCATGCGCCGCATCGACTATGCTCATTGCGCCGTACTTCTTACAGACTCGGACGATCTCCTCCCAAGGGTAAACGACACTGGTTTACAAGCGAATTAGTGAATAATCCACAAACAAGCAGTGAGTTCGTTCCCCCGATGCTATTGAGATAGACAGAGTCGACTCACCCAGGGTTGCTCGCGATAGCGTCAATGATCACCGCCTTGACCCTCTCATGAGGAGTGACACCTGTAGGTTTCGATAAGCCTGTGTAGTTGGGTATGGCAGGCTTGTTGTACTTCTGCAGTACCTTCTCGGTGATCTCGACTACACTCTTATGCGAGCATGGGAAAGTGACGTCGATGATCTCGACCTTTATCTGAGGGTGTTTATCGGCAACATACTTCGCCATCTGTCCGACAGCTCCATATGTGGTCGAGTCTACCATGAAAATGCTGACGGTGAGACAATGTGCGGAGTACATTATCATATGGCGGTGGGAAACGGACTTACAGATTGCAAGCACATCACCGTCTTGCCAGTCGAAATTGTTCAAGATTGTGTTGACACCATGCGTGGTATTAGGGACGATAACCAGTTCCTCATGCCTGGCTCCAATCAAATCTGATACCTCTTCTCGGACTTTGGTAAGAAGCGGCAGCCACGCCCGTCGCATGAAATAGTCCGGGTTGCCTTCTGTTTGGTCTGCCAGGGCCCGCATTTTCTCGATGACGGGACGAGGCGGAGATCCGTATGAGCCGTGATTCAAGTTGACGTCTGTGGGATGAAATGGGACGGATCACCTGCGAGTCAGTGTCGATCCTCCCTTACTGGAGTTTCGATATCGATCGGGATCTGTCACTTACAGCCTTTATTGAAGCCCCAGTATTTCAGCATATCATGGCCGAACCTAGGGAATCCGTCCATCGTCCGTCCCAAGATCTGGTTCTCTTCGCCATCTGCATGAGGATCATCGTCCGTGTTGGCAGATTGAGAGGAGTCGCCGGTAACGCCCGGCTCCAGCCGAAGCAGGTTCTGCCGCTCCCTGTCGTCAAACCAGTCCTCCGGGAGATTGTTCCAAGCAGACTCTTTGGCTCGCAAGAAATCCTCGAAGCTGAATGATGTGTCGATCGGCGAGTCAGCATACACGTTTCTCCTGATCGATGTTCCCCGTCAGGTAGATGAGAACAATGACGGTTTTTTTTTGTGGTTTATGTTGAAGGACATACCTCCATATCTTGGGCTCAAGCCTGTCGGTCGAGTCAGCCCAGAGATACGTCCAAGCATGCGTCATCCCTACGTCCAGACCACCTTGCACCACCGATGGTTTCTCATCGCCATTTGCCTTGTCCTCGTTCTCTCCAGCTCGGAAGGTGTCGAGAAACTTGCTCTTAGCCTTCCCCGATGCGTCCTGGACCTCCGAGCCTGCCTTGAAATGGTTCACGGCTTTTTCTGCTTCGAGGTTATCGAGCGCTACGCGTGTAGTGGGGTTTGACAAGGCGGGCGGCAGCTTATCGATCGTCGCTGCACGTGTCAGAGCTTGAACCGGAACTTTCACCCTTGAATACTCCTAATGCGATATACATGAGTTTGACCCGTATACTCGCATATTGATAGAAATCGGACATACTGTGCCTTCGAAGATGTCAAGAGCGTTTATGTCTGCGTACGACAGACCCTTGACCAATGTGCCACGGGTGTTGACTTCTTCGGACATGAGAACACTGAAAGCAATGTAAGCTCACCGCCTTTTGATACGCGGTTATGAGCGATGACTCACTCTCCTCGAGAAGCGATCATATTGGTCCTCTCCCGATCGATGATAGCAGGATATTTCTCTCCTTTGACAACGTGTCGCGTATAGTTCTGACGTTCGTCCATACATCAAGCACGAGCTGGTGAGCGGATCTGCCTGGAGCATTCATGGTCCACTCACGGGTAGGAGAGCATCCTGAAAGGTGAGACCTTGACATTTGTGACCAAGGACCCTGATTAACACCGCCGGCACACATAACGTGCCATAGAAAAAGCCTGATGACGGCGAGCAGATGAATGACCATGTCAGTCATCTGATTTTATCAATTGCAGCGGACGATGCGCTTACAGTCGTAGCTCTGCTTCTGAGATTCTGCGACCGTATCGGTTTCCGTGGCCATGATGAACTACGTCGGCGAGGTTACAACTAGAAAAGCGATATTCACAACGCAGCGATAGTCAAGCGTTAAGGTCAGGCTATTCACAAAAGTACACGCAGAGAGATGAACTGAAGATACAATGAGAAGAGTAAGAATATATACAGGGTTGGGAAAGTTCAAGGTGGGATCAGGTGGATGGGTGTTATGGAATTGTCTTTAGATCTGACTCAAGATATGGCTTAATGAGATCTCCTCTTCTCTTAAGCTTGCATCTCATCATAGCATCTCATTCATCCCCGGGGAGGATATACCGGCGATCCCCGTGGGGATGAGCTGCCATTGGTACAACCCAGTTTTCCGATAAAACCAAGTCACGTGATGATTGCGCTGAAAACTAGCATCTATCCTCTGAATTCTGGCGGTTGACGCGTATGTTTTGGTGATTCCCGATTGACCTGTATGTGAGTGTAAATGGTGTAATGTACTCGCTTCACTCGCATCCCTCGCATCCAATCGTGATCAATAATTCAAGCAACAACAGCGACTCAATTCACCTTCAAACCTGATCCTCTTCATTTGCTCTTGCATTGCTATATCTGCGTCTTCCTCTCACTCCAGTCAACCCGCGACAGCACTCATTCTTGGTTCTCAATACATTTACACCTTGAAAATAGTCTTGTTCAATCACAATCACCCCGCCACACCACCCGATCTCGTGGTCACGTCCCGCTTGGCCACCCAGACGGCATCTCATCCCATGTCAGACGATGACTTTGACGATGATTCCTTCTTTGTTGACGATAGCTTCCTTCAAGAGGTGGATAATATAGCAGCCTCAGCTCAGAATTTCCCTCAAAACAATGGCTTCGCGCGTTCCGTCTCTCTCGGTGATCCTTCAAGACAGGCAGTATCTGCTCAACCGGCGAGTCGAGGATGGACAGGCGTCCAAAGAAGCTTTTCTGGTCCTAGCACCAGACCACTTACCAAAACTATCAGCGCACCGAAGTCCTCAATATCAAACGTTACATCACACAGAACATCTTTGTTCGCGAAAAAACCAGCTCCACCACCTACACACCCTTCATCAGATGATTTCGATACTTTACCTCTTCCAGACGAGACAATAGCGGCTCCCGACTCTTTGACAAACCTTCGTCCACCTCAACCCGCATCTTCATCTTCTAGCAGACCAAGCTCCGGACAGGTCATTCCTGCTTCACGTCTGGGAATTGGTCGTGCAGCCAACGGAAGTAGCGGTTTCTTGCAGACGCACCTGAATTTTCGAAGGGAGAAGCAGAGTACGAAGGGCAAGCGATGGGATCGAACGCAGTTTGCGGAGACCGGGCGTAGGGTAGATGCTGGGAAGGGCAAGGGTAAAGTGAAGGGGAAGAGGAAATCTCGAGATTGGGAGGACGAAGATGAAGAGGATCTGGAGGACGAGGATGATGAGTGGACTGGCGCTTTGGCTCCCGCACCCAGGCCATTGGTTGATATGAGTGAGCAAGTTGCCCTGCTATTTGTCAAGATAGAATCTATAAGAGCCAACTAACCACACTGCCTTTAATCTCCGCTACAGATGCACCATACGAGCCACAGCGACACCTGCCCAATTCGGCTACAATAAGCACTTATATCTATCCCACTAATCGCCCGAAACGAGACTACCAATATGATATTGTGAAAGCATGCTTTGCCGACAACTGTCTCGTAGCACTACCGACCGGACTAGGAAAGACCTTCGTCGCTGGAGTGGTCATGCTTAACTGTAAGTCACAGACAACGAGCATCTTTTGTAGCAATGTATATCAGATCGGCTGACCATATCCATGTCATTAACAGTTTACCGGTGGTTTCCAACCGGCAAAATCGTCTTTTTGGCCCCTACACGTCCGCTTGTCAATCAGCAAATTGAAGCTTGTCAACTGTCATGTGGTATACCAAGTAAAGACGCGGCTGTCATGACGGGGCAGAGTGTGAGCGCTAAGGAGCGAACGAGATTGGTAAGTTTGTCACCCGACGAGTATGTGTGTTTGGAGGATAGCTAAATCTAGGCATATAGTGGGAAGACCGACGAGTATTCTATTGCACTCCGCAAACACTTGACAACGATCTGAAGAAAGGTGCAGTGGATCCGCGAGATATTGTGTTAGCTATATTTGGTGAGTCACGTGCCTGTGTTCTCTCTGAGTCATCTCGTGACTGGCCTGACCCGTTTACCCAAATCAGATGAAGCGCATAAAGCCTCTGGGTCATACGCATATACCACAATTCTCGCGTACATCACTGCACACCATCCTTTCTTCCGAGTTCTCGCCCTCACTGCTACGCCCGGAGCCGATGTGCCGAGAGTGCAAGCGGTCGTGGACGCTCTTCATATCTCGAGGATTGAAATCAGGGAGGCTGAAGCACCTGAGATCAGGAAGTACATGAATGAGAAGGTATGTCAATCAAAAATCATATTCGAATCGAATCTGTATCGTATAACCGTGATATCGCTGACAGCTCCGCACAGCACACCGAGAGACACGTTGTGCCTATGTCAGATGTGATCGAGAACTTTCGAGATCGATGGGCAGCCTTGATGAGGGTGAGTTCAAGCGGTAGCATACTCTTTGTATGACAGCTCATGTGTATACTCTTGTCTAGCCACATGTTGCCAGACTTGTTGAAAAGGATATTTTGAACGATCGAGATCTTGATTGTAAGCGGCTCAGACCATTCAGATTGACTGCAAAAAGGATGGAAATCGCTCGGGACAGGGGATCAAGCTTGAAATGGGCTTTCGGATCTCTGACTGCTCTGGAGAAAATGGCCCGGGCTATGGGTAATCTCGTGCGTTTCCCTTTTCCTGAGATCCGACGGATCCCGTTTCCCAACTGACAAACATCACTTGTAACTGTCAACAGCTCGAATTCTCGCTGGGCATGTTTCACACTACTCTCACGGAAATTGCAGGCGGTATGGACGCCGCAGGCAAGAAATCGAATAGTAAAGGTAGCGCCAACTCGATGCGCAACAATACCGAATTTCAGAAGTTGTTACGAGATGTAGAGGTGGAAATGAACATGATTCGAATCGGCAAAGACGGCAGGAGCAAAGCGGACAAGCATCCCAAAATGCAGCAAACGCTCGACTTGGTGAGCTGTCAGCCGTTGAGAGTGTTTCGTAGGTCGCTCATTCGATGTGTTCACTTGTAGCTTCTGGCCCACTTCTCTCAGGCCGAGGAGGAAGAAACTACCCTCGGGCAGAAGAATGACACACGTGCCATGGTATTTTGCTCATACAGGGCTTGTGTCCTTGACATTGTTGTGAGTAAGCATGGTTGCTATTGAACGTCGCGTTTGCTAACAAAGAATTATCGGCAATCAGGAAATGCTCAACCAGCATTCTGGGCTGTTGCGAGCCACCAAGTTCGTCGGTCAATCGGCTGGTAAGGGCGAAGACGATAAGGGATTCAATCAGAAGGAGCAGAAGAAGGTATATACATGATTTTGTCCCGTTGACGCCTGTCTTTTGCAGTGCTGACGCATGACTAATACAGACTATCAACGAGTTCAAAGACGGGAAATATAACATTCTTGTCTCTACATCAATTGGCGAAGAAGGTCTCGATATTGGAGAAGTCGACTTTGTGGTCATATACGACATGCCCAAACAATCCATCAAATTGGTATGTCAATACTGCTGTTTCGATTTATTGCCCAGTCTAAAGATCGCCAAACAAGTGTCAAGCTAAAGGACTGATCAACAAATGCACTTGCAGCTGCAAAGAATCGGCAGAACTGGCCGAAAACGAGATGGAAAAGTACATGTCTTGATGTCAGAGAACCGAGAAGACACGAACTGGGAAACGGCGCAGCAGACGCATCGAGATATCCAGGAGGAAATCTTGCATTCACGAAATCTTGAACTGTTCGAAGATGTCGAACCCTTGGTGCCCATCTCGCCTTTCCCAGACTGCATCGAGCAGGAGATGGAAATCGATCCATGGGACCCTACCGACCAGAAATATGGCAAAGCGCTCGCTGAGGCCGAGAAGACCGCGCGGAAGCAACGTGAGAAGCAAGAAGGGAAAAGCAAGTCGAAAGGAGAAGGCGGGAAGAAAGGCAAAGCAAGAGGTCATGAAGTTCCGGAAGGTGCAGATGGATTCAAGAGTGTTGCCGACTTGTTGCGAGGTGCAGGAAAGCTTGGTAAATCGCCGAAATATTTCAGTGATGAGGATGAAGAGGATCTCAGGGATCAACCGGTAACAAAAGCGAAAGGGCGATCGCGAACCTCTTCGACCACGATCAGCAGAAGAAAACGCAAGGAGCCATCCCCTATACGCTCAGAATCCGACGATGAGGAGGCCAATGAAGATTTGGAAGCTTTCTTCGCAAAAACTGACGGGCGAACCGCGAAGGGGAGATCGACTACCGCCTTGACAAATAAACGGGCTCGTCAGGAATCCCCAGTCAACTCTCGTTCTAAATCCACTAGCGAGCCCAAGGGGAAAAGCAAAAGGCCGTCTCTCTTGGATATCGACATCAATCCGGTTTCCGGAGAGGAGTCAGACATCACCAAACAGCCTAAAAAGGGGGTCACTTCGAGCAAGTCCAAGCGCTCCTCAGGAAAGGCAAAGGCTGAAGAGATTTTGCGAAGGAAACAAGCGAATCGAGATAAGGAATTGGAAGAATCCGCTCTTGACTTCTTCAATACCCAAGGATTGTTGCGTCGTCGAGGAGAAACCATCTCACCGATGGTGACTCCGCCTTCTTCGCCTCCTATCGTCAACCGTGCTATCGCACCTCGATCGCCGTCTCCTCAACGAGGGGATTCCGCTGTCTTATTGCCACCCTCGCCTGAAGTGACGAGGCTGAGACCCTCAAGTGCGGTCGAACGGCTGACACCCCGTACGGCTGCTGCGGTGGGTTTCAGTCAGATCGCTCCTGTCGATCTTTCTTGGGATCTCGACGAAGAAGAGATTTCGCCTGCGCTCAGACGACCCCAGACACCATCGAACAGAACAATGCTTCCTCCACCATTGCCATCCATCTCAAAGAACTCCCCCCCCGATACAAGCTCACCCTTGGACAACTCTGTATCAGCACATCCGAAATCGGCCGCGTCTACGCCTGTGTTACCCACCCAGCCTGTCAGGAGATTAGGTTTGGGCAGACCTCGAGCGAGACCTCCACCTGTCATCGTGTCTTCGGAAAGTCGACCATCGGCAGCTGGCTCACCATTTCAAGGTATTAGACCACCTGGCTCCAACTCTGCGATGGCAATGCCCAGTAGTGAACCCGACTCGCCTGTAGTGGCTATGAACAGATTGCGAAGGCGAGTGGAGGTAGAAAGTAGCTCTCCTGTTGTGGAAGAGCGACAAGTACCGGTCGAGAGGGCAGCGAGGCGGCGCGGACGGCAGGATGGTACAGCCAACCGGCATCGGCAGGAGGGCGCTGCTGGGGTTCAGCGCAGGCGAAGAGGCCAGATCGGCGCGGGAAACGAGCAAGTCCAAGGATACGTGAGTAGGCCAGACGTCATGCTTGACCGCAATGGTCACGCACACAGGCATATGAAAGGAACGGAGTCTTGATGAGCTAAAACTGTACTTTTTATATAGCTTGACATGGACGCCGAGCTCTCGGGGTCTGATTCGGGCGATTCTTCCGAGCATTCCTCGTCATCGCGCGCGTCTTCCTCAGATCTGCGCTTCGCTAACGATTTCGCCCCGACCCAAGCGCCGAAAGGATACAACCAACAAGCGGCATACCGTATGGGTTTAGGCACTCAAGCCAGAGATCACGGGCTCCATTTCAGACGAGATGCTAATGACGCGAGAACAGAATGGCTTGCTAAAGCCCGTAAAGCGGTACTACTCACTGACGACGAGAGTGACGGAGATCACCGTGGCGGTAGAGGAGGAGGAGGAGGAGGAGGAGGAGGCGTCGGCGGAGGGAGGGGAAGGATAGGGGATAGCAGTGAGAATGAGTATGAGCTAGGCAGTTTCGTGGTTGACGATGATGATGATTTGTAGCTTGTAGCCTAATTCTACCTATAGTTTTGATCATAGACGATTATGATATTGATATTAATATATATATATAATATCTCATGAGTAGTTTTTGACCTGTTGTTTGTACCATACATACTTTTTGAAGGCGCAAGTCAAAATTCAAACCGTTGAATAAGATTGAGGAAAAAGCGCCATGCATCACTACAAATAGGTACAGTACACAATGAAGTCTCAATTTATCATTGTAGAACTACTAATTTACTTCTGAGCTATCGACAATAACCGGTCCATCAACATGTACCGTACAACACATAACAGCACAGCAGCACAGCCCTTGATCTGATACCTCTCACGTTTACCGGAAAGTAGCGATAGAAGATAAAATTGGAATTTTGCTTCTCTCATACAGTATCGACGCTTTCACAATCAGCAGCTGTAAGCTGCTCTACAGCTGCTGCCAACCGGACATGTTAGTGTGCGCAAGCTAGGGTGAGATTTATCTAAATCAATTCGATCGTCGGCAACTCGGGTCGAATCACACAACGTGACGAAGATATGCATGATATCAATTCCGCTCATCCTTATCCGAATGCCCAGGAGATAAATGGGCATGGTACGACACGGATACGCTGAGCTACAAGAGGGGACATATACTCGGTACATCTATAAACTAATACAACAAAGACAAAGGATCTGCAAGATTCCGCCAAGTCCTTTCGCTGCTGAAAATGTCATACAGTATACACGGTCACGCAAGATAAGATTAGATAAAGAGCTGTGGCCAGTTCTAGAACTGTACTATACTCGCACAGCACATCGACTGGTGACGATGATGGTCACTGGTGACAGTGACCGGTCAATCGTATTCTGCCCTCCTTGCCTCCTTGCCACACTGACGCCTCGGGCGCGATGGTATGGACGTTTCGAATCGAGCGTGAAGCCGGTAATACCGCGAAAGAATCGATCTGGGTCTTGGACTCTTGTTTTCTCTTGAAGTGTGTTCATGGTCTATGTATACTTTTGATTTAGTGGTGTTGGGGGAACGAGAATGAACCGTTTGAAAACCATGTCAACGGGTCTGTGAAGTCCAACGATGTGCCATTCGCGATGTACTGATGAAGACGGAAACAAATTCCCAATGTAGAGTTATGCTTATCAGTACAGTCCCGCTTAGCAGAATTCAGAATTCGGTTCTAGGGGGTTGAAGCTCGTACTGGACTCACTGCTAGACGGACATAATGGTCGATACCCTCTGTGAGATTCAACGTGGCCATATCGAGAGCTACGCAGGTTCAGCTACGTCAGTCACTAGGATGCAGCCCGCGCCTAACATAGGGAAAGAGGAGAAGCAGGGCAAAGCAAATACTTGCAGCGAATCACTTACTGGAGTTGGTAAAGTTGGACAACTTCTGCATATCATCCACCAAGACAGAGTATCCCGTGACGTTGTACACGCTATCGACAGAGTTCATTGGATCCCAAGCTAAGGTCGATGAAGTGGTAGCGTTCTTCCAGAATTCCGGAACGAGTGTTCCAGAGTTCGCATCGCCGACGAGCTGCGCATGTTATCATCACCGAGATGCAAAGGACAAAGCTGTGTCAGCGCATTGTAACATCTCCGCATCCGCCTCGACACACAGTGATTGATTATGGGAGCAATAGCGGAAAAGGGAAAACAAGCAAAGTCCGTGAAAGTAAGGCAGATACAACGAGACGAAAACGATACGTGATCTCACAGAGCTTGTGACTTGGATGAGACCATCCCATCCCCACCGACCGACACCATCCAAGAACAGACCTAATGCGAAAGCTTGTCCGAACAGTGAGATCCTGTTGGGCAAGGATAATACTGGTATAGCGATCAGAGCGAGCAGATAGTGATGAGGACGTAGGCTGAAGCCTGGAATCACCGCTAGAACGATGATGAGCGGTATTAGGCCGATATATCTACAGAAGCCAAACAGTTGGGTCAGTGTCGATCTCGTTCAAGATTACAGGTTAGCGTCTGAGACGTCATTGGTCAGTTGACTCACCGGATGATATAATATCGTAGCAAGCCATACTTTCTCATTGCCCAGGCTTGTACCAAAACGACAACGACAACGATGATAATGATGATGACCAAAGTAATGATTCCAGCGGGATCGAGGGCATCGTACCCCAGCCTCGTGATCGGCAACCTGGCGAAAATCGTATGACTCTCCACTCCCAGCCAGAACCCAAGTCCTTGCCACAAAGCCACCTCGAATGGTAAATCGCTGATTGCAAAACCTTCTAGAGTCCGCTTGAAAGAGATCTTCCACATCCAGTATCCAGCGACAAGTACCGCCGGGAGTCCAGCTATGATGGTTTCCCAGTCCGGTGGGGTTTTGGGCGGGTCGGCGAATAGAACCAAGTGAAAGTATCCGCCAACAAGTAGAATTATGAATAACAGAGAAGTAGGCGGTCTTAAAAATAGCGTAGTCATGAGGAGACAAAAGGCGTTGAAACCTGTCACGATGAAGTGTAGATCTAGACATCCGGTAGTCGAGTGCGAGGAGAGTCGGAAAGCTCCCGGAAAGCTCGGAGTGAACCTGGTCGAGTTGAGCCCGCCTGAAAAGGATGAGACGAAGTTTGACGCGCCCTCGGGATACGGTAAAGAATGGAAATTCACACATCCTCCTAAAGTGGATGATATCAAGGATGAGTGGATAGCAGAAGCACACAGCCACGAGTCGGCGCTGGCAGCACACCCAAATAACAATCAGTATCGATCGGTGAGCTTGTGACGATCGAGTCCGTTACTTTAGCTCACCGGTACGTGCCATTCTCATCCCCGCCGCCAATAACCAAAGCCTGCTTCTCGACCTTGCCATCCCCAACCCATCGTTTATTTCCTAACGACGTATCTCTACATCCTCCAAGACATCTGAACGTCCGTCCGTCGATCCTCTGAAGACTGGCTTGACATTTCCCTCCGCCTAAACCACAATTATCAGGCGGCCAATCGTCCCATGGCGCCGCTGTACAGCCTACTATCTGAGGGGCATTGGTGAAGTAGTATTGTTGTCGGACCAGGATGATGAAGCAGCCTATCCAGACTAACAAGAATGGGTAAAGTCCTTTCGGATGGCGATGGCGGCGGAAGAATTCGTCGGGAAAGAAGGTATACGATTTGGTGAAAAGAGTCGAGGAGAGAGATATTGATGTTGTAGGCGGCGGTAAAGATGATACAGGACTTGCAGGCCCCAGGACCTTGGTAATTCTATCCGACGCTCGCCTGTAGATTCGGTGGGTCTTGTCGAGATTGGATTTCCACATTTTCGGGGCTTTTTCAAGTCAACAACACTGATAATAGATGGCGATGATGCTTTACAATTCGGGAGCCATCTGGTTTGAATCCAGGCGAGTTAACTTTACAACGCAATTGTCCGTCTCCGTGATATTTCTCCAGTGAATTTGACTAGCTCAAAGATAATCCTTCCATCCCTTATCCGTGGATCCGATCCAATTCGATACAAGAAAAACAAACATTAAATCCTTCAATGTATACACATGTAATATACAAAGCTAGTTGCCCAGAGGTACGGCCATAAGATCGGGAGCGAGATCGGGTCGCCGACGACCGAGGGCTAGCTAGCTAGCTAAGCCAAGTGTGTGATCCGTACTCGAAGGACGGCCAGAAATTGCGTCTTATATGCGGCAATGGACCAAATGTGATCCTTGTGTGACACCAATTATGAAACGAACGGGTGTGAACGGTAGGCATGGACCGATAAGGGGGCCAGAGAGACAAAGGTGAAGATTGCCGATGTTCAAAAGGAAGGTGGGTGGGTGTCAACAACACTAATCCTAGATCTTGAGCTCGATTTTTGATCTTGGTTATCGGCGCCGAGCCAAACAAACACCCACACCCACACACACATGCCCATGCCCTTCACCTCCACTTGTCATGTTCTAAACAATGGGTCAATGGTGCTATTATCAGGCTCTTGGGGCGAAATGATCATCATGTAAAAGGTGTCAGCCTGATAATATCTATACCTATTCCTGAGACACGTGTCGCGTGTGTTTTCTAATATTCCCCAATAATAATCTGTCTCGCTGATCGTCCGATTATTTCACTCCAGCACCAGCTCCAGCACCAGCTCCAGCTTCAGCGCGTTTCTAAACCTCTGGTTACTCGCACGGCTCCTGATACTTCCGACTGTACCATCATCGCATACCGCACCTGTTGTCTTCTTCATCTCGTACCTCTCTCTTCATAAAGAGTTACATATATATATACCCCCATTCCTCCAAAACTGAAAAGGCCAGGTCCACGAGTAAAAATGGCAGCCATCTTTGATTTCCTCGAAAGTCTTCCAGTGGACGCTAAAACACTCGGTTCTATCGTCTGTTTCGCTTTCATCCTGGGTTATGCGCTCATTGCTCAGCGTGAGTATCCTCTACCGTTCATCAGTTATATCTGCTGTCCTCAAGCAGGCAGGTTCTACGCCAAAACTGCCAAGTCCACATACGCAGAAGGGACCGGCATCGTGATGCGTGTGATCGCTGACTTTTTCTTTACTGTTCGTAACAATATAGACCTCGATGGAAAGAACCGAAAGGTGCTTGACCCAGTCGAGTGGAGGAAGTTCAAGCTCGTAGCGAAGGATCATCTGTCTCACAACACTGCGTTGTAAGTCAGCTGGCCAAGGTTGAGCAGAGTCACCTTCTGTCGCCTGCAACGAGCTGATAGATTTGATAATCTGATTTTAGGTACCGATTCGGCCTTCCTAAGCCTACCGACTGCCTCGGTCTCCCCGTCGGACAGCACATCTCCGTCGCTGCCGAGATCAACGGGAAGCAGGTCGTCAGGTCGTACACTCCGACCACCTTAGATGACGACAAGGGACACTTTGACTTGGTTGTCAAGGTGGGTCTTCCATGAACGAAGTCACACTTGTTTCCCGACGAAGAGCCGCAACGTGTTTCGTGATGGCGCAGTTACACTGACATCTGCTTGAACTGCTAGACCTACGAGAAAGGAAACATCTCTCGATTCCTCTCTCTCCTCACCATTGGTCAGGAGGTCCAGATCAAGGGACCCAAGGGCAAATTCCACTACACGTGAGTAAAGTCCTCCTAACCTTGTCCTATCTTGGCATTGTCCTTGCAAAGCTTGTCGAGGCACTCGCTGCCACCGCGCTGTATGTTGTCCTCAGCTAATCAGCTAGTTGCCTCAAACAGTGCCAACCTCGCCCCCGCTCTTCTTATGATCGCCGGTGGAACTGGTATTACCCCCATGTACCAGATCATAAAGTCCTCGCTCAAGAACCCCGCCGACAAGACCAAGCTTGCTCTGATCTATGCTAACGTCGAGGAGGACGACATCTGTGCGTTTGAGCCTAAGCTCAGAAACGGGCTTCACAATCACGTCCCATTCCAGGAAATACAAGTTGATGCGTGGCTTTTCCCTCCTTACAGTGCTCAGGAAGGATCTCGAGGCTCTTCAAGCTTCGTCTAACGGTCGATTTACTCTCTACGTGAGTATTGTAACCTTTCACGAGATCCGACCCGTCCTCGAGGAGGTTGTCTGGAATAAAATTTTATCGGTGTACTGATCGTTGGTATCGCATCTACGCAGCATGTCCTCAACAAGCCCCCTGCCAACTGGGAAGGCGGTGTCGGCTTCGTGACCAAGGAGATGATTGAGAAGCACATGCCTCACGGCGGTGTTGGTTCGTCGACGCATGGCGAGGGTCACAAGGTCTTGATGTGTGGACCGCCTCCCATGATCAGTGCGATGAAGTGAGCTTGGCGTTACGATTACGATTTCGACGATGTTCACTAGTGAAACACCGGTTTCTGGACTAACACCTGATCTTGTTATTATAGGGGCCACCTCGCTGCTATCGGTTACCCTGCTCCCCGAACTGTATCCAAGCTTGAGGACCAAGTCTTCCTCTTCTAAGCGTTATATCGATACCATGGAGCGAGAATGGAGTATTTTAGAACCCCGCACCGTAGGCTTCTCGACCGCGACGGATAGACACCGATCACGCAGGGGAATCGAGCGAGCATTATGGCTATTCGGAGCTGGAAACTCGAAGCGTGGGACCGCCGCACGATAGAACGATCTCTAGATGGAACGCACATTAATTACATCGGACGGAAGTATTGAAGAGATGAACGATAATGCGAATGTTGATCGCATCACCCTATGCCCCACTGTCACTGTTGCCGATGTCATGACGAAGATAATAATTCATGGGACCGCGCATCGCGCTGCAATTAGGTCGTGCCTGTCTATTTTACGACAAAACTACGGTATAGATCAAGTACTGAGATTGTCCATTGATGAACGGTATCATCCAAAGCTAACCCCTTGTGGTATCTGTATGACGGGTATATATGCTGCAGTAGCTGCTCTCCGGGCATCTGACGATTGATTGCCTACCTCCATATAATCGATTGACTTCACTTCTTGGTCTTTGGACTGATGTCATATTCGCTCCCTCCGCCATCCCACGGTCAATGATAGAGACTTTCTCTACCATTCTTCCCACTCCCCAATGCAGCTCCAATCACCTCGCTCCTCCCAGCACCTGGTTCATCGAAACCACCAAAGCTATCTCTTCCTCCTCCAGCTCCAGCGATGCGTCCGTAGAGGGTTTGGGTACCTGGATAATGGGCGTTGTAGTCGCTCATATCCGCTGAGAACATTGTGTTGCCCGATGCGCGATACGTCAGAGCACCCGTCTGAGGCTCATATAGGCTTGGTAAAGTATTCTCGCTATCCCGATTTCCTGCTCGACCGTTCAAATCTCTGGCAGTGGTGGTGCGGGTGCTGATGTTTCTACTTATGCCCGCACCATCACGGGTGTCGGAAGAAGCTGGGGCCGCTGAAAAGTCTAACGAGGGGATCTGACCTGGACCGTGACCACTGTTGTTATTGTTGTTGTTGACTTCGGACAGGCGGCTTGAGAAGTATTTCCTAGCGGCAGCTGGTGGGATTGCCGACAATCTCGTTTTGGTCTTAGCTCTCAAAGCATTCTCATCACCCTTGAAATCTTGTGGGGACAGTATCCCTGCACTCATACTTGATTCTGACCGGCCTGACATGCCCGACATGCCCGACAAAGCTGATGATCGTCTCGAGAGCGGTGCCGAGGAGAAGTCTATCGAGTCCGCGTTGTAGGTTGATGATCGCTTGCCAGGGGCCAAATACGCCCTGGAAGGAGGGAGCGGTGCCAGAGCATTGTAATCTTTGTTCTGACTTGCTGTGGCCAGTGCTATATCCGTTGACGTTAGACTGATGGGTCTTTCAGCTAGTCGCTGAGTGGTCGTTTTATAACCTTGGTCATTTTCAGCATGTTTGCCTTTTTTGTTCTTGTTCTTGTTCTTGTTCTTGCCCTTCCCTTTTGTCGTGGTAGCTACGGCGGTAGGGCTGAATTCTGCTCGCTGCGAAGAGAGGGGTGTCAGACCGATCGTCATACCTGATCCGAATCCGAAGGGAATGGGCGGTGCAGTTCTTGGTTCAGCAAACGCCGAAGGATCAGACATCAACTCGGCTGTACGTCTCTTCAAGTCTGTTTGACGGGCATGATCACGCTCCACCAAACGGGAATTGCTCCCTGCTACCATATCAAGGAACGATTTGCCCCCTGGACCCCCTGGTCCATCCCCACCTTCAATCGAAGGGTAAGGGTATGGTATCCGTTTCTTGGGTTTGGAGGAAGAAGAGGGACGGTGCCGGGTGATATACCATCTCCAAATCAAGAAAAGGAGCACGAGGAGAGCTACACCTCCTGCTATACCACCGATGATGGGTGCCCATTTGGCAGTACCACCCGAATTCGCGTCGTCGTCCTCGCCACCATCGGAAGATCCCGAAGAGCCGGAGCCCGACCGGGAGCCGGAAGATGAAGATGAAGATGATGAAGAGCTTGAAGTAGAAGACCCGTCCGATGTGCTTGTTGCGCTTTTAACGGATGTCGATGTCGGTGTTGGTGCAGGAGAGAAGGAGCGGGAGAGTGTAGTCGGATAGGAGGTAGGTGACGGAGAAGCCGAGACTGTCTTGGCAACATCTGTGATGATAAGATAGAAAGGGTGGATGTGGTATTGGCAACAAAGTCCGTTGGTTCCGTTAGTTGGTGTTTGGCAATGTATGAAACAGGGATGTCAGACTTTTTCCGCGGGTGGTAAGTAGGGGTTTTGAAGTATTCTGTATTCTGACTCACCTTGCTCGAAAGTCTTTCCAGACCAATAATGATATGCAAAAAGCGGTATAGCCAAAACTGACTGGTCGAAATCGAGTCTACATCACGAGTACAGGTACATACAGGTACAAGTACGAGTTCGGTGAGATGTTAGCTCTGGTTGTCTCGGTGTACAAAAGGATGTCGATGAACTTACCCCGTAGTATAGGGCTCGCAAGAGCTGGACCAAGCTTCTTCAGAAGGGAGTTCTGTACTTGGCCATTGGCAGAGAGCGCATGCGGACTAGTCGTACAAGACGAGTACCACAGCGAGTGATTTTTCCAGTCAGCCACGGGTTTGTGACCCGGTTAATCTAGCGTTCTCGATTCTACACAAAATCCCCATTTGATACAGTATCTGTACCCGTACTCACCATCAAGCTATACGATACAGAGTTGCATTGACACCTTGACGCCTGGCTCGAAGGTGCGTTGTAGGAGAAACTCGAGTCGCCCAAAGGCGGGACGTTGATGTATGACGTCTGCGGCAGACAGAGGGATTGCATCTTGGACCATATCAGGCTATGTACAGTACGTACAGCGATGTCAGTGTGTGGTATTTCATAGCATCTTCGGCGTTAGCGGGGCAGAAGGGGTTCACAAATCAGGCCAGTTCTGGTGACTGATGAAGAGGACGATCTGGACCCCAGGTATTGAAGGGGTATTGTGTATCAGCGCAGATACGTCTCGCACTCACCATGGCGATTCTCCGGCCTGATTGAACATCCACTTGGTACTATCGCTCGACTCGCAAGTCGCGTTCGTCGTCTGTGCGACCACTTCCAGGCGACTGAGCAAAATCGCCCCTATTGCCACCAGTCTTGACCACCGGCTTCTGTCATTATCCCCTCCCATTGCGCTCAAGAGAGGATGCGGTCTGTGAGAGCCTTGGAAACCCCGATCGAATTGAAGAGAGCAGTTTCTTGAGATACTTGCCGTTTTCAGTTGACTTATCGATTCCTCCGTACTTTGGTGTTTCTCTCCGCGAGGTCTTAGATCAGATAGGTAGGGCTTGTTGTCTGCTGTCTGCTTGCCGGCGAACAACTTCGTTTATGGGATGTCAATACAGGCACAGTATGTTCTGTTTCGATCTTCGGCCTTCAAGGCATCCAGAATGGTGTTGAGATTGGGCGTAAAGGCTCGTGTTGGTACTGTCCTTCAAGAATAGTCGAGACAAAGCGATCTCAAAATTTGTAGTAGCAATCAATACTATCGATACAGTAGGTCAAGAAACAGCTGGTAGCCGTTTAATGCAGACCAAGTCGGAACATTACGAGCCTGCCATCCAAGCCTACGACACTCGAACGTTCCCCCGTTCACATCACGGCTGACCTGTTTGTTTGGGCTCACAACAAACGTGAGAGAGAATTTCAGACCAAACATAGTGTACCGTATCTAGCTGAAACCCCTGGAAATTCCTCCTTTATGACGACGAGACGGAAAAAAAGAACAATGGATCGGATCGGACCCTCATTCATTGTCCTTTCATTCGTCCGTCTCGTAGTCAGGATCAGTATCGGACTGAGGACTATCCGTACGTTGTAAGCGATAATGAACGTCCAATCCTTTGATCCTGGTGTTTGAACATGCGGTAGCTTACTGTAGCTCGCAGCTACGAGGATATGAGGATGATCTACGATCTACATGGTTGGCCGCCTGGTGATTGAATGCCGATAGGAAGAAAGATCAGCGTCCTTTCCAAGGCGGCGGGGTCGCAATAGTCAACATTGACCTCGAGAGTTCCGCTGCTGATATGGTCTGTAATCTTGGGCTCGGTCAGTAATCAAGTTCTGGAAAGCTAGAACCGAGGCCCCTTCCTTCCTCCCTTCCTGTCACGTGTGATTGTTCCCTTTGACAGCGACCACGCTGACAAACAGAGTAAACATTGCTCGCCGCGACCCTTGACCTTTTGCTCAATTTGAGTCTTAGGATGGGGTTCAGATGTGACGTCTATACACTCTGCATGCATCGATGTACATAATCGAATCGTCCAAAAGGCGTTGGCGTGTGTGGACTACCTCCACCGAGCCGAAGCATGCCAATGGATGTGGGTGCGAGCACGCGAGAGACATAAGGTCAATACCCGCGGCCACTGCCCGGGCGAATCCGTGCGTTGTGTTTGGTGTTGCCCTACTCCTGCTTTGGACAACATGATATACATGATATCATCTGACACCGACAACGACACCGGCTTCTACTTCGCCCGTCTTTTGCTTGGCAGCTTTGAGTTGAAGCCCATCCTTCGTTTCCGTTATTCCCTAAACAAGATCAATACTGCATTCAGACCAAACCAGAGAGAAAGAACCTAGCCTCATCTTCCAAGCTGAAACGACGACTCCGAGTTCTCTAGACGCAAAAGCAGAATTACCGTGAGACAAAGTCGGAAGGATTTTGACGTAGCTAGTGTCTGTTTTTTCGGTGTCGACAGCACCATGTCCCAGCGATCATCCAATCATTCAACCTCCCATGCGGACTCGGAGCGAGGATTAGAGTCGGACGGCGTCGTCGGCGCCAACGACGCGGCTATCCCTGCATATACGCCTACATCGCTTGATCAGATTGACAAGGTAACGTTTGTCATACTCAACTCATCCTATCCGATGACCAAACCTGCTTTCACTATCTAATAGTCCAGTCGCCCCGGTCCCCTCATGGACGGACTAAGAACGACCAGAACAAGGCCCGCTGATAGATTGCGATTCCCAATTCGTCGCCTTGCCTACTTGCAGATCTATGACAAGCTGAACAAACGATTCGATTCGCGAGTAACGCATACCCTAGCCTATAGGCTATTTAACCTCAAGCAACTCGCGTATTTGATACAGGATAATGAAAGCAGGATACAAGCGGCTGTGTACAAGGATCTGGGAAAGGGAGGATTCGATGTCTCTTCCGGTGACGTGAGTACAAATGACGTCTGGTGTCTTCCACCATTTCATTGCAGTCAGTCATTGTACCGAATAGCTGATAACATCATTTCGGACACACCGCGACTTCACTCGATCTCCCTGGTATTTAAACAACATTCTGTGTTGCTTCGACGATACTTTGTCATCGCGTACCCGTTGCGATCCTCATGGAGCAGCTCTGGCCTATCCTCAATGAGATTGACTTGGCTGTTCGAAGGGTAGAGGGGTGGATGAAGGATGAATCGAGGGTATGGGATGCCATGCTGGCTTTCAAGTCGATGCGTGAGTGCCTCTACGGCCCCACACTTCCCCGAAGGGTCCGCGGAACAGCGCTAGAGTCCGATTTCCGTTCTCTACCTTCGTGATGAAATCTACCATGTTCATCTGAATCTCAACCCGATCAAGCTAATCATACTTTATCGCTCAGGTCCAAGGGTAAAGAAGCAACCGAAGGGTGTAGCCTTGGTGAGCTGTCGTCATGTATTTCTTCTTGGTTAAAACCAGCATAAGAATTGCAGATCAAGATCGACTAACACGCATGCGCGCACAGATCATTTCCGCTTGGGTACGTCCGATCCACCCAACACATCTGGTAACCAGTGCAATGTCAAACGTGATTCTGTCGCTCATGCTGAATATTTGATGTTCGCATTGCAGAATTACCCCTGGCAGCTCACTCTCTCGCCCTTCGTTGGAGCTATTGCAGCCGGTTGTCCAGCCGTATTGAAGGTCAGTCAAGCGCCGTTATCTGCATCCATACTGGACCGCATTGGGTCTCGATATGGTATTCGGTGGTCTGATAAGAAAAGGCCTGCCTTGAGCTTTTCGATTTCGCTTTTGCTAATTGAAGATGATTTTAGGTATCGGAACACGCCCCTTCCTCCTCAGCATTACTAGCCGAACTTCTGCCTCGATACCTTGACCCTGAGGGATACGCGGTGGTACTTGGCGCCGTGGAAGAATCGACAAGATTGCTCGAGAAGCCATGGGGCCATAGTGAGTATATCTTCCCTCCTTAATTTCTCCTCGGCAGTCGCGAGTCGCAAGCACTTGGGCTGTCGACATGGCTAAGGTTTTCGGATCAGTTTTATATACAGGATCTGGCAGCGTCGGGAAGATTGTAGCTACTGCGGCGGCTAAAACCCTTACGCCAACAACCCTCGAAGTGAGTGACTGAGCTTTCAAGTCATTCATTCGCATTTCGAGTTGAGGAGGACTACGGAGATGTATAAAAGCTGATCTTCAAGCTGTGTAGCTTGGCGGAAAAAGCCCGGTAGTGGTTTCGAGTTGTGCCAATCTTAAGATTGCCGCTAGAAGGATGTTCACGATTAAACAAATGGCAGCAGGTCAGGTGAGTTCCCCACACGTATACACTCGTTTTCATGCATCAAAAGCGCTCGCTAAGTGTCTCATCTGGTGTACAGATTTGTAGTGCGTACATGTGGCCCACCAGTCGTAGTCAATGAACGACATGCTGATGAGCGGTGAACAGTCGCACCTGATTATGTGCTTGTCGCCAAAGATCGGGTCGACGAGTTCATCAGTGTCTGCAAGGAGACGTGGGTTATTCTCAACCTGCCCTCTCGCTGTGAGGTGCGATGGCTGACAGATCGATCAAACAGCCTCGAAACGTTCTTCCCGCCATCACCATCACCCCAGTCGTTCCTCCATACACCCCAATCGTCGTCACTACGAAATGAAGGCGATCTGGACCGTATGCTCTCTTACCTTGATGACGCGGAGCGACAAGGTAAACTCGCCCACCGGGGTGAATTGGACAAGTCGACTAGGAGATTAGGAATCAGTCTTGTCAAGCTGAATGAAGAAGCCATTGGGGAGAGTGGGAGCTTGAAGGGGTTGGTGGAAGAAGAGATATTTGGGCCCGTTATTGGGATTGTTCCTGTTCAAGTGAGTTGAGAACTTCGAATGACCGCTTGAATCGTCGATGCGTCGTGGAATGGAACCAGACAGCGCGAAGCTGACCCTTAGCCAGGACGTCGCCGCGGCTATACGTTACATCAATGCTCGACCGAGACCGCTGGCATTGTACGTTTGCTCAGGTAGCCGAAAGGTGTTCAAAAAGGGTGAGTGATCTGACATGATACTCGTATGGGGAGAGTGTAGCTCACGTAAGAACATTGTGAGTCCAGTCGTCGATGAGACTTGGAGTGGATCTGTCACGTGGAACGACTTTGCATTTGCGACATACGGTCAGTCATATAGAGAGTAGAGCACTTGTCAATCACAGTCGCTGTTGGCTGACAATTCCATCTTGACTATGTGACAGCTCGAAATCTGCCCTTCGGCGGCGTCGGCGCCAGCGGATGTAAGTGTTCAGCCTGAGCGATACCCACCCGACATGTCAAGCTGACTTTGTGTTAAACCTGTATAGGGGGTTCATATCATGGTAAAGACGGGTTCGATACCTTTTCTCATCACAAGGGTGAGTGCATTCAGCTGCCGGCCATATAAAATCGAGCCCGCTCTGTTGAGCTGACCAAGGGACAATGCGATTTCTAGCTGTTCTCGAAATCCCATATCTGTAAGTGCGAGTCATTTGCGGAACATGTCAACATTGATAAGTATTAACGAGGTGTAACTGATCCAATCCAGCTTCGAACCCCTCATGTCCCTTCGGTATCCACCCCTGAACAAGATCAAGAAATCTCTATTCAAGTTTCTGTTGTGCTCAGGTATACAGTTCTCTCGTCCTGTATCTGTCGAAGGCGAAGAAAATAGACTGAGACGCAGGAGAGTGACGCGCTGGGTCGTGGGCGTGATTGTAGTACTGGTTGGAGCCTACATCGGCGGATTGGGTCTATTCTCAAAAGGATACTGGCACTGAGATGTCCCACGATCGGGGATCCAGAGACACCTGCTCTGTTCCGTTATCGTATCAGCGAATGCTCTTATGGTACTAATGATGATGATACGTTTTACTTCTGGAAATAACATTGGCATCATATGCCTGATTTCACTTGTACAGTACAGAGCCATGTATCGTACTCGTATCGGATAGCCGTGACATATGTAGATAGGCAGTGTAGCGGAAGCAAGCAGGTAGAGAGCAGGCGTGCCTTAAAGGGGGAATGGATGATCTTATGTGATTAGGGAGAAGAGATGCTGTAATCTGAAACGTTACAGAGCGTGAGGTGATCGGATAGGGAAGGTAGCTACAGTATAGCTAGGCCTGCTGCAGCTGGCATGCTGGCATGGCCATGTGTCCGTATGTTTGGTGTGTGGAGCGTAGTAGCGGTCGTCGCGGTACGAGTAGGGAACGGAACTCAGCCCCGCAGCGTATCACCGTACGAGTACCGCACTCGTCTCAACACAGCCCCTCTTGCCCACTTGGTGATAAGGGATACATCCCATCGCATATCATCGCATATATGGATGAAATTTGCTACTTGCTACTGTATATCTTTACCTTTCACCCTCAATATCAATAAAATACTTGCCAGCAAAAACGACGAGGTCCGCTAGCCCGAGTTCGAACCTTCTGGTCTCAAAGGAAAGGAAGCTGGGAAGGAGCGCAACCTAATCTCTTAATAATACTAGTAGCTATCTTATACTTAGCTCCGGACATAAAGGACGAAAGCACCCCTCCTGCTTGCACCAGACTGAACAGACAACTGCCCCAATTCCCCCCTCAACCACACCGCCAAGCGTTGTACAACAAGTGAACATAGCATCTGGCAGCTCAGCCAGCATATCACCGTGCATCGCTGCATCAAAAAGAACAAGCGACCGCATCACACACCTCTGACTCCGGTAGCAGAGAACCGGCCGGGAACTCAACGCGAGTAGCACAAACAATCTTGCGTCTTCGAATAAACGCGACATGCCATCAGACGCGCCCGGTTCAGGCTTCCGACGACCTCTGACCCTCTTACCCTTTTCCGGCGGTCCATCTTCTTCCCGTTCACCGCATATCCGTACCCCACCTTCCTCATCTACCAGCTCATCATTCTTCACGACAAATTTCAAGAACCCCTCGTCCTCTTCTTCGTCTTCGTCCTCGCGTCGGTCGCTCTTCAGTAGAATCATGTCGGGTTCAGGCGGAGGTTCGAGCTCGGGCGTACCACGTCCAATCTTAAGGGGCATATTATTCGTGACTGTCTTGGTGGGACTACTGTTGCTCTCGCGAGCTAGTAAAAATTCGCAAGATGGAGTATGGGACGCGAGTTCATGGTCGGACAGAAGAGGAGAAGGTCAAGGAGTCGGGATGAAAGCTGTGCGGAAAAAGTTTTCCAATTGGTCAGGTGGAGCAGCTGCAAACCAAAATTACAATGACTATCGAAATCGGAATCCTAATCCAAAACTGTTCAACAACAACCAAGATGCCCCAGAATACGATGTTCAAGACGATGAGTCATCGTATGACGCCGAACCTGCTCCTCATCCTAATCTCTCTCGTTTGAATTACACGTTACCTACACCTGTACATCCTGGGAAGTCAAGAAAGATAATAAAAGGCACCAACCCCGAGAAATACACGTATCATCCCTTACCAACTCTCGACGAAGCCTGGGCGTTTCTTCATCCGCTGCTGAAGGAGGTCAAAGACAAGACGGATGCTGTACCGAGGGAACACGAGTTGACGCATCCCATCTTCCAGCCTTTCTTGACTGAGAATCTCGTCCAGAGGTATAACCACCTCCGGATGAGTTTTGACCAGGAACAAGGAGATTGGGTGTTGGAGACCAAGAGGAGGTGGTTGCTAGTCACTGTCTGCAGGCAGGTCGCCGGTAAGTCTTGTGCACCGACACTTCCCAATCGCAATTGAAATACGGTATGGTTGTGGTAGAAGGAAATTTGCTGATCTTCTGCTCTTCCCGCATCTTCCAGGCATGCTGGCGGACTGGTTTGCGGCGTGGACAGTGCTGGCTGATTTCTTGGGGCCTGAATCATTGGTCTTCTCCCTAGTTGAAGGTGATTCGGCCGATGGAAGGTGAGTTGGACGCCTATCCTGCTCCTCTACACCCAGTCATAAGGCTGCTGCATATCGATGGGCTTGGCGTAGTATGACTGGGATAGCTTGTACGTTTGCTAACAATTGCACTTCACCGGGTCCTTTCTCATCATTTGCAGCGGAGAGATCTTGTCTCAAGTGATGCGCGCACACCTCTTACACATCGGTGTACCACCTGAAAACATCCACATCAAGACATTTGCACCCAAGTTCGACTGGGAGAAAGTTCACCGAATAGAGCAGCTCGCCGAAATGCGAAACGAAGGGATGAAGCCCTTTTTCGACTCGCTCCCTTCTGGCTTATCACCAGATGGTCAACCTTGGACGGGCATCGTGTATTACAACGATGTCTACTTGAGCGCAACACATTTCTTGGAGCTCATGCATCAGCATTTCAAGCAGGATGCCGATATGACTTGCGGTTGGGATCATGCCGGAAGGTGGTTCTATGATGGTTGGGTTGGAAGGGATATGTCGGGTGATCTGTATACTCCTTTCCCCGTGAAAGAGGAGGACAAGGATCTGCCGCAAAAGGTGAGCAGCATACATATCTGCACCATGCACTCAAATCACCAGGTGCTTTACCAACCGGGTAACAACGCGGTAAATCCTCTGGTGAAGGTAAGCTGATCCATTCTGTATCCCACTGCAGCTCTTCCCGTCATCACCAGAGACACTCCGACGATACAACCGCATGCTGCCGTTCCAAGTCTTTGCTGGCTGGAACGGCATCACAGTCTTGAATCCGCAACCTTTCCTGCCACCGTACAACGTAAAATTCAGAAGGGGTAAACCCCGAACGAACGACTTCTGGGAATGTCAAGCTTCAGAATCGAGTTTCATCTCATGGGATTTCTGGAAATATGGATTTGGCAAGATTCAGGTCGTTCCTGGAGTGCATGCGACGTATGGCAAGGAAGATGCTATGCTTAGAGGTTGGGTCGAGTGGCCCTCGCCTGGTGATGGACTGAGGGAGGAGATTGACTGGAATCATCAGTGAGTATCTGTCAATGGATGAATCTCTTGTTCAATCGATAATACGTTTGAATCGTTACATGTCGCTACTCATGTTCCAAAAGATATCATGTAACAAATTCAGATCGCTGACATGCATGATTTTATTGTAACTCCAGGCCCCCTTCCAAGATCAGATGCCACGATTGGCCCGATAAATTGGGTAAAGGCTATTGGGCATGGGTGAGTCCAGATCTCTAGTTACTCTCACTGCTAGCTTTACTTCTACACCCAATCAGCGTCTTCTCCGAAATCGTCGTGCGAGATGGAATTTTGGCTGATTTTTCCCTCAAATCAGGATACTGTACGATGGGTTGATCCTCCAAAGCTCGAAGTCCCAAAAGGCGCAAGATCGCAGGACTAGATAATCGGGCGAAGCAAAAACCCGGAATTATCGACAAAACAATAGATAAAAATCTCGAAGTCTATTTGACTTCTTGTCATCATCATCATCACAAGGTTTTTTGTTAGACCTTGCCTACCGGTCTTGCTTTACAATCCTCTTACAATGCCACGAATAGGAATCGTTGGAATGCATTTGCATGGTACTCTGCATGACATCGCTGTTGAGACATGAACGACTCCGAACAAGTTTATTGGCAGCTATTTACAGCGGCTACCTTGCTCACACAATACCAAAGGCGGATGGACTTGATCTCAAGATCATTCATCTTAATGATATGGAGATGACACTACATTGATCCACACAAAGGTCGGTCCTCCTTTCGACATCAACTTCGTCCTCCGAGACTACAAAAGCTGAACGTGAAACATCGTTCCGTTCAACTGTGATCAATCTGTTAGCCATGGATGGACGTTGTCGCCTGTGCTGATATTGCCGTCTTTTAACTTTACCATTTCGGAGAACCTGTCGTTTCCCATTCGTCCTATATCACGAAGGCCAGGCAAGCAGAGACGGTCTTTATCCCACAAACGTAAGTTTCAGCCGTCCACGAGGCTGAAAAGGAGAATAAACAACAAGGTGAACCAGCGAGCTATCCGGAATTTGTGATAGCGACCTCTGCAAGGAGACAGGACCGAACTCAGTGTGGTATACAGTGGCGACGAGCATCTGGTGCGAGCTTACCTACTGGGCGCATACCGGACCCTGCCAGCTAATATCCCCAAGCCACTATCGTCTCACTCATTCGGACCACGTATACACCATGTCAGACATAGAGTCATCGGCACCGTCCGGGGGACATGAACAGGATCAGGCATGGTATAAGAGTGATATGGCAGTCGAGATCTACCGTGAGTACCGTTTGATTATGTTCTTGATCAGTATTACGCGATCCCAGGATAGCTGACGGGGTTTCGCACTTGACGTTGTTCAACACTCGCAAAACACTCACTGTACCGCTCCACTCGCCGGCTCTACTGCTGTATCTTCCCGGTACCAGTCGCTCTGGGGTTTATCGTCGGGATAGCCTCACTAATTATGATCTTCCGCGCTTGCTTCGTCCGAGGGTGGCTCGTCTGCCTGCCCAACCAACGAACATGTGCTCTCTGCTGGAGACGGATCTTCTTATCTTCCAAAAATCAAGAAGTACGCTCGGACGCAAAAGCCTTCTGGCAATTACAGCACGCTCACACCAGTTGTCTGGATTAGAAATGGGAGAAGGCTGGATGGGGCTGGAGAGACGATGGACACAAGGCTAGGAAAGCGCGGAGAGACGAGGCGAGAGAACGAAATGAGGAGTATGGGAGGAGGGAAAGGGCAGAGATTGATGAGATCAGAGGGGCTGGAAGGAACCGAGCGGTCGCACCTGTATAGAGTTGGCCGGGCCGCCGGCGGATGAGAATTACATAGTGTAACAGTGCAAGGATATAGATTCACGATTCTCTGCCCAGAGTGATGATTATGCCTTACTCAAGCGAAGCATGAGCGAGCAGTTCAGTACAGAAGTCATTCTAGCCACCCCCGTTGATCGGAGGTCGAGGTCGGAGGCAATGATCCGCCTTTAGCTTCGCAAGAAGGCGGTATGCTTGGCGTAGATGATTCGGAGACTGATCTCGGTTGAGACATTGGAAGTGATGAGGTAGAGTACGAGTACTCTACTTCAGGTCGAGAAACGTGGTGCTGGGCGCCGTCAGACGCTGGTCAGAAGGCGTATAAGGATTGAGGACTGACAGCTCGTACGCCGGAGCTACTGTTCAAAGGGAGCAAATACTTCTTCTTTGGTGCTGTACCGCCTGATGGCATGCGAGTTTTGTCATCAAGCGAATTCGACTCGGTCCAGAGCCTCCACGTGGACCGCCTCGCCGAGCTCAATCGACCCTTTCAAAGGAAGGTGGCTGTCACCGTCACATATACAGCAGCCACGAAGCATGCTGTTTGCTCATTGGACTAGAGGGACGTCACAGCATGTCCGACAGAGAAGATCTCCGCTTCGATTCAAAGGATGCAGTACGTCGACTTCCTTCTATACGAACCTAGCACAATTTTCTCCGCGCAACGCCTCACTGCCTTGTACGCTGTTCCCCAAGATATAAGTGGATTATGCACCCCTCTTTGTACTTCGTCTCCATTTCAAGCGCACTTTCCTGTAAAGCCTTTCTATATCTACTGATAGTTGTTGACACAACGTCCTGTAATCGGGCCACATAACCTTCGCAATAGCATTCGTGATGCCCAGTCAGACAGCAAGCAACATATCAACTGACAGGACAGTTTGGTCAACGAAATCTGATCACACGGCAACAACCGGGCCCCTTTCTGAATTCCGGGTAATACCCGCGACGCTGCACTTCAGGTCGGAACAAGCCGAGCAGAAGAATTGGTTATTTGTCCCAAGAGCGTGGGACAAAACTCTGCACAAGGAGGATTGGATTGAGCGTACAGCGGAAGGATTCCGCAGTGCGCTGCAAACGGGCTTGTCTGAGTTCGTCAAAGATTCAGACGAGGTGGATCGGAGGGTCAAACACTTTTCGACGTGGCTCAGTGGATATTGGGATCGGAACGTCGCACAAGGCACAGCTATCAGCCAACCTCCCGAAACAAAGGTCCCCCATGGCTTTGTCGATAAATCTTGGGCTATGAAGCCGCCGCCCCCGACTGTCTACCATGTTGACATGGACACTACTCCCGATAGCGACGAGGATGTAGTTGTGTATCGTGGCAGGAATCAATCATCATCAGCATCCGCATCGCCCGTGATTGACAAGGGCAGCGGTTTCCATGACATGCCCCTGAAGATCTACGATGATCTCACAGATCCCAGTAGCCGATACTTTCCGCAGAATGTTCGCGTCCCTCGGAGTCTCGATGAGTGTCCTGCCGATGAATGGGTTAGCAAGGTTTCGACCGAGGTCATTGATCTGTTCAAACAGGATTTCGAATCCACGCTCTGCAACAAGCGAATGGCAGGCAACAGCCTCCAGGACCATATCAACAATCTCACATCTCAGGTGATACAACATCGTCTCGCCGAGATTGGCGTCAAGACGTACTACCGGAAAGATGATCTAGGACACTCTGACCGCTCCATGAGACGGGATACAGACTATTACACCTTGACCAAGGTGATATGCGACGGAACCCCTGCTGAAGACCAGTGGATGGGAGGTTTCTTGACCGAAATCGTGGATGCAGTCCAACATCATTTCTCCAAACTCAGTGCGAAACGAAGACAAGCAATACAAGACAAAGCCGTCGGAGACGCTCTCTCCATGTATTACCGCATATATCCGCAGTCACTACGGCAATCACAACCTTCCTCGAGTTTTACGAGAGGCTCTATTGTCTGAACTGTAGCTCTGATGATACATTCGTGTATTACTGTACGTCTCTCGAGTCATACGCAGGCATTAGATCAATTTTGTCCCGCATGCTCATTCCTTCCTTCGTGCAGAACAACGCTATACTCGAGTATTGCAACAGATACCCAAGGCAATAAGTATATTCCTACATACTCTAGTATCGAGCCTTTCTGGAGCCATGTTATATTTGTCGCATTATATTTGTCGCTGGTTATGCTTGCATTCTCGTGTTGATCTCAACTCCGTGGGATGATCCTTCAAAGGTGTTGTTCACGATACACCGGGTAAGTCATCACTGGACTCGCCACATGCGAGCTTTGTGAATGATGTGCGGTATAGCCCGCAGCTTGCGCCAATTGATCTCGCTCGTGCCCGTCTGGTTCAAAGGCGTTTCCTTGAATTTTTTGATTTCATGACAAGGTGGAGCTCTTGCCCGAGAGCTTCCGCCTGTCAGTCAGACTGGATCCTCATGGCCCAATGAGAATCGAACGTCCGCAATGACACATTGGCCCCTGAGTGGTTTAGGCGTCTCAAAGTGCCCCACTGTCCTGTGCTCGAAAGATATGATCGCGAGGATTTGTACTGTGTCTCGTTCCGCTGTATCGAGTGGCAAACTCGTTGCCTCATTCCACTACGACTCAATAGTATTGCTCCGCCATGTCATTCGTCATGAACAAGCTGTGCTTGTCGAAGAGGTCCCCGTCATACCTTCTACCCTCTACTTTGACTTCTATCAAAGGAAGTGTCGAAAGGCTACTCCACTTTCCCAAGAGATATGCTGTCTGGTGAGTGGACATCAATCTCGAGCAGCTGACGAAGAGCATGCCTATCCGGGACCAGCAGCCTATGATTCCAAAGATCGCAATACTAGCGTGGCCAAAACCGACGATACTGGTAAAGTAGATACTCCAAGCGCTTACTTCCATCATATAGATTCACAATGGACTGCTCGGAGGGATTGATCAACGATATTGCAAGGGAAACCTCTGGGCCGTTGGCAGCCTTCGCCCGGTCAGAAGTCAAGGCCGAGCTCACCTATCCGTCTGAAGGATCCATAGTACAAATGAACAATGACATTGGGGGAACGTCAAGGGCCTCGGCCTGCGGCTTCACCGCGATCCTTTCTACAGCTGACTATGAAAGAGGTCGACTCGACTCGGCCATCGAAGAACCAGCCCTTTTCTGACAAAGGGAAAGTGAACGAATCATGGCCTGGGCCTAACTCCACCAAAAGTCGCAGAAAAATTCATGTAATCGATCTCCCCGTATATAATACACACCATCACGCGCTTCATGTACGAATGACGGGATACACAGTCATAATCTTGTACCTGCTCGCCCGGCCTCCTCCACAGCTCAACCAGTCTCCCCCCAATTTCGAAACACCCGCGATGGCTGATGGGTAATTCTCAACTCGCCGAGGCAGTGTTCCGGGTGATCTACCTCTTACCACACACCATTTCGGCCGGGGCGGATCAATGACCTCCGGTCATCCACGATCCTACTTTGATACCTACGCTGTCAGGCATGATCCTGATGCTGCGCCTTCAGACGGCAATACCGTGGCTCCCCATCACTATGCTCGCAGAGGGTCTGTGACTTCTCCATCCGCCCAAAGTTCGATTCCGAATTACAGCCCTCGGTATATGGCCGCCAGGAGATCTGCATTTTCTGGAGCCGAAACCGACGCTTTTATCCCATCATCCCATCACCAGGACCGCCGATATTCACAGACCGATCCCCTGATGGACGCTCAGATGTATCATCAGACTCAACGAGCAAGCGTGCAGTCTCATGCTCCATCAGCCAGTCCCAGGCAGCCATCCCGAGGTGCTCAGCAGTTATCCTTTGATGATGGGGAAGACGGTGTGGATGACATGACTCAATATCTTGCCGCCACCTCGCTCGGCACTGCCCGGTCGGCTCACAACCCTAGATCTCCTCATGTGACTGCGACGCAGTCGCACCTCCATGGCAGGCGACATAGTCAAACAGGATCCATGCCGGCCCCCAGTCATGCTCAGGTTGCGCCTGATCCGACATTTCCTTTTCCAATGAGCCCAATGCCGTATGCGCCTGCGGCAGGGTTTCCGATCTTCCCACAACCCACATCTTGGGACCATCCCGGACTTTACGTTCCACCGACGCGCGGACAGTGCCCTTCCACGGGAGTCTACATGGACTCATCGTTGCCGTCAGTATTCAATCATCAGTCTCGTCGAGCTTCTGTTGCGATCATGCAGAAGATGCAGAGGTCTCGGCGGGGTATTACCAGCATAATCATCAAGGAACTCCTGATTATCGAGATGGCGAAGCCTCCCGGAACACTCACCCCTTTCTCGACATGTCTGTACCACCCATGACGCAGTGCTTCGGGGTCGATACCGCATGGGAAGTACCTGACGATATCAAATGTGTGAGTATCTGAACGGTCGCTTCGTTACTTGCGTAATCGATGGGGCCCGCTGCTGATAGTTGCTTTGGCATATCCAGGATTTCAGTGTTCATCGTGGCGATTGGACTATCTACAAGCACGGAATCTGGGCCAAAGTGATTTCTGAAGACCCGAAGTCAAGAGGGCAGTTAGTTTTCAATCACACGCAAGTCAGTATGGATGAGCCGGAGGGATTACGAGCCGTATATCTGGCAAATCATACCCAAATGGCTTTCATGAGCGCTGCCAATCCCAGAAGCAAACCTGGGACCGATTTATCCTGGGCCTGGATGAACTTTCAAGATAAGGTGGTAGCCGCGCTCGAACCTCCCAACACCAGCCAGGAAGAGAAAGTCGCTAGCGAGGAGCATCGCCGGGCGTAGCACAAAAAGTCAAAGTCTTGGTGATTCTTGAAATGCTCGTTGGTGTGTATTTAGAGTCTCGCCTTGGGAGAGTGGACAACTGGTGGGCTAAGGGAATGATCCACCGAGATGATATCAATCACAAATGCACTGCTCTTCTTGCCCGACCAAACTGACTTCGGCATCGCAAAGGATACAGGAGATCCTTGAAAGGACGGGATCCCGACGATTCAGCTGAAGTGGGGGACAAAGGTGGGCCAAAAGGCTTTCGAAGGCTAAAGTCAATGCGTTTAGGTAAATGGTTCGGCACCACGACTGTGGTGAGAACACAATGTACAGTATAACGATGAGACAGCGCACCATACGTGAGCCAGTACGATCCAGTATTAAGTCGCATATATGGGCGAGCTGTGTTGCTCGCTCGTGGTGTCACTATTTCGCAATCAACTTACCCATACGAGTGTCCTGATTTCCGGCCGTCTGCTCCTTGAAGCTAGCTCTGCCCTACACCAGGTAAGATTCACTGAATACCCACTGCAGAGCGATACCAGGCTACATTTTACACGATCTGCCGAGCGACTCAAGTTGATTGTAGCCTCGATCTGTTAAAAGACACGATACCTCCAAACATGTAGGAGCCCACCGAGCAGAAGTCAGCTGATCAACCCAGCGCAGCCAGCTCAATCTCGAAACCCAGATCGACTGCCCAGATGATGGCTCGACTAGCCGAGCAAGCTTCTCTTCCTAAGAGCGATTTCAGGGAGAACAGATAAAGCATGCCTTACAATCCTGCGTACACCGAACAAGAGGAAGAAGAGCTCAATGCTCCGATCGGGTTTGAGATATCGACACAAAGCGGAAGTGTGGCCAGCACCGGACATGAAACTGCATCCGCCGCCAAGACGGAAGGCACCGATACTGGAACCGTCTCAAATACGGCAAGCACGTCTACAGCCCGACCATCAGGCAGATTCGATGGATGGTGGATAAATGTGAGAGATCGTGAGTAGTGGTGGGAGTACAGGCATCGAAGTCTGCAAGGGGGTTCTCAGATTCTGCATATGCAGCCACCCGAATGTTATTGTTTCGAGCGTGATCACGGCCCTGTACTGTACATACAACATGAAGTGAAGTCCCCCCCTCCACCCCCACACACTTGCTTAGCGCTTTCCCCCCCTTAATGATCTAGTCAATCTCGATAGGTTCTCCTCTGTCTCCATTATGACCATTGACCTCTCTCCTGTTACGATCTTTATCTCGCTTGTCCCCATCTGTAGGGTTTTGCGCTTTAGCACCCTTGGGCGCGATTGGCGGCGGTATCGTTTCTGGTACTGGGATGGGTTCGATATATGTTGCGAGCTTTTTGAGTGTCGGAATTGATTTGATAGGGAACCGAGTTCTATATGTAAATAGTCAGCATGATGTACAAACAACACAAATCACCTAGTCGCATGTTGTAAAATACTGCCAAGTGGGAGAAACAGCTTTACTCACTTGCACATGAGACACACAGGTCTAGGCTCGCAGAAGACTTAATGAAGATTCGGTGTTAGCGCGAATTTTGGGTTGGAAATGGATGCCCGCGAAGCAGAACTTACTGCTTAGACACACGCTGCAGACAAAGCCTACATCTAGCGTCTTGTGATGACAGAAGCAAACTGCTCTGAACCCGACGGCATCTTGCGGCGGTACCGCGAATGGGTGTTGTCGCAGCGAAGGAGGTGGCAGGTATATCGCCTGCGCGACATTGGAACATCAGCTCGAGGCGCTCGACACCCTGATGACAAGGTGGGTATCGCGGTACTGAGAGCCAAGACCATACTCACATGAAGGTACTGCAATAACCCTCCTCTACCGTTCCACTGCCAATAGATACCCTCTGTCAGATGCGCAGCCTGTTGCAAGAATATGGGCGGTGAAGCGTCGATCGTTGGTGGAGGCAATGACAGCACATCGATCGGAACTTTCTGTATTTGCAAACGGATACCATTCATGTCAGTATGATGAAGCACACCCCATACTCCACTGGAATTAGGGGGATGACTTACCGCCTTCTGAGCAGCGAATACACAGTTCATCAACCCGACATAACCCCCTCTCATCTGTCCACCCTGTCTCTTTTGCCCCTGTGCTGTCTCACCGTTTCCGCCGTCTGTCTGATCTTGACTGGAAGCAGAGATGCTAGCCCCCGGCGTAGCATTGATGACCAAGATACGAGTCTCAGGTTTATCTGGTCCCGTGACGCCTGGAGCGGCGGGGTCTGTTGATGCTGTCGGGTCTGCCAGTGCCGCAGAGGGATTTACTGCTGGGACAATGCGGTTGATGACTGTGGAGAAATATAGGGTCAGCTCAACTCGCTATCAGGACAAGAGGGATGGTTCGGTGCACCGCTCAAAAGCCGCACTTACAACATAAGGCCTTCGTAAGTGCCGAGACCATCGCAGTAGGTTCTGCATATGTCCAACAGCCGTATCAGTAAAATAGCCTCCTGAGCTGTGGCAGCACTACTAACCGTTGACCGAGTTCACGCTGTCGCCTTCCAATCGGGCCGTTTCTTCGGCTGCCATTTCGCGTAATCCTTGCTCTATACGCGTGTCCAGTAGCTGGAAGGGCTGGTACGAGTTTGGTCTGGGCTTCGACGGGCCGGCCTCTGCACTCGGAGGAGGTGGATATATGAGCTTGCTGAAGACCCCAGGGCGGATGTCAGCTCATTCGCCGGCGAGGTAAGGTCATGAAAGAGATGAGATTACTGCACATTTCTGGGCGAAGCAAGACCGCGCCTGACTCACGCTTTTCCAGCTGTAGCGCCATACACTACCACCTCATTACCCCATCTACTCGCCAGATGCGCATTGAGAAACACCATCAGGATCGTCGCGAACTCGTTAAGGGTCAAAGGCGATGCCTCGACTTTGTCCACTGTCGGATGACCTGGATACGGCGGTAAGGGCGGAGGTGAGGCGAGGAAGGACCATGATAAGGGGTGAATGTCGAGGATGACCAACAGGATCGAGGGCGGCGTCGTTTTAGGATACGACTTGGCCACGTCTGACACTACAGCAGCGGTTGGAGCCATGGTTGCTTTGTCTTTGCCGATTTCGGTTCGACACGCTGCTAAGATAAGAGCTGATATCGGGCTTTGACTTGATCGAGCGGTCTAGAGCTGTAGGATATACAAGCAAGTTAAATCATCTAGTCGGCCATTCTACGCTATCTAAAGTCAACAATCATCATCATAATTGATAATATCGTCACAATCAGATGTAGGCGGTGATCGCCGGATGAACCGAATGACGTGGCAAATACTAGGGCTGACAAGCACGGTCAAACCAGCATTGCCACGTGGATTTCATGTGCTTATCAAACTACCATGGGGTTTATTGGTTCCTGAGGGCTCAAGTGATTGGGATTTTTGAATTTCTAAAGTCGAAGAAGCCATGCAATCATGTCCAACCACTCTCGAACATCACATTCAAGGCAGTATCATCTTTCAAGCTGATCTAGATTGATAGCCGCTCATACCTGCAACCCGGAAATTTGGACTCTCAGCATGTCAGTCGCGAGTCTCTCAGCTGGTCAGCCAGCTTCTTTACCCTTGCATCGAATACGGTTTTACGACCATACTCCATCGCCTATCACTGCTCTCTCATTCGCTCCGCTGCCTCTTCCTGCTCCCAGGGACCCTTCAAGCTCAAAGGGCAAATCAAAGCTTGAATCGCAATATTCAGGCTCGGGATCTCAATCTCAGCAGAAAGATGAGTTTGGCGTTTTGATCTTGGCCAGAGAGAATGGCGAAGTGGAAATTTGGGAGTATGTAAGAAGCGATGAGGGGAATATGTCGGGCAACTGGGTTCTGGAAAAGGTAGGTTGACGATGGTCTTGATCCAGGTCAGAGGAACTAGCAGAGTACCATTACTTACTGACAATGGCTCTATATGTAGACCCTCCCTCCTATACTCACTCACCCTACGATCTCGCTCATTTCTTTAGTAATTCGAGATCCGCTCAATTTCCATCGAAAGGGCTACTCAGTACCGAAAATTGAGGATCTTCGATTGTTCACCGCCGGATCTGATTCTGGTGATCTGGTCGAGCGATGCTTGTTCACCGGACGGATACTGGTGAGCTGTGTTCTTCACGTTCGATCGTGAATGCAAGTATTAACAGTATATTCTCGTAGCAAACCTATTCCATTCCATCACCACCTCTCTGGTCCCTCTCGGTAGCGCCTACCCACGATCTTCTTTGCCTTGCGACTGCCTCGCCATCCCTCCATTTCCTCAGCATCCCCGTTCCTACTTCTCTGACACCTTATGCAGCTCTAGAACCTCCTCCTTCCCACCTGTTGCGATGCGACACTCTCCCTTCACGAGCGAGAACAGTGTCAATCGCGTGGGGTGTGCCGAAACTTGTACCTTCCACCGAGGCTGAAGGCGAATGGGAGTGGAGGAACACCTACCTGATAACTGGAAATTCGGATTCCTCTTTCAGGAAATGGGAATTACCTCCCCCTTTGGACCCAAGTAGATCAGGCTTGAATCGAGTGGTGTTGAAGAGCAGGTCGGTTGTAGAGAAAGTGAACAAGCCTGGTCGGGGTGGGAAGAAGGGGCCTGCGGGAAATCAAAAGGGTACAATTGTATGGGGCGTGGGTGTGTTGCCGTGAGTATAGCTCTGTGACTCCTCGGCAATCATGGGTGCACAATGGCTGATGGACTCTTTGACAGTGATCATAATTTCGTCACGTCCGATTCTTTAGGTAATGTTACCTTTTGGGACGGAGCGAGCATGGCTCAAAAGCAGAATTTTAGAGCACACAAGGCAGATGGCATGTGCTTGACTGTTGGACCGGTAAGTCATTAGCACAGCCTGAGAATTTCGGTTATCTGACCAATCAATAACGGAAATTGTTGCAGGGTGGCCGATCTGTCTTCACCTCTGGTCCCGACCAACGGATCTGTCAATTCGTTAATATACCTTCCACTTCTGGTCCTGGTTCGCAATGGGTCCTCACCGCTTCTAAGAGAGTACACGCACACGACGTCCGATCCTTAGCGATCTTCCCTCCCTATGTACCGCTTTCTGTCTCGCACCCTCTTGCGTTGCCTCCGATCAATCCTGCATACGCGCCTGTCATAGCTTCTGGCGGATGGGATATGGCCTTGTCGCTCACTTCGGCTGGCTCGCCCGATTTGTTGGCTGAGAAAATGAAGAACGCTCTCGCTAAACCTCGAGGCGCGGTACGAGCTGTGTTCGAGGAGTCGTTTTCCAGGAAGATGGGATATTTGTCAGGTGGACGAGGGAACGGCCATATCGAGTTTGCTCGACAAGCTAGGCTGGTGTTAGGACGAAAAGAGCGAGGTGTTGGAGTCTACAAAGTGCTGGAGGACGAGCAAGGATGGGAGAAGATGCTTGAGATGGAGCTGAAGGTATGTCAATGTTATATATGCGTGTCGTATTTGTATTTATGAAGGTATGTGCTGACAACATACTCCGCAACGTTTAGCTTCGAACCAATCTCATATCTGCAACTATCTCATCCGACGGCAAATGGCTTGCTCTCTCTGACCTATACGAGACCAAGCTCTTCCATCTCTCTGTAAGTGGTATACTCGCTCTTCTTTGTTCAGCGAAGCGGCGCCGCGCTGACCCTATATATATATGCAGAACGCTGGGACTTCCCTCCGGCCAACGCGTATCAAGACTTTCCTCGAAACACTCCTTGAATCCCCTCTGGTATCTCACCTCTCTATTCCAAGCAAAGGCTGTGGAGCCTCTTCTTTGCTCTTCACGTCCGACTCTCAACGATTGGTGATATCACTCGTAGCGTCAGGGCAGATTGTCGTTCTCAATCTACCGGCAGAGGAGCAGATTCGAGACGGCGTCGAAGTTGTCAAGTGCTTTGCTCGAGACGACAAGCTCATCGATGGCCGTGTTGTCAAGGGCAAAGCTAACGGTAATGGCGCGACTCCCAATGGCCACGGTCACTCTGATGTGGACATGGAGAACGACAAAGATAGCGAGGAAGAAAGTGATGGCGAGAGCGTTGAGGAAGAGGGCTTAGGCGAGAAGGAAGAGAACCAACCTTGGGTGTCATGTCTTGCGGCCTCTGAGGATGGACAGTGGCTCGGTGTAGCGGATCTGGCTGGCAGAGTGTCGGTATTCAACTTGGACACATTACAGGTGAGTTTACGGTGGACGCTAATCAAGTGATCATCCACAGCTGACCGTACTGAATTCTCAATCTCAATAACATAGCTCTACGCTACGCTCCCCACCTTACCCCATTCCCCACTTTCTCTTTCTTTCTCACCTTCATCTCCGATGTTGCTCATGGCTTTACCGACGAACACCCTCCAATTCTATCACCTGGAGCATCGTCGATTATTGCCCCCTACACCTCAGCTATACGACCTTCACACCTCGCTCGCATCACTGCATACCCCATTACATGGGGTCGCCTTCTCCCCTACTCGCCCTGTGAGCGCTGGTAAAGCGGGATACGTGAAGACCTTGATTTGGGGATCAGATTGGCTTGTCACTGTCAAGCTGGATCTGGAAGGGATTGCTAAAGTCAAAGGAAGGAGAGGATCTGAATCGCCCAGCGTCAGCTTATCGCTCGACGGCCATGGACCTGGATCTGGATCGGGATCACCTGGACTGAGCAAAGCTATGCGAAAGAAACGAGCCCGGGAAGCGAGGGAAGCCAAAGAACAGATCGAGGGCTTGACATCTGGAGCTGTGCTTCCCGCCACTGCGAATGACGAAGATATCAAGGTCATCAGGGATAGGTTCAAGGGTATATTAGGCGTTGGGTGGTTGGCTGCCGATCTGAGTGACGGTACGGTTGCTGGCGCTGGGGTCAATGCAGGGACCGAGTATGAGATCGGAGTTGTTGAGAGACCGTGGAGTGATTTCGCGGGTGATTTACCCGGTGCTTTCTGGAGTGGTAGTTTCGGTCGAAGTTAGCTGGTCAGCTAGCGCGGTTTATGATATGATAACAGATAGACCTTACATATCGTTCACTTCGGTTTATGCATGCAACTTTCGCGGGCACGATCTGCTGATTGCTTGACCGATCTTTGCAATGATTCTTCGTCATCAACCACTCGAGAGAACAAAGTCCCGAATTCATGCAATTCGAATGACATTACACATGTATCCATGGCAGGCGCAAAAGACAGAAGGCTGGGAGGCATTGTTCGCGATGCCACGATGCCGTGCACTCAGAGTACTGTACAGTAGACAACTCTTCGGCCAAGTCGTTACGAGATCGTATGATCTACCCATCTAGTCTACAAGGTTCCGATCTGGATCTACCAGGAAAGAGAAACGCTTGCCCAAGCAAGTCATCAGATCTATCTTGATACATATCCTCCGCCAAAGCCTACCCCTCCCCCCGCACCTGCACCTGTACCTTCACCTGTATTCAAACTTCCTCCTGTTGCGCTTGGGTTCCAGATATTGCCGCTGCCACCAGGCGAAGGCGCAGGACTTCGACTCCACTCGTGGGAACTAGTGGCACCGACACCGATAACAGGAGGAATCGGACTATTTGTACCTCCTGTTGGATAACCACGCTCATAACCATATCCAATACCAGCACCAGCACCGGCACCAGCGCCAGCGCCAACCCCATAAGCGTATCCGCCATCACCGCTCATCCCCATCTGTATCTGTCCATTCCCTGTATTACCTGATATGAACGCGTGAGGATGAGGATATCCCGCTGACGCTGGGGCCCCTAGCCCGACAGCGCCGGCGACCGGTACTGGAGCCGGGTAGCCGTTGGACGTGTATGGCGATGCGGTATATGGTCCTCCACTTCCCGATGGAGATATAAAGCCCGCTCCACCGGGAGTACCAAAACCGTTACCCGCTCCAGGTCCTAGGGGCTGTCTCACGACACCACCGGAGGACCCTGCACGGCCTCCTAAGCCACCAGCGCGAGCAGGTCCAGGAGATGATACGGGTGACGCACGTGACTGCGGTTGAGAATTCGGGTTTGATGTGGGCGCCGAGGCTGGACTGCGTACCTGGGAGGGGACTAGGCCTTCCCATACATTTGATGATTGGGTTGGGTTGAGATATTGATATTGGTATTGATATTGATACGGGTATTGTGCTTGACCGGATTGCTGGGACTGGTATTGCGATTGAGAGTTACCGGGTGATGTGCGCCTGGTCCCGCTGTTGCTGCCACTGCCACCACCTCGACTACTGCTGCCACTGGCATTCGCATTCGCATTCGCGTTGTAACCCTTGCCTGCGCTTCTGTCGCGACCACCGGTACCACTCCCACTCCCACTCGCACGCGCATTTCCAGACCCAGCCTCGTCTGTACCCGCAGACCCAGATGTCGTTTGGGCGGTCGTAGGCGTAGCTGATTCCTTGCCAAAGATTCTCTCTCGAGCGAGCTTGTACTCGGCTTCTCTCTCTTCGAGCGTTTTCGTCTTGTTCCCTCCTGCGCCTCCCTTTGTGTTATCGCCCGATGAGGAGGAAGAAGAGGATGACGCTGGTCGTCTGAGAAGTTGGACTTTCGGCTGAGGTAATGGCTGAGGCGATAGAATCTGCACCGCTGGTTGAGCCGGGCGTGCGTTTCTAAAATCGCACGTATATAGATACACGACTGTCAGTCCAGACATCTATAAGAACAACATACGTGACAGCGACTTGAGTGAAGCTTATCATCCCCCACTTACGCGCTATCCCATATCTGCCTATTACTCGTGGGTCTTCCACTCGAGAACCAACCATCCGCATCGTTGTCCTGATCCCCACCGACCTCAGCCCCGGAATTACTAGAACGCCCATTTACACTGACGTTGGCATTGGCGTTGGCTGTCCGAGAGGGCCCCGAAGATCTTTGCAGAATCATAGGTTGTTTGGCCGAGGTAGAAGCTGAAGGTGCTGGTCCGGCAGGAGGAGCAGCAGCAGCAGATGCTAGTTTAGATGACTCAGCTGACGCGATAGGGCGAGGTTGGAATGTTGATGCCTGAGGCCTGAGGGATGCTTTGCTGAGCGCTGCTGAGATGTCCGCCTATTACGAAGATGAGACGAGGAGATTTTGGGTGAGATTGGAATCCACTTCCTTTGACTTGACTTGAGAAGACACTGCAAAAACGTGGAGAGAGAAGGGCGGGACGGGACTCACAGTCTCCCAATCGTCTTCTTCCTCTACTTTCGGCGACGATGACATCCTAATCAATGGGTTTTGATGTGTTACGGAGACGGCTATTGGTGTTTTCCAGATACAGAATATAGATAGTCGTCGGAGTCTTTGTGAGTTTGATAACCAGCTCAAAATACGTCGACCTATTGAATATCTTTTCCGTTTGGATTTCGTCCGGCGATAGACTCGTTCTTGGTACCCTAAGGTTGATGCGAGAAGAGGTCGGTGTCGGAGACAGAGAAGAAAGAGGTGTAATCGTGTCGAGAGAGGAGATGAATGGAAATCACTAATAGTTGGCTCTTTGAGCTCTTCGCTTGCCTTGCCGTGACTTCTATAGAGCTTTTTCCTTAAGAGCTTGCCCACGTGGCACAGGCGGGTCACCAGGCCGTTGAGCGGTGATCGCCGTCTTTTTCCACAATGAGGTCACGTGATTGGTTCATCACACTTTGTTATGATACATGCTATGATGAATGCCAGTCAAAAGTCAAAAGTTGAAAGTTGACAGAGAGGCTAGGCCGTTCAAGCCTGTTCTATCAGTCGTGTCCACCTTAGCAGCAACTGCATATCATCACACGTTATACGACACTATTTCATAGCACGCCACCATCTCGTTTTCTCACGCTATACTCTTCGGACATACTTGGTGCTAGGTGTCGAGCTAGTAGTCTTTCTTTCAAGATGCGGCAAAAACGAGCCAAGACATATAAGCGGGTCATGGCCCTTTACACCCAAACGTTCAATTTCAGACAGCCTTTCCAGATCTTGGGTGAGTCGAGTCGCGGTCGCCACTGCACATTCGTGCCAAGTCATCTGGGACTAACTCTCGAGGAATCAAACAGTCTGACTTGGTTGTTCAATCTTTGTAGTTTCACAAGATCTGCTATTGGAAGGAGCCAAATCCGACTTGAATATGAACAAGCAATTCCTCACCGTCGTACAAGGAGAGTGCAAGCCCAGTGAGTAGTCGTGCTGCGGGAGGCCTCGCTGTCTGCACATGTCCATTCGTTGCCTTGCCCCGGGTACGATTCATGAGTGCATCGATCGCTCAATCGACTCGCTGAGGTGCCTTGCGGAGAACGAAAGGCCGGAGCTTGTCTCAGATAGGTGCCGTGCTGACATCGATACTCTTGTCTGTTCTTAGTGATCACGCAATGCTGTATGGAAGCGCTTTACAAGCTAGGAAAAGAGGTTCAGCGGACGACAGACTTGGCGAAGACGTTTGAGAGAAGAAAGTGTAATCACAGAGAAGCGCTGGAACCTGATGAATGTTTGAAAGATGTGATAGGTGAGTGCCCCCTGCTTGCTAATTGATGACATATCTGGTGGTAGCTCCGTACTAACGTTGTGTTCACTATATAAACTTTCAGGTGCTACCAACAAGCATCGATACATTCTCGCTTCATCCTCTTCTGCTCTCCGGGTCGCCTTGCAAGTGATACCAGGTCTTCCCATCATTCACTTCAACCCGCGTGGAGTACTCGTCCTGTCACCACCGTCAACAGCAACCATCCGAGCGAAGAACAAGGTCGAGGAGGAAAAGCGAATAGCAGGCTCAAAGGAGATGGAGGGTGTCGTCGATGGCGAGAATGTCGTTGGTGCTCCTACTGTCGCAGCTGGCAGTTCTGCTGCGACTGCAGGAGGCAGAAGGAAGGTAAAGGGGGTCAACCCGCTTGCTGTGAAGAAAAAGAAAAAGGTACCTGCCACATCTGGATTCGCGCAGCAGGCCGCAGAAGGAGAAGGCAAGAAGAGACGACGTGACGAAGAGGAAGACCGACCCGCTCAAGGCGATAGACCCGGAGGACAAAGCGATGACGAAGAAGAGGATGGACCGGTGACTGTAGAAAGAGATAGTCTGAAAAAGAAGAAGAGAAAAAGAAGCAAGAAATCGGCCGTAAAAGAGGCTATAGCTGATCTCGAGGCTGAGGCTAAAGCGGAAGCGGAAGCGGGAGCACAGGTGGGCTCTACGGATAGCGAATGATCACTGAGCTACTGGCAATGGCTATACTTAGAGCCTATGTGATGTATTGTAAATTTATAATGCGCATGTGTTCAAGGGATATGATGCATACTTCCGCCTGCTCAAAGAGCAGCCACAAAACCCAGAAGACACTGTGCCACTACGCCCCTCCTGCCGCACTTCGCTGTCATTGGGTACCTGGAAAGGCGTTGCCTGAGTCTGGGCTTATGGAATGATGATGCGCCCTATTCCAATAGACCCCTCCTTTGTCATGCTTGTTCGAGGCAGATCATCCGATATCTATGACTTGTATCTGTTCATATGCATGCCAATGAAGCACTAGTCCCGGGCAAGAAGATGCCCTCATGTATCTATCACGTGGAGGACAGAATAAAGTGATGATATGGGACTGATCTCGCTTAAATTGACACAGTGTGGTGTAATTTCCCATTCGCAATGCGTAATATCCCATTTTCAGCCTTGAGATATCCCATTATGCGACATTTCGTCATGATCATTTTCGAACAATCCTCCAGCAGGGGTCTTTACAATGCGATTTATTTCCCATCTTCCATCCATCTTTCCTATCATCTCAAAGTAGACAGACAGACAGACAGACAGATCACCATGGCACGTTCCGATCCTGTGTCCGTTGATCCGTCTAAGCGACTTTGCGGGGTCCAAAGATCGTGCGGGGCGATTTACTTTACCATAGCTAGCTTGTCGGCATGAACTGCAGACTGACTCCCTTTGTCAATACCACCGTACCGTTGTCACGCCAAACGCCTAGTCGAATGTCATAATGCACAATATATAATAAAACATTGTTCAGTAACCTCTAAAAAGGAGACATAGCGAGTACGTTCCTGCAGAACTCAGTCTCAAATCACGGTTATTTAAATTTCTCAAAAGATTGAAACAACATCGTTTTGCTTCGAACAATTATAAGCGCGATACAAACCCACCAAAATCAACAACGCACAGCATGTCCACCCCTCTCGAAAGGCTTGATTCGAGAGCCAGTACCGCGACTGGCACATCAGCTTTCGCCGGTTCTAAGAAACGCAGAGTCATCTGCTGTATCGGTACGGGAGGTACTATCGCCAGTGAACCCACACCAGGCGGTCTGGCACCTGTGAGTAACTTTAGCGCGTATTCTGCGTATCCTCGACTTTCTGTCCCCTTCCACCTGCAACATAGCAAGAAGTTACTTATATATCCAGCGTACCTCTGCTCCCCATAGACCCGCCAAGATACCTTCTTTCGCCGAATTCGCTCGCACCCTTCTCTGACTGCACCAAACCACTTTGCATCAGACTCGGTTTCCTTCTCCTCGCCCGTCAATACCACCATCACCGAGGGACGAAACATTTTGTATCCGAGACTGATCACGCCAGAGCTCGATGATCAGGGGACTGAGGTGGAATATGATATTCTGGACTTAGATAAACATATGGATAGTAGTGAAATGACCCCGGCTGGTGAGTGAGAGACGTCTCGGCGCACACACCGTTGGAAAAAAACGCGGTCGTCATTGCCGCAGCGTTAGATCGCAGATCGGGGGCTTCACAGTGCACAGTGTAACAAGGTGAAGAGCAGAGACTGAACGGGTGTGCTGAAACTGAATTTTACCATACGGTGGTGCGTCAGAGTGGAACACTATCGCTGCGCTCGTTCACGAGAACTGGGACAACTATGACGGTTTTATCATTCTGTCTGGTACAGATACTCTGGTGAGTTCGGTGAACCATCCCCTCTAGCATGTCTATCATGCAGATCCTTTCCAGAGATACACTTCACGTTCACTTCCCAGAGCGAGCTGCTGACTGATATTGACCCTCTTGACTCCAGGCGTACACAGCAGCGATCCTCTCATTCTTGTTCCAGCGAGCAGGTAAACCCATCATGGTCACGGGTGCTCAGATTCCGCTGTCCAGACCCCGTTCGGACGGATGGACCAACATTCTCGACTCGCTCTTTGTGACGGGTACCATGCAATATGCCGGAGTAGGAATTGTTTTCCATCATCAGGTGTTGCAGGGTGCGAGGTGAGTGACAGACACACTGAACTTAGATCTGTTGTCGCCGAAGAGGTCCCCATGAAGCTATGCTGATAAGCTGCTGCTCCATTTCGATTTTCGTTTCCAACAGAGCTACCAAGAGCAGCCCTAACTTCTTCGGTGCTTTCACGTCCCCCTGTGTGCCGCCATTAATCAACTTTAACGTCAAAATCAGTGAGTGATATTCATTTCGTGTTCTTGGTGCCCGTGGCGTCTGCGAACATCCCCTTCCTCCTGAATTGGCAGTCCTCCGGTTCAAGCATGACGTTTCAAAAGAGCTGATCATCCTATTTATCCTATTTGATTCCCTAACAGCCTTCGACGCACATCAGTCCCTGCCTAAACGATCTCGTCATCCCCCACCACCCTTGCTCAAGCTCCTCACATCGCCCACCGTACTGTCCGTACACATCTACCCAGGTATGACAGGTGCCCTCCTCGAAGCTCAGATCGATTCGATACCCACGTGCAAAGCAGTCATCATCTCTGCTTATGGCTCAGGTAATCTACCTATCAACGAGGAGTCCGGTGTCCTACAGAGTCTGAAGCGGCTGGTCGAAAGAGAGGTCTTGGTTGTTGTCATTAGTCAGTGTGCGATACCGAATGTGTATCCGCTGTACACTCAGGGCAGAACACTTCTGGACATTGGTGAGTGTGTCAAACTGGAGATAACCTTGAAATCTCCTATGCACTGGTCAAACCTTACTGCGTGTCCTGCTAACAGGTTGTCTCCATGTATTCGATAGGAGTGCTACCTGGCTACGACCTGACGCATGAAGCGGCATTCGCCAAGCTTATCTGGCTCGTTTCGCGGTCCGAGCTTACTTTCAGGCAACGTCAAGACCTGTTCGAGGAGCCTCTAGTTGGGGAAATGACCGTTTGAATGTAATGGCAATGCACATAATGCACCATGTCAATCAACGCTATCTACTTCCACGACCGCCCTTATAGGTTTTCTGGTGGACTAACTCCATGTCATGTCAAGCGTTACTTACCACTGATGCCGCTCATATCTTTCACCTATCCTCCAACTGACACCTCAGACGGCCTCTGAATATGTATTTGGACAGAGTAAGGTACGACTAGGTCGAACATAGTAGATCGCTGTCCACTTCAAACTTTAGATGTACAGTGTCTTGCAAGTCGCCATTTTCGAATCCCTTGAGTCGGTTCGAGACTGAAAGGGCCAGATGATCATTTATGTATACATACATCGAGTTCGGATCCTCTTCCTGTTCGTAAGTGGCTCCCTCCCCCCCCCCCCTCCCCCCTCTTTCCCCCTCCGACCTTTCGGTGCGAGCTCACGCATCGGACCTGGCCGCAGAGACGTGAGCAGCATGTCTGGCGTTCATTTCATCATGTAACGCGATGTATACCTCGAGTCTGGTGAAGACTGAATCGCTCATCATGTGAAGTTCCTCTAAGGAAAGAACATCAGGGGCAAAGAGCTCGTTGAGCCCATCCCGGATGGACATTTGTGTCATCCCTTCGGGCGTTGAGTGTACCGCTTGTGTGTTATACAGCCATGACGAAACGGTGCCGTTGGTATCCCTGGCTTGAGATATAGGGGAGATACGAAGAGCAAGGCTGTGGATGTCATCCGGGTCCAGTATTGATCACCCTATGGGTTCTGACGACTGGAAGTGAGGAGAAGGTGGCGCGACGACGTTCTTCGACCTATCAAACATTCTGCGTCTTTCCCATCCAGTCCGATTGTAAGACAAGAAGGTAGCGATTCCTGGGGAACTCCATCGCTTTGCAGACGTCTACTATATACTCGAAATTATCAACAATCTCTCCGCATTCAGATCGACTTAGACCGAAGGGATTCATTTGTCAACTAGCCACAATTCCTCGTGCATCATCTCAATGCGCCAACACTGATGTCCACTTTCATCCCCCTTTCAGGTCGTTTGAACGTATATACACCAGACTTCCGCGTAATGTCTCTGCTGCTGTATCATGACGCCTTAAGCGTGATTATGTCGTATTCATCGTGCAGCCTAGCGAAGAGTTCAGCCCTGTTCAACACGTACTGGGTGATTGCGTCAGCTTCACTATCCTCGATGATCTTTTCGGCGACAAGCTGTTGCACGCTCAACACAACTGGCTGAAGAACAACCGCCTTCTTGCTAGGATTTGTCGCCAAAGACTGGGTGCATGCAAGCCATAGGCTTCGTTTCGTTTGTACTTGTCCTCGTGAATTGAGCAGTGGCGGTAAGTGAGGGTGACGGCAGCCACGGTTCTACTCTTAGACGGCACAGGAACGTACAATGTCGTGTTTTCGCGTGGTGAAGTCTTGCGGTATCGCCACACGACCATGCCGTCTATCTGACCTTCATACACGTCGTCCAGGAGTCGGGTTTCGATATACTTTTCCCCGGTCGAGAGCTGGTATGAACTAGGAAGAGGCGATTTGAAATCCATTGTCCCATTCGGACTGAGTTGTTCAACCAAGTGGAAGAACGAGGGCAGGTGATGGAGGGTATTGTACTGTGGTTGAACTCTCCCGTTATGATGTAGACTAAGATCTTGATTTGAGTCCATCGAAGATGCCGCGTCGAGGGGAAGCCATCCGAAGGCTGGATCGAGAGTTGCTTGAAGCTGAGAATTGCTTGTGTTGAAAACTGGCTGGGTGGTTAACCCAGCGCTCGAGTTCCTTAGTCTGGCAATAGGATCGGAAACCATCTCCTCACCATTGCGAGATGTATAGGCAGAAGAACCAAACATGGTAACTAGAGATGTGTCACGGTCGTCTGATCCAGCACTGATCGTCTTAAATGAGGTGAGATGAAATATGGGGAGTTTGTTGAAGCGTTTATATTAATTTGACAAGGCTGAGCTGACTTCTATACGCGAGCACACCTCGAGCCTGTTCGTATATGATACGGTATGAGTACTCGAAATTATTGATCGGACCGATACGAGTCAATCAAGTCAACGCTAGATTGCATTAGATCTCGCCTTCGCGTTCCGCCCATGGCCCAGAAGGCGGGTGCTGCTGCTTGGCCAAGCAGTCCTCGTAGGGTGTAAGGAGGAACAAAATGACTTCCGATCTGCCAGCCAATCACAACGGATCTGGGCGTCTGATGCAGGCCTAAGTGTGAGCCGAGACCGAAAAATGCCTTCTCCGAAGATCAAGACAGGCGATTCAGTATCGAAACTCAGTCGAAAGGAAGAAGACATGTGGAGTAAAGCCTAGAACCCGTCTGGTCTGCACCATTGCATCGCAGTCTGGCCCATACCTCAAGCACTGATGCACAGGGACCATCTTCTGGCCCAACTGTTGCAGGAAGGCAAAAACTATACGTCGGTTTGTCATCGCTCTCCGTTGTGAGCGCAAGTGACAAAATACTCGTCGATTTACCATATCTTTGGCTTGATGAGGTAAATATCTAGTACGAGGTCAATTTTTATTAGCTCCATTCGCAAGGCGGGCATAATCGTCGATTACCGCGTGTATGACCGGCACGAGGTGTGGTATTGGTGGTAGACATGAGGTAACAGATATGCACTCTAACATGTCTGATGGACCCCCTATCAGTGATAAGGCTTTCAAAAAGGCGTATTCGCAAAGCAGGTGATGATGAGCTCAGTTTGCAAAGGTACAGTACAACATAGTTTCCCAACAGATCTATTTATGGCCTTGCAACAAGAAACCCTGTTTTGGAGTCAGCCTAGGGGTTATGCGAGATAGAGATCGAAACTCACCTTTGCTTCTCTTACGCTGAACAACCACATCCACCCGCTACTAGACGAAGCGCCGTTCGCTAACGCGTTAGTGCTCCTCAAGCTCCTGACGGCTTCCCTCACGCTATCGGCGTATCGCTTGTCGGAATTCGAGATAGCCTCTTTAGCAAGTACTGACCGCCAGGCCTCGTCGTCGCCGACCCAAGCGTTGTCGAGCGTCATCTGACACAACATTGGCAATGGGAGATCGATGCCCAGGATAGGAAGTTTCGAACCAGTCCGAGTCGCGAACTCTGAAGCTGTAACAGAGCAATCAATGTCAATCAATTGCGCCGGTACCCTCGCTCTTGATCACTAAGCTCACCCTTTTCGTAGTATACAGACTGTAACGATCGGAAGGAATTAGTCCGACATCGCGAAGGTGATATTAAGCTGGCTCACCTTGGTTCCATGCCTAAATTTCCTGACAGGTCTACCCTTTGTCCCCTTGCTGCTCATGGGTTCCGGCGGTAGGACTAGTTTGATCGCTATGTCATTGTGCTGCTGCTTGGATTCGCCAAACATTGATGCAGCCTGAGCGGAAGGTATCGATCCTTCTGCGAAAGCATACGACGCATCTATGCGTCGCTGTTCGACGATCGATGTTCTGAGATGATTGCAAAGGTCATGACGGGACACTGAGCCAAGGGTCAAATTAGTCACGCTGCTCCCGCCTGTGCATCGAAAGTCTCACCTTCCTCTTCTGACTTGCGCAGGATACTGCGGACTTTGACAACTGTCTTATTCGCCTTGGGAATAACGAGGTACCTAACGGCCGATATTAGTTGATGCTCGTCATAACTACCGCATCCCTCAACCGAATCTTGGATTGTTGTACGACCTGAGTGGGAGCATCAACGCACAGTATGTTCTGATCTTGGCATTCTTGCGCAACCTCGTCGATGCTTCTTTCGTCATCGTATTGCAAGTCTGCCTTGATACCAGCTCGCCACAGTTCGCCGATGACGGACAATCGAACGGATATATCGACTTGAGGGAATGCAGCCACGTAGACGTCGCACCGCTACACGAAGCTTGGTCAGCATACCAAACATATGGTACGAGGGACTAACATACAGCTGGACTCCAATATCCAAAAGATCGCTCCTCTTCGTTGGGTCTCTCCATCAGCCGTTGTGATGAGGATGACTCGGACTTCGAAACGATCTTCGCAAGTTGGCTGGGATTGATCAGATAGTGTCAGATCCACTGTTCGCCATAGCAGATTTATCAAAACTCACTCCACAGCTATCGTCATCCCAACGCCAAATACGCGACGGGCTTGCGAATGTAGTCCGGGTTGTTTGAAGTGTTCCAATAGAGAATCGTATCTAAGCTCGAATATTAGCTTCACGTCGATGTTTTGTTCCGCGGACACAGTCACATACCGTCCACCAAAAGCGATGACTTCCTTCTGTTTGCCTCGCCTGACGCACTCGAACATCAAACCACCATTGAAGAACTGCCAAAGGCTATCAGTGAGTGTATATGCGAAGTTGGATTATTGAGGACTGACCTCCGCATGTCTAGCGAGCGTAGGCCGGAAGAGGATGCGTCGATTTACGCCAAATGCCCTAGCCAGTCTGATAACGTTGTTCATGTCTTCGAAAGCCGTCGCAAGGTGTGTTCTGGAAGAGGGGAATAGGGCCTCGAGTTTTGATCGTACTTTGTCGAATTCGTCTACATCAGGATCTATCAGTGCACAAGCTCATTGACTGTGAACAAGAACATAAGAAATACAAACAACTGACCGACTACGCAACATTGCTCTAGATCATCAATGATGGTCTTGCTGAGACCGGATATATGGCCAAGCGACGCTCGTGTCGGTGCGGAGTTGGAGATTGGGCGATTGGCGGTGATCCGCTTGAATTCAGCCAGCACCTTCGATCGAGGCTGATCAGCCCTGTCAGGTATGGTTTGCAGGATGGTTTGGAGTACTTCGCGGACATTCAGATTAGCTCATCACTCGCAGGTGCTACCAGCAGGTATGCGACTTACCTGATTCATGACTGATATGGAAGTCATATTCGACCGCAGATGACCCTCTAAGCCCCCAGAACTCCGAAATGACTTTGTCAACGACCTCCAGCAATTCGGCTTCTGCTGCGCCAGAACGGATTGGGGACAGGATGTCAAAGCTGAGGCATAGTTTCATCAGCTGCATACAGATGGGGCACTGCGGACATGGCTGACACACCTTAGCTCGCCCGAGACAAGAGGCTGACTTCCCACGGGGTGGGGCATGTACCTAGTACCGACATGATATCGCTTAATCCTTTCTATCTGTCGTCTAGTCGCGGATCGAGCCATAGCTAGCAGATCCGACGACGGAAGTTGTAGGAGGTTGCCGTTGGTGTCCAAAAGTCGAACCGGATCAATTTCGGGTCCAGGAAAGCAGGTGATTAAAGCCGTCTCAGGCACAAGAAGCGGCAAATAGCTCTCGACTGCACCGTGACGCTGGAAGAGCTCGACGAGCCGTTGAACAATGACTGTTAACCAGATCTGAAGTTGATCATCGACATCATTGTCATAGGTATAATCTGCTACCCGATCGTCCGCGTTCGAAAATATGTGAGAGCTTCTGTCAAACAAAGCGTTTAGTAGAGATTGGTGATGCGTCGAATCAGGGTTCGTCAACTCTGTGAGAACAGGTCAGCGCAATGCCGTGACTATCAGCGCTCAAGCGGCGAGACATACCGATGATTGCTTGATCGTAATCCTCTTTCCGCTTCTGGGGGCTGGGAAGCAGGTGACTTCTAAGCAGCCCGGTAGCAGTGAATCTTTTGATCGGATCATGGGTCAGAAGCCTGGTTACGATTTCCCGCTCGTTTGGCTTATGAAGAGCTGGCCATCCCGCAGGAAAGGTGATTGACGGTTGCCGGACCGCATTGAGTATGTGGACTCGTTCCATCGCCGTTTTGAAGGGGTAACACATCTCGAAGAAGATGATCCCTAGTGAGTACATATCGGCCTAATGCGATCTATCAGCAGGTCGCCATAGACCTCTGCCACGAACTTACTTTCTCATTGTACGAACGGGAGATAGCCACTTCGGGCGCGATATACAGACTAGTACCGATATTAGACGTGCGATCGACTTCGTCGAGTAGCGTTGCGGGATTGGAAACAACTTCGAGTGCGTTCATCTCGGTAGTCTGCAATGCACACTCAGCATCAGCCTACTTTACTGGATGCTGTGATGGGTTGCTGCGCTCACCGAAAGACCAAAGTCCGCGATTTTCACGTCTCCCTCGGCATCTGGTAGGCTATCAGCACCGACTATAATCATCGCTAACTGCACAAGTGGGTGTTCTCTGCACACATACTGAGGAGAATATTAGAGGGCTTCAGATCTATAAGGAAAGCATTACGATTAGCTGGTACCATAAGTCTTCAATGACTCCAACGCACCTCGATGCACAATGCCCAAGGACGCCATATGTGCAAGCGCCGAGAGGATCTGACGCAGCAATCTCCACACCTCATCTTCCGTCAAACCGGCTGTGATTGCCTCTCGAAGCGTTTGCTAATTCCCACGCATCACCACATAAGTTAATCGCACCATCCTTCCCCCGTTCGATCCGTGAAGGGTGAACATACCTTCTCAACGAACTCCATCTGGATGTATAGAATCCTCTGGACTGTTCCGTCGTCCGTCGTTGCATCTGTAACCGATTCCGAAGGCTTCGATGCGATCGGTATCCGCAAACCTCTTCCTCTGATATCGGAAGGATCCGCGGCAGTCGATGCACCACTCGAATCGCTTTCCGTGTCGCTATCACTTGACTCCTCACTGTCCTCTTCCTCCTCTTCGTCAGACTCATCAGCGAACCTGATTCTGGGGAAGGATGCACTTCGGGATTGATCGCGACGCGAAAATGACGCGTCGTCAAAGTTCAAAGCGAAGATATCTTCTTCGGTCGAGTTACTGGTTGCGATCGCAGGACCAGGCGTCGAATCATCAGCTGTCGGGGTCAGTTGAGGCGGATTTGCGTCTTCCAGCCAGCAACTATAGTATCGAACGATATGTTGGTGATTCACGCGCGACAAGTTGTTGACTTCTCGGTAGACTTTCTGCTCATTATCTTCGGGCCGCAATTTGACCTTTTCTATTGAGTTGTGATAAGCAGTAAGCAGCCAATCATTGATCCGGATGGCAATCAGTATGGCTCGGCTTACTGATCGCGTATGATCGCCCATCGAGCTTGTTTCTGGCTTTGACAACCTCACCAAAACCACCTTTACCCTGATTCCCAAGGGTTCAGTACTGCTAATACCGACATGTCGTTATACACTCACCAGAAACTCAACCTCTTCGAAATCTGCCCTATAACGCGACAGTCGTGGAGCCAGAGGTTGCGGGGTGCCGGGAAAGCCTACTAGGCCTCTGTTGACAGGCGAAATGCCTAATGATCCATGATGTGGACTATTGGGCAGCCCCGTGATAGAGTTGTTGTGTCCGTGTCCTACCGACATTGTCAGCGTCACGTTGATTGCTCTCAGCGAGCAATACGATTCGGTCAACTTACCACTATTGGTACGCTTGAAACCGCGTTTCGTTGTCTCCTCCTCCCTGGAACGTAATTTGCCCAGCGCGTCGTCTGCCGTCACACGTTTCTTGGGATTCTGATTCAGCAAGCCCTTCAAAACGTCTCTCAAAGGCTCCGAGAGCTCAGAAACTGGATTGGACTGGTAGTCAGCTCCTTTCCTGCTGTGGTGGTGTTGGCCTATAATGCTCACCGTGCTGAAGCAGACTTGAGAAGTCGTGGTACGTGCGAAGAGTCTCCGGGCCGAGAAGTAGTTGCAGGAATAGCAGCCCTGCGTGCCAAAGATCCCTTTGTTTCGTATATGAGTGCGGCGAATCTCGCTCGTCAGGAGAGATCCTGTCCGTTTGTGAGCTGACCATGGCAATTCACATGTACCTGTTGGACAACTCACCATTCCTCTGGTATTGTCTCTACACTACGCTTCAGAAACGGGTTGGACCGATGCATGTCAACTATCCGCCTCGCATACCCTGTTCCGGAAAGCTTCACGGTCTTCACGCCACTGGAACTAGTTGATATGAGGGAGAAATCCAAATCGACCTCTGTCACGTAATGTCAGCTGAAGTGTATAGAACCAGATGTCGTGAGAAAAGTTATCTTACGTCGTTGGTACGCATTTCTGAGATGTATGTCACTCAGTCCTAGCAGCACTTGGGAGAAATACTCCTTTAATCGATTTCAGCAAGACAGACGCTTGGATAGAACTCGACATCTTTTCGCACTCACGGTCGCAAGACTCTCGCTGAAGCCTTCTCTTGGTATCCAGCTTCTCAAGCGGCCACCTTCCACAGGTGCTTCCGTGACGACAATCAACCTTTCCCAACCTTTTGGGCTCCTATCCCGCTTCACACCATAAACTTGAATAATGTGTTCCGACTGTATATCCTTCAGTCGTGTCGCCTCGGTCGAACATGCTTCAATTCTCTTGATACCTTGTGCTGTCGAATAGTACGGCGCAGCAAATTCGATAACCTGGACATTCACGCAAGGTGATGCCGCTTTCACGTAGGCCGCGTGACCATCAGTCCTCCTGTCGGTAGATCTGTCCGGTTCAGCAGAGTAGCTGGTCCACAGCAAGTCTTTCTTGCCTCCGAAAAGAATCCAGTGTTTCCAGCGGCCATCGTAGCCGGGAACGGAGATGGCCTCGTCCAGCTCCAGATCTCTCGTCTCGAGGTCACCAGCTTCAAGGGTGGCTAGACTCTCCTGTCGGCGCTTTTCTTCCTGCTGCTGCTTCACTTGATCGACCGTCTCCTTCTTCTTGATGGTGTTGAGCTGAATCTGATCGTGTAGATAACGGTTGTTCTTGGCTTCTTCCCTTTGCTTTCGTTCCGCCTCGGTTGCCCTGCTGGCTTCTTCCGCCTACGAAATATAGTCTTTCAGCTGATGGCCAAACCACATGCCCTAATTCGCGATGCTTACCGCTCGCTGCGCTTCTTCTCTCCGAGCTTTCTCCTCCATGAGATTGACATCTCCTGGACTGGGTAGAGGTGCATGATTGTCGGTGATAAAGTCTCGAACAGTATCGATAAGCTACATTGATTGACCTGAGATCAGCTTCGCCAATGAGAGTTTCCTTCATTGCGACTTACCTCGAAGATCATTTGCTCTCCGATCTTCGACTTGGCCTTTTCTTGTACAAGGTGATGTAGTGTTTGAACATGTCTTGCGGTAAGGTACTCTGGTTGTTTAAGCGACAGGGGAGGCACTTGTTGGGGGTATGCCTGGTAAGTCCGTCCTCTAGTGAGTCAAAAGAGATCCGACCTATACAATCAGACTGACATACCTGGATCATTTTCCCCTTTAACATGACACTGACTCTCTCATCCTCCATTGACCGGATGGTCATCTCCCACCATCCCGCGTCAACTTCTGTTCCCCATGCTGTTTTCTTCGGATTGATGTCACGCCATTCATCGGGCTAACATGGTCGAACAGCACACCGTTAGCCTTCCGTCACACCACACAATGCATTGAAACCCCTATTGGAGGACATTACATGTGCTGCGAAGGAGAGAAGACGAGGGACTAACATATATAGCTCGCAGCGAAGCGAGCTCTTCGTCCTGAAGGGCTTTGTTAGCCTCAGGCATTGAACATCTGTGCGTACGTCGACAAAGGTCACAAGGTAGAAAGAGGAGATTGTGGGCGAGCAAACGCAAACTCGGCTGCTCCGGTGATGAACAAAACAAAGAGAGCTAGAGAGCGAGAGAGGAGAGTGCAGAGAGTGAGTTAGTCAGGGAGATCAACAACAAACATCCAGAGTCTCGTTATCTCTAATCTAGATCATTCAAAACATTAATTCTCGTACTCGGCGGATCTCAACGTAAGAGCTCGGTTTGATAGTGATGACATCATCACTTACACTTGGCATGGAAGAAGTCCAGAGGTTGAGATGTGAATGGGTTATCTAGGCTATAAACTGTGTTGTCATTTCTGATCTGACCTTCAAACCCAACCTACGACGGATTTGATCTTGTTATATGCACAAGTATGGCGAGCCGGACTATTGCTAGAAAAGCGATGTCCACGATGTCAACCACGCAAAAACCGGTCAGATTGGTTTTGTTTGACATATTTGGTATGTTACTCGTAGTAGGCCGATTTCACGTTGACGCCTTGCGGCGACTGATGACCTGTGCCCAGTATAGATACGCTTTGTACGCCTCGCAGACCGATACACGAGCAGTGAGCGTGATACTGGAGACCATAGTCGTATGGTCTGTCTTGTCCTGTCTCAGTGGGCTGATGCGTCGGTCGCCTTGCTCCCACCCCCAGATATTACGAGGAAGGCATTCGTGGTGGACTCTCGTCCGATTCGATATCAGCTCTGAGCGTGCGATCAGCTTTCAAGCCTGGTCAGTGATCTAGTGCGACCGATCGACCGCTCTGCATACGAGGTGGAAGACTGAGACTGAGACTTTGATCTGTGGTGCAGCTTTCGAAGAAGTAGACGCAGGTTGGCCATTGTACGGCAAACATTCGAAACCACCGCTCAGTCCCGAACAGTGGTGGACCAAGATCATCTACCAGACCTTGAGGCATGCTGGTGCTTCCACACAAGGTGTGTTCATACAACCCTTCGGACATGTATCAAACACAGTTCGGCGTGTACATGTAGTCCCCGATTGACTGATCTTTCCGCTCACGCTAGAGCTCGATGCTAAGATCGACAAGATCGGCCCTTCGCTGATGAGCAGATTCGAGTCGGATGAGGGGTATCGCAATTTCCCCGAGACCATATCTACGCGTAAGCCGCCACTAATCTCGGATTGAAGAATTCTTCAGATTAGATGATTGAAGCTGTGACTTGACTATCCACAGTCAAGACTCTGAGGGAACTGGGGGTCAAGGTCTCGATCATATCAAATGCCGATCCCAGAATATGTACGTACTTCAGTCGCTTGTTTATCCCATTCTTTGATCAAGTTTCATAGGCATCCCATTCTGTATCTCCTCATACCTATTTTCAGGCTGACTATGTACCTCAACCTCCTTGACCTAGTGAAAACCCTCTCATCGTTGGGAATCTTGTCCCTCCTGACCCATCCACCAACATTATCATGGGACGTAGAAGCCGCTAAGCCATCTCCCACCACATACGAAGCAGCTTGCAAAAGCTGCGACGAGGTCCCCGGAGAAGGTGTGATCATGATCGGCGACGAGCTGAAGGCGTAAGTCAAACATGTAGTCCTTCTTAGCGAGGAAAGACCGGGGTTGTCTACATGTTTCGGGCTGATAGGAATTGTATAGTGATTTCCAAGGCGCGACGTCTGCTTCACTTGAAGCTCGGCTAATCCGTCGTCCAGGAGAATGGTCAGACGGAGCCGTCAGGTCAGCACAGGAGGAGCTGAAAGGAGTGAATGTCATCTCGTCGCTGGAGGAGATCGTGGATGAGGTACGGCGAAGAAATGGGTTCGCTCAGCAGGACGCCTAAAGGTGATATACAGGAGATGCATTTTATCCTTTCTAGCAGTATAAATGACGTAGATGCAGAGAAGAAAGGACTATTGAATGATGCAATGATATGTCAGGAGCTGAGCTGAATAGATCCTCCATTGTCGAGGCCATCCGCCAAGCGGCACAAAGGCATTCCTGCGGGAGTCAGAAGCTTTACTTCGTTTGCTGCGAGGCTTCTTTCTGGCCTGCACTCCATTCTCTCCACATGCCCTCGAGCGATCGATGAATCATCCCACTCGGCAAGCTCCTGATGATATCTCCGACCTTCTCCTCCACCATGCTCTTCTCAGCTGAGCCGCCGACGCGTTCCGCGTAGTCAGTTGTGAGCCTATACATGGCCAATACAGCCAAGCTGACATGAGTTTGATGAGAAGCGTACGGACTGTCGGCCCTTACGGCTGATGCGAGAGCGGCCGAGGTTGATGAGGGTGAGTAAGCACTGTTCCGCTCGCCTCGAGTTAATCTGAGCAAGATTTCGAGGGTATCCAGAGGTGAAGAAAGTAATGAGGCGGTGAAGCTCTGACGAGATGAGGATGTACCGACGCTGGAACTCGATGACCATGACTCGAGAATCGATCTCAGCGTAGGTGCCTGGGCGCGCAAAGAATGTCAGCAAGTCGACAGTGGACAGACATGAAGTCGCCCTATGGGCACGCGCAAGGTGCAAATGAACCACTTACAGGATCAGGGTCCATGACCTCCAATTTCCCTGTCCACCCCTCTTTGTCTTGCTTTCGGGAGCTCATACCGAATTGCTCGAGAAGCCAGCCATCCGCAGAATTCGTTCGGCACCATTTGGGCTCTGAAAGAGGGTTTTTCTTATTCAGGTACACAGTCAAGACCACTCCGGTAGTCGAGCCGTTCTTTTTATCCGTCTGTAAGCCATCCCCGTTCGCCTTGACAACTGAGGAGTCCCCATCGGCAGTTTCGGATCTCGGCAGGAAAGACTTGTGGAAAGGTGGGATTGAAGATCCTTCGGCAGTTGGGGATTCGCCAGAAGGGTAGAATGAGGACAGCTGAGCTCGAGTCAAGGGCACGAATCGTTGATCGGTAGTATCGTAGTTTTCGATCTGCAAATACGACCCGTTAATATAATGTTTGACGACAGGACAGGACATCCCAGGGTCATCTGCGCGAGGCTTACCAGAATTCCCTTAGGCAGATCTACAACTGTTTCCTCTCCTTCTGTTCTTCCTTCGCCGGTCAAAGCTTTGAATTCCACCTCGATCCTACCCTCTTTGCGCCATATTCTGACTTTCTCGACGACATCACTATCCAGACAGATACGTCTTGAGCTCTTCTCATACAAGATAGAGAGTCGATTCGTGCTCGGTACAATGTCACTCCCAACGATGTTTGGCACATCGCCTGCTACGGTGCCAGTGTAGTGGGAATCGTTTGAGACGGATGAGTGTCGCCGCGTACGGGTCTTGTGGCCTGAAGCTGCCGCTTCGGCAGACTGAGCTAATGGCGTGGAAATATCTTCGGCGTTCTCTGTTGGCGGATGTTCGCCGTTCACTTTCGTTTCGTCGTAGTTGGGCTCGTCCGCCACTGGCTGTTCAGACTGTTGATTCACCTCGGTGACCGACTCTCCCAACGGGGCGCTTTCTGAATCCGGTTCAACGTTTTCGAGGCTGGCCTCGATGCCCAGTTCGGCGACCTCAGCAATAGCGCCCGGATCAGTGAGCATGGATACATCGCCAGCCTCTGCAGTCTCAGGTTGTTCAAGAACAGCTTCCACAACCGTGGGCTGTTCGACGATTTCTCCGATCTGTTCAGCGCCGGCAGCAGCTTCAGCCTGAGTGACACCGGAAATGATATCTGACTGTACGGGTTCAGCTGGCTGAGGGGTGAGTGTCACTTCAGGGGCAACGGGTGTCTCGGCGATGACGGGAGCGATTCCAACACCATTGTCGGGATCAGCTAACGGGACTTCGGCCTCTGTGAGGCCTTCTGTCTGCTCGACGCCTTCGCCTTCGCCTTCAACTGCTTCCCCATTCTCTTTCGGTTCTTTCTCCTCGGCCTCCGAGCCGGCATTTTCGACGAGAGATTCGATTATGACTGGCTCTACGCCCGGGGCATCCTGAGTTGACGCCTGTTCCTCGTGTTCTTGTTGGTCCTGAACCGCATCTCCCGCTCTGCTAGGGGCAACACTGCTGCTCTCCCTTCGACCCCTCTTATGAGGATTGACCGCAGCCTGAGCTGCCGCATTCTTTCTCTCAGCTTTTGGAATACGATCCAGCTCAGGTGGCGAGTCGAAATAGATTCGGAAACGGTTCTGATTCGAGTCAAAAGTCTCGCCCGAAGTCCCAGTGGACGTGGAAGCGTGGTTGGGCTTATTGTGGGTTAGAAGGTAAGGTGACCGTTTCTTGCTCAGGGTTTCGTCCTCTACACAACAACACGACAAAAGATCGGATCAGATACCCGTCCACACAAAAGACAAACGTAGTGAGAAACAGGAGAACAGAATGAAGAAACACACCAGCATCAGGACTTTTGGCTTTCCTCTTCTCTCCTCGTTTCTCCTCAACAGCCTCTACCGTGATAGCTCCAGCATCACCGCTGACCTGGACAGACGCATCGCTTTCTCCCGACGTTTCCGCCTTGACAGCTTCTCCCGTAACAGCTTCTTCGGCGATGACTTTCTCGTCCTTGGCGGGCACTTCTTCCTGTTTGACCTCTACAGAATCGTGCTCCGTTGCAGCGACTTCCGTAGCTTCCGCGGCCACTTCACTCGTCTTCGCTTGGTTGTCTCCCGCAGATGTAGTTTCCGATTCCGCCTGTGGGTTTTTGTCCGTCCCGTTCTGTTCTGCCTCAGCATCGACATCCTCCTTGCCATCCACTCTGCCCCAGCTCCACCCGATCTCCTTGACCTCGATTCCAACAATTCTGAAATCCGTCATTGTAGTCCTTGATTCTACTTCCTTCTTCTTTTCCCTGACTTTCTCTTTACCGGGTTCTCTCTTTGGAGGCAGGCTGTTTCTGGTGTCTGGTCGCCTCATACCGCTGGGACCCCTGGGAGCATTGATTGGACCACCGCCTCGACCTCTGCCCGCTACACCACCCCGTAGCGTAGCCGCACCGCGCGATACACCACCAAGTCCTATCTGAGGTAGAGGACCACCTCCTCCAAGATGGATGGGAGGTCTGGAAACAGGAATAGGAGCTCCGCCCCTACCAATTCCACTAGGCCGAGAAGGAACACCAGTATTGAATCCAGGCTGACCACCGTTGGTCCCTGCACCGAAAGCAGCTGGAGCAGTAGGCGGTCTGACATTTTGCATGGACGGCCCAGAAGGAGGTCGTACGTTATTCATACCTACACCGCCAACCGCAGCGTTGCCCGGTTGCCCACCATTGACACTACCACCTGGTCCATCGAATCGAGGCCTTTTAGCGGGAGGGAATCCAGCTCCGGATGGATGAGGAGGCGTTGACATTGGCGGCCGAGGAGGTCGAGCCTGATTGCCCATCGGTGGGCGATATGGCGAGTTGAGTTGCACGGGTTGAGGGGTTCTAGGCGGCCTATATGGCTGGGTCGGAGCGTTGTAAGAGGGTTGTTGAGGATAAAAGGGACCCGTTTGAGGTGCTTGATAACCTTGAGCTGCTTGGGGCTGCGGCTGAGGTGGTCGGTAGGCAGGTCCTGTGGGCACCACGGGGGCAGCCGGTTGAGGAGCACCCCACGCGTAACCTTGCTGAGCCGGCTGTTGCGGAGCCTGATACGGTGGTCTCGCTTGAGGCTGAGGCGTTTGATAACCAGCTGCCGCTGCGCCTTGAGGACTAAACACTTGCCCTTGTTGAGCATATTGGTGTTGTTGAGGGTACCCGAGCATCGAAGGTTGAGTTGCGGCGGTAGCATAAGCTTGGGTATTGGGGGGCGGACGATATGGTTGACTGGGTCCGGCTACAGGCTGAGCAGGTTGACCTGCCTGTGGATACGTCGAAGAGTGTTGTGCACCTGCGCCATATCCATAATTGGCGTACGGGTTGGCACCGCCAGCTACAGGAGCTCCAGGTTGAGCGGGACCAGCATAAGCTTGTTGGGCAGGAGCTGCTTGCGCTTGAGCCTGGAAAAAGGTCCAGGTAAGTCAGCGACCGTCCAGGACAGAGACCGATTCATGAGAGCTTGCTTACCTGATAGTATGCTGCCCATGCGGCAGCATGCGCCGCTGCTGGGTCTTGACCTTGCACTTGACCGTACGCTTGTTGAGGTGGTGGGCCAGTGGGTAATGGCGGAGCTGGACCTGGGCCGTGAGCAGCGGGGCCAGCGGGGGCGTGAGGCATATATGGCTTGGTAGGTAAGCCCGTTGGGCCCGAGCGCTTATTCATAGCCCCAAGTTTCGACGGACTGACAAGCAGGAATTGTGAGATGTATCACGCTAGAAAGTGAGTGAATGATTGGAGAGACGAGAAACGTTGAAAATGATTGACCGAGAAGGAAATCTCACTGAAGCGAGCGAATAAATCTCGCTGCGATCAATGCAATTCCAATTCCAATTCCAATTCAATCCCAAGAGAGTGCAAAGTGCAATTGTTCTCGCGCCTATCCCCTATCACAGTAGAGAGTAGCGGGGCGACTAGGGACTAGGGACTAGGTTAGGCTTACAAGCTTACAAAACAAACCCAGACCAGACCCATTACAAAAAGAGGTTGAGATTCCTAATGCACTAATGCAAATTAGGGGAAAGAACAAGGAAAAGCTTCAAGCATGTGCCAAGGTGCACCTCGGCTCAGGGTGTCTTAGTCTTAGCTCATATCACTGATCAGGATACGATGTCATTAATTCAAACTCCCATTCACCCATACGAGCAAGCATGCTTCTCAACCTCTCGCTTTAATTTGTTATTTGTTCACATTATTTTGACTTGTTTCCACGCCCGCCCAGCAAAAACACTTCATCTTAGTCATCTGTCGGCAACTCGCAAAACAGGATCATCCTTGCATGCCTTGTTCCACAAAAGCCGTACAAAATGCCGCCAAAACCTGCTGGAACGCTGCCGCTACCATATGCGCAAGTACCGCAACCAAAGAGGGAGCAGCGACAGCCGATGAGGTGAGATAAACCTTCATTGAAGTAAACGAGTTGACAGCTAACGATCGACGATCGCCGTACCACGCTTCTCGTAGAACGTCCAAGCTGGGAACAAGTTAGTCTCTTCTTCACGATCATCGCAGATTAGGTATGGAGCACGGGATGCTAATCTGTGCTTGGGTATCATTGCACGTTCCTCCTTGCAGAATTGAAGGTTCTTCCTACTCAACCTGAAACGCCTACGATACCAGAAGAAGAGGAGGACGAAGACGAGGATGACAATGAAAGAGATGACACAAATAGAGATGAAGGCGAGGGTTTTGAGGTGAGCATGACTATCGATCTGTCTACTCTAGTATTCGAGTTCCGTGCCAGGAGACTGATAGATTGTTCTGTATCGCGATTCCCAGTTCTATACGCCTCTTTCACAAATTCCGAAAGGTACGGCTCGAAGAGATGCTCGAAGATTAACGAAGAGCGAGAAGGCGAAATTACCCCGAGTGACGGCGTACTGTACTGCTGCGTGAGTCGGGATTCACTTGCGAATAAAAACGTATATATGTTCTAACAAGCTCATGTCATTCTTAGGACGTATAATCTCCCTGCTATGCAAGCTCACTTGCAATCTAAGCCGGCGTCATACCGAACCCATCCAAGGATATTCGACACAGAATGTCTTCACACGCCCTACCTGCCTCCTCCTTCATCCTCAAACCCGGGATATCGATCCCCCAAGCTGAAACCTACCACTCAAAATCACCATGTCCCGGAGGCCGATCTCCTAAATCTGGGTGACTCATACACGCCCAAGCGAGCTCCATCGCCATCTAGACAAAACTCGAGCGATTCAAGGGAGACCAAGCGACGTACAGGTTTTAGCAAACGACCAGGACCTAATAGGAAGAAGTCGGTTGACGGTGGCAATGGGAATGGGACGGATAGTGAGAGAGAAGACGACGATGATTTCGAGGAAGAAGAATGGGTCCCGGATGTTTTCTTGTTTGAATATGGAACTGTGGTCATCTGGGGCATGACGGAAAAGGAGGAGAAGAGGTTTTTAGCTAGCATGTGAGTCCATCCTTATCCTTATCCCGAGATCGCAGATCCCCTTGCTAACGGGCACATCTAATGCCGACCTATCTTTCCGCTTTGTAGCAAGAAATTTGAAATTGAGAGATTATCGCCTGAAGACGTTGAGATGGAAGACCTGAATTTCTACTATGCCGACTACTCTCGGTGGGTTAATCATTCCTGGTGACCACAAGGTACGTCTCACTAGGGCGTATGCTGACCCTTACCATTTGGCACGGGTCTCAGAATATATAACGATGTCATTACACTTCGAAAAGGATCGTCGTATATGTACGTATCGGCCGTATTCCTGCCTACTCAGGCATACAGCTAACGATCTCGGCTATGCAGGACGAAGCTCTCCCTTTCGCATGCCCTGTCGCAATCCGTCAAGATCTCACTTTTCGAGGAGCTCATTACCTCTACCATCGAGCAGACAAAAGATATTCCCAAGAGTCTGTCAGAAACAGGCAAGATCGGCGTGAGTAACTGGTCAGCATTGCTTTCTCGGAGCCGTAATAATGTTTTTCCAATTGCGTTCGATTGTTTTAGCTACCCCGAAGTGAGATCATGAAGCAAATCGGAAATCTGTTCATTCTACGAATCAACATCAATCTGGTCGGCTCCATTTTAGATTCACCTGTAAGTTGGACACCACTGGAATCCCCATCTCAAGTACTCACAGTGAGCGGCCAGAGCTGACCTATAACCCGGTTCGCCTTGACTTTGACTGTCTTAGGAGTTTTTCTGGTATGTCACCTCGCCCAAATACCTGCCATGCTAGTCTTATCAACCGTATACTGAACATTGACCATCTATCCATAATTTATATAGGACGTTCCCTGATCTTGAACCGCTGTACAATGCCGCTCGATCATACCTTGAAATTGGCCAAAGAGTAGAACTGCTGAATGGCCGAGTAGATGTGAGTGATCGTCGACTTACCGAAATGCAATGGGTCAGCTGACTGATCGATCGTGTCATCCCTCTTACAGGTTTTACAAGATATGCTGAAACTGCTCAAAGAATCCGTGAATTCGAGTCATGGAGAACGGCTCGAAGCCATTGTCATCTTCTTGATGTGAGTGACCTGATGATCGTCCTGTTCATTGGATCATCAACGCAAGTGCAAGTGTTGCACAAGGGCGATCGCTGACTAGAGCTCGTACTTCGCTCGAATGTGTAGTGGTATCGAAATCGTCTTGGGTATCATCACCATTTTGGTCGACCTGAATTATTCTTAATCATCCCTTTCGTGTGTTTCTTCAGGGAATGCGCTATAGATTATTTTGTACGATATCACCGGGGCAGCAATTCTATCTAGCGGGTTTTCTTACCTGTCAAACCAATCAAGATATATTCAATCTGTATCCTAACCAACTTAATTCTCTCCGCCTCCGTCAATTTCTCGTTTCACAACCCATAATCACGCCCAAGCCAGATTGGACATCTGTTTTTTCCCCATTTGACTTGACAGTCTGTAGCTATGTATAATCATACCTACCCCACAAGCATCGCGACAGCACATTGCACATGACACTGAACGGAGCGAGCACTCTCTTGCAGACGCGTGCATGATCAACGGCACCATCGCAGCTCGGATGCTGGTCTGTGTTCCGCGCTCGCCCAAGGATGAGTGAGTGTACATGTTATGTCATAATACATAGCACACCCTGGTGCGACGCAAGTGGCTCGCGTCCGGGCATTGTATGTGATCTACAAGTCTACAGCGACCCTTTCGAGGAAAGATGCAAGAGGGAGTCCAAACGTCGCTGGCATCCAGTGGTCCGCCTCCGAGATACCATTGAGCCTGACGACCCCCCATGCTGGCTCGAGCTTCATCTCGCTCAACCCAAGAGGCTGCTCTCTCTACAAGATGTGATACAGTCGACCGCCTAATTAAGCCTTGCCTGCCTTCCTAGCCTGCTCTCCGATCCAGTTGAGAGCACTACCAGCCCTGAGCCACTCGATCTGATCTACCGACAGAGTATGTCTCGTATCGATCTCCTCAACCTCTCCAGAGGGCTTCTCTACTCGCAGCTTGATAATGGGTGATGTTGAGGAAGAGTCCATCACTTGCTCGAGGCCAAAAGTGGTGACCTTGTCGTGCGCCGAGATCTTTGAGTAATCTGACTTGTTTACAAACCACAGGGGGAGAATACCTTGTTTCTGCGCGCGGAGGATACAATGAATGATTGTGTCAATAAATAGGTTGCTTCCTTGCTACACAATATTTCAAGAAGTAAAATCGACGGCGAAGAGGAAAGAGAGACGCCACTGCTACTGCCGGCGATATGAGCACTCACCTTGAGGTTGGTCTCGTGAATTCGGGCGAATGAACGAGCGACGATCATGGCACAGCCATAGAATCGAGGTTGAAGCGCGGCGTGCTCTCGAGCTGATCCCTCTCCGTCTATGTAAGAAAGCCAACATCCAATAGACAAACATCAGTTATGTTCGGGAATGTGAAACTTTGATTCCAGCTAAGGGTTGACTAAAGTAGCTCGACCCGACCACACTCACAGTTGTCGTCTACAACCAACATCCAAGGTTCACTTCTGGCCTGGTACTTCTGCATTGTCTTGGGGATGGTGTCTTCCGCTCCATCAGCATCTCGAGCCACGTTGATTTGACCTCCTTCGTCGTTGACGGCAGTCATCAAAGTGTTCTCCGAGATATTTGACAAATGTCCCTTGTACTTGAGCCACGCTCCAGCAGCCGAGATGTGGTCGGTGGTACATTTGCCCTTTACTCGCATCAAGCAAGTCATCTGGGGGAGTTCGCCACCACCTGAAGGGAAGTTGCTGCCGAAGGGTTCGAGGATCTCGAGTCGGGTAGAGGAGGGAGAGATGGCAATGTTGGTGTCAGGCTCAGGAGCGGGCGAAGGTGAGGGGGCATATGAGAGGTCTCCGGGGGTATAGCCGGTAGGAGGAAGTCGGTCTCCGGATGGAGGAGTGAACTTGAATGGTCCGTTAGGGGTGGGGATGGAGTCTGTTACGGGGTTGAAGTTGAGGTCGCCGGAGAAAGCCATCTAAATAGAAAACATTTCAGCTGATGTATTACTTCGTGAAAAAGACGAGGATGTTTTCAGCTAGGATCGCATCACTTACCGCCGTTACGATCTCCGGAGAAGCAAGGAAGTTCATCGTCTTCAAGTTTCCATCGTTCCTGGCCTTGAAATTTCGGTTGAAAGAGGTGAGAATAGCTGTACAGGAAGGCTACCGTTAGTTGAATGACTCAGGCTCCTTTTCGATGCACTTGCAACTCACCATTGTCCTCGCCCTTCTTCTCGTCTCGCTTCCATTGACCAATACAAGGTCCACAAGCGTTCGCTAACACAGTAGCTCCTACACTCTCAAGGGTTCCCTGCAATCCATCTCTCTCGGTGGTAGCTCGGATGAGCTCAGAACCAGGCGTTACGAGGAAGGGAACCTTTGACTTCAAGCCAGCAGCCTTGGCTTGTTCGGCAATGGACGCGACTCGGGACATGTCTTCGTATGATGAGTTGGTACATGAACCGATCAGGGCGGACGAAAGAGTCGTAGGATACTTGTTCTCGTTGAGGAAAGAGGAGAAGGACGAAAGGGGAGTGGCGAGATCAGGAGTGAAGGGGCCGTTAAGGTGAGGTTCAAGCTCAGAAAGGTTCTGGATGGGTGGCGATAATCATCAGCGACCGACGACCGAATATGGTGGGTGATAAGGCAAAGGCAAAGATATACGCACAATTTCGATGACCTCATCGTACTCTGCACCCTCATCAGCAGACAGGTATCCCTGCTTGGCAGCCTCATCGGCGGCATCAGCTACAGGTCCACGTCCAGTGGCGTGAAGGTATTGTCGCATGTTGTCGGAGTAAGGGAAAGTAGAAGTAGTAGCGCCAACTTCGGCACCCATGTTTGCGATGGTGGCGAGACCGGTACATGACTGAGCGGGGACACCAGGGCCAAAGTACTCGATGATTCGTCCAGTTCCTCCCTGATGAAGCCGATCATCAGCATATCCTCTTTGGTTATATCGCAGTGGATCACGGGGCAGATATACTAACTCGTACTGTAAGCTTGCCAGCGAGATGCAAGATCAAATCCTTGGGTGTAGCCCATCCTTGCAACTGTCCGGTCAACTTGACACCAGTGACCAAAGGCGCCTTCAACTCCCAGGGAGTATCCGTCAGAGCATCTACAGCATCTGCACCTCCTACACCGATAGCGAGCATGCCCAAGCCACCAGCATTAGGTGTATGTGAGTCGGTACCAAGCATCAAAAGACCAGGAGCAGCATAATTTTCGAGGACGATCTGGTGGATGATACCGGATCCAGGCTTCCAGAACTCGATACCGTACTTGGTAGCGGCTGATTGCAGGAAGTCAAATACCTCCTTGTTGGCCTCGATGGATCGAGTCAAGTCGGATTCAGCTCCAGTTTGAGCTTGAATCAAGTGGTCGCAGTGGATAGAAGCGGGGACGGCACACGAGGGAAGTCGACAGGTCATGAATTGCAACAGAGCCATCTGAGCGGACGCATCCTGTACGGCAGAGCGTTGGGTCAGCTTCGCCCTGGATATCTCTTGATAACAGAATTGAAAAGGTGTTCATGACGATTTTTCCGAGACTCGGGCCTAGGATGGCATTATCCCCATGCGACTTACCTGCATGGCCACTCGATCAGGTCTCAACTTGAGGTATCGCTCTCCCCTAATCTGACCACCTCCTCCCAGGCTCTCTTCGGGATTTCTCAAGTGCGCATACAAGATCTTCTCAGCGAGAGTGAGCTTGGTTCCGTTTGGTAACACATTTCGAACTTGGTCCAAGGTCTTGAGGAGGCGCGGGTAAGGAGGGGTGATTGACGTGCAATCTTTGATGGGCAGAGAAGCGGGTGTGGCGAGGGTTCGCTTGTTCGCCAGTCTTCTGGACAGACCAGATACTCGAGAAGGGGCGAGAAGGACCATCTTGCCGACACTCAAGGCTGAAAGATACTAGCTAAAGGCAGATATCACAATTTGACGATATGGCAAAGAAGAGGTGGAAACAACCTGATTTGGTTGGTCGGCTGGATGAGCCCGACTGACTCGCACAAACACGAAACACGGCCGATCTCAACTTTTTTTTTTTCTCTCGTTCCTGGAAAGACGCAGGAGTCCTAAAAGGGGGGAGAAGTTATAGTCGTCCTTGATCAGAAACCCGTAATACAAACCTCGATTAATAATATTTATTGTTTGATTAGTCGCGTCGGCTAATCGAATAGATAGTAGTATAAGGGCGATCAGTGCGTCGAGCAAGGGTGGAGGACGTCCACTCCGGAATGGTGAGTGTGAGTGAAATTGCATACTTATAACGCATGAACCCATCCCAGACATTCCCTCCCCCCGTCATCTCTACATCTCTTCATCTCTTTTCCTCTTCCTTCTCCCCTTGCTCCTCACATCCTTCTTTGTCAAGGATCTTTCACTGTCCATTTCTTTTCCGCAGACGTTATTTGTCACACCCGATACCTCTCAGCGCCTACACAATCATGTCCGACAACGAAGAAGTGAGTTTCTGATCTGTAACAAAGCTATGAAGGCTAATGTGTGACGGCAACAGGAGACCAGTGCTGGGTTCGAGGTATGTCCCAGTCGCCTTCTGAAGCAAACGTTACCTTCACCTTTCTTATCTCACAGAAACAGAAGGTAAACTATGCTGATTCGCCATATACAAACGCAGTCTGTGGACGAATTGCAGTCTCACGTGAGCTCCCGACACTTCGTATACCGGTCGAAGCTCTTCCTCCTCCTCCTCCTCCTCCTCCTCCTCCTCCTCCTCCTCCTCCTCCTCCTCCTCCTCCTCCTCCTCCTCCCTCTTCTTCTTCCTCCGCCGACGTCTTTACTGAATTACTGAATTGATAATATCTTCTACTATCAGGGTATCAATGTCCAAGACATCAGCAAGCTCAAAGCCGCGGGCATCGTTACTATTCTCGGCGTATCTCAAACAACCCGAAGACATCTGCTCAGGATCAAGGTGAGTGGGGTCGATCGGGATTGCGTTCATCACGCTGACGGAAGGGTGTGCTGTTTCCTTTAGGGCCTTTCCGAGGTGAGGAACTCACATGTTGGTATTTGTGCAGTATTGTAATAACTACAATGTACGTCCCAGGCAAAAGTAGAAAAGCTCAAGGTTAGCCTGATCCTCATTTATCTCAACCTGAACAAGCTGACGTGATAGAACTTTGCGCAGGAAACATGCGCCAAAATCTTGGTAAGCTGCTGTTACAGAAGCTCAAACTCGCGCTAGCCACCTGACGATGCTCTGGAACGCTTGTAGCCTCCCCCTTTCCTCACCGGCACGGAGATCGCTAGTCGTCGCCAGAATGTGGTGCATATCTCGACTGGCTCCAAATCGGTCGATGCCATGCTTGGTGGTGGTATTCCCACTCAGAGTATCACTGAAGTGTTTGGAGAGTTTAGGACGGGCAAGGTGAGTGTCGCGTCCATGCCAAAGGTTTTATCCAATGTGCTGACGAGACATCCACACAAAGACTCAGCTTTGTCATACTCTTTGCGTCTCCACTCAGCTTCCCGAGGACAACGACAACTTCCCCGGCGCAGCAGGCAAGGTCGCTTATATCGATACTGAGTAGGTGTGGCTCCTCGTCATTATTGACATCACTTGCTGACCGATCGATCATAACACTGTCACTCAGGGGGACCTTCCGACCCGATCGAGTCAGGGCCATTGCCGATCGTTTCGGTGTCGACTCTGCTGAAGCGCTCGACAACGTCTTGTGTGCCCGAGCATGGAGCTCAGAGCAGCAATGCGACCTGCTCGTCGATTTGGCTGTTAGGTGAGATGATCCACAAGAGTCCAGCTGAGGGATGCTGAGCTTATGGGTGATATCATCAGGTTCGTTGAGGACCGTACATACAAACTTCTCATCGTCGACAGTATCATGAACCTCTTTCGTGAGTACACTACAAAGTTTTAAAAGATGCCTCTGGTTGACATATTGCACAGGACAAGACTACTCCGGCCGAGGAGAGCTATCGGAGAGGCAGCAGGTAAATTTTACTGATCATGCGCCACTCCAATTCGATTCCAGCTGACGTTCTGACCGAACACCGCCTCCTAATCAGAAACTTAACCAGTTCCTTGCGAGACTTCAGAAGCTCGCTGAAGAATTCAATCTCGCCGTTATCCTGACTAATCAAGTCCAGGCTGATCCAGGTGTATGTACAGCGTACATGGTATCTTCATCAGTTATTCTTGCTGATCCTTGTCTGTCTTACTACCGACAGGCTACTGCCATATTTGCTGCCGGTAATACTGCAAAGCCAGTGGGCGGTATGTCGTATCGAGCGTTTATATCACCCCTGATCGGATTACTGATGCCAAAGCTGATACAGGTCACATCCTTGCTCATGCGTAAGCGGCGGAACTTGCCCGCCGTGTTCTCAGAAGCTGATAAAGCCTATACTGTGCCCTCGAACAGCTCGGCGACCCGCATTCAGCTCCGAAAGGGGCGTGGTGAGGAACGAATTGCGAAGCTGATGGACTCACCCGATCAACCGGAGGGCGAGGCAACCTATGTCCTCAAATCCGGGTAAGTGGGATGACCCAAATGGTTTGCGTGTTCACTGACGATCATCGCAGGGGATGGGAAGACCCGACCTAAGAGGATTGCAATGCGTGACTCAAGCTGCCTTTTCGCTTTCCCATAAGTCCGATCACATGTACATAGTAGTTGGGGGCCTGAGGCCTCTCATCTGGACCATCCCTTCATTACGTCGTCCGTACGTGACCTGAGCTGTATTAAACTCCTGATGTTCTCGAACGCTCAATGTGTACTGTATTCGAGTGCTATAAATATCCATTATCCATTCTCTGCATCTGTATATATACCTCCACTATCATGACGAATATGTAGCTCCTTTATGAAATCTGTGTATACTTCTTTTTGGTCCGGGGTGATCTTCTCGATCGATCGCACCTTTCTCCTTTCCGAAGCAAAGACAGAGAGAGATAGTTTGTGAAAGGGTCGTACTCACTGCCATGGTTGTCGAAGTGGGGAGCAGAGCATCGAGTCGATGCTTGAGTATCACAAACTGGCTGCCGTCTCTCGGAGTAAGATGGTTCGAGCACTGACAGATTTGCCAATTCGTTGAGGTTCACATCAAGCAAATATCCACTTTAAGCATTTGTGAACGGATTTGAAATCTCTACCACTTGCGCAACGACACATAATGTCTGGATTTGAAGGCACTGGCACGCATTACGACGACAGCTTCGACCCTACAGCTACAGGCTGGACAGAAGGAAACCAGGGGTATCAGCAACCATCCTCGGCTTCAGGAACCGGTCTCACTCATGAATATGGATGGAACGGTGGTCCGCCTGGTCGCTCCTCCAACACGACTCGATATCAGACTAACACAGCCTACATGATGCCGACGGATGCGACAGGCGTGACACTTCCAGGGCAGTACAGCCAGAACCCGTACAATGGCACCTTTGCACAGCAAACGCAATCGTATGGAACGCCGCCACCGCCTTCGGTTGAGGCTGACTCGCTGTACAGCCCCACCATGTATGCGACATCGGACAACCTGCGTCGTCACGCGGATGGCCCTGACTTGCCGTACGCCGCAGTAAAGCACCCACCCATTACTCCCGCCCCGATCGCTACCTCTTGGAACTCGTTCCGCCCAAATCCTCAGCGGAGGCGCCGGCGTCGCCGTCCACTACAGGCTTCCTCTGATGTACAACCTTCGCGCCGACCATCGTCTGGAGCTTCGGGCTTCTCAGCTTACTCCGGGATAGCTGATAATCATAACGCTTTTCCCGTCTATGCGCCGGAAGGATACGTAATCGCAACATATAGGCATGTCTTCGTCCCGGATAGCGAAGAAGACGAATGGGAGATATATGTGCCGAGGTATGACAACGACAATGTGACACAAGGGTCGAGATTCTGGATCAGCAGAGCGTATGATGACTTGACTGAAGGCCAATGGATCGAGCATGTGATCAGTAGCCCCCGCCGTCAATCAGAGGGTGATGTTGGTGAAGCAAGAGCGGGATTGAGACTGGTCTACCAAGAGCTCTCTCAGCTTGAATAGTCTCAGCTTGAGTCTCGGCTTGGGTCTCAGCCTGAGTAAAAGGTAATATCTGCTCTGTTGTTCGAGGCCGTATTGAGTCGGAAGGTACGAAAATCGCCTTTCAATTATAGCAATTAGAGATAGTTAAGCGCGACGATCGTGGCGGTACACTGCACCGTTATATAAACGCACTTTCGTCACATATTCAGCAGAAAGGTTAGAAAGCAACTCCAGCACCACAATACAGTGAGGCATTCGATGACATGACAGACAAGTGGAAGTAAATCATGGATCGTGGACCAGCCAGAAAATGCGGTCTCGGGATCGCTATGTCTACGACTCTTCGTTCTTGCATCTGGATGAAGTTGGTACCGTACTCGTAATTGGACAGTCCAACCAATCCTGTAAGAACCTCTCAAACCGTACAATACAACTGGGTCTGCATAGGTGCCCCCATCTTTCGCCATACACCTTTAGGCTCACGTTTACGTGAAGTTTCCTGAGCTGAGCAAGTAAGAAGTGTATCTTGCCTTCGAAAAAGTGATCGTCTGGGAAATTGAACGCCATTGCTGACAGCGGATCGTCACTCTCTACCTGCTTCCTTACCGAAAAGGCGTACGGTGAATACTTAGTGATAACCCCCGCGTGACCTTGAAGTCCTACTCCCGAGAGATTCTCGGCGAGGGATGAAGCGATGCTGAGGGGGTGACAATGCCTAGTGGTGGCTTGCTTCCTCCAAAGACGTCACAAGCCGTGCAAATCGGGCTCCAAAGGATCGCTGAGGAGCTTGAAAAGTGTTAGAAATGACACACCTTTCAACACAGTCCCGCGTGCTGTACAAGTAGAAAACTATGCAGCTGCTTTGATTGAGCGTTCTTCCTTAGAGGCTGTTCGGGCTGGAATTTTCGCATGCACAGAGGTCCAGGTGCCAACAGTTTCCCCAAAACTATACAGCTCTTTCTTCTCTTGGTCGAGACCGATTTGCATAGAGAAAGGATCTGGATTGGGGCGGGGCGGGGGGCGGTTGTTCGAGGAACTCTGGCATGATCTCCCAGGATGAGCACTCCCAATGTGAGCTCACACAGCTATATAATCAAACAACAGCACGAGATATTCACTGTCTAGTCGCCACTCCCTCGTTCCAACCTCATGATCCTTCATCCTTTTCGTTGTTGGGTACATACATTTCCGCAATATATCACAGCACTCGTACGGAGACACAGCACAGTGGTACCTTGATCAAATCATTACTCACACAATGCCAGATATCGACTCAGCATCCGAAACAGAGCGGAGGGCTCATGTTGATCCACCGGACGCTGTGTCGTATGATGAAGACCAGACATCTTTGGCTCGATCAGCCCGAAGACCTTTCGAAACCGAATCACGTCCTTCGCTGCCGAAGCCTTCTCCCTTCCCCCTGCGCCCACCACAAACGAGCCCGCGCGTTTGCATACCACTGCATTCGGTACTGAAGCTACTTGGCCCGGCTCGGGGTTCCCTCCTGCCCCACACCCTTGTGTGGACGCTGCGACAGGTTCGTCTGTCGCGGCAACCGCGGGCCCGGGGACATTTGGCCCCATGACCCACACTAATTCCGTTACCGAGAACGAGCACGTGGCTTCATCCCAACAAACGGCTGCTGAGATGATTTCCGCTTCTCAAGGAGACACGGGGCGATCGGAGACACGGCAAGATCTGACGCCCCTCTGGCAGCGCCCTGTTACTAGTCTGTCCCCAGACCCAGAAGTACCGGGTGCCTGGGACCGAGTTGTAGAGTCCTCCTCGGGGGTCGAGCTTCTCACTTTCAGGCGGACCGAGCGTGGTCTGGTGATCAGGGTTCCTACCACAGATCTATCCGAAGTGCTCAACGGTCGTACATTCCAAGACGATCGCGCCGTCCGAGTCTTCACAGATGCAGAATGGGAGGGACAAAGATCTTCCAATTGGAATGATCACCTCTTGTTTCGTAGTCAGGTTATCAATGAAAACACAAACCGCAGTGGCACCCTGGAAGAGGTCGGTGACTCCTTGTATCCGGAATTGGAGAACCGCATGGACCGTCAATGGTGGGAACAGATGATCTGGCAAAGACTCGAGGCGTTAGAAAGAGCTGTGCTTGATCCAAACAGGTCCCCCTCTGGAAGATCACGCAATGACCCTTGGTCCCAGGATGCATAGCCGGAGTAAGGTGATTGGGCCGTCGTCTGCCTCACATACGCACATGCCCCATTCTACACATGCATGCTAGCTAGCGCAGGTCATTTGTTCGTCACAGGTCTTTTTTCTTTTGCCGTCGCCGCCAATAAGCAGTACCTGCCGGATACCTGCTCGTGGATTGGGAAACACCGTCCTACAAGTAACTCTTCTGTCTGCCTCGGCGCCACCGCGCACGTTCAATAAGCTGGACTCGGTGCCACTGCCACCCACGTGGCCCCTTTCCTTTGACGCGTCAATATAATAAATCACTGTTAACACCCTGCATATGTTTCCCAATTTCACCACTTCAAAAACATTGCGATACTACTCTCTCCCCTTTCATGCCACTTGTTCTGCTTCTTCTTCTCTGTCCCAATCTTTTTACAGATTCCAACCGTTATTATCAGAAATACTATCAGATCGCGCGATATGGCTCTCTTCAAGGTGCATCCGGGTGTGCAGTCGTATGACTGGGGTAAGAAGGGATCAGCTTCCTTGGCTGCTCAACTGGGAGAAGTATCAGTGGATGGATTCCAGATTGATGAGAACAAGACCTACGCTGAGGTATGTCGTGACCTGCAAATCCTCCTTCTCGTGTTCTATTGGCTTTATCTCTCGCAAGTCGCGCTTTCTCGTTCGCTTTTCTGGCTAATCACGCCAATGATGATGCTGCTGCTGCTGATCACTCTTTGTAGCTGTGGATGGGTACCCACCCCACTCTACCCTCAAAGCTCAGCTCAGGCTCTCTCCTGAAAGATCACCTATCCAAGAACCAATCCCTGATAGGCGACAATATCATTAAGAAGTTCGAGGCGGGCGATGGATCTTTACCGTTCCTGTTCAAGGTGCTGTCTATCGGCACTGCGCTTTCGATTCAGGCGCATCCTGATAAGCAGCTTGCTCAGAAGCTGTTCAAGGAGCGACCAGAGGTGTATAAAGGTGAGTAATGCGCCTCCTTCTAAGCACGTCTCGGCCTGCATCATTCTGCGCTACACTGTGTCTGATGTCGGAAGGCTCTGGGGAGCAATTGAGCTCGCGTGATTCGCCTGTTACCACTCGCGACGATCTCGAGCTGACCTCAATCTGCATATCACCTAGACCCCAACCATAAGCCCGAAATGGCTATCGCCCTCACACCCTTTCTTGCCTTCCTCAACTTCCTTCCTCTTCCTACGCTTCTTCTTAACCTCCTTTCAGTACCCAAACTCGACTCCGTAATTCCATCTTCCTTGACCTCTGCACTGGCGGCTTCATTGACGTTACCCACCACTCGACCGCCCGACTCATTCCTTTTCCAACCTCTCAAGTCATCGCCCACTCCTGAGCAAAAGGATATCTTGAAGCAGATCTTCAACGCTCTGATGTCAGCTGAGAAGGCTGATGTCGACCAGGCGATCGCGTCACTTGTGGAACGATATCAGAAGAAGGAGGAGGGATCGATCAGCGAGGCGGAGAAGCCTGTCGTAGATCTGCTGCTTATGCTGAACGAGCAATACCCGTCGGATGTTGGCGTGCTCTGCGTCTTCTTCTTGAATGTGGTCGAGCTCAGAGCTGGAGAGGCTGCTTTCCTGGAAGCGAACTCGCCGCACGCTTATATCAAGGGGGGTGAGTTGCCGTTACAACGATCTGCGTTCACACCCAGCCATTGCACGCTCTCATTGTTCAAAGCTAATAGCCACCACTATATTCGCTCTCCTCATATGCAGACATCATCGAGTGCATGGCTACCTCGGACAACGTCGTCCGTGCAGGTCTCACGCCGAAACTCCGTGACGTGCCCACACTCGTCGAGATGTTGACGTACGACGCTAGTCCGGGCGAGAAGCAGCTTCTCAAGCCGACCAAGTTCGAATCGCCTTCGTCGTCGGAAGAGGAAGGCTCCAGCAAGACTGAATTGTATGATCCACCTATTGAGGAGTTCTCTGTTCTACGAGTGGAACTGCAATCTGGCGAAAAGACCTCTCATCGGGCAATCGATGGGCCTAGTATCACCATCGTTACCAAGGGCAAGGGTGTGATCACATCAGACTCGGAATCCAATGAAGAAGGCAGCAAAGTGGATTTCACCAGAGGTGATGTGATCTTCATCGGTGCGGGCAAGGAAGTCACGTGGGCTGCCGAGGAAGAGGTCGAGGTGTTCCGAGCTTTCGTTGAGGCCTAGGAATTCCTGGCTTGCTGATCCGCCCATGCTTTGAAGTCCATTGGACGCAGTGCATGTGGCGCAATGAGGTCGGGGGCATTGTAAAGTCGCTTCCCCCCGGGTGCTCTGTACAGGTTGATACATCATATGTATATAGATTTACGCATACGATTCGAGTACTCCCCTGTGACACCACTAAGGGGGAAAGTGCCACATTGAATGTTGAATGGCCTGGCGGCGTGGCGATATTGCCGAAACGCCGCCAACTTTGCTTCTGTTCTTGCTCGTCTTTGATTGTATTGTATTGTTCATTGTCATGCATGACATTCATCCTTAAACATTTGAGCATCTTATTACGCGTCTCACCTGCTCAGTGCTTAGTCCTCTCGATCATCGTTCACCTCATCGAGAAACATAAAAAAAGGGGCTCTTCATCGTCTGTCAGCCCAGCTTCTAATCAGGGAACCGATAGAAAACAAAACGGAATAGATAATCGCCCAAAATGACTTCAATGGCCGCTGCTCTTGCAGCTTCATTGCCGGCTGCCGTCTCTCGACAAGCTACCCCTCAACCCTCTTCAGCCGCTCAGCCCGCCAAAGTCTTCCCTCAACGATTGGAGGGTGTCGTGGATGTGGAAGGCGCTCGAGAAGTGGAGAGCGTGCAGCTTAGCTCTTTGGTGAGTAGGGTCATTGCTATCAAACACCTCAGTGAAGATGAGAGCTAGAAGGGGTCGTGGTATAGGGAAGGCAGACAATGACAGATATGCCTCCTTGGTGCTTGGTGCTCAATGTGGGACTCTTGCGCTGACAGAACGGATCCCGTAACCTCGCATTTTCTGCTTTCTGTGCTCACAGGTCTTCCTCAAGATGATGAAGCACTCAACCGACATTCTCCCCGCTCCTCCTTCTTCAACCCTTCAACAGGACCGAAACGCTCCTCCTCCTACCGCCCTTTCATCGCACATTGACTGTCTCGGTGTCTTGCTTGGTCTGGATTTGGACGGTGTCTTAGAGGTCGAGGACTCGTTCGCTTTGCCCGGTGGAGAGACTGGTCTTGGAGGTGAGTCCGAATTTCAACGCGCTTGAGAACAGAGAACATGAACGTCAGGATGCTTTCGCTTTGATTTTCCCTAAGCCAGAGCATCATATCGTTCATACGTTGTCCGAAAATCAGCGGCATGATTGTGTCATCCCGATTACGTGCTGACATCAGACTCGAATCCGCGTGAACTTTAGCCAACTCATACTCTGACCGACTTCTCACCCATCTCCGTGAGGTCCAAACCCCCGACTCACCGGTCGGTATCTACCTTTCAACCCACAACGGCGGCTTTGCTACCCGAGTAGCCATCGACCTCCTTTCAGCCGTTGAGAAGACTGCTGGTGGACGAGGAAAGGCTGTGTTGATCGTGCATGATGCTAGCAAGGCCAATGGAAACGACCTGTCTGTCAAGGCTTACAGGCTTGGCGAGGGCGCTAGGGAGGCTGCTAAAGCCGGCAAATGGGATGAGAAGATGTGAGTCGTGGTGAAGCGTTTCTTCATCAGACGCTGGATCGGTCGTCAAATTTGTGCGGAAAGTCGTGGTTGTGGGAGAGCGTAATCTGCATCACTTCGACGCCGAAATTGGATAGGCGGTCGATGGCATTTCAAACCTGATCACGATCGTATTGCGGCACATGAGAATCGGGGCCAGCAGCCAGGCGAGATGACACTACCTATGAGTTAAACGCTGACAATACTCTTTTCTCGCCTTTGCAGGCTCACCGAGAAAGGCATTACTTCATCAACGTTGCTTTCACCCCTGCCTATTACCGTCACTTCCCCCACTCTCATCTCGGCCTTCCTCTCCACCCTTTCCACCTCCACTTCATCCACCAAACCTTCGCTCGAGTCACCCGCCGTACCTTTCCCTCCCAACTTCTCAGCGCTCGCCGACCCCACCCCTTCCTCATTGACATCATATCTTCAAAACACCCTCGACTCATTGCAATTACACTCTCACGAAGCCAATAACATTGCTTTCTTGACGCGACAGATTGCCAGGGAGAAGGTACGACATGAGCAAGCTATCAAGGACCGAGAGGAGGAGAACGCCAAGCGAAGGAAGCAAGGCTTGTCAGAGTTCCCCGCTATCTCATCTGAGATCAGAGGCGGTACAAAAGAGCCTTCAAGGCTTGAGATGATCTGCCTCGGTGGTATGGTAGAGGGTTTGGCCAAGGGTATGGGCGCTGAGGCCGGTAAGGGTCTCGTAAGAAACTACCTTTAGATGGTGTTTGAGATATGCACCATGTCGACGTAGATCGCAGATCGCAAGATTGCCGTCGACTGATGGGTCCAGCTCCAGCTCGCGGACGTGCGTAGATCCAGCTAGGGGGTTGCATTGTAGATATTTTCATCGTCTCAAGGCTTCGCTCAGGCGAACATGCATTTCATATACCCACGCATAGTCTAATTGCGCGTGAGAATGGTGTAATGCAGCTCATCGTGGCTCGTCGTGGGCCGGGAAACGAAAATCCATGAGCGGTGCATGATATTGCTGTGATATTTGCTTGAGATAAATCTGGTACAACAAATGTGGAGTCGCTACAAAATGATATGGGATGCAATGCGGTGGGACGTGATGATAAGGTAAGATACAACAAATCAAGCCAAACTCTACGCCATAGGTCTATTTCCTTTCTTTTCTCCACAGATTCTAAATGCTCTATCATGCCTCTCCACGCCCAGTGCGGAGCTCCCCAGGCCGAACCGGCCGGACCAATCTCGAACCCCCAGTGGAATGATTGCTTGCCGGTCATCCAATGACGGTATCCCTGATGACCCCGCTACCGAGACACCAATCATCATACCATATCGCAGCCACTTGTCCTGGTGCTACGCCGCTCAAAGGCGACGGGAAAGATATCCTGACGCTGCGGCAGGGAAGAGAGGGGGGAGGGCAGTTTGGCAGGGGTCAGAGAAAGAAAGACAGAAAGAAAGAAGAAGAATCGTTGCCGTCAGCCTCAAGTGTCCAATAGTTCTGTCCCGCAGACTATTATGGCTGCTTTGTGCTGGTGATTCACTCACCCTCCTTGGACGGTATTGTCGTGCTGTATGAGAGCTTGGACCGGCTTCATACGATGTCTGACTTGAACATTGATTTTCCCCTCGACATCGTTTCCAAGTAGATCAGCGGGGTATTTGGCGTGTATCCAGTGAACTGTATCGGTAAGAACGGTCGAGCACGATAACAAGGGGTGGTCGCTGAATAAACGATTGAACACAGTCAGCCTGTACGGACGTTGTCCCCGCAGTCGCTCCCTCATTCCGGGTACGGGTAACAACAAAGAAGGCCATGTTGCTCACCTTCCAGGAACGACCAGTATGTCCTGCCTGTCTACTCCGACACCCTTTTTAGCTACGAAGAGCGGTTTCGCCTGATTGGCAATTTTCGCCCGTTGTCCAATTGTGTAGTACCACAGTCCGTCGTGAGAACCGACTACCTCTCCTGAAGGTAGCACCAGACGACCTTGTGATTCTGGAGGGGTGGTATACTGCGCTGTGGGATGTCAGATCCGAAGAAAGCAAATCAGCGCTGAAATTGCTCGCAATGAACCACAGGGTGCTGAGACACGTCAGATGGTTTGGTACCCTGCAGCGGAAGGGTCAAACGCGGACGCGGGACTTGTAAAGTAATCGCTGATAATCCAGAGGACTCACCGATGAAATCCCCGAACTTGCCTCTCTCACCGATGAAGCAGACACCCATCGATTCTTCTTTGGTATGATTGGGAAGATTCCAGTAACCTGCTAATTGGCGGACTTGGGTCTTAGTCAGTCTACCGAGTGGTAGGATTGTCTGAAGTGCAGGACGAGAGAGTCAACATCAAGAAAAGCAATCAGCATACAAATTGCAAAGACAGGTACCCAATAAAGTTGTACACAAAGGGTCAAAGGGCGGGCCCAAAAAGGTATGGCATGGCCACGAGGACAGATAGAGCTAGCAGCGCCAATGGGAGCGTGCAACTCACCCGAGAAAGTTGGATATCATTCATCTGCGAGAGATAATACGTCTGGTCCTTATTGTTATCTTTGGCTCGAACTAATCGCGCTTGACCAGGAGCCGTTGAGCGATCTATCCGTCCATAATGACCGGTCGCGAGAAAATGCCTGGATTTACTAGGCAGGACATCCAATAGCGCTCCGAACTTGATCTCCCTAAACAAGATATATTACCATGATAGCCTAGGAGGTTAGCTTAGCCTTTTTGGGGGAGGCTATCAAAGTCTGTAGGGAAGGCACTGAGGGAAAAAAATCTCACCGATTGCAATCAACATCGGGATTGGGTGTTCCTCCCCTTTCCCAGACATTAATAGAAGGCTCAAACACCCTGCTCCAATACTCCTTCGAAAGGTCCACCATTTTGACCTTGTCAGATGGTATACCAATGGATCGTGAGACAGCTCGAACGTCGTTCCAATCCTTCTCCCATGAACAGGGAGAATCTGACCCGCTCTTCAAGGTGGTGGAGGAGGAGGAAGATGACGAGTATGACAACGAATAGCCTGGATCTGTGTTTTGAGAGGTGGTGGATTCGGACAGTAAAGGGTCCCAGTTCTTCATGAATATCACGTCGATATCGATTGGCTGTGGATCCAGCAGGCATTCCTTGTTTGGTCAGCGTTGCCGTCGGATGCATCTGATCATCTTGTAAGACATGGTATGATTGTAACAACTCACAAGCTCCGTGAGTATCCGGAGAGTAGTCGCAGAGTCAACGCCCCCTGACATTGCCACCGTGACTACACACCGGTTCATATATCAGCATCTCAATTCGCGACTCATAATCAAGTGACGTAAAAAGTAGTGTCACTGAAGCTAAGTAGTATTGAATACGGAGTATCATCACGACCCACCATGATCCCCATTTCTCAAACCCAGATCGTCCATTGTGGGCAAAGCAGCAGAAACCTCATTCGAAGAAAGGGTAGCTAGCGTTCTCGTGGGTCTCCCTTGCGCTGAGTGAGATGTTGCACCTCGTCGCAGCCTCCAGCTTGGTCGTCTTGAGGGGATACATACATTCTGCGTGAATGTTCTGGTCAAACTCCGAGAGCTTGAGCTTGAAGAAGCGTTAAAGATGATCGGTCGGATCGCTGTCCCTCGGTTAATCGCGCCGATCATTTTTGTTTGTAAAACGGGCTTCTGGCCTCTCAGGTATGATTATGTCTTCAGTGCTGGGTATATTTACTTCCCTTCTCCCTCCCCAAAAGACCTTGACAAACCTCTGTGACACGGGGAAGCTTTATGAGTGAAGGTGCAAAGATGTCAAGATGGATGGATGATACGAATCAAAATGTTCGGAAATATTATGAATCACATCACATAAACATAAGAGTACAGTTAGTGTACAGTACCAGTGCGCGTCAACAACAAATCACTCTCGGCTGCAATCACACACACTCTCTCTTTCTCCTCCGTCCATTATTCCTTCTTCTTTGTTTCTATCCCGGACATTCACAAGCAATCGCAACCTTCCTCGGTTTGGTCAGTAGTACCTCTGAAGCTTAGGCACAGCAATATGGGCAAACGAAAAGCAGATGGAGATGCAGGTGGCGCTACGAGCTGGGAAGCGCCGTGAGTCCACTCTTTCCTCTCAACTACCTACCACCCGCCCCGCGCTTCCTACAGTGCTAACCTGACTATACCATCCTTCTCCATCATTCTTCGTTACAATGAATTGGATTCTCATTTGCGCAGTACCGAGGAGGAATTCCTGAAGCTCAAGCGATACAAGTAAGCTGCTTTTCTTCTTGTAGGTGAAAAGGATCTAACAGTACTGACTGTTTCTTTGCGTCCAGATCATTTCTCTGTGAGCTGATATCTCTGGTACTTCAACCTACATAATCAGCTGATCCTGTATGATCCTAAACTCCTGGCGGGCTCTTATGTACAGTACCTCCGAAGAACTCGTATGCAGTTGGGCAATTGTGAGTACTGCGTTGTTTAGCTATGTATCGATTGATCTCACTTGTCCCCGCATATTATCGCCTGGCGGTATAGCGTATGGCTCGCGCACGAATCTCTCAAAGCAGCTCCAGCGACAAAACGAGGAAGACAATCGATCTCGACTCCGGTCAAGGCCTCGCCACAGAAAAGACCAAATGGCGTGAATAAATCCGAACCTGGACGAGCAGCAGACAGCGCGGTCGCTGGCGCCGGCGTTGGCGCTGCGCGAGTGCCTGGAACATACGTGAGGACGGAGAGAGACGAGGCGGATGACGAGAAGTGGAATTCGAGATTCTGGCTCGGGCAGATCATAGAGATTAGGGCGAACGGGACGACTTACGTCTGGGTGTGAGTCGAAGGGTCTCCCTTCCGCTACCTATAGTTCTCATACTCTCATCCTCTTGTTCCGGCTGTCGAAGTTACGAATGCAGCTGACCGGCTTCCACCAACTCGTATTACAGGAAAATACGATGGCTATGTCGAGACCTCGCCGAACTGAAAGAGCAAAATATCAAAACTGGCTTGTGAGTCTAGTCTGTCTGGCTTGATCGGTTGATCTGGTCTCTAATCTGTCGTTTCATCTCGACGGCGGTGAGTCATTCATCAGAGACCGCTGCTGACTTGCCTGACATCGATAGGCCCAAGACACATCCTGGCGGAAGAGAGGTATTCATGCTCGGTCCTCAATTTGACGCCCTTCAGCCCGTAGGGGTAGTAGAAGGTGAGTTGGGAAGCGCCCGGATCTTCCCCTTCCCGTCTTTCATCTCTGGTCTCCCGTCTCCCTACTCTCCATTCATTGCTTCCGATGTTACTGACGCACTCACACTTGTCAATCAATGCTGATCATATTTCTTTTTCACTGCTTCTGTAGGAGCTGCGAATGTCATTGCATTCGATGAAAGAGATCCTCTTCAAGCCCCGATGGATCCGCACGCGATCTTCTACCGCTCCGAAGGTCGTGTACCCACGGAAGCCGAAGCAAATGAGGTGAGATGAACGTCGAGTTCATACAGCTCAAAATTAAACTTGCACTCTACACTTTCTGGTCAATTACACAGACGATTCATAAAACTCTTAAGAAGACTGTTTCCCGGTGATGGCGTATGCTGATACAGTGGTTGGTGATACCATAGCTGAAACTGAAAAGGCCAATCCAAGAGTCCGCAAAGAAGCTTCGAGCGTCTGCGGTCCTTCCTGCTGGTCATCTCTTTGTGAGTGGGACCTTTCGAAAAGGGAAAACCCCAACAGAATGTTTTCTCGAACACGTGTTAGCCGAAGCATACTAATGCAGACTTCTTTATTTCTTTCCAAAAAATCTAAATAGCCTTTTAGAGAACCGACATGTTATTGCGGCGAGGGATATCGACCAATATCGCGTCCTCCTGCGCCGATGGCAATGTGCACGAATCATGGTAAGTCTTGCTTGCCTCGGTTTCCAATACTTTGAGAATATATCTCGGCCTCAATAACTGTCGGGTCTTCCCCCTGTCACTTCTTTTCCCCCCTCCTGTCCTTCTCAAACATACTTGTGACCAAGGGTCCGGATAAAAGGAATCATGCACTGCGCATCGTCGTACAAATGCGCCGCACCCATTCGAGCATACTGTAAAAAGGGTATCACACGCTGATCATCGTCGATGTACATCTTTTTGAACAGGATGTTATAAATGGTTTCACCTGGGCTGCTTAGACTGGGGTAAAGATCATCGCACTGAGCCGACTCCTGGATTGCTCCAGCAAATACAGACTTCCGGTGGGGATCTCGTTAAACTGCTTTCGCCTGAATACGACTACGATGATGTGTCGCCGCTACCATTGCCGGCAGGCGTCAAGGCAGTCGATCTTGTCTCGGAGGTTGTTAATCCAGAAAACGGTCCAGCCACAGGTGCGTCTGGGCCATGCCATCCATTTCATTATCCCTATATATTTCGATGAGACTTCCCTGGCATGAATAATGTCAAAGCTCGTCCGCTGACTATGTGTGAGTGTGCTTCACTAATGTCGTTTTCGTCATATCGACATAGTGCCGAAAGAACTCACATCAAAGGAACTGGCCGCTGCGAAATATACACCGAAACTACCGCTTGTGATATATCGAGCTGCTCAGAGTCCCGTGATCAGGGGCTCAGAAGAAACAGGGATTGTTGGAAACGCAAGAAGAGTCCTAAGGGCCAGGCAGATCGTTCAGAGAAATCAAGAGATCCATGCTGGAGGAACGATCGATGGCTTGGTGGCGGAAATGGCCAAGCAATGGTTAACTATCTGGCTCGGTGAAGCTGGTCAAGAAGATATCGATGCTATCAGGAGGTCGAACGGCGAATTGGTGGAAACTAAATCCAAGGTGGAGGAGGGAGTCAAGAAGGAAATCAGAGACGGACTGGTGCTCGGACAAGACGAGAACGAGAACGGGCAAGATTGCGTTTCCGACGATCCCAATCCGCCCAGAGCTACTATCTGGCTTTGTCCAAGCTGCAAGCATCCGATCTGATCGACATGGATCGGACAGGTCACGCAATTTACCGTCGGTCAGTCGCTACACCATACATCCATTAACGGCAGACGGCAAGATTGACAAAGGGCCGTGATTGGTGAATGGGGGACGAGCGAGAAGAATGGATAACGAAACAAAAGCGAAAAACAGAGTTAACGTCGTCAAAATGTCGAATGTCGATCGTTTGTTTGTCTTGGGGGTCTTTTTTTGCTTGGGGTCATCAAAGTCATCACTCATAAAGCGATACCAGATATTTTGCATTTTATAATCCCCATTCTTACCTACATTGCGCTACATTCCCGTACTCCAGGCGGTATTCACGTACATCACAATGTCATCAATCTGACAGTATCCGAAGTCTGCAGTCAGTGATTCATATGAGGTGAAGGAACCCACGTAGCCTGTGGCCCTCATGCGTATCCAGTATCCAATGCAGCAAGGTTGGACGTTCTGCCAAGAAGAGTGTCTCTCTCTCCCTCAACGATTCACTTTCAGAACGGAAATGATATAGATAATTCAATCGAATCTGTGGTACTAGTCAGTGCCTCAAGAACACATTGTGCAACTTCTGCGCGTGTCGGTCGAGAAAGCTGAAGAGAGTACGATCAGATTGTGAATCGTGGATCCCTGCAGGCTTCAAAGTATACTGTACTCGTACTGTGGGCACATGCACTGAGATTCATCAAGAGGCACTCAAACAAACACAAGTGCTATGCGATAATACGAGACGAAAGATGAGAGATGCACATAATGAAAAAAGAGGGGGAATGTCACCGGCGGTGACGAGAATGATGATGATGATTATTGTCCATTGGGTCAAGTGTGAAACGAGAGACGGAGAGAGAAAAACACGTAAAAATGATTAACCCCCGCTCTCGTTGCTACCGCTTTATCCGCTTCCGCTACACTTTGTTGCTCTATCCCACCCGACTACCTATACGTATACGTGCTCCGTTCCGTTCCGGTTGAATCGTGACAAGTCGTATTCATGAGGCTCTTTTCCTTCCTTCACATCGGCTTATAGAAGGGTGACGGCGCCAACGAGCATACCGACGACACCGACAGCACCGGCGACGAAGACGTTGTTGTGAGCGGCGGGGGCGGCGGCAGAGTTACCGCCTGAAGCAGCAGCGTTGGTACCGGTGGTGCTCTGGCTCGCACCTGATCCGGAAGCGCCGGCACCTGATCTGGAAGCAGAGGCCGAGGCGGAAGCGTTGGAGCCGGAAGCAGAGCCTGAAGCGCTTCCGCTAGTAGGAGCTGCGGAAGCACCGGAAGGTCGCTCTTGAGAGGTGGTACCTACGTTGGAGGCGGCAACGGTAGAACCGGCAGCGAGGATGGAGGGGGTGGCAGTGACGGCCCAGTCACCGGTGTTGACGCCGTTGGAGATGGTAGAGTAGGTCTGACAGTTGGAAGTCTTGGGGTAGCTGCAGTGACAGTGCGAGTCGATAGAATACACATTGTGAGCCAAGCGGAGCATTTTGGACCTTCAAAGAAGCGTGTGCAAGTGCAAGGGCTGAAAGTCATCAAAACTTACAAGGCAGGAGCAGAAGGAGTGACGGTCTGGCCGACAGTCCAGTAACCGACAGAGCCGTTGTCGGTGAAAGAACCGGTGTATCGCTGCTTGAAGGTGGAGGTGCTGCCGTTGGACTGGGGGTAGTGGCCGGGAGGAGCGGCGGGCTCACCCTCACACGAGGTGAATGAGTTGTTGGACGAGTAAAAGTCTCTGGAAGAGCGAACATGAGGGTCAGTAGGCGCGTTCGTTTCCGGTCAAACACCGACCTAGGCGATGATCTGGTCGCGCGTTGACACCTCGATACCGAAAGAACGGCAGGTGAGGTGGAGACGGTCCGCAGCATAACAAAAAGGAGGGTACGGAGGTCTGAGCGGGTTGCACAGCAGATTGTCATACTCACTCGATAGCCATGACGAACTGACAGCCCATGATGTCGAGCTCGTGCTCACACTGGATAGCAGTGCTGACACCGTTGACCTCGGCGGTACAGATTCGAAGACAGAACTGGTCGTAAGAGATCTGCAAAGTGGGTAGAGATTTGATCAGCGCCTATATCTTCTCATATCGACCATTCCGCTCTTCATCTTGTTGCTAGGCAAACGCAGCTGGTAAAGTGGTATCAACGATAACGGAAGACTGAACTCACGAAAGACATCCACTCCTCGTAGAAAACGTCGGAGCCGCCAACGTTGGAGGTCACGTTACCGCCAATGGGGTTACCGAGGTTCTCGGCACCGTGAGGGTCGAGCTCACCACCGGCATCGCCGTCGACCTGTTACAAGAAAGAAAGAAACACAATGATCCGATGCAACAGGAGATAGGGATTTTGTGCAACCACCGATCATCAATCACCATAGCCATGGTGAATGTACAAATAGGATGGATTGGACGAAGAACAGAGCAGAGGTTGAAAGCTGTCAACGACGATTCGGTATATAGTGACACGATGTTGGCCATGACCAGTCGCCACTCACGATTCCGACCTTGGTACCGTCCCAGAAACCGTAGATCTGGACGTAAGAGGGAGTCTTGATAAACTGCGAAATTGCAATGAGACGCACATCAGTAAGTATTTTTATTATTCAAGATCTCATCTCGTGATAATTTGGTCTTGGTATCGGGCTTGGCTTGGCTGAGGCCTGAGGCTGGGCAAAACTTACGTGAGCGGCGGTGATAGCTCCATCGGGAATCAACCTAGTGGGATGCGAAAGGAGGGAATTGATACACAACTCAGTCAGTATACAACTATATGGTTGGGAATTAACGCATGGGATAGGAGACATTCGTCGTGAAGAGGTCAAAGCTCGGTTCTATTGCCACCAACTTTTCCTTTTCCCCTGGTCAAAGCGTACAACAGCTCCAACTCGCAAAGACAAGCGGGGCAACAATGACGGCGGAAAAGGTACCAGTAACTCACCTGGCATCGTTTCGGGGCTTGGTGCAGTAAGCTACAACGACGGGCTCAACGTTTCCAATCTCGTTCTCGGGACCGCCAGACTGGTCAGGAGGACCAAAGAGACAGAAATCATCGACACCGTTGAGCGTCAAGAGCCTCGACAAGGAAGTCTGGTTGACGTATGAGCCGATGGGCATGAACTCTGGCTGGTCTGGGTTGGTGACTCCGTTGGGGAAGCTTGCGGTCACTTGACCCTTGACGAGCATGGGCAAGAGGGTGAGAAGGGCGAGAGAAAGCATTTTGATTGACTGGGGGTTTGGCGCGTAACGTGGGTTAAATAAAGGTTCGTTTAGATATGTGATACTGATACTAATGGGAAGTGATTCAAATCAAGGTGATGGTTGACTCGCTACTATAATTAATAAGAGAGAAAGAGTCGAGCTGAAGGATGAAGGTGGAAAGAGAAAAGAGAAAAGAGTGTCGATTGGAGAGGGGGTATTTGATGGTTGAAGATGAAAGTCGTAATACGTTGAATACCAAGAAGAACAATCCTTTATACTGGAGTAGTGAGTGAGCAATTGATTGACAGTAGTAGTAACATAGTCATCCATCCACCTGGTCGGATCACGGATCACCGCCCACTTAGCATGCCCGCTCACAGCTCACGCCCCTCCCGCCCTGTTGAATATGATTCCACCAAACACTCAATACACTCATATCATTCTAAATGGTTCACAGACCAACTTGACGACAACAATGCACCAGCTACAGATGTAAAAATGCCAAGAGAACGCATCGCCCCTTTCACAATCAAACACAATCACTCACTCACTCTAAAGTAACCAAGTCAAGTCAATCATCCTCTGCTGTTGCCCTGTTTGCCCGTCTACTGTAGTCTTACAGGTTCACCAAGCCACGGTGTGTGTTGCAACATGGACATGGGAAGGGACTGTAGGATGGGCAGGGAGGGGAATGAACGAAAAGCCCACAAAAGTCTTGGCATTGTCATCTTGCCCCCTTTGCCCCTGACGCGGGCCGACCGTTAGATTGTTTGATTTGTTTGATCAAAAGGAATGAATGCTTAGGCTTGAGCATGCGACGCGATTGATTTGATTGGATTTGCTTAATTTTGACTGTCGACGATGAGGATATAATTATTTATCATGATAGATATTGTCAGCTGGGAAATACTGTAGCTGGATTCTTGTTTCTCAACAGCTTACAGCTGAACTGAGTGGTTATCGAACAAGAGTGCCAAGACTTTTGGAAAAAGCTACCGTCGATCGACCCTTTGAAGAGCTCACCCTCAACCCCGCGTCGTGGCCCAACACCCAAAAACAGGGAAAACGCTAGCAGGGTTCACATAAAGGTAAAAATACCTATGCCACGCGACTGTCAGTCAGAGCGAGGAAGGCACGCGTGCGCTAAGCTGGGAAATTAGTACTGCGCAGCTGTTTGTTCGGCCACCGCTAATTACGTAAGTAAAACAAACAGACTACGACACTCGGAAATCGGTAATCGAATGGGATGTCCGTTGGGCGGCGATATCCGCATGTTGACGCATTCCTCTAGCTGAGTATATTTGCTATGACCGAGGGCCTGCGAGGGGACTACGTCAAAAATCACAAATCACACTCGAGATGCCGAAGATGCGTGTAAACGTTTGTTCAGTTGTCCGGTCTACTTCTTGCGCTATAACCAAGCTTCAAAATCCACCATTCACCATTCACCCCGACATTCTAAAGTGGACACTATAACAATATCATTGACAAAGAAGCAGTTCTCAATTTCGAACAGGAGCTGTCCCGAATAACCCACCCGCACAACACAGCACAGCATACGATCAAACACCTCGCAAAATTCCCAACGTTAAAGGACCGCTTGAGCAGTGAGCAGTCATGAGTTTACCCATCTTGCGGAATATCACCTCTGGCGGGCTTGGGATCAGCAACAGCAACATGGGCGGAGGAGTCGCTTCTTCTTCTTCTCGGATATCGACCATCGCGCGAACAAAACTCGCCCCTGCTCCGGGGCAATCGATGAGACGAGCTATGTCCTCCTCTACCCCTTTCGTCGCGCGATCAACAACGCTGCCGGCACCATCAGCTCGTGCTCCGAATCATTTGCGTCTTCAGCAGCAGACCCGACTTGCAGCCGATCTCTTGTACTCTACGAGAACGAGGACAAAGTCTACAAAGTCGCCAATCCTCTGTTCGCTCTCAAGATCCTCATCCTCAAATCGTCGCTTTTACTCGTCATCCTCTTCGTCTTCGTCATCAGCAGCTCAAGATGAACCCACTCCCAATACAGCTTCAGGCCGCCTCAAAGCCATGTTCAAGAAATACGGATGGTATTCCCTTGGGATGTATCTCGTCCTAGGCTTTGTAGATTGTGGTCTCGTCCTACTTGCCGTCCATACTCTTGGAGCGGACAAGATCGAACCCGTTTTCGATGGTGTGATTGGATGGTATAGGACTCAGCGATATGGAGCGGAAGAAGCTGAGAAGATGAAGATTGAAAGTATAGAAAGAAAAGCCAAAGAGGCCGAGGAAGCTCAAAGACAGAAGGAATTGAATGTAGCGCAAGGAAAGAGTAATGAGGGAAAATCAGGTTGGAATTTCAAGTTGTCAAAGACTTTCTGGGCAGAACTGGCTTTAGCATACGCGATTCACAAGACGGCATTGTTGCCTGTCAGAGCTGCATTGACAGTCGCCTGGACGCCAAAGTTTGTCGCTTGGTTGACTAGACGAGGTTGGGTAGGCAAGGTGAGTCAGCGAATTTAAATCTGAAGCAATGTTTATGAGTCCTGACGGGTTCTATCGTCCATGTTCATCACCGAAAATTCCTTACTATACCTCCTTCCCGAATGATCACCACCGCCATCTTAAAATCATGCTTATCATGCCTCGAATCGCACCGAAACTGAATCGCAACTTTACAGGGCGGTCTCACTCGAGCGGCCAATCACGCTCAAGATAAAGTACGGACCGCCTCCGACCGGGTGAAAGAGCGAGTCAAGAGGCAATAAATAGACTAGCTGAGAATGACAAGTGCAGCCCTGTGGACTGATACCAAGCAAGAGAGTACAGGGCGAAGAGGCAATGGAAAACAGCTACCCTTGCATGGGATTCTGCAACTATAGCTTAACATGCTATGTTCATCACTTAACCACATGACATGACCAAGCATGGGATAATGTCCATGAATCCAGAAATCATGAAATAGACCAGGGTGATCCGATATCATTCTACTTTATGCAATATCGGATCGATCGTGAACTCGTTTGGGATTCGAAGTATACGTCGGTAGGATACATCACAAGCCAAGCCGGCGGGACACCACCGGCAAGATTCAGTCCATTTTTATACTAGGCTACAGTATCACGCACTGCTTTTTCTTCTTCTTGTTCCCGCTTTGGCTCATTCCCCTTTCTTGTGGAGCGAGAACAGCGCGTATAGCTTCGTCAAATACGTTTTTCAGGCCCTTTTGACTGCGACGGCCAAGTTTTGAAAGAGTAAATGAGACAACGTCAGCGTCTAGCTTTACTTGGATTAGACTATTCGTGAACATTGACTGATCGTTTGAGTGGAGCTTGCGACCATATCGACTATATGATGTTTTGCCCAGGCCCAGTGGAGCGAAGACCAAGTGCAACTCACGTCTTACTGCTTGCTTCAAGGTACTTGACAGCCCCAACATCCCTAGCGCACTGCGCGCCCATAGCATATGTTACGGGCGAGAACCGTCTCTCCCTCAGTCTCTGCAAAGTGACGGGATCATCGCGCAGATCGAGCTTTGTCCCTACGAGGATTACAGGTACCCCAGGAGCATGGTGCGCTATCTCTGGGATCCACTGAGAACCATCAGACAACAAACGTTAGCATCGACAAATCGACAAGCGGTTGCGTCAGAGGACCGACCGACCGAAGCTCATTAAAAAAAGATCAGGGCTCACTTTCTACAAAAAGACATTTGTCCGAACCGAAGAGAGCGATACAAGGTAACGAGTACAACGAGCGACGAGGTGAATTAGCATCATCATCCACCCGTTCATCGTTGATATCTAGCGTTGGCCTGCTCATACCGTCCACTCACCGTCCTGATGTTTTCGAAACTCGGCGGACTGACTACGCTGAAACAGACCAGGAAGACGTCGGTTTGAGGATATGATAGTGGTCTCAATCGACTGTGAGGGTTCATTCGTATGGATGGATGCATTCAGTCGAGTCAGGTTCGGTCACGGTCAAGGTCGAGGTTGAGGTCGAGGTCGAGGTTGATTTAGGGTATGGCTATGATCAGCTTAATCCGCTTGGAGAAACAACTATCTATCGATGGGGGAGGTGGCCCTCATAGTCGAGAGGTATGGCAGAGGGTGGGCACAGCTGAGCTAGGGAGGTTTGCGGTTCGGCAGCGAGGGAAAGCTCGTCGCTCGCGACTCACTCGTAGTCTTCTTGTCCTGCAGTATCCCACAATCCTAAAGACACAGGTCTTCCATCTACCAGTACGGACGCGGAATAGTTATCGAAAACAGTAGGCACATATCTGCGAGCCGTTATAAAATCAGTGTCCTGTCCGATACGGGATATCTACCAGCCTACCAACCGAAAGAGCGGACTGGTGGTGTCAGAAGGTTGAACGTTGAACATTGAACATTGACTTACTCTCCCGGGAAGGCATTCGTCGTATACGATATCAGAAGACATGTCTGTGGAGTATATCAGTGTATCACACAACTTTGGGGTCAGTAAACGTTTCATGGACCGGCTGATAACCTCCATCTCCCAGTGGATGGCATATATAGTGAATAAGCACCACAAACCTTTCCTACAGCTCCATCACCGACCACGACGCCTATTTGGTTGGTTCAGGGTTAGTCATACGCAAACAACTCAAGAACACACGTAGGAAGCGAGGTTGCCAGGCGCTGTGATCCCAGATACTCGAGTATTGTTCATTGAGCATACTCAATGCGACAAGAGATATATGATGTGGTGGGGAAACGGTAGGAACTGTAGGGACTTACATTTTATACTTTGCATGTTCATATTCTACACTTGTTACCCTCTGACCCTCTGACGACAATGACAATATCCTGAGGAGCGAGGCAGCTTTCGCGACAGTGGAGGCAGGGTGTGCGATGTGTTCTGTTCTGGAAGCCGAATAAGGGATACAAGTATCTGATAGATCACTGTCGGTACTTTTGTCGAGACCGAGGAACGAAGATATGTGATGTCTGTCTGTTTCTATAATCGTGGTATCTCACAGGCGAAGGGGTTTGAATTGAATTGATAAGGCAGTGTAAGGAATCAAGTAAGCTCATCAAGGATGTTTTGCAGCAATGTGCAATGTGGTGAATATACTACTGTAGATAGGTTTGTTTGTGCCAGGTGGTCATTATTTACGTTTTTTTTTTTCTTTTTCCATATCATACATTAAATCACCAGCGCGTCCATCACTCCAAGCGTGCGTACGCTCTTCATGCTTTCACTCCGGCGAACCTTAATGCTATTTTAGGGTTTTAACATTTTGCCCATTGCTCATATTTGTTTACAGGATCGCTTGATGATCACGCTGCATATATGATACTGAAGAAGACGCATGTCTTGGTTATGATATCCTCCATTCCAAGTGGGCTGGGATGGGTGGGATGGGTATGCTAGTCAACCTCGCCTCGGATTCTTAGACTTGACCAATTGGCATGCCACTGCCCAGTGGGGCAAGGGGTTATACAAGGCTTGTCACCCATGCACATACATCAAAGCGCACAGACGTGATGTGATGGAACAAACATTAAATTGCACAAGGTGCAATGAAATCGGAACCAAATTACATAAATGCCACATTGCTTCAAATTCCGCATTTACCCGCCCCCTTCACGCGAGCCTATTTACATTGCTGTATATTCCATATATTCCAATTGCAAGCATGGCTCTTGCTCTTGCTCTGCCATTCCATTGTCGACCTATCACCTTACCTCGAATCGTCATTAATTGATGCTTCAAATCCCACAATTTGATAGACTCATATCTGATAACTTTAAGACGATACCATAAAAATGTCTCTCAGATCATTGATCAAACCCACCAGCTCGCTCAGAGCATCAGCACAGCTCCAGCTCAAGTTCAATGCCGCTCGAAGTATCTCGACATCACCTCGAAGATCAGCGGCACAGGGGCATGATGACCATTCGCACGGACATGGGCAGGAGGCTGGAGACTCGGATGCTTACACGAATGAATGTGAGTATCATGTCAAGACAGGATAAAGATCTCGTTAGGGTCGTTGCGGTCGGAGTCACGGAGCTGGGAGTAATGATGGGATCTCTGGAGGAAAATAAGGTGTTATGGGTGCCGTTGAGGGAGTAGGAGAGTCGGAGTGTTGTCATATTGACATGATGGTGCGACGGAGCGCATGGATCTCAAGCTTTATTTTCATAAGATTTGGCTGTATCTTATGTGGAGAATAGAAGGGGAGACGTATGGGCTGTGCAGCGGAGCGGTTCACTATATCAGGACGCGACATCGCTGGGGTTTCGCAAGGTCTGTTGTTGGTCCGCGACAGGCCAGGCCTTTCGCCATCCGAGCACTCCCAGTCCATGATCTCAGGCGATACTCATATTCACACTCACGGGGACAGCATTGGGGTGGGGGGACCGTGATTTTATCTGTTGTTCGTTCTGCATACTAATACAATGAATGACCTTGTCTTTGTTCTTGCGCAACGCAACGCAAAAACTATAATAGCATTCTTCACACCCGTCTGGCGAAACACTTTTATCCTCGTAACAGCTTCAATCCTAATCTACCCATACCTTCCATCCCCTTCATCATCCACCACATCGCCTTCTCTCGACCCTGAAACTTTTTCTCAAATCGCCAAATCAAAGGACAGCTCCATCCCGTGGTTGACCAAGAAATTGGCCGATATTACGCCAAAGGCCAAAGTCTGGACGGAGAGGAACGACAAGCATCTCGAATTGACCAAAGAGGCTGCCGAGACAAAGTTGCTCTTCCAGGAGGCTGAGCGACCCAAGGTTCTCCGAATGAGATACCCCAGGTGAGTTAGCGCGACGTGACGCAATCTCGGCGAGGAATACGATCTTTCCGGTCATGTAAAAGGCAGGCCAGTGTCCGGTCCGTGGCTCCATCATTCGCAATCCATACGGTGTCGGTGTATTCTCTCCTGGTTCCCTCTTCCCTCGAACTTGTACATACAGCCCTTCCTCCTTCCGACCCCGAACCCCGAACCTGGATCTTGAAAGCTTCCTTTCCATCTTCTCCTAGTGTACATTTACCCGGGGCGACGCTGACCGATATTTTGCGCTTTGACTCGGCCTTGCACTTGCAGCGCCTTTGAGCAAGCTTCACCTCACAACATCCCCGTAGGCTCGCAAGCCGACCTCACCGACCTCAAGGTACAATACTAAACCGATGGATTGCCGATCACAACGGGTACTGCGGTCTGACGACGCCGACGCCTCCCTCTATCAGAATTAGACGATGGATTCGATCAGTGGGGAATCACAGTGGCTAGTGGGTGGCTTGGATGATCTCATATGCGTAGCAGTATAAAATGCATATACATATGCATGGCGGACGAAATACGAACTGTACGAACTGTACATTTCAAAGCCTGCTTTGAACAGCAATGTTTCCCACATTGTATCACTTTACTACTGACTCTCTGACAAGCTTTGGTCATCTTGATATGTGGGATAGCTGACATGCAGAAGATTGGAGTAAATCGTGTTGATGGTACAAGATGGAAGAAGATAATGTTAGCTGTATTGCGGAAGCTACCTGGTGACTGTGATTTGAGAACGGTGCCCCCTACGTTTGTCAGACAAGACCAGGTAGGACTCACTCAATGTACCCCTTTGCCGAATGGGTATAGAACATCGCGTCGTCCCAGGTAGAAAGAGGCAGGTGATTCTTGATCCGGTACGGCAGATCTGGGTTGGCTGTGAGGTCCATGAGCGGGATGAACAGTGAACAGTGAACAGTGAACAGTGAACAGTCAAAGTTCAGCTGGATTGGATATTTTCACGCTGCTATTGCTCATAGCGTGACATACCAATGAAATATCTGCCGAAAGCGACCAGCTCATCTTCGTTTTCACTGACTTGATCCCTCGCTTGGGCCGGATCAAAGTTCCCCGCAATGATAATCTTTGTGGTCCTCCCACTATCTCTCACCGTCTTTCTGAGTATCTCCAAACCTTGTCTATCTTCGTCCGAAGACTCCTCTTCGCCCCTTATGATATGCACGTAAGCCAAATCCCACTTGCTCGTGATATCCTCAAGGAGGTAGGTGTATGTCGCTTTTAAGTCCAAGGGAGACATCCGCATGCCTTGATATGTGGAGAGTGGCGATATTCGGATACCGATCTTGGAGGGAGGTATGATCGATGATATGGATTCTAGAATACGGAGAATGAGGCGAACTCGATTGGCCGGTGAACCGCCGTATGCGTCTGTGCGGGTATTGGTGTTGGTTTGTAACTGCGAGTGAAATACGAGTGCATCATCAGCCCAAAGCGATCGACATCGACCTCAGCATCGACCATGAACCATGACCACGAGCACGAGCACGACCACTCATCCTCATACCGTACGCGCGAGGATGTGAGGCAACTGCAACTCGACTCACGAATTGGTCCAAGAGCTGAAAGATGGACCAAGCGTCAGAGAACACATACGAGTCCGAGTATAATATGTCAAGCGGCCAAGGGAGTCAGTCGGTCTACAGCATCAGTTGTTTCTTCGCTTACAAGCGCCGTTAAGTTATCAAAGCGGTAAAGGGACTGGCAATCGCCACCCACTCACATAGCCATTGGCAGCATGCAATTCGACCCCGTCAAACCCAGCCTCAACCGCACCCTTTGCAGCGCCCACATAACTACCTACGAACCGATCGATATCACCCTCGCTCATCACGGATAGATTGGTACATCCCGGACCGTTGTTAGCGTTCTTTTCGAACGTCACATCGCTGGGGGCGTAGACTTTGCCATTGGGTACAACGGCGGAGTCTGCTACTCGCCTGTGAATGATACATACATAGTTTGCAAGGTGTAATAGGCGAAGAGAACAAGAGATCAGCAGAGGCAGTATCTACATATATTCGTTTTGATCTTATCCAGTTACAAAGGCGATGATAGCAGAATTGGACATGTGTGTCTACTCACCCCAAGGCCCAAAGTTGACAGAATATAAATCCACCTTTATTGTGTACAGCCGATGTAACTCGCTTCCACGCGTCGATTTGAACTGGTGAGTAAACACCTGTTGCGGCCAAGACGACTATCAGTATTACTGCAGTGCTGTCACGCATGTCGTCACACCTCTAACATCTCTCCTACCAAAGAGCAGAAGTCATAGCGAGCAAACCCGCCCAACCGACACTCACCAGGCACATTGGATTGACCACCCGCTTCAGCCGAGATTATCGTCCCCTCAGTGACGAGCAGTCCGCCCGCTGAATGATCAACCGTACGTCAGACTCGTTTTCAATGAGAGCTTGCGTTACCAATCAACGTCCTACTGGGTGTTGACAGTCTCATGAGGCCTGCTGGGCATGTTGCACTCACCCGAAGCTCTCTGCTTGTAATACTCGACGGCCAGATCAGAGTGGACTCCTGCCTCATCAGCCCTGCATCGAGTCAGGGGGCACATCACCACCCGGTGTTTCAACTGCAAAGCTCCGAGGCCGATGCTCTGAAACAAGCGTTCATTACCAGCCTCAGTCGTACCATTATCATCGCGCCCACCCGAAGCGTCCACCTTGAGGAACGAGATAGGGTCATTGTTGTGGACCATATTTGAATATGTCCAGAACAAAAGATAGGTGAGGACTATAGCTAGCAAGATAGCGTTCGGTAGCCAAAGGATAATCTTCTTCCTGGGCGAAGTTGGAGTAATAGGCACACGTTCGTCTCGGAGATCGTTGCTAGGGGTAATGGTGATTGTACCGGGTTCGGTGTCGTTTTCTGGCTCGCAGGAGGTATGATTCTTGTCTTGATGCCATAAGGTCATTGGTACAGTAGTCAACAGAGACGAGTAGAGTAACAATAGGAAGTGTTTGCACTGGCTACTGCACTCCTTCTCTAATAGGTTTGATTCAATGTCAAATGTAGGGTTGATCGATCTACTGATACTACCTCAAGTGTTAAAGATATCTAACAGGGGACTGCCCTAAACGTTGTGTGAGTATGAGTTTGAACGGACCCCAGTCGCTACTCAGCAAGGCATAGGAACATATAGTATATATAGTACTCGTATCCTCCGAAGTTAGTGGGTTTCAGTGTGTTTTAGTGTCGTGCTGTGTGCTTTGTACGAGTACAGGTACTCCTTCGATCAAAGGATGATAAGTTTTCCACACAGGGTCTGAGATATGTGTGAGATGGGGGATGATGATGAACCCTTGATCTGACTGTCGAACGAAGGAGAGTCAGTGTGGCGATTACACTCTTTTGGTGATCATGATGTGCAACCGGAGATAGGATCTACTGTTAAGTATTCAATCACGATGTCATCCAAAACTATCTACAACAGACAAGCAGAACACAAATAAGCATGATAGGATCATCTCAAATGACGGAATGCAGAAACTTAGAGTACTCATACTGGTAGAGTATGGGTCGGGTACTGAACGTAAATGGGGGATAACCATCAGAAATGGAATAAAGGGTCATAGTTGATCAATGGGAGTAATTACATGTGGTTACAAACAGTCCAGCCGAGTAGCATATATGCCGATACTGCACTGATATTATACTTTCCTTTTTTAACTTTCGCGCGGGCCAGTAAGCATCTTTTGAAGGGTGTGGATGGTTAAATGAAGACATATGTTCGAGCATCATTAATGCGAGTCCGAGCTTCCTCCGGAACTGCCGAGCGACGATCCTTCCGAAACACAAACCTGAAAGAGTGAAAGTGAACGCAAACAGATACGAGTAGTCAGTTGAGTTGGCTTTATATTCATTGCACTTCCTAGATCAGATCTTGTATCATGGTCTCCGACTTACGATTGGGAAAGCACCATTCTTACCCAATGGACTACCGTGCGATCCACCAGAGCTTGAGATGACTTCGGCCGTACCCCAGGCATCATCGTATAGCCTTACTACACGGAGTCTCATACCGGGTCGTAGATCCAGCTCGTCGGGCAGAGTTGCAGTATATCTTAAGTTGAGCAAACCAATAAGTGGAATAAGCCTTTCCGTACTCGTATTGCACTGCACCACTATTCTTTAGGATTAAGGAAGAGGCGGGGGAATCACTTACGGCCACAATACGGTCACTTCCATTCCAGGCTCAATCCATACATTGCCATTCTGATTCTCATCCCTGACCCGTGGCAAGACCGTGCCGCTATTCCTATTCCCAGGTGGTCCACCTGCGCCACCGAAAGCACTAGCACCTGCAACCGCGGCGGAAGCACCCAGACCAAGTCCAGCCCCATCGGGGGAGATACTGCCTGATTTGCCGTATTTGCCATTAGAATTAGAATGACCGATCCCGTATGCGCTTGGAGCATATAGTGTGTCCCCGCCCATGGTCGGCGAGCTGATATTGGCCATAGCTGATGAGTGGTTGCCCAAACCGAGTAAACCCTTTTCAGAGGTGTTTTGCGGTCCAGTGGGCTTGTGACCTCCGAACAGAGTGCCGAAGATGCCTGCGTTAGCCATCTGAGGGTTTGGTGACTGCGCTTGAGAAGCAGCGAAGGATGAGCCTGAGTCGCGATTATTGGTAGACTTGGGATCCCTGCGTCTTCGACGAAGACACACGAATAGGAAGATTAGTAGGGCGAGAAGCTGAATCGTATGGGCAAACAATCGAACGGGGATCAGCCAGGTCATTCACATGACTCCACCTCATTGACGCCGCAAAATCACAGAACCCAGAAAGGTCTGGGTCCGCGCTTACTCACCAGTAAACCGCCTAGAACAGCGCCAACAATAGTTCCAGCCAATCTACCTCCCTTCAACCCTTTGGAAGTTCCAGCGGTATCGCTCGCGGATGTCCCTGTTGAGGAGGGTGCAGCTGAACTGCCTGTGTTGGTAGGCACAGATGATGAGGTACTCGGTCGGACAGGGAGAACATAACCGCAGATCCCTACGTCGGTTGTGCCTGGAAGAACATGGAAGTTAGGCTCGCTTCAAGCGCTGGGGGCTGGGCTGCATCTTTGTTCTGTTAGGTTACAGTGATACGGGGCTGAGTATAGGTCAGGCCGATAGTGAACAGCCGTCGCGTAGCGGGGGCCTGGATTGGTAAGATTGGCTGAGGGCAAGAAGACCATCCGCTCACCTTGATAACAGCAATCATCCGGACTATCTCCCCTACAGAAATCACAGAGCTGCTGGGTGTTGCCACCATAACCGCAATTCGGCTCATTATCCTCACCACGAATACAAGTGGCCGTATCGTTTGTGGCTAGCTTTGTCCAGTTCGTGCAGTCGACATAATCCTTCAACAAGGTAGCTTCTCGCGTGCCGCCGGTCAAGTCAGGTCCAGGGCAGTAAGTGCCAGAAGCGGCTATCTGATTCTCCGACGCCGAGTATTGAAGGCATGTGGATTGACAAACCATCTTCATGGATGTCGCGGCAGTCGAGGAATCTTGGGGAAAAACAGAGTGATGGTTAGCCCGTGTTCTCTCATTCTCTCCTCTCAGAGGACCGCGACCTGAACGGCACGGAAAATCCATCATTCCTCACAGGATCCGAAACGCCGGAGCGGGCCAGCCAAAAACCGCCACGCCACTAAATCGGATCGGATCGGGTTGGACACTCACTATACAACTCGGTGCATCCCAGACTCCACTGCTCGTTAACCCACTTCGAGCACTGCACTGTCCTCTCATATCTGATCGTAGCCGCAGAAGCATTACTACATCCCAGCTGCTCAGTGCCAAACTTTGTATTGGTGAATTGGTAAGGGTTGGAGAAGTATTCGAGGGCGGCGGCGTCAAAGGACGCTACAGAGTTGACGGTGGTGAAGAAGGGATAGGCATTTGAGAGATTTGAAGGGGACAGGTAAGCGTATTGGTCTGAGACGAGAATCCGGGAGTCAGCTCATCATATCATCATAGCGGGATTATAATAAAATCCATGGAGAATTGAAGGCTTAAGGGGACGATTATTGGTGAACTAAACAGACGGTTTTCTTGTTCTTTGTCGCTCGAGATCGCGATCTGTTTGAGCAGATCGCTCATACTGATGTGACGACAGGACCACCACTCACAAGCAGGACACGCTACGCTACCCAATAACCGAAGACATCCGCCTTCCATTTGCTGAGCGTGAACCACCAGACAGAAATTGACGACCAACGCCGCTAAAGCAGCGACTTGATGGGTCATCTTCATCTTCATCGTTGTTGTGCCCGGCCGGTACGTATGTCTTGGCCGAGGTGGACGGATGTTTGGACGTGTGGACGCCGACTGAGTCAACCGGTCTCGGATACGCCCGTCCTACTTTTCTTGGGTGAAGCTTGAACCCGGATAAATTGATTCAAGACGTATGGTTTTTGCTCTCTCAAATTCTCGTATGCGACACAGAATTTGCTTCTGGATGTCGTCCTGAGACTAGAGATTGGATAGACAGATGATGGCGTCGGTCGACCCTCGAGAATGAATCCGTGTAGTAGTTCAATTTCAGTTGGAACAATGCCTAGATGTTGTCCAAAGACGACAGGATGATCAATGATTGATGTTGGTCTGTTGCAGTCCGACAGTCCGATATTTGTTTTTCGCTATGATTCGTCGGGAAGATGATGTCAACCGTCAATAATGGTATTGGTAATGGTTATGATGACGATGGAGCTCAAGAATCACAAGAACGTGGAAACTTCACAGATGTGCTGCGAGATATACTTGGGACTGCATGGATTGTGCAAGTGCAAAGTGCAAAGTGGTCGTTCCACTTCTCTTTCGCTTGCCATGAGAGTCATAGCTAGGATAAGTCGAGCACTCTGTACTGTACCATACCCATCCATATCTTCCGGGCCGAGTTGAGCTCCAGGGCGACCTGAGAGGAAGCCAGTGAGATTAGAAAAAAGATAGATCTCTAACTTGCGACTTCTGCATAGCCCATAGCCCATTGCCCGAAAAGAAAGAAACCATTCTACCTCTCCTCCTGCGGCACTCGCTGATGTGTCCCATCCATGTACATAATAGTTACACGAGCGCAGACAAGGCCAGGACGCAGGACTGTCCTGTAAGTCACTCGGTCTCGGAGTATTGGACAGATTAAAGCCAAGAAAGAATGCAAAAGCAAAGGTACGTAACTATTTTTCGTGCCTCATTTCGTTGATAGTTCCCGTCATGTTCGTTTGATTTCGGTCTCCCGTCATCTCCGGTGGGTTTCCTGCCTCCAGCGCAGTCCAAACCCCCCTATACGAATATGGTCGACGACACTGTACTCTGCACACTACATACTGAATGCTGCATCCTGGAGTCGATGCCTGTAAGGGAACAGGGCGGACATACAGAATAAGGCGAGAGAAGGAGGATTGGATCACGCAACTCTCAGGAGACCTCTGAAAATTACCTTTGAAATTATCTTTGCAGGGTAGGGTACCAAACCTCGATCACTCATTTCATCGAAGGGGAATTTGCAGTACTTGGTTGACGTCGGTGGCGTGAGACGGGAGGAAGAAGCATGTAATCTGGCGCAAAATGCTCTGCTCTGCTAAGTATCGTAGTACGAGTAAAATGCTAGGCATTGGGCAATTCTCGAATCATGATATGCTATCGTTTGCACGGTTTAAATGGTTGATGCCATGCATGGGAAGAACCGAATAACTTTCAACATACGCATCGTAAATTGTACGTATCGTCGGCGACATATAGTAAGTGCTTCCCAGGTGCATATATATGTCATGAGCTTTATGTATTGTACGACGCAGTGGAGACATGGCCCGGACAGAAGACAAAGAAGGCAGATACGAGCTCGGCCTTGGAGGCAATGCAGCAAACACACCGGTAATCCCAAACGGCATGAGGACATTGGACATTTGACGACAGTCTTTGTCGATACGACACATATAGTAATCACATCAGATGTCAAGCAGGCGACGTCAGTTGTGCTGATCATACACCCTTGGCATGACCTGGATACCGATGAGAAACAGCTGGGTGATTACAGACTTAGTGGGTAGTAGTGATACGTTATGGTCGAGATGAGCCTTCCATCAATATATGCATACATATCCGGCAACCCAATTCATTTGGTTCTATGATAAGTCTACGAGACTTCCTTCAAATGCACAACCGTACGTTAATGATCAGGCTGATACGTTAGATTTCAGTTATTGTGGTATCCCACTATCTGCTCAACGCATCTTCTAGCCCTACTACAGCCTCAACATCCTCTAATCTCAAACCGCCGTCGCTCTGCCTGGCTGACAGGGGACATACGGACATTTCTGTCCATCCTGCCCATAGTTCATCAACCCTGTTGATGACGTCCGATTTGTCAACCACCAGGAGGAATAGAGCATCGTATCCACCAGCTATAACAGAATGGCGACATAAGACAAAGAGATTCCACTGGTCAGCAATGGCAACGAGAAAAAAAAACAGCCTCGACCCGAAGACGGTCGGAAAGTAAAGCAAACCAACGATAAAAAAAGTTGCCTTTTGAGGCCGCAGTCATTGCAGAGAGGGGACGAGAATGTATATATCGATCGATCAGGCGTTCACTCACCTCCAGGCACACCGCCACCGATCACACCTTCGAGTTGGGAGCTCGCATCGAGCAATCGAGTTTGTTCAGGCGGCTCAATGGGCACGCCCGACGCATCTGACATGGCTCGAAGATGTCTTCGGATCGTCTGTCAAAGAGAAAGAGACGACCCAACCCGAAACATCGCGCGTTTGCGGTCAGCCTTGGTCAAAAGTCGGGGTTGTACAGTTTTGAAACGCAAAAAAGAAGGATTTTTCTTTTACTCACAAAGAGAGTTTCTCGAATCTGGGCTATCAACTCAGCAGCCGGAGAAGTCTGGTGCTGCGTTTGTCCCGTTACGACCAGACTCAAAGACTTCTCGTAGTCTTTATCTCCTTCCCTGGACACGAGTTGCGTCAGAAGACCCTCAAGCTTCATATTAGCCCCGTCCAATCCGCCCCAAAGCTTTCCCGCTGCTTCGGGGTTCTTCTTTCTCCATTCCAGCACTTTACCCACGAACGACGGCGTATCTGTACCCGCATCGACATCGGCTAGTAGCAGCCGTAAACCCCGGGGTAGCCTAAATGGTTTCGTGGATGAGTCCCACTTGGTGTGGTCCAATGCTGATAATAGGTATGAAGATGAGAGCGGCGATGAGGATGACAAGACGATGGAAGTGAGAGGTCGGTCCATGAGCGGTGCCAGGATAGAAGGCGAGAATCGAGTGTAAAGATGTGTGCCGAACACGGCGGACGATACGTCAAATCCAGAGCCCACTTTCCCCTGAGCTAGACAATGAGCGAACTGAGCGAGCGAATGTACCAAACCTAGATCGTCGGATTGTACGAGCTGGGATCTAGGTTCGCCCGAGCCCGATTGAGATGTACCGGACAGCGATACGACACCAAGATGGGAGAGGAGGGAAGCTGTAAGGGAGGTAACCAGTGCAGCGGAGGATCCAAGTCCCGTTTTATTGGTTTGTGGGATCGGTCGAGGCAAGGACGTGAAAGGCTTGAGCGCTGGAAGGGATGATAGTCGAGCAGGAAGAGATTGGTGTGATAGCTAATTGAGAGGCGTAATGTCAGCAGTATCTCTGTAATCATATATTATGTGAGGGGATTATTAAGGCCTTGACAATGTAGAGAATGCGCTCTCACCTGTTCTCGTTGTGAATAAAAGTCATTGTCCGCCAAAACGACGATATCCAGACCCTGAGAATCACTTCGAACTCTCCTTATAAGCTCCTCGGCAGCTGAGATTCCATCATTTCCACCTTTGACTATACTCTCATAGGCTACCTCGAGCGTCTTCAATAGAGAAATGTAGATGAACTTGTTCTTGCCGACTTTATCCTCGTTTGTCTGCTCTAAGACTAGCTCGTCCCCTTTTGCGCTAAGACTGTAGATCCACGTCGAGGCTTCACGAGGGAACTGACCCGCACGTACAGAGATGGTTGCTTCTTCGACGGACGTTCGAGAGCTCGAGCTTGACGGTAGTGGACTGACGACTGAGTAGAACCGGGACGAGGTGGCTACGACCACACCAGAGTACGCTCGGTCCAGGACGAGGTAACCGCCAGCGAGAAGGACTTTGCCAGGTGACGAGACGATGGTCTGGTGCCTCGGGGATGGGGATGAAGAGGCCATCGTGGGTTATCGAGGTGGCTTGAGGCTGGGTTCAGGAGTCGCTTTAGACGATCTTGGAAGCGGTCAAGTAGAATTGCATGAAGCTGAATGACGTTGTAGAGGTTTATTGGTGGTCAATGCTATGAGCTTTTTTCATTACTCGTATTGTTGATCTTTGGGATTGACGTGTATCATATATATATATTTATATATGCACAGGGCACACGGCTAGACCACGTGACTTGGGTGGTATCATTTTGCGGAGACTCCACATCTCACCGTACCAAACTACCATAACCGTAGTATGTTGCAATTGCTTATCAGTGATAAATGATGAGTTCGGTAATCGTTAGCATTAACCGCACATACAAACACACTCACACCATACGCAGTCGTGTGAGATGTGAGATAACGCCATTCATTACCCACTGACCCCCTACTGGAATTTCAATTCCACCTTTGTTCTTCTTCATATCATTCATCCTAAATTCCAAGGACCCCATGCGAGCGAACATCACCTAATCGACCACCATCAGCGATCGTCAAACCCTGTATCTAATATCCACACACCATGGCATCGCCTGAACCAGGAGGAGTAGGCGTGCCTATATCGGCTGTACCCGTCCCAGCTCCACTGGAGAGAGATAACAGTCGGAGACGTAACAGGGTAATGCAAAGCTCTCTAGAGCTGGTGTTCTCATGTGAGTAGATCACTGGGCTCTGTTACTGATGGCTTTCGCCTGTCCGTTAAAACAAGATTAGACTAACACCCATACCATTCGCTGGTTTCTCCCGCACAGACTCGCGCCACCAGCAGCTTAGGTATGGAGGCTCGGCCCCCTCCTTCATCGAGTCATCTTCATCTCGGTCATACTCTACTCCGCCAGACCAACTACACAATCGGAGCTTTGACCCTGTTGACGAATTGGCAGAGCGAGACGTCAGTGGGCGATGGGCCGAACTCGAAGCCGCTAGTCGACGAGGCAGGGGCGTGGTAGAAGATAGAATTGAAAGGGATATACTGGAGGATCATGCAGAAGTGGACGAGGGCGATGCTGTAGGTAAAGAAGACGAAGAAGAAGACGCAGCAATTCCACCCGATCAACGTCGCCGGACGTCTGATGAGCCCTCATTCTTTCACTCTGATCCTCTTCCATCGCCAAAACCAGCTTCCATTCCTTCCGCAACAAGTCAGAATGAGTCTTTGCAACCTCACACTGCATCATCATCCTCCGTGTCACCGGCCGCATCAGCCGCAGCTTCCAATAGAGGTCTCATATCCCTCAATATGTTCTCACCTCATATGGCTCCATCTGCCCTGGGGACATCGTATGGCACCTGGTCAAGTGGGAGTCAAACACCCCGGATACCCTCAACCTCTGTTCCTCGAGCCAAGAAAGAGGTCACAGCAAGTCGCAGAAGAGAAGATCTCGCCGGAGATGAGGGGGAGGAGACAGGTCTGTTGAAGGACAGGCCGAGAGACTATGGAGGTGTCGAGATGGCTGAGGATGCCGAAAGAGGCAGGAGAGTCCAAGGAGCTCGACATCCAACCGGACAAAGCACAGATGGGCAGACGGTGAGTTCAGCTGGTTGATGGTCAGAGAAACGATAGCTCATAATCCAGTAGCTGTTCAACGCAACCGCCGTCCTCGTGGGGATAGGCCTGCTGTCCTTACCACTGGCCTTTGCGTATGCAGGCTGGATCGGAGGAACACTCATGCTTTTGGGCTTCGGCTGGCTCACTTGTCACACGTGAGTATTGGCTTCTGGCTCCCATCGGATGCTGCGTGAATTCATGATATCTGATTAGCTTGCGTTTCATATAGGGCGAAGCTGCTAGCGAGGCTGATCCGAGCAGACCCTAGCTTGATGGGCTACACCGATATCGGCGTGCGTGCGTTTGGTACGAAAGCAGGAGCTGGCATTCATATACTGTGAGCTACAACGCCATGGCATCGCTACGCGATAATTATCATCGGTCTGAGCTTACATCATCTTTTTCTTCGTTCTCAGATTCTGCTTGGAACTCTTCGCTCTCGGGTATGTTCGCTCTATCGTAGTGTCCAGCATCGTTGAATTGACGATGTACATTTAGCGTCGCATTGATCGTTTTGTTTGGTGATACGCTCAATGTACTATACCCGAACATATCGTCCAATGCTTGGAAGATCATTGGGTTCTCTGTGTGAGGGTCTTCGTCTTGGCTGATCCCTTCACTAGCTCGTTGCAACTATCCGTTGGCGTAGAATATGCCATATTTACGCTGATGGCCCGTATACCATTACAGCATTTTGCCAACCGCACTGCTCCCGCTACGACTTCTTTCACTTCCATCTCTTTTATCTTCGATCTCATCCCTACTACTAGTCCTTGTGCTTCTGATAGACGGGCTCATTCGTCCCACAGCTCCAGGCTCTTTGCGAGACCCAATGCCTACCTCTTGGTCACCCGAATGGAGCGATGCCAACTGGCTGGGCGGGATAGGTTTGATTTTGGCTGGATTTGGAGGTCACGCTGTCATGCCATCTTTGGCTAGGGATATGCGAAGACCAGAGAACTTCGACAGGATTGTGAACAAGGCTTTTGTGAGTGTTATATATATCCGGCGCGAGTGTACGGGCCGTTCCTGGGCGGTCAGAGGCACTCGAGGTGTACATCGAGCTTCGCTTTGCTGACGACGCGGTGCTTCTTCAGGCCATCGCCACAGTGATATCATTTATCGCTGGAGCGGCAGGTCATCTCATGATAGGTCAAGGTGTATCGGACGAAGTGAGTGTTTAGTCGTGTAACACTTGAAGAACCCTCGCAGGTGCAATGTGCTGATACTGTAATATGGCACCCAGATCACTCGTGACCTGATGCAGGCAAAATACCACTATCCCCGTATATTGAACACCATAGCCCTATGGATGATAGTGATCAATCCCCTGACGAAGTTCGGGCTGTCTTCGAGACCAGTGAGTGCAGCGTCAGGTCCATGTACGGCATCAGAATCGATTCGAAGAGGACAGAATCATCATTCTGAGCTAGTAGTATTCCAGCTCCACGCCATGGGGTGCATGGGCTATGCTCCCGGACGCTGACGTCTGTCGATAACATCCATCAGCTCAACATCACACTTGAGACGATACTAGGGATCTCTGATTTGCCCCCAGCGGTTCACTACCATTCAAGGGAAGATCATGACTCGGCAGTTGACCCCCTCGATTCGGAGCTCAGCAAATCCGACCAGTCGCAAGGACCCGAGTCACTCGCACGTGTCCCATCGGGCCACAGGTCTGTTCGCCCTCAGGATAGAGACGACGTCACCGAAGCCCGTCGATCGTCTTCATTCTCATTCGAAGAACGATCCACCGATTCAGTCAGACACCGGAGAACAACTCACTCTCCTTCGCGAATGCAGACCTCAGCTCACGTCCATGCTTCACGGACCGCCGCTGGGCTAGAATCAGGCTGGTCATACGTCTCCTTTGTGTCAGATCCATCTCAACAACACAACACAGAGTATGAAGAGTTAAATCCTCGGCGCAACGAGTTCCTCCGGGTCATCTCACGCACGATCGTCACGGCGCTATGTGTGCTCACTGCTGTGCTCTTGCCCGGCTTTGGGAGGGTAATGGCGTTCTTGGGCAGTTTCTCAGCTTTCTTGATTTGTATCATTCTGCCAGTGAGTTGGGTTCACGGGTCCACGTGTATGATTTCAGCCGATCCACTGATAATCACTCAATTGTAATGTGCGCAGCTATTGTTCTACCTCCGCCTCTCACCACGTCTGATCACTCGAGTATCGCCCCGATCACGCCCATCGCAAACCATCGGCAACGCCACAAAGCCCGGTTCTACCGCGACAAGGATGGCTCACTGGGCACTTGTGGGGATCAGCACTGTACTGATGATCGCTGGAACAATCTGGGCTTTTATCCCTGGCTCAGGCCACGGAGAAATCGATCCGTGAACGATGAAGACTGGCGTCATTGCGACTTTCAAGACACCGCAATGAAGAGAAAACATCATCGATCTCCATCACTCGTACCTTCTTAGATCCATTTTCCGTTGCAATTACATATAGCTACTGTAGCACATTAACTGGTCTGGCCCGTACCGTACACAATTATTGTATCAGTATGCTTTGCTTACCGTACCAGCTTTCACTGATACCAAACTTCTTACTGTACGCTGGTGAGTATTGTATGGATAGAAGATATCAATTTGTATCGATAATCTTGAAGATTCAATGTAAATTGCATGCGAGACTATGTTCATACCATATATATCAAATTCGACAATGTACATGTAGTGTACCACTCTGCTCCGTTTTCTATCAACAACGATCCCGCTGGACCAAGAAATCGATCAGAACCTGTAACACCAACTCAATACCGTATGATCTGTCTAACAAAGAATGTGTCATGCCGCTAGCTCAAATGACCAAACTGAACTACAATGACTATGCTCAACTAATGATATACTATACAATAACCAATCTACCTTTCTTTCCTTCTACGTACTTGTATTTCGCAAGCAGCCTGACACTAACTCAGTATCGTAGTCTACTGTGCCACGCACCAAATCATCCGAAAAGAGACACTCAGCTCCTTCAGCTATGGGACTTATCGTGATCGCAAGATCCGCCCAGACTCTGTACATTGATCGATCAGTGCACGATATCCTCTGTATAACGAACAGTTATACATCGGTCAGTTTCCCTGTCCCCTGCCCATATCTTTACAATGCAAACCTAGAAGCTGAAGCATCACTCACCCCAATCTCGACCCTTTGTAAGCTTGACGAGCTCGTCGGTCATCTGTTTCTTGGAGAAATAACCCGATTGGATCTGATAATCAGAATCAGGTTCAGGTCAGCAGGCAAACTCAGGTCGTACCGAAATACTAGCACACAGATTCCCGATATAAGACAGGCGGACGGCCGACAAGCAATTGCTCAAACTCACCTTGGCATCGATTTCGACCTTGCTGTCAGCCGGGATGAGCTCTTCGGGAATCTCATATCGGTTGATAACTTCAATTCCACTTCCAACAATCGCATCGTACTTCATGTTGCTCATCGAGATGAGATTGTCGATCCTCTTGATACCCAAGAAATGGAGCACGTCAGGCATCAACACCTGGTGTCGCGCATCCTTGACACCGGCAACCTTCTCAGTGTTGTTGAAATATTCTGCGGCCGTATCACCACCTCGCTTCCTTCGGTTGTATACCATGTACTTGACGACTTCACCAAGAGCACGGCCTTCCCGCTGCAAGTAGACGATGACTCCGACACCACCTCGTTGGGCACACTTGATAGCTTCCGAGATACCGAAGATCAAGTATGGTCGACAAGTGCAAATATCTGAACCAAAGACGTCTGAGCCGGAACATGAGTCGTGAGGTCGACAAGTGACTTCAGTCTTGGGATCTTGAAGCTTGGCGGGATCACCAATGATGTACACTGTCATACCGCCAACAGGAGGGAGGAAAATCTTGATGTCAGGTCGAGTCAGCAGTTCGGGGTACATGCCACCAGTATCCTCGAACAACGCTCGTCGAAGTACAGACTCCTCGATGCCCAATCGCTCAGCAACTCCAGGAAGGTACCATACGGGATCGATAGCCGCCTTGTAGGTGTTAACCTCGATCCCTCTGTCTTCACCTGGGAATGCGGCGAGATCGGGAGACTTGATGACAATCTCGCCATCGATGGGGAACTCGCCCTTTCGAGCAAGCACATCGAGCTCTTCAATCTTGATGTGTGCCTTGGTCTGAGAAATGGTGGGTCGGACGTCAAGACCGCCTGCGTACTCCTGTTTGTCAAGAGACCGATATTATCAGCGCGATCGAACTCATCTTAACAGCACCGTGTTTTGTGCGATGAAAACATACCTTCGCCCAGATCTCCTGCGACATCGCACCCCAAGGGTCAAACGACACGATCTTGTTTCCGAGCCATCCGTCAGTAGGAGGAAGGGCGAAGGGCGGCTGTTCATATTGGGCGACCGGAAGTCAGCGGAGGGAGCTCATGCATGATAGAGCTCGAGCAGTTGGGAGCATGTCACGAATGATGATCCATTCATCAGAGGTGCACTCACGTGAGTGTTGGTCAAATCAGGTCTCCAGTCAGGCCTCAATTCACCCATGGCAATACTGAGCGCCCGGTAAATGGAGTACGATCCCGAATGAGCACCGATAGAGTTTCGGATGAGAAGGTTTGACTTGATTCGAGAGCATACAACGGGTCCTCGCTCGCGGCCCGTCGCTACATCCAATCAGAGTCCGTCAGCAGTGCACGATCATATACGAGATACTGGGGGATCCAATTCAGTGGTGCAAAGGGGGTTACTCACGTCCAGCGCCCCAATTGAGCGGGACAGGCTTGATACCAGCTTGAGATGGGTATGCTATAAGACACCAATCGGGTCAGCAAGGTTTGACAACAAGTAATCGAGGTAAGGGGTCTTCCTTCAGAAGAGGTGTCAGGCATGCTAGACTGGAAAGCTAGAAGCAGTGGCCCGTTCATGATAACAGGTGATACCAGCTTTGGTGAGATGCAACGTACTGGTGAGAACGACTCGGGAGGGGTACAGGCCTTTACTCTCCTTCTTCTCCTTCTTGGCTCCATCTTTCAGCTCCTCAGCCGGGATGAGGGCTCCGGGCGCCCCTGCTCCCCTTTGCGCGGCCTCCAAGCTCAGATTACCGTACGGGGTCGAAGTGCCATTCGCTGATGTGGGGCTCGTGCCAAAGACATTGGAGAGAGACTGACTGACATTGGAGAGGGAGAAGGAACCTCGAGATTGTCTGAGAGCCTCCACGCCGCCCGAGGCGGTTCGATGAGGGGATGAAGGGAGAGAGGGACAGGGAATGTTCTCCACGCCTGGAGTAGGGGAGGTAGGGGGTGAAGAGCCGTCTGTTTGGAAATGCGGGTAGGTGGATGGTGAGGGGTGTGCGTGTGTGTGTGAGTGTGAGTGAGAGCAGGAACACTTGATGTTGTCGATCTAGGTGGGTGAAGGAGATACGGCGTACTTTTGTCAGCGATTGCTCAGGCGATCAGTGTCATATGGTCCTTGAAAGTGATAGTCAAGTGACACAAGGCTGACGAGACATAGTGATGAGGTTTTGGGAAGGGGGGAAGGGAGGGACAGGCAGGTGACGGGCAGACAACGGTGAGATAGATTGATAGTCATGGGTCGAAGCTGACGAGATATGAGATAGTCATAAAGATACTATGACACACACACTCACCCGCTTGGAAAGCTCCTCTTGCCTCGCATCAAGCTTCTGCAGAAGCTCAAGTACTTGTTGTAATTCTGACATGGTTGGCTAATTGTTTCGATTAGGTATATTATCAGCGAAAAGAAAAAGAAAATCAAAACGGGAACGATAAGAGATAAGAAGAGGAAATGAATCGATGAAGGATGGGTATAGCCTCCTATATATACACACTGAGAACACAAGAATTCTAAGGAAGTGCTTGGAGGCCCGCCTGGTGAGCTGCCCGCTTTGGATGTCTTTATCGAGTCGAATCGAATCGGACGCGGAATCAGAGCGAATTTGGCTTCTCTCTCAATATCTCAATGGAAGGTGTATCAAGCTGGGATCTGGAGTAGAGAAGACCCAAGCGCCTGCTGCGGTGCGTTGTGCGTCGTGCGTCGCGCTGAGGTGCGCTAGAGGTGCGCTTGGGACGAGTCCGCAAGGCTTACTTCCAAGAGGTGCAGGCAAGCGTTTAATTCGTCTAAATCGGGGGGTGACTCTGACGATCTATCTGTATGTACGAAGAAAGGATAGTGTATGAGGAAGGGCAGGGAAGGCGAGGCGAGACGAGTCAAAGCGAGTCAAAGGACGACTGGCCGATATCCGACGTCCGACGTTATCGGTATCTATCGTGGTGTCTTTGGTCTCCCTCGGATAGCTGTGTGATCGAAGGATGTGTTTTAGAGGATAGACGACCTTGACTGAGGAATTCGTTAATATAAGATCAGAAGTGTCGTCAAGATGTCAAGGAGACGATGATGATAGCGAGGAAGAGAATGACAGCGAGAGCGACGAGTGCCATACAAAATGCATTCCATTCAGATACGGCGCAAGGCTTATCTCTTGATACATACAGTACTCGTACTAGAATAACTGTTATCAGCTGACTCTATTAGTGACTTGTCTCGCCGCTCGCCCATGTCCGATGACTAGCACTTGCACTGATCGTTCCGGTTATCCGATCTTCCGATCATGTCGGATATGCCCAGTTGAACAATTGCACGTTCTTTCGGAGATGACCACCTCGCACTTGCGTGCATGTGTGGGATGATTTGATGATTAAACGTTCTTCGGACTTGTAAACAAGAACAAACAATACAGATAGAAGCACTAAGCGTATTGAACGACATGACTAGTAGACAGTCACAAGGCATAAGCTTGTTGGCTTCTTCCGTGACGACACATCCATGCAATGCAGCGTCTCAACAACACACTGGGCGAAGCATTGTTACCCTTCGGCGTTGGATGAGCTCAGGTTAGCTCCTCTACTAATGGTCGACTTCAAGAATACAGTAGTAGTATGTACGTATATACAGTACTGTACCTGGATACATGGATACATGGCATAACCTATAATTTCAGCCTGAGTCTGTCCACAAATGACACTCTATACTTCATGCTCGTGTTTGTGTAATCCCCATCGGTCATCACACACTCGTTCGAGACATGGCGTCTACACAGATTCCAAAGCTTGTTCATCATAACGGATCTTCTTCACTTTCACTCAATCTGGCGACACGTAGACACCTCATCCATTCCTTCGCAGCCCCAGAATGATTGTTCATCCCGCCGAAGAAAGCCCTCGTCGCGTCTTTCATAATAATCTCGCTGGCGATGCTCCGTCTCTTCTTAAGCCCCTTGTTAAGGTTCGTGTCGCGAGCAACGATATCATCAATAGGAGGTAGGACCAGCGCAGAGCTCGAGGGGGAGGCAGAAAGAGTGGAAGAAGCATAGCCGGAGTCAATGTCGGGCGATGAAGGCTCAGAGTCGGTGTCGTCAATTGTAGTCAACGGGTATACGGCGTGGCTGAGTAAGAGGTCTTGTCCACCAGGCTGAATAATGGCATAGCGAAATAGTCAGTGTTGAATTTCTTTCCACCTCACCAAGTCGAATTACTCACGTGGTCGTCGAGATAACTTCCCACATCCACTACGCATCCCTCCAAAATCAACAGCACCCTCCTTCGCACATCATGTCCATGCCCGTGATCGTGTCCGTGACCCTCCTCGTGCCCATGGTCCACTTTGACCCATTCTCCATGTCTTTTCATCACCTCAGCCTTAGACCAGACCGGCAACTCTTCCTTGGGTTTCACTCGCTCATGAGGAGGTAAAGCCCCAGTCAATCGGTTGACTTCGGCCATGTATACCCTCGCTCGGGCCTTGCGAACCGCAGATTCAGGTGTTCGAGCGATAGAAGGGACGAGGGGTGTGAAGCGGTGCAAAGCCCAAATAAACCATTTTGAGGGGTCCCAGTCCCTGCAAGAGATGATTCCAGGTGAGCTCATGTACATCCCAAGCGAGGAAATCAACATCTAGCTTACGCGGGATGAGGTCCGTTTCGGAAGTCCTTACTGGAAACCACAAAAAGAGTAGGTCAGCTTACGAACACGATAGCTCGGTCCTCACTTGCGATACCTACGGAAATGCATGGTGGAAACTGGAAGATCAGGATAGTCAGCATGCGGCTCAACGGGATGAAATATTGTAAATCTGCGGTACTGACTTATGATTGCCTTCGCCGGATGTGAGCAGCGCAAGGAGCTGCATGGTATAGATATAGTAAGCTAAGATTCCGGAGGTACATGTCTTGCAAGCTCACGTAGTTGCCCCTAGCTGACATTTCCTCAGAGTATGGTTGCAGACCCGTCCAATGCGCGAGGGAGTTGATGCAGAATGTGGTGTGCCTATAACATGAAGACGACCGTCAGCAAGTCATTGGAGGACGCGGATATATGTGTAGTCCTCCTAGACCAATGAGCTGACTCACCAGATCAATAACCTAGCAATCGCTCCACCCCAGACCAGCCCTCCAATACCGTCGTTCCATCCGAAATGTGCTATCAGGAAGGGTAAGATCAACCCGGAGAAGAGGGCAATGGGCACGTAGTGGCGATGTTGGAAGCGGACGACTGAGGAATTGGAATAAATACCGATCAGCTTCCATTCAGCACCCACATCGTCGTGCGTGATTTGTTGGTAGAATGGGACTCAAGGATAGTAGGTTTATACAGATATTCACCTGGGTCCGCCTCCAAATCGCCTCTCTCAATCAACTTCATACGAGGATAGCTCGGCTTTCGGAAGATCCAACCGCAGTGGGAGAACCAAAGTCCCTTCGTAGCTGAGTATGGGTCGTGTGCTGGACTGTCCGTGAATCTACAAATAAACGAATTCATATTAGACCAGGCCAGCGAATCGAGTTGGACCAGACCAGCCCCTGACAACAGCGAAAGAGGTTGGCTAATCACTCACCGATGATGCAACCTATGCCTCAGAACCCACCACTTGATACTACCCTGGAACCCCATCGAGCCCATCCACGCCAATGTGATTCGAAGAGGTGTTGTAGCGGTGAACGCTCGGTGAGACCACAGGCGATGGTAGCCTATCCAAAGACAGTCAGCGGAGGGGAAATGTTTGCGCCTTAGGTACGAGATCCAAGATCCGCCATGGAGTCACGTTACAGAAGGGGAACATACCGATCGTTACTCTGTGATGATGGACAAGTATCTGATTGTCAGCACTGCAATCATCATGGTGGCCAAGGGCGCTGGCCAAGTCATTTGGAGGGCGTAGACTCACCCGAACGAAGCAAGTTGCCACGATATGAAACACAGCAGCATCGTCTTCCATGAAATCGATGATAACGGCGAGAGGTAAAGAGCTCCGACAAGGGCGAAAACGTGCATCACTGTTGGTCGAGTTCGAGTTGTGAGATGTAAAGCGAGATTGTGAGCAGGGTCTTGTGCAGATGCAATATGGGAGTATTTGCGGACTTACAAACGAAGAAGATGCCGTTCGCTGTATTCCATTAAATGTCGAATGGAGGGTCATCAGCTTATGGATCTCGTAACTGCTGAGCGGAACAGCGATAAAAATCAACAGATCACTCACACCACCAGATCTCCCCTTCAGCTGAGACGGGCTTGGTCCTACTTGACGGTAGTCCAGCAGCCCCTGTAGCGGCCGACGCGGTCCTCGCCTCGCCGCTTGTTGAGACCATGATGATATATCCTTTTGTCACTGCGGCGATGCTCAACGAGCATTCACTAGTAGCGTAGTGCTAGTTTTCCCAGTCCTACACAGCCGTACAGCTGGAAAAGGCAGCTGCAACGATCAAAGGCGAAGTATCCAAAGACAGAGACGAATTTGGTAATGGAGAAAATGATAAAGAAAGTAGAAACAGAAGATCGAAATATCGATAAGTTGGATCAGAGGGATTTGATTATATAGACGTTTGAGGTGATGCTGATGCTGATGCTGTTGCTAATGCTTGAGTGAGGATATGTGGATATGTGAAAGGAAGCGACGCGGATCGATCAAAGGAAAGGAGGGTCGAGCGAGGGTATACTACTCTGTTGAATGCCAACGTGTGGCGTGTGGAAAAGTCGTGGATCTAATTCTGAAATTTGGATTTGATGTTGATGTCGATGTTGATCTTTTAGCGGTTAGCGGTGCGAATACAGCGTATTGAATATCGAAATGTTGTTGTACACCGCCATACACTCACCGCACACCGCTCACCGCTCACCGAGCGTTTAGTTTATCCTAGACCGAGACCGAGCCGGTTTGCCGAATGACCGTGTATGCAATGCAAAGTGATTGATGGTCTATATTGCAACACGTCTAAGCCCAGCCTAATATAGCGCCCTCGATTATCGATGAAGACGATGCATCGATGCATTCATGCATCCATGCCGCCATGGCCATGCCTATCCCATGCTGATTCGATTCAGTGGGGTGACGATGCCGTACACCACCTTTGACCTTTGAATCGACATGAAACCATAAGCGATTGGGCGTGGCCTCTCGCATCGTGGACGAAAATAGGAGAGGAATGGAATGTGGAGGTGTATAGAGAGGGGTGTAGAGGTGACATTACTTAACCTTGCTTTCGATCGTCGTATCCAGAACCACCGTGATGAGTGTTACATGAGTACGTCACCCCTTTCAAACCGACGTGCCTGTCTAGCCTGGCCACAATGCCTTTCACGTGGTATCGAACACGAGTGCCACAACACGGAGAGCCCGTGTTTCCGCCACGTGATTTACACGAGGAGCGATTCAGCTCGTCCGCATCGTCAGTGTCCACTTCGTCACCACCACTCCAGAACTCCAGTTACGTTCAACGACAACGACGCGATTGACCATCTTCGACGTCCACAGCAAGGACATCATACATCACACATCATAACTTCATTTATCTTACTTCCTAGCTACCACTGACGAATACATCTATATACGGTCACATCATGCCGGTAGCAGCAGTAACAACGAGTGCGGGTGAGTAATCTCGGTAAACACTTCTTCGATAGACAGAATGCAGCGAAGCTGATATCGATGTGCGATGTGCGATTTGCTTCTTGGTCTATCTAGCTGGTTCGCTCACCTTGCTTGAAGATGAGGACAAGGATGTGCGAGTATACGCTCTGAATCACTTGCTGGCTATCGTAGGGCAGTTCTGGGCCGAGATGAGTGATAAGCTCTCTTACCTGTAAGTTGATCCTTCTTCATCCGTGCACCTGCCCCACATGACAAGGCCAATCGATTGCTGCATTACACAAGCCTGCTTCACTCTGTTTTTTTCCGGAACATCATAGCCATACGAGCTTACCATGACTGTATTGTCACTCTCAGGGAGCTGCTCGCCGATCCTATGTCAAAAGAGCTACCGACCGAATCAAGACCTTTTGCAGCTTTGTTGATTTCCAAGATATATTACTTCATGGGGTACCTCGATGAGGCTGTAGAGTTTGCGTTGAAAGCTGGTACTGCTTTCGAGAAGGAGCAAGGGGGCGAGTTCAGGGAGACTATCATCGGTGAGCTTCAGTCATACAATCATCACATCAGGGCGAAATGATAGCCTAGAAAACCGAGACAAGATGCCGATTGTTAAATCTCATATCCTCTTATGTCTGCTGATGGCAATGTTATTGTAGCTGGATGCCTCGACCGTGCAATCGAGCAGACATCTCGAGGAGAGAAAATCGACCCTGCGCTGGCAAATATCGTGGACACTGTGCTACGGAGCACTTCAGGCGAGAACGGAAAGCTGGTAAGTCTCGTTAGCCGCCCAAGCCCAAAACGGGTCTGAACCATCTAGAGGTGCTCTCGCTGACGATCAGTCATTGTCGCGATCAGGCAATGGGCCTCGCATTGTCCCTTCGACGTCTCGATCTCGTTGAAATGATCTACCTTACATCCCGGGCTCCTCCTCAAGCTTCCACGTCTGCCGCAGGCGCCAAATCACAGGGATCGCGACCTCATCACGACGAGGGTCTGCTTCGATACGTTTTGTCCGAGGTCGTTTCAGGAGCGAGCGGGAATGAGTCCTGGTCAGAGGACTTCCGATCAAGCGTACGTCATTGCTTTGTCTGATAAATTGAGTCCAGACTCTATATATATCGTTGTACTAACGCTCAGACATGTCATAGCTGTTCAACCTTCTTCTTAGACTGTTCCACCTCAACCCCTCGCCCGATTGGAATTCAATCACCACTATCTGGGCCCAGAACTCTGATGTAGATGCTGCTGGAGAGGCTTTGGTCAAGCTTTATGGCCAGGAAGACCATCTCGACGTGTATCAAATCGCCTTTGATCTCAATGAAGTCGCTCCTCAAGCCTTCATCAACGGCATCAGGAAGAAGCTGGCGGAGAATCATTTGGCGCCTCCCGCGGAGAATCCTGTACGTCGATTCAGTCTCACTAGTTCACGGGAATTGTTCAGGCTCACGCGGGCAGGGCTAATACCTCCGATCTGACATTAGGATGAATCCGACCCCAAGGTCATCCTGGACAATATTCTGCGAGGTGTGACATCCGCAGAACTTTTCCTCAACTTCCTGAACAAGAACAACAAGACCGATCACTCAATCCTGCAATCCACAAAAGTGAGCTAAATCCTCGCGATGACATAGACGGCAGATAGGCTGACCCTTTGGCAGGATACTCTCGAGGACCGATTCTCCATCTACCACTCCGCTATCACCTTCACCAATGCCTTCGCCAACTGCGGCACCACTACCGACAAATTCCTTCGAGAAAACCTTGACTGGCTCGGTCGATCCAGCAATTGGGCGAAGTTTTCCACAACGGCTGCCTTAGGACTGATTCACAGGGGATCATGGGTCAATGGTGTCAAGATTGTCAAGCCTTACTTGCCCGGTGGCCGAGCTCCCAACAAGTGGAGTGAAGGCGGTGGTCTGTTCGCTCTCGGTTTGATTTACGCTGGTAGGAAGGAGTTTGCCGAAGAGGAGTTGAGAAAAGGTCTTGCCCAAGGTCTTGATCCCATTGTGCAGCACGGTGCTGCTTTAGGTTTGGGTGTTTCGGCCATCGCTACCGCCGATGAGGGTGAGTGCATCGTCTCTTGCCCAGTCTTCGACCGCTGTCCCATTTGCTTATGTTCTGCATCTCCGCATATAGAAATCTACGAGGAGATCCGAACTATCCTTTTCGAGGACAACGCCACCGCCGGTGAGGCCGCTGGTTACGCAATGGGTCTTGTCATGCTCGGTACAGCTTCCGAGAAGGCGCTCGAGGAGATGCTCTCATACGCTCGGGAGACTCAACACGAGAAGATTATCAGGTCACTTGCTATGGGTATCGCGTTTGTCATGTATGGACAGAGGGAGAGGGCGAACGGCGTCATCAAAATGTTGACGGAAGAGAAGGTGAGGTACAGTGTCCCTTGACCGATGAAGCACGCTGACAAGTGCTGATATGTGTTCTCAGGACGCAATTCTTCGATACGGCGGAATGTTCACCATCGCCCTCGCCTTCGCCGGAACAGGTAACAACAAGGCCGTCAAGAAGCTCCTCCACGTCGCTGTATCAGACGTCAACGACGACGTCCGAAGAGCAGCTGTCACCGCCCTTGGTTTCGTGCTATTCAGGAACCATACTCAGGTCCCGCGAGTCGTACAGTTGCTGGCGGAGAGTTACAACCCTCATGTCAGACATGGCGCTACTTTGGCTCTTGGTATTTCATGCGCCGGTACTGGTCTCGAGGTGAGTAGAGTGAACACAATGGAATTACCAAGTTCCCTGTCTGACGATGTTCTGCCTTTTTCAGTCTGCCGTGGAATTGCTTGAACCAATGACGAAAGACCCCGTCGACTTTGTCCGACAAGGAGCTTTCCTGTCTCTCGCCATGATCCTCATCCAACAGTCCGAGTCATCATCCCCCAAGGTCGCCTCCATCCGGGAATTGTTCACCAAGGTAGTTTCCGACAAGCACGAAGACCCCATGGCGCGATTCGGTGCTTCCCTTGCTCAAGGTATCATCGACGCCGGTGGAAGAAATATGACCCTCGCTCTCAGTACTCGAGCCGGAACATTGAACATGAACGCTATTGTCGGCATGGCCTTGTTCGTCCAGTTCTGGTATTGGTTCCCTCTGGCCCACGGGTTAGGTCTCGCGTTCACCCCGACAGCGGTCATTGCCGTGGATGAAAAGTTGAGGGTGCCCAAGCTCGATTTGACCTGTAACGCCCGACCGAGTTTGTTCGCTTATCCCTCAACGGAGAAGAAGGTTGAGGAGAAGAAGAAGGACAAGGCCAAGGCCGCTGTGCTGTCGACCACTGCTAAGGCGAAAGCTAGGGAGAGGGTGAAGAAGGCTGAGGCTGGCGAAGCGATGGATACGGTGAGTGAAGTATTCATTAAGCGACGACGCTATCGCGCTTTTTACCTTAATCAGGGTACTGGTTCTGATGGCCGAACTTATTGAAACATACAGGATGACAAACCCGAAGATGCTGCTGCTACTTCGAAGGATGCGCCTCCTACGCCCGCCAAGAAGAAGCTCTCTGAACCGAGCTCTTTCAAGCTACCCAATATGTCCCGAGTCACCTCGTCCCAATTAGCATACATCGCTTTCCCTACCGAAAGCAGGTATTCACCCATCCGACCGATTGCCGAACACCCGACGCCTATCGGCGGTAAAGGGCCTGGAGGCGCCAGCGCTTCGGGCAGCATTGTTGTGTTGAGGGATTCCAAGCCTGAAGAAGAGGGAGAATTCATCGAACTGGATAAGAGGCTTTGGCCAGGATGGGGAGCAGGTCAGATCGCCGAAGAGCAGCCTCAGGAACAAGCTCAGCCCGAAACTGCTGGGGCTGTTGCAGGTGCGGGCGCTGGTGCTGGAGCAGGAGCCACGGGACCGACGGCCGGATCATCAGATGAGGACGATGATGTGGAACCTCCTGCTCCGTTCGAATACCCCTTCGAGGACTAGAGTGGGATACATGCATAGAGAAAGACAGAAGTACGGGTGATCGGACTTACACAAACAGAGTTATGAAGAGTTGAGGGTAGACATAACGATAAATCAATGCATAAATGGAAAACACTGGATCTATCATGGAGAAGAATGAGGGGTGGGTGGGGGGGGGGGGGGGTTTCCTTTGGAATGATTCCAGCTGATTCGTGCGCTCTATTCACATCCTCTCTCACGATGCGAATTGTTCATTGATAATTTGTTTCCCTCTGTGGTGAGCTGCCGGAATGGCTTCAGACGTTCCGAGGGTTCTCACGATTGTACACCGATTCGAGCACCAGGTCAGTCGTGTCCATAAGGCGTGAAAAATCCTGCGCGTTCCACGACATATGACTCAGAACGGACCGGTGACGGTCTCGCCTCACTGGTGATCCGGTATGGAAATCGATAGGATCGACCTCATCATTCCAGTCTTCGAATGACCCGTAAGGACCGACGGGGGGACCATGAAACCACACAGTCCCGGGTTGCCAGTTCCCTACACCGCTGGCGACCAAACTCGGTTCTTGACCTTCTTGTGGAGTCTAATCGGATGGTCTAGGGGCTACCGTGTAGTCAACTCTTATGACGAAACCGCCGGCGGGTGTCATTGAATATGCTCCGACCTCGTTACCACCTCGATCGCGGAGCGATAGCACACTGTGCCGTGCAGACTCCGATGCTGATATCTCATTTGCATCAGTGAACTGAGGATTGGTAGGAGCTGTGACAGGCGTGGCGGTAGTGGTCGATACATCGCCAGGTGTCTGGTAGGCCGAAGTAACATCCAAAGTTGACGTATCTGGTCGTGCGTTGTCGTAGTCTCTTGATGCTGAGACTGCGTCCCGCCTGGCTTGTGCCGTCTCATCACCATACGGCTGGTCACGAAGCGACGGGTGCGTAGACGACGAGTTTGGGGGTATTGTCTGTCCGTTATGGTTGCTCTGCTGCGAGCCGCCGGACCCTTGACCAAAGAGGTCTGACCTGTTGAACGGGGGAGCTCCGGCCACGGCTCTGACCGGCTCCTCAAATGCATAGTCCACCGTTGGATGTTGAGCGGCAGCCGTGCTTCTTCCCGCTGCAACGCGGGTTCCCCAACCTTAGCGTCTCCCAGAACTTCCGTGTCGTGTCGTACCGGTACCACCTCGCAACCACTCTCTTAATGGTGTGTTCTCGTATTGATACCCCGACATTTCTCTTTTTTTCTTGTCACCTGATGAAGGTCAACGATTCAATTGTAAAGGACATCGGTGAAGAATGGTTTTGGAAATAATGGATAGGATCGGAAATAGCGGTGACAATGGGGTTCACGCCACTACAGTATATACCCGAATACAAGTCTGGAGATGCTTTTTGTATGCTCGCTCTGCATAACGTACTCGAAGAGAGGAGCAACCATGGAGCACAGTGTGGGGACACAAGATGCAGCAGTTGGTCGAGTATCGGGTCGACTCGATGATAGAAGTTGCGCTTCCCTCTCTTGCACCCAAAAAGGATACCAACCTTTGTTGGCTACAAAGGTGATGTCGCGAGCTTCGACCCTCCGCCCCTCCACTGAACTAAGCCCTCTGCTATACACAGCACGAGTTGTTCACATCAGAGAAAGGAGCAACGAAGGAAAGCAACAGACAGGGAGACGATATCTGCTCTCGTGAGCATGAGACCAAGCAGGCAAGGCTGGTCATTGATGGGGAGTCTGTAGACGAAAGGATATCACTGTGATCTACTGTAGTATGCAACCTCACCTTATCGCAGGGCGCTCGAGGACAATATATCGGCCGAGTCCTCAAAATGTACTGATCGCAACCATCTTCGTACGTACTGTACATGCATGTCATACTCTACCGAAGAGGTACAGCTTTCGGACCTATTGAACATTGAGATATCACTGCGTGTCAGAGCTTTTGGGATGAGTCGGCAACCCATGAACGTCGGTAGGAGTTGGTGCTTCTAGATAAGGTGTGGAATCAGCTTCATAGATCTCCCTATCGGGCGCCTCGAAGACTTCTGTAGCCCTGGACGAGAGCTCATGAGTGCTGCTTGTATGTGAGGAGTCTACTCCAAGGATTGGGTGTCATTACGAATCAGCGGGACCCTTGTTCAGTCGAGTCAGTGCGGCTTGCTCTCACTCACGGTTCTTAGAGGATCTTCCGATGCCAAATGCTTTCTTGATGGGCCTCTTGATGAATCTGCCGATCTTCGATGGCTTGGATGATGGAGCTGGTCCGAGGATGCTCTCTTCGTCTGGACAGAAGCTTTGAACGGGTAGGAGATGATCATCGGTGCTATTCGGATTGAAAGGATACACCTCAAGTTTTTGATAGCGGTCTTGAACTGGTAGAAGACATCCCGCCTTTGTATCATACTTCAATAGCTGGTTGGTACATTCCAGTTCACCGGAGTAAGCAGTGGCGCAGTGAGGTCCGGTCGCAGTAGCTATACAGGCCAAATGGCTTTGGGTGCTGGAACCGGGGCCCAAGTCCAAAATTCTGAAAGAAAGGGCAAGTCGATCAGCAAAATTGACCAAGACCGATTGAAAAGCACCGAAATAGGCAGAGCTCACTTGCGGATACAATTAGTCGCAGGCAAAACGACGGCAGTCTTCAAGTCGGACCTGAACCCCGATATCGTGTTCGCCGCTGCAGTGCTAGGATCATATCCAGGATAACTGACTGATAAGTCGGTCGCACAACCTCGACATGTGACTTCAAACTGCACGATAGAGCTTCGGATACGATCGTCAATGTCGCTAGGACTGGAAATCTCTATGGCGCTTGTCTCCGTACATCTAGAGCCAGAGCCCTTACATGTAAAGTGGATGACTGATCGCCTGTCGTTTGGCGAGGATGCTGTAGGAGGGTGTGGGAGACGACCTGGCACGAGACTTCTTGTACCAGTCGACATGTCCTCTGAGGTATGTTGAGCTTGCGCCTGTTATAATTGGGAAAGATGCAGTTCAATCGGTTTTCACAGAAAGTATGGAAGAGAGATTGGGAAACCTCATACTGTACATGCGTTTTCTACGTTAGATCAAGGTATGCTTGGGAGATTTGTAAACGAGAAGACTGCGCCACGTCCTTTGATACGAAAAACAACGTACTGTACAAGCGTCATACTGAGGCAAAAGGAGCGGGAGTGGGCGTGGCGAGTGGCACACAGCCCGTCGAGCAATAGTGATCCGCTGCCGTCAATCATCGTGACTGGACAAGCAGCCAGACAATACGACAATATGCTCAAACTCTTGCATGTCCGATAAATCCCGCACATGAAGTAGGTCCCGGGTGTATGACGCTCTGGTAGGTGGCAGAGCCACCAACAAGTGATTCGCACAAGCAGCACGAGAGACGACTTGCCACTACATGTTCTTACCATGGACAACGGTAAAACCAAATGATTGCATGATCACCGTTCAAAGGGGTATCACGCAGATGCATACGAAGCGGTACCACATAAAAACCCATTTTTGGTGGGGAGGAGAGAGAGGCAGGAAGTATCAGAGTGCAATCGGGAGGCGCGGAAATGTTGAAGCCTACAGTACACTGTTGGACACGCTTTCGGATCCGCTCACTTCGTCTGGGAGGGCGGAGATCAGAACCGCTTGTCTGGTCATTTTCGACTTCGATTGACTGCTTCGGTATCTGGAGATACGCCCACGGATTATGCGTTGGGTGGTTTCGCTCAAAAGTATGTAAAATCTCGCTAGTACGCAATGGACCACCCTTTGTGTTCATCGGCTGGACGTGAAGTTGCGTCGTCTCTTTATAATCGATACGATTGACGCCTGTAGTCGGGTCTCGACGCTGAAGCCCTTGACGGCAGTATATGATGTCTCTGAGGACCGGTTCGTTTTCGCCTGGTACGTCGTCTGTCACCACGGAAACAGTAAGTGAGGGGTCCTCCGTTGCGTTCGAAATGATGCTATAACGAGCAGTCAGTCATGGCACACGAGATGCGTTGCACTTGTGTCACGGATATAAGCGGTGCGATCTAACCGAAGACATTTTCGCCCGATAAAACAGAACATACAGCCATGTGGTTTTGGGTATGTACATGCCCAATACTCACCGATATCCATTTAAGCTCAGACCTTTTGTCATTCCATCATACACCTCGCTCTCATACATCGAAGCGATGCTGGAGAACATCGCTTTGCGGGGCTTGAAGCCTTCATGGACCACTGAAAGCCTGCTATGGCACGCCTCACTCGTACAGTGCGTGTCCACATGTGAAATCGCATGTCTTGGATTGTACGCCGTCTCGAGATTGGAAAAACCCAAAGGCTCATTGACGAAGTTTCTGGAGACTCCCGTGGACAGGCAGATGATCGAGCGTGCCGTGCATGTCGGGCAATCGAATTGGACATGTGCATCGTCCCGCCGTTCTTCATGCCCTTCGACTGGATTGCGCTGAGAGCCGACGTACCTGGTGTCGGTTACCAGGATACGATCGGTGGTCGATTCCACATATTCAGTGGGATATCCCGGGGCCGTGGAATCCATTTAGGAGATGTCAGGCTATGAGTTGTAGATGAGAGAGATGCTTGTCAATGAGGGAGCAGGCGTTGGCCGTCTATTTGCTTCTTACTGCCACATACGTTATGATTGGGCTGAGCTGAGGAATTGTCAGACACTGATTTGTTCACGGCCTAGCTTTGAGTAACAAGCTTTGACGCACAGTCCTTTGCATTAGGTGATCGATGATTTCCAGGTGTTGAGCCTACGGGCACTCATACCGCCATTATCGACTCGCAGGGGAACAAAAGAGGCTAGCGTGCGCATCATACGGAAGTTCAAAGACGAGACATCCTTTCTGGAGCAATCGATGCTTTATCGAGGCTGCGACATCTGGTCAGTCGCTGTGGGATTCGTTCAATTATATACAGTAAAGTATGCAGAGCGAGATCATTCCCAAAGGGAACTCACTCCCTTGTGGCCCTTTTCGAATCGTTTGTGGTTCCCAAAGGTCGCGGAAAGGTCAGAACCATTCGCAACTTAGTAGCCTGAAAGACTCGCAAGCTTTATGCTCGCGGCTTGTCTCGTTAATATCACATATTAGCTTTGGCAGTCCATTCCTTCGCCTTTAGAACAGCAGGAGATTGGTGCATATCGCGACCAATAGCCGCCACCGGATTCGCTATGATTTGCTTCGGCGGAGATGACCGGCCGGCGGTGACGTCGATCTTCAGCAGCCAGCAGTCAGTCAAAATAAAAACAGTAACTATATAACAACCAAGGCGCTAAGCAAGGATCGGCTCTTGGTCCCTATGTTCCATTTATTGACACATCGAAGAGTGATGCTGCGGAGTCGATTCATCGGACCTCCGCCCAAACGGTTGGGACTACGCTGTACTCACAGCGTGCCAAAGAGGGTGACGATACCGCCTCCCATCCAATGGGAAGAGCTACCTCGATCGATCGCCTATCGGAAAGCCTTATTATTGCTCTCGGTGCCCGTTCCTCCATCATCATGGCCTTCGCACCTCGAAATGGCGTCGTCCTTATTGGCGACTGCTTCAGCACACCTTAAGAGTAAAGGAATAGCATTGAATGCTATCTACGACGGTGTAGGGCAGGAGAAGGAGTTCAAGAAGTATGACGAGCAATACCGAGCAAGATTATTTTTCCCCGATGGGTTTCAGAAGGGGTACGAAGCATTCAACATGGATGCTATCTCTTCGGAAGACTTACTAAGGGACATGAACCATCGCGCTGAAGGCTCTGAACTTTCAAAGGCTGGCGTGGAAGAAGCTTCGAGGGAGATACTGGTCTGCACGCACGGAAGCAGGGATTGCAGGTGTTCGGATCGAGGCGGGCCGCTTGTGGAAGCATTGAGGGAAGAGGTGGAAAGAAGGTCTCTTGGTGACCAGATCAAAATCAGCGAGATAGCCCATGTGGGCGGGCACAAGTGAGTCAATTCCTGGCCTCACATATCGCGGACCTGAGGTGCAGGATCTACGTTTTCGAGTGAATCGTGCTAATTCTCAAGCTCGATCAGATACGCTGCCAATGCCATTCTACTTCCATCTCTCGACATGCTTTCCAATCTCACGGCCGAACACGCGCCAGCGTTGATCTCACACGCTTTGTCGCCGTCCAAGGGATCATTATGGCCTCATTGGAGAGGAAGGTACGGACTGACGGAGGATCAACAAGCCGACATCTGGTCAAAGACGGGCAAGCCGGGAGTCAATGAAGAAGCTGCTCAAGACACACAAAGTGACAAGGTCACACTGCGCTTCAAAACCTTCGAGGGGGAAGAAAAGGTTGTAAACGCAAATATAGGGGAGAATCTGCTCGAAGTGGGGAAGAAGCATGATCTGCCCTCTTTGGAAGGAGTTTGCGGTGGTAATCTAGGTGAGCAAGCTACCTCTTCGAAACTCGCGCATGTCAACTAGGAACCAGCTTGAATCACGCTTCTACCCGTGTAGTCGATCATCTTGTTTGACGAGGACAGCCTCCAGCTGACAGCCAGCTTGGTTTCTTGGGCTTTCTTGGTCCCCGCAGAATGCGCAACATGCCATCTTTACCTGTCTCCAGATCCGCCTGCACCGACGTCTGAACCAACCGACGAGGAGTTCGACATGTTAGGCTACGCATTAGGCTATAAGGACGGAGAGAGCAGACTTGGGTGTCAAATTCAGGTAACGAAAGAGCTTGGGGAGTGGGCCAATAACGGCGGCGTCATCAGCCTACCCAGGTTCTGAAGACAGTGATACGGGTAGATCCACGCGCCGGTTACGAGGAACTGCCTACTCATGGCAAACGAGATTGATCGGTTGGGCGAAGAATCTAGATGGGAAAAGGTATTCCTGCATCGCTTAGGACTAAACGAAATAGATTGCTAGATCAGATATACCCAGCACCTGTTATACCATGTATGCATGATCTGTACAACACCCTGTAATGATATCTATGATCACGGTCGAACGCCATATCGAGCCATACCGCGTACATCGTCGAGAAGCTGTTGGAGGTGAGACTCGTCTTCGTTGTGCAAGTATCGCTCGAGACTATTTCGAGAGGGGTTCACGGAAAGTTAGCATGAATATCCGTAGGAAACGCGTTGGAGATGAACCAGGTAGCCCGAATGCCACGGAAGAACACGTTGCATTAATGAACGAGGAAACGAAGGAGGGCCGCAAAATGTTATTTGTGAAAACACCAGTATATGCAAAGACAGCTCACCTCGGAATCAACGCTACAGCTACTTCCACCCTCTCCGGCCTGAGATACATGATCTGCGCAATCTCGAATTTATTTAGAAATCCGGGCCGAGCTATCAGAGCTCTGTGAGTGAGAGATGCAATCCTGAGTCAGCGGAGAAGGCATACGAAAGACTGCAGGTCGAGGGTTATTCAAGGACTTTCAATGCTGGACTCACGTTCTCATACTCTCCGACACCTCCATACTGGCGTTTGTAAATTCGTTGACATATTCGTTGGTTTGCTTGTACACCCTGATTCAAACAAATTTCAATATATCACTCTAACTAAACGATGATTACAGCTACTGACTTGTTATCAGGTGCAGGGGGGACACCGGGTGCTTGTCTAGCAGCGATAAGCAGCGTTTGCACTTCGGTCAAGGTCAAAGCTTCTCCATCGGCAAAATCTGTCATGAACCAGAGTCAGCTCATAGCTCGGTATTGATCACGACAGGACATAAGCTTACCGCCGAATTGAAGCTTTGTCGCATCCTCTTCAGGCAGCTGCAACAGGCATTCGGTCAGAAATGCTGGCTATGACGGTGACAGAAGTCAGCTCTGACCTGGTTCCTCCTCGACCTCCCTGTTGAGCTCGATCCGATCACCGATGCGTTGGGTCTTGATTGCGTTTCGTTGACCATTGTTCTCAGTGATAAGGTTGTCTATGGTAAATCTGCACCTGGCAACTGTAGGGTGAACGACATGCGGATAGTAGTGAGTATCTTCATTGAAGGTTCAACAACACCCGAACAAGATATCACGATATCAAGAGATGCTAGTCTCGTTTGTGATAGGGATAAGAGTTACGTAATGTATCTTGACTATGTGTGGGTCCTGTTGTTGTTACGTTAAGGCTTAAGCTGCATCCGGTAACCGCGACCCCCCCTCCCCCCTGCAGCTGCCTTCCTCCTTCCTCACTCGCTTTCCTGCTCATCTTCATCCTATCTTTTGGTTGCCATCGTTGAGCTCACTAATCACTCCATTGCCAGCGATATCGTTCACGGTACATTCTATAGGGTCCGGTGAGCCTAGGAAGCGGGTAGCTTCACAAGGTTATTCTACTGTCGATTATAGTGTCCAGGCCTGACCAGTGAGTACCCTATCAACTCGTCACCCCTGCCTTTCCTCCTCGCCTTATTTGCCTTCCTTTGAGCTGAGTTGACCAATATCTATCATTTTGCACTTGCCATCGTTCTTCCATCAGCCTCGATCCGACTTTACAAAGACTCTCCACATGCAGTCCTGCACTCCGTCGCTGTTGACAGTCTCATGCTCTTCATGATTCGCGCTGCCATAAAGGACGGGTTGTAAACAACCCTGAGTGACTCATCATGCCCGTTACAACACCGCCTCGACACTCCTCGCCCTCAAAGCGACCTGTAGAACTGCCCTCGTATCGCAGGTCCCCCTCGGTTTCTGAAGCTATACAGAAGTACGAGTCAAGGTCGAGGGAAGGATCACCATCACCTGCACCTCATGAGAAACCGCCCAGACCTAGTGGAATACCTAGGCCGAAAGGGCTGGAGGGAAAAGGATCAATAGCAGGGAACAAGAATGACGGCAGAAGAGTAACAGAACGACAAACAAGGATTCCTCAGGCTAAACCATTCCCCCGAAGCACATCAGATACGTTCTCTACGTCGACCAACGCAACCGCCGGACCCTCTCGGCTTCCCACTCCATCTAAACCTGCAGTCGCTATATCCGTCTCGAGACCGACGCCTCCCTTACGGCGCAAATCATCCAAGGATAACCTTGTAAAAGCCTCTCAATCCGGCTCCCCCTCGAGTAAGACGATATCGCCGGAACAGGAGGCGGTGACCTTGTATTTCGGCGAGTTCGGAGAAAGAGAGCAGAAACCGACCTTGACGCAGCTAGAAGCGGGATCTACACCGATGGTTAGAGGCGGACCTAACAGGAGCTCAAGATCTAGTATAGTGGAGATCCATGGATCCACGTCGAGTCATGGATCCCCCAAAATGAGGGTGGCGATACCGAAAAGAACTTCAAGTCAGCAGAACTCGCCCACTACACGTCAGCCTATATCACCAACTTCTCCGAGATCGACAGTACCTCCGCCAATATCTCCCCGCGTGTCTTCGAAAAGGTTAGAAGCGTCACCGACAAGACGGAGGGCATCAGCTGCTGTCGGTGTCCTTGGAGAGCCCATCGCCGAAAGCAGCAAAAGTAGACGGAATTCTCAATCTTCCATTTCAACGGCGACAGTCACACATACGGGCGAGCTGGACAACAATCGGCCGAGTTCAGCCGCATCATCTTCCAGAATTTCAACTCCCAGACCTGGCTCTCCCAAACCCAATACATCACCACGCAAATCACCTAATCTGACAATTCAAACAAGACCCACACCTACAACTTCCCGCTTATCATCCACATCTATATCTCAGCCCAGTCCGCCGATCCCTGCGAAATCACCTTTGCGCAATCTAAGTAGAGAGAACAGTGAAGGAAGAGCTCAGACACCGAGAAGCGGCTCTGGCGAATCGAACATTGCGAATGTTGGAACTCCCACATCCACAAGAACAAGGATGGATGCTTTGACGCCGAGCGATCAGTTAGTATTCGCTGAACCACCGACACAGATCATTGCTACGCCGGATGATGTCCGTTTCACGCAATATACCATACCATCGATGTATTCGCAAGAATCCGCTCCTTCTTCCGCTACAGAATGGACAGCAAATGGAGATCCCGATCATAGGAGGAGACCTAGCAGGCTCGACACTGTAGATTGGGGGAAGCAAGGAGAAAAGGATGGTGGAGAAAGGCATAGGGTGAGTCTCGGTGGTCCAGCTCAGAACGATATACTGATCTAAGGATCCATAGCGTTCCTCATCTCTCCCACGACTGGATAAAATGCTTCCTCGCGTTCCCGAGACACCTTCGACTGCCACCACTTTCGGATCAGATCAAGAGGCTACTATTGGTCATGCTCCATTGTCTCCAAACGAACATCGCGAACCGTTGAAGTCTCCATCGCTTCCTATGATCAGGGGAGACGGATTGCTACCAGCGGCCTCACTTCGATCGGCCACCGACCCAATGCGGCCGCTTCTACCCTCGTCCCCGTCTATCGTCCTATCCAAACGTACTCATCTGATCAATGAGATTGCCACGAGCGAGCGGAATTATGCCAAAGATTTGGCTCTGGTTAGGGACGCTTATATGTACCGTTTCATCCGACCAATATCCAACCATTCGAGCGGAGAGAATACCGACGCCTCAAGAAGAAGCTCGACGTATACCTATCAGACAGCTGAGACCAAGCGATCAAGCGGCCACGAGTCTTGGGTTATGCCGAAAAGTCCCTCGGAAGGGTTCGGCTTTGGTCATTTCCCCAACGGCAGTTCGAGCTCGTCTTTCGGGACGCCTCAGCCATCAATCAAGCATAAATTAATGGGCCCACCGGTGGGAAAACCTCTTTCACCGGCAGATCTCAAAGCAGTGTTCTTGAACCTTGATCTGTTGGCCAATGCCGCGGACGATCTGGCGACGGCATTCGAGCAGGCAATGGGAGAACATCAAATGGGCAGAGAAGGTGATGACGGAGCAGACAGATTAGGACACGCCTTTGTGAAAATGGTGCGTACCTATGAGATATGAGCAGAGCTAATGTGCCAGATCCCTCGCATCCGGCCTTTATACAATTTCTATTGCGCACGGCAGGCCGCGGCGAGCCTACGCCTCGTTGAGCTGCAGTCGGATCCGACTTACCAGACGCATTTGAATGACTGTTGGATCTCGATCAAGCAACATACACATGCTTGGAACCTCGACTCGATGCTCATCAAACCGGTGCAGAGAATCACCAAATACCCGCTCTTGTTTGACGACTTGCTGGCTTGTACAACTCCAGTCCATCCGGATTATTTTGCTATCAGGACGGCCGCTCAGATGTCTCGAGCGATAGCTACGGAGATCGACGAAGCCAAGAGGAGAAAAGATGTCGTATCGAGCGTGATTAAAATCACCTCGCCCAAAGAGCCCACACCGAAACTGCTCGGGCTGAAGCGTTTCAGGAAGGACAAAATGACAAGAAGTGCCTCCAGCGTAGAGCTCGTCCCAACGGTGATTTCCGAAGCTTCGCTTAGTCTGTTGAAGGATTATGTGTTGAAGGTCGATGAGTTGGATCATTGCGTCAGGAGGGTGGGAAAGGAGGTGGTCATGTGGACAGCGGCTGCCAAGGAGGTACTGCTCACGGAAGACGTCATGATGAAGACTTGGCTCAGGATGGTTCAACTTGAGCCGACGGATTCAACGGATAGAAAGATATTAGAATTCAGGAAAGTGGTCGATGCAATGGTCAACGGACCATGGCAGAGATTGGTGAGCCCGATCAAAATCGCAGTCGGACTTTGAACTGACAACGTGTTCTGAAGAATGAGGAGGTCCGAAGCATTATCCCTATATTCGGCAAGATACTCGAGTCAGCGTCAAATCCTAAGAAGGTGATAGCAAAGAGAGACTCGAAATACATCGACTATTCACGGTTTCACGCTCTCAGGGCTTCCAAGAAGGCTGTCGATAAGAACTTGGTCGCCAGCGCAGCTGAATTTGTCGCCTTGCACACTCAGCTGGTTGACGAATTACCTGTCTTCTTGGAAGGCTGTCTGCGAATCTTGGACATCGCTCTTGTCGGTTTCGCCCGCACTCAAGTGAAATACCATGAAGGGATCAAGGAGAAGGTAGTCGCTTATGCCGAGGATTGGCTGACGACGCAAACGGACGAATCAATCGTCAAAGCATGGCATGAGCACTGGGCTCCGTATGCCGACGCAATGGACCATTTCCAGGTCACTCGGCCAGGTGAGTTGATGCATGCTGAGCTCACGTTGACCACTTTTCAAGCCCGCCACGCAGCTGCTCGGGTGGCAACTTTCAATGCGAAGCCCGGAAGTCGGCCCACGAGTCGTTCAGGCAGTCCGATGGGACCGCCTGCCCTTCGTCACTCCGCCTCCATCACCAGTCCTGGCTCACGACCTAGTAGTCCCGCTCAAGGAGCTCAAGGAAGATATCGGTCGTCGTCTTTGCGTTCTCAGACGAACCCGACGATCGTCACTACATCGCCTAGGGAATCCAAGTTCAGCTTACTGCGTAGGAATTCAAAGACAAATACCAGACCCCCATTATCGCCCCGACACTCATCAGGCTTACGACCCTCGTCTGTGCATTCGGAGACTTCGAGTCGTCTCAGCTGGGGACTACCGCGTATCTCTGCTGATCAGAACCGTCCTATCTTCGACGGATTAGGGCTATCGCCCACAAAATCGATGACCATGTACAACACCGTCGATCTCAACAGCTCTGAAGTCTCGCTTGCATCGACCGATTCTAGGGTAGCGAGTCAGTCGAGAACGCCTTCATCTGGGTCGAGAATAGGTCTGGGTCTGGGCAATGTGGAGACTGAACGACATAAGTATGCGAATGCCAGGGAAGCTGATGCCGCCGAAGGGTGGAGACAAGAAAAGGTTTTATATCAGTGCGCTTGCGTAGCTGATTTGTGAGTGGATCTTCTACGTTTGGTGGGCTTCCAACTGATGCGCGTCTCATTGCAGCGACCCGTCTGCTCTGGGTAATCGTCCATACCGAGGCCTACGATTTTTGCCAATGATCTCAGGAGATCTTGTCGAGTGAGCTCCAAAACACTGATTGAATACACGAGCAACAGCAGCTGACCCTAATATCGCATTGCTTAGCATCTTCCATGAGGTCGGTCGTATCGATGAATTGCCTTCATTCCCATATCCTGAGGTTGGCGTAGACAATGATGGTGTTTTAGTGGGTCGATCGGAAGAGGGGAGCATTGGATTAGTGATCTGTAGCTTCCTGGAGCCCTTGAGAGGCTGATGCATGAGCACATACGGCTTGTCATGCGACTGATATCCTACCACTATCGTGACTATTCGTTCTTCTAAGACACTCTTGCCAGCGACAGGATACACGAGGGTGTACGCTATTGATCGACGCTTGTGGGAAGGCTTACCGCCCTTGTCAACAGCTCCCCTCCTACCAAAGCATCCCAGGCCTTGGACGCTAGAGTCAGATATACATCGATAGCGCCCTTCTCCTCGGTGGGCATGAAATACGCCAAGCCGTCCACCAAAGATCGCTCTGTAAAGGGCAACGATATCCTTAATGGCCTTTTCCCCATTTCGATGGCGTAAAGGTCGAATCCTGTCCATTGGGTGACCATGAAACACCCGTTACCGAAACGGAAACCGTGATGAACACCAGGGTTGGCTGCCAGCCAATCGATGGTACGTTCTGCCTCTCCGGGATTGAAGGACCTAGAGAGCGCGTGCAGCGCCATTGCGACCTCTGATAGAGGGGCATTCAGCAGTTTTTCGGATGGAATAGTAAGGAAAGGGTTGATGGTGCAGTTTGGGAAATATCGGCTGGGATCCCCACCAGTCAGGACATGTTGAAGGTGTTTACGAAGATTGATCGAGGTGAAATAATCAGGAGGCGAAAGTGGTTCGTCCGAAGACACTCTAGCACGGTGTATAGTTTGGTAGAGATGCGCCGAGAGGGCATTGAAAGTCGATATCCAGGCATCTCGGTCCCCGTTGGTCGCTGCCTGAGGCGTAGCAGCTACTTTAAGAGACGATAGAATGGTCTTGTCGAAACGTATGACTTTGCCGACAACATCGATCGAGAATGGGCCGTGCGACGGTGGATCGAGTGAATACAGATTCGATCGAAACGATGATGTAAGCGTGGGGACGGATGGCTGGTAGGCTGTGATGTGCGGAGGAACTGGGAGTGACGGGTTATCCACGCCCTGAGACAACTCGTTGTAGAGGAAGGATAGATCTTTGAGGAGCTGTGTGAATCCGTGCGCATCGGCTACGACATGCGATAAGAGAACTCCTAAAGCACTGCCACCGCGGGGAAAGTGTGTGAGCTGGAATGAGAGAAGAGGTAGAGGCTGGTCTTCGTTGTCGGCTGAAGTGCCAGACGCGCTCGACGGGTCTGAAGGAATTAGGGAGCGACCGCCATCGGGAAATAAGTCTAGCGAAGAATTTCCCTCATGGATGTAGTAGGTTATGGGTTCACCACCTTCAGACTCGGCCAGGTAGAGATCCACTCCGGCTCCAGGGTGCGTGATACGCGCGGCGCCATCTTTGGTATCATTGTGTAATCGACCAGCAAGGTGAGGATAATAATCCAAGAGCACCTCGATCGCAGTCTGTAGAGTCGTAGAGTTGATGGAATGAGCGTAGAGGAAGACGGTGATGATAGGAAACCAGTTAACGGCAAGTCGGTCCAATGGACCTAATTCGTATGTCGGCAGGGTTGATCGGCCAGTGCCCAAGATCTTCTTCGATAGACACTTGATAGTAGCGGCCATCGAGCATGCGCTTCTGGCTAAGGTTTCTCCCGAGGGTGACCATCAATTGAAATCACAATTCTGGATGCGCTACGTGATGTAATGCGAAACTAATTTATATGTCAACATAAATTCGAGGGTTTCGGTGACGACATCTCATGTGTCGGTCGACTCCGACTCGACTCCGGCTCGGATCCGATGGCATTCACTACGACACCGAAGCTGATACGGTCCCCACAACACCACCTACCAACCACCTCAAGAGGTCAGGAGAGCGCCCGAGCATTGACGCAAGAATATGTGCCAGCCAGCCTAGCCCATTCGAATACCGAATGGCCCAATGGCGCGCACATCATTTGTCGCTGCAGAGTCATTATACATTTCAATCTCTTCTGTTCTCAAGGTATCGCTGAATCTATTGTCCGTCTATATGTTCTTCGAAAAATCTAGTACCTCCATCACTTTGGCGACGTATTCGCTTCTCCATGGAATCCTCCGATTCCTGCCACCATGCTGATGCGCCTCATTCTTCGCCATGACGGCTTCCCGCTTTACTCACTTGTTCATCTCAGACAGCGCTTTGTGCTCCAAGGCTCTCCACCAATCCACACGTCTTTCGTAAGCCCTCGCACCCTCCCCAGGTTCAGCCACAACCCTGATTCCTTCCTCTTCGAGCGAGATGGAAGGCTCTTCAGCCCCTCTCAGCTTGGCTCGGTTATTCCTGCACTCAGCAACCAAATCGTCGAAAGTGATCTCCCTTCCTTGCGACCTCTCATAGCCCCATCGAGCTTTGTATGCTACACCGACTGAACAGGCATTCCACATGGCATCCTTCCACTGATTATCGTAGAACTCCACGTTTCTGCACACCTTTGTCGAAAGCACATCAGCCATCAGACTGAGGATTGTCTTGTTCGCACTGGCACCGCCTGTAGCGTAAACTCGGGTCAGACGAGGGATATTGTCCGGCAAGCTGGCGGTTGAGGGCTCTGCCGGGGTGTTTGAGTCGTCGAGAATGGTGGATGATCGGGACCGGTAGTTGAACAGCTGAGATTCGAGGATCGCTAGCGCCTCCGAAGATACGTCGGGGAAAGCGTCTACTTTCTGAGCGGCGCCGATTTCGAACAATCCTGCAGAAGGGTCTGTGATATACTTGAATACGCCGTGGGCATTGTGCGGCTGCAAAGATGAAGCCGAGTCAGGTGCGTTCCTTCAAAGAAAAGACCAAGAAGGGTACTTACCACAATATCAGGTAACAGCCACCAGAAAGCCGCTTTGTTGGGCAGATCTGTTACAGCTTGTGGTCTAAGGGATTCGACAGCCGCGTTGAACTTGTCCCATGACTGTTCAAAGTACAGATCTCGAACATGCTGTCGCGCCAGTGATCCGTCTAAATGATCACACGAAATTGATAGATCAGCATTACTCCCCCTGTCTTGAGTATCGTATCAATCATGTTGAACATTAAGGCTGCTCACTCTTGTAGACGATCATGTTGAAATAGCTGGGCGAGTCATTGGCCCCTCTGGCGGGGTGGAAGAAGGCGTGTGATTCAGGATTGGGGAAGTATCGAGCGGTGGAAACAAGGACGACATCGGATGTGCCGAGAGAGATGAGTCCTTCTGATGGTGCAACTGTGGTTCGTCGAGTCGATTGAGATTAGACATAGGTTTGAGAACACAGCGGTGAGACCAGGACGCGTGGATGAAATGAGGGGACTTACGAGTAAGACTAAGGAAGGTCGCTGGGTTGTCACCAGTGCCCGGAAAGACAGCACATTCAGGCGAGAAGCCATATCTCTCCACGAACCACTTTCCGATATGTCCGACTACCTTGCCAGCGTCCTTCTCTACTTCTCCCAGTTTCTCTCCCGCATCTTCTCCAATCAGATCAAGCAGTGACTGCTCCCAGTGCCTCCCTTCGACGTTCCACAGGTTCATTCCGCACGCATCGCTCTCGTCGATCCCCTTGACCCCTCCATCCGAACAAAGCAAGGTGGTGATAGCTGACGAGACGAGTGAGATTCGTGAGGTCTCGCGGTATGTATCCGGGTGATTCCTCTTGAACCGGAGGATTTGCGGACCTGTGAATCGCTCGTGCGCTCGACTTCCGGTGATCTTAGCTAAAGCGACGGGACCGCCGACAGTAGTTTGGAAATCCTGGCATTCTTTGCTTGTAGAAGAATCTTGCCAATTTGGTACGATTGAGCGAGAGAATGCGGGTGAGAGCTGGTCCACCAGGCGTGTCTTTGGATCGAGGTTGGACAGAAGGGACGAAGCTTGGTTCGACCAGTAAACTGAAGCGTGTTGCTACGACGGGGAAGCCATAGTTTGTCGATCAGCTGATCTGCTGAGGGAAGTACAAATCTACCTGAGACGCGCGCTCTCACCTGACCGGATCCTGCTACACCCTTTATAGATGCTACATCCCAGTTCCTCGCCTTGATCTTGTCGAACAAGATGTCAAAAGCCTCCACGAGCATCATCACGGGGGAATATACCTGCCCATTCTCGCCAAAGATGACACCGCCTTTGGTCTTGTAATGAGGCAAGTCGGTGTCGAAATGGATGGCGCACTCAGCTCTCACATCGAGGTTCTCACTCAGTAATGAGGCTTTGAGAGATTGGGTTGAGGCGTCGAGACCTAAGTACAAGGGTTCCATCTTGCTGTCGTTTCTGCTTTATACAATGCTATCAAAGCGGAAAAAAAGAAAAACTCGAAAGGGGGAAAAGAGCACCTGGAACAAGGGAATCATACATGCGGCTTATATACCATATATCTGCACACACGTTGGGGGGCCCAAAGCACAAAGAACGCTGGAAGGAGTATATGCTATGACATTGGCCGTCATCACTGTTCATGTGCATATGGACGAATGGACATTACATGTTACTCGCCGGGTGACAGGCGGCGGACTGGGCGCGCGGTGCTCTGCTCTGCTCTGCTTTGGTCGGCCCGACTAATCACCTCGCGACGTTTTGTTCAACTTTTTACGAGATCTACAGGGACACATGTCATCGCCGGATGTTTTCTTCTTTGGTATAGGTAGGTGACAAAAGGACCGTTATGGCGAATTGTCCGTTACTCTTCGCTCGAGGGGTACGGCGTATATTCGGACGATTGAAGCCTAAAAGGTCCAGACCTCCGCTGATACACATGGCAAGTGAAGCTTAAGGCAGGAGCTAGAGACTGCCCAACTCATCTTACGTATGAAGAAGCCCAATTCCGCACCACAGTGCGATATCGCCGGAATCTGCAATCTAGAGGGAAGTCTAGAGCAGGCCAATCGCCGCTTCATGCGACACCGCCCTGGTCACGCAAGAGACCACGTTTAACCGTGTTCTGTTCTTATCAGATAACCTTGTATGTAATAATCAGTTTAGTTTACCCTGGCTCTTCTTCCGACTCTACCAATTGAATGCTTGCCTGCCAAGATGTCCTGGCCGGAACTCAATGTTGATCACCCACTTCACCAGCTTCACGCAAAGCTCCTCGAAATCTTGAAAGAAGCGGATCACAGCCAGATATGGGGTGTCACACTATCGGCCGAGACTCCTCCGAAGTTCTCGACGTTGCTCATCCTTCAGAAATATCTTCGTTCCGTCTCAAACGACGTTGGTCAAGCTGCGACCGCTCTCACGAAGACTCTAAGGTGGAGGAAGGACTTTGATTTAGATGGAGCAGGGGAGAAGGTCGAGAAAGAGTTCGGACCGGACTTTGAGGGGCTAGGATATGTAACCAGCGTGAAGCATGATGGGCAGGATGAGATTGTGACCTGGAACGTGTATGGCGCTGTAAAGAGTCTGAAGGACACTTTTGGTGATCTTGACCGGTATGCTGTACTCTGCTTTTTCCGGTGTCCTGTCGATGTAGCCTTTGTTGATGCTCCTCCCCGCTCTGACTCAGGTTCCTCCGTTGGCGAGTCGCCTTGATGGAACGAGCGGTATCCCATCTCCACCTCGAGTCTAACACGACCCCCATCCCAGACTTCGGCAAAGGTAATGATCCACATCGAATCGCTCAAGTCCACTTGTACGAAGGTGTCTCATTTTTGCGCATGGACCCGCACGTGAAAGCGGCCTCGAAGGCGACGATCGAGATCATGTCGGCTCATTACCCCGAATTACTCTCGCGCAAATTCTTCGTCGGCGTACCACTGATCATGTCGTGGATGTTCACTGCCATGAAGCTGATCATCTCTGCTGAGACGGCCAAGAAGTTTGTAGTCATCAGTTACAAAGAGAATTTGGCAGTCGAATTGGGTCAAGCGGATGGTGTGCCGATAGAGTATGGTGGGGAGGCACCGGATTTGAAACAGCTGGAGAACGCGTTGGATGCTCGGGATGTACCGAATTAGAGTGGACTAAGGAGTTCCTGCTCGAGGCAGACGGTACCACGACATGCATGTGGTGCGACCAGATAGACTCGATGGGCCGAAGCGTGTTATCCCTGTGACACATCGGCGTAGGCCACGCTTGTTGCCGCAGGTGCAAGTCAAGTGGGTTCAAGCGGGATAATTTTGCCGCATGTGAGCAACGACTTTAGCCGACACCGGAACAAAAGCAGTACAAGCAGTACAAACAAGCTACAAATCCAGTTGTAACTGTTCTATACACAACTTCCAATGTTCAGGCTTAATCAAAAGAATAAAACTGACATTGTGCATGACACTTACATCTGATCCTCACAATGTCTTTCGATAGGTACTCTGAGATCTATCGATTCCACGATGCCTTTTTTCCCGCCTCCGGACCGACCCCCTTGGTACAGCTCACTCGATCGACCAAATGTAATGATGGCCGGACAACGAAAGGCATCTACGTGAAAGACGAATCCGTGAGATACGGCTTGCCCGCGTTCAAGATCCTCGGTGCTAGCTGGGGGACAGCCAAAGCTTTGGCTGATCGTACCGGGGTGAATGTTCTGCATTTCGAGGCCTTGAGGGCAGCGGCTCGGGCTGCGAATTTGAAGGTCTATGCAGCTACTGACGGTAGGTCGATCTCTAGTGCTATATGCTGGCACTACACTGCAGCTAATCACGCTAGATTGACTGCTTACAAAACTGAGTGTTAACACTCTCTTAGGTAATCATGGTCGAGCAGTCGCCCGGACCGCTTCCCGTCTCGGCCTTCAAGCACATATCGTCGTCCCAAGATCCGTCGAGTTATGGTCTCAACAGGCTATTGCCGGTGAAGGATGCGAGGTCACTGTCTACGATGGCGATTATGATCAGGCTGTCAAGCATGCTGCTGAGCTCGCTGAGGCTCAAGGCGGCTTATTGGTCCAAGATACTTCTTGGGACGGGTACGAGACCATCCCTAGGGTGAGCCATGAGTGTAATGTTCCCACTAGTCTCCCACATAATCTGATCGGAACTGAGAGGGAGGGATCAAGTTGACACCTTGATGGACCCTTGTTTGGGGCATACTACAGAACATTGTCGAAGGATATACCCGACTCTTCGCCGAAATACAGGACCAGCTCCCGTCGGACATTCGACCAACTCACGTGATAGTCCCCGTTGGCGTAGGTTCACTCGCCCTCGCAGCTGTCTTAGCATATCAGAACACTTCCACAGAAATCATCACCGTGGAACCTTCTACTGCCGCGTGTCTTCAGCGAAGTCTCCGCGAAGGTCGAAACACTCCCATTCTCACCGGAGATACGATCATGCCCGGTCTGAACTGCGGTACCGTCAGCGAACAGGCTTGGCCTCACTTGAAGGCAGGCATCAAGGCAGACCATACGATCTCGATCACAGACGAAGAGGCGCGAGCAGCTATGCAGGCCTTGGAGCAGCAGGGTATCAGAGTCGGCCCTTGTGGTGCGGCACCTTTCGCAGCTCTCAAACATGCCAAATTGTCCCCTGAAGCTATTGTGGTACTCATCTGCACGGAGGGTAGTCAGTCCTCGGCAATCAATTAAATAGTTAGATGTGCATGCAGTCACTAACTGGAAAGACCATGTGTCCCACTCAGGCGTACTCTGGGCAAGCGCAGAGGTGCAGGCCCTACAAGAATGCCTCACACGTACTTCAGATGACCATTGCATGCACACATCTCGATAATCTATTAGCAACCATACCCATACGATCAAGTTTTGTTCATGAGCTGACATTCCGCCTTCTCAAGGGTTGTTCAACAGGCCAGAACAACTTCAGCAATGATACCCATCGCTTTGAGCGTCAATTCGTCCTCGAATTTGGCACCGACGACTTGCAGCCCAAGTGGAGCTTGAGCGAAGCTTTCGGGTGGATCATCTGCATGCAAGTACAGTGAACCCCCGTATCAGCTGAAAGTGTGTCTGATTCCCGGCGACCATAATGATTCGCAGGCAAGTGCGTTGACTCACAGGCTTGCCATACCTCCTTGTCAGCTTCTGAGGTGAACTCATACGGCTCGTCAGGTACATCCGTAAGTTCGACTTTCAATCCAGTCGGAAAGACGCCTCCCGGGTAATCTACCAAGTTCCAGAATGAGGTGTAATTCCAATACCTGGAGGTACCGAGCTTTGGTGCCGGACCAGGGGTAGCTGGGCACAAAATGACGTCGACGCCAAGGGAGTGGAAATAGTTGTGATAGTCGGCTCGGAAAAGATCTCGGTTGTAGTTGAGCTAAGTGCGTACAGTATAGTACCCACAGATTTTAGGTATGAATGCAAGATTTCGTATGTCTCACAGCGAGATGTGTTCTGCTACTCACGTTCATTACTTCGGTTGCTGAGCGAGCGTTGGTATTCTGAGTCAGAATCCACTCTGTCAAAGGCAGGAGTGGTTCACCCGTCTTGGCAGCATGATCACGATTGATCTGTCCGCCATCAGTGAAGTATAGAGAGCTCTATCAAGGGCAAACAGCGACCATCAGCTCAGTCGCCAGCTGATCAAGCGGTCGGAGGTAATGTTCTCAGGCTTCACGAGCTTGATAGCAGACAACTTACGATGGTCTCCCAAGCCTCTTTCGATTGGTAAGGCTTGACATCAACCAGCTCAAAGCCAGCACTCCTCAATTTATCCACTGCAAAGTTCATAGCTCGCCTTATGGGAGGCTGAGGCCTAACAACCCCATCGTCCCACATGATGCCAATCTTTGGTCGCTGACCTCCGATGAACATGACCTCGTCTATTTTCCACGGCATTTTCAGGACGGTCGGGTGCCTCTTCCAGGGCTCGGCGGAGATGACTGTCCGTAGCCAGAGCTATAGATCCCTGAATGAACGGCACATCGGACCTACGGTTGCTAGAATCGTATCTTGACCATAGATCGCACTTTGTCGGAGTGGTTGAGAGTGATTGCAAGCTCAGCTAACGTAGGGCCCATTTCAGATGACTGGTCGTCGCTCACCACTCCGTCTCCCCCTTTGCTAGGTACTCGGCCTACAGTAGGCTTGAAGCCGTATAATCCGGTCAACGCACAAGGATTTCTGATTGAACCACCTATATCTGTCCCGATACTATTCGTGATCCGGCAAGTAATTGGTCAGTCAGCGAACTATCCGAAACGTCTGTTGTCCACGGGGCCAGACATACCCCATGACTCCGCCTCTGCAGCTCAGCAATGCCGATTCCCCTCCGCTGCTCCCTCCTGGTGTGAGAGTCCTGTTGTAAGGGTTCAGCGTCGTTCCTCTAAACGAGTGCGTCTCAAGGTGCATGCCAGCTTGAGGCAGACAGGTTTTCACCATGAACGCTATACACATACACATATGTAAGCCGACATCAGGGAGACGTGTAGTGAGTATCGAGCAGTCCTAAAAACGGGGGAAAAAGCAAGATGCAAACTTACCGGCTCCAGCGGATCGGAGGCATGATACCAGCAGGGAGTCACTGTTGGTCTCGGTGATCGTAGAGAGGAAGCCGATGCAAGCCAGATGCCCCTTGAGTCCCAGATGCTCTGCGATCCTCATCCTGGTAAGCTCAACCCATTCTTCGGTGATACGAACATCCGTGTCATACAGCACTGACCTTTGACCGAGATAGGTACGCCGTGTAGCGGTCCAACGGGCTGGCCTGTCCTTTCCAACTCCTGGTCCAGCCATCGGACCCTCTCGAGCGCTTCCTCTGGGAAGTACTGGGCAAGGCAATTGGTAGCTTGATGAGCTACAGCTGCAGCTTTGGCATAAGCCGTAGCGACCGCTACTGATGTGTACGTCCGCTCAGCAATAGCTTGGGCAAGACCTGTTCACGTCGAGCGAAATGATCGCTAGCTCGGTCGTAGTGAGAAGGCCGCAGTCTTGAACGAAGTCGGAAACGTCCAGGGGTAAAGGCCGAGCTGTCGAAGGGAGTCTCCATTTATCCGGAATAGCAGCGTCGAGCTGCGATTTATGGTAAGCTGCTTGCTCTTTCCAGTCCAGAACCTTCATGGCAGTCGATAGCTGAGTGGGTCCAGGTGGGGGTTGATGACAAGAACAGGACGAGGATGAGGGTACCAGCTTGCGCCTATGTATGTCTATCCCCATATGCGTAGCTTTCCGTTCAGAGGACAGGGGTCACTCTGGAGGGGCCGGTGAACGTGTCGGCAAACTTGAACTTGTGTTAAGCGACACTTATTGCGGAATGGGATAGCGATAGCCGCCAGGCGCGTGAATAAATCAGATCAAGCGCAGTAAGAGTATATAGAGTATATGCGTGCATGGTAGGCGGACAAGGACGATGGATAGTGATGCATCGCAAGCGACTTGCTGGAGTCGAGGAATGAGAAGTCGTATACTGATCATGATTGGAGTAACCGGACCAAAAGCTATACACTCAAGTGACGCGTGCTGGTAAGGGTGAGAAGTAGGAAGTCGGAGAACGTATAGGACAGGTTATCGCTTGCCGACAGTCTCGACCCATATAGCGTCATCAATCTGTCATACCATACTAGGTTTCCAGGCAGTACATATAGTACCTAAGATCGACACAGGGGATTGTGATCACTACAGGTCTCTGAATCCATGCAAAGTACGTACTGATAATTCGATGCTCACAAAGCACATCGGAGTGCCTACCAGGTCTTTGATGGAACTTTGAAGGAATAATATCTGATCAAGGGTCCTGAAGAGAAGAGTGCATGATAGGAAGAATGTCAAAACCCCTTCCTGACATTATCTAATGGTCGGATTTCGATGAGTTCAGACTGGTGTGATGAAGCCAGTCATGCTAGGTCAAACCCACGCAAATGCATGTGCATGTTGAATGTTTCGTACCGTTCATCGACTGTATCGGATGGTACTCAATACTTTATCTTTCGATACTACCTCCAGATAGGATTCTCCTCCCGTCAAAGTGGTCGCCTGTTTCACTTCCAGTGTACATGGTACGAAAGAAGGCCTCTTGAACTGCACCTCCATGATGCCATTCCCGCTGAATCCCCTTCTGTCCCCCCTTCCGCCCTGTCTAATTCCGTCTGCATCCTCTTTCTCGGCGCGTAGAACCGACTGGATGGCTTTGGAGGCGACGTGGTTCCCGTGCGCGATCTTGGTCTTGAAGCCTAGTAATCTAGCAGCGATGGAAGACATGTGGATCGGGTTATAATCTTTCGACAATTGCGCCCACAGGGCTGGGTCATCTGTCTCCACGCGGATCTGAGATACAGAGGTTGTGACAGGTGAGTCGGCGTGGACGATGGGCGGTGGTGGATTACGGTGTTGTGCGAATTGAAGCATGGTGAACGTCTGCCTGTAGAACACCCCTTCTTTGTCCTTGCCGTTCAACTCTACGACGATCGAATACTCCGAGCCTCGCTTGACCTTGACGACCTCCTGCGACATCTTCGCGGTGATATACAGACCAGATGGTGCTTTCAACGCAGCGGCACAAGCCGAGGGATCAGGAAGTTCGAAGCGGTTGCGGACGTTGACTGCTCCAATAGGGTCAATGGGACATCCTCGCTTAGCAAGGAGTACCAGCATAGCCGGTTCTGTCAAAGCAGATAACAACAGTTGCAGATGGGCCGGAATCTCCAGTAACTCCTCCGGAGCACAAGTAGCCCCACACGCGATGCGGTACAGATCCACATCTTTGTGCTGGACGCGGAATGGCATGCGCACCGCGATGTCGATCTCTTTCAAAGGCGTTACAAGACCTAGTCGACGTGCTAGGCTGGAGAGGATGAAGTAGAAAAATAGGATCCAGAAGCGGGCACCGGTGAGCTCGTCATTGTGGAATGGAACGCTGATTTCGGAAGATCTTTCGAAGAGGAGTGGATATAAGCTTGAGAGCGGGCGCAGAATCAGTAGCGAGGCCAGGATGATAGGTGTAAATATGGGTGTCATTGTAGATAGGTAAGTCCGTGAAGACAAATGCAACACGCAAAAGATAGGCCAACTACCTGACAGCTATGTACATAGCAATCAGTTTGCCAGGGAACCGGTTGATGAACGTTAAAACGTCCGGAACCCGGGAATCGCGGTGGGTGGATCCAGTACGACTATGCGGTCATAAGCCGAGGTTGCCGAACCTTGCACGGATGATTTCACGTGGTTTGTTTGCATAAATAAAAAAGACGTCACATCGTTTCCCATCGTTTCCTATGGTCGAATATGCTACAAATTGATTCGTAAAGAACGCTATCTCACTACAGCTGTACATGTTTCGGCGCTCACTTAGGCTCCAACGGACCCTTGGCAGGTCCGTTGATGACCTGTCCCTTGCAAGTGAACCTTGATCCGTGGATAGGACAGTCGAAAGACTTTTCATCCTTGTTCCACGCGACAATTCCCTTCAAATGGCTACGCACCGGAACAGATCAGCATCGACTCAGAGCTGGAGGGATCGGTCGTTACGACTCACGGGCAGATGGCAGTCATCTTGTGCACAGTACCTTGCTCGTCCTTGTAGACAGCAATAGGGCTCAAGCCCTCTCGGACAACATCACCATCACCTGGTACGAGATCCTCAATGTCGGTGATGGTCTTGGTGCAGGTAGTCGCCCACTTAGTGTAATAGATCTGGTCAGAGAGGTTCTCCTTGATCATGTGAGGAAGCGCCTTCAGAGCTCGTCCCAAGTGAGAGCCGCTGTGCTGTCTCGAAGGGGAGAAAGTATGGGCGAGGGGGTTCTCTCGACCGAGGATCAGGTCGGTGATAAGCATACCACCGATGGCAGCATAGGTGAGTCCGTCACCGTTGTCACCGGCTACAATCCGACGTCAGCTGTGATCCACCGGAGGCATGGCTTGACGCTAACTCACTGTGGACGTAGACGTTCTTCTCGCCAGGGTTCAAACCGATATATGCGATACTGAACATTAGCACTAGATCACCTTGTGGCTAGACTCACCCGTCCTGAGAGTCGAGGACCTGTCCGCTCCACTTGTATTCAGTCGGTCCCGCACCAGACCATCTCTCTCTGGTCCAATCCTCCAATCGCTGGTATCGCTGCTCGTAGTCATCGTGCTGACCGACCTTCTCGTCTTCGCCACCAACGACGAGCAAGCTGTATCCTTCTTCCTTGTGAGGTGTCACTCGAATGTAGTGATAAGGGTCCGCCATGTCCCACCAAAGGGCGTTCTCGCCATTTGCGGAGATATCAGAGTTGGCGATCTTGAGAGCGACAGCGTAGGTTCGGAATGCCTCGACTCGGTCGATCATGACGAGCTATGAATGACTGGGTGAGCCATTGTCCAGATGATGGAGGTTGGTCCATGTCTCACAAGGTCAAACCCACCTTCTGTAGAGGGACGTTGGTTGCAAGGACCAATGATTGCGCTTGAATAGTCTTGTCGTCGGCAAGGGTCGCCTTGACACCGTTGCTTTGCTCCTCATGGCTCATGTACCTGGTTTGCTCGTAGATCTCACCGCCCATGCCCTTGATGACGTCGGCGAGAGCCCTGATATACTTGGTGGGATGGAACGTTGCTTGGTTGCCGAACTTGATGGCGGGACCACTGGCGAAACCGCCAATGTTAGCGTTGTCGACAATGCTGACCTCAAGCTTCTTGGTGTCGAAAGCAGCATCGAAGACGGATCGTAGAGTGTCGAGCTCGAAGTCCTTGTCGTCCTTGGAGAGACCTTGGAACATGTACCCGGGGATACGAGTGAAATCGCAGTCGATATTGTGCTTCTCGACAATACTGGCAATTCGCTCAATAGCGTTCTGTTGAGCAGCGGCAATGTCTGCCGTGCCTTGTTTGCCGTGCATGCTCTGCAGTAATCGTATCCTTGTCAATATCTGATCCTGGCGACGGTCGATCAAGAATATGCTCACCAGGAAATCATTGTATTCGTTGTCAACCGACAAATGCCCAGTTGTCCTACCCGTCTCTCCCGAGCCAATCTCTAGATAGGAACTCAGCAGGTGATCTATACAGAAACAATGTAGCGTCACTCACTTCCATCCTCGATCAGTGCAACCTTCTTTGAGCCTGAGTTGAGCAGCTCATACGCGATATGCAAGCCTGCAATACCACCCCCAACCACCAAGACATCGGTCTGAAGATTTCGGGATAGCTTGGGGTATTTTGGGCTGGTCTGAGACGACAGAAGATCATCCCTTTCGTGCCATACTAAGGAAAATGTTGTCAGGTTTGCATATCCAAACAAAAGTTTGATCGCGTAGGGCCAAGCTCACCAGAGGGGTTAGCGCCAGAGCTGTTAAGACCAGACATGTTGTTGTGAGATGCGAATGACCGAGAAAGTGGTATGAGCGATTTGCGTGCGCGTGGAATCTGTCTTAGCAAAGTGAGTCGAGTTAACAAAAACATCGAGTAGAGCTTGAGAGAATCGAATGCGATTTGAAAGGATGTTGCATATCGAAGGTGATTATATATAGTTCCCTAAAGTACAGCTCTCTACGGTGGATAAGAGGTTTGTGCCCTGGGGGCCAATCAAAGATCGGTCGATACACACATACTCACTCACTACTAGTCACTGTCCGATGGAGGGGTAGTCTTGATCTGAGCCGGGTATCGATACTGGCGGGGTCTACGTTACTATCAAGCGTCAAGCATCAAGCATCATAGTCTGCGTGCCTTGATTCTCATCTTATATCCATACATTCCAGCAATCTCCTTCTCTCCTGCTCTTCTGCTCTACAACGCAATGACGACATTTTGCCTGGCTGGGATGCGCCCGCGGGAGACTCATGCGGCACGGTTGAGGTTCACTGGAACTCGGGGACCCCATCTGGGCCGCTATGCTGGAATTACCTCATAGCGGCGCAATTGATTCAACGGAGGTTTCCGCCATGATCTCGATCTAGCGTAGGACCAGGATGCGGGTAAGCCGGAAATCGGGAGAAGGGCAATGCAAACACGGAGCATCCATCAGAGAGAAACAGGTGACCCCCATTTGCAATCCCCAACGCCAAGTCGACGACAATTCAACGACGAGCAAAGATGCATACCAAGATGTCAACGGATAGTGACAGTTCTGTGCCTTCTTGACAGCGTTCATACTGGGACCATAGCCCTTCACGGTTTCTCCAGAAGTCTACAATGGTTCATCAGTCGATTGCGACGCAGTGCATCCTCAAGTACAACAATGTATTTATCATCTCACTAACATATCTTAAGCTTTGGACAGGATCTCCTCCCGTTTCCTCTTAAGACTTCCAACAATGGTCTCCTCATTGTAAATAGCTCGAACATGCTCATTCGCCTTGGCGGCCTCTGCCCATGCGTAGAAGTTGGGTGCTCGCTTTTGCAGATCGGACAAGAGAGAAGACGGGGCGAAACCGGCGTTGGTATACGATGACAACCGAAGGAGGAAGGGACCGACAAAAACCTATTACGGGATCATTGGTCAGCTCCAACGTATGTGCTGTTAGAAGGAGTCTGAGGTTTCACAACTTACCTCAGCGATGGTGATGTTGTCGTTGCCTCCTGCCCATACGCCCTTCTTTCCAGATTCTTGCTTGGCCTCAATGATTGCAGGCTCCACCTCCTTGGCTACGATATCCACAAAGTCCTTTGCAGCGGTTTCCGCATCTTGCTCAGTCTTGGCAAAGAAGATCTTGAAGAAAGGCCTCAAAGCAAAGTTTCCCCACGCATCCGAGATGAAGTTCAATCGAGCTCGCTCGATAGGCGAAGAGGGCAAAAGCCCAGGGTGAGCGTCGGCGAGGAAATTTGCGATAATGCCGGATTCAGTGAGGAGTGAACCATTGTATTTGATAGCTGGGACTTTGCCTCGAGGGTTGATCTTGAGATATTCTTCAGTTCGCGGCTTATCAAGCGGGATGATCTCTTCCGAATAGGGGAGACCGAGAGTGGAGAGGGCTACGTGAACTCGACCGGCAACTAGGAACGAGAATGAGCACAAATCGTCAGCTCATGCTCAATGTCATCGGTCGATCCGATACAGCTGCGCCATGAAGCACATGCGATTTCGATTAGCTTGTGGCAACTCACAAGGGCATCCATGATTGGTGTACAGCAGAATCTCGGGAGTTTGGCTAGACATTGTTCTAATAGTTGATGTTGTAGACTTGATAGGAATCGGGGTAGCGCGGAGTGATGATATCGACCGGATGAGTGGACTGAACCGTTGCATGGCTTAAATACTTTGTAAAGATCGATTAGCTGGCACCCGGTCAATGGCTAAGAGCCCGACCGGTCACATCATATACTATCATCGCTCGCTCGCTATATCCCAGGATGACAAATCACGTCAAATGAGCTGAGAATATTCCGTACACGCGTCGGGCTATCAAGTCCTCGCTTGCTAAATTGTGACTGAAGACAGAGGTTAGCTATACTAGCCTTGGACCGATGGTCAGACCCGAATTAGGCAAATACCTGCTCTCACGCACTGGATTTGATAACGAAGGGGTTCATAATAGAAAATCCTCGGATTCTTCTATGATCACGCTAGAATCATTTTCGGCAGACCGGTTCACAGGCACCGTACAGAGGCTTCCGCTTTCCGCTGGGAGTAAACGGCAATTCAAGTTTAGATCAGATGAGCTCATGAATTACCTCAGCAATGTATGCAACTTACCTCGGCGAAGCTGCAACTTGCTCTCGGGCAAGCAAGCCCTCAATGTCGACCCGTACTTGCTCAACAGTCAAGTGAAGACCACCCCTTTCGCTTCCTGTACATGTCACTGTCGTTATACTTGGAGCGGACAGTTGTTGGAAGCTTCGGTGAAGTCTCGATTTGGTTACTCTGACCGCTCGTTCCCGGTGGCCCGAAAGCGGACAGAGATCCATGCCATGTTGCTTTGAAAGTTATGCAGCAGAAGGCTTTTGGCAGACCAGCTGGCGAGGTCAAGGAGACAGATGTGCGGATGTCAATACGTCAGGTTACTTGAGCTCCGAGGCGCGGTAAATGCCTCGTATGATCGCCAGATATGAACATTGATTCTAGCCTCGACGCTGCTATTGAAAATTCTATCTTCGACTACAGGTGTACGGCTTGCATCGCTATGAGATGAGAGACGACAATGCCAAGTTGACGATCGTAGTGTCGTGGTCGTATATATTTGACATTGTGCCAACTATCTTTTGATCTCATCTTCATCAACTTGTCGCTGCAAGCGAAACACGTAGACAGCTGCACAGTGTGGTGTGGAGGCATCCTAGACAGCTCTGTTGGTTATTGGTTATTCAGCTCAAAGGGGGATACTTCTGACTCAATATTTAGGGTGATATAGCCTCGTCATGAGGGCAATCCCCGTTTATTGAAGGAGCACGACAGGTTGAGCACCGAGCGGGATTCTTTGCCTGGGATCCTCTGCCCTCCCCCCCAGGAAGCAAGGTGGATCTCGCCTTGCAGCGGAGCCCTTAAAGAAAGGTTATTCAGCACTTTGAGGTTCGGTTTCACCCAAGGACGATCAATTGACCCCGAGCAATCGTATCATATTGTGGAAGAGATTCGTCTGACTTGCTCGTTGCTTACAGTCCTTATGGAGTTGACATTCTCCCTATAGTTCAGGGTGGTCCACCGTTACGGGATGGAATTGGACGATGATGACCCACAGAGGTCCCACTTTGAGTTCAGAAATCCCGAAATAAAGGGTTGTAGTCGTAGGCGGAGAATAGGCCAAAAGGAGAAGTGGGTCGCGGGGAGACGCCGCGGGGGGGGCAAGCTCGTGTGTGATCGGTGTGACAAGCAGCTCATAGACAGAGTATACAGATGAGACACAGCGAAGGCAGAAGGCAAAGGATCCCTGCAAAGTGAGTTGTGCACCTAAACCCTGGATGAAAATGGGCTCGTGCGCGACGACGACAGCGGACCCGGTCAGCGGACCTGCACGAGCGCGCTATACCAGGAGGGGAGGAACCTGTTTCTGTTCATTCTGGCACTTCGATAGATTGGGAGGGGAGAAAGGTGACGAAGTGGGTCATGTTGGGATGTTCAAGTCGTTATGGTATGCATACATGCCTTACGCCGGCGTAGGCTTCTTGAACACGAATCGCATGCCGTAGGCATCCTCTCCATCCGCATCTGCACACAGAAGAAGTCAGCCAAATGATTTTCATGAAAAGGGTGAAATGGACCGTTGACTGACAGTATGACTTCTCCATCGCGTGCACTTCAAATCCCAGAGTATCTCGATATAATGAGATAGCGGCTCGGTTCGATTTTCGGACGTGCAGTGTGATGAATGAAGCATTGTAGTGCGCTACCATAGCTTCCTCTAGATCACGGTTAAGGTAATCAGCATACCCCTTCGGGGTCAAAACTAGCGGGGGTTCTATAGCTCACGAGACTGCTTCATCAACTTATTGGCGAGACCGAGCCTTCGGTACGGCCGCAGTACCGAGATTGAGGTGACATGTCCGCTAGGCTCGTCCGTAGGTTCCTCCTCCCTGTCACCAATATCAGCACAGCCCAGAGTATCTCTGTACTCACATCTTAGCCAATATGTATCCTACTACTCTCCCCCGAGGGTCCACAGCTACATATGATAGCTCCGGCCACGTTAAGGCATGGTACAAGTCTACAACCAGCACACCATGAGCTATATCACACGGCGGATCATGAGGGACCAGGGCGAACCCACAGTATTTGAAAGTGTAGTTTTCGGGCAAGTTCAGCAAGTTAGCATTTTGCATGCCCAGCAGGTCGTCGATCTACAATTTACATTAGCTCTGCCTTTGCCTTTGCACGATCAGCATATGTTCAGCTTACCGTTGCTTGTCTGATATCCATGATGCCTATGGGCCTATATGTGAGGTATGATAGTAAAAAGTTGTGAAAAGCGAGGACATCAAGATCGACCAACTTTAACCATAGATAGCTAATGTCATTGCCTGGATGGTGCGCTAATACGCTACAACGGGCGGGATCAAAATGCAAAATCGCTAATGTCAAAACATACCAATTTCAACATCATCCATTTCATCGTTTTTCGTATAACGTTCTGCCAGTAGACCTATGAACACATATCGCCAAGATGACATCTCAGGACGTCAGATCGATCCTGAATCTACCACAGGCGGGGCCGTCGACGAGTGCGCCGAAAAAGCTGTCCAGCGCCGCCGCTAGGAAACCGGATGGAATCACGCGGGAACTGTACGCCCTCATCGGCGATAATGCTCCATCACTCGCTCAGGCTCAGGCATCGCTTGCATCAGTCAAATATCGGGAGAGACCATCGCTCAAGAAGAAGGTGCACTGGTGAGTTATGATGCTGTAGGCTCGGGGCTGACTCGATCAAGGGAATGGACACCGTTCACACCTGCTGCGAGGCGAGAAAACCCTGTACGGCTGGGACATTGGACGCGAAAGACAGATGCGGATCCACAGTCAAGTGGTGAGTGCATCCCCGAGAAGAATTTGATCTGACAATTAGTCGAATACTTTGGCAAGTTTAATCTGCAAAGTCCGTCGGTTATGGAATACAGTCAATTCGAATACGATCAGCACCTGCAAGTCTCCGATTGGACTTCTCAAGAAACAACCTATTTATTCGACCTGTTGAAACAGTATGATCTGCGGTTCATTATCGTTGCGGACCGATACGAATATAAGAGCCCGACTGGACAGACTAGAAAGAGGTCTGTCGAAGAACTGAAAGATCGTTATTATACTATCTGTCGACGATTGATCCGCACGCGGACGGCTAGTGATCCTGCGGCTCAGCAACAGCTTATCCACGCATATTCCTTTGACAAATGTGAGTGAAACATGACATGAGCTTTTGCTGATCTGTTGGCAGCTCGCGAGGTGAAGCGAAAACAATATGCGTCCGAGCTCTTCCACCTCACAGCGGCGGAGATAGCAGAGGAAGAAGCGTTGTATATCGAGATCAAGCGGATGGAGCAGAATGAGAGAAGGTACAGGGCGGATCGGGACGATCTCATGCGAACAGTCATGGGCTTTGATAGTGGACTTCTCACTCTCGACCAGTCCAATGTCGATACCATCCTGGGCGTGGATAAGGTCAGTCGTTCGTATCCATGGTGGGGCCATGCTGATAACAAACCACAGAATAAGAAGCGAAAGAGGATGGAAGAAGGGGAACCCGTAGTCCAGGAACCTCCGCCTACCAAAACAGCGAAAGACTCTGCTGCTTTCGGTGAGTGGATCCGGTCCGAGAACGTGACTGACAGAACAGACGCTGCCCATTGCATCTACCGCCTTCCACCGCCGCCAAGCAACCCTCAATCATCACACCTTGCCAGTAAACACCCCGTCCACCAAGCTGTCCACCTTCGGTCAACCAAACTCCCCCTGCCTAAACCCACAGCGTCTATCCGGATCACGGAAATGCTTGGCGAGCTGGGTATCAGTGCTCATAAGCTCGTCATGCCAACGAGGGGAAACATTGAGGCCTTTGATAGCCTCCTTCAAGCTGCGGGTTCGCTGATCGACATGAAGCGACAAGTGGACAGAGTAGAACAGGAACTGCGGACCGTTCGAGCTCAAAAGGAAGGCTTGCTACCTTCTCTGGATGCCAACAGAAAAGTGAGTCCGAGACGTGTGGGACTTGGCTAACCGCTGGTAGATACGCTCGGAATCCGTTACTTCGACCGACACCTCGATCACGAGACGCAGCCGTCCGCTATAAGTCGTCTCTCGTGCAGTAAATTTTGGTTAGAATAATCATTGAAGCTTAGTCTGAGTTGTACCCTACACATATGCACTTGTTCATGTTGCTGAGACGCGGTTAACGCCCAGTAGAACAAAACGATTTGCGCATGCCATTATAACCAATTGAATGATCTATACAGTTGAGCAGTTCCTACATGTGGAGCAAACGCGCGGTCTACCCTTGTCTTCCTCTCTATTTGCCAATGCAGAGATGCAGAGATCGAGGCAGCTATCCGCACGCAGCTACCGTGCAGGGGGTCAGCTGCAGTGCCATGTATGTATGCATGAACAACCTATAGCTAGATAGGATAGCCTGCAGCTGTTGCCGCTGCAGCTGAGAGTGAAACCGAAGGCGGCGCTCGCCGATTACAGGTTTCCATACAACATCTGGAAGAGGATTGTTGCATATGCATGCATGCATCTCTGCCTCCACCCAAAACATCAACATCTTTCAACTTTTTTCTTCGCGGGTATTCTTGACTGCAAGTCTCAACGCCACGTATCGTAGTCGTCCGTCGGCATCATGACAGAAGCACCGTATCTAGCATCCGCCTCGACGCTCATCAAAGCCCTCCGAGGGGCTGCCGATCCTCCTCAAGCTGACTGGCCCAGCAAAGCGGAAATCGCGTTGGCAGCCTGGCGGGATACCAGCTTTCATGTGCCGCGGAAAGAGGATGTATTGAAAGATTGGGTGCTGGACAGCTGGAGCAGAGGTCAAGGGTGAGCTCTCAATCTAGCATAGCCAAAGCTAACACGATGTAGTATTCTCAATCCCGCGTATCATGATATCTTAAACGAAGTTGCGCCGGAGAGCGTGATACCCCTCCCAATCCTCTCATCCTTTTTCAAAGCTGCGAAAAAGCAAGACATCTCCAGCATAATACCGTCCGCTCGTCGGTCTTTCCAACGGCCTGATCTCAATGCCAAGTCGGATGCTTGGGTGGACGTATGGGTTAGCATGCTGGGCTACCTGTCGCAGTTGTCGTCGTCAGATGGCTCCGAAGAGTTGGTACATCTGGTATCGGCTTCCATGCAAGCTAACTATAATCCCACTAACGCTAAAAAGGTGAGCTGAATACGTCCATGAATGCAGCTAATATCAGTCCGCATCTATTGCCCACACGCATTTCCCAACTTACTGCACGGCGTACGCACGTGAGACTATACGATCCGACCTGAACGCTGTCTTGTCCCTTCTCGTCTTCCACCCAACTCTCCCGAGCCCTCTTCCAGCCCTATTCTCGTCCATTGAGCCAAAATTACCGACCGCCCTGCCACACTTCCTCTCCGCCATACCCGACATCTTCAAGAGTCTCGCTCAATACTACCATCAGCACCGGTATGCCATTTTCACACAGGCGTCAAGCAGTAAGGTCTCGCTGGACGTGTTCATTGCCACGAAAGAGCGAGAAGCGGTCCGGACTGCTTTAGAGCATACATTAGGCTTTTTGGAAAAAATGCAGTCGGAAACCACATGGGAGGCTAGGTCGTCGGTCTGGGCTGCTATAGAAAGCTGGGGTGGATATATGGAACGGGATGAGCGGTGGGGCAAATTGGTGCACACGGAAGCAAGAACGATTGAATCGTTATTGTCGAAACCATCGGCTCCCATTGGGTCTCTACTTGATACCCTCAGCATACTCGAGCGACTCGATCACGATCAAACCCAAATCGGACCGGATGTAGTGCGGTGGTGTCTTGCAGTGAGTTCCCCAGTGAGACGAACCCCGCTGACCAACAGTCGCCCACCACTCATCACGATATCGCCGAGACTATCCTTTCATCTCTCTTACGATTCTCCCAGCTCACTCACACCCTTCCCACATTCTTTGACCTCCTTGTCTCCTCCCTCGATGGCTTGTTTGACGAAAGCCTGCCAGAGTCTGTCATCTCGTCTCTCTACGACCTAACGATACATGGACCTATAACGCGATATCGATTGCGCCATGACATCACAACGTCACTGCGATCTCTTCAGGCTTCCAAACACTCGTCAATCCTTGATCTCCTCTCCACACGTTTGCGATCGCTCATCACTGCGCCCGAGCGACCTGGCAAGAAACGGAAGCGGGACGACACTTCTGATCGTGCTTCAGCTATGATTGGCGTTCTCACCCGAATTCTGTCTTACTGTATGTCAGCGAGACCGACCGAGGACTTGCAGGATTTAATCGCAACCTGGCCGGAGCCCTCTTCGGATATCGCCCGGTCAGGTCGCCTGCGAGCTGCTCGATGCATTGAGCGCTTGTCATCACGTGTCATACTCGAAGGATTTACATGGACGTCCGGGTCGCTGGAGCTGCAAATCGAAACAGTGAGTAAATTTAGCGAAGACTTGCGCTGATATGCAGCTACGGTTCATTCTGCATCGTGGTGCGCTCGATACCGCAACCTTGAGTCAGCACATCGACTTCATCCTAGAACTATTGAAAACCGCGCCCGCAGATTCTCCGTTATGGCAGATCGTTCTGGCTGAGGGCGTCGTACTATTAGAGTAAGTTCTTTCGATGCACGCTTCGGCTGACTTTGTCCTAGCTCGGCTGCCAATTCTGCTCAGCTTGATCAGTTGGCCGACCTTATACGATTCCCTTCAACCACGGCTGTTTGGGAACTACCCAAGCTGAGAGGTATGTGCAATTATTGAGGGATCGCGCTGACAGACAGATGCCATAATACGGGCTATCGCAAGTGGACCTAATTGCACTAAGCTTGAAGCACTACCGACGGGGTATATCGACCGAAAAACACGATTACAGATCATCTCACAGATCCTCGTAAACAAACAAGTGGTAGCATTTGCACCTTGGCTCTTACAAGTTGCCGATGCGGATACGCTGGCAGCTTTGTCAAACGACAGCAAAGCTCTCAAATATCTCGCTAAGAGTGATGCTGCGGAATTGCTTAGAAGGATAGTGAATCATGTCGTCAAATGCGATAACATCGCTATCCTTGAAGGGGTGCTTGCATACCTCAAGTCGGACATCATGGTCGCTGGGTTCTGCGAGACTATCATGGCTTATCCCGTCGAAATGTGAGTGTAGTCTTATGAATGAGCTAGCTAACATTCTCAGATTCGACGCCATTAAGCCTTCATTGGAGAAGCTCTACACCACAGGCAAGACGCCCAGGTCGACCAACGCCGGCTCTGAAGATATCGTACAATATAACATCCATGTCCGCTTCGGTCGATGGCTTGGCATGGAGAACGACTCGAAGATGGGCGATGCCCTGTTGGCACGGGCGCGGGCGGAGCCTGAACTCGCCAAAATCGCTTTGGAGACGATTGCCTCCGAGTCTGATGTCGAGCGGGTGCTTGCTGCTTGTGTGCACATATACGGAACAATCGATGGTGAGTTCTTTCCCTGCTCAGATGTGTGCGACCGTTGCTGACGATATCGTAGTCGATCTATCTTCCACCCTTCGGTCGGCCGTTACCGATGTCCCCGAGGCTATCACCCTTTGTCTTTCGGTGATTGATATCCATGCAGCCTCGGTGACAAAAATTCTCAAGGCTATTGCCCCCCGTAGTGAAGGTAAGCTACCCAGCCGTAAAAACGTGGCTGACGGCAGACATCGCTCTCTCACGCCGAGCAACACAAGCTGTCCTGGCCCAACCTATCGACGCAGATTCAAAGATTTCCTACATAGAATGTCTTGCGGACGAAAAGGTGAGTTCAAGCTTTGCTGCTGATCGCTTTCGCTGATCTCTGCATGCATCAGCCCCACGCCCTGCAGCACGATGATATTGCCCAGCTTTGGGCTCTCGCGTTACCCATCTCGAGCCTCGATTCAATACTCAATATCCTTTCCACCTTGACTCGACGGCGCCCCGAGCTTATCCTGTCGACCTTGCCCGAAGTATCCGACGTTCTATGTGCTGCCTTCGCCTCGTTGCAAATCGCCCGAACCAAGATCTCCACCAATACTGATCTTGCCATCACGGCTCAATCGCAAGCCCAGTCTTTCGCTCGACTGCTAACAGCTATGACTTCGATGCGAACCTCCAAAGCGCACTCGCACGAAACTAGCCCCCTGGCGAAATATGTGCCCGCTTTGTTGGTCGCGTACGTCCGAGCCGCGGCTCACCCATACAAGGATCTTTCACCCCTGGTGCGTAAGGCGCTGGAACCGGGATTACATGCCTTGTGTAATCTCGCCACTGCTGGGGGAAGGATCAATGCTCGTGGGCGGGAAGGTGAAGGGCTAGGTACACCGTTCGGTCTCGGAGAAGGACCTGGTGGCGAGGGCGAGAAGGAACTTTGGGCTGAGCTTTGGATGGGTTGGAGTAAGGCTCGATACGTCGGTCAGGGATAAAGACAAAGAGTCAAATGTCATTCTTTGTCTTAGGAACAGGACGGAAATTCAGCATGCATGCATGATTTTGTACTGTACAGATACATGAATAGTATATTTAGCAAGCAGAGCCGCGGGCGATCATCTGGTACGTGATCGATAGAGCAAGTATAGACGGAATGCAAAAGTATGCCCATGAAGCGATCCTTTTGGTCTGCGCGAATCAACTCGTACAACGAGCTTCACATTGGCCAATGTCATGGTGGAAGTGATATATGACGAATAGCTCAAAACTAATACTCAATAGTCAAGCAACCTAGTTCCTAGGTCCCAACCCTGCGAACAACGTTGCTAACATATCCTGCTGATGTTGAGCACCGCCATGTCCCGCAGGTCCTGCTCCTGATCCTGGTCCCGGGCCGGGTCCCAGAGGGTACTGTCTAGGGCCAGGTTGTAGACCTTGTTGAGGTGGGAACCCAGGAGCGGGTCCAGGTCCGGGATAGCCCATTGGCATTTGTGGCGGTCTTGGAGGTCCTTGATAGAAGTGCGGCGGGGGCAGATATCCCGGTGGTGGTGGAGGTTGGGGACCATGACCATGTCCAGGTCCCGGTACAGGTCCGTTAGGATTAGGGAAAGGCGATGGCGCTTGGCCGTGTCCGTAAGGGGAGAAGCTTTCTTCTGGGTAGAGATTAGGAGGTGGTCTGGCGAATTGTGGTGGAAGTGACATTTGCGCTTGAGGCGCTTGTTGATAAGGACGTGGTTGTTGTTGCTGTCTTTGCGCCTGGCCTTGAGCTTGGGCTTGAGCAAGCAGTTGAAGGGGATCAGGGGGCATGGGTCTATCGGAGCCGTACAGTTGTTGTAGTAGAGCATTTGGATGGGATGACGATCGCCCACCCGCGCCGCCGTTAGCGGGGAAATAGTTTGGTGAGACGCTTGGAGCGGGGCCTGGTGACTGGGCGTTAACGTGAGGGTTCGAATGCAGGTGGGGATGACCGTGAGTGGATTCGGGCGGCGAGGATATGTGTCGGAAGTCATTCCGTGGCGAGTCATATGACGGTGAAGGTTCAGGTGGTGTTGCCTATGGAGGAGTACATGTTTTCAATGTCAGCTGATGTTCCGACATCGAAAATTAACAAACGCTAAACTCACCTTGGTTGTCAGTAAGCCCATGAGCTTCGCCATTCTATCATCCTTAGATTCTGCCGGTGACTTGGCTTCCACGTTCGGCTTTTCTATCGGGCTGTGAACGGGGATTGGACCTGGTCCCGGTGCTGGACCAGGGCTGTGACCACCTAAAGCTGGACCAGGACTGGGCCCGAGAGCCGGGCCAGACGGCTGACCGGGACTGGGACTCGCAAAGAATTTCTGGAATCGACTCGTAAATGCCGACGAAGGTTGAGGCTGAGCGGGACTTTGTTCTTCTTCCCCCTCGTCGTCTACTACTGCCTTGCTCTGCATCAGATAGTCGGCAGCATTGAAAGATTTCGGTTTGATGCCTCCAAGACCTGGAGGAGGTCCACTTAGGCCTGTCGGTGCAGAGGACGAAGCGATAGCGGGATCTGCCGTACTGAAGAACGCAGGAAGTCCACCTCCGCCAGCTCCACCATCTGCACGCCAACCGCCTCCTGTATCTCTTGATTTGATCCCTGGTCTATTGGCAGCGATCATGTCTTCTCCAGGAATGAACTTGATGAGTGGATCCGAGCTCTCGACAATGGCTGGATCAGCAGGAGCCTCGTCGTCCATCCATGCTGGTTCTATTCCATCATCATCAGGGGGGTACTGAGGTCGTCTATCCCTATCTCGATTGTTGTAGTTGTTGTTGTTGCTATGGCCATCTCTGTAATTGTTGTTTCGGTCCCGAGGTGGGTGCGGTTCACGACTCCGCCATTCATCCTCCTTTCTGCGTTCTCGCTTAGGCTAAGAATGGGGAAATGGGGGGGAAATCTGTTCAGCGACTGCTGCAAGCAGCGAAAGTGACGACACGGGGAGTCTCACCTCGTTTCCTCCCAAACGCATTGTTGTGTTCCTCAGTGGCACGGAGAAATGACCCATCTGTCCAGCCGCGAATGATCTGGTATCAATCGGTAGTCCGTTCGCATCCAGTTGACCAGTGTCCGGTTGACGACGTAAGCTGAAAGGCAAACGGCGCTCAGTCAGCTCACACCGCATTTCAAACGAACGGGTGCAGAGTTGATGTTTGCTCACCCAATGTTTCTTCCTCCTCCTCTGCCAATATTTCTGCCGCCGATGCCACCTCCGAAACCGAATCCCTCACCGAATCCTCCTCGCCTTGAGCCGGGCGGACCTATTGATGCTATAGCGGGATCGTCTACATGCTGTTGATTATTGGGCTTGTTCGTTGTTCTGTGAGCCAACCAGAGAGTGAGCTCTGTCGCTTTCCTCCATAGACTGTGTTGTGGATGAGACGTTTAGCTTACCCATACCATGTGTCCAAGCTGGCCATGGATTCAGGCTTTGCTCTTCCACATTTCTTGGAGATAAGTAACAGCTCTTCACGAGGGTAAACGACCAGCTCCTTGTGCTCGATGAGTGTGGCAGTCGGCGAGTGAGTTCGGAGGCCCAGTAGCCTGCTGATCTGATCGTCGCCTTCCATCACAGCATGCGAACGTAGTAGTTGGTTCTCTGGCAAGTCTGGTGATAAGGGCGCGAAGGGATTGATGTTGGGGTTGTGGGGGATGGAATGGGATGCTTTTGGCGATAATGATGATGCTAGTGGTGATGTGGTTGTGTCTGCGGATTTGTGAGCAATACGGATTATCATACGCAGATCTGCTGCCTGCAGATACATAATGAAGACTCACGAGGCATTTGCAGAGGTTGAAATTGGTTGTGAAGAGAAGGAGAAGGGGATGGAAAGGAGGGAGATTGATAGATAGACAGATGGACGAGTGTACACCGACAGTGACAGTGACAGTGATACCGCTATACCCGCTCTACCAATACACTACACTGTACAACCAGAACTCATTTGCGTAACCCACTTTAGTAATAGCGGAAGACGGAGAAGAAAGTATACTCCGACATATATTATGTAATCTGCACGAGGGGGCTAGGCACTATGCGATGTTGATACTTGATAGAGTATATACCTCACCTGAGCAGCCCTATCCTTACATGTCTATAAGAAGGGGAAGAACGAGCTGTCGACGGTCACTCTTGACTATACGCATATACTCTACCTCGTGTGAATCCATCATCATTCTGACGACCCTGTTCTCTCGTCTCCCCTGTCCTGGCTACTCTCTCCGCTATGAACTTCACTTCAGGCGCTGGCACGCAAGAGCTTCTCTCGCTCGATAACATTCGAAATCAGCTCATCAGGCTCGAGGATACCATCATCTTCTGTGAGTGGAAGGGTCGTCTGAGCTCGAGCTTGACTCTGCTCACGATAGAGAGTCATGCAATCGGCAGCGCGAATCTGACGCGATGATGGAACTGCAGTACTCATCGAGCGGGCGCAGTTCGCGTACAACGAGAGGATCTACAAGGCAGGCGCGTTCAAGGATGAGATTGATTTTGATGGGACGTGGCTCGAATGGTTCTTGCTCGGAATAGAATCTTTCCATGGTGAGTCCGTGCATGCGGAGCAAATTACCGTTTAATAGAGCTGATAATCTTCATCCTCATCCCGATCAGCCCAGGCGAGGCGTTATACCAGGTCCGTATATCGTATATCGTATATCGAAGCAATCCGCTTCACCCGAAGGGATCACCGGTGATCCGGTGTATCGTGCAATATGGCGGCGCTGACGATTGATTACCTCGGACTTGGATTACCGTGGTACTTTGGATTATCAGTCCCGACGAATACCCCTTCACGCCCATCGAAAAACTTCCTCAACCGATCCTCAAGCCCCAATCCTATCCTCCCCTCTTACATCAGCCCGCGGCCTCGCATCCGTCAGTAAACGCAAATTCGCGTATCCTTGATTTCTACGTGAAACATATCGTACCTGGTCTTACGAGCTCGCCTGCCATAGCGAAAGCACAGGGAAAGGACATGTTGGCGGACGATGGGAATTATGGAAGTGCAGCTACGAGGGATGTTGAGGTGCTTCAAGCCTTGAGTAGGAGGATTCACTTTGGTGCGTACAGATCAGATCTACATATCAACCTTGTCGTTCGCTGTTCAGGCGGGCCGCGGGGATCTACCACGTATCTCTGGCTGGGGGCATATCCTCGCGACAGCAATGGACGACGAGACTAACAGATATACGTTTCGGATTCGGGGCTTTATAGGCATGTTTGTTTCAGAGAGCAAATTCCTCTCTGCGCCGCACGACTTCATCCCTCACATCCTGTCCAACCCGCCCAATTCCGAAGCCCTCGCAGGTCTAATCACCAAGCCCGCTGTCGAAGCGAAATTGCTTGTGCGATTGGCCAACAAGGCCCGAGTGTATGGATGCGAGATGGACGCTGATGGTCGGGTGATCGAAGTGCCCGATGAGGAGATGGCTGCTAGAGGTAAAATTGGGATCGCTGAAGTTGTGGGCATGTACAGGGACTGGGTCATTCCTCTGACCAAGGATGTGGAGGTGAGCCTCAAAAAGTCTATGACTGATCTTTAACCGGTCCTCTGTCCATGCCGAGCTGACTTGACAATAATATAATAACCATGGCTTAGGTCGATTACCTGATACATCGACTTGACGGAGTACCGCAATCGCAGATTGACGAATGGATGGCAAAGAAGGGCGAGTAAACCGACTTTGCAAATTCTCCAGGAAATCGTTTGCGACCAGTCAAAATCGGAGCTGCGGATGGGACGATATATGTGGGATGACATCAATAGGATCTTCAGCTCACAGAGAGCCAGATCGGAACTTGCACTTATCGGGTGGCACAACGCAGTCCGTGTTGCTTCCAAGCTCACACAGCAAGGATATAGAACAAGTAGATTCTTCTAGTGTATACACATCGGTCGGGTCTGTCAAATGCATTGCATTGGTTCACTCCAGTATATACAATCTATCACTACTGAGATCGTCGATCTTCGTTGAAGCCAAAGAGTATATATACAGATATCTTTCTCGACTGTTTTGGAGCTGACCTATTCGCTATTCACCTTTCACGATTACTTGTCAGGGTACTCGAGACCCTCTGGAGCGTTGACATACTTCTTGTACTGCTCCCATCCTGGGTTTCCGCCCCACATCGCCTTGAGCTACGGTCAATAGAATCGAAATGAAATTAGTGTCAGCGAGAGGAGAAGAAAAACGATGATACACGTTCGGGGTTCGGGGTTTGATGGGGTGTTCATCAAGCCCGATAGTTGGATTGTGAGGAATAACAAATATGCGACTCACCTTGTCTTCGTTGATGAACTGGTGTTGATCCGGATTCCAACCAGGTACGACGACTTCACTAATCAAACATCCAATCTTGTCTTGCAGCCCTGCCTTCTGAGCGTCGGGAGCATCAAGTAATAACAAGTCTTCGTCGGGGATTTCAGACGCTTTCCACCATCCACCAGGAACGAACAGCTGGGTCACTTCGCCCTCTGTTACGTTCGGTCCGAGGATCACTCGGTGGATCGAAGGTGCGGTTTCCGTCTCGCTTGGAGGTCGGATCAGGGTGTACAGAGCTCGGCCGGCATGGTGAATGTGGAATGTCTAGTCAAAAAGCAGTAACGATACATCACACATATCGAGATTCGACTGGATGTTAGCGCTCGCTCTTCAGAGGCGTCTATCAATGACAATGTCATCATGCATAGCCTGAACAGAAAGGCAAGTGGCCATATCACTCCTTTGTCCGGTAGTCCGGTAGTCTATAGATCAGAAGACGAAAACAACAGCGCGCTGGACTCACCGAGTGAAGGTTCATGTGCATTCGTCCTCTGTACGAATCCGGAGTAAGCAGATAGTAAATCTGCGTAGCATCCGTTTTTCTCTCCCCACCACTTGCTCCTACATCTGACCCCGAGACCGGAGCAGAATTTGGTTCGGGTCCGGGTTCAGGGACAAGCAGCTCAGCCCCAGGACCAGAAGCCACCTGTTCCCTCCCTTCCAACGCAGCAGATTTCGGTACGTATTCCCCGCCAGCACTTGCAGCTGCTGTCGTTGACGTCGAAGCCGAAGTGGTAGGATCCGAGGATGAGGATGGGAGTGAAGATTCAAGGAGGATGGTCTGAGCGAAATAGCCGCCTTCAAAGTGTTTCTCTAACTTATGCGCACTTATGAGTTGCGAGTTCGTATTGAGGTATGGGTAGGGCGGAGAGACTGTCGTCATGGTGGATGGGAAAGTAATAGTAATAGTAATGATGTCGTTGTCAGACAGTGAAGTGATGTAGTGTATCGAAGGATCAGAGTCGAAAGTGAGAAGTGTATCGAGATTGGCGTTGAGGGTCTGAACTGTCTTAACTTGGACCTCTGTAATAGTTGTAGTAGTAGTAGTGGTGGTCTAACCATCACCGAAAGCCCGAACATGGTGACGTGAATATCAGACTTTTGACTTTAGCGTCTGCCAACCCACCAAAACGATCGAGCGCGCTACACAAAGGAATGCCGACGTCATCACCACACAGCACAGCCGACCAAGCCGGAGGCATTTTGCCAAGAGAATCACCGGAATCTATCAACTGCCATTCTCGAGCTTGCAATCATTATTGATAATTCTTTGCATAAAGCAGAATAAAAACATGATACTTACAACGTGATTTAATTCGGCTCTTATCTGCAATCTCTACAGCCCCTTATAAGTGTATAACTAACTGGTGATCCCAAAAAAAAAACAATAAAATACCCAAACCAAAGAAACCAAAGAAAGGCAGGATAGCCCAAAATGATCCCATTCACAGGTACATCCCCTACAATCCCATTTGCGGCCCCCTACATCCCTCTGATATTCCTCCCATTCCCAGTCCCAGACCCAGGCCCGGCCTAATTGTCTATCGCGCAGATATGATAAAATTTGGCAATTCTCCGTCTGGTAACATCGTATGTCGTTTTCTCGCGCCCGCGCGAGTCTAGCCCTAGCCCCTTGTTCGTCGTACTGCATGACTACCTCACAGCTCCGCTCACACAACATTCGTTGCTCAGCACCTCCCGAATGACAAGCCGACACAAGCAGTCATTCGCTATATGTCTAGTGCCCCTACACTACCTCCGATCAGCAGGCGGTCCCATGATATTAGCCACCATATCCCTATTCCACCTGCCCGGATCGTTCTGCACTCCCTTGCCAGACTTCTTGCCCTTATCTTTGTCCTTCTCCTTTTCATTCTCTTTGTCTTTCTCCTTCTCTTTCTTGTGTCTTGCTAGTGACATTGATCTGCCCAGCACATTGAGCTTGGACTTGGTCGGCCCCGGGGCCGGAGCCGGGGCCGGAATATGGGCAGGTGGGGCAGGGGACGCGTGTGCCGAGCCGTTTGATAGTGGAGATGCAGAATAATTCGGACTGCCGCCGAAGTGTGTGGGTGTCCCGTGAACGTTGGGGCTCTGAAGCGGTGTCGAGATATTACTGCCGCCGCCAGGATGGCCTGGCATGTTATGCAAGAAGGAATGTGACGGTGAGTTGGTTTGAGATCTCGAAGCGGAAGCGGAGCCTGAGCCGGACCCCGTGGGAGACGCAGCGGGCCTTTCGAAACGCAATGGCGGAGGCGGTAATCTTTCAGTCAGGTATCCCGCAAAGCCGGCTCCAGCTGATTTGGGACCTTCTCGCAAGCCTGATCCCAATGGCTCGGGTGTAGTGATGCCGTGTGATCCCATGGTTTGTGCTCTAGCGTTGGGTGAGCCGTCAGAGGGTGAGCGTCCTTGGGAGAAGCGCTGATAGTTGGGGTCATATTCGCGCGCGATACCGATACCACCTCCAGCTTCAACTCCCCAAGACCCATTGTTGTTCGGGCTAGGACTCGGACTGAGATCGAGCTTGCCCATATCGGACAACATTGGCGCACTGAAATCCAGGATTTGAGCAGGTTCAGCCCCAGGCGGTAAGGGCAAGTCAACACTACCTCTACCGCTCGATGACTGCTGGGTTTGAGCCTGTGAAATTGGTCGTCTGGGAGGCAATGGATCTTGCCAAGGAGCAGGATTGTCATTCCCCATAGCCGACACGATATCCCACCATCCGCCCCCAGAGGTGGCAGCGCTCGTGCGCTTTTCGTCGTTGTCCATATCGATAGGGCTGAGCATTTGCAAAGGAGGCAATTGTTTGACGGAGGTTACAACAGCTGGTCGTTGCTGCATCTGGATTTGAGCCTGAGCAGGCGAGTCGTCAGAGTCGGAAGAACTCTCTGATTCGTCATACGTGCTTTGCCTATTAGGCATACTGTAAGATCGAGAATGCTGTTGACGCGTAGACATGTTGGGCGTGGAAAGTAAACTTCCTGCGCCGCCGCCGGGACTCGCTTCGGATGCTGAACCGGGGGTGACGGCCGACGATTTCGCTCGACGATGAATCGAAGGTTGCTTGGCGAATGATATGGATTGAGCAGCAGGAGCGGCGGTAGGAGGCTTGGTGACCCGCTCTTTCATCAAGTCGAACACTCTCGCGTACGAACCATCCGGGAACTGGGTGACATCAGCGACTGACGCCTTTGATTTCCTTTTTTTGACTCACTCGCTTTTGCACACTGTCTATCAGATTTTCGAGCCACTCTGCAGCTTCTTCCCGACTTGCTCCAGCACTCTCGACCCCTTCCTTCTCAAACTCGACCAATTCCTCCAAGAATGCCATAGCCGCCACGTCGTCCAATCGGGGATTAACATATAACGAAGCGGTGGTCGTGCTGACTGACGGCTCACGGAAGGGTACATCATCCGGATCAGGAGGCGCAGGCAAGATATCCATGTACGGTTCAGTGATGGATGGATGAAGTGATGAAGGCGGTAAAGCGAATGTTCTTCGAAGTAGAAGGAAGACAGGTAAAAGCGTAGGCGCATGTTGTGATGGTTTGTTCTTGCCCACAAGACAGACAGCTGTCTCAATCTCTGCCAGATCCTTTCCAAGCTGATCTCGGCCGGATTTTGCCCATTTGCTTTTCAGGATGTGTTCCCTCTTCTCACGAGTCAAGAACTCGGACACCAGTTCCATCGTGTAGTTTGCAATGATGTTTGGATCGGGCAATGCTTTGGCCGGTACACCAGGCGAGTTGAGGGGCGGCGGAAGAGCAGAAAGGGGAGTCTGAGGACTCCGGTCTCTGAAAGCTGAGTTGGTCGTGGGACTGGCCGACGCACCTCGTTTCGATAGGAAATAGCTTCGTTCAGCTGAAGGCGATTGGTTGGCGAGTGCGGGGCTAGCTGGTGCGTGGGCCTGAATGTAGCTCGCGGCTGATACTGGACCTCCTGCATCGACCTCCTTGATCATAGATGAGAGCAGCTTGATACATGATGATTTGCTGGGAGCAGGTAGCTGTATTGGGTATAGTGGTCTGCTGGGTAGCTGAGTACGGGCTTTGGCTGATCGGAATGCGGGTCGGAGTGCAGGACGTCGAGCAAGCGTCTGGAAGGGGGTCAGCCGATCTCGATTCAGTTCAACTAGACCGGAGTAGTGGCCGGGCTTACTCACCAGTCCCTCGACATATTCCAGCTCTTTACCTATCCCCCAACGACCTTCTCCGGGTGTTCTCCTTCGAATGTGCTGCACCAAAGTCCTTTCCGCATCTCCTAGTGCCAAGAGCAAAAGCTGATTGGCAAGCTCTTGCAGCGTGAAATACGATAACGACATTCGCAACGATAAGATCAGAGTCAATCCAATCTGTTGATTCTCGTTGAAAGATTGAGCGGAATCTGACCGGGGTGTGGGATATGCGTCCCTGCCGGAAGAGGAGGTTGACATGGTTCCCGAGGATCGTTTAGGGCTGAGCGAGCTTGACGTTTCTCCGCGGAGGCCATCTTCCACCTCGGCCAACCGGCGACCTATATCCTCAAACCCATCTCTTCCTAACGTCCCTTTACCGCCTCTGCCGGACTTCTTTTCACGCAGCTTCGCCTCACGCGCAAGAACATATTCCAATATGACTTCGCGGGAATGCTCGATAGATGGTGGAGGCTGAGACAAGAGGTGATGCAGGATTGTTTGAGGTGATGCTGAACGAGCTAGAGGGAATGGTCCCATAGGAGGCGTGAGGTCAGTCGGTTGAGGAACATTAGTCACGTATCGGGCTCGGTCAAAAGCGGCGGTAAGGTGCGGGGGTGTCTGTATAAGTGGGTCAGCATGGTTGTAGTAGACAATCATCTCGGTTTTGGGATATATAGGGTCAGAGAAAACGGACATACTCTATCCTCCAGCTCGGCTAAACCGACAGACACATCAAAAAGGGTGTCGCCCTTTGCTCGTCTATGCAGGATCCATTCTTCCAGCGCGTCTGTCGCGGAGTCCGTACCGGTCTGACCGGAGGAGAGGTGCGATAGAAGGTGCGGAGGGAAGGATGAGGGGCCCATGATGGTGGAAACGACTACACGATTCGCTCTTCTTCTGTTCGTGTTGTTCGAAAATAAAACAGTATATGACGGTGATAGTGGACTTTTGCGATTGGGTTTTGACTTGATTCGAGTTCGTTTAGATCTGGTTGATAATCGTTAATGAAGACATTGAGGTCGGAGGAAGTTCAAGAACGAGCGACTTGAGCTTGAGGAGATATGAAGAGCTGATATGTGTTTTTCTAAGTCTCGATGGCCGACACCGAGGCAGACGGTAGTGTTATTCGATTCTACGCTATGCTGTGTTATGCTATGTTATGCTGTGCTGTAGTAGGCTGTCGTGGCGGAGAACCACTCGTCGTCTTTATCGTTGTCGTTGCCGTTGTCGTCGTATTTCTTCGAAACACGTTCTGGGAAAGTGTGGGGTCAAAGGACGGTATGGCGGATCTTCGCGGGGTGGTCGGAGGTTATGTTAATAAGCGTGCGAGCGAGTCGGGTCCTATCGGCAAGGTATGAGGCAAGGTATGATTGTAACAAGATTCTCATCGAAACATCGAGGTGGTTGAATCGGGTTGTATATACCTGTAGCGTATTGTACGTATAGGTTGTCAAGAAATAGGAATGTGATGTGATGTGACGTGGTAGTAGTGGTGATAGTGACTCTACGCCTGCGGGCGTTGGAAAATCCAGACCAAGCAAGGCAGACGAGACGAGACCTGACAGGGCGATGCTATGGATGGAGTGTACGAGTGAGCACTAAGCTAGCTACTGGTTTTATCGGTTCGCTTGGCTTGGCTTCTTTCTCTTGTCGATTGAGTGCAGGTGCAGTGACCCTCTAGCCTGCAAAGGTGCAATACAAACTATTAATTATACATATGTATTCATACAGAGCATGTGAACCCTCGTCTACGGTACTCGTATGTACCCTGTGCCTAGTGACTTGGAATGCAAACAGTGTCTTCTATCCACACTACTGTCAAAATGTCTCGGCGTGATCTACCCGACGCTTTTTTTAGTTTTCCAGTCACAGTCAACAACGTGGCTTTTTACGCTTAAATTATAGATCAGCTCCAGAATCAAAATCAAAATCAAAATCAATGCAAATCTCGGCTTTGATGGTTGGTTTAAGGCATTTGATGCATTTGATGCATTTGGTCGATGTGGCAGACAGACACAAAGTAAATCGCATCGCTATTCCTGGCATCAACAACAACAACCGCTCACTATCGAATGCGATACATAATATACAGTGATGCATGGACATATCCCTGCTTGTTTCCAGATTCGTAGATAACATGTATACATATTCCCCAGGCGCCTGTTCATGATCTTTCTTAATGATATATCGCGATCCTGCACCAGCCCGTCACACATACGTGATGGAGATGTTCACGCTGACTGGCAGAGCCGGGTCAACAACTACGACACCCTCCTCTTCACCTAACAGGTCAATCACCTTCTTCTCCAAATTAGGTCGTGTGGCTTCAAACACGTCAGGAGGGGAGGGCCAGAAAAGTGCTCCTCGAGAATATGATAGCGAAGGTCGCGATATTTGGCTATAGCATGAGAGAGTAGCAGAAATTTATCAGCTTGATCCTTCATCGTAACAAAGGGGGTAGACTCCAGAAAGAGATGGTGTGACTCACAGGTCCTGCCTCGCGGTTAGAGACTCGATGAACCTCTCCAAAGTCCAGTCTCTGCCTACTTCAGCATTCAAGCTTTCGCCGCCGCACACGGGACACTCGGGCCTCTTCTCATGCTCGAAAGTGTAAGTGTAGACAGAGTCATTTCCGACATACTAAATCAATTCGTAAGTACAACCACGCCAGGCGGCATAGGTGCATCAAGACTTACCATCATGTAATTGTTGAGATATGGTGCACACGCCGTGGCGATCTTGAGCGCTTCATTGCAGCAGGAAGCTTCGATTGGAGATTAGATCATGTCAGCTGTGCGCCATAGTGGACACCATGACACGGATAGCTTACCCGCAATGATAGCGTTCGTGCTCGCGATAGCAGGGATGATGTTCTTCACGACGCCTTGTGTTAATGCCCATGTTACACCCTCAATCTTGAATTGAGCCGCTCGAGCGGAAGCTTGTTGATACAGCCATTCGATATGATCCGGATCATCGGTATCGAGCTTCTTATCTAGGTGAATCCGACGTTGTTATTCGTCAGCTGAGCTGTTGGGCCATACATGCTTTTTGCCACCGAGCAGCTGACCTTTATGTACTTTGGGCCACTCAAGAACGCTAGCCCATTCGATACAATGTTCAGGCAGACGAGGAGTGTTGGCGATTGTGCAGATTGGGAAGGCGGTCGGTGGCGTGAGCATGTCGATCTGTAAGCGGTGTCAGATAGTCGAAACGCAGCATCGACAAGCGATGGATAGACTGATATGTAACATACAGAGCACTCGTAACATGATGTAACGGTAGGCAAGATGACTCTTGCTTGGCCCTTGAAGCCTATAAATTAGATCAGGATCAGCTTTCCCTAAACTCCCTTTTGGAAACAGCTGATAGACCTACCTTCAGTACCACCATCTATCAGAGGTTTAAGATCCTCATCGTTCTCCTGCGCCATCTGGACCAAGGTAGCATTGATCCATCGTCGAGCCGAGATCGAGTCAAGACCAGCTACGACGATATCAAAGGTAGCGTAGAAAGAGGTTGGGTGGTCCTGAATCTTGCCGTGATAGCTACAGGGACAGGATCCCACCTCAGCTATTATAACAAAGCAAGGACCGGTCTGGGCTGTCTGGCTAAGAATGACGACATGCCGTCTCGAGCTGACCAGTCATGTACCAAGCCGTCAGAAGGAGGCAGGAGTGAAATAGGCGACCACTTACGGAGTAACCTTGACACCGGGAACACGATTCATGACAAATTCAGCCGCGACAAGAGCCTTTGACTTGCCGACATCGGATTCTCTGCAAAGTTCACCGATAATGACTTGAGCTAGATTCGTGCGCGAACTCGAAAGCCGGCTCACCTGAAGAGGAATTGCCGGTTCAAGTTGGAGATATCAATCGTGTCCATATCTATGACATGAATATCGTTGAAGCCGGCTGTTCGGTGCGTCGACAATCAGACGAAGCGAGAAGAACGGTTCAGTCAGCTTTGACTACGCCGTAAGGGTGAAAGCGAGATTTATCAGTTGGGTACATATTCACTCACACAATGCCAGATTTTGAAGAATCTCGCATCCTAGTCCACCGGCTCCTATCACCAGGATCTTTGACTTGGAGCGGAGGAACTCTTTCGTCTGAAAACGTCCAGATGGAACGTCAGCTGCCTGTTGTTCGCACGACTCGTAGTTGCTGATGGCACACCTCACGATATATCTTGTAGACAAGACAGACACTCACATCTTGTCCGCCGACGAATCGCTCATCGGTCCATGGGCCCCTCCTATCTAAGATCTTATCGATAGCGCTAAAGCGGGTCGTATCGGTCAAGTAAGCATCCAGCTTGGCCGACGAGCTCGAAGCGGCATTACCGTGACCGTTCGTTGTCATCGGACTCTGCATCGCAGCTGCTGCCATTATTGTGATCTCGATCGACGACTGGAATGACTACAGTGTATGGAGTGTATACGAGAACAGGTCAGAAGGAGGAACAAGATTATGAGGAAGAGGAAGAGGAAGAGGAAGTAGGGGGTTGATGGACAATTGTGCGGGCTGACTGTAAGGTTACTTGAGCTGAGCTACGCGCTGCAACGATGAAACGCTCATGTCCTCCCCACGGGGGGAAGTACCACTCTTTTTACGTAAGGCTGCTTAAGATGTGATGACAGTACGAAGATTCAACTTTACCGGGCGGCGTCATATAGGCTACGAGGTGATCGAAATACATTGCCTTAGTTTTCAAACATTCTGAAGTAGACATAATGAGAACATACAATTATAGCTGATCAGTACGAGTAGTGAAGAACGCATTTGCAAGTTCCTACGACACCTGCTCCCTCCCGTGTATATCTTTCGAAAACGTAGCAAATCAACAATGGTCAGAGAGATTGACCCGCCCTCTATTCAAAAAGAGTTCCTCCTTCAAGCTCTCGCCGAAGGAAAGAGGTTAGATGAACGTATACCGCTCGAGCAGCGTGGGGTGAATTATATCTTTGGAGAAGAGCTGGGATGTGTGGAATGTCGATTGGGGAAGACTGCGTGAGTTTGAGTCGAGCTTCTACGCAGAGCCGCACCCCTGTTGCTTCATGATTATCATGATGTTTCACTAGCTATGGATTTGTATTGTGGATCTGCTCGAGCTGGCATCTATTCTCGCTGTGTACCTGATCGCTTGACGTGAGGTCGCGGAGCTTACAATGCACTTTTGCTCCTGCATCACGATTATAGAGTCCTTGCTCAGGTATCAGCGAGCATAGTGAAACCGCGAGACGATCGACCGTATGAGGGTTTTCTCTTGATCAACTCTGAGATTGGACCTATGGCCAGTAGTGTCTACGAGTCAGGGCGGTAAGTCGGATTCGAGCTATCTCCTCAAGATCTAATCGGATCACACGCGTAGCCAATGGCATGTAACAGGGCTGACATCTTTCGATCATATGGTTCTCGGACACCAATAGCTCATCAGACGACGAAATCCTAATCACCCGTCTTCTTGAGAAATCAATCCGTCGAACAGAAGCTATAGATCGAGAAGCGCTATGTATCTTGGCCGGGGAGAAAGTATGGCAATTACGCCTGACATTGCATTTCTTGAGCGATTCGGGAAATTTGCTGGATTGCGCTTCGTTGGCTGCTATGGCTGCGCTTAAGCATTTTAGAAAGCCTGAGGTTGAAGTCATTGGGGATGAGGTTATCATTGTGAGTCGGGTGTTTTCTATCATGTCTTCCGTACAGTGGAACGTGACCGTAGATATTGGTGGGAGGGGAGAGTTGTCCAGGCGTAGATTATTCTCTATCGAACGTTATTCCCAAAAAATTCAGACTGAGCTGATATCTATCGCTCATTCTCGCTTTGCTTACAAACAGCACTCTCCCGACGAACGAGCACCTGTACCGTTAGCGATTCATCATACACCCTTATGCCTGACGTTTGCATACTACGAAAAGTAAGCATCTTTCACCCGACCAATGCTGCTGCAGGGTTCCGGGCTCGCTCGCTTCTGGGCTTATCGTCTGGCGGAGCGCTTACTTGTGCAACGAAATTAAGGCTGATTAATAACGTATTCTGCTCGCCTGCTCTCTCTAGCCTACCACCCATCCTTGATCCAACACACCTCGAATCCACCCTATGTTCAGGCACACTCACCTTGACGCTGAATGCTCAGCGAGAAATCTGCGTACTGTCCAAGGCGGGTGGCACGCCTCTTGCTGCCAGTGAGATCATGGGCGTTGTGAACGTCGGCGTGGATCGGGTGAGGGAGATGGTTAAGCAGATGGAGGATGCCCTTGAAAGTGACAGAGAGGGCAGGGTCGTCGAGGTCAGATGAGCTGATTCAACGGAGAACGCAAAAGGAGCATTATATGTCATAGTCTACGTATAATATTCATTCATTATTCGCGTCGTTCGTATAGTGTCCAGCTGCTGTACGAGTTCGGTGTGCTCTCGCAGTGTTGAAGATGCCTGGTCCATCGGGCGGTACATGCGTGTCATCTATGGTCATGCACGTGGTGGCGGCGCCGAGCTGGCGCCACCATACAGAACCACCTTTTGATAAAAGCTATGACGATTGCCTAGTGGATATAAACCGTACTTATTTATATCAAGCATGATCCTTCGCACCACTCAACGCAAACACATCGTGTTGTCGTGCATGAGCTGAACGCCGCTTGGAGTTATCAAGGAGACGGAGTCGCAGATGCAGATCCGTCCCTAAAGGAGGGGGAATGGGCAGGTCCCGTGAGTATATATATCGAAGCACGGACCTTGAGTTAGTCAATAGGCATGTCAGGTGCATCTTCCGCTTTGGTCGCCTCGCCTCGATACTGGTGCTCTTACCGCAATAGAGACACAATCGCTTATACTGGCGGCATACCACATATCGCATGCCGCATGTATCTATCGCACTGACTGTATTCAAGTAGCAACTCAACCGCGTTCTCGTCTCACATCAAGTCAAATCCTACTCCTTGTTTCGCCTTTGAATTTGAATTTGGTTTTGCCCTATTTGCCCTGAATACTCTCATTTTTATTACGAGAAAAGCTGCGACACCTAATAGATAATAATAATACGTACAAGTACAGTACGTATACGTACGAGTACTACTCATGCATCAAGTGTACTCGAGTATCACTCTGCACTCGTAAAGTGAATCTGCGGCGGTGCGGTGCGTCAGTCATTCAATATGATCTAGCTATATCTAATATCGGACATCAGATACAAATACATACACCTTGCTCTGCTCAAATCATCAATCAATTCAACGGACTCAGTAGGTGCCAAGCAGAGGAAGGATCATCGGGCACGACGTGACACAACACGACTCGACTTGATTCAGACAGAACGCTCTTGCAATCCCTGCACCGCTTGCATATGCTCAGGTGAAAGACGGATACGGTAGCCCACGCCAAAAGAACGAAAGGGTTGAGTTGGATCACACCAAGTCAGTGCTCGTACAGCAAGTAAACTCATAGCAGATCGGGAAGAGAGATAGAGAAGTCGCTTGTAAGAGCTGGCTAGATCGAGGTGATGGATCGCTTGTTCAGGTAAGCTCTGCTTCCACCGCGACTTTCTTCACTACATCCCTCTTGGAAAGTTATGCTTTCCCCAACTTCGCTTCACATCACGACGCGCAAATTCTACGCCATAATTGAGCGAAGCTGAAATCCGTCACCTTCTATCCCTATACCACACACCCGCAATGCTATGTACACTCAACCCAATGTCGGACTCGCATTCTTCCTACAAACCACCTCGATCCCCTATTACTGCACGATCACGATCACGCTCGGTCCGCAATCGCGCAAGTAGGAAACGAACGGCCTCAACCTCTGAGAAGAAGAATCGAAGAACGCCCTCAAATCCACATTCAGTCCATCAAAACGATCAGTCGCCTTCGTCTCAGGGGGAGGAAGAGTTCTACTCTGCCGACGCGGAGAATGGGAGCGCAGGAGGATATGGGCATAGTAGCAGTAATAGCATAGGGCACGGCAAGGGCAAGGCTAGAGTCAGAGCTATGATGAGGGGTGAGAGCGCGCCAAACACAGTGACGTTGGGACGCAAGGACGAAAAAGCGCCGAGTCTTGATGTGGACATACGAAACTCCTTGATGCTTCCTTCGTACGTTCCATTCCTGCATCAACCTCTTGTGTCGACAGCTACGAACGTGTCAACACCAAAAGCATACTCCAGCTGACAAAATCGCACCTACTACAGACTCTCGCAACGCTTTTCCGTTCTTCTTCCTTCTCTTTCAACAGCACCGGAAGAATCACTGCGATCTCTCCTGGCCTCCCAAAGAGCACGGCATGATGGCCCTGCCTTAACCCTCGAGGAAGAAGAGTTACTATTCGCCGAAATCCACGATGCGGCCAACCATACCTCTGATACATGGGACGGCAAACCACCTGCTCTCGACAGAGATTGGGTATCGAATGGTCACAAAGGTTTCAGCAATGGTAACAGTCTATCGCAATCGGGATCATTCCCCTCCCTTCTGACGGCATCTGCCTCAAGTCCGTCCATTCTCACTACTTCTGACGACGGAGCTTCGCCTGGCCCGTACACTGGCTCCCAAGTCATCTCTCCACCTCCAACGTCCAACTCATTCTCGTCCTTCAAGACTTTTGGCGTGGGCGCTTCACCCGAGCATGCCACCCATGTAGCCGCTGGATCCGGTCCAGGCTCGGCGGCATTCTCAACCAAATCGTACGGGTTTAGTGGAGGATCTGGTATGAGGGACGGGGAGTACATCAGACGGGTGAAAAAGTCCGCTTCCCATAAAGATCTAAAGAGCGGCTCCGTGTCGAGTCGGAAGAGCAATCACTCAAACGAGGATGGGACCCCTACACGAGAACCTGTGCCGCTTCCACCTGCTATCTCGCCTGAGAAGGCCAACGCGTACTATCAGCCAACGAAACGAGCTGCGAGCCCAACCTTATCCGAGAGGACAGCAACGCCTACTAGCTCCATGGTCCCGCTTGTTCACACGAGGTCGCGAAGCATCAAGGGACACTCACCCTCAGTATCACTGTCCCTCTCCCTCCGTGAACCGCCCACACCCGAGTCACCTGAAAACCATATGATGCTGGGCAAGCAGCAGAGGTCGAGGAAACGGCAATCCAGACTTGCCGGTCTTACCCCTGCTCAAGTCAAAAGGATATCGCTTGCGCTCGAGGAGATCGGAGGCGAATTGAGGAGAGGAAGTACTATCGTCCGGCCGGTACAGCACAAGCAAGAGACCGCCGCAAGCTCCCAACAGGACGTCGAAGAGATGTTGGACGGAGAGGATAGACAAATTGGATCAGGTCAGGAGTCGGATTTCGACGAGGAGAGGCTGCGAAGACCTTCTGATATCCGATCAGAGGTATCATGCACATCGGCCGTATCTTCCGTTTTTCCTTTTCAAATGTCTCCTACAAATAGCACATTCACCAACCCTGGCAACACAGCTACTGAACCAGCTTCTCCTGTCAAACTCCCGCCTTCGCCCAAATCATATAACCTCCTTGCGAAAGTGGAAGAACCCCTCCCGCCGCTTCCGCCAATCCCGCGACCTGTTCTCACGCCAACCCGGAGTCAGCCCGTGCGCCATGAGCCCACTCTGTCAAACGCTTCCACTTCCACCATGACGCCGCATCAGCCGGTATATGTCCCTGGTCAACCAAGACCTGTCCGATCGACTCATCACTCCCAGTCGTCCACTTCATCCAGGTCCGCGACGCCAAGTGGTCAGTCACCCCTTGATGCGATCAGATCATCTGCCATGTCTCCGGATTCGACGAGATATGACCACACTCCTTCACCCCTCAGCGCTCCACCTTACGCTACCCCAAAATCATCATCATTGGGGCGATCTCGGTCCGTCAATCAGGCACAAGGGACGCCCACCCGTCCGCCTCTGTCCGGCGTATTTGAAGAAAGCGGATCTAGTTCTTTCACCCGGCGTCGGGCAGGCACCGTGGGCGAACAGCCCATGGATCGTCGTTTTAGCTCTACGTCGGGGAGTGTGCCGTCGACACCTGAAATCATTGAAGAAGCCGACGAAACACCGTCAGACGCTGAATCTGGGTATACACCCCACGATGAGGTGTTACCCGAGCTAAAACAAGTCACGAGCAGGCACAGTGTAGCCCACTCTCGAAGAACCGGATCGGAAGCATCAGTACATCAACTCCATCATAATCTCGGATGGAACCTCTCTCCTTCAGCTTATGATTCTGTTGAGCGAGCGGTCTCGATGCAGGGTACCATCGAATCGTCCAACACCAATTCCAACGCCTCGCCTGCTGAAACACCTCAATCGCCTACGACCGCTCTGCGACGTCAGGCGTCGACCGATTCTCTCGATTCGAGCTTTGAAGAGCCGTCCACTGCTCCAAGTGAAGTAGTGTGGACCAATGTGCTTGACGATGCTCGTCCTCAATCTTGCGAACCGGAGACCGATTCTCCTGACGCGCCTAGGCAACATTCCGACATACTCAGGAAGATGAGCGGATTGGGCATGGAGGATCTGGCCAAATTACAGGAGAAACTTGTGGTAAAGGCGAAGCAGGAGCGAGAGGCCCTGAGGGGTGACGGGATCGATAGTCCAGTTGCACAGGTGAGCTCCAATCCACCAAGTAGAATTTTTGTTCGGAGTTGACTGACAGACGCGCCACTTCAGTATGCCCCTACGATGTCTCCCGACGCTTTCAGTCCGATTCAACCGGCCCGCCGAGCTCTCTCGCCGCCGCTGGCCAGACCGCTAAGTCCCCCAACTTCTTGGCGATTCCCTCCTGTGGAACAGCAGCAGCAGCAACAGGAGCAAAGACCCGTATCCCAGTCGACAACACCATCTCAGGAAAAGTCTACGCTTCCTTCCTCGACCGACACGCATATCCTCACTCCTCCCATGACTGGTTCTGCGTCCATACCCGTCTCAACCGCGAAATCTCAGTCTCATCCGATCGTCATTTCTCGACCTCCACCGCCGCCACCCGTTCAGCCTCAGCCGCCAGTCGAAACCCCCTCGGAGGCTGCAGATGAACACATCTACACTCCGCCTGCCACTGATCTTTCGCGCAACCCTAGCGCTGCCAAGATGCAGCATCGACTGCCTCTTGAGGAAGATCCGGCAATCAGGAGAGACTTTGAGGCTCGAATTGCAGCTGCCACCGCGGCACTGAACCGAACACCATCCGTATCGGCGCAAGGTAGTGGCAGTTATGGCAGTAAGTTGGAACGGAAATTCACAAAGAAAGGAGGTGCAATGGTTATTTCTTCACCGAAACTTGTCTCGTCCACCGCGAACGTGCCTACCACCCCTCTCACGCCCGAGAATCAGGTCGAGACTGGTGTGACCAAGAGCCTGGAGAAGGCTAGCGGATCCGGATCCAAGATGAGTCTGAGATGGAAGAAACTCGCTGGACTGAGGAGCAAAGGACCCAGCTTCTCAGGCAGCGAGGTAACTCCATTCCCACTTGCTTCTGCTCCCCCGATGCCCGCTCCGTCTCGCCAGTCGCCTCAGTATCAGCCTGCTCGGCTCTCGCCACCTTCACAGAGCTCACTGCAGCGATCTCAATCCCAATCAGCTGCGAGAAAGCTGGACGACCCTATCGACCTCAGACCGATCGAAGACGCCCCTCCCTCTGCACCACCTGATCTCAACGCGTTCAGATTCCCACCTCCGCCTGAACGATCTGGTCCTCCGCCACCTACATCAGCACCCAATGCAACAACACTCGCAGCTCGACAACAGGAGCAGCCTGCTGCCCCGGCCTCTTCTGGTCTCAGACATGTCATCAGCAAGATCAAGCGGAAGGACGACAAGAGTGAGGCGGCGCGAGCCCAGTCGCCTCCGCCGCCTCCCGCTGCTGCGATCGCTCGCGCACAGAGTCCTCAACTTGTATCTATCAACAGGAGACCCTCGAGTCCCCTGCAGCAAGCCACGACGATCCCCGCTGCAAGAGCTCAGAGCCCGCTTCCGAACCTAAACGCGGTCGTTGCAGACTCACAGCGGTCTCAATCAAAGCATACCCCTAACTCGTCGGGAGATGAGGCGCTTGCCAAATTCATCGAAGCCGGACGCCAATTGGGCTTGGACGACGATCAGCTCAACGCTATGATCGCTGCCAAGGGCTTTGACCGTTCGGTCACGCCCTCACAACCGCAAACCGAGCAACCTAGCAGTATCCCTGCTCGGGTTACGCCTGTTACGAGTAATAATGCACCTGTGCCAGCCTCGCCGCCTCATATCAAGCCAGCATCAGCTGAGAAAGAGAAGAAAGGTCTCTTCCGCTCCTTGTCAAAAAGCCGTAAGAACCACCCTCAACCTCCTTCTGCGCCACTGCCCGCACCACCAACTCTCGCCCCTGCTGCTCCTATCCTCGAAACGGACGAGCCAGCGCCTGCTCCTGCTCACGACAAGACGGTGGTCCGACGTACCATGATCTTGCCTGAAGGACTGAACATCATCCCATCCACGCCTCTCACAAACGCCAACGCCCCATCGATACCCGAGTCGCCGGACGCTACACTGGCCCGAATAGCTCAAAACCAAGGTCGAAAGCAGTCTGTCAGGCGAAAACCCCTCAACCTGTCCAAAGAGGACCAGGAGCTTGTCTCCAACAGTCCTCCAGCCCATCGTAGGGAGTTCTCGTTCGGTACGAACCGAAGCGTCTCAGACTCAAACCCGACTACGGCTGCACCGACTGCCGGAGTTTCCCCAGCAAATACGCCAGGCGAGCTGCATGGCTTGGGATTCTTGCACCCCAACACCCCTCTGGGAGTGAAGGCGGCACCTAGCAACCAGTCACTCAGCCCTGCAGCGTCTGTGGACGACGAAAGCCATGCGCGATCGTCGACAGGTGGATCATTGATCGACATGTATGCCAACAATGACGACGAGGAGCTTTTGCAACCTTCGCCTGAAAAGCTGGGCAGGAGCGCCACTACAGGTAGATACTCGATAGACGAAGGGCCCAGATCATCGATCGATGACGAGGAGAGAAGGAGGAAGAGACAGACACAGGCTGTTGAGATCACGTGAGTGGCCTATGCGCCAAAGTGCTCGCCGTAACAATCTTGAGATGATCAAGCTGATGATGTCGCAACGCATAGTGAATACGCCGATGGTCGACTCGTATGGAATATCGTTGACGCTCTTCGGACTTCTGTGTCCGGATCTGTCGATGGTGAAGAATACACCTTTGATGGCGCAGGCGCGGTTCCGCATTCACGAAATACCTCGTTATCGTCTTCTGTCAGGGATAGCTTCTCCGTTGCGGAAGGGGACGTATTCAGCGCTCATTCTCGGAATCAGAGCGGCATGGGTTGGCCGAGAGGTATCGCTGCGGGGACTCAGGGGCTGAATTTCAGGCATCGAGAAAGGAGTGGTGCCGTTAAGCCTCGACCTCCAACTGATGTAAGTATTACACAATTCATTGGCAACGCTCTGCATTCATGGACAATACAGATGCAGTATTGACTCTGGACTGTTGTCATTGTCGCTTTATCACAGATCTACTTTACTTCCTCCCGAGACGTTGCCGATCTCATTGATCATCTGTCCCAAGACCTGGACGCTTCCCACGGACGTATCCAGTTTACCGCACCCCACTCGCCCCTCGATCAAGCTTGGCCCCCCTCAAACTCTTCACCGTTCATGTACCGCGACTCCGTCCTCGTTACCGACGACGTGGATGCTGCCTTGGGTGGCCTTAGCGCTTCCGCAACCGATACGCCTTCGCCGAATCCTCAATTCGAGGATGCGCCCTCTCCGGCACCAGCGAGACGTATCGCTCCGAGCCCCATCGTAGCCCCTTCGGCTAGTACATTCATACCTGCCAACGGCTTGAGTCCCGCACGCCAACTCTTCGTGCAACACGGACATACTAGAGGTCCGAGCTACATGAGCACAGGCTCCATTGGTGGGGGCGGTCTCAGTCCCTCGTCGAAGAGTTTCGCCAGCACCAGTACGCATGGTCAAGTGGGTCGAAGTGTCGAGGATCGGCTACAAGCCCTTTTGGATCGATTGAAAGACAGCGGTATCGGACGACCTTAGTGCTTGGTTGGGGCCGAAGTGGAGTGTGCAAGATGCGCATTTGTCGGATCCCCTTATTGATGCATGGTCCAATGTGTACAGATGCTAATGCTGGAAGGAGAACGAATGAATCAAGCTTTTGGAAGCTGTGGATGACGTTGGTTTACGCTCGCGTAAAGGACGATGGAAAGTTTACATCACAGATGGCAGAATAAGGACGAGCTCTGATGTCAAAGCATCAATGTGCCTCGAGATGTTCGTTTGGATGATGTCCTATATGTCTGCTCTATACTAGTACCTCTGGATGATTCAATACGATAATGACATGACGAGAGCGCGCGAGTGCTTGTTCATATGTACGCATATACTGTAGATAGAGTTATGAAGTGACATGATATGATATGATATGTATATGATATAATGTCGATGTTCAGATTGATACCGTGAGAACGCTTTAGACCACCTTCATGCCATGTACTCGTACTGTAAAATATCGGTATTGTCCAGGGGGTTGAACGGTTCGTGGGTCTGACACAAAAAAAGGTCTACTGTTCATTCATGAGTACGATAGCTATAACAATGGACACGCAAGCAAGCGAGGAAATATTATTACATATTGACAGTGCTATGAGAAACAGTTGATGCTAGCTGACTAATTGATACAGGACTAAACCAAAGACTTGATTTGATTTGAACTAGACTACTTTTATTGCAAGATGTTGGAAATGGATCATTTCCAAGTCAGTCTAGAGATTGACGATAGGACCTAAAGTGAATTTCGCACCAAGCAAATCAACGTCTGCGCTAATTTCAGCGATCAACAAACCCAACGGACCCTTGGCGGTGCCGGTCGGCATGAACTCGATGGTCAACGAGGGTGAGACGTCCACGTAGGGCGGAAGGGCGATCTCGTTTGGCAAGCCTAGAAAGTGGTTCTCATTGGCTGTTGGCGTAGGACCGTGGTTGTTTATGGTGGGTTCAGCTGTAGCTGTGAGGGCAGAGTTGATATCGGATAGACCGATAATTCCGCCTAAGAGGTCGGTGTACTTGGGTGTAGCCACCGAGATCGTCGGAGAAGAAGAAGCTGTTGCTGTTGCTGTTGCTAATCCCGTGGCGGAAGGTGTGGCATTGCCATTGGCATCTGAGCCACCGAATAGATTGGCGAGGAAACCTCTCTTGCTTCGCTGGTTGATGTGAGGTGCCACACCGGTCGCAGCGCCAGATCCCAACCCTAACGAAGCCGAAGTGGAAGTTGGGGAATCATACAGGCCCGAGTTGTCAACTTGGGAACCGACATCTTCGACGATAGCATTCACGATCTCGGTCGTGTTAGTGCCAGCTGGAACTTGGACTCCGGGGAACGAGAGAACCTGAGTGACAAATTGCGCGAGGTCGATCTCGTTCAGTGCGCCAAAATCGATACCGCCCAGCGTGGTGACGAGGCCCTCTGGGAGAGTGATATGTAGCTCATTGAGAAGCGCGTTCAGGTTCAATGGGGTCGAAGGGGATGCAGAGGGCGCTGGGGCGAGGGGGAGAAGACCACCCAAGAGGCCCAGAGGAGCTGGAACGGGGGCAGCGTTCGCGCCTGTGCATGGGATATAGGCGTACAGTAGGATCAGTCACGAGAACACGACATGAGGATGTGAAGGGTTGAGACAGCTTACCGCCAAGGACGCATAGCACCGTGAAGAGCGCGATAAGCTGCATCTTGATGGGGTGTTGGATTGCTTCAATACTATCCTTTGCCTGGACGTACATAGACTCCTGTCTGTGCTGCTGGCTGTCGTAGTTAGTTAACTGTGCAGATGTTTGAGAGTTTGGGGATGAGAAGGTATTCTATCTAGCCAGAATGTAGCAGCCTTTTATACCTTTCAGCGCATCTCGCCACATCGCACCATATCACGACGACCGAAAGAAAGCGCTCGGCAATGTGTGGTCAGCCGTTTACGACTGTACGAGTACCTGATGACGGAAAGACAAGAGAACATACTGGACAGTGTTGGGACAAGAGCTCTTTTTTTTTTCTTCTTTTTTTTCTCATAATGTTTCGGTATCTCATATGTTCTGGGAAGGTAATTGTTCTCGATCGGTGCCGATTTGGTGTCATATTAATTTACAATGATAAGCTCCTACACCATGATCAAAATTCAAACCTGACAACAATTGTAACTTCCGAACCCTTCTTCTACCCCAACAGGCATTCCTTGGGAGCTCTGTCACGATCCTCTATCGACCACCAACTATGATATCTGGTCTGCCTCAGGCTCTGCAATCCCCATGGGAAGAAGATGTGCTACAGTATCATTCCCAGCGAGACATTCCCGGACCGTTACAACTCAATTTCAATACTCTACCTTAGGCGCTATAACATCTCAAATTATCGGAGCGCAAGTGATTGGGCATGCTGAGACCGACTGAGGTGACTTGGAAAAATCTGGACTTCCGAAAAGGACCGATCGCTTACTGAGTACAGTACAGTACGTACCACGCCATTGTCGCCGTTAATGATGTCTCGCGGGCATCATTCGTCCATTATAGATGACTTGCAAGGAATCACAGGGTGGCATGATATTGTCGGAAGCGAGCAACCATGAAGTCGATCGCACTGGGCTTTCCAACAGTCTGGGCTTTGAGCAAGAATTAAGTGCCATTATTTATTGGCATCTCCGCTCTCCGCAACAGTACTAGCTGCTCATTCTTTAGTCGAGCTTACAGGAATCAGCCGAATTGAAAAGTTACTATACAGTACGTACATGTGTCAGACGTCTCAGAGCTTCGCTGAACAAAGTTACTAGTACGCCACACTCTATCGTCTCTAAGACCAGTTAGTGAGACCACATGACGTGACGTGCCTGCCAATCTATCAATCATTTAGTTAGAGTATAAGATCATTGAACACATGTCTCTTGTCTTGCTGTAAGGTCATACTTGGTTCCCACGGAATGCACGCGTGGCTGCCAAGGCCACACCACGCCTGCCCAACAGACATCTGAAACACGAATCGCGCACGCCAAAGCTTGCTGTCAATCGACGGGACTCCACACAACTTGGTTAAACTATTCAATCGCAATCGTTGTGGGTTCCCGTAACACCTGTCCAGCGTCTGAGAACAAATAAAGACGTCGACTATCTTGTCCGGTTCTCCTCAGATACACCTGGCTGCCTGCCTGAGAGCGGCTTGAGACTCCCAACAAGAGCAGAACTGCGCACAGAGCGGACGGGATGTTGTCATCCAAGGATCATATTCGCACGAAACCCCTTATTTCCATCTTCGGCCATAGAACACATAAAATACCGCATCCCGTCCGCTCTGCGCAGTTTAACATGTGTATCGCTCGGTTAGTACCAGGGTGGGGGACCACCTGGGAATCCCGGGTGCTGAAGTTTTTGCTGTTTTGTTAGATCTGTTTTGATAAGGATTGATATCTTCGACGAAGGTGATGGACCGTTGAAGAAACGGAAGTGAGGTGGTTTTTTATCGATAAGAAGATAGGAGCGAATGATCTTACAGAGGTACCATCAAAAATTGTGTGTTTGCAAATGTGCGTGTGTGTTTCAAGGGGTTAAAGAAACCCCATCAAATACCAGTTACTGTTGATCGCTCATCGCCGCCTGATGCCCCCTCCCGAAGTTTACCGGAATTTGCCAAATACGGCGATGATAAACTGATGAGGATGATGAGACGATTCTCGAACCAAATAAACTACAGTTACAGTTAAGTGCACGGTGGCTGGATGGTGTTATACTACAGTACACGGTTGCATTTGGTCACTGCTCAATAAATGATCTGACTTCTGACTTCTGACTTCTGACTTCTATCCGACATAGTATCATACAAGACTCACCACCTTCACATCGTCATTCGTACCTACAGTCATATTTCTACCTGCAGAGACAAGGCAGAGCAAGGTCGTCCTTGAGTTCCTTTGTTAATCACCTCTTCGTCCACCCCCACCCCGTAAGATTAGCTGTATAGTTACACATCAATTTCAACCGCTCTTCTTCGCCTTTCAAATCGCCCAAATCAAATCAGTGCCCGCTTGGTCGCCTGCCTGCTAGTCGGTCATCATTGCCTTCACATCAAACAGCTAGCAGAGTTATTATAGCTTCGACCTCTCCGCCGCGCAAGGTCCGACCCTTCAGAGACTATATCTGAACAAAAAAAAAATGGTCAAAGACTCCGCTCTGATAGGCAAGCCCGCCCCGGCCCTTGAGCTGCCTAGTATACCCAATGGGGATTTACTGAAGCTCCCAATTGGAGAGAAGGTACGCCTCGTAATACATCCCCCCCCCAAAAAAAACATAAAAGGCATCCACGTCTGCATGAAGACCCATCAAGCCTCTAGTGCTGGATTGCGATTGCTGAATCGCTGATCCTCTTTCCATCTTTCTCGCTGGTCCTCTAGCCCATAGCATTATTCTTTGTGAGTGAAGAGCTGTATTACTAGCACAGAACATCTCGTTTACAGATCGATACAAATGACCAACCCCATCTGAACAACGGCATTCATGTTTGGGCCAAACACGCTTGATGCTCACAGGGAGATTGCTAACAATCTTATGAGAAATCCCTTTGTTTAGTTCCCCGCTGCCAACACACCTGGATGTACGAAAGAAGCATGCTCTTTCCGAGACGCACAGACTCAGAATGTAGTATTCAAACGACATTCGAATTTGGCCGTCATCGGTATATCAAGTGGTCAGTAAGCGCCTTCTCCTCTTCTCGTCTTCTAGAGATACCATTCTTCCTCTGCTTTCTGACACTACATACAGCATGGCTCTTGGCTTGCTAACTCGACCTCTACTCCTTGAGGAATATCGTGGTGTTCGTTACTCATACAAGCGATTCGGCTGACATATTGAACCGCTATATCATTCCCGCTGGGAACAGACGCGACGGCGAAACAATCATCCTTTGCGGACCAATATAATCTCCCTTACCCCATCTTATCGGACCCAGATAGCGCAGCGAGAAAGGCATATCGCGTAGGCAAGGCTTTCTTAGGCTTGACACCTGGTAAGACCCCAACTCGACCCAGTCTCCTTTTCGATCATGCCATGCGCAACAGATAGTCCATATGCTGATATCTTTCAAACATCCCTCTTCCGCTCGCCCGCCCGCTCGCTTGTTGCTCAATTGTCTCGTATCGCGTTGATAGGCAGAGAAACCTTTTTCATCGACGACAAGGGTATCGTAAGAGGTGTATGCGATAAAGCTCTCGACGTAACGTGAGTTAATGACCACTTGACAATTTCTCCACATTTACCCTCAACTTGGCTTCACAAGCTCGTATCGTTTGATATCATGACTGACTGACTGACTGACTGACTGGATGTGTACGAATCATCGTTTTCAGAGCCCACGTCAAATTTGTCGAGAAGCACTTGCTTGACCTCGAAAAGGAGCGAGAGAACGGCAACGGAACGGCATGAACAGATACCGTTATGTGTGATATAGAGCACTGTTAGATGGACTTTTAGTCCGGTTCGGCTTTTGGGGAATCAATGCATTCATATGCTGTGCTGTGCTGCGTGCGATACTATGTATATCCATGTATACCAACCATGCTATAAAATCCGAAAACGCGCCTGCGCCCATCCCGATCCATCCCCTCTATACCGACTTGTTTTTTTGACGCCGACGGACGGACCGCTGATATGTTTCATACTGAGATTATATCCCATCAACGATCTGACCGGGCATGTGACCCTCCTTCTCAGCTTCTCCCTTCAAACTCTCGCCGACAGTCTCAATGGGTCTGTCTAGTTTATGCCCAGCCAAAACTTGCTTCACTTCGTCCAAGGACAGGGTTTCGTACTCCACCAAGGCGTTGGCGAGCTATATATCAAATTATAATTAGAGAATGGTGGTGAGCGGGCCACAGTCGGAGGCGAAAGCAAGCAAGCACAGGTAAGGAAACGAGCCGAGACTAGGTTCCAACAAATGAGATTCTGCTCACCTTATGCAACTCATCCTCACGCGTCTTCAGCAGGTTCTCAGCTCTAGCCATACTTTGATCCAGGAAGCTATAATGAACAGACCGTTATTAGCGAGTAATTCCTCATCGGGCTCGAGACATCAAATTTGGGAAGGAACTGGGCTCACCTTCTAATTTCGCTCTCGATTTCATCTTTCTTCTTGCCAGATAAATAGACAGACTCGTCATCGCCATGAGCGACAAGACCGACCTTGTCACTGAAACCGTAACTCTGCAAGACACACAACGCAAGCGCAAGCGCGAGGTCAAGTCAAGTTAGCAGCTGATCAACATGGTTCGAATACAGAATGAAGCCAAAGAGAAATCGCAAGAGGCATGAAGAAGCTTGAAGCACTCACCCTGATCATCCTGGCTGCTACATCAGTCGCACGCTGCAAATCGCTTGAACAACCCGACGTTACGTCCTCCGTCCCATAGATCATCTCCTCAGCGGCTCGACCACCGAGAGCAACGTCGATCATCGCCTTGTATTCACGTCGAGTGTATGAGTCTACGGAGTCAGAGCAAAGGGGAATTAATCGGTCAGTTCTCGAAAAAAGACCCTGTGATACAGACTTCTGACAGGTTGCGTACTCACCCTTGTCCTGTTCGGGAAGCTGGAAAGTGATACCTAAAGCCTGACCACGAGGCATGATTGTTCTGCGCCAAAATCCGGTGATCAGCTCGATGTCACCTGACTGACACGATAAGGAAAATCGAATAGCTTACACCTTATGAAGGGGCATAGCACCGGGAGTATGCAATGCGACAAGAGCATGGCCACCTTCGTGATAAGCTGTAGCTCGCTTGGATTCCTCAGTAACGAAATGCGATCGTCGTTCGGCACCCATGAGAATTCGGTCTAAACGACCAGATTAGCATCGCCCGTCAATACTAGTTCTGGATGATCATCGCGCATGATACATGAGTGACGAGGTGAAGACCCTGGCTCACCTTTAGCCCATTCGAAATGCCTCAATCCGACATGCCTTGATCCTTCTCTAGAAGCCTTGACGGCAGCCTGGTTGACAAGGTTCTGCAAGTCTGCTCCGCTCATACCGGGACAGCCTCGCGCAATGATCGAGGGGTCTACATCAACGTCGAACTGGACTTCGCCCATGTGGTGCTTCAGGATCTCGATTCGGCCTCGTACGTCAGGTAAACCGACAACGACTGCGATTGAAAGAGCACAGTGAGCTGAGGCCCGACCAGGGATCTTACAGTCAGAGCTCACCATGACGATCAAATCGACCAGGTCGAGTGAGGGCTTTATCCAATGATTCAGGGAAATTGGTAGCGGCGATAATGATGACACCTTCAGATTGCTCGAAACCATCAAGTTCGACAAGCAGCTGATTGAGCGTTTGTTTCATATAATGCTGCAGATTTCACGCGAATATGAGCTTCAGGACTCTTCCCACTGACGGCATGAGTCTTCATTCAGCTCACCTGATCTTTCGCACTTCGCTTGGAGCCAATCGCATCCAATTCATCGATGAAAACGATAGCAGGAGCCTTTTTTCTGGCGGCGGCGAAAAGCTCTCTGACTCGCTTGGCTATACGAAAGGCAGGTATGATCCAGATGTTAGCCTCGCTTCATGGTGCAACTACGAGATGCGTCGGGGTTACAGCCTTTTGCATTTGCAGTAGAGTGCACACGGGAGAGAGCCGAAATCACTCACCGCCGACACCGACAAACATCTCATCAAAGCTCGATCCACTCGCGAAAAGGAAAGGGACCTCTGCTTCTCCGGCAACGGCTCTAGCGAGCATCGTCTTACCGGTACCAGGGGGTCCAGTGAGCAATACACCCTTGGGGAGTTTTCCACCAAGGTTGGAGAACTTTTCGGGGTTCTTGAGGAATTCGACGATTTCTTCGAGTTCCTATGTAGTCAAATAAGAGGGAATTCAGCATTCAGTCCAATCCAGCTCAGCTTAACCTGATGTCCAAAATCGCTGAAGCTGCATCGGCTTCCAGTGATATGATTTTCGTTGAGATTGCTCGGCATAGCAATGGTATATATGGAGAAAGGGAAAAGTCACACCACACTCACGCTCTTGGCTTCCTCGACACCATGTACATCACTAAACTTGACGACTTTGCCTTCCTCAGGCTCAAATTCCGCAGGTCCAGGACCGGCTTTCAACAAGCCCGTGTTCTCCATGATCATCGACATAACCGTCAAAATGATGAAACCCCAAAGTATGAATCCAGCCAACCATCTTACGGCTCGCCATGCATTTGCCTGAGGGGTAGGAGGAGCCATTTGCACATAGAGTGGGTTAAGAGCGGATCCTGACTGACCGTGAGCTGTGCCTGCGGAGCCTACTGCTGCTGCTAAGGGTAAGGGCGAAGCGGCGGAAGCTGATGATTGACCGGTAGTGGAAGAAGAAGACGAGAGCAAAGGAGAGATAATGGACGAGGGAGCTTGAGCCCGAGCTTGAGCTTGAGCCGGAGCTGGTGCTGACGGCGAGGTTGAAGTAGCGGAAAATTGCTGTTGCTGTCGTTGTTGACCAGTGACGACCGAACCCGTAGAAGCGACACCGACTTCGCTCAGAAGGCCATCCCTCCTCCTGACCATAGTAGCGATTTCCCCGAGTCGTCCACTCTTTGCCAGCGCATCCAAGAACAAACTCCACGCTTCCTCGTCTTTCAACAAGCTCACACTGCCACTGCCACTTTCACTTTCATCAGCCGAAGAAGGGAGCTGTGAGAGAGCTATCGTCTCATAGTACGCCGCCAATCCTCTATATTCCCCACCGGCAGCTAACTCCCTCAACAGAGCCAACTGAATGGCCAAGTCCTCTGGAGTCTTTTGAGCGGCGGACTCGAGCTCTGCTATTCGAGTTTGAAATGCTGTGGGAGCCGCGTCGGGGTCGACAGTTGACGATGAAGGAGGAGGCGTGGGAATCGAGGAGGAAGAAGAAGAGGATGACGAAGTAGGTGTTTTCGAAGATGAAAAGAGCCCTGAGCGTGTGGAAGAGGTCGATAGTGATCGGAGAGGAAGGGAGAAGCTGATCGAGGAGTGGTGAGGTACACGAGGAAGCTGGAAATGGAATAGCGATTATTGCCGCCAATGATGAGTTTATGGGCACAGTCATATTATACAAAATAAAACGAAGGGTACAATGATTGATCGATGAGTGACCGTTGATGACGGGGACGGAACGAAAAAAAGTAGCTACTTACGATGTTTCCGACTCTCCTCGCTGAGCTAGTACCACATCTCGGTCCAAAGCTCGAGACCAATAGGTCCAGAGACCGTCCGGATATAGGAGGCCGGGCCATCAGAACGACTTTCTAAAGTACGACACCTGTTGATTGACAAATCAAAAAGAGAAAGAAGTGAGCTATGGCCTCAATGACGATTCCGTGAGTGCGAGCCAGCTCACCTTGAACGACGTACACGTGTTAGTAAGTAGTACCGATATCAGAATGAGATGAATAAAGACAACTTGGTCTATATACGATCGGTTCGATGGAAATGTAAATTCGCGTCGTCTTCGTCGTTGCCGAGCCATAGCATCGAACATTGTCGTTGTCCACTCATCGACGGGATCAAATCGCTCGATAGTCCGGTGGCAAAATGATCACTTCCTTCGGAGGATGCCGCTTGACCACCGTCTTCAGCTGAAATGATCATGATGGCAATACGAGGCGGACACTCTTAAGCGAGTAGCTGCAAGGCTAGGAAATACAGATTCATGCCATGCCCTATTGCTAAATCGGAACACGAAACGAATTCAACAGCAGATACCAGAAACGATGCAATAAGACCTGTGGAAAAGTCTACAGTATACGCTAGCAATCCAAGATGAAACCAACCCCCCTCGTGTCCCACCATCCACTCTATCCTATGGTCCGTAACCGTACCTTTGCCCGTACATGGCTCCTGTTCCGTACCCCTGAGCTGCCATAGATCCGACCCCGTACCCCGGCTGACCTGTATATCCAGCTGCCTGCGGCTGCCGAGTCGACCACACAGGCACTGGCCCACCACCTGCGCCCCCACCTGTGCCTGCACCGAGAGCAGTGGCTGGAGGTGGTTTTCCGCCCATATAGCTCATGTGCGGTGCAGGTTGATACGCCCCTTGCGCACCACCGTACGCGTTCCATCCAAGAGGATGCTGACGCATCATGAGCTGATTATTCCACATTTGCTGAGACCACCATAACGCATATGCCATTGTCCCTGGCGGCGCGGGCGGCTCATTATGGGAGTAGCCGTTCTTGGCTGTGTATCGCGGATGGTTCGGGTTGAGGAATGAGTCTGGGTTCTCGCGGATGAAGGCCTCTTGGTCCTTCTGCGACAGACGAGAGAAAGCAAGGGCCTATGGCAGGAGCACATCGCCCGAGTTAGCGTTGTTAATGAACCACGAGATGGTACGATGACATGACGGAAATATGAGAAAACTCGCCGGTACTGAGAAGATTTTTTTTTGCTGAGAGGAATCATCACTTACCTCACGGTCCATCTTTCTCTTCTTCCTTACCCACCACATGATCGATATAATCAACGCCAACCCCAGCAGAGCACCCGTTACCCCTAGAGCAATAGCTAGCTTCTCTCCCTTCGAAGCAGCGTGTGGATCAATAGGTAGATCACCAGGTAAGCTAGTTGAGACGTCGGCGAAGACTGTGAAATCCGAAGTAGGGGATAAGGGCGGAGCTTGACCTGTAGGTCGAGGTGCGATGGAGAATGTCTGAGTGGAGAAGAAAGATTCTTGTCGTAGGATTGGATGTGTACACTGATTACTTGCGGTCTGTTATGAGGCGCATATTGGCGTTAGTGACGAGCGTTATGAATCTCTCTGTAGGAACCCAACAATTGCAAAGCTCACTACGTTGACCTGCATGAACGTCTGATTCACTACGAACATATACCATCCCGGCACGAGGAATTGGAAGGGAAAAGCAAACGGCCAATTGCCTGCTGCCGCGCTGTATGAGCTCGAGTCCGTCAGCTGTTGATGTCCACTGCTGTTGTTAGTCATATTACATAGCTGCAGGTGGACCTACCCGCAAAGCCCATCGCTCCCCACTGGAACAGCTTGTGCGCTTGTTGGATCGTCCGTACCGTACGAAGGGAACACCGCGACCTGTATTTGGACCAAGCTGATAAGCTGTGTACATTTCGTAACGAATCAAAGGGGGGAAACACTAGCAAGTTCCGCTTACAGTATAGTTCGGGAAGATAAGCAACGGCTGGACAACCCTCAACCACCCGCCGGCCGTTGGAGCCGGACGAGCGACAGCATCGACGAAACCAAAGGTATAATTGAGCTCTAGCATATAAGAGTAAAGGATATCAGCCTCTCCCCTGCCTTTACCAAGTGCTACCTAATGATCAAGGATGAATGTACGAACGGGCGCTGAGTATGTAGACATGCACTCACCAGTGTACATTTTACTCCACGGATTAGGCATGATCATCCCCATCTTATCCGAGAGCGGTATCGGCGTCTTGGCAGGGTTCAACCTATAGCTCTTGGTGACCGTCTCAGTCTCTTGGTCGGGCCATACAGTCACGATCGGAGTGACTGTGACAATGACCGTTGCCATCCCATTCCCTTGAGGCTCGGGTAATCCCAAGTCTCCGCCTTCGCCTTCGCCGCCGTTTGTATCGCTGTTGGTCGACGATGGTGATTCGACCGCTACTTCATCTGTTGGTGAAGAAGGCTCAGGTGATTCTGAGTCTTCCGAGGGTGGCTCGTCTTGTCCTTCTCCATCTGAAACCTGAGGACCATCGGGCTGGGAAGGCGACTGATCTCCATTTCCATTATCACCTGCTTGGTCCCCTTCATCCTGTCTAGGTGATAAAATCGCTTTTCGATCCAAGAGGAAAGCGTGTATGGGCGGTGGCGTCGGAACTACCTGAACAGCGTCTGGGACAAAGCGGTCATACAGCGACGTCGGCGAGCCAGCTGATGTCGTCAATGGCACGAGGAAGAGAATGAGTAGTGAGATCGACCATATTTTTTTACAGGTCATCGGAAGAGTCATGGCTATATGCTGAGCATTGTCTTGCGGGATCTCGAGGAAGGCAAGCGAAAGATGAAAGTAACAAGGTCATGGTCATGATAGTCTATAACTTTGTATGTAGTGTGGTATAATGTAGCGTATCATTCAACGTTGACTTTTGCTTCTTATCCTTGCGCAAAGTCCTCCCTCCTCTATGCCCCATGCCGTGTCATATGTGTCATATAGCAAGCATCCTTTGATCAACACAACACTCGTACTCCTGTGGTCAACCTCCACCGGACTGTTAATAGCTAATAGCTTTACGTAACCCCGTGATTCCGGATCAACGGATGTCCGTGTTATGGTGAGAATGATTGAATGATTGGCTGATTGTGGTCATGTGCGTGATGTTGTGTTCAAGGGGCAACAAAAGAGCAAACAGCAAACAGCAAACAGCAAACAGCAACAGGATGACGCAATGATACGATGCATCAATAATGAGTATCAATTATTTCCCCCTGTAGTCTGTAGTCATAACCCATGTGCTGCATGCATGCTCATGCTGCATGCTGCATGCTGCATGCTGCATGACATGACTGGACATTCCTCTCCTCTGTTCTCGTAAGACTACCATCCAACCTATACCAACACAAAACAAAAAAAATCATCTTCCCCTCTTCTTGCTTGTCTCTCTTCTGCTTTTGATTTGCAACCCAAACATATATCTACCAGTCTCCCATATAGCATAGCAAACCAGCTAACACCAATCATCATGGCCATCACTGACGGACTCGCTATCAAGGTGAGCAGCAGCTTTTGTTTCCCACCATCTCGATTTATGCACGTTTATACCCTTTGCCACTCTCCTCCTCGTATGATGCACCGCACGCTGGCGCGTCTTGGCCTCCTTGGTCTTTGTTGTATGCTGTATATCCTGCATCATGCTGATATCCACGCACTCTTCTTCACTCATCATTATTGCGCAGCTCGTCAACATCATTGTCTATGCCGTATCACTCGGTAGCAATGTTTACTCGGTCGCTGGGCCAGAGGACATGTACGGTTCCTCCAAGGTGACCTACATTACTCCCTCGTAGTGAGTGTCGCTAGCTCGCTAGCTTTCCCCTCCCTCCCTTATCCTTCATTTATAACACCAAGGATCAAATCAATTTTTACAACGACTGACTCGATGAATGCCCCTTCATACATTTCGAACCAGCTATGCGTTCTACGTCTGGTCATTGATCCATCTCCTCTTGTTGGGTACGATCATCTTCCAATTCACCACCCGAGGTAAAGAGATCATTGTCGACTCGATCTCTTGGCGATTCGCCCTCCTCGGTATCTTCAACAGCGTCTACATCTTCTTCTGGTCCAGGCACTGGTACATCCTTGCCTTTGTGCTTTCCCTTTTGGTCAGCGCTACTGTCAGCCAGATCTACTATGTCGTCAAGAAGAACCATTCCGACAAGGAATCTTTGGGCGAAGAGGCTTTTGTTCACCTTCCTTTCTCCCTCTACCATGGTTGTGAGTATAGTATTGCCTCTCACATACCGCTTGTCCTCTGTGTTGTTTTGCACAGACGACCATCAGAGCGTTTAGCCCATATGTACATATGTACACACCGCTTCTCTTCCTGGTATTTTATGTAGTCGCATCAGCTGACAAGTTCTCAATTCATCACACTCAGGGACCATCGTCCTCGTCGTCCTCTCCCTCTTCGAGGCATTCGGCGTGAACGCCCACACCCACAAGGCCGGCATCTGGACCAAGATCTTCGTCTTCCTCGCTTTCGTCTTCCTTGAGACCACCGCCGCTGCCTACGCTTTCGCTTCTAGGGAGGGTGACGCTGCCGGTGCCGCTGCTATCACTTGGGCCTTGTTCGCCATTTGTGAGTGATATCACATCTTGTAATTTGACCACACCCTGAGTCCGCGCCGGTATATTCTCATATGCGCTCTCACTCTTTCTAGTAGAAGTAGAGGATGCTAATATCAACCCACCACGACTTCGCAGTCATCCACCAGACCTCGTCCAAGTTCATCCACTGGTCCGCCTTTGCCTTCTTCCTCCTCTCCCTCTTGGCCATCATCAAGTCCCTCATGTGAGTTGTTGCGCCGTCAGCTTTCCAGCAATGGGTTCAGCTGATGCTTCTACTGCCTTACTTAGCGCCACCGTTCGAGGATCCGGTACTCTTCTTCACGACGAGGAGCGAGCTCCTCTTGTATCCGGCTCTTCTTAAAGCGAAAGCACCCACTTGATCTGACCCTGATCGACTGAGTCGGTTTTGCGTCTTGGTGGATGCTCGGTGATGACACAACACATGAGCTATACCAAGCCTGTATATAGACTGCCGTTGAAAGCAAACGAGGATATAGGAGAGTAGTCTATTCGGAACGAAGAGAGTCAGGGAGAACTAGGAAGCGTATTGGAGGTAGCTTGAGTGGAAGTAGTCGATGTGCGAGACGGAACGAATCTGTGATACATGACAATATAGCTAATATAACGATGAGTATACGAAAGTCTGAGATATGAATGATGTTTTACTCTATCTGCTTTTTAAGTGACCTGAGCTTTGCACGGAACGTCGATCTCAAGCACGACCTCATGGTCCGTACGAGGTAATTGCATCTGATCGCAGAATAAGCTCTCTACAACAAAATATTGTCTGACCATGTGCTCGATTCCACTCTACAGCAGCAGCAGCAGCAGCAGCAATGCACGTTACTTGGGTTACATACATCCTTCACAATGCTACTTCTTGATCCGCTTACTTCGCCGTTCACCTTCTCGTCCTATCTCTATTTTCCCAGCGCCGTTCGTCTTCATGGGCTCATCTGATATTTGTTCTTCTGTTGTCGTTCCAGCTATTCTAGGATTTCTAGCATCCTTGCGTTTCTTGCTCGTCACCTCTCCACCACTGATATCAACTTCGTCCAGCAAAGGTGGGGGAGATAAATCGCTATCTGAACCTTTATCGACCTTCTTTTTGCCCTTGCCTGGATGTATCGTATTCTCCCTTGCTATTGCCCCCGACACACTGTCAGGAGGCAATGCCTTTGCAGCTTTGTTAGAAGCCAGTGCGGACGAGGCGCTCGTTTGCGAAGTCGTCATTTCGGACTTGTTCTTCGTCGTCTTTGATTGAAGTATTGTCTCAGCTTTTTCAGGTGTCTTCTTTGAGGTCGAGGATGAGTTAGACGACGTGAGGAGAGACTCGAATCCCCCTTTTGTACCGAGCAGGACTATAGCTTCATAAGCGGCTTCTTCGACAGGCTGGACACCTATGGTGTCGCCCGGCATTGGTACGAATCTCAGCGTCATTCCGACTTGTGTAATTGATTCCAGAGCGAATAATTTGAGCGTCATAGGAGTACAATACATTTGAAGGGAAAACGGCGTGTCTCGGAAAATATCTGAAGGTGTTACTCACTCAATCTGCCTCGGTTGACAAGCTGCATCCCCGCAATAGCTTTTAGTCCATCTTTGCCAATGTATGATATCTCATCAGGAAGGGCCGAAGGTGGTAATGCAGCGAGCACTTTGATCAAAGCTAATGTCGGTGGGTGAGCAAGCCGTCCGATGAATTTCACGTTGACCTACATAGAGCACATTAGTCAGCTCAATCGAGATATGTTTGCTTTCACGATGTGATACAAGGATAAGAATGCGTCGATGGTTAGTGGGTATCTTGGGGGCTCACCATGAACCATGTTGGGTTATCTTGCTTCGTCTTTGCATCGAAGTAAGGATGTTCCCTAATTAGTCGAAGAGCGACAGGACCGGAGGGATTATGGTAAGCAAAGCCGGCCAGCATCTTCCCGACTATAGCGGGGGGATCATCGGACAACGATGTAGATTCGGTCAAACGTGGATGAGCGAGAAAGCACGTACGGGTCCCAAGCGGTGTCTACGAGGCAGATAGGTTGATTCCTGGTTGTTAGCTCCATTACGCCTCAACATATGAAGCGCTCTGTCAACCAAGTGGAAGAGCCATAATAGGCGATTTGACTCACAGTCTGGATATCCTTCTTTTGCTATCTCAGCTAATGCAAAGACTCCTGACATCGTGCGGAGAAAACACCAAGTCAAGTGTCAGTGGATAGTTATATCACTCTTCGAACATATAGCCATTGAATGGGTATCTGCATATCTGCTACATCTCTTCCCTATTGTTGTTTCAGTATGGCTAGGAATGATGTCGCGAACTTGGAGGTATTGCTCTTCGATTGGAAAGTTTGAATTCGGAGAAACGTGCCTCACCTGGAGTCTTGCAATTACTATGATAGAACAACACCTACTATAATATGTCAGCGACTTATCACTCCGCTCACGCTGTTCTGAAGGAATATGCAGTTCACTTTATCTCCTAATTTCATCTTCTCCTTCATGATCTTCTTAGCTTCGTGGTTTCGTACACCTGTCAATAGAAGCGGGGCTCAATCAGCCCCAGCCCCAGCCCCAGCCCCAGCTTGAGAGAGCGGGACGCGAGATGCTTAAATGACCTACCGTCCCATGGCGAAACGCTGCGATGTATGATGAATTGATTCGTCCATGTCAGCTCGTTCGAATTAGACAATCACGTTCGAATCTTGGTGACGAACGAGCTCACCCAATCTTTTCGAAATCATCCACCGAGAACTACATACATCCAAACCATCAGATAAAATCAGTTGAATCACGCTCATCGGCGAGAAAATCAAACAAACAGAAACGACTGGTTAGTTAATTGACCCACCTTAACATCCTTGCCCTTTACGATCCTACTATCGGGCTCTGCTTTCATAAGCCACGGCATGATGATCCTTCGAGGCTGGTTTAGGCTGGGTCACGATTGGGGACAAGACCGATAGAGAATACCTGTTTATGTACAGTATCCATTATCCACCTGTCTGTCGATCACCAGCACCAAGCAACAAGCAACAAGCACCAGCAGTGCGCGTAATTAATGTACATAGCCTAAACATCGTGCCTGTAATTCCCCACTTGGAAGGTGCTCGCTGACTTTCCCACGGTTGATCATATATATTTCCGGTTCTTCAATGTTTTCGAGATTCGAGATTCGAGATTAGATTTGCGTTCACTGCAGGAGGTGTATAAGGTAGTCGCCTGTTAGTCATTCCAGCTGCTACATTCATTTTTCCGGACCATAAGAAGACTACAGCACGCGAAGTTACATCTTTAGTCATCCTCTGTCTTTTGTTCCCAGTCGAAGAACAAGGCAAGAGCACACACATACACGCTTACACCATGTCGAAACACGTCGTTTTCGGCGACGATAGCTACGCCGATCCTTCGAACGAAGCTGGTCCCTCTTCATACTCGTACACTCAAGTTGAAGAGGATACTGCCGGACCTTCGACCTCGGCTGGACCGTCTATACATCCTGATCGACTTGCATTGAGTGGCCTAAAGAATGGTGATGAGCCCGCCAAGAAGAAATCAAAGGTGAGTAGTGGGGTTGTCTGCCCAGTTAATTCAATGACTGCTCCAACCTCTGCCCATCTAATTGAGTTATCCACTCAAAAGCCGCCCTCATATTCCGATACGATATCCAGCTGGCTGACACTTCATCTTGCTGCGTCTGGATTTGTTTCTGTTCGGTGATTAGTCCGACGCACAGAAGAATAGGGAGAAGAAAAAGTTGAAGAAACGAAGAAAGCTCGAGCAAGCTAAGAAAGCCGCTGCGCCCAAAAACAAAGAATGGAAGCCTGATCCTGTACTAGAAGCTCTCAAGAAATCGACTGGGACAGTGACAGCAGAGGCGATACCCGTTACGATTTCAACTTCCGAAGCTGTGGGAAAAGAGAATGATCAGGCTGCTGCTGTAGTCGCGGAAGGATCAGGGGGTAAAGTGGTGGAAAGCGAGAAAGAGAAGAGACGGCGTGAAAAGCGGGAAAAGAGGGAGAAGAGGCAGCGAAAAGAACGCAGAAGGCTTGAGAGGGAAGCCAAAGAAGCTGGCAGTGCGGCTGCTGGAGCTGGAGCTGGAGCTGGAGCTGGAGCGTCTAACGGAGAAGATGCAACTGAAGCGTCCGCAAATGGATCGAACGGAGTCGATATTGAGATGGATGGTAGAAACGACGAAGCACAGTCTGAGAAGGATTCAGATTCCGATGATAGCGATATCGATAGCGACAATGAGGTCGACGGGGAAGAACGCACGAGATCCAAATCATCATCGTCGCCCCCGCCACTCGAAGCGTTCCCTTTACCCCGTATGGCCCCTGCTCCCGATGCAGCCGTGCTCGCTCGACAAGGTCTTCCGCAAGGATTGCAAGATGCGGAATTCATTGATCAGAATCTTCGAGTCAAAGTGGACGAGCTCAATATCCCTGCTGTAGGTGCGCACTCTGGTGAAGAGAAGGTGGTCCTGAGTGATAGGATCAAGAGGAGACTGAAAGAAATGGGCGTCGAGGAATTTTTCGCTGGTAAGTCAAGCGCTTAATGTTAAAGAACTATTCTCTTCTAACGACATCTATCACTTCATCCATCGGCGCCGTATAATGAATGGTCTGGCGTGCAACATCTCGACGAATAAACGCTGATACCAATTCACACGGACCACAGTCCAAGCAGCCATCCTCCCGCATCTACTACCCCTCCGCTTGCTCCCATTTCCATACACGAAATCCCATGACTACCTAATTTCAGCACCTACCGGATCAGGTAAAACGCTAGCGTATTCTATCCCGATAGTGGAGATCTTGTCGAAGCGGGTCGTGACGAGGTTGAGGGCTTTGATCGTATTGCCTACTAGGGATCTGGTCGTTCAGGTTCGAGATACGTTGGAATCGTTGGCCAAAGGGACTGGGCTGAATGTGAGTATAATGCTGATCCTGTTCAATGATAACCTCGTTCACTCTAGTCGTCATGTCTAAGTGGATGCTGTGACCATCCCTGTTATACGATAGTGCTGACTGATTCTTCCTGGTTTATCGGCGCAGATCGGCGCTGTGACCGGCCAACACTCATTCGCGCACGAGCAATCTCAGCTGGTAGCTGATCTGACGACTCCGTGAGTGCTAGCCTCATCTGCGGAAGCGGAAGGCAAGCATCGTCATCGCATCTGTTTGACCTCAAAGTCAATACTAACCGACAACTGCCTTGTTACGGTTGGTCAGTCTGCTTGGCGGATCATCAAAACTCGATATATTGATCGCGACGCCCGGACGACTGATGGATCACTTGACGTCCACTCCCAACTTTACCCTTCAACATCTGCGATTCTTGGTACGTGAAAAAAGCTGTCATCGCCACAATGCATATATAACGTATTCCAATGTGATGCTGATGAGCCCAAATTGAAATTGCCCCAACATAGATCATCGATGAAGCCGACAGACTCCTGAATCAATCATTCCAGAACTGGCTATCGTCCGTCCTGTCGTACATCCGTCCACCCGAGAACCCGCCTAAACCGTCCTTTGAGCTGAAGCCGTGGGATAAGCTGAATCCTGCTTGGTTGGAGGCTTATGGGCTTGAGGATCGGACGGGGGAGTGGTGTGATCCGATACAGAGTACTGTAAGTTCAAGCTTGATACATAATTTTTCTTTCCGAGAAACACTCGCAGGTACCGAAGAGACTGTTCCGAAGGCTGACTTTAAGCTTGTCACCGTTCTGCTCATCTCTCCATTTCATTATCGTCGTTATTATATGCTGGCTTGGTCGACTCTGCGTCGCAGTGCCAGAAACTGCTCTTCTCAGCTACACTGACGCGAGACCCACAAAAAGTGGCCGCACTCGCCCTCACCTCGCCCAGATATTACATCGTCCAATCAACCTCTCTCCCGTCCGTACCAACAACAATAGGCGAGCAATTCGCATTCCCATCTTCTTTATCAGAGAAGATGCTCATCCTCCCGCCGCACTTGAAACCTCTCAACTTGATCCACCTGATTCATCACCCGGACTACGGAGTAGATAGGGCATTAGTATTTACCAAGAGTGTCGAAGCCACGGATAGGCTGGTTAGACTTCTCGAGTACTTTGAGGACGCGTACGTGCTTGGTGGTGGCGGTGGTAAGAGGGTCATTGTTAGGGGTTATACTGGAGAGTTGAAAGCTGGTGAGAGGAAGAAATTGCTAGCAGAGTTCGGAGACGGCCAAGTCAACCTGTAAGTGTAGTCTAGTTGCAATCTCAAATTCCCCCATCTGTTCAAAACGAGTCCTCCGCGAGCTGGGCGCCTTTGTGTACAAGTCTGTATGCTGACTACTCTGTCATTCTCCTCATGTTAGCCTCGTCTGTTCGGATCTGATCGCGCGAGGAATGGACTTGCCTACGGTCTCACATGTGGTATCGTACGATATACCCCTGGATATGAGGAAATATGTCCATCGAGTCGGACGTACGGCTCGAGCTGGTAGGGAAGGTACCGCTTGGACGCTCGTGGAGAAGCAAGAGGTGAGTCGACGAGGCTGTCTACTATGATGAGGCCATGCATGCTAGCCAGGCAGACTTGGTCTTGACAGCTTGATGAGTGTTTGACCAACTGGTTTTCTCATTTGTTCCTTCTAGGCTCTCCACTTCAAGGGAATGATGAAAACAGCAGACCACCTGAAACAGATCAGAAAAGTCAAGGTCAAAGAAGACGATTTGGCAGGGTACAAAGAATCTTACGAGGTATGTTGTCTACCCTAATCTTTTGCGAGGACATCCGTTCCCTGCACCGCTATGACATGGGATTTTGTCCACCTATTTGTCGTTGCCGATCCCACAAAAGGACGTTACAAAAATTTATTGGCCATACTGATCAAGTCATCTTCTTTGATTCGCAGATCGCCATGCGCCGACTGAGAGAACACTTTGGTCGAGACACTTAGGCTGGGTAAAATCTAGAATTTGAAATCTGGGCTGCAGCATACAGTACCTTTGATATCCTTGAACCGTATCTTGTACTTGTGGCATGGTATTATGCTTTCTGCCCACAAGTCAACTCACATCGAACCATTACATATGCATCCATATCTTGCCATGCGTCGTTTGAACTTGAAACTGTGGACTCTCTCGAGGGTGATAACGGCATTCCGTCATTCCGGCATTCCGGTCAAATCATGAACCAACATCCGGGGATCTGATCTGATCTGCGGTTATGGTGAGTCACCCCGACCCGGCGTTAGAGTCAAGTGATCAGATGAACGACCTATAACACCACTGTATCTTATACACAGTCGTGCATGGTAGTGCATGGTAGTGCATAGTAGTGCGTGCAAAGTGCGTGTAATATATGACATACACACTATTCGATCACTAGAAGAGCTAAGGCGAGCGTGGAATGCGTGTGCTCCTGTTGGTCAGAGATAAAATATAAAGAGAGTCACAGTCTTTTCGTTCATGATGGATACATGTAACCTTTCTTCCCGTCCAAGTATATACCTCCAGTACTCATACAGTGCACTGCATTGCATTGCATCTCGCATCTTTGGCCCCATCCATCCATTCAGACATTCAAACCGAGTGAGTACTGGAGGAGTTGGTGACAGAGCGACATAGCATATATACTCTAGTCGTTAGTCGCCAGCCGCCATGTCAACGACTTTACCTTTCAACCTCTCTGGGCTCGGGGCAGAGCTCGATCAAGCTCGAAGGAATCGTATCAATATAGCCCCTGTGTCGATCCCATCACAGGCACCATTACCATTACCAGTATCAGCACTAGTACCAGCAGAATCTCCGCGAGTCAAGTGTACCAGTCCCATTCCAGCCCAGAACCAGAATCCAGGAGAACAGACGACGGTCAAAGTGCAAGAAGTAGCTTCGTCCCTTGAGAGCGACACCTACATGTCAATGGCTACAGCCTGTCCCAATCATCAGGCAAATGAAGGTTCCTCGGACACTCTCGAGAACGGGGCTTCTTGCGATATCATCAAGCAGAAGAAGAATGAGCAGGAATGTGCAGTCGGGCGGGAGATTGAGAAGGAGGAGAGACCGTACCCCCTATGTCTCCTGTGTCTGACCCGACCACCCTCAGCGGTATTACTGCCTTGTGAGTCGAGTCAACTTCAAAGGCATCCTTGATCGCCGTACTTCGTCTACCTGTGTCCAGTATCAGTACTGATGATGGGCGCTCCATCCTGTCGTCTTTTCCGACCGGGCATATTCCATGTCATAGGCTGTCATCTCAATCTCTGTCATCTATGCGCACCCCTCCTGATTGAGAAACACAGACCTCCACCACCATCATCCCTCAATCCACTCCAAGTCCCCGCACTCCCATCTTCCTCCTCGGCCTCGGCCTCAGCCTCAGCCCCAACTAGGACCACAGTACCCCCACATCATGTACCAGAATATACCAGAACACCATACAACGTCCTCCTCTTTCGAGCGATTGCGAATCACCCTAAATCTCGAGCTCTAGCTATGGGTGGTTATATAGCCCCTAAGAAGGGGTATATGGGCGGTGAGATGGACGGGTGTGATTTGGTCTCTGACTCTTCACGAGTCGGGCAAGAAGACCACGAGCGGGGTATGGATATGATGAGTAGTTGTCAGGGAGCGGAAAAACAGAAAGAGAAAGATGATGTGGAGAGAGAAACGATAGCTGAACAAGTCAAGGAGAAGGAACGTCGAATGGGGATCAGAGTCGAACATGTGGATCAAGGAAGAGTCACTCTATCATCTTCAAGAACAGCAGAAGAGGGGAGAGCACAGCCGTCGGCATCGGCATCGGCAAGAGGGGGTGCGGTCTGCTTGATCTGTCGACAGGGGGTGAAGGGGTGGCTGAGAGTTTATACGGGCTAAGCGGGGTAGCCGTGGACCACAAGCGCAAAGTGTGCTTGATATCAAGCCTGCACCAGCGTGGGATGGAGGAGTGATAGAACTCCGGGACGACTTTCCGCTCTCGATATCAATTGTGTTAATAATCGGTCCTTTTCGCATAACGAGGTGTGCTTTGAGAGTTTGTACGATTCATGTGTTGTAACCTAATGTCTGTTCCTATCGACCATATGTGTAAGTTATTGCAAAATGTAAGACCACGACAGATGTATGTAATATCAGCGATCCCCGACTGCACGCTTCTCGTCTGACTCATGGCAAAAGACATGAAAATAAAGCATGAACATGAACATGCATCTCCATGACAATACGGGTGAATATAGTCAAAGAGAAATAAAGAGAAAAGAACATGTATGTATAAATGCTCGCTTGAAACAAAATATAACGAGTCCCACAGCAGGCCGAGGTGTATGTACAATACATCGGTAACAATGCCCCACTATAGTGAAATCGCAAGCCTCAAGCCCCGAAGCCTCCAGAACATAAGGAGCTGCTTCACTCTCCCGTATGATTTCCTTCTTCCTTCACCTGATCACACCAAAATCGCCCATACCGCATCTATCTCACCCTCAACTTCCACCGCGAAATTCACCGCGGTAAGAGCTTATATTTGGATCTTCTGCTTGTTACCCTTCTTCTCGCTGTTGGCGTGACTCTCGAACATGATCTCAGTCTGGAAACCACCAGTGACCAACTTTTGGTCGAGCTGATAGCCGAGAACAGAGACCTTGAAATGCTTGCCAATGGTCAGAATTCGGGACATCAGGGCGTCGGTTTCGGGGGCTGTGACTTCGGGAGCTTCACGAGTCCAGATTGAGATTCGGTAGCTGTGCGAGAACGATCGAAAGTGAAAATCAGCAGCGGATCATTCATACACCAAATATAGAGTACACATATTGAGCCGTAATGTCAGGCGAGCCTGCTTCGATGGGCGTGAAAGGTGTGCAGATGCTCGATTCTCGCGGTACTACAGGAACTAAAAATACCACTTACAAGGCAGGTCGAGAAGAGACGATGACACCAGTTACCAAGTCGGACTGAGTAGGAGCAGGAGGCTCCTTGTCGTCAGGTGAAGGAAGGGGGGTCTCGAAAGTCTCTCCGATGGCGGCGAGCATCTGTCATGACGTATCATGTCAGCATCAAGGCCATAATCCAGGTCATGTTGAATGATAACCCAAAGAGTCGTCCACACACGATAATTTCCGGGTTGAAACAAGTGATGAGCATCGAGGAACTTTACTCACAGTGTATAACCACATCTTGTCGATAGCACCCTTGCTCTTCTCTTTCGGTACCTGGATCGACCATTTACCACCATTCTTGTTCTTGGGGTCCTCCCAAGCGGGCATGATTCCGTCCTATTAATGAAATTCCCACCGCATTTCGTCAGCCATCGTGATCAGGTCCATCAACACGTTCCAATGACTCTGAATTGGAGTGGAAGAGCCAACTCACCTTGAAGAGGTAGTAGTTCGCCTTTCCGGGTAATTGAGAAGGGGGGATGATGTTGTTGTATAATCCCCAGAACTCCTCGACGGAGTCGAACGCTACAACTTTTCGGATATCTTCCATCCATCCGCCTGTGGAAACGACACAAGTTCAATGATTGTCAGCTGCATACACAGACCTTTGCTTCAAGAGGCAGGGCGCATGTTAGCTTACCGTGGGCTACTTGAGGGGTGGCAGGCGTAGATGATGGTGTCTTGGGGAGAAGCTTAGATTGAGGAGAGTCGAAGAAGAGGGTCCAGGTGGAGTAGAGGGGGTGCTGCGATGAGAAAAATGATCATGGAAATGAAAATATCAGTCACTAGTTCTGCCTGGTACATACAACTTCTCGCCGGATCTGCGCGTCAGACGAGCAGAAGCTATAGCCGAGAGCTCGGAGGTCCACTCGGCCAAGGATGATACCCTAGTAGCCCTGGGGTGGACATCTCTGCAGGTGCAAACGATATGCAGGTGATGATGACCCACTTTTACGTTGAACTTGCTCGCATCATCGAAAACAGTCTTGACCCCGTCCTCACCCTCGTCATCCTCGCCATTCTCATTCTCCCTAATCTCGCCGTCTTCAAGCTCTGCACTTCCATTTTGCTCCTTCTTAGGCGATGAGATGTGAGCTGCTTCGAGAGCTTCTACGAGGGTGGCGTCGTTGGCTTGAGCCGCTTGAGGGGGAATGGTGGCGGCGGCGGACATTATTGATGGTATTATCGCTTTGAGTATCTGATCCGATGGATTACAATTTACGTTCAATGAGAATCAAGTAGGAGATCGATCTATTCTAGAAGATTTCGAATTGCGATGTTGTCAATCTCTTAATTGGGATGAGTCTATTGTTAAAGTTGATGAATCTGATCAAGTGTCCCAGAGGTTAGAAGTCTAACAATGCGGGATAAAGACGGGTAATGTTAACGTCTGTCTTGGTCGTCTGATATCGTTTTTGTCTCGGGAATGCGTCGATCCCTCTTTCTTACGGAAATGCTTGTCTTTCCTTCTTTATATCCTATTCGAGGCTTCGATCGGACAGATGTTACTACGTCGTGGTTTGTTCTAGTTGCTGTAACGAGTCAAGGATGAGAACAAAACAATGCAATGTAATGATTTTTTTGGTGACAATGACAATGCTGATGAAAGGAGTGCTGATGTTGCACTATTTTTTTCTGGTAAAGAGGGTTCAGAGACGGGAAGAGTCACTCACTCACTCACTGACCGGTGTAGAGGCGCACTTGCAATCTTGCAATATCGAGCCATTCAATAAGGGGGGATCATTCAAGTTATTCATGACTATGACCTGTAACTCACCCAAAAATCCACAATGTTAATTAACCTCACGTGATCAGTCCGCTACACGTGGTTGGCACCCTTCCCACCCAAGCCACGCGGTCATAGCGTGACCCCCTCGCATCGCGTCATGAAGGAGCACGAGTGCAGCAGCAACACAAGCAATAACAATCAACATTCACAAGAGAATGAATGACCCACCAGCTTCAACGTACAGTCAGTACAAATCATTGCCTGATCGTCAGCATACACTATCCCGGATCGAAAGAGGGGTTGCCGCAACTGCCCTTTCTACGCGCACCACCATCATGTCAGCCTCGCCTATACCTCGCCGGCATTCCGAGATGCCTCAACGGGCCACCCCGCCGAGACGAATCAGCACCTTCACTGATGCCGGAGCGGGTTCATCAAACGCAAATGGCAGTGGAGTCGATGATAGGAGGCGAGGCAGTGCTGCGCCAAGTAGTAATACTTTCGAACAGCGCAGAGCGAGGAGAGAACAGTTAAGGAACTTCTACGGTATCAAACCTGATGCCGAGGGGAGTGAGAAAGATAGTGCTCCGGGCAAGGAGGGAGCGGGACCGAAGGGTGATCCTCTGGATATAGGTGAGTAGGACGGTACAAGCGGGAAACATGAGAGGTCATTATTGGATGCGGTGCTGATCCCATTAGGGGTTGTGATGTTAGATTCACCGGCTTTCAACGCTGAAGCGTACTATGAACACCTGATATCAAAGGAGAATCTGAGCGGATTGATGAAAAGGTCGTCGACTCTCAATTTGGGTGAGTGGTAGACATTAATCATCAGCGAGGCGCTCAGCGTAATGTCAGATCACCCGGATGTGAGGCTGGCGATCCGCTAACGCTGTTCTTTTACGCTCCGCCCGAAATAGATATTGGTAACTTGGAAGGATCGAGGCATTCACTGGTGTACAACCATCATCACCAAGTGAGTACGCTCGCTGCGTGTTTCGGGATCGAAATGTTGTGAAGTGTGCACATCTGAGAGATCACTGACCATCAGTCTGGTATGCTGACTCACTCTTTGCTCCGGACTTCATTACCAGCTCTTCGCAGCGGGCGATACGATATCCCACCTGAATTCCAGAACACCACAACTCCTATCAATAGTCACCGAGCTTCAAAGCTCTTTCTCCTCCATCTCACAACTGGTAGACTCGATAGCCCTACCCGAGGTGGGCGGTAACAATGGTCCTCCTTCATCTGACGGCTATGAATCGGATGTCGGCGGGAAGAGGATTGTTGAGCGGTTGAAGCTGATGCTTCGGGCTGAAGGTGCGTTGTGATCTGAATCGGCATCGGCAGGACAACCTCGGTCAACCCTTTACCACATATCCCGCCGCCCAAGATATGTAGCTGACGTTCGCGTCGTCCCTGCAGAACCACCAGAGAAGATTCGAGAGGTCTATGAGAGCTCAAAAGACACACTGGAAAGCGTTGGAGGTCGTGATGAGTATCGACCGATCATAGAAGAAGTCCAGAGAATCATTAGCGAACTACCGCCTGCGCCGACATCACTGCCGGACGGCGAGGAGACAGCTCAGGAGTTGTAGTACCATGGAGGAGTATTCAGAGACAACCAGTCAAGTCTGAGTGACTTGCAGACAGGGAATTGGTATATAGAATCTCAGCATGACTTGAGAAAACCGTTGTTCATGTGAGTCGGTTCGCCGTACAGAGTGCGACACAAAAGCGGTAAAGCCGATCCTGCCACTATACATAGTCATATACCACCATACTCCGTCAATATACCCTTTAGACGATCAACTGTTTCAAAACCTGCCGACTCTCGCATAGATATGCTATGTTGTATTGTATTACTGTGCATATATCATATGTCATCGAAATGACTTGATGAGACTACACGTCCAGAAGGACGGGCCCATACCACGGTTCCGACAAGTCTATCAGCTGTGTATCTAAAGCGGGCGATGACCAGACTTTCGGTTATAGAGTGTCCATTCTGAGATCGGGCTGACTGATCAGCGATAAGGACTGGAGTGGGAGATGAGGCAAAGGCATGAAAAAGGTTATGATCCGTCTAATCACTGAGCTAAATCTTACCCCTGATCATCATGAAAAAAAGAAAAAAGAGATAGATTCGCAATCAATCGCTCGCAGTGACTATCATTGTGCGTAGCAGGGGAAATCAATCCAATCGATCCTTCACCATCCTTTCATTTCTTGCAAAACCTTCCTAGGCCAACCGATCGACCGATTGATCGATTAACCTCTGACATCGGTCGTTGTCTTGTAGACCTCGGTTGTATGCTCGTAATCGGTTCTGCACGAGCTCGGTGTGTCGGTGAGTCGATGAGCAGGTGAAATTGTGGCTGATCGGCTAGATGTTACGCGTTACAGCCTAGACATTGATCGAGATTATTTCCGTCTCCTTCGTCACCGTTTGTCAGCGAACCACTGATGAGCCTGGGCAGAAAGGTTCTAGCAAGAACACTGTAAGGAAGAGGTCCACCATCAACATCCACCTGTGCAATGCGACCGAGCTAGGACAATGTACTCTATACTGCGGGCATGCAGGCTCAAGGTCGACCGAGTCTCTATCTGATATAGATTGGATGATGCTTCCAGCCACGCAAGGTATAAAAACCCCTTGAGATGGTCTCTTTCGAAATTCTCTCCTCCTCACCAATCTACAGCTCTTCCTCATTCGCTCAGGTTATAACCCTTCGATCAGACCTGGTGTTTCTTCGTACTCGTATCGTACTTCGCTTTTCTACCCCCCCCCAGCCTTTTCACTTTACTTTGCCTGCCTGGACTTCGCTCAACTACCACCACCTGAATCATCTGATCAGATAACGGCTGTGCCTTATCTCACTCACTCATCAGCTCTTTGACAAGACAAATTCTCTCGAGCAGACAAGCCATCTCCAACACCATGCGATTCTCATTCTCCGTCGCTTTCTTCATCCTCTCTTCCTCAGGTAAGTCAACCACAGTTCCGCTCTGTTTTTTCGATGCGTATCTTCCATTGGGCTCAGGGTGCGAATTTGCTTTCGCTGACGATCTGCTGTCTCTCTTTCAGCCCTGACGGCTCCTATCCCTCAAGGTCCAGGAGGTAGGCTCAATGCTGGTGCTGGCGCTGGCGCGGGCCTTGGTTCTGGGTCGTCCTTGACGGGCGCGCCTTCCGGCTCGCCTTTCACCGGCGGTTCAGCACATCCCCCTCTAGCCTCGGTCACAGCTACTGGTCCTCCCATCCCAATGGGCAACGCTGACCCCGGCATCAACGCTGATTCTACTGCCGGCCTCGACATCAAAGGTAAAGGTGTGATCAATGGTCAACCTTTGGTCAATGCTAGTGCTGGTCCTGGTCCCAGTGCCAGTGCCAGCGGTGGCCCCAACATCGGTTCTGGTCTCGGCTCCAGTGCAGGCGTAGGCCCGAGCTCAGGCTCAGGCTCAGGCTCAGGCTCAGGTTTCAATGGTAGACGCCAATTTGGCAAATTTGCCAATAAAGCCGCCGTCAACGGCCCAGGAGGACCCCCGGCTGGTTTCCCTGCCAACCGTACCGACTCACCATTCAACAGCACCGCACCTCCTTTCGCTGGCTCCACCGCCACGGCCACGGCCCCCGCTGGTAGCAGCAACAGTGAAGCGCCCCTTTCTTCCATCAACGCCGCGGCGAAGAGTGCCTCTTCAGCTGACGCAGTGCCTATTGTCGGCGCTCCCGTTGGGTCCGTTTCTGCTGCCGCGAACCTCTCTGGATCCGCCTCTTCGACCGGTGTCGCCGGTTCAGCTGCTACCAGCTCGGAGAACACCATTGTAGCGGCTATCGAGAGTGCCAGTGCTACTGTCACTGACATGGCCCCTGTTAGCAATGTGCCTCTCCCTTCAGCGACGAGTGCTGGCTCCGCTGGAGGCGCTTCTTCTGTACCTATCCTATGAGAAAGACCAAGATATCGAGAGACCTTTGGTTAAAGTGGACAGTCCTACAGCACCTATCGAGTCTCAGAACCGCCGTTATTTTGATGTCATGTTTTGTAGTTCTTCCTTCTTCTCTTTCAGCTAGCCATATACTGTACTGTGTACTGTACGTGCGCTGGTCTCCACTGTAAAGTAGGTCACAAGTACCAACCCGCTATAGAATGGACAATAACCCTTGCGTACCCTTTTCTCCATCTCGATACTGTGTCACCGAATATCAGTGCCCGTTGTGCATGCACCCTTGGACGAAACCGAGATGTTTCATCGACTTCTACATGTTTGCTCCTGTCGAATAGCATGATTGCTCCTAATTGTAGTTCCTCGTTCGATATACAATACTACAGTAGCACGTCTCGATGAGGCATGTTGCACATTGTTGTTTGCGCATCTGAGAGTACTGATTACAATGGCGAATGATCGCACCATCACCATCGCCATCACAAGTCTAGTCCAAGAAGAACTAACAACATCTCACGCCATTGCTGGCCGGATCGATCCATCCCATGTCTTAGCCGCACTTGTCCAGACAGTAGGGCAATAGATGTATCACTGCAGTAATGGTTTCATAGTCTAGTGGAGTACTTGCTTGATCTTCCACCGATTAAACGCAGAAGAAAAGAAGATTCTGTTGGTTCTTGTTCGACGAAAGCGGTAATCTAATCATTCAGCTTGGCAAAGAGGGGCATCGGGCATTCGCACCAAATCAGTGGATAGTTCAGGTGCTGTCTCAATGAGACAGAACAGGTAATTTTCTCGAGTATTTGGGATATGATATGCGTAATATTGACCCTTGTTTCTTATCAAGATTAGATTTGGAACTAATTTCATCCATACACCAAAACCACCGCTAGCTCGAATATTGTTGGGATCCCTCTATTGGCTTGTGCGTAGAATAGAAATCCCTCAAGTCTCGGAGGATTAGTCCCTCATTTCCAATGACTGCAGCGGATAGCGGATAGACATGACCAAATCGTGGGAATGTCAGGTGTGTATGTATTGGGGCTAGTACGGACTGTGGTGTGTATTATGTGCGCGCTAGTGTCAGACAGATTAGATTGTGAATGGTTCTGTCTGTATGACTCCTACTGTAACAGAGTGGACAAATCAGTCTTTGTTGACTGTCTGTCGTGAGCTTCACCGTCCACATTCCTTCGGTGTCACATTACATGCACGCCCCGCATTGCCCCCGGCTCGACGATCACGACATTAGCACCGGATGCCGAGGACATGGGCGATGGGACGGAGCCTTTGGAGAATTCCTCATTCCGTTACGGATAAGAGTACGGTCTTGGGCTCTCGACTCTGGCTGGGCATGACCACTGAATCAATCGAATGTTCGAAGCTTGTTCAGTGTTTGATAAACCCGAGGCGTTGCTCTATTCGTCGCTATTGCGCCATCGTCATCGTCATCATAGCCTTGCCTCGCTAGTCGCTCGAGGATCTGCTTTTGGGGTGGTCCTCGTTGACGTGATGGATCGTGGAGCCATAGCATACAGTAGAATTATGTATATATATCGCATATATTCTTCAATACTCCCCTCAGCGTCAAGAACAACCTCTCAATAAATAGCATCTTACCGCAGTTGCCATAGCCTCAAGGAGCTCTCAACAGGCTCGGTATCCATCATGTATATCTCTACGACAGTATTGACCACCCTGGTCGCCATCAGCTGTGAGTCGCTTGGAACTGTCAGTCGTAGACCACCATATTCCCTTGCCAACGTCGGCTTCGCCTGTGCATAACTTTGGACGATCTAAAGACATAGCAGTGGCTGATAAGTTTTCCCATCACAGGCGCCAGAGCTGCTCCTTTGAACGGCGGCTCCGGCTCTGACGACACTCCTTCCGTCTCGGCGTCCACGTCCATTGACCCCGTCCCATCCGCCAGCTACTCTCTCATCCCGTCCGCATCAGCCTCAGCCTCTCCGAACGACTCTGATGACTCTCTCAAAGTCGGGTCGATCCTTTCCGATCTGGGCATCACCCTGCCCGACGAACTGGGCGACAAGCTCAACAACATCGATTTGAGCCCTTACGCCGATTTGAACATCATTGCATTCTTGGGTTCTGTCGGAATCGAGATCACCCCTGAAACTACCTTGGAGTCTTTGATTTCTGATGTCAGGGAATGGAAAGCTGGCGGTGGTAGTGCTCCCTCCCTTGGAGAATTCTGGAATGATGGCAACGACGACGACGAAGATAATGATGATGGTTCCCAGAATGGCTGGGGATGGTGGGGCTGGTGGAACAAAAAACACCACTGGGGCCACGGCCAAGGCCATGATCACGGAGACCATAACGAGACATCTACCACTTCGGACGTCGAACAACCAAGCACGACCTCGTACTTTGGACCAGGCGAGACGCCCGTAGGTCCCTCTGGCGAATTCAGTCCTTCGTCCACTTCCACTTCCGCTTCTGCTTCTGAGAAGCCTTCGACCACTTCGTACTTTGGTCCTGGCGAGACTCCTATTGGATCCTCAGGCGAATTCGGTCCTTCCTTCACCTCATCTGAGCAAGCTTCGGTCACCTCCTACTTTGTACCCGGTGAGACTCCCGTCGGTCCCTCTGGCGAATTTAGCCCTTCGTCCACTTCGTCTTTTGATGATCAGACCGACGTGGTTGCACCTACGTTCATTTCGACAGTCACCGATGACGATGTAGGACTTCCCGGTCCTACCCTTCGAGTCTAGACCATTCATACGCTTGCCAATCGGGAGAGCGCACCCTGCAGCGGCGTTAGGACAGATCGCTGGAGACGCTGCATAGAGTGTACAGTACTCGTACGTCAAATAGAAGAAAGATGACCTGTACAATATTACTTTATCAGCAGATATCTGTATCCAATAGTTTAGTCAAATTTTATTGAAAAGGGCTTAAAATAATATAGTATCGGTGTGACGTATTTCTTTAAAGAGGCGAATGCAAGAAGTTGTTTGCTATTATTATGGTCTGACGAGGAAGCAAGTCAGCAGAATCAACGGTTGATCAATCGGTGCAACCGCCAATGAAGACAGGCCACAACGCTGACATGTAGTATTAGTCACAAATGGTACAAATGACCATTCGTCGTCAGGCGAGGGCGCATCATGGCCCAGTATGTGGATCGATGAGTCATAGACCGGGTTACCAGCTTGGAAGTTTTTCGAGGAGAGAGATTTAGATATCTATATCATCACCATAGCAAGATATATATTGTACATTACCAAGCTTCACTCGAAGCCTGTGCGTACCTGTATACCAAGGCAGATCAGATAGCTGCAATCCTGCTCTTGATACTGTACAGGTGGTCTTGATCTCCCGCTTCAAAACGCCTATACTTGGGTCTTCTTTCTTGATGGTATCGTATCGTGGTCTTATCGTATCGTGCGGATGAATATACTTTACAACGTGTTATCTAGCAGGCACAACCGGACGCTTGGGGTGTTTCCTGAGCGGGCGAAGAGACGTCGATCTCTACGGATATTGCAAGGCAAGGATGGAGTTGATCAGCGCCTTTCCTGGATGCGGCACCAGACGGGATACGCAACAGTGCGATGTTGTATCGAGCGATTAGGAGGGACAAGGCACATTCTGGTAGTCAACGCTACTCACTCGTGTTGGCGGTCTCCTTGACCTCTGCACTTCCACCAGGTAAGGCCATCGCGATCTTCTTGAAAAGAGTCTTGACGTTGTATCCGGCTTTCGCAGAAGTCTCAATTGACATCACACCAAGCTCTTTCGCTCTCTTATCGAGGTCCTCGGGCGTTACTTGACTGCGTTCACCGGGATTGGTGCGGTATATGTTTCGTCAGTATCCCGCGAATCCACGGTGATCCAGCCTGATGAGATTGTTCACACTCACCGCTTATCATTCAAATCGGTCTTGTTCCCTACCAGTACGATGATCACGTCTTGCCCACGCTCATTCCGTACATCGTCCACCCATTTCGTAGTATTCAAGAAGGATGTGCGGTCTAAGCAGGTAATTCGTAAGTATCAGCGAGAGGCATCCAAAAGGATCATAGGGCTGCTCCAGCCACGCCGAGATAGAAGGACGGTCCGCTACTCACTAGTGATGTCGTATACAATGACGGCCACCGACGAGTCTCGGATATAGGAAGGGATGAGCGATCGGAATCGTTCTTGTCTGAGCGCAGGTAGATTCAGCCGAAAAGGAAAATCAGCATACAGCCCCCTTGGGCATGATTGGATGACAGAGCGAAAGTCCAACAGGATTAGGTACTCAAAGAAAGAAAGGGGTAATGTAGGCTTACCCTGCCGTGTCCCACAATTGTAATCTTACGGTCCTGTCTTCCAGATACATGGTCTTTGACAAGAAATCGATACCTGTCATATCCAGGTGGTCAGGGAGGTACGGTGCAATTTGGTCTGTTCTCGGAAACACACCGATGGTCGCTTGATACGTATTATCAAACGTGTCATACATCTGCGGCGCATCAAGTCAAACGCTCCGTCAGCTGAGGTCCCCGGATCACAGAACACACAGATCTCCCCCTTGACGGCACTCTTGTTGCTTGATCATCTACTCGAAGCACCAACGCGCTGACGCTGAACTAAATGAGAACGAAACGTACAAATCTCGTGATCAAACTCGTCTTGCCAACAGACTGTTCACCCAAGAACACCAGCTTGAACTTCTTGAGAGGTGTGCTCGAGGATGAGAAGTCTGCTCCTCCTGCTGTTGAGGGTGTTGCGGGGCCTGACATTATTGCGTTGCGTTGCGAGCGGACGTGGGCGGGGGCGTGTGCAGAGGGTATTAGTTAGGTATTTCCTAAGGCGGGCTTCTCTGATTGGTTTCGTCTGATTCTTATCTTTGACCGGACCAGTCGTTTTGCTGGGTGTGTGTGAATATATATGAGTAAGTGGTCGGGACGAGGATGTGGAGTGTGGTCTTGTCACGGTGATAGTCTGCGGTTTAGTGATGGCAAGGAAAGTTAGACAAGTCAATTGATATGACAATGTATGCGTGATATGGATAACCGTGACGGTGCTCTAGGGACGGTTGTCGAGACGCCGAGCCACCAGAACAGCACAACAGCACAGCGCACAGCACGAGACTCTCTGAATGATTGCGGGGTTAGGCACGTGCTGGTGCTCAATTCGTTTTAGGCACGCGACACGAGACACGCGACACGCGACACCTCCTCTTTGCAGGACACCATCGACTATCAAGGTCGTAAGGAATGAGAGCAATAAATAACATGACATGCATGACGAGGACAGATGAATACATGTGCTCTCCAACAGTCATCAGATCAGTATTTCATGCCATAAAGCTCACAATCACAATCACAGGGAATCATAACCAAAACACAAATCATTCGACATGTCCCAAGGAGGATACGCAGTAGTCGATGTCGACGACGACGTGAGCTTATCGTTATAAGCACATGGCGAGCTGGAAGCTAACTGACGTATCATCTTGCCTACAGGCTCAGAATTCGCGTAGCGATGGTCTCGAGTTCAAGAGTGAGTGAGCACTGACGGGTCATCTCGCATATAGTCGAGCTGACGCTTTCCCGGTATTTTTGAGCAGCCTTCTTGCCATCGGAATCGTCCACCGGACATCGAGCGACATCGCCTGCACCGCCCGAGGTCCCATATAGCCCGTTCAACCTCGCATATTATCAGGTGAGCGCTCAATAGGCCTGGACGACCTCGGCGTGTGCCCCCTAGGCTCTGGCGAGATCCATCTTCCGTACCAGGTGCTAACAATCATATCGCTACGATGCTAATGTCGTTGCTTTCCATCTGTATCAGACTTACTTCGATGTCGATACTAACCTCGTGCTGAAACGTGTGGGGATGGCTATGATCCCTCGTCCGGGATTCATAGCAGAAGTATGCGATGGTCAAATTGATCTGTATGGTGAGTGTTTGATACCTTGAGCGCCTTTCATCTACAAACCATTGCTACAATGTATTGACAGGAGTACTGCATTTTGGCGTTGTGTTTTTAACAGGCCCGTTCTGGTCATTGACCACGTTGATCCTGGTCCTATACATCACTTCGACGCTCATAACTTCAATCACGCAATACCTCTCCTCCTCTCACGCATCTTCCAATCTCCCTTTACTGTCGACTGCAGTCTCCCTCGTCTACTTTTACGGCTTGGGCTTGCCGGCTTTAATATGGGGAGCTACAAGGTGGCTTGGAGCTGGCGAGTGGGGTGTAGCTGAGGCGCTGGGCTTATACGGATACGCAATGAGCGTTTATATTCCTATTAGTCTGCTCTGTCTGATACCTGTGGGTATATTGAGATGGGTGCTCGTTGGAGGCGGTGCGGCCAGCTCGGGCTTTTTTCTGTGAGTTACAATGGAGTATCGCTTCTGTTCAGTGCCCTCCCTAGAGATTGCGTCAAATTCCGCTAATACCCTTTCCATCATTGGTCCTCGCAGGGTTCAGAATATCTACCCCGTCCTGGCAGCAGTAAGTGTTGCAGAACATGACATAGACCTTGACACCTGACAGCAGAACCGACAAGCTGACAGGCGTTTACCCAGTCCGATCACCCTATGACCCGTTTACTCATCATCGCCGTGATCGCTTTGCACGCAGGAATGGGTTTAGCCATCAAGGTCCTCTTCTTCAGGTTAGTGATCATGCTGTCACGTTGGTGGAATCTGATTCGATTGAGAAAGCGCAAAGCTAACGGCATATTCGCTTGCACGTAAATCGCATTCTACAGCGGATCATCAATCGGACCAGACCCCATTTCAGATCCCATGTAATCCATATTCATGCACAAAATTCTATATCACATCATATCATATATATTCCAGCAGAGATCATGTAAAAAGATACAAATGTGTCAAATGTTCCTCGGTGTCATCGTCGCTTTCATAACCTATTCTTTGCCTTTTTCCTCTAAATCTGGCTGAAATATCCCCTTCTGTCGCGTCTGCCTCGGCTTAGAACGGGACATGCTGCATCTCTCCCGCGGCGAGAATATCATCATCAAACTGCGCATCATCGTCGAATGAGTCGTCTTCACCATGTTGAGCCTCGATATCGCCTTCCCCTCGTGACCGGTCGTCGAAGAACGAGTCGTGACCGCCACCCTGATAATGGTCTTCCTCGCCTTCGCCCTCTCCATCAAAGGTACCTGGCATACTGATCTGGGACTTCCTGTCGTCATCCTCAATCTCGCTTAACTCGTCCGGAGTCATAGAGGGAGCTATCAGTGGGCTAGAAGGCCGAGACGAGGGTTCCGACGTTGGAAGTAAAGGTACTCGAGACGATCTACGACCTATACCTGCAATCTTGCCCAAGACGCTGAGTCGACCCGAGGTATCTGATCGAGCAGACAAGGCGGGCGAAGGAGGTGACAAGTCGGGGATGGGAATGTCGGGTATCTCCTCTCGCCAATAGTTGAAATCCGTGTATTCAGGCTTGAATTTGGTACTGACAGGAGGGAATACCTCGTTGACCAGGTCATTCTGTATTCAAATTAGCTTGAGACTCCAAGTGCAAGGGCAGTCCGGGTTCGACTTACCAGCTGGATATAACTGCCTTTATGACCTGCAGCCTGAAGAAGCTCCGTCTTTACCACACCTGTCGAGTCAATTGTGTAAATCTTTGCCGCCTCAATTCCGACACTTCTATAACTCATAGCATCTGTAATTCGGTTACCGAAACCGGCAAAGAAGGCTTCTTTCGCCTGCGTCCCGAAAAGTCTCTGGATATCTCTTAGACAGGCCATCTTGAACAACTCGGGCTTTCGCATGATCACCTCGCTAAGTGTACTTATCAGTATGGGACGCTGCAATCAAGCGCGCATGGTAAGCTTACCGATGCAGACTCGCCATCAAACGATCTGGAGACATGATGACTGGACCTTCGGGTAGTCTGTACTGGCCCTGTATGATGGTCTTGAGATATTGTCTCGTCGCGTCGGCTTGACCGATAGCTCTGGATGTAAGGTACAGCATCTTGTAGCCGTTATTGCCGATATCTGTATACAGCTTGGCGATACCAGGATGAGTCCAGTCTCGCCCAATAGCAGCATACAGATGTCCCAACGCATCGGACCTAGAAAGCATAAAAATCAGCTTGCAAAGACAAGACGACTATGCCCTTAGCACGTACTTGGTGATGGTACCATCGATATCCGATATGACAATTTGATCAGTCTCCTCCCAGAGGAAAACTCGGGCAGTACACGTAGCAAGACCCGAGTATGACGAAGTGACGGAAAATTGAATAGTATTGGGTCCCGATTTCAGTGACAGTTGTTTCTGTGAAAGCCGTCAGCCTACTACTGACACCGCGTACATGCTCAAACTTACCAGTTGATCCGAGGACAATCGTAACGTTTTGGCATATTGCTTGCCATCTGGCACCTCAATTGGGGGTTCCTCAGCGTCCGATTGACCCTGAGCTTGTGGTTGTGGAAACGCGTTGTCAACAGGCGGAGTGGAATTCACCGGAGGAGTAGCGGTCGTAGGTGTTTCTGGAGCGCTGACCCCAGTTGTTCCACTCTGACCTCTCCTCCACCATCTGGACCACCCGTATCCTGACGATGTTCGGTTTGGCGGCACACTAGAGACTCCGATATCTGACAGTGACGGCAGAGTGGGGCTGGAAGGCGGTGGCAAGAGTATTCGGCGGTACATCGACAGAGCATACAATAATCGGTAATCGGTTGACCAGGTGCGATACGTGTCGTTGTATTTGATGATCAGTCGAGGATCGTCCACCACGGTTGGGTCTTCGATGAAACGCTGGAATGTCACTCTGCCTTTGTTGAACTCCTCTTCTTCCTCTTCCTGCCGTGACCCATCGCAGATAGCTAGTTCGAACCGGTGAGACCGGTCTTGTACTTCTAATACGAACATGTGCGGGTTTTCCTCTACGTTCTTCAGCTTGCCGACCGGTCTTGATGCGGGTCCAGGCAGTTCAGCACCTGGAGGACCCGAGTTGCTCCTTTCCATGTGCATATGATGTCGTCTTCCCCAATCCCACTGCATGTCCATCGCTGTCCTTGTTGGTGAGCTAGCAAGGTCGGACTCGTGATCTTGAGGCGGCTCTGACTGACCACGGTCGAATCTCCGTGATATAGCCTGGGGAGTGATGTGAATGTTGGCTAGAGCGGCGGGTAAATCGGGATCTGAAGCTAGTTCGGGGGGAGGAGATGAAGTGGGGGTATCATCAGGATCAGAGAAAAGCTCCGGGTCCGTGACACGATTCGTCGGCATAGGCGGTCGAGTTTCGTCAAGGGGTTGCACTGCTGCCAGTAAATCTTGGATGAAAGTCTCGACAGCCGGATCATTATCTTCTGGTGGTGGAGATCCCGGATTGGGAGTTCTCGAACTATGATAGCCTGCCATGTCCAGCACAACATCGCGACCATACAAAACAGCGGGACCTTCTCCTTGACCAGGCTTGACTTTCGGTAGCAAGTCCTCAGCTTTCGAGGCGCTTTGTCCAGCTCTCAGTTCGTCAAGATGGGTTAAGCTGTGATCACGGCTGGGTAGGTTGGCTTCTTCACCAGGCTCGGTGGCAACGGGATTGGATTGGGAATCCGTAGTCGATATTATCGGCTCATCCTGATCTTTCGCTCTCGCTTCATCGTTGGGTTTCTCAGCTTTCTGAGCTTCGTGCGGTGGAGATCCTTCACGACTGGTTGATGGCGAGGAGGACAAGAAAGGGATAGATGGAAGGAGCGACGAAGCTGAGTTGACGATAGCAGAGGTTTTGCTAACAGGTCGAGGTTTAGGAGATTTATTGGTAGGTGCTGCGTTCAAATCCAAAAATTCTACTTCGTCAAGGGGGTGTTCGTCATGCGGTACTCGCTTCTCGGTTCCCCCAAACGGCTCTTGGGTAAGCGATGCCCTGGGTTCCGCCTCGGGAGTGTCCCCTTCGTCGGCATCGGTCGGTGGAGGAATCTCAGCCTACACAAGTCAGCTATACGGTCCGATGCATGATGTCAAACACAGCATGGTCCGTCGCTTCATACTCACTTCAGTGGGCATGACGACAGGACTCGTCAAGAGATCTGCCGGTACTTGCTCATCCGTCTCAACCACAAAGAACGCCTCCCCGGTCTCTCCAACTTTCATCCCAAATGGCGCTATATGCGGTGCCGGCAGATTATTCGGTAATCGGATCGTGACCCGTTTCTCGGCGGCTCGAAGCACCTGCAGTTTGCCGAATCGGACGTGAAAAGGTGACGAAGATAGGGTGACATTGCCCTCAGAGTCTACATGACGAACCACGATCACATCGATCGCTCCTGATAATGTGGCCGGGTTGATACCGGAGTCTGCAAGGATGATCATCCTCCAGTCAGCTGGTATGCAAGTTGGAAGCATGAATCGCGATACTCACAGTAATTATACGCTTTGGAAAGATACTGCATTTTCGTTCGAGTATCTTACGTTCAGTCAAGGTCGACAGATTGCCCCAAAGGCGAGATACAAATGGTCAGGGACAACCTTTGGGGCGATCACGAGGTACGTTCTCGCCAAAGTATCGCGCGTTAGGTATCGATCCAGTCGCGAACAGATTGACCAGAACGAGTCCTGTGTCCTTAGTTTATATATCCGATGTCGATTCCAATGAAAGAAGTAGAGTATATGAGTACACAAAGAGCCAAGAACATCGACGTGCTAAGACAATTGTTGTCTTGTTATGGGGACATGAAGGATGAATGGTTCACTTCACTACACGGCATTCATGTCAACGTCTCTACCCGAAGCTAAGCTACGGTCAATGGGTCAATGGATTAGTCACGTGACATTCCATCTGAGCATCTGGGCGTAGTAGTTACATCTGGGTATACCTTTTGGTGGCAAATCAATACCCGCACCTGTGTCCTTTGTGTCCTCTTCGTTCAACGTCTGTGAATGTGCCTGTCTACTGAAAAGCGTATCGACCTCGTTCATGCATGTATGGGAAGAATGGCAATGTCAAAATGAGTAGAATGAAAGATAGGTATTGTGATAATGATCATGATGAGGTACGGAGAATCACAACAAGTAAGACTGGCTAAATAGAACTTAAAAATAGATGGATTCCATAGATCGTGCTGCGTCCTTTCCTGACGTTGACGGGGCAAGACATCTCGTAACACCCCCTGACACAGCTTCCATCCCCTCAGCCCCCCCCTCAGCAGGAGATGCAAGATATCATAAGAACAAGACGAGTGTGTTTTTATACTACAACGTCCATCCTGACTTAGAACAAGATACTGATGAACTTCTGGTACTTTCCCTCGACCTTGAACCTTTCCCTGTCGATAGCCTCAAGCTCATCCAGTTCTCGTAGACCGGTGTCAAAGTCAATCTCGGCCAGAGGTACCCATTTTGTCTTCTTTACAACCTTCCAACCAACCAAGCAGAGTGAGAACAGCATTAATGCTACACACGACGAAGGAGTGACGAATTGAGTCAGTTTTGATCTCACGCGCGGAGCGATCCGATGCACACGAAGTGAACAAGCTCTACTTACAAACATAGGCGACGAAGAAGGTGGAGGTATCCCAGTTACCCTTGAGGAAGACAGGGAAACCGTTGAACTGAGAGGGAACAAGGGATCATCAACAACTGGACCAGTGGAAGCAGTAAAAAGTGGGAATTTTCGAAGCTCACAATCAAGACCAAAGTGAGGAAAACCAAGCCATACCATGACAAGTATGGCTGAAGGGGAGCTCTGTAAGGGAATCCATCTCTGGTCCTGCCTTGGGCTTTGAGACCGTAATAGAACCGCAGATATGACAGGAGGATACCCCACCAAGTAATGATACCGGCGGTCGCAGAGATGTTGTAAAGCCAGTTGAAGGCCACTTCTGCCTGTTCACCACCAGTGTTCATGTAGGCCAAGACGCCAAAGAGGCCGGTAACGACGACACACCAAATAGGAAGACCTCGCTTGGTACACTTTCGGAATATTCGAGGCGCTTGGCCCTCGAGAGCAAGGGCGTAGAGGGTTCTCGAGGCAGCGTAAAGATCTGAGTTACCGGCTGACCAGGCGGCGACGAGGATGACCGCGTTTACAATACTGGGAAGGGCCTTGATACCCGCATTGTTGATGGCGATGACGAAAGGTGAGGCGGCGGCGTTGCCTGAGCCGTTGAGAAGATTGGGCTCGGTGTAAGGGACCAAGACGGAAATGGCAAAGATGCCCATGACGTAAAAGAAGACCAATCGGAAGAAGACTCGCTTGATAGCTCGAGGAACAGTTCGTCGGGGGTTCTCTGCTTCTCCGAGGGTGGTGGCAATGATCTCTGTACCGAGGAAGGAGAAAGCGGCCTGAACGAAGACATTCCAGAAGGCGAGGAATTGACCCCACGACCCTTCGATAATATCTTCACCGTGGTTGATAGTGATGGAGGCAAATGCTCCAGGGTTTCTCCAGTATCTGAAACCAATCGCGTCGTGGTTTGGTCCACCGCCGCACATGAGGATGATGGACAAAATAATCAAGCCGACGATGGTGACGACCTTGACAGCCGAGAACCAGAACTCGGTCTCTCCGTACACTCGAGCGCCAAACAAGTTGACTACCCAGATGAAAACGAGACAGACGGTCATGTATACCGCGGCGTTGGTCGTTGTGTCCCAATACGAAATAACGATAGCCGCGGCGACGGCCTCGACGGGGATGGTAACGGCCCAAGAATACCAATAGTTGATACCAGTCGCGAAACCCAATGCGGGGTCAACGAACCGAGCGGCATCTGCAACATTGGGTCAGATATGATGGTATGATTCGAGGAGCAAAGCTGATCAACTGACAGTGAGTGAAAGCTCCAGATACGGGATACAAGGCCGCCATCTCTCCAAGTGCTACCATCATCGAGTATCTGAAACGGGAATCAGCCGGGGGGTCATGTACAGCCAATGACATCGAGCACACTCACACGATGGAAGACATGAAGATGTAACCCAACCACAGTCCTACAGGTCCACCGGAAGACAAAGCGGAACCGGAACCGACGAATAAACCTATGCAAAGATTATGTAAGCCCCTTTCGTAATACTACAACCTCAAGATTGGCCCGCCACCATAGCTAAAAAGCCTGTCGACCAAGTCATCGATCGCCTGCATGCATGTGACGTGTACCCACCCGTTCCGATAGCACCACCGAGCGCAATCATAGCCATATGTCGCTGCTTGAGGGTTCGGTGCACCGTTCCATCGGTCTGGTTGGCAGCTGAGGTAGTGTCCATACATCGTATGCGCGGTCAGCCAAAGGCTGTTGCAGGCACCGAGCAGGTGACAGGCAGTTTTTCCTGGTCTTCTGCCGCACCGCGCTCCCATCTCCGTTACAGGAAGGCTGTTTAAGCAACTCACCAGGACCATCGACCATAAGATTATGTCCGCTGTATCCAGCCTTCTCTCCCCTGTCGCCATTGATATCTCCCACGACGGCATCGGCCTCCGTATACTTCTTGTGTGGCGCATAATGGGCATATTCAGCCGTGGGCAAACTTGACGAACCCGCGTCGGAAATTTTTTCGTGCTCGTCGGCCATCTTGCGTTGCGTTGCGATGTGCGCGGTGCGTTGGAGCGTCGATTTACTATTTATTGTAAAGGTCGAAGATGGGAAATGAATGATTGTTTAAAGCAAGATACGAGTAGATGGGGTATAATTGACTGATTCGAGATTAAACGCCAATGCTGTCTGTCTGTCTGTCTGCTTTTGCCTGTATGCAGTAACGAAAAGCTGTTTCGAGCAATGGAGCAATGCTCTGTATGCCTTTGCTTTGGTTGCTCGTGTGAGGTGAGGGGTGGTGTGGTGTCTTTGGCGTATGGTGAGGTTTCGTTTCGGTCTAGATCGGATATTCCCTCTTCCAGCGCTTACTACCCAAAACCAAGAAAAAAACTCGCTTAAGGCAGTCAATCGCCCTTAATTGCTGCTTACACCACGAGGTCTTTCACGTATACGTAAATGGTTTTGCTATTGCTCTCGTTTCGCGAATCAGATGGATGGATTGCTTGTAATGGATGCGGTGTCGTGTCGTTTGTCAGTAGAAGAAGTGGGAAGATGCGTGCGGTTGATGACACGACAATTTAGGGGAGTTTGTTATTGGTTCGACAGGTGGTTGAGCGGAACGACGATCAAGTGATCTAGGGGAGCGTTGTTGTTTCGTTGTAGTGTGATCATCCAACGTGTTTCCGGTCTTATGGATGCGACGTCAGCCCTCTCGACATCGGTTCATATACCTCCCAGGCGCTTATCATGCATTTCAGACAAGCGAATAACGTACGGTGTCTCGCTCCACATGACCACGATACCAGCTAAGAAAGATAGCGCGGCGACCTTATCGGCCAGTAAGCAGGCTAGCTGCCCTGCGTTCCCCCTCTTCTCTTCTCAATCACGTCATCACCATCTTTACTTGTTTCTGCTGTGCGTCCATCCCGTCCAATCATGAGGCCTCCTTGGATGTTTCGTTAGTACCATGAGATACGGTCATCCGGGGAGTCGCAGGTGGATGGAGATAGAGGCTTATCTGGTCCTTTGTACCATGCAAATAGCGCAAGCATGCATCCCCTCCGACGGGATGATGGCGCACATGACTGTGAATTACATGCGGTTGAAACCTTCCCACCAGAGAAGAGAGAAGAGGTCTCGTAAGACCGGAAAGGACGCATAGGAGAGGAAGGTTTGGGCTTTGCTGGTCATTTTGCCCACCGTGTGCTTCTTTCCCTAAAATAGACGCCATCTGACCTTTGCCGAACTCTTCATTTAACCTTACGAGATCCAGCGCAGAGAAAGAAAACGGACGGGCGGAACCTGCTTTTCCCGTGCGACACGAGAAGCTGCTTAGAGCCCCAACCCACCGCGCGTTGGGACCTGTTTTACCGTTTTACCCTGTAGCTTTAGTGCAGATGCAGATATTCTCCGCATGATCGAATTCTGGCTCTACATGTCCAGTTCACTACTTTTCCTTCCGGTTTCGCAGGACAGCGATTGAACTTTCTACATTAGCCAATAGCGCTCATAGAGAGCGACGTTTCGATTGGAGTGAGAACGATGTGATGTCATGTCTCTGGATTGGTACATTGGTACCGTAGATAAGCAATTTCCTTCGCATGGCTGCTACTGCACCACCGATGACTGGCTGTAGAGAAGATAGGAGATAAGCAAATCTTGATGGTCATGGTCGAAGAATGCGTGCATGACAGCTATTCAAGGGCTTGCATCGTGAGAACGTGTCCCGAGGTAGACGGACGCTGCAGTCATTGTGTCTCTGCGTGCATCGTCGTACGAATGCATAGTGCCAAGCTGCCGCGCCTTCATAGATAGAAGACATCACTTACGACATTCCATCTATCCATCCACAAAACATCACCTGCTCACGTGCAAGGTACATAAAACGAGGGATCCGTCCGTTTGCTGAACGTACGTACGGCTAACGAATCGGGCCGGGTTACCGCGTGCAGTACGTTATATCGGGGCATCACCAAGCAAGCTAATTGAAGACAGTGGGCGTGTGTGGTATAGTCTTCGCTTGGATGTGATGCTCGGACTTCGGCGCGGCGCTTGCGATTACGAGGGCGTTTGGACACATTACCCAGACGGTAGAGAGCTTTCCCACGGGCAGGATAGCATGACACTAGACGAAATCACGGAGGGGTGTCTATGGCAACGTAGATAGCCTGGCTCAAGCGTCGGGAATGCCGCTGGATCCTCATGTGTCGTGCTGCACTGATGATCAGACGATAACAGCTGACTTTGCACAGTCTGGGGCCTGTAGCTGTTCTGGGTGTCAACATCGATTCGTATGCACAATACCTCAGGTGCATTCAGTGCCCGGCTGACATCCCAAATCGAAAGGTCATGCTAAGTCGCGCTGACCACTTTGGGAAGTAAGACCGTCGCTGCGCGCTTACCATCCGTCTCCATGTAAAGCTCCGTAATCTGCCCTTGGGCGTACACCACAAGGACGACTTCGAGCAGAATGAGAGGAATGCTTCGGCGAGAGATGTATTTGGCCGTCGCCGAGGTAGAGTTGAATTCCGGATCAGACCATGCCATGCGTTGAGAGTAAGGGCGGTCATGTCCGCTTGAGTGAAAGTGGAGGATTGATCAGCTGATTAAGCATGGTTTATGAGCTTTGTCAATCAGACCCTGAATAGATCGGAGGGTGGAGGGTGGAGGGTGTAGGGGGTCACTAGAAGATGATCGACAACCGTGGTCAGAGTGTTGCTCGGATGTGCATGTCAATAAGCGCAAGGGTGGCATCGCCGACGGCTCAACATGACTCGGACACGAATCTCAATCTCTCTATCGAAACGAGGACGGTCTCGTCCTGAGTGGTAGCTAGCTGGCTGGTGGACCGGTTGTCATTTCAATGCAGGGGAGGGCCGAGTTGCAAGGTATAAAAAGCGTCAAAGTCAAGAGGAATTGAAGTCGCACCCCCATCAGCGCATGTAGCAGCAATTGACGACTACATCAACCCACACCCAGCATCTAAGCATCTTGAACCAATCGTCCACCACAAACCACCCCACCACCACCACTACAATGGCTTCAATCACTCCTACTCCCCTTCCTGCACCAAGGAAGATCATTGCCGCCCACTCTCCTACTGGCGAGCCCATCATCATCGACGAGACCACTCCATTCCCATCGGATGAGCCTCAGCTCCGAGCCCAGGTGGGATACCTACAGCCTGGATTGATTGGGAAGCCTGACAAGGCTATCGAGTGGGCTGGAGTGAAGCCTACGAAGATCTCCCATGACGATCAGGTCTCGCTTCGATGGGTCGGTGAGTTCACCGCGTGGATACCCCTACTAGCCTGTTGCACGGTCGAGTGAGACATCAGCTGAATCGCGAGTGATTGATCGTGTAGATGTACCGCCAAAATATGATGGCGCCTTGCATTTCACCAACACGTTCGACTACCTCATCGTCACTCACGGCGAGCTCGAGATGGCCCTTCACGATGGCAGTACCAAGATTGTCAGGGTGGGAGACGCGGTCGTACAGATCGGAAATATTCACGCTTGGAACAATAGAACTGATCAGTGGGCTCGTGAGTACTCAGTCGTACTTTACCGATTCTTCGATTCGACAGCTGGCTGACGTACACGATTTCGGTCGTTCTCTTGCCCGAGCAGGATTCGTCGGAGTGGTGGTGCCTTCTGAGCCTGTTAAAGTCAATGGTCAAGGTCTCGAACAGCCTCCTTTGAATGGTTATCATGCTCAATTCTGATTAGTTGGAGACGCGATATCAATGATATCCGTCTTGCTCAGGAGTCCATATGGGAAACAAAATTCATGCCCGGAACGGGAACACACCAGGAAGGAAATGCAAATCTTACACTTACAGTGCATCCAGAAAGTTTTGAAACCGACCTTTCCCACTTTTTCACGACACTGACAAGTCTCTGACTAAACCAGATACATCATCTCATGACTTCATCGATACCATAATGCCGACCACGATGATGGCAATAAGCAGGATAGTAAAGGCGGTGAATCCCCACATGCACTTCTTGGCGTATTTGAGCTCAGTCTGTAAAGGTATGCATTCAGCTGACGCCCTTGTCTGACAGGGCGTGAAGGCCAAGGCAGCTCAGCTCACCTCTCTGAGGATGACGATCATCTCTTCCAGCTTCTGAGCTTTCTCGGCATCCCTTTCCTCTTCGATCGGTTTCAAAGGTATCCACATACTATAGATTGATTGCGCAAAAGGGACCAATCATCAGCACTGATAGTTTCGCTTCACCACAGGACTGATCTGAGGAAAGTCGAGGGAGGTTGACTTACATGCACATCCCGATGAACCATAACAAAGGGCACAAGAACCCCCATCTCCACAAGGCTCTAGCAAGCGTCTTGGGCTCGGTCTCGGTCTCCTTTGCGTACGAAGGCAGATCTTCCATCATATTCGACTGTAAAGCCGAAGGTCCGGCTGAGGAGGCACCGAGCCCGCCGCTTAGATCAACGAAGGGACCTTGGGATGGTTGAGCGGCGTATGAAGGTGAGGGATGTGGAACATGATCACCGGCGTAAGAAGGTGGTCGAGAAGCGGAGAAATCGATGCTTGTGTTATATTGCTCCGGGGATAGTGGTACGCGTGAAGTGGACGGCAAAGGTGGGTCTACAGGAAGGACGTATCGTGGTGGCTCGCTTGATGAAGACGAGGAATCAGCTACGTTGCCAGTGGCGGCACACAGAGGAGCTCGCGGGGTGATAGGTCGTGAGATTGAAGGGGTGATGGGCAGCGGTTCATCGTACACTACCTCGCCGTTTCCACTCAACTCCAAGGCCAAGTCTTCGGGAGTGAGAGGGACTGGTTTTCGCCTGATGGACGCCGTCGATTTTCTGTTGACGATTCGTGGTCGAGTCGAAGTCTTGGGTGTAGACGGTGCTGTAGGCTCAACTTCATGAGGCGTATCATCGTTGCTGCTCGATGACGACGACGATGGTGATGGTGTGGAAGGGAGCGGTGGGGGAGGTGTAGAGTTTTCGTACGAGTCGAAAGTAAGTGAAGACGGATCAGAAGCAGTTGCTTCGAGAGTCAATCGTCTGATGGATCGAGGTGGTCGAATCGGTGTGGTAGGTTCCGGCGTGGGTGCGAGAGTGTCGTTGATCATTGTCGATGACAATTTTCGCTTCCGTTATGCTCGAAGTGATTTGGTGTTTCAAAAAAGCTATAAAGGCTTATTATTCTATGCGGTATGTCGCTTGATGGGCTTGATGGATGGGGAAAATATATGCATTCTACCATTTTACAAGCCGGGTAGATATACCCCACAGAGTCCCTTCAGAAGCTCGTCAAATACCCCTCTTAGTCCTCGTGGGCCTTTCATCGCTCAATCCGCTTCACCATCTCGTCGGTGCTTTTCAGCTTGAAATTTGTGTACGAGTGGTGAGTGAAGGCTGAAGGCTGATTGAGTGCCTTTACAGACGCCAATAAATCAGATTATTATAGGATAACACAGGATCAAAGGAATCCTTTTCGCCTTCACCCACTCGTCGTCTCGGGTATTTGTTTTGATAGATCATGCATGATGCAGCAGCGTGCATCGATTACCAGTTTTCAAGCAGCCACACGCACACATGTATCTGTGATCTGTGATTGTTACCAGGAGACAGAGGGAGAGTAGTAGTGTAAAAACGCCATGTATGTCTATACACACGCGGGACGGGCGGACGATCATAGCTCACTTTACTCGCGTGGTTCAGGATCAGGAACCTCACTGTCGATTGCACGAGCATCCATCCATCAAATCCCCCTTCAACGTCTGATCACTCACTCTCCATATATCACCGTTTGATCGCTGCCTTTCGAATGCGTTCACAGCCGGAAGAAGTAAATATTAACATCTTAGATTGCATACTCGTACAGTGCACTGCGTACAGTAGCTACATCGATGAGCCTGTCGAATCAGATTGATACAGCTAGCAAAATTTCACCATATTGATCTTCGCACAGATTGACCCTCTCTCTCGCACTGGCCCCTCCCGTACTCCAGTTCCTCTCGCCTCCACACACGCGTTACGCGTCGTTCAGTGACCAACATGTCGCAATTTCACCAACACCGTTCTCCTTCCCTCCTTCGCAACTGAAAAAGGTATATGGCAACGCTTTAGACGAGGAATCTGAATCCCTTCTGCATAGCCTGCGCATCTTTGACAGTAGTACTTTCCAGCGCGGCGGCAGCTTGGAGCGTATCACCATGTTCCTCGAATGCGCGCTCGCCAATCTCGAGTCGTCGGTTCGCAGAGACCAGGATTTGACGGAACCAAACGTTGAGCTAGAGTGAGGGATACTGCGGTGAGTAAGAGCTGACAACAAAATGCAGTCGGTCCGAAAGGACACTCACAGCGATGGTCGTTCCGAACATGGCCAGCACAATTCCATACGACTTGACGAAGCTCCTAAGATGGCACAGGGATATCGGCATTTCAGCGGACGCCCCAGAATGCAGTCAAAGTAGGAACCTCAGACTTACGGTCCGTACTTGTTAGGCCATACGTACTGATACGACGCCACTCAGTTTTGGGTCAGCGACTACAGTATGCCGACGGGAGGAGTGGACACTTACACTGCCAGCAATATTACCAGTTTGCGAGAGCGCGTTCTGCGGGTACATTCTCAGAGGTCAGCTTTGCAACCTCCCACATATCCATAAGATCGGTATTCTTCCGGATATACAGTACTCACCATGAATGCAAGCGCTACTGCTCGCTTGGCTGGAGGCCGGGGGAACGAGCTGCTCATCCAAGTGTACATCTGGCCGGAGCGCATCCATCAGCTTTTCAAACGATAACCTGTTGATTGCTGTTTGGCTGACTCACGATGATGTATCCCGCATACGAGCCAGCTTGGAGGAAGAGGGCAACATATCTTGCAGCCTTGTTCGAAGGTTTAGTCGCTAAACTCGCGTGGTCCCGGTCAGTTCCTGGCGCCTACTCGTTTTTTTTTTTGCTTTCTTTGAAAAGACGAGCACCGACTCACCCATGGAAATGATAAAGCCTACGATACCCATGATCAACGGCCAAGTGGAATGCCAGAACTTCTCCTTGGTTCGATCAGAGTGCCATGAGTTGATCAAAGCGAGCATGCAGGAGAACTATTGATGCGTTCGTTAGCTGCATGACATAGATTGTACGGACTGGATCGCAAACATACCACCCAAGGTGGTGCAGCAAGCAGGAGTGTCTCGGTCGTGCCGTAACCCAAAGTCTTTGTCTGCGAGTATAGTCCGTCAGCTTAACGGCTGGAGCCAAGCTATATAAGATTTAGGCGGGTGATACTGACAAGTGTAGGGAAGTAGCTATTGTAATCAATGTCCGAACATGTATCAGCTATCCTCATCCACGTTGTTTTTTTGGCCATGTGGATCTGTCGCTCACATGTTGAAAGACAGGCCAGTCACACACGCCGTCAGACTAAGCATGAGAATATAAATCTTCCAGTCCTACATGGCCAAAGATGAATCCCAGTCAGCTTTCCGAATCTTGGTTGGCGATACATGCATGACACGAATTGCTCTTGCTCACCTTGAGCGCCATGACTAAACCGGTATACCATTTATCCTCGTGCGAATCACTGTCGACCTCCCCTACGTCTTCCAGCATTCTAAGCTGTGCGACCTGGATCTCTTCTTCGGTGAATCCACGCTTGGAGTTGTGCGGGAAATCAGGCAGCATGACCATTGCTACCAATGCGAAGAACATTGTGAGGGCACCTTCGACTGATTTCATCAAACGATATCAGGTTATCTCTTCTCCTCAAGCCTCAATGTAATGCAATTCCTTTGTATGGCCAATGATGCAGAGGCGCCGACGAGATTCCATACACTTACTGTAGAAGAGCCATCGCCAAGCTGCATGGCCCAACTTGCCGTCCATGTTGGCCAGTACACCAGCAGCGATCAACGATCCAAAAGCGTTCGAGATCAGATTACCGCAGTACAGGATCGTGTATCGAAGTGAGATCTCGTCTTTCTTATACCATTTGCTGTGGCATCGCGTTAGCTCAAGAATCGAAGCCTTATGGCACTGAACCTGAGGCTCACCTGATTATGAATAATGCTCCAGGCAAGAATGCCGCCTCGACCATTCTGCAAAGATAATCGTGCTATCAGCTCGCGGCACGCACACTGCATAGTGGTGTCCAGTCCCCAATCCGCTTCTTTAGGCATAACATGAGAGGGGGCATATCCGACTCACCCCAAGAATAGTCGGGTGAGGAGCGCGCCGACAAAGTTATGGCAAACACCAGTGAGGACACTGATCATGCCCCACTGCGAAACAGCCAAGTTCGCAAGTCACTCATGTCATCAAAAGGCCCGTCATCTTCAGTATATCAGGTGCAACATTCTCGGCCTCATGTGTGTGGATCAGGCAAGCAAGTCACTTACGATTAGCATAGCCGAAGGGATGTAAAGTGACGGTCTCCCGATTCGATTCTGTTTGCCATCAGAAAGAACAGGTCAAGACAATTCAGTTCCAGGGGTTTGCGTTGAGGCTATCGACATAGCAATGATCATGGTAGGGACACTCACGAGAAGCATATTCGACGGAACTGAATGAGGTCATATCCACGAAAACAGTGTCTTCCTATCAGTATTCGCTCTTCTGGTCTCCCGACGACGGGTGACAGGTGACCAAAGATAGACACGAGACATACCTTGGAACAAGATATAGCCAACCTAGTACATCGCGATCCACAACACGTTGTCAGTCCGAATAACAAGGGAATCAATTGCCTTATTAACTGAGAGACTTGAAATTCATTCAACTCACGTATAAGATCGACAGAAGAGTTTGAAACTCGTTTTCCTTGAGATTAAGGTCCCTCTCAAAGCCCTGTGAAACCGATCGCAACACTCAGCACAAGACAAGGGAAAGGGATTTCATGCACTGCTCATACTTCGGTTTCGAACATGAATAGAGGCTCAACCCACCTTGAGCCTTGCTGCTGCCGCATTGTTACGGTCGATATAGTTCCTATGTTCACGGGGTTTCAGTGCTTGGTTCGTGATCTGCAGTGATGATCTTGGAAAGGAAAGCTCACAGAACTGCATGTAATTAATATTAATATCGATGCGTTAGCGAACAGATCGCGTACCTCTAATCCTGCAGATAATGCTAGGGCAGGTAGCAGGTATCCTATACGTACTGTAGATGATAACGAGGATACTAAACCTCCCGTCCAACTTCCTCTTCAACCTCTTCTCAATGGCGATCCTCCGCTCCGTACCTTGTGCAAGGGACAAATCTCCCTTTGCGCCCACAGCTTCCAAATTCCCCTGAATCGAAGGTGCGTTGGAGTTATCTTCCAGGTGTTCGTGGAACCGCGAATCGCGTGGTTTCAACTCTGGCCGATCAGCCTGCGAGGCAGTCGTATAGCCTGCACTTGATTTCTCCATCTTGAGGTGCGTTCTTCTTCCAACCGTGCTCGAATAAGCGATTTGGTGCAACTCCAGTTACTCGCGTTCGAGTTCTATTGCGCTGTACGCTGTACGCAAATGATTAGAAACTCTGGGAATCGATTATGCCTGATAAGTAGAGAGTATGCTATAGAGTATTTGAACCAAACAAAAAGGTATGGGTTGGGGGGCGATCTCGTTATTGTGTTCCAGCAGATCATGCATATATTTTAAGCCGAATCGCATCTCTACGTTAGTCCTCGATACGAAAATCTCATAATTTGGATCTTGACATCACACCGAAAACAGACTCCACTCTCAAAACCAAAGTCTCAATGTCTCAATGACGATGATCAGAAGACAGAGCTTGAATTTTGTATTTCGATTTCCGTCTCGTAACGGGAAAGAGCAGCGGAACCGAGAACAACATACTTGACTGCAGCATGTCTGAAGAATCCTGGATAAAGTTTTCTTGGAAATTTTGGACAAAGGTCAGCTGAGCATGGGATATGCTTCCCATTCTTTCGTTTCGGAAGCAGAACACGTCGTGCTCTAACTAACTACTCTGCACGGGATCCCCACTCTCTCTTTCTCTCTCTCTTGAATCTCTTGATCTCTTGAAATCTTCTGATCCTCCGTCCATACATTGTAAATCGATGGAAGTCGGTCCGGCGGGGCGACGGTGGATCCCCACTATCTCCCTCCCTTTCCTCCCTGAGGTCATATCCAGTACTCTCACCAATTAGCTAACAGCATAAGAGGGTTTTGCCAAGAGAGCCTCCCCGGCACAAAATAGAACTAGCAATGAACGGCATCACGCGCTCTCGCGCTGAACATCATCAGTTTTAGTCCGTCAACGACGTCATTGTATGTGTGCACTCGTTGCACGGCGTGGAATGAAACCAACTAACCGGGGACCGGGGACCGGTGATAGCCGAATAATCAATACCGCCTGTGACTTCTAAGATTCAAAGACTCGGCTGCCTCAGTTGGGTCTTCCAGGTAGAATAAGAGTCCTGTTGGCAGCGTATGTGCCGATGCTTGCACAACGACAACGTCAACCTGATGCAGTAGCCAAATTGACATCGAAGACTCGGCAGACAAGCCCTTAGAGCTGTGCGAAGCTCACAGAATCAATGATCGAATCATCGGCACTCCATCATAGGCGCACTGGTGATTGACTGTGGACTAGCGGCACAGTGCTCGATCGCCCACAAGGTTCAGACCATAGCCAAGCACGATACGTGTTTGTCCTTTTGGATAGGAAGAACGCGTCTGCGCGGCGCAGGGGGAGGATCGATCCAAATGGGAGAGGATTCGCTGAATCAAGGATACCTCCTGTCTTCTCTCTCAAGAGTCAGCTCGCTCTGCCTCTTCTTATGACCACTGAACCGATCGTCGAACCTACATCGACTGACTGCGCAGAGCGGACGGGATGCTGGCGCCCATGCCGCGCAGACTTGTGAGAACGAAGATTTTTTGCAAATGTTGATATAATCACGTCCCCCCTTATTCTCATCTACGGCCATAGAACATATAAAGCACCGCATCCCGTCCGCTCTGCGCAGTTTAATATGTGTATCGCTCGGTTAGTACCAGGGTGGGGGACCACCTGGGAATCCCGGGTGCTGTAGTTTTATTGTTTTGTTTTTTGAATCATCAATAAAATCGCAAGAATGAAAGAGAAATCGTCAAAGAAGAATGCAAAAGATGTTGTTGGAAAGTCGTTGGCTTTTGCTTTTTTGATGGTGACGATCACGACCAGGGTACCCCGAGAAGTCAGTTACCATCAAAAAGAAACAAAAGGATGCACACACGGACACACTGCCCTAACCCTGATGTGGCACTTGACGCGACGCGCTGGAAAATCACAGAGCTATATATATATGCACGAACACACAACTATAAGTATCATATATCATATGTCACGACATGCATGGTCCTGTAGCATCCATCGTCGTGTGCTAATATGCTAACATGCTGGGACATATTCAGATCGCACCGACTCTTGGACCTCATTGGGGCCTCATATGTTATCGATCTGCTCGTCTACTCGCATGCACCATAAGAAACCATAAGGCTACCCCTCCTTTGCGCAAACGTTTGATGACATCGAGCTTAGTTGGATGACTTTCTATTGACACTTTTAGATGATGACAACAAGACAAACACAAACATACTAACAATAGTTCATCTCGTTGATTTACACTACAACTCTCCCTATCATTTCTCTCGCAGTCAACTTATCGTTCTTTCTCGAGTAGCCTCTTTGTATAGAGTACCTGTCTTCTTGATGCCCTTCTTGACTGGATTGAATACCACCCTCTATAAACAAGCCTAATCGGGACTAACATATCAACAACAACATCCATCACTGTTAACCCCGCTCATCATTATATCACCTATTCACTATCAACATGACGTTCAGAGATAGCTTCATCTCCGCCACCAGTTCCGATACCTACCCATCCACCATGTCCAGTCTGTCAGCCTCGGCTTTGGGGCTGACAGATTCCCCCTTGCCGCCGAGATTACGCTCAGTTAATTCCTCAGCCCCTTCATCACCAGGCCCTGCCCAGAGCACAATGCGTACTCGTGCATCCCAACAACAGCTTCGACCGGCCGCCTCTAGAACGTCGCTGTATCAAGAGGCAACAACAAAGGCAGCCACTCGTGTTGTGCAACAGCAGATGTCCTCAGAGGGTCTGCGAAGTCCACCCCCGGAATCTTCCCAGACCAACTTGAAAGCTGGTACCAATACTCCGCAGACCGGCTCAAGACCGACTTCCAGGCTGGGCAACAACGCTGCGGCGATGCCTTCGAGACCAGCCACGACTAACCCTGTCAAAGCAGCTGCTCAATCTACTGGTGTTCCAGGCTCACCAGTCAAGACAGCTTCAAGTGGCCAACTGGCTCGAGCACGACCCGTACAAACTCAGCGAGCTCAGACCGCTCAACCAGCCGCCGCTGTTCCTCAGAAAACACCCGCACCCCGACAAGCCATCCATCGAAAACCGCCGCCTTCTCCGTCGTACACTGAGAAGTCTTTCGCGGAGGAATGGGAAGATGAGCTCGTCCAGAACGCCAAACACCTTCATCTTGGGCCTGCGGTGGTGAGTAGGAAAACTACAGGAATGGAACGTGAGAGGGAAGAGCAGAGGAAGAAGGATCTTGAATGGGAAAGGATGGGTGCTTGGGAGGTAGGACAAGACTCGGCGAGGGAGGCAGAGGATCGAGCCAGAAGGGAAGTGGGGAGAGACATCGGTAAGTCATTATTACAATCTAGACTATTCACACACCTACAGCCTTCGGCGCAGGTGAGTGGTCTGCTAATTCCGATGAGCTCAGCGTATCCACCCACGATGCCCCGCGTACCCGTCCGAGCTGCAACAACCGGGGTGACTACCGTCCACGTTGGTGTCAGACCGAGGCTGCATCCCTCTCGAGCATCCGACTCGATGCTCCGCAATCAGCCTGACCCCCATGTACCTAACCCGCTCTTCTCACCGGCAACCGCAAACTCGGAGCTCCCGGATGATGCGGCGAGGCAGAGCTATAGCACGCAACACGGAGCCGAGCTACTGGAGAAGGCGAAAAAGGAGTACGATGCTTGGCTGGCTAAGAAGAAGGAAAGAGAAGGTGGTATCGACGAGGATATGGGAGGGACCAGAGATTGGGTGCCTCGAGGGCGGGAAGTCGCCAGGCCTGGTGCAGTTGAAGGTTTGGCTCATTCGGACGAATACGAGCGATCGCCACACCCAAGAATGGACGCCATGGCGATGCAGCGGATGCAAACGATGCAGATGGCGATGGCGATGCCGATGCAGCACGCGCCTCCTCAAGCCACGCCGGATGCTCGACCTCGTCAGCAAGCGACCTCTGATGTGGGGAAATCACAGTTCAAGGAGGTGCAAATCGCTTCCGCTCGATACCAATCTCAACCTCTTCCGCAAACCCAAAAACAATCTCAAGCCCAGACCCCGGCAGTACTGGATCCGCAACTGCAGGAGCAAATGCAGCAGATGCAGCAATGGGGTTATCCTTACCCTATGATGTACGACGGGCAGACGGGTATGGAAGGGTATTATCCCGAGCAGGGTTATTGGGATCCTTCATACTGGTGGGGAATGGGCATGATGGGTGATCCGCAACAGCAAATGCAAATGCAAGCTGTTGCTGGGACGAAGGGGTGAGTCTCGCGAACAATCTCCTGAAAGAGACCAGTCCGCTGATGAAGGATCTCCCCCCAGCGACAGAAAGGTACAGTTTGCCGAAACGGCTCAATCCGGACAAGACAAAACGATCGACCCCCAGCAACCTGCTTCAGCACCAGTAACCCCTGAAGAAGCTTACGGTGAGATGTAAGTCGACTTTTCAACCTCTCACACAATTTTTGCAAGGATCCGCCTGCCTTTCATACTGCGAGAGCTCCTTTGTCAAAGGATCACCCTTCCTTCACCCATCTCGTACCTCCTTCACAGTCGGATACACCCCGCATCTGTCGATTGCAATTTCTCCTTGGAAGGGGCATGATTTATGTCTTGCAGTCACCTGCACGAGTTGCATTCTCTACATAAAGGATCGTGAGATGGCCTCTCTTCTTTTGTTCTATTTTGAATTTCCCTTGAGCTCTCGAAGCGTACTTTATCTCCACCTTTTCTACACCATGTTCGGTACCACACCTCCATTACACCTTTCGGCACTGAAAGCTATCGGAGGGAGAGGATACGACGCTATGGCTGCAGCATATCAACAACCTATGCCTCATGGACAAGGCACCGCGTACGGTGATGTCGGCTTCGGCTTGAGTGGGATGGGCCCTATGGGGGCTCAGCAGGGCATGATGGCTGGAGGAGGTGGTGCCACCGGTGATCAAGCTTTCCCTTCTATGCGTGGCATGGGAGCTATGGGCCCCATGGGTTCAATGAGCGGCATGCAAGGGATGGGGATGGGGATGGCGATGGGGTCGGGCATGCCGATGGGAATGTCTGGAATGGGTATGGGTGGGATGTCAGGCTTCGGAAACGGGTTGGTCTTGTCACTGTTCTGCTCCCTTGACTCTTGATATTTCTATGACTCGAATCGCCCACCCAAAGTCACTATCTCGCCTATTTGGGTTTGCTTTCGCCTGTCGATCCGTTTCATCCTTTCCTTTGCGATTATGATGATGCGGTGGAGTTCAGTTCTTCATCACAAAAGAGCGAGACATCCTGCCTGCTCTTGTAGTCAATCATGAACTTCTCGTGTGCGCTTGATAAACCTTGCCCTTTCGTTTTCATAATTCAGCGTAGCATATGAACCCTCTTAGAGAGTATCGCTGACTTCCACACTGTACACACCGTCCACCAACATCTCATGTCACCCCTCACTCGCGAACGATACGATTCCCAAAACACCAAACCGCTCGGTATCCCTAAACCTGCACTTGAACGCACCGCAAACTCACACTCGTACACCAAATCCCACTCGAAATCACCTACTCGCCACCCTTTGCCTCGCTCGCACTCCCACTCTCACACATTGACCCCTGCACATGATCACGACCACAACCACCCTCACCATGCATCGCTATCCCATTCCCCCCGCACTCGATCGTTCAATCGCTCTCCTCTCCTACGACCGTCCACGAACCCCTTACCTTCCCCTTTGCCATCCTCACCACTCTGCCGTCCTCCTCTCGTACCCAGGGCACAAAGCATGATGTACAATCCTTATTCATGGGGTGGCATGATGGGCGGCAACCAGGGCTACATTCCTTACATGATGGCCGACGGGAGTCCTGCACCGTCGATGATGGGGGCCGGAGAAGCTGGCTCTATCCCCGGCCAATCGCAGGGCGCAGTTGGCGCTATGAAGCCTTTCGATTCGTCAAAGATGAAGCAGGGTCGGATGGGCCATTACGGCTACCTCGAAGGTCGAGGTGAGTTCGCTCGATCTTCTTTTTCCCACGTTCGGCCTTCCGAGGTTCGGCAAAGCTTCTTGTACAACGGTTCGACTCGGTTCGGTCATCCGAGCATACCCTCATCGCCACTGTTCCTTTATTGCGAGGTGGAAGCTTATATCCCGAATCTTTGACGATTGCCAACAATAGAGCTCGCTGGGCCTCCCGTAGGATACATGCCAGCGGGCATGCAGCCCCAAGCAGGGGGCTCGCAAACTGGCCAGATCTCACCATCTCGAGCTGCAAGTGCGGTCGCACCCAACTCGACAGCATACTATCCCGGTGGATCAACGACAGGGTCCGCAACTGGCGGGTCGGGTGCGATGGCATGGGGCGATCCCGCCAACACCCCAAGAGCTCGATGGGATGGCTGTGAGTCTCTTCTTTCCTGTTTGCGCAAGCAGACCGCAAGCTATGAATCTTGACAGGCCAGCTGACGAGTCAGACCATTGAAATTTTGTTCCAATAACATTTTCCACTACAGCTTCATCCGCCCAAGGATTCGTCCAAGCGGACCTTGATACCCCTTATCCCAGGACAGCGGGCGGTGGAGCTTCGTCGGCATTCACGCGTTACGGACCGGACGGGTCGATCATCAATGGAGTTGATGGGCGAATGGGCATCGGACATAGAAGGATGAGAGAAGGGCGGGTTTGAGGGTTTGACGTGAATCAACTTTGAGTGGTATGGTAAAAGATCAGTAGAACTCACAGGATACCGGGATCGTTAGTGAAATCGTCAGTGGATATCAACAGGAGATGGAACGGTTTTTGGGAAGATGACTAGGTATACCAGGCAGCAAGTATTGCAATATCGTTTCTTGTTACCGGATGTAAACATAGATCGTAACGATTTTGACCCAAAAAAAAGGCGATGTCAATACGAAGATGTACCGTATGCAAACATTGTATCTGTGCATGCTATGTCGAGGCCGCGAGAGATATACGGCTTTAGAGTTATGTTGCGATATCGGTTGAAATTTACGTCTAGTGTTAGTCGTGTGTGTAGTCGTTATGATCATACATATGATTGTTACTTGCGCGGACTCGGCGTCCAGCTCATCCTCTTCTCAGTCTTTCCCGCCGCACTACCTCCAAGTCCTCCCCAGCCTGATCGACTCTCCATTACAGCCCCTCGATTCCTCCCACCAGTTGACATGCCCAACTTCATCCCTCCGCCGCCACCGCCACCTGCCGATGAAGAAGACATTGGACTCCTACCTACACTTCGTTCGAGAAGCTTCCTAGCTGCCGGTGTAAGGTTGTCTGCTCGTCGAGGCGTCGCGGAAGGCGGTAACATCTTTCCGCCTCCAAATTGCGTTTCACCACCCCTGACGGATCGCTGAGTCTTGTCCGCTGCCGATTTCAGTCTAGACGACAAAGACGAAGAAGATATTGTCGATGATCGACCTGGCGTCGTGGTGGATCGAGATTGTGGCGTAGGAGGGGGTAAGAATGATTTCGCCCTAGCATTCATGGATCGACTAGCTTTGTCGCCCAATTTTCGACCAAGCTCATCTCTCCGCTTATTCTCGGGCATTGTAAATGACCTTGCGGGTGTATAATTGGAATCAAGAGGATCGTTACTGGACCCTTCGCCGTCTAATGCTCGAGGGGTTGACAAGAGTGTACCCCATGTCAGCAGGGACGGGAGTTCGTGGGGTGATGGCGAAGGGTCGTTAGGCAGGAGCGGGTAATTGTCGATCGTTGGCATAGAGGGTTCAGGATGATCTGTAGCGAGGTCGGTCATCAGTATAGTTCTCATACCAACGTGTCAAGACTCGATAACCCCAAGGTATATCAACCGCATTAAAGATTCAGATCACCCACAAGGCGTTCCCCTTACAGCAGCATCTACCCAGCTCCTGGCGGGACTACTGCCCCTGCGACTACTTCCTGCCCTACTGCCGGAAGCGGGTCCAACCTCATCGTCATCTGGCAAACGCGTGTTGGCGTGTGATATCGAGGGAGGGTTGGCAATCGCTTGGGTATTCTCTGTCGCTGGTCTGGGTTTGGGATATGGTGCTGAATTCGAGTCGGCGGGGAACATGAGGTTATTTCGCGTCTGTTAAGAAGTAAGAAGAACGCTGTCAGCTATTTATTGGCGGTTGGCCAAGGCACGCACGAGCAAGAAGTGACCAACTCACCTTGTAGCCCCATTGATCTGCCCCACTTCCACCGAGCGATACAGTTTCCCTCTCCTCATCACCCATCGCCGCACGCTCCAGCCTCTCCCGCTCATGCTTCTCTTCCGTCCCTCTTCCTCTTCCATCAGAAGCACCTGCAGCGCCTTCGCGGTAAGGTACGATCTGCCCATCTTGTGTTGAGATGAGTGCCGTCCCTGGTAGACCCGCTTCCGCTAAAGCTTGTGTAAGGGGATGTTTGAGCGGAAGAGCGATCTCTGCCAGATTCGACGACGGCCCAGAAGCAGAGTCGGATACCTTGATAAGCGCGTTCGATGCAGAGCTTGATGAGTGTGTTACGAGCGCTCCGGCGCCCTCTTCCGTCTCTTTGTCATCCGATGTGTCTCCCTTTTGGTGTCCTCCGTCGGCTCCTCCTAGTCCTTCGATCAACCTAACTTTCTTCCACGCTTCGCCATCCGCTTTATCCGATCCACCTTCCGCCAAACCACCTATCAGCCTCCTACCTTCCCTATTAACTCTCCAGTTCCCACTGGTAGCAGCATCCAGAATCATCTTCCTCTTCTCCTCCCCTTCCAGCCTTCTTTGCTTGGCTTTCTCCTCTGCTTCCCAGGCCCAACCCCATCGTTCTTCTCGCCGGCGAGCATTCTCTTGATCCACAATCTGGACGAAAGAAGCATTATCCTCCGATGTATAGTTTCGTTGGAAAGCGTCGAGCGATAAGTCGTCCCGGACTTCCCTCTGGCGTTGTCGCTTCACAGGACGAGAGGGACCTGATTCCGGTTGATTGCTACGGCTATTACCGGGCAGACCCATTCCGTCCAGCTCGTCGTACTCCTCATATCGCCTTCGAGCGGATCTCGAGCTCTCAGCGACACCCACGGGAGTTTCCCATCCTCTTGCTCCTACAGGTGTACGCATAGGCCGACCTCTCGAACCCGGTAGAGCGATATACGGTGTACCAGTCATGGCTAATTCCGTTCTCCTAGCCCTCTCTGCATCGATATCATCCAAGCTGCGTCTACCCCCAACCGGCGTTCTACCCATCTCTTTCTCCTGAGCAAGTGCGGCAAGTCGCCTGATGGATGCTGAGAGGAGTTCGGGATCATTTTCGGTCAGAGCTTGAAGGTAGTCGTTGGTGGCGTGTAAGTGAGGTAAGTTGGGAAAGAAATCCCTAGAGATGATATGCGATAAGGCATCGGTATATGTGTCTTCCTATAAGATGCCATTAGTTCCCGTCAGTGCAGGTTCAATCGAGTCAGAATCAGCGCCAACGGGCAGAATAGAGACAGCACAGAAATAAGAGATAAGAGATAAGTGCGATGTAAGGCGCCAGATACGGTGCCCAGTCACGCCATATCACGCATTTTAGCAACGTATAAAGGAAGGTAGATAAGGCAACTCGAGTGGAGCGGATGGTGAGATGGGCTTACATCAAGGACATGCTGCTGATACAGACTCTTCTGGCCCGTCTTGGGTCCTGCGATAAGCTTCGGGGCGGCGCCTGTCCGCGGTATAAGCGCATTCGTGCTCGAGCTCGAGCTCGGTTCGCCGGACATAGTGTGAGTGCTGATTGTGTCGGGTCGGATCTACTGTGTTGATAATTGATGAGAAAGAATGTAAATAGGAGAGTTGGGAAAGAGATATCTAGGTAGGTGACTTTTTGTACTGGATGGATGAATGGATTGACGAATTCGAGGTAATTCAAGGTTAGTTGGGTGGCAACACCATATTGTCGAAAGGGGAGGGCAGAATAAGGTTTTGGGTATTCACCGATTTCACTCGCTTCGGCTAAGGCCGGTGACGGTGACGGCGACGGTGACTTGACTGAAGTCAATGACGACGAGCGAGAAACATTTGTCGATAAGTCGAGATCTAATCTTGACTCGGTGATCAGTTCGAGCCAGGCAAGTGATAGTACTAAGTGATAGTTACTATCTGACGATCTTTCAGCTCGAGCCTCCAAACCCTTTCGGACACACATTGACCGGCCCCAGGCATCCGAATCCCAGCGAAGACACGCAAAGCAATCCTCCGTCATGACTAAACGTACAGTTCGAGTCGCTCTCTTGATGTGCGATACGCCCGTAAGTGGTGGATACCCTTTGCAGCATGTGATCCGCCACCTTCATAGAGACAACGACTTGTGAGCGGGAAGAGCGGTCGGAAGGGCTGCTGATGGGTTTCATTTCTATGTCACATACAGGTGCCTGACGTGGTAGCAGCGTACGGTATATGTGAGTGATCTGGTTGCCTGAGCAACCTTCAACCTTCAGTGTCGATTTCCTTAGTGAAGCAAGCTTCTACGATGATTTTAACAGAGCTGTTCAGCGAGCTGAGCTGATAATCGATTCATTCATTTGTTTGGGTATTTGTTGACTTTGCGCGCTGGTGCTCGTAGATATAGAAATCTACAGACAATGGCTTCTCAAGTCACTCGAGACATACCCCGATCCAGAGATAGCAAAGAATACGGAGCTCATAATAGACGGATACGACGTGGTGGAGAAGGGCGAATATCCCCCCTTGGAAAGATTACGAGCCGGACTTGGAGCTGAAGATGCGTATGATGCTGTCATGTTGACGGGGTCGAGTAAGTTAAAAACAACCTTTTCACGCATATTGACTAAACTATCCTACTGCCCCTCTTCATGAATACCTCGTGCAACAACATCGCCGCACACACAGTACTCCTTCTCTCTCGAAATGATATATGGTTATGACTATGATCCAATTGGACCAAAATCGTTGTCGTTGTCGAACGCGGCTAAATTCAATTATCTATCCATTCTTTGACGCCCAACAGAACACTCAGCACACGAAACCACCGTACCGTGGATATCGACCCTTATCTCATTCGTCTCTTCCCTCTCCTCCCCTTCTTCCCGAGAATACCAACATCTGAAGATAATCGGAATTTGCTTCGGCCACCAAATCATCTCGATCGCCCTCGGTGGGAAATGCGAAAGGGGTACGAATGGCTGGGAGTTGGGTGTATATGGGTGCGAACTTACGGATGAGGGCAGGAAGGTGTTTGATAATTGGCCTGTTCAGGGGCATGGTCATGGTGGAGATCGTATAGTGAGTAGGGCCTGAAGTGATGGCGTTTGAATGAAGTATCTAGAAAGGGCGATACCCTGCATCCTGCTTTCATCAAGTACAAAAGCTGATGATCACCTCTTCATTGTATCACTTGTCTCGACGCACTAGTTCTTGGAGCAAGTGGTGAGTGGTCCCAAGTCTACGATCTGAGCTGTACAGGTCCGGTGTTACCCAGGCTCGAACACACAAATACACAAATAGACCACTGTATTGCAATCGTTGTGTGTCGGAGTGTAGCGTAAGCTAATTGGACTATGATCGATCATTATCGTCAACTCAGCACCGAGATCACGTACCAACCTTACCACCAGGCTGTGTACTTCTCCTCTCCACTCCCCGATATCCAGTGCACGGCTATATCCGGTACAAACCCACCCCCACCACTAGATCCTCTTCGTCAGTCTCGGATCCATGCGCAGTCTCTACTGAAGACGGTACATCGCCAATCCAGATCTTCACCGTACAGGGTCACCCTGAATTCACGCCAGATATGGTATTACGTACGATCGAAGCTCGAGTCAAGATGGGCATCTTTGATGATGAGTTAGCTACCGAGGCTAGACGGAGGGCTGTTGGGAAAGGTGATGGTGGTGAAGGATTCGGTAGGGTTGGTTGGAGTGTCTGGAAGATCTTACTACAGGATTGATCGTCGCTAGACCAATAAACGAAGGTCCAGGTCACAAGGCCGTCGTGCAGTCGTGCAGAACTGCACTCGTTTCGCGAACATTAAGGTCCAGCTAGATCCTAAAAACGATGGCATGCATACGACCATACGTCTTCTATATGTTTATTGTGCGCAAAGATGCGTAATAATGTCCGTGATCTATCGTATGACGTGGGCTCGTTTCGATTCTTCTCTCCGCCAGCTGAATCTGCTGTCAAGATGCTTTTATACTGATATACTGTGTTAAGAATGCCTCATCGACTTTGTTGATTGCACTTCCTTTCCTTTGCACCTCTGCTTCTTCCGCTAGCGACCAGCGCTCCTTTCCTACCATCCATGTCCCTGTCCCTGTCCGGGTCCTTGATTCCTTCGGTCATGCGCATCCCATCCGCCTCCATATAGGTCATCATAGGATGGCTGCTGCTGCGTCTGGCTCCCCTGTCTGCTGGGCGGCTGAGGTCTGCCCTGCGGCTGAGCATATCCTCGTTCTTGCCTATCCAGTCCACCTTGATCCCATCTTGTCTGTCCGATATCTTCCGATTCACCCGATTGAGCAGAAGCCGTACGTCTCATCGTTGGCGGAGTATACCCTACGGGTGGCTGAGTATACGCGCTAGGTGGGTACGGTACGCCCGCAGGAGGTGCGTCCCAAGGTTGCTGTTGCGCATTATCGAGTAAAGGAGACGAAGCGACAATATCCGTCTCGGACATCCCTGGTCGATGGGTGAGAGCATACGGTCGGCTGTTCTGCCTTTTGGGCGCACCACGATATTGGTCCGATCGATCTTGCTGTTGAGCGAGCAAGTAGTCGGATGACGGGTTATCAAGAGGCAAATTGACATTCGAGTATTGAGGCGAGTCCATGTTGGGCAAGGGGTAGTGCTTGTACCCATCGGCGCCGAGTCCAGGCGTTCCACCTCGAGAAGAGAACTCGCTCTTGCCGCCACCTCCACCAAGCATATCGGTCGAAGCGACAGATCGAGCGTCCCAGTCTGCTTGATGCGCAACATCGGCAGGTCCGTCTCGGGAAGGGTCGTACTCGAGGTTTTCCTACCAACCAAAGCACAAGATTGGGTCAATACTGATCAAACTAGATAAACTGAGATAAAACCAGCTCACCTCTCGAACAGCCTTGATCTCCACACCATCATGCTCGTGCTTTCCAGCAAACCAGGGGTACGCGCTAAGCACCTCTCTAGCGAGAGATTCCTGACTCTTGTGAACCATGACTGTGAACAGCTTGTCCTGCTGAAGAGCAGGGTGAAGGAACCTCTTCTCCATCTCAGAGTGTTTGGTCCTCTTTTCAGACATGCTGTTCATCCTCTCCTGCTCGAGTTCCTGAGGGGTGGGTTCGTAGTATCGGAACCTGTTCTCGGCGGTCTTGGAGATATAGATCTTGAACCCGATGATAACGAGGAGAGGAGGCGCAGCGGCGACACAGTCGAGCCATCGAGATCGGATCAAACCGGTAGCTGGGAGCAATATCAGCAAAGGTCTTAGGCGAAAGAGAAGCGCCAGAAGCTCACTGAGAACCATCAAAAGCTGCATGAGAACGCAGCAAGCCAAAAGTCGGTTGCAGTATACATTCCACATTCGGCCACCACTCTCAGCCCGAGAGATGTAGACGTAAAGGAGCTGATACTTGTACTAAAAAGCGAAGCGTCAACGATTGCATCGGGGCAGTAGCAGCTGCAGAAAGAGAGGGATACTCACGACCACAGAGGAAAACCAGAATACAAAACAAGCTCCAATGGTGACAAGAGGTGCCAGAGGGGCATAAATCAGGCCGACGGCACATACCATCAACAAGTTACAAATGACTGCGAGAAGAGGAGTAACGTCAATTGAGTGACTCAAGAGCTAGAGCAGTTGCGCGAGTGATTCAGCTCACTAATAGCGTATTCGAAATAACCAGGTTTGGTCATGTCTCTGATACTTCGGGGAGTGTGGGAGAACATGAATCGCCTAAGCGAGACCATGGCGAGCTTGATGAGCTGGATGAGTTCAAAGATGACCAAGAAACCTCGCAAAGGCAACCACGTGAGCCAATCTACGGTAGGTCATAGTCAGCTCGGACAATGTCCATCAATGAACAGGATGACAACTCACAGGTACTCTGCTGCACATAGGTGCCCTGGATTTGATCAGGGATTTTCTCGAGCTGCTTGAAAATGGCTGCTGCACTCTGGTGTCGTCCGATCTGTACCACTACTTGAGCGATGGCTGTGTAGATAACGGAGAGTAAAGAGTAGATGACCAAGTTACAGATGATCATGAAGAAGAAGTATCGAGCAGTGACTGCCCTGTCGAGCCGAGATCGAGTCGGTGCTCCTATGATATGGTATCATCCCTGATTAACCTTGTGCGTCGAATTTCTCATAACGGACATTTTGCTCCCTACTCACCCTGGTATTTACTGATTCGCCTCATGATAAATGGCAAGAGATAACCGAAACCAGCAGAGATCACGGACGGCAAGATACCGGAGACCAAGGAGAACTGTCGACCAGATTGTGAGCTAAGCCCGGCACCAGCAACGCGTTCTAGAACACTCACAGTCCAGTTGCCCCACTGACCAGCGTCCTTCCACGTTCTGAGGAAACCGACATATACCGTCAGTGCACTCAGATTGGCAATAAGGGAAACCACCAAGAGCTACAGCGATCGCGACGTCAGCCTTTTTACCATCTTGTAACATTCGATGCTGAAACATTAGCCACTCACAGGCACAGTGTATACGAAGCAGACAAGACCGATGAGTATGAAACCGAAAGTCCTTCTAGATCCAACTTCTGCAGAGTCTTTCGAGATATTCTCCCAGACGACGTCCTGCGGCATGGGGGCCAGATGGAGTTGAGCGCCGTGAAGCTCCTTCTGTCGGCCTTGATGAGCTCGAGCAATTCGATGGGCTTCTGCAATGGTCTTGAAAGTTACGAAGCCTGGGTCCGGATATCAGCATTGTCTGCTATTAGGGCCAAGTGACTTGTCGCCGTTCCGGCAACACTCACCGTAATTTTCACCTTCGATTCTACTACCGCTCTTATTCCCCTTCTTCCTGGCATGTCGCTCCTTCCGCAGCAACGAGTCAATAGCTTGTCGCTTGACGTCAATTCTATCTCGAAGGAACTTGATTTCCTTGGCGTGATAATCGATCGCGTCCTGTACAACATGACTCAGCACTGATAGGATCCGATCCGTCTTACAGCGGAGCTCGCCTACCTTCTTAGTGCCGCCGATGCCCAAAAAACCACCTTTCCTGACTGTGGGCCGCTTCTTTCCGACTTGACCTCCCTTGAGGTATTTGACCAGATGCTCCTCCAGCTCAGCTACAGCTTTGTTGTGATCTTCGACCATCTCAGGAAAGTCCTCAAGACGTCGTCCAATAGATGTACAGTCAATCTCAGGGCCTAATGATTGAGAGTATCTAGGTGAGCCTAAGCCGATAATTTGGTATTGTATGGGTACACGACTTACCAATCTTGATACCATCCACTTTGAGTAGTCCCATCAATGCGACAAGCCCCTCATCGCTTCGGTAATCCTTTCTGACTTGTGTGACCTGCGACTAATGTCAGAACAGGGCGGAAGGTTGACCAACGGAATGGGTAACCCACCATCAATGTCCGAGAGTAGATCTTCTGCTGGTAGGCGGGCGATCGGAACCATCTCATACGAAGTTGGATCTGCAACATTCCGTATATCAGCTTACTTCTCGAATAGCGTATGCCGAGTCTGTAAGCTCACCATGGCCTGCCAATTTCTCCAAACTGCAACCAAGTCAGCTCATATTCACTACCATGTATGGAGGGTGAACCGCAGCTCACCGAAATATATGACAATGAAGTCTGGGCCGGATCACAGTCATATTATCAGCATCTTGTCATCTTGTTTGGTATTTGGACTCTTCTGTACGCAATCGACTCACTGATCAGGTAACTTGCGGCCAGCGCAGGCCACATCCAGGATCCTCTGACATTCTGAATAGTCAAGAGACTGAGCGCGTTTCTGTCGTGACTATCCACGTTTTTCAAGTTGTATGCTATGTTTATAGCGAGAAGGACGGCACCGAGAACAGATACACAGGAGAAGACGTTTCGGAGCAGTCTGAGGAAACGAAGGAAAGTGGTCGCGTCTAGGCCTACAGGCATTGCATGTGAGAAACGAAATCATCAGCAATTCAATTCTGGTTGCAATTAAGAGCAAAAAGGGGGGTTTGAAACACCGGGACAAGTGGAATGGTTGTACTTGTAAAGGGCTACAAGAGCGGAACGCTTGTCCAACTTACCGATGTTCGCAATCATCTGTTCCTCCTTCAATCTGATGACAGGGCTGAACCAAGCGAAGAAACCGTTTGAGATAGGGGGTGGAGGAGGCTCATAATCTGGGTCGTCTGACGGGTCGGAAGGTTCAGGCAGCTGGTATTTGATCTAGAAGCGACAACCACATAGCGTTAGTTAAACCACCATATCACGTAGCGAAGCTTGGGGAGAAGGGTCATATCACTTAACGAAGGACTTACTTTGGGTGCATATACCTATATCATGAACATAGAAGAAAAAGATATCGTTAGCAGGGTACAAAGTTTTTATTCAAGCCAATGCGTGTTCGAATAGGACTCGAGAAATGGGAACCGCACTCACCTTCTTCTCCCTAGGCCGGAAGAAACTGAAAGCCAAGATCGTTCCAGCCGAGATGGCAGTCATCAAAGCCACCTGTGATCCAACAGCTTTGACAGATACGGTCGTGAGGGTGTCTTGGTAGCTCGCCACGAGGGACGAGAAGGGGTTATCCTCCACTGTGGCCGACATGATGGGCGGATGGGCAATTGATTGGAAGAGGTATTACGCTCTGAGTAGAATGGCGAAGACCGAGTCGTACAAATTAGATGATGATCGGGTGCCGTGCCGTGCCGTGTAGGCGTTAACGTTGATTGTAGAGTGAGCTTGAGCGTGTCCGAACCAGATAGAAATCTGAGCTATGACCTGAGACTCGTATTGACAGATGAACTGACCGGTCGAAAGAGTGGAAGTGCTGGAAAGCGGTATGCACGTATGATTGTATGTGTGTATGCAACTCCTGCGATGTGTTGCGTTGCGTTGTAATTGTGTAATATGTTATGATATGATATGGTAGTCGTGAGGAAGAGACGTTTGGACAGTTTCCAATGATCGTAGGTGGAAAACAGGAGAAGGGATGACAAAAGGTGTTGGTTGCTGTCGTATGATATGATGTAACCGATGTAACCAGATAGATATACCGCATTCGCAGCTAGTCAAGTACTCGAATCGATTCTATTGCACAGTAGTGCTACTCGATTACTCGTCGATCCTCTTGGTGGTCTAGTGTGAGAAGATTCAAAGGTATCTATCCAATGCAGCACGCTTCTTCGTAGTTTTGTATGATGATACTACTGATAAGGAAAAGGAAGACCCCCAGAAAACAAGAAACAAAAACCAGTAAAAATTACAATCACAATAGCCAAAAAGATGGGGAATGAGAGAGTATAGTATGTATGATGTATGACGGCTACGCAGAGCGAGCTACACGCGTTTTGTGCGGGTTTTATCTTGTGATCTTTTGATCTTTGATGATCTTCTGCATGCTATGTCGTTGTCATTGTCTTTGTCGTTGTCTTGTGCACGCTGGCTGCTGGCTACTTCAACTCCGAACTCGAACTCGACTTGCACTCCACTCTTCGCAGTTGCTTGCAGGTAGGTGATTCAGAACTAGAGTGATTTTCGTATTCAGGTATTCAGGGCACAAGTGATCTAGGGTTGTTACTGTGTACTGTAAAGTGTCTGGAACATGGCAAGACTAGATTCTGGCAGCGTAATACATAGCGTACTCACTCTATTACGTTATTACTACGCATTACTACGAAACCCTTATTCAACTTGAAACACAGCCCCGCATTCACATCGCATAGCATAGCATAGCATAGCATCACATAGCATCCGACTGCAACCGATCTCACACGACTGACTGAGCCTATAGCTAACCCTCCCGAGTCAGGACTTGCTTCACAATTGCATTTGGCATTTGTATATGCATTCGCAGTGCATCTTAAGCTAAGCTGACAATTCTATTCCTTATTCTATTCTATATGCTACACTCATCACTTCCCGCACACTCATTCTAACTGGATCTCAGATCCCTGCTCCTGGATCCTGGATCCCGTTCTATTCCTATTCTCGGATCGTAACGACCGGGCCAAGTGATCCTTGGTCCATGAATGTATGATAAACTTTCTAGCTCTAGCGAGGCTCAACACTTCCACGTCCACTTGCGCTGCCACCACCACCACCACCACCACCACCACCATTGATACTGCTAGCACTCGGGGTACCTCTTCGCTGGACAAGCACCTCGTTGCTCCGTCCAGGATGGATTTCGGTATCACCCACATCCTCCTCCTGTATATCAATGCTCACTCCCCTTCTGAGTGGTGCTTGATTTTCTGAGCCACTGCCCTCTTCGGGTTCGGGAAGACTCTCAAACTCTTCAGCAGCTTCTACGTCCGCTACTCTAGCATACCGCTTCCCAGTTTTGTTCCCCTTCCCTCGTGATTGGTGGCCGCCGCGCTTGCGTTTGTGTCTACTGTCGAGCCCTATTTTATTGGCAATGCTTGATTTGAGCTTAGGTCCTTGAACCTTGACGTTTCAGCGTACATGTTGAAGACGATGCTTTTCAATGAGAATGGCAAACTGGATTTGATCGGACACGTCTCGATGCTCACTCTCGAGTTCCTATTGACCTCCAACAGCATTATAATCCCCTCTCACGCTGCCCCGTCGTCTACTAGATCCCCCAAAGGCATCCGCGATTCGACCGAAGAATCCCGTTCGAGGTGCACTGGGGCCCTTGCTCGTGATGGGCAATGTCGAGCCATCAGAATATCTTCGGCGGGAGCTGCCGCCTACCAGCGAGGAGGTCTCGGACCCGCCTGAACCATCTTCATCGTCTGATCCAGACTCATCGTTCTCGTTTTCGTCCTCGTCGTCTTCTTCTGGTTCTATGAATCGTCCGATTGAATTCAGCTCTTGTTCAGTCGTCTGCTTATAAAATCACTTACCGTCCTGGAAAAGAGCATTCATTTCTTCTAACGGGACACCACGAGTTTCGGGATACAAGAAGTATACCAGCACGAACGAGAGCGCGCAGAAGAAGGCGTGCATGGGGTATAATCGCCAGCCGATAAGCTCCTGGAACACAGGTGTGGAGACGCCAACCCAGTAGTTCTGCAGGCTAAGGTCAGTATAAAAAAACTAGCATGGGCAACAGGCGTCTGAACGTTCGAGACTTACGAAGAGCCAGTTCTACAAAAAAGGACATTGAGTCAGCATAGGAACTTCAGTCATGTTTCCCCGCAGATAAACCTACCGTAGCAGTCGAAAGAGAAACACCCTTGGCTCGGAATGGTAGCGGCATGATCTCCGGAGGGTAAAGCCTGAGAGCGGCATGTTAGTATATCACTATGCATTTCCTTCACTGCGCCGACTCACCAAGGTACCGGACCCCAACTCATTCCGAAAGCGGAATTATAGATGACCACGCATACAACGACTGCATAGCGTCACAGTTTATCAGCTCGAGGACAGGTGGAATAAACGCATCCGTCTTTGAATAGCTGTCAGGCAGGAGATACGCACCTGCATTCGGCGTGATCGCCTGATCGATATAGATCCACCATCCCGTAGCAGTCAGAGCGATAGCCATGGCCACCGCACCACTCAGTAAGATTGGTCGTCGACCCGCTCGGTCCATCAGGATCCATCTGAATCGAGTTTGATTAGCTGTCACCTTATCAAGGTATTGGGTAAAGCCAACTCACGGAGGAAGAGAGCTTGCAACGTAAAAGAGTGCGTTAATTCCAGTCATAAGAATAGCATCCCGACCGATCCATCCGGCCTCTGCAGTGGAAAATATCGTCAGTACTTGCGCGTGTGACAGCTCGAAGATTGATCAAACGTACGCTCGAACACGAGCGCTGCACGACGAAGAGATCAAAAAGTCAGCACCGGTCGTCACCTCCTGTGAAGGTGAAGGAGATACTTACGAGCATAGTATGAGATGACTACAGTCGGCAAATCGTGTCAGTATAGGCTGAATATTTTCTCATCGTTGTGGCAGCTTACCATTGATACCGTTCTACAGCGTATGATCAGCTATAGGTCTCGTGCGATATGAATTCTAGCACAAAATCATACTCACCAACTGAGCGAACATTTGACTGCTCATAGCGATCAGTACTCGACCCTTATACCGTCTCCAAAGCGCCTTGTAACTTCGGTCTCCGACCGCGCGCTGCGCCATGTGTGCAGACAATCAGCATTGCCCATAAGAATTGTGGCAAACTTGGTACCTTGCCAAGGGGGTTTAAGGTTACGTTTACTGATGTTCAGACGTTAAATGGACAGCCTGACTCACGTCAAGCAAGACTGCGTCTCTAATCTCCTTGTATTCTTCTTGCACAGATGGTGAATCCAGTGCTTTTCCTTGGAAATCCGCAATAACTGCTAGGCCCTCCACATTCTGGTCGGTATCAATGAGGTATCTGCGCGCAAGTATTCGCATCAGCCCTACAGAGCAAAGCAGAGCAGATTCCCAGGTGCCGCGCTATTACAGGCTTATATGAATAACAACCTACCGAGGAGATTCGGGGGTGATAAAACTCCCGAAACCCAGAATCGCTCCTCCAAGACATTGCACGAACAATGGTACTCGCCATGACATGTCCGACTGAAAATAGGAGCAGGCATAGTCGATCCACTGCAAATATCGCTCGCGATCAATCAGCAGCATTCGTACCGATCGCTACTTATAGGGTAAAGTATGACGTGTAGCTACTTACGACTGATGAAGCGTATCCGATGATGTTGCCGGTGAACTCCACTGAGCCTAGCAGGCCTCTCTGCAATCCTCAATTAGCATTTCAAGGTTCCCTCGTCATGGTTCGAGAAGACCGGTTACTCACATGGTCCGCAGGTGAGATTTCGGACTGCAATCATAATACCAATCCGTCATCAGCTGGCTCGGTCTGTCTTTCTTTCTTTCTTTCTTTGCGTTGCTGCGTTGCTCGGTCATAGCACCTGGCTATCAGGAACATGTGGACTGCGTCAGAATGCAAAGGGGAAGCTGACTTACCTGATAGATAGGCACGACCATGCTCAACATGCCGACTCCGAATCCACTGATGATTCTACCTAGTACCATCGTCTTGAATCCAATACACCAAGTCTGTATAGCTCCTCCGATGGTGAATACGAACGCGCCTGTACGGAGTGTTATTCGACGGCCGTAGTTGTCTGCCAAATGTGCCGCGGCGAGGGATGTAACTAGGGAGAAAACCAGAATGATAAGCAGGTATGTTTACGGACAGCACGTTGGGGATTATCGTTATGAAGGCGAGAGGGGGGAAAGAAGCTCACTGAAAGCTCCGATTTCTAGCACGGCCACCATACTATTGATATAAGTGAGAGAGTATAGATATACCGGTCAGCGACTGGGTTTTTCGAGAGGTACGTTGAAGCGATAGAAAAACAAGCTGTAGACCAAGCTGTGACTCACTTGCCTACTTCTCCTGCTGTTGGTTGGTTGACTATGATGATCAAACCGGTTAGTGAGATGATCATGGATTACCTATGAAGCAATGGTCGAGGAGTATATCAATATCAGAGGGACAAGCTCACAATATGCCCTACATACATGACAAGGCACCCCGAGGAATCAGCATTCCAAATAGACATTGACGGATAAGAACCACTATCGGACTTTCGGATGGGGAATGGAGGCAACAAAAGAAAGAAGGACTCGAGCAAGCTCACTTGAAATATGGTCCAGTGATAATACCAGACATGACACTGTCCCCGTCCGTATCCGTGTCCGTGTCTATATCAGTAAGGTCCTGTCTTTGCGATATACTGATCACATTTCGCATTTCTGCACCAGCTCGCGAAGGCGATCTCACTCACCCTTGATCATATCTAATGAAATGCACAAGATTCCAGCGTCAAAATCAGCCTCAGCTCTCCAAAGAGTCCACATCATATGATAGCATAACATTCCACTAGTGATAAGTGTGCAAGGAGCTGCAAGCAGCGGGATGGGCAACCATCAGGTCAGCGCAGAGTCGACTCACCCGAAGAGCCATACACCTATACTCAAGAACACCGACACGCTATATAATAGCTTGTGGCCCTTGAGCTTGTTGTCCGTCTTTCCATGGACGAGGGGGATAGCCGGGTCCGACATGATTGGCGTGTGCTACTACTATCACTTATCACTGGAATCTTGAATTGCAATTGCGTTCGGGTTCAGAGTAATTATCGTAATGCCTTAATGTATCTCTTAATATGCGGTTGTTGCTTGCACGCTCCTTTATCTCTCTACGTTGTCGCTGGTCGTAATCGTATCCGTTATCGTGTTTGCAAATCTGCAATTGCTTTAAATGCAGTCGCTGTTCGAACCTGTTGCCTTAGCGGTCCCATAAGTGGATCGCTAGGCTTGACGACAAATGAAACAATTGATGGATGATACAAGAGTCAAGTGACTTGTATTTTGTTTTGATTTTGATTTGATTTTGATGTATAGGAGGAGGAGGAGGATCAAGGTAACGCAAGAAGAGTGGTGAAGACGTGTATAGGGATAGTCCGGAATACGAGTAGAGTTGTATTAGAGTATTACACCGAAGCGCAAGGCCAAGCCGTAAGCTGGTGATTCGTCATGTGGCGCACCATACGACCACATCACTGTTATCACTGTTAACCCCTAAGTGCAGGGTGCGGTAAAAAGGGTGCCCCATATACCTATACGAGTACAGTCGAGTAAACACGGTCACATCCGTATCCGTTCACCTAAACCTCCTGTCGACCAATATAAAGACCAGCAAGGCAGCAAGCTGATCAGGAATGCATCTACAAAGGAAAGATTAGATAATTAATCTATTCATCCGTTCATACGTTGATCAATCCCGCCCTCGTCTGATAATCTAGATCAAACACACCTGTATACATAAACTTCACGCGAGATATTACATTACGGGCTTAAAATGATATCAGTCACTGTATATGGCCTATCTCCTCATCTGCGTCTCATGAGCCGTGAATCTCCTCTCCTGCGCTTCCGACTCAATATCAACGAATCTCGGTTGGGGCTGAGATTGAGGCTGTGGTTGTGGATGAAGGGGATGCTGCAGCCCATACCCATTCACATGTCCAGGAGGATAAATTTGATTTTGCGCCAAAGGTCCGTGGACGTGGGCATGAACATGGCCTGGGGGAGGAACGTGAGTCGGCACGATAGGTGCAGTTTGAACCTGAACCTGGGCTTGTACTTGCGCTTGTGATTGCGGATGCGGATGCACTTGACCATGCGATTGCGTTCGTTGAGGATGGGATGGTGGGATTGGCGGAGGGTTCATGCCTGTCCATCCAGTCGAAGTCGGATTACTAGGACTGGGTCCATTCGAACTTGCTCCAGACCCGCTGCCTGCACCCGCGCTCGTTGGAGAACCTACAAAGCCCCTTCGTTGATTCAGGACATTCTGGATAGACATGGATGACTGACTCCCGCCAGCTGATGTGTGTCTTTCATTGCCGAGATCGTTCATCTTGCTGATCGCCATTCCGTCGGGATGCGTGTCTGTAAAGTAGTACTTTTCAGCTTCTTCAGGGGTGATCAGAGGTGCAGGTGCCGGCGCAGGCGGGTTCTGCGGGTCGTGTTGGTGCTCGTATGGACGTCGAAGATCGGGGTAAGCGACCTGCCATGCGGGCGGTTGCGCAGGTAAAACCGCCGGGATGGGATCCACCTCTGGAGGCAAGGGATGACCGAGCACCTCCTCTTCAACGTGTCGGACCATCATTTCCACCATGATAAGGTGTCGAGCACCCATCGCGAATCGCGCCGATAGAGCAGAGAACGCCATTCTGAGGGCAACATCAGCTTGCGTCATAATATGCCGCCCGGTGATTAGGTTTTCACTCACTTGAAGACAGCGATTTCTGAACGGAAAGAGTATGCGGCTCGGTTATCGCCAGTCTCGAGAGCACGTTGGAAGAACAGTAATATCGTTCGAGCAGCAGTGAAGAGATAGCTGTCGAAGTGTCAGTCTTGGCCGAGAGTATCACAGATGAGTGTGAAAACCTGCTTACACTGTCCAGTCATCAGCGACATCCCCAAAACCAAGTGATTTGAAGAGACGGTTCACTTACAGGATGTGATTGGAGCTACCATATATGAGATGTCCGCGCTACTGCTCACGACCTGATAGACTACGTTCAAGCACGCTCTAGCTTCCATCAAGATTCTCGCAGCTGATGTACAGGTCGGATCGCCGACATCGGCAAATGGCTCGTGCAAGAAGATACTTGCGATTCGAGGTACAAGGTGGGCGCCCTATAATGAGCGAGATCAGCTTGATCTGTAGATGGCACCGACACGACGTACCACCAAGTCTGCATCGACGCCCTTAGCGTGACCTTGCATGTACTGTACTGGGTCCCGAAGGGAATGAGGGAAGCTCGTACTGATCGGAAAGTCAGCTCATTATTATTCGTAAGAAAGTGCTAGTACTGGGACTGCCTGCACTGACTTGAAAGCGGCGATATCGGTATCGATCTGCTTGAATTCCGCCAGCTCTTTCGCGAAGAATCGATCGGATGCGTCCATACCTCGGCATCGACGGATGAATTTACACGCTCGGCCGAGCAGAATTTGACCTAGGACCGCGTTAGTGTTTCATCATCCGGACATCCAACGCACCTTTGACCAGCATCAAGAAGCTATCTACGATGGGATGACTATCGAACTCATCAGCATAGTCCAAGTGGAACGAAACTCAATCTCAATGTGACACTTACTTCGTATAGAGGTCAGGAGAATGGTAGTATTGTGGGTTCTCAGGCAATGTTACCGAGGTATCAAAGTCGAATCGACCCGAAGGCATCCTCGTCGTCTACTACATCAGCTCAGTCCTTACTCCCTCATAAACTCACTAATTCCTCGGTTGGCAGCGTGTTGGGCCATCCAGACGAAGCGGACGAGATCAGATCGTAAGATAGGATGAAGTACATGACTGCTCTTCGCTCTTCCCGTTCCGCGTCATTCCTGGGCGGAGGCAATATACTTTGACGTAAAGCTGGTGTTCCAAAGTCATCTGGCTCATGGTCGAACAGACCAAGACAAATAGCTAGTCGACCTTGACCGCCGATCGTGATCCAGCCTTCGATCCACCTTGCATTCGACTGTCCCCAATGACCCATGATAATCTGGTCGTCAGCTTCATTCCACCAGTCTTTCAACTCACCTGTGACTGCAGCATATCCAGTAACCCTCTCGGACTGACGTGTTCGTACCTCATCGCTTGCATTGCATACATGGCGTTTCTCTCCGAGAAACAGGTTTCGTCAGCGGGATCATCTTGGGCGAGACCTTTTCCACCAGCCCGTCGAGCGTCTCGAGTCATCTTCTCGATCGATTCGCCGATTGTTCGACATTTCACCGCGGCGGTGTAACGAGCGGCAGCTGCGCAGATGGCGTGAAGCAACGACGCATGAGGGAAATCCGGGTGGGTCGGCGGGAGGGCCAGTCGAGTGAGGAACGTTTGTCGATGAATGGCCCGAGGTACAGACGGGACGGAAGCGAAGAAGGTCTCGACACTATGGAAGTTCAGCTCAGGCCCTCGAAGAAAGAGCCATCCAGGCACTTACAGATGGTCAAGCATAGCTATGACAAGGACGCCAGTACATCAGCAGATGCCCAGAGCTGGGGGGGCACACGTATGCTCACCTGGTGTTGGTAGCTTCGGGGGCCATCCGGGCCATAGGAGCTCCAAGAAGGGTCCGCCCATCTTGCCGGCTTCTCCATCGATGTCATCCGCTACGGTAGACTCGAAGTTTTGGTTAGTACCATTGCCATTGCCGATCACACTCGGCACTTCGCCAGGGGCCGGCGGGAGACCAAGATCATATGGCGCATTGGAAGGGTCATTGAATGGCGGCGGGTTATAAGGCTCGTTCAGGATATTGATCGGGAACGGGCTTGGGGACGGGCCGGCGAACGTATTGGGGTCTATCGTATGTTCAGGAGGAGGGCGAGGGATGGACGCATGATCCGTTGAGCCGGATGATGGAATACTGGGTACGCTTGAAGATACGCTTGTCCGGGCGAGGGCCTGTTGCAGCTCGGCTGGGGGCCAACGGCGAATGAATCAGTATCCGTCTTTCCGATAGCCAGAAAGAAATCGATGACAGACAGTGCTTTACTCACCAATCTTGCCTTCGAGTTTTCTGATAACTTCCTTGGGATCATCATCGACCGAGCTATCTTTCCTCTTGGTTCCTCTCGCCAGTTCGAGAGGACTCGAACCCCTGGCACTATTCAATCCCAAACTATCTTTCCTCCCTGCTGCGCCTGCAACTGCTCCAGTTGGCGGCTCATCCGGTTCCTCGGCATCATCATCGTAGAAACACTGAACGCCTTTCGAATCCCTCTCTTCATCCGGCTGAGTCCGCGCTAGGAAATGATAACTTCTCACGCAAGATGAGCAGTGCGGACGACCGGCATCGCACTTGATTCGTCGTCTTCTACATGGCATGCAAGCTGCATTTCGTTTCAGTTGAGGGAGAGTTCGGTTGAGCTTTCGCTGTTTTGGTGCGGGACCTTGCGGTCGAGGTTGTTGGTCAAGCCCTTGAGAGTAAGATTGAGACTCGGCGTTCCGGCTTTCATTGGCGCCTACCTGACGGTCAGACCTGTTGCCGCCGCCGCCGCCGCCGCTGCTGCTGCTGTTGTTGTTATTGGGATTCGCTGTAGAAGGAGCCATGATGTCTGCCTTGATGTCTGCCTTTTAACATAACGCGGTGATCTATCGTGAGAAGGGAAAAAAAGTGGAAGAGCGATATGAAAGCTTGAGGATTAAGATAGGAGTTCGGCATACGTTGACCGAGGTGTTTATACTTCAAGACCGATGTTTGCGTGACTGAGATCAGATCTGAGGATCAAAAAGTCAGGTGCAGGCTGAGTGTGAGTTGAATGTACTTTAATTGAGCGCCGAAAGGGGGGCGGGGGATTGAAATTGAAATATAGAGGAGGATGATGAAAGGAGCGACGAGGGCTGATCGATCGAGCAAGCGGGCTTTATAGGTGCGAGTGTGGTAGATTGAGAACTGTTTGTCGATGTTTTTGTGAGCGTGATTGTTGATTATTGGTTTATCGATTTATTGGTCGGGATTGTGTCAAAGGATGCCTGCCATACGATGAATGTTACTAGTAGCGTCGATCGCACTCGCAGGTGTCAGTTACAGTAACGAACAATTGTGCTAAACGTCGATGTGGGCACGAGCTCGAGTGAGACAAAGAATGACATTGACGATGAACATAAACCCTAGTGATAGTGAGAGGTCAATGCATACATATGCACATCGGCGAGTTGCCCGAGAGCTCTAGAGAGAGAGACAATAATACATACTGAGACACACACACGGTCAGTGGCCTTAGGTAGGTAGTCGTTCCTGTCAAGCGCTGATACCCAAGATACCCATATAGTATGGGATATGGATGGATATGCATGTCCAAGCGGATACGAAGCTAAAACGATTTACCTTCTAGCCGGAGGCCGACCACAACGCAAACAAAAAAGAACGAAAAACAACCCTCGGAGCCAATTTGGTCTTCTGATAGAGAGATCTGACACAAGGATTTGATTCCGCTAATTCGCTAATTGAGGATTTTGTAATGGGTTCAACTCCATTCATTACAATCCACCACTACTGTAACTACAGCAGTACCTCAATCTCCCTCCACTCATGCTGCAATCACCAAGTTGCTGCATGAATGAATCCCCGAAAAAGTCCAAAGTCGAGCTTACCATCTACTGTAACCTAGCGTGTACATCGCAACCTTGCATCTCAATACCTCTCATCTGTAAGCTGTGTACGGACGAAATCAGCTCGCGATTCAAACAAGTGAGGCAAAGCAAAGCAAGATAGGACAAGACAAGATGGCTTCTCTCGCTCGATCTTTACGCCCATCGGTAGTGTCAAGCAGCTCAGCGATACTTCGAACCAGGCCTGCAGTTGTACCTCGTTTAAGTTTGATCGCGGCTTCGATCCCTTCGTCATCTCAATCATTAAGGTGGACCGCAACCGGAGGGATCGGAGAGATCGGAAGTAAGAGGGCGTATCATTCTTCACAAGCTCTGAGAGCGACTGTTCAGGATGGACCGGCATTAACGCAGACGAATCGTGAGTAGAGTGGAATCACATCTTCCTCATCTCCTCATTCATATGAAATAGCTGCTGTTTGTCCCATAACACTTCACAAACTACACTATCTCCACGACTAACACAATCATGTTGACGCATGTCATCCATTACTTGCAGGAGCCGAAGTCACCCTTCGTCGGTTCTGGAAGACTGTCAATCTAGAGCAAGACGCATCTTCTGGAGGATTCAGTATAAAGCTAGATCATCGCGCGCTCAAGACTCCTGGCGGATCGAAATTACTGATACCGAAAGAGAGACGGTTGTTGGCGCTTTTGATTGCGAACGAGTGGGAGAATCAGGATGAAGTGCTCAAGCAGCATGCTTTGCCCGTGGTGCGTTTTTTGTTTTTCCAATCCATCATCCCTCCTCACGTATTGAGACCACGGCTTGATAGTGCTGGGATCACATTCGGAGGCTTAGTACGTTGTCCGTTGATACCTGCTTCCCTTTCGTTGTTTTCTCGTTGGTACCGTCGCCTCGCAGACTTCTCTCGCTTCTCGAGCTATTGATGGATTGGGAGAAGGCTTGATTCGGGAAGGTGTTGTCGATCAGATGATGAAGTACCTCGATACGGATACTATCCTGTGAGTGGGCTGGGCACTCACAACCCTCTGAGAAAAAGGAAGAGGCGTATACCCTTAAGGTAAAAAACCTAACGATCGACAAATCTGGGATCGCTCGCAGTTTCCCAAACGACGCACCTCGACCTCTTGTCCGAATGCAGCAAGAGCACTGGGACCCCTTGTTCTCATGGTTGCTCGAGACGTACAACGTCACACTAAACCTCGCAGATGGATTCAACCCTGCTCGTCAATCACCCGAAGTCATCGCTAAACTGCGATCGGTAGTAGAGGGTATGGACAATTACGAACTAGCTGCTTTTGAGAGGGCAACGTACGCTAGCAAATCGTTCGTGATTGCTTTGGCGCTTTGTAAAGGACGGTTAACGGCGCATGAGGCTGCTGAGGCTAGTCATGTAGAGGTCAGGAGTCAGATTGAACTGTGGGGTGAAGTCGAGGATAGTGAGTTCAGTCATGATCGGAGTGAACCACCCCTTTAACGCCTTGCGCCTTGCCAGGCATCATGACGGAGTACCGAGGTCTAGCGCTGATTTCTTTCATATTCCTGTATGATAGCCCATGACGTGGACTACCAGGACATCCGAAGATCGTTGGGCAGTGTAGCATGCTTGCTCATCAAGGCGTGAGGCAGAACATCGCCTTGGAGATTTTGGATCTGTCTATGAAGTACACGGCACGCCACGCACACGCACCGGAGTAGCTAAGCGCTGGCATTATCGTGGAACTGTACAATCATGCATGCATGCAGTCCAAGTCTCATTGTAACTCATGACTTCCGCTCTATAGCACATCGTTGAGCTCGATACTGGGCCCATTCGTCGTCTCGAGTCGCACAGCAGTGATAGCGGAGCCTGCACGCAGTACGTACAGCGAAATGGCGGTCAGAAAGTCAGCACAAAGTCCCAATGCATTGCAATGCGCGGCGAATGAATCAGTGAGGTAAAGCAAGCAAGCTCGACCAGCGGCACATCCAGGGAATTGTATGTGAAATCTTAAGAGGTGACGTTTTTGACTCACCCTTCTTCTTCTTCTTGGCAGCAGCTGTGACGGCGTCATCTGATGATCCGGCCGATTGGTCATCCCTTACGATCTGGATGAAAGAGCGGATGTTGTTCTCGATTGTGGGCACTTCGAAAGCCATCTGAAGAGGGATTCACAATATCAGTAAGATGAGCAGAAGATGATTTGGTTATTATCTCGACGCAGCAGTTGTCAAGGTCAGCAACAACTCACGTTAGCAACAGCTGCGGAAAAAGCAAGAACCGTACGGACGCGCAGGTGTTCATCAGAAATGTCAGCACGCAAAGCCTTGTATTCTTGAATTTGGCTGAATTCGAATTCGAGATCACTTATAGTGATAGGAGGAGGTGGACGGTACGATGGTACTCACGAATCCTGACGAGACCTTGCTTATCGGCCCTGTACTCCATCCGTCCAGCAGCCTCCCTGATTTTCTGTGCCAACTCCTCACCTTCACCTACCAAACCCCTCTTAGCAACAGGCATCAATCCCTTTGGACCCAAATACCTCGCCAGAGCCCTCGTGACACTGGGCATCATTCCAGGGGTCGCAAGACATCTCGTCGGTGACACTCGGCCAGAAAGAACAGCTTCGAAGAGCTCATCGCCTCCTACGTGAGCTGCACCTGCTTGTTTGGCCAGTGTGGATGAGGGCGAGTTGGGCTCGGCAAAGACGAGGATGATTTCGGATGATCGTCGTGGGTCGGCCGGGAGTTGGAAATGACCTCGAATGGGTAGAGCGGATTTCGCTGATTTGGTAGAGAGAGTGAGTGAGTATGAGGAAGTAGGGTTGGCGATCTCGAGGGACTATACGTGTCGAGTCAAACCACCACAGCATAGCATGACAAAAATCAGTCACATGAACGCGATGAAAACGCAGACGCTCGATCACGTCACACAATTGATGGCTCAAATTTACTCACCCTGAGAACGGTAGCGGCCTCGACAGCACTCATTGCATCGGGATTCACGACCCTCTTCTTCTTCTTCTTGAGCGCCTGAGCTGCTCGGGCAGAATTGATGCTCGAGCTCGAGAACGAAGCTGAAGGAGCTGGGGAGGATGCTCGAGTGACGGAGATTGCGGGGCGCTGCATTGACGACGGGAAAGTAAAGTCAGTTTTGCAGAGACTTGTGACATGCTGCAGCACGTTATACCGAATGCGAAACATGTTCATGTTAGATTTGAAATTAGTTACATATAACTCACCACAATGGCCTTTACACCTCGCGTGGCAACACTTGATCCAATCATATTGTCTGTTCCTGCGTTTGTCGATGTACTCGAACAACCACTACCACTATTGCTACTCGAGCTCGTTGAAGGTGTATTTCTTGGTAAGTTGAGCCTGTTGTTCTTGTACTTTGCACGATTGTTCTTGATCCGAGCTTGTTCCTCTCGAGACTTGTTTTGAAACTTGACGTATCTCTTCTCGAGGTGCCGGAATAACTTGGCTTGTTGGATAAAGTATTCTTCAAGCGGATCGATCACAGGTTCAGATGCAAGTTTCGGGACAACGTCTGGTTCCGGTCCTAGCTTCGATGCTTTGGGAGCTGGTGAGTCTATTGCTGATTCGTTTGGTTTCGGCTCGGGAAGATGACCTGTATCTGTTTGATCGTTCACTTTCGTTTTCGATTTGGACCTTTTCCCTTTGCTCTTCTTTTTCTTCTTGTTGGCAGATTCACTAGGCTCTTGAGTGGAGTGAGTACTAAGAACCAAAGATGAAGCTGTCAATGGTGGTGACGAAGATGAAGAAGCTGAAGCTGTAGCTGAAGTTGTAGCTGAGGGCGCCAGAGACGACTCTGTATCTGACTCCGTATCTGTAACGTCTGATTTGACGTCGGAAAGTTGTGAAATCTCGAACAAGTCGGATGATGAGGATGAAGAGGAGGAGGACCTGGTTGGTTGATGATGTGGCATTGTTTCTTGATTTATCCAACTGCGCGAGAAAATCACCATGTTGATAAGCGCAACTCATCAACTGGCAGTCCAATGCTATTTCTGTTCCCGTTTTTTTAGGCATGCAGCAGACATGACTTTGAAATGAGATGCAGGAACGTTTTGAAGCGTGCGTGGTGATCAGGGTCAAAAGCTAGCTGGAGCCCTAGCCCTAGGGGCAGGGAACAGGGTAGTTAAGATACATCCCGTGGAAAAAGCAAAGCAGCTGTAGCGGGTGAGTGAACGGACATAGCTCACCCCCATCACCCCCTTACCCAAACTTCCAGTAAAAGATTCTAGTTACCGCCGGTGTGTACATAGCAGCGGGTTCACCCAAAAAAATCAGTTCAACTTACGTTGTTGGTCGTAACACGCAAGTAAAATAACAGCTGCCTGCGTCTAATGGAATTTGGGATATTTGGATTGGGGCGAATGAGATCACGAACAGTTATCAAGAGCCAACAGCCTGATCAAATAAAAAATCATACAAGTGAGTAATCCAAAGTTCAGGAAAAGGAAAAAGGGGAAGGCAAGGGAAGGCAAGGGAAAGAAAAGGCCCATGCATGCATGCATGTAACAGCTGTACTCGTACTACGCAATGCAATGCAGCTACTGTAGCTACGTCCCACTACCGCATTGCACTGTGCAAATCAAATCATCCTCCATTCATATATACAGATACATATAACCTTTGTGCATCAACTACTTTCAGTGCATTGCGTCAACTGACATTGCATTGCATCTTGCAAATCTACTCACCACTCAGTCAAAAACCCCCACAAACCACAAAAGAGGTGAGTCGAGTGCATGCTTTGATCCTATGAAGATGAAGATGAAGATGAAGATGAAGATGGAGAAGAGAGAGGATTGTGGTGTCTCCTCCTTTATCAACGTCAGAGCTATTTGAATCTGCGGCAGTTGCCTAGCTAGTGCCATGTCATGTCATACTTTGTCCTGTCTCAAAAGTCATTCACCGAGGAGAACCCCTACTATCACCACCTCGCTTCCACATACTTTGAACATCGTTTACTTTCCTTTTGACTGATACTGACTATTTGTCTTATCTCATCGGTCTTCACTTCCATCTCTCATCGACTGACATAAAACATACCCACCCAATATAATCAAATCCGTCACCGTCACCGTTACCATTATTATTATCATTACCGACAATGCCATTCGCTCTCGGTCATACCGCTCCTGCACCACCTCTCACTCCTTCCCCACGAAAACAAAACATCGGTCTACCTCCCGTCGCTGATAACGTTGTGTACGGCGTCGCTTCCTCAGTCAAGCAACCAGCCATGGCTACCACTCTCAACGGCGCCCCCACCTCCCAGCTCGCCTGGTTGTCGTCTCTCAACACCACCTTCAATGAAATGACCGATGAGCAGCGATTCCTCCGAAAGGTGAGCTCATCTCTTGCCAGCATTCTGGATATCCATAACAGAGTTGAGCTGACCTGATTTCCTGCCGCTACAGACCTCCATCATCGCTACCATCGGACCCAAGACCAACAATGTTGAGACTCTCGTCAAGCTTGCCGAGGCTGGTATGAACATCGGTGAGTTGCATCAACTCCCTCAGCGACACACACCTTCCTTTGTGACCCCAGCTAACCGCAACGCACGTGTGATTGACTATTACAGTCCGAATGAACTTCTCTCACGGTTCATACGAGTACCACCAGTCCGTCATTGACAACGCTCGAGCTGCCGCTGCCAAGAGCCCCAACGGCCGACCATTGGCCATCGCCCTCGACACCAAGGGTCCCGAGATCCGAACTGGTCTTATGAAGGATGACAAGGACGTGAGTATCTCCCATATCCTGTCCTCGATAGAATTCGTGGCTGAGCTAATGCATATCCGGACGCAGATCCCCATCCCTGCCGGTCACGAATTCTGGGTCACCACCGACAAGTCATTCGCCGAGTCTGGTACTGAGGAGCAGATCTACATGGACTACACCAACCTTCCCAGGGTCACTGCCCCCGGCAAGCTTATCTACGTTGATGACGGTGAGATTTTGGTACTGATCATCTCTTCAGAGTCCCCTTTGCTTACCTCTCGCATCTTCCAGGTATCCTTTCCCTCCAGGTCCAGTCTATCGACGGCGAGAAGCTTCGAGTCAAGTCCCTCAACTCCGGTACCCTCTCTTCTCGAAAGGGTGTCAACCTTCCCAAGACCGCTGTCGACCTTCCCGCCCTTTCGGAGAAGGACAAGGCCGACTTGGCCTTTGGTGTCAAGAACGGTGTCGACATGATCTTCGCTTCATTCATCCGATCCGCCAACGACGTCAAGGAGATTCGAAAGGTCCTCGGTACCGACGGCGCCAACATCAAGATTATTGTCAAGATCGAGAACGAGCAGGGTGTTGTCAACTTTGACGAGATCCTTAAGGAGACTGACGGTGTCATGGTTGCCCGAGGTGACTTGGGTATCGAGATCCCCGCCAGTCAGGTATTCATGGCTCAGAAGATGATGATCGCCAAGTGTAACGTTGCTGGCAAGCCCGTCATCTGTGCTACCCAGATGCTCGAGTCCATGACTGTGAGTTTCAACATCTCAGCGAAATAGATCCAAAAAGGTTCAACTGACACCTGTGCAGTACAACCCCCGACCTACCCGAGCCGAGGTTTCCGACGTTGCCAACGCCGTTATGGACGGCGCCGACTGTGTCATGTTGTCCGGTGAGACCGCCAAGGGCAAGTACCCCATCGAGGCCGTTCGAATGATGGCCGAGACTGCTTTCCTCGCCGAGACCTCTATCGCCTACGTCCCTCTCTTTGACCAGCTCCGATCGCTCACCACCCGACCCACCGAGACCGCCGAGACCCTTGCTCTCTCTGCCGTTGCCGCTGCCATCGAGCAGGACGCCGGTGCCATCATCGTCCTTTCTACCAGCGGTGTCTCCGCCCGACTCCTCTCCAAGTACCGACCTTCATGCCCCATCATCTGTGTCACTCGAAGCCAGCAGACCGCTCGACAGCTCCACCTCTCCCGAGGTGTATACCCCGTCTGGTACCCCGAGCCCCGAGGTGTCCCCTCCGAGAAGTGGCAGATCGATGTTGACAACCGAATCAGGTGAGTAGTTCGCTATGTGCTAGTCACCAGGTATGCTTTTCCACGATACTGACGTTGTTGTCGCAGATATGGTCTCCGAAACGCCCTCAACCTTGGTATCGTCAAGCCCGAGGCTACCGTCATGGCCGTACAAGGATGGAAGGGCGGTCTTGGACACGTGAGTGACTGGGTTGATCCCAAGTGCAACGTCCATTCAGCTAATACTGATTTTTACTCTCTCTCTCTCACCCTCTATAGACCAACACCCTCCGAATCCTCTCGTAAGTCATTACCCATTCACTTTAACTGTAAATCGATGGGGACATGGGCTAACATTCACAAATCCTTACAGCGTCCCCTCTGACCCCGCAGACCTCGACCTGCACTCCATCGAGCGAGAGTAAACACAAATACTCGCCCCTTCCGCATCGTTAGAAATGTTTGGCTAGTGGATGGAGCTGGCCCTGAAAATGAAAATGAAGTTGGACCTGGGATCGGAACATCATAGAGTTTCTGAATTGATACACACATGACTTGGTATGAAATGAAAATGTACGAAAATACAATGGTATATTTTGATGAGATAGGATAGGATTGGATTGGTTGGATTCGTTGCATTCCGGCCGGCGTTTGTCGCTTGCTTATCTGTGATCTGTGATATGTGAATGCCGTATCGGGTACGTGTATGTGAGGTGGTATTTTATGTTCTTATGTTCTTACGTTCTGTTGAATGAGGTGGTGTGTGCCTGAGTGACGTTGTAGTGATTGGAACAATACAACGTGTCTCGCTTAAAGCAGCAAGCAGGTACGTATAACTGGCAACCGAAAAGCCGAGATATTTGGCTATGTCATGTAAACCCGGGTAAGGTTAGTAGATATTCGACAGTCGAACGGTCACGTATGTCACCCGCGCTCCTTCATGTCGAATTGAACTAAACATCTCCCCACTTGAACTCAGGTATAGCTATTCCACGTCTCAGCAACGCACACCGCACCCACACACTATACTCTACATCGCAGGCAGGATATCAATCAAGCAGACATGCGAATCGCCCTAGCTCAGACCGCACCATCCGTAGCACCCGAAGGTCCACCCAAACTCGAGAAACCTCACTCCACTTCCCCATTCCCTTCGATCGACCAGAACCTTCATGATGCTGTAGGATTCATACAGCGTGCTGCTGAACAAGGAGCGGAGGTGGTGGTGTTCCCAGAATATTTCTTGCAGGGGATCGTTGATGCTGGAAGACAGGTGAGTATCGTTCGGCTGCGAGCCGATAGTATCTGAGAACGGGCCAGATTACAAGAGTAGTCTCTTGCCATGCAGTCTATGTGGATCTTGACCTTGCTGTATCTCAACTTAGTACCTCTCACTCCCCTCGAAACACCTCACGACATACCTCCAATCCCTAGCAAAGCAATACAATGTCTGTCTCGTAGGAACAATCGTCCATGGTACCCGAGAATCAGGCAGCGCAGGCGCTGCGGACCTCCCCAGCGTCTCACCATTCGAGCACATCCCCTCCTCAAACACGAACACGACCGTTACTGCGCCACCACCCAAAGTCAAGCAAGGAATCACGCCCGCTCAGCTTGAATGGGCTAAATATTTGGAGAAACATCCCATATCCGCCGAGGAGAACTCGCAGCCTGTTATCTACAATACAGCTTTCTTCATTGATGAGAATGGGCATGTTGTAGGCGAGTATGTTAAGAAGAACCTGTGGCATCCTGAGCGGTGAGTGTCGGACTGCGACCGCGACTGCGTCAAGGGGTCTAGGCATAGAGCAGACTGTCCAAGTATCTCAGTCACTCGCAATGCACCGAAAATGTGTTCTCCTTGTGAAGGGAAAAACGCACTCTATGCTGATCTGTCTGTTGATATTTTTTTTTCTACAGGGAATATTTGACGCCTGGACAGGACGAACACAAGGTCTTTGACACGAAATGGGGTAAAGCGGGCATGATGATCTGTGAGTACAACAACCATTCAATTCATGGTATCACGGTGATAGATTACTCATGCACTGCGCTGCGTGTCTTACTCTACGCCAGGCTGGGATATGTCTCACCCTGCCCACGCTCAGGATCTCGCCAAGCAAGGCGCCGATATCATCTTTGCGCCTACGTTCTGGTACGCGACGGATAGCGAGCCGTGAGTGATACCTGTTCGATCCTGTACCCCAACCTGCTCGGCTAGCCAGAATAGTGGGGGATGACGTTGCTGACGTCGGAATGCTCTCGGATCTCGCAGGACCATTCACAAGTACGAACACGATCCACAATACGAGACGAAGATGGTTTCCTCGCTATGTTTCGCACGATGCCTCGAAACAGAGACAGTATGGATCATGTGTAATGCCGGAGGTGATCCCTTGGAAGGTTTCATGGGTGGAAGTGGTGTTTGGGTACCTCTACGAGGTCAAGTAGCGTCCTGCGGCGTTGAGGCAAAGTTGGGAATCGTCGATGTGGATCTCAAGGTGCTCAAGGTGAGTTCTCAGCTGAAGAAACATCATCGGGCTGTCTTACTTAAACCTCGCCATTAACTCCGTCACGTCACGTCAACCCCCTTCCGGCCTTTCATTGCGTGGCATTGAAGACCCAGCGCTCGCTGTGACGCCGTTGACAGTCGAATATAGAGAGCTAGCTGACCATTGACGCGCACTGTTGACCATAATTTGCAGGATGCGAGGGAGACGTACAAGGTTCGAGAAGATGCTTCCAAGAGGCTTGCTACGTGATGAAGCGGTGGCTCGGGACTCTTCTGGTCCTCCTCCCACGGAAGTCGGCCGGATTCGATGTGATGATCTTTTGTTGCCGGTTCATCAAAGGATCAAGCTGTGCATACTCACAAATGCCATATGCGTCTTTGTAAACTATGCAGCATGTATTTATTGTTTGTATCGCGTGACATGATGGTACTCGTACATACATGACCCATGCCTTTCTTTCCGATTTTCTCAGTGATTGACTAATATGCATATGGCGTATGTATAGCTGATAATCCCAGCGATTGTTAATCATAATCTGAGATTATCCCAGTGATTGATAATCGCCATTCCACTGGAATTTACCCAAAATGGCAATAATAATTCCCAAACAGCTCGCTCACATGCATGTGTCACGCTTCGGGCGTGCCTGCACTTCGCAACTTTGTTGAACCTCGGCGCCGGGGTTGAGGTTGATGAAAGTTGACATCGACATTGACATGCAATCCAATCAGACTGGATGTATGAATATAGCGAACATTCGTCATTCGATGGTAGAGTTGATGATCATGCAGCTCGTGAGGGTCAGAGGTCTATCAAGACCGCCGGGAGCGGGCTGAATCACCTCATGAGGAGGACGGTGAGGATGCGTCGCGAAGGTATAAATAGGGTCGAATATCGATGGATGTTGAAGTCAAGATCCTGCACCCCAATCACAACGATCTCTATTTAATTCTTAACCGACCTACTGAGCACTCACACTCAAGGCTCACTATTATCATCGGATATCAAAGACTTGACAGATCAGCCACGATCACAGTAATAATCACAATGTCCGACAAGAGAACTATCCTCGTTATCACTGCCACGGGCAAGCAAGGTGGCGCGGCTATCAAGGTGAGCTTCCATGCAGTACACACATCCAATGCCTTACACTCATGGTCCCGTTATGTGGCCTCTCGGTCTACACTCTAATACAAGTACCTTCCCCATCTTCATGGCTGACAAAGTGTATTGCTACGAACAGGCGATCGACCAGACCAAATTCAAGATCCTCGCTGCCGTCCGCGATGCCTCGAGCGAGACTGCTAAGGCCCTCAGTGTGGACACGGTAGAAGGCGAGCTTGAAAAGCCCGATTCTTTGTTCCAAAAGGAGCCAATCTACGGTCTGTTCTTGAATTTGGGAGCGCCTAACCCTGTTGAGCAGAAACAGCATGGTGAGTGACCCAATTGGTCAGACAATACATGGAGAGCTTACGAGTACCATCGATTATCTGAATAGGTATCGCTCTCATTGACGCTGCGGTCAAGTGCGGAGTCAAGCACGTCGTATTCTCCAGCTTAGACTTCTGCGGCAACGAAACTACCGGCGCAGCCTTGTGAGTCAGCGATTTCCCATCTGTCGCACCTTGACTGCAACTGGGCTACTCGTACCCATGCAGCAAAAATTGAAATGCAGATACTAGAGTACTGACCTTTCGGCTCTCACGCCCGTTAGCCTTGACGCCAAGCGAGAAGTCGAAGCTCATCTGAAGGCTCAATCATCCCTGAGATACACAATCCTTCGACCTGTCGGATTTATGGAGAACTTTTACTGGCCTCTATACCTCGACCAAGTCACCACTACATGGAAAGCATCCGCCGCGGACGGTAAACATGCTACTCACAAGTTGATCGCTGTGGAGGATATCGGTAAAGTCGCCGCCGAAGTTTTCGCTCAACCTGATTCATATGCTGGAAAAGAGGTTGGAATTGCCGGAGACGAGGTCACGCCTGAGCAAATTCAAGCGACTTGGAAGAAGGTCACTGGGCAGACTTTGCAAGCTGAGCAGACTCCGGTCTTCCCGCCTGGTGTCGATGTCGCTTTCCAAGTGAGTCAACCCAGCCACTCCACCTTGCCTGAGGAATTGGACATTGAAATTGAGTTGTCATGACAGTCGCTGACACTTGGTCTTGTTTATCGAACGATGATTATCAGTACTTTATCGATAATGAGTTCGAGACCAATGTCCAGGCAGCGAGGAAGCAGTTCCCTTTCCTGTCGACATTCGAGTCATGGCTCAAGAAAACTCCTTTCGCCCAAGCGGCCTGATCGTGTAATTATATGTTGGTAGGACACCAGTATCCACGTCGATAGGATGGGTTCATGCATATGATTCCTTACCAATTCAATCCGTTCTCGGCCACATGTCGCTGCCACTGATAACTGATTGCTCGTCAATCCCTCGAAAGACACACTCTACGAGTAAACCCCCAGGATTTGTCATGGGATCAGCTGTCATGTATGTATTCACTCCTCCACGTGGTCAGAAAACAGGTACATTGAATGGATTCACCTAATGAAGTAATTCTTCATCAGACCCTCGAAAACAGATCTGATCTGTCGCAGAAATCCGACGGAAAACCTTAAAACTCGGAGTCCGAGTCAACCGGATCCACGAGATGTTCTCTCAAGAGGATCACTGTACGCGGTTGTTGTTGTTGTTCAATTAGATCTTGTCGATGAAGATGAGATCTGTTCATGTTCGGCGATGTGTAAGCACCTAGAGCTAGTGCTCCGCCTGGTAGGGTCCAGCTTGGGCTAAGATGAGGGCTTTTGGCGGATGCTGACCTTGCGAGCTGACGCGAGACCGACGGACACAGCGGTCGGAATAAGGTATAAATAGGGGGAGGAGATGCAGTGGAAGGTCGTCTCAATCCGTAGTTCCGTATTACGATCAGCAGTGTTCACGTCTGACTTGTACCTAAGACTCACAAAGACACGCCAACAGCCACCGAGCTCGAATATATACATACAAGGTACAACCATAGCAACCCATATCAACCATGTCTGACAAGCGAACGATCCTCGTCTTCACCGCCACAGGCAAGCAAGGTAGCGCAGTGATCAAGGTGTGTGTGCTTGGTCAACTACCCTAACATATCTCATCTCCTCGGAGAGGCATGGGAGAGGAACTGCACAGTAGTAGCTGATGGGCTCCATTTTTTCGTCGTGGTGGTGAGTACGCCTGTAGGCTCTCGATAAGACCAAGTACAAGCCCCTCGCAGCCACTCGAGACGGCTCGAGCGACTCCGCCAAAGCCCTGGGCGTTGACATCGTCGAAGACTCATACGACGATCCAGAGACTTTCCTCGTCAATGCCAAGGAGCGCATCTACGGCGTCTTCCTCGTACTTGCCGCTCAGGATCCAGAGGAACATAAGCAGCACGGTGAGTTAAGTGATCACCTTGCACACGCTTTCGTCCTATACAAAGCCAGCATGGCCTATTCTATTGTATCTTCAGTGTAAGATTCACTGATTCACATTGTGTTATATCGTTTCCTTGGTCCATCTGGTCCTTCGTAGGCCTCAAGATCATCGACGCTGCTGCCAAGCATGGTGTCAAGCATTTTGTCTATTCGGGCGGTGATTTCAGCGGTGTGGAGGTCACCGGGATCCCATTGTGAGTTCCCGGTCTAACCACCAGCACCCATCGCCTTTCTTGTCAAAAGTAGGAAAACATCTTTCTGACCCACATGATCTGTGGTACCTCGGTATACTGTTACTGTCCTTTCTCCCGCGCCTGCCCTCGCCAGCTTCGACATCAAGCGCGATATCATAGCACACCTCAAGGAACAGTCTTTTGACTGGACGGTTCTTAGCCCTGTCGGATTCATGGAAAACTTCTACTGGCCCCTCTACCTGGACCAAGTCACGACCACATGGCCTAAAGCCAAGCACTCTCATTACAAGTTGATCGCCGTCGAAGATATCGGTAAGATCGCAGCAGAAGTCTTTGAACAGCCTCAAGGGTTCAAAGCGAGGAAATTGAATATCGCAGGGGACTCTTTGACCCCCCAAGAAATTGCCGAGATTTGGAAGGAAGTCACGGGACAGACTTTGCAGGCGAAAGAGGCGCCCGTGTTCCCTGAGGCTTTCGCACCCGCCTTCAAAGTACGTCCACTATCCACCCTTTCCGTACTCGTTGAACGACTCCTGTCAGCCCATGATTTGAGCACAATGACTAATTGTGCTTCATTGTCTTGGCAATTGCTAGTTCTTCGACGACCATCAGTTCGAGGCAAACGTCGAGGAGAACAGGCGACTGTTCCCATGGATCTCTGACTTTGAGACTTGGCTCAAAAAGACTCCCTTCGCGCAAGCAGCTTAGAGCAAAACTGAGAATAGATCGTGGAGACCATTGAACGTCAAGAAACATGCATTAATGGAACTATAATGGGTTGATTATAAGTGATCCTGTCGAAACCGCAAACTCCTCATATACTTGGTACAACACTCAAGACACGTGTGATGCTGTGAACCTGTCTCGTCGTTGATCGCGATCGCTGTCGATGACTCTGGCCAGCGACTAGTCAGTCATGTAGTCTAGAGCCACAAGAACCTCTTGAAGGCATAGTCCATCTTGTCAAGCAACGAGGTCGCTGATGCTGCTTCGGCAAGGCTGTACACAGGTCATACGTCATACCAGGTCAGCAAGGCGCCTTTTCTCTCGGTATTTCAGTATAAGATATGTTTAGTAGCCCTGTCGCGTTCGACTCACCTGACCACGTCCTTGTCTTCGACAAGATCATCCTTTTTACACACTTTGGCAATATCCTCCACGATCGAGTTGACCTCTTCCTGACAAGTCCCCTCATCTCCCGTATGTCCAGGCATGGCCTTGAAAGCGTAGTATTCTGTCGTATCAGGGTCGATGAGCGCATGCTCCACCGACGGTATAGGCGTCGAGGGCGTCGTCGGTGTCGCCTTAGACTTCTCAGGCGTAGCAGGTGCTTTGTTTCGCAATGAATAGGTGCTGTATCGCGTTGAATCGTCGGTGGGCGAAAAGTTGAGCATGAAGCCTGAATTCTCTTTCGGATCTCGGCTCGCCTCTTGTAGGGTCGACAGGATATACGCGCCCTTTTGGATCGATGTTATGGAGCTGATGGGGATACGAGTGAATTCCATGACTTTTTCGAGCGAGTAATTGAACGATACCACGTAGATGGCCGCTCGGGTCTAATGGATGATATGAGTCAGCGCCGCCTCACAAGGCTATGCAAGCCAGGACTTACTAGCAGCAAGACCTTCTCTTCTAGGCTTGAGCTGATCTTGACGCTTCGAGCCTCAGGGGAGAGCAAGGTCCATCCGGCAATCCGATCTTCCCCGTCATTCAGCACTCTCGCGGAACATGTCTCGACTGAATAGCAGATCAGCATACGATCGTGCGCAACAAGGAAGATGGTACTCACTCGCAACTGATCGGATTCGGGAGAGCTTGACGACATTTGCAGCGTCGGCGCTGGACAAGGTCTCCAAGAACTCGCTGAACACTGATAGGTTCCGGTGTCCAAGGAAGAACGAAATCACCGCTTGAGCAAAGAAATCCGAGACGGCGCCGTAGAACATTCGGCTGATGGAGCTGACACCATCGTGAAGCTGGGAGAGAGTGTGAGCTGCGATCATGCCACTCCAATAAAAAGCTGATCAGAGATTTTGACTGACCATCCCACTGATATCTCGCTTCCCTGTCCGTACAAAGTCACCCTTCAGAGCCGAGGTGTGCGCGTAACACAAGCTGATTGTATCACCGTTGTTCGCCCAGACTATCACCAGGATAATTATTAGCTGCCCCGAGCTTTGAACAAATTCTAAACCCAGCGCAACTCACTGTCGTTGAAGACGTTCTCGACAATCGGACCCGTCACATTGAGCCCAAGCTGTGTCAACATATTTGACAATACTCGTCGCGCAAGAGCAGATTGCACGACGTTCGTCCTATCAAGACAATCGATACAGCTAAGAAGAGTACGGAGAGCGGAGAGTCAGGTCAGCAGAAGCACAGGCCCAGGGGGCCGAGAGCCGGGTCGACACTCACTTTGTTCTGAAAGCGCCGTTCTGTTCTCGGATAGCTTCTCCTTGCAATGTCCACAAGTAACCCATCGAGTTTAGGTCCACAGAATCAACGAGCTCTGAGATATTCTCCCATTTCATACCATGGCATTTTGCGTGGAAATCAAAGCCCGTATATCTAAGTGTGTGTACACTGATATCAATATCTGATTGACTGATCTCGAGAATGTTGCTGGCAGACTCACGTGAGGTCTTTCCGATCGAGTGAGTCTACCAGTTCTTTATACCCATTTGTGACAACAGCCTCCTTACCTTCTGTTTCAGAAAGGTTGATAATGGTCTGCAGTGTGTCAAATGTCAGTCCAATTCTGCAAACCCGAGGTGATTCGGACCAAAACTCACAATGTGACCATATCGGGAGGTCAGGTCGTTGAAATGTAAGTTGGCTACAGCATATGCTTTATCGACAGGCTCGTTTAATACAGGAGGCGGTTTCATGGAGAAGGGTGATTGACCCCATCGTAGCGGGATAGATCCTCTGACTTGCACAAAGCTGAACAAGGATGATTTGTCTTCCACCTAATTAAGAAGTTAGCATGGCAAGCGCTTGAAAGGCAAATTTGGTCGACTGCTTACCTTGGCTTTGACAATCATCTCGGTCTCTACCATATTAGCCACATGACCATCGTCGTCTATACCTCTCCGCTGATACCGCAGGCCTGCTCTATCTCGGCTTCTCCTCGAGATAATTACTAGATCAATCGGCACCGATCCAAGAGATGTCTCGGGATCCAAGGGGTTGGGCGGTATCGGTATGCTGAAAGAAGCAGTTTGGACCCAACCTTGCATCATGGGCAAGACGAACGCGTGTAGACCCAGATCGATAAAGTCCTTCATCAGGTGCTCATTCCAGAAGAACCGCCGATCGGTCCTTCTCCAAAGAGGAACATGTACATCCGGTTCGACAAAGTCGTCATCCATTGGCGGAGGCAGGGCGTGGCGAGGTAATGTACTGGGCGAAGGCGGGAACATCTCCCCATCTTTGGGTATCAAATCGGTTAAAGCTACATTGGTTGCATTGCGCTGTGCGAGAGTGCGGCGCTTGTGTTGGAGGGAATGGGTGAGATCGAAATCGTATGAGAAGAAGAAACCGGAGCTGAATTCCCTGATGACCTGCCGTACAATCTTGACTTCCAGCTCTTCCCGCTGAGGAGGTTCATTGGGTAAAGATTCTTGCTTCTTGCTATTTCGAAGTTTGGGCATAAACTTCGTCCATTCCCTCGTCCGGGGCATCGGTGATTCATCAGCCTCCGGTGCAGTCTCATCGTCCGATGTTGCGGCGGTACTGCTCTCTGGATCACCTCTGAGTGGCAAGGCCAAGCTCCAACGCGTTTTCGCTTTGGGCTGTCGAGATATCTGAAGATCAAGCAGGCGCTTGACGATTTTTGAAGCGAGATCGGAGGTCAAAGGAATGGAGTGAATGTCTTCGAGAGCGTATACTTCGTGCGAATGAGAAGGAAGTAGCGGTTTGCCTTCTCTTGGCATGAACACCAGCAAGTAGGCAGCTAAAACCGGATCCATATCAATACAGCTCCTCCTCCACACTACATACAGTATACGGAGGGTTAGAGGCCCATCATCTCATCCACTCACCGTCCCATAGCCTGACAATACCTAATACGCCTCCTATGGTCACTTCTCCAGGCTCACACTCGATCGGCTCCACCTTGCCTTTCACTCCGAAATGCACGATCACTCCTGGTCCTGATTCCGGTATGAGCGTGACACCGTCATCATGACATCCAAGTTGTAACTTTCGGTGTACGCGAGGCGGTAAAGGCGGGACTGTGAATCGGGGCGGCAGGGCAGTCATGACTGCTAAGGGCGGCGTTACGGAGCTGGGACAGCTATCAACAATTTTGGTTAATTCAATTGATCGATATGAACAAGACAGACTGACAAAAGAAGGGGAGAAAGGGATGAATGATGAATGATAGACCTCCACTTACAGTGGCTGGTGATCAGATGTTTTCGTTACTACAATATGTATGACGTACCGTACGGCCACGGCCTTTGTTCTCGACGCGTCGCAGTATCGCCAAGGGGCTGGGGTTATTCTTATTATCGTCTTCTCTACTCTCGTCCCCTGATACTTAGACTTGCAGGACCACCGATCCCCCCGATCCACGTTAGCCATGGCACCCATATCACTCGCAAAGCTCGAGAGAGTATTCAATGTCTTAGCAGAGCGCGAGCTGCATCGCATGCTAGGCGGCAAGACTCCCAATGGGTTTTATTCTGTCCTCAACTCACTGAAACACCGACCTGATAATCGGTATTCCAACATTCTGGCTTATGACCGGACGGCGGTTGTTGTCGGTGAGGAGGGGAAGTATTTGAATGCGAACAGGGTTGAGGATGGGAAAGGTGGGATATGGATCGCTGCGCAGGTGAGTAGTCGACAGGAAATCCCGTCTCACATTCCTGTGCACGAATGGGTGATTCGTCCTTTCCTGCGATCACGCTTTACACTCGGACCATGATTCTTGTACTGAGAACAAGCTAATACCCGATATTGGATTATGTTTAGGCACCTACACCACGAGCGTTCGATACTTTTTTCCAAGCATTATATACCGGAGCGGCTACCGGCAAGCGATCGAGAGATGTGATACTGGTTCAGTTGACAGGTTGGGAGGAGAACGGGATGCCAAAAGCTGATTTCTACCTGTGAGCTTCAATCTGCCATTTCCCCAAACCATGATTATCATTCTGAGAAGACGGTAGGCGAGTGTGGTCTCGCTGACCTTTAGAATACCTCAATGAAGGGAACATGCAATGGACCATTTACCTCTGACAGTGGTCAAATCAGAGCAAATACCAACAATCTCATCGACTGTCACCCATCTTCAACTAGGACATCCTCAAAGCCCTCAAAGCTCAAGTCAAACCCAAAGCCGTGATGGCGGTGGTGGAGCTGTTACGATTCATCATTATCATTTTGACGCTTGGCCAGATCATGGTGTACCCAAAGGCAAAGACGTCACGGCTCTACGAAACTTGGTTACGGAAGTTGAAGAGAAGCGGAAAGAGCTGAGCTCGGAAGTATGGGTGCACTGGTGCGTTTCATATGTTATCATTCTTTATTCTCAGCTTGTCGTCTCCGGACAAAAGTGGATCAAGGATTCAGCTGATTTCAAAGCACGCTCGCTCTATAGCTCCGCAGGCGTAGGTCGCACAGGCTCTTTTATAGCTCTCTCATCCCTCCTTTCATCCGACCCAACGCCACCATCACAACCAACAGATCTCCCGCCTTTACCTGCTGATCTACAGGCCGACCGAGTAGCAAGTACGGTCGACGCTATCCGAGAATGTAGAGGGATGTTGGTGCAGAATCCTGATCAGCTGAGATTGATCTACGAGATGCAATAGCGGAAGAAAGATAGCCAGCAGATATCGGCACCTTCTTGCGCATTTTCCCAGCTACTAGGTAGTGAAAGGATCATCGAAATCGGCCAGCTCTTCTTTGGCCAGACTAGCGAGTCGAGCCAGATATTGCGACCAGTTCGAGTCGTCACTCACGGTCGAAAGAGCCCTGTATCGATACTTACAGCACACCATCATATGAGATTCACACAATCCCCAGGAAGCTTCAGTATCATGTTGTCGTGTGTCACCATGTACATATAGACTACCACGGTACACACGTCAAGGGTAAGGGGAACCTGGCCGAACCGAGTGGTGATGCATGAGGTTATGTACAACAATCTATATCGTCTCTATGAGATTATGCCTATGATCTCGCCTGGGTCTGTGCTTGTGCCTGTGCTTTCAAGTTTCGTAGGTGTGGTAACATCCGACTTGGTCGCCGTATCGATCCAGCAAGTGCCATGATACAGGTGAGAAGCACCACACTTCCCGCTTGGTGCATAGCAGCCAGGGGAATGGGTACGAGGTACAGTAAAGTAGAGATACCGAGGGTGACTTGGGTGATAGCTGCTGCTGCTGTGAGGTTGGTAAGGCGTCTCGTTGATCTGATGGGAAGGCGTCGCGCGACGAAGGGAAGAGTCATGAGGAATGTGAATGTGGATACGGCCTATTTATATGGTCAGCTATTGGTCTCAGCTGAGGTGAAGCTGGGGCACAAGCTAGCTTACTAGGACTCGATGGTCGAACTGAGCAGTCACAGGGTTCTCCAGCATATTTCTCCAAAGCTTATCGCTTCCTGTTCTAGAGTATTTGTTGTCCAATAACTCCGAAGTGGGCGGTACGAACCCGTCACCCATATAGGGGAACTCGTTGTAGACCAAACCGGCATCCAGGCCAGCAACAAAAGCACCCGTGACGGCCGTCAAGAACACGAGCATACCAGCAGTATGAACCATTCCTCGGAACTTCTTGACTGAGCTCAAAGCGATCTCAGATACCAAAGCGGGGTTCTTGATGAACTTCGCGTCACGTTGAATACCGATAGCAGTCGAGATCATACCGAGATAGAGCAAGATAGCGGCTGACAAGTGAGCTGCGAGTCGGTATTGGGATACTCGAGGGACAGAGTTGTCGACAACGATCGATTGGTCTAAGCCTGATTTCACCATCCACCATCCAAGGGCACCTTGAAATCCAATACCCAAGCCGATAAGCATGAGCTTCATAGGGATTGGTCGAGGAAGCTTGTATCGAGTCAAATAGTACACGGTGGGAATGACGAACCTACAACAAATGCAGATGAATTCGAATGCATCAGCTTACGCTGACGCTTCGATGATATACACCAAGCAGCTGACTCACAAGAGACCAAGAGCTCGCCCAGCCAATCGGTGGCCCCACTCCATGTAGAAGATCTTCTTGAACTCATGCATGTCGATATTGGCGTTCGTCCTACACGACATAGCGTACGCACTCGATTATAAGCTAGGCGCTAAGGGCAATCCCCGAGCAAAGAGCTTCACTCACATGATACCCTCAGGAGATAGTCTGTACTTTTCCCACTCGACATCCCATTCCTCCTTGGTGATAGGAGGGAGGATACCGGTGATAGGCTGCCATTCTACGATACTCAATCCAGATTCCGTCAATCTTGTCAAACCTCCAATAACGATGATACCGAATACCAAAGCCGAACAGCCGTATAGCCAGTAAGGCAATGACCGGGGGATTACCGGGATTGTACCAGCGATAGTTGAGGCTGAAGCCGTAGCCGACGCGGGAGGAGCAGTAGTAGTGGCGGTGGCAGTAGCTGTAGTTAGTCCTCTGGGGAATTTGAAAGAGTGTGAAGGGTAGAAATACGTTGATGAGGAAGGACTGAAGAACGGTAGTCTGAAATTCTGTTGAGACGTTTTTATAGTCGACAGTGATCTGACCAGAGAAGGTGTTGTTGATCGGAAGAGATGAGCCTCCGCCTTAAAAGCGGTAGGACGGACCAGCTGCGTCCGCACACATCTAGTGAGGCCGAGACCTTTCACCCCGAGACCGAGCGACATAGCGGCGGGAAGGATATAGGTGGGTTTCGAGACTCGATAGATGGATACAAGCGAACAGTGAAAAGGAGAGTCAGACGATCGATCTTGGCGTCTTAGCTTTTGGCATTGGCCATAACCTTACATAGATTTACGGATTCACGCTTATTGGCATCCAACTTTTTCCGCGAATCGCGGTCGGGTCAATTCGTAACAGTAACACCATAGCGAATAGTCATCCTACCGTGGGAGAGTGAAGGCTTTGGCTGAGATGTATTATGTAATATGTTCGGCCTTTCCTTTGGTCAGACGCTCGCTCCTATGCTTCAGCGCTGGTAGTGAGTGTATAGTGGAGACGTTTCTTTCGACTGACTGAACTGTGACTATTTCTTTTGGTTTGGGCACAGTGAACAAGGAGGAACCCTATTCATTCGTCATTGAAGCTCGATCATCTGCTATACTTGCTCAATAAACGCATATACACCGCTACCATCTACATACAATCTTCTTCATCCGACAACGAAGATTGCACTATCACTTCAAAGGCTGGACCGAGCTTCATCCAGTGGAACCGGTAGCTCACCTACCGCTCAACCGCCCTCGCGACTCTTCCTTCTTCCTCTTCCTCATCCCTTCAGAAGGACTTCTGATCACCCATCATGGGCAGGTCCAAACCTCGCACCAACAAGCGTCCACCGCCCAAACCTCGACCTCAGCCTACCTCGTCGCCGACGATGTCATATCACCACCCATACCCTACTCTTCCCGCAGAGATCGACCCTTCCGAGCCTGCCGAATCAACGTTCACCGCCGCCCTTTCCAACTGGTCCGCGAACGCCCTTGGCCGCCTGGACAACCTGCCTAAACTCACACAATCTCAGCTAACTGCGTTGACAGGGGCCGCTGCGGGCATCGGCGAGGCGAATTTCCTGGCGAACCCTTCGGCTATACCGCCTCAGAGCTATAATCCAAACTTACCGATCGATCTTCCTGCGAGTCTGGCGGCGCTCTTCGAAGCCAAGTTGACGTTGGATAGGGAGAAAGCAAAGTTGTTGAGGATGCAGCAAGAGCTCAAAGGCCAGAGGGAAGATCAAGAACAGCAACAGCAGCAACAAATACAACTTGTGCAGCAACAGCAACAGCTGCAGCAGGAACTGATTCTATCAAAAGGCAAAGCAGTAGCCGTTGAAGAAGAATGCACCTGTGGAAGGTGAGAATTCATTTATTTTTTCTCTTCTGCGTCTCTGCCTGTATACAGATACTATATCAGCATGACATCTTCCAACCTGTCATTGCTCTGGCTCTGTCAGTTGATTGCGGTTTTAGCTGATACAATGCATATCGTTCCCTCATGCAATCTAGAAGCCACTCATACCCACCCTCAGAACACTCGGAATGCGAATTCGAATGCGAGGAAGACTGCGATTGCGACTGTCATTCCTACATTGACGAATACGACCACGATCATATACACGAGCACATGCACGACGACGAAGACGAGGAAGAAGAAGGGGAATATGTTGATGACTACGAACTCGATCACGATCATGGACATGGGCACAGTCATCACCATCATCACCACCACGATCATGGGCACGGGCATAATCATAATCATAATCACAGTCATAACCACGGTCATGATCATGACCAACACGACCATCAACATAGTCAGGAATACAATTACGCACATGATCATGGTCATGGTCATGCGCATAACCACGAGCATGGGCATAGGCACGGGCATAGCTGCGAGCATGATTACGAGGATTCACCGAAACGGCCACTGGCTGAAGACCCGGAACGTCTGGTACGTGACCTTTAACCTTTTCTCTCTTGCGCTTTATCTTTTCTTGACGTCACCACAAAAAAACAAATCCATTCAGAAGGTTTATGAACACACCAGAAGTTTTGTCGCTAACGCCATTTGTGTCGTATGTAGGACGAAACCGTGCGCGAGCTGTTCAACTGGATCAAAGCGGTAGTGTGGACGATAGAACAGGCTGCTATAGTGTCAGGCAGAAGGGATTGGAATCAATCACAAACGCGATCTCGACCACAGCCACAGCCACAGCCGCAAGCGCATGAGGCACCAGGTCAACCAACGTGATATAATGATATGCTATTTGGTATAACATGACGTGTCACGACGTGTTGTGATGTACATGTGCATGATAATGTATCTATTATCATCCAGCAATAGGCGCAATAGGCAGCAGGTAGCAGCCAGTGATCATCTAATTCTGGCGAATGCCAACCATCTAGCACCCTGGCACCATTCTACAGCTCAATCGGCACTAGGGTGTATGACCTCATCCCCTCATCACCTAAGCAGCGACCTCCTCTCGTCCACCGCTGGGCGCACCACCCCTTGGTCTGCCTCGACCACCTCGACCACCTCGCTCTCCCCGCTCTCCCCGTTCCCGTTGAGGCTCTCCTCCCGCACTGCTCTGCATAGCGAATTGAATAGCCTGAGATCGGAACGCCAAACCTCGAGTAGTCTCGATGAGGGTGGCGGTAGGCGTAGCGTGAGGTCGAGTGATATGAAGCATGTTCTGTGGCGTAAAAGTATAGATTGTTCTGATCAGCTATCGCGTCCTGTTTTGCTTTTGAAATGAGAAGCAGAATGCATGCAAAGCGCAACTTACCTCCTTGAGATCGATCTTGGCCTCTACACCCATTCTTGAGTCCCTGATCAAGTTGACGATCCACTTCTCTCCTTCCTCGTTTGACAAGTTGAGCGTCTTTGACAATTGTCCGATATCGATCCTCCTGTGTATCCTGCAGAAGACCTCGCTGATCAACCATCTAGCGTTCTCGACAAACTCGTCCGCGAAACCTGACAAGAAGAAATCTGATCGAACGACGCTCTCGGCGACGGTCAATCGCTGTTGAGCCTGGTTCAAGTCGAAATCGGCGAAGAGGTCCTTGAGGAAACCGGTGACGGGGTCAGAATATTGGTATTCCTCCATCTGGACAATCTTTGTCAGATCCTTCACGTGGTCTCTGTTTCCTCGGGTTCCGGCGGGTTTGGGTGCTCGACGAGTGATGATAGCGGCAGCGACGAGGTATCGCAAGAGGTGAGGGCAAGAGGTCTGAATGGTGTTGAGATAAGCGGGGGAGAGGAACATGTCGAGGAGACCCTGGCATCCCTGTTCTCCCAAGTTGAAGAAGACAAACAATGACCAATGCAGCAACCATGTTCTAGCTTGCAGTTGTGCGAGGGGTTTGGCCATGGACGTTCCGTGGGGGTTGTCGATAGCATCACGCAAATCCTTTACTTCCACAAGAGCCGCCTCCCATTCTCCCGTCAAAATGTTGGCGGCAAGTTTACCCCAATGGGCAGAGATGTTGAGGTCGACAGAGGGAGAGAAGATGAGGAAGTGGTACAGGAAGTTGGCGGCGGGTTCGTAGGCACCGAGGGTATATTGGTATTGTCCGAAATGGTAGAGGGCGTTGATTTGATCAATGTCGATCTGTGAGTTACCCGGGTCAGTCAAGTCCTCTCTTCTTCTTGCCGACCCATACTTCGCCTAGTCGCGTGTGAGCAAACCAGAATAGCAGAACCCACCTGGTACTCGGATTTCAGCAGGTCCAAGTTCTTGTCCTTGTCCACCCCGCTTCTGAGCTTGGCAACAGCATCAGGGTCCTCGATGACCTTCATGACAGGCTGCGCCTTCTCCTGCAACTCCTGATATCTAGCAGTGGCCTCCGCTCTCAACTTTTCGAAATCCCTAGGCTCGGCAATCTTTACTTGCTCATGCAACTCCTCGGCGTAACCGTGCATGTTCGTTCCCTTGACCAAATCATATCTGAGATGGAAAAACATAATGTCAGTTGATATGATACAATACGTGAATTTCTCCGGAGACAGGCGGGGACTCGAAGAAAGCGATACGCACTGGGCCTTTGCTAACTCCTCAGCGGGGAAGATGGAGATGTCGGAAAGGTGGTTGAGGAGAGGGATGGCAAGATGTCGGTCCAAGTGAGGGATTAATTTCTGCAATGACACGAAAACGTTCGAGATTAGCTACTATCCAGTTGATGGACCCCGTTCTCCTGAAATCTTCAATCCAGAACCGCCGCGCTCACTTGGGTGAGATCGTATTCCGCCATCTTGAATAACGTTCTCTTTTTTGGAGGTCTAGCTTGTGGCAACGAGTGAGAGTGATCAAGCAAAGCTTTGTTTCTAGGTAGGTCTATTGATAGACTCACAACGTTGAACCTCACCTCGACGATGATCTCGAGACCTCAAAGCATAACCTCTAGCCAGAACAATGCCAAAAGGTCATGAGAAATCATATCGCCGTCGAAGGGCGGCGTTTACCGAGTAGTGGCATTTCCAAATCCAGAATGTTCATCAGGAACATGCGTGTGTCACGAGCTGACCACATGGATAAACGGTCGAAGGGAATAACTGGGAAATGGGAAACGTAATATGTTATGTGTGATACGTAATCTTGTCTGTATATGCTTGAATTAATTGACAGTTGACAAACGTGATCTAGGGATCACTCGAGTACACCGGTGGGAACCGCATGACACCACCGTGCTTGATCCTCACATCCTCGACATTTAATGCACGTTTCTCCCTATCTATTCAATCTCATGCCGACACTCGTTCCTGTTCTTAACTGATATCATCCATCTCCAACCCCCCATTCCGCTGGATTCATGAGCTAGCCTCAGCGTACAACAACCCTTGGTCACTAGAGACCGGACCCCTGAACAACCCTTCCCGAGATCATCTTGCCCGGTCAAATAAACAGACCAACCAGAAGCAAAGGTATCCTGTCTGTCATACCAAACGCCCATGCACGTGTATGAAACGTCCTGTGGTCAGGCCTTCAAGACGCCATTCTGATGATAATATTCCTTCTCTTGACACTCATGACTGGACTGATATGCGGATACGGACAGAACGATGTGGTACCACCGCCCAGGGTAAGGGTAATGTCGACTCCACCCGGGACCCGGAGCGCTTGTTTACTTTTTGCTTTGTATGCCTGAACAGTCAACAGCGGAAAGTTGACAAAAAACAGCATATGGACAGAGAGGATGGGGACATGTATATATACCTGCTTGAGCTTGGCCAATATTCTGAGGACCTCGAACCAACCATCAAGTCCCCACTTGCCTCAAGATCAAGTGTACTTTACCATTAAAAAGGTAACGACGACTCCTTGAGACGGCAAAAGAAAAAGAAAAATGGTTGCTTCGTCTTTGCTCCTTGCGGCTTTGATCGCCTCTCCGGCTTTCGCTCAGACTTTCCGACGAACTGCCGCTTGTCCTTCGCTTGGCTGCATCCTTCCTCCCGATCAGACCGACTTCATTGCCGGTCGTGAGTAAATATAGAACACCTTCACCGTCCTTAGTGTCAATCTTGTAATCTTATCAATATCAATGACTGCGCAGGATCGCTGATATCATGTTTTCAAATCTATCTGGTCTATTTATAGAGACTTTCGATATCCGAATTGAGGCTCAAGCCCCTGTGAACGGCTCTGAGGCTTACAACAACGGTACTCCCGACGAGGAGTTCCACCTCAAGATTGCCGGCGAAGGTGGTCAGCTTGTTGACATCACCGAGTTCTTCGGTCTCACCGAACCTGATGGTGAGTTGAACCTGACTCGTGGTACTCAAATACCAACAACACAGCGGGTTGCTGACTGACTTGAACCTCCAGTCGAGCGATACAACTTCACCTACTACGAGGACCTCTTCGCTGAGGATGCTCATGCTCCTACCCCCGTCAACGTTCTCGCCAAGTCTTACCGAAACTTGCAGCTCCACAACCCCGGTACCTATGAGGTCGAGTTGACCTACAACGGCGGCCAGACCACCAAGGGTACCTGGGTCGTTGAGCCCCTCGCTGACTGCAAGAAGGCCAAGAACGTCATCTTCTTCGTTGGTGACGGTATGGCCGGATCTATGCTTTCCGCTGCCCGACTTCTCGGACACAAGACCATCAACGGTAAATACCAGACCAAGCTCAAGCTTGACGAGGCTCCCGGCTACGGTGTCCAGATGACCCACTCTCTCGACTCGTTCATCACCGACTCTGCCAACTCGGCTTCCGCCCTCTTTTCAGGTAAGAAGATGACCGTCAATGGCCTCAACGCCTACACCGACTCCACCGGAAAGGCCTTTGGCGATCCCAAGGTCGAGACCATCTTCGAGATGTTCCGAAGAATCGAAGGTGGTCAGGTCGGTATCGTCAGCAAGGCCTACATCGCCGACGCCACCCCTGCTGCTGTCGTCACCCACACTTCTCAGCGATCTCAATACACTTCCATCATTGAGCAGTACCTTACCGGTGTTTCCGGCAACTACTCTTGGTACCCCTGGGAAGGTGTAGACTTGTTGTTCGGTAAGTCTGGTTCAATACCCCATCTGAACGTGAAAATTTATTGACACTATCGTGTAAAGGTGGCGGTGGCGAGAACTTCCTTCCTGGACCCGGCAACAACAACGTCTCCCAGTTTGACCGATGGGCTGGTGAAGGCTACCAGGTCGGTTACACCAAGACCGAGCTCGAGGCCTTCGACAACGCCCAGCGAGCTCTTGCCATTTTCACCCGAGGCAACATCAGTACTTGGCTTGACCAGAACGTCTACACCGACCTTCTCGACCTCGCCATCACCCCTCAGGGTGAGCGAGGAGCTCACGACCAACCCGGTCTCAGGGACATGACCCTCAAGGCGATCGACATCCTCCACACCCGAGCCAAGGAGCGAGACACTGGTTTCATGCTCATGTCTGAGGCTGCCCTTATCGACAAGGAAATGCACGTCCTTGATATTGACCGAGCCCTTGGTGAAGTCCTTGAGCTTGACGACACTGTCCGAGCCGTCTTTGACCACCTCGAGGAGATCGGCGAGCTTGAGGACACTCTCATTGTCGTTACTGCCGACCACGGTCACGGATTCGATGTATTTGGTTCCGCCGATACCAAGTACCTCCAGTCTCAGAACTCCGACCGAGCCAAGCGAAACGCCATTGGCATTTACCAGAACTCTGGTCTTTCCGCTTACCAAGTTCCCGAGGGCGTCAACCCCACCAACCACTCAGTCTTCACCGGACCTCAGGGCGAAGGTTTCCCCGTCACCTGGGACCCTCGATACACCATCGCTCACGGCTGGGCTGCCATTCCTGACCACCGAGAGGACTACGAGGTCAACACTGACCACGAGCGTGTACCTGCCGTCAAGAACACCACCGGATACTTCTTTAACCCTGAGGACAACAACCGAGGCTTTGCTATGACCGGAAACTTGGGTGTCGCCGAGGGCCAGGGTGTCCACTCTTTGGTAAGTCGATTCGTCCCACACGCATGCATCATGACTTTTTTTTGGGTTGAAGTTGAATCGAGACCTGATTCTGATTCCCTGATTCCCTTGTCAGGTCGACGTCCCCGTTTTCGCTTTCGGCCCCGGTCACGAGCTCTTCCGAGGTGTCATGAACTCTCCCGACCTTGCTTTCAAGGTCGCCCAGGCTTTGAACCTCGGCAGGAACTCCAACGTCACCGCTCCTTACAAGAAGTAAGCGGAGTGTCAAGGACAGTATAACCGGTGAACAAGAAAACCTCTCAAAAAAAGAGGCATGTGGTCATCTGCGTTTGACATATGCTCACAGCACGAGAAGGGAAACAGGACATTATAATTCAATTCAGAGAAACAGAAGAGGGAAAGCAGAGGTTTTTATAATAGATCGAACCAGTTTTGGGTAAAAAAGCTAGCAAAGTGTCTTTACGCTGCTGCTGCCGCTTAGAAAGTAGATATAGTACAAAGTGATACATACATACATTCACCTTATAGTCATGCTGAAGATGCCAGCAGGAGTCCTACAATCCATTTGCACATGTCTTGGCCTGACTGAACCAAGCGAGACAGGTCGAAATGATACAGCACTTAAGGTCAATACATATTGCATGCTTCCTCTTAGGAAATCCAGGAACCGCGTCATCCGCTCACCGTAGCGCACCGTAGTGAGCGATCACAGTTATACAACGCGACATTTGAGTGAAATCCAAAACCAAACTCCTTGAAGGGATCTCCAAAATTCCATCTACTTACGTCCGTATTTCATTCGACTTGTTTCACTGAATTGTGCGACCTTAATCGATTTCTTTTTCCACCGTTCTAACGTACCACGAACGATGGATAAGGCAAGAGCTCCTGCTGGTGCTGCTGCCATGAAGGGTCCGCTCCCTCTCAAGGAGTATTTCGCCCTTCACGCCTACCTATCCACCCTCCTCTTGCTATCATTCATCTTTCTGCCTCACTCCACACCGTACGTCCTCGGCTCTACCTCCAGCTCTTCGCAGCAGCAGCAACGACAGAATTCATCCGCAGACCGACCTGAATTTCCATTTCTGACGCCCATCACTTCTCGACCTACCATTACGATGCTGTGGGACGTGCTGGGTATGGGGGTCTGTATGGCCTGGTGGGGAGCTAGGATGTTACGATGGTCTACGCAAGGTTCGACAGCTGGGGCTGGGGCCAGGGTCGGTCAGCATGGTCAAGGCAAATTGGTCGGAGAGGATGAGGTCTCTGAGCGTCAGGCTAGAGCTGGGAAGATGCTCAAGGTGAGTTGGAGGCCGAGCAATGAGAAACATCTTCTCATTCGTCATGGAAGGATTCAGCATAAAAGCCTTCACCATATTGAGAGCTATGATGAGGTTTTCCCTCCCTCAATGGACAAACCCAGGAAGTGTTGCTGATAGAACGGTCAATGTCATGCATCGCAGCGGGCCGGAGAAGCAGCAGCCGCGACCTTGGTTATCGCTGTTGTCATCTTCGTACTCCTCGAGACCCTTGGCGCACCGCTGGAAAGGTGAGCTAAGCTACCCCCATTACTCCGTACTCAAATAGGAGATACAGCTGCCTTGTCGTTGATTTCTGTGACCGATGCTGATATGCCCATTTGCTGCTTCCCATAGCCATCTCCTGCGTACTGCCCTTCTTTCGATTCATCTCTCGCTCTTGACGGTCTGGCCAGTCGTTCACACTTTCGGCATCCCGTCTATCTACGATAAAGGTCTCGCTGCTAGATATCGTATGACAAGGCTGTTCTGCGAGTTCCGGTAAGCACCTGTTCTGACCTGACAAGGCAACGACACGCGGATAAATTGTATAAATCCCGTTGACTTATTTGAATACTGCTATTCGCAGGCCGGAATCACCGCTCGAAAGAGCATTAGTATACCCAGCTGTTGGGGCCCTTTTGGGCGCCTGGGTCGGTGTCATTCCCATCGCCCTTGACTGGGACAGACCATGGCAGGTGAGATCTTGCGCGCAGTGTCTACCGCCCAGATCGACTTGCTGATATGAAAATGACGCTTTCCAGAGCTACCCCCTCACTCCAGCCTTTGGATCGATCCTCGGCTTCATTCTGGCAGGGTTCGCATCTTTCCTCCGCTCGGCATACGAAGATACCCTCAATCAAGTTCAGCTGGAAAACAGCCAGAATGCAGAGAGCGCCACCGCTGCCAAGAACAAGAGGCGGAAAAAGAGGACATAGTATATCGCCAATGCTAGTAACTTGACATGATGGTTTGCGATGCATGCAGTAGACAGACTGACAGACCTCAGTCCGAAGGCACATATATGATAGTCATGATACAATGAATTATTGTCCACGAGGATCTTTCTCTTTGAGAAGACGTAGCCATATAGTCCCCATCATACTCTTCTCCCTGATCAACTCCCACGGGCCGACGAGAGGTCGAGCTCCCTGGGTTCCAACCAACCTCTGCTCGAGATCGGCCTTGCCTTCGGCCGTCCCCTCAGCTTCGAGTGAGACGGTACCGCACCATTCCTGAGCGACCCTATCTGTAGGTTTGATTTCGAACCCAGCCACATGAAGGTATCTCTTCGCGCTGAGCCGGGCACCCGAAGCGACGGTAACGTCTCGGCGGTCGTATGCTAGACGTAAGGACTGAAGAGCTTGCTGACCGAATGGGGCCAGATCCAGGTAAAGTACCTGAGGCGTAGGCAGGAATGGGTAATAGTAGGACGGAGGAACATCCAGTCCGTTGATGTATATCGGCAGATGACCGGTAGGCGAGAAGGTGTAGTCGAGCGGGATGAGCAGGTGTCGAACGTTTGGCGCAAACACTAGGACATGTTCCGTGGTCTTCGGCGCACGTATCGCGGTATTAACCTGCATTCCCCACGACGCAGTCAATAGATCAGCACGGGAGCAATAGTCGCAGAATATTAGCTACCTATTTTCACTCACAACCAGATCACCCGCTTGCATCCGCCTGAGCGCACCACATTTTTCCAATTCTTTAACGGCAGCTGCAGCACCCTCAGCTGAAGGCCACCTCCGTACAGTTTCTGATAGCGGCACAAAGACTCGCAAGATCGGCACTCGGCCCTGAGTGAGCGGTATCGGACGGTCGAAGGATGGCTCGGGTCGACTAGGCGGAAGTGTACGCAAATCTCGCCTGGAGGAGAAGCCAGCGCCGTTGATGGGCGAGAATCCTCCGCCGTTATCGGATCGACGGCTAGACCGACCAGTATCACTACCCCCGAAGCTTGATCTAGGGCCACCACCGATAGGAGGGGGCATTGGCAGGCCGGCAGGGAATCCCGGAACAGGCGGAGCGTTCCTGTCTACGGCAAAAGATCCACGCCCGTTGAACATGCCCGAACCGCGTCGATAAGCCGACGAAAGGGAAGGGGTGCTCTGAACGGAGAATATAGACCCGGGCCTGCCTGATTCAGACGATGTTCGAGATCGAGTGGGTTCGCCGTGACGCTTGAAGCCATATCGTTTCGCAGAAGGATAGCTGACCGGGGGCAATGCTGCCCTGCCCGAAGCCATGGGAGCCGCCGTAGTGTTGGACGAAAGTTCCACGTTGCTCTCAGTAGTGATACTGGCACTCCTTCTACGACCGAAATGTAGAGAGGTTGCAGAGGCGAGGGAACCAATTGAGCCTCTGCGACGAGCTTTATGATTGATCGGGAAAGATTGAGGCTCGTCCGACTTTGCTGACTGAGGAGCAAGTGGTTCTGGCATGACTATTTCAATCAGTCGCTCTTGACGAGGCATCTTGGTCGATGGCGTGATACTGCCCGCATCAGAGCCCGCTGCGCTACCCAATCGGGACCGAGGTCGTTGACTTCCGAAACTGTTGACCGAATTGGAGAAGGGTAGCGAAGGAGCAGACACAACGAAATCATCTTCGAAGGGCAGAGGAGGCGGGGTAGGGAACGCTATAGTCGGAAGCTGTCGAAGGTGAAGGACAATCAAAGTATGTGACAAACACAGATGCTGTAGCAGACCATACCACTGAGGGGAATATGTGCTGTATGTGATAGGATCATGTAACATAGATTCCACTGATGATGTCAGCTATTGGCCTAAACTTCCTGTACTCACAAAATCCCTCCCATACGGTCAGGTTCGGCCAACTTCTCCCCTTTTCTCGATCGACCTGGATTCCCCATTCTTTCAGCACCCATCGACCGACGGTCTCGCCAGTGAATCGCTTGCGAATGACATCCGATGCTCCTGTAAGCGAAAGAAACGAGTTGATCGAAAGATACGGGAGCAGTGTCGCTTGTATACGAGTGTATGATAGGATGTATGTGAGAGACGCTCGAGACCGGTTGCGTAGGTATCGAGTTGGATGCCGCCTTTCCATCACCGGCTGAGGAGGACCCGAGCTGGGAGGCGGTGACTTCCAACCATTGGACATGATGCTGGGGCTTGCTAAGGGGGACGAAACAACCCGCCTGGTGGAATGCGCTGAGGATAAGCGTGGAGGTAATTGAGACGACGCGAGTGGCGAGCTTCTGGGCGACAATGCTGACGGCGACCCTGTGTCGCTCCATTGCGCAATCGGATCAGAGCGATTATCCTGCGCAGTTCGCGGATCCACCAGTGGTGGTAATGTTGGGGAGCGGGGAAAATCAAAGTTCAATGGTTGGCCTGAGACTCTCTTGCTAGCCTTGGGATCGATATGTAAGTGCGCTTTGGGAGTTTTGTTGGGTGACGGCGATTGTTGCCCGTTTACATTGACTGCTGGGGGCTTGTCCTGCTTAGAAGGGGATTTAGGACTGCTGGCGATGACTACAAATTGGGCTCCTGAAGCCGACCGCGAGGGACCAGACGGAGGGTTGGGCAATGGTCGAGCAGTTCTCGCTTGAGGGGGTGGCGTGATGGGGGATAACTTCGCTTCCGCTTGAGGAGGTGAGGCATGGGATGGGCGACCACTATTCATGTTCGCCGCTACAGCTTTAGCGTATGCACTTGCCTCAGAAAGCTGAATTGGCTCCCCTTTTTTCGGTTCTTTCGTTGCCGCAGTTGGGGATACCGTTGGAGATTTGCTAGAGGCTGTAGGCGAAGCTGCTGCTGTCGTCGTTGCCACTCTTCGAACTCCAGGATGCCCTCTGTGATCCGTTCCCGCCGTCTTCTCTACTCTGGCGATCGGAGACCGACGGCTCGAGGACGTAGACCGCCTTGCACTGACTACTCCTCGTGGCTCTGCTTGTTTCAGGTTAGCCACCGCAGAAGGCTGAGCTCCAGGCGGAAGCGGTGGTCTGTCTGATGCACCATCGGCATCCTCGAATCGACTGTACCGAGCAGGATTCGGCTGGGAGACTGAACGCGTATTGTTGGGCTTCAAAGGATCGGAAGGTATAGCGAGGGGGGTGGGCACAGGACGAGCAGCATTCAGTGTAGCACGAGACGCTGGGATAGAGTCGGGATGCGGGGCCTGGTACAGGGGAGGCGGTCGATGCTCAGGACGAGTCGGCGCTGGGTCACGCGGTTTAGAAGGCGAGGATGGACCTGACGGAGGGATTAGCATCGTCATATGTCGACAAATGAAGGCTATGCACTCACCGGCTCGTTGTTGATGAGGAGACCCAACCCCGTTCACCGTGCCTCTTGGTGCCAGCGCAGCGTGGCTAGTAGCGATTCTAGATGAGGATGCCTGGACCGCTGGATCATATGGCGAAGAAACACTTGTTCTTCTTGGCGGTGAATTAGGGGGCGAGGCGAGAGCAGGGTGGATGGGGTTCCTAACTTTCATTTGAGGCGAGGTAGTCGTGGAAGGCTTGGGTTTCGTGAAGGATGCGGCGATGGGCGTGGTACTACTATCGACTCGGGCTATTGGATTCTGTTAGTGCGTGCCAAGACACTGACTGGTCTTCACAAAGTGTTGGACTCACGTTCGATAGGTCTCTCCGAAGCTTTCTTGTTCGGGAACACAACTGGCCCATTGCTTCCCATTCTATCATTTCTATTCGCAAAAGCGCTAGGTGCTGCACCTGCCGGTATCGATTCGTAGGAAGGACCAGCAAAACTGTCGTTGGTGCTCCCATTTCTGCTGAGTTTCTTTGGTCCTGGTCCTGATCCGTTGACTGAAGGTTGCACGCGTGCTTGAGGTTGCGTTTGCGAAGTAGATAGGGAGAGTCGCCGGAAGAAACCAGGCTTCTTGGACGAATTGGGCTGAGCAGTAGTCATGTTGATGGCACTGTCGATTCGCGAATTCGACCCAATCAAGACCTTGTTGCTCTCCGCCTTTATGGATGGGATGGCCCAGCTGATTTCAGCCTTGTCTGGCGGACGTGCCAACACGGATAACGCCTTGTGCAACTCTACCGATCGTGATTGACGATTATAAGAGGAAGGCGGTTGACTGATGACAGATGTCCAGGTCGGTGTAGTCGAGGTTGCGGTTGTCACCGAGCCAGGACGTCGTGGTGGCCGTTTTGGATCGGGAAGAGGAGCAAGATATATCAGAGAAAGAGGAGGAGAGTTAGCCATGTTGCAAAACGGGGGAGTACCTTCTGTCGCCAAGGATACACAACGATGATGCAGGACTGCGTGATTTTTACTCTGGACCGCAACATTTGACGGCGTGGGTGTGGTATATATGATAGCTCGAGGAAATGAAAGTAGCTCACAATCTTATTACAAGGGTTCCTTAGCGCGCCCGTATCTTGAAATGTTGATGGTAATGACGAGGTACCAGCGGGTCAATGCAGTATATGCAGTATGGTGACAGCAGCACTGATCATCTGGAAAAGAAAACCCTGAGTATATGACAATGACACTAATGAAAGATAAGAATCGGAGCTGAAGAGCTGTTTTGAAACGTGACGAGCGAATGCGTTTTGTTTCGTGTTTGTGTCTATTATTGTTTATGATCCTCGATTCCCAAAGCTTGACTGGGGCTGTCCAGATAATCGATCGTGTAATACTCCCCTATCAAATATGCTATTGTTCGTGACACACTTCGTTTCGCATCAATTCCCTTGTCGATATTATTGTTGCCCCGATGTGATCCAAGTACTGGAAACTGGAAAGAGCGGTCCGTGACAAAGATTAATCTATGACGTGCGTGCCTTTGGACCAACAGGTATGCGGGTAGATAGATAGGTGTGTGTTTCGGAAACGTTTGTCACTACCGTCTCTACTGTTCTGAATGGGGCTAAGCCAAAGAGTCTACCACAGAGCGATGACAAGTTGATTTCCCTTTCCGATGCGAGTAGACCCACTGGATGAGACAATAAATATAGGATGTCGATACCAATATGAATTGAACGATTGAGATAGTAACGAGTAAGATAGGGGCTGTGTGTCTGTGTGCATATCATGTGTGTATGTGTGTGTGGGCTGAACATCACATCAACCGATGAAGCTCGGTTGCTGGATAAGCAAAAGGCGGCAGATGCCGCTTCGTAAGATTCATGATCCCGCTCTTCAGCTGCTTCACGTACACGTGACTCGTCCTCTTCATTATAGCTATGCCCAAAGCCCATGCTCATTGCAGAGCCATATATCACTGTGCTGGATCCATTCGCTACCTATAACTTGTTTTGTGCATACATGATCTCGCATTGTCATTACTTTGGCGAGCAAGCCACATATAGCGCTCATTTGCGCTCGTGATCGCTGCAAAATGATACTGAATCCCCGATACTGGTAAATAACCTCTGTCCCGAGACATGCCCCTCACGACTTCCGTTAGGTCTCCCGTCATCTCCGCCTTTCCCTTGATCATGTAAAGTATCACCATATTGGAGAATTTGCTGCTTCTTGTGGTATGAGTACACACCCTCTGGTTTGGTGGGAGATTTACAACGTGTAGAAGAAGGTCCACTTCTTGTCGCCAATTCGGATATTCCCCGTATTCTCTTCGTCGATCTCCTCACCAGTCATCGCCTCGACCTTGGCTTGTCTCCTCTTGTTGATTCTCATCATGCAGTAACGGAAGATACCAATGGCGATGAAGGCGTATGCAGCACACCCAAGGGACACGTAAAAGGGAATCCGATAGAGCGGCGCAAACTTTGTTCGGAAAAGTTGCTATATACAACAACACGAATCGATTATCAGCGACATTACACGGAATCACGGTCTCATCTAACACGTACCCCTCCGGGGATGCCATTGATGTTCGACATGGCGTTGAGAGAGATGATGATCGCCCGATGTCCTGGAGCGGGCGTGTTATTCGCCAAGACCGCAACGTAGAGCGGGGGTGTCGCATACAGGCCAATCTGCATGATGCAAAGTGCGGCGTACCTCCCGCCAGCACCCGACAGGCATGCGACTAGGGTCAAGCCGAGGATCTGGAAGGCGTATGCGATCAAGAGGAAAAGGGTTCGGTCTCGCCATCGATCAGAACAGTATGCAATGGTCCACAGCCCGGCGGCGCCGACGACGTAGATCGGCACAGAGTAAAGGTTCGCCCTATATGATTCGTATCCGAGAGATCGGACGATGAGGGGCAAGAACACTGGGACAGCGTTACCCGGGATACCTCCGATGATCTGAGTCGGTAAAGTCATCCCTGAGAAAGTTAACAATTCAGTAATCAGCAGTGCCACGTGTCGAAACACTTTCATCAAGGTTACATACAGATCTTCCAGTCTTTGAGAGCCAGCTTGACATCGTTGAAGCTGATTCCCTCGGCTTGATAATCTTGACCACCACTGTCCCTATACATTCGCTCCACCGCAAAGTCCTTTTCCTCGGGAGTAAGGAACCACGCTTGAGAGGAGTGCTGAGGTACGTAAAAGAACGCAAAGATGGCGATGAGAACGGTGAAAACTCCCTCGGCGATGAAGAGCCATTGCCAAGAGTGCAGAGCCGTTCCTTTGATCTGAAGTAAGCCATATGCAACCAAAGAGCCGAAAGCACCACCGATGGCATACGATCCCTGTGATATGGACTTCGTCAACGAAGGCGCAGAATATGGTGGGCCTACACAAAGCTGTGACTCACGTAGAAGAGACCCAATCGAAGAGCAAGGTTGTATCGAGTATAGCAACTGGCGATATAGTAGGCGACACAAGGGTAGAATCCACCTGAAAGTGCATGGATTAGCCACATTGTGTACAAGAGCAATCGGCGGGAAACGTCCAACTTACCTTCCAGAATACCAATCATACATCTGAAAGCGTAGAATTGAGGCTCATTGTGAGCAAAAGCAAGGGCAAGGGTAAACACACCCCAGCCGACCATCCAAAAGGGAATCCATCTTGTGACACCGACTTTCTTGCCAATATAGGTTGAAGGGGGAGTGGCGGCAACGACTAAGGATGAGATACGTCAGTCAGGTATCTTGCACTCTTGCTGTCGCACGAGCGAAACAAAGACGGCCACTAACTTATGGCGAAAAACACAGTGACACCGGTGTTCACCGCGGAAGCTGGGATACCCATATCATCGGTGAAATTGACGGTGGCCGCATTTCCGATGTTGTTTCTGTACAATCCGCTCATGACGTAGAGGAGCGTCAGGAGGGGGCAAAATTAGGAATTCATACTTAAGATTGATCCTTCGATGCTGCCGAATAGATGTCAGCTTGGTAGCCCGCTAAAGGCGCAACATGAAGGTCAATTTTCAAGCACGTACAAGTTTGAGCTCTTCTGGGGTCATTTGAAACCCGCCAGTAGGCGGGACAGCGAGACATGCACCGATCGCCTTGAGATCCTTGTTCATCTCTGGGTCTGCCACCTCCCGCATTTCAAATTCGGCCTTCCCATCCTCTGGGAGATGTTGTTGTGGTGCGGCCATAATGCTAAGGCAGTCTCTTGGTTTCGTTTGGGTCTTGAGGAGCACAAGACAAAGTGCCAAGATTTGATTCGGAGTAGAAAGTACCGGTCTGTTGTGTTATTCTCCGCACGGCTCAGCTTGTCTTAGGTTTGTCTGATGCGGGCTGCGAAGAAGATGAAAAAAGCCATTCCTCTCACTCTCGTCCGGCGGTCTATTTCTGTGTCCCTTGGCGGCATAGAGGCACCCCTGCTGTGGCCCCATGGCGCATTGCGGCTCTGAATACGATACGATGGTTAAGAGTGCATACAAAATCAAGTTACCTAGAGTCGCCGAATAGTCTAATTGCCGTTCTAACGAGGATCTGTTTCCCACAGTCCGATGAGTCCGGTTATCTAAATCTTGTCGACCCTAAAGGAATGATGACACCCTGAATACCGTGATCCGCGATCAGCGGGTCCTTTCATACCCTGCAAATACCAAAAACGAGTTCCAACAGAGCAACTCGTCCATTTACAGTATGCATAACAGCCTATCGCGTATCGCACGAGGTCATCTACGAGATGGCCCGAGTTCATGCTCTCGGCCACTCTGTGCCAAGTTCTGCCGGCATACTAGGAATTCTGATATCCGCCAGTGATCTTGTCCTTGTTGTTCTACTATGCCCCGCAAGCTCGAGCACCTACTTAAGCTTAGCGCCCAGGCCCCAGAGGTTTCCCCGCTCAATTCTCAGAACACGAACGACAACCTCAACCTTTCTTCACGTTTACCATGCCGACTTCCAACCCGATCACCAAGCACAACAATTCTGAGGCTGAGCTCGTGGACGATATGGAGCACGAGAAGCACGATCTCACTCACGATGAGATTGCTCAGTTTCCCGACAACCCAGCCGAAGTCGCCAACGCCCGACCTGCTCCGACGAAACGGCTAAGTCTCTTCCAGACTTGCCGCGAGTACAAGTATGCCACCTTGCTGTGCTTCTGCGCAGCGGGAGGTATCCTTTCGGATGGCTTCCGAATCCAGATGTCAGGCAGTATCATCGCGCTTACCGGTTTCATTCGACAATTCGGAACGCTCCAGGTTAACGGAAAGTACAAGCTCGACCCACAGCATGTGTCTTTGTGGGGCTGTAAGTTGTACCGGCGGACGGATGCGGTAAGCGGCAGAATCTGACTTTGCTTGGTATGATATACAGCCTTAAAGAACGTCACGGCGATGCTGGGAGGCTCTATCGGCTCATATCCCGCAGACAAGATCGGCCGTCGATGGATGATCCTCGTCGTTCAGATCTGATGATTGGGGCTGCCATCCTTGAACAATTCGCTACTAAATGGCACCATTGGCTTGGTGCTCGATTGATTGACGTAAGTCTGCCTTGAGACTGTTTGTGTGTGGAGCTGTGAAGCTCACGATGTTGTCCTACAGGGAGTCGGAGTCGGTCTGGCTCAATGCTGTATCAACGTGTATGTTTCGGAAATGGCGCCTACCGCCGGTCGTGGAGCCATCATCAGCACTGTCAATCTTGGTGTAAGTGCCCACGAACCACGAATGCTCTGTCACGCTTTGCCGGGGCCACATGCTGACATTCCGAGCAGTATGCTATCGGGTCTTTCCTTTCTTCGTTGTCTCTCAACATCGTCACCAAGCAAGCCCCCGAGCACTGGCGAAACGCTGTGCTCTCCCAGTTCGCGCTTAGTGGCTTTGCAATCATCTGTTGGGCCTTCCTTCCCGAGTCCGCCCGATGGCTCTGTGCCAAGGGCAGAGAAGAGGAATGCAAAAAAGTATTGAAGAAAGTTTACGGTCATGTTCCCGGTTTCGATGTCGATGACGAATACCTTCGATTGCGATTGGAAATCGAAAACGAGCAAGTTTCTGCTCACATCAAGCGTGGAGGATCTTACTTCGACCTCATTCGAGGCACCAATTTGGTAGGTTGGACAGGTTATTTGTTCTGCGCTGCGAGTCTCCACTGACACATCGGATCGACAGCGACGATTCATCATCTCAATTCTCCCTTGGCACTGGCAATCAGCGATCGGAACCCCTATCATTGGCACTTACTCAAGTTACTTCTACCAGTGAGTCACTGTCTCCATAGCAGGGCTAGCCTTTGTATTAGTCTTAATGATGCGTTCTTTCCAGGATGGCTGGCTTGACCAACCCTTTCCTTGGTACTGTCATCAACAAGTGAGTCACAACTCCACCTTCAATCTCGTGGAGTCCATTGACAGTAGATTCCGTTTCAGCTCCGTGGCCATCGCGTCTTTGATTACTGTCCTCCCTCTTATCGAGAAAGCAGGTCGACGACGACTTCTCATGGCTGCCGGTCCGATATGTGTCACCTGCTTGCTTATCATGGGCGGTGTTCTTCAAAAACAGAGCAGCGCTACCGGACCAGTCTTAATCGCCATGGCGTAAGCGAGGCGATAAGCCACATCTGTCCGTTTACCCAGAAGGCATAATTGACTAGATCTTTCGTACACAGCTGTATCTGGCAAGTCGGTTATAGTATCGGACCTGGTGCTTTGGGTTATGTATACGCCGCCGAGACCTCGACTATCCGTCTTCGAGCCAAAAACACCGGTGTTGTGGTTTTCATGTGTCAAGGTCTCGCCGCTGTCTACGTCTATATCGCGTCTATCTTGCTCATGCCGATGCCTTTGGTCTCGGTAAGACTGGTAAGTAATATGTTATGTCTTTGAAAGACAAGAGAGTTCAATCTGACTCTTGGGTCCAGGCAGTTTTCTGCTGGGCGGGCATGGCAGCTTTGGTCTATCTCGTCATCCTGTACATGGTCCCCGAGACCAAGGGCCGAAGTTATGCCGAGCTGGATGAGTTATTCGAGCGAAAGATCCCTGCATGGAAATTCGCCTCTACAGAGACCGAGGAAGGTATCCAGCGAAAGGAGATCGCATCCCAGGGCACGGCTTGAAAACGCCTCCTATGAGCAGCTCTTCAACAGGCTGAGATATAAGGGTTGGACCAGGTGCCGAAGGGTGTTTCGGTAATTGGTAGCAACGGATGTGTGGAATACATTTATGTGATTCAGGAAGTGGCTTACTGGCTTGTCCACGATCTATGGGATCTGAATGGTTTCAAAAGCCTTTCTCCATGTATCAGACCAATCTGAGGGAGATTGACGCCGATATGGATGTCGAAAAGGCTGCTCAATTCATCTCCGACTACGGCGTCCATGCTTGGCTTTTCGGTGTCGGTGGTATCCAGGCTCAGTACCCGACCACCCTGTCGTTCCAGGAGATCAACCCAACCTCGCAAAGCGGGCTTCTGGCGACCTCGTGGGCGATGCTATCAAGGTCGCCAAAGCCAAAGGTCTTAAGCTGCTCGCTAGGATGGATTTCTCCAAGGTCTCGCCTCGAGTCGCCCAGGAACACCCTGACTGGCTCTACCGTTCCCCCAAGGGTGAGATCCAGACCCACACCGCTGATCTTGTCTCCGTCTGTCCTAGCGGAGCATACTACCAGGAGCGGATATTCGACATCATCAACGAGGTCTGCGAGAGATATGATCTCGATGGTTTCTTCTTCAACTGGTTGACAATGAACGAGATCGACTACGACCAAGTTTACCATGGTGTTTGCCATTGTAGTAACTGTGAGAAGAGATGGGCGGCTTTCAACAAGGGCTCCGAGTTCGCCTCGACTCCTTTGCCCACCGGGCCAGATGACGAAGTCTATCCTCGTTGGTTCGTCTTCTCCGAAGAGGTCATCGACGAAGTCATCGGTCGGATTCGAAGTTTCATTTCCTCTCGCAAGCCGCATGCCGGCCTCATTCTAGGTCAAACGGCCGATATCATGTTCCATGAAGCCAATAATGCTGTCGGCCGAGAGCTTTGGCATAGCGCTACTTCTGAGTGGGTTGGCAGCTGGAAATCATTCCGACCTTCGGTGCCTGCCATCGCGAACTCGACTACTTTCATCGACATGCCTTATCGAATGGCCCCAGAGAACCCAGAGCATGTCGCCCAGTATCTTGTCCAGTGTATCTCCCGAGGCGGCAATCCTTCCACTTACAGCATGGGCACCCCTCTTCGAATTCCTTACACCTGTTACGATTACGGTAGAGAGATCACTCAGTTCCACCGCAAATGGATCAAGGTGTACGATGGACTCACTCATATTGCGAAGACTGGACTTGTTCGACCTGGGCGAACTCTGCTCGTTGCGCAGCGATACAACGACGCTGTCAAAGAGTTCCGAGGTTTGTATTCCGCCATGAAGGAGAAGCATATCCCGTTCGACGTCCTTCCGCAAGAGCGATTGCAGGATATGGAAGCGAATGGATCTCTGGCTCGATACCAACGGATCATCTTTGGCGACAGTGGTAGATTCGCTCCCGGTGATGGCGCTGTGCTCGACAAGTGGGTCGCTGCTGGCGGCAAGCTACTCCTCACGGGTTCCAGTGGTGTCGGAGTCGATTCTTTGACTCAGCTCGAGTCTCATCCCGCTTCTCACCTGATTTCAGTCCTCGAAGATAGGAGAAAGCTCTTCAACACCTACATCGCGCCGGGAAACTCTGTCGACAAGACCGACCCTCACACCTATCACGGCTTCATCGCTCCCATTTACGGCGCCCATCAGCACTTCCAGTTGAGAAATGATCGACAAGTCGAGAAGTACGCCAAAGTTCTTGACCGTGCGCCCTTCGCTCCACCCGAGAAGGCGTACGGTAATAAAGCTCATCCCGACGAAGGTGGAGCTATGCTTGCTCCGTTCGGACAGGGTATAACCGCCGTCATCCCTTTCACCATCGGTAGAGCGTACAAAGATCTTGGTCTCTCTCCCCTTCGTGACTTCTTCCTCGACATCTTGTTGGACAAGCTCTCGGCTCCCGAAATACTCTCAGTGGACATCGCCGAGCAAGTCGAAGTCACAGTCAACAGGAATAGCAAGGACCTCGTCGTACACCTCGTCAATCAGTCTGGAGCTAAGCCCACGAACTTTGGCCCTTTCTTGCCCATCGCCGGAGGGAAGATAGCCATCAATGGCGCTGGGGGTGGGGCTTCGATCAAGGCTCACGCCCTATATGCCGACCAGGAAGTGCAGGTCAAGAACGGGGAGATAGTCTTGCCAGTTCTCGGTCTTTTCGAGGTCATAGTCATCAAGGGAGTTCTCTGATCCTATCGGTGGATACTGCAGTTTTTGGTGGAGCGCGGAGTTGATGAGCGGTGCAATGAGACGTCAATAGCAATTAGAAAACGAGAGAGGTTGTTTGTCCTCAACGTTATGCATCTGTGCTTTGGGGTTTCCTGAATTCAGCAGGTCGCGTCTGATATTTGACAGGTCTGTTTTTGCCGATTTAGCCGCCTTATCGCCTGACTCTGGCCACTATATATCGCCTGAACTGCGCTGTGTCTTTCTTCTGCCCCAAGCACCCTTCATACTCTGACTTTGAATAAGCCCCAACCTAAACAAATACCGTTGATCAAGTGAGAGTATCGACAGCATGTCTGTTACCACAATCGCTCCGTCTTCGACTTCCTTAGGCGCTACTGGCGTCTTGAGACTACGCCCGGACGCTTCTACCCAAGCTTCTCCGGCTACATCCGGTTTCCCTATCACCACTGACATTCAATCTTCCCCTTTCCATGATGTCCAAACCGGGCCTACACGGGTGGTATTACCGACCTTTGCAAGCTTAGAGGAGGAGAGAAAGTACAGAAAGGAGCATTTAGCTTTAGTCTTCCGAATTTTGCATCGTTTCAAGCTAGCCGAAGGCATTGCAGGTGAGCTTTTCCGTATCTTTTCCGAAAAAAAGCAGCTCTGACCTCTGGCTCAGGGCACTGCAGTGTTCGAGACCCCATCGAGCCAGACACTTTCTGGGTCAACCCACAGGGCAAATCTTTTGCTCTGATGAAGCAGTCAGATCTCGTTAGGTGTCGAGTATCGGATGGGAAGATGGTTGAGGGATTAGCTCCAACGGACGCGTCCGCCAGTTCAATCCACTCGCAAATGTACAAAGAGCTCGGCAGAGGGTCCGAAGGCGGCATCGAGTCTATCGTACATGTCCATGGACCTCACAGCAAGGCTTTCTCATCTCTGGGGAGAACACTTGACATGATCAGCCAGGATGCGTGTGCTTATCATGACGAGCAAGTCTTGATATCCTTTGGCGGTGAGTCCGAGACGTCCTGTGCTTGATCTATATGTGCCCTCATGACCTGTATGGTCGCTTACTATCTTTTGGGGTGGAATCAGGGGCCGTCTTTGACAACCGGGAAGGGGAGAGAATAGCCAGGGCAGTTGGGAGTAAGAGGATTGGGATACTTCAAAATCACGGAATCATCGCTGTTGGGAAGCTCTCAATCGATGAAGCCGCTTGGTGGTAAGTTTCGAGCTGTCTATATCCCTTCAATGTGAATCACGAACTCATACAAGGTGTCTTCCGTCAGGCAAATCAATTTCGAGATGTGCTGCCAGGCTCAACTATTGGCAGACGCTGCCCGTAGACAGACCGATCCCATAGTCGAGGCTGGTCCGGAGGAGATTGCTTCTACCAAGGCGGAGATGGGCACACCAGAGATGGGCTGGTTCTCCCTTGCTGCATACATCGAGGAGGAAGAATACCATTCCAACGGTGCACACAAACGATAAGCAGGAATTTGATATAGTTGATACTCAGCTAGTCTCAAGTCCAGTTGTATACAGTATATGATAGGGTGTTCCGATTGAATTGTATGAAAATGTTGTCCAGACCACACCACCCTGAGCTCTTAAGAGCGCTATGACCGCAAAGTTCCTCAGCCTAGAATCGTGTCAATCCTCTCACTTAGATGCTGTATGATCCCCTCAGGTCCTGCCTTTGTGTGTAACCCCGTCGGTATACCATACGTCTTGATGCCAGGGATGGTCTCCTTTGCGATCTTCTGCACTTGATCCTGTTCCTCAGGGGTCCACTGTCTGGGTATCAGCAAGGGTAGCTTGGTATCTGGCCAGATAATCACGCACCATGGAAGCGCAGAACTATCATGTTTGATTAGCTATGATCGCCTTGTGAAGTACAAGATCAATCTGTTGGACTCACCAATACATCAGGAGTAGGTCTCGTCGATAGAAGCAACGGTCGAACGCCTTCGATCGCTATGGAATCACCGCTTTGAGTATTTACAGAACCTCTCGAGGACATGCAACTGCAACTTACTGGTACTATTGCCAGCGTGCACTATGTCATACTTGTCCATCACACGTTCTATCACGCCTCCGATGACCTTCTTCGCTCGATCAGGAGCCGTGTTCACCGATACCAGGGTGACAGGCCCTCGTTTTGTGCTCGACATATAGCGTAGACCTTGAGTCGCGTTGCACCTGGATAAAACGCTGGAGAATAAGATCATGTTATAAGTGCGAGTGGGACAGCGACAGTCCTCGAGGGTATTCAAACGGCCTGCGATGCTATATACACATGTACGATATCCACCTGCAGCTGCTCATCAACTCACCCGCTGCGACCATTCTGCGGCCGAGAGTGAGCTCATTAACCGGGTTTGACCGATGGGGTAATGGGTGGTATTCGGACCGAAATAGCACAGATCGCGCAATCGACTCGTGTTTCTGTCACTGCTTGCCTGCCAGCTGGACTTATCACAACTGTGTCTCCATTTTTTGCCTTGTACCGGATCTTAGATCATCACTATCGCTGATGTTTGCATCTCTACGTCAACGTGGACTGAACTCCCTACAATCCCAAGCCCGTTCTAAAACCATGGCTTCTTTCACCAGATTGGTTCGGTTTATTCCCCGCGGCTCCTCAGAGCCGCTCATTGGCGAGCCGGTGGACCCGACTGTGGACGTTGGTCTGGCATCCTACGAAAACAAGCAGATCGAGGTCAGCGTCTTCTCTGGACAATCTGTAGTCAACGCCGGAAGTAAAACAGATGAGACAGCGGTCGTGGAGAGACTATTGAGTCCCTTGGCGCAGAGTGAGGTTGGCACCATAAGATGTATCGGGCTGAACGTGAGTATTTTTGTCCCTCATGTCGCCGTCTCCTACTGTATTACCACTGCCTGCGTGTCGGATGTCATGAAGGAAGAACAAAGCTCAAAGCCACATTGCGTGATGCAGTATGCCAACCATGCTAAAGAATGCAACCTGGATATCCCGGAATCCCCAACCGTCTTCATGAAGCCCAGCACTTCGCTCGCCAATCCCTTTCCTGCACCTACGATACTGCCCAAGGCTTTCGTGAAGGATGACGCGGCCGACTATGAAGCTGAGCTCGCAGTAGTAATAGGCAAGGATGTGAAGAATGTTTCAGAAGAGGAGGCTCTTGACTATGTCCTAGGGTGAGTGGATTGGCATAAAGATTCGTCGAAGCCGGCAGTCTGTTATTGCGCGCGATCCACGTATTCTGGCGTGGGGCGCTGTCCCATCGGCTGACGATTGTGTTACCTAGATACACTGCTGCCAACGATGTATCGTCCCGAATCAGCCAGTTCCAGCAATCACAGTGGTCTTACTCCAAATCATTCGATGGAGCCTGTCCCATCGGACCTGCAATAGTGCACAGAGATGCTATCAAAAGCATATCTGATCTCAAGATAGCCGGGATTCTGAATGGGAAGGAAGTCCAGAGCAGTGGTTTGGAGTGAGTGGTCATCTTTGTGATGTGATGATCTGCCGAGCAAAGGGAAAACTGACAATAACTACATCTTGTAGTGATCTTATCTTCTCGGTGCCCAAGATCGTTTCTTTCCTCTCACAGGGCACAACCCTTCCAGCTGGAACCCTGATCATCACTGGGTAAGCCCAGCTATACATTTCCCCTTTGAAGCATCCGAATGATGTCACGCTGACTTGGTCTGCTTAGAACTCCGGCCGGTGTCGGATGGATGGCTTCACCGAGAGTAACGCTAAAGGATGGGGACGAGTTCAGGGTATCTGTGTCGCATGGTGTGGGCACATTGATCAACCAGATAGAGGAGGAGAAGTAATTCAGAAATGAATCATGGGTCCGCGTTGGACCTGCGGAAAAAAAGTTAGTTTTACAAAGCACCTAGATTAGGCATACTATCAGTACACACCCGGCGAAACCATTCCGCTGAATACCGTAAAGACGTTAGTCTCTTGAGACCGTGGACTCTGCCAGGCTCTTCGGCTCTTCACATGCATCTCGTCGCAGATAAAGTCATCTTCGTGGATGGGTCAAGAAATGCAGGCGATCCAGAAGTAGCAGGGACTCGCTGCATGCGTCTCTGGGTGTTGACACGAAGGTTCATTTTTTGGATTTTATCGACTCCGGTAGACGATCGGTAGTTCGGAGCCCGATCGGGAAATGCGATCCGGTGGAGCCTCCTCCGTGATGTAAGCTCATCGTCATCGGGCAACGAATGACAATTTATCGATGTCAGCAGATGAGAATCCAAAAACACACTTCGAACTGTGATTTATCTACGAGATCTATTTCATTTATCGGACTCACGCATGTCATACCGATACATCACTGCTTTGAGCAAGAGAATCTCCGTCCACGTTCGACCTAACGTTCCAAAGTCGCGTTTGCCGCTTTATCGTCCCTTCACCATGTCATCGTCGACAGCTAAAACGACAGATGAGATCGTCTCGCATCTTTTTGATAGAGGTAGACCTCTACCGCCCTTGGAGCCTGGTGAGAAGGTATATGCGCCTGAGTTGACGAAGACTATCGCGGGGCTGGATGAGCATATGTATGTGATCGCTGGTGAGTTCCGTTCCCTGCGATCTGGCTGGAACCTTTTGTGTGATGGAAGCAAGGGGATCATCACCCTACAGTGACCACTGTCGCTCTGCAATGTTTCAAGACGGTTGATGCTGACCTGTAGTCTTCGGTACGCGTAGCGCTTCATCTCGCGAACGATGATATCCACCATTGTCATCTTATCGCCCAAGACAACGAGGGCGATCCTACGGCAAACTTGCTTCATGCGACCTTGCATAGGCGAGAAGGTGAGTGAAGCCTTTTGAGCGTGTCCACGACGGGAGAAACAGTCTGCATTAAGGAAGAATGTTCAGCTCGCTGATGTATTGGGAGTTGATGTGTTGCAGGAGATTACTGGAACTCGAAATAGTGAGGCTCATTCTGTGCACGAGCGATATTACGTGCGATCAGCTGACATGACCTGACTTGGTCTTCTGATGTTCATAGTTGGTGGTCAAATGTTCGTTCTCATCCTCTAATATCCTCTTCCTCGTCTGCCAAATCATTCGTCGATGCCTGCGAAGCAGGCAAGGGGAAAGACGAGAACTCGCAAAGGAAGTTGAGGGAGGAACAGTTTGCCGAGTTAAGGAGGATCGTAGACTGGACTAGGGAGAATTACAAGTCGTAAGCTGGTATTGCAAATACGAATGTGTAATCGGACAAGCAGACCCAATGCTATTTGTATTTTTATTTTATCTCCTGGTGATGTCGGCCATACAGAGGTCCTCGTACAGTCCTGGTATTGCCGTCTATCGGTGCGTATGACATAGAAATGGCTCATTTATACGGAACATGTGAAGGGGTGAACCACAGTTTCATGGTAATCTTCCTTGTCTGTCTATAATATGACTTCATACTGCCATCCTCATAGGGGGACCACAAATGCGAAATTGACAAAATATATTGTGATATACTATCTACCTACAAATCGTTTCCTGTAAACAACTACGACAGCTGGTTGATCACAACAGATACGTATACCGAAAGAGATTACTACCCCGATATCCGAAAGAAGAATACAATCTGATTTCGCTTGTTTATTGATCCGCGATGAAGCCCATGTCCCGCCCACTCACAACCTATTCCTAAATAATTCGATCCTTTCTCCCTCAGGTCCGAGCTGACTTACAAAGCATATCTGAACGAGAGGTTCTCGATATCCGTCTTATCGGAGAAGTCACCTCCGTTCGCGTCCACCTCTTCGCCGTTCTCGGCTGCCAATCGGTCTCTCCGGTTATTTTCCCTCATATAGTACAATCTAAGCGACAGCCCGATAGGCACAGTAACGGCGAAACAAATCATACAAGCCAACATGCCGGACTTGTAAGCGGGCGTCTCGGTAGCGTTGAAAAAGTGAGGTCCGACGATGTTGCCTGTAGCGTAGGAAACGAAAATCATGGCGCCGACAACGACTCGTTTGGTAGTTCCCGCCACGTTGGCTCCAGGAGCAGCGAAGCAAACACCGAGAGAGGCCACATAGGAGCCAAGGATGTAGTACCCGAAGACTGTGTCATATGATCAAGTCAGGCATGGTCAGTCCATGTACAATTACCATAGGCTCGATACTTGAGCCACACTTACGCAAAGCGCCACTGTTTCTCGTTTTATATTGAATGATGACTCCAGCCAGACTAGGAATCATCTGCAAAGACATCTCGAATCAGCTGGTGCTCTAAGCGCAAGGTGACGCTCCACTCACGTAGGCCATGAGCACATAGAGTCGCGCATTGGGCACCTTCCTGGCAATGATCGCTCCACTTAGGGGAAAGACAACCTGCATTGCAGCCTGAGGCAGGCCGATCAGGATGGTTTGGAACGCGGTGTACCCATACGATTGCAGCTACAGAAGGTAGCTCTTCAGCATTAGCTAATGCAAGCTGATCGATCGTGACGCCCGACTCGATACAGGAAGCACGTGATACTCACGATAAGATGCAAAAAGTTCCCGATACCGCCGTTGGGCAAAGCGAGGGTGAAGACGATGATGACATACGCCCATCCTTGGGGGTCGATCCAGGGACACAATGCCTCCTTGACCTGGTACCACTTGACCTTCTTCGATCCGAGGGATGCCTTGTTACCTCGAACCCGTTCAAGCGCAATTCGCTTCTCATGTGCATTGAGGAATCGACATGTCTGAGGATTCTCGGGACAAAGCCACAAGAAAACCACGGCAAAGATTACGGTGATACCGCCGCTAAGAGGAGAGTCACTGGTCAGCGCACATCCGACACTGCAATGAGTAAGATACGCAGTGACATAGTGTCTCAGGCGATTACTCAGGGCGATGTCTTAGACAATCTGAATAGATGTCCCAGTCGTTGATCGACGAATGATTGAGGAAGGCACAACCGGAGAATTTCCCCCCAACTCACTTGAAAATGAAGATCCAGGCCCATTCCGGCACACCGTTGACCGAGACATGACCCATTCCGTATGAGACCAGCGCACCGATGAAGGATCCAGCACCGTTACAGCAGTACCACAAACCGACTCGTAAAGGTTGTTCTTCACGTTTATAGAAACGGGAAATGAGTAGGACGAAACCCGGTGTTACGAGAGCTTCGGCACAGCCGAGCAGGAATCGAATGGCTGCTGCGCCGCCAAACTGTCGAGGAGCGGCCATGCACATCAACAGGCCTCCCCAAATGAAGATCGAGGTGCCCATTGTCTTGGAGAGAGGCAGTCGTTGCAGCAAGTATGAGCCTGGGAACTCGAAGAAGAGGTACCCGAAGAAGAACAAGGACCCGAGCCAAGAGTAATCGTCTCCCTTTAGATGCAGGTCTTTTCGGAAAGTGAAGACCGCCGCATAACTGTGTGAATAATGAAGTTAGTATCCATGAAAAACGCGTTGCGATGACAATACACGGTTTTGCGCCCAGGCGATGAAGCCGATGAAGGATTCGTACATACCTCATCGCACTTCGGTCAATGTACTGCAGCGTATACGCAATCATCGTGAGGGGAAGGAGTACCTGTAGATTCCCCGGGGTCAGCAACCGTTCACAAGTCAATGCCGCCTCATGATGCATGTGAGCTCGTTATGAAGTAACCCACCATGTCGAGCTTCCTCAATACTCTCCTGTTCTCCTCATCAGAATAGTCGATGATAGGCAGATCGGTGTACGAAACACCGTCGCCCTTGGCGAGATCGTCAAAAACATTGGATCTGGCCGACTCGATTCGTTCCAAAGCCGGTGTTGTCTTGTCGCCATTCTCAAGATCTGGCATAGATACCTCCGTCGTCTGTTGTGGGGATATTTGATCCACCTGAGACTTCTCGTCGATTTGCTCTATCGTCTGCGACATGTTGGTCGTTGTCGCCTACAGGTAAAACTTCCTCCGAGGCGACGTACGAGAAGGTGCTAGTCTTGGTGGAGAAAGATAAAAGGAAGAGATCAAATCGACAGCGCGTGGGGGACGAGAAGGAATGGATGGATGAATCCGGTCCGAGACCTGTCGACCTAGCCGTTAATATAGGCCAAAAAGGATGAAAGTGCTCGGCCCACACTTGGCCGTCATCCGAGCTGGTGTCGGCTCCGCCGCGATAAGAAGTACGGAGGCCCCAGTCTGGCAATGTCGCAACCTACGATAGCAATTCAGCTAATCATTGGCGTGGGTATTGTGTAGCTTGTGGAGGGGGCATGGGGTAGATCGAGTCAAGGGCGTCACAGAGAGAGAGAGAGAAGGGAGAGTCAAGTCTCCAGGGCAAATAAGGGCTAATGCAACCGAGGCTTTCTGGTTTCAGGGTCCAAGTTGTAATTGCTATTGCTAATTCCCGTGTTGTAATCGTATTCATTTCTTATTTCATTTAATTTCAGGCGAGTATTTGCAGTATTTGCAAGTCATAACACGTAATCCAACTTGAATTTCACCGACTTTTACTACCGACCGACAAGTCTCATCATACTTGTCCGCTTGATCGTCCAACGCGCTCTTATCGTATGCATGCGTATCTCTCCCATCCCTACTAAGTATCTTTTCCAAGGTCTCAAGTACGGTATGGGCTTGCTTTGAGCTGATCGCTAAGGCCTCTCACAATGTCTGGTCGAGGCCTGATGAGCTGGGTACTGAAAGGAAGGATGTACCGATAAGCTCATCTACCACCGCTCGCTTTGATTGATCGGTCAATTCTCTCGGTAACTAACCTCCTTTCCACTCACACTTCTGTTGGTTGCACATCACCTTGGCTCGGCCTGATGCAATTGCTCTCAACCTCAACCCCACATCCTTATCTGTCTGGGGCATCGTGCATGGTACCCCTAGCGTCTTTCACCCTGGCATCCCCAACACCCTGTTGTGCCTGCCATTCAGCCTGTAGCCGAGCTATAACGCCGCGCAAGCAGATGGAATACAGCAGTAGGTACTGTATAGGCTTTCGGCGTGATCCTCGGCATTTACATTGATCATTTTAGACCAAACACCTTAAGTCGCCGTGTTATTTCAGCGAGGCCCGTTCTTCCGGCTGTGTCACACGGGCTTGAACTCAGCTAAAATGGTCTTCGGATTGGACCGAAATCCATTGTTCTTGAGAAATGGACAGTCATCGTATCGTACCGAACTGATCGCGCCATACCGTTCGTTGAATGGGCGCTGAGTCTTACATTTCGACGCTGTCCTCTACAACGAAGAATACTCGTCTCTGTCCCAGACGCTAGAATCCTCGCTAGGTATAGGGCCAAAGGCATCTTCCTATACCCAGATATACCTTGTATATAGCTTCTCTCCATCCCTCATTTATATCCTCTGCTGCCCTTGTAGGAGATTATCGTTCAAAGACACACTTTCAGCCTAGACATCAACGAGACTTCTTCCATCATGCCCTCAGTAGACAGACCACCAACGACGACCATCTCGTCAAATGATATGACAGCCGAGCAGCTCGCTCTGCCAACGTCTCAACGCGTTTTCGCAGACACTCAGTTCGGACGGATCCAAGGCGGTCGTGTGAAGAATGGGTGTCAGGTATTCCTGAGTGAGTAAACGTCGCTTGGGATTCCTTTCCAAGAATCGCGTGTATCACGTGGTCCTTGTGCGAAGCGTATAGTCGAGAGATACCGGCTGATGATCTTCCTCTGCGGTGTACTGGTATTATGTAGACGTCCCGTATGGTGTGGACGTACCCCGATGGACCGATCCTCAACCCTTGCCTTCATCGCACAAATACCCTTCAGACAAGGCTTTCATATACGACGGGAAATATTGTGCGCAACCCGACCGAACATACTCTCAGACCAACCCCATGAGGGAACGGTTAGGTCTAGGACAGCCGACCGAGAATCCCTTCTTCGCCGATATTTATATCCCTTCAGACTGCCAGCTTCCGGCTCAGAATTCGGAAGATAGCAAAACCCTCTTGCCGGTCAAGGTCTTCATTCACGGCGGTTTCTTACAATACGGCAGCACGTCAGGATTCCACTACAACCAACAATTCTTCCCTTCGGAACACTACGGCGAGATCCGAGTCCTGCTCGGACATAGAGTCAGCGTTCTTGGCTTCTTGGGGTGCGAGGAGCCTGCTGTATCGGGGAATTTTGGTTTCAAGGATTGTTGGCTTGGGTTGGAATGGGTGAGGGATAACATAAAAAGCTTCGGAGGTGATCCGGATCAGGTCCATCTGAGCGGTCTCAGTGGAGGGGGACATGTAGTACATCAGCTCGTGCATCAAGCGGCTAGGCTGGCGCCAAAAAAGGTAATTGTAAATCCCATACATACCCACAGAGCCTTGATCCGCGTACCGGAGGGCAATCATATGGAAAGTGCGCTGACATGCGTGAAACCCAATCAGGCTCCGTTCATCACAGCACACTTACAATCCAATGCCATCCTTGCCGCCCCCCTGACCCCCTCGACACGTAATACCCAGTTCCAGGCATTCTGCCAAGCACTTGGGGTCGACCCTTCTTCTCTCAACATTCTCTCCCAGCTGCGGGATTCGTCAAAATACCCGACACAGAGGATCATCAAAGCGGTCCAGGAGATGGGAGATCAATGCACCTTCCGGGGAGTTGTAGGTGACGATGGGTGGGTTCGGACGGATCAGATTGATTATCAGCGTAGTGGTGGACTTGCGAAAGACTTGAGAGATGCTGGGGTGAAATGTATCATCGTCGGTGATGTGAGAGATGAGGTGAGTCCTCTTCGTTATACAGCGGATCCACCTGATGCCAATTGACTGCTCGCGAGTGAGTATTGATACCTATGATCTACGTTTTTTAAAGGATCACTTCTACAAGGGTGTTCACTTCTCCAAGACGCAAGCAGACTTGGTGCCGAACATTGCCCGATATTATCCCTCGGATCAATCCGAGCGGTTCTTGGCTTCGTATGGCCCGATCGCGGCAGATGCGACAGTCGATGAAATCAACAATTTACTGGGCAGGGTCAGCCAATTCCCCCTCATATATCTTGAGAAGCCCGAATTGCTGATTGCATGCTTTTTGCAGATACTTGCCGATGGCCAAGTCCACCTCCCTGTCCGATTACTGGCGAAAGAACTTGCGCTTGCCGATTTCCCAGTGGTTCGATACGCCGTCGAACTCGTAGCCAAATTCTTCCCCGACGGCAAAGTCTCTCACGGCACCGACCTATTCATCCATCACCTGAGATTATCGGCCCTGACGCCGGACGAGACGTTATCAGCGCTCAAATTCAACGACATCCTTTGGAAAGAGGTCAACAAGGCTATATCTGCTGACGGTGGCGCTGTAGGCGATGGATTTGTGCAGCGGGGTGAAGAGGAGATGTTGACGCTTGATAAGAGCGGCAATACCTCTTGGAAGCCTGATTGGAGATGGCCTCTCCTCAGAGAGGCTGAGAAGGTATTTAGAGCTTAGATGGATGCTTCTCATGAAATCAGAATCAATAGTTTCGTCATATTTGGACGCTCAAGGACAATGCAGTTGATATTAGGTAATACAGTGATTTTGGAGAGAGCGCCGACTTGTATTCTGGGGTATGCTATTCTGAACGGATGTATGGGTTCTCACCATCTCGACACCTCTAAGGCCAGCACAATTGTTCAAGCTGCATTTCAAGATGGTACAACCTCGGAATCAGGCTGTACTTGTACTGCCCCAAGGCTCGGATCGAGACTATACCTATAACTTCGCTCGTGTACGCTTGGTGTTGGACTTCAAGTAGTCGAGAGCCAGGTCGGTAACGTGTTCTGCCATGCCCATACTGGAGAGGAAGCTAAAATAACGGGTAATTATTGTGTCAGCATCTTTGCCCGGGGATGGTGTCGCATGGAATGTCTGAGACCAACAAGGCCAGATGGACAAAGCTTGCATGACTTACCCGGTCGATCCGATCCCGTACGCATGGATCACGGCAACTTTCCTTCCCTTATCCCCCTCGGCATGAGCGACTTTGGGTACCAGGGCTTCCCTGCCGCCATTCTCTCCGACCCGACGCTCAACAAGCTCAAGTCTAGGTCCACCGTTCCTAGCGGGCCTCAATCCCACGTTATGCGCTACAACCTCGATGTCTTGCCATGTTTTTTTCTTGCCATTTTGAGCCGGAGGACCTGCTAGTTCGGGGCAGAGGTTGAAGCAGTCTCTCAAGATTCGCTGAGCGGTTGAGAGGTCTGGAGTGGTCTCCCATACATTTTTCAGGTAAGTGCCACCGAGAACTACGTGACCTTCTGGACCTGGTCGAGGGATGATATATGCGGGTTCAGGTGGAGCCTCTAAATACCGACAGAAACAGGGGGTTGTGAATTTCAGCTGACATACAATAACAGGACTCGATCACAGGCATAACCAACTCGCGGGCCAACTCACTCTCGCCAGGCTTGGTAGGTGGGGCGTTGAATCCATCGGTATCCATTATACAGGTCTTCACCAAGGGCGCTTTGACCAGAACAGTCTGACCTCTCGCCGCATACACCTCAGCATCCTCCACACCAATCAGCGATTTCGATCCTAATCCAGTAGCGTTCACGACGAGATTCACTCGACCGATACCGGGCAGGTTGTATGCTTCGTCTAACGAGGATACTCGCGCTCTGATGAGGGGTATGCCTAGGGCCCGGACGGTCTGGCCTAGGTGAGCGAGGTAGTTGGGTGCATTGATAACGTATGAGTTGAAGGAGTTGCCGAAATTGTTGCCCCCCGGCAGAGGTTTATCGGAAGTGGCTCGGACTTTCTGATACTGATGTTGCACGATTATCAGCAATTACCCTCGTACCAGGCTCACTAGCAGAGATGAGCTATGCACTCACATCTTGTACGACGTGCTTGAACCAGGGCTCCCCTGCTTTACCTTTATCTTTGGACCACACGCTCATGAAAGGTATCATTTCGCACAGATCCGGATGGTCGGCCGCGACTCTCGCCAGTCGATTGTAAGTTATCGTGTCCCATTTCGTGGCAATGTCCCCAGCTTCGGCGAACGAGTACCAATTACAACCCTATGCAGAGGTCGGACAATCAGATCGGCCATGCGGAAGCTGAACGCGAGAAGCAGATTGCGATTGTAAGACTTACAGCCCATGGACTCGCAAAGCCTACACTACCAGCGTCTTCTGGTAAATCTCGTGCAACGACGGCCACTTTCAGACCTTTCTCGTGCAGTTCTCTGGCGATTGAGAGACCGACCACTGCATATTCACGTTCGACACAGAGAAGAGGAGTTTAGCTCATATCTAACGCATTCCATGCTGTGCTTTCTACCGCAGATGTCAGGCTAAAGTGGGACTTACCGCCAGCACCTAGAACGACCGCGTCGTACATTTCAACCCGAGCCTAAGGATCAGATCAACAAGTCGAAGAATATTCAAAGCGGGGTGAATGCAGGTAGCACTGTTGCATGCGACTTGTCCTCCTGGGAGGCCTTTATACACGTAGTGCATACAGAATCGTTATCTATAGATGGAGCGATCCTCAGAGAAGCGGGATTCTTTGTGCTGGTGTCTATGTTTACGCACCCTGGCCCCGTCTCGGCTCCTGGCCCTGATCTCGCCGGCACACGACGAATGGATAACCGCACCGAATTGCGAATTGCCCAGATAAGGAAAAGTCGCACACAGAGCTGCTTCTATTGAATTAACCTTGCTCGGTCCCCGCTCTCAGGTCACTCGTAGAGCATGCACCACAGCTGCAGTCTACTGTGACGGGCTTCGTCTACTGTACGTGATGGATTTGACCATCCATGACTGGCAAGAAATGGGAAAATGGTCGAATCCGAAAGGGAATCGGTTTCTTTCTTCTCTTCATGTTAGCGAGTTGACCGATCTTGATCCTTATTACCCCATACTACTTTTACTTTGCCTAAGCATCGATCACAGCATCGAGCTTACGTTCTCTCCCCCACTCCATTGGCAGTGACCCGTACTCTCGGTGTTCAACAATAATAACGCATTGCATTGAAAGAATAACCGCGTCCGAAAAGGGACAGCTGGTGGCGATGCAAAGAAATCAATCGTTGGACACCGCCGGTCCAAGCGGCGTCGCGTCGACATCGTACGCTGGCGAGAACATCGGCAATCATCAGCCTCCGCAAGGACATAATGACGATAATGATTCAAGAGAAAGAGAACGAGAAAGGAATGAAGACGGAGAGGGCGATGACGATGGCGATGGCGCATCTAAGCGGAAGCTCGGCAAAGTAGATAGAGGGAGAGAAGCATGTAACGAATGTAGGCGGCATAAGGTGAGTTCGATTCAACCTAACCTTTATCTCTTCGCTGTCTGCGAGTCATTCCATTTGATCTATAACTCTCAACGAATGCATGTACAATCCTACGCTCGCGATCATACGTATTTTCTTCTCTACGGATGTCGCTCAATCTGTTTTCCCTCTTAGATCCGATGTCATCCTCATCCAGACGACCCTCAGCACCTGTTCCCTTGCTCAAGATGTGAACGGATGTCGCTTGGCTGCGAGTTCGCCAAGCACAATAGGGGGAGAAAGAGGAAACGGCCGTGAGTGCACGTAAAAATACAAGTCCGACCTCTCTTCTCCACTCATGTCAACCATAGATGATACCGATGCTCATTTTTGTCATGCTCTCCCAGTCCACCTTTTCTATCCGGTCTGTTACCATCAGACGACCCCACGCGCCTGCCTAATCACGCTCCGCAAGCCCCAAGAGGTGTTCCGTCGACAGAGACAGGTACTTCTGCAAGTGCATCACAACATGGACAAGCTCACTCCCAATCACCAAGTCAGCCTCGAGCCTTGGGCGATCCGCGATTTCCATTCCTATCCATGGAAACGGACACTCATGCGAAACCCCACACATCATCATTAAGGACCAGCGGTCGAGAAAAGAATGATATCTACCCTCTCGCACATCAAATGTCCCTGAGACACATGGTAGGCGAGGAAAGCTCTGAAGACGAGGTGTTTTCTGGTGATGAGGATCGCGAGAGGAGCTCAGCACATCGCGCGGCGGCGACCGCGGGAGCACGCACGACAGGAACGGGGGGCGGCGGTCCGCTGGGACATTTCTTCGGCGATCAAATGGGAGGGAACAAGAAACAGAAGGTCCCGATCAAAGGTCCGGAGTTGGTGGATGATCCGATCAGAGCAGGATATCTAGATGAAGCAGAGGCGAGAGCGCTGTTCCATCTGTGAGTAAACCCGTTTGGCTTTGCTATACTTAGCGGAATGACAGTCTCATCGCAGGAGTTGAACAGTCGTAACATATATTGTTTACAGCTTCATGAAACGTTACAACGCGCCTCTGCCTATGTTGGATCCAAACATTCATACGCACGATTATGTCAGAAAATCGTCTTCTTTCTTGTATACTGCCATTCGTGAGTACAGTCGTATCCAGTAGGATGGAGATGACTATCGCTGAGTCATGTCAATTGTCGATAGTCTGTGTAACTTCGCGGTATCTATCCATTATTTCCTCAGCTGAGAATGGAACACCCATATCGCCCGAATCAGCCCGATCGGTTCACCAGCAGATCCTCGTTCTCGCTCGTGATCACATGACATGGGCATATGCCGAGGCAACAGCGACCATTGATGTTGTCAGAGCGCTGGTTGTCTTGTCCATCAACAAGGAGCCAGATGATGACAAGGCTTGGTTCCACATTAGCAGGGTACGTACACAATTGTCCTTCATATTCCGGCTAGTCTGAAAGCGTACAATAAACTGACGCCTCGTGGCATGGCAGGCGGTGTTGTTGGGCAAGGAGTTGAACCTCGGAAGGATACCGCCACGGTCTGAGCTGGAGAAAATGAACGAGGGTGAGCACCGAATGCTGAGGGCTAGACAACGAGTCTGGTGAGCTCACTCAGATTGTGTCCTGTATTCAACATCGAGACCCGAAGCTGACATCAGTGAAACGGCCCAAACTTCACCACGTGTCTTGTAGGCTGTGTCTCTTCTTCGTCAACTCGATCTTCAACATGCAGTTCCGTCAACCCATGCTTATTCTGCAATCTGATCCTCTCATTGCCACAGCGTAAGTTTCAATCTGGCTCTTGATTTGCTGTCCCTTTAAGAACTCTAAATGATCAAGTCATCGCTGATGTGATATAAACGCAGTCAACATTGGCTTAAGAGGACATCGCGCGAAAACATCCTTTCGGACACTACGATAGTCTGCTCAGTTGAGCTTCGTCGCAAATTTCTGCACTATCGAGACCTACTCGTCGGCTCAGGCCTCGACGAACCCGCGTATCGAAGTGCACTGTCGCTGTCAATCTTGACACGTACGATGAATCAGGACTGGGATATCTCATCTGAAGCTTGGATGAGGGATATCATCGATGGTTCGTGATCTCTAGTATTGCTGATACCGCCCACCGGACTGCATGGCGAAGCTGACCAGGTTTTTTTTCAGTGGGCGGCACATCGAGTCACGTTGGGAAACCGCGTGTTTGGACTTCGTCGCTTAGACTCAATCTAAACCTGCTTATCGTCAACCAAACCCTCCGGTTATCACCAGAAGAGCAGCTCGATCCAGGTTCATCACACACTATACCCGCGTTCCACCATTGTCTGAATGCGGCAACGACCGTACTTTCACGAATTGAATCGCTGGATAGGGTCCACCTTACCTATGCGTCGGATACGTTCTTGCATTTCGCGCTGTACGCAGCCACGCTTCTTTCATCCGTGAGTTTCCGTTTTGACTGCCAACCAATGCTGCTTCATGCTTGCTGATCTGGCTCGCCAGCTTTGTCGCGGACAATATCCGTACAAGTTCGAGGACAACGAGATCGAGTCCTGTCGAAGGTTGATACTCAAGACTGCAGATGCACTGGACGCGGCTTCTGCATACCCTAGCGATTCACCGACACTTCACGCTTGGTACCTTCGTCGTCTATGCCAGTTGATGCCTTCGAATAATGCAAGAGACGAGCGGCCCGCTCCGGCGCCCTCGTTGTCGATTTCATCAGATCTTCCACCCTCCACAGACACTGTCTCTTCGACGGGTCTGCCTATCGACCCTTCGTTACAGGAGGTACAGACGACTATGCCTGTAGATCCCGCTCTGACCACTGTCATGGGTAACGAGCTGGACTTCTTCCTGGGCGATTTCCCTTGGGTGAACTTTGTTGGCACAGGCACTGCCCCGAATGATCAATCCGATTTCTTCGCTTCGAACCAGAATGGCCTTCAAGCTGTTAACGTCAATCATGGTTTACCCGGAAGTTATTGGACCGGCGAAACTATGGGACCGACCAGCGCTGGTGGTGGGGGCCAACTGGCTTCCGGTCTCAACATGAATAATTTCGTCCAACCGCAACTGCAAGGCAACCTCAATTCGAACCGCCCGCTTGATTCGCAAGCTGTGCCTCATTATCGCCAGCATCCGTCGGTCCTGACGGCAGCAAATGGCCAGATGCCGTTTGATATGTACGGGTCCAGCATGGGCACTGGTCTAGGTTCCTTGGGTCAAGGAGCGGGCGACATGGGCTTTGGCAATGTCATGTGAGCCTCAGTCGCCCCTCAGAGGCAGGGCAAACAATTGCTTCGAGAATAGAGTTAATACTCGCCGGCCAAGAGAGAGAGACAGAATTGGTTGTTCTGCCAGATATCGATGACAGTGATACCAGTACTTTGTACAGTATATTAGGTAAAGCCGTGATGTTACGATGGCGAGTCGACCGCATGATACACTACTCCGAGTGCGCACCGATTGCTTTGAATCTTCGATATATATAACGCATTTCGAGATACCCAGTGTTGCAGGTGAACTGTGGACGGATGAAATTTCTGATCTGCATGTGGAGCCTATGCCGGACTTGGACTTCAGTAGTAGTCAAATCTTTCTATGTATGTTCCATGTATGTCTCACTCAAGACCCCTTTATGCGACTCCGGGACAGAGCTGTGGAATCTAGGGTAAGGTTATAACGTTACAGCTGCGATTTTGACGTCGAGACACAGCCAGAACCTGAAAAACGAATCATTTTTGGCCCTGAACCCGATGTTTACGGCTGTCGCAAGAGTGCCTCGCTTGTTTTGAGGATCCTGGTTCTGGTTCGTCTCGGATTTTTTTGGCAAGATATAGAGGTACGGTACGATACGCTTCCACAGCAATGATTTGGCGAGGATGTAATGACATCAATAGCTTCTTACGAATGTCTGCAAGCTGGAATATCTCTTATTGCAACCTCATTTCCACAAACCTAGCTTTCGAGTTGCACGCTAGTATATATCGAGCCGTTTTCAAAGAAAATGGGACTATTGGAATACATACCGGCTGAGCAACGGGCTGCTATCGAGCGATCATGGTCTTCTGCCTCACCTCGGAGGAGGGCAGGCATAGCTATATCCACTGTGATAGCACTGTTGCTATGTTTATCTCTTCTTCATACGGGGATAGCACCTTTGCTGTGAGTCTGCGTGCTATTACTTTCGGAGTCCACTGGCATGTGAAAGTACGAGCGAGCTAGAAAGCGAGATGCTGACGACTTGTCGTGGGGATTCGATCGGCGGGGAGACAGTCCAGATGGAGCTCTCATCCAAGGCGGGACACGGCACAGGTCTAGCGAGAATGCTTTGAGGAGGAAAACGTGGTCCCAGACAAGCGACTACGACATGTGAGTACAGCCGAACACCTATCAATCATTGTGCTCGGGAAGATCCGTGCGAACTGCTGTAATCGCCGTGCACCTGTATCTGTGCCAAATCAGGCCGTTTATTCCCTAATGAGCTGTGTGAGATAGGTGCATTACTGACATGTTCTCGTGGTTCATTGCCTCTTCAGCGTTGTATCGCATTACAGCGAAGAACTCGAGATGATGCGGGACACTATCAAGCAAGTGTCTGAGAGACTGCCCCTTAAAGCTACGAGAAGGGTCATAATATACTCTAAAGGTCCGAAAAGCGAGAACAAGGAAGGGATGAAGGAGCTGCTGGATATGGCGGACGAGGTTGTTGGGCTTCCTAATTTGGGACGAGAGGGAGAAACCTACTTAGTAAGCCTACAGGCCCGACTCACGCTCAACCTTTAGTGGAGCTTTTTATTCATCTCCGTGCTAACAGATGGTCCCAGTCTCACATCGTGCGGCATTATGAAACCCCCTCGACCAACTTGGCAGAGCATACTATCTTCATGCAGGTGAGCTGGTCCCGACAGATTCGACCGACGTTATGTCAGAGGTGACTGATGAAACGTTCGTCGATCTAAGCCTCACTTGGCATGGCACTGGGTATTCCTGCCACGCCTAGAAAGGTTAATCCAGCCCAACACTGGATTTGTCTCCTTCGGACCCTACATCAATCATACTTGCGGCAAGGATTCTACCGGTCAATCATTTCCCAGAATGGCCGACATATACAGTATATTCAGAGCGGACTTATGTCCACCTGAACCGGTAGTCGTGAGTACATCGAGGGGAAGCAACCGCTCCTGTACACTCTCCTTCGCTATACGGGGAATATAGAGTGCTTTCTGTTGAAGATCGCAAGCTAACCGCCGGATACGATATGTTGTGATGTTTTCCAGGCGACATGGGCAGGTCAGTTCATGGTATCTCGACAGCGGATATTAGAGAATCAACAAAGAGCATATGCGAATATAAAGGCCAAGTTTCACGAACCTACAGATCACTGGATCTGGAAAGAAGGATGGTGGAATAACGAGCCTTCAAACCCTACACTAGGTGAGTCAACCTCAGGCAATACTGTTACACGTACCGTGTCGATCCGTTGGGCCATACTCCATACCGTTCGCAGTATTGACCCTCACTATCAATTGATGTATCGATGAAGGGCACGCACTCGAACGATCTTGGCCTATGATATTCAACTGTACGGATGCGTCGATGGCTGAGACTTGCGGAGAGGGTCATGGAGCTACCTGTCAGTGTTTGGATTAAAAAGGCAGTGCAGCCAGTGCTAGTGTGAGATCCATGTATGATATGATGCATATGTTACGACTAGATGCTACAGCGTGTTCGAACTGTATGGCGTGTGTATGTGTATGTGTATATGTATGGTGTAAAATGCGTGTATGTAGGGTATATGCTATCTGTGGGAATGTCCGTATCGAGATCATCTATGACCATCGTCGGGCAATCAATCTCCTAATGACTACTCCTCTATTTTCGTGACGGGTAGGCCGACCACTACTCGTCAAACCAGAACATCCTACTTCAACCTCCTCTCTACATTGGGTCTACCGTTGACCCAATCAGTCTCATGGAGCGTCATCTCAGGCGTGCCAAACAGCGCGTTATCGACCGCCTCCACGCCGAGCATGAACGAGTGGTCTTGATTCCCGCACTCGTACTTCCACGAGCCAAATCGACCTCTTGAGCGGATATTGTACTCGTCCCGTAGCGTAGGGAGGATTGACGCGAGCGCTGCATCTCGGCCAAGGGACGGTGTTGGGCTAAATTGAGAACAACATGCCGCTGTCAGCTTAGCACGAACAGCGAACAATGACTGGATATGCTATCACTCACTATCCATGGTCGAATCGCCTCTCGTAAAGGGATACAATTTCATCCTCAGGCATCATCAACTCGGTCGACACTGCTCCTCTGATGGTATCTTCCATCAATGTATCCAAATCAACCGGTTTCTCTCCCGATTGACACACTTCAAGCATCAAACTCCAATATGGTCCTTCCTTCGCGCTGTTTCCGTCAAAACTCAGACTTGGATCGGCCTTCCGAATGGTAGGCAATTGACTTGATTCTGAGGGAGTGTTGTATGGGGAGTAGTTTGAGAAGATTGTGGCGCGGTAGAAGGGGGCGTCATCTTCCGGGAAGTAGAGCCAGCCTGCGGGTGAGTTGAGCGTAGTATGTCAGCTTTTCAGCCAAATCAGAAGCCACGCTTGACTCCGTTGGTTCACTCCCTAATCATACCCCGAATGACTCACACTTGTCGCCGATTCTCTCGGGACGAGAACCTCTAATTCCAATGCCAAGGATGATAGTGCTCGAGTATACAAGCCCTTGTTTCACAGCGACTTGCATACCCTCCAAAGCTCGGCTCGCGTTTGGCCCAACATGAAGACGATCGAGGAGACCGTCCAAACCCATGGTGGAGACGAGGTTATCGTACCGTATTCTCGTCCCATCACTCATTTCTACCACCTTCTCATTGGCATACACTTTGTTGACAGAACCGCTCTCCTGACCTAATCTGAAATTTTTCGAGGGCAGCTGTTCAGAAACAGCCGACCAGATTCCACCAGTACCCCCACGCGTGGGGAAACGGAAGGTCGCGTTGGGCCCCCAATTGCCGGCCGTTTGCATCGTCAAGGCGTTTCGCACGACTGTTCGAACGTTGGGCGCTGCGACTCTTTCCCCGAGCCACTTGCATTGCATCTGCAAACAGAAAGATGCAGGTCCTTAGGGCCAACTTCTTGAGATGTTGAGGCGCTCCATCAAACTTTACTGCTCACCTTCGTTGTAGGCGTTCCCCACACTTTGAAGTTGTAAGGTCGCATAAACAGGTCTGCAATTCCAGTTCCCATATTCCGCACGATCCACTCATCGAAGTTTTGAGGTTTGTAGGCCGGGTTTAACGCCCTTTGCTCGGCAGCTTCAATGAGACCGTCTACGCATTTCACTCGCAAGTCCAGAGGTAACTGCGAGACGTTGTTTTGATAAGGGTCTACCCACAGTAAGGAGTGATAGCGCGAACACTGTCAGCCTATGCTTATGACACATATCGTTTATGGTCTGGCGTCTGACCAACACCACTCACATGGAACCCATTGGCCTGCGCTCCTCACATAGCTGACTCGTTGATGGGTACTCCAGTCGTCTTCATTCGGTAAAGCCCGGTCCAACGCGTCGTCGAAATAAGCATAATGCCTGTATGGTAAAGTTTGGAGTAAAACATGATCGTCAATATGTCTCTGTGAACCGAATTCACTCGGCCACAACCGAAGTGAAACGCTACACTCGAACATTGTGAACTCACGAGAAAATGACATGTCCTCCGACGTCGAAGTAGAACCCTTCCGGAGTGATATCGGTACTGGCCAAACCTCCTGGCGCCGGGGCTGAATCAACAATCAAGAAGTCACGACCCAATTGGTCCAGTCTCGTGGCTGCTCCAAGACCGGTCTACACAAAGAAGATATCGAGTCGATCCTGCCTCAGCGAGATTCGTACATCTCTTCAACCGTGACGTCGTCAACTTACCGGTCCAGCACCAATGACTAACGTTTCCACTTGAATCTCGCCAGCGTGTGCAGAAGGGGTGTCTGATTCAGCTAGAGAGGTGGCACTCGATCTCGTTGACGGCGACCCGGAACGAGAAAACGCGGGAGTCGAGGGAGAACTGTCGGTCAAAACTGTCATCCTAGTTGTTCTAAACTGCTATATAGTCTAAAGTACAGTCGACGAAGCTGGAAACCGTAAACTCAAGACGAGAGCAGTTGTCAACAGCGAGGTCTCGGTGTCAGTGTTGTGTTTTATGTCTTGTGGATCATACATATCCTTTGCTTTCTTATTACTGCTACGATGCTTACTCTCAAGTGCTTCAATCGACTTCGACGAGAAAGCGGTCAAGCTGCGGGAAAAACCAAAGACTGCGATTTCGTTTTGTTTTTTTTTTTTCCTGCAAATATCGAGGAATGACAGGCGTGTAAACAGAGCAGACCGTTCAAGCAGTTGCCGGCTTCGGTTCAGACAAGATGGGCGTTACCTGAGGTATGCAGCCAAAGAAAAGAAGACATTTTGCAGGAACCCCCGTTCAGAGTTTATTTCCTAATAAGCGCAGCCTACCCTCATTCCTGATCCTCAGTGACGCTGTTTATCAGGGTTGAGGCTGCACGTAACAAGGGGCGATGACGAGAAAATCCATATTTCAAGAAGACTCTTCTACCCTGATGCAATGGATTTTAGCCACGAGCGAAGATCGGGGGGTTAATCGTGTTTCCGGCTAAGGCGGCGTACTTTACATATGGTACGCATTCACTGCTGGACGTGCGTTAATCCGCATGTGTGTTCTAGAGTTCTGGCGTCGTGTACCGGTGATTTGGATTCGTCCTGCTGACCCAGCGGCATATGCCCCAATCTGTCAACGAAAGGCGGCGGAAGCCGACAAGGGCAAAGACGACACGTGGGCTTCTGAAACCAGGGAAGGGATGGGATGGAACGAACACGTGACTGACACGGGCCTCGTGCATCTCGCCAACGTCGTCTGATAACAGCTCAAAGCGGCGTCAAAAGTTACACACATATGGCCTCCATTCATTCCACACTTCCACACCGTTTCCCACCATATATATCGAGCGGTAATCATCTTCGTCTCTCTCCTTTCTGCTCTTGTACTCTTACAGACCGTCCACAAGACCTTTCAACAATGTCCAAGTATGACCACCAGCATCATCATCCGGGTGACCCCCTGCCAGAAGAGGACTATGAGCTTCAACCGACTTCGTCTCTAGGCTCAGAGGCCTCGGACCCCCTCTTACCGTCATACGATGAGCACAAGCCCGCTTTCCCTGCTTCCGCACCTTCACTACATCGTCAGGCTGAGATTCGAAGAAGACATGGGAAGTTCAGAAGGGCTCTTTCTTGCCTATGTTTATCTCTCGTTGTGGCCTTGCCCACTCTTGCGTTGATAGGCTGTTATTACGGAAATGATGGTATAGAAAAGGTCAGAAGTTGGGACCAGTTGCCTCAGGATGTCAAGGAATGGCTGGATGAGGTGGTACCGGCTAGGGTGAAGGTTGATCATGGAGCTTTCCCGACTGAGTGAGTAGCTGACTTTAGCTCCGGTGAGCAGGATGTATAGCTAATCAAGAGTATACAGTATTGGGTTCGCTGGGCCTACTCCCACAGGATCAGAGTCAGTAGTCTCAATGACAATGCGCGATACGGATCACAGCATGCTGATAAATGTAAATTGACATAGAGCCGCCCTACTTGTGACTGCTCCTGCTCTGCCTGCGTACACAAATGTCAACCCTCTCGTTGCGCCTACCGAAAAGGCGTCCGGCTCCTTCAGCATCATTCAACATTGGGGCAACTTGAGTCCTTTCTACTCGGTCTCGAGTCATGGGCTCCCCGAGACTAGCAGTCTGATACCGGAGACATGTGAGCTGGATCAGCTACATTGGCTGCAAAGACATGGCGCGAGGTACATATCAGCTTGTCCACTCGTGCCCATTCAAATCACAAGCGACCGATGTCCAACGAGCTGACGAGTTTGCTTTGCACAGATACCCCACATCTTATCCCGAAGGTCCAGGCGCTCTTGCATCCAGACTCAAAGAGGCCAAAGGCCAGCTGAAGGGCAAGGGCCACTTGAAATTCTTGAATGATTGGTCGTACAAGCTTGGAGCGGAGATCTTAACACCTTTTGGACGAAGCCAGCTTTGTAAGTAATCAACACTCGGAAAGATTTGCATGTGCCACTACGTGTGATAACCGTCATGCTCATGGTTGACGGTTCTCGCATATCAAATTAGTCAATCTCGGTGTGACCGCTAGGGTTAAGTATGGGTACCTTCTTGACAAGATGAAGGGGAGATTACCGGTATTCCGAACTGAAAGCCAAGAGTGAGCGAGCGTCTGGGCGCTGTTTGTATCATACGATGTCAGAAGCTGACCGCATGCATGTTCCAGTCGTATGCTCCGATCCGCTCAGAACTTTGCTACCGGTAAGCCCATTTACGCTCCGCACAGCTTCGCATGAATTAGCCATCTAACGATCTCTCCATATGCAGGTTTCTTCGGATTCCCTGCTGAAGATCATTACAACCTCGAAGTGACCATTGAAGCAGCTGGCTTCAACAACACTTTGGCCCCGTATACTACCGTGCGTTGAGAGACCGGATCGACATATCTGCCTGCGGCTGCCACATGTGTAGCTCGGAGACTGACTTTCGTGGTACTTTATCTTCCTAGTGTCGAGGTGTAGGGGATGATTACAAGTCCAAACTTGCGGAGTGGGACGCCTTGTTCCTCAAAGACGCGCACAAACGATTGCAGGATGACATTAGTGGATATGAACTGTCTCTGACTGACGTCAAGGACATGGTGAGGATCCACTCGGTTCAGGCTTCGGTTCATATGCGGATTAAATGCTGATTTCGTTGTCCGTAACAGATGGAGATGTGCGCATACGAGGTGAGTGACTCTCAGTGTTCCACCGTGGCCCAATCGTCATCTTGTGCTAATCGATCATCATAGACTGTCGCTCTAGGCTACTCCTCGTTCTGCAACCTGTTCACCCAGAAAGAATGGAAAGGTTTCGAGTATCGAAACGATCTTTACTGGTGGTACTCGTCAAGTTTCGGTTACAAACCCGCCAGAGCGATGGGTATCGGATGGGTTCAGGAGTTGGTCTCTCGTCTCACCAAGAGTAGGTAGATGCCTCTCCCACCCCCCACCCAATGATCGATGAGAACAGTTCTGAATGTGAGAGACCAAATGTTGATCAAATGTGTTCCTATCGCCCTATAACAGCCCGCTTGACCGAGTTCAACACCACGACCAACGCAACTTTTCACAACGACGTGCACTTCCCGCTGGATGACCCTCTGTAAGTCACTGGCAGTCTGCAGAGTGAAACTTCTGTATATTTACTGCTTGCTTACCGTTTTCAACCGCTTCCAGCTACGTTGATTTTACCCATGATACCCAATTCGCAATCTGTAAGTGCTCTTGGGCCTGTTCCGCACTGTGGTCTTCACCAGTATCAGACGCATACACTTGTCCCCATAGCTGTCATTGACTAACCGATCAATGTCTTGCTATCCACATACAGTGCTTCCCGCGCTGAATTTGACCAACTTCGCGGAGGGTGGTGATTTGCCAACCGACCATATCCCTAAGCACCGGTCATTTATTGCTTCCAAGTACGTTGATCTTCCATTCTGTTTGCGGGTCAATCAGGCATGTGCTTCTGCTGAATTTGATCCGTTTCTGCAGGATCATGCCCTTTGCAACCAATCTCCAGTTTCAGGTTCTGACTTGTTCCGGCGAGAAGAAGATCCGATTGATCCTCAACGACGCTGCAGTGCCCCTGACAAGCATCAACGGATGCCCTGACGACGACGATGGTTTATGTCCTCTGGATACATTTGTCTCAGCCATGCAGACTCTGATTGGAGAAGTAGACTTCGCCAAGGAGTGTGCGCTCGATAGGGAGATGCCGGAAGAAGCTGTTGTTGGCGATGTCGATGAGGGTCTTGCGGATATCGTCCAGCCCGAGGACGAGGTCAAGAAGGATGATGAAGAGGATGAGGAGGATGAGAAGGAGAAGAAGAAGAAGCAGAAGGAGAAGGCGAAAGGAGGAGATGATCCCGATTCCGACAGCGACAGCGACGATGACGATTAAGCAGCTGGTCAAGCGAGTGAAACTGCTCCGTTTCCCCAAGTACAGTATGCACTAGACCGCTCTCGGATGCCGGGAGATATCTCACGTTACGCATGTCCGATACCTGCAGCGGCATCCAAACTTGACGCTCTCAGGACAGAAACAGATATGGGTGATGTAATTAAAACAATCGAATATGCCGTGGATCGCCTTTTTCTCTCTTTCCGTAAGATCGGATAGCCTGATCATAAATATATCACCTAGAAGATGCATATTGTATATTGACCTATACATGCAGATGTAATGTATACTTTCCAGTCCGATTGATGCGCGAGTTGTAATGAGATGCTGGGGTATTGCTACGATGCGATGGATCTTCCACTCAATTATGACAAGCCGACTAATAGCCAAGACCCTTACCCATCGTCTCCGCGTTCATCTGCTGATATCGAATCACCAAAACTTGATGATACTGTTTTACTGCTCTACTGTCAATAAGCTTTCTTACAGAAAACCCATCGTGAGTGATGCTCGCCTACGCCTACGCCTCGTGCCTTTTCAGAGCCAATGAACGGAACGCCCAGACCAAGTTCTCATACACCACAAAAGTTGTACAAGTACCGGGCAGTATCCTCAACGCGTTGGTCCCTAGTCCTTTGTAAAAGGCAAGAAGACCCTCGTGCTTGTACACGGATCGTATTACGGATGGGATCGTTAATCGTGGTATTGTCGCCGAAGGCGTTGAATTCTGCGCAAGAAGAAAGGTATAAGCTCAGTGGTCGTATCGGTAGGAACTATACGAGGTGTTTGAAGACCTAGCTCATGGTAATGCGGTATAGGTATGGGTGAATATGGGTGAATGGACCTACTTGTATTCTAGCTCGGATGACCTGGTAAGGGTATGTCAGGGCGATGGCGACGAGCTTGGAAGAGCCAGACGCGAGGATATACTCTGTATTTGACTGATTCCGTTCCCGTTCCCAGTCGATATGCGACGAAAATAATCAGCTCTCCCAGCCCATATCACGACTGTAATTTATCCAGTTTATGCGAGGCCCGAAGTGAAGAGACGTGGTATGCTAGATCGAGAGATAGATAGAATGACCACCGCGCCGTCGCCGTACTTCGTAGTAGAGCTCGGGACTCACCAATTTCTCATCTTCGACCTTCCATTCTCTTCCTTCTCTAGCGAAAGCTTTTCTTTTTAGATCCGCTCGCCGTCTTTTGATCTCCTCATATGTTGCAAATTGGATCGATCCGTTCGAAACGCCGACCAGAGCTAACAATGAACCTTTATACAGGCCCCGTATGCCCTCTGCTTTGTAGATTGATGATAATCCGTCTATTCATGAAGTGTACAGATATACAATGCCGGCGATCAGCATCGTATCTGGATGACGAGGATTCTATTGAGCATTGATGATGGGTGATGAATGATGGATCATGAACGCGGATCGTCACTCACCCCAAAGTCCCCTATAAGCAGCCGCGTCATGCTTGGCCGTTCCAAACACTCTCGTCTTTACGACCCAAATGGGATTCGTCAACATGGCAGTGACGGCACCTGCATCAAATCCCAATCATATCAGTATTGGTGTATAACCATATCAATCAATGGACAGCATTTCGCAAAGCAATATATTTGTGCACTGACTAGCTTCAGCTGCTGCTAACAGGTGTTGACCACTTGTTGTTCTATAATTCGGATCTCCACCCTGCATCTGCTTCTTAATCATATTGTAGCTAGCATAGCAGCCGACTCATTTTAGCATACGCGCTTGCTCACGCAGGAGGGATGGTTAAGTTGTGCTCACAACAAGAAGTATAGACCCCAGCTCCCTGCCCCTCCTACTAGATTCGGCACCAATCCTCTATACAGCCCTTTCCATCCATCAACCTGAACAGCATCTTTCAGCGCCGTATACACTCCTGTGCCGAACCGAGGCTTTTGCAAATGGTGCGGTAATGTCGAGTGGGCATTATAGGCGCTTCCTAAGCTGGCGTTAGATGCAGAGGCAGAGCTTGAGCCAGCGACAACAGCGTTAAGGTTGGGTATAGCCCCGGCTGGGACAGGGGGACGTCGAGAGGAAGAAGAAGAAGGGGTATCGGCCAGTTGGAATCGGACTTTGACGAGATCGAGAGGGTGCATTACTAGTGTAGCGACCGTCCCTGCGCCGAAGCCGGCTACTGCGTGGTCCTATTCCGGTGTGAGCAAGAACAGGAACAGGTACGATGCACATGTGTTTGGAAGATGATTATTTTTTGTCATGGAGGGGATGATTGTGTGGTGTTTGTCAGGCGATTCGACGAAGCAGGGCAAATTTAAACAGAGGACAAAGTATTGATTAGCGTTTAAATGCTATTGCAGCGTGATTCCCATCATGATACAATGCAGAGCGGCGAGCGGATAGTGCTGTGGAGATCGAGTGATAATGACTTGTCGCTGTGAGAGTCGTGCACAACGAACCAACTCACTATTGACAGATCGCCAAACAGGCTCGGAGATGCCGAAAGCGACGCCGACATCTTGAATCTCACTCTGACTTGCTATGCTTTGCTTCCAATGTACAGTTGTAGAAGCTGTTATGTATGTATCGTCCACTGCGCTGCTCGTTACTCGTGGCAGATGCTGCTCGCTCGGGTTGACTTCGCAGAAGATGAAGGGATGTCGCTTGTCGCAATGTGACTATCCGGGTGTTTTGGCTAGATCGTTCGTTATTTGCAGGAGGTCGTTATATTCAATGATGATTTCGCTACAAAGTGAAGTCCTTCAGCGTCCGTCGATGGTCCTTTGGAATATCGTGATCGTGTGAAGCGATGTGTGGATGTCCTTTTATCTTTATGATATGATGCTAGATGAATGAGTCGAGAAGAGCTTTGATATATACAAAGCTATTTAGATGTACTGCACATGTAGATGCAGTATAACCTTAGATGTTATCGAATCTCCAAAATATTGGAAATTTGCCCTGTACCTGCGAGGTTATGTACCTGTTGAGTTACGCAACGGCGAACAGTCTCGCCGCAACTACCGCACCACTGTCATGTGTCAGTTGCACCACCAAACGCGGAGCTCCGTTAGCTCGTCACCAGTCACCACGATATTAACTCAAAAGCATTCGGCCTACCCCCATGGTATATCGCGACGGGTATGCCGAACGACGCTAGCGTTTGTGCAGTGAGTCAAGTACTCGGACGGTACATGGTTCGTACTTTGTACATGTGATGTAATGGTTGTGATCCGCGCACTCTTTCTGTATCATATACGCACATAAGATTATACACATACAGATATGATCTACAGTACAACTTGCCATATTATGCCACCCGGTTTGGTGGTCGATGAGCAATGGGCAGAATGTACACAGGTAAAGAGAGGACCGCAACGCTCAACTGTCTCAACAAAAAACCATATCGCAATTGTTGACTACCCCAGTTGGATGACTATCCGATATATTCATCATCATCCTCACCCTCGGCATCAACATCTTCTCCTTCAGCATCGATATCTTCCCCCTCGGCATCCACATCCTCGCCCTCAGCGTCCAAGTCCTCATTTCCATCCACTTCCTCTTTTTCCTTCTCGCCCTCACCCTCACCCTCACCTTCACGCATATTCACATCCACATTCTTGTGGACCTCAACACGCCCGTCGACGCTGACATCGTTGATGTCTAGCGCAGACGCAGGTGCAGCAACCTGATTCTGAATATGAATTCCGTCGACTTTGCCGTGATCCATAATAGTTTTATCGCGAGAAGCGCCTCGGCCATCTCTCGACTGGCTGTTCTCCTTGATCAGATCGCCGTTTAGCTCTGGTGCGGCCTCGGTCTCGGTCTCGCCGGCCATGACATTTGATACTATCGCCGAATTCTTTGGCGCAGAGATTTCGGCCTTTTCAATTTCAATTTCCTCCTCTTTTTCTTCTGCTACCTCGTGAGGCGCAGTGATGCTTTCTTCGGGTGGATCGGAAGACAAAATCCTTTTCCTCCTCGCGGCTGAGATACCTCGACTGACTCGTTGAGGTGAATCGGTCGAGCCGTGTTCCGCGTCATGTGGCAGATTGGTCGAGCCGTTTAGCTGCCCACGCAGGTTCTTCGGTTTCTCCGGAGAGATGGAGCCGAAAGCGGTCGGCAAGGTTTGATTACCCCTCAAGCTTCGTCTAGATAAAGGTGAGGCCGTCATTCTGCTCGAACTCGGTTTTGACGGCGAGACCGATCCTTCGTTCCCGTTAGCGTGGGTATACGACCCAGTGGCATTGAGGGAAGATCTCATTCGTGATCTGACACTACGAGAAGGGGACTCGATATCCTCAGAAGGCCTTTTCTTGCCTCTGCGAAGACTTCGTGCAGGAGAAGCGGATAATGTCGCCACCAGATCGAGTGTCGCTTTATCCTCGCCGTGAATTACAGCTTCCTTATCCTCTTCTTCTGCCTTCTCAATCGAAGCCTTCACCTCAACGTCCCCAGCGACATTGTGACTTTGACTTTGGGGGAAGCCAGTGTGTAATCCGGCAGCTTCGAGAGTCGCTTCGACCCTTTCGTCCGCTGTGAGCGTAGGATTTCGTGTGACAAGGAATGGATGATATTTGAGCCTTTCAGGTCGGAGCTTGAGATATCCCTTGGAATCGTGTTTATTGATCACCGCTTGGATATACTCCCTGTCGACAAGTATAGTGTACCTGGCAGGTAATTTGACTTCCTCGTCATCAGGTGAGACGGAAGAAGCTTTACGTCGATTGACGGACGATCGTCCGCCACCGCCACCGCCTCGACCCCTGCCTCTCCCTCTACCCCGGAATCGAGATGGCGTTTCGCGTGGCGGCGAATCGAGAACATTGATCATATTTTCGTCCACTAAGACCGAGTAGATATCCTCAAGGGTCATCGATGTACCGAGTGAAATGTCTGACCATTTAGGAGAGTCAACACAAAGGTCACGCCATAGGATCAGTATAACGTCACTCGAACTGAATCGCGATGGGCTATGCCTCCTAGAAATGACAAGAGGGGAATAACTTGCGGGAAGAGGCACGTACCGCTCATTGACACCTTGTCCGGGGAATCAAGGAGATATCTGAACACTGACAATCGCCAGTACCCTTTATATGTGACGGCTCCTAAACCAGAGAGCGGCTTCTCAGGCGATCCTACTCGTCCCTCCTTTTTCGACAAAAGGTAGCCTAAAGTAGGTGGAATCAACCTGTTCAGTGTATGTACTGTACGATTCAGACTGAAGAAGGATGTCGCGGGATCGAGGTATCAAAAGCAGGAACTGGATTTACTCACTAAAATCAATCAACAAGTTACCCCACCCTTTCCTCTGCCTGACTGGCAACGTCATGATACAGCTAACATTGTTATCCATACTCCTCTTCTCTTTGCTAAAGTACCCAACGAATCTAGCACCCAGGTCATCCACCTCGGTCATTACGTAGAATAAGAAGGGTTCGACATCGTAGTAGAGAGTTTTATGGTCAAGAAACATCTTGGCGAGCAGACAGAGGTTTTGACAGTAAATCTATGATTGATAACCAATCCGATTAGTACATAGCAGTTCTCGAGCCTCAGCACAGTGATATTGAGAAACGCAGACGTGACAGAACATAACTCACCTTGTTTTTGCGTCCATCTACCTCAAACACTGACACGGTACCCTCTCTGTATATTTCATCTCCAGGCGGATGGCGTACTTTGCATTTGAGCTAGGCAGGGACAGGGATACAAAGTCAGTCGACCGTCATTAATTTCCAATATCAGTTGTCGACCTAGTAACGACAACTGTTATACGTTCTTCAGGGGACACTCACCCGATGCCTGTTCGCGACAAATCCACTTTTCATATACTTCAAGCAGAACTCGCAAAGCCACAATTTACCCTCTGGCACATAGGCGTATTCTTCCGGATACGGAGCCGAATACCACGTATCAATCTCATATGCACCGAAGCGGATCGTCTTGATCTTCTCCGGTTTGGATCCCGTTGCACCCGGCTGACCAGGTGTTTGCGGATGGTGGTGGTGGTGATGATGGTGAAGAGGACTGAGTTGAGGCGGAGTAGCGGGGAATGGGAAACCCAGCGCTGTGTCGGATACGGAATTGTGCAATAGTCGATCTCGCAGACCCCTCGATACAGAGTTTTGGTGGTTTTGGGTGTGGTTGGAAGGTGTCGCTCGTCCAGGTGTGGTTGAGCCGAAAATACCCGGAGATGGCGATGGCGCAGGAGATCCAGCATTCGATAGTGGTAGACCTGGTAGATCTGATGCGAGTGGAGGTGGTCCACCCAATTTCAATTCCGCGGCTTTCCCACTCTTTTCAAATGCCTCTTTGTCCTTATCCGTGATACTCGTCCTGGTCGTATCCGCGTCATCTCCTGTGATGATACCTCCATAGGGTATCTTCTCTTCTTCACTCTCTTCATCTGCAGCTTTCTTGTTGGGACCGCTTGGAACACGCAGTCGAACGATCATTGGTGGCCCCTCGTCTTCTTCCTCCTTTGCGCCCAAGGAGCTACGTCCACGACCACGGGCTTTGCCCTTGCCTGATACGCGATCTTCGTGTTTGTCCCTATCTTTGCCCTTGCGCGGTATCTTCACCTTGATCCGAGACAAAGGTTCCTCAAACACTCCTTCATCCATCGACATGGTCGAAGCAGCTCTAGCCGATCCGCCCTTTTTGAGTCGGGCTGTTGGTGTGGCGTGTTCTAGTGGATCAAAGCCAGTCGCTTTCTCTTTGCCCTTTCGTGACGATGCATTCGGTATAGTGGGAGCAGAGCGGGAGCCCGAAGGAAGGGACGATGATTTGAGTTTGCTTGATCCAGTTGGGCGACACTTTGGGCAGTGCCATGCGCCTGTAAGGAGATGCATAGTCCATCAGATCAGCATGTATCGAAAGCGCTGCATAGCTCAAGAAAATCCACAAACCTTCTGGAGGTTTGGCAAGGGGCCTGTAAGCAAGGTACAGAGCATCAGCACGATTGACTGCTCCGGAGCGCAGGCCGGCGGTGCTGGATAGACTTACGGATTCAAACAATAGCTGTGCCAGCCTCGGTCACACGAGTCGCAGAACATCAAACGGGACTATACAGTGACGTTTCACCACAGCAATGTCAGCAAGCCCTAGCGATTAGGGCAGCTTCCTTCTTGATAATTGGTCACTCACATCTTCGCCTTTGACCTGGCAATATTCGCAACTTTTACACTCGATACACTCCCAATCGTACGTCATGACTTTCTTGAACAGCCTCGGTGTGACCATATTCAAGCAAGTCCTGTGTCCACTCCTTCCGCATTTCGCACAGCTGACCATATACTCTGGCTTGCCTTGCAGGTTGCGGTCGTCCGTCCCATTGCAGAATGAGCATATTGGATCCCTATGCACAACGACCGTGTCGACTTTGTGTTTGGCTGAGTTACGCTTGACAACATTCGGGACGGGTGTAGTAGGCAGAGCTGGTTCCATGAGGCCTTCGCCCTTTCCGTTGACTCTCGAGGTCGAGGTCGAGGAGGCTTTGATGCTTGAACTCGACGTATTCGTTCGCGGATGACTATGACCGTTTGTCTGGGGAGTGCCAGGACGAGATTTTGGGTTCTGACTTCGTTTCCTCTTCAGCGCAGAAGATTGAGGGGTAAGAGAAGACGATGAGTCGACCGAGCCATTACGGATGCCCGAGGGTTGCGTTTGGCCGTTCTTAAGTTGTGGTTGTGATCTTGATCTGGGCATCTTGGTCGGTAAAGCCGGGTAAGAACGACTGGATGAGGAAGAGGGTATTGCTTGATGCTGAATCGTGGGGTGGACATTCGAGATTGGAAGCGGTCGGTGATCTGGGTCCAGCTGGTGGACCGTAAAGAACACAACGAAACGTAAGAGACATACTGGGATGTACGATTAAAAAGCGGCCCGCAGAACATGGGACATACCTTGCCGCGAGGGATTAGATCGAGCTCATCATCGACCAATTCGCCCTCGGCATCCTCCATATCATCCATATCCGTCTGTGCTCCAGTATCCGCTTCATCCTCGGCATCAGCATCAGCTTTAATTTCCCCTTCCGCTAACAGAGCCGGATCTATCGGTATATCGTTCATCCATGGGCCGAATCGCTGTTGTGGCTGTGCAGGCGAAGGCGAGATAAGATACCTGGTTGCAGATGTAGGGGTGGGTGTGGGTGTGGGTGTAGGCCGGTCGCGTCTTGGATAAATGGACATTACCGAGCGCGAACGGGTCGCGGACCCTGGGTCTGCATAGGACTTGGATTGGGACTGGGATTGGGAGTGGGATAGAGCCCGGGAGGAGGAACGGGTCGGTGTCCTCATCGTTTTGTTGACAAGACGTGCTTGAACCGCATGAGGGTCACTGGGCTAGCTTGGTTATAGTGATTGATTGGACGTCAAGGGACAGGCTATATCATTGTGGGTCTCGATCTATTGAAGAATGGAAAAGTAACGGGCTCAGCTGAGCGTAAACATGAGCCAGTAGGGTAGGGTGTAGGGGGAGAGAGAAACACGCAAGAACAAGAGGATAAGCATAAGAGCGCGTCGTTGCAGCTGCTACATAATTGGCACTGTGATAAGGCTCATGGTCAGCACGTGGCAGCTGATATTAAGGCAATATTATGCCACATCACTCCTTTCTGATCACCCACACATGTAGCTGCTCAACCCTTGTCTCTCGCACAACTCTGAAGAGGTTGGACAATCGAAAACATCTCTCAACGCGGTGTGGCTTCCATCACTCACCTTACTATTGATATTTACCTCCAGCTCGCTCCGTCCTCTCATTGTCTGCTCACATTTGTCACTTCAGCCCCGCACATCCTCGTACGCCTACTCGATATGTCAGTCCGAAAATCACCACCGCCCGCCGGTCCAGGAACCGCCATTGTCAAAAGAGCAAGAGTAGAAGATGAGGAAGATGACGCTGGTACAATGACAATGACAGTCGCGTCTAGCGGTGAAGGCCAGAGGAAGAATGCTTTGATCAGAAGTGTGAAAAGGACCAGTGGACTGGAAGCGCCGATTGTTTCGCTCAGCGGAGCTCATGGGGTGAGTCCGTAGTTCGCTAGAGCTGTTTGATTTCATGTGTTTCGTGTTGCGGTAGCGTAGCTGATCAAGATGTAATCTGATTCGATTGTCATAGGCTGAAATCACGGCTTGTAAGTTTGACCCCTCAGGTCAAACACTGGCAGCCTGTTCGGTCGATCGAAGTATCTGTAAGTAAATGACCAGAAAACTTCTTCTGCCTTCACTTCGCAATACTCGGTTTTCCTCCGGCTCCAAGATGGTCATCATAACCATATTCCGCGAGAATTGAGATATATATCATTCTCTGGAATCCGTGCATCGTCTTGTAATTAAGACTTGATAGTGCTGATACCCTACGACAATTTCAGCGCTGTGGAAGACTTACCCGCCTCACGACAACTACGGTGTCATCCCGAATGTCCACAAGATGGCCATTCTCGATATTGCGTACTCTCTTGATTCCGAAGTGATCTACTCAGTGAGTCTTCTTTACCTCTTTCTACCCTACATCGCAAAATGTCCATATAACTCTTGGAAGATCATCTACCGAGAGTATGTTTGATGTTTGAGAGTATACCCAACATGAGCTGACGGCCTCGATATGATTACGGAACATATTTGCACATCAACTGCAGGGCGGAGCGGACGGCACGTTAATAGCAACCGATCTGCGCACCGGGTCGCGAATAGAAAAATACTCGGCTCACTACGGCGCTCTCAACAGTATCGCAGTAACCATCAGCGGTGGGCGAGAACTGGTCTTGACAGGTGGAGATGATGGAATAGCCAGAGTATGGGATTTGAATTTGGATACGAAAGAACCTGTTGTTGAGTTTGACGATGAGAGGGATTGTCCGGTCACTGCTGTTGAGTGGAGCAAGGATGGGAACCAATGTTTCGTTGGTGGTATCGACAACGAAGTGAAAGTGAGTCCAATGTTGAGAAAAAAAAAAGTATCGCAAACCTGCCCCAATTAATAGATGTAGGAAATCATTGCGATGTTTCGAATACTGATGATAAATCAGGTATGGGATCTGCGATCAAACTCAATCTTGTACACTCTTCGAGGACACACCGACACTATCGCTTCCCTATCCCTCTCTCCATCAGGCCACTACCTCGCCACATACTCTCTCGATTCAGCTTTGATAATCTACGATGTCCGACCATTCTCTTCCGACCCTACGCGAGTCTACCGATCACTGACCGGCGCGCCGTCAGGATTCGAGCAGAACCTGATCAGGACGAGCTGGAGCAAGCACGATAATGGGGCGAGAATAGCCGTCGGTGGTGGAGACAGAACGGTCACTGTTTGGGATGTGGATACGGGCAAGATTGCGTACAAGCTCCCGGGGCATAAAGGTACCGTCACTGGCGTTGACTTCCATCCGAGGTGAGTAGCGGATCCTCATCAGGATCAGCTTCAGGCGTTCAATCTTCATCTCATCGTTCCAAAATCAGATCTAGACGTTTGTCAGATCAGATAGTCGCTCTATGCGGATATGTCGCTGATGGTGAAACGGTCTGTTTTTACTTTTCTTCGTTCATTTGGTAGAGAACCTATCATTCTCACCGGATCAAAAGACACGAACATGCTGCTGGGTGAATTGGACGCTCAGGACTTCTCATAGAGCTCAAGCTGGCCGACATAAACTACAGGGCACACAGGGCATTGTGATGTAGTTCGGGATCAACCTCGATAGAGGACGGCATGCATCTGGATTCAATGAAGAGATAAGGATAGGGGGAAGAGAAGAGGCGTGTTAATGGACTTGGGAGTCCTCTGCTACACTCTGAAGTGAATTCACTTAGACTTGTCATCCATGCACATGCACGTTGTGCTGAACTGTATTGTACCCGAGTACTGTACTCGGCGAGATTTGAAAACAAACTAGACTCGTTTACTATATGCATGGCATACACAGTATCATCCTACAAATCACACATATGTCTGGTGCCGTGTATGCCATCCCACGCGGTGCAGGACCGACTTAGGCCCGGTGGTAGACATTGGGGTAGTTCCAAGTACAAGGGCGCTCCAAAAGGGCCTTGCCACGATATTGTTGAGTGTAATACATTAGCGGACTTCGTCGGAATTGAGTCTAGGGCGTGGTCGAGGTCGACCCTAAGGCTGCGAAATACTGGCGGTATGTACGGAGCCAAATGAACTCGGTTGTGTGCTATGTGCTATGTGGCATTGCGGCATCGAAGGAAACCCGGCGTCGATGTCTGATGTTTGCGGGCCGGAAACATCGTGCGCAAGTCGATCGCTCTCGAAAAAGGTGACGGCTTCACGCATCGCGAGTCGAATACCAGTCTTTTTACGTACGATTCGCGTCCTCTATGCCTCGAACATTCAAAAACCGACAGCCGCACCCTGTTCGTTCGGGGAAGCAACAGGTGTGTCGAAGTGAATCATCGTGAAAAGATTTTCGCCGGTCGCGTGTGCGTGTAAATGTCACGATTCACGATAGCACTATCGGATCATCCTCGGTACTCGGTAGGACTCCTATCCTAAATCATAAATTTATAGGCCGATCCCACATCCGCCATCTCTCTTGTGGACTTCAGCACATTCCATCCCGCATGCGAACTCGCCGCATTTCGGGCACTTGTAGGCACCCTTATATCCGCATGACGAACATAATTTGCGCGCTGGTCTGGTTGGTGGTGGAGCTGTTGATGTTAGATATGGAGGGGTAGGCGTAGGGGGCTATTTGAGCATAGCGCAAAGGAGAGAGGAAGTGCAAGTGATATGTATCAGTCAGATGACCATGGTTTATTTTTTCCCTTGCCATGCAAAGCGAATGTGATGGAACGACAGGAAAAGGTAAATGACTGGGAAGTTCGTAAGAAATAATGGGATGGCAATACGCGCGATTACTGCATACGTACCAGCTCATCGAGCCAATCTTTCAAGCCTTTACGACCATACAGGACCCTTCTGACATTCGAGCTCATCTTCTTCTTGCCCTGTACCTGGGCCTGGGTCGTTGAGCTAGCCGAGGCGTTGGGTACAGGTGAGCCTGCTGTGGGAGCGGATGAAGACGGCAAGCCGGAGTTGGGCGGGATGAACGATTGAGCGGGTATATCAGTCGGATTTGTGCGCTGTGCAGCAACCACAAAAAAAAAAACAGGTGAAGTCAGCATGACGTGAACTACGCACGAGTATACAACTGAATGCCTGTATGTGACAGAAAGAGCAAGAAGACGAAAGCGCCTGATAAAGATTCGTCGTGCTCACCTCGAGATCTTCAAGACGCCTCTGTACCCTCCTCGCCTGGAAATCCATCAACGCATCATATTGCCTGGAATGTGAAGCAGTAGCCGAGTTTGATACCTGTACCACGCCGCTCGCTTGTGATAGTAGTAATGCAGAGTTGGTATTGGCGCCCACGACAGAGGTCCGAGATGCTATATAAGACATATAGGAATCAGCTATGACTCAAGTGTGATGAATGAGTGAAGGGAAGCAGGGGACTACGTAGGTAGTAGGTACTCACGCTGCTTGCGATTCGGAGGCGGCATGATTGATATGCGTGCGTCGTATAGATTCACAGCCCAGAACGCACCGAGACAGAGGTCCAGATTAGCTGGAAGTAAGCCAAACACGATGTTAGATCACAACTTGAGTAAGCTATCGGACTGAGATGAGTGTTTCGTTCACTCTGGCTTCTCAGAGCTGCCTCGGAGCTGTCCGAATGACACTGATGTATGTGGGCTCGGTTTTACCGACAAGGTTACCTAAATAAGGTCGGTGATGCCGAACGGTTGTGAGGAAAGTGAGAAAGTGAGCCGAAGCGCTGAAGCTAATGGCCATGGATGAAGTCTAAAATAAAGGCTATCTATCGCCAGGCACCAACAACGTGTCGACCCCAGATCTATACTTAAGGTTATAGCTATACTACTTATATTTATAATTAATGATAAAATGACTCATATCAAGCTGAAACCTTGGGTGCACCGCACTGCTTAGATAGGGTAAAGATACACAGCATCATGTATCGAGTGGACCTGTAGTAATAGTGCGACGAGTGGTAGTGTGGTAGTGTGCGTGTGTGGAGGTGACAGGCTAGGATGGCCATTGTACTACTACTGTACATGTACTCTGAGGTACGTGCTGGGCGGGGACTCCGAATACTAGAGCTACTGGGAAAAAAGCTTCAAAGGAGGGTGCTTGCTATGCTTGTCTGTCGCCAAGTAATGTGAATGAGGGAGAGGGGTGTGTTCACCAAATTGGGGTATATATACCGAGCGTATCCCTTCCGTCCCATCAACTTCCCCCAGCAAACACCTTTTTCCCCATTTTGCACTTGGCACTTAAAACTCTTCATTGATCCCTGCACCGTATACAGACAGACCATCTCCAACATGACGCTCCATGGCGAAGGTATAGGCGGAATCATCTTCCTCACTCTATACACCTTCAACCTGCTCATCCTACTCTACGGCTTCTTCTCAAGACGAATCTCCATCAAATCAGTCTATGCCTTTCTCCTCTTCCACGTAATCCTCCGATTATCCGCTCAATCAGTCTCCATTGCAATCGGTACCAAAGACCACCTCGTACCAGGACTGCTTATTGCCTTCTTCGTCCTCGGCGCAGAGGGTTACTTCTCCCTTGTGCTGTGCGCGTATAGGTTCTTGATTCACCACCATCAACATTTCTACCCGACCGACGGGAGCTGGTTGGAAGGCAAACCAAATAAGAACAAGAGCAAAGATGGACAGTCAGAAGTCAAAGATCCTTGGTATAAGAGGTTCAAGAGGGCTATGACTGCTAGGAATGCAGAGGGCAAGAAGGACCCTTGGGTGATGACTATCATCCACTGGACTTTGATCGGGGTAAGTGGGTGGTCCTCTCCGCTATGTGCAATGACACCGCGCGAAATGCGTCTGAATTTTCATATCAAATCACTGTATTCATATCTCCGCCTTCTCATCATACATCGAATATCTGAAACCTATACCGAAATTGAGATTCAATGCGACTCACGCTAACACTAGCACCGTTATTGTTCAACTCCGCAGGCAAACGTTATCATCATCACCGGAGGTACACGAGTCACAGGCGCCGACTTGACTCTCGACCCAGAAGACTTCTGGAAACGCCTTCATACCGCCGAGATCATGCGAGCAGTCGGCCAAGCCATCTTCCTCATCATGAACCTCTTCCTAGCATTATTCTTCCTCTTGTCAGTCAACCAGGACAAGAACCCCCTCGGAACTCTGCCCGCGGGGTACAACCACTTCTTCCGCGTCGCTCCCGATCACGGTCGAATCGATGCTCCCAGTCGACCTCAAATCCCTCGAGGAGTTCTCGGTAGGATCAGCCCTGATTTAATGGTTCTGATTGTCGCTTGGCCGCCTCTCGTCATCCGTGGTATCTTCGGTCTACTCCAAGCTGTTGTCCCCAAGATCAATTACGCCTCGCCGGAAGCATACGAGTCGATCAACTCGTTCTCAAACTTGTTTATTGCAATGGAGAATGTCTTCTCGGTCTTACCTGAATGGACGGCCTGCTGTCTACTTTGTACGACCATGTTCTTCAAGCCCAGCTTGGTGGACTCGTCTGAACTTACCGCTACGACTAGCGCCGGAACCCCTACAGAGAACGGTCAGAAGGGGCTGATGGGAGGTAAGGAGGGTAGGGCCCTCGAGTTGCAGAGCTCGAGATAGGAGTCAATGACCATATGCACGACACTGAACTATAAAGCCGAAAGGATATTTATATGGCGACGTCGGAAGAGTAATCAAAGCGGATCAAACAGGAGAATCCCGAAATGGCATCGATTGTAAAAAGACTGGTAGGCCGACCGATGGCAGTAGTTCCTACCTAGTTCTCTGTATTGCATATATAGTGTTTATAATCCGCACAAGAAGTGACAAGCTTAATGATGATGATAACAGCGATAATGATCTTCCGATGTAGCTAGTACTTGGTACTTCCCAGATGCATATAGGTTTACACAGCAACGATGATGAAAACATGAGTTCTATCGTCTGTCGGGTTCGCCGACACTCCCCACCGCCCACCTCCACCCAGGGGTCAAGGGTCAACTTACGCAATTAGCTCCTAGGTAAACAAAGCTAATAACAATAAGCATCTATCCTTGCGATTAATTACGCTTGGGTTGACTCGGTCATCGGTATCAGAGCGGACGGCGATATCAAGTTCGTAGATATTGAAACTCCCGGTTGTGCTGGAGAAGAATATGCATATACTGGACGTTTATTGCTCATCTCTCACCAATTCGCAAGGGTATCAAAGCCGTTTGGGTCGTCGCATCGGGAGCTGAGGTCTACTTCTCGCCGGTTTCCTACTTCATGGCGTACCTTGTCGACCACCGCTGGTACAGTCATCCTCAGACGAATGCGAATACGATGACAAAGACGAGTCTTCACAAGACGAGTACGGACGATAGAGCATCACCCAGACCGCTTACTCGTAGGGAGTTACAAGCATGCTGGGAGGAAATGCCGTCTGATCCAAGTGCGCGGGAGGATTATAAGGATTATATGGACAATAATGGGGTGGATGAGGTACTTCCGAAGCATGCTTTGTGAGTGGAGTGTACATATGACACTAGCCGTGATTTCTTGCCTGGGCGTTCTTTCGTCGGTCCTCGTAGTACATTTTGCTGCTGTTTCATAATGGCCACTTTGAGGGCGATACACATTGATATTGACGTTAAGCTGACTCGACGATACGATACTAATCGCCCATACTATAATACCGATTCAATATGGTAGGAATCAAGGACTTGGCGAGTGAGCTGCCTCCCCCTCTGCCTGAACTCACACGACATCGTTTTCATCTGTGTACGGGATTTTTCTTGAGGCTGATGACTCACCATTCCCATTTCTTTCATTCATACCCAGGCTGACCATACCAAAGACATTTCCCGTCCTTCGAACATCATACGACCTCCTCCCCTCGAAAACGCTGCTCCTCGCCCAATACATGCGAACATTCAAGCTCAGCGTAATAAAAGATGCTGTTTTGACCTCTTCAAATGGATTCAAATACGCGGACGGGGTCGATATCTTCCACCATCTATTGGGAACACGTATGACCTCTGAAGGGAAGATGGACAGTGTGCCTTTACCTGATTTCCACGAGATATATGAGACGGCACAAGAGCTAAAAGCTAGGGCTAACGAGTGAGTGCGACACGATCTCCTAGACCCCAAATGATGGATGCTCTGAAATAGATACAAACCTTGATGAACTGAACCGTCCTGCACATTGAATTCGTGGGGTGGGCATTGTCGGCTCCGCGTTCCTGCTTAGCCATCTGCTCCTCAGGCAATGCTGGTAACAATAGCTGATAGTAGGACTATTTACGCTTCATGATGACTACCTTTTCGTTTTGTGCGCATGACCAGCTGTTACACCTCTGGAGGATGGCTTGAAGCGCTCGGGACATACGGAAGAGCGTGGATGACAATGTTACCATACCACATCTTCGCGTTTCCGTCCGGTGACCGAAGGGCGTTTCTTCTTGGAGAACTGTGAGTGTAGCGAATAGCGCCTATTCTTAAATAGATGATCACACAGGCATCAGGAAGCGGACAAACCTGCTGAATTGGAGTCGGAGCTCACTCGCATACGATCCACTGTACCGTATGGTATGGTATGGCACTGTCCTGTCTAACTATACTCTAGCGACACCACCATTTTCAACAACATCACAGCAACATGCCTAGACACTTACCGCAAGTCTCGTTCACCAAATCCAGCACAGCCTTATAAGCTGAGCGAAGCGCTCGGGTTCAAGATTGTTTCCATGGGGTTCAATAGCGGTATGGCGGCTGCTCATTCGCATCATGCTGGAATGATGACAGTCGGTGCAACCCTAAAGCTCAGTGAGTCAAGTGAAAGTACCGTTACCTTTTTCCGTGATGTGGGAGGAAAAGAACTGATCTGCCGATTGGGTATGTCATAACAGGTCGACGATTACTCGAGATCCACGAATACATTCAAGCCCCATCGTATCGAGCTTACGGTCATCCTGGACTACCGAAGTACATGGTAGAACACCATAAATACGTGATTGAACACCTGACAGACAAACCGGCCAAGATGCTACTCTTCGAGGCTGCGCCTGGATTGAAGGAACGGATAGAGAGTCTGGATAGGTGGATATACATAAGGCGGTTATCAGATCATCCTAACGATTGAAGATCAAATCATTGGGGATTGTACAGTATTACATACGAGTACTGTAAATAGCGCCATTTCGATTTTATCGCCTTGTCCTCACTCCACACTGCTGTACTACATAGTATGTAGTCCGGTTCTTTTCGCTTGATGGACTTGCTAGCTCGCTGACAACTGTATAACCATCAAGCCAGTCGTCGAGCTCCTCAGCTCCTCACTAAATGATCTGACCTCTTCTAGCAGCCTGAGCCCTCTGCACTTCAGTAACGTACTTCCTCATCCTCCAAGCTGGTACGCCGTTCTCGTACATCTCATCCAGCTCGGCAGGGTTCCTCTGTGCCGTTTCAGGTAACATGAAGACCGCCAATATCGTGACCAAAGTACCGAAACCAAGGAAGATCCAAGCGGTGTCGTAGCCCAAGTTGGCGCCGTTGGTCTGAAGCATGATAGGAGTCGCGGTGTTGAACGTTAGACCGAAACATACTGCAATGGCTGAACCGAGACCCGAGGTTCGCGCTCGCAGCTTCTGGTTGGGAACTTCACCGGGGAAAGTCCAACCTAGAGCTCCCAGACCGACATTGGTACAGGACCACAGACAAACAGCGAGGATGAGGACGATCTTTGTAGCTTGGTTCTTCTCCACGTGACCTAGGATACCGATGACCAGTAGCATGAGGAGACAGACACAGCCGAAAGCGATCACGGGGATCCGCCTGCCGATCTTGTCGGTTGTCAGACAGACAACAAGGACAGCACCGATCTTGACTCCAACTATGATCGTAAGCCAAAAAGGGTTCTCATCAATCCGAATTCACATCGGTATGCATGACAGACGGAGCTGCCGAGGCTGGCGCAGGGGCTGACAGACTTACAAATGATCGAGGTGATCTCAAACGCATCGGTAAAGCCAAGTTCTCGGAAGAACACTGGAGAACAATTGATTAGTAGCGTTCCATGTGCGTGTGCGTGTGAGTGCTTGCGCGAATGGCGAATGCTTACAGGAAGAGTAAACGCTCAGAAACGCGAGACCGGTCAATTGCTGGACACTAGCAGGCAGAGCAGCAGCGATTGTTCGTTTCTGTACCATCGAGCACAACCAATCAAAATTGTCAGTCAAAATAGACGAAATTCTAAGCAGTGGATGCCAGGTAAACGCTCTCTTTCATCACCTACCCAATTGACCCCCTGGAAACATTCTCCGTAACTTCTGAGGATCTGTCTCCAATTTTGATAGTCGACTCCTTCTGCGGCTCTGCGCTCTCGCTCCTCGAGGATGATATTCTTCACAATCTCGTATTCCGCTTCGGCATCGTATCCTGCTACGCCACCGTTGACTCGTTTGAGGACAGCGATGCCTCGATCGTGCTGATCTCGCGCGGCGTAGTAAGCTGAACACAGAAATACATTCAGCTCAGCCTCTTGTGACCTCCACCTTAGGAAGTCGGATGCCGAAGTGTGAATTGGAGCATTGTAGCGATATCTGGTACTTACATGCAGTCTCAGGAAGCCAGAGGAAGATGGGAAGCATGATACCCAAGAAGGCCCATTGTGTAAGGACAGGAATCTGCAAGCGAGCCCCGAGATTATTAGCCTTGCAGTTCACCGGTTTCGGGAACGCCGGTTACTCACCTTCCATTCCATGGGGTCTTTGCCTTTGACTATAGTAAGCACGAGTGGAGCGAGCTATATGGAAATCGAGCTGCTTAGCTTCTTGCCAAGATCGTTGAGGGGTCATACTGTATCAGACGGGGGAACATCAAGGATACACTCACAAAACCACCGATGTTGTTGACGACGGAATACATGACCGTGGTGCCGCCTAAGAATGCAACAGTAATCAGCCCGTTTGCATTCAGCTTTGCGTTTCTGCTCGGGACTATGTTGAAGAACCTACCTCGAATATTGACGGGCGACCATTCAGCGATATAGATAGGCAGAGTAGCTTGCAATGAGCCGACGCCGACACCAGCCAAAAGCTTCGCGCCAGCCCAATGCTGATAATTCTTCGTGAAAGTCTCGATGAGAATGGACTGAATTTTGCCATGTCAGCTGTGATATCCTTCTTACCAGACAACCAAGTATTACAAAGAGACCGAAGATGAAGCCGCAATTGCTTCAAGAACTCACTCCGAGTAGGATGACCCAGAGGACATAAAGGGTCATCTTTCGACCAATCTTGTCGGAGACGGGGTTGAGGAGGACCATGCCGATCAATTGGCCAAAAGATTGCAGTGCGCCCCAAAGTGCGGTATGCTGGGGCTGTATGCATCAATGACCATAGCCGGGCTTATCAGCTAGCCCACAAAGCTTTCGGGTAAACAATTTCTGAGTGACTCACGTTCAAAGCGTACTTCCCAGTGGCGGGGTCGATTTTACCGACTATTCGGCGCGCACGGTCAGACAGGGATCGATATTGCTGCCTCAATCGTACAGCAGGCAGGCCTGGGCGACATTTCTAGCTCTCATGCTCACCTTGCTGGATGAAACCAGGGTTGGCGATGATATTGCCGTTGAGATTGATCTGTTGTCACAATCCACTTAGCATATTGTAGATACGAATGTGTCTCGCGAAGGTCTCGCTGGTAGACAGAGACTAACCTGATATCCATCGGCAGCAGCCGCCACACAAAGCATGAAACAGACGAGAATGGCCTGTCATCCACGATAGCAGAAGGGCGGCTTTTTCAGTATGATGAGCACTCTGAATTCAAGAAGGGGTCATATGTACCTTTCTGAAGGCTTTGGCAGTCTCCCATGGTGTAAGCTCGTCGAAACCCGACTTGAGGACTGGCGCTTTGGCGATCTCCAAGGGGTCCTTCTTGTCCTCTGTTATCTCATGATGGGCGATTTCGTGAATCTCCTTGTCGTCTTGAGTAGCCATATTGCTCGAATGCAGTCAGTAGTCACGGGCGTGGAATAGGCAGTGCTGTCGGTGACAAAGTATACTTGCTCTGAATCGGCGGGGACGAAAAAGGAGATGCGCTAGACAAGCCTTAGACCTTTATATTGTTTTTTTTTCGTTTTTTCCCTCCAAACATGTCAGTTGCCTTTAGCGGGAGGACGGGATCCTGCGCTTGAGAAAGTCGTCTTTGCATGTCTTGGTATCGCTCGGTCGGCAACTTTGCCGAACGCTTCCGATGTATCGTGGTCTAGAAGGGAAACAAAACAATAATGACCCATGAATCCAGCATGGACGCAGATACTCCGTGAGCGCTTCTCGACCAGTTGTGACACGCGTCAGCTGGACATGTGATCGGTTCGCTGTGATCCTTTCCATGAACATGCAGCGAATATGAAGCGAGGTGGAAGTTTAGACCGCGACTAAGTCTCGGCGAGGTAGTCATAGCGGCCGAATCTAGCGCACACCAAGCACAACATTACGCCGTGATGAGAAGTACGACGATAAGGATTTTGGAAGCTTGACCTCGGCGAACAGATGCCCTACCCGACATCATCTAGTGGCCGGTGTCAGGAAGATTAGTGCAGCACTCGCAGCACTCATGTAGGCACGTCAAGCTTGAGTGAGCTACGGATTGAGAATGAGAGTGGACCGCAAACTCATCCGGTCAATGACCAATTCGCGCTTTCGGTTTCTTGGCGTGAACCGAAGTATGGAAACAACGGTAGATCGATCTCCGAAGAGCGCTTACATACACTATGCTCGTTCGACCCATGGGGGGCATGGGGTTGTTGTCGTGGAGTTAGTAGGTCATCGTGCTCTGAGTTAATCAATCCAGGTCAGCTGACCGTCTTTCGACTCGGTGTAAATACAGGACAACGCGGAGGCAAATATCACTTTTGGCGCCTCGTTGTGGGCCTGGCTTGAAACGAGCAGCGACGTCAGTCATGTAATACACAGCGCTCATGACGCAAGCGCGGGTTAGCGCAAGCGCGGGTGAAGTAGCCTAAGTCAAGTTAAGAAGAGGAAAGAAGAACAGCAGCACGGGGATTTTCCGGTCGTCTTACTCGCTGGAATCATGATGATGTGATGGCGCGAGAGCCTTCATTGCCCCCGCCCGCTGATAGCGATAAGACGGAAACAAAATACTAAACACGCGCAAACAAATGATACATCACATGACGATCATGCTTAATTCATGTGGAGGAGATGTGGAGGGAGGGATATTTCTGTTGATCAGATGATCAGCGAGCTCAGAAGAGCGCTAATGGTTAACCAGGCCTGGACATGGTGTGAGTTTCGACCGAAGAAGTATCAATATCGATTCGGCTTCCGGGACGTTCTCCGATGGCTCGTAAATGTCATTCGATCCTCGGCGTAAAACTACCCCGCATTCCTTACAAAGTGGATCCGGGGACCGTATGCCGGTTCACGAGCGACGATACAATTAACTTGACATACATCTGCATAGGCGATGAAGAACCCACCTACAATTGATGTTCTGTTATAAAGGCGATTATGCATAAGAAGCCCATAGGCAGCTGAGGACAAAGTCTTCAGACACTTTCAGATACTCTCGGTAGCTTGCACTGTGTTACGCTGTACAAAATCGCTCGTGATTAGCTACAACATGTCGGTCACCATCGCTGCCTTACAGGTAGAACATCATGAGTCGGGCTTCGCCATCGGTCACTCAAAGCCTCGACTCTCCTGGCGATTCAGCGCGTCCGATGCAAAGGACTGGAAGCAGGCCTCGTACGAGATTGTCATCAAACGAAATGGTAAGGAAGAGAACTACGCAGTCAACTCGGAGGAATCAGTCTTGGTTCCCTGGCCTTCGGAAGCTCTGAAATCGAGAGAAGTAGTGGACGTCAAGGTCCGTTCCAAGGGAGTAGATGGATCGACCACGAACTGGACCGAGCTTCAGATAGAAGCTGGCTTACTGGATAGGAAGGAATGGAAGGCCAAGTTGATCTCCAACCAGCCTAACCCCGATGAGAAGGAGAAGCCCAAGACACCCTTCCGAGTCCGAAAGACGTTCAACCTATCTTCCGATGCATCTCGAGCTCGACTTTACGCTACCGCCTACGGTATCTACGAGGTCGAGATCAACGGTCAGCGCGTTGGCGACCAGGTCCTCACTCCGGGCTGGACAAGCTATCACCATCACCTCAACTACCAAACGTACGACGTTGGATCGTTGCTCAAGAAGGGCGAGAATACTATCACAGCCTATGTCGGTGAAGGTTGGTATGCCACTCGACTTGGCCGACCTGGTGTCCGTAATATCTATGGAGACCGACTCGGCTTCTTGGGTCAGCTTGAGTTGGATAACGAAGTAGCTCTTGTATCTGACGAGTCATGGCAAGTGCTTGATGGACCCGTGCTTCGGTCCGAAATCTATAACGGCGAAGAGCATGACACCAACTACGACGAGTCCAAGGCTAAGGTATCCAAGGTTGATGTGCTCCCCTTCCCCGAAGCCGAGCTTGTCTCAACGGACGCTCCTCCTGTCAGACGTGTCAAGGAAGTCAAGCCAATCGAGCTCATCACCACTCCTAGCGGGAAGAAGATCCTTGATTTCGGACAGAACCTCGTCGGCTGGGTCAGGATCGACAAGAAGTTGAACGGTAAAGAGCTATATATCAGAACTGCGGAAGTTTTGGAACATGGAGAGCTGGGTACTAGGCCTCTGCGAACCGCAGAGCCAAACGACAGGATCATCTTGGGCGGAAAGATCAAGGGTTGGGAACCCAAGTTCACCTTCCACGGCTTCAGGTGAGTATCTGTGTGTTTTCTCTGATTATCTCATTATGTGAAGCTCATGCACAGACCTAATAGATACGTCGAGATCAACGGTGTCGAGCCAGACCTGGACGCCTTCACCGCTGTCGTCATCTTCTCTGATCTCCGACGGACGGGAACATTCGAATGTTCTCATCAAATGATCAACCGACTCCACGAGAACGTCGTGTGGGGTATGATGTCCAACTTTGTCTCAGGTGAGCTTCCGTCCTGCTGACCAAACTGAGTTTTCATCGTCACACAATGGATGATCGCTCACTGCCCTTTATATTTTACAGTTCCCACTGACTGCCCTCAGCGAGACGAGCGGCTTGGCTGGACTGGCGATATTCAGGTCTTCGCGCCTACTGCAAATTACCTGTTCGACACTTCCGGTAAGTTGTTGAGGCTCGTTTTCGCGAGGGTGCCCCTCACTAACGTATGATCGGCACTGTCTTGCCTGTTTGTTTGACAGGTTTCTTGGCTGTGAGTAGCCCTGTCACCAAATAGTGCATCTTTGATGATGGGAGGTTCGGGCTGATACAAAGTGTAATTACACCATTCGGTCTCGGTAGGGCTGGCTTCGAGACCTCCATGCCGAGCAGAGGGAATGGGGTGGTAACGTGCCTGTCGTCGTCCCCTGGGTGCCTATGCGACCTCCGGGGGAGACGGAGATTGCGCCGCAGTCAGTGTGGGCCGATGTAGCCGTCATAACCCCCTGGGATCTATACAAGGCATACGGCGATCGAGGAATCTTGGAGACGCAGTGGGATAGTATCACCCTCTGGCTTGATAAGGGCCTGCCACGAGAAGAGAATGGGCTCTGGGAGAAGTTGGGCGGTCAATTCGCCGACTGGCTGGATCCTACTTCACCTCGTAAGTAAAGCGTATACCTACCATTCCCATCGTTCCTCAAGAGCTGGAAGGGAGGTGAGCTGATTTTTTAACACGGAAAACCGATATGTCATGTTATAGCCCAATTCCCAGCTCACGGCCGAACCGACACCCATCTCGTTGCCAACGCTTATCTCGTTTTTGTAACTGAGCTGGCTGCCCAAATGGGCGAAATCCTAGGCAAGAAGTCCGAAGCTGCGAGATACGCTGCAGATGCCAAAAAGTACAAGAAGCTCTTCCAGGACGAATACATCACCAAGACAGGACGACTGGCATCTGATACGCAGACTGCGCTTGCGCTCGCACTCAAGTTTGGCTTGTTGGAAGTTGGGCAGATCAAGGGTGCCAAGGAGAGATTGGAGTTCCTCATCCGATGGGCTTATTTCAAAGGTGAGTGCTGGCGTGTCAGAGGAGAACAGTCGTCTGTCAGGAGAACCTGGCAGGACACATTCGGCTGACTCAACGGTGGTTTTTTTTTTTTTGGGCTTTGCTTCGCGCAGTGTCGACCGGTTTCGCTGGTACACCCATTCTACTGCCCGTACTTGCCGACAATGGCCTTCCGCACATCGCCTACCGAATGCTCCAAGAGCGAGACAACCCTTCATGGTTGTACGCGGTCGGTATGGGCGCAACGACGATCGTGAGTAACACTTTCTAATCGACGCCACGATTGAGTACCGTAGTCCTGAAGCTGATCGACTTGATATTGCTCGCCACCCAGTGGGAACGATGGGACTCTGCCCTTCCAGATGGCACGATCAACCCTGGTCAAATGACGTCCTTTAATCATTACGCTCTTGGTGCCGTTGCCCAATTCATGCACAACACCATCGGCGGTCTCGCGCCTCTCGAACCAGGATGGAAGAAGGCTCTCATTCGACCGCAACCGGGAGGGACGATCACCTCTGCTTCGACGTCCTTTGATTCGCCGTATGGACCTTACTCCGTTCAATGGAAGATCGAGGGTAATAAACTCAATGTGGATATCGGTGTCCCGCCTAACGGAAGTGCCAAGGTTGTGCTTCCTGGCGGGGTGGAGGAAGACGTCGGCAGTGGCAAGAAGAGTTATTCGGTTGAATGGAAGGGAGACGAGAGGTGGCCGCCAAAGGGTATCCCTGGACCTCAGAAAGTCCAGCTTACTGACGAATTTGTACCATAGACGGAACAAGATAGATAGACCGTTATAGTGGGTGACTGAAATTATTTGGTAAGATCAGTATGGAGCAGCATGCTAGTTAGATTATACATGAAGTCGTCTATCGCTGTTTATGTGTCTTTCGCGGAGGATCGTTTATACTGTCCGTAGGGTGTATACCTAGATTTTACTTGGATGATCCAGAAGCTGGCGCATCGTAGAAACCCTTTGCCTCGAGTTCAGCCTCCACGCTCTTCTTGAACTTTATCGAGCTAGCGTCCGCGGTCATTCGCCATATGGGCACACCGATCTATTTCATACAGAAGGACCGGAAAGAAAATGATTGCGACAAGAGTCAGGCAACAGTTTCGCTTCTGGTATGGTCGAGGAGCGGTACTCACGGTGCTGACGAGCAGGTAGAAAGTGTCCAGCAGGATGTTGTTAGTGGGCACACCGGCGTTCGATCGAAGTCGAACAAAGTCGCAGACCATGTTATCGGTTATTTGGTAATGACCTTTTCGGAGACCTACCACAGGCCGTGTTAGCAAGAGCATAATCATCAGCACTTCATCTGACCGGCTTTTCGCATAGATCAAATCATGCAGATGAACAGGAATGAATCACTCACCACTCTCAAGATATCTGGCGCAATCTTCCGGCTGGATAGGAGTGTCACCCTCCTCAATCTTAGCGGTAAGGGCGGGCTTCTCGGCACACTCTGCGTCATGACCTGGACCAAGGATACCGCAAGGCATGAAAATGTGGATGTCGATATTGTGAAGAATCATCTCGTTTCGTAGCGCGTCGGCAAGGCCTGCAACAGTTGACGAGAGTTCAGCGTCAATAAGTATTGGTCACCCAAAGATGATAGATATGTCAAGCCGACTCAATGCTCACCTCGAAGAGCGTATTTGCCTGGAGAATAAGTCGAATAACCAGCAAAGCTCGCATATCCGAGAAAACTGGAAACGAACACGATCTTGCCGGTTCTTCGTTGCTTCACCATCATCTTGGTTGCCGTCTAAGCGATTTTGGACAGCGTATGATGCGTGAATTGTCGGGCAGGAAAGGTGTTGAGACGAAGAACAGGTGCAGGAGCGATAAGTCCCAGCATTCTCATCTCATAAGTCAATGTCGACTTACATGAGCGGTCCATGCAGAAACCCAGTAATTACCATCGAAACCCTATGTGGGTCATCGACAATGTCAGCTTCCACTCAAAGTTTGAACGGAGGAACGACAGGACATATCGATGACAGATAGACTCACATCTTTCAACTCCTGTGAGCTAGCTTCAACAAAGAATTTAGGCCTCGAGAATCCCGCGCACATCAGCACATAGTCTGGGGCGACGCCTCCGAACGGCTCTGTCGCGTTGTTGAGGGCTTGCTCGGCAGCGTTGGCGTCGGTCAGATCAGCTGAGATGAACTTGATTTTTTGTCCGGGGGATGCGAGAGCCTGATCATTCTCAATAAAAGTAGGTCGTTAGTGACACAATGAGGATTTCGCTACGTCTGGATGGCTGGAACTCACCTTGAGCTCGGCTTCCACCCTCTCGCCCTTCTTGACATCTCGGGCTACCACAGTGACATGGGCTCCCTGCTTCACCAGGCTCTCAGCTAGAGCTTTTCCGAGACCTTGGGTGCCGCCAGTAATGTAGCAGTGCTGTTTTGTGACAAGACAGTCAGGTCAGTACTTCATGCTATCACGGACTTTGGGAAGCTGGGGGAACTCACCTTGCCCTTGGGCTGATATGTTGACTTGCCGAACCAACCCATACCGAACACGAAGATTGATAGCAGTAAAGCGAGAGACGAAGTGAGAGCAATATGGTGATTGTTTAAAAGGTCTCGAGCGGATGATACGATATCTATGCTCATGATTTTGACATTCGATAAGTGGTGATGATAGAGAGTAATTCAGTCAGTCAACGTCCACCGTCCATTCATCTGTGGCCTGAGTGTGCAAAGCCCTAAAGAGTTGGGAATATTCGCAGCAGTCGTTGTCAACAAACGTCACGTTGCCGAGAGACCGACGCCGAAACCACTCACCACCAAAGGAGGTCCGACCGACCCAACGGTGCTCGTCCCTTATCTGTTTACCTCCACTTTGTTCGAATCGCTTTTTTTTCAATAAGTATTATGAAGGAATCCAATAGTACACACTTGATCTACGAAAATCCAGGAGACCATAGCTCTGTAGAAGGCAAGTTTAGCAAAGCAAAGATGTCGACCGATACTGTGGCCGAGAGCAATTCTAATTCGCCTAATGAGAACCGAAGCGCAGAAATATCGCCAACAGATAGCAACAAGAAGAAGAAGAGCAAGCCAACGAAATCAAAGTCGAAGCCTATACCTGTACCTGTTGGACCCTTTGAGCAGCCGGCCGAGGATGAAGAGCGGACTGTGCATGCTGTGTACGAGGCTATCGCTCCTCATTTCTCGCAAACAAGACATAAGGTGAGTCCGATCGTCCCGAGTCTCGAGCAACAGAGTATCGAGCAACAGGAAGCAGCGACAACAATCGCTGATAATACCGTCGTGTTGTCTCAGCCATGGCCACTGATCTCATCCTTCCTTCGCTCCCTTCCGCCAAATTCAATAGGAGTAGACAGCGGCGCCGGAAACGGCAAGTACCTGCCCGTCTCTCGAGAAGCGAATGCCCAGATGATAGCGCTGGATCGAAGTAGTGGACTGTTGAGTATAGCTAAAGAAGAGAATGACGGGGAATGCGTGAGGGGTGATTTGGGATTCAGTGGATGGAGAGAGGGTGTTTTCGTGAGTCGTCTGGCTAGAGCAGAGCGTCGTCTTTGCACCGTAGTCATATACGCTGGATTTACACGATCATGGATAGATGGGCAGCGAAATGACCCAATGTCCAGCCGAGGCTGATGTCTCGCATTGCTCGCGCAGGATTTCGCAATCTCTGTAGCGGCGATCCATCATCTTTCCACCCCCGAGCGACGGCAACATTCGGTCCAGACGCTCCTCCGGCCTTTGGCGCTGAACAAGCTACCACCTTACTCGCGATTCATGATCTACGTCTGGGCTTATGAGCAAGGCGAAATGTCCAAAAGGCGGATGGGCGTCCTAGCGAACGCGAATACGAACGCGGATGCTCCTTCCGAAAGGGGCGTCAATGATGGGGCAGCCGGCGAGTCTGCCGAAATCAAGGGAATGTCATCACTATCTGTCGAAGACGAGAAGGACGCCATCGGCGATCAAGATGGCAGGCTGGGCGGAGAGAAGGTCCAGGACGTACTCGTACCCTGGGTATACTCAAAGCCCGGCCAATCGTCAAAGCGGAAACCTGCTGCTGTAAGAACGAAAACGAAGAAAGACCCCCGAAAGCACGTTCGAGATGACGCGACTGCGCAGCCAAAAGAATCAAGCAACAATGAAGCTTCGGCTGGACCTGACGTGGACGGAAGCAGGGATGCTGAGAGTAGCCCAGCTGAGAAGTATGCTGGAGGGGAGGCTGGTGGAATTCCGAAGTTTGAAGCAGAACCTGAATTTGAACCTGAACAGACCGGGCCACAGGTCTTCCATCGATATTACCACCTCTTCGTAGAAGGCGAACTACGGTCTATGGTCATTCAAGCAGGCGAGAAGGAGGACTTCGTGATTTTACCTGATGGAACGAGCGATCCCGACTTCGACTCGATAGATGATATTACATCCGAGATTGGTCGATCCAAGAAATGGATGAGGGTACGAGCTGTAGGATGGGAGGCCGATAATTGGTGGTTGGAAGGAGAAGTTGGCTTGTTCCCATAACCTCGTGCAATATATCAGGGGAGACTTACCTCACGGCTGAACGAAAGGGCTGTACCGAGATGTGGATATGCAATATATGCAATGCGTGAGATGCATGGATATGTAGGTCATTATGCTGATAGATACTAAATGCTGGTATACAGGTATGACGAATGCTATGTTAAGACACCTAATGCGTTTGCGCGAAATGATGGGGTTTTTCTTTTTCACTCCTCAAGGACTAATAACCTCCTCTGTTCTTGTAGCCATCCTATGACTCTCTCAACACCCTTAGCGTCTCCCATAGCGCGCATGGAACGAATCATCATCCTCGCAAAAGGCTTCACGACCGTTTCGTACTCTGTTATTTTCTCCTTCTCCTGCCTTTCCATTATATCCAGCACTTCTCCAATATCGATGTCGGCTGCACCAGCATTAGAGCCAGATCGAGATTGGGAGCGACTAGGCTGACTTGTGTTGGTCTTTATGTCAGCGGATACCGCTGAAAGAATGGAAGTCGAACGATTTGTCGCTGGGAGCTGCCCAAGGGATTTCAATCCTTCCTTGAAGTTATACGACGAAGTGATGAGTTTGCTGATAATTTCGAACATCTTCCGAAGCTCCTTCGGCGTCAACCCCTTCTCACTGCCAACCTTCCTCACGATGTTCTCCGCGCCGGCAACCTTATCTTTATAGACTCTATACGATCGCTCATCCATGTTCACTAAAGCATCCACTTCTGCTGCCTCTTGTTGAGCCGAGCTAGAGGTAAGCCTGGACGCAGGAGCAGAGCATCTTAACCAGCACTTCAGAATGATGTTTCCGGTCTGCCGATCAGGTACGAATCCCCTCTTCTCCAGATTCTGGATGGTAGTAAGAAGTTTCCGCAATTGTTGGAGGTTTGGGGCGGGAGGTGGGAAGTCGTTGATCTTGCTTAGATGTATACCGGTCGAAGTGGGCAGTGAAGATGATGGAGGAAGATAAGGTCGTGTGAGTAGGTAGTGGAGGTGTGCGTTATAGTGTGCCGTGAGAACCTTTTGACGATCAATGGGAGATGGCTTTCCAAATGCTGAGCCGGCGGAGTCTGGAAAAGAACTTGGAGGGGTCTTGGGTATGTTCCAGTGGTCGACGGGCAGTCTCTCCTGTGCATCTTGACGTCGTGGGTCAGACCATAATCGCAGCTTCTTATCGCCGCCTGATGCGCTCTGTCCGACATCCCCCTGACGTTTGCCCCGTGTTTCTGTACCTCGAACTTCGCTTTCCATACTGTGTGTTGCTCTGTCATCGACCTCCAGTTGCGTTTCAGTCAGATCCATCACCCCGACTTCCTTGGATTGTCGTATATTCTCCTGATGCACCTCCCAACCTCTTCTCAGTCGACGAGCAAGTTTACCCGCACCTTTCTCTTCGATAAGACCCGCGACAGCGAGAAGTAATGCGCCATTCGTAGCGTATTGAGGGGTGGATAAGAGGTGAAAGACCGTTAATCGGAAAAGGCGGGCTTTGAGCAGGCGCGAGATCATGGGTGGATAGTCGGATAGGGATGTGTAGGAGACAGAGTTCCGGGGAGATGGGGTGCACGTCTTTGTCTTCGCGGTTGCCGGTTGAGGCGAAGTCGCTTGAGATGATCCTGGATCATGATTGGTGTCACTGAACATCGATTTGGAATCGGCTGAATCGACGACCGCCGCAGTATGGTGCCCATTAGCAGCAACTGAGCCCCTTCCTACGCTTTTTACCATCTCTTTGCCCTTGCCCTTTTTCATATTTGCGCCACTTTCCCCTTCGGTTTCAACCGTACTTCGTCCTGTATACGCCTGCAAGATCCGCTGCAAAGCCATTGCGGATGTCTCTGCGTGATGCGATGCCGGCGTGTAGGGCGCGTTGCGGACTTTCTCCCTCTTGGGCCTGCTTGCGGCTTCGAAAGCACCAGCATTTCGCCTGATCCCAAGGTACTCTCTTGTTCTGTCTTGCGCCGTACTTTCGCCCGAAGTCGAACCTCTGCTTGGGGATGTCGCCGGTGGATCATGACCTCTGACCTGCTGAAATGATAAGATAGGCCCGGTTGAGAAAGCTCGTGCGGCGGAGAAATCATTGCTTCCGAGTCTCTTCCCAGATAAGCAGTTGCATGCACTCTGCTTGTTGACCGTACATCTTGATATTTGAGTGGATACAGATCTTGTTGTCGTGTGCTTGGGTGAGACTGGTACGGGCGAGGATGCGAAGGTGGAGGTGGACGACAGATATGGCAAGACGATAGATCGCAAAACGTAAGAAGAGGATGAGGATGAGAGGGACAAGGCGGTAGAAGGGCGCTGCATCCCATCCCTGGAGGTGCTATACTCTCGTCAATCAAGGCGAGAGAATGTATGGTGTGGGATGAATGGGGTGAAGGTTGGATGTATCTATCGTAGTCAGATTAGCGTCCTGACAACATATATGGCCAAAAGTTCAGAAGAAAGTCACCTACCTACCTAGCTTGTAGCTATAGCCATAGCCATAGCCATAAGCGTGTGCGGCACATGCAATTATGCATTATGCATTAGATTCAATGTGAAGGGTGCCATGTCACGTGGGAATGTTGTAATGCCGCATAACACCGCTGCAAGCGAAATTGTATCTAATTGTACCTGTGTATCTTTCAGTTTTTACACTGTGTAACAGCGAGTGCGCTTGCTCGGATTGCTTGGATTGCTGGTGCATGCATACCTCGTTCCTCGTCGTCGTCGTCGGTATCGTCCTCGGCTCTCGACAACGGGTTTTCATCATTTTCAGTCATTTGTTTGTTCCCCTTCCCCCTCTTTTTTCACCCAACAGATTAGTCTTTAAACACCCTTCTGAAACTCAACAAGGAGTTCAATTGGCAGACTAGTCATCTATCCTCCCTAATTCTCAACCAACCAACCAACCAACCAACCAAAACAACAAATCCGACAAAATGGGTGCTACTCGTGCTAACAAGGAGATCTACTTTGAGAAGCTCAGGGCTCTCATTGAGCAATACCGTGAGTTGATATTCGTGGGATCTATGACAAGCTAGTTGGAGGAAGATGCGAAGTCCGGGGGAAATCAAGGAGCTGGCCCAGTAGCGAATTGGTGGGAAGCCGCATGGAGTTGATGCGATGCATAGGCAGCGGAGTATCTTTAGACATTGTGCTGATTCGAACGACCACCGCTCTATAGCCTCCATCTTCGTTGTCAACATCGACAATGTCTCTTCTCAGCAGCTCCACATGATCCGACAGGCCCTCCGAGGTAAGGGTGTTGTTCTTATGGGTAAGAACACCATGGTCCGACGAGCCATCCGAGGTCTCCTCTCCGAGTTCCCTCAATTCGAGAAGCTCATGCCTTACATCAAGGGAAACATTGGTTTCGTCTTCACCGCTGGTGACCTCAAGGAGATCCGAGAGATCATCGTCGCCAACAAGGTTGCCGCCCCCGCCCGAGCTGGTGCCGTTGCCACCGTCGACGTCTACGTCCCCGCCGGTAACACCGGTATGGAGCCCGGAAAGACCTCTTTCTTCCAGGCTTTGGGTATCCCCACCAAGATTGCTCGAGGTACCATTGAAATCGTCAACGACGTTCAGGTCGTTTCCGCTGGTAACAAGGTCGGAACTTCCGAGGCTACCCTCTTGAACATGTTGAACATTTCTCCCTTCACCTACGGTATGACCGTCGTTCAGATCTATGACAACGGTGCCGTCTTCGCCTCTTCCGTCCTTGACATTGAGGAGAAGACCCTCATCAACCAGTTCGTCTCTGCTATCAAGACCATCGCCGCCATCTCCCTTGCTACCGGCTTCCCCACCATCGCCTCCGTCATGCACTCCCTCGTCAACTCTTACAAGAACGTCCTCGCCGTCTCTCTCGCTACCGAGTACGAGTTCGAGGGTTCCGCCAAGGTGAGTTCAGCTGTGTGCATTTCCTTGTCATCCCGTTCGAACAACGTCTTTATTTCACACGATGTCAAACATTATTTTCTCAATCCACTGGAGATTTCCTAGGTTCATATACCTGGCTTAACCGCGGGTGAACCGAAGAAGGAGACAAATATTTAGTATTCACACTCTGATCCACATACTTCGCCTCTGCTTGTCACACTTTGGTCGTCATTGGACTGCTGTCAGAGCATGCGATGGACAACAACTCATGTAACTTTCATTACCACAGATCAAGGAGTACCTTGCCAACCCCGAGGCTTTCGCCGCTGCCGCCGCCCCTGCCGCTTCTACCGAGGCTGCTGGTGGTGCCGAGGCTGCTCCCGAGGCCGCCAAGGAGGAGGAGGCCGAGGAGTCCGACGACGACATGGGTCTCGGTCTCTTCGACTAAGCACCTCGCCCGTAGCAGATCGCTTCTATCTTGTAAACGCATACCATTTGCTTGGACCATGTGTTTTTGGGTGTGAAGTGGTCTGTAGACCTGGTGTTGATGAGATGTGGAGTCGTGTTTGCTCTTACGTGGAGAGATTTTCTATGTTTGCGCCCGCATGCATCCCATCTTGGAACTAGTTGCCGCTTTGTTGAGAAGCATTGGGTACATTCTCTTCGAACGGACCTGAATCAACACTGAACTAATCTGACCTGACATTGCAAAAAATTACTTGAATCCATAGCATAGCCACTGCAGAGGCAGTGAAATCCTTCTCGTAGACTGCTACACATTATACGCAGCCCTTCGATCCGCTCGATACATATAATGGCCCTGATACTTCGGTCCCCCCATCGCAGCACTAATTTGGCCATCGCAACGGCACGGATGAACGAATTTCTTTGGTCAGCGATTCAATGATACAGGATAGTTCTATGCCAGCCAAGTCAAGTCCATCGGTCTAGCCCGGCGCATGTTCGACTTACCCTAAGAACCCAGCGATGGCACCAATCAATCCTAGCCAGAGCGCAGCACCATATTTCGCTCGCGAACCGATGTCGTCGAATCGGTTTCGAGCTCGTACGAAGAGGATGAGCGCGAATATCTCGGCAAGGATAGCGAAGAGAGATCCGAGCAGCTGTATACAGTAGAACGCATGCAAGCAGTTAGTTAAATGGATGAAGATGTCCAACGTAAGGACGACGGAAACGAGTTCCGCATTGCGACGGTATAAGCGATTCATGGAATGTATTGTATGTATGGTTTTATGTGGGACTCACAGCGGTTGTTCGAAAGTATACTGGGTTCCACATGAATTTACCCACTTTGAGCAAGCTCAAGATGAGAGTCACAAGAGCAAGGAGCATGAAAATGGCAGCTGCGAGGCAGTCGGTCAAAACAGTTCAATCCATCAGTCAATACTGCAGAAGAATCTAACATTGGGCGCGACGGAGGATGACCGAATTCGTCTTCACTTCGTCAGGCAGGGTTTGATCGCATACTGTTTTAGCATATTGGATGTGGACATACCTATACCGAACAGAATCATCCCCTTAACAGCCCAATCGCTCATCTCATCTCCATCCCAAAGATATCCAACTTTCGGTCCGACACAATCCCCCTCACCACCCGTGCCAGAAGGACAATACCCGAAAGCTCCGAACTTGGTTGATATAGGCGCTGGGACAGAGAGGAAGTGGATTCCTTTTATGAACGGCGTGGAGAACGCTGTGAGGATTCTGTATACAACTCGTACATTAACACGTCAAAAGCATGTACATAGAAACGTAGAGGATGATCAGCTCGTCGCTCAGCTCAATGAACGTATGACCTATAGCAAAGCGACGTATGCAGATCTATCGTCTACTCACAAGCATATCAAGGAGACGAGCGTTAATATCATCCCAATGATGATGTGCGCCTCCGTGCACTCATTCCATCTAAACATTGTTGTAGTCTTTTTATACCGGGGACTCGCCACAGTCGCCAGTTCTTCTTAGTCGTAAACAGCTAACAGCTAGGTATCGGATTTGACGGCACTGTATCAGCTCGATTGATTTGGGATGATCGAAGAGGTTGGTGACCAGGATGTGTTACGAGGGCAAGAAGTAATGTACAAGTTCAAACATGATCATTTAACCTTCTTCGCTGTTCCAGGACAGGATCTGACGCATCAAAGGGCTTTCTCAATGACATTCCTCTTGATGCTAAGTGTTTGATTGTGATTGTCCGTCAGCATCGGTCAACCTTCTTTCAAGGGTCGTGTAAGTTTGTGTCTGTGCTTGTGTGTCTGTGTGGTATATCCGAGCCCACTGTCTGTGACCCTGTCGGCCGCCCCAGTTTGGTCGATAAGCTTGGGTATCATACATCGGCACACAAGTCACTAACAGCTGAACAGGGCCTGTAGTCAAGCATGTATATCATCTGTCGAGGATTACAACCAGGTCTCTTTAAGATAGGGTACATAATGAGTGTGAACGCCTTCACTCTCCCTTACGATCATCCTCCATCTCCTTCAACTCATCATCTAGCCCCATCGCGGACTCGGGATCCTCCATATCTTCGTTCTGTCGCTCCAGAAGAGGCTTGATGAGCCTGTTGAAATACGGGTGTTCCTTCGGCAATGGGTTGGCAGCTTGTACTTGAGCAAAGTACGATTCGTACACGCTGCCGTCCCATCTACCGAGAGGAGAGTTGATGATATGGTCGGAGAGCGCGAATGAGTCGATCAACGGAACTTTTGAAGCGAGGGGAGAGGTCGTCAGCTCATGTTATACTGGTGTCTGATGCAAAGGAAAGGCTTGACTTACTGGCTACACCTCTTACCTCGGCACAGAGTGCATCGACATTTTCTTGAACTTTGTCAATCTGCTCGGCGTTGAAGTAGCCATCTACACAGGGAATGAAGATCATGAGTACGGGTTCTTTCGGGTATGTCACGATGACTGTACTCACACTTGAGGAAGTATCCCTGCTGCTCCTCGATCTGCCAAAGACCGTATAGTCTCGCGACGGTCCTCAGCATCTTGCTCTCCTCATTCACATCCATCTCCTCGACAGCCTCCTTGAACAGTCGGAAGATGTAGCCGACTGTATGCAGTTTGGCGGCGATGAAACGAGATTGCGAACATCGCTCCATGGCCTCATCTTTGGTTTTGCCCGACTTGAGCAAGGCGACGTATTCCTCAGCGGCCTTTTTGATAACGTTGAAAGCGACACAGTTCCAGGCTCTTTGGATATCATTGAGGTCGAGCGATGAGTTAGATTTAGCTGTTCGGATAGATGCATCGTTGAGATAGGCAACACCAGGCGCAAGCTTCTTCCCTTTGATCGCGGCTATATAGCACGATTGTCAGCAATGAATAGAAGGCTCGATAAGGGAAACACAGTCGCTCACCACCCCAAGCGCCAACGAGCGAACGACCAGCTTGCAGACTCAGAATCGTGTTGTCGCCTTCCCAGGTGCTACAGGAGCCAAGCATGATCAGCAATGGACAAAAAATGGGGAATAATCGTTGCTTACCACTGAACGGCGAAGTCGGCGTACATCAACGGGAAGTTCGAATAGCTATTACAGGTGATCAGCTGCAGACATTGGTCAATTGATTGGTCGACTTACGCGGAATAACCATGGCCGCCGCAGGATTGCCTGCATTTGTCAATCGTATCGAGACAAGCCCAGGTACAGAAGGCCTATACTCAACCGTGAGCGAGAATCCCTTCCATTCTAACCGAATCCGCTCACCTTCAGACCCGCCGAGGTTGCATGAGTTTCCTTCAGCTTGTCCAGAATGTCGTTGAGGTTTGGCTACATATGGATGTCAGCGGTCATGACCTGAGCCACAGGTATGTATCCGACTTACATCAGAAGGTTCCATCGTATCCAATGCCTGTGTCATATCCTCGTACATGGTCTGAAGCCGCAGTCCGGTGAAGCCGATAGCAATAGCTTGGGCGACGAGAGGCTGGTCGAGATATCAGCGCGTATACTTTGGATAGGTATTGAATGTAATGGTCACTCACCATGAGCCGTCTTTGATGGATGGGGTAGTCGAGGAGCTGGGTTTCGAGCTCGTTCTTCCCACTACTGAACTGCCGTCGAACAGCAGCATATCTCACAGCGACCGTGAGTGCCTGGATTCATAAAGGTCAGCGACGATAGGTATCCGTAGGCATCGAGGTTGATAGGGCAACAAGCCTGAGACATACCTTCTTAGCCGAGTTACTGGAATCAGTAACCATGGATGTTCGTCCTCCGAGCAGAGCACCATATGTGAGTTGGGCCAGAGGCTACAGGTAGAATCGAACGTCACATCAGCAACGAGTACACTCATGTGGAACGGAAGTTTATTGGACTTACCGGTTCAGATACAACTCCGTCCCGTGATACTTGAGTGTGCTTCATAAGCATATGTGCTCGAGGAACGCGGACGTAAGTGAACTGAATGTAGCCGTTATCTGCACGGGACACACGGCATCAGCGGAGCTCAGCATCGATCAATGTCGTATTCGCTCACCGATACCGTCTCGTCCCATTTTCTTTCCGATATCACCTATAGTAACTCCAGGCATCAAGGTAAACGTCCTAATAGAAGCAGAGGTCAGTGGATCGCCGATACACGCGAAAGTGGGTGACCGGCACCAGACCACTCACTTCGTATCTCTGAGCTGAGTCACAAAGGTTTTGACACCATACTTCTTTCCGTCGACGATCATCTGCGCAAACACAGCGGCGTGTGTAGCGGTAGAAGCCGCACCTCCGATCCACCATTTAGTCGCTCCGAGGTGAGGGGTATGGATGATAAATTCGTCGGAACCTCGATCGAATGTCGCGGTCGTTTCCAATCCGGCTACGTTCGATCCATGGGCGAGTTCGGTCATGGCGAAGCAGCCGATGACACCGTTGAGTCCAAGCACACCGCGGTCGATCCAGTAGCTGAGCTGATTAGGGGTTGCACCGCTTCTGAGCGCGCCAAGGAAAAGGCCGTAGGCAACGCCGAATCGGGTCCAGAAGGAGGGATCGGCGATACCAATAAGCTGCACACCCATAGCATTCTGTTGTCAGCCTCCTGTACAGTAGTACCAAACGTAATAGCAGTCGAAGGCCAGCGATGGAAGGAATATAGGTAATGCCCACATCTTGCTCAACTGGAGAAGGTGGGATCCAGAAGAATCGAGGCAAGAGGACTACGGAGGGATGAGAACAGAACCAATGAAAAAGCGAAGAGTGATTCAATGGGAAGCGTTGATCAGGATGTCCACTCACTTGCATCCGAAGCTGGAAGGTCTCGAGAGATTCATTGGTAACGAAGTACACCATCGAAGCAAACTTCTCCATTGTCCGCTCTCTCAACTCATCCTTCGACAGATCATGGATATCTGACAGCTTGAAAGCAGGATGTCGGGCGATCTGATTATATTGAGAAGATGTCAGTATGGGAGCGTTCCTATAATCGCTCGAAATGGGGCCGATGACCCACCTCTGCCATAAACTTCTCCTTCAAGAGAAGGGCTTTCTCCGATCCGTGCATCTTGATCGACATCTGACGCACGTTGAAGGGCGGATTCGCCCGTTCCTGTGAGAGAAGCAGAATTTTAAGCCTCTATCTGAGCCATATACCTGAGAGGTCAACGTACCATCGCCAGCGTCTCCATCTGGGGATCAATCGAGCAGAAAGTCAGCCAACGCCCCGCTCTTCTCGAGTATAGCCTGGACCGTTGAAAGGGAACACTCACCGTTGTTGGTTTCGGTCTTGGGAATGCCATGGTATATCGACGCTCAGTACGCTTCAAAGACAGAGATAAAGTGGTAGTGAATTGATGAAAAAAGATATGAAAAGAGTTTGAACTTCAAGAGGATTCATTAATTTGATTTGACTGTATTGCAGTGACTTTGTCGACGTTTCAAACAATATCAACGCCCGGCACAATCCACTCGCCAATAACCGGCCATTCACCCTTTAGGGTGACATTATGTAAGCAATATTCCCTTTCCCTTTCGTGAGGGTCAGCCAGAAGCAACCGTGAATTCCAGAAGATTACAAGTATATGATTGTACTGTACATATGGGAGAATGGGGTGTGTCAGCGAACGCGGAATTGTAGGGGAGGGGGGAAGGGGGGAGGGGGCTATGCTGAAATTGAAGGCAGGCGAGGTGTGGTTTTCTGGTCTACTACTGCCAGTTGATATCGTAGAGTATATTCCAAACTAGTACCACATTGAAAACATCGCCGAAACAGGCTTGGGACGAGCACCTATTTGGAAATGACGATTATCAGAAAATTGCAACTACAGTAGATCACAATCCCCTTTCCCTCCTCGTTTTTCCTATTGAACCCCGAGCAACAGTTGACAAACACGATAGGACGATGTTAAGCACCCCGTAACGTTTTATCTTCTCCCGCCACTACCACTACCAGCTCATACCGAAAAAAAAAAACCCCTATCGTTTGTCCACCGCTTCAGATGGAAGAACGACCGGTCACCCTTGACGATTTTGACCTGTGTGATTTCGATGAGCCTTTTGGCTTGCAGCATGAATTCTGCACCAGCAAGCAAGTGGAGTTGATCTTCGGCCGACCGTCGTGCCTCTCTTTTAGCGGAGTAATCACTCGAGTAGCGATGCTTGTCCGACCGATATTCCCGCCGATTCACGGTCTGCTGTCTCTGTATACGTCGATCAAGGTCCGCGATACTATATGCTCTCTGATGAGACGAATCAGTACAACCGCTGACGAAATATCATTGGATATCGTAAATGCACCACACTCCCTGTTCATCAGCTCGATTATCGCCTCACCGACCGTGAGGGCAAGAGTCGCAAGACGCTGCTCGTGTTCCGAAATCGTTATATTGGACCCCATCGCGATCATGGTAAGCCCCAACATCTCAACCTATATGTAGGATCGCTTTGATGTCGGCATGTATTATGACTGGTGCGGAAGTTGCTTGTATATCCCAAGCCGCAACAGAGGGCGACTTTTCACCAGCCGTTGCTAATGGTTGTTTCATAATGCATAGCCCTTGCTACTGTCGATGGCTCGATTGTATGCATCACCTACGCACCGTGTAACGATCGATGGTCGATGGACGTGTACAATGAGTTTGGCGCGGTTGCCAGTTTATATCGATCACTGGGCCGTGAGTCGGCTCGGTATGATGAGGATGACAAAGTTCCCACTTGTTGCGTAACTGTCACTTGTGGCCTGCTACCTTGCTAATGCAGCTAAATGTGCGCTGATTCCATCACAGCGGTTCGGTCTGTTTTGGGCCGTTTTAGGCAACACGGATCCGAGGACCATGTTCCTCACCGGGTGGTGTTGATCAATAAAAGAGGCGATGCCATCGTTTTAGTCGATGACAAGGTCCTCGCAAGGGTCTATAACGAGGGCAGGACGTCCTTGAAAGTAAGTTACACGTACGGCCCCCTGTCAAGTGATGCCTCAATTCTCATGTCCGTTATCGTCTAATTCTACGGAACGCTTCGGAAGGATCAAGCTCATACTAATTCTGCTGGTGTCAGACCAAGAATCGACGCCGGCTGGAGATCGTTCGCAATGTTGATTACAGCCTGGTCGTGTTGAGTCTCATTGCGGTTGATCGGACCAGGCCGGATGGCAGTATGATCAAACCACCTAAAGACGAGGTTCTCATGGACAGGACGAAGCGTCGAACGCGTCGGAACGATGAAGATATCGTAGACGAAGACGATAGCGACGAAGCTATTGCCGAAACAGGTACGTGACTGACTGCAAGCAAGCGCCCTTGTATATGAAGAACTTCGAGCCTTATGCTTATGCTTATGATGATATGTATATATACCGTAAATGATCTAGCGGGGCTATATTTCTGCATACACAACTCTTTGGCAAGTCTGTTTTAACAGCGGGTAAACAAAGAAGAGTACAATAGTTCAGTCAACAAGGTGCATGCGCGTCGATGAGTCCCCAAGTGGGTGTTGGGCGACGTTCTCTCGTTGAGTCGACGAGTGGCATTTTGGCAGGGCGGGCCGTGACGGTGACGTTCTATCCCCCTCAATAGCGCCATATTCGAGACATATACTCACCACCACCTGAACCACCTCCTCAGTGCTTCCCAAGACCTCGAAGTGTCGGGCACGTCCGCTCTGACAACCGTGAGGTTTGACGGAGTCGGTTTGATGTAGAACGTGCCCTTGAGAAGACTTCAAAATCGCTAAAGACAGCCTTATGGTAAATGCCCCAGCTTGACAACCGAATTGACACACATGAGAGCAGGCGGAAGGCGCAGGCAGCTCTCACTGTCAAAGCCAACAAGGCAAGGCTCCCTCAAGGCGGTCTCGTCAACCCTTCCTATGAGGAAACACACAAAACTGAACTAGCCCCTAGATGTAGGGAAGAGGTGAAAGCTAAGGACAGTCGCAAGAGTAAAGCTAAGTAAGGACCTAAGGAACATGCATCAGAATCCGAGCACATATCTAAAGCAGTCTTCTCTACGGCTGTACAAGGTTTGGAAGAACCTGAGTCTGAGGAAGATGAGTCAATGAAGAATAGGCATCCATGTTACAGATGTGGCGGCGATCCGAAAACCTGGTGCGTCCGAGAAAGCAGTGAGTACGAATATACTGTACATACAGTACGTCATTGCTCGTCGCCATGGAGCGACATATTGACATACTGAAACATGCACACAAGCGATGACGCGGTTTCCTTCAGTACGTCGTGAGCATCCGCCAATGGTACCGTACATATCTCGTCCCGTAACACCTCGACAGGCTGGTTTACTCCTGCATAAACGGCATCCAGATCACATCTTCCTATCTTCTCCCTCCCAGCTTCGGTCGGAGAATCGGCCAATCATCAGGTGTCGATCTACTTCCGCGTCTCCACTTCACCCGGCGGCTACGCACGAACGATGCCGGATCCTCTGGCCCTTGGTGACTTCCCGCTGGCGGAAGCTCTTGAACCAATTGGTATCTTACCAGACTGCTGCTCGAACAGGAAGTTGGTTGCTACCGTACACAAATGGCCGATGCTAACCAAAATGGGGGTAGGTCCACGCCGCGACTTCTTGCTAAACCTCTCCAGCTATCAAGCTGACAATGATCGTCTACTTGTTTCGCCACTTCATATTATGTTCTTCAATGTCAGTTTGGTGATACCAGCCTTTTGGACGAGGACGGCCGAACACTCATTTATTCGAGACCGATATTCTGGTGGCCGGTCCAAACCAATCGTGCGTATGTTTACCTCGCTCATCTCTCTTTGCCAGACGCAAGATACCCATGATACAAACGATCGCTCTGGATTTCGACTGTGTCAATACAGTGGGATAAGGAATGACTGAACGATAACCACAACATTATAGATGTCAGAAACGCTCGCGGCGAGCACCTCTACGAGACTTGTGCCGAATCTCAGTGGGTGACCGGACTAGACGTCTCCACCCCGGCATCAGGCGTTGCAAATTTCGGCTTAGGAATCTACGGTGAGTGAAGCAAGAAATCGGTTAGCCTGTCATCTTCCCAACCAAGGTGCAAAGGACGGCTTGCCCGATGCTTTCAGATGCGAACGTTTCGTATCGCACCATGATCCACGGAGACCTTTCTGTGCATGTTACTGCACCTGCACCATTATCCTTGTGGCGAACGACGCCCTGCTCCTGATCGAATCCTAGCTTTGGCTCACTGATAAAGGCTCACCGTGATGCAGACATGATCCATCCCTTGTTTACTTCGCTATACGGACTGCTCTGATGCGCGGCGATCTGTCCCTTTTGCAGCCAATCGTCATATCGCTGGATGGTTTGAGCAATTTCCGCACAAAGAATCGGTCAAGAATCTTCGCCTAGTCCTCATCAACCCCCAGCGAGAAGCAGTCGTTCTTTTGGGCCAAAAGGTTTTGGCAAAGCTTTCCAATAACTGTTGGAGGCCGTGGATGGTAAGCCATTCTGTATTCCCAATGTCTTGAAGTTTGCAACCTCCGTATTCATTGTGCGCGGATTGCCGCTAATACCACCCCTCTTTCATCTTGGCCTGTTTGGTACCTTCGATTGGACCGCACCGGGTGCCAACCCTTTTGGTTTCTAATACCAGCGTCAATTGGAGATTGCTCCAAATGTGGACTACAGCCTGATTATGCTGCTCGTTTTAGCTTTAGACTGCACGCATCCACGTCTGTCTAACGTCGTGCCAACAAAAGAAATAGTAATGGACGAGTCATTCCACCGTCACTATTACCCAGAACTTTATGATACTAAGTTTTGACTCTATATGTGGCCAACAGCAAGTAGAAAGTTGGAGACTGAGGATGAGCGATGAATGGCTTGCTTCGAGGTTGACAGCGGGGACAGGCAGTGAATCTTGACCCATACTCGGTTGTAGTCAGATCAGTCAGTCATCATTGAGAGATCAATACGGGCACAGTCTAAGACGCAAGTCATAGCTCGATACGTACAGCAGATACGACGTATGGGAAATGACGCGTCAAGCGGTTAAGCATGTGTATGGTTCGACAGTCATCTACAAGAAGTCTGCCTACTCGGCTGTTACACGCTGTACACCCATTGCCGGCTGAATTCTCTGAGTTTTGTCTATCACTGGAATCAGTCAGACCATTGTCTGCAACAACATCGCTGACCCTATCAGATAGCATCTCTACCACACTCATCTGGCTTCTCATGCATGTCCTAAACGGTGGTACAGTAAACAAAGTATGGCTTCAGTAAAAGCGCCACACTGCTCTACATGATCACTTCTTCTAATATCATCACTTTGCGGTGGGACACCGACACCTTGGAACAAGGGAAGCGGTGGTAACCCAGGTCGAGAGGTGGCTGGGAGGCTCATGCTGGGCGTCTGAAATGACGCCTTGTCCCCAGTACAGTTTTAGTCAGCAGACCGGCAAACAGTATGCGCTACAATGTGAAACTGCGAAGTGGGCCAGACTATTTGTAAAAGACTGTAGTACGCACTTCTTCCCAATGGGAATCACACCTTTGTCACTTACTGCATTGAAAAGCGAAAGCACTACCATGAAGCCTCGAGATCGAGCATGATACTGTATACTGTATCTTCGAACAGCTTGCATATGATAAATCCTGAACATCTCGACAGATATTGTTGCCACATCACTCCTACCCCGTCCTCGCGACCTTAGAAGGAAAACGAATCCCCAAATCGATAGACCCCTTACACCTGACGATTTCGATTTACACGATTTCGAAGAGCCTGTTGGCTTGCAGCCTGAATTCTGACGGGATAAGACAGTCGAGTTGATCTCGGCCCAACCGTCTTGCCTCTCTTTCAGTAGAGTAAGTAGCGATGCTCGTTCGACCGATACTTCCACCGATTCACGGTCTGCTGTCTATGTATAGGTTGCTCAAGCCCTGCGATACTACATGTTCTCGAATGAAACGCGTCAGTCTGCCTGCTGACGAGATATCATTACATATCGGAAATGAACTGCACACACCCTGTCCACCAGCTCGATTATCGTCTCACTGACCGTGATGGCAAGTCGTTATTTGTATTCCAAAAGCGTTACATCGGACCAGATCGCCATCATGGTAAGCTCCACATTCTTTCGACACCCCCTCCCCCCCACATTTCCAGTGTCTGATCAGGACCAGTATATATGCTGTTTCGTGCCGACGTCGCAAGAGGTTCTGCAAGCCGCAACAGCCCGTAATCTCCCAGTACGACTATCCGTCGCTGATTCTTGAGCGATGATCCATAGCGCTTACAACTGTCGATGGTACGATTATTTACACGACTTATGCACCTTTCAACGACTCCACGCTGTTACATGTATACGATGCCTCGCGGGCCATTGCCAGCTTCGCTCGCGAGCTTGGTCGTGAGTCGAGAGAGATATCAGCCTAGCAGTCTCACATCCCTTCTTTCCCTACTCCCTCGAGAGCGTGTGTAACGCTCCACTTTTTGCCCTATGGCAACTTCAGACACGAGACTGACCTCGTGTCTATCATAGCGATTCTTTATGTCGCGGGACATTTTGGACGATTCGACACCAAACAAGAATGTTTTCATCGGGTGGTACTGATCAATGGAAAAAGGGGATGCCCTTGTCTTGCTTGACAACAAAGTCCTGGCAGATTCCTACAACGACGGAAGATCCTGGAAGGTGAGTTACTCGTACACAAACAGTCCTCATCACGTCAAGTCCGGTCCGCTTCCCCACTTGCCTCAGTCCTTAATACTCGTATCCGATCTTCCATGAGAAACTGGATTCAATCAGCCTCGGCTGACTCTCCTGGTTGTTTGTTTGTTTGTTTGTTTTTGCTCGTGTCAGAACAAGTCTCAACGCCGACTGGAGATCGCTCGCAATGTCGATTACAGCTTTATCATGCTGAGCATCATAGCCCTCGACCGTACCAAACCTCACGGCAGGATAATCAACCCACCTAAAGACGAGATTCTCAAGAGCAGGACATTGTGTGATCTACGGGAATTCACTATAGAAGACGGCAATGGCGACGAGGATATTGTTGGACCAGGTACTTATACTTGACTGGCTGCAAGGAAGCGCCCATGTGATGAACAACTTCGAGCTATATGCTCATCATGATGTATATGAATATGTATATGTATCTACATGCGCATGTTATGTTCGCTTGCGACTCCGGCTCTGACGATACCGAGTAATCGAGTAATATGACATGGATGTCTGGAATACTGTACTCAGGTGTTTCAAATTTCCAACTTCCAGGGCGCAATTGTACTGTATTGTACTGTACGATATTTCTGACTATATACAAATAAGTATTGTTCTCCCACCTCGGCCGAGTCATTTACCACCAGTATAGATCGCTTTTTCCGCTTCCTCAGATGTTGAGGTACTTGTCCACCATGTCCGCCACGTCCTCGGGTTCCTCTGGACCCTTGTAGTCCATGAACAGAAGAGGACGCCTATCAGGCATGTCCTTCACAAGATCGTCCAAGAAGACGGTAATGTCATCAGAGTCTACATCGTCGTTGAACTTGTCATCGAGAGGGGTGATGATGGATCTCAAGAACCCATGGCGCCTCACTGTTGAACAACGTGTATTCAGCTGAGGTTGGATGATACGAGGATAACGTACCGGAAAAGTGCTAGTGAGTACCGAAGTCGGTCGTCCGGCGTACTCATAGGCTCGTTTGAGAGTGCCGACAGTCATGGCGAAATGAAGCTGAAGGCCAAACACCCCCGCTCGCCAACCGAGAACGGCGAGATCGAGCTTCTCGTGATTGTCCAGTGTCTGGAACTTGGGTTCTTTGGTCATCTCGATGACGGTGGCCATGATGTTGTTGAGAAGGGTACTCTCCCTGAAATACGGACAAGTGGCGAGGGTGACAAGGATGAGAAGGTTCAGCACAATCGCGGACGATGTGACTTCGAAGAGCACCATACTTGATACTGTATGTATGTAAAACTCACATGGCAGCCAGCTTGAGACGACGCGGATCACCAGGCTGGAATGCGTCGAGGTGGTAAGGCAGAAGCATCATCCACGCTTGGGCATAGCTGGAAAGAGCGTCTTGCCATTTGCCCTCCCTGTTCTGACTGAAGATATTACAAAGCTCGTGTCAGCCACCAAAAGCAGCAGCGCGAAGCAATCACCCTAGTGATGATTACATTGCTCGACAATCACTCACCTGTTGCCTTGCTCCTTGCGATTCTGGGCACAAAGAAGCTTGAAAGCCAGAGGTACCTCTTTGGCAAAGTCCTCGTGCATGGTAGTCCAGACCTTGACGAAAGCTACTTCCCTCACGACCAGCGGGATGGAGTTGAATCGGCCCGGTGGGTACTTGATGAACACATCTCGGATGACGAGAAGTCGAAGTCGTCGTTGATTCTGGAGCGCTAAGAGTCTCTCGGTGCTTTGCAAAGTATAGTCGGTGCGAAGGACAGGATACTCGGACGGAACGACATCCCTATGCAAGATGACGTGAGCTGATTATGCGCAACTTGGTAATTGCAACTCACTCGGGTAGCATGGTATGGTTTCTAGTTGAGTCATTGTCGGATAGCAGGATGTCAGTGCTCGTGCTCTCTGATTCGCTCAGGCGGCTCTCAATATGTCACTCACTTAGCTTCTCGAGGGAGTCCACTGGAGCCGAGACTGCCTGAAACAAGGAGCATCTCCTTCCATGGTTCGCCAATCATAGGGTCCCAGCAAGCCCATAGTTCTGACAGTGTAAGGGGTCTAGCTTTGGTACGATCCTTCGACATGGTGATCGTCAATCTAGTAGCTGGCCTTGATCAGAAAGGCGAGGCGTCTGTATAGCAGACCAATAAGGTTGATGAGAGAGTTGAAGGAAAGAGAAAGGATATTGTCAAGTCTGTGAGATGACACGCGTTGTTTATATCTCTCCCGCTTCTGGGCGCTTTGTAAAGTAGCGAGGGGAGAGAGGTACGCAAGAGGCCGTGACCAATTAGCAAGCAGCCCGCGTACTCTTTCTTACTGTGTCCAAGCTCTCCGGGCTGTGCAGTATCGATATAGCGTTTTCTATTTCGGAGCTCACGACTGATAACTCCGATGGTTGCTACAAAGTGCCACTTTGGACTTGGATTGATGTCCATCAATTCATCATATTCATATCGTCATAGCATCAAACCATCAAATCATCGAATCATCACCTCATCCCATACCCCCTTGTTCTTTCACTGCGAACGCTCTTCAAGATCATACTCTCTCTCTATCTCGATCAGTACACATCCACCTCGTTCAACTCTTCCTTCCTTCAAGTGACTCCGTTCCCGGCCGGCTCTGGAGCCGTTTCGTTCGCCAAGATGAACACCATGTCAACGATGCAAGAGCTCATCACGCCTCGACCTCTCAATCGAGTCGAGCTGTGGTTAGCCTGGGGAACCAAGATGATCCCATATCGCAAGACCAAGCCATACGAGGAGTGTGTCCTCCCCAACGCTGCCATGTGAGTATGCAGTACTGTATATGTGTGCGGTACTAGGTCCTCAAGCGCATCATTTTGCAGAACTGACGTGAGATCATCGATGTTGGGCTTGGCAGGACTTCAGCTTCGTCAGTCCCCTACCCAGTACCCAGCGTTGGCTATCACTGCAGTACATAAGCAGCTTCCACTGATCAAGAGTTGCACATACATACAGCAGCGGATCGAGTCCGCCCCTCTACCCAGCCGTCAGAGTCACATACGATCCCCTTCCACCCGGAGAGCTCTTCATCGCCCAAACCTCAAGAGTGGCGCTCCTCGCTCTTGTTGCCGAGGCATTCATCTTTCAGCCGAGTGGCGATCACAAAAAGGCAACATCGTCAAGTATCCTCAAGATCAGGGAAGATAGGTGTCAGGTGTTTATGGATGAGTATGTGTGGAATCGATTCGAGGTTCATTCTCTCGAAGAAAAGCTCAAGATTGCGGAGCAGATCAAGAGCGAGGCCAATCGGTAAGCTGTGTACCGTACATCGCTTACCGAATGTTCTCGTTCCGGCAGAAAGCTGATTTTACAGCTCATGGATCTCTCCTCAGATTTTGCACCAACGGTGATTGGGTTCAAGCGCTACATGGCTATGCCAGAGCATGGGCAACTCTGCTGCCTTATCATCGAGAGGCTCTGCCCAAGGACAATCCCATCCGACACACTTTGGTTGACTTGTACGTCCGTCCCGCCGGCAAACGATATGGGTAAACAACCTCTTGAAAACTGAAAGCTGACGTCAGGCGTTGTGGCGCCCAATCCCGTACGGATCGCATCGCAGCGAAAATACCATTTTCGCCAATATCATGGCCGCCGTAGTCACCGGCTTGAAGGATACCGACTCAAAGCTCAGGGATAGCGAGAAGAAGGAGCTTTGTGAGATTGGTCTCAAGGCCGCTGCAAGTCCGCTCAATAGGTGGGATGCGATGAGTGTTGGTCTCATGCGAAAGACTTGTAGGTCCATAGCAGCTGCCGCTCATGACAATCCGAATCGAACTGACAGCCACTCTAATGTGCCCTTTTCCCCGATTTTTTTTTTTGGTAGGTCACCGATTGCTCACCATTCAATCTACACTCGCTCAAATCAACCCTTGCCATCCGGCTAAGCTTGATGCCAAGTACACCAAAGCGCTCAATCAGGTTGTCCGTAACCTCACCGCAGAGCCAATGCCAGTCAATCCCCAATCAGCCAATTCAAACGGACCCCCGTCTCCTTCTCAAGGCGCCTCATCCTCAGGTATCGGTTCTTCAAGGCCCGGCTTACTTACCCCTTCCACCACGAAACAGGCTAATTCCGCCAACGCCGGCAATATCCCAGCAGGATGGGACGATAGTAAAGTTCACCCAAACGATATCAAGCCGATCATGGGTATCTGGACGCAGATCATGGGTAACGTGTTGGAGAAGAAGGGTCAGGAGGAAGGTCGTAAGTGGACTATAGGTCTGAGCGGCTCGTCGATGCTTTAGATCGTGAAGAACAAGAAAGAAGGCGTTTAAAAGGACCTCGATTGAGCATAACGAATACGGATACAAGGTGGTACCAATTCGGGATTGAATAGATTAGGGATCTCGAATACATTAGGGGTCTTCGGCGAGCTTCCGCGCACTCTCATAGGATGAGTAAGATTCACAGTCAAGTTGTACATATCACCATCGGCGAGCGGCCAACATCATGCACATGCAATCTGTTACATGGAGACTTATCCAATTCAGAAGACATGTTCACAATGATGCATAGTTCAACGCACTACTCGAAGCCGTCCAGTATACAGAGTCGGCTCAATCACGAGGTATCAATTCGATTCCCCTATATACGGTATATACCGTAATCGTACGCGTCGTTCTTCCTAATGTACTGTGAGGTTCAGAAGCTGGGTTTTCTACCAATATCTGATCCGATGGCCTGCACTTTGCCCTTTTAATCTTTCATGCCCCATCCACCGTTTCTCATCCTACCAAGCATATTCAAAGCGCTCATAGAGCCCATAGTGTCATTCTCAAACATCATCTCGTCATCCCCCCTGCCTTGCATGTCTTTCCTCCAGATAGCCATCATCGGGCCATAAATGAGGAGACTGAACTCCATATCGGGACGGAACTCGGCGAGACCTTCTTGGATGATCATGAATCGTCTCACTGCGATTGACGAAATAACGTTGGCATTATAATGATATACTGTACTGGGTTGAGTTGCCTGTTCATAAATGCTCGATGTACTCACTGAATCTCTTCATGCCCTTGACGGAGAAGCCGAAAGTCTGCATCATGCAAGCTCTGGCGCATTTGACAGCCATGAGGTAATATTCACCTTTCATCTCTCGAGGTTCATCGGCCCTGGGCTTGTCGGCTAAAGCCATGAGGCTTGCGATCATGTTGTTAAAGAGATTGACCTCCCTGATCGGTATTATTGAGCATGAGGGTCCGTCAGCCACGGTAGAAGCTTCTCTCCGAGATGAATGCAATTTTGAGTGGCCGATGAATAACGGTCCGCACTTACATGGCGGCGATGCCGTTTCGGCTTGGATGACCTACGGGAAAAGCATCGAGGTGGTCAGGGTATATTTCGAACCAGGCTTTGACGTAGTGATAGATCGCGAGAGGGTGGTCTCGTTGCGCGAAGAGGCTGTATAAAGGGATTTCACAATGTACATCGCAAGAAAATTCAGCTTGTTATGTATTCCAATCTGTAATCTGAACAAAAGTCATCCATGATCATACTCACTCGTTGGCGATCTTCTTCTTCTTCTCAGCTTCATTGAGACACTCTTCGACAGTTTTGAGCGGACTGGGCCTCTCAGCTCCATCCTGATCGGTAGAAATAATCTGGTGTTCAATATCCTTGGAGGAGTCGGATCCGAATTTGGCTTGCTGAGCGGTATCCCAAATCTTCCTGAATCCAACTTCGCCCACGATCAACTTCTCCTCAAACATGTATGCATCCGCAGCTAAGCCCAAGATTTCCTTGAAGAGGAGTAATTTGAACGCTCGTTGAGACTGCTTGAATCCCAGTTGTTCGTTGGTCAGAGGGAGATAGTCTATTCGCATGGGCAGGTACGAGTATTGGGTGGGGGTTTTGCCGCTGGCAATCAGAGTATAAGTACAGCATGATGTAATGTCATTATTTGCATAGAGTCCAAACGAGATTGGAAGAGATGCGGGAGGCGACTCACGTTTTGGTTTTGGTAGAGACATTGTTCCTAGTAAGTACTCGTACAGTAGGAGGAGGCAAGAAAGAACATGCTCACGTCAGCTAGCGGCTACTATAGCGCAATGTACAGTACAAGTGCAGCTGCTGTATGTAAGTCGCTCTTCGTTACGTTTCTGTTTTCAGAAGTGGCATGCTACTCGAGTACTCTACATACAGTAGGTACTGTATGTACTGTAGACTCACTTGAGATAAGAAGCCAACTTTTCCTCACCCAGCTGACTAACAACGAGCTTATCTTCAAGATCAAGTTTACCGATAAGTGGATCCCACGATTCCTTCAGCTCTTGAACGGTCAGGTATCGTGGTTTCGTTCGATCATTGTGTGCTGGTTCGATTGGGGCGGGGGGCTGAACCTGATTAGAAGTTTGGCCTGTCATCGTGGGTGCACTTCCTACTACGAATACCGTTCTCGTTCTTTGGTCAATCGACAAGGAGTCCCAAATGGGGGATTGTACTTGTATACCGGTTTAGACCTAAAGTTAATAAAGGACGAAGCAAGTCAAGGAAGGAGAGAAGATGAAGTGGGGAAGGGTTATAGTATCTTTTTTAGCAAGAGTTAGTTTATATATAGAGATGTTGCAGACACACAATTCAACGCACAGAGCCACTGCTGCAATACGAGTATCAATATCATCATCATCATTACAATCACAATCACAGTCAGCATCACCGTCGCCATCACCAGTGTCAGACCATCAGCGCTTGAATAAACCCTATACATGGCCAGAATCGTTTTTGTACTGTACATAGGGTACTCTGATGACCAGCGTCATGTTGATACATACAATACTCTTACTGCATGCTTTCGGCGTGCATGTCAATACATGATATGAAAGTAGAAACACTGCCAGAACACGTACAGTCGATTCATTTGGGATGACCTGTTGAGTCGAATAGTAAGTATATCGTTATGGTATCAATGATGTACTGTATCATGTCATCCGTTCTGAAGCCCAAACCTGAACGCGTAAACCCATGTTCATGTTCATGTGAAAGTAGAGACCGACATCCTCGCTCACCACCTTGTGACATGCTCGCGACGCTGCGCCAACTCTAGACTAACGCAATTGCTATCTCTTGGCGTTCTCCATCACTCCCGCTGACAACCCGCCACCACCGGCTGCCCCGCCAGGAACTCCAGGAGCAGCAGCAGCTTGTTCCTCTTCTTCTTCTGATTCTTCTTCATCTTCCTCGTCATCCTCATCGTCAAACAGTTTCCCTTTGCTTCCTTTACTTCCAGCTCCATTCCCCGTGACGGCATCCATCAAATCATCGTCGTCCCCTCCTTGGTTTGCTTGATCTATGAACCGTCCTTTCCAGTCTACCCTTTCTAAATCATCCGCTCTTTCAGGCCGTTCTCTCAGCCATTTCATCCTAGGACCGGATCTCGCTCTTTCAGAAACTTTGAACCCGTAGATCCGAGGTACGTAAGTTTTCCCCAAAGCTGCTTTTTGACCTCCGTGAGGATTAGGATTGGTGAATGTGTTTCCACCGACTGGCACACCTCCGTTACCGTTTCCAGGTGATGGCGAGGGCGAGGCGCCTGCTGTTGAGGTGGACGGACCGGAAGTCGAGGCTGAGGCGGGGGTCGTAGCGAAGAATGGGACAGAGTGAAGCTCGGGGTATTGTTGGAAGAATAAGGGAGCAAAAGTCGTGCCGAAGAATGCGCCTATACGGGAAATTGAGCGGTGTTAGCGAGATCATCACTGGAGAGTACCACTGGGCGAGAGAGTAACAGGAGGATATTCGTTATATACTGCTGTCGATCCGGTCGATGCGAGTCTCATACGCAGCGCTAGCAGAGCTTAACTCACCGTCTACGCTTGCATACTTGCTGCTAGGAGGCGCATATATATCTCCACAATTAGGACAATAGAGCTTGACGGTGTCGATTCCGGGCATATCTGCTCTTCCACACGGTAAGACGGGGGTAGCGTGACAGAACACTCTCGGACAAGCGCCGAAGTGTCCCGCTTCGTATTTCTCAACCTATACAAAGTAACAATGAATGAAACACATAGTCAGAGTTTGTGATGTTCAGGTGGGCAACGAAGGAAATGGAGCGGACAGAAGGAGTTGCGCTAGCTAGCTTACCATGCATGATAGTCCGACCTTGGTCAAGATGAATCGCTGATGCACGAGACCGTACAGCAGCTCAGCTGAAGATTCGACGATGGAGATATCGGGTAAATTTGACGACTCGGCGTCTGCAAGCAAATGTAAACCGACAAGTCCAAGTCGTGGTAAGCATCAGAGACCCGAGGGAAGGGAGCCCGTACGGGCATTTCCAAATGTGGTCGGTTCGAGGTGATAATGATATCGCATAGCAACAATGACTCACCCGGCTCTACATCCAATACCATCTCCAAAGCCTCCTTGAAGAACGGCACCATCGCTTGTAATCCTACACCGCATAACAAATCATAGCAAAGTCAACCTTTCATCCTTCCATGCAGGCTATCCTCCTCGCGGCTAAGCATGGATCAAAGCGAGATAAATAGGTTCCACTACTTACCAGTCAGGTTGAAGTCATCCTCGATGAAATCTTCATGTACGTCGCAGAAGTAGTCGTGCCCCGGTAGAGATGTGTACCAGTTCTGTAAACGGAACATCCGGAGACAGATATTCAAAATGAATCAGCACTTATATTTTTCTCTCAATCCATACAGATCGTTTAGCGGTTTTAGGGTATTAAATGGAGGGGATCACTCACGATCCAAGTGATTGTTGATGTTTGCGTTGACGAAGCTTGGGAAGATGAGTCTACATGGAGCCGTAATCTGATTAGCTGCCGTCATTGTCCTCCGTTGCGCAATGGCGCAATAGCGATTGATCATGTTAGTGAATCATAAAAAGAGCTGGTGCTCGAGCCGGAGCCGGAGCCGGAGCTATGAAAGCGACAACAGATTCATCAAACGCACCAAAGGCTTCTTCTTCCTCTAATTCATCCGGGTCCAGCTCTACAGCGGGGACAGCAGAAGACGACATGGCTTGAGGAGGGGGTTTTGTATTCGTTGAGATTGCGTTCAAATGAGGTCTATTTGACCAATCGAGCGCGGTATCGTTATCGTTATCGCTATCGTTGGATCTAGAGGAGGGAGCTCTACCGATGAGAAGAGTGACAAAGAGCTTTGTTTGACTGATTGATATACCGGCTGAAGGAGAAGGTCATCGATACTGCACTTGATGATTGCATTTGCGATTCACTCATCTTCACAGTCGACTCTGTCAATCAACGTAATGAGGAAACGTGCCATGTTACACAGAGGAAGGATGCCATGGGTGCCACATTCCGGTATTAACAAGAGCCCGGGTGCAGTGCTCACCATAGCACTTTAGTAATGGTCCGTAGATCGTTGCGTCATGACATGACAACCTCCTGCATGAGCTCGTGCGTGGAGGTGGATCTATTGAGTGAGTGATTGAGTGAGACGCGATTGACCCGTGTTGGGATCCAAGCTGCATTGATACAAGATCCTTCATCTCTAGCCTGCTCATCTTGACATCTTCATCAGATTATCATATCATCTATCACAGCAACAGCATAATCAGTCACAATGGATGAAGAATACGACGTGAGTAGGCCGGTCTCCTTGTTCCCTGCTTTCTGAGATCGCAGACAGGTAGTCCTTTGCTATGATCCGCTCCTCTGGCGGCGAGTGGAGGCGAATCATTGAGCGGCAACAGGACGGGAGGGGTAACTAGGGTATGCATGGCTAACAGCCTTTCTCACAATCTTGTCTGGTGATACAATAGGTCATCGTTCTCGTAAGCTATTTTTTTCACGAGCTCTAACCTAAGTGGTGTACAGAAGCTTATGCCTTGTTTTCCCGCTTGACAGGGCACGGGCCTCACCGAGTGTATCCTCTCCGGTCTCTTGTCGGTAGATGGTCAAAAGGTGCTTCATATGGACAGGAATGACTACTATGGTGGTGCCAGTGCGAGTTTGAACTTGACTCAGGTCAGCTTTTCCTTCTGCCCTCGCGAATGTAAACGTATCCTAACGATAGGCATTACAACTATTCAATCGCTTTGTCTTTGCGTTACGCATAACAGCTCTACCAGCAATTCCGAGGCACTCCACCTCCTGAGAACCTTCAATTGGGCCGAGACAGAGACTACGCCGTCGATCTAATCCCTAAGTTCATCTTGTCGTCCGGTGAACTCACTCGAATGCTCGTTCACACCGATGTCACCCGATACCTCGAATTCAAGGTTATTGCCGGATCCTACGTTTATAGGGATGGACGAATCTCCAAGGTGCCTTCGACCGAGTTGGAGGCCGTGAAGAGCCCATTGATGGGCTTGTTCGAGAAGAGACGAGCTAGGAACTTCTTCCAGTACCTTCAGAATTGGAAGGAGGCCGATCCCGCGACTCATCAGGGTGAGTAGACTGGTCGTTCCTCCCTCTATGACTGATTACCGCTTAGCTTCGCGTGGAGGGGGCCTTTCCTTACGACAATTCGGTCTGATATTGTGTCTTTGTTCGCAGGCCTCGACATCAACAAAGTCAGCATGAAGGATGTGTACACCAAGTTCGGTCTCGAAGCTGGTACCCAGGACTTTGTCGGCCATGCCATGGCTCTTTGGCTCGACGACGAGTGAGTAGAACCGGACCCTCAGCTGCTGCATCCATTTCCGCTCGCACACAGCTGAAACGTTCTGTCCTCGTCACAGCTATATCACCAAGCCTGCTCGACAGACCATTGACCGAATTATCCTTTACACCTCGTCCATGGCTCGATACGGCAAATCCCCTTACATCTACCCCTTGTACGGACTCGGCGAGCTCCCTCAGGCTTTCGCTCGATTGTCAGCCATCTACGGCGGGACCTACATGCTCGACAAGAAGATCGACTCTGTCAATGTCGACCCCGAAACCGGCTACTTTACCGGTGTCACTTCCGGAGGAGAGACTGTGAAGGCCAAGCGAGTGATTGGTGATCCTTCTTACTTTGGTGCGGGTAAGGACGAGCCTGAGGGTGGAAAGATGAGGGTTGTGGAGACTGGCAAGGTCATCAGAGCAATCTGTATCATGAAGCACCCTATCCCCGGTACCGATGACTCGGACTCGGCGCAGATCATCATCCCCCAAAACCAGGTCGGAAGGAAGAACGGTGAGTAGACCTGTCACTAAACCTCACAATCTCCTTGCCATGACCTGCGAGGATCGGGGACGACCAGCTACGTGTTGCTCGGGTAAGTAACTCTTAGCTGATATTCCATCCGCACGGTCCATGTCGCAGACATCTACATTGCCGCCGTCTCTTCCGCTCATAACGTCGCTGCTCCGAACGTCTGGATCGCCATTGTATCCACTATCGTCGAGACTAGCGTACCCGAGCGAGAGATCTTGCCTGGTCTCCAATTGCTCGGTAACGTTGTTGACAAGTGAGTGATATCATCGATAGCGATGGATCTGATACCATTCCCACCTCTCATATAAGCCATGTGCCATGAGCCATCTGTATCTGACTATCTTTGGGCCTCGCTGACATGTGCATTTTCCATCTGCCCTGCTTGCAGGTTCATCTCCATCACACCCCTTTACGCTCCTACCTCACCCGGCACCAACGACAACGTCTTCATTACCAAGTCGTACGACGCTACCTCACATTTCGAGACCGTCGTCGAGGATGTATTTGACGTTTGGCAACGAGTCAAGGGCGAGAAGCTCGTCCTTAAGAAACGAGAAGTCGAGGTTGAGGCGTAAGCCGATGCGAGAAAGGTTCCTTGAGACCTCACAATGATATGATAGGAAAGAAGACGGCTCAGTAAAACCGGAATGACGTTTCAATGAGCGACTTTGTGTGTGTGATGAGATTTCCTCCGAAGTCTAGTAGCCTGCCTGAATGATACGTTTTTTCTTTTGATGGATGTAGATTATATGTATGGTCATGTTACTCATTCTCGCCCGCATAGGACGCCGAGCCTCCGGCGAAGCTGAGATGAAAAGACGATCATCACCGCAAGTGCTTGGAGATGATACCGGGGTATATAGATACATGCGCACGGGGGGTCTTATTGTAAAGTACTGAGTGATTTCATGAGATGTACGCAACGGAGGCTCCCCAAATCCAAACTATCACCAGCCAGATTCGACTGCGTCGGTTGGAAGGATGTTTTTGGTGGATGAGAGTGAGATGAGGTGTCTTTGATCAATGAGTTCGAGCTTTGGCGCCTGAGTTTTTTTGCAATTTGATGAAGATTATATTATGATCAGCACAGGTACGGCCGGGACGATTGACGGAATATGGGTCAGATTGAAGCATCAGACTTACCGTCAACATACATATTCCGCGTAGCGGAAGGGAGGGTCGCCGTCATACCGTCCAGCTCCTTGGTAAGCTTGACCTGGCATCCTAGTCGAGAGCTGAGGGTGGGGATGGGGTGGGCGGATACGATGTATATCACATTATCAGCTTTGATTACTTCCAGGTGGATGGATGACTCTTGCACGAGCGAGAGCCAGTACATCTGATGATGAGGGTGACCGTGTCCATATTACTATTAGGTGCATTGCAGGACTTACGTGTCTTCCAATCCGAAAGCGAGATCGAGCATATCATTCTCCTCATCATCAGGCTCGGGCAACATGTCGTAGTGTTCTGGGTCGATGACGACGTGGCATGTTGAGCATGCTACTGAACCTTCGCATGCGCCTGGATCGTGCGTATGTTCGACCATCGATGATTAAGCGTATTGTATTGGAGCCCAATAGGAATAAAGGCAGGAGGATGGGCATAGGTGACCAAGACGCGTTTTGATCATGAATGGGCGACGAAGTGAAAAAGGGTATTAAAAAAGCATTCAAAATTCAGCTTGGGAATCTATCTCTGTTGAGATTTTTGACACCACCTGCGGCAAGTACAAATGTCGACTGCTCGATGCTCAATGCCCGACTCACCCTCAAGATCCACATCATACTCATGGGCCAAAGACAAAAGATCGTCCCCCTCATTCCCTTCTATAGTCTTGATCTCAGCACCTTTCGAGTCTTTGAAGACGAGCTTGATACCTGTTCCAGGTGCAGGTCGAGTGATCTCGCCGTGTGATCGGGCTGAATAATGAATGACAAGAAGCGATGTTGAATCAGTTAGTATTATAAATACGAGACATACCACCTTGTCCGCTGTAAGGTTTTGAAAACTCAAGCTAGGAGTAGGAGATCGCAAAGAATGTCGACAACCTCTTTTTCCCATTCGGTCGAGTCGGGAAGCCGAGCCGACGGCGAATGGAATGGATTGAATGCGAGTCAGGTGAAGAGGATGGACGAAACGACTCACGAGAAGAAGTATGCAGTCTTCGCAATGCACCAGCATAGCCAGCTCCCGTCACTTGAGTCTGAGCCCGACTCTGAGTCTGAGTCTGAGTCTGAGTTGTGCTTCTGAGCCGTCGAGCTGATGAGGCTGCTGCAGAGAATGGTCGACTTGTTGAGGGTGAGGGTGACATTATCTTGGAGGGGATTGGTCGGAGGCTGAGAGACGGCGATGCGGCCTTGAGCAGCGATCGGGCGGTCTGGGACAATCTAGGAGCGGCAGGTCTGGACATCTTGAAGCCTTGTTATGCAGGTTGGTCTGGTTACGTTGATGGGGTTCAGGTGATTAACCTCATTGATATGAAGAGAAAGGTCAAATGAAATGTGTTGTTGGTTATTTTGACTTTGATCGCACGGTGGGTGCATATGGCCGAATTTTCCAATTTACTTCGGCTTGCAGCTTCGCGGACCACCGCACCGAGTACTCGAGTACTCACCTCTAAAGCGCACCTCACCGCTAGGCACGACTCGCTCGGCACAAATTCATCCTCAACTAGCGGAGACGGCTGCATACGAGTACAGCAGGGGGGGGGATTCTCATTCTCAGCAGCCCGATTTATCAATTATATGTATGAATTATGCATGACGAAAAACCGAGATCATCGACACAAGGTCAAGTATGCATGTTACACGTACAGCTGCATCCAGTACTCGTACAGAAGTAAGGACGATTGACAAGATCATATCACGACTCAAGCCCAATGCAAATAAATGAGCTGTGCTGTGTCGTGATATTCTACAATATATTCGATTGGGCCTGTCTTTTGCCTAGGTATTTCTCGTATCCCATATCTCTCATCAAATCGATCGTATTGGTGAAGACCTGCTCCATCGTTGGATTCCTCAGATCCCCGGATAGACCGACAACGTCTGATGCTATGATCGCCATCATCACCAGGCTGTAGTCAACGTTTTTGCCCAACTCAATGTGACACTGCCATACACCGCCGTCGAGGGGCCGGACAGGACATCAGGTAATCAGGGTGCGGAACGTCCGTACAGAACGGGCCAGGATCGGACGATAGAGATGACCAGGCGATACGAGTAACACAGAATGCAGAGATCAGCATCATCACTCACGAGTGACTCACAGGCTCATGGCCGATGTCAGATTTTCAGACTTACAGCAGATAACCACCATTTCCCTTTGCTGATCTTGGCAATGGCATTTTCGCCTTGTAAGAGAACAGCATCGTTATTCCCGTTGATGAAGATGAGCCTCCATTGTGCCTTAGTCTTGCTTTGGAAATCAGCGAAGCCAACCGCAATGTCTCGCTTGGCTGCCGCGTTTTCGTGAGACATCGAAACATGCACTCGTAAGCATGACTCTCCAGACAAGAAGAATGGTCGGTGCTCGTCTGGTCGAGCGTACGAGTAAGTTATTCCAGTACGCGCGAGATTCGGTGTGATGCGGTTGGTACAGTAGATCCTACTTACGCCCTGCGGCGTCGACGCAACTTCCAAGCGCCGGACCTTTGCCGATCCCTGGAGCTTGACCTTCGTAAATGTCATCGGCAATGCCCCGGTCCGGGGCGTGCAGAGTATAGACTACCTCGCCATCACCATTCATGATCACTACAGTATATCCATAGATCGAAGCCGTCAGCACTCGCTGCAGCAATACAGACCCCGGGATCGCAGACGCGGATCCCGGACAGACCCCTGCGAGGACAGCTCTCCAGGCATGTGCGACTCACATTTGTAGTCCTCGAAGATAGCCAGGTAGTCGACGCATTTCAGTAGCAAATCCCCTTGTTGATCCCAGAGCTTGTAATTCTCCTGGGACAATCACGACCCGACACCAGAAGAATCAGCTCGAGGATCCGAATCCGAACAGACTGATCAACTCAATAAGATGAGAGCAGGTCAGGACATGCTAAAGCATTCGCTCGATTGCATGCATGCTAGGCGCGGGAGGTGTGTCTTGTCGCTTGTAGGCTGTCGTTTGGCTGGTCGTTCATAACAATCACTTTGACGAGGAGAAAGAAAAAAAGGAAAGACTATGGTAGAACGAGTCAGTGAACTCACAAATGTCATGGGAAGCCAGCCTCGGTGAAGCGTCAGCCTAAGCCTGCGGTCAAAGCAGTACTGTGGTTTAAGACCTGTCGGAGTCGTAAGGTCGGTGAGGGTGAAGTCGTCGAGTTTGAGAGGCTGGATGGTCATTTCGACTGTGGTAACGGAGCAGGGCGGGATGCTGGAGGTATGCTGAGATGAGATCAAGCAAGTCAAGCGAGAGGGTTGACCTTAGGAGCAAGAAGCGGCTTGGCTGCACAAGGGGTTTGCAGTATGCGGTTGAGTAAAATTGTATCACCAGGGAATAATTGAGAAAGAGGGGGTGTTGGGTATGTCTGCTGGTGTAGTGACTTCTAGCTGTTCGAAGGTTCAAAGTCGACGTCATCTGATCGAGCTGTCCATCATTGTAAGGTTCGAGTACGATACGAGTACACGTACCCTTGTCGTGACCTTGGAGAGGATTTCACCGGCCTCTGCTGCATTGCATGTACCGTCCGGTTGTGAGTACTCGAGTACAGTGATGCTCGTGCGGTGGCCGTATTCGTACTTCCAGTCGTACAGTGTACATGAGCGCATACTCATACAGTACCTGCATCTGCATGTTCCAGGCCGTTGGAGAACGATCTGTACCTATACGAGTTTGGTCCCTTTGGTTTGATTGATAGACCGCTAGTGGTAATAAGCTGCACTTTATTGAAGGCAATCTGATGAATTTACTGTTTATTACAAGATTGCCATCACTGACGAGCGACTTTGATGGTCGTCATGGTGCGCTACCTACGATATAGGTACGTGACGTGTCTGCGTTATTCGAGTACTCTGTCAAGCCCTTAGCTAGGGATACTTTCATCCTGCACTCACGCTGCAAAACACTGGAGGACGCGTGCCTCGGTCTTTGCACCGAACGCAGCATCAGAAATATGTAATTGCCGCCACTGTTGCAGCTGTCGCCGTTCACACACACTGGTCCAGCATCCGCGACATGACCTGGCAAGCCTCTAATGTTGAGATGTCGACACTCGGCCTCCGTGAATATGCATGTTGATTCAATGCACCGAGAGTTCAGCCTTCCTGAAGTCCAAGGGGGGGGCGGGGCAAAGGGGAGGGACTTGTCCGCGCCAACAAAAGACGTTGGGATTCGCAAATGTACTGTACCACCATCCAAAGGATGTTTCAAAATCATCTCAATCGAGCGCCCGTGGATCTCAAAGCACCAGATAGCTGGTCCCGAGGTCCAGGCGGTCCGTTAGTCCAGTGCCCGCAGCCCGTCTCACGAGACTGGCCCTTACACAGTCAACAGAGTATTGCTAGGCTTCGCTCGCTCCATTTCTGCTGCACCTCGCAACAATTATGCAGCCAGCAGATCTACTTTCAGCTGTTTTGTTAGAACTTCATGAATTCTCCATTTGATGTCCACTCAAATCACTCACTATAAGAACCACATATCATGCCGTCCCGCGTTCCCGTCCGAGTCCACCAGACAACCCTTCGTCAACCGAAATCAACAAGTCGAACCGGTTGGCTGCCCTCCACCTTTCAACTCCTCGGACGCCTCATGCAAGGCCTCTGGATCGACTGTTCGCATGCTCTGTATTTATTCGTTCTCTTCGGTAACCCTCCCCATGCTGGCGATGAGTTCGATATGCCCGATATCGCAGAACAGCTTTTGCTGTTTTTGATCGGCTCTATACTCATTGTACCTGTTGGAATGGTCCTTCTTTTGTTCCGAATTGTCAGAGTTCGGATCACTCTTCAAACAGTCTTCGTAGCAATGCGACTCCTGAATAAAAGCGCTGTGATGGTTCCGAGCCAGGTCTCGACTCGCGGAAGTTGGGTCGATGGTATTTGTGAGTGCAATTGTGGGAAGTGGAATTATCACCAGGATGTTACAGTGGGTAGCAGCCACGCATTTCTGCTATTATATCTAGCCAGGGTGGTCTGGTCATTACGAATCGTACCATTTCGGTAAACCCACCGGGGATCACGACATGCTTGAGGGAGTGTTGCGATTTATGATCGGTTCACGCCCAATTCCCAAGGACGTCCTGGAGCCACCGATTTCTCTTGAATAGCTGATACCTATGCAACTCGCTTAGTGTGTTGCTGACTTGGGATGGGATACAACGCCTCATAGCATAAATGGTATCGCAACCACTGGTCGGACCGATCAGGTTCAAGTGAACAGCTTCGCGTCCATGTTCGATCATCCGATGATGGGATTGAAAAATCAGTCGTTCGGACTGATGATCGACCTGTGGTGTTGCCTCTTGCAGAGGGATTTCTATGTCCACACACCCATAGTACATGATTGTTTTGCAGTGAGTGGCAGTATGAACGAACAAATCGACGTTATAGTCCTCTGACGGGTGGGTCTTTGTGGCAGATCATTGGGGGCGCTCTGCTAGATCCAACCTCGGACAGTGTGGTTGTCCTGGCGCACTCACAGGGTGGACTGCTGTTGGCAGCCATCATTGTGAGTATTGCAGTGGGCTGGACCTGTCGTAGATTCAAGACTCGACGCCTCAGAAATGTAGAATCAACTGACGGTGATGATAGCGAATGATCGAGACGGAGCCTCTACTGCAGGGTGTCAAAGCCAAACTTGAAGTGTTCACACTCGGGTCTGCGGCTCGGTCTTTCGGGCGGTGGGAATACTCGGGAAGTGGAGTGAACGGCGGGTTCAAGACAGTGGAGCACTATTCCAATGAGTGGGATTGGGTGTCACGCACCGGTAAGCACAGAGCACTGATTGGCAATTGGTAAGGAAAGCAAAATTCGCGTGACTCAAGCTGATGGCTCTTTTGCCGGTGTCAGGAGTGCTTGTGGATCTCGAAGCATCTCTCGGAACCCATTACATCAGGAAGAAGCAGCCTGGGCACTTGCCATTGACCCACTAGTGAGTCAAGTCGCGCGCTGGTTGCGCCATCGCTTACTATCATGTCGCGGTCTCGACGGTCCATTGCATTTTTAGTTTCGGAGACGAACAGTTTCTGTTGAGCTCCCCTGGATCGAAACTTGCCACATACCTCAAATCGGTCCGAGATCGGGCCCGTGCCCGAAAAAACCGAAGAAAGAAAGCGGGCCATTAGCAGGGAGTATGCAGGAATGAGCGAGACAGGACGGCTCGTGACAGCAGATGCAAGTGTTATTCAAGTATATCGTCGTTTATTCAGTCAGCTCGAAACACGAGGGGCTGTTATGTGTCCGACTTGCCTGGACCAGAAGACGATCAGCAGAACATGTGCTCGAGCATTCGATCGAAGAACGCGAGAACGCGAACGCAATTTATCGTATTTCATTCTACTTGATGAGCTTCAAACCCATCTCCCAGAACGCAGACTCTAGCCGCACACATTCGTGCCAGATAGCTGTGAGTCGAGCGAGTCGTTCTTCGGATGGGGGGTCTAGGGCAATTCGTCGCTCGAGGTTCTCTGCGACGGCTGAATGAGCAACCATCCTGACCGTTCAAGAATCCTGTGTCGTTCCAACCCATGTAATTGCCAACTCACCGATTCCGACATTGACAGCTTTCAAAAAGTCCGCGCCTGCATAATCCTCCATCCACTTCTTGTAGAGGTTTCCTTCCAACTTTGCTTCTCCCTTTTCGACCTGCTTTTTCAACCATAAACCAACTTCGCCGTATCCGATTAAACAGCTTGCAACCGACATATACAGGTCGAGAATGTCGCCTTGCGTGCCGACGTCAATCACGTATCGAGCGTAAGCAGCACAAGGAGAAGCTTCAGGCTCTGCTTGTAATTCGGCAAGAGATATACCAAATTCTGCGCAGTACTATATAAAGACATATGATCTCACAATGAGCCTCATTATGACGTTCGAGGCGAGAACGAAAACTCACGTTGACGTGCATCTGCGATTCCCGCGCGATGTGAGCAGCGATGGTCGTGAAAGCATTGATATCGGCAAAGTTGTTGGCCTTGTATGCACCAAGAGCGTGTGCTCGGGCGTCTGAGGACGCAATGTATCAGCTAATTATACATCTGGATATGGTCGAGGTATGAGGTATGATGAGTCTTGGCCTCACAGTGTTTCAGATAATGATAATCCTGCTTGATATAGTGCTCAAACGATTTTCGAGGGAGTGTACCCTTTCCAAGCTGGACGACGAAGGGATGTCGCACCTGAAAGTGACTTCGACTAAGCAACGGCTTCTAGCACGAATTTCCGACTCAAAGGAGTGACTCACGTATGACTTCCAAAGAGGTAGATTAGACTGGATAAGGTGGGTGACGAAGGGTCGAGGATTATGCTTAGTGGACCTGTGAGAGCGGAGCTCAGCATAACCGCTGGACTGGAGGAATGACAAAGTGAATGTGGAACTCACGGTGGAAGGGCTCTTCTTGAGCTGAGATGCGAGTGATTCAAGGGGCCGTGGCCCTCACCGAAGGGGAAAGCGGACGCAATAGCGGATTGCGTGTATGCGATCGCAGTCTTGAACATGCGAATATTTCTGTCTCCTAACAGGTTTTTAAGTAGTATTGTTAACAGTGATCATGCGCCCAATCGAAGTCCGAGCTGGCATGGCATACCTGGTTTATCTATACCAGTCGTGGCATGGGCACACGCAATGGCCGTACTCAGGGTACATCCCGTTCCGTGGGTGCTCGTACTGTCCACCTTCTTCCCGACAAACAAAGCTACCACTTCCCCTCCGTTCACCAGCGTATCTACCACCAAGCTCTTGCTGCCTTGTACTTGGAGGTAATCGTCGAAGAGATTGAGTACTTCAGCACCTTCATCATCATCGTCTCCTTCTTCCCATACAATCTCGTACTTCCCCTTGTAGGCCGCCAACTCCTTCCTGCTGACGGTCGCGTGCCCGCCTTTCAGCAAGACGGTGAAAGCGCCTGTGGAGTTGTTGGCGGAGATAGCGAGGTCAATCAGGTCTGATAATCGTAGCTTGTCGGCCGAGCGCTGGCCCTTCCAACCTGATATTCGAATAGCTTCGGGGATGTTGGGCGTGAAGTAGTCAATGGAAGGGTAAAGATCTTTGAGGGCCTCTATGGCGTCTTCGGGAAGGAGTGTGTGGCCGGATGTGGAGATCATCACTGGATCAAGCACCGTGATCGTGTCCATCTTTGCGAGCTTTTTCGCCAATGCTCGGATGATAGAGGCGTTGGTGAGCATGCCGATCTTGACACATGTGGGATATGAGTCAGAGACAACCGAGTCCAGCTATGCGACGAAGGCACAACGAACGCCGTCAGCAACATGCGATCTTGGAGGCGGCAGCAATGCAGAGATTCGCAAGAGATATCATACCTGCTTGATAACAAAGTCCGTGGGCACCTCATGGACAGCTTGAACGCCCTGGGTATTCTGGGCCGTGAGACCAGTGATGATAGATGATCCGTAACACCCGAAAGCTTCGATAGTCTTCAGATCGGCCTAAAAGTGCCAGCATGAAGGGATGTATCAGCTGTTGTGCGGGCGCTGCTTAACATGGCAAGCTCACCTGAATCCCAGCACCACCGCTAGAATCGCTTCCTGTGTTCGACATAAGCTTTGCATAGAAGGTCCATTAGAAATGCACCTCTACATACCAGCGATAGTCATGATATGCGGTCTCCTTTTGGCCACGAGCGAGACGCCCGTCTCTTGTTTCGTATGGTCAACTCCCGCCATTTTGCTTGATTGAGTATGGGCCAGCACGATCTGATCTATGATGTCTATTTCTCCAATTCGTACAAGTCTCTGGGCAAGAGAGGCCCGCGCGCTGAGCAAGATTGTTCACTCAGTGAGATGAGAAACAGAGCATGGGGAATCAAATTCATGAGATTGCGAGTCATCCATCGCCTCTGCCTGAACCCGCGAGTGACTTCTCCCTTCGGCCCTGCTTTGCGCGGCGTCTATCTGCCCCAAGATTAAGCATCTTTCCTTCCGAGCTGTAAGGTAAGCTGCAGATCTCATGTTCTCATCTTTCGGACCTCCGCCGGTAACGAGAGTGCGTGCCGTCCAGGTCCCTGGAATTGACGTGGATATATATTCTGTACAGCCAGCCGGAGAACCCGATGAAGCGACGGTGATCGCCGAAGATGTTGGTTGCTCGTGATAACATATATAACATATCTAGGCCTGGCCTAAAAGTGGTCAAGTGGTCGTCATGACTCGAGTGGAGTGGGCGAGTCTGAAGTCTGAGAGCAAGAGATTTCCGAAAACTCGAGTCCGCCTAGTAGCAGTCAAGTCACCAGACCGTCGTTCTTCCGAGTCGAGATAGCTTTCTGCTTTTGTAAACTTCTTCTGATCATATACATATATCATCTCCCAACTGAGCGTTCATCAATAGTTCATTTACTCCCAAAATGGTACAAGGAGATCATGCCAAGCTCCAACGATGGGGCCAGAGGCTGGGTGCCCTCCCCAGTCTGGCTCTGCCCACTGACTATCCTCGACCCAGTGAGTGATGTGCCCTTATACCTCCGAAATCGGTCGTGTGCAGATTCGCCCTTCCAAGATGCGCGATGATAGTATCTAAATGCCCAATGCTCACTTCTTCATCAATCAGCCCCCGCCAAGCTCGTTGAGGCAACTCAAACTCAGTCCATCCCCTCAAATCTCGCGGCCATCCTCGGCAAGCTCACCTACGAGTTCTCAACCCTCTTCCCTGCTTCAACCTTACCAACGCCGTACCACATCCTCCTCACGTCGTTCGCAATCTTGCTGTTCCGATACACGCCTGACCCTTCCATGGTCATCTGCACCTCAGCAGCTGGATCATCTCAACCTTTATTGCTCAAGCTGGATATCGCAGCTGAGCAAACCTTTTTCGATGTACTAAGACAGATTATGGAGAGGGAGCAGGAGGCTTTGGAAGATGTCGTACCTATCAACGCCCTCGTAAACCACCTCAAGCCTGAAGGACCTCTCTTCAGGGTCAGGTTCTTTGACTCGACCCAGGTGGAATCAGATTCTTCCACCTCTCTCACTACGGATTTGACAATGTTCTTGCTTGCCTCTCCTTCAGACACGCCGGCAACCCGAACGTCGATCGCGCCTCTCTACCTTCGACTGGCGTACAACTCGCTGTTGTTCGCTCAAGGACGAATGACGGCTATGCTCGACTCCCTGCTCCAGTTGCTTACTTCAGCTGCCTCTCGAGACCCCTCGAACCCTCTCGGTTCCCTGCCCATCCGGACCTCGAGTCAGTCGACCGCTTTGCCCGACCCTGCTGCTGATCTTGACTGGTGCGGCTTCGTCGGTGCTATCCCCGATATCTTCTCCGCGAATGCCAAGGCGAACCCGGATCGAGTATGTGTAGTACAGAGTGAGCCAGCGGATGGCCAGGATATCATGGACGGACCAAGTAGAGGAAGGAGAATTTTCACCTACCAACAGATCGATGAGGCCAGTAACGTCGTCGCCCACACTCTGTTGAAGAACGGCTTGGAAAGGGGCGAAGTCGTTATGGTGTACGCCGCTAGAAGCGTGGAGATGGTCGTCTGTGTCATGGGCATTCTCAAGGCCGGAGGTGTTTTCTCGGTTGTTGGTAAGTCACCTTTCTTACTATGGTCGTATCGAGAGAGTACCGCATAGCTGATTCCGTGTTGCGATACAGACCCTGCTTACCCACCATCTCGACAAAACGTCTACCTGTCTGTGTCTACCCCTCGAGCCCTCTTGATCATCTCAAGCGCTGGCGTTCTCTCTCCTACTGTATCAGACTACATCAAGGAGAACCTCAAGCTTCGTGTGCTTGTACCCGCCATCGCCTTGACCGCAAACGGTGTCACTGGCTCACGTGTCGGTGAAGAAGATATCCTTGCGCCATATCAACAATACGCTCAAACCCCTGCCGGCGTTGTACTTGGTCCTGATTCACCCGCCACCCTGTCATTCACCTCTGGTTCAACTGGTATCCCCAAGGGCGTCAAGGGCAGACATTACTCCTTGACCCACTTCTTCCCCTGGATGGGCAAGCGGTTCGGATTGGACCACAACTCCAAGTACACTATGCTTAGTGGTATTGCTCATGATCCTATTCAGCGAGATAGTGAGTCTGATCCCCCCATGTATCGGTTGTCACGCAAACTGATAAATCTCATCTTTACCTCAAGTGTTCACCCCTCTCTTCCTCGGTGCTCAGTTGCATGTGCCCACTGCGGATGATATTGGTACTCCGGGTAGATTGGCTGAGTGGATGGCTGATAGCGAGGTCACTGTTACTCACTTGACTCCTGGTGAGTGAATCATCCGGGTGGAGGCTTCTATTCCTCGTTCACTAATCTTGCTGTTCGACCATAGCCATGGGACAGCTTTTGTCTGCCCAAGCGACCCGCCAAATCCCTACTCTTCGAAACGCATTCTTCGTCGGTGACGTTCTCACCAAGCGAGACTGCACACGTCTTCAAGCTCTTGCCAAGAACGTCTGCATCATCAACATGTACGGTACTACCGAGACCCAACGGGCTGTATCTTACTTCGCTATCCCCAGCGTCAACGAGGATATGTCATTCCTTTCTACCCAGAAGGACCTTATCCCGGCTGGCCAGGGGATGATCGACGTACAACTTCTTGTCGTAAACAGGACCGACAGGAACGTCCCATGTGCTGTCGGAGAGATGGGAGAAATCTACGTACGATCCGGTGGTCTTGCTGAAGGCTACCTCGACCCAACGGCGACTGCTGAAAAGTTTGTTCCCAACTGGTTCGGTGAAGGCGTTCAGCGAGAAGACACCTTGATCAAGACGAACCCCGACGCCGCCAAGCATTGGTTCGGTATTAGGGACAGGATGTACCGAAGTGGTGATCTCGGTCGATACCTCCCCGACGGACGAGTAGAATGTACCGGACGAGCGGATGATCAAATCAAGATTCGTGGATTCCGAATCGAGCTCGGTGAGATCGATACCCACCTCAGTCGACACCCTCTTGTACGAGAGAACGTCACTCTCGTTCGACGAGACAAAGACGAGGAGAAGGTTCTGGTTTCTTATTTCGTCCCCATCGACGGAGATGAGCTCAACGGGCTCATCAGCGCTTCAGAAGGCGATGACGAGGAAGATGAGACACCGGATCTCAAGACAGAAATGATCAAAGGCGTCAAGCGACACCGAAAGCTTATCAAGGACATCCGAGAGTACCTCAAGAAGAAGTTGCCCAGCTACTCTGTACCAGCTGTCTACTTCCCTCTTCGAAAGCTTCCTCTGAATCCCAACGGAAAGATCGACAAGCCCGCCCTTCCTTTCCCCGATACTTCCCTCCTCGCCCCCAAGCCTGCTGTTAACACCGACCTAACTCCTACGCAGAAGACCATTCACGATGTCTGGCTCCGATTGCTCCCTTCGCCACCCCCATCCGTCGCTCTCGACGAAAACTTCTTCGACATGGGCGGTCACTCGATTCTCGCTACTCGGCTTATTTTCGAAATCCGAAAGGCCTTTGTCGTGAACGCTCCTCTTGGTCTGGTCTTTGACAAGCCTACTATTGCTGGTCAAGCTATCGAGATCGACACCCTCCGAAACGCCGATCTCAACGGTGCTGATGGACAAGGCAAGGATACACCTGTTGATGTCGACTATGCTGCCGACGTTCCTGTTTTGATCAAGGAGCTGCCCGCCAAGTTCGAACCTCTCCCTGCCGACTTCAAAGACAAGCAGATCACCGTCTTCCTTACCGGTGCTACGGGTTATCTCGGTGCTTTCATCCTCAAGGACCTGCTCTCTCGACGTGTTGCTAAGGTTATCTGTCTCGTACGAGCCAAGTCACCAGACCAGGGTCTGGGTCGATTGAGAGAAAGCGGAGAAGGACGAGGTGTTTGGGACGAATCATGGGCCAAGGAAGGCAAGGTAGAAGCTGTCGTCGGCGATTTGGCGGAAGAGAAGTTCGGTCTTTCCGCATCTGAGTGGGATCGAATTGCTTCTGAAGCCGACGCTGTCTTGCATAATGGTGCTATCGTGCATTGGGTATACCCATACCCCAAACTCCGAGCCGCCAACGTGATCTCGACAATGACCGCTCTCCAGCTATGCGCTACCACCAAGTCCAAGCAATTCTCATTCGTATCCTCGACGGCGGTCATGGACAACGAAGCTTTCGTAAGGAAGGCCGATGAGGCCATTTCTGCTGGCGGTGCGGGTGTGCTTGAATCTGACGACCTGGAAGATGGCAACAAGGGATTGGAAGGTGGATACGGTCAGACCAAGTGGGTTTGTGAGAAGCTTATCTTTGAAGCTGGTAAGAGGGGTTTGTCAGGTTGGACTCTTCGACCTGGATACATCCTTGGTGACTCGAAGACTGCCGGTGAGTCAACGTACCTCGTTCTGACGCGACAGACTTAACACACGGCGGCAACTGCTGACGTACAGACCATATAATATTGCTCAGTCACCAACACGGACGATTTCTTGTGGAGAATGGTTAAGGGATGCCTCCAGCTCGGCTTGATCCCCGACATCAATAACAGCCTTAACGTCTGTCCTGTCGACCATGTAGCCTTGCTCGCATCTCTATCTACCCTTTCATCTTCGCCCCAGTCTGCGTTCGCTGTAGCGCAAGTCGCCGGACACCCCAAGATTCGATTCAACGATTTACTCGGTGCCTTGTCAGTCTATGGCTACAACGTATCCCGTGTGGAGTACATTCACTGGCGAAGCAAGCTCGAGCAGCATGTGTTGGAAACGCAAGATAACGCCTTGTTCCCCTTGCTTCACTTTGTGTTGGACGATCTGCCCACATCGACCAAGTCTGCTGAGATGGACGACAGGAATGCTCAGGGACTCGCGGCTTCTTCAGGAGAGAACAAGACAAACGGTGTTGACGAGGCCAAGATTGGATTGTACCTCGCTTGGTTGATCAGAGCTGGATTCTTGGATGCTCCTACCAAGGAAGGCAAGAAGGCTCTCCCTAAGCTCGAGGGAGGAGCTATGAGGGCTATCGGAAGGACCACTGCTGGGGTTGCTTAGATCATGTTTGGTAAAAAAAACAGGTAGAAGCATGTAGATAGGTGCGTTAGATTATGAACTGTATCTAGCAGTATTATGAATAGTAGAAGTCTTCCCGGTCGCATCAAAATAGATCAGCATGAGGGTCCTAGTTCCATCATTGCCGGTCCGGTCCTTCCCATACGGGAAACATGGTAAGCAGTAATACATCGCTAGTCTATTGTCTTCTGGCCATCGTGTCCGCTAGTATCTTCAGACGAATCTATGCTTGCTCTCACAGTCGTTCAATACAGTAGATCCAAAGAAGTCACCGAGACAGTATTGACTGGGATGAGCCTTGGCACTGACAGCGGGTAAGTCCCAACAAGGCGTCCTGACACCCTGATATACAGTATCTAACGGCCAATGGCCGATGACGAGACGGGAATTCTCCCACGCCCACGCACGGAGATGAACCTGTCAACCGGAATTACAAGGGCAAAACATCGATCGAAGCTAGCGAATTTACTGTACTACTAGTCGGCTCGCGGCTGGGCTCTGTTCCCACTGACTGTAGACATGTACACCGTTACGGGTACGAGGACCATGTGTAGACAAGGTTGACCTTTGGCATTCATCAGCTCTGCTGGAGTACTGGAAATTCGCACCTCGGCAAAGAGAGAAGCTCTGGCACGATCTGATGCCTTCCACGTACGCATATAACATTACATATACAGTACCAAGGGATCTTGAAAGTACCTATGAGTACTATGGTCAATTCACGTCCTCTACCTTTGTTCAGGATCGCTCGGTGTTGAGAGATGGATTCATGAGCGATTTATCGGATATTCGACGCTTCCTTTGTAGTGTCTTGCCAATCGCATTACTCGTGCGTCGAATGAGGCGGGACTGGGGTACCATTCCATTCTTCTACAAAGGTATTGCACAGGCAGAAAGACATCATCGATGTCCCAGATTGACGGATCCGTGCAAACAGGTTGACTTGAGCGCTTTGCGGGGGATGTCAATACCGCGTGATACCATTCCGATAGGAGATACACTTACACTGTCTGGTGGGGAAGAGATATGCAGCGGGATGGGATGGGATGTGTCGCTACTTTCTGATGCCTTCTCTCTTCTGACATTTTACCACCGCCAGACCGAAGTGATGACGCATCCTCAATTCAGCTCTCTGTACGTCTCTCCCCAACAGAACTGGTATACAGTAGCTTGTATTACGCTTCCATAGGTGAAGCCGAAGAAAATTGCAAGCCAATCCCCCTCAATTCCGATCGCTATTCCAATTCCTCATTCGGCACTTGAAGCGATCTTCGTCAAGCCGATCTTATTGCAATTGGGGACATCTCGTTTCGGTCCCGAACCAGAGATACAGTTCGAGCTTGACCGTAGAGCGAAGAGTGAATCTTGGAACAGTAGCTGCGATTACTCGTCACTCGTTTCACACGTTGCGGACGGTGATTACATACAAGCTTGTGAGTGAACCTAATTACAATACACTATTCTCGTCCGCTGTTTGCAACGCTACCAGGGAGGGGATCCGACTCGGACTCCGCCAGGGGCAGTGCTTTCCGTCGCGTACTTTACCGCCCACCCCTCATCTCGTGAATTACTGGTGCGCTCGTGGCCGATGTTGTTACCGCTTCGACAATGATCCCCTTTCGGCCGCTCTCATTTCGCATGAAAGAACAAAAGACACCACGGTCGTGTATCGTGTGGGCCATATATCGCAGTACTCTAGCAGCGGACGGGAGATGTGATTTTCGTGATTTGGGGGTGACTGCTAACCCTCCTTGCTTGCGTCGACTCCTTATTTCCGGGATCCAAAGTTTGTCACAATCAGTGCACATCGCGATAAATCGGTCAATTCCGTCCGGTGACGCCCCCCGTTGCGTGGGATCCCTTCCAAGTCTAGGTTCTCGAATCGTATCAGCCGTCCGCCGAGCTCCGAGCTCCGTTAGCCGTCAACCGTTCTGCTCAAACCGTTCTGCTCAGTGACGCTGCTAGTGAGTATACAGACAAGCCTAGGCAGTCCGCGAGGGTGAATCTCAACAAGGTGCATAACAACAAAACGTCGAACCGAATTACGTTAACAATTAACGGTAACCCAGGTACCCAGGGGTATTCGAAACTTCACATGGAGTTTATATGACTTTAGCTTAAATCGGTGCCTGCCCTTTGCTGTACTGCAACTATTCCACCACATCCTCATTCCTCAAGGCTGCGCGGGCCCACGCACGCTTCTATCTCGCTGCGATTGAGTGACTCAACTGGCTCTTCGTCTCTTCAGAGACCAGTGAACTCTTGGCAAGCTTCAGCGGAAGTATCCTGTCGACTGGAAAGTGGTATTGTCAAGGCGGAAGAAGACGAAGAATTACGAGATGGGTGAAGAACCTGACATTCAGTGAGATATACTGTAATCTGAATAAAAAGTGCCCATATCTTCAAGCGCATCAAGCATTCTACAATTCTCAATCGACCTACTCTATCCACTGCCACCTCAGTCTCCAGTCCAACTGCTACCAGATCTACTTGCTCCTTTTCGCTAGACCGCTAGACCGCTCGCCCTTCGACTGCGGTGCTCCTTTATTTCGCTCATTCATCCCCACATTATCAACCTCGATCTCGTCCCCGCCCCCGTCAAATCGAAAGTAGAGTATTTGTCAGGACATCACTCGTATCTGCACCAGACGCTGCCATACGCGTGCGCTTTCAGACATCGCCCGCAAGCAAAGGTTTCCTTGACAGAGAACTTTTCGGAACTGGGTCTTATTGTTCTCTGCGCCACCGACTATCGCCGGCCCCGTCGTCATCGTTCTCGGCCGCATACCGAGACATTCCTTGCCCAAAGAGCGTTATTGTTTGTCCCACTTACGTTTCCGCTGGAACCTGGAACCAGTACCAGTGGCAACATCAGCAAACCCAACCAAGTTCTGAGGTGTCGATCAACCGCATCTAAATTTCGTGAGTTCACCTGTATACTATTGCACACAGTACATACGCACATTCCTCGGAAATTTCGCCCAAGCTCCGAGGGGACGCATAAGGTTTCAGTCCGTGCACGGAGCTGAAAGTCAAAAGTCAAAAGCGCTTACCCTTCGACTATGCAGGTCCACCCCTAGCCTCTACCCTGCCCAAACAGAGAGTGAAGCATGTGAGGTACCGCTGCGCACGATACGCATAGACCAGTAGAAAAAAGAAAAAAAAAACGCTGTTGAGGCGCGCTACCGTATTTTGGTCTCACTCTCAGAGGTCGCGTGAGTGACTGACTTGGACTAGACGAATGAGAAACATTCCTCCGGGTGCGTTTCATTAATGACAATCGGCTGACGGCTTCTGTCTGACAACCAAACAGACCCGACTACGACTGCGAATTTCAACTGAGTTCTTACCCCTAACCCTTGTCGTGAATTTAGTGCGGATCTAGCTGCTCAGCTGAAGTAAAGTACATGTATCTTCCTTGCCCTTGCCGCGGCCGCTCAACAAAGCCCAACGTCATCGAGCCCAACGACCATATCGAGAGAACAAAGGGAAACAACTTCGCTTTCCGAAATTCTTTTTGTTGTCAACGCCACCATTGGTATACCCAAAGGCGAAGGGGTGCCAAGGGGTTTTTGATTACCGAGTGAGGGAAAGACGATTCCGATCCTTACGGAATATCGAGTGCTAAGATCGGCTGTCGGATATTTATCGATCAGTGGCGGAGATAAACCACGTGGTTTACCATCAAAGATCTCTATTGTTCTGTTCCCATCAACCGGAAAAAGCTACGACATAGCATTCCCAGGTACTCGTACGTCAACAACAAAACAATAGAGATAATTATTATAAACGATATTTCCCAAGTCTCCTTAGAAAAGGATTCAGGCGATGGCCGTGGGTGTGGTCGACTCGGCCTTCGATTGGCAGCGGGACTGCCAGGGGCCCGAGGTGGAGGATGCAAATCACTTCGGGATCAAGATGCAGCAGGCAGGAGATGTCGACGCCGATGTGGATATGCGAATGGAAGTAGATGGCCAACAATCTCCCAGGGGTCATCGGCATCAGCAGGAACTCATGTCCAGGTCTTCTGTGACCCAAGAACAGATACAAGGGGAAACACAATGCCATCACCATCTGTTGACCAGCGATGAAAACAATCGTCAAATCCTCGGGCCCGACCAACAGGCAAATCTTCCCCTTCATCTTATCCCCCGCTCACATCCTGACATTCACTCTCCCAACGTACTTAACAGTCAGCCTAGCTTGCGGCTCGACACTGACAACCCTGCCATCGTCCGCCAGCTGAACCTTGTCTCCTCGGACATCGAGCTCGATAGTGACCGTGACGAACCTGTAGACTCCGCCGTACACACAAGACGTCAAGCAAGGCTGATAAAGTCGCAAACGCAAAGAGACGCAGATCCATCAGACTCTGGTTCACAACAAGGAGATGTATTGATCAGGACAAGGCAAGGTCAAAAAGGATCGATCAGCAGTATCATCAGTACCAATAGTGGAAAAGGCCATTCCGCAAATTTAGGCAAAGGAAGGGGAAAGGGGAAACGTAAGGCAGAAGATATTTTCATTTTGGCTTCTTCACCATCAAATACACATCCTTCGCTACCAACAAAATCATCAGCACTTTTTCAATCTGGGCCACCTGATCTCAATCACTATTCGCACAAGCTACACAGATCTCCTCTCGGCCACACACACCCACACGCCTTCACCACGTCGCCACCCTTCACCCGTCAATCAAGTACCTTCATCCATCACCACAACAGTGCTCCCCTTTCTGCATATCAGTCTCCCACCCCACCCGCCCCGATCCGTACACCTTCAAATACCACACATCGACCTGACCCCTTGAGAATCACTTCGTCCTCGTCTTCAGCTTCAGCATCTTCATCTCTTCGCAGCGCCCGCCGATTAACTCATTCACCTTACCTTGTCCCTGCCACCGCTCGTTTTGCTCCCTCGCGGACCTCATCATCGCCCAATATGGTAGCAGCTACGCCCATGATCACCGTCAAGGATGAGCCGCATACTCCTGTTCCTCTGCCTACCTCACCGGACGGCATAATCAATAACGAAACAACATTTGACTTGCCGCTCACACCTCAGCATCAACGATCAGTACATTCACCGGGATCGCGCATCGGTACCTCACCGGGATCAATGTCAATGTCTCAACGCAGAGGAGTCAAGCCTTCTTTCCCCGGTGCAAGAGTACCTACAAGGGGTGGTCCCGCAACTCGAGGTCTACCCACCCCCCTATGCTCGGCTTCATCATCCCGTCAACCACCTTATCCTTCGCCAGTACCTCTCCTGACAGCACCTCTTTCTCCTACAAATGCCAATGGGTCAAAATGGCATCAATCCGCTCCTGCCGTGCCTATGACGGCAATTCCCACGAAACCCCCTCACCAGCCCAATCCGTATCAAGTCAGCCTAGATGAGATCCCAAAGGATTTTGTGTTGAAGAAGCTTGTACAATTGGCAAGCAAGTACTGGTACGCACCGCATTCGGCAGACTGTCATATCAGTGAGTCAGAGACATATACATTAATCTTGATGCCCATCAAGGGTCCTGGTCCTTGTATCAGTCCCGTGACGGTGCCTTGTGCTAGTGCGGCGATGCTGACGATCTGTGCGATGACCCCAACGAACTCAGTCGTTCCGATCAAACGTCAATTCTCCTCCTCACCCAAGATCCCATCCACACCCAAAACGGCAATTCCTCCTCTCCATCAACGACAAAGCCAGAATAGTATTCCTCAAACAGCTGGATCAGTGCAACATGATGCGTCCCAACCTGGCTCAGGTTTTTGGGGACGTACGGTGGACCCTATATCGGAGAATGTCAAAATCGAGCCTGGGTTGGAAGAGGACGTCAAGCCGGACGTGCTTAGCAGTAGCGTGAAAACGACCACGCAGGGACTGAGAGATCCCTCGGCGCGAAGAGGGAGTCTACCGGGGGACAACCATCTCGAGGTGAGTGGATGCTATCTCGGTCAGATCCGCTAGCGGCTCTAATAAGCCGCTGACCTCGGCTTCCTGCGGCATGATAGCAATGCCTTGTCTTCCCGCTTCATAGAGACTATTTGACCACCCAATCCGTACTTTTCCGTACCCTACTCAATTCTCAAGCGGCACAAATATCCAATCCCCCACCAAGAGACGAGAACGGTCGACTGCTGTTCCAGAGTCCTGTGATACGAGGTGCAAAGGTTTTGCCTACCAAAGCCGACAGACCTAAGGCTCTGTATGTACCGCTACCCGACCCCGCAAGCTTCGGTGTGATCCTTCATTGGCTGTATTGGTAAGTGAGGTCTCTTTTATCGCTGGCACAGAGAGTCGAATGAATACTGATATGGGAATGTGGACTCCTGTAGGCATGATGTGGACCATTTCAATCACTGCCTTTCAAAGGGTTTGGTGACATGGCAGGGCGTAATCCGGAACATCGAGTATCTCGCCCTAGACAACGAAATCAAGCTTCTGGCCGGGAAATGGTGGAAGCGATGGGTGAAGCCCACTGACCCCGCCGAACGACGCAACACTGGGGCTGCGAGTGTGAATGGTTTAGGAAGCGGAAAGAAGAGGGCGATGTCTGTGTCAACAGGTCTGAAGAGACCTGTCGGCCACGACGACGACGACGATGATGATGAAGAGGAGGATGACGAGGGTGGGAATGGGATCGATAGTGGAGATGAAGCGGACGAGGAGGATCTGGAGGTAGATGGGGCGGGCGCCGCTGCCGCCGCTGGAAAAACCAGTGCAATGGACGACTCCTTTGCTGATCACGTCTCAGCGAGATTTGGCCGATTATAACGGGGGCATCTTGCGTTACGGTACGCAAAGTGAAGGGCCAGACGATTGATACTTTCCTGGATGATCTTTGATCATGATCTGTAGTATAGCATACACGATTGTTCGTGTTCCGGAACTCATATTGACCGCGATCTTTGACATACAGATCTACCATTCTATTCAACCTCAAACTGATTTTAAGACACACAAGGTTCATACCTAATCACCCTCTACATCCTTCTTCCTCCGATGTGTCATTCCTTTTATCCACCTTCTGATTCTCGATAGCTTGATACCTTAATTCAATTCTGTCTCCTCTTGTCAAATGTCTTGACTCCATGTATGATCTAGGATGTATTCTTGTTTCCCAGAGAGTTCGATATTGCCCGCATATCGCCGTCTAGCGCCTCGTGAAAAGTCCGACTCCATTGGTATGGTTGCATGCTTGAGAGCCTGTCAGATTCACATCGTCTTGATTTTGCTGTTCGCGCCTTTACCTTGGGTCGTTTCAATCAAGTTGATCGGAGGAGGAGGAAGACCGAATAACGGTGCAGCAAAAGACCATGTTTGCTCAACAAGGTATGCGGTGATGTTGATAACGGCGTAGAACATCTAAATCGAACAAAGCAATAGTACAACGGTGAACACATGACAGGGAACTTTGCGCACGGCGTGCGATAGGTGAGAGGGACTTAGTCGCCGTTAAACTCACCATTGGAATGACGCCCATGAAGATGTTACCCAGCAGACCCCGTCGCTGGATCGTCTCCCACAGCTCGGTCTCGACGATCCCCTGAGCCTTATCTGATCTAAAGGGTCCTGTTAATCGGTAGAATGTAGGGAAAGCCGCACCGAAGCTTGAGATCACCAGATAGAAAAAAGCGAATCAGTCTTAAGCCATCGACTGCATCTCCAGAGATATCCGGAACCAATGATAATCGAAGGTGGTGGTCTCATCGACTCACCAGTACACGAATAAGGTGAACCATCCATATTCCCACCACAGTTCCGATAACGAAGGCGCACTGCCGATATCTTTCGCCAAAGTAGACATGTACGTCGAGTGGTCGACACCATACTGAATTCGGCCGGTTGGGCTATGCAGCAGATGATATGTCTCTAGTGAGGTGGGTATCGGGATCTTTCTCTGCGCCTTTGAGCGGGGTGAGGCTGATGAGAGAAGGTGGAAGAGCTGAGTCTGCATTTCAGCGATAGGAGGTATGGCGCCTGGCACACGAGAATGTAAAGGACATGCAAATGTGGCCGAGTCAAGTCGAGTGGTCAGCTTGAGCTTGGCACTTTAGGTCGCAGTGATAGGACATGAACACTCACCCACACCGGGCCTCACAAAGCCAATGAATCCAATACTTAGGTCCTTCTCACTGCACACACCTCTGATCTCGCATCCATCGGGTCCTTGGGGATATCCCGGTCCTAACCAGTCCCATTCCTGCTTGTACCCGGTACATAGCACCACAAGCTCAGGCTTACATTCTTCTTTCCAAGCCATCTCCTTGGACCGATGCTTAGGTGGCGGAGGGAAGATCGCTTTTCCGTTGGCATCGAAAGAGGTCGGGAAGGGAACAATGTCGATTTTTGGGTTTCCCGATGGAGGTGGTGGGTCGATGTAGTGGGCTAAGAGCTTGTGAAGAGGTGAAAGAGAATAAAAAGGTCGATTGATGAATTGCATTGCTTTTGCCGATTTGTTGAGGAAGACATAAGCTCTACCTTGTCTTTCTGGCGGGAGTTCACCTGCCCATTGGTTGCATCCTGCTTGGGTACCTGTCAAGAACCACAAGACACGTTTGATGACCATATCGGATATGAACCATCTCAAGTGGCTTTGAGCGACCCAAGGGTGGACGTAGGCGTCCTCGAAGAGGTTCGTGATGAGACCGTCAATGGGTAAGTTACCGTTGAAGGTGAAGCCGAATACTCTGAAGTTATTGAGGACCTTGGGGAAAGATAAAAATCCCGTTCTCACGCCCATCCAGACTTTCTTCGCGGGAGCCATCACACTCTCGTAGGCAACATCCATACCTGTCTCACCTGCTCCAAGAACTAGAACCTCCTTGTTCCGCAGCTGGTTGGGTGACTTGTACGAAGACGAGTGGATCCATTTCGGTGATTTCTTCGAAACGGTGCCAGCGTTCAATCCCGGTATATCGGGGATGTTTGGCGTTACGTGCAGACCAGTTGTGATGATCACTCGCTTGGCTAGGATCTCAATCGTATCCCCCGATGGCTCTTTGTCAGCATTTACGGGCTGAAGAATCGCCCGATGCTTGTAGCCATCTGTAGGCGATGAGACGTAAGTCAACGAGATCAGCTTGAGCGAAATGTGGATAAAGGGCGTTATGCCGAAATGGTCCGCGTAAGAATGGAGGTATTGGACAAAGTTGGGTAACGACGGGTGATCAGGTGCTGAGAGGGGATATCTATTTTTGATGCACGTTAGCTGGCGATGACCTCGAGCAGCTGTGAGCTAGCTCACCGAAAGTCGGAGAAACAGGTCAACTGTTTACTACTGACAAGCTCGGCGTTTTGATAGCCTCTCCATCTGCGTAAGCACGATACGGTCAGCCCAGCATCCTGCCTGTACAAACCACAACAGCGCGCATTCAACAGCGAAAGGAATCGGACCTCACCTGAAGGTTCCGCCGATATCGTCCTCCATCTCTACCAACACGGGTTCTTCCCCTTCCTCCCATCTATCTCCGTACTCGACGGCATATTTGAGCGAGACCAGACCTGCTGGTCCGCCGCCTACGACCAAAGTTGAAGCACGCTTCGACAGGGGAGACATAGCGCCGATAAATGTTCTTGATCTGTCACTATCTGAAAAGATGTTGGGAAAAGCCCTCTCGTCCTAACGAGACTGTCCATATGCATATATGATCGAGGAGGCCGGTGTTGCCGATCGCCGCAGCCCGTCAGCCGGTCAAAGCTTATCGGCGATCGCCGAAACACCCTCCGCCGGAGTCGCCGAATTGTTTCACGGAGCGAGCAAGCGATGATGCAACGCACACCAGTGCAGGCGGCGTCTTTCGTAAATCTTATCAGTGACTTTTTTTCCACTTATTGAGCATCTTTACATATACAAGGGGGAAATTAAGGAAAATATCACAGAATGCCCAGAAGAAGAGCAGCGGAGCCGACTCCACCCCCTGCGGAAGGGTGGAAGGAGAAGACAGTGGATGATCCCGACGCTTGGCCGTTGTGTGTCGCGTTTGATCTAGAGTGAGTCCACTTTTGCCACCCTGCAACGTTGCCTTGTTGACTTGAGTCCGCCCTTAGTTATACTCTATGGGATCTTTGGATAGACGTGAGCTTGCCAAACCCGGGGCATTTGCCTGCGTACGCGAGTATGACAAGCTCAGCTGAATGTGTACGGTTCTCGTCAACAGACGCACATCTCCCCACCGCTTAAACGCACAGGAGATGTACTAAACAGGCTGGTGGACCGGTACGTACAGTTGCACTTTTCAGATCTCCATTGAATCTGACATCTCAATCTTTGTCTTTCAGTCGTGGCAATGATCTGTCTTTCTATCGAGAAGTCCCATCCATTCTGGCCGAGCTCAAGAGACGGCGGATACATGTAGCGGCAGCGTCTAGGACGAGTGCCCCTGAGCTGTGAGTGAATCTACATACTTCATCTTTTAGCTTACCGCTTTCGAGTCATTTCGTCATATGATCCCTTGGGCGGGGGTCTACTGTCCAGGCAACAAAAAATATATGGACGCTGACGTTCAATGCCATCATCAGAGCTCGAGAAGCCTTGGGAATGCTGCTTGTACCTGCGGAACAAGGCGAGCACGTCCGAGCAGTCACTTACTTCAATACTGTACGTCCATGCGAAACTTAATTTGATTCACTGATACACTTATGAAGTTCGCTGATATCTGTTTCTTTCTTCTCCCTAGATGGAAATCTACCCAGGTACGTTTACCTTGCTTGTATTTTCCCGGATGTCTGTGTCTGCCAGATAGGACGAGGGGAATGACTATTTCCACTTTGGTCCCGCACAGGTTCTAAACTGCGGCACTTCAGAGAGATACATCGCCAGACCGGTATACCGTTCGATCAAATGGTGAGCTGTGTAGTCATCATTCCCCCCTGAAGGTCTCATATTCAGTTGATCTCGATTCCGCGGACTTCGCTGTAGCTCTTCTTCGACGATGAGCACCGAAACTTCGAGACGGAGAGTCTGGGCGTGACGATGCAGCTCGTACCCCCCACTGGAACGGATAGGAAACTGTTTGCTGAGGGACTGGAGAAATGGAGAAGACGGAGAGGTATTAAGATCGTTGATTCGCCCAGAAACTAGATTGGACTTGACCCATTACCGAACGACAACACTGCATAGTGTAAGTGCGTCTGGTCCGTCCTCCCAACAGGCTCCTACGAGCCATAAATCGACTCGTCGCAACGACCGTCACTTACGACGAGGAGCACATCGTTAATCCACTCGTGTCTGAACGCCAGCTGATATACATTCTGTTACAGCATGATATAAATCATATACACCTTATTCTATCCTGGTTGATGACCTCTCTGATGAATGATACGTCAGGAGCCTCCGCCCTCCCTCGGACATCCTTGCCTGTGCTTCTGGCTACTCCTTCTCGGAACGTCGGGCGAACCATTCGAGAGTCCAGCCATCTAATCACAAGCGATGTCAGTCCAGTGCAATGTGCTGGAGGGGTCGAACTTTAATGCCGGGTAACAACAATCACTCACAACGGTCGTGCAGCTTCTGACCGAGAGCTCGACAACGCACACTGCTGATCGTCACATCGGGATGAGGACGATGTTCGTTGAACGGCAGCCCAGCGTTATTAGGTGGTACGAATCTGATGACCGACCCGCCTATCGCCTCGATACTGCGAATTGAGAGGAAGGGTGAGTCTCATGTGCACCGATACACATGTCTGCGTGCGAATAGACAGTCAAGTATTCCCACGACGACTCACATAAATCCCAGTCGATTCATCAACTGATGTCAATACGCTCAACTCAGCCTCATTCTCATCAGGCTTGATGAACCGCGTATAACCATAGCTTACCTTGTAAATGTCGTCCCATCTCACTGGACCCTGGCTGATCTCATCTCCGGGCTCACTGAATAGCTTTCTAACCAGTTCGAGCTGCTTGCTGTTGACGAAGAATATAGGCTTGATTCGGTTGAAGTCCGATGAATTTGCAGCATCCGCTTGATCTGTCCGGCTCTTCGTGACATCATCCTTATCCGTCCAGGAGGAGATCCCCTTGGTCTTGGGTTTGTCGTTGACGGACGGTAGAACCTCGTCTCGAACGTAAGTATGTCCAGATCTGCCCGATGCCGATGGATGGAATTCAGCCTCCTTGGTCACGGGGCTGTCCGGTAGACGCTCCGCCTCGGGATGATCAGGTGTCCAGCGGGATTGGGCTGGTCTGAGAAGCTTTTCCAGGTCGAATAGCTCGTCAAGGCTTTCGCCAGTCAGACGCAGACATTCGTCCTCCCAATGAACGAATAGTCGCGCCGCGGTTTCGACGTCGATAGGTCCATCACCGAAAAAGTCGACTCGCCTGCCAAAATCATTTGAGAATATCATTTCGGCCTTGAGCATTGGTTGGTTCATGGTATGAAAGATCATATCATGACTACTTGTGTCACGGTCGTTCATGAGTATCTGGAAGCTCTCGAGGGAGTCGATCGTGCCTACGATCCTGTCGACATAGCCCTGAAGCTCTTCTCGGATTGCTATGTCGCCTGTATGGAAAGCGATGGAGGAAGGAGCAATCACAAATCAGTCAGAGTGTGTCCTTCCCTTCGGAAAGCTGATAGCTTGGATCACACCGCTCTGTACTCACCTATCAATCTCTGAATATAGGGATGAACATCGAGCCGCAAGCTGGGCCCTTCCTTCGGATTCTGTTTCTTCAAATTTTGTTTCTTCAAATGCTGTTCGTATTCGAGGCCTGTCATCGAAGTGGTTCAGCGCACATGATAGAACGAGCCATTTGACCATCTTCGATGACGTCGAAGATCCTGATCACCCATGGGCTGCGAGACCTACAGAAACGTGGAAACTCGTCCATGGCGATGGCGTATTGAGCAGTAGAGTCGAAGAAACCGGCGAGCCCGACTAGAGTATAATCAAGATATTCTTTTTTGTGCAAGTAATCGGGAGATACCTTCAGTGAGCGTGGTGACTCTCTCCTATCGTTGAAGATTCGGGGTCCAGAAGCCTGTGTGTATACCATATCAACGTCGTGTACAGTATCTTCAGGTTCGTCGTGATGATTGGCGGTACTCACCTTCCCTCGGATCCAATTCGGTTCCCTGAACCAGACCAGCGCCCGTTGCAAATCTTCTTTCTGACGCGAACGCTTCCACCACCAGAGTTTGTCGAGGAACATGAATTCCTTTCTGAGCTCTTTGGAAGCGACCATCTGGGTGAGTGCCAACCGACCACTGTCCTTCAGGCCAAGGTCTAAAGCACGCTTCAAGCTCTGTGCTGCTCCACGATAAAAGAACATATTCTGCAGCGTGTCTGCAACGGCGTAGCAAATCATGCTCGCTTCAGACTGCCTTAATTCCCGTAAGTGGTCTGTCGAGGTGTCATTGTATTTGGCAGCGATCCGTTCACTGCAAGTCTTTCGGTCAGCGCAATGACTGGTTGCTGTTATTTCTCCAACACATGCTCACCCTCCTTCTAGTAGCTTGTTGACAAAAGCTGCAAATTTAGTTGGATCCCGTCGCCACTCCCTGAACGTGGAAGCGTTATGATCAATTGCTTGGTCAATTAGACTGGATACATCTGTCAGCGTAGGTGTGGGTACCTTCGACCCAGCGCGCTTAGCAGCTGTATGGTCGCCAATCAGGAATATTCACATGAGCTCTCAGCCTTCCACCCAGTCATAAGGCTCACCCTCGGTCCAAGCTATCCAACTATACCCATGATAGTCATCCCCACGCTTAGGCCATCGCAGGTCCGGATTCGGGTACAATTGCACTTTGACCTGTATTGTCATAAGCAATTCTATACCCATTAAGACCACTGTAATGTGGCCTCGTGCCGATGACTCTCACCCCATTCGTATAGGCCAGCTCAACCTTACGGTCCAAGTCCGCCTGATCTTGGGGGGTTGTGATATCATCTTCTCGCCAACCTCGCATCTGCATGACTTTCTGGCGATTGGTGAGACCGCCTTTGTTGATCCGGTCTGGCCAATCGTACGGCTTCAAGCGACGTTGTCAGCAGCAATGCTTGAAACGCGGATTCAGAAGACCAGTCCAGTGGTGTCTTTCGTTACTCTTTCGCAGTGCGAGACCTATACTCACCATCTTTAAAACAGAGTGCCATTGCTTACACGGACTCAGAAGGGCCGTGTAGTCCACCGTATTTGACACCTCAGATGAGTTGATTTTTGGCTTTGGAGGGACCTTGGCTTTCACATGGTTCTTTCGATTGCGAGGTGGACCGGGCATCTTGTTTGCGGTGATGTCAAGTCACGACGATGAAAGTGTCTCAGACGATAATATGTGTCAATGTGACGAATGCAACGATACAATGTTGTCCGTCCTGAGGCCAAGCCAAGAGTGACAGAAAGTAGAAGAACGATGCAAAAGAGAGAAGGAAAGAGTCACGAATGATCTGGGTATGAACTATGGGTGGAGTAAACAGGCTGTATTTATATTTGATGCGTTTTTTGGGGTGCATGCGGGTCTGAGCTTCTGGTGTACATGCTTATCATGATGGTTCCTGACTTTTTGCGCACATCAAATCTCCTGACAGAGTGGGGGAGTGGGGAGATGGCGCACCGTGATCACCGTAGTAGCGCTCACATCGTCAGTAGCCACGATTCTGATGATACAGGCTTACACTGGCTATGCATGCGACTTCATTCTTAGACCTTCACTCGAAACACACTTTTATGTACATATGTACAATTTGCGGCAACCAGGCGGGAATAATCCCATAGCGTCTGAGCATATCCAGTAAGCATTGAAGCTCTATAGAACACGCATATCACCGTTTTACTTAAGGGTCATACCGCACCGACCCGTATCAGGCTTCCTGTCCATCGCCGTTGATCCTGTTGCTTTGGGATGATCGACGGAACCATTCGATCGTCCACCCATCTTAGGTCCCGCCCAAAATATGTCAGTTACGGTTGGTATATCAGGTACAGAGCATGAAAACGCTAAACCTGACAGCCGATACTTACAACGTTGCTTGAGCCGCTGTCCAAACGCCCTGTAGCGGACGCTGCCGATAGAAACCTCCGGATGAGGCCTGTGATCGTTGAAAGGTATTCCAGCCTTATTGGGTGGTACAAATCGGACCACCGAGCCGCCGACCTCTTCGATGCTACGTCAAATATGTAAGATACAGTAGTCACCGATCGCTAAGGTCTAGAGGATGGCACACAATGATGGGTGGCTACGGCAGAGGTTACTGAGGGAAATTGTTGTTGACTCACGTAAAGCCGACCGCCCTCATCAGCTATGATAGGTGAATGCACGACTCATCAGCCATCTGCGCGTTCGTCGAGTGAATCCGGTATGGTGATGAATCACCATGACTCACTTTGTAGATGTTGTCCCATCGGACCTGGCCCTGACTCTCATCGGACCCAGATGTGCTGAACAGTCTCTTGACCAGTTTATACTGTTTGTTGGAAACGGAGAAGATTGGGTGATCGGTTGTAGTACTGGTAGGCTCGGGCTTGACATCCGCTTCTTTCTGAGACTGTTCCTTTCCCCCATCCCCATCTTGGACACTGTCGCTCGAGAAACTCAGGCCTCGCGTCTTGATCTTTTCGACGAGCCGAGGTTGAATCTCGTCTCGGAGGTAGCTATGGCCGGATCGAGACAGGGACTGTTGCGGATCCACGCGCTCAGTGTCATTGGCATTGGGGTCGCTAGTTCCATCATCGGGCTCGGCGTGAAACCAGAATGGCTGGCGTGGCTGTGAATAATGTCTCAGCCCGAAGGTGTTGTCAAGGTCGGCCCCAAGAATGGACTTGGCTTCTTCGTCCCAATGACGCCAAAAACGTTCCGCAACTTCACTATCGAACTGACCGTCCTCGGGGAGATACACCGGTTTTCCTCCTTGATTCAGGAATATTCGTGCAAAGAGGCGGCCCCTGAACTCATGCCGAAGATAGGTCTCATTGTGAAAGCTTCTTAGGTCCGCATTGAGCGAGATCCAGAAGTCACGCCGGACTCTTGATGCGTATTTGATGGATTGGATCGCCTGGTGCAAGTCGATGAGGACAGCCGTCTCACCTATGTCGGATCATCACCCGTCAGTGATCACAGCTCAGACCGCTTCTTCCAGAACACTCAAGCTCTTCCGTGTAATTTCAAGCTACATGCAAGCTGATCGGTTGACTCACCGATGAGAGCCTGAATATAGGGATGGACTCGGTGTGCAAGCTCTGGATCCTTGATCAAAGCTTGTTCATATTCGAAGCCTACGGTGAACAAGGTCAGCAAGGCTAAGTCAGTCACAATGTAGTATATTGTGTCAGAAACATAAGTCAGTATCTCACTGTATCTGGCGAAATCCCTCAGCGAGGTTGTGTCTCCACCCAGATTATCAAAGAAACCGGCGAGACCAGCTATCGTATACTCAAGATAAGACCTCTTGTGGATCTCTTCCGGTGTCTCTGTGAGGTACAATTCGAGGGTGTCGACTGTTTCGTAGCTGTCACCTCCTAAGAACATTTTTCCTTTGATTGTCTGGCGAAGACCATGTCTTCTCAGGTGAGCGATTGTTCGATAGTTGGACTGTTCATACACATGTAGCTCCCTCCTGCACTCACCTTGGACTTGACTATACTCGGGTTTATGTATAAGAGGAAAGCCGATTGCAGAATGACTTTCGCAGTTCGTCGTCCGTGCCAGCACAGGCGGTCGAGATGTATGAATTCCTCTCGCGGTTGATTTGAGGCGATCATCTGTTTCAAGGCGCTTCGTCCACTGTTGGCTATCCCCATCACAGCAAGGCGAAACAGACTCTTAGTGACTTCGCTCCAAAAGAACACTTGACCGACCATATCGCAGACGCGGTATGCTATCAGGTCGGCTTCACGTTCTCGAACATAAGCGGCGTCTCCAGTGGTAGCCGAGTCGTATGGGAAAAGGCGTCGACTGAAGAACCAGCGGTGTGGAGTCAGAGATGAAATCGTACAGCACATGAGGAAGTGTGGGCTATAAGAAGTGTTGACTTACCGCGCAACAAGCAACACATTGATGTGTTCAGCAAACAGTCCATAATTCGATCGCCAATCCCAGACGGTCGAAGCCGCGTAGTCCAGTCCCGAATGGATGATCCATGATACTTCCGAAATTGTGGAAGTCGGCCTCTTCGCACCAGCCGCTTCGGCAGCTGCAAGACGTTTTGAGCTAAATCAGCGACGTCACACTGCAACTGACGTGCGACCGACCCTCACCGTAACTCCATGCAATCCAGCTATATCCGTTCGAAAGGGCTCCTCTTTCCGGATAAGGAAGAGAAGGGTTCAGATAAAGCGTAATGCGTTGCTGCTCGGCACTTAGCCGTTTCGAGATCTGCTGAACCTTCATATGCCCAAGTGTAAGAACCTACCTCGTTAAGGTACACTTGTGTTAATCTGTCTATCCACAATTCGACCGTCTCCTTATCGTTCAGATCATTCTGACGCAATCCAAGTCTGCGTGCCCCGGCCACTGCATTGGGAATCCCTTCTTTGTTTCGCTTGATTACCCACGCGGATGCCTGGGATGCCAATTGTCAGCCCCCGGCAGCAGCGTCACTAGCTTCTCCTCGCTGTGAGTGAACCCACCTGGACGGCGGTTGCAAGCCATTCTTTCGCTGGGCGTAGGTACGAGGTGTAGTCCACGTTTATAGGGGTCTGAGAAGCATCCGTTGCCGCTCGATTCTTTAGCTTCGCAGCTTGCGATGGTCGTTTTCGACGTGGGTTGGGCATATTATCCGAATCCTTGTTATATTGTCTACGCATGTAAAGGGAAGGAAGGAAAAGAATGGAGAAAGGGAAAGATAAGGAAGAACAGAAACTGACTGCGGATCGTCGAGGTGAAAGCTGCCTTTCGGTTGACTGGACTAGCTTTGATTAGATCCTCGATGACACCTGGTAAGCGCGGAACATCTTTGATGATCAAGTGGGGAAGTGGGGAGGGGTAAACATGTGAGGATGAGTCACGGACCTATGTTGACTTGAGCGTTGATGCCTCTGACTATCGCACATGCAGGAAGCACCCCTATCATCCTCCACATTGCTTGTGATCCTCATCGTTAGCTTTTGACGTTATATCTTGCCGATCGGTCGTTGAAGTGAAGTCTTATTAAACTTTCGTGCGTAAGCGAGTATATGCAAGCGGGAGTCGTATTGACTTGATATCTGTACATATGGGACAGTACGCGATATATCATCTCTCGCTAAGGCAGAACTATGAGCATACTTGCAGACGTCCTCTTTTCCTCCTCCATTCGCAGCGAGATCCTTGTGGCAGCGAATCAGGACAGACTATCTTCCCTATCGCAACACTTCTTGATCGCCCGTGACGGCCACCTTACCGAAATTGAATAAGCGTGCGAACCGGTGTGAAGTCTGTATATCTGAGCACCATCACTGCTGGTCGCTTCTACGAAGATAAAGGCAAGTAATGAACCTTCAATACAGTACAGTCAATGGATTCTCCTCAAACGTGAACACGGCTCGGTCTGGTGCTAAATCTTCCCCACTCGAACAGACTGAAATGCTGCAGCAATCTGGCATGCATATGGCTTAATGACACTTCTCTTTATGGCACATTTCAGGCTTGAATCTCGATTGTTATCACATGTATGTACAGGTTGAATCTTCTATAATACAGAGCTATATCCAGTTGATACTGACCACCTGTGTCATATCCGTTTCATATCGATCCGCACCAGCACTTGCACCTTCCATCGCTCCACTGTAAACCTTTTGAGCTATATACACCTACTCGTTTAACCTCTCTCAGTCGTCTTGCGCATGCACAGCTTGGGAAGAGCGAACAAACCACCCGGCGGTCCATCCGTCTTGGGTCAAGCGGCTAGATCAGCAAGACGTCTGACTCCCGTGAAATATTGTTAGCACTCACAGCGCTCATTGAGCTTCTTGCCGAGGGCTCGGTAGCGAATACTGTCGATTGCGACCTCTGGATGAGGTCGGTGTTCGTTGAAAGGGATGCCGGCATTATTAGGCGGCGAGAATCGGACGACTGACCCGCCAATCTCCTCCACGCTGCATGCATGGCTTAGCTACCATATTGAGGTGATAGCCCGTTCCCTGAAGACTGGCCTTGTCGGGGAAAAGACATCGCACTCACAGAAATCCTACCCTTGTCATCAACTGAAAGGCGGAAAAAGAAAACTGGTAAGCACTGCAGTGTTCTAAGTGAGGACATCAGGAAGAGGTTATTCACCTTGTAAAAATCGTCCCACCGGATCTGTCCTTGGCTGTCTTCATCTCCGGACTCACTGAACAGCCTTTGGACCAGTCTCATTTGCTTACTAGTGACGTAGAATACCGGGTGCGTGTCGATTTTACTCTCAAAGTCGACATCGCCCACAGGATTCATTGCCGCCGTGCTGACCTTGAAGCAGCTAGCGGCACCTCGCTTCTTCACTTTGTTGGTGAGCTGTGTCTTGATCTCGTCGCGCATGTACTTGTGACCGGACCAGGCGAGGTAGGGCTGATCGAGAGGGTGCCAAGTCTCCGGGATGCCTTCAGAGTCTTCTATCTGCACTTCCGTTGTGGGTTGCCATTGCGGGTCATTGGGGCCAAGGAGTTCAACGAGTCCAAAAGCCTCGTCCAGATTCTTTCCGGTCGCTTTCTGAGCGATGGTATCCCAATGATGCCAAAATTGCTCGGCGGTGCTGATATCAAAGTGTCCGTTGTCGGGGAGGATAAATTTCGGTGGACTCTCCCTTGGGATCAGCTTTTCGAGCGGGTTGCTCGTGAAGGGTTTGCACCAGGAAAATATCGACTGCAATCCACCGAGCGACTCGTCGGGACTAGGCGGTACGTCGTCGTCTTGAATGATTATCAGGGGATCGCAATGGCAGGTATGTTCTACCAAAACGATGGACTTGATTGCTTCCAGAAGTTCTTCTCGCATCGCCGACTCGCCTACTCATATATAGAAACATTGGGTTGGTCAGCCGAACTCTGACTGCTTGAATGTTCAGGAGTACCAAGGGATCCCTCTCATGGGACGATACGTACCGATCAATTGCCGGTAGTAAGGGTGGACATATTTTGCCAGCTTGGGGTCTTTCTTCAGGCTTTGTTCATAAGCGAGGCCTGAAAGGATGTCGGTCAGCGAAGGAAGCTTGCTCGAAGCGTCAGTGGATCCGGTTACTGTACATACTGTAGAACCCAAATTTAAATTGGGCTAGAGTCGCATTCCTCATGCATGTTTCCCCAATGTCCTCGATATCATCTAACAGTCCGGCCATGCCAGCGAGGTTGTATTCGAGGAAAGATCGCTGGTGGAGCTGTTTGCGGGTCTCATCCAGAATGACCGATCTGTCGCCTCGCTTGTTAATCCAAGAGGCACCGTCCTTCTCCTGATACTCCTTCTCCTGTGTAGTTCGACAAAACATCCGATCTGGAATGAGCATTTGCGCCACCGTAAGATACATCACAAAAGCGAACTTACAGCGATTTTAAGATAGCGTGGGTCAATAAACTTTGCGAAAGCCTCTCGCATAATGCCTTTCTCGTACTCTCGCTGATCTCGCACCAAGGCGAAAAGAAACAGGAACTCATCCTTCATTTCCTTCGAGTGGGACATGGCAGCACTCGCTTTGCGTCCGCTGTTGGGCATGCCCAGGGTCATGAGACAGATGATGCTCTTGCACACCTGGACCCAGAAGTAGACCAGCTGGAACATATGACAGACACGATACGATATCATGTCGGTCTCGGCAGTCCTCGCTTCCATGGTGTTTTCGTTTCGTGCACCCGGGGCGGATTCAGAGACTCTTCGACTAACGGAAAATCAGCCATTCATACACCGGCGAGATGAAGGTGATCTTGAGAGACAGTTTTGGGAATCTCACCTTCCCTCAAGCAACTTGTTCGCGTAGCTGGCGAAGGCGCCCGGATCCGTTCTCCATTCCCGCAAAGTTGAGGTCGAGTATTCCAGCCCAGCTTGGGCGATCGTCCAGACGTCCGAGAGAGAGGCGACAGGGACTTTGGCACCTGCATATCGTGCAGCTAAGGCAGGAAACGTCAGTCCAGTGGTCCAATCGATTGTATCGAGTGCGGCTGAAGTGCGGTCACGTACCGAACGTCCATGAAATCCAGCTGTATCCCAGCGAAGGCTGTCCTCGAATCGGAAAGGCAAGTTGAGGATTGGTGTAAAGCTGAACTTTTCTCTGCTCCCACATTTCCTTACTCAATTGCAGTCATACATGTGAAGGGTACGCTTCAACATCACTCACGTAGTCTAAGTAGCTTCGACGTACTTTGTCATGAAGGAAGTGGGAATTCTGATGATCGTTAACCTCCTCCTCCTTGAGCTGTAGCTTATTCGCAAAGTAGATGAATCCTTGGCCGTGTCCGCGCACCGTCGCGACCCAGTCCAGTCCCTAAGAGAAAGGAACAACGTCTGTCAGTGCCGAACCTGGAAACATTGGACCATCGCTGGGCAGAGATTCGCGACGCTTACGTCTGTGTACACCTCTAGCCATTTCTCGAGAGGTAGGAGATATTGGGTGAAGTCGACGGATTTGGAAGCTTGAGGCATGGGGAGGGCGTTGACATCTGGAGAGTTTCCCGTTTTGGTCTTGCGTTTGTGTGCTTTGGACGGCATCTTGAATGTCAGCAAAGGATATGAAGGCGGATTAGCAGGATAGTAGGAAGGCGAAGAAGAAGTAAAAGTAAGGAAGGAAGATGAATTGGGTATTTAGCGGGTTACTACAATATGTGACTTGGTCTTGGGCAGGCCGTACTGACCCGGAGCCAGGAGGGAAGAAGGAAAGAGGCGCCAACTAGGCAATGTGGCCGCGTTGACTGTACTCGTACGTACAGACTGGATCATACTAAGTAATGCCAATCTTGATTCCGTCGATGGTTCCTGAGCGAGTGTTCTGGCCGATCACAAGTTGAGTGGGGGGAAAGTGGGGATCAGACCCTTATCCGAAGTTCCGCCGGAAACACCCCCCGCGTCAAAATCCCCGGACTAGCACAAAAACAAAAACAGACGAGATTGTTTCGACCTGGGTTATCTTTTTCAAGCGTTGTTCAACCTTTAAGATCTGTCATAATGTGAGACTCACAATCACTCTCGTGTGCTATCGATGTCAAACTGGCCCAGGATCACTGCTCAGCGGCTCGAGGATATCGATGTGCTGATACGCGATATTCCTGCTCGGAGTATACCGACGTTTGATGAGCTTTCGTATGACGATATCCTGGTGAGTCGCGCACCTATGTTCAAGTTCCAACTGCTGGTCAATGTTTAAATGTAAGGTGTACCTCTTGTTCTAGCATAAGCACCTGATACCCAACACGCCCTTCTTACTTTCCTCGGCAGCGACGTCCTCGTGGGCTGCAGTCCGTGATTTCCGGTTGACATCCACCTCGTCGTCATCATCGTCAACGCATCAACCGAACTTGACCGCTCTCAAGCGATATGCTCACCACATCGTACCGGTAGCAAACACTCTCACGCCCCAGTTCTCAGAATTTGAGCGCTCGGAACGACCACTGGGAGAGGTGTTGGACTTTTGGGAAAACGGTGATGAGGCTGGAGATGGACTGTATGTTAAAGATTGGCATCTGATGGCTGAAATCGAGGGGGAGGGGAGAGGTGTGGAGGAGGTATATGCTGTGCCAGAATGTCTGAGAGGTGAGTGGTTTAAAGCCAACATGAAGTCCATTTCTTGTGATCCACTCAGACTGCTTGTACCCCATCCGAAAGAGTGGTGTTGCTGAAAAAACAGCTGACTTCTGCATCGTGGGCACAGATGACTGGCTTAACCCACCTTATACACCCGGTCCTCGCCCGAGTGAGGATCACTCCTCTAGATCCCAATCCCAATCCCAATCGACCTCAACTTCAGACTTCAGATTCACATACATCGGCCCCCCATTGACATACACGCCGCTTCATCGCGACGTGTACGGCTCATATTCATGGTCAGCGAATATAGTCGGTCGGAAAGTGTGGTGGCTTTTCCCACCTGATCGCTTAGACGCCGTCAAAGATCGGAATGGGGAGCTGTTATTTGACGTTAGGGAGCTAGAAGGGGAAGGTGAAGGCGTCAAGATATTACAGGAGGAGGGCGAGATCATTTTTGTCCCTAGCGGTTGGCATCATCAGGTCGTCAATTTAGATTTTGTGAGTGGTCGATATTCTTCGTACCGTTCACACGCTGATACCAACCATGTCGCTCCGATTGATGATCGATTTCAGTGCATATCGATCAACCACAACTTCTTCTCTTCTCCGACTTTACCGCGGATATATGATACCCTCGTCCAATCGCAGAAACGCGTCGAAGAGTCGATCGCCGACGTCAAGGACATGATCATCGAGCGACTTGGATCAGAGGGGCACGAGTGGGAGGGGGAATGGGTGGAGGAGGTGCAAGGACTGCTTGAGCGAGACGCTGGTTGGGGATGGAGAGGGTTCTGGGAAACGATTGCGAAGAATATCAAGGTGAGCGCGATATTCGCATGTGCGACTTGGCGTCTGGATGAGGGCGACCACTGAAGTTTAGCTCGAATATTTTAGGAACCACCTGCAGCTAGTGAAATGTCACCAGGTTTGCGCGAGAGGAATGCATCGGTGCAGGAGACACTCCAGCGCTATCGGGCAAGACGGGAGTGGGACGTTTTGCCTGAGATCCGAGCTGTGGCTCTACAGTGCGATTCAGTATCTGACTACGACCTGGTTGATGCTTAGTATGCAGTTTTACTCCAAAGCTCCTTCACAGATATGATGCATCGACACACAAACAAACGGCGCTTTTGTTTGGGAATTCCGAAAGCCTAGATAAAGTAGCCTTCCATGCTATTGCTGCATCAACAAGACGACATGGCGCTTATTGCCGAACAATGGTTCTCACTAAGCTCGTTTAGAAGCATGTAGAGTACTGTGCAGTACCCGTGTTCTGTACATAGGTGACCGAAACGAACTCATGTATTGAATGGACGCAATGCATCGTGATTTGAACTCTCGAGGTCTGAAAGGGATCACAATGGCAATCGACGAACATCCTCTTCCGCCACGCTGCAAGAGCGCTACATACTCGGCATGTTAGTATGAAGTATTGTACGTTTCAAATCACGACCGATGCAAGCACAGATGTCGCGCTGTTGTGAACGCTGAGTGGTTGAGCTTCTTGTCTTGCTGCTTGTCTGGGTCCCGCGCTCAGGTAACCTAGAAACTACAAGGGGTATCGTGGTAGTTTCATTCTGCATACAACCTCATATTGGTGTTTACAGTACGATTATGGATATGTATATTTGGCTTAAGATAGGTCGAGAGGAGATTTTAGAAGAAATGAGGCCAAATATCGCGCGATTCATGATTTGGCGTTGATGTTAAGCCTTGACCTTCTTAGCGTCTCCTTCGATCACCTCTTCGGCCTTTCGCTTGCCTTCGGCACCGGCAGTTACTTGCACATCCGCATCATCAGCAGCAGGATCGAATTCCTCGTCATCTTCTTCGTCTCCCTCTTCGTCATCGTCATCATCGACCTGCTCAGTCTATTCGAACGAAACATGAAAAGGAAGAATCAGTAAACATTTTGTCAGCCATCTTCGAGGGATACCGATCAAATGGTGTTCGCCGTTCGTGTACTCACATTGTAGAAGTCGGTTAAAACCTTCTTGTGGTCTACTCCATCCTCTTCTCCATCATCGTCCTCATCATCTTCCTCTTCGTCATACTCTTCGTCATCTTCATCTTCGTCTTCGTCGTCTTCGTCCTCGTCTTCACCGTCGTCCTCGTCCACATCCTCGTCTTCGAAATCTTCGGCAGGAGCAGCAGCGGTGGATCCGGTAGGCTTGGTATCGGTAGCAGGTACTGACTCATCGGCCGCGTCGCCTGCATCTTCGGCGGCATCGGTGTCCTGTGAGTATTGATACATCATCAGTCATGGGGTACATGACGTGGGGTTAACACGGCTGGCAACGGCTATCGTATCTCGGGGACTCGATGGGGTAGACCTAGATATGTATCGCGTGATGGTGCATGATCATTGCACTCACGTCGTAATCACCCTCGGGATCTCTGTCTTCCACAGCGACGGCTGCGGCGGGATACGAAAAAAACGTTGTCAGCCTTTTAATTCAGCAAGCGGGGCCAAGCGGGCAAGAAGGAATTGAAGAACGCACGTTTCTGAGCTTGTTCCGCTGACATGTTCGGTTTGCGTTTCGCGTTTCGGTAGACACTGGTTGGGTATGGGGGTATGGCTGAAGGAAGAAATCAAGTTGGGTTGTTCGGTCGATATATAGGCTGGGCCTGATTGATCAATTCGAAGCTGTGTGACTGTTACAGTACACATATATATCGTTGATTCGCAGAGCGGTTGGAGCGATCGTACAGTGAGTGTACTCGAGTATACCTAGTCTAGTATAGGTGTACGAATCATGTCATGTCGTGGATTCCGGTATGGTGGTGCACGGTTTAACCATGATGCTGGTGCTGTTGATGATGCTCGAGTATGTAATATGTATATCACCGTATCTGGTAAGGTAAAGGGTTGCTTCTTACGATATAACTGTATATGGTGGAGGTTGACTAGTAAAATCAGGCACGGCGCCGCAACATTACGTGTGGATGGAGTATACCATACATATGCACACCGTGGGAGAGTGGAGAAGTGGAGGTTGGGGTACGAGCGTCAAGGTTGCTTCGAGCGGATCAGTTGATTAAAGTTGGATCAACAAGATACCGCACTGTGCAACAGTCAGAAACTATTCCTCGATATCGGGTGTGCAATCGCTATCTCTTCTCTGCATTTTTGAGGTCTCAGGAGTATCGCCCCGGTGTAGAATCAGAGTATTGTCGGGTATCATCATGTCGACGACAGCTGCTGGTCCCGCGCCGCCTATGACGGACTACGTCGATCTCGTTGGCTCTTTCCCTCAGTGGCACAATGAGCTTCGACAGGTTAGTGTGGGTGACCATTGAACTCGCGCGCAGAGTCGTAAAGCTTATCGACTGACTCGTGGTCATCAGGCAGGCTCAAGTACAGTCAAGCGACCTCAAGCGAAATATCTACCTGCACCTAGGCATGGACATACGCCTGATGGGTATTCATGGCTCGCTCAGCTAGGCGGTATGTACCATACATTCCAGTTTCCACTCTGCTCATTTGTCAGATTAGCCTGTGTACTCATGCTTGATTGTCATAGCTGCCGAGCTGCTTGGCTGTCCACCTCGGCAGTATTCACCCGCAGATATGCGGACGTCTATAGAGGGTATATTTGATTATTGGAATGGCAAGATGTTCACGCTTAGACAGAACCCCGGGGCATGTACGCAGTGTATCCAGGACGAGCTTGAATTCAAGTGAGTGATCGTCACAACAGTTATGACCTTGTTCATGAGCGCTACAAGGTCGAAAGCTGATCAAGTGAATCTACCTTTGTGTGTAGTATCAAGAACATCCCCCTCCTACCCGGCGCGCATGTCCCACCAACTGATGGCGCTTTCGTACAAACCAACGCAGTCCTTCGACCTCTCTCGACCAACATGACCACATACGTCCACGCGACCGAGATGAAAGACGCCTTAAACAGATTGGATCAAATGGGTGCTGAACAGTGGAAGAGAGGTGGAAAGGATGTTGAGAGGGAGATTGAATTTATCAGGGAATTGGCGGAGAAAATCGTCCAGGAGACTCGGTTGACGCTGAGGTTATATTGGGCTAGTGGGCCCGGGAGAGATCTTGTTCAGCTGAGCTTGGTGAGTGAATTTTACATTTGCATTCGCGAATCAACTCAACTTTTTTTTCTTTTCATTTCCCCCCTGTTTACCGTGAGACAGCCATTCATCTCATCGAAGGATGACTGGCAGCTGGAAAGCTGATGGGGTATTGATGGGACGCCTTTTGACGTAGTCGCGAACGTGGCAAGAATCGACCAACATCTCCAAAGACATACAATTGCATCTCACCAAATCGTTGGAGGATATTGCCACGGAAAGCCTATATGATGCTACTTTTGCTGCTTTCTGCTTACAGCCTGAGGAGAGGGGAAAATCGTACGGACCTTCAGACTTCACTCGATGTACGTTTGATCACTATATCGTCTCTGAGTGAGCTGAAAGAAAAGAACCTCCCGGCTGGCATCAAATACAGTACTGGCTTTTGAGCAAGCTTGTCGGACTGAAAAGGACCTCCCAGCTGAATATCCGTTCGCGATACAGATGGCACTTGGTGAGTGAACTCCGCCTTGTATCTCTCTTGAAATAGCGGTGATTCCCTCTGGACATCGCCACGTCCTTGGATGTAGCTTCATCAGAGATAGAATTTCAACGACGTACTTGATACTCTCGGTTTATAGTCCGCTTTATAGCCCCGCTGACACCTGGCTTTGTTTCGTACAGGCGAGCTCACCATGGCTCTCGAACTTTTATCTGAGCTACCACCACCTCCTCTCATCCATCCTGACATTCGGCATCCCAAGACTTACGCCGTCCGCCTGAACATCGCCCAATCAGCCGCCATTCAACTGTGTACCGATCAAACCCTTACCACGGTCATGACCGACCCATCCACAGCTCCTGAATGTGCTCCGATACTATGGCAGCGATTACAAGAGATCGTAGGCGAGTTTGCTGGCGAATTTGGCCTCCCGCTTGATTTGAGGGAGAGACTGTTCCCCTTCTTCTCTGATGAGGAGCAGGAGGCTCGATGGCAGCCTCGAGACGAATGGGGTCAGGCACTTTCGGAAAATATGGCTGTGCCAGCTGAGCAAAGGGGAGGAGAATCAGGGCAGCGAAAGGGAGCGCAGTTCGTGCTTGGAAAGCAGGCTTATATCTTCTTTACCGAGTTGATGGAAGAGGATGCGGAATGTGTAAAGCCTGAAGAGCTTCTCAAGGTACGTCGGCGTCACAGAGGCAGGCGACTGGTATTGTACGGGGTTGATGTTCATCGGTGTCTGAAATCTCACAGGCATATCGATCACTTGGATTCATGTGAGTTATCGCCCAGTAAGATCGCTACTTCCAGCACTACGATTTGGAGATATCATCTTTCAGTCGTAACGACTGCCATGAACGTGTTAATTGAACCTGTACTGACTGAACCTGCCGTAGATGCGAGTCTCTAGGCGGATCCTTCCTGCGTCTTGTGCCGCCTCAAAATGCCGGCGTACCATTTATCGTCCGACGGCCTGCTCCTGGCACTTGGCAAGACCCTGAGGGGTTTGAGATACCCATAGTCGGCATGGGTGAGGACATGAGACTCGCTTGTAAGTCATCGTTGTATCGCATACTTTGTGTTCATGCATCGTTTCCTTACTGGGTTAGCTGATATGAAATTTGTTACCCTTGATCATGACTCCATTCCTTTGTACGTGCGGTGGGCGGTGATATAGACGGCTGGACCAAAGACTGGTTCGCCCTCAACGACGGCGAGACCTTTGATGCCGATGAGGTGGATGATGAAGTGGATGAATGTAGGAAGGGCGGATTCATTTTCAACGCTATCACGGGTCAAGTGAAACGCACTTAAATCTGTCTTCATATCCGTTCGGATGATAAAGTAAGACTGCTGTTGCTGTTGCTGCGACATGGACAGTAGATAGCCGATGGCAGATAGCATGCAGTCCAGTATGACATGCATCCTAGCCACTGGATCTTCTTGGGCAGATCTCGCATGTCATGCTATGCCATGCACAAAGTCTGACACCTCTTCTCTGGAATCTGATTGATTGACATTGAACACGCCCGTGAACAAGTGACAGGAAATTAATCATAAAGCTGATTAAAAATTGATAGAAGGGTCAATTAGGATAATGTTGTAATGGTGCTCTATTAAGGTTTAACTTGACTATGCGGGTGTGGGGTCAGGGGTTTTAGCTTGAGCGTGTCAGGTGCGCTTGGGTGGGTGTGCTTGGGTGTGATCGGTTAAATCGCATTTGAACTCGCTCGCACGCTCACTCGCTCGTTTGACGCGACACGACACGGATTGGATTGGATTGGATTGGATTGACTGACGCACCGCACCGTGCACAAAGACAAACTCACTTCACTACCTGTCTACATGGAAACACCAAACCAAACGTTTGATATCATATATATCTAGACTACAACATCACCACTCTGAGATTCTGATTCTAGTAATACCCCCCACTGTCCATCAGACGACGCCACTAGTAGATATCATAATTCACAAAGCACGAGGACTTGTGAAACTTCGCTCGCTGATTTAGAACACTAGATCACACGAATCAGGCAAGCGTTCCATTGGCTGCAGTTCGTCTCTCCTGCTCTTGGTGGACCTAGTGAAAGCGATTGCATAACCGCTTTTCATCCCCGTCCCCCTCATCCCAGCTATGTCATACCGACCCCCTGGCCAACAGCAGCAGCAGCAGCAGCAGCAACAGCAACCCGGCCCATCAACTTTCAACTCCCAACCGAATATGCTCAACCCTTCTCAATCTCAAGGCTTGGCTGGCCAATCTGCCGGTGGTCAACCTTCAGCTCAAGCGCCAGGTAGAGTCTCTCCTATGCCAATCGTACCCTCCGTCTCGCAACCTAATCTCGGTCAGCCAGGTTCGCTTCCTTCGCAGGGGAGTTCAGGCTCGCTCCACCCTGCGCAGGCTCAATCCTCTTCCGGTCAAGCTGGTGCTGGTGCCGGTGCAGGCGATAAGGGTCCAGACTATGTCTACTTTGAGAGAAGACCCAAGGAATTCGGAGAGAACACACAGGGCAAGGCTATGGCTGCTAAGATGAAGTTGGAGCTTTATTACAAGGAGGCTGTTGAGGGGGTCGTCGGGAGGAAGGAAAGGTAAGTGCTCACATTATGACCAAGTCTCCCCTCGCGGACAACCTCATCTCGGTAATCATGTCAAATATAGATATATATATGTACACCTTCTGACATTTACGTCTGTAACAGACGTACGGCACTGGAGAAACAGCTAGCTGTAGACGCGCTCACCCCGGACAACCTCAAGGCTCGACAGCTGTTAGCGCTCGGACGAAGAGAGAGCAAGTGAGTGCGACCCTCCTGTGGTGTGCGACTATAGGACTACCATCCACTCTCTGCAAAGCTTATGTTCTTTCTTCCCTTATCCAACTTCAGCTTCCTTCGACTCCGCCGCACTCGAATTGGATTAGAAGATTTCCGAACCGTCAAAGTCATCGGTAAAGGCGCTTTCGGTGAAGTTAGACTCACGCAAAAGGTCGATACGGGTAAGATTTACGCTATGAAGACTTTGAAGAAGAATGAAATGTTTAAAAAAGATCAGGTGGGTGGAAGCAGTATTCCAAGCTCTCGGCTTGGCTCTATGTTGCCTTGCTGACTCTATCAATGTCCAAATTGCAGCTCGCACACGTCAGAGCCGAGCGAGACGTGCTCGCAGAGAGCAACTCGCCATGGGTCGTTCAGCTGTATTACTCGTTCCAGGATACTCAATACCTCTACCTCGTTATGGAGTTCTTGCCCGGTGGTGACTTGATGACTATGTGAGTTGAACTTTCCGCGCGTGACTAGGTGACATGACACATGTTCGCCAATGACATGGCCGAGATCTGATATCCGCTTTTCTCGAATTCTCGAATGTAGGCTCATCAAGTACGATACATTCTCAGAAGACGTTACCAAGTTTTACATGGCGGAATGTATCCTTGCGATCGAAGCTGTACACAACCTCGGATTCATCCATCGGTAAGTTGACGTCTTCCACATCGTGTGCACATGCGTCAGGCAAGTGCCAGATCACTCAAACTGTTCTGTGCTCGCTCGACGGTTCGTAGAGACATCAAGCCCGACAACATCCTTATCGATTCTCTCGGCCACATCAAACTATCCGATTTCGGTCTATCCACCGGTTTCCACAAACAACACGACTCGTCATACTATCAACGTCTGTTAGGTGGCGGTGATGTATCAGGGAACAACACCACGCGAGGACATCAGGGTGGTGGCAACGGTGGTGGTGGTGGTGGAGCCGGAGCGAGGAACAGTGTCATGGTCAATGCTATCAACTTGACCATGACTTCCAAGCAGGACATTGCCACTTGGAAGGCCAACAGAAGGAAGTTGGCCTACTCTACCGTCGGAACACCAGACTATGTGAGTGCTGAGGCATTGCAACTTGTCTACGCTCGGGACTGCTACCGTACGATTCATTCGTATTTCACATCCGGGTGCATGCGATTTGATGCTGATCTGTATCCGTCGCCTTTCTGTTCAGATCTCCCCTGAGATCTTCCTGCAGCAGGGTTACGGTAAAGAATGCGATTGGTGGTCACTCGGTGCGATCATGTTCGAGTGTCTCGTCGGTGAGTGGATCCATTCCAACAGTCGCATGAGCCTTGAGTCTCGGCAGCTAATCCGTTGTCCTTCAATCTTACGCTTGATAGGCTACCCTCCCTTCTGTTCCGAAAATGCGCATGACGTGTACCGAAAGATCATCGACTGGCGAAATCACCTCTACTTCCCTGATGATGTCCACCTCAGTCGAGAAGCTGAAGATTTGGTCAGGCGGTAAGTTTGATCGACAGTCTCATCTCCGCGGCATATAGTGGTCAAAGCTGACGACATTTGCGTCACAGCATGTTGTGTGAAGCGGATAAGCGAATGACTGTCGAGCAGCTCAAGGCGCATCCAGTGAGTGAACCATCATGACGAAAACCCCACTTTGATTCTGAGCCTGACTCATGATTCGTCTTAGTTTTTCTACGGAGTCGACTGGACCACGATCCGAGATATCGATGCGCCCTTCGTGCCTCACTTGCGAAGTATCACCGACACGTCCTACTTCCCCACCGACGAGCTGGATCAAGTTCCAGAAGTTCCGCAGGGCGCCGATACGGGCAACGACGCCAAGAAGGACCTTGCATTCTTGGGTTACACGTAAGTCTGCGTCTCCATGTTCAGTCTCCCACTTGTAATACATATCGTGTCCAGTCATGTACCCCTGGATTTGTATGGCGTTACATTTGCTCCGCCAGCAAACACCCACTGACGTGCTTTTTGTCTCGCAGTTTCCGACGATATGAGATGCTGTAGAAAGCGTTTCCCAGGTATCACGGGATGTGACTAGGTAGAAGGTTAAGGACAAGAAAGGAGGGTTACGGAGGTCATGATTCAAGTTTATGAACCCGCTATTTGAGTTGAGTAGCGATGGGTATATTGTTTATATTCGGTTACGGTCGTGGAGAAGCATGTTTATGTATCAGGTTGACTTGTATTACAACAATATCTCTGATCTCTGTGGCAAGGGAAAAGTGGGCGTAGCCTGATTCGAATGTGGTGATGATGATGATGACACCGACGTTGGTGGAGGTGTTGTTGAAGGTGACGATGATGGTGTATGTGTTTGTTTGTGTGGGATTAATTGATGGGAGTCACTCAACGTGGAGTTGTTATGATTGAGTACATGTACAATGTGCATCCGTGTGAGTCCTCAAGTCGATCACAATCTGTACCCGCGTCCTCATGCCCTCGTATCCTCGTTCGACGCGTTGAGACTTTTTTTTTTCTGTTCTCTTGTCATCATTCTTCCCTCCACACTATACCAACATCGCTGACCTATTTCGCTTCTCAGCTCATTCGTTATAAAGCGCATTCAGCTTCCACTGATTTATTTACCCTACTACCGTCTTCTCGAAAACAACCTACAGTGCCTCTCAAACACAGATATCGTAATACTGGTATTGGTCACACCCAGACCTCGGAACTCATCATGATTGCCTCCTTCCCTCTCTCGCTGCTTGGAGGCTTCGGGCCGATGGACACGCTCTTCGGCGCGTATCCTGCGATGTACGATACCGTCCGATTCTTCTTCGCTGGAATTTTCTTCCACCTCATCAGGAGATTCGTTTCATTCCTGTCCTATATTCTTCATCGAGGTGAGTTCCTCGCTAGACGCCAAACGCCAAACATATGTACTTCAGTGCTTCTCTATGGCTTACGACCATTGTGAGAGGTTGGAGCTCGACCGTGGAATTCTCACGTCATCAGCGAAACATCCTATGTACATATGTACAATATACTGTAGCGTACGTATCTGAGCTCATGGCTAATCACGAGTGTCTTCTTGTTCACAGGCTTCATGATCACTGCCAGAGTACCAGACAATAACGAGGCGTTCGATTGGATCTCCCACTACATCTCGCTGTCGCTGCAAAACACCGCCGGCGCCGCCGGATCATCTTCAGCTTCAGCCTCACCCACAGCTTTCTCCAACCTGAACCACAAGGCGACTACTGGCATAGCGAAAAACAGAATCCGCACTGCCGAAGGTGTCGGTGTCGGAATCCGACAGGATTACTCCCTCCGTTCATTCATACTGGAAGGTATTTGGCCGACAGGTAGATCTGCACCTAGGGATTTGTCTTTGGTTGTAAAGAAACAACACCCGACCAATTCTTATTCCCTCGAAGCTCAGATGAGGGGTCTCTTCCTTCCTGGATTGGATGGTCGTGGAAGGAACAGCGGCTATCGAGCAGGGTTGGGTGATGAGGATGATGAGGAAGGTGAGGGATTATTAGGTGGCGCCAAGCTTAACCTCGCACCTAGTCCCGGTAAGTGAGAATTACATCTTCATGGAATGGCTGCCCTCCCTGCGCCTTTCGATTGCTTGCCACCACACGAGAATGCTCTGTCATCTGTGCTGTCGGTTGCTAATACTTGAATCGACCGAATCTAGGCATGCCTCAATACATCAAATTCGAGGGGCATACCATCAAGATCGTCTTCGAGAAGGTGCAAGGATCGCCCACGCAGCCCGAACAGAATACTATCATCTTGTCGTCAGTGACGATCGCAAGCTGCGAAGTTCAAGCAAGAGCATTGCAGTTGACATGGCATGGCTGACGAAGTCTGTATTGTCACGCTCTGCCTCGACTCAATTCGTCAACTGTCACATAACCAATATCCTGTACTTACATACATACATACATACATACATACATACGGCATCCAGGACGCACTTCGCCACCCACAAGCTCTTCATATCCCTCCTTCGAGCCGCGCAAAAGGCGTACCTCAACAACACCGAGCAGCGAACAATGCTATTCAAAGCAGATTCCCTCTGCAAGAGGTGGCAGCGATCCAGAGCGAAACCCATTCGACCATGGAACAGTGTGATTCTTCCCCCAGGTGTGAAAGAGTGGATCTACAACGATGCGAAAGAGTTCATGAATGAACAAGCATTTTATAGAAAGAGGGGTCTGCCGCACAGAAGAGGATATCTCTTCTATGGGGTACCGGGTAGCGGCAAATCCAGCTTGAGTGAGTTTCTGCTGGACCAGAGAACCTTATCTCGGCAGTGACAAGCGCTAACTAATTAAACGATCCGCGTTGTTTCTGTTTTCAGTCAGCGCTCTCGCTGCCAAGCTCAAGCTCGACATTTATGTGATCAACCTGGGCAGTCCAGTGTGAGTGCTGTCTATCATCGATCTGGTTCGGCTGTTGAATGGCATGTCCATAGCAGCCGGAACACTGAATCATTTGAAGCGAGTCTAAGTTGGTGATACGCTGACGATCTTGGGTGTCCACTCATACCAGGTTAAATGACGACTCGCTGACTGATCTTCTCACAAACTGTCCTGACAGGTGCATACTGTTGATGGAAGACATGTGAGTGCCTTCTAACCTTTCAATCGACCTCGACTCGGAACTGACCGAGGTCGCTATTCGGATCAGCGATTGTGCCTTTGACAGCCGAGGTGACCAGCAGATCTCTATGGTCAATGACAATGGTCGACTCAAGCAGGCACTGAACAATGAAAGCGCCCTTTCGATCTCTGCGACTACTTCTGACGACACGACAAGCTCGTCTCCGACCAATGAGACTAACAACATGCCGCCAACACCCTTGAGTGCTGCTATGCCATTGGATCTCGATCTCATCCTGGCGAAATACGCCAAGGCGGCTCCTCCACAGGGACGAAAGATTGCACACGCTATAAATAAGAAGCCTGGCGGTCCCGACAAACCATCCGGAGTGACTTTATCGGGCCTGCTCAATGCACTCGATGGTGTAGCTTCGAGTGAAGGGAGATTGCTTTTCTGCACCACCAACTGGAGGGAAGATATTGATCCGGCATTGGCAAGACCTGGTGAGTGCAAGTGCTCCGGTCCGGTGATTGTTCTACAGGTTCAAACACAGCTCATTCAGCTCACGCACGTTGTACGGATGTGCCGGTCGGTCTGCAGGGCGATGCGATGTATGGATCGAGTTTAAGCACGCCACTCATTCTCAAGCTCGAAACCTTTTCATGCATTTTTACGACAAAGAGCACGATTATTTGCCTATCAAGACGCTTGATGTCGGCAAGCCATGCGCCTACTCGACCAACAGCGAGAAGCCACAGCAGTCCTCTCATGGAGCCGTTGGCGCTTACCCCAATGGTCGACAGACCGATTTGCACGTGGAGAGGTCTCTCGAAGGCGAAGCGAAGTCCGAAAAAGAAGACATCAGCGTCAAGCCAGATATCACGTCTAGCTCCGCCGCCCAGCATCAAGCACCTCCCAATGGGGGATCCTCCTCAACGGCTGAAGAAGACATTAACAGCTTCATCAACCAATTCAACGCGCCGAGCCCCACCAGCAAAACCTTCACCGCGCAAGAAATCGAAACTTTGGCCAAAGCGTTCGCAGATGCGATCCCCCCAAATCGGATTTCTGTCTCGGCGCTCACTGGATACCTGGTCAAATACAAGCGCAGACCTGATCTGGCTGTTGGTTGTGTTGGCGAATGGGTCCAGAGTGGTTGTGCCCAGGATCCAACGGCGACAATGAGAGGAATTGACTTGAGTGGGAATGGTAGTTCGGGTGATAGCACGGATGAAGACTCCCTGCTTGATAATTGATTGAGCACGAGTGTATGATGTGGGTAGAGTATATTTCGATAATGGATGCTCTTTTGTAAACACAACATGTTTTGTATAGTACAGTCAGTACATGGGCGCAGCAGGAAATATATAGCTTGTAAATAAAATGCAGTTCATGACTCACGCTACAGTACGTTGTGTCATCCTTGTCGGGTTGAACCCTGTTCCTATCGACTCGGAGAATAGGGCGATTTGTATTGCATTCGTTGCATGTTCATGGTGTTGATGACGCTCGGTGTCACATTGGCAACGTGTTATACACGACTCCAAGGGGCGATGAGCACAAGAACACGCAGAGTCACGAAGCACTCATCCTATCGGTTCTCGTACTTGCTTTCATCACATCACAAATCCCATTGAAGTTGAAGAGGTACTGGTGCTCTCAGTCCGTTGAGCGTTAGCTTACTTCCCTGCTAACTGGTTCAAGCTACACCCTTGTACCCCTTCATCCTTACTAACAATTACAACGAACTCTGGATTGCTTGTCCACAGATTCACAAAAGTAGAGTACTCGTACCTCTTCGAGGCATCACGGCCTCATAATACTATACAGTACAGTCCTGGGTGCTATACGCACACTCCATAGCGCAAGTTCAATAACAAACGACAGAACCGAACCGGCACAATGATAAACCCCGCCTCGATATTGGTGTCGGGTATCGACAGCTTTCACGGGACTCTTCGAGCGTATCCTGGTTTATATGATACACTTCGATTCTTCCTCGCTGGGCTGTTCTTCGACTTCACCAGACGATTTGTAGCTTTCGTCTTCTCCATTTTTAGTCAAGGTGAGTCAATGTCAGCTTGTTTGATCCGCGACGCTATTGTTCGGCCTGAATCGTGTCGGTCACGAATTTACGATCAACGTGTTGCAATACGAATCTTTCGGTTTACAGGTTTAACAGGGTTGCTGAAATATCTTGCTGATCGTACTGCACATTGTTTACCTTGTGGACTTCAGGCTTCACTGTCACCGCCAGAATATCGGACAATGAGGAGGTCTTCGATTGGGTATCGCACTATATATCCCTCTCACTACAATCCAAGACTCCCGACGCTAACGCTATCTTAACAAACGGAAACAGGAACAAGAACAAGAACAAGCTTCATCAGAAGCAATCAGCCGGTGGAACAAGCGGAACAACCCGACAGGATTATTCTTTGAGATCGTTCATACTTGAAGGTATATGGCCTACGGGCCGGTCAGCACCGAGGGATATTCAGTTGACGACGAAACGATTTCATCCGTTGGACCATGATGACTTTGATCCTCATTTCGGGGGCGGGGGCTGCATACCTCCTCCTCCTCCTGCTGGTGGTGGCGGGAATGGACGTTCAGGATGGGATGATGGGGATAGTGATGATGGTGGAATCAGGAACGAGGACGATGAGATGGATTGTGATGTTGATATGGGGGTGAATGGAATGGTTGATAATGTCCAACTTGATATGACCCCTAGTCATGGTGAGTACTCGTACAGTACATAACGTAGGAATACTGCAGGTCACCATCAGCCAGCATATCGATTCGAAACGAGTGAGATCAAGCATGGAAAGGTTGAGCTGGGCTGACGCAGATGTGATGTGATTGACTGACTTGTATCTCTACGTATAGGTATTCCGTAATACATCAAGTACAAGGGTTATACGGTCAAAGTCGTCTTCGATCGACGACAAGATATCCCTGGACAACGGGAGGAAACGTGGATTGTCATGTCGTGAGCACAGTGATCCCGCTGTACAGTAATGTCCATCACGGAAGACTCCCTTCGGCACGACATCGTCGTCCGGGTCAAAAAAGGAAACAACATTCAAGGGTAATCGCAAGAAAACTGACCACTTTTCTGTTGTACGTTGCAGGACGTACTTCGCTACCCACCAACTATTCATATCACTCGTCCGAGCCGCTCAAAGAAGCTTCGGAACCAAGACCACCCGACGCACAATGATCTTCACGACCGATCCAATGGGTGTTCTATGGCATCGATCCTCGGCCAAACCCATCCGACCTTGGAACTCAGTGATCATGCCTCCCGGAATCAAAGAATGGATCTACAATGATGCGAGGGAGTTTTTGGCCGAGAGAGAGTTTTATTCCAAGAGGGGATTACCTCATAGGAGGGGGTATCTGTTTTATGGAGTTCCAGGTAGTGGTAAATCAAGCTTGAGTGAGTTTGAATCTGAGTTTCAGTCCATTGGCATATACAAATCTACAAATTTCAGGCTGAGGTTCCACATAGCTGACAATCGGTCTTTGTTCGTTGGTCGTCGCTGCTCTTCCTTTCACTGCACGAGTACTGTACATAGTCAGCGCGTTAGCCGCCAAGCTCAAGCTGGACATCTACGTGGTCAATTTGGGAAGTCCATTGTGAGTTGGCCTCTTTCAGCCTTTCGGACGGTCAGACTATGCCATGCCACCATGAATGATGTGTGCTGAGTTTGAGTACACACGTATGTACACACTTTTGATCGATTTCGCAGGCTGAATGACGACTCGCTCGCCGGATTACTAGCTACTTGTCCAGCAAGGTGTCTGCTGCTCATGGAAGACATGTAAGTGGCTCTACGCTTTACCACCAGTTATAGACGGACGTCGTTGTAAGCCGGGGAAATTTACAGTAGAAGCGTCTAACTTTTCACTTGGTATGCAGCGATTGCGCCTTCAGCAATCGAGGTGAGCAGAAGAAGAGCAACAACAATAACGACAAGGCGTCCACCTATGATCACAACGATGAGAACCAAGACCAAGAGCCCGATGCAGATGCAGCGGATGAAGCCGAGCAGGACCATCCTTCTTCCGCTTCAGAAGGAGCAGAAGAAGAGGAGAACCCAGCCTCGCTTCAGAGAATGGACGCAGCATCATCATCTTCAGACCAGCCACCTACACCCGTCAGTGCAGACCTTGTTGCTGAAGATCGTGCAGATGACAGCGCCATGCAAGTAGCTTCCGCCCCAAGGATCCTGCCTGCTCCAGCTCCTGCTCGAGTTCCAGCTCGAGCTCGATCGCGAGGTCGCGCGCACGCGCACGCACATACGGACCTTGGCCCGAATCATGGCGGCGATGTCAATAGGGCTCGAGGTGTGACTTTGTCAGGGTTGCTCAACGCGCTTGATGGTGTAGCTTCGAGCGAGGGGAGGCTGTTGTTTTGCACGACCAATTGGAGGGAGAATATCGATCCTGCACTTTCTAGGCCTGGTAAGTGGCGATCACACCGCTCATACGAGATACTATACTGGGCATATATCTGGACGTTTTCCATATCCTCCACCCATGCCGGATTCCAGAAGCTGATGATACATGAGTCCATCGTTTGATCTTGTCCTGGTTTTTTTCATAGGTCGATGTGACGTATGGATCGAGTTCAAGCACGCGACTCAATCTCAGGCCCGAGACCTATTCATGCATTTCTACGACGAAGCGCACGAGCGGGAGCCATCGTCAGCGCATTCGAATTCGAAACAAGATTTGTCGGACGAGACAAACGACAAGAATACGAGTAAGCAAGAAAAATCGCCAATAGCCGAAGCCGAAGCCGATCCGAGTGCTACAGGAGATACAGAGACAGATAGCCACGATCATGAAAAGTCCCATGATAGTAGTAATAATGACGGCGAAGATTCTCCCGACTGCGATGTCTTGATCAAGCACGCGCAACGCGCATCGAACCAAGTGCCCAGCGGTAATGGTAAAGGTATCAGTCGTCCCAAACCGACAGAAGAAAACGGCGGTATGGGCAACATCACCCAATTCAACGCTCCCAATCCCGCATCAAAATACTTCACTCCTGCCGAAATATTTGCTTTTGCAAAAGAGTTTGCATTGAATATTCCGGAAGATACAATCTCCGTCTCGGCTCTCACGGGCTTTTTGGTGAAATATAAACGTAGGCCCGATTTGGCTGTTAGTGCTGTAGCAGAGTGGGTTGAAGGAGGCTGTGCGCAGGATCCTACCATGACTAGTCTTAGGGGTGGTATGGGTATAGCTGGTGGTGGTATGCCATTCGATCATCCACTTGCCCGTCCTCTTCCCCGAATCTGATGATATGGTGTCATTGATGGAGTATTGCTTCACTACATGATCATCAAGTATGACAAAGAAACAGTTGTATATACAAGAAGTAATGGTTCTTGTGGATAAATAGTCATTGTACATACATCGCCCTGCCAGATACTCGTACCGAATATGCAACGTTCATGTGTAGAGGTGATCAATCGCTACATATATGGCCCCTCAGCTCTGTGCGGAAAGTCAGTCATACAGTAGTACACAACCTTGCTTTCATTTATCGATGATAGATTATCAAATTTTACTTGACATCAATTCATTCTGTGTGGCTTTCGTTCATGATACTTTCTTCCGTATATCCTCAGATGGAGGCTACTTACTGAATGACATAGTAACACAAAGTCTTTATGGAGCGACAGTACATGGGGAGATTGAACAGTTTTAAAAGGGGCGATGGAGAAGGAGGGGAAAGGACAATCCAAATAAAATAAAAAAGAAACAAACAAAAAACGTCATGCTTCCTGGGATTGACGATCAGAAAGTCTGTTCTGTGTCATCCTCAGGTCAGATAGGATGAGACGGAACTAAGAAGAGTGGGAAATGACGAGGTTAAGGACGGGAAAGAAGGAGAATGCGGTTTGAGAAACAGGGCGAAGTGAAATAATTCGAGAAGGTGGAGATCAGATTTCAATGAAGTGTAAATGACAGTGATAGTGGCCAATCCAGAGAGCCGGCGTTCTAGCCATGATAATATCATCTTCCTTCTGATGACTCGACTCTACTTTCCATCGAAGAGGACAAAGCCGTCCCGCTTAGTCTCGGTCTCGAGAGCCGAGCGAACCGTAGACGCCTCGACCGTCGGGACCGTGGCCGACAGGCGACTGGACCCACCATTCGGGGAGAGTCCAGGGTCCAGTCTCCTCGTGAGTGTGGAGGAAGAGGAGAAGGTAAGTGAAGCCGATCTTGGCGGCACTGCAGTGGATCAAAGTAATACGAAAATCATCATCTATCAGCCTGCCGTCGCTGTGTGCGGCTCGACCCTCGTGATCAAGGATCTGGATGAAATATGACATGAAGTGGGCCCACAAACACTCACACATCGAGAACACCGTAGGCGATGATCTCCGCGTTCACGCTGATCCTGTTGGCGCCTTCCGAAAGACCCCAGACGATAGGGTAAGCAGCCCACAGCCTGAAGGACAAGATGAAACAGCAGTAGCATTTCGTCAGACAAGATCATGTAGAATTCACAACTTCCGTAGTACATCTGGTTTTCGTATAGGGTTTCAACTCACAAGAAGGTCATGGCGGTGAGCAGGGTGAAGAGACCCTTGGTGCTTCGAGGTCGATTGTTGGCGGCTACAGTATGACCGAGATGAGCATTTTATAAGATGATTTATTGATGAGAGAAACGGAATCGGACATACCTTTAAGACCGTTGGAGATGAGGACACCCCAAAGAACGAGGAAAGCAAAGGTGCTTACGCCGAAAAAGATCCACCTGGCTCTCTCGCCAACAGCGTACCTCGCAGGGGTAAGTGAGCCAAGAAGACCAGTGACCACCATGAAGACGTCAATGAGGATGACGGCCAGGGTATTGGCTGGGGAGAGACCGGCGAGGGAAGCGAGCGAGAGCAAGAGAAGAGGAGTGGTGAAGAGCCAGTCGATGTATCGGGCGTAGAAGACCTGTCGAAGCCAGATGTGAAGGGTCTCCTTGGCGCCGTGAGCGGGAAGTGGGACGTAGGTGATTCCGATGTTGGCGGCCATGGCGAGGTATGAGACCATGGCGATGGTGAGAACGAGGGCGGAGACGCTGAAGTATGTTTGAGTTAATGTGGTCAGCCTTGACATTTCGGTGTGCAACAATGGGAGATCATTAAGGGGCTCAAACACCAGAGTGGATAGGCATGTGAATGTGTGTCCGCTCAAATACTGTCGGTTGGAAGTTGTGTCAAACTGCCTTGCGTGGGTGATGATTCACTCACCCATGGAAGTATCGGTTCCTCTTCTCAGTCCTGATAGTCATGAGCAACACACCGGCGAGGCCAGCTGTGAAGAGGGCCCAGATAACCCAAAGGGCGGTCGTGCCAGTGTGAGTGGCGTGATGGAGGTGAACATCGGGGGTAGGCTGAACAAGGGATCACAGAGACATGGTTCATAGATTAGCCAGTGATTAAAACGATTCACGACAGACATGTACTGTATTAATGATTGGAGGATAGGGAGAGAGCTACTCACGAAAGTCTGAGTGGGCAAGGGAAGGTGTCCATGACTACCTCCATGGTGACTGTGAGTATGGGTACCCCCGGGAGGGTTGACCGAGATGGTCGTGGTGGGGATGGGAGCGATCGAAGTGGGTTTGAACTGAGCGATGAAGTCCATCTTGCTAGAAGTCTTTGACTTTTGAGGCTATGAGAGCTATGAAAGAAGAAGAAGAACGATTAAAAAGGTGGTGGCGAGACGAGGTAGGTCGTTGATGATGATGATGGAGAAGGATAAAGAGTGATAGGAGAAAGGATAGAATGGATGAATTCGCTTTCGCTGGCGTGTGCGGTACTCGAGTACTCATTTGAGTCACATGTTCACCTGTTCACCTGTTCACCTGTTCACCTGCATTCCTCCCTGATATGATATCGCGTTTCTCCTTGAATCACTCCTCGAGTCACTCCTTTGAGTCACTCACTGCTCACTGCTCACTGCTCATCCAGGCATCCAGGCATCCAGGCATCCAGGCACCGCAACCATATGCAAATGCGCACTCTACTAGCTCTGCATACAACGTCATCTCTTCTGTGGAGGCCCCACAGGATGTCGCATTCCTGGGTGACATCATTTCACTCGATGTCATTCGAAAACACCAAAGACGCGTCCACAATGAACAAATGCACAAACGCACAAACGCACAAACGCACGTTCCCATCCTAATGCCCAGTGGCTACCTTGGCTATTATTCACACGTGGACATTATCCACCAGTAACGCCAAGATGCATGACACTCGTACTCGTACAGAATCGTCTTTCAACTTCAATCAATGGACCTCATACTATCGTACAGGTACAGAATATACAGGTACAGAATGCTTACGGTGAGACCGAGACGAGACCTCAGCACCGCTCTTCAGCGTGGTGTTAGGTCCTCTCTGGAATCCACCATCAATCCATTTCTGAACGTCATCGACAGCTTGTCTGGGACTCCGCTTGTATCGCATCAAATATCCTTGGAGAGCTGAGACGGATATCACCCCTTCAGGAATGAGCAGGCTGAACCTCTCTGCCAGATTGATCAGGTGCTCGTCTTCGTCTTCCGCCTGCTGATCGGGATTAATGATCTTGGAATTCTTCTCGGAGGTGAGAGGGGAGGTTAAGGTAGACTGCTGCGGGGAGCTTGAGTGGGAACGATGTGGTGGTTCTGAGCTGTAAAACTGAAGGAACACCTCTCTAGTTTGGGAGATTGTCATGTTCCCAAACTCGACGCAGACGTCACAGCGACCTATTGGTTGTTGTTTACCGATAGCAATGTCAATTAAACACCGGCAAATCATCATCAGTATCATCACTGACTGGCGATGTACAGGCGGACGATATGCTTGGGGTATTGACATACCTGGTCTCAGCAGTGCTGGGTCAATATGGTCAACCCAGTTTGTCGTACAGTAGAACAACCTTCCCTCGCTCGAAGCAACGCCATCAAGCGCGTTCAACAAGCCGGAGAGGGTCACACCAGCGTTGAAACCACCGAGATCAGGAAGTGGTGTTGGTTGATGTCGATGTCCCGAAGGCGACGAGGACGAGTCAGACGAAGAAGAGCTTGATGAAGCTGACGAGGAACTTCTTTTCTTCTTCTTCTTCTTCTTCTTCTTCTTCTTCTTCTCCTTCTTCAGCGTCTTCTTCCTTTTATCCTTTAGCCCCTTCCTCTTGTCTTTTCCGTTAGCAAGATCGCCATCGGACTTGGTCATGGCCGTCGAGTCGACATTGTTTCCTACCGCAGAGAGGCTGGATACCTTGGGGGGAAACTTTGACTTCTTTGGCTGCGTGACGGAAGTACGAGTAGGGTCGAACGCTGATTCCGGTTCGATCGAGACGGAAGACGGAATCGATAATCGTACTGAAGTGGACGACTCCGAGGAAGACGTTGGGGAAGTAGCAGAAGAAGACAGGGACCTCGGCTTGGACTTGAGCTTGGACTTGGACCTTGTCTTTGACTTGAACTTCGACTTTGCTTTTGATCCGTGTCGATTAAGTGTCTCACGATTACCGAACGCGCAATCACTGACAGTGCAAGTTATCAATCAGGAATTGCGGTCGTTTGAAGAGCGTGTCAAGCCGGGGAAGCCGGGGAAGGCAGTACTAAGAAGATAGCTGAGCTCTCACTCACATGTCTTCCATCAGAAGGATGCATTTTGTAGGACAGGCTTGCAACAGATTCTGCGGGGTCGCATCGTCAATACTGAATGGGATATATATGTGTCAGTCGCTGATACATAATCACGTTCTGAAGAGGCCGAACAGGGCACCCAGAGTCCCCTCACACTCACCCTTTGACTGACAGATTGATGATGTAGACGTCCAGCCTGAGCTTGGCGGCGAGCGCAGCAACTGAGAACGAAAACGAGCATCCGGATCAACAGTCGATCAGCCGAATCTGAGCCAATTCACCACTGAAAGGGTGTCTGGCAGACACTCGATAAAAGTACAGTACCGTACCAGTACCCCACGTCCAATGGACACTCACTGAGACTACTCTTGCCACTCCCAGGTACACCATAAAGCATATACCCCCTCCTATACGGTAAACCCCTCTCTTTATAAAACCTCCTTTCTTCCAAGAACTCCATACAGTCAGCCAAGATGAACTCCTTCACGCCTTCGGGCAAGATGACTGATTCCCAGGGTCTGACAGCTTTAGTGGCTGTGCGACTCCACTCGTCTCGAGAGGAGTTTCGGGGCGTGTATATGCACGTTGAAATTGCTTGTAAAGGAGGTGATATTCTGCTTTGGCAGTTTGCAATAATGATACGAAGATTGCGTGGGTGCCAAGAAAGGTCCTGATAGTGCAATGTAAACAATGCCAATATGAGTACAGTACACCGAGGCAATCATCAGTAGCGTGCCTCTGACTCATGCACAGTGTGTAACAACAGCACCCGTCGGCGGTGCCAGTACTCGAGTACAGTGCTTACACTTACGACATCATATACCACTTGTCCAGCTCGAAAAACCAGCCCTCTTGAGTCTTCATGATACCCATCTTGATCGTACGCCCTTGGTATCTGATTCTTTGCACCGTTCCTGCAGCTCATGACCGGAAGGTCAGCGCAAACGCCATCAAAAACAATCTCACTCCAGTCAACAGTCACCAGAGCACGGTCTCTATACAATTAGACAATGACTCCCCACTTACCCGTTGTGGGGCGTGACGATGACCTTGCACTCGTCGTCGCCCAGCGCGTCATCCTTGGCGAATCAACCTTGATCTTCATCGTCGCGAGCGTAATGGCCCTTGGGTTTGTGCGTGCAGAGCTGTACGTCCCGTGGCGCAGCTCGTCCTTGAGGCCAGATCGATTCGATTAGTAGAGTCTTGACGGAGTACGCGATGTCGCTCGAGTCGAACGCTGTCGAACTCTCGGTTGAAGCGGTGGTTATGGTTGTCGAGGTGACCGGGACAGAGATAGGAGTGGCTGAGATAGGTACGTGGGTTGAGAGGTAATGGCTGAGCCATTCGTACGCTTCGTCATTATTGCCTACCCGAGCTCTGACGGTGAGGCCTACCATGGGCCATGGGATCGAAGTGAGAGAGCAGAGCAAGGGGTAAAGACGAGCACAAAATCGATCACATAACAAGCGAGAAGACAAACAAGTCAGCGCGCAATAAAACAATGAAACAACGATGAGAAAAACCGAGCTGCGTCGTCGCCAATTCAGGCTTGAGCTTGAGACCGACAAGAACAGGCCAGTACTCAGTACTCACTGTCCATGATAGCATGGCTGATGTGCTGAAGACCCCTGCGACTGATCTCAAAGAAAGCGCCAGCTACTACCACTTTCAAACTATCGTATAACGCAGGATATGATCGTATCGTCGCGCTGAGCGCTGAAAACAAGGTCAACAGGCAGTCGAGGATCCACATCGTAGGCAGGTCGACTGGTTCAGTGCTGCAGTAACGGTAACACTACCCGTATTTGTTAACGAGGAGGAGGTGATGACTGAGTCAATATGGAGAGGTGAGGTGAGGATTTGTGAAGAAGTGAACGTTGTAAAAGAAGAGTCCGGAGAATGAGGCATTTCCAAGAGGAACGACCTTTTTATGTTGGTTGATCGCATCAAGGTCAGTATCAGTATCAGACCAGTCAGCTCGAAGGGATGGGAAAATGACTCGATCAGCGTGTTCAGTGCGATTGAGTAGTACCCATCCATCAATCACACGTCGGACCCGCATCAACTCAAGGAGACTACGACTTGACTTGACTGTAGTCGGTAGATGCATGTTAAGGTGAGGTGACGGCGTGTTGTGTCGTATCATGTCGATCAAAACCCGCAATCAAGTCAAGGTACCATCACCCGCACAACAGCAACACAGCAACAGCAACAAGACGCCACACGATAGACAAATAGATAAACGTTAGTGGCTGGTGTAAGGTGACAGGTGTGGGGTGTGGGGTGACGGGGGAGACCGGGGCTAATGGAAAGCATTGTCGCAACGTGTTTTAGGATGTGGTGGTTGTTGGGAGTGATGACCCGCCTTTCGGTTCCGTTCGATGGCAAGGTGTAGGAGCATGGCTATGAAGCGAAAAGAGGAGGATTGCCTCAATAGTATTGCTTGTTTGTTTTTAAATAATTCATATTCCTATCGATACATGATAATAAAACTTCTCACGAGATACGTTTACCGCTACCATTACCTCGTTCCTAAATTCGTCGCGAGCCACTGTAAATGCTATGAATTGAAAATTGTATGTTTTCCCCCCTTCCGCCTTCCAATGCGTTATGTTATAATAGTAGTACATCTGCAGCTCAGTGAAAGTCGAATTGAAATCGCACGATCCGATCGATCCGATCAAATCAGAATGGCCATTCGAACCTGTAACCAAACATATCCCTTTGCTCATCTCTACCAACCTTCATCCCGTCCTGATCCATCATGTCAAACTCGTGCTTGATAGAGTGGAGAGGAGCGAGAGAAGATGATTTAGGCGGTTCGGAACTTGTGCGAGGCATCTTGCTTGAGCTGCGAATCTCAACGCGGTACGCACGCATACGTTAGCTACGTGTCATATGATACGGTGCTTACATTGCACAAGCCAGGGTCAAGGTATCTCCTCGGTGGATGACAGGAGAGTTGTAAAAGAAATTGGGATGGTGAATGTCACAACATGATAAGAGAGTAACCAAGCACTCACATGCTCAACAGTCTGGTTCAAGGTGGGGTGGGCGTCCTCAAAGTGTCCATCTCGGGTCTTGTATCGGTACTTGAACTGAGCGACTTGTCTGTGATCGATCATAGATGACAGATCGAGTCCACACATGTCAGTACATCTTCTTCATAACGATCCGATCCAGGTCATGCGGAGCAGGGAGGAGAGAAGGACACTCACGAAGGGTGGGTGTCGTGTTGGTTCTTGTTGTCCCAAGGGTTGACCATACCGTCGGCCATGAGCTTTCGCTGAGGCTCGGTCTCGGACGCCTTCGTCATGCTGCAAGTGCATGTGAGGGTCAGCGCCTGGTTGAAGATGCATAAGGCAAGGTCAGGTGAACAGATATATGTGCACCCGATGTGCTCCGATAGCAACAGGCCGAGGCACCCGACCGCTTCCGGGAAGTCGTACTCGTCTCACAAGTAGCACCAGGAAGTGTATTGGTGGGAAAGGGTAATGGGATGTAGACTTCAGAGGAGGATGCGAAAGAAGCCGGAGCCGAAGCGGCACTCGCACTCACAAGAAGTATCCCGCTACACCGAGAATACCAGTGACGATGATACTGAGGGGGTAGAGGGCGGGGTCCCGCTTAGCGAATCGGTTGACATTCTTGGTAGCCTGCTGGAGGTTACCGGCCTGAGAGAGGTGGTGGGGGTCAACCTGGTGGGAGGCGCGGATTGGCGCGAGCAGAGCGAGTGTTCAAATTGACGAGTGATCAAGAGATGAAGATATTATTGTAGTATGTGATAGAGAGGAGTAAGATCGATCGAATGGGAGAATTCATTTGTCAGCGCTGCTTCGACTCTCCACAGATTACTATTGGCTTGTTGTAGAACTCACGTTGTTGGGTCGGGGAGGAAGAGAAGACATGTTTGCTGGCTACTGTTATGTGGTGTTGAGAGTAGTAAAGTGTGTTTTATTCGATGTATTGATCGTGAGAAAAACGTTAAGTATAGGAAGGGAAACAACAGCGATGGAGGAATGGGGGTATGTAGGTATATATACTTCTGTATACGTCAAGTGGACAGCGGTACAGAAGACTGAGGATCGGGGTGTTCTGACGCAACCGGCGCGATGGTTGAATTGGTTTGATAGGCGATATTCGATTGGTTAATGCTGGCTACAGTGTGAGGGGATCTACTATTCTATTTGCACTATTGCGTAAGAGCGTCGAATTAGTGTCTAATCCATCCATCTATCAGAGTATATCACCCTTCCACCTGCTGCTCCACCACTACCCAGATACATCCTTTCTCCACGCAGGACAAGAGGGAATAAACCATACTTAGCATCGACAGGGAGGAGATCACGATGACGTATGACGTCACTTGACCACATACCCACCCTCCGCTCCGGCTATGATACTGCATCATACCGCATAAATAACTCTAAATTGCAATTGCAATTGCAATGCCAATCTCCCAAAATGGCGATTGTGATATGGACGATCGCGATCCGCGACCAAAGCTTTAGTTCATAATGATGTGGCAGTTTTTGCTGGCTGACCCAGTGGATCCATTCATGCATCCAGAGTCGATGGAGTAAAGTGCACAGTACATACGACCACGATAACAGGACAATCAGCTCTATAGGTCAACATGTCCCATTGACCGGGTCCAAGTCTTTCGCATTCGCACTCGCACTTGCACTTGGATTTCTGCTCGAAGCAGCACGATAACAAGCGATTATAGATCGACCAACAGCAGCACGATAACAAGCGATTATAGATCGACCAACAATAACAAGAACGCGCCGGCGAAAGATTAGGTACTGAAAATGTGATAGAATATTGTTTATGTTTATGTTATATATGTATTCGATGATTATACGGATTTGTTTTGTTGCACTGTAGACAAATCGCTAAGTCAAGTCACGCACTAAATCGATTCGATAGATACTATTCGCTACAGATACTTCAAGTGTACAGTACAGTCAGGCAGGTCCTTGAGAGCAGCCAAATTCACAGTTTTACTCGTACGCACATGTTGGGGCGTGAAGACCGCCTATCAGCTTTGAACGGGAGTCTATCTATCCTTTCGAATCGACACGAACCCACTCAATGTCCACTTGTCTTTCCAGATCCGCCCTCTCGCGACTTCTTACCACCAACCCCACCCTAGTTTCCCTTGTATCCAGTACAGCTTTGCCTTTGTTCTTAGACTAAGGCTCGACATGGGTGCCTTCTGAAGACTCCTCATCGGTCCTGCCTTCTCCTTCCTTCTTATGCCCCTGCCCGACACCCTTCTTGTCCACTGTGGCTCTCCCGCTGTCCTGAGCAACGTCGCCTAGAGTCCGGTCCCACCCACGACCAGTTGAGGACGCATCGTCGTTTCGTTTCTGCTTCACGGCGGCATCACTCTTTCCAGCGTCATCCGCAAGGGCTTTATCGCCACCTTGAGCACCTCCTTCAGTTTGGTTCTCATCTTCTTGCGCCTGCTTAGGATCATCGGACTTCGCATCCTTCGCGTCCTTCTTAGTCTTCGGGTCCTTCGCTTGGCCCTTCTTGTCCTTGTCTTTGTCTTTACCCTTGTCCTTGCTTTTATCATCGTTGGCCTGACCTGGAGTGGCGGTACCGCTTCCGCCACTCGCGAAGCGGAAGTATGAGCCGTTATGGTCGCTCTCATGAACAATAGTAAGTCGCTGAAGATCAGTGAGGAAGTTTTCGAGCTTCTCGTTTCGCTTCGATCGGGAGACTCGGCCGATGTTGTCGAGCCATCGGATTTTGTTTAGGATAAGGTCTGATCAGAATAAAAACTCGCATTAGCCCCAGCCCTTCATCCTTCAAACCACTCGTGATTGCCGTACCAGTTGACCTGGCGAGAAGAAGGGACCGATAGCGAAACAGCTTCGACCTTCTAACTCACAAACAAGAAGTACGATAATGGTAACACCGAAACTGTATCCCCAGATCTTGACAACGGTAACGATATCGACCCAACCACCATGCTCGACAGCAGGACCCGAGATCCAACCGAACAAAGCGAAGATGGAAGCTAAGATGTCGACGCCTAGAACGGCGGCGACCAGTTGCCATGAAGGCCAGACGTTTGGTGTGCCTGGTTCTTGAGCGAGTCGGGTGATGACTAATTGTTGGGTGGACCAGTCAATTCAGCGTTAGCTGACCGCACAATCCTGATGACGTCCCAAAAGATATTGTAACGAGGTAAGGGAATGTGCGTTTTGTCACTCACAGATGATCCAGGACTCGGTCAGAGCAACTTCAAGGAACAAGATCTCTTGGACCGAGCCAAAGTTCTGGATGATACCGCCACTCTCGAGATACAAGGTACCCCGGATGATCCAAGTTCCAGCCGCGAGCAAAAGACCTACGAAGAAGTTATCAGATCAGAGAGTTCCCAGATGCAGCCGGCAACAAGACAAGAAGAGAGGCTGCTCACCCATGATAGTAGAGATGATCCAAACTTTGGGCAGCTGCCATTCGACAGGTTGTCGAGCGTAAGGAGCTGTTCACGCACTGTGTCAGCTTTGCTTTAGCATAAACAGGTACTCCTCATTGCCAACATCTCACCTCGATCATAGGCGATAGCGATAGTCGCAACATCGGCAAAGATAGCCAAGAAGACAACCAAGTCTACACGGATAGTCTCGTTCTTGATCAGGATAGAAAGCATGAGGTACACTTGAAGGTGGACACAAAGGGCGATACTAATGGCAGAGTGTGTACAAATCAGCATACCGCATTGGAAAGTATGACATATAATCAAGTCATCGGTGGGCTTGTGGCTTACCGGTAGATGATATAAGCCTTCATTCGGTGGAAGATTTGCCTAGCTACCTTGATAGCAGTGATAATCGTCGAAAGACCCTCATCAAGGAAGACGACATCCGCCGCGGTCCTAGCAGCGTCCGAAGCGCCCTCAACGGCAATACCACAATCGGCCTTTTTGAGTGAAGGCGCATCGTTGACACCGTCTCCAGTCATGGCGGTCAAATGACCTCGTTCTTGCAACAGGTTGACGACTTGGTACTTGTGTTCCGGGAAGACTTCGGCAAAACCGTCTGCCGCTTCGACAAAGTCTCGGATATCTGATCCGGCCATGGTACCGCCAATAAGCTTCTCGGAATCGTACACGTTGGTGCTCAGGCCGAGCTGTTTACACGTTTCTTTTGCGATGGCAACGGCGTCTCCAGTGAGCATCTTGACGGAAATACCGAGGTCGTGGGCTTCACCGATGGTCTTTGATACCGTGATCTAATCAGCCCCACATCCCCATATCTTGCCTCCTGCTTCCGCTCTGTGCTCTACCAAAGAGAGGGTTGGGATAGCTCACCTTTGCGGTATCCGCTCGAGGAGGATCAAACATGCAAAGCATTCCTAGAAGTTCCCATTCCTTTCCATCTTCCTTGACAGCTACACCCAGAGACCTGAAACCCCTCGAGGCAAACTGCTGGGACTGGTTCCTGTAATCAGCTACGGTGTTAGGGTCGAATTTGGCGAGTTTGAGAATAGCGTTAGGAGCACCTTTGGCACAGGTGTAGTGTTTGCCGTCTTTCTCGACTTCGGCTGTGATTCGCTTAGAGACGGGGTCGAAGGGTGTGAACTTGTTGGTTTTCCATCCGCTCTTGAGCATCTCTTGGGCTTTGGGGTAGTCCTAGCCACAGCCAAACAACGATGATCAGCCACATTTCTCGGTAGCAAGACTCAAAGGCATAAGCTCCCTTGGTGTCACATACCTTGAGACCGACGATGGTGACCTTGTCAATTGGATCGAGACCTCGGACATTATGAGAGGAGGCAAGAACAGCGGCAGCCATGAACCAGTTTGGATCGACATCAGGCGCGATATACGGGTCGTTGAGAGACAGCTTGTTCGCAGTGAGGGTACCGGTCTTGTCTGAACAGAGAATATCGACTCCGGCGAGTGACTCGATAGCCGTAAGTTTCTGCACGATAGCCTGTCTTCTCGCGAGATAGGCGGCACCGACAGCCAGGGTGGTAGTGGTAACTACGGGTAGACCGACTGGTACACCGATGATAAGGAAGATAAGGGCGTAGACGAGCAGGTTGTTTTGGGCTGGAGAAGCGATTCCAGTACCGCGGAAGAAACCGCCGATCCAGACTGCGAAAATGAAGCAGATGACCAAGACCAACAAGGTGGTTCCGATACCGCCAAGGACGATCTGGAAGTGACCTTTCTCGTTCGAGTCTGAGCAGGAGCAAAGGTCAACATCCTTCTTCATTGTGATCGGAAGTAGGTCCTAGGGGAGAGAGAGGATAAGAGAGAGACTCACTGGAGACAAGAGCGGCAGTCTTCCCAACGAAAGAGTTCTTAGCGGACACGGTCACGACACCATAACATTTCCCCCGTTTGACACCGCAAGTATAGTACGCGATGTCCCCAACAAACTTGTCGACGGCGAGCGATTCACCAGTGATCGCAGATTGATCAACGGAGCAGACCGAGGGGCCTTTGTTGGGTCCGTCGTCATCGTCGTGCTCGTCTTCTTCATCAGATTGGTTGTGACCTTTTTTGGACTTTTCGTGTCTGTCCAAAATTTCCTTTGACTTTTGATAAATAAGCCATGATCAGCATTGTCATATATGGATTAATCATACACATACTTTTGAGCCGTCCTTGTCCTCGTAGTCACCCAATATCTGGCAAACGGTAAGTCCATGGTCAGTTCCCGTGTCTGCCTGTTCAATAAAGCTTTGGACTACAAAAGTAAGACCCACCTTGGCATCGGCAGCGATAGTGTTTCCTTCTTCGAGGATAACGATATCACCAGGGACGAGGTCACGAGCTTCGATCTCTTGTTCGTTGCCATCTCGTACAACTACGGCTTTGAGCGCAATGCCCGCCTTGAGTTGAGCTACGATATCGCCAGCTTGCCTATGGATCCAGACCCGCGTATCAGCATGAATCGTCCGGAATCCAAGGAATCCGAAGGACACGAAGGAAGCGGGATGATAGCCAATTAACAAGAGAGCTTTACTCACTTCTCCTGATACCATCCAACGGCAGCGTTCAGGAACAAGATACCAATGATGACACCGAAATCAATCCAGTCTCGAAGACCGGCAGCAAGCAGGACTGCTAGCTCCATAACATACAAGATCGGACCTCGGAAGTACGAGACGAATTTGATGAATTGGTTCTCGGTGGGGCTACAGGTGGTCCGAAAAGAGTGCTTGGTCAGCACTACCCAGTACAACGCAATGCAAGAGGTGCAGCAGTACTGGGTGCTATTGCTAACCTTTCGAGCTCATTGTAGCCAGAATGCTTCCTTCTCTCGTCAATGTCAGAGGAAGACAAGCCTTTCTGTCTGTCCGTCTCCAGCCATTCTGGAGGGACCTAAGAATGGAGACACGAGCATCCCGGTCAGCATCATTGAACGGCATTCGACACAGAATAGCGCCCCATTCGAAAGCTGCCAGATACGTTGACTCACCTTCTTTCCGCCTTGCTGCACTTTAACCTTCTTCCAAGGCGTGTACCATTTCCTCACGTATTTCACGTCCTTCTCGTCGTCTTCATCGTCATCGTCCTTCTTGTTCTTGAGCTTTTGTTTCTGCTCTTCGACATAACGAAGGAGGACCTCGTATTCTTCACCTTGATACTCTGCGAACCAGGATGCATCAGTATTTGGCACCTTACGGACGGCCCCCTGGTTCGTTTAGGGATTTTATATGTGAACGTAGACGACGAAGGTGGACCCACTCTTCTTCTCTTCCTCTTCGTTTCGCTTAGCTTCGGTCTCTGCGTCCCCAGACTCGGGGTCCTTCTTGTGATTCTTCCGATGTGTGAGAGCCATGGTGAAGAGAACAGTGCTCGCGAGCGACTCTTTGTCCACCGGTTATCGAATAGCTATTTGCCTAGCCGACCTGTTTCTGAAGGTAGCACCGAGAACAAAGCTGATGGTGATGGTGGGTCTCAAAATAAGATAACACCAACCGCCCAAAAGAGATAGGCAGATTATCTCTTCCTGTCTGATGGTCGATGATGGACTTTGTGTTATTACTTCGTGATCCGGGCTTCGGTCGACCAGCAAAAAACAATCATGTATGCTGGTCGGGGATTGTATGCCGGTCCTTCCTCACCCAAGATACCTATACGAAGTATTAGATGACGTCTTTCGGTCTTCGCTGTTATGGATGGAAGAGAACCGATTTGCGGTGATTATCTGGATATAATATCACTTACTACTATGAGGTGATGTTGACATATGATGGTATACAAACCTTGCTTCAGCTCAGGCGAAAATAGATACAAGAAAAAGCACATTCTCAGTCCTCGCTCCCCGCTCCTCTAGAGTCTTGATCACATCAGCCTGAGACCGTTGCATATGAGCTAGTAGCATGGGCTGCGGCTGGATGATGACATGCTTATTCACGCAGCCGAACAGCTAGCAGTCAGCAACCAGCTGGATTCGTGCAGTAGCGGGCGCTACACGACGTCCAGCGCAGTACAAGATAGCCGTAGTAGGGATTATTTCCGCCGCAGGCACAGTAGCAATATCTACTTCGTGTTGTTTGACGCTGTATCACGGCAGTTGCTGAAAGAAACAAGGCTCATCATATGACCTCGCGCTGTAAAAGCATTTTGTTCCAGGTTGCGTGCCGAGGTTTTGCAAGCTTTTGCACAAGGTCTCACTCACTCTATTTCCGGAATAACGACGTCATAAAACTCTGACCTCCCGCACTCGCCGCGCCGGTTATAGCATATAGAAGAAGCCCAGGAACGAGTTCTCGGTAATCTCGCCTCTCCTGGAAATGTTGATTACCGGGGACTCCGCTTTTAGATACGGGAGCTCATGCCGAGGAATGCCAGACGCCCACGTCAAGTTGTACCGGCGGAATCGGCCACGTTTCTGTCTTCGTCTCACAGTCTCACCGCTCGCTCATTTCCGCTGTTCACGTTTTACTTCTTCTCGCTCAAAGTGGGGATGTCAAGGGGAGATACGTCGGGAAATGGGATGTACATACAACTGACCCACGTAGCGGACTTTGACAATTCCGCGCGAGCCTAAGAAGCGCATAGCGTCGGTATTTAGTACCTCATCATATCCAAAACGATCACTTAACGAGTGGACGCCCATTTAACATGTAGCACCGCACCATGCAATCAACCGGGCTCTGAACGCGTGTTACGCACGATGTGGTTTCTCCATACCTACCATGCTGCCATGCCAGCAACGACAAAGTCTGACATTACAGACTGCGTATGCAAGGCGGTCATTGAGGACTATGAACGGGGCTAAAGACCGGTTGCACAACACTCGCTCCTATCATACGCCGGAGGGCAAGTAATCGATATGCGAGCACAACGATTACGGTATGGATGCGGATCCGGTGTGGATACTGATTGCCCATAGGAGCGGTGCAGCTATGGTAGCCTTCGCCTGTTTGAAGTTTGAAGTCGACCCAATATGTTTCGTCTTCCTTATCTTCAGAGCTTCGACGCATCAACCACCATCAACCAACGAGACTTATTTATACGAAGATACGGGTGAGATATCACATCGATCAGAAGGTTACTAACCTATCTCTGATCGATGCGTGATTCAGTCTCAGCAGCGCTCTTTCCGTGACAGACACCATGGTCCACGTATCCGTTCTTGAAGACGGTTTGGTGGTGAGATATCATAAGCAGGGTGTGCAGCGGATGAGATACGCAGTCTCGGAGAATTATGACACCTGTATATACATACCCTTGTGCTGGAATGGGATTCCAGCGGCTTGTGGCAAGTCGAGACCACGCGCAGTGACGTCAATCGTCAATCTGTTCTGTAAATACAGGGTAAAAGATACAGGATCATAGGCAGGCACTATCTTTTTGGCCTGTTTTTTGGTGTGTCTCGTGTTGAAATATTTGTGCAGTTTGACGCTTTGCCGAGACCTTTCAGATACTTGGCGGCACCACCAAACATGAACTATTTTGTACTCTGACGTCCGGCCAAACCCTCCGAGTTACGCTTGCCCCGCCCTCGATTTGGCATGTAATATCGTACTCCCTATCAACAGTCGACTAGTCTCGGGCCAGAGGGCTTTGGTCCTTCGGGGCGATATGACGTCAGCGTTTCAACCACAACAACGAGAGAGGTGAACCAGCTCGCTAACACGTCGACACGTTTCCAAGCATTGTCGTCACCGAGGGCTTTGAATGTGCAGACTTTCTTCGCTTGTTTTTTTTTTGGTCTGCATTCAATGTTCAATGATATCATTGGCATAGATTGTCGCTTCGACGCTCCTTGTCTGCTTATTCAAAGACCACGCCTCTGTCTGGTCGTGAAGGGTTTGAGGTCGACTGGTCTGGAAATTACGCTACAACTAGCTACTAACCACGTCACTTGTCACCTCTCAGCATTTCACGGCCACCTTTCTGTATCCTCCTAGGAAAACCTTTTTTCGCCTCTCCTTTCTGCATGTTAATCTCGATCCCTCAACATTGCTCATCGCTATTTTTAATCTTTGAGACGGCAGACAACCCATATCTCCTGAAATTTTAGATCCACCAATAACCTCGCACCTCCCACAAACGACGCACAAGGAAAACAATTATCATGACTGCGGATAAGACTGCACACCAACAGCAGGAAGATGGCTCAAATCCCAACGCCTTGCAAAAGCTGGGTCATGCTCTGAAGCCTTCTACCATTGCATCCAAGCTTCACCGGTCATCAGACAAAGACAAAGATGGACACGACGGAGACCTGCCTGAGCAAGGCAAGGCGGCGCAGCGGACAGAGCAGAAGCGGCACGAGAAGGAGGAGAAGGAGCGGCGATTACAAGAAGAGCACGAGGAAGTAGAGCGAAGGCGTAAAGAGTCTGATCAGCGAGCGGCGAGAGAAGAACCTGCAGAACTGAGAGAAAGGTACGGAGAGCTTAGACATCCTGGTGAGATTGCTCTGTTGGATGATGTGGTACAAGAGCCGGAGGGGAGCAATGTTGTCTTCCGTGCAAGGATCCATACCCAGCGAGAACTTTCGGCCAATCTCAACTTTCTCATCTTCCGACAGAGAGGTTTCACTATTCAGGGTGTACTTCATGAAGGAGCCTCATCACACATGATCAAATGGGTCCAGAGAATACCAGACGAGTCTATCGTACAAGTCTCCGGTACCCTTCAGCGACCTCCAAAACCCATCACTGCATCAGTCGACACTCCTCTCGAGCTCGCAGTAGAGACCATCCACCTCGTAGAGCCCTCACGCAATATCCCCTTCGGTCTGTACCACGGCGAGCCTCCTCCCCAGCGAAGTCGACTGCACAACCGTACGCTCGATTTGAGACATCCTACCAATCAAGCAATCTTCAAGATCAGGGCTAGAATCCTCAATGTTTTCCGAAATACGTTGGACGAGCTAGATTTCCTGGAAATCAATACACCCAAACTTCAACCTGCTGCTACGGAGTCTGGCGCAGAAGTATTCAGAGTGAACTATTTTGGACGAAAGGCTTTCTTGGCTCAGAGTCCTCAGTTAATGAAGCAGATGGCCATTTCAGCGGATTTCGGGCGGGTATACGAGGTGAGCTCAACAAGAACGAGTTTCTGAGTTATCACGCTTCATATAGCTAACAGACTGATTCGAATTGACAGGTTGGTCCCGTCTTCCGAGCCGAAAACAGTAACACACATCGACATCTGACAGAGTACACCGGTCTCGACATTGAGATGTCTCTCAAGCAAGACTACCACGAAGTCTTCTTTGTGCTCGACACTGTTCTTAAAAACATGTTCCGAGCTATCGCATCGATGAAGAACGAGTTGGTGCGAGTCCGAGAAGTGTGGGATAGCGAAGAATTTGTTTTCTTGGACGAAACGCCTGTGATACCGTTCTCGGAGGCGGTTCAAATGCTTCGAGATGATGGTCGGGATGTCGAAGAAGAGGACTTGCATACGCCAGACGAGATCCGACTCGGTCAGCTGGTCAAGAAGAAGTACGGAGCCGACTATTACATCGTCGATAGATTCCCTAAATCCGCTCGACCTTTCTACACTGCCAATGACGGGAAAACGACCAATTCATTCGACATGTTTGTCCGTGGACAAGAGATCTGCACCGGTGGACAGAGGATTAACGACCCCAAGGAGCTCAGGCAGAGTATGCGGGATTCCGGTATCGACGAAGCGGACATGGCTGAATACTTGAGCGCGTTCGACTGGGGAATGCCCCCTCATGGTGGAGCTGGTCTGGGTTTGGAAAGAATCGTTACTTTCTACCTCGACTTGCCGGACGTCCGGTTATCTTCGTTATTCCACCGAGACCCTCAATCGCTCCCTGCCAAGCAGCCTTCTTTGCCTCACCCAGATGCCGACACCACCAAAACGTATGATCCCGAGCACCCTGCTCCCGTTGAAAACCTCATCGCCAACTACGGCGATGCTACAAACACCTCATGGCTGGACGACCGATTCGAGATCTGGCGAGACAACGAAACCGGTGCTGCGATCGGCTACGTCCAGCAGTCTGGCAAGTTCTGCATGCTCACTGGTGATCCGCTATGTGACGACAAGCAGAAATCAGAAGTATCAAGACGGTTCCTCGACTTTGTCAAGAATGACCTCAAGCTCAAGCCCGTCTGGATGTTGGTTTCTGAGGAGTTCCAGGAGATCTTGGCTGAGCAGTATGGATGGCGCTCAATCAGTTGTACCCAGGAACAGAGATCGGACTCGGACAAGGTTTCGCCTGAAGTCATACAGAACAAGAAGGAGCAGAGAGGAGTTTTCAAGGTCAGTGAAGTCGACCTCACTGATGAGTTCAAGAGGCGAGCAGATAAGAGGATCCAGGAATGGAAGGATACGCGAAACAGCCGAGGAAAACAAGTCCATCTGACCGAGATCGCCCCCTGGAGAGACCCCGAACATCGAAGATACTTTATCGCGGAGTCAGACCCTAAATCGCGCCACTCCAATGGCGATGCTGAAGGCGGTAAGAAGCAGTCTAACGGGGATTCTCACGGATCGAATTCCGACGAACCTATCATCGAGACTCTTGTCGTCTTGACGCGATTATCGCCCAAGCATGGCTATCAGCTGAAATGGGCCCTCGACTTCCCTTCAGCTCCTCACGGAGCTATCGAGTCCACCGTCCAAGCGGCACTCTCTGCTGTACCCGGCGAGCCCGTCACATTTGGCGCTTCCGTCGCCGAGAGCTTTGTCGCTCAGAACGGGATTGGCGGGTTCAGAGGGAGGTTCCTCGAGAAGACATACAAGAGTATTGTACATTCCATGTCATTGGATAAGAAGGCTGGGTTCAGGGAGAAATTCGGAGTACAAGGGGAGAGAACGTATATCTGTTACCCAAAACATGCTATCAAGGCGCACGAGTACGGCGAGATTGTCAAATTCTTCGAATAAGCCCTCCAAGGTTGAACATCTGGTGTATACGAAGATATGTAAGATACGAACAGGATGATCCGGCCTAGACAGTATTTTATAATGTGTATATTTCACTAGATCAGCATAGCGTAAAGATCCAATGCCATATGTGACCATAGTTCCTTCTCCTGAGGATGGAGACATGCTCTCTCTCTAGCTGTGTTTATGAGTAGTGGGGTCGAGTCACGTGATTTGCCCAACGCCCGACGCGGATATCTATAGGCGATACTCAGCACTACCTAGTGCGTGCTTCGGTCTCGTCAACATCATGAATGGGCACGTATAGGACTCGAGTACTCAAGTGCATTGAGGTGTTGGCTCTGTTTACTGACAACGCTCATCACTACCGTATAGAGAGTGCTCCTGGTCGTACTCTCTAGGATAGAATACGACCAGCATGTACTGGCCTACGGCGACCACACGACTGGTCAATACCCCTTCACCTATCGACAGCGAAGCTATCATCCGCGTCAAGTCGAGTAGAAAGGGCAATTTCTTCGCGAGTCTTACTTCGTCCGGGCTTGGCGTGTGGGATGTTAGGGTGAGCTGTGCGATACTTGGTTGGGCAAGGGCACAAAAATGGCACAACGACTGATGCCTGTTCGCAGCCTACAGTGTTACAGGCCGCTATGGTCAGGTCGGCTGCCAGCATCGAGCGGTTTGGGGTGAATGTGGATGTCTTCTGGGCTTATGATGGAAGGGGTATGATCGTGCAGGTGAGTGAACAAGTCTGCGATATCACTTGTGTATGCGGCTACTCGTCGTGCTCATTATTCTTTCCCACAGACTGTCACACACCACCTGCTATTCTACCAGCTCGTTCCGACTTCTCGACCATCCTACGATTTCCCAGGTCCATCGACGCCCGGGCCGGGCGAAGGCGACGTAGTCATGGGTTGGGACCTTCGATCGCTCGGTACGGCTTTCATAATGGGCGGATGCGAGTCGCTCGTTGCGCAGCCTCACAACCTCCTGATTCTCCTCCGACATCCACCTTCGATTCTCTCTGTCCCTTACCCGGTGCCAAGCCAACTTCTCTCCCCGCCAGGTTCGCACTTCCCTCCACCTCCTCTCGATGGCGATTCGGAAACTCAGACAGACTGTGAGACATGGGACCTCACTCAAGCGCGAGAATGGATGATAGGAGGCAATGATCCGCCTGTTCCTGGCGAGTTGACGGCGAATCGTACGCCCGGTCTACCGGTAGTACACACCCTCATCAACCAAGATGGAAGGCTTTACGCAATGTATCAATCCTCGCAACTGGCTCAAATGGCACCATCGGAAGCGCAGAGAGCGCAATTGCAAGCGGGACCAAGATACGTAGGGAGGACACTGCATCCTCCGCCCAAACCGCAGGATATGACGAGGAGGATTGAGGCGTTAGGGCTTATGGAAGATAGGGACGAAGGTGAAATGGAAGACGTGGAAGATTGGGCAGAACAAGTGGCTGTGAATCCCCGATTCGGCCTAGTAGCTGTTGGGCTTGCAAGGTAGGTCGAAAGCGCCGGAAGGACTCCGCTGATATGGTCCAGTGGGAAGATCAATATCGTGTCTCTGCCTCCCTGGCCGGCTAGACCGAGATTATCACATACTCTCGACTTGCGTCTTTCGGCCAATCTGCGTAAGTAATCATGCGATCACAGGACTCGTCTAAGTCAGCTGACGCTTCGTATCCTCAGGCTCGTCTCCCGGCGGAATCACCTCCTTGGCATGGACCGGGGACGGATACTGTCTTGCCGCAGGCTATGAGCGCGGCTGGGCTGCATGGAGTATGGGTGGAAGACTCGGAGGATGGGACGTGAAAGATGACGAGGAGCACGATGATCGAAAATCGAAAGCCTCGGGCGTAGGGGAGCTGGTAAGTAGCCAGTTGCGAGGGTCGCATTGAAGGTGTGCTGATGATGGTCACCCTTAAAACAGTTCTGGGCTCCTGGAAATCTCGAGCTTTTCGTGCTCCGACCGGATCTCCAGCACGGACCACAGATAGAAGTGATATCATTCGTGAAGAGTGCGACGACTAGCCAACAATCACCTGTAAGCCCCGCGCACTCCGTTCTAGCACTTCATTGCGCTGATCTGATATTAAAAGGACAATACCCGATACGCATTTCTGCAAATGGACGATCGAGTACTTGTTTACCGCGGTGCCGATCAGCCCGACATGAGCGTTATCAACCCAGAGTCTGACGTCTGGCAGAGCATCAAGGTCAGCCTCCTCCGGTCTTGCCCTAACAATCATTTTGCTGATAAGCTCTCATATGTGTAGATCCCAGCTGCGTACATTGCGAGCAATTGGCCACTTCGATACGCATCCATCTCGTCCGACGGCAAGCTGATTGCAGTAGCCGGGAGAAAAGGACTCACCCATTATTCTGCTTCGTCCGGACGATGGAAACTGTTTCCCGATGAGAGACAAGAAAGAGAATTCACAGTTCGAGGCGGACTGCTATGGTTCCACCATGTCCTTATAGCTGCTGTAGATGTGGATAAGACGCATCAGGTGAGTTGTGCGCTGCTCCTGCTATGTGAGGGAACGCTTAACCCCGTCGTATTGTAGCTTCGACTATACTCGCGGGACCTCGATTTGACCGAGATTCTCCACTCGCAATCCCTTCCGTCACCTGTTCTGGTCATGACTCTCCTCGACAATTCTCTTCTCGTATACACAGCCGATAATACCTTGTATCACTTCCTTATCTTGCCGACTCAGACCAGTATCAAGCTTCATCTATGCGGAAGTATCAGCTTCCGGGGTATCGTGCAAGTGCCGAGCCGAGTGAGGGGTATGAGTTGGCTTATTCCAATGGCTCAGAAGAGTGAGTACATAGCATGCTTGCTCATTGCTCGCCTACAGCAGCTCAAGAATGCCAAAAGTCTACGAGAGCTGATTCTAAACGCCTTGGTAGATCTCGGTGATCCCGCGGACGACCTCATCGTAGCTACCATCATCTTCCTCGTGGATGGCAAATTGGTTCTCCTGCGACCTCGTCGGGTGAGCTGCGATATTCGTGTTGGAACAGAACGAATAGCTGACATGATTCATACAGGCTCGCCCAGACGAAGTCCGGTACGACATGCAGATCCTCGCTGATCGGATCGAAGCATACTGGACACATTTGCACGGAGTTGGCACCCTCGAGAACTCTTTGTGGGGCTACGACGGCATGAACATGCGTATCTGGCTTGATGCGTTGACTATCGAGGCCACCAGGGTGAACTCTACCTCAGACTCGTACGAAAGTGTGGAAGAAAGTGTCAAATTGCGACTCGACTTCTATCCCTTGTGTGAGCTGCCCTGCCCGGAACCCGCCAGGCTAACAGCATCAGCTGATGTATGAATTTGGCAGCCATCCTGATGGATAAAGGTATAATCATCGGGGTAGATCCGGAATCATCGACTCGGCATCTCCCTTGGCCAATATACAAAATCTCCACGGGGACCCATCTCTTCCTCCCTCAGTTCCTTCGCTATCATTTGACCGCTTCTCCGCCTTCACTCGCTAATGCGCTGATCCTCGCATGTCACTACCAAGGACTAGTATACTTCGCTCACTCCTTGGAGATCCTCCTGCACTCAGTACTAGAAGACGAAGCTGCGAAACCTGCTATGATACCTTTGCCGGCATCAGCAAGCATAACCGGCAGCCCAAATACTCAAGAGCCAGAAGCAGAATCAGAACCTGGTTCCAGCGCGCTCGAGACCCCCATCGTCCGAATAGGTTCACGGTCTGATCACTCCTCACCGGAAACACAACCAGGAATTACTCCCTTGACGGCAGTCATCACCTTTCTGGATCACTTTCCATCATCGTTAGATGTGGTGGTAGGCTGCGCAAGGAAGACTGAGATCGACAGATGGCAGGTATTGTTCGATGTCGTCGGGCCACCGCGAGAGCTATTTGAGCAATGCCTGGAGGAAGGCAAGCTTCGGACTGCTGCGAGTTACCTTTTGGTCTTGCATGGATTGGAAGGTCTAGATGATGTCGAGGTAAGCTGGTCGATAATTGCGCGTGTTCACATGCTCTCGATTGCACGGCTGACTAGTGAGGCTAGGATACAATCCGACTCCTTCGACAAGCAATCAAGGCCAAAGAGTTCCACGTATGTCCGCTCGATGACCGTCTGCGAAGTAGACTGATCAACTGATTGCTGTATGCTTTGATACTCAGCTGTGCAAAGAACTCCTCCGATTTCTGCATTCTATCGACGAGTCGGGAACAGCCCTCAGAGCAGCCATTGAGAAAGTAGGGATCATCGAGACATCCATGCACTCTCCACTAGTTGGAGTTGAGAGGAACCATCACTCCCATACAAGTGCCGACCTGGTCGATCAAACGGGTTCTGTGGCATCTCCCGAACACATTAGTCAGATGTCAACCGAGACGCCCAGGATCGAATTCTCACCTTCGGCACCTAGTCCAAGCGACGAAGCGCCATCGAATGGGGGTGAAAATCTGGAACCGGGCTCAATGAACGGAAAGGGAAATGGGCACGCCGATGGACAAGAGGGGGAAAGGATTCATTCGCCTTTCCAACTTCAGACCGAGAGGATGTACCAGACACCACCTTCTCCCAGAACGATTGACAGGTTCGAGGATCAACGAGAATATGGGGCCGACCACAGTAGAGGAATTGAGAGCGTACTTGATAGTGATCAGTGAGCAAAGAGGATTAGAACCGATATCAAAGATAAGAAAGCGACTGTACTCGTCCAGTGCTTGGTATAGATCGTCGGAATTCCTCTGGAAGAGATGAACTCGGAGACTCTTTGTCACGTCCTTGATGAAATGATGATTGAATGCATGATTGGTTGTACTATATAATGAGAATTTTAATGGGTCTCGCCGTTCAAATCGATTCGAAAATGGTTGAGGTCATGCAACGATCATGAATTATGTATCACGATACCAATGGTGTCTGCCTGCTAAGGTCTAGTGTCACTGATGGGTCCCTCTGCTAAATTCTCTTCCGTGCAGCGCTGAAACGGGTCACTTGGAAGAGGAATGTACTGTAAAATGGTAGATGATCACCACACCATCTCCGCTGCAAGATGTTTCTCCACCGTCAGCTCGGATCAAGAAAGATTTGAGTATGCCACGCCGCTATCGCAAGACAGCGCAACATGTAGAATGACGATTGACACTTCGACCCACCTTCGTTCGTACCGACTCCCCGATCAACTCTATTGGCAAACACCCGCTTGTACACGAATCGCTGATCATACTCCCTCATCACCTCTGCAGAGAGTAACATCCTATCTTTGACCAATTGGGCGTGATACTGGGCGAGCTGGGTGAGGAGGAATGTAGTTGAGAGATGCAGAAAGGGCGTTAAGAGCGGGTGAAGAGGGACGAGGAGATGGGTCAGAAGAGGCGAAGTGGGTGGGAAAGCGCTAAGATGCGGATGTCTGTCAGCGAGCTATCACCTGATGGCCTGTCGTGCCAATAGCTGGAAGAGTGTCGACTCCGAAAGCGAGGTTCACTCACCAGAAGAACGCGAGACAGAATTCAGGCGGATCCCACACCCTGAGAGATTGAATCTTATCCTCACTCTGACCGAAAGCGCCAAGCTTAGGGGCGCTCTTCTGAGGTTTGCCGAAAGCTGATAGGAGGGAGTGGCTGCGGTTGTTGATAGATACTACCGTCAGCTGTACCCTTCCTTGACTCAGACAGACGGGCATGCATTAGCAGCCCTAACGTACAACGCAAATTTGACGAGTATCAACAGCCCTTTGCCGATCATCGTCAGGTACTTGATAGCGCCAACCTGGTGAGATGAATCTGAAGCAAAAGTAACAGGCTTGTCGAAGACATTAGAATCGTCGTCTTTGATTGTGCTCTTGACCTTCGGTGCGGCGATGGGAGAAGCGTGCGGCGAATGAATTGGTTCTTGGCTCTAAGGAAAAACTGGTTAACTGCCCGAATCGACCGATCTAGGCATGCCAAAGGTTGTGAAGCTGACTTACTGAGCGAAGTTGCATATCGTACGTTCTGAATCTCGTGAATAGATACGCAGCGTTTCCCACGGCGAGTATGAGAAGCAGGAGCAGAATAGTCAATTTCTGCGTCGTTGAGATTGTCAGCTGCGACCCCTGATATGCTGCAAAAGCTGTCAGGTGGTCTTTCAGCTCACCGTCCAGCCGCCTACCAAGCTCGTGCTAGCTACTTTCCCCTGGTTCTCCCAGTCGTCCCATCTCCTGCTGACTCCGCTCGGCTCCCTGCCTGATCTCAGCACGCTCTTGAACTCGTCCTTGACCGAGAACAAGGGTGCGACGAGTAGATAGTGGACAACGTTTATGCCGAGACTAATAGGGTTGGCGAGGTGTTCATCCGGTAAGACATCGGCTATGGATGTGGGCGTATGGAAGATGAGCTTGTCGTATATGGTTGAGGGGAAAGCGGCGATTCTAAAAGCAAGACAGAACAGGTCAGCTTGCAACCCTCAACCGAGTCTACTACAGAGCTGACCTTTGCCAGAGCGGTTTCTTCCTCACGAATCGCTTCTTCTTCACTCCCGTGTCTACTACAGGTGTACTTAATCGCCTGTCCTCCTCGTATCGTCGAGCGGCCTTTGCGCTAGCAGCCATATCGAAGGGTATGCTGGAGCTCCTGCTCAATCCCTGAGGTGGAGTTGACGTAGCATATGGGGAATAGAGAATCTTGGGCGTTTGAGGCGTAGAGGAGCCGACATTTCGGTAGCGTGTGGGGGTTTCTCGACTAGGAGTAGGGGTAGGGGTATGGACGTTGAGATGTTTGGTCGATGAAGAAGTAGGTGTAGACTGGGCAGGGGATGGGGAAGGTGAATCAACTTCCTGGGATAGCTGGTGGGAGGAAGTGCTTTTCGAAAGCCTAGATGGAGGATGAGCAAAAGCCGGTAGACTCTTCCTCGTCTGGCGAGCCAGAGGTGACTGAGACATGGGGAAGACAGCAGACTCTGTCACTATCACTTAGTATCAATAAGTATTGAGGAGTAAAAAATATGTTTGTCAAACGAAAAGGAGTAAAAGAGTTACGTCTGGATGAAAGTTGAAGGTGGACGCGGTCGTGTTTGATTTTGGAGCTGTCAAGTGGAGGCGTGGAAGCGCTCGTGGCAGCCGAGGATTGAGGAATTTTGACCGCTCAAACTGTCCGTTTTCGATCAGCTCATGAGATAGTTCATGGATTCGTGCATGACCTGCTATCGTGAGCACGGCTGCCAGCATGGGAGAACTGAGACTGACAACCTATGCTCGATGGGACTGAAGAAGGGCGAGTGTCCAGATGTTTATTGCCTCCAGCTTTGTTCGACCAGAGAAGAAGGCAAACATTGTACATATTGCTCGCAATCGAGCAAAATATCAAGGAGCCTTCGTATATCGGTTAGTACGTGAGATTCTGATTACTAATAAGTGATCGTTCTCGAAAGGAGGGTTCGATTCCCTCAGGCTCTTTATTTTCTGCTTTTTGCTTTTTGCTTTTCCTCGGTTCACGCTAGATATACGCTTGTTTGGGCCTCCACCTGCTCGCGATTACCACAGATGGAGAGATGCTGTCATCAGGACGGTAAGTGTATATGCACCCTTTCAGATGTTTTGTCTTGCTTTCTTCTTCTCGCTCGCAATACAGACTCTAAATACTATTCATATGAGGGTCATAAAGCCATGGTCAGTCAACTGGAAAGTAACGGTATTTTTGTCCAAATAACAGCTGACATATGTTTCTGAAGTCAAACTTTCTCCCAGTTCCAGCCAAGCGGGCAAATCCTCTACCCTCCTTCTCACAGCATCTCCTCAATTACATCTCAACGCATTTCCGCGATGCTCACCCCGAAGCGTTCAGGAAGGATGTAGAGGCGCTCGTGGCCATGAGGAAGGAATGGGTTGAAGCTAAGGCTGAAGGGCATCCCGAAATCGTAAGGGGTCTCATGAGGTATGTCTGCCTGGCCGTCACGAGCTGGTCTTGACGAAAACAATGATATGCTTATAAAGCTGCGTACTTCAGATACCATGCTCAACTCGCCTTCCTCGCCACCAAGTTTCCTTCCGATATATCACTACAATTCACATATCATCTTCCTTTCCCGCCGACGTACTCGCTGAGTCCCGATGCGCCTATATCTTTGCCGTCGCTCACATACGAGCGAGCAAGCGTGCTGTTCAACATTGTTGCACTTTACGCTTCGATGGCTGCCGCCGAAAGAAGAGCCGAAGCGGAAGGGATAAAGAGAGCGTTGGGCTATCTTACCGTAAGCTGCGCAGTCTGTCAATTCGACGAGTCAAGCTTACCTTCCTCTTGCAGGCTTCCGCGGGTGTACTGGAGTATATCGTCAAGTCGATACTGCCCACACTGCAGTCCGAGCTATCGACACCTCATGCAGCGGGATATGACATGACTGAATCCTTCCTCGGCGCTGTCAAAGAGTTCGTCCTTGGTGAAGCGCAAGAGTGTTACTGGCAACAAGCTGTTCTACGTGAGCTGTTCCAGGCGTGGTTTTGTGCACGGCGTAGCTGACAATCCATTGTAGAGGGATCATATAAGAACGGCTTGATAGGTAAACTGTCTATGAAGGTGTCTGATTACTACAAGGCTTCACTATCCTCGTTGAATGGGACAGACTACCCCTCCTCTTCGTTCTTCCCAGCCGTGAGTCAAGCGCATTGCCTATACTCGGAAGTGTAGCCCGCTGATAGCACATGCACCCGACAGAACTGGGTCGCTCACATTACCGTCAAACAAATGCATTTCGAAGCCGCCGCGCAATACAGGCTAAGTCAAGAGGACCTCGAGAAGAGTCGATACGGAGAGGAGATCGCACGACTGAGAGTCGCGGAAGGCCTTGCGAAGAAGGGCATTGAGGTCGGGAAGAAGGGCGTTGCAGACTCGGTTGTATCTGACTTGAAGGTTCGTTTTGATTTCCATGCTTCAATATAAGCTCTCATCTTTCGGTGACACTGACTTACGATGTTACTGTTGTAGAACTTGCAAGGCGCAGTAAAAGCTGCCCTTGAACGAGCAGTGAGAGATAATGACTTGGTTTACGTATCGCCCATCCCGCCTGCAAATCAGCTTGCACCGATCACTGGAGTAGGAATGGTCAAGGTCAACATACCCACAGAGGTGTCCGAGCCAGTGGCGTGGTTGATGGGAGGCGGAGCTGGTGCTGGACCACTATTCAGCGCTTTGGTCCCATACGGTGTACATTTGGCTTTGAGTAAGTATCCCTATTTAAGAACCCCATCCACCTCATCTGCTAACGGAAATGAAAATGAAGGTATCTACGATGACAGGAAAGATACTCTTGTACGAGAACTGGATGGAAAGAGGGAAGAGCTAGATGGAGTGGCGGCGAGGTGAGCTCAAAAGTCTTAGAGTTTTGGCTCCCTAGAAGCTCATCGTCATCTGTCCAGTACGTTACAATCGCTCAACCTGCCGGGATCCATACAAGCCCTCGAGCGGCCTGTCGGCTTGCCGCCTTCGTTGCTGAAAAAGGCCGAGGAGGTGGACTCGGCTGGAGGAGCCGACAGAATCAGGAGTCTTCTCAAGGAGGTCAATCGGCTATCACGGGCCAATGCCCAGGCTCTGGACGAGGTGAGCACACTGCCCATATCGATGCTAGCGATTGCTAAACGAGGTCACTTGCAGGCGATGGATATTCTCGACTTGGAAGCAACCGAGAACGAATCATTACTAGCTCGACAGCCGCATCTGCAATCCACGCGACCTCCTTCGCACATCGCCAATCAGCCGCTCATTGCAACGGCACAGCAATATGACGCTACCATCAAGCAGGCATCGGGAAGTGATGGCACTGTTAAGCAGAAATGGGAAGAATGGGCGGAGCTTATCGAGACTCTGGCTGGCGGAGAGGTGAGCTGCCGAACGGCGACAGTGTATATAACTCCCATGACTGATGAAATTGCAGGACACCATCAACGACTATGTTCCGTCGACGTCTTCTTCCTCTAACGGATACGCGTCCCTTCCAGCGTTGGTCCGTCCTCTACGAGCGGCTCTTGAAGACCTGGACGACCGCATCGCTCATCGGGCCAGACTCGTCAACGAAGCACGCAATATCTCTGCTTCCGATGATATTCGGCCGCAGGTATTGCAAGAGGCAACTCGATTGGCTCATGGTGGAACAGGCGACGTGAAAACCGAGTGGTTTGAGGATATTTTCCATCGATCTTTGGAGAAATATGATCGAATCAAGGACGAGATGGACAGGGAGGGAAGCAACCAGGACCAGCTTCTCGACCAGATCCGAGTGAGTGTCTGATCCGAGGCGCCCATTCTTGAAAACGGGTGACTGACTTTGCCTGACAGTCGCAGAACGATGCGTTCCTGTCTGAGCGGAAGGATGACCCCGTTGTCAAAGAGCGAGAGAGACGTCTGCAAGATATGGATCTAGCCTACTGGAAGTGGCGGGAAATTGTGGACAATGCCGAGGAAGGAATCAAATTCTATAATAGCTTCGCGGATATGCTTGGGCAGTTCAAGGGGACTTGTACCCAATTCCTCAACTCACGGAGGGTAGATGTAGGGTGAGTAATCACATCATTTGCAAGTCGCGGAGTGGCTGTCCCAATACTAACTGGAAATCTGTCTTTCATCAGACAAATGACTCAACAATTCCAGAATGTCAACTTTTCGGAACCGCCATCTCCCCCTGCGGAAACATACACACCTCCACCATCTCAGCCTCTTGCCCATGTATCGCCGCCTCCTCGTGCACCGTCACCGCCCAGGACGTTGTCCCTTGCTCATCCCTCATCAGGTCAATGGCAATCTTCGTCTGACTTCCTGCCTCCACCACCGCCACCACCTATACTCCGTTCTGGCGGGATACAAACCCAACCTCGGGCTGCGCCACATCCGCCGGCTGATTCAACACCGAGAAGAGTCACTCGGGCTTCAGCTGCTGCTTCGAGGGGACCTATAGGAGATGCTGAGAAGAACCCGTATCGTAAGGGGACCAGAAGGGAAGGCGGTGGCGTGATATAATAAATAGGAAGATGTCTAGGATCGCCCTTTCTGACTCATGCATAGATTCATACGGTAGATTATCTGCCGATCGTTTCAACAGCTCGCCACACTGAATACCGACACCGAAACAGACATGAATAAGTAGCTAAAAAACGCCTATGTGGTCCTGCGATTGGGATGACAGTACAGCGTGAGCCACGGCGTGTGTCCTTATCGATCATAACTTGAGCTACTTACCGAGTGGGTCTATCGAGCGTACTCGAGCAGCCCATTTCGCCCGTCACACTGGACTGTCTTCGCCAGCTCAGACGGCGCGAAGTTATTTTGGAGGTTCAGGACAGTACGCTCACCAAATTCTCTTTCTTCAGAGCTACTATGGCGGTGGAGGGTATTGTAAAACAAGGCATGCCATTGTCAGGTCCAGAATGCTGTGATGGGTTCAGGTTCATGGCCTGGTGCTGCCGACGACGGCTATACTTGTACCTTGTTGATAAGATATCTCGATATGTTTTATGAACTTTGTCAGGACGTTTCTAGTATGTGATTCCATGCTGATTCATGCGGGCTATCGCAAAAAAGACAAAATGCCTTAGGCGCAAACATCCTCAGAGAAGGTTACTAGTATATGTCACGACCTCATATAGACTGGTAGCCGAAGATAGACGATCAAAGGCTATTGTACCGCTTCTCCGCACTGAGACAGTTACTATCATGTGCATTTTGGGCGAATCCATCCCGATTTCCTGACACTATCTCTAATTGAGTTCCACGAAATTTTCTTCTTTGTGTACCCGAGTACTCGTACTCGTGTATGCCATCTTGGTTTCATTGACATCAGAGGTCGTCCTAAATCAAGTAAATGAGACGTATCAGCATCGCTTCTGATTCTCTTCTTGCCGCTGACGTGCAAAAGAGTAGGATGGATTTCGACCACGGGAAACATTGATCGGGAGACTGGGAAGCTACAGTGCTTTAGACTCACAGATTCGACGGTCGGCTGATCCCCGCCACAAGGCTTCGATATGCAGCGAGCCTGGTCCTCACACCAAACTCTTACAGCCGAATCCGAAGGCCCAGATATGAAAGGCGTGTCGTACAAAAGCTCAAATGCCTGCGTTTCGTTGGTACCTTTTGTCGCTGTTACGTGGCACTATATACAGTAATGTGTCGACCCAAGCAAGACATGGCTTCAGATCAGCTAAATCCTGGGTGTGGGGCGTATGTGCCAGGCTACAGTAAATTAGTATAACCAACTCACCGTAAGTTGCCATCGAGGCGTAGCTTTACGCGTGTAGAACGCATCATCTCTGGGGGTGTACAAAGTCCAGTTGAAGCTCTTGACCATGTTGTGTTCAATCTCGTTCTCCCCGAAGAACAGCTCTGCGCTCGTCCGCTGACCGCCATTCTCACTCCCACCCTCGGTTCGTTTGGACGGCCCACCAAAGAACTGGTCGGTCGGATTCGTCGAGTTTATATACTGCGTATATTCAGGTATGGTGATCTCCACTTGGGCTGCCGATGGTGGAGCTGGGGTACCGCGTACAACATTGATAGCTACAGGAGCAGGAGCATGGGCGGGGAGGGGGATCGGAGCAGGTAAAGCGAGGGTTAAGGTGATTGTGAATGTGGCTGTGAATGCGCCAAGAGTGAGTATGCTGGAAAAGTTGAACATTGTGCTGGAATGGAATGCAGACGTGCGACTTTGTTGTCCGTCGGCTCTGGATTGATTGATATTCTACGTGTTTCTTGGAGGTTGCTGATGCAAGACAAATGTCACTGATGATACAACAACAATTTTGACCACCCTTTATATTGCACATCTCGTAGCCATTTCGATCTCTCACTCTCACTCTCGCTCTCACTCTCACTCTCACTCGGAAACGGATGAAGCACATCTAATCATTGTTCCACAAATAGAGCTGAACAAAGCCAAAAGATTAGCAGAAGATCAGCCTGAATGCACACGAAGCGTGGGATCCGTTACACAATGGATCTCCGCACATTTAAGAGAGCGTCCGGGAAATATGAAAGGATGTTTCCGACCAAGGTTAAGGGAGGTCGCTGATCCTCCTTGTTTTTCCTTTGCTGTGCGCCATCCTGATCGTCCCAGCTCCGGACGCTGTGCCACGATCGGGTTTGGGCGTGAAAAGAAAAGCTGGGTTCGGCAGGATCATGAAAGGGCGATATACAGTACGAGTACATTACAGTCAGAATGCCGAACGTTCTCGGTGATGTTGCCGGAGAGGAAAAGGAACTTAACATGCAGATCTGCCGAACCCCTGGTCGCGCTCCCTCTCCTGCTCAGATCAACCAGAGTGCTCTGTACTCAGCCAACCGACACTTGTATACATCGTCTCAACTTCTCACAGAAGAATGAATGCCTCGCCCATACAATCAAAGCATAAGATTCATCAATCCATATCAAACATGTAAGCTGTTGTATGTGTATATATAGCCACAATGGCGAGCAAAACTCGTCGTTTTCATCCGTCTAGCCTGAAAGTTCCCCCAGTCCCTCGCTCCCTATGTTAGTTGTATCTACAAAATTTTGTTCCTTTTCTGCATGCCGCAACGGCTAAACTCATACTCTGCTCCTCAGTCCGCTGGCGGTCAGACCGACCTGACTGATCTCGTCGACCTTACATACCGTACCCTTGTATTCAGGCAAGTACTTGGCACCGGTGTAGGGTGAGATGACAGATGGTGAACCCTGGTAGATAGGTGTCAGAGATGCAGGGCAGATATCGAATGAAGTGAATTGATCATAGGTAATCTCGTGGGCATCCCGAGGGTTTCGGTCACCTTGGGCCAAGACAGATCGAGCCTGCAAAGTGTACATGCTATCAGCTTACGATCTCGCTGTCTGTGAGACTGGCTAGACGGAAAGCAGAATGGGCTAATTAATAGAAAGATCGCTCACCTGAGTAACAACCTGCGCAGCTGAAGGCCTGGAGTCGATCAGCCTCCTGGCAAAGACGGCCGCCGTAGCGTGGTTACCGGCATCGGAGAACACCTTCATGGCCGATCTCAGAGCAAGCTGAACATGTAGAGGAGCAAGCTGACAATGAGTGAAGTAGGCCGCAAGTTCGAGATTTCGAGTAACCTTGTCAGGTTCCTCAGCGACCAATCTCCTCCGCTCGACCTCCATTGTGAGACCGACAATGTATTCTCGACACGTAGCCACAAGCTCCTTGATTTCCTCGGCATCTGATTCCGACTCCACGACAACTACTACGAGCTTCTGCAGCACTGTTCGGAAAGCAGCGAGAGCTTCGGCGAATTTGCCTCGAGCGAACAATCGGTTCGCCTCGGCTACTTCAGTGGACTTTAGATCATCGAAGTTGAATGCGCTGAGAGGCAGGAGTTCTCGCAGTTCCGTAGCGTCGGGGTTCCGTCGTACGTGGTATCTCAATGGAGGCAAAGACGGGTTGGCGGGGACGTGCACGTGTGCCGATTCGTACGCCTGGAGGAAATATGACTTGAGAGGAGCAAAGTTGACAGCTCCAATTTGTCGATTCAGCAACTATTGGGGAGGTATCACCAAGAGTCGGAAATTAGCGATGAGCCAATATGGGATGCTGATGGTAAAGACGTCAATCCTGTACTCACTTGCATGGCTGACTCGAAGGCCCCGGCAGCTGCGTGATCGGCCGCTAGCGGCGAGTTTCTCGTCCATAGCTCATCCTCGTTGATACCAGCCGATACACCCTCGGACAAGTCGGCCTCACCCTGCTCCTCCTCTGGCGCAATCTCCTCCTCAGCAGGAGCGACAACATCAGCATCAAGATCCCATCCTTCGTCCTCATCGCCCTCTTCTCCAATTTCTCCTTCATCAACAGCAACATCGGCGGCCCAGGCATCAAGCTGTTCTCCGCCTTCCGTGCCAGAGGGTTCGCCAAGAAGACCGTCCACTCCACCGTTGGCAAGAGCCCGGTCGAAGAAGCTCTCGCCGAGGTTTTTGATAGGCCAGTTCGAGTCGGTTTGCGGGAAGACAACGGGAGGAGGAGCCAATGAAGAGTGACCGGAATTCTGAGGGGGAGGGGGGAGATCGTCCTCGGTCATACCAGCTTCCTCGAGGATCTCGAGCGCGGTATCGTCCAAACCGTTCGTCTTGGCAGTGTAGTATGCGAGGGGATACTGGCCAGTCTCCCTCAACACTGAAACTCTAGACTGGATGTCACCGAGGTAGAGCGAGTTCTGGAATCGCGACATATTGTCTCCTCGCTTGGTGGCGATGACCTGCATCATTGCGAGCTTCTGCGTGTTACCGGTGATGAGGTAGAGGAAGGAGAGCTTGTCAAAGTTCTTGGTCTTCTGGTATGCGGTCTCAACGATCTGGAAGCAGGGTGAAAAGTCTGATCAGTTCAAGGCTCTCGACAATAGTACTACCAGATCACACATACCGAGTGGTTGCCCTGCTGCAAGGCAGCCGCACCGAGTCTGTTCCATACATCATCCCTGTCCACGGCTCGAGCCATCTCAAGGGCGACCTGGAGGTTACCACACTCGATAGCAAGGTCGAATCGAGTTTGCTGGTCCTGGACGAAGTGAAGCGCGATCTCTGGGTATCCCTTCTTCTGCAAGTAGCCGATGATGCTCTGACCAACAAGGTTGGAAGATCGAATGATCTGGAGGACTTCATCGTAGTTCTTCCTGACCAAAGCAAGCTTGAATCGGTATTCAGTTGGGTCAATGTTGATTGTTCGAGGCTTGGCGGTCCGGTCGAGGCAGTGCACAATCTGGCCCTTGACTCGCGTGAGGTACACGGGCTGGTCAAGAGTCTTGATGATACCGTTGTCCCCCTGAGGAAGAGCGTATTTGATGTGGTTAAGGGTAGTGTAGATTAGAACACCAGTGTCGTCCCAAGCAGCAGACTTGATTCGGATAGTCTCATGAATGAGAGCGCTCTGGCCAAGAGACTTGTTGGCAATTGTGATAGCTGGATATGATCAGCTCATACCGGCGATAATTGTGACTCACTGTGTTTGCTCAGCAGCGCGACCATGTTCCCGTCGGTACTCCACACGACGTACTTGACGGGGGGAGTGCTAAGCTCGGCGAGGATCTTTTGCTGCTGGATGTCGAAAAGGACGACCGAGCTCGGCGCGGAAAGGAGAAGCGAAGCAGTGCCGCCGTAGAAGATCTCGTTGGTTTGGATGGGGCACTTGACAGTCTTGGTAATCGAGTTGGACAAGTCCTTGATCTCAATATTTTGGGCAGCCTTATCGAGCACAGCCAACCTGTTCCTGGCGACGAAGATAGCACAGAAGCCGTTGCCTCGTTTGCCGTCTGAGGGGACATCCTTGCCGTCGGAAGGCGTAGGAGCGGAAGACTTGGGCAGAGTGACAAGCTCGTATGATCCATTATCGGAGGGTGAGGTAACGACAACAGCTCGTTCAGCAGGGTTGTAGCTGAGAGTTCGAGGCTGGACCCATTGAGAGCCAAGTTTTCGGACACTGCAGATACCCTGGCTGTTGCCAGTAGTGAGATCGGCCATTCGGATGACCTTGTCCTTTACGTAGAAAAGTTGGTTGCCAGACAAGGAGAAGGCGGGTCGTTCTCGCTCGAGCTTGAAGACAATAAGACCGTTGTCGTGGCCTGTGAGAAGGGTAAACAGGCACAATGTCAGAAAGAGGCTCGCCAGCTGGAAATAGCTAGGACAAGGAGCAAGGCGAAGCCGTACAACTCACCTGCAGCGAAGAGGTTGAGCTCAGGATGAGCGGTCAAGACCCAGAACCTATCGTGCTCCCTCCTGAAAGTCTGCACCGCCGTTCGTTTCGTCATATCCCAAACTCGGATAGTCTTGTCTTCCGAAGCGGAGAGGATGAGCTCGTGTCTGGGGTGGAACATTGACATGGAGACATTGTTGAAGTGACCTCGACAACTGTCGACTTCCCAAGCTTTGGTCTCAGACATTCTCCAGAGCTTGACCTGTCGATCATCACCACAAGAGACGATTAATGGTAATGTAGGGTGGAAAGACGCCCAGTTGACACCTCGGTCGTGACCTTCCAAGACGTATTTGACGACCGCGTCCGTGTTACCGAAGAGATCCGCTTGATTCTGATTCGCTCGCGTCATCTGCTCCTCGAAAGACATGGGTACTTGAGACGCTTGGTTCTTCTTTCGCAGACCGGAGATATCCCAGACTCGAACCGTCAAGTCCATTGAGGCGGAAACGACGAGGTCATCCCAAGGGTGGAATTGAGCACACCTAAACATCACAACAAGATGTGAGCTACGACTCGACAGCAGGCGACACAGAGCAGATAGCTTACATGATGTAGTGGTTGTGGCCGGTAAGGATAGCGATACAGGTTCGAGATTGCCAGTTCCAGATTCGAATGGTCTGATCATCGGACGCGGAGATGATCCAGGGGTATTCTCGGTGGAAGAAGACGGTTCGGACATAGTCCAGGTCTGGGCAATTCGAGGATCAAATCAGTATACCGAGGTCTAGCGCTGAGAGAGGACAAAGAACGTGTGATAGATGACTTACGACCTGTCAACGTGAATAGACATTTCCTCTGCTTATAGTTCCACACCTTGATTTTGTAGTCATCACCGCCGGAACAGAAGATAGGCTGAGTAGGGTGGAAACAAATTCCTCGGACGGGACCTATGAACGCGACCAGCATGAATTAGTACTGCGTTCCGGCGCTCTCTCCTAAACACTTCGTGTATACTCGATCTTGCACAGAGCAGCGGTCCGCGGTCTGCTCCGGATTCTCTTCCAGCTGCAAGAAGACAGGGGTACTCACCATCGTGCTCGTCAAACCTATCTACCAATGTCCCCATCTGGTAGTTCCACAGCTGGATAGTACCATTGTGCAACGAAGCAGCCAAGAGCGGTGTTCGGGGGTCTACGACATATAAGGCAGCGCATATGCAAGAGCAACAGAAGTCAGCGTCGACTCTCGCCTTTCATCATCCACATATCAGGCTTCCCAGTGACGCGTAGCTAAGCGGTTCGCGAGGCAATGTGACGGAAAGGGGGTCGCATAAATGCCATGATAGGGCTTGTAGGAATATCATAGAGACATCAAGGAGAAGACACGTACGGAAGGCGATACCCTTGACTCGGGGACTCTTGCTCTCAAACTAGATGAAGTGGGAGAACGTATCACAATTATCAGCGAAGTCCAAAAATACCTAACGGTAGCTGTCCGTTTGAGGGGGAACTAAACCCAGGCGGATGTCAAGCTAACTCACCTTTGTGAGCATCTGCATCTTGACAAGAATACCTCCTATCGGCCGCTAGCTATTCTATCCGTAGATATCACTGATTCCGAGCTTCGGAGTCCTCTTGTTCCCTTGCGCGTTGAGCTGACCGAAGCTGGGTAGACAAATTAAGTTGACTGCGCGCGTCAAGCTTGAGCGGTCGTTATAATATTGAGGATTTCCGATCTGGCTGAGCGTAAGACTGACGTGCGCTCGACTCGCAGACTAACTTGAGAAGGATGAGATGGGTATATGTGAGGTCACAATATGATGAAGTTATGGATGTATGTGAGCTATCTATGTACTATGTATGAACGTTGTATATCAGCTTGCTTGCCTGCGTCGTAATGGACGTGACGTGGTGAGACGTGGTGCAAGTGCCACATTCAAGGATAATACCGAAATTCTCCGTGCTCGCACCGCACAGCACATCTCTGTTGATGTCTTTTTGGGTGGCACAGCCAGGGTAGGGTTTCTTGGTTTATCCTTCATCTGCCATCTGCAAGATTATGCATAGATGCATAGGGCAACAAAGATCAGATCAAGACCATCGGACCTGCACCTGCATCTGCACCTGCATTGGCATTGTGATGTGCATTTGCATTGCATGTATGTGTTGCAACTAATTTCTACTGTACGGGCAACTTGCTTGGTCCTTCAAGACCGCCTCGTTGTTCGCTGCTGAACTCTCCATTTCCTCTCTCCCAGAAACACCATCCTATGCAAGGAATCGATACCTCCGCTTGCCCTGACTCTAAATTCCTCTGGACTTCTATGCTCACAGCTCATCCTGAGCAGGGTGAGCATGAGCAGCTCTCGTGTGCGCATGCCCATGACCATGGCCATGTTCATCACCGATAATCCTGGTCGTACCAGCCGCTCTCTCCGACTCCAGATCCCTACTAATCTGCGCCGCATGTTTCTTCACGAGGCTCTCGGCAATCTCACGGGGGCTCCTAATCTTCTCCTTGGCAGCTTCTAGGTATTCTCCTGCAGTTTCAGGGGTAGGGGTAGCTCCAAGAGCTTTCGAGGCGGATCGAGTGGCGGAGTGAAGCTCCGTCTGGAGGGAGGCAAGGATGCTTGATCCTGATGAGAGCGCGTCTACGCCTACTGAGGAACCGACGCTGGCGATGGAGGCCAAGTACGCTGAGGCGCTTGAAGCTAAAGGTTCGGGCGTAGGTGTGGGTACCAAGCCGAGAGCATCTTGGATCTGAAGGACGATCGACGCTACCTCCTCTGAGACGACGGAAGATACAGAGGAGACACCGGAAGAAGCCGCGTCGTAAACGCTCTCTGCGAATTCGCCGGGGGTCTCGGGACTAGGAGTGACTCCGACAGCTCTCATAGCTGATCGAGTAGCATCATGGACGACGCTGGACGCAGCATCCGCAAGAGAAGCGGCATGTTCACCGGGTGTCTCGGGTGAAGGTGTCACTCCAACGGCTTTCATCGCTGATCGCGTGGCATCGTGAACCTGGCTGCCAGCAGCATCGTAAGCTGAGGCAGCGTTGTCCTCCACAGCACCGTAAACTGACGCAGCACCACCAGCAACTACGTTGGCGATAGATTCGAGGTATTCCTGAGCGCTTTCAGGTGAGGGGGTGCCTCCAACAGCAGAATATACGGATCGAGTGGCATCGTGAATCGCAGCGGATGCATCTTCGGCAAAGTTAGCGATAGCTTCGTTCGCAGCGGAGACCGCCGAGGACGCGGATGCTGAGGCAGCATATGAAAGGGATTCGAGGTGTTCGCCTGGGGTCTCTGGCGAAGGGGTAGCACCGACAGCTCGAATGGCGGATCGAGTAGCGTCGTGTACCGCAGAGCTGATGTCGATGTTGGGGATGACACCCGCGACGCCTTCCGAAGCAGCAGCAAGTACCGATTCGACGGATTCGCCGAAAGTCTCAGGGGAAGGAGTGGCACCGACCGCAGACATGGCCGATCTCGTAGCTTGATAAAGGGCTTTGCTAGCGGAACCAGCGAGAGAGCCGGCAGCGTCACCAGCGGCATTGTACAAGGACTCGGCATGTTCCGCTGGGGACTCAGGAGAAGGGGTGCCGCCGACCGCTTTGACGGCAGATCGAGTAGCACCGTGAATGACTGATTCAGCGGCGCTTGAAAGGGAGTCGACAGCTTCAACAGCAGCGGCGTAGGCTGATTCGGCATGTTCGGGAAGAGATTCAGGGGACGGTGTAACACCGACGGCCTTCATGACCGATCGAGTTGCCTCGTGAACGTTCGAAGTAGCGGCGTCGACAAATGACTCAATTCCCTCTGAAGCAACGTTCACTACCGACTCGACGTGTTCTCTGGGCGACTCGGGTGAAGGCGTGGCTCCAACAGCGGAAGCGGCGGATCGAGACATGTCGTGGATGCTTGAAGCGGCGGCCGCGTAAGCCGACTCTGCAGAGGCTCTTGCTTGATCGACAACACCTGTAGCCGTGGCAGACTCGCCTTGAGCGGCCGCATTGGCCTGGCTGAGAGCACTGATAACCTGTTCCTTGCCTTTACCAATGATCGCACCAGCAGCTCCAGCTCCGACGACTCCAGCAGCGGCGCTAGCGGCTTCCTTTACAGGCAAGATACTGACTCGACTGGGTTCCTCGGCCATTGCTTCCCTAGCCGCGATCCGGTCAAGGGCAGTTCGCTTGAGGATGCCAATTCTGTCCCGGAAAGATTCGTGATAGTCGTTCATTTCAGTCTTGAGTTCACCGAACGGCTTGACAAGAGAGGAGTCTTCGTACACGGCGGCGTATTTGGCCTTCCAGTTATCGGCGTCTAATGAGCCCAAAATCAGCACGACTCGATCAAGTGGAATCCCATCAAAAGCCAATATCAACATATGAACTCACTTTTCTTGACCTCGTTGTACTTGTCCAAGTCTTTGGAAGTAAGACCGTCAATCCACTTCATCTGCGCCGAACGTCAGTTGCGCTCCATTGCCTTTATTAACGTGCGAGCATAACTCACTTGCTGTGCAAGCTCCTCGTACTCTTCGCCCAAGGCCTGATCAAGGGCTGCACTTTGCTTCTGAGCGACAGCCTTCGCATCATCGTAAAGTTTAGTCTTAATCTTGTCGAGTCTGACCTTAATCTTGTCGGTAGTTTTCTTCAATCTCCAATCGGCCTGTTCACCAGATTTGTGCACTTGCTCTCGTGTAAGGGATGGAGACGAGGTGTACAGCTTGTCGAGTCCACGATGGATGTAGTCAATCTCTCGTTCAACTTCGGCACGAACGCTTTGGGAGAGTTTGGGAAGGTCATCGTTGTTAAAGTTGGCTTGGAGCTGTTTGATCTGTAACGACAGAGATTGTATCGAGAACGGACAAAAGATATAAGCCTCCGTTTCATTGTATTCATGTATCATCCAAGCTTATTGATTCACCTCTTCCTTGACAACCTTAAGGCCCTTCTTTCCCTGCTCTTCAACTCGAGTCTTGATAGCATCTCTCACACGCTCCATCTCGGCCTTTTCAAGCTTCTTGATTTCCTGTCTCTCCTTCTTCTCCTGCTTGGATGCTTCTACGATCGGAGCCTTCTTCTCCGCTACCTTGCCCGCTTGAGGAACCTTGACATCAGCAGGCTTCCTAGCGTGCTCGATGTCCTGATAATAATCGTCCATCTGTCCCTTTCGCTCGGCAGCGTGAGAAGATCCGGAGGGCAAGAAATCGGCAAGCATGGCAATGAAGGATTTCGATTTGGCTGTAGGCGGGAAGAAGTGGTTGACGGTAGGCTTGATGTATGGGGAGTGGACATGCTTGTGGAATAAAGCCGTGTAAGGTGCGATGAAGGCTGCAGCCTGGTTGACATAAGGGCCGACGTGGGGTTCAAGATGGGTCAAATACAGCTTGACAATGTGTCTAAGGGGCATAATGATGGTCAATCGATGAAATATATTGGATATAAGGCTTAAAACACTCACGCTCTGACAGTAGCCTCGACCTTGGCGGCCTGGATGGTAGCGAGCTGAATAGCTCTCACAGCTCTCGGGCCCAGAACCTCCTTGGTAATTCTCTGCAGTTCGAGTCTTGCGCGAATCACATGCGGCTTGCTCCAAGTATAAGCTTGTTGACCTCTCTCTGATCCGACCTTGTAGCCTTTCTGAGCATATTGGCTCGCTTTGTCCGTAAGAGGATGCGCAGCGGCATACTTGTAGCCGTTCACAGCGTTTTGAGAGGCAGCGTTGGCATACGCGTTGGCGGTAGCGATATGAGGGGAAGCAAACGCCGAGATCCTTGATGTGTAAGGAGCAGTGACAGCGTTGATCCGGGCCTTAATGTAAGGGATATGAGGCTGGATGAACGTGAAGTAAAATCGCTTGGCTCCTCGCACAGTCCGGTTGACGATAGGTTTGACAGGTCCATTCCAGACTCTTAAGGACGTAGTTTGCAGCTGCTTGGCAGCGGGCTCTACGTATGTCGTGTAGGTAGGATGGGTAGCGAGCTTGTGTTGGACATCATCGATGAATGGGTAAACGTATGGTCGGAGGACTTCACGGTGGTATGCGTTGGCAGGGTAACAAAGAACAGGGTGCGATTGATGCGGTTGGTAACCGAGTGGGGAGAGAAGGTATTTGTTCAGTGTGCTCGGTTCTCCCGGCGGGGGACAGAGAACAGTCGATGTGAGCGAAAAGATGATTAGGAAGGGAATCGTAGTGAGGATCGATAGAATGGACCAAGGGTGTCGTCTTGCCTTGGCAACAACTCTCTTACCCGAGGCCTATAAGTGTAAAATTCAGCATAAGCTCCCATATCTTCGGCTGCACGAGAATGCTTGCGCATATAATAGCTCACCTGGGTCACGGCAGCTGCTTTGGAAGCAGCTGCTTTGGCCTGAAATCCTGTATCGCTCTTCGAGCTGACAGTGGGCCCATCCTACATCGTCGGCGATCAAGAACATCAGCGGAGGGATCATCGCTCGCTCACACTGATACGATGAAGATCAGGACTCACGTAGAAACGAGGTACAGCAGCAGCGTTTTGTGAGTTGATAGCAGGCGAGCTAGACTTTCGCGCTGTCAGGGGTATACCTGTTGAGGGTACTCTGTTCGAGGGCGCGGGCTCGGATTTCCTGGGCTGTATCTTGGGCTTCGACATTGTCGAGGAGCTGTGGGGGTAAAGATGTGTCAACAAGACGAGGCAGCGCAAGCAGTATTTCCGAGAAGTCGATTTATATCTGACTATTAGAGTGACAATGAGATGTGATAGTGGGAGTGATGGCGATGACACAATTGACTCACGAGGGAATGATAGGTGATCGACGTTATGAGAGCCTAGAATAAGCATAGGCTTTGAATTGTTTTTTTTTTGCAGCCGAGTGCGATGAGAGGGGAGCAGCGGTTTGTGATGTGATGTACTGTGATGCACATAACCTTAGTTATGTGATGGTTAAAACGTCATCACCGAGAGGCCTATGTTCGGATGGGGGGAAGAAATAAACTCTAGCAGTAGCTCCGAAAGCTTATGTAAGCAGGTGTATTGTGGTGTCCAATTGCAAGAAGTCTGGGAATCCGTGCCTGATAACCGATCTTTCTTGGTTGTTGTCGAGCTGCTCGCGACCGGATTCGGGACTCGGCAGTACTAGTCGTTGGACAGGAGAACGTGCGTGAGCCCTGTGAACTGTAAAGACGGTACGATTCATCTGCAGCTGAAATGTACTACGAGTACAGTATACATGAAGGACCGCACATGACTGATTCCATGGCGACGTTGTCCCAAGCAGCTAAGCGAAGTCATCTTTATCTCGAGTGACTACCCCATCTACCTGCATTCCCATCAATCAGGACCGCCGTTATCTGATAATCAAAGGATGGACGGGTCCAAGCCCATCTGAAGGTCGATCAATCCCGGACATCACGGTTCATATCCTATCCCGATCAGTTCGACTTCGGTAGAGAGAGATGTCTTCGCTGTCCGACTTGCCAATATCGCCATCGTCACCCCGGCAAATATAGCCGCTATACCAATACAGATATCAACTTGACTTGGTCGCCTGTGCCCAGACCCTTCAGTCTAGCGCGTCAAGATGAAATACGGCAAGGAGTTTCAACAGATTTTGGAGGGTTCTTCCTTTCCTCCAGACTGGAAAGAGTCAGCGATAGAGTATAGGCAGGTGAGTAGAACGAAGAAGAGCTATATTCGTCATTGTTATTCATATTCATATAGCTCTCCGCTAACCTATGACCATTTCGTCCATGTAGCTCAAGAAGCTCATCAAGAATGTCGTCTCTGAGCTCACTGCGATGGGATTGTCCCCCGACGTGCTGCATCGACTTCTCGTCACAGAAGACGGTACAGCCCACTTACCTACAGCTTCCATTGATAACCAAGACCAAGTAGAATCCACGAACTCGCTAGGAGATAGCAAGACAGCAGACGAGGGAGAAGTACTGGAATTCGAGTTTGAATCATCGCCGGAAAATAGTCCGCCCGACCTACGACCCGATTCAGCAGGTACAGCGAGCACAAATGCACTTGCCGGACCATCGAGACCTCATTCGCACGAACCATTGGAAGTCGTTCTTGATCCCATACCTAATTCTCCTCCGCGCCCAGCAACACGGCAAGATAGCGCAGAATCAGATGAGATTATATCGCCTCATCCACAGCATCATCGGAAGTTCAGATTACGTCTCCTATCCGAAACGTCTCAGGCTAATGTCACTGCTACCGAGCCGATACGACCCATGAACGTGATGCAGTTCCTGGAGGCGCGTGAAGCTGCGAAATCGCCTCCTCCAAAGGTCGAAACGCCAGACGAGAAGGTTCAAGAGCACAGGGGGCGTAGGGTGGTCAGGAAGGCAGTCATGGATGGTCATGGTGGTGTCAAGGCCGAGTATGTGTTGACAGGTGAGTGGCGTTTCTTTCAGATCGCTCCCATATAAGTCTCATCTAGGTGTGACTTCGCCCTTGACCGCCGCGAATGTATCTACACGGTGCAGCCCAGGCTGATATCCATCGGCGGTATTAGGCGATCCAAATAATCCCAAACCCCAATTACGGCTACACCTATCCACATCACGTTCCCCGTCTCAATCTACCGATTCACACCAATCAACATCGCCTTCTCCCTCGCCTTCTCCATCTCGATCAGACTCGCAAGCAGAAACAGACACAGAAGATGAAGTTTCCGATTCCGAGATACCCCTCTCTGCGTCGGTGACAGCCACTCCTCGCGCTTTCGATTCGAAGAGGTTCAAAAGTCCCATGTTGCCTAGTAGTCCTACGTTAAATCGAATGAGGACTGCTTTATCGCCTATTTGGGCCATTGCCAGTGGGAGGGATTTGAAAGATGGTATGGGCGACTTGGCGCTTGATTCGCCAACCACACCCACACGCTTGACACCAAATGGACCGGTCACACCCAAGGCATCGTACTTTCCAGCAATACCTCCAGACACTGCAATTAATTCTGCCGCTTCTCCTACTCCGAATCCTGATATCACCTCATCGTCTGCTAATACGGAAGATATACCGGAAATCTCTACGTCCTCAGCACCTGATACCGGATCCCATGAAAGGGAATTCATCATCCCTCTATCATCTGATCTGGCCTTTTTCCATCTTCTCACATCTGCTCTGACATCTTTATCCACCTTCCACGAACGACAGCAGACCTTGTTCAGGGATAATGTGGAGAATCTCTGTACCCTCATCTCAAATTCCATCTCGCCTTCTTCCGCACCTGAAGTTATCCCAATACCACTCACCCCTTCAGTCGACCGTTCATCCGATTCCAGAGCCGCAAACAATACTATCTCACGGATTCATCAACCAAACACCAAAGCATCGAAGAAGGATCTATATGCATGGCGGGAAATCTTTACATTATGGGTCGAAGCGGAGATTTTCGAGTCGAATTCTGAGAGAGATAGAGGGGAGAGAACGGTAGAAGCCGCTGAGGCCAGGCTGCAGAAGTTCGCGAATGAAGTGGTCAAAAGAGGTCTCGGGGATAGGCGAACATTGAGAGGGAAAAAGTCGAGAAAGAGTTGGGAGGAGTTTTTGAGGCTTAACGTGCTGTTGTTGGATCTGAAGAGATTCCAGGTGGCCAACATCAATGCAGCAAGAAAGTGAGTGACCCCGGTCTTTTACACTCGTACCTGGCCAGGAGCGAGGTGGTGGGTCATACATCACATCTTACGACGGCTGACTAATTCTTCATCCTGTCGTTTCTACCTCCAGAATCCTGAAAAAACACGACAAACGGACAGCTCTCACAGCTTCGGCTGGATTCCCAAGCTTCGTACGGTCCACATTGTCAGCTCATGTGGACAAGGATGGAAACGTGTCTACTTGGACCTTCTACAATACCTCTCTACCTCATGTGCTGCTCGCTAGTCTGACGGATACATTGTTGCCGTGAGTACGCACGAAGGCCGAGCTTTTCTGCAATGTATATCAGCCTGTGATGACATGGCTGATCCCAACCCCGCTCCCCGTCATAGGATTCTACCAAGTCTCGACGACTATGCTTGCCTGATATGTACGAGTATAGCCTTCAAACCTATCAGATTAGGCTGTGGTCATCTGTTCTGCGTGAGGTGTCTCGTGAAAATGCAGAGAGCAGGAAAAGAGAAATGTCCATTATGTCGATCCAAGGTGATCTTATTAGCAGACAAGGGTGAGTAATAACCATGAGATCGAATCAACAACATGTGTCCAACGCTAACCCTAATTAACGTGTCATGTATGTCTGCAGACTCGCTCGATCTGACGGTGATGAAGTGAGTTCAGTTTTCGAGTTCCGGTCAGATTTTTTTCGGACATACCAAGATTCAGGCGACTCAGCGGACGAATATTGCTGACTAGATACGTCTCATCATAGCTTCATGAAGGAATGGTTCCCCAAGGAAGTCAAAGCCAAGCAACGCGAAAACGATGACGAGCTAGTCATCGAACACTCGCATGCTCGGCCCCGTCAATCAATTCAAGCTCGCTCAAGCTCAAGAGACGAAGGACCTGATAAGAAATGTGTGATCATGTAGTTGTGAACATATACGTGTACGAGTACGAGTACAGTACGTGTTGGCAGGAGATAGGCTGCTTGATGGATATCGGAAACCGAGTGGGTTTCTGTCTTGTCGGATAACCTTGTGGTTGGGGAGACAATACTGGTATTGATCGGATCTAGAGACTGAAGTTGAGGCTCTGGGCTTTGCGTATTATAATGCTACATAGGATCGACCATAAGCAAACCAAGATCTGCGATAACAGTCAGCAATACTGTATACATAAATTTTGCGTACTCGAGTGCATGTGTTGCATGCAGTATAGCGATCTCGGGTCGAGGTGTAAAATAGAGATTGTTGGGCGGTCTGATGAAACTGCTTGACGTGTATGAAAGCACATCAGCCTGCGAAGATGCATTCCATGCTTTGAACACGACGGGGGGAGTATACCCGAACAAATGGAGCTTGGTAGAAATGGACTGGAATGAATATGGTATGCACATAGATGATCGATTCGAGGGAGAAAACTCAATCTCGGGGAAGATTGGGTCCCTCCTTTCATAGATGCATGTATTTCAGATCCATCACCGGGGAGGTATCTCAGACATGTATAGGATATCTACAGGAGATAGGAGGGGTACTTGAGCAACTCGATCTGTACTCGAGTACCTGCTGGGGCAAATCGCGTAAGAAGGGGGGGATGAACGCAAAGGATAGTTACTGTACGTAAGGGCCAATTGATTGATGAGTCGGTCATGGTTGTGGGATCCTTTGTGGTGGACCTCCGCCGTTCTCATACAGTACAAGTACGAGTACGAACGAGTATGAGCAGCGAGGTGGCGATGACTGTTTGACATTCAAAGGAACGAGTGGAGCAGCGCATGTGAGCATTGTACACGATGACGATGACCTCGTATGATATACCGTACTGTATTGTATATATTCAGGCGACATTGGCCACATCCAAGAACAGGCTGTTTAAATTGCGTTTACAAGTAGTGTTCTTCCCAAATTCACAAAATATACTCGTACACTTGAAGAGGGGCATTAACGGCTCACCTACAGAAAGTCTTACATATCTAAACATCGGTGAGTTCAACTTTTTGTCCCGTTTTACAATCGGAATTTGGCGCCGTGTGAATTGGTATTATTACAGAAAAAGCATAGCTCACTATGGCATTTGTCTTTACTATACTCGAGTAGCTATTAATTAGCACATTCACAGAAGAGAAGAGCCAGAGTCCATGATCATGTCACCATCCAAGATCTTCGCCTTGCCAATCTTACTGGCTCTAGCACTATTCAAGCCTTTTAGCTGCAGACGTAGACTCAATTGACGATAACACCGTTCACGCGACAGTGCACGTCAACTTCCCACCTGGCACCTCGTACTTCGATCCTCTCACCGGAGCTGAAGAACACGCTGCAACACCGCACGATTTCATCTTCACCCAAAAAGATCTCAACGAGGCTGCGATAGAGAATGTCAGAGGCCCCCAAATCGGTGCGGCGGTTGATGGAGGTAGGACAATCGATACTGATGGTTGGGTTGTGAAGGATTTCCAGTGGTTGATTTATGAAGATCCGAGCGCCGGTGGGGGCGTCAAGACTATCAATCCTCGAGTGGTTTACAATTCCACCGTAAGTCGTAGCCATCGATAGTCACCGTTTACATGTACTAGAACCTTCAGCGTTCGTCCTGCTGCATAGTATAACGAGCGGGTCTATCCTCTCAGAAGCAGAATTTCCGTTTTATGGGCAGCCTTACCTTTACCTGCCAAAGTATAGGCCAGCTCCTACAGTACAGCGCAACATCAAAGTTGATTGTCTACATACATGCTGACTGTCCTTCCTGTACCCCGCTCTACAGTGCCACGTATCCATCATGCCGCTTCTCAAAGGCCACATCACCTACAATCTTCTCAAAGAATCCCCCTTCGTGTCATTGTTCGATAGTGCCAAGGAAGAGGAGGTTGTAGTCCAGTGTCCGAAAAGTGAATGTAAGCTTGACTCTTGCGATGGGTATGACAAGCCCGAATTTACAGGCAAGAATGTCAGTACCTAGATACAGTGCAGTGCAGTGTAATATTTAGTAGAGTGTTAAACATAGATGTACAGTATGAATGTATCGGCGTTATCATGCGAGAGTTTCAGACTTCTTCAACAATCGCCCAGTGCATCTAACCGTATAATACATCCACTCACAGCGGTAACATACATGCTTTGAGACGACAATGAATCAGAGGGCGTCAAACGACCCTACGAATCAAGTGCCACATCGCGCCGGAAGTGTGCGACAACTGCAGCGAAAGACCATCTCGACCGAATTGAAGCCTTCCACTCATCGTTGGACCTCATCTACTTTGCCCAGGTCTAAGTATAGATTCAAGGGACCACACACCTTGCATGTCGCCTCCATGTGGCATGTGGAACACGTCGCAGGTGTGGTCTGCAGTAAGGCCAATATCAAAGTTCAAATAATTATCAAAGGTCACTCTGCGACAACCCCTCTGACGATCGACAATTCACGAGTCAATAGTATGTCACCTCCTTTGTTGTATTCCAACAACGACGAAACTATCCCGGATGTGATTGAAGGGAAATTGTGCCGGCCATCTCATTTATGCTTAAGGGATCTCGCACTCTCGAAGCGAAATGATACGGTATACATATACTATATACAGTAGGCTGTGCGCCACAGATACGCTTCAGCCTTTCTTCTCACTCTATATAGTCTACCCTGCTCGACCCGCTCTTCTTTGACAAGATCCGAGTGTTCTGGTGGGCTTTACCTGACCAAATCCGCTGCGTTCCTGTTAGGAGTTGAAGCAGACCATATACAGTATACATACACTAACCCCCGTGAGTACAGTGCAGCAAGGCCGCTTGCTGCTCGATCATCCGATTATTCGACAACGGAGCTGAACAAACTTGGTCTGACTTAGATCGCACCCATAGGATGTTAACCAAGATCCTTCCCCTTGTGGCTCTCATGAGCCTCCTCACCCCTGCTCTAGGGGCCGATGATGACAATACCGTCCAAGCGACCGTCCACGTCAATTTCCCCTTGGATACAACTTACGTCGATGCCGTTACCGGCGTGTCGGAGGTCGCGCCCAGGCCTCACGACTTCAATTTTACAATTGGCGATATTAGAAAGGCCAAGAACGGGACTCAGATTGACAAAGCCGTCGCTTCTGAGCCTAGCGAGGACGGCGGCGAGAATGGTGGCAAGAATATCAATAGGGATGGATGGGTCACCAAGAACTTCGATTGGCTCGTGTATGATAATTCGACCGTGGGTGCCAATACCTCGCAGTTGATTTACAACTCTACCGTAAGTCTTCTGTGCTCCTCATCCATCGCATATCTCCAAGGGTGAGCCACATACGTACATACCAACAAAGGGCAATTGTTGCTTCGACCATTCTCGTATTGTATCACAATGAGATATCGGGACGATGCTGATACTGTATGCTTTCTGGTGCATGTGCGTGCAAACGACCGCAGTGCTATGTCTCCATCATGCCTGCTCTAAAAGGCGAATTCAACTTCGAGCTGCTTAGGCAATCCCCATTTCTCACGGGCGATACCGACCAATGGGACGATGTCGTTGTGGAGTGCCCTGACACACAGTGTATGCTCAGCTCGTGTTATTACTGGCCTGAGCCGAAGTGGACTGGTCAACCTGTTGTGTAGTAGACCCGCCTTGCGCGATGATGTTGCAGTTGTCGAAAGACTAAGCTCGACACCAGATGAAACCACCTCGCACCGTATCTTGTCCGCGTACTCATACTCATACAATAATTCCCTGTTCAGACTCGTTCGCGAAACCTCGTATCTATGTATCTATTACACACCATATCGTGCATGTATGTGAACATCTCGGATCTTATCTTGTCCGTCAGTCATAACACGACCTAACCTGACCTTCCCCTACGAGCAGGTAGACTTCCGAGCGAGCACTATAGACTAAGCGGGAGGGTTCACAGTCTCCATCACCATACATTACACCCTGTCGCGCATTTCACCTTTCTCCTCTCTCATGCTCATTTCATCCCCCTTCCCTTTTTACCTCACCTCTCCTCATCCTCATTTCCTCTGTTCTCTCGCACCATACCCTCGCGCGGTGAATCAGCCCAAGATGAATCGACTCAGCGACGACGTCCTCCGTTTGAAACTGGAACAGCTCAGGGTCAAACTCTTCTTACCATGCTCGAGATCATATCGGCGCTTCAACGAGATCACATGATCGTCTATATTCATCCAGCTCACTCTTCGTCGACATCTGCACCCCCTTCCGTCCAAGGCTAGACACCGCACTACCACCCACGAGTCGAGTGTCCAAGCTTCCTTCAGGGTATTTACCCGGCCGAAATCCGAGAGAGGAGGTCCGTTCGTCTGACACTTTGTCAAATGGTACAGTTGGGTTTCAAGTTGAGATGCGGAAACGTAGGGTCCCGTTTCATCATTTCATCGTTTCATCCTTCCCCCTCGCCTCGCCTCGCGCTGGAAAGATCGCCGCCACCACCCACCTTCACCTTCCGTTCGGTTGAATGATACAGTATATACAGTATAACTCGACAACATTCCTTTCTCCTTCTCATCAGTGCTCCCATCTATCTTCCACGAATTCAGAGTGCATACAAAGACCCCTCACATCCATTGTTCAAGGTCCTCTTCCCATACCCTTCAATCTCTGCTAACCGCTTACTGCATATATAACGCAAAGGTCAAGATGTGTAGATTGAGTGACGATATCCTACGACTGATTCTCGAGCGATTATCAACCACAGAAATCATCCGATGCGCGAGCGTGTCCCGACAATTCAACTCTGTCATCCATTCGTTTGCCAAAATCCAACTCGCCCCAGCCCGACACCTATTCCAGATCCCCTCAGCTCCATATATCGACGATGCCATTACTACAACACCGACGTTGACGGCTCGTCAAGAATTAGATGGTCATTTGAGGAGGGAACGGAATTTTGCAAGACTTCGACCTCGCTATGGTTCATTCACATTACCCTCCAACGAACGAATCATCGACTTCAGTGGAGATCGATTGTTGACCTTGCTCGAACATGATGACGACCCGACAACAACGCGAAGGTTGATGATATGATGCCAGTTGACGAGGCATCGACAGATGGCGCTATGCAAGCGATCAGATATCGAACCCTCGGCGATCCGGCGAAGGGGATTGAACCGACATGCAAGACCATCTCACTTGGATTCGAGATTGAATCGTATCCGGAAATGGTGGCATGCAGTGTTGCATACGGAGTTGTTCTTGTAGTAAGAGAAGAAGAGGAAGAAGGAGAGTTTGAGCTGTGCATATTTGACATCACAAGCGGGGAGAAATCATGCTTGTCGACATACCTCATAGAAGATGGTGTGGGTATCCCACCCTCTGATGGCTATCCGAGGATCACCATGGGACCTAGGGGTACGGCCTGCTTGACTTACGTCAACCTAGTGATCCTCATTGACATTCCCACGGCGAGGATAGTCGCAGTACGTGCTGCCTACCACATCCTGGTAACTCGATTTGATACCTACAGCTGATGTCGAATTTGCTTCTTCCCCTTGGCCTGTCATATATATAGGAGCAGCCGTTGCCTTTCGAAGGGACTTTATGGCAAGCTACATTCGTAGGCGACGACATGCTGGTGGTTGTTGCCAACAGGAGAGAACCCATGCCACTCGGCTCTGATCAGGTTCCCGCGTGCGTGTGACTACCACCATTCCGGCTGGGCAGTGGGAGGAGTGTAATCGCTGAACTAGACAATGCTTATTAGATATGAAGAGTACGACTGCCTTCTCATCTACGACATCACAAGATTTCGAGCGGGTGGGCTAGCAGGCCTCGACGTCACCCATGGTCTCTTGGCAATATTTCGAATACCACAAACGAAATGCGACGTTTCCGATACCGCCGCAACTCAGATACCTGCTTACCCTCTCGAGGACAAGATCTTTGGTCTCACGTCCCTCCAGCCTGGTCTGCATGGAAGAAGCAATATCCTGCATCTGATACTAGAAACACCGCAGATTCACTACATGACCACCTGGTTCGGTGTGCGAGTTGTAGTGCCTGAAGACCTACTCAGGCAATATGTCGCCCAATGGTCCGAGTCCAAGGTTCAAGACCGACAACGATGCGCATCGCATCAAGGAAAAGCCTTAAAAAACAAGACTTATGAACCGCTGAAATTGCCCATTGATCCGAGAGAATGGATGGAAGACGCTTGGTGCGAAGTCGTTCTTTGGGAACCGCCTAGCACGGATCAGCTAGCGTCGGGATCCAAAGTCCTCGATTTCGAATTAGTAATTCCTCCAAACCCGACATCCTCGAAACAGCCAGAGCTCGACCTAATCACACCCACTACAGACCAGAACGCGAGGCCCGATATGGCAGATGCTGAGTATCAGGTTGTCGTGCGAGATTTCAATCTTTGCTCACAGGGAGTGGACCTCACCAAAACGCTAGGAGGGATGGGTCGACCGGTCGAGCTCCCAGAGCTTGCGGACCGCAGGCGCAAGGTATGTCTTGCTGTAAAGTACCGCTCTCCCATTTCCGCTACTTGAACCTCCTAGATACCCCGAGCGAGATCTGGAGCGGCATGTTCATCGGCGGTCCCATAATGTTTTAGGTCGAACCACGAGATTTTTCGTCCCGAGTATTGGACATCAACTCCGGGTCCGAAGGCCGGAAACATGGAGGTCACGTCGAATTCAGAGGTCGGCTCAGAAACCCTGAAGTCAGAGTACCGGATCAACGCGCTACCTTCTTTGATGGTGAAAAAGTCCTCGTGCAGCACGAAGTAAGTGCGAGTACGAGTACATCTGACTCTTCAGCCCTTCACAACGTTGCCATACAGTATTCCCGAGCGCCGACTAACGATTCCGTGCCGGACTTTCTGATTGCTTGACAGGATGGTAAAGTTGTAGTGTTCGATTTCACTGATTAGTGTCCCGATACTGTGCGGATACTCCGAGGCCAGGTTGGGATGGGTGGGTCCACGTAGGGAAGAAGATAAGGAGAAAGAATACAAGGTGTTCATGAGGTGTCCTATCATTCGTGCGCGCGACGTTCACAAAGTCCATGTGAGGTCATTTCTCGTTGTCTCTAGACATGCCGGTTACGTAGCATGATGTACTATGGGTCTCGACAGTAGTGTTCTTACCAATAGTACAATTATTCCCATCTCTCAGGGGACAGCCGAGGAGAAGGAAGTCTCGACCAGTAATGTTTACTGATAACAGCTACCAAGAGCAGTCAAGTCATCCTTCGACCGACCCTCCTCCCAGCTCTTCTTGAGAATAGCTTTCAGCCCCTTCATCCTCTCTCGCATCTCATCGCCCTCAGGACCTCGGACTCTAGTCCAGGCGTCTTGCATCTCGGCTTTGATAGCTTCTTCGGTACCGACGATGGGGGTGCCATCGTACAGCTTGTTCCATGAAGGGTCTTTGAACGTCTTGACTTGCTTCAAGTCGATGCCTACCTTGTAGACTTCGGTGACTGCACAACACATACAGTATTGTATTGCGCAGGAACAGCAGTCAGGGCACAAGGGTGATCAGCATTGTTCCCATTACATTGGCTCGTTGTCTAAGTTATATACGGGCGATGTTCTAGCTGGCATCTCGACTTACGGATTGTCGCGAATTCTCCTTGATCGGCCGCGAAGGGCATAGTGACCAGAGGAAGCTCCGCAAGACATGCCTAGGTAGAGGTATACAGTGCATTAGCGTCACCACTGAGCGTCACCACTGTGACTCGCTTTCAAACCTCGATCGACACTGGGTCTATGTACTCACTTCGGCAGTACTGTTGGACCCACAGTGCGTCTGAGTTCCAAGAATGACAGATTGAAGAATTTACTATCAGCCACCATCGTACATGCAACGCGCATTGTTAGGAGCGAAGCGACTCTAGAAACAGACGGCTGTCAGACTCACCAAGAAAGCACCAGTAGCAGGGTGCTGCAACACATCCCACTGGGGTGCGAATCTAACCATACAACCTTCCTCATAATCTTTGAAGTCCTCAATCACATCAAGAGGGGGAGGCGAGATATCAGAAGCGTAGGTACAAACGAAAGGGTAGCCGGAATCTCGGAGTGACTCGACGAGGTATCGATAGAGCTCTGGTCTTTTCATGGGGAAGAAGAGGGATCCCCAGCTGATTGCCAAAGTATAATTCAGTCAGTCAACATTCTGTGCAAGCTGCTATACCCACAGATATGATATGAGGGCAGGCGGCACGTTTTACATAGCCAACAGCGAGGCCACTCACCTGACATAAATGACGCTCTTCGCGCCGTGCTTCTTGTGCATCTTGTCAAGGAAACCCAATACTCTCTCATCGTCCGCACTTCTAGCTTGTGTCTCGGTGGTCTCGCCAAGCCACATGGACGTAGGGAATTGGGGCCTGCATCACCAGCAAAACAAACAAAGGTCAGTTTACTCAGCTCTGAAGGTCACTTTCGCTGTCCCGCTCCGCACCCTCACGGATGACTGGCTAGCAAGCTGCTGTGGAATTTGTGTATGCGTTTAGGATGTATCGCATGAGACTCACCCAACCATGTAGACCTTCTTGCCCAGCTCCGCTTCCAAAGCTTTGACAGCCTCTACTTCAGTCTCAGCAACCCAAGGACAGATGATACCCTTCGTGTCATCACCGGTGACAGCGACAGCAGACTGGCTGATAGCCATGATGATGTGTCCCATGGTGGGAATGGTGTGAGTCAAGGGGTCTGCAAGGCGAGAAAGGGAATATCAATTATCACCGTCTCTTGGCAGCTAATCAAGTACGACATCCATGAACTCACACCACTCATCTGTAATCATTGGAAAGACAAATACAAGCGGTAGTCAGGCGATCGACCCATAACCTATGAATAGCTCAATACAGCAGCAGATGCGGGAGCCGACTCACAGTCGTATTTGGTAGGCAGTCCCGGCAGAGTCTTAGGCTCTCCCCGGACTTCAAATGCGTGCTGCATCATATGAAATCAAATCCAATAAGCCCCCAGGTCTGCATTCGGCAATACGCTCAAAAGCGCAGAAGACAAACTCACGTTGGCATAAGCCTCAATTGGGTTGACTCCCTTGGCGATATCCTCGTTCGCAGCTTTGACGTGCCAGGTGAACATTCCACCCTTCTCAGGAGCGGCGAAATGACTATGATGTATTCGATCAGTGCCTGTGTCGGACTTCTGGCAATGTAGTGAGCGGAACTGTAAACTTACTGCCAAGTAGCGGTGGCGTTACTAGGAAGGAAACCGATAAGTGGGATCATCGGTTGGTCGAGTGCCGAGACAGCACCTCGGGCCGCTTGAGGTACGAATGCTTGGAAGACCTATGTGCGGCCGACATGACCAAAATCAGCTGGCTGAATATCCATGCCGCTTCGATGAGCGCAATGGCCTCCAGATACGCATGGTAGTTCTTGAACTTCAACAGCAAGTGTCCATACGTGGTAAGGGAAAAGAAATCGAGCACAGGGACCGGGACTCACATCATAGATCAAGAAGTTGGGGGTGAAACCTTCAAACTTGTTGGTCGTACCGTCAATGGCATGTTCCTTTCCAAACAAAGCCTTCAAGAAGACCGGCAAAGTCTGAGCATAGTCCATTGCCTCCTTGGCGAACGTATCAGGACCCCACTGCGCCGGCGAGTCGAACTCCTTGGAAATGCAAGTAACCACCTGAACTCTATCCGCGACCGACTTCTCCTCGTTCGAGGGCTGAGCTTCGAATCGCTTCTCGAGCTCTTTCTGTACCCTTTGGGCGGACGAAGGTGCTAAGAGTAGAGTAAGGTGAAGCTCCGGTTGAAGGGCGAGCAGGTTGAGCGACAAGTGGACGATAGGTCGCAGGTGGCCCCTTTACGCGTGTCATAATGAGCCATCATTACCACATCAACTTCGCCTGGAATAGTCAGGCTGTATCCTGATACTCTCGATGTTGGGTCAAGCGTCACTCACCACATGGCCCCGGGGACGACGACAAAGTGAGCAGGCTTGATGATGGTCATAATGGAAAGCTCTCCGGTGTAATGGGTGATTGATGATACGGATGTGAGGATAAAAATGAGGGATCTCTCAAGACCGTCTTCTAGCAAGACCATATATCGTATAGATAGATGATAGTCACATCAACGTTGAAAACGGCATTGCAGTACGACAAAGCGGTACCCGTACCCTGCCTGCCGGACGCATGAGATCTCGGCCTCGGCCTCACATGAGACACTGTTACAACGTCTGGAAGGATCCCTAGCCCGATCTTCCTTTACAGTATTTCAAGGTATTTCAAGAAACGTTGAACCACTGAACCGTGCTCCAATGGCAGTCATTCCTGCTGGTTGATCGGGCCCTTCGCCGAGCGCCCGAGCGTACCTGAGGCTTGACCACGCAGCACACGGCACACAGCACACAGCACACAGCACACAGCACACGGCACACGGCACACAGCACACACAGCACGCATCACACAGCCGCTTCGGACTTGCGGCCATGCCATGCCGTACGGTTGTTGTCGAAGTTACAGGGATTTGCGCCGTTACCGTTACCGTAATCTGACCCGTCTTGATCTGCCTCCGAGCGGTATGTGAGCCATTGTTATCACAATTGTGCCGAGTGCCGAGATGAGATGAAATAGAGGAATGGAATTAGGATGACGTTTGATGCATATGCACCGATCACACTCAGGGTATAGTCGGCTGTACCACTCCACTCCGTCTGTATTCCACTAACAGACGCGCAGGATGATCTTCAATCAAGCTTATGAGTGTAGTAACCACAATACGCCTACAATATTAGGCACCGCACCGCTTCATTACCTTCATTACACTGCACTACCTGAGTAATAACCTTACAATAGCATGGCAAGCTGTCCCGCCGTGGCATGCATGTCCTCCATACGCGTGATGGCGAAGGAGGTTTTACTACTGTTACATACCTCAGGATCGCTAAGCAAAACGCCCTGCAGCCTAAGGTAAAGGCTGCCAACGGGAAACAAAAAGGAAAAGAAAGGGATCCGTTTCGCGACAGCCGGCAGCCGGCAGCCGGTCGATAAGCATGTGTCGCCCAAGGTGTGATGAGCCTCTTCTCCGCGTCCTGAAGAATAGCATCTCCTCTCATCCTTCTTTGTCTGCATTCCTTGCATTCACACGCACGGCCATATTGCTGTCCCTCCTGTAATCTACTCAAGCACTGCATTCGTGAACCCGAATACGATATGGTGAGTCAAAGAATCAAGAAAGATGCAGGGGCTTTATCTATCCATCTATCCAAGTTGCCCTTGCATGATGCCGTTACTTTTAGCTAAGGGAAAATGACAGTGATCGGGTGTACTAACTATACTCGTATCTAAAAATATATCACATCCTGCATTCGCATAGCGTGTACTCGAGTACTGTGTGATTTCTAATGAGAGACGTTAGGATAGTGAATACTGTGTCTCGCTTTTACAGTTATGTGGATTCATTTTCAGTGTTCCATCATGATCTGGGTACAATAGCTACAATTCAATTTCTTGCAAATCATCCTGATATTATGATTGGCATTCAATGGTCTTCGCCTACTAGTCATGGTATCGCCCTTTGAAACCAGGAGCGATCTCTTGATCCTCGTTCTCCCTGTAAGCGGTCTTCTTCTTCTGCTGCCAAGTCTGCTTGAGCTTGACGAATTCTGCAAGGATTGATTGGCCATCCATAGTCAGCTCAACTAAAGTACAAAGCGTCTGTGTCTCTCAAACTGATTCTGATCATGTGACTCAATCCAAGTGACGAAGGCTCCCGACACTCACCGCCCATGGTAGGTACCTTGTGACCGCCCTTTTCGAATTCATTTTGGGTGAACCCCTCTCGCTTCAACAAAGGAGAGTCGATCGTGGTCAGTGGAAGGTCGTTGGATGGCCTGGCGAAGTAGAGGAGACCAAGTCGGTCATATTGATTCTGGTCGGCAGGGGGAACGGACACCTGAGAAACGAGCGCGTGCAATAGAAGGGTAGCTCAGCGTCAGCCACACTAACCAGTATCGGCGGGCAATATACTATACTACTAAGATGTCTTGATTCCTTGAACGGAATCGATGAGTTTCACTCACCCTATGTACGGTCGACTTGATGTAACCGCCAGTGAGGAACGAAAGGGCATCACAAGTATTGACAGTCAAGCTCCCATCGAGCGGTTTAGCCCATTTCCATTCCCCGGTCTTATGGTCCTTGATCTGCAAAGCCGCAACAGGCTGCCTAAATAGCAGAGTCAAGGTACCGAGGTCGGTGTGACCTAGCGAGTAAAGCCCATCTTGGAGTTTAGAGAGCTCGTCGGGGTTGAAATGACGGTACATCATGTATCGCAAGTGGTCTTCGGAAGGGTTCTCGTAGATGTGGAGGTTTGTGAAGAAGTCTTCGGGAAGCTCGAGGGCGAGTGCGATCAGTCGGTGCAATGGGTCGAGAACATTGGTGTGGAGGGACTGCCATACGCGATAAACACGGAACGACAAGCAAGGGCTGTATCAGCCTCCGTAGAGATCCAACAGCAGTGCGCTACTAGTTGTGGACCTGGATAGCGCAGATGGGCCCACTCACCCTGGCAAACTCTTCAATCTCGCCGAGGTTCTCCTTGATCACATCCGGGTGGTCTCGGTCGTGGTATCCGTCGAATTCTGATTAGGGCCGGTAACAAAGCAATCATAGGTATCAGCCGCTCTCCTCCTTACAAAATATGCCGACACCGAACATCATCCCGCAGGTCTAGCTGGCATCCACTGGTTACCTCGCTGGGAGCGTGAACTGCGGTGCCGAATCTATAACTCGAGTACTCACTGGGGATATTGTACACCTCGGTCCTATCTCTAACCCCACCACCAAGTACAGCCCTACCAGCAGGTCGATATCCATTATATTCCCCATTTTCAAGATCGGGCGTATACTTGCTCTTCTCCTCCAAGGGCAAATCGTAAAATTTAGCCCCTAAAGCGAATTGTCGATCTACTTTTTCTTGGGGGATACCAAAGTTGGTCACGTAGAAGAAACCCTTGGTTCGGATAGCTTCGATCAGAGTTTGGGCCAGCTCGGTCTTGCCTTCGGCTGTTGAAATTTTGGACAGGTCGATATTGGGGACTACAGCAAGGCAAGGCAGAGCAGCACGCATCGCCAAATGGGAGGGAGAAGGGATGAGTTGGACGACGTCGGAATAATCGGAAGACGAGGTGAGAGGCAAGGGCATGGGAATCAATCGGTCAATTGGTCAGTTTTTTCCTTTTTTTTTCTTGCCTGCTCCGCAACGAGTTACTACACTCTCCACGCCTGTGCTGCCACTGTAGCTGCTCCACGAGAGGTCTTCTCATGCCGGCGCCATAGTGGGGGTAAAACAAGACTCCGTAGGAGAGGCATAGAGCAGATCAACTGAACTGGTCTCTAAACTCACGATCAGCCCAGTCGAGGTTCTCCTTAGTCTCGGGAACGTAATCGTATTTAAACACTTGAGGTACGGCAATCGGCATTTTTGGTGAAGTCTGTCTCTTGTGTCTTGTGTCTTGTGTCTTGCGTCTTGCGTCTTGCGTCTTGCGTCTTGTGTGTCCAAGGTAGAATATACTAGGTTGAAATTTGAAGAGAGATTTGCTCCACTGTATAAGAAAGTCTTGTGGGTAATATAGTTCTGACAAGCTGTGGTGGGTCTGAAGCGGAACGATCAATCAATCAATCAACTGCTGACCGTTGTTATATATGTTCTGTTCTTTGCCATATCGATATAGTGACCCCTGGTATACATGTACATATAGACACAGTACAAGTGTATTAGCAGTACTCGTACGGTTCGATCAGTATGAACGGTATTGCCAAAAAGACCAATCAAGCTTAACTACGGTTTGTCGGAACAAAATAAGCGTGATCATATTTCGTGCTCATTCCTCATTTCCTCTTTCCTCTAGGACTTGCCGACCTTTCGCACATGACCGATGAACCGAGACCGTTGCGATCGCACGTACTGCCTGCCCCTCGCCAAGGAAGAGGACGGACTCACGAGCGAGTAAACACTGTAGCGTATCTGGTGTTATACGCGCCCACCGCCAAAAGGGGGATGTCGGCTGAAGCTTCTCCGCTTGCGCCGATATGAACGCCAGGGGACAAGCTTGCTGATGCATACATGGTCATGCCATCTCTAACAAAGTTAGAAGGCATAACGCCAAAGGGAAGGCAGGAAAGTTCGGGTGAGAAAAGAAGTGGAAAATACAGAACTAGTTAGTTGATATGATACGTGATATTGCGCCATGGGCTACGATATCGCCATCGCCATCGCCCACTCTAACGGCGGTGATCAGCGAACTAACCTTATAGTAGCTGGATCGGTTATAGCCGAATGGAGATGAAGCTGAGCCAATTGCAACTAGTATCTTATAAGCATAGCTGTGCGATAAGGATAAGATTGCCATCGCATCGCTATCACATCGCATGAGGTCCAAAAATATCTCACGGAGCATGATCATGTCGTGGGCTGATACTTCGTCATTTATTGCAGATGACTTATAGGAACATGCACTGTTCAATCTCATTACGTGTGTCGCATCACATGGGACACGTGTATAAAATGTAGACTGCTACCAATCTGATAATATGTACATATATTGAGTAGGATACTAGCTCACTAGCTAGCTAGCTAACTGGACTACGCAAGACCCTCCCCGTAAGTTGGGAGTTCTAAAGCTAGTTTTTTTTTTTTTCGTGTATGATACTCGCACATGCACACGCTCGCACGACGCACGCATGCCGATGAAAGCAGCATTGATGGAACCAATACAAACTGATGAAACGTCCTGCCCCTTTGGGTAAACACTACCCACTATTCCTCCTTGGCACCTTCTTCCTCGGCTCCTACCATACCCGCCTCGCTGAGGATGGTAGTCAGCCACCTGACAACTTGTCCAGCTTCCACACCTCCTTGCTCATCGATGAACTCTCCTACTGTCTTGCCTACTGTCGCTCGGGATTTATGGATAAGGGATTTACCGTTGTTCGATGTGGTCGATAGGTTGAGAGTAAGCATGTAGCTTGGCCCGGTGCCGGTCGTTGATGCTGAGGATAGAGATGGACTGGAAGCAGTAGAAGAGGCGGAAAGGGACGAATTTATGGGGAGTGATGCGGCTGGGAAGGCGGGCGATGAGGTCGATATAGGTGAGGTCGGTACAGAGGTGGGTGACGATGGTCTGGTATGCGGTGAAAAGGTGAGTTGAGGCGCGGGAGGGGCAGTGAGAGCTGTCGACGATATGATCTGGACGTGGTCGGTCTCGATCTGCCGGGTCGTGATAGGGTTTTGTTCAGGTCAGCTTCCAGCTCAAAATACGGACGCAACGGCCAGCCGGATATGGTATGGAATGGTCTAATGCTTCGATCGGCCATTGTCTCCGCAGGGCATGTACACTGGACACTGGACCCGAGTATACAATCTAGAGCCGATTCTTACAATTGAACGCAGTCTGATGCGGGAGGGAGATAGTTTGGGCAAAAGGAAAGGCCATAAGGGCATAACTGATGACGGAAACTGTTGAAGAGAAAAACAAAACATCACTCACCCTCTTCACCATCCGCCGTCTTCGTCCCTTGAACACTTCACCCTTTTCAACCCATTTTTTCCAAGCCCATAGCGCGCTCTGCAATACGCTGTAACCTACTACCGCTATCCAAAGAACGGGTTTTGAGTCTTCGAATGATACGCGTAATGAGAAAAGGACTGATCCGAGGGCGAGAAGGATAGAGGAGTAGCCCAGGGAGAGATGGACTGTTGGATGGAGGAGAGAAGGGGTGAAGGATTGTTCGAGGAGGTGCTGAGGGTGAGTGACAGATAGCACGTTAGCTCGCTTGCATGGCTAATTCAGAGACATATACGATGGGTGGTCTCGTCGACAAGAGACACCAGCGGACCCCAGAACGCTCAGGTCGGTGAGCAGCAAGAAGAATCATCATGCTCACTTTCTTGACGATATCATCAAGGGCAGATTTGATTTCTACCAGGTTGGCATTGTTCACCACTACGGTCGGTAACGGATCGTCCGCTAAGCTGCTCGGTGGTACATCTGAACCGCTCTGCTTCTGCTTTACTGAGGATGATGGCAAAGGTGAAGAGGTCAACGATGAGGTAGGCTGATCTTCCCCTCCTACGCTGAGAGCAGGAGCTAGAGGTGGCAGTGAAGCCTTGGCTGACTTTCGAGGGGCCATGAGTCGGGATTCGTCACGCGAGCAAGGGTGAAGGGGAAGAAAATGTAAGGTGGGAGGTGTTCGCAGGCAAGTAACGATCGATGTACTGTGATCGATGTGTGTGTTAATAAAGATGGGGGGATAGCCTCTTTGTCGGTCCAACCACTGGAAGAGCAGAGCACAGAGCTGATTCGGATGAGTATGAGTATGACGAGGTGATGAAGTCAAGTAACGAAGCAGTGAAGCAGTCAAGTATCCAGTCCAGTGAATGTGTCACAGGCACTCACTCGACTGAAAATGCAGTGCAAGAAAGAGTACGCACTGTCCTATCCGAGTAATAGTAACAGTAGTAATATTGACTATTGACTATTGACTATTGACTATTGACACTGCTGCAGCTGCAGAGCGAGAGCGCGTCGTGGAAGGGGAATCATGACGTGGCATAGCCTTCCATAACAAAGCATGCGTTTGCGCCAGCCACGTTATCACTCCTCTAACAATGTGTGTTTTGCCTCCACTCTTACCACCAGGTACCCAACCAGCAATCGATGAAATCATAACAGGAGAATCCAAAGCCGATCTCAATCTTGAAAGACAAGACAGTCTTCGCGACATCAGCTTGAGCGTTGCTTAGAGATCCGACTACTAAACTATACTCAACATCCTACCAGTATTTGCTCTTCAAGCAGCGGCAACGAAAGCAAGCAAATCGGAATATGAGCGCAGTCTTTTCAGCTGTCAAGAAGTTCTTCAGGCCCAAGGTATGTCCGGTTCGACTACAAGCTAGTTTCCCAATTGAACACCTGACTGGACTGGACTGGACCTAGCGGCTGAGGCCATCACAAGCCGTGAGCAGTGAACAGTAAGCTGACCAAGATGACTGTTCCGTGTACACACTATACTATAGGGGCTGGTAGGCTATGACCTCCAGGGTGAGTAAAATCCAGCCAAATACTTGCTTCGTTGCTCATGATATTTTCGATACGTTGCGCCCTTCCACGCCACGCCACGCCACGCCACGCGATCAGGCAACCGATATTTCGAAATACCCAACCCTGCAGGAGGCCGAATGAAGCGGTTTGTAGAATACAAAAAGACCAGAGATCTATCAGAGTACTCTAGGGCTGAGTTGAAACCGCCGGGTGAGCGAGAGCGAGCAAGCGAGCGAGCAAGCGAGCGAGCTAATATCGGCCCTTGAAGCCGCAAACTGAAGCTGATATTTGGATGCCAAAACGTTTATTGACCGGTTCATTAGTACAATGGCGAGCGTGTGAGTATCATCTTCGTATCGATTGCGCAATCAACTACGCCGATTCCAATGCTGTCACCTATATCTCCGTTTATGACGAGTTTGGTAAGCTGACAACCTGATAACCTGGTGGCGTATCGCTGGGCTTCTTCTCCTGTTATTCTCCTGAAAATCCGCAGGGTTATCTCACACCCGAGTCGAACCCCCAACTTTACCAGAACTATCAACAGACACAGCTCGTCAAGAATCCCTCTTACCTAAGATCGCAGCTATCGAAGCTCGTGAGCGTGAAGAACGTATTCGTCAAGGATATTTACTGCCAGACGGCAGTGTGCCTCCTCAAGGTCCAGGTGGGAAAGAATATGGTCAAGTTGCTGGGCCTTCTACGCCAAGCGAGAGGAGAGCTAGGATAGAGAGGATCGGCCAGCCTCAGCCTCAGCCTCAGCCCCAGCCTCAATCTCAGTCGCAACAGTCGCAACAACAATCGCAATCTGCATACCCCACAACATCATCCTCGGCAGCAACAGGCTCGGGATCTGGATCCGGATCAAATTCGAGAGCAGGAACTGTTCCAAACGCTTTGACGTCCGATAATAGATCAACCTCCCCTTCATCAAGCAATACATACCCCGTCCCTACACCCACAAGCGACGGTATAGCCCCACCCAGAGATCCAAGGTCGATCGATCCGTCGAAATACGCTTCGACGGATGAACTCAGAAGACTCGCAATGGAGGATACCAAGCGAAGAATAGCCGAGTCTGGCGGTGAACAGCAACAGCAACAGCCCTCTACTTCTACAGCTGGCAAAAAGGAAGGAGATGCGACGCAAAATCAAAATCAAAGTCAATCTCAAGGGCAGGGAGGAAGTGCACCTGGAGGATTACAACCTAGACGTAGGGGCAGAAAGTAAAGGGTGGAGCGAAAAATGGGATAAGATCAGATCATAGGGAGACACTCATGCATGCGTGCATAATGGCCCTTTTTGTCTTTTTGATCCTTCATCGTGTTCAATGTCCAATAGGAGAAGATGTTTGTTTGGTATTTGGTGTGCATTTTCTAAATCCCCAGACCAACACTGACATGAATAATCTCGAGCCATAATTTACGAACCCAGCATTTGGGGACTACACCCTTCATACTGTACTGTCCCATGATCGATTAATCTCATCCCTGAAGAGAAATCTGATAGCTGATATATAGAAATATAGAAATATGGAATAAAATCAAATACAAGGGAACGAAGAAGGAAATAAGCACGATCGCCCCGCCCCATACGGAGTCGCCGAATCTAAGCAAAAATTCCACTACAAGCACAGGTACTGTACAGTACAGCAAACCGCAAATAACCGCAAACACCTCTATCTATTATATCTTTATCTCCTGCCAGATCTTCGAGGCACGTTGAGCCCTACTCCCTCCCCTAAGACAGTCACAGCTGGTCTCTCCTCCACCCCTACTCCTACTGCGAATCCAGATGTCGATTTCTTACCGCCAATTGATCCTCCTCCTCCTACACCACCAAAGGAGTTCTTGACCTTTCTCACTTCTATACCTGATGGTGGTCTGAGCATCGACCCATTCTGGCCTTGGCCTGGACCCTGTATACTCCTACTTCGACCGTGGCCGTGACTGTTGCCACGGGTTGAGGTTCTCAGATCGGACGGAGGCATCATACCTGTCGGTAGGAATGGCTGTGCGATAGCAACAGCAGAAGTGAACTCGGCGACCTGCTGGTCTTGAATGATTGGCGGGATCTCGTCGTTCGCGCCTTGATTCTGACTCTGACGAGAATGGATACTTGAGTTTGAGGAAGATGAAGCTGACATGTTTTTCTGGATGGCGTCCGGGTCGGGGCACGAGTTGGACTTCGAATTCGAATTCCAGCTCGAGTTGGCGCTCCCCCTCAGCGGTACTTCCACATCCATATAGTTCGCCGCATCCCTTCCGTCATCGTCATATGCGTACTCGCCCGTGTTCTGATCATCACCGTCCACCTCTGCTGGACTACCTGCGTCCATGTTCACATCATGAATACCCTCTTCCTCTTCCTCTAGAGACACTTCACCGGCCTCCACGTGTCTTCTCCAATTGGCCAATACAGCCTCGCGAGTGCCGGTTCGTTGCCAATCGGCAGGAACGTTCCATACCTTCTTCTTGGGTGTGATACCGGTAGGTACGTCTTCTTGTATACCGGTCGAGAGGAACGTAGCTGTCGATCGAACGAGGTTGTTGAGCGTGGAAGTGGAGGTGGTGTATGCTTGTGTGAACGATGATGAGGCGTGAGATTGCTACGTTAATAGCAATACAACAATAATAGGATTAGCATTACTTCCGCATACAGTCTTCAATCTCCGTTTGTTCTGCCTGAAGAGTAGGCAAACTTTCTGCAAACCGGACTCACCGACGCGATCAAGCCAGAACTCATCGAGGCGATACCGTCGGCTACTTCCTCGAACCTCTTCTTGGATGTCTGGTGAGTCTGGCCCACATTATTAGACATCGTAGAAATGTACTCGGCTTGCTTCTTGCCCCTCGAAGACGATTTGCTTGCCACTACACACAGCATCAAAGGGAAGTAGCGAATCAGTGACAACGTTCCCACATCCGGGCGCACCTTTCCAGCCCGGGCGGTTGCTATGGGGGTACCAGAACACATAACTCACCCTCGCTTGCATTCTTGCTCAATTTCGCGCAGAATCCATCTACCATCTCAACGTGCGATTGTGCTTCTTCGGCCGTTTCTTGTCCGTATACTTCTAGCTTTTCCCGCATGCCTTCTCTGACATTGCTCAGAGCCTGTGTAGTCGATCACATGACTCATAGTCAGCGGTTTTCTCGTTTGCTCCTTGGCCGGCGCCCAGCTCATGTTAAGAAACCCTTCACTGACCTCTTGACCCGCCAAGCGTTGTCTCTGAGCAGTTTCACCGCCCAACTCAAGTTCGTTCCGAACCTTCATTCTCTTTTTCTCCCCGTCGTCCCAGTCTTTGCTCGCTTCCTCACCAAACGCCCTCATCTGTTCCATAGCATTGTCATTTTCAATCTTGACTTTATCCATCATTGACGACAGACTCTGTTCCTGAGCGTCCGTGAAGCCCGTTATCATTCGCGTGAAATTACCGATCAGCTCAATGCGCAGCTTGGCGGTCTTCTCCCTCTCTTCGCCCAATAAGCGGAACAATAAAGCGTTCTGGTTCTGAAGTCGACTGATCTCGGATGATGAGGCTTCCAACGCCGAATCTTTAGCTTTTCGAGCGGACTCTGCCTCGACAGAAAGATGCGATAGCGTAGTGCTGATCACTGCGTCTATCAAATCCGCCGTTGAGCCGAGCACAGAACCAACCTGATCACATCATGAATCCACTCGCTCAGCTTTCTGTCTATCTTCTCTTGGCAGAACGTGTGATGATCACTCACAGTATCAAGATGCTCGTGCTGATGACTCAACAAGTCTCCTACCATCTTCTCGGCCCTCTCGGTGACACCACTAGCCCATTCTCTGACGGAAGCTTGCACGACGTCCTTGACAGCTAAGATCGCCTTGCTGCCCTCGGCAGTCTCTTTTTGCCACTTCTCATTTGAAGCTGATAATCGCTTGGCGAGGTCGTTGAATGCCGAGAAGGATTTGTCCAGGGCTTGCTGATCCGCTTGAGATGCCTGTTACATAGCAAAAAGACAATCACTGTCAGTGTTGTTTCTGCAACTCGCCAAGTATAGCCACTCACCTCGCTTCCTCTGGTGGCGTACGCCTCCATCTCACTCCTCACGACCTGGCTAAAGTCGTCATGCGCCGAATGTAGCCGAGTAAGACCGTTTCGCAAGTCTTCAGATAAGGTCTTGAGATCGATACCGAATGTCGTCGCAGCGCCCGAATTCGATCCTAACACCTTGGTCTTCCGGGCTACACGGCGTGTGACGAGCAGATGGATTATTAGTATACTGCGGTTTCGTCATATGACTGCGCCGTTGAGTGTACTCACCAAGCTTGTCGAACAAACCACCTACATCCGCCACACTTTCCGTAGCAACCTTCTTCAGCCCTCCTGCAACAGCGTCCAGCCTTTCCTCGCCCTTCATATACGCCTTGCTGACTACCGCTTCTTCCTCGAGCTCAACCTTTACCCGATCCAATACGACTTTCGTCTCGTCCAGCAATTCGGTCAATTGTCGTTCAGCCTCTCGGACCTGTGCCAGCTCCTCAGTGGTAGCTAAGAACCTGACACTGACTTGATCGAATTCCTTCTTCTTGGTCTCGAGCTCGACCTCTACCACGCTTGCTTTCTGACGCGCATCGTCATAGTCTGATTTCTGCCGTACCTGAGCTTCCTGCATCTCCCTCCATTGTTCCTCCGGGATGTAGATTCCGTTCTTCTCCCTAGCTGCTACGAGCTCGTTCTTCAGGCGTTCAATATCGCCCACGTATTCTTTCAGTAGACCAGTCTTGGTCAAATGCGCATTGACTTCTGGTCGATTCCTGATGGACTTGGCTCGAATAGCATAATCGAGCGTAGACAACGTCTCTTCCATATTTGATCTTGTCGGCGATACCGTAGCGACAATACAAGTCTTGGTTCGACCTCCAAGCGAATCTTGCAGTAATCGAGTCAGTTTGGATTCTCTATAAGGGATGTGACTTCCCTTCTCTACAAGGGCGGAAATGACTCTTCCGAGGGTAAGGAGGGACTGGTTGATCATGCCCGCTTCTCGAGCTCGCTTGTCGGTCGCCCCCGATCGACCGATAGCTTCCGATCCAGCCAAATCGACCAGGTTGAATTTTCCAATTCGCAGCAGGTCTTCACGACCGCCGTGCATGTTGGTCTCTTTGACATGGACGGTGATTGAGAAGATGGTATGTGATCGTCTGAGGGGTGGCATTAAGGTTGCGCGTCAGTGACTGGCTCATTTGCGAAGGAGTCACCTCTTTTGTAAGATTGCAAAGTACTGTGCAGTAGTGGTAGAGGGAGGATTACTCACGATGACTCCGTATTCATCTTAGTCTCGGCAGTCTGCCTTCTTTTCACACCCTTATCCACGGTGTTCAAAGCCTCTTTCAAACTTCTGACACCGACTTCTTCCAACCCCTGAATCATGACCCCCTTCTTTCCATCTTCAAACAATTTGAGCCCCCCTACATCCTTCCCATTCCCACTTTGCTGCGCCGTCCAGTCTCCCTTGTACTCCGTCGCCAAGAGATCTCGGAGCTCTTCGTTATACAGCTCGACATAGGAGCATTTCACCGAGTACTCGGTATTCTCCGTTGATTCGAGGATGGAGAAGAGGCGATGTAGTACTCTTGGTACGATACCGGCGGTGGATTTCGGTGCGTCAAGGTTGGTCAGTTCGAGATCACCTTGCATCGTATATCTAAGTGCAATAATCCAGCATAAGCAGTAAGCAGCTGAGTCACCGGCACTTTGGCGATGGTCGCTGATCTCACGTTTTACCGGTACCCGTTTGACCATAAGCAAAAATGGTACAATTGTATCCCGCAAGAACCTCATCCAACATTCCATCGGCGACTTCATTGAAGATCATAGTTTGATCCGCTTCAGGGCCAAATACCTTATCGAATGGATATGTCTTTGTCGAAGGTTGTTGTGCTCCACCATATGACGAAGCCGTTGTGAATGTCGCCAAGCTTGAAGAAGGTAAAGGCGTCGTCTCGATCATTATGGCTTTTGACATGGCTCCATCCGTCGTGGTAATTATGGGCGACGCAGCAGCGACTTCTTGTGGTGAACGTCCGCTGATCCACGATTCACGATTTACGACAGTCTAGTGGTTAATATATATTCGTAGCTTTAGAGTCCAGCGGTCTGGAATGTGTTTCGTACAAGAGCTACTCACCGTAGTCTGACTACCACCTGAATATTGATCTCGCCATTCCCGTCTCCTCGGGCAACCTCTTTCCCTTTGACGCTTTGTCCACTTGGCAATCTCGCCCGTCTTCCAGGACTACTGGATCTGCTGGCGCTAATCGGTCCATCCTCTTGATTTTGCCTTGATGTTGATTGAGACCTATGAGAATTTGATATGACAGATGGCGGTCGATTGGGTATTCTTGACGGAGGAGGCATAGCGATTGACGCTGATGATCCCGCACGTGAGATCGTTCCTCTCGTGGAGGCTGTTGGTCTGCGTGACATCGTGTTGGCCTCAAAGCTTTCTCTTGCTGCACGAAGGGGTCCGGTCTGTTTTTGTGTGTGTAGTACGATGATAATATCAACAAAGACCTCAATGTTGAGGTGGGTTAATGATGACGATGATGCTCAAAGTTGAATGAATGATACAGTTGGTAGTGACGGTTGTTTGTTTATCGTTTGAGATCTGGTTGTGGAAAGCCAGTCGCGCAAGTAACTTTATCTGCTTTGTTTACACTGTAGTTTACAAAGGGGCAACGTCTTTAAAGTACAGTGTTACGAAATGGCACGCCGATAACATACGGCTGCCACGCTATGCATATTCCATATGGGCTTTGTCCCATTCGGCGATCGCCGAAGTTAGGCAAAATGATTCATCGTTGCGGCGAGTATCCGACGCGAGTCTCTCAATTCATGACCTCCAATTCAAGAGGGGGTTATGAGCTTAAAACAAGCGGCAAGATGAATGAGAAGAGCATGCATACATTGCATATTGCATATTGGCGCCCAAAGCCTGCGGTGCATCGACAGACAGTGGATGAGAGGAATTGAATTGCATGCGTGGCTAAAAAGCTACAAAGTGCGGAGTCCGAAATAACTAGCTAGGAGACCGAAGATGTTTTAATGAGTGGCCGGCCGGAAAGTCTCCGCATGCCAGTAGACCAGCGCTGGAATCTTGAATATCTTGAATTACTCGTGCAATTAACCGGGGTCATTGACCGACGTTCATGTTCCATTTGGCACAAGCGAATTACTCGAGCGACAGTTCATTTCATGTTGTTGCCTTTTGACCATTGATTGGCGTCTATATATGTCTGGCATCTTTATAGAATCTAAAACTACTACCTGACATACGTGTCTGTCATCATGAGAGCCTCGGCATCGATATCGCTGGGGCGCTTGCCGGTCGCTTCCCGTTCCAGAACAAAAGCAAGAAGCCTGTCCACGAGTACCGCCTCATCTTCTCGGCTAAACCCTCCACACCTTCAACGCCTACCTGGAATATCGCATCTTCCTGCTGCTTCGCATCGTGATCATGGAATGCATAGAGCGGCTATTCATTCGACTTCGCGAATTCTGGAAAAACAAGAGCACAAACCGCCTCCTCATACATTGTCCAGTCATGCTGCCGAGGCCAGAGCTTCGTTCAAAGGTGAGCTTCCCGTACACCCATCGACAATCTCGTCATCGAGATACTTGTTTGAGGCAGAGGAACGTCGCTGAGATTGGATATGTTGTTCATGGGTTTGTTTCCCAGACCCGATAACGAGATATGATCACCTAGTAGAAGACAAGGTGTTGCGGCCTGACCCCAGTCAGAGGGTAATTATAGGCAGATTACAGAGATTATGGGAGGATTTAGAGCACTATGATCCTGGTGAGATACCGCCCGAGACGACGCAGCAGCCGACATCTTTTGTGAGTATCGATAGATTCTCTTTCAATGCGGTTGCTCCCTGTTTGATTCGGTTGACCCTCCTATCTTACTAATCACCATGTTTCCGTCTTGACCAAAAAAAATGTGAATAGCTCGGCAAGATATTCGGTCGTAAACCCGCCCAACCACCATCAACGATATCCCTCGATAAAGTGCCCAAAGGCCTGTATCTCTACGGCAGCGTAGGAACAGGTAAAACCATGTTGATGGACCTCTTCCACTCGACATTACCTAAACAATTCCGCTCTCGAAAAGAAGGGGGATTTGGTTCTACTCGAATACATTTCCATTCGTTCATGTTGGATGTTTTGCAGAGACAGCATGCGGTCGGAGCGAAATATGCAATGATGGGTTTGGGGAAGAGAGATGCTTTGCCTGAGGTTGCGAGAAGCTTAGCTGAGGAGGGGAGGGTGTTGTGTTTCGACGAGTTCCAGGTGAGTCGCCATCAAGCCCATCAAGCCCCACACACGATGGACTTTGGGGTGCTCCTAGATGCAAAGGCGATTAGTCACCCGACCGAATGCTGGCCAGAAGTCGATTGCGTCGGGCCATACTTCCCAGTTCTGAGAGATTGCTAACGCATTCTGTTCACTGTCGTAACACAGGTCACAGACATAGTGACTGCGATGCTGCTGCGTCAACTGCTTGAAAAATTGATGTCTTTTGGTGTAGTCTGCGTGATGACTTCCAAGTGAGTTGGCGCGCTTATATACTCGTGGCCACCGATGCTGCGACCCATTATTCAGCTTACTGATGTGACCTCTCACACCACAATATTAGTCGACACCCGGACGAACTGTATATCAACGGTATCCAGCGACAATCGTTCATCCCGGCTATCGAACTGATAAAGGAGAAATTTGAGGTAGTCGACCTGGACTCGGGCACCGGTGAGTAAAACAAAGGGGCCATACCGCTGCTCTCGTCATATCGATAGTACCAGAAAACCCGGTGGCATCAAGTCACTCTTGCTGACTGATTCTGCCCCATTTGCAGACTACCGAAAGATCCCTCGAGCCTTGTCCAAAGTCTACTTTTCACCCTTGAACGAATCCACCCAATCCGAAATGACTAAACTCTTCACGTCCCTCGCATCTCAAGACCCCTTATCAACCGAGATCGTACAAAATCGAGCTATCCCCCTATGGGGCAGAGAGTTGCATGTACCTGAATCATCGGGAAGTATAGCTCGATTCAAGTTTGCCGATCTGTGCAACAAGCCGTTGAGTGCCGCGGATTATCTTGAGGTCACTGGCAGGTTCGGGACTGTGTTTGTGGAGGACGTGCCTAGGATGGGGCTTTCGGAAAGGGATCAGGCTAGGAGATTCATCACGTTCATCGATGGTGAGTAAATCTTCGTCAAAACTAATCTTTCTCATAGTGAATGAAAAAGTACCACCTCGTCTTGCGGTGGGAAATGGAACGCAGGCGATATTGAGCTGCTGAGTCAGGATCTACGAGAATCTGATATGGTGGCTTTTACTTCTCGCCGAACACTTATCGACCGCAAACGCTAAATGATGGTCTTGAATAATTGATATCGCCGCACACACACAGCATGCTACGAGAATCGAACCAAGATCTTCATCTCATCCGAGGTACCCATTTTCCAAGTCTTCTCGGATAAACATGGTTCAGCGGCTGAAGACGATCATATGGCGAGCGGTGAGTGTGATCTGCTTGGTTCCGCATCCCTTCTGGCCTTACAAATGCCGATACCGTCTTGAGCTGTATTCTTAGCAGCCAGGATGCAGATCGTAATGGAAGATTATATGACACGGGTGGAAAGTGTGAACTGACCTGGATGTTCATTACGATCATAGTCATGGAAGAACTTGTGAGTACGACTGTGCTTCTTATCTATCCAGCCATGATTTTGCATGCGATACATCGACCAACTGACTGATCAATATGAATATGTGTTTTTACAGGGCCTCTCATCCTCCGACGTTGGCGCTTCATCCCTCTTCTCAGGGGACGAAGAGCTCTTCGCTTTCGCACGATGTGTCAGTCGATTATCGCAAATGAGCACGAAAGAGTGGTCCGAGACTTCGTGGCAGGAACCGCAGTTATAAGCACAGTAATCTCTTTGCGCCACTTTCACTTGGTCGATCTCGAATAAACAGTAGTCGACATTGTAGTGCACTGCGTCCTGTCCCTGGGATTACAGACAGGGCTTACAGGTTCGGGCGTGTTCGGTATATGAACCAATCTGGCGATAATGCTTGTTGGAAAGAGGATCGCGTGGCATTGGCCTTGCCTCTCGTTCAGTCTTAAGAGCTTGACTTGACATTGTCTAGCACGATATCCAGTTTTATCGCAGCTATACTGGGTACAGAGAGCTATGGATACCCTAAAATGGCGTATATTGATACTGTATTCTATCGAATAAGCGGAATTGACATAGACAGTCTGATCAATGTATCTCTGCCCATCCTACATGTATGTATGGAGACATAGCATAGAATGATCCACTGTATAAGCAACACCATCTAATGCATTACATCAAATGGGGGAGCTCCTGTACACTTTGTACTCTCAGCAGTTTTATATCCCCAAGCTATCTACTTGATTTCATGGCGAGGGGATGTTCCTATGTGGATTTGGCGATCATGAGCACCTCGGCTTAATACACCTTAAGAGTGCACGAGATCCACGATGTATTGCTATTCACTGTTACTTGCGTGATGCATCTGTGCTATGAAGTGACTGTACGATGTACGATGTACGATGGATTGATGTGATGTATGATGTGTGGTTACTGACTGTATGTATGTAATGTGTGCAATTGATTAGGTCAATTGGATGTAATAGATACTGTATGGTACTAATCCTTCTATGGTGTTGTAGCTCTACATTGTGACTGGCAAACTGACTGACAACTTCTTGGCTCTTTCCTTCCTTACGTACATAGACCTTTCATAGGTAGTGATTGAAGATCGCGGGCTGATCGACTGCAAGACGAAAGCGAGGGCGAGAGCAAGGATCAGTAGGGTTGCTTGCTGGTTGATCGATTATTGACGGTGGAGAGTCGTTCGATTCGACTGGCTCAGAAGTAGAGGAAGTGGCGGGACGACACATCAAAGTTTGAAATCGTATATGCGAGTCGTACCGTTAATTTTACGTGTAAGCTCTCATTACCAGGTGTTGGCCGCCCGGCCCAACCCTTCAGATAGCCATGCAAGCCTGATACAGGAATGGGTTTAAGGAGCTGTTTTCAGAGCTGTCCTCCTGGGGCATGTCGGAGAGTCGTGTTTGGCGCTGCGCGTTCCGACGATCTCACCGCGCAGCAGAATCGGTGCGCCACTTTTCCCTTCTCACCGGTCCGACCTGACAGTCTTTGCGTCCGCTAGTTCCCTTCTACCGCTACTATCTGGTACTACTTTAGCTCATCTGAGCCCGATGTTGACGATGTTGCGAGCCTCGTAAAAGGTTTCGTCTCGATCCATGATCCGGCAGCATCGACAATGGTCCATAGTAGACCGTGGGTAAGCATGGAGCGGATCATCGATACGCCGAGGCTAAGAGGAAAAAGTCATCAAGGTCAGGCTTCTCTACGAAGACGGATTACAGAGATCATAGCCGAGCAAAAGTCGATGATCACAGACAAGGCAATAGAACAAAGGCTGTGCGGTGATTCCCCAGGGCAAAACGATGTAGATTGAGAGCCATACGGGGCAGAGATCACGATGGAGAAGTTATGACAGCGGTATGCGATCACTTACCCTCGATACAATCTCGCAATACCCGTCAACCAAGGTTTCGGGTTCTCCTTGTCCACTCCCCTCACAAGTCTTCTCAACTGATACAGTGGCGTACGCGGTTCCAGTCCTGATAACGCTCGTTGTTGAGCTTTCGTCTGTGTAATCAAAGACAATATCAGCCTCTCTTCTTGCCTTCGAAGAAAATACCTTAATAGGGTGGATTGAGGGAGATTGGTCGGATGGTACTTACTTTGATGGCCTATTTTCAGGTGAGAATAGCAAAATACGCAGCAAGTCAGCCCTCCAGCCAGCTTGCGATGATAATGCTATCAGACTCACGTCTACAGGGTAGATCAAAGCCCAACTCGATACACCGGCCAGACTTCCACACAAGAACGGTATGATCTGCTTTGGCAACCAGCCTCTCGCCCAATCAGGTACATCCCCCTGCACGTCCCCAGTCCCCATCTCGCCCCGCCCTCCGGCACCTTTCGTCTTGCTTCTACCCAAGTAATACCGCATCACGTCGTACTCTGCAAAGTACAATGCTGTACCCAATGTATCTCGGATGAAGTGTAATCTCCACCCGGTATAGAGACCCTTGTAGCCTGCCGAGTTGACGATCAAGCGAACAGCTTGAAGCGTTGTTGGCGGTACGAATGCAGCAGGACGAGGAGCGGGCGTGGGATTTGTAGGAAGGGAAGCGCCTGGTGATGGAGGTGGATTTGGCCGGAAAAGTTCTGGGTGAGAGTCCCTGTAGATTTGGTACTCCAGTTGACGTCGGACCTGAGATGTAGTACATAATGTTAGCCATGAGACAACAGTCCTGCAGATGTCGTTACTGGGTGTCAATGAAGACTCGATAGCTCACCTTGACCAGCTCAAACGGTGCGCTACCGACACATACAACCGCTCCACTCGCTCCTCCAGCCAGCATACTAGTCAACGCCACATCCCTCGCCGTGTCATGCGTGAAGAAGCCCAACTTCAAGTCCACCCATGGTATCTTCGATGTACTACCCTCCGCATCAGGCTTGGGCGCGGACGAGGCAGCCGAAGTGGTGGAAGGGCCTGGGACGGAATTGAGGATCCGCTTGGTCGATGTGTAGATTGTGAATGATATAGTCCGTACAATCGAAATGGTGATGAGTGGGAGACTAGCCAGAAATACAATCATCAGTCCCTCACGATCGGTGCGCCACTTGAGCGTCATATCATATCATACGCGATGAATGAAAGAAGTAGCACATTGGACATCAAACTTACGGGAAACCTCGCCAAAGACTATACAACGAATCATCGATCATCAGTATCTCATTCACGAGCTGAAACGTAGCGAACTCAAAAGTCGTGCTAGCTCACCCGCCTACACCTTCCTCCCGAACGACCTCAGCTGCTAGTCGCGGTATAGACAGATTCTCCCTTGAGGACTGTAATCGAGATTTCAGTGAATCTAAGGGGAAGCCGGCGAAGGTCGATACGAGTGAGGCCGTTGTAGCTGATACGACCTACGCGAAGGTACAAAGTCCAGCAGATGAGCATCGCTACTCGAATTGTACACCAATAGCGTGACAAGGGGGTATTGCTGGCCCAAAAACAGTGGTATTGCACGCATGTTGGGATCGATTGGTGAAGTCCAAAGCATTGGGGAACGCGAAGCAGAGATGTACAGAGGTCAGAGTCAAGGGAACACTCACGACCTTGTGCTCTGAGATGCAGCATATAACACGCATTTTGTCAGCCGAGGCTCATGCTGTATATTATGTTTGGAGGGTTCTTTGCAGCTACTCACGGCTCAACCACTCGTCGGTCGCCCTCGCCCTCCCTGTCCAAGGCCCATCATAAGGCATTTGACGGCTGAGCAAACGAACGACAAGAAACACCACAGATCAGCACAATTTCAATATGACCCCTTGCGCCCTTCATGGCCATGACATCAGAAAGCCCTTCTATTTTGATATCTATATGTGGTAGGCCCTGATTGGCGAGAAATGCAGAGATTCGCCTTGTATGAGGGATGGGATCGCTAGCTCGCTAGCTCACCTATCTGCCGCCATGCCCACCTGGTCTACCCTAGCGAGATCTGAAGTCACAAATAAGGCCTACTGAGGTCGGATGCACCAAGGAGCCTTGATTGTATGGACGGTATGGCTGTTCGCGACGCGTAGGAGCTGGTGAATCGAGGACAAGCAAGGTAGCAAAGAATAGACGTTATGGTAGGCGTTTGTTTGCAAGCACAGGGTTGGCGAGGTGTATCTCTCTTGGTGCAACGCAGGCGATTCAAGGAGTTGAATGCTATACACTTTGTCAAGCTAGTAAAGAGATGATGATGTGTGTTTGTGCTGAATATCGAGAAGAAAGGAGCGTCAAGAAGCCAATGTCGAATGGGTGAGGGTGACCGCCATCATCGTCATGGCCATAAGCATCGAAGCTATAGCTAATAGCTAATTGCATTACTCAGTATCCCAACTTTAGTTTACTGGCAGTGGGTTTACGGGAAAACCGGCTGTATACCACGTGGTCACCCGCTATACACTATAGCTAGTACTAGTATATGTCCCCGCTGCAAGTGCGGGCGTTTGCCATGCAATGATCTCATCTACATTGCAACGCTAAAGCCGGTGCAGAAACAGCAAGCCATGACCATGGACATGGGCACGAAAGGATGGGCACATGAAGAAGACTAGGCGGCGTCAGCCTCACCTCACCATTGCAGGAGGGGTCTCGGGATGTACACGATAGCTGGGTCTGACGAGCCAAACACCGATAGGTAAATGTATTTACATTTGAGCAATTCCGCAATGATACTAGTATGAATGAACACGATACAACTTTTCAAGTAGACACTTTTCATTTCCTTAAGATGAACGGCCAGAACTAGTCTCTTACGCCCAGCTGACCAGTGTTTTTCCCATCCCCGCGCTAGTTCCGATCACACGTACGACCTTTGACCAAGACAGTACAAAAGGATGTTGAAACTGACACTCAGATTCGGAGAAACCAAGAGAGGACAACAATAGGAGATTTTCTCGTTTTACTTCGAAGCGAATTTTCCAAGCTGGTATACGCCCTTCGCACCCAATTTCGCAGCTCCTTTTGCCGCTCCGGCACCCAGTTTCCCGAGACCTCCCAAAACCTGCAATGTAGGAAATATCAGGATCAGCATAATCCACAATACCGAGCGAAACAAAAGGCAAGCTTGTCCAAGTTTTCGATGGAAAAAGAGACATACCTGATCTTTCCTCTCGTTTGTCGCGATGGTATTGAAGCCATCTCTCACTCGATCAGCGGCAGAAGTAACCGTGTTACTAGCCCGGTCGGGGATATAGCTTTGGGCTTGCTGCATATAAGTCTGTTGGCGTGGTGGGACGGGGGCTATACGGTGCGTGATAGATGTGAAGGATTGGATTTGCACCCCGTCAGCTGAATTCGTATAACAAGACCCAGCCAGACATGGATTCTGCAGACCGTAATCTGTATCGTCGAGCTAATTACAGCACACTGGATACAACTTGACTCACGCGTAGCTACAGTCCTCCTGGGCGGTTCAGGAGGGACGGGCGGCATCATCCCATCCCTCGGTACAGGCGGCACTCTCCTCCCACTTCCTCCGGCTCCAGTCCCGGCTCCAGAACCATATGACGAATCATAATCATTCGTAGCGGGGGGTGGTGCTCTATAGCCCTGACGTTCAGGTTGAGGTTGATATTCAAATCTCTGTGGAGGCTGGGGTGCAGCACCTCGACCCCTCGTCAAATCCGAAAGAGAGGAATATTGCATTGGCTGACCATTACTGGGCCCTTGTGAGGTTGTTGAAGCTTGATTGTACGATGGTGGAGGGGATGTAGGCGGAGGCGGGGTGGACGAGTAGAATGGGTTGGTGAACCCTCGCGTGGATCCTGGTGCCATTGCGAACCGAAGGGCTTTACGACAAGAGTATGCTGAGTCAGTAGGTAAATGATATATACTTGCAACTTGCAAAGATGGGTTTACATTATATGAGAGCATCGAGAGGAATGTGTCTTTACTTGAAGGCTATGTTGTGCTTCCTCCGGGTCTTGGCGGAGCAGCAGACTAAAGTGGCGAGTGACGTAGAGGTACTGGTAAAGTGGAGATCCCCGCATGATGTTTGTATCATGTATGATAACAAATTTGATCCCGTCTTCGTGATGTAGATACTTCGCCTCCACCAAGCCAAAAACACAATTCGAGAATAACAGCTGCAGGGGTTTAATGCAGATAGACCAAGGCAGGTCAGCTGCATCGTCATACGACTTCGACACAAGAGCGATAACGAAAAGCCTGTATCAGAATCTAGCGAGTCTGATCGTTGACAAAACAACAAGAAAGTAAACACAGGATGGCTGCACAAGCTCAAGATCAATCACTAGGAGCCGGTCCATCGACAACTCTGGCCGGGGATAGGTCCGAAGCCTACGTCGCGCATTTGCAAGGCTCGCTGATACCCCAATTGGAGATAACGAGGCGGGGGCTATTTGTGACCGAACATGATATATCAGAGTAGTGAGTGGGCTTGAACTTGACAGATCATCAGGTCTTCCTCTTCCCTCGCCCAGCTCTTCTGTGGGACGAAACCCCAATAATATACGCGTCTGGAAGAAGCTTGATGAAGTTGAAGCTGATCTTGAATTCCGTATCCGTATCCGGTGCTTGGTATCGTGCGTGGGTCCAGCGAGGCACTACGAAGCAAGCTTGATGCGCTAGAAAAGGTAGATAGGCCTATCGAGACCTTATCAGAGCTGGGAGCTGGAGTATTCGTCGAGACTAGAATGTGAGTCGACGGTAGTTGTGCTTTTTCGAGTCGAGATCTTCGTCTGCTATCCTCCTTCAATCCGAGCTGTTGGCCATCGGCACAAGTTGTCCTGCCCTGAAATTGAAGGCATCAAGGTAGTCCGAGGCGGTCGCACCTCTCGTTCAATGGTTTAGCAAATCGCCCGCCGGCGAGAGGTCAGCTCAGAATGACAAGACAACGCAAGATCAGATCAAATCACGCAAAGCAAATGCAGTGGGATATCATAGCTGATTTTTCTTGGCAAAATCTCAATCTTCGGATCTCGGGAAATGCGCCGCCATAATCATTACCAATAGAGAAAACACAAAAGAAATCACCTTGGATCTCGGACTCGATCTGCATCTGGATATGACGATACCTGAAGCCAAGGGGTATGTGACCAAGAAATTGGAGATACTGAAAAAGTGAGTTAAGCGAGCAGTCTTTACCCCGTCTATGCAAACCAAGCACTAGCTTCAGTCCCTATCAGTATGCGATCCGCCTACTGTACAATATCCATCTGCTGATTCTCGAAACGCGATGGATTTAATTATGATTGTATAACCTTAAGAAAGCGCGACAATCTGACGGAGAAGGAAGAACACCTCGTATGGCAGATAAGTATGGTGAGTGGCTCAAATCTCAATATTACTCCGACACATAAGCCTCAATTTCTATGAGTATCCATTCGGCCCGACAATTGATCGAGAACAAGAGTGAAACTCGCCATTCATTGGGACCGGTCGTGGATGTTCACTGAGCTCATTGGGGATAGCTCTCCTGTCGACTACCTCATTCATAGATGGAAGAGACTATTAACTGACAGCGATGCGCATTGTGCCCAGTTTCAAGGCGCTATGAGCGGTCAGGGTAGTCAACACGTACCAGCGGGTCAGGCGGTATGAGAATGCACAAGGGAGCATGGGAATACTCACAAATTATAGACACAAGCATCGCAGGAGAGAATAAAAGTAAGAGCGGGAAATCAAGTTGTACCATACACACACATATATATAGATGATGGTCATGCGCCATTCAGTGCATCCCCCTGTTGTAACATAAGCCCCGATATGGCAAGCGTACCGTATATCGCTACGCGCTTCCGTGACGCGATGATCTCGGACTGTTCTGTATTACTTTGGGATTCGGGCGAGCAGGTAGTGTGACGTTGTTTGCCGGTACCCGATATATCTGTACCCTAGCACATCAATACATACAGAAATTGCAGAACTATGACAAGAATGCCCCACTGTCGATTGCTATTACGCATATACCACTAAATATAGCCCAAAGCCGCCCTCACCATACCGTCCCTAACGTATATTGTATATGCTGAACTATAACGCCCACACTACAGCTCATCGGGCCTGATTCTCGTAAACACCTTTTCGATAATCTTGCCAACCGCAGATCCGGCGCCAGTGCCCTCACCATCGACCAACTTGTACCCATTGGTAGTGAACAATCGACTCCTGAGGAAAGGCCCCACATCGTAAATCTCGAGATCTTTCGCACGCTTCTCCAGAGCGTTGACCCGGATTTGAACACGGTCGAGATCTTGGCCTCGTTGAAGGCGGTATTGCTGTGATTGCTCCTTGACGATTTGACCGAGTAAGAAGGCGAGGAGCTCTTCGTGGTCTGTGGCTTGATGAACGTATTTTCGGAAGCCCTGCAAATGTCCGAATAGAGTAAAACACACGATATGATTGTCAGCCAAGAAGATTCAACGTTCATGCAGCAGTCTCGTCCACTCACCCTCTCCAAAGTCTTCTTGATAGACATTTTCTGAGCATTGACAAAGCTGCCAACAGCCACCTGAATCGCCAGATCAATATCGTCACTCCTGACATATTCCCTCAGGTGCATCTTGGCCGAGGCCTCGGACATTCTGATCATGGACTCGAGGTGTCGAACAGTGATAGGGAATGAGCCGGTCGCCAGTGATTCTCGACGCAGGTCGGCGTACAGTCGGGCGAGCTTGTCTTGGTCCAGTTGATGAAGCTTGGGTCGGATGTGTTCCTTCGCGTACATGATGTACTTTCGAAGTACGTCCTGAGGAATGATCTGCTCGCATAACAAGATAAAGTCGCGTCAGCCCAAGCCGCCTAGCGTGAGATCAAAAAGAGGCCCTGAATCGTAGATTCACTCACATCAGCATCGACCGTCGTAGACACGTTGATCTCGTCGGACTCCTCGTTGAACTGCGGGTGACTTCGCAGGTGACTCCCCACGACGAACTGGGCAAGCATCTCATCCTGCACCGGGTCCACCGCATCCTTGACCACACATAAGACGTCAAATCGAGACAAGATTGGCTCGGTGAGCTCGACGTTCTGCTGGAAGGGGATCGTGGGGTTATATCTTCCTCGTATAGGGTTCGCGGCGGCGATGATGGCGCATCGCGCTTGGAGGGTGGTGACAATACCAGCCTTTGAGATGGAGATGGATTGTTGTTCCATCGCTTCGTGGATGGAAGTCCGGTCGGCATCGTTCATCTTGTCAAATTCGTCGATGAGACAATGGCCTTTGTCGGCTAGTACGAGCGCACCTCCTTCCAAGGTCCATTCTCGCGTGATGGGATCCTTTCGCACGGACGCAGTGAGACCGACGGCAGAGGCACCTTGACCGGTGGTGAAGACCGCTCGACTTGCCGTCTTTTCAACGTATTTCAGGAACTGTGACTTGGCCGTACCGGGATCACCGAGCAAGAGGACGTTGATGTCTCCTCTGATCCTGTGTTTTCGGTTGATATCCTTCGGTACACCACCAAAGAGCGAGACCGCAATAGCGGTCTTGATGTCGTCATGGCCGTAGATGGAGGGGGCGATGGATTTGACGATCCGCTTGGCAATTCGTTCGTCTCTAGCCATGGTTCGGATCATCTTCTCATCTTCTTCAGTCAATCGTACTGCTGCGAAGAGGTCTTCCTTCTTGTTGATATGGTTGGCTTCGAGTACGGTGGAGAAGACGGGGAAACCGTTCTTGCTGTTGAGCGAGGCGTCAAAGTTGTTCCGGTAGATACCGGTAACCTCCTGCTAGGGGTCAGCCACGCTCGGCGTAGACTCAAATCTACTCACAATCTCCTCTCCTGGCTTGGCCATATCGATCAGGTCCCAGAGCAGGACAACCTCCCTGTGTCGAGGCAGACGACCAGCCGGCACGCTTCCGGGAGATTCTTGCAGCGTCATCTTCTGGTAGTTTCGGTAGACGGTCTGTTCCGAGTTGACAGTGAACGGTCCTCTGCTCTCGCACGCCGAACAGAAACTGATCTTGAGCTCCTTGTTGGTGTCTTGGAAGAAAGGTCCCAATACAGCCCTGCATTTGCCACAGTCGAACTTGACGTATTTGAGTTGGGGGAAGACACCGGATCGTCGTGTTACTACACCGCTGACTCGGACGAGACAATTCAAGTTGGACTGTCTCAAGTCTCGGAGTGAGAGGGAAGTGGGCAATTCGGTGATTCTGACGTGGATCTCCGAATGGATGTTGTCGTATGAAGGATAATAGAGCAGAATGGCTTCGAGCGCTACCTCGTCAAACAGCGCAAGCATAGGCTGGGGCGAGTTGGCAAGGAAGTACGCCAAGATAGGTCGGGATTGGGCGAGATGCAAAAAGGATACCTCCAAAGATTCCGAGTTGACTGATGGTCAGCTATGTTCGAGAAGTCATTGAACTCACTTTCACCGAGATGCTTGATTCGCTGTCCGTAGACTGATTGACCGTTCTCGTCGACATATGTCATCAAAAAACTTCGGAAATGTTTCTGGATTGCCCTCCTGACGGCAACGATGGAAACCCATTCGGCGATAGAAGCAGCCTTGACATCACCCAAGTGCTCCAGAGACATTCCATCCTCTTCGACCCCAGCGGCATCATCCTCATCCATCCTCTCGTCGTATTGCCTTCTCCTCCGTCGAACGTTGATGCCAGCCAATGGTCCTTCGCCTGTACCGTCCATCTCATCGTCGTCCGATTGCAAGAACGCCGGCATATTATCGCGTCGTCCCGCTCTTCGTCCGCCAAGACCTCGATCACGTCTGTCCATCGCTCGTTCAGCCGCCAATCGCTCTCCTCGGCTCATGTCAGCGACGGATGATCGGTCGTCAATATCGGCCTGAGAGTAGGTATCGAGCGCGTCGTTGGCATCGTAGTCCCTGCGTCGCATGGTCAGCGTACACCAGTGATCGTGAGAGCTGCAACCAGACGGAGACTCACTCCATCATGCGCTCGTTGAACAGGTCCTCTCCATCTTCATCCTCTTCATCGTCACCATCCCTCGTTCTGCCCATAGCACGCATCTCGAGCTCTTCGTCATCTCCGAGATCAGGTTCGTCGCCAAAGTCCGAGAAGGGAGCGGGCGGCGATGAAGGCGGGAGTGAAGAAGGGGGAGGAGACGATCTGAGGGCTGAGGGACCGGCAGTGGGCGATCTCGAACGAGAACGAGCTCGCTTGCCTCGCGCTTGGGAAGAGGGGGGCATGGGCGGGGATGACTGCAAATTGTCAGTTAGCTCAGGTTGCACGCGTCCGGAGAACGTAGCAGTCCAGTGCTCACCATGATTGCTGATGCTGAATTCTATGAGGTGGCAAGCAGGTATAGTATGGTTGGATCAGAATCAGTCAAGATGAGGTTCAAGGTCGAGGAAAGGTAAAAGAATGAGAATTGAGAATGAGAAGATGAGGAAAGAAGGGTTCAACTAAAACGCGTCTGCGCGGTTACCCTGGACGCGTCGAGCCACAACACCGTACGATTTAATCTACCTTTTATTTTATCAGTATTTATCCTAGACCCAATTTGGTCACTATTGGGGAGACCAATTTAAGCTTTTCAGTCTGTTGATCTTTCCAAGCAGAGACTTGAAGAGCAAAAGTTGGAAACGACAATTGCAGGCGAGGATTCAAGACACTTTGAGATACGAGATACACTGTTGTAGAGTCATTGATACAGACAACTCCTATAATCACTAATATCGTAGTCTTAGACAGCAAGGATCAAGCAAAATGACGTCTGTAGCTTACCCTCCCGTGGCCTTCGCCTCCTCCTCAAGCAACATCATCACAGCCGCCGGCCCTTCCATCTCATCCTTCAACCCCTCCACATCCACCGTTATCTCTTCCCCTTCTTCTCATTTGGCCTCAAACACCGGCAAGAAGCAGCAGCAGCAGGCCAGCATTGTCCGACTGGTAGCTGTAACTGAAGATGGAAAGATCGCTGCGTCCGTAGGGGAGGACAAGAGTCTGAAAGTATGGGATATCAAGGATGATGCGATCACGCTCAGGAGCACGAGGTGAGCGAGCTGTTGCTGCCGTCTAAAAGTGACACCAGTATAGCTGACATGCCGCACGACTGACAGAGCGATGGTCAAGAAAGGCTCTCATATTACTTTCGGTCCCGACCAATCGATCATAGTGTGCGACAAAGTAGGAGATGCCTACTTGTGAGCTACAGCATGCAGAAAATTCTGCAGTCGGAACGAAGCTCACAGCGTATGGTAATCCCCTTCATATAGTTATCCTCTTGACCCCGTTCCCGCTGACCCTTCGACCTCGAGACCGCCAATGTATACTCTTGTTTCCGATCCCACGAAGAACCCGGACTGTACCTACCTTTTGGGTGAGCTCCTACTACGTGCCATGACTCGATGTAGTCAAGTCTCGGGAGCTAAGCTGACAAGGGCTTTGCATGCTTGTACTTTACAAAAGGCCACACGTCCATTCTCAACTCGCACGTCGTAACGCCCGATGGCAAGTCTATCATCACAGCGGACAGGGACGAGCACATCAGGATTTCCAGGTTCCCAAAATCATATGTGGTCGAGAAATATCTCTTTGGACACGAGGGGTCAGTATTTTAGCACACGCGGCGCTGTGTTGAATAGCATGAAAACCAAACCTGACGAGTGACTTTCATTTCCACTTGACCTCCCTACAGCTTCGTATCCGCCCTTCATATCCCCTCGACTCACCCTTCAACTCTGATCTCAGGCGGAGGTGACTCTTCCCTGAGAATATGGGATCACACCACCGGCGACCTCGTCTCTAAAGTGGACATCTATTCCGCCGTATTGCCTCACAGGAGAGTCAGAGCGTCCATGCGGAAAAACAGGTTCCTTCGGAAAGTGCTTGAACAAGCGACGACAGAGAATAAGGAGGGAGCAGAGGATGCAACGACATCAACAGAAGAAGAGACGTTCTACACTGCGCCGGAAGGATGGGTCTTGCCTTCTGGTCAAGGTGTTTGTGTAAGAAAGATTGAAAGTGTCAAAGTCGGGGATGATACCGTCGTGCTGTTTTTCTCGGAAGGGTGAGCGGCTCGAACGATGATTCGTCCTGTTCTGAAGCTTGAGACTACTAGAGCTAACAGTACATGCTGATGTTATTTAGCGCCGCCGCTCTCCACTCATTCATCCTTTCAGCCGACTCTACCCCGTCAGCCGTACACACCATATCCCTACCATACCCCGTCTTGGACTTCAGCCCTGTTCCCACTCAGCCCGGACAAGTGCTCGTATCGCTCGATACCGCTTGGGGAGTACTCAAGAAGAACCCCTCACCTGGGGTCGAAGGACGACAGGATGTCATCACCAGGACTGAGTTGTCCGATGAGGAGCAAAAGGCGTTGGAGGAGGTATTTGTTGTCGTGTCCATCGGTGCCGGTGGTTCTGTAAGTCGAACTCCACACCGACGACCTTGTTCGCGACATCCATGTACGCCAATGCTAATCCCGATTATGTCCTCTGATGGCTCGCAGTTGAACAAGGCCGACTCTGCCATCGCTCAGACCCTCTCCTCCAACCTCCCCAAAACCGACATTAAGACCGTCTCCGACCTCGATCTGTACCCTTTACTGAACATGCTGCCCCGATGGCCAGGGCACGATGAAGAGCTCGACGAGGCAAACCTGCCTTCTACCCCAGGAGGTGACGCGTCTTCCATCGCTCCATCATCGATGACTTCCGCTACGAACGGTTTGAGGCGAAACTACGCTCCCGAAGAATTGGAGAAGATGGGCACCAAGCAATTAGGCAGACTGAAATCTACCGGTGTAGACATTGGAAATCTGTTGGTCCAGAGGCAGAAAAAGGCTAAAGAGGAGAATAGACGTAAGATGGGATTGGAGAAGCAGATGCCGCCTCCGGCTAAGAAGGCCAAAAAGGAGAAGAAGCAGCAGCTCAGCGAGGAAGATCTTGCGAACGCCTAAGCAACTTTCGAAGAGGGTAGCAGTCTTGCTTAGACGTTGCCGTATCGTGGTGGCTCTACATGCATTGATCGTCGAACATAGCGTTGCTTATTCTATGTACAGTGAGACACGCTTGGAAGCAAGGCGACGTAGAATTATCGTATCGCACAACTGGTCCAACTAATTGATATTGGCAATCGTATGATCTTTATCTATCCGTCTTGGCTGTCTCCTGCTCGACCAAGCCAAACAAATACCAAGGGCCGACAAAGGGAGAAGTGCACTAAGCCAGTCTCTATTCCCTAGGCTTGGTCAGCCCTCTCAATGTCAAGTCATACACGACGTCCTCGCATCGTTTGAGATCGTATTTGAGCGAATCAAACTTGCGTCTCAACGCGTCGTTTCGGAGATTCAACTGCGTACGGGAGGTCAGCTGTGTTCCTTCATGCGCAGAAGCGAGCAGCGTTTTTGTTATAGACAAGCGGTGCTTAACGCAGATTTGGGATCCGTCGAACCGTTGAACAACTCACGAGTGAATAGCTGGCAAAGATGTCGTTGACAAAGGATGAAATCTTGATGGGCAGATCAAAGTTTTGAGCCGTCACGGCGTTGATCGACAATCTAGGCTGTGGACACGAGATCAATTGGACGTTAGTAAATCGTTTTCTGTTTGTTGTACCGTCCTTGCTTGACCAGGTTTGACGAGACAGGATAGTGTAGGCAGGTGAAGCTGAGTCATTCAGACTTACAAGCTCATTGACAGACCCGATGACCCCTTGCAAGTAGTCCTCCGCTGACAATTGCAACGCTTCCGTACCCTCCTGTTGCACTGTTCAAGAAGACCGCGCCAGTCAGCAGTTTGGACGTTTGACTCTTGCACGTTGTTCACTTACAGCCCAAGATCTTCGATACGGTATGTGCGGGCGTCAACTCGTTATGCAGCATGAATCGCGCAAGCACCAAGGAAGTCGTCAAAGCTCGCATCGTAGGGCCCACAGCGAATTGATACCTTATAATAGTCGTCTGATATTAGCACACCCGTGGCATGACCCTTTCTTCTCTCGTATCAAGGGGAATGTACGTGTTGAACAGGTCTGAAGAGGGTGTTGAGGGCCGGAAAAGGGATCTACGCACCTGTAGAATTCCCCTTGCGGTATCAGAGCAGCTACGGTGACCCATAAAGGCTGGGTTCGGCCAACAATGTCGACGGCATTCTGGCAGATTTGAGAGTCTAAGTTCGATTCGATATGCAGAACAATCAGCATCAGGACCCGGACGAAAGAAAGAAATAGTACAATGAATGGTTGTGGAGAAAAGTTTAGCTCACGCTGTGAATGCGGAGCAGAGTGCAGCTTGTTCAGCTCTGTGATCGCTGATCGAGATAGATCGTCGATAGGCTCGACAGCTTCTCGGATTTGCTGAACGACATATACAAGAGCCAAGTTAATGTCTGATTCGCGTGAGGTCTGAGATAGCTGGGCAGATTGTCGAACAGTCGGGACCCTTTCTGAGTGATCTGTGATTGCTGATGGGAGTGACATGGATGGCCAAACATACCTTTTTCAAGTTCTGATCGTTCTCCAATAACGCAATCGCGGAAGCCAAGGTAGAGCTTACGCTCTCCGTTCGAGGGTGTGATGATGATGCTGGAGTGGTATCGGCCATCGTGATTATTATTCAAGCTCGGGCCGGTGATGATGGATCTCCTCAATTCGAGGACTTGGAGCAGACCGAGAGTTGCCAAATAAGCACCTTCAGATCTTGCTATCCCACTCGAGGGGGTTGAAACCCACGACGATCGTTTGTCCAACTTTTCGTCCGACGGAACTAGTGGTGATGTCACCATTTTTCTCGTATGCATATAGTCAGGATTCAGTCTGTGTGGCGAAAGCATCTTCCCAGTAGTAGTGGTAGGCGATACTTTGCATGCCCAGCGTCTAAAAAGTTGGAGCATGAGGAGCACACCTGACTGATGATGTTACCAGGTATGAGGATACAGACATGTGGAGGGTCACACTCTTCGCGAAATGTATCCATCTCACGGACCTCGACAATACTAGTGAGACGACTGCCAGTATGCCTGGACCGACGGAGCTCAGAGCGTTCCCAAGCTATGCTTTGTTGAGGCCATGTGCAAAGTACTGGACAGATCCATCATCGTACTACGATCACTGCTATGAACATCCATTACTCGTAATGCCGGTGAATATCTTCGATCACCTAGATCGACGTATAGCGTATATTACATACGATTGACGAGAAGAGAGGAGTCGCCGAAATAGCGAGTTGTATATTGAGACAAGGATGAAACGGCCATTGAGTGGATAGATAGATGTGAAAAGGTATCATGCCATACTGCAGCACAGCAGCTGGGGCCCCTGTTACCTTTGGAATCACCCCTCGTCCGTACCACTGGGAGTGGCCACCGCACCATCATGTGTTCTCGTTCTCCACGTCAGTTGCGTGTTGTGGGCGACTGAAGCGTCGCGCGATTCGGGAAGATTGCCTTTGGTGAGAATGCAGAAGGCGGATTTGCCTTGGGTGTCGGTAGCATTGGTGGGGATCAACACGGACTTGCGCCCCATGTGGACCACCTTGGACCATTTGGAATTCGTGCCTAGTTGGGACAGATCGATCGTATTTGATCTCGTGTCTCCGGGGTGTGCGGTCGGATGATCGGTGGTAGGGTCGACGCTATCCAGTATAGTGTTTACATGTTCCAATTGTTCATCAGTAGGGCTGATAGCCTGAAGACTATAAGAGGCTCTCTTTATAGTAGGCGAGAGGATAGCCTGCCATTGACTATCGACGGTTTGGCTCTTCTCGGAGTCAGGAACAAACACTTCGGCCAGCCCGGCTGGTTCCCCGTAGTCCGAATTTACTTTAAAGACGATCCCGGCACCAAGGCGTGTTGGGAATCGTGCATGACCTGTTGCTCCAGTTGTCTGCTGGGACTCATCCCATCGCCATCTGGGGGGTCCCCGTTCACTTGTGTCACCGCCAGCTCAGCATTGTGGATCTGACGATTGGTGTCTTTGGCGGTCCCACTGGTCTTGTAACAAGTGGAAGCCGGAGCAAAATGAGGCCACACCTCGTGCTCTGTCACTGGTCAAAAACGACCATCCACGAGAGACATGATCACGGATGGGTATCTGTGTGGAAGTTTTGATCAAGGAAAAGGTAGCTGTTTGATTGGGAATCGATTGGGACAGAGGGTGAAGGCGTGCAGGGGAAAGTCTCGACCATGGGCAGTTCCCTCTTTTTATACACATCCGCAGGGTCTGCTCACAGCGAGACGATTGGGTCTTCACTGTACTGTACACTGGCACAACGCGCAGTGAACTCTTCTCTGGTCCCAGCTCAGCGCTTCAGCTATCCTTTGACTCGCCTCTCTTCCGAATGATATTCGCAATGTCTCACAGAAAGTCCGGCCAAAGAAGTCCAGCTTGGCGCGTACACATCTCCTTTCTGATTGCTGGCAAGTTATGTACAGCTGTTCTTTCGAGGCGATATTGTGCGGAGGCCTAGGCCAGGGGTATCATTTATGCGCCCATGGCCAGACCCCTATCGACGACGACGGCTTGCGCAGATTGGTTCTTTATGATCCGCTAGGCTCGCCGGCCTGGAGCTCCGAGGGCGCCTGTGTACTGTCACGCCAGATACGGTATGATCGGCCATATGTTATCGGAGACGCAAGGTTCGACATATCCAACGTCCGAGCCAGGGCCCAGATCGCCATGTCGCCTGTCCCGTGGAGTCGACGACGGTGAGCATAGACAGGACATCTCCAGATCCAGGGAAGCTGGTCAGTACGCTAGCCAGCACTTCTATACTGTCCTGGTGCTGTGGAGAGGGATGAGGATTGCATAGTAAACAGCGCTATAAGCACTAGACAGGCAGTGATGTAACAGTACCAGTGTATGTAACACAGAGTCCCATGATCACCTCTGCTTCCCTCGTCCATTCTGTATACGGCCACGACAAATCAGAATACTCGGTTCGAACGAAGTGCAATTGGGACTCTATCGTGTACTGCGCTTGCTAGACCTAGAAAACGGGCAAAAGATTCCTCTCATCTTACCCCTCCGCGTAGCGCTCTGGGAGGCCGCTGGAGTGCTCCATGATATCCGTGTGCGTTGGCTGTACGTGTTGTCAGAGGGGTTGTGGGTTCCACCCAGCTCATCAGGGATACAAATGTGGAGGACATCGGGTGTTGAGCCCACATCAGCGGGTGCACGAGAAACCAAGAGCGTGGTCCTCCCTTTATAAGCCACAGTCGATTGGACGGGATTCTCCTCGTCTTCTTCGACCCCCGGAAAGTCGACCAACTCGCCGGGAGCCTCGAGGGCCGAGACCAGAGACTCGCCTTGCTCTTCCGTAGCCTCTAAAACTGACAGTCCATGGAAGCCGTGCACAGAGCCTGGTTCTCCAAAGACCTGCAAGTGGCTGCTCATTTCGCCGTCTGCGTCCAGAGGACAGAGTAGACCTGCTTCGCCAGCTGGCTGTGAGATGCTTTCTGTAGGATTCTCGGTTGCGCATCCGCTGAACCAACAGCCAGGTATCGGAGTGTAAGTCTGGTCGTTCTCAATTCGACGGCGAAGGCGTGCGAAGTCGGACCGATGGGTTGCAGGGTTGTCACCGATCGAATGGAGACGAAGGTTGTGTATATCCACGGATCCAAGGATCGGATTCCCATTGACAGTACCGGGGTTGTCAAGCACACCGAGCCGACTGTAAGTTATGGTCACATCGTCAGCTTGATGATACTTCACATTGGGGTGATTGATCGGTTGGAACTCTGTGGCTTGCAATGACATGGTACCGATTTTGGAAGTGTGGTATCGGATGATAAGCAGGTGGCAGTGATAGGGGTGAAGGGGGATTCGCAGCAAGTGTGAGGGAAGTTGATACTGGCTGGCGTATATATCCCAGGCACGGGAATTGTCGTATGCCCTCGAGTCTGTTGGAGCTGCAAAAGATTTTAGCAAGACACAACCTTATCAACGCCCGTCGATGTGGGTAGAAAGGATTCTGCGGGGACCGAAATTGGGAAAGGTGGTTCTGCAAGGTCCGGTGTAAGCGAGAGAAGCGAAAGGGCAGTCGGCATGTCAATGTATGCCCCCATGCCTGAGAGAGTCGCGGTGAGAGCTAGATCCTCCTTTGACATCTCAGGCTCGTTTACTAGCTAGGTTGACTTTCCTTTGAGCGAGGGTAGTGATCGATATCTGCTCGATTTGCGTGAGAAAATCACAGGTATACTTGGACATCGCTGGTGGAGACTCTGATGGTAGTCTGTCCACGTACCCCAGTCGAGTCAAAGAGCCACGACTATTTGAGTCGCCGTTATAGAGCATTCAATACTGTGACTGACGTTTCCATGAGCCTTTATTGACCGGATCCACAATCTGATCGTCATTTGAAGGAGACCCTTCTTGGTTCGGGAGAAACACTTGACGGTCAAGGTTTCAACAATATCGTTGAGAGGCAGTAGAGTATCATCGTTGGGTTCGCCCGGGGGAATATGCAAAGTATTGCCACTGAGACGACAGCCAGGACTCGAGTACAGTGTACCATTCGTGAGTCCCGTGAGGCCTGGCCCCCTTCCAGCGCGCGGTCGAGGGGATCTCCGGTCCGACCCGAATCGACCTCGTTCATGGTCTTAGCATCGTGCGTCGGACGTCGTGATAACAGCGACTTCAGCCTTCTACTTCCGGTACCGCAGAGAAGCAGTGTCTGGCTGCAGTGCAACGGCTGTCACTTTCCTCTGGCGGCCTCGTATGATTCGGCAGGAGTATATGCACTGACAGTGGTATCGAACCGCACCTCTTCCAAACGTTGCGTTCGCGTCAGATTTATTTTCTCCACTGTCACGAAAGGGTAAACTGACAATTCAGCGCGCTATGCATCCCCTGGAGCGGTGCTCTATTTTGGGGAGAAACCGAAACATCATTCGGAGACCGACGGGGCCGGATTTTTGATGCGCGACAGGGCATTAAGGCTGTAAAGCCAAAACATCTGCGCGTTCGGGAGGTTATGATGACCTGGAAAGAAGGTTCGAGAAAATGGGAAATTACTTTGGGTGGTGTGGGCCGCCGTGCACATATTAAACGGTAAGATATAGTTAATTGAGCTTGACCTCGTGCTTCAGCGTTCTCGTGTGAACAGGGCAAAGGTACAGAATTCATGCCAGCTGACCGCTGTTCTATGTTCCGACGGATCGCGTAGTGAGTGAGTGTCGCTCAAGCTTGTTTGGGTGTCGTGAACGTCTTGAGTATCTCGGAATCCCGTACGTATCCCCTCCCACACTTTCGGTACTCCGAAATCACCTTTCGAACCCTGCCAAAGCTCTCGTCAAAGGCTTGACATGTGGAAAAACAGGCCGAATATGATTCTCTGCACAAGGCGCGACGGCAGGTCGATCGGTGACTAACTGTCCGAAGCGAATAACCTTATTGGCGCCATTTGACCCCGAGCGCCGGCATGGCTGGGGGGGTGGTGCGCCGAACCAAGCATTGCCAAACAAGTGTTTAGTGGTGTTCTCGACGTCATTGGGCAGACAGTGTCAAAGATCTCGAGCCAACGTGATCAACAGCTTCGTGAAACGATATGGCTTGAGGCCGAGACAAGACGAAACAGTTCGGAATTACCTCGTTCGGCGAAATGGCGCCGGCGCAACCAGGGAGGAAACGAACAAGACGACTGTGAAAGGTGTAATCGTATCATTTTGTCTCGTCTTTTACGCAATCAGTCACTATTTTCAAAGCGGATCTGAGGCATTTTACAGAGCGCATGGGGACTTCTGTGAGCTCTATGCTCTGTATGTCTGGACCCGGGGACGTGTATCTCGAAACAGCTGACCCCGGTTGTATGCATATGCGGTCGCAAAAATGATGTCGTTGGCCCCCGGGACCAGGTTTATTCTCTGTGCCTGGCTTGTAGTTAAGAAAACAGGATACAAGGCGTTGGACAGATATAAATAGGATCATTCGGCAGTATAGAGATCCCTTCTTGTACCTGCGAGATGTTTCGTTTCACATGCCATAATACAAGAGGCTGCCTCGACTCGGGGATTTGCACGACTGGTTGGATGATTGCCCCTTAGATCCCATTCTTTAGCACTATCTCACGAGACAATCGTCTGTGCGTCGATGCCGTGTTGGCCAAAAGAAGTCCCCGACGACAGCATGAAAGGTTTGATCGGAGCTTTTGGCTGTTTTTCCACGACAACCAATGTGACCAATCAACGTAACTCGACTGGCCATCGCCTCCACCCGACTCCACGAACGGCGCCTTTGAAAGAGTCGACCAACGGGAGACTCGGGGGGCAAAGGACGGTGGGTAAGAGCCTAGCCACGGACTGCTGCCTCGATGTGCAGTGAACAGTAGAAAAAGGTTGAAAGTTTTGTTGCCTTCCGCTGGACATGTAGGTGGAAAGATCTAGGTTAGGCGAGATTTCCCACGCTGATGATCATCTCGGCTCTTGTAGCCTAAACGTGGTGGAGTTATTGGTAAAGAAGACGATGAGGGAGGAGGCGTTCGTTCCGTGACAGCATTGACAGCATTGACAGCATTAGGGGTACCTGCTGCCGAGTAAGCGCCAGCATGTAGGCTTGCAACATGCAGAGAAGAAGGAGGAGGAGAAGACCGGCTCCTAACATTTGGCTCAGGCACCATGGGTTTGTTCTTTTCGTTAACGAGACGTTTACGGGGTCGTCTTGAAGAGGTTCACCAGCGTAGATCAAAAGCTACTTTATTTTGGGCGATCCCGTCGCATATATGTATCAGCCCTTTTTTCGAGTTACAGGAGTATCGATCTCTCCCAGATTTTCAGAGAACTACTACCGTCTCTAATCGACTTAGACTATATATCATTGGACGCCTCCTTCAGTCTTCGTAGTGCATAAATAGTCATACTTTGGCACACGTACATCCCACCGACGATCAGCACTCAGACCTACGCATTGTTGTTGTGTCGTTGCCGCAACGTCGACGAGCGGGCGATTAACCCAACCTCGACGAACAACGCCTAGGATACACCCACAACCGCCCTCGTAGCCACGATCGCTCGCCCTCGTAACCACAATCGTCCGCCCTCGTGTAGACAGCAAGAGCCTCGGTGAGTGGCATCTAGTCGATCCACGGTGGTACCCTGCCAAGCGTTGCGCGCTGTCAGACGTCCTTGGAATCATATCCTTCCCGCATTCGTTTGAGTCATTGTGCTTTCTTCCCTCGCCGCCTTTAACCGCCCCCCATGACCGTTACGTATCCCGTACGTAAAGCGAGGAATCGCATTCCGGTCTCACCGGGGCGGTATCAGATCCTGATGAGAAATCGCGTTTCTTCCTCCCCATGGGGGTGGGAGGGTCGTCGGCTTTGCGTTTTCGGATTTCCTCTCGCGCCTCTGCTTTGTTCCCGCGAAACGGCTACTTGAACCGAATGTCGGTCATTATGCGCTTTAGCGTGGCTCTTGTGGAAGACGGAAGGCGAGCCTTTATCTGTCGTCCATTTGTCTCGCTTGGTTCCTGGACTTGCGATCAAAATGTTCCTTGCTTTCTGACTTGCGCCCTCATTCACATTCGGGGCAAAGCATCTTTTTCAATTAGCCTCCCACTTGTTGTTCATTAATAAAAAGCAATAGACCGAAAGGAAACGAGATACGCTCCGTGTGCCTGAGGCCCTCCACGCTCCAAGGGGTTTGCTCTGTTTTCGCGCCACAAAAGCCCAACGGCTGTTCGCATTCCTCTGGTGGGCCTGAGTACGATCGGAGCATTAATCTCCGGTTCACTCCGATCAGGGGCACACCACTGAACAGCTGATCCTCCAGCCAACCCCTCAACCTTTTCGCCACATTCCACATTCCACATTCCATTCCCACACCGTTGTAACAATTCTCCGAAACGTGCGTGCTTGCTACGTCCGTGCGTACGTCAAGTGGGCTACAGTTGCAGCTGCAGCTGGTATGTCACTGTCCCTCTTTGCATCTTCTTAATCTTCCTGATTCCCGTTTGCGCTTTGTGGTTGCCGCGTCATGGCGTTTTGTCCCAAGTGCCTTGCTCTGTCCGTCTCCATGTTCCTGTGTCTTCCCGTTGGATCATGGCCGGGGGCAGTGTCGGTTGCCAGTGTTCTCACTTGGGTTCTATGTACCTGAAGCATGGATCTCTAATCTCCGAGTAAACTATCGCACCCAAGGCCAAACCTTTTTATCCGCTGGTATCGCGAGGTTTCATTTCTTAATTAATTCGTGCAAGCAATAGCATGTTGCCAGTGGCAAGGAAGCTACAATCGAGACCACTCACATACGTATACACGCACACAGCATCATTCTTTTACGTCACGTACCCTAGATTTCGCTCAACTCTTCCCATCTCTCAACTTTGTTTTCATGACTCGGCCATACGGACACCGTCGCTGACTCGCTGACATACCTTCTAGACTGGAGGGAAGCTGGCACAGCTGCACTACGCTGCATCTATTGGGACTCGCTTGGGACCGTCGGTAAAGGATTAAAAAGCATAACCAGATTTGACGCCGACTTGGACAAGTGAACCTGAACCCAAACGCATATAAGGGTGCAACATTGTTTGGACCCCCGGCACGCAACGACATCTTGCTTATCCAATCTCGGCTACACACGTACCTTTGGTGAGTCACGCTGCGGTGTGGGTCAACCGTTTGCACAAAAGTTTGCGCCTGCGCCCAAGAAGCAGGTTGGTAAAAAGCATTGATCTCTGCGCACCCGTTTTGTTTTCTGATGGTACCTTTGGCTTCAACAACGCTAAATCCCGCGTCACCCTGCGACACGCTTTTTGTCATTGGATTTGCACCTTGAAGATTATTCGTTGATTCATCTTGGTTCTTCATCTTCGCCCGTCACATTGTTATTCCGCGTGCTACAGAGTCTCAGAAGTTTGACAGGTGATCGAGGGTGAGATCTGGTGTCAGTGCAAGCTCGTTGCGCAGGTACTTTTCAGTTCACCCCTTGACCACCGTTAAAAAAACCTCACCGCTCAGCGCACAAGCCGCCGCGTGTGTATGGCTATCCCCCCCATTCACCTCTTCAACCTTGTTTTCTCTCCAACCTTGACAGACCACATGGCTTTGTCGTACGTTGTCAAAACCTTGTCCCAGACTTTCGGGACCTCGACCGGTCTCTCCAACCTTGTTTTTGGGTCATTCAATAATTATTTCTGTAGGATAGCACCCGCTTGACGTCGCGCTACACGCATATATCATCTCTTGCTGACGAATTGTTTTTACTCTTTGTTACTTTATCATCATCATCATCATCATCATGGACGACTCGAACATCAACCAACCGCAGATCGTCGCCAGCGCTTCGACGCCACCGCCAAGTAGTCCCTCGACTCAGCCTTTTGGCATATCATCCGCTACCTCGCTGCCCAACCTGACGACTCTTCAGCCACCCGTTCACGTCGCCATGGAGCAGAGTTGGGTGAGTGAAAAAAAGGGTGAGGATTATGCTGACGACTTTTTATAGCCATCCGGAGGGTTCTATAACTATTACACCCCGGAAGCATTGCGTTCTTCCGAAAGACAGGCAACGTCGACGGCGTCTTACGACGAATCCAATCATCGTCGATCAAACACTTTGCCTCATAGCTCGACGTTCTTGCCTCCTCCTCCGCCAGTCAACCATAACAACAACAACAGCAGCGGCAACAACATGAACTTGCCTCCTTTCAATCAAACTTTCTATTCGCCCTATCCTTCGAGTTCGAACAATCATAGCCAATCGTCGTCGAACCTTGCTCACAATGTCGGCTACTCTCCGCACATCTCCATGTCCGCGCCGTCCTCAAACAACTATCATTATCCGCTCACTTCGCCATTGGGTCTGGCAGAGTCGGTCGGATCCAGCGGACATCGCGCGCCCCCGCCCCATTCGTACAACGAGTCGCCAAGGATCCCGGGTTACTCTTCTTCACCGGGTCTACATCATTTCTCACCCACTTCGCCCACCACCAATCTCATTCACGGCATGAACCCCTCTTCCGCTTCCACCTCGTCCTCCTCGTTTCCCAGTCTCGCAAGGACCCCGGCCAACCTGCCCAAGGGACTCAAGCGAAGAAGCACGTCGGCGAGTCATAGCAACGGCAGTTGGGATGATGGCGACAGGTATATCCCGACCAGTACCGAGATGGATACAAAGGAGCTCGGCGACGAGCAGCCGTGGGGCATGCCTCAGGAGCAGTACAAGGCTTTGAACCCGAGGGACAAGAAGCAGGTCAGGAATAGGTACGTACGACTCGTAAGTGTGGGAGCGATCGCTGACTCGCGTTGCAGGATCGGCGCAAGGCGTTTCAGGGCAAAGCGAAAAGGTGAGTCATCACAATGTGGCACGATGGCAACACTGCTGACGTTGATTTGGCAGACTATGTCAGCAGTCTCGAGGCGAATCTGCGCAGCAGAGAAGACGATGTATCCGCGCTCCAGGCTCAGGTCGAGCAGCAACGTAACGAGATTAACGAGCTTCGTCAACGCCTGGGCATGCCACGCATTCCCGATCCTGATCCGATCGCAGCTGTGGGCTTGGGCTTGGTCGTCGGCGCTAATGGCAATGGCTCGGGGTCTGCCGCGGACGGATGGGGGCAGTCGAAGCTGGAGGGGGCGTAGGAGGGGGGGCGTAGGAGGGGGGGAGGGAGGGTCGGTGGAAAACGGGGGCGGAAAAGGGGCGAAACGAAGGAAGCGCGCGTCATGGCAGACAGCTCAAAGGTCTTTTGTGAGGCAGGACGAAACCTCTTAATGAGTCGTGCGTAAATGAAGGAAAGGTTTCCATGTCCCTTGTAATTATACTGTATCTTGTGTATGACTTGTCATGTATTGTATCGTGTCCAGAAAGATAACTTGTTCTTGTTTCTGCTTGTCCCTTTTCCGCTCTTCCTGTCCATCCCATCGCTTCGGCGTCCTCTACCCCATAGTCACCACGAGCCGCGATAATCCGTGCAGCCGACCTCTGTCGTGGACTGGTGCTGACATTCTGCTCGGCGGGCGGAGTGGACAGAAGTGGTGTTGGCACTCTAAGCGGTGGGCGCATGCTAATACTCTGATGCGTGGAAGGAGTAAGCAGAAGCAAGTATCAGAGCAGATGCCGTGTCGACACTCCGGCGTGGATTAATGCTCCCCCTCTGATGTGTGGGCGAGAGCGAGCAGAACCAGCGTTGTCTCTCTGGGCGTCCCCTAGTATTGTCACTCTATGCGTGGACTCATGCTGTCACTGTCCCAGCTGAAGCTAACACTCTGTAGCGTGGGTGGGCGCGAGCAGAAACAGTGTCATTGCTCTAGTAATTGGCTGGTGTCAACAACTCTACACGTCGCTGATGCTCACACTCTGTTCCGTCGGGGGCGCTCGCCTTTTCGCGCTATCGCGCTCAAAGGCTCACTATTTGGGGGAGAAGCAGCGGCTAAACAGAGGCAAGAATCGGGGGTTAGGGGGTTAGTCATCGCGGTAGCTGTCGGCTTCTTTTTTTTTACTTTCTCATTCGCAGTATGCACCCTTTTCCTTCTACGCTTCTACGTCTTCTACATCTGTTTTGTCTTCTCATCTCTGTGATCTCTCTCCTCTCTCATCTCTCCCGTATGTCATTCTCTCACTCTCCTTCGCCGCTGAGGCCAATACTCTGGCGTGGGGGTCGGCTCAGCCGCTGCGCGACTTCGCCGTCCACGTCCCCGGGATTAGGGGTTAGTCCTTACGAGACATGCATAGGCCGCTACTCGTTCCGTCACTCATGCAAATACTTTGAACGTCGGATAGTGCTCATACTCTTAGCGTGGGGGGAAGCAAGGGTGCAGAGCCTCATGCATGTTGTCACTCGCTCTCGTCGTTCAGGCTCATACTCTGGTGGGTGGGCGGCAGCGAGTAGAAGCAGTGTCATTGCTCTTGTCGTTGGCTGGTGTTAACAATCCTATATGTTGCTGATGCTCTCACTCTGGCCGGTGGGGGTCGCTCGCCTTTTCGCGCTGACGCGCTCAAAGGCTCGCTATTTGGGGGAGTGGGTTAAGGGGTTAGTTCATGCATGCATGGATACTTTTGTTTGCATGCCGCCCTATGCATGCATAACTACGACCATCGCACCACGTCGCGTGCACGTCCACGCGAGGACCGACACGTGCCAAAAGCCACGCGCGACTACCACGTGTCATCTGGCACGTGGTATTCCAAAATCGAGTGAAGATCTTCACTCAAGATGGGTTAATAGAGAGCTAGGCAAGGTGTTGCTAGGAAACCTCCACTTCCACGTGGCAACACCTTTCCGACGGAAGCGGGAAGAACCTGCACTACCGCGGTCATCGCCGAACGACAGTAGCAGCCAAACCATGGCCAATGCCACACGCATGATAATACCGCTTGCGGCGAGATAATCCCGTCACTGTAGCTCTTATGGACCACTCAGAGGCAACCAGTTTGAATGCGAGCTATTTGCTCATGCTGCTTGTCAATTCGAGCTTGTTCAGTATCATCAATAGATCAGCAATAGCTCAGTCAAAAACAAAGCATCATACCCACCTCATCCTTGACTTGACTGCGTGAAAGAATACGCCCTGCGCTCAGCCACGACTCCCGCCTCGCCCCATCGAACACCACTCCAGCTCCACAAGTTATATTGCCAGCAAGATGCCTCTCAAGCAGACTGTCCAACCATTCCCTCTGATCGATTCCGACCCTCATTTCAGCCGGGTCGTGCGATATATGAGACCTTCCGACTATCTTACTTGGGCCGGAGCGACTGCTGCTGGACCTGGACTGCTTTGGGCTTTTGGTGAGTTGGCGGGGTGGTCACTCGGTATGCGAAGTTGGCGATCACTGCGATATCGTCATGAGTGTGGGGTCATCGGCATATGTAGTCGAGGGGCAGCTGCTCGAGGTACAAGAGGGAGAGATGAGCTCGTGGAAGTGGAGTTAATTGGGAAGCATTTGGAAAGGCGCAGACATCTCTGTTGGTGAGGGAGATAAGCGACGAGGGGGAGCAAATGGACACTTGCAGGAAGGAGGATCATGACCGAGTGGACGACCGTAGCGAGCTGTTTGAAGAACGCTGGGCTCGGGCTGTCACGCTATGGGAAAGGGAAAGGACTAGGTTGTATCTGGACTCGCGACGCGCATCTGAGTTCCCGCTGGAGGGCAAGGCGACTTTATGGGTGCACCGGCGCGTCAAGACAGGCAGGATTGCGGAATATCAAACAGGTCGGGCTGATAAGAAGGGTAGACTCGGTGACGGTGCGGAGATGTGCCATGTTCCCTACTGATGTCGGCCGGTCCCGGTGCTGCATGAGGAGCGAGAGGGAATCTTTTGATTCATTTGCCGATGTCTTGTCAAACCCAATGAAAGAAAGCCCTTGAGCTGACATTCACTCCGTTTGGTCTCTGTTTGCGCTTTCACCGGAAATAGAAAAGGCGGACCCTACGAGATCGACCAAGGCGAGCTTGAGATCCGCACTTCGACTTACGGGATGGTTGGGATTCTGCGCTGGTTTCATGTTGGCTTATCAGAATTCTACTGGTGAGTGTGGGGTGTTTCCGCGGGGTGTCTGTGGCTATCTTTGTGTATATGCCAAGACGGAGATGGGATTGAGCTTGAGCTGACGAATGTGTATTTTGACATCAACCCCCCTACTGAATTTGACGTATTCGCCTTACCGCTACGCTCGCTCATCAAAATTACTTTGCTCAACGATACCGGTCGACCCACTCCCTCACTGAACGTTCCTTCATCGCATCACTCTAATCGCACTCGTACTCACCCCCGCCCCCCGCGCTTAGCCCGATTCTGGGGATGGAAGGAGAATGCGGCCGAGGTAGCAAAGGACCAAGCTGAGCTCTCGGCCCGAGCACGAGCGGGTCAACCTATATACGGCGAGACCGAGCTCTCACCGTACCTCCAGGGTGTGGCCGCTAGGAACTCTACTTGGTCTCAGCTCAAGCTGCATGCTTTCCCTTGGTGAGTCGAGGGTGGTTTTTGCTTTAGCCCTGTCTTCTGTGTGAATCAAGTGCAAATTTGAGGAGTCCAGCGAATGAGGGATGACGTGGGGGAAACCAGGACGAAATAGTGTAAATTGGAATTAATTACGGCCTCTGGTTGGGGTTCAATCTGGATTATGGTGATGGCTTCGTCGATCATATGACAGACAAGAAGCGAGGGATCTCGATAGAGCTCCAGGCCCATCATTGTATTCCTAATCAGAATCACAAAAGAAGAGAATGCAAGCTCAGCGCAGACGAGTGGAAGCGCGTCGTGCTGACTTGACTTTTTCGCCTCCCTTTACCCAGGTTCAACGTCGCCAATCACAACAGCCACGGTGTAGACACGTCAAAATACACAAACGAGGTATCCAACCAGCCTTCATAGGCAGGCACTACAGCTATCTTGTAGATAAGATAAGATATGACAAGGTAGTCGAGACAAACAGATAGGTCTGGACTGCTTGAGGCATGCATGACATACATTCATTGACCGATGATCAGCCAGAGGTGTTGCATTGATAACTGTGTGGTGCAGAGATCAGATACGATGATCGGATGAGCAGTACCTCCGCTGATTTGCTGAGCGCGATACTGTCCAGTCTCTGTGAGGAAAGGCCAGTGCCAATGCACTGGAGAATACTGATCACCATGTTCATGCTGTACACGACTCTTCGATCGATAATACAATCTACCCATATTATTTATATGTAACAACTATAATACAACGTGTTTGGCCACCCGCGTTGATCATGCGGAGGAATGGCATACGTTTACAGTTGTGTATTAACACGACCTACCTAAATCTACCTCCGCCATCACTCGAATTGATATCAACCATACTCCTCTTCTTCGTCGAATCAGCAGATTATATCGAGCGGATCCGTTTCTGTTCATGCTGTACCAGATGCTATCGCTTCAGGGTCGTGCATGTACTATTATACATGTACATGACTATACCTGAGGGAGCGCCGCCTCTGATACCTGCTCGTTGTTGTCGGTGGTTGCCGTGGCCGTGGTCGAAGAGATCTTGCTCGTATCGACAGCTGTTGATGGCATTCAAGAACAAGACGAGGGGTGTCAGCCATTTAAACTAATCGAGATAAGTCTTCATGCCTCTGCTATCGACATCGTGATGTCATCGTCGCCTACTCACCCTCTGATCGACATGCGGGACAAGAGTTCCGACCGGTACTTAGCCAGTGATCGACGCATTCTTGGTGATACCCATGACGGCAGTTGAGGATCCTACAATCGTCTTCCGCTTCGTACTCGCTCAGACAGATCTGCAAGACAGACAGACCAGTTGAAACAATCAGCACTTCTGTATCTATCCCGTCGAGCCCCTGTCCTCTCTATCCGTAGCGAACTCACCAAACACTTGTCCGCGCAGACATCGAGCAGACGGTCTTGCTGGTTCTCCTTCACCATCTCACTACCCTTGACAACCTTCAACCCACTTCGCTCGATATCCTCCTTTTGCACAGTAGGCGGTTTCGCCTGGCCCATCAACTCGCTGACCAACGCCAGCTCCTCGTCGGTCAACGGCGCACCTGTGATCAAGCTTGGGATCGATAACACAGGGTGATTTCGAGGATAGTTGCCGCCTATCACGTAGACCAAGTAAGTGTTAAGCGGCTCCGAGGGACGAGGTACGTTTCGTTGAGGGTTCAGACGATCGAGGAATCGTTCTCGGAGCGATCTGCGGGCGGGCGCTGCTGCTGCTTGAGCGGAAGGCGCGGAGGATGATGCGCTTGAAGGGATGATGGATGGCATCGCGAAGGGGGTCGTAGGGTTCAGAGGGTCCTCCTCGTCTTCGGTCTCCGGAACAGCAGGAGACGCTGGACCAGCTGAGGGTGTAGGCGGTGACTCATTCGAAGGAACTTGGCCGTCCACGAAGGGGAATGAAGGGTGCTGTACCAGATCTTCAGTAGTCATCGAGGGATCATGTCGGATCGATCTCACACCAATAAAGATACATGGTACCATCGCGTCCTGGGCGGCTTCGTCTCCTTCCGCTGTGGCTGGAGTACCCGGCGGGAACACGTGGGCCCGGAAGAAGTTGAGCCGTCGCGGTGTACCGTTATCGCCGCCAGTCACCTCGGATGCGGATCTGCCTGTGTTACCTCCTGTACCGAGAGGGAGATTCTGACCGAGCTGTCGGTGGAAAGAAGGGACGGAAGGACCAGCTGATGCTGTCTGCGAGGGGACTGCCGCAGAAGGAGGTCGGACGTTCTCCTGCGCGGGTTGAGGGTAAGACACCGGCGTCTCCGTGGAGGGCGTAGAAGGTATAGGCGTTGATACACCCTCTGTGGCGGTGACAAAGCTCTCGGCCTCTCCTACTTCGTCCTCATCTTCTCTAGTCGAAGATACAGGCGATGGTCCAGCAAAGTCCCTGACGGCCGTGATGAGGTCGCCTTGTAGTCCCTCAAGGAACCGCTGGAAGCCATCAGAGATATGCGCGTTTGCCGCTTCGGCCGGAATAGCTTCACTGGCCGACGATTGATCACCTTGATTGCCGTTGGGTCCGTTAAGTACCGTTCGTAGGTAGCTACTGAGAGCCGCTTCAACAGACTGAGATTGATTTGGCCTGGACGGTCGGAGTCGATTGACGATGCTCTCAAGAGCTGACGTCGCGGAGGATCGTTCGGCCGTACTTGGAAGGGGAGAATTATCGGGAGATAAAAGGGTGGACGCAGTGGCGGCGGCAGCGACACTGCCCAAATTGACTCTGTCAGCATACAACGAAGCGCTTCAGGCCGACATTAACCACGATAATACGCACGTCAGAAGCCCGCCAATCATCCTCGCCTGAGTCTCCAGCGAACTTCCTCGCCTTTCTCCCTCCTCCCTCATGCGTCTCCTCGTGTTCGTGCTCCCTTCAGAGCTTCGCCTCGCCCTGATACCAGGTCGCAAGAACCCACTTCCATTTCTCCCACCTGACCCGCCACTTCCTTGGGGCGGAGTCTGAGACTGAGCCTGAGGTGCGGATTCTTCATCGTCTGAAGCGGTATGCGTTTGGGCAAGTCCCTGGATGACCAGTACTGCCCCCTGGGACCTCCTTCCGCCTCGTTCGGCCTGCACGCGGCCTTGATCAGCTTGCATGTGTCTTCGTGTCTCGGCCAGTTCTTCTCTGACGGCTTCTATACGTCTCTCGAGATCATCAATGTTCTCATCTGCATCTGTCTCGTCTTCCCTTGGCAAAGGTGTCAAGGTTAGGGGATCACTGTCGCCCAGGCGTGGCTGAGAAGGAGAGGAAGATGATGAGGAAGGGTGATTGTAGTCGTGCTCTGCCGGTGTTGAGAACCCCAGTAAAGCGGTGAGGCGATCCGACATGGTCGGTTGCGAAGTTGATGGCGCTTGTTCCGACAAATCAGGATACGATGAAGACCTCCTGAACCTATTGAGTAGTCTTTCCACCGACGGATTCGGATCAGAGGAGAAAGACTGACCGTTGGGCCACTCCGAGCCGAGAGCATCGCGGATAGCGGATATCGATCGTATCCTCTCGGATTCGAGGGGATCGGACAATTCGCTACCGGGTGATGGGGTGAGCGGTAGAGGGATGGACGTAGCCAAGGGTGTCCCGCCATGATGATTAGGAGAAGGAGGCGAGAAGGAGATGGCTGGTGCCAAGGGTTGGGGGTATGGTGTTATGGTCGGAAGTGGATCCGTTTCCATCTCTTCGTGAGCCGTTTCGATGATGGTAGGTGGAGAAGTAGCGCGAGAAACGATCACGGGTGTTCCTCCTCCTTCCTTCATTTGCCCACTCGCTGTTGATGACGAGGAATATCCATTGATATCAGACGCGTGATTGAGATTGGACGAGGAAACATCGCCAAGGGCAGCCGCTGCTGTCGGAGAGATCCCCCTAAACCTCTTCTTCTCCCCTCGCGCCACCGTCGAATCAGAGGTCGAACTCCCCTGTCTGCCTCTCTTTGAACCCATGATACTACTGTTTCCACTACTTGCGCTTATCCCAGCATTGCTCGTCGTATTTTCGCGACGACCCAAAGTGGACAGTCGACGTAAAGAGTTTAGTCGTGCGAGTGTATTGGATGGTCTTCGATTTGACAATGGTAGACGAGGCGGTGAGGCAGAAGAGGAAGAGGAAGAAGGTGCTGCTGTTTGGCGCGAAGTGGTAGACCCCATTGTAGAGGTGACGGTGATGAGCTATGGTGATCAGTGCTGTGAGTCGTGACGCGATGCAATCAGTCAGCTCACACGACTGTAGAGTATGCTTAGTTTGGATCGATGCTTACTTATATCAATAACTTTGGAAAATGTACATATAGCTTTGCTGGATGCAGTCGACCTGTGCTCTGTTGATACTGACTACCAGGAGCAGAAGGCGAATCTACCTTTGAAGTGGATGTGAGAGTCGTGTTGTGTTCGTATTTGATGGAATGTTGATGTGCTGTGCTTTATTTGTGCGCTGTCGGAACCACGATCAAAGGAATCGATCCCCCCCTGATCGTGTTGACTATGTCCTGGGTAAAGTGACCAGATTCCGGCGCAGCTTTTAGTCAGGATCGATCTCCCTGTTCCAAAAGTCGACGGCCACTAGATGATTCTATATTCTGAAGCTAAGGAAGCAGATAGGCATGATCTTATGCACAGGGTTGTATCAAATAGAGCTGTACATGGGATATCATTGCTTAGTGATCATCCATGCCAATTCCTCACTCGCTCGTCATCCGTCAGTCCAGATCTATAAGAGGTCTCGGTTGACTACCCGCGGCGGACTCCGAAACATACCCGGAGTAACAAGCATATTAGTATAGCTTAGATGCGAGCTCAATAGGCCTATCGTCCTCAGTCGCCGAGCATGATTTGATGTTACACCTCTTGACAAGCACTAAATTCCACTGACACTGTCAGGAAGCTCATCGCTCTCATGGCGAGGATCAATAGATGTGTAGAGGGTCGCTCGGGTCCACGAGTAAGCAGTTATATTGGCTGATTGTTACCACCCAGGCGGGCTGTGAGCGTACAATTGCCACGTTGTACAAGTACTAGCTGCTTGCTGACGTGTGAGACGCGACGACAAGCTTGACCAAACGCATTGACATCATTCGCGGCAGTCCATTTCTGCGTTATCCATCCATACCTTGACTGCCTACCACCGCAACTAGATCCATGCTCCTTTCATCACTGACTCACTCTCTCTCTCTCTTCGTATCATCGCACCGCTATAAGAAGCTATCGACGCTGCTGCTGTCTCCCCACAGATACCGGTACCGGCTACGCGGATCGAGACACCAAACTCCGGACAATTTGACCTACTGTACCCCTGTATCGACCCAGTATGCTCATCCCCCGCACGACGGCAGTATCTCTCATGCGAAGAGATGATGACCCCGACACACCTCCCTCGCCATTCTCATTCTCATATTTCGTTCCGCTGCTTCTTGTCATCTTGGCATGTGGAGGATTCGTCATCTACCGAAGATCTAGAAGGAGAGGTGAAAGTGGGATACCGCTCAGGTGGGTTCGGCGTGTTCTACTCGATAGGCCATCTTCATAGACTCTATTTGACTGAGGTCGAAAGGATTGGAACCGCGGTTGAGTGCTAAACGGATATTCCACCATAACGCATGCATAGCTTCCCCGCTAGCCAACAACCCGGTATCAGGCTGTCCGAGGATGGTGTAAGTCGAGCTCTCCTACGGCGAGACAAATAACATCAAAGAGCTAATGTCCATCTCAACCCTTCTGCACGACGCTTCTAGCCACCTACACATACGTTCACCCACGATAACGCTTCGAGTGATTCGCTTCCTTCTCACGCATTAGAAGATCTCCCAGACCTCAACAAACTCCAACGACCACCACTACCTACCATCTACTCGTCATCAACGTCAACATCGACGTCAGAAGAAAACCACAACTCGACATTACCGTCTACAGGTCTGACAAAGGCTGGTTACGGCAATGGAGCAAGCTCAAACATGAACTTCAACGGATCCGGTTTCACATCTTTAGGAAGAGGTGGGATAGTGGGTTCAACAGGCGGAAGGAGGTCGATGAAAGCTCGTCAGGGTCAGACAGCTGTAGAACCTAGTGATAGCGAGGGTGAAGACGCTGGCACGACTGGGCAGAACGGAAATCCGTTCGGGATAGGCGATGAGGATGATTCCGATGATGATCATAGTGATGGTGATGTCGATGGCGATTTAGGACCGCTGGGTCGTACTGGACGATGAGATCAGCAGCCATTCACGTCCCATGCATAATTTCCATCTGCCAACTGCGCGCGATCGCTGTGATTTGCTCTTGCTTGAGTTGATTCTCGATGATTTTCCGAGTTTATGCATCTTCGAGAGAGAGAGGTTTATGCTAAAATCACGAAAAGGGAAGAGTGCCTCCACCGTAACATAACGGGTAGTTACAGCGCGTTCGAAGGCTCTCTCACCATAGAGGTAAAATAAAGCACGCCAGGCAGGCAGCCAGGGCACCATAGGCCTAGTGTAACTACAGTAATTCCACGCGTCAACGAGACATCGCGAACAACTATCCACTATGTTCATGTTCACATTGCCTTGCTTTTCATTCTCGCTCGTGTCCAGTATATATATCGTGGTCTGATTATTATCGCCCTTATCGAATACGGCCCAATCCTACACCAAAGCGCGCTGTTTCGCTCAACGCTCAACATATAGCGCGTCTCGCCCCGCTCTGCTTGGCGTATCTACGAAAAGGAGAGACGACGCGGACCCTCCCTCCACCACGCCGATCTTCTCTTACCTGACTTGTCGCTTGCTCAGATCCCAACTTGGCGAGCGAGTTCAACTATAGATAGAGCTCAAACATCATACTATCAGACCTGCATTCGGAACGACCTTGATGCGGTCCGACATCCGAGCAAAGAAGCAAAATGTCGCACGCTCTTCTGTGAGTGGTAGTCTCGTCCTGTTCCATCACATGGTTAACCCTGCCCTGCCCTCTCGCTGCTGCTGCTGTCGGAAATGACGCATGTCAACGTCGAGAAAGTGAGGCTGATTTTCTGGGCTTGATACTGTCACAGCCTTCGACTGTTCCTATCACCTTATTTCTCGGTGTCTCTGGCTATATCGTATCTCAAGACGTATCCAGATAACATCGGAATATCGCATTACCTATGCTGGAGAATGAAGAAGATGCCTCCAGAGGAGGTCGAATTCTACTGGCCGCAGATCTGGTTAGTAGACGTAGACGAGCTACTCTTCCTCATCCTCAACACACCGAACACCTTTTCCGACATGTGAATGGACTTGCTTCGATGTGGATTAATGTAGCTGACAAAACTCGTTCATGTAGTCACCTGCTGTTGACGTATCCTACCCAATCCAACGCCTTGGAATCGTTCATCCTTTCTCGAGCGGAAGAAAGCACGCACTCTGCAATGCTCGTGAGCTCTAGGCCTTGTCCTCTTTGTTTTTGCTCTGCTCGTAACAGCGTTGACCGATGGAGATCTTTCAGACTTTCTGGTTCATGCAAGCTGCTCTGCGAGATCTTACGCCATCCCGACAAGTCAACCCTCGCCCGTTCATGATCTGCCAGAGAGTCTTGCACAAATGCCATGAAATCATCTTTGGTGATCCGCCTGAACCATCACGGTCACCTTACCGGTCCATCCCTCAATCGCCGTCATTATCTCCCTCTTCCTCGCGACCGAGCTCTTCCCTTCAGACGAGATCAGGAACAGGATCGAGCAATGGTCTGGCCCCGCCCGCAAGGGTGAATCCTCATGTTTTGCCGGCGTTAGTAGGGATGGGAGTCATGCTTGCTTCTGCACCTGGAATGAAGGGGTTGGTGGAACAGGCTGGTGATTGGGCGATAACTCAAGGGAGGAGACCGATGGAAGATGAGAGCGGGAGGGCAATGGTAGAAGTGGATACGAGCGGCGGGGCGGATCTGTCCACCGGTGCGCCCAATAGATGGAGAGGAGGGAAACAGTCGACGGAAGAGCATGATGTCTCGGATGAAGAAGGGAATCACGAGTCGCCAGCTCCCCAAAGGGCAAGAAGCAGATCCCCCCAACCACCTACCGCTCAGCTACAACAGCAACCCCAGTCGACAAGTCACCTTCCTCATCATGCTGCTCAGACTGCACCTTCGCTCTACTCTCCTCCTCGTTCACCCTCGCCCAACCCCGAAACACCGCCTCTTGGAAGGCCAAGAAAGGGTTCAGATCCTTTCGGGCAGCTCCCACTGCCGAACCCCGTATCAGGACCAAGCCGAAACAGCACTCACACTCCGCCCAAATCGATGCATCAGCCATTCTACTCCGTACCCGAGCTACCAGTATCACGTTCCGGAAGCTCGAATCGTTTACATCCTTTCGACCGCCCTCCATCCGCTGAGGCTATCTTAGCCACATATAGCATTGACGCGCAGAGACAATTACTGAGGAGTCATTACTGCCGATCCGAAGTCAGGTTCCTGCTGCTACTAGAGGATATCTGCAATAGGTTACTGGTCATTCCCAAACCTGCGAGAGTCAGTGCTTTGCGAGCGGAATTGACAGGATTGAATCACAATCTTCCAGCGGAGGTGAGCCAAAGTATGCTATGCCTGAAATTGGTACATAGCTGATGTATCTGATAGGTGTGCATGCCTCTGTGGTGCGCTGCTGATCACGGCCACGAGCAAGGCGGCGAGACATCAGCCGGCAATCCGTTGAAATCCAGACCGAATGGCGACAAGGCTCGTAGTCGAGCACACGCTCGAGTCGTGCGTATTTCCCCAGGAGATTCAGTCGTTCTCAACTCGGCCGAGCGAGCTCCGTACTTGATCCACGTTGAGATTTTGGAAGGCGACCTCGACTTTGACCCATCGCGGAGGGAGAATCGAGATCTTTTGAAGAAAATCGTTGTCCAGGAAGACCTCAAGCGAAGAAAGAAGGATCATAATATCGCCCCGAGCTTTTTCCCTGCTACCCCGGACTTGTCTTTCGGTCAGGACGGCTTTGGCTCACTCATGCCGGCTTCAGTGCCCGCTGAACCAGAAGAAGAACCGAAGGAGGCGCAACCTCGACAGGTGGTGCCTGTATCAGCCAGAAAGGATATCATGCCTGACGATATGGAAGAGATGGATCTTGTCGAGCAGCTGTACGGTGCCAAGCTGTCAGTGCACGACGTTCTGCCCGACCTGTCGGATTCTGTCCCGTTGCCAAGTGCACCGAAAAACAAGCAACTCGATATGGTAGCTTGGGACCGTGGATCGGAATATCCATCCCGGCGGTCCTCATTGGGTGCTACATTAGGTTCACCCAGTATCCCTCGGACGCCGGATCTACTGTCTGTCAACAATGGCTTAGTCGCCACCCCCGTCGAAACGGACGGCAATGATCTCTCATCCGCACTGAGGTCGGCCCCTACAAGTCCAGGTATACAGCAACCGTCCAAGATGGACAACCCCCCCAAACGAGCGATTTCATTGGAGGACTACTCGGAGAGAATGAGGACGGCGGCTGTCATGTTGGCTCAACTGAACGCTTCCCTTGTGCCTACTGTGCCTGAGAAAGAAACGATTCCCTCTTCGTCCTCTTCCTCCTGGATTCCGGGAACCGGCTGGATGACAGGCGGCTCGAAATCATCCGGCGGTCCAAGCCAACCGTCGCCGGGCGATATGATGCGCGGGGATGCCGGTCAACCGCCAGCTTCGGCAGCTGGCGGCAAATTGAAACTTGCCGCTGCTCAAGCTGCTGCTATCAGGGAGAGGATCATGGAGGAGATGATGGCGCTCGAAGAGGAGAGAGTGGAAAGAATGACGGATCGACCTGAAGGAGTAGAGATTGAAAATGGAGATAGCAACGATCAGACGGCGGAAGACGAGGGTATCGTGAGGCGAGAATTGAACAAGGCGGATCCATCAGGTGAGCTGAAGATTGAGTACCTTGAGGTGCAAACCGGGGCTCGAAGCAGCTGACGTTTTTCTGCTCTGTGCAGCCGCCGTATTCCGAGAATCGTGGAACGCCAAGAAGAGCAGAATACGAGCCGCTTCACCGTGGGGTCATCTAGCCAATTGGGATGTGATATCTGTCATCGTAAAGACTGGTGCAGATCTGCGGCAGGAGCAACTCGCTACACAGCTTATTGAGCGATTCAGTCGGATCTGGAAGGAGGAGAAGTGTGATTGTTGGGTTAGATTGTAAGTGCAGATTTCCAGCTATTGGATCTCCGCCGACTGAGTATGAGCCAACCGGGGAAGTTTGGGAACTGATACGTGGATCGATCGCTTGCAGCTTCCGAATTCTCATCACCGGTGAAAATTCCGGCTTAGTGGAGACCATCACCGACGCTGTGTCGGTACATTCAATCAAGAAGGGCGAGTATGCTAAGCGGCTTGCTGAGGGAGGTCCAATCGGACATGTGTCTCTCAAGGATCACTATGTCAACGTGAGTAACGACTCGTACATCGGCAGGAGTCTCCCTGATCCCTCTTTCACTTGACGATAATGCTGATATAGTTTTATATGTGTTATTTTGCCAATAGACTTACGGCAAACCCGATTCTGGACGATACGCCCGGGCTCAGCGCAACTTCATCCGCTCTTTGGCCGGCTATTCCATCGTGTCTTATCTCCTGCAAATCAAAGATCGACACAACGGCAATATCCTGGTGGATCAAGATGGACATCTGATCCATATCGATTTCGGATTCATGCTGAGTAATTCGCCTGGTAATATGGGCTTCGAAGCCGCTCCTTTCAAGATGCCTCTGGTCAGTCACGCCAGTGCCAACTAACAATTCATATTCTATACTGACTTTTGATGGGTGTTTTCTTCTGTTTGGTCCCATAGGAATACGTGGATATCCTTGGCGGACTGGACAGTCCAGGTTATGCGTACTTTAAGAAGTTATTCAAGGAGGGTTTCGAAGCCGCTCGAAAGCACTCGGATAGTCTGATCAGTAAGTTGAAGACAACTTTTCGACCGAGAAACTCATGAAAAAGCGCTAATTATCATGCACTTCCTTTCTCAGCTATCGTCGAATTGATGCAGAAGAGTACGTCGATCGCTTCTTGTTTTCTACCGAAGTTCCTGATCCATGAAAACATAAGGCGTTTGTTGAACTGAAGAGCGAGCGCTGACATCTGACCACATTGCACAGACTCCAAACTAGACTGCTTCATACTATTTGGCGAGCAGACTTCGACACATTTCAGAGAACGATTCCAGTTGGGTTTGACGACGCAGGCTGTTGATGCATACCTCGATCGATTGATCGTCAGTTCTACGGGAAGTAATTATACGAGGCTGTATGATACATTCCAGTATTACAGGTGAGTTTCAGACCCGCGGACTTGTACAGCTTGCAAGACTATGGGTGTTATCCACCAGGGGGAAAAGTCAGGTCGTAAAGGATCAATGCTGATACTGTGAAAAACATCTTATCATTTTCTCAATTATAGTCAAGGAGTACTGTAATCGTACGCATCATGATAACGTCAGAGACCATTGCTATACAACAAACATCGGCATGCGCGATATTAGACGAAAGTGGACTTGTACAGTATAAATAAGGCGGCCTCATCATACAGAACAGAGGTGACAGCATTCTGCATCTGCATATCCGTGCATCACATATCGGCATCAGGTCCGACCAAATATCGAGACCCAATGCAATGATTGTCCGAGTACCTCGCACTCGTCACTCATTTTGGTCAAGTCCTCCTTTCCGGCCTGTTGACTAACGCTGCAATTCTCTGCACTAGACCGATAGCAAGAATATTCAGTACAGTATACTGCGAGGCGGCGCAGAATTGAGAGTCTGTACTTGTACAGTAGCGGGTCTTCCAGAGCCTCGGTCAGACGCATATCTGAAACACTTGAAACAACATTCTTCTCCTTGCTGCTCCTTTTTTGAGGTGTTCACGCCCAAAGAAACTCAAAGGTGAAGCGAAGTATGGGTCAACAGCATTATCTTGCTGGCTTGCTGGATGCGGGGGCTGCAATCAAAGGCTACATAGCGGCGGGGCAGTACTGTACCTGTACTCGAGTATCCTCTTCTCTTTAGGCAAACTACTCCTCTTCTACAGTACACACATTTTTCCGTATCAATCCAGCGACTGAAGTCGATTCGCGCACGAATCGATTTCTTGGCCTTTGGAAAGAAAAAACTGTACTCTACTTTCTGATGTCATTCTCAGGAGTCCCTGCACTCTCTGGCCGATTGCCAACGGTCAGCAGGACGGGTACGGTTCCCCATTTTCTGGCGAGCGGGTCATTGGAAAGCTCTTGGGCTGGGACACTAGTCGCAAGTGGTCTTCCGACTGTCACCATCAGCTCTGTCACTTGTGATTCTCAAGGACTGATAACAAACGAGCCAATGGAGATAGAATCGATCGATCAGCTTCGGAACGATACACAAGGGGATAATAGACGATTCACTGTGTTCACCGGTCATAGACTTATCGATCAACGCAGTCATGCGCGTTATTTCGTACCTGACCCTTCAAGTGATCAGCCCATCGCAGATTGGCCAGAGGTTTGGCAATCCGCTCAGCCACAGCCTACCAACGATCAACTCTTCGATCTACAAGGGGTTACGCCGACCAACGACGATATTCAGAGCAACGTTGCTGCTCTACCAGATTCATCTTCCGACATTGCGAGCTCGCCCTACACCTACCTCGGATCAGCGACGATGCTTGTCCCGACAGAAGGCCCTAGGGACGGTGACCGCACAGCCTGCTTGACGATCACTGGGCATTGGACCCCGAGTGAGGCCTTATCACTTCGTGGTCATGAATCACTGTACACGGGCCCTATCACCTGGTACGAACTTCCGTCGCGCAGCGAACACAGTGGTCACAGTCCAAGGGGATGTCGCACACCGAGCCGTGGCCGATCTGTGGGGAAATTTCGGAATGGCAGACGATCTTTCGGCCCCGCTGCCGTTTAGATTAGAATGTGTTTATCCGTATCCACTCGCTGTGGTCCAGCGGACATGCACAATGCGGAATGCTCGGATCATGGGCATTGGAGATCCAGACGTCTACCTCTGCGGAGCTAGAATCGAGTCAGACGGAAGTATGGACTGTCAAGCACTAATGCTTCCAAAATAGCTATCTTGCCTTATTGTTATCTCAGAATTTTTTGTCCGTTCCAATTCGACATCTAGAAATTATGACTGGTAATCTTGTACTAGGTGATGGTCATAGTAGGAAGCGCCATGTGAATGGTAAAAGAACAGTGTATTCATGGTGAACCCAAAAGGGAGCTTGTATTGGCAATACGAATCAAGAATCTACAGGTTGTGTGATGCGGCGTGATACGAGATGAAGGCCGGCCGATCCGCCATTGTCGGTCATAAGCAATCTTGCGATACAGCGACCCTAGCCTTCCCTTTGATTTTTTCGTTGACATCCGCAGTAAAGTGTTGCAAAGCTTCCTATGAGATCTCTCCATCGAGCCCGGGCTCGTCGAAGGACGTGGGCCAAGCCTTGAGTCTCATTAGCTTCTATTTTGGGTCAAAGGAGAGTGATGGCAATTGATGTCGACAGATGGCGATATGGTAGCGATATGATAGCGATAGGATAGCGATATGATAAAGATAAGGTGGCGACAGAGATAAATCGTCGGGGAATGAGGACCCTCCTTTACGAGTGGTCTTGCAAATTCCGTGCTTCAAGAACAGGCAGGTTCCGGAATTACCAAAAGGGCGCATCGAGGCCAGCGATTCATGGTGTCCACCTTTCATCGTAAGAAGCATGAGTCGATACGACCTGACAAGATACTTGCTCATAGTGCTACTGTACAGTAGGCACACGCTCATGCACTCACAGTATGGATGTCCACCCCAAAACACACATATATATAGCTGTGATCCCAGATGCAATGATTGATGAAGAGTCTTCCTTCAACACCTCCAAAGGTATCACTCGTCACCAAATCGATCTTATCTCACACGCGGCGAATTCTTCAGTACTACCTACAATGACAGAACAAGACTATCTGCCCTACGGCTATAGACCAGACCCGTTCGTTCCCATAGACAATTCCAATGTCACCGCTGTTGAGGTTGAAGGGGCCTCTATCACTTGCGCCATAAATCCCGACCTCGATCCGCCTTCCTTCACTTACGCTGATCCTCTCACCCAGAGTAGTGTGGATATCACCTGTATGGCTGTTTCAGCCAACGGCTCGCAAGGTCAGACGAAGACCACAGAGGACGACTTCAATACACTCCGCAAGGAGACCTTGAAGGCTGGCACTTTCACCCACGTCCCTGGGACTTGGCACAGAGTCACGTCTACCACAGCTGAAGGTAGCGAGGCAGACATTTTCGTCACCGACAAGTGTCTGGATCGGGCCGTTGCACCAAGTGTGTCCCCCCCTGCTCAGGCCGTCATATCTGCTACACAGCCCGGGGAGACAGACCAGTTGAGAAAGTTATCGCTCACCCGGGAACAAAGGTCGAGCCTGCAAAGTTCTCACGGTCATTGGAAAAACGATCCGTCTAGTGCTCATGAACGACCCGTCAGGGCAGACTTCTCGGCACTCGGTCCATCCTTCAATGACAGCACGCTTCATTGTTTGGGTGAAGGCGCTGTTTTGGTCCCTCACACCACTGCGGACGGGGACACGTGTTCGCTCATCTACCTCAGCGAGAGGTTGCCACCGCCCACGACGGAGAAAGACGATCATACCACTGGCATCAAGTGGTTCAAAGACAACAGTCGACCAAAGACAGTCCCCTCTGGTAACGGTTCCCACGATGGCAAATCCCGCTGTGGATGGTCGAGCTCTGTTGATCGATGACCGACCAAAGGCATGGCAGTTCGTATGACCGAGGGTGGGCGAGATGCAATGGCTTGAGTGGCGGATTATTTTTGCTGCCTGTTTTGGCGAATGTTTGGTCCATAGGCGAGTAGCGAGATCACGAGAATATATAGTGTGAGAGCTGTAGATATACAAGGGAGGGACAATGCAGTATGCTTAAAACTTGCTTCCAACAGAATCACACCACAACGGGCACAGTCGCGCTAGCTCTCCTGACCTGGTCCTGGTTCCCGTTATGCTGATCTAACACGCCAACACTGCAGAGCACAGTAAGTGTATACACAAATCAATAACAATTGTTGCTACCCGCCAAAGAATGGTAGCCATTACTTTTCCCAATGAAGTACGCTTGGGACGAATTGGCTGAATTTCGTTTTAAGCCTGCGATTGTCAGAAGGTATGATGGCGCATTGTGGACTTTGATAAAGGTCAAAGGCATGGGGACAATCATTTGTCGGGCTTTTGGTACAGGTCAAATGCATAGGGACAATCTTTTGCGCAGGGCTATTGGCGGTTCCGTGTCACGAACCAACTACTGCGTGCGTGCTTCTCGCGAACAGAATATCGGAGACCAGCCAAGCAAGCTTGGCAGAGCCATGAAAGAACGGGCACCTCTATGTTTTGTTGCTCCAATGAGGTACCGTGCAGAAGAGCACTGTAGTACAGCACTGTGCAACGAAGTTGTTGTTCCTTTTTATCGATCCTTTGGGTGCCATCCTTTACAGCCTTGTTCTGAATCGATGAAAAGACGCGCCGAAGACATCCGAGTCGTCTGTAAGCGCAGTTTATTTCATGCAGTACCAACCTTGGGAAGCATAACGCGAAGCACTTCAGTACCCCAACGCTCCTGTGCGCCCACGCGAAGGGCTTCGAAATGCTTCAGACAGCTCTGGCGGACGTCTATCTGTGGCCACGGCCTCCGCCACTATAGGAGGATCCTTGACGGATTTAGTTTCAAGGCCATATGCCTTCGGAAGGTGGGACACTCAGCTCTACCTTACACATAGCTCATAGGCATGAACATACTCGCTTGTACAGGGCAACCGGTAGCCCGCGTCGAGGATCAACCCTTGTCTGGCTGCTTCTCGCGGGTACCAGCGTAGATTACGATCTTGCACCCGCCGTCTTCAACGACTTGATACGCACCGTTCTTTATGAAAGGGATGACAGATCCAGGCCCTCGCATTCCACGCCCGCTCGATTAGAAGTACTGTATGGTACAGCAATGCGGTCCCCCTTTTGTGCTGATCCTTTGGATGACGCCCCGTGGCAATATGATTCTGCTTCGATGAGAAGATGTGTGGAGACAAAGTCGAGTCGATTCAAACTCGAAAGAAAAGGGCATGAATGCTCCAAAGACATTGCAGCTTGTGCACCAGCATTTACGCTCTTCTTCTGGCCCATAGCACAGTTAAATTTTATGTATCTATGAATGTTGGCACATGTGTGATAGCGCTCTCATGTATCCCGATCATCGAGTACAGTATAGTACCTCACAAAGACGCCCAGTCTAGATAGTCACCATTAACGTTCACCGAGGAACGTCGTTTCCATCGACAAGTTTTGCCTGGCTGCAGCTCGAACACCTGAGCAATGTCTTCTAAGACCCCTACCAAGCACAGCTCCATTCCTGCCTCCGAGTCAGACGCCGTACGTCGCATGATCTCTGGTGCATCAATCAGACTCTCTCGGGCTGGATCGATAGGACTAGATGGAACGGCAACTGGGACAAAAGTTCCAGTCGTCACAATTGATTTTCTAGGCTCGTCAACTCCATCCCCGGAACCTTCGTTAGCCCGCATCCGTCAAGAGACCGGAGATGGTAGATGTTATACCTTGTGGGTCGGTGATGAAATCATTGATGAACGGACGGGCACAAGATCATTCCTACCTAGATACAATGAGAACTCGACGCCAGAAGTCTCACCACCGCCTGGGCGAGCCGTTGATTCAACAGGGGTTCCCACCGATCTGCAAGATGTAGGCCCAATCGAACGGTTCAAATTGGTCGACAATCTCGCTAGGGTCGGGTCACAAGACGGCACAGCTCATACGGTCGCTTCTGACCAAGCAAGGAGTCAACACGAGGATCCACAGCAGCAGGCTTCTGCGACGCCAACGCTTACCCACACCGGCGAGAAGACCATGCTGTTTCCCATCGATGATGGGCAAGGGGGTGACAGCATTTATAATCTATCTCTTGACGGTCACCCCGAAGAAATGAGCAATACGGGGACCCCGGGCCACGAAGTTGCTTTCACTTACGAAGGTTCTATAAGCTGGTGTGAGGATTTGAGGCCTACTTCCGAGACTGTCACTCATAACCCTTCGAGGAGTCGGCGTGCGTTTACAATAGAGCCAAGAAGGCCTCTCTTCGCATGCGGCAGAAGACGGAGATTCGCATAGAGTGCAATACTTCCGAAGGTGCCCAGAGCTGTGATGCGCTATTTGGAAATGTACTGTAGATAGCCTCCCGTTTAGTAATCTGTGAAAGCAAATACAGTACTCTCAATAATTTCACTTTCCGCGTGTGCTCAGAGTGTCCCATGTGCTGGATTTTACGTCATGTCTCTTGATACAACTTGAACGCTCTCGGATCATGTGCATACAGTATACCACAAAGGTATTCCATAGCTTGTCTATACAGATCTTTGACACCCAATAAATACGTATCGTGTGAGTGATGTAGCATCTCTTTGTTTCCTTGCACCGGTGGCAAGGTTGATCTCACTGTGCACGTCCAACGAGTAGCGAGAGAGCAAACGTTTCGCGCAAAGTCTGTTGTATGGACTCTGCATGCTTGTGAATCCTTTTCCTCCCACAGGACTCTCATGGATTCAGCACGGGATTGATGTGGGTTATGCGATACTACTTCACCCCCTCCCGTTTTCATTATTGCTGAGCAGACTTGGCTTCGTGAATACTTTTAGCGAGCTGTGCAAGATAATACACAATTCAGCTGGAGCCCCAAGGTGAGGTATAATTATCAACGAGACTTACCTCCAGTAGCTGAGCCTCCTCGCCGGATTGTTTACACAGATCTCTGAATGCTCCGCCCTTCTGCATGAGCTCGAACGGCGTACCGAACTCTACTACTTCTCCGTGATCTAATACCAGGATCCTGTGAAACAAGTGAGACAAATCAGCATCTGCGCACTCCTATACGCGCTGCCAGTATCGTCGCGCCACAGCACGATTTCAACGGAAATGGAAACTCACTTATCTAGTCCACAAACGGTCATTAATCTATGAGCGATCACAATCATCTGCGTATCGGCCAATCCAGTCCTCAGCACATTCTGTATCGTGGCATCGGTGGCGTGATCGAGATTGGCAGTCGATTCATCCATGATGAGGAAGCTAGATGTGCGAAGCTTGAGAAGACCCCTAGCAAGAGCAAGAAGCTGTCTTTGACCTTGACCTGGGAAAAAGGAAACCGTCAGCACGTAGCCCTTCATCGCGATGCGTAAGGTACTTTGATACTCACTGAAGTTCTTGCCACCAACCGCGACCTTCTCGTCTAGACTTCTAATCATGACCCTCTCCTCTTCCTCCTGTTCTTCACCATCTTGTTCTTGCAGAACCTCAAGCCGATTGGACACCTTCTTCATCAAGCTTCTCACACTGGCCTGCTTGCTAACCTTCTTTGACGTTTTGTTGGGGGTCTTCGAAGGCGACATACCAAGCCGGTGGAGATCCGAACGAGAGGCGACTCGGCTTGCTACCGTACTCGGGGCTCTTGACTTGGGTACGAGGCCGCATTGGGCTAAGGCTTCCCAGATCGAGGCGTCGTCGTGCTGATCAAATGGGTCGAGATTGTCACGGACTGTACCAGAGAACAGCTGGGCCTCTGCGAAGATCCCACGTGGTCAGCTTATAGTCGCAGTACAGATTGTGCGACAACTCCTTGTCGAAAAGCAGTATTTGCATCACCTGAAACTTTAACTCACCTTGAGGAAGAATGGTCAACCTAGACCGCAAAGCGTTCAAGCTGACTTTCGATATATCAAGACCATCAATAGTGATCTTGCCCGCTTCCTGATGCAAAAACCTGAAGAATGATAGCGCAAGAGCTGACAAGAGGCGATGTGAGCAAGCTAGCCTTGAGCGAAATCCCTTGAACAAACAGCCTATAACTCACTGCTTTTACCGCTTCCGGTCCGTCCGCAAACACCGATCTTCTCCCGAGGCCCGATAGTAAAGCTGACTCCTCGCAAGACAGGGTCGAGCTGATTTGAGCATGTCAGCTTATGAATGTCTCATATGGAAGAGAAGATAAAACGACTCACTTGTGGTGCATATCGACAAGTGAGGTTCTCCACGACAACGCTACCGTCTCGAGTGGGCCAATAAGCGGGAGGCTCAATGCCTTTGGTATGCGTTTCCTCCTCTACCTCGAGTTCCAGGTCTACGCGCCACGCACACTGTATCAGCATCGACGACAGATTCAGACTATATCGTGTGAGCGGAGTTCAGAGACTCACATTCGCCTACTCGTTCCACACTGTTCATCGACATTTCGCTCGCAGCGTACAACCTGACGACCCAGAGTACGTATTCCGTGAATGACACTGTACAGTCGAAACGATGAGCCCGATGTCTACCTCACGAGACGTGAGCGGCACTTTTTACTTACACGCGTAGGTGATGGAGAGACCGACAGCTCCAGCATCCATGTTAGGGTTTCTCAGAGCGAAAACAGCAGCAAAGATAGTCACGAAAGCGCCGATAATGTTGGAGAAGTTGTTGAGGAATCGGTTGATTTGCCACAGGTACCAGAAACATCGCCTGAAGACCGGCAGTCAGCCTGTATATCACGGCTCTGATAAATGCGAACGCTGACTCACGTGTTCTGATCAACCTCTTGAAAGAGTTTTCGCATGAACCTCGCGCTGTCGCCATATGATCGAATTGTGGACATGCCGACGAGCACTTCGGAGAAAGAGATGAAGATGGGCGATCGAGTGACGCTCTGCATGAGCAGGTCAGCGGTGGCTCTTGATATGCAGCAAAGCGCTTGGGCCGATAAGGAATCAGGTACTCACGTCGATACGCTTGATCTCTCGGTTTGTCGTGACATACAACGAACCCAGCAGCCAATAGGCAAGAATGATGGCAACGAGAGCGATCATGAACGCTGCAAACCATTCGAGATCAGTCTCAGGAAGCGGTGTATGGTACGTTCCGAACGGACTCACCCGGCGTAGACACCGAAACCACCACCAAGATCGCCGCGGCGGAAAGGCACGAGTTGGCGAAGTACATGAGGACTGGACAGATACAGTGGAGAACATGTCAGCAATGAGGATCCGCTTGTGTATGTGGCCCGGTCGATTGGAAGACTCACTTTCACCCGCTTCTTGATCGATGGACGACATGTCCTTGCTCAGCCGGTTCATAATACGGCCACTACCAATCGACACACATTCAGCTCCTTCTGACCCAGAGTACAATCGAATAGAGATAGGCTTGTACTCACGAAGGCGTCGAGTCGAAGAAACGCATCTTGGCTCCCAGGATCCTCCTGACAAGCTTACTATACAGCCCCTGACTCGCAGTGAGAGCGCCAAAGAATACGATACCCACTCGTCCAGCGACAGCAAGGAGATAACAAGCCGAGATAGACCAGTATACGCCAAGATAGAACAATGTCGACCTTCTCTGGCTGATTTGAGCCTGGATCTCATTCACGATTGCTTCTCGTCTTTGAATGATGTGCGATAGGGTGGACCGATGTGAAGAGCTGGCGGCGTCATCCGCATTGGCCCATTCTTTGATCCAGGCGTTATTGGCGACTTGTAAGACCTGAGATCCCAAGAACGCCGAGATGACGACAAACCAGAACAGGACACCTCCCATTGACTTGAAGTAAAGCCAGTACGTCGACAACCCGACCATACCTTGACCGGACGTTTCGGCCGCTACAAGTTGTTTGGCAAGCTTGACTTCTTCGGTGGTCTCGGCTGCCTTGTCTGCGTCCACCTGCTTCTGTACTTCGAGCGCTTCGGTGTCTTTGGGCGCATCGAGGGTGGCCTCGATCAGATCCTCGCCTGACTCCGGAGTCAAGGTAGTTGATGTTGATGCGGTCTGAGAAGCCGAGTCTGCTTTTGCCCTGTCGGGATCATTCTCGTGAAGATCCAAGGTTCCCGAAGAAGCCAATTCAGTGGGCGATCCAGCCCCAATCACTTGACCGTCTTCCAACATTACAACGAATTTCGCAGCGGGCGCAACAAGATTGACTTGGTGAGTGACCATGATGACCGTTCGACCCTGCGTGAGAGGACCCTGAAGCACATTGTTGTACAGGTGTCGGGCAGTTTGGGCGTCGACTGCAGAAAGGACGTCGTCGAGGATGATAGTCTTGGCAGGCGAGTAGACGGCTCGGGCGAGAGCGATACGGGCCTTCTGACCTCCAGAGCAAGTGGTTCCTTTTTCTCCTACTTCGGTATCATCACCCAATTCAAAGATCTCAAAGTCTCGTCGCAATGCACAGGCGTCTACGACGGCATTATACCGTTTGGAGTCCCATTCAGAGCCGAAGACAATGTTCTCCTTGATCGATGCGCCAATCAACCATGGTGTCTGCGAGCAGTAAGCGACGGTATCGGCGAGACCTGTAGAAGGGTCGATGGGGCAAACGTCCCGATTGGCGTGATCGTCCGGCATAAAAACCTTGCCTTGCAAGAGCAATGCTTCACCAAGTAAACCCAGTACCAAGGTGGACTTTCCCGATCCGACCGGACCAGCGATGATACTCAGACCGCCAACTGGGAAGTCCAAGTCGAGCTCGCCGAGAACGAATGGTTCGGCCTCGTCCACACCGACATCTTCGGGTCTCGTGTAACCAAGGACGGCGTTCTTGAAACCAATACTGGGCTCCCCCGGACCTGGAGTAGACAGTTGTCGATACTTGAGGGTGTCGGGTTCGTCCAGATAAGACTGAATACGGGTGGAAGAAGTGTAAGCTTGAAGCAGTCTGGTGAGGGTATCTTGGAAGAGAGCCAAGGGGTCCTTGAGCATGTTGAACAGTACCAAAGAGGCAAATGCCCTGTCGGCCGTAAGCGGCTGCTTGAGGACCAGGCTGTGTACGGCGAAAGCCACTCCGGTGACCAGTACCGGAGTTCCCCAGACGAATACTTGAAACAAGGTCGTGGTAGCAAATCGAAGAGCCAGTACACCAAGTTCTTTGCGTCGAGTCTCGCCCATTCGATCGAAGAATTTGTCTTCCCAGGCGTTAAATTTGATCAATTTGATGTGCGCGATAACCTCGGTGACGCTCTCGAGTCTCGCGTCCGTGGCAGCCATGAATCGCTTCTGGTAGATGGTATACAATCGCCCGATCAGACCTTGGAGGGGCATGAGAGCGATTAAGACTGCTGTACCGGCGAAAGAAGCGACTCCTAGAGTTTGATACAGTAGAAAAGAGTTGATGATTATGGCGAACGGACATGATACAAGGTAGTAGATGTATGCGCAGATTTCGGAAATGGTAAAAGCGTCCACTGAGACTAGGTTGGCGATTTTGCCTTCACTAGCAGCAGCATCCGCGTCCTCTACCACTTTGCCGTTCTTGTCCACTTTGGTCTTTTTGACATTACCGGATAGATCTCGTCGGCGGAGCGCCTTGGCAAAAACCTCTGAGATGATGATCGACCGAAGACGGATACAGACACGTCGACCGAGGAACAACGATTGACCCATGAGCAAGACACCCATGACTTGGCCTGTCACCATCATTCCTACATAGAGCACCGCTACGTGTGCGGGCTGTTCCGAGGTCTCTCGAGCTTTGACGTATTTGAGCAGCAATCGCAGTCCGTTGGGAGGCAGGTATTGGAACATTACGAAAACGATGGCCCAAGCCTGTAGGTACATGGTCAAATACAAACGGACCCAGCAATGAGTAACCACTGGTTACTTACAGATTGAATGAGTACTTCCGGTGCGAAGAACCGGAGAAGATCCAATCCCAAATGCCTTTTGCGCTTTTCTCCGTACTTTGTCAAGTAAACTGAGTCCCGGTTCGCTTGGAAGGCTCGGAATGCTCCGATGGAAGCAGCCGTGGCGTCGTCTTCTCGGATGGCTGGGATGTCTTCGAGCGTGATTGGAGTGAAGTAATGCTTGAACAGAAGTGGGAAGAGGAATGTGTAAATAGCTCGAGAGAACGGTGCTATAACAGGGTGAAAGATATGAGTAACTCAAAATTACATACGAGATCCAGACCATGCTCACAAGTTTGCTCTTCTGGGTGTGATGGCAACTTGTGTCCATAACTGCCAGAACTGCCTCCCCCTTGCGATACGCTTCCTGTCAACAGTCTATCCAGGCCTTCCGAATAAGGCATGCTGATCATAGCTGCCCAATACACAAGTTCCACTATGCCCGAAGCGATCCTTAGCTTCGAAGAATTAGGTTGAACAATGTTGGATCGGAAAAGAAGGAGGGTGGGCAAGAGATGGACAGTCAAGAGAGGGGTGATCCGCGATTTAGGAAGTAGAGAAATCAGGACGAGCCAGCCCTGCATGAGATCGTGGGCGGTCAGCACGTGAGCTTTGGTTTGGATTGTGCCTACATAAATAAGGAGGATTGTAATGAGTCCAGCGGGACTCACAGGGAATACGATGCCCTTCCAGTTGCCCGAGCTTACAGCTCCAGCGATTTCCAGCTCGAACCATACCAATGCACCAACAAATCCGACCCAGAACTTGACCCGTCTCCACTTCTTGGCAGAGGCAGGCCATCTCTTGAAGTCACTGATTACGTCCTCCGCCTCTCCATCTGCCAGTCGTTCTTTCCCCAGTCCAGCGCCCTTCGTTGCCGGGAGAAGATTTCTAGCTAGGCTATCCAGTATCACGTTTGACTCGAGTTTGGCTAAATCCGTCTTAGCTGAAGGAGAGATCAGGCATTCGGCGGTTACTGAGGTATATGGTGATGATGAAGATAGGAGTGGATATATGAGATGAGAGTATATCAGATAGATGGCTGATATTCCGATCAGAAACAGTGGGACATTGTTGAGATATCTGGATTTTCCCAGCGCAAGACGTTTAGTGTAATCAGGTCAGCTCTACTAAGCCTTTCGTACGTGGGCTATGCACAGAAGACTCACCTATCTCTGAAACATGGCGTGAAGTCAACGCCGTCCCATACTAGATCGCAAGTGGCTTTAGAAGCCACACTCATCATCTTGCTCGACAGAACTTCGATAGTCGATGTCGAGCTCATTTTGACGGCGCTAACGATTTTATTGGTTTTTGAAGAGCTATTCCGCACGCGTACAGTACTTCAAGACAATTGTGACTTGATACCTCGGAAGGTCTGGTCGGCTTTGCTTGTCGTATTCTCTACACTACCGGCGGCAGCGGTCACCTTCGTGTTCGTAAAATGTTTGGTTCTTTCGTTTCTATCGTTAAGAGGCCTTTTGGAAAGGGCCCATGTGAAGGGGGTTATCTGTGTCGGTACGGTCGTCCTCGTCCGTTGATGTGCTCCGCTTCCGATCGCGTTCCTTTTCGATTATTTTGTTCTTTTCGTGGCTGACCTATACACAGTTTACTTCCTAGCGTCGCAATCACAGCTAAGAAGCAAGGTTGAAGAGCTAGAAATAGGGAGAAATAATCCACGTTAATATGTAGGCGATAAGAAGGGTTTTTTGATTTTCATAAGATGTGTGTAGGGTGTAGTTGTGTGTATCGGTGACAGCCGAAAGGAAGGAGGGTCAGCGCGCGCTAAATTACAATTACAATGTGATGATGCTATGATGCTATGATGTGTTGCTGTGCCCTGACTCGATATCTGGCGCCGAGCACCATATACGCATGGCGAGAGATAACGTGATTGACATGATGAGCTACATTGTTCGGAACCGTTTACCCAGCCGTGTCCAGTAAGACAGCTGTCACTTGATCAGACTGCTGTTCGGTCTATCTGCACTCACAAAGTAAGAGTGCTTCGATTGACTCGACTCAGCTTAGCTTACTCCTGGTTCCCTGTTGATAGCGTGTCCCGTTTTGGTTGGGAAAGATGATGTGTGCATTATAACTAGGGAAGTACAAGGTATGCTCTATATGCTATGCTGTATGTACCGGATCATCTATAATGTAGCAAAAGGAGCGTGTAAAGGGATATCTACAAAAAGAGCCCAGATTGTATTATATGGCTGATATGACTTTTCAAGAAATGTCCAGCACTGACCGAAGAGCCCAAAAAGATTTCGAAAATATGCCAGAATGATTATAGGGGCTATTCAATGTGTGGAAAGTGTCCATTCTACTACTAGTTTGTTTTTCTCTTCTTTCATTTCCTCTCGCAAGCAGTTCCGGCGCCGTTGAGCTTCCATCCCTTCTTGCAGCTGTAAACCTCACATTGGCCGGCGTTACATCCCATCCATCGAGCACCGGGGATGGCAGTACAATCTCGACCAGTAGCGAGGGTAGCGCAGCCACCGCACGATTGGATCTCGCTCATGGGGTCGAGACACTCGTAAGCTCCCTTGGGGGAAGCAGCGTCGACGGGGCAAGCAGCCATGGAGGCAGGGCAGAGTTGACCGTTGGCGTTGGTCTCGAGACCGTAGGGTACGACCTTGTCCGAAGGGGTGAGGTTGATTTGAGTTCCGATCATTCGCTTGGGGTGCTTGGATTTACCGGTGGGTTCGATACATTGACCGTTCTCGACCTTGGCTCCAACACCAGCGGTACAACATACACCGGACTTGTTGATCTCCTCTTTGCCTGAACCGCAGCAGACGGTGTCGTAGGCTGTCTGACCTCGAGAGCAACAGATCGAGGGGCCGTTGTTCTTGCACTTCTGGTGAGTCCAGCCGTTCGAGGTGTCACACTTTGGTACACACTTGTTGGATCGGTCGTCGAGCTTCTCGTCGTCCTTGCATTTAGGTGCACACTTGCCGTTCTTGTCCTCGTAGCCCCATTGACATGAGCACTTGCCGTTGATCTCGTCCTGATAGGTAGGGCAGCACTGGGTCTGCTTGAACTCTTGGCCGCTGGGACACGAGTAGACAGGGTAACATTGATTGCCCCTGGAGCCGCATCCGGTCGTACCGCAACAGTGGCCGTTGACGTAGGTCTGACCTCGAGGGCAGCATGAACCGCCCGAAGACCAATGAGAGGACTCGCAGTTGGTGGTGCCGCAGGTTCCGTCCGACTTCTTGCCTAATGATCCACAGGTGTAGCCACCTCGGCCGTCACAGGTGGGTTGGGCGTTGTGAGGGAAGAATGATCGGATACCGTTCGATGAGATCTACATGATGATCGGATTGTTAGCCCAAGTACAGAGCTGCTAAAGGATGGCGCAGATGCAACTCACGTGAGAGTAGATGGCGTTCTTGATCTCGCCTCGAATGTTGTTGGTTCGGCAGTACTGTTCTACGTCGTCTTCGCAGATACAACCGAAGTCCCACTTGACCCAACCCCATCGGCCGGCTACTCGAGCACAGTTTTGGTATGAGCCTTTGTTTGACAAGGAGCTACCGCCGAAGGTTCTTTCCTCAAGGGGGGAGGTGAGGTTGGTGTAACCCAAAACGGCTGGCACCAGGGAGAGAAGAGGGATGACAGAGAAGAATCGCATGTTGGGTGGATGAAAGGTGATTGATGATTAAGGAGGGCGGAGCTGTAGGGTTTCGCTGGAGGAGATGGACTCGAGCGGGTGAGGGGTGCTCTTAAATGACTCCGAAAGAATGGACACTCTTGAGATAGGAAAACAAGTGAAGAACAGTAGGGGGATAAAGACACTCACCGGATTGTAACCATTCCTTTATGTGGTTTCCCAAATCCAACTTTTTTTCTGTCCACTTCGCATTCTATTTTCGATAACGGGTTGGGTTGTCGCTCGTCGTACTCTACGGCTCTTGTCTTCAGCCTTCCCGGCTCACCGACAGCAGCAAGGCGTACGTCGTCACCCCCGATCTTGAGAGATGCAAGGCCTTTTCACCACAAGGAAGATTCCGTCCCGCTTCCGTGTTTCAGAGGACAATGGCAGCCCGAGTGAGTGACTATCCTGCACCTGGGACTCATGCTAGCAAAGGGTGTCAAGGCGCAGGCTATCGCACGGAAAGGGGAGGAGACATGACTAGGGTAGGGCAAGAGGATACGAAGGTCAGTGTCGGTGTCTGCGGAATCGAACGACGATCAGCAAGAGATTGAGTGTCTAGTTAGGTACTGCAGGAACAGAAAGAGGAACCGAGCGATAAGATCAGGTCCTTCCGAGCCGGGACGTACGACTGCCGTAGTTCGGGTTCAACCCTGGGCCAGGAATACCAATTGCTATATCGAAAAAGAGGTGCGGGGGTATCTGAGCATGTGCGTCAGTAAGTGGGCGGTTCGACTGGGGTTCGTATGGTCATTGCAGGTCATGGCAACGTTTGGTCAGTGATTTGCTACGGCGGATTTCCAAAGGACCAGGGATCAGGAAGGGTCTTTCCCGACGTCCCGGTATACGACAACATTGCCTGGAGATACAAGCTAGGCAGCAAGGGGCAGTGGACCCACGTTGTATTACATCTTTGATCCAGGCTCGACTGTACCCAGTGTAAGCTAAGAAGGATGTGATGAGAGCTGTATGGTAACGGTCAGTGAGTAACATAGGATAGCGGTCTCCTGACTGGTGATTTCGTCTGCTTTTGCCGCTCACTCGTGAGGACGCAAAGTTGCCGAAGAGACAGAGCGAAGCAGAGCGGTTTGGTAAAGCATTCCCGTATACTGGAGGAAAGAGCCCTCAATTTCGCCAGTATGTGTGCGGTGAAAAGAGCTATGTCGCCCATTGTCCTGGCTAGGGTGTAGAAGCGGGACCCTATTCGGGTCTGAAAGCAGGGGTAGCCTTGATCCCGATAAGAACTCGGACCCATATTGCCGTACCCATTATTGTCGTATCTGTTGACATGATTGGCAGGGATGGTGAGTCATGTGAAATGTAAGGAGCTCGCATATGGAGACAAGCGTCTGGAACCCAACTTTGAAAAGATGGGCATTGTTAGGGTGTTACGGCGTAAGTACGGGTCGAGTGACCGGCCCGGGTTCCTCGAGCTAATCGCAGTCGCAAAGAACGTTTTCGCACTAACTTCGGCTCGTACCTCGTGCCGTACAGGGCTTACCGTATCGTTGCGAATCTCATCGCATCGATAGTACTCTTTGACCCGCCTCCTCCGTATCGCAATCTGCCGACAGGTGGAGGAAGCTGAGAAGTCACGGCTTGCCTAGCTGCTTCAAACGTAACAGAGACGAATGCCGCCTGTCCGCGGTTCAGCGTGTGCAATTAAAATGGGAGGCACCTTGGATATATCGGGGTTTGATGTCCCGCATTCAATTCAACACCCTGGGATGTATTGACCAGTACGGTATCCAGTCACGAGAAGCGCCGAAAGGAATGTTCTGATTTTACTTTTGAGGGGGGTTCGGTTGACATAGGATAGGCTAAACGGAGGGGAGAGTCGTCAGTAGCCGAGCCGAACGAGCCGTGCAGATCATCTTGGAAGTAGTGCGTAGTCGTTTTGAGATCTGCAGAAGTCACAGCGAGTAGATTGCTGCCGGCCAGCGTGAGAAGAGGTGAAGTGCGAGGGTGTACCCCCATGTCTCGGAATGTAATAGGGACTGAAAGTGACTTTCCAACAATCAATCCTCCAAGCGCAGCCGTCGGCCGTCGGCCGTCAGTTGTCGTTCTCGTGCAGGAGAAAGCACTCGTGGCTAGTAGAGAGGGCTATGCGAGCATGTGCTGATTCTAGGCGGGACAGAGCATTGGATTTGTAGGACATGAAGAGTAAATGATAGAGAAAGCAGAGAGAAGAATTTGAGCCAGTTCGCTGGGTCAGGGTCTCATACAGAGCGGGAGAGTCGTAAATCGTCCCGTCTGTTTCCCGCTATGAAAAACGGAAAAAGCGGGATGATCCGCCGAGCATATGCATAGGGGGGGGGGATAATCACCTCAAAATAGCATCCATCTTCGGACCCAACCAATCAACCAACACAGTTTTAAGCATAGTCATCCACACTATACCTTACGCCGAGGATGTGACTGGGGTGGTGGTTCCTTTGAGGTACAAGCTGCACGTGTGAAAAACGGCTGCTGACGAATGAATGTCTAGTAATGTCTGAGATATAGTGAGGCGTAATGATTGGCGTTGAGATAGGCTTGCCGGTGTCAATCAGGTTCAATCAGGTTACTGTGTCCAACACCCTAATCACAATCATGGTGTGGCGGTTTTCCCACCGCTCAACAAGCTCAGGAATATTTGATTCTGTTTTCGTAAAAGAAACTGCCAAGAGAAAGAGAAAGCGAGCTCGCTTACTTTTGGTGACACGGGTCCTTATGGTTGATTAATGCTATGACGATCATGAAGGGCTGGTATACCAATACAGTCATAGCATGACGTGGTAGAGCTTGTCATACATTTCGATTTTCAACTCGTCACATCGCTTTGTCTCAAAAAAGCTCGTCATGGGCTGATATGAGTCACAAGAAGATAACGATGACTGTGTGTGAAGGCATAACAGTCATCGAGTGTAGCTCCTGACTCGTTGGCAAGATACGCATTGACTGAGCAGGCGCAATTTACTAGTAATGTTGCTCGTCATACTCAAGAGTGTTCGGATCATTTACTGCGCCACTGTTGGTCTGACGTTTGGTACAGATAAACGCAATATCACAAGAACATACTGTCAATCACCGTTAGACCTTCCGCAGCAATTAGTACGGATGTCTGTGTCCAGACCTACTTGGCCTGGGCACATGCACATGTGGGTCCGGTGACTAACTCATCTGAACCATCGCAGGTGTTTTACGAGAATCCCAGAGGCTATACATTCATTGCTTCTTCATGGGCTTTAAAGTCCAGCAGTGAGCAGGCATGTTGGACTTGTATGACGAGCTGGTGCATGTGACTCATCGTCTCGTTTTGTTTCTGTCATGAGTCCGATATCCGGAATAAGGACGACATGCCTTCGGGGGCTAATCGGAAGACGACTCCTGCTTTGACACGCCCTGCATCGTTGATACACTTACCGTTCTTGCAAAATCGACCAGGACGACCACTGCCCAGAGATCGGAAGTCTTGCGAGAGAAGGGACAACGTGGGAAGAACGGACGCCTGCTGAGGAAAACGCCTCCAGCTCTTGCTGCAAGGTAGTCGTCATGGAGTTACCAGGAATTGGCGGGCAGGGTACATACGCTGATTTCTTGACCTCAACCCGATTGAGTACTCTGTCTGAGAAAGACGACATGTAGAGAACAGAACTGTTTTCGTGCATGGATGTGTCAGAAGCTGGAAGAATCAGTCTCACTCGCTATCCAAGCCAAATTATCAGGCTCACTGACGTTCGGACATTAGCATTAGCGTTAGTGACGGAGGTGGAGGCGCTCAACTTTCATCAACGACAAATACCTCTTCGGTTGTCTACGCTGCATGAAAATGGGCCGTGTTTACATGAAAGAAGATCACCTGATCTTCATTTGAACATACCTACGACAATCAGGATCTAAAATCGATAACGGACATGAGTATCCGCATTGGCATGAAGCGGGCTAATTGCCTCACATGTCAGCGACGTCTAATATCTCGGAAGATATCCAGCAGCACTGCAACGGCGTTATTCAAACACGATCAAACGAATGATCCCGACTCGAACGCAAATGCAAGTGCAAGTGCTGGACCTTCCAGGTCTAGGTCTAGTATCTTCACATTACCCATCTTTAATCCTCCAACAACCTCCCCCTCACAGCAACCTGTAGAGGATATTTCTGATAGGAATAGCTGGAGCTCACGACCGCTGAGATATCATCGTCGAGATCTTGAGCGGGCTCGTAAGTCGCACCCAAGAGACGAGGAGGTACCGCAAGGTATCTACGGTATGTCACCTTTCGTGTTATCTCTCACTTTGGAGAAGTAACGAATAAGCTGACTCGCTTGGTGGGACGATAGATCGTATGGTGCGATATCCGAAGAGAAGATGTATAGTCACCAGGCAGGAGCTACCTTCTTGTGAGTCTGGTCAACACCATTTTACTCGCGGTCCGTCTACGTCTTGCTACATGCAGACCGCCCAGTCTGTCTTCCCCGTACCCAAATATCGATGATGATTCGCGAAATAGGCTGGGGAAATGTATCGAAGCCGGAGCTGATACCGATTTATCCTGTATATAGCATTTCTCATCAATCTCCGCCCCACATACATCCCGCCTACACAGCAAAGTACAACGTCGACAATACCAGCGTCACTTCACCTCTTACCGGACAGAGTTGCGTCTCCCGCTAGAGTAAAGAAGGGAAAAGGATTTTGGGTGACATGTCATCGGAATATCATAGATCAGCTGACGGGTAACAGAGGTATGTTCTAGGCCTTCACTCTCGAGGGTCCTTGTCATGCTTGACCCACAATGGCTGGCTCCGCAATGAGTTGTAATTTTGGTTTCTCAAGCTGATGGAGCTCTCTTGTGCCGATACAGGCCCTCACGTCGGCTTACTACGTCAGATCCCAAACCTGCAAGTCCCGCCAAACCTACGAGATATCATCCATGGCCAACTGATACACAGGGCGGTCTACGAGTTAGACTTGTTATCGAAGAGGCTGAAAGTACATACGCGCCGAGTGAAGAATCGGGCGTCGTCGTCAACGTTGCATCCAGTTGAGAATGAGCGTTCAGCGGTACAGGCAGTGGGAGGTACGGAGTACGGGCCTGAAGAGGTTGATGTAGTGTTTAGAAGATTGACGTTGGAGGAAGCGGATCGCGTAGTCCAGGGCGATGTCACTGGACGACCTACAGCGATGGGAGACACTAAGGGAAGTACGAACGTTGTCGCTTTGCTGGATATCATGGGGCTAGGAGGGAGACATCCGGTCGAGCTACCAGATGAGATATCGGGAAAGGTCGATATTCCACTTATCCCATTCAACAACCACTCGTCGACAATTGATCGTTTACATTCGTCCCCAACGATCACACAATGTTCGACAGCAACCGCATTGGGAACAGCGAGCCACGGTGTGCCTTTGTATCCCCTAGGGCATATTTTCCCAGCCGACCAACATCAGAAAGTGCTCGAGTTGATCAACAGCTTACTCACTACTGAAGCTATGCATAAACGGCGCTCCTCTTACCTCCTTCCGCGCGGTACAGCATCTATCGGGAGTTCAGTAAGAAATGTCAGCGACTCACATGAACAACTCTCGAATATCTTGACACTGCACTATATGCCTCGCACGACGACAAACCCTTCAGACGCCAACGCCCCAGGCGATTCAGACATGAATACAGGGGATAGGGCTCGGGACGGTCAGCGTGACAAATATAGCCGTGGCGAGCTTGGATCGGATTTGGCTATAGCCCTATGGCGGATCAGGTGTTTCTTGGGGCAAGGATGGGAAGCTCAAACACCTGCTAGAAACCGGACATAGCGAGCGAGGGGGATTAGCCGAATAGTTCCGGCGACGACAACACTTCCAGTGGATGATGCGTTGCGTCGCTTTGGTATTTGAGCAGAGCCTATAACGCGCAAAGCAGTGCAAACTAACGCAATGCATATATGTATGTGATTCATTATCCCTCTATCGATTCGTCCTGTCCCTGTACAATGTCACGGTATATTAATGTTCATCTTATGAGTCGTGGTATGACGAGCGACCAGCAACTTGAAGACTCCTTGGAGCCGATCTAATTTATATCGTCGTAATCTGGCAAAGATGCAGCGTTGTTCTAAAAGGTCCAGGTCGTCCGCAGTTTAGTGGCCATTATAACTTCGCGAGAGCAGCTTTGGTATCGATCGGGCTTTCGTCGATAGCCAGACCTTTCCACATCTTGAGATGGGTACCCGTTGCGAATATCTTGCCCGTGTGAAAGTCTTTTATCTGCGCGGGGGATCCATTACAAAATTACAGTACGAGAATGTGTTTTGGACAATTCGGTCAGCTTGCGATCGCGTTTATTGGCTTATGTCGACGTGAGGCGGAGTAACTCACCTCGCAACGTAGATTGGCCAGTTTATTTGAGCACTTCACAATCTCCACATCCACCTTGAACTTCGTACCCAACTTGGCCGCTTTCAAGCACTGTATCTCCATAGTAAGCGTCACGCCTGCCAAGTCTGGTAATCCCCAAAACGTAGGTGTATGAATCCCTACAAGCGCCGCCGAGGTGCACCTATATTCAAAGTGGATGTGTATATTTTAGTGATCGGTCCGCTAGGGAATGAAATGAGATTCCTTACGTATCTAGTAGCCAGGCAGAGGCCGCTCCGTGCAGTACGCCATTCGGATTACACATGTCTAAATGACGATGTCTAGGTCAGCCATGATCGTATCCTTTGGACAGATCTCGCTCAAGAAGTCTACGTTTATACTCGCCTTCCGTCACTATCCCCTCGCAGCTTAATTTCCATCCATCGACCTTCCTCCATCCCTTCTCATCCTCCTCGGGCAGCTCATCAACCTCGTACAAGCGTATATGAGGCTCGAGATTGGCGCCGAATCCTGCATGCGAGATGATAGCGCTGAACAGGCGTTGTTGATTCTCTGTCGGCGTGGGCATGTCTGTTTGGTTTCAAAGAGTATCTTCGGCTTGAAGTCGAGCCGGATATGTCGTACTCGATCCAGACACAAGGACTGAAATGCCGATGAGTCTACAATCTCAATCGGCTCTCGATGGGAGAAGAAGATAAATTTTGCTTTACTACTTATCGTGGATGTGATCAAGGACAGTTTGCTGATTCGATCAGGTCCGACAAACCCAGCTACTATAGCTAGTAGGGGGTTCTATTCCATGCTCATCTCTGTTATGAATACCATGACCGGTCACCGCATAACCGAAGGAGCGAGCCAATGGAGGAAAGCGGAAAGCGGAAAGCGGTCATCGCCGAAGCAAGCAATCGACAACAGAGCGAAACGCGTGTTGTGTTTTTGGTCAACCCGTTCGTGCCTGAATATAGAATATAGCAATAGCTAGGTGAATTGTTGCTAGTGTTGCAGTTGACTGGATCGACACACTATTATAAGTTAGACATGGGATTGGTGATCCCGCTTTCTCGTTTCCTCTCGAATTTCATCTAATCTTGCTTTTCACATAGTATTATATCTTCCGTTAGTCATAGCTGACACCGGATCGCCCCACATCGAGCGGGGAAGCATCAGATAGCAGAGCTACGACTCTTCGTCTCGTATCGATCTAAGTTCTCTCCTCAAATAGTTGACTGGTAACATTTTCGGTCGTACCATTATCACATCCCGCTCAGGTAGCCTGATCGAATTGATCTGATCAAATATCAGATCCACCGGTCGGAGGAAGGAAGGACGAACGGAGTTGAGGATTGTGTGATAAATATATAGACTCAAACCGGTTTTTGACACCCCCTCAATATGGCCCCGTCGGGCTTGGTGATCAATAAACTTGGCGTACAGGCCACCGCGGCTGATGATCGTGTCAAAGGTTTATTATGCCTCAAGGTGAGCTTTTGGATCTCACTGTCGATTGAGACGTTGCGTGAAGAGGTTCAGTTGACCTCATTGTTCACACTCCAGATTTCGTTACCTCGCGAGACCGACGGTCGACCAGGTGCTCGATGGGCCTTGTTCAGTTGTAAGTCAACCCAACTCATTCATCTGCTCACGCTGCTCTCTCGAGCAAAGCTGAAGCTGACCTCACTTTCAACTGAATAGCAAATCCTCCAGCGCTCACCTCAACCCCATCGATCTACCCATTACCTCTGCCTCTTCCAGCTTCCCGCCTCCCATCATGCAAATTAGCCTCCAAGCTGCTCTCTTTACCCCTTCCAACCTCATATCCCCCTTCGCCGCAGACACCGTTAGGCGAGAAACCATATATCGACGTATCGAGTACGACGGGTAAAATTGCCGTGGTCATGGATCCGTCTCCAACGAGTCGAAGAAATTCGAGAGGGACGCATCATGGTGGAGCAGGGAGCTCGAGTGCTGCGAAAAGCAGCAGGAGAGACTGGCTGGTATGTATGGAATTCGAAGTTGGATTGGAGAATGGGATGGAGGAAGGCATATCGAAAGTGAGTATAACATGAGCTTAACATTGCAGCATTCCAGCATCATGCTATTCTTCCAGGTCCGCTGCCACGCACTGAAATCATTTCTGCTCTACGCAGGTCTTACTACCCTTACCCAAGTGTCTAGACAATGTCATCCGATTTCAAATCACCTCGCCCACCAACGCGACAGGCGAGGTCAGTATTCTGACCGAACCGAAGATGCTACCATTACCATCTTCCGCTTTCTCCAGACCATCACCGTCACCGCAGAAGCCACCTACCTCAACTGCGAACACTTACAATGCCAAGGGGAAGAACCGAGCTATACTAGGTGAAGAAGGCTGGGAAGATGGGGAAGATTTGGGTCCGGAAGATTTACAAAGTGACGAGGAGAGTGAGCCGGAGCAAAGTGCTGATGACAGTGATGAAGGGGGAGGTAGCTGGCTCGAGGGGCGGTTCCAAAGGTGAGTCAATAAGGCTGTAAACTTCCTTGCATATCATAGATCTTGCATCTGACCCCCTTGTGGTACCACGTATAGTACCGATGTCCTGCGTCTCGAATGGTCGTACAACCCTTCCTCTGGGTCCGAGGCGATACCTTCCCTGCAAATTTCGCCTCTATGGGACAAACGTCACCCTTCAATCTCCCTCGTCTACACAGCGCAAATCAGTGACCATGAGAACCCCGTGCAATTAGAAGTCGACGTGCCTGACGACTGGGCTTGGTCCGAGCTCATAATCCAAGGTGAAGGTCTCACGGGCTGGCAATGCGTCGACGGAGGTTGGAACACCCTGACCGATCGCGATCCGGACGAGACGCTCGACGGAGCCGAGTACGAAGACTCCTTCGCAACCATTCGAGCTAGGCGAGCTGGTGATACTGCCAAATCGTCAAAATCAAGTCCATCACCGAACCCTTCTTATCTTCCACACTCAGGTCCCGGTAGCGCAGCTTCATCTTCCGCCAGCTTGATGCGCCAGACCTTCCCAGCACCGATAGATATGAAAATGGAAGACTATTCTTTTGAGCTCTCAGCGAGTATGGAGCCACCGAAGTCTACACACTCGGCCCCTGCCACTCTGAAAAAGTCACCCTTGGCGGCAAATCCCATGCTTGTTAGCTCGACAAGGTCCTCCGTCAGAGGGTCAGGATCCGAAATCAAGTCTGGACGTATATTCAACGTGTATTTCGACAGCGATGACGATAGCACCGAAAAGACTTTAGCACTTCAAGGAACACTGATACCGAACTCTAAATCATTGCTTGTATCATCCACCCTGCCGATAAGAATCCCTCTTGTCGTCGTGAACGGGCAGCGAGATACTCAATGTCAAATGCAATGCCCCAACGCCCAGTATGGCAGCGGTACTCTACCTACTTCCGATGTGGAGCTCGTCCAGATCGAACAAGGCGGCATCTTCGGCTGGACGGACGATAACGGTCAACCTTTACCCCCGAAGAGCATGACTATAAGAGGCGATGTGAGAATCAAGCTTCGCAAATCTGTATGGGGAGTCATTTCGGCAAATATCACATTCCCCTTCCCCCGCCTTGAGGATGAAGCGGGCTTCCTGATACCGTACCAAGCCGGAGGCGAAGTTAAGTTCAGTCGAGCGACGATCGATGGCATACCGATACCCAAATCAGTGTATGATGATGGAACCAAGGTGGATCTCAGAATGGGCAAACGCGAGGGCAAGGCAGGCGGAGCGGTATCTATGGAGTTGGAGATATTACCTTCATCTACTGGTGTGGTTACGCTGCCTATATTTGAGGGCAATGAGGGAGAAGTGAGCGTCACGTTTGTGGGAGAGGAATGGATACGTGAGTATTACAAATTGTCATATGCCCTAATAAGCAGAAGCTAATGGGATGGCTGATTGGCCTACGACTATCATAGCGCTCCTCAAGAATGGCTTGAAAACGACCTTGCAAACCTCTGGCTCATCCCAACCAAGTTTCACATATCCACCCTCTTCCATCGGAGCACCCGCGCCCACCATGACCCTTCCCAGTCCGTCAATCCCTATACCTTCTCCTTCAACGAAATCTAGCTCGAAATCCAGAACCCTCTTCTCCTTCTCGACGCTCTTCAATCTATTCTTGATCTGGTTGGTGATTTCGATGGGTCAACAAATTCAGCGATTGAGGAATGAAGTGGCTTTTGTGGTTGATGAGACTCGAGATCTAAGGATGTACGGTTTAGCTCAAACTCAAACCTATTCAACCGAAACATCCGTGCCGACCGCTTTTAACGATCAAGATGCTAGAGGAAGTATCGTAGACGTAGGACACTTCGCTGTAACCACGAAGTCTGGTTTATCACGCGCGGACTCAGCAACAGCGCCAAACCTCAATGGCCCGCAGATTGAGAGGGACTCGACATCGTTCCCCGCATCGACCGGAAACCCATTCGGAGAAGACCATGAATCTGCTATGAGGAACGATGAGGTAGTTGTGCAAGAGAATAAGAAGATATCTTTCCCGCTTGGACGAGTGGTTTGGGGCGTCGAAAGGGGTTGGGAAAGATGGATCAGCCATCCGACGTGAGTAGACCGCCCGACCGACTGTGATCGAACCCAACTTTACCTAGAGACTGATAAGGGATCTTTCAACTTGCGGTATGGATATAGGTTGCGAACTCTGACAAAAAGCGTGGCGTGGGTTTGGGAGACGGTAGTGTGGTTGATCGCATGAGTGTGAGAGAAGCATATCACATATATGTATAGTCAAAGTAGCCTGTGCATGTACGTAGTGAGTCCGCGTCCTATCGGATCTCGGTGTAAGCATACATTAGCAGAATGTACAGACGTGTACATAGTACGCATTATATAATCTACAGCTACGGGAGGGGACGAACAGGCTAAACTGTATTATATAATAACTGTATGTATGTACAGTAGACCGTCTACAGATCGTCTATACAGTGTAAGGCCAAGCTTAGACGCGTCTGATCTGGCCATTGTTGCAACGTGTCGCGTGTGTAGTAACTTATATATGTAGTATGTAGTAACCGCCACACTCAATTTCAGGTGTTAGGTGTCGTCATCCCATCCAATCCAATCAATTGATCCCCCCTCCCCTCTCTATTGTCCCTTACACGCATAACGCATCCCATCTCCATCTCCAAGACGACCTAGGCCTCATCGCATTCATCTTGACACTTTGACTACATTATCGACAACCCTCAATCCACTCTTCCTGTATCATTTCATTTCATTTCATTTCATCGACTATCTCATTGCATCTCTTTACGTCTCCGAAACAATCCTTGACACCCCCACATCACTGTCGACCGAGACAGATCACGCTTTTCGCGCAGCGCAGCACGAACACGCATCGAGCACCAAGCATCAATCATCAATCATCAAGCACATCAAGCACATCACGATCGACAGAGAAGTAGAAGTAACCTAGCCAAGGCAAGCTAAGAGGTGAGTGCATCGGTTCTTCATTCCGTGAATCAGTTGGTGTTGGAGTACCGTGGTGGTCTGGGGTAATCTTCCGTCGAAGTCATGGTGGACGTGGACAGGACGTGTAATGGAAGCACAGGTCGGAGGGACGGGGCGCAGCGAAAGTCACAATCCAACATCCACTCACCGGTTACTCCAATTTCAACTTGCAACGAAGTGACGATCATTGCGCAAGCAACCCTACACATCACACTCAATCCAATTCAATCTGCTTCACTTTTACCTTCAATCAACAATCTCTTTCCTTCTTCTCACACACCGCCCTACATCATTCCGCTGCGATGCTGCGATTGTATACTTGTTAGACAAGAGAGAAATGTGCATCGTTCAATCTGCCGGTTTGCTGACTTTAGTATATCGTGTATTGCTCTCTTAGCGGTCCCATTTTCTCGTCCCCGTCTAAAGACAGCTGGATCAGGTTCACTCTCTTATACATCTTGCCGCACTTGATCTACCTCCATTTATACCCATTTCACGTCGACAAATCGTCTCTTTTTTTATCTCAGTATCATACATAAAACCCATATCACACCATTATCATCATGGCCGACTCGATCGTCGCGCCCACTCCTCAAACTCAATCCAGCACGAGCAACACTCAATCTCCCGCACCGATCACCAGCACGCTTGCTCCACCTCCCCATAATCCCTCTCGACCCTCTTCCGCAAATTCGCAGAGGAGCAACACCTCTTCCAGAGGGAGAGGTAAGAGCAACGGCGGCGCGTCTTCATCCAATATCTCAAGGACCAATTCAAACACGTCGTCGCGTGGCGGTGCGTCGGACAGTGGACGTGATAGGGTAGACAAGAAGAAGCAGAGTGGTCCGACTACGACCATCAGCGGCGGAGTCAGTCTCGGTGTAGGTGATAGTGCTGCTGGCAACACTCCGTCTTCGCAACAGTCGAAGAAGGGCAAAAGCGGCGGTGCAGGTGCAGGTGGTAAAGGCAGACACAGCCAAGGGAACAATAAAGATAAGGAGGGAGACAACGCTGCTGAGGGCCAGAAGGGCGGTAACGGTGGCAACGGTGGCAACGGTGGCAACGCAAAGGGTAAACGAACACCTTCAAGTCGACGTCCGCACCCCATCAACACCGGTGCACCCGCTCGACCCGCATCCCAGAACTCGAACGCGAAGCCCACCTCTAACGATCCTAACGCTGCCGCACAGACGTCGAACTCATCTGGCTCAGCGCCCAAATCGATTCACGCGACTGTCTCTGCGCCACGCACAGCGATGGAAGCAGCCGTTGACGCCGCGACCAAGAAACACAGCGCTCAGTCAGGCGGTGACGTCTTGGCCAGTCTACAAAAGATGATCTCCGATCTCAAGACCCTCCCTCCTCCATCGGGTCCCTCCACGGGCAGCTCAAACGGATCACGATCCGTCAGCAGTGGTAATGCTGATGCAAAAGACTCTCCCGTTACCGCCAACAAGTCCCTTTCAGCAGGTACTGAGCCTGTCTCTATCCCCAACTCGTCGGCATCAACGGATTCTGCGTCGAAGAAGCAGCTCAAAGCGGACGCACCGAGTTTCACCCCTTCTTTCCAGCCTGCGTCATCGCCCGTCACCTCGCAGGCAGGCGGTCTATCCGTTTCGCCCATCGCACCGATGCCTCCTTCCAATATCCTCCACCCTCGTTCCGCTTCCCAGAGCAGCGCGAAACCCCGTCGCACCTCATCCGGATCGATGGCCAACTCTGCTCCATACAGCAACTCCCTCCAGCCGACTTCTCCCCTGGGCATGTTCCAGAATCCCTTGCCTTCGCTTTTCCAAAATCAGCTCTCTGCCCATCCCGAAGCTGAAGAAAGCATCTCACCTCTATCGTACGCCCAACAGCCCGATTACGGATTCCAGAACCAGAACCAGCAGCTACTTGCGGCTCAGCAGCAGCAGTTTCAGTACATCCAGCTTCTTCAAGCTCAAATTGCTATGGCACAACAGCAAGCGCAGCAGCACCAGCAACAGCAACAACCGCAGCAGCAGCCGATGGGCAGCTTCATCGCTCCCCGATTCCAGGCTCTAGCTCAACAACGTGCCGCCGCTCAGCAGCAACAGACCGCACTTCAGCTCGCTCAGGCTCAACAGATCTACGAACTGCAACAACAGCAGTTACTTCAACAGCAGCAGCAGCAACAACAACTTCAGCAGCAACAGCAACAGGAAGAGGCTCGTGCTAGAGCTATCTCGGAGACTTTGCGAAACCAGCCTGTCTTCGAAGAGGAGTCGCCTGAGCCCCGACACTCGGTCCTTGGTCCCACCGGTCGACCTCAGCTTGCGCCTTCATTCACTTTTGGCGCCAAGCCCAAGCACGGACCGTCCGAAAGCATCTCGGAGAAGGGCTCAGGTGGTTCTGTTAGGGACTCGATGTCTCCCCCAGGCGTCAATACGTCTCCTTCGGTCGTCGTTAACAGGAGTGAAGGTATCGGTGGAGCGGCTGCTACCGGTCTTGCTGGTCTTGCTGCTCGTGCTCATAAAAGAACTGGTAGTGAGATGTCTTCTGCCTTGCAGCAGCAGGTGAGTCACTGGAGAGGTTCTCTTTGGAAAAAGTGTGTGAATGACTGACTGGTTTCTGCCTCTGTAGCTTGCTATCCAGCAGGAAATTGAGGCCCTTCAAGCCAAGCAGAAGGCACTCATGCAGGAAGACCTGGCCAGCCAAGGCGGTTCAGCATTGAGCCAGCTCAACACCGCTCTCCAAACCAAGCAGACTCCTTCGCAGACCCTCTCGAGACATCGACGTGTTCAGTCCAGTCTTCCATCGGCTAATCTTGCCGCAGAGATTCCTGACCGAGCTGAAGATGCCGATCAACCCCGAGCGATGCGAGGTTTCGGCGAAATGCCTCCACCTCCCGTTCCTTCCGCTCAAGGTAACGGTCACTCACGACGACACAGTGTCAACGTTTTCAACAAGACTGCGGGAACCGGCGCAGGTTTCGGTAGCATCAGCAGTGAGATACCTGAGGATGGTTTGCCTCCTATTGGTGGCAGTGGCTTTGGCCACCATCGATCCGGCAGCCGATCTGGGGTCGAGTCAGGTAACTGGCGACTCGGCGGTGGTCCTGGCAACGTGCCCGGCAACGCTGCTGGCGGGAACCAAGTTGCCGACCTTGCCGCTGCTCAAGCTCAACTACAGTCCCTTGCTCAGTTCCGAGCCGCCGCCGGCGGTGGACACACCAAGATGGCCTCTTTCAGCTTCCCCAACATGCTACCGAACTTGCTCGCCGCTACCACTCTGCAAACTCCTGTCGGTCAGTCTCTTTGGCAACAGCAACAGGCTTTCCAGATGCAATTGCAGCAGACCACTCAAGGACCTCAGCGAAAGTCCCTCTTTGCCCCTTACCTTCCTCAAGCTTCCCTTCCACCGCTTCTCCAGGCTGGTAAGCTGGTCGTCGGCGTTCTTCGAGTCAACAAGAAGAACCGATCCGACGCCTACGTAGCTACCGATGTGCTCGAAGCGGATATCTACATCTGTGGATCCAAGGACCGAAACCGAGCGCTCGAAGGTGATATCGTCGCTGTAGAACTGCTCGATGTAGACGAAGTCTGGAGCACTAAGAAGGACAAGGAGGAGAAGAAGAGGAAGAAGGAGGAGAATGCCGCTTACGATCTCAAGCCCGCCGCCGCTAAGAAGCTGGAGAAGAAGAAGGACGACGTGGAAGTTGAGGGACAAGGTCTAACCCTCTTTGACGACGAAGAGGTCAACGATGAGACTAAGCCTACCTACGCCGGACATGTCGTGGCGGTGGTAAGTCTCTTGTTGTCGTTGACATAAACGAAAGTTTCGAACATACTTGCTGATCCCCTCTACAGGTCGAGCGAATGCCCGGTCAGCTGTTCTCTGGTCAATTGGGAGTCCTTCGACCTTCGTCCGCCGCTACCAAGGAGAAGCAAGAGCTTGAAAGGCGTGAACGTGAAGGTGATCGAGCCAGGAGGGACGAGCCTGAGTCTAGGCCTAAGATCGTTTGGTTCAAGCCTACGGACAAACGTGTACCCCTTATCGCCATTCCCACAGAGCAAGCGCCATCCGACTTTATTGATAACCCTGATGCGTACGGAAACAAGCTTTTCGTTGCCACGATCAAGCGATGGCCCATGTGAGTGATCTGCCCCCGTTTCATCGGGGAATCAAAAGTGGTGCTGATTTTTCCTCTCTGTAGTACCTCTTTGCACCCCTTCGGTACCCTTGTGGAAGAGCTTGGACCTATCGGCGACTGCGAGGTGGAAACTAGCGCTCTTTTGAAGGACTGCAACTTCCCTACGGAGGAGTTTACGGACCTTACCATGAAGTGTCTCCCACCTTTGCCATGGAGGTGAGTTCAACCTCTTGTTGGGTCAGCATGCAGAGCTGACATTTCCGTAGCATTCCGGAGCGAGAGTATGAAGTCCGAACAGATCTCCGAGAAGAACGAGTGTTCACCATTGACCCGCCCACGGCTAAGGACTTGGACGATGCTCTCTCAGTCAAGAACAATGAGGACGGCACCACCAGCGTTGGCGTCCATATTGCCGATGTGTCATACTTTGGTGAGTGTTTTGAATGAACAATTATGCTAAAGATCAAGTGGGTTAGGAGCCAATGCTGATTTGCTTCGCTTATGGCAGTCAAAGCGAACACTGCAATGGATCGAGAAGCCCGCAAGCGAGCTACATCTGTCTACCTCGTCCAACGAGCTGTCCCTATGTTGCCACCTCAGCTTTCTGAAGAACTGTGTTCTCTCGTGCCCGATGTGGAGAGATTGACATTCTCAGCGACCTTCACATTCGACAAGGAGGGTAACGTTGTGGATAAGAAGTTTGCAAGGACCATCATCAAGTGAGCGCAGACTTCTGAGGTGTGCTCGGAATGATTATTGACAGTGTTTCAGGTCCAATGCCAAGCTCTCCTATGCCGATGCTCAGGGCGTTGTAGCTGGTGGATCGCTCGATAAGACCAAGGTACCCAGTGGCAACACTGCCGAGATCGAGCAGGATATCAAAGCTCTTCACGTGGGTAAAGATCGATCTGCCTGCGGTGTTTACGGTGCTTACCTGATTTCCCGTGTGTAGGACCTGTCCACCAAGATTCGAAGAAAACGTCTTGAGAGCGGTGCAATTCTGAGTAACAAGATGAAAGTCTCTTTTCAGCTCGATGACCAAGGACGACCGGTAGACTGCGAGGCGTATAAGAAGACGGAGGCGAACTCGTTGGTCGAGGAGGTGAGTCTGCTGAATGTCGCGTAGCGAACCCGTAAGCACAAGCTGATATTGCCTTTCATTCACAGTTCATGCTGCTTGCCAATACATCAGTCGCTCACGTCATCGCCAATGGCTTGCCTGAGCAAGCGATTCTCCGACGACATGAAGCCCCTATCGAAAGACGACTTGTGAGTTCTGGTGCAATAGGCAGGTCAGACTCAATCTGCTAACACCCATCATTCTGAATTTTAGGAGGGCTTTGTCAAGCGAGCGCAGAAGCTTGGTTTCGAGATGGACGCTACTTCTGCTGGCACTTTGCAGCGATCGTTCGAGCAGGTGCAAGACAAGGAAGCGGTACTTTGTCTCGAGCTTCTCAAGAAGAAGGCGATGCAGAGGTGAGTGAAGCTCATGCTTGCTGTCTCTGTAGTGGACCATGACTAACAGCTAACCGATACTTGCAGAGCTCGATACTTCTGCACGGGTATGCTGGACATCGCCAAATACTCGCACTGGGCGTTGAACACTCCTCTGTACACCCACTTCACTGTGAGTGTCTTGCTTTAGTATGCCAATGCCCAACTTGCTGATGCATTTCACAGTCGCCCATCCGACGATATGCCGATGTGCTTGTCCACCGAATGCTGGACGCCTGCTTGACTAGCCGTGAGTCTCGTCAGAATACGCGTGCTTTTGTGCAATATTCAACTGACGACCTGTTTTAGCCAACCCAAACGACGTCAAGTTCCTCATGGACCGTGATCAGGTCGCTAAATGTGCTCAGCAGTGTAATATGAAGAAGCGTGAGTTGCACTTCTCCCACTGTGGAGACGTCCAGCTGACTGATTAATGTGAAACGATGCAGAGAGCGCCAAGCTTGCCGAGGAACAATCGGTTCATCTCTACCTCTGTATGCTCATTCATGACCTTACTGAGCGATATGGACCTGTTGTACGAGAAGCTCGGGTGACTGGGGTACTTGACGCCGCCTTCGATGTGGTCATTGTGAGTTGTCGTAATATCTGCACATTGCTGCTGTGATAACACTGATTGACATGCATAATCAGCCCGAATTCGGTATCGAGAAGCGAGTGCATGTCGATAAGATGCCTTTGGAGAATGTCGTATATGACGAACACAAGGATATCCTTTCGTGAGTTGCATTTACTGCCCTCATCCCCGGGGTAATAGCAGCTCAGCTCATGCTTTATACCTCATTCGGCACCCAGACTTTACTGGACCAACCAGGATGTGCTGTCCTTCCTCGCCTCTACTACCGATGACCCCCATCTCTTGAAGATCAAGGCACTCGGCGAGCGACACGCTATTGGAACTTCCACATCTCAATCAGCGGACGAGTCAGCACTCTTCGATGAGTCCTCCAACGTTTCTTCGAAGCAGTACCTCAAATCTGCGCACAGGGAGACGCCGAAATTCGATGGATTGAGGAGTGATGCTGGGAAGCATAAGATTCAAGATATCAAGGAGCTCGGCAAGGTGCCTGTTATCGTCACGAGCGATATGACCAAGAGCCCGCCTGTGCTAGTAGTATATGCTTGTGAGTAGAAGTGGAAGTTTCTCAACGAGCCAAGCTTGGGGGTTGACTCGTGCTAACGACCGCTTATTGTCATTACGGTCATAGGCAACCCTTACGCTGCTTAAGGCTGTGCCAGAGAAGCGAACGAGAGCGAATGAGCGGAGTGGGAGACGATCTCGATGTGCGATGTGGAAGAGCGGTACAAGAGAGAACTGTCGGGCAAGAAATTGTGAATACTGTCAACAATATAGTGTCTATCGGTAACGAAGTGCACAGTACAAAGTGGTGACACAGAAGTAAAACACGAAGAGCGAAGTGGGATCATAGTAAGCGGGAACTATCACGACGTGTGGTGTGGAGTGGTGCATAGCCAGAATCAAAGAAAGAATTGAAAAAACAAGTTCCCAAGGCACTGGTGACATCAAGTCAAGATCATTTTCTCCTCATTTTGTGTATATACTATCTATCAATTTCATGAATCGGTTTTTTGCATTCACAGCGCACAGCGGGTTGACCAGGTCAGAGAATGTCGAGAATCCAGCCAAGGCGTATCTGCGCACACAACGCCAGATATCACTTCACTTGACTTTGTGACACTGAGATTGGGCGGCGAACAAATCTGCCGCGTAGCATTTAGGCTGCATAAATACAGTAGGGACCGCTGCTTAATCGCTCTCATCCCCATCAACGACCAAACCCCTTCTCCTCCTCTCCTCTTCCTCCTCTTCCTTTCTACGTTCCTCTTCTCGTTTCTCACGAGAATACTGACGCAAGTCGACTTCTTCGACGCCTTCTTCGTATAGCCCTTCGTCGGATGTAGCGAGTGTTGCGGAAGATTCGAAGAGCGCTCGGCCTAGGAGGAATACCACATGTCAGAAAAGTTCGATGAGCAGTCACCACGCAAACGTGCAAGCGAATATGCGCAAGCATCCACCAAATATTTGAATAGAATTGGCATGGCTTGTGTGTGAAACTTCACGCGCTGTATCGGCCCGCTCATATGAACTTGGGAGATTGAATGAAGGGGTATTCGTATTCTTTGACACATCGGGTTACTCACCAGTAGGTCTCTCTTTCCTCTTTTTCCACTCTTCTCTCTCTTTCGAAATCATAGCTTTCACTCTCTCTTCCTCCTCCTTTTCCCTCTTAGCTTTAATCTCAGCGGTGAACGCCTTTCTCCACTTGTTGAATGCCTCGGGCGTTAAAGGTGTCCCCCTCGTCCGTTTAGCTTCGGCTTCTTCGTATTCCCTTGCACGACGATCATCTTCTTCTTGTTCTTTTCTAAATCGCTCGACAATTAATAATGCTAGAGCTTCTTTGGCAGCTGAGGCTATGGTAAATGACATTGCCATTCCCAGGGATTCTTCGGCCTATACACAAAAAGAACACAAACATACGGAAGAGAGATACGAAGCGAATGTCAGCATCAGCTCATTCGTGCGATAATGATCAGTCGACTAGGATATATTATAAGAGCCGCTGTTGATGTTGATCTGGGATCAGGGAAAAGGGAAAGGATAAAACAAGACACGGGATGAAGAAGGCGAACACCCAACAACTCACGATACTTCTCAAATTACTCAGGACGAGTTCTTCCTCGCCCTCTCTCAATTCACCTTCATCTTCAATCTCTTCTAATGATAGTTCTGGGATCACATCGGGGTATGTCTCGGGATAGTTGAATATCAGTGAGAGTGCGACTAAGCAGTTGATCATGCCAATGAGATGAGCAATCTATGAATTAGCATCTGGTCGTTGTGATTTGTCGATGAGGACAGTGGGGGAGGACCATGGAGCTAGAGATATGGCGAGGCGGGGTGGAGCTGGAGTTGAAAGCGGAAGCAGAGGATCTTAGACTTACGAGGATTTGAAGGTGAGGGCTCTTCAGGCTCGATACGTATCGAGACGGAAGTATCACTGAGCTCTGCAAAGATGAACAAGCACGGTCAAAAATTAGCTCTTCTCTTCCTTCTTCCTTGAACAAGATCAGACAGCTCGGCTCTCAGCACTGATTTGTGTTGTAATGGAGTGATTGACTCACTCTCCAGCTCGTCGGGGAAAATAGACTCGAGTACCTGATCATCACCAGACACAGCACATTGATTGATATTGATCAGTATGATCAAATCACGAGGTTGACTATAGCTGTATCTGTAGCCAGCTGGTCTTTACGCTATGCTTCCGTGGCGCGGACAGTGCACATCGTACAGTTGTACATTGTACCATTGTACAATTGTACAGGGGACTGTTAGTGAACAGATAACACTCACCTCGTACTCCTCTTCAAGGATCGCTTTGTAGTCTACTTCGATAGGTGACATAGTGTGGTGTCAAGTCGTTAGCGTCGCCCTACCTACTGCTAAACCTCTGATCCATCGAAACGACAGTCCTTACGCACCTGACATAATGTAGCGAGTCCTGTCCGACCGTTTCGACCTAATTTGATCTGATTTGATTCGAGTCGATTTGATTGTCTGATCTTGAGTGAGAAGCCAGTACCGGCTGCAGCTCTTTTGTCTCTGAACGTGTAGCGATATCCACTTTGTAAGGCTCTCCGCCTCCGTTTTTCTCTGAGAGGAGTGATTGTTCGCGTTTTGTCAATCAAGGCGATGATGATGATTCACACTATGTTCTGCTATAAGAATCAAGCTCATCATTTCTTGATCCCATCCCATCTCATCTCATCATATTGCAGTCGAATTGTCTCAACTTTGGACACTGAGAAACGGATCCGCTCGAGCGAGCGATATGAACACTACTACCACCACCACCACGTGGCCCAAAGGTTGTTTATCACTTAAATCGCACCTCCATTTAGCCACCCTTGTCTGATATTCCCCTCGATTTGCCACCCAACTCAACTTGCTCGTTCGCCAAAAAACGTCATGACTAACCTCCGGATGTCTGTTCATGTCGACCAAAACTCTGCATTGATCTGTTTTCCTCTTATACGCGAAAATAAATATATCATCTCATCCATTCCATTACTGTCTTGTCATCAATACTACCACTGAAGCCGCAATCTGCTTGATCGCTTACTTACCACTGCTCCAGCTGTCCGTCCCTTTGTGATTTTGCGCAAAATTCCCCTCGACAATCAATCAATTAATCAATTTTGGCTAGAGTAATCGTGATAAGATGTCATCGCCCGCTCCTCCCCCTGCCGCTGGACCGGGGCTAAACGCCCAACAAGCTCGACTAGCAGCTCTCAATCGACTGAAAGCAAAATCAAAACTCACTTCGCAACCATCATCATCGGCAGCAGGTCCAAGTTCGAATGGTAGCTCTTCAAGAAATGCAGGGGTAGGTGGAGCGAGTAATGGCAGTGGGTATGTGAATAAGCAGGCGAACATGCCTACTAGCGCTAGAAATATGGTGCAACAGCAGCAAGAGGGGGATAAACAGTCTCAGGCGCCACTTAGACGTGATCCGGGTTTGGTGAGTTGTCCCCCTCTCCTCTCCTCTCCTCTCCTTTGGTCGTACTTATTTCGTATCGCATGGAAAAAAACATGAGCAGCTGCCGACAACAGAGGCAAAGAGCGCTTCGTACATCCGCTTCATCAGATATAAGTATCCGTGCTAATGGGTATCGCCTCTTGCCTCTTGATTTCTGTGCGTATTTGCTTCGCGCAGGGCAAATACTTTGAATATGATCTGAGTAAACTGCACAATTCAAGAGGTGGTTTCTTGACGGAGGAAGATTTGGAAGGTGATCGTATAAAGAGCGTGGTCGAGTTGGCTAGGGAGAAACAGCGTGAGAAGAAGATGATGCGTGAGGGGGAAGAGCCAGGTGAGTTGAGCGTCAATCATTTGCCCTTGCCTTTACCATTGCCAATGTTGGACAAGGCAACTTGCTGCTGGATGTCCCCTCAATGAACGGTCTTTGAATTCGGACCTAAGTGTCCGGGCGCTGTCTTCACGTGAGCATATTACAGTAATGCTGATTGATCTATATCGTGTTGGCGGTGATTTTTCAGCTATCATTGCGGATAGGTCACCACGCTGTATAGAATGCGGTACACTAGAGATCAATCATCAATTCTACAAGGTGAGCATAGTCATTTTGCAGATGCTAGCTGCTCGTGCACGGTAATCCTCATAGGACAGCTGAAGCTGATCTCGGGTAACTAAACTATACCTTAGATCTTCGATGTAAGGGTATGCAAGAACTGCGAGAAGAAGTTCCCGGAAAAGTATTCGTTGCTCACCAAGACGGAATGCAAAGAGGTGAGTCAAGTTCGTCATTCAGACAAGCGCATCTCGAGTGCTCAAGGAGGCGGAGAAGTTTAAAGAGTTACTTTGAGCAGCCTTTCGAGCGGGAGCAGCTGGGAGCGAAGGAAATAATGGCTGACCATCATCGATTATTAACATGTTATACTCCCTTCGTAGGACTACCTCCTGACCGACCCAGAGCTGAAAGACGAAGATCTCCTCCCTCATTTATTACGTCCAAACCCGCACGCATCAACATATAGCAATATGATGCTCTTCTTGAGAGAACAGGTTGAAAAGGTCGCATGGGATAAATGGGGTGGTGAAGAAGGGCTGGATAATGAGTGGAAGAGGAGGGAAGAGTTTAAGAAGAGGAAGAGAGAGGAGAAGTTTGAGCAGGGTTTGAGGGAGTGAGTCGCGTCTGTTTTTCCAATTCCTTGTTTCTTTCTTTTTGGCTTTTTGGCTTTTTGGCTCTGGAAGGGAGCTAAGCTCGTTTGGTTTTTCGCTGATCGGGCGTTTCATCTTTTTAATGCAACGCAGCCTCCGAAAACGTACGCGTAACAACCTGTATCAGCGTCGACAAGAAGCCGAACATACGCATCAGTACGAAGATGTCGATGAGCTCATAGATGAACAAGGGGATAAGAGGGTCTTGCAGAGATGTTTTGGGTGTGGGGCCGAGCAGGAGATTGAGCTGTTGTAGAACCTAGCACCTAGCATTAGACCTGGATATTATGCGGAAATAAAGGGGATTGATTGACATTGCTCATCTCGTCAGATTATATAGTTTGTGTGGAATCGACGATCTCTTGCTAGAAGAGAACTGTTGTACAGTATCACCAGCGTAAAATGGAGTGTCACTACTAGTGGTTTTGTACAGCACTAAACCTCGTACAATGAAAGTACGAGTACGGTAAACCAGATGCCAATTTTGTCGTCTAACTATAATCGTCGTCCAGATGCGACAGCCTGGTCCATATAGTAGTAATAGAATACCGTGCTATGTATTATCCGTCATATCACCTCATACACAGGCAGACTGCTATGAAGTATTTGACGGATCGCCACAAAGCATGATTGTGAATTACAGATTGTGACCTACACGTTGACGTTCGTTTTCGTTCGAGCAAAGCAAAAGCATTTGGCCGCAAACGCCGTGCCGTGTCGTGCGTGCTGCACTGTTTTGCCCAAAGGACAAGCTGGATCAGCCATTGCCTGCCTGCTTGCCTGCCTGCTTGCCTGCCTGCTTGCCTGCCTGCTTGCCTGCCTGCTTGCCTGCATGCTTGCCTGCCTGCTTGCCTGCCTGCCTTGACAGTCACAACGCCGCCGGGACCTGAGCTGATGCTGAGCTGTCCTCTTGATCTGTAGGAGTAGCAGTGACTACTCCTGTAACCTTATACTACGCGCCCCACTGTAAACAGTAGTATACTGAAATCGGGATGATAGGTTGAAATACAGTTTATCAGCTGGTGCCTGCAATCTTTGGCCGAGCAGAGTATGTATGCTATGTACAAAGTGTAACAAGTGTTTACGTATGGATATATGGCTATAAAATGTCCGGAAGAAGCAAACATGAATAGCTCATAGCTCAGTTTTCCCCTCCGACGCGTGGTTTTTTGACCCAAGGGATTCAGGGTACATGGACTGTAATCACGTAATCAACGTAAAATAACAAAGTAAAAATCCTATACACCACCATACACCACCATACACCACCATACACGCCATAGCATGTCTGTATAAGCTCTGCTAACTGTTGGTGTAACTCGCTCGGTTCCGCACCGTATCGAGGAGAGAGAGGTCTTAGCTTTAGCGTGTTTTGTCTTTAGTCTTTAAAAACAAATAAAATACACCATCACCACCATCACCTCCTCAATAGCTACTCGTACTGCTATCTATCGCTTCTTCCTACTCTCCATCTCTGTCTCTTGCAATTCACTCCCAATTCATTTCACTTGACTCCCTCTCTCCTTCTCATCCATACCTCGTTCACATACTTGGTACCCCTTTAACTGACTACTCCAGTCAAGACATAGCCTATTCGTGCCCCGCACAGACCCACCCGCACACCCGCACATATACACGCATACCCACATACCCACATACACACACTCCTTTACCACTTTTTTCTCTCTCCTCTTAATTGCTCCCCTTAGACTGAGAGTCTACTACTCGGCTCCCACCCTACTGTATCAGCCTAGCTTATTACTAGTTCCAGTTCCATAAACTAGCATCTGTTTTTGCTGTCACCCACACTCACACCCACGCTACGTCTATCTAATCTTAGACTGAGACTACAACGTGAAAGAAATAAACGCAAGTGTCAAGTATCACACTTCACTCAACCTCTAATCTACGAAAAAAAAAGGCAAAAAGTCCAAAAACCACACTATAGTCATACCCATAGTCATACTCAAACACGATGGCAATGTCGACCCCTCGAACTCCGTCCATCTCGCGACCCCATACGCCAAACGTCCTTTCTCCGAGAGGATCATACACCAACCTCTCGGCTGCGCTCGAAGCTTCCACTCCCGGATCTTCTACGCCCGCTCTTCGGGATGAAAAAGAACGAATGAGGGCCGAGGCCGAGGTCAGAGAGGCGCTGTTGAGGGCTGCTGATGGAGCTGAAAAGGCAAAGAAGGAGGAGAGTGCTATGCCTGCTGGATCGCCAGGTGAGTGCTGATGCCGTCTCTCTGTTCGATCCACTCCTTTCTGATTTGATTCCTTGATACGCGTCCTTCTTCCAATGTCTGCCATTCGCAACTCAATATATCGATCGAGTCATCATGGAGTCCTCGTGATGGGCTTGCTTGGTCGTCTGATTTAGATTGAAAGCAAATTGACTGACATTGGTTTGCCTATGCCTTCGATCACCCTTCTTGCTACCAGTATGGCCCATCCTCTCCTACTGCATGGCATCAATCATGATGACCGTCGTCAACAAGTTCGTCGTCTCCGGCCACCAGTTCACCATGACCTTTTTGCGTGAGTACATACGTCTCTTTCGTCTCAGCACAGCAAAGTCGATAATGGGCATGGCTGATACCCCTTGGCTTCACTTTCAGTTCTCACGATCCAGTCTTTCGTCTGTGTCGCCTGTGTATGGACTGTCAAGCGAATCGGTCTCATCAGCTGTAAGCGACCACTGCCTTAACTGCTGGATCCCTGTACAAGACCCGTCGAGTTCCCCTTTACTGATATCGCTTTCTTGCCCACGTGGCTCAGTCCGAGACTTTGACATGGACGACGCCAAGACCTGGTTCCCCGTTTCATCGCTGCTCGTCGCTGTCATCTACACCGGCTCGAAATCGCTCCAGTTCCTCTCTATCCCCGTGTACACGTGAGTACAGCTCAGCTGACCCCAAGCTCTTCCACTTTGTACCAACGAGCTCAAGCTGATCGATTTACCTACGTCGCAATATCTAGCATCTTCAAAAACCTCACCATCATCCTGATTGCATACGGCGAAGTCCTCTGGTTCGGCGGTTCCGTCACCGGTTTGACTCTCGTCTCGTTCTTCTTGATGGTCGGATCATCCGTCATTGCAGCTTGGTCAGACATCTCTTCGACCCTCGCTAGACTCTCTGCTGGAGTGGCCGTCATTGACCCGACGTCAGGAGCCGACGTACCTTTGCCCTCTGGTGTGATTGGATCGTTGAACGCTGGTTACATGTGGATGTTTATCAACTGCATCGCTTCGGCCGCCTACGTGAGTGGGTCTTCCTCATTGCGCACTTTTAGCCCTTGCTATATGTCCCGCTTTTCCAGCTTGCTCTCGACTTGAGCTGATACTCTTCGTGCCCTCCCTCCTCAGGTTCTCTTCATGCGAAAGCGAATCAAGGTCACCGGCTTCAAAGACTGGGATTCCATGTTCTACAACAACTTGCTGTCTATCCCTGTCTTGCTCGTTGCGTCTTTGATCGTTGAGGACTGGGGATCCGCCTCGTTCTCCAGGAACTTGTGAGTTTGGCTTGGCAATCAGACTCACTTCGATTACGAAAACGAAACACGTGCAACGCATCTGCTGCAAGGCACGATCGAATGATGCTGATCCTCCGTTTTTTTCTTGTCTCACCAGCCCCGAGGTCGGCCGAACCTTCCTGCTCTCCGCCATCGCCTTCTCCGGTGCTGTTGCCGTATTCATCTCTTACTCTACCGCATGGTGTGTCCGAACTTGCGGATCTACCACTTATTCCATGGTCGGCGCTTTGAACAAGTGAGTTGGCGTGATAATTTATCGCTATTCCAATTGCCCAGCTTGGTCCCAGTCTGTCAAAACAGCTCGTGACAAAGGCGAAACTCCTCCAAGTTGAGGATCGCACGACACGTCGACCTGTAACTATGCTCGTGCTGATGCTGATGTCTTGCCTTTTCCCACTCTATAGACTCCCCGTTGCCGCTTCTGGTATTCTCTTCTTCGGCGACCCCGCCAACATGGGCAACGTCTCTGCCATCGCTGTTGGAGGTGTGGCCGGTGTGGTCTATGCCGTAGCCAAGACCAACCAGGCTAAGATCGAAAAAGCCAAACAGGGCAGGAATGGGGACAGCAAGGCGTAAGCCTTGAAGAGGTCAGAAAACGAAGGGAAGGGAGTTCTTGGTCTCTTGGTCTCTTGGTCTCTTGATCTCAGCGTATGACATCTTGTTTGAGGTTACAAATATGCTAGCCTAGCCTAGCCTGGCTTAGCCTATCTTGGGTTTAGAGTATAGAAGGCATAGAGGATCGAAGTAGATTGGTATGGATGGTCCAAGGTGCGGGTGGATGTGCGGTGATATGTGGATTTAGTGGTTGTCAAAGATCTTCTGATACGGCAGACCGGGATGGATGTCAAGTCCTCTAGTCCTTATCATTTTTTCACATATCTGTATTATGGCGCAGTACAATCAATGACAACAAGCATCAGTGGACTTTTTGGTTGATTTTTTATCTTACTTAGATTTTCGTTTTTAGTTTAGACCTTTCAACTTATTACCCTCCTTCTTTGACGTACACTTACACGCACATATCCACATATATATATGCATTATTTCCTTACGACGCAAGCCCCGAGCAATGGAGAAATAGTCTTGGGCTATCCGATTGTCGGATATTGAGTGTAGTTATAATGTTATAATGGGGTACTAGTAATGTGAAGCCATGCGTGGATGCGTGGATGCGTGGATGCGTAGTGTAACAAGTGATGACGGGGAATATATATATAATGTTTACAAGCAACAAAAACATCTCGAGATCTATTTCTCTGTCATTTCTGGTTCTGGCACGGACCGGATTAATCATTGTTCATTGTCGATAATCAACAATAATGTCTGTTGAGTTTCTCAAACCCATCTCACAGGTCATTATATAACTTATAACTGGAGATCGAATATCGAATATCGAATATCGAGTATCCAATATCGAGTATCCAATATCGAGCTGGATAACGGATAACGAAAAGGCTGCAGTAGGGGCGACTCATCACGCCGACGAACCACGAGATAAGTAGCGAGAAATCATCCCCTCGATCACTCAATCAACACGGTGGCGGTCAACAGTCAGAAGAGACGAGACAACAGAACGAGTAACGAGTAACGATTAACGATCGACCAGTCAGCTCCAAGTCGAAAGTGGACGGAGGGTCATCAGATAGCAGACAGCCAAAAGCAGATAGCAGATAGCGAGAGATGTCCGTGCAAGGCGAAGATGCGCTTGAAAAGGCCAGACGACTGATGACGGCTGCTGTTGCGCCCAATTCTACAGCTGAGAGCGTGAGTAGAATCAGCGGTGGCTGATGCTTTTCCTTTTTCTCCTTTCTCTCACCTCTCACAAAAAAAAAATGCTAAGGGGGGTGTGATAGAGCTGAATGACGATGCGCATCTCCATTTGTCCGTTCATGTAGCGCCGCACATTCCGTTCACACCTCATAACACTAGCTTCAAACCCTTCATCATCATACGAACACAAAGCATTCTTCGGCACACTCGTCTCTAAATTCTTTGGCGAATTCGAAGATCTACAAGATTCTACTATTGATGCATTGTTGGATCTGTGCGAGGACGAAGATGAAAAAGTCAGGATCATCGGTATAAAAGGTCTAGGACCTACGGGTAGGGCGGATCCGAGATGGGTCAAGGGGAATACCGGGGTTTTGTTACAGTTGCTAGCTTGTCGTGAGTCACATCATTCCTTTCCTTGCATCTATCTTGAAATTGCCTGTGATGGCGATGATCGATGATCATGAGGTGGTTTGATGAGGGATTGACTCTCGCTTCTCACAACCGGGAGCGAGGCGGGGGACTGCAGAGAGGGAAATGCAGCGCAGAGAAATAGGAAACGCAGCGGATCAACGTACGCTGACCCTTAATGCTTTCTCCATGCTTGCTCACAATGTACCCTCGCCCAGAACCCCGCGAGCTCAAACACGTCCGCGATTCCCTCTCGATGCTCTTAACAGTTTCGCCTGTCGATGTACTGAGCGTCATGATTGACGATTGTCGAGGATCGGAAGAAGAGACTGGCGCTTCAAGGAAGAATATCATTGAATACCTGTATAACGACGCCAAGGAATTCCGAAAACAGACTCTCGAAAATGCGAAGAACGTCGAAGGGGGAGTGGAAGTGCAAGAAGTGTTCAGGGAAGGGTTCTTTGAGGTGTTGGAGAAGGTTAAGGGGGAGGAAGAAGTGGGGATGATACTTGAGATGTTGAGGGATTTACCTTCTGTCTCTGGGCAGATAGCGACTCCGGAAACCAAGATCATGTTCCTCAGAGTTCTGACAAGATCCCATTTTCCTACTGGTTCAAGTCCACAGGCCACAGCGACGGCGCCACTGATCAAAATGTTCGTGGAGTACGTCGATCGAGCTTCTCCTGTGGATCCGCGGTACGCTGTATCATTTATCAGCGTACATAGTAAATTCCTAATCTCCCTCGCGATGGGATTGGGATCGGGATCAGGATCGGGCAAGGATGGAAATGACTCTTCAGCGGTGTTGGCAAGAAAGGCTTTGCAAGGGCTTAGGAAATGGGTGGATGGTGCGTTGGATCAGTGGTTTCGAGATCGAGATCGAGACCGATCCAGTTCCGGTAAAGACGTCTCGGAGGAAGTGGTCGCTCGTGAATTCCTGGAAGTCATCCTGCATAACCTAGTCGTGAGTTGGACTTCAGACAAACGCCAAATCTGGTTCGAAGGTGATCAGTCGGGAACTGACAATCATGCTTCATCTATCGTTCAGACGCTATCCAGAAACATCATTTTCAACAACGGGTCACTGGTCGAGATTGTCCTATATGCAATCTACCGTCTAGCTACTACTGTGAGTTGGCCTGATCTAGATGTGTTCAGCGACTCCAGACATCCTCAGCTCACTATAGATATCGTACCGCTTCTTGCGTTTCACATTACATCATATAGTCCGACCGCCGGTCACGAATCAGCTCTTCCGATGCTAGAGGTTTATCGGACATCGCTCGGGAAGCGAGTCGTGTTGAGAGGCAGACGTCGATCGGTTCGACTGAGTCTCGCATTTGGCGGAACATCACCGATATGGCTGAGGTGAGTGAACCTATCCTTCTGCTTTCACTCTGCAGATTATCTTTGTCCCGATAGTGTACACGATCTTTTGCTGCTGCTGACAAGATTCTGGTGCGTGGGTGGTCTTGCAGATTCTGAGCGACACGCGAAGTAGAATCACAAGGATCACACCATCGTGGACATCCACCCTCTCGCGACAACAACCTCCTCCTCCACCTCCATCCAGACCTTCAGCGCCTGTCCCAGGCCCATCCTCCTCCTCCTCATCTTCATCGGCTATCCCACCTTCGGGACCCCGTAATAATGGGACAGCACGAACAGGATCAATGCCGGGACCCGGTCCCAATGCGCCCCGTGGACCTAGAGATAGGGATAGGGATAGGGAGATGCCGAGGCCACCGCCAGCAGGACCCAGGGTCGCATCGACAAGCGGGGCGGGGCCGTCGAGTGCAAGCAGGCCCCTTCCTACCGGTCCAAGACAACCCAGCGCACGCTCATCCTCGAATCAGCAGCCCCACGACCGTGAACGTGATCATGGTCGTGCTGAACCATCGTCATCAGCGTCACGCGCATCAAATGGATTTACTCGAGCACCTCGATCACCTCCTCACAGGCGGCGAAGCATGTCCCCTGCAGGAACGCGAATGGATGGATCGAAGCGTAGAGAGGCTTCGCCTGAGCCTCCTCATGCTTCTAAGCAATCACCGATCAGACCACCTACTCCTCCTCTACCGCCGCCGACCAAGACCAAAGTGGATGATGGGAAACCTCTTCTTCCAACACCACTTGCTCAAGGCTTGTCTATCCGATCGGCCTCGCAGCCTACAAAAGCGAGCGCCGCGACGCCAATTGCCAGATCGATAACACAAACCTCCATGACTTCCGTTTCCGGTACGGGAGTCGATAAGACTGCATCACCCGCAGTGCCCACAGCGCGGGGCACCCCTACCTCATTGGCGGACAGACTAGATGCATCCGTCTCGGATCCTGCCACAGCTCCAGCCTCTACCCCATCACCTTCCACCAAACGTCAGCGAGAGGAAATGCCATCTCTCCCTAGACCTACAACCAACAATAAAAGGGAATCAGCATCTGCGCAATCGACCGAACGGCCATCGCTATTATCAAGGCTCGGCGTCAAAGAATCCAATATCGACTCCGATGCTCCGAGAGCGAAGAGAGCAAAGGAGGATCTTTCTGCCAACGCGTCGTCGGCTACTTCGACGCCGGTAGCTGCTAAGTTATCCCTTAGAGATCGACTTAACGGGAATGGGAAAGGTGTCTTGTCTGCCTCACCGCTTACAACGACACTGAAACCCCCGACTCCAGCTGTTCCCATGAACGGGGGTGCTTCTGCATCGCCCCCCACAGGACCGAAGGGCCTGAGTATACTCAACAGGTCAACTTCTTCCCCTTCGCAGAACGGCCAAAGGGCTCAGTCGACAACACCTCAGCCTAAGACGAGGGGCTTGTCGATCCTCTCTCGATCGACTCAATCCAAATCGCCCAACCCGCCTTCAGGCCCTTCAGGCAACATTGGTACAGATGACAAGCCTGATGTCCGAACGGACACGAAACGATCAGCGAGTCTGTCTATTCTTCGCCACGCTTCGACGCCCGATGTTGATTCGGACGCCATCCATTCTTCCTCCTCCGGGGCGGCTGGTAGACTCGTGAGAGGGCGAGACGATGTTCCCGAGCCAGAGGTCGAGGAAGGAGTTATCGTTAGGAAAGGAAGAGGATTCAGAGCTAAGACACCCGACGATATAATCATGGCTGATTCCTCTACTCAAGCGAGCGCGAATGTGAATGGTGGAGCTGGAGCTGGATTGGCTAGTAGGATGAATATGGGTGCCGGCACGGGTGGGGGTGGTGCGTCGATCAGAGGTAGAGGTGCGTCGAGGGGTATTGGATTACCATTCGGATTTGCAGCGCGAGGGAGGGGTTTGGTAAGACCTGATAATATGGGTATGGGCAGGGGGAGATAAGGCATAGAGAGAATCGCGTGAAGACCATTCAGAGGCGCGCAATCATCGATATTGGTACTGTCATTGCGATTCGGAGTAGAGGTGACAGCCTGCGGTTGAGCGGGATCTGCATCTTCCCCGGTATCGAGGCGCCCATTAGGGGTTGGTGGTAGATTCGGAAGATAGCACTATGTACACATCTTGAACACGTGGTATTATCTGTGTATAGCTACATGCATATAGTAATAACAAGAAAACACCTGTCAGTCGCCGCTTCTTGAAATTGCATTTCGTGGAGCGTGTTGTACCGTACATAACAAACCGAAATCATGCGTTGAGCCCACCGTCAACGTACTGTAGTATAACACTGTTGAGCGATCTAGCTGGTGAACAAGAAGCTGACACCAGTGTCTTCGTCACAGCAATGCATTACTTTACCTTTGCGCAGGTGATCACTTCGGCAGATATGCATGCATGCATGGATTCAAGGAATGAACAATGTTCCACTAAGGGAGGAATAGATGGAGATGATACTTGGGATGAAACGCAAAAAGGTAACGACACCTGTGAGATTCGAACTCACGCGGGAAATCCCAACCGCTGCTTGATCTGATTGAATCATAGCAAGCGATCGCCTTAAAACCACTCGGCCAAAGTGCCTTTGGATTTATGGTGACGACTTGTTCCGTGCGTATATATAGCTCAAAAATCTGAAACCGAGTTCAGATCGTTCTTCTCTGCATCCTTTGGGATTCGTCGATCGTGTGGTAGTGCATGGCTCGTGCATGAATTGTGCATGGGCTATTTCGCGCACGCTATCAGGACGTACGATGTAAAGTGATTATAATCTGCTCTCTGTATTGCTCCGCGTTGACGTGGTCAGCTGCAAGGCATACAGACAGTACACGTCGTAGCAGTACCGTGTATATTTGCTTTCGACTTGTTGTGAATGCTTGCGGTAGGAATGAGCGAGCGAGTCATACGATTTGACTGTACGGCATTGCGTTGCATCGTGCCGCATACGCTTGACTGACCGATCTGCTCAGTGGGGTCGCAATAGCGCTGCAGTTTCTGGTCGTCTATCGATACTGTACGTCACTGCATATCATCGTGCACGCCGTTTGAGAGACACTAAACCGATCCAAGGTCACTTTGGACTTTCATCAGCCATCTTCCACTTGGCCATCCTATCTCGCGGTGTCGCGTCAGAACTATGGACTAAACTCTTCTGCAGAAGTCCCATGTCCCACTTGACTGTAGAGGACACGTCGAGAGTTTGAAGTGGGCAATGTAGCTCGCTAGTGGATGTTTGTTGGATGTTGAACAGGAGGGCAGATGTGTACCCCCGCCTTCACGATGTACTGTGTGAGCCACTGTACCGAGGGAGCCTGCCCTGACCTGACGAGATTGTACGAGTATCGTACTTTATACTACTGTAATGGGTCTCTAGCGACTACTTGACGTTCTTCGCGCTTAGCTCCCTATGTGGGATGAACCGAAGAGTCCGGACCGGAGGGCCCATGTTTGTCAATTACTCGTACAGTTTTGTAGCATGAGGGCCGAAGGCCGATTTTCGTTTTGGATTAATAGGTAATACCAAGTTGACGACTATAGACATGCCACGGACAGTCTTTCCAAGCGGATCCAGGCGTTGCTGGCTGACGGACGGGACAACAGTTAGCGGACGAGGACCCATAGTACAGTGTCGTGCGGTGAGCGGTATAAAACCAACAACAGCCCGTACCATTTGCTAAATCCTACATGTCTTGTTCGTTCATGACTTCTTGAGAGAGGAGGCAGCGTGCTTTCTATCGAGGAATCAAGCTCTATTTTGCCTTCCTTACACGGTTTGACTACTCAAGCTTGCTTCTCATGAGGCAAAACCACCGACTCCCAATGAAAAAAATATACTGTCCGGAGGGGATCGTCTGACGGTCGAGGAGCAGATATACCCGGAGAAGCGGGTTGTATATGTATGTCCGCTTGTAAGAGTTCTATGGCGCTGAAATGCTTCACGCAACGATTCAAAACGCTCCAAGGTTTACAGGATCGATACCGTACACATCCGCACGATCAATGACATCAATGGCATCAACAGGGCACGCTTTGTGGCCAGATGTCGAATAATCTTCCGGGAGGCTGGCTGCAAACAGTTCGAAGGCTCAATACATCATGCTCGGTGCCACCTGCACAGTGATGCACGAGTCTCTGTGCGCGATTGAAGGCAAGCTTAGCTTCTACGCTCCGGAGCTTACGCAGATTTGAAATTAGATGCAGTGTCATCATGTAGACACAAGATGCAAACTGCGATTGACTGCCAGAAAGATGATAAATATACCCTTACATAACATCTTCACCCCGCTGAAACAGAATATGGTTCGCATTGTACTACGGTCGATGTTTCGCCCAATGTAAGAGAACAAGAACATTACACTGAAGATATCTAGCTGTAGCTGACCTGCTATTCCTACTTAGCCATCATGATGGCCATGACGACTATGAATTATACAACTGGATCTGGCCATGGATAATTTGCGAATTTATATCATCCTTACTTCCATCTCCTATCCCGTCTCGGATCCCTTGGCGGCCGAGGGCGCCAATCTTCCCGTGGCTGAGACGGCGGCTGATACGGAGCCGAGGGGGTATATCCTCCTTCCGTTTGGTATGGCGAATATTCCTGTGGCAGATAAGGCGGATAACTTGGCGGGGGCGGCATGGGTGTGGTTCCTCCTTGTAGTGGAGGTGGAGTAGGCATCGCTCCGAAGCCTGGTGCTGGCGCTGGCGAGACACCGCCGAGTACGCCTTGGAGAGTTGTGGGGTTCAGACTTGCCATGAGCGCTGCGAGTTGCTCATTCTGGATCACAGGAGATGCTGCTGGTGCTGTGGTCGGTGGTATTGGCGGTGTTGGCCCCGGTGCTGCGACGGGGATGGCTGATCGATTCGAAGGCGCTGGAACAGGTGCAGGCTGTGGTGATGCTTTGTTTGATACAAAGACACCTAGGAATACCGACGATGTCCTACCGGTGGCAGGCAGAGAATACCCATCGATCAGATCAGTGATATCAGGTGACGGGTCTGATGGTCTGAGAGGTATCATATACAGCTCTTTTGCTCCGCCGGGGGGTACGCGTCCTTTGTTGCCGTAAGGCAAATAAATAGCATGTCGATCCCTCCCAATGTGATACGCTATCATCTCTTCCCACGTGGTGGCTTCTTCATCGTTTGCCTTCGCATCCAGGGTGAACACGACCGTCACGAGTTCTTTGGTAGGGTTAAGTCGGCTGTCACTGAGAAATTGTAGGGAGTCTTTGGTCGGAACACGGCCTGTGATTTCGATGGTCCTGCGCGGAAGAAGGATGGAGTAATCGAGGGCTGGTGCTTTGCAGACTACCCGTAGTGACATGGGCGGGATAAAGGTGGAAGGATTGGCAGGATTCACAATCTGGTGGAATGAAACGGTCAGTACTGACACGAGCCTATGAACGCTTAAAAAAGGGAAATCGAAACCTACTCCTCCCGACCAGACCACAGGCTTCGCCTCAAACAATTCCATCTCTGAAGGCGCTGCCTCTTCCTCAGGAACACCTTCATCAAGCAGATCGGTCAAGTCTACATCAGGCGCTACGATATCGCTAAGATCGACGTCATTCTGATCTCCCGAGAATATAGGTTCGTCCGTTTGTTCACCTTCCGTCATGTCGATGTCTTTACCCCAAGCTGAAGAAAGTGACAACGAAGTCTGCCTCAGTGGCGAAGCAGCTGCCAAATCGGTGGATTCGGACCGCCGAGGAGCGAAGCGTGGTACATCGGGCACTACAGGTGACTTCATCTCCACAGGCTCGGCAGGCTCTAACGCTTTCTTAGCGGCTTCTTCTGCTCTGGCCCTCGCTACCTCTTCTTGCTCAGCTAGCAACTTCATCTCTTTCTCATGCGTGTTCTCCACCTTCTCGAAGCCGTCTCGACCCATTCTGATGGAAGCCACCTCCTCCTTCGCTCTGACCGTTTGCTCCAAAACAGCTTGTTTCACACGCTCGAGTTCTGCTAGCTGTTCCGCAGAAGCTAGATCGGCAGAGGTGAGTGTGGCAATTTGTGCGGGGGTGAGCGAGCCGTCTTGAATGGACTTGGCGAGATCCGGTCTGAGGCCTTTGGCCATCGAAGAACTGAGAAGGTTGAATTGCGTTCTGTTGATATGTGTCAGCTCGCCCTGTGCAAAATACAACTCACTTGTATCGTGTCCCAGCTGTTTCCTTCCCTCCGACTACCTCTTTAAAATTCTGATATATCCCTTCTTCTACCTTCGCTGCGAATTTCCCCGCCTCATCATCGTCCATATCCACGAGCAGCCCCTTAAGAGCAAGCCCCAGTTTCTCTCGTACATATTTCCGCATGGGCGGTAGACCGGTGCCCGTACCGGTGAGAGGTGGAGTTGAGGGTTTCACATCGATCGAGGACTTGCGCTTGGTATCGATCGAAGAGGGTCGAGGTCGTTTTGGAGGGGAAGGTCGCGGCGAGGAATGGCTGGAGCTCGCTTCTTTTGTCGATTCAAAGTCCCCATCATCGGCGGCGTCAGGTGTCGACGACGGTTTAGCCTACAGGGAGGGCTGTCAACAAGGAACAAACATGGAAATACACGGGGAGTACAAGAGCGCGCTTACCTTTGCCTTACTCGGCTGCTTTCGCTTTGCAGGCGCTATACCAGGTGGGGGAGACGGAGAGGGGAACGTTTGAATATCGTATGTATCTACAGAACGGATGGTATGAGCCTAGCTCATCACAGGACTATGTCACGGTGCTTCGCCTTGAACTAAGGCGCAACGACGACAGACAGATACTGCAGCGATAGTCGTGTACGACAACATCATGCAGCCGGTGTACGTGAACGACATGCTGATCGTTGATCGTGCACCAACATCCATCCATATGAAGGGATAGCAACGGGAAAGAACAAATACTATCTACGTAGATATATGGACTAGTTGGTGTCCCATATTCTTGCTTGAATTCAAACTTACGTGTAGACTTTCCGCCAGTGGTGCTCTCACAGCCTGGACACACATACTTATCTGAGAGAAGTAGATTGGTCAGTACGACTCCCCACTACGTGGCTGAGGTGCGCCTCGACTTACGGATCTTCTCGGCTTCATCGTCCGTCATACCAATGCAGGAGAAGTGAAACCTGTGAATTGGGAGAGAGCAGTCAGTTTATGTCGTTTCCCAATCGGAGATTCACCCAATCACGAATCATGGTGAAAAACGGTGTGAACTCCGAAATGGGTAGGTTTTGTCACGCCAATCATGGAGAGGGAGGAAAGGCACAACACGAGATACAATAAAATAGCATAAAACATTTGAGAAACTTTGTAATTGCCTGGAGTGGAGGATCGAGCAAATACGACAGACAAACAGAAAACAGAACATGCAAAAAAAAAGAGGGAGACCGAAGAAGGGTGCCTGCTCTTACAGACGAACGTAATCAAGGTCGACTCGGCGCAAGGTTATGCTAAGCTTACAGTCCGTACGGGCTACAGGGTAGGCAGGGGAATTGGACCAGATCGTAGTATAGTAGGTCCGGGTTTTACCCGTAGACGACAACACAGCAGCAGCATAAGTGGGATTGGGCGCAGAAAGCAAGCTGGCGAACCAAGTCGCGACTTGTGCGGTGGGAGATAATAATGCGCCCCAGAAGCACACAAGAGGAAAGCGGTGAACGATCGTCAAGGTTGTGGAGGGCTAGCAACCTGTACCTGATGGTAGGATAAGGAGAACTGCTGGCGACAATTCGAAGAAGGGCAACGTAGGATTCGCCTGCTCTTGCAGGAGAAGCCACCTCAAAACCAAGAGAGAATAACACCACTATCGAGCCCGGGAGAGAGTGCCTCACGCGTACGAGAATGTGTGATGCAGCGAGTGAATCCGGTCTTGCGCATGACGCATGATGACACCCAATACAGAAAGAACCAAACGACACTCGGGATGATGGTTCGAGGAAGAAGGAGGATCGCGACTCACCAATCGTTGCATTCCCCACACTCGATCATCGGTCCATCAGTATCAGTCTTACAGATACAATACGTCTCCTCTTCCTTCTTCCTTCCTTTCCCCTTCGTTTTGGAAGAAGAAGCGGGATTGCTATGCTCAGAGGCAGGGGTCTCTTTCGATGCATCAGCCTGAGTCTTGAGGAATCGTTTCGTGTCCTCTGCTTCTAGAACTCGTTGGGATTTTACCCTCGTTCGACCCGTCGTGCGGGTTGCGGCCGGCGTGGTCGCCGATGACGCATCTCCCCCTACACCTTGCTCGAGCTTGTTTGATTGATCAGACTGAGACATGTCACCTGGGTCTTGCGCTCTTCTCCATATGTATATGTTAGGAATACCGATTCAAGAAGGATTGCAAGATGAGAAAAGGAAAAGGAAACTGGAAGGTGATTGTTGATCAGCGATATGCGCTTACCATGAGGAATCTGGGGAAAGAGGATACATGATAAATGACGTGGCAATATACAGACTACAGGCTACAGGCTATACAGGCTGCAGGCTGCCAGAAGAGTGATAACGTCGCACGCGTATCGTATCGTCCTCGTCATAACATTGGCACCAGTGCTCGCTCCGCTCCGCTGCGGTGAGGAGTGAGGAGTAGTGACCTCAACCAGCTGGAACGTTTAATGACATTCCTGCTGATTATCATCACCCTTCAACTCACTTCGCATATTGATTCACAAAACCATCTGCAATAAACAGATTATCAACAGCACCATGGCATACAAACAAAGTAGTGAGTTCACCTTCTGTTGCTTCGGATGAAGCCCGCTAATTGCCTTACAGACGATCCCTTCGCGGACAGTGCGCAACATGCGACATTGGATACCGACCCATTCTCCGACCCAGGTACAAAAGATCCTTTCACCGATCAAGGCAACAACCAATCTACCATCTCTCTCGGCGGAGGTGATGCATCCAGAGGGACCACCACCAACGCATATGGTGATTACGGAGGTTATGCTGGTGGGAGGAGCGAAGCTGATAGGAGGGCCGAGGAGCTGAGCAGGCGTGAAGCAGAGTTGGCTAGGCGAGAGGAAGATCTCGCCAGGCGGGAACAGGAATCTGGGACGTACAGAAACAACTGGCCTCCTTGTGAGTCCTCAGGGGGTTTATACAAAGCGATTATTGCGCTGATGACGAGATAGTCTATCCTTTCGTACATTACGATCCCGCTATCATCGAGGATCCTACCAAGCGACAGACAATCACATTGATAGGGTATCAATGGTACGCGCTTGCCGTGACATTGATCATCAACATGCTCGGTTGTGTCTTCCTCCTCATCTCAGGCAGCAGCGAAGGAGGGTGAGCTATGCTGTTCTGCTACCATGCAAAAACAGAACTGGAGCTGACGATCCTAGTAGAGCGGACATGGCCTCATCGATCAGCTACCTCATCTTCATCACTCTCGCTTCCTTCGTCCTTTGGTTCAGACCAATCTACCTCGGATACTGCAGAACCGAAGGAAAGACAATGGCCGTGTTCTTCTGTGAGTCGATCCTAAGAACGATCAGAGCTGACTTGCAGATATCTACTTCTTGTTTGGCGGATTCCACTTGCTTTACTCCATCTACATGCTCGTTGGTATCCCTTGTAAGTTCATTCTCCCACTCTGACTGATTTGACGCACATTACTGATTTGAATTGCTGTAGCTACCGGATCCGCGGGTTTGATCAACACCATCTCAATGTTCTCGCAAGGCCACATCCTCGCCGCTGTCTTCGGTACAATCGCCACCGTCGGTTGGGCGTTCCAGGTCCTTGGCGGAGGCTTCCTATACAAGAGGGTAAATGATTTCTTGCTCCTTTCATCGACATCGCATACCGAACGCGCTGACTGAGTTTGGCTCTGAATGTGTACAGGTATGGGACTTCAAGAATGGAAACACCGATATCAGCATGCAAAACGCTACGAGCCAGCTCAAGGCAAGCTCTATCAAGACTATCGTCTTGCACCAAAGTCGGATGTAATAAGTGGGGATATATACCCTGCCAGGAGGGAAAGCGGCAAAGACGAGAACCCAAGTTTGGAACGATCTTGATTTTGATATACACACAGATATGCATATCCGATGATTTTTTTTTAAAATGCACGAAGACGCACGACAGTACATCGTAACACATTATACTTGCGTATGCACGCATGCATGCATGTATGCAAATTTCTACCAGCTGGATGTCCACAATAAAATGTCAAGTAGCATGTTGAAGACGTTGAATATCATCCTCACCGTAGAGAAAAGAGGTAAACAACCGACACGTGGCTGATTTCACGCTCGCACCTCACCTTCTCCTCACCGTACAGCGCAACCAGAAATCAACGTCAACAAACCATGGTTGTATATCGGTCTGTCAATATAATTCTGCGCATTTGTAGTATACTCTTTGTTGAGATACATACATATACCGCCTAGCTCGCTACGGCCATGTCAGCTATAGCTGGGCCTGGACCATCTACGATGGCATCAAGTACATCGAGCATGGTACCTACATCGGCTAGAACTAAGGTGAAGAAGCGTGTTATCAATCTGGTCAACCCAGCGGGTGAGTCGAAGCTTTCGACTTAGCTGGCCTCATCATAGAGCAGAAATACTCATCCTCATCGTCTGAACCTCACAGATCCCCAAGAATTCTCGTATCAGTCTTTCTCACCGGAGACTTCGCTCAATGATTCCCCAGCGAAAGAAGAAGAACAAGCGTCAGCGGAGAGTATCCCGACTATTCAATACACTGAGACGACGCAAACACTGAACTATACCCCTCTCAACGGAGTCAAGGGTATCCTTCGACCAACTGGCACGCCAGGCTCAGGCAACGGCGGTGGGTAGAAGATCTTCTATGATCAAGGGACTTCCGATACCTCTGAGGACAACCTACTAATGTCTCCATATTTATAGTCCGCTTCTTCCCCAAAAACCGATTTCGAATCATCACGCCCAACCAGTCACTCTTCCCTCCTACACCAAAACCACCAGCGTCCCCCTCAAATTCTTTCTTCTCCCAATTGTTGTCCGTGACCATCCCCTCGATGTCTCCTCGCAAGCCGGAACCCGAAGCGGAGAAACCGGACGAGAGCTGGGAAAGACCGGGAGAAGAAGGCGAAGTCTCTTTAGTCGCTTCTACAGCTTCGGCGGACTGTACGACCGACAGCATGCGGGAAGTGGAAGAAGACCCGGAAATCAGGCAGGACTCGTGGAATGGCGAACCGGAAATTCACTGTTCGCCTTTGGCTTTGCCTAGTGCACCGGACGGCAATACCTCGAAAGACGCTTCGTTCAACGGTTTGGAGCTCCCCTCTGCCGAGCTGCAATTACCAGAAGACATGTCAAACCTCCTCTCTACCAACTTTACCACCACCGCCGACGACCCATCGTATTCGATAGCAGCAGATCCACCTTCGACGACGATGATACCGCCTCGCGAGCTTCGCCATGATTTGTCACCTATACGGGAGACGGGAGAAATCAGCGCGGAAACCGATTTCTGGGGAGCACCTGGTCACCATGACACTACGGGCGACACCGTCATCTCACACGCCAAAGAAAACAGCAGTAATCATACGATCAAACAATCTCTTTCCCCTCTCCTCGACATCCCTCTCCTCGACATTGCCCCTCAGGCCGGCCAGCCTAGTACACCAACACCCCGTTCGAAGCCTTTCCACACGAGTTCCATCTTCGCCGACATGTCTGCCGAGCAAGCAGAATTGACCTGGCCACTCGCTCGTCGCGTCACAGATGAAGAACCAGGGTCCAACTTTGCTTCTCCCGTGCGAGTGTCTTCTTCGAGTTTAAGTACGCCGAGAGGAGGTGTCGCAGGGGATGTAACAGAGTTCTTCGACTGTACGGCCATGACCCTATCACCACCCGATTCGTCAGTTGTCATTCGCGCCTCGCCAAGCAAGGACCTAGTGATACCGACTCAAGCGTTGTTCGAAGCTCAAGCGGCACATACTTCCGCTCTTGTAGCCGAGCTTGACATCTATCGCACTTTGTCGAAGAAGCTCCAGTCAGAAGTGGCTGAGCGGGACGACGTTCTGGCAAGACTGAACATCCGTGCTCTGGAGGCTGAGGTGCTGCATTCCCAAGTGCATGATTTGCAGCAGCAACTGGCGACGCTCAAATCAGCCAATCAAGCCCAAGCTTCATCATCGTCTTCCCCTCCCGCTCGTTCGTCTTACGCTCAATCACGGAAGGGGAGCACAACCTCGGATTCGCTCTCCGATCGGACTATTGCGGCTCAGTCGGAGGCAAAGGAGTTAGAGATTCGCCTCGCCAAGGCTTTAGCCGATACTGAGGAGATGGCAGGGCAGTTGCATGATGCTAGAAAGAACGAAGACGAAGCAAATGCAGAGTTAAATGCTGCCAAGAAGGAGATCAGCCATATGGGGGATAAAGAGAGGGATTGCCTGGTACAAGCCAAGGCGAAGGAGGATGAGATTCACTCTCTAAAGTCTCAGCTAGAAGATGCACATCAGCAGCTCGATCTCCTCGAGAGGGAGCAGCACGACCACGGCGATGAACGAATCCAGCTGCTCCAGGAGGAGCTTGGAGATGCGAAGCGCCACATCACCGAACTGGAGGCGAACGAAGACGAATTACATGCCGTTCGAGCAGAGCTAGATAGTGCTCACCAACAACTCGATCAGCTGGAATCAAACGATGACGAGATGCATGCTCTTCGCGCCGAGCTCGAGGATGCACACCGACAACTCGATGAGCGTGATCGCTTAGATCAAGAGGTCCGCACTCTGACCGAAGAGTTGGAACACACTCGGCTGGAGCTGGACAACATCAGATCGCAACCTTCTTCGGAACCCCTACAAGCTGAGCTGGAAAAGGCAAAGGACAAGATTGTCGAACTCAAACAGCATGTGGCTGACCTGACGGAGGTCAAGCTCGCTGATGAAGAGGAAATTGAGAGTCTGTTGGAGGAGGTTGAGAGGTACAAAGGTGGCAGGAAGAGGGAGGATGATTTGAAGAGTCGATTGACGGAGATTGAACGAAGACTAGAGATGGAGTCACTCAGGCGACAGGAGGTGGAACGAGCGCTCGCCGAAGAGAAAGAAGCCAAGCGTGTGATAGAAGGAGAGAACAAAGAGGTAAGTCGACAGCAGTTGACTTTCGCTGTGAATCGATATTTTGTGTCGATCAAGCTGACGATCGATGGCTCTCGTAGCTGAGACGAAGTCTTCAGACAACGCGAGACGAGCTCGTCCACTCTCGTACATCCGCGCCTCCGCCTGTCTCACCATCACCAGCGCTCAAAGCTGAAGTAGCCAAACTCCGATCCGAATCAGCTTCGAAAGACCTCGAGATCATGAACCTCCAGCGGAGGAAAGCGGAACTCAAGGAAGATAGGGAGATGTTGAATATCGCGCTAGACTCCAAACAGCAAGAACTTGAGCTGGTGAGCTTCTTTGTTGCGAAGTTCGTGACCAGCTGAGCTAACTCATCATGCGATTCACAGGTGAAGCGAAAGTTCGCCGTAAGAGGCGTTGCTGGTGCTACTCCGCTCGGTACTTCACGCAAAGCCGATTTCGAAGGTAATCGGACATACGGCACCGACCTAGCTACACCTCTCCCAGCGTCAGTTTCCACAGTCGGCTCCTTGAAAGGCCCTTCGACACGCCGACGATCGTCTTTAGCTTTGTTAAATACTCCACTACCTTCCGTACCAAAGACGCTGCTCCAGACTCCAATGCCGAAAGCGCAAGGCATCAGCATGGGCGGCCGCCACGGCGTACAACTGCATCCTTCTACGAAAATGACTAGTAGGGTCATGAAGCGGGTAAGCGAGCAAGGAGAGGCGGTCAATGAGAACAGGCTGTCGGAATCGGCTTTGGGCAAAACAGGGATGGGAATGAGCACGAATCATCCTGTGGATAGCTTAAGAAGGCGAGAGAGGATGTTGGCTTAGGCGTTGCCTTGGAATGCTGGAGAGGTCGAGAAGGTCTTTTTTGGTTTTGTATGCTATGGAAGGAATTGTAAAAGAGAGTCTGTCTGTGCCATGCTCTCCTTCGAACATTGTCATGTGCTGTTTATGTGCTACAAGGGATCGAAAGATACTTGATTGGTAACCGACCCGAACATGATACCTGTTATCTGTCTATACCTCTTTTTTTAACCCATTGCGATACACAATGTATTAAGAGTCACTGAACTGGTCAATCACCTCCCAATCATGCCAAAATATTTGGGCCAATATATATGTACGATGCATGTACGGGCGCGGTAATACGTCTTCAGGATCAAGCTATGGCATCACTTCACAGCCGACCTAGAGTATATTACATTGCACTCTTTCCTTCGTCCCGCCGCTTTACAATCAAAAGTATAGTTCAGTCTAGAGAATACCGCTCGTCTTGCCCAACACTGTAGGTACGGAGCTGGGAGGAATGAAGCCGATCTGAAAGGTTTCATATGGACATGGTTAGCATCATGAAGCCGTGTCAAAGGCCTGTAAACTGGGCGACCGAAAGATATTGCAAGAGGAAAAACGACAAAAGCCGGAGGGCGGGCGAAAATGAAGTGGAGGAGCGAAATCTTTGAAAGTCGTCGTGTACTCACCTCTGTGCAGACTGCAGTGATGAGCGACGGGGGCGTGACGTCGTACACCAGATGCAAGGGCGTAAGGTTCTGCCTCAACTTCTCATTGCCAGCAACACCAGCAGCGAACACATCCAACTGCTTGTTGTTATTCGAAGTGCTAAGCGGATTCTTCAACAATTCGTCGATCTGACCCAGCTCGTTGGTGGCTACACCATCAAGGACGACTTTCTCTCCAAATTTGTATGTCTCGACACACGCTACGACGGGCACGCGGTGCTCCTTTGCAAGCATGGCTACGAGTGCTGTTCCTGATCTAGAGTATAGAGCACCGTCGGAATGCAAGGCTGAGCCGCCGAGCAAGACGAGGTCGGCTTGAGGAAGAATGGATGACAAAAGCGGGAGAAGGATGTATGAGCATTGAAGGCCAGCGGAGGACAAGGCGTCAAGCAGGTGTCGGCCTATACCAGAGTAGAAAAGACATTCAATGTAAGCTGCTCGTTCATTGAGGTTTACAATGTAAGATGCAGCAAGGCACTGCAATTGGTACAAGTGGAAGAACTATGACTCACCCTCCAATAACGGCCTCGAGTCCACTACGACCACCTTAAAGCTTGCTTCGGGGTTCTCAGCTTTCATATCCCTCCAGGCCTCCAGCAAGACTCGCTCGACGACAGAGGATCTGAAAGGTCCCAACAAAGAATAAGCTAAAGATCTTGCGCTGTCTTTGGCTTAATGATCAGGGGGTGACACTAGAAGGATCACTCACCGAGCATAGGTCACGACGACATCACCGGGTCTGATCTTCTCTTTGGCATTGTCTGCGATGACCTTGCCTGCGAATTCAATCCTGTCTCGGAGGTAGAGACCGATCGCTTCGACCAAGTATTCCTTTTGCTGCAGGTGAGAGGAGGTCGGATGCAGTGCAGAATAAGAGACACAAGGTTGATGTTGATGTTCAGTCAGCCTCACCTTCATTTGCATGTGTCATTTGAAAGAGGGGGAGCGGAATGGCAGATGAAGCGTAAACACACCTCGGTCTCTGATCGGTCACCTTCTTCTCCCAATCTGTTGATCTCGCTCTTGAGCCATCTATAGTGCCATATATTAGCATGGGGCCATGTCCAAGGATTCAGAAAATCGTCCGTCTGAAGCACTGTACTCACCGAATGGCATTACCACCTCCTACACCTTTAGGTCTACAGGTTTCCAACCAAGCAATCATGGGACTCAGATAAATGGGCAAATCTTTCCATAATAGAGCCTGATCCGGACACTCATAGTCCCTAATCACCTCCCTGAAAGCAGCCATCATTCCCATAGTCCTGGCGTTCGCACCTCTCAGTTGTCCACTGGACATCAAGACTCCCAAACGAACGATGATGGGATGCAGTTTCCCTGTAGTCAAAGCTGCAGCTGTATCGGGGATCCCTTGGTGTGGTAAATGGGAGAAGAAGAGGTTTTGTTGGATTGTAGAGAGGGATGTTGCTGATGGCTCGGTATAGTGAGGTGGTCTTCTAGGTGCTGACGGTCCCGCTCCACCAGCATGTTGACCACCGCCGACGCCTCCAGGACCACCGGCGCCAGCACCGGCTCCGGCTCCAGCACCGCCGGCTATTCCACCATGTCGACCATCTATAGAATTATTCGTAGAAAGGGCCGGTCGACCGTCCCCCGGTGTAGGCGAGTCGGCGCCTCCGACAGCACGAGCAGCAACAGCCGCAGCTCTTTTCTCCTTCTTGAGTTCCTTCGCGGACTTTCCTCCTTTTGCGTCGCCTCCTTGACCCTGGGCTTGCGCTTGCGCTGGTGGTTTGGGCTGTTTGGGAGCTTTAGGTTCTTTGGGCGGTCTGATAGTCGATGTTGATGAGTTGAGCGAGGCTGCTCCGCCTGTTGAGGCGGTAGGTGAAGACATCCTGGTCCTTGATTCTGAGTTCTGCCCTGTCCTATGCAGTATGCAGTATGCAGTTGATTGTGAGAAGTGGGTGCAACCAATAATGAGACAGGTGGATAATGTCAACAAAGAATGTTGAGTACAATTCATATAATGTTCAACTGAACTTAAGGTTGATTGTAGCAGCTGGAACGAGTCGTTTTTTTGGTTGAACGAGGTGAATGGGTGATCGTTGAATGAGCTTCTGAACATGATATCGGCGATCGCCGCTAATGCTCTCATTCAAACGCGAATGACTTTACAGCAGCCTCAAGGGCTATTATCACCAGCTGCGAATGCAATGAACAAGGATTAACATCGCTATTGAGCACACAAGTGAATCAGAAATACTAGCTCAAGTGATAGTCTGAACGTCGCTATGAACAACCAGAATCGCACTGTCCCTCCCACCCTAGTCTAATTCATCGCTCTGCCCTCGATCTCACCCTTGTCTATCCGGTCCAAGCTTCTGAAAATCCCTTCCCTACCTTACTGTCCTACTCTCCTCTCCGCTCAATCTCAGCAAAAGAGATACAAACACACCCTCTGTCATCTGGCAAAAGGGAAGGGAAGGTAAGGGTCCTGATAACTGAGAGGTTCGAACTCTCGCGTCTAGTAGACATAACATATGATACAGTATAACCCCCCCTCCTATTTGTCCAAGATGGTGAAAGGGAGGTGGTCGTATAGCAATGTTACCCATTGACCACTCTGGCAAGTTACCGATGTAAACCCTCCTGACCATTTCTCTTATCAAGCCCTGCCATTAGCTTTTATCGCCGGAGTACATAGTTCAGTCAGATTATGACGGAATCTGCTCGAGCTAGCAGAAGTGCAATATGATTATACTCAGGTGTATATTGGTATTCAACACGCTGACTTGGCTGCTTATCATCGGATGTGTCTTATTCTACTTACTCGCACTCGCAGATGATTTTAATATGCATTCGCAAGATGGCTGTATATGGCGTTGGAGGTGTCGCGTGATATGAATACAATCTATATACACAAGTTTGTCGTTTGATACAACCCAAGGCTTCTTTCTTCTCCACTTTCGGTCTGCCGGTCTGTCGATCGGCCGATCGGTGATACCATGCTCGCTTGTCATACTCTAGTCTAGATATCCTTGCCCCTAGCCCAATTGCGTGCAAGTCGATAGCACAAATATCCACCAATAGCAGCACTCACTCCTCCTATTCTGAAAATCAAACCCACAGCATCCGGTGATCCACCTTCACCGCCCATCCCCTCTGCTCGACCACTCAAAAGCCGCCGTACGATCTCCCCTCCTACTTCAGAAGCTACTTCGCCTATCTCACCTAGTCCTGAACCTTCTGATATGTCCGTAGCTGATGCATCAGTGGCATTAGGGTGAACTGGAATCACACCTGTTCCAGGTCCCGGATGATGCGCAGGCAAGGGTGCAGGCTCCATTACGTAGAAGATGATCGAACTTAGGAAAGTGACCACGAATTGAGGTAATACGAGGAAAACGTTGTGTATACCCAATATCACACCAGCTTTATCAGCCGTGTTCTTTCCTCCGTTATCATGTGACTGAGTGGGCGGGTACGTTCGAGGTGAAGTGGGCGTCATGGGTGATCCGACTCTATTGAAATTCGACGAAGCCCGATGCGAATGCGTTTGAGATTGTTGATCGTCTGTTGAGTCTGTGGAAAACTCGTCTGAATGACGAAGGATCACGGTAGAACCAAGTTCTGGTTCGGCTGGACTTTCACCTTGAATGACAAGGGGTGATAAACCACCTGGGAGATTATCTTTCTTGGTATCGTCAATATCTTTCTTCCGCTTAGGCTCTACCTGTTGGCGCTCGTGTTGATCATCATCGTCATCGTCGTCATCGTGAATGACGAAAGAGTTGTCGTTTGATGATTCGGGTAAGATACCAGGTGGAGCGTCGAATGACAAGCCTGTCTCGCGTTGAAGCGCAAGCGAATGTCGAATATCGGTCGAAGGGCGAGATCGGACCATACTGAGGGGTTGGCTTCGGTCTATCGTGCCATCGATCAAAATCAGTTCGCCGAGCTATCAAATAAGTGGACTATCAGCTCGTGGTCAGATTCACCTAGACCGCTAGCTTACTAGAGAGTAGGGAGCCCCTGCATATGGCACACCGTTGAGTCAGCATGAATCAATCTAGAAGGCGGGTCTTTTGTGCACTCACACTGCGATAGAGCCCAACAGAAGCCAGTCGTAGCAATGACGATGTAAGCCCCCGTCACGGTCGTCACGAACCTATACAATGATACTCCACACATCAGCTTGTGTTGCGTGCCGTGTCCACTGCAAGAGGCCGAACTTACCAGCTCGCTGCCATGGCCCCAGCGAACACGAACTGACTGATCCACCAGATCTTGACCAATGTTAACCCTTTGATGGGAATCACCCATGCGCTCCCATCTTTGACGCTCTCAACGAGTCCTCCTACCCAGCCAACAGCTCGCTTGACAACCCCACCATCCTGAATCTCTTCTCTCGCTCTCTTCCACAGAGCGGAATTGGGCGGCAGATCCGACATATCCTGTCCTCCATTGCTAGCTCCGTGTCCACTCCCATCGAGCGATGCATACGTGTGAGAAGATTGAGGTTGGACACCTGATTCGTCCACCAAAAAAGGCAATCCGACAGAAGTGACGATGTTGACCAAGGCTTGAAGCAGTAAGGCTCTGGCACCTGATCGGACGGCGTGTGTCGCAAATGTAGTCTCGTCCATTCCTTCGGGGATCGGCACTGAGGCTTTGTAGATCTCGGATACCCAAACGGTAGTGAAGAATAAGATGGGGAACCATCCTAACGACGCGAAGAATTGGATAAAGCAGATCATCCGAATACCGGGCGGTAAGGAGAACATGTTATCCCAGATTGATTTGAGGTTTGACTTCAAGCTGCTCTGGGAGTGTGGTCGGCTATACAGAAAGGTGTCAGTGGCCGCAGGCATAATATCATGATTGTGAGGGATGGCGTTCACTCACTCGTCTCTGAGCAAGACTCTCTCCGATACAGCCCATGAAGTAAAGGTATGTGTTACTATGAGGATAGCACTAGTCATAAATGACAAGATCTGGAGTTGCGTCTTGCCGAGGAATGGGAAGACGGGCGGTAGGTCGAGGTTTCCGCTGCAAGGGATAGAGAAGTTATAATGGAAGTTCTATCAGTCATCCACCATATAGCCCTGGCTCTCCATCGAAAGCCTTTACCGCTGAATCACGCGTAAACGGTCGCTCACACAAAGAAGCCCGCTACACTACCGAATCCAAACATCCTCCCAGCCCAAGCACTACCCTCTTCCTGTTCTCGCGGTGGCAGAGTATCTACCACCAACGCCCTGTCCGTACTCATGACAGCATTGATACTAAAGTCGATCAGATAGATCGCCCAAACCGCTAGCGCAATAGCCATCCAGGACCCCGCACCGAAGATGCCAGCAATCTCTCTTGTCCAACCGAGAAGCATCATTGCGAATACACAGATAGCGCATCCTATCAACATGAATGGACGTCTTCGGCCGAGTGGGTTTCGTGATCGGTCGGCGAATATACCGATTAATGGTTGGACGATCAAGCCTGAGAGGGGTCCAGCCATGAATACGAGGGACATGAATGACTTCGAGAGACCGAGCTCGAGCAAGTATGGTGAGGCGTATCCCATTTCGATGGACCATACGCACTGCGTTCACAAACAGCCCTTGGTATCAGCTCTGAGTGGGTCACTGGTGTGGCTAGAAGTAGAGTTGAGGCGATAATCCGTCATTCACCTGTATACCCAGCATTCCGACGGTCAATAATGGCAATCTAGCCCATTTCGGACCCTTGACACTTGCCGTCCCGATCCACTGTACAGCATGTCGCTCATTGCCCAGCTCATCGAGATCGTACTCTTCATCGTCCCCAGCCACTGTGGGGAAGAATGCGCCTCCTGTCATCGTGTGCGATGTCTCGAGATGTGCGAAGTGATGGGATTCGAGGTGGAGGTGAGTCTAAGCGGGGAGGAAGCAGGTCACACCAAGACGACTCGCACCGGTACGAACGAGATTAACCAACAAGCAAATCAAAGCAGCTTGATGTGGTCCTTCTCTGTTTTCTTCTGGGGGGTTACAAAGTGATATCGACGTGTCGTGAGAGCAAGGATGAAAGGAGTACAACAACACCAAGAGCTACGCTGAGAGTCAACCGTTATTGCGGCGTAGTAGCGGACAATGTAAACGCGTAGCATCGTGACGAGTGTGCAGCGGTGATGAAGGGTAATATCGCCTAACACTCTGGACCGGAAGCGGTCATCTCCGCCTATCACCCTGACGTTCTTTGAAGACCTACCACCCACGTGACTGGAGCAAGGAATAAACGGACTCGCATTTATCCCAATTTATCCCGTAGTCCTCCACCGTTTCCACTCGACCAACCGCAAACTTCTCTCCACCACAGACAGGCATATGCATGGGCAGTCAATCAATCACTCGATGCATCCTCTCGAAAACATCTCTGAACCTTTCTGTTTTTCTAGCTACCCTCTTCTTACTCCTTCTCCATCACCTACCATCTAAAATCGACCAGGGATCTTACACGTGAGGTCACTCCGCTTCGCCTTCTCACATATACCCTCAAGCATAAGCATAAGGACGCAAAAATGTCCCAGCCCAACCCCAAGGCTTTCCCGCTCGCCAACGCGCAGCTCACCAACCAGGTATGTGTTTTGCCAAGTCGCCTTGCATGACAGCGTCTTGCTTTAGAGCGCGATGCGGGAAGTGATGCGAGATACTGATATTGCTGTTCGTGTTATCTTTAGATCCTCGACCTCATTCAGCAGGCTCAGCACTACAAGCAGCTCAAGAAGGGGTGAGTGTCGATGATCAGCTTCACTGCTATCTCTTTACCCTGCAAGAGTGCTCTAAGCTGACTATCACATTACATCGTTTTCTCTCTATTGGCAGTGCCAACGAAGCCACCAAGACTTTGAACCGAGGTATCTGTGAATTCATCGTCATGACCGCCGACGTTGAGCCCATCGAAATCGTACTCCACTTGCCCCTCTTGTGCGAGGACAAGAACGTCCCTTATGTCTTCTTGCCTTCCAAGACTGCTCTTGGCCGAGCTTGCGGTGTCTCTCGACCTGTCATCGCTGCTTCCGTCACTACCAACGAAGCTAGGGAGTTGAATGCTCAGATCCAGGCTGTAAAGGTGAGTCAAACAGTTCACCGTAAATAATACTATTGTGTGAGGGTGAATGGCAAGATGGGGAGGCGAGCTGGAGCTGGAGCTGGAGCGTAGGTGCAAGTCGTGCAGACCGGTCGACCGGCTGACCGCAGGGAGCTGGAACGGAATCTAGGTTATGACTGTCATCGAAAGCCTGAATCGTAGCTGACTTATGTTTTACTTGATCCATAGAACGAGATCGAGAAGCTCCTCATCTAAGCATCTCAATATGCTGAAGTCGCTTGAGCTCGTAGCTCGGGTTCGCTGAGAAATGGACCTGTTGGACTTTGGATGGAAGGCGTTGGTCAAAGGATAGGTGTCATTAGACTTTAAGTAGTACTGATGCACATACATGGGATGTTCAAACTAAGACAATAAATTTGTAATCGTCAGAGGGCTTGAAGACCTCACTGCAGCATACTGCAATTTTCCACACACCAGCACCAAACGCATGCGTAAAAGATCAAATGACAGCTGTACTGCATCTTCGCCAGGTCAGGCAATATACGTTGATTATGCATCGGCTAAGCTATTCGAGATATGGTACAACACGACAGAAGCAGATAATTTACAACACTCACGATGAGATATACAGTGGTAAATAGTATAGCTATGAAGTATATATACGCAATGTTTCGCGCTCGCTGCCTGAGTGGACTCCTGCAGCCATTCCTTCGTAGACCGGCCAGTGCCCCCTGTCTCCCTCTCATCATAATGGTACGCAATCATCCCTCGGATATGATTCGGTAGGAGACTAAGCCAGCTCGCCAAACTGTCATTGACCTTGAAACCTTCTGCCTCTGGACAGTGCCGATCTGCCCTTTACTCATCCCTCAACTTGATTCGTTCGCTCCTCTCTGCAACACCCCTTTCTGTCCTTCGACGCTTATCGCTCTCATAAGCTTTAAAAGTCTCTTCAGCATCTTCGTTGATCCTCCATCCATCAGTCGGCAATCCCTCCTTCTCCAACTCCTTCCTCCACAGAGGTAATGTGGGTTCCCATAATGGATGCACATTGGTCGGATCTACAGGACATGCCCATGTGTTTCGGTCAACTTCACCGTAGCTTGACGGGATATTGGTATGTTGGTTCTCGAACATGGCAGGGGAGATATCGATGAATGAGAGAACGTCTGGATATTGAGAGCAGAAAGAACGGAGAGATTCGTTGAATTGATTGGTCATGCGGACTCGGATCGGTAATGTACATAAGGGCGGATCGTGCTCCAACAGAGTAAGAATCGGCGTTTTACCTGGAGGAGAGGAAGGTGAAGCAGCAGGAGAGCCAGAGGAGGTTTTACCTACAACTGAGGAAGGCGATAGGGTTGGGAAATCATCTGTAGTAGCCGTTGTCGAAGCTGATCTGGCTGTACCCAATGAATCGAATAGCGTAGAGTTGTTGGACGAGGAGGAAGCTGATGTAGGCGGTGTATCGTCACGACTTGGCGATGAGAAAGGACGAAGGAGCGATCCGGGATTATCCGAAACGTTCAGAGTCGACAACCCGACTTCCAAGTCATCATTAGCTCTTCCTCCTGGCAGCTTGACATTTCTAGGTGTCGGCGATCCATCTCCGTGACCATTGGCATCATGTAAGCCATTCCCGCTTTTAGCCCAAGGCGTCCTTGATCCGCCTTCCCTATCTTCTTGAGCCGAAGCCGATGCTGATGCTGAAGCGCGGTCAAATGCTCTTTGAGCTTTCTCGTGATCCTCCTCTAGCCTCTCGACGTATTTCTCAGGGATACGAGGCAAGAGCTCGTCCTCGACTAGAGGCGGTAAAGCAGCGGCTATGAGCACTTTTGACGGCGGCGGCAACTTTCGTCTTGCTGGACCAGGTGATGATACTGCTGTTGATGAATCCGCTTCAGAGGAGCGGTGTTGTTGCGCGTTCTCGGATAATCGTTTTCCTACAGGACCATTGATGATTTCTCGTTCCAACCATGTGGTATAAGCCTTGATGACGTTCTCGACAAAGGCTTCCGGTCCAAGGGCGGGACCTTTCGCCGAGTTTTCGGTAGCTGTAGCAAGTACGTTGGATGGTCTTCTTGAACGACCCTCTTTGTCCTGCGCCGGTTCTGAAGGTGTCTCGTCATCATCTTCATCGGCGGCAAGAGCAGAAGTATCGCTCGTCGTGCTTTCCTTGGCGGATGATTTGGCGGACAGGGATGATATCGGCTTGTTGGCCAATTGCCAGAGATAGTTGATCTGCAGGTCCACCTATGATTCAAAATGAAGTATCTCGTCAGCTTCTTCTCGGCACACGCACAAAAGCGATTCCTCAGATAGCTTACATTTCCAAATATCAGCAATGCCCATCTCCCGCTCGAGGGCATATACGCGTGCGGCGGCGGCGCGAGAAGGTGGTTCAATATAGGTACCAAATCCCTCGAAACTTGCTTGATGGAGTTTGGGTTGTTCAGGCCCTGTTCCGATCGACCATTCGAAGATCTCACGTCAGCTTTTCATGCTCAACCGATAAGCTCTGGCCACCTCACTTTCGCTGAAGACCCCTTGAATGTCTGCACTTTGATACAATCCTCCGTGAGCAGCTTGAATGGCCCTACAAAGCTATCCCCATATACATAAAGATGGGGCGAAGTGGAATATCCATTCGGCCCTCCTCCGAAGGAATGCGACGATCGACTCCTGTTACTATCTGAATTTCCTTCTCTGCCTCCCGTAAGACCGTAGGATCTTCTTGAAGAATTGGGGGAGCCTATTGACTCAAAGTGAGAACGTCCAGGATGCGATATTCCGTTCCCATTACGAGTCGGCGTATAATTTGAGCCTGAGCTTGGACCGCCACCATTAGTTTGGTATGAGCTAGGATGAGGGGCCGATGATGACGATGACCATGGTGTCCTGGATGATGATCTGTTAGGAGCGGACGAGTAGGCTCTTGAGCCGCTGGGTGGGGTGGCGGGCGCTTGAGAGGAGGAAGGTCCAGATGCGAGGGCTGATGAAGATGGAGTCGAGGCGGGTCGGTTTCGGAGATGAGGAGGAACGTAGACGCTCTTTGTTGGGGTTGAATTGGTCATGCCGGCGGAGATACTCTGACGCAGGGAAAGAGAGAGGGATATGAAGTGATCTGAACCTGTTGGTGAGTTGTACAGACTATCTGAGTTGTTGAAGATGTAAATGTGAATGTAACAATACACGAAGATTTATGCTTCAAGTTGATTATTTTGATTATAACCACGACCAGTGAGTGAGTGAGTGAGTGAGTGAGTAAGTGCGGTCATAACCCGCCTGATTGTAATCCTGATAACAGTAACCCCAGCGATTCCAACGGATCCGGGATCTGTCAGACGGGTAAAAGGAAAACGTATATAAGTAGTGCACCTTTGTGACATAGCGTATCGCCACTAACGGAATTTTCAGTAGCTAGCTAGGTGACTTTGATCGCTCGTCACCGCCTGACTGATGATTGCATTACATTGCATTGCATCGAGAATGTCCGGCTCTTACCTCTGCGTTTCATCTTCAAAAAAGAATCTAGCCTGTTTTCGCTCTCTCTTTAAAAGAAACAAAGGACAACAACAACAACATCTCTCATCCGCATCATTGCTCATTCAGCTTAGCACATCACACATCACACTAAGAACCAAGCGCAATGTCATCTTCCCCTCTCCGAATCGCAGGTGCGACCGCCGCCGTCGCTCTGACGGGTCTCGTAGGATATGCCGTCTACTTTGATTATATGAGGAGACACTCATCAGAGTTCAGGAAGGGTCTCAGTGAGTATACAATTCGGGATCTTACCAACAGCAGGAGCGACGACTGGTGGACCAAGTGTTGGATAGTGTAATCCAACCGGGGCTGGATCGAGCGAGGAAAATGGAGCTCCTGCAATCATGCGTACTCTTCAATATCGAAGAAGGATTGAGGACGACGTAAATGAAAGGCTTGCAATAGCTTACTGATTTGGGTTATTCGCGTTTCTTTTTTCCAGAGAAGCAACACAAGAAGCTTGCTGCCGCCGCTGAGGCTCAATCAAAGGCTGACAAAGAGAGGAACTCCAAGGTGAGTCTAAACGTCTTCCTCCCTTTCTCCCTTCATCTTCTTCCGCAACGCAGCATACCCATCTATTCGCATTAAAATGCGAATGGCCGAACCCCTTCCTTGCCCATAACATGAAATGCTTACAATGTCTATTCACGTGATTCTATAGCTCCTCCGAGAAGCTCTCGCCGAGATCCAAGCTGAAGCCCCTCCTACGTCGCCTGAGCAACAAGAAGCCTACTTCCAAGAACAGGTCGCGGAGGGAGAGAAGCTCGCTGTTCTCGGACCTGAATACCACGTCAAGTCTGCTTCCCACTTCTACAGGGCTTTGAGAGTCTACCCTCAGCCTCTTGAGCTTCTCGGCAGTGAGTAGACTCTTTCGCACCCTAATAATACTCGCCTTCTTTCGTTCGCTTTCTTCGCTTTCATACTGTTTTGGGTCGGCCCCTTTTTACGGTGTCCTGTCATGGGCGCCGTTCTCACCATAGCCTGCTAACCCTTTCAATTGTCCACCTTATCGACAATATCCCTTCCGACCTTGCGAGAGCCCTGATTGGACGAATCGCTGACTCCTTTATTCTCCTTACTCCCAGTCTACCAGCGAGTCGTACCGCCCCCCGTCTGGGCCCTCTTGATCGAGCTCACTTCCCTCACCGCCGGCGGTATGGGTGCGGGCGCCGGTCCGGCCGGACCAGGAATCGGCGCTGGATCAACCGCCACCCCCGAACAGCCTCAAGCTTCCGTAGCTGATATTGACGATGCTTCGCCCGTTGGCGGAGATGCGCCTAGCCCCAACTCTGCTAGTCAGGGAAGCGGTACCGAATGGGAGAAGGTCAGCGAGGAGGCTGCTTAAAGTGTGTGATGGAAGTTTAAGAGAGGAATAAGGAGCGAGGACTTTGCAAGATGGAGATTGAGGGTGCAAGATGGAGATTGAGGGTAATAGAGGATTCAATAGTGGGGTGGAGACGGGCGACGTAACGGATAAGACGTCTGCCAGCAGCGAGGGATGAATAATGCGGATAAGCAGGCAAGAAGAGTGCGTGCTCGGGATAGAGTGGATGTAGAGAACGATAAATCGGTGGGAACGGGGCTCGTGGAGGTGAGGCCGCTATCGGCAGAACGGGGGAGGTGAGGTGAGGTTTCGCACCGCGTTGTCCCATCGTTGGCATCGTTGCCCGTTCTCATATATCCTCCTTTGCACTCGGATGCCATCTACCATTCATATAAGTCTGATTCCCAGTTTATACGATACGAGTCTCGATTTGATACGAACAGTTTTGGTCTTGGTCCGTACAAATGACAAATGCACAGCTCATGTATCAATCTATCAAACAAACTCGCCATCAGTTAAGGGTCCGAGCTGCCATCATGCGTGATTTGCATTGCACTAGCTTTCTACCTTTCTGCTCGCAGCAAACATGATTTTGTGCAGGTTCGATATGTATACGTACTTTATGCTGAAGTGAGGAATGCTTGAACTGTTCACAAATCAACAAAGTTCGGTGCGATACGCAATGCGGCGATGACCGCCAAGAATGGGCTTGGCACGGCACAGCAGCAGCAGCAGCAACAGCAGCAACAGCATTGGGAGACGTTTGTTGACAGCTGCAGCTGCGACATGTGTGCAGCTGTAACCTCGGGCTCTCTGCTGACATCTCCGACCGGCGACGGTAGGTGTAGATCAAGACTGCGCTATCTGCGAGTTTCCTATGAGGCACTCGTCACTGCATCGCATTCATACCTTGATCTGAATTTCGAGTATACAACGAGTTACAAAGAAACGAATGACCGCGAATCCTTCGACCGGTCTGACCGATACTCAACATTAGTCAATTATATTGACTTCGCCCCTTCTTTCCCCAACTCATTCTCTCACATCACTACGTATTGAGCACCCCGCTCATCCTGATCCCGAGTTCCTAATCAGACACTCGCTGTTATTCCGTCCGACTACAGTTAACTGAGTACAGTACGAAAGCAAACCGTACCTCTCGCTCACATTCGGCTGACTGATCACATCAGCGGTATAATCTACCATTATACCGATATATCATCTTATCTTCAGAAAATAAGTAGATTAGATTTACGAAACGAAACGATTCGATTTGATTCGATCTGATTCGCCATGGGGAACTGTTTCTCCGACCCTTCGAAACCCCACAAATCCCAAGGACAAGGACAAGGACAAGTACTAGGCTCAGGACCGGCACGTCCCAATAATGCGGCATCAGGTAATTCACAGGCGTCAGCAGCGGGACAAGGTGGATCGACGATAGGAAGGAATTCAGCGCCGCCTAGAACGCTTGGAGGTGGATCGACAGTTGGAGGAGGAACAGAAGATCCTAGGGAGAGGGCTTTGAGAGCTGCTGAAGAAAGGGCAAAAGCTGTGAGTGCGCTCTGTATCCACTAAAGTCCACTGAGCATAAGGCTAGGCGGATACAGTACGATCCCACTGTTGGTGGGCGCGTCGCTCGTACGGTGGCATGTATGCCCATTGACGTGAAATCGCGTTGGATAGTATCTCGAGCTGAGGGGCAGCTAAGAGAACCGTACAAGATGCTGTTGCTGACGGTTCAACCGATCACTCTACTCGTACCGATCATCCTATCGGCGGATCCCCGTACCCTGTCCATCGTTCATCGATATCAACTACACCGAACCCAATTCGCTTCTGACACAACACTCAATCCTCACACCGAAACGCCCTACCTACCTACCTTCCATTTTGGCCGGCTGATTGACAATAGGCTCAAGGAAAGGGCGTCAACGCATCAAATCCGAAGGCGGGCCAATTATCAGCCAAATTAGCAGCTGAGAATAGGAAGGTATCATCTCCGAATCAAAACGATGAGCGGTTGATGGTGAGTCTGACCTCCGATCCCGACTCAACTGTAGAGGCAGGCTTTGGGCCGGCATCGGTCATCGTACTTTGTGTTGATGACTGACGACTGACGACTGATGGCTGATGGCTGATCCTTGATCATGTATCTTATGCGTGATTTGTATCTACCTCAGGATAAGGGCCAATGGAATTAAGAATTGAGAACAACCAAACAATCAGAATCGACACTGATCGAGTATCTGTGACTAGGAAGGAGGAGTCCAATCCCTGCAAATCAAACTGTGGATCCTTAACGGGTTCAGGAGGATCTAAGTTTCGATACAGGTCATAAATGGGTGAAAACGATGCTATTAGTCTTAAGTTGTACTGTATGTGTTCGTGTCCGCGTTCGTAGTCGTGTCTGAAGTAATGTGATGCAATACCCCTATACCATGCTGTTGAAAAAGCTGTCATGTATTGAAGCTCTTGTCCAGACCATCCAAAGGTATATCAAGACGAATCCCCCGGAGATTCACGAGGCTTGAATATCATATTGCACCTTTTCGCACGAGCACCCACTGATGTACTCTTATCGCGTACGTTCTGAGCTAGCCGTGGTCTTCCTTGTAGATACAATTGACTAAACGACTCGTTGCGTCGTATCTCGTAAAAATCAGAGATCTTGTGACTGCCCCTTGCTTCTCAACGGCGTTCAAAGGACATCGCAGCATCCAGGAAAGGAAAGGCATGGCCTAGGCGTCTACACGAGGAAAGTAGAGCCTTCAACATCGTGCATCATCGCATGGTTCTTCTGGTTTGCTCCTTTTTGAAGCCATCACACTGTTTCTTTATCTTTATCATCCGGCCGGGCCTGGTCTTGCCGAGTCAGTCAGTATCTTTGGGGCCAGCTTTTGTGAATAGCCTCGGCGGAGCTTGAAGATAAGTCCATCCATCCTTTGGGAGAAGGCGGGTAATGAAACGAGCAAGAGACGCAAGCGAAAGGACAATCCTTGAACGAACGCGATAGTAGACTTGTGTGTATACAAGTTCAGGTCTGTGATAGTGCGATAAACGTTGCAATAGGCAATTTCCAAAGCCAAGCATGTCAAAGGATGTTGAGGAAGATAAGGTCTATAGGACGCCTTGTCTTGCAGTATGTATATAAAGCAGAGCAACCGCTACTCTATCGTCGTATATTCCTGTCACTTTGATCATTGGTTTCCATACTTCAGAAGCTTACATACCCAAATTCAATTACCAGCTAATCCATCAATTCGCTTCAATTGACCTGATTGAAACTGCCAAGAAGACAACAAAGGTCACAAGCGCAATGGCAATAGCATACGAAAGGTGAGTCACGTCGAGTTTCGCTTTTGGTTTCGCTTTCATGCGCATCTCATACATTCCTCGTCTTGTGTACGGGGTGTGTGGTCGTATGGTTGGTTGGATGGATTACCGAACCGGAGCGTGCGGAACTGTCTTCCGGGCGGCCGGTCCAATTCCAATTTCAATTCCAATACCGGCTCATAGCCGTAGCTATAGCTTAAACCTGGTCGGATGACCACAACACATAACCATGACCACCTACGGTTTATCTGTTCATTCCTTTCCCTTCTACCTTCTCATCACTCTTATTAGACACATCATCATATCGCTCTCTCAAACTCATACTTCTTACTGAGCCACTTCTGGACCATCGCTTTCCTGCTCAGTCTCAAATCACACATCCAATTTATTCATTGATATACCATCGATCAGCTATTTCTTCTGCTTCTCTGCTTCTCACTAGGGCTCGTTGCTAAATACCCGAAACGGGAGATTGTAATCCGGTCATCACCGCATTCCTAATCACATTCTAAAGGTTTGTAACCACCCCCCTCCCCTCGATCTGATCTGACTGTATTTTCAATTTCAATCCCTTAAACTTGTCATTCTAATATTCGACTCATCCTGCCAGCTGGGGTAAATAAGCGAATGCTTATTTCATCTGATCTTAGCGAAGCATATGCTGCATATGCTATATCGTGTTCCTCATTAGTCTAGCCTCGATAACTTCTGGTTCGGTCTGACTTGGACGAGCTTTCCTCCCACATAACCAGCCCGTTTTCTGCTTCTTCTTGCCGTTTTATCCATACTATTCTTCTATTCTGCAGAAAGGCCGGGAAAAGCGATCATAGCTGATCTTCTTTGAACACATTTTAACTCTCAAACTTTCGACTCACTCGATCGTCATTCAACTTCGTGAACACTCTCTCTCTCTCTCGCTCTTGCCAAACACCAACTGTACTGTCCAACGACAACTTCCATTCGATGGCTTCTTTCCGCTCCTCTGCTCGATCGCTCAGCAGATCTCTGAAAACCACTTCCTCAACTACCCCCTCCATCACTACACGATCGAGAAGGCTACATACTACGATGCCGTCCCGAGCTCCCGCATTGAACCTCAAAACCATCAATCCTGCCGTCCTCGACGTGCATTATGCCGTTCGAGGTGAAATCGCTCTCAAGGCTGACAAGTACACTCAGATGCTTGCCGATCCAAAGGAGAAGGATTCCTTGCCTTTCAACCACGTCGTCACTGCCAATATCGGTAATCCCCAACAACAAGGATTGAATCAGGTCCCCTTAACATACTGGAGACAGGTCATTTCGTTGCTTGAGAACCCCGCGTTATTTGAGGAACATCTCGATGTCATCAAGCAGATATACCCTGAAGATGTGATCGAGAGGGCCAAGAGCTTGTATCAGGAGATCGGCAGTGTAGGAGCGTACACGCTTTCAAAGGGAGTGTTGCCGATTCGAAAGAGGGTGGCCAAGTTCATCGAGGGTGAGTGAGACTGTGTAACCAAACTAGGGCCTTATGCTTCTTCACATGGCTTTTCGCATCCTGCCATGGATTCTAGCTGACAATTGCGCATAGAACGAGACGGATACCCCGCTGACCCCGAGTCGATCTACCTCACCGCCGGTGCATCTGCCGGTCTCTCCTCGACGCTCGGCATCGCCCTTCAACAGGGAGACGGCTGTATGATCCCCATCCCCCAATATCCCCTCTATACCGCCACCCTCGCTTACCTCAATGCCAAACCTATCCCATACTACTTGTCCGAGGCCAACGATTGGTCGATGGACCACGAAACTCTTCTGAAAGCTGTCGAGGAGGCCAAAAAGAAGAATATCCCCGTCAAGGCTCTCGTCATCATCAACCCCGGAAACCCTACTGGCGCTTGTCTGTCGCACGAAGCGATGGAAGCCGTTGTCAACCTGTGTTATGAGGAAGGAATCGTACTCATGGCCGATGAGGTGTACCAGACCAACATCTACGATCCCGCTCACCGACCTTTCACCTCTTTCAAGAAGGTCCTCAAGAGCATGCCAAAGGAGATTTCAGAGACGGTTGAATTGATCTCGTTCCACTCCATCTCAAAGGGTGTCAGCGGTGAATGTGGTCGACGAGGCGGTTACTTTGAGTGCGTCAATATCAGCGACGAGGTCATGGAGCAGGTATACAAGATGGCGAGTGTGACGCTTTGTCCCCCGGTTTCTGGACAGGTGAGTAGTAACCCCTTTCGAGTCATGTCCATATCACCCAGCCTATGATCTTCTTGGCCACTCGTCACGACCCTGTCTCTCACCGAATTATCACTCAGCACCTTGCTGATCCGATTTTACTTTTCTGCTCTTTCCGCTTAGATCGGTGTCGACCTCATGGTTTCGCCGCCTAAACAAGGCGAGCCCTCTTACGAGAAGTGGAGGCAAGAGACTTCATTGATCCACGAGAACCTCAAAGAACGATCATACCTCATGGCGGACCATTTCAACAAGATGCCCGGTGTTTCATGTAACCCTGCCGAAGGTGCCATGTACCTCTTCCCCAAGATTCAGATGCCTCAGAAGGCTATTGACGAGGCTAAGAAGAGGGGTAAGGAGGCAGATGTGATGTATGCTCTTGATTTGCTGGGTGAGTGCTGTTCCACCATTGTTTAGTCTGTCTGTTCCCTTGTCAGCACATTTTCCATCAACCTGATCAGCGCAATGCGTCGTTTCTCATCAGGATTAATCAGTATTAGATAGCTGATGTTCTATGGCTGTGTTTGTTCAACCGCTATGTAGACGCTACTGGTATTTGTGCTGTCGCTGGGTCGGGATTCGGCCAAGAACCAGGAACGTATCACCTGCGAGTGACCGCTCTGTGTCCTGAGACTGCCGAATTTGTGGGTCGATTCGAGAAATTCCACAGGGAGTTCTTGGACAAGTACAAGTAGGAGTAAGCGTGCTTGCTTTGGCTACAGTACTGGTGCAAAAGATATTGTGTATCACATTCCTGGCTGGGTTTGGTTCGGTTTCCTCATGCTCATAGGTACAAGACTGGAGAATGAAGTGTTGTATATAGGAGTCTATCAAATGAAGGTTTGGTTTTATGCCATGCAATGCCATGCATCGATGGCATCAATGACAAGATCTTAGGAATTCAATCCAGATGCGATGAAGAATGAAATCCCTTGGATCGTACAGAATCTATGATACGATCTGGCGTAGTGGACCTGATCCTGCTTTCCGGGTCATTAGACTGTATCGATTCCACACGACACGCACGTAGTGATCTAGAATTGACGTTGACTTGTCTTATGTTCATAAGGGCACATGAGCAGAACACCTGACTGTGCTTTAATCCTTCTCCGATACTACGGCGGTCATGACGGTGATGCTGCAAGGTAGATCGATTGGGTTAGCGTGATCCCAATACCAAATACCACTGTACTATCCTTCCATCCTTTCCGATGTGCCAGCAGCGCAAGCAGGCTGTCAAGGACTTATCATCATCGGGATTGAGATTTGGAGTTGGGCGAAAACTTCTATACTCACTCATCCACTTTCCCACCCTTAAACTTCCACTGCGGTACTTCTCTCTTTGCTTCAATTTCAAAAGGCGTTTTCCAACCTTTACCACCCTCTTCTTCACCCGTACGAGCCATCGCCATCCGACCGTATCCTACCAGGATATCAGCAAGGAGTCTGGCGTATTCTGCATCTCGTTCGGTGGGCGTTAAGTGAGAGTTGATCTCGGACGAGAGGAGTTGGTTTAGAGATGCTGAGAGAAGGGGAAGATGGGCTGTAGGTAGGTTGTCTGATAGGCCGTCGGTCTGTCACCCATACGATATGGTACAATATGAATGTAAATTGATTGACAACATTATCAGCTCGGTCCAGTATGTGCAGCACATGGCAGGGTTGATGGACGAAGGTGGTATTGAAACCTCGTTGTTGTGTTTTTTTCTGGGGGTTTGAGAGCGAGATAGTTCACTCACGAAAAGTATAACGACGTCGCCTGCCTGAACCTCAAACTCTCGGATCTCGGCATTGGCGGGACTGTCGTGTATGATCCCGTTCTGCCTCATTTCAGGTGGGACTTTTGACAGTTGCAGCTATTGCGACAAAGCAAACATGGAGAGAAAAAGGTCAGCTCGTTTTCAGCCAACAAGCATACAAGCATACGATGGTTTGTCTTGGACCGACTCTTCTGTTGAAGTGATGTCACGTCAATTCAGATGAGGACGAACCCAAACTCAAACTTACAGGACAATTGAAGAAATGCGTTTGGGGCGATGAAATGAATTTCACTTGATCTTCCCTCATGATCGCGTAGCCTGAATCGCCAAGGCTGCGAAGCGACCCAAAGAGATTTAGATCAGCCAAGATGACTGATGGGATACTATACGCTGCGAGTTACGGCCAGCACCATCCTCTTCGGGACAACAGGCTGGAAAAGAAAAGGACCAACCACTCACTTGACGAAAGTCGCATCGCCTTCCTCACCCAACCTCGTGCCTACAAAAGTCGCTCCTCCCGCTCTGACACGCTTATCGTCCAACACAGCCTTGTAAGCTTTATGCAGTAGTTCTTGCGGCGTAGACGAGTTGAAGTGCCTCGCCGAGTTGGCATAGTGATAGCAAAGCGCTTGGGAGAATAGGGAGGGATCGGCCTTGTCGGACCAGCCGCCTACGCCGTCGGATAGGTTGAGGTGAAGCTGTGGGCAGAGGTTTGGCTCATCGTATCAGCTTTCCACGATTCTTTTGCGTGTGTTTGCGTAAGCTCCGGCGATGTGTCTCCCGAGGAGTAAGACAGGAAGATTAAAAAGATCAAGAGTATGGTGTCGGAAGATAGAATAATAGATATAGGCGATTATGATTGCCTCTTTGAGCACGACCTGACTTGCAACCAAAAGGTGTACAGGCAAAGCTTCGAAGGTGCAAACAATGACCAAGGTCACTACCTTCCAATGTTCCGCCCTTGGCACTGTACACTGTGCAGCAAGGATCGACGAGGTGAACTCACATCATTGCCCACGTTCTGTACACCAAAGAAATCTTCACCCGCACCCCACTTCTTCACCCTCTCCCTAGTCTCCTCCGCCCATCCTCCCTTTTCAGAAGACTTGAGCTCCCCTCTTCCAGCAGGAAGATCCATCATCTCTTCTACCCACCTTCCAATCTCACTCGGTCCATTTTTTCCATTTGACCCCTCTCTCAAGCTAGAGCTGGAACTTGAGCCCGATCGTGCATAAGGTAAGAAACCGTACGGTTTTGCTTTTTGACCTGGCGGTATGAAAGGCGGCGAGTCTTTGGAAGCGTACGATAACCCTAAGCTGTAGCTGTATAGCGATGAATGCGGATATAGAGGAGTTACTGTCGCTGAGGCTGCTGATACACTCGAAGAGGATGATGATGATGAGGGCGAAGAGGACGAGGAGGAGGAGGAGGAGGAAGAGGAAGAAGAGGACTGGTTTGATCGCTTGAAGAGAGCGGTGGATCGGGGTATTGACCGACCGAGCTTAGTATGAGTCGGCAAACGAGCAGCGCGTAGTAAAACCATCTTGACTAGTGCCCGTGTCTTTGATCTCACCGCGAGGGTATACAGCTGTAAAGTGAGGGAGGCGAAGAATGACGCATTGCAGCAAGAATCCTATCTTCAACAGGACATGCTATTTGCTATTTTGCTATTTTGACTGTGGACTTTTGGCGAAGGCGAGCGCAACTCTCCTCTATACTCCTCGCTCATGAATCCATTTCCGGCGGAAACGTTTATCGAGCGCTTCGACATCTATTGCAACAACAACATGATATGATACGATCATTCATCGATTCTTATTCTCATTCTCATTGCGAAATGAGATTATACCTAGGAATGAATGGCTCATCGCCCACCAGAACATGGATGGGACATGAAATTTGATTCACTACTCATGCTCCGAGAACCAGAATCGATATAGACATTCTCCTCGCTTTTCGTTGCCCATCGTCCATCGTCCTTCGTCTATCGCGTCCCGATATAGCACTCCATCTTCGATGCCTATGAACCTGCAATATGGTGAACGGAATAGTGTAAAAATTGTACGCGCTGCGCCGAGTGATAAAGGTCACCATCAGCATCAGCATCAGCATCGCTTCCCAAGCGGTCTCACTTGTCAAGTTTCAAAATGAGGTAAAAAGGGTCCATTGATTGATTAATGAAACCTGAAGCTGATCATGAACGATGATCAGCCAAAGAAAGGATGGGGGATGGCTGGGAATTGGGAATTGGGAATGCTCATAATCATAATCCTTTGTGTGTGCTCTGTTGTCTGGTATTCTTTGTGTGTTGGGTCGAAGCGCAACTACAGTACTTCGTGTGGCGTGTGAGGGATACCCCGCCCACACTATGTTATCTTATCCCTTTCATTGGATGATGCAACGATCCAAGGATCCGATCCAACAATTAACGATCAACGATCAACATGGATAAAGTGTCATTTCCAATAGCACTAGACTTTGACAAAGGTCTCTGCTCTCTGATACTTGATGGCATCACACATCACACATCACACATCACACATCAAATTCCACACAGCCCCTTTCGCACTCGCACTCGCACTCGCATTCACTTACCCATTCACTTACCCATTCAACGCACTGACAGCAGACTAAAGACTAGTGTAGCGCAGGGTATGTATGTATGAGCCGATTGGGACAGCATCAGCATCGGACTAATGTCTGCCTGAAAGAACACGTCGCTCACCTCTCAGCCACCGACCCAGCTTCCCATGTTACGAGTAACATGCCCCAGACCTCACTCTTTAAACGCCGACTAAATCGATCTTGATATTGGTCCTTATTTGATCGTGTGCTCGAGTACAGCCTCTTTCTCATCATCTCTGTCTACCACTCTACTCTCCCCATTACCGCCTTTCTTACCCTCCCTTCTTCGTCGTCATCACCCATCCTCCTTCTTCTTCTTTCAACCTCTTCTATCATTCCCATCCCTTGTCCGTCATCATCATTCAGCCTTCCGCCCCATTCGCGTATTCTGCATCCTGTCAACACTGCCAAGAGAAAACACGTCTCTTATAACTATAATTAGAAGCGTAGAAAAGAAGGTGGATATACAGTATAATCACAACAATAAACCCGACTCGTCACCAGCTAATCAATTTAGACTACAAGATTACAAGTGCCCCACTAGTCCCTCTTACCCGTACCCAAGACTACATACATCCCTTCTTCTAAACAATATAATTGTCCAAGTCAAGTCAGCCTCTCTCCCTCAATCAACATGCTCACCCTCTCCCACCCTCTCCCGCTGACCCTCTTCGTATCCCTGCTATGTTCATACTTCGTCATCGCCGATGACCTTTTCATTGGCTGTGGCGATGAGTTGATCGACTATGAGGTGATCTTCACCACCCCATACAAGAGCGTGTGTTATGTGAGTACTCGCTCCGCCATGGTTGTGTGTGGGTCGGTTTTATTCTCTTCAGAGCCGGGCTGATGCTGATACTAATACCTTACATCATCACCCTCGAACTGTCCAACTCCGATCTTCCGATTTGAAATGATAACGATCTCACCTGTTTCTCATCCCGATTGCCTCGCAGACAATGTGTAAAGCTCGCTCGTACGATTATTACACCCATCGAGACTATGAAGGGGAGGGAGAATGCATGTGTTACACGTATCCTCCCAATGCGGGAGCGTACATAGCTGGCGGTCCTGATAACTGTGGTGATGATGAGATGCAGGTGGGTTACAACCGTTTCTCCGCGTGAGGCGTAGAGAACTGTCTACACTGGCAATTTACGGCTGCCATGAAGAAAACCCGAGTCGCTGATCATATTTTCTGGACCTTCTATCGCAACACTGCTATCCCATGTTGTCCACTGTTGCTCCCGGAAAAACACTTCCCGCTCGCACCGCCTTGCCTGTCACCCATACGATCACCTCGTCATACCGGTTCACTCTCGCTTGTCGGGTTGCTTTCATCATTACTCTGCACTGCACTGCACCGGCACTCCTTGGCATTTGCAGTACAATATCATCAAGTCCAGCTGGAGCTTCAAAGGGTGTTATCCCTGGTTTAACATGACCATGACACCGAGCGATTCGTTCAAAGCTTGCATGGATGGTTGTACGACCGATGAAGTGGCTATCGCCCAACCTGTGAGTACTTGAGTATTGAGTACGAGTAACGAGGAAACGTAACTTCCATCTGCAAAACCCCAGGCTGGCTTTTCCACGACTCCACGTGCTGTAAAGTGACTGTGCGCCCTCATGTCAATTTCACTTACCAATGTCGTTGATTTGCGCTGGGGGGGGCTCTTGCTAGACCGGGGATTTCCCTGGATACACCAATTGCGCTTGCGCGAAGAAGAGTGATCTCGTTGGAGTTGATCAAGGAGAAGGTGACTGTGATTATGAGCGCTTTTATGTGAGTACGAATACCGAAAAGAACACCAATTTGAATGCCCCGATGTCCCCCCCCCCTCTCACCGTGTCGTATCGACAGTGCGTTGGTATACTGGGCTGATCTTGTCCTTATACTGCACTCGTACCTTGCGCTATCAGGTATACACGCATGTTCCACGTAAGTTGTCGATTTCTTTCCCCCTCCGCGATTGCGATACTCGCCTTATCTCTACGCTGACAGCGGTTGGACAGCGCCCGTACCGACTTCAAAGAGGGCGAATAGAGCGCTGGCCATCGCTCGAAGACAGGCTTGGCAGCCTCGGGGGCCATACTGAATATGATTTCAGACGATCAGATCAGGAAAATGGACAGTAGGAGGGGAATTATGCTACTCAGGAAGGACAGTTGAGCATGATCAAATGATGGAAGGGAAGAACGGACATTAGTTGGTCGTTGTTAGTACCAAATCGGGAGGAAGCGATGGCAATACAGTATGATAGGTGATACATACTGTCATGGACAATCATAATCAGGTGAAGAACACGTTAGATACAAGATACAAACCAAGTATAATAATTACAAGGTCTTCCCATATCCGGACTTTTAGCATTGATTCACATACACGTTAGAAGCATTCAAGATAGGTTTATTCTGATAGATGCTCATATGTCAGAGTTCATAGAAATCAGTAAGACGCCGACCGGCCGCGCTGCGTATGGATCAAGAATGAATGAGTATGAGACGAATAGTATGTGAAGATGCTAGCTGCCTCGGAGGTCGCGATCGCGATTGAACGCGCAGGAAAATCAGAGTTAAGACGAGTCAGTCCATCGTAAGTTTGATCCTATTATAAGGTAGCGACAGATTGTTGCCTGATATTTATTGTGAGCTTCGCTTGGGATCGAAGCGAGCACGATAAGAGGGGATCGCAATCAGTTTTTTCCGGCATGTACTGTGCATGGTCAGTACTTGCATCTATCTCGAATGCTTTTAGCGCTGCCTTTACATCGATCGTACAGTAGGTGGTACCCGGAAAGCAGTGAGTGGCTTGAGATTTATTTTCCAAGAACCGTAGCTTGTTTTCCAATCCGGTGGAGGGCCTACCAAGGGGAGGAAGGATAGGTATAACCTGGTAACTTTGATTTTTTACCGCTTTGGATCTAGGTCGTACTGAAATGCTCCTATAGCTCACAGCTCACAGACTCACCATGCCCACCAGGTCGCTGGTCGAAACTTTTTTTTTTTTTCCAACAAATCGTTTGACTGCACGGGCACACTGGTAAAAATTGGAAAACACTTTTGTCACCTTTTATCTTTCAACCCCGTCACATCATCCCATCATTCCAAAGATATCACGATAAACCACCAATCACCCACAAGCCAATCATCAAGCACTAGCTCGGACATTGATAGCGCCGAGCAGCCCAAGCAGCCATTCGTTCCCTAGCCTGTGTATACTTGATACATTATTATATTATAAAAAAGGTAGACCCGAATCTCGGCGTCTACAAACCCCCTTGGACCCGTTTTCATCCATTTTAAAAAAGGCTTTGTTGCCTCGTGTTCAATCACTTTTCAACCCTAATGAGAATCACACGGTACATCGGTCATTCTCTCAGATCACGACCATTATCAACGTCAACGTCAACAACGACAACGACATCCCCGTTAGCCCGTATAGCTTTAGCTACTAGACCAGCAACATCAATCGCGTCTTCACGACTCGCTATAAACAACAACAGCATCGCTTCACCTAGATACTTTACAATCTCATCTCGCGTACAAGCAAAGATGGCAGACGTAGAAATGGGCGAGGCTGGAAAGGCCAAGATCATTGACGGTAACGCTATTGCCAAGTGAGCATTGTCGATTCTTCTTTTTTCCTTCATTCTCACCTCAATTGCCCTCCTACAGATACACTATACATCATACTTTATATCTTATATCCATACGCTTGCTTCTCAATGGGTAGCAGCCGTACTGAAACAATGTCTTTGATTTCTTGACCGCGCCGTTTTCAGGCAAGTCCGTGCATCAATCGGCGAAGCCATCTCATCCCTGCAAGCCAGCAACCCGACCTTCCATGCTCCTCACCTCGTCATCTTCCAGCTCGGTTCCAGCCCCGCTTCGTCCACCTACATCCGAATGAAGCTCAAGGCCGCCGAGGAGAGCGGAATGACCGTTGAGCACATCCAGATCCCTTCTGACAAGGAGTCGGGCGCTTCCGCCGGTACCGGTGTCAAGCGAGTTCTCGAGGCTGTCAAGAAGGCTAACCAGGACGAGAAGGTCTCTGGTATCCTTGTACAACTCCCCCTCGAGGGAGCTGGCAAGACCGAGGAGAAGGCCGTTGTCGACACCGTGGACGTCAGCAAGGACGTTGATGGGTTCCACCCTGAGAACATTGGTCTCCTCTCGAGCCGAATCGGAGAACCTTACTTCACCCCTTGTACCCCCGCCGGTTCTATCAAGCTCATCGAGTCAACCGGATTCGATCTCAAGGGCGCCAACGTTGTCGTCCTCGGTCGATCAGATATCGTCGGTACCCCCGTCTGCGCCCTTCTTCGAAAGAAGGACGCTACCGTTACTCAATGTCACTCCAGGACCAAGGACCTCGAGAAAATTGTCGGCACTGCCGATGTCGTTGTAGCTGCTATCGGCCAGCCCGAGTTCGTCAAGGGTGAATGGCTCAAGCCCGGCGCTATCGTCATTGACGTTGGCACCAACTACATTCCCGACTCCACCAAGAAGTCGGGCCAGCGACTTGTCGGTGACGTTCACTTCGAATCTGCTTCCAAGGTCGCTTCATTCATCACCCCCGTACCCGGTGGTGTTGGCCCCATGACCGTTGCCATGCTCATGAACAACACTTTCGAGGCTGCCAAGCGAGCTTGGTCCACCCGACGAGCTAAGCAGCTCACCCCTCTTCCCCTCGAGATCAAGGAGCAAGTCCCCTCAGACATTGAGATCGCCGTCGCCCAGACACCCAAGCCCGTCGCTCTCATCGCCGAGGAGATCGGTGTCCACCCCGACGAAGTCGAGTCTTACGGCAAGTACAAGGCCAAGCTCGAGCTCAGCATCCTCAACCGACTCAGCGACAGGAACGACGGTAAATACATTGTCGTTGCCGGTATCACCCCCACCCCTCTCGGTGAGGGCAAATCCACCACTACTATCGGTCTCGCCCAGGCCCTCGGTGCTCATCTACAAAAGACCGCCATCGCCTGTGTCCGACAGCCCTCTCAGGGCCCTACTTTCGGCGTCAAGGGTGGTGCTGCCGGTGGTGGTTACTCCCAGGTCATCCCCATGACCGAGTTCAACCTTCACTTGACCGGTGACATCCACGCCGTTACCGCCGCCAACAACTTGTTGGCGGCTGCCATCGACGCTCGAATGTTCCACGAGGCTACTCAGTCCGACAAGGGTCTTTTTACCCGACTCTGCCCCGCCAAGAAGGGCGTCAGGACCTTCTCCAAGCCCATGCTTGCTCGACTCCACAAGCTCGGCATCAACAAGACTGACCCTAACGAGCTCACCGAGGAGGAAGCTGCCAAGTTCGCTCGACTTGACATTGACCCCGCCACCCTCACCTGGAACCGAGTTCTTGACGTCAACGACCGATACCTCCGAAAGATCACCGTTGGTCAGGCTCCTACCGAGAAGGGCCACACCCGAGAGACCGCTTTCGACATCGCCGTCGCTTCAGAGGTTATGGCCGTACTTGCCCTCTCCAAGGACCTCGCTGACATGCGAGCCCGACTCGGCCGAATGGTCGTTGCTTCCAGCAAGGCCGGTGACCCTATCACCGCCGAGGACATCGGTTGTGCCGGTGCCATGGCTGTTCTCATGAAGGACGCCATCAAGCCTACCATCATGCAGACCCTTGAGGGTACCCCCGTCTTCGTCCACGCCGGTCCCTTCGCCAACATTGCTCACGGAAACTCTTCCATCATCGCTGACCGAATCGCGCTCAAGCTCGCTGGTGTAGAGAAGGGTGACGACGAGTCCCGAAACGGTTACGTTATCACTGAAGCCGGTTTCGGTGCTGACATCGGCATGGAAAAGTTCTGTAACATCAAGACCCGAGTTTCCGGTCTCAGCCCCAACGCCGTCGTTCTTGTCGCTACTATCCGAGCTCTCAAGATGCACGGTGGTGGTCCCGCTGTCACCCCCGGCAAACCCCTTGACGCCGTCTACACTCAGGAGAACTTGGAGTTGCTCGAGAAGGGTTGTGCCAACCTTGGCAAGCACATTGAGAACGCCAAGAAGTTCGGCTTGAAGGTCGTTGTCGCTATCAACAAGTTCTCGTGAGTAGTAAAGAACATTGTATAAATTTTCAGCATGGCTTGTGCATGTGGTCTATGGCTGACGAGTTAGTTGATTTGGTCTATAGCAACGACACCCAAGCTGAGATGGAGCTCGTACAGAAGTACGCTCTTGGTGTTGGAGCCGACTACGCCGTTCCCGCCGACCACTGGGCCCGAGGCGGTGAGGGTGCCGTTGAGCTCGCCAAGGCCGTCATCGACGCTTGTTCTACCCCTTCGACCTTCAAATTCCTGTACGACCTTAACCAGCCCTTGGTCAACAAGATTGAGACTATCGCCAAGGAGATGTACGGTGCCGACGGTATCTCCCTCTCACCCGAGGCTGAGGCTGAGATTGCCCGATACGAGAAGCAAGGCTACGGTGGCTTACCCATCTGTATGGCCAAGACTGCGCTTTCGCTCTCTGATGACCCAAGCAAGAAGGGTGTCCCCACCGGTTTCACTTTGCCCATCCGAAACGTCCGACTCAGTGCAGGTGCAAGCTTCGTGTACCCCCTCGTCGGTGACATGTCCACCATGCCCGGTTTGACCACCCGACCGGGCTTCTACGACATCGACCTCAACCCCGAGACCGGTGACATTGAAGGTCTCTTCTAAGCGAGTGATATTCTCAATCGCCCGGCGGTCCAGTATGATTGTTAGTTTTCTTTTGGTGTTTCTTCTTGTTTTTGATTCTCGTCCTTCCACACAGATACCCCCCCATCATGTCTTTTATCGCATTTGTACATAACTAGCATTTCAACTTGCATATATTTTCGAACCATTTTTCCCCATAATTAATTAATCTAAGGCATAGAATGGATAGATACAGGAGTCTGTAGAGTAATAAGAGAGTACTCGTGTGAATAGGAAGTAGTAGATTGCACATGCATATGCCTCAACGGCTGAACATAATCTATTGACCTGCCTGCTGCTGCCTGCTACAATCAATCTGTTCTAAGTACTGAGATCTCGTACGTTACGCAAAGTGAGGACCTGTCCGGTGAACCACGATCAGTGCCGAGTACTTGCGATCTGATATGATATTCAAAGTACCATCCAGTCCTCTGTGTCATACTCATTTGATAGCACGATGCGATGTATAAAAAGATAGTGATAGTAGCAAGATATGCATCTCTTCCTTTGCATTTCAAAACGTATTCTTCTTATTCACATATATATAATCTCTCTTATCCAAAAACCCCTCTAACGCCCAAATATACAAAACGTCGCGTCGCACGCTAACTGACACTACTACTGAAGATGGATGAACGGGGGGACATACGAGCCCTTTTGGTTTCTAGACACTCTAGTTGAGCTTCTTGCTGCCAAGTTGACCGCCGGTGTTGTCCTCCTTGGAGACTTCCAAGACGATTCGACCGGCAATCTTACCGGCTTCGAGGTCCTCGTAGACGCTGGGTAGAAACAAGAACGGATCGTCAGCATTTCGTGCTTTCACTGGGATCGAAAGCAACGGGATTACAGAAGGGTGAGTCAGAAAAGATTATCAGAGTTGACACTCACTCCTTGAGATCAGCGAGACCCTTCTGCTCAAAGATGACCTTGACCTTTCCAGCTCGGGCGATATCGAGAGCCTCGACGGCGTCTTGTCTCGTACCGACGTAAGAGCCCTGTACTCGGATAGACTTAAAGACGGTCCAGAAACCGTTAACACCGATATCGGCATCGGGCATACCGACACAGACGAGGGTACCGCCTTCTCGAAGGTACTGGATGGCCTGGGTGTATCCTGATTGATGAGCGGCGGTGACGAGGGCAGCGTGAGGTCCGGGGCCACCGGTAGCGGCCTTGACGTCGGCGACGATGTCCTTGGACTTCTTGAAGTCGACCCAGGCGTCAGCACCGAGTGACTTGACCATCTTCTCCTTGGCGTCTCCGGTGTCAATAGCGACGACCTTCAAGCCCATAGCCTTGGCACTAACGACAGAATAAGGTACGATTTCAGATATCAGCTACCTACACTGACCTTGATACGATGCACGTGCGTTGACCTGGTACTCACTATTGCACGGCCAAGTGACCGAGACCACCACCGGCACCGGGGAGGGCGATCCAGTCTCCTACCTTGGTGTTGGAGACTTTGAGACCCTTGTAAGTGGTGACACCGGCACAGAGGATGGAAGCGGCACCGGCAGAGTCGAGCTCATCGGGAATCGGGGTAACGTGGTTGGTGAAGGACACAACGTATTCGGAGAAGGTACCGTCTACGGTGTAACCGGAAAGCTTTACGTGGGGGCAGTCTTTAAGGGAAAGATGACAAGATATTACGTCAGTTAACCGATTTCAAGCATCATAATACTCCGAGGTTGCCGATGCGGCGCATCCAAAGAGCAAGGAATGCGGAATGTGGGATGTGGGATGTGGGAAAATACGAGAGGAAATAAGGGATTCAAGCTTGTTTAGTTCGGCCTAAGCGTGGGAGTTTATGATGACGAGAATGAGGGTTCGTGGGAACAAAGCATCGAGATGGCCCCCGCGTTGGAAGGGCGATGCACTGCGGCACTTGCACGATGCATGGTGCATGGTGCATAACGTATTTGCATACGTGGAAAGTAGTGGTAGGTCGACAACGATGTTTGAAGAAGGAATGCGGAGTGCATAGGTATGATGGAAAGGGAAGGTTGATGTACAGAGTCATGGTGCTGATGACGATGATCGTAGCAAGTAACGACGATGACACTCACTCATTTCGAAGCCTCGTCGACAGAACTCGCAGTTCAGACAAGAGTCGGCCATCCACTTGATACCTACTCTGTCACCGAGCTTGACTGGGGAGTTCTCAGTGTTCTCACCGATAGCGACGATGATACCGACACCCTCGTGTCCGCCGATGAGGGGGTTCATGGGCTTGACGGGCCAGTCACCCTGCTTGGCATGCAAGTCAGTGTGACATACACCGGTGTGGGAGATCTTGACGAGACATTCTCCAGGCTTGAGCTCTGAAGCTTGCTTGACAGGGTGCTCTTTTCGGACTTCGATGTCCTTGCCGATGGCGGGTACGACACAGGCAGTTTGGGTTTTGGGTACGGTGAATCCGGAAAGGGTAGACATTCTGTTTGGTGTTGATGAGAAGTTACGTCGAAGAGAAGGAGTAGATGATGGAGATGATGAAGAAGTGTTTGAGTATGTATGCTTATGCTTTGTTGTTTGGGAAAGTAAAACAAGAGGAGAAGAGATCGAGGTGTTGGAGCGTAACGAATTGATTGATATAGTCGCTCTCTTGGCGGTGGCCGTCGGGAGTGAACGGATGATTGAACCGGTGGAGTTGGTGATGACGGTCATCGTTGTGTGTTGTTTCTGTTGGGGAGATAACGGTTATTTGATTTCGTCTCGATGCGATTCCGGCCGGCTCAGCTCACCTTTGGTTAAGCGGTTGGCTATGCTCTGGTATGAATGCACACGGAGTAACTATGTTTGTCTGTATGTATGTATGCACAGGCAGAGCGATTAGTTGGTATGGGAAAGTAATGTGCGGATAGGAACGATTAGAGTTCCCTTACGTAGCGTAGCGCAAAAAAAAAGAAGGCAGAAACAGAAACAACAACTTGCGCTTCTGTACGTTCCGAGTTGACCCATATTTATGCATGTCTACGCAAGAGAACGGAACAGAGATCAGACATAAGACTTTGGTTGACTCAGTTTTGCTGTTATACTTACTGCCCTCTTTGACTCCGGAAGGTCCGCCAAAACACATCCGATAATCGGTTATTCTCATTAGCAGGGTGTCTGTTCATGGACGTCCAGGATATCCTGTTGATTTCTACGGAACAGGGAAGAGAAACAAGCAGCATCGCATCGCAGTTGCTGTAGGGGGTTAGCACTGGCCGCCTGTAGCGGCCCGCGTTTCCCCTGATGTAGTGTTCGACAGAAGAGGATATGGGACGGAACCGTCTGTTAAGACAAGACGAGAAGACGTCCTCGGTCTGTAAGACGCCAGCCACAGCAACAGCAACAGCAACAGCGAAAAGAAGCTGATCTCATTTTTCCCCCCTTTACCCTGAGAAAATCAGGGCTTACTGATCACTTTTTTGCCCTGAAAACTCACGGCAACAATTGCTGCTTAGCCCGATTTGGCTTTTTAACCGTGCTCCCCCGCTTTCGTTGCTGCATCCGGTTCGCAAACGGAGGAATGCGAGAGCAGCGCTATAATTGCGATGCGATACGGAACGAGATGCGGAGGTTACGGCTAATCCAATCCACGTTGACCCATCCTCCATCCTCCATCCGTCTAACTTACTAAGTTTGAGCCCCCTCCTCTCATCCGATTGGCGTGGCACATGCTTGCTCAAAGATCATTATTATGATCTCGATCACCACATCGAATGTCCAAGCGTCCGGACGAGGGATACCCATACTCCAAACCCAAAACCGAGCCCATGACCTCCATCCATACCTTGCGCGGTCCGGCGAAGCGCAGGCCTTCTTCACCTGATGCTGGGAGGTTCTGCACTCGCCCTCTTTCATGGCGAAGGCGTTACTGTACTCGAGTACAGTACCTAGCCAAGAATGTGGCTTCACTCCCTCCCTGAAGCATTGGACAGTCGTCCTCTCCTATCGGGAGGATAGACCCATTAACCGATTTGTGAGGCTGACCGACGGATGTGCCCCCATCGGTGCCTTCTTCGAGCTCACTCACGTTATCGAGCAATCCAAATCCAACCAATGTCCGATCACAAAAAATCCACCTTCCAAGGGATTGAGCTTGCTAGCGCTAGGGAGATCTAAAGGGGCTTTTAGACAATCTGATTTTGATGTGACCTCGTGACTTGGACGTGGATATAGCGTCGTTATCTTTCCCCCTTTTTCCGGTATACACCTGTTCATAATAGCCGTCCAGTTCAGATCGGATCACATCAAGATCAGATCAGGTGCATCTCGGTCGATCCTTGCGCCCGACCGGTTTCTACTGGTCTCTCGATTGGCCGCTAGTCAAGCTGGAAGCTCGAAGCTGGCGGCCGAGGAGGATATGGTCATTTGCGGAATGCAATACATGTGGACTTTGTACCGCCGGCTGTATTCGGGGTTGATGAGGGGCTACCGGTTTCTCGTTGATCCGAGAGTACCATTTCTCGCTTTCTCGCTTTTCTCGCTTGTCGGATCGGTTAAAGAAGGGAACATACACTGAGTAGAAAAGCGGCGCATTCCGTCGAGGGAATTGAGAATGGTTTTAGGCTTCGTCATGACGTGGAAGATATCGATATCGCTATTGCTGTTGACTTTCGGACATTGGCCAATCTGGGTGGAAAAACAGCCAGCTGCAGAAAGAAAGACTTTCTCTAGGCTAGACAAACGAAAGATCGTTATGAGAGGAGCGTAGTCATAATTACCTCACACAAGACAAGCAAGCTGCAACGACACGCGACACGCGACACGCGACACACGAGACACCCGTTTTCAGGCCTATCCATCCAGTATCACAAGGAACAAGTCATAGATGGCCACTCTCTCCAGAACAGCGTGGTCATGTCTGCTCTCGACCGGATCGACATGTCACCGGCCCATACAAGCTGTTATTTGTCGATCAAGGTCACGATGCCCTGAATATAGGTGTTACGCTTCCAGCTCAGAAGCTGGCCCTTCAGCGCTTTTCAAAACCAAGACCAAGGCGAAGGAACGTAACCAGAAAGAAGCTGGTAGCGACCCAAGTGATGAGTGGGAGACGATCATAGGATTGGAGATTCATGCTCAGCTGAAGACCGGCAGAAAACTCTTTTCGCGTAAGTCCTCCAATGACTCAGCCTTACACCGGCCTGAACTCCGGTATCAATCGTCCGGTTCTGCTGGCTACGTTTATGATAGATGATTGACAGGATCTCATGATTCTTCTTGTAGCCGCTTCGACGTCTTATGGCGAAGTACCGAATACGAATGTCAACCTTCATGATGCAGCATTTCCAGGAACGCTACCAGTCAGTGCCATTCGAACCCTCACCCTCACACAACTGCTCTATAAGCAGAGTCCGGCTGATTTGCTGGTTTGATGTTTTATGATATATAGGTGCTTGACCTCAACGCGGTCAAGCTGTCCATCATAACAGCTCTGGCCCTACAATGCGAGATTGTACGTTCCGTTGCATTCCTTTACATTTTAAGCCAGATGCGAAGACTCGGTTGTAATCTTACTCAGCCTGACCATGTCTACGCTCGTTCAGAACCCCCGTTCGACTTTCGATAGGAAGCATTATTTCTACCATGATATACCGGCCTCGTATCAAATCACCCAACATTACAGTGAGTTCGCTAATCCCTCAATTCTCGATTGATTACAACATCAATCGCGGTGTGGTGCTGATACTCAAAGCATTTATGATGTGCTGTAGACCCATTAGCGCGGAAGGGCAAACTACGAATATCAGAAGGAGATAATAAATCCAGACGAACGTTTGACGTCGGCATCCATCAACTCCAGATTGAACAGGTGAGGCCCACTCTTCGCCATTTCTCTATCTTTCACTGGAACGGCTGACTGACTCACTACTTCGTTACGCTAGGACACGGCCAAGAGCCAGACTGTAGGGGACAATGTGCTAGTAGATCTGAATAGAGCGGGAACGGGCTTGATGGAGATTGTCACTGAGCCAGATATGCGGCAAGTCTCTTTGGCACTGAATTGTACTGAACTGAACAACGAGAGCATGAAAGAGAAAGAGCTCATAGCTGACCTTGCCTTTACGCTCAGATCTGCTGAAGAGGCTGGGGCATTTGTAAAGAAACTACAAGGTCTACTCAGACGTCTGGGCTCAGCAGACGGCGACATGGAAAAGGTGCTTTTTGATCTTTCCACTTCAAGCGAGATCTTTGGGACCCGGTCATAATTCTCTCCAGTCGTATCACGCAGCGCCCAGAAGTTTTTGTGGAAGTTGGACAAGGCTGATGTGTTGATTATTCGTAGGGCAACTTACGAGTCGACGTGAACGTTTCTGTGAATCGTCCGGGAGAACCATTCGGGACAAGGTGTGAGATCAAGAATATCAATTCTGTTCGATTCCTACAAGCTGCCATCGGTGAGTGAGCAAATCATTCTTGCTATAATGGCCTTTTTGTTGCCCCCCCTCCTTCATCTACTTGGAGTATCCTGGCCGTTGTTGCTTCTTTGGTATCGTTATCCAATTGTATACCACATGCGTCCTGAGCCATCTTATTACAATCTGACTTTAGTCTGCTAGAGGAAGTTCTAAGTTGACGAGGAAGCTGACATACACGACAGAATCCGAGCGGAACCGTCATATCAAACATTATACCACGTCATCCTCTACACCATTGTTGCAAGAGACGAGAGGTCTCAACGAGCTTACCCTTCAAACATTTTCGCTGAGAACTAAAGAAGAGGCAATGGATTATCGGTATATGCCTGATTCCAATTTGCCTGCTATGTCCATCGACCCGGTGAGTGCACCTACCTGATCACCCACGTATTGTACAGATACCGTGTCGCGCTCAGGGGTCAATATAAGTGCATCGCAAAGCACACAATGTCCATATGCGAGTGGGCACGGCACCAGTGATTTGACCCCTTGGCTGATTGGTTGATCTGTTGTCTTATAGCGCTACCTCGACAAGCTGAAAAGCAGCCTCCCTGAAATGCCGTGGAAGATCGTCGAGCGACTGACATCAAGCTACAGGGTGACCAAGAGGGACGTGGAGACGTTGATTGGGCTAGATGAGTATCATGCTCAGGGTGTAAGGTATTATGAGGATGTGGTGCAGGGGGAGAAAACTATCGCTAAGCGGGCTATGAACTGGTGAGTCCCACTTTGGACCAGACTGAACATTCCGGGTCACTGGCCCGCAAGCCCTGTTGATCGCTGTGATTGACGAGGAAGAAGGAGGCGGAAATCGGGAGATATGCTAAGGACTGCTTTATTTCGTGTGTGACGTCCAACAGGATCGTACATGAACTTCTCGGACAACTGGGCAAGGGGAAACTGAATATCCCATGGACGCCGAGCCTCATTCCTTCGAGCCTGATGCGAGAGATCGTCCTGGCGATTGAGAATGGCAGTATAACAGGCACGACGGGTAAAGCCGTTCTCAAGCACGTTCTCGCCAGTTCTACATCGACGACCACAATTACCACTACTTCTTCGTCACCAGCATTATCACCTGCAGCGTCGTCGTCGGATGGCCAGGAACAGCAATCATTACCCGCCATCCTTGATCGATTAGGTCTGTCGCCCACCTCATCATCATCATCATCATCATCATCATCATCATCATCATCATCATCATCATCATCAGACTCGTCAAGGCCCTTAGGCACCAACTCAATGTCGGCTGGACTCGAAGCGTTCTGTTCACAAGCAATAACGAATCAGCCTAAAGTCGTCGACGATTATAAGCGTGGGAATGAGAAAGTAATCATGCGGCTCGTTGGCGAGGTCATGAAGATTTCAAAGGGGTCTGCGGACGCCAAAAAGGCTAGAGAGGTGCTGCAGGAGTTGTTGAAATAGAGGGAAGGAAAGAGATCGATCATCAAATCTTGCATCATAGACATGGGCTACAGCTTTGTCACGTTCACTTATAAGCGTGATTGACGGTAGACTGCAGCTACTGTCAGATGCATTTCTACACAGCACCAGCAGACATGGGACAGTATGGTCTGCGCGTTGTCGTTGGTCATCCCGTACAAACGCTGTACGGTTCATGCATTATACAGCATCCCAATATATGTATATGTATACACAGTACTACAGTTATATCACAACAGGATCAAGGTATCATTAATCTATCTACAATAAAGCACATCAAATATCGATCCCTTGACTTGACCCTCATTTGCTTGCAGCAGCAGAAGCTAGGCTCTTCCAATATATCAGATGATCAAGAGCAGCCCCCGCATCGCCTCCTCCAGCACCGACGTCGGTCCAACGTTTTGACAGAGCGCGCATGACGTCTCCGTGACTAGCTTTGGGCATAGCGGTTTTGGCAAATGTCATGTTCTCCTTGAGATACACTGGTTGTTTTCCCCCGTCGCCGTCAAAAGAAGATTCGAGGTAATGGAATGCAATTCGGAGCAATTTTGCAATAACCCCCAATACAGAGATATCGAGAAAGGAACAAGGAGGGATAGAGAAGGCGTTCAGTTCGGACCGTCAGCTCTAGTCAATGACGTCCAATTGCGTCAGTAGACCAGATAGACTTACGTTGGAAAGCGGAGGCCGTCTTTTGCTTTGTATCAAACAATGGCGTCAATTTGCCTTTACAAGCGCCACAAGCATGCTTTGTCGTATCGATAGCTACACAACAGAACGACCGAAAAGAACAGCGGCGTAAATCAGCTTCTTTCTTCTTTGTTTGCATTTTGTCTGAACGGAGAGTAATCTAGAGGAAGAGACGATAAGTGATCGAACGTACATTTGGAATGCCGTTTGTAGCTGCGCAGAGAAATGTGAAACGTCAGACAGGTTAGTTGTCAGTTTAGGTAAATTCACACACTTCTTACCAGGTTCATAATCGGGCCGGTACTTACATCTTGCCACACCATTCAGTTCCACACTTCCACTCGTATTTATACTCAATCTCGTAAGAATGCTTCGTCTGATCATACCGAGAAAACAAACCGTCAGCACAAGACATCACATCGCCTCACGACACATCCATAATGGACAGGTGACTCACCGTAACCTCGACGTCATTTCTCGCTCGCATCACCTTCCGTCCCCTGTCAAGCACAAGTCACCGGTAGGTGAGCTAGATGACTCGTGCAGTGACTGTGTCACTGTCCACTCACCAAAACTTGAAGACGCTTCCATGGGCGTTCTTATAATCGTTGCTGATGATCCACGTCGCCACTAAATTGTCGTCGATGACGCAAAGTCAGTCAATGGGCCGATTGGTGCACATCAACACGATTGACAGTAGTAAGTACTCACAATGACACATCTCGTGAGCGACAGTGTTGATGATTTGCTCTAAAGAAACAAGATGTCATAATCAGCTTCCACTCTCGTGAAGGCCAGAGCCTCATTGAATAGAGAGAGACTGTCTAGGGTCAATCTCGCGAGCACCGGGATTGACGAGACGTATACTCACTTTCACCCGTCAAGACTTTTTCGGATAACTCGATCCAGAATTCTCGCTTGCTCTGTCCGTTCTTGGTGATCCTGTGACAATGAAAGCAATGAAGTTGGATCAGCGCATTCCCTCTACTGGCCTGCGTATTCCAGGAGATCACATACCTCTTTGATCGAGCCACACCAGCAGTAGTCAATAACCTCTTGTTCCACTCGATTCTTGCGCCAGCTCCAGTCCCACTACTTCTTCCCACTTTACCCTCAAATACCCTCTGATCCAAATCTTTGAAAATAGAATCGGCGATCCTAGTCCGCTCTTCAGCCCACGCTTTAGCTGAGAAATCAGCTTTAGTTGAGCCCTTGGTCGTCTTCCGCGATCTGTGTTCCCTTTCTTTTTTCCCTGTGTCATTGGGTTTCGCAATTGCAGGTGTCGGTGTTTTGGAAGTCGGCTTAGGCTTACGACCTGTCGTTGGTGGCTTAATAGGTCGGACCTCGTCGTCGTCTTCCTCCTCCTCTTCTTCTCCCTCATCGGACGATGAAATGATGGTCAAGGCATTCAGGTCTGGCAATTCCAAGTCGAGTGTCTTGTTCCTCCTAGGCACAGGATAATACAGAACCCCCCTTTCCTCCTTGTCAACCTGTGTTCCACCCTTCTTCACATCCTCCTTCCCCTTGCCCTTGTGTATCGTTCCTCTCGCTTTAGGAGGCAGCGAATCGAGGATCTCAATCCCGTCGCTGCCGCTGTCCGAGTCGACGTCGTCGTCGCTACATTCGGAGTATTCCGAGATATCCTCATCGTCATCCACAATGAAATCTCTCAATGACCCAAGGGAATCATCGTCGTATTCTTCGGCTCCTTCGGCACCTGAACCATCATCACTATCGCGAGTAGAAGCCTGGTCGGCTATGTACTTCATGACGGATCGTGGAGGTTGATGGAATCCCGCTCCAGCCTTCCTGTTGATTGGTTTCGTGAGAGAGTTGGCATCAGATAAAATAAAGGACTCGGATTGGGGTTCTTGTTCAGTTAGACCTCTTGAGTGGTGCTTGAGTTCACTTTCCTCGTCTGTATCAGATTGAACGGTCTGATCGGCCTCTGGTTCCGAATCAGAGTCGGACACGACCAGCCTCCGACGAGCAGGTGTCTTCCTCGGTGTCGGGGCGATGACGAATGACTGTTCAGACCCTGATTCTATCTCTGATTCTGGCACCGATTCGGGATCAGAAGCGATGAAAATCGGTATGGGTGATGCGGCCTCGGTCTGGCGAGGACTCCTTGGTCGCGTGGGAGAAGTTTCAGGGGACGCGTAAATAGAAGTGGAGTCGGTTGCGAAGTTGGTGATGATGTTGTTGGGAGATATACAGATGGGGAAGGCGTCCGCTTGAGCAGGGGGAGGAGAACTGGACCTGATTGTATAACATCTCCCAATGTGAGCAAGTATCACTTGTCGATTATGTATCATGTGCTGATTATATTAGAAGGGTAGGACATATCCCACTCACAGCTCCAACAGCCCATCAACATCATCCTCGTCTTGATCTCCATGCGCAACTTCAGCATTTCCCGATTGAAATATATCCTGCTCCTGATCCTCCTCGTGCTCATCTTCTTCTACTCGGACCTGGGATTGAGCACTGACCGTCTCCTCCGAAATCGATACTTTCATATGTCCCAGGGTATTGCAGTTACCCGCAATGGGCGTGTCTGTAGAGACCTGCTTGGCGATTGGCTGTGATTTTCGAGAAGGGGAAGGAGCAGAGTCTTTGTTGTCACACAGTTCGAGCGATTTACTATTTTTCAAGAGGAAAGGGTGTACGCGCGAGTCAGAATCACTTCATCGTCGATCCAGGCGAGACGCGACCAGCAGTTCGCATGCAAGAGTGACAGAGGTCGATACTAAGCATCAGAATGGCGTGTCCATGGTGCGATGAAGTATGTAGAGATGATGTACCACCGAAATTAACCGGACTCACAGGTTCAAAGTCTCGACCATCTCATCCTCCTTTAACTCTACTACTCGATCTTGATCTGGTTTGGACTGGAGAGGTTCCGAGACCGAGAATACTCCGTCTTCCTCTTCTTCCGGTATATTGTCAACAGCAAAAGATGTCTTCTTCCCAACAGCTCTAGCCTTAGGTTTAGGTCTGGCTGTAGCTTTGGGTTTGACATCCTCCGTCAAATCGATGACCTTCAGCCCTTGTGAGCGTTTCGCATTTACTTTCCCAGGGGTCCGAGCCACCATATCACCGTTGACGCCAGCGCTCTTGATTCTGCTTTTGATAGGATTCGTCGAATCGATCGTCTTTGTTTCTCCTTTGGCCGGAGTCTGGCTCTTTGACTTTGATGGTGTGGATCTAATAGCGCTCCGAATGCGACGAGCAGGCGTTAAGGGGGCTTTATCTGACAGAAAGTCGAAGCGAGGGAATGATGAACCTGCACGATAGGCAAGCATTACGGCCAGACCACTGTCAGTGTGAGTGGCCGCTGTGGAAGAAGGCTCAATCCAGTCTTGTCCACGAAGAAGGGGTTGAAGATGTCCCAGGTTACAAAGACCGTGCTCACCTGGAACAGACGATGGTGACCGAGAATCCTTCAGATTTTGCTCAGTCGAAGGATCCGATGATGCTTCCTGTGCTTGTCCTTTCTTCTTGGTACTGGCCAAATGTGACAAGATAGCTTGTATTTCCGGCTCCATTTCGTCGTTCATCTGCACGGCAGGGACGACCCCCCTCCGGATTTTGGAAGAAGTAGCTGTCGGCATTGCTAAGCTGTGATCGTCTTCAGTTTTAATGGGTGGGTAGATAACGGTAGAGTCGTACAGGCTATGAGAAAGTAAGGCGACAGTGACAGTGTAAAGACAGTCGATGTTTATTGGTATGATTGGAAGCGTTACGTGTGACTGACTGATTGACTGGTTGCACCGTGATTTCTTTGTTTATCCGTCAACATGTTATTGTTGTTATTGGCGATTGAATTTCCTCGCTCCACTCCGTCAAAACAGTCGCGTCTCACAATAATATAATTTGCTTCCGTTTCCAGCCAGCCCAGGCCAAAATCAGCGCTGATATCCTTATCTTGCTGCAACTTGATGCATGTTACATGTCGCATGCTGATCAGCTGAGAATGTCTACAAGTCTATGATGCATAGGCGTACTGATAAATGCTGGATGACACACTGCAGTAAGCTATGAGGACGCAACGATAGCTGGTTGTTCCCGTTCTGAGATCACCTGCTCCTTCTCAACCACCTTGCCCTCCTTGCTACCTTTAGCATCGGCAGAGCCAGAGCCAGAGCCAGAGCCAGAGCCAGAGCCAGAGCCAGAGCCAGAGCCAGAGCTCACTTCGACCCATCCCCATTTCCTCGTCAATGACCCCTGCATGAGCCCAAAGAAGACAGCCATAACTGTCGAGCTCATGATGATGACGTTGTAAGGCATCGAAAAGTCCGGTGTGGGCACATCCAATAATATCCTATTGGTATATATCCTCCTCCGTCCACTCTTGAGCGGGTATCTTGACCTGACAGCGTAATTTTCACCATCCTCGTTATGTGCTTCTTCACCCTCCGAGTCCTCTTGATCGAGGTCGAGAAGCGTAAGGACGCCCGAAGACAGCTCAACGCCCCGCTCGGCGTCTGGTCGGTGCTCCGTGTACTTGATGGTCAGCTTTGTGAATGGTATCTTGAGTACCACGGTCGACCTTGCGGGTAGGCTGAGCTGGAAGTGAGTCGTGGTGGTTGACACTTTTGGCGGAGTCGAAGGATTGTATGACAGGCTTTCAAGGAGGTCGGCTACATGGCGAGGAATAAGAACTTGTATCAGTACTAATCCCCTCGCCGTCCCTGTCCTGATACCGCTTCTCTCGGTATACGAGCTTGATCAGACACCTTGGTCCATACAAAGCAGCCAGGGCGCACTCACGTCGCTTGCTATCCTCAACCTCGAGCTTGACCTCGCTCATCCATGCTTTGACCCACCATGGCCATATCTCAGAGTACACAGCAGTTCTATCGATATCATCGTTATTTGTGATGGCTATTCTGAGCGTACCGTCCGACGCTAATCTATCGATGATCGTTCGGGAAACGGTCAGACCAGGCGGGGCGATTGTACGGGCTAAACAAGAATCCCAGCACGGTCAGCTGGTATCGGCAATAATATTGACCGTAAAGCTGACGTACGGTATGTGAACTTGTCTTCTTCCCATCTAAAGCTTATATCCGAGCCAGCCAGCTGATTGTCCAACAAATCCCACTGTGCCACTCTTTCCTTCACAGCGTCAATCCATACGTGATCTTCCTTGCCGGACGGCTCAGCAATAACTTTTCCATCACTTAAGAGCCTGATGATTGATCCTTCCGCCTCAGGAAAAGAGCGAGGGACTTTCTTCTTGAATATCTTCTCGATCGAGAAATCCCTCTTTCCACTCCCTTTTCCATTGAGAGTACGCAGATCAACTATGCCTTCCCACCATCCTCTCCATCTACCTTGAGATCCAGTTGAGCTCGTAGGTATCAGGACCTCGATGCCTTCTGCTTGTGAAGCCCAGGCGAAGATTATACCTGGTTGAGCGAGGAGTGAGGATAAGCCTGATTGGCCTTTGGACGGTAAGAGGGAGAGGAAGGGCGTTAAGTTTTCGGTACATAGTTGGGCTTCCGGATGAGAGAGGAGGAAGTGGGTGACGTCTGGAGTCGGGCATAACGGGAGTCAATAAATGAATATCGCCTTGCTGATCCGTGCTATGTCTGTCCAGACAGCAGACAACAGAATAACGATTATACTGCCTGTCATTGTTATGGTGGTTCTGCGGCGACTCACTCTTTGTATCCCCTCTGACAGGTGGATAAATATCTCCAAAAGTCCGTACATTCTCCCCGATTTCACTCGGTCCCAACCCAGCGCAAAACAGTCCCCCAAGAGCATGAGTCACAGCGCCCCACCTATCCTCTGCACTTCCAGTTGTTGTTAGGTCATCCTGATTGTCATATAGCCAACCTCTGACCTCGCCTCCTCCTCCAGAAGTTTCATAGTGCCCTGATCCCGATATTCCGGTCCGAGATTGGTCCCAGCCCGTGCTGAATGATATCGTCAACTCCGAGACGTTGTTCTGTTCTAACGGTAGAAGTAGAGCAGGCGGCGTGAGGGAGTGATGTGATTGCGCTGTGAAGGGAACGTATTCGATCCAGATAGATGTACCCTGGTCAGCTGGAGATTTTGCAAGAGGGTGACGAACACGGCAGCTGGGGATAAGAGTGCATAAACATGACCCACGTATTGATCCGCTCAATGAAGAAGCTGAAGCTCCGAAATACGTCGTGAATTCAAATAACACTGATAGTCTTCCGTCAGGTAAAGGCCTAAGCGTCAAACTCTCGTAGAACGCATCTTGGACAACTCGTACAGGACTGCGTTGGTTACTCTGGCCTGTTGACAATGCTGCTGCTGTTGTGGCTGTTGCTGACAGTATAGGCGTGAGAAGGAGGAGTCTCAGTGAGCTGAGCAGCATGTCGGACAGGATAGCTTGCCTGCTTATGCTGCCTCTGGCGGAGTTGAAGCTGGCAATATTGATGCTATCGCTAATACCAACATGTCAACATGACAACCATCCACGTCTTCTCTACAGAGTAGACGCGCCAAGTGAAACAGGTGAAACAGGTGAAACAGTGAAACGAGTGAACATCCTCCACCGTTGCACTGTCCCACCATACAGGAATATAATATAATAATAGTATGACTCTGCAATATTCTCGGTATGAATTTATTATAATTTATCCCGTACGCCCATAATATTACATACTGCCTGGCCCATGGGTCTTGAGTCGTCCGTGTCCTGCCTGGGCTCTCTCGACTTTCGACATTTCGACCTTCTAATCTTGTTCTCTCGATAGGCAGCAAGATAAGATAGCAAATTGTAAATCTTCTGGACCGCTGCCTTAACCGAGCTACAACAAGACGGACAACCAGCCAATCTCGAAGGTACACCTTGTAGACAAATCATCGCGTCACGCCTTTTGCATACGACACCGAAAAACACCGTACCCTTTTCAGTCAACAAACATGTCATTCCTTGCTCGGTCGGCTATTGCTCTTCGAGCCGTCTCGGCCCCTTCTTCTTCCTCTCGAGCCGCTCTACCCATCTCTGCGCCCCTGATTGCCAGATCGCTGCGCTTCAACTCGACTCTACCCCCCTCTTCCTCCTCCTCTTCCTCATCATCATCGTCATCTGATGCCGAAGCTGGACTCCCACCTAAATCTTCAGAATTATTCGGATCACCTTCCTCCAGAACCGGAACCGGTTCCGGAAACGGAAACGGATCGACCAATAGCTTCCAAAATCTAAGATTTACCGTCCCTTCATCCTCCTCCTCTTCATCATCATCCTCATCATCATCGGGCGATCCCGAAGCATGGTGGAAAGCGGCCTCGCAACTCGCCACAAAAGAAAAACAAGGTTACCCGACGACGATTTCGACTGGTCGATCGATACCCGTTTTGAGGAATGGAGAATTCATGACTGCCTATAAACGATTACAGGGTTTGATCAGGAATTCGAATCTGAAAAAGGAGGCTAGGTTGACTGAGTATCATGAGAAACCTAGTGTGAGGAGAAGGAGGTTGATTAGTGAAAGACATCGAAGGAGGTTCAAGGAGATGGTGAGTGCGAGTGAAGGGCGACAGCGTTTTCTTCGACTCCAGTTGTTCAGTCGACAGCGTACATACATACAAATCGCAGATCGCAGGGCAGGGCGGGGCTGTTCTTCACGGGTTGCTCGTTACCCTTAGAACGATGTCTGAGCTACCTGTCGATACAGTGAACATGTCATGTGCTGACTACTGTCCTACTTTTTACAGGTCCGAACCAAGGTTCAGCAGGTCATCTCGATGCGACACAGAGGTTAGGTTCAGATTGGATCGAACACAATATAGATGCAGAAATGCAGGCTCCCTATCGTAACCCGCATACCACATGCATTCAGAAATACACCGAAATTAAAAGCTATACTGTAATACAGTATTCCAACCGTCACGCTATGAAAGGAGCAAGAAGTCTAACGAGGTTGATTACGCTGAAGGATTTACCCGCATTGAGATAGAGACCACTTGAAGCGTTCAGAATATAGTGTTCAGTACTCAGTCTTCAGTATTCAATGTTCAGGCAAACCTGAATGAAGTTGATCCAGTCTGAGATACGACTATCGTCCGCTTGATTTATCCATCGTCCCGGTTTGACTGAGAACTGCATTTCGCTGCGAGCTACAATGATGGTCTTGAGGTCGATCAGCTTGGCCAGCCGACCAACCAGCACAGACGCCGTTCCGCGCATACCTGAGTCATTGGTATCTCTTCACAACCAAGTCCGTCAGTCTTCTTCTCTGAACTTGCTTGCTCTTACACCGATGGTACTTGAGTACTGTAGAAGCACAGAGCTGTGCGCGTGTGTGCGGATTCACTGCATACGCGAGGTATATATCTATACTCCAAATCTACTAGTATGATTTGATTTTGATTTGTTTTTCTTTCTTTTGGTATCCGGGTTCACGAGACCTTCTCATAGGACATAAACTACTATACTGACTTCTTTATTCCTACTTACTTACCACTTGCTCCTCTTGTGTTGGTATCCGTGTTCTAACTAATTCACTAAAATCATGACGAAATAAAGTCGTTAAAAGTCGTATACACAGGCGAGAAGATGAAATATATAGACGAGCGAAACGGTGTTGAAGATTCTCGAGCTGAATGGTACGTGGGTATAATGCAGGGGATTGAGTGTGTAAATATGATGGTTGATGCGATGTGATTACTCTTGGTAATGTTTTGTTTTGTTTTGTTGTGTATATATGAACTGTCGAAATCATAGCTGCGTGATAAGAAGAGCAAAACAGGGTAAAGAACTGTATTATACGAAGGGCGAGTGAAGGAAACACATGAGGAGACATGAGTGACATAAAGACAGATATAGCGATAGAGGACAGAAAGAGTCGTATGACGAGATCCGGGTATATTCGGCTTGTCGGGTTTGCCAACTGGGATTCGACGTTTCGCATGGCATCGTCGGACGCGATCGGGTATAAGAGAGTCGTCGGGCAGGGCTAAAGTCGATAAAAAGGCAGTGATAGCGAGTGAGGAGACTCGGGCGAGCGTCGTCTCGACAGCGCTAGACTAGACATGAGCAGTCTTCCTGCCCTTTCTCGCCCCACCTCGAGCGCCTCCTCGACCTCTGCCGCCACCGGTGCTCCTTCGAGCCTTCTTCTTCTGCTTCCTGCCAAGCACGAACTCGTCATCGCTCCCCTCTCCCGCAGACTGGTCATCGCTGGCCATAGCATCGTCGTCCTCGTTCCATTCCCGATCGCCAGCAGCAAGGTCGTTTTCACGATCATCAAAGTGGACGTTGGCGATGCCGAGTCCTACAGCTGAGACCGTTCGACCGTCCTTCCTCTCGGCCCACTTCGGGGGTGTGGTGAGCGTGATATCCTGCGAGGGATCGTTCTCCTGGTCATGCTCCTCGCTAGTCTGGAAGTGACCATGTTGCTCGATCATGCTATGCGGCTTCATCTGCTCGTGCAGCCAACCGTTGGCGGGGGTGATGGGCGTATAGTACCCGTTGGGGTTGATGGGCGTTAGAGCCATGGGTTGGTTCGCCTGAGTGTAAACCGAGATTGGCGGGAGTGATTGGCCAACAGGACCGTGAATCGACGAGGCGACGAGCGTTGAAGCCGTAGACGAAGAAGAGGCGGCGGAAGAGAATGGGTTCTTCGGATTGTCCCGAGGAGGGATTGGATACTCGATAGGCTGACCCCACTGATTCGCTTCTTCCCCTTCGACGGGAGTCTTCTTCAAGGCGGACGACGGCGTCACCTGAGTCTCGTCCGCTACTGAAGCCTCCCGACTGATCATCTCATTCTCCAAGTCCTCCCACTCCTCGTCAGCGCTCTTGGCAGATCCAGCGCTGTGAGTCTGATACTGTTCAATCGGTCCCCAATTGCCCATTGTTGGCACGGTGGGGAGCGAGTTGAATCTTTGCATTGTGGGAGGTGCGCTATGCAATCGACCGTTCTGCTGCTGACCAGCCACCAGGACTTGCGGTTGAGCAGGAGGAAGATGACCATAGGCTGTGCTCTCGACGACCGAGAAGGGAACGCTCATCATCGGACCGTTAGGAGGATGGATGGCGAATGTAGGGTTGTCGTGAAGAGAGACAAGAGGCTCGTCAAACTCCTCATCGGACGAGGAACCGTTAGGAGAATGAGGGATCTGAGGCTTCTCTTCTTCCTCGACCCTTTGCTGTGGAATAGCATAGTGCATCGCATGGTACGAGGGCATGAGGTGATGCTGCTGACCAGGCGGAATCGCGAGCTGGGAGTGGTGAAACCCTCCACCGACATGTCCGAACGGACCGGCAGTGTAAGGTTGGAAGCGAGGCGCGTCAAGGGGGTTGGAGACAGATCGTTGACTCATGACAAGGGCTTGCTTGTCGGTGTAAATCATTGAGCCTCCGTCGCTAGGGATGCGCGCGAGCGGGTAAGCCGCCGAGTGCGGGTAGGCGGAGAGGGGGCTTGGGTATTGCGCAAATCCGAAACCATGAGACTGGGCGCCGGGAGAGGGGGAGAGTCCGGGGTGAGCAGAGGAGGGTTCACCTTGTTGCGTCTGCTGGAGTTTTCCTTCTTCTCCCAGAACACCGGTCGCTGGCGTCGAGGGCGTTTGGTGCTCGAAGTGGGCTCCAGAGGTGGAAATAGGGGTGAGGGAGATGGATCCCGGCTCCTGCGGTGACTGCTGGAAGGGTTTCTCGAACGCTCCGCTATTGGGGATGAGGAAGGCCGGATGGGATCCGGGAGCTCCTCCGAATACCGATCCGCTGAACCCGCCGTTGAAGGAGTACGCCGCGCCCTCTGACGGGTGGAGGGTGGCGAAGCCGTGGGGGGCACCCGCGCTGGAAGGGGTGGCGAGGTAGTATTCACCGTGAGATCCGATCGAGCCGGAAGAGAGAAAGGATCCAGATGAAGCTCGGGAGCTGACCACGGGAGCGTGGATGCTGGGTCGTTGGGAGCTGGTCGAAGGAGGTGGGAGGGTCGGGTGAGCTCGCTTGAAATGCTTAAGAAGAGTGTTTCTTCGAGCAAAGGGTTTGCCGCAGTTAGGCACTCGGCAGGTGTATGGTCGCATACCAGTGCTAAACAAGGTACATGCATAGTCAGCAGATTGATTGATGTGAAGGTGATTAGGAAGGTCGGAATAACCACAACTTACTGGATACGCCTGTGTCGAGCAAGAGAACTGGAGTCGGCGAATCGCTTGGCACAAGTCTCGCAAGAGTGGGGACGTTCTCCAGTGCTATGACCAGATTACGGTCAGTCGAATATCTTAAATGACATAAAGGCCAATGTAACTCACTGGGTTCGGAAGTGCACGGTCAAGGCCGATCGCTGAATGAACGACTTTCCACATCCTCGGTAGGTACAGACGAAAGGTCTGGGCGGAAATTGAGTCGATCAGCTCGGTACGCGTATTTCTTTTGGTTACGACGAGGGGATCTACTCACCGGTCATTGGTGTGAATCCTGAAATGTCTAGCAAGATCGCTCTTTCTCGCGAATGCTTTGTCACAGTCGGCATAGTTACAGATGTGGGGACGAGCTTGGGCATCGTGCCCAGCACCGACGTGGTTGTGGTCGTTGACCAGCTGTTCGTCAATAACAGTCGCATCAGAGTCATATTCAGCATCATCATCGTCATTTCCATTTTCAGTAACGTTATCATCGTTTTCGTTTTCGTTATCGTTGTCGTTGTCGTTTTCGTTATCATTATCATCGTGAGTTGGCAAAGGCGAGAGTGAGCGAGATAACGTTGGCGACGGCGGCAGTGGAAGTGGAGGTGGAGGTGGAGGTGGAGTGATCGGTTTGGGTTGTTTCCGTTTTCGTTTTGTTGTTTTGAGTCGGGGAGGGAAAGGCCGTCGTGGAGGCACATAGGTTGGAGATGGTAGATCATCATCGTCGTCATCATCGGATGGAAAAGGGAGAGGGGGAGGGAAAAGGGAGAAAGGTACGCAATTGGGAGTGGGTTGAGCGAGAGTCGGGGTGAACGGAAGGATCGACATGATATATATAGTCAAAAGAGTCAGGAAGCAAACGCGTCAGCTATCTGATTTTCGTTAAAGCTCATTGTCAAAGGGGAAGTCGGGTGTCATAAGCCTCTGAGCTCGCAGCTCAATTATAGAGTGAGGATGGTAGAGAAGTAGATAATCGTGATACAGCTGGAAGGATCCATCTATCTACAGCAGAGCAGGAGAGGGGAATCGCACAATCACATATGTGGCTTAAATTAGGCGCGATAGCGATCGTGGTATGATAGATAACGATGGGCAAAGGAAAATGTAGAAGTGGAAGAAGATTGATGCAGGAACGAGTGAGGCAGTCGTGGTGGAAATTCGCCAACCGTAAAATCGAGATACTCGTATTCCAGAAATCCACCACCAAAACCTTGAAATTTCACTGAAAATCTTCAAGGAAAAAAAACTCACATCCAGGACGTCCATCTCGATTGATGTATCGCTAAGTCTTCAAGAAAAGACAAAGACGGTGGCGGTATCTTAGTTGCCAGCAGAATTTCACGCTTTTGGATGCGGTTGCGAAAGACGATTTCAATCTCGATGGGAAGATGCAAGACGATTTATCGACGTGCTCTTGTATATCCAGAAGAATCAAACGAGACTGATCGAAGTCGATTTGTTTATCGCCTTTCGACGTTTTTTTTTTCTCTTCGCTTGCTTGCTGGCTTACTGTGGTGTGTGAGACAGAAACAAGACACAAGGCTGATCTGCTTTAAGTCTAGTAAGTCGACTTGTTTTGATCTTGGTTTTGTGAAATTCCGGGGTGATGACGATAGCTGGTATTGAGATTGATGATCAAATCTCGATATCGATGTCGGTCTCGGTTTCGCAAAGGAGGGTCGGCTCGGTAAGAGTAAAAAGTTAAGATTCACCGCACTACACCGCAACAGGCAAGAGCGCTGTAGCTACAGGAAACACTATCTAATTTAAGCCGGTCTCCCAAGAGTGAGAAACGAGGTCTTCTCGAGGTGGTTGATCGGCGTGTGAGACCGTGATGGTGTCACACAAACAAAGTTGAACGATCAGACGGATATGGACCGACGTGTTGAGGGAAGCCGAGAAGCAACAAGGTGACACAGCCTCGTGTACAGAGAATTTCAAGAAAGAAAACAAATCAAAACCAGATGTCTGGCTTTCTGTTTGATGTAGTGGAGTGGAGTGGAGTGAGAGATCGTCGAAAAGAAAGCAAAGTTTGGGACGCAATGCTTTCTGTGGCCGAGCGATGAAGATGAGGAGGAGGGGTTATCTATAAGATAAGAGAACAAAGCGTAGTACGAGTATTGAACAGACGAGAGGCAGTGCTATACACAGAGAAAAATTGGATAGATTGAAAGCAAGGTGCAGGAGCAGAGCGGTAGTGATGATGGTTATCAGGATAACACAGGAGCAGGAGCAAGAGCACGGAGGTAGTGATTGGGAGAGAATGAGCCAAGTAGTAGCAAGTGTGTTTAGGGCGAAGCCAGAGCGAGAGAGCCAAAGGGAAGTTTAAGGATCGATTTGGGATGAAATGGAGCAGAGTCAGGTTCAGCATGGGATTAGTTGAAAAGGTACAATCAGGCGAATCGAGATAGGGTAGGTCGGTCGATAGGTTGAATCAACGTGGATCCATCCGTAGACCATCCATAAAGGGGGTGCGTTTTGGTTTTGGTTTTGGTTTGGTTTGGGGCGGTTGATAGGACGGCGAAGTCGTACAACGGCGGGCGACGGGGTCACAGCAATAAGTGCGGTGTCGTGAGACCAGATCCAGATCCAGACAAGAGATGTGTGCGTACGGCAGAAATCGCAAGATCGTTTGTTGCGCCAGTAGATACGGTGACCGTGAAGCAAGGGAGGGTGAAAGAAAGGCCGAGCCGAGAAGCAATTGAAAAATGAAGGGGCATCAGGTGGGATGAGTTAGCATATTGTGACGCCATCAAACATCTTACACATGCTCGGATTATGCTAGTCCCACAGCCACTCCGAAGGGGACCGACTAGGTCGAAAAGGGGATAGGGGGTAGGGGAGGGCAGGGTAATGGGAATGGGTATCGCATCACCATCAAATCAACAGACGGAAGGATGAGGTACAGGGATCCGGTCTCGAGGGTGTCCAAGCTAGGGACGGCCCCACATAAAGGAGGAAAATGAAACGGTAGTGGAGATGGGCTGTATGCATAAGCAGTAGCGTCGCGTAGCGCAGCGCAGCGTGTAAGTAGAAGCCCAAGTAGGCCTGGAACTGGAACGATTGCGACAAATCTCCTGGAATTCGCATGAAACGATTGACAAACCTTCGGAGGATCAAGGTAGAAAAAGAGAGGCAAGGAAACAACAGGAAGAAAGCGGGGCGGGGTGTCTCTCGTCACAAACAGAGCAAGAAGGTTAGGAAGACATCTCTTTCTCTTTCACGCCCCCATCAAACCTCTAATCGCTCCGCTTCCGCCGGTAAAAGGGAGTCAATCATAATCAAGATACTGTAGATAGACACCATCTATCACTCACGGAAGTGGTAATTGTCTCTGTATTTTGAGGGGTGAGAGGGGTATAGGGTCGATCAATGGCGTGTGTGCTGTGTGTGTTTGATGAGGTCTAAAATTTTTGATTTTGATTTTGATTGTGATGGTAAAAATCACGGAAAGAGGGGGTCGTTGCGTTGCCGGATACACGGACACCGATGACCGTGCGATCCCGAGAATGATGTGTTGATGGTGATGGCGACAGTGATGGGGAAAAAAGGGACTAGTTTTGTGTGTGTTTGATGGTGATCAATGCGTCGTGTAACGGTTTTTGATGGTTGATGGGACAGGATCAAAGTGGGGTAAGGGTATCAGCCGCGGTCAAGCATAGGCAACGAATGATGTGTATGTGATTGGAACGCCTGTACGCACCAAAAAGCCACCACTTCAATTAGGACAAGCTAGAAATCAGAAAATCACGCACGAACAAGATCGCGAGTCAGCTCAATCCAAACAGTTTTCTGAACTGACTCCGAACACTCGCGGCAAATTGCGCAGTCGTACAAAAATCTGAAATCGGAATTCAAGAACTACAATTCGTGGGAAGCGGGAGAGATAGTCCGAGTCGGACGCAATCAAGGCAGTGTCTTAATGAAAGCGTCGGACCCGAGAAGTGGCACATCAAAATCCTGAGGGTAATAATAACGGTCACGATGGTGATGAGTGATGAGTGATGGATGATGGGTGATGGCGTGACAACCAAAGACCAAAGCCGACTACGCACGTCCAGCTCCGTCCGTGGATGGGATTTGCTTTGCACGAACGGGCTCACCTGTCACAGTTAGATCCCAAGGTATACCTTTGACGTGCTGCGCTCGGCAAGTCGGCTTTGTTGATAGAAAGATGGGGATTCCGTCGGGGCTGTGTGGATGACCATGACCATTACCAAGACCACGATTAAGGACCAAGGAAGACCACATCATTGCCAAGGTAGGTGCGATCGAGAGCCAAAGGGATTGATCGTCGTGAATGAAGTGAAAGTAAGAAAAGCGCGCATATAGATCAAAGCAGCGATAGATAATTGGAATTGGCCAAAGGACGGTTGAAAGTAGGATCGATTTGATTGCGTCGGTTGGTAATTGCAATATTCGAAATCATGAACGAGCGAGCGAGCGAGCGGATTGCATGGGCGATGTGTGGTGTGTGGTGTATCGGGCGTGCAGTAGCGTGAAATTCAAGATACAGAGTCCATCAGCACACTAAATCAATAAGCCTCGTTGTTGTGGAACAAGACCTGACTTACAGTGGTGAGACAAGTACTATCTAGTTGATGGTATTAGTCAAGTTGGGCTATCGTTTTTTATCCTGATGATGACGATCTTGATGGTGATGTGATGGTAATGTGATGGTAACGAGCGTGGGGGGTGTTGCTTTGTGTTGCAGAGCACAGACGAGACGAGACGAGGGGGAGGGGCGATCAAAGCACAAGGAAAATACAGTAGAGCGATTTGAAAAGAGTGTGAAGTAGTAAGTAGGTAGCGTAAAACAAAGTCAGGTAAGGGGGTTTGAGGTGATCAAAAGGATTGAAATTGGAATGGAAGAGAGAAAGCGTTATTGTTGTAGATGGAGGAGGAGGATAGATAAAGCAGTTGATGGCAGGCAATGAGCAATCAATAGCGATTTGACCTTTTGGGTTTCTATGGACCAGCAACGAGCGATGCTGCTTGACCAAGTATGTGAGTGTTATTATTCGTCTTGTCTTGTACGAAAGGGTTTCGAAGAACAATGGAGTGCTGAAATATCGTTGTCCAGATCATAAAATTGTACGACGCAGTGATTGATTCGGGATCACAGGATGGGAAGGAATCGGATTCTGAAGTAAAGGACGATCCTTCTTGACTTTGGTATTGAGGCTTCTTATTCTTCTTCTTGTTCATCTTCAGCCTCTTGTCGCTTTCACTTTCCACTCATCACTTGCAAAACGGTCGTATGTGACGCGTACAGTGTACTGTATCGCGACACCGCGCGATAAGGCGCCGGGCAAGAGGAGTTGATTGCTTTGCTGTAAATACCGAATATCCTGTGTGATCCCTTTGATCAGTATCTGATACCTTCTCCCATGCCTTGCGACCGGGTGAAGCTAACGTTAAGAATGCGCAGCAGCAGAGAGCGAGAGCTGAGGAAAGACAAGCGAGCGAGCGAGCGAGCGAAATCAACGAACAATCAAGCAATCAATCAAGCCTCACTCACTTTGCACTTGATCGCATAAATCATGTTCTTCGGCCTGTAACTCTCTCTCTCTCTCTGTCCATTTCTCTCACCCGGTACCTTGTCTTTAGCATTCGCGCTATGCTAAGCTGGCATAGTTAGATTACGGTGCCTTCGCTCCACTGCCCCAGCGATCTTTGTCCGATGAAATCCTCGGGATGTTACCCTGTAAAGACAAGACGTGGAAAGAAATCAATCGACAATCAAACCGAAAACGATTTCTCCGATACCGACATGTATCATTATTGTCTTGTCTGATCGTGTTCTTTTCTCACCTTTATGGCTTGTCCACAGAAGGTATGGGCTCGTGCCCTCCTCTCAAACAATGTTCCTCAGGATAAGATCGTGCGTGCGTGCCTTTTGATTATTGGTGTGTCTGTCCTTCCTCGAAGCGGCAAGCGTCCTTCGTGCTTCGTCCTTCGTCTCTTGATTCCTTTTGGCGCTGGCGCTGTCATCTCAGGGAGATCCGACATTGCTGGACTTGAGAAAAGAGGCCGACATTGTGTTGTGTGAGTAACGAAGTGGTGGGGTTCGTTGTTGAGCCGTGTGGCCGTGTGTGTGTGATGTGAACGCGATTGTCTTTACGTCTCATATTGTCAGACAGACAATACACCCACACATCCACACACTCACACACTCACACACTCACACACTCACACACTCACACACTCACACACTCAAACACACGGACGAAGGACAAACGCAAACGTCCGTTGATTGTCCCTTGCCCGAAAGGCACGCCTCAGCTTGATAGGGAGATCGAGGGTACATTGTTTCGCCGGAATTGCCATTGAATGAGTGAGGTGGAGGACAGACAGGCTCTCAGATTTTGCATTGCATTGCTCTTACTCAAGGCTCTGCGTTCATGCCTTCCTTCCTTCTCTTCCTTCGACGCCAATTCCAAGCCAAGGACTGGACGAGTGAGCGGGTGGTGGCTTGTCTATAGGAGCGAGCGGAGATTGGTTGATCTGATCTGTAACAAGGGACAATAGACGTTCTGATCCGCAACAACTACTACTGTAGAGGATGGATACACGAGAGCTTTTCGGTGGATGACGGTGATGGGCTGAACCCCTTGTTTGATCGAAGACATCTGCTCATTGTCTGTCTGCTAGCAAGCTTTTTCGACCGAGGTACTGACTGGAACACGCGACGCATCTACAGGTTTTGTTCAGCGGCATACGATAAGAAAACGACGAGCAGAACTGAAGTGTAAGTGTAAGCTAAGCGGAGACTCACCCCGTGTTTTTGTTCGAAGTATCGCGTCATTTTCTTCAAAGTCGCTCCGAACCCTGAGAAGACAATGCTCCAAAAATTTGTACCTCCCACCAATATAGATCTAAACTCAGGTAAGGCTTTTCTTCAGCTTAAAAAATAATGGATGAGTGAGTGTCTAGTGGCTATCGAGGACAAGGATGGCAAAGACCGAGCGAGCGAGCGAGCGATCGAGGGGCGCAATGTAGGGGTTCAGGAGAAGAAAAGAAAGACAGGACCGAAAGGTTGGTAACCATATTGACCATCTCTCCGAATCTCCCTCCTACTTGTTGATTCATTGTATCTGAAACGCCGTGCATGCGCGGGTTACGATACAATGCCATAACGTTACCAATGGCCTTTGCTATACAAAATGAGTCGTGCATGAGTTTGATTTGCCTTGCGCTTCACCGGCTCTGCAATCAGTTGTCTATCGTTCTCTGCGTATATAAAAATATCAGTGAACTCTGACTCCGATTCTCGAGCCTGGATATACATACACCTTCGTGAGAAACGACAGACGCCTATCATGGGGAAACTCACACAGCTACAAGCCATAGTTTGCTCCTCAAGCCAGCTGACTACACCCTACACATACACACGTCCCTGGGCCTGGGCAATACTGATGTCTTGTCTTCATGGTAACAATAGGAGTTGCAGTCTCACGTGTATACATAAAGAACAAAGAGAGAGATGATGGTGAGAACAATAAAGAAACAGGTTAGCAGATGATGAATTGTTGTTCCTTGATTGCGAGCCGGCTACAGCTTAAGCTTCTGTAGAAACGTGTTCGGAGAAGCGCGAGCGCCCCGGAGACTTATGGCCTTATACTTCCGTACGCCAGAAGGACACTTGATATGGACCCTGAACAGGAGACCGCGTTTCATGTTGTGTGTGTCTTTTGACATTGTAAGGTATGCATTGTGATGACAGCATGAAAGCTCCATTCATGCCAGCCGGCGTTCTCTACCTGTGTAACGCTTGGGCTGAGCATAGCTTGGAGCTGAGTGCTGCTGAACTCCGGCGTGCGGTGGTATTGTTGGTTTCTCGATTCGGCCCGGGTTCGAGCGAAGCGTGACATCGCATTCAGAATGTAACGCTTCACACATCACATTCATCACCAATCAATCACGGAAGTGCAGTACGAGTACTCGTACCACACTGGCAGTCCGCGTATCAAACATGTCTCGTACCTCTTGTTCTGTGGAATTCTGCAGGAACGTTTCCGAAGAATCGACCCGGAGAACTAGTCAAGGTTGTGTAAATGAAAGAAGCAGAAAAAGACGGCGAGGTACATCATACTAGTACGTATCTATACGCCAGGGCGATCAAGGAATTCGCTTCTTAGCTTACACAAGATACACAGCTATGATTCGATACGGACAGAAGTCAGGACTCGGTACCGAGCCGGACGGATCAACTCTTGATAGTGGTATCGAAATGAAACGGGAGTGGTGAGGATGGTGATCACCATCAGCAAAGAGAGGGTTAGAACGAATCTACTTACGGTATCTCACAAGTGAGGTACGGAGAATGTGAGGCTGGTAGGCCAAATTTAAGCCCTGTCGCGCTGACTTAGTGCGAGTACAGGGCAACAGATTGTGTCCGAGCGTCTTCTTCCCGAAACGCTCAGCGGCACGGCACGTCCCTTGACGACCGTGGCATGGAGCGACCATCACCCGCTTTGACAAGTCTTATGGGCATACCTCTGGTGGGAAGTGTATTGTATATACCAGCCACTTGGCTCTACTACCGTACCTTACCTGAAGGCGAAGCGCGCGAGCCTAGTCTGGTCTTTCACAACGTGTCTTATCATAGAAGCACGCGACGACCATTATGATACAGAAGATTTGCATGGAATTAGAATAGTCTACTGTACAAGTGTGGGCTTGCGAGATTTGCTCTGGTTCTGTCGACTACCTACTCTGCTTATACAGTTGTACGCCCACGCATCTCACAGTTCAGCCTAATCAAAGTATGTACCTTCCTCGAGGTCCTCAAGGAGGGTCTTTCCCTTTGGCTGCCAGCCAGTGAGGTCCTTAGTCTTCTGCGATTTGGGATTACCGTCCAAAGTAGCGAAGAACGCGAGCCAGCCGTAATACTCCTTGGCCTCGTCGGGGTTCAAGCTCTTGAGGGGAAGACCAAGTTTCTTGCTGATGACCTCGGCTATAGCCTTTTGAGAGAGTGCGGGCTCACCAACACCGTGAAGAGCGGTCGCACCGGGGATGTTTTCCTCTTCGATCGCAAGTCGATATAGGGTAGCAGCGTCTTCGACGTCGACGGCAGGCCATCGGTTGGCTCCGTCGCCTGGGTAGCCGACGTAGCCGGCTTTTTTGGCAGTCTGGATGAGTACAGGGACGAACCCATGGTCTCCATTGCCGTGTACGCTTGCGCCGAGTCGAATAGAGATGGGTCGTAAGCCCTTGTCGGCGAGTGAGAAAGCGAGAAGCTCAGCTCGACCTCGAGGTCCGCTGCTCTCTCGAACGTCCTCGTCTGGCTCGGATCCATAAGTGAGCAGGCCAGTGGTAGTGATCAGGGGCTTGTTGGTTCCTTCGAGCGCTCGTCCAAAGGTTGAAATGGCAGCTTCGTCAACTACGAGACACAGCCAGGATGGAGGGTCAGCGTCTGCCATTCATCGAGCTGGATAACGATAACGATAACGATCAGAAGGGCATGTACAGATGGTATCCTAAAGAGTGATGAAGGGGGGTCGGGAACAGAAAGCATGCAGTACTCACCACGAGCAGGCCTGCCTCCGTAGTCACTGAAGTCATGGATATAGGCGAGATGGATGACAGCGTTCGACTCTTTCGCGTGCTCGTATAGGATATCGGTGTCCTCTAAGCCGGCCCTGACAACCTTCGCACCGAGGTCTTCGAGGGTCTTGGCCTATATGAGTGATGATGCATCAGCTGAATTGCAAAAACTCGATCACTGAGCCACTCGTAGTATGCGTGAGCCAAGTGGACAGTGGGAAGTGGAAAGTGGAAAGTAGGGAGAACACGGGCGACTCACGCTAGCATCGGATCGGGCGATAGCTGTCACTTGGTGGCCATGGGCAATGAGATTCTTGACAGTCGACTTGCCTACGAAGCCACTACCGCCAGTAACGAATACGTGCATGTTGTAAAATTCAAGTTGAATATGTCTGTGCGGTGAATATAGAAATAGAGAGTTTCGAGTGACTCAGTTGTGTTCAGTTTAGAATTGCGAGAGAAGAGATTTCAGCGAAAGGGGTTGCGATTTCGGATCTGGGTGAGTGAGTGATTGCATGATGGAGGGACAGCTTTCATCGTGAAAGTTACTGGGACCTTATATACCTTTCGAGGTGATGTATCCAAGGTATCAAAATGATATTGATTGATCACTCTTCGGTCCCCGACACGAGCACGGAATGCAGCCTCCATCACTCGAGATCATGGGTTAGATAAGCTTAATGCTTACGAATGAACGATGTCCGAAAGCTGGAAAGCTGACTCATGGAGATTAAGTTTATTCTCCGACAGAACTGTATCACGCGCCTATGCTTGACCATCCAGAGTAGGCGCGAGGAATATCGAGACCGGGGTACAAGAGGCCTAGGGAGACATCAGCCGATCACCGAGGTGACCAAATATAGAAACATACCTTTAGGTTACACCAGGCGAGCTTTGAGCGAGTTCACATGGGAACGCATCACTAAGACAGAAAGCCGTCGGTCTCCCTCCGGGGGGAAGTTGCTGAATTGCACACAAACAGACCTCTGAACGACCTGTAAAGGGTATCAGTATTACAGGGAGTCTCCAGTCCAAACGATGTCGACATGTATCGACAATTGCAATCGGCTGAGGCATAAGACGCGTCGTGGTACATATCATGCATTGAGCGGAATTGGACATCACACACATATGATATACGATGCAGCTTTGTACGACAACGGCAAGGTATGGGATCTTGAGCCGACCAGCATGCAATCCACCAATCTTTTGGCCTCCGTCTGATATCCGATATCCGATATCCTCACCGTACAAGTGAAGCCAATAATTCTACTTATGATCCCTGCCCTATTGTAACACGCGGAGCAGAGCTGCGCGCCGTCTGATCTGTATATGGCTTGGATTTGATGAACGGTCTTAGACGACGGTGCAAACGACGCTGGCGATACCGGTGGTTTCGATACCAGGGTAGGCCGTGGCGGGGAAACTGGTAGTCGGGACCTCGATCTTAAGTGTCTCTGTCGGGACAGAGTCTGCTCTGGCGGTACACTGTGATAGATAACCAACAGATATAATGCCAGGGGGGGATCACCATCAAGGGAAGGTGTGAGTAGCGGAAAGGATGGTCCATTTCAGTAATATGTTCTCCCGTCATATGTCATCTATCACCTGTAGCTCTGTACTCGCACCCTTAGTGCCAATGACGAAGCATCACCAGTAAAAGCGGAGAATCGATAGATACAGTAGGATACTCACGGAGACAGTCTTCGAAGGAGGGTTATCAGTAAAGTCAGCCTTTCCATTCTCCCATCCATAAAGCAACATTTTGAATGCTCCTCCTTCCAATCCTCATTGAAATCCAGATTATGCTGATCACTACCATGCGTCGTCCAGATTAGCTCTCCGGGCCCGTTGGACTCGCAAGTAGTGTATTCCTGTATAAGGAGTCGAAGGGGACCTGTACCTGCTCGTGGGTTGATAGAAACTTCGGCACCGGTGCCGGCGCTGATGCCGGTGGACTCGGCTCTCTTGGCTCCCGGAGGGGTGTTAGCGAGGACCGAAGTGCCTGCAAGAATGGCGAGAATGCCAATGTTACTGATGAACATTGTTATAGTGGGTAAAGATGATAATGGAAAGGTCTGTTTGGGCTATACAATTGCGTGAGCTGATCTGCTGTACCGTAAGTACTATGGAATGAAGTTCTGCTCTAATACGGTAGACCACAGGTCAATGGGGATCTTACCTCTGCACCTGATTGTTTCGCAGCGGCTTTTATACCTTTAGGCATAGGTCTGTCAAATGTGCGTGAGAGTCAGTCGCACAGCTCAGCTTGGGCTCCTTCCTTTCATCGTTCCCTAGTGCACGGTCACATCAATCATTGAGTCCATCTTGTATCGATCCATCTCATCAGCCGATCCAGGCGGTCCAATCAACAACAGAAAATCAGACTCTGATCCATCCGGTGCAGAATGAAAAGAGTTGCCTTGATTAGCGGTGTTAGATTCGGCATTGAATGCCCGGTAATCAGCGGGATGAGGCCAGGTGACTGATGAAGGCGATACAGACTGTAAGTGGTGTACTGATACAGCATGCAAGTCGTCTCAGGAGCTCTGATGATGCTGGACAAGTCAAAGGACTAAAGGAGTATAGGATGGCCCTAGTGATACTTCAGTATACGATCAGCCAAACAGCCAAACTCCGCACTCTTTGTCAATAACAAAGCCTGTCTCGACCATGAAAAAAGCGCAATGACCTCTCGTCAGTCTTCGTCAGTGAGCTAGCTGACCAGCGAAGTTCAACCCAAAATAGAAAAGCCTCACAAAGCATACATCTCCCGCGTTCACGTCGTTTAAGTAATACAGATCGGAAGCGTAAACCAAGTCCTACCGTCTTTCTCTCCTCCTCCGCAAACGAGCTCCTAACATCACATCGACAACCGTTCTCGACACATCTCCTTGTGTTTTATTTGTCGATCGAGCAGACTATACGAGACCATCATAGAGTGACAAGGCCTAGACATGGATGGAAGTGAATCAGCACTGGCTATAAATGTCATGAGATGGATGGCTAAAGGTCTACAGAGTAGTTGCATGACATTGCAGCGATACCATTTGCTGTGACCCCCACTCACCTGTACAATCGTCGGGTCCTGCTTGGAACCCTCCTTGAACTCGTCAAACGTCAGTCGAGCATCCTTGTTCATGTCCATGTTTCGGAAGATCTTGTCGACTCGCTATATCGCAGGCGGTTCACATCAGCTGAGTACACCTAGGTTGGCTTACAGTCTCCCGTTCAAGGAAGGGAGTATGGCCGCGATCAGATGCACATCGTGGTTACGATCACTCACCTTCTCGGGGGTGTCCTCATCTTCTGGCAATTGAACCATTTGTCCAGTCATCTTGTAGATGGACCTGACGATCTGAAGCATCTCATCGTACGTGATATGTCCATCTTGGTTGATATCGTACAATTGGAAAGCCCCTGCAAGGTGACAATGTACATCAGCACACGTCCGCATGAGAGCCCGTGTTCATTTCGGGTCCATTGGCTTTGTACGGACAGACTACTAAAGTCTGTTGAAGCAGCATGCACTCAACTCACACTTCAACTTCTCATCGAGTCGACCCCTCGACGTGACGGATAGGGCGCAGATGAATTCCTGTGGACAGGCGGTCAGCTCTGACGACCCCATTTGTCTTGGCGAGCTGATGTTAAATCTCAGTCAGCTTCACAGCGAAAGCTCACCTTGAACTCGATTGTTCCAGACTTGTCTTCATCGAAAACCTAAAGAGCATGGGGATTGTCAATATCTGTCTTAAGAAGCGATAACGAGGAAGAAGGTAGTGACAGACTCAAAATCGTTGAGCTGTCCCAACTCACATTGAAAACGTAATCTGCGAATTGTGATGGATCTCCGAACGGGAAGAATTGACGGTAGATCTTCTTGAATTCTATCGTCAAAGTACAGCGTCGAGTCAGTGCATTGCCCGCATCCACTCGCTCAACCTGACACTTGGAATGGGGACAATGGCTGCCTTATAATTAATTGTTTGCTCTATTGCGGCAAGGCAAACAGGTCTGCTTGATGGAGTCGCCGCACTCACCTTCCTTGTTGAGCTGACCACCGGGACAATCCTTCAAGAATCCTTTGTACTACATCCGTTATCATCCATCAGTAAACTGGTATCGTCTGGTAGATCCTCGCATTGTTGACGATACTCACCCATTGTTGAAGTTCCTGGTTCAGTTGCAAATAGTCAAATGGTCAAATGGAAATGTCAGTGTCTTCGTTTGCCGCCGCCTCAGATTCTATGTTTCCCTCAATGATGATACGTATAATGTCGACTGAATCTCACCTTCTTGTCAACTATTACAACAACGATACAGTGAGATCAGCTTTTGGACAGCTGAGCGACATACATAACAGTCAACATGAACTCACAGTAAGTGTTCTTCTGCAATTCAGCGAGCTCGTCGGCTGATAGCTTGGATTGTGATTTACCCATGGCGAAGGTGTGTTATATATCTGGGGTGTTGTCTTTGGGTCTACGTGGATTAACGATTGGAAAGGTGATAGCGATGTTGAATCTAGTGGTGAATATGTAAACGCAAGGCCGGTTCTATCGATTGATGATAATGTAGGTGAATGAAATGCTGGAATCACGGGGTTGATGATATTATTTGTTGATGAAATATGGATGCGTTTGGAGCGAGCGGGATTTATGTTGTAGATATAGCTATAGGTTACGTAGCTGATAACCGACGCGTGACACGGTGCGATCAGAGATGAATGACAACTACAACTAGTCTGTGCGGTGTGTTATGAATGACGCAGTATGCAAAGTGATGTTGTTCAATTCTTGAATGAACTATAAAATCAATGACAATGACAAGAGGAGATCAGATGTAGCTGCTTAAGAATGCATGCATGCATGCAATGTTCTTTCTTACTTTCATGTATTGTGCATGTCGTGCTGCTGTGCTGCTTTCGGCTGGGCTGTGCAAATGCAATCGAAGTGCTACTCGTACATTGCGTTGAATGACGCTGTACCGGTATCGCGACTATTGTAGGTACGCTGCGGTAACGTGCTGTCCTCCCTGCTCTATCTGATTCCGCTTCTGTCCCAGTGGCGTGGCAGCTCGATGTTCAATCACCATCACGTACTCGTACTGTACCAAAAATCGCGCAAAAACTACTTGGTGGCAAAGAGCAAAAAGCTTCGCGTCACGCATGCATCCATAGGGCAAGTGCCAGTGATGAAAGGAGTGTGCTTGTGCATAGCTGCTTCATCTATATTCCCTCAGAACCTTCCATACTCTTACTGTGAGTTGTTCATGCAGCAATCGAATCGCTTGAACCGGACGCATCTTCTAGTCCTTGCGTATGTCTGTATGCATGCATTGTGGAGTCGTATGATCTGTCTAGTATAATTCGTGGTGGTATATGTTTTCGTCCAGTCATGAATGGTACTAAGATATATGTATGTATGTGCGTCCTATAAAGGATATCTATTGTCTTAGCAGAAGTTCACAGAGGAAGGGTTGTCCACTCTGACATGTCCTTGACCCACTTTACAGGAAGGCAGTAGCTGACCTACCATCCTCCGACCTCATCAGCATGCGCTAAAGCAGCTTCAAAATCGCCCAACATCATGCCATCATCAAATGGCAGTCCCTCGAGCGGTACCCCGCTCGAAGGCGGCAATAAATTCTGACCGTCCCATTTGTCCGCCATTGATGACTGTCCTTGTCCTTGTCCATCTATACTGGTCTCAATTGAACTTTGATTGCCACCATTCTGAGCTTGCTGAGCGAAGTGCAAGTCATATTGCATTCCCATGTTCATCGCTTGAACAGCCCCCTGACAATGTGGGTTATTACCATTTCCATCCGGTCCGGAAGTAGGAAAGCCGAATGTTGCTGCCGAAGGAGAGAATGGCAACGCTGTGTCGTAAGCGTAGAAATCTTGTTCGGGCAGATGAAGGTCCAGTCCGGGCTGGGGATAAAGGAAAGGCTGGTTGTGCGGTTGTGTTTGTATTTGGGAATGTGCGGTAAGCGGGTCTGAAGAGAATGACTGGTCGGTCGAGGCCGATGCGAAAGAGGGCGTCTGAACATGTGAAGGCTGGAATACTTGTTCGGCGTATTGTGGGTGTGGATGGTGCATGTCCGGGAAAGTGTACTGCTGTTGATGCTGTTCCATCTGCTGCTGCTGCTGCTGCTGCTGCTGGTGAAGAAGACTCTCTTGGTCGATGTGGAAATCGTTCTGGTGGGGAGGTTGACCGAAGGAAAAGTTGGTCATCTCAGGGTGGATATAAGCCATCCCGTCGTCCATCGAACTGCCGACTGCGGAATCGTGCTCGAGTGGGCCAGTATGCCAGAAATCCTGGGGGCCTCCTACCTCTGCCTGAGTGGGCTGGAGCTGGTGGTGCTCTGCGAAACCCTGCATCTGAGACGGCGCGAGACCGAGACCATAGCCCAGCATCGGTTCGGGAGAAGACGCGTTCGAGCTTGATTCCAACGCATAGCTCGTCCGTCTACCTCCTCTTGCGCTCGCGAGTGATCTGGATGAGGTGGACAAGTCAGGGTCGATCGATCCTGCTCTTGAGATATCGGACCATTCGCCTGATCCTTGCACTTGCTGACGTGCTTGAGCACGGATTGCCCTGAGAGCGCCTTTGGATAGCTCACAGGCAGCGCTACTGCGTCGAGAGCTCACTCTGAGAGCACAAACACTATCAGCTAGAATCCCTCAAGACTCATGGTGACAAGGTGAAGTTTTGCTGAGTCGGAGTAGGCAATTGTACAGTATATGTGAATCACTCACTTCTCCTTGACTTCAACAGGGACGCTACCGGATCCACGTCGGATCTTCTCCTTGATTTCGTTCTCGAGTGCTTCGCCACTCTTGCCCTTGATCAGCAGCTCTGCGACGGATTTGCACTTTTCCTCTTCCGCTTCGTCTTTTCTGACTCGACGACGGATGACGTTAGTCCGTCTATATACAGGTTGATACCGATAACCAGGGTACCTAGAAACATCGAATCATGATTTGCTTAGCCATGTCACCCCTATAATAAACGGGCTAGGTCATCATATCTCAGTCCGCTGCTCACTTCTTAAGGTGCTCTTCCTTTTCTACTCGAGCCAGCTCGTTAAAGTGCGCTTTCTGGTCGGGCGGAGCCTGGATCCCACAGAAAACAAACACCAGATCGGTCAGCCTCAGACCGTTCATCGAGCTCACATGATACATATGTGTCACAGATCGCTGATGACAAAATCAAAGATTTATGATTCACCTCGCTCCACATCTTTGCCGTGATAATGCTAACGTTCTGATGCCTCATCTCTACGCTGGCAGGGATCAATTTTGAGTCTACCACGTGTTTTCGGAAGAGGATGAAAGCGTTTCGAGGTCGAGGGATATGATCTGCATTTTGCTGTACAGTCGTACAGTCGTATGGTAAACGCACGACCATCCGAATCAGGCTCAATGTCAGCGGGGGTTCATTCCTGTTTAAACATGCAAGGTACTGATTGAGTACTGTACTAACCTTCCTAGCATGACTGACTTTCTTACCGCCCTTACCGCCTTCGCCCCCGCCGGCCCCCGCCCCACCCTTCTTCCTCTCTTTCTTACCGGTAGCAGACGGTGCAACGGCAACAGCCGTTGTCGTCGTCGTCGTCGTCAGTTCACCAACAACTTCGCTCTTCTTGCCTCTGCCCTTCTGGGGCTTAGCAGTTTCCAGCATCGCTTCGTCGTCCTTTTTAGGTGCGAAAAGCTTAGGGTCGATCGAGAGGCTCGGAACCCTACCATGAGGGTCCGAGTTCGGGAATACCGCAGTTTGAGTGGCGCTCTTCTTGCTTCGTCCTTGCTTGCCTGCCGATGTAGCTAAAGGTTGTGATTGTTGTTGTTGTTGGACGTGAAGAAGAGGGTCATTCTGATCAACCATAGAGTTTGAGACTGAAGTCATATCGTCCGTGTCTGATAACGAAGCCGTGTCGGAACCGACGGTACTCCATCCCATGCCTGAAATGTGGGAAGATACAGACGACATTAACCGATGACTTCTCAAAGACATGATGAAGTCCGATGTGCTCAGGTGATGGGAAAGGGGGAAAGGGGATTCAGGTCCTGAGACCGAGGCTGAGCCAGAACCAGAGCCAGAGCCTGAGCCTGAGCCTGAACCAGATCGAGAAGAGGCAGAGCGCAATTGCGATTGCGATTGCGGCTTCGGATTCGGGCTTAGGGTAAGCTGTGCAGGAGAGATCGATGTATTGTTGCTATTGTTATGGCTGGTGCTGTTGTAGGCCAATCCGAGCTGCGTGTGCGTGTTTGCGTGACGAGGTAGTTGGTACTGGTGATACTGGTGATACTGGTGATACTGGTGATACTGGTGATACTGGTCTGTTCCGTGAACGTTGTGCGTGTATTTTGGCGTCGGAGGTTCCAGCTGGAAGAAGTCGTCTGCCGCCACAGAGTATTGCGAGAAGAGCAGACAGAGTCCGTCAGTCTTGTTAGTCTACGCCTACCAAACTCTGTGGCAGTGACGCTACGTTAAGTAAGATAACACAGACAGCCCCAAGCTTTAACTCACTAGGTTCGTTCTCTAAGATATCGGGCGTTCCGACAAGTTCATTAACAGTCCAAGGGGTTTCCATATTCTTGGATGCTGCAGGCAAATACAGTAATTGCGTAGAAAGTCTGATCGGGGGGTTCGGGGCGTGAACGTCTGGTATTTGTTTGCCTGTGCTGGAGTAGCAGAGGAAAGAAGAAGAAGGATGCGTCGAAGATATGTATACAGAATGAGTAAATGAGTGTCGTTATGCCATGCGAAGCTTGACGTTGTTGAGCGAAGAAAGTGGAAGTCAGGTGAATGATTTTGTTTTAGGTTACTAGTCGGTATACCACCTTACCACAATCCTGATACGTTCAAAGTGTTCAAGTATACTACACAATATGAGGCTGAAGCTGATGAGAGATGAAGCAGGTTATTATGGGATTGGATTGAGTTTACAGTACTCCAAGTCAATGTTGAAAAGCAAAAAGTAAGGGGAGGTAAGGGGGAACAAAGGGAACTCGGCCATTTTGGGTGTTCTTATACCTTTACGAGGCTCATGAATCAGCGACACCGACCGAGCTCAAGCATCACGCATCAAGCATCAAGCATCAAGCATCAAGCATCGAATACACGTCAGGCTATGGGTACGTTAGGTTGGCCTTTCCCAGTCCGATCAGCTATAGTCGCAAGTCAGCTTGTACTGTACCCATCAGTCCCGCTAGGCTAACCCGAAACCGAAACCGAAACAAAATTGAAATGCTTCTCCGTCCTTCCTTCATGTTCACCCTTACAATATGCCCCCAAGGACGGGACGGTATCGTCCAGTAAAATCTTCATCGCCCATACGCCCCCCATCTCCGCCAGACGCCTGCTTCACGTCGCATTCGGATTCGAAATCGGAATCGGAATGGCGATCGAAAGTGGAACACGCTATCAACCCCTGTTTCAAAGTGCCCAGCATCATATCATATCTCAAACACCACATACTGGGGTATCAGCTTGGCTGATCGATATGGGTGAGCGGTACGGGCAGGGGTCAACGGCAGGAGAGATGAAAGGTGGGCACTCTCCGCTCCAGCGTGAGTCCAACGCATCCACTGTGGGCTACCACCAAAGCAGAGTCCTTCTAGACTCCTTGATTACGATGCAATATGGCGAGCAGTGGCACCGAAAGTGGTATGGGTGAAGGAGTAGAAAGGACCGTTTTGGCGATCACCCCGCTCGGAGCAAGTGGTCTAGTATGTGCAGTATATCTGAACATTACCTGCTTTAAAGGCCTAAAGGGAGTCGCCTGCGGTCAGTCCGCTCCTAAGGTGGCGCTGCCATACGGTGGAATAAGAGGGGTGAAGGGGACGCTCGATTTCCAAAGGAAAGAGGGTCCTTTGAACCCCTTGTGCCGATGAAGACACACAAAGGTTGAATAATGTTCACCAAAGGACTCCTTTCTTTCGGACAGTGGTAAAGGACGTTCCCCGCTTGCGGATGAGGATCAGATCGAGCAATTGCGGAGGCGCGTATCGTTCCAGGCTGGGAATAACAGGCGACATTGCATATACCGTCCTTGTTCAGTGATGTAACTGCGGAGTCCACACAAGCGTCAGCCTATGCTCAACCTTCCGATAGCTGTCAGTACGAATACAGTATCGGTGGACGAGACATTTTCGTCGCCGCCAATATGTCAGGCTACATACAGAGAGTCACCACGTTGATTATTGTCAGTATATCTGTTGACTTTCTCAAGAGGGTCGTATCAGTACATTATTTCGCATGATCGCAGATGCATTCCTAGCATCTCCTACGTATACTGTACAATTGCCACTAATGGCCGTACAACCCTTCCACGCAGCCAAGCACACACCATCCTACAGTCGCCGCTCGGACTAACGGTACTGGTACCCTCCTCCATACCCATAACCCTGCTGACCCTGTCCTTGCCCTTGCGCAGGTGGTGGAGGTGGAGGCGGTTGCGAGGGATATCCACTCGTTGGTGGTGGGTAGTTGGGATATTGTTGCGATTGTGGTTGATGTTGATGTTGCTGAGTGGGAGGTGAGGTATAGCTCGGCCTGCTTGGTGGTGGGGCGGGATAGTATCCTGAGCCTTGGCTAGGTGGCGCATATGCCTGCTGCGAAGCCTGCTGGGGATACGATGATTGTTGACCGTAGATCTGCTGACCGTATGACGACTGAGACTGAGGCTGAGGAGGTTGATACGATGGCTGAGAGGGAGGTGGTGATGAGTACGATGGCTGTTGCTGCTGTTGGGGCGCAGGAGGAGCGGGATAAGATCCACCATATGACGAGGGCTGAGATGGGCTCCCGTACGACCCGTAGCTTTGTTGAGCGGGTCGGGGAGGCTGAGACGGCGGCGGTGGCGGGTAAGGACTCGCGCTCTGCTGACTAGGTGGAGAAGGGTACGAATACGACGAAGACCCGTAATTTGATTGACTATGACTCTGGGCGGTTGGGGGAGCCGACGGGTTCGAAGAAAACGCTGAAGGGAGATTGGAGAGACTACCGAAATCGTATGGGTTCGTTGCCTTAGCCGGCGGCGGAGGAGGTGGGAAGCTAGGCGTCGATACCTGAGCAGGAGGAGGAGGATACCCGGCTGGAGGGGGCGATGTGAACTGCTGCTTAGGAGGTTGAGGTGGCATCGGTGAATAAGAAGGTGAAGAGGAAGGGCCGACAGAGAGCGCTGCCAGCCTGTCTTCGAGACTTCTCGTTCCGCTTGCAGCGGATGAAGGGGGCGGAGGTGATCCGCCAATCCTTTGCCGAGTCTCAATCTCCCCTACCATCCTATTCCTCTCCGACTCTCGGCCGTTCACGAACCCCTTCACTTCTCTCTTCAAGACGTCCAGCACCCTACCAAGGCTTTCGTAGTATGTCAAACCCTTGCTTAGACCAGCTTGGATCTCAGCGTATCCTTCCCCAGCTTCAATCAATTTCCTCTCCCAGTCCCTCACACGCCTTGATCGGTCTTTGGTGCCACGCTGCATTTCTTTTACACCTTTGCCTTTCTCCACTTGTCGGACGAGCATCTCAAGCTCCTGCAAAAGAGATGCTGAGGCCTGTACGGCGGAAGCTAATCGACCTTGGTATGGCCTGAATTTCTCTAGCTCAGCAGCGAAGAGTTGTGGTTCGACGCCTGATGATCGACGGTTGAGCAGAAGCAAGGATGAAACATCGTCGTTTTGTATCTGCATATTTATCATAATATGTCAGCTTCTGGAGACTATCCAATCTCTGATGGCCGACTAAGCTCACCTTCTCTTTGAGATCCTTGAGTACCTCATCTCTCTCCCTTCTGATTTTACCGAGTCGATCCAGCCGCTCACTAGCGTCCGCGACAGCTTTCCTAAGCTCTTCCTTCTCCTTTTCATCGAGTCCCTTGTTGTTTCCAACATCCTCATCGAGATCAAGCAAGCTGACACCTCGATCGAGCTGAGGCGGATTCGTCTTACCGGCTGCGATTCTCCCTGCGGCACTTTCTACTGCGCCGATGCCAGAATGTAGAAGATTCAGGTCTGGCTGGATTGATTTGAGAATGGAATGCAGATTAGAATCGGAAGACGAAGCCGAGGAGAGCGCTGAGAGGTTTGAGGCTATGTTCGAGCGGAAGTTGGCTGTCTGAGAACCAGAAGGCGACTGAGTAAACTGAGGTGTGTATTTGGCCTTTGTCGCAGCGATCAGCTTGAGCTTGAATCGTTGAAAACGAAAACGAAAGGAAAGCTATTGACTTACTCTCATACGTTCACATTCCCTGCTCTCATTATCAAGCAAGGCGCCCAGTTCTCTAAATTCTCGCTCGCATCTCTCTCTTTCCCCGTCCAACTGTCGAAGCGAGTTCTCGACCGAAGGACTTCGGCTGACATCATCGGCAAGTCGTCTCACCTGACCACTGATTTCCACTTCCCCTTCTCCGTCAACCTCATCATCGTCATCGGCCAGCTTCCTCCAGCGAGATACCAGTCCCGGTAATCCAAGATGCTCAAGCCCAGCTCGGACTTCTCCCTCAGAAATCTCGACTCGTTCTACTTCAGCTCGAACAAGCTTGGCCTTCTCCTCGGAGTATACAGAGGCAGATTCGTGTACGGCAAGCGGTACGAGCCGGATGAAGATGTCTGGTCCGATGAGTTTGGTGACGTCGGGATTACCGTAAACTTCCTGGATCGTAATCGGTGCCGCAGCCGGGAGCTTCTCGATGGCGGGTAAAGCAGCTTCGGAAGGTAAAACCTCGTGGTAAATCAAGTCGTTATCCTTTGTAGCTTGATCTTTCGCCTCTGCGCAGACCGTGGCGTGAGCCTTGGTGATTTCTTGAAGACTCGTGCCAGCATCGTGGGGTAAAGAAGGTGTGGCGGTAGATACAAAAGTGTACGCGAAAGTTCCTGTCTGCCTTGAAGCTTCCTGAGCTAACGTATCGGCCATCTTGAACCTCACTAGTGCTGGTCCATGTTTGCCCGCCGCACTATCGGCCACAGCCTTGTAGTATTGTGCGAGACTGCCGAACAACTTCGACTTGATCTGGAGGATATAAAGCCAGTTCCGATCAAACACTCCTTTTCCTTGAAACTCCTTCATCTCGTCCAAAGCGGTATTGTAAAACGCAGCAGTCGAATTGGCTGATCGGCTGATCAGCGCGGCCGATTTCTTCTCCTCGACGAGTTTCTCAGTGAAGATTTCCGTAGCTTGGGCCGTCATGATTGCAATGCACAGATGCACTACCTCTCGGGATAAGTCGGTCGAGGGAGCATGAAGGAAGTTCTCGTTGATATAGGTTAGCATACCCGCCGAAGCTCGGGTATTGTAATACGCTCGTTTTAGACCTTCGGGGTCGGATCGGGATGGAGATTGAGCGAGAGAGGATAGCACAGAAGAGATGAGGTGGATTATGGATGCTTTCTCGAATGCGAGGGATGTCTGGGTGGTGAGCTTCTCGGTGAAGACGTCGTTCCTGCAGTGAGCGAAGTCAGCAAGCTAGATCTATGGGATAACGAGACGATATCGGCTTACCAAGCAAAAGGCACCTTGATCTCTGCAAATCTCAACTCGAGAAGTTCGAGCTGGCCAAAGTACTTATACAGCAGATCTCGAGCTAAGATAGCACTGAGGATTAGCTACTTTCTGCTTGGGTACAGTTCGAAAAGCATTGTAAAATCGTGCCAACTTACCAGTCTGATCGCTACCCGCTCCCCGCACGGCATCCTGCCTACACCGCTGCAATACCGAGCATTCCTCAGTATAGACGCTGGGGTCTTCACCGTACGATTGAGCGATGATGGTCCGAATAGGGTTTGTCCAATCTACATCTTGGGTCGTCTTCTTCGGGATGGCGATCAAGGGCGATTGAAAAGCCATCTTGGCAAACGTTGACTGGGATTGCAGATTACAGAGCCGAATGGCCCGACGGGACAAGCTAGGAGGTTATGGATATTCCCCTTATGGGTGACTAGCCTCGGCGGTTGGCGAGATTCCGGTCGGTGAGCAGTTGAGCTGAGCGGATGTACAGTCTTGTGAAGAGCTAGAGCTAGATGTTCGTATTGATGCTTACGCGAAGATAGGATTCAAATTACACAGAGCGAATCATGAAGCTGATGAGTCAAGTGTCAAGTGTCAAGTGGAATCCACAGCGCAGCCAATGCACCGCTGCATCCATCCCATCACACCCTGTACTGTACGTGTACGAAGTGTGACGACAGCGCCATGCCATGCGTTCCTCCGGTCCCGGTTAAACAACAGCGGCCATCACCGCTCTATCGCTCTATCGCTCTATCTGTTACCATGTACTGAAACTGCAAGCCAGATCCTGCTGAGTGAATACGTTTGCATAATCCATGGAAAGCATAGGAAAAATATGTATGTACATAGTGGTATATAGTCACTAAGGGGTATAACCAGGGTTCCGCCTTTACCCTCGAGATAGCGTCTCAACTGTCAAGCACACTCCACCCTGCGTTCCGAGCTGAATTGTCAGACCGATGACTCCTCATGTGCGCTCATCGCAAGCTGTCTTCATGGTACCCAGGGGGAGGCGAGTGATCGGCCCTAGCACCAGGGAACGAGCTCTCATATGGATTCCCACCCGCACCGCCGACTGGCACAGGACTGGCTGGCAAGGCTATACCTGCGGCTTGAATCCCAGTTGGAGGAGGTACAGGTAATCTCCTAATCATCTTTGACGAAGTCTCCGAGTTTCCGTTACTGTCGCTCGATTCTTCAGGTTCGAGCGATCCTCGAGGCTTGGTACCTCTCCTAAATGCGGCTGCGGAAATCTTACCTCCTGTAGTAGGTGTGCTGGGTCTTGGCCCGCCACCACCGAAAAGTTCAGCTCGATCGGGAATCTCGGTTGGGGTGTAGAACTCGCTTGTTCCAGGTGTGAAAGCTGGTCTGGTCGGCATCTGGAGATGGGTAGGTGAAGCGACGATGTCGTCATTGGGTACGGGAGGGGTCGATCTATCGACATTGGTCAGGATTGGTTCACCGAGTGGTAAAGCAGGCGCCAGACCGGGAGCACCGCCGATAGGCGGAGCAGGAGGTGCAGGGGGTGCAGGAGGCGGCGGAGGGGGGATGCTGTTTTGCGCAGAATAAGGTTCGGGCGTGTTCCCTCGTTTCACGTTGAGAGGTTCCCATGGCGATTTGAGTTGTTGGCCGTTCACCTGGACGTCATCGGGAGAATGCGGGTTCGGCAAAACAGGGGGTCCGTCGGATGGGACGACGGCGACGTCAACGGCTTCCTGCTGCTCCTCCTTGGCAGCCTGTTCCTTCCATGCTTGTTCTTCCGCGTCAAGCTTCTTCCAGGCCTCCTCGGCATCGATAGCCTTCTGCTGCTCGTACTCGTAGTCATGTTGACCACCTGCATCCTCATTATCGAGAGCGTTGGTAGTACCCGACGGTCCAGGGATGTCCGTTGAGATTTCGGGTCCAGCCGCAAAATGAGCATGGTGAGTCTCATGAGGCCCTTTGGCATGATCATCATGGTGGTCGTCCGGTCCTTGGAACATGACCTCACCCTGTTCCCTCGTACCGCCGAAATCGCTATAAATATGTGACTGGCCCTGCGTCAGGCCCGGTCGTTGTTGTCCGGTGGGGTCGTGCTCGCCGTAAGGGTTATGGGTGATACCGCCGTAAGGATCAGCAGTATCCAAGCTGAATTCTCGTCCTTTGCCTTTCGTATCGGGTGACGCGACGTTGCCGGGGTAGTTGGCATACTCCTCAGCAGCGGCGATATTGTGCTCTTCACGAGGGATTGAAGGGGCCCTGAGAGCTTGACCAAAGGGTGGTTCGGGCAATCCAGGAGGTTTAGGGGCGCTGTTACCAGCTGAGAACTGGACAGTAGAGAGCTATAAAAGGCAACCTATATGATCAGCTCCCTGGCGACTCAATGCGCGTGTAAAACCCAAGACCACCCACACATCGTGTAGCCTCATTGACTGCGTTCTCGGTCTTCTCGTATCCGGTATAAGGAGCTCTGCCATATCCGACCGGTGTCTCCTCGAGAGGCACTTCCTCCAAGAGAAGTTTACCGAGCTCTCCGATGATACACATCTTCTCCCCCAGCTCTTCGAGACCGCCGAATTTAAGCGAAAGTGCTTCCTTGATGATTCTATGCAACACAAAAAGTACTTCACATCAGCTTGCTGCGCTGCCCGACGACATCAGTAACATGCCAGCTGAAGACTCACTGCCTCTTGAAATCCCCAATCTTGGTCTCTTCAGTGACGATATCCTGATCTTGGTTTCTCATTTCCGTTCTCAGTCGTTCCAGCAACTCAGTCTGCTGAGGCAACTGCTTGTTCTCAGGACCCATCTTGGCCAACTTCCTCTCGGCCGTATCAGCCTTCTGACCCGTGTTTCTCCTTCTTGATCTCAGATCCATCAGAAGTTCTTCTCGCTCTCGGATCCGCTTGTAGCAGCTTCGCATGTTCGCTTGGTGTGATGCGAAGACGTTTAGGGCGGTTGTCAATTGGCCGAGAAGGGTGGACGACTGGGTAAGAATATCTTGGAGATCGGGTCCTTCTTGAATACCATATGCAGGGAGCGCAGATGCCGCTTTCGAGGTATCTACAAAGTGCAATGCGGTATCAGTTTGGGGGCTCTGTTCCATGACCCGATAGCAATACAGAAGTACACTCACCTACTGCGAGCTTCTCGGACATCTGCAACACGCCCTTCTCGGCTGTGATGATGCTGCACATAGCGGCCACAGAAAGAGTCAGCGCACCATCAGCTAATCTAGCGCAAAGCCTGTCTACTGCATGTCGATACAGGCAGTTCAGTAAGGACGTAAACTCACTCTTGCAAAGCCCTCATGTCCTTGTTACCGAGTCCCGGCAAAAGGCTCTGATGAGCGAAAGAACCCTTCAACTTCTTTCCTAGTCCATCAAAAGCTACACCTCCCCCACTACCACCGCCATGCGACTCTCTCACTGGTGATTCGTCGTCAGTGTAAGCTCCATTTCCGCGAGTGGGCGAGTTGGGCTCGGAAGGGTTATTGTGGTTGGTTGAAGCTGGACCGGTGCCAGAGGCCTTCCTTGTGAAGTTTGACAGGGAGAATTTGCCCGATGCACCTCGTAGTGACATCGTGTGTCGTGTTGCGTGAATCGCTCTTCAGCTGGTGTATATGCGCTGAAGCAAGCTGGACTTGGTTTTGTTGCTGGTCAGATATAAGAGAAATGTAGATATGTGAAAAGTCGCGACGGACGATGTTACTCGGTGTCTGTGTGTGAATTGAGATTGAGCGGGAGTTGAAAGTGGCAAGTCAAGTCAAAATCAATGTTCGGCTTGTTTAACCTTGTGCGGGAGGTGATGACGACTGAGTTAAAGTTATCCAGTTATCCGAGTGGAGGTACTCTCCCTCTCTCGCATGAGGCTGTGTTGATCATGCAGTAAACCCTGTCCCGCCCGCTCCTGGCAGTTAGCCTGTAGGGTGTTGTAGCGGTGGTTAGGTGGCACAAAGCCAGAAGCCAGAAGCCACACTTTAAAGGCGTGCATTGCACAATGCACAGCGCACAGCACCGCTTATGGCAGGCAACGCGGGGTTATTCGGTGATATCACAGAATGGCAGAACTTGCCCTAGACAGCCTTTGTTTGGTTCCTGTCAATTGATTACTTCACGCGTGCGCCCTCTCGCATCTCGGTGTCCGAAAGACGGGTTTAACACCTCGGTCACTCTCGAGTGGAAACGATTGCAAACTGGACAAAACGTATATGGACGTCAGTCAGCCACGCTCATCTTTGGGAAGTATTAGTATTGAAGTATGTGGTTGTCATGATTCCCCGCCCGGACGACTACCGCATAATACGCGAAAAACCCTTGATGTCAAGCAGGCCTAACAAAAGGGTCAAAGGACCTAACCCCTCCCTTCCCCTCCCCCCATTTCGCTTATCCGTGGGTACGCATTATCCGCTCATCGCATTGTTCAGGTTCTTGTTCCCCACCCACACAAGACACCACGACGAGACTGAGTGGTCCTGATCAGCACGAGGACAACGCAGACCGGCGGAATCGGCGATGGCACTTACTCCCGTAGCAACCAGGCGCATCGCCAAGAAGAGAAGACAAAGGGATCGTGACGTTGATGATGATGATGATGATAAGAAGATTGATTGGCGTTTGTTTCCCTTTGTCCATCGTCCCTCAAACACACACACACACACACATCGGATCTCTTTGTCCTGGACTGTGCCTCTGGTGATACTACTATACTGAGCTGAAGACATACCCGAATTACCCATCAAACCATCATACATGTTCGCCCTTGCCTTCCCTATTGTCCCTCTGACCAACAAATTCTCACCAAAAACATACATACAGACACATACAGACAATCCAGCTATGATACATTAGCGCTGCATTGAGGCCGAAGACGAAGACATCAAGTCCTGTTTACATGATTATGATTGACAATTGAGTGAAGCAGGCTTCTTCTCGGTGACTGATACACGCGAACTTGCTCTCACACTATAGTGCATAACGTACAAGGATAATCCGCCCTCTGATCTGCCTTCGCCACAGCTCGTCCCTCACAACGACACAAAGTCCCACCTGCGTCATCTAGTATATCCATACTACAATACCCCGTTTCACCATCCCATCATCTTAAACATCAATCAGTCTACCCATATCCGGTAACTCATAACAGCAACAACAACAGTCCGTCCGACTTCATTGATCGCTCAGCTCAGCACAGCCCTCTGCTCGGATACCAAATCTCGCAGCCGTGCTTCAAACATAACGACGGCCTCGCCCACTGGCTCGCTTGACTACCTCGTACATATACCAAGTAGTTCCGAGCACCCAACGACGTCGAAGCTACTACCTGGTGATATCATCTCTATAACTTGGATCATCGATATCTGAGACATATCTTCAACGTACGACAGTTTTCGATACCACACGACATCACTTGACTCCATCATACCTGCAAACCTCCAATTGTGTCAAAGCACAAGTCACAAATCACAAACCAAACTCGCGGTCAAATCATTTCATCATGGTCAGTTCTTCTCACCCAAAGCTCATTTCACAAATCCGTGCCCTTGAAATCCTCATCCAAGCGTTCTCTCCATGTTGCTATAAAGCATTTCCTAGCGTATACATGAATTAAATCATGAAGGCCCGAGACGAGCGTATCCGTGCTAACGTACGTTTTGATCCTCCTCCCTCTTTATCATATCATCCCTCGACCAACAACAACAACATCCACACGATACGTCGACCCATCGTGATCATCATCATAATCGACAATCTCGAACAAAACACCCTACTGCTCGGACCAAACCACGCTTACGATCCCCACCGCCTCCCGGTCGGCGTACAAAACCACTATACCATTCTATCCTACTTCGACCTACAACTCCGACGACTAAAAATTCCCAATACACAATCGAATCCGAAATGAACATGGACAAACCCTCGTCATCTTCTGGCGCTATCGCTGCCGCTTCCCCTACAAAACCAACAACATCGTCCCCTTCTGGGCCGTACCTTTCGGAACATTGGTGCGACTATTATGCTCCACCACGTATAACCGACGAAAACGTCTTACCCAAACCTCCTTCCAAGGTAAAATTGTACTCTACAAAATGGAAATCCGAAAACCCAAATCCAAATCCAAAACCCCGACCACCTGCTTCTGCTTCTGCTTCTGCTCCGGCAACTCCCCCTGGTCTCGGCGGACAAAAGGCATACTATGGTAATCCGATGATGGGCGGTGGAATGTACCCCGGTATGGGTATGGGTATGGGTATGGGTATGGGTATGGGTATGGGTATGCCTTATGGTATGGGCGGAATGGGTATGATGGGTCCTTATGGGGGAATGATGGGTGGCGGTTATGGCGTGAGCACAGTCTCACTTGACACTGGCATCATTCGAATGCTGTGTGGTTGGCCTTGCTGATGTGATACTGTATGTTCTGTAGATACCCAGATACGGCCAAGGGTAGGTTTGTTCTTGCTCGTTTTGCCCGATATTGTTTTTCTATTATTTTCATCTCCACCCACCGGCCCGACTCTTGCTCCAAGCCCTTCATGCCCGTGCGCCACCCCTCTCCTTGCCACCCCCTATTCACTTCGTCTCGTCTCGTCCAGTTTCAATTCTCTTCCTGTCTGTCGTTCTTTCTGTCTCTTGGGCCCCTATGATTCTGTATCGTCCGTGCCGACGTCTGACATCTCCCCGGCAGCCTGTATGGCGGATACGGTGGATACGGGTAAGCTCGAACCTTCAAGATAGGCGTGTGATGTGTTTGCTCTGTCGGGGCTGGGTACTGACATGAAATACGATGTGATGATGTGATGGCAATCACGTAGATATCCAGGGTGAGTTCATTTGCCCTTGGCTTGTGTGTGAATCATGCTGATACTGATACGGTCATTGTGGCATGTAGAATGATAGACCCCATGATGGGACAATATGGTGTAGGTGTTTCTTACGATATATCAGTGTCTTCCCTAGCTGCTTGAATGCTTGGCAGTTATGAGATTTCATTTCTCTCACAGAAGACTTTGGACTCGGATGATACTCATGGGATACTGATTTATGTCTCATTGTTCCGCCCAAACAGGCGCCTCCAGCTGCAAATTTCGTCGACGACTTTCCAGATGCTCACCGGTGAGGCTTGATTTGAATTAATCTGAATAAATAATGAACACATCTCAAAGAAGAATGAAGAAATGCAAGATCTGACAAGTGTTTTCCGTCTTTCCCTCCAATCAACTTACCCGGACGACGATTGTGCCTGTCACCTACTCGGTTGCTTCGGGATGACCGTCGCCCATCGTCAATCTCGCGCCTCACTACGGCATCGGGCCAACAAACATGACCGTACGTGGCATTTATACAGTCTTGAACACGCTTATCGGCAAGCGGCTCCAGACACCTACGGTATGGGAATGCCCATGATGGGCGGCGGTATGGGCATCAATAACATGCCCGGAGCTCAAGTCATGCTCTATGGACGTGGCATGCCATACAATGTGAGCACTAGTCCTCTACTCTACCGCCTCGAAGACTGAATACTAAGGGAATATGACGCTGACAAACCCTCACATGGGAAATGGAAAATGTAACACGATGAATAGGGATGGTACGCCTAAGCTCAACGATCGACACACAGTACCCGACAAGGCTTGCAGTGTCAAAACGGTGGATGCCTCGATATCAAGACACGATAAGGAACTCATACATACATACATATCAGATCAAAGATATCCATATCGCCAATTCCCGTGCGATCCTGACATGAGAAGATAAGGCAAAGAAATCAAGAAGGTGCACGATAAGGATGACGCGATGTTGAAAGGGCAAGAGAGCGGCGAAAGGCACTGAACGTGAAAGGAGAAGGAACGAATGAATGGCGCGGAAAATGCGGCTTCGGTGGTCTACATGTAGTATTCGTATACAAGACAGAACCGGGTGATGTGGATCTTGATGATGACGAATTTTTGCACATGTAACTATACTTACTATACGATTGGCTGGTCAAGCGCCCTCGTACACCGATAAACGCAATGTACATGACTCGAATTGAACAGTACTCGTACAGCACTCGTTTGAAACGTTTGATACTCGTACGCAATTGTTGAACTCGAGAGCTTGTGTATATGTAGCCTCCCTTATGCCAGCTCCCCAGTTCGAAAAGAAAAGGCGGAGTCGAGCAGGACCCAAGGGCGACCTAACAGACTCACTAAAGTCGTACTGTACAAGCCCCGTATCTCTGCATTGGGCGCATCGGTATCAGACACTTGCCATCATTTGAGACGCCGCCTTCTATCCACTCTCACAAAGACAAAGAACAAAGGATGTGACTTCGTCGGCACAACCGACGATACTCGGATATACTAAAGCTCTTCTTATCGAACAGTCAGCAATGTATGCCTTATCGCTGAATATCCTTATTGCAGAAGCAGGATGTACAGTAGTACTACAGTACTGTATGTCATGCTATGACACGATACAGTACTGTAGATAGAGCGGAGTGGGAAAAGTTCGTACTGACTCCGCTGCCCTTTTGAGGCCGCATGTTATCAATGACGATGACGATGACGTTAGCAGCATTGCACTGTAGCTTATCGGTATCTTACCGAGGACTGTATCTGTATCCCATGAATTCGTCAGCGGTTCGGGGTGAGTATTGTACAGTACACTAAGTCACAGTTGGCCTGACGGACATTTGATTTACCCTCGAGATTCCCATACGAGTACAGCGAAGTAGTGTGGACGACTCATCTCATGATTCTGAGTCGATAAATCTGACTAGCCTACTCGTACAATACAGTATCTAACACCCCGACGTAAAGAGACGAGTCCAGTGTCCGATAAGATAAGACGACATGTATCGTATCACGTGTATGTACTCACAATGAATCGTACAGTGAATAACCTACAGGACACATCTTCACAAGTATTCGCCTGTTCATATATTTCTCTTCTGACGTACTCCAGGTTTCAAGAAAGTGATTCTCTCTTATCGTACTTCGCTTTCCCTCTCGCTGATCGAAACAATCCCTCCCAAGGAATATGCCAAGCGACTCTGCCCTAGCTACCACGAACCCCACCCCAACCTTGGCTCAGAACATGGCAGATGATCTACCAACTCCACCACCTGAGACCCTCATCCCCTCGAAACAAGCTACGGTCTACTTGCCTACTCCTATCCACCCTGATGCACTTGCCTATGCGCGAGGCAAGTTTGGTAAAGTGTTGAGTTGCGATGAGGTCACGCCTGATGTTGGATTTAGGAGTGCTGATGGGCTTTGTAAGTCGTCAGAAATTCAATGCGTGATTTTTGTCGCCTACTGCTTTTTTGTCATCGCGGTCTTGGCGTGCTGGCCTTTGAGTTTCTGTTTCTAGTCCTTACTCACACACAGCATAAGGGCTCCTCGGGGAGAGGAAGAAGAAAAACTGTATCAGCCTGACACCTTCACTCACTTACTCACTTACTGTACTCACCCGAAGGTACCGACCAGTGATGGTAGTCTTTACAAGAGCACTTACGCGTACACGCATGATCTCCCAGCACCTTCACTGAGACACTGATATGAGAAATCCACGCTGACGCCCTACTGACTTTTCTTTTTCTTTTTTCGCACGTTCGGACCGGACACGGTATAACGTATAACGTACAACGTACAACACGTAGTGAACCGAGCCAACCCTCTACCGAAAGACAGACTTGATCAAGCACCGAAATTGAGCGCTATCTCAGTTGTCGATGTCGGGACTGACTCGATTGATTTGCCACTCTGTCGTGAGAGAGGAATCGCCATCATGAGTGAGTCCTACCATCAGCTGGAGGATCTCCTCGCCATAATCTATGGTGGATATAACTCAGTACTCAAATTGAACAGACAGTGTCTTGCCTCACTCTGCATGTACGCAGACACCTGGTCTTCTAATACATATACTGATATGGCACAATACTCACTCACAGATCGCCCCGGAACCAACTCATCAGCAGTAGCCGAACTGACCCTATCCCTGACTCTCTGTTTACCCCGCCGAATCCCGGAACTCGATCGTCGCTTACGATCAGGCGAAAGAGGGACGTTGAGTATCCATAATTTGGGTAGGAGCTTGAAGGGGAAAGTCGTCGGGTTGGTCGGGATGGGTGATACGGCTAGGAAAGTTGCTGAGCTATTTCATGTGAGTTAAATTGATTAGGGTCAACATTCTTCATCACTCGTCGGTCTGCTGTGGTGATTTGCTTCCGACAGCCGAGAGATGTTAGTGTGGATTTATCAGCTGTTGGCTGTTAACTGACCAAGACCAACCAACGATTGTTGATGATATGCCGGATGCCGTATACACCGCAACCCACATAGCACGCCTTCAACTGCTCCATCCACGTCTATTCTCCCACAACTCCTCTATCCCGATGGACGTCCGCCGATCCGAACAGCCGAATCCCACACACGCGTCACTCAACACTCTCATCAATGCTCCCACGTATCGACGTCTTATCACTCCACTGCCCACTGACCGACTCCACCCGGAGTCTGATCACAATGACAGAGCTGCAAATGATGAGAGGCGATTCTGTCCTGGTCAACATGTCTCGAGGTGCGGTCGTCGATGAAAAGGGTTTGAGGGAGGCGTTGATGGACAATGTCATTTGGGCGGCAGCTAGCGATGTGTTTGAGGTCGAGCCTGCCCATAAGGACAGTATGAATGGGCTGATGGATTTGGACAATTTCGTCGCCACGCCTCATATGTGAGTTTATACCGCTTGAGTTCAGTTCCCCCTTTTCTCGAACAAGGCCTGTTGGCGATTAAGCCCTTCATTTCGATTATGACGTTGGTCATAATGGGGGATATATCTCGGAGAGTTCCTCACTGATGCTATGTGTCGCCAACGCGATCGCAGCGGCGGAAGTACCGTCGAAGCCCAGAAGGAAGTGTGCATACTCGCGATCGACCAATTGGCGGCTCACTTTGACGGCTATCATGTCCGCAATAGGGTCTGTTAAGCGGAAGTATCCGGACCTGCAAATCAGTATCTTTGCTTAAACCCACCCCCCAGTCAGTTCTGGTGCTGCTAAAATGGACGAGAAAGAGCGGATGTTTGAGAGCATGGCGTTGTTAGCGGTCTCATCACCATTGATTCCAAAGACACGAGTCGCGTCGGATGTATACAGTAATCCATGCATTTGTATATGCTAGTGATCTCATTTATCGTGTGAACTGAGCGAAAAAGAAAACACGTCAGCTTGATCTCCATCTATCAGCTCCCATAAGCTGACTCACCTGAATGTCGTCAATCCTCAAGATCAACGCTACCGTCTCTGTAGCCAATTCCAAAGCACTGGTCGATACGAGAAGAGGCTGGACCACGTTCTCCTCGAGAATGTTTGAGATGATACCCTGAAGGATAAGAGAACGAGTGAGTATGAACTCCGCGATCTATGCAGTCGCACCCAGCTGGCTATCATTCTCGTGCGCCGGATCGATGGTAAGGAGGACATCACTCACCTTCTTCACGTTGATACCCGCGTTCCTGTCTCCAAGAGCATGCTTGTTCCTCAACTCCGTCACGATAGCAATAGGGTTCAAACCGGCGTTCTCAGCGAGGGTGGTAGGAATAATCTCGAGAGCCTCAGCAAAAGCCTGGAAACAGTATGCTTCTTTGCCCTTGAGGGTGTGAGCGTATTCGGTAAGCAATCGGGATACGTTGATTTCGGGAGCACCGCCACCGGCGATTAAAGCTCTGTAGGGGCGGAACAAGTAAGACTCAGTCAGCTCTCCAATCACCAACCTTTGGGTAGATTGCTAATACAGGAAGGAAAGGTCACTCACCGCTTCTTCACCAGACATCGGACGACACACAGAGCATCGTGCAAACTTCGCTCACTCTCCTCCAATACCAGCTCGTTGGCACCGGTGCAGACTACGCTGACGGTCTTTCCAGGATTCTTGACACCCGTGACCTTGACTACCTTCGCACCAGCCTGAGAAGCCTCTTCTACTAATTCAGCATAACCAAGCTTGTCCTCTGTGAACGCGTCGATGTCCGCCACGGGCTTAGCGCCGGTTGACTTTGCGATAAAGTCAATTTCGTCTCGCTCGATATCCTTGATGACCATGATCTTGAGCTTGGCGAGGAAATGCAGGGACAAGTCGGTAACGGCGTCTCGAAGGATAGACTTTTGGATCAGGAGAACGTTACAGCCCGTCTTCTTGATTCGCTTACACAGGTTGAGGAGGTATTGTCGCTCTTCCTTGAGGATCTTATCCATCTGTCGGTAGTCGTTAACGACGATCTGGTTGTCCATCTATGTAGAATCACAGTAGCACTATCAGCTTATTCATTCGAAGCACGTGGTCTGACATTTGACGATCACAAAAGCTTACGTCGGGTTTAGGGCTACTGAGCTGGAACTGAATGAGACCGATCTTCGCCTTCTCCATTCGCGTAGGTCCACCAGCATTGGTCATAGCAATCTGGTTCAAGGCCAAACCTTCTACGAGCTCGGTGTCATCGATGGTACCGCCAACCTTCTTGACTATTCTGATATCTCTGAGGTCGACGTTGGAAGAAGCGGATGTTACAAGTCGAGTGACAGCTGACACGGCAATAGGAGCGAGGGTCGAGGAGTATTGCGATACAATCTGACGGCGAGAATCTATCAGGTGTGCTCACGACGGTGCACATAATAGATAGCTGGCTCACCTTGGAGTTCAAACTGGTTCGGGCCGCACGCAGAAGGTTCTCCCTATCATTCAAATCCACAGGCATGCTCATGTCGTCCAAGAATTCCACGGCCTTGGCAGCGGCTTTCTGGAAAGACTGGGCGACAGTTGTAGGGTGGATACCTGGATCCCGTCGGTTGTCGGTTCAGCGATCATTCGTTTGAAGACAAGGTAGCCGGAATGAACATAACAATGCTCACCTTGAGAAAGAAGCTTCTCGGCAGCTGATAACAATGATCCGGCCAGAACGACAACACTGGTAGTGCCATCTCCAGCCTCAATGTCCTGAGCTTGTGAGAGCTCGACGAGCTATGTTTGCCATGCCATAACCTAGGTCAGCTTGTCCGAAGCGTCTGAGACTCATTTCGAGCTGACATACCATTCTGGCGGCAGGATGCAAGACAGCCATGTGCTTGAGGATGGTAGCACCGTCGTTGGTGATGACTACTTCGCCGGTTCCGGTTTGGATCTATTTATGAGAAAGGTTGTCAGCTCTGGTGCAGCTATAGGCCGGATGCGACGAAGAAACGATACTCACCATCTTGTCCATACCCTTTGGTCCCAAACTCGTTCGAACGGCATCGGCAACAGCTATAGAAACGAAGTCAGCCGAGCACACGGGTCTTCGCACCAGGTCTCAGATTATGCACTCACCCTTGGCAGCGTTCATATTGGACAGTCGGACCTCTGTAGGCTTTCCCTATATGAGGAGCATGAGTCAGCTGTAGTCTTCCTAATCGGTGAGGCCTCGACCAACAGCTAAGTAAACGCACCTTGTCAGTGAAGGAGCCATCTGAGATACCGGCCGGTCCAGCGGCGGCAGGAGCAGAAGCAGGAGCAGCAGTCGCCATCTTGTGTCGGATTCGTGCTGTACTGTCTTATGAAGGAGGGGCGACTGAAGGAGATCGAGAGATGAAAAAGAGGAGCCAGAGCAAGGGAATGCTATAGAAAGTTGCTTGATCACGCACGTAGATCCGTGTTCATGTTTCGCGTATTATCGATAAAGTGGAATCGCGTGGGTGGTAATGCTATATGTATCAGACTTGATCGGATAAATTCCAATAAATGCATCCCACAGATATTACCACATGGCGTCTACGGTAATCAAACATCAAACATGAGAGGATGGATGAACCATAGCTTAACCATCACCTCATCCCCGATAGCCTTGATATGTCCCCCGCGTCCCCTTTCCGCCGTCCGTATTCGCGAAGCTCCATAGCATTCCGGGATCCCAGTACGAGAGCACCACAGAAGCTCGAAGAAGCCCTATAATAGCTGCCGAAAGTGTCCGTACTCGCCTCGCCAACACGCCAGACCGTACCTCTTTCTCAGGGGAGCCCATCTGCCGGCGGTTTATTGAGCACATTAGGCCGGATCTTCCCATTCGGCTCCGCTGGAAAGCACAAGGAAACCGAGGAGATTGACTTGCAACAGCATACAGAAGAGAACGATTCGGAAGAAGAACGGCGAGTGATCCGAGAAAACATGGCAGCCGAATCAACGCGAAACTCAAAGTCAAAGAGTGTGGAGAAGGAAGGAGAGCCGGAGATCATGGATGTTGATGGTGATCAACCCAAGGGAGACGACGAGGAGGACGAGGAAGAAGAAGAGGAGGGTGAGTACGAAGTGGAAGCATTGGTAGATCACAGGCAAAAGAAGGTGAGCGGTGCTCGAGCGAAACAGTAATCACTTGACGCGTTTGTTTGACGTCGGCTGATACATCATGACGGGTGGCTGACGGACCTTTCTGACCCTCTCTCTGCTTCTTTCACCTATCACCTATCACACCTGGTGATGATTGCGTATCATGGCCCGTACGATTGACTAAAACAGGGTGCTCAATCCGGCAAATACGAGTGTGAGTTCCAGCTCGTTTTAGCTAGCTTGTAGCCCTTATCTATGTAGAAGCTGATTGTATGTGTTATGCTCTAGATCTCGTTGCTTGGAAAGGATACGGTGCGGAGCACAATACTTGGGAACCCGAAGAGCATTTGTGAGTGCTTCTGGAGCAGGATTGCCAGTCTTCGATATCAAGGACGCGCCAGAACCAAGTATCAAGAGGACTGACTGTTCATTCTCGCGAGGATCCAGGAGTCACGCGGACGATCAGGTCAAGGAGTACTGGGACAAGAGACCCAAACCATCGCTTCAGAACAACAAGAAACGAGGACGTCAATCAAAAGCAGCATCTTCGTCCACGCCCGAACCCGCTTCTCAACGCAAAAGTACCGCTAAATCCGCCCGAACGACCAATGGGAAGCGAAAAACTGCCAATGTCGACGATGAGCTGGACGACGATGTACCAGAGTTCGACGATACCCATAACGATTCTTCAGAGAAGTATCAGGATGTAGCCGATTGGGAGGAGACGGTGCAGCAGGTCGATACTATCGAGAGGTCTAGGAAGGACGAGTTGACCGTGTATATGACCATGTAAGTTTGCCGATCTATGCCTGTCAGCTGCATAAGTGGTTATCTCATCAGAGAGCTGATTAGCTTCTTGTTTTCTTGTTTGTTTGTTTGTCTCTGTGTCGGTATGACAGGATCGGAGGCGAGAGATTAGCTCTTCCTACAGACGTCGCTTATAAGCGATGCCCGCAAAAGGTCAGTGTGAATGAAAAAGCCGCATGCAGCCAATGGTGCCAAATACTGATGGGTTGTTCGACAATGCAGATCCTCAAATTCTATGAGAAGCACCTCAAGTGAGTCCACCAATCTTGGGCGATTGCAGATATCTGGCTGATATGGGCGTGTTCACCATTCCAGATGGAAAGCAACTTGATCAACGTTCCGCCTTGTTCTATATCATCTGAAACACACTTAGGTCTCCGTGTAAAGCCGCGAAACATCGCCTTTGGTCCCTCGCTGTTCAACTTTCGTTTTCGACTTTTTTTTTCCCCCTTAAGATACCCTGTCCCTTTGGTGACTGGTGACACTAACGAGTAACACGAAAAGCCCAGCTCGGCCACGACCATGCGCATAATGTTGCAAGACAGACGGGAAAAGACATAAGCCGTCTGATCACATATCAGGATCAGATATTATAATGCCTTCATGATCTAGTTTCCCAAAATGATGCAATATATGTAAGAAGAGAATAATGACTCGCTCGCATGGGACGGAATAATGGCTTTCTCGTCTTCTTCAGTTTCGTGGGCGGACTCAGCCTGTCTGTGATCTGGGCAATCCTTATATCTTGGTACCATCTGTAGGCATGTCAGATTACGCGAGACGAGGACGCATTGTTGAGATCCAAGTTGCCAGCACTCCCCAGGAACATATGTACTGCAAACACCGGTTCACTGGCAGAGTACCGATTAATTGTCACACACAAACTTACAGACTCGCGTCGCATTCCGTCAAATCTTCCCAGAGTGTATATACATATTAAGTCCTCGAGCATTGTCATCGATGTCCCCATCTTATTGCATCTTCATACAACATCTCATTGTCGAAACAGAAACACTATCAAGTCGGTTCTCAAGTCTGTTCCAATCGAATCGCGAGCGCAGCACAGACGGGCCAGGCTCTATGATCGCCTTCATAGCTGTAAACTAGTACTGGTAGCTCTTACACCTTCTTCAAAATCAACGTGCTCTTCGCACCAACTAAAGACCCGATACATTTGACCTTCGCTAGACATCGGACACCTTGATCAACCGAGTATACACAGTGAGGTCAAGGCCATTGTTGCGTGTTCCCGGAGAGCACAACCATCAAATTATACAGTTTCAATAAATACAAGGTACGGTGACGCTGCCCTCGCGTCGACACGCGCCGCCCCACAACGGCCCTCTTCGTCGCTTTGTCGATATCACTGTCCGACTCGTCGTCCGAATAGGCGACTTGATCCATCATTCATCATTAATCTACCGATCGCTTTCAGCTCGGCGAGGCTCGTCAGAAAATATTCCTCGACGGCTGGCTAGCGCGCTCGCGCTCCGGCAGTGCTCGGTACCGCAGTCTCATCCTTTGTTTCAGCCTACTGATCCTGTTCTATTTCGTTCTCTCCTTCCCTATTCTTTAGTGAGATTCACTCACTGACGCATTGACACGGGTCGTGTTGCATCAACTAAACAACGCGCGCTAAACACACACTGTTTTCGCTTCCGCACCTGCCTGACCCTACTCGTACTTGTGCTCAATGTCCTGCTTGGACATCTCCCTCCATGCAGACCTGTAACGACGAGACTACTGTATATCCACGAGATCCCGCTGTGCTACGCTTTTGAGCTCTGTGCTTGGCAAGATGCGTTCGTTCCCTTTTGTAGCAGGGAGATCTCACGGGGGAGAGGCAGGGGGTTGATCAATCAAGCTGATCACGTCCATTGATGAAATCCTAATCAACCTACCAAACATGTTCTAACGCCCTGACGAACAAATCAAGCACCATCGTCACAATTACCCTCATTGGCGCCCTATCGACATCCGCGATCGCCCATCCCATCCCGCCTCGAGCTACCGCACTGCATTTGCTCTTTTCATTGACACCGAGATCTCAATATCACACAACATCACACAACACACTCCTTTGATAAACACGGAACACGGATCACGGATACGAGAAATTCTAAAAAACGATATCTGCATCGTCTGTATGATTGCATAACCGAACACCGAGCTTCGTTCCATACATCAGGTAACTTAGGTGCAGATTAGGTCAGATCAGATCTTCGAGAGATACAGAGAGTATCCAGATATAAGATAAACATAAACATAAATGGCTCATTCAACTGAATCTCTTCTGCGCCCTAAAAAATAAATCTCAGTCTGCTTGGGGTACATTCTAACAATAATTTATTAGATTAATTTGATTGATCGGCTTGGTTAAGTTGAGAAAGCTTTCAGCGATAACGCTCTTTACGACTTGCACTCATTCGGCTTCGAACAGCATCAGCATAGTACTCGATCATCGGTATCAGCATCAGCATCAGCATCAGCATCAGCATCAGCTCTCTGTAAGTCCACTTCTCCTCAACACCGCTTTTCGTACTTGTTTAACCTCGCCATCACCATCACCAAGTGCCATCAACAGCTTGATCTCAGGCCGAATATCTACCTCGGCAATACCCTCATTTTGCCCTTTGCCTCTCTGTTTTCTGATCTTGATCTTGTGGAAGAACCAGCTGATGAAATGTCCTCGGATCAGATCGGTTTTCAAGCTCTCAATAAATTGCATCTTCAAAGATAAAGATTCCCATTCGCATCAATCAGAGCACTGCATATGTAATATATATATATTATTTGATCGACTTTTCCAAGCCATCCTTTCGGTTCACGTGCGACTGAATCAGTATACCGTATTCCCACGCCCTCGGACTTTTGACCTTCGAACCGACAGCCGTTCGGAATCGGGCGCAGTACATGGCGACGACGACATCGCATATTCCTCGCGGTTTTTGTTTGCTCTCCTTACTCCTTTGTGAGGTGAGTTTTGATACCGTCCACCATTCCGTCTCTCACGAGGGGTTGAAGGAGGTCTTGTACTGAATTTCATACAAGAACTGTTAGATCGGACAGAGGTGCTCAAGGAACGGGAGTTCTCAATCCGTATAGCTGCAGAGCTTTATCCATTCGGTGGCGATCGCGCCAAGCAGTCAGTCAATTCCGTACGATAACTTTCCATTCACGGAGGCAGTGTACCTTTTCGATAATTATAAGGTGAGTGAAACTCGAGCCTGAAGCCTTTATGTGCTCTTCACCATCACTGCCCTCAGCCTCGTAAATCAGCATCGGCCTCAACATCAACGTTCACCCTAAACACACCATCACCCTGCAGATTCCTATAACATGTCTCGTCTCGCTTCCTTCAACATTTTGTTGAGCGCCCCCTCACCCTTCTGCTAGATCCCGACAGCTATCAGAACACTCGCTTTCCACACCGTAACCATTCTTCTATTCTTGGACCGAATCTCGTGTTGACCCTGCATTGGTATTTTCGGTCCGATAACACAGCTTTGTAAACGGCTTCGCTTTGGCAAGACCATCATAAACCGCTGTAACGTAGCCTAAGCGGCGACGCTCACGACACGACGAGCCACTCCTCGCCAAGCCGAAAAAGACTGATTCAAGTCCCATCAACGACGGCAATACATACTTGACCGAATTTGCTCTTCGGCTCACCATTATTTCCCTGTTTGTTGGACGTCCTTAATTTGCATAAAGCATAAAGCGGCCTCTTACAGTATAATCATCTTTTCAGCTACTGGACATTTGCCCTTCTTTTCCACCTTTCACTCATTCTTTCTGCCAGGCTAAATCTGCAAGTCCGCACTCTCTTTATCTTCTGTCAATCTCAAACTGGACAATTGCATCCTTTCAGCAGTATAATCCCCACATAATATATAATAGTAGAATCTCATTCTTTCGAATCGATCAATCACATCCGATATCGTCATCCACTTTGACCGCAACTCTACGAGCCATTCTCGAGTCGAACCAAGCTAAGAAGAATTGTGAGTATCAACGATTTCTTAATTCTTCCTTCCTTGTGTGCTGTTACGGACGATTCGTATGAGACCTTTCTGGGCTCTTTCGGACTCTTGCTGCGCTCCCATCAAAACCCCACACTCCTTTATCTCGTTTACGCGGGCTCTGTCCACTTCACCGCCTTTGCGCTTTCGGGTCTCAGCCGAGATCCGTACTCCGAATAGTACACACGTATACACATACACAGGGACGTTGTGTGTTTCACTTCGGAGTCTTCCATCAAAGGAGGTTCCTTTGCCTCTTTACGAGTATCGTGAAAGATCTATCTGCCTTCTTCTTCTTCCTCAGCTCTCAAGACTGTTCAGATAGTAGCGACTGCTTGTACTCTACTGAAAAATGCCTCGACTCAACTTCCTGTTCTACTATTATAATCTCACAATTTGTCCAGTATCCCCTTTTCTTCTCCCTGAACTGGTCTGAGCTTTATTCTTATCTTATCTCATCTCATCTCATCTTACCGAGGCTTCTTTGGGTTTTTTTTTGACATTGTCACCGAGCTATTCACGTCATCTTGTACCTCTTACTCACGAATTTCCGGCTTACCTCTTTTTATTTTTTGGCATAACACATAATAATTTTCACTTTATCAGAACCTTCGTTCTCCTCCCACGCTTCAGCATGCGAGTTCCAACAGGTTTCGCCGTCTTGCTAGCGGCCACACCCTGGGCTGTAGTGGCCCAAACAGCAACTGCAGCTCCAGACACGTCCGTCAAAAACATCTTCGACCTCTTCAAAAAGTGAGTATATTGTACATTTCTCGCAGCGCCGGTTTTCCCGATCATCTTGATACTGAACTCACCTTCGATTCCTGTCTTTTTCATTTTTCCCCTTCAGCTTCGGACGACAAGAAACGACCTCGACAACCGACACTGCCACACCGACTTCGACGACCGCTTCCGAGGTACCCAACACTACCGAGTCCACGACTAGTCCCGTCCAATCTGGTTCTACCACTGTGGCTGCTGTCGAGGCTACGGCCTCTACTATCGATGCGCCCTCGTTGCCTACGAATACCGCTATAAGAGATCCCAACACGTTCGTCCTTTCTGGCGACTGGGACGTGGACGCTGATCCGGTGAGTTTTAGCCTTCGGTTCCGCCTCGGTTTTGTGGGATTTCTGTCATGACATCGATGGTTCACTGACGTGGAACACATTGCAGCAAGTACGAGAATTCGACTTTGAGATCGGGTAAGACTATATTTATCTTCATAGCACCTGGAATGCGAGTCAAGCTGACCACAAGTCTTGGTCCGGGTGCAGAACTGCCTCGGCTAACCCTGATGGCTACACTCGACAAGTCTACACAATCAACGGACACTTCCCTGCCCCTCTGATCGAGGCGAACACTGGCGATACGATCTTGGTCTATGTCAAGAACAGTCTTCCGGACGGACAAACCATCCGTGAGCATATACATTTTGCCATCGAAAACCAGCGTGAAGTTTAGGCTGATATATGATCCAATTGGGATATTGTAGACTGGCACGGTATCACACAGAATGGCTCGAACCACATGGACGGCGTTCCAGGTGTCACACAAGTAAGCTGAAAGTTCTACAAGGGTGAGGCCTGTAGCTGACCGAATTGCGCTGGTGTGCAGTGCCCCATACCTTCCGGAGGAACCTTCACGTACAAATTCGATATCATCGAGCAGTACGGAACCTATTGGTATCACTCGCATTACGGAAACACCATGGCAGACGGTATCGTAGGACCGTAAGTCCACAATCAATCCTAGACTTCAGGACGGCAGACAACCAGGACTGATTCTTGTTCGCAGATTGATCATTCATTCGAAGGAGGAACCTCTTCGAAGAGGTCAAGACTACGATGAGGAACGGATCCTTATCGTGTCCGACTGGATGTGCGTAGGGGCCTACGAGTTATTCCACACGAACGGAAGAGATACAGTATGGCTGACTAAGATCCCCTGTTGACAGGCACGATCAATCCGCTGATATCGTCAAGGCACTCAAGTCACCCGAGGGTTTCAGAGGGGTATGTGATTCCTCAACCCGCCCCCACAAATGGGCGACTGATGGGCTGAGCTAAACATATTATACCTATAGTCTCCAGCCGCTCCTCGAGGCGACTCGCTTCTGATCAACGGCATTGTGAGTGCCACCTCTACTTCTACCAAGGGTTTTCCTATTTTCGGGACATGCTCATCCCGTTCAATCTCGGTAACACCCATGCGCAGGGACAAACAAATTGTTCCTCGATCCATTATCCCGAAGGCGCACCTTGCGAGCCTCCAGCTTTCTCCGATATGACCCTTCCGGCCAACAAGAAGGTCCGAATCCGAATTATCAACTCGTCTGCGCACACCTTGTTCCGAATCTCGCTCGACAAGCACGAATTCGACGTCGTAGAAGCCGATACCGACCCCTTGCAGGCGTTGACGATTCGTGAGCTCCCTATTGCGCCTGCGCAGAGGTACAGTATCATCGTTTCGACCAATGCAGGTGGACCGGGCGACAAGTTCTGGCTTAGGTTGCATGCTGCCATCGCTTGTTTGGATGGAGTGATGACCCCACAGACGGCTCAAGGTATCATCAGATACGTGGGAGAAGACGGCAATAATTCGCAGAATGATACCTCAGAGCCTACAACTGAGCCTTGGTGAGTGCTCGAGCGTATCAAGCTCAACTATAACTATGTCGCTATACTTCAGCTGATGAGCAATCTTCAATAGGGACGATCTCGCCGCTATGGACGCCGAATGCCGGGACCTCGACGAGCTACACGAGATGCGGTGAATGTCTAACTGAGGGTTGCGTATGATTACGAGTGGTCCTTTCGATCCTCGCTGACTTGGATCTTGCTGTCTAGTCCTTTGGTTCCTATCGATGCGTACGAGACGCCAACTGAAACGCGGGTGCTATCGAGCAAGTTTGGCACCTTCCTTGGGGCGAAAGGGCAGAACATCACCGGCTTTGTGAGTCGCAGCAGCATACTGGAGTACCTTGTTGCAAAAATTAAAGAACTTACTCTGCTATTTATCCACCCAATCTTGCTTGCATGCTTGGAATCTACCTTGAAATAGGCCTTCAACAACGTCTCATTCCAGAATCAGATCTACGATCCTGTTCTCCCTAAAGTCGAGAATGAAGGCAACTTCTCATCGCCCTATGTTGCCAGTATCGAATTCACAACGTCCTCTTACGCCGATATCGTCATCAACAACCTTGACGGCGCTCTCAGTCACCCTTATCACCTGCACGGCAACGAGTTCCAGCTTATTGCGAGGGGTGATGGGAATGTCACTGCGGAAGAAGTCGAAGCTATGGGTTTACAAATCGAGAACCCGCTTAGGAGAGATACTATCTTCATTCCTGCGAACACTTATGCGATATTGAGGATCAAGATGGACAATCCAGGTGTTTGGGCCGTGCATTGTCATATTGGCTGGCATTTGGCTATTGGAAAGCTGGCCACTATCATCGTCCGACCGGATGATATCAGGAACTTTGATCAGCCAGAGGACTGGAAAGGGGTAAGTCGAGACACGTATCCACTCCTCCAATCCCGCAACCCTGTATATCCTCGTTTCCACCCCTCTCCCTCTGCTTATGTAAACACATATCTGATCCTGTTCTGATTGTGGTGGGCGCGTACTGTAGCTTTGTACCGGTCATCCCGAAGAAGAAGGTCCTGCCCGACGATCAATCTCCCCTCTGCCTCCGACAGGTCTCGAATCACGCTCAGGATCTTCATCTTCGTTTGCTCGATCGTTCATCGAAGTGAAGAACAAGATCATCAGACGACATGGGCCAAGGGACGTATAAGAGTGAACCGTCAAGGCTCAACGCTAAAGGACAGATTTGCGAAGGTCTTTTGATTTTCACCAAACTAAGATTCAGATACAATGGACAATGGCCAAACGAAGGCATCGAAACGGACTTTGACGCTTCTCGACTCGGTTAGAGGAGAGAGAGGGTTGTTGCTTGCTTGCATAGTTTAGTGGACAATGGACATAGTAATATAGACAGACTAACGTATCTCGATTTCAGTACAATAGGTATACACGGACAATCAAGTCAAGGACAATCAGAACATACAGTACGAGCACATACAGTAGAGTACATACACAGACAATCATCTGTACTCATACAATCACAAACGATATCTCAGTAACTGCTCAACGATAAGCATTGCATTATACGCTACTTAGGATACCCATAATATTGTACGATCTGGATAGATATGCACGAGAGATTGCACCGAGTCATCGAGGTAAGAAAAGACCAGGACGATGTATATGTACATCAATTTACTGTATACTGAAGGTGAGAAGGTCTCACGTGGCCATCCTCACGTCGACAGTGATGAGACGTTGCATACTGACTGTACTCGTACTGCATTAAAGCCTTTCGATACTCGTAGCATAGGTAAGGTACAGTACATCGCAGTGTTACGTCTATATAACACTGTATATGCAGAGAGAAAAGGGAGCACTCTGTATTCATCTCCATCTTCTTCTATAGACAAAAGTGAGATCGTCGTACTCGTTCACTCAACCTCAATCGGAAAAACCGAAGACCGGAAAGCCCTCGCTGAGTCCGCTGATCATACTCCCCCAGTGAAACGCACTCCACTCGGCAGGTAAGGAATCATTGATTGGTACGCCTCGCCTTACATCCTTACATCCTCTCGATGGGCGTAAGACTGAGCAATTTCATAGCGTTGGCCAATACCTCCCTAGTCTGGACATAAAGGAACAACCTCGCCTGAGCAAGCTCATCTTCTGCACCGGCAACTTTGACCGTCTCCCAAGCGGCTCCGACAAGATGCGAGAGCTTGAAACACCACGTGACCAGCTGACTGGGCTCCGACTGAATGTAGGCGTTTCGCACGGCAGTAGGGTACAGGGCGATGTGGTATAGGATCTCGTTGATCTTGGGCTCGTTCAGCAGTGAGACGTTGATTTCGTTGACGGATGTGGCGAGGTGGACGTTGGGGTTCTTTCGCTGCACGGAACATAATCGGACGTGAGAGTATTGGATGAATGGTCCGAAATCGCCCTCGAACGAGGTACATCGCTTGATATCAAAGTCGTAGTCGTTGATTCTAAAGACAAAAAAGCCAAGAATATCAGCTGGAAATCCACAGAACGGATACACCGCGTCCCCTCCAAGGAAGCAGACGAATCCCCATGAACAGCTTCGGTAGTCGCCAGGATGCGATGAGCCCTCTATATCCTGGCTACAAGTCCACTCACCGCCTGCCCGCCATGTCCTGGATCTTGACAGCGGTAGTACCAATAATAGCACTGGTGCCCTCCGGGTCCTCAACCTGAGCGTACTTAGCCTCGTTTGACCTCATCTGCTCATGCATAGTCTCGGTCGCCTCCTCAATCATGTCCTCGAGGAAGACGACATTACCCTTTCGAGTCGACATTCCCTTCACCAAGCCGAAAGTGACGTGCTCCAGTTTTCCGGCAAATTCCTCGCCCATCAGTTCGAGCGTCTTGAACAATTGCCTGAAATGTAATGACTGAGCGGCCTGGACGACATAGATATGTTTGTCGAATTTGTACTTTTGGTACTTGTCGAACGCTCCTCCCAGATCTCGAGTCAGGTAGATGGTCGTTCCGTCTGAATCACATGGCGAGTCAGCAGTCATATTGTACAGCTTTATCGACCCCGCAAAGGTGCCCACTCACCAGCCTTTCGGATGATAGCCCTGTCCATCTTGAACTTGGTCAAGTCCACCAACAACGCTCCTCGGTCCTCGCACGTCAATCCCTTCTCCTCACAAACGTCGATCGCTCGCTGCATCGACTCGGGCGATACTTGCGATTCACCCCAGTAGACGTCAAAGTGGACATTGAGCTTTTCGTAAGTCAACTTGAGTTTCTCGATAGAGAGATCTCGGAATCGAGCCCACTGAGCGATAGCTTGGGGTTCACCTGGATGATAAAAAGATCAATCATACGTTTATAACGTTTAGCTGGTGCTTGTTGAGATCCAAGTGCAACGCAGATGTAAGTCCGGGGTTTAGTGAGGGAATGATTACACTTACCGTCTTCCATAGCCCTGAATACCCGTTTGGCCTGAGCATGGATAGACTCCTCGTCCGAGATGGTCTCACCGGCGTCGATCCTCTCCTTCTGCTGAGCTCGCGCTTCGTTGATCTTGACGTAGACCTTGAAGAGGTGCTGGATGGGGTCGGCGAGAAGCTCTTCCTCGCTACCGTACTTGTCGAAACCGACAGAGAGGAGACCTGGGCACATGATGATACAGTATCAGCCGGCGCTCATATGGTCGTTGTACTGTTTGCACGTAGAAGTACGTTAACGCGAGCGCTTGCCGCAGACTCACCATACTGAGTTCCCCAGTCACCGAGGTAGTTCAGTCGAGTGACCTTCCATCCGTTGGCCTCGTACAAGTTGCTGATGACGGTACCGATGATAGTCGATCGAAGATGACCGGCGTGGAAAGGCTTAGCGATGTTGGGTGACGAGAAGTCAACGACGATGTGCTTGCCTGCTCCTTCGTTGGTGGTTCCGTAAGCGAGCGTGGGGTTGGAAGGCTCGTTGGCGGAGGCTTCGGCTGTCAAGGTGATTTGTCGAAGGAGGTGGTAGGTAAAGGATTCTTGGCTATAAATATGGCGCAGGTTATCAGCCACATACCTAGGTTTGGTACGTCGTGACACCGAACGAGGTGGTGATGTGGCACGCGGGCACTCACTTGAATTGGAAGTAGAGGAATTTGTTGTCGGGGGAAGAAGCTTTTGAGAGAAAGACGGAGGGTTTGAACTGTAGAACCGAAGATGGTTGTATCTCGTCAGCTTGCATGCACCCAGGCGTCTTTGAACTTTTCAAGTAGGTAGATGGTATTGCATATAAGCAGCTTACGTTGTCAATGACCTTCTTGGCCCATACTTCGAGGTCGGCGGGCTTGCCCTTCTTAAATCGTACAATGGGGATGGACAAGTCGGTGCCCTTCTTGCCTGAAAGTGCAAGGGTTATGAATTCAGCTCAAATGCGCCCGCAATCTTCCGGGAGCATTGCGCTTATGACCACAACCTTCATGCCAATGATCTGAAACGGAAATAGAGCCCTCTCTCCGTCCACTTCATGTCCTGCTTCACGCTGTTTCCCAATCAAGAGGCAAGCTCTCGCGCCTCAAGTCTCCATGATAGCCGTCTATTGGCGACTTGGGACTTGGGACTCGCTCAACAGCATGCTCAAAAAGCACTACCAAGCTATCCCATCCGCAGCACAATGGGCAGCCCTTCCTTCTGTTCCTCGAAGTCGAAGTCGAAATCGATTCTTCCCTTCCAGGAGTAACATAATGAGGAAGCTGATTGTGGAACCGAGGAAGAACACTCTACGCAGGACTCACCCATCTCGACAGCAGGATAAATCTTCTCAATCTTCTCCTCAAAAGCCTCAGCTACAATCTGCGCAGCAGCGACCTTGAAAGCATCCGTAATGAACCTCTTGGGGTCGGCACCGGGCACCTCTGGTAAAGTGGGAAGGACGAACTTGTCCGGGATAGATGCTGGGGGAGCTAATGATGCCATTTTGCTTTGTTGTTGTCGTCGAAGGCGGTTGGTGTATTCTACTATTGATCCAAAGCCAGAGCCAGAGCCAAAATCGGGATTGATGCGAGATTCAAAAGAGTTTATTGATGAGCTCCGAGATGTGTGCAGTTGATACCGTTGATAGTCGAGCTGTAGAGGGCAGGAAAGTGCGAAAGCGGGTCTGAACCTGGGGTTGAGTAATGATGATGAGAGGGGAAAGGGACCGAGTGACCGCTTGAAAGTGTTCGGCAGGTGGGTAAGAGGTCGAATCTTGATTATTCTCACCTCGAGAGGATTGTTTGAGTTGATAAGGAATGATGATGTAGAAGTCGATGAATGAGCTTTCAGAAAAAGGCCTTCGAAAGATAAAGGAAGCTCAGCTCGCTCGTTCAAGTAACTTTTGCTTTTGCACCCGACTCATGCGGCATGCAACTCGGACTGACCAGAAAAAAACCATGTGACAAGGCAATTGAACAACCGTGGGAAAGTTTCCGCCAAGACACCGTATGCACAGTACACAATATCTCTCGACACTTTCTTTACCTTCATGCATGCATCTCAGCTGCACTTGATATAGTATATTCCGCATTCAAGGCATCAAGTCAGACCAGCGCAACAAGATGGCCGCTTCAAGCTCATCAGGACGAGTACCGCAAGGCGAGGTGATTATGGACGTGAGCGTCGTGCCCTAGGCAGTCCACACACACGAGCACGAATTCCAACCAACTCTGAGCATCAGACGATAAGTCAGTATCTAGATTTGAAGCTGATTCGGTTGATTGTCCCTCTTGTCCTCGTAGTTCGCTGACGGTGGTCAATATATCAAAAGTGAGTCAAACTTCTCACGTCATGACTCTGGTCTGCAATCACAGAAGAAGTATCAACCTCCAGACTCTTGATACGGTGGTCTGACAGTGATATCCCCATTATAGACAAGCTCGAAGACGCAGTGCTTTCTATCGAAAGAAGGCGAATCACAAAGGAAGAAGGATCAAAAGCTCAGAAAGCAATGCAAGCGCTCGACGTGAATAAGCCTGGGGCTGGGGCTGGAACAGAAGGGCCAGCTGTGAAAGCTGAGGATGTGGATTTCATCGTGAGTATAGGAAACACATAGCTCTTCATAATTTCGTGCTTGCTTGTCCTGTCCACCCTGTCAACCGTGTCCGACACATCACGCACGTCCCATCCTTCTCAACCTGATCACTGTCGGCCTTGCGTTGTGGAGCCTTTTTTAAAGGACTCTCACACTATCCTAGACCCATTTCCAAATCTAAATAGCTAATTAAATGCGATGTGTCTTGGTGCATAGGTCGCTCAAACGGGCGTAACGAAAGAAGAAGCTACAGAAGCATTACGAGCAGAAAAGGGGGATCTGGTAAAAGCGTTGATCAAGTCTGTACAACCGAGAAAGAGGGCTAGATCAGTAGATGGGGGAGCAGAGCCCTCACCAAGCAAGTAGGACTGAGCGCCACCGCCAGCGCACGTTACAACATTCGATAGCAGCACACGGTATGGACCTGGTCTTATGGAAGGAGGCGGATAGGGGTCGTGCGTCGTGCCGTCTGGCCTGTGAGGAAGATCCGTAGCTAGGAAAGTGGACGGTCAAAGTAGTATAAAAAAAAACTCGCTCTGTATATTTACATCCGCGCAGGGGGAGCTATAGATGGTCGACTTATAGAAAATCGACTCTGCATGACTATACTGTATTGCACCGGACTTCCATGCCTTATGCACTATGAGAACAACAATGTCTATAAGACTGTAATATACAAGGGCAGTGCTTTTATCTAACCTGATGAAACCTGCGAAATGAACAAAGAACGTCCGCCCTCATCATAAAGTACGGCGTCAACCCATCTACACCTCCTCCAAGTATCCCTGGACGATCAATCTCTCCACTCCAGACCTAGCCAACCTGAACCTCTCCCCTTTCCTAAAATCAATGCGTTCTCCACCATCCAATACGACCTCTCCAGCATCCCGTATCACCCGAACATCCACCATCAATTCCCCAGGAGGCCGATCTATACTTGCCGTTAGGTCCAGTACATCCAGGAAATCAGATTTGTAATCCAGCAGCAAACTATTATAACCTCTTAGGAAATCCAGTTCTTGCGGAGAGAGGTTCGAACGTAGATCTTGCGAATCGGATTCTGGGTTGGCAGCGGCATTCGTATTCGAATTACCTCCTCCAGCTCCAGCTGTATTTGAGCCTGATCCTGACGTGGTATTTGGTTGTAAGGCGTTGCCGGTGTTATTGGACGGGCTGAGTAGGTACGCTAAACCACCTCCAGCATCCCACCAACGTTCTTTGATCCCTCCTACCCTCGTAGACAGATAGGCCAACAAACACCTCTTATTCCTCCTAGCTGCTAGATGCTGTACAGTCAAATTACATACCAACGCTCTATCTTGAGACAGAGAGACTTGGCCGTGCGTCTCGGCCGCGCTGGTGATCGAGGTTCCCAGTTGACGAGTCTCAAGAGCGATAGCTAGGATTAAAGGGAGAGCGTATTTCGGTAAGGGCAGTTGAGGGGTGGTGGAGAGTGTTGAGCGGTGAGATGATGTCACGAGCTGAAGAGCGAGGTCACCGTACATTGTGACTTTGCGAGAGCCGGTAGCGAGCCAAGATATGGTTCAGACTGAATGAGGCGTGAGGTGCGACGTTCGGCGAGGGAAAAGAAATGTAAGCTCGAAATCACGGGGTGGTCAGGCCTGTCCGAATATTTCGATGCGCGGTAATAAACGTATTGTGTTTCCTGGTCCTCGGTGTCGCGATCTGATTCTGTGGTCGGGAAGCACGGTCGTTATGCTCGAAAGATGCAGCAAGTCGTCGGGTCAGAGAACCGTGATGCATCAATAATGCTTAGATGCGAGACTTCTCTCGTCAGCTTGCGCTCTTTTGTCCAAGCTGAGAGTATTGAGGCGCACGACTCACCGGAACGACGGTTCGTAGAGTTGGTTGGGCACGATCGGAAGTGTTCACGGTGATATAAGCTTGAAGAGCAGCGCAAGTCGTTGAGTATCTAGTATGATACTTCCTTGTGACGGATGGTGCGATCTAGTAGTATGCTCTGGGGCTAGTATCTATCTGATGTGCGAAACATGCGTGCTCTTGTCTTGCATGATGCAACTAGCTGTCTCGACATTATTATTACCCTCCCTGCAGAAGGAACGCGTCCATGCAATCGCTGGCTGGCTGTCTGATACCTTTAGCCAGTCCAGTCGCGACAGGAGCACCCATGTGCTTCCCACGTGGACATCTCTAACCCCGCTTTCCACCATAGAAGCAGAGCGGGATTTTTCGGTCTTAGCGGAAGGCCGTTCGTTATACATACAGCATGTAGAAGCATATATATGATTGTAGCATATGCTTCGGTTACAGCCTGACAAGTATTATATGTACAGTACAGCTGACACCCCACACCACTGCCGCTGCCGCTTCACTCGCTTCACTCGCTTCGATTGCACCGTGTAAGCTGTAAGCAACCGTACCAATTCAGTGGAAGAGAGAGGGACAACCAACATCCTCAATTAAGTTTCTTCAAGACCTTGAACAACTATACTCTTGTACCTCATATACACCTAGTCAAGGTGAGTCGAGTTTAGTCCAGCGACATGATCAGATAGAAAGCAGCCAAGCTTACTTACAACCTTTCTCTAGATGATCCGTTCACTCCGATCCGCTACCACCCTCGCTCGAGGTACGTCACGTCCCGACACAAATCCAAAGACAGCTTGGCTAGCGAAGTCTTTATGGTTCTGACGGTTGTATATTGCAGGCGCCGCCAGGTCGTTCTCTACTACTACTCCTGCTCGAGCGGGATACGAGGACACCATCAGTAACATCCTCATCAGTGAGTTGGGAGTAAATCCTGTTTATTGACAAGATGGAAGAACCGGCTCGGCATTGCCGAGAATATGTTTTGGGACATAGTTGTCCGTCAGCACGCAGAACACAATGGTCAGGTATCAACGACATAAATGCGCGGAGGGCGATGAGATGAGAGCAGACTAGTGTGAGAGAAGAGAATATACGGACGGGTGCTGCGTTCAGGCAGATGTCCCGGGAAGGAGGGAGCAGGAGCAGTATTGGGAGGATTATGTTTTGACCTCGGCATGCTGACTCTTCATTTCACTGCCTCTTCCGTTGCGCAATAGACAAGGACACCAAGGTTCTCGTACAAGGTTTCACCGGAAAGACTGTGAGTTGATTCTACTCTTTAAAGCTGGTCCTGGCCACTGGAGGCTCCTATTTCCTTTGTGTACTTTGTTTCTCAGAAGGCACAGCGCATCTTGCGACGAGCGCGCTCGCTCGCTTGACCGGTCCAAGGCGATTGCGAAAATGGAAAGCTGACCACAATCCGTTTATTGCCCTTATCGCATCACAGGGTACCTTCCATGCTCAGCAGGCTATTGACTATGGAACTCGAATGATCGGTGGTACCAACCCTAAAGTGAGTGAAGGAGGTGCTTTCTCGAGATAGTGCCATGGGAGGATGTGGGTTTTCGGCGGTGTTTGGGCGAGGAAAGCCTGGAATGTGGAGGACAAGGATGGTTTGATGCCAGCTGGAAAAGCTTCCCTCTGCTGGGGAGTGGTCTGTCTTGTCCTTCTGACGCATTTGACTGGAAAAAGAGGGAGGGTTCTGGTCGGGAAGATATGTATCAACGTCATGCCCGTTATATGCTGACCTTATCCTCCCCTGCGTTATTGTCCACCTGCACCCACAGAAAGCCGGCCAGACTCACCTCGGCTTGCCCGTATTCGGTTCCGTCCGAGACGCCGTCAAGGAGTCTCAACCCGACGCTTCGGTAATCTACGTGCCCCCACCCTTCGCAGCCGACGCCATCATCGAGGCTATCGAGAATGAGATCAAGTTGATCGTCACCATCACCGAAGGTATCCCCCAACGTGATCAGATCCGAGTCATGAACGCCCTCAAGTCCCAGAACAAGTCTAGGATGATCGGCGGTAACTGTCCCGGTATCATCTCAGAGGGATGCAAGATGGGTATCATGCCCGGTCATATCTTCAAGCAGGGAAAGATCGGTGTTGTCTCCAGGTCCGGAACGTGAGTATGGGTCTGGGTGTGGAAGGGGTGTAGAACACAATATGCCTTTTAATGTTAAAAAATGATTTTTTGTGTGACGCTGATCATTGGAACTACCCTTCGATCCATTCGATCAATGAATAGCCTTACCTACGAGGCCGTCAAGTGAGTAGCGCTTTTTTTTTATCCCAAATCACCCGTCAGAACCTTACTGACCGCTTTACCACCTTTACTCCTACCTCACCCTCGCAGCCAGACCACCCTCGCCGGTCTCGGTCAATCATTGACCGTCGGAATTGGCGGTGACCCCTTCCCCGGAACGCAGCACATTGACGTCGTCAAGGTCCTTCTCTCTGACCCCCGAACCGAAGGTATCGTTCTTATCGGTGAGATCGGTGGATCAATGGAGGAAGAAGCTGCCGAATACCTTGAGCAACACAACAAGAACTCTTCCAACCCGAAGCCCGTCGTTGCTTTCATTGCTGGTCGAACGGCCCCTCCAGGTCGACGAATGGGTCATGCCGGTGCGATCATCTCTGGTGGTAAAGGTGCCGCTAGCGATAAGGTCGCTGCGCTCGAAAAGGCTGGTGCGGTCATTGCTCAGTCCCCCGCCCAGATCGGTGATCTCATGCTCAAGGCTATGAAGGCTGCCGGCAAGGCCTAAGTGGAGAGCACCGAGTGCAGAGAAGAACGGATGAGGGACAGTGGGACTTGTTGATGTTCAATTGCTGGAACAAGCAAAGGACAGGCGTGGAATCGGATGCGCGATGATAAGGGCATTGGAGTGGGGCTGGCTTCCTAGAAGCAGACGGATGGACGAACGGAGCAATGGCAGGCGTGGCCATTGGTCGCCGTTGCCCGAATAGCGTAGCTGTAGGCGATCAGCTTGATATGCGTAATTTGCGGCTGCAGCCTACAGGCAAAAAAATCAAACCAAAATCATATACCTTATACGCTAGTAGTGTCAATACAGTAGTACAATGTCACACTGTCAACACAGAACACAGATGTACGGAATGTTAGTAATTTCGATTGCGGTCGCAAACACAGAGAACGAGACGACCCATCGTGATTGGCCTGCAAAGATGTTACTGTATCACGTCACGGTCTATTCTCCGCCTTGTTCAACGTCTATCCTAATCGTCAGACAGACCTCGATTGCAACGACAGAGGAAGGGTAAAATGTCGCATTGTGAGGTACGATTTGATGAATGTACATACTGTGTCTGCAGTACTTGTCATGTCTGAGCTTTGTGTATGTGAATGTGCAAGATGTTTCTCCTCACTTATATTTATATGATTACTAACGTCGCTGAATTTCAATGGCTTCTCAATTCTCATTACTCGATGCTCAATGCTCAATGCTCGAATCAACAGCTATAATCCCTACCTCCCCCACATCCACACTTTTCCGAGCACTAGCCCCACACGGCCCATCCATGTAATCGGCGGCTCTACACTTGACTGTCCTAGAATCGTGTTGTGTTCGGTACGTCGCTCGACAAAACCAAATTGCTGTTGAAGGCGCTTGCGCTCGCGCATCTCGTCGTCGTTCGATGACTCGAATCTTGCGGTCCTTCCGACTAGCTTCTCGCTTATAGCAATGTCTCGCCCAACGAAGCTCGAGCTAACGAACAGCCTGCAGCGACTGTCTTCTCCACTGATCGGGGGTCAAGGAGGGACGGGTTGACTTCCTGTGGAGCATACCACATCAGATCGACAATGATTAGCTCGACCGAAACGAAAAATGATGGCGATAACGGTCAAGGTCACTACAAGGGCTTGCTCCCTGGTCCTTCCCTTCACAACGAGAAAGACCTAAGCACACACGAAACTCACCATGATGTCGACCGATACGAGACAGCCGGTCTCAGCAAGAGCTTCAGTGATGTAGTGGCCTAAGTTTACATCGTTAATTGCGATTCTTCGCACACCTGAGCGATAGTCAAGGGCTTGAGAAGAGACGAAGTTCGGTTCGACTCACCTTCTCGGAAAGTTAAACCACCTCGTACTGGCGTACCAGTGCCTACAATAGACGATGCAGACAGCACGATCAGCCCCATTTCCAACTTTATTCGATTGATTGAGCGGTGCGAGGGATGCGACACCGAGATTTTGGTTTGAACCAGAAAAAAAAAAAACTTGCTAGGAGCAACTGTAGGATCCAAAGCATCGACGTCAAAGCTCAAATGGACAGGTTTCTCCCTGTTAGGGTTCACATGGTCCAAAGCCATCTCGACGACTTTACCAATCCCGTACTTGTCGACATGGTGCATCGTGTATGCCTTGATACCATTCTGTCTCAGAATCCGTTTCTCGCCATCGTCGATATCTCGGAGGCCGATGAAGACGCTGGAAAAACAAACCAGGGTCAAAGATATAAGCATGGGTCACTCGAGAGATCTGAAGTGAGATTTAGGACTAGTCCCAATTTCACTGGCGACCGGCACGGCGGAATGAATAGGGGGGGGGAAGCGAGTCGATGTTGGTTGATGTATTGCGGAGGATCGGCGGTTCAACTGGTCCAGAGGCGTAGGCTTACATCTCCTCAGGCTTGAGACAAGGGCTCAGCCACTCGTTGAAAGGAGCTACATCACATCCGTCCAAACCAAGCAAGAACGACACGGGGCATCCGTGCAAGTTGCCAGACTCGGTGGTGAGAGGGGTGTTGATGTCGGCGTGGGCGTCGACCTGTGATGGGAAGCGGTTATGATCAGCTTCAGAGCTGATTGAATCAGAAAATGATTTGTGAACGATCATTTATGAAAAGATGTAGGTTAAGCTCACCCAGATCAGACATGCGTCGGGGTACTTGCTCTTGGTTCCCGCTACGGTGCCCATCGCCTAGAGTCATATCGACATTAGTGATCAGTTCCCAAGTAGGACAGTGAGACTCTTGAATTTTTGAGCTTTTCTTTTTCTGGGGAGGATGGCTCGGACGCGCTTGGCCACTCACCAGACTGTGATCCCCACCGAGGGTCAAAGGCAACCATCCTTTCTTTGCAATATCCCCGACTTGCTTCGCAACCTTTTCGTTAACAGCCGAGACCAGCCTAGGTTTCTTCATCATCCCAATATCAGGATCAGGTAACCTCTGAACGACCTCTCCACGATCCTGCTGAGTCTCCACCACTGCTGTACCCTCAGAAGTCGAGGGAGCAGACGGTGACGAAGTGGGGATTGGGTTATAGGGGATATCAATGAATGATTGTTGGGATTCGTAGTGTACGTTCCAACCCAATGAGGAGAGTTGGTCCACCAGCCCTGCTTCGATCAGCTTGTTAGGGGCCAGATCGACACCGGCACGTTTTTGGCCTCCGCTGCGACATGAAAAAAAGAGTATCAAGTCAGTCAATCAGAGCAGCTTCAAAAGAGACAGAACAATCCTGATCCCAAGGAATGATGACAGTAAAGCGGCGGATTTGTATCATACAGATAGACGACCTGCTACTCACCTGAACGGGCATCCCACGATCTGCACAAGTCAACGCATGCGGAAGTAATCAACGACAATGAGCTTAATCCTGATTGCATACCATGCGACAGGGACACACAAAGGGCACATAAGACCCTCAAAACAGCCTTGTTCTTGCTAGTATCCAATGCGGCCAACTCACCCCAACGGTAGCAGGCTCTTTCAAAAACTTATACTTGTATTGCGGACTAGTCTTTCCCTTATCCTCCGAAGGCTTGGCTGAAATCTGATACGATCTCGCACCAAGTGCTCTTCCAGCTGATGAAGCAGTAGGACGAGCTAAGGGTGCTCGAGATGCTCGAAGGGCTGATAAAGTAGGTAATCGAGCGACCATTGTTTGTATAGAATATTGAATTCTTCACTATGTTATCTCTGGTTCTGGCCTATGTGTCCTTCGCTTTGCGCGCGCCGATTTTCAGGTAACTGTGTAATTGTGATGGGTTTTGATTGTTAGAGGCGAGACGAGCAAAGCTGGATCTATTCCAATAGATCAAGCAGAATCTGTTCAATTGGGCTCGAAGCGTTCTGAATCTATCACGATGAGTTAGAGGAAAGACAAAGGCAAGAGGACAAAGGGAGGATGTCGATGATCTTCTAGTGTGGTTATACCTTCGCTTATTACTGTTCGGTAAACGCTAGTACGGCGTGCGATGTACAGTGTGAGTATTTTCGAAATGCCCTCGAGTATGTCGAGTATTGCTTCCATTATAACCGGCCGGATCTCACTATATAATTATACGTAGCACTCGTCTAAGCGCTCACAAGCGCCCGTGCAAGTCACGTGATGGTCGATCAAAAACAAAAGTCTGCTAGTGAGGAGGACGAGTGAGCATTTGTCGGACATATGATATATGCATCGCATGAGTACAGTATTGCTTAGTGGAACTTTCATACGCATATAATCAAGTGCATCTCATCAAACAAGGCATAGCTGGCTAATCGGATAGAATAAGGCTAGGGTATTCGATCTAAAATTATCGTGGCGCATGTCTCCCAAATTGCCATCGTATGGTTCGTGATAACACACCGATTCTAATTGTGAATGTCATGTCTTTCACTCCTTATCCTCATCACAGACCTAAGCCCAATCACCCACGTTAAGCGTTAAATGTAAAGCGTAAAGCGTAAGGCATAAAGCGCATGAGTAGTCTTGCCAAGTTTAGTCCTTCTTGGTAGCGAGGAGGACACAGTGTTGGCCGCCCGCTGAGGAGAAATTGGCAGAGTACGGTCGGAGCAACTGTAAAGTAGAACGCATCAGCCTAGCTCCAACTTGAGACCATGAGATCACAACAAATCTCTGTCGCGCCGGGTCAGTGATTGATCTCGTGGTCGTGTCACTTACCTTGCTTCGGACCAGAGAAGGCGTCTCGGCGCTCTCGGTATCGGCTCCCAGACCCAACTGAGCTTGATCTACAAAAGCGATGGATACATCCAACGCAGAGTACACCAGAAGAGTCAGTAATTGATCTATGTCGAGGTTGATTGAATTCTGCAAGAGTTTGCAGAGAAACGGCATCACTCACTGCCGAGACCCCAGGCGTATACATGCCCCGACTTGGAGATAGCAAGGTTATGTCTCGTTCCGGCTGAGATGTTGACGATGGGGTTGTCGGAGGGTTTGGAGTCTTTGTACGCGGGGAAAGGCGGTACGACTTCGTATGTCTCAGGAATAGGAGGGAAGGGGATCTAAGCAGGTTACATGAACATGAATTATTAGCTTGATCCGAACAACCGAGTACGGGCGCGGCGCAAGCACAAGCAGTGTTGGTGTATCTTCTGTAGTCTGTAGTCAATAGTACAGTACAGTGCACTCACTCTGACGGGCTCTGGGACAAACTCTCCCATAGGTACTCTCAATGCAGCCTGCGCCTCAATCAACTCCATCTCCGCCTTCTCCTTGGCATCCTCATCAACCTTCTCAGCCTGGTTGATCGCATCCAGCTTCTTCTGCCTCTTCTCGACCTTGTCTTCCCTCTCCCTTTGCATATCAGCTCGTCGTTCCTTGATACCTTCGAAAGCAGGGTGATCCTCTGCGAGACCAACTTCATTGGCATCGCATCGACCACAACCCCATACTTCTCCATTGTCAAACAAGAACAACGAATGATGTTCACCTCCTGCGATTTGTATGACCTTGCTTCCTCCGTGGTTCTCAGGTGAGAGACCTTCCACTTGAGCAGGGGTAGTAATCATCTCTTCGTCTCCTCCCTTATCCAACGTCAAACCAGTCTGGTGGAAAGTGTTGAGACCCCAAGCCCAGACAATGCCGTTCACATCAACAGCGAAAGAATGGTACATCCCCGCGGCGACATGGACGATGTTTCTCAGAGCAAGTCGAGCGGGGTCGAGAGAGTTTTTGATCCTTCGCTCGATGATTCGTCGACCAAGCTGGTTCTGTTGGCCATTACCCCAGACGTAGACATGTCCGGTAGTCGTGAGTGCGAGAACGTGATCGGCACCGCAGGAGACTTGGACAATCTTGACCTTGGCGAAAGCGGGTAAGGAAATTGGCGTGAATTGGAAAACGGGGTGGCCCGCAACACCGTCGAAACCAAGAACACCTTCGTTGGACTATAGCAGCCAAAGCAGCTTCAGCATGAATACTACAGCTGTGCTCGAAGGATGTACCGTTTTACTCACTCGGAAACTTCCCCAAGCACGCAATTCACCCTTGTCAGACAATGCTATACTGACACTATCACCAGCAGCGACCTGGACCGCTCTGAATCCTTCCTTCTCGAGGCTCTCGACGACAAGAGGAAGGGTTTCGAGGTCTTCGTTGGGGATGACTGAACCTGGGTTTGCTGGGTCGGGAACATCTGATGTCTTTCGACCTAGAGCAGCGTTGTCGTTGATTCCCCATGATCGGACCTGCGTCAAGTAAAGAGAGTCGGCAGTCAGCTCACGTCTACTGACAGGATCACGAGTAGCGCGAAGAAGAGGAGCAACGAGATAACAAAAAAACAGGGACGACGATGACTCACTCGACCAGCCTCATCGATAGCGAGAGTATGCATACCACCACAAGAGACAGTCTCAAGACCGCCGCTACCTTCCTTTCCACCCCTACTCAGCTTTCCATCTTCAATTTGCTCCTCAAACCTGAACGGAACGTATAGACAAAAGTCAGCTGTATTAGGCGGTATCCGACGAAGGGACTACGAACAGTACCGAACAGCTCACCATGAATGAAGTTTAGGTCTAGCAATCTCGTCGAGCTCATCGGGTCCAAGACCGAATTGGCCCATATCACCTGTTCCCCAGATAAAGAGAGCATTGTGAGGGGATGCGATAGCTGCGCAGAGTTCAGATATCAGCTCTATATACGAGCAGAGAATAGGAGTGGTCGTTGTAGCAGACGAGCTGACTTACGAGGAATCTGGGGAAGAGGGTTGACATGAGCTACACCCAAGCTCGATCGTCTTCTGGTCTTCTTGGCATCATCGGTCAATTGCGCCAATCGTCCCTTCTTAGCAGCAGGTCCAGCATCAAGAGGCGAAGTAGCTTTCCTCGTCCTAGAGTTGGGAGCGGTGGTAGCGTTTCCATTGACCTTGTTCTTCTCCGCTTCCACCGGAGGAACGACGACGTCTTCCTTCATCTCGATATCGCCCTCTTCGGGGACAGCAGCGGGAGGAACTACAGCCGCAGCAGGGGTAGCTTCTTTCGCAGGCGCAGCTGCTCCTCGTCGAGAAGCGGGCTTAACGGCGGCCTTGGAAGTAGGCTTGGCGGAAGAAGCTGCTTTCGAAGCTGGTTTGTTGGCAGTGGCGCCAGCGGCAGCTTTGGAAGCGGGTTTGGTTGATGCCGAAGAGGCGGGAGCGGGTGTTTCTGTTTAAGCGCATATGCATCAGCTTGAATACTTTTGTAACAGCTCGCGAGACCAGGGCATTGTCGGCTGTGCGCAGTAAGAGACCTCACTCACTTCTAGGAGGCATCTTTGTGGTATTCTTGCAGAGAACTGGACTACTAATTCAAGACGACGAGGATGAAGGATGTCAACAATAAAAACTCAGCTCGCTCCCGCTTTCCTCTGCTCTACTTGCAGTTACTTGACCAAGAAGGAACCGGAGGTCCAGCTACGCTTGATCAAACAGTATGTTTAGTTATGCTCACCCTAAGAAATGATTCCAAATACTACAGCGTATAAGGGATCGTAAAAACTGTTTATGAAACCTTCTCTTCGACGATAACCTTGCGTTGAGCGAAGAGTACGAGTACTTGGTGTGTTGTTGATTAAACACCTTATTTGTCCAGCGACCGTAGGTGCATGCATTGCATTGCATACCACAACGGATGGGCCGCGCATGATAGGCATGATAGTCTCGTGAGTAAGCTAGGCGTGTGATGCCCCACGACAAGCCTAACTAGGAGGTGTGGTTAAAGATATTTGCAGGGGTGTAGGGATGCCGGGTGCAGGGTGTAGGGTGCAATGCAAGGGGTGTATAAGAGCGTGTTCAGGGTAAACGCTGTGATGCAGCATTTCAGCATTTCAATAATGTCAGGCACAAAACAAAAGGAAAAGCGAAAAGCACTCGCGTCTGTTTACAATAATAAATATGTACTGTATATTATATAGAGCACAGTAGTACTACAGTAGTACTTGTACATGTGCCAAATCCAAATCCAAATGAGAAAAAGCATAAACAAACAAACAGCATCATCCACTTTCCATCCCATGGTCAATCTTACATCTTACACTACACCGTCAACTCTCTTCTTCGCTTTGCTTTGAGTTCATTCAGAGCTCTTCACTGGATCGGCACACAACATCATAACTTGAATAAAGCAAAAACCAATTGAGACAAGACAACGACGACATTGTCAGCGAATCTTAAACTTCGCTATTCATTCGCACAACCATATCCACCTACCTCGAGTGTCAACAACCCAACTCAACTCGACTCAGTATTGCGACTTTAGAACATAAGGGAGATATTCGAATGAAAGGCTGGCTTTTGGATCGATCATAACACTTCCACCATCATCGTTTACCTTTTGTACTCGTCATTCTCATTCAGCCGTTCGCGATACCTACTGTGCAAACAATACGATCACGATCACCATGTCCAGAATACTTGGCACACCAACACATCAGCCAGCCATGTCGACCCCAGGTCCATCGTCGCATACTCCGTCACCTCATCATCAACAGCAACAGCAACAGCAACAGCAAGCATATTCTTACCATTCTTCCAGACCATCCACATCGTCTCTACCCCGATCGTACAAGCGGGCGAAGAACACCCCGTCACCATCTTCACCTGTGTCGTCATCAGGATTGCCTACCGTTAGTTCGTCGGGGCAAGCGGGCCCATCTTACTCATCCAAAGCACGGACTAGAGCTACAGTCGCTCGACGCTTGGTGGAAGCTTCGCCGCAGCAGTGGAGACACGAAGGTAGAAGACGAGAGATGTCGGTACCTCTAGTGAGTATAGCGTAGAGATCGCTTCATGGGATAAGCTGACATGCTGACAAAATCCTAATTCTATTGAACGCAGCTATCACAAGAACTTTCTCACTTCTCTCTGTCACATTCATCGCCGCCAGAGATGATGACTCAGCAGCCCGCTTCACATACTCCTCCAACCTCCACCCCAGCTGTGGGTCCCAACTCATCAGCTCGACCCGCTCGCACACCACGATCGAAAAGCCATTTCGGACCAGAACGAACACCATTCACAGCTGGCTTACCGAAAGACTATACCTATCCCTCGACAGCACCCTTGCCTCACCTTTCTTCCTTCCTTGGAAGTCCTTTCTCCGGTAAGACGGCAAGAGGGAGATATGTATATCACAACAACGGCAACTCGCCATCGGTAGACGCCGCTGGCGCTGGCAAAGGACCGAGACCGATGACGGAGCAGCTTGGCTTTGGTCATGGTCATGAGACTTTCGATCAACCAGGATTAGAATGGCTGGAGAGCAATGATGGTCTGCCTAGATCGAGAAAGCACAATGTCGCGCTGGACGAGGACAGACCATTACCAGAGGGATTACCTCAGTCATCGAGTAGGATAAGGCGAGGAACAAACGGCTCGACCTCATCGATGGACGAGTTGAGCGGTAGTGGAGCCAGTACAGCTTCCCTTCTCTCACTCGCTAGAAACTCTATCGATCATCTGTCAAGACCGAATATCATTACAGCATGGGATGAAGACCCGGCATATACAGGGGTAGATGAGCATGACAACCCTACCCCTAGCCGACAGCTCTTCGCCAAACCCGCGCCTGAACACGGTCTACACATGTCCAAAAAATTAGGTAGAGCTTCTACACTTCCCACTCCTGTTGCTGCCAACACGTCAACCCTTCAATCGCCCTTGCCTCGATCGCAGAACGCCAGACTTCTGAACAGCTTCGTACTTCCCGATAGTACACCCATCACCGACTCGAAGACATCAAAGCATCTCGATTCAGCGTCTTCGACGACGGAGAAAACTGGTCGATCTCCTCTTTCGACGTTCTTGCCTCGTTTACTCTCATCCAAGAAGAAGAACGCATCGATGCGAGAACAGGTCATGCAGCGGGTGGCTTCCGGCCAGGATGTAGTCGAGGATGAGGATGTTATGACCGATACCGAGGAGAGCTCGTCTCGGACCGGTACATTGCGCGGAAGGGGTAAAAACGGGAAGGATAGGCCGAGACTTACACCCTCGTGGAACCCGATGGAAGGAGGTGATCATGAAGCTTCGATCGGCCTCGGTATCGGTCTAGGTATCCGACGAGGGCCTCTGGAGAGCATAATCAGGGGCAATGCGGAGAAGAGTATCGATCTTGCCAGGTCGCTCTCGAGTGAATCCAGCGGTGACATCAATATTTCTCCATCTCGACCACTTTCCAACAAGGGGTCGACCAGCATGTTCGTCAAGCCTTCTATCCCCTTCTCACCCACTTCGTCAGCTCTAGCAAAGGGTCAAAGCAAGTCCGCCTTCCATATCCGAAGAAAATCCATCACTGGCAATGTGCTCCACAAGCCATTCGCACCGGGCTCAGGGGCAACTTCACCAATCAAGACCGCTCCTCGACCTCCCAAGGCTCGGCCATTGCTTAGGAGGGGTATCACCGCGCCAGCCGAGACTCCATACAACGCTTCTTTCCTCTCGGCAGACTCGGCATTCCACACGCCCACTGCTGTGCTCTTCGGGGATGTCAAGCCATCTCCAGCGGCGTTCGCTTCCACCGGTCTGGTCAAGAAAAAATCGAGTATTCACGGTGTCGAAATCCCCAAGTTTGGTGCTGGAGTTGATAGCGAGCCAGTTGGCGAGATCAAGCGAAATCGAGCGGCCATTGAACATGGAATGAGCAGGACGATCGAACCGCCCAGCCCAGTTTCTCCTCTCAAGCCAATGAAGATGACTCGTCCGTCGCTCAGCACTTGCTTCACTGGCAGTACCACATCAGTGAACACGTCTACGAGTGGAAGTACCAGTGTCAGCAACAGTACGAGCACGACCAACAGTAACGCTGCTTATATTCAGAACGCTCAGAGGACGAGAGGGTTGAGAAGAAAAGGTAGTCAAATGTTCACTGCTAGTGGATCGATTGGCAGTATCGATATGATGAGGTCAGACAGTAACCGTTCAGCCAGAGGAGGCACAAGCCCCGCTACCCCGACAAAGCCTGGCCTTCAGCGTGAGTAAGCTCATAAATTCTCGAGGGGTGTGTACTGACTTTGGCGGTTCAGTTACTCCCATTGGCCTAGGCATCACTACCCCTTCACCGACCAGCCACCACGTCATGTATCCATTCGCTTCCTCCAGCGCCGCCTTATCCACGCCACCCCACAGCGACCCAATCTCCTCGGATATCGTCGAGCCGTCGTCGATTGAGCGATACAGGGGTCTCCCGGCGAGAGTCCGTCAAATCAGCAATTCACTCATAGCTGGAAGTCGAGGACCAATCGCTCGAGCTTCGAACCCTATGCTCGCTGCCAGCTTCAGAGCTTCGATCCACGTCGTCCCTGAAACACCTGGTCCAGGTCAAAGTCAGACTCTGTACAAGGAGAACGCCGACAATAGTCTCTTTGGAATTGGCAACGCTAGGTACAATCATACCAAACGAGGGGCGACTACTCGACTTGATAAGGATTTCACCGTCATCGAGACATTGGGTAGCGGTGCTTTCTCCCAAGTCTTGAAGGTCTGTGAGAAGGGCACTGGCCGCCTGTTCGCTGTGAAAGCTGGCAAACCCTATACTGGCGCGAAGAACCGTTTGCGCCAGCTGGAAGAAGTCTCGATCCTCCGTCAACTGTCGCTCAACCCTCATCCGAACGTGGTGGAGTACGTTGATTCATGGGAGACTCATTCCAGGCTATACATAAGGACAACCTTAGCTGAATGCGGGGACCTATCCAAGTTCTTGGGTTTACTTGGAGATTATGGTGGTTTGGGCGAAGCGAGAGTATGGAAGACTCTTGTCGAGCTTGCATCTGGAATCGCGCATATCCACAAGCATAACTTCCTCCACCTCGATATCAAGTCATCCAATATCCTGATTAACACCGATGGTGGACTGGTGATTGCCGATCTGGGAATGGCGGTCATCTGCGCTCCTGATGCCCAGGGACGGATCTTAGGCGGGTTCAGTCCTGCTTTACCTGAGAAGGACGACCAAGGAGGATTCGTATGGACTTCAACAGCCAATACTTCGACAGCGTCCGCAACAGCAGAAGCGGGAGACGAAGCAATGGACATCACTACGCCCGGAATTGATGGAGGTACGGCGCAGAGGATGGGCGTTATCCCTAGTCCTATACTCGACAGGGAGATCGAAGGCGATAGGGAGTACCTATGTCCTGAAGCATTGGGTGATGGTGAGATTGGGAAAGGAGCCGATGTCTTTAGTCTGGGCATGGTTTTGCTCGAGGCGGCTATGAACGTCGTCCTGCCTAGTAGTGAGTATTGTACTCGATCTCCCCCATTCTCTTTCCGGCAGCCGAAACGTGCCAAAACCAAATTGATCAGGATAGAGCTGACAAGTACTGTATTCTTGGTGTAGATGGCGAAGGATGGGTCAAACTTCGAAACGACGACTTCTCAGACCTGGAAGAACACTTCAGAATTCGACCTGCAAGCGTACAAGGTTATTTCGATCCCGAGGCTATGGCCAATAATAATGGGGGTGATCCGACAACGCCATACATCTCCGCCGAATTGTTGGACATTATCAAAAACATGATGCGATCTGACCCTTCAGACCGACTGGGATTGGACGATATTCTCGAGAACAGGGTAGTGAAGAATGTGGTGGGCAGTAAGAGGGGGAAAGCTCTTGTTGAGGAGAGTGAAGAGTGGCTGAATGCGATATTGGCACGATGAGTGATAAGTGATAAGTTGACCGGATGAGACGTGACGAAACGATAGATGGACGATCGGACCGAATGAAGACATGAAGACAAAAGTAGCACGAGAAAAAAAATGATATATGTAGCATATAGAGCAGATACAGTTAGTAGGAACAACAAATAACAGTGACAAATTAGCAAGATTAGCATAAAGTAGCAACGACAATTAACAATGATACCGTAGCAAAATAGCAGCCAGAGTAGCATGAAGTACTGTACCTGTACAAAGCATACAGCATACATGATACATGATACTTCATGCATCATACAGCATATTGTGAGCATTAATCAACTTTGCCAGTACTGTACGTATTGGATGTTGTTGTACAGTATCTTTCTCGAGCAACTAGTACAGTTCACACATTTAGTACGAGTCATGATAATCGACGACACCGGGTGTGCATCTGCGTATGCGTAGGTCTTCGTGCTACGCACAAGTGTCATGGGTCTGGATACCTTGGTGTCTTGCTGAAACATTTCGTTTCATTTCATTTGATACGAACCACGCACAAACAAGACGGGACAAGACAAGCCAAGATAACGATCAAAGAGAACAGAGAACAGAGAACAGAGAACAGAGAACAATTCTGCGGGCTTCTGTATATATATATATGTGTGTGTGTGTGTGTGTGTGTGTGTGTATGGCTGATTGACTGACTGACTGAATACAGCCCTTTCAGACGAAATAGAGCTTGACCTTGACGAGACAAGAGTAATGATTAAAATAATCATAATCATAATCATAATCAGGAAGTGACTTTGCACACGGCACAAACACAGGGCGAAAACGAAAACGAACGAACGATGATGAGGAGGCTTTCCTTTCTTTTCTTTGGCAAATAGATAGATAAATGCTAAGCAGAAACAGAATAGAAGAGAACAAATTACAAAGAAACAAAACAGAGCGAATAGAGGGAACAGCAATCAGACAGTGATGCAGACGAGGAGCCAAGGAGCCGGAGCCGAAAAAAAAAGAGCAGTTGCCTTGGCTTCCAGGGGAGATAGAGGGAAGATTGGGTAGAATGGTCCGGTCCACCTCCCGGGAGACTGGCCGACTTCCTCTTACTTCCCCAATCCGCATTGCCGTTCCGCTAAATATGACTCTGCGTTCTGCCCGTACGACCGGGTCTCCTTAACTCTCAGAGGCAAGTCAATTCCTCACTTTGCTTGAGCTCTCGCTCCATCTCATTCTTCATTCTCAAGTGTACATCGAATCGAATTGCCTCTGGGCTGTTTGCTCCGTCCCGTCAAGCACACGCGCGTTCCCATGACCATTGTTGCTATTATTATCGCCATTGCCGATGGTACCGTTTGTTTGTGCGTGGGCATGATCATGATCATGATCATGATCGCTTGAACCGATTTCTTCAGCGAGAGCCAGCCTCTGATCGATACCAGGGGCAGGGCCCGCAGCGCCTCCGACCAATGTCGAAAGGAAATGCTCGTTCATCGGCGTGGTCGCTATATCCATGTCGGGATGTCCGAATGTGTTACCGTTTTGACCATCACCATTGGCACTGGCGTCTCTGAGCGATAATGACCCGATAGGTACAGAAACACTTGGTGGTGCTTGGTTCTGCTGTGTTTGGAATTGTAGTTGTGGGACGGTGGCTGTTGAGTTTGCAATGTGTTGATCTTGTTCTTCTGCTTCCAGAATCTCATCTTCATCCTCTCTCACGGCGGGAGGGACGTCCACCTCGATATCTCCCGTCTCGCCAGCTCCAGCTCCAGCTCCAGCGACGCCTGAAGCAGGGTGCGCAACAGCTGTAGTCTGTCTCAAAAGGGCAGACGATCCTATCATCATCATTCCCGCTTCGTGACTGCCGATATCATCTTCACCTTCTGCCGTGGTGGCATCGGCCCCCTCTACAGATTGAGGCGCGAGCAACTCGTCAACGCTGGCGGCTGCCCCGCTCACGCCGAGACCGATACCAGTCGAGGGCTGACCGTCTGGGCCGGCAGCGGGCGACGATGGGACAGCAACAGGATCGGACTGGGAAGAGGTCGGTAGTCGGATAGAATGGTTGGAAGGCTTTCGGGAAATGATAGATGCTCGTCTGGAAGCGATCTCCCAAGCGTCTTCGGTTTCGACATCTTCCTCCAGGTTGGCGAATGTACGCTGGGATAGGGAGGGGGTGTCAGCACGCGTTCCATATTTGCCTGACATTGGTATCTTGCAGAGGAATGGAGACAACCAATCCCAGAGAGCCGTATCTACACTTTACACCGCCGACTCACACAAAGGGGACATGAGAACCCTGGATGATGCTGAAGTAATAACGGCCTGATACACTTGTAATGGAAGACATGGGAGCAGGGACTGCGGAAATTTGAGAAAGAACAGTGTTAGCTAGATGTAAATCGTTTCTCGTAGGTGGTCTTCACTCACGCGATGAATAGCGATTGGCACACGGTGACAGAGAACAGACATATACAGCAGTCGGTTACGCTTGCTTTTGCCTTCTTCGACGGTGTAGGATCTGAGTTGGTCTTCGACTTGGTTTCTGAGGCACCGCCTAGCGCTTTTAGCTGCTTGAGCGCGTTGGTGCTGATGGGAGAAGGTTGTCAGCCTTTTGCATGAACACGAGGTAACGTATGTCGGACGCGAGGGGATGCTGCTCACTTGAACTCATTGGCGCCTCGTTGCCATTCTCTGCCTACCTCGACACGCATCTTGACGCATCGGAACATTTCCTCTGTACCACCCTGGTAGTCTACGCCGAGCTGGAGAACATCTCCGTCCTATGTTTGCAGAAGCGTCACTTGTTAGTCATAAGGTACATCTTGGAAGGTCCCACAGGTGCGGAAGGCGTTGCACTTACATTCAACATGGTTGGTCTGGATTCGGTGTTGGGTGAGGACAGTCGGATGTGGTTGAGGAATGTACCCGAACTGCTCGCGGTGTCTCGAATGTAGAACTAGGGAGCCATAACGAGGTGATCAGCACAACGATCTACCACTACACAACACTTGACTGCAGCTATCGGGTTCGTGAAAGGGGTGCATATACAGCCATGCTCGAAGACAGGATGACTAGGTTTGGAGACGTGACTAAGAATGCAGCTCACCTTGCCACCTGGCTCACACCAGATCTCGGCATGACTCCTGCTAACGACCTTGCTTTTGAATGCAGCTTTGCCAGACGTCACATCCCCACCTCCGCCAGCGATAGGTAAGCTGGCACTAGGACCGGCGCCAGTACCATTGGCGACGCCGTTTGGTCCGATGGTAGCACTACCGCCAGCAGCTCCGCTGGCGTTATAGTCACCTGGTATAGGGAGAGGTGGGGGTTGGCTCTTATCGGTGAATCGACCAATCTTGAGCAGCAAAGCAGGTAATCTACCGTTGACTGTTGGGCCTGCTCCGGTGAATGACTGAGCGGCGATAGCAGGTTGAACACCAGGAGGAACGACGATCGGAACTAGCTCGCGAACGACGGGGTCGAAGGCTAGAGATCGCTGCGATTCGAGATGAGGGACGAGCCGGATCCGGTAGGTCTTGCTTGGCGTCTGAGAAGTAGAAGTGGAAGCTAGAGTAGAGCCTTGGGCAGCAGCTGGAAGGGTTACGGGGACGGGGTTGCCTGCGAATTGCATAAGATGTATGAGCCCCATCGGAGGAGGAAACCGACGATTGGAAGGAGCCATGTTTGTGAGGCGAGGTTGTGCGGGGCTATGAACATGAGTAGGATGAAGAAGGAAAAAAAAAAGCAAATCCAACGTCGAAGGGATGTAAAGAAAATGAATAACGAAGGGTGTATGGTGATTGCCCGTCAAACGAAGTGGAATGGAGAAAATGATATTGAGCCGGTAGAGAACGCAGGGTGAAATGAAGTCACATGGATAAATGGATGGTGGGGGTGCGATGTAATGCGAATAGGGATGTGAATATGGGATGACGAAACAAGTAGAGCTAAGTAGTCGTAGGAACGATTCCAGCGATGAGGTATATGTATATGTATATGCTAAGACATGGCTTTGTCAGGACTCACTGATGTTCAAACCTACGTTTCCTCCTCCTGCTCTTGAAGGTGTTCCATTGGCAGTGGCCGTAGCCGCCGTTGAGGGCGCACTCAATCCACCACTGAGCGGCGTACTTATACTCCTCGTCACCGTATTTGCACCTGCACCTCCATCTCTGCCACCACCACCACCAACACCGTGGGGTCCTACTGAACCTTCTCTGGAACTACCGCCTCTACTACCTGGAGCGGTCAGAGGATTCCCCCTCTCCATCGAAGGTGAAGAGGGCGCGCCAGTTCCTGTGTTGTTTGAAGGATTATTGACGTTGTTCAAAGTGTTGGAACGGCCTCTTGTTCTCATGAATCCCAAGAAAGAGTGTCTGGGTGAAGCGGGGGAGGCGGCGCCGGCGGCTAATGGTGTAGGCGTGTGAAGTGGGGATCCGCCAGATTGGAAGTGTCCTCCTCCAGAGATTGGTAGGGCTATATGAGTGGGTCTTGCACCCGACCCAGTTGACGGACGCGACATCTGAATGGATGTAAGGTTGACTTCGTAGTCGGACAAGTGCGAGTGAGAGGGAGGGCTGTCGGTTGCCGAGGGAGGCTGATGCTGATGCTGTTGATGAAGTGGTGAGGACGGGATCAGTAGTTGAAGGGTAGGAGGTCCGGGTGTGTCGTCGTCACTGCCAGATGTGAAATCAGGGTGTAGGTGTTGATGCCCCTGCAATGTTAGGTCTGAACACAAAGCGCGGCTCGAGCGAGTAGGGGTAGAAGATGAGCTGGTGGTATTCACAGATGTGGAAGCCGGACTTGAAGGGGTACTTGCAGACGAAGCAGAATTCAGGGCTCGAATTCTGTGCCGGAGGGATAGGGGGATGAGCGATGCTCTCGAGCGAGGGTCGGACTGGGTGAGATTGTTAGAATTATGCGGACTGGAATGATACGAACGTCTATTCCGCCTTGCGGTAGGTAGGGCTGACAACGATGACGGAGAGATCGAGCTAGTCGGACCGGCTAGAGATGATGGGGGCGAAAACGAAGATGACTGGTCAAAGGAAGAGCGACGCTGCGTCGGAATGCTCTGCCGTTGTCGCTGTGATCGTGGCTGTAGTTGTGGCTGCGGTGGTGGGAAGGCGAATACGAAAGGGAGGATAAGATCTGAGAACCCGAAAGTAGATACGATAGATCTTGGCCTATGATACTCCTGATCCTGATCCTGATCCCGATCTGGATTGTGGTTGTAATTCTGGATAGGGTGAGAATTCCGCTGTGGTCTATGCCTCTGCGGACGCTGCAAAGTAGCTCTTCTTCTTCTAGGCTGATCAGTGAGTCTCAGCAAGGGGGAGGGGATGATATCGCTCGCTGGCGCGCTCGTGTGAGTTATTGATGTTGGTGGAACCTGAAGGCGAAAATCTCGGATTGCGTGTGACTGTTGATGCTGGTCTAAAAGCGGTGGCGGCTGGTACTGATACTGATGAGGACAAATATTGGTCAGCATCGCGTCACGTTGTGTGTGATCATATGATCTCTGCCCTCGCAATTGTTGCTGTTAGAAAAGAAGAAAAGAAGCACCAAGTGGGCGAAGAAGCGAATTCTATCCTTTATCGTCTCTTCCCTTTCTAGTGTAAATGACCGTCTCAATGGCGAGATGGCCCACCCCGAAATAGAAATATGCGACATCAAAGCGGGAGGAACAGAAAGATAGAGCTCGGATCGAGTGCGAGTGCAGTTGAGTGGGACTGATGATGATGGTAGTGGTGTTGATGGTAGGAGTGGGGGTGGAGGACAGAAGGGCGATCAGACCCGTCCAATCTATCAATCGATGTAAGGTCGGTGCGTGATGTGTGATGAATCACTTCACTCCGCCATCTGCCATCTGTCATCTGCCATGATGAAGACAAAGTCCAAGCTTGCGTGGAGCATTGAACGTGTAATAGGGGCCAGAAAAGCAACAAACGCCCAGACCATAACCATATCGCTGGACCGGACTATAGCCTGCAACCTTTGCAGATCGAGGATGGCACAAAGAAATCACAACATGCGAACATGGATCAATTCTGTTTAGAATGTCACTCACCTCCCTCACTCAAATCAAGAACTAAGGACCTGCTTTGTAGTTGAGTTGAATGAATGTAGCCTTGCTTGTAACTCCTGATGACGGCGCTATGTGTATTCGATGTACGATTTCCGATAGCCCAAAGGATAGGGACAGGTTTTGAATAGTGATGTTATTGATCGGCGTGTGCTGAGACGGATTGAGCGAGGTACAGTGGTGTGGATTCCCCGTGTGTGAACGTGGCTCTGACACTGATGCTGTTGAAGGTGGTGGTGATGAGCTGTGGAGCAGTGTAGACGTGTAGACGCACTCTTGATTGATTTGACTGAAGATGATGTGCTTCTCTTATCTATATCGTAGCTTTTAATACCCGCAAGCTGTGGATGAGTTTGATGTTTAATTAGTGATCACTTATGCTGGCTGCTGTTGCTGCTTCGTCGGTTACGGGTTACAACTATACTTGTACAGCTATCATATGCGGGGAAGAAGACCTAGATCGTCCGAACGCATATTCCGTATATCGCAAACCCGCAGCGCAGCAGTTCTTTGCATGTTCCAGTACCGCGTACGGTGAATTATCTCCGCGATCATGAATCGCCTAACTTTGCAATTGCACCTGAACCTGCAATAAGACAGACAGACACACTTCGTAATAAGGGTCTGAGGTCACAGTGACGTTGACACAGACACACTCTCTCAATTGCTCTTTCTTGGCTCGTGCCGAAGGGTCGGTGAGTCAGGTCCTGCAGGACCCACTCCCTTTCCCCCCAACCTGCCTGCCTTTTGGTTGACCCTTGAGACTGAGGAACCTTGGCCTACGCGCTGGGGCGCTGGGAATATATCATGGGAATTGAGCGCGGCAGTACAACGGCTGTAGTACCCACTTAAGCTGCTAGAACCCTTGCCCTGGCGGGAGATTAGGGTTCTACTGTATCTCACAGCGCACAGCGGTCAAGTCCGCAGAACCCAATGATACTAGTAAATGCGATCGAACAGTAAGTACAATTGCGGAAGTCGTGACCCAGCTGGCAACTGCAGCTGCAGTAGAGCAATAACAGCTTGGCGGGAATAGTATAGGGAGCAGATGTGAGCGTAGTTTTGGCTACGATTGAGATAAGGATTCCGCCTCAGATCAATCAATCAATTATCGTCAAGACGACATGTATCAGCTATTGAGTATATGAAATATATACAGCACGCACGCACGCACGCATGACAGCGAAAGGAAATCAGCAAGGCCCGTTGAGAAAGGTGCCGGCCTGTATGGCACGGCCAGCAGGGCGCGACCTGACCTGATCTCTGATCTGCTATCGAAAGTGCCAGTGCCAGTGACGACGACAATGAGATTGCTAGCTGGAACACTACGATCGATCAACAATCATCAATCATCAATCATCACTGTTCAACCTCTTCTATCTCCTCCTCCTCTTCTTCCTCTTGAGTATCGACTTTACCCTCTCTCGGAGTCTCATCGATATTCATCATCTCCTCCTCTTCATGCTCTCCACCTCCTTCGGCGTCATTCGCCGCACGCTTCGCAGCTAGCTGAGTTCGTCGTTTCTTACTAGGTCGATTCCGCTTAATAGTCTTTCTTGCTCCAGCTGCCGGTCCCGTCTTCACGGTCGTGGTCGTGGTCGTGGTCGTACCGCCATTGTTTCCAGCTGATGCTGATGATGGAAATTGAGATTCGGGCTTGCGTTTCGGTTTAGGTGATATATGCAGATCTATTTGGATAGTGCTCTATTCCTCAAGGTTCATCGTAGACAGACAAGTGCGAAGCTTCGATCAACTCAAGTCTACGACTGTCTGAAGGATATACTCACCTTGATTCGACTCCGACGCTCAGGGGTGTCCTCCTCAATGTCACCCATACCGTCCAGCCAGTCCAAATCGTGATCCTCGTCCTGATCTCCAGCCTTACCTTGGCCTGTTTCTTGTTGATCATTACCAGTGCCATCTCCTGGTACCTTCTTGGCGGAGTACTTTGCCCCTACCTCATCTATACATTCTACAGACCCCGTTCGGATCTCGTACCACATGCCTTTGTCTCCTACAGGGTACGGTAAGAGATCCAGGAGTGCGTACAAGAGAAGCATGGCTTGGGGGATCGCAGCGCCTATTGCGTGGAATCGAAGGCTTGTGTAGCTGTTTGGGGTGGGAAGAATATGGGGCACGCACGGCGTCATAGAATATCATTCAGTGTCAGCTAGTCCGCGATTGAAAATTGTACAATTCCCGGTGCGCCCCATATCATCACATAATGAGCCTTGCATATGGCGATGTGTATGCCATTACTTTTGATACGATACGCTTTGAGTTGTCAGGAAGGGAGGATGGTGAATCGAATTTGGAGAAACAGCTCACCCTTCATGAACAACCAAGCTTCTACATCGCCCCATCAGCGTTCCAAGCCCAGTCTTCCTCGTTACAAAAATAACTTCCCTGCCAAACCCATCTTTGGCCGTATCGGACCGAACCTTCGAAACGCCCTGTAGAGTCTTGATGCGTGCGGTCGGTGCTGACCTCTTGGGATGGATTGAGGCGGAAGGGTGAGTCGATGCTATGGGTGGACGTGGGAGTGGGGGTGGAAGTTTTCGCTTCTTCTTCGCGTTGGACGCAGAGGCTGAAGTTGAAGATGGGTGAGGAGCGGTCGGTTTGCGAGGTCTAGGTCTGGCTCTTGAAGGGCCTGCTTCTGCCTGGGCTTGGGCTTGGGCTTGGGCTTGTTGGGCTTGCCCTTGGCCATGGCCATCGGTGTCAAACATTCTTACCATGTTCAGTTGGCTCATCTGGAAGAAGTCCACAGCGAGCCCCAGCTCGTAGTACTGCTGATTTGAGAGTCTGACAGACGCAAGAAAGACGTTGGTACACTGCTAATACAACACGCTATCTACATCCTGATGCTGATGCAACTGACTCCATTGGTATCGCATCGTTCACAGCCGGGTGGACCAGAAATTGTCAACACGCATAAAGTATGAAGCGGTTCGCCTCAGCTTTCCCACGATATCTCGCTTTCTGGAAAGTGTAGATGTGTGCTTTGATCAGCCTGATACTTAGGTGTAAGGCAGGTGAGGATGCCTGATAGAGTCGAGGTATCAGGCTCAACATTCTGTCCGCGCCGAAGAAGCCGATCACATTTGATACTAAGCGCGAGGAACCATTTTGATCGGTAGAGTTGCTGCAGCTGCCAGCTGCAGCTGCAGTTGGACATGCTGGACTGGAACGGACTGGCAGAGTGACGACAGCGGGCGGGTTACGTGGTTCAAAAAAGAACGCAGGCGATTGCTATCCTCTATTTCCGGTCGAACCCTCCAGCTTGCGGGCTCTCAGCTACTCGTATAAAGCTATAGAGGACAATGAGGTTTTTATTTTTTTCTTCTTCTTTTTGGCTTCGCCAAAGTCTCGGCCGCTTGGCTGAATTCGATTGACGTCCGGCCCGAAGGGTTATGATTCCTTACCTCTTTTCAAAGCAGTGGGTGGGAAAGAGAAAGGGTGGTAAGGTACTGCTGTGTATGTATGAATAATCCTCCTGGGGCCTGACAAGTCGATGACGCAAGATGCTATATCATGATGATAGAACTCTACTCTTGACAAAGCAGAACAGGATGCATTCGGTCACCTTCACCACTACGCAAGCATATTTATTATTAGAGTACCTCTTTTGATCCACTTGACTACCTGGCCTCATTGCCGATTCTATAACTTACACGACCTGATGATGCACATCATTTTATTCGTCACCCATGGCGCAGCAAAAAGAAAGAAAGAATACTAATAAAAAAGAGCCGAGCCTGCCTGTCTATCGGCCAGCATGCATTATTGTATTGCAGCTGAACGGCAGAAGTACGAAGTACGTACTCTGAACAAATGATCCAGAATACCGTGGGTATGAGTGTGAGTATGTATATATGCTCGTGAGACAAGCGGGGCACAGATAACGTTAGGTGTTGCAGACAATCCGAGTTACAGCTGCATATAATAGTGACCTCGGCGAGTAGTTGGTAGTGTCAGTACCGTGAGGGGAAGTCAGCTGACCTGTTCCTATGCTACGCTGCGCGGTCGTCGGAGATATATTGTCCGTCCTGACTACCTTTTGAGCGTTGGAGAGTATCGCCGTTCGCCGTTTCCCGGCTTGTGATTCCCAGTTTAAAGTCAAAAGGCGGCCAAACGTAGTAGCAAGCAGCAGTCCACGACACACGAGCGGAGGGCAGGGCGCATACACAACCTGATGATTTGTCACCCCCAAGATGCAGTCTTGGAAGCTCTGATCTGGATGGACGAGATGGTGTGATGAGGGATAAAAATAATAATGCAATTATGCGACTGCAGCTGCAGTCAGTCAGTCCACGACACGAGGAGGAAATATTCGCGTTTACAGCATTACATTTAACTACAATTTGAATATGAATATGAATATGAATATGAATACAACGCAATGCAGGCATGCAAGCTGGTCCTGGCCTGGTGCAGTAGCCCGTAATAACGTTATCGTTATTTGAATCACCCTCTTGTACCGAGGCAGACCTCGTGATTTACAGACTGTGACTCAGTATGCAGGGTGCAGGATGCAGGGTGCAGTCTTTGTCCCTGATCAGACCTCTTTTCCTTTAGCTGCCCTGACGATGTATGCATGCATCATGATCATGCATCCACCTAGGCCTGCATAGCATACATAATAGTATAGCACAGCAACAATTTATAAATGGTAAATAATTTCGATTTCTAAGCTCAGCCAGGCAGAGAACGGTCCGAGAATTATTTTGAAATTTCCCCAGAGGCATATCCTTTCTTACACCCTGCACAGGGCAACCTGCACTTGGGCACTGGAGCACTTAAGCACTTACTCTCACCGCTACAATGCGAGTGCAGCCTGCAAGTGGAAGAAGACCAAGAACAATCAGATACAGCAGAGAGAGCACTACTATCCTTTCTTTCTTCCTATCGATCACATCACATCACTATCTCGCTTGCTCGCTTAGGCATCACTAGGACTGTATCAACTATCACACTATCACACCATCCTTGCTATCACTTGACACTCTTCGAGCTCTTCTCCCAATTTAGCAGAACGCACAAACCAACCAATTCAGCACACTTCTGCCGTTTCTACGCTCGCTCGACCTGAAATATCGCGCGGACTAAAGGTGATCCCGGACTCTATTTCGACACCCGCCCCCGCCGAGAAGATTCTAGCCTTGATCATGACGGTCCAGCCGAACGGGGGACCTGCCTCTGGCTCATTCGAACAATGGCGCTCACCACCTCCTCAACAGACTCCACTAGTAGAGGTGAGTCCTCACATTCCAGCCCGAACGAAACAGAGAAAAAAGTCGGTGGTTGGTTGGCCCGGATAATGAATTGTCCGCACGGTCCCGACTTTCTTGTTCTTGTTACCCCGACCTGAGCAATATACCCATACCAACACACACATGCCATACAATACAATACAATACAACATACAATCTTTGGTCGTCCATTGTGTGCATGTTGCACATATGTGCTGGTGCTGACCATGTTGTCTGTCCTCTATACTGCCCCCTTGTCAATGTGGAATCGTCGCCCTCAACTCTCAACACCGCCTTTCTGAAATTTCTGTAACTTGCTCCCTTCCATCTCGCCTATCTTCCTTCTCCTTTCTCCTTCCCGGATCCCATCCCACAAACTAATTTCATCTACGGCTCGTGCACTTGCCGGTATCTCTCTCTGAAACATTCTCGGGCGATAAATGATGAACGCCATTCGGGAACAGCCTTCATCACTCCCCGGAGCTGGAATGTTCTCGCCTAAACCCCCGGCGGACTCGCCTTCTTTGGGTCAGGCCGCTGGTACTGTAGCTGGGAAGAATGACCTGCTGCATCCTTCTTTCTTGCCGCCTTGTGAACATGGAAAAGACGACGGAGATATGCATGCTCATGCTTTCGGTGAGTTTGACCTCATAACCGCTCACAAACGCTCGTCGATTGTGAGAATGGACGGCAGGGCTCACTTTCTTCCCCCATCTCATATCAGATCTCCTTTCCCTATCATCAGGCGCAAAGGCCGAATCCAGCAGCAGACCTCCTCTCCCAGCTACCAAATCCACATCGACAACACACGCCGTGCCTTCCTCCGTGCCGGCTCATAACACCTCATTCTTGTCCGCGTCAAGACCGCCCGTGGTCAACGGGAACGGCAGTGGCGCGGGGAATGTGAATGGACACAGCAATGGGAATACAAATGGCCTCGAGAAGAAAGAGGGACCTCAGGCTCCGCCCAAAGCGAGAAGAATGAGCTCGTCGACTACTGGTGTATTGGGAAGAGGGAAGCTAGGGCTAATGGGTGCTGGTGATGGTGGGCTAGGATTGGGAGGACTTGGGAAAGATAAGTGAGTAGTAATTCAGCAAAGATTATTATCCACTCCTCCACCGGGGATCGACGTCTCTGCGTCTCTTGGCGTAGTCGATGCCCGACTTTGTACTGATCGCCCTTGTTTGGTATAGCCGAACATCCTCACACACCGGCTCGACTCCTATCCCCAATAGACGTCCAACCATAAGCAATGGATCACCTACTCCCCAGTTATTCGATTTCGCCAAGACCGACCGACGTCCCTCAGCTCCTCAAATCGCTAGTCGTACTGCCTCTGCTGTGCCCGCTTCATTGCCAGTACGCGGAACTCTTCAATCACGCCAAGAAGATGATGATATTGAGCTCGACATGGAGTTTGACGGAGATGACGATGATGAAGGTGAGGGGAGCGGGAGAAGCGGAAGTGCGGATATCGAGATGGATATGGATGAAGACGATGGTGAGATCAAGGGCGAATGGGACAAGTTGGCGCTTGGTACGGGAAGTGGAGGTGTCAAGGGAAGAAGAAAAGGCATGGTGTTCAAATGTGAGACGTGCAGCAAGGTGAGTTGAGAGTTCGGAGAGTATTCAAACCGACTTTGCTTCGAGAGACTCGGGGAATGTCTTCGGATACCAAGCACGAGGCAACGTATATGACACTGCCGCGCCACGAAAGAGTCGTGCTGACATACTATGTTTCTGTTTGTGTTTGTGCAGGAATATCGACACCCTTCTTGTCTGGTAAAACACAGATGGGAACACAGTCCGCACTGGAAAGAACCGACAGCATTGAGTATGAGCAAGCACCAGCAAGTTCAAATGCTCGAGGTGAGTCTCGTCCAACTTTTCAGCCCTTTGCTCTTGCATACGGAGTTTATATGCTTATGCGCGGAACAATTGATACCCCATCGACCATCGTAGGCCGCTGCTATCCTCGCACATCTCGATCCCACAGCCAACCCCGGACGATCATTACCCAACGATAAATCCTTGTGGCCGGCTATCTTAGCGAGCGATAAAGCCGCTCGATCATCACCCCGTTCAGCTCGCGACCCATCTTTGATGCGCTCTCCCCCAAGTTCAGTCATCGCTCCGCTCACACCTTCGTCCCTTCGCGAACCACTAAGTCTGGGCTCGGTGCCGGAACGTATGGGCAAAGAAAGGAAGTCTTCTCCTGGTTCCGATTCGACCACGTCTTCCATGGGTGCGGGCGAGCCATATATCCCTCAAAACCAGAACGGTAGTAATGGTATTGGTGTCGGTATACGCAATGGATACACAAATGGTCATGCCAACGGGAACGGGAATGGGCATGCTTCCGCTGGATCACCACACTTGAATCGATCTTCGAGACCGATGGGTATCAACCCACCCCCTTCAGCAGGTCGAAGACATTCTTCGTCGATCTCATCGATTCACGGACCAGGTACACCTCATTCAATCGGCTCTCTACCTGATATGGCAGGACTAAACTTCCATTCGGGGACTACCCCTACCTCGTCTCACCACGGCATGTCACCGATCCCCAACAGAAGTACTCCGCTTTTCAAGGCGGGTATGATAGGTGGTGGGATGTTCGGTGCGGTACATACTGCCGTACCTTCTTCCAGCGTGAGAAGCGGCGCTGCCGATTTGCCCGAAGACGATGAAGAGGATGAGGAGGATAATTGGGCGAATGCGCGAGGGAGAGGCAAGAGCAGTTCCGAGGAGGCAGAATCAGAGGCGAGAAGAGGTGAAGGTGAGGAATGGGCCGGTATGGCTAGCGAGATGGAGCTGTAGGCGGGCCGGGCCGTGCATGACGATGACGGGTGTAGCTTTGTCCTGCCGTGCATGAGGTGGTGTCGGAGGATGTAAGAAGGGCGAACCACATTATATTGCCCTTTGTTTTTTCTCTGGTTCAGCCCTTCAAGTTGCTCCAAGCCGCATCTCCTTCAAAGCGGGGGGCCGTTTCGATCTCTTCTCTTCTTTTTCCTTCCTTCTCGATTCATTTTGCCTTACAACAATCAACTTCATTCGTCACTCGTCAGGTTTGTATTGTTGTACATTAACATCAGCGTCTCAGCGTTTCAGCGTTCAAACCAAGGGGTGGGGGTAAATTAGATTCAAGTCCAATCCGATTCATTCCGGGGAAGTTTATAGGTAGGTAGATTTATCGGGCAAGGGCAAGGCAATCAAGTATGTTGGCTTAGTTTTCAGTACAATATGAGTACAGTAAGTAGTTTGTTTACCTTCAGATATTTGGGTGTTCGGGTGTCGGGGGTCTGATCTGATGTTCTATCAGGAGTTATGTTATGCCATGACACAGCTAAGTCAACAACCATTTATCATGGGTGAATAAGCACAAGTAAAGTTATCGCTAAACATGCATGGAATTCAAGTTATGAGATGAGTTTACAGTATGTTTCGGGGTAGGATATTCATGTGATCTAGTAGGGTACTCATCCAGCGATATGAATGATATATGACCTTATCGAAGTATGGTAGGAAACTACGAATTGATATCCTGCACAGCAGATGATGAGGTACTGTATTAACACCGCGAAATGAGCAAATAGGGAGTCGACGTACATTACATTACTCGAGTCCTGTATTGTCTACAAAAATTGCACATGCCAAAATGTTTCAAACCCGCCAAAGCAGTCCCTGCCCGTGTACTGGTATACTGATCGCTTGCTCAAATGGAACCGAATAGACAGACAGGAGAAAAAGCCTTTCCTATTCGGTACCCGACGACACGACGACAAGACCAATGATATTGATTCGGCTTGAAGGCACCTTGAAGCCGAAGGAAGGTACAGAAGGCGAGATCGACATCGACATTGAAGAGAAAGCACCCTAGAGATAAATATGCGCTTTCCTGCCCGTTTACGTTTGCGTTTGCGTTTGCGGTCGTGGTTGCGGTTGCGGTTCCGGCTTGATATGCGTTCGCGTATTGACCTCAACTTCGCTAGCCATGCTGGAACTATGAACGACCTTGTCGTCGGTTTCAGTATCTCGCACGATGTCGATGTCCATGTCCATGTTGGTATCTTGCGATTGCGATTCAGGTTTTGGTCGCCTCTTTGGCTCTGATTCTGGCTCCGGCTTTGGACCCCAGATTGACCTTCGTTCGGTGAATGTAGTCTCTTGTTCTTCAAGCACTATACTTCCATCGTCCACTTCTCGAACTCTGTGTCTAAGTTGCTTGACAAAACTCGTTCGGACTTCAGCAGTCTCTTGCTGAGTCGCGGCATTCTCCTCGGTGCCTGGCGCATGTATATCTGACGACGGCCCGATCTTCGCTGTCGTTGTGATGTGACTAGAAGTTGAGGATGATGACGGTCTCGGGATTGGTCTGTTGTTGGTTTCGATCCGAGGTGGGTAGGTCGTGGTGTTCCATTCCCTGTCAAGTTGAGGTGAAACATACAATACTCAAGTCAGCAGCCAACTTATATTAGCTGAGTAAACAAGGCAAAGGTCGCGTTTGTTGGTGACACCAAGGACATTAAGTGCGGAAGACCGCTATACCTCGGTTTTGGGAATAGTGGGCCGGCCATGAGGGCAAGATCTCCTGGAGGTCTACTCACGACGTCTCGAACTTCCACTTTCTGGAAATAGGTTTCTGATCCAAGATCTTCGCCATCTTCCCTCTCTGTCTCTTGAGTTCTCGCTCATCGTTTCCACCCCTTCCTATCACCAACGTCTTCTCTACTGTCCGCTCAGACTTCCCTGTTGATGAGTCCATCGCGTCTATATCTTCGCCCAATTCTCGTCTGACTCGCCATTTCAGCTCCCTGGCCAGTCCCTCGGGATCTCTGACAATCTCATGCGGGATCCTATCGTATACCAACTTCTTGCTCTTGTCCTCCTTTTCAGGGTTGTGTAGTATCGCAATTTGCGATATCAAGAAGTCGGCTAGATAGATTAAGTTACGCAGAACATGTCGGTGGGGCGCCTGAAGGGTGTTGTTACCGTTTGCTCGAGGGCGATAAGCGCATAATTGGCGGAGTAGAGTGGCGTGGCGATCTGCTACGTACCAGCAGAGTCTGATCAAGGTGTAAGAGATAGGTGCGAGTAAAAGATCAGCGAGGATATAATGAGCCGACATCTAATCAAGATGAATGGCGGGAGAACGATGAGGCGAACATGCAAACTCACTTCTCGAACATCGGGAAACGGAAAAGTTGCGGAACCTTTGTGTCAATTTCGATCTGTCTCAATCTCAGTTCTGATTGGAAAGAAGGGGCATGTAAGCTCAACGATTCACATCTGGCAAGTGAGTTGGTTCTTTGTCACTCACGGGTGTCGATGCTGTACGAATGGATGAAGTTACCACCGAAAACGATGGAATTCATTGGCGTGTACTACCAAATCATCCAAGTATCAGTCCAAGTACCTCCCTTCTTCCAGGTGCAAACTCACAACAGCATGTATATAGCCCGCTGGGATAATCCTACGGCCAGCAAGAACGATGCACAATGAGCTGCAGATCTCAAAGACATCGTGAGGTCCGTCGTAGCTCACATTGTGTCTCCAGCCTTCAGAACCACTTTCCGCACCTCATCTACCATACTTCCAAGCCAGGTATCTTGCTGCTTCTCGTATGACCCTGACCCTGTCAGGACGTACCACGATATAACAGTCAGGCGACGCTCGGATTAGCAGAAAATGGAGGTGAGCACTTACACTCCGCGTATGCTTTAAGGTTCTCGGGCGTCGGTCTTATGAAATAGAAGACCTATGGTCATGTGAGCTGAAGAGCTTAGGAAAAATCCGCTTGAAAACAGCTCACCTTTGATCCTGTATGTATTGTATAGTACACTGAACTTGCAGCGAAGTCGACATGCCAATCCTGGGAAAAGGCGAGAGCTTCAGCGCAAGTCACCCTACCTGTGCCCGAGACTATAGTACTCACTGTCCAAGCGCCTTTCATGCCCATCTGTAAAGTGATGAATGCTATCAACTACTTGATCAATACGCCCTTAGAAATTGTGATACTGTTAGCTCACCAAGCAATACAGCTGGACCTTGGGATAGACCGCTTTGGTCTTTTCCTTCGCATCTTGGACTTCATCCACCCCATTAACAACAGGTGTTCCATTATTTCCATTGACAGCGTCATCCTCTACGCCATCGACTGTCTGCTCTCTGTCCCTTTGCTTTCCTTTACCCTTCCCCTTAACATCTCTCCCGCCCGTCGCGCTAAAATTCCAGTAGTTGTCTACCCAATCGATCTCCCTCACGAGCTTAGGAGGCTTCACTCTGCGTGCCAGCTCTGTATCTGATATTTCGAGGGAAATAATGTTGTAGACTTTGTTTGATCGGCCATTTGATGATACCGTGCCGTTGGATGTCGAGCTGAGGTAGTCGGCCCATTTTTGTAAGGACCACTGAGACGAGTTTTGGGAAGCAACATCTGCGACCACCGCCGCAATTCTGTTTCAGTGCGAACGAGACAGAGAAGACGATTGTAGTTTCTATACTGTTCTAAGCGAGAAATGTGGTACTCACCGATGACAGGTACCATTTTCTCTGGTCCAACAAGCTTCGCTACCTCCTGTACTGTCAAGTCCTTCCCAGGCAGATGTCCTCCCATACTGGTGAATCCTCCATCCTCCGGCCTGACAATTATAGGTTCTCTATCTTCACCATAAAATAGCGTGGGTGGATATGGCTCTGACCATTCTGACGAGGAAGGGTCGGATTCTAGCCATGCCTTCGATAACAGCTTTCCAGGTACACATCGATAGTCGGCTGAAAGAAGCGTCAGCTTTCAGCTACAACAGCGCAGTATCGGTACTAGCCAGCTCACCGTCTAGTATAGTTGTACCATACGCAGCTGGATCCGCGATCAGGTCCAACCACTGACTTGTGGGCGTCGCTATTGAATTGTTGAGGTTGTGGTAGTCCAGTTGTCTGACGTTCCTCTTTGGCCGTCCTTCACTCTTGACTTCACTCGTCGACCCAGCTCCGTTAAAGCTAGGAGAAGGAGCATGACCGTTCGGGACCGGCTCGGGACTAACGCTACTACGCTTCCTTGTGCTCGATGCACTTGCTCTAGGTCGCTTGGGTGCTTTCGCGGGGCTCTGAGCCACAGAGATTGTACTTGCTGATCGCTTGACTTTGCTCTCCTTGCCAAAAGGCGGACATCCCTTTTTCAGTGTCGCTACGAGCGGATGGCGCGGAGGTCGAGGGTTTGAAGGGGAGCTCGCCCTGTCCAGGCAGGTTCTGCAGTACCTATTGAACCGGCACACAGATAAAGCACACACCGTCAATGTCATCAAACACATGCGGGAAGCAACGCATATACTCACCACTTGGATACCCATGCAGTCCAGTCAAACCACGGTCCGCCCTCATCCACTCGATTCGTGCCTACTTCTTCTACAATTGCAGCCGGAATGGACTCTTTGACTTGATCTTCGCTCAAAAGCAAGCAAGCGGAGTGAAACCATGATGAGCATTTCGTACATGCTATCCAAGTCATCGCCATTGTATCTGCCTCCCCGTTCTCATCCTCCTCCTCCGCAGTCTTGAGCACGCTTGTTGCTCCCTTGTTGTCATCGGATCGAGGAGGTTGCGGAGGTCCAGTGGAGGGACAGAGCGGACATGTTTCGGGTTCGGGTTCGACTAGTTCTGAGTCGGGCATCGTGGTATCTTGCTGGAATTTGCTGCCTTCAAACTGATCTAGGGGAGGGACGCTGTCGGATTGAGCCCGCGCTTTTGACATTGAGGCCGTTATATCTCACGGTCGTGTGGATTGCAGAGCTGGAGAGACCAAAGTAAAGAAGTCTTTCTTAGCTCATGTTGAGACTAGGACTTCTCGACGCCGTGATAGCCGACGCGTCCGGGAATTGTCTTACGTAAGGCACATTGGAGGGAACCTGCAGTGGCAAATAAATCAAGCTCCAGGTATGACATGACGCCCTTCTCCCCTTCTGAACAACTCGTTATCCTCTTTAATCTCCTCCCTTTTCCAGAACTCTTCTTATTTTCCCCCTTCGTAACAACAACAACAACTATAGATCCCAGCTTATCTTGAACAGTATAATCCCTGACTCTTCAGCCGCCAAGAGTCACCCTCATCGTCCTGAACCCTTTCCTTTCCAATCATATGCATCCCACATCCGCCCTCGATCAGTTCACAACACCTGCACATCAAGGACCACAAGGATTACCATCGAACGAAGGAGTAGAAATACACGATGAGCTCGATCTTATTAACACTGCCCCGACACCCATTCGGAGTGTCAGAAAGTCGCCGCATGTAAAGCCGAAAAAGACCCCTGGGAAATGGAAGGAAAAGAACACCCAGATTAACCCCGAAGACGGTCAATGGTATGTTGTCGGCTACTTCCAGCCCAAACAAACAAGACACGTGCGATAGCTAATATTGTCATTCATGCCTTCACCAGTCATCTCTTGAATTTACCGGAGGACCTGATACATCTCTTGCTCTCCCGTCTGCCTCCTCGATCCCTGCTACAGCTTTCGTCAACATGCAGAGCACTGCACGATGAACTCGAGGACGAGTCCATCTGGCGAGCGAGCTACGTCAACAGGTTTTTGTCTGAAGACGCCGCGAGAAGGACATCAGCCAAAGAAGAGGTTAGGGTACTAGTTCAAGGATGTTTGAATAATGGAGGTAGGGGATGGAAGCGGGAGGCACTCAGCAGGGAGGCCATGGTAGAGTGAGCAAGTCTTCCGGCAAGCTCTTCTGACATGGTGGAAATGCGCTGATTGAGGCGACCTTCATACAGTCGGTGGATTGATAGCAAGGCTAGTATGGTCATTCATACACCGCCTACTAGCCTGATCCATAACCTATCCCTTTCATACCCGCCTTTCGTACCCGCTCCCCCTCGCTCACTAATCGTAGGCAAAAATCACGCATCGAATAAAGGGAAGACTTCGCCGATTCTCCTCGCTACGCCGGCAACGCCTCAAAGCGGTGATGGGGAATCGACGAATAACGATATACTGCCGGCTACGCCGACTAAGTTGACTCACAGGCAGAAGTACGAGGCCATACTCGCTGCTACTACCCGGCCTCCTCCTTACATCATGAGTGCGACGCTTGTCTATGGAGGAGTGGTCAGGAGCGACCCGATTAGTGGGAAAGTTTCCAAAGGTTTCTGGGGACCTGGACGAGATGGTGAGCTACACTGAGGCCTTATTTTCCTCTGCTACAGTCTAGCTAATGTATCAACACCTCAGCCAATTTCCATCTTCGACCTCACCTCGATCCCGCTGCCGAGGCCACGGCGCTCTACCTGCACACGCGAAGCCAGAATCATATCCTGTGGGGCATGCGTACTGGGTCCTGTGTCCACACTTCCGTCCAGTCGAGGCATCATGCCACTCATGGCGGTCGAGCGTCCTCTGTCAACGTGCATTCGGACAGTGATGATTCCCATTTCGGCGAGATCAACGATATCTGGCAACCTGAAGTAGGGAATTCTGAACAGACGAGATGGGTGACCGCCGGTGAAGATGGTCGAGTCAAGCTGTGGGCCTTCAACCCAGGAAGTGGAAATCCAAGATCGGGTAAACGTACTCCTGGCGTCGAAGTGAATCCAGCTTCGATTTCGTGCCTTTTCACGTCCGACACAGTCGAACATCCCCTCCCCAATCGTTCTGATGCCTCCAAACGAAGGCAGTCTGGTCGGCCAGATGAAGTGTCGTTAGCAAGGTACGAACAGACCCATGACGTCGTCTGCGGAGTGACGGAAGATGGGGATCTGCGAGTCTGGTTCGACGCTTCGGCCGCTCCCAAAGAAGTTAGAATCGATGTTGGTTCGGCTGAACTGGACGGCGAAGTCAAGACGATAGCCCTTGACGCAACGAACAAGGAGGGTTGCGTCATTGCATCCGTGGTCGTACTTCACCGCCGGTCGCCCCTAGTCACCCGGTATAATGCCAGCCTCAACGGTCTTATTAGTGCCGTCGCATATCATACCCTCACTGGGGCGTCGATATCCGCGTTGTACACTTCCTTCCGACCGACTCAACCGATCGCTTCGCCACACAATGGTCAATCGTTGTCCGCCAGGATTGTGACGCCCAACGAGACGCCCGAATCAGCCTCACCTCCACCTTTCGATCTACCTCCTCTTTTAAACGCGAAGATTTCCGAAAGAGACTTCGGCAAGTTCATCGTAGCCGGAGATGATGCCGGCTTTGTGCATCTTTGGGCTTGGGATGCAGCAGGTGGCGGTGATGTCAGCTCACCGCCTATCAGAAGTTGGGAAGCTATGTCTGGCAGAATCACCTCACTGGACTATTCCTGTGGGCTTGTTGCGGTAGGAAGGTATGTGTATCGCGCTATCTAACCGAGATCCGCTAACATGAATAATGGGCTGACCCGGGTTTTGACAGTTATGATGGCTATATCAAAGTCTTTGATCCCCTTCCCTCGCCGCCAATGCTGCTACGAACCTTCCATGCATCACATCTTACCCCTGGCGAAGCGCTAGTAGCAGCATCGGACGAACGGGATGCGCGATATTATACCGTTAACAAGGTGATCCTGGAGAATGATCTGGTGGTGGCTAGTGTCGGGAGGAAGATTTTCGCTTGGAGAGCTGGAAGTGGGAAGGGTAGGCAAGGTGGCAAAGAGAGTAATGGCTGGAGAAGAGCTAGTGGTGGACGAGGCGACAAAGGCAGCTCCAGAGGAATGGGTGAGTCGACTGATTGCCATTCTTTGCCAGCTCCTTCTCCTTCACCGATAGCAGCGGACTAATCTTGAGATACTTCGTCGCGTAGACATGAAAGCAATTCACCAAGCAGCCGTTGATGATCTGCCTGAGCTCAACTCTTCACCTTCAGCCTGGGCAAGACCGAAAGTCCAGTCATCTCGACACGAGGCGAACGAAATACAGGCTATGGAGGAGATGGGTCTGGAAGATGGCGAAGACGCCTTACAATATGCTTTGATGTTGTCAATGGAAGAACAGGGTCAAGGTAGCTCGCGGCATCCGGCCGGATCCGAATGGGAGACCGCTCCTCCAGATGTGACCGATACGGATACCTTACCACAATCACCAGCGCGAGCTGATTCATTCCACTCAACTCAGCCGGCATCGAGATCCCCATCGGCTGGGATTGAAGGAGATACAGCAGAGGATGATGGTATGGATGCAGAGACAAGAGAAGCCATCAGACAAGTCGAGGCGTTCAAGCGACAGGAAGAGGATGAACTTGGTCGAATGCTAGAAATGATCCGGCTTGCAGAGGAAAAGGAGAGATCTCAAGGGGCAGAAGTGTAGCATCACTGTAACCTGCTTAGTTGGGTATTACAAAATTATGCAACTGGGTCTTCCGACTAGAACTGGGGAAATCTTTTCACATTTACAGTGCATAATCCATCATCAGTGATCGCTGTTGTATTTAGACGATTTTTCTCTGCTCAGCTTCGGGGACGGAATGTTGCCTTCCCAAAGGTATTCCATGTAATCCTCTCCCCTGCCGATGATCCTCGCTAACAAGTGACTGGAATCTTCTCACCGTGCGTTGATCTCCCTTGTTGGCCAATGATCGGCCCTATATGCCTTTGGAAAAGGACTGTTCTCGGGTACTGTCAATCATGGCGGTCAATTTCGTGATAGTGTGTTTATCTAAACCTACGAGGCGGAGTGAGAGGTACATACTTTAGAGTAGGATAGAGCGGAGTGGAGGAACGAGTGTCCTTTATCATCGTCGAAACGACGGGATGCAGGATGGAGTGAGAACGAAGACGAATGACCAAGACCGCATCGTGTTCACACTATACCAGTTGATATCCTGTACTCGTACAGTACTCATATACTTTACATGATAGGAAATGGCTCATTACCCCTTCTCATCAAGATCGCCCGACCACTCAGATCTCCCTGATGCCGCTGATCATTGAACTGAAGTGACAAACTGACATCATGATATGAGAACCAGGATATTATTGTAATCGAACACTAATCTCCTCAGGCTATATTGTGTCTAATTCAGGACACCGCACTCGGCGACAGTTTTTTGGGTTTTTTTGACCACTCTGCAGGAGACAGCGCTTGGGTGAGCATCAGCGGCGACATGGAGCCAGGAGCGATACTGCACACACCTGTACTGTATATAAAGATGTCGGTCTGGCAAGTCAGACCACAGGTGTTTAACTACCTCACCCAGCCTCGTGCCACCCACCGCACAGACCAGTTTTGTCACAACGATATAAACATATCATTACGAAGCTGCACGAGTGAGTGTTCCGCTGTTCTAAGATCACCATTGTTGGGTTCCGTATCTTCGTCACCCAAATTCTGAATATACACACAAAAGTCGAGGACGTACTTGACGCCCGCCGCATTCTTTGCTCTGATGACATATCATATCCATACCAATAACTACATGAACTTACACAGACACACTATATCAGATATCAAACTCGCTTGACTCGTTTGTAGAGTCTCCATCACCATCTCATCACAACCAGCATGCAATTCACCTACCACAACCTCTTGCTCGCCGGCCTCATTGGCCTTTTGACCTCGAGTGTTACATGCGCCGCCCCAATCCCGCAGAACGGCGCCCCTGCTTCCCCCATCCAGGGTACGAGCGGCGAGAATGGAGCTAGACCATCTGCTTGATCTATTTATTCCGGTCAAACAGATCTGGACTGGACTGTAAGAAGCTCGTGCCACCTGCTTTGGGTAATCATGTTCATACAGTGCGATCCCGCATGAGTCCCGTAGAGTACGAGTACTGTAATATTACACTTGTCATGACGGTACCTTGTAAACAGTGAAGAGCGAGAGACGACAAAGGAAAAAGAAAAGAAGCGTATGAGGCAATTGAGCGTGCCGAAGCTTACTGCTTACAGTACCAAAAGAGGTGTTCGCAGTACAGCATAAAGGAAGATGGACATGCAATGTGACATTGCCGTGTAGTACCAATATCTTGTTGGAGGGTTTGTGCAATAATATGGATCTTAAGACTGGTTTCATATCATCCAAGTACTCGTGCTGTACTTGAGTACAGTACGAAGCGTTCGAAAGTTTGACCTCGGTGACATTGACACCTGCCACTCACTGTCTTGTGCTGTCAATTTTCATAAGGCTGAACAGGCAAGCGTCAGATACTGCTCCAAATGGGTATCAAATGCATGAGATCGAAGCAGAACTACACTGGTACATAACGGAATCGGAATCCCTAATCAACCATTCCCTTAGATGTAAGTGGGAACCCGAAATTTGAAGCATGATGTCTTGGAAGTCGCCGAAGGATACCACAAACCAGAAGATTACAGACCGACGCGATCAGTATTCACAAGGTTGACATCGCGCGTCGGTCAACTTAATCGACGTCACTCGCCCTTGCACTCCTTGTTCCCCCTTGAGGCGGAGGCACAGGCACAGCAGCATCTCCTACGAACACTTCGCCATCTCCATTACCATCCCGACTGAGTCTTGTTGAAGAAGACGCCTTACTATCAGGTGACCCCGATCCCTCCCTCGTAGTATTTGACAAAGCCTGTGTCCGGAACAGATTCTTATACTGTGCCAATTGATCGTCAAGGGGAGCGTTTCGATCGACGTTGATAGCGATTGAAGACGGTCTAGGTCCGAGAGATTTTCGGGGGTTGGGGATAGGTTTGAGGGATGGAGGCATTGATTCGGGTCGAGCAGGCGATCGGACGGGAGATGCATGATCGCCTCGAACAGGGGCTAAATAACGGTGAAAAATCCATCAGCGCTCAATCGTCTTCGAGTGGTTTGCGAGTTTTATAAATTTCGGATCATACGGTTTCACTCACAAGGGTTGTCGCTGTTCTTTCTCTGGTCAATCATACGTCTTACGTATGTTTGGAACGTAGGGGTCAAGTGCGCAACGATCGCAGCGTCCACTTCCGCTTCAGCATCAGCTCGGGACTTGATGAACGCGTAGATCCCATCGAGACTCTGCGGTAACACGGCCGCAAGCAAAACGATCAGCATTTCTCCTAAAGAGATCATCTGAAGTAACGCATTCCAATGTCTAGCTGTATCGCTTACCTTGGCCTGGTTCTCGCTTCTCAGGTTCTTGACCAATCTCTCAGCCTCAGTCTCCTCCTTCTGCTCTTCAACCGGCGTTCTTGAGGCAGACGCAGAGTCAGAAGCAGATGCAGCAGTAACATGTCGCTCGCGCTCCGAGGTAGCGGTGTGATGGCTGGCGGACGAAGCCGGTCTTTCGGTCTCGTTGACTGGCATCAGAGGGCTTCTCGTTCTCATGGGAGCAGGTCGAGCATTCTCCCGACCGGCTAGGGCAATTCGGTCAGCTGAGTTTAGGATGGATTGACCTCATGCTAGCTGGCTTACCTAATCTGAAGACATAGGTATACACAATAGTCGAGGCAGCATCGTCTCCAAACTGATTCAGCAGAATATCGTAGACTTCAAGCCCGGCTTCTTGCGTGTAGACTAGCATCGAGTGATGGGTCAGTCAGCTGAGGTCACAAGTCGAATCCGAATCGAGTCTCAATCCTAGCTGACTTACCGAGCATCTTCTGAATAATTGTCTTAACCGTCCTCAGAGGCATGTCACCCAGTGCAATCCCTTCCACAGCCCTCTTCCGATATTCACTTGGTCCAACACCCTGTAAGAACTCCTCCAGTACAGCCAGTAAAGGTCCAGGCTTCAGTCGACCAGAACGGAAATCATCATCTAAGATTTTACATCTCTTCCAGAGACATTTGATCACCAGATCTGGGTGAGAAGCACGTGGGTCCTCCGCTTTTACTCTTGAAGTGGAAAAATCGCGGGTCAGGTCGAGGAGAAGTCGGAACATGACTTGGAAGACTAGTAATCGATCAGGCGTAGAGAGGCATTGAACGAGAACGAGATTGAAGAATCTCGACATGTCTTGGATTGCTCCCCCCAGTCGATCAGCTTGTACGAGCCGTAATGACAGACAGCTAAGGACAGCGTACAGCTGCTCATATGACAATCGCCTCATGAGATCCTGGTTTGACGATAAACCAGAGAAAGATTGGATCAGATGTTTGACGACTCGGAAGTATTGGGGATCGCGGAGATTCTCGGGAGGGTTAAACGCAAACTCCATCTCGTCCATAAGCGTATCGGATAGGGTCTCGACATTGTCGACAAATGAAAGAGGATTATTGCTGAGCAAATGCTGGATCAGTTTCAGCGCATCTACGCATCTGTCGAGATCATCGTGTCGGATATCGTTGATCGCCTTGATGACGTCGGGTCCCGCATTTCGTTGTTGTACCGGTGGACGGCTGAGAGGCTGTAAAGCGGCCGACCGACCGTTGGTACCTCCAAATACATCCGCGGGCCGAGCAAGCTTGCTGGTCGCTGCTGATGGTATTCCCGGACGGGGTAGACCAGATGGGGCCGGAATGGTTCTCTGTTGAGAGGGAGAGTCGGATACAGTTGGTCTTGGGATCCTGGGTGCAGGAGAGACAGCGCCTCTGGGAACACTACCTCGAGGCGAATCTGAAGAAGCACCCTCGCGAGGCAATTGATTCAAGCGAGGGCTCTGTAGACCGCTCAGCGGTCGCTTGATGCGTGGAGAACCGGTATTGGCCTCAGCAAGCGAGTCGGCTGAAACTTTAGCGGCCAAACTGGCGGGTACACCGGATCTGCTGGCGGCCATTGTTGATCGTCGATTGGCGAGCATATCTTTCGATGATTGAGGCATAGCCTCAACAACCGCTGCTAGGCTCTTCGACTCGCCTTGCAGTTGTAGCAAACTATAACCCCCGTGTGAGTTTGTAAGCGTCCTGCCATGAGAGAGAGAGAAGCACCGAGAAACTCACGCCATGACACTGAGGGCGGCGTTCCTTGTTCCACTATCGGAGATACATCTAGCGATAGTTTCATAGAATCCCCTATCATCCCTTGTTCGCAAGATCGATCCGCGTTTCTTGTAGGCCTTCTCGATCAGAGCGAGGGATTCATTCTTGCAGGTCTTTCCCGCCGATTTGTCTTCTAGGCCATATTGAACGAGGAGAGCGACCACTTGTGATCCCGCGATGACTTTGTCGAGGATTTCGAAGATCGGTGCGAGCTTCGGTCCGAATTTGGTATCTCCGAGCTGCAAGGGGTATAATCAGCGAAACGTTCATATCAGGGGCAGGGGAAAGAAGAGAGGAACAGCGGTTATTCACCTTGAAGACCAATGCAGGGACAAACAACTTGGCCTCGGCATCCGAGAAGCGTTCGTTGTTCTTCGGCATCAACTCGACCACATGACTCAAGACCTCCAAACACCGATTTGCAAGCTGAGTGTTATTGCTCAGCAACTTCAATGCGGAATACTTGAGTGCCAAATCGACATTAGCAAGTTGCAGAGCTTTGACGTCGTCATCCTCAAGGCCAAAAGACGTCGAGGTGCTGTCATCGTAGAACTCAGCTATCATAGACAAGCCCGCCATGAAGTCTTCTTCCGCTCTATGATCTTTGCTAAATAGCAGAGACAAGAGCTCAGGAGCGACATGAGGTTCCATCTGATGGTGGAGATACTCGTTGAGATCTGTTGTAGTCTTCGACGAAGCATCGAGGACCCAGCGGGCGGTATCCCGTTTCAGCCGAGTTGTGCGTGGTGCCAAGTCGCTGGTGATGAAGGGGATAACACGCGAAGGAGCCAGGGCGGACGAAGAGGCCGCGGAAGCACCCTGCGACGCCGATGACGCAGGTCGAGGAGCAGTCAGACGGGATTTAGGCAAACCGGATCCCCGTTCGTCGCCTTGACTCAAGGAGGAAGTAGGTCGCGTACTGGGCACCGATGAGAGAGCTCGCATAGCTAGTGAACGACCCGGGGCGGCTGTAAGTCGAGGTACGGCCGGTGCCGCGGATGGTGCGGGACTTCCAGGCGCTGAGCGTAAGCCAGCGGAGGATTTAGCGACGCGAGATATAGCGGGAGTTGTCGTAGCTCTAGCAGGTGCAGCTGTCGGTGCGGAGGCGACCTCTGACTTGGCAGGTCCGTTTGCTCGAGCATTGTTGATAAGCGGAACGATGGTAGCCTTGGATGCAGGTTTCAGACTGGTAGTCTGGTCCATGACGTAGTCGAACCCAGCACTGGCGACCACGAAGGGTAAAACGGCAGTCGCACCTTTCCTCACATCGCCATTTCGATCTTCAAGGCACCGGATGATAGGTCCAGCCATGGGAGACATATCGGCTGAGGGAGAAGGTGGATCTTCTTTGACTCGCTCGGCAAGCCAACCAAGCACGGAAGCCCGTAAAAGTGGGTTGGTCGACTCCAGACTCGATCCCAACCCGGTGAATAGTCCATCGAGACCGCCAGCGGCATCCGCCATCGCAGTGAGGGTAGCGAGTGCTGTCGTTCTGGTGGTAGCCTTTTGGTCGGCGCAAACACTGGCGACTGGGGCGGTGAGAAGCTTGAGATATTTGTCGAATGGTTGGCCCATTCCAATTGCGATCTTGGAGATAATGCCGAGCGCGAGCATCTTGACAGACAAATTTGTGTCGGCCATAGCCTTCTTCAGCACGCCACCGATCTCGCCTACAGTCCAGGTCAGCATACCCATCGAGTCAGTAGGCGAAAAGGAGTCTTATGAGTCGCTCACCCATGTTTGGCTTCAACCTTGAATTTGACTTAATATCCAGCACACCGTTCAGTGCCTCAAATGCCTCCTTCCTTACTTTCCAAGCATCACTCTTCGAGTCCGCTATCACCGACGTGCTCGCCACTAACTTATCGAGGTCGACTCGTGGTATCAGATCGTCCAGAGGATCGGCCCCACCCTTAGCTCCCGCTTTCCCACCTGCGCTAGATGAAGCTACTTCTTTCAGGTCTGCTTGAGTTTTCGTGGGTTCTGGAGCGGTCTGAGAGGATACTTTGTCGAATTCAGAGTTGATCGTGTTCAGCAATTGAGGATTCAGGTCTTCCAGGAAGCCAGAGATGTCTGCAAGACCACACGTCATTAGCATGTTCACCAACAAGACGATGCCGGTAGTTTGATCAGGTCACCCACCTGCTCCTACGGCTATTCTTACGGTGACCAGCACTTCCGTCGCGCTCTTTCTCACTGCCGCATTAGGTGATCCTAGGGCAGATTTGATGAATCCAATCAGATCTCTAAGCGGTATCCCAGCGATTCCAAAATCGATCAGCTGTTGTTTGATCCATGTCAGAGCATCTGCTTGAGCCTTGGGCGCCTTCTGCTTCGTCATGGGTTCGTAACCTGTGCCAAACGTATCCAGGTCAGCTGATCGAACGACTCGAAGGTCTGAAAAAGCTGACCTTGCGCAAGTACGAAAGCCAACGATGTCTTTTCAGCGAAAGCGGCTAAAGCGTCTCCGGCCGGTTTCTTCAGTTTCATATCACCCAATTTATCCGTCAGAGGTCCGATGGCAAGAGCCGCTGCCGGTTTGCCGAATGACGGACTCTTCTCCGCCATGAGTGCCATAACTTGGTACAATTTCCCCGATACCTGTAGTACGAGCAGTGCCGTCAGAGGCTTGGACGTAGGCAGTGGCTTCTGGCATAGTTGAGCAACTCACCTGGAAATTCTTTTCTCCCCATCCTGGCGTCTTACCAAGAAATCGCATCATAACTTCACTATCCACGGTGCCAGCTCCATCCTCCTCGCCGACCCATTTCACCATCTCATCTGCGGCTTCTAATCTCGTCTTCCAGGCAGCATCGGCCAGTTTGGTATGGTAATCTCCGAGAATCGTATCAGCCGCGATGGTCGCGGCTTCCTCAGGTGTGTACCGATACTTGACCGGTTCCGACGGTGAAGAGGCGAGTGTTTTGGAAGGACCCGCTTTACTGGCTGCTGCTGCAGGAGCAGGCTTCGGCGCTGGCTTTGCAACGGCAGCGGGCGCTTTCGATGGGCCAGCCGCGACCGGTGGAGGCCTTTTCACTGTCGGAGCAGAAACAGGCTTGGGAGATGATGGTGTTGAGGAAGCAGCAGCCGCCTTGGGTGCCTACAACAGCACGACCATCAGTTGAGAGCCTGTACGATGACGAATACACTTACTCCTGGACGGGCAAAACGAGCTGGTGGTGCCTTTGCAGGTGGAGCTGAGAAATCGTCAAGAAGCTCATCTGCATTGAATTTGCCCGAAGCCTTGATGGGCGGCGAACCAGACGCAGCGGGTTTGGGTGGGGCAGCCTTTGAACTACGATTAGTCTGATACGGGAAACATTGAGCTGATCAGGCCAGATACTCACCTTTTTCACAGTTACCGGTGCGGGTTTCGCTCCACCAGCAGGTTTAGGTGCAGCTTTTGCCCCTCCTGCCTTGTACTTGATCTCCGCTCTACCGAAAGCATCCTTCACTTTCGCCATCTGCAGCTCTCCGACACCCTCGATATACGGGTTGAAAGCTCGTTCTCCCAGGATCTTCATCATCGTTCCTAGACACTCGGCAGCGGTAGTCCGAACGGGCTCTGCACTATCGCCAAGAAGGCTGACGAGCGCTTCGGCCATAGGTTTGACTTGATCTTTGCCTGGCGCTTCGGTGGTTGTTTGTAATGATCGATGCAAGAATTTCAGGGTACCTTCCTTTACTTGGGGGTTCTTCGATTTGAGGGAGGTGAGAACGTCTTCTGCAATGTCAGAAAGCGTTGTCTGTAGTCTTTCCTCGCATCAGCGACTGCTTCCTCAATAATGACGGATTCGGACGTACAGTTGAGAATATTCCATCCAACGCTTTCCCTAATGCATCCGTTACGTTCGCCTTCCTCTCCTTCAGTCGCTCCAGACATCCAGGCATAGCAGCCGCTCTAAACCGTCCAAAAGGTTTTCCCATTCCTAGTGCAAGCCCCTCCAATACTTTTGCCGCCTCGATAACAACATTCACGTTGGCATCTTTCTGGCATTTCGTGCCTAGGAGTTGGGCGAGAGGACCGTATGAATCGACGTTCTTGTCTGATATACTAGCGTTTGCCGGTTGAGTCAGAACTTTGGTACATTCCTCAAGGGACTCGAGCCGATCTTTCCATTTGGTCGAAGCTAATCTCTCCATCAAATCTGAGGGGAACAGGGCCAATACGTCCACCGGATCGAGCAGTGATTTCGGGTCAATAGGTTCCGGAACCGCTGCTTCCTCTGTCCCATCCTCTCCTCCCTCATCTCCTCCAGCAGCTTCAGCAGCCTCCCTTTCTCTTTGCCCTTTTCTCGTATACCTCGTTGGCTTGCCAATCCCAGCTCCTTTCCCCTCAGCATCCATCGAGTCGAACGACTTTTGCAAATCCGTCATTTGGACAGATTTGAGGTCGGCAAGTGCCGGTAGGAGAGCGGGACCGAGATAAGAGTATAGGACGAGGGTGAGAGAGGTACCTTCGGCCCGGACTGTCTTGTCTGCGTGACCGAAGATTTTAGGTAGTGATTTCAGTAGCGGTTTGATGTTTCCCATAGCAGGCACACCGAATGACCTGTTCCGAGATGAGCACAATCCCCGCCTCCACTACATACTGCAGTATGAGCTTACTCGATCATCTCCTTCAGGCATGTTATTGCTCCTGCTACAGCTTTTGGCAGCTTGGCACCTAACCCTGCCATGACGTCCTCCTAGCAGTTCAAGTCAGAAACGTCAGCTGATGCATCAGCGCAAACTCTCGTTTAGCTCACCATAACTCCTTCTCCGCCGTTTTCAACTTCAACGAACATGGCACAAAGTTCAGCACCCTTCTTCTTGGTTCCTGCTCTTGCTGATCCTAGCGCTTTTTCCACGATAGCCGGTACCACATCGGGCCGTACTCTGAATTCATAAACATGATCAGTTGAATGTTTCGCCGATAGGGGCCACAGCCAAAGAAAAAGCTAACTTTGCACTCGTTTCTCCACTATATTGCACTATAGCCAGTACGGCCTCGATACCCTTTTCTTGAGCTACCGCATTGGCATCCAAACACCATTTCTTTCTGCGAATATCGAGACCGATCCAAGCAGAAGTTAGCTGACGATACTGAGGTCCTCGAGTACGAATGAGCTTACAGTAATGGTCCATCGTTCACGAAAGGACGGAAGAAGGGATCTGTATCGGAAGCTGTCTTTGCTGATTTTGCAATGACATCGTTATACGCTGATAATCTCGCTTTCCAGTTCTGGACCGGACCAATAATTGTCAAGGGGGTTAGCATCGCCCAAAGGCACCTCGTCAAGAATCGATGATGACGAAAACTCTCAATGGGGAATTGTGGGAGGAATGTCACAATGATGAAAGCTCACCTTGTGTTGACTTCTTTCTACCAGGGGAATCTGGGAGAAGTCCTCCTCCTGAGGAGGTTCGCCATCCATTTTGCCTTCCTGACTGCTCTAGCGTCTGACGAGATGTGTGGTGTCCTATCGAAGCTGAGCAGACGCTTTTGCCGTATCGATCTGGTCACTGCTTGCGGGCCGTCCGACTCGCGGGGTATATGATATCAAGCCTGTGAGGGAATTGTATGGTATATGACCGATTGTGCAGAGATCAAAGTGAATCAACGAGTGATGGAATCTTACATCTATTTCGCCATGACATTGTGTTTTGTTGACAGCCGTATCGTTCAACGCTCACTCTCGCACGCGTCGCCCAAAACATGGGGCGTATAGTGGACGGAACCAAAGTGATGACCATGCTGATGCCACGTGACAAAAGGCGATCGGGGCTTACATAAGACGATAAGCGAAGCTCGGATCTAGGCGAACCGGGTGATCATGACTCCAGGTGTGCAGGTGTGTAGATGTGCAGATGTGCAAAGAAACAAGAATCAGAACCAGCAGAACCAGCAGATACAGCAGATACAGACAAAGCAACAAAGCAACTAGAACCATTCATTCACACTCACACTCACCCTTATCAGAACCAACAAGAAAAGCAAGGATACACATACTACATACAACTGTAATCGCTCACCAGACGCAAGTATCCTGACAGGGACCCTACATCCCCGTGCTCTTGCTCTATATCTTAGCTCAACCATCATATATCCGTCACTCATCAAGTATGGCAACCCACAATCCCGACCATCTCCATCCTCGACCTGCTCTCCAAGCTCGTAAGAGTTCGCCGAGCAGCAAGAACATGGTCATGGCTTCTCATGGAAGAGCACCATGGTATTCGCCTGATGGAAAAAACGTCGAAGCGTATGTGGTCGGTATAGCAGGTGGAAGCGCCTCGGGCAAGGTGAGCGACTGTATCCTCCTTCGTACCTATATGAACATCGATCATCACGGCGCCAGGTCAGCTTGGCAGGAAAGAGTATGTCAGTCAGCTGACGTGCTTCCAATTGATCACATAGACTTCCGTAGCGCGAGCTATATTATCCGCTTTGAACTACGTACCGACTGTACTCATCTTATCGCAAGACTCATTCTACTGCGCACACACCGCAGAGGAGATTGAGCTTGCGTTCAACAACGACCTGGATTTAGGTGGGTCTCAGAGGGCATTGTGTACAAACTAGAGGGGATGATCGGCAAGGTAGGCTAACGCACGCTGAATCGCAGATCACCCTAACTCCATCGACACTCCCTTGTTCGTCAAGGTATGTGAGCGCTTCCCCATTCGGAGCAGTCATATAATCGATCTGCGCTTCTGAATACTGATTGACTGGATGGATAGTGCTTGATGGACCTCAAGCAAGGTCGAGCGACTGAAGTGAGTCAGCTGCGAAATTCTGGTTCGACTTCCAGAATCAAGCTGATGCATCGCAGATCCCGGTCTACTCCTTCGTACATCATCGTAGGTCAACTTCCAAATCCCTAAGCGTGTACTGAGGTAGCTGAATCAGAGTTATGGTCAGAACGGATGCCTGAGAAGAAGTACATCTATGGCGCGAGCGTAATTATCGTGTGAGTCCGACATTCCTCTCCCGTCGGTATGGGATCCTCGCTCACTTGGACAATCGTTGTCCTCATAGCGAAGGCATCATGGCCCTTCAGTCGCCCGAACTGCGGTCTCTGTACGACTTGAAAGTCTTTGTCGTAGGTATCTGCCATTTCCCCTCATCGAGACGTCGGGCTGATCCCCTCTTAGAATTGTGATTCGGATCTCATGTTGGCACGAAGGATAAAGCGAGATGTCAAAGAACGAGGACGAGATGTGGACGGTATTCTCGATCAGGTATGTTGTGCACATGTAGTGATCGTCTAATCTTCACGAACTCATACGACAGCCATCAACTTCGCCTAGGTGGCTGTGGAATAGCTGACATCTTTGTGTATCATCCCAGTACCTCCGTTTCGTTAAGAGCAGCTACGACAACTTCGTACAACCTTCATCGCGACATGCAGATATTGTGAGCTTCCATATGCTGTTCTACTACAGCTGTGGCTGATGCAACTGGCCTAATCACAGATCGTACCCGGCTCCTCTAACCAACTAGCTATCGAACTTCTCGTCACTCACGTCAAGAGACAACTGGACGCCCGGTCATTGCGATTCAGACGTATGCTCGCGGAGGCGAATGACGAGGAGCTGAACTCTCGATCCTCGCTTCTACTGGACGGTGACGTCCATGACAAGAGTGTCGTCCTGCTGGAGCAGACGAATCAGCTGCTGGTCAGTTGACTTGCTCGAGGTAAACGAGCGTTCCCGCAAGACAGCTGACATGTATAATTGATTCCACCAGGGTATTATGACTATTCTTCGAGATCGAACGACAAATAGGGGAGAATTCATCTTCCACGCGGATAGGTTGTCGACCATCATCGTAGAGAAGGCCTTGACGCTCATACCATGTGAGCCGAAGACGGTCAGAACACCTATGGGGATCGATTATACAGGGGTAGCCAGGGATGATGTGAGTGACATAGAACTCACAATCCTCATGTCCGCCAGTTCCGGTGCTTCGCTCGTACAAGATAGTACTAAAACCACTTTGCGTAGCGCCTTGTCGGCATCTCTATCCTTCGATCAGGCGGTCCCTTCTCACACGGTCTCCGGAGGGTCATTCGAGATGTACCTATCGGTGCAATGTTGATTCAGTCAGATCCAAGGACTGGCGAGCCCCTGCTACTCAAGAGTGATCTGCCTTATTGTGTGAAATCGCAAGAGCAGAGTGGGGATGTGAAGGTGCTTTTGCTGGACTCTCAAATGGGCACGGGTGCCGCCGCGAGTGAGTAATATCTTCTTTTTTTCGTTTGTGTCATATGCACTTCATCGCGAGCGTCCACTCTTATCGCTTACTGACCTCTCGGATATATCTTGCGCTGCTAGTGATGGCTATCCGGGTCTTGCTCGACCATGGCATCAAAGAATCGCACATCATCTTCCTCACATACCTGATCACACGCGCTGCTATTCACTCGGTTCACCGGGCATTTCCTCAAGTACAAATCGTGACTGCATCCATCGACCCAGGGTTGGACGAGATGCACATCCCTTACAATGCCGAATCATTACTTGTTGGTCAATCGGCGGGAGAAGCAGACTTTGCCGTTCGTGTCGTTGACGATCATCCAGAACAACCAGACGCAAGTGCACATGGCGCTGGTGATGACGAGCATGTGGACCCCAGAGAAGCGTTGAAGACGGAGAAAGAGCTCTCAGCAGAAAAATTCAGAGTTCCCGTTAAGAAAGGTACGGAAGAACTGAAGTTCTCGAGGGAACATAAGAGGAATCAATCTGCCAGCGGAGAGAAGAGAGCTTGGGTTATTTCACCTGGTACGTATATCTATTCCCCCATGGTCCCGGATTTACCTCTGGATTTCGAGCGGAAGTCATCATGTCTGTTACATAGACATGGTCACCAAATGGAGAATGGGCGCTAATGAGACTTTTCTTGCCTTTGTTCTTTAGGTATGGGTCATATCGGAGACCGATACTACATCTCATAGAAACTGCACGAACCTTTATTGTACCGCATCCTTTGCACTCAAGTCAGCATCATCTCTTAGAGTCTCACCTTTAGAGTCTCACCTTTTTGCGGATGGACGATATGTAGACGGCAACCTTGTTCCGCATGCATCATTAACGACGACCGAACATATTGGCTGACTCGTTTGCACTAGCAGTTGATTCAAAAGAGTCGCTAGCGACATGTGCTGTACCCTTCCCCCTGTCCTTCATCGACAGTGCAGATTAAATTTGCATCTTCGTGCTTGGTATACACTATGCAAAAGGAGCCAAGGCGGACCTTTGTGCTTTGCTGATGAAAGCAGCCAATTTCATGTGGCGAGTCACAGCCTCGTCTGTTACAGTTCAAGTCAGGGCGTTTCATTCATCCCCTTCAACATTTCGGTCACGGTATGTATCTACTTCGTTCAAATGACCACTAACACAAAAGCGCCCACTTCGAACTTGGATCGATACCGACTTCTTAATATCTCTACGGCTGGATACGATACTCAGCCGCGCAACGTCTACACTAAGGTCCAAGCTCAAGCTCAAAGCCAACCCGATAATCGTCGATGAATTTACCTTCTATCCGAGCGGAAAGAATTCACACTATGCTCACAAGTAGAACCTTTCTGAGCATCGTCGCTTTCCTGTTCTTCTTACAATCTGCGAAATGTCTCGCCGCCATCGCACCGGAATCTGAGCCTAAAGATCAAGCCCGATCCCCTTCGCTCACCCATACTGGGGTCTCAATCCTCGACGGCCGGCAGCACTCTAATCTGACTAGACGAGATGAACCTTACGAATATGGTAATAGCACCGACTCCGATGCGGACGTAAACGCAGACGCAGACGGGGGACAAACTCGGCTCATTGAATTCTACGTCGGTTCACATATCGATATCAATTGCTACAACGAGGGCGAGAGACCGGAAGGCCCCAAAGAACCGTGGTATGGCATGGGACCCAGAAAATGGAAATGGTATACGAACGGAAAAAACTACACGTCAGAGAATTTCTTGGCGACGTATTACGAATATGAGACTATCAGCAATGCGAACGGGGAGATTATGACTACTTCAAAGGCGAACGCGACCAGCTCTGTGAGTGATTTTTGCTTACTCGTACCTTTGTACATTCTAGACAAGTACAAGGCCACCGTCCCCAATGGCGGTGGTACATCTACATGGAGGCATAGACACGAATACTGGACGATGATGGGCATACATACTGTACGAGCTGCACTGCTATCACGTTCTATCTTCATCGCAGCGTTGCTGGAAGAGGACGCGTGACATTTGAACATAAACTTAGCAGCTGATGATCTCTGCTTTTTACAACCCTTCCATTATCCTTGTACTGCGTAATACTGTACTGCGTATACAGATTAGGGTGCGATGGACAGCAACGCAGACATCCGATGTCCATGTCACTCTGTTGAGCAAAACGCCTTTCGTTGACATTGGATCTGGGGGCGCAGATATTCAAAAGGCCTCATTCACCCTCAATCAATCTTCTTATACCGATGCGAGCGTGAGAGCTACCATGACTCCTTTAGATGATACGAGTACCGAAACGTCTTCCACGGATACATCTACCAGCACGAGCACGAGCACGAGCACCAGCACCGCAAGTGCCGACAATAGTGATACAAGTGCGACTGGAGATAACTTCAGTAGTGGGGCGGAGAAGCGGAAGCGGGCTGGTTACGCTCCCGCCGCACGTACTGCGGCTTGAGTCACGCCTGCTCAATGAGGTTCGGTAACTATAGCACCCAAGTTTCTACGTTGCGCGAGCAATATTGTAATATTCCATATGTGGAGTAGGCTTAGTCTAGTTATTTCTTCACGGATGAACTGTTGTGGCTCCATCTGTACGTATCATGACATGCTGTGCCTACCTATGTATCTGCGAGATCTGTACTGTATCTTCATGCAGCACGCTCAGATACGGTACCGGACATATCCCCGATCAACAGTGAACGGTCTGCCACCTTGTAGAAACGTTCAGAGAGCTTTTGGGATACTATACGATAATTAGGAAGGACCCTGATGGGCTGTCAGGCATACTATGCTCGCCTCATGTCACAACATCGACATCGTCCTGCACCCTATCTGTTGACCAAGTTTTGGACTGTAGGTGTCATGTTTCGCCGATCCAAGTCCAGGCGTCACGAGGAAGATCAATTTGAAGCACCCATACAGGTGGAAACAAAGGTTTTCCCACAGCTACCAATTTCGCAACGACGTGTATGATGGAATCATATCCATCTTCCAGGAAAGAGATGCCTGAACGAGGGATACCGTAGGGGTTACAGTATAAAGGTAAATGGTGTTCACATGGATTGTTACCTCCTGAGTTTTGCGCATCGGCATGAAACGCGCATCAGATGATCGATCCCTTGCTCCAATGAATGAAAGGTCAACTTCAGTGATCAGTGTTCGCTCCTCCAGACCTGAGTCGAGCTGCAGCAGATTGTCATCTCCTTTCAGAAGCATGAAAGGACGTCGTCACCTGAATCTCGTCGCACCATCCCAAACGATCAACTTGCTTGTCTGAAACTCATAGTCGTGGGCATATCGATTAGTCGTTGTTGTCCCAGGTGATACAGTCCTCTGCACCGTCAGCCTCGATCACTAGGCTGAAAGAGTATAAATGGAGGATCAGAGGCGCTTGACAATTGCTGACTTTCCCATCGACTCACATTTCAGTTCGAGTAGTCAACTAAGCTGGTAGATCCAACGCTTCAAGTGCCATACAGTATACTGTACCTCCGTACGAGCAATAGTAAACCGTCAACATTCTTTTCTTGTACTCTCTGACAACTTTGACCCCTGCTAGACCATAGACACGAATATCGTATAGTGTACAACCGCCTCGACAACATGTACTCCACTACCCTACTCGGTTCTCTCCTCCTCGCACTCCTGGGGACGGCAGCAGGTCTGCCTCAGCCTCAGGTCGAGAGCTCCGCCTCCGCCTCCTCCTCCGACGCTTCTACGACTGGCGATAGCACCTCCACTTCGAGCGGGGAGGACGCCTCTACTACCTCTTCTGCGGAAAGCCCCACCGATACTGCCAGTACGAGTACCGGTACCGACACCGCCACCGCCACTCCCTCTGGAACCACCAGTGCTGCTACTAGCGGTTCAGCAACCACTAGCGGCACCGACAGCACCGGCACCGGCTCCGCCGCTCAGCCTTATGAGACGGCTTTCATCGAGCTCTGGGCTGCTGCAGAGATGGATGTCAGCTCCAACAATGTCGACGAATGGCCTGACGGTCCTCGTGTACCTTGGTACGGCACCGGACCTAGGAACTGGCGCTTTCACTTCAATGACACGCAGAAAACGGAGAAATTCTTTGTGACATTCCCCTCGGTGGAAACTTCCACCGGCACAGACGGCTCTCAATCAGAAGTGACTAGTACCAGGTATATGGGTGTATGTCTTTCAGTCCCATCAATACCTTGCTTACACGGCTGATCTGGTTTTCTTTGTCTTTGTTCCCCCCCCCCGTGGCTCATTTTTGAATGTTGGTCAAACTGCACATAGTATACCGCCGAGGTTACCGCTTCACCTACCGTGAACGAGACCATTACTCTGCAAAAGTGGCAGCCAACCACAATCCTCCCGCCTGGTAGTCAAATCACGTTGCACGAGGTACAGTACGGTAACCCTCTTGACGCCTCAGAGCATGCCAGTGCCAGAATCGCCGCAAAACTGTCCAGCGCCGGCGTGGAGGCGGTTGAGACTTCGTCAGCCAATACTGGTACGGTCACAGGTACGATCACTGGGACTGCCACGAGCACCGGTACCAGCACAGGCACCGGCACCGACAGCGGAACTGCTACTTCCACCGGATCCGAAAGCTCTTCGGAGGCCACTGGGTCCGCCTCCACCTCGGAAAGCACTGAGACCACCTCGACAGACGAGAGCTCCAACTCCAGCGCGGGCTCCGCCACATCCGCCTCAGCTTCAGCTTCAGCGGCTTCAACTTCCGAAAGTGAGACTACAGCAGACACCTCGACCGACATGTCCGCCACGGCAACAGCTAGTGACAGCACTAGTGCTGCTAGCACTTCCGCCTCCAGCGACTCGGATGTTTCAGATGACTAATCTAGCTTTGCTCGCGAAGACCTGTTTGATGTACTGTACAATAGAGCATGGCGAGACGCCCTATGGACGGTACTGTACTAGTAATGTATATAGAGAAGACACCGCTTATATCCATAGACTACACTTCGAGGAACGCTCGTTATTCTCCATGCTGCTCTGTATAGCAGCCGCATGTTGATTGTACTCTACTCTACTGCAAATCATGTATACAGGTATAGAATGAAAAACAGTGCTGCTTCTCACTCAGTAGCTTAAAATTCTGGTGCTGTCATCTTCCCACAGGTAGAGTGGCAGACACAGAGGAATTGGCGATGCAGTCCAACACTTGACTGTCCTGTACAGTAGCCACCGTGTCTATGCACACCGATGGGAAATTCATACATTACAACAAGCGATCTCCATGCCTTAGTATACTCATGTCCGTACAGCATATGATGGTGAAATGCAATCCAGTCCGGTACTCGCGGCGAGAAAACCAAGGTAAAATTGTCCCGAAACTGTAGATTGTCCTAGATATAAATACGAGTGCTGTAGATACTGTTCCATTCTGTTTTTGCTCAACTTTGTGCTGGCTCCCACCTTAATTCTCATTGATCTTGACGAATGCTTCCGTGATACCTTCCAACGCTTCCCAGACATGCCCATTTCCCAGAACATCTTTGAGAGCTACCATATCCACCCCTTGGCCATCTCCCATACTGTTCTCGGCATCAGGTGCTCCATCAGGACCTTTGAGGGTGATGGCGAAACAAGCACCGGTCCATTCGTAGTATGTCCTAACGAGTAAAGGCTCGGAGATACCGTCCAGCCTTGGGCGACGGATATGTGAGAAGAGCTTGGATGGTTGAAGGCCGTTTCGGTGCTTTGCGAGGATGGTGTGCAGGAAAGCTGGGGGAGGGTGATATGATGGGTCATGCATTGCCGAAGGGGGTGTGAGAGCCCATTGAATCACTGCGAGCGGAAATCAATCCAGCTTCAGTGACCTGTGCCAGCCGGGAGAACCGCGAAGGTTCATATATGATACCTATCTAAGCGGAAACTCACTGGAATGACCACAGAAGTCGAGGGATGATTCTCCGTTCTCGGTCTGGTATCCACCGGCAGAAGCGAAGATCTTTGATGCTTGCTGATACGGTAACCCCAAAGCGTAGAATGAGTATCTCTAAAACAGAAACAGAAAGCCCATTAACATGTAAGCTTAGTTCAAATCGTTAACATTGATATGATCGGAAGCGAGGATACTCACAAAGGTGTCCTTGTCACCGTAAGACAAGAAACCGTACATGTCCGGGTTCTGCATCATGTGATTCGATAGATGCAAGATAGCAAGATTCAAACCGTTGTTTCCTCGTTTGTCGAAGAGCAGTTGTCCAGCTTCAGCCGGCCAATGTTCATCGGTGCAAGTCTTGCCCACAATACGGAAGATTGCGTTATCGGCTGAGGACATAGCAAAACGTCGATCAGCGCGGTTAATGTAGTCTTGTAGATGTCGAGGCGATCCCATTGAGCGTAACTTACGGTGGTCCTTGTTGAGATCAGCCCAGAAGACACTGCCACTCTGCTTGTATTCAATCGAATCGAAGAGCTTTGCAGGGTCAATGAGAGGAATGTTGTCCTGTAGTGGCACACCCATCGATCTCGTGTCAGCTTCCGACATACATTCCAGCGAGATAACACCGTCGATAAGGTCCAAATATACTTACACTGTCCATGTACAGGAACTCGGTGAATTCGCTAGCTAAGAAAGCGGCATTCTTGATATGCCAGCTCTTTCCATCCGGATGTTTCCCGCCGACTTCCTTGAGTGTGACATCGAATTCGGAGATGAGCGCCGCCCGCTCGGCCTCGTCTTGCATTTCTCCTTTGAAATGGTAGATCTCGATCGGCAGCTCGGTGTGAAGTACGTTCCTGAGCATGTGTAAGGACAACTTCATCCGAGCCAATGTTTTCTGTGGAGAACCGCATTTCGATCACGTCAGCTTGCTTCTTCTGCGCAATGTGCAAACGGAAGCTGAATCACTCACACCTTCTCCGCCAGTGAAGATGATCCCTCGTCTGTTCTGTACAGGGACATCTCTCTCCATCGAGGGATCCCATACGAGCTTACCGCCCTCCCGCTCTATTCCACGGAGGTAGTCCACCATCTTGCTTCTGTACCTCCTGATTTCGGAAGGGCCGATCTTCTCCCACTGCTCAGGCTTTCCATCATGGAAGAAATAGGTATTTCTCGAATACGTGTAGAAGGGACATCCATGTCGATTCGGCAATTCAGCCTCCCATTGATGTAAAGCGGGTCTGGAGAGGAGGTAATGTAATCTCGCTTCGAGGGTTAATGGGATGTTCAGGTGTTCTGACAATCCTCCCGAAGCGTGAGGAATGTGTAACGTTGAGATATCTGTCGTTATGTAGCTCGATTGGAAGTAAGATGAGACTTTGTCTCGATGATAATGAGCGAAGGGAAGGGTCAAGATAGCCAAGATACCCAGAGCGATGAACGCTTGAATCGGACGCAATCTGAATCGAGTGGTAGACATCGGTGTCGAGGATTTGGGAGACATCGGTGATCGTTGTAAGAATAGTGGTGGGGAGTATGCGGCAGATGTAGAATAGGTGGGTGAAGGTGAAGTGGGTAGTCGAGAATAATGATTGGTGGGAGTAGTATATGGTGACATGATGAAAGGAGTATTTCAGGTCCAATTGATGTTCTATTGGTTTATACGTATAAATCGCTGGAAACAAGCGTAGCACTCGAGCAGCCTACAGTTGCGGTATCGTCGCGTAGCAGGGTTATGTGCGTGAGGCTTCCGAACAAGGGTGCACGCGATGCGATGACTGAAGGATGGGGGTTGTCGTGCGTCCGAGGAAAATGGGATTTGGGATTGTGGTCTAGATATGGGAAACACAGGGGAGGACAGGGAGAGACTCCAGACTCCCTCCTTCTGGTGGCTGTGATGTTGGCTTGTATGCGCAACGCACGGATTGCCTTGGTGAGCAGCCCTAGGTCAAAGGAAGGGAAAGTCCTGGCCTTTGGTGTCCTGGGATGGAGGAACGCGTCGAACACAAAGTGATAGGCTGGTAAATTTGATCAGAGTTTACAAAGGAGGGTATGTGTACCGTTGATGCTGATGGTGATGCGAGGTACAGTTTGCCGAGCTAGGTGAAGAGTTATTCCATTCCGATCCGATCAACGGAGAGGTCCAAGCGTTGTTTATGAGTAGTGAGTAGGAAAGAAGCTGATCACACAACGACGCTCGGACGCTTATATGTGTTGAGCGTCAAGGGGGACTATGCGTTTGAATTCTGCACGTCGTGCATACAGACAAGAAAGCGTTTCAAAGTGAGCATGTGCATTCCTTCATCTGTGTCTGTGGAGTTTGTTTGACCGAAAGGCACGAATGGTCAAACGGATGTGTGGTAGAGGAGGATTGGGAGGAGTTGGCCACAAGATGAAACTCACGGTACAGCGCGATATCGCGGTGTGCCGGCGGATACAGTACTTGATTTTGGTTCACTTGTCCACAGAGAAATACGGTGGCGATTGAATTGTTTGGTGATGATGAAGATCAATCAGGTTCTGTTTTTCTGTTTAAGTCTGAATCGCAATAGTCTCAGATCGTCTGTATAAAGTGCAGATCGACACTGATTGATACTTCTTTGACTGAGTATTCGTACGTTGATTGATTGGTTGACTGACTGATTGACTGATTGATCGATTGATTGATTGATTTGGGTCGAAGCGAGTAAAGCATGCAAAATCTGATGATTCTTGCTCGATGATGAGGATAGCTCGTGTTCTGAGATATAGACTTGAATCAGAAGGTAGTGGGGAAGGAAGAAGCCAGTCAAGCTATGCATCAGTAGCTTTATGTGGTCATCCATCATCGCTCTTTATTGATGCGAGCGCGTCTCTCTGTCCATTCGGCGTTTTAGCTGCTCTGCCTCTTCCTATGCTTGTAAGCTGGCCAGAATTAAGTCCACCTAACCAGCACCTACATGAGCATGATTGATCTTATCCCATAGTCAAGCAGGAGATCGGGCTGGTCTACAGTAATGATGAGCGGGCAAAGAGGGTTGGGGATGATTCGGTGGGATCGGACCGTTCCTTCTCATCTCGATGTCTCGGCAAATGTGCGCGCAGAACGGTAGCAAGGACCATAAACAAACGGCTGAGAGGGCTGGGCCAGAACTCATAGGTTGAGGGGTCGTGAACCTGGGCTCAGAGAGTAATGGCATTGATCGTTGACCGAGTGGGCGATGGTGGGCAGGGGTATGCAAAGTGACGATATCATACGGTAACCACAACGCCACATGATGACAGATGACAGAGTGGCAAGCTGGCAAGCAAGACGTTTCTTCGTCCGAGTAGACGTAAAAACTCTATAACGCGAACCCGCGTTCCTGGGCCTGACCCTGGACAATCCATGTTCATGTTCATGTTCTGAACAGGTGGTCGCCATGACTCTTCTCCTCCACATAGGTCGAGCCTTTACAACCAACAACCAAGATCTGTCTCTTGTAGCCTCCAGGGGGACGATCATCTCCCCAAAATTGCCAAGGACAAATATAGTGAGCCCCTCACGGGATCGTTCAAGCTTTTGAATTTCATGCACAGGACGCTCACGAGACTTTCCTTTTCGGAGTGGCGTGCTGTTTTTAGATACAGCGGGAAGGGAAATTACGATTACGATCAGGGGACGGTAAACCAGAGGAATGGCTATTGTATCGTATTGTATTGTAGTACGCACGCCGATCAGATCCCGTACGGTCAACTGACTGTAAGTTACAACTACTACTGTTAGCTACTCTTCCTCAAAATCCTTTGGTGCTAGCGTGAACGATTCAAGGACGCCGCCGATGCAATTCCTCGGAAAGAGTTCAAAGCTTTCCTTGACACGGGATCATCATGTACGTTATTCTGGACCGGCACAGGCACCAAAGTCGAAGAATGTAAAGCGGGAGATCACGTACATCTTTGCAGCGAGGGAGGGAGCACCTTCAGAGATCATTTCTGACCTCTTGACCATCTAACAATCACCGCGGCGTAACTCAGCTCGGCTGGGCTAGCTGGGTGGGGAATGCCACTGCTTCCTTGGGTATCAAATGTTATATACGAGCAGAATAATGTGTGTTCGTCTCAGGCATAGGTGCTCTATTTGTTCAAACTATGGAACGCTGCGCTACATGAAGGGCCGCCGCGGAGCATGACCAAACACGCCTTGGTCGCGTCGCGTATGAAACATCCATGATTCCAAGCGCAACAGAGAGGTGCTTTCTATACACATTCCAATGAATCAATCAGTGGTTGATGCACGCGCAAGATGTGAGAGAGGTGAGACTTGAAACCAGATCGATCATTTAACGGGGAATTGCGTTTGTTCGGGATTTTCTTTTCAATCGGGACAGGGTCAGACAGACCAAAAAAAAACAAAAAGAGAGTTACAAAGGCCTACAGGGACTGCTCTCTGCTATTTTTGCTAAGGGCACTGGGACTGAGCTTGGAGGCAGAGGATGAAGTAGGGGCATTCGAGATGACGAAGATGCCGGTATTTCGTATTCAAATCGTTCGTCGGGTCAGGGACGAAGAAGCTTGAATTATGGAGAACGAGCGATCTGTTCGCAACGACAGCGACACCAACATACACAGACACAGACACAAGACTTATACTCATACACACATACACATATTCGCACTCGTGCGTCGCATGAGCGATATACTACTGCTACAGAGCGCGAAGTAATGCAGCTCATGGCTAGGCCCGCAGCAACACTTTACAGTACTCATACCGTACCTCTCCATGCGGCAATGCTCGTTTATGCGATTTAGCGTGTTTCAGCAATGATAGATTAATTGAGAGAATCCTTCATTTCGCAGCAGCAGCAATTGTATCAATATTTCTTATGCTGTATGCAACAGTCCAGTAGGTTAATTCAAGCTGTATGTCTCATGCTAGCCTATCAGCCGACGAAAGTTTAGCATAGCAACTTGCAGACTGTTCACAAACGCGGTTCGAGTACCTGCACAAACACCAGCTACCAACAGCATGCCCACGCTCTCCGACTGACGAGATTGATCAAAGTATTTTGCTGCCATTGCTCCCTTTCCCAACTCCCACAACTCATCCTTCGCATTATCATCAAAGCCTTTGAGATACACAGCACAACCCTCCTTTCGACTTTCGCACAGCCTATCGTCTCATTGTCGGATCGATCAAAGACACTTGTAGCTATTTATTGCCATTACCATCAACGATCGATTATACCCACTCTACAACTTCTCGGCATTCTGTTAGATTCAGCTAGGTCAAACGACACTCAGCACTCAATTTCGACAGTTTTCAACATATACCTCTCGCTCTCTGCTCTGAAGAATACAATACCCCCAGCTCTTGCAGCACCAGCGCTAGCTCTGACAGGGCGACATGTCCCCATCGCCCCTCCGTATCCTCTATCACACTGTACAAAAACCACGCTACATCGTCTCTTTCGTCCTTCTAATCACCCTCACGACGCTCTTTTTCCGATGGTCAGATGATACATCTTCAAGAACACTTCGATCGGCTAATGGGGCATCAACAGGTAGCTCTTGGGAAGCGTTAGCCGGGCTGACGGATGGATATGATGATGAGGATGAAGGCACGATATGGGGGGAGGGAGTCGGAGGTTGGCTGGGGTGGAATAAGGATCAGAGGAAGACGTTGCTTATCACCGGTGGAGCCGGACAGCTCGGTAAGCAGCTCTCATTCTCAAATGCTCACATTCTCGACGAACCCCAGTGAAAGCCGGCCTACTAAAAGCTGAAGTCGCGCGTGTCGTAGGCCAATCCCTGATCCCAGTGCTGGTGGAAGACTGGAATATCCAAGTGATCGATATCGCTCCTCGTCCATCCAGTCTACCGAAATCAGTGATATACCACCGAGACTCAATCTTATCCTCTTCTTCCGCCTTGTCTTCGCTCTTCTCGTCAAACTCGTTTGACGGTGTGATCCACCTGGCTGGTGTCTCACTCGAATCATGGTGCAAGCCCAAAGAGAATGAATGCCACGAGATCAATGTCGGTGGGATTGAGGAGCTTCTCATGCAAGTTGAAGGGACGATAACGCGGTCGAAAAGAAGTAGGATGTGGGGAGAAACGAAGACTCCCTGGGTGATTTTGGCTTCTTCGATGGACGTCTTTGGGCAGGACAACAACGGCGAAACACCGAAGAGGGAACCTCTTACGGCTATAGGTCGAACCAAGGCCAAAGCTGAAGAAGCGCTCGAAAAGCTCGTCAGGCGGTACGCGTCTGGTCATCCAGATGAGAAGAATGTGAGAGGAATGATACTTCGTTTCTCAGAGGTATATGGCCATCCTCAATCTGCAGCTATACCCGATACTTTCATCAACTCGCTCTTCACCAACGCACTCACCGGACTACCGATTCAGTACTCTTCCAACGCGGCACCTCTGGACCTTCTGCATATCGATGATGCGGTTTCGGGTGTATTGAAAGCCATCTCTAGAATTGAGAAGGCTTCATCACTCGGTGCACAGGAAGAAGTGGAGGCGATCAACTTGGTTCAAGGACAACGATGGAAGACTCAGGATATCGTCGAAGTCGTACGGACGCAAAGTCACTCCATGAGCCCTATCAGGGATATAGGCGACAAACACACCCCCGAGCTACCAATGCTCTCTACTGCAGGCGCCTTGGAGGTTCTGGATTGGAAGCCTTCAATCGCGCCAATCGTCGGACTCGGACTCGCTTTGGAACGACTGTCTGAAGAGATTGCCGATTACTCTCGACAATACCACCACCAACATTGCGCACCCACCGCAGATTTCCCTGCACCCGACGGACACATCGTCACCAACTTTGTAGAGGATGAGCGAAATCGAAACCTAAAGAAGCTGGATGGATGTACGGTGAACATGGCTTTCGACCATGAGGGATGGCTCCATCACGTCAAATGCGAAGATGGGAAACATTGCACGGCCGACGGACAGAAAGTGACGGCTATGAATTGGAACCAGAGCGTGTTCATCGTGCATCAGGTCAAAGGCGGACCGAAGGATGAACGAGTTGTTAGGGTGGTCTTTGAGGAGGAGAAGGGAATGGGATATCTTGGGTACAGGCAATTGGACGAGGAGGCTCAGATGGGCTCGGTGAATGAAGTGGGGCTGGAACTGTTCAAGAATTATGAGAAGGGATCCATCGAATTCGATGTAGAGGTGAGTAATGTCGAAAACTAGCGAATCGTCTGGGGATTGGAGCTGATCAATTCTACACTTACACCCCACAGGTCAACCCTCATGCATCATTTCTTCGATTGCTTATTCCCGGTACAAACAACCAGATCCATGCTGTATCAAACGCTGCGAACAAGTCGACGATGTTTACGGTGGAGCACACTGCGAAATTCATTGACCCGCACTTCGACATGCGGATGAACGTGCTCTGCTGTCCGTCCGAAGGAGACTGGCCACTTTTGCTGGATGACTGTGAGTGAGCCGTATGCATTTAGGTGAATTCTGACTAATATCGGAGCACGGCATGCAGACGAATCTGCCGATATGCGATTCGGATCAACTGGTCAGATCCCCTTCAACTCTTCTAGACGACTGCATCTTTGCGGAAAGGCAGAACGAGCTGTGCGGTACAATTTCGGTCGATTGTCCGAAGCTCGACAAGCTGTCAACAAAGTTGAGAATGGGCAAGAAGCGCACGTATGGAAGGGTGACCATGGAGCCAACACGAAATCGACACCTCACGATTGGGCACTCAAGCATCTGCCCGCATGTTGGAACGATTGCAACTCGCCTGCTATCTGCGTTCAGACGGGTGATTGCAAATGCGTACAGGCGGACCAATGTCAGCCAAAACGTGAAAACCCAATCTTATCACTTTGGCCCATCTCCCTTCCAAAAGATGATCTTGCAAGCTCCAAATCGCATCTTGGATCCTTGGCTGGATACTCACCCGTATTGGTGAAAGCTGTCTCGAAAGTCGATTGGCACGATGTCCTTCTGCCGGCAGCTCGAGAAGCGATCATCGCTCATCCCGAATTCGTCAAAGTTCACGTCGCAGACGGATACAAGGGACAAGAAGAGATCGAAGCTGCGCCATGCCACAACTTACAAACGAAACATTGTTTCTCGGCGGACAGTATCATGTACAAGGCTCTCAGGCATATGCAGGTCCCAGCGGAAGAAGCGGAATTGATAGTGATACCTGTATATCAGCAATGTACAGGAACAAAGTTCTTGCTGCATGACGGTATACATCATGCGATGGAGAACATACCGGGAATCAAGAGTGGGGAGAAGACGATGGCTTTGGTGTTGACGCATGATTGGGGAGTCTGCGTCGCGTTCTCATGGTGAGTATGACGCACTCAGCTACGAAAGAGATCAAGGTTTGTCCTGGCTGATCAGTCTATTTGCGAATCTGCAGGGAGATCTGGTCCGCTCGAGAGCAGCCTCTCTACCCCGACTGGATCCTGAACAACGTCCTAGTCTGGTCCGTAATGGGCGATTACGATTCCCCCTGTTATCGACCACACCAAGATGTCGTTGTTCCAGCTCGTACATGTCAATCTATCAATCTTCGAGAAACGTTCCCTGACGTACAACATATCAAGCCGATGAGAGAACGAACCAACCTCTTAACGTGGAGTGGGACGTACTGGGGAACGGGGAAGAGCGATAGGTTGAGACTGACCTGCGAGAGAGGTGGAGCGGGACAAAAGGAGTTGATTAAGGGGTCGGGGCCGCAGAGCAACTTTGAGAGTTGGGATTATATGAATGATCTGAATAATGCTAGGTTCTGTCCTCAGCCTAGAGGTATTGCTGGTGAGTGATACTTAATGCTGGCTCATCTTCCCAGTCTCGCAAATCGCAGGACAAGGATATGGGACTTTAGTAAGAAGAGCAGTAGCTAATGTGTCCTTGTCGCTCCAGGATGGTCCCCACGAACCAACGATGCAATCTTCGCAGGATGTATCCCTGTGCTGATCGCTGAAGGATCCCATTACCCCTTTGCCTCTTTCCTCGACTGGTCCAAGTTCTCAGTCCGAGTCGCCCCAACCGAATTAGACCACATCGAAGAGATCTTGGCTGCTGTCCCGCTAAGTAAAGTCGAGGAGATGCAAGCTAATTTGGTCAGTGTAAGAGAGGCGTTCATGTATTCCAGTGATGAGAAGCCTGAAGATGAGCTGGATAGGAGGGGACCCATGTTTTTCGCTATGCACGAGGCGGGACTGAGGATTAGGACGAGATATCCCGTCAAGGAGAAGGAGAAGGCAGTGTGAGAAAGGAGTACAGGTTGTAGCATATGTAGGATTTCCGAGGGGCGAGAGTACGTACAGTAGATGGAGACAACGATGGGACGACGCGAAAGGACAATTGACACGATCCTCAAAAACGGTATGGTACAATACAGTAGCTCAGGAGATACGAGTACGATCTGTTGTATAACTAGACACGAAAAGATACATATACTGTACGATGCATCGCGACGCCAACATCAGTTATGGTCGCAAAGACAATGGACGCAGGAACGGGACTGGCAGTAGCCCTCGTGCTTAGTGGCGGGGCCGCTTCCGGGCACAGTGGCGATCTCGGCTAACTGTATGGTAGGTGGTGGGATCGAGTGATGAGTGATGTGTGGCTTTTTAGTCCGTCTGATCGCTTCGTGTCCTGTATATTGATACCTACCATGCAATTTTGACTGCGAATTGTGCATACTGTACTGTACAATATTCGTGCAGCATACAGTAGCCCGCCGAACGCCACTACAACATCCGATTCATTCTCCTCGAACGCACTGCGGACCCGTACAAAGCTCGGCTTTGGCAAGGTACTGTTCTGTCACACGGGCGATATGATCACATTGACTTGACTTTGCTGTCGACACGGAGTCGCTATGAATGAACGAAATATCGCGGAGGAGATTTCTCTATGATCGGTTGAGAGTTGTCCCATTGCAAGCGTAGCACACGTTTCAGGTAAGGGAGCTTGAGTGGTCATAAATTTAACGTGGTGAGCTTGCTTTGTAGGGTCACAGCTTCAGAACGATATCCATCAATATGTAAACTTTGTTCTTTGTCCGACTGTACTGTACGGTAAGCCAATCGTGATCGTACTCCCCACACAGAGCACGTGAAAGGGGGCTAGGAGATGAGCGGAGGCATCGATCAGATCCTTTGACTGTTCTCGACTTGCAACAGTGCGCGCACTTTTCTCCCTGTCTGAAGCCCAAGTCTCATGGGCCAGTAAAACCGATTGGCAGCGTATAAAAGACCGTCAACGGAGAACTGATATACTGTACTCGAGTACTGTACATTGGCCAGATGGAAATAAGGACCCCGTGATACAGACACCACAATAAGAATATATATCTTCCATAAGTTTTCGTGCGACAACGATACATCATCCAATTGATTTGCTGTTAAAGTTAGTCACTGCCATACACACCTAGGTACCGTACCCGTGCTCGTAGTGCACAGCCCTAGAAAAACAACCAACCAAGATCAACATGTTCACCGCCACTCGTCAACCCTTCGCCATTCTCTTACTTGTCAGTCCCGCAGCGATGGTCGCTGCACAGTCTAGGGTGCCGGCCTACATGACCCATCTCCATGTTGACAAGAATATTCATAACTCAACCTGAAATCAAGGATCCCAACTTTGGTGGGGAATCGCTTGGGAAAAATACTTGGTGATTGGTCCTGGACTTTCGGTCTTGACGAAACGAGGGAGAAGCATTTCAGTGTCACGTTCTACCCGGAACCTACTGGAGGCAAAGAGATGACGGATCAGAAGTCCCTTAAAGAGCTCGTGGTGAGTGAGAATACTCGTACATCCATCCAACTCGGCCCACTTTCCAAACTATTCACATAGCTCGAAGACAGTAGGAGTATTAGTTTGTATGCGTATGCCAAGTGAAAGGGTGGCTGCTGACGCTTGAATGTTGCTTGACTGATTATCCCATAACCTTTTCCGTATTACACCACACCTACCCTACGACTCGCCCGGTACATTTGCGGATGTACTCGTACTATTCGCATGCGGTGTAACGACCGCTCGATAACGCCGCCTATGCCGACTGTTTAGTGTGTCGCGCGCTGGGACGGCCTTGGTTCAAGGTCGGCCGAAGCATTCTTCACCGTCCACGGCGAAGAGCCGTATGTCGACCCTCCCAAGACCCAGGGACAGTCTATGAACTGCACAGAGGTCAAACTTTAGTTCTTTGGTTGAACTCGTCCGTACAGTAATCTTGATTGAACGAGTACAAGTTCAGATGAAGCCAACAGTTTGAGCTGTTTGTATATACCGTATGCATGGATGTTTATATCACTACATTACAGTAAATCGTGCTTCATCAATCAGCGCATTTGAAACTATGTACTGTACTGGTAAATGGTATAATTCAATGTACCTGCGTGAGTGTCAATAAGGATATTCGCCAAGATGACTTCGATCGGACGGATGGCTTATCGAAGCTCCCAATGTGAGAAATATGCCAACACTGGAACCATCGCATTGTACAGTAGGCAAGTAAGGCAGTAGCTGTCCATGAGTGCAGCCAGTTTATACGGGAACGAAAGGCGATTCGTATCGTACTGGCCTCTCCAAAAGCGAGCAAGAGATGTATCGTAGTATTCTATGCATTATAAATCCGTTGACCCGTATCAAAACCGCCACTATGGACGACTTCGTCTAATAATGTATGAAAATAACCCACTGCCTATGCTAGATCCTTATTACCGTACTGTACTATTGTACGAGCACATTCGCATTTGCCCGCGCGATATATGTATATGTATGCTCTAAAATACACTTGTCAAAACCACTTGAGGATGACGATAAAATCTCAACACTTTTACCAGCCGAAAGTCTCCGCGTGGAAGTCTACCACCACGCCACCCTTCCATACCTCTTTAGCGTCCATCTCGACCTTGACTCCTTCCCTCACGGCATCCAATAAACTGGTAGGTCCACAACAAGATACGTTGACTCTACCTCCTCTCCTTCCACCCAATTTCTCTAATTCAGAACTCTCAGTCGAGGATGACAGTTGAGTATGAGCCGCAACAGAAGCCATGATCTCCCTGATACTATCTCTGATATCTGCTCGACCCTCATGCCATCTGACGATCCCCTCAAGACCCTCTGAGCTTCTCTTGCGAAGCTCGATTTCGGCAGGACCAACAAGCGCGGCTACGCTCTCCCGCCTGACTTGCGGATCAGGTATAGCAGCGATCATTGATATGCTCTTCCTCAGCTCCTCAGGTGATGTTTCGGTGGCTTCTTGTAATTGCTTGAATGACATCGATGGGGTGAGCGGTCTGGAGATATCCTCAGGAGGTTGAAGCTGGACCGGCGAGGGCGGCGAGGGGGTAGTGAAGGAGGCCATAGATGCGCCAGAGGTAGTTGAAGATGACCTTGACATGTCGGGAGCAGCGAGATGTCCCGCATCAAGGAAAGAAGCTCTCGATCCCTTTCGCAGCACGACAGGTGAGGGCATGAGGATCGATGGACGAGGCTGTTGCAATGAAGAAGAAGTAGCCGAGGCGGCTGCAAGTAGAGGTACAGACCCTCGTCTGTTTGAACCTCGTCTCGGGCCCGTATTGATATGTGAGAGAGGGGTTGAGTGTTTCCTTGGAGGTTCGTCCGAAATGGAGATTTGCCGAGCTCTAGGCGTTCGAGGTGGTGTAGACGACACCAGGTGAGGTGGGAAGACTGAAGGACCTGAGACCGAGTCTCTGCTCAACCAAGGGATAGAGCCTCGCGAGGCCCTAGAGGCCAAGACGGCAGGTAGGGGAGTGGCTGGTTCCGACGGTGGCTCCGGTCGATGATGAGGATCGACTTCGTCCGGCCCATAACCGAAATCCTGTACTGGCGGCTGCTCCGGCATGACTTCGGTAGGCTCTGTCCCTCCATTGGGTGTAGGTTGGTTCAATACAATCTCGAGCTCTTGACCTTCCAACACTGGAGGTACAGTGGAAGGTACCATCAATGATCCTTTTCGAACGGAAGCACCGCTGATGCTTCCGCCATTACCACCGCCAAAGACTGTATCATCCGCATAACCTTCTGTCCATGAGAAAGCGGGAATCGAAGGTCGTCTCTGTTCTCGCCTGGGTCCCTTGGGTCGATCGTCTTCACGTTCACTCTCACTTCCACTAATCGCATGACTGCTTCGCCTCCTATTGTGGTTCTTGGCTGACCCGCTCGCCGACATTGCAGAAACCGATTCAAGCCCAGTCGAGGTAGTCCTAGTTCTAGTCCTCTTTCGCTTTTTGGAGCCGTTCGACTTGTCCGATCCATCCGATTTGTCAGATTTACCAGATTCAGAAGGCATGATCGATCCTCGTCTTGTTCCAGGTCGAGTACCGCCTACTCGCCAACCCGACCCACCGGTCCAAGACGCCCAGGAGAAAGTAGACATGAGTCGACTTCGTCTTCTGTGCCTGTTGGGATCTTTCGCTCGCTCCGCGAGATAAGCCTCGAAGTCCCCGTTGGGTACAGTTGGTAAAGTGTTGTGTGAGAGGGAGAGACGAGGGAACGTGTGTCTGGTAACGTGAACGTGGAGAGTGATTGAGAGATCGGGAGGTAGGTTATCGACGTGGCTGAGAAGAAGAGGAGCAATCCAGTCAAGGTGGACTGAGTCGCGGAATGCATAATCAGCACACGGCTCAAGGTCAAGCAAAGGCAAACAGGCAAGGACTCAGGACTCACGCCTCGACTTGACCATCCAGACAATTGAAATGAATCTGACTCTGCTCTTGCCTTCTCGGATTTCCCGTAGCGTTTGGAGCAAGTTGGCAACCGCGAAGGAGATTCCCGAACCACCTGTCCAGGCGACGTCAGCTAAACGTCCGTACTCGGAAACTCGATTATGAAACACTCACCAGAGAACATGAGTATTCCCTCGTACCCTCTCAAATCCGATTTCACGCCATACGGTCCCTCAACAGCAGCCTGAACCTCGACCTCGCAGTCGGCTTCGAGCGATAAACCCCTCTCTTTTCTAACATCGTCCACTCTATCTTTCATTCGCTTCGTGAACCCGTCTCTGACCCTAATGATGAATGCCAATTCACCGCCTTCGGCGCCCTGACCAGGTTTGAGGGGGACCGTACAGGCTGTGAAAGGGTGAGCTTCCCATGGAAACCGGGACATTCCTGGCATTACCACGTAAAAGTGATGTCCTGCTGACCAGTTCAAGTGTGACGAAGGCGTGTTGAAGGTGAGCAGAATCGTCGAAGGGGTAAGGAGGGAAATGGTGGCTTTTGATGGGATCGATGAGGTTGAAAGGGATGGTCGGATCCAGAGCTTATTGAGCACCACAAGACGTAAGACTCGGATCAATCGGTCTGCTGCCCATAGTCCGGCGCCAGGCTGTGTTTATATTTCTCATCATCAGCTTGACCTCTAATTCGCGCAGTTCATCGTCCACAAGCGACTCACGTAGATCCATACATCCATCGCTCGCCAGTGCATCACGAACGCAGCCAACATCAAAGCCACAAGAGCGATATGTGCAACGAGGAAGAACTCAAACATCCTTCTTCGGAACCAGGGGAAAGAGAGAACCGTGAGCAAGGTGATGGTGAATGTACCAGTGAATCCCTATGGACAAGCGGCAACTTGGATGATCAGCATGTTGCTTCAAGTGCGACTGCGGGATCTACGTTACAGTGCCTGTGCCTTGGACCAATGTACGTACCCAATGAGAGATGTTTTTGGCCCAAATCTCTTTGTTCCAACCATGAGTGAGCTTCCAATGACCACCCGCATGGATCCATACCCCCAGGAGACATAGTCGAGCAGAAGCCTTGTGGAGGTAGTTTAGTCGGTCGTACGGAATACCAGTAAGGACTGCGAGGTGATAATACCGATTTCAGGTAAGCTTTGATAGAACTCATCGCCATGATGGAGGTTTTCGGTTACTCACAGGAGATCAAGTTGTTCTTCCCTGCCAAAGCAATGATCATAGGCACCTGCGCCGCAGCTACCCACGCAGCTTGATTGGACCACGTGAGGGTATCCCATCCGGCTAATACAGCGGTTTAGCTACCTTCAAAGAGGGTTTGATCGGTCATTCGAGAGGTACTCACTGCCATAGAAAGAAAGCACCAAGAAACCGAGCGTATAACCGCCTTGCCAAAGCAGATCAGGCGTAGGATACAGTCTTTTGCGCATCTTCCGCGTCTTGCCAAGGAACTGGAATCGCCTAGAGTGTATTGTGATTCCGCTCAAGTAGAAATGCTTTTCCACCATGACTCCCAAAGATCTAAACCCTCTATTTAGGCGTCCTAGCCTCGCTACTTGCGCTTGAGGAGAATCATCGTGCTTCTCTATACTGTTCGGCGTCACAGGCGGAGAAGATCCAGCGGGACTGGAGATAGTAGGGGCGATCGTGAGAGCCGATGATGAGGAAGATGAAGGATTTCGAGGCGCTGTGAGATGATGGTATAATTTTGTGGAGAAATTAAGGATGGTGAGGATGGCGAGGATGATAGAGGTCGTGTACCAGTAAAGGTACCCAACGGGAGCAGGTAGACCCATCTTGAGAGCAGCAATGATCGACTTGACTCGACTTCAGGTTCCGTCTCGACGTCAATATCGTTATCGAATTCCTATCGTTCCTTGACGTTTTCGTCAATCTTTTTTTCTTGACGATTCGTCGAAGTCGTGAAAGGTTTAATGACTTTTACATTCGATTCCTAGGAGATCCAGGTCGCCAAGAGAGTTCGGTTCGGCTCAGCTCGCGGATAGGAGGAACCCGGACGCGGGTGAAAAGTCAAGGAAGAGACAAGGGCGTTGACGATTGAGTGAGAAAAAATGACAAAGATCAATTGAACGGCGGCGGCGTATACGAATATGAGACGACCATTCAGTGGACCTGTATCGACCACTACGAAACAGTAGTCGAGTGAGACAACTCAAAAAAGTGAGCAAGCAAAAAAAAAAAAAGATTGAAACGGTGATATAGTTAAGAAGAAAGAATGAAGCAAAATAGCAGTAAGAGATATAAGCATGAAAGTCAACGTTAGCTATCGTTTGCTTCTTCTTCTTCGTCTCAACTAGGCGTTGAGGATGTCATGAAGTTGTCACGTTTGATCTGCCAGAACAGCAAGCATGATCATGGTCATTCCTCGTTGATCGGCTTGTGCGAGAGGGCCTGACATCGTCAGCCTATGTGAACGTTGCGTTTACACCAGAGCTGTGAGCAATCCACAGGGACGATGCGATGATCGTTATGACGATGTCCTGAGAAAGGACTCCCTTCCTTCGCTACGGCCCGCTGTCGTTCTTTCCCAGGACGAGCAGCAGCAGCACCAGCAGGGGCAGCAAGCTTTCGGAAAAGTCGGTCAAAATAAGCAAGCAAGAAACACGATGTCTCACAACATGTCGTAATAACTAGTTCTTCCGAGCCGGTAACGACACCTGCTCAATCGGGTTGTCCGTCGATCGAGTTATGTCATTCACAGCGCTTGGCATCTGAGTTTACCTATTCCGACCGTCGACCGCAAAAAAAAACAAACAATCACAACCGAGAAGATGAGAGGGCGGCATCGTGGGAGGGAGAATGGCTAAGCTGTACCTTCGGTGCAAAGAGTAGCGGTTTCTTCGGAAGATAAAATGATAAAATTACAGTCTTTAGAGTAGCAAAGTGATTATTAGCGTGAAGCCTATAGGTCAAGCTTCGACGTTCGCGATACCCAAAAGGGGAATGTAGTCAAAGTGTACAGTATTCGGCCTTGTGGAAAAAGGAACGAGGAGCAGGGTCCAGGTGATCGTCGGGACGGGATGGCGCTTCAGTAACCATGCGATGACCGTGGTTGAGGTCACATCTCGCGATCCGAACGTACAGAGTGTGTGAGTCTGAACAGTATGAGGTCGGGTCTTGACCTGTCGTGCAGTATCTCGGGAAGGATGATTGAAAAGCGCGCAAAGGAGGCAAGGACGAAGAATCTACTGTAAAGCTAGCTTCGTACTCCTCCGATCGCACACCGAGACATGTGCGATGGACCTGTCTCTGTCTCTCGAAGCGATAAACCCTGAACGAATGCAGAAGGAGAAGGGAAAACAAAGCAGAAGGACAGACAGTAAGAATGAGTGATCGTCGGATGGATCATTAAGGTTTGAGTGTAGGAACTGGTAAAGTTCGGATGGCTGAAGAGGTTTGTAACAACGATAATCACGCCGGATGGGGTAAATCGATTCGAAGCATTGGATATTACGTATAACGATCGCAATGCAAACAAACAGTCCAAATACAACTTCGGGATCGGCTGTCTCCGCGACAACCATACCACGTGGCACCCGGCATGCCTAATGACCCACTGCAAACGTCCGGGACTATTGGAGGCCTAATATACCTCACACTGCATCACTGCATCACTGCATCACTGCATGGTCCCGCAGGGATTTGGTTTGTTGTTGTGAAAAGCGTCAGAATTGAGTTTCGGATGGACTAGATTCAGGGGCCAGACCGGGCCTATTTCTGTATTTCTATTTCATGGGCCACTTACACACGTACTAAGAAGCCTGGCAACGTCGGGTACTGCGCTCGCTGCGTATAGTCACTCGTACAGAAGTCTATGTACCTTATGGCCTATGAGTTGATGAGATGGATGTGCTTCTTACCAATTACCAATTAGAGCCAGTTGACGAGTCGATGAGAGCACAGAGAAGACCATTGACATCTTCAATATTCTCGGGCCACTTTGTACATACACACCCGTGATCCGGTCTACACAGCTTGTTCACTCTACTACTACACACACACACATCGCCCTTCGTCGCGCGCGTCTTGGTTCCTCGCGGCCATTCTTGTACCAACACCAAGCGATCTCCGACACCCAACTTTGCGATTCACTCATTAGATCACCTAAGCTTGATTGATCCCTTGTAGCCGTGTCTAGTCTGAAACGATTCCCAATCACCTATACTGCATATACACGTCAAGCTCGAGCATACCGCATACGCATGGCCACGAGGCCCCTCTGACCCTCTTACGGTTTCGACAATCCTGATGAGCGCATCGCTTTCAGGTAACAATCGTAAAAGCAAAAACGAAAGAAAATAGGACACACCCGTCGATCTCCTTGCTATGTGTAGCGTAGTATAGTGTAGACTAGCAAAGTGACACGAAACAAATCAGTCTCATCTCATCTACCCATCTATCTACCTAAGGGCGTATCCGCAACGTGTACTTCCCTTCCTCTCCACTTAACTGCTATTGTCATAGCTAGTATAGCGACCAATCGATTGATTCATTGATCAAGTTTGGGATCTTCTGATTGTACCCCCTTTTCGAAACACAAAATCATATCATATCAAATCATTCCCCTCCCTTTGGACCTTGGAACACCGCCTAACAACAACTCAAGCAGCCGAAGGATCGACGGAGCTTTGGTGCGGGTCACTCTGATGAATGCCAACAAACCAATACACACACACACGAAACATCACTCGCCAACCCCGACGACGACGCTAAAGCGAAAACAGAGCAATGTCCGTCTCTGCTACCGTGTCATCTCTGCCTATCCCTCCCTCACCTAATCATCCCAACCTAGACGATTTCCGGCCTGCAACTTCGAGACCAGCATCAAGCGCGTCAACAGGTAACAGACCGCCGACCTTGCACTTCCCTTCATTACATCTTGGGTCCTTTGACACGTTGACAGCTTCCCCTCAACCTTTCTCCTACTCGCCACTATCGCCTACGACAAACTCATCGCATTCGACCAGTGCTAACAGTCCTTTGCGAAAAGAGTTTGACAGCAGCGTCCACAACCGAGAAGGAGACGGATCGGGTCAAGGTCAAAGCAGAACAGTAGGAGTAGGAAGGGATGTCCTGCACGGGTCCGGGTCGGGGTCCGGATCAAACGATATAGACGGTACCCGTCTGAGCGTTCAACCTTCGCGCTCGTCTTCGCATCATTCCTCACGCTCGTCTCACCGTCTTCATCGGGACAAAAGTCAGCTCCCACCGCCTTTACCACCACCAACAATGGCGCTCCCTCCTCTACCTATTCTCTCGCCCATTTCCCCTATAGGTCCTTCCACGCCCACAGGGTCAGGATCAGCTTCAGGTAAAGGCATTCAATCGACTTTATTTCAGCCATCATCCAATTCATCATCCTCATCCTCCTTGGCTCAACAACTTCCTTCACCAACAGGATCACGCCAGCTGCCCACTGTGCCTACACGAGGACGACCGTTGGGGCACTCACTCACAATCTCGATACCAGGTCCTCTCACACCGTCCTCTGAACGCGATAGCAACCCTCTTCATTCACCGATACTCAAGAACTCGCCAGGAGTCGCGAGGCGGAGGACTGTGATCGAGAACAACGGGACGTATCACGCATCGCCCGTCAAAGTTTCAGCCATAGTAGGCACTTTTACACCGCCTCGTGATACATCGCCCACCCCAGAGAAGAGATCTCCGCCCGTACAGTTGGGATCTGTCATGATGCCGCAACCAACGCCCACGCCGAAGGTAGAACAAAAGGCGAGCATGGACAGCCCCACCAGGAGGTTGGAGAAGAAAAGGTCCTCAATCGACCTGAAAGACACCTCGACGTCGCCTACAGCATCTCCCACAGCAAAGCGATCCTTACCCCGTCCGCCTAGGATTGATCCCAGCTTGACCGCACGACCATCTATTCCAGAAATGACCCAACCTACCTCTACCGCTCGCCTGCAGACTGCTGCGCCTACAGACGTCGCGACGGCTTCACATACAAAGCCGCAGCAGTCTATGCCCGAATCGGAGCCCAGCCTACTCAGCCAGAACCAGACTTCTCTTGTACCGCCTCATACAGCGCCAGTCCCATCATCGAGTTGGCCTCCATTGAACGTCACGAGGTCTCCTCAGACTCGCACCCAAGCTTTGCCTGCCGACCTCCCTGCCAAGCCCACCTTCTACCAGAAACATCAGGCCAACAAATCCGCATCTAGTCTTCCAGTTGTAGCAGGTCTGGCTGATGCCGGCCCATACTCAGGCGCCGCGTTCAGCAGACCTGCTGTACCAAACGGCGTAGGTATCGGTCGCCCCGCAGGGCAGCCTGCTGCTGGACCTAGCCGTCCGACCATCAAACCCCCACAAGAGGAAGTCTGCCTGGAGTGCATGATGCGTGATAGGGATCTAGCGGACGTGGTCGTCGCAGGAGATGGGGTTTGGGAGAGAAACAGCGATGCGGATTGGCGCGATCTAGAATGGAGGGAACAGGCTCTCCTCAAGTCAATGGGCAACTTGGACGATAATACGTCTATCACCAGTATCCTCGGTCGAGCAGTAGACGAATCCAGCGAAGATTCCGACTCAACCAGCGTCAGTCGACCCTCGACTGGTAATTCGAGGGAAGATGTACAGCTTAGAAGGGCGATCGAGGAGAAGAATAGGAGGCGGTCTTTGATTCACGCGAAGAAGAGGGAAGCGGACTGGAGAGTCGTCAACGAGGTCGGCTGGAAGGGTTTCAAATGGGAAGAAGGCGAAGCAGGAGAAGGTCTTCCGAGAGGTTTCAGAGGTAACAGGGGTGGAAAACTGACGGAACAAGGGATCAAAGCAGTCATGACCAAGGTAAGTTGATATGTCCTCGCCTTTTTTCCTCTTTTGCTAGCAAGGGCGTTTCAACTCATCCCTCGTCCAATAGTTCCCCTCAGCTTCTGCTCATCGATATCAAACTCTGCAAACCTATCTTCGTCAACAATGGATGCTGGTCCTCGAGGTCCGAGGGCAAGCTCAACGGCTTGGTCGATTCCCCTTCCCCGACGATATCGTCGCATCTTCCTCAACCGTTTCCAGCCATGAGAGTCAGTCTATGGCGTTTGTTGCACCTTCGGCCGCTTCCGCTATGGACCAATTCGGCGGCGCATTCACACCTGTCCGACAGACGCCAGCACTATCAATTGTGCGACCCAGTCCATCTTCGCCCGCAAACCTGACGGGCCTCGCTTCCGCTCCTGCACGAGCTGCGCCTCTACAGAGGCCGCTCACTCACTTCCTGCCGGATCGGGAACCGTCGCCGTCGGCTCTTCGAACCCCCCAATACGGTTCACCAGCTTCAGCCACTTCTCGTGTTCGTCACGGTAAACAAGGTAGCAGCCCTGGTGTTCTTGAGCGAAGTCCTCAAAGAAGTGGTACATACGAGGAGAGCAATGAGGAACTCTGGTCGCCCGACGAGGCAACTGGAGGCAATCTCAGGCCATTTTCATTCGCTGTACGTGCTGGCGCTGCGGCTGCTAGGGACGGCGGCGGCAGTGATGGTCATGGCGGTCGAAGAAGCCTTTGGGGCAGATTTGGCGGTAGTGTTACCAGTTTGTTTGGCGGCAGTCAGAATGGAAGTGGCAGCATGATGGACATGCAGTAAGTCCCAGTGATGACCGAGATCTGTGCTTGTGACATCTGCTGATACAGACTCGTACTTTAGCCTTGGTCTCGATAACGAGCGGAGAAATCGATCGTCTTCGTTCAATGTCAACTCTCACCCCCGAGCTGTTTCTCTTGCATCACCGACTCGTCCATCTTTCTTCAGCCGCGACTCAAGATGTTCTTCCGTTATTGACGCCGATCAGACGCGAGAACCTCGGGTCTCACGAGTCATCAGCCACTCTCGCTTGTCCCAGATGCGGCTCGACGACGAAGAACCTGACGAAGAGGAGACGCAGACGAAGAAGAAGGGAATCAAGGGATTCTTCAAGAAGATGAAACCTAAAGGTGCCAGATCCAAAAAGAGCGAGCCTGCGTTCCGAGTGGAAGATGAACCGAGGAGAGAATCCGAGACCCCTCTTGCGCCTCCGCCGTCGATGTCGTACTTGGCCGGCAACAGGAAACATAACCGAAACAGGAGCGGTTCATCCTCATCTGTGCTGACTGATGGTCAAGAAAGCAATCAAGGTCGGCGATACTCTGCCTCGCTACCGTACGGTATGCGGTCTGTCTCTGCCCCGATGAACGGTGCCGCGTCCTCTTCAGGCGGCAGTCTTTCCGCCAGTCCGACGAGCTCCAAGTTCGCTACCTCTGGTCCCAAGAGGGAAAGTTACGCGTCGGCTCGACGACAGAGCGTAACTCGGAACGATATGGGTGAAGAGTCGGACAAGCGAGGTTCAGTGATGGAAATGCTTTCCAACGGCGGTGGAGCTGGAGCTGGTGGTGCAAGCGCCAGGGGAATGTATACTTCCCCCGAACCGCAGATGATTTACGACGAACCGACAAGCATGTACCACCGGTCCGGTAACCCTGGCTATCCTAACCAGCAATTCAGACCTCACAACAAGACCACTTCGTCTTTCTCAGTTTCTAGCGGCACAATGGCGATCGAAACCCCTCCTCCGGCGCTTTACAACAGCAACACGTTCTTCAATCACCAAGTGCAGTCTCATCAGCCATCTCAGCACCAGCAACCACAGCAGAATCAAATGAATAGCAACACAACCACTCCCATAATCGCTAAATCGCCTTCCGCTCAGCTCTCGCCTAACAGGTTCAAGAACCTTCCACCGCTTCCTCCTCCGGGATCAGAACAAGCTCCTGGACCAGGAGTGACCGCTTCACCTGATTCGTTTGCCGCTGCTTTCCCTGATCAGGAGATCAATCTTAATCTGAATGGCACTGTTCACGATCCGAAATATTTGGCCAATCAGGGTTATCAGCAGGGTCCACCGCATCAGCAGCAGAAGATCATCGACTTCACTGCGCCTAATGTAGATGCTGGACGACTCCAAGCAGGCCGGGGCGGCGGTGGTATCCTCCAATCAGGTCGAGGTCAAGTCCAAGCCCAGTCGTACGGATATCCTCAACCTATGTCGCACCAAGCCCAAGCCCAAGCCCAAGCTCAGATGCCACAAGGACAAGGATTCCTCTCGGCACACGCTAGAGCGCTTGCAACAGGTAGAGCATCTTTCGACCAACTTACACCTAGGGGTAGAGTAGGCCAAGATGCTCGAGCTGTCAAGACAATGTATGGTCAGCCACTTATCAGTGATCTCGGACCTGTCGGCGGGTATGACGGGGCTAATGGGATGGAAATGGGGATGGGGACCGAGAAGAAGAAGAAGGGGTTCAAGGCGTTGTTTGGGGGTAGTAAAGCTGGCCGAATGGCGTGAGGGGAACACAGCTGGTGAAGTGTGCGATTCCGATTCCCGAATTCAGCCTACGAGGCAAGTCCTTCCCCTTTTCCATGGTAATCCATGGTATGGGAGCACCCCGAATGAGAAACGCAGGATCGAAGGTTTTGTCAATGGACTATTTCCATTTGTATTTTTTCATAGTATTTTCATCAAACATCACATTATCCACTCATTCCCCACACCAAAGCATATCCAAATACGCAACACGCAACAATACACAATCTACAATCCGCAAATACAATGCGCAATACGCCTTTTTACACCACAATGATAACGCTCTTTTACGCTCTCTCGCCTCATTCATCTGCACGACTTGCTTTTCCATATCAGTTTACTAGTTTATTAGACTTATTACGCTCAGCTATGAAAATATGAAATGTACATCTTGCTTTGTCTGCTTGTTATGACCTGCGTTTAGATCGGGGACCGAACTAGTGCTAATACCAGCAGCACGAGTAAGAGTATGGATCATGCATGGCATGGATTTGTATAACACGCCCACGGCCAAGTATCCAGAATGTATATACCTATTGGACTCGTGCGGTGCGGTGCGGTGCGCAGTTATTGCCGTAACAATAGAATGGAATGAAGGATACCCGATTCGATTTGCGGCTGCCGCACACGGTACTACGTCGTACGCCGTTACCACCTCCACCAGCCTGCTTCGATTCGATGATCCGTACATGCATGTATTCCCCCTTGACTTATTCATGGGCGACAAAGCTTCGCTTCTGAACATCATACGTCTTCAAACGTATTGTGAAGCTCAACCATACACGACCCTCCATAGTCACTAGCCCTAACCGGAAACACCGGACTGAAGTTTTGACTCACCTATCTCGTAGATTATATCAAGATCGTCGCTTATGAAAACGAACATGTCCGCTCGACCGATTTCAAGACTCTTATTGACCTGTGCAAGGAGACAAGCTGCTTTCTCCCTTGGACCTGCCGCAGCATTCGCGTCATCAAGCTCAAGCTCATCAGCATCTTCTACACCATGTTATGATCCCTCTTCGACTCCGTCACTACCGCCATTACGATACCATATTTTCCGCGAACCATTACCATACCCTCTGGGTTTGAAATTGCAGAATGATATAATTGATGTGAGACTCGAGGCTAAGAAGAGGGATCCGGTAGGGAGTAGGGGTAAAGGTGATGTGGTGCTTTTGCTCGGTAAGTCAGCCAGTTAGTCAGCCAAGTCAAGTCAAGTAAGGGGATTTATCTCATCTCAGGTTCAGACTTGTATTAATTCGGCGAAGGGTCGAAATGATTATTCAACATTCAACAAGACTGAAGAGAATATCAGCTGAACCTGTGACTCGCACCGTTCCGCACAGAACATACACCGACATACACTACGGGACGACGAGATAATTCTCCCAATCCAGATGAACTTCATCCAGAAGAGAAGAAAGTCCAAAATGTCGGAGCGTCATTTTTCATCACGAAGCGAGGAGGGCAAGTGACATATCATGGTCCTGGACAACTTGTGGGGTATCCTATTTTGGATTTGAACGTGATGGAAGTGAGTACTCATGTCCTTTGTCCAAATGATCTCGGCTCGAATTATTATGATTGTGCTTGTGTATATCGATGCTTGCCAAGTCTAGTGCTGATCTACATGATTAGACACCAACCCGATGTTATGTCGAATACCTACAAGCGATGCTAGCAGAGTATGCCCGCGAGGATCTGGGCTTGCAAAATGTGCTTGCTCCTCACCCCGATGGACATGTCGGCGTGTTCTCTTCTCCCACCGAGAAGGTAAGTTGTTCTGGCCTGATACTCCATTTTTCCATCTCGCCCAAACAACCGGACCATTGTTTTCATTGCTTTCCTACCTCCTGCGACTTTTAATTTTGATTTTAACTTGACTTGAATTACGCCGTTACAGTTTGCATCAATAGGAATCCACCTCCGACATAGAATAACGTCCCATGGATTCGCCATGAACATCACTCCTCAGCCTATCCCATGGTTTGACCTTGTCCTAGCATGCGGCTTAACCGACGTCCACGCCATCTCACTACATGACCTACTGGCTCGATCACCTGGAGGAGCAGCTGGTGTTCACGCTGAAACTATACCGCCCGTACCGCTCAGCATGAGAGATACGGCCGAGGCACTAGTACCGAAATTCGGAGCGATGTTCAATAGGGACATATTATCCCTCGATGAACGTCCAGAAGATGGCGAGGAAGTGGATTCGATTAGACGACTGGTAGAGACAGCTGAGGCGGACGCGAGGCTTGAGAATGAGAAGAAAGGAGGATGGCCCGATAGGCCAGACTTGAGTAGGAGAAGGTGATCAACCGTACTGTACAGTCGTTGAATAGTACATCAACAGAACCTCTCGTCTCTGTTAAGCTGGTAGATATCCTATCGAGCGGTTTGGGGGACTTTCAACGACGGTACGTCAGCAGTACTGTTCATCTCGGCGGATCGGCGGATGTACCTGTGCCATTTCATGATTATAAACAGTGGAGGGAATGGGCAGTGTAAGACTAGTCTGAGCGGTCGCCTTGAATCTCTTGCAACGCCGTGGCTTTCCATATATCGGTGGCGGTTCGTGTCGAACGAACAAAGCTCTTGATCTCAGGCGGACTGACTCTCGAATTCTCGCAAGTGTGACAACGATGCATGCAAGTGTTTATGATTATGATGGAGACCATATCCCGTCATCCTGACATTGTCAAATCCACATTCGCCTCCTTCAAGCATATGAAGAGAACCATTGATGATGTTGGATACTTCGCGTCGTGACAGGCGTGGATAGATCGATGGTGATAATAAATGTAAAAAGCAATAGCAATGAAGTGTATAATAGGTTAAAATGAAAATAAAATAGCAACATATTCATTTGACTGATCGACAAGATCTCGAAAACCAATACACGTCACTTCGGTTTCGATCCGTTCTTCGTTCACATTATCGTCTTCGTATTATCCTGACGGACATGGCAGCGCGCATTATTTCCTATTTTCCCATCGTCGGCCCGTCCGGGCCCAGTGCCTAGTGCCTACCGCCTAGCGGCGGAGCTCGACCCCCAGACGAGTCCAAATACTCTATGAAAAACACCTGCGACAGCCCTTCCAGATCCAGATCTCATATCCTCGACAGCATTTTCGACGTTTTCATTTCCGTTGTCCTCGAGGTCAAGGTCGAAAGCACCCTCAACAGCATCTTCGTCATCCTCGCCGCCTTCTTCGAGATCGAGCGCAGCTTCGAACGCCCGAATAGGATCAATTGTAGACGCAGGGTGCTGGTCGTATCGTACAGGAACAGGCGCGAAGAGCTGTCGGTTAGGGAAGGCACCGACCATACCTGGTTCAGGGGATGATGATGATGATCTGGTCATTCGTCGAATTCGGGAAGGTACAAGCGGGGAAGCAAGATCGACCTCGTCTTCTCCTTCATCAGACATCATAGCATCCTCTGCGTCTTCATTCTCGTCCTCGTCATCTTCGATGAACACAGGCGCGATGAGCGTCTGACAGTCCGTAGTAGCGTTGTATGGTGGAGGCGGAGGAGGAGATCGATTCGTCCATCTGTCCGGAATATACTCAGGCAAGAGCTCGACCAGTGGCCGTCGCGAGTCTTGGATCCGACGCGGAACAGGCGCAGCAGCAGCGTTCAGACGACGAGAGTTCGCGTGTTCGCCCGGTCGGGGCAAGACGACAGGGTAGAAGGGGAACTCGTATTCGGGAGGATCGGACATTATCGATGATTCAGTGGGCGAAGGTGAAGGAGGCGCTTGAGCTTGTGTTGATAAAGCAATACGAGTAGCTTCGGCTTCGGCTTCTGCCTCTTCCTGTCGTCGATGCAGGTCTTCAGCTTCACGAGCAGCTCTGGCGAGCCGAGCTACTCGGACAGCTTCGTCCCGTTCCGCTCGCTCGACTCTTCGTCTCTCTTCTTCTGCAGCTCGAAGGGCAGCTTCTCTCCGCTGAACCTCCTCCAATCGTCTGATCTCGGCTATCTGAGCTAGTCTGACTCTGATCGCTTCAGCGGCGAGTCTCCGTTCTTCCTCTTTTCTGACTTGTTGTTGCACTCGGAGATTCGCGTTATAAGTCTCGAGCTCTTGCAGTCGCAGCTGGTTCCTCCTTGCCCATCGATCCTGGAATTCCGCCCCGATAGCCCGATCTTCGTCGGCCACTTCCTCAGAAGTTCGTTTCTTCGACCGGTTGAGCGCCATCGGACTGGCAGGAGGCGAGAGCATGATCTCGTCTTCTTGGTCTACTTGGCCGAGCAAGATATCCTCAACTTCGACTTCGTCCGGACCAGCCGAGACGGGTGTAATCCACCACTTGTTCACCATTTTCACCACTTGATCATGTCCCCACCAATTGCCGACCATCCTCCGCCATTCACCTTCCCTGTTCTCGAGATTGTGAGTAGCCATCCGCTGTCGACGAGATCGCTGATTTGCTAATCTCGCTCGAAGGGCGACGAGGAACGATTGACCGGAAATACAGGTAGTAAACTCGATTCGACCGGGTTTGGACCTATACTTGTGGGTGACGATTGGGGGTCGATGAGATCGGGTCATATATCTCCTTGCCGGAAGGAGACTGGATGGCGAAGATCGACGAAGATGTGAAGTAGAGGCTTGACCAGGGACTCGTTCGGGGTACGCTTGGAGTCGCGGTCGACGATGTGCACCCTTGATAGCTACGATGCGAGAAGTGTCGACAGCGTCCAGACGGGCCTTGGCGAGAGGTATATGCCGCTCGTAGATAGCTCTGACTCGAGACTTGCGGGGTGAGGGAGTCGCGCGAGAGGCATCAAGGGAAGAAACCGACTTCATATCGATATCGGAAGCGCCGATGGAAGTGGAAGTACTGTTCATCTCGGCGTCGACGAGAGCTTGGTCCTCGGCATCGCTGATATCCATACTTGAACCTTCCGAAGCAGGCGATTTACTCGACGTGAGTACACCCCGGAAGTCTCTCAGAGCAGGCAAGCTGACGAGCGGATCTTCACTTGCAGTGAGTTGTTGGAAACACCGCTTTTGCTGACCACGAATTCGTTTTCTCGTGAGTGTCTTACGGGCTCTAGGTCCTTGATGCCGAGGTGGGATACCAGCTTTTTGTGAGGCGGTCCGATAAGCTACCAAGTCGGGGTTCTTGACGTCGCCTACGAAGGCGCTGGATGGCATGGACGTGTCGACGTTCATGGCTATGATTGTGCTTGATGCGTGCTGAGTGAAGCGGTTTGTCAGCTCACACCGTGATGGTTGATAAGGGCGGTTTTGAAAAGGAACTCGAATGAGACGGCAGACTTACCAATCCACCCATACGATCGCAGATGTTGCTCACGACCGAGCCAGTGGAGATGGACATCTTCTCATCGGGATATGGCGATGACTACGGAAAACGCCATCAGCACACATACCTTTTTTAGGGGATCCTAGGAATAGCTCGAGAGTCGTGGCATCCAATCGTAGTACTAAACTCACCTTCCTGGCCGGTTTGGTTGGTCTCTTGCCCTTGCCCTGAATCCGCAACAGACCCTCAGTCTCCATCTCATCGTCCCCATCATCTTCACTGCTGCTCCTCGAACCCAAGTCCATCTTCTCATCATCCCAAACCCTCACTCTTCTTTTCCCCTTCCTGTCTCCCCATGGTGAAGATGACGAGAACATCACATGATCCTTGACCGACTCAGCATCAAGCAAGACCATATCTACTTCGTCTCCTTCATGGTCAGCCGTGAATCCCTCGGAGGGGTTATTGATTTGGCTTTCTACATCGCTGAGCGCCGTTCCAAGCTCAGTCTCAGTAGCTTCTCCATCGACGTCGGTGTCGGAATCGTCTACATCCGTATGATCAGAAGCTAGGGCATCTGTGCTTCCCCTATAGTGAAGATAAGAGGTCGGAGCTCTTTTGACTGTAGGAACCGCGAAGGCGAATTGGGCATGTTGTCTTAGGGAAGTCTGAACCCGTGAGAACGAAGATGAAGAGTTTGGAGACAATGATGATGATGATGATGATGACGTCGACGCTGCTCGCGGACCGGCCTGCAGCCTCGCTTTGCGCGGTAATGGAGCATAGTTGATAGGAGTGGGCGTATCGGGCGGTGACCAACAACTACTCTCGTCGGAAGAAGAGTATATCCCATAGAGGTTGGTGGGCGTGGGCGACCTGCGCCTGGAAGCAGAGTGCCCACTACTGCTCGAGCCGGAGACCGAGCTTGAGCTCGAGCTGGATAGCACAGCGGCGCTATATGTCATCCTGCCTTGCTTGCCTCGCCGTCAAGCTGGCTCGTCCGTGAATCGAGAGCAATTCGGTGCTTCGAAGATGACGACGCCTGTAGCGGCGCGGCGGCGTAGATCGTTGTCAGTCGTCTAAGGGTCGATCGCTGGGCGTGAACGTCGAAATTGATTGACAGATGAAAAGAAAAGACGAAGCAACGAGGGCGAATGTCCTATGCGATATGCGATGGGAAGCACGATGGGATGGGACAAGCACGGGATGGGTAGGTGTGAAAGGCTCGTCTATCTTAGCCTACTGAATCGAATCGAGTCGTGAGTTCCCAATGAATTGCGTCGAAAATTCCCAGTCGGTATTACAGTGGTGGGACAGGTAGAGAGGGAGATAGCAAGGATCTAAGAGAGATGCAAGAACAAGAACAATAGAGGATCGTGCCAGGTCCCAAAGAAAGAATAGTACACTATGCTACAGCCAAAAAAGAACCAGGCGATAATACGATCTTTGGTGAATGTGACTTAAGTGGTAATGTGCGTAAATCAGGGTTCTTGAAGGATGAGGGATCAAGAGCACTAAAGACGCGTCGACCTGAAGAGGAAGATCTCAGTGTCAGTCATTTCTCCCCGAACGTCATTTCTCCTGAGAACATTATTATTACGAGTGAGCAGCTTCAGTCGCGTCGGGCCTGTGGATGTGCATGTGCATGTGATCGGGACATGGACAGGGAGGAGTATGGTCCTGAGCCTACTCACTAACGTCGAAATCTCGATTTCTATTGTTCTTCGGCGATTCTTTATCGAGTCGATGCTGTGCTCAAATGATATCGAGGGCTCGAGCTGTTTGAATCAGTGTGGGTTGGTGCGGGTCAAGTGAGATAAATAGGTGAGACTTACCCAGCCCCGTTGGCAATGAGCAGAGAGCAATGAACAAAGTATCGATTGATTGGATTGAGTTGGCTCGGGCGATGAACCAAGGGCATTGTGAGACAACGGAAGAAGAAAGTGTTGCTGGATGCCGTTAAAGTCCCTCTTCCGTAGCAGCATCTGTCTGCTGTACTAGCTAGTATATATCTATGTTTCTTTTCGGTCGGTCGATATCTGTTGAGAATTATATATGCATTCGACCGCATGTTACAAGCATACAATAACAACCAAATGGGTATCTTGAAATAGTTAGTGATCAAATCCATCTGTATCGTTTCAGTTAGACGTCGCTTTCAAATCCTATTCCGTGTCATTCAGGACGTTAGCTTCATACTGGATACAACTTGACCATTTGACAGTGATGGGTGATGGTGATGGACGAGGTGGTGATGTTTCAAAGGACTTCTCCGATTGATTCGAAAGGGGTGCAGTTGCCGATAATGGCTGATTTCTATCATCAGATGCAAAGGTCTCTAATCACAGACGAGTATGCTATGAAGTTGGGAAAGATCGACGCGTCTTCGTTCCCTCCGGACACCCGTGTACAAATGATACACGGCCCCCCTGATCCTGATCCCGATCCCAGGTCGAACAGGTGGGTATGAGGGTATCGTCCCAGAACCCCATGAGGTTGTTCGGTATCTTCTCGCGTGAAACCTCTTCACCTTGCGACATTGCGAGACATGCCCGTGCTCCTGCAGCGGCATCGACACTTGTCACATCACCCGCTCTTAATCCCGAGACATCTCCTCCTTAGCTAAAGCGGCTTTAGCTGGAAGTGTTAAACCGCGCATTTCACCTTAGACGAAAAGGAAGAGCACATCGCCTATCGCCGTGATAGAACAACTTACACCAGTAAGCAAGGAATTATAGATATCATGTGACTTGATCATTACTTTCCGCAGCGTCTGGCTGAGCGGCATTGTAAGGTTCAGCAAAACTCTGCATAGTCTATACCCAAGGCATTCCTTCTCCATCTATCTCCCCCGATTTTACCCGTTTCACCTCGCTTATACAAACTTCTCGATACACTTGATGTTCTCCTCCTTCTCAAGTCGCTCTCGGAAGATCTTACAGGTCTGCAATAGAACGGAATAATCAATACCCTGCTTCTCGTGCACTGCACTTTGCGATCTGGGCGCAATCAAGGACGAGCACACTCACAGGCTCGTCGTAAGGCTGTCGAACACCGGGCTTGGTGAGGACACCCTCAAGGATGAGCTGTACGGCAAGACCACAAGGGACCTGATAGAGAAAGAATATCAGCGACTGCTGTTTGATTCCCAAGCTGGACCCATACTTACACCGACGAGTCGGGCCATAGCGGAGGGACCACCGTTCCTGTCACCGTAAGCTTCAAGAGTGGAGGTGATGGTTTGCTGTGATATATTTGCATTGTCAGCACGCATTGTTCGCGAACGATGCTAGGCAGGTTGTAAAAACTCACCTCGGAACCGTCGGCGTTGACGATCTCGAAAGTGTGCTGGAGAAGGACAAGGTCGACCTCGCCTTCCTGGAACTGGCACTTCTGCTCGAGGAGAGCAGAGAGAGATCGCATGACCGAGCCTCGGGGGATGACCTTCTCCTCGGAGAAGAGACCGATTTGTCGGGACTTGCTGATGAGGATCTTGGAGTCCTTCTCGAAAGATTTGAGGGTCTTGAGCTTCTCGACGACGGCGCTGTGATGTGTCAAAACATGCCGAGATCAGTAATGTTCCACCAGGCTGTACTGTGTAGCAAGGTCACTTACGCCTCCTTGGCCTCGGTGCCGAGGAGCTTGGCGATAAGCTGGATCCAGGTGATGGGGGCAGCGTCCTTGGAAAGGTCGTCTGAGGGGGTGTCGTTCAAAAGACCGATCTCCTTCCAGGCAGTGATGACCTCGCAGAATCCACCGAATCGCATGGTACCTCGAACAAGGTTCTCGACATCCTTGAGGCCGTAGAATTCCTTGAAGGTCGAGGAGTCTCGGTTGGGGTAAGCGACGAGGTTGTAAGCAGGGGTGAAGTAGTAAGGCTTAGCAGACGCCCTGGTTGAGAGTCATATGATCAGCTTGTTTTCACGGTATGGCGCTGTGGAGAGCTCACATGAGGTCCTTGCCGGCAACCTCGGTGACCTTTCCGTCCTTGTAGAACTTGCCGTCGTTGTTGAGGGCCATGAGCACACCAACGGGCGACCAGGAGAACTTGTAACCAAGGGCGTTGTCGGAGGCCTAGAAGCGGCAGATCAGTATACGATGGGAGAACAACCGATATATCGAACTTACAGCAGGCTCGGGGAGACCTACAGGGGATCATCAGCATAGCTCTTGACATTTGATACGATGAATGGATAGCTACTCACCACCACAGTAGCTGTAGAAAGACTTGATTTTTCCGCCGTTTCGGTGAACCTCGTCGATGACCTTGATGGCGTAGAGGTGGTCTACTCCGGGGTCAAGACCGATCTCGTTGAAGCAGACAAGGCCGGCATCGATGAACTTCTGGTCAAGAGCCTTCATCTGAGGGTTGACGTAAGAGGTAGTGACGACGTGAGCCTTCTCCTCGAGGGCGGCCTCCATGACGGCAGCGTGGTAGGTGTAAGGAACAAGGGAGACAACAACGTCGTGGCCCTTGATAGCCTGTCGGAGGGCGTCGGGGGAGCCAACATCGACGGACATGGGGGTAGCGTTGGGGAGGTCCTTGCAGAGAGCCTCTGCGGTAGCGAAGGTTCGACAAGCGACGGTGAGCTCGTGGTTGTGGTCGGTGATGTACTTAGCAGCGGGAGGGGCAACAAGACCGGAACCGAGAAGGAGAACCTTCTTCTTGGTGGTCTTGGAAGCAGCGGGACCGGGTCGGACACCGGAGAACTTGGGAAGAACGTTGACACCGTCCTCGAGCATAGCTCGACCGAATTCGGGGATGGTGAAAGCGGCTCGGTGGACATCAGAGTTGTAGTACTTGGTGTCGGGAACGGCTCGGAGGGGGACGGTGACGTCGGTGTTGGCGTCCTTGGAGCAAACCATGATACCGATCTGACCGGCGGGGTAGGTGGGGATAGTGGTGTAACCGTACTTGACGACGGGGAAGAGCTTCTTGCAGGTCTCCTTGAGCTCCTTGATCAAGGGCAAGTGTACCCACAAGCACTCGGCCTGGGTGGAAACGTGTCCGTTCTCCTTGAGGGCGTCCTTCAAGAGCTGGAAGTAAGGGGGCTTGAAGAGAGCCTCGGCGGGGCCAACGGGGTCAGAAGAGTCGGTGATGATGACGTCGTACTCGTTCTTGTGCTCGGGGAGGAACTTGAATCCGTCACCAATGTGTACCTCGACTCGGGAGTCCTTATAGCACGAAGACATGATGGGAAGCCACTGCTTGGAGACTCGGATGACGGCCTGATAGCGATCAACACGTCAGTATCACCCTAAGGAGCTGCGTCGATGTGATCTCGCTCACCTCGTCAATGTCACAGAGGGTGACCTTCTTGACCGACTTGTGCTTGAGGCATTCTCGAATAACACCACCGTCACCACCACCGATGACCAGGACGTTCTCGGGGTTGGGGTGAGAAGCCAAGGGAAGGTGAGTAATCATCTCCTGGTAGCTGAGGGAGATACGCCGTATCAGCGACTGCGTGCAGGACACCTCGGAGCCACATCGTGTAAGTGGACTCACGAAAACTCGTCTCGCTCGGTACATTGGATGACACCATCAAGGACGAGAACGTTTCCGTAGGTCTCGGACTCGAAGACAAGGACGTCCTACAATGCATTGACTTGTGAGTCAGTGATAGCCCTATCTCATATTTTCGGAGGCATGTCTACCAAGGATGCATGTACTGAGCAATTCATAAACGGGCGGTGACTCACCTGGAAGAGGGACTTCTCAGTGTGTAAGATCTGCTTGACCCTGTTGTAGGATGGGTTTGTCCGAACATCAGCTCCTCGCATCTTTGTCTGATATCCCATTCCCTCAAGGCCTTCATCTCTGAACATATGCTGGACGGTCGTTGGAGTGGAGGGGTTAAGCTCACTTGAGGGTCATAGCCTGGCCTGTTGGTGGAGAAGTCACAGGTACGGTCCATTAGCTGACAGGTCACGACAACACAGACGATGGGTGCGGTGATGGTCACTCGGAATGAAGAGGAGGGGGGTCTAGTGTTGAGCGAGACTTACCAGGCCATTGGGTGTTGATCTCCCTGAACCAGCCGTCTGTAGATGCACATCACCGCAAAGTGCCATTAGCGACTGTCCGTCAACATTAACTCCTTGTACTTCCAGTATCAATTCGGTACGGCCGCTAGGTTGAGGAGGGAGGGTGCTGACTTACCGACGATGTTGGGGTGAGAGAGAGTAGCGGACATGATGACTGCTTTTTTGAGTTGAATAGATTGAGTTGGATAGAATCGAACAAGAAGAAGAAGAAAGAACAGAAGAGGGATAAAGGGGATAAAGGATGATGATCCAACACAACTAAGTATCTAAGGTGGTTGACGTTTACTCCTAGAGCTCTAAGGTTATCTATCGGTTGAACCGCAATTCCTTCCTTCCTTTGATCATATGCATGCAACGAACGCAACGCAACTCCGAAAAAAAATAAAAATCCCAATCCCAATCCCAATTGCAACTACCGTCACCAACACCATCGTCGGTCTCCGCCGCAACTCGACTCGGCACGTCTATTACAAGTGTACAAAGGGTTAATACAAGATGTTTCTATTCAGACAGCAGATAGTCATTACAAGCATTTTGTATTCGGCCCACTCGGTGACTCGGTGAATAGTCGAGAGTTGTATTGTGGTAATAAGTGGTAAAGACGCGTCCTGGATAGAAGAAGCACAGATGTATGTCATGTTGCAGTCGCTGCTAGAGTAGAGAGTCATGGAAGATGTTGTTAATGTCAGTCTACTGAACCAAGCTTCAACCACATCTCTCCCTTACTCCTGGAAATCCGGCAAGCGACCAAAGTACTGCCCTCCTCCGAGTCGACCTTATCTCGATATGGCTTCCTCATCCAAGGGAACCGATACCAACGGGGTATCGGCAGCTGCTCGTCATAGCGATGCCGAGGGGTATGAGATGCCTTGGTGAGAATCTCGTTTTGACTGAGCATTCCTCGAATTTGGGAGGAAGCTGGTCATATCCGCTTTTCGTAGAAGCTGATATGCGAGACAGCGATGAAGCAGCATGAGATGGAACAATATCAAGAATGTATATCATAGGCTGACTGACGTTTATAATTGCCGTTGCAGGGTCGAGAAGTACCGACCGGTATTGATGGATGACATAGTGGGAAACACGGAGACGGTAGAACGACTGAAAGTGATCGCTGAGGATGGAAACGTTCCCCATATCATCATCAGTGTGAGTGCCAGTGTGCGATCATCTTGAAAGATTACCTTCTTCCATACCATACTGTATAACACGGGAGCTCGATCGTGAGACGAGCTGCTGTTCCATGTACGAGCGAGAATTGGATTGGCGTGAGAGCTGACTTGCAAGATCTTGTACGCAGGGTATGCCCGGTATAGGAAAGACGACGTCGATTCATTGTTTAGCGCATGCGCTTCTGGGCGATGCGTATAAGGAAGGTGTATTAGAGCTGAACGCTTCGGATGAGCGGTGGGTTGCATATTCCCCTTCTTCAAAGGTTGATCATCAGCAGCTTTTGACACGAACTCTCTTTGCTACACCCTCTCTGGATTTCATCATTTTTTTCCCATCAAATCGGGAGGACGCTAAGAGCTGACGAAATTGAAATCGATTGGCTATCTTAATACATCGATCATAGAGGTATCGATGTAGTGCGAAACAAGATCAAATCGTTCGCTCAGCGAAAAGTAACCTTACCACCTGGACGACATAAGATCATCATCCTGGACGAAGCTGATTCGTGAGTTGAACATGTGGTGCCCTTTGCCGTGGCTGTGGCTTGTATCCGCTTCTCACGTATACAGCAGCTCAAGCTGACTCGACTCGTGCACGATGTCGATTCTGATAGCATGACAGCAGGCGCTCAACAAGCGCTGAGACGTACGATGGAGATATACAGTAATACGACTCGATTCGCACTGGCCTGTAACATGTCGAACAAGATTATCGAACCTATCCAATCTCGATGTGCTATATTGAGGTACTCAAAGCTGAAGGATGCCGAGGTGTTGAAGCGATTGAAGGAGATTTGTCAAATGGAAGATGTGAGTAGGCACCCATTGCCCTGCGAAGACATCATCCTTCAATGGATTCGTGTGATCTAGCCACTTGTCGACCATGGTATATACCATGTCTTCCTGTTAGACGGGGACTAAATCAGGCTGCCGCCTTGCCAATGCGGACGAGGCCTAAGAGCTGATTTTTCATTTTTCTTCCTGTGTTATCTTAGGTAAAATACAACGATCAAGGTCTGGCAGCGCTGATATTCACAGCAGAAGGCGACATGCGACAAGCGATCAATAACCTCCAATCAACCCATTCAGGATTCGGCTTTGTCTCACAAGACAACGTCTTCAAGATCTGTGACCAACCTCACCCCGTCGTCATCCGTCAGATGATCAAGGATTGCCAGAATGCCAATGTCGATGATTCCCTAGCTAGGATCAACGATCTTTGGGAACAAGGATATAGCGCCGTGGATATCGTGACGACTGTCTTCAGGGTTGTGAAAGGTATGGAAGAGTTGCCAGAGTATCTGAAGTTGGAGTTTATAAGGGTGAGTGAGCAGCTTTGATCTCTCACATATCCATTCACCTTGCTGTTTGAGGGATATCATCCCTGGCTTGAGCCGATGATCGGAGGTGCCCCTCGTTATCGCAATTTCCGAGTCATGACATAGGACAGACATCGCTAACAAAAAATACGATATTGCGTGACAACTACAGGAAATTGGCTGGACACATATGCGAATCCTCGAAGGTGTGGGAACGCTCGTCCAGCTGGGAGCGATGATCGCCAGGCTGTGCAAATTGAATTTACCCCCACAGTCGTTGAAGTTGTAAACATGAAGATTTCAGTACAGCGGTATGGCAACATATTCACATGAAGGGCCCTAGATACATGTTTGAGGTCTTTAGGGCTGAAACGGCGTCGGCGAACATTAGATGTAATTCGTAAATAATTCCAAGCATACTATATATAGCATGAGTAGATATGCATCTGATTCACATGTAAAAATATAACTGTATATATAACCTAAGATCCGGTACCGCTGACCATGACTTGCGGTTGACTCAGGTCGTTCATGACCCATCACACTCGGGCAGTACACTCAGCCGAACAAGGAGAAGGCGCCTTTTATCTCACCGCTCCGTTTTGTGCCATAGCAAAATCGAGCAGGCATGTCTTTCTAATCTGCTTTGTCGGATACGAGACGACTTTCGGAGATGACTGGAGTTTGCGTCTTTGCTTCCATCCTTTCCGTTCCACATCATAAACTGGTCAGAATATGCACTTTACTCCTCCTCGAACTTGCCTAATGGCTGACCCATCTTGACCTTCTCGCCTGCTTCGACCGTGAACCTCCACTTCTCCGGCGCCTCAAACACCATTACGATCGTACTGCCTAATCTGAATCCGCCCATCTCATCACCCGCCAAGAGCGGTTGACCCTTCAATACGCTCGCGGAAGAGTACACGGCCTCGGCGTAAGTGTGGGCAGGGTGAGTGAGTTTCCGAGTGTTGGTGCGGAGGGCCTCGTCAAAGTTGATTCGGATCGAACCTACGTTGGTAGCGCCGACGGGTACCATAGAGTAGAAGCCGTGTTTCCATCGGCCGAGCAAGGCTACTCGCTCATTGAGGACGAAGAGGTCTTTCATCCTGTTGGCAATATAAGGTGAGACGGAGAACAGGTCGCCTGTAAAGTGCCGTCTTCGCTCGACGACCCAATTAGTCGGTGAGTGGAATCGATGATAATCTCCGGGGGCAAGGTAGACGACCATGAAGAACAATTTGTTTGATTCTGTAAATCTCGGCAGTTCAGCATTCGGACCTGTCATGGGGTTTACGGCTGTTGATCCCAAGCTGGCAGCTACAGACGCATCGTGGCCGACGTTTTGAACGCTGGAAGATCGATGAGAAGCGTCGGCTTCGTGCGCTTCATCATTTGTACGCGGTAATGAGGCGTCGTCGAATGACTTCGATTCGCCATCGCCTGAGCCTCGACCGAGTAGAGCAGAGAGCGAATAAGGGATATCGTTGATATTGGCGAAATGCTCATCATCTACCACTTCACCCTTTCGAGGGATCGAAGATGCCTCGCCGTGAAGGGAATCTTGTGAACCAAGAAGCGCTTGAAGGGAGTATGTGATGCCTTTTACTTGCTCTACTCGTTCTCCTACGATTTCTCCAAAGTGCAGTACCCGACCGTCCGCAGGTGATACCTGAACAAAACAGAGAACAGTGGAAAAAACGCAGAGTCAGCGCATACGCGATGAACGAGCGACACCGCCGGCCGCCGTCTACTTTTAGCCCACTCACCATCGGAGCGTCCGCGATAGGTCTCGCACCCTCCTTCATCTCCCTGTAGAAGAAGCTTCCTAGACTGTCATATTCCTTGAGATCCAGCGGTACCTCGTCCAGATTACAACCGAAGATCGCAGAGTATAGCTTGAAGCCAAAAGGTCTGAACCATACTGGCAGTACTAATCCATTCAGGTAGCCCCAAAGCTGAGAGAGGGATCGAAGGGGCAAGGCACCGAGCACTCGAACCTGTAAACCGCGATAGTATATTGTCAGACTGAGCTCGATGTTCCCAATGAGCTCTCATATAGACAGGACGGCTGTGCTCACCTGCCATGGTCCATCCACCCTCTTCCCAGACTTCTTGACAACAGCTCCACCTTCACCTTGCGATTCGACCTCGATCGCATCTCTGGTCTGTTTTCGATATTGTACGGCTAACAGGACGAGAGCGCCGAGAGCGATGGGGATAGGGTACCATTTCGTGGGCGTAGACCAAGCTTGAGCTACTTTTTCTGTGAATGCCACACGAATACAAAGCCAAAGAAAGGATCAGGGGATGATGATGAGCTAACAAGCTCCGATCTAGATCCAATGTTCACCTCACATGGATGCAGGGACGATAAATGCCAATTCGACCTACCTTTTAAAGGTTTACCAGCTGATGAACTTTGATCGCTTCCATCTCCCGATGACTGCTGCTCTGATGTCCTACTAGATGCTGATTTGATCTTTGGCGGCGTGAATGGATGTCGAGGTGTATTGGAGTTCCATCGTGCAGCTAAAGCGAGAGAGGGAGAAGGGACAGGGGTTTTGGTGGCGACGAGGGGCGATCGGGCGAGGTTTTGCGCTGCACGCAGAGCGTTGGCTGACCGCGGTAGCCCTCCTATGGGATGTCTGATGATCATTTTGCGAGAATATTTGTCGAGTGATTCTAATAAAGATGTAGAAGTGGAATGGTCAAGGCTTGATAGATTGTAGGTTATGAGGTAACTTGAAGATCTTGAGGTGGAGTTTGTGAGTGTACGAGTGAGCATGACGCCCTAGGGCCTCTGATCTGCAGTTGAGTTACATCTCTCTCTGTCAGTCGGCGATCACCGCCAATCATCATCATCATACGCGTCCTCAGTTACAGCAGTTAACCTTACGTCAACCGCTTCAATGTTGAATTTCGCGTATAGCATAGAGACGACATCTTCCTTCGCTCGCCTGGGGGGGTTAGGTCATCTATTTATGCCAGCGCATACATAGCTCACTCATTACTTGACTAACTTTGCTGCTGATATAAAACCCCAAGGAGAAAGATGCAGCCAGTACGGATCAGAAGAGAATCATGACCGAAATGCGATCCATCACGTCTTTCCTGAAAAGGACATACCCCGTTCCAGAAGTAGATCCGGTCAGTCTACGACGTTTCCTGAGGAGAAAGAAATCAAGAGTCACCTACTGACGCTAGCTACTCTGCAGACATGGGTGACCCAATGCGTCGCAGCTCTTGCGGCAAGTGGAACACCCACTACCCTAGAGGAATTGGTAAGTAAATCAGTTTAGAGGTCTGTTCCTCGGCCGTTCGCAGACATTGTGAGCTGACTATCACCACCATTGACTAGCATCTACAATACCTACACTCCGACCTAGCTATATCGACCCTAGAGTCACGAACTTTTCCCCCAGGGGAATTACACAATTCTATTCTCTTCTCAAGGCCCACTTTACTACAGATTCACTCGATCTCAGAAGTAGGCAACTCGGCTTTCCAGATCCAGACTACCATGGAACAGCGATCGGAGGTACTTTCGGGACAAAGTAGAATCCGAAGAATAGATGACGAGGAAGACGAAGTAGAAGATGGGAAAGTGCCGCCTTATCCTCGGGGGATGCTCAAGCTGGAAGTAGGCGACGGAAGGAGAATCCTCAAGGCAATGGAGTACAAGAAGATTGGGGATTTGACATTGGGCCAGACGTCGCTTGGCTGTAAGGTGAGTGGGCCGAGCGACCATATACCTGATATGTCCTATAATAGCTTTACTAACGCGTATGGGAACTATAGCTGTTGGTGCAGAACGTTCGATCGTTGCGAGAGATCTTACTCCTCACACCTGAAAACACGCAAGTACTCGAGAGCTCGGTGGATCATCTGGAATCGATGCAGAAGGATCAGTTTCTCGTTGATTTAAAGCGCAGAATGGGGAAGCTTGAAGGCCAAGTCCCGGAACCCGCTCGAAGACGTGTTCCTGCAGCCGTAAGACCTCCCCAGCTCAATGGCACAGCCGCCAAGCCTGGTTCAGCTCCGGCACCTCCTCAAGTCAAAAGGCGGGCGGCATCGCCTGCTGCTCAAGCTGGACCTTCGCGATTACAACAAGCCAATCTACCTCCTCCAGCGCCACTGTTTGATCCGAACTCGTCTCCGCCTCCTATTGTACGCCCTACCGCTACACGACATCCAAAGCTCGTCTCAACGTCCTCCGCCTCGCGGAGACGCCCTTCTGGATCCCAAAGTCCGGAACGCCCGCCTAGCAGGATACGGCAGCCTCGAAAGTCAACTCGTACTGCGGGCAAACAGGCCTCTGCACGAGTCCAGCAATTGTACCACGATATTCCCGAGCCAGGTCAGGAAGACAATTTCGACGATGATATCGACGTAGACGAGTTCGACTATGAGGTTGATGAGAGTTTTATCAGGCAGATCGCCGAAGCTGAAGCGACAGCATCGCGAAATGGTATGAAAAATGGGCAAAATAAAATCGGAGGTTCTTCCCAGCGTGCAGCTGACGTATCCGCTTACGACAATGGTGGGGATTATGAGGTCTATGACGATGATGACAATGACGACGATTTCATGATACTGGACGATTCAATGATACGGCAACTTGACGGTGTAATTGCGAATTCTACTACTTCAAAGGGTACTCATGCGCCGAAGCAGACAAGCCGGTACTTCGACGACCAAACTACTACAAAAAATGGCCGATCGCCAGGCAGCAAGAGATATCATGACCCGGACGACGACGAGGAGGCTCAACCAGAGCTAGAAAATGAAGGGCTGGATGACTATCCAGGTGGATACTCAGATTACGAAGTCGATGAGCACTTCATCCGAAATGTAAAAGAAGCAGAATCGGTTGTGCACACCAAGGGGGGCAGTAGCAGCAGTCACAGCCGTAGCGAGAAATATATACGATCTTCGGGCTCGGGCTCGACTGTACCGCGTAAGCGATCGAGTCAGGCCAGCTCGACCTTGGCTGGAGGAAGTACGAAGAGGAGTCATGCGAGTGCTGATCATCTGGGTAGTCATGCGAGTGGAGGTGAGTCGAGGAGTAGTCGATCGAAAAAGAGCGAATATCAGGAAGTCATCGAGATATCGGACTAGTGCGATGAGGAGTGATAGGTGCTACAATAAGATGGGATCAGGGGTGCGATGGAGTGATGTATCTGGCTAGTGATGCCATGCTCGTAGTCCGAAATAGCTGTAGTGATTCACACAGAGTTGTACAGTAGTAGAATCAATATATGTTGTATTAGCCACGGCGTGCAGCATTCCAACATCTATGAATTCGATGTACCGGGCGCAGAGCGCCCAGAGCCTCAGCTGGGGATATATTGGACGCAATAGCGGCGGCTGGTCCATCATTCTATCATTAACATGACATGACATGTGCATGGCTAAGTTGACCTGGCACGGCATGGCTTGCCTGCAGTCGAGTAGTGTCCGATAGAAACAAAAGACAAGTCCCTGGGTGATATTGATATTATATAATATATACAAAGTGTAGTTACAACGTTTATAAACAGGGTTGAAAACTGGAACGTGAACGTGGCGGTGGACGTGAATTGAATTCCTCAAACTTGAATCTACAGTGGCAGTCGTTGAGACTGTACTGATTTGATCCGATTGTGCTCTGCTCGTCTCAACAAGCAAAGCTTTTATACACAGCACACAGCGAGGCGCCATTCCCCTCTTCGCCTCCTTCGCCTCCTTCGTGATCAAATGCTCATTGCTCAGAGAACACTCTAATCCCTGAACTGCCTCTTCTTGCCCTTTCCGTCGTCTCTCGCGGGCGGGGTGATACCCAACGATAGGTGTCGCTCCTCGAGCCAGTCTTTCGCCTGCTTGCCAGTCGTGGCCTCGTACTCCTCGACAGACAGTGGGGTCTCACCGTGAGGGGTCACTCGGAGACCGTGTCGGAGCGAAGGCTGGGTGTGGCAGAAATGGCAAGAAGGGCAATGTCAGCATTTTTTGTCGCAATTCACCAGTTTCGAGGCTAGTGACTTCCTTCTTTTTCCAGCATGGCGAGGAAGATGATATGGAACGTCTCAACTCACGTATGCATCGAAAGTTGCGCTGTGTACGGTGACTCGATTGTCCCAGAGCGCAACGTCGTTGGGCTGCCAGCTGTGTGAATGAAGAAGAAAAGAAGAGGATGATTAGCTCGAGAATTTCGCAGAAGAACAACGAGGTTTCTCGCGTTTACGGTGGGATGGTAGACGATGGTGAAGTTTGGTACGAGTATGTATGACACGCGGCGGACGGGCGGCGTTCGCCGAACGTGTCACGCTCCTCCAGTCTGGCGAGTGACTCTGGCATGGGTACTATATGCCTGGTCAAATAGGGATGGTCAAGAAAGCTAGACTCACCTCCATCGAACCGTAGCATCAGTCTGCTGAGCGAATGAGTCTTTGATAAAGTTGATGATCAAGTCACTCTCGGCCTTGGGTACACCGACCAATCGAGTCACGAAACCGGGGTTGACAAAGACTGACTTCCAGCCAGTGACGGGGTGGACTCGGACAACAGGGTGGATGGTCTCAATGGGCTGTCGTCGGGGCACCTTGTTGATGCCCGTTCGGGATGAAGCTTGGTCGAATCCTGAGTGAATGGCAGAGAGGGATTCAAGGTATTTCTGCATGGGCTTCGAAAGGGAAGAGTAGACGGCGTAGCTGTGGAGTACAAATGATGTCAGTATCAGTTCGGAGGGCCAGGACCAGACTAGCAGCTGACAGTAGCGGTGCGGCTTTGCAAGATGAATCATAAACTCACCCAGAGCTCCAAAGGGTGTCATTTCCAACTTCAGGGGTGGTAAGCAGCCTGAGGATAGTAGTTCCAGGAGGCTGAACCTCATAGGTCACATCAGAGTGGAAGAGCTCTGCTCGAGAAAAGGCGTAAAGATCAGGTCGAGAGTTCTGGTCGGCGTAGACGACTGTGCAAGAACGATCGGATCAATTATCACCAGCGATCTTTTTCGGCGCGGGAGAACGGTGTTCAGCAGTGAAGTTGAATGAAACATTTACATACCGACAACATCGTCCAAGTCTCCTCGTTTTGGGGTCGCGTAGGTCGCGTGCTTATGGAGCGGACCAAAGTGAGCACCAAGATCACGGTGTTGCTCGATCGTCAAGGACTTTTGGTTTCGGAAGACTAGGAGGGACCACAGGGATCAGTCAGTTTTTCTCAATTGATGTTCCAGTGATGAAGATGGGTTGAAGTGCAAACAAATGTCACTTACAGACTACGCCTCGCTGAGCAACAAGAAGGGCACTGCGAGAACGAATAGATAGGCGTCAGCGACATCATTGGTTTTTGGTTCTGCTACCATTCAGTTGATGCAGCCGCATCCTGCGGTTCTTATTTCATCCGCTCGCCTCTGTGGCTTCTCCAAATAGCCTCCTCTGATCGACTGTCAATTCACTCCGGCCCATCAAAGCTAGATTGCCATTTCATGCTTTCTTCTGACAGAGACGTCTCCGCTCGATTCATTTGTAGCCACTCACAGGTCGTCCTTCTCCTCTTCGCCCAAATCCTCAAGCTTGACATCTCCCTCAATGTAACTTCCGATAGCAACCAGCATGTCCTTGATCTTTCCACCTCGAGCCTCGACGAAAGCCCTCAATCGAGCGGCATTGGGGTGTGCTCGAAGACCTCGGTCGACAATGTCGAAGACGGGGAGCTCAGGGTCTGATTTTTCTCGGACGGGGTTGTGGGCTGGTTGGTGGACATCATGATTTGGTTGGTGGATCAGCATCCAGCATCCGACATCCGATTCAAGCTTCTTGCACCGTCCACACCTGCATTTACGCTAAACGCAGGCGAGACTGCATTGTGGGCAAGCAAACATGTTTGTAGGCCAACAGATGGACATCATCAGAACAACGGGTTCCAATCACTCACGCAAGAAATCAGCAAATGGGTAGTCGGCACCAGGTCCCGAACCGAAAGTTTCGCCCTAAGCGAGGTCATGAAACAAAGATGAACCAGTCAGTAAGCGAGATCTCGTTTGACCAAAGACCAAAAAATAAGCATATCAACACCTCGACCCCTTTGCTTTGCCCCGCAACATCCTTTGCGCCATAGAACAATCATGCAATCGCTACTCACGACATAGTTGTATGGGTCGACAAAGACGACTTCCTCGTCGTTGACTTTGGTTTGCTTGGTTGTATTCCCATTCCCGTTGCCGTTGGCCTTGGGTTGCTGCGCCTGTTTGGACTCGTGGTGTCCGTTGAGTTTCAAGGTGCCGATAGACGCCTGCTCGAGAACAGATGTGGTAGTTGTGGTGGCGGTCATTTTCTCAATCTATTCTCGTCTTAGTCTTGTGTGACGTCGATAATCAAAGAACAAAGACCTGCGAGGAATGGTAAGAGGTGTAAGGAGCTTTTGGTGTTTGCTTAAATATCGGGAGACCGAGAGAGAAAAGAAGTCCCAGAAGATTACTCATGCAAGCTGTTTATATATCCTACTTGGCTTGGGCTTGTCGTATCGTCCTCTATGCATGCATGTATGTACAGTGAGCGCCAGCGCCCACGTCGGGGGCTTTGGTGCTGGTCTGACGACACATGAGAGGAAAAGGTGAAATAACGTAGTGACAGTCAATGCAATGTGGTGCCCGCACGCAACACATAATGGGAAATATTTGTCTTTCCTTCAGGAAAACCTATCACACCATCCCTCGACATTGATGCGATACGAGTATTTGACCTGGACGACTTAAACTACTCATGTCTCGCTCGCTCGACCTACCTTTTGGAAGCTTATTCATACCCATAATACGCACTCGCTCATTCACATCATCAATGGCGTGCCAAAGGACGGGTAGAGTCGCTTCTCATGCATAGCCATTTAAGCACGTTTGAGAAGCATATTGCAGAGGACGCTGAACCGTGCATTGACAAGTTGTGACAGTAGATGGTTCCAGTCTTTTTAATAATGGTAGTGGTCTCGAATGTGGTCAGGTCAGGGACGAATGAGGGGTCATGCATAGCATAAAACATAGGGTAGAAAAGCGAACCTGTTGTAACATGCGGGAACATCACCCATGCCATCCCATCCCATCCCATCCCATCCTTTGCGCGCCGGTCCTCATTTTGTTCGATACTGGCAGCGCAACGCAAGAGAAAAAAGAAAAAAAAAAACGCCAAGCAAGTTTATCTGTCCTGACTAAGCTGAATCCCCTGAGACTGCGTTAATGATAAAAACGTTGACAGGTTGGCAATCAGCTCGGAAGACCGTTGCACATCTTTTCACTTTACCCTATTCAATGAGGGGTCCCGGCGAGTGCTGCACTTTGCACTTTGTACAACAAAGCTGCGTATTGCGGAATCGTCCGACTTGGACTACAATTCCAGATAATTCCAGATAATCGCATCGCTATCTGCCAACAAGCTACGCAACCGATGTCGTGCTCAATTCGTCAGAGATCGTCACTCGTGGCATGGTGTGAATTTGACTTTGGCTTGCTTCAGACGACGTTGTTTTTTACTACGATATGACGACGGCAATCTCTCCCGCGGCTGGTAGCGTCACTTATAGCTGTAACGTCACGACATATGATGCCAAGGGTGCGGTTACAGAATTGCCGAGCATACACTTGTACTCTTGTCGGGCGATCAAAATAGTCGTGATGAGATGCATACAGCTTAGGGCCTGATCGACGTCGTTCTAATCCTGCGCTAGTGAGATCCCCCTTATTCCAGTTCACACACATGTGCCACAAAATGGTCTGACCAAAACTCCGTTAAATCCCCTGTATACCGTTCGTTACCACGCTGCACCTTGCACATGCTGGTACCGTACCAGGCAGTTCAGTTGCCACCAATTTTGCCCTGGCGAGGGAAGCCGCAAGTCAGTCCTGCTGCTCGGCACGCTCACGCTCAAAATTGCATAACTTTCTGCGTTTGTCCTCATACCTTCTTTTTTCTCTCAACCCTTCCCGCGCTCTACATCCATTGATTTGGATGTGAGTCCGGTCTATACAATCATCGATCAGCTGGACCCGCTTGGATGCGTGGTACGGAGGGGAGAACGAAAGGATGTGACAATTCGTAGCTCACGTATCTCCCGTCCTCTCTTCTATCCGTAGAAGTGGGGGGATGGGTCGAAGAGGGGCAAACATAATAAATAACCATGTATCTATCGATTTTATCATCCATGCACGTTTCATTACATGCACTGGACCACGAGATGTATGCATCCGGATCCCTTGTTGCACTTAGATACATGCACACTTCGAGTTGAGAGGAGTTGTCCTCAACCCTTGCAGCGAAGCTCAGCCTGATGTCGATGGCATGAGCCGGGTAGACCAGAATCGCAATTCTGTCATGGTACTAGAATACAGTGAAACCCCAGACATCTAGCAATCCTCTCGAAATCTGCCAATGTTCTTTCTGTCTAGTCAAAGCATGAAGCAACCAGCAATGTATCCATGTCTGTCATGTACGCACACAAGGGCCTTGCAACGATGTCCACAAGGACAGTGAGACTGGCAAGACATCCACTAGTTGATGCGTTGGTGAGGTCTATAACACACACGCCATATACTCGTCAGTTTGTGCCGGTCTACCGGCTGCCACTCGAGAAAGCATTCTGCATCTGCACGGAGAAACAACAATTATAAGACATGCAAGGATGGGATACGACATCAAAGCCACAGAGGGACGAGAACGAAGTGCCAATCCCGGCGAAAGGTGGGAACGAGCAAGATGCCGAGAAGAAGACAGCAGTACGAGTAGTTTCATACACGGCACAAAGTCTGGTCGGTGGTTAAGGGTAAACAGGTGTGTGTGTATGTATGGTATGGTATGCATACATACGGTTGTAGCGCGCGAATGTGGCACTTTACACTCATGATTTGATTCTCGCTTCGATGCGCAAGTTGCAAGCTGAACTAACGAGGCGCTGTTACCCGTGAAAACGCACGAGTGCGAGTTGCAGCAGCACATGCATGCATACGTTATAATAGGCATTCATCATCCTAGCCTATCGTTTATATGCCTTTGCGTTTCTGACAATGAATTCATTTCGTCTTTTTATCCATAGTCCGATTCACAATCTAGCTCGCTTTCATATCCATCTCTCCCTGTTACGACCCCCTTCTGCAACCTGTCGTGACACTACTCAATAGGAGAGGACCGGGAGGATCATTCCGCAACGGGAGGAGAGTCAGCTACTTGCCTCTCTTCCCATCAAGGTATATAGTACGGAGCCGAAAGTACGGGTTATCAGGGACCGGTTAGTGTGTCCGCTTCTAATAAGGTAGAAGGTTGAATTGGGATCTTCACTTGACCCCTCCAAGCAACCCGCAATCCAATCCAATCCAATCCCCGCCACATTCGACGATATCATACATTACATTAAGTCAACCCCATTCCGCAATCTACCTTATAGGTATATACAAATCCAATCCACCCTACACCCTACACGATTGTCATTTACTTTACATTTCTCATCTTTCATTCGTAACCCTATTTTCTTTCTTCTTCTCCATCTTTATTCATACAACCATAGTCTGAACGTATTCCGTTTGGTGCATCCAGTACTATCTGGTGTGCATACCGCATCCCGCGCCGTCCATCATGGACATCGACATCCCGCCCTCGCCTTCTACGTCATCCATGTCGTTGCCGCCAAAGCACCTACCACCGCCACCTCCCGCCACGACTGACGCTACACCGAGCATGCATCCGTCATCATCCTCCATTCATCACACCGCCGCATCAACCGACATTCAACCCAAGAAGCCCAAAGATGGTTACTGGAAGATGAAAGAGGCAGAAGCGCAAGCGCATGCACAAGCGCACATGCATGACCAAGGCCCGAGTAGTAGACCGACCGTTGACGGCATACATGAGAATGACAGTCGATCAACCGGAACAGGATTACAGACCCCTCCATCCTCAGTGGCGGCACTGCCAGCGTCAACATCCTCTCCACGGCCCAACGATCATGCGCACGCTACTGCCGCTACCAACAACGACTCGCCCGCTGCCCCAGCTGTGTCCGGTACGAGTACCACTAAGCCACGAAGGAGAAAGGCATCTCCTCCACCACTCATGACTACCAAGGGGATAAGCTTAGTTTTCCGTATGCCACCTGGTGCCAGTGCCAATACCAGTAATCCCTCGAATCCAAATTCGAATATCACTTCCGACTCGAATGCCATTGCGTCCTCATCGTCAAGAAAAGTTTTGGATGGGAGTAGAGCAAGCACACCGGATTCAAGTAACTTTGCCAGTGGCACGGAGGGCGTCAATGGAGGGAAGAAACGAAAGGTAGAGTGAGTGTGGCACCTTGATCTTTTTGGCCTATTTGCCTAGACGCACGGGGATATGGGATATGACCCCCCGACATGCTGCTCATCGCATCCCTCGCAATCGTCCTCTTCGTTGTCGTCACCATCATCACCATCATCACCACCATCACCAGCATTTTTCACAGATTTCACCATCAATCCCATCAATTCTGCTTGCAATATCAATATCCATGACATCTTCGCCCTCTTTTGCATCACCTGCATAACATCTCTCAGCATCTACCAGGCTTGATCACACATCCTGCATATGCATACTGATTACTATCTTATCAATAATAGAATACCTCTCAACCCTTCCCGCCCATCTAGAGCACGGAGGTCTTCACCACGAGGATCTCGCACACCTCTTAATGGGTCCCCAGCTCCGGGAGCCAGCGGCGCATTGTCAATATTCGCACCACCTCCCCCTTCAGATTACCTACCTGAGGCATTGCAATCTGCTCTAGGTCCGCCGTCCGTACTTGCTGTTGACCCAGATTCGGCACCCGCTGTCGACGCCGATGCCATACGGAGAGAAGCTGCTGCGGGTTTCGAATCCAGACTGAGATCGCGAGGACAGAGGAGAGATGGGGGAGAAAGGACGGGGGTCTCTGCTAGTGGGAAAGATGTCAGGGTAGGAGGTACAGCAAGGACAGCGGCCCAAAATCAAACTCAGCCGACCGCCACCGCAACTAGCAAGAAGAAGGGGAAAGGCAAGGCAGACGTGGAAGTTGTAAGTAGCACGATACCTCCCTATCCATCCCAAGCTACGCATGCCAAGCGACGATATGACGTCTGGCCCCTCTTAAAATCTCTAGATGCGTGTCGTAACGGCCGTTCATGGTCTGTGCTTCCAACCCGAGACTGACTAATGTATCATTTCTTACCGTACAGCCCAACCAGGATTTTTGTTCGGCATGTCGAGGTATAGGCCGATTCCTGTGTTGCGATGGCTGTCCCCGATCATTCCATTTTATGTGCCTCGAACCGCCTTTGCGAATAGATGAATTGCCAGACGAAGAGACTTGGTATTGCAAGAAGTGTCGGGCAGAAAGGGTGAGCAAACTACTTGAGCTTTGCACTCGCCGGCCTACGCGTAACTGACGATTTTATGAACGACGTTACTTACACAGTCGAAGCGAAATGGCGATTCACATTCACCGACCAAGGAGAAAGAACTTAAACCTATCCCAAATGTATTCAAGCAGCTTAGCAAGAAAGTGGAGGACGAGAATCCTATATCGTTCAAATTGCCACAGGATGTGAGGCAATACTTTACTGGAGGTGAGTCTTTTTTTCTGCATCGGTTTCATATCGGCGTCGTCACAGAGCCTATGCTAATCCCAGTGACGGTGCAGTTGCGACTGCTGCTAGGGGGGAATATATCGATGCCGAGGAGACGCGGATTAAATATGAGTCAGTCAAGCAGGTTCCCTGTAATGTGCTTGCCTTGAATATCGCCATTGACATTGCTATACTTTCGTACTCTGCAGCCGCAAAGGCTTCCAAGAGGAGCGAGATCCACATCGAACGAGAGACGGAAAATCGCGGCCTGTACTCTGCTACGTCTGCGGCGGCTCCTCGCTACCGCTACATACTCTCACCTCAGATCCGGAATCGACTTGGCGACAGATCGTTTCTTGCGACTATTGCACACTGTCTTGGCACTTGGACTGTCTGGATCCTCCTCTGGCAACCATGCCTAATTCAGGAAGGAAATGGATGTGCCCCAATCATGCGGAACAAGCTCTTGTGAGTTGCGCTCTCCAGAGATGTTCATTATGACACCACAAATGATTGGGTCATCGCCCGATGTGGTGCTCGCTCTGGCTACAATCCAAATCATTGCCAAATCATTGCTCGATCTGCGGAATATGGCTGACGCTGCTCATCGATTCTAGCCTCGACGTCGGACTGTTCGTAACGACATGGAAACGGTAGAGATCGAGACCCAACATCAGCCAAACAACGGCAACATCGTCGTCATACCAGAGCCGGAACCTCCAAAGGGACCCGCGTTACCGTATGAAGATCTGGTCATAAACAGGAAGAAGTTTAGGGTCCCTGAGAAGATCATCAGGCTTGATTTTTGGGAGAAAGTGATGCAGAAAGGGTGAGTTGAGGTATGCGACGAATAATCGTTCTGGACCTCGAAAGAAGCTGATCATTTTGTCGCATGCGCTCATTGCAGGGATCCTACCAAGTCGTCCTTAGTACTGGATGGTATGACTGCCAGCACGTCGACAGAGGTAAGCCAAGGCCTACCGCGAACTACAGCGAGGGACCTAACATTTGTTATGTGAACGTAGCCGAGCGAAGAGGAGGTTGAAGCAGCGAATCTCGTTTTATCCCTCCTTCAGCCCCGCACTGCCACTGCCGATAGTGTGAATGAAGTTGAGAGCGGGACTCAACCTGGAATTGGGGCCCAAAACAATGTTCAGGTGGAGCCTATGCAGGTGAGCGAGCCTTCCGCATGCGGTTTGTTTTTCGTTCGCTCGAAGAGAAGCTCCTCAAGGACTGACGAATGTTCCGCCCTCGTCTCCATTTGTGGGTTGAACAGATCGATACCCCAAGTGCGCGTTCTACCAGAGCGCATCGTCGAACCCGCTCGGCTGCTTCTCAACCCGGCTCAGCCAATTCCAACTCCCTATCGATGCCCAACTCACCCACGAACCTGCCACAACTTCAAGGTCAAGGAAACTACACTTTATATAACAACAAGCCGCCATCGACAAATTCGCAGCATAACGGAGACGGTATTACGAAACAGCCCAAGATCGTTCTGAGGATGCCGGGGAGTCTTGGTCAAGTGGTCAATGGAAGATGAAGGACCAAAGAAGGCTGGCTTGGCTCGTCTTCGACTGATCCGTTATAGTACCCGGGGGGCGTTCACCTGCTTTCAGTTTGATATTAAACGCAAGCTGTAGAAGATAAGATGGTGCTTGTCTTTGTCTAGCCTAGTTCTTCGTCCTTGTTCACGTTAGTATCGACATGCTTGTGTACCACCTTGTCCCACACCCTCATACACCAATAGCATAAATATGCATGACAGTCGTCGATATTTGTTTGCATTGTTAAGGCAAGCCACAGAATCGGAAGTACGGCTACTTGTCATGATTGTCCGTTATTGACATCTAATGTGTCTATATGCCTATATGCCTCTCCCGAATTGATGCGGTATCCCTTCATGTAGAACAGACCTTCTCTCCAGTTTTCTTCCGCAAAATTCGTAAAAGCCGGATAAGGTCCAGCATCTCTTTTCTGGTCTGCCGTCTTCTCTCTTTCCACGGCGCATAGCAGAATCTCTATTGTGCCCGCTGAATCCAGTATTGCTGCCGAACTGCTGAGCGCACGGCAACGCAGCAAATATCGAGGCGAAGCTCGTGATATTCGAGAACTGGAACTAGGCCAAGCTTCTCATGGCCAGCTCAAACGCTACAAAGGTAGCGCCGTTGGCGAACGGTGATCTAGAAAGACGATGAATTCGAATGTCGTGATCAGCGTGGACCAGACTGCCACCAGGCTCAGGCTGCCAACCACTCCCGACCGCTTTTGGAGCATGAACTTACCTGATCAACGTAGGCGCCAGACCGCCCATGAATCCCTTGACACCTTGAGATCGCCACGTCTTGATGGTACAGTCTATCATACCCTTGTACATCCTCTTCGCGGGGTCCAGCGAGTCAGTCTGGAGCTTCGACTTGACCACGTCGACCGGGTAGATGCTGTTTCCAGGACCGTTGTGATGATGATGACTTGGTCAGCAACATGTACTGCTATAGTCATTAGGCATGGACAAAGTGAAGGGAGAAAAGCGTAATTCCTTGGCGAGAAGAGGAATAGCAAAGAGAAACTCACGAGAACCACAAAGCGAATCCAGCAGCCGCACCGTATGTGACAGCCCAAAGGGGAGACACTTGGTCTCTTGCCAGTCCGGTGGTGCGGAGATGTTTCTGGACAAGAGCTTCGTATGCCATGAAGTAGCACCTGTTAAAGTTATGAGATCACAGGTGGTCCCTGTCAGCAAAGGCTCATCCGAGGATTACTTGGCATAACGAGCGGGGTTTTTTACGTTTTGAACTGTGTATCATGCGAGAGATGACTGGAAGTTGAGAAACTCACCCGTATCCTACTCCATCACGCCACATAGTCGGTACCTGACCCTTGAAGATTCCCTTCAATCCTCCGCCGTTTTTGTACAGTTTCACAGCGCAATCAGCAGGCCCGGCGTAAACGGGAGGGGTCATGGCGGGCTGGGTTTGCAAACCTACGAAATTAACGAGAAGCAGCTTCAGTCAAATAGCGTGCGGCTGCTCCAAGGTTTTCGAATGTTGTACTCACGGATACGGATGTGCTCTACTGGGGTGGACACGACAGTGTTGGCTACGCCAGCGATCGCTCCTGAGGCCCACAGCTCGCCTGTGAAGTTTGAATCAAGGGGGTATCAGCCTCGCCATCTCGTAACCAGATCCTGCAAGTGCCATGCGTGCTCACCGAGATTCAATTCCCGCCCCTTGGCTCGAGCAGCAAAGAATCGTTTGGCCCATTCCAGCGCCCCGAACTGGATTGAAACACAAGCTCCGATGCCCAGTAAAGGGGTCAGAGTACCCTAAGGAAACATGAACGTCAGTCACTGAACCGCTATCACATGCATGCATTATCAGTCATGTTGACTCACCTTGTAGAATCCTGCAGGACCGTCGGCTTTCAGCAACTTGGTAGCACAGTCAAGAGGAGAGGCATAGGTGCCCGGAGGAGCAGTTTGCACTCGTACTTTGACAATATCGAAGGGCTGTGAATTAAGAAACCGAAAACCAGCAGGCACATGTCAGCGACAAGCATCACTGAGCAAAGAACTGAACGAAAAGCCTTCTATCGATCGATCGGACAGGTAGCTAATGCGATGTCGACAGTTGCGGAGCTATGCACTGACCTGACCAACGAGGACCTGAGCTACACCTCCAACTGATCCACCGACGAGATCCTTCTGAGTCTGGGTGAGACGCAAGCCTGCACCAGCGGTAGGAGGTGGTGTGAGGAGCTCTGACATGATCGCTCAGTATAGCTCGTCCCAGTAGACTGCACTTTTGATAGGAGGGCGAAGGTGCAATGGAAATGAGAATGACGCTCGACGATTTTGTGTTCTTTTGATTGCTGTTGATTCGCCGCGGCCATATTGTGGACCCAAAAATTGGAAAATAGCGCGGGGTTTTCGGACTTCAGATTCAGGCACGAAGGAGGACCCGATAATCAAAGCAGCTATAGTAGACCTTGGAGCTTGTTGCATTTGGCACATCGAATGCATGCATCCTGATCCTGATATGCTGGCCTAACGCCTGGGTAATCGAGGCGCATCAGAGAGGCACGAGCATGATCGACAAGGGGAAGACTGCGCCAGATTCGATTGAGTTGTAGACATCAAGAGCCTGTCATTGCATGTCATAGTTCGTAATCTATGTATGTATGTTATGTATACCGGAACCTTCTACGCGACGACAAGGATGCTACAGGGAGATCTGATGTTGCAGATGATGCCGCCCTGTTGATCTGACCAACCAGGGTTCAGAGACAGACAGGGGGCGAGTGATAGTTAAAAGAGCGAATTAATCGTTGGTAAGACCAGACCCGAACGAGACCGAAAAGAACAAAAATCAAGAGGATCTGGATTTCGTTATTTCGTAGATGCTAATTGTTGATTGATATGCGTACAGTGCAGGAGTGTAAATGTGATAAGGCTACAAGATGTGTTTTCCAACAAACGAACGATTCCTCCAAAAAGCCCAAAAGAAGACCTGCCCAACCCAAACAATAACGTGTCAAACGTTATATGTACGTACAACCCGGGACCTGCCTTTTTACATGGCAGTCCATGAAAGAGCCGCCACAGTCTCCTCATCCTCTTCTACTCGGCTTCGAGGCTTTTGACGCCTGTCAGATCGAAGAAGTCGATTGAGGAAACCCTCCTTGATAGGAGCGGCCACAGGTGCAGGCACGGCCTTGGGCTCGTAACCTCGCACAGCGGCGATGGAGCTCGTGGTCATAGACCGAGGCATCGTGTAGTTGCCTGACGAAGGAGTCTCGTAGATGGCAGGCGGCATCTGGATATGCGCGCTCGATACCGATCGACCACCTTGTTTCTGCTTGGCAAGGTGGGCCAGAACAGGAGATGGAGGTGATACCTGTTGAGGTGTGAGAGGCATGTCCTCGGACTCGAGCGATGAGGAGGAGCCGGATCGATCGAGAGGAGGAGCGACGTAAGTCTGAGTGCCTCGGGAAGAGACCCGTCGGTGTCGTCGAGGGGTGGATTGAGCGGGCATTCGGACGGGAGTTGGAGGGGTGTTGGGAAGTTCGGGCGAGGATGAGGAAGCGTAAGGAGAGTCGAAGGTGTATCGGCTGAGGAAGGGCTCGAAGTTGTCGACAATCTCCGATTCGTTGATTGAGAGGTCGTAGTCGAGCAAGTAGAGCAACTGCTTCTCCATCAAGTTGATCTCGGCGATAGAGAACATCTGGGCATACTTGCACCAATGCTTGTTTTTGGGGGACGAGTCGTTGAGGTACTTGGCGGCGACGATCAAGGTAGCGAGGAATACACGGTGTCGAGTGCAGGGCATGCCCTTGGCGACCTTTGGCAATCGATGTCTCAGACGTTCGAGGTAGACAAGGGTAGCGAGAAGGGTTGACACTTGCACATTGGACTGTTCGCAGACAACAGCAACAAAGGTCTCGAGGGAAGGGAGGCCAGGTGCTTGGTAGCCGTCTTTGGCAGGGGTAAGGGGAGGAGACGGGGGGAGAGCGATCTTTGTTGAACAAGCGATCACGGATGACGTTCGATCGGCGAGGAAGTCTAGAAAAGATGATATGTGAGTTAGACGGGCTGACTGTCAGATGATCACAGACTACCACTTACAGACCATCTCCCGAGAGACGTCGGTTCGGATGAGCTCAAGGAGAGCAGGGTTGTGGATACCGCAAACGGACAGCGACGCGGGGTGAGTCCGGTCCTCGAAGCAAGGGGACATGGGTTCGAAGTCGGGGGTACCCGCAGGGTAGAACGACATGGACAATGATGATGACATGATGAGGGGTGTCGAGACTCTAGGTTGATTGGTGGTGCAAAAAGAGGGACCAGGTGTCGATGCGAGCTGACGATGATGATGTTTTATATATGTGAGCCACGACAAGTCGAGGAGGATAGATCGACGCGACCAGTAGGGAGGGAGGGAGGGGTGGAAGAGGTCGGAAAATAAGATTGCTTAGGGGTGATAGAGATGGTGATGATGATTAAGAATGAATGGGATACGGTGAAGCAAGATGAATCGGATGAGGATAGCAGATACAGAAGATGAGAGAGCTGGGCACTTACCTCAGGCTATCTATAAGTAATGCCTCGGAAGTCCAATGCACGCTAGGCCGAAACGATAACGCGTAATCAGAGTCTCGGTGTGCTTGTGTGCTTGACTTTTTTTTTGCTCCTTTTGCTTTCTCGGTCTTCACCAAAGATCCGTCGCGTCAAGCTGCAGGTCTCGTCTCGGATGGATCAGTTTAGTCCCACCAGGGGAATTTCGGGGTTTTTTTTAAAGGTATTGATTAAAATGAGTGGTGAGGTAAGCTAAAAGCAAAAGTCAAATCATCACGTTAGGCCTTGCCTTCACTAGGATGAAATGGGTTTTGGGAGCGGGAGAGAACAAAGCAAAATGGAGGCGTGACTGAGCACGAAGCGAGCCGATCTTTCGACTTCGGAAGGGCAGTCGCGTCTGTGGGTCAATTCGACTGGGATACGGTGCAGCCCAGGCCAAAATATCCTGCCTTCTGCCTTCAGTGGCACACTCAAGCGCGTCTAAACGAGGTCAGCTCCAACCAAGTATCGTGGGGAGGCGCGATAGAGGGAGTGACCGCGATATCAGACTTGTGAGCTACAGGCGGGTGAAGAGTGGAAGCTGGAAGCTTTCGACCACCAAGCGGGAACTGTGGAAGCAAGGTGAACTGTCACGCTGGCTTGCGGGAGTGAGTGCTTCTTCCTTTTGGCGTGCTGGGGTTTGGTGAGTCGGAGATAATCAGAAGCAAACGCTGTCACGGTTCAGGGGTAAGCAACCAGGGAAAGAGAAATTGGAACGTCCGAACCTTAAGGTGACGCCAGCGGCTCTGCGGCTGGTGAAAGAGAGAGAAAAAGTTATCAAAACCCAGATTCCCAGCTGGGGTCTCCAAATACCGTTACGGCACGACACGTCGGCAGAGACCGCGGTGTTGTTAAGAAGATGACACGAAGGCTCTGTCAAAGAGCAAGGAGGCCGGCCGTAATAAGGTAGCTGCGGTGGCGAGGATCATTTGGCGCGCAGGCGGATGAACAATTTCAGGGTTAGCTAGGCATATCTAGGGTTTGAAGATGTTCCGTCTGAAAGCGCTTACGAGACTTTTATGGAGCAAAGGCTGAATAGGAGAACGGGAACCAAGAGGGAAAAGAATGTGAGTTGAACAAGTCGCTGTTGAGATGTGAAGGAACGCGAAATTGAAGTGGGTGGGCGAAGCGAGGGTTTTTAAGCGTGAGCTTTGGCGTTCACATCATTTCGCCCTGGCTGCCATGGCACCTGATCTTTGACGTTCTCTTTGCCTTCCACGCCCTTCCGATGCTACGGCTCGTAGACAGCAGGCGGAAGAAATTTCAGTTTGCCGGTGTGACGCAATCTACCGCGGGTCGCTGGCCGAGCTTAGACTCAAGCACTGGCTGCTCTGCATAGCGGCGGGCAGATAGCAATGAACTTAGGGCGAAACGAAACGAAACGACACGCACTGCAAGGAGATGAGACGGAATCTGAACGTTATCGCCATAAAAGATCCAGCCCCTCTCACAGATCGCAGGGTCGTTTCATGCCAGAAAACCGTATCTGCACGCCGTTGCTTGGCACCTTGGTTCAGATTGAGGTGTTCTGTTTCCCGCTGGAATGCGCTTTCCACGTCACTCACCTTGTTGCAGCCTCGAAGCCGGCCTCTAGGTTCCAGTCCAGGCTGAAATGAGACTAAGCCTGAGCTCCAATCAGATCACGAGCTAAACTATGTGAAAGTTACTTGGACATGCATGTAATCGACTAGTGTTAGACCTGTTCACACGAACGACTAGCACTCTATCGATGATATGAACCCTCAAGTGGTCTGGACTGTCGATGATCTGTACGAGTACCACGGCTGCCGCTTGTTGTCAGCTGAAGTCATGGCGTCTGATGTCACGCCGATACACCTTGCGTATCATCTAGTATGTCTATGGCCTAGTAACGCCTTGAACGGGACACGAGCTACAACGATCGTCCATCGAAATCAGTCGCGAGGGGCATGCTGGGATCGGGTTGATGTGCTTCCTCTTGTTGTCGTCTTAAACTCCCAGGCTGAGATGCTATCACTCCACCAAACACTGATCTGATGCTACATCACAGGCAATCGATCGACGATCGTATCTCGCCATCACAGGGAGGTGTACTGCATGATGTCCGAGGAATGCCAGCGCTGCTTTGTTGCTTACAGCTCATTCTGACGGGTCAATGAACGTGACGCGTCGATCAGGTCCGTTAAGCCATACTTCCTACGACCACTGTTTTTTTCCTGAGAAGAGAGAAAAAGAAACGCCCGCAAAACCACACTAAGCCCCTTGCAGATGGGCCTTTCCATACTTGTCAGGGTTCTGGTTGATACGATATCTCCGAAGATGATCATGGGTTGGGTCAATGGGCGTGACTCTCTCTGGAGGGGGGAAACGCGTATCATCTCGTAAACCGTTGCAACCTGATTTGCAGACCAAACGCGTTTGAGGTTGAATTTATAACGGAAAATCATCGTTGCGCAGTAATTGTAACTTTATCACTTCCGTCCCGCCTTTTACATCATCAACTATCGATCTTGTCCGCGGGACCGCATTTCTCGGGCTCATCAACAGCAAGTACGTGCTCTATGTTGGAAAAATGTACTTGCATCTGTGCCAGGGTGCTCCGAGTTAGGGCTTTGTCGAGCTCTCCTGCTAAGGCTCCCAAGTCACGAAGGATATTTCTGTCAGAACCACATGTCGACCTGCTCGATATTTTCAAGCCTGGATCGCAAACCTTTGCCTGCTCGGTTCCGTCTTTATCTGAACGAGAAGATTAAGCTTCTCATCGATCCCACTCCGACCTCAGATTATATTGAAGGGCGATCCTCGATATTGCGATCATGTGTGAGACTCCTCGCAGCCTTTAACATTCACCCAATTTGGATGATATCATGCAAGGCGTCGTGGACCTCGGAAAACAAACAGGCGTTGGGAGGAATCGTACCCAATCTTACGGTATCTCTGCGGGTGACTTTGCGGCAGCATCGAAATTTGGGTCAAAACGCGTCGTGCGTTGTTGACCGCCGAACAACGCACCTCACACAATCTGTTTTGTGAGCTCAAAATGATACTTTTCCGGGTGACCGTGCTGATGTCACGCTCGGAGCGGAGTATCACCGAATTGTCCTTCAACAACGATCGTCTGATTTTCCTGCCAGGTGCGAAAACACATGACGCCGTGCCACGACATGTTCCCAAAATGTGCCGAGCCAACCGTGTTGCCTTCTTCTCAGGCTGCCATGAGGTCGATGTATCCCATATACCTTTACAATAATCAAACCACGTGATGTAAATGGACCAGAGCCATGATTCACCGTCCGGCGTATCGCGGATTGATGTCCTATATACTCGACAATGTGCGAGTTGACTTAGGTGCGGATGATGGCGTAGGTGCTGCCTCGGAGGGGAATCTGGATAGGTTCACATGTTTCCTCACCGGGACCTCTGCGACAGTACGACCCGACCGCATGAATGTCGCTCGACTTGTCAACCGCTGGGCAATCGTGCAGCTGCCCACTACTGGGTCAGCATAGATGTTGGACCTTCGTTACATTCACGAGCCCGTTCACATGGCTGCTGACTGTAGGTTTGTTCGCAGCCGGGCGGACCGCCGGACCAGACGACTGACCGCCTCGAGGTGGGTCGCGCTCGCTTTGGTAGGTCTTCATGAGCCATCGCTCTTGCGAGCCCACATGTTCTCTTTGAACGGTTTGAACGTTTTAAGTGATAATGTCGAGATGCCTCATGAATCCGGTAACTGTACCAGAACATCTACCCACCGGATAAACCATGCATGTGTTTTATCAAAGGGCCCATGAGAAAGTTGACTCGTCCCAAAGCCGCCGGCCCGACGTCGAATTAGAAACCCATGACCACGAGCTTGCAGTGCGAGTGGAACCTATCCACCCACCCGGCTACGGTTAAACTGACCATTCATCCTCGTTTGGATCAATGATTCGCACGGCCATGTATCGACTTCACACCATTCGAAGAAATAAAATGTATGACTTCGAAAATCCAAGTTGCTTCTAGAAGGATAAGCTGGTAGTAACTGGACCAAGCATAGCATAGCTTACGTGCACTCTACACATGCCAAGAGCCAAGACAGCGGCGGTTGCCGGAACGATCGGTCCGCCGATTTCAAACGATTAGTTCCCGCAAAATAGCTGGGACTTCTGGATCCATCCTCGCTTCTCAAGGATGTTTTCTTCCCACATACGGATATGACAGTGCCAATATCAGCAGGTCAATCTCGATCAGGGGCAGCCAAAGACTACGTGCTCTCGTTATAGAGGTACCAGATGGATACTTGAAGAAGTGGCAGCAAGGAGCGGCTGAATCAACAAAGTCTTGGCATTCGACTTGGCATTTCGATCGTAAGTTGATACAGGCCTCGGTCAGCGCTGGACTAGAATATCCAGTTCAGCAGCCGCCAACGTGTACGGCAACCTATCCATCGGTTGATAGGACTCCCTTCCTGACTGGCGGCAATTGGAGGCATGTCGCAACGACAGCACTGCACTACATACTAGCGTCCTCGCTTGAACGATGCAGGACGAGGTCGTCATGTCTATCAGCGACATGAAAATGGATACTCTGCTTGGCATAACTCAGTGTATGTCCAACTGACGGCTTCTTGACGCGGGGCCATGAGTAGGGGACTGGGTCTCCACTTGGACCCTCATCCACCCCGCAATGCATACTGAAGAATGTATAAAGGCCCTGTAGGACAGGGCTTCGATCGGGGTCATTCTTCCCATCGATAACGCTAAGGACGACCCGGGAGAACAGCTCGAACATTACACAAGCATGTCGCCAACGCAGACTAATGACTCGTACGTCATCAGCGATGACTTCAAGGAGGATATCCAGCATGTAGAGGATCCCGAAGCTGGTCTCGAAAAGAAGACCGAAAGAGATGTCGAGTACGATGCTCAGGAAGGCGGAGTCGAGTCTCACAAGGGCATGAGAAGGCTTCTACGAAGAAACCCCTCTTATGAATTCATCCGAGAGGTCGCAATCGCAGACGCCGAACCTCTTGACAAGCCTCAGGTCAAACGAGTGAGTACACGACGAGATACATACAATACGTGCCGGCGAATGCTGCACGGATGGTCAGCTGATATAACATGTCATACACAGCTCGAAAAGCGGCTCTGGCTCATGATCGTGCCCGCCCTGTGTATTGACTACATCTTCTACTACATTGACAAGACGTGAGTGACTACTTGTATGAATCACGGCTGACATTATAGTACCTTGTCGTACGCTGCTCTCTTTGGCATCCGAAAAGACCTCAAACTTGTCGGCACAAACTACTCCACACTCTCGTCCATCTTCTACGTCGGTTGGCTTCTTTGGGCTCTTCCCGGTAACCTCTTGATGGCTAAATTCCCTCTGTCCAAGTACTTGGGTATTAACGTAAGCTTGTGATCTCAGAGGATAGGGAATGCAGATCTGACTCTTCGCACAGATCTTCCTCTGGGGTGTCTTCTTGATGGCTCAAGGTGGCGCCAACGACTTCAAAGACATGTTGATCCTCCGACTGATCTCTGGCGCGTTTGAGGCAGTTGCCAAACCTGGTTTCAGTGAGTTCTCTCCACCGCACACCTGAACCCCTCCGCTGACACCTTCACCATGTACGCAGTGGCTATCACTGCGATGTGGTTCACTCGGCTCCAGCAGCCCATTGTCATCGGAACCTGGTACGCCTCGCAGGGCGTTGGCATCGGATTGGGAGGTCTGATCGGTTACGGCATTGGTCAGATCCAAGGCAGCATCGCTGCCTGGAGATTCGAGTTTATCATCATCGGTGCTGCCTGCGCCGCCTGGGGTATCGCTATGGCCTACATCATCCCGGACAGCCCTTACACATGCAAGCGATTCACCCGATCCGAGAAGATCGTTATCATGTCTCGAAAGCGAGATGATTACCATGCGGTCGAGAAACGACAGCTCAAGTGGGACCAGGTATGTTGCCTGGCACCGATAAGTTCTGTTGAACGTGGTGTCTGATTGACGGTATTACTGTGTATGTAGATCAAAGAATCGGCTCTTGATGTCCGAACGTACCTCTTCTTCCTCTTGGGCCTTACAGCCAACATTCCCAACGGTGGTACTTCCAACTTCGGCACACTGATGACTCGTGGCTTTGGCTTTGTGAGTGTACTTCGATCAGGCTGGTCTTTGGCAAGGAATGGATTATGAATGCAATGCTGACAATGCCTTCAATCTTAGAATACGCTCAATACCACCTTGCTGCAGATCCCTTACGGCCTGAGTCAGACCTTGTTCATGTAGGTTCGCTCGCACTTTACAGGTGATTTTAAGGATACATTGACTGATAAACCAAAAACTACAGCTGCGCTTCCATCTACGTAAACCATAAGACCCACCACCTCAACATTCGAACCTATCTTATGGCCGGCATCCTTCTCTTCACCGTTGCGGGTTTCGCCATGATGGCTTACGGAACGAACCAGGGTACCAAGCTTCTCGGCTATTGTGAGTGATCGTGGATACCGAACTATCTCACATTCCATCATTGACTGACCTGCGCAATCCACAGACTTCACCGGTGCCTCAAACGCCACCTTCTCCCTCTCGCTCTCCCTTGTCACCGGAAACGTTGGAGGAAACACCAAGAAGATGATCGCCTCCGCTATGGTCTTCATCGGTGTGGGTCTCGGTAATGTCATCGGCCCTTACGCATTCTTTGAATCTCAGGCGCCTCACTATACCACGGGTGTCATCGTTTGCATGATCTCTCGAATCGCCGAAATTGTAGTCATCCTTGTTCTTCGAATGGCCTTCGCCATTCCTAACAGGAGAAGAGACAAGATGTTTGCTGGGGGCGACGAACGATACGACCCCAGCGTCATCACCTACGAAGATATGTCTGATAAGCAGAACTTGCATTTCCGCTATCTCAGTGAGTCTCTGGTCTTTGTTCAGTACGAAACAAAGTTCGCATGCTGATCTGACCCATCACACCCAGTCTAAGCAAATTGCTGTCGCGGGCGCCTTGAGACGATGGGTGCAGGTACATGCTCTCTTGTCTGGTTTCTCTATTTTCGGGGTGTTTATGTGGACTGGACCGGAATTTGTAAGTATAAATGGTCTCCTGTAAGCCTCTGTAACCGGTAAAAGGGAGAAATATCGATAAATAAACTTTGAACAATGGTAGAAATGCAGTTATTTATGTATGTATGTTTGTATTTATGATATATGAATGTATGCTCGTTCTCTCTGTATGACCCATGAGTTGGAACTGTTACCCGATCGTCCTGGCTTCGAATCAAGGACTTGAGCCGGGATTTGCTTCATGGAGCCTGGCCGTGGCAAAGTGTTTCCATCGTCAGATAAGTATTCAGCTTGCGCTGCTGGGCGTCTTTGCCGTATCAATATCGGGAACGGTCCCCGCTTCCTTTTCCATCACTAGCGCCTGTTTTTTGGCGGCGGGATCTGGATCTGGTCGGGCGCGTTGAGCGTACTTCAGGTTGAGGGAGGCCTTCACAGGACTGGTAGAATTGAAAATCTGCAGGGATGCCATTGTTTGTGGTCAGCTTGGAGCGATCATACTTTATCAGTATAACACGTACTTCGTCTAGCTCTTCCACTGCGACAAAACATCGTTCAGCACGAGCCTGTGACTGGGGCGAAGGCTGTATAACTCACACGTCCTCCCCTTGGTCTCGACAGCCACGAAAAAGTATATAGCACTTTGAGCAAGATCCGAGCATATCCAGGGGAAGTAAGTCCACCATCCGATCTGAAATCAACGCTTCTGTATCAGTGAGTGTCTATTCACCGCCGCGAGAATTGGATCTCACCTTTTCGAGTGCTGTCGTCGTTTACGATCATTCAGCATATTGTGTCAGCGATAAGCAACACCGGACTATTTGGATATAATTTCAACTTCAACTTTGTCGACTTACCGATAGGAGTGGTCAGTTGTGCAAGCACAGCTGCGATTGCGTCGGAAGCTCAGCACGATTCGTAGACTGGGGAGAACAGGGACGCGGTGGTAGCTTACAAGCGGCATTCAGAGAAAGGACCATCAAGCCCAATCCTGTACTTCGCTGCTCCATGCCCAATACCTCTGGCGCATAGGTCGAGAACAGTGGGATGTAAGTCCAGCAGAAAGCAACGTAGAATAGGATTAGGCACGCCATGGTTCCCTTCGAGGCTGCGTCGTTGTAATCAACCACGACAGTGGTTGTGGCCCCTTTCAGAGATATGGCGGAGCATGCCATTGTGAGTGCGAGGAATATAGCGCATAAGAATGTGCCCCAAACAAGCATCGGTCGGCGTCCTAAACGGTCAGAACACCAAGTCCCGACGACGGCAGACACAAGACCGATCATTGTCGGTATAAGGCTACAGTATAACATCACAGCAACGGTCAGTAACCTTGCAGATCCCCACTCATCGCGGAGATGAACTTATACTCACGTCATGATGAGCTGCTGTCTGACGCTTGTCATGCCGACTAACATGCGACATTGCAGTTTGTCAGCGTAAGAAGAGTGCTCCGAAATGTCTGCTTGCCTTTACGGGGAGCAAATACGAGTACTGACCTTGTCTGTATAAACTAGGAGCCTAGTTACATATCCTGTCAGCAAGCGCACGACCTTTCTGGACATGAGCTGGGAGGTAGCACTCACGTATATCATCCTAACAGCCATGATACATTCGTCAGCACGCCCCGCTCCGGACCGCCAGATCCGCATCTAAGGACATCGGCCCTCGCATAGCTTGGTCGACACTCACAAGCAATTTCCGACAAGCTAAGCGGGTAGAATGGAAAGCAATGATCAGTGTACATGTAGCATTCCCTCGATGCCGTAGTAGTGGGTCTAATTCATCTCACCTGGCCACCTCCGCCAATCAGAAGCGCAAGACCTAATCGATATCTCTTGGCCCTGGTATTTGCTAGACTAGAATAGTCCCACATCTCCTTCGGCGCTACCTGCAGTGAAGCCGCAATTTGAGCGATTTCTTTCGCCACCAACGAAGTGTGGTTGCCGTTGCCATGATATTTTGCTAGAATTGCCCGAGCTTGCTCGCCTCTTCCATGCGCATATAGCCTGTAGCATCCGATCAGCATACACTGCATCCGACCTGCCTTCAATACGAATAAGCGTGTTACACCGATAGCTCACCATCTGGGCGACTCGGGAAGCAGCATCACGGTTGAGGCCATGATGGTACTTGTTGAACCGTCAGCTACAAGAGCCGCCCGACTTAGTGCGCCCTCACGTCACAACTTACGGACAGACTAGTTGGCTGCATTATGGGTGACAGCTCAAACGTTAACAAATCTCGCTCAGTATAACTGGCAGTAGTTGCCACTAGATGTCACTTACAGGACCAATGGTAGACGCCATGACCATTCGGAATCGATGTCGTTTGTCAAGATACCCACAACGGTCGCTGTCGCACTGCCCAATACTGTGCCTTTCGTGTTAGTACAGGATTGTTCGTGCACATTCGTCGGATTGGCGCAATCCTCATGGCCACTCACGGACAAAACTATATGATTGTCGTTAGCATCGAGAACATGGAGTAAAGGCATGAATATGAGATGCAAACTTACCAATTGAAAAGCCCTTTGATTGTGACAATAAGGATGAATTAGCCTGTGTCATCAATCGAAAGTGGCTGGCGAACTTACCTGCTAAGAATCCTCGGTTCAGGGGTGGAGCCAGTTCTGCGATGTAAGGTGGTGCAGCTAGACCACAATGATCCGAGTCAGTACAATAACGAGCCCGTCGAGATCAGGGACAATTACGGCCAGTTCGCCAAAAGATGTTGTCAACTGACCAGGCTGCATCCACCCTACCGCAGCACCAAGGACGAAACGTCCGGCCAGCAGCATTCCATAGCTTTTGGTGAAAGCCATCAAGCATGTGCCAAGAATGAACATCAAAGATGCTACAAGGGGCACAGCGAGTGAATTCGAGATGAGCGGGGCTGTATAACTTCCCATAATTTGACGCAAGACTTAACCTACAAATGAGCATGCCACCTCTTCGGCCAAACTTGTCTGCCTGCCTCAAGTCATCAGCATTGCAGCATGTGCCTGCAATACCAGCAGAGTACTCAGGCTTGCACCTACGAAGATTGGGCCAAGCCAGAAGGTTGCGCAAGCGGCGATTGGCCACATCGAGAAGACGAGCTGCAATTCAGTGCCATTTGTGACCAACAGTCAGATTATGCCTTCATCTCTGTACTTGAACTCGGTCAGCAGACATCCTAAACTCACTCCAGTAGAAACCTGTAATGTTGTTGTCCCCATTAGCGAAACTCCGAAGGGTGACGTATTGTGTTCCTGGGGTTTTCCCCATTTTACTTACCCCGCCACTGCCGAAATCGAAATACTGTTGAAACTGATTCATCGCGCTGTGAAGGAAGTCGCTTGTCTCAGCAGGGATCCAGTGGTTCGTTGTATCATACGCCTCGAGACAGACTCACTTGATAGCGGTCAATGATCCTATCCCATAGCTGTGTATGTCGAAATGCCACTCCATTAGCCTCTGATGTTGCACTTGCTCGTCTGCCCTTGCCCCGCTCAATGCGCAGAGCAAGTGACTCACCCAGCCATGAACGTCGCGAGGAGGGCCACAGACCATACTCCATAGAGTTTGACCATCCCCTTGGAGAGAAGATGGACATCTTGCATCGAACACTCAGCTCTGCGATCTCTGTCCTCACGGACCATGGGGGTGAGGGTATGCTCACGATCTTCAGTGCCATTCGCGATGTCCCAAAACTCTTTTTGGCTCGGACCTTCGACTAGCGTGTGTGTTGGCGATGGGAAGGTGGACTCAATGTGAGGGCTTGGTGTTGTTCCCCCAGTATTGGTATCTGGTGCAGGGTCATGTGATTTCTCCAGAGTCATGGTATGCGAGTTTCTCTTGATATGAGGTTGGTTTGTATGAGTTGGCAATGGGTGGTAGCGAAAAGGAGATTCGAACGATATTCTAGCTTACAGTAAATCTATATATGATCTTGTGTGTGATGGGGTGTGTTCTAGATCCTCATGGGTATAGTCGACCGAGGGGATAAGAAGCTCGCTCAATGGTACATACAAAGGATTGTCACTATCCGTCGTGTCAACTTGGGACTTGGGAAAATCCGGATCGACAACAAGACCCAAAGAAGAAATACGAGACATGAAAGGAACGCGATTGTCCAGACGACCACACTTCCCGTTAGTCTAGACACATACTCGAGTCCCATTAGTACTTTTCCTTCCTTTCATGGTACTCGAGTACCGGTGTATGTTGATACTCTGCATCTAGCGCAGGACATTCGATCAAATATGATTGGGTTCGAACCTCCTTTCATCTTGATCTCGGCCATCAAACCCGTTCATAGCTTGGACGATCAAATACTCGCTCGGTCCGAATCCTTCGGATCAGGAACAGGGTGAATAGGTACTGTACGAATAGTCGGTTGCCACTCTGCCACAGTATCCGTCAGCACCATCACCATCACCATCACCATCACCATCATTGTCAAAGCGACCGCCACCATCACAATCAGTTTCAAACAGCCCTGCATGTCCCCTCGTCTCCGACTCTAAAAGCCTTTCGGGTCGGCTCTTGTCCATGTCTTGATGCATTGTTCACTTCAATCGGACGGACAATCAATCAACCAGTCAACCAATCAGGCTATTCATCAATCATACAAACTCAAATCTCCCTTCCCCGCTTGTTAATAATCTTCGAGCATTGGCGGTCCCTACGACCCTCTCCACTCTCAGGGCATCAAATCTAGAAAACAGGGTTCTACTGCTCACTTCCGCCTCGTCCACCTCGACTTCATCCTTGCCCTTTGATCCCATGAATGGCGTAGCCATAAATTCGGAATAGAACTGAGCGTGATCAGGCAACGAGTAAAACACTATCGTCTTAGCTCCTCGGATCTTGTACCGTCGGTAGAAGTGGAATCGCTCCGTGACGATCAAAAACGATTTCTTGCCCTTAAAGAATAGAGTTCTCGCTCGACCGATCTCGGAATTGGACGAGTATTCGGAAATCGCGGCAAAGGTTACTTGATCGGTTTTCCGGAGATGATTGACCACTCGCACAAAGTCAAAATATGATGGAACGACAATCAGGGTGTTTTGACGAGAGATAGCGGAACGTAGAAGTGCAGGGAGAGTCTGTGATCCGGCAGATGACCATATTAGCTATTGCAATTCCGAGGTAGAGCCTTCTCCAGCTGACTTACCTTCTTCGTGAACCATTCCAACCGCGCATCGACCTCGCCAACAGCAGCCTCTCCGCTTAAGCCCTTGGGTCCATCGAGATCGATACGCTCAAACACCTGTCTGACACCTGACCTCACTTGGTCTAGAACACCGTTGTAGTTGACTGCATCCGATCGGATCTTGCCTTGCAGATTGTGACAGTGCCTGTTGAATAATGCTCGAGCTTCAGGCGTATCATATCGTGAGAGGATGACCGTTTGACGGATATATTGAGCTCTGCGTTACAAACGACGTAAGCTATATCCAAGAGCCATAGTGACCAGACTTGGGCTCACTGAGATTCGAGATACCACGGCTTGACTCGAGAGAAGTCACATCCGTGAGGACTCTTGGGGATCTTATTCATATTGTTGAAGATGAACTAAAATTTTCGCGGTTAGCAGGTTCTACAATTGTACCTGTCAACGGATAACTCACCTGAACATGCTCCCAATTCTGCATCTGCATAACGTCGACTCCGTCCACCAGAGCGACCTCGATACTGCTCAGCAGATCCGTGCTATCCTCCCGCTCGGCAGCCATCTTGAACCCTAGCGGACTGGAAATAAGGATATCGCAGTCGAGCAATTTCTCCTCGTTTGCAGGCATCATCACTACTCTCCAAGCCTTTCTAGTTATCTTGATACCAATCCTAAAGTTATCATCGCTGTTCCCTCTGAAATTGACTAGATGGTCGACAGGGAAGTCAGCAGAGGCAGAGGTTGAGGCGAGTGGGTCTGCCTCGTCTTCCGGTAATGAAAAGGATGAATTGAATGGCCGTTGGTTCTCGATTTGGGTACCGGCAGGAGCGAGCGGGAAAAGGTGGGTCTTGAGGTAATGCAGGGCGAGGGAACGCAGAGGAAGAAGAAGGAGTACTTTTGGTCGGGTGAAGGACTGATCTCGAGGTGGCTCAGAAATGGAAGTGGGAGCATCACCAGATGCAGCGTGGGCGAGCTTTTCGTTGTTCCGAATAATCTTTCGTCGGGTCCTGCACAACGTGAGCAAAGGGTCAGTGAACAGGTCACGAGGGCAGGTGGTTGCGTACGCTGTACACTCACTTCAGGACATGATTGAGAGCATGAACAACAGCCGCTTTCCGCATAGCTTCCTTTTGCTCGCCGATCAATTGACTCTCGCTTCCATCTGCTTCACCGTCCAGCGAGTGGAGGTAGAAATCCTTGTACGTCCCGAGATGGGCAAGGGACGTCGAGACAAGCGGAGACGATGATGAATTCTTGAGCGAAGAAGCAAGGGAAGGTGTGATCTACGGTCATGACGCACAAGCTATCATCAGCTCTGACTTCTACGACCTAGGACAAACCTTGGCCATAAGGATGCTCTGTCAAGGACAGAGAGAGGTCCGCACTCACCCTAGTTTTCAGTTCTCCAGGCGAACTCGAGCTCGCGCTGCCCGCTTGTAGCTCCACAACGCGCCCGAAGCCTTTCAAGCTCATCCGCTCAGCCTTCCACTGGTTCTCCTCCGCAGCGGCCACAGCCTCTGTCGTCAAGATAGGCGGCGTTGCGCCGAAGTGGACGTTGAAGAGATCAGAGTTGGCTGAGAGGAAACAATGAGATTATGTGATTCAGCGGTTGCGTATGCGGACCGTGAATAGCAACGCCGCAGAGGTTGATTAGCAACTCACCTGATGTCGAGGATTCCCCTTCATCGTCCGAGTCCCCTTCATCGAATACGGCATCTTCATCCCCAATCGCATTCGCATCTCCATCCACGGCGCCATCACCAGACACCTGCTTGTGATCTCCTCCATTAATGGTCCCATTTTGATCCTTTTTAGCCTTTCCTTTGCCTTTCTTCCCATACGTACTTCCACTAGGACCAACCTCCCCACCGAAAACAACACTCTTCCTCCTTTTCTTAACAGCTGATCCCTCAGCAGCTCCGGCTCCAGTCGCACTATCGCTGTCCACCCCGCTCGAGGAAGCTCGAAGGAGGCTCGGGGATCCTCTATGTCCGCCCGGAAGGTCGAGCTCACGAGGCCGTTTCACGGCTGAGACGTTGAGAAGCGTGAGCAGCTTGATCTCCATCGCTGTGCTCATGTTGCCGACGTATGTTTAGTTTTTATAAATTAGTCGTCTCTCATTCCAGACATAAAGAAAGATAGATGTGGTATGGGTATATCACGCGTTCTTGGGCGGCCAGATGTCAATTTCTGGCTGGCTTTTGTGCAGAGGAAAATGGAAATTTAGCATCCGTGCCTTGGAAGCCACGTGACATACACGATTTTAACAGATTTGGGTGGCAAATATCCATGATATCTCCCACAAATGACATGCATGACGAGATATATATATATCTCTGTCCATGATATATCGTACAACCTCTATACATATATATACATCATCGCGGTTCACTGCTTCCGTTCCGTTGGCTGATGAGGTCACGTAGAACCCAGAAGATAGAATTGATTGTCATAGGTTACTCATAAAGGGTCATTATTCACATAATTATCGTTTTTCTCGGCAGGTCTGTTCTCTCTCAACCATGGTCTCACTTATGTCTCCAAAATGCTCGTACCTCACCTATGTAGGGTTCATTCCCGCAAGCTGGATGAGCTCCTGCGAGAAACACCAAGCGAAGGTGGTGAGGGGTCTGTGCCAGATTCGATCAGTAGAAATCAGCTTCCTTATAAGGGTACTAGTAATCTAGGAGGGGACAAGCCCTCGAAGCAATGGCCTACTCACCTCGGTCGCAAATCGTCCCCTGCCACCTCAAGATCGCTGTCTAGGCCATACCCATCCCATGCACCAGCAGATCTCTGTCTTTCCCATTCTTCGACGTAATCCTTTTCGTACGTAAGCGAATAGGCGTGTCGAGCGACCAGCTGCGCCGGAGTGAGCCGTGTCTTAAACTCGATATTGGCCACAACCTCCATCGCGAATGCTCTTGCTTCCGCCACATGGATGTTGTAAGCATCTCGCAGAGGTTCCTGTGAGATACAATTAGCCTTGATGTCCCTATCGATAGCTGACACGAACTTTGATAAATGTCACTCACATTGAGGTTTTGATCCCTCGCCCTCTTCCTTCGCTTGTTCTTGATAGCAATACCAGAAGGGATCTCCGGCTCATACACTCGATATCTGGCGGTACACTCAGCGAAAAGGTAGCTCGCTATAAGACGCAAAAATACTCACCGACGCATGTCGTACTGTATGGCCCTTTCGAAATGAGCTTTGACCGGCTTTAGCCTGTCAATGAGGCTTTGATGTATGGGATATCGAGTGATCAGAGGGTCCGTTGGGTAGTTTAGAGTTCGGATATCGCTCGGGGAGAAATGCGGATCAGGTTGGACCTGACGTGGTGTCAGCTGACTTCGCTGAAACAGGCTTGATAGGCGACTCACGATTCTGAATATCTGGCCTAATACCTTATTACTCGTATACGTATTTTTGACATCATCCTGTTCGTGGATACGTCAATATTCGTGTGTGCAATCAGGTACTACAAGCAACATACCTTGTCCATGAAGTCTGGCCATTGCCTCGGTCGAATCCTATAGTCCAACTCGGCAGGGATGCCAGCTACCAGGAGGGTCAATAGCAAACATACACAGCCAACGACGACTAGTGACCTACTCTTGGCGAAATCGACACTGGCGGTGATGCGATTAGCTAATTAGTACGCAGTCTAAATTGCATTCCGCTCAACGGGAACCATCATCACTCACGCCGTCTGTAACAGAGATCAATCAGCTTAATGCATGTGAAGGCAGAGGGCATCACAGGAGACTAGACTTACAGAATGGACTTCAGAGAGGTGAAGACATTGCGGATCGAAGGGGCCTCTTTCGCATGCATCGGATAAGGCCAGGTGGGTATTGTCGACCTGGCCCAGTACATCGTTCTATCGCTGTCATTAGCAGCGGATCTCGGATTAATTGGTGTGCTGGCGAATCGACTCACCAATATGTAAGATACAAAATTCTGTGTGTAGGAGCGTAGTCGCAGCTAACATCAGCGTCGCTCACTTTGCTGGTGGAATGGTAGAATCGAAAATCACCTCATTAAGATGCGACTGTGTCACCTTGTCCACTTTGATGGGTGTTGGCGCGTCATAGCTCATTGGAGCATATACGTTAAGTGTTCTGACGAACCGTTGGTCCCAGATCAGGGTATAATCTGAAACAGGACGTCAGTATCGCCGAAGTGGGATCGCGGGTCCTGCAGCACTCACCGTCACCGTCAAGATCACCTCCACCCAGCCTAATTCACACCATCAGCACAACTCCTACGGTTCACGGAACATCAACTCCACTCACATGCTAGGAAGATCACGCTCGCCTCGAACGCTGAAGACAATAACGTTCTTGAGGTGTCGTAGCTCGGGGCGGTCCACAGCTCGGACCCGTCGGACATCACCTACAAATCGTCAATCTCCAGCTTGTGACGACTTCATTCAGTTACCAAAGACGCTTACCCGGATGCACTGTAGTGAGCGTTTTTGTCAGCCAAGGGAGGTACATGTACACGGGCACAACCGACACTCACGGGCAGGAGCACGACAGATCAACACGTCGTTGAGAACGATACGGGGAGGTGTATTCTCGTCTTCTTGAAATTGGCAGAACAGCTCGCCCTCTTGCAGTGTCCCGGTCTCATCAGCGATACCTATGAACCGTACAAGGTCAGTACCGGACACAGTTAGGTCGTGCGACTTTACTTACCGATCAAGAACACTCCTCCAGGAAGCTTGACCCTCGCTCGCCATTTGAGATCTTGCAAAGCCCTGCACTCGATGATCTCGGCAACATCAAGTACCAAGGGATTATGGTTGAACCCCGCTTTGATGAGCTGGCCAAGGGGGAACTAAGATGATTCTGATATCAGCGACACACAGTCGTTAGTGGCCGAAAATCATATACTTACATCAGTGCATACACCGATCAGGGAGTGATCGTCCTTGGTCATCTGGCCCTGCTTGACTCGGTCTCGCAGACCCTTGATGTGCGACACAGCGTTCTCGAATATCTCAATCATGAGCTCGGTTGGAACCCCGTTCGCGCACATGATGTTGATGAACTGCCTGTTGAGGAAAGCTACTTGGTATTTCGCGATCTGGAATAAACCATACCATAAGCGTCTGTTTGCGTTTTCTTACCGTGTCAAACCTGACTTACTCTAACAACATTCAAATCTGACAACCTGCTCTCAAACTTGATCAAAGATGGTCGAAGGCGAACCTCGTGGGTTTTGCACATCTTTGGCCAGTCCGCGAGGACACCCTTGGCGCCTCTGGATACGGAGCTTGATCAGGATAACACCACATTACGCTCGCACGAGTGCCCACTCACCCTAGACGGAACTGTATGGCTGACGGAGTAGCGTTCAAACCGCGCCTTTCTCCCAACGCATATGCCGCCTGTCGCAGAACGTCGGATCCAGCCATGGCGACCCCATCGGTGAACGTCCGACCATTGCGCTCGACATCCCGTAGCTGCGGGCCGATCGTGATGTTCATATCGACGCTACGAGTGGTGCTGAACGGCTGGAAACGTAAAGAGAACAGATCAGTTACAGCAATATGTCTCGCCCCTAAAGTCGTCCGAAGCCCGGCCACTGACCAGTCCCATTCGGGCTGAATGTTTGGCCACGACAGTCTCGGCGACATTGCCCATCCATTCTCGAAGCAGCAATCCATCTATGACTCGATTATTGATGAACCAGATGGCATGCTCCCTTGGCGCCAGTCAGCTTTCAGCTGGCGTGGAACCTTGATTGATTGAGTTTACTTACTTCTGCTGTGAGGCAGATGAGGCTACCGGGTGGAAGGTCTGACCGCCGATGACTAGGCCATGCTGAAGTGCGCGTCTTACTCGAGCCATGGTTCCCACATCTGGTCGCAGGTTATCCGCCTGCTTCACCTTGTCACCTGCCTAAAGACTCGTACGTTAACAATACAATAAAGCTGACACATGCTTGCGCGTCGGCTGAGCGATCAACTCACAAACAGCCTGTCCTCTTCATCTGCGAATTGCACCCGTACGATGGCGTCGATGCGATCCTTGTACTTTCTCGTCACACTGTTCTGGGGCTCCTGTTGAGGTGGACCGACCAGTACCCGAGTTGGGGTTACTAGAACTGTACGTATCAAAACGAGGTGAGAGAGTTTCGGGATTTCTTTCCTCCTGAGGTACGAGGCCGTTTCTGAAGGATGACAGTCAGCCGGACGACTTGCAACTAAGGGGCATTAGTGCTTACTCTGTACTACGACAGCGACGTTCCGGATCCGCTCCTGGTTATACAGAGCCTCCAGAATTCTGTCTTGGAAGATAGGAGCTACAGCATGTTTCTGCAATGCAGTCAGAAGGGGCCCGATGTCCACTGGCCGTACAATTCCGTGGGCAATCAAACCCTCGATCAGAGTACGCGCTGAGAACCGTATCTGCGACAAGATGGGAACCCCATACAGCTGTTGATACTTCGCATTGTCGACCTTGACTACTTCCCATCTGGCGGCCTGACTAATGTTGGACATGAGATCCAGCTCGGGGTCGTTCTCGGCAAGAGCTCTGATTCGCTCGATGCAGCCGCGAAGTCGTCCATACTGATGATTGTTCATGTTGAACACCCAGCGGTAGGTATTCCAGAATGTGGGCTAGGTTATGCGCATTAGTCTATTTGGACACGAAGAGTGTCATCCAGGAATCAGTATCACTCACGAAAGCGCAGGGTCCCTCTGGGATAGCTTTGATCGGGCCTGCATCTCGCTCGGCCTGGAGACATTTCCATCAGCACGCGTGCAAATGAACGATTGAAAGAGTTCAGGCTAGCTTACCACACCACTGATGGCGAAGTCCATGGCAGTAGCTCTACGTCGAAATGGCTCGTCCTTTCGTACACCTCGAAGCTTGTCATGCGCTTCGAAAAGCATACGGAACTTCGGGGGCCTCCGACAGCTGACGGTGACGGTGACTTTCGAGATACCGTTCTCGTATTCCCTAGTTACGTAGATGCCGTGAGAGGTGATATCGTCGAAAGAAAGCTCGGCGTCAAGGGGGTTCAAAGCAGGGGGTAGATGCTGTGCAGGCAACAACATTTCCGCTCTAATCATAAGAGCCTCCCGCTTGAAGTCGAATGCGATGTAGGATCTATGATGACCATCTAGGCTGTTGGGATCGGGACCTTTTCTACAGCCTGCACCTAAGATCTGCAGTCCAGAATCTCTCACGTCAGCTTCCCAGGAAGTTTCGGATAATTGAGATATACACGCTCACTTGGGTGAAGGTCCGGTACGTCAAGCTCCCCATAGCAACAGCTTCGGGCCAGAACTGAAACTCCGAAACATCATTGGATGGTCTAGGATTGGCTGATTTGCCTGGTCGAGGCTCACTACGACCAAATGGAGTGGACTGTATGTGTACTCTTCCAGGTGAGGAATAGTGCGAGAAGTGGAGTGCGTCCAAGGAATCTCTCAGCTGGAACATCTTGGCAGTACTTTTCGAAATGGTCGAGCTACGCCATGTGAATAGAAGATGTATATGGAAGAACTTCTGAAGAATGGGATATATATCTATATCCGTAGACACGCTCGAGACAGCGATCCCAATCAAGCTATGAGTTGTCAATATCATTACCCTGGGGGAGTTGACGAGAGTGTGAAGGGTGGTTTGGTGATTGGGCTTACTCACGTAAAACACAGCGCGGTGATCTGTTTGACGGATGTCTGTTCTGGAAGAGAATAGAATATATGTATAATCACCTGATTACAGACGATTTGTGTGGATTTGATGGCGAGAGCTCCAGTGCGATGGTAGATGAAAATATGAGGGGTGTCCTTCGGCGAATCAAGGTACAAAGAGATGATCACTAGGTAACGAACGGTACAAGAAAGACGAGGATCCTTTTGAAAGGAGAGGTACAAGAACACGATACTCGAGGCATGGGACAAGGAAGTAAAGGAAAAGAAGAGAGGAAAGAAGACGGAAGACGGAGGAAGAAGGAGCCAAACTTACAACTAGAATGAACAATAAGAAAACAGACAGAGTACAAGTGCACTGATCAATGCTCAACGCTCAGTGTGGTGAATGTGGTCTGTGCGTGAGACTCACTCGCTCGCTCGGACATGAGACTCTTGCAATCAAACCCAGGCACCGTCATAACAATAGCTTATCACAGCGGAGATCGCCGCTTATCCCACTGTACCAGATGCAACAGCTGCAGCAGCAGGACTGCAGTGAGCGACTAGCTTCGGGGCGTAAATGCATGCATGCACGAGTAGCCCATAGTCTCATTTCCCAGTTCAATCATAAGCATCAATTGCAAGGTCTCTCGAATCACTTGTACTCATCTATATGACGCGCTGCCACCGCCTGCTCGTAATCAGGAGCTGCTATACAAGGATCTCGCTTGATCTGGTTCCAATATGATGAAAAAGGCCGGGAAGCAGGCGATTGCTCCGTCACCGCTCACTCACCCCGACATCTTGTCCAACATCCTTTACTTTGCCGACAAGTCCACCTTGGCTCGATGTCTCCGCGTCTCATGGTCCTTCTTTGAAATCACTGCGCCTGTGCTGTACGAGGATATCACTATCGTCCCAAATGAAGCCGACGCGATCTTTCGAGGCGCCAGTATGGGTCCCATGATCTTCTCTGACGGGAGTGATAGACAACTGAAGAGAGAGATGTTCAGATATGTCAAGAGATTGAAAATCAGACGACATGGAAAATGTAGTGGATTTTCTGGAAGGACCGCTTGTACGAGATGGAGAGGGATAGGAATCGAATTTCCAGCGTTACAAGTCTTGACGGATTGGAAAGGTTCGGAAACAGACTCTGGTCTATGGGGTGGATGTCCATGGATACCGAACCTCAAGCACTCAAAGCTTGTGATGCGCGATGAAGATGTTCTGTCAGGCTATCGAGGATTCTCGTTCATCCCACACAAGCTACCGTCGGACATCAAGAAAGTCATCGTGACTATCCGAAACCTACGGAATCTTCACGAAGTGAACGAAGATTCTATCGAATCCAGAAAGCCTACTTCTCCGTCTTCATTGGACCCGGCTTTGAAAATCGTGATCGTCATATGGACCGATACTCCGGATCAGGTCTGGAATCAAATACACGGTCCTATACCGCTCTCTTTGTTTGACAATCTCGTTGAACAGATCGCTCTGTGCGCATTCGAAGGCCTTGATGACATCGTCATCTGCAATGCCAGCAGAATCCGGATAATGAATATCGATGCATCGCGATCTCAGCAGTACCTTGAAGACGCAGTGAAAGAGATGGTGGAAGGGATGTGTAAGAGTCGGAGAGAAACAAAGAAGGCGAAGGAAAGGCTGGGATCATTACGGTGGATGGATTTCGAACAGTACCTGGCCACAGAAGAATGGCGCGGTGAGTTCGACGATGAAGAGATTAGACCATGGTTGGACGTCGGTTCTGTATAACGGATGCCTGGATGGATTACTGTCCGCCGCATCAAAGGGATGCCTCGGGATTTTACAGCGCTTAACATATAGATAGGGTCTGATGGTAAAAGTTGCTTTACAAGCAGTATGTCTCAGGTTCCTGCCGCGATCTGGGTGGCAAATTTATCTTTGTTGCTGCTCAGAACCCTCTTCGATGATCTGCAGAATCATAGCATCGTCATAGATGTAGTTGGATCTGCTTTTTCGCGAACAGTACCAGACTACCGGATCAGGTAAACCTACTACCTCCGAGACATTTATCTGAAATTAAAACTGGCATGGATACTCGTACTGTATTACTGTATGTATACCTAGCATCATGCTGCAATCGTCATGGAAGTCTTGAACCATGCCGGTCTGACCTTCATTCAGCATTCAAGCATGCAAACTCACTGCACAAACCAGCTAGGATGAGGTAATTCCCGTTGCCGTATCACAAGTTTGGTAAACGTGCGATTAGATAGTGGAGCTTGATGCTAGACTGAGATGTCTCTGAAACCGTCTCAAACCCAGATTGGAATGAAATGATTTCTGTCTTTTACGTCAATCTGACCAGGGATTCTCAACCTTTCATACATGCGCGGCACGGCTATAGGCCTTCATTCTGGGCTTGTGAATACCAGTCCGCGGTAGATGCCAAGCTTCGCGCTGACCTCCCGCACGCTGTACGAGTGCGAACCGCAGGTGTCAGTCGTATGATTCACGACCAACTCGTACTGAACACTTGGACGTTTCAGTAATCACTATTCGGTTCCGTGAGGCTGCGCCCATGACTCCTGATCCATCTGATGTGCATGCCACCCGCTCTTTGGTCCCCGCCATCCTCCTCTAACAACTTGTGCTAAGGGGAAAGTAAGCTTGCTCCGACGCCTCTTTCCATCCACATCTTGTTTAGCTGCGGCAAAGTCTATTCTATTCAGCCAGCTCGCCATTATTTCGCGTATCAGCACCCCGAACCGCTCTTCTACTCCGTCCCCAGCCAGACGTAACACTGATTTTTGTTTACCTAAAACGGCGGATCGGTGAAGCATATTTCGTCAGGCTGCAGCCTGCAGCGCAGCTGTAATTTCGGAGACTTTATCCCCAATTTAATTCACGTAAACAAACGCGAAGAAGTGGTTTTTCAGGGCAATCGTCCCAGACGAAGGGAAAAGCACTCGGTAGAATCGGCAAATGATCGTCCATTGAACCTGGATCGATTCCAACACACGATCACACCCCGTCCCATCGGTTGGACATATGTGGCCTTACTCGAAAGGGTGCGCGTTCGTTTCATCCTTCACTTTTAACCTTGTTCGCTAATTGCGCCGTTGCCCAGTCAAATTGTGTATGCTGACTCATATGTCTTGTTTGTTTATGTTACATTTAGCAATTTAACTTTACCATTTGACAGGCCGATCCGTAGCCGCATGGCGTAAGAACGGGTCAGGACGAGGCGCTCGCATTCCAAACCTCTGCTCCCGTCTCCTCCCAACGTCCGTCGAAGTGTAGCAGGCTAACTCTGACGACTGAACTCATAGGAGTCTGCTTTGACTATCCAACACCGCACGAGAAGAAGGTACATTCTCCTTTGTCAGGCAAAGGGGGGAGTACCACTTCACCTCCTGTTGAGACGAGATATGAGAATCGAAAGGTCCAGCAAGAGAGCGCCTTTCCCGGATATCATGGCCTGCTCGCCTTACTTCGTCTCACCTTTCCAATTTACACTGTCGTCTGCCGTTACCTCCGATAGCTTATTCATTCCCTTTCTTACCTTTCCTGAGCGCTGGACGCTACAACCCTTGACGGTGGACACTGTTGTTCCGAGATAAAGTCTAATATGACAGGTCAGGGGAAATTATAGTGTGCAGGCATATTAGAACCGATTAAGGTACTTACAGGTACTGTACTTTTACTGTGAATCCGAGCCGATATCTCTCTTCTTACCTGACCCGCGGAAGCGTTGGAGCCAAACAAATGGTGAAAGTAAACGAAAAGTTCATCGAAGTCAACATTAACCATTGCACCTTTCCCCCCTTGCTTTCTGATTCCTCCATTCCTCGTCTGTTGAATTCCTTCCTTTCCTTCTTGGCTGTATTCCTGTTTCCCATATCTCGGAAATTCGCCCCCTGAACCCCCTTCCATCCTTGCTTCCGATAGACTTCTCATAGACTTTTGCCTTGATTGCCGACCTTGACCTGATGTCGGTCGTGATAACCTTGGACGTTACCGCTGCTCTACGCTTCTGGTTAACCCATTCCTTCTTAACTAGCATTCTGGTTTCCCCTTGGCGCTAGTTTCACGATAAAGCTTATTTCTTCATATCCCTTGATGATCGCTTCAACGCTCCCACATCTTCGGACGTCCTCTTGCCCTCTTCCGCTGCCCGCATCCCATCCCGAGCCGAACCCGACAACGCGATCAAGCAACCTCCGTGTCAAACACGCATAGAACCCAAACATCGATATCATCTGCTGCGATATCGAGTAAACAAACGATCCTCACAAACAGGCCCATCTTCATCCCGCTCATCAACATCATCATCATCATCATCATCAGTGCAAATATCGCCACCTTGTTTATCTTCGATTTCGGTCTATTTCGCACTTGTTTACCTTCTCCTTTCTTTCTCTCTTCTTAATCTTATCGTCTCTCTCGTAAATAACGGTAGATCAAGTATATTCGTCCCTCCTTGACAGGCTTAGGAAGGACCGACAAACCCGCAAGACGCTCTTTAGATTCATTGTTCATTCAGCCCGACCTCCCTTGCGAGTTCGTGCTGCGCACTCTACCAGCCTTATAATTAATCTTGACAATCGTCGCCGATAACAGCAGCATCATCGTGGCATACGGGTGACTCGCAACTCTGAACACCGTCTTTCGACTTTGCAAGGAGGAGCCACACAGTCGATAAAAGATGATCGGCTCAAACGTCCTCATCCTCGCCTTGACCCTATTGACCGGCACCCAGGCCGTCCCTCAACCTCATGAAAATCAAAGCGGACTCCGATCTCGATCTCGAGCGCACAACCATGTCCGTGATCATCGATGGGACCGATCAGAGCAACAGTACGGATATGAGGAGGAATTCGAAGCTCTGACGTATCAGAAGCGAGCGGATGGCACTGCCACTTCGGGATGGGACTTCGTGGGGTGTGTAACGGATGGTTCAGCGAGGGCTTTACCTGCCCTTACTATCACGAGGACTGCCATGACAGTGGACATGTGCACGAATTACTGTCAGACGCAGGGATACACCTACGCGGGCTTGGAGGGTGAGTAGACTCTCACTGAGGAATGTTCAGGGTTTCGTGTGCTGACTTTATGTACTGTGGTTTTGGACGTTCTAGAGGGTAACATCTGTTATGTGAGTCATGCTTGCGGCATTATTGACTCACCCATAAACAAGGTCTACGCGAACCCATCAGTTCCTGACATCAGATTGGCGTGACATTTGTAGTGCGACAACTCGCTCAAGAACGGACTAGGAGTCAGTGCTTCTTCGTGGACTTGTGCCACACCCTGTGTAGGTGACAATGGTCAGACTTGCGGAGGTCATTGGAAGATGAGCTGTGAGTGCTGGTGTGTTTATCATGCGGCGTACATGACCTGACCCGAACTGTATTTACAGTGTATCGAGCCAAATCCGCCTCTGGGTCAGACCAGAGCTATCAGGGCTGTTTCTCAGGAGCCAAACTGCTGAACAGCGTTGGAATTGTCACCAACACCATCACTCCCGCTACATGCACCAACTATTGTACGCTCAAGGGCTACGGATATGCTGGGACTACCCTCGGTAACAACGTGAGCATATGTCTCCCATTAGAACCGATATCACCTTCCAAATGTAAGAGGACAAACAGCTGATAGGAGGTGCTATCAGTGCTGGTGCGGAAATACGCTTGATACCTCCAAGAAGCTCGCTTCCGATTCGACATGCTCTACCAAATGCAGCGGCGACAGCTCGCTCACCTGTGGTGGATCCAACTTGTTCCAAGTATATATCGCCCAGTCCAGCGCAATCATCACCACTTCATCTGCACCCTCATCCACGTCCAAGCCTGCCACTTCTACCTCGACTTCAGCTTCGACCACAACATCGGCAGCGTCAACCGCCATACCCAGCTCTTTGGGATGTTTCTCCGAGACTACCTCGTCCAAGCTGTTGACGGGCGTTGGTATTCAGACGAACACCATCACCCCGATCTCCTGTGCTAGATACTGTTCCACCAAAGGTTATGGCTATGCCGGTGTGACCAAGGGCAACGAAGTGAGTAAGAAACCGCGCGCGTTTTCGGCTTACTGTGCGACGTATGTTGACTGGGTTTCGCTCATAGTGTTGGTGCGGAAACACCTTGGACATGTCTCGAAAGCTCTCATCGACGTCTGACTGCTCGACCAAGTGTTCCGGAGATGCCACGATGCAGTGTGGCGGTACCAATCGAGTGGGCGTATATATTGCCAAGGATGGGGCTGGTACTCTCACCACCGTAGCTCCTTCTTCCACCGTGCCTACTTCCACCTCGACTTCCGCTGTGACAACCACTAGCACTGCTCAGACTGGTGAGGGTTCAGCCACGATCGGTGTTGCCGCTGTTCCCAAAGCTACCGGGACTAAGCAGTTGTACGCGCACCACATGGTTGGCAACACCTACTCGTACACCCAGGCTACATGGGCGGACGATATCTCCCAGGCGCAAGCAGCCGGTATCGACGGTTTTGCGTTGAACTACGGTAGCGACTCGTGGCAGCCCGCCAGATTGTCCGACGCCTACACAGCTGCGGCAGCCAAGGGATTCAAGATGTTCCTCTCCATGGACGTAACTTCTCTGGGCTGCGGATCGACTGGCGATGCCGCCAACTTGGTCAACACCATCTCGACTTACGCTACCAGCTCTGCTCAAGCCAAAGTCGGCACCAAAGTTCTGGTCTCTACTTTTGCTGGCAACGATTGCACATTCGGTCAAGGTTCAGTCGATGCCGGGTGGAAATACTTCCGAACGTTGATCGACGCCAAGAGCTTCGACATCTACCTCATGCCAGCCTTGTTCAGCGATATCTCGACTTTCTCGAAGAACACCTGGATGGAGGGAGAATTCAATTGGGATTCCGGATGGCCTATGGCCGGTGACGCCCTCACCACTTCGTCCGATCAGGCTTACATGAATGCGCTCAGCAGCAAACAGACGTATATGGCTGCTGTGTCTCCCGCGTTCTTCACCTATTACTCGCCTCAGACTTGGAACAAGAACTGGATTTACAGGGGTGACGATTGGTTGCTGGCCAGAAGGATGGAGCAGATCATCTCCATGAGGAACCAATTCGACCTTGCCGAGATCATCTCATGGAATGGTGAGTTGTATTCAATCGCCATATCGCAGACAACAGCTGACATCCTGCAATTTTGCCTTCCTCAGATTACGGAGAATCTCACTACATCGGCCCTATCCGAGCTGATCAGCCCAACTCTCAAGGTTGGACTAACGGCATGCCTCACAGTGAGTCCGAGAACTTCAATACTCCCAGATTGTCGCTGGACTCAGGCTGATTGGTATGTAACTCTTGTCCTGCAGCTGCCTGGCTCGAGGTCATCAAGTATTACGCCCCCGCATTCAAGACGGGTTCTTACCCTTCCGCGAATGACCAGCTTGTCCTCTGGACTCGACCTCATCCTAAAGCAGCCAGCGCGAGCTCGCCATCAATGGACAGACCTAGAGGATGGAACTACACCGATGATCTCCTCTACGTCTGGGTAGCCCTCAAAGCCGCCTCTCAGGTCACAGTGACTTCGGGCAGTAACTCGGTCACTTGGAACTTGCCTGCAGGTGTCAGCAAGCTGAGCGTCAAGTCAAATGCGGGCACGATCGGCGCCAAAATTGTCAGGAGTGGATCGACTGTCAAATCATATGACTCCACCGGTGCTTTCTCGTACACCAAGTGAGTCTCAAATGCTGCACAGCAAATGATGCAGCTTTCTTACGGACCCAGTCGCTGACGCTTAATCATCCTGTCACCCTGATAGCACCCCCACCGACTACAACTTCAACTACTTCGTCGCATCCGCATAACACCATCCCTCTCCTGCGATCTCTCTCTCTTGATTTTAACCCTCAATCGAACCTAGAACCGGTCTGGCCTGATCCGTTCTTTCTAGTCGACGTGACCTTGCAGATCAGGTCTTTTACTTCGTTTTTATACAACCTTGGGAAGATGTTTACCGACAACAAGACATCCCGTTTTCCAGTTCCAGATTTTCTTCCTTCATAGAATAGACCTTCCTTTTAATCTTCGACTTTTCGATCTAGATTTGGGCATTAGAGTAAGACGAACCAACAAATATCGGAATCACTTATTAATCACTCTACGAGATTGGTTCTTTCCGCATTAGTGCGGAATGGACCGATTCACAATTCAGTGGGATTAGACCATATTGTATACTCCACAATGCATTATATAATCTTCTTGCATCGAAGCTGGTGATACACTGCACAGGCGATCGGTCTGCGCGGCGAGCGCGGGAGCGCGTGATGGTTTCGGTCCTGAAGCCATATATTTTTGCACTGCATTTGGTCTTTAGAATCCAACTAATCCCTTAACCATGCTTGATTTCTTGCTTTCTTCTCCTGTGCTTTCTTCTTGAAACGTTGCTGCGAGAGGGAGGGTCATGGTACATTTCGCTTAGCTTTTTGCGCTGCACCCCACACAAGAAGCAAGGCGCGAAGTAAAAATGATGTCTCTTAGGGTGAAAGTGACAGGTTGAAAGGGGAGCCAATGATTGACTACACTCACCATATCCTTCCTTGTCACTTTTCGACTGCCTCCCTCACCCGATTCCTCCTCCCTCTTCCTCTTCTCCTGATCGGCCGCTTTCTCTCTCTCCCAAGCTTCCACATCGAAATAATGACTATTCATCCTCTTTGCCCTATTGTACTCGTCCAAATGGCCTGGCGTGTATTGGTAATCCGATGGCGTAAATTGGCCGGTCCGAGCGTTGAAAGTAGCTGATTGCACCGAGGGGTCTCCGCCTGGAGCATATCCTCCTCCTCCACGTACACCACTGACCATATGTAGTAACCCTTCGTCGATCTCAGGTTGTGAATCGTACCGTGGGATTGGGGTCTCGAAAGCGTTCGTGGGTGCCGCAGAGTTAAAGCGCGGAGTCGTAGTCGAGCTGGAAGGGATGGGACCAGATGGTAGAGGGGGTGCTTCATTAGGAAGCGGTGGTTGAGCTGCGTTCGAACCTGATGAAGATGCTGGTTCTAGCGGGTTCGTCCATGATACTTCGCCCGTCTTGGTGTTCCAAAAGTACCACGCTATGATATACGATGATGGAGGATATCAAGCATTAGTCATAGTTGATGATGGTCGCGTTTCGTTCTACAGCTCTGCGCCCTAGAAAGGAAGAGCACCTACCATTTTGCTCTGGCGCCCATACAGCTTGCCAAGGCTGAGCCTCGGCTTCCGTCTCTTTTTCTTTCTCTTTGCCCTTACTCTTTTCTTTCACCTCTTGACCAGGTAATCTCTCCTCGGCAGGATCCCACTCTTCTTCTTCTTCTTCTGCCTCATCCTCCTCACCTGCACCGAGGGATGTTATCAGTTGCTCCTTAGGACTATCTCTCTCTTCACTACCTGCTTGACTTTTCGCCTCGTCCGTTTCTTGATCGTCGCTTCCTTTGAGCTTATCGGTCGAAGCAATAGGTGGGGGCGAGGGGGACGAAGGCGCGTCCTCGACGGTAGCTTGCTTTGCCGACATGTTGCGTGCAAGTGATGCGAGCCCGGTTCAAAGTATGTGTTGAGCGTATATATGCGGATAGTGCGAGCGTTTCTCGTGTTAGCTACCGGTCTAAGATGACCTGGTAGCAACAGAGAAGTGTGACGAAACCAATTCCAAGAGAGATAGGTATAGACCCCATCGAGCGTTCTCGAATCTGCTTCCGTTGATCGGCCAAGGCCGCCTTTTGTCCTTGTTGACACTCCTGTGCCCCCGCCTCGACCTGGCTGGGTGGAGCGTGGAGGTGGTCCACCGGTCCCTCTCGAGAAGCTCTATATACATCAGCTCCATGCCAGAAATACATGAGTAGTCTGTGATTTCGTTGCATCTAGATACTCAATTCAGGTGTCCTGACGGCATAGCGACACCAAATTGGAGACCCGCATCTTCCTCTATGAGAGTGGCTACGATTCATTGCAGTTCACGATGACCATATCAGCATCGCAAGCTGCACCGCCGACAGCTCTTTCAGATCCTCAAGCTTATCTATGTCTCAAGAAGTTCAATAGCAGGCTACCGCGATGTCCACGTACCAACCTACCTGTGACGTTCAGCGATATAGGTGATGAAGATGGTGTGCCGCTGTTATACCTTCTGCCCAGCGGGTGTAGTCGATGGATAGCGGCTTCGATGGGTGAGTAAGTCCAGACCGTGACCAGTCAGTCATCTTTCAGCGGGATTCCTTTCGAGAACAGCACACATGATCAGAGAGAAACGCCGTCATGTCCTAACTTGCAGGAATGCTTCTTCTTAGACCCGCTGGCAAAGCTTTATGGTGTACGAATGATAGTGGTAGATCGACCAGGGTGCGGAGGCACAGGTGAAGTGCCCTTGGTAGAACGGATAGAGAAGTCTTGCGGTATGTCCAACTTCAGCTCGTATCGCCTTTGCCCACGCTATCGCCTTTGATCAGTTCTCTCCCACTTTCTGCACAGTCAGACTGATTGACCCTATGCGCAATGTCTCCCAGAGATGATCGGCTCGGTCCTGGAGCACCTGGATATCAAGCCAGCCAATATCTTGGCCTCGTCCGCTGGAATGTAGTAAGTATTACCATCACTGCCACCATCTTCCTTCTGTATTCTGATAAGATGAGATGAACTGTGCAAGACGGTGGGGTGGAACCATCGTAATGATGACTTGCCCGGGGTTTGCGCAGCTACGCCCTCCATCTCCTTACCCGGCATCCATCGATATTCAGCACGTCCCTCGATCCTCCTCCGAAACTTTACCTGATAGCCCCTTGGAGCCCACTCTTACCACCTACGCATCCAGATTGTTGGCCATTCAAATGGGACTGGATACCGAGCAGTTTGATCGCTACTCAACATATCACGGTAAGCTGACCGAAGGTATTCTGTATTTGGGAAGATATGTGGGCAAGCTCGCCGCGGTCGCAGTCCTGAATTGACAACGTGTATCGGCTCTTCCAGACTCCGCATTTGATCAAAGCAGCCGAGAATGCACAGAAAGCATACGTGGTTTCATCGCGTGCCTTCAATACAGGCAAATCTTTCGCGCTCAAATGGTACAGATCACTCACTGGTCCCGAACCAGATGAACCACCTCAGTCGGACGACCTAACCAACGATTTCGGGTCAAGGTCAAGGTCCGCCTCACCAAGCATATCGGCACCAATGCCAGCGCAGATGCCGAGATTGACTTCCGCTTCTTCCTCTGCATCTACCATGACTTTGAATGGATTATCGCTGGAATCACCCACAGATATCATCAACGATATACCGAGCCCGCACGACAAGTCTGGCAAACGCAATTTCCGAGATGAATACACCTCTTGCACGAATGGGGACATACCAAATCTGACACCTTCCAATGACCCACGGAAAGACAAGGCCCTAGCTGAATCTGCTGCAGACCTACTACGTAATATGCGTGGAGGCAATAAATCGTCCTTGGGCGAAGGCACAACGGTACCGCACCCTCAGGGCGCGGAGGCAGAAGACGGTGGTGAAGAATCGCCGAAGCGATTATGGGGACCGTGCGAGTGTTGTGTATCTTGCGTGAGCTCCATTGCGAGCTGACATATACAGACAAAACGTACCTTTGAGCTCATCTATCCTTCTTTTAGTTGACCAACGCGTATATGTCAGCTGAGAATAGCCAAGGGATAGGACAAGGTACGTGGTATAGCTCAGCTTTCAGAACTATGAATCAAGATAGCTGATATAGTTAATGCTGCATGTCGACCGCTTTCAGAACACCTGTTATGTCTGAGCAGAGGACCAGAAGACACGGGTTCGAAATGGCTCGAAACAGCCGCGTCAGATCTCGCAGCCACGATTGAATTTGCTCAAGTCGGCGAAAAGCATGACACAGCTCTTCCTAGCTCAACTTTTGGGGCGGCATCTGCGGAGAAGGGCAACGGACTGAAGAGCAAAACGGTACCATCGCCCATTGATGTGCACGTTTGGTGGGGATGGGAGGACGATATGGTGCCGAGGAAAGGACAGTGTGGGTGCAATTTCAATACAATACGGCTGAGCGCAAGTCATGTAATCGCTGATGAATCTGACGATTGCCACTCGCCGCCTTCCAGTATGGTTCAACAAGGTTATCGGGGCATATCCTGGCATGATCAACCTGACGATACACGATGTAGAGGATGGCGATCATACAGATCTGTGAGTGACAAAGACCACACGATAGCTCTCGCCTCTCATTGCATGTCGCTATCGATATTCGAGACAGCGAGCAAATCAGCTGACTTGTATGAGAATTGCATTAATGCTAGTCTATCGAGGACCGAGGGATTGCATCAAGTGTTCGATATGGTGGGATCGCAAGGAAAGCGATCGAATGAAGGCATAAGCGGATAGGCGGATAGGCGGATGATGATGGACATTTGACCCGAAGCTCAACCATAGCGCAGTGATCGACTAGTAGACACTGTTTATGTTTTGTATGCTATGTGACGGATACACGATTACAACGACGTTTGTTGACCTGAAGTTCGGCAGTAATCAGCTCTCCCTTGAGCTGACCCCTGCATGATCACTGGCACTAGCACGCGTATCGTGTCCTGAAGGGTCTATGATAGGTATCTGCGGATCCAGGCCTTCACGGCAGCATTGTGAAGCCAGTCGGCAGAGCTATGCAGTGCAAATGGTGACAAGCAGAGATTATCAGAATCCGTTCTTGTCGTACTGTCTTGTAGACCTTATCTCGCATTCCAGTGAAACTGCAGAGATCAAATGGAGTCTATGAAAGCGGTGACCAAGAAAAAAATTACTCACGGATCATCCAGATGATCGTCGAAATCTCTCAGATCAGAATGTATTCTCTTGTCCCTGATGACTTCCAATACCTTGGCTGGAAGGTTTGAGATGGACGTAGGAAGCGAGAAAGGTTCCGAGAGTGTATTTGAGCTGATTTTGGTCGAGGGTTTGAAATCTGGCGAATTTGAGACAGGAAGGTATGGCTATAACAAGCGTTCGCAGAGGATCAGCCTTGACTTGGGTATCTCACAATGTTACAGTCAGCAGCACTATCATATCGGGCGGCTACTTACGATGTATGCGGCCTCGCCTGCTGCCAGCTTTTCGTTGTCCAGCTATCCAAGTCCATTCGCAGGTATACGCAATCTAATCAGCACGGTAGAATCGTCGTTACGGCCAGCGTTGTTCATCCTCGGCTCAATCAAGAGCAAAGCAAAGGATAATGAGACAACAGTCCGTCAGACACTTACCAGAAGTCCAAAGACATCATCCGAGCTCTCTTTCAAAGCACGCAATATCCTCTCCCCACTCCTTCCTAGACCGCTACCACCATGCTCGGTCGCTCTGGCCACATAGATCCCCACTATTCGCTTTCTGTTGGACTTTGCATACTCCTCCACCAGCGACAGAGAGGCTTCTGTTATGGGCGATAGGGTCGTATGTTGATGTATAAGCGGTATAGCCTCGTCCACTTCTATTTCCACTTCAATCGTTGATGTAGACGCATTTGTTGTGGCCGAGGAGAGGAAGACGCCAATCACTGTTGATGAGGGGTATCGAGCCGCGTGGAGGATGGGAAGGGTGTAGCTCAGCGATGTGAGAGAATAGGTGTACTTGGACGTTGATGTTACCGCCGACATGTTGACTCGCTTCGCTCCAATGCTATCGCTCTCGTATAGCTAGATCTGTGAGAAGTCTAAGGGTCCTTGAGGAAGCTGACTCCTTTTTGTGCCTTTATCAAGGTTGAGGTGAAGTAGCTCGTTGTAGCTGCTTGAACATGAGTATCTTTATCTATACAGCGAAGCTACTTTACTATAGCTCATGACACGCCCATCGCAAGCTCAAGCTCATTCCAAGAACGCTCATGTCATTGTGTATCGTTGCGGCGGTCGCCGCCTGCCCGATATCGCTCGAGCGAGATGCATAGGATGAGATGTTCGAGGTGCGAGATGTTCAGCTTGCAGAGGATGCAACTCATTGACTTCGCTCGTTTGCTTTACATGTTCTTGAGTTCATATACCTTATTTACAAGACGGTTACTCCGGCCGTCGCCTTGCCTGTCGTCTTCTCGATTTTCGCTCTCACGACATCGCGCTTTTTCAGCTCTCGACTCCCGCCGTCATCTGTACCTCAACCAAGATGTCAATAATACGGCCTTTTGACCCGACTGATATTCTGCGTTTCAACAATGTCAACGCGGACGCATGGACAGCGACGGTGAGTGAGAGACAACAGACAAAACCTTACCCTTGGGCGATTTCCTTCGGTCCCAAGTACACCATCCATTTGCGCCTTGTCTTATGCTTATAACTGACCTTTGTTTGAGGGACTTTTAGTATCACAATGGTTATTACGCTTCGTACGCTGCCCAATGGCCCGACTTCTGCGTCACGGTACAAGGCGCTTTTGACGAGGGTATCAAGGCGTACAGTAAGTAATCACCTCGATTCGATATACGATTGATCCCAACCAAGTACCTTGCAAAGCTCCAAATCGCACGCACACGCAAGTCTGATTATTGATTATTGACGAATCCACGTTTCAAACCGCTGTACGTATACATTATTAGTGATTGCAAAGCACGAACCTCCACCCCCTGACCTACAACACCATGGCCACTTGACAGCTCTGTCCATCTCGCCGTCATACAGATCATTGGGTCTTGCAAGGGTTTTCATGGATATACTGGAAGGACTTTCTGGTGAATCGGGTATAAAGGGTCTCGAGCACGATCATTCGAATTGCGGAGGACATCATCATGATCATGATCATGATCATGACCATAATGGACATGACCATACCCATCATCACGGCCACGATCACGATCACGATCACGGAAATGAACATGGACATGGACATGGACATGTACATAATCATGATGGCGGAGACAGTTCAGTAACGCCGAAACATCCCGATGCCGTCGATGCATGGTTCGTCGACTTGTTTGTGAGATGTAACAATCATCGAGCTATTGAAATGTACGAAAAAATGGGATATTCGGTTTATAGAAGGGTAGTAGAGTGAGTTCGAAGCGAATCATTTATCTGCCTACAGCACTGCAACGTCACACGAATCACATATCACAAACCACAACGTTGCTCATGATAAATGATAAGGAAATGGCCGATGATTGACCGCTGACCCGATATTGGCCCCTGGTATTCCTAGTTATTACCACGGGATGGAAGGTATAGGATCTACAAGGGACGAATTAGATGGATTCGGTGAGTCGCTCGCACAGTGTTGTCGCCGGGACGAGAGACGAATGAACATTCAATTCTGACTGATCACTCAATATAGATATGCGTAAATCGATGCCCAGAGATACTGTGAGCGAATAATATCTTCTCCAACTGTTCTCTCTGTTCCGCTCAGTTGCACGGCGCTGTTATCAGCGATCAGTCCGATCTCACAAGAAGCTGACTTATTGTTCTGCTTTCACTGTCACTGTTACTGTCACGATCAGTCAAAACGATACGTACGTCCCAATGGTCGTGATATCCTAGTTTCCCCAGATCAAGTATGGGCATAATAATCGACCGCGACTCGATCGATCACACGGACAATGGACAACGGACAACGGACAACCGGCAGCGTCTGCATTTTGCATTTGTATAGTACAGCTACATGTATAATTTACACTCAACTCAAGCTCAACTCAAACTCAAAAGACAAGCCTGACACCTTTGTTCGATTTACCTCCACGTTCACTTACTGATCGCATTGTCATCGCACGGCGCGAACGCTCCCATCGAACCTCGAACGTACGGAAGACGGTGGGATCAATGGACCGAATCAACCTTCAACTCAGCCCTCAAGCTCAGCGACTTGTGAGCTGAACTGTTACCGGCGCGAAAAGTGAATCTGCCGGTGGGTATAACCCATTTCTGGCGTTTTACATCCCAGACAGATAGGTCTTTCTTCCTCTGCGACGACCAGCATTTCGCGTTTTGGTCGCGCGGGCAAAATAGTTACGGAGGCAGTGTCAGCGGCTCTGGCATAAGAAACTCAAATACGTGTATCATCCACGATCGCGATCCTGGTTGTCGTAACCTCGCTACTTGGTTATGAGCGCATATGGCGGCGATGAGAGCAATTTGGATCTGATCCACCACTACTCACCAAAGGGAATTCTATGACTCCTGTCTGACTAGGGTAGAGGTAGATTTTGCCGTATCCTCGTAGATGCTTGGGCGGCTGATCTTTCTCAGTGATTGGGTATGTCATGTACTGCAAGCAAGAATCAAGACTCAGCATCGATATCGGTTCCGTCAGCGAGTGATCACAGCCATGTAGAGTTCGCTTTCGAGAAGCAGCCTCGCAAATACCGCTAGCAAGTGGTCAGGTTTAGTCTTTGAGAGCTAGCAGCTCACCAGTTGAGCGACTTCAGCACCCGGTACTTCTCCTGTATTGGTCACATTGACCCGAGCGACATACTACGAGTCGGTGTCAATTCATATATCCTCAGACATTGCAGCTGGCCAATCGTACGGATGGTTGGTAAGACACTTACGAGGATGTCGTATAGCCCTCGACGACCGTCATATACTTCATTCGTTTTCTGTATAGTATCGGGATCTTTGGTCCATTGCTCCGCGATTTGCAGAGTCGACATCTCGAACGTGGTGTAACTGCATGAGTTCGGGTGAATGAGCGGAAAGCGGCGCGCGAAGTGTACCGAAACGAAGACAGAGAAGCAACGATAATCCTGTACAAGTGGTAGGCGGCAAGCTCACCTTAGACCATATCCGAATTCATATCGGGGCGTGATATTGTGCTTGTCAAACCATTTGTAGTCAATAGCCAAGCGTTCTTCAAAGATCGCTTTCGGATACGATCCCTTGCCCTACAACATACAGTGATATCGTTAGTGAGCATTCATTCGCCTTCTTTCTGCAATCCCTTGTTCCATGAATGAGCAGGTCTTTATGGTAACTGTGTTGACCTACCATGTGCCGGACTAAATTGTCCTTCGGCCAGTCGGAGGGCTTCTTGCCCATTGTAAATGGTAACTAGCAGGACGAGCAATTGAGCCAAATTTCTTTGATTCATGCGGGAGGCACCATAGTAGAACTTTGTTTACTCACCTTTGCCGAGGGGTTGACATCTCCCCATAGAACCTCGACGATAGCATTTCCCGTCTCTTGACCTATCCCCCCAAGTCAAGGTCAGCGACCGATGAATCAAGCTCCCCCTGGACAGCTCGATTTCCCTTGCCCGGGTACTGCACGTCCGACAGATTGTCGAATTGCTTCAACATACCTGGATATCCTGCGAATATTACCGCTCCGATCTTTGGTAGATCAATCTATCGGTATGATACCAGGTCGAGTGACGTTAGCAAGGCACTGCATATACCAAAAAGTCTGACGGGACGAACAACAATGCAAGCTGATAGCAGTGACAGTACCTACCCAATCCTCGACTATCACCTGCCCTCCGGCATGGAGCACAACCACGACCTCACCACTACAGTGCTTCTCCACATGCTTGATCAACTCTTCCCCTTCTTTATCCAGCCTCAAATGTTCCCTATCCCACCCCTCCACAAGAAAGAGGGAGACAAAGACTATGCAGATCTCCGATTGGTATGCTACCCAAGACATGGCATCGAAGTGCGCCCGGTCGTCGTGTAAAACATGATCAACTCGTATGCGTTCTTGTCGCGCTCGAAGTGAGAGCGCTTCGATAGGTGCGGCCTGTACCAGCGGCATACATGGACATGGATGAGTTCAGTACTCTCTGCATCTGCAGGATCTTGAGGTGGTTTAGAACCGGTCGAGATCTCAAGCAGCACTCACAATATAGTCTGCGTAAGCCGCACCTGATCCACCTCCGATAGTTACTGTACCATTCCAGTACCTTCGCTTCGACTCGACCATGCAGAACAAGTCTGGCCCACAGCCACTCAGTGTCGGTGGGTAATCCGCATCCGAGCCAAAGACACCGATCCTTCGGATACCTTTGAGTGGTAGTACGCCGCTATTCTTGAGTAGGCTGTGATAGAGCTTTATCAGCGAGAATGAAGATAATCCACTAAGTGACTTGCTGAGTATTGTGGTCTAGTCCAGGACACGCTCAATCCCCCGACAATAATAGAACACTCACACAGTCGACTCAGCAGCTACCTTCCTAGCAAACAAGTGATCATCTCCTCGATTATCCACATGCTCATTTCTGAAGACTTTGCCATTCACCTCGACCTGGTCGGAAAGGTCGTATTTCTGGTAATTGACTTCTGGATAGTCGATGTGCTGTTTTGAAGCGTACCAAGGTGTCAGGATCCTACGAAAAAATGCATGCGACCCATCAATGGTCACCAAACAACGAATCAGCTTCACACTATGCGGCCTGCATCTTTCTCCTCTTGTGAGCTTCTCTTGTGAGTAACTGACCTGTGAACCATGTCATCTAGCCTTTTCTCGGGAACGTGACCCTTGCGCACAGCGTTGAGGAGTCGCCTGCCATCTATCAGTGATTAAGATGACAGAAGGGGAGAAGTCTGAGCTAAGATTCCGTCCGAGAAGTCGTACACTATACCCACACCAGTACTCTCCAGGGAGCTCCATGTCCATCCCTCCCAAAGCAGAAGCAGCGGTCGAGTGTGTCGCTCCAAAGTCACTCTGGTCCCGTACCAACTCAGTATATCTCAATGTCGATGTTTCGAAATCGGCCTTGAGATACCTACCAGCACACTATGTATGAGGTTAGCTACACTGCTAAAGAAGGACGGTATACAATCGGCGAAGAAGCAGCCGGAATCCGACTTACAAGCCTTTGAAACCTAGCTCATCCTTCAAAATTCTGTTGAGTGCATCATCACTTTCACACGCTGCGGTACCGTTGATCTTGTTGTACGAACTAGAGTATATATGGTGTCCGTTGATCACCGTTAACTAGGTACATACCAGTCGGTGATGGGTCTATAAACCCTCGGCACGTACCACATGATAGCGCCTGTTCCTGCTCTGACCGTCTCTGCGAAACTGGGAAGATAAAGCTCCTTGATCGTTTTGTCTAACCAATCTATCAGCTATGATCCCATGTGCGTATGAGTGACGGCGACGGTCAGTAGGTCCCGGCCTTGCGGGTCCAGCTGGAATGTCACTTGTTTCACTTACCATCCACCTCACTCGAGACATCCCGACATCCCGTTCTTCCCCCCTCGTTATCGAGAGGCCCATCGCAAACAGGTTCCTGCTCGTACAAGATGTAATGTTTCGCGCAGGTAATTAGGCCTGAAGATTGCATTCCTCGGACCGTGAGAAATGAGAGCGTAGAAGAGAGGTATGGGTCCGATGTGAAAGCTGATCATGAAATTTAGGACGATTTGTCAGCTAAAGGACGAATTGACCCGACGGGTATCTCTTCACAGCCATAGTGAGAAGGGCCTTTGTTTGATTATGAGGAGGTAAGAACATTTGCTGAAACTCAGTCACTCACCTTCCCAATTACGACCAGCGTATGGGCTTCACCACCATCAGCCATCGTATCCACGTCGTGTCTGTTTTATCGGGACAGCTCACGATCTGCCCAATGGTCCACCAGTTACCTACAGTCACGCCTCAGGGTCAGCCGATCATGTCGAGAAATCCGGGTTCCACACAGACATACAGGTCCTAGCTCTACGTTGATACCTTTCCCTCTGAACTCTTTGCCTATCCTCACTGCTCGCTCTTCGACCAGTTGTCGGTCGAATGAGGCCGCTACGGTGAATGCTGATGGCCATTGGGTGATAAAGTCTGTATACCTTGGCCCGGCAGCTAATTGTTCACGACAGACGAGAGAGTGTATCAGCTGCATGTTGTTTCTGAAGCGTGGGCAGAGGATACGGTTGAATTCCGAACTTCTGAGGTGATGGCATGGTTTGCACAATGCTCGCTCACGTCCATCGTTAAAGCACAGTCCTGGTATACCCAATCTCGGTACGCCGCCCGAATTCGCTTGACACGGTCCAGTCATAGCAGTGGTCAGGTTCACCTAATTCGATCGGCTCATCAATGATTTCTTCTCCCTGCTGTGATCGCTTGATGCGATTGACAGCCCAGTAATGCCCCTTTGAAGCCAAGAGGTCCGGTGGTCCGAAATGTTTCCATCTCGTTGACCTACCTTCTCTTCTAGCGTCATCCTCGCCACGACATCTTGAGCCTGCTCGAACGCCGCTTGCCAGCTCCCTCCATCCGTGAGCGGTACCTGGCCATATCCTTGACTTAGATGGGAGATTTCTTTGACTGGCGCGAAATTCAACGGCGTAAAAGGAGAGAGCAAGAGCAGCGCGTTATGGAAAATTGACCACATCGCGACAAAGGTCGATGGAGCCTCTCAAACCTCTATAAGAAATCGGATGTCTTAGTTGAGCTATATTATTAGGCTCTCTTAGAGCTTCCTTTCTAGATGAGAATGGTTCAGAAACGAGCAAAGCCTAAGTTGAAGATAAGATGAGATCAAGATTGGAGGCTCATCTCATCCATGCGTCATGATCATGGATCTGCGCTTCGAGTAGTCCGGGTATTCGGCTCCGAGATACCGACAAAGGAGAAACTAAAGGAATGTGTTCTTAACACTACGAGTTGCATAACCGTAGCCGATAACCGGCGGCCTCGCCCTCACCCTCGCTTACGCCCTATATTATGTATGCAATGGAGAATGAATAATCCTCCTTGTACACAGGCGATGGACTAACTTAACTCACCAGATCAGTAACGTCGATATAAATGGATCTCATATTGAGATTGAGTGTATTGATCGGCATGTATTACAACACACCTACACATATACATATAGATCTGCCGAGATGGTCGGCGAAGAAGAGAGATGGCCATGCTGATGATGAGGGACGGAGCGTCAAGGGGTTGAAGGGATCATTGTGTCAAAGCTCAATCAAGTCGAGTCGTTACTCGACACTCGACACTCGACACTACAGATCGTAAGATCACTACTCTGCGCCTCTAGACATTCCTCGCGGTCATCAAGCAATCAAGCATCAAGCATTCAGTTAGCCTTTAGTATGGCGGTGGAAATGGGGGCCAGGAGCATGATGGGCTAACTACGCGGTAATGCCAATCTTATCCCTTTGACACTTGTACTACTTCTACTTACCCTTTATCTGATCGGAGATCCGACCGCAGCTATCCATCACACACACACACACACACACACACACACACACACACACACAAACGTGTAGAGCAAACACGATCCTTAGCTTCGTGTTTCACAAAATGAGGATATGATGACCTTGTACTCGTGATGTACATGAATAGGAATGAGTGGAGAGGCAGGTGAAGTCGACGAGACGTAATGGTCCAGTACTGCGAGATTCAATAGGTATGAGCAAGCAGCTAATACACAAAGTGATCGAGAAGCATTATAGAATCGCAGGATATCGATCCACTCTGCCTTTTCATCACCCATGAGCGGATCATGATAATTCAGCTCGGTTCCGCTCAGAACCTGCACATAACGCTTTGCTTCTGACGGTTGGCGGTAGAGGAAAAAGGCCCGCTCATCAATCCTCTCTAGTCCGCTCAGAGACACTCGACTTGCTTCTCGGCCTCGACCCCGCACACAACCACAACCTCATCATCGCCATGTCTCGCTCAGCACCACCGTCCACGCCTCCTCGACCTTTGCAGACATTACCAATCCCTCTAATATCATCGTCTTCCTTCAGCCAGAACACATCCGCTTCGACTTCCCCTTCATCTTCTCACCTAACAGCGAATAATACCCCCTATCAGACACTTACACCAAGTTCCATATCATCTTGCAATACCGAAGAAGGTGTAACATCAGCTTATATCGCACCGAGAAGTAATCCAGAGGTAGTCGCTATCACACTCCGCAAGCTTGAGGACACGATGACGGGTGCTGGCGTGAGGGGTAAAGTCATCTCCCCTCCTCTATCGCCTGAGAAGGCGTCGGCTCTTAAACAGCAACAAGCTACCTCCCCTACGACCAACTCCTTCCAAGGAGCCTCGAAGAACCCGTCAAAGACAAGCCCCGGTTCGGTATCCAGGACGACCGATAAGAATGTGTTCTCTCGTGAGTACACCCTCGCCACCCGCTCAACACCACAAGTTCTCGAGGATACTTCACCACGCTCTCCCACGAGACCACCTCGACCTGCTGTATCGCCTCTGGACCTCGATGATACCGACCAAGCTGAGGAGCTACGAGCTCAACCTCTGTCAGCAGTCAAGACCTCACAACACTCCCCCAATCGACAGACCGATCCAGCATCCTATAGAAAGCGCAATGACCTTTCACCTCGGCCACCTGTATCGTCGGCTAAAGCTATCCAAGATTCTTTCCTCCAATGGTCAGAGACAGCTTCCTCAGCAGACCAGTCAGAGTCGAATCCTCCTCCTCCCCCCTCGAAATACGCTTTGTCGATCTCACAGCCCGCTGACCCAGACCGATCTTTCCTTCGAATGACACGAACGACCATCTTCTCTGACTTCTCGGCTCCATCTACTATTCCAGACGTTCCTGATCCCTCTACTTTACCCACCCCATTCAAACGGCCCACGACCAATAATGGTGGCACGTTACTCTCCGTTATCCCTGAGACCAGAGTTATAGAAGGACAGGAGATCGTCACTTCCCCCGTCGAGCGGGAGAGAAGACAGTCATTTTCGGACGAGCTAGGTACATCTCCCCAGGTCGACATCGAGCGACGATCTAGTGTCGGGACTTTCGGTCTAAGCCATGCTCGCCAGAGTGCAGTAGGCTCTGTATCATCTCGATCGGGAGACGTCGACAAATTCCCATACCGATTCAATAAACCCTTCGCATCACCCCCTCGTTCCGAGATTTTCAACAGCCGAGCGGGCGGTAAATTGCGCCCATTATCAATGTCTTCAGCCGGTGGGGAAAGCATGCACACAGGATCAGCATACTCTGGTAGAGCACTCGATGATACCGCTATTGCAGCTAGAAAAGCAGTCGGGATATACCCTTCCAAGGGGATCCACCGGAACCCGGAAACCGAGGATGTCATTGAAGACTACTTGAAAAAGCAGAGCGAGGCAAATATCAGGCGGATTGTTCCGACCGACAAGCCTCTACCCAGGTTAGGCTCGGCAATCGAGCTTGACGCCTCAGGTAAAGGGGTCGCTGGAAGCAAAGTTGGAAGAGTGCTGGGTGATGGAGCTGAGAACGCTAGGATCCTCCTGGAGATGGATAGGAGGATGGATCAAACTAACTTGGCAGCTTCGTGAGTGTGATTGATTGCCGCGGCGATTCATGTCTGAGGAGATCTTGACGCTCACTTGTCACGTTCACCTCTTCTCACAGAGCTGGACTTCCTCCTCCGCTACGGGCGCACAAGGCTTCAGCATCTGTTCCAGCTCTTGCGACTCCGACGTCTCCGACCTCGCGTCCGCCCTTCGCTCTCAGCGCTCACAATCGCTCGCACACCGTCCCTCACCATCCCAACCATGAACGATACGTCGACGCTCTAGTTTCACCGACCTCTCCCAACCACTACTTCACCAATCATTCTCAGACCCATGGACATACTCACGGGCATTCACATGGGCATTTCCGCTCAGCGTCGATCGATTCTTTGCCGTCTCTGCATCCGTCTCTGAGCGAAAGCATCAACACGCTTTCCAATCTCATCCCGGCATCGCCTACCAAGGCTGATCCCCGCATCACAAATGTCAGCCTGAAAGCTCTATCTCCTGACGTGGACATCAGAGCCAGGAACGATCTGACGTCTGAACAAAGGGCCATATTGCTCAGGCGAACGAGGAAGCTTGAGCAAATGTTGGGCGAAGCAATACCCGAAGGCCAAATCGGAAAGCTGGTCGTTGATCCTCATCATGTCACTTCGAGTTCTATCAGCGGTGGGCGGCCCGTGACACCTTCGAGACACTTCAGTCAGCGAAGATCGCCTGCCACCGGGAACAGTGGTAACAATGGGAGTTCAGAGGACGATGGTAGTCCTCCCATGGACAGGGAGAAGAACAAGTCTTCACTGGCGGATAAAGCTAGGGCTGCTCTAGGATTTGACAGGCAGGCTAGACGGCACGACGAGGGGATCTATGAGTGAGTTTCTCCGCCATCATGTGACATTCTGGGAATAGAGTTCAGTTCTCCGAACCGGGATTGCTGATCACGCGGCTCGGCTCTCTGCTTCGTTCCATTGGGACTAGCCGAATTACACCCTCTCCTCCTGATATATTACTGCCAAAGCGAATAATAGGCAGTGCACCCGACACGCCTGCCACTTACACCAGTAACAGCACAACCTCGGGTGGATGGCTTGACGACGATGCCGATGAGAGTGTCAGGAGAAGCAGGCGACAGCAACTTGCAAAGGTGGGTCTCGTATAGTTTAGCTATTTCTTCCAGAGAAAACTTCCCAACTGATTCTTGCGGGGTTCCGCTGCAGCTTCATCGACTCCTGGGTGCACCCATTCCACCGGAGCTACTTAATCCTTATATCCCACCATCCCCAGACCCTTTCGCAACTCCCATTTCAGGTACTCGCTCACCCGGGCTGAACCCCTCGCATTCCATAAGCTTCGCTCCAGGACGAGCGCCGAGCCCATCCGAGCGATCGTATATCACCTTTGATGATGCACCTTCAACCAATAGTCATGTCAAGGGCTCGAGCGGATGGAAGCTCAGAGTCCCCCTCAACCCCTCATTCAGAAAGAAAGGAAGCTCTACTCCTGCGCCTGGAAATGCCCCTTCTTCACAAGAACAAGTGGCGGATGATATGTCGTTCATTGATATGAGTCCCAGCTCATCGAGATTGGGGTTCAGTAAAGAGGAAAAATCGCTCATGAGACGCAGAGGAGCGAAACTTGAACAGGTGGGCGGTGTTTCTGATCATCGGGAGCTCGGCTATAGACACGGGCACGGGTACGGGGATGGAGGTAATGGCGGAGCAAGATATGGGGGTCACTGTTGAACGTTGAGCGTTGATCGAAGGAGGATCTTGTGCCGTGCAGTGATGAGAATGGGGAGTGTTCGGGTGTACAGGAGTTGTGGAGTCCGTGCCGTTTGAGGTAGAGGGTCATGAGTATCGACAGTTGATCGAGAGAGGGAATGAAAGCTCAGAGGAGGGCGGTGATTGTGTGCACTGTGCAGTGCAGCTGGCGGGTGAAGCTTGGTCAACGCAACGAAAGCCACAACAGACGAGGGGATTACTTGGGCTGACTTTATATTCCTCTGCCGGTCCCGCAGGTTCTTGGCGATCGACCACCGATGGAGATGTACATCACCCACTCCGCATCCGCATCACCCTTGCCCGGCGCCCGAGCTCGAGCTCGAGCTTCATCAAACACAAGCGACCATACCATCTTGAATTCCAATGCAGGTGGCGACTCTTCTCCTTCGCCACCTACCGGACAGCTGCTCGACATACACGAGCATCAGCATCTCAGAGAAGGCGAAGGCGATAGATCCTCGGGTGCATTCGACGCGTACAACGCCTCTTTACAAGGGCTACTGTATCTTGTCGAAAACGATGAAAATAAACTAGGCGAGATGATGGATGATCTCACCTTGCAAACGAATCCAAAACCGAATTCTGATAAAATCGCAGGATCTGGCCCTGTCCCTTGCCCTAGCCCTCGATCACCTGCTCGGCGATCTTCTTCCCAGCGACAACAACAGAGAAAGCAATCCCGAACCCCGCCATCACCGGTCATTGACTCGCCTCGTTCACCTAGTATTTACGACACTTTTATCGACTTCACGCCTCCCTCTGGCACAGCTTCGTCTTCTCCAACTGGATCGGATGAGATGATGGACGATGAAGTGGTCGTCGATCCGCAGTCTCACTCAGCTCGAAGGCGAAGAACGGGTAAACTATCCCAATTTTTCGGGGAGAATGTCAACTTGTCCATCTCTCCAGACTCTCATCCTCCGCCTCGAAACTTGACTTCCCATGCTCACTCCAAGTCAGCTTCTGCCTTGCCGGGTGCAGGTGCAGGTGCAGGTGGTGGAGGGATGGGGATGGGGATGGGGATGGGGATGGGGATGGGGATGGGGATGGGCTTTGCTGGTTCGGGTCTAGCGAATAAGTGGAAGAGCCGACGAGAGACACTCGATGGGGTCTTGGGCGAGATGTGGAGGAATGTTCAAGCTGAAGTTGGACGTGGTGGGATGCGAGGTGACGAAGGTGAGAAATTGGGGGTGTTGATGAGGCTTTTGAAAGAGAGGGAAAGGGAGAGAAGGACTAGAAGCAGGATGTGGGAAATGATTTAGGATTATTTATCCGGATGATCCATGAACAGCAACGATCTTTCGACCAGTCGGGTCGAGTCAGTTCAGCGCACGACATTATTCAATAATACTCGCTATACAGATCACGATGTAAAATGAGCAGTAGACGTTACGGTACGACACGACACGACACGACAAACACGATATATACAATCTATTAAAAGCATGACATGATGATCCCTAAACGTTGGATGCGGGACGAGGAGAAATTTGATGCTTATGCCATACCCAGAACTGTACTCGTACAATACGTTATCGATGATGCCCGCGCTATAGATCTGTGCCGCTTACTGTCGTATATGTACAATATGATCGAGCTTCGTTTATGTGCAGAAAGCCTTATGAATACAAGATACGATCGATGATCCCATGCATTCCGCTGTGTACAATGACAATCTGTTTCTTACATGACTATCTTCCAGAGCCTTCCGATATTTGTGGATGGTGCTCAGTTCCATGGGAGTCATCGATGCCTCCCAAGCCAGTCTCGAACAAGGCTTCAAAGTCTTCGGTGGTCGATTGCGAGATGACGCCGTAGGCTTCTTGCATCATCATGCCCAGATAGTTAAGCTCTGCGATGACTTCCTGTGAATTTCATCCCCATACAATCAAGAGGTTCCATCAGTATTATCCCGCCTGATGTCACCCCCCACCCCCCAATTTGCCTGTAAGGCCTTGCAGTATGTGTACGCTGGGACTGACACCATACAGTATCACTATCACTCACCTGCATCGCAGTCGCATAAGCGAAATACAGCAAATGTCTTCCGCCCCCTCGGACACTTCTCCGACGCACGACATCAAGGTTCCGGATAGCTTGAACGAGTGTCTGTCGAGCTTGTTCAGCTGGGGGCAGGTATGGTGGAAGTGGCGTACGAGTCCTAAAGCCTGCTGAGAGTGTGTAGAACTGGCACTCAGGAGTTAGCTTTCCTGAGGGGCGGGGCGAATTTAGGTCGCAATCCACTCACATATAAGATTACGTTTCCTGCCATTTCCCTTCGCTCTTTATTGACAGGTACGACGAATTCTTCTCGCATAGCCTAAGATGTAACGAGTCTGTCAGCTGCCTATCCTGAGCTGTTGCATACTGGCCGTTAGATGGACCAGAGTCTGTTTATGTCTGGAACAACATCTTGAAGCGCGAAGCGCATAACACTCACTTGATCCCTGTATTGTCGATAGGCAAATAGATATGCCAATCAGCTTCTACAAGTCAAGACAGTGAAGGTGTGAATGTATAGCTCACCATTCGCTCCTGGTAGTCACGCATCTCATACTATGCAGCCGATCCAGCATCCGCTCACAACTAAGGAGAACTTCGTTATAGAAAGCAAATGCGAAGGGACCTTTCAATCGGGGCTCATTCTTCGTTTGAGCGAGGAGTCCTCGAAGCGTAACGAGCTGGGTCTGGAGATGCATTTCCCTGTTTACACGATAGTCAGCCTATCATGAGATTTCTCGGTCATAAGGCTCGACTCACATAGCCATGAACTGCCTGACACATTGGCTTCCGTGAGGCTGCCAATCCTTCCCCCCACTCAGCAGAGGTGAGCCTTCTCCAGCCTCCGCGTCATCGGCAGTACCGTCATGCGCGTCGTCCTGTTCGTCTTGCGCGCCCTTGCTGTATGTTTTGACCAGCTTGGAATACAAGTAAGACAAGTCGAGACAGAAGCTAGTCGCCATAGTAACCATACACCGAATCAGCCTGTTTCAAGAGCTCAGTCTTTCTAGAAGAAGCTGGGAGAGACTCGACGTACTCGCTCAAGCCCAGCCGAAGCTCTTTTCGAGCTGTAAAAGGCCACCACCATCTCGACACGGCAGCTGCCCAGAGTACACCAATGATTACAGCCGCTGAACGCTGGACGGCGATTTGTTCTACTGTCAAATTGATTCGGGAGCCGACGTTGTATGTGTACAGGCAAGATAGGTTCTGATCAAGAACAAAATATCAGCTGGTTGTTTCTCGAGTGTCGATCTCGACCCTGGAATCCTGACAGCTGAATTGTCTTGAGACCTACATAGGTCAAGAGAATGAAACGCCCAGCGTTTGAGTAGTCGGGCATTTGTGTGATAACATAGTAACAAGGGATGGAGAAGAAGAAGCCGAAGATGGGAAGGGCGATATTGTCTCCGGGGAAGCTAAAGAACGCGCAGACCTATTTGAGATATTTTTCGACAGCGTCATCTCGAAGGAACAACATACAGCTTAAATGCTATTACAGCCACGGTACCGCCAATACTAAGCAGCGAGTCAGCTTCACACAGCCACCAGGAGGAGGCGCTTTAAGGTATAAGCTCACATGGTTCCGACAACTCTTGCTAACGACCTGCAATGTTCAGGGTCAGTGGCGAGTCCAACTGACAGCTTGCCTCATAAGCACTTACAGCCAATTGGTCTGACCGACAGTCTGACTGATCGCAGCGAGATAGGCGATAAGAGCCCATTCACCCCTGTAGTGTAAGAAGATGGGTCGACCCGCTTCGGTATATGCAGGGGCAGCGAGGATAGCTGTGAAAAGGTGACATTCGATTCAGTCACCCCATTCGTTCAACGAGGTCGCTATCGCGATCCGAACCATCAAATCATGAGCGAAGTCAAAGTCATTTACCTCCTCCCAGGCCCGTCTTGATAGCATACTTCATATCAGCCTCGCCAAGCCTACTTCCTAGTCTCCAGAAAGCTTGCTTTATTCGGCCCCAGACTGTGACCAGTCTCTGTTCACGGACGAGCACCGAGCCCGTCGAGTCTCGTCTTGTCTTTGGGAACGGAGGTGGCTGCAGCGCGGACGGGTCAATCGGAACCAAGTTCTCTGCGATCATTCATTGATATTCAGCTCTCTTTAGCTTCCAAAAGACTCGGCGAATCAGAAAGATACACAAGTACTTGAATTGAGCATACTCACGAAGCTGCTTGTACATATATTGACTTTTCTTCTCCTTTCTGCCCCTCTTCTGTCCAAATACGGACTTGACATGATCCCATGCGGACATAGGCTTGGCAGTGACAATCTGTGCATACATGACCAGGTCAGCGTGAGACATCGCTGAGTGCTAGCACATGGCTCTTGAATTACCTCATGCATTGTATCGAGAAGGAAAAGCATCTCCCTAGCAAATTCTTCAAAGGTGAACAAGAAGCTAGAATGTGCCCCTCGATCAGCATTATCTTGTCGCGAAGAGAAGGTCGAAAAGGCTTACAAATACACCAGGAATACCGTCTCATTTGGCCCTTCCTCAAGGCCCTCCTCGCTTTGTAGATTACTGACCTCACTAGCCCCATCTCCAGCAGGATCAAATGCACAGTCGCTATCGGAGTCACTTTCGTATACCCCTCTGGCGCGCCTTGGCCCTGCGTATACCCGCTTGATGGCTCTACTGGACGATTCCGAGAAATCGGCAAGTGCTGTAGCTAGATTTTCTTGGATAGTCAGAAGATCAATCGAGGACTGGTGGATTGAATGGTGGGACAGCGCTTGTACTGCTTCGAGGGCTTCATCACATCGGGTCTGCAACGAAATCAGGCGCGTCCAGATCAGCATGATTCGTAAATTCAACACGTAGCGTGCATATCGCTGGTGATCAGTCACTCACATTTAGGGTATCCATTTGATCGCCTGCCATCTCCCTGAATTTCATGAATAGTCTGACACTGGTCTCTATATCGGTATCACCATGTACGGCCGGTCTGGGAATCTCGTCAATCTTCCCTATGATTGACATTGACAGCTTCGCATGATGTCGGTCCAAGGCAAAGATCTCTGTATGGACCTTGCCTTCTCGAACGGCGCGGATCAGACTTTCTTGCAGCCTTGTACTCGATCGTAGACTGGATAGGTGCTGAGCAAGTCGAGCCAGACTCGCTAGAGCGGCATCGTATAGATGCAACTTCGGTCCCCTAATCCGTGGATCAAGGACACGTTCTGCCTTGGCCTCGGAAAGATCTGTTTTGAGCTTCTTAAATCCTGCTGAATGGGACTTGATGGCGTCCTTGATGCTGACTCGGTTTTCTTTGATGATAGTCTTCTCCAGCAGAAACGTAGATGTAAGCAGGTCCAGAAGGGTGGAGAAGGAATTCACCGATTTAGAAATCGAGGTCTGTAGTCGAGAAGTCGCCGAAGAAGGGAAGACGGTGAAGCAGACCACATTGGTGATGAGCACTGCAGAGTGAACGATCGTAGACAAGGATATTAACACGTCAGTTGCCGAGAAACAGATCTCGAAAGAATCATACGGTAGACGACTTACCGCCCGATGCGACGACCATGAGAATTTCCAGCAATCGAGGAAGAGCACCCTCCTTGATGACAACACTGTAGATTATGATGGCAGCCATCGAGCAACCTATGGACCGGCGTCAGCCAGTTAGCCGGACCAATGGTGAAAACTGGATAATGATCTACACCCGATAAGACTTGTGGACTCACCTGAATTATAGCTTGGATTATTAACCCATACCTTCGACCAAGCCAAAACGCCCATCGTTCCACCGATCCATAGTATACACACAACCCAATCACCAGCTTCGCTAATCACGTCCCATTTCTCCCCGTGAGAAGGCGAAAAGTGGTCGAAGAGCTCTATCGTGCCCATCGCCGACAAAGAGACGATCGAGGCCAGTATGACCAGCCAGAAACAGTAGCGCACTGACAAAAGCATACTTCCCATCGTTTTGGCGGGATTGTACTGAAAGTATACATTGTTCATCAGTTGACTTCACGGCGGATGAGAAGGGTCTATGGGGAAGCGAGACGGGACCCAAGGCTCACGTATACGACGATAGTGGCGACCATATGTGCTTGGTTCAATGGTCTGTACGTCTTTCGTCCGTGGGCATCTACCTCGGACTGGGTCGACAGCAGTTCGGCGAGGAAGGGTACGAAGGTGAACAATGAAGCGATGAGGTACGAGAGCGAGCATTTGAGAATGGCGATTGCAATGGGCGAGAGCGGCCACACTTTCTTCCATACTACACTCGCAGGGTAAGCTTTGCCTCACATTGACTCTAAAAGATAAGAATGAATCCAGGATGATGTATGACTTACGGGCTTTGATCCTGCTCTCATCCTTGTTCCGGATATTTTTTGAAGAAGCCTTCCGTAGCAGTACAGGCATTCTTGTTCCGTCCGTGACCTCGGCCCCATTTGAGGGACCGCCTGTCTCCAGTGTGGGCAAGTCATGCGTTCTGGCTCTTGGCGTGGATTCTTCCTCAATATCGGTAAATGGACTATACGTGATTCCTCCCTCAAGTTGAGGTGGAGATCCAGTCATTTGATCCGTGATGGTGGGCAGATTATCCAGCTTGGTCTTTGCATGATCGATGTTGACCGGACCAGAAGGCGTCTGTGCTGGGTGCGATGCGTGTGGGTGATGAGGCGTCGGCGGTGATAAGAAGAGGGATCGTATACTCCTCGAACCGGGTGTTGGAGGTTGCGAAGGCCTGGGAACCGACAAGAATCCAGCCTGAGAATGTTCATCCGGCTGCTCGTCATCTCCTATTAGTTCTTGTAAATTCTGCCAATTGTTCAAGGCTTCCGATCGATTGTTATTGAAGCTCGTAGCAAGCACACTTCCGGCCTGCGTATGGGAAGTGCCTCCTGTCATGCTGATACTGCCCGGACCGGTACTCGAACTATCCCTAGGTCTATAAGGAGGAATAGCATAGCCTGTATGTGTGTGATGACGGGGCGATGGTGGTGGTATCGTAAAGTACGATGAGTTCGCATGTCGTATCGAGCGATGTGACGGATCCCGAACAGAAACAGCAGATGTGAGCCGCGAGGTCGGTGATATGGGACTTGGAGGCGTTGAGGCAGAGACGGTCTGCCGAGACGTTGAGGGAGTTTTCGGTGCCGGTGTTTCTCCCAGAGGGCGCATCATCGTACTCAGAATCAGAGATAGACGTTATTGCTTGTGATAAGTGAGTTCTAACTCAGTTGACCAAGAGGGAAACAGGTGAGAGAGATGGGTGGATGAAGGGAAGGGGGTTAAGGGGAGACAAAGAAGCTCTGTGCTCTATGCTAGTATGGGCCAATTCAAAACAGACTGAATCCTGGAGACCCCGCAAACAACACAAGCATAAGGTGTATCTTGGATCACGTGACATGGGCACACTATAGATAGATAGAAGTCCTCCCCGCGCTGTCATGAACAATCCTAGACCGACACACTCGTATGAGTTATAGCAACCTCCTTCAACTACCCATTTATCATTCTTGGTCGCATCAATTTGTGACAAGTCACCATAGCGGACAGAAAGCCGAAAGTCAAAAGACATCTCTCAAAATGTCCGAATCATCAGGTCCAAGCACGGGCGACAAGCGTAAAAACGGCTCTGACAAGTCGGCGCAGAAACATAAATTCTACAAATTTCAAGGTCAAGACAGGCAGCGAGGTGGCGGTGATCGAGGACGAGGACGAGGACGAGGAGGAGGAAGAGGCAGTCGAGGAGGTGGAAGAGGAGGTAGGGGCGGACACTTATCAGGAGATCGTGGAGGGGAAAGGGAGGGGAGGGACAGGAATGGCGCGTTGAACAGGGATGAGCTGAATCGAAAGAAAAGTTCAATGGGCAGATATAGGAATGTACCATTAGTGAGGCCTGAATCCACCGCCGCCCAATAACTGTAGTGCAGCTCACTCGAACAGCTGCAAGGTTCTTGAGGCTAATGTTTTCTTGTGTATATGTCCGCAGCCCGAAATCTTGACAAAACCGGGGATTTGCGTGACCACATGGAGAGATAAGGAACGAGCTGCCGAAGCGGAGCTGATCGACTATCTCGAGCAGGTGGGTCATATAACCCGTGCATATGGCTCGAACGACTGCTTATGTACTGTACATGGTCCACCGCAGATTGCGGATGAGCTCTACCCCGAGACGATCGAAGAAGGCGTCAAGGAAGAACCGAGTGCCGATGATCTGGATTTGGAAGATATGTTGAAGAAGGATTTGGCTGCTATGAACAATGAGAACAAGTCGAAGCGATTCCGTGAGTAGCCGTACGACTCTTGTCTCCGATTCCGTTTTCTGCTATCGGCTTGCGCTTGTCTATCGGGACTGCTTGGCCCCGCTTACGATCAGGCATGTCATAGGTGTAGACCGTTCAAGTTTGCTGACTTGAACTTGTTGCTATGCAGAATTATGCGTTCACAGTATCATGTGTGGTGAGTCAAGTCATCACGTCAGCTAGCCGTTTTTCTCCAGTATCGCGAAGACAGCTGACTCGTACACGATGCTCTGCCAGTCATCTATGTCAATGTCTTACCGCCATTATCGCCTCACAAGCTCGTTCGGCATGTCCTGGAACAAGCGGAATCTTCAGCCAGAACACCTCTTAGGTCAGTTGATTCTAGGTCCGCCTCGATCTGAAGAGACCGACGATCAGGCAACTGACCCTCATATCTTTTTTTATCTCGCGGTTGGTTACTTTGCAGATTCTGTAAGAGATTGATACCGATGTCTGCGACGTGTGGGGCGACTGTCAAGCAGCTTGCAGAGTGCGCAAGTGAGGTGGCAAAGAAGGAATTTGAGACGGATGATGGGAAGGCACTCAAGGTGAGTGGTCTAGGCACCTTTAGATGGTTGACCTTGTCCTCTGGGTTCACTTACCAGTTCTTGGTCCCGACTTGAGCAGCTCGAACTTGCCTTGTTCATCGGCATGGCCGGTCGTGTGCACAGACAAGAAACACTGATTATCCATATTTTTGCTTTTGAATAGTATGCAATCGACACAAACACCAGAGCGTCAGACAAGATGGAACGAATGGAGATGATCACTACCATCGCAGAGGAAATCACCAAGCTCGAAAAGGGACATAGCGTTGACCTTAAGAATCCCGATAAGACTGTATTGGTCGAGCTCTACAAGGTAGGTCCAAGCTGCCAAGTGATGACCTGATTAAGCTTACGAACAGCTGACTGACGTGAGCTGTGGCCGTACAGAATACTGTTGGACTGACAGTGATAGATGATTATGAGCGATTCAAAAAGGTGAGACATAATCAAACAGCCCGCAAACAAGTCGTAGAAACTCCGACAAGGTGTACACTGGGATTTTGCCTGAAGGTGTGATGTTAGGTACCATAACGATCAAAGCTGATCCAGACCTCATCAACTCACCAGTACAATCCCAGCTCCGTGGCAGCAGCCGCAGCTGCAATAAGAGCAGCAGAGCTGAAGGCCAAAGATACCGAAGCAAACGAGACATCAAACGAAAAGACGATGGGCGGACCTGGCTCGCGAGTGAATCAGCAATCAAAAATAGCGGAAGCTTCAGAGAGACAGGAGTCTGGCGAAACCCACCCATCGGAGAATCCCAATAGTAATAAAGGCACTCCGCAGCATGTGTACCGACAGAGAAGGGCCGAGGCTATCGCGAATCAAAGCTCCAGCTCTGCGACTGCATCTACGAGTCAACCCCCTTCGAGTGATCAGGCACAAAATGGACCAGCAAAGCAAGAAGCCGGTGAAATCGTGGACCACGACGTTGTTGAAAAAGGAGAAATACTGGAAGAGCCCAAGGACGAGCTGAGAGATGGTTGGGTGGAGACTATCGAGGGTGGGAAAGTGATCAGGGTGAAGGGAGACGAAGCCGGAGAAGACGAGCAATGAAGAATGCTATGAGCGTCATGTGCGTCACTGTCAGGTGTTATTCGTATCCGAGCCGCATAAAGTCGGAATCACACGACTGCGTTGAACTGCATGGATAGGTGTGGTACTCTGCGGTTTCGATCATAGTCGTCTTACACTCCCTGGAGAAATCGCCATTGGGAGTCGTATTGACTGCAACGAGGACTTTGCGTGCTGTGTAGATCGAGGCTATACTTTGGTGTTTAGGTCATCCGCCCAGGGGGAGAACCTGCGCAAGTCAATTACGATGTACAAATACAATGCATATCATGTCGGTGCTCTGATGGCGATGGTGACTCGTGGGGGCTACACTAATGAGAGAGGTATGAGCTCACGCTGAAGAACATTACAAAACACTGTCAGCGCTGATTCTCACTTCGAAGGCATCGAGGGGATCAATAGTCTGTGGGACTGAAGGATCGAACACTCACTCCGGTCGGTTAGGGTTGCCCTCCCTCTTCTTCTCCTCTGCCTTCTCCTTCTCTAGTCTAGCTTCGAGCTTGGCGAATTCATCGAGCGCAATCAATTCCTCCTCATCAAGAACCTGTGAAAAGTGGAATGATGTACCAGTCAGCACTCTGATTCATACTGGTGTTTTCGGAGCAAGCAAGCCACGGGAAGAGGGGCGTCTGAGTATTGATTGATAGATGGGGTATAAGTCGGCCGTAGAGATACCAATCCGGCTCACCTGCTCAACAGATTGCACTTCCGGCACGTAGTGCATCAACATTCTCTCAATACCATTCTTGAGGGTGACACTGCTCGAGCTGCACCCTCTACAACTTCCCTTCAACTTGAGCTTGACGATACCCGAGTCTTCCTCAAACCCTTTATATTCGATATCACCTCCATCTTCCTGAATGGCGGGTCTGACCCTCGTCTCGAGCAATTCTTTAATCATCCCTACAATCTCAGAATCGGTCTCCAAGATCCTCGTGTCTTCCGCTCCTGAATCATGTGATGCTTCTTTGAATAACGGAGCTCCCGAAGAGAAATGTTCCATTAATACAGCGAACACTTCAGGTTTGAGGATTGACCAAGAGTACGATTCGTCCTTTGAGCAAGTGACGAAATCCGGTCCGAAGAAAACACCGGTCAAACCGTCGATCGTGAGCAAACGTGTGGCGAGCGGTGAAGGTAAAGCGGAACGGAGATCGAGGAACTCGTGAGTGCCGCCTTGGGTGACTGTTACGCCTGGGATGAATTTGAGTGAGGCTTCGTTGGGTGTCGTCTCGGTTTGGATGAACATTGTTCGGCCTGCGGGTGTAAATACCGCAGGGATGTTGCGGCGATGATGCGGGGTTGATCATGACAAGATGTAAATAACCCGTTGACGGAGGGTGAAAATATGTGACAGCATCGTGATAGTTTTTCATAATCAGCACAATTCGAACCAGAATTGATCAGTCATTTTACAATGACTGCGTTCACTCACGCTGCTGTTTCAAGCCAATAGAAGCGGCATCTTTCCTCCTCAAACCAGACCTGCTAGATCCAACTCCGACGCCAACGAAAGCAGGTCTGGGCGAACTGCTGAATGATCGTGAAATCACAGCTGGCAGAGTCGTCGATGATCTAGCGACGACGGTGGAGCGGGGTAAGAGGGTGCGAGAGGAAGACGAGGCGATGTTCCTCAAAAGCTGGGTGGAAGGACGCGACATGTTTGCGATAAGTGAACCTGGAATTTACGCCGAGTGTATAAGATGAGACAAGTGTATATATTGTGAGGACAGTGCAGAGTAAACTGGGTAATCAACTGTTTATATGTGTGTCATCTGTAAGCCGTAGCCAGAGATGTGAGTGAGGACCAGCTAAGGTTACCTCTCCAGGCTCCGCCGACGAATGAAATCTTTGTCATATCCAGTGTACGAGTGGCAAAGTGGCAACATCTCGGACGGAGCGGTCGATTAATTCCGCCCCAAGTCACGTGAGCGACCTCGTGGTTTTCTCGGAGTAAGCCGCAAGTGATGTTCAATAGTTCAGATTATGATTGCCGCAATAACCGGTGACTGACTACTGGAGATATTGCAGATGGGGGAGATGGGGCAGGGAGCAATGCCTGTTACTGGTGCCATATGGGCGGCTATAGTCTATTTAGTCGCCCAGTCTACGACATCTCTTGACCACTTCTCTCCCCCTACGATCTAAGCAAAGATACCTCCTCTTCCTCATTTGCGACATATCCGCTCCCTCGCTGCTCAGAGAATAGGATTGAGAATCTACCAGAAACACGACCAAGATGTCCGAACCAACGACGACCGCACCGCATCCCAAACCCGCTTCATTGGCCTCCTCGTCTCCCTCCTTGTCTACTCGTAGCAGGATCCTTCTAGCCAGACTCACCAAGCTCACAGGGACTCTTCCAGGCCTCGATGCGAGCTTGATGCTCTTCCAATATTCTTCGCCTCTGGTTATCGCACTCTTACTTCGCCTGGCGACTCTCAAGTCGAGATATGCCTTCTTGAGAAACAACAAGGGTGTAGCGGCCGCCGCTGGAGTTGGGGTAAAAGGGGGCTTTGGGTTGGTGCAGCTTGCCGAAGGATGGGGCAAGGCAGCTTTGAGCGTATCAGAAGCTAGGGTCATCATGCGAGCGTTTGGTGAGTGAGCTCGGCTCGATGAAATGACCAGGAATTTGGTGATGTCTCGTTGCACATTCGCTTCATTCGAAGGGGTCAACCTGCTCTGGCGCGGTCGTGACCCAGATATATTGCGCAACGTGGAGAGAGGTCTTCCTTGGAAGCTTTGGTTGACGTCTTGGACTTACCCACTTGTAGGCCTCCTACCGATCCTTCAATGGCTGCTGGCAATCCACCCAAACCCGCTCAAGTCTCTCCGCTCTTTACTACTCTCATTCGGCTCACCGAGTTCGTTGGCTCAGCCGTCAGAGAAGACATTACCTACTCTTCAAATACTGTCACTTCTCGCGTACTATCCACTGGAACATATCACTTGGCTAAGTAGGAAGGGTGTGGTTCCCCTTTCGGCTCAGAGAACGGGCTTGGCAGAGCTATGGAGTGTCAGGTTCTGGGCGTGAGTCGCGTCTCCCTGGAACCTGGAATGCGTTGGATCCTGAAAACCCGTCCCAGAGCTAATAAGGTCATGATAACCATCGACAGGCTTTACGTCATGCTTGAGATCTACAAGCTCCGCGGCACCTATCTCTCCCTCTTGACTCGTACTAAAGCGCTCAAGACCTCCAAACCAGTTGTATTGGCCAAAGAAGCAGAGGGGTATGAGCTTCCGCCTTCCCCCGCCAGTCCGGGCCAAGTTCAGGAGAAGACATCTCCTACTGAGAGCGTGGGTACCAAGGTCGAGGATAAATCTCGGAATGCCCCTGTCGATGCCTTAGCTGTCAAGCAGACGGTTAGCAAAGACTGGGAGGCTTGGAAGACCGCTGTAATGATCAACAGGTACGTACTACGCATTACAAGTGTCCTGGTCGGCTTTTTCTCGGGAATCAGAGGAGCTGAGCTGACGAGGATGACATTCTTGGTATCGGTATCGGGTCACCGTCATAGCGGCTATGCGCCATTGACTCTGCACTGGTCTACGATCGGTGGACTCTGGTCGAGCTCGCTTATCACAGGCACATTGGGATCAGTAGCCGCTCTGGGGTCGCTCACAAACGCGTGGCGAGCTACCGCTCCATAGCATAGCGAAGAATTCAGCTGATGGATGGCGTTTCGTCTGAGGGAGTACCTGGACCGTTGTGAAAGGTATCGCTAGACAGCGATCGTACAGGCACAGTGCTTGCAAATCAACAATCACAAATCATTTATATATGTACTATTCAGTCCTGGTTCCTGTTTCAGTTGACACATTGTACTGTATGCACTGTGCACTGCTTGTCTGAAATTATGGATACATTTCATGCTGACCCTTATCGCCGCTATTCCTAGTCACGGTGGCTACAGACTACAGTACATTACAGAAGTTGGGGTTGCACATCGTTTCTTCGGTAGGATTCTTGGCTTGACCGAAAGCGGAGGCGAAGACGTCAAACAGCCCCAAAAGAAGAGCAATGCGTCCTGTCATCTTCTTGGTCGATGCCATTGAGTCCTTGCGCTGGCGGTTAGACCCATCGAGCACCGTTGAAGGCCCTGGCAGCGACGATACCAACGACACCCAAACCAACACCGCCAAGCAACCTAGCCCAGCCTTCACCACCACCGCCGCCAAGTCCGCCGATAGCTCGGGAAGCCATCTGGTGTTGGCCGATGGCGACACCAAAGAGGTCGTAAGCGATGCAAGAGGCGAACAGGAGAGGAGTTGAAAGGGCTGTGAAAATTGAGGCGAGGGGCATGAGGAGCTTGACCAGCATGTTAGGTGGGATACCGGGGTAGTATGCGGCCGCGGCGTTGTGGAACAGGTCAAGGACACCACTATTGTACGATCAAGTGATCAGCTCAGCAGCTCGGGCATGGTATGCGACAAATTCAACGGGAGCATGTGACCGACCGACCGATGGAAAACTGAAAGGAGGATTGGGCAGAGTAACATGTCAGTCATGGATGGACAGTCGACTTACATGCCGGCGAAAGTGATGTTGATCACATTGGTCAACTTTGACTGGTACGTGTTGGGAGCAGGGTCCCGAAGGAAGAAGGTGTAGTAGAGCTGAGTGAGGGTGTTGATTGTTACAAGAACGTTTGAGCCCTTGAGGTTGTTGTTGTTCTGTAGTGATAATGATAGATTGACAGTTGATCAGTTTATGCTTGTTTTTGTCTTTTTTGGCGTAGGGAGTAGCATGTCGATCAAGATTAAGGACCAGTCGGAAAGGCTACGTAGGCAAACGAGGGGAATTCAGGTGGATAATTGGAGTGGAGAAGTGTCAGAAATCGAGCGCAACTCACCCAGAATAACATCCAGATGGCGATACAGCCATTACCAAGCGCGTACCAAGGTGCATACCTGATCGTACCCTTCTCAACTTGTCTGTCGGATCTGAAGAGCTCTCTGATCCAGAGGAGCTGCAGGATCTGCTGAGGGGAGAAGAAGCCTGCGATCGCGAATGGCTGCGGGGAGAACGAACAGAGGTTTCGATCGTGAATGTCCTTCATGTTGGGGGACGAGAGCATTCCGTAAAGCTGGCAGCCGAAGTCGACGCTGTGTAATGTGTGACGTACAAACAGACAACGGATGTCAGTTATGGCTGTACCTCTTCCGTCTACATATGATACGTGCCAAGGTGGGCAAAGACCAACGTTGCACTCACACAAAGGAAAGGGGCGCGATGACCCGAGCAGTGGAAAGTGAGACACCCATATTGGCTAAAGGAGCAGACGGTGTATAATCGTCTTGGTCGTCGTTGTTGGTTGAAGGCGAAGATGTAGAAGGTAAGAGTGGTTCAATTGAGTTTCTTCGAGGATCGGGGATAGACATCTGGTATTCAGGTTAGTTACAGTTAAGAAGCGGTCTGATGTATTCGTTCTTGCGAGTATTGCGTTTATATATGCTCTCTTGTAGGTGGGGACCGACAGGGACCTTTCGGGGTGGTCTTATACGTATAGTCACTCTTAGCTTGCATCATCTCAACAGTTCGATGTTGCCAGTGTAAGTGTACCTAACACCTGACCTTTTGCAGAGCAGATGCTGCATCGTACCGATGCCCGAGCCGAGCATAAGTTACAGTAACCTTTTTAAAACTAGACGTCATCAATCGTATGAACAGCCGAAAGCAAGACAAAGCCTGCCTACCTGCCGATCACAGTAACCAAGTTGCAGCAGATCATGGTCCACAAGGCATGCCGGTATGCATACCTATGCTGTAGTCATGATACGATACGATACGATTGCGATCCCCAACATCAAGACGTCGACGATCGGATGCATCGTAACGTATCGTGTCGCAACCAATAGACAGCTGCAGCTGTAACTTACAAGGAGTGAGGTCATATCGCCCGTGCCTGACTGCATATGGTACTCACCCGGCGATACCCATCCAAGAGCGTGCCCTCACGATTCGATGGAGGAGCTCTGCTGGAATCTCCAGTGTGTCAGTGAGTCTTACTCTTTCTCTTCGACAACCATTGTTTGCGATCGTCAAACAAGGGCAACGTAGGACACATTCGACCCATGCATCTAGGACGCTCATGAGCGTCACAACGTTGCGAATCAAGGGAGCAATCAGTTCTCAAGCGCTAGTTACATTCCTGCGACGATACATATGCAGCAGCTGCAGCAGGTTGCGCTGGTTACGCTACAGAATGATAAGCCCGGCGAGAGCGGTGATGTCCGATCAGTCCGGACCGAAGCTAAGATGTCAGACGCACGTTACTATTCGATACGTCTCATAGCATCTGGAGACATGCCGCATATTGCATGTCGCTTGTTGCTTGCTATCGCTATCACTAGCTGTCAATAGAAGCAGCTTTACACACTTACTCCCTTTCATACTTTCTCCCCAGATCTACACATCATCCAACAGAATCAGCTATAGCTGTAGCACGTTCGTCCTCGCCACGATCCTTCGTGAAGACCTGGAATTTCGCCTCAACCCACTTCACCTACAGTACCAAATCGACTTGACTTGCTTCGAAAGAAGAGTAGAGTTGTGGTGTGATCCTCTGCGCACGAGTGTCGGACGTGAATGCGAGAATATGGCTTGGTAGACACTGCGAAAGCGAAAATCAGTGTTAGATCTCACCTTTTCGTATCGCGAAGGCTACCTCTTCCACCAGCGCATTGTACAGGAACTTCGACTCGTAATTTAAAACCAAGAACATCTATCTTATCGCTTATCTCTCCTTCTGCGGGCGCTCTGATCCACCCAAATACACCTGGTTCAAGATATATCAGCACTTCTGCTATAGCTCATACGCACACGCACGACATCAATAAATCAGTCTTCATGGGCGATAACATTGTCAAGTGAGTGTGCGATTCAGCCGATCTGATCCATACGCACCCATATATTCTACGTGTCTTCTTATCGCTGTAACTCCTGAGTTTCTTTGGTCCGGACCGATATCTCATATTTTTTGAAGAGGGGGTCCGCCGCGAGAAGAGGTCACCCCGGATCTGTTTACAGCCAGCTGCCAACGTAGAGCTGACTTTGCCTAATTCCGTTGACAGCTTCTATGCGGGTCAGCCGCCCCTCAATCGGGTTGCGTTCCAGCGACACTCGTCCGAGGTCATGAACAAGCACCTGAACGACCCCTCTGCCAAATTCATCGTATACAAGTGAGTGGGTTAATATTTAATACACCGTCGTAGAGCTGTATGGTAAGTCTGGCCGTGCGCTCACGCATGGGTCGATTCTTACTGCATTCATAGGGATATCAAACCATTGGTCAAAAAAGATAGCCCTGGCGAAATACTCTTCCTCGACAGGAATCAGATTGGAAACAGGGTCGGAACGGACTTCGCATCACCGTAAGCCGATGTCTCCACCCTCCTCTGTATCCCATCTTTTCCTCCTGTATCGTTCAGTTGAGCATCCTATACTGTTCGGTTGAGCACTTTGGTCAAATCGCAGACCTTGACTGACTACGGTATCTCAAAATACCCTTATCGAATACAGTCCTTCAGGCGCCGAGAAAGACATTGCAAAGCTGCACGAGTGCGCTCGAATACCTCATACCCTGCCCGCACTCGTCTTTCTGGGGATCGACGACCGCTCTTCACCCACGACGAACGAATCATCCACAGTCGATCATCTCAATCCGACCGGAACGCCTTATTTCGCCTTGGACGCTGGAACGAGCGATTGGGATGCTCTGCTGAATGAGGTGGGAGGGGAATGGGGCGACGCGAGAGCTAGTGCCGCCAGTATGAGCAAATGGGATGCGGGGGTATTCGCTCAAGGGAGAGCGTTGGTGGATTGGAATACAAGGAACAAGGTGAGCTAAGTCTAGCGATCAGTCAAGGAAGATCTACTTCGAGTCCCTGTCATGTATATATATATATATATATATATATATATATTCTGGTTGGTACGACGCTAATAGCAATTTTCCTGGACCTTCTCTCAAAAGTTCTGCCCGGCATGTGGTTCAGCCACATACTCTTTGTGGGCTGGATGGAAGCGAAACTGCACGTCCGCCATACATCCCGTTGAAGGCAAAGAGCCTTGTTTCTCCACCAAGGGTCTGCATAATTTTGCCTATCCTAGGACTGACCCTGTAAGTTTGCTACTTCTACTTGCGGGTGCCAGTGCACCACTACCTTCTCTTTCATCTGGGCTCAAATCCAGCTCCATGCTTTATTATTTGCAGTGAGGGGAGGGATGCTGATCTGATTTCCGATTGGGTTTTAGGTTATCATCATGGGCATCCTCGATTCCACGGGGGAGAAGATTCTGCTTGGTCGACAGAACTCATGGCCTAAGGGTAAGTGGACGCTCTCTGATTCTGTACTTCTGCTATGCGTCCATCGATATGTGGCCACATGAATGCCTGATGCATTACGAATGCCGATGATTGCCATTTTAGGCATGTACTCCTGTCTCGCTGGATTCATCGAGCCCGGAGAATCGTTCGAGGATGCCGTGCGGCGGGAGGTCCTGGAAGAAGCTGGCATTGAAGTCGGTCCCGTCAGATAGTGAGTTGGCTTAGCCACAAGCAGGATGCCAACAAAAATACAGAAGGCTAATCATATGCGATGATCGACGACGTCTTTAGCTCCTCCAGTCAGCCTTGGCCGTACCCTTCGAACCTGATGGTAGGTTGTTTCGGCCGCGCCAAAGATGGTCAGACAATCCGGCTGGACCTTGATAACGAGCTCGAGGGTGAGTCGGTAATGCTGGTGTATAATCTCCGAGCAACTTTGAGCAATGGCATTTCAGAACCGTAAAAGCTGATCAGCTTTTACCTTTTTTGCGATGTCCCCCTTTTTGTCTGGTTCACCGAGCAGATGCGCAATGGTTCCCTCGATCAGTAATCTCATCGATTATCGCTTCGTCCACAGGTTCTTCATACACCAAATCCGATTTGAAAAAGCTGGACGAAAAGAACCAAACGCAAGCTGAAGCTCAATCTCAGGCCAAGTCTCACGCTGACAAGGATGCGGAATCGTCAGCTGCATTGGCACCGTCCGAAAAGACGGATGCAGAGATTTCTGAGATCCAGAAGAGAGGTCAGGAGGGTATGGGAATCTCGAGAGTGCCACCTGATACGGCTATTGCTGGTCAGCTTGTCAGGCTCTGGGTGAAAGGGGGTTTGGATCTGGTCAGCAAGTTGTAGCAGGACGACTGAGACATGTGACTAACCGTCGAAGATGATAAAGTGGCAAAACCAGTGTCACTGATCATTGCTGCGGTTTCGCATCATTTATGTGCAAAAAGAACTCGATGCATTTGGACATGAGGACAGTTCCTGTCTCGTGGGCATAGGCAGTGGCTTTTGCATAGACTTGTGCATGACTGTTTGCAGGACAAGACTGGAACAATGAATCTTTCTTACGCCCCTTCACCATAAGTGCCAGCGAGAGTCGAGGTGCCACTTTAAAACGGTGGGCGGTAGGGACCGGAGATTGGGCCGCGTGCAGCATTGATATGGTGATTTATGGGATATTTGATCCCGGCCGAGAATGAGAATACCAGTTATCTCACCATAGCATACAACACATCACCTAGCAGTAGGTCATAAGCTTAAGCTGATAATCAGGTAATCATAATCAGACATCAAGCTATCCCCCATTCCCCCATTCCCCCATTCACCCATTCACCTCACGCACATTATATTGCACCTTGCCCCGTCATCATACATAGCATGACCCACATCGTCCCTACCTCGTCCTGTCCATTACCCTCAATCGAGATACCCAGGTCGAAAAGTTCGACCACCACAACGACAGCGACGTCGAGATATAGATTCGCGTTGTAACGGCGATAATAAAATTGAACGGGAAAACTAAACGCTAAAGCGCAGCCAGCCAGCTAGCACGCGACCGTCCCCTGCCGATAAAATACATTATTCATAGTGCTTCAGTTTTGCACCACGCACCTCGGTCGATCTATAATCTCAAGGGCGTCCAAACGACATCTGGCCCCTTCGAGCAGCGCCAGCGGTAGCGAGCAGCGAGAACGGCTTGTGTAGCATAGCTGGACGCACGATATTACGAATCAGGTATCAGATATCAGATTAATTATTAGGCCGACTTAGCATTACTTCGCTTCACTTCACCGCGCGCTCCCTTGGATTCCCCGTTTGGATATACAATATCAAGCACATTTACAGAGCATTGAGCAGCTCAGCATAGCATCATCATAGATCGCTCGCCTCTCTGCCTCTCTATCATCAATCGACATCCACAAGCACAGCATCATCAGGATCGAACCGCCATCTTGTATAATATCGACATCCTGTCCTTTCTATATATAATCCAACACCATTTGATTTCCGCTCACCGGTGAAAAACACGCAAAACCTATCGATCGACTTCACCATGTTATGGCGATTCGGGTTCGCGTCGAGTTCGACGCTTGACGCCCTCTTGACGAGGGAGGTCCCGCCTACCATTGAAGAGCTGTTGGACGAGCAGGATATCTTGAATGAGTGTAAAGCGCAGAATAATAAGTGAGTGCAGCGGCCTAGCGGACTTTGCTCTTCGCTTGACCCACACTGACATGCTTTATCCGACACCAAACCAGACTTGTATCGTATCTCGCCCGTGAAGACTCGGTGAAATCCCTCTTGCAATGGGTGATAGCAGGTCTCGATGAGCTAGATCAAGCTGCTCTAGCCGCCGATACCGAATGTCTGTCCCAAGCACTTTCTTCTCCCGACTTGTATCCATCCTACCGCGCACCTCAGCCTCTCGTGATACCGGGTACCGGCCCCAATAGTCCTCCGCTGGAACCAGCAAAAATGATGGATGTAGATCTGAAAGACAAGGAGGAAGGAGACAGCAAACAGGGAGAGTCGACGGAGAATGGCGTTGAGAATCAAGAAGAGGAATTTAACAGCGCTGAGATCGGGTTGGGTAGGGGTCTGAGAAGAAAGTCTGAGGGCGAAGAGGATATGCATAGGTCCAAGTAAGTCTCAACAGTGTATCAGAGGCGGAAATTTTGTGTCAAAATCAATAACAAAGTAACGTGCATGGGGAACGAGGGCGCGTAGCTGATGTGTTTGAGATCTGCCTCATCAGGTACCCTAATACATCCACAGAGATCTTGTGTTGCGCCGAATTATGGTCAGTGTCAGAAACGATAATCAAGCATGCGGACTACCTTCTCGCCCCCTTCTGGGATGCCGTCCTCCCGCCGATAGATCCCAATTCACCTTGTTCATCAGAGGGGATCATGGCAAGCTCGATGATCATGTCTCGCCAGGAAGCTGGAGAGAGAGAACGAGCGAGAAATGAATTCTGGAGTGACAAGGATGAAGAACGGGACAGACGGAGAGAGGTTATCAGGGGTATGTGGATGAGGGTCAACGGTGCTCTCATGACTAAACGGACGCCTGAGGTGAGTATGATCGTTCGTGCTGCCATCATCTTGTGCGCTACGTGCAGGTTTGTTTGAAGTACGACCCTCGGCGCTGAGTAGCAGGAGCTGAAAATCGTTCTGCCAACCTTAGATGATCCGCTTCATTCAATCATTGCCCAATATCGTTGACCGACTGGTTGCTCGAATCGCAAGCCCCGCCGTTCAAGACATCCTGATACGCATCGTCTCATCGGAAGAAGGCGGAGTGACAGGAGTGATGGACTGGTTGGCCGACGAAGGATTGATTCCGAAGTTGCTCGAATACCTTTCGCCGTATTATTCGACATCGGTACATACGACAGTTGCCGAAGTGCTCAAATCAATAATCACGCTGTGTGCACCGACACCTTTCAATCCTCACGGTGGAAATGCGATGGAGCAGCAAGCAGGCCAAGGTGTCCAGCCGTCTGGTACGAGGGATAACAAGCTCATCAGAGAACTCGTTTCCGAGCAGAGTGTGGAGACTTTGATCGGGTTCATGCTGAATACCGTCGAGTTGACAGATCAGGAATGGGATGGTGTCAATGGCCCCGAAGGTGACACGGCGCCCATCGACCCATTCATCGTTCACCCTCTGCCATCTATCGCTTCTGCCACTTCCTCCTTAACACATATCTGCAGCATCCTCGTCGAAGTAATCCGACGCAACAACTCAGACTTTTCAGAACCTCATTTGTTCCATACCCTGCGCAATCGACTGATGAGCGTAAGAGTGCCCGCGACTCAACCGCACTTCAACAGCAATGGGAATGGAGATTCGAATGAAGGTGACAAAGCGGTCGAGACGGAGCAAGAGAAGGAGAATAAGGAGAGAAGGCATATGGAGGATGCTTTGGCGGATATGAGTTCAAAGATGGGGATTGTTCATCTCGGTCATCTGCTCAATCTGGTTAGCGAGCGATTTGATCAATTGCATCAATTCGTCCTGAACCCCAGATCACAGGTGAGCCGTCTACTTCCAAAGCTAGCTTGTTACTACTGAAATCACCTTGTAATGACCAACTGATTCGCCGTGTCGTCATCACCTGACCAGAACCGCTCCGCTTCTATCGCTTCACAGAAGCCTTTCACTCTCGAGCGATTCCGGATCATCGAGCTGTACGCCGAACTTCTGCACAGCTCCAATATGTCAATCCTCAACCGAACACCGGGGACCGGGCCGATGTACACCGAAGACGGTATCCTCTCAGGCGGTCTTGAAGGCCTCGAGGCTCTCGGTGAAGCTATCGATGGAGATCACGTAGGCGAAGAGGACCGACCCGAAGAAGATCAGGTTACGCAAGCGAGAGAATTACCAGTCAGCAGTGCTGGATCGACCGACGCCAGTTTGAATGGGTCCGACGACGTCGGATCTGACGATGAGGAGATGCTGGAGAACATCGATGAGGAGACCACTCCTTCTCATTCCCCCGCCGCATCAAAAGTGCTTGATTTACCCCCTGCTTCCACTTCATCATCAGCCAACCTAGAGATACCTTCGATTGTACCGCCGCCTCCTTCCGACGAAGACGCGGAACGATTGAGAGATGTGATGGAAACGGAATCAAAGCCACCCGTTGCTTCGGCTGCTTCTGATATTGGCGCAGCCTCTAACGCAGCTGTAGCTACTTCGACGGCTGCCCCATCGATCGCGTCGGATACGGTCGATCTTGAGACCGCCAATGAGGATGAAGTTGGGGATGGAACCGAATCCACACCGACACCAGTCGTGTCCTCAAAAGAACTCGATGTTGATCCCTCGGATACAGCCGATGGATCACGAATTCCTCCTGTTCCCTCTCCGCTCACTATCAAGATTGACCCTCCGTTCGCCCCAGGTGACAGGCTCAAGAGCATGTATGTCGCTCACCATGTCATACCGATGGTCGTCAACTTGTTCTTCGACTATCCGAACAACGATTTCATGCACCATGTCGTGTATGACATACTTCAGCAGATCTTGAACGGTAGACTTGGTCCTGGGTTGAACAGGGAGCTGGTGGTGGAATTGATCAAAGAGGCGAGATTGATTGAGAGGGTCTTGGATGCTCAGCGGCTAAACGACCGTATGGTGTAAGTACATGTCTCGCCTGTCTACGTTAGCACCTCCATTGTGGCTCACGACTGACTCATGATCTACCTTACTGTGACTCTCAGCTCGCAACCTAGAACGCCTCGTCTAGCATACATGGGCCATATTGTTCTCATCGCCGAGGAGCTCGTCAAATTCTTCGCACGATGTCCGCCAGAGCTATACGAGCTCATCAAAGATTCTTTCGTCCTATCTGAGTGGGAAGCCTTCGTTGATACTTCCTTATCTGAAGCCAAAGCACGGGATACAAGACCCCTTGCTGGAGGAAAACCCATGACGAATGCGGCCGACTCCGCAAGTGAGGAAGGATCTTCGTTAGGTCCTGGACCTAGTCAGAGGGACGATGATTCAAGTTCAGATGACGATGACGATGGTGATCAGGCCGTCAAATTTGGCGAGCCTCTTACGAGAACTCAGGCGGCAGACGGATTCGCCCATCGTGGCGAGTTTGACGCCTATGCGGATCAAGAAGGCGATGAAGAGGGTATGGACAGGGTGAGTTAAGCGGGCGAATCTGTCATCAAAGTGATGTGTACTGGCCTGTAATGGTGACCGGTGCTGATGAACGTGCTTTTTTTGTTCTTTTTTTCGACAGTTCTGGCGGAACTCCGGTGTCGGTCTGAATAGGCGAGCTATGGATTCATCGGATGACGATGATGACGATGCAGACTGGTTGAGACCTACTGTCAACTCGAGCTGGGGCAATTCAGGTGGCAATGACGATGATGACTTTGGGGTGAGCGCACTATTGAACAATTCCATGCGATGCGCATGTCCCTTTACATCTGGACTCGAAATAGGCATGAGTCGCTGATCATGTGTATTGCGGTTTACAGGCATGGGAAACCGCTCCTGGGCCGAATCGTCAAAATGACCGGGATGGATTTGACGATGTAGGTCTTCCGTTGCTCAATTGAATCTACGTCCAAGAGGGCTTACTTGGCCGCCTTCACTTAGGATGACGGTTGGGGCACCTTCAACGCCGCTGCATCGCCTTTCGAGTCGCCCGATCCGAACGCTGAAAATCCCTTCGGTGACGACAACTTTGTTCCTTCCGTTGTGAGAGCCGAGCCGGTCATACAGCGAGAAGAACCTTTGACTCCCCGAGATTGGGCCGAGCAATTCGAAAGGGCTTTCAGAGAGGACGGCGCAGGTGGGCCAATTTCAGGCGCTGCTGCCGCTGGCGGTGGTGGTGGTGGTGGCGATAATGAGGATGTGCCCGCCATCGTCATGCCATCTCTGGATGATGACGACGGAGACGAGGATGAAGACGAGGACGGTCAAGGAGGACGGAGAATGTCGATGTCTGCGGGAACGAGTAGTTGGACATTTGCTGGAGACGACGAAGGCGTCGATCTGCCGCCTACAATGTCTCCTACTCTACCTCAGCAGGAGGACCAAGATGCCAAACTCGGTGAAGTCGATGAATCTCAAGACACACAATCTCCGCCCGTCGCTGCTGGATCACCGTCATCATCCTCCGGCAAACAAGTTGTAACGACGTCTCCTAAAGTTAGACCAGCCGCAGGTGCGAGCGAGGCTGTACAGCTAGCTGCCCCCGTCTCTCCATCCGCATCCGCATCAGCTCGAACGAAAGGTCTCACTATAACGACGTCACCAACTACGAGTCCCAAAGCGGCGGTGGCGACAACTCCTATCCCTATACCAAGACGCCAGAGTTCGCATGGTCACGAGCTAGGAAGACATCACTCGCATCCCGGCCATCCAGATTCCGCATGCTCTGCTTCTTCCAGATCATCATCATCACCCATTTCTCCCTCATCGAGAAGATGGGGCGAGGCCTTCTCTCCTCCTGATCCAAGTCTGATAGCAGCCGCGACGGAAGAATCACCCCTCGGTCCAGGTGTCAGCCCTGATACCCATATTACGAATGACGGCCTGCTCGAAAGGGAAGTAGGCGGCAGGATGATTCGAGTTCCACAGGATGAGATTGTGGAAGCGATCGAGAGAAAAGCGGACGACGATGAGGACGCGCTAGATATGAGCGCGGATATGGACGTGGAAGTGGAAAAGTGAATTTGAGGATGAACAAAGTCTTACTGCATCCGACTCGCATTATGAGCATCGACTTGACTTGACTATGGGTTTACAGCGTTGTATGGAGTATCGAGGCATCTTCATTCAGCATATACGGCATATACGGGAGAAAGAGAAAGAGAAAGAGAAAGAGAAAGAGAAAGAGAAAGAGAAAGAGAAAGAGAAAGAGAAAGAGAATCAGAAAGAGAAAGAGAAAGAGAAAGAGAAAGAGAAAGAGAAAGAGAAAGAGAAAGAGAAAGAGAAAGAGAAAGAGAAAGAGAAAGAGAAAGAGAAAGAGAAAGAGAAAGAGAAAGAGAAAGAGAAAGAGAAAGAGAAAGAGAAAAGCAGAGAATTGGTAGGCCGACAGTGCAGAGCCTTCGAGAAGCCTAAGGATGAAGATGATGGATGAACGCTTTTCGTTTAGTAGAGAAGGGAGAGAGTTGTTGACCACGCACACGCACACACGATAGATACACTTCAATAACAATTTTTCTCCCTTGTCTCTCTATCTTCGCATTCTTTCCATTTCAGCAATTGAGTTGAGACACCTTATAGAGATTGGAACATCATCATGTATTTTGCATCTGGCATCAGCTTGACCCCTCTTTGGCATGAATCCTCATGTTCCGAGTGACAAAACGTGCGAGGTCCATATAGTAACGATACGAGCGTGACAAGAATGTCTTCTGGACAGCCTCAGCGCACGGCGCAATGAGATGATACGCTCGATGCAAAATGGTGTGCAATGCTAATGCTGATCATGTGCTATCGAATAATAACGTATGTGGATCGACTCAACATGCAACGTTTCTGACACGTCGGATCTAAACTATGACATAAAGTGAATGCAATTATAAAAGCCTTTTTATCTATGTTGTTGTAGCCTGCCGCCTTGCCCCGTGCGCATCCCATTGTAGAGGGCAAAAAACCTTGTGTCCGTTTCCGCTTCGAAAAAGTAAATTCTTCTTTTTAACTGATGGACGCTAACTTCCATGGCCATTCGAGCTACTAGGACCTGTACTGTCCTTTTTCTTGCGCGGTTTTTGTCGCCCTTCGCGTTTGGCCACTTGCCGAGCTAGTCTCAAGCCGCATCTACTCGTTCATCGAGAAATCAGCATACACCTTACTTGAACAGATACGTTTGTAGATGTTGGCCAAGCCAACTCACGCATTACATAGGTCCTTGATCCCACTTTCATTCCGTCGCCATTCGGGCGACTCTCTGATCCCACACATCACACAACACTCGACATTCCCAGGCGGTCGGACAAGCGGTCTTGAGCTGACTCCTCCTCCGCCCCCGCCCCCGCCTCCACCTCCACCACTGCCGCCATTGTGATGCATACTCATGCTTCCGACCCCGACCATATGCGAGGAATCATGATTCATGTGTCCGTTGTTACCGTTGCCGTTCATGCTGTAGCCGTGGCCATTACTTATGCCATCAGATAGCTGGGATACCATACCCGCTGACATGGGTTGTGATTGGCTGAGGAAGGGGTCGTCATGATGTCCATGGTGATGTGAATGGGAGTGGGCGTGTCCATGAGGATGTGAGTGCAAACGGTGGTGGGAGTGTTGGTGCACATGTGCGTGAGAATGGGAATGGGAACGGGAATGCTGGTGCTGGTGCTGGTGCTGGTGCTGGTGTGGGTGCACATGTGATGAGTGATGCTGTGAGTGTTCATGATAGGGTGTGGTGGAGTTGGGAGCAGCCGTCGTCGCAGGGTAGCCCAAGTCTCGTTCATTCCCGTGAGCCGCATAGCTAGGAGATGCTGTCGAATCCCACTCGGCGTCTACTCTCCTTGAATCTGTTTGAGCGATCGGCCATCCAGAAGTGGGGTGAGTGTGCGATGATTGAGGTTGAGGCGAAGGCGGAGGCTGTTGCGTGCCAATACTCGTGGCCGAAGAAGGTGGTATAGCCGAGGAGGACGGAACGGGAGAGCTAGTTGACGTCCATTCCGATCGTATACCAGGACTGGCTCCATTCGCATATCCGTCCGAGCTCCTTTGCGCCACAACGCTCGAAGTCGTCGACGAGGTCGAAGGCAGATCGTACATTCGCGAGGTCTGGAAACAAGCAAATGTCAAACTGCCATAAGGAATGAAAACACTTGTAACGTGTCTGTACACGCCCTCGGTCGTTATCGAATGTTGGGCACCGTATCGAGTCGTGCAATTCGTCCGTAGCTCATCGGGCCCAGCAGTGAGTTGCGCCGGGTCCATATCGACACCCTTCATCAACTCTGCAAATTCCTGAGCATTGTACAGTCCATCTGGTTGCGGTCGCACTCCGATCGGACGGGGTGGCGGCCAAGAGAATATCAGGCGGGGTGGTTGTGGAGGTTGTGATGGATCCGTGGAGGGGGCAGCGTAGTGCAGTTGAAAGACACGCATGGGTGGGTAACGTGTCAGAGGAGGTGGCGGTATTATTGTTGTTATGTTATGATGCAAAGCTTCAATGTTCTGTGAACGACAAGACATATAGGGTCATACCACCATCAGCATGACCATCCGGAAACTACGCTTTGCTAGCGATGAGGAACAGAGATGTTTATTTAGGTCGGGCCGAATTTTGGAGCAAAAGTACTCACGTCGTCGGTCATCTCCCTTGTTCCGCACCAGTTTGACCACCCCTCATGGTTCCGGCGAGGATCATTATTTGCTACTGGGTCTTTGTCTTTGATGGCGTGGAAGAATGCTAGTAGTAATCCATTGGCAACCTGTGAGCCGAGGACAGTCAGTAGTCATTTTAAACACAGAGCACGTATGGACGGGCCGCCCCGATATATCTGCTCCATGACGATCGCTTGTTCGGCTAAAGGCTACTCACCCAGTTCAGGACCAAATCCAAGATTAGATATTCATCGTCTTCCGCAAATTTCTCCGCATCAACCGGGAAATCGTTCTCTTCTGGTGGACAACCCAGTATGGTTCGTATGCGAGACAAGCGGGCAAACCGTACCCTGGAGCGTAAAGGATTCCAGAAGGAAAAAAATAGGGCACCGATTCGTCAGCTGATGTCGAGGGATGCTTGATTGGGATTCGCTCACCTCGTCACGCTGCCTTGCAGATCGTCGGAAGCTATGGCACTAGATAGATCCCGTCTGGCCTCTGTAGTTAAAGAGTGCTTTGTGTCAGCGGTCAAGATCCTCCGCGCTGCGCTTCAAATCCACAGTGATGAGACTTTTGGATCTTTGCTCCTTGCCCTTCCTCATCTGATGATAATACAGGCTCTAGAATCACCATGGGCGTCTGGTGTACTTGGGCGTTTGTCGAGCATGCGGTAACCGAATATACCACGGATGTATGGCATGTTTCTCCGGCAGAGCGTAATACGGCACCTCAAAGAGCGAAATCGCTCACAGTATCTTGGAGTGGGAAAAGAAGAATGCAAAGCGGAATAATGCGGACGGACTCACGTTCCCTCTCATGAGGATGTATGAACTCAATGACCCCTCTGCCCATCATGCTCAACTTCTCCTTTCCAAGATGATATCCTAAAACCGGATCTGGGTGCACGAATTCAAGAGAGAGCTTCGTATTTGGACTGGGACCATTTTCCGCCGTTGCAGATGCAGATCCAGATCCAGATGAAGAAGAGGCGATACCATCGGGGTTTGTGGTGCTAGTACTGGCTGATGAGCTCGTGACTGGGATGTAGCGCGGGGTGACTAGTGCCCAGTAGCATCTTACGCTTCCCACTCGCTGCCAAAGCCGACGGCGGATGATACGACAAGTAAATGTCAGCGATACTCAGTCTTTCAACAGGTCACCATTACAGGCTGTGATGGGATATGGTCAGGCATTGATAGCAAGGCTGCTAACAGGAGGGCAAGCGGAACATGACGGAATTAGGTGATGGGCCTCATCGATAGTAGCGTGTGACGTGCCAGGTCTAGACGAGCGATGCTTATGCTTGAAGGGAAAGAGGTAAATAAGAAGTACGTACCGGTATTGGTTTTCCTTGAGAAAAGGAGGAAGACGAAGATGAACTTGATGATATTGACATGATTGGTGATTACAACGATGCGATGTCACAGAATGCAGTCGCAAGGTGATTATAAAATGCGAGGGGTCTATTCCACGGGAGATTTAGTCGGGGGAGTGGAGTATAGTCGGTCTCTCGGTTATATGAACAACATCAACTTTGACATGTACATCGAGTACATGGCTATGCCTATGGCCTGGGGGTTCTGTGATCAAATTTCGCTGTTCTTCAATGTTGCCTTGATCCTGCTCTGTCGCGATGTCCAGATCCTAATGTTCTGCGACGAGATTGCAGATAGCCTATCACCCTTGCGTGATGTGATGGTGTAGATGAGGTTGTTTGTTGATGCTATCGTTTTGTTTTGTTTTATGTTTCTGGTGGTGATGGTAATGGTGATGATGATGATGGCGGTGATGGAGAGTGATGAGGCCGAAAGAATATCAACAAATATTCGGTCTTGCGCGGTTATGGATTATGTTCGCTTTCGTGGTAACGGTAAGGGTACTGCTCCTGTACGTACGTACTTGTATGTCGCAGTGAGATGAGGAATGTGAATGCGATTGCGAACGCGGATGTTGACGCTTGTTGAATACGCTTCGGCGAGGAAGAAGAATGCAAGTGCAGGTGGTGATGATGAGTTGAATGCAGCCACTGATATGTATGATATTATTGATGCTTAGATAGACATAGAGAGAAGCGATGATTTTACGTTGATGTGATCGAGTGGATATGTTTATCTGCGTGTGCGTGTGGATGAGAATAGGGGCGGATAGGTCATCTGATCATGATAAGTAACTTACGATGAATGAGTACGATGAATGAGTACGAGTCCAAAGTTTCATGTCTTTGAATGGCCTCTAAGCCTAGCTTATGCTATGGCTCGGAGTATATGTTGATTCATGATCAACCTAACGGCTACATCCTAACCTTACGCCTTACTTTGCTCCTCTCTACCCGCTGTTCTCGAGCCTTGTGGCTTCTTCCATCTTCTCTTCATGCTGTAGTGTTCGCTTGCTTACTCGCTCGGCCTGTTGTAACCTTTGCTGCTTTCGCCCGCCCGCCCGAACACACACGGACAGTCAACAAAAAGTCGAAAATGAAATGGTGCCTCTTGAGCTGATGAACCCTTAGAACCGTTCAGTCGGACCCTTGGATTGCACCGGACCATCGATCGAAGAGTACAGCCCAACCCAAATAGAGCCGCTTTATGGCCGATACGATATGCGCAACGGTTTCTTTCCATGCTACTTTGCCAGCTTGTGTTGTGTCATGGTATAAGCATAAGCATATATCGGAGCCCATGTGCGCGTTTATAGCACTGTTGTCGCTTATCTGATGGATCTGATGGTCGTAAATTTACCTATCTCATCTTAGCACCAAATTTAAACATGCCCAATGCGCATAGATGTTGAAATGACTACGGCATAACAGGTCATGCCAAACAATTTGTACGTGTTATGTTTTTCAACTTTCTTTTTTGTTCAGCGTTGTTAACGTTGTAACATACGCGGACGCAGACGTTTATTGATAGCGCAAACGGATGAAGCCCGTCCCTGCTTCCTTTTTCACAAAAAGTTTACAAGTGTACGTAGACAATCTGAAGCTTTTCGGACTTTCTTCTCGTCTACCTCTAGCAGTTCATGCGAGTTCTTGGCAGAGCCGGTGCTGCCCCAAACCAATCGTCGGAATGTCCTCCTTGCATCGGTTAATCACTTACCGCTTCTGACCTCCGAGTATACAAGGCGAGCGAAGCGAGGATTCTTCACTTCGTTCAACTCTCAAAAGCAGGGAATACCGATAATCGGACCGATCACCCGTTCGTGTCCTGAGCTTTAAAGCACACACCGTGCACCGTGCATGGTGCATCGTGGTAAAAGAAGAGGAAGAAGAAGAAAAACCCCGTTGCTCACCTCACCGCGGATTTGTGCTCGCTCGACCGATCTGAGTGAGAGATGCTGAATTAACCTGAACGGAACTTTTGGGAAGCGTGAGAAAAAGAGGCACGAGTCACTCACTCGTGCAAATATAGTAGTAGTACCCTTACGGACATTCCGTCCTTCCTCTCTCTGCGCTCGCTCTAGCTTTGTGGTTCCATATTTCCATGCAAAAAGTCAAGTAGCTCTCATATCATCGGAAGCCGCGTCCTGCTGCGGGTCATTACCGGATCTCCAAAGCTTAATAAGCTATGCTAGTATAGCTAGATCCTGACAGACACATGGAGTTCGACAGGAAGTCCGCGACAAATCAGGGGAAAGCCACGGAATGCGGCGGATGTAAAGGGCATGGAGGCGCATGACCGATCGGTGTGAGATCGCTTCCGTGGCCCCCTCTTCCTGCTGAAAGCCATGATCCGGGTGTGATCACGATCACTATCAGAGTGGATACATAGCCTGCGGCGGATCTAACGTTCGTTTGTTACCTGCCTAGGTTTGCCCCCCGGAGCTGAAGGAAAGCGGATGCGTGCAGACCTCGTGTCTACCGTGTTGAGGATTGAAGCTGCTGTGTCGGCGCTCGCCGCGGCTTGTCTGACTGGCCAGGAACATCAGCTATAACTATAACCTGTACGCTTTAATTAGAGCGCGCATCGCAATACTTACTGGTCATCTTCACTCGAGTTACTTACTTGCCCTCTGCCTCTGCTCACATCTGACCGCTGTATTGCGCTTCATCCGTGTCCTTGACCCCTGGTTCGGAAAATACCATCGCTAATCTGGGCCCCTTACCTAGCAGCCACGAACCAGTGCATCTTAGAGACGCTCGACTGAGCTGGACCGACGTGTAGAACCGTCACGAGTACAAGATGAACGAAGCTGGACCTTCTGGCTCTGAATTAAACATGCCCACCTCGGCCTCGACGAGTAATCTGTCAATACCGATCGAGTCAACGACTTTTCAATCGTCTTTTCACGCTCTGTTGCTATGTCAGAACACCAAAAATCTAAACTTCACCCACCTCCACCCATTCGCACCTAGTTCCGAACGCCACGAGAGTACAGCAGCGGGGGAAGGGAAGGGCAAGGAGGGCCGGAATGACGATGGGCATGAAGTTGAGAGGCTTCGCTCATTGAGAGAATCGTTGAGTAAGATACGGGAGGTGCTGGGTGTGCAGCTCGTGGCAGGTCAAGGTGGTGACTCTGCTGAGGTTGGACGTTTAATAAGAGGCCTTCGTGAGGTGTGAGTTCGATGCTCCACTATGCAACCACATGTCATGAATGGATCAGACTCCAGCTCGTTGAGGACATGGAGGCTATCCGGGATTCGAGTCTGCTGGGCTGACTCACCGTATGATAAATTTGACCGCTCTGTAGGACCACGCACCAAGCTGCCCTGTTAAACTCGTCGACTCCGTTGCTTGGCCCCTCTGCTTCGTCTCCGGTCTCTGTGTCATCCGCTTCGACCCAAAACCCTACCCTGACACCGCTCTTCGCGTCCCCGCTCCAGCTCTTACCGCCCATCACGCTTCTTCAGAACCTCTCAACCTCGTTGGGTCTGCAAGCATTCATTGAGGACTCGCAATTCGGCTTATTGAAATCCTCTTTGGCTATAGCCGGGAACAGGGTGGTGGTCGATGTCGATTTAGAGACGGACACGCCCATTGGAGGGGAGGACGAAGATATGGATGACGATACAACTACCAGTCTGAATGCGACTTCGACGCCGTTACCCTCGGCCGCACTATCTTCGGTCCCAGGAAAGGAAGCTGAGAAGGAGAGAGGCAAAGTGAGATTGTCCAAGCTTGTCGCGAACCATGTCACAGCATCAGGAGGAACCGGCAAATCAGAGGCAATTACCAGAATCCTCAAGGACCAGATCGAACTCTACCTCAAGCTATGGAACGGTAGCCCCTTGCCTAGTACCGCAGACGCTACCTTGCCTCAAGGCCCAGGCACGGACAAAAGTCCAGTCGGTGATGAGACTCTCGTAAAGGCTATCTGGGAAAAGGAAGAGTGCTTGCTGGGTCTGAAAAGTATACTATCGGAGCTGAAGGAGATCGATGATCTGGCAGAACAAGGTCCAGGCCGTCAAGGTACAGGTGATCAGGATGGGAACATCGACATGTTTGAGTCTGTGGAATGGGGGATCCAGCTCTTCGACCAACTGAAAAGTGGACAAGGGTGAGTATATCCGTCGAGGTGATCACGGTCAAGCTTCTGCGAGGGTTTCTACTTTACTTCACCGATGACAGTGCTAACAAGTCATACGTAAACATTTAACAGACGCGTACGGGTATATCCAGCGGAGCGAGACACCATCTTCCCTATGTTCCGATTGCTGCCTCCTTCGTCGTCGTCTTCCAACGAGACGGACAGGCAAGCTACCTCGTCATACAACCCGACATTTAGATTGCGCCCTGCCCAAATCAACGAGGAAGTGTCAACGCCTTTCACGGAACTTGACTCAGCCTCGGATCAGGTGGGAAGTGGAGGTAACGATGAAAGTATGGAAGAGAGATGGAGCGAAGGAAATTGGGTACTGGAACTCGTGGATGATGGTTTGCAGTCGGTAGCGGGAAAGAGTGTGGGCTCTGGGTTGGTAGTGAGGCGGAATTGGCTCAGCGGTGAGGATGTTGAGTCACCGGGTGAAGGGATAAGAGTGGAGAATCTGTTGGTGAGTTGTGATACTCTGATTGACCACAATATATATGATTGCAATGCAGAGAGACTTCCTGAAGTTTTGTTGACTAATGTCGATCTTGATACACGTTTAACCCTCGCTGCTGTCCCAGTACCAACCTTTTCCATCGAACGGGTATCTTCGACCTCAGCCACAGCCATTCCCGTACACTTCGACCTTTGTTCATACTTCACTTGCACTTCCATCCAGCAGTGAAGGCAACGCAGCTGCGCAGAGGGAACAACACTGGTCTATCGCCCAACCTGGTCCGCAGGCTTTCGTCCTGGGCAAGATCGGGGTTCCCAAAGGCGCCAAGGGCATGTCCAAATTGATCAAGGTGTGTTACGCTGTCATGCCTTTGTTCTACTATAAAAGCGGATGGCGTGCTGATTTTCTTTTTGGCCATTGATTGCAGGCATTGAGGCGTCAAGTCGTCCTGGATTCTTTCTTCACAGGAGTATTCGTGGCGAATCATCTCAAGGCCGAAACGCTAGATATCGAAGAGAATGACGATGAGGATATCAATGATATTCTAGACGGTATGTACCTGGCGTCTCTTACTCTTCCGTTTGCTCCGTTTCGTCCACAGATCAAACCTCAAGCCACACAGAAAAAAAAAGCACACAGCACACGAGGTTTGATCGGTTGAGAGTGTCGCCCTGACGTTTGCCCTGATTTCCGCAATTCTTTTCAGGCCCTCAAAAGGCGATTCCAATAACAGCGATCTTCAACCAAAACTCGATGGACATCTCAATACCGCTCTTGGACTCTCGAGGAGCTTTGAACAACGTCCAATTATCCTTGCGGTGCGATGAAGACGCGCCCGACGAGCGATATGTCAGAGTCGACAGGATCTCTCAAGTGCCTGTGCCTGCGCTTGTGCCCGTTGAAGGCGGTAGGGATTTGATCGGGCTTGTCGAGAAGGTGATAGCGTCCTCCTCAGAGTGGTCTGGATAGTAGCTCAGCGAAAGAGAATGAAGCTTGTACAGTACTGTATGCACTTGCCACCAATGCTTCACCGGTGATCCGCCTGGCGCAACAAACAATATTGCAGAGGCCTCGCTGACCGTGTAAGAGTGGGCGGTGAGTGATCTACGACCCACCACGAAGAGCTTACGACACTGGTTTCGTGGATCATCGATTCTCGATCAATTTATTATACTCCTACTACAACACATACCGCACTGGATAGCTAGGCAGGTCTCCCGTTCAGATGGTTTCGGTGCTTCTCATGACATTCATAGATTGACGCATCCCTTGTTACTAATTCCTACATTGTTTCTCGCGGCCTATACTGGTAGTCTCTGCGAGCAAGTCAGAGACCGAGACACAAAATGGAGCGAGTGCTTGATCGTCACAATAGATGGTGTCATTTTGCACACTGTAAATACGATTAATGCTGCACTTTAGCTGTTCGGGGAGAACACGTCACATCCCTTCAGTCGGGTTGCGACTCCGGATTCCGACCCATCAAACTACAAATAAAGAAAATTGCACTGAGCTGCGTCTACTATGGGTACTGTGGCCAGTGTAAGTACGATCACAGACCTGCATTCATCCCACCACCGCATAGAGAAACACTCGCTCGCGTTCCAATTCGCTCCGTCAAGGCGTAGCAAGCCTTCCGCTGACCCCGATCGAGGCAAGTATGCGCCGTGCCATGACGAAGAGTAAGCCACGCATTCGATTAACCTTGGAAGACCACGGATTCTGGATCTCACTTGGTCGCGGCACAGACAGCGGAATTGCGTTTAGACATATCCTTCGCTTGGACCCCTAGCGAAGAGCCAAGTAGAGTTAAGGTGAGCATGTAACTTGTGGGTACGATTTGCACACGTTTATATGACCAAGTGGAATAAAAGAATGGGGAGTCTGATGGATGTCTCCTCTTTGTGCAGTCGACTGACGAGAGAAAAACAGGCGGAGAACTGAGCGAGAGGCGTTGGACGATGCTCAGTGGACGCCCTTACTGCCAAAGACCCATAGTGTCCCGACTACAGGCGCCATGATCCCGCGGACCTCACGGTCATTCCATTGAGTTGTGGTAGTCCGGGGGCGCCTTTGGCTGACGACTCAGTCAATGCAAGGGATAAGATAAATGTGCATTCTCGAATCTACTGCAGCGCTTGATAATGCCTGTTGACCCAGCCGGCAAAAAATCAAAAAATTTGGAGGAGCAGGGAATTGAACCCGGTACCTCGTCAATTCAACGTTCAGAAGAACTTGCTAATGACGCGCTCTGCCAAATGAGCTACACCCCCATTCGATGGGGCAGCTGAATTTTGTCTACAATATATACATTAGTTTGCTCATGGTAGCAAGTGTCTTACCTCGAATCCCAATTTCAGCTCAAGCTGGTGTCGCTTTCAGACGCCCATTCCGTTTGCCGGATTAGCTGGAGTCTTCTTGCCTACCCCTCCCTTCCTCTCCCCCCCCTCCTTCAACCAAATCTGCCTGGCGTTCCATAAAGACACGTTTCTTGCTTCTCCACGAACTGGTACGGTATCTATCTCGGCGAGTGCCACCGACATTCAGACTCAGCGCAGCGCGCGACTCGTGATCCCCTCGTTTGTGCCGATTCTTTCAGACACCGGCGTGCAGGATTGCCGTAATTCAATGTGCTTACCCTGTCGATCAGCGGAGGCGTCGTACAGTACACTTTTGTTGTTGGCCTAGGTCCGTCGTTTGCAAAGCAGACATGCATGTGGGTTTGGTCGATCCTGAGGTTACATACTGCTTATCGCAATGGTGGTTCAATAGCTTGAAGCAATGTTCTTTTCGTGTTCGTGTCCTGTCAACAAATACTGTTGTCACAAAACTTCGTTCGCCCTGTCATTTGACTGATCAATCTCGATTTTATGGACTGCCTGCCTGACAGAAGAGCGAAAATCGGACTGGCAGTGGACGTTTTAACTCACAAGTGGGAGAACCATAAGTCGAGACTCTCGATATGGTTCTTCAAGATGGTGGCGAAAAAATTGCCATTCCATATGCATATCTCGAGGTAAGCCTATCTTACTGCAATGGCGATTCTCCCTACTGAGGTGTCGTTCTAGGCGTATCCATATCCGGCATTCGTATTGAGTGTACCGGCAGCCAGCTTTATCGACTTATCTGGAACATCGAGCTTGGAAACCCCGCTTTCCCCCTCGGCTGATCGCAGTCCCAGGTCGATCGAAGAGTTATGGTCGAATAAGAAATGGGAAGCTTTGGCTGGTCCAACTTCACTAGTGGACAGCCTGGGTGGGACCGAGAGAACGAAGCTGGAAGAATGGCTTTGCAGATCATGGGAACAGAAAGATGGGACGGATATTGGGCGTTCCCGCTTTCAAACCGAAGATCAGTCCTCCGTCTCCGCTCTCGGACCACCCGGAATTGCAAATGGCGCTGCGGAGGATCCGGACCGCGTCACCTTGACTCTGGAAGTCCGAAAGCTGGGCGCGATGACACTCGAATTGGTCAGAACAGCTGTAGGCCCCTTCGCTCTTCCGGCATCGCTCCCGATTGGTCATGACTGTGTCATCGTCACAACGATACCAAGGTCCCCCAGTCCCTGCCATTCTTTCTTGAACTCGTTAGATCCGAAGGAGGAAGTAGCGAGTTCCGACATCGTCTCGGGATCATCTTCAGGCCGGCGGACCTCGCTTTTCCGTGCCGACGCATTTAGCGCCGAGAACAGTCTGGTCCCAATACGAACGAATGACCAATCTTCTTCGACGCTGACTATCAGTTCAACTCCTTCGGTTCACGATGACACATATAAACATAAGCCCTTACTTAGATCGACTTCCGATGTCAGCGGTCAGACTGATCCATCAGATGTGTCTGTGCTCTTCGAGAACATGGATTGGAACAAGACACCCTTGGGTCCACGAGAAAGCTGGCCACAGAGTCTGAAAACTTTAGGTGAATCAGCCTCCCCATTCTTCCTCCCCCTCCCAGTCCATATGATGTATCGCAATGCTAATAGTCTGTCTCGGCCAGTCTCCGTACTCTTCGCGTATCCCACTCCTGCATGTATCTGGTGGGGACCCGAATTGACCATCATCTATAATCAAGCGAATGCAAAGGTGCGTGAGACTCTCACTTATATTCATGTCTTCTTACTCAGGCTGATTTCTGGTGTATAGACTATCGATAAGCATCCTGAAATCTTCGGCAAGCCTGGGCGCGAAGCCTGGGCAGGTGAGTTTTCACCCTCGGGTCTGATTTACTTATGAATATAAGCTGACTGAGGTATCTAGAGGCTTGGGACTGGCTAGGCCCTCTCGCCGAAACAGCCTTGAGCGGAACACCCGTTTGGAAGGAGGACGGTGAGCTCGATCGAGGATTTTCAATGGACTTTTATCTGATTACCTTTTGCAGATTTCTTCGTACTGGACGCTGGAGCCCACAACGGCAATCGTTATTACGAGTGTTATCACAGCTGGATGTGGGTGCCAATCGTGCAGGAAGACGGGACCATTGGCGGGTTATGGAACACGACTTCGTCAACTACCGAGCGAGTGCTTCTGGAGAGGCGTTTAGCTACACTGAGGGATGTCGGCGAACAAACATGTGAGTCGACATACAAATCAACAGTTTGTCGCATGTTACAATGCGATGGGATTGACTGACGACCGGCAGCAGCTGTCGCCAAATCGATCCAGGAGTTTGATGATGCATTGGCCAATGCATTCACCGCAAATCCGAAGGACATACCTTTCTTTGCCCTTTATCATGCTGACGCGTCTCCCGGTGAGCTCGGCACAAACCCCATACGCTTGGTTGTTCTGCCATTCGTGCTGACTTCCTCTCAGATGCGCACGGAAATGGCACCAACGCTACGCTTCTGGGTGCGGACATTCCTGAAACAGTGACCTTCAACCGTACCGCGACAGCAGGGGTTCCTTCTGGCCCTTCAAACATGCCATCATCATTTCATGTCCATGTTCCCCATACAATGCAGTCCCCAAACGCCATCGCGTTCGGTCACAAAAATTTGGATGCCGCAGATGAACGACGATCGTCTGCGGCATCATCTGCCATAGGTGATCCATTGCAGGATATACTTCCTACGTACCCCACGGGCACATGGCCATTCCAGAAAGCATTTCACCATCGTCGCTCAGTAATCGTGGAGGATTGTCGCGATCTGATTTCTGGGTTCCCCATTCGTGTGTGGGATGAGCTCCCTTGTGGGGCTATCGTCATTCCCATAGCCAACGATTCAGACCAACCAACTGCTATGCTTGTCATGGGTTTGAATGTCCGCAGACCCTTCGATAAAGACTATGCCGATTTCATCGTAAGTGACTGGGTCGAACGTATGAAACGAGTTCGGAATGCTGACTCGGATTTATAGGGATTGTGAGCCCTTCCTTTTCTCTGATATCTAGCTGTCGCTCGCTAAGCCTTCTTACGTCTACGACAGAGTTAAGACACAATTAGCAACCAGTCTGAAGACCGTCGGTGCCGCACAGGCTGAGCGAAAGCAGATGGAAGACATGGAGGCTCTGGATCGTGCAAAGGTACGCGTCAGCTTCTTTGTACACCGCACGATATGAGCTGATTCCAATCCTTCCTGCTAGAGTGTGCTTTTCTCCAATATCAGCCACGAATTTAGGTATGTGTATAAGTCTCAAGGCTTCCGAAATCTGGTACTAATGGACCGTTCGCGCCTGTTAGGACTCCATTGACCCTTATCGCTGGTCCGATCGAAGATCTGCTTGTTTCGAACACGGATGCACGACAAAAGGATCTATTGCAGCTTGCTCGGAACAACGTGTAGGTCAACGTGCCGGCGTCGTTCGTCGCAAGCTTTGACTGATAGGTTCTGCAGTCGCCGGTTGAATAGGCTTGTTTCATCGCTCATGAATATCAGCCGTCTCGAAGCCGGAAAGCTTTCATGCGTGTTTCAATCAGTCAACCTAGGCGAAATCACTCAAGACCTTGCAGAAATGTTTAGGAATGTCGCGGAAAAAGTTAGTCCATGGTTCGGTCATCGGTTAGGTCTCACGCTTACTCGGCGACTACATTACTCGCAGGCGCATCTGCAGTATGACATTGTCTGTGATACATCACTGAAATGCGTATTTGTGGATCCTGATCAATGGGTGTGTGAAACCTGTTTACGGGCGCGATCCGGACAGCTGACGTATCCGTAACACCTTTGCAGGAGAAGATTGTGCTCAATCTTATCAGTGCGTGGCTAGAACCCGTTTCGCTAGACGATACCGGACTGACGAATTCGCAACGCAGGCAATGCTATCAAATACACCCTACAAGGCGGCATTCAGGTCTCACTGCAATACGAAAACGACTGTGCTATTCTTCGCGTCACCGATACCGGTGTGGGAATACCTAGTAAGCTGCGGACCGAATTATAGATTGGATGGAACTGATAGGAAGCCAGCGTCCGACCTCGACCATATCGGAGAAAGGTTTCACCGTGTAGCATCCATCAGCAGATCACATGAAGGCACGGGCATAGGCCTCTCACTAGCTAAGGTCAGTATCACTCATTCCACCCGCCGTAGAAGGGATACCTGACAGGATGAAGCAGCATTTGGTACATTTACACGGAGGCACCTTCAAGCTAAGCAGCGCAACAGCTGAGGAGTCCCCAGATGGTACCCGTACGTGCAATTCTTGATCCAGCCCTGGTTACCGTTCCATGAGCTGATAACTGCTTCTATAGATGGATCTACGTTCGCAGTCAGTCTGCCGTGAGTCTGAAGTCTCTGACCGCAAATGCACAATGACCTTTGCTGTGAGGCCGGTCATTGATACCCGTCTGAATCTTCATAGCTTGGGTTCAGAGCATATCTCCCCGGACGCTATCTACCACGAAAAGGCCCCATACCATGTGACCAAATGGGTTTACGGTGCCGATATCGTCCATGAGGCGAAGCTTTGGAATCAGAATATTGAGACTGGCATGTCGACTCCTGGGACAGACGAAGTGTCTGAATTCAACTTCGAAACGTCGCACAACGCGGCACTACAAGCCATGCACCCCGATGCGATGTACTTCACGCGGGAAGATGTCATCATGGTAGTTGATGGTAGGTCATTGATCTACTGCTCTTATGCTCGACATAGCATGCTGATGCGCTTTTGACAGACTCGTACGAAACGCGAAAGTATGTCACAGTTTTTGCCGCAAAAGGGGACAAATGTGCTCACGGTGACCGGGGGCAGATATATTCACGCCGTCTTTTCGCCGTATTGTAAAGTCGTCGAGGCTCGTGATGGTCGAGAAGCGTTAGACTTCTGCAGAAATCAACAACCAGACCTGCTGATAACTGACGTCATGATGCCTCATGTGAGTGAAGATACTTTTACGAATAGCACATAATACTGACTCAACATGAATAGGTTGATGGCTTCCAATTGCTCAACGCTCTGAAAACGTCCCAAAAGCTCAAAAGCATCCCGGTCATCATGTGGTGAGTCGCCTTTTCAATCCGATAAATTCAGCGGGTCCTGATTGATGTTTAGCACCGCTCGAGGGGGTGAGGAGTCGAAGATTGAAGGACTTATGGCAGGCGCAGATGGTAAGCGCATAGTGGAATCAGTGAATCCCTTAGTGTCTTCGGCTGATGTGCTCTAATCTAATCTTCAGATTATCTATCCAAACCCTTCAGTGCCAAAGAACTTATAGCAAGATCCCATGTGCAGTACGCGGTCTTGATCATATATGAACATGCTGTGGCTGAGTAGGGAGGTTGATTGATCTCTCTAAAGGCTTCTTTTAGGCAAGAACCGTAAACAGCTCAGCAAAGCGTTCGAAGAGCAGACCCAGGAACTGCGCGCAGTCACAGATTGTATGTACCTCAAGCATAGGACCAAACCTCGTTCCAGCTAATCGTTTCACGTGCTCCAGATTCTCCTGTTGGGCTTTTCCGCATCTCCGAAGAACAGAAGATCACATTTGTCAACCAGACCTGGTGAGCCCGAGTCGCTGTGTCACGAGCACACGCCCACTGTCACCACCTTAGAAATCTGGGCTGACCCAGCGTGCAGGTATGATTTGTCAGGTTACTCAAAAGACGAGCCGATCGAAGGCTGGATAGAATGCATCGCAGATGACCACAAGGAGAAGGTAATCAAGTTCTGGATGAACATGTACGAGGGAAATGAACAGGACACCAAAACACTGGATCTTCAGTTCAAAAATGGTCGCTGGGGTAAGTCGTCCTCTTACACATCGGTGCCCTGACATGCTGACTTGGCCATGTCGGCTCGATAGCATCCCTGTAGGTCAATACTCATCTTCTCACAACCAACTCACGCTGAACCCTTGATTAGCAAGATTGTCAGGTTGGACCTCGTTTCCGGCGATTTGAAGGTGAGCGTGCTCACCTGTCTTCCTCAAGATATGATTCGAAAGTTAAGAATGCTGACAACACTTCTTGCACTACACACCGGGCAGGGTCTACTTGGCTGCGTGGTAAGTCGATCTGAGAGCATCGGAAACCTGTATTGGACTGATCTGTCATCGATAGACCGACATTACGAATCGCGTGCAACAGCAGGAGGCCCAAAAGCAACGCATCGTAGAAATCGAAGAAAGGAGACTCGAGGCTGAAGAAGCAAAGCGTCAGCAAGAGCTTTTGATCGACATCACCTCGTAGGTCATCTGCAACCGGGTCAGATCATCCCGTGACAGTGCGGCTGACTCTGATATGATCAGCCATGAGATTCGGAATCCCATTAGCAGCCTCATGCAGATAAGTTACTTTTGTGGGCATCTTCGTATACGGTGTCAGGGTCTGACATTCGATTTATCGGTTTACTGTGCCTCTTTAGTCAAAACTAATTTGCTGGCCCTCAAGGATCAAATGGAAGACGCGGTACATCACAAACTGAGTTTCACACCCACTCGCCAACTATTGAACAATATGGACGAGGACCTTGAGGCATTAGAGAGCGTATATCAATGTGGTCTAGGACAGGAGCGCATCTGTAACGATGTTCTGTCACTCGGGCGCATACAGCTCGGTACGTAAATCTATGGGACGTCGTTGCAGATCGTATGCTAATGTCACATTATTCTCTGGTTGATGCATACCACAGACATGCTTGGTAGGTCTTTTTACCATACGCTGACTCCCTGAAGCCCTTGCTGACCACTCAAGCCAATGTAGAGCTTTTCGACGTGGACATCAACATATCACAGCAAGTACAGAAGGTCCTATCGGTTTTCCAAAGCGAAGCGAGGATGCATCGGATATCGTTGTCCTCTAAGATGGGTCAAAATGCCAGGAATATGGGGATTGACATGATCAAGACAGATCCTGTCCGACTGAATCAGGTGTGAGTCGAGCTCCATTACCGCTCCATACATGAGGCACTATGACTGACCCTTCACGTTCTGTAGCATGACCAACCTTCTCTCCAACGGCATTAGGTTCACGTCCAATAGTGGTAAGCCATCCGCTCTACTCGCATCATCCCATTTCCTGTAGAGGTCCTGACACCAGTCGAAATGTCAGATGTTCGCAAGATTGAACTCAGCTTCGATCTAAGTCTCGATCCCCCAGAAGATTCCAGCTGTCTGCCGCCCAAAAATGCGAAAACATCATTGGTTCCGGAAAACGAACAGCCTATTTACTTATACGTTGCAGGTGAGTAGCGCGTGTCAGCAAGCTTATCGGTCATGTTCCTCATCCCAATCAGCTGCTGATGATCCATTACAGTCACCGATACGGGACCAGGAATGACCACAGGCGAGCTACAAAAGCTCTTCCATCGGTTCTCTCAAGTATCGCGTGAGTGACAACTCTACAATGATATTCCATCAATAGGGAAGCTGACCACTATTCTATGTATTTCAGCGAAGACGCATACGATATTTGGGGGTTCAGGCCTGGGATTATTCGTTTGTCGAAGTGAGTACAGTACGCGAGTGCTAAACAGACTTTGTCCGTGGCATTGCTGATCCTGTCCATGGCCACTTCAGTGATCACCGATCTGAGTAAGTGCGGTCAAGCAAGGGCTTCTTGTAGTCAATCTGACGACTGGATGCTTGCTGTGTAGTGGGTGGACGCATCGAGGTGGTCAGTGATCATGGCAAAGGCAGCAGTTTCCGATTTTTCATCAAAGCTCGAACCTGTCGTGCCCCGCCAAGACCGAATGGGATTCACAAACTCCGCCCACCGCCGTTGAAGAAGCGAGATACTGAACGTATCCTGTCTTCCACAAAGGTCACCGTACCTGGAACAGACAGAAAACCGAACATCTTGATCGTGGAGGATAATCTGATCAATCAGACTGTTCTTATGAGACAGCTGAAACACGTCGGCTTCGCCTGTCAAGGTTCGTGTCATCTGCATCTGCATCTTTAATCCAGGTTTTGAGCCTGCCCTCAAGCTAACGGCTGGTTTGCAGTCGCGAACAATGGCCTCGAAGCGCTGAGAAAGGTCCGAAGCGTCTCAGCTTTGGATGGATCCGCACGGGGACAGCCATTCGACTGCATATTGATGGATCTTGAGATGCCTGGTAGGTTATGCTTGGAGCGGCCTAAATTTAATGGTCAAGGCTGACTTTCTCGAACTGGACTTGCGTAGTCATGGATGGACTGACCGCTGTAAGGCAACTGAGAGAGGAGGAAGCTGCTGGAAAGCTTGACCGCAATGCTGTCATCGCCCTGAGTAAGTACCATCTCGCGCTCAGATCGACGTCTGGCCTGTCCATTCTGAACAAAGGCTGACATGACACACATTTGCGTCAGCCGGGAACGCGAGACAAGGTCAGATAGACGAGGCCAAAGCGGCTGGCATGGACGAGGGTGAGTCTCGGCATGTGTTCGACCCCAGAGAAATGTGCATGACAATACTGACACTAACTCTATGTGCAATCGCAGTGGTAATAAAGCCGTATAGACTGGTGAGCCTCACTGCAGTTCGCTAAAACGGAGAAAATGGATTAAGCTGACATTCTCTCTTTTGTCGTAGGACAATCTGCTGAATAAGATTGAGGGTATGCTATCGCAACGAACGCGCCCCTCTAACGTCGCAGAGAAATCGACGGAACTATCGTCTGCGAAGACCGAATAGATGTGAATCAGATACGTATTGATATTGCGAAGGGCGAAGGCTAAACATAGATAGAGGAATGGCGAAAGCCGGGCGAGGAAGAATTTGGGTTTTGACGGACATCACACGTTGTTTTCGGAATCCTTGGTTTGCCGTCTGGATAAGGTATTACAAGCTATAACTTACATCTATATACGTATTTCTGTTGTTGTAAAATCGTACGTCTGCACTTGATGACCAAATGCAATTCGTCGAGCAATGCAATCGACGTGCATCAGGGATCCTTCTGCCTGCCGTGTGATTGACGATGCATGCATATTGTCGTACTTTGACAATACGAGAACGAGGATTACAGCACCTCTGCCCAGCCGAGTTGTATCCATCGATCCACCATACGGTACTTGACCAGATGCGTAGTACCACGAGCGAGAGCTGCACGCTCGCCTCTATGAAGGGGAGAATCATTCACAGTCAGTTATGCGCGCCGACCCTCGACTATAGTCGCAGCTTGTGTATTCATCCCTTTGACAGCAGTGAGCATCGAGATGGGAAGATTGCGGAAGACATACCCTTCCAGCGTTATCTCACCACAATCTTTCCGACAATATATCAACACAGGCGTATTCCTATTTGGCTTGGAGACTGTTGACGACCATGTGGGCATGTCAGCGCATTCGCGACTCAGACGTTCAGCTCTTGAAGGTCGGACCCGGTCATCTGACGAGACAGCGATCTGGAGATTAGAACGTACCCATCGAAAGACCATCACCGTATGTATCATCCATACCTCTCAGCCACTCTGGCAATGAGTCCAGGACCGAATGTTGAAAGTGCGTGTGAAGTAGTTCGGTATATCTGTACAACGAAATGATAGACAGTCAGGCACGGTGCATACAGCTCGGGGCAGGGCAGGTGGATATGTGCTGGTAGGTAGAAGAAGGTTGCAAAGGTATTCGAGACTTACCGCTGGGCATGCGAAAGTTCAGCGCCTGATAGCAGTCTGTGGACAGACGGTGTGAGGGTGATGTAATGCGAGTGTTTCTCAACCTGCAGGCGACACAGCACGAGAAGCAAGATTCGTCGTTGAAGCAGCGGATCAGCTGCATTCTCATATGAATGCAGCCATATGTCCATGTCCATGGGGGTGGGGTCCACTTACCTTATGTAGCCGTGTCCGCACATATGATCGAACAAGGTACTTGACTCTCTCCACCTCGGTCTGTACAAGCATAAGCTTGAAGTGTTCCTCCTCTGACGTTTGAGGATCTGACCGCAGAGTGTGCACCATTTTGGCCTTTTGCATCATTGCCCGAGGAATAGCAATTTTTAGCTCGTAGAAGCGATATTCCGTGTGATGGACATTGATTGTTAGCTCACCTGTTGTTCCAGCTTATCAAAGACACTGTCCATGAGATCTCCCTCCCAAGGCATCAACTCCGGCGTGCCTCTTTCCCTCACCCAAATCACTCCAAGTTTCCGCACATCGTCCAGCTCCTCATCTAGGTCATCCAACCCAATCTCTGTGCCCGCTTCCTCCCCATCATTCTCAACATCTCCTCTTCCATAGATACTCCCTTCACCGCCTGCATATCCTGAGATTGAGGTATCGTCATAGATAGAGTTACTGGCTCTCGAATTTTGTCGTTGAGCATAGCCTTGCCCTTGCGCTTGAGCCGGAGGTGGGGAAACGGTCGATCTCAGCCGGTCGAGGAACGAGGATGACCCGCCTACGCTCGGTTCTCTCGAGAGTGAAGCTGGAGCTCTGGTACGCGAGCTTGATCCCTCAGGAGACAACGGGTCGTCATCGAAGAACGACATGAATCTCAAGCTTGACAATCGACGAAATACGACTATCTGGCGATGGCACTTCAAGGTGTCCGTCTTGGGCCCAAAAACGATGAAGCCGGTTCAAGGAGAACAATAGCGTCTTTTTTTTCGTATGAGCGTGAAGTCGCGAAACCCGTTGTTGATGCGTCAAGGATGTATGGGAAGAAGGGCGCGCTTCCGAGGGCATGCGGACCAGTGGTCAAGTGCGTATAGGATATTCGAAGGGATGAAATGTGTCTGTGGGTTGAGTTATGGTAAGTTGGAAAGAGGAAGTTTACATGTCGACTGGAGCATAATTCGACATGACGGAAAATGAGCGACCAGACGCGTCAGACGTCTACGGTCAAACGCGTATCTTTCTGTAAGTTACTCGTAAAGTAGGGCAACGCCAATAATTCATATTGGCTGGCCTGTCTTCCTGCAATTACTGACAAGCTCGGTATCTTATGCATACGAGACTTTTCTCTATTCTGGTTGAGTACAGCGGTGATTGCTCATTCGAACTTGGTCTTGGTTTCCATGCATCGGGCGATAGAGGTTGTAGCGCAAAAATAACCTGATTGTCATCGGGGTGGTGGACCGATTCTGTCTGCCAATTATCATTTCTATCTATCCGATCCCAGCCAAAGGCAAAACTCTACAGCTAGATTACTCTGCAAATCTGACTCTACTACCTCCCTTCCCTCTCTCAATCTTGACGACTCTCTTACCAACAGCTGCGTAAATCATCTTGGTCCCCAGTCCACTGGCACCTTCAAACCCTCTCTCTTTAGCCACGGATCCCAGCGCTTCTTTCAGCTCGTTCATATCTACCTCACCAGCATTGGCGTCCCCTGTTGAGTGAGACTTGAAGAGGTTTAAGAACAGATGGGCGAACAGAATTGTTTCGGGAGTTATTGGTTTTGAGCCTTGCTGTGCAGCGATTCCGGAAACGGAAGATCGGGACGACGAATTGCTTGGCGAGGGCGGCGAGGGCAATGATGCCTGTGATAGACGATATAGGTGTTGTCTACAAGGCGAACGTAGCGAAATGTGTCAGCCACTCGCCATGCCAAGTGGATGCAATTCAAGGATACAAGTATGTGAGGAGTTGATTTGAATGTATGACACATACAGTGAAGAAGTTACTTCGGGCTCCGTCACAGGACCATCTTGTACTCCCTGGCGCATCATGTCGGGCAGCGTATTCCATATCTTTGCCTGGTGTGAGAAAAAAAGTCCAGTCAGCACGTCTTGCCTGATATATTGAACATTGGACAAGATAATGTATGATTCCACTACTCACGATGCCCGCTTTCACAGCCTCGGAGTTTATGTCCACGCCCTCGACCCCATTGTCAGTTTGTTGCAGATCTGCAGCAGAAGACGACATCGAAGTTCCCTGGCCTGCGCTACCTATCGCTCTTGGTGTTGTCTCCTCTATTGACGTATGTCCGGCTCGATCTGGAGTCGTTGGGGTCCCTCTTGAGATGGACGCTGAAGGGTCAATAGGCGGTGCGAGTGCGGGCGGAGATACTGGTCTCGGCCGAGGGACACGGACAGTCTCGTCCTCTCCTGCTTGCGATGCCGAATGTATTTGGTTGACAGTCTCGTCAGAGATGGGAAGGCGTTGTGCTGGGGTCGTAGAATCCAAAGCCGCGCCGGGACCTGTACTCGTCCGACCGAAAACGCTTGAGGTAGCGCCAGGAGTCGCGAAAGGTGCTCTAGGTGTTGGCGCTACGCTGAGTCTTGATGATCCCGCACTGCTCCCACTAGGTATTCTACTAGGTCTACCGAAGATTGTCCGTCTTCTCTCACCAGGACCCACACCCGGGTCCTCATTCCCATCATTCCTCAAGCTAGAGCTACCGATCGGTGCTCGGGGTGTTCCGATGAGTTTGAGCGGGCTGAACCTGTCTATCCGCCTAGGCGTAGCATTTACCAGCGAATTCGTGACACGCGGCATCTCCCTTTCTCTCTCTGCATTTCTGCCGGCCATCGCTGTTCCAGGTGTCCGATTAGCATACGACTCGGCCAGACCTCGCGCAGGAGTTCGCTGTGAGAAAGGAGTTGTAGGAGGCGGTGGAGATTGAGCCAATCTGGAAGAAGATGCTGGAGGTGGGGACGAGGAAGTAGAAGTGGGTTGAGCAGCCTTTCGGAGGGGGATAAGAGATGCTTCGAGCGCTCGCAGTGCCGCTTCTTCAGCTTTAATAGCCTCGTCGGGTGTCAATTTGGGCTTGTCGGCTTGAGCGTTGGTCTCCGTACTGGACTGATCGTCCCCACCCTGATCCTGACTGGGACTTCGTGAAGGCTTCTGATTGGCGCCTTCAGCAGATTTGACCGCAACGGGTTTGCTGGCCTGCGATGTGAATTCTCCATTGATCAGCTTGATCCTTCTTGTGCCAAATTGTTTGTCTCTATTATTCAGAGCATTGTACAAGATTGGAAGAGCAGGTCGGCCAGAGGTAGTCCACCCACCTCTGTGATAAGTCCCTCTAGCTCAGCCAGCCTGGACGTAGAAAGATGATGAGCATCAAGCAAATTCGCAATCTTCGCTCTAGCTCTCGGCATTGAGTGGCTGAGCAGATTTCCAATCAACACCCATCAGTACAGAAATCAAACAAATATTGGTATCAGCATTATGATGAAACACTCACTAATCATCGACCAGTTTCAGAGCTGTTCTCAATACGATCTCAGCTTCGTCCCTCCCACCACCACCACCACCACCACCTGCGACTGCGCTTGCTGCAGATCCAGCAAGTTTTCCCCTCCTCAGATCCTTCAGAGGGGTGATCAAGCCTCCATCCCTCTTTTCTACCCTCTTATTCCCTCCTCCCCCTCCGCCTATATCATCACTGCCTGCTTCTTTGGTAACCCCACGCGATCCAGCTTTGACATTCGCGTTCTGATTCTCTTCTCCAACAAATTTGAATAATCGCCTCTCGCTGTCATTAGCGTCCCTGATCAAGTTCAACACGTTACCATCCTTGCCGTCATATCCATGTCCATACCCATGACCGTATCGTATCGTCGGTAGGTGTAGGTACGCTTGGACGAATCGGCCCGGAGGATCAGAATTTAGGGTGGACAGATAGGCGAGCTGCTCGGATTGCGTCTTGAGCGTCTCGAGAGCGTCGGCTAATGAGGGCATCTTCCTAAATATAATCTTAATTCGGTGATGATCAGACCATTATCTTATGACGATGATGATATCTTGCGACCCAGCTTGAGTATCCGTATCCTCATCGAACCTGGTTTTTTGTTGACACAATCATACGCGTCCTTAGAACGGGCAACGCGACGAGCTCATGTTGTCTTAAATGGGCTTGCCGAATAATATTCTACCACGACACTACTCAATTCAATCAACAGATGCGTCCATATTGCATATTAGATCTCATACTACAATTCCGTATCATATGCATGTGCTTCTACAGACTTCAACTTGGCCAACCTCACAATGTGGACTACAATTTTGCTCACTTTCTCTCGGAGAGCTCGGCAACACCAGGAAGGGTCTGAGCGCGAAGAAATCAGATGTCAATCATATAATCTCGGAATATTGTTCGCGGAGCAGACGATCGAACTCACCTTGCCCTCGAGAAGCTCGAGAGAAGCACCACCGCCGGTAGAGACGTGGCTGAGCTCCTTCTCCTTGCCGGCGTTGGCAACGAGAGTAGCAGTGTCACCACCACCGACGATAACGGTAGCGCCGTTTTGGGCGGCCTTGATGGTGGCATCGAGGAGGGCGTTGGAGCCGTGAGCAAAGTTGGGGAACTCGAAGACACCAGCAGGTCCGTTCCAGAGAATGGTCTTGGCCTCGGCAACGGTCTGGGCGAAGAGCTCTCGAGACTTGGGTCCAGCGTCAAGACCCATTCGGTCGGAGGGGATACCAGACTCGTCGGTAGCCTCGCCAACCTATACAGACGTGAACAGTACAGGCGTCAGCCTATAGATCGAATGCGTCGGACCGCCGTCCATCGCATCAGGCGTCGAACCCCACTCACCTCAGCATCCTTGTCGAACTTGTCGGCGGTGACGTAGTCAACGGGGAAGACAAGCTTGACGTTGTTCTTCTTGGCCTTCTCTACGAGAGCCTTGACCTGCTTGGATCCGTCCTCGTCGAAGAGGGAAGTTCCGATCTGGACCATAATATAATTCGTCAGCTACGATACCAGTCCAGCATTTCATAGATAGTGTAGCTTCTACTCACCTCGACGTTCTCGAGAGTCTTCTTGAAGGTGAAGGACATACCACCACAGATGATGAGAGTGTTGACCTATACAGAACATTGGATTCAGCTACGAGGCATCTCCAGTAAAAATCTGCGCTGGCAATGAGCGACCACGCACCTGGTCAAGCATGTTCTCAATCAACTGGATCTTGTCGGCAACCTTGGCACCACCGAGGATAGCAAGGAAAGGTCGCTCGGGGTGTTCGAGAACCTTGGCAAAGTACTCGAGTTCCTTCTTCATGAGGAAACCAGCGGCTCGCTGAGGGAGCTGGACACCGACCATGGAAGAGTGGGCTCGGTGGGCGGTACCGAAGCTGTAAGAAGATCAAATGTGTCAGCTACACGCCACCTTGAATAGCGGTGAGGATCTAGAAGTAGCTCACGCATCGTTGATGTAAACGGTACCAAGCTCGGTGAGCTGCTCTCGGAACTTCTTGACGTTCTCGGGGTCAGCTACAGTCGACAAAGCGTCACTCTGTTAGCTGACATCAGAGAGCAGAGGGGGACTCATGAAGCAGCTCACCCTTGATCTTCTCGCCGTCCTTCTTGCCCTTGCCCTCCTCCTCAACGTGGAATCGAAGGTTCTCAAGCAAGAAGACCTGTCCGTTGTCGCCAGCAAGAACAGCCTCCTTGACCTTGTCTCCGACACACTCGTCGAGGAACTTGACGTCCTTGCTCAACAGCTCGGAAAGCTTGGAAGCGACGGGCTTGAGGGAGTACTTGGCGTTGGGCTGGCCGTCGGGTCGACCGAGGTGGGACATGAGAATGACGGACTTAGCACCTGTAGGAGAACACGTGTGTGAGTACCACAGACCGAAAAGGAAACCAACGATTATGGGCAGCCTCTACATTGGTTGAGGTATCCCAACGGTACGAAGCGTTTGACTTACCCTGCTCGATAGCATACTTGATGGTGGGAAGAGCAGCAACGATTCGCTATTGACACAACAATATCAGCCGGCAGCCGGGATTCCGATACAACATGGAACAATAGCTGAAAGTGTTGGACTGAGCACTCACGGCAGGGTTGGTGATGTTCTGCTCCTTGTCCTGACTATGAACAGGGCACAAGCAAATACGACAATAAGTCAGCTCGCAATTAGGCTCAAAATTGGAGCAACGTCTTGAGCTTACGGAACGTTGAAGTCGACTCGGATGAGGACTCGCTCGCCCTTGAGGTTGACGTCGGTGATGGAAAGCTTGGATGAAAGAGACATGGTGGTGTTTTGTCTGCTTGTCGAAAAAGCGGAGCCAAAGATCGACGAGGTCAAGGGCAGGGTATATGCAGCGGATAGGACGACCAGTATCGGTATGATAAGCCAGGTGAGGGATAGTTGTCGTCGTGAAGGAGCGGGAGATGACGAGGTGGACATAGATAGGGTAACACCGAAAGAAAGGGGAAATGGGCAAGATCTGGAATCAGCTCTACCGTCTATCTTGGCCAGGACAGACTCCTAGAGCAGCTAGACTCACGACTGATGGTCTTTTTGATGTATTTGAAAGAAGAGAGAAAATAGAGTTGATCAGAGACGGAAAAAGAAGGAACAAAGAAAGATGGTTGAGTCTCCGGACGGGCTGAGCGTGAGAGATAGTAGTCTAAGGTTGTATGTATGGTGGTGACGTTATTTGGGGAAGCTGGCTGCCAGTGTCCAGTGTCCAGTGCCGCATCACCATACAAGAACATTCCTTGAACCGGCCGGCACCCACATACCATACATACAGGCTATCACACCAAACGCTATTTTCCCACGCTAGTATCATTTTCAGGCCTACCCCTGTTCGACCAATCAAACCTACACTTTACACCACCTCGCAGCTGCCCATGCATTCCCATCACACAACCTCTAATTCGCATCTCCACATCCTAACGTTAAGCATATAATACAGTCAAATCTCATCGTATCTTACTCACCACTCATTCTACGCATCCATCACAAAACAGTCATCATGCCCGTCGCTCCTGTTGTTGGCAAGGTGAGCTAGGAATTCTACACAGATTTCTTGCTAGAGTTGGAAGCTGATGATGCGTGTCTGATTGTAGCTCCGAAAGAGGCTCATTACCGACCTCACCGCCGCGTCCGTTCAATCTCCTTCATGATGCAAATGCGGCGCAAAAGCTGATGTTCATGTGTGGTGTGAAATACAGTATCGGTCTCGGAACTGCTGGTGGATACATCTTCTGGTACACCGTTCACCTTCCTATGAGTACGTTGCTGTTGATCATTCTGGCAATTGTTATTGGCTAACACGATACCTACACGAAAACAGTGAAGAAGCGAGACGACTACTACCTCCGACTCGAGCAAGCCAAGTCCTCTTAAGCAGCCCTTCCAACTCCACCTTCAACATAACACTCCGCTCGTATCGACTTGACCATATCTAGTTTGGATAGAAGATTGAAGTGGAGCTTGGGATGGGAAGGGTGGGAAACGTCGGAAATGCATACTTGGAAAAGACCACATCACATCACGACACTGTCACTAAGCATGACTTGTCAATTGGCTCACACTCCGTCGCATGTCTATGTCGACGCCAACTGGCCGAGTTGAAGCAATGCTTATTGCGTTGACTTTTGTCGATAACAACCAAAGCTATCGCATAACCAACCATAAGGACTCTTCGGAGCGAGTCGGGTTGATTCCACCAAAACCATCTAAAGCTTATCATTACGTAATCGACCGGTCGCCTTATTTTTTCCATCTACCGTTCGTCTCTTCCTCGGTGGCTAACTTTGATGACATGACGACGTTGACTAAGCTACTGATATTTGATGGTGGGGAGTCTCAAGTACAGTAACCATCAAGACTCAGACGCACAGACCTTCTCTAGTAGGTATACATGCTATGTGATGTTGTGATGTTGCGCTAAATTGATATCATCCATCAAAGTTGACTAACTCTGATACACTGATATCGCTGATATAGCTGATTATATGCCGAATGCAGTATATGAACACGCTGCTTACCATCACCATCACCATCAAATCATCAAAAAGCTTGGATTGCAAACATGATTCCTGCTCATCACTGTACTCGATGCTCGCCCTCATGCGCCTCGATTCGCTCATCGTACTCTGTCATACCCTACAGCCTACAGCCTATACCCTCACCCTCACTCCCACTTCCACTCCGACTGCCAAATCTCCCTTTTCTTTCTTTCTTTCTTTCTTTCTTTCTTATCATTTATATTTCCCACCATACATCCCTCCCCTTCCCTTCCTTCTTGAGTGACAACTCTCGTCATTCAACCATTTCTCTCTATCTATACTCTGCTCTCTTGACATATCCTGACTCATACATTGGCCTCTTCACGTTGCCCTACCAATCAATATGGGCGATCATCACCGCGACAGCGGTGGCTGGGGCACTCCGTGAGTCGACTCTGCTTTTGGTGCTTGTTGTCCGTCCACATTACTGCCTTCGCTGGTTTGCTTCTTACGCTCCCTGTCTTCAATACCTATTCCTATCACACTGCTGGCTGTCCCCTTCCACTACCTCACCAGGTTGTGTCACCCCGTAATTGGTCTTCTAGCTACTCAACCCTCCCTCTCTCCACTCCATCCTTTTCTCGTCACTTGCCTGTCTTCCTCTTTGCTTCAGCTCGGGCTTGTCAACGCAAGCTCTTGTAATCTATCGGCTCCGCTTCCAGTGATTTCTATGTCCTGTGCCGCTCAGGCAGAAGCTGATATGATGCTTCGGTAGTCCCAAATACAACCGAAACCAAGTCCCATCCGACCGAACGGGCAACTACCATGCTTCTGGTACTTTCCGATCAGAGGACCAGACTTCTGTCCCTGCTCAGCACGCTCACGCTGAAGATACCGCTCGAGCCAGGCAAGACAGCTACCGAGAGCTCCCTCCTCTCATTGATCCTGACTTCACCAGCGTAAGTATCACGCGTTTCGCCTGAAGTCCCTCTCAAGAATCCGCAGTGATGTGGACATATGCCGTCAGCTGAAGCTCATGCTCTTTGCTCTTTGCTCAGGACGACGAGTCTGACGACGAGATTCGACGAAAGCTTGCAGAGCTCGAGAAGCTCCAGAAAGAGAAGGCAGCGAGGAAGGCACAGAGGCAAATTTCCAGGTGTGTGAGTGTTGCATTTCATGAACTTAGCTCGTCGTTCCTGTACTGATCGATACACGGGTCATGGTTTAGCATTCGGATGTAAGGTTCGGCGGCGAAGGCGATGCTCGAAGCAACCGTGGTATACCTACCCCCTCCGTGAGCTGTCCTATGTATCCTGAAAGAAGCTTGACCTCGGCTGATTGTCTCGTTGTGATTGTTGTGTACAGGAACGACATGGAGATTACGAAAGGAACGTTCCGTCTACTCCCGCTCGATCTTCTTCCACCCAGGATCCCAATGAGCAGGTACGTATGTTTGATCATATGAAACACATACTGCGTTCGCTGCATACAAAGCTAAGTCAACCTTTTTATTCGCAGCGACAAGGCTCAAATAATACCGCTATCTCCCCAGTCGAAAACGCAAGCGTTGGGCTCGCTCGCCCTGGTCAGAAGGTAGGTAGACCGGACCAGTATGTTCCAGTAAGTAATATCGCTAAGTGGTGTCATGTGATCGAACAGCACTATGAAGAATCTACTACTGTACGTAATCTCGGCCAGACAGCGTGACACGTCGATGCTGATTGTTTCATATAGCGAGAGTCTACTCGACCTCAAGAGGCGGTGAGTTGTGTGGCATTGCGCTCTTTGTCGGCGATACTCAAGCTGATAGTTTTCCAGCACAAATACTACGAGGGCAAACGACTGGCCTCGAGCTCGTTCTCTCCTGGCTACGGCTTCCGCCAGCTTCGCGTGAGTGACTTTGCATGCACCAGAATCGCCCAGAAATACTTGTGCTGACTCAAGTTCCTATTCGCAGCCCGGTGTCGATTACCTTCCTCGAGAAGAAGAACTCGTCACGCCGGAGGGCGCGGTCCACCGTGTCTATCCGGCGCCTGCCCCGATTTGTCCGCCTGCCAATGCCGATCAAGGATGGGAAGACCATGACGAAGTTGACAACAAGCAGTCCTCGACAGCTTCCTCGCACTCTCTCGAAGTGGTCCTACACGAGAATCTTGCTATCAAAGTCCCAAACAGTCAGCAGCCACAGCCCCTGTCTCCTCCGCTCACTGCTCCCGCGACTCCTTCCCCGATCAAGCAAGAGGTCAGGGCGGCAGCCAAACCTTTCGATCCAAGGGACCGTAGCCGAGATGCACCTCCTCACCTTGCAGGCAGTACGACGGACTCGTCGGCCAAAGCGACTCGATCTGCAACAGCTGCGCCTGCGAAGACCGCGTATGTCTCTTGGCCAACCGAAGGCGTCCAGTAAGTCGTATATCAGTCTTTTAAAATCAGATTGGTCACGTGAATTGCTGACGATTCGGCCTTCAGAATCAGCGACCCTCAGAAAGTCAAAGACCAGATGGACGAGCTGTCTCGATTGTATGAGCAGCGACAACCTTTCCGACAGGTCGACAGATACTCTCAAGCACCCCGACCCCCTATCGACCAGGGTTACGGCAGTCGAGCTGATCGCGGAGGCTACGGCGGATCCTCTAAACCTAGACCCAACCCGCCCCAAGACAGCGGCTGGGATACTGGAACCTCAGGAGATGATGACTGGGGGGCAGAGCCAGCCCAAGCGCAGACCACGGGGAGCCCAAATGCTGGCGGTTGGGGTGACGCTGTTGCCTCTGGTAAGGATCACGGCTGGGGCGGTCAGGAGAGTGGCCATGGAGGGTCTGGCGGTGGCCGTGGTGAGGGTGACAGTGGATATGGCTTCAGCCGAGGCGGAGATGATGGCTGTGGAAAGTGCGGCCAACCAGGCCACTTCGTGAGTATTGAGCAATAAGCAAGTATCCAAGGACTGTGAGGCTGATGATAAATCCCTGGATAGGCGCGAGGGTGTCCTCAAGCGGGTGGGGACAAGTGTTTCAAGTGCGGCGAAATTGGCCACATGGTAAGTCGTCTATCCAGCGCTCCGTATCATACGCTGATCGGAGCCTTGACTACTCGACTTTGACATCCTCAGTCTCGAGAGTGTGCTAAGGCTGGCGGCGATCGCTGCTTCAACTGCGGCGAAAAAGGCCACCTAGTGAGTTCAAGCGCATATCTTATATATGTGGTTTCAAGAGCCTGGCTTATGCGTTGTTCCTATCAGTCTCGAGACTGCCCACAAGAGAAACGACCCTCAGGAGCTTGTCACAATTGTGGCGAAGAAGGTCATCAGGTGTGTCTATGCTTCCATCACATCCACAAGAAGCTTGCCGCTGATTAACCCGTGCTTGATCATCAGGCTCGTGCTTGCACTCAACCACAAAAACTGGGGTCATTCCATGGCAACTGCCACAAGTGCGGAGAAAGGGGCCACATGGTATGGCATTGATCCGAGGAAAGGTTGAGCTCTCGCTGACATAGTGTACGAACTTCTAGAGCTCTCGATGCCCAGGCGGCGCTCAGGCTGCCGATGGTTACGGCGGTTACGGTGGTGACAATTTCGGATCCGTCAGAGGATACGATGATGGCTACAGCAACAGAGTCGATTCTCGAAGGGACGATGGTAACGACACTCCAGGTCGAGGACAAGGCGATGCTTGGGGCAAGCCTACCGGTGATCGACAAACAGGTGAGCCTTTTGCCGTACAACTGCAAATTGAGCGATGCAAGTCTGATATTGCGTCGATCCTTATAGCCCAAGCAGCTGAAGATGACGCCGGGGGATGGGGCGATTCGTCCAACGACGTCCCTGCCGACGTCCCGAGAGCGCCTTCGGACCAATACACCCGTCCAGCTCCTGCAATCCACCCGAGCCGTCTCGGCCTGGTAAACGCCACACGCAGTTCCTCCCCGTCTAGAGAATATCAGCGCCACGGTCGACAGGAGAATGATCATATCCCCAACGACGGGATGAGGCGAGATAACGGATGGGGCACAAGGGCCCCACAGCCCTCTTACCAATCTGGCCCCATCCCTCGAAGGGAACCAACGCCGCCTCCAGTATCTCAGGTAAGAGCGCTTGTATGTATATTAGTGAGCGATCTGCTGAGAGACCATCGCTGGTGTTGTTTTCAGCAGCCAATGAGCAATGAACCCGATGTAAGCTCTGTCATGATCATATTATATGGTCGAGGGAAATGACGCTGAGGCTGACATCCTCTTTTCTTATTCTAGAATGGGTATGGTGGCTGGTAGAGACCATCGACACCGGGAGTTCCCCGTCCCTCATATTAGCATCCGTCCTTCGATAGCCATTACAATCGGTCGTTCCTCGTCCGCAAAGTTCACGTTCTCACCATTCCCTTTGGATGTGTGTATATCTTACATTAGCGACGAGCATCGATAGCTCGATGAGTAGTCAAGAAAAAGTTCCGATCTGATTGGAGCTAGAAAGTCATCACAGCGGTCGTTGACCGATTCGTTGGGATCTCAGCACGCAGAAAGAGAAGGAAGAGAGGTGGTCCAGTGATACAACAACTGTGAATACGCCTACATATCGTGGATGAACATATGTGAGATGCATATATCCATGTAGACAAGAAGCCCGCTGTCAGTTGATAGCGATTAAGTTGTGCGGCCTTACCCATCACTCCTTGCAAGAAGCACTGATGCAAGGTAATCGAAGGACGTACGGCGAAATGCTGATATCGCGATGCATGATATACTCGTACGACGATGCGGGGTAATATGACCTGGACGACTCTACCTGCGACTGTCTTCTTCTCTGCCCGGTCGTCTCATTGAAAAAACGGCAACGATAACTCGATATTGCCCAAGTTGATTTTATCCCGATAAATGGAGACAGGTGCGGATGCCAGGCACTCGCTCAGTCGTCAGCAAGGTTGGTCCAGACTTTGACAACGTCATTCTCCTCCTCTAAAAGATCTACCACTCTAAACACTCCCTCGGCAACATCTTCGCTCACTCCTTCCCCTTCGCTTGGGCCTTCGCCTTCTGTCAGAATCGATACAGGGTCAGTGGGTACAAAGATAAGTTCGGAAGAATCGAGGGTGTAATCTGCCGTATGTGGTGCCGAGGAAAGGAGGGATGTTAATGGCGAGAGCGCTGATTGAGGTGTAGAGATCTGCGAAGCGATTCCAGAGTCAAAATACAGATCAGCCCGTAGACAGACAAGAAACTGAGCTCGCCCAATCGGCAGAATGTCCTTGACAATGGCGCGAAGAAAGCGAACGGGGTAACGGGGTGACGCTGAGGGTGGTATGTATATAAGCAGAAATAGCAATTCACCTCATACTCGAGTCCACCTTCATCATTCGTAACCTCCCGAACGTCTTCTGCGCCATTTTCAACGGCGATATCGAACAAGTGCTCGAATCCCGCCTGTGTAGACTCTTTTGATGGGGTGAGCGTTATCAAGCCCTTCTTCTCGAACATGAAGAGCACAGGCGACGTTCGAGCGCTATGCGGATGTTATATATAGCCGTAAGTAATCAGTACGGATGAATTACAGCACAGCTTGATCGATGTTGACCAACGTGCCTGAATTGGTGCACGCCGTTTGATTGTGTGGCGAATGGTTACGGTGAACTCACCCGTTCTTCGAAAGGATCTCTTTGACCCTCTTCACCGTCCTAGCTGGATTACTTGTAAGGCACTCGCTGTATACCGACACAGCGATATCAGCTCTGAACCGATTGAGTAGCCTCTCTAGCACACTCACACGAGCATAACAACCTTGCCTCCAGGGGCCACAGCTTCGTACACCACACTCTGACCGGACCCGTCTGCTGCACTTCTAGCCTAATCGATGTCAACCAAGCCAATTGAAGAGCATAATCAGTTTACAATCCTTCGAGTTAGGATTAAAACTTCAAGTCAAGGGGGAAGCAGGGTGAGAATACTCACTTTGGCCATAGCATTTTCGATCCCAACCTTGGTCAGACCTTGCTCTTTCGCTCGCTGTAGCGCTGTAGCTAGCTTCGAGTTGAACATCGGATCCGGGGATGAAGGCGGTCTCATTGCCGTTATAATCTCCTACAGTACAGCATATCATCAAAAACAAATCATCAGATCAGCACATGACTATATTCGATGTGTCCGGCCGCGCAGTCCATTGTGCCTGGCTGCTGTAAGAACCCGCGACACCCGGGTCATACAGAGCCCGGCTGGCTGTTCACCGACCCTGCCGCAACAGATTCAAAAAAGGCGGATGGAAACAACTCACCCTTGATAGTCTGGCGAAGAGGGCGCCTCTCGCACTATCAGCAGCTCCCTTCTTGTGTCTGATCTTGGACCATCTATTATGCCCCGAGCTCACTGCAGGTGTCGAAGAGAAGCATCTGCATGTCGAGACAGTCGCGATGGGTTGAGGGTAAGGTGGAAGTCGTGACGGTCCGGGCGTCGCTGACCGACAAGTATTGGTGGGCAGCGAGGCCAGTCGAGATCGGAGGAGGAATGCCATTCTGTCGAGCTGCATGCAATGACATCAATGTGCTCTGCGAGGGTGCATATCAAGATTGGCGACCTGCGTTCACTATCAGAAAGTTGTTCAGCAATCTTACGGTTAGAATTAACGATCATTGTATGCATATGCAAGACCGTCTTCGGAAATTCGGGACATCTCGTTATACAGCTGCAGCCGCCAGAGAATCGGCGATCGCCGATCTTTCGCTGTACATTGCTTGCCTGCTATAGAAGGGAAATGCCCATGCGATGCCTGATGGCACCCAGTCTTGAGGCTGAGGCTGAGAAGAAGATTGGGCCAAGTGGTGTAAGGGCTACATGACGCTGAGCATGAGGGACACAACAAGCTACCTGCCTGTCGAAGCTTCTTGGATCTGCAACGCGTAGTGACACAAGCCTTCGTTCGTCATTTCATGCCAATCCTTTCTCGTGGCATCGAAGGGAGGGGCGAGAGAAAGGATAATCACATAACTTGGGCAGAGAGCAGCCCTATACGATGCCCTCCGTAGCATATATAATCACTTCTCAGCTGATACCAGCTTTGATCCATTCTAAGCTCACTTATCAACCCCTCAACCACCAAGGCCCGCACTCCATATCCTTCACAACTTCGAAAAATGGCCCACACTTCCTCAACCGCCACTGGGCCCCCAGTGCCATTTGTCAGCCCCGCAGTGCAAGTCAAGATTACTGAGAGTTCGCAACATTCTGCTGTTGCTGCCTCACCATCGGGTGAAAGCGCGGGGACCGACGATCTCATCCGATCCACGGGAGGAAAACTTTCCGGCCTTACCAAGCCAGTGGCTGCAAAAGCGCTGGATGACGACGAGCTTATCTGGTGAGTTTTGTGCCACCGCCTCTTTTCTCATCTCAATGCGCAATAATAACTTTCGATCGGGCTGGTAGGCTCGGCGGTGATCCTCATTCGCCACCTGTATCGGTAAACCCGAGTCCAATCAGGCCTCTCGCGTCGGCTATTGAGCTCGTGCCAAGAGGGGATACGGCGTTGAGGGACGTCTTGTCGGATGAGCCGTGAGTAGTCCAGTCGGCTGTGATCCTTCTCATTGGGTCGTTCTTAGCTTAAGATCATGGAGCTGATTTTCACTCGCCAGAGCCAGCTATGACTCACCTACTTCCCTCATCTACTACCACCACCACCCGTCCTATTCCACCCTCGCCACACGGGCCAAATGCTCAGCGGCATCCAAATCGCGATCAAGCGTGTCAAGTACCAGTGCGTTAGAAGCCAAGATCGCTGCTGCTGAACGAGCCACCAGGAAAAGGCCATGTCATCTGATCAACCTGGGTGACAATGTCAATACGGCGCGCATGGCGACAGAAGTGGACGACAATCGTGGCGAAGTGACTCCGGTGAATGTGAAAGACGATGTCTTGCTATTCAGTCCTGCAGCTTCATGTGAGATTGACGGCTGGAGTGCGCCTCGCCTCCGCTTGCCGTTTGAAGCTGAGAGCCCATGCTCCCCTGGAGAAGATCAGATGCTCACACCGACAGCCATCAGCCACGATCCGCTGGCTCCGCATTTGTTGCGTCAGGGCTCTTCTGTTCGCCCTTTCCTTCTGGACTCGAAAGATGAGAATGATCGGTTCGACGCAAGGGCGAACGACCCACAACCTCTTGACCTTGATCCCGATGAACTGAACGCGCCGATCGTCGAGGTCGATAAAAGTACGTTCGGAGAGGAGGATAGCCTGCAGGAACTCGTTGAGAGGACGGGTAAAGTCGCTAAGCTCCTCAGAACCAAGAGTCTCTAGCAAGGCAGCATAATTCAGTCTCATCCGTGTGCTTTCGACGCTTTTCCCACTGTCTCACGCTCTAGGCTTGGGCGATTGGGATTGCTGATTTACATAGGTGCTAAGCTACCGGGATAACGTCGATAGCTTGTTACATCTTGAGACAGATTAGCGTTTCACGTTGCACGTTACGGTACTGTATATGCAGTCGCAGTTGAATCCCTAAGCTTCTGGCAGTTGGATGGATTCTAGACCTGACTTGGTTTCTCGCTGCTGCATTAATTTTCGACCTCTTAGGCTAGGCTGCCTGAAACAAAACCTCATGCTGCGACACGCCGACCTCGCGTGCACAGCTGAAATCAAGCGTTTGGCAGTGATATGCCCGCCGAGGTTTTTGTGATCAGGGCACGGAAACACCGGAAGCTACCAATTGTTTACCATACGCTAACGGCATGGCGCCCAGCTGAATTCACTTTCTGGACTCTTGTGAAGCGTCGCACCAGCAGCAGAGGGGAACAGTTTTGTTTTTCAGGGGCAGAGGGTAAACAAAAGAACCGGTGACCTGACTTTGTGATTTTTCGTGACTGCCCATTGGGATATGTGGCTTCTGTCGCCACGACGCGACTTTCTTTCCGTGACACCCCTACGCCTGAGGCCTCTTTCACCTTGGCTTTTTCTGTCGCATGCAAACGTCTGTCCAGACCAAAAGTGCGCGGCTATGGTAGGAATAGGGACCACGACTGTCATGAACGCGTCGAAAAAGAACGCTGCTGATTATTGGTTTTGCGCTAGCATCGATTATCGAGCCTGGGCGGGAGATCATCTTCTCAGGACACACCAATCTCCTTAGCTGACCAGCACCAAGGTGAGGGAGCGTCTTGGTATTCGACTGTTTACACCAACAGAATTGCGTGCGTGACATGAATGCATACCTATGGCTTGGGCGGAATAAATGATCACGCTCTCAAGAGAATTGCGAGAGACTTTACAGGGCAAACAAGGTTACACTATCTCGTTAGGTCACCTTGGATTGTTTGTTCACCTGAAAGCCGGAAGCCGTCATCGTGATCGTACGGTGTTGTTGATTTTTCATACAGAAGACCGTGAACCAGGCAGGTCCAGTTGGTTTTGGTATCCTTGGTAAATAGCTACACTTGCGTCTTGATCTCTCTGATGTGTTTCATGTTTCTTTGTTTATCGACCATTATTCTCAACTGGGCTTGACTTGACCTGTCCCAGTATCTATCGACCTTGGCATCGTCTCATTGACTGAAACGACTTCCGCGACCCACGACATCACACTCTTTCTCGACCATCTTCGAACATCATCACGCTCTTTTACAACACGTTTTTCCGCCATCGAAACATACGTCCCAGTCATCGCAAAACAGACCATAATCGTGCTCGAAGCACTCCAACACATAAAGACACGCTCATTTTCTCGCTATACCACCGACAATCGTTATTCACGTCGCCTAACATCATCGCCTAGCGCGTCTTCCCCATCCCCCGAGCGAATTGTCTCTTCCGTCAACTCTAAGACAGTCGCCGACTCATGCCATTCCAGCTGAACCATAAATCGTCCAAAAGCAAACTTCGTCGAGGTCCCCCAACACCTCTTGATCTAACAGATTCTGCATCCTCTGCCGGATCTTCGCCCTCGCCAATCGCACCAGTCTTACCTACGCCGCCTCCTACTGCTGACGCGATTAATCAAAACCAGAACAAGGGATTCAACATGTTTTGGCGAAAGAAGTCTGCGTCTTCCGTTGATCGAACAGTCTCGAATGCACCGACTCAACCGGTTGAACCGCCTAAGCCTATATTAAGGATGAATACGGAAGGCCAGGGTGCTGCCAATATCCGTTTCGCGGGTCAAGGTAGCACTTATAAACCGCCCACACCGACTTCCGCAACGTTTGCGCCGGACGCGGCACAAGCCTGCAACCCAATGCCAAGAATGGGCCAGCCACAGACCGCTGTGCCTACCGAACGCGTTCGAGTCCACCCAACTGCGCCGCGAGTCATTGTTTCTTCGTACGATTCGTATTCACCCCCGACTCACCCTCACCAGCGAATGGCTTCGTTCGACTCTTCTCCCTTGAACGCGCAACCTCGTGTCACAGCGTCTTCCCGTCGATCCTCGCGACCCACATCGCCTAGTGCCACTTCGTTCGGTGCCAGGATCCGCTCACGGACTGAACCTCTCCCCACTATCGCGTCATCGTCCGCTCCTATGGTCTCGGTCCCGCTTGAAACGCCTCCAATGCCTTCCTCGCATGTGACTACCCCACCCACGGCTTACGTCTCTACCTTCCAATCACGAGCTCCTCCTCCTCCATCTCCTTACAGACCGACAAACGAGAGACGTCGATCATCTCTCACGCGTAACTTGCCGGAACAACTACCCATGATGGGTGACTTTGCGCCTGCTGCTAGCAACTTCCTGTCTTCTGACAGCCGATCCAGCGTTCATACACTTCCTGGTGCAGATGTACCGATGTTGAACATCATTCCTGCCACTCCTATAGATCAAGGAAATGAATTTCCTGGGGCATGGGAAGGAGACAATGTCGATCGACGACCGGCACCTGTCGGCTCCGGGAGCTTGGAAGAGGCTGTACAACTCGAAATGATGGTACAAGTACCGCTGGAAGGCGTGCCCTCCATTGATGTTCAATTGGACTTCTCGCCTTTTGAACCTCTTGCCGAACTTCCCGACACCGATACACCTATGCATGAGGTCACAGAGTACTTCCGACACGACGATGTCATCGTCAACGAGGACGAGGACGATATGGAAGAGTATGACATGGACTCGATCGATCATGAGCATGCTCCCTCAGAACCACTTCCACCCTCACCCCCATTCGCCTCGTACCCTTCATTGCCATCGCTTGCATCTCACGAGTCGCTTCGATCCTCCGCATCTATGGACTCGATGCCAACTTCTTCCTCCATGTCGTCGCTAGTATCATTCCCTGACGTGGAAGAAGCCCTTGGATCCATGCTGGCCTCACTATCGGATTCCAGCATGGCTTCTACCGCCATTCAGACTCCTACCAAGGGTCAATCCATGGCTGCCTTTGAGGGGAATCCTGGTCTTGGACTCGGATTGGACCTCCCCGACCAAGCATGTATCACTGCTCCATTGTCACCACGAAGAAGAGCACCCCCGCCCCCACTTGACCTGTCGGCGACTAAATTCAACTCAGCTGTAGAACAAGGTGTCGCTCATTCCGCACCGATCATAAACCACAGGATCGCTTTCTATACGACCGCGAAAGCTCACCCCAACTCGCCTTCATCGGGGATCTTCACGTCTTCGTCGTCACTCGCTTCTTCCGCTTCTTCATCGTCCACTATCAGTCTTGGCGACACCGCGACTCCTGCTGGGAGCCATCACACCTACCGGGATTCTATCAGCTTGGCATCCGAAGCGAGCGATGAGGACCTGTGCACGGCCAGTATTATTAGCTTGACGCCTATCATGAAAGGCAAAATTGGTGCCAGGGAGATGAAAGAGGAGATTTTGGGCGAAGGGGAAGAATACAGCAATGGTCTTGGATTGGGTCTGGGTCTTGAAACAACTATGAGGAACGGGTCGGGCTTTGGCCAAAGCGTACTCTGCGGATTGGAGGAAGACGTTGCAGTCGGGCTGGCATTATAATGGAAATAATTGATCATAGGGCGTGTACTGATCGGTCATATCGTCGGCGAGGTCACGTTTGGCGAGGGAGACAGAAGATTTCGATAGGAGACATTGTAATTCATTTGGCTGGTCTATATTATCCAGATATTGGGTCAGTAGATTTCTACCTGTTACACATTGGTTTCATGCTTGCGCCATTTTCGCTTTTTTGTTTCTTCTCTTTTAATCGGTCCGCTTCAGATTGTCGTGATTGATAGCTCCGTTAAGCGTAGCGACATATACCTGCATTCACCTCGATACTGTAGAATTAATTAGGTCATGAAGACAGGACACTTGATGTGATACCTTTGAAACGTCCACTGTCTATTAGCCTTCAAGTCAGCAACTCGCGGTACCACATCATTGGGTTCTAAGTTAGTTGTTGGCGAGACGCTGGTCAGGCGATCCATATATATACCAGCCGTTGCCATTGATCCCGATCGTTGGTGATTATTATATGTGCATTCGTCGAGGACAATTTTACAGCTACTAATGTACCCAATGAGTGGTATCTAACGCAAATTATGAGATTTGAACGAGTTATAGCATCTTCTAATTATCTTATACAACAAAATCCAGGTCGACTATACGCTACTCTCCGCTGATCCACCTCCTCGATCACTCCGTCGTCATCGACTTCTTGCTCAGAAATCTTGAGAAACCCCGCTTATGTTTGCCTGAAAGACTGCTTGAGCCTTTCTGACCGATCTCTGCTCTCTCCGTCTCCAGCTTCCTGAACGCAACTTCCACCGATGACAAGAAGTACTCGGTTTGGCTCGCGCTCAACGAGTTGGGAGTAAGGGGCTGATCGTGCAGAGATGATGCTGAAGATGCGTCGGAGCTACCTTCGTGCAGACCATTTCTGAAACGAGAGGGAGATGAAATAGCAGGTGAAGAGCTGACTCTGGGAGGAATGACGATCGGAACAACAGATTGAGATTTGGCTCGTGGGGAGACTTCGATCACCGAACGGGTTGCAGAGTGGTTCTGGTACAGCTGCCGCTGTCTGCTGAAGATGGCGTTTCCCATCCCTGGAAGCTGTCGAGGCACGGTCATAACCTCGATGAGGGAGTTTCGTCTTCCGTGTGCAGGTCCGAAATCGCTGTCAGGGGAGCAAGTCGAAGAGAAGCCCGCGATCGAAGCAGGTGGCGGTGATTCAAGGAGGTCAGACTCGACGATGCTTGGTACAGCCTTCCTCTTGATCCTTCGTTCCCTCTGTGTATCCTTAGCCCCGAAGTTTGGTCGGATAGGCTTTCTGGCTTCCGTCTCCAAGAGTACAGCCGCCTGCTTGAGACTTCGCAACTCGTCGAGGTTTGACGGGGAGGAAAACGAGTTCAGCGATTGGGATGTAGCGAGAATCCGAGGGTTGGGAGGTGTAATCTGCGTCTGAGTTTGGGCACGGTGCAGGATCGGCTTAGAGTAAGACCTTGGCAGTCCAGTCGGTCGCTTTGGGGGAGTGGTCGAGGAGGTTGCTGGAGAGAGATCCAGGGGCTCGAATGCGAAATCCGGCAAAGCCTCGAGAGAGAAGTCTCGAAGCGGTGTGACTGGTGGGTCCCATTCGGCTACTCCACTCACACCCAGCCCTTTGGCTGATGTGAAGACGCTCCATCCTCTTGAAGATACTTGCACCGATTCGTCGACTGAAGGGGTGACGGGACTCGGGGTCAGAGGTTCGTCATCCGAGGAGGACGGCGAAGGCACAGGCGAGCGATTCAGCCTGCGGCTTCGCTGCAAGGAAGCGCCGAATATTCGCACTAGAAAGAAAAACCACATGTCAGAGGCAGTTTGCGTTTGATTGATATATTTTGTAACCTTGTCAGTGTCGATGAGAGGAGACCGCTGCTCGGAGTGAAGTATACTCACTTGATGAGAGAGGGTCAAGTTCTGACTCTTGATTCTGCTCGCGGTCTACCCTGAGAGGCCTTGCCCAATTGACGGCTGACTTCTCACCGAACTGTACGGATTTCCGAGCTGCGCCTGAATCTCGTTTGCCTCCTAACCTAGGGGATGTGAGAACTCGCGGGGATCCCAGCTGGAGTTCGTCCGATGGTCTATCGTTGGTTACAGGACAAGGCGAGGAGGATCCACCTCTCTCAGGGGTCGATAGAAATCTAGGCGATGACGATGACGAAGGGGTCGGCGAGGTCGTCAGACTAAGGGTGAAAATGGGCGGATGTCCACCAGTTGCGAAGTAGTCGAACTGGGAGAAGGAAGAGTTGAGTAGAACTGGGGATGTCGGATGGGACATTTTGACTCCAAGGCTCGGCTGTTTGGGTCTTCAAATAGTGTAATGATTCGCTGAGGTCCTGTCAGTTGGCGACGTGGTCAACGTATCGAGTAGGGTATCTATGAGCTAGATTGCTACAAGCGGGTGTTGATACTCAGAATTAGCATTGGGTGATGTGTGTGCCATCTTTCTGAAGAAATTGAGTAGCACCCCAGCCCTCCATCTTTTTAACGTTTCTTCAATGGTCACGGATGGCGGTCGGCGTATGGCGAATGGCTTCGAGACGTGTGATCACGGTACATTTTCCGACATCGAATGAATGAACGCATTGTATGATACTGTTGTGTGTGGGGTGAAAGTGGATGAACGGGAAACGTGAACTTACCGCAACGCCAAGGGTTTTCCTACTAAATCGATCCCGACTGCCGGAAGGAACGCAGGGATGCTTACACTAGGTACCCGGAGGAACTTAAAATTCTCCTCTTACCGATTCTGATACTATGCTGTGCGCCCACTGACTTCGCCAAGTTACAAAACGTTCTTGTATGGCTGTAGGCGTTGGCGTGAGGAAATGGAATCTAATTTAGTGGTAAAGCAGAAAGGAGAACAAAGTTGAAGAGGCGGGATGCGATTATCCTTGTGAGGGATTCAAGATAGAGATTATGTGAAAGAACGAGGATTAGCGTCGTTGGGAAGGGGGAAAGTTGAGACCATCCGGTTCAGGCTTGATACGTACGACCACCTCCTATGCAGGTGAAAGACCGCCGAAGATAGACATGACCAATTTGTTCGTAAGTCTGACTTTGGGAAAAAAACCGCAGGGCTCATACCAGATCACTCGTATTCAGTTTGCCAGATCATGATTCATGAGGGCCGAGGACTAGCGATCGAAGGACTGAGAGGAATGAATGGGAACGAGGGTGTTCTACTTTATCTCGTGTGGCTTGGTCTGGTTGAGATCAGGATGATCTGTGTTTCGAATCCCTTATCTGAATCGCGGTGAGACATGGGGTCCAAGCTGAATGCTCACGGCTTTCTTCTTCCGCATTAATGATCAAGATCACCAAATGACACTGATGATTATTGACTCCGGCTGAGTCGCGATTCAATACACTGTGGTGTCGCGGACTGACATGTGGATGTGCCAGTTATCATGTACGGATGATGGCAGAGTCTGATCTTTCGTGCGCGATAGCCATGTCGATTTATCGTTAGTCGCCCTCCCCGATATATGATAATCGGGATTACGGGTGTGAATGGGAGGCAACTGCATAGGAAAACGCGTATATAATAATTGGACGACACCTCGAAAGTTCGTAAGCGGCGCTAATGACCAAGCATTCGTTCTGCATCATGTGGGAAATGCTGGAGCGGTGAGCGAGGAGGCAAGTAAGATGGTATGCTCTCTAGTATGGACGTGTGGAAACGATACCAACGAGAGTCTTTGATTTTGTGTCGACCAGTACTACTAGTTGCGAGACACGGGAGGCGAAAATGTCTCGGTTTGCCTTTTTGAGGGGGTCTCTCGTTGAAGAAAGCCAGCGATGCACAGCTTCCAGAGCGAAGAGCAAGAGGGCGACATTAGAAATCCAGGCTAATCAATCTGGGTTCTAATGGTAAAAGCCCTGAAAAATACCTGGGCGGGATCGACAGACACGAGGGACGGGACGCCAATCAGGGTATTAACGAGCTGTCTTCAAGGGCATACTATATTCAGGCGTCAAAATCCGAAGCCACTTACCGGCCCCTATCATGCCACCTGTAGATATTGGGGAAACATTTCTTCTCGAAATGATGCATATGCGTATGCACTGCGAAGAGATGCGTGGCTCGAGGTAACAGCAGACATGATATTGGTGAAGACCGCATCGAAAACCGCGTCTAATGGAACTGTCATTATGCTTATAACGCCGCGGGAGAAGCTGTTACCATCTACGGCCATAGAACCGAGAAAGCATCGCATCCCGTCTGCTCTGCGAAATCTCAAGCTCGGTGTCGCTCAGTTAGTACCATCGTGGGGGACCAGATGGGAATCCCGGGTGCTGTAGTTTTTGTCTCGTTGGGCCATCTGGTAGAGAGACTACTGGATGGAAGCTGGACGAAAGTCATTCAATCTGCCGCTCACGGCTGGCGAATTAAGGACAGGCTATCCTCTCACGAACCCACATCTGGTGAGTAGGCAGAAACCCAGACGACAATATTCCGGTTTCTGGAGGTCCGCCACCTCCCAACCGACGGCGAGATCATGGTGGGTAGCAGCACAGTGTTTAGCGTGAAATAGCTCCGACGACACATTTCATCCTTACAAATCGGTTTCGGATCTCCCTTGGATATGGTGTTTCGTCATGAATCTGGACGCCGTAAACCGTGTGAAAGGTTTCAAATACATAGACATATATGCAATATCCCAAGTGTGTATGAGAGGTGATCGAAAACAGGTATACCAAGTGGCCATTGAGACCCGGGATATGAAACGAGAGAATTTGAATGGTTTACAGTGCGAAACTTGTATGAGTAAATGGTGCCCTATAACTTGTATGTCCCAGATCGTATGTCTTACCCCCTGCCGCCCTTGCCATTCAGAAGCGTGACTGAAGCTATGTCGCCGTACACATACCAGTGTAGACGGTCGATGTCGCCGTTCTCGTACGAGCTAATCAATTGAGCAATGCACATCATTATCAGTCTCACACTCACACGTATCAGGGGCCTTGTTTCGTACTGAGAACTGAATGTAGCACAATGACGGCGGACTCACTGGTTCGAGGAGTGTAAGTGGCGGTTGTGGTGACCGTATCGGCGGTCTATATGTACGGAAAGGACCGGAAACAATCAGCTGGGTTTTCAATTCCCTCACGGCCTGAGAACTAAGGGGAATGGTCGTTTTCTCATTTTCTCACCTGAGTAGGAGTGATGGTCGACTTAGAAGCCACGACAGCTATGGAGTAGAATGAGGGTTATTGAGGTCAGTCAAGATCCCCACATCGCTGCCTTATCTTAGGAGTCGGTAAGAGCGTTATTGCCCAACTCACTGGCAGTTGTTGTGCCTATGATGGAGCATAAAGTTCTTCTGATGAGCAGCTGGTTCGAGTCGTAATTCCAGATAACAGGAGACTTACTAGTAGCAGTGACAGGCAGGGTATACGCGCAGACCGTTGTAGTGCCCGAGTAGACCGTAGGTGTGGCCCTGCAATCACGCAACCATAGTTAGCCGTGCATCCTCTCAAGTCTCATAGTCTGCTGGATGGTGAAGAGACCTTCTTTTGTGCATTGCGAAATGACCTGAACTCACGTCGCAGTATTCGTTTGAGTCTGTACGACAGTAGTCGTTGTAGGTGTACAACTCGCAGTATCCGCTGGGGCCGCCCTCTTGACTTTGGGCTTCCGGATTCTCATCCCCCTTCTGATCCTCTCCCCATTGGTCAACGACATGTTCTCTGGTGACTCAGCATCACTACCAAGGGCCTCTGTTTCTTGAGGATCGGGGTAAGGGGAGGCAGTATAAGTGAAGAATCGTTTCTTCTTAGCCGCGGTCGTGGTCGCTGCTGAGGAGCAGGTCGAAGTCGTAATGGTTGTTGTTGATGTCAACGTTTCGGTATGCGTGCGGGTCATCGTGACTGTACTCGTCGGGGTGATGGTCGTGGTCTGCGAAGAAGTACACTTCAATTAGCTCAGCTGAACATACACGCTAGCGTTAAGCTTGACGTACTGCTGCTGTGTATGTTGACGTAATAGAGCTCGCTGAGAGCAAGAGGTTGAGCAGAGCAGAGATCAGCAACGCGTTCGCCCAAGATCATGACATGCAGACATGCAGGCGTCGAACATTGATTGATCTTGTTGACTCACTCTGTGTCGAGGTTGACGTCACTGTGGCATAGCATGTTTGCATCTGCGTGCTTGCAGGCGAAGTCAGAGCAGAAGCTACACCGTTCAATCGGAGTCCCGACAGCGAAAAAAGTCAGCAGTCTCATCCTTCATTCAAATTTGAGTTCAGTAGCCATCGTCCTCACCTGTTGATGTGCTGGTGCTACAGAAGAAGGACCGGGGCAGTCAAGGAACGGACACAGATCAGTCGTTCTCGCCCCTCCACCGTGGTTTGGTCACCCGATTGCACTTTACTCACCTCGTTGTCGTGCTAGTCTCCGAAGCAGTAGAACATTGCGCGGCCGCATGTGCAGCTAAGAGCGCTATACCTACAAATACTGATCTCATATTGCGTTGTCGAGCGTTGTTAGGGATTTTTGATGATTCGAAAGTACTGGCGTACCTGTTCCGAGCAAGGTGGATAGCAGCTATATGAGTCTATGCCGACAGTATAATGGTCGATCGAGGGTTCCTTACTTCACTTGAATCAGAAATACAGCGATCTTAAGTCAGAGTTCGAACCTCAACAATTCTTACTACTCGGCGAAGACTGGCGCTTATGCTCGAGTCATACATCGAGCTGACGATAAAAGTGATCTGGACTGGCCCTCGACTTCCCCTCACACCTAGAGGGGACCAGTTCCTCCCGGATCTGCCCAGAAGCCCTCTCTCACCCCAACTGAGACAGGCGGATCGGTTCCATGCGACATCCGGCGTTCTGGACTAGATCGAAGCAGAGTGATATCATCCATGGTGTTGTATAAAAACCTCGCAGATCCCCATCTACCCCTCTTCACCCTTCAGCCTGCACTTGTGACCCCGGGTTTCGACCTGAATCTACGAAGCGAGTACGGTACTTGACGTGTTCCGGCCGCCATTGTTGAAGGTAGGGTTTCTATTTTAGGTCACAAGGATCAGAGTGGATCCAGACCACTACCTCTGTGCGTCGAACAAGACGACATTACTCACACACGGACATGACCAGCAGATTCCAGCTCAAGCTTACCCTTCGTCCCCCCGACCTGCCCTCCCAGGTTCTGAGCCTTACTCAAGCTACGCAGCCTTGAGCGTTCATACTCTAGGTACATGTATAACGATTCCCGGCGATCCTCCAGTTTACGAGATTATGCAGATCCCACGTTGTCGGAGTAACTCTTGTTAGCGTCCTTAGTCCGAATACCAGTGTTCTGGGTCTCAGCGTACGGCAAGGTAAGGCATGGCATTTTGGTTTCAGATAGAGTCGAGTCTTTGACGTGGGTGGCGGGCGGCACTCAGCGTGGAAAAAAGGGGTTTTGGTCTGAAACCCGTGTATTCCGGCGAAGAGCATCTGGATGACACTTTTTCCTTTCTTGAGCCTCACGGTTGATATAAGTCACGCGAGTACCGGACAAATTTGCGAGACTAGGTAGCATATAGTCTACATGAAGTACAACATCGAGAGACCCTATAATGCATGTATATGTCGCCCGAGGGTCCATAGCATCTCACCGAAGGATGCAATGCAACTTGACTGAATACACTCTGCTGTTAACCCACGCGCATACAGTAGTCCACGTATTCGATATGTGATTTTCAGGGCATCCGGCCGGAAAGGTGATCAGGCACATTCCGGATCGACCAAGCCACAGATGACATCGCGATTGGCAGGGTATGTATTGTGTCCAGTAGTCTTGGGTGACGCGGCATACTTTGACTTCAGTCTCAGCCTGGGCCCGTACAATCCATGTCACAGTATGGACTCGCCAGTCTCTATTTCTACAATGCAGATTCTCCACAGAGGCTGCGTGGTCAATGACTGTCCTGGCGAGCGTCCTCTGAGGTCGCTCGGCGAGGCGTATTTGCTCATAGCTTGATACCTATCAAAGCGGAGCATTTGGCTGTGTAAACCGTTGAGCTCGCTGTAATTGTGCGTGCTGAGCAATCACGAGCAGTTGGGACTTTGGTCAGCACCCGTTCAATTGCTCCACGATGACACCCCTACGGTTCGATGTGAAGCCCGTGCAAATGAAGCCAGACTCACTGGTTTGTGGGGTATAGGTGACAGTGGACGTGATCGTATTTGCCGTCTATGTGCAATATACAATCATAAGCGAGATATACATCGGCTTTCTCTTAGGCCTTCGAATCTGAGAGTCTTCTGAAAGCCTATTCACACTCACCTGAGTCGGATAGATCGTCACCATCGGCCCCTCGACAGCTACAGTACACAACGACACCCAGTGATCGAACCGTTAGTCTTCACCTGTACATTTTGGCACTGATACCTAGTCGTAATAAGGTGGGCTTCGTCGGACTCACTCGTGGTGGTAGTTTCTGGGAAAACATACCCAAATCAGTTCACATCAGCAGCTGGTCTGCACACAAGGAGCGGACAGCAAGCCGTCTGACTCACCCGTGGAAGTGACAGGCATGGTGTACGCGCAACTTGTCGTGACACCCGAGTATACCGTTGGCGTCATGCTGCACATAATGCAATATTTCGTCTCTCGAATCAGCATGTACTGTGCGGTCATCTCGTACCTCGGTACAATATAGAAGGCATGCATCAGAGATAGGCCTTACAGCTCGACTCACGTCACTGTCACTGTCTCGGTCTGCGCAACAAAGATTGTGGTAGGTATACAACTAGCCCTCTTTACCGCTGTCCCTCTTTTCACTTTTGGCCGCTGCCTCTTGATTCTCATCCCACACCGTATTCTCTCCCCATTACTAAGCTGCATGTCCTCCGCCGACTTGCTTTGCTCGGCAGATGTGCCCGTTTGCTGAGCAGATGAAGCTGTGTAAGTGTAAAATCGTCTCTTCCTCAATGAAAGGAGGGCTTGGGAAGAGCACGTCGAGGTGGTGATGGTATTGGTGGACGTTATGGTCTGGGTGGACGTCCCTGTGGCTGTGATGGTCTCCATCGGTGTGATAGTGGTCGGCTGGAACCGATGACCAACTCCATCAGCCGGAGCACACAATACCGCTGAACGACCTCTCAGTCGGTCTTCCCCATGTATGCACGTACAAGGGCTATGTACGTCGATGTGATCGAGCTCGCTTTATCAAAAATGGAATAGTGAAGATCAGTATCGAGCGCATCGATCACCATCTTCTGGGTACGGATACAGCGCGATTTCGGATCGACTCACTTATTGTTGAAGTCACCGTTGCCGTGGCATAGCAAGTTTGGGGGAGCGTACTAGACGGGGATGTAAGACTTGGTGCTACTCTTACAGCACATCAAGGACGACCAGATATTGTAAGCGAACCAGTCATCCTGGAGAAGCAGTGAACAACTCAGTCGGACAAACTTACCTGTGATCGTGTTCGTGCTATCCGTCGCGGGGAGAACAAGACGCACAGCAAGCCATCAGCCATCAACCACGGGTACCGTCTTCACAGAGAGTGCAAGTGTTTCATTCGTCACGGCTTCATGAGTGGGACTCAATTCCGCTCACCTACCTGGTAGTCGTGCTGAGTTCGGTTGCAATTGAGCATTGCGCGGTCACCTGAATCACTAAGAGTGATAGACCTACTAAGATGAATTGCATCTTGAGATCCAGTATCGGTTTCGATTCGGAACGTGTACTGCGTCGATAGACCTGCAAGCCCAAACAAGCTTGACAACAATGGAGGCGCTGCTTGATATTCCACTTGGCTGGTGTCGAGTACTGTACTGTATGAGCGAGGCGTTTGAGTACTGTACCAAGAAAGGCGTTGAATTCTTCACCAAGAAAGGCGTTGAGTACTTTACCAAGAAATCAATATTCCGCAGGAAGAAAAGCCTGAACGATTATGTTCTTAACGAGGACAGTGATATGACGACTGACTGACTCTCCTAGACAGTCTTCTAGATATCGGGAGGATTTCATCACCGCGCTATGTGGCCCTCGACAGAAAAGGAGTTCACCTCTTCTTCACCTCTTCGCGCAGAGGCGATATGGTAACAGGTACTTCATGCTCAGCGAGCATCCGTGCTAGGCAGACGGCTAACGGGCATCTTACTATGAACGTCATTCGCCTTGAATTCAAGCGTTTCCGGCTAGGTCATGGATGTCCAGACCCACGACGACCGCCCTGTAAACCCTTGAGTTGTAGAGTGCCCTTGGCAAGCCGTAGGCACAGCGTGAGATGTTCTCTTTCCTGCCCGCTACGGGTCTTCTTCGGCACCGCCTTGTTGGTGTCGGTTGAAGTTGAAGCAGTGCCAGGGATGCCGCAGGAACTCAAGGATGTTCTGATGTTGGATGAGAGTAATCTCAGCAAGACCCAGCTTGGCATGGCATGGCCCTGCCCTACTTGCCTCGACGTTGAGAACGCGCCGATATCTCAAGCATACTGTACGAATAACTCAGGAAACGTTTCAGGCCGCAAACAAGGCACCCGCTCCGGACTTGCGACTCCTGGCAGTCTTCCTCATGATGATTCGTGATGGGTCCGAATGCTGGCCCTTACGAGTATGAGTATTGCCGCACGTATTCCAGTGGTTTCCAGACCATGACCGTTACTCGTCATCGAAAAGACCGGCAGGCAGTGCGATCACTGTAGACTGTCCGCTTCTCGTCGCGTACTGGACTCGTACATACAATTCCTCAACCCTTTGCCTCGCAAGATATGTATGGTGTTTCGTGGTCCCATTGTTAACGGTACAAGTAACGTAATTCAACAGCGGCGGGATTCTTGGGCTTCGAAAATCAGCCGCCCGCCCGTACTCGTGACTCATGCCCTTCAGTCGGACGGACCATTCCGGCAAAGACCACCTTTTCCACCTATACTAGCTATATTTCTCCTTCGCCTTCTCCGTTCTTGCGTGTCTTTTCGACTAACAACATGCATCACAGGCAGTGGCGTTTTCTCCCCCCTTTTTTTCCTGCCTGCCCGGCTGTTCTGCCGAGATATGCCTTGTCGCCGTCGCCATTCTGCGCTACTCTACTCGTACGGTACAGCGTTACAGGTACGAATGTCCAAGCCTCCAGGGGGATGTTCAAGCTGTTTGATATGAAAAGCCATTTCTCTAACCGCAGCGCAGCGCGAGTTCAGTCATATAACCGCAGGCTGCGTATCGAGCTGTACTCGTACTGCGTGAGATGCGACAACCAGGACAAGTACAGTAGTCTGTCTGCCGACATGTGATTTTCAGGGTCATAGCATGTTTTTGTACTCGGACACGCGCTCAGGCACATTCCGGCACGGACAAGTCAAAGCCATCCAACGAAAAAAAAAAAGCCACAGACGACATACTCGTACAGTATGTGCAGGGACATGGTGTTCTCGTTGCCGGTCTTTTGGTGTGGTGGGCGGTCGAGTGTCTCGGCTCTGTGTAAAATGTCCATGTAAAATTAAGCATGTTACTGTACTCTGTTCAATGCGAATGTGTATATATCTATATCTGCTTACGGCTTGAATGAGTCATGACCGAGGGCGGATCCAAAGTGAGCTCACGGAGGCTGTCGACGGCCGCCGGATGCTTGGAGAAGCTGCATCAAGCATGCGGACAAATCATCAGTCTAGAACAAAGTATACAAATGTACCGTATGCGGGTCGTTGTGTTTTTGTATCTCAACTGTAAGCACGAGTGAGTGTTGCCCGACGATGACAAGCTTCAACGCTTCAACTGCTTGAACAGGATGTACCGGTTTGTTGTACTCTCAATCAGAGAGACGCAGAGCACTCTGCTGCCAACACGATGTCGCCTTGCGCACCCGACCAATTCGCTCGAAGTGAAGGGTCACAAACGCCAAACATCCTTACGCAAAAACTTGGAGATGCAATGTCCAAGTGCCAGTGCATCAGTATCAGTATGTATCATATGTAAATTGTAGTCCTCTGCACCGTCCAAACCCTTCGGACCGTATTGTATGGCATCGCTTGAGCTTGAGGTATGGAGGTTTGAGCAGGTTCAGGGTATGATTGGATTAAAATGTTCAAAGACTACAGCGGTTATAAAGATTGAAATTGAATGAGAGTAACTATAGACACTATAACCCGTTTCGGAAATCGAGACGCCTCAGAAGAAGAAGGGGCTCGTTTTATATATTCTATGTTATCCATCGCTAGCATCATCAAAGGGATGTCGAGTGATTGAAGGAAAAAATTGTTCATTTGGGATTACATCCAAGGATAAAAAGGAAAGCAGAACTGAAAAGAGCGAAATCCCAGAAAGGAGGAAGGCGCCACGACTCGTTTACCAAGGGTGGTAAGTGGGTCGACACGCGCCGGTGATGGTTCGCGAAGTGACCGTGGAGGTTTTGGCTGTGAAAGAGAACAGAATCGGAGTGGTCAGTATTGGGGCACATAGGTGACGTGGTGATGGCGAAATGCTGGATCTGGACTCACTGTAAGTCGGGGTAACGTGGACGGTGGTAAATACAGGAGGCTTGGTCTTGGTGATAGTCTCGGTGGCCCAGTCGGTAGCGGTAGTCTTGATGGTGACTGTGGCGGAGCAGGATGAAATTAGCACTGCCCTCTTCGATCTTGCTCAATCTCTGGCGATCTGTGTCAAGACAGCGAGAGGGCTTGCGTAGCCCAGAAAGAGAGAGAGAAAGAGAGAGAGTGAGTCAGAGGAAGGCAGCGCTACTCACCAGTCTCGTCGAGTGTCTTGGTCCACTTGCACTTGGTGACGGTCTCCCAGTCGGTAGGAGTAACGGTCTTCGTCTTGGTGGTAGTGGCGATGACGGTAGTGTGAGAGGGGTAACAACTGGGCTTGGGAGGGTGCCAGTGTCCGGGGTCGGCGGCAGCTTCGGGAGAAGCGGACCTCTTCTGACCGGGCTTGGAAAGAGGGAGACCCCTTCGAATTCGTTGGGCGTTGGTCATACCGGCTAACTCTCGCTCATCAATCTCGACCTCCTCTTCCTCGCTCTCGCTGAAAGATCGCTTGTGGGGCCAATCGGGCTTAGGGGTACAAGTAGGGATGACCTTTGTGGTGACGGTTGTGGTCCAAGTCGGTCGCTCGGTCTCCTCGACGGTCTTGGTTTTCTGCTTGGTGGTGGTCTGCGAGTGCCGGTTGTACAAAGTACAGTCAGTAAACGGATCAGCGCCACTTTCGTTGAACCACAGCCAACGAGAAAAGACGGATAGCAATGGGCGTGCAACTCACGACGTAAGTGGTCGACTCGACGTGCTTGGCTAATGCATGGTAGAGGGGCAGAGGGGAATCATCAGCAAGTGATCGTAACCTCAACACAATTTTAGAAGGTAGGCAGCAGTCTTGATGATTTTGATCTCATGCATTCACTCTTGATCTTTGTGTGAATCTCGGTCTCGAAGCAGACAGGGAGCTTCTTGGTGTAAGTGGCAGTGACCGTGGGCGCGTACTTGGTCTTGGTCCTGTAAGTGAGTGGGTTACAAGATGAATCTCGTCAGCACCACACGCCAACACAATATTTTGAAGTGATACATGAACCAGTCGAACTACCGCGATACGCGGAGGGTGACGTGACGTGAAGGCAAGACTGAATTAGGAGAAGCATCAAGTGCGATGAAACCACTCACTTGGTCTTGACGTAGGTATCGGTGACTGTACCACAGTAAGGACCGTGACCGTGACCGTAACCAGTCGCTGAGACGAGCTGGGCAACCAGAGCGATAGAGACGAGTGAGAAGAACTTCATCTTGAGAGAAGGGAAAAGGAGACAGAAGAATCTAGCTGGGTCTAATTTTTCTATCGATTGAGTAAGAGAAGTCGTGTATACGAGGACCTCCAGGAGCGCACGTCTATAAAAGGTCTATTGGAGAATGGAGAGAAGGAGGTTGAGGATAGATTGTCAGAAAGAAGATATAGAAGAAGAAGTCGAAGAAGAAGAAGATGTGGGTGAGAAACGAGTAAGGGCCGGAGTTGGGAGGAAGGAGTACTCTAGGTCAATGATAAAGTAGAGGTGGGAAAGACGCTTGCTGCTCTTTGGTGGCCAGAGCGAGCAGAGTGCTCCATTGCAGGACTTGTGGCGCAATTCATTTCCACCTCCCCCCGAGATCATGATGATGATGGGGTTATCTCTGAGCGATGAGCGATGAGCGAGTGCTGAAGCCGTCTTTGATCGTGACCTCGAGCTTGATTGATTGATTTGTCTCGATTCTTCACCAGGGTTAGGATCAGTAGGAAAGGAATCCATTTTTGGGGTATCGCACCAAAGCCCAGCTGCAGAGCTACAGAGCGCAGATCTCGAACGTCAGAGTAAAAAGCATAAACTGTGGTCCTGGTATGGAAGAAGAGAGGAAGGTCCTAACGCCACAAAACACCCCTCCTACCCTCAAAGGCATCTTTGTGTACATTGATTGCCCTTGCTTTGCTTTGTGTCTTTTATCGGCTCGGCCATGGGGCGATCTCATGTCCGGAAATATAAGAAATAACGATGAAGATGGCCAAAGAATCTCTTGGCATCATTTTCCTGCTCACTGAACATGGTGTCGGCAAGGGCGAGCAGGTGGACGAAGAGAGCGGAAGGAGGAAGCTTGGAGTCTGGAGGTCGGTGTTTGGAGCTTGGAGCTTGAGGAGATGAGTAGATTTGATGGATCGAAAGGGAAAAGTATGGGTTTACCATGACCATCACCATCACCATCTTTGCCGTCGCCATCAATGATACCATCAATGATCAAGGCGTAGATTATTCGCTTCCTACACGTTCCCTTTCACCCCTCCTCTTTTTGTCTTGTTTAAAAACCGAGGTGCGCAGATGCCCCTTTCTGACGCCTCAACGCCAGCTAAACGCGTCGAGGTTTGATGGTGATTGGTTTGTGCTGCTGATGGCGTTCGCTTGCATTGCGCCCAAGTGCCCGTCCATTTTGCTTGTCTAGTTGTCTAGTCACATCTTGAGGTAGATAAACAAGCAAGGGTGCGCTGTGTGTTACGCGTTTCCGCTGGTGGTCCAAGTGATTTGATTGATCGCCATGATCCGTTCCTGGCCCGTCGGCGTACGAACAAAAACCAAAACAAAAGAACACTGGGGCGATCAAACAAGGCGACTGTTGAGCAAGGCCTATGCTCGATGCTCGTCCCGTCGGGAGTAAGTAAGTGACTTCATTAATGAATATGCCATTGCTTGGACCGTCTTATTAGTTTAGAAGTCGTCGGAGCCGAAGATAAGCTCGGACATGGTGTTAGTGGATTGTACCTTCATAGAGGAGTAACTGTCGGTGACAGGTCTGTGGGCAATGGAACTACCGTGAGCTAAAGCGCTTTCAATTAGTATGAACACAACAAGTAAGTAGTTAATATGGACGCTTAACAAGTGTGTATTGTACCAGTGGTGTATATTGTGGATTAAATCCCTGAATATTGATCAAGATGAAACGCTGATGATGTGGTGTGGATACGGATACGTGTATACGATGTGACAAATAATAACCTTATAAGGCTCGAGCAGCAAACGGCGATCAGATTCAGGGCTCTTTCTGCCTGGCGAAATGGAGGTCCCCATTGTACTCGTACAGCGAAAGAGTTGAGCTGGCAGTACTAACCTGTCTCGAAAGAACCTTCATTATTTAAAAAAAAAGTCAATGCATATGAGCCTCGGGAAGGGGGCCGGAGTCTGCGCTCGAGGACCAGGACCAGACCAATTTCGCCTTCGGGGAATGATCCAGTATTTATGGCAATTTTCCTCAGGTGATCTCTTGAATCCACGCTATGATGACATGTTACATATACGTATAACGCTTCTACATTAAGTTACCCCAACCACTCAAAAGCCCAATAACGATCTGATCGCTTGAGACGCCATTCCTTCGGTCCTAATGCCCATTGATCCCGGGACTTCTATCGTCCGACTTTGCATCTATATCCGATATCCGATCAAGCTTAGTCAGCTGTGCAAATTCCAACAGAGACGAAAGACAAGAGCCTCTCCTTGCAACGCTCCCGCTTTGGGATGATACAAAGCGGAGGTCAAGGATATCAAGCGATGGAAATTTTGAAAAAGAGCCGAAGCCAAACATACCGAATCGACGCGATATGTATCTTTCGCTTCTTGTAGATTTACAGGGTCCACCAGCCATTGATCTCTCTTCTTCCTCTCAGCTTCACGTTCTGTCCTAGTAGCTTCGAATTCTTTTCGTTGTTCCGCGCTGTGCATGTAGCGAAACGACGTCTTCAATCAGTTTTGACCGATTCGACTGCTCCGCGTGGTCCACGGCAGTACATGCTGTATAGTGACAGAGCACATGGGATGATTATCGCAAGCCAAACTCACGTCAAGACCCATTCTTCCGCCCAGCCGCCCTTCCTAACAGCTCTAGGCGTCTCCTTCTTCGTTTCCTTGTCCTTTTTGCCATCCTTCCCTTTTGGAGTCCCTGTCGTCGTCCCGGTACCTTGTAGCAACGCAAGCGTGTTCCCTAGAAGACTCATCGGACCGCCGGATGACTTGTTGGGCTGTGCAGGTGTACCTGTACCTGTGCCAGCACCACCCGCCGATGGCCTCGGTGCAGGCTGCTTCTTGGGTAATGTCTTCTTTTGCGCCGACCCCTCCGGTGCGTTAGTCAAATTGGGAGTGGATTTCGATCGAGCCAAACCACCCTCTTTCTCTTTGTCTTTCTCTTTCTCCCTCTGCTTGACCTTCTCGGATAGTCCCGCTTTCGTTTTTGGCGATACTTCGTCACTGTCAGACTCGTCTGATACCGGTTCTGATCGACGAGGCTTCTTACTCTTGAGGGGTTTGACAGGTCTCGTAGGCGATGATTTCGTCTGGTTAGCACGCTCAGGTGACGATCCGGATTGCTGGATATTCTTCTTCTTGGGGGACTTTGGTGGCAGTTGATCGATGGTCGGAGCGGTGTCAGGAAGGGATTGGTCCTTCTTCGATTTTACTTTGATTGAAGCCGTAGTGTCTTCATCCTCATCCCCCGCTATCCGCTTAGCCTTCTTCTTAGGCTTGACCACTGACTTCTCTTCATCTTCGTCCTCGTTTGATCGTTCCTCCTCATCCTTTTCCATTACAGGTCGCTTCGCTTTCCCTTTACCCTTCGTTGGTATCGTCACTTTAAGAGTTTCTCCCTTGTCCTCTTCTCCGGCCTGAACGTCTCCCTTCTTCGCTTTCTTCCCTTTCTGCTGTTTGGCGGTTATCGGTTCTCCTTCAAGTTGTGATTTGACGGACAGCTTCAACTTCTTCACTGCACCTTCTTCCTCAGGTGTCCCATTCGCTGCCCCAACTTCATTCGCATGCCCAGGTGTGGGTTCCAGTGATGCAGACTTCCGCTTCTTGCTTTCCGTTACATCATCTAGGACATGATCATGAACTGGCGTAGGCGCTTTCGACGATTTTGTTTTCTTCTGCCTTCCAGACTTCTTTGGCGGCTGAACTTCCGCTTCACTGCCCGCTGCACCCGCTGCACCCGCTGCACCCTCGTCTCCGGCCACGATCTGCCCTCCTACATGATCTTCCTCTTCGTCAAGGGGAGTTTCAGTGCGAGTCTCGACGGGCGTCTGCCGGGCAGAGGACGCCACGTTCAATTTCAGCGTAATCTTTTTGCTCGGGCTTGCACTCCTTTCAGCAGATGTCGAGGGACCGGCATCAGCGTTCAAGTCGAGTGCAGGCGTTGGCCGCTGGCTAGTCGCTGCGGAGGATGAGGCGCTCTTCTTGCCTTTGCCCTTGTTCTTCACCCCTGATGCGGCAGCTTTACCTTTAGGCTCGACAACAGGCTCGCTCATGTCCATCTTCTCGTCCTGTCCTCTCGCAGCCTCGGACCCCTTTGCTTGCTTCGCAGCTTTTGGCAGATCTTCAGATGGAGCCGGAGCGATAGGAGCGGCCTTGACTTTGGGTTTGGGTTTGGGATTGGTTTTGCCTTTACCTTGAGGCTGAGGCTGAGCGGATCGGACTTCTTGAGAAGTCGGCGGCGGTGGCGTCAACTCTGAGTCGGTGAATCCATGGTCGTCGGCATCACCTGAACCTTCTACCTCGGCCGATGGAACACGAGCATCAAATTCGTCCTCTGACTCTGACTGAATTATCTTCGCTTTCGCCTTGGTCGTTTTCCTTGGCGCCATCTTGCGGATGTGGGAGGGGATGAATGAGGCTGTCGAAATGGAAGTAAGCGAGCTAGCTGGACTGAGCGATCGTTTCCTCTTTGAGATCCGGCGCGGCGGACGTAGCGGACGTAGCGGACGTTGTGATTTATGATTGGTTTGAGGAGGCGGCTTCGATGTGAGGTCGCTCTTTAGCTGGGCGCTGCTGAGGGATAATTTGGGTCCAGATGCTGAATTTGCCTGATTTTGATTCGTAGATCCGGGCACAGTCCTGGCGGGTATGCGTAGGATCACAGGGGTGTATGCTCGGACCTGAGCTGTTATGTCAGGTGGCTCAGGTTGTCGGGGTAAACAAGGTCCAAGAGGGTCAGAAAGTGGTTTGTTTACAACGCCACTTGGGAATTTAGTACTGTTGGTGTTTCTGTGGAAGGCAGTCGTTGATTGTTGGTCTTGGGTGATTACTGGGACCGGGAATAAAGACGGCCCTGGATCTGGATTTGGTTCTGGATCTGGTTCTGACGGGGCAGAGCTGAGCGGGCTTGATGATGGTGGCTATAGGAGTATCCCAGAAGATTGAATCACATCAGATGGAAGTGTTCCCAAGACCGAGTCACAAGATACGAGTACGACGCATATATCTTCAGAACTCACTCTTGAATGGACATGTGAACGATGAGCTTCCAAATAGTCTAGCTGTAGATCACCTTGAACTCTTTGCTTCACCTGATGTTCCTGTTCCTCAACTTTCGCAGATCCTTGATGTACCAACGTTTGTTGCCCTTGCGTAGGCTGTTGATGAGGAGTTTTCAACCTGTTCGGATTGGGCGAGGGAGGACAAGACGTTAAAGGCGACGGAGTTGGCGAACGGGCGTGTCTAGCTTTGCCTTTCGCTTTTCTTGCTTCAGAAGATCTGAAGTTGGCGTTTGAACTAGTATGACTATCGGCTCCAAAGCGAGATGAAGCAGGTTGACCAGGTTGCGATTCGGAGATATTGTGATTATGAGCGATAGAGAACGAAGCTTGGGCTATACACAGACGGGCCGAGCTTCTCCTATGAATCATCCACTGCCCCACTACCGTTTGTGAAAACGGTCAAAGCGGGTTTGAGCACAATCCTCCCTGAAGTCTGAGGATGAAGACGACGGGGAGGGATCCTTTGTATCTCTATCTCGATTGTTGTCGTTTTACAACGGGCTATCTTGAGAATGATAAAGTATGGGTGAAGAGGAGGAGGAGGGGTGAAGAAGGAAGGAGTGAAGAGTGAAGGATGAAGAATAATGAGACTCCGTTGAGGTTGTTGTGAATGGGATTGAGGTTTGATGCATGCACCCATGCACCATATGTTTTTAGGTTGGTAGTACAGCTGGTGTTTCCGACGGAACTAAGCCACACCATACATGTAACCACCCAGGTCGGAGCCTCGCATCGACCGGGTATGACGTTTAAGCACGCTTGTCGTTTGGTTGTACTGGAACTCTGTATATAAGAAGGTAGCCACCAAGCTAGCTGCAATAACATATTACTATCCTCTACTCATATATACAGACATCAAGCCTCGCGACATCGCCAAAAAACAAACTCTTGGAGAAGTCCCCAGCTCTAGCTCACCAGCGTCTCAAAAAAGCTAGAACTCCCGAATAGCCACGAGGCTGTCGAAAGCAAAAGCAACAAACTTTTACACCAACAGGCAGTATGACAACACCGGTCCGCACGGTCAAGCCGTGCCCTCAGCCCTTCTCAGATCACGTCGTGGCAAATTTAGAAGGTGTAGATCTACCTATTAGAGTATTTCCAGCCACTGGGAGTGGTCATGGCCATGAGGGCAAGAGGCCTTGGTTGTTCTGGATCCACGGCGGTGAGTCTGGCATCTAGCATACATCGCTTGTAGCCATCGCATACCTCGCCTCCTCTTTGATCAATCGGTCTATAATCGGAGTCCAGTCAGTGAAGTGGAGCGACATCGGAGCTGATATATCATATCCACTGTGTCTGATGTATGGCTACTTCCTTTTCTCCTTTATATCCTCTCGTTCATGGCATGTCTATAGGCGGCTTCGTCAGTGGCAAGCACTACGTTCCAAACGTCTGGGTTCACCCGGCTTTCCACCCAGAAGGGATCCACATCATATCCGTAGCATACCGCTTTACCCCGCAAGTCAGCCTTTTCCAAATATGGGAAGACATCGTGCTCTCTTATAAATGGTGCCGACAGCACTTGTCCTCCATCGTAGGGGAAGAAGCCATCGATATAGATCGATATATCGTCGGTGGGGATTCAGCAGGAGGTCATCTCGCTTCATATGCCGGATTAGGTCCAGCAGTGGGCTTTGAACCTAGTCCAAAAGTGGTATTGGACATCTTTGGAGTGGTCGACTTGGCCGATCCGTATATCTCACAACCTTTTGACGCTCCTATTCAATTCGAAACTCCCCTCGAAGAACTTGAGAAACTATCGCGAGACTACGACGCCAAGAATGCAACAGTAACGGGAGCTTGGACATGGGAGATTGAGCCTGAGATGTCGGTAGATTTGCTCCGCACATTCTGGGGAGAAGATTATACACCTTCAGAAAAGGATAAAAAACTCATGGATCTGAATTCGTATCTCGTGAAAAAGGCGAAACGGCTCGAAACTATGTTTAGGTCCGATGAGCTCTCGGCGGAAGAGTTTGATCAAATGAAGAAAGACTGGTCGCCCTTACATCGCGTACGGGCGTCGAGTAGCGATCGATATCAGGATCAGGATCAGTATCCTCCAACGGTTCTGATGCATGGCAAAAAAGACTTTGTAGTGCCCATCAAGCAGAGTGAAGATTTTGCCGATAGCCTCGAGAAGAACGGTACGGAGGTATTGAGGATATGGAGCGACGAGGGTGGACATAGTTTCGAGCAGACTATCGGGGTGAGTGGACTCGATTTTCGCATCCCACATTCCCTAACTGGTCTCACGAAAGTCAAAGGGCAGCAGATATGATGTCTCCCCAAGTTCAAGCTCTCCCTCTCTCGAGATAAACCCTTGGCGATACAGTCTGATCCGTTCCTTTCCGTTCGATATGTGGACTGAAGCTGACGTCGATATGGGGCAATCTACTGCCAATTTTCCTTTCGCTACAGGGCCCCAAAGAACAGGGTTGGAAAGAGTATATTCAGCCGACTATCGAATTTGTCAAGAAGCACATTCAGTAGATACCGCGAAGAAAATAGACATAACATAGACCAGATTCAGATCGAAAGAGCGGTCAGTTGACAATGGACATGCTGTCATTTAATCTCCCTCCCCTACTCCTAAAGTATATGATCTTCGCATATGGACCGATGGCGAAGACGTTGCATGCTTGACATAGATGTTGTAGACATGATGATATAGATTGGAATGCACTGCACCGTGCATCATGCCTCGTGTTGCGTATCATGCCGATTCCCGAGTCAACTGCGAAACGATACGAAGTCTGCATGTCAACAAGGGAGAGTCCCCCCCTGCCTTTAAGCAATCTTCTCTCCACATCTATGGCGCCACTCTATTGATCCTGATCCTGATCTTGATCTTGAGGCTGGATCGATGGTTATTTTTTGCTCGAATGTCCATGTTCGTGTTTCGTCGCAATGGTGTTCCCGGCATGCTCTCTGATCGCTGCCCAGGGGTTTGATTTGTATGCTGGATGAGCCATGACTGCAGGCATTCGTTTCGCGCCTTCTTGACTGTATGAGATTAGGTTGGTACAGGAAAACAATGTTAAGGGATGTTAGCCATGTCAGTGCGGACAGAACGTGCAGTTCAGGACGCCGTGTACGATCACAGGATCCCACTGATACGGTCAAGAGGATGTGAATCGTCTCTGGACGCGCATCGACGCCACGCCGACGCCGACTTCTATGCAGAAACGATAAAAGCTGGGCCAACTCACATGATTCCTCTTCTCTTCTTCTCGCCCAATGTTCTTCCTTTCCCTTCTCCAATCATCCCTTTTTCCTTCAATTTCTGCTGCAACAATCTCTTCGCCTCTGCCTTTTCCTCTTGACTCTGACCTTGTCTGGCACCGGCACCTTTTACTTTCTTGCCTGTATTGGGTGGCTCATCAAACTGGGATTCCACTTGAGGTATCACCTCGTCCAGCGCAGTTTCTAGTGAGATTAGATTCGTAGATGAAGCTTCAGAGCGGGCTTTGCGCTTTTCGCGTCGGAGATGCGATTTGGATTGGACGAGATACGGATGTGGAGCTGATTCTGCAAGTTGTGCGATTTCAAAGGAAAAAAAACGCGCAATATCAACTCAGCGTTCCACCCATTTGTAGTGTGTCTATTTCGTAAGTTGCGATGTATAGTCTGGGGAAGTCGCGTTGAAGGATGAAGGATGATGTGAACACGACTCACGGACGGCAGCTACAAAATCGGCACGTTTCTGCGAGCGAGAAGTGGATGGTTCGTCAAGCGCGAAACTGAGCGGTTCCTGTAAACCTTATGCGTCAATAAGGAATGTTCCAGTCCAATTGCCAATGGTGGACAGATACTCTGGTATGTCCAAGTCGAACCGATAATAGGCTGTGGTGCACGTACAGGGATAGGCAATTCGAGTGGCTCAGGCTCGGCGATACCTTTCAATTTGTATTTCGACGGCACGCTGACAGCAGCAGTGTGCAATCTCGTCTTGGTCTTGCTCGCTCGCGGCTATATGAGTCCACACGGCTGAAATTAGTATTACTGCTCTTCGGTCCCTCAAGTCGCGATGTTGCGGGCTACATACAGCCGAAAACACTATGCGAAGAAGGGGAAAGATGGATACCTACCATTTTGTGCAGTGTGAGATCTGGAAATCTTTACTCTTTTCCTACAACGATATCGATTGCGGAAAAAGCTCAGCTCGATAGATGACCGGATGTATGAACTCAGGTGTTGTTAAGATGGCGTAGACGGAGCGATTTGGTGCTGATAATAATGATTACGATTACGATTAAGATATGCAGTAGGAGGATCGAGATCAAATAGAAGAAAAATCTAGAGATGCTGAAATTTGTTGTTTATTTTGAAACGGACTGTCCAAGTGGAGGTGCGGGCGGGTGTCCCTACGGTGAAGAAGGAATGAGTTGTCATCCGGCAGAGCAGTGTGCAGTGTATCTTCTCTTCATCTCTTCTTCGCTTGAGTAATGAACACGCAAGCAAGCAGATATGCATTTCCCCCTTACCCTTATGTTATGCTATCACAGATACTGGTGAGAACGAGCTCGACTCCAGCCAAAGCTATCATCATTGGGAGCTTCAATGTCACCCGCAACAAGAAACAAGACACGTTTTGGTGCAACGTAAAAGCAAAATCGCACATCACATTATCAACCAACCAACCGACCGCCAATACGGATTATCCATCCTGGAGCGCAATTGCCGATTGCCAAATGCACAAGAAGCATGTATGCATGTACGATAGTGATATTCCATATGTATATATGTATACATGCAGGTATTGCCGGTATATCCTGTAGGCTCTTCTTTCCTCTATCGCTTGACCCAGGTATACTGTGGAGGGGAATATATGTTAGGCAAATCAGCGTCAAGCCTGTATCGATCGAGGACTCGCTCTGAGTAGAAGGGGCTGAAGTGATCAGACTTACACCCTTTCTGGCCTTTGCTCGACCCGTCTTCTTCCTCTCCACCATCCTCGTGTCTCGCATGAGAGCACCGTCTGTTGGTGAGAACATTCGACGAAATCAAAGTCAGCACCCATATGTATCGCGAACGAGTCAAACTGCGTTTTCATAGCTCAAAGCAACGCCATCTCCACACCCTTACACAACGTGGGCTGTAGGACATGTCATGGTTCGATGACAATGGTATAGCGTGTTGCGTTTCAGATAATGCGTGTGCGGTCGCACTCACCAGCTTGCAAAACGTCTTTCGCGTCCTCTCTCAGAATAGCCAGAGCTCTAGCTACACCCAACGCAACAGCTCCAGCCTGACCCGATACGCCGCCTCCTCTGGCAAAAGCGAAAATGTTGAAAGCGCCAAGGAAGCCCGAGATCCTGAGCGGGCGAAGGATCGTCTCCCTGTCTGATGGTCTGGGGAAGTAAGTCGCCAATGGGGCATGGTTGATCAAGATCGACGACGATTCGATCGATTCGGTTTGAGGTGTTTGAGACGTTGTCGTAGCTGCCTCTGCCGTGGTAGAGGAAGAAGAGAAAATGCTCTGAGCAGACGGAGTAGGGATCATCCATACTCTAGCTGAAGAAGTCTTCTTCCTTCCCATCCCGTACGCTCGTCCAAACTGATCCACCTTTGCTACACCGGCTTTCTCGCTGCTTGCGTCACTCGACGACTTCGCTTCATCCCTCTCGTAATTCTGCAAAGCCTGATCGATTTTCTGGACCAGCTCGGGATATCCAGACATGTCGGAGATATGCCTCAAGTGATGCAGCTCCGTCAAGAGCTCCATGACCTGTCTCAAGGTATTCGTTCGAAGTTTGACATCGAACAAGCTCGATAACTCCTCGGAAGAAACCCATGATGCTCTCGGAGGAGAGACGGTCGGTAAATGACTGGGCAAGGGATACACATGTTTCTCCCTGAGAGATGACTGAGTCGATTTGATAGTTGATGACAAGGCAGAGAGGGACTCGTGGAACGTCGGTCGGCCCGTGAAGAATTCAGGGGAGGCAGGTCGAGGTGGTCGACGGATTGGAGCTGTATCGGACGAAAGAGGAGAATAAGGGGCGATGGAAGCGTAGGCTCGAGCAGCACTGGCACTGGCACTGGCGCTGGCGCCGACGCTGGGTCGAGCGAGGGTGCACAAAGAGCGCAACGAGGACGTAGAGGCGAGGGCCATGGTGGTTGAGGTTGAGCTTGGAGACGATCACACTGAAAACCTAAGATCGCGTGAAGTATTAAGACAATCAATCTAGCAAATAGCCAACCAAGCTGCTGCAACGCCCGAAACTCGAAAACTCAATTTAAGCTATGGTGATCAACGGAATGCAATACAATGGCAAGTGATACGGATAATGCCGCGTCCCATGTCATGTCATGTCACGTGGCTATTCTCGTATATATCCACGTCATGCGCTGACCAATTCGGTAGACTATGATGGGATACGATGGCATGCATGGCATGGGATGTAGCATATCAGATAAGCAGTTCATGCACATGCACATGCACATGCACATGCACATGCAGCTTCTTCCCAGGTTGACAATTGTACATTCCTCTTCATCTCTCCGCTAGCTGCTAGCTATCATCTCTCACACGGAATACATTGAAGGCATAAGTGTAGCTGATTCGCCCTACTGGGAAGCAGCCCCAGCAATCCTCCAAACCACCTCAAAACAATCGATCTCAGACGCATACTATCAGCTCTCAAAGATGGACGTGGATGAACAATACTCGAATTCGATCGTGAAGCAGATGGAGGATAAGTTGCGCTCAAAGTTGAATGTGGTGCATGTGGTGAGTGAACCAATGCAATGCAGTTCCGTACTACATAGGCAGAAACCGCTCATTCTGTCCAGTGCAAAACCCATGTACTACTTGTTAGCGGATGCAATGCAGCCTGGAGACTAACTGTTGGTAAAAATCTTCATAGGATTTCGTCGATACTTCTGGAAATTGCGGATCATCATACGCAGTAACGATTGTCTCACCTGATTTCGCAAAAAAGATAACGCTTCAAAGACACAAGCTAGGTGAGTGGCTAATACTGATGAAATCAAATCAGTTTCCACATATCCTATCTGGACTGGTACTTCTTTGGCCCGCTATGCTGGGTAATCGGCTGGAGCTGACTTGTATTGTCCCTTGTTTCGATATTCTGATGTCCAGTGAATCAAATACTGTCAGAGGAAATCGCTCAACTTCATGCGTTCTCACAGGTGAGTGAGTTCGAGCTTCGAGCTGTAAGCTGCGAGCTGCGGTCCAATCCTACGTTTACGAGGTTCTTTGCTGCTAGTCTCAATTCCTTGTTTATCCCCTTGTTCAGCTTATCTGGCTAGTAAGGGGGAAAAAAAAAAAACCATCTGACATATATGGGCTAATGCTAATACGTGTCTTGCTTTTACCCGAACCCGAACCCGATCCGATTCGATTTAGAAAACCCTTACGCCTGAGCAATGGGAGAAAGAGAAGAAGTAAACATCGCATCGCTACGAATCATCATCACCCTTGAACTCGCACTTACCCACCCACCCAAAGCACCCACCCACCATCGAATCCTAGAGGGAGACGCCATATTCCCATCGATTCCATATGGCCCGACTCAGGACCTACCCAAAACCGAGAGCATGATTCAAATCGATCGATCGATCGATGCATCGATCAATTAGGCAGATCAGCATATTAGTGTACGCAGTCGAAGTTGAAGTAGAGCTGCGCAATCATCCTGTGTCTTCTGGTGTGTATCAATAGCAAGAAACTTACAACCGCAAGATTTCGTCTTTCGATGTGACTGTATGATGTCGAGTACTCTAGACCCGTCTCCAAATCGACCAGCTTGACTTTCGGCTGGATTGCAAATTCGATAAAAATGTTTGGGAATCCCATTTGCTATCACTGCAAGATCTCGGCGACCTGATATATCTGGTCAGATATGCAATGCCGATAGATATGACTGGCAATCATCAGGTACAACAATGTTCTATCGTCTTACATGACCAATCCACCAAAAGTACGCACAACCGTCGCTAACCTATCAACGAGGAAGTTGTCGTTGACAATTCACGAATTCTACACTCCCCAAGCGGCTTGTTCTTGTTCTTGTTCTTGTTCTTGTCCTCGTCCTCGTCCTTGTGCCTGTCCCTGTACTGCATTAAGACCCACACCCGATGCCCAAATCATGTTCTGCACTTGTATATCCCCGTTCGGCCAGATCGGAACTCCTTTTCCAGGTCCTGCTTCCTCTTGGGAATTGAGCGCTTGACCCAGTTGAGCCTGAGTCTGGGGTTGAGGGTCGTACCAGCCCATAGGATGAGCCATTCCTGTAGCCATATTCATCATACCGACCCCGTGACCGCCGATCCCAAGACCAAGCACACCGCCAGACATGCTTGACATGGTGGAATTCATCCCCATTCCCATGCGCATATCAAAGCCCGCTGGCTGAGAGGCTTCGGTTGAATTCAGAGCAGGAGTTGAAGTATCGGCACCATTTGGATTCGCTCCTACGCCATCGAGCGTGACAAACTGATTGAACATATCATCCAGGTCTTTGGTCGTAGTAGTAGTGTTCATCACGTCGCTCGTCGGGAAATTGTTTTGAGACGCTTGCAACGCCTGCAGTGGCTGAGGCTGAGTGTGCGATTGAGTGGGCTGTAGCTGAGGGGTGAGTTTGGTCTGGGTGTTTGTCGGTCTCGGTGTCTCTTGATCGCTTGGTGATTGTTGCTGTTCGTTCTGTTGCTGCTGTTGCTGGAGCGCACGCATGATTTTGTGCAACGCAGCAGAATCAAGTGGTTTCGAAAGATCCACAATGTTATCGTTCGATTTGCCCCCATCCCCGCCGCTGCTATTGTTCAGAGCATTGATGTCCAAATTAAGTCCTTGCAACGCGATCGCAGCTGGCACTTGACTCAAAGCCTGAGTTTGAGTTTGGCCGTTATTGTTACCGCCAGATGTCGGGTTAGACGGGTACTTGCTGTTTCTCCAGATGGGTTCAAACGCGCTCGTTGGATCGATCCCGGGGATCAGACCCGGGTGTGCTGGCGATTCATCTGTGTTGGGCGTGTGAGGCAGGTCGAAGCCCGACCCAGAGGTGTTTCGCGATATATCAGGGCGCATACCGGGCGGAGCAAGGCTGTTACCATCGTTACTCTGGAACGACGACGGTATGGAATGACCAGACTGAGAGTTTGAGCCTGCATTGAGGAAGTAGTCGGAGAAAGAGGAATCGAGACCCGTTCCAGCTCCGGTGCTCGGATTAGGGCCGCGATCCGATGATCCCGGATATTGCTGTTGGACGTGTTGGTAATTCTGCTGGATGTACTGCATCGCTTGGGCTGGGGCAGATTGCGACGGATTTGCGAGGGCTTGACTCAAGAATTGCTCAATATCAAATGGCTGATCAATCTCGGGTGAAGTATCGCCAGACAAGTCGGCTTGGAGTCCAGGCATCTGTGAGCCCGACGGCACGTGCCCGTAGGTCTTTTGAGCGAAGCTCCAAGGATTGATAGGTGTCTCGAAGGTCGAGCTTCGCTGGGAAGAATCCTGATCTTGGATTTGAGGTTGAGGAGGTGCGGGGGATGGGTTCAGGCTTGACCACTGATTTAGGAAGGCGGCGATTTCGGCGTTCTGAGTATTCATACGAGGGTCAAAGGCCGCACTAGGGGAGACGGAGGGGGGGAGATTATAATCCCCTGGAATTTGCAGAGTAGAAAGATCATGATACGATGTCTGCGAAGGCCCCGATGGGTGTGAGGGAAGTTGAGACGGCGAAGAAGGGGTTTGTATCAGGAATGGTGGAGCAAGAGAACTGCCGGTAATTGGGTCTTGTTGAGCCGCCGACGGCCATGAGAAGCCAGCGAGTTGAGCCATATGTTGAGAGGGCTGAGAGGGCTGAGAGGGGTGAGGCTGAGGTTGTAAGAGGACAGGCTGTTGCTGGTCTGATTGTTGTACGTTCGATGCTGACCGCCCCCGGCTGACACTACTTGCACTTACTCTCCTTTCTGCCCCTGTTGGGCTACCGCTTCGAGTCGGCCCAGCCGATGAAGAGCTCCGACTGTGTCTGATCGCACCAGGTGAAGGTTGTCTTGATCCGCCGGAAGGGACAGCCGTATTCACGGTCAATAATGATGCGGACTGCGAAGAGGGTTTGGGCAGAATGGCTCGATGTTGGGTGGTAGAATAAGGAGCGGCTGCTTTCGAGGCTGACTTGCTTGACGCGGCAAGCGTAGGTGGGTTTCCAGTAACGGTCGCTCTCCGGCCGGACGGTCCCGCAATGGAATGACCATCCACTGCTGCGGCTGTGGAGTTTGTAATATGCTTCGCTGATGTTGATGTGGCACGTCTGAGCGAAGACGTTGAGGCGTCCTGCGAAGGAAGCTGAGAAGCTGCAGGAAAGCTGAAAGAGGTGTTCAAACCCGCGGGGTTGGGCGAAGGTGGCAATGGGGATGGCTGTCTACTCGAGGATGAAGAGAGGGATGGAGTCCGAGCATGTTCTGGTGATAGCAGAGTCGGGCTGGGCTGAGGTTGCATCGTTGTCGGCATATTCACCCCAACAGGTGAGAGGTGAGTAGGGCTCGGAAGCGGGCTGGGTTGTCGAGATGTAGGTGCTGCCGGAGCGGTGTTCTTTCCAGAACAGCAAGACGACGTTTGAGCGGTTTGATCTTGGTGATACTCGCTTTCTCCCATCTTGGCATCCTCGTCGTCTTCTGCACATGCACACCGAATGCAACATCCGCAGCATTCCTTTTCGCAGGTGCATTCACCGGGGGCACACTGACATCGGCCGTTGCAACATTCAAGAGGTTTGAGCTGGACGATACCCATTGTCCTGGCGACGTCTTCGGACCAGCCGACCGCCGGTGGCATAACGCGAGTGTCGTGAGGGTCAAGATCGGTTGCGCGGGCAGCATCCGAGGGGGGTGGAGGTACGTTTGACGCGGCCAGGGAAATCAGTTGAGCAATCGATGTGACACCGGATGGCACGGTCATGGAGTGACTGCAGTCGTGATGGCCTCTGCATCCTTCTCCGCAGCCCCCATCGTGAGTGTGACCGGGCGAAGGGGTACCGTTATCATGAGTCGCGCATCCGGGACAAGAGCAATCTTCTCCACACATACAGGCACCGATGACAACGTCTTCCGCTGTCGGGAAAGCAAGCGGCATATCCACATCTTCCATAGCCATCGGCTCCACCTTGACACCGCCATTCTCCGCTGCCGAATCAAACGTCGCTATGCCGGGTAGCTTTGGTAAGCCAACGGCAGAACGAGGGATCTCCGACGCTATTGAACCATCCTGGTTGATAGCTGCGCCAATCAATCTGGCCATGTCTGTCAATGGACGTATGCGAGGTGGTGGAGGTCGCAATGACCTTGTCGTTGGACTTGACCTATCCAGGCTCTTTGACGAGCCAATCGTATCTCTTCGACCGTGTCGGGTTTGGGCGTTTGGATTGGTAGAATAAGGAGAGAAGAGTTTGGTTTTGTGGACATGGGGAGAAGTGTGCGCGGGATGATGCATGTTTTCGGGGGAGAGATGAGGGTTCAGATGAGCTTGAGAGCTGCTCGGTCTGGAATATGTAGCTGATGAAGAAGAAGAGCAACAACCGCCTGAGGGAGAGGTCTCGGTGGATATTCGGAGATGATTTGCAAAGACGCTAGAGCCGTGATCTCCGAAAGGATCGGAGCGGTCACTCTTCTTTGGATGGCAGCATTTGCATGGCCCTCCAGACTGACATTTACATGGGTTGAGTAGCGCTGAGACTATCATACGAGGTGATCAGCTGAAAGCCGGTTGCAGAAACCGGTGGATGTGAAGGTGAGTGAGGGTGCTCACCTTTCCGCTCGGCTACTTTGATCACACCGTCATCATCACCCATTCCCGCGAGAGCATTGGCGGCAGCAGCTAGCTCGTGTACGTCTTTGAGACCACGGGGGAAAGTCGCTCGAGATCCCGGCTGTCCTTTTCTCGTTTCCACTTCCACAACTGCTGGAGGCACTATCTCATCTTGAGAGGGTTGTTCATTCGTCGCCATTGCGGTAGATTGAGAGGAAGATGCTACATTATTCGTCGTGGAATTCGATGTAGGTTGTATGACTGCAGGCGGCTGACTCTTTGCATCTCCACAAGCGCACTGAACGAGAATGAAAAAGTGGGTGTGGGTCAGCCGATTCCAGCACCAATAGAGCAATCTCGACATAATGTGAAATGGACAAACCTTGGTATGCACACTTGATCCGGAAGGCTTCCTCTTCTCCTTACAATGCTGACACTGCGTCGTCGGCCGGCCCTTCTTCTTGACCTCGTACAACGGTCGGTCGGTATGCGTACAGCCGGTGACTCGATGTCCCTTGATGCATTTCTCACAGGCATATTTCTTGTCGTTGATCAGAACCATTTTGTAGGGCTATCGACCAAATGAAGGCTGGTGCGAAGCGGATCGGTCGATGATTCGATGATTTGAGATGAGAGACCAAACCGAACGATGTTTAGGTGGATGACCGGCCGGGGTCAATTCGCCATTCGCCTATCGTCAAGAACGGAAGCACAGGCGAAATTGATGTACAAGTCGAGCTAAATAGAGTAGTAGCTGTATTCGGCTCGGTGCCCCGTAAGTACGATAGGTGGATACAACAGTACCCAGTCGAGTCCCACAACCGACAAAGGAGCGACCGAGCGAGCGGGTGAGAGCCGATGTTATCGAGCTGAAGCACCGATCCTATCCTTCATCTTATTATCTTATTATCTTCTTGCGACCAGGCAATGTTGGTTCCGATGTATTAGTGAGTTATGGCGAAATTACAAAGATGGAAAAAAAAGTTGATAGTCCTACTACGAGCGAGAAGTCGGATGTTTCCAGGTAGACAGGCTACTGTATATCCGGGTCGGGTGGGTATAGAGAGATGTTGTAGGTGTATAGGTGTATGATGATGATATGATATGCGGGTGATGGGTCTGAACTTGTCTAGTCGAGAGTATCGTTTGGAAGTGAGTGCTACACTAATGCTTCAAGGTGCGATGTGCAATGTGCAATGTGATGTGATGGAATGGATGTGATCATGTTACACTTTGATTTTACGCTTTACCACTCTTGGCAATTATGCGAAGAAATCAATAAAATCAGCCGAAAACAGCGTAGCCTAGACAGACATACAGCACATACACATGTGCACACGCAATATTATTTATTATTATTCATATTCATATTCACACACAACTCATCGCCTCTGCTAACGGAACCAAACATAACATATTAGCCATCTCAACCCCATCTAGCTCGAGAGTGTTGGGAACAAATCCAATAAAATCGAATGGAAATATTCCAACTACACCTAGCAATCAGCAGCTGCAGCAACACAACTGAAACAGTAGTCTGTCTGTAAGAAACACCGTTGTCAACCGCCGTACAGTGAAGCAGGGTGCCGAGCGCGAACAGACGCGGATGCGGACGCACACACCTTCCTACCTCCGTCAACGTCTTTAGCTCGGATCCGGTGGGTCTTGTAGTCCTTAGTCCATTTCCAAGCCTTTCAAAGGATAGCGAGAGGCGTCATCACCATCACTTGGACGCTAAACAATGCATGGTCGCATGATCGTTTCGTTGCTTGTTCATGCATTGGGCCTGCCGGTACGGTCAAGCTTAAACGGCACAGCTTTTGTGTGATGAGATGTATATATAAGGCTTCAAGCTACATTCTGCCGCCGTGCACTGAGACTTGTGAGACTGATCTCGCCCTAGTACTTATTAACACTCTCTACCTCACCAGGATTGACTGTTGATCACTATGACCACCACCAGTCAGATCCCTAAACCCTTCACGTTTACTTATGATACAGTCAACGACATCAAGCTAGACCTGTACATCCCTCCATCCGCATCTCAAGTATCAGAGTCGACCACTGGTGATGGATCGCGATCGTTACCCGCCGTTGTCGCTTTTCATGGCGGTGGGATGATCGCTGGAGCCAAGGATGACATCTTTGTACCTTTTGATCTGTTCAGTGAGTATCTACAGGGACCTGTTGCCACCCAAATCTCTCCACGTTCATCCATTGGCCTTTCAGGCAATTCTAACCGACCAATCAGGGGTATCTCTGATCATGCAAATCTCGCAGACAAGTTTCTCGCGAAAGATGTACTTGTTATTCCTGCAAACTACCGACTCCTCTTCCCCTCGACCGCCGAGGAGATCATTTCCGACGTTGGCACGCTCTTCATGTACCTCTCTTCGCCTTCTACCGCTCTATCCGCAGAACTCGCCAAGCACTCCCTTCAACTCGATATCGAGCGACTGGCCGTACTTGGTATTTCAGGCGGTAATTACCCTGCTCGAGCAGCTGCGACTATCCCCACTATCATCCCGAGACCAAAGGCGTGGTTCAGCTTGTATGGCATCGCGGGGGATTTCTTGCTTGATCATTGGGTACAAGCTAAATCACCCGATCAAGCTTTCAAAGGGTTCAACTATGATGCCGCTGCCGCTCAAGAGCTGATCGATAATGGCGGTGGACCGGTTATTCACGATGCGCCATATATGATCTTGCCCGGAACCGGAGTGCCGGGCGATAAAGCCCACCGAGGAGACTTATCAATCGCGATCTACCTCAACGGTACATTCCTTGACTGCGTCTTGAACGAACCCGGGATCTCAGACAAAGTCCGTCAACAGCCATATGAACAGCGATATTCGCTCATCCCAGAATCCAAGCGACGATACCTGCTTCCTATCAGCGCCGATACGGCCCCGGCGGTGTTTGTCCATGGGACGAGTGACACCATGGCACCCTTACAGGAAGCATTGACGGCTCTGAAGGATCTGGAGAAGTACAAAGTCGATGCTTCTCACGCTTGGGTCGAAGGAGCGGAGCATGGTTTGGTCGATCCGGCCGCTTGGCCCAATAGGCATCCAGGTGCTGATGCGGCAGAGGACGAAGCGATCTGGTACATCACGGAGAAGCTCCTCAAAGTCAGAAAATAGAGAGAGAGAGAGAGATTGCTGCGCTGTATCTCGATAGATGAGCTGGATAGTATTAAGAATAGATAATTGGGTCGTGAGCATAGAGAGAATTGCCATGTTGAATGTATATATGGGGAATACAATCGTTTATTTCTGGTCGGATTGCGATAATAATATTTTACAGTAATTGTAATCACAACCAGAGAACCCGGGGAGTAGATGACGATCGCTTCGCGCTTTGCAAGGGAACGAAAAAGGAGCACAAAAGGCGAATTATGCAGTGGGAATTAGCATTAAGCTTATGCAATTCCATTCGGCTCAGGCACCGCACCGCAGATAGCAGACTTGCAGACTCGCATGACGGCCAAGGACGCGTTTCATCCGATTTGCTGTTTTTTTTTGGCTTTTTGTACGCGTTTCATTCACGTCACGTTCACGTTCAGAGCCCAAACCTAGTCGACAGAGCTAGAACAGGAAGGATTTAACCCTGTGGTAAATGAACGCATATTCAATCCTTCTTGTGTGCCCCGCGTCCAAAGCTTGAAAACCATGCCGTACTGTAAGGTAGGAGGAAGGAGGGACGAAGACCGGGTAGAGCCGAGTGGATGAAGGAATGAATTGATTATCTTGGCGAATGGATCGCCATAGCCATAGCGATTAAAGGTGGATGCCCGTATTGTTTTGAGCATTGTCCTTGTCTTCTCCATCTTTTGCATTCTATTCTTTATATCCATCATACTGTCTTCAATACAGTAGATTTCGACGCTCACACTCACACTAGTTTCCAAAGCAGGTTCTTTGGTCTTTACGCTCGTTCATTCTTGCATTCTTAATCACGCTCGCTTTACTTTTTCAAAGATAGTACGGCACAGCCCTTCACCATCGTTGTGACGCTACAACGACCTACGCTCAGCTCGCTTTCCTTGGCAACGTTCTTTGCTCGGCCCGATTGATAACGTCTCCAAGTCACTCTCTTCTCCTTCTATCCTTGGTTTGTAGTTAGGTATATAAAGCCTGCCCTTACATCAATCGAACATATCTCGCAAATCACCGGTCATCCAACCTCCTACACAACTGTGTACCCGACTCCACCACGCTCCTCTGAATCCACCCTTTGGACGCCCATAGATTGAGCCCGTCTACCGCCTATCGATTCGCTCCTTTTGCCTGTACCCCCCAGAGAGGGCGACGGCGTAGCAGCTCACGATGGCTTACTATAACCAAAACCAGTATCACGGCGACGACAGTCATAGCCACAGCCATAGCCATAATCACAGCTACAATCGACAATACCCTTCTTCACCTGCACCTTCTCATCCAAACTATAATCAAAATCAAGGACCCAGTCAGAGTCAAGAGTATCTGACAGCTGCACCACCTTATCCCGATCCCACGGAATCTTATTACTCCGGACTATCGACAAACGTCAATCGTGCACCTTCCCCGGGCGGAAGCGGTAGTGGTTACGTTTCTCCAGTCCGCGCAACTTCGCCAGGATATCAGCAATATCAGCAACAGCAACAGCAAGAACCACCTTATTCCGCTGTCAGTTACGCCAATTCGCACGACGAGATGTACGGTCAACCGAGCCCTTATCATCGTGGCTCAAGTCCTGCTGGCGGGATTCAACCCGGGGAAGTATTCTCCGCTCCCCAGCAACCTGGCTTCGGCCAACTTCAACCTCTGCAGCCTCAAATGCAACCTCGTCCTTCTTTCTCTTCTCAGCGATCCGATTTCCCGGATGAGACCAAATCATACACTTCGACCACCCATTTCGCTTCTGCCGGCCAGAAAGAATGGGATGTGGGATCCGTCGTACCTGTACCTTCTATCCCTCAGGGGATGCCGTACCAGGCATACCCACCTCGACCCAACATGCCGCCTCAAACCCCAAGTCAAGCGAGCTGGGGCGGCACCTCTCATTGGCATAAGATGAGAAACCAGCTGCTTGAACGACGAGTCATCAAGCAGATCCCACTGCATAATGGTAATCTGATCATGGACGTACCCGTGCCCAAGGGAGTCGTCCCCACGACCAAGGGACTGGGGACAATGGATGGAGAGATGGATAGCTTGAGATACTCCGCGGCTACTTGTGATCCGGATGAGTTCATGGCTAGAAAATTCACGCTAAGGCAATATCTATATGGAAGGAAGACCGAGCTTTTCGTGAGTCCCTCCCCCCCTACCCATCATCATTGAGCTGGCCCAGATGGCTGTACGATACCACATGCCCGAACACGAGGCTAAATGGTTTCTATGTCACTGGTGCTCGCAGATCGTTATGACCATGTACAATGAAACTTCCGACCTTCTCCTCCGAACGCTCAACTCTGTCATCAAGAACATTGCCCATCTGACTACCCGAAATCGATCAAAAACGTGGGGTCAAGACTCTTGGAAAAAGATCGTCGTTTGCATCGTTGCGGATGGACGTAAGGTTGTCGATCCAAGGGTATTGAAGGTTTTGCAGTTGATGGGTGTCTACGCGGAAGTGAGTAAGGCTCAAAACATGATGATATGGGGTCCCCTGCTAATGATGAGCGACGTTCGGTAGGGAGTAATGAAAGACCATGTTGCGGGCAAGGAAACCCAGGCGCACATCTTCGAATACACCTCGCAGGTCGTGGTGTCTGATACTGGAGAAGTGGGCTTTGGATCTGTTCCGGTTCAACTTCTGTTCTGTCTCAAAGAGTAAGCATTCCTCCATTGTGGCACATGATTCTGAAGTGCTTCGTGAGTGCGCTGACCGTCGCGACATCAATCTTCAGACAAAACAAGAAGAAGCTCAACTCGCACCGATGGTTCTTCAACGCCTTTGGACCTCTAATCAAGCCCAACGTCTGTGTCCTCCTCGACGTCGGTACCAAACCCTCCGGAACATCGATATATGAGCTCTACAAGTGTTTCGAGAAACACCCCAATGTCGGAGGAGCGTGCGGTGAGATCTTCGCAGATACCGGTAAGCTCGGTATGCAGCTTTTCAACCCCCTCGTCGCGGGCCAAAACTTCGAATACAAAATGTCGAATATCCTGGATAAACCCTTCGAGTCTGTTTTCGGTTTGATCTCGGTCCTACCTGGTGCATTCTCGGCGTACCGGTATGCAGCGGTCGCGAATCATGCGGATGGAACAGGTCCGTTAGCGGCTTACTTCCATGGAGAAATGATGAATCTGCCTGGTGCAGAGGCGTCAATTTTCGACAGGAACAAGTTCTTGGCCGAGGACCGAATTCTTGCTTTCGGTGAGTGGCGCTCCACTCGTGATTCATAATCTACGGCGACGGTAACGAGACCGCTTTTGGCTGACGAAGCCTGCTTCTGAACGGCAGAGATCGTTGTGAAGAAGAACGCCCGATGGCGATTGCAATATGTCAAGTCTGCCAAGGCGGGGACAGACGTTCCATCGCGAGTTCCAGAATTCATCTCTCAACGACGAAGATGGTTGAACGGTTCGATCTTTGCTGCTACGTATGCGATGGTCTGTTTTTGGAGAATCTGGACGTCGGGTCACAACTTCTTCAGGAAGATTGCGCTCACCATATTAACCATCTACAGTGAGCTCATTTCGTCGCATTTTATTCAAAAAGAGAGATCGGTATAGATACTGACTGATGTTCTGATAAAAGACCTCGTCAACCTCGTTTTCAACTGGCTCTCCATCTCGTCCTTCTATCTTGCGTTTTTCTTCCTCATTTCCTCTTCCATCTCCGGTGGGTCTGACCCATTCGGCGGAGCGGGCGACGAAATCTTCCAGGTGTTCAATAAGGTTTACATCGGTTTAATGTGAGTATTCGACGCTCTTGTTCCCCATTTTGGGCTTGTAGGCTCATTGAGTTTCCCTCCTTTTCACATACATATAGCTTCGTCGTATTGATCTGTTCTCTGGGAAATCGACCTCAAGGATCCAACTGGATGTATACTTTGTGGTAAGTCACTAGACGGTTGATGCTGGACGAGTAAGCTGATCCATATCATGTAACTTTTTAGCATCTTTTTGTTCGCTGTCTGTCAGGGTATCTTGCTCTACTGCGCGGGCTTCACGGTATATCAAACTGTACCCCACACCGCAGACGGATGGAAGGATGTGAATGCCTTGATGCACAATCGAACCTTCGTCGATCTAGCAGCATCGTTGCTGGTGAGTCTTGTCTCACGAGGCATCTTACCTGCCGCATCGCGCAGTCTCGTGATATATATCTCAAAGATCAACGAAAGCTGATTTCTGGTCCGCGGTCTGTATAGGCAACTTACGGCCTTTACCTCGTTTCATCCCTGTTATTCCTCGAGCCTTGGCACATGCTCACTTCCTTCGTACAATACCTCCTGCTCTTGCCCTCATACGTCAACATCCTGCTCATTTACGCCATGTGTAACTTGCACGACGTCTCGTGGGGGACCAAAGGCGATAATGGCGCCTCCAAGGATTTGGGATCTGCGAAGAAAGTTGAAAAGGACGGAAAAGAGATGGTGAGTAACCCTTTTATGCACCGTTCCGCCATCCGCAAGAGCGATGAGCGATGAGTTTGGATTGGGGAATATTAGGACGTTGCTGATGTTCGTAATCTACATAACATGATGTCAGGCCGAGGTCGCATTGCCTACGAAGCAAGAAGACGTCGAAGCGCTCTGGCAGCAAGCTCGACAAGAGCTGCGTGTACCAGCCAAGGAGAAGGCAGAGAAAAGATCTGCTGAAACGAAGCGAGCGGATGCCGATCGAAACTTCAGGTGAGATTTTGTGAATATTTACAAACCAATGTCGCCCTCCATTCAAAGGGTCACTTGGGCTAATATGTTGGTGTATCCTTGCTTTGTAGGACCAACGTCGTTCTACTCTTCCTCGGATCAAATCTACTGGTTATCTTGTTGTTCACTTCATCCGCATTCCTGAATTGGGTCAACACCCATTTCACCTCTGCAACAGAGTCGACTTTCAACCCATACCTGGTCAGTCAACGCCTTGATCTTGTCCTTTTACGTCGTTCGAAACACTACTGCTGCCACAGAATCCATAAGTTACGAAGCTGCAGCTGAAGCTGACTGGGGTTGTACACTTCATGTTGCAGACGGTCATTTTCTGGGCTGTGTTAGGCTTATCGACGCTCCGATTCATCGGCTGTGTGCTATATCTGATATTCAGGATGTTCGGCTTCTAAGCAGGCGAGTTGTATACAATTCTGCTTTTCGACGTGTACATGATGGGAAGATCTTGCTGGACGATCGATCTAGAAATGATGATTTATTTGCTGTAATGCTATGATAACGATACCTTGCTATGCTATTCTTGGATTTACCTAAGCACCGACCGGTCTCTCAGAACCGCACATTATCTGCGTACAAGCTACAACCCTGGCACGCATCATGGTCCGTATACCAAGTTCCCGCACATGGTGTCCATCAGGCTCAATGCTCGGAATCTGCCCTCCAGATTCAGATTCTGGTTGAACACCGGTGTGACCATGATTGTAGGTCTACAGTGCATTAACGACTTGAAAGATCTCCCACCTGAGTCACAAAACTAAGATCGCGTAATCGGGTTCACCAAGAAGCAAGATCGGCCACGGTAGGTAGGAAAACACGAGAAGCATTTGCGTAAAGCCTGATCTGGAGGTATCTCTTGAACGTGTAGGGGTGTCAAGATAACGCTGGGCTTGACGCCATTGTCCTCTCTTCCCATACTTACAGTAGTCAACAATCATTACATACGACCCCTTGATCTGCGATTGACCCTTCCTTTGATATAGGGGGCCGAGGATGTTATGGTAAATTGAGCTTCCTTTCATTGATTTATATGTCAATTCCACGTCGTACAGACAGGCGATCGCTGCTAGATGAGGTTGATGGAATACTTAAAGACGTCGGATCGTCAGAGTACTGGGTTGATGATGTGTTTATGAGACAGCACTCGCGACTTTTCGTATTCTCACTAAGTACAGCGCACAATTTCATCTGAGTCAAAGTCGTATCCCCGATCCGAGATCAACATGATATCATTCAGACTCTTGACCCCTTTCGTTCTGTGCGTCGCCTTTCTAAGCCTTCGATCGGCTAACGCTGATGATATGGCGAAAATCATTCTCGATCTGGGCGAGAGCATCGAGCTGTTTGGTGGGTGGGGCGACACGTTCGATGATTCGGTGAAGGGACCCTCTCGGATGGACTACTTCCTCAAGGCGGACGGTCAGAAGCAGATCCTCAAGTTCAGGATCGTAGTTCACGACGCTGGCGTACCTCGAGATGAGTGGACCAGACATACTCGGAGGTGGTTACTCCGTGTAAGTCCGGCGCGTTTTGTGCATGTGTTTGGCCTAAAGCCCTACAGTACTCAAAACGTCCCTTTTCACTGGTGATCGAGACAGGAGGCAAATTGTGGATCATGGATCGCTGACGGTCTTGTACAGGCTGTAGCCGGCGCAGAGACTAAGTATGCGTTGGCGCCACGCTGGGCAATCTCGCCTAGGGAAATTGAAGATTGGCTGCAAGCCATCTGGGTGCCCCAGAGGGACAGCGAGATCGATGTTTGGTCGCTCGAGAGCTTGTGCGTCAAGGAAGGCGGATGTGGCGCTGAGCAACCCCCAAGACTTGGAAAAGCCCTCGTAAGTCCAGCCTAGCTTACAGCTCTTCAATGGTCCGCTGATCATATTTCCCTCATCAGTTTTCACTAATCAATTTTCACTAGAAGACTTTGATAAGTGAGGAGCTTGATACATTCTATTCCTCTCGAAGCGCGGACGCCGCACTTAGCTATGGAGCCATGTGGCAGTTCAGAAGTTACCCATGTGGCATTCAAGGCTAATCAATGTGTATTTCGATCCCCTGCCGTTTCTTCTTTGGTAGTATACTTTCTCCATGCGTGACCGTATGTACTGTTGTCTATGATGAAGCGACTCATTCTGCACTAGTACTTGAGTTCGAGAAAGCCACTGTCGACTGTTTAAGAGTGATCCAGAACCGGTTAATGCAGATCCAAGACGATCTCTCCTCGTTTCAAGTCAGATCGAACCCCTTGTTCTGGCCCAATCCTTTCATTAATTGACAGATCAGGGTCATTCGAAATTGAAAGAGCTCCCTTTCGTTGGATGATACGCCAAGAGAGAACAGGAATCTCGTTCAGCTTGAGGCGGAGGAGTGATCCTGTTACATATATACGAGCACAGTCATGTCGACGCACCTCTCAGCGGAAAGGTTTTCATTCGTTCTTCATTCAACTCGTATTACCCCTGTACTGTAATTACCATACCCGGTTCATCTCGTCAAGAGTGGAGTGTCGACTGGGTCACTCTTCACTTCGTACAAGTATCCCACTCCACCGCGATACCTGAACACCACAATGGTCTCCATCAAGCCCTTAGCTGGTCTAAGCTTGTTACTTGCTTTCGCGAGCATTCAAGTCCAAGGGTCTGGATCGCTGATCCGCCTCGGACTCGGAGACCATGTCGAGCTTTTCAAAGGATTCGGTGATGTTTTCGAAAATCCTACTAAAGGCCCGACCCAGTTGTCTTTCAATTTCGACGCCGAGAGGTGCGACGAAAGGCAGGACTTCAAGTTCAGAATCGTCACTCATGACCCGGCAATCCCTCCTGACAAGTGGACCAGGAAGACTCGTCAATGGTTATTCCACGTAAGTGTCGGAATTTTGATGCCATACTTGTAGTATATGCTTAGCACATGTACACTCGTCAGCCGTCGGAAGTACCGTCACCATTTTTGGGACCAAGTAGGCTAATTACATCACCTGTCGGACCTTCATCAGGCCGTTGCAGGCTGCTGGATCAGAAACACAGAGGACCATCTAGCAGAGTTCAACGTTACTGTCCCAGCGGATCCAGCCGCCCACCTGGACTGGCTGGTGCCTGTAAAATCTCTTGACAAATTGAAGGTGTGGTCGAAGAACGCGACATGCGTCCGTGACGATGGCAATTGCCCGGATGAGGACAAGGACGATGACAAGTTTCCGTACCTCGGGCAGAAGATCAAAGACGTAAGTGCTTCTTTTCCAAGAAGGAAAAAAAACAGACCCAGCGCATAAACATTGTGTGAGCGAAATAAAAGCTGATAGTATCGATGGCATGATTCAGTTCAAATTGGAGGACGACGACGAATAATCGTGTTCCATATATGTAGTCCCGCGGACACTACGGTGATATTTAACCTGTAATCTATGCTCTGAGTCGAATGCATGATTATCGAGTCTTGCGGCCCGCAGAGTACTTTGGCTGCGACAGGACCTGCTGCAATCGTACAAGAGCGTCTTTTAAGTGTTCTATGCAGAGCATTCCCCACACAATCGTCCTCTCTTTTGACCCAAGGGTCCTACAGCTTCGCTTTTACAGGTGCAGTAGGCTCCTTCTCCTCTTCCCCAACGGCGCCCCCTTCTACCAACCCCTTCGCTACGAGTCCTTTCAGATCGGCGCGCACGACACCTTCTTGAGAAGTTACGGCGATCAGTGCTCCCTGGCTGGTGTATACTCTCCCCTGTACCACGCCTCGTCCGCTAGCGACGTCGACAGCTTGGGACTCCATCACATGCAATAATGGCGCTGCGGGGTCGAAGTCGTCTGGGAACGGATAGAAGTGTATCGTGTGGTCTAGGGAGGCTAACATTCCCAGGCGTGGTGTTGAGCCTTGATGCAGTCCTACTGAACGCGATGCGGTACCGATGAATTGGAAGTCGGTCATGTAGGCGATCATGGCCTATTCGCGTGTGTGTTGAGAACAGCGGGTTAGCTCAGTTTTTTTTTACCAATGATTATATATTATGGCAGTATAGGATGACCGGCTGGCTCACCTTGATGGTCTCTACATCGGGCTTTTCACTCGGTGCCAGCCGCGCTCTGAGCCAACTTAGACGTGTTTGCTGCACCTCAGGCTCGGTCTCCCGATCGGACAATGCTTCTCCTCCTGTAGTCTTGGCGCTGGCGATGCTGACGGGCGATTCTCTCCGCTCCTACCGGTGAAACAGAGGGTTCAGCTTACACACTATGATAACCGAAAACAGCCTCGCCCCCGTCTCACTAGATAGGCAGGGTGAATAGTCGATGGGGAGGATCCATGGTCCACCTGCTGGCTCACCTTGATGTATTCCTCTAAAAAGTTCCGCCTATTTCCTGTCCAGCCTTTCGCCCTCGTGTCCAGGAATCTGGTCCATCTATACTCTTCTTCCTCGCATTGTTCGTACGGCACTAAATCCGACGGGAACGACACTTGAAACTTTGATTGAAATCCGCATCTTGCTGATTCCCCTTTTGAGTTGCTCATTGATCGGGTGGGTCTTGTGTTCAATGAGCCCTCTTCTGATTGTTGTAAGGCGAATCTCAGCGAATGAGAAACCTTTGTTTTCTCCTCGGTCGTGCCTGATTTCCCATCTTGGGTTGAAAAGGAGCCCGTGCTCAGGTTGGGCGGCAGCGGAATAGGGGGCAATGTATAGCTTGCAAGGAGAACGAATACCTCCCTATTGCCCTGCCAAGCTCTCACAAGTCGATTCGCATAGCTTTTCCCATCTCGGAGGCGTTCGACTTTGTACTCGATATCAGGTTCTCCATGAGCCGGTAGCAAGAAATAGCAGTGTAGGCTATGTAGACCTAATGGAGGGGAGATCGTCCGCGAAGCAGCAGAGAGTGATTGAGCGATGACTTGGCCGCCGAAAACACCTCGAGCGCCCGAGGGAACCCACAGAGAGGTCGAGATGGAATTGTCCTTGTTGAAGGGGGAGGATGTGGAAGCTGCAGGCCGTGATGGGCGGACATCTATGAGCGACGAGAGAGAGGCGAAGGGCGGCATGTCGTAGTGGTAGCTTCTTGACTTGTCCTGATGAGTCTTTGGTTGTTATGAACAAGTGCACAGGCTGATGAGAAAGTGTCAACACGAGATGTTTTTGCACAGAAGTCGCAGTTATAAATGAGGGAAAGTTGCGAAATTCAGATGAGGACACCGAGCACTTTTAACGCTCTACGCTCGGCTACTCCCACTCCGGATTAACCGGACGTTCCCTTCCTCAACCATCCATACATCCATCCATGCATCCATCCATGCTTTCTTTGCATTTGTCTTTGCATGTCCTTGACGATCGTTCGACAGCCGAAGGGCTGATTAGTAGATCGTTATGAGAAGGATGTAGGGAGGCATCAGGTCACCGATTTGTGAGAGTGCAAATGCTAGAATACATGCCGATGTAATCCCTTTGATTAAGCCTTAGCTCGCTAGATTATACAGTAGTAACCTCTGTCCGATTCCCGTCTATTCAGATCTATGTATATATATATAAATGCTACAACAAAACCCTCAATATTCACGTCAACTTTAACGTCACAACGAACCTAATTACACACTCGTGACTCTGGCTAAAACACACAAGATTGCAGAATGTCACGTCGATTCCCTCACAAGTGGGACACTTGTTCCGCAAACTCGCCCATGGCATCTGCAGCTTTGAAAGCCTCTTTAGCACGTAGCTTCATCATCGCCTCGATTTTCTGGAGAAGGTTGTCCTGAAAACCGGCTAGGTCAGTAAAATGTGAGAAAGGTCGATGACCAGGAGCAACTCACAAGTCGGTATGGCTTGATGATGACTATATTATGTCGGAGAACAAAAGCTCGGTCAGCAGTGGCATGCAACTGTGATAAGGCGTGAACTCGGCAACGCACCGTCGTCCATTCCGCTCGCTTTGGCCTCGTCAATCTGTCCCTGTCTGGCATTTCCAGCTATAATGCAACGTGATTTAGTCAGATGAGTTTTCTTTCCGCGATCTGCTGCAGCCCAAGACGAATTGAGTTGTCGGGCCACTCACTGAGAGCGATGACCAGGTTCATACTCAATTTGCCGGCCGCTTCCTCTTCACGAACATGCCTCACGGCAGTCAATCCATCCATCACTGTCAGATAACCAATTTCAGATCAGTAGATGTCACCGGCTAAGGGGCGAAACGACCCATCAGGACTTACCTGGCATTTCCAGGTCCATGAGGATACAGTCGAATGACTGGCCTGCCAACGGCGTTTCCAATGATGAAACAGCCCTGATTTTCTCTAGCGCTTCTAAACCGTTACTAGCGACTGTCGAGCGCATCATGTCAGCCTTCTGTGCTCCACAGAGTGGCTGCGGGAGGAAGCGTCAGGTCGTACGTACCATCACAGGTCACATTACAGTGTCTTAGTTGCCTAGATAAAACGGTCTGATTGATGATGTTATCCTCGACGATGAGCACATGCGGTTTACGACCGACACCGGCAAATCGAGGCGTATCATCTCGGGTCGATTTGAGCTTCGCTTTCGGTAACGCGAAACCGTTCTCCACCCGGGCAGCCGTCTGGCAAGTTCGTGCCTTGATGTAGAATCGGAACGTGCTTCCATGTCCCTTTTGGCTGATTACATCAATCTTTCCGCCCACTAGAAGAAAAAGTCAAGCGGAGGCGTTAGTCAGTTAGATTTTGCTTGACTGGAAGCACAAGATACATACTGAGTTCGGAAATCTCTGCAGATTACATGTGGATGATCAGTTTAGGGATCACTTTGCTACAAGGCTCCAAGTAATGTGACCTTGAACTCACTTCGACAGACGAACAGTCCAAGACCGGAACCACCAAAGATGGTATGTGTTTTCACTAATGTGCGAAATATCAGCATCGTTCTCCGCTACCAAACATGCCTGTTGTCTTATACTTACGAGACACCTGTGAGAATCGCTGGAACAGCATTTCCAGCTCCGCTTCAGTCATACCAGGGCCTGTATCGGTGACTGAGTGGGGACTCCCAGGTCAGCTTGTTCTTCATCCCGGGTTTTTGTCTTCGCATGATTACAGCTTCAATAACCTACCTGCGAAATAGAGGTAGATAGGCATATCGTCGGAAAGATTGGCTGGCAGGGTCGGCTTTCGAGGCATGACGCAGCCGTCGCCCTCGGGCGGCTCGAAACTGATGTCGAAATTGAGCACGATTTGACGGGTTTCTAAAAACATGAGGATCCGTCAGAGGTGCAAAGAGAATGACATAATGCCGCACGAGACATGACACTCACCGCTTGTGGCTGTGAATCGGATGGCGTTGGATAACAAGTTGGTGACACTGTGTGGCATGGGGAGACACATTGAGTTAGTACGTCGGTGGAAAGAGCCCGGCTTGAATCGACCAGCAAGGTCACACGCACATCTGATTCAGTCGAACAGGGTCCGTCTTGACCATGGTCAAACCCAATTTCTCCACGCCTTCTCCCAAATTCAAGGATAAAGCTATTCGCTTCATACGTGCCTCGTTTTGGAAGATGGACATCACCTTTTGCGCCTCTCGCGCCATATTGACCTCGCAATCGAACATTTCTGCAAAAAGACGTGTCAATCGAGTTCATCTTGGTCGTCTTCACCATCAAGGAGACTCACGCAACATATCTGCGAACAGAGGAACTATATCAGCTCGTTTCCCATGCGAGTGAAATGTGATATCGAGAGAAGCTTCTCACCTAGCTGGATCTTGCCCAACGACAGCACGTCATTTGAAATCCTCTCCTGAGCCAAGCCACATTGGTAGATACTCTCCAGAGCATCTAGATCCTCCTCGATATTGTTCAAAAGTTGCTTGGTAGGCGTAAATGTGGTCTTGTTCTGCATGACCAGCTCGAGCTGTTCTTGCAGCGAAATGAGATTGGTTTTCACCAGTGACGAACAGTATAGATCGATGCAAGTTAGCTTTCCGTGTTCCATAGCGCATGCTCTACCCAAGTAGATTTCAATAAACTTATCTGCATTAAACTGCTGATCGGGTTTCGGATTTCGTGACTGCAACCAATGGGTCAGGTGGTGACACTGAATACGAGGATCGGGAAGCGAGAACATACGAAGTGATATCAATCAAGAGCTCCTGCTGCCTCTTGGCCTCTTCCGCATCACTTCGACGCTGGTCAGCCTCAATCATTCGCACTCTTTGGGATTCCTCGTTGATCTTGCGTTCGGTGATATCGACCTGGAAGTGGTACCCAATCAGCCTCACATTCGATGATGCGGCCTACTTCCTGAGGTGTTCATGCTTACCACACAACCCAGTATACCCTATAACCATGACCAAAGCAATGGGAAATGTAAGCAACCTATTCCATGCACGGAGCCCAGCAGAGATAGACATACCTTCATTCCTGGAGCCACTCTATCGAGTCTGATAGCCTTCAGTTGAGCTGCAATAAGCATATATAAATCAGCGCGATCCCCTTTCACAATGCGACCCGTTACGCTACTTACCCCATCTACCGTTCGTAAACTGATAATCGTGAGCTCGAGAGATCACGTCCTCCACACCTTCGACCATCTGATCCCAGAACTCGTTGAGAGACGCTTGGTGGTCTTCGTGGATATAGTCTATCCAGCGGTCTACGGGCTGATCAACGGGATAGCCAGACATCTCATGCCTGAATGAACGGATGCACAGCTAATCAACGATCGCCCCTGTCTTTGATTCGATACAATAGATTCAACTCACCAAGCGCTGTTGGTGAATTCGACGGCACCATGTTCGTCGGCTCGGAAGATACCGACGGGCGAATCTGCGATGTTGCTCGTAAGCATCAGCGGCGTCCCATCAAATCTAGCTGGATTGAGAATACGCACACTCCGTCAGAGCAGTCAGTTCCATCGTTCTCTCATCGAAGGCAGCTTCCAGGGCCCGCCTCTTTTTACCCAACTGCAGCTGCATATGGGCACGCGCAATCAATTCTCTTGCGTTGAATGGTTTCGCGAGGTAGTCGTCGGCGCCGGCGAGAAGACCGTCAACTGTCGCTTCGTCGCCGCCACGGGCCGTGCTACACCAAGAAGTCATGATGAGCTCGCGTGGGCATGTCAGGAGGTGGATGCCCTACTCACAGCATGATGATCGGAATGATAGACGTGCTTTTCCACTCCTTCAAGCCGCTAAGCAGACCATACCCATCAAGCTACCAATGGACGAATCTGTTAAGCACGTGTCACATACAGAGTTGAATGGTCGGGACAGCTCACGTTGGGCATCATGACATCACTGATGACGAGGTCAGGAGCCTTCTTCCTACACAACTGCAATGCCTGTAGACCATCGCATGCCTCAACTATCGTGCAGTACGGCGCAAAGACAGACCGCATGTAGCTATCAGTTGCGCGGATTAGCCCCGAATTCATCTTTAGGTGTATCCAACTCGAATGACAGGATAACTTACCGCCTAGTATCGTATGAATCTACCATATACAGCAGTTGATTAGCCCCAATTGCAGAGTCCGACCACTGATTCCACAATCAAACTTACCATCAACGAGCATGACAACGTCCTCTTTCTTGAAATACAGAGTAGCGGGATCCAAGCTCTTGGAACCACTGCTGTTCGTCTCTCCCAGCGTCATGTCAGACGCAGTCTCGTCGGAGTTGCTCTCAGCACTTGACATCCTATTTCGTGTCCATTGCATAGCCTCATCAACCATTCCTTGGCCATACGACGCTTGCGAAGATTTGGTCATTGGACCGGTCTCGAGTGCATCAGGCGGAAGATGATTCGATCCGAGCCTGTATCATTGGAAAGTAAGCGGACGTATTATTGGAGCGCATCGCAAGGTTCGATGGAACTCACGGAATTCTTACAACAAACGTAGATCCGTCTAGACCAAGGAAGATGCCATGAACACGGTTAGTACCAGCTCATATCCGTCAACAAGATCACATGGCACTCACGAGATCCATTCACCGACTCTTCGGCAGTCGTACTCTCGATCGACATGATTCCGCCATGCAGTTTGATCAACTCCTGCGTACCGCGAGCGAGATGTCAGCCAGCAAACCCGTTGATCGAGATCAAATGTACACATCAGATACGCACCTTGATCAAAGCCAGACCTATGCCGGTACCCTCATGAGATCGACTGACCGATTGGACACGGTGGAATCGCTCGCCGATCAGGTGAATATCGGAAGCTGAAACCAAGTAAGCTCCGAGCGATAACGAAAAACAGCCGCGCAGTATCATTAACCGCCGAAACGCACCAGGTATGCCCACTCCGCTATCAGTAACCGCAAATACCGCTTCCCCCGCTTCGTACCTCAGTATGACACGTATTGAGCCTTCCATCGTGTACTTCATGGCATTACCTGCACATTGTTCATCAGCTTCAATGTGGTCCTTTCCCCAGGGTTGCTTACCAATGAGGTTGAAAACGATCTTTTCCTATTACATGATGTAATCATCAGTCACGATAAGAAATGAGCAGAGAGAAAACATAGTGTACATACCCAGTGTTCTAGATCCACGTAAACATCGTGTGCGTGAACATCACAGTCCACGTCGTACTGCAGCTTGGCCTATATATCCGCTCGCGATCAGCTGATGGGCTACAAGAAGCGGCTGTAGACTTTGCTTGATGCGCACCTTTTCAATGGCTCCTCTGAACAGTGTCGCCAGATCTCTTGTTATCAAACCCAAGTTTACCTTTCGGAAGGAACCCTTCAAACGACCTGCTTCCAGCCGGCTGACATCCATGAGTGTAGATACCAGACGGGTCAATCGGCGACTGCATTGAGCGAAGTGAGATTCCAGTCAGCCGCGATCCGATTATCAGAGGCAGAAGGACTTACACATTACGACGCGCCATGGTCAATGTCTCTTTCCTAGGGCCCTCAGGGGTTTCCCGTAGTATATCCTCGAGCGGTCCAGCAATGAGTGTCAAAGGTGTCCTGTGAAGTGACCATGACGGATTCTGATCAGACAACAGATTGATCCAATCGCAGATGGACGCAAAACTCACCTCAACTCGTGACTGACGTTAGAGAACAGCAAGCTCTACACAACCAGGTCAGCCATCGCATGCAATACAAAGCCGAAGCGCGCACCTTTGCTCTGTCCAACATCGCAAGCTCTTCGATCCTTTGCCTCTCAGCTTCGTATGATCGAACGGCTGCAATGCCGGATGCGAGTTGAAGTCGTAGTCTGCGGAGTATTATTCTAGTCAGACGGCGCAGAGATGGCTAATCTTGGTACTTAGGTTGCTTACACGTGCTGTAACCGGAATTTTAAATCAGCTCCAATCCTTCTCTGGACATAGTCGAGCATTGCTGAGTTGCTTTTACTCACTATGAAGGATTCGTAATCGTCATCAAAAGGTCTTCTAATGTTGAGTCCGAGAACCAATACAGCGCTAGGCAGTCCATCATCCGACTCATTGGTGATCGGCACGACAACAGCAGCGGTGGGTAGCTCGTCCCAAACTCGGATAGAATACCCTTGAATGATAGATGAGCAATCTTCAACCAATACCAGCCTATTTGATGTCAGAGCCTCCCTAATCGGCCAGCTTTCCATATTGATCTGCGGTCCGTCCTCATCCAGCGGAAGTGGCGAGACAGGTGGACCAGAAATCGAGGACATTACAGACAGCGTTGGGGATCTTGAGGCTCGAGGTATTGTGGCGGCGCTCCTCAGTCTCTGCCGTATAGTCATTGTGAGCAGATGAGGGGTTGATCGATGAGATTGCGGTATGCCGACGGCGCCAGCGAGCTTAGCCTCGATTTTGCAGGTATCTGGCAGGTCGTCAGAACGAGTGACCTCAGTAGCATTCGGACCGATCGATTTCTTGGTAGCTGCGATACGATATACAAACATCAGTTCACACTCTGTACATCTTTTGATGCGACGAAACTCACTGGTGGCGTTGTTGACGTGATAAAGGGCCGCGAAGGGTACATCTCGAGGATTCGCGGTGAGGATCTCGATGACAGCCTCGTCGAATTCCCTCATCGTCCTCGCAATAGCTATTTCATGATCAGCGATTGTGTATGTGTGACAGATGTTGTACAAGATAAGCTCACAAGTCCTCTGACCCATTTCTCGGACAGTTGCCATCCTCCTTTCCACCAACACCTTCTTTGTGGTGCCAACGGTCGCATTCCATAGTCCCCCAAAAGTTCCATCTTCCTGCAAGACAGGAACCCACATCCACGTGTGATATTCTTCCAATGTACCCCCTCCTTGATGGGGCAGCTGCTTGAACAAGAGGAAATCGTCTTCCTTTGAAACGGGAGTACCGCTCAAGACTAGCTCCGCCAGAGGTCCGATGGAGCTCCAAATTTCGGCCCACGCGACGGTACCAGACATGCCGAAGATATGGGGATGCTTATGCATCATCTGAGCGTATGCCTCGTTGTAGATCAACGTCAGATCCTTGCCCCACCACAAACAACACTGATGAGGATATTTCAGTACTAGGCTGACAGTGGTTTTAAGGCTTTGTGGCCATTGCGCTCGCGGTCCGAGTGGCGTCTTGGACCAGTCGGTGGATTCCATCAGAGCGAGTACGTCCGCGCTAGGAGGTCCGGTCGATAAAGGTTGTCGGCTCACGGTGCCATCGCGATCGAACATGATCGGCCGGGATATCTCCAATCCGCCAGAGAAGAAATCAAGGTCCGCCTCTGCTCTCGGATCTCTCATGTTCGTCATCCGGGGGTCGGCGCTGCTGGTCGCAAGTGGAAGCCGAGTAAGGGGATTCGAAGAGCTTGATGCCGAGGAGGAGTTCAAAATCGTAGTTCGGGGAGTTGGAGAAATATCGGATCCAGGCTTATTCTCGATCGTCGCTAATAACTTGGTATCGGTCTCGTCCATCTTTGACTGTACCGGCGGGACGGCGGGACGGGATGCGGGGTCGACTGCTGTTCTGGAAGGCATTAAGGTCGATTTTGGCGTGGTAGTAATGATCGCAAAAGTATGTGTGCTCATATACGACCTGACATTTGGATCTAACGGCGATTTCTTCCAGATAGGCATAGTAGTTTTTGTGAACTCTAGCAGGACTTTGGTCGGTTTATCTAGCTCGATAATGATTGTTGAAGGTCCTGGATTCTGATCGTCTGCTCCATCTGCTCCGACCTCTGAGATACCAGTGTCTGATCTGCTGGATCGATCTTCATACGGTCTCTCCGGTTCCCAGAAATCCGGAGGTGGAGCAGGAAGGGGAGGAGCAGATGTATCTGATGGTGATAGCGGAGTGACAATTCGGTCGACCGTTGATGTAGATGTCAAGTTTGACCGTTGCGTTCTGGTGAGATCCGGTTTATGGGGCTGTGACGGCCCGCCAGACATCCTGTATTCTGAAAGCTCCTTAGGGTAACCATTCCCACCCGGAGCGGTCGACAATCTTTGATCCACCTTGGATGACCCTTTCGTCCGATCGAGGCTCTCCGTCAGCCAGTACCCCAATTTCCTCGCTTCCTTGATGCTCAGACATTCTAATAACGGTTGACGCTGAGTAAGGTTCTTCCATTTTGTGTTGGACCACGCGATCGAAAAAGGCGGGAAAGCGTCATGCTCGGTCCTTGTGAAGGTGCGTTCTTTCTGTGTAGGATTCTCGTTGTCTTCATCTTCGTATATATTTTCGGGTGGAATGGGTACTGGCAGAACGAATGCGGGATAAGGATACGCCTGAGTAACCAGAGTAAGCGTGAGCATGGTTATTGTGAGCCTAGCTTGGAAAGAGGCTTGTTCATAGGTCAAGCGCATCACAACATACCTCGAGATAATCCCTAGGCAAGGAGCTCAGATCCAGCGCTACCCCCATAGACATCTTGATCGTTGTCTACGATATAACCTTCTTCAGTAGGAAAAGGCCAGATGATCACGATGCTTCACTTGTTGTATTGTTGTACACGCTGGATCCTGCGGATCCGTCCACATCTATCTCTGAAATTCCGCAGTCGATCGGCTTGTGTCTGACGAGCGGTGGTTTGCGGTATCGTTGCAAAAGAATCGTGTATATTGGTGATGTGATGGCAACGGCGGCGCAAGGAACGGTAATGATGTGTGTGATCTGGTGATTCGATCTTGATTCTGAACGAGTCTAGGTGTATGACAAAGTAAAAATCACTCGAATCATGTTATGTTTTCGAAGTGTTGGTGTGTGCCGGGTAAGTGAGGGTGTGAGTCACTTCATTTCAAGCAGCTCTGGAATCTGAGATCTGGCATTTGATCTCTTTGTGACCTGATCTGATTTGTCTTTGGTTTGGTTTGGTTTATCTGGGCTATCTGATCTAGGCCGAAGTTGGGTGGATCAAGTTTATACAGCTTGTACCATAAGAAATCACCAGTCTCAAAGGGGCTGTTGCTAAAAGTTCAGGGTTCAGATTTTAGCCTCTATGCTGCATACACACGAGTACACTCGAGTGTATGGGCATGCATGGTTCTGCCGCTGAGGTCATCATTACTACAGCAGTCAGCAGTCGTAGAGGAACAGCCAAAAATGCTCAGGGTGTGTGTGTCCCTGGTCGGTGGAATGCGAATTGGAATCGGTACCACCACCTACAGTATGTTCCTATAGGGGTGCTGTGAGAGGGACGCGCTACCGGGCTGATCCAAATGAAAAGAATGAGATACAACGGGATTAGAAGAGAGGAGTCAAGAAAAGCAAAGGTAGTGAGTGGTTCCCTGAAGTTCTCCTGATTTTACCATCTTGTTCCGTAAATGGTCAGTCACCCACCTCATGTTTTGGGCTGTGAGTCGCAGTCAGCAGCCAGTGTAACGGTACTCTCGATCACATGCACTGATAATAGTTATCGAGATAGCCACGACCTACCCATTTCCCGGATCACACACATTCAAGGGCGGAAGTGGACTAGCTACAGCTGTAGCTATAATCGACTGTACGTACTGTATGTATAGTACCATCCTACACACGTACACTCACTATATTACCCTACTTCGGCGATACTGCTTGGGGTTTCCAATAGCCGTGCCAGCACAGGCCACGAGGTAGCAATTACGCGTCTGATAATGTCAATACCGGCGTATGCGAGCGGCTGCAGCAATATCCGCCCAGTACCGGGTCCAGCTGGCAGCTGGCAGCTGGCAGTGTTTGGTTTACTTTTTGCCTCCGGATTCACTGGAGTGTACGAGCATGCTGTAAAGCAGCTTCATGACTCGTCACTCAACGCGTTGCACCCGAGAACGTAAGAGGTAGGTACTGTCTGCGTGGAAAACAGGAAAACAGGAAAACAGGAGCAAAGGTACAGAATGTGTACCGTTTAGGACACATGGGAAATTCCTATGCGTGGGCGTAGAATTGATCTGATGCATCGAACGATTGTGGTTGTCCTGACGAGGTGATGTTCATTGGGAGAGAAACGGAATATAAGATCAAAATATACTCGTGCTTTACCAAATGCCCAAGTTCTTTAAGATGGATTGACACGGCAAGCAACGTTTGACTGGTATTGATCTCGCGGCAGAAGGGAGCAGGTTCGACGAGAGAGCGATGACAGCGGATGGAATGTACAATCCTCGTCGGCGTGTCAACCTCTGCGACGCACCACGCCAAAATATGCCCCAAACTTCTTACTGTGAGTTCCGAATACTGTCGTGTTCTGTGACAATGTCCAAGTCAGCACTGTGTTCAAATGATAAGAGCAATCTTGCCAATTGTCTATTAGAGCATTGCCCAACGGCAGAAACGGCAGAGAGAGCCGATCGACCGCCGCTTGACATGTTGGTACTCACCTGAGACCGCCTCCGTGCTTTTCGAAAGCAGTTACGACGGTATCTACTAATGAATACCCGACGTTCTTGCTGATCACATTGTCGGCCACACATCACATTTTGATGCGTCAGATTCGTACTACAGTGATTTGACTTGCGTTGTCGCAAGGGAAGTGTGACTCTGCAGAAGCGGCATCGTCGTTCAAACATCACCAATATCGTTGGTTGCATTGCATGTGTAGTATTCAGTATGGGCATGAACAAGTATGAAAAGGGTGGAACACTGATACCAGCATCGAGTACCAGCACGAGCACACATGTGTGGATGAATGCAAAGAAATCGAAGATGTCGACCAGAGACACCTCGTCATTTATCGTTCAAAAAGGAAGCGGACAGTACCAGACTCGAAAATCGGAAGAGTCTGTAAAAAGTCCAACTACGAGAAAAGTCCTATGATGAAGCCTATGGGCGAGACCAGACAATTGATGAGGTGGGCCAAAGACTCAATCAAAGCCGTTTCGAACGTTATCGTATTCTGGGGATAAGCATTATTGCAAACGATCAGCCGAAACACAACGCAACACATGAATCGAGACTCACCAGAATCAGGGTAATTGATCTTGTTATGTGCTGTATCAAGACCGCCGCCGAATCGTCTGAAGGCAGTGACGACAGTATCGACTAGGCTGATGCCGATGGTGGTGTCAATAGGGGTGGGGTTGTTACCACCACCGCCGTGTCCTCCGTTACCGTTGCCATTACCGCCACCGCCATGTCCGCCATTGCCACCACCATGAGGACCCCCACCGCAATCATCCTCATCGTCCTCCCCTCCCTTCTTGCATCGAACTTCAAGGGTATCAACATCGGCTCGCTTGGTGGTATCTGTGTTTGGCGAAGGCTGAGGTTGGAGTCGGGTGTAATCGCCATCGATCGACCAGTACATCATACCGCCAACTTGGTTGTTCATGACCCATCGAGCCTTTTGATAAGCGACTGTAGGCGTATCGAACGAGGTCACATGGCCGGTGGCACTGGACATCATATACCAAGATTCAGCCCGAGCGAGCTGACTAAACAGCCCGAATTCGGTGGTCAAGAGGTATACTCACGAGCTGTAGGACCAAGAAGCACCGAGGGTCTGATTGTAGAAGAGCTGTTCGCCAGCGGGAGGAGCGAGCTTGACATCGAAGTTCCCTTGGTCTGCAAAACGGACTAGGTCAGTATGACTGCTTTTTTCTGCCATTTGCATCAAGATCTGGGCATGACTTACCGGTCCAAGCAGTCCACATGCCTTGGGTGCCCGAGAATCCAGTGGCATACAGTGGCAGACCTGCGACGCATGTGTAAAGGATAGGGTCAACTCTGCCCCCTCACAGCTATGGAGTTTGACCAGGCGATGCAATTTCACTCACCCAAGTTCAGCTTCCTCGGGTGAACACCACTGTCAACGTAGTGTCTAACACACTGTGATCCGGACGCGCCAACGTCGAACGACATTCCGTCGGGGTAAAGGTTGGATGCGGGAAGAGCCGTGTCGGTCCAGGAGCCGGAGAACTACATACGTCGAGCCACAAAACATTAGATGTAGTCACCCTCATTCGGCACAACCTCGTGAGATAGCGTAACGATCAGATGCATCTGCATGGAACGTTGGAAATACTCACATCATACGCCATCAAGTTCCAGTAATCGAGATACTGCAGGAGAAGCAGAGTCAGATGATCTGCTCATACCACTTATGAATTGCTGTCAGAGACTTACTTGATCCATCCCAGGAACATCCTGTCCTGCCCAGTTGTACGCTCCGCAGGCTGCCGCCCACTGTGGCAATGTGGGTGGACGTTAACAAGCTGAAGATCCTAGTCTTGATATGCGTGAGGGCGACTCACAGAGAGGAGATAGTGTCCGCCACCATTCTGGCTCGCTGCATTGTTTAAGCCTGCTCGCAGACTGCGGAAAAGGTCCATAAGCGCCTCGGACTGGTCGGTGGTGGGACTATATGAGTGGAGTCAGCTACACCTCCAAAACATACATGCATTGTGTGACTTTCAAGGCTAAGGCTGTCTATAATATACGTACTATTCTATAATTCAGTAAACGTCATCACATGTCAGCTATCAAGCTTCCTCGACGAGAGTTGTGCAGTGCATCACATACCATAGTCAAGGCAGAGTCCGTCGAAACCGAGGCTGATGACTAATGCGATCGACGAGTCGACAAAATTCTGTCGCCACTGCGCGTCGTTGATGTTGGCGAAGTTCTAAGTTGGCACGATAGTCAGTGAAGCCCTATAGTGATGTCTGAAACGAGGCAGACTGCGGGACACCTGGTCAAGGGGAAGACACTTACAGAGGAGTACGTGGCGCCACCGATACCAAGCTGAATCTTGAGGTTCCTACATACCGGTTCAAGAACCGATCAGCAAACTACGGTACGACCATATCTTTAATGAAAAGAATAGGTGTTTTTACCTGTTGGCCTCTTTAAGCAGGAAGAGCTGCTTGAGGTTACCGTACAGATTGTTACCTGAATCTTCGGTGTTATCACCTGGGTAAGGGTACTGTGAGCGAGAAGAAGCACAAAGCGAGTCATCAAGATCACGTCAGCATACGATCGCCCCCCGTCGTCTCATGCCAGCAGTTGGATACGTCAACGCAGAACCTACAGAGTCGGCGGAAGGATTGTATTGATCTGAGGTACGCATAAGAAGATCATACTCACCTGAGTATCAGCCCAAGGGTCACTTAAGAAAACATTGCCGCTACCAGCGTCGACATTGGCGAAAGCGTAAATGATGTGGGTGTAGTCCTTGGCGGTGATGTTGTTGACAAAGTAACCTGGGTCCGAGTAGATCACCCTGGTTCGAAGTGGCGGACACGAGACGAGGAGTCAGCGCTTCAGTGGATTTGGGAGGTAGGACGGAGGACAGAGAACAATACGGTAGAGTGGGGATAGGTGGGTGAATAACAGTGCAAGTGGGACTGATGGTGGCGAGTGTGTATCTGGAGTCATAAGGAGGTTCGGCTATTCACCAATTAGGCTAAGAACACCATCCAGAGACGAGACGTCAGCTCAAAACTCTTCTGCTAGACAGATAAGTAGTTCGTACCGCGTGATGACAGTTGTGCAATAGAGATACCGCACTGGGAAGATCTTTGGGTCAAAGAGGCGTAAACTGGAGAGAGAGAGGAGGTGATACCCACGTAATATCCAACGCTCCTGTACCCATGCCATCCGAAACCATCTTGAGCCTGTCTCGCTTGGAGGTCAGATCCGTCCGTGCCAAGACTTCGTAAAGACTGCTTATGGATGCCTCCTCTGGGGATAGTCAACGCCCCGATCAGAGGTACCAGAGTAACCAAGTAGAAATAGACAGGTTCGGGAAGCATGGTGAATTGAGCAGGATGTCGTAGTCGCAGTCGTTTTCAGATTAGGTGTATAGGATTGCGGTGATAGTTTTGGAAGAAGGACGAGAAAAGGAGTTGACCGGGAGGGTCAATAAGAATAAGAGAGACGTGGTGGGGTGAAAGAGAAAAGAAGGGGCAGGTGAGGATAGGTGGGATGAGGTGGGAGAAGGAGATTGGTGTGGAACGGTGTTATATATACCATATACTTGTGTGCGCTGTGCAAGGGTTGAAGGGGGGCAGCAGCCCTCAAGAACGGATATTCCAACCACTATGCTGTACACGATGCCACACGATCCCTCCCCGACGGTCTGATGGTGGTGGCACGGGGCGTTCAGATTGATCGGTGAACACTACAATAGCTGCCTACAGCATAGTACTCGTACCTGTTGATCATCTCGCGGGTGGTGGTGGTGGTGGTACATAAAGATCCCCACGTTACAAGTGGTAATGGGAGAGGCTGAGGGGAAGGAAGGTTCCCATCAACTGTGATGGCTGAGGTTGTCAATGACACTGCATGCTACAGGCTGTAGATTGTGAGCCATCAGGTCTACCAGTTGAGGGGAAATTCTGGTCAGGCAATCCATCGGTCCATCCCATCAATCAATGACCCTATATCATATCAATCAGTCAACGACAATCATTCGGTACCTGTAGCATTCTGAAACGTTGGTTGTTCTACATCAAATCACATCAAGTCAGATCACATCACCATTTCAAGATCACAATCACATCACGATCACAGAGCGACAGGCCGATCAGACGCAAAAGCAGAAGCAGAGGCAGAGTCAGAGCCACGTTTCCCACTGATGCAGGATCGGCATTGATGGCGATATAGCGCTGTTCACTTAATTCCTTTGAGCCAATGGTGAATTCAGGGTAGGATGGACTTGGGGATCTGGATCTAGTGGCGGGTTCAAGGTGCGTGCAGTAACAAGACAAGGTTCTGAACGAGTCACTTATGCTTGCACTGTAGCGTAGCGAGAGAGCTTACTCTCACTTTGGGGAAAGGATAGTAAGAGGAAAGAAGTGAGACATCCAAAGGAGGGTTGGACTGCTATGGCAACGCATCAATTAGCCTGCCTCGTAGTTAATGGATGATGGTGATGGGGATGGCGATGTTGAAACCATACTGACCATCAGATCAGATCAGAACAGATCAGATCAGATCAATCCCAAAACTGATCAGCCATCAGCTCATCAGCTCATCAGCTTATCCGAATGGTACTAAGCCAAGATAGATTAATCCTTTACTCTATGGCTGATCGATTTCTGTTGGGCTGTTGATTGATGGTTGATGTTTGATGTTTGATGTTTGATGTTTGATGGCTGATAAGTAGAATGCGTCATTTGGTCTGATCGATCAAGGCCTTCCAGGACGTACAATGTGCTACGTCAGTAACTCTGTATCAGGTGACTCGCTAGCGATGGGCCAAGTATCAATGCTCTTGGTATCGGTATTAGTGATAGATGGACAAGACGACGTGGTCAATCGACGACCCCAACGCGCCGTGCCAAGCAAGCTTATCAGTGTTGAATGTTGTCGATCAGTACTCGTACAGTCAGCCAGCGGCAGTCGATCCGTGTGTCTCTCACGGTCGGATCAATGCGTGGTGCATACGTGGGAAGGTTATCGTCCTCCTGATTCATCGAGCTAGTTGTGATGCAGGGTATCATCGATCGGCCGTCTATCACAGATAATTTGACCAAAAGGGGGATGTCATTAGAGTCTCCGATCTTGTCGTATACGAATGAAAAAATCGCCTTTTGGCATATGATAGATATGCAAGAAGATGGGTGTGTACTGTACTGTACATAGCGAAAAAGCGCGGTACGTACTGACCTGTACAGTAGCATACGGTTCTATGCTACGAGAACACGGCTCGTCCGACGCTCATGATCGCTCCCATTATCGCAGCCCCCGCCAATCCAGCCAGAATCATATCTCGTTCTTGGGAAGGTTTGGTCAGTGGGTCGAGGTACGGCGGTAGATTGTCTATCGTTGTTGTTACGAGTGGTGTGAACATCGCTGGAGAAACCAGAGTCGACGTTGACGTTGTTGAAGGTGGAGATGCTATTGTGTCTGAAGGAGATGAAGCCAGTCCGGGGGATGTATGCCCAATGTCTGTGTCTATCAGTGAAGGCTGTGTTGAACCGTTGGTATCGCTGTTCTCCAGAGGTGTCGATGGTGCTGGAAATTCTGTCCCGACGTCCAGTGAAGGTAATAATTCCACCTCGCCCTCTATAACAGGGATAGGATCCACTTCACCGATCGCGGAAGGTATCACCCCCGCGACCCCGGTATTCTTCGCCAAGCCCGTACTAGTATAATGCGCACTCGCAACAGCCTGAGCGCCACCCAGTGCAAACTCCTTCAGATTCCCTTCCAGACCTCCTAATCTCCCTTCAACGCGCTCCATCATCCCAGCGACTCTCTCCTCGAGCCTCTCAACCAGTCGTCTCCTCTTCCAAGGCTCAACAAAAACCACCGCTCCCAAAAAGATTACAGCGTTCAGCGCCAAACCGATCAAATTCGCCCAAGTCGAAACCGACCGAATCTTATCTGACCAGACCTGTTCCTCGTGATACCTCTGTAAGATAGTCTGCATTAATTCCGAGAATGCCTTGTCGACTGCGAGCTCGGCTTCTTTCAGAGCGATGGAGGTGGATGAGACGGCATGGGTGGAGGCGTGGTCTGCTCGGACGAGGGACGTGAAGCGAGATACGTCGGAATCGGTCCATGAGTGTTTGCGTTCCAGAAGGGTGTTGACGTCTCGCTGAGCGGAAGAGCGCGAGGCGACAGCTTGGTCGTATGCTTCTTTGGCGGATCTGGCGGCCTCTCGAAGCGATTGCAGATTATCCTCTGAAATGTGAACATATGTCCGAATCAGCGCATTCGTTCTGCTTGACAGTCTATACAAGCCATTCTCTCCCCCAGTAGATGAGTCCGTCGCAGGCGGTCTGAACAGAGCTGTGTTCCTTTATGCCGATTGCTATGACAGGTCTCAAGTTCACTCACCCTTGGCGAAAACAAGCCCTTTGAGCCTCTCAACCTCCTGATACCCGGTCATCTGATTCACCTTCAATCCCAGCTCGACAAGCTTCCTCTCCGTATCTTTCGCAACCCTCTTCGAATGACTCAGCACCGACGACGACCATTCCAATACCTTGGCTTGAAGTTCAGGCGGGATGGACGTGCGAAGCTTTTGAGAGGTGTGTCTGAAGCTTACTGAGAGGGAAGCAAAGTCGAATGGTTGTTGTACGGATGGACGCGACGAGGATGCAGGTGAGGTGAAAGGCGCAGGACTTCCGTCTTGCATGGAGCCGATATTAGGAGTAGCCAGTTTAGGGGAAGATGAGGTCGACGATGTTTCTGATGATGATGCTGGTAATGTCGGGTAATTGGGTATTGGTGATTCAGATTCTTCTATGCTGCTACGCCCCTCCTTTGCTCCGGCAGTGTCCACTCTGAAGCTGGGAATAGACCTGTCATCTGCCCCAGCAGTACTTGCTCCGACTGTAGCCCTCTCGCTTTCCGTCGAGGGCGATGTCATCCCTGTATTATCTGGCACAGGCAACGCTCTTCCCTCATCTCTAATCACACCATGTTCACTTGAGCTGACCCCCGCTGGCGGCGGAGGGGGAAGGGCCCAAATACCGTCTTGAGCATCTTTGCTACTGTTCTTGGCAAATTCACCTTTCCTCGAAGCATCTGTCGCAGAGGAGCTAGCAAACCTCAGTGGACATCTGCCCGATTCAGAACGAGGTAGCTGATGGTCATACCGTACCGGTATCGGCCGAGGAGCGTGCTGAGAGTATGGTCGACCGGGAAAAGAACACGAAGCGAGTCGGGCTATACTGAGGACATACGACGAAGACGAAGAAGTCGTCGACTGAAGCAATGAGAGGACATGGCGTTGGGCCATGGGACGAAAGCTATACCAGGGCGGGGTATAGCGAAATAGCGAAATAGTAGGGGTCGAGGGGTAATGGGCGCCTTGAGATTGGGAGATGATGAAGTGGCCGAACGACAGCCCCGAACGTATGTCTATCTCTAGTGTATGCTTTGAACGTAATCTGTTCACGAGGAGCTTATGTGTGTTACTTCGCGATACATGTTTGATCTCCCGGAATCCCCTTCTTTCGCATCGCATCTTCTAATCTGTCCTCAACCCTCTCGACAACACAACTTCGGGCAGTCGAGCTCAAAGTGGAGGCAAGTTGCTGCACTGTGAAATGCCTGATCAAACCGTGGGAAACTTGAGCGAACAATGCGCGTCTACCAACATTGGTCCGGCCGAACGTGATGGTGACGATGTTGATTGTTTGCTCATTTTGCTCTTTTGTCAATGTTTTGTCGCACATTGTTTGCCTCCGATTCTGAGCATGGACAATAGCGCAAGATGATTTTGACAACTCTGCCCCGCGAGCCGAACTTTAGGAGAGAAGGCTACCACAAGATATCAGGAATGGATCATAATCGGTCCGCGTGAGGAGGAAAAAGAGGGGGAGGATGTTGTGCGATCGTACCTGGCTTGGTGGAGAAGAACAAATCAAGCAAGATCTTATTGTGTGTCATGATCACCATCAAAGCCTCTTTAGTCCTCACCATTATCATCACGGAAATCATCACGCTTAGCTTAGCTTAGCTTGCTCACCGGGCATTCTTCTGACCGATCATCGATCAACACACAGCACACAGCACACAGCACACAGCCCATAGATCACAGGCCACACGTCACACCTCACAGGTCACCCACGATCAACCATGAATGATCGACTAGCTAAATCTGTTTCTTTCGCTCTGATCGTATTGTATTGTCTGGAAGTGTGGATGTGTCGGTGTGTTATTGTCCTGCTGATGGTGACGAGTGTGTGACGAAGGCCCTCTATCCTTCAAAAGGTTGATTCTGCTTCCTTCAATTCTCTTCAATATCGCTTTCATCCCTCCCCTCCCTGATTGATCTGACAGGGAATACAATAGCCAGGGAATACAATAGCGATAGCGAACTCTCTAACACTTGTACACTACTAATCCATAGCATAGCGCATGACTTGCAACTCGGCTCTTTTGTCATTCAGACATTTGCTCACTCATTTGTCTTCCAACGACTAGCGACGACCACAGTGAACTTTAAATGTCTCGTCGTCATGCCCCTGGGAGATTCGCTCCGACGCCGTCTTTCGCTATCACGTTCTCGATCCGGCTCACGCCGCACATATAAACCCCTTCCTATTCCAATCGATCAGCCCTCCTACGCTTCTCATTCCTCAGTAACCGAGATCTACCCTATCGAGCCACTTGTGTATCCCGATGACCAAAAACTCGACGAAGCTTATACCATATACTCTCCATACGCTCAAGCTGAACCTGACCCCAATCTTAACCCTGAACATTCACCTGAACCCAGACCGGGGTCGCAACAACACAAACAAATCACCACCAATACCACGATTGTAAGGAGGAGATCGATATTGAAATTACCTGGAGTAGACGCAAGGATGAATATCACATGGGACGAGCGCCACCCTGGCGCTCAGACTTCAACTCAGACCTATTCAAGACCGACGACTCCTACTTCGCTATACAGCGTGACCAATCCTTCCGGTAGTCGTAAACTTCAGAAACAACCCAAAGGCAAGACTGTCCGCTTCACACCTTCTACCGCTGGTGAGAGTGCTCCCTATTCCAGCAACTCCGCCGGTGGAGTTGGAGTCGGAGGAACCACAGGTCTACCTACGCCCGAAGCTACCCCTGAAAAGCCCGGTCAAAGTCATGGACAAAATCAAGGGAAGAAAGTCAAGAAGAAATCGTCTTGGGTCCACTGGCCTTTCAGAGTCACCAACCCGGACCCGGACGAAGAACCTTTACCGACATTCATTCCCAACACCAACATCAACACGACTGGTTTTTCAACCACGATGATGAACGGAGTGGGGGATGGTCCGCCTAGTCCAGCTGGATCAGACGTATCATGGCATCATCATCCGTCCTATTTCCCAGAATACGAGCCCATCCACCCTACTCCCTCTCGAGTCCATAATACAGCCTCGCTTTACCCACTGAGTCAAGCTGAGATCCAAGCTCAAGAACACTCAGCAAGAGTCGGCCACTCGGTCGTGGTTCATTACCCAATGTTACCCTCTTGGGCAGAGTATGAAAAGGGTAATCAAGGTAAAGCTGGTAATGGTTGGCAATCAGGTAGGAATGGTATGATGGGCTGGAATGGATTTGGATGGGATGAGGATAAAGCGCCAAAAGCGGGAGATATGACGTTTGGAAAACCGGCTCCGGTCGGTCAAGCTGTCAAAGAAGATGGAACTCCCGTTGAGAAAGGCGGAGGTGGTGGCGGAGGAGGTGGAGGAGGTGGCGGAGGCAAAAAGAAGAAAAAGAAGGGCGGCGGTGGTGGTGGAGGTGGAGAGGAGGGTGGTGAGGGTGGTGAGGGTGGTGAGGGTGAGCAGAAGGCGGAGGAAGGAGATGCGGGCGAGGAAGCCAGCTAGTCCCAGATAATTCCGAATTCAGTCTACATTGCTGTATCACCGAGCAGGTGGATTGATCAACACGGCAAGCTTGAAAGTCTACAGAACACCTCTATCATGAAGATGCTCCCAGAAGGATGGATGCCAGTGATTGAGCATCTCATACCATAGTCGCAAATCATGCACTGTACATAGCTCGTCATTACCTATTGTACATTGCAAAACATCATTCCCCTATACAACCTTGTGCAGCGATGTGCATAACAGCCTAGTTCTCGTCAAATGACCATGCTACACACGATAAGCGGATTTGATTCCGGGACCTTGAAGTGACAAGCTTGCTGCTATGAGTTGATCGATACTTGCGTGATATTAGACAGGCTATTGTTATGGTCTGCTGTTTGTCTGTCGACTAGAGCTTGGTAGCGATTGCGAACCCGCTACATTCACAGATAAAACAAAGGAGAGTCAGCCTTTCTATGCACGGTATCAGGTTCACATACCCAAACCTTCCAGTGCGCTCCTCATTGAAACACTCCACTGTAGTTGACTTTTATAGAAATGACTCGACTCACTCCCATGATTTACCGCCCACAGTCTGGATAGCACTCATCAATACTGTCTTGCCTTGATCTTTCTCGACCCAGTCGTACAGTTTCCTCAGCCCGGAGACGTTGACTGCGTCGTCTTTGTTGTTCTCGAGTATGATCCTGGGGGTTAGGTGAAGACAGAGACAGAAACTCGATCAGCATGAAAAGGACAAGTTTCGCATGTAGGCTCAATCGCCTGGATGACGATAATGTCGGTACGACGAAAAAAGGCCTGAACCTTGGGATTTAAGAGAGTTGGCGAGATAATCGGTATGTGTGTGAGTGGGTGAGTTTTAAGGGGAAAAAAAAAGAATTTCCTTAGTGCTCACTTGCCCTGCCTAATGGCATTATCGACCAAAATCACTCCTCCAGTCCTAGTCAATCTCAGCGCTTCAAGGAAATAATCCAAGATCTGATCCTTGTTCGCATCGATAAATACCAAGTCGTAAGCTCCTTCTTCCGGCTGTTGGAGTTTCTTGAGAGATTCAAGAGCTGGACCGACGATTATGTTGGGGAATGGATAGAGGTCTGAATCTAGAAAATTGGCTTGAGCGACTCGGGCGTGTTTCGGTTCGAGTTCGAGGGTATCGATTCGGCCGTATGGGGGCAGTGATTTGGCGAGGAAAGAGGTCGAGTAGCTGGCGCGGCAGCGTACAAGGTTGGACCGGATCAAATCAAGCGGTCGTGATCAGTTCAGTGTTCTTCACTCTCTCTCTCTTTATTGTATAGCTCTAAGCTCTGAAAAGGTCCCGACGCCCGACATAACGTAGGCTGATAGGCTTTAGGCTGTAGGCTAAGAGCATTTAGGGACTCAGTAGTAGTACTCACCCACCAAGCGTGCCAATCTCCAATATCCTCTCAGCGGCGATACTTTTCGCCAAAACACTCAAGAATTGACCCTGCTGAGGCGAAACTGCGATCCGGGGTAGACCTTCTTCATCGGCCCTCTGTAGACCTCGAGCGAGAGATTCGTCCGCGCCATAGGAGGGGTGCAGGATCTTGGAGTTCAAGTAAGTGTCCACGCTCGCTGCTGTGGGGCCTGAAGTAGAGGGGAGATCACATCTTGATGTATTAGCCCTCGAGACTTGGGTTTCGGGTTTGAGTGGCACAATTATGATACATGAAGGATACAACCAGCCAGAGGTGAAGACGACCTCGGAGGACTCAACACTACATATTCTACTCACCGTCGGCTTGGTCAGCATCGGCACCCACAACATCAGGAGGCAGCTGAGTCTTCCCTACATCGGCATAACTCCTCTGGCCTTGTTCGGGTGTCGAACGAGGATTCGAAGACATGATTGTTCTCGTGCACGAGGGTGTAATACGAAATTCAACTGGAGGCGATGGCCGTGGCCGAATATGAGGAGCGAGGGGGGCGGGTCTTTGTCTGATTGCTATACAGCTCAAGTCCCGAATGGAGAGGGTACGGGATGATCGAGGTATCATTATTGTTACCCAGGAGGAAAGGTAGTCGGGGCGATATCTGCTAGAACGGTGAGCGGTGAGCGGGCGGTCATACCGTGTGATCAGTTCGAGTACAATCTGGGTTGACCACCGTATGTATGTAGATAACACGACAGTGTACAATGAGTGATACTCACGAGCTTTCGGCCGATGAGATGAGATGATTCCCAGTATTAGGATTTAAGCACAACGTACACTCTCGGGCGTCTATCCACGTAAGATATCTACACAGAGAACGAAACGATGAGGTGATTTGTCGTATCGTGTCGTGTCGTGGGACAGCGTCCAATCTGGTCTGGCGTGATACTGCAACGTTGCTGTCCTCGTCGTCGATTGACGCAATTCGCAATTCGCAATGTGCAGTTGCACGGAACTCTATGATCTTATAGCAAGGTTGCACGGGAAGTCCAGAAATGACATGTGATATGATACCTCGCCTCACCTCGAAGTCGTGTTACACATCCTCATTCTCACTCACTCGCTCTCATTGCGCTAGAACCAGAACCAGACCTGCCCGTCATGTAATCCGGAGTCGGTTCCCGGTTCGCATAACGTCATTTGTTGTTCCTATCCCTATCCCTTACCTCGACTGGCGCAACGCCGCAATTCCTCGGTGAATCCCGAAGCTGTTGCGTCTCTTAGCTTCACCCGCTTAGCCGAACGTTAGTCATAAGCACAGACTCGTGATCTATCGCGAAAACTTGTTGCGGACATCATGCAGGTAGAGCACCCTGTCTTATGCGCCATGACCTGCATGCCAACCTGCTGTATAAACTTCTTTTACTACCTATACTACATGCATGACCGATCAGACTGGTACGGCAGGGGTAAAGAGAAATCAGATGACTCGCATCTGTTACTATCTACCATCCCACTGGCATGTGATCGGCTCCCTCCACTGCTCAACAGTGGAAGGGCAGAAGGACTACCAATGAAACGAGGCTATGCCATACTTTAGTCGAACCAAAATCAATCCCTAAATGAAAACCCAAATTTCTACAATGAAAGATAGCCAAAAACGGGGAGAGGCAGGAAGCCAACCGCACTGCGTCCGGTTTTCCCCTAACCCCAAAGTCAAATCCGTGCACAAAACCCCCTACTTATGATCGCACAGCCTCAATGACACCGTTCCTCACTTGCAAGTTGTGTGTTGCCTGCTGCGCTGCTACCCTCTTAATGCCATCACTACCTGCTCGCTTGCTAGAATGCGAAATGTGCTCAGCCTTGCTAGCGGCAACTCGCTTGGTGTCCCGTTCTTCGTTCGAGGCCGACTGTTGTCGAACTCGTTGAACGAGTCTTTGGTGTCGTCGAGCAACAGCGCTCCTCTTATGGCCCGATGTAAGGGGGGAATCTGGTGATCGTCGTGATCTTCGGGTCTTGCAAGTCTTGTTTACGGAACCAGCGGCAGAAGATGATGTCGTAGGCTGAGGAGCGATAGCGTTTGCATCACCAAGTGTGGTCGAGTCAGGTGAAAGTGAAAGGGTGTACTCGGTGTTCTCCGAGGCGGCGCCAGTCGAGGTAGCGGTCGCTTCATCTCCACCGATACCAAGACCAATAGAAGCAGAGACGCCGACGGAGATACCGGCAGAGTCGGCAGTAGTAGTAGCAGAGGCGGCTGCGGAAGAAGCAGAGTTCGAGCCTGAACCAGACGAAGGGGTCGTCTCGGTAGCACCGGGACCAACACAGTTGGAGCCGGTGAAACCGGTAGGGGTCGTAGGCTTTGAGCTGGCATAATCACCGCCGTACTTGACGTTCTTTCCGGGGTTGGGGAAGACCACGTCTACCCCCTCGATGGTTTTACAGTCGTTGACATCGGCATTGGCGACAAAAGGCGTAGGGAAATCATTTTCGTTGAGACCGCTTCCCCCACCGGTGATAGTCACCACCGCACAGTTGTGGTACATCTCCCTGTTTCCTAATCTGTTAAACCAGCCCCAAGCGAACAGAGCCTCGCCTGAAGGAGCTTCGGAAGGGATGTCGATGGTGTTGGTCATTCCATCGACGAGACATCCGCCTATTTGCGTCCAGATCACGTTCCAGGTAGCACCGAGATCGTATGACATGGAGACCTGACATGAACCGCCACCGTGAGTTGCGGTACCTGCTACGGTGAAGTTCATCGGTGATCCAGCGGAAAAGGAAGCAACCGAGTCCATGCCGGATGAAGGGTTGTTGATGTAGCCCTGAGCGCGTTACCATTGTCAGCATACGTTCACGTGAAAGTGATAAAATCAGCCGAAGGAGGGTCATGAGTCCAATTGCAAAGATCTAGGGGGAACGTGCGCGGTCTGGCAGAGAAGCGAAGAAGCACAAAAGTCTAAAGGAATGGAGCAACCAATGAGACAGTAGGACAAGGAGGGACGGCTCAAAAAGGTGCGTGCAGCGACAGACAGGTTGGGAATGGCAGGGATGACAATTGTTAAAGGGGGATCGACGAAAGGACCGTCTGCTTTTTGGGGTGCATGTGGGATTTGGACTATTGTCCTCGAAACCAGTTTTTGAAAGCTGGGTCAAGGGAACGAGGATAAGGCGTGTGATTCTGTAACTCACCTTGCAGGGGTATGTACCGGAAGTGATGAGAGGACTGGTCATGGAGTAGTCTGCGAGAGTTTTCCACAAGAACGTCAGCAAGAGGAGTCGAGAAGTAAGTCAGAGAGGAAATGCCGGGAATTGTTTCATGTCGTGTAGTGGAGCTGAAAAAAAAAAGCATTGACTTACCCTTGATGGCCTCTGGCGTGGCGGGATTCAGAGGACTATGCAGCGGGAAAGGCCAGGCCAGCTGACAATGAGCCATCGCTGAACTAGCAGCGAGCAGCGTTGAGATAGCAACAAGGCGAGAGTTGGCGAACATTGTGGACTCGACTCGGAGTGTGTATGTTCGTGCACTAAATGTAGCTGTAGATATCGTTAGATGCTCAAATGAAGCCGTTGTCGAGGTTGATTTGTCGATGTGAGATGATAGTGTGTCAATGATGATTTGGTCGATGGTGGTAAGATAGGCTCAGCCTTCCTTGTCGAGTTGTCGAGGGTCGAGTTGTTTAGCTGTCGAGTTATGCTACGGATGACGAGAGGAAAGAGAGAGAGAGAGAAAGTAGTCTTTGAAAGAATGTGAATCCGCTCGAACCTGTGAGATAGATACAGATATCAAAGACGTGAGGCAAATATCGCGGTAAGAGAATAAATAAACAGGTAGACAAGTTGAATGAAAGGTATGTTATGATTATACGTCAGTGACCATGTCCTGTGCGCATTCGGGGAGCACAAGAGCGAGGATGAAACGCAACTACGCCAACTCCCATCAAAGTAGACAGGGAAAGCGAGCGTTGAGCTGAGCGTAGCTCGTCGACTGATGATAGTTGTATAATACTCACTGTGCGCTGCACTGAACTTTGGGTTGGACCTGGTTTAGTTCAGACAAGGTGAAAAAGGTATTGAGTGAACGATGATGATGAGACCAAACTTAAGGAAGAAGAGTAGAATGAGAATAAAGATGACAATGACAAGTGAGGAAGGATGGAATGGAATGCAGTGGACCTTGACAAGGATGCATGCTGATGCTGTTGCGTTGCAATAATGTGCGCATTGATCCTTGTGTGCATCACATTGTAAAATCACGCACGGTGCGCCGCTATTGTGATTTTTGTGATTTTACTAAGAAGTGATTTTGTCATGGTCGTCTTAGGGTGTGCTGTGTGCTGTGTGCTGTGTGCCTGAGACACTCCAGCCTTATTTACCCTTATTGTCACTATTTACCCCTGAAATCCAATATTCAACATACTGCACATACACAAAACCAAGAAGACGCGTCGCGTTTGGGCTTTAGGTATTGTCGCTTCAGTACAACGAACTGCGCCGCAATTTCAATCTCCACATTACTGACTGCTTGACAATGCGAGTAGTTTTGTTTCGGATGTCAAGAGGCGGTTTTTGTTTGTTGTTGTTGTTGTTGTTGTGTGCTGCAGGTAGAGGCAGATCTGTGTGATGGCCATGGACATTGTTGTGCTTTGGATATGAGATGAGCTCTTAGGCAAGCATCAATGTAACGAATGGTCATAAGGCGATAGACTAATGGTGATGGTTCTGGTATGGTACCTACCGACGTACAGTCATATCGTCTAAGTAATAACGAAGCAGCCGACACCGTAGGTCCATCACGCAGGCATGAGCACCTAATGTTCGGATTGTACCTCGTACCCTTCAGAAAGGTCAAATGCCAAATTTAGCAATGACATGCCCAAGTGTAGAGTCTTCCTCTCTCTCGAGAGACGGCGTGGGAGGCGCAGTAAGCCGACCGTCATTAGACGCTCAAGATCCTTTCTATCGCCCATCCGATGAGCAAAGAAGAACCCCACCCCGTCCAATGCTTCTTTGCAGGGTCGCCCACTTTTGGCGATCCGAGGAGGTCCAAACGCTAATGCAACCAAAAAAAGAAAATCGGCGAAAGCCGCTTGTTTTATTCTTGACGCTCGGAGTATCGGACTTGAGGAGATATCTCCGTCGAACCGGCAATCACTAAAGATGCGAGCGAGCGCGTCGTAACCAAAGTCATCTGTGTTTTGGTAATTTGAAGGCTATTTGACTGACCCAGAATTAATACTCTTTCGCACTCACAGATATCCCATCTTAGACTGGCAAATTCGCTCTGCAGCGTCCACCGAAGGGCATTACACTATAGGCTCAAGATGTTGGATGAGGACGCCAGTAACAGTCAGGCGGGAAGTTGCCCGGTATCGCCATCCGGCCCTCCCTCGTCTTCAAGAGACAAGCTCACACCATCGATATCGCAAGAGCAAGAAGGCACAGAGATGAAAGACGTGGAACAGGTCCCACACGAGGATAGACTCGCAGAGAATGATGAGAAGGACGACAATGATGAGACCTCAACTCAGTCTGGCGGAGTCCCCAAGAAACGAAGGATCGACTGTGACTCTGGTTCAGATATGGGTATACAAGGCGCTGAGGAGGGAAGGAATATTCTGCCGTCAGCGACTGTTGGGCCTATACGAGCTGCTAGTAGCGATATTCCGCCTGAGAAAGTGGCGACGAATATCGAAGGCGGTCTGCCGACTCCACCAGCAACTGCTCAAGATGACGCCGAGTCGAAGATGGACATAGACAAATCAGCCAAAGACAACGGGAATCTCCCATCGATCAATGATGCCGCTGATACACAGAATGCACCTCAAGATAGCGATGCGGTGGACCAACATGATGTAAAGAAGGAGATCAACGAGCTCGGAGTAGCTCCAACAACAATGACGAGTACACCCGCGCCCAGCTCACCAGCCAAATCAACCACGACCTCAATCTCACATACACAAGCGTTGGCGTCGACCTCTTCGAAACCCTCATCATCATCGACAGCAAAACCCAAAGCCACAACGAAAAAGAAAGCTGGCACTCCTGCGACTGCTTCTGGTTCTAGTTCTGCCCCAAACTCCAAGAAAGGTTCTGCGCCATCCTCATCTGCGACCGTGGCTGCGGCGAAGAAGGGTAAAAGCAAGGGGAAGACAAAGGTGGGTGGATCTAAGTCCTGCCGGAAAGGCATAAGAGAAAGGAAGGAACCTGACACTGTGGATGAAATTGTGCTGTACGAGTACAGGTCGACGAGCTTAAGGCTTCCACCAAGCCACGATCCAGCAGCCTTTCTGTGAGTGTACTTGTACTCGAAACACTCGTTCTATTCTACTACTCTAATTGACCTCTCTCGTTGTTACGTGTATGAAAATAGGATACCCTCCCGCCCACGCCGACGACACCGACCCGCGGCACCGGTACAGTCGATTCCACTCCTAATCCCTCACCCGATAAGAACGCAGTCTACTGTATATGTCGAAAACCGTACGCTGAGGAAGAAGAGAATATTACCATGTTGGGTTGTGAGAGTTGCGACAATTGGTTTCATCCGAGCTGTGTGGGGTTGACGGAGGACATGATGGATCTCCTGGATGTGTATATCTGCAAGAGTTGTGAGAGGAGTGAGTAGACTCACGACTCAAACAAACTCCTGCCGAACGCCCAACCCCGAACCTCGCAACTGTATCGGGGGATGTGTGGTGCGATGCTCGGGAAGGCACTTCATTCTCGATGGACGGCGATCCCTCGCTTCAGCGTGCCTTCCCATCGGGTTTAAGGCATGAGTGCGTGTTTTTGGCTGACAGCAGTGGTGCTCCTTTACTAGACACACACCAAAGAACAATATACAAACAAGTATGCAAGCGAGATGGCTGTCATAAATCCGTAGCTGGCTCTGTATCTAAGTGAGTTGGCTCCCTCACCCATCTTCCGCCGCGACCGAGATTGATCAAGTCGGATACGTGACATTGTGGCTGATCTTTGGTGTCACTTACCGTTACAGGTTTTGTTCACCTACCTGCGCCTTCCAACACTCTCACAACTTGATATCAGGCATGCCCAACAAGAACACGCTCAAACAGCTTGCAAAGACGTTCATATCTTATCCCCCTCCCAATCTAGGCGTGAACGTAACGCATCATCGCCCTGCAGCAGATCCGAAAACGAACGATGACGCTATCGCATCTGTCACTGCCGAAATGAAGGCGGACTCGCAATTGGCGGATCTCCAAAGGCAAATTGATCAGGTGGAAAGGGCTATCAACCTAGTCAAAGCTCGCCAACAGATACTCGAGAGCGCAATCGTACGTTGCGAAACCCTGCAGCCGATCGCTATCGAGAACGGGCATGACGAGGCGGAAGAAGAAGAACTTGTAGGTAAGAGGGGAAAGAAGAAGAAGGGCTTGGCCAATACAAATGGAGGTGGGAAGGACGATAAGCCTTGCGGATGGGTGAGAATACTCGTAGCGGATGATCAGCGAATTGATGAGTGGAGGACAAGTGAGGGTGGAGAGGAGGATGTTGAGATGGCTGACAACCATGGCACACCAGGGGGTGGGGCTGATCGCAGTAGTGGACTAGAAGAGGGCACTTGTTATAACGGAAGGCGGAAATGCGATCGCCATCAAGGGTGAGTTCAGTCGAGTCGAGTCATTACGAATCAAGAAAGATACATACCCAGGTTGGCCTGTTGCCTGTTGATACCGCAAGCACGGAGTGAGATCGGTGATTTGCGGAACCCCATCAGTGTAGCAGATCAGAGAGAAGCTGACCCGGCCTGACCTTGTTTTGCATGGTGATAGGTGGCAGAAGACGATCGCTGTTCTTCTTGAGGTGGAGCTGTCCGGACTCGTGAGTTGTCTATAACCCAGTTTGCAATCACGTATTGTCACGGGTTTGGGAAAGCTGAGCAGCGGAATGATTGGATATGTCCTCTACGGTCCTATGGTTCGATAGGAACGAAACCACCAGAATCTGGTTGAATACCACGATTCGCTGAAAATCAGTACGGAAAGCCAGCAAGCATCAGACGCTGTGAGGTGAGTAATCCGAGGCAGTGTGTTGTCCCTATTCCACCCTGCGTTTGTTTCGGGTGTGTAACGATAATAGCTATGGTCTTACCTGTTGGTATGCCAGTGAATGGCACAGACGAGACGAGAGTCAGAGAAGCTGATTGATCCCTGTTGTGTGGTGTCCTACCTACAACCTGCAGGAGCGAGTTTCTGCAGCGGAAGGAGGGTCTACGCTAGTGGTAGTGTTGTATTTTGTATTGTTTCCTGGGTCCTGGTGATACGGTGTCTTGCAGAATACATGATGACCTTCAGATTTGCATCAGTGCATGAGATAGCCTCCGCTGGGCGTTTTGCCACGTAAATCAACGAGAGACGTAAATACGAGTAAGATGGCATTCATGTCATACAGTAGCGTTCAACTGCATGCATGCATGTGCCGATGATTTCACACTGATCACTCGCTCGGCCGATTCCCAGAAATGTCCATGTACATGCGAGGAATGCATCATATATTTGGATGAATCATGTATCATGTATCACATGAATTACTGTAGAATGAGGAATGCGGGGAACTGCGAGTGCTTCTTTAGGAGAGGTGACTACACTACTCGATGTTATGAGGCAGAATGACGTCAATTAGTCAAGTCCAGTGATAGTTAGTAGTAGTAGTGCTAGTCCGAACATGCCGTTCACATAACATACCTACACTCAGGTATATGACCGAAACCAGTCTTATATACATTCACCAGTCCTTCAAAGCGTGTCTTGTCTTAACTCACCTACTACAGATACATAGCAGCGGATCAGCCGGATCAAGACCAAGACCGAAAAGATGAACAGGACATTCAGACTATCAAAGCAGGCTTACACCCTGCCCCTCCGACCTCCTCCCTCGACTCTCCCGACGAACCTCCGTCGACCCCAAGCTCCCGTCTTTCCCTCTGCAATCAGCCCAGCTATCAGCGTCGGAAAGTACCTCCGACCTACTGTGGGTGTATCATTTGTCAGATTCAACTCGACCTCTTCGACCTCTTCAAAGGACAAGGAGGACAAAGCGCATCCTGGTCAGAAGGGACCCGATCCTGGATCGAGCCCTAAGGATGTCAAGCCTCACAATAGGGAGGATCAGAATGCCACCCCCGGAGCTGGGGACGAGGTGAGTCATATATAAATATATATATATATATGTATATCATTACTGAAGCCGTAGCCCGACATGTTTGGGAAGGGCACGTATATCCCGTCTTCCCATAATGCCATGTCCCGTGCTCTTGCTCGAACGGAGCGCATGGCATGGCTTATATGACCGCGGATGATATCGAAACTGGGCTGACAATCAGAATGATTTTGTTTTTGTGATTTCGATTAATCCGGATCCCCTTAGTTCCGAGGCATGACGAGGGACTTTGCAAAGATCATCTCGGGTGGATCACCGCAAGCTGCCGCTTTAGGAGCTAGGGAGATCTCAGCTCATGGCCACGCAGGATCAATCACTGAGGATTTTGTGAGTTCTACCACCTTCCAATCTAAAAAGCCATCTGCAATCCATGTCCAGGCTTCTACATGACAATAATCATGAACGGGAGTGGAGTATCTGGCAAGTATAAAGTATGTGCACTGACGTTTATCTATCGGTGCTCATCATAGTACTCTGTAACGAGGGGTATGATCACCGAAGTACCCAAACCTGTCTTAGTCACTGGTAAGTTTCGCAGACCCTCGAGCCGCCTCCACGATGGACTCTTAAACTACATTGGACGGGCGAATGCACGATTTACTGGCTAACACTGACATCGTCTATCTCAGGTCTCGCTGGTACCATCCCTTACCTCGGTACTTCGGCGTCAATCGTGCTGCTTGCTCGAGAGGCGTCGCTTGCTAGTCAAGGTGAGTGGTTGACTTCTTCAGATTTGCGAATGCAGATGCAGCTTCTAAACGAAGACGAGACATATCGCTGATCCGTCTGTTCTGACTCTTCTGTTTTCCAGCCGGAGGTGAATCACCCGCCGGACTTGACCTCACCACCGCCCTTTCATACCTACACAACCTCGAGCACATCCAAATCACCTACGGAGCTATCATCCTCTCATTCCTGGGTGCCTTGCACTGGGGTATGGAATTTGCCAAGCTCGGCGGTGAACAGGGATACAGGCGATTAGCCATCGGTATCTTCCCTGTATTGTTCGCTTGGCCTACATTGCTGGCGAGCCATGGTGTTGCGCTCGCTGCGCAGTGGTTTGGTTTCACTTGGATGTGGTTCTTGGATCAGAAGGCCACCGGTCAGGGATGGAGTGAGTGCTCCTTCCTTTTCGCAATCTATTTCCCAGACACCTGCTCTCACCTTCAACCAACCGATCGCCACACTTCGTCTGCAGCAACACCGCTTACTCTGCTCGCTCTTCCTTAGCCACCTCATGGTACTCGACCTACCGATTCTACCTGTCGATCATTGTTGGATTCTCCATCATCGGCACACTTGTCGGAACCTCATACTACGGTGCTGGAGCAGGAGCCATCACCGACGCCGGTTCTCCCCACCTCCGACACACCACCGAGCGAATCTCAGCTTTGAAGCGACTCGACAAGGTCAAGGAGAAGAACCACCCAAGCTCTCCTAATACCAAGGTTGGACTAGTCGAGGGCAAGGTAGCTGGAGATGTTCAGGTCGACCCAGAGGAGTCTGGCGAGAGTTACCTCAGGTTGAGAAACACCAAGCGAGAGCAAGAGGAGAAAGAGGCTGCTGAGAAGAAAGAACAGGAGGAGAAGAAGAAGAAGGAAGAAGAGGAGAAGAAGGCTAAAGCTAAAGAGCAGGATAAGAAGGAACAAGGCCAAAAAGAGAAATCACCCGATGGAATGAAAGATGATCAGAAGAGCCGAGCCGGCGGTGAATCTGACAAGAAGGGAGGTGAGGACAAGCAGGAGCAGAAGAAGAGCGATGACAACAAGCAGGAGCAGAAGAAGGGTGATAGCGACGACAATCAGGGTGGAGACAACAAGGATGACAAGCAGGCTGCCGCTGCTGAGGACAAGGGAGCTGCCGGTGACAAGAACACTGCTATGAAGTAGGCAGGAGTAGGGGAGCTTGGCCTGAGTTGAAATCAGATCTCAGAGTATATGAGAAAATTGGGCGCTGTTCGTTGTGATGGACGATGGACAATCATCGATCGAGAGGTTTGATCAGAGGTTTGATCATCAGAAGAAGAAGCCAAAGGGGACGCAAAAGAAGGAAATGAAATGGAATGATACTGTATCTTAGGAGTCAAAATCATGTAGCGTAATTGAGAGGTGACAATGCAAATTGCCTATAAGGTAAACCCAATGACTTCCTGTCCATCCGTCTCCAACCTACGGTGTACATACGCAGTCTGGCTACTTGAGCAAAGTGTAGGCCACCTACCATGGCTTACTAAGTAACAAAGCGATACATGACATTACAATACAAGTGTGATTGACGAATATGAGATGTTGTTGATCTAGATATGAGGATAGATATCTGGGGAAAAGTCCACGGAAGACTTCACACTCTAGTCATACCTAGTCTTTCTTCTCTTTCTCTTCGACCTCCTCTTCTACCTTGGGTGTCGGACCTACATACTCCCAAGTGTCCACTTCGACCAGCTCTCCAACTTCCTTTCCGGCTAAATCAGCCCATTTAGCCTTGCCTTTTCGCGCCTTGGCCTCCTTCTCAAGCTTGACAAGGTGCGCTCCAACACTCTTGGACGCCGCAACGATCAATCTCTCATCTTCTGATTTGTAGAGCAACCTACACAAGACCGAAAGAGGTACAGCTTCTTTCGGTCTCGTGCCTTCCTTCTCAGCTTTTTCAAGCGAGAGTCTCTCATCTTCGAAATCAGGCATAGGGATCGCTTTTCGCCGATCGATCATCAGAGGTCCCTTGGCTGCATTCTCAGCTTCGGCCTGAGCATGGATCGTCCGCTTCAATCCGATGAGAGTAGCGGTCAGGTCGACCTTGGGTCTGGAGAGGTTCTGGAGGATAGAGACGATTTGGTCTTCCCTGATTTGACGATGGGCAATGTATTCCTCGAGGTGGGTTCGCGATTCCTTGGCGGTGGGGATGTGGGGCCCATGCGCAGGGTAGAGGACGTTTGGCTTGAGTGCGAGAAGGGTGCGAAGGGATGTCATGTCTGGAAGACAAAATTGAAGGTATCAGTATCGTTCAAGCATGATATCCGCACCGAGTAGACAATCAATCGATGTATCCAAGTGAAATACAGTCTGTTGGAAGTGACGATGACATGGATTTGTGAGATTTGCGAAAGGTGTAAGTCAAAGGTAGGCCTGAAATCACCGCTGGACATGACATTCGATAGAGTCCGAATTGGCCACTCACAGCTTGCCAAGTCGAGGAAGGTGGTCGTCCCCTGACCAAGGACAGTGTCGCCCGTGAACACGCCCTTTTCGCCCTCCATCATGACCAGACTGACGCTATCCTGCGTATGCCCAGGCGTCCTAAGACACCTGACACTGACTCGTGCGATTTCCGGAACCTCGTTCCATTTCGGTTTCCCATCTTTATCATGTTTCAGCAGGTGTCTGTAGACAGGGTCAATGATGGAGATCATCAGCCCCGGGATGATAGGGTGGAAAGGCTGGAGAGGTGAGAAAGATTGGTATGTTCCCGAAGGGAGGGATTGCCAGATCTCGGCGTCTGACGTGGGACGATCTCGTTCCGAAGCGCATAATTCAGCTTCGTCGGGCGAAGGGAATTTCCACAGTTTCGGAGGCGGACATCCATGCGATTTCAGTGCTCTGAGCAAAGTGGGTAAAGCACCGACATGATCCAAGTGTCGATGAGTGAGGATGATATGCTCGATATTCGGCAACTTCCTCTCTCCGGTATTGGTACTGTTGTTCGCAGTGACATGGTACGTGGATGTCCATTTCGATGCGGGACCATACTCTACCAACATCAATTCATCGGCACGGCCATTCTCCGCGCGCTCAGCAATGAGCGAAGCTTTCACTTGTTCAACTTGTTCCTCTGGTAGATTGCCCAATGAAGCCTTGGCGACATTCGACTCGAAATGAGTCTCCCTCGTACCGGACTCAAGACCGAGATGGTGCAAGTGCACCAGCAGTAGATCGACATATTGGTTGGCCGTGTGTGGGGAGGATGTGTCGATGAGGATCAGAGGCGCGTGGTGGTTCGAAGGAGGCTGGAGGAGGTAGGAGTTTGTGCCCTGGAGAGTCATAAGGCCTGGATTCTGGCCTAGGATCCGGGTGACATGGGCTGAGAGCTAAAAAAAATCCCGTACAGCCGCTTTCAGCTTCGGAACCTCTGATACCTGCACAGAAGCTATATTCTGATTCAATGCGTACCGCTCACTCACCTTGGTCGCATCGCTCAATCGCTCAATATTGCCAATGACCATCTTGATGTCCTTCTCTTGCTGTCGGTGCTGGTCTTTCGATACCAAGTGTTGACTGTATCGTCTGTTTCCAAGTGGGACTGCTTCTATTTGATCCTGAGCAAGCCGTCGAGTGATGTAGGTAGATCCGATGAGTCTTGCTTGATACTGTTGTACGTTTGTCGCGCTTGATCTTGTAAAGATTCGATTGTTCGGCTCACTTTGACGAAGAAGAGATATAGTAGTATTGTAAGATCCTCGCTTCAGTCCTATTCCCCTCATCCCAGCCTTACTTGAGTTGAAAGCGGGCTGACTCGAGTCGAGAATTAGATCATTGAGCTGTAATGCCCAGCATTGTGCGAGGTTTCGTGAGCGGAGAGAGAGTGACTTGCAAGGGAGTAAAGTGGAAAGGAGCGATGAGAGATGAAAGGACCTCTTCGTCAAGTAATCTCCAGTCGAGATGAATTGCTTGGTGGATTTGTATTGTAACGTGACTCGCTGTGCTTAGCAGCTATCCGAATGATCAGTCTCAATGCTGGCGACTGACTATCTAGCCAAGAGTGTCAATGATGAAAGGACAATGTTCCTTTGGTGATGACTCCCCCACAGAAAAGAAGGAAAGAAAGCAGCAACAACAACAGCAACAACAACAGCGACAGCAACAGCGGAGGACCTCCACCGGGTGTTTGTGGTGGGGGGAGTGATGTCGGATGACGTGATGGTGGTGGTGTTGATGAGCCGTGGTGTGGCATAGCAGGTGTGGGCTCACGCACGCGCTCATCCAAGGTCATGTCTTCTGCTCAAAACGAAGAGACTGCGTCCCACATTGATGGTTCCGGGATATCTGCTGAATCCAAATACAAGTGTTTGTTTGAATCAAGATAATTTGCATAGACGGAAGAGTAACGATGCATTACGCTGTACTGCATTTCATGACGGGGATCAACGCAGCTATGGAAGGGAATGAATGTCTAGTCTCGATAGTCTAGATGGTCTATAATGGGAATAAGGGCTACAACAACAGAAGTACAGAGAATGGGCTTGTTTTGTCGTCAAGATGTGAGTCCAAAGCGAAACGTGCGGATCCCTAGTCGGATTCGGTTTGAAACCCAAGCCCGATGAGAAACGACGTATTATAAAGGACTAGGTTGTGTAAAAGATCCTTTTGTCTCCTCTGGCGCCATTAGATCGAGTTTCCTCGTGGTAGTTTTGTGTTGAAGAGGCCAATCATGGTTTAAGCCAGAGTTTTTATGTGTGAAGAAGGAAAAAGAGAGGAGAAGGAGAAATGGTCGGTCAGAATTTTGTTTATAGTGGTTGCTGCAAGGGTTGACGACGGTGCATGCTAGAGCGACATAGCAGAAAGGGCAAAACACGCGTTCAGCACGAGCAAGCATGACGTGTTATACTTTGCAAGATCTTGTCCTTTGGTACCCCAGCACTGATAGCACACTGATAACATCTAGCTCCCAACCCAATGTACTATTTTTCGCATGGAGAGAAAGAAAGGTTTGGCTAGTGTTCGAGTTCGGCTCAGTTTCGCCACATTCAAAATCTGTCGGAATTATAGTTTTTCCACCAAAATCAAAATCGTTATGCCGTTTGCTCTACCACTGCTTGCTCACATGCACGCTTCGTCCCCTTGGACCTGTAGCCTACACACTGCACACTGCACACTGCACACTGCACACCATACTGTGATACTCTCTCTCTCTCTCTCTGCGTTTCAGCACTACCACTGCTATCCTCGGCACCACCACCACCACCACCGTCGCTTGCCCCTGACCAGACACTGACACTCACTGGCCGGTGCCAACATCGTCAAAAACACTCAGAATCGTTACATCGCATCGTATATAGCTTCTTCAACCTTCAAGTCATACCCGTGAGTCTCATCAACCTACACCCAAACGACCCGCTCCGCCGTGCTCGCTCCACTCTGCTGTTCGTGAAGGAGGATTTTTATGTGTTCTGAAAGGGCGTTATGCTGATCTTGTGAAATTTGCATCTTACTTTTGACCTCGAAATCGACTTATCGTAAACCCCTTTCTCTCGCCTGTATTACACTATATCTCTCCATACTTCGACCTCTTCCCCTCGTCGTGATCGGTGATTATTGCTGGATCTGGACTTGAAATTGGAATTGATTGGATTGGATTGGACTGGACTGGGAACACCGTTTATTGAAATTGGAATTGGGATTTGATTAATCATCGAAACTATCGACCTATTCAACTCAACCTTAACAGATCACAAAAAACAGTCAAAATGGCCGACGTTGAGATGTCCTCCGCCCCCAAGGCTCGATCTAGTGGGTATCAATTTATCGCTTTGTTTGTCGAAGGAAAGTGGAAAAGAGGGTCCGATAGGTTGGGATTGGGAGTGCGCGATTGGAGCAGGAGAGAAAGAAGTCCGCTTGGGCTGTCCGTGAAGAATGTCTAGGCAGGGCTGAGAGATAATACAGGAACGTTGAGATGGGAAGGTCAAGGATATTGGAGGGTTGTCGTTGCTGTGTCAAGTGTCAAGCCATTGACGTTGGTCGAGGATGGTGAACAAGATGGAGGACGGAGGACCGTGGCCGAGGTGGGCACCAGGGAAGGGAGGATATGATGGATGTAATGCCACCGGGCGTCATCGTCAAGCTCATCACATGCTGATCCTACCGAATCCATTTCCTCTCAGACCTCCGATACGGTATGAACCGAGGCCGACCCTCTACCGTCATCCCCAAGACTGTCAAGCCCTCCCACAAGAAGGGTATCAAGACGTGAGTGAGGAACACCACACGCACATATATCATCAAGCCATGTCTGTTAAACCCTGCTTCCCTTGTACCCCACGCTGACTTTGACCTGTTATATTGCGTTCTTCATACAGCGAGAAGAAGACTTTCGTCAAGTCTATCATTCGAGAGGTCGCCGGTTTCTCCCCTTACGAGAAGCGAGTCATGGAGTTGTTGAGAAACTCAAAGGACAAGAAGGCCAAGAAGCTCACCAAGAAGAGGGTGAGTTGGGTGTCGCCACTTTCATCCCTCCAAATTCTAGCAGTCATGTTTTTTTGTGGTGCTGGTCAGCCCAGCTGGGTGGTATAGGAGATGATGGGTTCGACGTTGTCCCGAACGACATTCTGGATGCCCATCGTCTTCTCTTCACCTGGTTTGCAGACCACACAGCGCAAAACTCGGTTTTTTGCATCTTTACCAGCTTCGTTAGCATGAGGTCTTATGCTGATTCTATCTGTCTGCCACTTCTAACAGCTCGGAACTCTTCTCCGATCCAAGAGAAAGGTTGAGGAGCTCTCCGCCGTCATCCAGGAGCAGCGACGAGCCGGTCACTAAGCGGATCCCCCCTTTCGACATTTCCAACATTCGAAAAGAGGTTCCTCCGTTTGGTCTCAGTTCTTAGTTTGCTCGCTAGGGAGTGCAAAGGTTGTCAAGTCAAAGTCAGGATTTTTAAGGTTTCTCAGCTCCAGTCCGGCCTGGCAACTTTATTTTTGTACCCTTGGTTCGTCATTGGCTGTCAAAGAGATGCAGTGATGATGATTTGACGCCTGGACTCGAACATCCAAACGAAGTGGGTTGAGAGATCCTGGAATTGTTTGGCTTGTTTGGCTTGCTTGGCTTGCTCGTGTTACGCTTCACGGGTCTGCAATAGTTGCGACTCTATGACCATTGCAACTTGCGACAGTCCGGATCAACGAGTTGTGACGTGACCATCGGAACTCTGTAAATTCAATACTGCACTCGAGCGATGGTTGGCTGATCGCAGATAGGAACCACAGCAGTCGCAATAGCATCCCAGTGTTCATGTCCCATCTGAATGAAAGATAGGCTGTTCGCTTTTCCATGTGTGGTGTATCGCCGCGATGTCTGCTTGACATTGCTTATTGCTTGTCACTTATCACAGCGGGTTAAGTTCAGAACGTGTAGAATGAGAACCTGATCGAGGCGTACAGTATGTACGAAGTATGTCTTATGAACAGTGCTCATGATCGTGATGTACATCCAACTAGTCGACTAGACATGTCATACAAAAGTACACAGTGTGATGCAAAGAACTAATGTAGCTTTACCATCGAAGCCTTGTCATGCTAGGCTTGGCTACCTTACTATACGGAAGGATTGACTGCTTTTTTTTTTCTATACTTGAGGCCGAGCCGTTTGGGTTTCATCATAAAATCGGTACACCATGAGACTCATCAAACTCTCATCCAGACGTCTTCCCTCGTCTTTCTATTCTCTGCTCTCCGCTTCTCCTCGGCACTAGCAGCATCACTAGCTTCGTCGGTCGCACCGTCGTTTCCTGCCAATGCGCGAGCTGTCATACCTTGCCATATACCGCCTCTGAAATGGTTGCCTCGATGTCTCCATCCGAACTAGAATAAAAACCATCATGCGGGTCAGTGTCAGTCGATAGTCCGTCACTTGCTCCATAGCAGTAGACCCTATGGCTTGTTTTTTCTGTTTCGAGGGGTGGAGAGCTACCGCAGCGCAAGGGGGTACGGCAGGTGGGACTTTCGTGTCTAGTAGCCAGTAGCCAGAGGTGCCTGATTCTGAGCAGAGCTCCGAGCCGAGCCCTGCGCAGGCTGGCTCTAGCCGACGGTTTGAGCTGCGTAGTTTGAGCTCTCACTCACTTTAGCAACAGCAGTCAACACGCCCATACCCATCCCAACACCGATACCAGGCGCAGCGAAGAACGCCAGCCCGCTGCCTACTGTACCGAGTATTCCACCGCCAATGGCAGCTATAGCTGCTCCTGCTAGAGCGTATTTGGCGTATCGCAGTAATCGTCGGATGAGGTATCTGACCACGTATCTGAAAACGGCGTGAGTGGTTGCCAAAGAAGATGGAAAAAAGAAGCAAAAGAAGAAACCAGGTTTATTATATGTTTGTCAGCCGATGCTACTGCTCAAGGCCAGGCCTAGATCGCTCTCGAGTAAGACCTCGGATGATATGATAGGGTGTCTTGCGATCACATAGCCATAGCTGCTTTCACCACGAATTGCAGGCATGCTCACCTCGTCGTAGTCAGAGCCGAACGCATCGTCAACGAAGCAGGGGCTACAGCCGCCTTCTCCCCCAAGGCCAAATACGCCAAGTTCACTTTAGCATGATGGAGCCGTCCGGCGTTCGGTGAGTCTGCAGGAGGTTGATTCGGCGCTGAAGGTGTTGGCGGGGACATTGTGTCTTTGGCTCTGTGTCTGAGTTTTTAGATTGGTGTCGTGGTTTGTTGTTGGGCTTATTTGTGTATTCTGCAATGTTGATAGACGCGTTATCAAAAAAGCAGGTGCTTCTGCAGGGTACCTGATGAGAATGTCAGAAGTGTGGATTGTTATTTCGAGCACAGAGATTCATAGCCAGATAGACAGACAGACTATTGCAGCTGTTTGCTACAAGTTACAAATCGCTAATTTTGACGGGTAACTATCAGCACTTTACGATCGACCAACAAATGACGTAGTAGGGTTGGGTTTGGTAGTGCCGCAAAGCAATGTCCACAATTTTATTTCTATTTTGGCGGTACCGCAGCACAGACTAAATTGACAAACGTCCAGGCCGAGCGATACGCATTTGCATGTCACATCAAAACATGCCCGTTGAGGAGAGCACTATTAATAAGTCTAGCTAGAGGCTGGGCTATGCATACACATGTGCGCATGCATACACACCGAGACAGACGATAGAGAACTGCGAATTGGGCAGACCCCGGTATAACGGGGATAGGCGTGGCGCGTATCGCCTGGCTATGCTATACGGCTTCGTTCGATATCGAGCAGCGCACGATTTGGCGCTTGCTACAGCTCAGCTGTCTATAGGGTACGAGTACGATTACTGCACAAAGGGTATCCGAGCTGCTTCTGACACTGTTCGTGGTGATGGGTGATGGATGATATAGCAACAGTGCATTCATTGCCTTCGGCGCCGAGGTGACAACCGTGACATCCCTTCCCATTCACTGCCGAGCGTATGACGCTGTTGTGTATAGTGATGTCGCGTCGTTATGGTGTATGGTACTGTGTACTGTGTACTGTGTACTGTGTACTCTGTGTACTGGTCACTATGTAGGTGATTCAGGGTAATACAAATGTATGTAATAATATCACCGCTTATAATTAATCGAATCATCAAATCGGTTTTTCACTAGCTATAGATGACCTACCCCACACTGCATACTAGTATTAAGATCAGCCTTGCTCTTGCTCTTTCTTCTAACTTTTGCGATCCCATTCAGCTCAATTGTTTCTGGTCTTCAAATACACATTGATACCTCTCAAAGTCGAATAATACCATCCAACGTACTCGTGCTCGCTCGCTCGCTCGTCACTAAACCGTCGCTGCAGCTCCTGTCGCTGTCTCATACTCGCCAGCGAGCGCATCACGATACCGGAGCCCCCTTTGGACGACTTCTTGCTTGCTTGTCTTCTTAGCTGCCTGACCTACTCGAGCAGATCTTCAAAGCTTCTTATCACGACCAGAAGAAGTCATAGTCAACATGGCACCCAAACTACCCGTCGCTCCGAGGCCTTTCCGGATCTTTGCCCTCCCCCTGGCCCGACTCCCTCCTCCATCATCTACCAAGCCGGCCCCATCGACTTCAGGAAGAGACTCTATAACAGCCGCTGCTGCACCGCCTACCTCACCGCTTGAGTCCGTACCCGAATCAGTGCTCAAATCCTCCTCTTCAACATCACCCTCACCCTCAGCCTCAACTGCAACCTCGACTTCAAGTACAGGATCAGGATCGGGGTCTGGGTCCGCCAAAACCCCTTTAATGCTATTCCATACCTCTCAGCCCGATCCACTCGAAGGCGCAGGCTCAAAATCTCAACAACTCGCCTCTAAGGCTCTGACCAAAGCGAGCGATACATGGTTGAAGTTGGGTCAAAAGCCTAAAGATAGTTGGACGTACTGGTTCTATGCCAAAGGGGAGAAATTGATGGATAGGATCGAATATGAAGAGTGGGCATTGAAGGCTGTCAAGGAGAATGAAGGTGTCAAGGTAGATAAGGATGGTAATATCCTCAGCGAGAAGATTGAGGTGAGCCAAGGCGGAAATTTTCTATCACTCTACTTTCGGATACAAACAGTGTCGACAGAAACTCAGGAATCTCCAGTTGTCCTTGCACTGCTCAATGCCCATGGCCATGTCCGTTCACCAATGGCCTCAAATATGAGCTTGTTTTGGTGCGGACCTGAAACTTGAGCTGACCATGCTATCTATGGCATCTTGCAGATTCCCCTCCTTCGCCCCGCGCTCAGCGATACCTCCCTCCCACCTTTGATCCCCAAATTGCATAGACTGTTGATTCACAGAATACCGTACCATCGAAAGATGATGTGGAGATCACTCATCTTGTGAGTGACAGGCTCGTCGACCCTTCCCTTTTGCAATCCTCTTCTCATTCAGCTCCGGCGATCCCCTTTGCGAAGGAGGGTCTGCAGTTCCAGCCATTGTTTTGATCAGAGAATCAACTTAGCAATTGCACTATAGCTGACGTACCTTCTCATGTGCTCGCAGCACCCCCGTCACGTGGCCGTTCGCCATCATTCCTGTCATCCCCAACTTCCCCTTCTTCTACGTCCTATGGCGTGCTTGGTCCCACTACAAAGCCTGGAGAGGTGCCTTGTACCTCGAGATCCTGCTGAAGAACGGGCTGATAGTAGAGAAAGAGGACAAGCAGCTCACCGAGATCTACGCTAAGAAGGCCGTATCGTCGTTGGAGGAAGGAGGCGAGAACAGGGCTCCGGATGAGACTACCTCCAAAGCGGAGGACGGAAGCGCGGTGAAGCTTGGCTCGCTCGGTACTGGTGTTGCTGCTTCAAGCTCGGAGCCGACTGCGTCATCTGATTCGAAGAACCTCACTCCTCAAGCTAAGGGCGAGACTGTCGGATCACCAGACGGTACCGCCACCCCCTCATCTATGGTCCATCAGTCTTCTTCATCTTCTACTTCATCATCGTCATCGTCATCAACTGCTTCATCATCATCAAGCGAGAACGAGAAGAAGACGAGCACCGCCAAAACCGGCACGATCGAGCAACCTTTCCCTGCTCCCGCCCCGGGCCCAATCACTTCCAAAGCGCACCACAAGTCGTTATTGTTATCGCCGAGCCATATCCCGCTTTTGGCCAAGACGTTCAACCTTAGGCCGAATGAGATCGTCGATATCACTCGTGCGCTGGAACAGGCTGATTTCAGAGCTAGAAAGAGCGATAAAGAGAAGGCTGAGAAAGAGCAGCAAGAGGGTCAAGGTGGTGATGGGAAGGGGCAAAGCGGCACCGGCGCCGGCGAGGAGGGAAAGGGCACAGAATGGAGGGGTAATCTGCACAGGTAGATTCTCACTGTCAAGGCCGAGGCTGTAGGTTTCGGTCATGAGTGAAGATATATATCATTGGGTCATATGAGCGAGAGAATTGGCCGGTCTGACCAGACATACGATGTGTGTAATAGAAAGATTAGAAAGGGATGATTTTGGAGGAGGAGTATAACATTACCATCCTGCCTGCCATTGACCGTGGTTGGGCCGGTCATAGATACGTGGGTAGGATCGCAATCGCATGGGAACCGGGAACACAAGTACACGGCATTCATTGACATAGTCTCTCAAGTCTAGACAATAAAAGCATATATATCAACTACAAGTCATGTAATGTATCACTTTTCACATAGCTATATCTATATATATCGCTGCATTTTCAATTCGCAAGCGCAGATGAAGAGGAGGAGGATTGCCTTCGTTTCGTTTCATTTAGGAGCGCAGCGCAGTACCGTAGTGTAGCAGCGCAATTCCAGTTTTTTGGCCTGCTCAACTCTGGCTACCGAGACTTGTCTTTCGATTCTGGGGAGCCGGTACTTGCTTGATTTTGGTGTCGATTGATTAACAAGAGTCAAAGAAACGTCTCTTTGATCGTTTGCGCTGCTTGCTGCTGAGACTTTGTGTGGAATCGAAGCGGCGGGCGGTCCGTCGGGGTTGGGGGGTTTTCACGTTTCGAGCGGTCTACGGCACTACTTAGTCCTTTTGAGGCTCATCCGTGACGCGATGTATCCCATCCCGGTCACTGATACTGTCCGTTGCTCAATCCAATCATTGGCATTTCAGCGCCTCAGTTTCATATTCGTACATACATGTGCAGTTACTTCCAGAATCTATTCGAACAATGTCCACAAGCAAGCAAGCAAGCAAGCGTTACTCAACAACCGTCATCGTGCTGTTTATCGCACCCTTACCTATCACTTCCGCTTTAGCTCCAGCTTCACCTCTATACAGCATTCAAATCTATGTTCTAAAGCGTTCTATGATATCCTGTCTAAGATGAAAATCAAAACAATCCCATGCCCAACACGATTCCGACAAGTCCCATAACAGCACCGCCCAGTACCGACCATCCTCCAGCCACGTTTCTCGTTCTCAGAGAAGCACCAGATTCGGCTTTGGCTCCAGTGAGATTACTAGCTCCTGCTCCTGCGAACAGCTGGAAATTTCGATAATAGACGAATTGGTCTGTAGGTGAAGCCCACGAGTCGTCGTCTCCTCCGAAGAAAGTCGAAAAGAATAGACCGCCCACTGATGAGAGGGAATCAGAGGTTCGAAGCACGAGGTTTTGGAATGTCAGAGCGGGGACACCGTTGTACCAGAGCCTGTACGAAAAGAACACGCGATGGTCAGCTTTGCTAATAAGTCTGCCTTGTTCCAATGAGATAGTTGCCAGGTATTTGAGTGCGCCTTGAGGCTAGACTTAGCTTAGGAAGGCATGAAAGATCAGAAGCAGCAAGCAAAGAAAAGACAATACTCACTCTACAATACCGTTGGCAGTTCCGACCTCGTTCAAAACTACGAGTAGCTGGATAGTCTGCCACTGTCCAGTGACGAAGGAGAACGACCCTCTAGCCAGTGAAGTACCGTAGTCTGAGTTGCACGTGATCTGGGATTGCGAGCAGAAACCTTTCTGAGACGTGGGGATGTACGCATAGACTAGATTAGAAGAACAGAGATGATACTGCGTCAGCCTACATGCCTATGCAGGTCGTATGAGGAGGAGAAGGTGGATTGATTCGAGCTGATTGGCTTGACTGAGCAGAGCTGTCTTGAGCCGCCGATTGCTCGAATAGTCGAGAATGACGAGTTGACGAAGAGAGACAGGAGTTGATGGCCTGAATTGCGATAAATGATGATAATGTTGTAGCTCACCTTCACCGGCACCTCCAGATCGCCACATCAGTCTGGTACTGAAACAGCCCTTGCCATCCGTCTCATTACCGCCTGAACATCCACGAGCGTCAGGACCGCCTCGAAGACCGGGAAGTTTGCCTCCTTGGTTCCAGCTATATAAGGGAGGCAGGAGGCAGGAGGGAGTCAGCAAATGCTTGCGCTATGCAAACTTTCTCGAGAGCACGACACATGATCAGTGTCCTGATCTTGTCTCAGAGGGGTGGGGATATAATCGCCGGGGGCTGGATGTTGACGTGTCTAGCTGCCACATCAGTGTGGGATGATTCACTCACCCATAACCAACGGGGAACCAGACATCATAGCTCAACATCATCCTCTCATATTGCCCATCGGTAGTAGCATTGCCTGCGGTAGACGCTACGCTCGCACCAGTCCCATTCAAAGGCGAAGAATAGAACTGTGTACCACCCGTCTTCTTCGAATACGATCCCTTGGGGTACTCGATTCGCAATACGGGAGGTTCGCCGCCCAGGTTGGTGGATGCGGGGGAAGAAACTGAAGTTGCTGTTGCCGATGAGGTGGCATCTGAGGCAGAGGCAGAGGCGGAGGCAGTGGATGAGTGGGAGGAGTGTTTGCTCTTCGAGGTCGATGTTGAGGATTCTTGTCGCCGTACGAGTGTCGAAGTGGATGTAGATGGGTCGGGAGAGAATACGCTACAACAAACGAAATTTGTAAGCACATGGCCACAATGTGTGGAGTAGCCTATACGTATCTTGTGCAGTTGCTCATGCAGAGTTGCGCACGGACCGAATGGTCGCGCCGCACAGTGAACAATGGATCAAGCGAAGTCAACGGATGCACTCACACATTCGATTGACCCCAATCAAGTCGCTTGGCATTGATAGTCCACTCCTTGAGGATCCAGCTACTCGCGTCAGCCGAATTTAACGTCTCATCAGGCTCGGTAAAGTTGAATGAAGCAGCTGTGAGTCCGTAAGATTGGACGATCGAGTCGACCGATACAGCGTTGGCGATAGGTGAGATTGCTAATAACGCTGAGAGGACGAGTGGAGCGATGGGTGACATTGTGGGTGGTGGCAACGTAAGCCGATGAGCGGTTGTATTGACTACAGTAATCCGTTCAGATATCCGTCGAAATGTCTGTCTATGGTGAGGTACCCTGTTATTCGAGATGAGGTGAAGAAGAAGAGGCGCTGTGGAAAGCAAAGAATCTGATGGAGAGATTATATAGCAAAGAGGATCGTGACGCAGAGTGAAAAGGCGATGATCGATGATCTGTAATGTCGAGATGAATGAGAATGAATGGTCCGAAAGATGGTAAAAATCAGAGTGGGGCGATGCGAAATCTATTTATGATACCCAAAGGAATGTGGTGCCGATATCTATGGATAACAATGGTTTCGAGATGTGTGGAATCTATTCTTGTTCGTTACAATCGTCTAAAGGCTAAGTGATGCAGGTGATGTTGATCCAATCCAATCGTTTACAGCAGTATGAGTACTGTAGTTGGTTATACGATGTTTTCGGAAGACGGACGATATGGGTTACTGGGTTACTGGGTTACCGTAATCAATAAAGGAACCAACCACTCAAGCACCGACGACGACCACCGTGGATCAGGGACAGGGACGGCAAAGGTAGCGGCGCGATGAGAGGAAGCTTTTTTTTTTTTTTCCAAGTTGCAGTTAGAGTGGGGCCAAGAGCACCCAGTTAGTTGAATGGTTGAATCAAGGTAAGGTCGGGTTTTGAGTTTGTTGTTTGGTTTTCGTTAACTTTTCAGGGTTTGACCCTTTGACTCCTTAGTTCCCCCTTGGTTAACTTTGGATCCGGCGACGCGTGTTAGGTCGTATTATTCGTTCGTATACAGCAGGTGGGATTCGTATGTGCTGTTGTTGTTACAGCTATTGCGGATGATCGACGGCGGAGGTAAGTGACAACTTGTAAAAGACCAATCGATGGATGTGTCACTTTCCTTCGCAATGTAAGTTACTAAGTATAACAGCTGCAGCTGTATATCCAGTTGGATAGGTGATAGAGAGCGATGCTACTTTGCGGCAGCTCAAGGTCAGTTAAAAATAAGATCTGTTTGCTCATGTCATGCAAGCAGGGCAGCAGGGCGATCACAATCTGGCGGGGAGGATCAAAAGTGTCTGACACTGTCTACACAGCCTCTCTATTGCCGGATTGAAGATGTCGCACCTGTACAACAGCACATCATCATCCTGCACACTTTTATGGTGCATGTGCTTTCTGATCTAGCTCGCAATAATTGCTTTGAGCTTGGCTCGCTTGCTCTTTTCTGTGGCTGAAAACCGCATCCCATTTTACACGTCGTGGCTTGTGCTGTGCAAGCTCGTACATGTTCAGACGACCACGCAGTTGCCACATGCATGCATCGTGAAGTGTATTGGCGGTGGTGGCCACTAGGAACTGGCGCTCGAACCCGAACCCAATGCGAGGAATGAGGGGATTTAGCGGTGCCCCGCGTAGTCATGGCATGGCACGAAGAAGCGAGGTTGAGAGAACTACATCATCCATCAGTGCAACGAAACAGTTAGTAGTAGATCAGTCAGTCTCAGACTTACAACCTTATATAAAGACCACGACAAAGTGATGGATGGTCAAAGGATTGTCACGCCGCCACCTGCAGTACAACCTACATCAACCACAAGTGAGTATCTCTCCTCTCCTCTTTGCTTACTTTCATCTTCACCATTCATACCTCTCAAGCACGCATACAGTCATCCATCCAGCAATCATGGACTCGCCGACAGCCAACTTGATCCCCGCTGATCAGAAAGCTGAAAATAATCCTAATCTGGCCGTTCAACAACCTGATTCACCTACTGTAGCTCACGACAAACGCCAAGTCACCCTTTCCCTGCCAGTCATCTTCTCCGTCATCTTGGCATCAGTCGCCGCTGCACTCTACTTTATCTCTTCCGCTGGATATCTACCTTCTCCATTCATACCTTTCGTTGGTAGTACAGACAAGATGGACGGTGGTAAACGAATGGTTGGATACTTTGTACGTGATCAGCTCTCTCCTTGGCTACCGGCTACTTTTAGAAGTATCCTCTTGGCTTCTCGTGCCTACGGTCTTCCATGGTCGGATCCCGCTGACTTGGTGATACTCGCTTCTACAGGTCAATTGGTCAGTTGTTTGTAACGGAGTTATGATGGCACGAGCGGACGACTGATGCCATCTGCACCTTGACACTACAGGGGTATCTACGCTCGACAGTTCCCTCCCCAGAAGATCCCGGAACAGCACCTCACGCACATCAATTACGCATTTGCCAACGTCAATCGAGAGACCGGTGAAGTCGTGCTTAGCGACCCTTGGGCAGACACAGACGTGAGTAGCTTTCTCTCACAACAAGCCTACCTGCAGCTGTCTGAACGTGACTGCTTTCATCACAGATTGCCCAGCTTATGTTTTGCGCTTCTCCAGATCCACTATGATGGCGATAGATGGGATGAACCTGGCAGGAACTTATACGGGTGCTTCAAGGCTATCTACAAGCTCAAGCAGAGGAACCGGTAAGCTGTACACTGGTTATTGGTTTTCAACACCGATAGCTGATCATAAACTTCCATTTAGAAACTTGAAAGTCTTGCTCTCTATCGGCGGATGGACATACTCACCTGTAAGCTCTGAGGTATCCACTCTTATGCTGGCACGAAGCTTACGCCGTCGATAGAACTTTGCTGGTATCATTCACGGACACTGGAGGGCGAACTTTGTCAAGTCTGCTGTCAAGCTCGTTGAGGATGTTGGATTGGACGGGTGAGCTGGAGCTCTGCAGTGACGGCTCGTTGTCTTTGCGCATCACTCAAGCTGACTTGTATATCCATGTACTTGGAACAGTCTTGACGTAAGCTAACTACTTCAACGAAGCTGTATCCTGCTTTGGACCATATCCCGTATTGCCAAATTGTTAATCTGCTTGACTGATCCACTGCACTCTCACAGATCGACTACGAGTATCCCAAGACAGCTGACGAAGCGAACGCCTATGTCGGCCTACTAGCTGAATTGAGGAGAGGCCTCGAAGAGCTTGGTCACAGCAAAGGTCGTCAGCCGGGTCAATATCAGCTTACTGTTGCTGCACCATGTGGGATGGATAATATGAAGATTCTCCGAGCCAAGGATATGGATGCTGTGAGTGAATGACTACAGCTGGCTAGAACATGGCTCAATGATCCAGCTGATCATGTATCCTTGCACAGTCGATCGATTTCTGGAACCTGATGGTGAGCTCTTGATGCTGTCCCCCTTGTCTCCATTACCCATTGCTGACGAAAAGGTCTTCGCAGGCGTACGATGTGAGTCAGCCCAGCGATGATCGTTCAAATTGAGCTCCCAATTGACTCGTTGCGTAGTTCGCGGGCAGCTGGGACGCCGTCGCTGGACATCAGGCGAATTTGTATGCAGACAACCCAGAGGCAAACTCTGTCGACAAGGCAGTCCGATTCTACACGCTTCAGGGCATTCACCCTAGCAAGCTGGTCGTTGGTGAGCTTCCCCAAATGACTTCAAAGTGTCAGCATTGAAGCTCACATTTGCACTTGTGGATTAGGAATGCCTGTGTATGGCCGTGCTTTCGCGAATACTAATGGCATTGGACAACCGTACAATGGTGAGTATGCTCAGCTGTCGGACAGCGAGAAGATATCGGCTGACACCTTCGTATCGTACAGGTGTTGGCGAAGGCTCTTGGGAAGCGGGCATGTGGGACTATAAAGCTCTTCCTCAGCCTGGCGCCCAGGTGTTCAACGATCCCCGACTTGGCGCTTCGTACAGCTATGACCCGTGAGCTGCTATTTTCCCGGCTGAAGCTTGAGGTGGCCTTACTGATTTTCCTCCGACACCACCGTTCTCAGCCAAAAGCGTCTCTTGATCAGTTACGACACCCAGCCAATCGTCACTCAAAAGGCGCGATACATCAATGACCACGGTCTTGGCGGTGCAATGTTCTGGGAGCTTGATGCTGATAAACCGGAAGAGACCGGTGGGAACCTGGTTAGAACAGTCAAAGAGCAATTTGGAAGGCTGGAGCACCACCAGAATGAGCTTGGCTATCCTCACAGCAGTGAGTTCGGAAAATGCGCCGATGTCGACTTTCTTGACACTGTATAGGGAGGACCGCTGACGCTCCAATCTGCAGAGTACGACAATCTGAGGCACGGTATGCCTCATCATTGAGCGATCGAATAAGCATCTGCCCGTTATTTGTTTGGAGGGAGGAAAGGCATCCGATGTTAGATGCTGATGTTGTGGAGAGCGTTCACGAAGAGTCTTGTATATAACCCAGCATTAAGCTATTCCCGATGATTCTGCCTTTTCAATGGGCCTATGTCAGACCATGTCATGTCTTTCTCGCTTTTCTGACAAGTCAGAACAGGCAGTAAGGTTATCTGTCGAAAGCCAGGCAGGGTCGATTCTCCGTCGGAAGCGGCCCGTATCTGCGTAGGGTGGTATACCTATCTCGAAGAAAGTCGCGTCAACGTCAATGTAGTAACCTGCGCCAGTAATGTTCGTCTCGCCGCTTCATTCTGGGTATGCGTTATTACTTATTCTTAGATATACGACGAGATCACTTGTGATACTTTTCATCCTCGCCTAGTGAGAGTCATGTGAGACGCCTCCCTCACAAGCTCAAGCAGTATCTTGATAGCCCATCTACTTCGACTGGAGCGAGACATATGCCGCGACGTGATACCAGTGTAACGAAACGAAACAGAACAGGATAAAATACAACGAGATGGTCCATCGGATATTCCTTCCGCCGCCTAATGATCTCCTGTCACCTCTTCTCCTTGTCCAACCCAACCATCCCCGACCTTCAACAACGAAATACGATGTTCCTTCCTCCGTCACCTTCACCAAGCTGGACTTTCACAAGCTTGATCCCCCAACATCCTACATTCCAGGATTCGGCCTCGGGTCGCAATCCTTACCCTTGATTGAACGAGTCAATCTGAGTTTGAGGGATAGGACATGGATCGATTTCAGTCAGGGCGGAATGGATAGTCTCGAACGAAGTACAGTATCTGTACCTGAACCTGATTTCGGTAAGAGTGTGTCTGCAGTTGACGATGGAGGTGTCTCTGCGATTGCGGACATCACGAACGATCGGCATGATTTGGACTCTAAGAGCAGGGATCAGAGCCGGGCGACTAAAAGGACGATACCGGACGGTATCGTCAGGGCTGCCGTTGCTAAGGATGTAGAGATGGGGATGCAGGGTGAAGAGCTAGAAGTGAGCGACCAGAACATGATGGCTGTGTCTCAGGAGGATCGGCAAGAGAAGGGGGTCGTGAGGGAGTCACGCCGCGATGATACAACCACAACCACAATCATGGGTATGACCACGACCGACATCGATATCAGCGTGAACGATGATCGAGATAAGAGCGAATATTCTGCTTTCATTGCACGGAAGCGCAAGGACGATGCATCTCGGAATACGTCCAGAAGGAAATCTAGACGTCTCACGCGGCAGTCAGGTGAGCCCCCCCCCCTCCTCCTCCCCCTCATGACGAGCTCTAGAGGCTATATTCTTGTGGATGTCTGCTAATTGGTCTTGCATCCTTGACAATTCGCGATGTCCCGCTGCAGCCTCTTTCCTATCAGCTTTACCACACCTCGAACCCTCTCCATCTCCCAATTCACCCTCGCAGCCCTCACAATCACAATCTCAATCACAATCATCTTTCGATTCACTCGACACAACCACAAACTCCATGCCATCGCAATTAGCTACCAATCCAGGCAATACGAGCGTCTCGAACTTCCCTCGATGGTCGATCCCACTCCACAAGCTAGTCAGCCTCCAATCCATCTTATCGACAACCCCTGCATATCGCTCAGGCTTAGGTCATGGAGGTCCTGGCGGGGGTGGCGGGGGCGGAAAGCTATATACGCTTATAGCGTGTGTGATCTCCACTGATCCCGTTGTGCAGAGACAGCGTAAAGAGGAGAAAGCGCGAGGAGGTGAAGGAACCCTTTGGATTGGGAAATGGATGATCACTGCTCCTCCCACCTCGGCAGCACAAAATGTAGGACACGCAGGACAGAGCGAAGTTACCACTTCTGTCAGGCTCTGGGATAATCTAGCGCGAGAATGGGGTGAGAAAGTCCGCAGGGGGGACGTGGTTTTACTTGAGAGTGGGTATTACTGTAGCCTATCTTTCGCCCCTCACCCTGCGCATGCTTTCAAGTCGCAGCTTTTACTCTACCGTGAAGCTGCACCGTGTGTCGTGCACTTTGTGACATTCATCTTAGGGTGAACTATCGATGCTGATGGACAGCTCTGTGTCACGAGCACAGATATAGAATACAAGCCTACAACACCGAAAGAGCCCGCCCACCTATCTGTATCTGCGCACCATTCACCCAAAATAACAATCCTCTATCGAACCTTACCTCGTTATCAACCGACCACGAATGACTATATCTACAGCCCGCCACCCAACCCAAGACTGGGCATGACTCGTTCCACTTCCAAGCCACAAGCTTTTGCGAGCAAATACACAAGCACACGTACGATGTCACGAGAAGACCGGGCGTTGAGGCCTGATTTGAGGGTTGGAAGGAGTGATGCGGGTGTTAAGAGGGTTGAAGGGGTTGTTAGGTGGTTCGCTGAGTGGATAGGCGGTGAAGGACCCACATGATACATGGGTAGAGCGCAGAGCGCAGAGTGCAGAGTGCAGAGCTCAAGAATGGACAATCCGGATCCATCGACCATTGCAATCTCGATCCCTCACTCGACATCAAAAGAATCTAGAACACACCAGAAGGGCTGCTGGAAAGTCAAATAACGAACCAATCCCAGGATGTCTCAAGGGCAGAGATGGCCCTTCTACTCGATTCAGCCCTCGGTGAGGCCACGATCGTCGCATTCGTCGCATACGGCGCACGCTACATGTCCGCCTCTCAGCCGCCTATGCAGCTCGCCCAGCCTTCGCCTACATGGAAACCCTCGCGTCTTCAGTCCAGTCATCCGGGTCACACAGAGCACCCACCACCTAGCTGATGCGCATCGACCAAGGCGTCAAGGTTAATCCGCCTCATGTGACGGTGACCGTGACTGATCGCGCGACGAGACGTTCATTCAGCATTCGTGGACGTGAAGATGTTCCTCTTCTTAACAATCTCCAGATCGAGACATGCAGTATTTGTGCAACCTACAAGATAAACTACTACCCAGTATTATACAGTATTTTGCTTCGTACGTACAGTCAAGATATGCAGATTGACAGGCTGCGCCGCCTTGTAGGAAATTGAAATTGAATTGTGGTCATATCATGGATTCCTTAAGACGAGTACTCCGAGCAGCAAAGATGCATAAGATGCATCAGATACTGGACGTTACATCATCGTCGTAATGAGCTACATACATTGTGTACATACATCCGACACATGATCCGATTCATACCATCAAAGCCCAGCCCCCCTTCTTCGTAGCTTTCCCAGAATGATCGCTAGTACACATACAGTTACTATAAATGCCGCTTAATCCCTGATTATTTTACTGACTTTGATACTTGACTTCTTACGATTTTGCAGCCCTCGACCTACTACAGTCTCCTTCGCCCTTCTCAGCGTGTTTGATAATGCTTCCTTCGCTTTCATTTCTCCACCATATGATACAATCATACAGTATTATTTACACCTAATCTCAACATAGTCTCCAAAGGGCTGGCTGACCTTAACCTACAAGACCCCTAGCACGCTTGTTCTCCCTTTCCTCCATCTGCGCGCCACTGACATTGCCCCCGCCATCATTCCCGTTGATAGGTATCAGACCGATTCCAGAGAGGGTCATGACAGGTTGGCCAGCAACCTGCTGTCCACCAGTCGCCGCTCCGAAGTTCAGCGTTTGTCCTTGGGCTTGAATTTGCGTGGCATCACCATTGGCAGTGCCATTCCAACCGTCCTCGTTCATGGTTTCCAACGACCTCTTTCGGAATGAGGATGACGACGCGGACATTGGTATTGCACTTGGGTCACCAGCGCCGAAGATGACGCTGGTTCCTATGGCGCCGGTGGACAAGGACGAAGCATCTGGCATCATTCCCGTTGCAAGGAATTGCTGTAAAGCGAGTATCCCCGTAAATCACGGATAACAATTAGCACTGATCGAGTGGTGATATTGACGCGCCTGTGAAGGCGACGCGTGGAGACCTTACTCACCTGCAGGACCAATTGATAAGTCTCGTCGCTCCAGCCACTACCTGCCAGCGGGTTCCGAATGTAAACTCCATTTGCTTCGCCTTCGCCTTCGCCCTCGACCTCTTCCCCATTGGTGTTCGCGCTGGGACCCATGATCAAGCCGGCATTCTGGCCTTGCAAGCTAGCCGCGCTGACAGCCAGAGCTTCCTGCACATGCTGGTCGGACAGAGGTGGTACACCTACGGAAACAGGTATGATCCTTTCGTAGATCTGGGCCTGTCGAAGGTGGATCAGATGTTTGTCGAGGATGCAGAAGAGACCGTGCTTGGTAAACGGTTTGGCCAAGATATCGTTCATTCCAGACTGGAAGTACGAGTCGACGTCCTCTGCAACAGAAAAAACAATTACAGTCAGTTCATGCATCGAATGAATGTTTGTATTCCGGGTGACTCACGGGGTTGAGCATTCGAGGTCATTGAAATGATAGGAGTGTAGTTGTCAAATTGTCGGATCAGGGAAGTGGCCTTTCGACTATAGGAGATATTTCGGATATCAGTGATGTACTTCCAGATCCATAGATACAGTATCACTTTGCAGATTCAGAACACTCACCCGTCCATGTTTGGCCCAAAGAAGATATCCATCAGAACCAGATCGTATTTCGTCCGGTTCATCTTTTCCACGGCACCTTGAGCATTCTCGACAGTTTCCGTGGTACATCCGAATTTTTCCAAGAATTTGCTTGACAGCTGTCTGTACACCAGATCATCCTCGACCACGAGGATCCGGGGAGTCTGCGCCCAGTGAGGTTTGAAAGTTGTCGTTCGTCGTGACCTTGTACTCCCCGTGCCGTTTGACGTGGATCGCGAGCCGCTCGTGACAGCTGATACGGCGGACTTGCCCTTGATATCGCCCACTTCGGCTGTCTCTGGTCCTCCAGGTGGCGGCGCAACGAGGGGCTCGAATGGGTTCGGTGGTTGCAGTACAGGTTGGGTTGTAGCCGCTGAGATGGGCGCAGCAGCTGCAGTGGCATCAATAGGTTCTTGTTCGGGGATAGTCTCCAAACCGTTCGCTTCGCGATTGCCGTTTGCATCGACGACAAGAGGTGCTTGACCCGGTTCTTCGGTAAATCGCGGAGTGGAGCTCCCGCTTAGAACATCGTACATCAACCTCAAGGCTGCACCATCACTGGACTTGCGGTGATACATTGGTATAGGGGCCGTCGTACCCTCAGTCAACCATGCCGGGGTCTCGACGAACATTGGAGTCATTCCCAATGGCTCTCCGTTGTACAGAGTCGGCATTTCGGACAATTCGATGATGTCTTCGCCTTTTTCCTGCCCTTGTGGTTGAGCTGGAACTGAAGGTTGTGCCTGAGCAGACATCGGACCAGGCGCAGGCATAGCCATATTGGTATGTACAGAAGGTTGAGCGACGGCCGAAGGTGCAGCGAGTGGAGGCTGTGCTGAAAGCCCAGTAGCCGGGACTTGTACGGGTACAGATGCAGAAACAGGTTGAACACCGGCAAGCCGACTTGAAGCGCCAGAGATTGACCGCCTCCCGGTGACAGGTGGCAGAGCGCTACCGCCGGGCCCGCTGAAACTGCCTCTGCTCCCCGTACCATCTGTCCGAGGAGATGTCTGAGTCAATGTCGGTGCGTTGCTGTAGGCTGACTGAAAGCCAGGAGGGAGGTATTGGGAAGGCAGCTGGGATGCAGGTCCGGCAGAAAAAGGCCCATTTGAAGCTGTAGGAGTATAGCTGGCAGGATTGGGTGACGCAGCCTGTGCGACCTGGTCGAAAGATCTCAGAAGTTGCAGCATTCGCGGGGAGTAGTTGCTATCGCTCAATGGTGATCCCGTGGTTTCTATAAGAGAGGTGGATTAGCATATTGACACCAGTCGAGCCACTGGTTACTCACCCTTCTCATTGGCAGCAAGGTGACCGACCATGTCTCTTAGAAGAGTCATCATGCCTGATTCCCTGCCTCGAGCTTCCCTGACTTCACTCAGTGCTCTTTCAAGCTTGCCTTCCAATGTCACAATCCTGTTCTCCATGACATTCAGCCGGCTCGAGTCTTCAGCGGTGAGTCCACCTGCTTTGGGAGACGTGTCTTCGTTATCACCACCAGGACCTTTCCGTGGTGCTACGGCTTTCCTCTAATTATCCGAAACATTAGTGAACATTAAACGTATGATGTCTGGGGATGAGATGGGCTCACTTTGATGTTTTCCAGGTCCGACTTTCCTCCTGCTACAAAGCTCGGATGTTGGAACTCCCAGACCTGTGAAAGGGGTTAGCCTGGATGTTTTTTGTCAAATAGAAGGAAGATGCGAACATACATTTTCCCTAATCGTGCCCGTTTCTTCATCGACGTGCTTGATCTGTGAGTGCGCTGGAAGTGAGTATGCGCCTGAATGAGAGAGGCCTAGACTGATGACGCACCTTGGAGAATCCATATTTGTTAAGCTGTCTCACAAAACTGGAGAAGTTGGAGTGTCTGAATGTTTGTGGCCTAGTTTCAAGCATGATCAGTCCAAAGAAAACGTCTTGAGATCCAGGGCGGAGATTCGGGCACTCACAAGACCTTGGTTGTGAAGTCGTTCATGTCCCATACGACAAAACTCGATCCGCCTCTACCCCAGCCAACCGAGCCTCTAGGAGCGCCTTCACCTCTGGGCTGTCCAGGTGGTTTCCCCTTTCCAAACGCTGCACTTTCTTCTTCCAGCATCTTATACAGCTTCTTGATGAATTCCGATGGGCCTTGCTGACCACCGTTGCCCCCGGCCCCACCTTTTTCACCACTGCCCGCCCCGCCGCCTGCATTCGGTGGTCCGCCGCTGTCCCCAGGAGGGATATCAGGTTTCTGATCGAATGAACTGGAGACGCTGACTGGAATACTGGTCGTGGGCCGGCTTGAGTTGATAGGAGTCGTTAAGGGTGCTCCGGCTGTTCCTGGACGACTGGTAGTGCCTGATACCAAATCTTCAAGCTTGACGCTTCCTCGACTTGAAGGTGCACCTGGATGCACGGATGACCAGCCAGCGGGATGTATAGGCGGAGGCTGCTGTTGTTGTTGTTGTTGTTGGCGAGGGGGAGGCTGTTGCGAGGGTGATGATCGCAATGGCTGAGCATACGCCTGATATGGGTCATTGGTTCTCGACGGACCAGCGGCAGCGTTGTGATAACCACTCATCCCTTGCCCAGGTGGACCAGGTCCAGACGGAACTCCAGGACCGTTCCAACCTCCACTCATACTCTGAGGATGTCTCTCGAAGGGGTAGATGTTTGGGTCGGCTTGGTAAGCTGGACCTCCAAGGGGTGGTAGCCCTCCTTGGTGCATGACAGGAGGAAGCGATACAGGATTGCTTCCGGGTGGGTTACCATAATATCCCCCTGGCTGAGGTGGTAGTTGATGCGGATATGGTGGTCCGGAGGGTATCCTGGACATGTTGAAACGAAGCTCTTCAGCTCGCGAGGCCAGTCCGGAGTTGAGAGATTGATCAGATCAGTGTCGCAAGGGTGAAGATCTTGTGATCAGGTGGGCGGTGAGTTGCAAGGGATTGCACGAAGGACTGCTCGAGATCCAGGTCCAGTTTGCGTGAAGATAGCACGTGATGTCGAGTAGTACTGCAGCTTCGATTGCTCAAGGTTGAATTCTACTTAGATCGTTAGTCGAATGAGGAGCACAAGATCGTAGGATCGATTGCACCAAGGCCAAGAACGACTTGAAGAAAGGCGAATTGCAAGTAGTCAGACACAAGCGATTAGAGCTTGAGCTTGAGCTTGATCAGCCCGCGGCGAGTGTTCGGAAGATAAGATTGGATCGCCACCCCGATGTTATAAAGTGGTGGTTGCAATGCGATGAGATGAGATGCTAAGATTGGACTGGATGGTTCGGGGACAGAAGAAGAAGGCTAACTTGAATGAAAGCCAAAGTGGGGAGTGAAGAAAGGAGGTGAGAAGGATGGGATGAATTGGCATGCATGGTTGTGTACAATTGTACAAGTGCATGATGCTATGCGATGCGTGTAGCTGCTAAGCTGCTACTGTATTTGATTCCGCCGTGGCCACAGCTCTTGGTCCCTGAACCATACCTATTCTATGCTACGCGAGGCCTGCCTGGCAATTTCTGGATACAGCTGCAGCAGTCCCCTTTTTACCAGACTCGCACATCCGCTCAAAACGGCGCATCTATCCAAAAGGCTGATACGCCCATCCAATATCAGCTTGGCTGCATGTATATATGCGTGAGTCTCACGCAAATCGAGTTTGTACGTTGCGGGCCGGTTCTTTCGTGAGGCGCTCGTCGCCACCTGTGTCATCGCTTACATTAATTTTACCAGCAGTGCAGCCAGTGCAGCCAGGTACACACGCTAGGTCCCATACGCGCTGCGGACGAAAAAGCTTAATGAAGATGACGTAAAATATAATATATCGATGTGGCACTCTTCCCATACCAAATCTTTCAGCTTATATGTTTGGAACATGCAATACCCTTCTCACTTGTGGGTCCACGACGTAGTCTCTGCATGTATACCTTCACCTGTGTATGGAAACTGACCTCAGGTAACAGCGACCCAGCTTAGAGATCCTTTGACACCTTTGTACAACAACCCATAAAAACCCATAAAAAGAGGGAGGACCGTCAAATCGAAGCGGCCAATCATGGTCAGCTGCACCCACGAGTAGATGAACTGATGAGCCCGTCCACTTCTGACGAATTCATATTGGCGCTCATTGACTGACTCCTGAGCATCCTGGCACGCTCTATGAGATGAGGGCCAGTGACTGTATCGACTTGGAAGGAGAGACTTGGATCGCTGGGCGCACTGCATGCACGTCTGAGGAACGCCGGTCATTTCCGGTGTCGCGTACGAGACTCCGGATATGTACAAGAACCAGGGTGTCACGTATTGGTGGGAATGTCAGGAGAAGCATTGAGATTGATGTTGCGCTTGATGCTGTTGCGGTATCAGAGTAACCCGACAATATATTACAGGTCTGGTAAGTGAATGAAGTCAAGCGCATGTTGTGAATCTTCATGTTTTTTACAGCCATGCCCTCCTTCTTGTATTCAGTAAACGCTAGCTAGGTCGATTCTTGAGGCCCCTCAGCTCATCGTTTTCTGTCCTGCTTCCCACATCTGCTCCAAGCTATAGTTATGCCTCTCGAGGGAAAAGAAACGCACCCGTGCTTACCAGCAAGATTGGTTGAGAAGAGAGGATCTCATCACATTGCGATTAAGAAACACCGTATCCTCGGAAACACCGGTGACTCGGAAGGCCTATGTTATCGGAGTGGATCGCTCTGACCTCAAGCGTGTAAACACGCCAAGTCTCACACGGAAAGGCTGTCCGAGAAAGTGAAGTAGCCGAGAGAGCCGTGACTTCGAGCACAGTGATCGGGCAATTCGAGCGTAACACCACTCCGTCGATCTCCCATTCCACAAAACTCACTCATGATTTTGAATCACATCTTTGTTCGATGTATGACGACCAATTATATCCACTGTGGCTCATGCTAGCGGGTCTTCATGCATGAGGATGCATGGGCAAAAAGCTCAATCTTAATAGTAACGTTGATGAGCTGGATGCATCCTTAGCACGTGGTTTACACGCTTGAGCCTCGTGCGTGAGCGGGATCAGAGTGGGCTCTTAGTAGCTTGCGATTATCCGTTCCGTCCGTAAACCCCAATTACTTTCTTACACTCGCAGCGTAGCGGCAGCAGCAACGCCAGGTATTCACATCAACAAAAGTGCGATAAACCGTTTATCAACCTCCGTGTCTTAGCTCAAGTCGTTCAGTCCGAAAAATCGCCCAAAATGAGAGGCTCGAAGCAGTTGGCTACCCTTCTCCGCGCTCGAGCGACCGCTCTCCGTGAGTCCATCGAGATAGATATCCTTTTGCCTATACTACTCACGCAACAATATCAGAGCTTCCTTCCTGCTGCTGCTGCTGCCTATAGTACCCGTGCAATACCAGCGAGATAGTGTATATAGCTAATCACCGGGGGAACTTTCTTGCTGAATGTAGCTCGCCATGTACAAGTGAGGTATGCTACGACCAGCATGCGGATGCCCGCCATGTCTCCTACCATGACCGAGGGAGGTATCGCTTCTTGGAAGAAGAATGAAGGAGAGAGTTTCGCAGCTGGTGATGTTCTGCTTGAAGTGGTATGTCATCACGTTTTCTCTTGTGTCTTAGCCAATCCATCTCGTATGCTTGTACTCGTTCCTATATCGGCTGTCATATTTCTTCCCGTTCATAACCTGGCGGACTACTACTACTGAAAAAAATGGCCTGTGAGGTAGATACTGATCTTCTCCATACGCCTTCAGGAAACGGACAAGGCTACTATCGATGTTGAGGCGCAGGATGACGGTGTGATGGGCAAAATCATTGTGCGTAATCGTATGCGTATTCGAAACCTCCTTCACTCATTGCCCGTCACATACGCAAGACGACACCAAACGTATCGAACCATCGCGGTGGTTACTATGGGAATCCAAGCGTAGAGCCATCAAGCTGATAACAATTTGAATCGCTGCTTTTTGAACAGGTCGAGGCCGGTTCGAGCAAGATTCCCGTCGGTCAAGTGATTGCCGTCTTAGCCGAAGAAGGCGATGACCTCTCATCCATCGAAGTACCCAAAGACCTCGCTCCTCCAGGCGAAGCTTCGTCATCATCTTCGTCTTCGCAATCATCATCATCATCATCAGAGCCACCTAAAGAGGAGAAGAAGGCGCAGGAGCCTAAAAAGGAGGAATCAAAGTCTGAGCCTGCTGAGCAGAAATCAGCCGAGTCAGTTGTTGGACACGAGAGTGGACATGGACACAAGGAGATCAAGCATTCTCAGCCTATCTTCCCTAGTGTATCGAGATTGTGAGTTGGTCCCGACCGTTTTCTCCTGTTCCTCATGGCGAGCGAACACGGTATGGCGTATATAAATGTGCAGCCGTTCGTCGAATATCGGCCTATCCTCTCGCTGGAAATCACTGATACTTATTCCCGAGTCTAGGCTCATCGACTCATCCTTGACATCCGAGCAAATTTCCAAGCTCAAGGGAACAGGCCGACACGGCATGTTGACCAAGGGCGATGTCTTACTCGCCTTGGGCAAGATTAAGAACGCCTATGGATCTGCTGAGAAGTTGAATCTGGATATCATGGGACCTAGTGGAAAGCGAGCTAGCGAGGTGAGTACAATGGCTCAACCGTACCGCGCCATCACCCATGGAACACCTTCCGAGCCGTCTGAGGTTCCTTTCTGTCGATCTCGCACATCGCATTGAGCGGGGGAGAGAAAGAGTTTCCGCTGATACCGATTTGGGTTGATGAGCAGAACAAGGCGACTTCGCCTAGTGAGGGCGCTGCTCCGGCTAAGAAGGAAGAGCTTCTGGACGGACCTTCGCTTAGAAGATTGATCCTCCAGGGTTTGGCCAAGGCCACTGAGCCTGCCAAGCCTATTGTCGACCACAGTGAGTATGCCTTCCCATTAATACTCACTATCACCTGCTCGGCTCCATCTGCACCGCTTCTGCCCTCGTGATAGAAAATCTCTCACCGGGCCTGGCCGGGCCTTGGGTCATGACGAATATGAGGCTGATTATCTTCCTGATTATGATACCTCGATAGCTCCTACACCCCTTCCTCGATCTTCAGACGCCGAATTCGACTCCATCCTTGCCCCTTACGCCTCTCTCCTCCCGGCACCCAAACCAAGTGTGGACATCCCATCTGCTGATAAGCTGGCCGAGACCGGATCTCAAGGTGGAAAGAAGGCGGACGAGTGGGCTGGTCTGTTCTGAGCGGGTGAGTTCGCTTCGACGCTTGAACGCTCAGAACGTAACCGGACTCGGACAGGACACTGCTTGTCTAGCGGCCATAGAAATGACCGTCGCATCGCCAGCTGGCCAACGGAGATCGGTGACACAGTGGTAATATAGACGGAATGGAATGACTTCAAATATATCGCGGACCGGACCAACTCTGCATTTCATCTGATGTGTTCTGATCTATAGGCAGTGCTTCGAATTGGGTCGCTAGGGTTCTGCCGTATATGCATTTTATGATTTTGTATACGCTAAGCATATCCCCATGTCCGCCTCACACAACGCTGAGTGTGATATGTGGAACTATGTACTGTTGCTGTTGCTCGCGCCTTTGTGGTATGATGACCAAATAACATCAATCGAACCCTTTCTCTTCGTCCCATATCCATCTTATCTATTTCTTGACGTTGAAAATACTCAACAACGCGAAACAACCGTACAGCAAACCAACAGGATAAGCCACCAGGAGCCTCTGATGATCCATCCTTAACACAGCAACGAAAATCGCACTAGCCGAATGAGTGCACCATGCGATACTGACACTTGATAATAGATACCCAATAGGATGATCTATTCCGACGCCCATTCCAATTCCACCTAGCCCTACCATCGGTAAGAGGCAGTATCCCAGGACGGAGGCGGTTCGGTAGGCGTCGATGCCTTGTTCGGACATCAGATTCAGGAGGAGGTAGATGGCTGTCGTGCCGAGGAGTCCTACGCCGTAAATGTAGGAGAATTGGGGCTTGCCGGACTATGTATACATGAGCAAGAATAGGAGAGAAAGTTGTCAGCGAGCCAGCCAGATGTCCGTAGACTGCCAATAACTGTAGGCCACTTCGTATACGCGAATTGGCTGATTCGCTGATTCCATCTACTTTCGATATATCAAGGCTGGCTTGGGAGAAAGGTGCCAAGAGGACGAAGTCACACTTACCAGTAAGAGGAAGAAGGCGAACGCAAATGAGAATACTAATGGTCCGGCCAAGTCGGCGTCGTCCATGATGTTGGCGTCTACTTTTGACAGTGGGTTGAGGACTGTGAGTGATTTTTGAAGGATATGCGAGGGGTTTATGCCGAGTTCTATGTGTTAACATATCAGTCATCAGTACATCAGCATATACCCAAGCAAGAATGCGTATTGTTGGACGACCTGCACGACATTACGGTAGCAGAATGCAATGTTTGGGATTCGGTCCCCACTCACCCTCCATCAAGCTAGGTTCACCCTCAAAGCCACCCGTACCAAAAGCTTCCCACCACCTCCCTTCACCAGCCAACATCCGTCCACTAGCAGCCATATTCATATTCCCCGTCGCCCCACCGCCTACTCCTCCTATCCCGGAGGCACCAGCTCCTCCGAATCCACCCATATTTCCTTCTAACGAAGGCCTTGAGCCTGCATAGTACCCCTGATTCTGAGATCCTGATGCTTGAGCAGGGTTCGAGCCAAAGAACGCCAGTGGTTCTGACTGTCCGTAGGGAGAATAGGAGGTCGCGCCGGATTGCTGAGGGAATAGATGTGACATGTTGGCTGATCGTATTGCGATGATTTGAGCTGTATCAGCTATACAAGCAGATTAAAGAGGGGCAGCTGTCTCTACAAATGCAAGAGCCAGCTTCTGTGGGCTTTGTTGGTCGATTTGTATGGACTAGATCTGGCTGACATAGAAGACAGATAAGAGAGCTATCTTGACATTGTCTCTGTGGGACCTGTGGACAGCCTCACTCTCACTCGCGGTGACGTGCATAATGCATTAATGCATAATGCATATGCGTGCATGGGGTCGTGGGAGCCGTCGCGTGTCAAGTGCCTCGTCTATTGCGATATCGGTGTTATCCGGTGTTATCTCCTGGGTGTTGTGTTGTACGGTGAAAGGGGTCCGAATGGAGGAGGGGTGTGAGGAGTGGATTATTCCGATCTTTCCCTATAGCAGCTATTACACTTTATGCGATTAGGAGCGTTGATTATTGGCTGGAGTATCTATACTCTTCTACAGTGGCTACACTTGTCGCTCGCTGTCGTTGGTTGGCTCCTCATCATCACAACTTGCAATCCTCAAATCATTAACCATCCTCCTTCTCTCTCCCTCATCTTGCTTAAAAACCCATCCTTGTTTGACCACACCCACTCTCCGAAATGGTCGCCTCTCGTGTATTCTCAAGGGCGCTCGCTCGTCCTCCCGCCCCTCGAGTCCTCAAGCCTGTGCGTTTCCTAACTCTTGTATTTCAGACTAAACTTCCGATTTCCATTCCGATTTCTCACACTGTCGATCTCCTTCATAAACTCTCAATACTCGTTTGGGAGAATGAATTGGTGGACATTGGCGAGATGGACAGATGGATAGATGCATCGGACGCATCGTCGGGATTGTTGCTGACGTGTTTTGAGATCGGTTTGTTGTCTTGTTCTTTTCACAGGCTCTTTCTCGATCTCTCGCTGCCGTACACCCCGTCACCACTTCCGCCGCTGACCCCGTCACCAAGACTTCGGTACTTTCAAACGGTCTTTCAGTCTCCACTGAGACCATCCCCGGAGCTCAGACTTCTACCGTCGGACTTTGGATCGATGCTGGTTCTAGAGCGGATGCGCCCGGTGCTAGCGGTACAGCCCACTTCCTGGAGGTATGTAGCAATTTCCTATCTCAAACAAAGGCGTCGAGTTCAACTGATAATTGACTGGAACCTTGATTGTTTCGTTCCGTACGCCAATGTAGCACCTTGCCTTCAAGGGAACCAAGTCACGATCGCAGACTCAGCTCGAGTTGGAAGTAGAGAACCTCGGTGCCCACCTCAACGCTTACACCTCGCGAGAGCAGACCGTCTACTACGCCAAGGCATTTGACAAGGACATCCCCCAGGCCGTAGACATCTTGTCTGATATCTTGCAGAACTCAAAGCTCGAGGAGAGTGCTATCGAGAGGGAGCGAGACGTTATCTTGAGAGAACAGGAGGAGGTTGAGAAGCAGTTGGAGGAGGTCGTCTTCGACCACTTGCACGCTGTTGCCTACCAGGGTGAGTGAAATCAACAACTACCGAACTGGCAATCGAGTTGCAGACTGTCGTGGGGAAGAACGTACGTGTTGAAATGAGGCAAAAGGGAAAGTTCGACTGATGAAGAAGGCAAGAGGTCAAGAAATCGATTTGGGAAGGCGAACAGAGTTTTGTGCAAGTTTGAAGAGATGAAGTGTAGAACCATATCTGACTTTCTTGCAATGGCGTCTCAGGCTACCCGCTCGGAAACACCATCCTTGGCCCCAAGGAGCACATCAACTCCATCTCCAAGTCTGACTTGTCCGGCTACATCTCCAAAAACTACACTGCCGACCGAATGGTCCTCGTTGGTGCCGGATCGATCGAGCACGATGCTTTGGTCAAGCTCGCCGAGAAGAACCTCTCATCATTGCCCGTTTCCTCCAACCCCATCCCTCTCGGTGGACAAGCTCACCCCCCTACCGACTTCCTCGGTTCCGAGGTCCGAATCCGAGATGACACCATGAACACTCTCAACTTTGCCATCGCCGTCGAGGGTGTAGGATGGAAGTCTCCCGACTACTGGCCCATGCTTGTCATGCAATCCATCTTCGGTAACTGGGACCGATCCCTCGGTGCTTCTCCCCTCCTCTCCTCAAAGCTCTCTCACATTGTGTCGAGCAACAACCTCGCCAACTCCTACATGTCCTTCTCCACTTCTTACTCTGACACCGGTCTCTGGGGTATCTACGCTGTGACCGAGAAGTGAGTGGATCTCTCCAATATTTTCACGAGGAATTATCGGACAATCCCAAACTGAAGGCTAACGATTTCTTCTTTCGCAGCCTTATGAACGTCGATGACCTTGTACACTTCACCCTCCGAGAGTGGACCCGAATGTCTATATCACCCACCGTTGCTGAGGTTGAGCGAGCCAAGCAGCAGCTCAAGGCTTCTCTGTTGTTGGGTCTTGACGGTACCACAGCCATTGCTGAGGACGTAAGTAACGATTAATTCATTTGCACGTCAACGCACATGCTAAATTGAATTCGCATCCAACAGATCGGTCGACAATTGATCACCACCGGCAAGCGATACACGCCCAAGGAGATTGAGCGATACGTCGACTCGGTCACCCCTGCCGAGATCCAGCGAGTAGCCCAGAAGTACCTTTGGGACAAGGACATTGCCATTGCCGCTCTTGGCCGAACTGAGGGTCTCTTCGACTACAACCGAATCCGAGCCGACATGTCCTCTATGATCTACTAATCTAATCGCTCGCACGCACGCACGCACGCACGGGATAGAATAGGGATGATCGATCTTTAAGATAGAAGGAATACTTGTTTTTTATACCATAAAACTTGTTGTGTCTGGTAGGATGAGGGGGGAAGAGGGAAAGGCTCAGACAGACGGACAGAGGATGGAGCTAGACTTTTTTCCAATCAAAAAATCATATGCATCCATTCTGCTCACGGCTATTTCGCAGCGACTGTCGACGTGAATCACTCTGCGTCATGATTGACGGGGAAACAGAGATCGCGGGTGATCAATGATTCAATTGCGACCATTGGTTCAATTCGTGGCGGAGTGTTCATGTGTGATCTGATGGATAGATGTAGTACCTGTTGAGATGAAGCCTTGACAAGAAATCCGCATATATGTGCCATGCGACCCTTTTGGATATGTTATCAATTATGGAGTCGCCAAGAGCTGCTCTTGATCAGTGCGAATGAGAATGAGAATGAGAATGGAGGATAAGGCGACATGAATCTTGGCACCGAAAAGCAAAGACGGAATCAAATGGTCTACCCTACCATTTGGAGTCAAGTCACGTGTTCTCACCCAAAAGTTCGTTCGCTGCGCTTAGAGCAAGTCTCCTCCTGCAACTAAGTTATCTCTCCGCTGTCTTCAATTCTGTTTAAGCTCTTACATATCGCTCCTCACAAAACTCTACGGTCTTTCTGGCTATTTGCTATTTTCAAATATTCGATCCGACATGCCCAAAGCTAACGGGAAAAGCGCAGTCGCGTCCGCGTCCGCGGCGACTTCAGCTAAGGCTGTTCCGTCGTCAAAGAAGACTGGAGAGGGCAAGAAGGCGAAAGCTAAGGCTCAGTCAACTTCAGCTTCAACTTCGTCCTCCTCTCCAAAATTATATTCATCTTTCTTACCCATCCCTCTCATCCTTCCTTCACCAACTCCCGTAGCCTCGTCATCCTCTTCTTCCTCTTCGAATACATCAAAAGAGGCAAAACACTATATATACGTCCGACCACACACTAACTCGAATTCACATTCCACCCAAGTCAAGCGTCCCGCATCTCGATTTGGCGCCGGCTCTAATACCGAAGGGGCTATAAGTGAGGACCATCAACTACCAGAGAGAAGGACGTTGTTCGTGGTGAATCTCCCGGTGGATAGCAGTGAGAGAGATTTGAGGAGCGTGTTCAGTAAATGGGGTGTAGTGGAGTCTATTCGATTTGGAGGAAAAGAAGTTGATGTGTTGGAACAGGCTGTCAAGGGTCTTCCCGTCGAAGAGGAGGAGGAAGATGATGATTCCGACGAGGAAGATGAGGACTTCGATGAGGATGTAAACAACGAGAATGAGGATGAGGATCAGGCAGACGAGAACGACCCATACGCCAGTGCGACGTTTCAAGGCGATATACCCGTCAAGCTGTCCAAAGCGCAAAAGCGTAATATCCGTCGAAGGGGGAAAAACACCCTTCCTCCCTCGGTCCCGGACGTTATCCCTCTTCCACCTCTTGATCCAAGATCTGCACCACTCGGCGTATCAGGTATCAAATCCGCGCACATCGTCTTCCTCGATCCTGTTTCAATCACTCGTCTGATGTCTTCAACACCTACACCAGTATCTTTGCTCAAAAATTACCCTTCAGAACCAACAGGTTTGAACTACTACACCTCTCTCTATAAATCCCTCCGACCGGATTTCCTATCTGTCAAGTCATTTGCGGATTCCTCGATGGCCAGATTCGACCATTTGCACTCCTTGTTATTGACTTCACGAGCCAAGGCCCAAGGTGCTGGTGCTTTGGTAGATGAAGATGGATTCACCGTGGTTGTTCGATCGGGTAACTATGGTCGAGCGGGAGCGAGGGGTGATGCGCTCGGTATGGGCAGTAAAGGTGTCGGAGTAGCCAGTAGAGGATTCGATAAGAAGTTGAAGGACAAGAAGAAGGGTAAAGGCGCTATGGAATTGGAAGGGTTCTACAAGTTCCAAAGGACAGATAGGAAACGACAAGGTGAGTTGATATGGGAGTCCGGCTCCATTTTCCGCTACTTCGATACCTATTTTACCTCATCCATGGTTGTTTCGTCGCGCACCATTCTGGTTAGGACGTGGCTCTGGATCCGTTGAGAACCATTTGAATGTACTCAGAGCTGATATACATTTCGATCGATCCCTATTGCTTTGCAGAACTCGCCGATCTGCGAGCCAAGTTCGAATCGGACAAAGCCAAAGTGGAAGAACTCAAGAAATCGAGACGATACAAGCCTTACTAGAGCCCTTTCCCTCTCTCCCAGTATCTATTGGTGCTGTACACTGTACTGTCACTCCACTCTATGATATATGCCTTGTGCTTTCTATCTTGTTCGTATTTCACGTACAGTATGCACCAGGATCCACCAACCCACGGGTTCATATGGCATGAGGAAAATCCAATAGCAGCACCTTCCCTTACAGACGACAGTAAATGTGTCTTTCATCGGGAGCTGGCTGGCTGACTGATGCGGATTACAGGGATTCCATGGGGAACTACACCGGATCCACAAATCAATAGTTCACCGAGTTGTGCGATAACAAAGAGAGAAAGCAGAAACACACTGGTCAACAACCGCACTGTTCCGCGCATGTCCGACGCAAATACGATCAATCCTTGGCACCGTATCTGCTGTGCGGGCGGGCGAGGCGATATTGTTTCTGTTACTACAGACACTTGCACGAAGCGGGAAGAGTTCAGGAAGCAGTATAGCAGTACTCGTACATATACAGCTTGACGTTTCAGCTGCACAAGGGATCAAAGGAAGAATTTACGATGCAAGGCCACGAGAAGATAGAGGTCCTCGTTGGTTCGATGAGCCGATGGTCTGATGATGCGAGCGATATTCGCCCTTTCCTGGTATACTGTACTTGCGTACAGCTTTGGCTCACAAATGAACGTGCTTGGATGGCAGGTCTGCACACCCACACTGCGTGAGATGCGATACACCTTCGTCGCCACCATAGATGTCAGAGTGTAGGTGAATGTAATGAACATATTAAAGATCAGTATTGTGCACTGGTTTTCCCACATGAGGTCCAGGACGACAACCTAATACTTCATTACACATCACCAACGCAATAAGGGGTTTGAGAAGTCGTGCTCGTTTCACTCATGCGTATACGATACTGCTTTAACCCTTGCTGCATCCATCGGTATTGTTCAGTTCAGTGTTCTCAATGAGGAAGATGGTCATCACAAGCTCACCGCCCGAACCGATTTCGTGCAATACCCTTACCCTTGCTCGGACTCAACGAGCCAGCTTTTCTGCTAGTTCGACCGCAACTCACGCCCAAAATCGTTCTGGACAATTTTCTACTACTAATAATAAGCATCTTCGAGACGAGTCAGACTACTGCGGGACGAGGTTGAGTGGCGATTTTGTGAACACCTGCGATCAGGCGAGTAGGGAAGATGGCTCCGAATCCTATGTTCGAAGGAAACGTTTGACAGCATCCACGGTTTCTCAGCGTCGGAGTCAAGGAGGCGAAGACGATTGCCCTCTGCGCGACACAACGTCTCGCCCGATGACGGCGCAGGAAGTTTCCGGCTTTGCGAAGGCGGCACCGAGCCATGAAGCTGCTGGTGTCGACAAACACAGTCCGGGTGAAACTTCCGGCACGAGCACCGGTGTTGGCTCTGCTGAGAGAACTCAGTCAGAAAGGCAATACGGTAGGAGATCAGAAATTAGGTCCACGGTCGATCCTGCTCTTGTGAGTATTTTATACATTCTTCGCTTTTTTTGGGAGGTCGACTGTCTTCTCCGTCTTCACATACTGTATTTCTATCAGATGCACACCCCTTCTAGGCATATTTCGAGCTCGAGGGCTGACTCAGCTCATTTGTTGTACTTTGTCTGTTGGTGCATCGGTGATCGTGCGATCAGTCACGGGAATCTGAGTGGGATCCCCGCTCCAATTCGAGGTTAAACAACGATGATCAGCATCGACTCTCATCATCCGTGGCACCGGTGTCAGAGACAAAAACAAGCAAGTCTGCAAGTCGCCGACTCCAGAAACTTCAGAGACGAAGACAGCAGAATGCGTCAAATGACCCGAGCGGAGACGGAGGTAAGAAGTCACTCTTCCCTACTACCAGGGACGAACATCGAAGGCGGAGAGCTGGAGAAAGCATAGTGTTACCCCGAAGGTGAGCGGAGGATTGCGCAGAAGAAGGTTGGGACGATGGCTACAAAGTATGTACAGTATTGTCCCTTGTCAGTGTCAATGGTAGTGTAAATCAAGGCGAAGCACGAACTGTCAATGGAATGTACTATCCCGTCGATACTTGTCACATAGTCCGGGCGGCCGGACGTTATCACGAAGTGGTTAAGAGTATATTGTATTTGGTGTGATCAGTTTATTTGGCATGAGCACAAGGAGTCGACCCCAAAGAGGAACGCTCTATTCGATCGGCGATCAATACCGGATTCGGTCATATCTTCCGGTGTTATTTGATCGATCCGCCAATGGCGGATATGTCCATCCAGTGACATCTATGCCTGTTCTCTATACGCCCAACATTCAAGAATGATGCTTTTTGTATCTACGGAATCTATCCAAGCGTCTTCAATCTCTCATCAGCCCAATTGATATATTCCCCGCTAAGTTCAGGGGGACCAGCCACGGCCAGTCCAGCGATAATAACTCCGGGTCTATCAGAGTGATAGAGTGAAGTACAGGTATTTAGCTGATGGCGTCTGAGACGATAAAAAAAGTCTTGGACGTCACTCACTGTTCAGGAGCGAGGAGCTCGCCTTTCTCGAAAGCGCTTTGGAACTTGACCATCTCCGAGGGGTGCATGGACGAAGGGCCTTTGTCTCGTAGCAAGGCTTGCATCTGGGGATCAAGCGAAATCACTGGCTCAGCTGCACGCAAGCGCACCGAGGACGATTCGGTCGGAGGATCTCCGGTGTGTTTGGACTGTCACTTACATCGGTCTGATCAGGTATGGACAGAGAAAGAAAAAAGCCATCGGTCATTTAAGCTATAGCTTTATTTAGGCAAGAGATGCAATCAACTCACATTCACCATCCCCGGTCGGATTGCATATACCGAAACGCCATTCTCCTTCTCCTCAGCAGCTAGCGTCCTAGCCAACGAGTTCATACCAGCCTTGGCCATACTATAAAGACCCCATGCTTGGTAGCCCGTCGTACTAGCTCCGGAAGATACCAAGACTACCTTACCCTTTGATTTTCGGAGGTAAGGTAAGGCAGGTTGCACAAGGTATATGGTAGAGAGAAGATTGGTTTGCACATATGGGATTAGCGATGAGGTTGGGAGGTCGGCGATCTTTCCTGTGATTTTTATCAGAGCTTCAGCCTCAAAGCCATCTTGCATAAATATGATTTCAAGCATCACCGGTACAGGTCTTCCTTTCCGGCCGTCATATATCACAGCTCGTAGCTCATACTCACCCGGATCTATGGTTCCAGCATTCAAGACAAGTCCATCGACCTGACCCCACTTCTTCGCAGTCTCCTCCACAGCTCTCACATTATCTTCAGGCTTACTGACATCTCCCTGAATAGACAAGACCCTATCTTGACCAACTTCATCCGCGACACCTCGTAGCTCGGGCGTAATCGTTCTCGAAAGAGTCGCTACTCGGGCATTGTGTTTCGTTAGAAGGATCCGAAGGACGGCGAGACCTAGACCTCGGGAGGCTCCTGTGAGGATGATGACTGGCGATTTTGACGACATCTTGCGGTACGATTCTAGCTGAATTACTAAGCTGAACCTTTTTGTGATTCCTCGACAATCGACATCGAGATTGTCTTCACGGCTATCATTGCCATCATGATCACGGAGTCGCTTGCTGTTGCTCGCTCGTTGGAATCGCTCTTGATATTTATCATACGGTGATCGCCGAGCCGTGTTTACCGGGAAGGTAAAACTGCTGCTAAGATCTAGCTAGATCCGGCGGAAGCTATAGGTGCGATAGCAGCTAAGACGCGCACGTTCAATGTTGGATATCTTCGTGCCGTGCTATTGTGTTCACATCTCTCCTCAGCCTGAAGACGCAACACAGTAGCAGCCCCGGAAACCAGGCCTCAGCAAGCCTCGGAAGGCCGTCAAAACAAGGTCAAGGTGGTTTGTAAGAAATCATGCTCGGCAGCCATATGAGGCCATAGGTCATCAACCCTATCTATACCTTGCTCGACCATCGCCATGTTCACGCCTCTGTCGAAAGGGTCCGAGCGAGCGCAGGACAAGCTATGGGGTGAGCTCGCACACAGAGCTGATCTCACTGGAATCAGTGAAAGAGATCAAAATAGCCAATACTAATAGTTTGCGTATATTCTAGAGACCAGAGCAGATAAGACTCATTCACCAAGGAGGACCAGAGTCCGGCCGCCAATCCCAACATCAGGTCCTTCACCCATTCAGCCTGCCCCAAATGTCGCTTCCTCGTCTGCTGTACCTATCAACGCGATCAGCAATGGCAACGCCAATGGCAAGGGCAAAGGGAAGCTGCTTGGCGGGGATCTCAGAGGTGTTGCCTCTGGACTCGGTGTAGGGCCCCGATACAAGCGTAGAGCAAGAAGGATGAGTGGGGTCGAGATGGAGGAAGATGAAGGATGGGCAAAGCTGTTCTTCAGGGTGGGTCAATACTTTCCAACGCGCCTGGTAGGACTTTGGAGCATGTATATGCCAGTCACTGATGAAGGCGAGCACCTGCGCTATAGCCAAGCAGGAAGACGGTAGAGCGATGGCTTAGCTCTTGGTGGAAGCGGCATTTCGTCCTGGTAGTGTTACCTTGTATAGCGGTGAGTAGAGATATCGATTATATTCATCTCACTGCCCTACACTCATCCAGAGTGAAGATAAGTTGCTGAGTCCGAGCTGCCGATGCTCCACTAGGTGTGGGTTTGGGTAGCTATTCCCTTCCCGGTTTCAGATCCATACAAAGACGACCCTTTTCCCGACATACCATCATGGCCTAAACGACCGAAAGGCGATGACCCGACTGTCCCCCCAGAAGAAGACCCGGGAGGTGAAGCAGGGTCTGACCTACCGCTCGATGCCAATTTTTACTTCTTCCTGTTTTGGTATGTGATCTTTGACGACCATTTTTGGAGCGCGAAACTGACTATCGGCTGTATCTTTAGGTTCTTTGGGTGAGCTGCCGCAAGCGGGTGATCCTCTTCTGCTCATTAGCTGACAGCGCGGAAAGGATGTATCTAGCAGTCGCACTTTTCTTTATCACCAACCTTTTCTCGCTCTACAGACTTAGTGCGTGATATCCATTCAATGTTACTCGTGGTTCATCTTGACTAACGAGAGTTCGGTAGATTGGTGGCCATCAAAACTTGGCGGAAAACTCAGTTACTCCCTGTCCTGGTCGATCACCTTGCTTGTAGGGCTCACTGCCCATCACCTCGACCTCTTCAACCTGCGAAAAAGAAGAGCCGGACATAATGATGATCCCATCAACTCCGTAGACTGGGAAAGGAAGAGTGAGTCTGTTCTAAACCGAACTCCGCCACCGCGATATTCCGGCTGATTATGGGCGATTGGGGTGCATCGTGTGGGAATGCAGCTTTTTGGGTCACACTGAGCTTTATGGCCATGCTCATGCCTGCCATTGCATGTTTCTCGAAACTCAAGAGGGATAAGAGGCATACGTATAGACAACCGCTATCAGCGGTCACGGCGACGTGAGTAGTGGTGTCGAATAGGATGCTAATCTGTTTCGGCTGAAATGAAGGCAATGTCCGCGTGTGCAGGGCAAGGCTGACATCCTCGGCGGTACAGCTTTCTAGGTGGCCATTTATCACGCCGGTTCCCCGCCTCATGGCTCAGATTCCTATGGTTCATGACATGTCTGGCTATCGCTTGTTTCTCGCTCATTGCGGGACAAGGTGAGTGCTTTCAGCTTTGAGATCACCGGTCGATTTAAACCACAAGCTGAGATTAAACCCTGTTATAGCATACGCCAGTTTGTATCTTACGACTCTGCCTCATACCTCTTTGGATGCTGGTACATGGGTATACTCATGGGTCATCAGTGAGTCGACATACTGTATACCGCTACATATCGGGGACACCGCAACTCATGTATCTCACCGCTTTCAAAATGTAGCTGTGCAACTGCTTGCGCAGGTATCGTTCTTCATCTTGGGCGCTAAAGTAAGGAGTCGAGCCTTGTTATTCTTGTACAAGCTTTTCTTTCAGCTCGTATATCACGTCTTTTATCGAAACTTGGTGCGTTGCCCCTTTCGATTGGAACCATGTGGTCTAACAACGGCCTGCGAGAGCAATGTTACACCGCTAACGATATGTTTCCCCATATAGTTTGCTCGGCTACGATCTCCCACGCAATATGCAACCGTGCAACTGCTCTCATCTATCTCGGTGATCATCATCTTCCCACTCCAAATGTCAAGACCATATCATCGTCTACTGGAGATATTGGTCGGATATCCTAATCCATGGGAAGAGCATGTGGAGAACGTTGCTACTAGCTTTTATTGTCGAGGACTCGCTCAAAATGTGACAATGGTTGGGTTCCTGGGTGAGTCCCGCACTTCTTCCCGGTCTGGTCATCAGGAATTCTCGAAACGACGTGAGTCGCTGCTGAGCGAAAGCTGACTGGTGGTCTTGTCCGAAATGCCACTGTACAGGCTGGCTTACCATTCTGCATTTCGGGCCAAATCAACGTGAGTCTATCTACTGTACCCGTTACTCCTCTATGTGTGATACTAGCCGAACGCTTATGGCACTCTCTTCCTGTAGATATCTATCCTTTCTTCAGATTGGAGCCTACACCCGAAGACCCGTATACATTCCCATTGACATTTACTGCTTCCTCCGTCATCTGGGTGAGCAGCCGCGACCTTTATCTCGCTGTAGTGTATCGTAGACAAACGTGATTTGCTACATGGCTGACTATGGTGTCTACTGACCTGTTCTTAGGGGTCCGAACTAGTCAGCTCGTTCGTAGCGCGAATGGTCATGAGTCTCGCTTTTGGCGTAAATGTCTCGCAGATAGGACTGGACGAGATGAGGGAGTATCCAGAACTGGGTGAGTGATATAGCGCGTCAGCTCAACCCGGCAATTTCAGTTCAGTCAAGCTGACGGTCGAGCCTATTGATTTGCTTTCCTCGTCATGTATGACTCTCACAATCCTATTACCGTCTGTGATGAGATGATCGTAAATTACAGTACCTGCATGCGGTGAGTACTCATCCCAGTTATGTCGATAGCGCTTAGTATGTCTATCGATGAACGGCGTTACTCGGAAGCTGACCTGGAATCCATTTGATTACCGCATAGGTTGGGCTTCCGTCCATGTATCGATGAACATCCTCCTCTTCCTTATCAAACTCAATTTCCGATGATAAAACTCCAACTACAGGAAACAAAGACCCATATTACTTGTCTTCGTCTCAATATCCGGTACTGTATCAACAGTCCCCGCTCTCATATGTTTACACTCGACGACCATACAAAATCTTTGACTGAACGCACATGTTGCTCGAATACTGGACTGTTTGTCATGCTTAGCGCGGTCACGACTTGTACTGTCCTTCGTCATGATCATCACAACTGGTCAGGATCTGTAACCCTTACCAATAACGTTTCGAGATATAGATTCCATATACGAGTATCCAAGAATCACTTGCTGGATAACACAACTTGTTCGACTTGATGCTTCGCAGAAACTGAGGTTTCAATGTGGCGCAGCTGCTTCTGCATTATCAAACTCGATCAACTAGAAATATCATCACAAAAGATCTATGTACATTATACTGTAGTACGTACAGACACGGTCAAGTACATACGAGTACAGTACGTGTATTACGTTTGAGATGAATGAAGAGAAGGTAAGTCCAGTGAAGCAAATAGAGCAAAAGGAAGCAAAGTCCGCAAAGAGGGCAACTATTCACAACTCCAACGAGCACCAAGGAATATGATATGATATGTGTCCAGGCAATAGGGCATCACTCAAAGGAAACGCAAGAAAGGATAGCTCATTCAGATGACTATAGTCATATAACGTAATCTTCCAAGTCGGAATTCATTGAGAACGAAGCGTGGATCATGCCAAAATTGAGAACGTAGCAGAAAGTTAAAAGAAGATGTACACATCCCCTGTACTGGAGTACCGCTTTCATACGCGTAGTGAACGAGGCTGACTGACTGCTTGTCGCAAACCACGTTTCTTGACAGGTGATCGAGTCTTTGTTGTGATTCGTGGGTTGGGCCTGAGCAGACAAGAGTCATTAGCTACTGGTTCTAGTGGCCAATTGGCCTCCTAGCTACTCACTTGGTCGTCAGATTCTCTTGATCTTTAAATACTGACAAGCTCGAACGAGATGTCTGTTCTCTTTCGGCGAAGTCGGCAAAGATATTCATCTTGCCTTTGCCTTTCGCCGTTCCCTTCGTTCGAGTCACGGCTTCTTCTCGGTTATGAGGCGCGAGGGAGAGAGCAGCTTTCATCTGAAGCGGGACTGCCGTAGCAGGCATAGGTGGGATATGGTCTCGGTGCATGCCGACGCCGATCGTGCGCTCCGGACCATCGGAGTTTCGTCTTCGTCCCCAGCCCAAAGCTTGCCTTCTGACTGACGAAGTGACTCTCGACCGCTTCTGCTTCCTATCGTCGGCAGCTTGCTGTGCTGATTCCTCGAGTTGTTTCTTGAGGCCAAAGGTATCAAGAGCAGGCATATGGAACGGGCTGACAGGCTTGAAGGGGGCCAAGCTGGGTGGCGGTGAGGGAGGCGTCTCTCGAGCGAATGGAGCAAATACAGCCGATAAGGGCGGAGCAGCAGGTGCTTCCGGAACGTCGTCAGGGAAGGCAAACGCAAATTGTGAGATTGCCGAACCTGTAGACGAAGTCGAATTCTTCTTCTCGTACTTGGTCGTAAGCGACATCTTGGGCTTGTTCGCAGGAGGAGGCTTAGGTAGAGGAAGACCATAGGGCGAGCAAAGCGATCGAGAATCGCTGAGAGAAGATTTGCGTCGATGAGCAATCTTGCCAAGTGGTAGCTGACTCAAAGGCTTGTATGCCTGGGTTGATTGAGCCAGGAACGCAGCGATCTCGGCGTTGGTTTGGGGCATCTTCCAGCCTACAGTCTCAGGTTAGCTCAATGATCTAGCGGTCTGCCTGAAAGCTGACTCACCCTCAAGGACATGCTTCGATTCTTCACTGTCTCTCCAGCAGCTCTTAGTCTTTCTGAACTCGTCCTCGGCCTCCCGTTCCCATTCGACCCAATTCCTGACAGATCGCATTCGGTCAATCTCTTCCTCCTCTCCAAGCTCGCCGACACCGACGATGGTAGGCTCGCGAGAAATGACGCTGTTGGGTCGACCACTGGGACTAGCTGAAGACTTCTTCGCACGAAGCGTCGCCATGGAGGGCATCTCGTGGATAGTAGCCTCAACCTTAACGCCGGCTGACGATTTTTGACGATAGTGGCCAGCTCCTGACGGTCGCACACGGGTACCGAGCGTGATCGAAGCCGCATTAGTATCCAACGAGAGTCGACTAGAAGACTCAGAGGCGGAAGGTGAGGTAAGACCAGGAGTCTCGAGAGGAGGCTCGGCGATGACAAGATGGGCCGGCCTTCTTCTGCCTGGTCTCTGAGGCCTAGACATGGAGGAGCCAAGCATCTGTCGACCAGTAATGGTTTGGTTTTGCTTGCCTTTGCCTAGAGGCGCTGGTTGGGTAAAATGAATCAGCTAAGCTCAGGCTCTGCGGTGAAACGGAAACAGGCTTACTCATGGCTGACATGTCCTCGCCATCGCCCTGGAGACACATCTCGATCTCCTTGCTGACCGATCGCAAAGGAGTCGTAACGTTTTGGAGGTAGTTCTGAACATAGACAAAGGTATCATCTGCCTGGGACCCATTGGTAGTGGTACTGATGGTAGATATCGGTCGAAGACCCTTGAGGAAGAAGTTCTTCTCAGAAGAGTGGTGTTCCGGACCGAACAGCGAGTCAGCGTCGGCGGATGATCGATTCACCGAAGTACCCGAGTCAAAGAGAGAGTCATTGACACGTCGGATATTGTCGAAGAGTGAGTCTTCCACCTTGGAATGGGTACTATCGAACAAGCTGTCCCATGAAGGCTGTCGATGATGTGACAACGGCCGATTACCGTGGGCGGGCTCGTCAGGAGGGGACCCGGTGATCGAGGTGAGCTGGACACCGCCGTCAAGCTGGAACATCCTGTCGCCAAGCCCAGGTCGAGCGAGCTGAGAGACAGAGAAGTTTGAAGCAGTACTGGCAGTGGACGAGTTGCGGCGATGGTGGGCAGCCCAGTCCGGACGACCGAAAGTGCTGTCGGTCGAGCTATTTCGACGGTGTCGGCTGATGTAGCCAGATCGACGGTTGTTGTGCAGGCTGACAGGTGGTCCAACTGAGAAGCTGTGCCCAATGATATCACCAAGCGAATCGACAGAAACAATGGATGAGTCTCGCCGATGGTGAGCACGTCTCGTGGTAGGTCGGGTACCAGGCTGTGCAGAGGACATCGAGTCACAAGAAATCTCACGACGAGGTGAGTTTTCGTCAGACACCTCTTCAATTGTTTCGGCAACGGAATGCTGTCGTGAATGACCGAGATGATTGGAGAAGGCGACTTCGAAGTAGTTGGTGTATTCTCTTTCGTTGCCGGAGCCGATGACGGAACCGATACTGGACATGGTGGCGATGCTAAGCCCAGACTCGCCTCGCTGATGGCCACGTCGATGGGCAGGTCCAGGCGGAGGCGCAGAAGAGGGCTCGGGCAGGTGGCTGATAGGCTCAGGCGCGCCGAAGGATGCATCGCTGGTTTGACGCTTCATGGTGTTGATGTGCTGTTGGAATGCGAATTGACCCTTAAAGGGCTCTCGACGAACTGGACTAGTCTTGGCGATACCGACCACATGGGCGATCTCGACTGCATCCTCGAAGGCTTCATCATCTCCGTAATCACCTCCCTCATCCTCGCAGTCAGTCTTGTCGTCCTGGGTCGTGCTATCCGAGGGCTTGGAGACGTGGAATGACGGGATTGATTCCGGGACAGACTCGTGAGGAGACGGGAGTAGAGGTACAGCAGGCACAGTAGGCACAGCCCCATCGACAAGCATTTGGAGACTGCTGACCTTCTTGAGGGCTTCCACGAATGAAGCTCGTTGCGCACCCTGGTCGAGGGCAGCGTATTCATTGGTGAAGTCGAAGGAGTCTCGGAAGTCGTTGTGCTGGACAGTGAGCATATCGCTGAAGACAGACTCTAACGGACTGGGTTCAGCAGCGATTGGGGACTCGAGACGAGCAGTAACCGGATCTGAGAGAGCATCGGCACAGGAGTCAGGCTCAGGCGGCAGGGAGAGTGCTGGCGGAGGAGGCGGGGGTCGACGAGGCGAAATCCTATCAGTTGGTGGTGGAGCGGGGAGACCGAGTGTAGAACGCTTGGTCGGCGAAGCAACAGTTTTCACTGCATCGGTGTCTTGAATCAAAGCCTTGAGATCGGCAGGAACATCAGAGGCAAGGCTGCCCTTAATCGACTGGGTCCTTTCTTCGACAATGCTTGGACCCATAGTCTGGCCCATGCCGACCCGTTCGTCCATGACCTTGGCCGCTGTGAGATCGGTGACAGGCTTGGAAGGTTTGCCGTGCTTCGGTGGAGCAGGCGAAGGTGGCGCGAAAACGTTTCGCATACCCTTTCGGACCAAGCTTTCTCGTGGAGGAGAGGCGACCGTGTCGTCGGTCTTGTGGTTAGCAGCCGCCTGTGCTCGCCGAAGGGCGACTTTGAGCGGGCTGACATTGGTAGAAGGGGGTCGGAGAGAGCTACCACTAGCCTTCTGAGAGAGCATCGCAGACCTGATGCGGCGGACAGGTGTCGGACTACCATTGAAGCCTTGTCGCAGGGAGCTATAGGATCCCATGTGGTGTAAGGTGGGGCTTCGAGAAGATGTCGGGGAGAACTCCAGGCAAGTGACCAAGTTGAAGAGCTTATCGGTGGCGGATGCGACCCTTCGAAGACCATCTGCATAGGTCAGCCCAGTCCTGACCAGATACAACTCACGTTCGTGACGATGCGGCTCCACCTCGTGAGACTTCGTAATCTCCTCGAAGCGGCTGGTGAACCTGTCAGACGGTACGATAGCCGCTTTGAACGGTCCCGAAGCCTCTTCGATCTCTTCGGAAAGAGGCCTGAGCGAGGGCTCGGCAGCGATACGAGGAGGCGAGGCTTCGACTCGGTGATGGAAGAGGTTGGAGAAGATTCGTGGGGGCGAAGAAGGTTTGATCTTGTCCATGCTTCTTTTGACGGGAAGACCGAATAGACCGCTCAGGCTCTTTCTCTTGGGGAGACGAGCAGGACCCATCAGAGCTTCAATCGCATGCCTGGTGCCATCCTCGAACGGTCGTTGAGCATTCGATCCAACAACACTCTCCCACACACCACCTCGACCCGAGTTGACCGGGTATCTCGAAGGAGTACTTTGTGGCGAGCTGTCGGGATCGTCGAATGTGGTCCGGTTAGCGGTAGACGGGAATGACATACTCGATGCCGTAGTCGGTACCATGGTGGCCAGAAGGTCCATAGATGGACCGGAGATGTGCAGTACAGGCGGTCGAGGTCGGCCAATTTTGGCCTTGACGGATCCACCCTGGGACTTGATCGTAGCGGCAGCGATCTTATCGTCAATGTGAGCAACTAGAGATGCGCCGCCAAGTGACACTGTTGTTGTGGTAAGCTGACGTCGTCCTTGTATTGACGTGCTGGTCACCAACCCACCCGCAGGTCGTGCCAAAGGTTCCTTCGCCACAGGAAGAGGTGGCTCTGCTTCTGCCTGAGCCTTGGCCTTCTTGGATCTGTTTCGACCAAGAAGACCCCAGACCTTCGATTTGGTCTTCTCTCGCTTCAAAGTCTCCACTTCTTCCTCAGTCTCGATAGGTGATTCAGGAACATCAGGGAGAACGGTAGGAACCATCGTACTTCCCAGGAGTTTGCCAAGAGAGGCTGATCGAGGAGGAAGGTCGGTCAAAGGTGCTTGCGCAGCCATCGGGGCGGAGGCGTGGCGGGAGCCATCAACAGGTTGCATTGTGGAAGGGAATCTGTGAACCATGTCAGCTATGAAGTCACGTCGTTAACTCCCAATGACACTCACCGATCTGTAGGTTCTTTGGTGTGGTGTCCATCTTGAGAAACAGTCTTTGTGGACAGAGCTTTGCTTGAAGCGATGCTTGCTCGGCGATCGAGAGCGATACTTCGAACAGAGGGAGACTGCGTGTTATGTCGGGTGACATGCTCGACTACCTCGGCACCCTCACTACTCCTCGAGAAAGGGTCGTCGCTCATGCTAGGTCGAGCAGCCATGACAGGCTCTGTTGGCGGACGAAGAGAGCTGACATGAGAGTTGGTGGACTTTGTGGAAGGTGGTCGACCAATCTTCTTAAGCATAGTAGGTTGATAGTCTTTGGGAGGTACAGCGGGTGCAGCAGGTGCAGCAGCAAGCTTGATTGGCTGAGGGGAGACTGGCTGAGGTTGTTTGTGATGATGGTTGCCCCACCCGAAGAGGTCTGCGAGCGCTTTTCGTGGCTTCTTGTTCTTCACCTTGTCGTCCCTGTTGATTGTAGCAGAGGAGTCAACGCCTGCGCCGACAACGGTAGGAGGTTGAGTGATACCCGTCGATTCGTAGTTCATGGGTCGTGGCGGAGAGTCGTGATATATCTGTAGTCTGGATTTACTCGGCTTCTGCTTGACGGGTGTCTTCTCCTTGTTGAACAAGGCCGAAGGAATCTTTCGAAGAGATGACTTGAATCCGCCACTTTTGCTGAAGCTGCCGGACTGCGAAGATGGGGCGAGAGAGTCGGCTTGAAGATGATGGGAATGGCGGATATGATTGTTGGGAGAGAAGAGGGAAGAGTGCGTCATTGTAGATAAGAGATTAATGGGTTATATATATATATGTATATGAGAAATGTATCGTTAGAATTCGTCGCGTAGCCTAGTGTGGTGGATGAAACGGGTTGTTTGAAGATTCGAGGGTAAGTCACGCTCAGGCGTGTTTGTATGTTGAAGGGGTGAAACTAAGACTATGCTCGTGACTGATTTCTCGTATTTCGTGTCGTTCCAAGGTCGTTACAAGTCGTGATCGTGAAAGAGAAAAGAGGGTATGCGATATCAGAACGTCATTGAAAAAGCAAGTCGTAAAAGTGGTATTATGACTCGTAGCAAGAGGAACTGGTATTCTCAAGACACGAATCAATGCTGATCATGCAAGATGACTTAAGTTGCCGACGTAAAGATAGGAAGGGATGGTGAAGACGGTATATCTGTTCGTGAAATCGTTACTGGCTGGATATGGAAGAAGTTTTTGTATTTGGGTTGTGGAGCGGATCGAGCACAACGTTGGACGATGTTCTACGCTGTGCCGATGAAGGTATTCGGGTGACTTTGAATGGGATGTGTATCGAGTTGAGGAAGAGGTAGGTGGTCGAGAGGTCAGTAGTAGATGGTGTTGAACGTCTGAAACAGGAGTGGTGTGTGTGTATCTAACGGTTTTGTGTGAAGAGGAAGGATGGGCAATTGGGAGTAGTAGCCTTTCCAGTCGAGTTCGTTGGGATGAAGTCTGGAGTCGTTAGAAGTCGTGTCGTGATAAGTGGTATTGAAAGCTAGCGAAGTTTCGTCAAACGGCCCAAAAATAAAAAAAATCAAGCAAGTTCAGGCGAAAGTTCGTTAGTCGTCAATCAGTCGTAAAGATGAGCGTTAGATGATCGTTATTGGTCGTGACACGAGACAAAGAAGAAGGACAAGAAGACAGAAGAGGAGGAGAAAGAAAACGGAAAACGGAAAACGGCGAAAAAGATGGTAGACTGACTACATACACAGTGAGAGTGTATGGTGTGGTTAGGTGTGGTTAGGGTGGTATGGCGAGTGGGAGTGCAGTGTAGCGACGTAGGGATAGGACGTGATTGATTTCACTCTTGCAAGAATGAGTGCTTGGTCCAGGAGCCTCGATCAGCCTATTATAATAGATCCATCACAACAGCGACGCACAGTCCTTTTCACTCAACTTCCCACACTCCTTCAAAACACAACACAACCCACCCTTGCTCAACATACCTACCGTACCATTCGCAATTCGCTCAGACCAGCTCGTCTTCACCTCGCTCAACGCCCAAGTGAGACCGAGAGTTGGTTGTCTTGTCGGAATACTGTACGTCATCGCAACCATCAATGATATGCCGCATCGGAGGAGCTTGAGCCTTGATGAAGAAGACTAGAATCGATCATTTCGAACAAGTGCTCGGACCGGAAGGGTGTAAACAAGTCTTTCGCTTCCATGTCCTATCCGGGTGACCGGTCTTCCCGATGCTGATTAGTCATACAGACATATAATCACTTTTTCATTTTGTTGGGACGGCTAGTCTGGGTTGTTGGTTGCGATTGAGGAATACAACGAAATGAAACGGAAGGAGCGCAATCAGACGATGGCGATTATCGAAAGGGGCTAATGCTGGGAGTGGAATATAAGTCTCCCACGGTGGCTCGCCTTGGCCTGACTCAATCTGAAACTTCCGTTCGGGCCAATGCTATGCTTTGATGACGGGTTGGGGGATGGGTCTGTCCCTGGATCTGGAATCATTTACAGTATTGATTTGACGCAACACGCAAATGACACGCACCCCTAAAAACAAAATAATTACGACTGAAAGACCAAGACCGCACAACCATACCAACGTTTTTGATCTACATCTTATCTCCTGTTCATCTTTCCTCCTTCATTAAATCATTTATAGCACGTCCAACACACAAAATGTCCGCCGGCCAAGAGAACGCTGCTCCCCGATCGGTACTTCCGTACCCTCCAATTCACAAGGACGCCAAGTTCGTCGTCCTCTCTGACTGGGTATGTATGTCTAGGCATCCTCAGCGGAGCAATCGAATCGAGATGGGATTTCGTGATATATAAGTAGGAGGGTAAATGCTGATACAGTAATGTTGCACAGGATGGAACGATCACTGACAAGGACAGCAATGATTGGTTGACTGACAAGCTCGGTTTCGGTTTCGAGAAGCGGTAAGCAATAGCTCTTTTCTTCACATTGCCAGATGACCCAGTCATGCCACATACCAGGCCTTATGAAGCCGGACATGCACTTGCACATGAGTGCAAGAAAGGGCATCGCTGATGGCTGTGTTTACAATGTCTAGACGAGCGCTCAACCTCGAATGTCTCGCTGGCAAAATCTCTTTCCGAGACTCGTTCAGGCAGATGCTCGAGTCGGTGCATCACCCCTTCGAGGACTGCAAGGACGAGCTCAAGAAGAGTGAGTGAGGAAGGACTGAGAAGCTCCTTTGTGTAAAAGCATGAGGAAAGGAGGCATGAACGTGCGCTGATTGATATGGTCTCGTTCATGCCTCGTCCCCCCTGCGCTTGATCAATCACCATGGCCTCTCCCGTTTGAATCAACTATCCGTCTTCGTCATGCTCCGCCATCGGTCAAATACTTCATCCACCTGTTTGATGTCATTCGAAATTCTGCTTCGCCGCCCCAGACATCAAGCTCGACCCGGGATTCGTTGCCTTCTACACATGGTGCAAGGAGCAAAACATCCCCTTTGTGATCGTTTCATCCGGTATGGCGCCCAACATCCGAGGTGTACTATCCACCCTCCTGCCCGGACCTGATGCCGAGAACATCGAGATCATCGCCAACGAAGTCAAGTTCACCGACCCCGAGGAGACTGGCAAGACGTGGGAGATCGTCTACAGACATCCTGAGAGTGGTTTCGGACATGACAAGTCTCAGGCTATTTTGCCGTACAGGGATTTGGAGCACAAGCCTACTCTCTTCTTCTGCGGTGATGGTGTATCGGGTGAGTAAGAAAGATTATCAGCTTGTTGCGCTTAAGCTCACCAGTCCCGCACCGTCGCGAGATGCTGTATGGGCTGATTGGCTGTATGCAAACCAATTTAGATCTCTCCGCTGCTCGACACGCCGATGTCCTTTTCGCCAAGGTCATGGCTAACGGCCACTCGGATCTCAAGACTTTCTGCGAGCGAGAGCATATCCCCCACGTCCCCTTCACCGACTTGTAAGTGGGCCAATATATCGTTCTACCTATGATCCACGCTGATATTGTCTGTTATTCTGATGTTGCAGCAACAAGGTCCTTGAGCGGGTCAAGGAGGTCGTCGAGGGTGGAAAGAGCGTTGAGCAGGTCCTCAAGGAAGAGGGTAACTAAGCGACTTTGATCGACATCGACATCGACCCCTAAGTTCCCGGGATGTCGGATGGTGCTACTTCCACGATCCCACTAGCTAGGACGGCAAGAAAGGAGAGCCAAAAAAATAATGGATCGGATCTGTCATTCCTCAGTATCCGATTCGACTTTGTGTATATAGATAGACTATAGACGTGTAGCATGCATTGATCGGGCGGCATCAAACGCAGAGCCGTATATAACTTATAGTTTGAAACCGCCGCGTCGGTCGATACTCGTATATGTTCCGGAGATGACCGTCATGATGGGCGCGACGTATGCGGTGGACAAATCCGTATAGCCGGTACAAACACTCAGGAACCTCGTCATGGACAGAGAAGGAAGCAGTCAATCCATTGCTTGCTTTGCCACCCTCTTTCGTATCATATCACTCTTCCTTTCTTCATGGCTCCAAACAGAGGTCTGTTGTGTTAATGAAATAGCGCTCATATCAAGGTCCCCTGTTAATATTTCTTCCCCTCGCCTTCCGCGCAATAACCCTCTCACACGTACACGCACATCTTATAGAGACGCCCGAAGAGATGAACGAGAAGTCAAGCTTGTCGGTCCCTTCCCTGCCGAGGTATGGGGCTAGTGAAGCCAAGTCAGAAGAGTTGGAGAAAAGGTTGGACGATCTGAAGAAGGAGATTGGGGACGTAAAGCTCGATTGGTAGTAAGTCTCTCCTGACAAGCATCTCAATTCAAAACCCTCAACCAAACTCAAGTCAATCCCTAAGCTCTGGAAGGAGAAGCAGCGACGAGACAGTGAACGACAATCTCATATTTGTGCTTTGTGCGAATCTGCAGTGTCGTTCCAAGCGAAGACGAGCATCAGGTACGCCTTGTCGGGCTTCACCTCCACACCTGAATTCCGTTTTGTCTGGAACGGTGCTGATGAGAGTCGCAGTCTGAGGATGTAGGAGACTCCGATAAGAGGAGAGAATGGATTTCTGGGTGAGTTCCCCGTATTCACGAATGTCACAAGACCCTGTGCGCTCGGTACTCTACGCCTATCATCCGGCTGCACAGCACCCACAGTCGCTGACCCCGAATTCTCGGCCCTGCTACCTTAATATTTCCTGAAACAGCTTCACAGGCTCGGCAGGCACAGCCATCATACCCTCCTCAGGCTTGAGCTCCCAATCGCAGCGGCAAGCAACATCGTTCTCAGACTCGGCCCAGAAAGCTCTTCTGTTTGTGGATTCTAGGTATTGGATTCAGGCTGGACAGCAGGTTACCTCAGGATGGGAGGTCGTCAAGGTCGGATCAACGTCTGGAAGTGGGAAGGACGCTGTTGTTGGTGGTTGGATAGAATGGATCATCAAGGTGAGCTCATACAATTCATCACCTAGTTATAGTACGCTCTGAAACCTCAACAAAGTACATCGACTGTAACGGGTGGAGATCTGAGGATCACAATCGGTAGCTGACACGGTCATCGTCATAACCAGAACGCAGAGGACGGTTCGAGAATAGGGATAGATCCCAAGCTCATCGCACTCGGTGAGCCTCATTTCCCCTCTTCTCCTGATATCATGTATGAACCAGCGGTGACCATGCTAAGCTAAACTGTTGCCTGCTTTGATATCCCACTTAGACGCCGTGCAATCGATTCAATATCGTCTATCGACCGCTGGATCGTCGACCCAGCTGATCGCAATCAAGGATAATCTCGTCGACAAGATATGGTCAGTCGATCCACGTTCTCTAGGCCCAATCAACCCTTATCCTCTGCAATTTTCAGGCGAAGATACGCCCTCGAAATTCACTCGAGTTAGGTCATCTCTCTCTTCTCTTCAAGCAAACGCATCTCCATTTCAGGGAATCAAGTCGAATACCTGGATATACGTTCTTCCGACCCTGCCATCAATAGCATGGCTACTCAATGTCCGCTGCCCGACAGATATACCATTCTGTCCCGTCCCATATGCTTATCTAGTCCTCACTTCCAAACGATGCGTGATCTTCGTCGAGGAGCGGAAAATCACGAATGAGGAACTGAAGAAGCGATGGGAGGACGAAGGAGTCGAGGCACGCCCTTATGGGGTGGAAGAAGTCGGGAAGTTTGTGAAAGACGTCGTTGGAGACTTGAGAGGGTCAAACGAGAAGGCAAACATCAAGGTCTTTGCTCCGAGGGAATGCTCGTGGGCTCTCGCAGAGACAATCAAGCCTGTGAGTTGTCGCGAATTAGTCTGTCCCAGATACATGCGCTTTCTAGCCGTAGCCGAAGCTCTTTCCACAACTGACTTCGATTTTTCACAACAGCTTTCGGTCGAGATCATTCCTTGTCCCGTAGACAGACTGAAAGGTGTCAAGAATACAACCGAGCAACAAGGATTCAGAAACGCATATCTTCGAGACGGAAGAGCGATGGTGAGTGCAGCCTCACGCGACCCTACCATTTTAATCGTCTATCCTGCGTTTCCGACCCCCTGATCATCAGTTTTCAGACCGCATGGACAGCTTTGACTTACTTGTTCGATCAATCAGGTTCGCTGGATGGCATGGCTCGAAAAAACAATCCTGAAGGAACAGCGTAAAGTCGGGGAGTGGGCCGCTGCCCAGACTCTGACGAGATACAGACGGAAGGAGGAATTCTTTGCGTATGCTGGCTATCATGCGTATGACTTGGCTGACTCAAACAAGATCGAGCTGACAACTTTGCTGCGGGTGGTTTAGCGGTTTGGCTTATGAGGATATCTCTGCGTCTGGACCGAATGGAGGTGAGTATGGTGTACCTTGGTATTACAAATCAAACGGGATTTGCATCCTTGATGGTAATGGAGTTGTCATCTTACCGTAGCTTTACCTCATTATGCCCCTAAGATGGGCCAAGACCGGCTGATCGACATCGACGCGACCTATGTTATGTGAGCTTGCGTGATGGTGTCATTAGCCAAGTCCTGAAAGCTGACGGTTAAATCTCCTTACAGTGATTCTGGCGCGCAATATCTCGGTATGTTCGATGGCCAGTCGATGGTCTGCATCAGCCGATTTAAGAGCAATATAGCTGACAGACGGAATATCGCAGACGGGACAATCGACACGACGCGAACATTGTATCTGGGTAAACAGCCCTCAGATGAGGTCAAGCGAGCGTACACACGAGTATTGCAGGGCCACATGGCTGTTTCGACCTCGATCTTCCCTCGAGGTATGACGGCTGATCGACTGAACATGCTTGCGCGCGCTCCGCTATATCAGTGAGTGCCGTCACTTGCTTTAAATACGAGTACAGTGTGTTTGCTGACCGGAGGAGGCGTTGCTGTTCCACTGTTCAGAGACGGCCTGGATTTCGGCCATGGTATCGGTCATGGTATAGGCACGTATCTTGCAGTACACGAAAGTGAGTCGACAATTCATCGCGCACTTTTCCAATCGTGATCATCGTCCTGCATTGAGGAGCATGTGTCATGTCCCCAATCGAACTTACAAGGACAGAAGAGCTTACGTTCATCCGTGTGTCTTCTTAGATCCAATGTTCCCCCGCAACGCCGCATTTGAACCGGGAAACATCACCAGTATCGAGCCCGGTTATTACAAAGAGGGCCAATGGGGCATCAGGATCGAGTCTGTAATATTGTGCAAAGAGGCCGAGGTGGGTTTCATCGAAAGCTGCTCGGGCTCTCGGCTTGGCAGCGTATCCGATCTACCCTCTTTGAGCCTATGCACCATCCATCTGAATTGCATTGAAGAATCGAGTGCGCAGGCTGACTTGTCTTCTATCGTCGCGGTTTGGAATTAACTCTGTATTTCTATTCCACGCAGACATTCAATGATAAATCTGGCAATTTTTTGACATTCGAAAGAATAACCCAAGTACCAATCCAAACTTCACTGGTCGACTACAAGCTCTTGACGAAATCCGAAATCAGATGGTTGAACGAACACAATACCACGGTGAAAGATGCCTTGTGGGAACTATTGCAGGGGGACGAAGATGCAGACGCTAGAGATTGGCTGAAGAGGAATACTAAGCCTAAGAAGATCTGGCCTTGGACTGGAGCGTAGTAAATTATATTCAGCAGCAGACGTTTGAAGTTGACCGAGGCAGTGGCTGCGGAGGAGGGGTTTGTAATCGTAGGTCGAAGTCGAGTTCGAGTATGTGCATGTGCTCTGAGATGGAGTGACTGTAGTATGTACACAATCGTCCATGGCGCTACATACCTCTAACCGCTCAATATGGAGCAGGGGTAAGATATGCAATGCATGCAAACCCGATGCTGATGCTTATAAATGCACGACGTTTGACTCAAAAGCAGTACGAAGGAGGTCACGACGCGTGCTTTCTGGATTGTTACATTGTTACTCTATGCGGTAAGTCAGTTTTAAAGAAGCATATCTATTGCAAGCACAAGCTGCGACTAACCAGCACGCATGCGCGCTTTAACCTCCACCACCTGCCCCAGTATGCTTCGAATCTGACAAATCAATAGATTTGTCATACAAGATCCAAAATCCCAGATCCCAGTTCCCAGTTCCCAGTTCCCCCACCATACGATCGATCGCACCATACTATTGTACGATAACGCTTTAAGGGACTCGGATGCATCAGACAGGGGTTAGTTAGGCCTTACTTGGCGGGAAGAAATGGATGACTGATTGATGAGGAGTGGAGGGAAGGAGGGGCTCGGGCTTGCCTGCTAGTGCTTGTGCTTGTACTTGTGCTTCTACAACCCTCCACAATACCGAGTCTGATTAGATCAGATCAAATCAGATCAGATCGAATCATCCTTTGTCAGGAATTTTGGGCGTAGGCGTCGGCGTCGGCGTGTTTTACGAAATGGCCATACGGGCATTGATCCTTTTTCCTTAGTCGTGCTAGTCTCGTTCTCGCATGGGTTACATGGGTTTTTTTTTTGATGACTGATGAAGGAAGGGCATAGAATGGATAAGCTTAAGATGAGTAAGCGAAATAGATACACCACTCCTTCAGCATACTTACATTATCAACCGTGGAATACAAGAATCTTCTGCCCCCCCCCATGGAAAAAGGTATATTAAGGATCAAAGATCGAAACAAACTGATGGGGGGAGGAACAAGTCTTTCTTTTCTGTTCAAACTCACGCTATTGCACTATTGCATTAATCACTACTCACTACTCACGGAGCAGACCCAACCCCATCAAGCTTAGCGACATTGGTTCATAGGCCGACCTCGTTCAAAAAAGATTTTTCAGCGCCCCGAACTGTTTGTTTACTTGGTATCGGTATCTGACTCGAATCACTCAGTGATATCAATCAAGCACTTATATATACATACAGTACATCGATAATGACTTCTTCAACATCTCTTCGTGCTGAGCCTTCAACATTCGACCAAAACGATACGATCGAAAGCGCCATGCCTTCCTCACTTTCACCATCACCCCAACGATCACCTTCGCCCAATCGGACGTACGTAGACCTCACTTCGCTCGCCGCGAAGGCCGAGAACGACAACGCCGAAAAGATCATCTCATCATCTACAAAGCCATCTCCTACTTTTGATAGGGAGATGACTCTGAGCGGGGATGAACAGCCTCTAGAAAAGGCACTCAGCGATTCCGCTTCCGATTCAGCGAAGGCTCGACCATTGGATAGACAGCGATCGAGAGTCGTTGACGCTGGTGTCGAGGAGCGCGGCGAGGTAGCAAACGAAGGTGGGGCCGAGATCAAGTTGAGTCAGAAGCGGAAGTGGTTCCTCCTTCTCATCTTCAGTTTAGCTCAGGTAAGTTTGCGAACAGTTTTCTGAGGGTGCGACGATGAAGCAGAACAGAAATACAGTAGGATGCTAACTTGTTCCCGCATTTGTACCGCGTCGCTGATCAGTACCTCGATATCGCCTCATATTCTGGTGTCTTTGTATTTACCGACGCGATTCTGACTGACCTCGATATCCTCTTCGAAGCCTCATCATGGGTTATTGTAAGTGATCATCCCCCCTCAGTCAAAAATTATATTCAAGGGAATGAATGACTTATATTGACTCTTTGTGGGCTGTTTGCAGACCGCATACTCAGTCACCTTCGCCGCCTTCCTCCTATTCTGGGGCCGGTTCTCAGATCTTTATTCTGCCAAACCCGTCTTCGCGTACGGTTTCCTTACTTTGGGTGTACTCAACTTGATCATCAGCTTCATGACCGACAAGTATGCCTACTTTATCTTCAGGGCTCTGAGCGGTATCGCCGGTGCTGCTACTGTAAGTCGACTCTGAAATCACTGCAATCCCTCAGGAAACAAAACTTTCAATACTGATACATCCTTTGCTAACTCTGCTGTCAACGCCGTACTGTAGATTCCATCGGCTTTCCGATTGATCTTGGCCATCTTCGAGCCTTCCGAGCTCAACGTCGCCTTGACCCTCTTTGGTCTCTCGGGCGCCTTTGCCAACGTCACCGGTCTCGTCCTCGCTGGTTTCTTCGGCTTCATTACCGCCGGCGGACAGCAGGCTGCTTGGCGGTGGTTCTTCAGGGTGAGCCAGCCTCTCTGTAAATCGGTGACACATGAGTTTTGAAGTGCTGACAGGCTTGTTCGGATTTTTATTTCTATTTAGATGATCGCCATCATCTGTATCCCCTTCGCTTTCGCAGCCATCACTCTCGTCCCCAAGACGCGAGGCGACAGGAGCAGCGAATGCTCCTCCAAGGACAAGTTCAAGCGACTCGACTTGATCGGATCATTCATGATGCTCGTCGCTATCATTCTCCTCATCCTCGGCTTGACACTCGGCGCTTCGTACGGCTGGAAGAAGGCAGGCTTCCTCGCTCCTTTCTTGCTCTCCTGGCCTATCTTCGTGGGATTCTTCATCTGGGAAGCTCGACTACCTGAAGGATACGCTTTGATCCCCTCGAGTTTCTGGAAGATCCCCAACATGACGCTCATGATCATCTTCGCTCTTGGCGTTTACCCTTGGTGGGCCGTCAACCAACTTCCATTCGTCGAGCGATCATTGACCATCTGGGGCGAAACCCCAATCATCGCCGCCGTCCGAATGCTTCCTCAAGGTATCTCTGCTCTCGCCGTAGCAGTGGTCATCCCGCCTTTGCTCCAAAGATTGGGTCATGCCAAGTGGCCGATCGCCGCTGGAAGCTTACTCGGCGCCGTTGCGTATTTGCTCATGATCTTCAACAGAGGTCAGATCGGTACTGAGTACTGGAGATGGCTCTTCCCCGCCTATGTGATTGGATCAGGTGCTGCTATGGCCGCATTCCTCGGTACCAAGTGAGTTCAATCCTCTCGCCAGATATAGCCTAGCCACTCAGTATTAGCGAATCGTTGCTGACATGAATTTATCTTGCCCATAATCTAGCATCACCGTTATGACTTCTGTCCCACCAGCAATGTCAGGTGTAGCAGGCGCCATGCTCCAAGTCTCCCTCCAAGTCGGCGCCGTCTTGGGTCTGTCCATCCAAGCTGGTCTTTTGACTATCAAGCCCGGCTCTCTATCGAATTACGCCAATGTCCAAGCGTCCTTCTGGTTCCAGTTCGGCTGGACCGTAATCAACACGCTCATCATCGTCTTCTTCTTTAGGCCTGGCAAGGCTGCAGAAGGTTCTGCTGCTGCCGCCAAGCTAGAAGGCAAGGAGGCGCCCGCTGCCGTCATGGCGCACTAGACGAAACCACTCAACAACAGATAGATGCTCAAAATGTTTCGATGATTATTCATTTCTGTCTTTCTAACCCTACTTTCCCAATTTCATGTCATTAATGCCACTCGTAGATCACATTACACTTCCACACCCCTCACGCCATGCGAAACGCAAACTCATCATTTTACAACTTTGTAGCTTGAAGGAAATATAGATTAGATCAGATATAACAATCGGGGTCCGTGTCATGCATAAACAAAGTGTATTTCTACATTGCTATTCTTCTGAGTTGAGTGAGAAGACTACAATCCATGCCACAATGATGATAAGCAAAAGGCGCCTCAGCCGTGCCTCGAGCTTGGCTTTGCTTGAATAGGCTCGCTGCTCAGGGCGCGTAAGGTGTCTAGGGTGAAGAGGTGCGGCAAGTGCGTGGTTTGAGCGGAATGGAATATCAAAATACACATACACACTCTGCAAAGGGGAGCGGTGACGTCGTTGCGCTCGTACGGGTCATTCATTGTTGGAAATGATAATGGAATGATGCATGTAAGCAATAGGACTACCTCACCCACCCATTACTCGAGTACAAATAATACAATAACTATTTTTATTTTTATAAGGATACCTCGATCTTCTTGTCTTGACCACATTGCCTGCATCGACAGTCTTCTACCATTTTATCCTTGGATATACTAAGTGAAGAGGTGCTCTAGGCAGTATTTGCATCCACCTGATCAACACCAACACCAACACCAACACCAACTTGCCACCATGCTTCGAACGAAACCGCTCTTTCGACCCCTGTCGCTCGCCCCGACATCGCTTCGGCCGAGTGTACATTCCAGCATCGGAATAACACGATCGTCTGCTCTTCGAAATCAACTTTCATCTTCCAGTCGAGGTCTAACCACCAAGTCGAGCGATGCTTCTTCTCAGCGGAAAATCTCATCGACGTTCTTCGCTGCTCATCATCGACCTTCAGCATCGACCGCCGCCGCCGCCGCTGCTAAAAACTCAGCTGTCCTCAGACAGTCTACGAGGTCGTTCTCGATCCCCCCTCGAGCATTCACTGCTAAATACCCCGTAACATCCTTACTTGTTCGACTTGGTCTTTCCTCAGTGTTGGGTCTCGGTGTATTATTAGGTGTCATCCTCTTTCACGATGCGTTCACGTATTCCGAAAGACATGTCGATAGGGTACCATGCAATCCGCTGAGCTTGAAGCCTAGGACAGGAGGAAAGAAGAACTTGCCTATCCTTGAAGTGAACCTGGATGACGAGGAAGATGAGGCTAAGAGGACTATGAAGGGCAAGCCTAGATTGGTTATTGTTGGTGGTGGTTGGGGAGTGAGTTTGCTTTGGCTTCATTAAAGACTTTCCACCTGCCTCCCCTGAAGCATCGTTACTGATAAAAATGTTGACACTTGTCTGTGTGTGCAATGTATAGGCTGTAGCGTTATTGCAATCCCTCCCACCACACGCATACAACGTGACCCTCATCTCCCCCCAGACGTACTTCGCTTTCACCCCTCTGTTGCCTTCCGCATGTGTAGGAACAGTGGAGCCTCGATCATTGGTAGAACCTCTCAGAAAGTTGATCGCGCGAGTAAGAGGTCACTATTTGATGGGTGCCGCTATGGACCTTGATATGGCTGAGAGATTGGTAGAGGTTGAAGTGCCCAAAGAGGGCCAGGAGGGAGCCACGACGAGATGTTACGTGCCTTGTGAGTCCTGCGTCTTCTCAGAGCTGCACTCGCCCCCCCTTCCTCCCCACACGTGAAAGAGGATCGTTGCTGCCAGAGAGACAGAATGTGCAACAGGAATGGTTTAATTGAGGCTGACCTGCTTCGCATTTTCCAGACGACAAGCTCATCATAGCCGTTGGATCAACCACGAACAATCACGGAGTCAAGGGTCTCGAGCACTGTTACCAGTTGAAGACTGTCCCGGATGCTCAGGCAATTCGACGTAAAGTCATGGGTGAGTCATAATGCCTGTGTCACCCGTGCTCTCAGTGTCATATAGTGTTGAGTCGGACTGATGGATTTTGACTCTGATAGGCAATCTCGAGCTCGCGTCTTTGCCCACAACGACACCAGAGGAGCGAAAGAAGTTGCTCTCGTTTGTGGTCTGCGGTGGTGGACCCACTGGTGTGGAGTTTGCAGCTGAGTTGGCGGACATGATGGCTGAGGACGTTCTTAAATACGTGAGTGGCGCGGAACACGATTGGATCAGAATTTGTGGACTGCGATACTGATTTTAGGGAATTCTGTGTGTTTTCAGTTCCCCAAGCTTCTCGCGAACGAAGTCAAGGTCACCGTGGTCCAATCACGAGACCACATCCTCAACACATACTCCGAGAAGATCTCGCAGTACGCCGAGAAGCGATTCGCCAGAAACGATGTTGATGTCGTTATCAATGCTCGGTACGTACAGCTACAAGTCTACCTGGTCAGTTCTGGAAACTCGAGCTGACGCGAGTTGTTCTACGCAGAGTACAAGAGGTTCAGCCTGACAAGGTTATTCTGTCCATCAAGGACCCCAAGGACAAGGAAGCTAAGCCCTCTACCAAGGAGATCGAAGCTGGTTTCGTGCTTTGGAGTACCGGTATCGGTGAGTCCTTCGTCATACGATACTCGGTTTTATTCTGGCTATCCGGCTGACAGAACTCAACGCTGGACGTAGCCATGCAACCTTTCACCAAGCGATTGGTCGAGCTCCTCCCTAACCAGTACCACTCTAAGGCTGTCGAAGTGGACAACTTCCTTCGAGTCCAGGGTGCTCCTCAAGGTACCGTCTACGCTCTCGGAGACGCCGCTACCGTGCACACCAACTTGGTCAACGATCTCATAACGTTGTGGGACAAGTTTGACACCAACAAGGACAATACGCTGTAGGTCGAAACACTCTACGTGTGGTGCCACCTGCTATTTGAGTGATGATTGACATTTTTCCTTTCGCGGTGAAATAGCGACTGGGATGAATGGCAAGCGATGGCCAAGCACATCAGAAAGCACTACCCCTTAGCCTCAAAGTACCTGGTCAAGATGTACGTTTCCCCAAAGCTTCCAATCACCCAGAATGGTGACCGTGAACAATGATAGCAGCTGACTCGTTTTGCTTGCACTGTGTAGCCGAGAGATCTTCGACGAGTTTGACAAGGACCACGATGAGAAGTTGACCCTGAACGAAGTCGCTGGAATGTTTGAGAGTCTGAGCAAGAAGGTGACCAGCTACCCTGCGGTGAGTGTGACTAAACATCATAGATTCTGGAACCTGTCGTTGTTCGAAGCTGAGGTGATCTGGATTGATGTTGTGTCACACTACGCTACGATAGACCGCTCAAGTTGCTAGTCAGCAAGGTAAATACCTCGGTGGGATGTTCTCCAAATTGTCTAGGCAACACAAGACGTTGGAAGAGAATGGGATCAAGGATCTTAGCGATGAGGCGTTCTATCATCCGTTCGAATACCGACACTTGGGAAGCTTGGCGTACATTGGTAACTCGTGAGTGGATTTGCGATTTGGCGACCTGAACTCTAAGCGCGCGGGGGGTCCTGTCGTTGCTGACTCTTGCTTGATCTTGCTTCTGAATTGTAGAGCTGTGTTTGACTACGAGGGATGGTCATTGGCTGGTGGCCTGCTAGCGATGTACGCTTGGCGATCGTGAGTATCTCCTTCTGGTGCTATTCGTATCCTTGCAGACTGGATGGACCGCAACGGAAGTAAGTGCGCGATGCGATGCTAATGAATTCACGTTACGATCACGATCTCATCTTATAGAATCTACTGGTCCGAGCAAACTTCTATGCGAACCAGGATGCTCTTGATGCTTGATTGGGTGAAACGAGGTATCTTCGGAAGGGATTTGTCCAAGGTGAGTTAGAATTAACGACTCATCTGAAGCAAGAAAGACGTTACGTGTCCTCATCCCCTCCCTTTGCCACAATACTGGTTTGTAATGTGCGAGTAGCTTGCTGACGAATGTATTTTCGTACCTACAGTTCTAGATCACTACATGAGGCGAAAGATGCAACTCAAACTTATACCGATTCCCCTCCCATCAGGTACAACTTTTAAGGTAGCTGAGCTCTAGCGGGATATTGAGAACCATCCTCAGTACACATATACGAGCGCACTGTACATATGAATAGCGGAAGAACAGGTTTCGGCTGAGGCAGCGAGCGATGTGTTGAGCAGTGTACCGTACTTTTTTACATGGCTGCATGGCTGTAACGTCATAATATGTAGCTAGCTATACAGGATGCACAATCCAATCAGGTCTAGAAACCTCATGACGCGCTGGAAGTTCGCTCTGATGTTATACAATCGTCTTGACTAGAAGTATAGCTCGAACGACAGCTGTAGCGTTGGCTGTGGCTGTAGCTGAGTGCGGAAACAGTCTGTTGTTGTAAGTTACACGAGGAAACCGTTCTTCACCGTGAAATCGCTCGCATTACTTTTATTGATAATATAATTCATAAACACTCACGCAACGCATTGAGAATCGAATCGTGTCCAAGTAGGCAAGATGAATTGATAGGTTTGAAATAAAGTACGGTACTCTACGGTACGTACAAGCGTTTTTTCATATAATCCGCGTGTCATGACTATCATCGTGCCATCTGTTTGTTCTATTGCAATCTAAACTTTATTGGAATATGTCGCAAGTAACTAACTATACTCGGACCGTTCTCAAATCCTTTTTGTGTTTTGAAAAGAAAAACCAAAGCAAAGCCAGAACAAGGCAGATCCATATCCCCATACATTGGTACCCAGGTACCGTCTCTGCCATCCGTTCATTCGTTCACTACCACAACACAACACAACACAATCGCAACAGACAGTGGTGTGAAAATCTCTGTCTATTCTATAAACTTGCCGCTGTATCAACGTTGATCGGCTTGCTAGTCAGCCTCAACATCTCTGCAGAGACATTCTCGTTCGTGCTTCTTATCGTCAATCGACAGAGTTTGGCGTCTTTGTTCGGTTCCAATCTACCCAGTATTCCACTATACACACATAGAGTAGAATTGATTAGCGTTCGCTTTCTGGATCCGACAGAATATGATTGTATATATATATATATATATATATATATTGCCAAGGCTGAGAATTGAGGTGATACGATTGATTGTTCACTCACACTTTGCCGCTTGCAGACATGTGTAGCACACCGGCAAATACGATCTGAAAATTGGAAGAGATGATTAGCATTCCTCCAATCTAGATGACGACCGGTTCTCTTCCCACGAAAAGCAAGTATGAGTCGCGGTTATAGACCCTGAACAGGCGGCGGAGGGGAATACGGTCTCGAGAGCGGTGCGATCGAAAACCCTCTTCGCGTGGTGACTCACATTCTCATGTTTGGGATCGATACCCGACAAAACCGACAGCCTATTTCCAGCTACTATGCGCGCGTTTCTGGAGACGTCTACTTCGCCTGCGGATCCCAGTTTGATCGGGAAGATGTGCTGGGCTTCTCTTGGTGGGCCTGTTGTTTTGCAAAGTTGCATCCTGGTCAGCGGGTCTTTTCTATGTGTCAGGCAGACAACAGGCAATGAATCAGAGTGACTAATTAAAGGGTACTTACCACCAATGATCTTCCATCTCTCGAAGAACGCCGCGCTCTCCAACGTGACACCCTCCACAAACCTCGACAATGTGATAGGCAACCTCAATACCAAAGTCTTTGGCTCAGGTCCAAGCCCGCTAGCACTCGCACCTTCTTCATCGCCCACCAAGTAACTGACTCTCAATACGGGGATCTGACCTAGACTGCCTCCGCCAAAATAATCCTTACATTCCACATGAATCATCTCTTGTATCTGAGCTCCACCGGCAATCTCGGAGATGGGCGCATCGTGGAATGAAGCTGTTAGTGCTGATGAGATGGGATTATCGATTGAAGCGAAGAACTGACGGAACGAGGTGTCGATTTTGTTGCCGAAGAATAGAGCCAGTCGGCCGAGATGGCCATGATATTCCGCTTTGACACCGATTTGGATCTGGGAGTCTTCGTACAGGATACCCTCGTTGGAGTAGCTTAATCTCTCCAGCCACTGTAGTTGTGATTTGAAATTATCAGCGAATAAGCTTGCGATCATGGTGACGCAAAACATATGACGGGCAGTCTAACACTCACTTTATCGATGTTGTTGCTTACTGTCAGCGGGGCCAGCAGAGCAGGGTTTACTCCGCCCAACGTTGCGTTGTGTACCATACTCGACCCATTAGCCATTGGGTTGTTGGACATGACTCCGGTTTGTGATGGATACAGTGGAGCAGCAAGAGCAGATTGAGCAGGTTCGGACAGTTGAGCGAGATCGCTAGCGGCACCGGTCGGAGCAGCCGCAAGGAGCGGTTCATCCTGGACGTTATTGCCAGTCAAGTCGAGATCCGCAAGGGACGACATGATATCCTCCGCAGGACCAGAAGTGGTCGTACCCATCATTGTGTCGACGTTGGTGCTGACGGACCGTTGCGGTACTTGCAACGAGCTGGAACTTTGAGCATGCGCCAAAGCAGCAGGCGGTTCGACAGGTGATAGAGCTGAAGATGAATCCCCAGTACCCTTTCTGAAATTTTTGAATCGCTCTGCTTCTCTACCCTTATTATCCTCCTTATGTCCGATAATCCACGTCCTCTTGTCCTGCGCTTGTTCTCCTCGCTTGTGCAATCGGTTGACCAAGGCAGACTCTCGCTCGGGGAAGATGGGCATCTCGTCGCAGATCGTAGAGAGCAAATCGTCGTCTTCGCCTCGCTGAGAGAGCGCCAGATATTCGCAAGCTCGTTGTTGCAGCTCGGCATCTAGCACATGTGTGTATCGCTCGAAGATGTTGACGAGGTGGTCTTTGATTTCGGGGAATAGGTTGACCCACTGTAGAGGAGGTAGCGAGTAAGCTATGCGAGTCTGACTGACAATAACACCAAAGCGCACCTTGATATATGTTGTCAACAGCAGCGCCCGAGTCGGCGCCGTGCACAGGTTCACTTTAGAATGTAAGGCATGGAATTGCTCGATAGGACTACATCCTTGCTCGTTGGCAATCAAATGACCGAACTCTCCCAGGATGTAACCTTCATTCGATCGACGCATTGTCAGCTAGGCTGGACGTAACCCGTCTTCTTGATGCTGATAGACAGACTCACCGCCGACACGAATCATATTCTCATGACACGCGCTAGCCTGAAGGTGCTGGAACACAGCGGACGCAGCGTATGTTTGCAGGTCCTCATTGTTCGTAACGAGTTGCACGACTCGGTACCACACTTCCGCGCCGACATGATCTCCGGCAGCAGCGATGAGTTGCAGGATCGTGTCGACATACCACTCGTACTACACGTGTTTACGTTAGCTCGAGATTTCCGAACCGAGATACAACAGGAGGTTGGTGCTCACCTCCGTTGCGAATCGCTCCGTTAAGATAGCGATCTTCAACACCATCTCTTCCCTCAGATTGTAATCTGCCACTTGCAAGTACCGTACCAACTCTCCAACGATTACTTTCGAGTTGGTCGTATCGCACATCGAATATAACAAATCAAGCGCTCTTCTCCTTACGGAGATATCCCGGTCTTTTAGAGATTGGATGATAATGTTTTGGTGCTTCTTGACAGCCTCGAGAGAGCTGGAAGTGGCTGCCAAATGCGCCATGGCGTCCAATCCGAGATATCGAACATTGGTCTCCTTCGCCATGATGAACCTTCCCAGCAATACCGAAGCGTTATGCACAACTCGAGATTCGGGGTCGATGTGGATCGCGAGGTTGATAGCTTCGAATAGAACGGAGTTTTGGGCATTGTTATGTTGGACGTTCTGCACGACGACAGGGATGGAATTCGATCAGTTTCAAGTATAGATTCAAGATAGACCACGTCGAAACTAAACTCACTCTGGGCGTCTCCTGCGATGAATCGATGATCGCTTGGATAATCCCGTTGACCATCTCAATGACTTCGCGGTTGTCTATTTATTGCGACATACGGCATGTCAGCTCGGAAGTGATACTCGTCAGCACTCAATCTCTAGCTCACCTGGCGGAGGATAGTATTGCAGCAGTCTGAGCAATTTGATCTGCAACCAAGGATTCGGTACCTTGTAATAGATGTATTCTGCGGGCGTTTCTTGGTCGAATACAACCTAATGACCAGAAGCAACCTCGTTCAGTTGGAATTCCTGCAGGTCATCATCGGGACAACTGACCTTATCGAGCCTTCGGACAGCTTTCTGATAACATCCACTGAAAGCTTCCAAATCCGCCTGAGCCATCGTCGTGATCAGCGTAGCAGCCGTTAAGACGACGCCGTGATCATAGTCGTCGAGCATCGCTACAATCCTTTCTGCCCATTCGCTGATCGGCAGGACTGTCGGATGTTTTCGATATAGACGAAGCAGTGTGAGAGCTGCCTTTTTCTTCACGAACGCCGTTGATGTCCTACACCCCGAATCAGATTGTGTCAGTTACAAGCTTTATACAAATGTAGTATAGAGCCTAAAGAGAGAGGCCGGAAGGAGAAAAGAGCAGCTGCACGTACTGGCTGATCATTGCCCGATATACATTCTCCCCCAATGCCTCTGCCATTTCTTTCCCTCCGAGAGTCGCAATAGCATGCAATGCCAAACAATTGTTGATCTCGTTATGGTCTTCGAGGTCTTTTCGAAATGAGTTGATGACTAGTCGGACGAGATCAGAGTTCTCGTGCATCAGGAGAGTACAGGCGAGGTATCCCTATGAAGGAGTACAGTAGAAAGAAATCTGTTGTCAGCATCAAAGTCCACCTGTCATGCAGCCTAAGCAATCGATCTGACCCTCATCCCCTGCCCTACATATACTCGCTTGTCCCCCCAACCTATATCCCAGTTCCAGCCTACCCACTGTACTGACATCCTGCCAATCTTCCCCTCAGACGGGAAGCATCTGCCCGTCGATTCATCATCCTAACAGACGGCACTTACAATTTGCTTCTCGCTGTACTTTTGACTACTGATCAGATTAACAGCTTCCATATGCCCCACATCGACCTTGTATCCCAATATATAAGTGAATACGACTTTGGCCAAGTATTTCTTCTTTTGATATCCATCAAGATTCCCATCTTTGAACTTCTGCCGAATGTGAGCCATCTCTCGGTTGATTCGCTTTTCTTCTAGCTCTCGAACCCTACATGCTCGGAGGTCCGAGATGTACTAACCATAACAACACCAAGACACTGTCAGCTCGTTGACCGAACAGAGATGCACCAAGGAGCTCACCTGAGTCAGACCTCGCATAGAGGTCGCCATCTTGCTCTGAGTATCTTCTGCCGTCCAGGGATATATGTGCAAGTCGATAAGGACCAACTAGAGCCTGGCAAAGTGGAGGGGGTTCGTGAAGGACAAGGGCTCGGTTCTTATGCTGTCGACCTTGTAAGATCCGCGTGGACTCCCCTAAGCAGTGCAAGAGTGAACAGCAGCCCGGTTAGTGGTGACTATCTCAAAGTCCTATTGGTAATGATGTTGAGATGGTGAAGGCAAGCTGTATCGTATCGTCAAGATGGTGTAGAAAGCCAAGGGGATGGATAGGGCGAGCAGCAACAGCAACAACAATAGGCGAAATGGCATTCTCCTGTGTGTGCGAGGCGCGACCTGAGCCTAAGTCTGAGCAGTGACGCGGGCAATCACACATTGAGAGTGGCACACCGCTCTACCTCTACGCACGGGGCACCATGCACCTTATTGATCGACCACGTGGTATTGACACTACACCCCATATCATGTACAGTCAAGGCAATCTATGCAATCTATGCAATCTATGCCACATCACATTACATGGTCCTATCCATGTTCGATTGACGGCCGGATCCGAGTTTACAGATGACATCGTTCGAAGCTAACAGCTATTGCAGGGAATCAAGCTAAGCGTTATCGAAACAGAAGAGCAGAGATGCAGTCTCGTATCAAACATCTTCATCGTCATCAGTCCTCCTCCTGCAACATCTCATATCTCTTTTGACACCTTATCTCTCATCTCTTTGTTTCCTAGCGCCGCATCATCTTTTGGTTCTTCTCCTCGGTCAGCACAACACTTATCAAACATCATGTCACGAAGAGGATTCGATACCACTCTCTCGTCATCAGCCGCGGGCGGTAAGCCTCAAGCTAACCGCAACAACTCTTCGACAAGTACCGGTACTGCTAATACCAACGTGAACCGAAGAGCATCCCATTCGCATGCGGGAACGATCTCGCCCCCTGACCCATCACATGCAATCTCGCATGTACCTACACACACTTCAGCCGAAAAAGCAGCTTTGCCCAAAGTCGAAAGCGGGGAGCAGATACCCGCAGAGGTCGACGAAGACGTGTGTTTCATCTGCGCCGAACCTATCACCTTTTGGAGTGTTGGTGTCTGTGGACATAGGACTTGCCAGTGAGCTATGGATCTCGTGTTGTCATTTGGTTGACGAGACACGGGATAAAGCTGACGTGATATCGCTTCTTCAGCGTTTGTGCCGTACGACTACGCACGTTCTACAAGTGAGCCAGCTTTTACATCTGTCATCTTTGTACCATGAGAGTATAGCTGATGCGTATCTTTCAGGAAAAACGACTGTACATTTTGCAAGAGTCCCCTCCCTTCCCTCTTATTCAGCAGATCCCCAACAGCTCCCTTCCCCTCTGAACACCATATTACCCCTAGTCGTCCAGAGGTGATCGCTGCCGCTCAGGCGAAGGGCGACAAGGAGAGAGAAGCCGGGAATAAGACTTATAAATGGGATAAGAATATCATTTGGCCCGGAAAGCTCGATCTAGGTGCTTTCCCTTATATCGATGAGATCTTGAATGTCGTTTTCGAAAATGAGGATATGGTATGTTCAACGACGGGAGATCTTGCTTTGCATCCAGCTAACCCTTTTACTCTTCGATCTCGTGAAAATGGGTGCTGATTGATGTGATTGTGGTACTTTGTGTTCTATTTAGATGGAAGCTACCCTTCTCCTTCTTCGATTCAACTGCCCATACCAAGACTGCCCCTATCAAGCCGAAAGTTGGGGCTCGCTGTCGAAACACACGATGGCCGCCCACGGTTTATCACTTTGCAACCTCTGCAAGAATCAGCTCTCCCGATTCGCGCATGAACAAGGTCTATACCCGCCCAAGCTGTTAGGTCTGCATGACCCCTCCGTTGTTCCGAGAGGCCAACACCCGCCAAGGCCTAAGCCTGAGCAAATGGAAATGATCAAGCGATGGGACGCGCCCCATCCTATGTGCGAGGTGAGCTTATCTCCTTATGTACGCCGTTCTGGCAAAGGGCTTAGCTGACAGTCTTCATCGCGTCCAGTTCTGCCACCGGGCGTTCTTTGGACCGGACGAGCTGTTCAAGCATATGCGAACGGATCACGAGGAATGCCACGTCTGTCGAGGGCTGGGTGATAAGGATGTGTAGTGAGTGGTAAATACAGCTGAAGAGTGATTCTGCAAGTGACTTACGAGCTGTGATACCGACCAATAGCTTCCAGAACTACGATAAGCTGGAGAAGCATTTCAAGTGAGTCATTCCCCATACTGGACCGTTTGAGCACTTTAGCGCCAAAAGTGGGGCTGACCAGTTTCCGCATACAGCCACGATCATTACCCCTGTACTCAGCCAGTCTGTCTCGAGAAGAAGTTTGTCGTTTTCGGTACCGATATGGATCTCAAGGCTCATGTGATCTCAGAGGTGAGTTGTCATTTGATCGGCTCCAAACATATGATCGCTACGAAGCTTACTAGTCACTCTTAATAGCACTCGGAATCGATGAACGCCCGAGATCGTGCCAATGCTCGTCAGATCTCCGTTGATTTCCCTTCCGATCACAGACGATCCAACCAACAGCGAACTCGATCAGGCCACGGTCAAGGGTTCACTCTTGCGCAGCCTTTCAACCCTTCCACGGGCGGACCATCTCGTATCCGAGACACACCTTCTCACCAGCAACTGGAACAGCCCAACCTTACACCTGCCCAGCAGGCCCAACAGCATCGACAAGTTCAGAGAGACAGGCAAGAGGAGAACAAGAGGAAGAAGGCGTTTGCTACGGGTCTTACTGGCTCAGGTGGCCAAGGAGGTCAGGCACCAAGAAATACTGTCAACGAGAGTGGTCCCTCAAGTGGATTTGCCACGCCTAGAGAGGACGTCGATGATGCTACTGCTGCGTGAGTATCTCCCCTCCTTGAGAGATGGTATTCGCGCGTTCAATTGGGGCTTCAGAAGGCTGATCATCGATTTTGTCTGCAGTCGTCATGCCGAGCTATTGTCGCGGGTTTCATCGCTTGTCAATGACTCCGACATCAAGTTGAACGCTTTCCGATCAGCTGTTCGAGGGTTCAAGAACAACGAGTCTTCGGCTAAGGATATGCTGGACACTATCTACCATGTACTTGATCGAGATCCCGAGGTCACGGTCGCAATTGCTCGAGAGATTGGTGGTCTGTTCAGCGGCGGAGGACAGGGGGACAAGGAACGAGCTGTTCTGGAAGCGCTGAACGCCTTCAGGGTCGAGGTGAGTCCGCTGTCCGTATCTTGTATGATGGTTTCAGCTGCTGATGGTCTTGTTTCCGTTGTGACAGCAACGCGAGCAATTCCCTTCGTTGTCAAACATCACCCCTCAAGGTCTCGGTGGGAACTATGCCGGTATCACCTCAGGCAAGATCCTCAATGCCAAGCGAACCACTCAGTCTGGCGGTAGTCGGAACTCCCGATCAGTATGGGATCGTGTCGAAGCTGCCGCCGCTTCACACCCGGTTAATCGGCCCGCTGTACGAGGTACGAATGGGCGTTACGTCCCCGGATCCGGCTCGATAGCCACATCGTCTGCGTTCCCTACTCTTGGTGGCCCATCAGCTGGACCATCCAAGTCTGCGGTCCACTCGACGCCATGGTCAGCAGGCGGTGCAGGTTCTTCGTCCAAAGCACCTCCCGCACTTGCCAGTCCTCAAATTCGCTCAGTCAACTTCCCTACAGCCAAAGCAATCAACAAACCTAAACCGTTGAATAATGCCGCTTTCCCTAGTCTCCCTTCGTCTTCTGGAAACAAGGGAACGTCTGCCGCCGATAGGAAGGCTCTGTTCTCGAAACCTACTGCAAGAGATGAAAGTATCAGACGAATCACAGGTGCTGGACCGCCTCCACCGCCTGCAGCCAATGGTTGGGGAGTCAGCTCGGCAACCAGTGGCGTGGAGGCGCTGAGTGTAGCTGATGAGGGGGGATCGAACGGGAATGGAACGTCAGCTGGTGGCGGTGCAGGAGGTGGGAAGAAGAAGGGCAAGGGAAAGCAGCTTTTGTTCACCGTAAGCGCAAGACCATAAGTGGTCGGTCCCACACAACCGCACGTGTGGAGCAAGGTGACGGATACAGGATGACAAGCGATTTTGGTGACCTCTGGGTGCACGGATATATTCGCGCTGAATGATGAGAAGAGTCGTGTATCTTTTGCGAAGTCAGGGTCAGTACGGGAGGGGGACGCAAATGACCTACATCACCGTTGTTGAAGTTCTGCACGATACAAGCCATCACATCGCACCATACTATATCTTATCGAACATCAACATACATACTATCCTCTGCCGTACTGGCCAGTCAGGCTTGCTTGAGTCGATATATGTATTTTATCGTAACCTGTGCCAAGTCGAACCTGGGCACCTTGAACATGCATTCAATCGCACCTATACGAAGAGAGTACCTGTCGCTCAGAATTGATTGTTAATGCACACATCGAGATTTACAGGAAAGCCGACAGTACGCACGTCAGGCATGGGCGGGCGTTTTCTAAACTCCGCCCATACCAATTGCAAGTGCCCGACCGCGAGTCTGCACTCTGCTTCACTTCACTCCACCTCGCTCGCCCGCGATCGGTTCGCCTTCGCATGTCATATCTCTCCTACAGCCTGGCTCGGAAATTTGACACCCCGAGACATGTTATCGTCCCGTTCCTCTTCTTTGATTCAATCGCATCAGAGCCCACTTCTCCAGTACATCTGAACACTCGGTTTGATTGGAGAGACGAGATTCCTGTTTTTCCCGATCGGATCGTATCGAGACGGCTGTCTATGTGGTAAGGTCTTTGCGGTGTTCCGCGAATATGTGAAACGAGCGAAGATTCTTATGCCGATACCGTCATTCAAGTTGCGATTTGGCGGTCGTCATGATAGTTCGGTCCGGTAGCGAAGGTAGACAGAGGGGAAAACAAAGAGGAACGAAGAACGAGAGAATAAGTCGGAGTGGTTACTCTGGTAAGACGGTAGGAGCGACCAGTGGTTCCGGTCTGCAATTTAGTGAGACAAAACAAAGCAAGAAACTCTCGCGTGAGCAATCATTCCAATTCATGATGATTATTCAATGGATAATTCTCTCAGCTGTGACGACTCGGTTTCCGTGGTCCGTCATCCGTTTCATTGAATGAACATGGACAGTCTTTACTCACCGAAGGGCGAAGACGACTTTCTTCCTCACTACACCGACAACCTCATAATGTCTCGTTCGTGACGTATCCGCCTGTGCTGGCGCTGACTTTGATTTTACACCTTTCTTCGCTGTCGTCGCTTTACTATTCAGCCTGCTCTTCTTCTTCTGCCTCGCACCCTCGTCGTTCTCATCCTCGTCGGTGTCGGAGGGTAAATCGTCGAAATCCGATCGAGCGGGAGATGACATGTCCAGTTCCGAAGAATAATCAAGCGGTGTTCTAGGCGTAGCCATACTCATTGGACTAGAGCTCGGTATCGACATCGCCATCGCCATTGATGTCCCACGATCACTCTCAGTGTCTGTAGTGAGACGGCGCCGTTTATGTTTACGCGGAGTCGTAGGGAGGAGGTCGGCATCTGGATTAGGCTCGAACAATCTGCCTTCTTCTTCTTCTTCTTCTTCGGATTTTTCGGATTCCTCCTCGTCATCGTCGTCATCTTCTCGATCCTCTTCGGCTGCATCACCTTCCAAAGCTACAGCCGACCCATCTACTCCGTCTAAATATGCACTGGCGCTGGTTACGACTCGTCTTATGACTGCATAAGGTTTTTGAAGGGTTACGAATTTACCGTGCAGTAAGTGGTGCGCTCCCAGGTGAAGGGTCGGTTTGTCCTGCAAATATGATTGGATTTTTGGACTTCATCAGCGACTATCTCAAACTTCGAGCTAACTTGCAAGCAATGAATTAGATCGGGTTACATCGTGCACTGGAACGGACCAGAACGATGCGATGCACGGATTGCATTGCAGAATGATATAAATGGGACCACTCACCGGCCTATCAAGCCCTATAACACCTATAACTCCATCTGCCAGATCACCTTCATAGTTCAATTCACCCTGCAGCTCGATCAATACCAGATCGCCGCCGAGCGTTATCAGCGGTGAGTTGAGGGTGGAGCCCGAGGAAGACGAAGCGGAAGTTGCGGGAGGGGCGAATTGGGATGCGTGAAGTGGGAGGTGGATTCGCATTATCTATGAATATTTCGCTTTGAGATCAAGGTAGAGAGAGAGAGACTAGAGTGGCTGCGTGCGTAGTATATAGGTCAATTTCGAGCGCACCATGCGTTGTGTGTTGATTTTGACGATAAATGAAGGGTGATTATTGCCTGTATCTACACATTCAATGCTGGATAATCTGGACATCGAACGCCCAAGAAGTTCGACGAGAGTAGAGCCTCTATCGCGCCGACGCCATGTTGAGAATGTTGAGAATGTTCAGAATGTTCAGAATCGATACGGGCGCGTCCAAGCAGTGCTTCTGAACGCGTCAAGTCAAGCACGAGATTTGAGTGCGCTCAACTTTCCCACGGTATACATCTGCTTATTCGTTTTGCTCCAGCTCAGGGTCCAGTAAGCGTAAGCTGATTCCAAAGGATGCGGCTTCGGATCGGGCAGTAGTAGTGGGGATAGAAAGCAAGGTTCAGGAACAAAACATGGGACATGCTATGATCGTCACTAAAGGACCCTCCTCGGGCGCCGGATCAGGGAGGGAGGGGGACACGGGGAGACAAGACAAAATATAACGTACTCGTATTGTACTTACTGGCTGTGAATAAGCTGGAATCGTAGTTTGACGCGCATCGATATGCATGTACACTTTATTTGCATATGCATGCACTGCACGCATCTGCGCAGGAGCAGGAGCCGCACCGTCATCGTCTAAGCCTAAGCAAAGACTGTAGAGTCATAAATTACTTAGACAAACTGTTAAATCTCTTTGTCGCCCTCGCCCTTCTCCCTCGGACCTTCCGTTAACGCTCCCCGTCCATCGTCATTTCAACTTTCACCTCGGCCATCCGCACTGTGTGTACTGTATTTCTGAATAATCGACCCTCTTTGCCCGAGCTGCTTGACTTTCCAAGACGCTTGCTTGCTTGCTTGCGCTTACGCTTATCATTACCACGCCGCGCATGCTCGTGCGGAGGAGTTACAAACCATACATATCCATCTCCTGACCCATGCTGTCACTTGCTTGATCAGCAGTTAAGTGTCTACCGTTTACAATTGCTATATTGCTATTTTTGAAGTAACGAGCGAGACACTTCGGGCATCTCCGAGCTCACGTTGTTGGCCCATGCCCATGCCCATGCTTTGTTTTATGTTTCGCCTCTCTACAACAAAATTCACCGCCGTCATACTCGGGATCGGGCCATACACACAGATAGATACATACGGTGCCCATCGCTCTTTTCCGATCGTAACTTGATCGTTTCTTTTATGCTTCGTCTCTTGTCACATACATATAATTATACGACTTGTAGATAGAGCTATCTATTCAACTTGTCGCCAACTTGTCGCCTGTAACAATCGCTTCAAGTTGTCTCGATTCTGCGAATTTCCGAATTTGCGTTTAGGTCGTCCTCCTTTGTTCGTCGACAGACCGAAAGACAAAATTCGAATCTGGACCAAGGTCGATCATCTCTGTTATTTTTCGATCTTGCGAAGCCCAGCACCGAACCTCGGCCATCCGTGGCCGCTTCCAGGTATCTGCAACTAGTCCTTTCGATCGACATCGTCGAGTGAATAACCTTGCACCCGTTCAACAGATTTCGCACTTCGATCTGCTTTTTATCATTTTCATCTTCGTATCACCCATCCATCATCTCAATCGCATTTCGTCGAGATGTCCGCGACCAACACTGTAACAGGTGCTCACGACACCACCGTGTCTGGCCATATGATGGAACCCACAAACACGCGTACCGACCTTTCCGCGCCTTCGTCACATAGCGTTTCGACCAGAGTAGGTGGCGAAGACGATCACGACCACGATGTAGCACACAGCAAAGTGTCTGAAAAGACGAGAAGCGTATCGACGCCGGAAGAAGAGAAAGGCTACGCGGAGAAGGGGATCCAGGAAGTAGAGGATGAAGGTATCAAGAGGAAGGTCATGGTTGTCATGGAACACAAAACTGGAAGAGAACTGCTCAAAGATGTAGGAGGTGGACCGTACACTCAACCAAGATGGTACGTGCGGTCACTGGTTCTGTGTCTCTCCAGTCTTCCAAGAAAATCACTGATAGATATATCGATACTCACTTAGGCGCCACTCGCTACCTTTTGTCAAGCCGAAGTATCCCCCGCCGCCGCCGCCACTATCGCTAGAAGACGCCAAGATCACACCAGAAATAACGGCAAACTTCTTCGACACCCTCTTCTTCAATTGGATCAGTCCCATGATGGCCCTCGGATCGGCCCGTCCATTGCAAGCTACCGATCTGTGGAAGATGGACGATGCTCGATCCGCCAGACCACTATCTAACAAGCTTATCGCGTCGTACACCGAGCGAACGAGATTGGCCAACGAGCACAATGCCAGATTGGCGGACCCAAAGACTCCTCTTCCTCTAGCGAAACGACTGATATATCCTATTTTGCCTCATCGAGAGCAGAGAGAGAAGGACTATCGAGAGAAACATGGCAAGAAGCACGCTTCGCTCGCATTGGCGTTAAACGACGTCTTTGGCTGGTTTTTCATGTCGGCGGGTGTAATCAAGCTCTTTGGAGATGTTTGTCAGGCTGTAACGCCCTTGCTCATCCGAGCTCTGATCAAGTGGTCGACCAACTGGCAAATTGCCAGTCAGACTGGAGCGCCCAAGCCCAAAATCGGAAATGGTGTTGGAATGGCCGTTGGTTTACTGCTGTTGCTCGTTACATCAAGTTTGAGTATTCACCATTACTTTGTCCGTAAGTATCGCACCTAATCAAATCAATCCTCTTCAATTGTACTTGTCAGGCACTGACTGTGTCTTCACCTTGGTTTTTCGACAGGTTCAATGGGCGTCGGCGTCATGTCTCGTTCGGCTCTGATATCCGGTATCTACCAACAAGCACTCCGATTTACCCAGAAATCAAGAGGTGAACTGCCCAACGGGAAGCTCGTCAATCACATCTCGACGGATACCAGTCGTATCGACTTTGCCGCCGGTTTCGCGCATATCATCTGGACTGCTCCCATTCAGATGATCGTCATCATCAGTGAGTGTCTTAAAAGACGCGCATCCCCACATGAAGGGTTTGGGTATGCTGACTTTGTTTTTCTAGTCATTCTGCTTGTTGAGATCGGTTACTCTGCTCTGCCCGGTATTGCTTTCTTGTTGATCATGACGCCGATCCAAGTGCGGTTCATGAAATCACTATTTATGTTCAGGAAAAAGGCAGCTGGATGGACCGACAAGAGGTGAGCAGTTGTTCTTAATGGTTCTTATAATAAACTACCTGGCTAAATTTGCTTCGCGTGCGCAGGGCGAAACTTCTTCAAGAGATTCTGGGAGGAATGCGAATCGTTAAATACATGGCCTGGGAAACCCCCTTCCTCGAACGAATCCACGCTATTCGAGGCATGGAGCTCAAGTACATTCGAATGCTTTTGACCTTCAGATCAGGCATGATGGCCTTCGCTATGGCGCTCCCTACCCTGGCCGCCATCTTGTCCTTCATCACATACAGTGCGACTGCCCACGACCTTCAAGCGGCGACTATCTTTACCGTCATCACCCTTTTCCAATTGATGAGGATGCCTCTGATGATGTGGCCCATGACCCTTTCTGCCGTCGCGGACGCGCTCAACGCCTTTGGTCGACTCGAGGCTGTCTTTGACGCCGAGTTGATGACTGAGACCAAACGAGTTGACCCGACCATGGAAGAAGCCGTCAAAGTAGAACATGCTTCTTTTACATGGGACGCCGCGCCGATCGAGGAAGACAGCATGATGAAGAAGCTCAAGGGGAAGAACGCTCAGATACTTAATGGTCGCGGCCCTGCTGCTGCTGCTGCGCAGGGCGGCGATAAAAAGGGCGCCGAGGCAAAGAAGGGAAAGAAGAAGAGGTTGTTCTGGAACAAGAAGACCAAAAAGATCACTGCCGCCGACGAGATTCAAGCCGAGATCGCTTCTGGTGGACCTCATGATGCGGAAGCCAGCAAGCAAGCTGTCGGTCAGGGTGCTCCCGGAACAACGGCTCCCATGATGGAAGAGAAAGTCGTCCAGGGAGAAGCCAAGATCTTCAAGGTTGAGGATATCGACCTTAGCATCCCTCGGGGTTCGCTCACTGCTATTGTTGGTGCTATCGGATCCGGAAAGTCAAGTTTGCTTCAGGGACTGATGGGAGGTACGTATAATCGTCTGCATGTTCCTGTCCGTGTACGAGTCAAGTTAACAACAACTGTCACAGAAATGCGAAAGACCCAAGGCAAAGTCACTTTCTCCGGCACGACTTCTTTATGTGCGCAGACGCCCTGGATCCAGAATGCTACTGTTAGAGAAGTGAGTCTGCCTGGATTTATCCTTTACATAGGTCATGCTGCTGACGTTGCTTGCAGAACATCTTGTTCGGTCAACCGTGGGATGAAGAGCGATACTGGAACGCCGTGCGAGACGCTTCGCTCGAACCCGATTTGGAGCTCCTTGAGGACGGTGACGGTACTGAGATCGGTGAAAAGGGTATTAATCTTTCCGGTGGTCAGAAACAACGAGTCAACATCGCCCGAGCCATCTACTACAATGCCGAAATCATCGCTCTCGACGATCCGCTTTCAGCTCTCGATGCAGGTGTTGGCAAAGCCATTTTTTTCAATGCCATCATCGGTGCTCTTACCGGCAAGACCCGAATTCTCGTCACCCACGCCCTTCATTTCTTGCCATACGTAGACAACATTATCATGATGGAGGACGGACATATCGGCGAGATGGGCACATATACTCAACTCCGGGCGAACCATGGCGCTTTCGCGAGGCTGATTCGAGAATTCGGCAATGAGGATCAAGCTGAGGAGAACGCCGAGGATGAGATGGAGGCGATGAACTCTGCTGGACCTGCCAAGGTGTATGACCGATCCAAGATGGTCGCCAAGGGTACCGCTCACAGTCTCATGCAAGCTGAAGAGAGGAACACTGGTGCTCTCAAGAAGGGAACGTACTTGCAATATGTCAAAGCTGGTAATGGCGTATTCATGGGACCGATCCTCCTCGTTGCTATCGCCCTTGCTCAGGCAACCTACGTTATCACATCATACTGGCTGGTATGGTGGCAAGAATACAAGTTCGATCAACCCAACGGATTTTACATGGGTATCTACGCCTTCCTCGGTATCTTCACCGCCATCACCATGTTCTTCCAAGGTTTCAGCAACGCCCTCATCAACTACTTTGCTTCCGTCAAGATCCACCGAGACGCTATCACCCGAGTTATGTTTGCGCCTCAAGGGTTCTTCGACACCACACCCCTGGGTCGAATCATGAACCGATTCAGCAAAGACACCGATACGATCGACAACACCCTTTCCGACGCTATGCGAATGGCCATTGGTACTCTGTCCAACATTGTCGGTGCGGTCATCCTGCTAGCTATTGTGGAGCCTTACTTCCTTATTGCTATGGCTGTCGTCTCGCTTCTCTACGTTCACAATGCCGCTTTCTACCGAAGGTCATCGCGTGAATTCAAACGGATCGACTCGATTTTGCGATCGTCCCTCTACTCTCATTTCTCGGAATCGCTTTCCGGCGTCGCGACCATTAGATCGTACGGTGAATCCGAGCGATTCTTCGATGACAACGTGTACAGAATGGATGTCGAGAACAGGGCTTACTACTTGACCATCATCAATCAGAGATGGCTCGGTCTTCGACTTGATTTCCTCGGTTCATTGCTTTCTTTCTCCGTCGCCATCATCGTCGTCTGCTCGCACAAGGTGTCGGCCGCCTCAGGTGGTCTTGGTCTGTCGACCATCATTACTGTCCAACAGTCTTTCTCATGGTTGGTCCGACAGATCGCCGAAGTCGAGAACGACATGGTCGGCGCCGAGCGAATCATGCATTACGCCAATGAGATCGACCAGGAAGCTCCTCACCAGATCACTGAAGTGAAACCCCCTACTTCATGGCCTCAAGACGGCAGGATCGAGTTCAACAACGTCAAGATGCGATACCGAGAGGAACTTCCCGATGTTCTTAAGGGTCTCACCCTCAGCGTTGGCGCCAACGAGAAGATTGGTGTGGTTGGACGAACCGGTGCAGGCAAGAGTTCAATCATGGTTGCTCTATTCAGAATGGCGGAATTATCCGGTGGATCAATCAAGATTGATGATATCGATGTGTCCAAGATTGGACTCAACGATCTTCGATCAGGTATCTCTATCATTCCTCAAGATCCCTTGTTGTTCAGCGGTACATTACGATCGAACATTGATCCGTTCAACATGAAGTCCGATGCCGAGCTGTACGATACTCTTCGACGAGCTCACTTGGTCTCCACCTCCCCTCGACCATCTACTTCCGGACTGGGCGAGACCGAGCAAAAGGCCACTTCCTCGTCCAAGCGATTTACTCTGGACACGATTATCGAAGAAGAAGGCGGTAATTTGTCTGTTGGTGAGAGGTCGTTGGTATCGCTCGCCAGAGCTTTGGTGAGAGGTACCAAGGTGCTCGTGTTGGACGAAGCTACCGCTTCCGTGGATGTGGAAACCGACGCCAAGATTCAAGAGACGATCAGGACAGAGTTCAGCGATAGAACATTGTTGTGTATCGCGCATCGATTGAAGACTATCTTATCGTATGATAGGATTTTGGTCATGGCCGATGGTCAAGTAGCCGTGAGTACAGCAAGCGCAATCGTTTACGACACTGCTCGAACAAACAAAGTAAACATCTAACTGACATCTCCCACCTTTTACATTCTACAGGAATTCGACACGCCGGAAAACCTATTCTTGCAAGACGGCATTTTCACTGAGATGTGTGGTAAAGCCAGCCTGTCGTTGGCCGATATCAAGGTGAGCCTTGCTCCTTTCCTTTTTTGCTGTTCCCTAGCTGAGGAGCCGCACTGCCTCAATCACGATTCTGCGCATCATGAATCGACGCTGACCACTCGAGCGTTCCAAACCAGGCTGCCGCTGCTCTGCGATTCTAAGAGAGATCAGTGCCAAGGAATACTAATCAATATCGGTCACGCAATGCAATGTCTTTTTAACCGGTATATCTTGAAACGAAAATCGTTATCTTTTTTTGACACACGAATTTGTGTATTATATAATCTGTTACATGAAGATTTATAGTAGGAAGGGGAACGTAACGGAACGGAACTCGACGCGATTGATCACTCGCGTTGGCGCATGTACATAAACAAGGATCCAGGAATAACATATTGTCATTGATATCGATCATGGTCTATCTATCTAATCTAACATATGAGCGGAGTCTAGTGCTCAGTGTTCAAGGCTCGTACAGTACGAAACTACAAATGCATATATGTACATTGGACAGAAAGGCACGATACTCGAGTCCAGGGTACGAGTACAGGTATCCGTGTAGTGTTTGCATGACAAGATGCGGATGTGTGAGTAGTAGTGTGGAAGTTCTGCGGCGCCCAAGTATCAAGTACCACGAAAGGATTCACTTCGAAGAAGGGACGGATCACACTTTCTCCAAAGTATTGTTTCTTCTTGTTCTTGTTTCTCTCTTCTCATGTCTCATGGGAGCCATGAGTAAGTGAGGTCGTACTTGGCACGGAAATCTCATGCAGATATAACAAGGATTTGGTTGATAGATAGATACATAGTCGGTCGAATGTCGAGAATCGGTTACGAATACGAGTGCAGTACAACAAGTAGCCAAAGGCGAGAATACGATGTGTGTATAATTTGTGAAATGGAGATTGTACCATACTATACTTGTATATTGATCATGAATCATTAGTGTGTGGACGACATACGTTGTTCCGAAGCAGATTGAGTGAATCGCTATGCCTGAATGTAGAGCTTTGATTGCTCTGATATAACTGACTGACCGACTGTCTGTCTGTCTATCTTACGACGAAACATTTGTACTATAGTCGACAATAAAATACGAACAAACAAATAAAACAGGCACACGTGAGACGAGTCAGCAACAGCGTAACAATGGACAGATGGATGGATGATACTTCGTCTGCACATAAACAAGGGTGGACAGGAGTTTTCTTTTTTTTTAGTCTGAGCTGAACTCACCGTAGCCCAAGCACCGAGAACAGCGAACAGACACAGGCATCCGAGGATACCGCCGAACCAAGCATACTATAAATTACAACATGCACATCAGCAATCGCACACTTTGCCTTCACTCGAACTCGAGCTACCACTCTGCTTTCCTTTTTTGGGCGTCATCGATGCTGTGGACGGGTTCACTCACGCCTTCTTCAATGTCTTGTCCTGGTACATGGACGTTCATACCCCACAGACCGGTAACCAAGTTCATCGGACTGGACAAAGACAAAAATAAACACACACAAAAGCATGACAGTGAGCTAGAGTGCCTCAAACGGATTTGCGAAGTGTCGTGCTTGACTCACATAAGGACGGTACCAAGAGCAGTCAACTTTCTGTTTTGCGCAAAGACCAGATCCAACAATGCGGAAGATTAGCTTCTTGCAACAGTGATTAATATGACAATGAATGCGTGGAATCAAGGGTACGCACGAAAGGACATCGTTGATCTGGTTATTGGCATCTGTCATCTCGATCGAGATCTGGGCGAGGTAATTCGAATGCGAACGCGAGAGAATCTTTTCGTAGTGATTCAAGTTCTGGGTCATCGTGATCAAATGGTCCTGCATGGCACGAATATCGAATATCGTCGTGCCGTCAGCGGAAGTCCGATTTGGATGAGGAGGATTTTTGCTGATTCCATGACTCACCTGAATATCGGATAGATACAGACCAATGTCCGATTTCGGTGCGACCAGCCATTGCTCGTTGCCTGTTAGCTGCATCAGTACAAGTCCCTCTCAGATCGGATTGGGCCATCATCGTAACTCACATCGCTTAGCAAGACCTTTGACGACATCCGCCTTGTTACCCATTAATCGCAAAAGACCCATGACCTTCTTTCGACATGTTCCGATTCTGCGCAACGAATTCAAGCATGTGAGCTGATACTTCCTCCTTACTGATTAAGTAAAAAAAAAAAAAGGAGATAAGCTCACCGTCGCAACATATCACTCTGCTCCGCCTCTTTTAATATCAATACCAGCTCATCAATAGAGTCTACCTCGTACTCAATTGACTGAATCAAGGGACCAAAGGCGTCGGTGATGTCGTCGATCAGGGCATATGAGATCCAGTCGGACGTCACCGAGATATAGTCTTTGAGATGCTTGATACGTCGTCGGACATTCTGCGGATGAGGTGTCCCTCGGAAGTGGAACTGCACAAGCATTCTGTCAGCTTTTGTCCTACTTTATACAATACAGATACGGCGAGATGACCAGTGATTATTGATTTGAAAGATATAGGTACAACACGGCAGTATATGCTCAACTTACGGATAGCGTTCCCTCTCGGAAGACGATGATATACATGTTCAGTGGTTCGAGATATGTTTGCGAATAAGGATCTTGGTCGAACGATCGGAAACAGACAAGATAATAGTTCCTGAACAGCTCGATCTTTTCTCGAGTCTCCTCAAGCAAGATATCTTCTGTTGTCAAGGGATGAATGCCGAATACCTATACCACAGCAGCGGACGGTTAGGACCGATTCAACCACTTCATCGAATACTTGCGGATGATACACGAGGCCAGTACTCACCTTGGACAACATTCTCATCTCCTCATCTGTCGGCGACAATACGTCCAGCCACCAAGTAAATGACTCAGGATCGTCATCGACGGCCGAGCCATTTCCATTCCCACCATTTCCTGCCTGTGCGCCCGAAGCAGCTCCGCTCATCGCCTTCGTCAGTAGACTAGGCTTGTTTGACGCGATCGTACTGGGTTCGACAGGTTGCTGTACCGGTGTTTCAGCTCCGCTGGACTTTGCACCTGTTCCAGGGCCAGATCCGGAACCGGATGATCCGCCGTTGCCGTCTTTACCCTTGAACAGATCTTCGAACGTTTGTCCTTCGGCTGGAAGTTCAGCAAGACTTCTAGCGTGGATAGTGACTGGCATAGCGTTTGAGTAGAACGAAAATCGGTATGGCCGATCATGGCCTGGAGCAGCATCGGTATAAGGTGCGAAGCCACCTCCTACAGCTCCACCACCTACACCACCGCCAGCACCGCCAGCACCGCCTGCCGCAGCGCCGTTGAAAATTGCGTTCTTGCCGGATCGTGGCGCCTTGAAAGCGGTTGTTGTTGGTTCGGGCACCGCTTCGCCATCTGCGTTGCCTCCGTGAGAGCCGAAGCCTTCGAACAAAGCCAACTTGCCTTGACGCCTCTGCACAGGGTTTGATTGCGATAGCTTTCGTTGTCGTCTGCGATGGAAAGTATGTTCTCCCTCAGCCCCTCGTTCAGGCGAGAATGGTCCCTCGGTCGCATCGTCTCCAAAGGCAGACATGGTGTTTGTCCGGTCCATGGCAGTATCGTAGCTCGAAGGTTGAGCGACGTTCTCATCGCTCGCTCCTGGACCTTTGTGGGGTACGCTCCTTCTCCTTGGTCCACCGCCCAATCCACCGCCAACGGCCCAAGCACCGTCAGCAGCAAACAAGTTCTCCCTCTCCTTGAATGCGAAATCCTCCATCTCGCCAAAATTGAAGTGATTCTTGATAGGTCCCATGCCTCCCACCGAGCGCAGGTCAACCACCTGTCGACGATCGAGATGATGTTGATCTCCATCTGATCCTCGTCTATTGATTAGCCGAGAGTGCGAGTCAAATCCACTGCTTCCGCCGATGCTGTCCCCTCTTCGGTTATCCATCATACCCTCTCCTCGCTCCTCCTCGTGATCATAATGCATCCTCCCGTGGGCATGTCCGTCGTCTGAGCCGTTATCATCCCCTCTGTACCTAGCTCGATGCATCTCTGCTTCTTCAGCGTCGGACAACATCGGGAAAGCGCTTTCATCGATTGGAGAAGTCGAAGGGAAATGATTGTGCGATGGTCGAGCAACAGGCGGACTGTTCTCCGGCAGCGCCATAGACCCAGATCGAGCTCGGGCTGTGAGCATCATTGTAACATCATTCATTCGATAGTCAGCCAAAGCTTCAAGGTAACGACATCTCGAGTACAGTATTGTGAATCTGACTGAGACAGGTCGATTTCGTTTACTCACACATGCTCATAGCAGACTCGATATCCTGCTGCATCTGTCTCTCTCTCGCGTCCGCATCGTTGTTCCTGTAGCTTCTAGGTCCACTGTGATGCGATGATCGATGAGGCAAGTTCTGCCGAGAGGGAGTGAGGGCGTTGGGCGAAGTTATGGACATGCCCCGCTGTGGGGCGGGGATTTGGGGATCGAATCCTACTTGACGAGGTGATGTGGGTGTACGGTCAGGCATGTTGTCGGGATTCTCTTGGCGTTATCAAGCTATTGCCATATGACACTAAAAGTCAAGTACACAAATGTGACTATGAGCGAGATTACTGTCTTTATCTGGTCCAATGGATCTATAATCGATTTACAGTCGATTGAGGGCGAGCACCTGGTCAAATCCGAGACACCAGATCAATCGTCTCAGCTTTTGCTTCTTGATTCGATTGTTCCGTTTTGCAGGTTGTCGATGCTGTGGTGTTTGTAAGACCGTCGGAGAAGAGTGATATCTATGGGAAGCAGGTCTGTAGATATATGAGGTCGATATGGACATGCAAGAAAAGCGGGAAACGAGTGAAATCGGATAGAGCTAGCTAGCTAGCTAGCTTTTGCTTGGCTTTTGCATGACGTTGGAATACTGTACAAGGCGATTGACTATTAGCAAATCTGCGTTTCACTAATGCGTAGATTGTAATGCCATTACAAAACAAATTCGATCATTGTAATCTACTCATTCGCCGCTGTTTCACCAATTCCAGGTTCTGCTATATCGGGCGCTTATCGGTTTCTCATTGACAAGCATGTCAAGACTACGAGTATGCAAACCATCGCCCCATATCCATACTGAACGGATGTTCCGATGCAATCCATTACCATGCAGTATTGATACATACACATATATACTGTACGAGTACAACAGCAAAGTCCACATTTCGAGCAATCCGATGACGGCCACACACGTGTCAATAGCCGTTGTGATACTAATAACCACCATCCGTATACCTCGTAGTAGCAGCTTGCTTCCTCCTCTGTTCTTCTTGCAGCTTTGGACAATCTGATAGACCGTGTCCGAGACCACCACAAATGGGACAACCTTTGAGGGTGCCGCCTTGTGCGGCACGAGGATCGTCGATCGACAGTAAGAACTCTGGGATCCTGTGAGAACCGAAAACATCGATGGGTCAGCTTTATCTCCCTCCTTTGTCCTAAGCGATATGATCACGGGGGAACTGTGGCCAGTGAGGGAAGGGCAGACTCACTTTTGCTTAGCCTCCATCAGGAGGTACTTCAAATCCAGTAAAGTCTGTTCCGACGTGTTCATATTCACGAATGTTGTCGCGATACCAGTTTTACCTGATCGACCCGTACGACCGATCTCATGGACGTAATCTTCAATTTCCTTGGGCATGGTATATACGATAACGTGTTGAATTTCGTTGAAATCCAGACCCTTGGAAGCGACACCAGAGGCAACCATGACGTCTTTCGCACCGGTCTTGAACGATCGGATGGCATATTCTCGTTCTTCCTGGGCTGTATCAAGCTGTCAGCATATTGCGCGCTCCACATTTAAGAATGAGCTAGACTTACTCTTGCTACCGTGAATAGCTACGGCTTCGACACCCTTGAGCAGCAGATATTCTTGGATATCTAGGTAAAGAGTCAGCTCGTTCTCCCATTCCAACTTGCTTGTTAGACTCACCATCTACTTCGTTCTTGTTATCACTGAAAATGATAACAGGAGGCGGAGTCTTTTGTAGACACTCCAGCAAGTAGACCATCTTGGCTTCCTGCTTGACGTATTCTACTTCCTGTATGACATCCATGTTGGCTGCACCCGCTCGACCAACGTTGACGAGGATAGGGTCAATCAAGGATTGTTGGGCGAAATCTTGGATTTTTCGAGGCATGGTAGCCGAGAATAGCAGAGTTTGACGTTGATACTGCCAAATAATGTCAGTACGACCAAAGATAGGGAACGCTTTTTTGACTCACCTTGAAATGCGACATGATGCTTCTCACGTCTTCCTCGAAACCCATATCAATCATTCTATCGGCTTCGTCCATACATAGATACCTGCAATGATAACAGAACGGTGAACATATGGTCGTTGAGGTGGAATTGGTCGGGTACTCACTTGCAGTTGTTCGCGTTGAGCTTGTTCTTGTCCAGCATATCGATCAATCTACCAGGCGTGGCGACAACGATATGCACACCCTTGTTCAATACCTCCCCTTGTTCCGCCATGTTGATTCCACCGATACACAACAGCGATCTGATCTCCGGATACTGTCCTGTCTGCTTGAGGGCATCACACATAGCCACACATCCTTCGTACGTCTGTCGTGCCAGTTCTCGGGAAGGACAGATGATCAAGCCGACTGGTCCTTCGCCTCGAACAAAGGGCAGTTTCGCTTCCATCTCTAGTGATTGCATGATGGCTGGTAAGGTGAAAGCAAGTGTTTTACCAGAACCGGTGAAGGCAATACCAATCATATCTCGACCGGCGAAGCTAACAATAATTATTCAATCAGTATTGGACACGCTACCGCTACCAAGGGGTTTGTTTATAACTAATCAGAACTCACGCGGTGGGGATACCTTGAATCTGAATAGGTGAAGGCTTCTTGATTCCCTTTGTTTTCAAGTAGTCTAGAATCGGCTTGGGCACTTTCATGTCCTGGGAGCGGCCCGAGTCGATATCAGCATGGTCCCATGCTGAGCTCCAGGGAGAGTTGGAAGAAGACTTACCGCAAACGCAGGTATAGGCGGAGGCACCTGTTCACCTTCCACGATGATGTGGTACTTGTCTCTCACGGCCTGATGCTCCTCCTCAGACATAGCTCGGATGAAGTGAGGTGCACGCCATCTGCGCATGACATTACCATCAGCGAGTTGAAGGTGACTTTGAACACTACGTCTTCAGACAACTCACGAAGTCTTCAAACTCTCTGTATACGTTGTACCCTGTGCAAGTTCTTGAGCGCCTGCCAACTTCTTCTGTGCCCTCTCCATCTCCTTCAACAGTTCCGCTTCTTTCTCAGCTTCTCTCTCAGCAGCAGATTTTTGCGCATCTGTACGACCTATATCAACACTGTGTCTCGAGTTCGTGATGATCCTATATTTGTGACTCACCTTCTAATGCTTGACGTTCTTTGACTTCCTGTGCAGCTTGCAACAGCGTTCTCTCCCTTCGGGCTTTCTCTCTCGCTCTCTCTTCGGCATCAGCTTGTTCTTTCAACTCCTCCTCCATCTCCTTCTCCAGCTCTTCGGCAGTCTTAGCCTTCTTTGTCTCCCTCTTCGATCCTAGTTGTGACATCATCTGAGCCCTCCTCTTCGCCACCGGAACATAAGGCTTGTAGTCCGCCGGTAAGGACATCTCCTCCTCAACCGGAGGTGTGGCCGATTTTTGCCGTCTGCTAGAATACGAAGAGACCATTTCGCCTGCTTTTGATTGAGAAGGGATATGCGATCGTTCTGGAGAGAACGAGGAAAATCAGTCAAGCGAATCCGTATGGTATATTGAACAGAATTCTGGATTGATAATGTTGACATGAGCGTGTCCGGTTATCTATCTTGATGATAATCAACTTACTTTAACTTAGGGTGGTACGGTGAACTGGGATAAAATCAGAAATAATGAAATCAAAGATAATTCATTGTACCATCTACTGTACGGTGGTAGGGTAAGCAACGCGTTCGTTCCGGGTGCATCTACACTTGTTCACCTTAGGCTTCACATCACCAACCAATGTTGCCTTTCTCAACTTCACTCAACTCATCAGACACCATTACCCAAACCATCATCTTCATTATTTCTCACGACAAGAAACATAGCTTTCGCCTCGCCCTCTGGAACCGATACATACAACGCGCCATAGCATACGATCCAAAGCGAACCGATCCCTTCAACAGGTGAGCTCAGGTCAGCTAAGCGAAATCAACCCTCCCTCCACATTAAATCGCGCATTTCATCTCGCCACAACACACCATATAATCAACCTCAAACATGAGCTAATCTTTATCTTCGTCCTCTGTTTTTAGACAACACACCTCTCAATCTACCAATTGGAATCGAGGCTTGCGCTGGGAATTGTCTGATCACGATGGAGGTGAGCTCGTCATCGCCAGGAAAATCGCCGTTGATGACAGTGCTGACGGTTCACCCTTCTCTTCTTAGGCCATCCTTGATTTCTCGCAAGACCTGGACGTCAAGTGGGTATCACACTCACCCAAGAACGATCTATCAGCTGCCAGAGTCTCGATCATCGCATATCATGACTGGGTAGCTGACGAGGAGTGACCTTTCTACTGCAGCGTTTTGGACCAGGTCGTCCAGGTTATGTATACCAGCGCCGGCGAGCAGGTGAGTTACCAAGAGCTCTAACCAGGCTTCTCCAACTGTCATGTCATCGTGTTTTCTGGCGCCCGTGTGCTTGGGGCTGACCACATTCGTGAACCCGCAGCAACAAACGGCTCAACGAGTTCTGACCCAGTTCCAAGAGCATCCTGACTCATGGCAGCGAGTACCAGCTATCCTGGAAACGTCCTCAAACCTCAACACAAAGGTGCGTCTGCCATCCAGCCGGATTTGGCTCACCTAAGCAGCCAAGGCTTGGCGAGACCTGACCAAGAAACCTCGAATGGCTGGACTGACGCTTTGCCACTTGTCATTCGCAGTACATCGCTCTTCAGATCCTGGAAAAGCTGATTCAGACAAGATGGAAGGCTTTGCCAGGGGATCAACAAACAGGTGCGCTAAAGAGTGCAAGCCTTTCGCTTTCATGCTGCATGACCGAAATCCGCTGTGGCATTTCTGACGCGATGCTTCTACAGGTATCCGGAACTTTATTGTGCAGGCGACGGTTGAAACTTCTTCGGATGAGACTAAGATGAGACGGGAGAAGGGATACCTGAACAAGCTTAATTTGGTCCTCGTTCAAGTGAGTCTGGTCTCTCATCATTCTATCAGCTGTCCGCACACTCCGCCCCGAGCTTGATAGCTGGCTGATCTATTCCAAAGATCCTCAAACAAGCATGGCCTAAGGATTGGCCTCAATTCATCCCCGAAATCTGCGCATCATCACGTACCAACCTCTCCTTGTGTGAAAACAACATGATCATCCTCCGTCTCCTCTCAGAAGAGGTCTTCGACTTCTCCGCAGAGCAAATGACCCAGGCCAAAACCAAGGCGCTCAAGCAGACCATGTGTTCGGAGTTTGGAGAGATTTTCAATTTGTGTAACGAGGTGTTGGAGAAGGCCAACAAGCCCAGTCTGATCAAGGCTACTCTGGAGACGCTCCTGAGGTTCCTGAACTGGATTCCGTTGGGCTACATCTTTGAGACGCAGATCATCGACTTCCTCGTATCACGGGTGAGCTAGTCCTCTCGCCTACTTTGGTGTGTGCCGGGGCATAGCTGACGATCTCTTGCAGTTCCTCGAAGTGCCTGATTTCCGAAATGTCACTCTCAAATGCCTGTCGGAGATTGGAGCGCTCAACGTTGGACCGGAATACAATGGCAAATTCGTCACCCTCTTCCAGGTCGTCATGACCAGCGTCAACCGAATGGTGCCGCCTAATACTGATATGGCAGCCGCATACGCATCATCCGAAGACGAGGAGCAGCAACTCATCAAGAACCTCGCTCTTTTCCTTACCAACTTCCTCACCACCCATCTTCGACTTATCGAGACTCCCGAGAACACGGAACTCCTCATTAACGCCCATCTCTACCTTATCAAAATCTCCACAGTGGATGATCGAGAGGTATTCAAGATCTGTCTGGAATACTGGGGCAAGGTGAGCTGCTCATCGCGTGTTTAGCCAGTACGTCAGCTGATTAACATCTTTGTAGCTCGTTTCGGAGTTATACGAGGAGATCCAAGCCTTGCCATTGAGCGACATCAACCCCTTGATGAACCTCAACCTGGGTGGATTAGGAGCAGGATTGAGCGGACCTCATGGCATGGCTCTCAACGGCATGCCATTGAGGAAGAATGTATACGCCGACATCCTGTCGAATTTGCGATTGGTCATGATTGAGAAGATGGTCAAGCCAGAAGAGGTGAGCTATAACGATTTCCGCAGTGAAGCGAATGAGCTACTAATGCGGTCCTTGGTCCATATAGGTTCTGATCGTTGAAGATGACGAGGGAAATATCGTTCGAGAGTTCATGAAGGAGAGTGACACAATCGTACTATACAAGAGTATGAGAGAAGTTTTGGTCTACTTGACCCATTTGGACGTAACAGACACAGAGACCATCATGACAGATAAGCTGTCTAAGCAGGTGAGCTGAAGAAACGTTGGTAATGGCCGTGTTCCAGGCTGATCATTCTCGACACAGATTGATGGCAGTGAATGGTCATGGAACAACCTCAACACACTATGCTGGGCTATCGGATCTATTTCAGGTGCTATGAGTACGTCCGCTTCGACTTTACCGGCTGCCGCACGGGAACTAAAAGCTGATCGATCTGTGCAGACGAGGAGACTGAGAAGCGATTCCTGGTCACCGTCATCAAAGACTTGCTTGGTCTGACTGAGATGAAGCGAGGAAAGGACAACAAGGCTGTATGCGCCTCCGACATCATGTACATTGTCGGACAGTACCCTCGTTTCTTGAAAGCCCACTGGAAGTTCTTGAAGACTGTCGTCAACAAGCTGTTCGAGTTCATGCACGAGACGCACGAGGGTGAGTCTTGGAATCTCTTGCCTTTGGACCCGCACTGATAGCTCTTTGATTTGAACAGGTGTGCAAGATATGGCTTGTGACACTTTCATCAAGATCGCCCAAAAGTGCAGGAGGCACTTTGTCATGCAGCAGGCGGGAGAGCAGGAGCCGTTCATCGATGAGATCTTGAGGACGTTACACCGAATCACTGTGGACCTATCGCCGCAACAGGTGAGTAATCCCTTCGAATCTTGAGTGTATTGATCAGGTGACTGATGGCAACATTGATTTCCAGGTACATACGTTCTACGAGGCTGTTGGCTACATGATCGCCTCTCAGCCCAACAAGCCAACCCAGGAGCGATTGATTGAGAAGTTGATGGAATTGCCGAACAATGCTGTAAGTTTGGACGGCCTTGACACTGCCCATGGCTGTGCAGCAGATGCTGATTGACCCTGTCGTATAGTGGGACAACCTTATGCAACAAGCGGCCAACAACGTCGATGTTCTCGGCAACCCCGAGAACGTCAAAATCTTGTCCAACATCCTCAAGACCAACGTTTCGGCCTGTTTCTCTATCGGTCCCTTCTTCCTTCCTCAACTAGGCCGAATCTGGCTCGATATGCTTGGTCTCTACCGAACTGTCAGCGGTATCATCAGTGACCAAGTCGCCCAGCAGGGTGTAATCGCTACCAAGACGCCGAAAGTCCGATCCCTCCGAACGATCAAGAAGGAGATTCTGAGACTCGTGGAGACTTACGTCAAGAAGGCGGAAGATTCGGAGGGGATCAACACGAATCTTATTCCTGGTCTTTTCGACGCCATTCTCGGTGACTACAACCGAAATGTACCTGCTGCTCGAGATGCCGAGGTACTAAACGTTACTGCCACCATTGTCTCCAAACTCGGCGTGAGTATGACATGGGCGTTTCAGCTTCGAAGACAGTCACTGACAAAATCGTTTATTGCTTCACAGTCCATTCTCAACCCTCAAATCGCCCCTATCCTCGACGCTGTTTTTGAGCCTACTCTGAATATGATCAACCAGGACTTCTCAGAATACCCTGAACACCGAGTGGGCTTCTTCCAACTCTTGAGAGCGATTGACGCCAAGTGCTTCCCTGGTGAGCAATTTCCCGTGTAGTCAATTTACCTAGGCGTTTGAGGCTGATCTGAGATGTTCATACAGCTCTTCTCGAGATACCGCCTCCTCAATTCAAGCTGGTTATGGACTCAGTCGTATGGGCGTTCAAGCACACCATGCGAGATATCGCCGATACTGGATTGCATAGTAAGTCAGCTCGCTCGTCAATGCGGATCCTGGTATTACACTTAGCTGACAACCCTTGTATCAGTCGCATACGAGATCGTCAACAACTTTGCCGCTTCTTCGCCAGATATCGCCAACCAGTTCTACCAGCAATACTTGCTCAACATGCTTGGTGACGTGTTCTACGTTCTCACGGACGCTGACCACAAGAGTGGTAAGTACCAAAGCCGTCATTGTAGCCTCGTGGGCACCAGGCGCAACATGTGCTGATCTGATTTCGTCGTGACATGCAGGCTTGAAGATGCAGGGTGTCTTGCTCGCCAAGCTCATCTCACTCGTTGAGAAGGGTGAGATTCAGGCGCCCTTGTTTGACCCTGCTCAAGTACAGGACCCCAGCATGAACAACGCCACGTTCTTGAAGGGATATATCAGCGATCTTCTCGCCAATGCTTTCCAGCATGTGCAACCGTGAGTAACGTCTTGTCATAGCGGAAATCTGTATGACGAGCCTGTGTGAAACGGCCCTGCCCACGAGAAAAATCAAGTTAACACTGGTGCCTCTCCTTCATCGTTTACAGCGCCAATATCGCAAACTTTGTCAACTTGATGTTCGAGAACTCATCCGACGAGACCAAATTCAAGCTCACCATTCGAGACTTCCTCATCTCGCTCAAGGAGTTCTCAGGGGACAACGCCGAGTTGTTCATCGAGGAGAAGGAGGCCGAGGCTGAGAAGAAGGCAGCTGAGGAACGAGAGGCGGCGAGCAGAGTACCGGGAATGTTGAAGCCTGCTCAGCTGGATGATGATGCCGATCTATAGGAACAGGAGCTTCGGCTCGGAGAAGGTTTGTGGGGATTAGCATGAGATCGTGATAGCTTGGAGCTGAAGCTAAGCAGGGTCTGTAGAGTCATAAAATTGATCTAAGACTGAGGGACAGAGAAGGGAAGAGAAGTGTGCGGTAAGATACGACCACAGCATGGGGACATGTATTATGAAGAATGCCATAGGCGCTTTGAGTAGAGTAGAGCAAGCAGATAATCGGATTCCATTCCATTCCTTTAGCTGTATTCATTTTCCTTTCTTTTCCGTCATTACATACAATACTTCTTCATCACTCTCTACATACACAGCCAATGACTCTTGAATATTATTAATACCTTTGTTTTTCCACATATACGAACCAGTCATTGGTGATGGGTGATGAAAGGCAGAACCAAAGATACAAATTCAGATTACACTCGAGGATTCCATCCAGTCGTCAAGCATTTGAGCTGTTGGCAGCTGCATCCCTGCATCACCTTGTATGATTGGGAGACCTCCCCATACCATCCATACCTTCTTAGCTTGGGGGCTCATCTAACCTTGACGGACGGTTAAGTTTACCGGTTCATGAACCGAAATGACGTCATCGGAGCCAAATAAACAGGCTCAGAAACAGGCTAGGAACCAAAGAATTGTATAGAGGCTAAGTCTTCAAAGGACTAGACCAATCCCCAACGGGTACCTGATAAAGACACAAGACATGACATGCATGTGTATCGGGGCTGCGGCTGGGGGCCAACTCTCGAGACTTGAGCGGAAGTGGGAATTGCGGAGAGCAGAAGCATCAAAAACAGCAGAAGCAGAGCTTGCCAGAAGCGAGACAAGACGGGCATGTTACTTTGTATTATGTATGTACTGTACTCGAGTGTAAGTGTACTCGTACTTAGGCCTAGCCCGTCTTGCAGCTAGCTTTGTAGCTAGCCTGATGCAGCTCCTGCATGTACAAGACACCTGACCATGCCATATGCCATATGCCATCATGACATGTCGTAAGACAAACAGCCGAAAGCTCATGTTCTACCTCTACCGGGACATCATCTCATTACCCCATGCATCTGGTTACTCTGGAAGTGTGAACATTCACATTCATTCTACATCTTCTCTCTTTTTGTTTCTTTCACCTCTGAAGTTCTCGGGCCTCTTTCTTCCACCTACCTTTCTTCCCCCCGTCTATAACTGTGAAACCATCCCCTAGCAGAATTATAACAAGTTGGGAGATAACCCACAATGCGATCATCGCTCAACCACCCTCCATGGGGTATCAGCAGTTTTACCCTCGCGCTACTTCTGGCGTTGAGTACTAGCACAGGTATCACTACAGCGCAGAACATTACCCAGACCTCGTCCATCTCGTTCTCCGCTACACCCGTGTCGACAGTCAGTCCTTCGCCTACTGTACCGCTTGATACGCCCGTCGTTGGCCAAGGAGAATACCCCCCTCTTCAGTGTGAGTAAAAAACCTTGAAAACCAGCTGCTTCAATCGAGGTCGAAGTCGAGGTCGAGGTCGTATCTACTGTAGCTGGCGAATTGTTCTGCGAGCTAACGCGATTGATTATATGATTCTGATCCATTGTTTGTTAGACCTCTGCGATGATGGAGGTAATGCGACTTACTGTCCTACCGAGGTGAGTCAAAACTCGTCTCCAGTGTCCGTTTCAAGCTTGGACATCAACCGCTCACGCGAGTACGAGTAATTTGTGTCTCGATTCTTGTACATTGTACATAGCTTCTGCAGGATGTCCAGCTGTCCAGAATCTTCCCAGACAGCAAGGTGAGTGACCTTCATGACAAGCGGCGTATTAATGAAGCGATTGAGAGACTGACGTTGATTCATCGTTTGATCGCGCCCCGTAGACATTCGTCGACAAAGTAGGGTTACCGACAACTGTCGAGGCCTTTCGCGCTCTACCTAGCGGTCATCATATGTACATTGCTAACAGTCTATCTTTTCGACATGATATGCTCGAATAGCCTACGAACGGCTCGCTGAACGATACTTTGGCTGCGTACGCTGCACTGCCCGCCAACGTTACTGTAGGCGACATCGAGACTTTTGTCGAGCAGCACTTTGTGAGTCTCCTCATATCGGATCCTCGTTTCAACTATAGCTATATCCTTGCAGACTTGACCATGCCGTTGTCAGCGGAAACGATATGGGACGAGCTCCAGCTAACGGAATTACGATGCGAACCTCAGACTGGCGAGGGACAAGACCTAGAACAAATCCCCATTGAAGGCTTCAATTCCACTCCTGCTCTGCTTGAGAACATCTCTGACCCGCTCTACAAGGCGTGGACAAGCATCGTCAATAGCTACTGGACTTTACTTATCCGGTGAGGACATCCCAGCTGTCTGCTCTGTATCGCTGTCAAGCTGACAAGACCACATGTCTTTGATTTGAAACCACCAGTGAGACCAACCAGTCTAGCATCTGTACCGACCAGTGCGATTCCAGTCTTATCCCACTCAACCATACTGTGGTTGTCCCTGGTGGACGATACAGGGAGATTTACTACTGGGATTCGAGAGTAAGTACAAGTCTCTCACTGGAGAAGTAGTTGTGAGATGCTGATAGATGTATCGGCCATGTGATTGTAGTGGATCATTGAAGGCCTTCTCAAGTCTGAGCTTTACGACTACGCTTGGGCCCTTTTACAGAACATGATGGACTTCATCGAAGTGAGTCTTGGTATAGGTTTCTGCTAGTTTGAATCCTTCACTAACAAGCTCATTTGTGCAATGTCAGACTTACGGGTACATTCCCAACGGCGGCAGGTCAGTCACTCTCTATGACCGAGCAGAATGTCACAACACTACTGACGTCTGTCATCGAAAACAGGAAGTACTACCTCAACCGATCGCAGCCACCCATGTTCATTCAGGTATGTCAGTCGAAGCCCGGCGGTGCATCGAGCGAGTAGCTAACCAAGGCGATCATCTACAGATGCTTGACGCATACATTAAGGTGACCAGCAATACGACCATTCTTGACAGGGCTCTTCCCCTCGCGTCCGTGAGTGAACAAATAGCCTCATGAAAGACGCTTGCACGTAGTGTGGTGACTGACAATCTATGCAGGCAGAGATGGATTGGTGGGCGAACAATCGAACTTTTACGATAACCTCGCCGTTTACCAACAAAACGCTCACGGTCGCTCACTATGCAGTCAATAACACTGCTCCTAGACCCGAAGTGAGCCAGTTTGGATGTGACAGAGATATCATCAGGACTGATACGTCGCTTTACAGGGATACGTGGAAGACTTCGAGACGGTCATGGGTGCCTCCCCAGCCCTCAACGAGACTGCTCGAGGAGAGCTCTACTCCGAGCTCGCGACAGGCGCCGAGTCCGGTTGGGACTACTCCTCGAGATGGTGCAAGCAGCCTCTCCTCAACACGAGCGACAACGATCCCGCTCTGAGGACTCTCAATATCAAAGCCATCATCCCGGTAGACCTGATCTCCCTACTGTCCGGTGACCATGCTTTAGTGAGTTACGCAACAGCGTGGGCACTCCTGTGTGGTATCAGGCTGATGAGCTCTAATTTCTGTAGCTCGCCGATCTATATGAACTGCACGGTAACAGCTCCAACGGAGGCAACTCCACAAGCAGTGGCTCTAGCAGCAATAGCAACTCCACTGCTTCCTCTGGATCACAAAGCGGGAACAGCAACTCGAGTGATCCCGTCTCTTACCACAGACAGATGGCTCAAGCTTTCTCTGAGTCGGTTCTGGATCTCTGTTGGGATCCCGCCAAGGTGAGTGTGCTTCTGAACTCGGTGGTAGCATACGCCTTTACCGATGTACGATAACGTGGATTTGCTTACACTTGCCACGTGCATTAGGCTTGGTTCTACGACTTCAACACAACCTCGATGACACGATCAAACGTTTACACTCCAGCCGGTGCTTGGCCTTTGTGGCAGAATATCACCCCTTCAGAGCTCGAAGGCAACGAGACTGCTGCCCTTGATTTTGTCTCGGGTGCTCGATTCTTGCTGGGCAAATATTCTGGTATTCCCACTGTTGCCAGCGTTCTTTTGACCGGTCTGCAATGGGTGAGTCAGACTTGGGTACTCACATCTATCGGTTGATCCTGCTGACGAATTTCGGGGCCGACAGGACTTCCCCAACGCTTGGCCGCCTCACTTGCACACGACTATCAAAGCTTTCGAGACTCTTGGCCGAATCTTGCCTAATGCTACTACGCTATCCAATCTTACAATCCCCTTCTCCCAAATCGCCTCTGGTCAACTTGGTGTATCCGAGGGAGATCTTCAGCCTCAACCTTCCAGCACGATCGGTAATACGTCTCTCGAGGTTCAGGAGGCTCAGGGCAAGCCATGGCCGCTCGCTTTGTCGATTGAATTTGCCAACCGATACATGGGCGCTGCTTTCTGTTCTTGGTACTCTACCGGTGGCGCCATTGATGGTCTTTTGACCCAATTGCCGCTCTCTGAGCTCAACGCTACCGGCACTTATACCGCCGGACAGTCTGGTGAGTCCTCGCGTCACGATATCAGATCTGGGTATGAGCTGACATGTCAATAATTCCGGCTTTTGAAGGTGTCATGTTTGAAAAGGTGAGCTGAGAAACCAATGGACGCCGCTTCCACGTGACCAAGCTAACACTGTTTGTCTCGCCTAGTTTAATTCAACTGATACTGATGCTGCTGGAGGTGGCGGCGAATACAATGTTCAGGTCGGCTTCGGCTGGACCAACGGTGTTGGTGAGTGAACTTTACACCTCTAATTCTTCACCCTTCGGATTCGCACATCTACGAAGCAGAAGGAAGCTTACGGACGAGCTCTTCTCGGTGGAACACAGTGCTTTGGCTTGCCGACGAATACGGACAATACCTCCCTCAACCCACATGTCCTATGATCCCCATCATCGAAGTCACGGGTAACGGCAACTCTTCGATTTACTCGAATGGTACCACGGTTTCTGGACCCAACACGACTGCGGGTGGGAACGGTACTTCCAGCCAGAACCAAACGCAGACTCAGCTCTTCGCAGGCTTCAGGATCCCAAGGCCAGAGTAACCGCATCGCAGACAATTCAGCAAGTGACTTCTGCTGAATGGCTTCTTTTTTCCTTCGGGAAGCAAAATACAAAGAAGTGCAATGGACTTTTTCTTGTCTCCTTTTTTCGTTTGTTTCACTATGTATAATCAATGGCCCAAGAGAAACTTTTTGTGTTGACGAAGAGAACGAAGAGAAGAAAGAAAACCCCGGTGAAGGTATTGTGATGGACTTTTGACTATTATACTATAACTTGGCAATTTGTTCTCTTAAACCTTATTGGGTTACAATTGGGTTACAAATCAGCGCCTTGAGATCTTATCGTAGTGAAAGGGTTATCTGTAGCGTTGAAAAAAGTAAGAATGCAAGAGATGTGTCCTGGTTCTGGAAATGTACACGAGTACGTCGCATTGGTGTACACAGTAATACTCGAGTACGGCGAGTACACCAGTTTGTTTCTTCGCCACGCCGACAGCTTTTGTCGGGCTAAACGTAGTCAGCGGCGAGCTCATAAACGGGTCTTGGTGACCCTGCTCCGAGTTTGCTGAACCGGCCAATGTACTTCATTGAATCGTGTCTGAAGGTTACAGCAAAAACTATTCGCGTGCAAGATCATCATCAAATTATGATACGGTAATGATTACGATCGCGTTCCAATGGCGCCTCACCATGGCGAGGAGTCGTTGGTTTGATACGAGTACAGTACTTTATGACAAGAGCTTAGTCCGATCATATATGGCGATTTTACAATATATATATTTCCTGTGTATATGCACATCGTTGTATACGCTCCAATCTGCTTTTTCCTTCGTTGAAGAACATAGCAGAGGCGTTTAGTAGAGTACTGATGCACTGATGTGCTGGTGTACTGGTGTACCAACATACTGGTGTATTATGGAATTTTGCAGTACTGTAAGTAAGCTATCTTACGACCTCGTAAACTTCTCCTTGTCCCTTCCAACCTTGATCTTTCCTAGCCAAGACCTGTCCCCAGAATTTCATAATTCCAAACCATTCTTCCCTTCCTCTAGGCATCCCTTCATCCCCACCACCGCCACCGCCGCCACCTGAGGCCACACCTTGTATTACGGTTACTTCTCTGAAAGCGCGTTTGATAGGTGTTAGGTGTTTAGTGTGAATTGACGATTTAGGCGATAAGCGAGTGAAATAGCATATCGGTGTGTTGTTGAGGTTCGGGTCGGTCGTAGTTGGATGTGTTAAGAGGCTTGCGCAAATTGATACGGCTGATCCGAAACGATTCTGCTTTGGCGTTTGCGTTTGCGCTTCCTTAACTGCTGTTATACCATTTTTGCCGATCTCCAAAGCAAGTTCAAGCACCATCGTACCGCCCTGACCCCATCCAAAGAGATGTATGTCCTTTAGGTCCCATCCACACCCATCGGGTGATATCAGCGCTTCGATCATTTTTCGCAATAAGGGGAGGTTCTTAGTTGGGTTTTGAGCTGAAGGGGGTATTGGGTCGTATGTGTTTGTTAAGGTCGGACACCATGAGAAAGAAGGATGATCCATCAATGGGATCCTGGCAAGATGACGGAGACATTCAGGATTAGTATATCAGACCATATACATACACGGAAAAAAAGACGGGAGTGTCGTGTCAGCGGCATTATTTAAAGTACAGGTTTGAGTGCAGAGGAAGACTTGACTTGGGGGTGATGGCTGATGCAGTGTGACGACACGACGACTCACGGATCAGGCGCACTGAGGGATAAGACTGCCGTAGAAGGTAGATTGAGCTGTTTCCCCAAGCCGAAGAATGGTGTCTTCGAATCACCTACATCGCGAGATGACCGCACGCATACACGAGGTAGTATCAGCATACGCAAGAAAAGTAGAAGCACATAAAAAACAGCTCCTATTCCACCTCCAGCTCCCTCAGCTCCCTCCGCATCGCACGTCAACCCCCTCCTCCACCCTGATCAGATCATTAATTAGGGCCTCAGTATGTACTCACCAAGACCATGAAACATGATCAACAGGTTCTTATCGCTGCCATCGATTGAAGAAGCGTACGAAAAGTCCCATGGTTTCAGTGCTGAGCTCGTCGGATGTGGCTTCGGCTTGTGTTGTGAGCCTGATGAGGATACAGGCTTGAGGTTGAGAGATGTCATCTGTAGTGTATCGAGCCGTGTAACAGTCGCTCGTCAGCTCGTTTGCAGTAGTCGTCTTTGGTAATTCGACCAGGACCCGGAGACAAGGTAGGGTAGGTGCTGGTGAGTCTCTCGCGTGTTGTGCCGATAAGATTCTCCTTTCCGCAGCTTTGGTATACGGATCTGAGAATGAGCGGGGCAATGGATACTCTGTGCTCTCGGAGGGTTGAACTACAATAACTACTAGGCGTCGAGTAGACCTATCTATCAATGCGAAACGCTGCAGTGAGGAATCTTGACTCTCTTGCCTGAGGGAGGTAGCTGTCGCGAGCAAGAATGAAATGTTGATGCGCTGTATGGTGAGTAGACTGCTTCCGGCGGAAAGCGTACAGTGGGAAGAGCATTGACAACAACAGACAGATCTTTAAAAGATTTCCTTCCTACCTGTCCTCATTTGTGCGAGATATTCATCATATACCTTCTCCTCTCGTTCAATCACCCTTGGAACCGCAAGAAAAGACAAATCTTGTCCACTGCAAGAGACACTCCACACTCAAGTGGCTAGGAAATATTCAGGATCGGGTGGGGCTGTATTTCAATCCAAGCACTTTCCTCGACTACAACAACAACGAGAACCGAATCGATACCCACTACAAAATGCTCTTCTGTCCTTATTGTGCGAATAACCTTACTATCGGTGATAGAGAAGATAGTAATGACAAGTGCTGGTGAGCTCTGGCGTCCTGCCTGTGCAGAAACACCACCACCAGCGGCCTTATGTGTGTATGGAAAAAACCCGATAGCTGATCTGAGCATCCTCCTGGCTGTATTTAGGATCTGCCCGACATGCCCTTATCAGTATATCATCGAGCGACAAGTAAGCTTTACACACTAGTAGAGTATCGCAATGATTTTCCATGAAGAAGATTCGCTGATATCTAACTTTATTTCCTTCCTTCCTTGATCGGGCTACTTGCTTCGAATTCCAACAGATATCGATGAGAACGCATTTGAAGCGGAAAGAGGTGGACGACGTACTTGGCGGGAAAGAAGCGTGGGCCAATGTGGATAAGATCGACAGTGAGTTTAAGCGACCAGTGGTCCATCATATCAGAATCTTCGATGGTTGAGCCATAACGAACTGGTGCGGTGCGGTACAATGAAAAAAGAAGCTGATGTGATTGTTTCCCCTTCTGATAGCCGCCTGTCCTAAATGCGATTTCAGAAAAGCATACTTCCGTCAACTGCAGATCCGTTCAGCCGATGAACCTATGACGACCTTCTAGTGAGTCATGACAACTTTGGTTCCCAGTCGAACCTATTATATTTTGCAACTGATCATTTGCTGATGATGGTCATCATGCTCGTGTCTGCCTTAATTATCGTAGCAAATGCGTTGAATGTGCGCATCAATGGAGAGAAGTAAGTCACCTTCCATTGATTATTCAGTTTGTTCTCTTCTTTGCCCATGTTTCGAGGTCTCATTTATATTTATGAACAATGCGCTGACGTGTCTCGACTTGTTCCTTTTGGCAGAACTGAAAGCATCAGTCTGCGACACTTGAAAGAGATCATTCCTTAGACACAGTACACTTATATTTTAACGAACTGAAATGCCATACCATGCCATGTTGTACAACATCGGTCCATGCCTATATTGACGTGATGCACGTCCTCACAGCAGAGTAATTACTATACAACGTATGTTCACCGGGCCGTGTATACCAGATCATTGGCCGCTATGCTATTTCCTACATCGCGCGAGGGGTAAATCTACTCCTCCAGCCCAGCCTCAAGCAACTCCGTGATCCTCCTAACCCTCTCCTTCATTTTCGGATCTGAGCCAATAATGGAGCTGTCTCCCACTGGCAACGAGCCGAGCCCCGGTACGCCGAGTTCTGTCAATCGCTGTCTGTGTTTCATAGCGAGCGCGTCGATAGTTGGTAAACATTGTTCGAGGTAGAACGTGTTTAGCGCCGCGTGGAGGGATTTCGCCCATGCCTGAGAGAGAGACCAAGAAATGTCACATAGAATATGGTGAGTTAAAGCTCGGTATTGATGCAGATCAATGATAATGGGGGAGGATGGCAATAACGGCAACAGCACATAACAGCAGAGTTGGAATTGCACTCACAGCCTTCTTCTCAGGATTTATCGGTTTCCGAGCTATCTTAGCTCTGTGATATCGATATCAGACGCAGACACACGGGTGTTAGCAAATCATCTCAAACAGATCACTGCGCAACAAGATGCGTCCACTTGACAGCTATAGCTCGCACTTACACTTCTTTTTCAGCTTGTAAGCTCCTCTCATGATCCGCCTTCACTTTCTCCCCCTTAGCCCACAGGCGGCGCTCCAGCGAATCCTGCTCTTTCTTCATCTGCGTAGAGCGTTACAGAAAGCCAAAGGCAGTCAGTCACCGTAAGCAAAAGGGAGCATTATCAGGTGTGTACCACTACACATTTGCCTATACCAAACGCAGGGGGGGGGAGACGTACCTTCTTCAGCTCGGCTTTCAAAGCTTCGTCTTCCAGCAATTCCAACAGGACTGGCAGGGCCTTTCCAAATGACATATCTGCGTATCCAGCCTCTCCAATCCTCTCGGCAGGCTTCTTCTTCTCTGAGCGCACATCACCCTGCGTCTTCCCCTCTGAAGAACTGGTGCGAGGTAGAGGTGTCGATGTTGAAGCTTTCCTAGCTATCACCTGTCCTTCGGTCCCAGAAGTCCTCGGACTGGCGGCATTCCTATTGCTGGATGTAGGAGAATGCAAGTTCCCATCGAACGATCGTCTTGGACCCCCGACAGGCGGAGTGGAAGTTGGAGATTGACCTACGGGCCCAAAGGGCTTTATCAACGTCCTCTGACTCTTGGGTGTAGTATCGCCTTCTCCAGCTCCAGCTGGGGGCTGTCCAGGCGCTGGACGTGCATTTAGCGAAGATAATAGGTCATCGAGTTGCCTCTTGGATGGGATGGTCGGTGCAGCTCTTGATGGTCCTGCCTGAATGTGGGGAGCAGCATGTCTCGCTGAAGACGCATACAGAGATGATCCTGACCCTGATCCCGATGCAGATGGAGGTGGGTTCTGAGTACGACCGGGAGTGGTATCGTTGTCTTGAGCAGAGCGGAGTAAAGCGAGCAAGGAGTGAACATCATTCGCGCTGTTATCCTGTGCGGTGAATCATAGGACACGGACCCAGTGTAGGTATCAGCTTTCCGTCTGCCTCAAGGCGAATGATATAGCATATGTTAGACTTACTGGGTATGTCATCTTGCTAGCATCGTGCTTGTTATATGCATATGATATCAGATAGCGACGGATAAGAAACAGAGAGAGAAAGTTGAGGGCAGACACTAGAGGCAAAGACATTCCTCCCCTTCGTGGCCGGGTTGAGACAATTCATTTGGTTCCGTCGGAAGAACCTGTTATAGGGTCGCACCAATGAAGAGGGCTCGGAATGCAAATGTCATTGTCACTCTTTGAAAGATCTACGTCTGCGTTATCCCCGGTCATCGATCTCATCTCGACAACAACCTAAGATCATCCCTGGTCTACTTGTGTAAAGACCTGAACCTTCTGGGATCGCCTCCGACTCGCGACTTGTCTTGAACGACACTGGAAAAACCCCTGGACGAATCCGATCGAGCGTCCTTACATCATGGCAGATTCAGCAACGGCCTCAGCAGCCGCAGACCCGATATCTCTTCCTCCTCCGCCTCTCCCCACTTCGATCTCAACCTCGACTGCAGGTCCCAGCTCAAGCTCAAGCTCTTCGAAGAACAAGAATGACCTGAGAGCTTCACATCATTTAATGTCTGGTGCGCTGTCGGGATTCTCTAGTGCCGTCGTACTTCAGCCTCTCGATCTGCTCAAGACTAGATTACAGCAGGCTAGTGGATCTGGATCGGGGGATAATGGCGGATTGAAACGGTGAGCGGGGTGTCAAAAGCGGACGAATCTCTGTTACCAGACTTACATGACTGACTGATGGGTGTTATCCTCTTGAACTACAGACGGAGAATACGAGCAGTCGTCAAACAGGTGCTGCGCGAAGACGGCGTGCCGGGCTTATGGAGAGGAACGGTGCCGACCTTAGTACGGTGAGCTCAATGCCCAGCTTTGTCACACCATATGACTGGGCTTGCTTGCGCAGTCGTCGTCTTCCTCTGGCTTGCAAAGCACATTGTCGTAATCGCTGATACTGATCCATCGCATATCTTATTGTGATCGAGCAGGAACGTACCGGGTGTAGCGATCTACTTTTATTCCCTCTCGGCGATCCGCCATAAATTGTCCAGTATACCATACTTCGCAGTCACAGTACCACTACCAACATCCTTGTCATCCGGATCAACTCCTGCAAGATCAAAATCGGCTTTGACCAAGCTTTCTTCAGGCGGGAACCTGATGGCTGGAGCTATTGCGCGGACGTCTGTGGGGTTTGTACTTAGTCCTATAACGGTTGTCAAAGCGAGATTTGAGGTGGGTCTCACTCTCATAGCCAGTGTCCCATCCTTTTTGTTTCTCATCAAGATCGATCGAGAGACCCTTTATTACCTCTACCTTCTGGAATCTGACTCCGGTCACCTTGTATCATAACTAGAGGTAAGGGCCATCAAGGCTGATAAAAAGCTCATCTCATACAGTCAAATCGATACGCAAATTACCACTCAATACCAGGCGCTCTGCTCTCGATATATCGAACGAATGGCGTCCGAGGTTTCTTCCAGGGTTTCACAGCGACAGCCGTCAGGGATGCTCCGTACGCTGGGATGTATCTAGTCTTCTACGAGAAAGGGAAGGATCTGATCGGTAAGCCTATATCAGAGCTAGTTCTGATGGAGGGTCATGATTACTTATCAGATGTGTGAGACGTGAAAGCTAATTATTGACCTCATTCTGTATCGCGACCAGGACGGATACACGGTATACCTAATGCGGCTCTTCATTCTAGCTCCGGAGTGTTAGCAGCTGTATTTGCGACGTTGTTGACGTCCCCAGCCGATGTCGTCAAGGTAAGTGGTGCCTGATTGCTCGTAGACTCGTTAGCCTCAGCGATCTTACATGTAACAATGTCAGCTGATGTACTTTGGACGCCTCCTGCGACATTCCTCCTGCTACATCTCAACAGACGAGAATGCAAGTCAATCCTATAGAGCACCCTTCATTGGCCAAAGCCGTAAAGAGGATCTTAGCGGTGAGTCATGGTCATTTCTTTCGCCAGACCAATGCACGTGTTGAATTGAAGCAGCAAATACTGATTTCTGCTTCTTTCTTTCGTGCTTTTTGCTCTTGTTTCATTCAGGACCGCGGACCGCTGGGGCTCTTCTCTGGAACATCATTACGGATATCGCGGAAAGCAGCATCTGCAGCTATAGGTTGGACAGTCTACGAGGGTCTGTTGATCTTCCTCAGGGATCGGAACGGGGGTGGAATCGCGCAGGCCCAAGAACAGCTGGGCAGGGTATCATAAAATCATTAAAAAAACCTCTCAGACTTGACAGTCGGAAGTTGAAACCGAAAACTGAATAGAACGTGGCTCCGGCTGGGCTCGGCGAGTACAACATTGGACTACATCCAAAATCGGAGCCTGGTAAGCTTCTCTTGCAAGGGTAATTTTTGTCATATACTGTACATTGTGCGAGCAGTGGGCAGGAGGTTGATATACGGACCGAGAATGATAGTGCACAAGCAACTGGTGGACAGGAAGGAAGGAAGGAATATCAACATGAATCTATGAATGGAATGGGACGGGAAGGGAAGGATGTATAGCATGACTCATCTCATCTCATGACTGAAATGTATCAAACACATACTGCTCAATCGCTCAGCCGCTCAATTGCACCAAGATGATTGTATCTGGATTCGCAATTCGCATTATTGCCGCACCAATTGTCCATCACGAACAGATAGTCTCTGCCATGCCTAGGTTTTATGTGCAGGACAGACCAGACAATTAGGCTGAAACACGGCCCGGTACGTATTGCGCTTTCCACCACCGCAAGTTCAATATATGTTCCAGTTGGAAGCACAGTCAGTACCGAACCTGTCCATGATAAAGGATAAGATACCCCTCTTGTTCTACTGATTGTGATTCTAAGATCTCACTTGAAGCAGACGAATCGTTAAAGTTGCGCCTGCGCCACCATCATCTGTCTCAGCATGAAACAACCATGTAATGTATTGGGTAAGAGAGGTAAGTTACCTCTGTCGTATGCACCATGTTGACAGGAGAGTTTCGTTTCAGACTTGGACTTGGACTTGGACTTGGCGCTACGCAGTAATTGAATGTAATATAATGGAATGGTTGCTGTGAAGATCTTGCATCTAACATTGTCGTTCAGGCCTAAGCTAGTACTGACTGTCCTATCCTATCTTATCCTATCTTATCCTATCTAAGTAATATAAGCAAGCTACTTTATGTATTCGATGGTAGATATGACAGCACGAGATAAGACTACGGTTAGTTGATGAGATAGATTCTTCTATCCTTCAGATTCTAGTCAAAAAAGACTTCCCTACTCCGTACAAGCATATTAATTTACAAGCAAGCATTCATCTATTCAACCTTGAGCCTCGAGATTCAGTACACGATTATAATCTTTCAAGGATCGAAACAGGACCACTATCGAGGTTATGACTCATAGCCGACCTCATATAACACCTTACTCGTCACTCTTGGACCGCTTACTCCTCGATCCGTCTTCATCACCAACGACTGCAGTCACGGGAAGACCTCGAGCAGCCGCCTCTTCCTCCCTCTTCCTCTTGCTTTGACTGCCACTGGGCGCTACACCGGTCAAGAGCTTTTCGGCGTCATTGCTAGTGTAGTTGATGAAAGTCGCCTCACCCCATGAGAATCCGCCAGCGGCGGGAGCGGTCTTTCGCTTGCCAGAGGGAGATCGGGCCTTGCTCGGAGTAGTTCGGTTAGGCGAGGCTTGTGATACTTTTCTAGCTTTGGCGGGCGAAGAAGCTGAGGGGAGTCGAGCGATAGGTCGGTTTGCGATCGTTGTTCCCGGGTGAGGGGGAGGATGTACCCGTTGGACGGGGATGGGAACGCCGGTGACCGTGTACTGAGCAGGTGGGGGATGAACGGTCACGAGAGGGGTATGCGTAAGTACAGGCATGGAACCAGTCTGCGCTGAAGGTCCTTCCCAGCCCATGATAGCGGGCTTGGCACGACGAGGACCTTGAGGTTGCATGACGGAAGCTTCAGCCATGCCGACTCGTCGGGAAGCGGCTTCTCGTCGAGCCTGGTCTCGCTGAGCTTGTTCACGAGCTTCCTGCTGTTGGACAATGGCTTGAGCTCGAGCTAGATGAGGTGGTAGATTGGCCGCAGGCTGAGGCTGAGGGTACGCTACACCAGACAGCTTTCTCGTTTGTGGCAGAGGCTGGGTGGCACCTCGTTGCATCGAAATGGGTTGAGGTTGAGGTTGCAGTTGATTCTGCTGCATCTGAGCCGACTGAAGCGAAACAGGGAAAGTCGCTGACTGAGGCGTGGGAGGAAACGGAGAAGGCACAAAAGTGGATTGGGCAGGAGCATGAATCTGAATCGAAAGGTTGGCAGCGGGGGCTCGTTTCGAAGATGAGGGGGTAGGAGTCAGAGGCATTGTGCGGGGGAAAGCGGAAGGGGCGAGAGACTTGTAGGAAGGCGAAGGGTCGGAAGTATACAGAGGCTGAGGTCCGGGTGGGCCTGAAGGGATTTGCTGTGGTGCATAAGAGAAGAGATCTCGGGGAGGAGCGTTTCTAGATGGCACAAAGCCTTCGGAGGAGAGACTACGAGGGAATGATCAGCTTCAGTTTCATTGTCAGATACTTTTTCTTCCAGCCAAACAGACTCACCTCCTCGTCATGACATCTGCCACTGGTACGCTCAACATCCCACGGGATCCTTCTCCGCCATTCAAGCCCGGCGCAGACGACGGTCTACTGGACTCTTCATCCTCGCTGTTGTTCCCCATCACTGCCATAGGGTCAATCGTAAAAGCTGGACCGAGAGTCTGATAATCAGTTTGAGATGTAAAATCGAATTGGCCGAGTCCTACGACGTCCGGCGCCGCAGGCAGTCCGGTCATCCAAGAGGCCAGGTCAGAAGTATTGTCCTGCTCGTATGAGAAATCTGAGGGTTGAGGGAAAACCCCAAGGTGAGAGTGGGAGTGACCCATAGCGATCGAGTTGGTAGGCTCGTTCTGGAAGGCGGAAAATATAGTATCGTCCGCGTTCAGCGACCCGGAACCTCCGAGACCGTACTGTCCGCCAAAAACCCAATCAAGGCCATCCGCTACTTCGTTGACGTCGTAAGGCACATCTAGAGGACCTGAGGGTACCTGCAGTTGAGTCTCGAGGAACTCCGAAGCGTCGAACATGTTCCCGGTCAAATTGGACTCCTCTTCTCTCAACGAGGGCATCGATGTGATGGGTTTGATAGCTCGGACTGGCCGAGACGAGCCGATGACGGGGTTCGAAACGACTCGGAAGGCTTGGGCGCCGGGTGTAGGTGGTGTGTAAGAAGATCCGCTTATTGACGGAGTGGACTCGTCCCAAGAGAACCCGGAAGGAGGCGTTGTAGTAGGGTAGTGATTATTACCGCTGAGCGCCGCGAATGACTTTCCTGTAAGAGACGGTGTGATAGGTTCTCCCCACGAATCGGTGGAACCAGAAGACCGGTGATGTAATGATAGTATCCCTCCCTGTTCGTCAAAAGCTCCAGAAAGTTTCGTCGGCGTATGAAATATACCGAATTCAGACTCTGCGGGTGTTGCGGGTTCGTATGTCTCGAAGGCTGAGTGCACGATTTCAAAGGGGTCGGTCGGTGAGGGGGAAGACGCATCCGAAACCGACTTTGCCGGTGGCGCTTTAAAGTCTATCGAAACGTCGTTCCAGCTAGGCATCGACAGATCTGAGAAGGAGGAGAAGGTCAGGAACGAGCTGGAGCAGGCGGCGGCGGAGGGATCCAGCAGATAGGAGTCGGGTTCGAATATGGACTCCATTGTGGCTGAGAGATTGCGCTTGCGCTTGTGCTTGTAGGTGGGAGAGATATTAGAGGCGGATTGTATGGTCGGAAAATGTAGTCGGACCGGCGACTGGGCTTGCTGACCAGCCTAGAAGACTAGCTTCTGGGGGCAAGCGATTCGATTGTTATGTAGCCTTTAGAGCTAGGCTGAGCGTGTGGTCGGGGCAGGTAAAAGAATGGGCGGACAGGTGCGGCACAGCCAGCGAGATTATGGATGACAATGGTAGCGACGATTAGGGGGAAGAGATGAGGATTACAAGATGATCAGCGTTGAATGATGTTTCAATCGAGATGATAGGAAGATAGGATGGAAGAGAGTGTGTGGTGTATGGTGTGGTGGATTGTGTGTAATGTTGAAAGCAACTTACGATTTGGTCTCAGACCGATCCTCAATTGACAACACGCACACTTTTTGCGCTAAGCTCCGATATGGAGCGACCTCTACTAACCAGAGTTTGGATATGAAAAGAGACAAGTCTATCGGATGGACCAAAGGTGTTGATGCTTTGATGTCGCTGAACAGAAAGTTTGTCTAATCACGATAGGAGTGTTCAACCTGTTGGTGATCGAGGCTGCCTCTGGCTTGAGTTAAAGTGTGGGTGAGTCGATGAACCCTAAGGGTAAAAGAGAGATAGGCAGGCAAGTTGCGATCTACGCAAAGTATGGTACAGGGACGGTGGAGAGGATATTAAGAATACAGGGAAGGGAGTGAGCGCAAGTGAGCAAGAAGAGGGAGGATGATGATGATGAGGAAGAGGATGTTGGTTGGGGCGGTGGATGGTTTGTTTTTGTTGAGTGTGCGGTAGAGTGTAGTGTGCCTGGAAAGTCAGTCGGGTGGGAAGAGGACCTGTGGTGGAGGTTGAGGGATAGACCGTACGGTGGAATACCTCCGAGCTGATATGCCTTATTCAATGGGGTCCACAACGTCGCCGTTCAATAAATCAATGTCACCGATGCGCTATGCAATGGAGATAGGCCGATGGATGGGATCGGGGACTGGTTCGATGGCGATTCCGATCAATGCTCAACGATTGGTGCACCGAGAGAAAGTGTGGCTGTGGGCGTACGTAGGAGGATTTGGACGGTTCGAGATGGCTGGTCGAATTGGATTGACGGTGAGGTGACGGGCTCTGCTTGCTTTTCTTGCGCAAGATATATATATTAACCTCTCAGAGGATGAAGAAGAATAAGATGGAGTACGAAGTTGATTCTATGGCTACAAGAAGAGAGATCTCTGGAACTCTTTATGCTTGTTGGAATGTAGATGCTATGACTGTGGGCGAGTTCGATCTGACTGAATTTGGATATTCGGCCGATTGTGTATCGTGTCGCACGTTGAAAGGCGTTTTTCCTCTTGGTCTATATAGCTTACAGGCAGGTTGAAACGAGCTATTCACAATGATGCTCGATAGGTGAACGATACAGACAATAGATGACTTTGCGAAGGGAGGGGGGGAAGTTGGGGTGGATACGATTTGTGTATGTGTGCATATATTGTAAAGGAGGTCACTCGGACTTGGTTGAGGGGGGGTAGGGGGAACGTTTTGCTTCTTTGCTTGATTTGGTCAATCGACGATGAGCAAACGTCCTTCTCTATCTGCCGCTACTCAGACTGCACTATGCATGCTAGTTATGCACTAAAATGTCAATCCTTCGTCATCTGCAGACAGGTTACTGCACCAATCCAGGCATTCAGGCATTCAGGCATTCATCCAGGCATATTCTTTCAGCTGATCCGCCGAGACCTGAGGGATGAGGGAAAAACCTGACTGATCTTATCGATTCTGTTCATACTGAATTACTTTGCAGTTTTCCTCTGGTCTTGCCCCTTTCTTACTTTTGCTTTGAAGATCAGGATGGATACGAGGACTTGCTGACTAGGTAAGGTAAAGTAGTCTTGTCTTTGTCTTGGCTAAATGCCAATAATTCTCCTTTACTCCTGATCTCCTGATCCTGAACCGAGATGTCCACGGCAATCGCCATCGACACCCGCCCCAGCTTTCCACGCCCACGCCCACAGCCTACTTTCCGTCTTTGCACGACAAGCGCGAGCGGAGCTGCCCATGAAGGGCCGAGGCGCAGAAAAGCAGAAAAGAGTGGGAGAATCCAGGACATGCAGCCAGATCCGAGACTCTCATCGATTCCCATGGTCCCAAGAGGCGTTTCTTTCTCGATTCTCGGATCGTCCCCCCTTGCGCACAAACCAGACAATCCGTGCTACTGCTGTGAGCGCTAGGAGAAGGAAAAGCCTGACGATCCAAGGATTCCAGGGTTTTTTTATCCTGTTCGCCCGGGCGGAATTCAGGGTAAGAAGCCGTAGGAGCCGGGCGAGTGGGTACATGCAATGTTGAGAGATCATCAATTCTGCGGTTGCGCTCGTCGACTTCCGTTCCGACCTTTATCCTCGTGACCAACGTGCAGCGGTCGAGCAGCAGAGAAGACGATAACGTTGCAAGAAGCAAGACGCCACCCCGATCTACAAAGCTTGTTGAGAACATTACGAGTTTACGACTCGCGCCGCGCCTTGCCTTGATCCGCTGACGATCAGGCTTGGGATCGGCGACGACGTGCGTATGCACGAGGGGAACACCCGCAATTCGTCTCGCCTGTTTTGTATTTCTTCTGTGTGTGTATATCTGTGTGTGTATAAATGAGTAGTGGTGGTGTGTGTATGCCGTAAGGTCAAAGTAGGCTGAAGGGAATGTGTATAAAGTTAAGCAGCAGAACGAGGGGGGAAAACCAAACCAAAAGGTCCACCCGATCCGCTGCCGTTCCGTTCCGTGCCGTAGCACCAGCATGGCTCATCATCGCTTCAAAACGAAAGCAAGAGAGCGATGCTAAGGTTGAGCAGTCAGGCAAAGGGCAAAGGGCAATAGGCAATTAGGAGAGAAAGAAAAGAAAACCCCCTTCATCAATAACATCATATCTGTCAAATGACATTCAAATGACGGAAGCGAGCTGAGCTTAATTCCGCCATCGAATCCAATTCAACGATTCAACCCACAACAAATGCCCAGTATTCGTACTGTATCACACACCCATACACCGGCTAGAATGCCGTAATTTAAACCGGTGCAGCTTCCGTGCCGAGCTCATCCCCCCACTCAAGACTCAAGGAGACAGGTATCCATATTCTCACGCACGACCCACACACCCACATCTGGTCGTACTGCAACACGCACACACACAATCAGTGTCAGTCAGTGTACTGTGTTCTGTGAATCAGCTGCACAGACGTGACCGCGGAAACGGCCCGATTATGATGCGATGCGATGCGATGAGGTTCGGTTGCGATACCAAGTTGAGCCTAAAGCTAATGTAGCACCAATGGAGATAAACAAGTCCATATGTCTACGACTCGAATGAAACTTAATCGGCTTGGCCCGAGTCTGGCCCTGTTCACCACGATCAAGAGGTAGCTAGCGCTGAATCGTCGATGAGCTAGCCTATGAATGATATCATGTCGTATCAGTATCATTTATACTTGGAGATGCAAACGGTATAAGTCGCAATACGCTATGGTCTATGTATGATCTCATACTGCAAGCGCTAGTTGGTAGTGTACGACGAAGAGACTAACCGTGAGGGTGCCTCTGTCCTCGGTATGTTGCACGTTATCCTGGACTATGTACAACTAAACGACTCGGTCTTTGGGAGGCACTGCTTGATGAACCGGCGGGGCGTCTGCCCAAGTTCGCTGCAGGCCGACGATGATTTCGCACGGGGCAGGGTGCAGGGTGCAGGGTGAGGCAATTCAGTTCTCTCGTACCGTCGATCCCAGAACCCTGCTCACCACCCCCCGCTCGTGATGGATATAACGATATCTTTAGAGGCAGGCAAAGGCCGCAGCAGCCATCGAAGCAAGCAGGAGGAGTACGATCCAGACTAGCCCAGTCTTTCTTAGCCCCGACTCGGAAGTTGAAAAGGCACGGTGGCGTTCGGATCGAAGTGAGACATTTTATCAGAGTAAGATCGTAATGTTAATGTTCTCCTTTATTGTCTTTTTTGTTTTTTTTCCATCTACTGAACGACAGTATTTCGCATCTCTTTTTTTTTTCTCCTTTATCTCCGTTCATTCCCCCACGACCAACGCGGATGCATTATTCAGCTTAGCAGCCAAACTACGGTAGGTTGGAACCTTGTAAGCCATGTTCTCATGTCAACAAAGCCTCGTGATGTGCCTTTTTAAGTAAAAAGATCAGGACAAACAAACGTAACACGTATTTCCCTTATTGGACATGTTCTTCACTTTTACTAGTATCTCCTTCCTCGCTTCCGATACCTTCGTGTAGCTAAGCTTGAACAATCGTCCAATGATAGTACAAAAGCAAGGCAAATTGGCTCACCGCGCTGCTCGTTCTGTACTCTTGTCATTTCACAGGGTTCAAAAAGAGGACGCGAAGATCGGCAGAGCCAGAACCAGTGCCAGGACCAGAGCACTGATACGCCACAGAGATCAACGGCGTGAGACATGGCCGATCGCATTTTTGGTCGCCGCCATTCATCGGCTTCACTACGATGCCAAAAAGCTAAAGCCATCCACTTCAGCAATTCACTGCTGAATCGCTTACTCGCTACAGTAGGTTATGAGACATCTCCGCCACCACATACACTGTGTTCACATACACACATATACACCACCACCACCGCCGGCGCAGGATAGGCTTGACCGGTTCCACCGGTTCCAGATGACAGTATCATAGTAGAGTAGAGTATTGCCGTCGCCTTGAGTTGCTGCACACACAATACCGCTCTTCAGGTGACAGGTTGAGAGAGGGTCGTCTCGGCTTCGGCTGCGGATGCCATACCGGCGGACCGTGCGCGACATAAAGTACAGTACCTGCCGGCTTGAACGAGATTTGTGCAAGCAATGAACGTACGGTAGAAGCTTTCTCGTAGAAACGGGAGCGGGGGTAGCGGTGACATCGTGTCTCGCTTCTCTGTGCGGTAAGTCTGACGTCGACGTCAGACGGGGCCGAACGAGGCACGAATGCACTGTATATATGAAAGTTCAATGAAGCGGAGATAGCTATACTGTCTGGCATATCAATTACTCGTACAGTACGAGGTATGTATCGTATTCTGCATCGGCCAACCTTATGGCGGTAACTACAGCAAACAAGGTGCGCGTGCGCCCCATGGCCAGATCGATCATCTGACTCGACCGGCTAGGACAACAATGAGGTGTTGATAAGTACAACGGGCCGCACAGGATCTGACTTGGCCGTATGGCCGGCTGTTCGGCCTGCGATAGTCTTGGACGATCCGCAGTGACTGCTGTCGTAGTAGTGATTGACGAGGGAGAATCGGTCCACTGGAAGGTCACGAGCTATAAAGTTACATTACTGTAGCCGTAGAGCTGTAGTATACACGCGTCCGTGATACCCTCACCCCGAATCGCAAACGCACATGATCTCAACTGATCATGCTGATATCGACCGACAAGACGACGTGGTTTTGATGTAATTCTTGGCACTTATCAGTCCATCATTGCAAAAGTCACATCCACATTCACATTCACATGCTCAATCACATTGCGAAATCGAAATCGTTGTTCGCTTCCGTCTAAGCTCAAGCGCTCAAGCGGTCCGTGCGTGGAATGAAGCCTAGCATACATGATTCAGGTCTAGTCTAGTCTAGTCTAGTCCGGGTCAGGTCAGGTCTAAGCTGAGGCTTCGACGAACCTGTCGCGGGATGATGGAGTTGACCAAGTCAAAGTGAGACTAGACAACGAAGGCGTCGATCGCGTGATGTGAGGTCAAGCAACGAAGACAACAGGAGGTGCAAACGACCTACCTATCTGACAGTGATATAGGTTCCTGTCCCACATGTAAATTGTACTAGTACTCGTACTGGCGTTTCGGCGATGCGCACCTTCACATTTGAGCGGCTGTAACGTCACCTTGGCACTGCACAGAGGCAATCGGCTTTGTTGCGCAGTCGCGCAGTTGACGATGATATATACCACTCACTTCACTTGCATAGCATTTGCATCAGATAACCAACAAGATAACGATAATCGCGGCCTCGGCTGATGACGATACGATACGATACGGCACGGTACGGAAGCACGGAAAACACGGTAATGTTAAAACACGTAATGCCGTGCTGTCGTAAGTCATGTGTGTGCCTTTTGGTCCAGTAAGGGGCGGTCGCTATGTGTTTGTACGTGTGCACTTGATAAGCTGGCATCGATCGGTGGTTGATCTCATTCACAAGAGGTTAAGGTTAGGTGGGAATGCCAAGTCGCCTGACAATTGTCACGTTTCATCGGGCGTACAATATCGATCGAGTTGCATTGTCTCCGGTGCTAGGTGGGTAACGCGATGGGTACCGATGAAGTAACGCGGGGTGTGATCCTCCGTTACACGTTGTGAGTGTTTCATTATCACTGGTAACGGCTGCGCAGATGATGCTCAGCCCTGACATGTAGGACTCCAATTAATACATGTAAGCGCTGAAAACATCACTTCATTGCGACATCCCGGGCCAGGCGAGTAGCACATGGCAAGGCATTCTGCTGGTGCTGGTGATCTGATGGTATGATGATTCGTGTTAGCATTAATGACATTGATTGTTACATAGCAAGCATCTAAATATTTCCCTTCTGATCTTCCTAATTTCATGTTTCATCTGCCTTTCCGTTCGTCCAATAGAACTGCGCTCTATATGCAAGATCGTCTGACGTTTTGTTTTAGCTAGCATCCGCTTAGTCATTCAGAATCTGTCCGCTGAGTTGAACCCTCGATCAGCCCCGCCAGTGATGACCATCCTTCTGAGCAGGCAACGTACTCCTCCATCCTTCGGGAGGCACTATCGAGTTCGGCAGACTAGGAGGCGGCGTATACCATTGCCCTTGTTGCGGGTCCTTGGGCGGAGGTTGCGGACTAGGCGTTCTGTTGGGCACGATCCCGCCATTCGGCGTAGTTGACAGACCCGCCATGTAAGAACGCCAGTCCTTCTTGGCATTCGGGGCAGAAGACATCGAGGGGGACGGGGCTCGACCAGGATCTGATGCCGGATGAGGCGACGTCGAATGGGCGGCCGGTATGAGCTGCGCGGGTGATTGCGAAGGCGGAATTGGGGTTTGACTGGGATACGGAGGCTGATAGCTTTGCGGCTGCGCCATGGGTTGAGGCGAGGGAGCCCGACCGTACGATGGATTCTGGGACTGATGATGTCCGTACTGATCATGTGTGGGTGGCTGGGGAGAAGGGGCACGACCATAATCACTCTGTTGGGGATGGGGTGACGTTGCCCTGTAATGATCGCTCATTGTAGGCGGAGGACCGGTAGTTCCTGACATTGGAGCGTACGCAGTAGGCTGATTTGGAAACGGAGGCAGAGGCGGCTGAGGAGGCTGAGGAGCAGGAGCCGACGAAGAATATTGCGGCTGAGTCTGTTGCCAGCTAGGTTGCCGAGGGGGTGAGGGCGCTGTGACACCATGCTGGTAGGGAGAATTGTTTTGTGCCGGCGAGTATGACGAAGCCGGGACAGGGGTATAAGCCTGTTGCCGCTGCGTATCATATGAGGCTTGTTGATCGTATGATGGGCGACTCTGATGCGCTTGCCAGGGCGCCTGAGTAGGTGGTTGAGGTGTCTGTGATTCCTGGCGTTGCGCTGCATACAGCTCGTCAGATGGGTAGTAACCTACTCCTTGGGGTCGTGGTGGGGCAGCAGGTTGAGGTCGAGCCTGAGGGACAGGTGGAGGTCCCGGTGACGAGTACTGCGATGTTGAGGGAGACATCTGACCATAGGGCGATTGCGTGTATTGCTGGCCGTACGCGGGTTGCGCTTGTGGTACAGGAGGAGCCGGCGTCGTCGACTGTGTTTGCTGGTACCATGGCACATATCCGTTATTATTCGCTGGCGATTGTTGTGGTGGTGACACTGTCTGCGGAATCACCGTTTGCGTAGCGACGTTTTGTGCGTACTGGGGTGCCTGTTGGGAATAAGCTGAGTCGTACTGAGAACCAGATGGCGGTATCTGGCCATAGGCCGGTGAATACGTCTGGGCGATCGCAGGAGTTTGCTGGTATTCCTGAGGTCTAGGAGGGTATGTGTCTCGTCTTGGGGGAGTGGAGTATGCAGGCTGAGCGGAGGGGCCAGCTTGATTCTCCTGATATCCTCCATTGTACACTTGTTGATGTTGCTGTTGCTGTTGCTGCTGCTGCTGATAGTATCCAGGACCAGGGCTGGGAGCACGGTTCGGATCAGCCACGGGTTGTGTCAAAGCGCTGAATGAGTGAGACGGCATATGATGATTCATTGATGAAGCCGGACTGATGGGTGGCGCCGAGTTCGAATGCGGTGGAGGGATAGGGGCCGGTGACAAGGCAGGGTAAGGAGCTGGAATCGGGGCTGGGGTAGCCTGTGAGAAGCTTTGCGAACGAGGCGGAAGGTTATTCATTGCTTCAGGGGGCGCTCCCGGTCGGAGGGATTCAGGTATCGGGGACGGCACGCGGTGATCGACTCCAGAGAGCGATGCTCGGTGATGATGAGCGTACTGATGAGTCAGGGGGTTGCCATAGCCTTGTTCAGATCCCGGTCGAGGCATGGGCGTAGCTGTCGTCCTGAGTCTTTCCTGTTCTATTCTCTGCGCTTGTTCCCATGGTACTGCGTCATTACTCGACATGGGTCGAGGATGAGGTGTGGGTGCAGGTGGCGGCTGCGATTGAGGTAACATTTGCGCCCAAGGGGCGTCTGACGGTCCGCCGAGGGAATGTCTATGCGATCCGTGAGTTGGGGCGTAACTTGCTTGTTGATGTTGTGGTGGAGGTTGTGGAGCGGGCGTAGCAGCGAGAGGTCGTGAAGAGTATGATTGACCCAGAGACATGGACGACATGGGTCGCGTGAGGGCATCAATGGACGAATGAGAGCTCAGTAGCGGTGGAGCTACTGGCTGCTGGGCAAGTGGATACGTTGGTCGACCTGGTTGTAGCGTCTAGAGGGCATACTAGTGAGTGAACTTTTACGGCAAAATCCTGCTCAGGATTCCTTACTCACTTGTGGTATCTGCTGGGCTGAATGATGACCAGGTGGCAATCCTAATTCTGCAAAGCTATTTGATGGCGGCATTTGAGGTGTTGGCGATGGTGCTCTGCCACCCTGTTGCATATAAGGTGGGATATAAAGGCTCATGCCAGATACACTGCCAGATGCAGTCAGGTTTCCGCCCAATTTGCTTCTGCTAGCCGCCGACGAGAGGGAACCAGAGGGACTCGGGTTGAACTGGCCTGCGCCACCGTAGCCGTGAACAGCAGGCCGGGGCACATTTCGTCTGACGGGTGGGGCATCCTACAAGGAGATGAGGGTTAGTGACGAGGTGACGGTCATGTCATAGAACAAGTGTATACACGCACGTTGGAGTAGAAGGTCAATTCAAGGTAGATTTCCCCGCTGTATTTGTCCTTGTACAAAAATTCATACCATTCTGTTCGGGCCCTGTCAGTGATATCAGGTCGTAGCTTTGAACGGAGAAGATGACATACCATCGACTTCTCCCTTTTTCAGCACCTCGTCAATGGGCACAACACATTCACCAATTAATTCCGGCTCCTTGGCATCATCGGCATAGCAAGCGACTTTCAGGCTCTTCCCGCCCTTTTTCCCTATCGGACCCTTTCTGCTTTTACTCGCTAATGCGGCGGACGTTATCACGCCAGCGGGGTTGTCTTTCGGCAGAGGCGCAGGAGCGCCGTTGAGAGAAGAATTTAGGGAGTCGGGTTGAGATTCCGAACGGACTAGGACATCGTCGAGATCTTCTAAGATTGTGAAACGTAGCTCTTCGTCCCATTCCGGATGCTGTCCGCCTCTGGAAAGGTTGGACGGTGTCCATATGAGCTCGTTGCTCCGTCACTATGGCTCTCGACATCACAAGCTCACCGTTTGATAGGTTTCGTACGTTGTTTGTCCTCGCCTACCAGGACGGTACAGAACGGATCTTGCTTGCCGAAACGCGATTTGTTGACGAGATTTTTCTAAAATCCGCATCGAATTAGTTTTGACTGCTTGTACCGCTATTGCTGCTACTGAAAAGAACGCCTGTTGGTTTGACTTACAGCTTTTCCCACCACGACAATCAACGTCCCGAGCTCTTTTGCATCTACTACCGCCGCCATTGTCTAACCAAGCGAACAAACGTGTCTGTTACCGATAGATGGCTGAATGAGTTGATATCGCCAGATTGCGCCATGCACCGGTTGAGCAGGGCACCTTGGGGACAGAACAAGGGGGCGATTTATTCCTTGGACATTCGTACAACAAGATGGAGGCGACACGAACGCTTCAAGGGTGGAATGAGACCGAGATGATGAGGAAAGGGGGATCCTTGGCAAAGAATGATCCGTGTATCGCGGGGCGCCGGTCTATCTTGACGGCTTGAACTTGGCAGCCAGAGGGAAATACGTTGGGGGTCTAGCAACTGCAGCTGGATGTGATTGTATGTATCATATTTATGGCCAAGACGCGACAGTGATAAATAGAAATAGTATGATATAGAGTAGAAAAGACGGAAAGCATATGCTAGCCTAGCATAGCATTTGAAGTTGATACCATTGACCGAACTGACGACACTATGGAAATCCCATCACACCGAGCATTGTACAGGGGTGGAAGTCACCCCATTTAATCTCGCGACGCGCCTCCGCCATGGCAGGGTTGATTTCATCTTGTAGGCGCGCGCAACCATCCGCTCAACGTAGGTAGGCGTGCGTCTGTCTGACAAACGTTACGGACTCCGAGGCTTGAACTGGGAAAGGCATGACGGAGCATCGGTCAGTCGCATCGCCTCCTCCGCCGAGAACAGTTTTCGTACGACTACGACCTAATCATGCTTGGTCTCAAGGATGCGAATGACATCCATATAGTCCACTTCCATCCTTCGAATGGGAGGAGGACATGGGCGTCAACTCAAGCCAAAAGATGTCCTTTCATGGCAGCAGTCCAGTCGAGTCGCGAGTTGCTAACTTTCCTTTGTTCTCAAATCAGATCTCGTTTATGCTAATCTCTCAAGGGGCATTTCCTAAATGAATCCGTCTCTTATGCGTCGGTGGAAGGTGGAACGCTGACAATACCCACCAGTCAAATTGGTCAGCACGAGTAACCACCAAACTCGTCTTTTGATGAACCGGTCACGACTTATCCTGAAGTCCGCAAAGTAGACGAGTGATCATAGTGATCATGGCAGCTGCCCGGTTCCTTGATCTGCCAGATCACATCGTCTTTGATATAGCTACTCATTTGAACCGTCCGGATCGTATTTCACTCGCATTGACATGTAAAACCGTTCGACCAGCCGCCGAGCAGGCGATATGGACCCATGTCAATCTCTCGCTTCGTGGCGCCCGCTCAAGCTCCTACAACGACCTAGATCCCGGTTCCAATTCAGTGATAGGCCATGAGCGCTTGCTGGCTATACGGGAACTGTATATCTGGGGACCGGACGTCACTGAACAAGATCGATCAACTATCCAACCTCTGGCGTTTGCTGAATTCATGCAAGAATTACTGGATCACTTGAAGTCACATCCGCATTGGCTGAAATCCATCCGCAGAATCACAGTCGACGTTGATAGACTTCTCTCCAAGCCGTTCCGGGAATTCTTACGCTTGGTATCGGATACACTCACTCGCTTGGAAATATTGCCGCCAGAATTCCCATACGGTCAACTCTGCACGAGTGGCCTTCTCACTCCTACCCAATTATTTCTCACCCTCGATACGAAGTTGACGAGCCTGGGACACCTTCATATCTCCCTGAATGAACAATGGCAAGATCGATTGCAAGCTGCTCTTTCTTGTACCCCTGATCTCACATCACTTCGACTGAGCCCTGATAGCGCGTATTCTGGCGGCTGGGCAAGACAGACAAGTTATGAATCGCATAATAAAGCAAGACCATTTCAAGCACTTCCATATCTGCAAAGATTGGAAGTCGACGAGATGCACAGCCAATTCAGCCTGGCTCTTACGGCTCTAATCCGAGGCTCGACGTGTTTGAATCATGTAGTTCTGCAAGATCCTTCGAACACATGGCAACCGACTTGCGATGATCCTGTCATCCCAGCTCTTGTTCAGGCAACGCAGCTTGACCGCCTTGACCTTTGTGAATCAGCGCTCGGATCTCTGAAAGCAGCAAGGAGTACAGTCAAGGTCGACACCCTGCCTGTCGGAGACTCGTAGGTTCAAAAGTCCAATGCTGTATCCCTCGGATTTCGGAGTACAGCTGGATGTAGTTTTGAGCGTTCGTAGTGTTATGGCAGTGTGCTCAAGCTTCGAGCCAGATTGATTCGGAGACTTATGTTCAGGCTTGTGTGTAGAGCTGAATCACTAAATGGCACATTTGTGCTTTTATTCAGACTAGTTCTTGTTTTCTTTCTATTTCTCCTTTTCATATCTCCCTATGGATGAATTTACTACGGACGTCCTCATGTCCCGTTACGACGTTCTCGTGTCCATATTCTATTGTCGCCAAACATATCCTCTATTTGGTGGAAGCAAGGAAGTGGCAAGCATCACCTGTCGGCTGTCCCGATTAAATTTCCCTGCTTTCATCAACGTTGACGATGAAGTTGAGGAACCACCTGACCTGCTCGACAAAGACGTCGGCGGGCTAAAACCAGTACGATTACCAGACAAAACAGCATCAGTACGGCGATGAGGTTACCAGCTCCTCAGACAGTCATTAGCACTCACGATGTGCTCATCAACGGTGTGAACGTTATTGAACCCGTTGTTCTTGCCTTGCTGATAAGCGAAACGGTAGATGTTTCGCGTCAAGTTCCAGTATCGTTTGGTGTCGGTGTTCTGTCGAGACAACAGACGTTAGTGATGAAGCCTCATATAGGGCTGGGCCGGGCTGCCCAGGAAAATCTCGGGTATGAGTTCGAAGTAAGCTTACACCGGTGGAGATCGAAGGAGCCATTATGATGTCCTTCTTGGCCTCCTTAGAGTTCAGCTTAGCCTCAGGACGAGTCTTGTAGACGCCCTTGACAGTGCCTGAGAGTAGTCGCCAAGCGGGATCGTCGACCGTGAATGGCGAAACAGGGGCAGGCTCGAGACTACGAACACAACAAACAGTACGAGTATTCTAATTCAGTTTGTGCTCGGTATGATGATTCTTACTACTACCAATGTCACGTACGAAGAGTTCCAAGCGACACCCAAGATGACCTTGCCTGCTTTGGGGCCCTTGTCGACTTCGTCGAGGTGACAACCGTGATATTTGACCTGCTTACCGAAAGCTACAAGGTCGAGATTGAGCTTCGATGCGACCGGGCCGAGGACATCTACCAGTCGTTCCTGCAGTTCAGTTACAGATGAGGCTACGTTGATTCGGTGATTGACGATAGCCGTGACACTCTCAGGCTTTGAGGAAACGATGTCAGTGAGACATTCAGTTACATAGTGAGTCATTCGATTCTGTGACTCTCTATACTCACTAGAGCGTTCACTTTGAGACCACCGTTGATGATATCAACAGCTTGGGTGGTGGACACCATAGCCTTGCCCATTCCCTTGCCCAAAGTACCATCCTCGTACGAACCAGTGATCCACCACTCTTCAACCTCTTTCAGAGCCTTCTCGTCAACTTTACCTTTCTTCGAAGCCAAGCTGTCCTCGACTCTATGGATCGCTTTCTTCAGCTTTTTGGGAACGGAAGGAGCCGAGTCGGCGGCGCAGGCCACAAAGTTGACCAAGGGTGATTCAACGTTAAGGTGAGGCTTGTGAGGGTGTCTTTCGAGTGCAGCGATGAGGAGGGAGATGTACCCAATACCGGTGTGAGGAGCTATTGGGCCAGAGGATCTATCTGATCAGTATATACTACGGGGTATCGCACATGGTGAAGCGGTAGTCACGCGGAACAGAGCTGTGTCCACCAAGAGTCTCGACTCGCAGCTCCAGATCCATGTAGCCCTTCTCCCCGACAGCCGGAGCAGCAAACAGCTGCAACGATCAACAATACACAATTATCATCAGCTACAAAGCCAGAACCCGCGATGCAACGTGACCTACCTGTCCAAACGCTTCTTGAAGCCCGTTACCTTCGTCAACAAGGATCGAGATCGCGTCCTTGCCGTACTTCTCTTCGATCCATTGTCCAAGGTGGTAAGCTCCCTAGAGCGGCAAATGTTTGAGATCGCGATCAGCTTCTCAGTCAACACTCAGTCGGGAGCTTCATGCTCCAGAGGAAGACGAACCACCTTGCCGCCTGTTTCCTCGTCGATACCGAAGGCCAGTATGACCGTTCGAGTGGGTTTGAACTTGCCAGATTCGAGCAGGAGTTCGATAGCGGACCTGCGACCATGGTGTTTCAAGGTTACAAAGTGAGTATTCGGGCCGACTATTCATCGAGATGGACTCAGGGTTTACACCTACAAAACACCGATCACTCCCGACTTGTCATCGCTTGCCCCTCGGCCCCAAATGAGCTCTCCATCGTACTCTCCGCCGAAGGGATCATGTGTCCACAAACCTCTGGTAGCGTTCAAGACAGGGACAACATCTATATCCGCGAAAGATGGGGTGAGTTGTAACCCTCCTAAGACTGTTGGTCACGTCTCTTACCTTGGTGGCCTGTGAGCAGCAAAGGCTTGAGCGAAGGGTCGGAACCTTGCCATTCGTAGACAAGGGCATGAGTCACCACTCGAGTTCGGTCGAGGTGCTCATGACTGAACAAAGCGTCAATATATTGCGTTCTGGGTTCTGCTCACAGCAATCTGAACGAAACTTACACTCGGGGAAAAGCTTTCTCGAGATCTACGTTAGTAGCACCCAGGCTCATTCAGTACACCAGTCGATGGCAACACAGAGTAGATACAACACAGTGACTCACAGTCCGCAAACTTGTAAAACACTTCCCATCTGGGATCTTCCCCAATCTCGCCCATGACATCAAAGATCTCTGTGGGAACCTTGACAGCATCACTCAGCCAAGTAATGATTCGATCCTTCTGACCGTCGACCAGAGCTGAGACGTCGAAAGAAGAAGGATAGATGGCATCCGCTTGTTCGCATGACGACTTCCTAGGGGCATCATGACCGTGGCCTTTCAGTAGGTCGAGAGGAGCATAGAATGAAGTCGGAGAGGCGATGAAATATTGCAAGACCAGGAAGAGTCCAAGTAGGATCGTAAGTGGTTTTCGCTGGCGAGAGAACCAGGAGGTCTCGGTCGGCTCGTCAGGCGATCGAGGCGCGATAGCCGCTGAAGAAGGGAGGATGCTCTTCTCGTCCAGAGAGACCATATTGATCAGTGGGCTCTTATTCGGGTGAATGTAGAAGGTGAAATCGTCAGAAGTAAATTGACCAAGGAGCTTCAGCCTTTATGATCTGTGAAATGGTTTCTCCATAGTGTGCGATATCCGTCTCCACATAGCACGCAAGTGGTCCGTCTGTCTGCTCTGTCTGTGTCGCTATCTATCTTGGTTCGGTGACGTCTTGATAGCAACATCGGCTTTCTCCGTGAGAACAGCATGCGGTGACATACGTCTAGCTTCTTTGGGCAGGCAGCAGCCATACAGCGTTTTAAGAAGCTTAAGAATAGAAGTCGCGCTTACGGCCGGCGTAAACAAAATCGGAACGCGAGTGATTTTCGGATTGCATTTCCATTTCTGCTCGTCTTATTATCTTCTTCAAACGTTCAGAAGAGAGACACTTTCGTGTCAACTGTGAGAGACCTTGTACAGTGACATCGATGTGCATAGCCTCTGTCTAAAGCATCTTTATCAACATCAGTATTCCACAAATTGAGGGCCTTCCAGAAGCGCCCTGCGTACCTTGGTACCTTCTTCAGAAGGGAGGTTGGAGGCCTGGATCAACAATAAATGGTGGCTGGTCGTCCCAACCCATGAGCCATATCTCATGGGCAACGTCACCATACCATAACCACTGCACCTCATTCATCGTGATAAAGATCATGGCTGCAGGTGTAGTGAACGTTTGTCAACATGCAGCCAGTATGCAGTATGCAGTACCAATGTTCTCCTTCACGTGCAGAATGAAATGTCTGGCATTATTTGTGCATTCCTGGGAACTTCGTCAATCTGCTGCTAACATAGAACAACGACACTAAGTAGAATAATTAGTATAGGGTAAGCTGATTGCGGTCGCAGTATAGGTATCATACAATACATCATCGACACTCACCACAGTGATCAGTTCTAAGACATCACTGGACTGTCTGAGATCGACACACCTGAACGCGTAGTCCTGTCTCTACGACCTGCACGACATGATCAACAACTCGACAAGGCCAAGCAGACCAGCATACAGCACAACACAGACAGCATCTACGATTATCTCGTCAACATCGTTCAATTCGGATCATCAGACCGCTTCTACCGTTCTCACCTCCATAACAGTTCCAGATTCAGGGATTGGTGATCCGCCTTCAAAGAACGACAAAGAAGGAGGAGGAAATTTTCCACAAAGGCTCGAGCCGTTAGTAGAGGCTACTGAAGAACGATCAGAGGTTACGATCAACGCAAGAGGGTCTGAACAAGAGAAGGAAAGAATGGAGGATCGATATGCTGAGGAGAGGCCGAGGATGACCAGTATGGACCTGAGCAGAGGGCCGAGTGTGAGAGACAGAGCGAGTCAATTCGAGCAAGCTTCCTCCTCAACCTCGACGCCAAGAGGCAGGCCTTTGCCCATGCCCACAGCCATAGGGGACGGGATAGGTATGGGTCGTACCCGGTCCACATCACCATTACGTATCAACCGCAAGACATCATCAAATGTTACCCCGACTCAAGTTAGGAGGATACCCGTGCCTGCTACTGCACCCGTAGAACGCATGTCCACGCAAAGAAGGACATACGAATTCGAGAATGCAGACTCATCACCCGTACCTTCCGAACGAATGCCGCCTGCGGAGCTGAAGAGAGGATCAGGTAGCGCCAAACGGATGATCCAGCAATGGGAAAGCTTACCATCGACTCCTACGACCTTACAACCCCGTTTTCCCAGTTCAGCACCAATGGGGAAAAGAGTCATGAGCAGAGAATACCTCGATCAGAAACCACTGCCCATACCTCGGGCGAATCCTCTACCTACTTCAAGCTACCATTCATCCCCTGGTCCCAGCCATGGATCACCTGCTCGCACGACATACGCCCCCTCGCCACTTCAACATCTGCAAACACCGACCCAGCCAAACAGGAAGCGTGCAGCCACTCTCTCACCCTCGGTTTCTAGCTACTCTTTGAGTCCGAGTCCGTCGAATGAGAAGAGAAAGAAAGGCGGAAGATCGCCTTTGAAGGAAATGCTGAACAAATTTGGAGGAGGTATACAGGCTATAGGAAGAAAAGCCAAAGGCAAAAGCAAAGAGAAGATATACGAGAGACCAGAATCATTTGGGTGGAGCGATGGAGGATCTGTGGACGAAAGATTGGGCACGAATGGGTTGCCTGGAGGTATCGTTTTCAGTGATCGAATGGGCGAGGAGGAGATGGGAAACAATGGATTTAGTGATCCGAATGTGAGTGTGACAAGTACTGCTGTATGAGGAGGTTGCATTGGGAAAACTCTGATAGTCATCTTTCGTCTCAGGTTGTCCGATCATCCGCTTCGATGTACCTCATACCTACGCCCTGCTCTTCACTGTCACCCTGGGGCTCATGGCTATCCTCATGGGCGACTTTGACCTCAACAACATTACACATAACCTATTGTCCAGTCTTTCAGAACCCGCAATCCGGTAACTCGACACCTCGTCGAGTGTTATCGGGCACAAACCCCCAATTAGCCTCAACACCTGCCGTACCATTCTCCCATATCTCTCAGCCTGATTCGAATGTGACACCTGACGTGATGATGGCTATGAAGGACTGCGTGGAAGTTCGGAGTCTGAGAAGGGATGAAGTGCGGGGCAGGGGGATTCCACCTGTTCCTGAAGGTGTTGGAACAGAGGTTCTGGAGATGGTCTGGAGCGATGGAAGCAAGCGCTATATTGGTGTAGAAGGAGTAGCAGGCCGTTTGGGATGGGTCAGCGCCATTTGGGATGTACTTCTTGCTTGCAAATCGACTCTGCCACCCGCACTGCCACCACCTTCGCCATTAGTACCACCGACCAATCTATCAAGGACACCTACAGCCAGTCTCCCTGCTTTGCCTATCCCTTCCCCTCAAACGCAGTCGAGAAGACCGACCGACCCCGACTTCCAATCGCGTCTCATAGCACTTGAGGCCCGCTCATCAGGTCCAGGTGGCCATCTGCCACCTATACAGAAGATGGGCGACGAATGGGTCGCGGGCAGTACATTGGATTTACCAGGGAGTGATCTCGGTGCTTTGCCTAACCCGGTACCGATGGTCATGCCGAACCCTGATGTCAAGCCGAATGGGGAACGGAAAGTAGACACCGTGGGACTGCGAGATAGTGTCCAAAGGATGTTTGACATGGGACCCGATATCGATCTTTCGCTCGAAAGACCCAAATCCGCTACCCCTAGTCGAAGAGGTCAGAGTTCGGAAATGTCTGAACGTATCAAGGCGTGGCAACCGGCCTCCTCGGCCTCTTCCTCAGCTCACGGAACAGCTCCCATCTTCTCACGCACCAACTCGAATCGATCCACGAATTCTGACACCAAGTCGATCACTGTACCGTACAGTGAAGTGGACCGAGGGAACGGATTCCCAACATCGGAAACGATGTTATCGTTCGATCCTGCTGATCTGAATCCTTCTCGATCTGCAAGTCAAGTGAGACGACCAGTTACGCTGCTGAATGGAGATGACAAGACGAGGAGATACGGTATGGTCGGCGTAGGCGCTGGTGGTGGGAGCGGAGGAAGGGTGGTCATGCCTATTCTCGAAGAACGTTCAAATGACGGATACGAAGATTCGATCCTGGCCAAACCGCCAACTCATATCAGCCATGTCACATTCCCTAAGCCTGCCGTAGGTGGGATCCAGATGACAGCCCACCCATCTCTGACGCCGAGTTTACCTACTATTACTTCCGAGAGTCGATCTGCGAGCTCATGCGATACCCGGCCCAGTGACGAGATGCAAACGCCCCGTACAAGACCTTCCAGCGTTACGACCTTCACTACAGGCGATCCGACCGTCATTGCGAAGCTTGACACCCACTCGACAGAACATGGAACCATCGCCAAGCAGATCGATGTCGTTCAAGTTGATCTACACAGGATCATCACTTCTCTCGGCGGTCTAGTCCAACAAACGAAAAACTTCTCGGACGAGCCAAAGGAGTTGGTCGTGCCCAAATTATTGGATGATAAGCTGAACACGATCCAGTTGAACGTCAAGTCCATCGAGAATGCCTTACAATTATCGCAGCTGGCTGATAATCGACAGGCAGCCGGTATCAGAGATGGGGAAGAGAATAGGCTGGTAGAAGTGAACGATAAGCTAGATAATATCGCTAGGCTGTGTCAAGAGGTCTTAGCAAAGCAGACTGGCGCAGCAGCTGGAGTGACCACTCTTGCAGCTGTGGGCGGGTCTGACGTTGGACATGGCTGGCCAAAGGGGTTGGATACGACTGGCGTCGAGACGAGTCCCCCAAGCCCGAATAGCATCGCGATCGCGATGCCGGGAAACTCGGGCTCGATGAAGGTGAAAGACACGCTATCACCGTCGCCATCAGAGGAAGAGAAATCGGCTGGAGCGGAAGTCGCTCAGATCATGGCTGATCTGGTGGGTCCCAACCGTCGCTATCTGACTAAGCGAGCAACATTAGTTGCAAGCAGAGCTGACTGACCATGTTTTTCATTGCCAGACTGGCGGATCATCGAAGAACTCACCTAGACTTGTTGGCCTTCATGTCCTGCATAATGTCTCGGCACCCTCGTCCCCAAAGCCCGCCGGGTCCTTGCTTCTTGGTACCCCGCCTATCGATGCAGCAGCTCCAGAAGAGAAGCCTACCGCCGGATCAGCGGCATCCGAGTCAGCGCCACTGCCAGAACAAGTGACGAAGCAGGTCGGAGAGGTTTTGGGTCTTGTCACTGAACTGAAGGAGGCTAGAAATCTGCAAACGCAGCAAACTACCGATATTGCGAGGTGTGAGTACTATTCAATACGGGGTAAATGGGCCATTCATGATGTGACCGCTAGCTGACACATGATATCGCCTTCAATACAGATCTGAACGAGCTTAACACATGGCTCGAGAAATTCGTCCATAACTCATCGACGGAACTCACATCCATGTCCAAGCGGCTGAACGTCCTCGTCGGTTCTTCAGGAGACGAGACCAACTCGACTACTTCGTCATCGCTTGATCATACTACTCAGCCTGGCTTGCCAGATTTAGTGGCGGATATGCACAGCATGATCACTGAGCAGAAAGCTAGGAGCGAGGCTGAGGGCCTTGTGGGGCAGAGATTGGACGCGCTCTTGGGTATGATGGGCGAAGAGAAAGAGCGACAGGCGGCTCAACAGAACAGTGAGCATCATCAATTCACCTTACAAATTCTTGAAGGGGGAACGGCATTGCCACTACGTCTATCAGCAAGGGTGAAAACTGATTGGTCCTCGTCGTCAGCTGTGGAACAAGTCGTAGCTGTCCTCGAGCGACAGAGACACGATAACGAAATGCTTCTGAGAGCCGTGGCCACAGGTGAGTAGAAATTCTAGCTATCGCTAGCGAAAACAGTCAGGATCAGCCATGCTGATGTTCGCACACTTTGGTGTAGACCTGACCACCGAAATCCGAGGCGAAAGGATGAGATTTATCGAAGCTATGCAGCAAGCAACATCTGTCAATGTGTCCAGTAAGTATCGTCCCACTTTCACCAGCTCTCCAGATTTCCTCAAGGCCCAAAAACCAATCAAGAAAGCGGATTATCAAACTCCCTACCATAAGTCCGTTCCGTGCGAAGATCAACGCTGATCGTTGTTCGGCCTCCACTCCATCTGTTTGAACTCGTAGTGCACGTCGAAGAGTTCAAGAAGCTCTTATCGGCCGAAGTGAACCGCTCGATGGCTGAATTGGGTCAAATGAGAGAGGAGAAGAAGGTGCTTGAGCAGCAGATTAGCGATTTGTTCGCTCTTATGGCGAAGCACGGTGGCGGCAAGGTGAGCCTGGACCCCACCTTCATCTTATGATCCCTTGCACGATCCAGTGAAATTAGAGGTCAAGCTGACAACCGTATGGCCGATTTTCGTTCCCGTAGAAGGGCAAATCGACTGGTCTGGGGATCAGGAACGCGCCCAGTCCCGGCATAGGCATGGGCATGGGCATGGGTATGGCCATGGCGCCTTCAACGGTATCTCCTCAAGTGTATCCAAGAGGGTTACCCGCCCCTCCTCAATAGGAATTGCGTCAGCAACTTTCCCTCTGAATAGAATCACATCATGTTCAGTTCAGCGCAGGGAATCAAGAAGCTCAGCGTCGTTTTTTTATATGGCCCAGTCAGCTTTTTATATGGCCCAGTCAGTCGTTTCTTGTTTCTTGTCTTTATAAGGGTTCCTTCTTGGGTTCTTGAGGGGCTTCGAGTTAGATAAATGTATGCGCACGGACTTTCAAGGACAATCATGATCATTCTGTAGATATGGACAATCTCATCTCCCTGTGCAAAAGGGATCATCTCGTTCTTTTATCTAGTTATTCGGATTACACATGTATGTATATATAGCAGTCTTCGATCTGTAACAACAATACTCGAGCAAGTTACTGTATGCATCAATGTCAGGTCAACATCGGAAGTTGCACCTGGCGACAACGGGTATGGCGTCCAGCAGCCCAAGTACGGCGTCGCACGCGTACGGTGAGAAGCGAAACCTCCACCTGGCATCTCCACATTTTGGTTTGGGTCCTAGTTCCGAGTTCTCAGTTCCGAGTCTCAAACGTCGTTTTCTCTCTCCTATCAAGCGTTCGTAACGAATGTCATAGTACACTATCTCTCCGACTCGACACGAGCCGACGCACGCTGGCGACCTTCCCAGGTCATCTGCTTCAGGATTCCAGAAGCAAAGTGGGGATCCCCCGAAAGAGTGATGTCGTTTCGTTTCGGAGGGTATTTGAGGGCGGGTCCCAGCACATCCCCTCGGATCGTCACTCAAGGTGAGTGATAACGATGCTCCGATCACTCTGGCTATCACTATCGTCAGGACCCGCATAACAATAATTAACCTCGTTATTCGCCGCTGATATGAGTCACTCGTCATGCGTTCGATGCGGCTAGCTCGACAGCTATGCTCTACTTGCCATCTCTTATCTAGTCGACCTATCAAGCCCGGTGAATCGTCAACTGCTGCAACTGCGAACTCCCGTTCTCGCCCCCGATCAAGCATCAAACCTTCCTTCAAACGCCCTTCAACTGCCCATTCTCCTCCCAATGGCAATTCTAGCGGCGAAACAGCGCAACGACCGCCTGAGTTGGAAGTTAGGCCAAAACCGGCAAGAAGCGCTGTAGGCTATAGGCTTAATAATGGACATACCGATAAGGATGAGGGGGATAAACCGCTCGTTAGAGCTAGCAAAGGATCATTCTTGAGTGGGCTGGGTATCGGTTCAGGTGAAGGAAAAATCCCAGTCGATTCCATTGCGGGACTTGCCTCTGGGCAACGAGCAAGGCCCCCTCGTATGAAGAACGCGACACCGGCCTCCTCGGTGAGAGAAGGTGGATCGAGCAGTCTGCGAACACCCCAATACGGTCACAAAAACAATGATACGCATCCAAAACGCAAGCGAGATACTCAAAGATCGAGTATGGTAGATGAAGCGGGGCCAGGCGGCAATACCTTGAGATCACAGCAAGGAAGCGGATCAAGTCAGACTCTAAGCAGTATATCGTATCCTCCCTCTGAGTATGATGACAGCAGAGTGAGTTCTCACGGCACCTCGCGCTCAAGACCAGCCACGAAGCAATCACACTGTCCCGAGCCTGATGATCGACGCGTGAGACTGAGATGCTGATGTATAATGAATGCCTCTGTGCCTCATCATAGGTCCATTTCATCGGTATAGATCTCGAATCTTCCCTGTCCAGAATATACGCTCTCAAACTCCCAGTCTTCCGAAGTCCATCGTTTAACATTCGAGCCTACCCTTCCGTGTTCCTCCCTCCTCGAAGGTCCACCCCCTTCCCTCCAGCTCGGAATATTCAATATAGAAGGGAGAGATTATGCGTGTATCTGGGGTTGATGAGCTCGAAGAATGCAGTTAGTAAATCCGCCGTAGAGAGGAATAGGTGTCGGAGACGGATGAAAGCCGCGCTGGACGAGGTGGTGAATGGGGTTGAGGATCTGGGAGGTTTGGACAAAGAGCAGAGAATGAAGTTGGTGACTCCTGGTGAGTATCAAGCCAATAATTGTTGACATCTAATGTATATCTCTCCTTTGGTCGTGGGTGCCGGCGTTAGTCTCTCAATCGTCTCGTCTGGGAGCATCATTGACAGTTGTGACGCGCACTTCACAGAATTCGCCTACATCATATCCCTCACTGCGGAATCTCACGACGTACCGTACGACACGCTCAAATCAGATATCCTCAACTCGCTAAAATTCCTCAAAAATGCTCAACCTAGAAAATGGAACGAGAGCTCCAGGCTGCCTCCTCCGAAGTATATACCTAGAACCCAGGCTGAAGCGCCAGGTCATGGGGTTGAGGAGTGGGTGATCTGACAGCTGGTATTCAAGTTTGAAGCACATGTATACCATAAGCAAGCACATTGCATATTGCACAAACATGGAGCCAATAGTGGATATCTGCTATAGCCATTGGCCGCGTTATTTGATAAAGCCTGAAATCTTAATACGCTAGCATGCATAGAGGAAACTACGAGGAACGCTTAAGTTGATATGCCATGGTCAGATGTATTCTCTACCGCTGCCTTATATCTATCTGTACAGGGTATTTGAGATGGTTGATCGTTTGAGCCGACGGATTCATCGGCCAATTCTCTATGTCTTTCAGAGAGCTCGATCACCTAATTAAGACAGTGGTGCTGTCCAGAGAGGCCCGCCATATGCTGGCCATGCTAGAAATTTAGAACACTGTAGCTGTTTCCTGTAGACCCACTCAGTCCACCACTGACCTGTACATTGTACATACTGGCGGTTGCTGGTCTTGCTTGCCATTATTTGAGCGTCTGCTGGCTGGCTGGCTGTATCGCCAGAGCGCGCTTAAGTTGCTGCGGTCACGTTAAAGTGAGTGGACAAGGTGGATGATGGGATGGCCAGCCACCGGCCGGATTGGACTCCGGGGACTAACAAAGTCACAGTACTCGCACTGTGATGCAAGCTGTCAACTAATAAACCCTGAGATTCAAATACCGAGCCAGCAGAAGCAGAGAAGCAGAAGAGCAAGTCCAAGCCCGAAATCACGGAGGACGGAGGAGAGCGATACTAAGTAAAAGTTACGCAATTTCCAAAAGTCCAAATCAGAACAAATAATTTCCACAACTTTCCACTACTACTCTCAGAAGTACCCTGGGCGCAACGTTTACGCTTAAGCTACTACGAGCTCCTCCTCTTCTACTCTCCTTTCTGCTTATCTATCATATCACCTCATCATCGCCGTCGCCATCGCTTCTCTTTCTTCTTTCTCTTCTTTCGTTTACCATTAACATCATCTTTCTTTCCTGTCACGACTAAACTAAAAGTACATTTTCAGTACATACATACAACATGTCTCTTCCCCAGATCCAGAAGCCCGCTCCGTGAGTACAGCTAGCTCTCCCACCACCTACAATTACACTCGACGCTTATCGGCCGAGCCCGTCCGATATCGTCGGTGGACCTCTTGACCAGTTAGAGCTCGCCGCTGATAGCTCGATACCTATGATTGTTATAGCGACTTTGCCGGTACCGCCGTCAAGGAGGGTGCTTTCGAGGAGATCAAGCTCGCCGACTACAAGGGCAAGTGGTGAGTATTTGATTCTTTCTTTGCTGTTCCGTTCTGTTCTGTTCTGTTCCCCGAATGTCCAGAGAACCAGGATCCGACTCGGGATCGCCTTTCCGCGTTTTCGGACTTGAGTTTTTACACAACAAACAACACATCTTCAGCGTCAAACGGAGAGAAACTCTTACTGACGCTATGTTGGCTTTCTCGTGCATAGGACCGTCCTTGTTTTCTACCCTATGGTAAGTGGATTTGAATGATGCGAGCGAACATGACAGCTCGGGCAAGCATGCACAGAGAGCTTCATGGCTGATCAAGAGAAATGTCACCATCTTCTTGCTGCGGTGGTAAACCTAACAGGACTTCACCTGTAAGTTGCAGCCTTTTTCGCAGCCTATCGCATTCACATTCTTTAAGCTCGTATGCTCACTTTGCCCTTTCTTGATTTTCGGCTACAGTCGTCTGCCCCACCGAGATCCTCGCCTTCAACGCCGCTCTCCCCAAGTTCGCCGAGATCGGCGCCGAGGTCGTCTGTGTCTCCACCGACTCTGAGTTCACCCACCTCGCTTGGTCTCAGACCAACCGAAAGGAGGGTGGTCTCGGCCCTGACCTCAAGTTGACCTTGGTGAGTGGATGGTTGTTGCTTCTCGCTCTCCTTTGCCTGTTGGACAGAGGAAGCAGTCTTAGGGGTTCCTCCTTGACTTGCTCAAGCTACAGGGCTTTCCCTTATACCAGGTCGTCATCTGGCTATGGCTAATCTGACGGCACGCCACGGTCAAAGACCTTGTTCCTATGACGCACCTTTTCGAAAGCCCTTAAGCTGATGTCATATCGTCTTTTCTCCTCACTTACAGCTCGCCGACCGAAACCACGCCGCCTCCAAGGCCTACGGTGTCCTCCTCCCCGAGGAAGGTATCGCCCTGCGAGGTACCTTCTTCATCGACCCCAAGGGTACCCTCCGAGCCATGCACGTGCACGACTTGCCCGTTGGCCGATCCGTTGAGGAGTCCATTCGACTCATCAAGGCCTTCCAATTCACCGACGAGCACGGAGAGGTCTGCCCCGCCGGCTGGGAGGAGGGCAAGGACACCATCGACACCTCTGACAAGCTCAAATACTTCGAGAAGCAGTAAGCGGTTCGGTTTGATCTGTCCAATCATCTTTTGTTTGCCTGTCAAATAGACTTTCTTAGATGGGTGACATAATAGAAAAGAAGAGAAGAACATGGTCCGGATATAGATTTTCGGTTTGGAATAGATGCAGATATAAGCTATATCCGAGCATTATCCTTGTGTTCTTGTGTTCGACCTATCTGTCTTGTCTGTCCGTCTGTGGACTTGGGGCCAGTCGTTCTCTCCCCCTCGTGTTTCCAAGACGGTGCAACCGCGCAACGCAACGCCCAAGATCGTTTCAAGCGGAAGCGGAAAAGTCAAGCATAACACAAAAGACCAGTATCTGAAGCCCTATGATTTTGTCAATCACGCAGGGCAGCACGAGAATCGGCATCACCGCGCATGGAAGTGGACGACGTAGACTCTTCCAAACGTAAGGGCGGTGAGGGCGGTGAAGGTGGTCAACCTGCTGCAAAGCGTGCCAAGGTATGAACAGCAAATCGCGCTTAAATCGTCAAGAACTTTTTATTTGTTGTACTTTTAAAATATCAAAGGGTGACACATCAGGCAGTCTTCACTCAATGAGACGGTGCGAGAAACTACCTGAGGAAAATGTCACGCGGTCGAGCCTTTGTGAGAGAATTGACGCGATGCGGTCCGCTGGTCGCAGATTGCAATTGAGCTATGCAAGTGGGGGAATCAGTCCCGAGTGAGATAATGACAAGGTCGAATCAGACACTCAAAAAAAGCGCAGCTTCGGATCTTCAAACTTAGGCATGCATACTTCTTGTGACCCGGATATATATGATCCACATAGCAGCCATGGTGTCACCCTCTCTTATGAGCCGAAAAGCCGTCTCTGTGAGACGGGTCATATCGGTCGCTTTGCTGTTTCAGTCCAGCTTCTCGTGCTCGATAGTTATGGGCTCAATCTTGGCTTCTTGCTTTTGTGGTCGAGTGGGGAACGGAGCTGTACCTGCATGAATATTGAAGCATACACCCAAAACCATAATGAGAGATTGCAGATCAGCATCAAAATTTGTATACAGCATAAGATAAGATGAATTTCAGTCTGAGGTGTTGCGAAGAGTACAGCTTGCGGTTGGTATATTCAAAAAGCGAGACGACGGTGCTCACCCGGTACGGGCGTGGGCGATGGCGCAAGAAGAGATTTGACGATCTCCTCGAGTGATAACAGTACCCTCGAGATGATTGATGACCAAGCGCCTGAGCTGACCGAGCCTATGTCACAACGAATGCAAGAATGCAAGCAAGACGTCAGTCACCAGCCATTAGTGAGCAAACCCGGTTGAGAGAGAAATGACGATTAACGTTGTTATGGAGAGGGGGAGGGGTCGCAACTCACCGATAGGAGCGCTAGGGAAGCTCAATACCCAAGCGACTGGGTATGGAACCCATCCGGTTGGAAGCCAAAAGACGGGCTCTTTTCTGTACCACCATACGAGGAATAGTTGGGCACCGGTCGTTAATGTCCATATCAGGGATTTGAACTTGACAGCGAAAGAAGATCGAGATGAGCCTAATGTCGTGTCTGCGAGACGCGCGAGTGCGAGTCAAAGTCAAAGTCATCTTTCATCAGCTCGAACAGACTCCAAACGCCTCTTCACGAGTTCACAACACAGCAAGCTCGCTGTGTCCGGCAAACAGCTCATAGAATCTCGCAGTCCTGCTCTCGATTCACTCACTAAGCTGTTCTAGATCCGCCAGACCTTTATCAACCCTCCTCTTGATCTTTGCCCATTTCGCAAATTCATCTTGAGAGCTCGTTCGACCAAGCTCCGCTTTATCTTCCAAGACCTGTTTACGCAGCTTTGATTGTTTTGAAGCGGTAGAAGAGAGGAAGATCTTGGAGTAGAGCGAGAATACCTAGATAGCCGGAATATGACATTTGTCAAGTTCATCAGTGGTTCGGTTGAAACGATTAGGAGAATTGGAGTTACATTCGCACCGATACGCGGGGAATAGAACAGTTGGATAATGCTTGACTCGACTCACCAGCTCCTGTAGAACCGTCTGACCGACCCAAGAAACGACCTGGGTGAACGTTACCACGGCGAGTATGAGCACTGCTAGACTCGGCATCGTGGGCGGTGTAGTTTTGTCGGTGATAGTGTACGTTGGATCGGCTGGTAGCTGTGATCAATGATAAGACATGTGAGACATGACATGTGGACGCCGAATTCCAGAGTCGCGGGTGTAACTTTGGGAAGAGTCCTACGTTTAACAGCAGTGATACATTATTAAATACTATGAGCAAGCACTTAGAAAGTGATGACGTGTGTGCTGGCTAAGAATGGGATAAATAGAATATAATATGCAATAAACAAATATTATGCCATGTGGTCGCTGTTGTTATCCTAGGATCTGACTGTTGTCAACTGTTAGACGTAAACAAGAAGCAATCGCAAAGAGATGTATGTCAACGCGTGATTTTGCATCCGTTCATCTCGTTCGACATTACCATCAACAATAAATATCAACTATATGTATATATATGTATATCATCGATACTAACAAACGCACACTTACGACGATAACGATCTGGCAACGCGAGCGAGAAAAGAAAGCGACATAGCGTGCTGTAGACACACAGGCGACAAACACAGAGCAAGACAAATAAAGATAGACACTCCGATCATATGGCGATCGGACCATTGTTGACAAGACCGCCTCCATTACTACAAACCAGGGGTCCATCAACGACATTGAACGACAGCAACAACGAGCACCACAATATGGTCCAGGGAGGGAAGAGGAAGAGTATGGCAAGCAGAACATTGGGAAATACCGATGATAGAGACGTGGATGGAGACGCCGAGAGGAAGAAGCGTAAGGGACCAGTGAGTGGTCGTCCTTATCTTCAATAACACAATAACACTATGTCTGCTTGCACGAGAGGTGACCAGGGGCGTGGCATCACGCCGCTACATTTCGAAAAGATTGATCAACTGATGTTTGTATACTTGGTTGTGCTTGCACACTTACCAGGTCAAGAAGCGTGAGTGCTGCATTTCAACCTTCGAACCGATTATCGCTGCAGGTTGAACACCCGCTGACGTCTCTTTATCCATGGTCGATATAGCCGCGTTCAAGCCTCAGCCCGTGCCGTTGCCAAACTCATCAAATACTCCACCGGAAGACGATCTGGATGACATGCATATACTTCCGCCGCCTCCGACAGGACGTAAGATTGCTCGAAACCGCGATTCCACCATGGGCCTCCGAGAACGCCAACACTCGGCCTCACCGCCAACAGAAGCTTCTCTCTTCTCCAGTGGTCAACAAGGTACTACTGCCATCGCCATCGCCAGCGGCTCGAGTTCGACGGGGTCGAAGAGACAAAAAAGGGAGAATGCACGAGGGAAATCTGTCGAGCCTGTTAGAGCCGCTGCGAATACATCGGATGATCCACTGGAAGGGGTAGAAGAGACCGTTTCCATGCGAACGACAAATACGGGAAGACCCCAAGTGAATGGTCTCAACGTACCGGCATCACATCGGCCAACCTCATCCGCACCGAGACCTACATCTCCACCCAGACGTACATTCCCAACGCATGCTTCTTCATCTCAGCAAGCCTCGAAATCGAGTATGGGACCACCGAAAGGATTTGTGAGGAAGACGAGACAATCGATGTCAGCTAGAAATCGATATGAAACCTCGGAAGACTCGGTCGTGCCCGTGTTGCAGAGCGAAACGCCTGTCATCAGAAAGAACCAGGAACTGAGGGGTCAGCAGGCAAGGAGAAGCTCGTTGGATCACAGAGGAGGAAGGGCGAGCTCAAGTTGGGGACGGGGAGAAATCAGTGAGTTGCAGCCCGGCAGGGATGAGGTTTGTCCTTACATTGTCAATATGATCGCTGATACCCGGTCAATAATGTCTTACATCAGCCATGCCTCATAGATCTGTCGACTCCAAGCTGTTCTATCGACATATCCCGGTATCATACCCGGATCCAATCAAAGCGAGGATGCTGCTCGTATGGTGCGCAAACCGAGCCGTAGATGACGCTCTCAAACCATCTTCGCGGCGAGATAAGGGGAAAGGCAAGGCAAAGCCAACAAGGGAGGAAGGAATAACAGAGGAAGGCGATGCTATGTTGAAGGATATCATGGATGAGTTTGTGAGGGAGATGAATCGAGGCGCTGTGGATACCAGCGTATTTGGCCTTCCGGTGAGTGAAGTCGGACGATGAATGATAGTTGATGGTAAAACAAGGCCCAGCTGCTGGGACGGTCAAACAGGGATAGCTGACATGTGAGCTTGTAACTTTTTGTAGGGACAAAATGCGACGACACCTGGTCTGAAACCGCATCCGCGGAATGTCTCAAATCGACGCGTGGAAGCAGAAACGAGCGCGGGCATACGGAAGTAAGTCACCATTCCGGTTTTCGGTTTTTCGGCTAGTTGATGAAACGACTTGGTCGTCTCGTCACTCGTCACTCGTGTGAAAACGAAAAGGGTAGAGGATCGTTTGGCTAATTGTAACCCGTGAACCGAACTGATTGTGCGCAGGTTCAAAGAAGAAGGAGCACATTGGAATGCCCTGATAAAGAGTACGAATGCAAAGCAAGATAGTACGATACATCGTCTAAGGCAGAAAAAAGCGGTCGACTCGGTACCTGATATGAGCAAGGCGGATGATTGGGTCAAGGAAACGATGAGATTTGCTGAGGGGGTGATTGCGCAGGGTGAGGGTGATTTGAGCGAAGTTGGAGAGTTTGCCGACGTCGAGTATAAGGTGAGTCGGGTGGTTGTCTCGCTCTCACAATTTCACTTTCACGAGCGGTCGCTGTTCTTTGAATCCGTCATCGGGACGAGCGTGATCTGAGTGCGGTGAGGCGGTCAAAGAACAATGCTGACTGTGTTGTTATCGGTTTGATTTGTTGCTTGTTATTTCACTCGGACAGGTCGACACGCTCTTACAATCAAGTCACGTAGCTCTGCAATACGCGCTGCAGAGTTCTCGATTCCTAGACGGTATATTCTCTGCCCTTGCCGCTGATCTACGAGCGCGAGACCGAGCAGGTGCAGGTGCAGGACCCGGTGCTGGTCTGGGTTCATCATCCTCATCATCATCGATACTGAACGATCTACCAATACATTCGGACGAAGGACCGGATCTTACGAGATTACTAGCTACGACTCTAGCGACCACCACCACCACTACCTCATCTTCAAGCTCATCACTGCCAAACCAGCAGAAGAAGAAGAATGATCCAATGTCTTTATTACGAGTCCTGGCTAGCACAGAATCGAAAGAAGCGGATCTAACGACAGTTGAAAAAGCAATGAAAATCCCACCTGTTCCGGTCCAGGTACAGGTACCTTCTGTGCCGTCGATAGGTATGGGTATGGGGGCTGCTACGCCTAGAAAGGGAGCTATGACGCCCAGAAGGGCTGCAGCGACTCCTGGTAGAGGGCGATAAACGAGTGCAACGAGTGAAACGAGTCAAGATCTAGAGTTGAGGGATTTGAAGGAACAAGCCATAGGATTAGAAAAAGGGGATTTCTCACATTCCCCAAGTCTCCGCTACGCCTACGTACGTCGCACGTTTGTACAATACCAGAATGGAGAATCGTGGTCGGTAGGTAGTAACGCCGAAGAGCGAGAGGAGGATCTTTTTATGTCAGAATCTGACCGTTGTTGACCACCGTTGTTGACCGTGTTCAAGTACGAGTAATAATAGTCGTGGGATCAGTATGAGTACTGTAACAGTAACAGTAACAGTAACAGTAACAGTAACAGTAACAGTAACAGTGGAAGTAATTAGTAAGATCTCCTGTAATGTCGTCCAACTGTCATCGCTGAATTATCATTCTCGTTCCATTGATACGAAAAAGCGCGTTGTTGTGCACCAGAACACGCTGGAGTGAGCTGCATCCGGAGCTAGCCAGACCCCAAGCGAAACCCGAGACCCCCTGCCCTGACCCGGAAGGTACGGACGAGATGATGATCGCGGTTCGAAATTGTGCATTTCAATTTGTGGTATGGTATGCTATACACCATCTACGCGAACGACGTTCAATTGTCTTGATTTATCTTCACCCTCTTCTCGCCCGCCTTCTTGATAATTGGCAAGTCACGACATTACGACATCTAAGCTACAAGTCCGTGTGTTCGGTTGGAAAATTGCTCATTATATTGTGTGATGACGTCTGACAATTGTAAGAGCTCTCATAGTGTTTCAATGTTGACAATCACCAGGGAGCAGGTCGACCATCAAGAGGTTTACCATGGTTTTTCTTGAGCTTATCCAATTGTTTCGCCTAGTTAGAATTGAAAGCGATCATAAATTGTCAGATTTTGATCTCCCTTAATATCGTACAACGGGGAGGCGGGGGCTCAAATGATACACGGCGACGATAAGTGTGATATGAGGAAAGAAGGGCAAAGAATCAGAGGGAAGATCCCGTGGATCTCAGTCACTCACCTTTCTGTTACCGACTTGGACGGTCTCAATGGATCCGTATTTATCGTCTTTGATCTTGGTTAATCTGATAGGTCGATTACCAACGTATTTACCTGTACACAGAGCAAGAAGAGCAAATTCGTAAGTTAAAATGTGGCGAGCTCGGGCAGGATGTAGAGTAAACCATTTCCGATAACGATAATAGGTAGATGCGTGATAGATCTAGAACGAGATGCCGGACGATAGACGATATCGCTCGCACACACGCGCACGAATTTCCGATATCGTCTCTGGCATGTTTCACGTATAGACAATTTAAACGCAATACTCACCGTCCATCTCTTTCCATGCCTTGAGGAAATCTTCTGGATCCTTGAAAGCGATGAAACCGTATTTGGCCTACAGCGGGAAAAGACAGAAGCCAGAGAAGATAGTGAGTCAGCACGATTTCCCCCACGAAGCAATTCCTGTTTCTACTGAAATCAGTCCCCTTACAGAATAGGTGGTAAGGAAAAAAAAGGTATGTGTAGGGAGAGACGTTATATTGATCTAAATGGAGAGGGATTTACCTTCAGACTGAGCCGATCTCGGACGACTTTGCATTTGCAGTAACTTGGATATTTGTTGAATGCTTCGTCAAGTGTTCGTTCGTTGACATCGTTGGAAACGTCCCCTACGAAGAGTCGATACCAGTCTGCAAAAGATTGTCAAATCAGCATCGGCATCGGCAAATTTCCTCATTCGTATCCTTTGGATAGCAGACACAAATTGGATGGCCCGATGCTATGGCGGGCTGATTGGGACCAGCACAGAATGGTGATGATGGCGTAGCTCGCGTGGACTTGGAACTCAGAACTCGGAACTCACTTGCGTCCCAATCGACGAGCGTCGGATCCTCCCAAGTGCGTCCGTTACCTTTCCTGATGACAGTTTGCCTCTTCTGGCCCGGTACAGGCTTACTCGCTTTTGCTTTACCTGAAGAGCCAGCTTCTTGTTGAGCAATACCACCCAGAGTTCCATTAGCGGCAGCGGCAGCGGCTGCAGCTACGCCATTCGGATCATAAACTGAAGACTGCTGCATCATATCTGCGTCGTATACATTTTGGTATGCGCCCGGTGCCCCTGAGCCGTAGATTGGGGTGTTGGAACCCGACGTTAGACTGGATCCGGGACCGTAGCCGTAGGCTGAGGCTGATGCGGAAGAAGAGGCGGGAGTTCCGAGGGCGGCAGCGATTTGGTCGGGGGTGTAGCCTTGTTGGGCATAGTACTGCAACGTGAGGACAGACACGCATGGATTAGCCCGTCTTTCCAAGTCTTGATAGGATCATGACATGACACAAGGGCCGTTTAGGTTCGGAGGTTTGAAGATGTGCGAGGGGGGCACAACTTGTGAAGTATATATATACGAAAGATGACTTACAGCTGCCCACTGATTGAGGTGAATCGCGGTATCCGACAACGCACGCAACACGACATCAGCATACAGCCTAGACCGCATCTCAACATTTCAGGGGATTGATTCATTTTTACTTGGGCATGAACGAGTGGACTTACAGCTGCAGCCTGCTCTTCCGGCGAGTAGTTGTATCCTCCCTGTCCGGACATGATGAAGCTTGGTGAAACTCTCTCCTCTCAGTACGTTCTCAGTGCGACGTGTTCCCTGTAGCTGGCAGTCACTTTATGTAGCTTCTTCGCTTGGGGTAGCGGGGTTTATGTACTCGAACAGACGAGTCAACGTTGATATGTTGATGATAGATTCAGTATTTGAGCACAAAGTGGAGAGAAGAAGTAACAAAAGAATGGAGAGTGATATTAGTTGGGTGGTTATAGGTTAAATTGTTGCCTATTCTAGCAAGTACGAGCGATATCGTCGTCCACCATAGGGAGGGTACTCTACCCGTCGATCGATTTGTTGATTCCATTCTAACACCATTAACTCATCCACCTTCGCATCTAACTTAATTCTGCTATCCATCCTCACTCTCGTTAGGCATCGTTTGCTTGGTATATCTAGCTTCACGGCACTCTCGGCACTTTGATACTTTTCAGAAGAGGTTGTCAAGTCTTCAACAACACCGAGCGGCCGACCGACCCACTTCCCTGAACATTGAACATCATCATTCAGCGCTAACCGTCAGCAAGATGTGGATACGGTGAACGATAGTCTTTGCCAAACGACTATCACCGTCCCTATCTTGTTCAGTTAGTCGAGCCGACCTGGAGTCAAACAGAGCAAGAGCTTTCTGCAAGTTTCAAGAACGACCCAGACTTTGCTGCGCACGAAACAGAGCTAGGAACTAGAGGATACTGTGATGGACATGGACACCCAAGCTTCTCTGGAAGAGATCACCCATTACATCATGGAACCGAATCCATACTTGCAATATCAACCTAAGTTCGCATACACCTTGCCTATCCAGCTTCTTGTGAATGGTATTACTATCACATTACTATGTGTACTGCTCATTCACTTGCTTTGTGAGTATGAGTATGAGTGGCTCAGTTGCTCGAGATCCACCTCTCGGTCCTATATATATATATATATATTGTGCTATGGCCGAAACGTGGATGAGTAGGGCAGGGCATCGTGCTGATCGTGCTAATGGATTCGTGCTTCTGTATCGCTAGTCACGACGCAGTATCATTACCCGCTCGCACCGCTAAATTACATCCTCCAGCTTCTCTCAATTTTGGTCGTCACGATAAGCGTAATCATCAAGATCGTAGTCATATTACAACATTCAGCGCATAGTGCCGATATATGGCCGTTCGACTTGGATTATGTAGCAGTGACTATCCCGCCCATGTCTTGGGGCACGGGGAAATGTGCCGCTTGGTTTCTATTGCAGGCGCTGAATAATGGGCTGAGCAATGTGAGTCTAGCGGAACGAATCTGCTTGAAAATCGTGCAATCTGGCCCGCCTTTGCCTTCTATCTCATAGTACCAGTGATTATGGAGCTTGACGACGAACAAGTCGTGGTGCGGTCTCAACTCAAGCTGAACTCCCCTCGCCCTTGGTCACTCGCAGATCACCCACATCCAATTTTTGACTATGCTATACCCGTCCCGTATCGAAGCTCGCTTGATCATGTTTGTTTTGGGTGAGTATCGATTGATCTCAGCTACCCTAACATACTGAACAGTCCCATTTCTAACACGATGTTGTCGATAGGACCGTTGGCTATCGCTTCTTCAGCACTGGTATTCTCCGCCCTATCACCGCATCAAACCGTACTAGACATATCCGATGCAATCCGCAACGTATTCAACTCGACCCTCTTACTCATATTCACCATTTCCCTTGTGATATGGGGATTCTTCGTCAATCGTCGAAGAGCATGGCGATCCGATGGCGGTACCGCCGTCTTTGGGATCGGGTCATTATTCTTAGCAGCCATATCGACGAGTTTCAACTTTGTCGCTGTGGCAGAGGACGGGATTGATTGGTTGCAGCATTTGCTGTTTGCTGCTGTCTTGTGGCAAGTGTGGCTGGGATGGTGGTGGTGGGTTGGAAGCGGTATGGGTATAGGCGAAGTCGAGGTGAGTAGTAGTTTTTTTTTTTTGGCACAATTCCCCTAAAATTGCGTGTGTACTTGTGCACGATGCCGAACTCTTTCTATTGATCTATCAACGATTGTCTTTTTTTGGAGAGAGACCAGATGCTGATTGTATCGTTACTTCAGGACATCATGGAACGGGCCGAGCGTAAGAAACGTAAACAGGCAAAAGCAGCATCTCGAGTGAGATCAGCTGCAGCTTCCAACTCCCGACAAAACGAATCATCTTCCGCCGCGAATAGGCTAAGGGCGACTTCACTCTCAGGTATGGCCGACGGTATTTCGACTGGAGTCACATCCATCTTGCGAACATCTCGAGCGGCGGCAGGTACACTCACCAGAAGGAATACAGTGAGAGAAGGAGATGATCATCTGGCTGAAGAAGGTGCTATTGAGCTTTCACCTATGGGTGCTAATGCGAATAGCGGTCGAGAGAGGGAGAACGTTAGTACCAATACGAGTGGCAGGGAAAGGGATAGGGATAGGGAAGGTGGACACCATGTTGAATTTGATAGAAGTGCTACCCTTGGTACGGGCGAAGAATCCCTCTCCCGTGGCCGGGGTGGTCAATCGACAACTTCCGAAACGTCCTCTACTTCCGCTACTCCCTCACTACATCCACCACGAACACTTGGTCAGCTCATATCATTCCCTACGACACTCCTGGTGATCTACCTACGTCGTCTCAGAAAGGCTCATGAAGAAGCTACGAAGCAGCAGGCCCTCGCTCGAGCTGAGCGCAGACAAAGGGTTTTCCACGAAGCTGGGGGCGGGGCCGGTCTCGGTATCGGTATCGGGGCTGCCGGGGCCGGTGCAGAGATCGGTAACTCGGCCAAATTTGAACGTGGAGTGGTCCTGGGCGGGGACGAGGATGTAGGTTGGGGATTGGGGAGGTTCGGAATCAAGGAGCATGAGGAATCTGCGCGTAGATTGAGAGCTGCTGGTGAGAGGCTGAATGAGGAGAGGTTGTTGGGCGGTACAAGCGGCAGTCCTGGCCAAGATGGTGAGGTCGATGTCAATGTCACTGGTCAAGGCGAGGGCGAGGGCGAGGGCGAGGGCGAGGATGATGGTGTAGGAGGTCGGAGCCGTGAGGGATCAAAAACCCATTCTAGGGAACGGGAAGGAGCAACACCAAAGCGAATCGACATGCAAAATCCAGCCGATATGACTGGAGCTGGAGAAACAGGACGACCGACCCCAGCTGGCCCATCGACAACTCCGACTCTCGGTGAACCAATAGCATCTTCAACGCCAGCACGCGGTATAGGCTTGGCAGACGAAGGCGAATGGGAAGACATTGATTCGTCCAATGATTCGTCTGAAGATCGACTTCGACGTCGAAACGAACGACGCAGGGGACGAGATGCACGCCGAGCGGGCGAAACAGAACACTCGCCTGGCCATGGGGATCAAAGTGGACGAGGACGAGGAGGACGAGGAGGCGGAGGTTGGTCTTGGTGGGGCCCGTTGAGGGATTGGAGATTGAATGATCGGTCGGTTTTCTGATGTAAGGGGGCTCACGAACTCCTTGTAACATTGCATCTGGGAATCCGTTTTACTCTGTCTGCTCGGACTTTCCACGATCGAGAGGCCATCAACTTGTTTGGCATCGTTTGTTGTATTTTAGTAGGATAGGCCTTATCGGGACTTTTTGCGACTATGTGCTCAATGTACGCAATGTGTGTCTGTGAGAGTGTACAGTACTGTACAACGCTTCACAATTGGCACATAATGTCGAGCTATCCTGTAATTAGGGATAACATGAGTTGATGAATTAGGTCTCACGTTGTACAACACTGTCACTCTGAAAATAACTTATATTAGATACTACTGGTGCTTGAACTATCTAGTCCATCGAGCTTATCTTCCAGTCTCAAGCTTGATTGGTGATTTCTCTGATTGGTGAGTTCTCTCTTCCGTCGCACAATAGGCCATCCTCACAAGTAGCTCTCATTCATTTCGGCTAGGTACGCCCTTGAATGGTGTGCGGTGTGAACCTCCGTCTTACTCCCAACATCGAGCCCGCTTGATCTCCGTGGGTACGAGCCCAGGGGAGCGATTGTTGTGTTGATCTTGAAGTGTATGTATCGTAGTAACATGTCGATTATATCTTGTGAGTCGGCTTCCGTTTCGTGAGACGCTCTCTGGCTCTCGCTCTGGCTCGTGTCCCCATCTTTACGCTTTACGCCTTTTTGCTCTTCTTAGCCTTCTTCTTTGCCCTTGCCTCTTCTTCGATCCGTCTGTATTTCTCTTCCATCGCATCTAGCCCACTTGCCCTCTCTCTCTGCCTCTTCAGTATCAGCGCCTGCAAAGATCCCTCTCCCTCTCCCTCTGCTTCTTCCTGTTTGTTATCGTTATCGTTATCGTTATCGTTATCAGATTTCCCCTTTCGTTGACCTTTCTTGCCATTCCCATAAAATTCATCCCATACCCCCAGATCTTTCGCAGCTTTCTCAGCTTCCTTTGCATCCTTCTCTCCACGTCTCTTTCGGATCTTAGCTGCTTTCTCGTCCGTAGATGTCTTCTCCCATTTCGCAGTTGTGACCAGGTCGCCAGATTCGATGAGGGAGTTGATCTTGGTAATGAAACGCTCTTCGTCTGTGTGTTGAGAGTGGGGGATATAGGATAGTATAGAGGGGAATGAGCCGGATGATGAGTTGTAGGCTTTTATCAAGTCGTCTTCTTCATCCTTGGAGCCTGCGGAAAAGCCAAATGTTCGTTTTAGCACTGAACTACATCAAGATAATACTCAAGCACTCAAGCTCGTTTGTATGGGAGCTTATTATACTCACCTTGATACTTCTTCTTATCATCGTCCAGTATTTTCCTATCTACCCTCGTATACAGACTCTCGAAATACGCTTCCCAGCCCATCTCTTCCGCTCCCTGGAATCTATCGTCCGTCCTCCCCGTCGAATCATACCTCTTTTTCTTGCCCTCATCACTCAGGACAGCATAAGCGAAACCTATCCTCTGAAACTTGTTGCTCAGCTCGGCTTTTTCATCTGATGATTTCGAAGTGTGTTTATCTGGATGATATTGCAATGCTAGTTTCCGATAGGCTTTTCGGATCTCTTCTGATGTAGCGGATGGAGAGATTGAGAGAGCTTTGTAGAGGATTGTGGAGGGGGATGAGGATTTGGCTGCTTCGGGGAAGAACGAGTGTAAAGGGTCTGAGTCGTCCATAGCGATGAATGGAGTAGCTAGCTGTTTTTGTGATGTAATCGGCTGTAGAGGAGATTGCGAAAAGGTGGTTGGTGTATATGATTTGACAGAGAGATGGAGATGGACTGTGTTAATGGACAATTTAGAGTAGAGAAAGGTCACATAATAGTAGTTGTAGAAATCGGCAACATTACGAGGAGTGATTGTAGGTTGAGGCAAGACGCGTCTTTGGTGCGCGTCAGGTGAATCATTCATATACGCTACCTGCCACTTTACTAATTCCGCTGCTATTACATAAGACATTCTTCTGCCACTGTACCACTGTACGCGTCTGCACTCCACTCTTAGCTGCTGCTGCTGCTGCCTCCACGTTCACTCACTCATTCAACGACGACACGGCCCTCTCTCAAAATGAAACCCATAGTGAGATTTCTAAAAGCATCTTACTACGACACAAGGCTATCATCAGTCAAGCCCATCTCTATCTGTTCTTCCCTCCTGTCTTGCATAGATAGATACACATAGCTTGTCTTCGATAGCTGCAAGAACCGCACAAAATGGCACGACTATCCCTCATTCCCTTGCTTGCGGCAGTGCTCCTCGCCATGGTCTTTGGTCTCTCCCAAGGTGCCAACGCATCCAAAGGCCCCATCATCACCAACAAAGTGGGTCATCGTTCTCACTCAGAATGAACTGCCCAGGTGTTCAATCCTCGGTCTATCCAGCGCAGCTGAACTCAAACCTGTTGTTGCACGTATCGTTGGTATAGGTTTACTTTGATGTCACTCACGGTGATAAGCCCCTCGGTCGAGTAGTCATGGGTCTTTACGGCAAGTGAGTACAACACCTGATATTCGTAAACTCGGGAGCTGCCTGCGTGGAGTCGCAGTCATTTGGAATGCGCCATGCTGCTGTGCTGATACTAGACTTCTTCTGTGCTTAGGACCGTTCCTAAGACCGTTGAGAACTTCCGAGCGCTTTGTACCGGTAAGGACGCCGAGGGTGCAGAGCTTGGTTACGGCTACGAGGGCTCTGCCTTCCACCGAATCATTTCAAACTTCATGTAGGTCGTCGTGTCGGCGTCGCCCTTCTCCTCCACTTCTGTTGGACAAACAGCATTCGAGCCTGTCTCGTCTCAAATCAAGGATCAGACTATGAAGGTCGTACAGGCCCGAGTGACTGTCACTTCCCACTGCTTCCTTTGTTCCAGCTTCAAGCTCATCGTAGCTGATCGAATGCCTTCGAATCGCTGGGTGACACAGGATCCAGGGAGGTGATTTCACCAAGGGTGACGGTACCGGCGGCAAGTCCATCTACGGCAACAAGGTGAGCTACCAATCTGTATCCCAATGGTTTCATGTGACGAGAGCTTTCGCTGATGCTCTCTTCCACTTCTCTAGTTCGCCGACGAGAACTTTAAGTTGAGGCACACTGGTCCCGGTACCCTCTGTGAGCAGACTCCCTCTGTGGTCAATCGAGTTCGAGACTATATGCGAAGGGAAGACTAATACGACTTTTTGTAGCAATGGCTAACGCCGGCAAGGATACCAACGGCTCTCAGGTGAGCTAATCGACAGCGGTTCCTATGAATTACTATCAGCTCACGCGTCTGTCTGTCGCAGTTCTTCATCTGTACCGTCAAGACCTCATGGCTCGATGGCAAGCACGTGAGTGGCAGACGCGATCACCCAAGCTTTACGAATTTTCCTTTATATATGGGTTTTTGCTGATTGTCCATCGATCTCATTGGCAGGTCGTCTTTGGTCACGTCATCGAGGGTATGGACGTAGTCTACGCTATGGAGAAGGTCAAGACTGGTCGAGGTGACAAGCCTGTTGAGGCTGTCAAGATTTCTGCTTCAGGCGAGGTGAGCCTTTGTTCTCTAGATATGCCACGTATCTCTCTCTCTCGTCTTCACGACGTTCTGACCAGTGAACCGGTGGAATGGTTGCAAAGATGAAGAATACTCAAGTTAATTTGCAAAAGCTACAAGAGCTGACATACAAGTCTTTTGCTTCACGCTATGCGCACTGATTCCGCTATAGCTCCCTCTCGAGTTAGAGACGGACGAAGATGGCAACCAGGTACCTTTCCGAGTCGAGCTCTAGTCCGTCCCACCTACCCATCTTGATCTTTATAAAACACAAATACAAGTCGAAAGTGGAAAGCAGTGAGAGGAGAGGGTGGAATGAAATGATCCCCGAAAGAAAAGAAAAGAGAATGATACAGAATCTGATGAAGATATGCATTTTATTTTCATCCCTTTCCTATACTCCGAAATTCCTTGTGGGATATATGGGAATCTTCCAACTATGCCATTCCATTCCAAAATCCTCATAGGTCGAGCAAGGTTCCGCAACTACCGTCGAAGGGCAAAGTCAAGGTGGAGAAGACGACGTAGTACCTGTCTTAGACAACGAGGACGAGACCGCCTCTACCGACGAATACGACATGGAGGAACAAGAAAACGAACAAGGTCTCGGTTCATCTTACCCCACTTTGTCGTCACCGAGCAAATACTTGATCTTCCTCGTGTTCTTCGTTGTATGCCCTGTAGGTGCGGGCGTATATTTCTACGGCGGTGGAAAAGAGAGGGTGAAAGCTTGGAAGGGACGAGGAAGGAAGGGGTATGAGAAGGTTGAACATAGTAGAGCGTAGAGCAAAGGTGTGGGCTTTCTGGATCAATTGTATAAAGCCGTAGTATGTACTATGCAGGAGTGTGTGCTGGTCCATACATATCCAATACATGATCATGTCAGACGAATGATGTGCTGGACTAGACCACTAAATCGGATTCAATCGTACGAATTTGCTGCTACTCGAAGTGATTCAAGGTGTGGTCACGGAGTCCCGGCGCGGTTACGGATCCGAGTCATGTCGAGTGAGGTGTGATGCACTTTTCGGGCCCATCTTTTTACAATGTGACTCGAGTAGGAAAAGATATTGTTATTTCCGACTCACCCAGGGTAGGGTAGACATTTGCTTAGTGAGCAAGTACAGCTTGCACTCAACGACGACGAAGACGACAACGCCGACGCCGAGGACGTGTATGCTTTTTTTTTCTTCGTTTTGTCAATCAGTCTTTAGCTGACCGCTGTGGACTTCTTATCGTTGATCAATCTTGTCCGATCCGATACTTGGGACCGACAAGCACATGCAGGTAATTACCATGAACTTCTTTATCCTGCCCGCTCTATCCTGTCCACGCGTACTTGTTATACGAGACACAGGCATAGGCATAAGCCAGGTATAGGTGACTAACCACTTACATACTTGAACTCAATGCCTAAAGGAGCCTTCCAGCGGAAGAAGGGGGTCGGAAATCGCCATGAGCGGAAATTGAGAACGGAAGACCTACGCGGGTCGGAGCATACTCACCTCACTCTTGTTACCTTGTTACGGCCGTAGACGAGCCTATAGGCTATCCACTGAGCCAAAAATAGTACGGCACTCTGCATAACAAATGTAAACAAACTGTATACAATCGCCGCCCGTCGTCTACCCTACTCCACCGTAAGTAAATGAGCCTCATTCGGTGTCCGAGCTGATCAGGATCACATGAGACTTCGAGACTCGAGACTCGAGACTCGAGACCCGGACTCGTCTCGGTCTGCATCATCATGCCGCAAATTCGTTTGCCAGTGTTTAGAGTAACCTTACATAGTGCCGAGCCGAGCATACAAGCATGCTACGTACTAAGCTTTGAATCGTATGGTGAGAAGGAATATTTTGGAGGACTAATGAGATCATATCTACAGCATGCACCGCAAGAAATGAGAAAGGGGCAATATTACAAATACACGATATCTTTATCAATCTTTCCCTCTCTAATATAATATACTTGTCTGATAGAGTCTAGTATCCGCTGGTTGACAAGTGGGTAGCTTAGGACAGCATCGCATCCGTGTCATCATCGATCAAACCGGATCTCGCATCTCACATCGCACACGTCCATCCGATCGGCGCCGGCGGTGATAACAAAGACCCTTCTTCTCCGATCCGTCTCGTCCAGATCCAGGTAAAATCAAAACACATCAAATTACTGGGAAAGTAGCAAACCCCTGCCAAAATCACCCACCCCGACGCCTGCAACTCTCAAGCTGAACTCTTCTGGATTGGGACGAACCCCCAGTGCAACGCGGCGCCTTTTTCAGATTTACCACAATCGCGCATCGACCGACGGCTAGGCGATAACGAGTCGAGGCTCCGCCGATACTTTATTCAGATCACACCGAAAACATTTCGCCCAGCTTTAGCTAGCTTATTAAAGGAGTTGGATGGATTAGTCCCCTCTGCACCATCATCATATCTGTGTAACCTGTGTATAGGAGCGGCCGACACAAGCTGAACATCGGTATATAAGGTTATCACATACTTCTTTTTTTCTAAATCAGCTCGACTCAATAACCAAACGAGACCGAATCGCGAATATCCCACAGTTACAAGGTCCAATAGGTTACCACATTGGCCATACGAAGACACATAGCGTGAACCTATCAGACCTCGCTTATTGGACTGACACTCACCATGTCAAGAGATCCCCTTGCCCTTGGTGCACCACTCGGTGAACAGGAACAATCCGCCTCCGGGCTCTCTCCTAATCCGACCGACATACCATCCCATCCCGCTTTGCACCATGCGCGAACCGCACCCACCACATTCCCCATCAACAACTCTGCTCATGCCCATAGCACTGGCCAACATCCCCCGTCCTCAGATCGGGATCGCGAAAGAGAAGGGTCACACGATACCACCGCGTCCGAGTCGCCCACTCCTACTTTAGCAGGTGGCGTCTTTGCTTCCGCCGGTGGGTTGCATGGCCAGCCTCAGCCTGGTACAAAGGCTGCTGAGGCCCAAGCTCAAGTATTGGGCGAAGGGAAGAACGGCGACTTCATTATCAATGAGAAGGATCATCAGGCTACAGGGATGGGCGTCGCCGGCGGTGCCGGTGTAGCCGATCTGGCCAAGCATGAGCTCGGGCTCGATGAGAAGCACGAGCACACCCATTCGCACCACCGCCTCCATCGAAAACAGTCTTCCCGCAGCGGCCATCACGATGGTGACGTCAACGACGGATTGAAGAAGATCGAACGAACAGCCACCGGTACTCGAGTAACCCACAACACCCATACAGGCGCAGGCAATGAGGTCCCTCAAGGACGAGGCATGGTGCCTATCTCCAGACAGCAGTCTACCCCACCCGCTGTCGGACCGTTTGGTGGCGCCGCCCCTACAGGTGCTGATGCTGAAGAGGGTCTCCGAGCGCTCAGGTCCAGAGAGGATGAAGAAGAACGTGATGCTGCTAGGGAGGAGAAGGGTCCTGATCCATGGGCTGTCACGTTTGAGCCTGGAGATAGAGCCAACCCAAAGGTGAGTGAACCTGGTGCTGCACTTCAGAAATCCAGATTTGCTGATTCGACCATATTTACATATCAGAACTGGGGCGTCCTCTACCGATGGGTATTGACCGGTATCGCCGGCCTCCTGGTCCTCAACTCGACTTTCGCCTCGTCGTCGCCATCAGGTATCATCCAAGACATGGAAGAATACTTTGGTTTCTCCCAGGAAGTCGCCATCCTCACCCTCTCCCTCTTCGTGGCCGGATATTGTGTTGGGCCCCTGCTCTGGGGTCCACTTTCTGAAGCATACGGCCGTCGACCAATCTTCATCATCTCCTTTGTGGTCTACACGGGAATGCAAGTAGGCTGCGCCCTCTCGAAAAACACGGCATCCATCTTGATTTTCCGGTTCTTGGGCGGTACTTTCGCCGCTGCTCCTTTGACCAACTCTGGTGCCATGTTGGCGGACATCTGGGATGGCGACCATCGAGGTCAGGCCATGAGTATCTTCTCGCTTGCCCCCTTCGCCGGACCAAGCATCGGGCCCATCGTTTCTGGGGCAATTCAAGTTACTGGCACTGTAAGTCTCCGTTGGCAGTCCAACACTCCCATTCCCACACCTGGAAGGCTTATTGGGTTCTTCGTGAGGGGACTGATGTGATTTTGTGTCTTTCTGTGTGTATGTGTGCGGTGTCGCAGAATTGGAGATGGATGTACTGGATCCTCACCATCTTTGCTGGTTTCTGTCTTGCCGTCATCGTTGTCTTTGTTCCCGAGACCTACGCGCCCAAGATCCTCGCGACAAAGGCCAAGAAGATGAGGAAGGACACTCAGGAGCAGAGATGGTATGCACCTCGTAAGTAAAGCTTAACACATGCACTTATTCATACTTGAATGAGCTAGTGCTCGTCTGACGATGTCTGGAACGTTGCTAGTCGAGCGGGCCGACAAGACCTGGAAAGCCAGGGTCAATGATATCCTCTTCAAGCCCTTCGTTATCCTTGGTAAGCGTTTCTTCTCTCTTTACACCATTGGACTTCGATCGACCCACCGGAACTGACTTATCGCTGCCCGACTCGCATACGTAGCCCTCGAACCCATGCTCATGGCAGTCACGCTCTACATGTCCTTCGTGTACGGTGTTGTCTACTTGCTCTTCGAGGCATACCCCTTTGTCGTGAGTATTGCAACCCGTCCTCGCCAACTATCAGACGCCCTCATTCCCATCTGTCGAACAGGACGCCAAGCTGATTGACCTGTAACTTCGATCATAGTTCGTTATCAACCATGGGTTCAACAACCTTCAAGAAGGTCTTGCGTTCTTGGGATTTTTCACCGGCGGTTTCCTTTGTGTTGTCTTGTAAGTCCAGTCTCAATTCGACACAACGCAGGTAGTGAGTGTGGCACTCAGATTGCTAAGAACGAACGCCTGTTTGTTCTGCCCCGATCTCAACAGCTTCATGACCGTTATCGAGCCACGATTCCAACGACACGCCAAAGCCGTTGCTCCTCTACCTCCCAAGCCTGAGAAGCGACTTGAGCTCTGTGTCATCTCCGGATGGTCATTGGTCATTGCCATGTTCTGGTTCGGATGGACATCGTACTCGTCTATCCACTGGATCAGCCCCGTCATTGCCGGTGGATTGATCGGTGTAGCAACTTTGGGGATGTTCGTCAGTCTCTTCAACTACATTATCGACGTCTATCTCTGGTCTGCTGCCTCTGCTTTGGCCGGTGCTACCGTTGTTCGATCTTTGTTTGGTGCCGCTTTCCCCTTATTCGCGACCCAAATGTACGAAAAGCTAGGCAGTAAGTATTATTCGCTGTTCATCCATATCCAAGATCCGAATGACTTTTTGCTTCCCTCATACAAGAAACAAATGGCTGATACGGTATGATTCGTCAATAGCTCAATGGGCTTCTTCGCTCCTTGGTTTCCTGGCTTTGGTTCTAGCTCCAATCCCTATCGTACTTATGATATACGGTAGCAAGCTCCGAGCTCGATCTAGATTCTCACCTAACAAGACGGTTCACTAAAGCTCGCGTCGCTCGTGATGATCCAGAGGAAAATTTAGTCTCTTTGGAGGCAGGGACAGGGACAGGGGAGCGTAATGGATCATAGACGTTTTATTATGTGTTTTGTGTCTTGTGGTTAGTGTGGCTGTTGGTTTCTGTTGCCGATGTGGGATCTATGATGCGGAATGCGGAATGTAATGAATGACTCTGGTATCGCACAATCAACATTATTTAGTATATATAATCAACTAGAATCATCTCATGGCTTTCGCACAGGGCGGACAGTAGTATAACAGCCATTTGTTTATGCTTGATCTGCTCTGCTGTAGCTATAATGCATTAGAATGCAATGACAGCGTCAGTCATCTTGTCCTCGAGGGTCACGGATTGCAGCGTATATTCGCCACTCGCGTGGTGAGTGGTGTGTGTGTGTGTGGAGGCGGGATCAAAATTGAATGGTAGCGTAGTATAGCGTATTTATGTTGCCACCCAAGGCCAATGAATGTGCAATGGTAATTCGCAAGTGTGATATGACGAAGTACGCATTGAACGTTGAATGAACCTCTTTTTTCTCTCTCCTCACTTTAAATCTCTAGCCCTTGCTCGTCTTCCTTTTGTTTCTCTCATCCTAGCTCCTCTTTGATACCTTCTAGTCCTACGGCTGCAGCTATCCCTTTCATTCTGACGCAGTGAAGAGCGCAGCTCCGAAATACGGGAACGACTAGCTATAGTAGTGACAGTCATATCAAGCAAGAGGGGGAAGAAGAAAGAGAACCTCATTCATACCTTGACTTTCATTCGCTAGCCTACTACCGTCTTATCAATATCATGTCTGTTGATCCCTTCGGGTGGATGTTCGACGCACCTCTCTCCTCTCCTAGTCCTCCTCTACAGACTCCTCCTCTCGTCCATTCGCGTCCTCGAAGTCCACACCCACAACCACAGTCACCACCGGCTCGATCTCGATGGGAGACTCGTGAAAATCGTCCTCTTCCCTCAACATCACTATCACAAAGACAGCCGCCATCAGCGACAACCTCAGCCTCAGGATCAAGATACCTCGCATCCGCTAGTCAAAATGTCAATGCGGGACCCAGTCAAGCCGCCAACAATGCACCGTTAAGGATCAACTTGAGCAACCCTTCAAGTTCGACGGGACTTCCTTCCCTCGGTTTGGAACAAGGTGGTTTTCCTCCGGTTTCATCTACATCTACCAGACCAACTGCAGCTGCATCAGGGTCGGGTTCAGGTTCCGGCTCCGGTTCCAACTCAAGTCTAGGAGGGAGAGAAGGGTCGGGTCAAGAAGCCCGGGACGGAGAAGGTGGACCTTTCGGCAGTGATGAGATAGATACGATAGATACTGGACGAAGGAGAAGAAGGGTGGACGAAGCTCTCGGTATTGGACAAGGTGATCCTAGGGGTATGTCACAGATCTTAAACGACAGGAGGCATCGAAATGGCGCTCCGCAGGATCAAGATCAAACGAGGAACAGGTCAACGTTAAGGGCATCAAGAGCAATTCCACCCAATTCCGCAGCGACTTCAAGAGCAACTCTAACCTCAAACCACACTGACCGACAACAGTCTGTATCTCCATCTGCAAGACCCGGCGGTTCATTCAATCTCAACCCGAGTGCTCGCTCAGCGCGACCAAACGGTAATGGAAATGCATCTCAGGTAGAAGCAGGCGGAAGCGGTGGGAGAAGACGCGGGACAGTGGTTGAAATTGAAGATGATAGCGACGACGATATAGTCTTCACCGGCGAAAATAGGGCAGCAAGACCTTTGTCACCTCCTCGATTATCGGGTGCACCCAGATTGCGTCCACGACCTCACCCACAGCTAGCGCAAGCTGCACAAGCTGCACAAGCTGCACAAGAAGGAGATGGAGAAGTAGCAAGCGTAGCTGCAAGGCGGCAGAGTCGTGCTGGTGCTGGTGCTGATGCCGCTGCTGGGCAGAGACGTGGACGATTTGGCGAGGGTGATTTCAGACGAGCTATGGCTGGTAAGTCATTGTCATCCACATCACCGGGCACGCATTCCCAGTTTTTCAATGAATATCCTCTTGCTTTCGAGCTGCCTTTTCGCAGTCTCCCAAGTAGATGATCAATCGAGGCTGACTTACCAATCGTTGAATGCGCAGAAATCGACGCCATCATCGATCAGCGACAACAGGATATGTATGCGCTTGTAGCGGGCCAGGAAGACGAACGAAGACGACAAATCCTCTCGCCCCCCGCCCCACCACCTCCCAATCAACCAAGACAAAGGATCGGACTTGGTGGTGGTGGTTTGTATAGGCGCGGTGAACGAGTGGGTGCAGGACCTGCGGCTGCCGACGGAGTGGTGGGACTTGAAGATTTACCCACCGCGGTGAGGCGAGACATGGAGAATCAGCTTGCGCATCGAGCAGCCGTTCGACGCATCATTGGTGGCGCAGGACCCATGCGTGGGGCTGACGGAGGAGGCGAGGGTCAGGATGGCTTGGAGCTTGGATTCGGAGCACTAGGCGGACTGGGCATGTTGTTGCTCGGTCCGGGACGATATGGGATGGGTATCGATGCCGGCCTCGGCCTGGGCATGGGCATGGGTTTGGGTGGTGCAGGACCGGCTGGACGTATGGAAGATGTTCAGACTATTCTATCTCGCGTCGAGGTTCCGAAATACGACCCACCACCTATAGGGTTCTCGAGGGATTTTGAGATTGGATCTGAAGATGACGAGGACAAGAACCCAATTACGATCGATGAAGAAGGCAATGTTGTTAGACCGTCACCGAAGACCATCAAGTTGCAAATGACGAACAAGAATAAGCGAAGACCGTATTTGATCTGCGCGAACTGCCCTTCAGCCCTGTTAGTGTCGTCAGCCTATAAATCTGAAACGAACGCAGATCGAGTTTGGGCGTTGCGGTGCGGTCATCTCATCGATCAGAAATGTCTCGAAATACTCTCGACACCTACCACATCGAAAGAAATGGCCACTGTCATCAGGTATCCAAACCCAGATTTGGAGGTATTGGACGATACTCCGGTAAACAGAAGAAATAAGAGAAGGAAGACGACCAAGAAGAATGGAGGAGATAGCAAGGATAAGAAGGAGAAGAGACCCGATGAGTATCTTTGGACATGTCCTGTATCCGGGTGCGAAGAGCAACATGTCAGTATTGATGTCGGAGGAGGCAGTTGGGTCAGCAGAGAGGGCGAAGGAGCAATCTCTGTCTATGCGTAATGCGTAACGCGTGAAGAGAAGAGTACAGTGGATCGCATGGCTAGCCTCGCCTCATATGAGGTACAGGAACATGACGCTGGCCGCTGCGTTGCATTCATTTGCGTTGCGTTGCGTGAAGGTGTGAAGAGGACGTTTTTATTCACGAAATGATTATGATTGATTATGAGTGAGCCTTTCCATTATTATAATATGTTTTATCAAATCTGTAGAGTACTGTACTCGTACTGTTCGCGTGTTCTATGCAATTTGTAGATGTGCAAGGAGAGGAACAGAACAGGGGTAGAGGGTCCGTGCGTTGAATGATGTTCTACTATGCTCTTGATTAGTTGACTGGACTAAATCATTATCATCAATCGAATATGTACTTGTACATGTCCATGTATATAAAAAGGTCGCTAAGGTCGGTCGGATCATCTACTTGACGTTGTTCACTTTGTTTCTCTTCTTACTCGTCTTCATTATCTCAACTTCCCAATGAAATCACGATTACTGAAACAGTATAGTTTATCATAGCCGCCTTCATCTTACCATTCGACTTGTATCCTCTCCTTTCATTTTACTCCCGAATACCTTAAATCAAGAAAAGATGAAGGCAGACGTCCACAAGATGTGAGTCAGCTACCTCTCGTGGTCCCGTGGACGCAGCCAAAGCTGATTTCTAAGGTTTCAACAGCCATCCCCTCGCTGGGTACACCTTCATGTGGGTGGTACTCATACTCCCCTAACAACTTTACATCATCAGCACATCATCTCAAACCCATCTAAGACGAACACCCCATCATTGGTAGCTCCATACATACATGTCGCTTGATTGCTCTTGCTATCACCCTGACGTCAAGCATATCCGCCTAGACACGCTGATATCTGTTTACTCCCACATAGCGAGCGAGAGTCTCAGCCTGAAGAGGATAACTCTGTCACCGCGCGGCTCAAGCGACTCGAGGCTCAGTTCGAAGAGAGCGGGATCCGTCGATCCGTTGAAGCTATCATGCTTGTCGAGGTTGGTCGTGTATTAACCTCAGCAGCGTGCCGGGCCCGGTTTGCTACTGTGCTGACACGGAAGTTGTGTGTCCTGTGTATCGCAGGTTCACGGCTTTCCCCATGTCTTGGTTCTTCAAGTTGCCAATGCGTTCTATAAACTGTCAGTGTGCTGAAATTGCCCTTGGCAGACACGGGTGACAATTTCCGTAGCAGGAGACGGACGATGACTTGATGCACAAACTGCTGATACTTTATTACCTTTACTATCTCCAGTCCCGGCGGCTACCTTGATCCCTCCGAAACCGATGCCGAAGGGTTGATCACCCGCCTCAGGGAGCAACTCGGTGTTCCGCCCGACGCCAACTTCAACGTCACTGTCCACTTCGAGTCTACTCACCAAGGTCAAGAAGGTGCCGACAAGGAGGAAAATCAGACCCGTCCCGCCGCAACTATCATCAAGATCAAGAGTGCTAAGCCCTTGAATGACGAGAGCAAAGAAATTCAGGTCATCACTTCCGACAGCGGAGGTTGGGAAGTCAGAGACTGCCTCAGTACTTGGTGGCGACCCAACTTTGACACGTTCCTTGTGAGTGTTGCCGCTCTGATCAAGGTGTTCGCGCCGATGAGCTGACTACAAGGTTGACATACAGTACCCTTATGTTCCCGCTCACATCTCCCAGCCCAAAGAATGCAAGAAGTTCTACCTTGTCGAACTCCCTCCAAACAGTAAGCTGACGTTATCTGATTACGTACTGTACCTTGACTGATACCAAGGGGTCCTTCACTAGAAACGTTTGCTGTCCCCGTCAATATGAAGCTTCACGCAATTCCAATCTACGAGTTTTACGACAATGCAGCAAGATACGGACCTCAGTTCGCGGGTATCCCTTACATCCTCAGCAAGTAAGTCCATGTCCCTTGGCGTGACGGGCTGTTGCATCCATTATCATCAGCTGACTCGAAAGCGGGACAGGTACACCTTCGTCAAAGCTGCCCCAGGAGAGCTCAAAGGTGTGACCCCGATCAAGGGCATTTTCGTTGAAGATTGAGTCTTGAGCGGAAACGAAAGCGCTTGAGAACGGGCTCGAGTTTGGGTGGCTAGTAGGTTTGGTACAGGTTCTCTCTTGTAGGTTCAGTGTCATGTAACATCATGTTGTCATCAAGTGGGAGGTCCAGGCATGATCAGTTGAGATTTCTGGGGCCCAAGCCACTTTAGTTGGAAAGAACAAAAGCCGATGAGGATCGGATGACTTTCTCGTTTTGCTGCGAGACCAAGACAAAGTGCGTCTGTTCCGAACGAAACGAAAGGGGGATCAACCCCCCTTCATGCTACTGTAGTTGTTGGTAAATTATATCACGGATGGAATTCGGACTCGGCACCAAACTTGGTACACGCCTATTTAACCGGTTCTAGAAGCAGTAGTTGAGCTTCTAGTGAGTGCTACCTTTCACCTAACGGTTAATGTGTCAGCATTGTGACAATATAGCTGGATGAAGGTTAGGCCCATGCAGTACACGCAACAATACATATATACAAAGGTGTAATATGGAAGCGCTCTAGAAAGCGATCTAGCATATTGTTCATCCTGCACTAGAGCATCTTCCGATCTTCCCTCGCCTGGTCTCGCTTGTCTGAGCTTCTTCTCCTCAGGCTGACCCACAATGTATGATTCATCCGTCGCAAGTCAAGACTCTCAACGAGGTAGGACCTTAAGCCTGTTAGAGATTCCCAAGTACCAAAAGCATGGCATCAGCATACCGTTAAGCGTTCACGTGGCCTTATCAGCCAGCCATACACCTGATTGCCGATGCAACCGTGAGCAATCGACTCACGGAAGCTCATTGCATTCGATCTCCATATCCGCAGCGTTCGTCGGCCTAAGGAAGGGAGCGTCTCCCTGCGTCAAGGCCACTGTGACCTGGACATCTTGTCTAACTTCGGTGGCCGCTGCCGTACACTGGATGAAATGATTTGTGTTCGAAAGTTGCAAGAAACACATGGATCAGCAGGGGGCAGACCAACTTTCGATATCGAAACCCTGCCCGACAAAAGTATCCTTCGTGTGGGGGCTGGGGTCTGGCAGGTCCTTATGCCTGCAAGACTAACTACACATCAAAGGGGAAGAAACTGGAACGTACCTCGTACAGCTTGGTAGGTGCCTCTTGAGTATAAGTGTACCGATCCGCCGTCTTGAACCATTCCGCTTTGGCGGCGGTATCGGTCATACTGGGACCGTTTATCGCTTTCTCGACTTTGGCCTCATCATAGAACGCCGCGGTGAGGATCTGCGACCTGTGGTCCTTGTCAAACTTCCACTCAATGTTGGGCATGAAAGCGCCGAGATCTTGACTGGCGTACGATCCGTCTTCGTTATGGATGTACAGCCCTTGTCGGTCCAGACCTTTCATGGTCAAGGTCATGGTGGTATCATCCGCAAATACAGCCTTGTGCGATTTCTCAAATCGAGGAACGGGAGCAGCGGTGATGGTGACACTCGCTGGGGGTACAGTTGGTGCAGGAGAAGACGCGGCCGGCCACATCATTCCCAGGAAGATGGGGATGAGTGCAATGAGGGAATTGGTAGGATAGAGCATCTTGGCTTGAGCTGAGTCGATACCAAGTATGTCATAAATACAGTGGTGCGTGGTGAACTAGCTAGTTAGTCCGCTTTTATGGCCCAGCCCAATACACGATACAATACCGACTACAGGCTGCCATTGATGTAAATGTTACTGATCGTAGCCGAGGTTACTTTTGAGCCATCACTCCGACCCCTCCTTTGATGCTTGCCGCCATCTTGCCAGCCATCACCCCTGTCCTTCCATTGACTGGGTACGGCATGGTACTGTACATACCTCAGAGTCTCGACAGGCATTTCCTTTCACAACGGGGACAGATTATGAATTCCCCTGCGGATTAGACTGCAAAAGGAGAGGAGATAGCAGCGAAATCTAATGGAAGTGCCCCGTTTGTCTGTTTCGAATAGGAAGCACATACTGTATGTAGGGGCTCGGTATCCAGCAGTCACCTGGTAGAACCTGAACCCATTCAAGCCAATCTCTGTTAGTTAGTGTACAGTGCCTTTCAATATATGCATCGCACTGTTAAATCACCCTCAATCCGCATTGTGACACACATTATTATACTGTACGCGTATGTACCGCTTACGAAGTCTCCCTTCAAAAAACATTATAGTCTTGGGTCTTGTAGGCTATGATCTACCTAAGGGTTTATTAGTTCTAGTCCGCTGTCCCGCATCCGGTGGTCCAAATCACACGGAAACTTCAGTGGAGAGAGGAAGATCCCGGCTGGAGAAACCAACGGCGAAGGTCAACTGTCCGGGCTGGATATACCAGCCCTGCTGAACGGTGCTCCACACCGACAAGTCCTTGTTCCTAACTGAGATCTGAACCTCACGGCTCTCGCCAGCTGGAACCATGACTTTCTCAAATCCCTTCAGAGCCCGAACAGGACGAGTCGGGGAGTCGCTATCGGGTTGAGAGATGTACAGCTGGGCTACCGCTTTGGCGTCCATGCCACCGGTGTTGGAGATGGTGCCGTTGACCTCGTAACTTTGGTCGTACAGGCCTTGTGCGAGGTCAGTCGAGTTCAAAAAGACCTCGTTGGTCTCTCTGGTCCAGGCAATATCTCCAATATGGTTTGGAGTGACCTTCAAGTCGGACATTTCGAAGCTACGGTACAGAATATGGTCAGAGACTGTCCGTGCGGTACTAGTACTCTTTCATTCGCTATTCGGAATGTAATAACGGATACTGCTCTGTACGACTCACGTGGTGTAAGAAAGACCGAAACCGAACTCATAAAGAGGTTCGACGCCCTTTTTGTCAACTGGTACTCGTAAAATATAACTCAGTTAGTAAAGATTGTGCATCCACCTGCCCAATGCACTCACAGTAACGGTAGTCGATCAATTCCCCCTCTGAGAACACCGTCGTTGGGTCATCCTGAGTGACTGCATCAGCTCCTGTACTAGACTTTGGTACACTGTAGTATGCTTACCAAGGTGGACACGTCCGTGTTGTTGTAGATTGCGTTCGAATCGTAGTCTGAGACATCCTTGGCGATAGTCCAAGCTGATTGCAATGCGTCAGAGAGCTTCTCAGAACATTGTGACCGCCACTAGGTTTCCAAACTCACGAAGATGACCACTGGGACTCTCGTCTCCGAACAAGACGGGCACCAGGGAGTCCCCACCGTACATACCAGGAAGGTATGCAAAAAGAACGGCGGTCACGTTCTCGTTATCAACCCAAGCGGACATCTGTAGGGCAAACGTCAGCGCTGCTGGCAGGAAGGCGAAGATGAATCTAGTGAGGGACTTACATCGATTTGGCCGACAGTGTTGACCACAACGATTGTGTCGTTACAGAATGAGGCAACCTTATTGATGAGCTCGTCCCCATTGCGATCGACCTGAAAGCAAGCGAATTTAGCAGGTGAGCCCAGTTCCGCAGTACCATGGCTTCATTCGGCTTACCTTCAAGGTGTGTCGGTCATAGCCTTCTTGGGCGTAGGAGCTGACAAACACGATAGCCTTTTGAACTCGAGAAGCATCAATATCCAAAGGGTAGCCAACGCGCCCGAGGTAGTCGGGTTCAGCCTTGGTATCACTGCGAAATGTCAGCTGCCCATTACAGTATCAGTAGGACGCCGACGCCCCGCCGCACACTCACGTCGAGAAGAAGTGCTCGTAGTATGCTTGTTGCGCAGCCGCACGTGGCTTGATGGCTTCGTAAGGGGAGACAATGAAGGGGGGAGGAGAGCCTCCACTTCCACCGCCTGAGATCTGGTATCCCCCATGTCTGGTGGCGTTGATACCCCCATCCCAGGAAATTCCTGGCCATGGCCAGTTGCCCACGGTACGGGGAGCGGCATCTCCGAACACTGAATAGTGAGACAGGTAGTCAGCGCCAATCTACCCCCGTGTTCCGCGGCTGCTGGGATTATATTCTGGACTGACCTCCTATGGATTTGACGGATTTGGCAATGGGCAATCCGGCAGCGCCGTCGGCACTGTTCTTGACCAGAGTTATGGCTTCCCTCGCGACATCGGTGATGATCTCAGAGCTGTTGACGACCCATCGCTGGAAGTCGGGCGTGGGATAGTCATCCGCGTCCTGATGCAGAGCATAGTAGGCGAGAAGGTTCCTCGTCACCGCATCATCTAGACGGGCCTCAGTCACACTCCCGTTATTGATGGCCTCCTGCCAGAATGATTTGGCCCAGACGCTGTTGGCACCTCCAGGAGCGATGAAATCGGTGCCGGACTCTGCAGCTGCTGTCCCGTTGAATACCGCCCCGAAGTCGGTTACGACGTAACCGGGGAAATTGAGTTCCTTTAGACATAAAGATCAGTCTAGAACGACTTTGCGTCAAAGAACCAACCCCAGGACTCACCGTCTTCAAGAGATCCAAAGATTGAGAGTTTTCACACCCCAGACTGCCGTTGATTCCGTTGTAAGAGCACATGACGCCGGCAGCCCCAAATCGAACAGCCTCGGCGAAAGGTGCCAAGTAGACCTGGACAACGCGGTCAGTACGAGTACAGTATCTCGCCTATGCAATGCGCCGCACTCACCTCGTGCATGGTAGCATCGTCGATGATGTCGTCGATGATCCGATTGACAGGACCGGTGGTATAACCATTATCGGTCCAGAGAGATCCAAGACGAAGATATTCCTACGTCATGAACATCAGTCTCTGCCTACGCATATAGTGGTCGAGAGGGCCTGATGTACCTGCTCGTTGCCGATAAAGTGCTTAATGAAACCGCCATTGCCGGACTCTCCCCATCCGGCAACGGTCTGACCAACCAAGACGGATGTCATGTATGGATCAGGACTGTAAGACTCCCAGTTTCGGCCGCCATAAGGCGACCGTCCTAAAGGTCCGACACTACGTTGTCAGCCACAGGTGGTCGCAACGATTCACTCACACTATAGACCCGGCCCCATTGACGCCTTGAGCTTTGAACTCTGAGCCGAGAGCGAAACCACGCTGTTGAGCAAGCTCTCGATCCCAAGTAGCAGCCACAGTGAGAGTAGCGGGGAATGTTGACGAGTACCGTGAGTTGCTAAGGCATAATATCGTTGTCAATTTAGGTCACAATCAGGTGCGGCTGATGAACGGCCCTTACGTGTTTCCCGCTGGACCACCAGTGAAGCAAAGTCTGTCGATGCCTAGTCGGGGCACGCCGGGTAGTTCGAAACCGCACTTGAGAGCGGCAGCGCCGTTGGTCATATTCACCTGTTCTACGTTAGCGAACTGTACGATATGGGTAGAGCCAGACCTACCTTCTCGTCAAAGGTCATCTTTGCGACCATTGCTCGCGCTTTCGCATAACCTTCGGTCCACTCCGACGAAGTGAAACCATCTTCGGACACAACTCGAGAATCTCGTTGAGCCACAATTGGGCCGGCTAAGGCCACAAACAGCGCCCAGTAACTTGTTACAATCATCCTGACTGACGGGTGGTCCGGGCTTGATGGATGTGGGGATTGGGTGGGGCAGCCGGGAGCCCCCGATCATCCTTTCGATATATATAGGTTTGTTTACATGAGGACCCACCCGTGAACGCGGGCTGTCTGCGAGCCACGAGACTCATGGATTTGAGTGTTGCTTTGAACATTAGTCGGAATGGTTCTTTGAGATGCATACCATACAAGAAGGAGCAGTACTGAGGCCAGCTTATGCCACCGGGGGTGATGGCGTGACGAGGAATTTATCGTATTACAGCTCATCACGTGATTAGTCCGGTTTTTCCGAAGGACCCCGCCGTGATCGCGGCGCTGTGATGACGGGCGCCATCGATATTATAGAAGATATCCATACGCGTCGCCGTTTTCACTCCGCTCCATGTTGGACCTCAATCTTTCTTCGCCGTCCAACGATATCTCCCACAACATGGCTGGGAGACCACGATCGAGCGAGTCAGAAGGCACTCCGCACCCTCCGAAGCGTCTCAGAGACTCACGGCCCTGCGCAGGTAGGTCCCGGGCTGGCATGGTACATGTAAGGCACATCGTGCTGATGACTCTCCGTCAGAATGTCGTAGACTTAAGGTGGGAACATGTCGTCCTTTGGATTGAGCGGAATGCTACTGATGTCATATCAATCAGATCAAATGTGATCAGCAAGGTAATTCTCTCGATGACATGGTGATGGGTGGTCTCAGAGTTCCGCTAAACCGTTCGGTATGCAGTACCATGTTCCGGATGCGTAAAACGAGGTCGAGCAGAGTTGTGTCCTAACAAGGCATTCAGCAGTGCACGTGAACAGTGAGTGGCTGATCGTTGTTCATGGAAACCTGATGTGCGGCCTTGACCTCATATGTTATAGGTTTGAGCAAAACAAGGAATTGTCCGAGCGAGTCCGCCGACTCGAGGCAGCTCTGGCATCGCCTTCGCAACAATTACAGTTCACGTCGAGTCCGAACGATCTGAACCCTAGTGCTGCCATGTCAGAATCCGAGCAGACTCTTCCACCCATTGTCTCGCCTATTCTTCAGCCCGCTACATCCTCTCCGCAGGGCGTATATCAGTCCACAACAACCATTAGCCAGTACGAAGATATACCAACCGTGTTTCGAGGGGCTGAGACATTTGTTGACACGGGACAATCTGGACACGGAGGCCTTTCCGCGAGTATGCCAGTTGAGCAGCACCAGCCTCCGTCAGCCTGGCTGTTACCGGACCCTCCCGTCGAGGGCGGAGGGGGGTCGTCACTGAGCGACGAGTCGAGCCCCCTAGACAGTTCGGGAACCCTTGTCATCAACTCGGATGGCCGCACCAGGTTCATTGGGCCATCCGCCTCATCACAATATCACCGCGAGGTGGGTGAGGCGTCGTATGATGCATACCATACTGTTCGAAAAAGAATGTTTGCTGACTCATTGAATCCAGGGTCTTCAAGTCGAATCTCGTGCGCAGTCACCAAACGCTCTTGAGCGTCCGAACTTGCATGTAGGGTCAATGTTGGGAGGTTTCGTACCCCTTACCCGCCCAACTCCTGCATTGTATGGTCAAGTAGCACTCGAACTACCCCCAGAACGCGAAGCAAGGGATCTGGTAGAACGATACTACCGTCTCATTGCTTGGACGGGCACTCCCATCCTTCGAGCTGACATGCTCCGCATCGTCGGCACAACTTACAAGCATGCTCCCAATGTCCCACCCGGCCAAGACCTGCGACTTGCTTTGCATCAGCTCTCTTTGCTCTATGTAGTCATGGCTCTAGGACAACTTGCCAACATGGAAGTACCTCCGAACGACCCGGAAAGCAAACACTTTTTCGCGCTGTCGCAACAGTGTCTGTTCAGCGGCTCGTTCCTGGTGTACAATACTTTGTCCTGTGTTCAATCATTGGTGAGCCATCTATCCAGGCGTACCCTTCTTGGGTTGAGATGTGTCGCAGATTGTGCTGACCGCGGCTTCAGTCCTTGCTAGCGAAATTTGCAGCGTAAGTGGCAATTATATCAGGCGCCTCGCTAATGCTGGACCAGGTATTCTGATCTACCTGGAGGCTGGGAGGTAGGCTGGCAGATACGCGGCATTGCATCAAGAATCATGACAGCGGTGAGTGAGCCGCCGCCGTTGCCGCCCACACAAGTTGAAGGTTTTTCTTTTTTCTTTTTTTCCTTTTGGCAGATGGGTCTTCATCGTGATGGTGCGAAGTGGGGTTTGACGAACAAGGAACTTCACGATCGACGGTGAGCTTTAGCCATCTGATGGCTCAGTATCCGTTGTCCTGACGTTCTGATAGCCGAGTCTTCTGGGAGGCACATTCGTCAGAAATCTTCATGGTGAGCCCCTATGGCATTTGCTGTCCCATTCATTCATCCCAAGACGAGGCTGATAGAATGCGCACAGTCAAAAAATTGGGATCGCCCGTAAGTGAGGACAGCACGGCTGGAGCTGAGTAACAGAAACGCACTACAACTAGAGCATTACGATACCAAATTCCCGGACGATCTGGACATCACACACGACATGACCGCGTGCTTTGAGAGGAAGCGATGCGAGATTGCGATATTCGCTAAGCAGTCAGTTGTCTTCCCCCTGACCCGGAACGTCACTGAATCTCTTCCTCACAGAGTCCTGGATGAATCACTGCGGGCTCGACGGTCTCCATACGCCCAAGTGGTCGAGCTCTGGAGATCAGTGTGAGTACGAATACCGTGGATCATGTAGTTTGAGTTCAGCTGTAACCGAGAAACAGTGGTTCTTTTGAGACAGGGATTCCTATTCAGCTTCGTTGCCGCGCCGCTCTCCGTGCGATGGTCTCCGTCTACCACAACACCCAGGATGCGGAGGATGCCAGTCTGGCGCCTTCGAAAAGGGACGTGTGCTTGACATTTCAGGTAAGCCCATCGATGGCTCTCCAGATAAGACCCGCTCACTGACTGAACTGTGCAGCAACATACGTTATCGTTGCATCTGGGAGAGACTGTTTTCTCATTGCTTCGACCGTACTTCATTGATGCCATCTACAACAATGCGGCTGATCCTACGCTATCACCGTACGGTGAAGCCTACCTGGCGGTGATCGAACGCAGTAGCGTAAGTATGGACTCGGCGTTCCCACCGATAGTACGCTGCTGACCAATCCATTATCAGATGTTAATCGTTACGGTGCAGAGCCTTTACTCCCTGTTTCCACTGATTGCTACTCGGCATTGGTACTTTTGGGTGAGTGTTCACTTAGGACTATGGAAGAAGTATACTGACCATTCTGTAGCTTCACGCATACTCTTCTGCGGTCTGTATGGCTACCGTCTGCATTGTTACCCCACAGAGTCCCTTGGTTGGACTGTGCATGTCATTTCTGGAGACTGCCATCAACCTGTTCGCTGCGGCGGAAGATTCACTCCCCCAGCGAGTGGCGAAACGAAACCTGGACTTCTTGAGATGGCTACGTGAACGTGCCGTGACGAAGACGAGATCGGGACATGCCGATCCCGGCGGGCCTCAGGCGGATCTGTCTGAGTCTTCCCCTAGCGCGACAGCCGAACATTTAGAAGTCATCGGTTGGCGAACACGCCTGATCCAGCTCGGGGCTGCCGGCAGTCATGTCGCTCAGGTACCGCTTGTTCCCAGCAGGCCCAGGAGCCAGCCAGATGAAGGCGATCGACACGTCGCCAAAGTTGCAGATTACGTCGGAGGTTCAGTACCAAATCTGGTCCCGGAGGATGGGTCCTCTCATGCTTTCATCCCCTTCCCTGGGATCGATTCACCTGATATTGTAAGTCTGTCTGGAGTTGAGCTACTCTCGCATCTGATACCAATTACGTACTCGATAATAGCTTCATCAGCTACTCAATGAAAATATTGGGCACTCCCTTCCATCCCTGACTGATGACAATGTAAGTTGTCTTTCTTGAAGGATATCGTAGCGGAGCTGACCCGATTCCTCCAGTTCGACCTCGGCCATCTTTTCGGATTGTCCGCAGGGGAGAGGGGATCTGAGCAATGAAGCGGTTTTGCTGTCCTCGTTTGATTTCGGAGCCCGGACGACTGCCCGCCGAATCCGCAGTCTGCTGATTGTCTTAAGTTACAGTACAGTATATAATATCTATGGTGGGCAGCTGAACAACCTATCGCTATGATAATGCATTAATTGTACATGTGTACAAGCCCGAATATCCGGCATGATCTGATCAATAAACAAGACACTGGCTATCAAACCTTGTCGATTTGCTCCTCCTCGTACGCCTTGTCACTCATCTCCATGCTCTGAGGGTTCTCGATTGCCCCCAGAGCACGCTGCGCAGCTGTCTCGTATACCTTCTGGGGCTTGAAGGGGTTGAATCTTTGCTCAAAGATAGCATCGATCTCTTCGAGGACCTTCCCCTGTTTGATAATGAGTCAGCAAGTCTTGAAACAGAGATCGCGTAAGTACTCACTTTGGTTTCGGGGAGGTAGAAGAAGAAGTAAACCACTGCGAGAGCCGAGATGCCTCCGAAGATGTAACCGACTTTGAAGTTCAAATCGGCGATCATGTATGGAAGGGCAAAGTTGGTCGCAAAAGCCCAGACGACGTTGAAAGCTGCACCGATCGAGTCCGTCTTTTCTCGTACGGAAGCATTCGGAACCTCAGCGCCGATGAGGTACGGGGTACTGGCTCCACCAAGCTACGGCAGGATTCGTCATCAGTTGTAGGACGCTTGATCGATTCAACGAGAAGCTCACGTTATAGCTCATACTGAACAGCATGAAAGATGCCACAACGGCATTCCGGATGTTACTGTTCTTGGAATGCAGACCACCCAGTCCCGCAAGCAGGAACATGAAAAGCGATTGGAAAGAGCAACTGAGCAAAAGGAGACCCCTTCGACCTAGGTTGTCCACGAGGAACATTCCGGGTATGACCGCGACGAGCTGCAGGACCGAGTTGATGACCGGGTAGAGGAATGCCTGGTCTGCGTAGCCATTCGTCTTGTAGAAGACGGTCTGATAAGTGGACACAAAGGCTTGACCGGTGATCTGCTGAAAAGTAAACGTGATCAAGACAAGCATGGTACGTCGTCGATTACTTCCTCTGAACAGATCGGACCAAGGGGCCTTGTGCACGTGAGTCGAGAGGGCTTCACGGATCAAGGCAAGTTCCTGCTCGCAAGTCCCATTGGCGACTTCTTCTGGAGTACGAAGCTTGCGCATGGCTGCGAGGGCTTCCTCGTCTCGGTCCTTGGATAAGAGCCATCGGGGAGAGTTTGGGATGAAAGGCGCGAAGCAACAAAGCACTAGAAGTCGAACCATCAACGTCATGAATGTCGCGATCGCTAAGCTGCAGTGACTCACAAATGGCGAAGATGAATTGAAGCCCGGTGACTGTGAGCCATCCACTTGAGTTGGTCCTGGTCGAGAGCGCCTTGTTGACGCCAGTAGCCATCAAGGAGCCCGCATTGAGGAACAATTGAAGGGACACGACAACGAAGCCTCGAAGAGGAGCAGGGACAATTTCCGTCTGGTAAGTACTGTACGCGGATTCAATACGTTAGAACAAACTAACCGTCATCGTTTATGATACGGTAATCTCGTGACTCACGTGATGCAGACCTCGACCAAGCCGACGGAGGCGTATACGATGATTCTGCCGACGATGAATTGCGAAATACGTCCAGAGCCAAGAGAAGTACCGGAGGAAGTCATCTCAACTAGAAGCAACCCTCAGCTGGAGGTCCATGCAAGTCAAGGCACTGTACTCACTGATGATTCCAATCAAGGAGATACCGGACAAAATGTAGAATGTCGCTCGGTGACCAAAACGTTCGATGATAGAACCGGCGAAGAGACAGCCCAAGAATTTTCCGATGAAGGCCAACGACGAGAGCAACGAGGTGTTCAGGGAGGATATCTTGTAAGTACCGGCCGCAGTCAAGTCTCCGAATTTGTTGACGAAACCCTACGAGACAACAATATACACTTAGCCAGGAACGCAGGCGACAAGTCACAGTGCAGATCTGGGACTTACAGGATTGGCAAGAACGCCACCGAAACTGGCGGTGTCATATCCGAAAAGCATGTCTCCCACCAGCAAGCAGAAACATGAGAAGGCCAACATGGGCGACATGGCCGCGAATCGTGATTTGACCGCCATGATGAACGAAGTTACTGAGGGGTGGCACTTCTAAGTGTTGAGAGTGTATATGAATGTAGATCAGTCTAGCAGAGGCGAGATTGCGAACGAGATTCAAGGTGATCACCTCCACCTTTTATATACTTTATCAGACAAAAAAAAAACGCCGTCTCCGTCGATCATACAGTACTACACATATACCTTGTTATTCACATATCTTTGCATTACGCGACGGGGTATCTCCGTGCCCTACATCACATCATATCACCTCACTCCATCTATTCGATATCCGGCCCCAGTGGGGCCATGAAAGAAGAGTTGCTGACGCCGCGATGAAGGAGAGAATTTACTGACGACCGCGATCGCGGCGGAAGCAACCTGCCGACCAGAGGACGTTTCCGTGATCGCGGCTGACAGTTCGCAATATCATCTGGCCGCGATATTGATATGGCTTCGCGTTGTTTTTGTCTTTCCCAACTCGTCAACACATGTACTGTAGCACGAAGATGACCAACTCAACCAAGAAACCGAACCTGCTCTTTATCATAGCTGATGACCTGGTGAGCCGCTTTGGCTCGTGTGTCCGCAGAACAAACAGCGGCTGACCTGCTGCACAGGGCTTCAGCGATATCGGCTGCTATGGCGGAGAGATCAATACTCCTAATATTGACCGTCTGGCGGAGGACGGTGTGCGGATGTTAAATTACCACACGGCAGCCGCTTGCTCTCCTACTCGGGCGATGCTTCTATCTGGAACGGATGCGCACATAGGCGGCCTGGGGTGTTTGATCGAGTACAAGGCAAGCGAGCGAGGGGCTAAACGATGGAATGGCAAAGCCGGATATGAAGGGTACCTCAATCAAGAAATCGCCGCCCTGCCCGAAGTCCTGTCGGACAACGGATACAGTACCATTCTTGCTGGCAAGGTGAGTGGCAAATGAGTTTCTCAGGTTGACTTTCCCGCTGACAGGAGGCTTCATCAAACACAGTGGCACTTGGGCATGCGTCAAGATGCTGGACCATGGGCTCGGGGGTTCGACAGAAGCTTCACAATGCTTCCGGGCTGCTGTAACCACTACGGCTGGGAGCCTGTTCTGGAGAATGGCGGGACAGGTATGCCTTATGGAGGCAGGCCAATTCACGCGGAAGACGGTGTTCACGTCAAAGTGTGAGTGCACCGTATTTCGCCTTCCAGTTGTCCTGTACCGTATACTAAGTGTTCATACTGCAGCCCTGCGAACAAGAACGAAGATCCAGCCGCGTTTTATTCCTCCGACACATATGCCACGAAGATGATTCAGTATCTTGACGAGAGATCGGAAGAGCAAAAGGCTAAACCGTTCTTCGGCTATCTGGCTTACACCGCTCCTCATTGGCCGCTTCAATGTGCCAAAGCCGTACGAGACAAGTAAGTTTAGCTCCTATAGGTTGATATCTTGGAAAAAGCCATGCTGATACCGACTCAGGTATCGTGGCATGTATGATGACGGCCCGCATGCTCTCCGTAAGCTACGGCTCGCCAAGCTCGTCGAAATGGGGATCATCAGCGGCGATGTGGTACCTCACGAAATGGTCGCGCCCGAGGTATCAGAATGGGATGCCATGAACGATTACGAAAAACAGTGCTCGTCTCGTGCGATGGAAGCATATGCTGGCATGGTTGAGCAAATGGACACCAGTATTGGAAGGGTGATCGATCATCTCAAGGAGATCGGGGAATACGAGGATACCATGATCATTTTCATGTCAGATAACGGTGCTGAAGGCGCGGCGTGAGTGCTCCAAGATCTGTACCACATGAGATCGATGCAAGTCGCTGACAGCTCGATTGTCTTATGATAGACTGGAAGCACACCGTGAGTGAAATCTGACCACTCTGTCGATGCTTCAGCTCACCCCTATACAGCTGTCATGGGTCCAAAGATACAGGAGGCGATTCATCAGTATTTCGACAATTCGTTGGATAACATCGGCGCGTGGAACTCGTATGCTTGGTGAGTTGACCTTATGCTTTGCCCAGATTGAGGCTGAACAATGGCCTGATACTGCTCATAGGCTCGGACCCTTGTGGGCGCAAGCATCCACTGCGCCCTCACGTCTGTACAAGACATTCCCATCGGAAGGCGGTATTCTCGTACCATGCGTCGTCAAACTTCCTGCCGGTCAGTCTCCCGAAAACAAGCCTTGGTGGCAGAAAGGCGGTTTCAACCGCTCTTTTTCCACCTGTATGGACCTTTATCCTACCTTTCTGGACATGATCGATGTTTCGCTACCTTCCGACGGCGACAAGGTCGTCCATCGAGGACGACGAGTACATCCGCCTCGAGGCCAAAGTTGGAAGGCCTATCTTACTAATGGCAAGCGGGCGGACAAGTCCGCCGACAAACAGGGGACTCCGGACGAGGAGTTTGCTCTCTGGCCTTCTGACATGGCTATCGGGTGGGAGCTTCACGAGCAAGCTGCCCTAAAGAAGGGGCAATACAAGATTGTCTACTTGAAGCAGTCTCACGGTGGGAAGGCGGTGAACGGCGGAGACGAACCCAACGGCTGGGAGTTATTCAACGTCACGGCTGATCCTGGCGAAACAGTTGATCTGTCGGAGAAGGAGCCAGAAAAGTTCAAGGAGCTGTTGGAAGACTGGGACACGTATGTCAAGGAGACGGGATTAGTCTGGGGGCCTTCTGCTATGGAACCTGGATTGTCCAAGGAGGATGCGCCTGGCCTGCATGACTCGGACTACGAACTTCAAGGTACTTGGTTGCAAACGCCCGACGGCCAGAAGCCTAAGATCTGATTGTGTGTGAATAGATTATCAGCCAATCATGTCATGTGTATATCTGTAATAGGTATGTAATCAAGTACGGCTTGTGTAGCGGACAATAGACTTGTCCAGATACCAGCTGCAACTGCAGGTCGTGCCATCTTGACATGAATCGCATGTATTCGACGCATGACGCACTACTTTAGCCAGCGCCGCGAACTGTATGTAGGTGGGAACAGCTGCAGTTGTAAGACACACCGATCCAGGCCAACGGAAGGAAAGTGTAAAGCCACATGACCTACAGTAGGTCACCGGCAGAAGCTTGAAGAACTCAAACTAGCTTGCTAGCGTAAATGGGGACAATCCCCGCTCGTGTGACTCAAAGCAGGAATTACTGCAAGTTATCTTCAAAAGACCAAAAACATCTTTTGCCACTCCACTCGTAAATCCCACTGTATTGCTTATTGCTGACTTCTTGTTCCGGTAAAATAGGCTTTTCTTTTGCCGATTTCTCACTTGCTCTGTATACAAATCTGTCCCGTGTCTTCGCACTCCATGGCCATAATGTCTGCAATTATATCTTAGCTTCTGTTTTCGCAATGTTTCACGTAAAGAATCTTATATAGATGAACGATTCAGACATGACTTTGCCAAGTCAGCTGACGACTCTGCGTACTTGTCGGAACAGCTTGGGTCGCCGCACAACGCAATTGTTGGCCAGCAACATGTATCTCATTCCCGTCAGGACCGGCTCTGGATGAGCCGACGAGCACATGATGGTACTGTCAGAGAGGCATGCGAAAGGAAACGATATAAGAAGTATGCTCAATTCATCGAGCTGGCCTGACGATGTCTTCCCCTCTACTTCAAACGACATACTAATAGCTAAGATATCATGCCTGCTGCCGTCCACTCTCTGGTCTACCTTGCCTCCTGCGTGACCGCTACCGTGTGTCTCGCAGCATGTGCCAACTCTCTTCATCAACGAAACATCCACGTGGGGGAGCAATCTCGAGCAGCTGCAGCTAGGGGCAGTGAGTCTAGTTCAGTCTGTGTCTATGCCCGATGCCACCGCTGATGTTGCAAGGTGTAGTCCACCTTATCTTGTCAACGAACGACTTGACTGGAGCTGGATTTGCGCTGTCTGTAGGCGCTGGCGGGATCGCCGTGAGTCTGAGTTTGCAGCCGTGACTACAAGTCAAAGAAGATCGATTACTGACTGGGCTCTTATAGGTCGGCACCCTCATTCTGCTTCTGCACTCGCTACATTTAGTTCCCATGTCATCGTTCATCAGAAAGATCTTCTTCCTCTCGCCCCTCATGCTCCTCATCAATACGATTCTCCTCTTCGCCGCCGGCATAGCAGTCATTGTGCTTGCGCGCACGGGCACTACGACGGCTGTCGCCTTCATCGGTGCCCAGCGGCTGCCTGACTCGATTGTTAGAGCCCAGTCGAAAGCTTCGGGTATTCCGCTTGACTAGTGAGTTCGCTTCCTTTGATAGCGTGGGCTTTGACTGACACCTGGTTCGACGAGCAGCTGGTCTAATGGGTATGTCAAGTTCATGGCGGCCTCACCATGGCCAGCACTAGTCTTTGCCATCCCGGTGAGTGACTCGAGGGCTCCAAACGCGAGATGATTGATGGCTGACAATGGGCTTATCAGGCGTTATGGCTAGCCTACAAGACCTACCAGATCGAGAAACCGTCCGCTCAGCATCGCAGAGAATCCGTCGATCAAGAACGACTAAACCGACGGTCGTCTGGTTTCACCGAGAAGGCAGAGGATCGGCAGATCGCTTGAGAGTGACGTTCGGCACCCCTGGAAACGTGACCGACTCTCTGCTGTCGTGTAACGTTGCAATCGACCAGAGGACGATGACAGCGATCGCGTGCTTTCGCATCGAGGGAGAGCGTCCCCATATACCTCTAGTCAAGTCTTTGGATTCGTTGTTCGTTGTTTGGTGTCTGTGTTATAAGTGTAGTCTAAGATATATACAGATTGAGTACTGTGATGGAACCGATGTATTATAGTGGACCTGCTTCGGAGAGGACGCGCGACATATCAAGTTCGATGCTATGGTTTGAGGTGTTTGTGCCGAGATGCCATCGCGGCTCGAGTCGGACCTGTCGATATGCGACGAACAACGAACCAGACATCGTGCCCCAAGGGGTCGCGGAACAGGTCGACAGACACCGAATGCGTATATCGCGAGAAACAAGAGTCTCATTTGTGATGGACCGTATGGTGGGTGACGACTTTTTCCGCCAGCCGGGTACGTGCGTAGGTGCAAGAAACCCCCCTCCACCGCGCGCGGACGCTCCCTTCCCTTCACACCTCCGTCCAGCCTCAGTGAAGTGATCCAACCTGTTTTTGAGGTCAACAATGAACATTTATTTGTTTACGCCATCATACATAGCAACAAGTCATCAAGCGAGCGCCATGTCAACGGGATCGAAGCAATATAAAGCTATCGGGGTGGGTCTAGACCGGTGTTATTTGGTCCGTGAGGCGTGAGGCGTCGGAGCTAATTTTGACGGCCCACTGTATTCACATTTGGATTAACAGGATGATATCTGGAAGCGAACGGACAAAGTAGTACGTCCATCTCCCCCTCTCATGTTGGATGGCAGATGGATAGGATGAGCCTACATTATCTCACGGTCGATAGCTGATGAGCTCATGCGGTGCAGAACGCCGAATTGTTCACCTTGACATACGGCGCGTTGGTAGTCCAGCTTATCAAGGTGAGCGACTTATGACTTGCTTAGACCGAAGGCGTGATAGTACGAGCCGTCAAACGGCAAGCTGACGCCCCCGAACAGGACTACGAGGACTATGGAGAAGTGAACAAGCAGCTGGAGAAGATGTGAGTCTGCATGTTTGCTCAAAATCTGAAGCCTTGGTTCCCGCTATATCACCCCTTTCAATCTTTGGTTATCACTGTACCGAGTACCTAAGCGGAGCGGACTGCGACCCGATGCGCATTGGACTGAAATGACTGCCTTGGTCTGCGTCATTCGACATAGGGGCTACAACATCGGAACGAGGTTGATCGAGGATTTCCTGGCCAGAACGGGATTGCAAAGATGTTCTAGCTTTGCCGAGACGGCCGAGGTGATATCAAAGGTGAGTGTTGAACCACTGTGAAATACTTCGTTGCTCGCTCTCCTATGACAGACAGCAGCAAAGGGCAAGACCCACGAATGTGTCATTCCCGTCGCACAGGACTTTTTATGGCACCTGTCCTCGGAGCAGCTGAAATTGATCTTACCAACAAATTGATGATTTGCAGGTCGCTTTCCGAACATTCCTCGGCATAACACCAAACCTCTCTTTCCCGCCTCCATCAAATTCCAACCCATCTCAACCTCAAGGCCAGAATCAAGCGAGAACGCAAAACCAGCCTACCGAATTTATATTGACCTTGGATGAGAATCCCTTGGCGGAATTCGCAGAGCTACCGCGTGATGCTAGGGAAGGTGGATTGTGGTTCAGTAATGTGCTTTGTGGAGTAGTCAGGGGTGCTCTCGAAATGGTGAGTCTGAACGTGTCCCAAGATTCCCGATCCGTTGGTTATTGACCATTCCAGAGTCGGACTTGAGCTACCCTGGTATTGCATCGCGGATGGACCACTTCTACACTGTGAAGACGAAAGGAGAGAAGCTTCGCTAATTCCTTGTGTGTCCTCAGATCCAAATGCAAGTGGACGCGCGATTCGTGTCAGACTCGCTGAGAGGCGACGAGACGACAGAGATGTACGTCCGTCTCGTACGGTTCCTGGAGGAAGAACAGCCCGAGAACGACGAATAGAAAACCCAGAGTGGGCGATCATGTGTTACTGTGAGGCAGACGATACTGAGTATACCCCATGATGTGCTATGCATACAACCCTGTATAACCCCCCTCCGCTTTCGATGAGGTAGGCTCAATATGATACATCCTGGATGATACAGATACACATATGAATACACAAAAGCTCGACCCCTGCCAGTAATCATGACAGCATATGACTGGCTTGTAACTCAAGAAAGCAAACTAGCGACCTTGTATCTATATCCTCCTAGACTCACCCCGCAGGTGTCCTCCGCTTGCGCCGGTCTTGTCACTCCCTTCGCTCTCAGCTCGAAGTCGACCCAATCGAACCGGACGACCATACATGATATCCTCGCTCCCAGCGCCGCTTCCATGGCCTGGTCCACGTCTGGGAGCTAAACCTGGACCGGGTCCATTTCTACCATTCCCACCGACACCCGTCGCAGTCGGGGTAGCAGACGCTACAGATGTTGAAGGCGTCTCGCCATAACTCGATAGACTCTCACCGCGGATCGTACTTCCGCCTCCGGTCGTAGAAGACATCATTGAAGCAGGGACTTGAAGCGAGTCGGTATATGATTCTAGCCCAGGATTAAGATTAGATGAGTCTGTGTTTCGCCTTATGCGGGGAGGAGCGAGCATGCCTGAAGATGTAGCTTCATCGACATCTTCGTATTGATACTGATGCTGTTGCTGGTGCTGTTGGGCGTGAGATCGATAACGCTGTTGATCCCCTTGGTCCTCGGCGTACTCATGATGGGTACTGAGCTCATCTTCATCCTCCTCTTCCAGTCGTGGTCTACCCCAACGGTCTCTTTCGGCATTTCCTGTAGGACCAGGATCCCCAGAATTCTGGCGCGACATGGTACCGAATTGGCTCATACCCGCTCCTCCAGCACCTGCGCCGTTGTATTGGTTTAGACCTAGACCGAGGTTAGCGGAAGCCCTCCACCCTCTGCGCCTATATCGTCCAGACTGAGATAGACTTGGTCCCCGTTGTAAGCTGGCGCGTTTCGGTAGCCCGACACCTATGCTGCCGGAGCCTGTGACACCCGGAGAAGCTTTCACAGGAGAGTTGGCGCTGCCCCCCAGCCCGGCGTGTGCATTGAGCTCCATTTCGTTCTGCTGAATCCGCCATCTTACGCTATTACCCAGACTCTCGACGCTCTCGCGGACTTCCTCATCCCTGTCCCGATGAGCTGCACCGGCACTACTGCCGCTCGGCGGAAAGAACGAAGAGTATCTCGCTTGAGTGGAGAGTACCAAAGACATCTGGAGAATCCTCGCCAATTCCTGTGAAGTGGGCGGAGGGAAAGTCGATGCGGACGGTGAAGATGGCGAATCCGAGGTGATTTGTGGGACTAAGCGAGGGAGAAGCGGTAAAAGGATATGCAAAAGGAAGCCGGAGAGCAAAAGATGTCGGACAGCGATTGGTGTGGAGAGCGTGGCGAGATACGAGGAACTCGAGTTGGTCGAGACGTCTCGTAGCTGGGTGAAGGGAATGAAAACGCCTTCAACATACTGCAGCGAATCATGAGGATATTGTCAGTCAGGTTCGGCAATCGAGCTGTTGATCGCAAATGATGGAAGATTATAATCCTCCCCACAGCGCCCTTGATAGTGTTCATAAATGCCCCATAGCAACCAGACTCGCAGACTGCTATTTGCTGTGATAGAACGGACGCTTCTGGCAGATAGAAAGTTCGCTCACAGGTAACACTTGCGCCCAGAAGAAGTTCCATACCTCGGCCGCACGACTGACCACTTTGCCCTCTTCTAGCGTCTCAAATTTGGCTTTCAACGTCAACATACCCGATCCCACGAATTCTCGTAGATCAGCTGTGAGGAGGGATACGACCCTTTGAGAAGGATAACGTTGAGACGTTGCGACGATGTGTGAATGACATAGGTGGCTGTGAGGGGCGGGAGCAAGATCGAGTCAGCATTCCAATCGACGCAGAACGGATCCTCTTCTCCTGTGACCATCGTAAGTTGAATATGCTTGCACCCACTTTAGGTCCTCGATAGGCGTCTTCAACGCACTCCCGGCGAAGAGCGGCAACACATGAACCGTCAACAGACTCCACGGACTTGACGGACTCGAATGAGCAAGAGTCATATGCTCTGCTATTTTGCCCGAAGAATCATGCGCGTGCGAGCTGTAGGCATGATCCGATAGAAGCGTCCCATCGGGGAACACTACGACTCCGGACGAGGCTTGATTATGATTAGGATTGAGGTGCGCAGTTGAGTTGGAGGACACGTTGAGGTTCGAGTATGAACCTGAGCCTGCGCCGGAGCCAGAGCCGGAGCCGGGGCCGGATCCCGAAGCTGAAGGTATGGGATTCGAAATGGACGGTCGAGGGGAGATGCTGCTCATGTGCGATGAAGATGTTACCGGGTGTAGCGAGTGGGAGTATGGGTTCGAATGCGAGTGGGAGTGAGATTGTTGCAGCGCATGAGAGTGGGCAGAGGTTGAGTTGGATGGTGTGGGTGATAAAGGAGGCAAGGGCGGTAAGTGAGATAGGGTCGACGATACCTGCATTAAACGTGTATCGTCAGCATCGGCGCAATTCTGTCAGCTTCATTCTAAGTCGATTGGCCCATCATGACGAAGGAACCCTTTGGGGCCAGCTGTTCTTCTTGATCATCGCCCATCCTCCACCATGACAAGCGATGTAGTATAGTGATATGGCGCATTACGATCTATGCCTTTCTCGGCAGATGCAGCCTCCTCCTCAGAGATTCCCGATAGTTGTCGCAGTAGTAGACAAGTATCTGAACCCAAAAAGCAAGCAGCACCAGCACTCACAAGCTTGTTATCATACACCCCCGTCGCGTTCCACCCTTTTGATCCCCCTCCTGCTGTAGTGGCTAAACTAGCACTAGTATTGGTTCTATGCGGACTTCCTGAGCCGGGCAGGCCAGGTAGCCTCTTATCATTTTTAGCAGGCAGCGGGGGCGGGACTTCCACTCCCGCAGTTCCCACACCCGAAGACCCTCTCGTATTGGTTGATGTTGACGCGTACGAATAAGTAGAATAAGTCGGAGAGGGCGGTAAGGGCGCCTTTCGCGGCGAATAGGGGTTGGGTGTCGCTGTATTGATATGACCGAATGGAGCGTAAGATGAAGTTGGGTTATTGGGTGTTGTCAAGGCTGGTTGCTGGCCTTGAAAAGACGTCGACGAGGAGGATGGAGAAGGGGGTCGAATCGAGAGGTTTGTCGGGCGTTTGAATGTTGATGGTCGGGAAGACATGTTGATTGGCATCGTGTTGCTGTTGCTTGACACTCTGATTGACCGTTGGGTCTGTCTGCCAAGTGAGATCACTCGCTGATCAGAGGACCCTTATGAATTACGCATCAGATAACGGAAAGATCCGTCCCCAGTCTTCAACTTGCTTGACAGTGTTTCATGCGATTACCTTTCGGTGTTCGCCTCGGCAATCGTTTCCAACAGCTCCCGAAAGGAAAAAAAGGATGGTTCACTCGTCGTGTCGCGTCTCCGTTGCGGAAGTCCGCGGTTGATGTCAGAGCGACTGTGTGACGGCGATGCTTGATGAATGGTCAATATCAGTCGAACACAGGAGAAAATACGGCGACAGCGACCCAAGAAGGAGTGCTCAGTTTCGCAGAGAATGGGATATGGGATCAACAAACTCAACTCGACCTTCCTTCAGTTGTGCGGTGCGGTCATCCAACCGGGGCTCCACAACACCGACAAATTCACAAATCACGCCTCTGATATCGGACTGCATCCAAAGCGAGAACAGGTGTGTCCTCGGCAAAAAACGTGGGGGCTCAGAGCATACTTGCCATGGGACAGGGTAGATATCACGCAGAAAGAGGATACATGACGAGTAATTATAGCCTAAAACGTATCCAATTGTAAACCCCGTTACAGATTGGGTCTTCTTTCCTTTCGATTTCGCTTCCCGCTTAGAATCCGCCACCACCACCATCACCGCCGCCACCCCCGTCAAATCCACCGCCACCACCGTCGAATCCACCTCCGTAGCCGCCATAGTCTATCAAGAATGTCAGCAATCGATTCACTATTCGGATCCTTCACTGGTGGGAGTCTGTGCTCCTTTGCTTGTCTTACTCACCTGGAGTCATAGCGTCAGCGAGGAGCATGCCGCCCAATAGACCAGCACCGCCACCCATCAACATGGGCGCGCCGAGTCCACCTCCGAATCCACCTCCGTAGCCTCCGTACCCGTACCCTCGTCGACCATAGCCACCGCCGTAGCCTGTTGTGGACATATAGCACAGTGACATAGTCAGCGATCTCTGCTGATTTTGTGAACAGGTCACGAAGCATTGGATGTAGTGGTACTCACCGTAGCCGTATGGTGAGCCATACATCCCGCCCATTCTTGAGAAGGGCGTAACGGGTGCCGAATACATATACGGGTCGGACGCATACATTCGGCCTAAGAAATCGACAGGTGTCCATTACCCATTGGTTTCAAGTCATTTTCTACGATCGAGAGTACGTACGGATGTTAGGATCGTTCAGTTGCTGGTTCATGAGTTCCTTTCTTCGTTCAAGATAAGCCTTTTGCGCCTCCTGTCCGATGAAACAAAATAAATACGATTAGCCCGTGCGTATAGGAAACGACGTGTAAACGCCAGTCAAGCCTCAGACCCTAGCTCACCCTGTATTTCCTCTCTTCCTCAGCCCTGATCCTCTTCTTCTCAGCTTTGGCCTTCTCCCTCTCCTCTTTCGTACCGATCAACTGATCCTTCTTGCGCTGGAACCAATTCCTCTCTTCTGCACTTCCCGATCCAGAATGACCTGATCTGATGGCAGACGATGCAGAAGTCGAAGTAGACGAAGATTGGCCTTGACCTTGCTCTTTGCCTTGAGCCTTGGAGGCAGCCAAAGAGGATTTGGCAGATTTGTATTTCTCCCTGGCGACCTGTTCGTCCTCTGATTGTTTCCTTACTGCCTTGGCCTGACTGGAATCGGGATGCGCAGGGTGAGAAGTAGGTAGAGTTCGAAGGAATTCCGGGTCATCGTATGGGTGAAGCCACGTAGACCGCTTGGTCTTCTCATCGACGTAGAAGTGGTGTTGCTGCCTGTGCAGTCGCGGGAAGATGACGATACTTGTCAGCATCGGGTTTCCCTGTTTCCGGCGTATTCATATTGATTCTCAAGATAGCCCGCCCCACTCACTTGGGATCAAAACACCTAACCCAACCTTCGGGCAAATCCCTCTGCTCATCGTCCATACTCCTACGAGTCTCAACCTCTTTCGGATCAATATGTTCATTCTCGTTATCCGTAAGACTCAAACTACTAGCTGTGGAAGCGTTCGAGGCGGATCTCGCGTGGCCTGGTCGATTGCCGCCACCAGAAGAGGATAGTTGCGCGACTGCATCTTGCGATGCGGAGTGAGTATCGCCTTGGGGGTTGGTGACCTGCACTCCTGGTCGAGAGCCAGCCTGATATGGGGGAGGGGGCACGGAAGTCATATTTAGTCAACTGTAGGATATATCTTGAAGAATGGGAGGGAAGAGGAAGAAACAGTCAAGGTTATCTTAAGGGTATCGAGCCGGGCCTTTATCTTGTCATGGGAGATGGAGATCAGGTGGTGACAACCGGCCGGATATAGGACAACAGGAATCGGAAACATTGACGTCATTCACCTACCTCATTTGTAACTAGATGAAAGAGGCGGCGATCTCCGCACGACTCTAGGGCGGCAATTTGCTTCCGTTCCTATTCGATAAGCAACAAGCAACAAGCAACGACGTACGACCTAGCAACAGGTAACAAGAGACGCCCTTGCCTTGTCCAAGTCGAGATCATGACAAGCTCACAACGGATTTCTATAACATCAACCATTCGCCCAACTCATGAACACATATCAGTAGAACATACAAGACATACCGAACAGCCTGATCGACAGGTAACAGGTATCAACAGCGCCATGTCCTTTCCCGAGGTAGACGTAAAGAGTCTCAAAGTGGCCGAGCTGAAAGATGAGCTCACCAAGAGAGGATTGGAAACCAAGGGTCTCAAGAAGGATGTGAGTGCTTAACTTCGTTTTTCGCTCCGTGACATAACATCAGTATCACGTTCACGTCCTGTCTTCAAAGTTTTCTGGCTGACAATATGTGTAGCTCGCAGACCGACTTCAAGCGTTCCAAGACTCGCAGTCCGGCGCGCCTGAACAATCGAGTATCGCAGAGGAAGCGGCTAACGGAGCAAGTCGAAAAGAAGGCAAGGATGGCGAAGAAGGTGTCGGAGGAGTCATGCTGGATGGGTATCCCGAGAACAAGGCAATCTCACATCAAGCCCCGCCTATCACCAGCGAGAAAGAGCTCGCCTCGCTCGAACCTGCCGCATTAGATAAAGAAGTTGCAGCGGGCATAGCACACCAAGAAGCTCTTGAAGCTGCCTCGCCTAAGCCAGATAAATCGACGCGTATATCTCCTTTACCGCCTACTCGACCTCAATGCCCTTCTGCTGCTGCCGCCGCTGATGGACCGCTGTCAAAGGAATACGTCGATTCGCACGATGGGAAGCAAGCCGAAAACGTAGACGGTATATCTTCAGCTGGAGAGAAGGAGAAAGGCGTAGGACAGGTGATGGTAGATGGGTACCCCGAAAACCCATCCACGGCGCACCATAAGACTCCCACTCCCGATAAAGATATCGTGGATCTGGAGCCTGCTGCGCTTGATAAAGAGGTTGCTGAAGGCGTTGCCAAGGAAGAAGGAAAGGATGAATTACCGCCTACGCCTAGTCCTCCCAAGAGGCTCTCGCCACTGCCGGCTACCGACCTCACGAAGCTTGGTCAGACTGCTGCCAGAGCCGAAGAAGACGAAGATATGCAGATTGATGATGATGATGAAGCTGAAAATGAGAAGGGAGTCAAGGAGACGAGTACGATGACGAATAAACGGCCCAGATCACCATCACCAATCGCTTCTTCGGCAACCGTCAAATCTGGATCCAGCTCCTCCGCTAAACGTGCCCGACTTTCCTTGCCCTCTTCGCTCGCTCATTTGCCATATCAGCCAACTTCAGTGATATACATCACCAATCTCAAACGACCTCTCCAATTATCATCACTGCACGAATACCTCGACTTACCCTCTTCCTCCTCTGAACGTGAAACTTCTGCGTCTACATCCCCAGCGAAATTACCTTCCCCAAGCGCACCATTTGCTTCGCCTGATTACCCGGGATTATGGGTTTCGGGCATCAAGGATCACGCGTATGCCATCTATTCCTCTGTCAAAGATGCTTTGGCTACAGCTGAGAAGGTGGAAGGCAAGAAATGGCCTTCTGATGGGAACGGGGAGAAGTTGAGCGTAGTGTTCGTTCCTGAGGAACTGGTTTTGGGGTTCGTGGAGAGGGAAGAAAATGCTTGGAAAGATGGAAGGAAGAAATTGAGCCTCAAGACTACCAAAAAAGACGAGAGAGGAGACGGAGACGCGGTGTACAACGGATGGCATTTCGAGCTTGTTGGTAGTGGTGGTTTGGGTAATACGCCTGCACCAAGGGGAGGACTCGCTCGGGATCCGCTGCCTTCGACTTTACCACCCAATATCCCATCCGGTCCTGGTCTCAACGGAAGGGGTATACGAGTCCCACCGTTGACAGGAGTCAACGCTATCGGTGGCCCTTCTCGACTCAACGCAGGCGGTGCCCCTATACAAGGAGCAGGAGGAGGTATGGAAATTGGGATTAGAGGAAGAGCGCCGCCCCAGGGTCCAGGTGGTAGATTACCACCAAGTGCTGCTGTTGCTGGCCTTGGCGCTGGTGCCGGATACAACGGGAATGGAAGATTACCGCCTCAGCTTCAAGATAGCAGGAACGGGGAGCTGAGAGGATGGGCCGACGAGCGAGGACATCCATCGAGAGGTGATGACGATCGAGCCGATAGGCGTGGAGAGAGGTCTAGTGAGAATGGTGGTAGCAGTAGGCACATAGATCGAGATGGGGGAAGGGAAAGGGAAAGGGAAAGAAAGATTAGGGAGATGACAAAGATGAGACCTACTCGAACGAGACCTCGGTTGTTCTTCAAGAAAGGTCCAGGTGCCATCGAGGGATTGTAAACACACATGTCAAACCTGTACATGGTCGATGATACAGGGTATCTTCCTAGGTCATTCAATGACAAGCATATACATATATGAACACATATCATACACCTGCCATCGTATAGCTAGACTAACGTACATAAGGCTTTCCGCGGATTAGAAATGAAGCGATTCCTAGTCCGATTTATCCGTATATACTACATATACTGTACACAGTTACATTGTCTGGTCTTCGATCACTAGCAGAATTGAGCAGGAGCAGAATAACGTTATAAACACGATCGATAGCTATCTACAGTCCTATTGATTCTATCCATCTCCTGTACCATCCGATCCGACAACCGCAGAATTTCCAATAATGATACCAATGGAGAGTCAACTATAGGATGACGCTACAAACGGCAAACAAGGAAAGGTCCGTAATACTCAAGGAGATCCAAGCAGCGATCGTCCCACAAGATATCGTTCCCACTTCACTTGTATTTATTCCTTCCCAGTAAGATGAAGTACAACCTCGCCGTCAGCTCCCTTCTTGATTTTCATCCCTCCAAATCCACCTTCTGTGAGGAATTTCCCTTCGTCGACTTTTTGGTCTTTGATATCTGGTGATGATCTGAGATTGTGGTTGAGGAACGCTGTGGACAGATCATGGATTTTGTTGAGCAGTAATTTCGCTTGAGCGTGCGAGCGGGGGTCGAGCAATGGGAAATCAGAGAAGGATTGGTCTACAAAATCGAGGGGAGCGTGGAATCAAGAAAAATGATGATTGTTAGTATGGATTGTCAGCGTCTTTCGCATGCATGCGACGTATATCTGAGAGGAGGGGTGGGGAACAACGAGTGCGATGACAACATCACGTTACTCACGACCGACACCCTGGATACTCATCAACCACCCATCCGCCTCCTTGATCATCCCCAACAGTCTCTTGAAATGTACAGACCACTCTGTAAAACCAATAGAGTTGATGACTAACAGAGGTGGCATAGCGGGGTGTGCTTTAGTAGAGCTTGAGGGCAGGGGGATGGGCTCGAGCCATGGGTCGAGGGCTATAGCTTGTTTGATTGGCAGTGAGGGTAGAAGGGGGTCTGGAGAAGGGGTTTGAAGGATGTGTAGCTGTGTAAAGGCAGATAGATACATATTCAGCTTTGTTCTTTGGTTTCAGTTGCAATTGCAGTCGTGATTCTCATCAAGGACTTACTACTGTACCGCCCCCAAACGAATGTCCGGTCAATCTCAGATCCTCAGCATCGACCCTCCCTTGCAAGGTCTTGATCCACTCATCCCTCTTCGCTATGCCCTTCTTGTCCAAGGCAGAATCGGATAGTGGCGCATTCGGTAATGAGGTGTTTGGAGTGAGAAGCTTCTTGAAAGAGTGGTAGGCTTCGTATATCTCTCGTGAGCGAATATCAAGTTGGAGTGTTCTGAGTTGCGTCAAGGACTTGTCTTCGCCCTCTGCCCATCTATGTGGAACAACGAGTCGATAGGATTCAGGATCAGTTATGCCCACAATCGCGAGTTGATAGATGTTGTGGATGATGAGGGGAAGACCAAGACTGCATCGACGCTGCGATGCAGATATCTGAGTGTGAGGGAACCGCAGCACTCACTTGAGATCACTCTGCCTGATATAATGCATCACCCTACTCTCATTCATCACCCCACCTTCCTTGGTATCCCGCTTATCAAGCTCCGCCCCCCCGCCGGTACCTTCAGAAGAAGGCAGACAGACCGCAGGTCCAGATCCATCACGGTGCTCTAATGCAAGGACAACGTATCCTTCTGATGCGAGACCTGCACAGAATTGAGAGTAGGTGTGGCGGGTACCTGCTAATCCATGCGAGAATATCACCAGGGGGTACTGGGCTGACGAGGGGGAAGTTGACGATGTAGAGTCAGACGATGAGGCGCGGGGGACAAGGAGCGACGCAAAAGGGTATACGGGGATCTATCGTTGAGAGCAAGCGTCCAGGGTCAGCTCGCGTGTCGGCGTGTAAGTTACAGTATGATATCGCTTTACTGCCGACCTCTATGCATCTGAGGTCTTGCGTATAGTAGTAGTAGACTTCGTCGCTTTCATTGAACAGCTCGTTGGGGACACCAGGGATGGGTTGCAGGATCACTTACTTTCAATCTTCCTGCTATGTAACCGAGTGTACCGACTATGACGAGGACAGGGAATAGGTGTCAGCTAGTTGACTCTACGATCTCTGCTTAGCGTTCGGTTAAAGCTCGTGATTGGGTCCCTCACACTCACCAAGCCATTTCATTCCCCTACCGCCCGGTTGACCAGTCTTACCCTCAAAGAACTTCTCATAACCCCTCACTACCCCCCAAAATGGCTCCGGTACCCAATTGACGCCCATTGTGGGCTTACCGCCAAACCATCCTTTACCACCTTCGTTCGAAGCCGGGTAAAAGACGCTATAAGCTACTTCGTGCACTTTCAAAGCTGGTAGACCCGAATCGACGTGGATAGGTTGTTGATGCGAGAAGGGCGCTATAGGCGGATGAGAGAGGGGCGCGTAGCCCACTGCGTATGGGCCTGTGCCACTGGGTAAGTTGGCTGATATCAATGGCGGCAAGGAGGGCATGGTGGCGAGTGGATTGCTTGAAAAAATGATTCGAAGTAAGGCAAAAGTAGCCAGAATGCAAGTGGTGATCAAGTAACAACGATTCGAAGGACGTATGAACATCAACAAGGATGCGCTGCGATGATGTTGATGGTCAATAGTCAGTCACACGATCGAATGCTTGGATCAATAATGAATGGATCGAAAGATGAAGACTGAGGTAGCTAGACTTGCCTTGTCACAAAGCCAACGATGTCATAGCTGGTAGCTGGAACTGGAATTCAAATTGCAATTGAAGATCGACGGACACAAGAATGAAACGCGTCACACTTGCTGGAATCACCGTAATCCACGCCGAGAAACCGGTCAATCCCCGCACAGCGCCCATGGGATCAGCCGGCATCTCATGTATGAGTAGAACTGCATGCACCTTAAGCATTGAGAGGTATCGTGACATGCTGCTGCAGACATTGCAGACTCTGTTTAGTGTAAATTATGCATGGGGATCCTCTGCGGTAACTTACTGTCAAAGACAAGGGACATTCGCGATCTATGGTGGAATGGAAGGGTGATCGTGATCGTAGGTGGACAGGTGGACCGTGCTGGTGGAGGGGGTTGTGTTTTGGTTCATCGTCCATCCCATTCGATTCCAGCACTCGATGACATACCTGTCTGATGTTTACCCAACTTATTCCGTTCATTAACTTACAGTACGAGTATTAGGACAGAGGTACGGCAACTCATACGCACGATACAGTACCTGGCTACGTAGACGCATGCTGCTACATCCAAAACGTAACGGCTACGAACTCGGCACAATTATTCTCCTCATCACCAATACGCTTTACGACAAGCAAGACTAGCAGGCCTCTCACAACCGAACAACCTGTCCTTCAGCTTGTAGTTTGTAGTAATTTAACAAGACGAGGCTTGGTATCGTCCACCTTCACCCGGATCATCAGCATTCAGTAGGCTAGGAGAAGAGAAGAGGAGCGGACAAAAATAATAAGCATCATGTCGGCTCCTATATCATTCACGCCAAGACATGCTCACCCGTTCACGCTTGAGGAAGCTATGCAGCTGGAAGTAGACACATTGGTAGCAGGTGAGTATGAGTAAGCGTATGCTTTCGGCCAGCTACCGACCTCTCTTCTTAATGACAAGAAGCCAGTAGAGCGATGAAGAAATACTCCAAAGCTGCTGTGCTGATGTATGAGAATCTTTCAATACCTGGGCGTGAATGCAACAGAGATCAACCGACTTCGAAATTCGATATCACACTTACGCGAATCGCAAGCCGAGCTCAACGAATTCTTGCATTCTGACGAAGGACAATCAGATCCCTTGGAACGAAGTGGACAAGGCGAGATATCGAAAGCTGTCAAGGAGAACGAGGATGTCATGTGAGTTCAGTCGTCTATCTGGAAGGCTTTCTTGGCCAATAGCTATCGCCCTGCGAACTATACATGACAAAAGATAAGGCTGACTTGTTCCAACCTCGTTTGTGCTCGTTGTTCCGGATCTCATCATTCTACCCGCTGCCCCAATGCTTTTCTGCTATTAACCTCTTTCTTTCTTACGCAGATCAAGTCAGAATGAACGGATAGCACTCATTACAATAGCCCTCTCCAATAAATTAGGCAGCGAGACAAGACTAGAGCATTATGGTCTGAAGATCGACCAGAATCAGGATCAGAAGAATCGTCATGTGCCAATATCGGCTGATTCCGCTGCTACTACTCGACTGAACACGGGTCGAGGGGTGAACGTAGATGGGTTGGATGCCGTCCGAGCGCTTTCACGAACACAGCTCGAAGAACGAACGCAATCCCAGCAAGAAGCGCAAGGGACAGGGGTCCGTGAGTCGAGCGAAGATGGGGTCAATGGAGATCAGCAAGCAGAAGAGGGCGGCCTACATTTATAATCCGCTTTGTCAACCGAGGTCACATACTTTGTGATATATGCGTCTGTGGTTAAATCCCCTACAAATGGTTGAGGTTAGGTTAGGTCTGACATATTAACGTATATATGTATGCATTTCATTTGTACTATCGATACAGTCACGATTGGATGTTCGTGTAGGTGAACTGAGCAAGGCAGTCAAGATTCTATATGTATCGTTGGCGAGAACCAATTACTATCCGTGTATTATAAACATTTTCCTTGCATAGTAACTCCTGGATCTTCTTCCTTCTTCACTAGCTTTCATGTGAATCTGGACGCTTACTGAGCGTTGTCACCGATCCATCGCATCTTGAGAGCTCGAGCGTTGTTGCTGGGAGCAGCAGAAGCAGCGGCGGAAGCGGCAGCGGCAGTGGCAGACGTTACGGGGGCAGCGGCTCGAGAAGCGGAGGCAGAAGCGCCAGAGATGGGAGTGACGAGAGAAGCGGTAAGGGTGGAAGCGGCGCTAGCAGCGGTGGAGAGCAACTGAGTAGGGAAGGTGACGTTGTTCTGGGGAGCAGTGGCGTTTACGCTTGAGAGGGAAGAGTTGGCAGCGGCCTCAATGATGGAGTCGGGGAGAGTACCGTTGTTGGTGATCTCGTACTTCTCAGTAGAGCCAGAGGTGGAGTTGGAAGAGGAAGTAGAGTTGCAAGCGCCCTCGAGGAAGCCGTTCAAGGTGGTGTTGCCAATAGACATGTTTCCAAGCTGAGGGTACTGCTCCTCTACGAGAGAGATGGCGGCGAAGACACAGTCGTTGCAGAGGGCCGAAGGGGGGATAGACTCGATAGTTTGGAGAGCAGTGGCGTTGCCTCCAAGAGCGGTGGTGATGACTGACGAGATGGTCAAGTTGGTGCCGAGGTAAGTCTGGAACTCGGTCAACAATGAGGTGGCGCAGAATGTACCGTTGGATGAAGAGTTGGATGATGAGGCGGTAGAGTTGGATGAGACGGTGGCGTTTGAAGATGAAGAGGTAGAGTTAGATCCAGTGAAGGGGTCGGTGGTTTTCAAGCACAAAACGTCTCGAGCGAGAGGGTACTGAGCCATAGCCCACTCGACGGTCTGGTTGGTGACTCCAAAGTTGGTCAAGTCGGATCCACATCCTTGCAGTACCTGCTGGGTGGCGTTGGAGATGGTCTCATTTGAGCAAGCCTCGGACGAACAGAAAACGTCAAGGTAATTCTCGATGGGCTCAAGGATCGATCCAGATGAAGTGACGACCTGAGCGAGGATAGGGAGGTTCAAGCATGATGAGAGGGATGATGAGTTGCTGACGAGCTGGGTCACAGTTTGCTGGCATGAGGGGGAGAGGCTATGCGTGAGACGGAGGGAGAGACGAGATGGTCAGCCACAGAGGTCGTACATGCTGAAGGGACGAATCATAATCAACTTACAGAGAAAGAGCGCTCTGAGCAACAGACTTGGCTGATCCAGAAGAAGCAGAAGCAGTGGACGATGAGCCAGCAGCAGAGGTAGCAGAGGCAGCAACCGAAGCAGCGGCGCTAGAAGCGCTCGATACACCAGCGGCGGCGGCGCTGGATACTGATTGGGCTGAAGCTGCACCGGCAAAGGCAGCAAGAGCTACGACTGACTTGGCGTACATAGTGGTATTTTTGCAAGGAGCAAGAGAGCAAGATCGAGATTAGATTGGTTGATTGATGTAAGAAAAAAAAGTTGAAGAAGTGGCAAAGAGTTTCTGTTGAGATTTCAGATCTTTCTATATATACCGACGTTAGCCTGGAATTGGGAATTGGAACGATCGTACATGCATTCGTACGCTCATACGCAGCGATAGTTACTGTCATCATCGCTTTTCCCAGGCTCGGCCCCACCGAGAAGGACGATGATGATGGAGGAAACGAACCTGAGTCCAGTAGCCCAGGAGCCCAGAGAACCAAGAAAAGCGATACTGGTGAGATTGTAGTATAAAAATCTCCTGGGAGTCTATGCGTCATGTCGGGCTAATACCCTGCATTTTCTGTTTGAATTATTTTCCAGTTAGACCCTAAAGCTGTGCGATTGCCGCACGTTGCCGAGGGACGAGGAGAATCTCCCACATGAAAAAAGCCAAGGGAAAAAGCGTAGCTTAGGCACTTAGGCTGTCTCGGCCAGCAATCATGATCATGACAAGGCCTGAGCAAGTCTGGACTAGGGTAAGAAAATACCGCACATCTTACTGCGGAGATTAATTCAATTGAGGATGAAGAGCAGTAATGCAGGAGATTCCACAATAATGTTCGACGAGTTGGAAAAAAAAAAAAAAAAAGGCGGTGACGACGATGACATAGATACTGCTGCTTATCTACCCTGAGACCCTGAGCAGAAAGTAGGGATCAAAGCCTTTTTAAGGTGTGGCGATGCTACGTGTGGAGAGAATGGAGTCAAGGTCTGGCCTGATGGTTTGGCGATGGTACCTTATGACGGTGCTGTCCACCATCATCAACCATACTTGCAAAATTCTGCACATCGTGCTCCACGTGGTTCCAGTGCCGGCCTACAGCTGCATTTAAGCTGCATTGAAACACAAGTCAGCTAGCAGGGTGTTTACAAAAAAGCCTAGACAAACGTGTTTGTCTCTATTGTTGAAGAGGAAGTGGCGTGCCAGCACAATGTAGGCGTAGATGTGGTGCAAGCCTGAGTTGATGATCTGGGCGAGCGAAATAGGTTTGCGGCATTGCAGGTTTATCGATGGGTCGTGTTGAGATATCGCAGGAACATCGAAGGGTTTCTGCGTCTCTGGAGGCTGTCATCGCAAACACCAAGACGTGTTGGCTTCATCGCGCTTAGATGCCTGTGACTGATTTGTGGACCGACAGATCGATTGTCCATGAGTTAGCCAACGCTCCGCACCCTTCCCTCTCGGGCTTTCATGATAGCGATTTTGAATAGAATAGGAGTAGACAAGAATTACTTATGTGTGGATATGTACAGTGGCGTGCAGAGATGTTGGGCGCCGCGAGTGTGGCACCGATCTGAGAGCTCTGAGACCAAACCTCAAACCGCAATTTCTTCCTCAATTCTTTAGATATAGCTATAAAAATGATATGCACATATAGCTAGTACTTTGTAGGACCGCCCTCGACTTCTAGAACAATTCTGATGCGCTTTGGCATACTAAGAATTGTGGCGTTTATCCTGTCCAGCTCAATTCCTTCCCATTCTTCCTGCACTTGTTCCCAGAGTTGTTCTTGGCTAGTCGCCTTAGGAACCCGCAGCCCAACACGGTGTTTGAGCATGTGCCAGACATTCTCGATAGGATTGAGGTCAGGGGACGCCGCTGGATGATCTTGAGTAGGAAAATTATTGGCGAGTTTCCAAGCCCTAGCTGCCCCATATCTATGGGCTGTACTTCCATCCTCCACGACGCCAACAGCGTGCCCTTCAGCCGCCAGCTCCTGGACATGATGAGAGAGGTGAGGGATAAGTATCTTATGAGTGTAAAGAGCAGCTGTTAGCCGCCCTTCTCCAGACTCTGGGCAGCGGACAAGTGGGAACCTGTGATTAAAGGCAATTGCCCCCCAGACCGAGATGCTTGTCCTTCCGCTCCTGAACATATCCTGTATGTTTGGAGGGTCATATCGCTCTCCAAGGTGTCTTGTGACTTTGCTGTTGCGATATCAGCTCGATCTGATCAGCGAGACAGAACTCACAGGCGTGGCTGTAACCCAACCTCAAAAGTGCTCTCATCTGTGAAGATGATGCTCTCCCAGTCCGTCTGAGCGTTCCTATAAGCCCATTCTACCCTCTCACTCCTGTGTCTCTCTATCAGGACCGGATTCCTGGCGGCGTTGAAGCAACCCAGCCCATGACTGGCGATGATTCTGCTGACAGAAGAAGGGTGAACAGTGTAATTGGGGGCAATGTGGGCAAGCGGCTCGAAGGGGTTGCGCTGAACGTCCCGCAGAACATGTCTTTCGGTTCTGGCAGTTGTAATGAAGCCTTTGGGAGCTGGCCCAGGAGTATCAGCGCTCCAGCTGCCGGTGCGGATTGCCTTCATGATGATATTGTGGACAGTCTGTCTGGGGAGGCCAAGTTGAAGTCCGATGAACCTAGCGCTATGCTTATCTTTTTCATATGCCCATTTGATCTCGCCACGCGTAAGGTCTGATGTATAGCTTCGTGGGGGTATGTTCTCTTTGTCTGACATGTTGATGATGCATGTATAATGTACAAAAGATAACAAGAATCTCATGAGAAATATTGAGATTTGAGCGAAGCCGAGGCCGGTGGAGGTTGCGCCCAACATTTCTGCACGCCACTGTACGTGATACCTCCCCCTTACCTTCCTCGGTCCAGCTTCGGCTTCTGACGCCGTTTGACATGGACGATGCTCCGAAAGGTGGGTTGACATTTGAGGAGGTCCGAGGCGTGATCCGGCCCTGACACGTGTCGGGCAGACTGTTTTGAAAGCTGTCAAACGATCTGGTCCGAAACAGCATCGTACGCAGAGATCGAGGATGTGACCATCAAGGGATGTCCACGTGTGGTCGACTGTATTAAGTGATTGCCCGTGTCATATTTAACTCCCGAGTCATGGAGGCAGTCTAAACAAAAAAAAAAGGGTAGTGACGGTGATCATAATTGTTTCAGAGTAGAGGAAGCAAGGAACAAGATCGGACGGGTATATTTTTCGAGGCCTTAAAGGACTGCTCCGCCCATCCTTTTGACTTGGGGGTTCGTGACGACCGTACATGTGACAAAATGGTGTCTGTGTACCGAACGAGTGGGGTCCTACTTGTGATATAAATAGTCGCGAAGAAAGCAGATGTAGACTGGAAGTACGATGATCATTCCACTTCAGTGTTCAATTTCTGAGTGATAACTTAGCTTTGTGATAAACAATAGCTTTCTTAAGATGATTTCTTCATCGCCCAAGACCTCACTGCCACTAATCACACTGCTTGCTTTGCTTGCTAGTTCAGCAGCGGGTTCTCCCTTGGCATCCCGGGGAATCGGGAACGAAACCAAGCGAGGAGACGATGAGGATCCGAACAAGGTCGTTTGGCCAAAGGTCCGCCTGTACTCTGGATGCTTAGCCTGGGATGGGAAAGACTATCTGCGATCGCATAATACTGATGACCCCGCCGACGGGGCTGATGGAGTTGGTTGGGATGGTGCAGACAACAGCAATTGGTGGTTCGATTTCAATGAGACCCACACGGCCGAAACTTTCCATGCAGGTTATTTTGATCCGAAGACCGCTCAGAAAGTCGGTCTGCCTACGAGTATAACCAAGGAAGAGGATCAGCGTCAATGGCATCAGACCCATGGCAATGATCCTTGGACTACTGGTACCCCAACCCTCAAAATTGAGGTAAGCTTCCGCTGCGCGCGCGATGGATGGATCGCCCGTCCCTCGCTTGTTGCTACAGTACTGTGCTGACCCGTTCCTATTATCCAGTGTACACTATCGGCCACTTCAACGACTCTAGGCACACCCGAACCAGCAAAGACCACCTTCGCTCAGACGACAGTTGTCGGTGAAAACCGTTACCCTAATGCGGGCGACAAGTCTGTGCACCTCCTTTATGAGAGCCTTCCAACGGGTACTTCGACGTTGGCAGACGGCCCGGTCAATCTTCATTGTAGCACGGTTAAGAACGAGCCGTTCCCAAAGTAAGCTGAGTCTCATGCGACCCCGTATACGTATAAGGCTGCCCTGTGCCGATATCAAGATGGGAGCTGTCCTCACGCAGAACAACACAGCTGACTTTGGTGTTGCATTCAATCAGGTTGACAGCCTCGGCGGCAAAGAGCAAGTAGGGGTACTGATACGGCCCCGAAGTCGTCTAGATCGCTATCACATGCGAGTGTGCGATTGCGCCTTGCTGTAGAACTTGTCCAACCCGTGACTTCACACGATGGCTCGATTTCAAGAAGGATAGTCGGTCATGTTTGACGCTGCGATGCAGTCGTTATTCATACGAGTTATTTAGCTCCTTCAGATGCCATCTTGATTCTATGTCGCACAGCATTCGTGTTTCAAGTCTCGTCTGCACTACATCAATCACTCGAACGGCGGCAGATACATCACAAGTACGAGTACAGTCGACAAGGCCTCCGTGATCCTCAGGGCTTTCACTGAAACCACTGGGTGTCCATTGGGTTCCATCAAACAAGGCGATGAAGGGGGGTGACAGGCTCAAATGGATCTAGGAGATCAAACGATACGTTTCAACCCGGCAATTAGGCATAGACAAGTGGCCGTCTCATCTAACGATGTTACAACGCACCTTACACCCCGAGGAGCTCTTTCCTTTGGTTACAGAGAATGGAAGGCGGCACATATACTGTACCTGCCAAAGGAGACCTCAAAAGGTTGGTCAGCTATCCGCGCAACAAAAGTAGTCATAGTGAATCGAATGCAAGGAGAGTAAATTTTGCACTCGACTGCTCTTTGTGGCCTTGGGTACAGTGGCTATCCGATCGCATATAAGAGGTGCTTGTTCAGGGGAATATGTAGATGTTGGTTGCTTATACCGACGTGAGGTTGAGATCCGTGATATCAGCTCGGGATTAGAACAATTTAATAGACGCACTGTAGAAGCAGAACAGAAGCTGTAACAGTACCTGTATACCAACACTAACGAGATCCATAGACCTTTGCCACAAGAGTCCATACTCATAGCGATGTTTGCCGCCTCGACCAGTGCAACCCTTTTGGCCATGATTGGCTTGTTGGCTCAGCCAGTCATAGTCACAGCAACACCCGTGGACACTTGGCTTGTCCGCGGCGACCTAGTTCAGCGGGAAGGCGACGTCTCAAATCAGAATTTTTTGGCCGACTGTCCGTCTTTTCACGGAGGAGAAGAATAATTATGTCCAGCCACACAACTTCGATGACCAAAAGAAAGAAGCTGAAAAGGGATGGTGGGGTAACGAGAAGGACGATACTCGGTTTTTCAGGTTTAACGGGGACCGGGAAGACCAGTATACGGCTGAGACTTTTTATCTCGGCTACTTTGCTTCTGCCACTAAGAAGGATGATATGCCCGAGACTATGACGGGTGATAATGAGAGGATCGATTGGCAGAAGACGGCTAATCCTTGGATCACCGGTACCCCAACACTCAAGGTAGAGGTGAGTGTGGCACACGCCTGGCCGGTAAATATGCAGTCAGGAGATTTTCCCACAGGCGGTCAGAGCGGGAGATTGAGTCGGCATAGCAAACAGGATATGAAATGACCCGAGATTACGAAGCTGACTATATTCCCGAATTGTCTCTAAGTGCACCGCCAGTGCCAAGGCTGCTACTCTCGGAAAACCCGAGAAGTCAACAACCGTGCACGCTGCCATGTCGGGCACAAGTACTAGACTTCAGACCGATGTTTGGGACTACTATCCGGCTACTAAAGCTATCGAAGTTAAGCTGAAGCCGGACAACCTGCCTACTGGTGCGTCCACCTTGAAGACAGGAGCTGTCGAAGTGCACTGCACCTCCGTGGAGAACAAACCATTCCCTGCGTGAGTGTACCCAAGTGTCTGAGTATGTGGCCTGGATCAGTGCCAGTCTCGTCTTTCACGGTCGCTTCTTCAAAGGCTGACAGGGCGCTGGTTCATTCTCGCTGTTCACAGGATCACGGCTACCGCTACTTCGAAACCAGTCCAGGACCAGGATTATTGATAGAGTCTAGAAGGATATAGCGGTCTCAGCCGCTGGATTTCACCACGTACTCTATGTATCATAGACGGCGTTGCACGAGACAGCAGGGGATGGATTGCATGAGTGCTGGAACGTAGTTGCAATGTTCAATCCCGCCTCCACCATTGAAACGACTGCTCATATGTGATATAATAAGCACCCTCATCATGTCAGTATTTTTGTGAAGGTCATGAAACCTACTGTACAGTACAAGGAGCGGATCATGAAACGGTCGCCAGACTGCTACAGGATTGCTGAGTGAAGCGCTTCAAAGGACTGATGACACATCTGCAGAATCATGAAAGGGCGTGGCCCAAGGGGACATGCGAGGAAGGCACAAAGGACAGTCATCCGCCCTGGTCTGTCCGACATGCTTCAGCGAGCTCGTGAAATCTCTTGTCGAGTATAAAGAGGACGGTTCCCTCCTCTATCTTGGCCAGGTGTATCTATCAGTTGGTCCTTTATATCTAATGTATGACAGCTGAATCGACATCACCGCATACGCCTAGTACCCCTATACTGCAGTTGGACAACCAACAGTAATTTATAGAACACCCCTAGGGATCGTTAATCCTAAGAATGTTCGCTCAACTGTCATCCCTCTTTGTCCTACTTCCTGCGATTGGCTCATTCAGCCAGCAGGTGGGCGCGTCTCCAGTAAGACCTGTGGAGACTGGACATAGTCCATCGGCACGGGACATCACTCTCGTGCAACAGTGGACACCAAAGCCAGAGGAGACGTTCTGGCCAAGAGTCAATTTGTTCACTCAGGAGAAAAACAATTATGCTCAACCGCACAACTTTGAAGACCAGCAGAAACAGGCTGATCAAGGTTGGTGGGGGGTCGAAGCGAAGGATGATCGTCCGTTCTTCTTCAGACAAAATTATATTTCCGAGAAGTTCTATTTGGGCTACTATGCGTCGGTCGAGCGCAAGACCGACATGCCTAAAGATCTTAAAGGCGACGAACGGGTCGAATGGCAATTGTCCCACAACCCTTGGATCACCGGCACTCCTACACTCAAGGTTGATGTAAGTTTCGCCCTCGGGATCTCTTATCTTCATGACTTGGTGAATTGGATGACTCTGACTTTCTCTTCACTTCATCTCACAGTGCACAATCAGTGCAAAGGCTACGACCTATGGAGAGCCCGTGCATAGCACGGAGACAATGACCTTCGGGCCCGATAAACTCCCGGTGACTTCCACCGTAACTAATTCCTACTGGACTGTTACCAATGCTGTCGATATCAAGCTCAAACCCGACAGTCTTCCGACCGACAAGACATTGACGACTGGCGCGGTCGAGGTCATCTGCACTCCGGTCGAGAACAAACCTATTCCCAAGTGAGTACTCCAATGTGATCACGATCAGCGCTCTAGCCAGACTGTGTTCACGTCACATTACTGCCTGGAAAAAAAGCTGACCGGGAGCCGCACGGTTTCCGCTCTTCAGGATCACAGTCACGGCTAAACCGTAAGCGGATTACCTAGGACGATGACTAAAATTCGAATATGAGAGAACGATACTGTACGGTCCGAAGCACAGAAACTCATGCCGTACGGTCTGCAACTCGTGATCGTATATACAGTAATGTGTGCATGTATTGTATCGCCATAAGACTATGCAGACTAGTGAAAAACGAGTACTGCCGATGTTGTGAGACCTGGATAATCACTAAGGGCATGCCCGAGGCCCCTGGCAGGATAAGCCAGAGATTACTCGAACGGTTCAGACCGGACTCGAGATGGGCGATATTCGCACGGTACTCTACATACTCAACATGGATCGCGATTCGTTCCTGCCGACAGTAGAGTACTCGGATCGATGCCGATCAGGGTCAGATTAGCAATCCTCAGACAGTCCATTCGACATTTTCTCGTCAGAGACAAAGGCTTCATGTGTGGCAGGTCAGATCTCAACCTTCCCCTGTACAGTGGATACTGTACAGCGTTCCTACGCGTTTGATAGTGGGATGACGAGCAAAGAATGTCAATTGATGAACGGAGAGATGGCTAAAATTAGCTTTGCACTGCAATGGTCGATTGATACGCGTCAGGAAGGTCATCGATCAGGAGAGATACTGTAGGACTAATCTGGATATTCAGTTGATAAAGGAGGGTGGAACTATGAAGGGAGGACTGCCCCACTTGCTCGTTTTGACTCTTAGTTCGTGTGTGCCTGCAAGTATCGTGTAAGGGTATATATGAGACAGAGACTGCTACTGTCGTTCGCATCTCACATATCAGATCAACGCAACGGGTGCAACAAACAAACAGTCCGTTACTACAATCAGGATGCTCGCTCATGTCCCTGTAAGCGCGATTACCCTTCTGCCTCTCCTTGGCTTCCTCGTCAAGCCAAGCGGGGCCTCCCCTTTAGAGCCGCGTGACGATTCAGAGCCCGGCGACGACCCTTCGATCGGAATCTACTGGCCACATGTAGATTTGGTCACCCCGCAGAAGAATGTTCATATCCAGCCTCACAACTTCGAGGATCAAGCTAAAGACGTCCAAAAGGGCTGGTACGGCAGCGATGGAGACGGCCTCGATCATCGATTGAAGTTCAACAAGACTTATACTGCCGAAACTTTCCTTTTAGGATTCTTTGAGTCCACAAGGAGCGTTTCGATGCCATACACCACTGCACAAGATCCTACTGCCGCAGCTTTGTGGGAGCAGACGGCTCATCCTTGGATCACAGGAACCCCAACGCTCAAGGTAGAGGTGCGTGCTCTTGCGAGACTCTTCCGCATACAATTCTAGCTTGGACCGACTATGGAGCCATAGGGCTGATCATCTGAGCTTTTAGTGCACCATCACAGCGAGCTCGACAACTCAGACCGGCCGCGTCGAGAGTCTAGCCACGCAACCCTATACGACTCTGACCATGGAAGACTACCCAGCGGGAATCGATGGAGAAGCCACCGCGTCTGTCGACGTCAATCTCGTTTCCCAGAACCTACCAACCGCCAGCTCTACCTTCCGCACTAGGATGATGGAGATGCACTGCACTTCTCTCGACAACAAGCCTTTCCCTGCGTGAGTTACCCGGCGCCCTCAGCTTCTACATTCTTCGCTCTCTTTCTTCGGATCTGCCCTATGTGTCTTGGAGATGCCATCAAAGACTGACCTTGACCGTGCTCTCTTGTAAATACTGCAGCCTGACGGCTTTGCCCTCGCCTACGGCGACCGAAAGCAAAGGTTCTACTGATGATGACGAGGGTAAGCCTTAAGCTTTCTAGCGCTATCCCATGTTTGGCACCCAGCGCCGCTTGGCTTGCTGGAGAGCAGATGGACAACTACGGACATTAGCGAGATCAGATTATGTACTGTATATAATTCGCATGTAGGTTTGCTTGCTAATTGAGGTTATCGCTTCGTACAACCGGCAATGTCGAATTGACGGAGCTCTCGAAAGATAATACCCACCTACAGGGCTAAGAGTAACTTGCTGCGCCGCAAGGAACGCGCCACGAAATATGCATCTGAGACCGCCTCTATCCTCGTTGATGATGAAACGCGTCCTTTGAATCACCCTGATGAAACGTGCTCATGATAACGGCAACGTGACAATATGCTTTGCGTTCCCGTTCTTTTGGTCCTTTTTAATCCTCTATCTGAGACTCGAAAGCCTCGCGACGCCCACCCGCACTCGCAGTTTGCCGAGTACAAGGAGCACTTTGTTGTCACGTTGGTTTCCCTTCGTTCCTTCGGTGACGAACAGATAATCCGAGACATGCTTAGCACGGCGTGCATGATTGCACTATTGCACTGCGTTGCTCGGCATCTTTTCACAGTATGACTCTTTTTTCTTTTTTCCGCACACTCACACTGACAATCAGCATGGCATGGATGATTATTCAATGGTGATATCCTTCAATTGATCAATCCATTTTATCTACCCTAGTCATTGATTTGGTCGATACGTTCATTGTCCCGTTGTAACAGAAAACTTGAAAGGCAAGGCGCTGGTCCGTCAATCGTCCGTCCCCTTCGCCCTTACGCACCAACCCACCACACTTTGACAATCACACACCCGTCCTAAGGACCGCGGCAACCGACTTCGACTTTGTTACACATCTATACCTTCCCCTCGGCATTCTCGCAGTCGTCCATCCGAGGACAACCCACTCAAGGGAGGAGTCTGGAACTCTCCAAACCCAAAACCCAAAGGTTGCTCGACGACGATCAATCTTGGACTCAACTCGACCCGTCTTCTTCCGACATCCATCCGTAACCATCGCATCGATTGATTGATATTTGATCTGTGAATTCCATTGATATTTCACTTTATGCTTTTCATTGCTCGGTCCTTTGGGATAGATCAATAGATCATATCAGTCAACCCGGACGCAAACTCGGAACCAACAACCCTGTTTCACAGACCAGGTCAGGGTGAAATTGTGTGCTCTCGTATCGTCTTTGTACTTGACACAGTGAGTATCAGTAGCTCAGTAGCCAAGTAGCTCTAAACAGTCCTATACCATTTTGATCCTTGTTTCTCGCTATCCTCACCATTTCTCATCATGCAATAGCTTCTCTCATCTTCTTGGTATTTCGTCATAAATGACTAATAACCCTTCTTCTTCTTCTTCTTCGCAGCTACCTGCAACTTCTCACAACCCCGAAAATCACCTATCCCCCATGATCTAGACAATCAGGACCTGCTTCAGACCCGTCAATAGACTCGCTACGGCACCTCACGTTCATTGATCAACAAAACGCTCTTTTTTATCATATCAGATCGACTACCCTCTTACTTCCTCGACCTGGTCTCCCAATCAATCCTCCTCGTCTACTGTTTTTTCTCTCGACACCACTCTTTCCGACAATGCCTCTGATCGGTAACCCTTCTCTCGCCGGTGTACTGTATGGTCCATCCGTGACGTTTGATGTGCAGGTCCTGGCGGCTACACAGACCGTTGCGGCGGTGGCTCCACTTCCGACTGAGTCGGCGGTGAATCAGACACTCATCAATGAGACACAGCAAGCAGCGCAGTTCGGCATGAGCAGTGAGTGTACCGAAGGCTATCGCTCCCGCCAAAAAAGCCAGTCTCTTTCGCTGCTAGCGAGGAGGGCTGACTCACAACGCAACCCGCCTTACAGGTACAATGCCCCGCAACTTGTATCTCGCTTTCGCAGGCTTGCTTGCCCTTTGCATGATCATCTCTCACCCTCGCTTCCTCGCTCGACTCTTCGCCTCGTTGAAATCAGAAGACCGTGGAACAGCTCTCCCCACTTCCAAACTCTCCTTCAATGCTTCTTCAGCATCTTTAGATTCAAGTCCTTCATCAAGGACAGTCGGTGGAGGTGGACTGCGACAAGGCTGGTTCCTTCGTCGCGGTGAGAACAAAGCGCTCAACAACGATTGTCACCTCCAACCCCTTCATTCTCCCATCAGCGCCAAATCGGATCCCTTCGCCTCGCCTATCAATGAGAAATCACGAGCAGCGTTCCCGACCATCGAACCGACGCCGGCACCTCACCTCTACCCTCCTCCGCACATCGTCCCACTGCTTTCCAACCTTCCATTCTCGTCATCACTGCTCTTCACGCCCTTCTCTCGACTGCCAAACCCATTCAAGTCGTATCTCACCCTTACCCAGCTCTATCTCGTCTTGGGCTACTGCGTCCTTATCAGCTTCGCCTTGATCTGGAAGTCGGATCTGAGTCCCGCTACGAAGGACAAAGGTTATGGAGGGGATTTCATGCGATCCGGTCTTGTGTCGATGGCGCAAATTCCTCTTGCTATTGCTTTGGGCGTACGAGGAAACATCATTGGGCTTTGTGTAGGGAAGGGATACGAGCGGTTGAAGGTCTTTCATAAGATCGTTGGGAGATTGACCTTCTTGGCGGCAACAGTCCACTCCATTGCGTATAGTGAGTACACCTACCTACATGACCAACTTGGCTTGCTTCTGCTGATGGTCTCTGTTCCGTGTTTGCTGCATTCAGTGTACAAGTGGTCCGTGGCTGGAAAATTCGCCATATACGCTAAGAAGCCTTTCGCCATGTGGGGGATTCTCTCCTATTTTGCTTTGGTTCTCATCGTCATCACGTCACTTCCACAAGTCAGAAAGCTCTGGCACGGGTTTTTCGAGGTGAGCAGGATAAAGCTATTTCTCTGCGTTTTTCCATATACAGAGTCAGAGCTCATAGTTCTGATGCTCTGATCAGGTTTGCCACTTTATTGGTATCATTGGAACCGTGCTTGGCCTGGCTCTGCACGTTCCGGTGGCGGTACCCTTTTGGTGAGTACATCCTGTCGGGGAAATATTCCGTACTAGCTCGCGGGAAGACACTAACAGTGATTGTTTAGCGCTGCGTCCCTCGTCATCTATGCGCTCTCAATCTTCTGCTCGCTCACCAAGACGCGATTCGCGCTTGCAGAACTTCAAGCTCTACCTGGCGCTGCGACCACTGTGATCACTTTCCCCGCCATCCAATCCGGCTGGAGAGCCGGTCAACATGTTCGCATTCGAGTCCCAGCTCTTGGATTCCATTACGGCTTCGAAGGCCATCCTTTCACCATCGCGTCTGCTCCGGACGGAGAAGGATTGGTGTTGATGGCTAAGAACGTTGGCGACTGGACTTCAAGACTTTTCGCGCTTGCTCAACGCTCGTCAGACGCCGAAGACCGTGCGGAAGGAGGCAAGAACAATGCGACTGTGATCATCGAGGGACCTTATGGCGGACTTGGAAACACCCTTGCTCCTTCCTTCTCATCGGTGCTCCTCATTGCGGGTGGATCAGGAATCACTCAAGCTTTGTCACTTGCGCACGACCTCATCACAAAAGCCCCCACTGGTGTTGTACGAGCCAGAACGATCGATCTGGTCTGGATGGTTCGAACGGAAGATGCTGCGAAGCCTATCGTGCCGACATTAATCCAACTTGTCAACGAAGCGAAACAGTGGGAAGATCAGTGTCTCGAAGGGCGACGTAAAGGCGAAAAGAAGCCCCAACCTACTGCCCTGAGAGTCAAAATTTTCGTCACTCGTTGCCCAGCGAGTTCACCCATCAACCTCCTATCCGAAGATATGATGTACGACCAGTCGTTCCGAGCGAAAGAAGACTACAGGGTCCAGCTTGGTCATGGGAAAATCCCAGAGTCCATCTCCGGACATATCAAGGGATCAAAGAGGCAACCGTCTGCGGCAGATAAAGAGAAATACGCCTATCTGTGCCGAAACCCATCTTCAGCTTCAATCGTCTCAAACCTGACCATCAAGCACAATACCCCCTTGTCGACTATCTCGGTCAACCCCGTTCGACCGAATTTCGATGTTCTCCTTTCTTCCTTGGCTGAAGAGACGATTGCTCGTCACGGTCGACAAATGACTGATGCCAGTGGGATCTTGGTCACTGCTTGTGGACCGGACAACATGGTACATGCAGCTAGGGAATCAGTGAGGAAGCTTGAGGAGTACAAGAAGAGGGCAGCAGGTGGGGTAGAGTTTGAAGACGAGAATTTTGGGTATTAGGTGTGCTGTATGTGCATACACTTGTACAGACACTTGTACAGACACTTGTACCATAGGTGGCGGAAGATAAATGTGGCCTTGACAGACGCTTGGCTACCTGGTAGTGTTGAACAATTCGAATTATTTGGGCTCTTGGGTGTATATGATCGACATTCCAACCTGTCATATACATACATTACTGAAGGATTTGACACCTCAGTGACATCCGTTCCCTGGTGGAATGGAGAACGTAGCTTCGCCGTTACATGTCGACTGCAAGCAGCGGCTAATGTTGTTGTATATACGATCTTTTATGTCCTTTCGACGCTATACTCTCACGTTTTATCTTACGACATTATGAATCTCCTGCATATCTCGTGTGAATCTACTGTACATGTCATAGTACCGCGACAAACGGTTTTTACCAATCAGAAGGTGTCGTTCATCGTGTTATTCCCGGCCCGCCCTGACATAAGTTGTGTTTCATGGTGCATATGGGTTACTAATACAAAGGTATCAAGCTAGTAGGCATATAGGAAGACTCGGTAAGAACCTTTAAGAAAAGTATGGCTATGTTATGTTATGTACTGTGTGTTATGGTAGATCAATCATTCCACACCGCCCTCCCCTTGCCTTTCGCATTGATTCGTCTCTGCGCATGGACCCACTTGTCCCGCCTCCCGACACGTTCCACCTCCGTCTCGCCACCTTCCACATCATCATCACACCGACCTTCACCATCGCCATTACCATCTTCCTCACGACCGCCATTACGTTTGCCGTTGTGGACTTTATGGCGGTCCACGTGTCTCTGACCAATCCTCTGCTGCTGCAGCGGCTGTGTATGCCGTTGAGCTTCAAAGCCATGACCATGATTCTCCGACCCAATGCCAATATCAAGTTTCGCCTGATCGTACATTGATCCGTCCTCTGATTCCATCGCATCGTCAACCCAATGCTGGTCTCTGAGACCGTGTCTGGTTTTCATGACCGGATGTTTGGCAGCGGAGGCTAGGTCAGGGTTCGGCGCGCGGTATGTGGGTGAGCGTTTATTGACGATTTGAGCTGGGGATCCCAGTATACTACTTTCGCCGCTTATTCTATGAGGATGTAGTGTGTGATCCGCAGGCTGGAGGTGTGTTTCCCCTAGCTTGGGGAAAGCAAGTGGGAAAAGTAAACCCTCCGTAGCCGCAGTGGGCCGAGTGAAGGGTGATGGTGATCTCGTCCTTTGGAGTAGGTCATGCACGGATGTTGGAGAGATCGATCTTCGTCGTTTTCGAGGCGGCTTCATTTCGCCGTGACCTTCTTGTGCCTATTGAGAGATCAACATACGTATGTCAGGTCAGCTCCAGCAACTTGGTTTTGGCACTGCGACAAGCGAAGGCTCCACATTGCCAAGATTTCATACTCACTTCATACGCCGGACCAGGTATATGAGGCGTCGGGCCAGGAGTAGGGAATGGGAATGGCTGAGTGGACCAAGGAGGCAGCGATGCCTGCCTCTGAGCTGGAGTGTGAGCTTGACAGGGCGATTCATGGCTTGGCCCTTGCGCGGGTGCGGGAGTAGGAGGAAACCACATGTTCTGATTCACAGAAGGTTGGGTGGGTACCTGTACAAAAGACCTTTGTTGCTGTGTTGGCTGCTGCAACTGCTGCTGCGCTTGTGGATACATGCCAGGGAAAGCAATGCCCAGGGCTTGTAAAATTGGTATGGCCTGCGCCCAATTCTGCATCTGCCCCAGAGCTGAAGATTGAGATTGAGCCTGCGTTTGAGTATGGGGGAACCAATTCGTTGGGGGACCCATTGGTATGGTTGATTGTTGTGGTTGAATCTGCTGGACCACACTTTGTAATTGAGCAAGCCAAGTTGCTTGGGTCTGAGCGAGATTACCAGTTTGAGGTTGGGACTGGAAATTGGTAGTTGGAAACGATGGACCATTCTGACCAGTAGGAGGAGAGCCTGATCCACCTTGATGTTGATGTTGGTCCAAAAGATCGCCTCCTGCTAATGCCTTAACCCTGGGATGTTTCCCTCTACCACCACCACCAAGTCGACTATTCAGCCCTACACCCTTGAGGGTATCTTGGCGCTTCCTCGCTCCGGCCCGATGACGAAGCAAGAAAGCATTATGACAAGCTTTTCCAAGCGGCACAACATCCTCATCCCCCTCATCTCCTCTTCTTACAACCCCCTTGGCTTTTCCTCGAGTATACAATGGACCCCTGGTGACTGATCTTCCGATATCAGGTCGATGGATACGTGGTTGTGATAGCCTCGACTCAGCAGTAGGCATGGGTACGTCCACCCCCTCGTCGAATCGCCTGAGGAGGTTGGTGGCGTTGGACGGCATGACCTGCTCGCGAGCAGGTAATGGGTGTGGCCAGCTTATGTTGCCCCACAATTGGGTTTCGGTGGTTCTAGGATCGATGGACATCGGTTGAGGGGAGAACGAGGATTCTCTGGCTGGCGCGACGTTCTGTTGCATTTGTTGGTTAGCGCCAGGTTGAGAAGCGAAACCTGATGTTGTGGGCGAGGAGAAGACTTCCGAAGGCCGAAGCAGAGGGGCAAATGGCGCAAAGGCGAATGCGTCGAGGCCGAACATGGATTGTTGAGGAATTGAAGGTCCGGCTGCGCCCGAGCCCATCATCGCTGCATTCGAGGTTTGAGTTAAGGCGAACCCTTGAACAGTCGCTTGTCTCTGCGGTTGCGCTGGACCAATGGACTGCTGAGGTAGGCTCGTGGAAGCTGGCGGGGCCAGATAATCCCTCTGCATGGGTGTGATCGACCTATCTCTGTGGTGTTGACATTCCTTCGCCCTTTCCCGCTCACGCTTGACTTTCATGCGATTGACGCGACTCCTGACGATCTGTCTCACAGTCCGAACACTGCCAGCTTCAGACATGTATCCTCCCAATCCTCCCAATTCCCCCACACGACCATCCCCATCACCGATAGAAGACTGGGATGGAGGTGCTCGGGGTCGAGGTATGTATGTGAAGGGCGCTTGGTTTGTCTGGCCAAGAAAAAGTGGTTTGGAGTTGGGGCTAGGCTGCGGCCTGGGACTAGATTTGTCGGGGGAATGTGAGGCTTTCTTGACTCGTTTGGCTTGACGCGATGCTGATGCTGAGGGAGTAATCAGACTCTGCGACTGTGGGATTTAGTCAGAACATAGATCAGCTTCAGAGGTGTCGTGAACCTCGCGCACAGTACGATTAGCGTCACTCACAGCTGGAGACTCTCTCATATGGCCCTCTTCATCAGCCTGATCGGCATCCGTCCCATCGGACCAGAAACTTGACATGGCATCCGACACGATATCCCAAGCGGGCGTCTTCGGTTTCAGCGGCTGGAAATTCTTGAGTCCCGACCTGTATATTGCTCTCGGCGTATCTTCTCGAGCTCGTTCGTTCTCGCTGTCTTGGATCGATATAGAGTCGGAGTGATCATCGTCATCGATTGGCTCAGCCCCGGGTATCGGCGTATCGCTCCTGCACTCCGCGTTGTCGTCGTAATCTTGGGCTTTGTGGATGCTCGGTGCAGGGTACGTTGGTATAGGTCCAGTCGGTGTTTTGAGTGAAGGGTCGGATGGTGGAGAGTCGAATGAGCCTCGTTCGAAGGAAGAGACGAAAGCGTATATCAACAGGTTGTTCTCGTCCATGTTGGAGTCCTAATAATTCACTCAAATATCAGTTCCTCGTCCAGACGACCGGCGATGATGGCACAACACATTGAAGATGGACTCACCTCTTCATTCTCGCCACCTTCACCTGAAGAGATCTTGCCCACCTGACTCGTTAACCCCAAGAAATTCGTACCGAGTGAACTACCTTCATTCTCCATTCCCAACAACGACATCATCTCATACTCACTAGACTCCTCAGGTTTCCCCTTCCTCAACTTGAGCAGCCGAAGTCTCTTGACCCTCTTTCGTTTCTCCTCTCTTTCTTCCTTAATGGCGGACGGATATGGAACTGCTGGAATAGCAGGTGATATTGCCCTCCAGTCATTCTTGAACGTAGGGAAGTCGGCGACAGAAGCTGGGATTTGTGGAGTCGGTTTCGGCATTTGATTTGACAATGGAGGTGGGACTGAAGCGGGAGCGGGCGGGTACGGAGATCTATGAGCCGAGGGAGCCAGTGGTTCGCGAGTGACGATGAAGGGGAGTGGGTATGGCGCATGAAGTACGGCTCGAGCGGGTCGATGATCTTCTGGTGCTGCTTTCGGCATGTTGACGGTGAGGATGACGGTGTATCTACCGTTCAAGAAAAGGTGTTATCAGAAGCGAGCAAAATCTGTTGAAATTTGATATGCTGGAGATGTATCGGCACGGATAACAGCTTGTATTGGCCCTTGCGATGCAGTAAACAGCTGGGAATGAAGAGCAAAATAAGATAGTCTGTCGGTCAGACAAGCCAGTGCAGTGGAGCTTTTCAGTAGTTTGAAACAGCCTCGGTGAGCCCGCATCTGATTATTCATCCGCCGTACAGACATTGTCAATCGCAGTCGATCCAGTCAACCGTAGACGTCGATGGGGAAGAGAAGGGTACAGTGAAACGGACTCTTGACGAGCGAGTGAAGTGGAACGTGGCTTTGTATGTACTGGTGAGGGTGATCATTCTGCTTATGAGCCTGAACAAAACGATGATTCATGAGGTACAGCGTATTTGACACAGCGACAAGAGGGGGGTACATGTATCGAAACACACATACCCATACAGCTTGATCGCCGTTGGTGAGTGTGATGATGATGATGATGATGATGACGATGATGGGTAATCCTTGTTTAGTATCGGTACCTATCCTTATCAAAGTAAAATGTGAACTGCTAGTGGAGAATCCGGGCCAGAGAGGCGTGCGTGATGTTGAAGAAGCATGAGAAGCATGTTTTGATCAGCTTTTTGGCTTTCTTTTTCTTTCAGTATGCGCTGTCGGGTCAGGTCGGATGATGCCGGTTACGATGACAGTGGAGAAGCGATTATCGACTTTGATGGATTGGTACTTTAGCTACCTTAGCGTGCTCTGTTTGCTTCTGTTTCTGAGCGGCTTGTCAGTTCGCTCGTACCGGTTCAGTGCCCTGCTTCTGCATAAGCATACGCATATGCATGGAATGCGCGGAGAGAATGGGAGATGGATAACATGATGAACCGATACCGAGGCTTTTGATCGCGTTTTACCGGTTGCGCTGCCTTGCCTTGGTGATAGCATGATTAAGAGAATACGATACGTCAAATTGAAGTGCGAAGGGTGACTAGTATTCAGCTTGAGAGGGAGCAATGTAATAACATGATATGCTTGTTATCCGTTTGTTTGTGAGTGAGTGAGACGGGAGAGGGAAGACACACAGATCTGAGTGGTACTACTAGTACGAGTACGAGTACTGCAGTAATAACCTTATCACCCTTAGGCCAAGTTAGGCGCACGAGACTGCTAACTGCTTTGCGGTCACCTGTTGCTCGGCTGGGTCGGCTAAATGCTAAATAACCGAAGGTTTGCGCGGTTCTGGGTCAGACATCAACTGACAAGCTGTAGTAGTGAGGTACGTCTGCTTCTCGCTGCTTCTCCTCAGCGACTTTGAAGGAGTAACACACGATCCGAGCAGAACAACGCATCGAGGCTTGTCAGATGAACAGGAGCTCGTTCATTATCATTCCGCCTGCAGCTGAAGTCCCTGGGCAAGAGCTAGAAAGTGGTGTTGGCTTCGGGTCGGCTGAGACCGATAACCTACCCTGAACTCTTATCTCTTCGAGGGACAGGAAAGATAAGCGTTGTAAGGATTCGTGCTGCAACTAGCTACCTGGAGACCTTTCCCCGTTCGCGCTCCGTAATGTTCGCAAACTACAAGCGGCATGATCGCTTCTCTTAGTAAGTCGATCTCTGTGACCGGATCGAGTCAGACTACCACATGTTTTGCGCCGAGGGCAGACGGTTCAAGATACGCCACTGTTCTGTTTAAGGCCTTTTGTACACTTGGCTGTATTGGTTCTTATCTCTGCCCAAACTAATTTGCCCATGCGATACCTGTACATGAACATGAGACTAGGCGTTTGTGAGGTACGGGGGTCCTCATTTATGAAGAGTCTATCCCTAGGATAAACCGGTGCCTATCCGAGTTATTTGCTCGAGAACCCCTTGTAATAACCTGTACGGTATTCTACCATATCTCGGGTAAACTTCCATAGGAATGGGCACCAGCATTGATGGGCTGGAAGTGATAGATAAGAAGAAATGAAAAGCTTGGCAGGTGCTATATATCATCCCAATCGGGCGATATGGATGGCTTAACAAACTAGCTGAGAAGTAAAATTACCGTATCGACGCCGATTCCTTCTTAACAGCCCCCAACGGTGCACATACAGTTAGCCTATGAAGCGTGGTCCTGCGTCCATTGCGCTACAGGTGGATAAATTGATAAAGCATAGGGAAGACGGGACGGGAGAAATCGTGGCGTGAGACTTTGAGCAGCGCTGAGAGGCAACAGTCAGTCCCCTAATTATGAAGTGTCGCTAGGCCGGCCCCAAGGCTCATCAACATACCTAGTACTGACTCACACAACGCCATCTTTTGCTTCAGTACATCCGACATCTCCTGGATGGGTGGAGTAGCCGAGTCTAGGTATAGACACCAGATAAGGCGAGTACCCCGAATTTTCGATTGCAGCTGCTAGCTAGTATGATAACGCTCTCAGCCTTTCATCCCCTCTCGAGGGTTTCCGTTCCCCTTTCCCGGTGAGCTGGTTGCTCAGCCAGCCCGGGGAGCCGAGAAAACAATGATTTAGGAGCAATGACTGAAGTTCAAGGTGTTCGGAGTCAGGAGTCATCGAGTTCGGTTATCCGGCTTGATCTAGTGCAATGAATGACCAAGTGGTCCGTGCGGTTGAACGATCAACCGAAAGTGATTGTGGTATTGGACGCCCAAATTTAGCCCTGATTGGTGATGGGAACTGAGTATTTTGATGGCAAGTGGGGAATGTAATTGAGACACGGCGAGGAATGATCAGCCTGCAATATAGTACAGCTTCTGCATTGGTTTAGTCAACCTGTGCACGGATCCCCCGATGCATCGAGGCCGATCAAACAGGTATATAAGCAGTGCACGATCAGGTTGAGCCATTTCCTTTTCTCTTCTTCTTCTCTTTCTTTTTCTCCACAATCAATTCCCATTCTTTCGCATTTCCCCTCTTATACGCGCTTTCCAACTCTCAAACCCCCTCTTCTCCCCTCCTCGCACCCCCCTTTCCCTCCCGTCTCCTGTAGTCCCTCTCGTCATCATGAGGGTCTACACCTCTCTCACTCTCCTTACCCTTCTGGGGGTATCTACCGCCGTGCCTCAGCCTAAGCTCCCTTCAGTCCGTAAACCAGGATGGCGACCCAACACTCGACGACAAGAGTCTCCCACCGATTCCACCGATGCTTGGGCCTCTCCTCCATCTACTGAAGCAGACAAATCGAACATCTGGAAATCACTTTCCAACGACGAAGCTGCTGGCGTCATTGGCTTCCTTCACGATCGAACCGAGCTGAACCTCACTGCTGTCGATGACTCGGGACCATGGGATAACACTATCATGGTAGTCGACCTCCTTCCGCCCAACAAGACCGATGCTCTCGCTTATCTCGATAGCGATGGTGATGCCCCTCAACGATGGGCTATTGCAAGTCTTCTTATCGGTGCAACCGAGGAACCTTACGCTCAAGACTTGGTCGTTGGTCCCCTTCCCGTCTCGGGCGACACAGTCTACTTCCCATACACTTTCGGTACCCACGCGCCTGAGGCTAAGATCAGGGTGTATGACATGGACAGCTCCAAGAAGCTGCTCGTCGGCGCTGCTCTCTCCATCAAGGATATCATCAGTGATCTTACCAATGGTGCGCATCACTAGTTGAGCACGGCCGGTAAAGCAAAGTGAATTAGCTGATGATATCTGCTTCTTACAGTAACCATTGAGACCGACGAGGACTTTGAAGACAATTTCAGCCTATGGGGTATTGATCCTCTCTGGCACGAGGAGGATGAGAATGGAGAAAAGCGAGTTATCTATTGGGTGAGTAGCTGTTGGAATAGCGCCCGTGTGTGCACGAGAGGTTTGCAAACAGCTGACGGTCAATTGATTGTTCATAGGCCGGCACTTGGCGAAACAACCCCCGTGTGGAAGCCGACAACTCCGAAATCCTTTGGAACGCTGGCACCCTTCTTCCCCAAGGTATCTACTTCCAAGCCGATATCACCGGTCGGGACAAGTCGAAATGGTTCATCAAGGGTATCCTCTACGGTGACGAGTATTACAAGTCCACCGACGATTTCCGAGCCGCCTGGGAGAAGCCTGACTTTGTCAAGTATACCCCCAACCAGCCGGGGAACTGGCTTGGTACCGACATGACAGGTGAACCTCTTCCCCTCGAGACCAAGGCTCCTCCTATGGGTGTTCAGCCTGGTGGTCAGCGATTCAAGATCGACGAGGAGAACAAGTATATCGAATGGATGGACTTCTCTTTCTACCTGACGTAAGTGCATCCCTCCCCCGTGTGTACATGGAACCAGTAGTAGCGACTCTGCAAGCTCACCTGAAAACCTCTCGCCAGCTTCACTCGGGACACCGGCATGCGACTTTTCGACATTAAGTACAAGGGCGAGCGAGTCATTTACGAGCTCGGTCTCCAGGAAGCGACTGCCCACTATGCCGGCAATGACCCTGTCCAGAGTGGCACCTCGTACATGGACAGCTACTACGGCCTGGGAAGTCTTGGAGTCAACCAGGTACCTGGCTTCGATATGCCGGGTTACGCTTACTGTATGAACACCACCTTCCATGCAGCCGAGCTGTCCAAAGTGAGCTTCCTCTTCGTCTCGGTTTGTATGGGAGACAAGTAGCTGACCCATATTGGTCCCAGTCTCATCCATGCGGCATCTCCATCTTTGAATCTGACCAGGACCACCCCATCCAGCGACATTCCACTGACTACTACAACTCCGTCACCAAGAACATCGCCCTTACTGTGCGAGCTGTTTCGACAGTCGGAAATTACGACTACACTTTTGACTATAACCTATTCCTTGATGGATCCATAGAGACAGTCGTGCGGGCTTCAGGCTATATCCAGACCGCTTACTATGCGCAGAATGACGAATACGGCTATAAGATTCACGATGGGGTGGGTAAAAGTCTTACTGCTTTACTGTAAACCGAAAGGGCTCACCTGCTGTTTGTTCAGCTGTCCGGATCCATGCACGACCATGCTATGACCTTCAAGGCCGACTTTGACGTCCTCGGCACGAAGAACACGATGGTGAAGCATGTTATCGAGCCGGTCGAGATGAAGTACAAGTGGAGCAACCAAACCCGGAACACCATGCACATGGTGCGAAAGGAGATCACCAACGAGGATGACGGCAAGATGGTAAGTGTCCTCTGTTGCGTATGTGATTCTGGAATGCTGAGTGATCGTCATTAGAACTGGTCCGCCAATGGTCAAGAACAAGTCATCATCGTTAACAAGGACGAGACGAACAAGTACGGCGAGCCTCGTGGCTGGAAGATGATGCCTTCTCGTGGCGGTGCCGGTATGCACTTGACCATAACGAACTCAAGCAACTTGCTCAACTCAGCTGGTGAGCAACACAGCTGGGATTGGCCTGATCGACTGTAGCTGAATGTCTGTCACTTTTCCAGGCTTCGCAACCCATCAGTACTATGTGAGCAAGAGAAAGGATTCTGAGCTGAGGGCCGCCAGCGCTTGGAACGATTACGACACCGCCAACCCATTGGTGAGTGGCACATGCGTCAGCATGCAAGGTATTAGCTGGGAGCTCACCTGACTCGTGACGTTTAGGTCAACTTTGACAAGTTCTTCGATGGCGAGAGCATCGATCAAGAAGACATTGTCGTGTGGTACAACCTCGGCATGCACCACGTCCCTCACACCGGTGATCTGCCCAATACCGTCTCCACCACAGCTCAGGCAGGCATGTTCTTCACGCCTCACAACTACTTGCGCAGTGATCCATCCAGGCAGTCGACCCAGCAGATCAGGCTTGATATCGAGGACGACAAAGTAACAGGAGTGCACACTTTTGGAAGCGAGCCCGCTAGCGGCGAAGTCAATTTTGTGAGTGTCGAGCGGCTTCGGGGATGACAAGTGCGATATATCTGATGCATGACTACCTTCCCCTCCAGGCTCAAGTCGCTTGGGACCCGTGGACTTACTCTGGAGACATTGCCGTCCGAAAGTTCCCATATGACCGTAAGTCGAACTCGCTCGGTATCTGCTCTACTTTCCCAAGCTGATAGCGTCTTTGGTCCGTGTAGCTCAAAACCCCTTCGAGGACAGTAAGTGATAGGATAATTACTGCCTGCTGTCGGATATGCTCGTCGCTGATCTCCCTCTTTCCATAGCTGAATCGATCTAAGCGATGTCTATGCCTGAAATAAAGCGACGGAAGGAGATCAAGTAGAACGATTGGGGAAGTAAGGCAAGACGGCAAGTGGATTCCACGAAGGCATTTGTTTTGTGTGACCAGAATCGAAGGGACAATAGAAGGTGCACAAACAAGCCTGAGGGCGATTGGATAGAATAATATTATTGGATAGTAAAGGTATAATAATCATGCATGAAACAGGACAGGACCTCCTCACGGATCGTTTTCCTTTGGGTCATGAGTCTCGGCGTCGGCGTCGGCATTGGCGTCAGGATCAGAGTTGGCGGCTGAATCGGTGCACTCCGGCGGAAAGAGGCAGTATGTCGGTTTAGGCCGCCCACCGGTTCAGGCAAGAGCGATGGCCTGACGTCGCGATTGAAGATAACGAGGACGATGACCGTAAGGTTGATTACACTCCTTCACTACACTGTCTGTCACTTACTAATCACAAGTATCGACTTGCTATTCACTTTGGTCCCACGCAGCCTGAAGCAATAATGCTGATCTGCATACCACCCCACCTCCGAGATGAGGTCTGTTCGCCTCGCCATGATCTAGCGCTGGCGCCGAAGAGACGATCAATCGAGAAGTCCAGGTCGAGGATAGGTATCTGCGGTGAAGGTAGAGGTAGAGGAGGACAAAGGGGGTTCGCATTACTTCCCACTAAAAAACCCACGACCTCCAACCCGGAGACGGCGTATACAACTACCGCTGCTTCGAAGTATGGGGGCTCGCTGGATGAGAAGCGGGCTGCAGGGTATGGGATTGAGCTTTCACCTGATTATACGAGATCTGAGGGATTAAGCGAGAAACAACAGGTAAGTAAGCTCTCGTCTTTACCATGTTATATCACATTTGGCAAGCAGTGAGACCTGACCGCCGACTGTCTTCATCCCTGCTATAGAACGGATATCTCCCTCCGCCAGCTACTCAGCGGAACTCAACTTCCCAAGCTCGACGTCGAAAGCTCCTCTCCACTCGTTGTCGATGGCTAGCATGCCTATTCAGCCCTCTTCTCCTGATTCTGCACCTCTTCCACCCCACATTATCGCCCATATCTTCTCTCACCTCATGGACCGGCACCGGCATAAGCACCAGCACATCATCGCCTGCCCCCCTCGATGAAACATACGTAGAACACTGCCATGCTCTCCTCGGCGCTCCTCCCAATGGTACCTATACCACACGTTTACAAGCTATTGCCCAAGTGCTAGATGAGAGGTCGGTATATATAACTGAACCTGGGCCCAGCGCGGAATATTACCTCGGAGCATTCTCAAAGGAAGATTGGAATTTATCAGAGAGGCCATTCCTCATCGCTATCCCCGCTCCTTCCTCTTCCGCTGCCGCTGCTTCTGGCGCGGTTGAAGCTGGAGATGGGAATGGGGACGGAGGTGAGGACGTGATACTCCTGACCCCTGCATTCGAAGCACTTCGAGCGAGTCTCATTCCCCTTCCAGCCGAAATCAAATCAAGGGTACGCTGGGTCGAGTGGAGAGAAGATCAGTCCCCTTATGCTGTATTGGCAGACTACTTGACCTTGAAGGGTGTGGGAAGCTTCGTGTTGGATGATGGGGTCAGGCAGTCTATTGCGAGAGGTCTGGCTGGTATTTTGGATGAAGTTGCGGGTGATGTAGTGACTGAAGTGGGAAAGCTTAGGGAGAGAAAAAGTTCTTGGGAAATTGAGATGCTTCAATGTGCCAATACTGTGAGTATTTTAACGTCTCCGTTGTCTTCAAACCTTCACAATATATATCATGATCTTTGAATGCTGTATTGTAGTATTGGCGATTGAGCGTTGTCCTAATATATATGATATCTAACGTGATGCTGACTCGTTCGCTATCACGCCCAGTTCACACTTCATGCGATTCGTCAAACGAAAGATAGGATGCACATCGGTATCACCGAGTCTCAAACCGCCAAGATCTTAGAGGAAGAGATGGCTAAGACTGGCCTTGTGGGAGGAGAGGCATTGATCCTCTTTGGTGGTGAGTGGATCGTCTTCTCCGCTTACCACATATCCCGCGGCACCTGTACTTTCCAGCCTTACATGCTACTGCTGTCTTGGAACTTGGACTCCACAAGTCGCCGGCTACCCCCTCTACCTCAATGACTTAGTCAACCATCGCTTACAAACAGGTTACTGGACTGTCTCTTTTGGTTAGAGAACGCCGCATTACCCCATGGATCCGGTACCGATCGAAAGCTGGGCAAAAAGGATATGATTCTCATTGACGCTGGTGGGAAATGGGGTGGTTACGTCTCAGACATCACCAGAGTGAGTGAATGAGACCTGACTGCCTCAGTCGTCACATCCAGACTCACTCCAAAAGATACCGAAAAAAATACAATCGAGCTGATGTCCAAATGCTTCATACTGGTCGCATGAACGGCTTAGACATTCGCTCTGCCCTCATCTAAGATACCTCGATCCCACATCGATCTTTGGGAGGCTGTGCGAAAAGCTCAGATGGCACCATACACCCTTCTTCACTCTTCTACAAGTGGACCGACTCTCCTACAGTTTTCAGATCTGGATAAAGCTGCTCGCGCGATCGTTTCGCTATGGAAAGCCGGCATACCAGTATCTGAACCTACTCTGCCCGAAATCGTCCAAGCCAGTCTTCTTACCGAGGATGAACCCGACTTCTCTATCTTTACGCACAGATTAGGACATGGGATCGGCCTAGAAGGCCACGAGTCACCGTACCTCGTTCAAGGACCACAAGGGGCCCGAACACCTCAAGTGGGGAACGTATTTAGTCTCGAGCCGGGAGTGTATCTTCCCGCAGATGGGCCAGAAGTGAATGGATTGAAAGGGATCGGAGTGAGGTTGGAGGATTGTTTTGTCATTACGGGCCAGGAGGAGAATGGAGCTTGGAAGGGCGAGTGGCTCAGCGGACCTGTGGAGAAATGGGGTGATATTTGAGTTTTTTTTTAATAAAAAAAGATTGGATAGCGGAGCGGACAGTCATTAGTATCAAGTATAGCATCAGTTCATAGAATCTAGATGTAATGTCGTGTATGTCAGAATGGACTTGCTGCAGACCATCATCGAGCTCGCATCTCGCATGTCAAATACAATTTTTGGCTCTGGGCAGGCCCCCTCATGAGCAGAGGAGTTCTGGGTCGAATGCAGCAGGATCGGCTTGGCCCGAGCTTGATTCAGCGCTCGTAACTCTCGATCGCCCTAAAGCAAGCACCCATTTAAATAACTGGAACAACTGGGTGCTATAATAACCGAATCTGAAGCCTCTTTCTTGTATGCACAAAAATATTGAGCCTTCTTCAGGTCAGAACCAGCATGCATGCAAGTGAGGAAGAAGGAGATCTATAATGCTGCCATATACTGTATACCTCATATCCTGAGACCTAGACTTGAGATGGTGGATGATGTTTTCTGCTTCTTCTCTAAGTTGACCCGCCATATCCCCAACTCTGGCTGCTGCCTTGGCCTTGGAAGTGATGATTCTGATTCTGATTTTGACCTTGATGTCCATGTCCATGTCCATGTCCATGTCCATGTCCATGTCCATGTCCATGATTATGATCGTGGCCATGGCCTTGACCATGATTTTGACCGTGACTGTGACTATGACCGTGGCCGTGGCCGTGTTGAGGTTGATGCTGATCATCCTGGATACCCTCGAACAGTCCTGACCAGTCGCTCATCCCATTTCCACCGGCGCCACCCTGCGGCATGTTTCCTCCTTGTTGCATGGACCACATGTCCTGATTATGCTGTGTTTGACCGGTTTGCCGTTGTGATTGTTGTTGGTGTTGTCCAAGTTGTTGAGGTTGCGATTGTGTTTGGTCCCAATTTTGTGCTGGGACATCGGCAGGACCTGCTCCAGCGGGATACGCTGAGAAGTCAAAGATGGGGTTGGAGCTTTCGTTCATGAACGCTGGAGTCTGGACGTCCGAGTTCAGGCCAAAGGTGGACATGATACTACAGCAGATGAGAATCAGGTGTGTTAGCTTGATACATGGACGATCACGAATTATGACATCATGTAGAGCCTCTTTCACGGGACTCGAAGTACAGGGTAGCTTGCAACACCCACGAGAAAAAGTCATCCTTGTATCCGCCTCCCATCTCGCCCAACAAGCTACTCCAGTCGTTCTCAGTAGTGACACCACCGCTCAATGACTCGAAACCCATGATGTTTGTTCCGGTCGGAGCGTCTGAGGCCATTTGTTGGGAGCTCTCGGCCATGCCTGGATTGGCAGGATTTGGCTGGTTGTAGAGTATGTGCGGGAATCCTGAGCTGTCCTGATTTTGATGAGCACTGCTGATGGGCGAAGAGCCGATGCCTTCCATCTGGCCAGATATGGGTAGGGGAGGATTAGCGGTCGATCCAATCGAGCCAGTCGTACCAGCACCGGAACTCAGGTCGAACAACCTGGCAATCATCTCTTCGGTCGATCCGGTAGGAATAGCAGATTGATGTACGGGAGAATCGGATTCTTTCTTGACTTCAAGCTTTTCGGTTTGACCCTGGATCCGTATTTGACTCTGTGGTGAATGGGCCTGCTCCCAAGCAGACACCAATTCGATGAACAGATGCTCATGCTTGCCTAAGCTAGGCACCGCATGTGCAAACTCGGTGAGTGACGCTTGACACTTCTTGATCGCTCGTTCGGCCCTGATTCGCTCATGCTCTGATAGCACAGATGGAAACGTGGTGATGATGTGCAGGACGGTGAGACCAGCCAGGAAGATTCGATAGAATCGCCAGGTGGAAAGCTTGGATTTGGGAACCGGAGGTCGAAGAATGAGAGACTGAGTCTGCCCGAGAGGTGTGGGTCGTTAGTATCAGTATTAATATAAATGGAAAAGCAAGCATCAACCCACCTCGCACAAGGTCGAAGCAGACTCTAGGCAGAGCGAGATGTATCGGCCGATCGCCTTTCGATTGGCGATTACAGGTCGCAAGAGCAGTTGGACACACTGACAAAACCCAACACAACGACGTGATAAGCATTTCACCGAGTCTCATCTCAATGCGATGATTAGAATACGCACATCATGGTACTCCAATTCCCAGTATTCTAGCGTCAACATTGGGATACCCTTCTGAGGGGTAGGATTGAGAGCTCTCCACAGGTTCAGCTTCTGGAGCAGTTGATCGACCTCGGGTATGTGATCGTCTTCGGGCAAGCTGGCTTCCCGTGTCCTGGGTCGAAGCGGTCTATCAATCCGGTAAATCGCATTGCTATCAGAACGAAACGTCAGCTTTTCTTTCTCTGATCAGAACTGCCAGCGCAGGCATCTTCAGACGTACGTGATTGATTGCTTGAGCTGACTCAACCGAATTTGATGGATAGGCGAAGTCATCTACGAAGGGCAGAGCCACCATCAGCGCATCCCTTAAGACCCGTTTGAAGGAGTGGGGCATGTCAGAACATACCGAAGTGATCCCTCCGTAACCCCCAGCATACTCTTCACCAGGTCTTCGTCCATCCATCAACTCCAGTTGCCTGTTCTGCATCGCTGCAAGAGCCTTGAGGTCGGCGAAATCGTAATTGACATTCAAGGGGAGTTCGACATCGATATCTCGGTCTTGGATACCTGTCGGTCTACCCAGCTGTGCCGACATCATCCTGAAACAGGACGTCAGCAAACCGAAAATCATTGCGGGATGGTTAAGATTCGGGTTGACTGGGGAAACCCGTACTCACCGGTCCAAGGTGTATACCGCCCAGAAGACCCTTTTCTTCATCTCATACCGCATCGGATCCTTCTCCCGTTCAGTCTTGGATCTCGTCCTTCTATGTAGACCCAACTCTACAGCTGTACGCATAGCCAGGCCACCGACTTGCCAGACTGAAACTTCGGCCGTGGGATGACGAAGACCGTAAATGATGAGCAGGACTAGTGTTTGGACAGTTGCGAGGGAGTGATGGTGTGTGAGCGTGGACAAACAAGCTACAGCTGCGTTGTAGTATACCTAGTCATGCAGGCAGTCAGCAACAGCGATGTAAAAGAATGCACGTCCACGGAGTATCGCAGAAACTCACCTCATGGGAAACGGCGCCTTCCAGCTTCTCTTCTTCAGACAGTTTCGCTCCGTAGCCATAACATAACCACAGGAAAAAGCTAGCCAAGCTTCTCCCTTCATCGGCCCCAGCTCCAACTCCCCAAAGCGGTCTCTCCTGCGTGATAGCGTGTCTGTTTTCGTGCCAGTTCCGCACCATACGCCAGTCGAAACATCCGTATCGCGCCTGGATGTGGTCGTAGACCAAATCCATGTAGTGCTGAGCCAACGCTGGCGAAGGTAAAGGAGGAGTAGGATGGTGCAAGGTGTACTCGAGGGCTTCTTGGACAGAAGCGAGTTCTGGAGGAGCAAGATATGAGAATCGGGATAAATGGGAGGGTTGTGATCGATCACGGGGTCGTCGCAGCGCACTAAGGGGATAAAGAGGTCCAGTTAGAACGTCATTCAATTTAAAGCTGTTGACACGGGTATCAGATGGGAGATTGGGGACTTACGTTGCACATACTCTAGCCCAATTGATACCTGAGCTAGGACCAACATACACTGGTTCCGCTCCGCCACCCAAACTGAGCATACCAATTCCAAATGTCAAATCTTCCTCATCGCCCTCTTCTCCATCTACAATGGCCTCGAGTCGGTCACTGCCTGTTGGCGTGCTGATTGTCGATTGAGCGTTGTTTTGCTCAATATTGACGCCTTGAGCCGCAGCACCAGCGTTAGAGGGGTACACTTGATTCAGCTTGTCTACGGCGGCTGATCGGGCTTCGGCAGGCATCTGTATGTGGTCCGAGGCGTAGTTCGAGGTGGGGTTCGCCTTGCGCAGTTCCATTTCGAGAGCGGCACATCGCGCTTCCAGCTGGGACACGTATCTGCGGAACAAGAGGGTCGTTCCAAAACACAGCTGGTCAGCATTTCTGAAACGCAGAGTAATAAAAGTCAAGAATTTGCAATTACATCACACTCGGGACGCTGACTCACTCCAACAAGAAGATCTCATTCGGCGTTCTTTCCAGATAAACGCATTCTTTCCTCGCGCTCAGACAGTTGGTACAAGTCGGTACGGGGCTACTTCCAGGAGGGGCGGGCACACATTTCGCCTTGCGTTCTTTACACCTCACACAGGCTATAGCACCTCGCTTCGGAGCGACAGATCGTTTCTTACTTGCTGCTGCGCCAGCGCCTGCTGAGGATGCTGCTGCTGAGGTCGAGGTGGCACCACCCCCGGAGCCGGTCGTGCGTGGTTCGGCTGGCATCGTGGGTGAATATCCGGATCAAGTCAAAGATTGAAGGAATGAAAGGACCGGTGTATGGAGGGTAGTGGGGTGTAATGAAGGAGGCCAAGCGGAGGACTATATATATCTGGAATATATGAGTCTAAGTATATCGGAGCTGTTTCGTGCGCTATATGCAGGATGGGCACATGACCAGACCAGACGAGGTGACCAGGCGGTTTGTGAAGATCTAGGGGAATGGTAAACAAGGAAGGAGGCACTGGGTGCGGTATAGGTCGCTTTGGAGATGTCAATTATCAAAGCGGCGGATGGCGGATGGCGGATGGCGTCGTGTGTAGACTCGATATTTGAAGCATATGCTGCTGCAAGGTAAGCCGACTTTTGCTTCGCTTTGCTTCGCTTTGCTTTGCTTTGCCTTGCCTTGCCTCGTTCCAAATGACCAATGATACTATTGTCCAACAAATTTCTGACGGCGATGCCGGTGGTTGTTGACTCCGTATGATGATTGATGATTGCTAATGACACAATATTTCATCGAATGGTCGCTTTCCTTTGACTATATGAATATCGCCTTTCTTTCTCTTCTCTGCTTTTCCAAGAATAGGTCGGTGGAAGGAAGGAAGGAATGCGTCGATAGATACGGCCGAGGTTTTATCGAGAGATTGATATAGGCCAACAGGATGAGCTGTAAGTTGAATGGATCGATCTAGATTTACGACGAGAACGAGAGCGAGTTCTGAAATGGCGGAAGTGATAACGATTCACAATGACTTTTGTGAGGAGTCGTTAGAAACTAAAGTTAGATCCGTCCGATTTGATCTCGTCTTTTTTCCCTCGTCTCGCCTATCTTTCGACAAAACCGCAGCAGGAAGGAGAAGTATGGTATGTCGTGATGAGCGGAGTGCGAATCACGAGTAAGATATTGTATCCAGCTTGAGATGAAGTCGACAGACAAGGTGAGATATGACAAATTGATAGCTAGGTTACTCGCCAGTGCTCCGTTTCCGGCTCGGGGGTTACAAAGTCAAGCGACAGTTAATATTCCACAGCCAAATTGAAAAATCGCTCTCTAGACCCGCTTACTGGAATAACAGGTGCATGTCCATCCCCTCCACTTGCCTAAAAGGGATATATTAAGTGTATTCGCATCTCTACTGCGCTGCTTTGTCGGCTTTGCCAGCCCCAAGCAAGAGCTATATATATAAGCGAAAGATGCTTAACGGCCAAAGAATGACGGCAAGTAGCTCTCCAAGTGCATATCTCCTGTTTTTCGTTTGCGCAAGTCGTTGATCGACCGATAAATGAAATTGCATTTGAGCAAAGACTCAAATCCCACACCGAGGCCTGAATGAGACTCTGCCTTCCCTGTAGCCGTAGACGAAGCTGTATCTGCATCCGTATCTGTATGACATGATGAAGCGATGTAGCGATTGTGGGATAAATCAAATCAAAATATGGTTGGAAGTGTTGTGACGGGACGGAACGAGGTTGGAATGAAATGAGATGATATGGTATATGAAAATGAATTGAAACTGAATGCGTTCTTCTTCACACGTCTTTTACAAGATGGCTTTTTGTGTCTATAATGCTCGATTCCTCCCCCGCGTGTTGTCCTACACAACGCTTGTCTCTCACCCGTTCTTGATCCAAACCTCTTAGGCGATACCGTTTGAGTAAGGTACCTCGTGGAAGAGATATGACTGTCCGTGATTGGCGTATTGTCAGCTTTCAGACGCTTTCGAGGGCACGCTATATTGCTCAGATACGTTACAAATTCAAATGAGGCTGGGGAACGTGCGAGCTCTTACTCACAACAGACTCTCCGAAATGACTCCTTCTAATGGTCTCCGCGAGGACATGCGATACGTCGATGACCTCAATTTTCTCGGTCTTCTCGCAATTTTCGCTCTGGGGGATCGTGTTGGTAATGACCAGCTTCTCCATTCCACTTTCGTTGATCACCTTGATGGCAGGACCACTCAAGATACCATGCGTAGCAAAAGCGTACACTTTCGTGGCGCCTGCATCGATGAGGTTTCTGGCGGCCAGACCGAGAGTACCGCAAGTGTCGGCCATATCATCCACCAGAATGGCTACTTTGCCAGCAACGGAGCCGACAAGTACCATCCGAGAGACTTCGTTGGCCTTCTTTCGCTCTTTGTGGAAGAGCGCAAAATCTACGTTGAGCCGGTCGGCAATCGACGTGGCTCTGCAGGAGCGATCAAGTCATATCGGCCTCAGTGTTCCAATCGCAATGCATACAGCCCGAATCAGAGTCAAAGTTGAACTCACCGCTTGGCACCACCAGCATCGGGCGACACAATCACACAGTTCTTCACGTCGATGTGATCCCGCATATATTGGATCATAGAAGGCTCAGCGTAAAGCTATGAGGGCAAAATCATGTCAGTAGCTGTCTTCATGTGGCTAGTTATTCGGGCTCTGCAGCAACTCACGCTGGTGGATCAGGAGAAAGCGGTTGGAAGGAGCAGGAGGAGAGGAGAGGACAGACATAAATGTCAGTCGTGCCCTATCGCGCCCGGTGATGCAAATCAAGCTCACTTGTCTACAGGGACATCGAAGAAACCTTGAATCTGCGAAGCGTGGAGGTCCATCGTCTAGATCACCAGGAGAGGTCAGCATTGTCCTTTCCCAGTCGCTGTGGGCTACCCTGTTTTGCTCGAAGTCAGACTCACAATGACATGGTCACAGCCGGCCTCTCTCAGCATGTTGGCGACGAGCTTGGCTGTGATGGGCGCTCGGGACTTATCCTTCTTGTCCTGTCGAGCGTAGGGGAAGTGGGGGATGATGGCGGTAATTCGCTTGGCGGAGGCGATCTGAGTAGGAACATGAGTACCGCGTCAGTCTCTTACTGAAACATGTCCGTTCCAGATACCTGAAAGTACCGTGTACTGAGGCAGGTACCGGCTAACACGACATGAAGCAATATTCATGAGGAACATGAAGCTCACCTTGCAAGCGTGAATCATAATACACAGCTCTAGCAGATGAGTGTTGACTTCTCCGGCACCCTGGATCCCATAGAAGAGTCATCAGCATCAGCGCTCCGTCCGTCCTGATATTGGCGATGACAACGTCTAACTCACGGTGTTGAGAATGTAAACGTCATAGTCTCGGACACTCTCGGTGATGGTGACTTTAGTCTCGCCCGAAGGAGGTTGATGAACGTTGGCTCGAGCAAGAGGGATTCTTAGCCTGCGAAATCAGAATAATCACGCGTTAGCCAAGACCACTGTAACCGCTTGAGTACATCGTTCTTTTGGCTCTTCCTTTTCCGTAGGCGACGACAGAGTTGGGAAGTCTGCTTACCTCTTGGCAATCAGAGCAGCGAGCTCAGGGTGGGAAGAGCCTGCAATTACAGCATAGAATAAGAGCCAGCACCAAGCAGGTGAGCAGGTGAATCAGCTTTGGAACCGGCAAGTTATGCCTCTACATTCCGACATGACGCCAGAAGCCCTCTCCGCTTGGATTGACCCGGCTGTGTCCACGTAAAATAAAGCGTGGACTCACCCGTGAAGAGCTTGATGGTGGAGTATGCAGCGGAAGCCATTGTACGAGGTTGATGTCTTGGGGATGAGGGGGAGTTACAAGCTCTAGAAGTATTTTTGTTGGTTTTGGTGTTCAAGCTTGACAAGGAGAAGAGTTTCGCGTTACTGGACCAGTTGCGGAATTGGCAGAGGAGCAAGGATGTCTGGTATCTCGGATGACGTTGTTCGGGAGTAAGTTAAATGTAATCGTCGGAAGAGAAGAGGCTATATCATCGCTTGGATGCTGGATGTTGAGGCTCGACAAAGATGTTTTGCTCTGAGGACGACAAGCTGGGAAGATAGGTAGACGGGTGACGGTTTCTTCAATGGATTGACCTAGATTCAAAAGTCCGGCTTTCGAGTGGACCTTGTCTATCTCGTTCTTGGCTCGTCGTTATGCGTGCGCTGACAAATGACAGAGGAGGGGGCGCAGTGTGGTCGTTTCTGGCTGGTGGATAAAGTGTAGAGCTCTGAGCTCTGTGAGCTGGCTGACTATGATGGTGTGGTACAAGTTTGCTATAAACGATAACAAGGTACTTTTCATAAGGTTGCTCAAATCTAGCATCCATCAATGCATCCATCCATCCACCGAGAGCTGTCAAACGTTTAGGAAGCTTGGTGCTGGTGCAGTAATCCACCATAGAGAGAGAGCGGGGTTGTCAGGGCATGGCCAACCAAAAATCTTGAAATGCTGTATGCCACTGCTAACCTTAGGGATTGCCTATGCTTGGCTGTCGGGGTAGCAAGAAAAGCGGAGCTAACCGCCTATGACTGCCTAGCGTACCAAGGGATCAGATGCAAGTGCCACCGAAGAGCAATGGAGGGCGGGCCGATAACTCCGATGACGAGCTGCTTTTACAGTCAAGAAGCTAAGAGAGGGGTTGTCGTTGGTGGTGTGGCAATCTTTTTTACCTTCGAGATACTGATGGAATACGATGAGCTCCAGCCAGTCCAGCAGACTAGCAGTCTAGGAAGATCGCAAGAGTTGCATGATCAAAATAACGTTGGTCACGGTGAATGTGACGTGAGGTGGACAAGCGATGAAGAACGGCTTATATCAGGCCGGAGCTAGAGCGAGCGAAATCTTCCTCTTGACTGATATTGCTCCCTGTCAGGCCTCTTGGTTATACATGGTCTTTATCCCTGCCAAAGGACTCCCTGCGCGCACGTTGGAAATTATTCGCGAACGACAGATAACAATCAATGTCGATCAACTTGTAGATAAGAAAATAAACGTTTGATAATGAAGCCCTTTTAATTTTGAATGGCATCATCTGAGCATATGCCTTGATGTACAAATCCCTCAACTCAAAGCAAGTGGGCTCTCAAGATCGACCAGCTCCGATGAGGGCGGATAAGAAACTATTCTTCTAGACTAAGAATTCTGATCAGGACCGGCTTTACCATGGGCTTCTGCTTCATTGTGATGCCGATACAGTGGTTCTGTCAAAATGAAGCGATTCGATTCAGCAAGAGTCTGATGGGCTTCTTGCATTGTATCATCGGAAATGTATCTCGTACGAGTACCGTTCTCATAAGCGGGGGGTTCATACACGAAGAGCCATACACAGGAAGACAGGGAATCAATCGTGGAAGCAGATGGGATGCATCCAAGACTTGCTACTTAGCTCTAGCCGATTTGACCTTTTCGTCTTATGCAAGATTAGTGGTGCACAGGTATCAGCGAGGCTCCCTGCCCTGTCTTCGTGATTCGTGTCCTTGTCCGAACAGTAGTGTCATATGCATGACGCTATACAATCCATATATCGTCCGATGTGTCTGACCTCCAGTACGATTCGGGCTTTATTCGTGACTCGGCCTGTAAATTACTGTTGTACGCAGAAATCGTACCAGTATCGCCCGCCGATAAGCATCTAGTCACGTAAGCATCCGCCGATAACAACTCATGGTTGTTGGTTGACTGACTTGATTGCTCCGAATCAGAGTCAAGATTTCAGAAGCAGAGGGCAAAGTCAGGTACGGATGCCAATCGGCCAAATACGTGTAAGTTACAGCACTAGTTTGCTCGTATCGGACCAAGTTGAGGTATTTTGATCTGCATTGCGTTCCAGCCCTTGTGGCTGAATGATACGAGTACCGATTTTTGAGTCCGAAGGTAGGTATGGCTTGGTTAGCCGCGACGAAGCGGAGAAGTCACAAGGGCTTTTCATGTGTAAGTGTAAGAAGCACGGAAGTAAGGAATACGGGATGCATCCCAGATAGGGCGAGGGTGAGAATGAGGCGACTTGGTACAGACAACGGCGACGGCGTTGTCGCCGCCGGCTGAATTTCAATCATTCTCGTTCGGCGCTTAGAAAAGAAGCACTGGTTGGTGTTACCTGATGATGGATGGGCTGGCTGGCTCCGAGTCATTCCGAAGACTGCACTGTGTACTGATGTACCAGAGATCCGCAGTTCGCCAAGAGGTGCATCAGTGTATGCTCACAAGATCAGAATATTGTGTTTTGATGCGATCACACTGCGTGTGTGGTTCCAACGACTGTAATGGCGAGGTTGGCGAGATGCCGTTCTCTTACTACGAACTCAAGCCCGAGCCGACAGGACGCAGACAAGACAAGTTAAGGCTTCATGGCTTCTGTAGTGACTGATGCTACTTCCATATGGGTTTGGAAGTGAGTATCCTCGAAACCAGCAAATAGTATAAGGAGGTCTCAAGCCCAAGCCGAAGGGATGTTGAGGGGATCTGACGTTGCAGTTCGGTTACCGAAGTCAGCATGACTGCATGCATATGCATATAATTCTCACGGCATGCTTCGACCTCATGTTCTCGTTTTCCGCATTTTTGGCGTTGTTTCCCAGGTACCAGGGACCACGTCATTGATCGGGGGAAATTTCACCCTCGGCCGGCGGCGGGTTGAGGACGAGAGCGAGTCAAAGTGAAAAATAAAAATAAAAATGAATAAATCACAAAGTGGAGGTAGTCCAGTGGGGGTTTCTTCCCAGCCCATGCATGGCCTGCCAACCGAAAAGAGGAATGTCAGCCATCAGCTATGCCAAAAGGGATAGGTATGCCCGAAGACAATCCTCTCGCAACTACACTACCATTGAATTATCAACCTGCGCTGGTGCAATTCCCGAGCTTAGCTAAATCTGACTACGTGATCCCATCGGTGTGAATGGTCTGGTCTCGTCTCGTTTCGTCTCGGATCGCAAAACAAGCGACAAGCGAGTCGACAACACATCAACTCATACGCCATCGACTATGCCCGTCTGTGCGCGCTAAGCGTTCTTGTCGAGAAACTCGAGAACATTATAGAAATCCCTTCTCAATTCAGGTAGGTAAAGGGAATTGGCCCAGACTTCCTTTCCGTCTTCTTGGCTGTAGTGCTACGGTGCTAAAATGCGGGTCACCCATTCTATTATGTATTTCAACGTCGAAAACGGAGCTAAGCGGATCCGAGAGTATCTCTCATACATACACCGCACCAAGTGATACCTGTACAAGTACTGTAGCCATCCTGAAGGGCATGGGAGGAAGGCTGACGAAGGTACCGATGGGACCGGGTACTCAAATGTTGCTGTTGGGAGACTAACGTCGTGTTTCCGGCGATTTATGTGCGAGGGTAACAGTGACTAGTCGATCAGAACTGCAACTCCCTTAGTAAGCGACGTGATCATCAGCATCATCATCACCACCAAGAACAATAAGACCCACTCATGCAAAGCTAAAGCCAAAGCCAAATCCCGTTTGAGTCCGTAACATCCGTGGTCCTTCTTGTGATGCATCCATCCTTTATACAACAACAAACATCAACAGTCAGCCGCCTCCCAACGTCATCTTTTCTACTTCCCCCTTTGATCCCATACATATTGATATATCGTCCATACCACCTTACAACACATATAACATCTATCGTTGCTGCCCAAGGCATTCATTCATCACCAATCACTAGAACCTCATCTCACGCTATCTTTGCTATAATCCAAGTTGAGCCGGCCTTCTGCGAAAACGGCAAAAATGGTGACGACAATCCGGCGTCGGACATTACCCGTCACGACTTTCCTGATTTCCACGGTCCTCCTTTCTATCGTTCTTCCTGCTCTTGCTGCTACTCCTCAGTCTACATCGCATCGACTGATCAGCAGACATGAAGACGGAGACGGTAGTCATGAGTTCGAGCATGAGCTGATGCAGGAGATGAACAAGCATGGGTCTCACAACCTGGAAGATGAATCAATCGTAAATCCAGAGCACACGCATCCTTCGGTGGCAATTGCCGCCGGAGACGTCGATGTTCATAACAACGGCGGAGATATGCAGATGGGCGCTTCCTCGACCATCGCCTTCGCGTCTGCAGCCTCCTCATCAGCGGTATCAACGGATCAATCCTCGGCGCACGAGCATGCACACGGCAAGCCTCCAGGAGGTCACGACCATGGTACTCATACAGCTGCCAAGACGGAGCTGGATGACGAGAACATCCACTACTGGCACCATTTCCCACCGAGCTACCTCGCCGCTGACTTCAAGTTGAACAACGATTCTGCTATCTTTGGCGAGGAGTTTGACGAGAGCTGGAACCCAGAGGAGATGGAGTCCCATAAGGGTTTGATGGCGGTACATGTCCTAACTTACTACGGCGCTTATTTCGGCTTGCTTCCTCTATGTGAGTCCTGTCGTGTCGAGGGATTTTGAGACACAAGGATTGAAGCAACGCATACTGTACTGTACTCAAGACAGCAGTCGGAAGATTGCAGCTGACGTTCAACCTTGTCACTCCAGCCCTCGCGCTTAGAGCTGCCGATCACCCATCTCACTACATTGCCAACGCTGTCTTCCTGGCTGTCGCTATCTTTGGTTGGTTAGCAGGAAAAGCTTACAAAGCTGCTCACGAGAACCGGTATGTCGACGACGCAGATCAGGGATACGTACTGGATACAGGTCACTCACTCTTCATATGCAGATACGAGGGTGCCGTTCATGAACCTCTTTCCAACATCCTCCTTATGGTCTCTGTCGCTCTTACAGCCCTTGACTCAATCGAAATCATCAAGCGAGCCATCACGTACTACACGACGCACGATCACTCATGGTCTGGCTTCGTCCGTGAAGTCCTCCAGAGCCACAAACCTGACAATGAATGGCCCGCCAGTAGATATGAGATGGTCGGATTGGTAGACCACGAGGAGGAAGAGGCAGGACATCAAGTCGTCTTTGCCGTGGGCGACGATGACGAGATTGATCATCTGCATGAAGAACCGGAGCAAACGCAACTTCACAGGACCTTATCAAAGAGTTCTCGACCTCAGCGTCCCTCACTTCTCATTAGACAATGGACTCCTCCATCTCGTGCATCCACGGGCTCCGAAGGTACTTTGCAAGACACTCCCGCCACCTCATCCTCTTCCAACAGTATCACTCGAAAGCAGCTCGCGCACGCTACAGCCGGAGCGTATGACGCACACGATCACTTGGAGCATGAAGATGAGCAAGAGCATGAGCAAGAGCATGAGCAAGAGCATGAGCAAGAGCATGAGCATGAGCATGAGCAAGAACATGGTCAGCCTATTTGGTCGAGAAAGAAGAGTGCTGGTCTTACCAGGGCCACCGAGATTATTCTGACCTGGATCAGAAGAGCTCAGGTGGTCGTGGCCTATGTTGTCTTCCTCACCGAGTTCACCGAGTACACCGTACGTTATCTTCGCTCACTTGCGTTCAATCTACTCATATCCTTCGGGTCCTGTTGCTGACATGCTTCTCATAGGGCATGTGCCGAGCTGGTTTGATCAATTCATGCGCCGCACACTACATCAAGGGCAGCATCTTCTTCTGGTGTGTGGCGATGAATGACGAACAGGAGCCCCTCAGTCATCAATCACGACTTTCGCTAACTCTGTACCACGTAGGTACGGTGTTCTCACATTCGCCCGATATCTTGGAGCCTACGCCGACCTTGGATGGGCGTGGAATAAGCGACCGGGTGGTGTGGGTGTATCAGCCGAAATGGTCGAGTGCTCCGTTATCTTCTTCTACGGTATCACCAATACCTGGATGGAGAGATTCGGTTCCGCGCCCGGTGACCCTTACACCGTCAAGCAAGTACAGCACATCTCCATCGCTATCATGTGAGTCGACACATGCCTATCCCACGTTCCTCTAGCTCAGGTCCTTTCTGGGGGCACAGGCGTTGGGAGACTTCCTGCTGACTGAGATCAATTTGCATTTCCAGGTTCTGGTTCGCGGGTCTGTCAGGCATCCTCCTCGAGTCTCGATGGGTCAGAATGGTCATGGGATCCTTCATCTCTGCTGGAAGGAGGGACGTGCATGAGCCGCCTACTTACGCTTTCAGCTACAACCCTCTCCCAGCTTTGGTCATCGGTGTGGTGAGTTTTCTCGGTTCTCAGCGGAGTTTCGGCAAGATTGCTCTAGTACGAATGACTGACATCATGTATTTTCTTCTGCTTGCTGCTATTCTAGACCGGTCTTGCCATGGCTGCCCACCACCAGGAATACGTCTTCCAAGTCTCTATCCACTCTCTATGGGGTATCCTCCTTGCCGGTGGATCACTCTTCCGATTCCTAACCTATTTCTTCCTCTTCCTCCGACCACCTGTCGAATCAACTCTGCCCTCTCGACCCCCTACCGAAGTTCTCACGGCTTTCGGATACGCCGCGGGAGGTATCGTGTTCATGCTTTCCAACGAGGAGATCGCTTGGGCAGCCATGCGAGCAGGTTGGGACGATATGATGGCCTTCCTCAACTTTACCGTCGCCCTCACATGTCTCATCTTCTGCTGGAGCGTGACTGTCATGGCTATCAAAGGATGGGCCGGGCTCAGGATGACCAGAACAAAGGTCACGGCTGGGATCGAGTAAGGAATGGTCTGAACATCACGCATAGAAGTGACTGATGACTACTCCGGCCTGGGATCTCCTCTTACACTATTTTATTAATAATCTTACGCTACTAGCGGCTCATAAATAATGGCAGATTTCGTTTCCCACAACTTACGTGATATCTCATAATGCTACTCAGAACTTCCCCTTTCTCAACTTCACCTTATAATGAGCCCTGTGGGTAGTATAGTAGGGCAGAAATGAGGCTCCGATTAATACTGTTTCTATAGAACTTAAGATGCGATTTTAATGCAGCAGTGCACTGACGGCGGGCAACAGCCAACAGCAGCAGCAGGCGGTGCGATCATGGCGGTGATCGCCGTTTATATGCTTGGTTCAGAGAAATTCCACAGCTACGTACGTAGCAAATAACAACAACAAATACAATTCTCCACCATACAACCAACCACCTGTAAGGTATACGCAGCAGCGTATGTATCGTATGCCTTCGATAAGCGAACGAGATTAGCTTTTAAGTCCGGGTGGAATCTCCTTTCTTTCTTCTCCACTTGTCCACTTGCCCTCTTCTATATATCCCCATCGGTCTCCGGAAACGCAACCACTCAACAGTTGAGTTCAAGTCGACTATTTACTACATTCCGAGCGGAAACGTCAAATTAGGGAAAACCCTAACGGTTCAAGCAAGCGCAAGACATCATCCGTCTTAAGCAGAATAGGGTGATAGGTCCGGAATCACAGCTATTTCTTTCTTCCAATCTTCTGAATATTTGGAGTAATAAGCCATCACCATGGCGTGAGTAGCTTGCTTCTCATTCTGAATACGTGGAGCCTTTGCCTTTTTATCTGTGGATGCCATGCGGAACACAGCGGGAGATTCATAATAGCCATGAGCAACCAAGCAAAAACCCCTCCTATCCAGTTTTGAGACTTATTTACGATCATGCACGAGCACGAGAAAGTCTGCTTTTGACGGCCTTCTCCCGATTCTTGACGCACACAGTGTCTGAAAGCTGGATGGAAGACAGAGTAGACCTACGTTGTCACTATTGGGACTTTGTTTCAGGATGGGTTATTCACTGACACTGATAATTCTTGATTTTGCATTTCGCCTTCTATCTTGCACCGCTGTACATCGTACGCACGACACGACATTTCTCGACATTTCTCGATAAACAGATCAACGTGGGATATTGTTTCCTCGGTGCTGTTTTTGGCCATCTTCTTGGGAGTAGTCTGTAAGTACACGTCGATCTATCAGTCTGCCCCTCCCTTCAATCACATTCACAAACTCCAGAAAATGTTGTGCGAGACACCGCTGGCCATCATGCCACTGTCTATCCTATCATTCGTCAGATGCTTCATTGGTTCACTTCGTTCTGTCGGCTGCGGGAAAGACACGTATTATCACCCAAGGAGTCGTAGAAGGAGGACTGATGATGAACCTTCTCCATCCTTCTCTCTTGCTGTAGTCCTCGCTATCAAATTTTCCTCAGCACTCTCCTCCCAAGCCTCACAAACGACCTCATCTCTCCAATCACGCGGAATAAACTATACCGACGGCAAGCTTAGCGTATCTACCAACCGAGCCGCTCCTTCGCGAGATGAATATATCGCTTCTACCCAAGCGGCTTTCGAACGAGGTGGGAAAATGATGAAAGCGCATGCCAATGCCTTTTCGTTCGGTAAAGGTGAATCCCCCAAAAATGAAAGTCAGTCGCAGTCGCATTCGCAAGCGCAGGTTAAGGGTGCTACTAGTGTTGAAGTGACTCCGTGAGTGGCCAAAAAAGGTCTTTTCCTCTCTGTCCACACTCCCGTGGATCGATGGCACCCACCCAGGTTCAGAAGCTAGGCAGTTGGTCGGCGATCGTCAAGTGATCAATGATTGGTATCGAGGGCCTTTTGTGAAAGATTGGAACATCCAGGCGGCTAATCCTGTTCTTCCACTCCACCTCCCGCAGCGACAGGAAAGGCTTCCGACGAACCAAGAAGCTCGCATGATGCGTTCTGATCTTTAATGAAGTTTAAAAGTAGCGCATCAAATCGAATAGAATAACATCGTCCAGTGTCAGGCATGTATCTGCAGTTTGTAGATGCTGGTATTATCTACATACAACATGCTCATGCATTTGGCGTTCGCGTTCCAGCGACGGTGAACTTTGCTCGTTGCGCTATGTAAATTTGGTACATTTGTGCCGGGTTGGTCATTATTCACATGAAATATACAACTTGAAAGTCCCCTCCCAGCTCTGGATATCAATCACGAAGTCGTACTTGGTGATTCTTGGGTTACTCGTGTAAAATTTTTCACTTCGCCGTCCACGCCAGTCCAGTCCAGTCCAACTCGACCTGTTCTTGCATACTACTTCTTCTTCCTACCAGGTGCGACACTGGCTCCTATGTTCTTTGGAGCCACTTTACCAGCACCGCCTTTTCCTAGTCCCATCGTTGGCTGACAAACCGTGCAGTACCATTTACCCGTAGGCGGGTGCTGTAAACCCGTACATGTGATATGGAACCATTCAATCGGGCATTCGTCGTTCTGCGCAATACAACGGGTGCATGGGTAAACGTCTCTCAATGAACATCTTTCAGTGTATGCGTATATATAGTGGTGATGTAGGATAAGTAAGCCAGAGTGGGTTGAGCATAGGAAAGACAAGGTCAGCATGCTACTTACATCGCAGCCGACCATTTCGCCATACGAGACCTGATTACAATAGCAGTATCTTGGTTCGTTCCTACACGTTCACATGGGACGAGACAGAATTGTTAGCATGACAGAATTTAACAGGTCAGCTTTGCGATCCCACGGTGGACGACCAGGTAGCCAGCAGGTGGATGGCGAGTAGGATGGCATTTAGGGCATTTCGAGCATGACTCACGGATCAGCAGGGATGTTGAAGGCTCTCTGGGCCTGCAGCGCATCCAGCTCGAGCCGGCGAGCTCGCTCTTCCTCCTCATCTTTAATCGCTGCCGCCTTTTTGCCCTTCTTACCCTTCCTCTTTCTCGTATTACTTCGCCGTACCCCTCCGCCGCCCAAACCCAGTACCATTTCCTCATCCTCACCCTCTCCTAGAGTCAGCGGGACATTAGAGGCAGCCCCTTGAAGATCAATGTTGTTGGTTCCGGCCAGATCTCCAGCCAGGTTAAGAGCATCGTCCACGTTGGTCGAAGGTAAAGTTGATGGGCGCAGACCAAGGAGGATCGAAGCTTCTTGTGCTGTCAGCGCCGAGTCTAAAGCTCGAATATGTCGATCAATCTGAATAAATGAGGTCATGTGATTGGGACAAGAATTCCAAATAGAACACGTCAGTCAAAGACAACTGGCAGCTGACTTTGATGAATTGCGAGAAGCAGAAGCAGAGTGGAACTTACGGCGTTATATGCCCCAACAGCAACAGCGACCTTCTCCTCCGCTGTTCTAACGAGTTCTCTCGCCAGTCTCGCAATCTCAGGCAGGTGTTTATGTGGTCCGTCTGACCGTTTCCTCTTCTTTGATGCTTGCGGACCCGCAGTCGTAGACGTTCGTGCAGCTGACTCTGTCGGCTGAGCTTGTGGTAGAGGGTGAACTTCACCACTGCTGTCCTTATCTCGATTTTGAGTTTGTTGACTCTCAGCTTGAACTTGCGCGCCTCTCCGAGAGGTCTGTCCGTCATCCATCACTACATCCTGCTGTTGATTATTGTCATCTTCGGGTTTCGGGGTGTCAGCAGCAGTAGCAGTAGTAGTAGTCGTTGGTAGAGGGGGATGGGGGAACTCGTTACGAGGCGGATTACTAGGTTCGACAGTGGTTTCCGGCTCGGCTGGATTCACGTGAATAAACAATCCACCTTGACCATCGGGCAAAGGCACGCCTGGGACCTGCTGCTTTCCTTCGAGAAGATCTCGCACCGCTTGGGACTTGTCCATCTTCGATTCGTCATCTATCTCCGGTGAAGCGATTTTCGACGGGTCCTCAATTACCGCCTGGCCCTCCGTTGTCTTTTTGTTCTCATCGATCTCTACGCCTGGAGCTTCATCCGTGCCGTCATCCCCTCCCTTCGCTTCGATCGGCACACCTTCCGCAAGCGGAGCTGGCGGTAAGGGTATGGGTACTGGTGCAGATACAGCCTTTGCTTGGTTGCTGACCAAAGCATCTTCAAGCGCAAGTCGTTCTTTGGCATATATGCGAACGAGACCGTGCAATCTGTCGATTTGGGCTGAAGGCATTGGCGGATTATATCAGCATGAAACTTCCGTCATGCCGCGCTTCGTCGATCTTCGTTACCAGTTGATGCTTTGATTGTGCGTCGGCAGGTAAATCGTCAACTCACCAATACACCCATCGTCCAGCTCCCTCAACAGCCTAAAATTCCTGTGCAATTCCAGCGGCAATTGCTCCACCATCTCGTAATGCTCATGTGCAAAATCCTGCCACGCTTCCAGTTCCGCTTCTGGATCTATCTCTGCCTCCGCTGATACTGCTCCACTGACTTGTTCGGGTCCGGCACCATTTGCGTTTTGTTGTTCTGCAGCTGATTCGGTCTCGTCTCCAGCTTGGCGTGTGGATGATTCTATGGTTGTGATCGCTTGATCAGGATCATGATCATGAAGCACATCATCATTATCATCATCACCGCCGCTGGGTATTGATTCATCTAAGTGAGCGTGTGCAGGACCACCTCGGGATGTTCTCGGACGTTTGATAGGGTGCTGCGAGCGAGACGGCGTTGATTTTGATCTCGATGCGGAAGCCGAAGCCATCGTCGATGTTGACGGTCGACCTCGACCCCGACCTCGACCCCGAGGAGTCGATGAAGAAGGGCCTGCTAACGGCAGGGATTTGCGTGGCGGCATGATCTGGCCAGCTACCTTGTTTGAGCTAGATGGTGGAGAGTACTTTAACCTGATCAAGCTTCTTTTTGAACAGAACGGGTCTTCGATCAGTACAAGGCGAAATCGTGTGAGAGTTCCCCCTCGGAGAACATTGAGGACAATGACCGGACGGACGCGTGACACGGGGTGACATATGGCAATTACAACAACAAACGCTCTGATGCCTATTTGTAGGATCAGATCACCCAGCCGCGTCAACGCGCGTGCCTATCCAGCCCCTACAAGCACAAGCATGGGCTGGGGGTGAACGCGACGCGTTGGGACGGGGATATGTAATATATGTGATTGATTGATTGATTAATAATATGATACATTACCGCATACGGTACACTGTATACACTGTATACACTGTGGAGTAAGAGTTGGCTGGCTCCGTTGACCACCATCACCATAACCCACCCACCCACAACATTCCATTCCATCCCATCCCATCCAATTTCGTCTTCCTCTTCTTTCTTCCTCCGTTAGAACTGCACTTCCTAATCCCTAATCATACCCACCGGTAGACACCAACAGCAACCCATACACATACACAATGTCTGACCAAGAAGTCAAAGCCCTCGAAACCGCCCCCGGCGCCGAAGACGCCAAAGCCGTCGAAACTGCCAAGGACACAGAAACCCCCGCCGAGGCTGCCCAGGAGGCTGTCGCGTCTGCTGATGCTGAGGTCGGCGATAAGAGGAAGGCCGAGGACGAGGTCGCCCCTGCCGAGGCTGAAAAGAAGTGAGTCACCAACACCTACTCATGGCCTCAGTCGTCTTCCGTCTCCATCGTCACGCGAGCCTAAGGTGAAAGCGCGCTTCCGGATCGATGAGCTATCTTGCTGATTCCCTGCTTCTGTCACGCGTCGCGTCTCTTTTTGTTCTGTGATCTATAGGGCTAAGGCCACCGACGATGAACCCGCTGCTGCTGCTGCCGACAAGGGCAAAGGCAAGAGCACCGAGGAGCCTGCTGCCGAAGAGGAAGCCGAGGAGGAGGATGATGAAGACGAAGACGACATCGAGCTTCCATCCGGACCCAGAAGGACAAGAAAGGTCGTCGACTATTCCAAGGTGGGTAATTGGCATCATGGGACACACACGAATGTCCTCTATCATTCATCATCCATCATCCTACATACTACCAGGTAGTATTAGAGCTGACCAGTCATTCTGAAATTTGTAGCCTGAAGCTTGGGCCAAGGCGGACCTCGACATCAACAAAGCCGACGAGGAGGACGACGAGGAAGATGCCGATGTCGATGCGCCCGAGTCACCGGACGATGATGAGGGTGAGTGAAGATCCAACGAAGTAAAAACTTCCATCCTAATACCCTTTCCCTCCTTCCTGCTTTCGTCGAATTTACCTGGCCGCTGATTGAATGTCCTGTTTGACAGAAGCCGAGGGCGGCGAATACGAGGAAGGCGGCGACGAGGACGAGGACGAAGATGACGATGATGAGGAGAAGTAGAGAGATTGTCTGTTCCTTAGCCGGAATCAGCCGTCCTGAAGATGATTGGAAGTAAGAAGGATTCACATTATAAAATCAGTGCACATCAAAGTGCGCACTTTCGAAGCGAGAAGAATATATACAATGACATGAGCGTAGAGAGAACTAGCAGTTTAGGGATACCAAGTCGAAAAAAATACGGTTTGAAACAAAAGTAGATAACATTATAAGCAGAAGCAGATTGCATGTAAAAACGCCTTTGCGGCCATATCAATGACTTCTCCAGACTGCACGAGAACCTACGAAGACAGAATGGATGTGTAATATATGCCGCGAATATGACTAAGAGAGAAGAAGAGCACCCATTCGCATTTACACATTTTAATGCATTGTCATTCATTGACGTTGTACAGCTTCTATGTAGCCCTTCTCTTTGGCATATTGGCACAGGTTAACGCTAGTCAAGATGTGAACGGGAGGGGGCACGACACGGCATGTGGACAGGCACTGTCAATCCGAAGAGCTGGCTAGAACTCGGATCCCTCAATCTGTAAGTTCATTTCGACAAGGATTGTCGTCACGTTGTCAGTTGACGTGTAGAGCTGGCACGACACTGGACCACAAAGATGCCAAGATGGGTCGTATACTCACGTTGAAAGTCGCGCCATACTTCATGTATCCCTGCATCACCTCGAAGATGCCCACGGGAAGGTTCTATGAATGGGTCATCCAACCAAGATCAGCTACGATCCTCCGTATTTGTGTGGGGGTTTGAAGTGAGAAGACTCCAGGTTGACACGTACCATACTCAGCAACGTATATTGAATCTTAGCATGTCCATGTATCAGCCCCAGCTTGAAGAGGTAATGAGCGATCATCGAAGGATATGCCGCATCCATATACCATCTGCACCAGCCAAAACAAAGGGATCAGCCAACCTGACACTCACGACAAATGACGCCCTTTTGTCTTCTGTCTGACTACGATGGTTAACTCACCGATGATGATACGTGGTTAATCTAATAGCCACATTCAAAGTCCTTTGCAAATCGCCCTCAGTCGCATACATTTCCAGTAGCTTGATCAGGGCTTTCGCGCTGAACTTGGCGTCAAGACATCGCTGGAAGGCGTCCTTGGCCTCTTCCTTGTGATGTAGTCTGATAGCCAATTCACCGAGGATTTCCCATTCTGTACCGGTTTTGCGGTACGACATGTGTTGTGTCTTGAAATGTGAGATCTCCGCTCGCCAGATCGTGTATACCCGGAGGTCCTGCACAGATCACCAAGTCTGTCAGCTAAGGAGCGCCCTGGTAGCGGTCTCGTAATCGCTCAGCTCACCTCATACAATACCCTACATCACAACACTGATTCAGCACCGTTCTTTGATTGATCCGGAGACTTGTGGTATACTCACAGGAACAGATTATCCAGCCAACGCTCGCACAACCGCTTGTTGGCGAAAGCAGACGGTGAATCGCCCTCATCTCCCTCTTCTTCACTCTGCTCATCTCCCTTCATAGCCAATGGCGAGCCTGGTTCTTCGCTCGCCTGAGCAATCTCGGGCTTTTCCAATACGGGTTCCATATGCGGTCTCTCCTCGCCATGATTCGTACTGGAGCTCAGCCCTCTGTTATGTGCTGTTCCGTTTGGCGTTCGAGCTGATTCAGTGGATATTCTGATCGTGGGGATATCGGAAGGTGTATTTGGTCCTCGGTCAGATACAGCTCTCATCCCGGTCGTTGAAGCGTTATCGTCATCGTGGCCGTTCACGTCGACCGAAGGAGCGGTCTTGTGCATTCTGTATTCTTCCTCCATGACGAACACTTGAGATCTCGTCTTGAGCAGTTCGTCCCATCCGATCTTGGATACCAGCAAGGTGAGCAGTGAGTAGGCTTTGGCGAAAGTTCCTCTCAGACCGGGTGCGGGCAGTCGAAGCAAAGCCACGTCGGCCTACGAGGGTTAACAATATCGATAAGTTGTGTCTACATCACGACTATGACTCTGGTTGGCTTACCTCGTTGTCCCTCGCCGAATCCTCATCAAGAATCCCCGACTCTGCTATAAACTTCTTTACAGGCAAGTGGGTCTTTGCAGGAGTCGGCATCCGATGTAAATCCCTCTCGTTGAACGTGAACATGGGACATGAATTGAGCGTAAGAAGAGCAGAGTCGAATTGTCCCAACTCGATATACGTTTCGGTCAATTTGGCCCAGGTGACAAATTCGCTAGGAGCAGAGTTGACGGCTTGTTGAGCTACAGCTTGAGCCCATTCCGGTTTGTTCTTCGATAAGAGGAAGTCGCATTGCGCGTGCAAGACAGGATACGATTGTGGATTGGCGGCGAGGGCAGAGTGCATGATTTTGACTGCCTTGATCTCTTCATCTGGGGGTGCGAGTTACATTCATTAGCCTCATGCTCACGTATTTTCCAATCGATACGGGATTACAGAACGGGCAGAGACCGTAGCCATGTAACTATGAGTTCTGAGGGCAGGACGATCCATACCAACTCACTCATTCCGATGTAGCTCCTAGCTAGCAGCGCCGCGACTTCAGGTTCTTGCACCCTCATCCTTTCAAACAAGTTCGCAGCTCGATCCAGCCTGAAAGAATCGGCAAAGTACTTGATGACGGCGGACGTGAGGTGATTCGTGACAGTTGTCGCTACCTGGATCTCTGGGTCAGAGCCTAGCTGCCAGCCTAGATACGAAGTACAAATTAGCAGGCCGAAGCTGGGATTCCGAAACACTGTATAAACGACAGGGCGATCCGGGATGGGTGTGCTGGCTCACCCTTGAAAAAGAGCGCTTCAGCGGCTTTCAAGAATCTCAGCTCCGCCTCAGGCGTTGTGATAGGATCAAGCTTCCTATATCCGGCAAGACGATACGACGCGTCGTCCGCATATCTGATCGCTCTCAGCAGCGCCGAAAGGTATGTCTCCGTCCATAATTCAGGTGTCGCGGCGTGTCTAAGAGATGACTAGCGTCAGTCCTGTAGTTGTTATCATGGCATAAGTCGCAGCTGGAACCGACTCACTTGTCTCCTCTCAGATCTACGACATAAGCATCTACACCACCTGGAATCTTGACATCCACTCGCATGTCGACTCTGGAGAAAGCATTGAAGCAGCTACGTCCGGTTAGTATGAGGGGGGACAGAGTTATTAGCTGTTTGTCAACTCAACTTGGAGCGATGGAATAGCTGAAACTCACCAGTACGTGCCGCTCCTCACTCGCCAACCATGACCTTTTCCAAACCAAGCCGTATCTTCTTCCACCGAGAATTGAAGAGAGTTGAGGTATGCTGCAAGAGATGCGGAGGACGATGCTTCTACACCCGAGCTGCGTATCGAAATCAGCTCATTCATCATCGCCTAACAGCATGCTGATATTGAAGCTGCTCACCAGTAATGATATGATCCAAGCTATATCTCTGTCAGCTATATCCGATTCTCGCGGAGACTTACATCTCGTTGAGCTGTTTTGGAGCCTGATGACTTGATGACATGGCACAAATCGGGTGGACCAAGCTCTCGAAAAGTCGCTGGATAAACCACATCGTATAAGCATGCTTGCCCTTCCTGGTGATCTCGCCCTAGAATTCAAGTCTGACCTACCCAGAGTTTCTGTTCGAGCTGTCACCGATTCACCAATATTGGTCTGATCCAAGTTGGGTCAGCCAAACAAGCGTTTCCATCATGGGCATAGGTAAGAAGCTGTGTGCGCAGCTAGCTAGGCCAAGACATACCTCCACAAACTCTGGGATATCCTTGAACAGCTCGGACATGGCGCTGGCTTATCCTAGGCGGTCCAATCGGGAAGGATGCTATTCGATATCACCGCTGGACAGGATAGCGAGAGTATGGCGGGCAAGTTGAATCGAGGTGAAAACAGTCGAAGGATTTTGAGATTGTTTGAGTATGGATGGCATTGTATTGTTGTCATGAATATGATTGTTCAACGTGTCTCCGTTTACACGCGGCTATCCTATCGCGCCGTTGCACCCAGCACTCATGCTCACTGTTTGTGGGGTAACCACCAACCACCACTGCTTACATTTCATCCAGTCATCACGACTTTGTCTCTCTCTATCTATGCATAAAATCTACCTTCCAACCCTACTTGACCTATCTCATGGTTTCAGAAACTCCCAACGGACATGCAAAGGTGCGCCGTCCGCTCAGTTGAACCGTAGAGCCTCAACACAACAAGACCCGCTGACAGTCATCTCTTGGCGTAGGACGTACCTCTCGAGACGCCCGGTGCGGGGCCGTCGAGAATATCAATGTCAACCGATAGCACTATTGATGCAGATGGTGTCGACGACGAAGAACAAGATAGGCACTCGTGTGAGTGGTTCGCGAGCTGCGATCTTCACGAAGATTTGGAGTTGAGCAGAGCCTGACATGACATACTTAGTCCTCAAGAAACGAGCAGAGTATCTGGAGCTCGAACAATCCGTAGAGGTGAGCAACCCTTCCCCAGGTTTCCGTCCACAGACTCTATCTAGTAGCTCAATAACATGCTCGCTGATAATACTATTCCGACATCGCAGTCAAGTAACGAGCTACTCTCCTCGCTGGCGTCATATCTATCGACTTTTCAGAATGACCTGTCGGACGTATCGGGCCAAATAGCAGATCTACAAGGCCGAAGCTCAGAGATAGAAGCGCAGCTGAAAGGCAGGAAGGTCAGTATGGGACGCCATTCAACAAATCACTGTCCTCCGGGCCTCTAGACCACCTGTATCGTTCGGCGCTGATCTTGAAACTGCATCGTCCTTCCTGGGACAGACGATCTTACCGCCTTTGAATGCGCTGCTGAGCGATATAACCCTCCCACCGGCCCTCGTTCTAACGTTACGGGATACCTTGCCCGCCCAGAACCCAGATCTCTGGCTATCGGCGATCGTCCAGCTCGACGAGAAGATAGCGCTCATCAACTCTCGTGGCAAGGTGAAAGCTGTATCTGAGCTACAACCCATCATCGACGGACTCAAAGTCAAAGCTCTCACTGTCCTTCCGCCATTCCTACTATCGCTTATCAGACCGTTGAAATCAGCCTCGAAGGGTCTCTCAACAAACTTGGCGGTGCTTCAAACTTCGCTCTTATTGAAGTATCAACCGTTCTACGCCTTCTTGCTGCGACAATCACCCAGGATCGCCAAGCAAGTCGAAAGGGGCTACGTGAATGCGGCGAGGGCGTACTATGAAACCGGTGTGAGAAGGTATGCGAGATCTTTGGGAGCCATCAAAGCTCGGACCATAGAAAAAGCGGATCTCATCGGTTCGGTGACCTCGGATGCTGCGCAAGCTGTCTTAAATAAATCGGCACCAACTCAGAAACAAACGTATGAAAGGTTGAAATTCAAGGATCTTGATGTCGAAGGAGAGGACGGAGCCGTCGTTCTGGGCTATATGGCGGATGACAAGGATTTTGTGAGTGGAATGTTTTGAGACTTTCACCGAGTCTTGTCTGGCTCTTGGGGCTGTAGTTCAACGACATTGTACGCTGACTTCGGCTGGGTTCCTGCACAGCGGTCTCCGGTTGAAGCGCTATTCCGCTCGCTTTCGCTCGTCCTGCTGGATAATTCTTCGGCAGAATTCACTTTTATCGTCCGCTTCTTCGCTCGTTCGAGCTCCACCTCAGCTCTACCATCTTCGACCTCGGCTTCGACACCCGTACCTCCCGTCCGATCTCCCATGGAAACGCCAATCGATTCACCAAACCCTTCATTTGTCGATCTGATGTCGGATGCTGGACGAAGCTCGGCGCCTCCGGCCAAAACGAAACGAAGGGGAGTCAATGAAATCAACGAGTCTCTCAAGGATGCTGAGAGGATATGGCACGAAGTCTTCGACAGTGCTCTGGAATCATTCACTGGCTTCTTCCAAACCGTCATCAACCCCTCGCCACCACCGGCGATCCCGCTGTTAACGATGATCCGGCTCAACGATCATTTGCTGTCCGTAGCCGATTCGAGAGGCGCGATACCGCTCTTATCATACTTGACAGGCTGGAAAATGACCTTATGGCCCATCTACAGAAAGGAGATGGACGCTCATGTCGATTCGCTAAAGAGGCTTGCGGACGAAGCTGAGGGCAAAGGATTGGCTGGTCTGATGGGAAGAGGCGTGAAAGATGGGACGGTCAGGGAAGTCGCCAAGAGGTATGGAGTCATGTTCAGCTGCGTGACCGCCTTGAGCCAGGAAGCGGAGGAGGCAATGATCTTTTCAAGGTGAGTGTCATTATCAACTTCTGGCCGAAGTCCTGCATACATTAGTGTTTGCACGACCACCCCCGAAAATTCAATAGAAGGATGTACAGTTGACATTCCACGGTTCGTCTTCCGAACAGTATGATCCGACTTCGATCCGAGCTGACTCGGCTGATAACGACCCAAGCGAACAAAGTCAAATCTATACCAGAACGTCATTCATTCCTATCATCGCTATACGAGATCATCATGCACGAACTCGTCTCTGGACCAGGCATGACTACCCACCCTAAATTGCAGAGCGAGCTGAGTTACTTCCGCACAAGAGAGGAAGAAGCTAGGAGGCGGATCTCGGCGGGGGCGCCGAGATAATCGCATTGGCGTTGAGGTTCTGGGGTCCGATGGGCAGCCGAGTGGATAGAGCTAAAGATAGCAATGCATGATGATTATGAATTTATGACCCGTCAGTCTACGCATGGCCACAGACAGCTGTATTTGGACCCATGTCACGTGCTACGGCGGTAGAGGCGATTACTATTATTCCTTTTAACATCAGGGTCACTTTTTGGGTATCGACCGGTATCAGGCTCATTTCGTCCATCTTATGCCTCTCTCACCTCCATTCTAGGCTGCTCGTTGAAGTACTGGGCTTCCATATCCCATCCCATCCCATCCTTGATGAATAACTCTGAAAAACGTATTTTCTGTATTCGTCAGATCACTTTAATACATATACACGCTCGGGTCATCGGGCTATCACGAATCATGTCCTCTCTCCTTGCAGGCTACGCCTCCTCCGACGACGAGTCATCGCCCCCTCCCGCCGGTCCATCGCATTCCACCCTCCCTAACCTCGGTCCGGGTCCGGCCTTCTCTGGAGGGCAAGATGGAGCGGAGGACGATGAAGACGACGAAAAGCTGGAGGAGGAAGCGAGAAAAGATGCGTTTGGTCTGTCAAGTACGAATGGAAATTCGGCGGAGAAGAGAATAGAAGGCAAAACGACTGTGTCGGCTGCGCCTGAGGTACTGAAGGAGGTGAGTATATATTTCCACAGTCCCCTGGTGATTCTTGTTATTGTGATCAGCAGCGAACCCTGACATCGATCACATAGGATCCAAACGGTGCCGCGTTGGCCATCATCACGAGACCGACAGACAAGGTGGTCAACGTGAATATCTCCTACGAAGACATGATGAAGCCCGTCGCTGGTCCTGTTGACCCATTCAACCAACGGAAAAACAAGGGGATGAACACCTTATCAGGACACGTAGAAGAGCAATCAATGGACTCGTACTCTTTCTCAAAAGCTCAACGAACGTTTGAAGTACACGGATACGCTCTGAATCCATCTACAACTTCGTCCGAGGCTAAACCGATTGTCGGTTCGCTCAATAACGCTCATCAGAACGGATATCAAGCGATAGATACGATCCGACCCTCGAGATCAGAGAGAAAAGAAGTCAAGCGAAAAAGAGCTGGAAAGGGAGATTTGAGTGTTGTTGATGGGGAAGGAGCATATATGGGACCTTGGGCAGGATATGAGGGGGATAAAGATGTGGATCCGGTAGTGGAAGAGGAGGCCGAGGAATGGAGAGAGGAGAAACGAAGGAGAGAGGAGGCTTCAGCTACTGCCAAGGAGAAGATGAAAGTCGCTCGAGAGGAGAAGAGTATTTTCCATGGTGAGCTGAAATCAGCTGTGGCTCACCTAGCCTTATAGGTCCATGCTAAAGTAGCAATACTGACAATTCCCTGTTAGGCAAAGAACTCACCGATTATGCTGGAAGAACGTATATGCACATTCCTACCGACACCGATGTCAAGCTCAATCCATCGGATGGGTCTGCTCCTCCCAACGCCTACCTGCCAGAACGGTGTATCCATACTTGGGTAAGTTGGCTGACGTCGCTCTCGGGCATGACCTGTTGGGATCTGGAACTGCACTGATATTCTCGGGCTTAGACTGGCCACAACAAAGCTGTATCTGCGATCCGACTGTTCCCCAAAAGCGGACATCTCCTGCTCAGTGCAAGTATGGACACCAAAATCAAGCTTTGGGACGTATATCACGAAGGCAATTGTCTGCGTACTTTCCTCGGTCACTCTCAAGCGGTCAAGGATGTCACCTTCAACAATGACGGTACCAAGTTCCTTTCCGCGTCGTACGATCGACATGTCAAGTTATGGGATACCGAGACGGGTAAATGTATCCAGGCTTTCACGAATGGTAAAGTGCCGAATGTCGTCAAATTCAACCCGGATCACGATAAACAACATATCTTTATGGCTGGTATGCAAGATAAGAAGATTATTCAGGTAGGTTGATGATCCTAGCGGCTTGATGTCTCGGTACTGATAATAATGGTTTTTTGGCTTTTTATCTCCCTGTGTTCAGTATGATATGCGACAACATGAGATTGTACAGACATATGACCAACACTTGGGTCCAGTCAACACGATTACTTTTATGGACGAGAACCGACGATTCGTTACTACTTCCGACGACAAGACGATCCGAGGATGGGACTATGATATCCCCGTCGTCATCAAGTATATCGCCGAGCCGTACATGCACTCCATGCCCGCTGTCACCATGCATCCAAGCAGTGAGTTCGACGTTGTCAGAGTCAAACCATCATTGCCATTGTGATGCGATCGGCGAGTAAAGCTAGGCGCTAACCCCCTTCACCTTTTCTCTCTACATAGACCGATTCTTCGCTTGTCAATCGCTTGATAACCAGATCCTCGTCTACTCCGCCGACGGCAGTTTCAGACAAAACAAGAAGAAACGTTTCGCCGGTCACACTATCGCTGGATACGCTTGTTCAATTGGTTTCTCGCCTGATGGGAAGTATATCTCGTCTGGAACGGGCAGTGGTGATGTTGTTTTCTGGGATTGGAAGAACGGCAAGATTGTGAAGAGGCTAAGGGCACACGGTCAAGTTGTTATTGATCATGTGTGGCTACCAAACGAACATGTAAGTGCACTCGTAATACATGATTAATTGCGAACGACGAAGCTGACTGTGCGTGTGTGATCTCCATCTGATCACTACAGTCCAAGGTCATCACCGCGTCATGGGATGGTTTGATCAAGCTGTGGACTTAGGTAGAATGGGGTCAATAGGTGTTTGATTCACCATCAGCATGTAGCCACTGTGACCTGAAACCCATCTCTGGGGCTGGTGACCAGCGACTAACGTCACACTGAGATCAAAAACATGATTTACTTTGTTGAGCCCAGGTTCGTTTACGGGTGCTACTGTACACAACAGACGGACTGATCGCACTGTACAACTAATCTACTTTACAATATTTCGTACAGACACGATTCGTGATTTCGGCGCATTTGGTTTTTAGTTGTTTTCTGCTAAATTCTATCCACAGCTCACTCGTATATACTTCTCTCTTCCTGTTGCTATTAACGCCGCCCATTTGCTCTTGCTGATACATGAACATGTATCGGTCGCCTTCCTAACCCAGTACCCATACCACTTCCATGCGAGGCTGAATGACCTTTGCCCCCAGTACTCGTACTTGTGATACCCAAAGAAGGTCTCACCATATCCTGGCTACGTGGGAATCGAACCACCTTTGTTCTCTTAGCATTGTACGTCCGGATCATCTTTTGTCCAGGTGAGAGGCCCATGACGGTCGCAGCAGGAGTGTGAGAGGGGGAATCGCGGAACTTGGGGAAAGAAGAGGATGAGGTGGTGGTATTGTGGTTGGTATTATTGTTTGAGATTCTGTTGACGATCGTAGCTGGGTTGGACATGTTGTTGTTCATTTGAGGAGAGGAGTTGTAGCCGTAGGAGGGACATCTCCGATCGATAATCGTCGGACCGCAATCTACGAAAAGGAAAAACGATGATCATGAGTATCAGCTTTGCTGCTCCTCCACAAAATTGTGTCTTTGATCTTAGTGAGACCACAATGAGGATTGAGAGCGGGAGCTCTCCCGTACAGAGTGAGTGACATACCCGCTACATTCACAACTGGGTTCACCCCGAAAGCAGGATACGAAGGATATCCTGGATATGTGGGATAGGCGGGGAAGGCAGGATAGGTTGGGTATGTGGGGACTACGTCCATAGCTGCAACTGGTGCAACACCAGCGACTGGGACCACAGGTGCTACTGGCGCTACGGGAGCAACGGGTCCGACGAGAATGTTGGGCATGTAATAGCCCTGTCTATAGATTGGGGTCACCATTGGGGGCACGACTGGTCAAGAAGTACAAGAATGAAAGAAAAAAAAAAAATCATTAGCTGATGTTCGATTTCCCCCAGGATATGCTCGCTCTTATAGCACTTACTACCGAGTGACATTTGCTGTCACGCAAAGATAGTGAAAGAATCGTGCAATTGGCGGTTATGAACCTACAGTAAGCTTGGCACAATGGTCAACTCGGCGACTGATATTCGAAGGGTATCAACGGCAGAAAGATCTAGAACGATAAAAGCAGAAAACACCCAGTGATACACCTACTGACAGAGGCCGAAGACTAGACTAGACAATGGCTCCTCATTCTAACTCGAATACCCGGCCCCGTCAACTGTACAACCGTCAACTGTCAACTGTCAATCGAGCCTATCACAGTTACCCCTTCCATCCATCCACACTGCTCTATTCTTTCAGACTATGCTGTACTAGTACGCCCCCACTTTCTTGCCAGTGTGCAGGTAAGTCATAACCGGTCTTTTGTCCTATCTATGAAGCATGATCGGTCGATGATCAAAGGATGCTCAAAGCCCCCCTTGATATGCCCAGTCAAGTCTTTCATAGCATGACCAAGCACATACAGTAGATCAGTCTGGCCAGACCAGAAGATCGAGATTTCTTCGCAGCTTTCGCAGTCGCTATGTACATTCCATCAGACATCAGCGTGGGCCATTGCGAAAGTCGATCATGCAGATTGTCATCGGGATCTAGTATACCAGCGTAGTAGAACTGTCACCAAAGGGCATCGTATGAATTTCATATAGAGGACCACTGTTTATGTATAAAGATGTTGAATTGGTGCCACGCCTAAACAGGATCGCCGGTTGTACAGTACTCGTACCAGTTTAAGCAATATGCATAACCGGCTAAGTCCACTCTCAACTCATACCACTTATAACCATATGCATCCACCACACACCGACCGCAACTCGCCTCCTCTCCTCACTAACAAAGCTCTCCAACTCCATTCATCCTTCTATCAGCTCACTGCAAATCATATCTTTGTCATATCTGTACATTCTCCAATCTTCCGCAAGCAGTGTCAAGCACCCACCCTCTTTCATCCCAGTCAGTGTACGGTCCGGTAGACTCGATCTTTCTCTTTAGCTTGGCAAACGATTGAGGTAGCCCTCGCGCGCGTCACCACCACGACGATCACCTTAAGCTTGCTTGTCATACTCTGTTCTGTGTGTGCTGAGTCATCCCGCCTTCTCGTGTACATGTCGACCTTGTAATACCTTGCACTCTTTGAGTGATTCGTGAGTGCTCCACCCTTACTCTGTAACTTTCTTGTGCTTGATACATCTGGCGAACGACGCTGACACTTGGCTTCAAATCGCAGCTCCACCTGAATACCCCGCTCGTCAGGCTTATTGAGACATCACATTGTCAGACAACACGCTTCATCAATATGAGGGAATCAAACTACACTTTCCCTCCTCAGAATAGGGCGGTCACCAATATCACGCATATGATATACGATCGAAGAGGTGAGCCTTTCGGATTCTGAGCATACTGACAGCTCATCCGGCATCGCTGACGCATACTCTGCTTCGTTCAGCGCTCGATACAAACAGTCCACTTGCACTACTCAACAGCTTGACATCCCTCACCTATCTCACCTCGACATCACCTCGTATCAGGGAGATCCTGACGATTGACGGCGGCCTTGAGCGGCTCTTAGATATCCTACGCGACTCGTGTCTGCCGAAAGAGACGCATGTACAGCAAGATCTATGGGGACTGAATGGACCGCCCACCGCCCGCGTGATCACGGTCGACAGAGCAAACTCTCTACGACACAGCTTGGCGTTCCAATGTGTGGTCAATATCGGTGTGAGAGGCAGTGAGGATATAAGGACGAGGGTCGTACAGTCTGGAGCGCTGGATCTGGTGGCTCAGATATTGGAGAGTTGGCTGAAAGATCATGGCGTGTCCATCTTTGCTGGTCATTTGGGCAGTCAAGCGGCGGTGGATGCAGTGGCCGCTGGTCTACCCGTACCCGGTACAGAACATCTGCAAAAACGTAGCGAGCGTGGAGACAAGGGCGAGAGATCACATCGTCATTACAGTAAATCCCAAGCACAACCGCAACCCCCAACTCAAGCCTTCCCAGATCAGCAGCAACAACCGGAAGAACAGTCAGCTGCTTCGAGAGCAGCAGGTTTTGCCAGTACGGCAGCATCGGCTTTTGGCTTCACTCTCAATATTCCACTTCGAGGTCAAGCTCAGTCGTTCCCGGTCCCGACTCCGCAAGATCAGCAAGGTGATACGGATGTAGATATGGCAGATGCGGAAGGGGGAGAGACGGATGATGCTTCGGTTGATGCGGACGACGCGAGTATCGATGTAGATGATCGAGAAGAAGAGTCGGCACCACCCTCGACCACACCACGGGCTTCAACAAGCTTCCTACCTATGGCCATCCCACCTCGTCCAGCACCTCGTGAAACACAAAGTCAAAATTCTAGTATCGGTGATTCCCTATCAGGCGAAGACAGCAACGCTCTCCCACGAAATACATCAGAAAACAATATAGCGGCTGCGGCTCAAGGCCTACGTCCGCCACCCCTCAATCTATCTTCTCGTATTCCCCAGCTCGCCCAGGATCCTATCAGCACCCAATCTAGCCCGATGGGCACTCCGACACGGAATGAATCGATGGAGGTCGCAAGACCTAGCGGGAGGAGAGGTACCATCATCGCACGACCAAACAACCTTGCTCCCAGAAATGAACGGGAACGACGGCGGGATCATACAGCTGGCAGTGGCACATCAGATGGTGGAGAGGATATTGACTTGCCGACGGCAACGATCGCTGCCGGCATCGCTGCTGCAAATGCGCAAGCGATGGAAGGGAACGGAACAATCGTACCAGACGAGCCAGGACCGCCGCCCAATGTCGAGATCATCGAGACCACCGCTGGACAGGAGCTGGACGAGCCTGATCCAGAGGCAATCGCGGCGGAGCAAGCTAGACTGGACATGGAGGCGGGAGCGCCTCCGGGACAACCTGGTGCCGTCCAAACACCTCGAGCTGTACTTGGCGAAGCCCCTACACCTCGGCAACAAGCGGGCGAAGCCCCTCCGGCCAATACTCCAGATCAGGCCCAGATCATCATTGCCAATGGCGCACCTCGAGGATTCCATGACTTGGGAAGTTATGTTGGTATCAGCTCTCTCCTCAATCCAGACGGAAACCGTTACTCTGACGATAGCATTCTTCTTGCCCTTCAACTTCTCGCTTATCTATCAAAATACCCTCACGTGCGAACAGCCTTTCACCATCCCCGTCGCCCGATGCATCCTACCTTTGACTTTGGCCTAGACACGGTCATGAACCCCTTGCCACAACGGCCCGCCTACTCTGAGACACCGGACATCTTCTCGCTTGTTGAGCGATTCACCTTCCGTGCCTCACCTTCCGACCCTCTATTCTTCAAGGTTCCTGGGGAGATCCGATACTGGGCAGGAGTCATTATGCGAAACGCGTGCAGGAAAGATGAGGCTCGAGGGGGGATCAGACAGTGTGCGAACATGTCATGTGGCAGATGGGAGAAGTATCCTAGGGAATTTGCCAAGTGCAGGCGATGTAGGAAGGCGAAATATTGTAGCAAGGAATGTCAGAGCAGGGCTTGGCAAGAGGGACATCGTTTCTGGTGAGTAGATTGTCGTCATCGTCACGCTGGTCGGCGCATGCTGATTATTTGTGCATGTGCAGGTGTTCATCTCGAAGTGATCAAGAGCCCGGCTCAGCGGCTGCAGAGGGTGCCGGCGGTTTCCCATCCGGAACTCGGGCTCCTGCACCAGCTGCAGAAGACGACGAAGACTACCAAATTGGAATGCAAATGGGTCTATCACCAGAGGTAGTATCTCGAGCTCTCGCAGCTGCTCGTGCGGCGGGTATCATCCCCGGTCAAGGAAACCAGCAAGCCGCCGTTCCCGTTGCCGCCAATGCAGGCAGGCCCGACGTCCCGGCCGGAGCGACCGCACCAGTCGATCGACCTACTGACATACCTCCTGGAACCGATGCGGTTCCGTTGAGGGAGAATCGACATTTACGAGATCTCGATCGGCGCGAAGCGTTGGCTCGCGTTGCGAACAACCCCCAAGACGTCGACCCTCATGCCCACGCTCATCTCATTCATGGTGCAGACGAGCAGATGCTAGCGGAGGTTGCGAGACCCTTACGAGAACGGACCGACACTCCCGAAGGTCAAGATTACGTGAATGCATTTGTGGCCAGAGAGAACTCTCGGATGCGAGAATCACTTAGGCGACAGGCTGGGGAGGCTGCGCGCATGCGGCAACAACAGCCTGAATACCAGGAACAACAACTGCAAGAACAGCAATATCTTCAAGCTCGGCAACATCCGGAGCAGCATCCCCAGGAAGCGACAGCTGCTAGATCAGCTGATACATGGCGGAGACTACAGAATGTCGGCGCGTTATTGGGACTTAGGAACGATTCGAGCTCGACGCAAACATCTCCTTCTCCAGCAGGAACGCCTTGGCAAGCGGAAACAGGTAGGACTGGAGGTGGTGAAGGTGGACCGTCAAGAACCGCAGCTGGTTCTTCTCCTTCGGGTGGTGGAGAGAATAGGAGGGGTAGTCAGAATGGTGTGACGGGTTTGGGGTTCCACCTGACCGAGCAGCGGGGTAGACCGTAGTCTAAAGCAACACAGCATGGATTCGCCGCAAACTCATACTCATACTCATTCTCACCATTGTCCGTGTATTACTTTTGTGTTTCCGATCCCTATCTCCATTCCTGTCACTGTTGCTGTTACTGTCGTTGTTACTCTGTTCTCAACATACGCATCATAATCATGGCATATTTCATCACCAGTACACTTGGTACGAGAAGAGTCGAGTGAAGTCTATAGGCCTTAGGTCTTGTAGGAACGTACGAGTACAGTGAGTGTATGTATCTGTGTCAGTGTATATGTACTGTAACAAACTCAATCTCTCACCATAGCAGCAGTTGTTGTGCCTGGATGATGTATGCTGGTAATCGCTGGAAAGTTCGGGTCAATCATGTATATTATGTATTTGCCACCGTACACCGGCGCGAGATGCAACCGGCTGCTAGGCTGCTACGCTGCTACTGGCCTCTCAAGATATATTTGCCCCGTCTTCCGCATTGTTCTTGGTTCTTTCTTCCTATTACATCGCAAAACATCTTGAGAATAACTTATACCGAGCATCATAGCATAGACTCGTCAGTGCGGCATGCTAGCTAGAAAACATCTCATACGCACGGGTCAGCTGGCGGCTACTCGACCTAGATCATCGGCCGTCATAGCCTCCACCACCTCCCGACCTCTTCTCCTTTCTCGGCCTTCAGTGCTCACGTCATGCACGTCCGTTAACACTTCTGCACCTGCGCTGGTCCGTACATATGCTCAAGGTCCACCTCGACCTCCCCCAGGAGGCGGTGGCGGCGGTGGAGGGTATGGTGGGATGCGATTTCCCGGAGGACAACAACAACAACAAGCACAAGAGAAGGGCGCGACACTAAACCAGTTTTCGGTAGACTTGACGCAACTTGCGCGAGATGGAAAACTTGATCCGACGATAGGAAGGGATGAGGAGGTTAGGAGGACGATTCAGATCTTGAGTAGGCGGACGAAGAGTAATCCGGTTTTGTTGGGTTTACCGGGTGTGGGAAAGACGGCAATCCTCGAAGGGCTGGCGACTAGGATCGTGAATAAGGAAGTACCAGAGGTGAGTCTTAGCCGACAGATCCACTGATTAATCAGAGCGAGCATAAGAAAGCTGACTTGATGTCCTCATTCCTCTTCACCCCCCGTGTCCGCTATTTCCGTGTGGTTAAACCAAAACCACCTCCGATCCCCATAGTCACTCCATGGGAAGCGTCTGCTCTCCCTCGATCTCTCGATGCTTCTCGCCGGCACAGGTGTCCGAGGCGAATTTGAGTCCCGATTCAAAGCCCTTCTCAAAGACATCGAAGAGGAAGAAGGCAACGTGATCTGCTTCATCGACGAGATCCATACACTACTCAACCTCGGGAAAGCTGAAGGCTCGATGGACGCCGGTAACATGATCAAGCCTGCTTTGGCGAGAGGGTTACAATTGGTTGGAGCCACAACGATGGACGAGTACCGCAAGACGATATGGAAGGACGCAGCATTGCAGCGACGATTCCAGCCGATCATGGTCAATGAGCCTTCTGTGGAATCGACGATCTCGATTCTGCGTGGTCTGAAGACGAGGTTCGAGGTTCACTTCGGTGTACAGATCGCGGACTCTGCATTGGTGACTGCAGCGGTATACTCTGATCGATACATCCCGGACCGATACTTGCCCGATAAAGCTATCGATCTAGTCGACGAAGCTTCTTCAGCATTAAAGCTTACGCAAGAGTCAAAACCTGCTGCTTTGGAGACGTTGGATAGGGAGATTGTGACGCTTGAGATCGAGCGAGAATCACTCAAGGATGAAGAAGATCCTTTCTCCGTTGCTAGGCTGGAGAAGGTGGAAAAGACATTAGAAGAAAAGAAAGCGGAGCAGAGACATTTTGCCGACTTGTGGGCGCAAGAAAGGGAAAGAGTTGGAGAAATCAAAGCGATCAAGGAACAGATCGAACAGGCCAATATCGATCTGGAAAATGCCCAACGAAATGGTGATTTCGAAAAGGCTTCTAGGCTGAGGTTTTCGACTATTCCTCAACTGCAAGCTAGACTTCCCAAAGCTCAAGCTGAACTTGCTGCTGAGAATGCCGAAGAGCCCAACATGGCTGTCCGAGATCGAGTCACCAGCGAAGACATTGCTGTTGTAGTGGCTAAATCCACCGGTATACCCGTGGCGAACCTGTTGAAGGGCGAGCGAGAACGATTGGTTCATATGGAAGATTCGCTCCGACAGCGAGTCGTCGGTCAAGATCAAGTTATCGAGTCAGTCAGCAACGCCATCCGACTGTCCCGGGCTGGCCTCCAATCGCCCTCGAGACCGCTTGCTTCGTTCCTCTTCCTTGGCCCCACGGGAGTCGGAAAGAGCGAGCTGAGCAAAGCGATCGCAGAGTTCCTCTTCGCCGACGAAAAGAGGGGTCTGATCCAGCTCAACATGTCTGAATTCCACGACAAGCATACCGTATCGAGATTGATCGGTGCCACTGCCGGATTTGTTGGATACGAGGAAGGCGGCCAGCTTACTGAAGCTGTACGAAGACGACCTTACGCTGTGGTCGTATTTGACGAGATTGAAAAAGCCCACCCCGATGTAGCCAATATTCTCCTTCAAATCCTGGACGAAGGTGTTCTCACCGACGGCCAAGGTCGACAAGTCAACTTCAAGAACACTATCATCTGTCTCACCTCGAACCTCGGGTCCGAAGCGCTCTACGAACCAGGTGCCTGTCATCCCGACGGCTCAATCACCGATGCGACCCGAACCGAGGTCCTGCGACATGTAGGCGGCTTCTTCAGACCTGAACTGATAAATCGACTGGACGAACTGCTGGTATTCAACAAACTTCCGCCATCCATCATCCTGGACATCATCAAGCTCCGAATGAGAGAGCTACAGTCTCGATTGGATAGTCATAGGATCACGCTGGAAGTCACAGAGGATGCTAAAGTGTGGCTTGCAAACAAGGGGTATAGTGAGCAGTTCGGCGCGAGAGCCGTGCAGCGAGTCATCAGAGATAAGGTGGTGACCAAAGTCGCCGGTAAAATGTTAGATGGTTCTATCAGGTGAGTGAACCCGTTTCGTTTTCGTTTCTCGGAAAAACCACGAGGATGTGCTGATGGTTTTTTCTTCTCGTCACAGGGACGGCGAAATCGTTACCATCGGTTTGGACAAGGACGAGATCACCATTTCCAGTAGACCAGACCCAAACGCCCAGATCTCTTCTCAGAACAACTCGACTGACTCTACCGCCACTTCGACCAGGTCTACGAATGCTGACCCTGGTCGACCGGAGCCGAGGACGCTGGAGATACTTGAGGATGGCGTCGAGGAAGTATCAGAAGATGAGGATAAGCCTAGGCGGGTCGTATATGGTTAGAGCGGTGGGTGGCAGCACCGAACGGACAGTATATCATAGCATATTAATGCCACCATCAAACATATCATTGTGATAGAACAGGATAGGACAGGATAGATGAGGATCTCGATTGTAGTTCATATGCTCTCTTACACTATGCACTGTAGCACTTCTCTCTATTAGCCTTTAGCCCTCCAGCCTTCTTTGTGGTCTAGGTAATAGTTGCATCTTTTGTCATCCCAAAAGTGAGATAGTGCCACCCTTATCAGAAGGTGAATGTGAATTTGAATTTGATTCCGAGTAACGTGCGAGTGCGAGTGCGAGTACCCTCTGATGACTTGTAATTGCATTGCATTGCAATATTGCAATTGACGCTTTGTCCTTGTCTCCTCCCTCGTCTCCTTTCGTCTCCCTTTCGATAACTCACAATCTGTTCTATACTCCGCTTCACTCGCTTGTCATACAACATATAACATTCCCCTGTTGGCCTCAGCAGATTTTCGAGCTATCGAGCTATTGATGTCCAATCGTGGTCCAGTCTCTAGTCAGCAAAAGAGGTCCTGACTACGACTACCGACAACGGTATAAGTATGAGCATGAGCGGCGGCAAATTCCTCTTCTCGGCGCCGTCTCCGACACTCGACTTTTCCCACCTAACTGGCCCTGGCTCACTACCACCACCACCACGTCCAGACGAGCTTTGCCCAAGTCCAAGTCCGCAGTCGCGCCATGGTCGAAGTGAAAGCCAATATCATGGAGATGCTGGAGATGATAGCACCAAGGACCAGGACCAGGACAGGGATGATCTCGCTTTTGAAGGGGGTAGAGGAGGGAAAAAACGTAAAGTGCCCAGTGGTACGCAATCGCAATGGCAATCGCAATGGCGGCTGAGCGGGTCCGGCTCAAGCGCAGTAGCACCAGGAAGTGAAACGAGAGATGGAAATGGAGACGAGAAATGGGAACATGAACATGATCATGAACATGATCATGATCCCGAGGACGGCGATGAGAGCGGAGAGACCGTAAGACGTCAGCAACGCCAATCCAGTCAGTCTCAAGGCATTGCTGGAACCGAAACCGGAACCGTCGATAAGAACGCCTCGAGATCATCAGAAGCTTCAGCCGGTAACGGCAACGGCAACGGCAACGGAAACGCAGACGGCGCAAATTACAACAACGCAGCTTCAGAAGCTAGCAAGTCCGGTGGTATCTTTGTACGGAAGAACCTGAACGCTACAAAGGCATGTTGTCTTCGTGAATTCAGAAAAGGTCTTTTCCTAAGGCGCAAAGCGGCATTCATCACTCTTTATCTTGATGCTCACAATATCATCAAGAACTCTCTTCCGACACCGTCAGCCAATTCCACATCGACGTCGACGTCGACGTCGACGTCGACCTCAGTTACTACCGGCAATTCCAATTCCAATACCAACTCCAAAGCTAATGCTAATGCTCATGCTGGCAAAAACTCGAAAACCTCGTCGGCGGCAGGGAACAACGGCAAGTTCCCGGAAGTGAGCGAATTCGAAAAGCTCTTACCTGTCCTCGACGAGATTGGCGTCAATTCATGGTTACCCGATAGATCCGGATGGAGGGATGGAGACGATAAGATGGAGCCTGTTAGGTGGAGGAGGACGAGGAGGACGAGAGCGGCCCACAGGAAGCCTGTGGAGAGAAAGGGTTGGATGCCTGAAGGTAGCTTTGAGTTTGAAATGGAGTGCGAGGGTGAGCTATCGTTACATTGTGTTGCTACTGCCACCGCTACATCGGCTTAAGAATCGCTGTAGATGAGCACAGCTGAGTCGTAGCTGAGCATAGCGGAGTCGGAGCTTGAGAGAGGAAGCTGACGCTATCTGACCTATCCTATCCTCTTGGGCTTTCGCCATATCCCATATTTTCGCATAACTTCGCATCGTCAGCGTCAAAGACATGGAGGGCGAACACTAGGCAACAAATCGCGCTATTACGCTTGGCGAACGAACTTCGAGCCCTAATCCTTACTGCCAACAAGTCATCGATCACCACCACTACGATTACGACGACTACTACTGACGAGTCCTCGAGGTGTGAATCTCAAATCGATAGAGATGCACTTCCGAACAAAACTCGTCGAAAGTTGGATCAGGCTAATAAGAAGAGAGCTGAGCCGCCATCGACGAGTGAAGGTTATGACCAGGCTGAGGCTCAAACGCAAGTGCAAGCACAAACGCAAGCGGGCGAACAGACACAGACTCAGACGCCGAACAACCCCCAAAGTCAACCTATGTCACAGGTCCCGTCTAAAGAGTCAACGGAAACGAGCAAGGGCAAGAAGAAGCCCAAGAAGAAGAAGAGAAGCGTATTGGCGAATCAGAGCAATCCGCATCATGTCGACAACTGTAAGTCCTGATCGTACATCTCAATTAAACGCATCCAAGGTAAATTCGTATTTGTGCTGACCGTTCACGTTCAGACCGTCCGTCTCGGACTGTCTCGCCCCACAGCGACCCATACGAGCCGTACTCACACCACCTGTCCCTCTTCTCTCCACCGTCTATGCCATTCCTTGCTATTCGACCTCGAACCAACGTGAATCCAGATGGACCATTCGTAGTCCGACCGGCGGAAGATGACTATATCTGCTCGTTCTGCGAGTACGACCTGTACTATGGTTCCGAGAAATCTCGCCGATTGGCCATCAGAAGGAGAAAGAGGGAGATCAAGCGAAAGGAAACGATTAAGAATAAAGCTAGGAATGTCGCGGAGGGCAGAGGGAAATTGAATGAGAATGATGATGGAGAGGACGATGATGATTATGAGAGTGGATCAGGGGATGAAGATGATGAGGACGGAGACGGGGATGAGGATGATTTCGCCGACGAAACGTGTCAAGATGATGGACATGGCCGGTGCACGTGAGTTCAGCCTTAAAATCCCCTCTACTCAACTCGATCTAAATAAATTCTCGCTCCAACCTATCAACCTGTCCAGATTTTTTTTTTTTTCCGAAGAAAAGGGGCAATGTCAGTGTAGCTGTGTAGCTGAGCGTTTTGCTGATATTTTGTGCGAGATGATTTGAATACAGTTGTGGGAGAAGAGTCAAGAAGCCGAAACCTGATAAATCAGAGATCGAAGCAGAACCGCCATGAGAAAAAGGCTAGCCGATGGCGATTGGCGATATACAGCAGGAAGCTGTAGCTAGCTAGCTAGCTCCTTGACTTGCCTGGACCCCGTTTGATGACTCATAATGACTCATTTATGACCTCTTTCCTTTGCATTCTCAGTAAAAATACGTTCCCTTTCTTAACGATCTCCCCCATCATATATCACGCCATTTTCTTTCATACATCTCATCTTGGTTGGCATCCTTCGCATCATTTTCATATCGTGTTGAGCATCGCATTCTTCCACATTTGCATATACGTAGACCTTTTCTTCAGTCATATCTTTCCCAGACAATACACTTCTTGCATTGTGCATATTTACATCTTCCAAGTAAAAAACATGCCCCATATCTCTCACCCACGCATCCCGACTCCCGAATCTCGAACGATGAAAAACGAACAAATTGACATAGTTCGAAATTTCTTGAGCGGAGCTCGATTGGTCAGTAGCAAGCGATGCATCTCCTTATTCATTTGGAACGTACAGCCCTGCAGCCTCAAGCAAAGCTACCGATGCGGCCCTGATTTCCATCCTATATGGTTGCAAGCTTTCTGAAAATCCAATTCTACATGAGCTCAAACAAGCCACCGATGAACAGTTCCATTATGACGCCATAGAAGCCATAAGCCACAAGCCATACATCAAATGCCTGAGTTCATCTTTCATCGTTCTCGTGACATCTGGATAAACAAGTCCGACACTTTTGGCAATCTGTCATCTATCACACATGGGTCTCCTCGGACATGCATGTACAGGTAGGTATTAAGAAAAAAGTATCTGCTTGCTTCTTCACGCTTCACTTCTCACTTCTTCCCCTGTCTCCCTTTTCGGTCGCAACGCCATAATATGTAGCGCGTCTCGCTCAATAGCACTGGACACAATCAGACAGACTCGAGGACATCCTTCGCCGAGGTCGTAATGGCTTCTCTTCCTTACAAGCTAGCGGAAGTTTGAGGCCAGGAGCTGCGATATGGGGTAGTAAAATGTTAGCGGCTCTCTTCTTGGGCAGGTGGACTTGAATCGCGAGAGCTGAGAGTGAAATCCAGTCGAGAATCGAGTGAAGGAGCTGAAAGCGCAAAAGAAAACACAAAACTCACTATTCCTGACCCGATCGCTTGTAGCCGTACTTGTTGGTGAACTCATCAATCTGCTTTGGTCCTCGAGATCCGTAAGCGTATGGCTCGGGCTTCGGGGCAGCTGTGTCATCGAAGCGATTAAAAAGCATAATCAGCTCCAATCTTCGAATTATCGCCTATGACTATCTTTGTCGTCGGAAGATGTCAATCACTCACCTCCGTCACCCTTGCCGTCGATCCAGTGGAGGATGGGCGTGAAGATCTTCCAAGCGACATCAAGCTCATCATCTCTAACAAAGTTGGAGTGGTCTCCCTTGAGAGCATCAAGGATGAGCGCCTCGTAAGCCTGGGGGATGTTGGCGTCGGTGAATCTCTTCTTGTACGTCAAGTCGAGTTCGGTGGGCACGGCTCGGGTAGCGAATCCGGGGAGCTTGGAGTTCATCTTGAGGTAGACAGCTTCTGAGGGCTGGATTCGCATGACAAGCTCGTTTCGAGGAATGTCGGTGAAGATTCCCTGGGTGGCGTCCTTGAACTGTACTCGAACCTCGACCTTTGACTCGTTAAGTGCTATAAACGAATCGATGATAGTATAGTCAGCGCTCGTACTATGTTTAGCAGCACAGCAGAACGAAACATCGTGATCGTGGTCGCCCTTGCGTTTCAACTGATTTTTATTGTATTCACTGCAGAACCAAAACTCACCCTTTCCGGCCTTCATGATAAATGGTACACCTTCCCATCGGGGGTTGTTGACCCACAGCGTCATAGCAGCGAAAGTAGGGCAGACAGAGTCCTTGGGAACGGTGTCGTCGTCGAGGTAGCCGGGCTTGTCACCCTCAGCGACGTACTGACCGAGGAGGACATCCTCCTTGGCGATCGGAGGGATACATCGGAGGACCTTGACCTGCGAGGCAACGAGGCCGTCAGAATGGATCCCGACGGAATATATACAGCGATTCTTAAGAAATCCGATATTACACACCTTCTCGTCTCGGATGTCCTCGGCGGAGAAAGATACAGGTCGTTCCATGGCAAGAACGGAAAGGGTTTGCATAAGATCTGGAGGGGGATGGGCCAGCTGTCATCAGCCATATCTCGGACGTGAAACTCCGACTGATCCCACTCACGGTTCTGGCATACATCTCGGATGATTCCAAACTCGTCAAAGTATCCACCTCGTCCCTCGGTACCGAAAGGTTCCTTGAAGGTGATCTGTACGTTGCTGACAAAGTTCTTGTTGAATGAGGCGTCGAAGAAGACGTTTCCAAATCGCATCACGAGCATATTCTTGACCATCTCCTTTCCGAGGTAGTGGTCAATTCGGTACGTCTCGTTCTCGGCCCACTCGGCTTTGAGGTCGGTCATCATCTCTCGGCATGACTCGAGATCCTTGCCGAATGGCTTTTCAATAATGATCCTGTTGATTCCCTTGTCCGAGTATACGTTCTTCTTGAGGCCTCGCGCGACAGTAGTGAACACGGAGGGGGGTAGAGCCATGTAAAACACTCTGTTTCGGGTCTCCCGATCTCCCTCCAGCTTCTCTACGTGCTTGAGCAGCTCCTGGAATCCAGCATCCTCGTCATATTGTCCTGAAATGTATGTTGAAATCTCCTTGAACTGCTTGATCTTCTCCTCATCTCCCTTGATGTACTGGGTCTCCCTCTTGTGGAATTCCTCCTCGTCCATCTCTACACGTTACAACGATTAATCAGTCAGCACAGCCGAGTACAGACGATTGATGCAATGTTTGGAATTTTTAGTACGAAGGTCGACGATTCGGCCGACAACGTCATCGGTGTATTTTCGGCGCATCGGTAGTCTCAAACCTCAAACACTCACTTGTTCTGGCATAACCGACAATATGGGTGTCCTTGGGAAGCAAACCCTGGGCGAAGAGAGCAAAGAGGGCGGGGAAGGTCTTCTTCTTTGCGAGATCACCACTGGCACCGAGGACGACAACGACTGTCTCGTCGGTGAGGGAGTCACCAGAAGTCTCCATCGAGGGGATTGAACCGGAAGCTTTCTTTGAGTGGTCGCCGGCCATTCTGTTGGGGGGAGAGGAAGAGATTACATGATATGATATATCAGTGATGCCTTCCTGAAGAGCTAGAATAGGGTGCTTGACTCACTTGTACGGATGTGTATATGTGGGTTTTGGTTTTAAGGTAATGGAGATGGAGATGGAAGTGTGAAGAATTGGGATTAGAATATGATAAGAACGAGGGTGGACGGTTGTATGGTAAGCAGGGTGACGGTAGTAGTAGTAGTATGGGGATGAGTTCGACGGTGTAAGTTACGGTGAGTGACGCTGTTCAGGATCAGGAGGGTGACGGATGATTATATGATTACAGAATCAGAATTCAGAATCATTACAGGGGTGGGATATGGGATAAACGGCCCGGATATAAGAGATACACCGTACACCCATATGGATCCACCTGGTTGGTATACCTGGTATGATGCTATAGTACCCATACCCTGACTATGCTCACTATACTACTCAACTACCTCGAATTGCCGGTTTGCACTGTAGCCATCGGAATGTTTTTACAATCATAACGCAAAGATTCTAATGACAACTTCAACTCAACCAACCTCCACCTCCACTTATTCCTAATACTCGACACGAATATCCTAATAAACGGGATCACGTCAAAATCACCCTGATTTCCGAATAGCTTATATGCACACCACGTGGAAAAGGCTTAGCTGAGCCGGAGCGGATTTAAGCTGAACCAAGAGGCTGAGCTTTGTAGTGGAATGTTGTTGTGGTGGAGGTGGTCCAAGCTTTAGATTTTGGGTCAGTCAGTAAAGCCAAATGGTCAATGCGTATCCTCTTTCCCTGTCTGAAGCCTCACTCTGTTTCTGATTGTCATGTCTTTGGCCTCTTGCAGCTGGATACAAGGATACAATGGCATGAGGGCACGAGATGGAAGGAATCAGAAGGGGCGGAGCGCACTACTCACCATGAGGATGAGGGAGAGGAGGGAGGAGGGAATGGATCAATGCTATGTGGATCCCCTGGGCTCGTGCTATAGCACCCAGCACAATAGCATCCGTCGTAGATCACCTGTCAATCACTCAATCAACACCCAAATAAACGAGATCCGCTTTCAGCCATGAGCCAAGCTCACCGCAAATTTAACGGTTGATCATCACTACCTACTTACCACCTAGATAGCAATCAGACTCACGTTCGGTCGATCGTTTTGGTTCTATCTCTCATACTCGTAGCTCATATACCCTAACTTTGCTCACGTCGTTCGTCCAGCCTTAGAAAAACGCAGAAACAATACTTTAGATTTTACTAAAATCATGTCGACCCATTTCTTCTCGGCCCAAGTCGACTATTACCTGACGACATTAGGATCCTCGGGCCCATCTCGCCATGAATCAGACTCGTACAAGAAGAAGAGATCTTCCGGCCTAGAGCTGGTAAGTTCATCCAATCATTCGTAGCTATAGCTACCGCTATAGCTGGAGTCCGCTTTAGGCTGATATTCCTGAGCCAGCTTCGACCCAAATCTGCCCATGGTTCAGCGAGACATGCCATGACATCCCCAGAACCTTTGACAGCCCCGTTGGCCGCATATCCCGTTCCTTCTGCTTCGGCCGCACCTGCAGAGTCTGAGCATGAACAGCCTTGGAGAGAAGATAGATTCGCTACCCAAAGAGCTACCCTTCGACGTGAGCCCAGCCCCCACTTCAGCCATCTGCACGGATCGGATCGATACTGACTGGTGGCCTCTCCGTAGATGCAAGGTCGATCCCACAACTACCGCCTATAACGCCCCCACGAAACGACAAGAAAGGCAAGAGCACCAACAAGTGGAGAGCTGGAGCCGTGGAGATTGCAGTACAAGGCAGCGGTGGTCGTCAAGGTGGTACACTGACCATATACGAAGGCGAAGAGCCTGTATTTCGTCAACAATTGAAATCGTTGCCTCAACATACGTGGTCATGTGATGATATTCAGCAAGTGCACACTTCCGTCCACGATCGACTACATGTCTTGTCTCTTCGTTTACCCCTAGGAGAGATCATACCTTCGACGGTCGATCTGAAGAGACAATCTCAACGACCGAAGGGATTGGTAGCTCAGATGTCCACGCTCAGCAAGCTTGGTCGTAGAGCCAGAGGATACACCATCACTCGTATCGACTCATCAAGCAGTCCTGCGGCAACTGATGCGTCTCCGTACGGCACATCAGTATCTGGATCGATCGATTCTCAGCCGTCCGAGACATCTGTAGAGGGCACAGAAAGGCTCGTCCTTCTCGCCATCCCAGGTGAGAAAGCTCGCTGGGAATGGTACGCTCTACTCCGGTCTTTCGGAGGCTGCCCTTACCCCCGGACATATCGAAGACTTCAGATCCGGATTCTCGACCTGCAGGAGACGACACCGCTTTCTCACCAATTCACCAGGGAAGAAACCTCTTCGACTCAACAGGCGAGGCTGGAATCGCTGGAAGCTAGTAGTGCGCAGAGTAGTGAAGGGCAAAGATCGGCAAAGGGCGAAGTCAAACTAGGCTGGGCGGGCAAAGAGAAGCTTCGGGTGGAGATGTGAGTGGGTCGTTTCTGAGCGAGAACTGCTATAGTATTTTCCCTTGTAGCTCGCTTGCATACTCGAGTAGACGCTAAGTCTGATCGGATCACCTATAGCTGGCTTGACGAGCGGATCGTGGGCCGTACCACTTGGACCAAGGTAGAAGAAGGCTCGCCCATACCCTTCTGGGCGGAACTATTCACTTTCGAAGAAGTGCCAGAGTTCTCAGCCTGCGGTAAGCTCATTCGAGCTCGCTACGGATAACGTCTACAGTGTACTGTATGGTCAGCTCAGCTCACCCGTCTATCGCTTCTGACAGTCCTTCGGATCTGCCGATTACATTCCGGCAAATCACAGGTCATGGCCATAGTTCCCGTGCCACTGGTCACCAACTACCTCAAAGTCCGAGATGAGCGATACCCTGTCCGATCCGTATCAAGCGAGACTGTGATAGGCGAACTGAGGATGATCGTCTCGTATCAAGCTGTCAATATGATCTCGGGACCAGATTACGTCCTTCCAGACGTGAGTACACCGCAGCTGGAGTGCGAGCGGGTATTGCAGTCTTATTGATTTCATTGTATGATTTCTGATAGGACTTCCGGGGAATGGGAGGAACGAAGACTATCTATTATATGACTTCTCAAGGTCATCTCGATCAGACAATGGACCTCTTCACGAGGCTGAATTGGGCTATTGGGACGACACTCAATCGATTACTGGAAATGAGCGAGATCGAAGCGAAACAAAGTGAGCATCCGTCGGTTCATATATCCTCCAGGGTCTTCTTCCTCAAGGTGAAGCTTATGGCGATGCTGACTTGGCCGATCCTTTGCACAGGCGGCGAAACGTTGTTTCGAAGCAATACACCTTTGACGAGATTGCTCGAAGCTACTATGCGTCTTGTATGTGGCGACTTCTTGCGATTGTCCATCGGACCGACTGTGACGAAGATCTTGGAACATGAAGTCGAATTCGCTCCTGAGGACTTCAGGTTGATCCTGCGTCTTGTGAGGGAGTGTTGGGATGATATGTACAGTGAGTATTATCAACGAAGCAGCGGTAGCTGTGCGCGGTAGAGCAGAACGCGTCGAGACCACAGTACGAGTACAGTACAGTCGAGTTTCGCTGATGACGATGTGACTACATCTGTGATTATGACGTGACAGCGCAAAGAGGCTCTTTTCCAAAGTATGTGGCTTATCTATAGCGATCGTTTACCAAAAAGGCGACCCGACGGACTAGTTTGGTCGCTGATTCTTTCACTGTACTGTATCTGTTCGGCAGCATTCTGCGTATCGTGTTTTCGAAATTATTCAAATCAGTCAAAGAGAATCACGAAGAGTGAGTCTCGATCACCACAAGAATGATATAGCGCGCACGCTAATGGACACGCAATGCTTTGCTTCACAGACGAAAGTTACATTACAAATCAGTCTCTTCATTTCTTTTCGTATGTCACCACTGTCCAATCTTTATGCCTCATGATATCCCTATCGTAGCTGATCAGAATGCGGTTCACAGCTTCGACTCATAGGCCCAGCCTTGATGCGGCCTCATTTGTTCGATCTAGCTCGGGGCTTACCCAGAGTCGGCGTCCAGAAGACTCTGACGCTTATCGCAAAGATCTTTCATGCCATGGCTTTCTTCACATACAGCGATACTGCTCGGGATCCGGAACTGAGGAAATTTGCGGGTTTCATTAGAGTGAGTCGGGCGCAGACTGGAATTGGCATTGTGTCTATATTATCCCCTTTGTCAAATGGATCTCCGACTTTACTACCACACCTAATTTTTTGCACATGCAAGCTGGAGATGCAGCTGAAAAATAACAAACATATGGGCATCGTCGCTAGGAAAACGATGACACAATGGTCGACTACCTCTCGTCCTTTGCGACTCCACTGGATGAGTTCCAGGCCCGTCCGCCACCACCGACGGCTATCGAGACTTTCCTAGCCGAGCGAATGGGGTTCATGCCTCCCGAACTGGCCGAGGGAGTGCCCATGCTCACCGTCGCTGGACCGGTCGATCTAGGAGCAGACAGTGCCATCTTTTATGAACTGCTGTATCAGCGAAGAAGATCAATCATCGCTAGTCGGTCGCCTCTTGAGGCTGCAGGAGGTGATGTTGAGCTTGGAGGGCTCATTCGAGTGATGGACGATTTCATCTTGGGCATCCATCGCAAATCGTACAAGCAGCTCGCGTTTCATCAAGAGAGGTGAGTAAGAGCGAGGTGGCACATAAACATAACTCTTCAGATATTCTACCTGGGATCGCCGACATATATGTACAGTATATTGCCCGCTACTTCAGCTCGTGACACAGATACTGTAATGAACGCTGTTAGCTAAATTACTGACATGGCTTTTGGCTCGGTATGCTAGATCATCGACCCCTAGACCATCCCTCCAAATCGACGTCCACGCCGCTCAACGCGATAGGCAATCCGAGCGAGAAGGCGGTGGCGGCAGCGGTCCGTCAGAAATACACTCACACCAAATCCAAAGTTCAGAAGGGAATAAGTCAGGAGCGCGAGCCAGAGTCGCTTCGCCCGGTGCATGGAAGTGGTTGAATTTCGGTTGGAAATCACCTACCTCCCGTCATCACGATGGTACTAGTATCTCTCACCATCATCACCACGGAAACCCTGACAATCATGCCCATTCGCAAGTCCGATTTCGAGATCCCGAACAAGCTCAAGCTCAATCGCAAGCGCCTGCGCCAGCTCAAGAAGAGGCAACAAGTCAAGAGTCGAAAAGAGGTCGAGCATCATCCGTGAATACCAGTAGTGAGATTCCCCGCGCCGACTCGCTCTCGGCAACTACAACCAAGAGCGGCAGTACGAGTATCTTCTCAGAGACCAGTATCAGCGCAGGAATAGGTAACAATAGCGTTAATAGCCGCAATTTCGGCGAAGTAGGTGAAAGCGCTTTCAATGCTGAAGAAGCCAAAGTGAGAGACCAGCTCAGCCGCATGGGTATGGGCTCCGTCTCGCCCTATCCTATTGCGTTAGGTATGGGTGTGGGTATGGGGTGGGGTATGAACATGGGCACCGGGGCAGGAGTCGGTGTAGCGATTGGTGAGAATCCGGGGACTGAGCCAGTGTCAGATTCGGAACCGCGCTCTGGCTCTGGATCCAAGACGCCCACTGCTAAGACGATGACGGTCCCTGCGCATTCGGCGAGTCTAAGGAGGAAGAAATACAGTAAGGAAGAAGGCGAGGAAACGGTGGATTAGATCAGACCAGGGAATTCATTTTCGTTGGCACTTGTACAAGGCGAATTGCTATGTCTTTGATTCTAGCCTTTCTCTAATGTATTCGAACTTTCTTATGGCAATGTTTGTAAATCTCGGATGTACCTGTGTATAGATAGATAAGCGCGTGAGGGTTTAGTATCGCCGACTCTCATCAGTAAGGCTAGTTTTCAAGGAAGCATAAAGTCCAGTGAAATAATCTTAATTATACACAATGCATAATGCAAGTACCTACCAAAGAACACGATGCAAAGTCCACATTCCCGCTCACACGCCCCACACACCCCACGACTAAGCCATAGCTTTGTTGACGTTACTATATCCGATACCGATACAGCTGACCAAAACTTCGCCTGTCGTAGGATCCTCGACCAGCTTGTATTTCGTGCCGAAGAATGTGAGCATGTCACGGAAGAATTGAACGCTGCGATGTAAGCGCGAGAGCAAAGGCAGCCAGGGTCAGCCAGGAGGTCTCATTGAACTGAGCGACGAGACGAAGGGTGGATGGGTCTGAGTGGCAGTCCAAGCAGATGCCCTATGACCAATGGTTCGGGGAGGGGGGAGGCGGGCGATGATGAACATGGGCTGAATCAGAAACGCAAGAGCTTAGGGCCGAGAGATAAAGCAGATCACGGTAAAACACTTACGAATGCGCCGTCAGCCCTCCCATCCTGACCTTGCCCACATCCTCCTTTCCCAGAGCCATAAGCAAAGCCACAAGCCACTGATGTTTCGAATCCACACATCCTCCTTTTTGCACTTCCTCCAACAACAGTCGAGCGGCATGTAAAGCTATATCTTCCGGTGTTTGAGTTTGACCTGGTACGGAGAGGGTTTCGGAAGCATGCAGCGCTGAGGTTGTTGATTGCGAGACAAGGGTTAGACCGTAGCCTGGTGATCTGGAAGCAAACAACAATAAAAATAATCAATTATTGACCCGTATACAACACACAACACAAGACGAGCCTTGGGGAGAAGAGTGGCCACCCTAAGGGCCCAAGACAGAAAGTATTCGTCCGCGAACTGGGATCAAGCCCCACTCACTTGCCAGAGTCGTCACCCTTGTATACGTCGGTGATGAGGTAGATATCAGGTATGTATCGATTCAAGATTGATCGAGCGGACTCGACCATCCGGTTGGCGAACTGGGGAGAGACTCGAGTCGAATATCTGTGAGGTATATTGAAAGACATAGGGCAAATGACGGATAGGTGTCGGTGGTCAGCCCATGCTCATCCTGATACTCACGGATACATCCATTCACAATCACAAGAACAAGAAAATTCAATTGAAGCTTGTCCAGATCCGAGCCTTTTTGATACAAAGCATAAACTCACGCAACACCTCTGATCTTCCTAATCTTGCCCTTCTCGAGAAATTGTACGGTCTTTAGCTGTCTGACAGAGGGACACTTGAACACGGCTTGACCACCTCCCAGAGGAGCTGATCCTCGTTTCTTGATCTGTAGCTCAAGGCCGTCTGTTACACCGAACAGATGGAGATGCGGTAGTGTGACCGTTCGGATCATATCGACCTGGAGTAGTGATTTAAACCAAGCATTCCGGAAAGAGGGACTAGGCATCAGCGACGGTTTTGAGAATGCTATCGACAACTCAGGACAACACTGAAAGTTGCGTAAGCAGTAATAAAGCAGCGACTCACGGTCATATCACGCCCCTCTTCACCCGTCACTCCATATAAATTGATATCGAACGGTTTCTTACAGAATGGGGCGAGCGGTATGAGCAGTTCGAGATAGTATCCCAATGATCGACCAACATGGCATGTATGAGTGAATGAGCCGCCTGGCAGTAATCCTGGGTGGAAAAGGAATGAAGTACCTATAGTCCATTAGGTGAGGTATCAGTAGCACTCTTAGAACGGATTCTAGGCCAGTCGGGCAGCATGTCCTGTGTCTTGTGAGGGCGTATTGTATGGGTCTCTGTCACCTGGGACAGAAGATAGGAAGATACCAAACAAGTAGCTAGCACTTACCAGTCAAAGAAATTTCGACCGTACTTCCATTCGTAATCTTCTCCGCCAATCTCAAGAGGTTGACCTCATAGTCTCGCAGACCTACGTGAACATCGTCCGACCTTATCCCGTCCACTCGTATTGATTTACCCGATAAGATGGAGAGGAGGATCCGTTGACGCAAATGTCGGTGTGAGGTGAAACGAAGGATATCGCGAGATGGACCTGCTTGCATGGCGGCTGGTGCACTTGTAGGCGATGAATAGCTGTGGTATAGATGGTAATGGAAAAGCTGCAAAGAGCTGTAATGGTACCGAGCTCGACAATGCAGATGACGGTGTCAGCTATCAATGATATGTGTGTATCTTAGCAAGATGCCAAATCTCATCTCAGATGTTCAGTTATGCTCATCCCAAAAAGTCAACAGCTCTTCTCTTCTTCGAAACAGCGAACAGGCAAACTTGAAAGTTCAAACCGACCTCCACACCGATTCCGAGCTTATGTAACAGAGAGCTTGTCCCCATCTTGCGCGCGCCTGTTACCGCTCATCACGCCCGTGAGCCTAAACCAAAAATAGGCAGCCGATGCCGTTGACGCAAGGAGGAGTACACGTGCCTGCTTTTTAGGTCAGGGATTTCGTGTGCACTGATCCGTAAACAGGGGTTGTTTATTATGTTTTTCTTTGCTTTTGTTTACGCTGTAAGGTAGTGTTTGGTTCGAACTGAAACGAGGTCCACACTGTCCACAACAGATCACCCGACCAATTATTTCGATTTACCACACCGGTTGGTTCTTTGTCGTTGTCGTTATTATCCCTACCAAGACATCTCTCTCATCATCCATCAAGCCTAAGCCTGGGCCTCGACTTTGAGTATGATGAACTGTGGGAGCATGACGGGCTCTTCTTCCTATCTACTGTATTTGTCTCAGTGAATACAGCATCACGATCTGCATCTGTACATCTGAAAGTCTGCATGTCTCGAGTCTCCGAGTCAAGAGAAATGAAAGTGGGACAAGCTTGCCTCCTGCTTTTTGGCGTTCGTCCATCGTACATCCGTCCCCGTCCGTTCCCTTCCTGATCATCCCTTTTAGTCGGCCCCTTTCGTTTCAGGTAGTACAGTGCAGCAGTCAATTCACTTGCACACGGGGCAACCGGGTCACCCTCCTAGGCATGCAAGAGACGTCATTTCGGTATCCCTGTAATACAGACAGATGCACAGATGCACCAATGCACAGATGCACAGTCAACAAGGCGGACTAAGCTGGAATGAAATGAATCGGATTGTGCACTTTGTGCACGCCTTGAACACGCACGCTGTATGATGAATTTAGCGCATAGACCAATTGAGCAACTGCAAGCTGTAACAACAACCATTAAGCAATTTACAGTGCGTTGCTTTAGCTCTGCTGGTGTACACCTACCAAACACCATATCAACTCACTCAACTATTCAATCCTTTCAATCCTTTCATCTCCTTTTCTTCTCTCCAACCTTCATACATACATCGATAGTTCTCATCGTCAAACTCGACTAAAATACCCACGTTCATTTCATCATCACATACAATACATATTCCGGCTTCACCAAGAACCGCACGACCGACTGGAAAGAAAAGGCTCTGAACGCTCGGTCGCGGTTGATATCGAAATCGAGAAAATAAGAAAAACAAGACAACCAACAGACCATTTCTTGGACTTTAATCAACAACGGTCACTAGCCACCTACCCACTCGCTTGTATCTGCATCTGCAAATCACTACCATCCTAGCTAGGCCTTCTCATATGGACAATCGCCTTTCATCTTCTCTTTTGTAGACGTTCCTAGCCTATCTCGGTATAGCATAGGAACAACGAACGATACAATACCGCATTATCCCACAATCAACCGACAATTCTACCCCATATCCCGTCCTTGCCATCTCTTGGATCTTCATAGATAGTATCGTATTGACTACACATCGACATAGACATCTCAGCGGAGTGGACTCTACAAGCGATCGATATACGACACACTATACTTTGTTGCTGAGATCAGATCAGATCAAAGGAAGGAACAACCGATAAGTGATAGGACAGGACCTAGCGTTCCATACTCATCCAATCAAACATTCCAAGGGGTAAAACACTCAAACATACAGCAATCGCCCACCCCCTTCCCTTCATCCTTTCCCACAATCATAGCACGCTGCGAAAAAAACGACTACCCATACTCGTAAGACCGACTCTTCGAGCACAACTCTCCGTACCAAGCAGGATCGCTTGCTTACACGACTTTCTCAACTCAATCGAATCTACAACACAAAATCGACATTTGCCTGCTCGAATCGTCATCATCTCAATTTGAGCTTTACAGTCAGCTGAACGACAGATAACGATCATCGCCCAAAATGCGTCTTTCAGCTGCCCTACCGCTCATCCTTCTGCCGTTGGGCTTAGCCCACAGCAACAATACGCCTCTTCGATCTGCCCATCATCCATCGAGACGATTTAATGTAGCTCAAGGCTCGGGCTCGAGGGAGATTCATGAAAGACAGCATAGTGGGGGATTACTCGGGGGCTTGGTGGATAATGACGAGACTACCACGGTGAGTCAGAAGGTACGAATTGTTGGTTTCTTGAATGGGTGAGACTGACTCTCTCTACGCCGTTTATAGTCTGGAGGATCTACCATTGCTTCTACGACGATTCGATCAACAACCATTGCAGCCAGTACAGCCGCTCCTGGTACTAGCATTTCGACGGAGAAAGAAACTGACGACGATGCCGACACGAGCACACTTCTGACAAGTCGAGTCACAAGCACTTCCCTCCATACACCTCTTGTGACTAGCAGTGCTATCTCGAGCGGTTCAAGCATCAACCCAGTTACTTCGCTCAACTCGAGTAAGTACCCCGACGACTCTCGTTGTACTAGGCAGTATGATTATGGATATGGATTGCTGATTACACTGCCCATCGCGCGTAGCTTCGGCTGTGTCGTCCTCAAGCTCTTCGACCGTGGTCGCAAACTCGACAACCACCGCAGCTGAATCATCCTCTTCTGTTGCTCCTTCTTCCGCCGCCATGTCTACCGAGTAAGTGCATTCTCCTTCTCCAACACGGCCATCGCTGTATCAGCTGCGGTATGAGAAGCTGACATACATATGCCTCAGATCCGTCCAAACGACCGTCGATGAAGCCGGTCAAACTCAGCTCGTGACTGTCATTTTCACCGAGGCAGCCTCTGCCACTGAGGCAGCAGCCACAGCATCAACCTCAGCTGACAAGAAAGACGACGGCGACTCGATCCCTACTGCTGCTATCATTGGTATCTCCGTCGGTGCCGGTGTCGTTGTCATCGTGCTCATTGCCTTTGCCGTCTGGAGAATGAAGAGGAGGAACAGCGATGAAGATGAAGCTATCAGATGGTGAGTCAGATCATCAATGGACTTTCTTGAGAACGGGACACTGATTGTTGAGACTGCGCAATATAGGCCTGAGCTCAATCGACATGGCGACTCGGACGCCCACCACGCTTTGCCCGCCCGACAGACCGGCCAACATGGCTTCGAGACCAACCCGTTATCGCGATCCCTGTCCAACTCGTCCTCGATCTTCGCTCCTTCATCTCTTGCACCTCCTCAATCTGGTAATGCCGGAGGAGCACCCATGGCTCTCAATGGGTCTTCATTCGGTGCTACCTCGAGTCTCGAAGATGAATACTCTGAGAAGCAAGCTGCAGCATCCTATGACGATCACGAAAACTACACTTCCTTGCCGCCTCCTGTTCAGATGCACCAGGGTCCTGAGGGTCTCGACTACCCTCCCGCTCACGGCCATTCACCCATGCATGAGGACGATGATCCTTATGGCGGCATGTCGATGGCCAACGCGAACGATCAACACGTCACATTGCCCAATCCTCACTCGCCTCACGGTAATTACAGGATCGAATAAGCGGGTATCCTAATGTCTGACAGAGTGATTGAGCGGAGAAAGAAGTTCAGAGTGATGAGAGTTGATCCACAGTGGATTGGACAATAAGTGAAAAGACAGGATCAGATCAGGAGCCGAGGGGCGTTGCTGGCCGGCGTCACATGTGTATACATACTATATATATATATATATATCAAATTCATTTGCCATACGATTAAGCCATACGAGTTCATTCAAACCATCAATACCTCCCTCTCTCGCCGCATTTTAGCTCATCAGTGAGCGTCTGTGTTGGTATTAGGAATTGGATACTATTTATGAACATGCAAGTTCTTACGACATGATCAAATGACATCTATTGGCAGCCGTGACATCGTTTTCTCAGTCTCCGCTCTGGAGCACCTTGAGCAGGATAGGCAATTCGTTGTAACTGCTCAAAGACGCTCCAGAGTTGACATTTGCTCCTCGTCAATGCATAACGCATGTAGAGAGGCGGCTTTGCACCCGTCCAAGGAAGCCGCAGCCCTTTGCTTCACTGGACTTTAGAGTACACCAGAGTTTGGTGCGTTACGTAATACAGCTCTCATGCTCCAGACAATGACAGCTTAGAGTCAGTTCGCGCGTTTCCAGCGTGACGGGCGGTGGTGTGGGTGTGTAATGCAGAGGTTGAACAAGGAACAAGCAAGCAAGCAAGAGCCATAACAACAGTGTACCCCTTCGCATCTCTCTTTCAGCTTCCAGCTCCACGATCTCCCACCCTCGAGCTCCGTGAACAGCCTCCCCCCCCAAATCTTTGATAGTCTCTCATTTTGGTCGGGATTTGGATCAACCGCCTGTCGACTTCGACCTCAAATCAAATCAAACCACCTTGAACCCTTGAAAGCGGCTCTTCCTTCTGCTCTATTTCACTCACTCAAGCACCCTTTCGCGAACCTAGTGGAAGTGTTGTCATAGTGGGCACGGCACGTTCATTATCACGATGGCAAGCTTAGTAGCTATCCTCGACGTGAAAGGGAAATCCCTGATTCAACGATCGTACCGTGACGATGTGCCTCCATCGTACATCGAGAGGTTCTTACCGCTCGTCTTGGATATGGAAGAGGAGAATGTCCAAGTGACGCCGTGTTTCTCGAATGAGGGAATCAATTATATGCATATCAGGCATAACAACCTGTATCGTAAGTCTAATCTGACAGAACATGTCTATGTCCACTTAATCCTTCCTTGAACTGGACGGCTCAGAGGTGTCTGTCATACTTCATATGTGATTGTATCGGATGGCTATGCTGACTTGGATGCACGATCATACCTTGGTCTGTTTACGCTACAGTCCTCGCTTTGTCAAAACGCAATTCCAACGCAGCAGAGATCATCTTCTTCCTCCACCGATTATGTTCGGTAGGTCCTGCCTTGGTCTGGTCTAGTCTGCCTTCAGCTGTGCTGGGATGTACAGCAAATTATGATGATTCCAGCTGACAAGGTGTTTGTGGTCTTCCACTTTCACTTTCACTCTCACTTTTGCTTCAAATAGGTGCTTACTGAATACTTCAAGGAGCTGGAAGAAGAGTCGATCAGAGATAACTTTGTGATCATCTATGAACTGTTGGACGAGATGATGGATTTCGGGTTCCCGCAAACGACCGAAAGCAAGATCTTACAAGAGTGAGTTATCGAGATTTTATGCCTTGAAGCGTATCTCAACTCGCTAGCATCGATCGATGGATGAACGTACTGATACTGATACCGTACCTGTCTCGTTGGTTTCAGATACATCACGCAAGAATCGCACAAGCTCGAAGTACAAGCTCGACCGCCTATGGCAGTCACCAACGCCGTATCATGGCGTTCCGAGGGTATCAGATACAGGAAGAACGAGGTCTTTTTGGATGTCGTGGAAAGTGTCAACTTGCTGGTCAACGCATCTGGGAATGTCATTCGATCAGAGATTCTGGGCGCAGTCAAGATGAAGTGTTATCTCTCTGGTATGCCTGAGTTGAGATTGGGTCTGAATGACAAGGTCATGTTTGAGTCAACAGGGCGAGGTGAGCTGCTCGATTGCCTTGTACACCCACCATGACCACAAGCCCCAGACTACCACCACTCATCTCTCTCGACTCGTGATTCACGATTCGCTCACATATCTCCTTCTCTGACGGTACGTGGTTCGCAATGGCTGATTAACCTACTTCATATGATTTCACAGCGGCCCGAGGCAAATCCATCGAGATGGAGGACGTCAAATTCCACCAATGTGTCCGACTCTCGCGATTCGAGAACGACCGAACTATCTCCTTCATACCGCCCGACGGCGAGTTTGAACTCATGTCATACCGTCTTTCGACCCCGGTCAAACCTTTGGTCTATGCCGAGGCGAGCGTGGAGTCTCATCGAGGATCGAGGGTAGAATATATGGTCAAAGTCAGGGGTCAATTCAAGAGGAGGAGCACGGCGAACAATGTCGAGATCTATGTGCCTGTGCCGGATGACGCGGACAGTCCCAAGTTCAGAGTGAGTGGCCATCATCACAATTTGTCTTCTCAAGCCAAAGGAAAGAAAATCTCCTCGCCTTTTATGTCGCATAACGCAAGAATCAGAGTCGCTCACGGTTCTTGGGTTCTCTGACTTTCGCTTTTCGCTTTTCTTACAGACGTCGGTTGGATCAGTCGTATATGCGCCTGAGAAGTCGGCATTTGTGTGGAAGATCAAGCAGCTCGGTGGTGGAAGAGATTACCTCATGAGGGCTCATTTCGGTCTACCGAGTGTAAGGAATGGTGAGTGGGAATAAGACTACTTGATTTTCAGTTATTGGCCGGCATGAACCTCGAAACATAAGCCTCTAGATTAGGACTTGGACCCCAACCCTCCTCGCAAGTTGGACAGAGAGGAAAATGGGAACGCTGATCTATCCATGTATCTGTTTGACTCACAGAGGAGCTTGATAAGCGCGCACCGATCACTGTCAAATTCGAAATTCCATACTTTACAGTCTCTGGAATACAGGTCAGATACCTGAAAATTGTCGAGAAGTCAGGATACCAGGTGAGTGTGGCACAAAACCATGACTTGACTACACACGACCATACAACCACACCCGAATCGGAAGGATTAAGCTGATTGCTGATTCTCGTTTCCGATACCAATGCAGTCACTTCCATGGGTCAGATATCTGTGCCAGGTGAGCTGAGCTGAGCTTGCAGTCGCATGTCCTCCCGATGAAAGGCCAAACAAAAATGCTAACTATCTGTAATTCATGACTCGAATCACAGAACGGAGACGACTACGTGCTGAGAACGATCACCGATGCGAAATCATCCTCTATGATTGCCCCTCTCTGATGACATGACAGGACTCTTTCTATTCAGATGGCGAAATAGAGCAGATGGAATCTGATTATGGTCTATGACAGTTTGCACTACTGACATAACATTCCGCCCTTTGTATATACCCTGCTATGCCACGTCTATATATATCGCCTTTGGACACAGTCTACTTGATGAACACACCTGCGACACAGCATCTGCCAGCTGGGGGTTAGGTGATTGCCACATTGAGCAAACTCCGGTCATGATCGCGTGGTGACTGTAGAGGCTACAGGTTAAGGGGCTAGGCTGCATTCAGGCACGGACTATTTTACCACGCGCCGTGATATTTGATTCCGTCTTTACTGCTACTCTTTACCAATCCGGAATGGATCGTACTCAATAACTAGTTAGGTTACTCCAACGTGTTCTGCTCTGCCTCTGCTCTGCCTCTGCTCTGCCTCTGCTCCAGCCAAACGTTATCACTCAACAACCCCTTACAACTCCCTCCCACCACTCACCACTCACCACCACCACTACCACTACCACTACCACCGCGCACGCTATCAATCAATTCTCCATTCTCCATTCTCCTTCTTTTCTCTTTCACTTGTCTCGATCCTCTTCCTCAACACACCTTATCTAATCCTCATATCCCCCACACAACCTACTTTTACATTCCTTCTTTCACCTCCCTCTTACATTCTTTACCCCACACACCTTTTTACAAAATGGCTTCCGCTGGTTCCGCTAACGAGGTGAGTCGTCGCGTCCGCTCTTGCACGAACACGTCTCGCGTATAGTCCCCGCCCCATCGACGCGTCTGTATCGATCTGTTATCTGTTACTCGGAATATGATCGCTCAGCTGACATTGTTTGACGTTTCTGTTTTGGCTCCTTCCGCATTTTACAGAAGACGATCACCGAAGTCGGTACCAACCGATTCGGTTTCGACTCCCGAGTCAACACTGATGTCTTGAGGAGCTTGTACCTTGTGAGCTGGTTTCTACTCTCTTCTATCATCATCGTGCTGCCCAAATATCGACTTCGCGGCGCATAGAAGTATTATTACACGCTCGAGTAACAGTCAGACTTCCTCTCCAAACTTTTTAGCTTTCACTCATCCTTTGCGCACACACACTTGTTTTCCGCACAGTGCACTTATAATTTTCGGGTGCCTGATGACTGACCTGTGTATCTGTGCTTCTTCTGCGCGCATTCAGACTCCCGCCTTCGTCAAGGAGGGTGACAAGGAGAAGGACATGACCGGTCAGGGCCACAAGGACTACGGAACCGAGTCTACCTTCATCAAGGAGACCAACTCCATTCAGTACACCACTGTCGCCAAGTTCCCCCCCGTCAAGCTCTTGCCCAACGCTGAGCGAAAGAGGATCCTCGTCACCGGTGGTGCCGGTTTCGTCGGTTCTCACTTGGTTGACCGACTGATGCTCCTCGGTCACGAGGTCACCGTCCTCGACAACTTCTTCACCGGTAGCAGGACTACCGTCTCTCACTGGGTTGGTCACCCCAACTTCGAGATGGTCCGACACGATGTAGTGAACCCCTTCCTCATCGAGGTCGACCAGATCTACCACCTCGCCTGTCCCGCGTCTCCTCCTCACTACCAGTACAACGCCGTCAAGACCATCAAGACCTCGTTCATGGGTACCCTTAACATGCTTGGTCTCGCCAAGCGAACCAAGGCTCGATTCCTCATCACCTCCACCTCCGAGGTCTACGGTGACCCCGAGGAGCACCCTCAGCGAGAGGAGTACTGGGGTCACGTCAACTGTATCGGTCCCCGAGCCTGTTACGACGAGGGTAAGCGAGTCGCCGAGACCCTTACCTACGGTTACCAGAGGCAGGATGGCGTCGACGTTCGAGTCGCCCGAATTTTCAACACTTTCGGTCCTCGAATGAACCCTTACGACGGACGAGTCGTCTCCAACTTCATCATCCAGGCCCTCAAGGGTGAGGACATGACCGTCTACGGTGACGGTTCGCAGACCCGATCTTTCCAGTTCGTTCACGACTTGATCGACGGCCTTATCCTCTTGATGAACGGTGACGAGACCCGACCTACCAACATCGGTTCCGCCCACGAGTTCACCATCCTTGAGTTCGCCGAGGCCGTCAGGGTATGTTAATCTGATTTCCCATTTAAGACAACTTTCCGAAATGGGAAATGGCAATTGCTGACTGTTGATATATCATGGTCTGCAGGACATCGTCGAGAAGGTCCAGATTGAGGAGGGTGTCGCCAACCCCAAGAAGGTCGGCATCATCCACAAGGACCTTCCTCAGGACGACCCTCAACGACGAAGAGCCGACACCACTCGAGCCCAGGAGACTCTCCAGTGGCAGCCTCAGTGGAGCGTCAGGCAGGGTGTCGAGGGTGAGTTAGAGCGCTTCACCAATGTTTACATTGGTCATGCTGTGAGGTTAGATTGTGCTGACATGGTCCATGGTTTGATGTTCTGTTTGTTTCGTTTGTAATCACAGAGATGACTCGATACTACTACCGACAATTGCTCGAGGGCAAGATCTAATCGGGTCTTGTTTTTTTCCGTCTTGGGTTCGCTCGCTCGATTGCTTGCTTCATTGCTCATTGCGTTATTTCAAACTATAGAAGATCGTCTTGGATTGCTCCTGGTTTAGACAGAGTCAGAGGTCGCTTGCCCGCCCGCCTGCCGACATCGTGGGCGTATTGGGTGGCTAGATATAAAAACTCGTATACACATTCATTATGAAAACCCAAAGCATTGTGACATACTGGCGAGGGAGATGGATTGTTCACATACATACAGCCTAGCCTGCGCGGTCTTGTCTTGCTGCATATATGTTGTATGAGTAGTGAAAGAGCTGCAGCTGTGCACCAGGCAATCGGTGAAAGAGGACAGGCATACCATAGCAGTGGTGACACTGACACTGACACTGTGGCCACGTGTCGTGTAGTCACCCTATGACTATGATGACAACATAACCTTACCGGTAACGCGTGCGGGATGGTGTGTAGCGGTGTATGTTTATCCATGACTTCCAGCTATCGCTCTACCCAAAGACCCTTTGTCATTCATACAAGATATTGATACCACTCCAGTCAAGTCACATAGACAACCTTCGACCCGCCAAACATGTCGTCGTCGCCACAAACAAATTTGGAGGATACAGCTCTCCAAGCAGCTGCTACAGCCCAGTCAGATGTTCCCGCTTCCCCGTCAATCAAGGTTGAACCACCCTTTGAACCTGCTTCAGCATCGGCATCATCGTCCACGACCAAGCCGTATTCGAGCTCAGATGGCGACGAATCTGTCGCTCCCGCAATCAAAGTAGAAGATGAGGATCAAGATCAAGTTCAAGGTCATGACCAAGATACCAGCTCGACAGCGCAAGTTGGGCACGAAGCTCCGCCTCTTCAACCGACATTACCAATGAAGACACCCTTACCCCCCTCCCGCAACGCCGGCCCTTCAGGCTCAAACTCGGTTTCGGTTTCGGGTTCGGATTCAACTTCGGCTTCGACGTCAGTTTTGGCTCCAGGTGCACCTCGTCATCAGCCTCCGGTGAAAGGTCTGCCGACATCTACTCCGGCCTCATCGGCTACTCCGACAATGGCAGGGTTGTCGAAGCCGCCTCACACGGGTCTAGATCTAGCGGAATTCGATCCGTTCGCTACGCCTGCTCCGGTTCCTGCCCCTGCTGTTGCTCAAGAAGGAAACAGAGCTAATACGGCTCTTGCATTGACGCCTGCAACGCCTGAAACGCCTGCTAAGCCATCCTTAACGAATTCAGTACTATCGAATAGCGCAACACCCTCTTCATCCTCGCAAGTGGAGCGTGAGCGTAATGATACACCTAGACGCCGTCAACCGAGAGATAGAGATTCAGAGACCCCAGTAGGACAAGGACAAGGGGAAAGCAGTAGCAGTGTGCTGGATACGCCAGCTAGTGCCGCCGGTGTAGGGGGCGAGAAAGAGGCTTCATTCAACTTTTCTGGATTCTTGAAGGATTTAAGAACCAAGTCCGCAGAGCCTGTCGCTAAATATCTCAAGAGGTACGTGCTGTGCGGGCTTATACTTCCCAAACTTCCCTCTGCATCTGCATTTTCCTTCGAACGCTACGAACCAGCTCGGGCGTAACAGAAGATTGAGTGGTATGCTAATGGCGGTCCAAACTTATCATCATATAGCTTCTTATCCAACTTTGCCAAAAAGCCCTTCACAGTCAATGAACAGATCAAGTTGATACACGATTTCCTGGCCGTACGTTTTTAACTCATTTCACCTCGAGCATCATGTGCCGCCCTTTCACTTCAACCCTAGCTTCTTGAACCGATCGTTGGAAGACTAGAGCTAGCTCGCACCGCTTACTAACATGTCACACGCCCTTGTCTTACTCTAAAACTAGTTCATCTCCAAGAAGATGCTCGAGGTCGACCCGTGGAAATCACAATCTTCGGCAGAGTTCGATAATGCCATCGAGGCGATGGAGAAGCTCGTGATGAACAGGTTGTACAACTAGTAAGTGTTGGGGTCTGAGCCTAAGAGCTCGTTTATCGTATCCGAGGCTCATCTCTTTGGCATGACTAAGCACGAGACTGTGCTAACCTTGACTTGCCGCAGTACTTTCACTCCTCAGCTCGTCCCTTCACAACCGATAACTACAGATGATCTTGAACGAGACGCCGTCTTTGCTCAACGAGTGCGATTGTTCGGCTGGATCAGGGAGAAACACCTCGATGTTCCCGAGGGGGAAGCCACCCAAGGCTTCTTGGGATTCGCAGAGCAAGGTGAGCCTAGCCTTACTTGCAACTTCGAGGCACAGAAAGCAGCCACTGACAGGCTGTCCGTCTGTCCACGTCGTTCACGTCGTTTACGTTGGCAGAACTGCTCAAGATCAACCATTACAAGGCGCCTCGAGATAAGATGATCTGTATCCTCAACTGCTGCAAAGTCATCTTTGGTCTGATCCGGAACGCTTATGGTGTCGAAGCGGCTGGTGCGGACGCGTTTGTGCCGATCTTAATTTTTGTCGTCATCCAAGCGAATCCAGAGAATATGCTGTCCAATATCGAGTGCGTCACCAACTCTGCCATCTTTGCGACCAATGAGATCAGACCTGGGCATATAGGGACTGAGGCTGACTGTCTGGTCGGATCTACAGGTATATCAGCCGGTTCCGCAGTGCGTCGAAACTGCAAGGCGAAGCGGGGTATTACTTGTCAAGTTTGGTAAGCTCCGTATGACGTAGGAGCATACGGTGAGACAGGATGGGTGCTGAAGCTGTAGATCGATTGTCCTATGTTCGATATAGAGCGGAGCTATCGCATTCATTGAGACGATGGACGCTTCCAGCCTGAGCAATATCACCCAAGCAGAATTCGAGAAAAACGTCGAAGATGCTATCCAAGAACTACCCCCTTCTCCATCGGCATCGACATCCCGAGCACTCCCACCGGCCGATATGTCTCCCTTCTCCGCCGTGGCATCAGGCGAAGAAGCCGCCAAACCCTTATCGCTCACAACGACGGTTCAAGCTATTGATGGCACAAAGCGTTTCTTCCAGCGAACGGGCAATCTGGCTTCAGAAGCAGTCAGCAAACCGCTCAACGCAATTGGCAAGATCTTAGAAGGGATGCAGACTGTCAACGATGATCGATCAGAAGACGGCAGTGCTACCGGTACCGGTAGTGCAAGTGGCGAAGAGCGATCACCTGAACGGAGACCAAGACCGGAAGAGAATCCTACGCCTTCGTCAAGGGACGTGTTTTGGTCCAGGAGGGCGCCATTTAACAGGGCGACGACACCCGAGAGCCCGTCAAGGACCTTACAAGGATTCGGATTGGGTGTACCGGGCGACGGATCGGCACCTGCTTCAAGAGCGTGAGTAACGTATCCAATCGCATTGTCGAGTGGCAGTGCCCTGCCTGCCTGGCTCTATCACCACTCATGTCTTCTCTCTACCACCCATTCCCCTTGCAGAGATTGGTCTAGAGTTGTTACTGACTGTTTCAAAATAATCGTTGTATGGCTATAGCGGAACTCCCAGTCCAGGCGACGGTCTAGCTCCCGATTTCTCCTCATTGCAGATCCAATCAACCCTCGATATCTCACAAGAAGCTTACGCACAGACAAGACGAGCAAACGTCCAGACATTGCATCAAATGTTCCCTGCGCTCGATGAGGATGTCGTCGAAGCTGTGTTAGAAGGCTGCGGGGACGATCTGGGTGTCGCGATTGATCGATTGTTGGAGATGTGATTGTAGATGTTGTGGTCGTTATTCGAGGCAAGGCCATCCGCGACCCATAATCTCGTACGCATGCGGTACGCGGTGCTTTGCGGCAGCCTGGTGTAGAGACTATTCTGCTTTTTCGTTTTCAACTTCATACTCTTTTCATGCTTTTTGTATATATTGACGAATTATCCCCATGACGAATCAACATGAACACTGCTTTGGGTTTGGAGTCGTGTAACAATCAATATACAATGTGATACGATTGCTATGCTACACGGTGCTATTTTATTTCGTGTATTTCATGTGTGGTACTGAACACTCGATCTCCGGCAATATGCAATGGCAATATGCAGTGAGAAGCAGAAGCACTCCGTTGCAATTCGCAGGTGTACTATATGCATGTGAGTCGGGCGAACAAAACAGAAAACCCCCTTTGCCTTTGCCTTGAAAACCGAAAACCTAGCGAGTGAATCAAACTATCTATGGTGGTATATGTTCCGTTTTGTCTCCTTTTTTGGGTTATCTGACCGCTCATCGATGCCTCAACAACCAATCAATTGCATTCTCGCGAGCGATGTTCATTCCACAGACAAGAAGAAGGAGATTGATTGCTGAATGTTGAATGTTGAATGTTGCTTCTTTGTGTGAAGGCTAGTCGATGGGGGCCTCAGAACAGAGGACAGTCCGAACAACCCTGACTATACCTAGGCTGGAGGAATTAGTCTGCCTGCTTAGAGCAGGACCTCGTTGGCAGAGTTCCTGTTAAGTGATTTCTGTAGTAATGGTCGCAACAGTTTGTCAGCTGGTATTGATGGACGATTCAGATCCTGAACAGTGGTCGGAAGATCTTCGCATAGGTATATTGACGTCTCTGAACAAGCAGCCAGCTTAATTTAGCAAGGGTGTCCTGTGCGACTCACGTTAGGAAGGACGATACAGCTTCTGACGAGTGTCTCGGGGGCGAGCGAAACTTCGGTAGCTGTGGCATGTTACACAACAAAATCAGCACCTCGGTTCATCTAAGCTGACGGTCGTTCTAATACCAGAAGCTGATCCGAGCTTACTCACCCAAGATAGTCACGCTGATCTGACCCTTGACATCCTGCTCAGGCTCGGGTGCACCGTCCACTCTGGCCCAGGCACCGACATTGCAGTTGGCTCCAACGATCGAGTTGAGCACGCACGAGTGCTTCTCCAACGTCGTTCCTTCGAGAACGATAGCGTCTTTCACTCGAACACCTTCACCTACAACGACACCAGGGCCGATAGCGACGTTTGGACCGATCTTGGCTGAGGGGTCAATTGAGGCGGTCGAGTCAATGTAGACTGGGGAGATGATGTTGGAAGATGGTTTCGCGAGGAAATCGGGTGAGGTCTTTTGTAATCGTGAGAGGTAGAGCGAAGAAGCTGATACGGCGGAGCTGAAAGATGACCATGGGACATGCACATGGACATGATATTGATATTATCAGCACCACCTACTCAAAGATAGCGTTGTTGAGCATGTTACGAGTCACTCACGCAGCGGTCTTGATTTGCCTCCAGAAATCGTTCGTCTGATATACGTGCATCTTCTTGGCAGCAGCAAGGGGTACAATGACATCTTGCTCAAGTCGCAATCTCTCGTCAGGCTTGATCAGGGGGTCCTCACTGTCTAGCGACATCAGCGCTCTGACAGTACATCACAGTTTATTGTTTGCAAGTTGATCTTGTAACTCACGCAGCACGGGCAGTTTTCTCGTCCATCGCAACCTTGATCTCATCAAACAGGGACTTGTCGAACACTGCAGGAGGACATGAACACACATCGCCCCGGCACATTGTTAGCTACCTGATGCGGACCTGCGATCATCTTCCGATCAGGTCAGCTCACAATAGATACCACCGTTGACGGTATTGGAGATCCAGCTCTCGGGCTTCTCGACGTAATGCAGCATTTGCTGAGTCTCGGGATCGACGACGATACATCCGTATTTTACAGCCGTCTCCTTTTTCACATTGACGCCCATGATGGTACCGACTCCTCGGTGCTTGGAGTGGAGGTCCATCATTTCCTGGAACGGGTAGGCGCTGCAGATGTCGATGTTGCAGATGAAAATGTTCTGCGGTACGGGAGGTCGGAGGATAGAGTCTCGGACTGCCATCGTCATTTTCAAACATGATTACGGTTCGCGTGATGAATGATTAGCCAGTCAGCTCCCAGGTCAGCCAGTATTGTGAAGAGGAAATCGAACAGTGTTGGATTCCTTAGTCGAGTTTAGGTATACGTTGCACTCATACTCACAATGGTAAAGACCGCCAGCGGTACCAAGCGCCTTGTACTCTCTCAAGTAGCTGATTCCGATATTAGGGAACTCTCGCTTCGACTCCTTGATGAAACTGCTCATGACCGAGTCCTCGTAGAAGCCGATGATGATAATCTCGGTGAGACCGGGGACTTTTGCGAGGGCCGAGAGGGGGTGCCATATCATGGGCTATATGGCGTAATATAACGGAGATTAGACGAAACGTGAGCTAGAGTCAGATTGCAATGCCTCAACAGTGGACTGCAAGCTCACCTTTCCGGCGATAGGAAGCAGAGGCTTGGGGCCTGATAAGATAACAAGGTCGAGTCAGCGACCAATCTCGCGAGGAACTTGAAGTTGGCAGTACCGAACCTATCGGCCGGGCATGCTACCCCTGCACGCGGTCGTCTCCACACTCACAATCAAGCGTAAGAGGACGCATTCGGGTACCCTTCGAGGGCCCACCTGCGAGGATGACACCTTTTGTTACGGACATGATAGATTGAGGTTGAGTGTAGGACTGAGAGAACGACTATGGGTGAGTGAGTGATTGACTTATGAGGAGATATGTCAAAGTGATAAGTGATTGATTGCAACTGCAACGAACGACTGTAGCTGTAGCTGTAGCTGCAGCTGTAGCGTGGTGTGTGTGTCTTGGTGTCTTTTGTGATGTTACTCGTACAGTGTCCGACGCGAACGTGTCCGAGAGTGGTTTTAGTGGTGTTAGTGGTGGCTTTGGCGCCAATAATAATGCACCCATACAACCTAATCGGCTCAGTTTCGTGCCTGCTTATTTCCCTGCGACCTGATTAAACCTGATTACAGTAATTTCCTAATCCCAGTTCCTAATTCCTATTCTAATCGTCATTCCCCTTTCGTATCATTAAGCCCTGAATCTTTTGCGGATGCATGGCATGGCGTTTTCCACGCGGTCGTTTCTAATGACATGTCATTAGGAGGATTAGAAAAGTGTTTGTAATGCATCGTCATTGCGTAATGGGGATCATGCTATAGCTATGTACTCTGTATGATCATCACACTACCCAACCATCCGGGTCCCACGAAACCCTATTCTATCCTACAGAGTATCCTGTTGTATCCTATCCTATCCCCATGCAGCAGCTTATAGCTTATCCCTCAACATCTCATATAACACCAGTACTGAGAACAAATCATATCATATCAACAACACTCTTCATATGAAATCCCATCCTTGACATTGATCACCTGCAGCCGCCTGCACCTTAGCTCATTGCCAAGCTTCTATCAACTTTGAAAGACAGGCGTGGTGAGTTTTCAGATGCGTCGTACAAGATCTCTGACGATCCCGCTCGGACAACTACGCATACCCGCAAAGTAGCCATAAACAAGCTAGCTTAGACCAACGCAAGGCAGAAAGAATGACGCTGACTTTTGCAGTACCTTTTGCTATCCCTCCCTTCCGCTCATCTCTCATTCTTGCTTGACTAAACCTTTCACCCTCTTCGCAATAGGTATTCCAAACATCGCTCGCATCGCACTCATATAACCGCTCGCGCGAGTCATCATGGTGTTCACCGTGAGAGCGGTCCACACGTTTGTGGCCGAGCATGGAGATGAATTGGAATTTCAAGCGGGCGAGCAAATCGAGGTTCTAGAAAAGGATGAAGCATTTGGCGATGGCTGGTGGAGAGTGAGCATCATGACCTTTAATCGAACGCATATTGCATTCAGCCTGACTAATCTCATCATTCTGATCTAACTTGCCGGCTGGATAGGGACGAAATACCAAGGGCGAAGAAGGTTTATTCCCAGCCACTTACATCTCGGACGACCCACCCACTCCTCCCTCAGCTCAACCCGCCAGTCTTCCTGAGCGTTCACCTTCGCCTAGACCCCGATCTATCAACGGAAACGGCAATGGCATTGGCAATGGTCACGTCGACACCGATCTCGGCGCTAGTGGCAGTGTCAAAGAAAACGAGAACGGACCCACCACAGATTCATATCTTTCCGCTCCTACCATCCCCATACCTGACGAATCTCCTCATGGTACGCACGATGCCTCGGGTGGGCTGCTCGACAGCGCCGTGCAAACTGTCGAAGCTACTGCAGCTTCTGTCGGCAACGTGATGGGAAGAACCATCGGTGAAATTCAAGATGCGATCGAATCAATTACCGCCAAACCGGAGAGCGATGATGAGCAGGAAGAGTTGGGGATCGGGCAGGGCGCTCGTGCGAAACTTGCTGAACAGGCGCGATTAGCTAACGAGCAAAGAGAACGTAATCACCAGGAGAGTGGAGGAGTCAGTGGTTTGGTGTACTCCGACGAGAGCGAGGACGAAGATGAGGGGCATCGAAGTCCGCTTGGAGGAAGTCGAGTCTCCTCAAACAACTTCAACGGCTTCCACGCCAGCCCTGTCGCTTTGGATCACCCCACTTTGGCAAAAGCACCCTCTCCCGCCAGTCCCGTAGCTGCACCACCGATGTCGGCTCAACCTTCCGGTCATTCTTCGACCCGCCTTTTGGACTTACCAACCGGTTCTCTCGAACCTGCCCTCAATCTTCCTTCAACTCCCCCTCTCGAAAAGTCAACCCATACAACCCGGTCCTCTGCCGGTTCAGGTATCCCGGGCAAACCTCCTGCTTCGTGGAACGTGGAGGATGTAGTCAACTGGGCGCAGGCCAAGGGCTTCGATGAAGCCATTTGCGAGAAATTCCAGGGTGAGCCGTTGCCTACTATCCCGTGTTCCCTTGATGCATGTATGCTAATTTTTTTTTACAGAACATGAGATTACCGGAGACCTTTTACTCGAACTCGACGCGAATCTGCTGAAAGAGCTCGATATCCCTCAGTTCGGTAAAAGAATGAGAATCGCTGCCGCCATCTCTGAGCTCCGTCGACCTGGTTCTGCCGTCTCATCTTCTTCGCAGCAACAGCTCTCACCAGCGGGTCTTCCTGTAGGAACTCCTGGAAGTCAGTCAATGCGGGGTATGAGCGCTCCTCCATCGACTCTTGGGCAACCTTTCCCTTCCACCACACCTCCCCTTACCACTCCTCCCACTTCTGCTTCAACAGATGACAACAATCTGCCTCATGCCGCATGGGCGCACAGCCGAAAGTCGAGCAATGTTGGCCTGGGCATGCCTCACATGGATCCCATCAACGAGAATCATGCTCAGACCCAGACGCCATCCACAACGAATCACGCCAGCTCCACCGCCGCCAGTCTCCCGGCCAGTCCCGTTACACCCAGCTCTACCGTTACCAAGCGAGAGTCTACTGGCTCCATCGGCCACAAGCGAGGCAAGCCTAGTACCGACAGCAAAGAGAGACTCAGCTTCTTTGGTCGATCCCGAAAACCTGCTCCTCCCAGCTCAGTCTCACCTAGTACCGAGCAACAGCGAACTTCATCCCGACTCGGCTTCCCCTCTTCCAACCGGGTGCACCAGATGCAGCCTGCTACGCCCGAGTCTAACAGGCGAATATCAGGCACCAACGCTGGAAGTGCTGCTGCTATCAAGCAGATTGGTACGCCGGATCATTCTGGATATCTCAAGAAGAAAGGTGAACGATATGGGAATTGGAAACAGAGGTTCTTCGTGCTCAAGGGATCTCATCTGTACTACATGAAGAGCGAGACTGAAGACCGAGTGAAGGGACACATCGACTTGAATGGACACCGAGTCATTGTCGACGAGAACACCAACCCTGGTTCATACGGATTCCGACTCACTGCCGGACCGTCAGAAAAGTCTCACTACTTCTCTTCTACGGAACAAATCCAAATCAGAGAGTGGATGAAAGCTCTGATGAAAGCTACGATCGCTCGAGATTACTCTGTGCCAGTCACGTCGTCGTGCAACATCCCGACCATCCCGCTCGCCGAAGCTCAGGCTATGGCTCCTCGACCGCCTAGTCCCGCTACAAGAGAGGCGACTCAACGAGCGACCCGACGAGAGAACCCTAACCAATTGACAGCACACGATGCCAGTGTTCTTGTGAGTTTGGAGTTTGAAATTAACCTCAACCGTCGCGATATGAGGGCTGATGGGAAGAATAGATGAGCCTCGACACTACATCTGGTGAACGTCGACGTGCCAGTCAACAGTTGAACCTCCCTTCACCTGGCAGACCCAGTCGTGACACCCGACGGCCTTCCAGCAACATGAGCGGCGCGCCTCGTCCCAGCGTGAGTGCTCCATCATGGGTCAAATTCGAGCCATTGTCGCGCTCAGAACTCTCAAACTTACTACGCATTGGCTGACTTCATTCGTTCATAGGTCGCCTCTGTGTACCAGTCTGATGAAGGCAAGAACGACTCGGTCGAGCTCGTGAAATGGGTCAACTCGCTCTTACCCACGGCTTACCCTCGAGCCTCTGCTCTCCCACAGTCCTTTGTTTCTGGCGAAGTCATCTTCCTCCTCATCAAGCATCTTTCCGGCATTGATCCCAACCCGCCTGTTCCTCCTCAGGCTTTCGCACCGGAACCCAACGGTCAACCGGGCGTCGAAGGTCTGCTCGCCATGATGGATCTCGTCATTGATGCGGGCGTCGACACGGTGGATGTCAGTATCAATGATGTGAGGAATGGTGACCCCGGTCAGATCAGAAAATTGATCAGGAGCATCAAGACCTGGAACGAAGGTCGATCGGGCATGGCACACTAATCACGGCAAGAGGTCCAAATCGGGCGACTTGATTTAGCGTGCTTGTGTGGACTCGGGAATCGGGAGCCGGCAGTCGGGAGTTGAGAGTCGGGAGTGGGCTATTCATTGATTTGTGAACCCCGAGTAGAGGATACTGGATGGTGAAGGCGGAGAAGGAAGACGAAACGAAAACCGGGGAAGCTGTTTTAACAGTGAGAGGAAGAGTTCGTAAGGATAGACACAGAAATTTACGTTTTTTAGTTATTACCCGTCACGGTTGATTGCTCGTCTTATATACCTCTTTGCATTCTTATTTACTTACTTTTCAATTTTGGAGACTGAGAATTCGTGATTCGTGAACACATATATAATATACGCTTTGCCTCTGTTTTGCGAGTAGCTAGTCTTTTGCTTTGCTTCACTTCTGAGCTTTATATAGTCTTCTCATACCATGCTTTGATACAAGATTTGTCATGCTGCCAACGCAAAGAACGTCCATGCAACAGAACACAGGGCAATGAAAGACCATCATGACCCTGCCCCTTACGGGCTATACATACACTGTATCCAGTGGTAAAGGGTGATACCGATAGAGCTATAATGAATCATTGTGCCATTATCTGCTTCGAGCGACTTATGCACTCCTCACACCTGACTGATCCCTCCACTCTTCGAAGAACCGGATCATATCGGGTGTGATACGTCTTCGAACTGTCCTTGCTGAATGCAGCAAGTGAGATCGTTTGACCTGTGCAGTGCGATACAATCGGTTTCGATTAGCAATCGTTTACTAAAGAGTTCGTGGGCGGGATATATCGTGACGAGAGAAAGGCGTTCTGAAGCTGAAGCTGAAGCTGAAACTGAGTCGTCTTTGTGTGTACTCACGAAAGGAGCGTCGAGATCCTCGTTCATAGCTGCCAGGGCTGCATCTTGACATATGAATGCCACTTCAGCTCCAGAGCATCCCTCGGCCTGAAACATGTCGAAATACACGATCAGTCAGTCAGTTTACATGCTCATCGTATGTCCTAAGAAAAGGTACAAGAAGCGCTTCTTACAATTTGGGCTAGCTCGTCGATTTCAACGCCAGGTTCAACAGCCATCGAAGCCAGACGGATTTTGAAAATATCCTTGCGTGTAGCCAAATCGGGCGCACCGACGTATAAGATCCGATCAAGTCGTCCGGGACGCATGAGTGCCGAGTCCTATGAAGTTTCGAGTTCGACGTTCGACAATAATGACATTTCGACAATAATGACATGAACATATTATCAGCATACACGACTTACTAAATCAAGCTCATGATGCGAGCGAGTACATTTCGATGGATGGGTCGCCAGGAAGGACCACGGAATACTGACCAGTACATCGGGTCGATTAGTGGCGGCTACAACGGTCACACCGGACAGTTCTTCTATACCGTCCATCTCGTTGAGCAAGGATGTAAGCACGCCGGAATGGGTATGATCGTCTGATCGTGCTGATCCAAGCGCGTCGATCTCATCCTATTACAGAAGACAGAGAAAGACAATGATAAAGCTTAGCCGTGTTTTCCGTTTGCGCATTTACCGCCATCTTGGCACTCACGAAGAAGACGATGGAAGGAGAAGCTGCTCGAGCCTTGCGGAAGATATCTCGGACTGCTCGTTCGGATTCTCCAACGTATTTATTAAGCAGCTGGACAAATCATCCTTATCAGCTCCTGTCCACGCCAGAAAAGTCGATCTTCGGCTAAGGACCTTGCTTGCAAAGGCAAATTTTCGCAAGGCCAGAGTCAGATGAGACGGCGTGAAAATCTAACTCACCTCTGGTCCCTTGATAGCCAAGAAGTTGATGCCACTCTCCGTCGCAAGCGCTTTAGCAGTCATGGTCTTACTACAACCCGGTGGACCATACAGCAACACTCCCCTTGGCGGCTGCACACCTAACCTAGTGAATGTATCTCTATGCGTGAGGGGCCATTCAACGCATTCCTTCAACTTCTGCTTGACCTCTTCTTGTCCACCAATATCGCTCCATCTTACAGCGGGAGTTTCGACAAACACTTCTCGCATTGCTGAAGGTCGGATCGTAGGTAAGATCGTCATGACATCGGCATTTGTCAATATCGGCGAGCTACCTGAGGGAGGATTGGAGATATGCCAGCGTTGGATGGCGGCTGAAGCTGATTCGCGGATAAGGGATGATAGGTCCGCGCCTACGTATCCGTGCGTCCTGGCAGCGAGGGAGGTGATGTCGTGTTCGGTGAGCGAATGGGGCATTTTAGAGAGCATGATCTCGATGATGTGCTGTCGACCATTGGCATCGGGTATCCCTGTTGAAGACAATAGAGCGTTGTCAGCTAGTGCCAGATGTCGGGTCCAGAAGCGCTCGGGGTTTCATCTTTCATCATCCAAGAAGTACTCCTACTCACCGATTTCGATCTCCCGGTCGAATCTGCCAGGCCGACGCAAGGCAGGATCGATACTGTTCGGTCTGTTCGTAGCGGCGATAACAAACACTCTCTCCTCTCCCAGATCCTCCTGACTCATACCGTCCATCAACGTCAAAAGCGTCGCCACGACCCGTCTCTCCACTTCTCCTCCTTCGCCTCCATCTCGTCGGGGGCACAGCGCGTCCACTTCATCCAGTACGATAATACAAGGGCTCCTCTTCTTCGCTTCGTTGAAGACTCCTCGAAGTCGTTCTTCCGTTTCACCATGATACGCTGAAGAGAGCTCAGGGCCATTGACGACTATACATGAGCATTGAGCGGAAGAAGCTACTGCTCGCGCAAGGGCCGTTTTACCCGTTCCAGGTGGGCCGTGGAGTAGAATACCTCGAGGTGGGGTGAGGCCAAACATTTGGAATAGAGCCGGTTGCAGTAAGGGCAAGTCGAGTATGGATTTGATTTGCTCGATCTGAGGTCTGAGACCTCCCAGAAGTCCGTAGGCTGCTGTTGGCGGTTGAGAGGGCGTGAAGAGATTGATGTAGGATGGCAGTGGACCGTCGGAACTCTTGGACTAAACACCAAAACCCATCAGAAGAATTTAGCATTGTGAGGTAAGACTGTGACTCACCCCGCCGCCGCCATTGATCACCTTGTTGCTGCTTGCTTTGGCTCCTCGTTTGGGTCCTCCCTCCTTCTCCGCAAAGACAATCTGAGTCTTCCATTGAATCTCATACACGACTTTTCCTTGTCCCTCTACTTCCCCTTCTCCTCCTCGAACAGCATCTCCATTAATACTCAGGCCTTTCAGACTGGACTCCAATGTAGACTCGGCCGTCTTGGTACTAGTAGAAGGCTGCTGCTGTTGTTGTTGTTGTTCCGGTAATTCAGCCGAAGTGATTTCGAACCGGCGAGCTGACTTGCCCGTGTCCGCTATGCTGAAGATATACCCCGGTCTCACGTAGAACAATGATGCTGCCCAGGAGTCAGAGCGCGAAGCAATCAGGTTAGGTTCGAACTCAAGCTAGCTATCATTGGTCACACTCACAGAGCAATTCCTTGATAGAGGCTTTGAGAAACTCCTCTTCCCTCGCATTCGCTGTCACTGGCAATTGTGATTTTGCCGCCTTGGAGTTAGAGTTTGAAACGAGAGGTAGTTCATTGATCGTAATAGATTGTGCACGTCCATGGTTATGCAACTCAGACTTGAACCGGTACAAGTCGATTTCGGGGTCGGACAAGTTGGCTTGATGGACAGAGGAGACAGCGACGACTGTACCGAGAACATTGAAAACATATGGCACCATGAGCGCTGGTTCTGATTATCAATTTGGTCGGAACCGGGAAGCAGAGCAAGATGTGTGAAGACGTACCATCATCGTCCAGTCCTACTCTAGGCCAAGCTTGAACCACTACAGCCTGCTTGGAAGACTTCAACAGGATCCACTCGCCCGCTGTGATCTTCTGTGCCCTCAGCACTTCCGGAGAGAGGTATACCCTCCTCAGTTCTCGAGAGGTACTGGTGGTTCCAGTTGTGCTGGATCCTGCTTCTCCGTCATTGGTCAAAACGCGGACTTTCATCAATGCCGCGGAGGACATGTTGCGACTCGTTGTATCAATGTGATGGTGTGTTTTCGTATAGCAAGATGAGCGATGATCATGCGTTTCGTATGCAGTATATCGAACAAAATCTTGGAAAATAATAAAATCTCGGTTGAACCCTCCTCCACCTTGGCTTTCCTTTCCGCTCAGAACCAAAGACACGGCTTTACGAGGAAATTAAAAAGTACCTTCACATAATAGCCCAGCGTCTGTCGTTTCTATAGCCACGAGACTCTTGGTGTCTCCGCCCATAGGTCGATGCATAGTACATACGGGAGACAGCAAATGGCCAGATGGCAAGATGACAAGGTGTATTGAGAACGCGGTGAGCAAGCAGATATAAACTGCATGGTACTCGTTATCATTCTATTGACATGAAAGGCATAAAAAGCTAAGCGGAGACGCGTTTCAAATGGTACTGTGCTAAAGAGGTCATCCCTCTGTCCCTGGTCCTGGTTCAGCCAGGAAGACTACCACTCTTTGCCCAGTTTGAAGCCTAAGGATGAGTAAACGTATCAGTTATCTGAGTGGAGGATCCCTTCGCGTAAGAACGAAAGGAGGACAAGAGAATCGATGTTCAGCTGAAAACTTACCCCACTCAAAGTCGAGCCAGACGTGCTTGTCATCGTCGATCACTCTGGATCGAACCACGTAACTACCTGATCGCGCAATCATGCCTGACGGGGATTCTTCCGATGCAAACTGAATCCACAATCACGAACTTGTTAGATTTTCGTCCGAATCGATGGGACGGACCGCAACTTACCACTTTGGTGTATGCCGCCTCCTGAGGTCCGTACGAGCCGAGCATAGCTTCAGTCTTGTCGACTGTGATTCCGGTCCGCTTTACCACCTGCAGATATTTGAGGCCCGAAACGATCTCGTTCTCAACGCTATGGTACAAGAATTCAACAGAAAGCTGTCAGATTTGGCCACGCGGGAGAGAGAACACCCAGATCCACGCGGCTTGCAGCTCACGTAAAGGTGATTCCGACCGAGTACTCAACGCCCTCCTTGATCGTCACTGATTCAACATTCAAGTCAGCAACAAGACCTTTCCTCTCCCACGATACATTCGTCGGTATCAACTCACAAGGCTCCTTCTTGAGCTTGGCGAGCTCAGCAGGACCTTGTGTCAAGTCAATGGTGATTTGCTTCGGCAGAGTAGGTGATTGAAGGAACAAGGTCTTGAGGACAACCTATCGTACATGTCACACAATACAGTCGTCAGACTAACGGATCATTCGTGACATTGAATGTGGATGTGAGAGAGAGAAAGACACGGGACTTACCTTCTTACTACCACCGCCTCCTCCAGCTGTACCAAGTCCCAAAGATGCCTTCCATCGTTGGAGCGATTCGTCCTCCTGTGAAGGTCACATTTTCTATCAATGGGTATTCGGCGACATGATGAATTGAGCGCTGCTCTGATACCCACCTGGTCAAGCGCAGCAAGCTCAGCAACGGTCTTACTTTGGCCGACCTGCGAGCGTCACCCAAGACAAAACATCAGATCAACCCTAGAGTCAAGACTGAAGGATTATTAATCACGCTCAACGCACTTTGTAGCCCTCGGTTTCGGTAGGAGCGAGTTCGTCCTCGGTTTGCTATTGTGAGAAGATATAGTGAGCACAAGAGACCAGTCTCTGCACATTCCAAGATCCAGCTGGACCATGTTGCACTGCTGCACAGCTCGGACAGGTGATGGTCAAAGGAGCGGGGGACCCACTTCTTTCGGGTGGGACATGATGTAGCCAGCAGGCGGGGTGTGAGCTAGAGTTGGAACAGACTTTGGGCTGGTTGTAAGCGGTCTGAGGTCAGGCTGACGTTCTATATCTTGGGGTTTACAGATGTTCAAGAATCCCTCGATGTTCTAAAACGATAATGATGAGGAAGAAGCTGTTTGTCTTGTTCACGAGTGAGCAGAGGTTGATTGATTAGATCTGAATGCAATAATGCAACAATGCAATAATGCAATGATCGTGCATGCACCCTGCACTACCTGTACTTTGACTGCACCGGTTAAGCACTGGTCCGTGCATACTGCATAATGACGAAGTCAGCCACGTGAGATTCTTGCACAGACCATTAAAAATCAACAAAAAGCACCGCTCCTCTCTCTCTCTCGCTCCCCTTTACACAGCACCGCCACAAGGGTGAAACGCCATGAATGACCGATTACACTTTAATTAGGGGGTTGATCATCGGTTTCGTAATTGACATTAGGATTGGGTCTTAGATTGTTGTAATGGGGTAATGGGGAACCAGCCCTCCAGTAAGTAAGTGAGTGTATGTATGCTCTTACACAAGCACACAAGCACACAACCACACAACCATCACACGTCCAACTCTACTCTCGTCTTCCCGCCCTGCTGCTACTGGTGCTACTGGTGCTACTGGTGCTACTGCGTGCTACTGCGTGCTCACGCTCACGCTCACGCTCACGCTCACTCTTTCCATATCAATCACAATCACAATCATCATTATCACAAAACCTCGCCTCTCAGACAAATCATCGACAAGTGACATTATAGTCTTCCTCTTCACTACTCTTCCGATCAGTCTCACTCATTCTCATCAACACCAGCAACAATGTCAGGAGAGATCAGGCGGAAGTTGGTCATCGTCGGTTAGTCTACGTCTTCTTGCCTTGCTTTCCTCTTCGCCGTTTTGTTGACAAAGGGTCATCTATGGTATTCATACCCGCGAGTCATTTCAACCTAACATTGCTGCCTGTCTGTCTGCTCTATAGGTGACGGTGCTTGTGGTAAAACATGTCTGTAAGTCCACCTACATCCTGGTTTCTGACTGTTCAAGCAAACGCGAACCATATCTGACCCGTTCTTTTGTCTTGGGATACCCGCAGTCTTATCGTCTTCAGCAAGGGCATGTTCCCAGAGGTCCGTTCGCGCCTACTCACTCTATTGGGAACCCATGACTCAAAAATGCTCATCATCCTTTCAATTATATTTAGGTCTATGTCCCCACTGTATTCGAGAACTACGTTGCGGATGTTGAGGTAGACGGCAAGAAGGTAGAATTGGCCTTGTGGGATACCGCCGGTCAGGTGAGTTTGGGCATGTCTCTCTATATGATAGGGTGGCAAGGCGATGGGGTACGATCATACGAGATGGAACTGGACTAACGACAACAAACCCGTATAACGCATGGACCCATTGTGCCGCTTTCTCCACAATTATAGGAAGATTACGAGTATGTATTGTCATCAAACAATCCCATGCATGAAGTATACGCGCTGATCCTATTCCTGATCCTATTCCTGTTCGTCGCCGCCCATAGTCGTCTTCGACCTCTCTCGTACCCCGACTCACATGTCATCCTCATTTGTTTCGCCATTGACTCACCCGACTCCCTTGACAACGTCCAAGAAAAGGTCAGTGTGGTCTACCGTCAATGCCTCACCTATCTGCATCTCTCCGCTTTGTCTCATGACTATGATCGAAGACGAAATGCTCCATCGGTCAAAAGAGAGTGCTGACATGTAAACATCTTGTTTCATCTTGCATCCCCACACCTACAGTGGATCTCCGAGGTTCTCCACTTCTGCCAGGGTCTCCCCATCATCCTCGTCGCTTGTAAGAAGGATCTTCGAGACGACCCCAAGACGAACCAGGATCTCGGCAGGATGAACCAGCGACCGGTGTCGAGAGCCGAGGGTTTGGCTGTCGCTCAGAAGATTGGTGCTCAGGGCTACGTCGAGTGCAGTGCGAAGACTGGTGAAGGTGTCAGGGAGGTCTTCCAGACTGCCACTCGACACGCTTTGATGGTGAGTAGGAGTGGGCTCCCCGCTGTCATGGACCACTGAACAAGCAGAACCCGCTTCTGCGACCTTCGAAAACAATTCATGGCATGGCAATCTCGACGTTTGTAGCAGCGAAGCATGAGGATTATCAACTGACCTGTCCTGTTTTCACCCCGCAGAGCAAGAAGTCCGGACGATCCAAGAAGGGCAAGGGCTGTGTCGTTCTCTAAGCGGACTAGATTCGAGTTGTACTTTTTTCCATATCTTGTGCCGCGCCGTGTGCCGCAAAAAGATCTATCTGGGACCGGGCGAATACTACTACTATACCTCTTTTCCTTTCTGATTCATACATACTTCCCTGTTTTCCTCTCCCCGAAATCATTATTTGTCGCTCTTATTCGACTCAGCTTCACTTCATCAGTCTAAGCTTACGCCCGCGTTCGTCTGATCGATTTTGTCCCATTCCCATCCGCACACTTCTCTCATTCATTCTTATCTTATCCTCCGTTCCCGTTCCCGTCCCCGTCCCCGTCCCCGTCACCGTTCTCGTTCTTCCAGCTTATGTGATATGATTGATGAGTGAGGCTCCGCCCGAGATGATAAATGCTACGTTTCATGATTATCAATGTGGCGTGGCGCGGCATGGCGCGGCGTGGCCGATACATTGTTGGCGAGCGGACCTCCTTGGCCCTTGCGACTTTGAGGACCCGAGGATCACTTGACATACACGTCTACGTTTATGAAGATTGAAACTAGCCATGATCTTGTGTCTATGCTCAGTAGCTCCTACGAGTCCAAATCTCTATCCTCACAGAGGGAAGGAATTGTTTCTGCGCACGACGATTCGACTCGGTGGAGGGGACATATTCAACGTACGTTTGAACAGAGCACCGAGACGACTCCTATACAAGAGCTGTGCATGAGTGTCAAAATCTCTCATTCAGACCAAGTGAATGGAGTGAACGAGCTTCACCAGAGATTGATTCACTCTCAAGAGAGGCTAGGCCAGATGCATTGCAATGCAATCTGACTAATCTATCAGGACAACCCTATCAATCAACAGAAATGCACACTCTTATCCCTTGCGACTCCATACGGCGATTCTACACGAAAGTCCCCTCCCTATCCAGTGGTCGGATCTCTACGGTCCACAAGATCGGTTGATCCGTCTCTATCACCACTTTTGGATTTTCAGGCAGGAGATGGTTCGAAGTTGACAAGTTTCCATTCAACGATGTTTCCCAGTCTGTATGTAAATCGAACAATTTTATATTTGAACCATTTGTCATCAGCGTCCTTACCCAGCTGCCTGATGCTTATCAGAACATCGTCTCAGTGAATTTGCACTATTGTGACGAAGCTTCGCTTGAGGTTTTCATAAGGAAGAAGAGAAGTTGGAGGCAGGCGACTGACCGGTATCCCATTTTAGCCCTTGCGTCTTGACTCTTGCGCTATCAATGCCTACAGGCAAGATGCCGCACGTCTGGCCCATCGTGTTGTGGTCTATACGTATTTCGTGGCGGCCCTGAGTGAAGATCGAAGATCGAAGATCGAAAGACGAGATGTCAGGTTTATTTCATCATGTCATGCCAGCCTCGACTCCATGACGGGATTGTCCGAGTAAAAGGCCAGCGAGCTATTCCATGGAGGTTGGACGAGAAAGGCCATGCCAGTGATATTATCACACTTGACACCTCACTCACAGGACGTAACAACCAAGCGAAAGATTCGCCATCAAGCACATAGATCTCCCTATCGATCTTATGAAGCATAGCCATTGTATGTACCGACTGATCCACTCGTCCCGACAATCCTCCTAGTAAGACGAGAGCATAATCTTGTGGTATCTCGGCTATACATTTCATGAGATCCGTAGAGTATTCGTCCTTGTCTTCAACGATGGGTACGCCCTTGGACTCGTATTTTCGTCGGACATCATCTCGGATCGAGTCGAGGTCGCCTTTGATCATATCGGGAAGGTATCTGCGTGAAGGATTGGATCATAGCAAGCAAAATACGTGTTAGCGATAGTAGCCACTACCACGTTCAAGCAAAGACAAGTACCAAGACAGTCGTTACACCTCTTGAGGTAAAAAGCCAGCCAGACACTCAGAATTCCAATACTCACACAACTCACACCTGATTTTCGTCCACAGCCAACAGCCTATTCGCACCACCATCTGCACAGAGCCTCATCCCTGCTGCTTTCCAAGCTCTTTCGAGCAGATCTCGCCTAATGGGCTGATTGACAATGATCAACCCGTACTTCTTGCTGGATTCCCCACGGAGGAGCTCGTCGCATGTCCACTTGTAGGTCCGGCTCGAGGTGGCTGCCATTATGAGTGGCTGTTTTTCTGTGTTTTTGTATTCTGTATATCCAGCTAGCACTTATGGTCTTGAACAGGTGGACAGGTCATATGCATGACGATTCCTCGGAAAATGTCACCACTGGGACGCGAATGGCGTATGGCGTATGGCGTATGGCGTATGGTTATCTCACCATACTCAAGTAGTTACGTAATAAGCCCCTCCCTGGCCTGGCGCTCACCCCGTCATCGACATCTCATTGCTCGGTTCCCTGCCCAGCCTTAGCCTTACATGCTGGGCATCTCCTATCATCTTCAATACATTCAGTCAGTTAACAAAGACCTCCTTCGATACACAAGCATCACTCTATTAGTGATTGTCGCTCTCACTCAACACCACATTTAACTTGCTTCAGAGAGCACTACAGTCACCATGGTCAACGCTAACCCCCGAATCTCGGACGCCCAGCTCGCCCAGATCAATGCGGTGAGTAGGACTCTTACGCCTCGACCTCTCCGGCGCTTCCCTTGTCCTACTAGTCGTCATGACTGACCGGAAGCGCTTTTATAGGCTGCCGCGGTCCGTGAATATGATATCGAGCCTCGGATGGGTGAGTGGATCGCAGATGCGTGTTGTTGAGGGACGATAGTGAACAAAGGGCTGATGCGCCGGACTGTATAGACTACCGGACCGTCGCTGCGGTCAATGGGTGAGCTCATCGGACTCCTCCTACTGGCTAGATTTAGAGCTGACCACAATCATCACAGTCCTCTGGTTGTCCTCGACAATGTCTCGGTGAGTCTATCATCTCCACGAGCAAGACTAATCAATGTAGTTCCCCTCATACAATGAAATCGTCCAACTCACTCTGCCCGACGGCTCGATCCGAGGTGGTCAAGTACTCGAAGTGAGCGGTAAAAAGGCCATTGTCCAAGTGTTCGAAGGTACTTCGGGTGTCGACACTTCCGCTACTCGAATTGCGTTCTCCGGTTCATCAATGAAACTCGCCGTTTCCGAGGACATGCTTGGTCGAGTCTTCAACGGTAGTGGTAACCCCATTGACAAGGGACCTAAAGTATGGGCAGAGGACTACCTTGACATCAATGGTATGTTCAGTTCAACACCTTTTGACTTTTTACTACTCGTATATGCTGACATATGTACGCTTCTAGGCTCCCCTATCAACCCTTTCTCTCGAATTTACCCCGAAGAGATGATCCAGACTGGCATTTCCACCATCGACACCATGGTCAGTTTGCAGTGTAGTGGCCACAACAACGCATATGGATCTTTGGCTGACCATTGACCCATTACACAGAACTCGATTGCTCGTGGTCAAAAGATTCCCATTTTCTCCGCTGCCGGTCTCCCCCACAATGAAGTGAGTGCCGGGATGTTTTCGTGCTCTTTTCAGCGTCTAGAGTTCCAAGACTCATCAACCTTTGTTCTTCCACCAGATCGCCGCCCAAATCTGTCGACAGGCCGGTCTTGTCAAGCGACCTGGAGCCACCAAGGGTGTCCACGACGGCCACGAGGACAACTTCTCCATCGTGTTCGCCGCTATGGGTGTTAACATGGAAACTGCGCGATTCTTCAAGCAAGACTTTGAGGAGAGCGGCAGTATCTCAAACTCGACCCTCTTCGTCAACTTGGCGTCTGACCCTACGTGAGTACACCCATGTGTGGAACCAGTGCTGACAGTGTAGTATCGAGCGAATCATCACCCCTCGTCTTGCCCTTACGACTGCCGAATACTTTGCTTACCAGTTGGAGAAGCACGTTCTTGTCGTCATGACCGACATGTCAAGGTACGTCAGACTAGAACTCGAAAGTGCACTGATGATCGTAGTTACGCCGATGCTCTTCGAGAGGTTTCTGCTGCTCGAGAGGAGGTACCAGGTCGACGAGGTTACCCTGGTTACCTGTATACCGATTTGTCCACCCTTTACGAGCGAGCCGGTCGTGTCGAGGGCCGAAACGGTTCTATCACTCAGGTCCCCATCTTGACCATGCCTAACGACGGTGAGTACTCTGCATGATCTACACTATCATCATTCCTGGAGAGTTGTTGACGCTGATTATTTATCCCCTAGATATCACCCACCCTATTCCCGATTTGACCGGTTATATCACTGGTGAGTCTTGACACAACAGGCTAAAGCTAATGATTTAGAGGGACAAATCTTCGTCGACCGACAGTTGTACAACCGACAAATCTACCCCCCCATCAACGTCCTTCCTTCGCTCTCTCGACTGATGAAGAGTGCTATCGGAGAGAAGCTCACCCGAAAGGATCACGGTGACGTCTCCAACCAGCTGGTAAGTGATCCCGCAGCCAAGTGCTTGCACATATAGTATATATCATGCTGCTGATCATTGTCCCCTTATTGAACAACACAGTACGCCAAGTACGCCGTGGGTAAGGACGCTGCCTCGATGAAGGCTGTCGTCGGTGAAGAGGCGCTCTCAGCAGACGACAAGCTCGCGCTCGAATTTTTGGATCGGTTCGAGAAGGAGTTCGTCGGACAGGGTGCTTACGAGGCTCGAACCATCTTCGAATCCCTTGACATTGCTTGGGACCTCCTCCGAATCTTCCCCAAGGAGTCCCTCAACCGAATTAACCCTAAGGTGAGTGAGACACTAACAGGGGCTCGCCGGGGAGTGTAGGTGAGGCGGGTCAGCTGACGATGAGATGGCTATACAGATTCTCGCCGAATTCTACTCTCGAAAGACTACCGAGAAGAAGGAGGCGGTCAAGGACAAGAAGGAGGAGAACCTCATAGATGCTTAAGCTGTCTGTCTAGCTTGGTTTAACGGCTTGTACTGTAGATTCAATCCCTTTCTGCTGTTGCCTTCGTGAGAACTAAAACCCAGTTGTGTTCCTTTCATTTCCACTATTCACTATTATGATAATGTACCGCGATTGTCCACTTCTTTATCCAACTTGACCGTCTGTTCCCATACCGACCTGGTCAACTCGGCACCAGGGTAAGATAAAGCTAAAAGACGAGCGACCTTCATCCTTCGTTTCAGTGCTTCTTCAGCCTCGTCTGCTTTCTCCTTCCTGTGCGCTACGAAATCGTCCTGGATCAGCTGGGCAGTGTCATCTGGTATCACCAGTCGCGTCGCGTGAGCAGATGAAGAATGGTGGGCAAGGTATGATCGGAATTTGTCCAGGGCGGGCTCTTTGGTTGATTTGCGGGGTTCGCTGTGGAGAGGTACACTTATGTCGACCTGATATTTTTTTACGCGGAACAACGGACAACAGGGTGTTAGTTAACATGCACTCGGATCTTGTCGCATCGTGTTCAACAGTCGTCTGTCACATGCCACATGCCAACACTCACAGGCATGAGCGTCTTGCCTTGACTGAGCACAGCCACCCTGGTCGCGCACTCCATTTTCAAGCCCTCCATGTACGGATACTCGTACCTGACCTTTTGTTCCGTTACGCACTCGGCCAAAGCCCTCAGATTCTTCAAGGCTTTGTCGTTGAGTTGACCTCCGTTTCCCATACCATCTTCGTCAATGACCAGTACCGTGCCTTCGGCAAGTTGGAGTAAGCCCGCATCGAGGGATGACGAGTCTGCTGAGATTGGCGAGAAAGGGTGTGAGTGGAGTAGAGGTATGGTAAGAGGTAAAGGTACGACATGAGGTGAGACTGTTGAGACCACTTCGTGGAATCTTGAAGTGGGAGAAGTTGTTTCATCGCCGCCGGACTTGCGCTTAAAGTTGACAGATAGTGTACCGACGGGTGACATGCCTGTTGGTCTTGAAGTAGGGGCTGACAATAATATTAAGAGGAGAAAGGTCGCGGCGAGTCGATCAGGAGGATTAAAGGCAGTCGCTAGATGGTCTATCAGATCGTCTCGAATAGCTTGGATATCCTCATGTGATTGACTCGACTGGATCGCCGAAGCAGAAGATGAAGCAGAAGAGGAAGATTGCGAAGGAGATTGGCTGATGACTTCGAGGACATGTAAGGTGGGTACTAGGTCTGCCGATTCAGGTTCGTTGGAAGGTAAGGGAGATTCAGAGAGGACGCCAATGAATTCGTGCACTGATGCGGGCTTGAAAGAGACGTCGTCGTAGACCTGAAGGTACGCGATCCAGTACAGAGGTTCATATTAGCTCGATTATAGTCGAATGGACGGATTGTTGCAATATAGTGATTGATTTACCTTTATCAATGCGCCGAGGTAGTCTCCCTCCTTCCCCGGTAGAGGATACTTGGTGTGGACAGACTTGGGCAGTGATTTGTTGTTGTCGTAGAGAGAGACATTATTCAGTCTGCCTTCCAGGTTCGCGTCTTCATTTGAATGTGTAGCACGCTTCGACCAAGCTTGTTCTCCTGGGATCCTATCGGTGCAAAATGCAATTCGTCAGTACTTTGACCCCGCCAATTATGAAAATCATAAAATCATGTGAGCTCACTCTACGCCCCAGCCGACCCATCGTTCTTTCAATCTTGTCCAATCCACCTGCTGCTGCTGCTGCGAAGGTCCAGACTCTGATTCGACCGCGACTGGGCTCGATCCTGGTAAATACACCTCCATCGGGTATCCCGTATCTTGTAGGAGACATCTGAAGGAAACCAGCGATAGGGCAGGCGAAGACTTGGAGTATGCTGGAATCTACATCATATTTGCTTCTTGTCAGCTTGCGTATACTTTAACCTGGTATAGTCTTGCATCTTTGGGTAAGATGGCTTTACTACTCACGGCAGACTCATCCTGCAATTGCGACTTGATCGATCGGATATATCGCTCAGTTTCCTCGTCGCTAGCCTCAATGTCGTGGCCATGATCGTGCTCTTTATGAGCAGTCAGCAGAATCTCCTCAATGGCGAGCATCTTGATCTCAACGTATGTGTTTTTGCCCTGCGGACCGTGTTCTCGAGCGGCAAAACGGGATGGACAGAACAGAAAATATCGTTTTTTGGAAACATTAGAATCATTTGAATGCACGCACGACTCAAGGAACGCGTCGGCGCGAGCAAGACTTCGACTCCAGAGAGGTAGCCATTACGTAATGCGTTGACACGTTACTTGGCCTTGTCACCACCATCCGTCTGAACGTTGACACCACTCAAGTCTAGCTCATCGTCATTCGACAACAGGGATACATCCCATCCATGACAGCATCGAAAGCATTCCCCCAATAATTATACATCGATACAAATATCACATCCTTCTCGACTGGGACTTCTGCATTCAATCGGACTCGCGACCCCTCATCTTTATCGTTTTGCGCTAGATCCTGGCTATAAGGGCAAGGGCTCTTCCGTTACAATACCCAACACCGCACCTACAGTCACCATGGTATGTAGCCTGTCCACTTGATACAGCAATGCTCCTTGTGGAGATTCGTGTGAGAAGTAGTGTTGACTGTGTGCCTCCCCGTAGTCCGCCGCCCAGGCTTTCAAACCAGTACCCGTCGAGACTCAGCATGAGGACATGATCGTTAGTAGCCTGAACAATGAACTGAGCAGCACGAGTGTGACAAACTAAGATGGCCCTCGTCTTTTCGCAGCACGATGCTCAGCTCGACTATTACGGCAAGCGACTCGCTACCTGTTCTTCCGACAAGACAATCCGAATCTTCAACGTTGTCAAGGGAGAGGCCAAGGGCGAACCCATTGTTCTCAAGGGGTATGTGTTCGAATACTGGACATTGCTTTCAGCTTGAGTAATATCTGCTGACTATCGCGCCTTTTGCGCTCTACTTCTAGCCACACCGCCCCCGTATGGCAGCTTGCCTGGGCCCACCCTTCTTTCGGATCCATCCTCGCTTCATGCTCGTACGACGGTCGAGTCTTCATCTGGAAGGAAGTTGGACCAGGACAGGGAAAGGGAAGCGGCGGAGAGCTACAAGATGGCTGGGAGAGGATCAAGGAACACACATTGCACACAGCTAGTGGTAGGTCTGACATCTATCTTTGACGCTGAGGATATATGCTGACCTTTTTGGCAGTAAACTCGATCGCCTGGGCACCTTATGAACTTGGCCCTATCCTCGCTTGCGCCTCAAGCGATGGTAAAGTGTCCGTCCTGAGCTTCCAGAGTGAGTTTCTTCAGGTCAACTAATAGCGGCATAGTCAGCGCTGATGCATGCCTCGCCTCAAAGATGACGGTTCAATCGATGTGTCTATCTTCCCAGCTCATGGTACAGGCGCCAACGCCATCTCATGGGCTCCTAGCGTTGTCTCAACCTCAAACGCCGGCGCGTCCAACCGCGGACCTCAATCATCAGCTGCTGTCAGCCCTCAAAAACGATTCGTCACGGCTGGCTCGGACAACTTGATCCGAATTTGGGGCTATGACGAAGAGGCGAAGAAGTGGACCGAGGAGGAGGTGATCAAAGGACACGATGACTGGGTCAGGGATGTAGCATGGGCTCCTAATATCGGTTTGCCCGGCATGTACATTGCCTCGGCCTCGCAAGTAAGTACTACAAACACGACTCCTCTCGACAACTGATATACTTGCTGACCATGGCCATGAGTATGTAGGATCGAACCGTACTCATCCACACAAGACCTTCGCCTTCTTCACCTTGGTCATCAACCCCTTTGCTGCCCAGCGTGCCGAACTCTCAGGACCCCCACTTCCCCGATGCCGTCTGGCGAGTCAGCTGGTCTCTCGCTGGTAACATCCTCGCAGTCAGCTGTGGTGATGGTAAGGTCAGCCTCTGGAAGGAGGGCGTCGGTCGTGGATGGGAATGCGTTTCGGATTTCGCCAGCTAGATTACCCACGTATTGGACAAATGACGGTATGCAGACATGTATCGAACGATCAAGCTGACTGTGGGCAAAAGTAGAGGAGAAACCATGTCGTCTCTTCAGTATCGACACCTTCAGCGCTTTTCGCCTTCCTGCTATCACGTTTAGTCCAAGAGATTGAATTCGAGGTGCACCGCATTCGTTCCCTTGTCATCAACACAAGTTCATGCATGCTCTTTCGCGCGGTTATTGCAATTGCAGATTTACCGAATCGAATCACTCTATGTGTCGTCTATATGAAGCTCGTCGCCACTGTTCACTCCCTTGACTCCTTGTCCTCGACCTCTGGCTTCAGAACCTCAATCGTGGATCCTATACCAGTAGTGTCCCTGCGGCGGGAAAGTCAGCCCTGGTCCACGTTGTAGAATTGATATCATTCGTACTCACCATCCATTCGCTTCCAGGTATTCCCGGAACAACGAGTCCTCGTCCTCCAGCTGAGCTCTTCTGTTAGGCACAAGGGTCATCACGACGATTGCGCCAACTAGACAAACGGCCGAGCCGATGCAGAAGATCGCTTGATGGCCTTTGACGGTCGTCGGGAATCTAGCTTGGATCAGTGGGAAGATCTGGGTGCCAACAGCCGCGCCAGCTTTGCCAATGGCAGCAGCAAGGCCAAGGAAATGTCCTCTACAATCATATCCGTCAGCGTACTGTACTATATCCACATACGCCTGTCGCATTCGCTTGGCTTAGCCACTCCAGGCAAGACTCACCGGATCGGGGTGGGGAAGGATTCTGATGAGACAATAAAGTTGCAGTTGCCAGGTCCGACAGACAAGAACGACTGGAAGAGCCCGTATAAAACGACAAAGGCGGCGAAAGATCCAGCTCCCTTGCTTCGAAGCGGCGCCATGGCGCCACCAATGACGAACCCAAAGATTGCAGACATGGTGAATCCAAAAGCATAGGTTTGTCTCGGACCAAGCCTATCGATCAAGAGACCTATCAAGGACTCAAGAGTCAGCGCAAACCCCCTCAACTTTGTAAAACATCTTACAAAAGCCAGCTTACTGCCGAAGATACAGCCTGGAAGAGCAAAAGCGTTGACCAGCGCGCCTCAACCGTTCGACTGAAGGAGCGTCTGGTGATCGTTGAAACCCGCAGCGATGGTAGGCGCGAGCAGGTTGAAGGGGTAGATTACAACGTCGTATAAGAACCACACAAGGGAGCAACTATTCGATTTGAGTGGAGTGGGGGAATGAGCTTGTTGACGTGCGTCAGGATGACTGTGGTACTCACCCCAAGAGAGGTTTCCAGTATCGCTTGAAAGCGAGTTTATACGGAAATGGCTGTTTCCTGATGGCGTGCTTCTGGTACAATGACGAGTCCTCCATCCTCATTCGGAAGACGAAGATAGACAGAGGAAGCTGAAAAAGATGTCAGCCATCGACCGAAAAGCTGGATATAGCTTACGGCTGACTCACAACAATGCCGATACCGAAGCAGATTCGCCAGACACCCTCTGATGGTTTTCCCCCATACGCAGCAAGAACGATAAGGAACACGATCGCAGCTCCGACGAAACCGCTGATGATAGCCACGTTGGTGCTAGTAGCATTCAAGAACCCCCTCTTTCGTCTGAGCGCGGGCGACTCGTCGGCGGCTTCAACAGCGGAAGTGGCGCAAACGGCATATTCACCCCCCGCTCCGAGACCTGCTACACCTCGACTGACAACGATCATCCATAGCATACCATTGATAGATTTCCCATGGCAGCAGTGGCGAGGGTGACACCGAGGACGAGGAAGAATGTGCAGCCGATGATACCCCATCGTCGACCGAGACTATAACAACGTAACGTTTCTACCTTCAGCTGAGGGTCCTGATTTTTCTCAACTGGCACTGACTTACCGATCCGCGCACAGGCCGAACAGGAGCATCTGCAAAGTCGGTTCAGCTCAGCGCCTCTCAGCTCACGAGGGGGCAAACCCGTCGACTTACTCCGAAGATATCACCGATCAAGATTGAGTTACTGATACGCGTCTTCGTGGTGGTGTTCAAATCATGTGGATACAGCTTAGCCATCACAGTGTTGGTGTAACCTGCCATGCGTTAAGTTTCTATCAGTACGTTGGCCGCCACGCTTCTTCAAACGGGTTGTCTGGAAAGGCTCACCGGTGATCTGAATGTTGTAACCATCCGAGAACAAAGCGACACCAGACACCAGGACTGACAAAGTTTCTGCCCAAGTCCTCGTCCTGACAGCCTCGAGTTCGGCCAGCGGCGCATTGTAAGTCACCGGAGGGAGTTCGGCCTCTGCCTCGGAAAGCTTAGACTTCTTTCTCCGGGGTGGCTGGTATAGACATGGTGAGTTTACCAATACTTTCTGAGTGGTTCTTGCCTTTGACAGGACAGGACAGGTTCGTGTTTGACTTTATCGAGGCATCTGATGGCACTATATAGTCGTTCGAGGTGAAAGCTCGTCAGAGTCAGGCCAAAATTCCGTGTCAAGGCTCGGATCAACGCGAAGGAAGGGCCACTTTTCGAAAACCGGGTCAGGCACAGCCAAGTCCTCCTCTGGTTCTGGCTCTGAATTAGCAACAGCAGCAACGTGCGTTTCAGAGCGGTTTTCTGTACTCCGGAGTCCTGCTCAATAGAGAAGACACAAAGACTGCGGAGTGACGCTGTCCGTCTGAGGAGCCCGCGGATTGTAATCCAGGTTGCCCTCGGCATGTACGGTTTGGAATGCATTTCCACAGAGTTTTATCCATAAAACACGCTAATAGGTGTCAAGCGTCGACGAACGTTGGCACGCGATAGACGAGTGATCGAGTGTTATCGTCGAGAGCTCGAGAGGTGCCGACGGTATAGTCAAAGCCGAACATCGGATCGGACGAGGCAATCAAGCAGAATTACCGCAACAAGCTTTTCCGTTGCGCTGACCTACCCCCTCGATTGCTTTAATGCTACAACTCGCCCGATCGAAAGACACCATGTACGTGACCAGCAGACCCTGAGTTTAGTCGGCGGCTATTTTTACTCAAGCTTAAATCTCGTTACCAAATCTTATTGAGCGGCATTTCGCACGTTCATTTTCTTGTTACCAGTCTTGCTTTGAAGCTTACCGCGCTGTATATCGCCCAGCGTTAGCAGCATTGACCGGGATTGGCCGACCACCACCAGAGGAACTGGCTGTAATCCCGAAGTGAGTCGGGAACAGCTCAAACGTGCGACGACGAAGCTGAGTCGCATGGACTCGTGATGGTCGGAGATGCCGGAGGTTAGATGAGCCGAAGATTATGCTCAAACTCACTTTCGCGTACCCGAAAAGTAGAGAAAACAGTTGATCGCACATAATGCACACTTACAATGTGAATCGACGATCATCTCTGACCAGTCATCACGATGTTCGAGCAGCTCCTGCAAGGTGCTTGTGTGGCTGCAAGCTTGTCTGCCAAGTGGAACGCATATATCTTTTTGCGCTTGGTAAGTGGTGTAAAAGAACGACATGATGTTCGCTGACGAAGGCTATAGCTTCCATCAGGAGAGCGATTTCTACCAGTCATCTACACGGCATCGGCGATCTATATCGTCTCTTGTATCCTCTTACAATGGACATCGACGCCCAAGCGCTCAAAGGGCCTGTGCGCTCTCCTGGCCGTGATCTGCGGTCTACCTTCCCCCTCGGCACCGCTATGGTCATTGCTCGGTGTGATCATCACGCTTCTCGCCCCTCTATTCTCAGTCGACTTCATCTACAGGGCACACTACCTGCATCAAGAATCGGATCTCAGCTTCTCCCGAGTCGGATGGGTCACAGAGACCACTGCTGATGTGCTGACTCGCGCCCCCACGAAGGAGAAAGGCTGTTTCCTGCACTATTGGATAGATGGCAGCGAAGTCGTTCAACGTACCGAGGTACCTAATCTCAGTGTCATGACAGATCATACAGCTGCGATCAAGCTTCAAAACCTCAAGCCTGGCACGCAGTACCATTATAACACTAGTCTTCCTCAAGTGTCCGGCTCTTTTTCCGCGCGCTCGAGCGATGATCGAAAAACGTTCAGTCTCCTAAGCTCAAGTTGTCTGAAGCCAGGATGGCCCTATAATCCTCTAGCGCACCCGTTGTCCATTCAAGGCTTAACACATCCGGATAAAACGGTCGACCAAATGGATCAGAAACCGGAAGCGATGTTGTTCTTGGGCGACTTCATCTGTGAGTGATAAAAAGCGTGACTAACATGCTAAACTATTAATCCAGATTCGGATTTGCCATACCCTATCTCTGCATATACCTCAAGCTACTACCGGCAGCTGTACCCACAAGTCTACGCCAGCCCCTCATGGTCGCCGTCACTTCGATCCATACCATGGTTACACATGTTCGACGATCACGAGATCATCAACGACTTTGCCCCGACAGCCGAAAAGTCAGAGATGTTCGACACGGCTATTGAGCCTTTCAAAAACTACCAACAGATCGTGAACCCTCCTTCGATCAACGTTGAGCAACCGACCTATTTCAGCTTCAATATTGGAGATGTGGCGTTTTTCGTGCTGGACAACCGGTCATTTCGCTCGCAACCGCCCACGAGACCCAGTGTCAACTCAACAGCTGGTCATGGCCAACGCACAATGCTTGGGGTAGAACAACTGGCACACGTCAAGCGATGGATCAAGAAAGAAGGCGAGTCTCGTTTGTTGGTCTTGGTTTCCGGAGTGCCTGTAACGAGAAACTGGTCAGAGGGCAAAGACGAGCTGGACAGTTGGGCCGTAAGTTCGCATCCGGGTCATCGTTCGCTGACATGCGCGCGCAGGGATACCTGGATGAGAGAGAGGAGATCTTGGAGTTATTATGGGAGGCTGGTGGCGCCGTCATCATATCAGGAGACCGGCACGAACATGGTGAGTTTTCAGTCGAGACATGATATGGGCTGATCGTGTAGCCACGACATTGTTCCCACCTTCGGCTTCGTCGCCCTGGCCGCGCTCTTCAGCGGTCATCGAATTTTCCACTTCGCCCTTGTCGTTTTTTCACCTACCGTGGAAGAGGGACTATATGCCCCACCCTCCCACTGATATACCGATACATCACCAATGGAAGGGTGATAGCCGTTTCGGTATATTCGACTTTGACACGTCCGGTCCGGCACCACGGGTTCACTTCAAGCTGGTCGTTGACGGCAAACAGTCGTGGGACTATACGTGGGAGAAAGGCCGTGAGACGGTTGTACCGCCGATATGGCAGGCATGATGTGTTTCCTTCAAAATTACGTGCTAGTAATATGCGCCATGGCCAAAGGGTTTTTGCCAGAACGCGTCGATCCAATACAATTCTCCGTTTTCCGGCATGCTGGACGTTGCTGTGGCAGCGGCTCGGACCGGAAAAGCCACGGTGATGTTGATGTTGCATGACCAGATGTAGCGCAATTATGATAACGAGCCGGAAGTCACGTAATATCCTTACAGGAAGCAGAGAAATTACCGATTGCAGCTTTTGCTTACCAGCCCGCCAGGAACGCTGGCGGCTTCACTGACATAGCAATCGCCGGAGGTTTACAGAAGAGTAAACGCAGCGTACAATCCCGATGATATGCATGCATGCCTGCTAGGTTGCGATCGCGATATGGGGCCATTACGTGGCAGGGTATCACCGACAACTCATCATGTGAAACATGATTGCAGCCACCGCCCTGGCAGTAGGTGACTAGGCAAAGATAGTCCCTCGATCCTGCGGTGCTGATGTCGGCTTGATCTATTCGAGGGCAAGTCATGGTTTCAGCGTGACTGATCTACAGGCATGCGGGTAGACCTGTGTCAGGTTCGCTGCTCAGGTACCAAACATGGGCGTTCATCAAATCGCGACCTTGACGATCGAGTGGTACAGTAGGTGGAAAGTATGACATTCCGCCGAGATGGGTACTGCGTTGTGAGATATATAAGGACTGGACGTTCACCAGTGCGCGTCGATCTTTCTTCTTTCTTTTCCCCACCATCAGCCGACCACACCTTGCTCATTTTCACCTGTCTTCCAACCTCACGCCGACCATCCTCCTCCTCGCCCCCCCTTATCTCCTCTTCACATCCGACCATCCTTTACGATGTTCTCCTTCTCCTCAACCGCTGCCCTTCTGCTGGCTATGAGCCTCATGGGCGGTACCTTCGCCGCGCCCGTCACTTCGTCCCCGAGTGCTTCCTCCTCTGCCTCGGCTCCAAGTGTCTCGGCGTCAGCTTCCTCCTCCTCCTCCTCCTCGGCCTCGAGCGCCGCTGCTAGCGTAGCCTCGTCCACTAGCTCCGCCGCTCCTGTGCAGTCTTCGGCTGCTTGGACTGTCCCCTCCGGCTGGGCTGTCGCTCCTACCTCTTGTGTCGCTGAAGGTACTAGCGGCCGAGCTTTGACCTGGACCAGCTTCTCCTCCGGTAGCATGACAATCGAGAAGTGTCTCGCATACTGTGACAACTACAATATGCCTCTCGCTGGTCTCGAGGTGAGCGTCATGAGTCACTGTCATAGCGAAAAACATGTATGCTAATCTCTGACGGTAAACGTACAGTACTCCGGCGAATGTTACTGCGGAAACGTCCTTGGTAACGGTGCCTCGCTTTCAAACAAAGCTACTTGCGACATGCCCTGCAATGGTGACAACGCTCGAACCTGTGGTGGCTCCGGTGCCCTTTCCCTCTACGTCTCCACCAAGTCGAACGCCGGATCCCTCTCCGCCGACTACACCTCTACTGCTATCTCTTTGCCCAATGGCTGGTCGTCTATGGGATGCTTCAAAGAGGGCAAGACCGGCCGAGCTCTTGACGGCTGGTCCTACTCTACTCCTGCGCTCAACACTGCCACCTGCATCAACTACTGCAAGAACAAGGGCTACTCCATGGCTGGTCTCGAGTATGGGGGCGAATGCTACTGTGACAACGCTTTCCGAAACGGTGCTGGCGAGACTGCCACCACTTGTAACATGCCTTGCTCTGGCGGTCCCGGCGAGAACTGTGGCGGTGCTGGCGTTCTCCAGGTCTACTCGAACCCGTCCTTGGCTCCTTCCGCCAGTGTTTCTAACGGCTACATCAAGCAGGCCTGCATCCAAGAGGTCTCCGGTCGTGCCCTCACCGGTGCCACCTTTTCTTCCGACAGCATGACCGTCGACACCTGTACCTCTTTCTGCAAGTCCTCCGGTTTCACGTATGCCGCTGTCGAGTACGGCCGAGAATGCTTCTGCGGTAACTCACTTGTCAATGGCGCTAGCTTGACCAAGTATAGTTCACAGTGCACCATGACTTGCGCGGGATCAAAGAAGCAGCAATGTGGCGGTCCCAACGCCTTGATTCTTTACGCTAGTGCATAATAGCAGAGGAAGAAGAGTAGTATTTTGTAGTTGCTGAGCCGTGGCATGCAGAAGTGGAGGCGATGGAGCAATCAGTCTTCAGCGAAAACGACGTGTATCGTCTCACACCAACCAGAGTTCGGCTACGAGCTATCAGACTTGGTTCAAACAAGGGCTCGCAGAGTCTGTAATACCCAGAAGTCAATCAACAAGGCGTCCCATTAGTCTAATGAATCGGTGAATGTCTCTCGTGTGGTCAGCGCCAAAAATCACTACGCCTCGTTGACATTGCACTTGAGCCAGCTAGCTCAGCATCAAACGAGGTGCACTTGTGTCAAATCTCAAATCGTCATGCATCGTATTATAGTTTGAAAATAGTCATATCTAGGTTGGTGGCATCTATGAGGTGAAGTGAGGCGCGTTGATGAAAAGACCCATCAACACACCGGCGATCGTACCAGCAATGGGGATGGTAGCGATCCAAGAGACCACAAGAAGGCCGACTCGCTGGAAGTTGACAGCCTTCAAAGTACCATTACAGAGACCGACACCGACGGTGGCACCGGTGATACACATGGAAGTCGAGACGGGAAGGGAGAATTGAGAGAAGACAAGGACGGTGATGGCCGCAGCCATCTCCATGGAGGTACCTCGAGATGGGGAGTGGTAGGTGATCTTGTTGCCCATAACCTTCATGATGTTATAACCGTAGGTGACAAGGCCGAAGGAGATGGTAAGAGCAAGGACAGCAAGTTGCCAGACGGGGACGGGGGCCTTAGCCTTGGCGGCGTCACCTGACTGCCAAGCTCCGTAGATGACAGCCCAAGGGCCAACAGAGTTACCGATATCGTTGGCACCGTGAGCAAAGGAGGCGGTACAAGCGGTCAAGACCTGTACGAACGAGTAGGTGTGCTCGACCTCGTTGGAGTACTTGTGAGCATACGAGTAGACTCGCTCCATTCGCTCGCCTTCGGGGGTGCCGTGGATGCCGCTTTGGGCAGCGTGAATGTCGTAATGCATACCGTAAAGAAGACCACAAGTGATCATAGCAGGGAGACGCTTGGCGAAGAGCTTGATGTTCTGGAGCTCGTAGATAGCACCAGGACCCATGGGGTTTTCGTGGAGAGTTCGCATGGCCCAACCGAGAGGGCCTCGCTGAGCCCGCAGCTTGGCGTGGAATCGCTCCTCGCCTTCGGCCATGAGCTCCTTGTAGGTCTTCTGGAAGGTGACTTGGTGCTGGGGCTGACCTTGGTAGGCGGTAGCCTTAAGGGCGGGGCTCTGGTTGAGCTCGGGCAGATCGTTGAGGTCTCGCTCCTTGGTCTCGTCAGAGGCGGCGTAGGGGACACCGACCAGGGTGGCCGGGGTCTTGTACTCGGGCAGGTCATCGTCCTGAACAACAGCGTAGTTGGGCACGACGATTTGGTCGTGTTCTTCTGGAGAGGGTCGGTTGAAGAGGGCGGGGCCGAGGAAGACATGGTACCACTTGACAGAGGCGTCTCGTTTGACGATCTTGGCGTGAATGTAAGGGACAAAGAAGATGGCGGAAAGGATGGCGACACCACCACCAGTGCCCATGACTACGGCGGCGACGTACCATCCAGGCTTCTTGTTGAGACCAAGCTTTGGTGAACCCTTGTAGACGATGGAAAGGGTACAGATGGTACCGGCGATGAGGAAGAAGAAGGGAGAAGTCCAGACAGCCCATCGAGTGGGGTTTCGTCGTAAATGGACCACAACCTTGATCAAGGAGAATATGATGGCACCGAAGCAACCGGCGATAGCGGGAGCCATACCGAGACCGGCAAAGATAGCGCCGAGACCCTTTCCATTGTTCCAGCCCCACTGAACCTTAGAGGCGCCGACCGTAGCAATACCGACACCGGCGATGGCGGAAATAAGGGAGTAAGTGGAAGAGACGTGAGCGGAGTGTCGAGTACACCACATGACCCATGAAGAGGCACCGGCCAGGGCGCAAGTGAAGGCCAGCATCTGCACACCAGCATCTCCTCGGAAAGCAGAGTTGGGGATGATACCGTTCTTGATGGTGTCGGCGGTTCGGGCACCGACGAGAACGGCACCTAGGGTCTCAAAAATAGTACCGAGGACCATGGCCTGTCGATAAGAGATGGATCGAGAGGACACGGAGGTTGCCCAGGAATTGGCGACATCGTCTGGAAGGGAGAGAAGTATATTCGATTAGAGAGACTCTAAAGCTAGATCTAGTCGGTGCCACTACTGTACTCACTAGCACCGTTGTTGAACGCGTCGAGGAGGGCGAAGAAGGTGCCGATGGCGAAGATGTAGTCGTATTGAGAGAGGACTGCCATTTTGTCTGCTTGGCTGACTGGCTAACGATGGCGGGTCGTTATTTTAATGTCGAGGTGACGAAAGTCGTTGGAATGCTGGTTGGGGGAGAAAGAGAGTTGTGTACAATTCAGTCCTCCTTCTTATACCAACAGTGGTCACCCATCCTACACTTTTTTTTTCCATTCGCTCCGTCTCCACTCGCGCTATCGCTGCATTTCCCTTTCTTTTTTCTCTCTGGCTCTGCCTTGTGTGCGGTCCACTGTAAAATTCATGAAGAAGCTCCTCCGTTTTCTGGTTGCACTCCACTCAGTGGAATGGCATTTTGCATTCTGCGTGCCATGTCATGTTCTTTTTGCACCAAACGAGCATGTTCTTGGCAATTGGAGTACGAAATCTATAAATACATAACGTAAGACTGCCGCTGTGCCTGGTCAAGACCCTTTGATCGGAGATTTACAAATTACCGTGAAAGGCAGAAAAGATGGAATCATCTCAGGGTAACTGATCGTCCGAGGGTATCTTGCATTAGCGGGATTGGCAGGATTGGTCAATTGATATCGCACGTTTGATATCACGACAAACGTTCCACCACCATTCGGTCTCGATCTCTCATGAACGTGCGTGATGACCACAAGACCAGGTGTGGTTGAGTGGTGACTGTCGCCAAATGTTGATCCCCATCATCCCCTATCCCCGGAACTCAGGGTCACACACCACACGTCCACACGCGACCACACACGACTGCACACACGAGGCTGTCTGCCCCGCATCATGACTGGCTGCTTCCATCATTGGCGGTCACACGATAAGATATCGGCCATACAGCAAATGCGTTATTTTTGGCCCCGTTTGCTCTTGGCTTTCGGCGAGCCCAGTGCACGTTCATACGCATAGGCGGGATATCGGAATGTCGGGCAAACTATCAATCGACCACGCACGGCCAGCGGTTCAGAAAGCTGATTCAAACACTAAGATCCCACCTATTGGTCAGCCAGAGGTAATCGTGTGTGAATGTACTTGTGTGTCGCAAGCAAGCTATGTACGAGATTATGCTACATTCTCCGCCAATGTCGATTAATGGGTACGCACGCAGGAAGCAAACATCACTGAATTTGCCATTCCTGCTTGACTCTCCCTATACTAGCTCCACCGAAGTGACCACATGTGTCGCAAGCGACCGTCAGAATGAACAGCGGAAACGTTTTCATGTGAAATCACTGTGATTGGGTGTGTTTGATGGCGACTGAGACACAAGGGGGCAGCCGGCTCCACAGTGCATCGAGCCTTCCATGGATGGGACTAGCTACAGTAGACGCTACGTGATAGTACTTACATTATAGTTACCCAAGCTTAACCCAACAGTGGTACCGTAGTTCCGATGAGCTCAGCCTGACCTCCTGAGAAGCAAATGATCCGATAGCGTCAATGTGCATGAATTGTATCCACATCAGATCGGGCAGACAGCTCTCGGTCAATGCAAATTATTGGGCAGCCATCTGCGCCGGAACCTAATGAAACATGCTGACGAGGTTGACAGAATACGTTATGCTGAAGAATGGCTGCATCACAGTGCGACACAATAATTGACCGGACCAAGTAGCATTCTGCTGTTCAAGCGGATTGACATACAACGAAAAGTGGGTGTTCCAGTAATGTTTGGCGACTGCCATTACGACTACCATGACTCAACGCCAGCAAGCCTTTTGCCAAGGTCGGTGAGGACAGGCTCCTGCAGTTGCGTTACTTTCGGATGGTCCCGAGTCGGGTGGGATTCCGGAGGTTGCCTGGCTTCGCACGTGAATGTGACAGGATCGTGAGAGGTAAGAAGTTTCTCCCGCCGGGCTTTATCACGCTTAGCTTTGATCTCTGGGGTAATCATAGAAGCAGGCTTGTAGCAGACGTCTATATGAAGGGGTCAGCAACGATTTTTCGCTGGTTATTTACCCTCCAGTTCAACTCACAGGTGGCGATTCGTGAGCGATCCGCGCTGGGAGTGGCGCCATAGTGGATCGTTCGCTGCGAGTTACATATCATAAGAGATCCGCCGCCGATGATACCGCCGATGATCATATCTGGACTTACACTGTCCCACAACAACAGGTCTCCGGGCTCCGCACAGACTTTGTGGTACTCGCAGCCATGGTCGATGAGCCACTGAATCTGTTCAGGAGTATGATCGTGCCTGTCGTTCTTGTTCCATCCTCGTTCTGGCTTGACATCGTCAAAGGCTTCGAACAATTCTTTATACAGGGCCTTGGAACCCTTCAGGATCTGTACAGAGGAATCATCAAACCTAGGCCCTGACAAAGTCTGGGACTGTCTGCGCTCACCATGAGACCACCGTCTTCGGGTCCGTTGGGGAGAAGATTCATGATACCTTGGACGCAATGCAGACCGTGAACAAGCGGCGACTGGTCGACATGGGGCCAAGGCCTGAAAGCAGCATCGTCACTCGTTCGACCATACAATGGCACGGATACGTTCAAGCCATCTGACAGTCAGTTCAAGTAACCCCACCAACAAACTCACCATAAGAAGCGATAAGCTCGTCGGTGCCCCAGACTTTGGCAAACTTCTCTACGATCGCCGGATCTTGCCTAAGGATAGAATTTTCAGCCTTAAAGTCCAGAATTCTTAACATTGGCTCAGCGACCCACTTGATGTCCCAGACGAATTGCTCATGACTTGCACCGTATTTGTGGTACAAACCACCCTTATAGAAATACGGCCTCTTTTCAGGCACGTATGTTTTGGGGTCGTTCCTGTCGAATCCCAAACCGAAGGATTCGACAAACTCGTAGGCCTTGTCGGCGTAAGCCAATGCCTTCTCTTTCGGGATGACGCCCTTGACAACGACCCAACCTAGAGATCTTATCAGCACCAGACTTGTATTCCTTAAACCTGAGAAGGGTGCACCTACCCTCTCGATCAAGAGTCTCCTTCCAATCCTCCTGCGGGGTAGGCTGAACATGATCGCCACGCAAGTGGAGGGTTCCGAAAGTGGAAGCAGTTTCGGTAGTCGTCTGAGTCAATGGCGGCATGGTGGTGATATTGATGATTCTTTATTCGTGGTACACTCAGTATCGGGTAAAGAAGTGTATGCATATAGCTGCAATTATATGTATCTGGCCTCTCCCAGAATCTCTCCACCCTTGTCGGAACGCTCAGCCTGGTATCTCTGATAGTCATATGACCATTCACACTAGCGCAATGCTGAACGCATGGTTCCCCGGAAACTCGCCTGAGTCACCGGAAGACTTCCGGTCGAGATGAAGTCCACTTATCTGCCCCTCTGTCCTTGTGATATGGTTTTAAGTGCTCAAAGTCTGAGCTTTCAATGCACGTCAGAAGACCCACTTACAAATGCTTCGCACCAGCCATGGGACCAACCAAAACGTACCGCTTGCTTCTTGGCAGTTATACGGCTGAGGTCTACGACGTACGTTTTACGGCTCCAACGCCTGGATGTCCGCCCCGACTCGAGACGGTGCGGATGTTAGACATTGGGCCGAATGCCTCCTGGTTATGCCGACATCCGGAACATCACGATATCTTCTACGCGGCCTTGGAAGATGTGGAAATGAAAAAAAATTCAGCAGTCGCTGCGTATCGGGTCAACGAGGCTGGCGCGGAACTGCTTGACAAGACTGAGGCGACAGACCTTATCTGCCACATCGCAGTTGTGGGCGAAAGCACAGGCTTAGCCTGTGCGAATGTGAGTTCGGAATATGCCGGGAGTATTGGCTGAGTCATCTTTGCATAGTATCATGGCGGGTCAGCTTTTCTTATTCCCCTGACACCAAACGGGCGGTTCATTGGTCCCTCGGATATACCACCCAATTATGTCAAATTCCCTACGCGATCATCCGACAATGCTGGCGATCCACCCAAAGCGCATCAAGTAGTTGATGTGACTTCTAAGGGAGAAGTATGGGTCACCGATTGTGGCAACCATGGCGTCTGGAGATTGAAGCTTGATTATTCCGGTCAAGTGGTAGCGTGGAACATCTCTGGGTGGGAGCCTACACTCCTCGGACACGGACCCAGGCAGACCGTTGTCTCTGAAGATGGTAAGTTGCATACGTTGTTGAAGGAAGGCTGACTTAGATAGCGACCCGGCTATACTCCGTGCATGCACGCTCATGCCTGGTAACCCATCATGACTTGACGGCTTCCGTGGAAAGCAGGCTGGTTTCGACTTGGAACATCAATCCTGCGGGCCATGAGGTCAACATGGCCACTCGAAAGCATCTAGAGAACCCCATCGGCACGTTCTTCACACAATGTGATATGGGTATGCTGACAACCATTGTAGCTGCCGCCTTAACGCTGCATGTGCCCTCTGCCACCCTAACTGCCGCTAATCGATTGCTCAAAGGAGAACAGGTGGACTCAGTCGCATTCTTCAAGATCCAGTCCGATGGGACTTTAAGTCCTCCGTACATCCTTCCCCCGTCACGCGGGAGAGAATATAGAGGCGTTGGATTCGTTGGAGACTGTTTCTTGGTGGCCGGGCAAGATGATGGCTGGATTATGTGTTTCCATTGGAATACAGTGATGGATGTGTGGGAGGAACGGGAATTTGCCACCCCCGTCAATTTTTGAGAAAGTCGTAGACTTCGAGGATTGGTATAAGGAGAAGACCCAATGATCGTCCGTTTCCGTCGAAGGTCCAGGAACACGGTCGAGTTGCGGCAACCCAAAATCCCCCACGGCCAGGCAAAGATATGTTCCCTGATCCCCGGACGGAATTTGTCATTGTTGTCGGTGTTTCGCGAAATCGACTTCCTATTCAAGGTCTATATGGCTTTCTCGTTCGGGAAAACACACAGCCTTCACTACCGTGACCTGTTCGGGCGAGATGCCAATTCGCTTGTGAGGCGAATAGTAGGGCTGTGAACAACTGGGATTGGTTGATTGACGATGAACTTCGATGTGTGGGCACTTGAGGCCCAGGGTTGGGTGAACGGAATCAGGTCCTATCTTGCGGTGTGCCGCAGTTCCACGAATTGCTTGACAGTCAAGTCGGACTTTCCGTGTCCGGGATCCTTCCATACACTTGTGATTGCAGGAGGACCACTTGTGTCAACTATTGAGCCCATACTGCCGACTGTTCTGCGTACACATGAGCACACATGACACTGCCTGCAGGTCCCCGTCCCGCTCAAATCACGTGACCTCCACACACTACATATAATCGCTTTGGTGGGTTCCTGGGTTCGACGTATGTCACCTGACTGATTGACTGACGCTTGTCCCATTGGTGACTCGCTCCACCTCTTCTTCGACGACTTTTCAATCTTGCGATTGCGTATCACTGGAAATACATTGACGAGATATTCATGTCCCAATCATGTCCCCCGCCGGCACAAGTAAGAAGCGAGTGAGTCAAGCACTCTTTTGAGCCCGAGTCCAGACCCTGGAAATGAAAGGTCTTGCTGAATCCGCGACCACGGCTCGAACGGAGCAGCCCGTGAGCTGTACCACATGTCGAGCGAGAAAAGTCAGTCTACTCAGTCGTTTTACCCAGCGATCGTCGATCTGGCGGCCCAATCTGACATCCTGTCTGATCATGTAAAACGTGGATGACCGTAGACCAAATGCGTCAAACCTCGAGAGTCGGATACCTGTCTAGGCTGCAAGGAACTTCAGATACCCTGCATTCCAAGTCAAGCGAGCGGTCCGCGTAAACCGTATGTGCAGGTCAGCTATATGCTAAGGTGCTCACGATCGCTCAACTCTATAGGTATGGAAGACCATATGAGACTACTCCGATACCGGCAGGAGCGATGAGGATTTCACCAAGTACCACCGATAGACCTTGGGCACATAACGGCGCTGGTCGGCCAGGCAATGTTTCCAGCATGGGACTCGGCTCGGTCCCGCCTCACCCGAGTTCAATCGAGGCAGGCCCTTCACGTAGCCCAAGCCGGGTTGACGACGATGCCCACACCATTGAAGGGCATCGACGAACGGGAGAGTCAGAACGACCGCCTGGGGACTTTTTAGATCGCTTGTTCGGATCGAGTGATTGGTTGCCCGATTTCTATCCAGTCAATATACCACTGGACCTGGCGGACCAGAGGACATCAATGACAACAACGAGCGATCCGCCATTCGACGTTCCTGAACAGGCGGATCCATCAAATCACTGGCTAGATCACCATGCATTGTACGTATAATTCAGTATATATGTCCCGTGAGATTGTCTCAGGATTTAGACTGCAGGAGCTCGAGCGAACCGGTTTCCGGTCCACACGCAACGTCCCTTGGATACACAGATTCGATCGACGACGTGTTGTCTTGGTCCACTCTCCTGACTTTTGTAGGCTTATACCGCGAACGGATATAGTGAGTAACTCAGCCCTTCATGCCGCAGGTCGGTCGCATTCATTAACCAGTGGCCTTCCTCTAGCCCACGCCTTCCCATCATCCATTGGCCGACATTTTCTCAAAACCTCGTGTCAAGGAAAGACAAAACTGATGAATCATTCAGGTCATTCCTCCTCATTTTGCGTGAGTAATCTCGCTACATGCTTGAGCCGAACTGACGCATTCCGTCCCGGCTGCTGTATCGCCTAGTGGCCTATACCATTCTACAGCTGCCTCCCTCAGCCATACCCGATCAATGTCGCAGTCTTGACCTTGACGCTCTTCATACGCGGTGCAGCACAGCGGCCCGGCGACTGAGACCTAATCTCTACTACAATCCAGAGCTAGATCATGTATGGTGAGCGGTCGAATCGATATTTGAATCCTTCGTCCCTCGAAGTCGTAGACCTCTAGCAGCTGAAAAGGATCCGATATGCTTTACAGCGCGCTGTAGTGAGTTTGTGTCAAAAAGCAGCTAGGCCCTATCATAATTGCACCGTTCAACTTTGGTCAATCCGCATGCTAGAATGCGCTAAGATCGCACGATAGTTGCGACTACATCTATCTTAGGTCCCTTGAGCAATCAGCCGCTGCCGATGTGATTCTCGCTCAAGCTATGCGACTTGCGATCCTGCTGGGCTGTCACGAGTCAACAGACGGTATGCAAGGAGAATGGGATTTTGTGGAGCGAGAGACGAAAAAGCGGGTATTTTGGTTGATCTGTATGTGATCTTGTCGTTGCATCACGACCGACACCGCGTCAATTCACTAGCCAATTGCTCTGCATAATCACGTTCCTGCCACATAAACTGATTCTCTCGATTGCTTTGATTGCAAAGACGGCTCCGATCGGACAACAGCCGCACTAACAGGAAGACCTCTACTCCTCAGCGACGATGAAATCACCGCATCGGAGCCACTCGAAGTGGACGACGAACTGTTAACCAATGCGGGCTCATTCCCTCAACCAAGCGAGCGGGTGCCGATTATCGCTGGCTTCGTCCGAGTGACTCGAGTATTCAGGATACTATCCCGTACGATACAGCTTTTGCGCAGAGCCAAAACCACAGTCGCACCCACTTCGGGCGGCCCAGTCGAACCACGAAGTCTGGCTCTACACCTTGACCCCATGTGGTGCTCGTCGTACGTTTTGACCACGCTGGGTCAATTAGATACCGAACTAGTTGGCCTTCCTCTTCCTTTACGCGTCATGAACATCGACCAAAACGCGCCTCAACCACCTCAACACGCATTCGAAACCTGCAAAGCCAACATACTGGTCACACAAGCTCTCGCACGGTACGAGCTGTACCAACTTGCATCGTCAACCGGAAACGACGATTACATCCTGGATAATCTGACGCAGAGCGTACTTGGTCGCCTAGACATGTGAGCGAATGGTATCAATGCTTCGTATAGTGCGACCAACGTGTGCGGGATTTGCGGGCTGAGATTTGCGGGACACAGGACGTCGGGCGACTACCTGACTGCCAACGGCAGCAGCATGGTGGGTCATTCCTGAGCCTGATCGTCAACCTGTTAGACCAGGCGTGACTCCACTGACGAAACACAACGTATCTGTCACAATTGCTGTACTGCTGTTCGCAAGATACAGCGACACAAGGTAGTCTCTATTGCTGCTTTTCTTCTTGGTAGGGAGTCAGGTACGGACCCGGAAGTAATATGTCGAGAGGCTCTGAGTATTGTGAGTTGCCAAATTATCTATCCGAAATCATCGTTCTTTGTAGGGCGCAGATTTGCTGGCATGCGAGATCTGCTTTGTGACTAACCCACAATCAATCAAGTTGAACAAGACGGTCCGAAACACCGTGTCAAGTCCTGCGGATTCGACTGCCCAACCTCAGACCTAGCATAGTTGTCCCTAGTTGCGCTGGAATGGAGTAAGACGTGAATGTATGACTCAAAGAAGCTGCCGAGTGCCGCGTTTGTTCAGATACTAGTATTGGAGGACATCAATGCATGTGTTTCTTGCCTTGAATGAAGCGATAGCGAAGTGTGATGGCTAGAAGCGGGTAAAGACCCATCCGACAGCATACTAATATCTCATTGCCCTGCAGAGAATGTCGGTCCCTCGGCCAGCACGGGTGCCAGGCACCTTTGGCGGCAAAAACCTCTACTGCTCATCCTCTTCCGACACTTGGATACTCTCGAACTTGCGAGCAGGAACGCCTCTCTCGAAGAGTATATCAAGCTCTCTAAAGGATCGACCTTTGAACTCGGGGAGCCGGAAGTATGCCCAGAGAAATGCAACAAAGCAAGTGCCGCCCTATTTCCCATGCGAGACCGGGATTAGCCGGATCCGACCTTGACAATGGCGCAGACATCGTAAAGGCTATTGGAAAAAAATCAACTCACCCAGAAGAATCCGGCCTTGCCTTTCCAGTTCCATCCGGTTGGATTGACTTGATAAGTGTACAGGAACCCGGCGATGATCCTCGATACATTGTATAAATTCCGTGCGAGACCGACAGTCTTGCTTCGAAGCCGCGTGGAAGATGCCTCGCCGACAATCGCATATGTCACAGGCTGCGGGATGATGTTAGCAAGAACAACAAAGAGTGACAGACGACCTGACACTTTCACAGAAGAACAGACTCACTCCAACAGTGAAGTCGTAGATGAAGATCCACAGGATGATCAGGGCGGCTTGACCCCATCTGCAAAGAAACCTCAAGATTATTCCTTGATCAAACGACTCTTGGAGCTCGTCAAGACAGGTCAAGACGGTGATAGACTTACCCGGCATTCTGGTTGTGCACGGCAGGGAATGCTACAGCGCCAACGAGCACGAGTCTGAAGGCAATAAAAAGGATTAGTACGTTGGACTAGCATGATGAAACTCTACTACCCACAGAATCGTAAGAGTTCCGAGACCGATCACAAAAACGGGTCGGCGTCCGAAGTACTGCAAAAAAAAACATGTATGAATCAACAGCGAGTTCTAACGTCTCGTCAAGAGCCGCCGGATAAGAACGTTCCGATTGCACGTACCGTCAAAGTGACCCATGATCCGCAAGTACCAATGAATGCCAGACCCTTTGCTCCGAGATTGAGGTTAAAAGAGTTTGAAGTACTGAAACCGGCTACATGCAGGTGTACTATATCAGTGATGAAGCCATATGGCGAGGATACGTCGGATCGATGTTGGGAAAAACGAAGAAGAGCTGCCCGTTTACCTTGTTGGAAAAAGTATGCTGGTTGATTGGCGAATGACGTTCCGCTCATGATTTGGGCGGCCCATGCAAAGCAGGCAATCTCGGTCCTTCGGAGATCAGAACCTTTGAAGCAGTCCTGTTGGCGTTGATGTCAGCTTGTCGGCTCGTCGTCGCCGTCTAAGGTATGAGGGTTTACTTACGAGGTAAGAGGTACCTGGCCGATTCTTCATCTCGACGTCGTTGGTTCGCACCTGAATAAGGATTTATTTTGGTGATGGCTCCTGAATAGCGGGTGGAATTTAAGGCTCACCATCATAGCCACAATTTGGGTAGGATCCGCATCTTCTCCCTTCTTCGCTAACCTCGCTACCGATCGTTCGGCGTCGGCAATCCGTCCTTTCCTCACGTAGAACCATGGGCTCTCGGGAGCAAGGGTCGCCAGGACGAAGAGAGGAACAGGCCACACCCACTGCACTGCGAACGGGATCTATACATTGCAAGGTCAGGAATCACCGTGGCGTGTAGGATTCACAAAGAACGTACCTTGTACCCCCACTGGTCAGTCCTGTCCGCCACCGCTTTCAAGACACCCGCGGCGATGAATTGGCCTACTACCCAGCAAAGATTGACGTAGCTAATCGCCAAGAATGCAGTATATCAGAACAATTACGCAGTCGGACTCAACACAAGGATCGTCAGATGACTTTCCATGATAAAGGAAGACGCACGTGGTAAGATACCCTCGAAGACTTATGGGCGTGACTTCGCTAGCGTATGATACAGCCGACTGGATGGATGTCAGTGCTCTTGAATTCGAGTCAGCCAGAGTAAGCGAAAGTCGACTCACACTTGAGAAGGCTCCCCAAGGCATTCCACACAAGAGCTGCAAAGGTAGGAATTGAGAGATCAGACCCGTTCAGCGGCTGCCCATATCTTCGGTCGACCTTGAGGCATTCACGCACCTGACCAATAAACATGACCTGAACAGAAGGGGCGTAGAAAACGATGAAGATGAAACCTGTGAGAAGTATAAGACCGATCTGAATAGTCTTTTTGTAACCATACCTGTCCTGGAACCACGAGCTGATGAAGATGCCGCTAAGACATGTGCAATCGAACGAGTCAGTATTATTTCTGTCAACGGCCACTTAAGTCGTTAAGGTGATCATTTGTGAGCCGATCGCTTTCGACCTACAGGAAGTTTCCCACGATAGAAGCCTCGGTAATAGCAGTCTGCCAAGCTGGATTGAGTTGATATCCACCCTTGGCAGTTCCAGAATAATGCCCGTATTTATGCCTGTAGGCAGGAATACCATTGATACTCGACAGCACTGTTTGTCCTTTCGTTAATCAGTCACGAAAACAGCTACTCCAGGGTGCCGCCTCTTGATCACTCACAGCCCGTGTCATAACCGTCCATAACAATGACGAGGGAGATGGCAGCTGACCACAAGACGGCTGAGCGATAGACGCTCAGGGCCTTGCGGACAGACATAGCGTGTTCAACCTCTTCGGCCTTGATAGCATCGTTCCGGACGTCGTTCCAAACAGCATCGACGGATGCGTTGTGCGAGCCTTGTTCGAGATGCTGTTGATCCTCCTTGACGTCAAGATTCTCGTCATCCTGGAGAGGATGAGCATCCTTGTCGGTTACCGACACGATATTCTCGTTTGCGTTGGTCATCTTGAGTATTCCGGAGATTTGTTGGATGTCTTGCTGGAGAGTAGTGCTTCACGTCTGGATTGATCTTCCCAGGTCGGGGGCACCTTCAGATTCTGCTCTCGATCTTGCCATTATTATACGTCTTGAGAGGCTCCTCATGGCTCCGTGGGGCATCTCAACGGAAGGTGAGAAGATCGTCACAACACTGACATGACGGTTGCCGCCAAGGGGCCAAGCATGTTCGCCGAATTTCGGCGAACTCTGCACTCAGACTTTTGTGCCAAAAAACAACCGTATACCAAAAGAGGGTTTCATGGATAGGGAACAGAATACGGGATCTCCGCGAATGTGAGGATAACCTTGAGATTTCGGCGAAATTCGCCACCATCTTCCCCGCGGAGTCGTACGTTTTCAGTGAATGTCGAGGTATGCCCCGGGCGCAACATGCGATATATAACTAGACCCCGGACACCCTTAATATGAACAGGGAAGCAAGTACATGCCCACTGACGATCATTGAAGAGCATCATGACAAGGATTATCACTAGGAAAGAGAACGTTGACAAGGCGTGGTGGAAGAGCGCCGTAGTATATCAGGTCAGTCTCGCAATGCCACACATCGTCCGGTCGCCTCGCTGATGAATCTTCCTACCCCCACGTAGATTTACCCAGCGTAAGACCTCGTTTACTACACGAACTGTCTTGTTCAAGAGCTCACTAGTCTTCCCAGGTCATTCTCCGACTCCAATGGGGATGGTATAGGCGATCTCAACGGTGTAATCTCCAAATTGGACTATCTCAAGCAACTAGGAGTGGATGTTGTCTGGTTAAGTCCTATTTTCAAGTCCCCTCAGGTGAGCCAAGCTTTTCTCCATTGTTCAATAGCGTCAATTTGACACAGATCTGCATAAACCAGGTGGACATGGGTTATGATGTTTCCGATTATTGCGACATCCACAGACCCTATGGCACTGTTCATGATGTCGAAGTCTTGATCGAAGAGCTTCACAAGAGGGACATGAAGTTGCTGCTGGATCTTGTGGTGAGCCATGGCTCCTAGCTGGTCAGTCTAGCGGTAATCCATATTGACCATCACCTTTAGGTGAACCATACCAGTGACGAACATCCTTGGTTTCAAGAATCGCGCTCTTCTAAAACCTCTGCTAAAAGGGACTGGTACATCTGGCGTTCAGCTTCCTACGACGTCCGGGGCAGGCGTCGGCCCCCTAATAACTGGAAGAGCAACTTTGGGGGCTCTGTGTGGCAATGGGACCAAGACACTGAGGAGTACTATCTCCACTACTACGACCCAAAGCAGCCAGGTAGGTATTTTGAAACCTTCCAGAGCCATTGATGTTGATACGATTAGCCTCTACTGATATCCTATACCAGACCTCAATTTTGAAAGTCCCGAGCTGCGGCAAGCTATCTACGACATGATGAAATTCTGGCTCGACAAGCAGTGCGATGGTTTCAGGGTGAGCAACGACTCTACACGCAATTAAAATCTGCATTGACGCATGCTTGTGCGCCATTCATGTACGGCAGATGGACGTGATCGGGCGAATTTCAAAGGTGTGCACGTTCGACTCAGCTACACACATAACGAATTTAGTCTGATAAGTTTAGTAGGACATGTCGTTCCCCGATGCGCCTGTCACTGATCCCAGCTCGGAATGGCAAGACTTCCGCTCTCAGAAGAAAGAGGGGTCAGTCGACCGGCTATGACATAGAGAGGTGGCAGCTAAACCTTGTTGTCCGATGGCAGGCCAAGAGTACATGAGTTCGTACGAGAGATGAACCAGCAGGTGTTATCGAGTAAGTCAATCACCACGCCAGATGCACGATGAGCTGACTAGGACGGATGCTTTGCGCAGAATACGACATCATGACTGTCGGCGAACTCAATCACACTCCTCCAGAAATGATGCTGAGATACGTGCATCCTGATAGAAAGGAGATCCAGATGGGTTTCGCTTTTGACCACGTTAATGTCGGCTTGAGGCCCGAGAAAGGCCGGCATATCGTCGAGCCTTGGAAGCTGCCTGAGCTGAAAGCGATCTTGGCAAAGTGGCAAGGTCTCAGAGACGCGGGTGGCTGGCATGCTCTATACCTAGAGAACCATGACCAAGTAGGTTGCGAGGCGCGATAAAAGTATATTAACCTCGACGGTCCCAGGCAAGGTCACTGCTGATTGTGGGAGAGTCGTTGTCGTTTTAGCCCAGGAGCATCTCGCGATACGCGAACGACTCGCCAAAGTGGCGTGCTGCCAGCGGTAAGCTGCTAGCTCTGATGCACTCGACCTTGTTCGGAACACTCTACCTTCATCAAGGACAAGAGATAGGCATGATCAATTGTCCAAACGACTGGCCACTGGTAGAATACAAAGACGTCCAAACTCAAAACGTCATCAATCAGTGCGTTGCTCCAAGACTAATTCAGATCCCATCCTGCTTTGAACTGCGAGACAGGTCGCTTATACCAGTCGTCACAGAGTTCTCGAACGCGGTCAAGACGTCGAAGAAACAATCAAAAAAGTCCTTTTTAAGGCAAGGGACAACGGACGGACTCCGATGCAGGTGAGGAACATTCTGATGTCTGAAGCTGCCCACTTTGACTGACTTGGGTCACATTCCCCTCCTTGCTAGTGGAGTGCCGAGCCGCACGCTGGCTTTAGTACCGCTGAACCATGGATGCGTATTCCTGACGATTACACAGATTGGAACGTAACTGTGGAGGCTGCAGACCCCGAGTCCCTCTTGTGTTTTTGGCGAGAGACGCTCGCGTTCAGGAAAAGTTACGAAAACGACCTTGTGAGTGTCCGCTGCCTTCCGCTTTCATGATAAGACAACAGTGACTTTGCTAATCATCTCATCTGGGCTTTTGCAGGTCTACGGGACATTTGAACTGCTCTCGCCCGATCACGAAAGCATCTTTGCTTACATCCGAGCATCCCGTATCCTAATAGTTCTCAATTTCTCAGATCGACCGACTAATTGGCAAACACCCGATCTGTTTGTCGGAGCCACAATCATCCGAAGCACCAATACGAACGCATCGGATCGGGCTCCCTTCAGCAATGCCGGACCAGAGATCATGCTGGCTCCTTACCAAGGATTCGTTATGGAGCTGTCTGTTTGATCGAGTGCTTGTGCAAGATCTCCGTCGTCGCACGGCAAAATGATCACCGTGATCGTGTCTCAATGTGATAGAGATAAGCAGGGGATTTAACAGGAAGATGATGTCAAGAGCAGGACGCTGCAATGACTACTGTAGCAGATTTTACTTCTCCCAATTCAGAGTGTTTCAACATGCAACCTCGAGGACAGCATCAACGGTATGAACCGAACTTCTTCAGAATCATGCATAAGCCGATCAGCTTCCTGTGGAGTCGTATAGCAGTTGTTCATTCGAGTCGAGCTTATGCGAGGCCAATCATTACAATGCGGGGTCTTGACATTCCCCGTGAGGGTTTCTATCTTCGAGGAGCAATCCGAGACGAAACAACTGCTATTTGAAAAGTGCACACTCCACAGACAACCGTTGTGGGATGTGGTAGCTAGGTATCTGTCGGACGAACGCCGGCCATCTGCTTTAGGATCACGGGTGAGCTGCAACTCGCCCGACAGTGGTCCGCCGTAAAATCAAACCCGAATCGATCACCATTCTACTCAGCCAATTCATATAACCTGAATAATGACCGTGGTCCGCGCGTTCGCTGAAATGTATACGAGTCAGCTGATAAGAGCCCGAGAAGACGTCAAATGACCATCAACCTGGTCTAATTCAGTTCTTCTGACTTTCCCCCTATCTTAGCTGCGACCATCGAGGCGCGCTTAAGGCGTCCCGCCTGCTGTCCCTTCCTTGACATCCAGTTGAGCGTGCTCATCTGCGCTTAAAGTCTGCCGTTCACTCGGCCGGGTCACTCAAGGTGGTGTTTATCGCCTTATCTCTCTTCGTGCGATCAGGCTGAGATATAGAATGAATATAAAGAAGGAAATCGGGTTGTCCTTCTAATTCACCTTCCAGCCCTCAGCAGCGCCGGTCGATATGTTGTCCAGTTCAGAGCAAGGAAGCAAAGAGGTCGACCATTTCGCCTGGCAAAGCCTTCCGAATAACACACATCCGCTATGGTGGAAGGATCCCGGTCTTCGAAGATGTGTTTTCGCCCTGGCCTTCTATTTCCTCGCCCAGGCGACAGGCGGGTACGACAAGAGTCTTATCAACAACCTGCAGTCCATTCCCACTTGGGCCGAAGCTTTGGACAACCCCGATGACTCTACCCTTGGTCTGATCATTGCTTCCTTGTCTCTTGGTATCGTTGTTATAAGTGGGCTGGCAGATGGTCACGCCAAGTGAGACGGGCTGACTCCTGATTTGAACGATTAGACTTCTCCCGGTTGGGCCTGGCTCAGTGACCACATTGGTCGAAAAAAGACCATGTTCCTCGGCTCGTGCTTTATGCTCGTTGGCGCTATCTTGCAAGCTGCTGCCAACGGACGAAACGAGTTCGTTGGTGGACGAGTCTTGATCGGTGTCGGCGCGGCCGGCACTCTTTGCTCAGGCCCTCTGCTAGCCGCTGAAATTGTAAGTGACTATGGCTGGCCCGCCCACTTCTTTGTGTGTTCTTAATGGAATGAATCATCAGTCGCATCCGCGTCAACGAGGTTTTGTCACTGGGTTTTATAACACCCTGTGGTATGTCGGAAGTATCATCTGGTAGGTTTTGTTCTTGATACCCACTATGGTATGCTTGAGCTGACGCTTCGAACCAGCGCCTGGCTTTCCTTTGGAACTTCATTCATGCATGGCACCAACTGGGCTTGGCGGATCCCTTGTATCGGGTAAGCAAAGGTGAACGGTTTCGCCGCAGATGATGGAGTGATACTGACGGACCTGCTTCCCTGTTATCAAGCCAAGCTGTTCCAGCCTTCATCACCGTCTGTGCTTGCTATTGGCTTCCTGAGAGCCCCCGGTACCTGGTCCAACAGGGCAAACGGGAAGAGGCGCTTGCCCTTCTCGCCAAGTACCACAGCAATAACGATGAGCAGGATCCGCTCGTTCTCTTTGAGATGCAAGAGATCGATCGTGCTATTGCGCTTGACAATCTTGGCAAGCAGAGGGGCTTCATCGCTAGCTGGACACATCTGCTAGCCACCAAAGCCAACAGGTACAGGATGCTCGTCATCACTGTTCTCGTCATTGGTGTTGACTGGTGTGGCACTTCAGTCATATCGTACTATGTGGGTTAAAACAAGATCGGATGCTAGCAACAATACTGACATTCGGTTCGCAGCTCGCGCGAATCTTGACCAACGTTGGCATCAAGTCGGCCACGCAACAAACGGGAATTGTGAGTGACGATACACTGAGCCAAGCTGACGTGAAAATAGAACGGTGGTCTGCAGATCTGGAACTGGATCACTTCGCTCACCGGTGTGGCCCTCGTCGAGCGAGTTGGCCGACGTGGCTTATGGCTCGCATCTTTCGGAGGCATGCTCATCGCGAACATTCCATTCGGTGCCTGTAGCGCGTGAGTGGCCATCAACTCGATGAATTAAAGCTGATGCTGAGGATGTATAATCCAGTCTCTATGCCAAACACGGTAACCTTTCCGCAGGTCGAGCGGTGATCTTCCTCGTTTTCCTCTATCAAGGTTTTTATAACATCGGTAGTAACCCCCTTCCATACTTGTATACCACCGAGATTCTGCCATATTCGATTCGGGCCAACGGCCTGGCTTACGAGGTACTGACCGATGCTGGTAAGTGGGTCTGCTTGCCTATGGCGGGGGAGTGGCTGATGGGCTTTTAGTCCACGGTATTCTGGGTCAATACACGATGCCAATCGCCCTGTCCAAGCTCGGATGGAAGCTCTACTTCATTTATACCGCATTGTAAGCTTTTTTTCACCAGCCAACGCCTGTTTTCTCCCGAGGGATAAGTGCTGACTCTACCGCAGCTTGGTTCTGACGATCATCGCCGTGTACTTCCTCTTCCCCGAGACCAAGGGAAGGTCCTTGGAGGAGGTAGCGATCATCTTCGGAGACGCTCCAGAAGCCATTAGGAACGAGTCAGCTCTCGTTGCCGAGATCGCTCAGGTCACTCTGCCCGAAGGAGAACATGTAGAGGACAAAAAGGAAGCGGTCTAAGACATGTGCACCTAAATCAACGGCAATCGAGAGTCAAGGGGCTAAAGGCCGTAGCCGTATTGTGGTGAACATGATGCTCGCATGGTGGACGGGCCTGAATGATGAACACGAGAGATTGGGTTTCAGACGAGTCGTGACTTCAGAGGTCACCAGAGCAGGTATCGGTTCTATAGCTACGGTCGGTCGCATGATTTCGGGTTCAGTTCGTGTAAATTTCGCAGTACTTCTGCTCGGTGGATACAAAGCGATTAAGTGGCGGGTTTTCTTTTTTGGAACTTGAAATGCATGCCGCAGTAAATGTATAAGAGAGGATTACACCATATAAGCAATCTTCGAACAAGCTATTTATCAGATTGGGTGCCACAGGGGATCCGGTTGGTCAATACGTTCGAAGCCTATCAGGAAGTTATCCAGGACCTCGGCTGCACGAAGTCAGCAACGTTTTCCATACAAAGACATGACTCACCTCCAAGATCAGACTGTTGCTGCAAGAAATCCTGCTGAGCGTTGGCTGATCCGTCAGAGGAGACCTGTTCGTTGGCACTTGTAGCCGTTACGCTGGGTGCCGGGCGCAGCATCTGATAGAGTGACATGAGCGACTCGATTTGACCTGTGACCCGACTGAGATTATGATGCTCGCTCGATTCGCTCTTTTTCAGTATTTGCAGGATGTAATCGATATCCGAAGACCGGGCAGCATGTTCTTCCGGAGTGATGGAAGTGTCATACAGCGGATGATACACCGTATCCAGTGCGAGTACATTCGCTGCAGCAAGGTAATACGCGCTGGTCTCACTACGGACAAATGAGATCAGCAGAAAATTCGCTGAAAAAAAACTAAAACTCACGAGTTGTAGTAAGCATCTTCGTTACCGGCGCGAAGAAGACGAACGATGTCGACCGCTCGGTCGACACAATTGATTCTCGATTCCCGATACCGATCGTTTGTGAACCTTGCAGTTTTCTTCAGCACGAGAGGCCGCACTGAAAAGGTGCTGGTAAAACACTCACGCCATGGCAAAGTAATCCCGATGAAGTAGCAGTCGCTTATGATTGATGAACACTTGAATGAGGTACCTTGCTTCGCTCGTCCAGCTTTCTTCTGAGGGTGGATGCCATCCGGGGTTATCTTGGAAGAAGGGCATGTCGTCCACGACGTGCCGCAAGACAGAGTCGGTTTCTCGTATGAGGTCGAGTCGTTTGGGATCCGTCTTATCTAGTGGTCGATATGCCAGGAAGAAATGATGGACCTGCCTAGCTACTCGAGACCGGGCTATCAGATATGAGATAGAGGTAGGCTGCAATGCTGGGGGGATGATGAGGGGTCCTGTCGTGCCAATCGACTGGTCCGGTACGTTCAGCGGTAAAGGCACCTCTAGCCATTCTGGCGGTATGCTGAATGGAAAACCGGAAGGGTAGGATAGCCTTCAAAAGTTAGCTCCATCCAGAAGGCTTGACACGTACCATTGCCGATATATCATGGACCACCATAAACGTCGTCGCGACTCCCTCTCCTGAAATTCCCCGTCTGCGACCAGATGTGACGCTACAAGTCCATGGGTCGTGCAAGGCATTCCAAGCTCCCTCGCAGGTTCACAGAATTGTTCCTCAGTCAAATGATCGATTCTGAGGGATTTCGCGACCCGGATAGCAGTATCGATCAAGGTTCCTGGAAGCAATGGCGGGCTGAAGATTCATCAGCAGAGTTCCGGGCAACAAGGAAAACTCACCTGTACGCATGCATGATAGAGACTAGATTGCAAACGGTGTAGCAAGTTTTGACGTCGATCAACGTCATGAAGTCATATGAGACCATGATCCGAAGGGCTGCTTGACACCATCTCGAACACAAAGCATAACGATCTAAAATGCACATTCAGCTGATTGCGCGATTCCACCGGACTTTGTGAAAGCTTACCCGATACACCCCAAGCCAAGGCGTCAGCTGGGCGTAGATGATGCAGAGCAAGCGCTATTCTGCTGAAGTAGAAAGCCAGCCAAGGTGGACCCAGGCTCAACGGCCCGTGCCAATGGATCTTCCGGAAGAACTCCTCATGTTCGCTGATGAAGGTTGGCGCGGGGAGGGTAGGATATAACCATCCTAGCGTGATTGTCGCGAATGCTATCAATCTTTCACTAAGCTCTTTGCTGGGTAGCAGTTCCAGATCGACTCCGTGCTTGAGTCCGGTGAGAGACGACGTGAAGCAGACCGGATGCACAGTAGAAACACTGGCGAGAGGAAGGCCTGCCATGATCAGCTCAAATACTTAAAGGGACGACTCACCGTGTGGAAGCTCGCGTGGGTCTCCAGGTCTACTCTTTCCAACTTCTAGAAGGTTCATCATGGTTGCCATCTTCTCAAGCTCGTTCTCCTGAGACTGTCAGAAATGCGGCTGTTAGTTTCTCTCATCGAAAAGCTCGTCACGATACTCACCGACCCTGTTCCGTCTTCCTTCGATGGCACATGGGTGACCTTCAAAGGTGGATGCGAATTGGCAGCCTCGGCCGCGTTCTGTTCCAATTCCTGCACTTTTCGCCTGAGATCCTCGTTCTCCTTCACCAGCTCCTCAATGGACTTGGCATTGATAGTCGAATGCTCCACACTTCCTCCTTGGATCATTCGACCTCTGACGAGCACCAACTCGCGTTGACATTTCCTCTCCTCGCCTCTGCCGATACACTGGGCGCACGGTGTGGTCCTTGAACACTTGATTTTGCGTCTCGCACCTGCTTGTCAGCATTGATAGACATGAATCGTCACTCACAAGCTATACAGCTCGTCGGCGCTCGCTGCGTTCGTCTCAATCGTGCTGGTCCGGATTGAGGAGAGTCGGGAGATGACTCGCTGGCAAGAGGCCCAGAGAGCGAGTTTGATGCAGACATGTACGCCAGACGCGAGAAAATCGGGTGAGTCGCAGTGTTCAAAGTCGCAGTGAAGTAGATCTACTTTTTTTTCAAAACAGATCCAAGAACTGCAATTGCATGCAAACATCGGAACCTCCGCATCGGATTGTGGGGGTGTGCTAGTGGAACCAATGAGCGAGGCGCGATAAGCTGAGAGGGATTTTGAGGGTTTTGCCGGAAACTCAGGGGTCACCTGACGATAGCACGGGCGAGCCGCCGGACAGGACTGTTTACAGTATTAGGCTACAGTACGACCACAAGAGGCGTATGAATCACATAGTGTAGATGTGATCATCTCAAGCCGTACATATAGATATATATATATATATGTGCAGGGACAGGACATCATGAACCGCGGAGTGCAGCTGGTAGCAGCGAGGTTTTCGATTGGTCCACAATGGAATGGCAAGACATAGCCAAAAATAAGCAGGAACAACGACAATCGCTGCTGCCGCAAGAATGGCGCCTAGATTGCGTTCCAGCGAGTGATGTCAAAAATGTCCAGGATATCGACTATCCCCTGTCATCGAAGGACGTCGAGATCATACATAGCTCAGCTAGCCGGATAGTGGACATGATTGCCGCCAGCGAATGGACCGCCGTCGAAGTCACGACTGCTTTCGGGCGCCGGGCGACTCATGCACAGCAGTTGCTAAATGCGTGAGTTCACAACTTACGAAAAACATGGCCTGACCTTGATAGTATCACGGAGATCAATTTCACAGCTGCACTACAGCGTGCAGCAGAGCTGGACGCCTACCTGAAGGCAAATGGCAAGACCATAGGCCCGCTGCACGGTCTTCCCATGTCGTTCAAGGTGAGTCGATCAGATTGGAAGGCGTCCTGACGATCGACAGGATAGCATCGATATCGAGAGACTCGGTACCAGCATGGGCTACTGTGCATGGGCAGATAATGTTGCCAAAGAAGACAGTGTAATCGTAAATCTCTGTATGTGGGTTTTCTATAAGAAAGTCCTTTGCCCATAAGGCGAGGGTGAGCTGACCCTTGAAGCATTGACCCAGTTCGTGCGGCTGGAGCGATCCCGTTGTGCAAAACGAACGTAGGCTTCACCCTCATGATAGGCGAAACTGTGAATCATCTGTTTGGGCGAACTCTCAACCCATATAATAGGACCTTGACATCAGGAGGAAGTAGTGGCGGAGAATCTGCCCTGCTAGCTTTCCATGGCTCACCGGTGGGCATCGGGACAGATATTGGAGGTAGCATCCGTCTCCCTTCGGCGTGAGTTTCCGAAAGTCCTGTCTTTCCATCATGACATAGACTGATTATATCATCAGCTCCTGTGGCCTTTGGGGACTTCGCCCTTCACATGGGAGGGTGTCTTACCGTGGCCTAGCGGATACTTTCGTGGGACAGCTAGCGGTACGCTCTGTTGCTGGGCCAATGGGCAACGATCCAGAAGATCTCGCCTTGATCATGTCCACCTATCTTGCTGGCAGACCTTGGTTGAAAGACCCCGAAGTGGTCCCAATCCCATGGAGGGAGAACGTCTTGCCCGCCGGACCGCTGTGTTTCGCATTTTCAGAAGGGGACGAACTGGTAAGTCACATTGATACTGGCGCTCTGCTGATGAGCCCAGGTTACACCTCATTCACCGATTCTCAGGGGCTTAAGTCACACGATTGGTCTGCTACGACGAGCCGGCCATCGAGTCATCAAATGGGAGGGGAGTCTCATGGCGAGACAATCCAGTCGACTGATGAACGATTTCTGGACTGCCGATGGTGGAAAAGACGGTCAGTTCAGTCTCGTTCTCGGCCTGTTAGGATGATGTCACTGAATGAGTCCAATAGTCCTGAGCGTAATTGAAAAGTCAGGAGAGCCCATGATGAAGGAGGTGTCGGATCTACTTCGATTGGACGAGGATCCTCCATTTACACCTCCAGATGTGTACAAAACATGGCAAAATCAGCACGAACGTGCACTCCTGTCCCAAGCCTTTTCAGACCGCTGGCAAGCTACCGCTCAAATCACGGGCACCGGGAGACCCATAGACGGCCTCATATTGTAAGTCAATACACCAAGAACACAAGCGCTAACACGCGCAGACCCACCGCCCCTTTTACCGCTCGACCGCACGGTGCCAACCTGCCTGAGTCGAGGTTCGGCGTCTTCGAGTACACTTATGCCAATCTGCAACCGATCTTTGATCTCACTTCCGCTGCCTTCCCTACCGGATTGAGGCAGGATCCTGCGATTGACGTTCCGGAGAGCTCTTTTGAGCCTAGAAGCAAGCTTGATCAGACTGTGCATGACCTATGTAAGTTCGAAGACACGTCGATGTTGCTGACGTTGCCAGATACGGATCCCTCGGAATGGGAGGGGGCGCCCATAGGTCTCCAGCTTTTTGCGCGACGATTCGAAGAGGAGAAGGTCCTCGCTATGCTGGGTATAATCAAAGAAGCATTGGCGTAGGGCGATCAGACTCATCGAGCGCGGTACATAGAGGCTATCCTCATCTGTCAGTGGCCAGTACATATAGAAGTGTTTTGAAGTATGCATGAATGATTCTTGATACATTACTTCTGGCGAGGAAGGCGGTACAAAGAACAGGGATTTCAGGGTTGAGCAGCTATTTAGCTCAATGGATGGTCAACGTTACTCAAGCTTTATGTTGGAACGCGTTTTTGCTTGTTCCGGCGCGCTGTGAAAGCCTTATTTGGCTCCAGCGCAATTTCTTCTGGCCACCATGGTCGGGCAAATATAATAATAGGAACTAGACCATTTACGTTCATTTGTTACGCTTCTACATGACGCTATAAATATACACGATAGCTGGCTGCATCGTTGATCATCGATGGAATGCGTCCCCCGCGCTCGGTCTCGTCGCCGTCCCGTCGAGTCGCTCTGGTGACAGCCTTCGTCCTCTCGTCTATCCTCATCTTCACGCAATCGCGCCATAGTTACAACTCGCCTTTTCAGCTCTACGGCAGTGGTGGACACGTCGTGGATGTCGAAGCAATATTGACGACCGTCCCCGAAGGTCAGGGGGACGTCGCTTGGAATGACGATGGGGACTCGCATCAGGGGTTATATACCGCGGGCTCCCCAGCTACCTCGATTGAGCTGGATGACACTGGCATCATCGACGTGCGGACCGGAAACTCCCTTCAAGATGTCAATGAAGGATCTACCTTCAATCTGGCTGTACTGAAATTGCCTCACGGCTCAAAGTGGGGTTTCGTAGGCGTTGCAAGGGGACCAACTCGCCAAAGGGATTTCATGAGTCTCAAAGGCTATCCTTCTAGGGAGCAGGTTCTGATAGCGTGAGTACATGTGATGTACTACTTGAAAATTGTACTAAGAAACAAATATTGTTGTGTGCAGGCTTGGTTTGAACATAACAACCGAAGGGAAGCTTTTTGCTGTAACGCCTGGTCAGACATTAGATTTCCCCATGATCCCAACACAGGGATGCCTTGGCGCCGGCCCATGGGTAGCGACGTATGGGGCCGAAGATCCCAGATTATTCTGGACAGTAAGTCGCAACCAGACGGGTGTCGTATGCGTAATATCATCTGGGTAGGCTGACACTGGCTACAGGATGCAGGCACACCAGCCCTCACCTTTGCCCGGTCCGCAGACGCCATCGACCTTTGTCGTTCCGTAGGCCTAGTGAGTGACCTTCGAGAGTTATTCCCCGATCTTGCCGAAGCATTGAAGACAGGGGCAGAAGGAGTCAAAGCATACGACGGATATAAAGGACCTGGAGAAGGCACAAACAGGGAGATGGTTAGGAAAGAGGAGCAAGGAGTCATTGAAAAAAACGTAGGTCATTCTTCAGGTTCGGTCGAAGCTTGCCAATACTGAAAAATCTATATAGTGGATGCCATTTTACCCCCAAGCTGTCCCAGACGGGACATCCCTCTTCCCGCATGTTCACTACCACTTGCTTCCGGACATCGTGCTTGAGCCTGTCGAAGTGAAGCCCCGCCAAGTGGTTTACGACCAGGTGCCGTTGAACTCCGACTTGTCCTCCTGCGTGGCGAAACACCATCCCAAATATGCAAAAAACCACAAAATTCACCAAGCCTCCCCACTCTATCGGCTAACTCTATGTGATCGCGGATGTCTCGCTACGGATCAGAACACGGTCAATATTGCTCTCTCGCACACCCAAACTCCCACGCGAAAGTATGGGCGATTCATAGCGACGACCAACGTGACCTATCCTTTCGAGCCCATTTCTGTCGGTCCGCAATTCCTGCTGAACGGCTGCGATGATTCCAATGACATCAACTACGCGTTGACTTTAGCTCCTCTACAACAGTCCGATCTCGATCCTCTCAAGTACAAACCCATACAGACGCCGCAGAGTGTCTTACCAAACCATTTCTTCCTGGATGACATGATGTTGATCACTTTGGGGCACAATGATAAACGGATGATCTCTGTCTTAACTACAGTAGAAGAAGTCTTGGGCAGGCAGAAGATGTGTAGATAGAAGGAATGGTCCTGAGTCTCGGTCACATGTAGATCATCTTCCCGCTCGTGTCAGGCTCGTTTGTCCCTGAACATGATCGTGATCGCCAGGCGGCGACCGCTGTCGATAGCAAGGGACAATGTCTCGAAAAGGGCGTTTGAGTCTGGCCGAAAGACTTTGTTCCACACGGAAGTCTGTCTCCGATACACTTAGCACGACCCCGCTTCTTTGTTTCATTCGAGCGCAGAGCCTTGGCGGCTGGCCAGAGCCGAGCCCAGCACAGCACAGATGCCGAATTCCTACTTTCGATGCCTCTCCTTTCAACTTGCTATGATAATTTGACTGCCGCCAGGAAAATGAAAAGCTATAATAGCTATTCCTTTGTCGTTGGCTTCCTTTCGGCGACCTCCGCCAGATCTACTTAGGCTTGATATTCACGTAAAAACGTAAAAACGCGTAAAGTCAATCAGGTAACAGCAGCGATTCAACCATCAATATATGCATGAACAAAATCCCATGAATCTGTCCCTAGAGTCTGCACACTATTCATCTTGTTTAGCTTTGCACATCTCAAATCGAAGTTGAATTGACATAATCCGCTTCTGGCGGGGTCGAACAATCCGCTGTGCAAAATATGTCGTCCTCGAATCACAGTAGAAGACGATCCGGCACCACTGAGGCTTTATTGGAGTCTATGGCATCACCCGATGCCGCTTCGAGTTCGACCGACACCGTCCCCAATCCTGTTCGTCCCGTTGACCATGTCAACGTGAATGCTACCTCGGTCCTCGACAGGCTTTCAACGACGACGGCTACATCACAAGTGACACCGAGGACAGTGTCATGGTCGCCGAGCTCGACTTGGTCCTTTGGCAGGAAAAGGCGGATATATTGCCAAGTGTAAGCATTGGTGCTGATAGGAGTATGGATACACTTTGAATGGCCGAGAAGCGAACATGTTCCGTCTTCAACGTCTATGGAATTCTACGAGAAGACTTCGTATCTGCTCGGTCGATCAATATGTCCCTCACCGGCCAGACCCCACTTCCCGGTTGATCAACCTATAAGCGGATACGCTCAGAAATGCTCAAAGGCGCCATCAATCAATCCCGAATTCGACGTGGAGATATGCCCAGTCAAGACGACATGCAACAGCTTCTCGGTACGGATCAAACGGACTGACTCGACAGAATGTAGAAGGCTGGAAGGGTTAGACGCTCCGGTGGATGACGAGGAGCTGGGCAGATGGTTGAAGAAGCGCAGAGGACCTGACTCGTTCTTCTTGAGAACCAACGGAGCCCAAAGATGGGTTAGCGAGTTGAGCGACTACGAAGGAGACTGCACATATCGGTTTGATGTAACGTTGAGTAACGGTGGTCCAGTTTGGCTGGAGCTGTACTGGTTCTACACCGTGAGTGTCGTTTCGACTTGCTCTCGCGCTGCCCCCCGCAACCCCTCCATGGAACTGCTAGGGCAGCTCATGAGACTTATACATATCTCTGCTTGTAATGCTTCAGGAATACGCCTACTTCAACGAGAAAAGTAAAGCCTGGCCTGAGAATCATTTCCAATCGCTCTTCTCAGCTCCGATGCGTCTCGAAACCTGTCCTGAACGATGCCCCATGTATTATGCTCCCCGCCTCCGAGACGATGAGACATTCTGGCCTACCTCCCTCGCACTCTCCCCAGCAGACCACACATCACAACTACCCGAGTGCTCACTGGAGGAGCGCAGTGCAGGTGTGTGGCTTCAACGCCACCCAATGGACATCATCGACCCGCCCGTGCCCGTTATAGCCCCGAAAACGGGGTTCAAACCCTTGATGGGCGTCTACGAATACTTCAAGCCTCAATGCAAGTGGGCTCACCGAGGTTCACAATTCGACTTTGATCATCACAAATGCACAACTAAAAGGAAGAAAGTCTTGTTGTCCGGCGACAGCCATGGAAGATACGTTCTGAACCACCTCAAACATCGTCTGGACAATCAGACGACTTACTTTTCGTTGGTGGGTAATACATATCTCTGCAAGCCAATATGTGCGTTACTGACTGGACCGAGCTTGGGTAGATGTCTACGGAGCACGGGCCATATCACTACGAGTACGATCAACTGACCGTGGATTTCTGGTGGTAAGCGATTATCTTCATCACCAATGGCGCATATAGCTTACACCGTTGAATACCGTGTGTAGGAGCGCGCGTGAGGAGTATCTAGACTTCGACACAAAAGAGTTGGGCACGTACGACAGCATCCTCTTCAGCTACGTGAGTGCCAAAGTTCTGAAGCAGACTTGACTCACTTTTGACGGATGCACAAGCTAACAGAGGTATGTGGGTGTGCAGGGCGCCTGGGAGTTGATGGTTGGCTCGACCGTAGATGTTTTCCGGCAAAAGCTGGAAGGATACTTCAAGATGGTCGATGAGGCTCAAAAAGTCGATGATCCAACATCTTCCAAACACAGAGAAAAAGTATTTTTGGTCGGACCCCCTATACCTCCGCGAGTGACTGGTGTGCCTCGAGAGAAGGCCGACCAGAGGACGAATCACCGATTCGCGGTATGGAGGGATATCGCGCTGGATTTGTGTGAGCAGTACGGCTGGCGAGTCGTTGACCAATTCCAGATTGCTACGCCTGTAGTACTGGAGATCTTAGCTGTGGATGGTGGCCACTTGTCGCCTGGCTCGGCTCATCCCCCGATCATCGATGAGGTCATTGCCAAATTGGGCATGTGTCAATAGCCCTAGGGCATCAAGAGATCATTCTAGATAATCAATCAATCAATGTATATTACACTTCAACATATAGATGAGATGGCTTCCTACTGCATCATTGGACATAGACTAGATGAATAACTGCCAATCTGCGCCATGGTCCCCCAGGACTCCATAGACGTACTGTAAACATGCCTCAATGCACCTTTGATAGGTCCCTTTATTCAGCGGGCTATGAGCTCCCACCCCCTTGAATCACCTCGGACAGGGCATTGTCCAGGACGAATCCTCTAGTCGCGACTCAGCCAGGGTCTCGCGGGTGACATTGGGTACTCAGGCACATATACATACATGATATTACTGTTTTACATAGGATGAAATGAGCCCAATCATCGGCATCGGTAAGACTTCTTCTTCTAATGCGCTTCTCGCTTCTGTTACAGTACCGCGACTTCTACCTAATGACCTTTGGTTAACAGAAGCTCTTCGAACTCTCCTACACCAGGAAGATCCCATCCTTGACCATTTGAGGCTCGCTTGCTCTCAGCCCAAGTGGAGATCTTGGCCGCCAAGTTCTTGGGCCCGAAACCGAAGTGCTCGTAGAGAATCGAGTAAGGCGCCGAGTGGCCGAAGGATGTCATGTGAGCGCCGGCATGCGCGTATTTGGCCCAACCGAAAGATGCGTAAGGCTCAATCGAAACGACCAGGGACTTGGAAGAAGGAATGATGGATCGTCGGTACTCGACGGGCTGAGCGTCGAATCTCGCTGTTAGAGGCATCGACACCACTCGGACCTTGTAGCGGTTCTGCTCTTCCAGTAACTTGGCGGTATCAACCGCTCGGCCGACTTCTGATCCGGTTGCAATCAGGGTGACGTCGGGGATCTCCTTTTCGTTGCCCTTGACGATGTAGGCACCGTACTGGACCTTGTTTCGATCTGTCCCCTCAAGCAAGGGCACGGGTTGACGAGTCAATGAGAGGAGCGAGGGGTGGTCTGCGTCTTTGAGAGACAGGATCCAAGCACCGGCAACCTCTTCGGCATCTGCGGGTCGGATGTAGTTGAAGTTTGGCAGAGCTCGGAGGAACAAGGGGAAAGCGATAGGCTGGTGGGTAGGACCGTCTTCACCTACACCGATCGAGTCGTGCGTGGCGATGGCGATAAAACGGAGCTTCATGAGGGCGGCCATACGAAGTGAGGGGGCAGCATAGAGCCAAAAGATGAAGTAACTTGACATGATGCTGTGGCGAGTGAACATAATCTTTAATTTCAGCTCACCTGCACCTGCAGTTACTTATACAAGAGAAGCAGACCAAGCGAGAATTGCCAGTGTAATGACCCAGGAGGACTCAAAGCTAGGAATGGAGCTGCACTCACGGAACAATCGCACCCTTCTGCCAAGCTGCCAAACCGTTCGCAGCGGCGACCATGGCATGTTCTCTGATACCATATCTGACCTGTCGACCCGAGTAATCACCGTAGCCTGACTCGGGGTTCTGGAATTCTACCATGCCGTCCCAGTTGACGAACGTTGACTCGCAAAGGTCCGCACTACCGACGAAGAAAGAGTTGTCCTGAGGTACGACTGATCTGAGAATGATGCCGCTGGTCTGTCGAGTCGCTTTCGGGTCTTTGGGCAAAGACTCCTTTGGAGGGAGTTTGGATTCCCAGCCTTCTTCGAGTTGACCTTCCAATCGTCTCTGGAACTCGGCGCCTTCCTTGGGGTAGGCTTTCTTGTATCGCTCATAGAGGTCATTCCACTCTGATTCCCATTGAGCTCCTTGCTGGGTGGTGTCCTTGAAGTAGTCGTACACCTTGTCGTCGACGAAGAACTTCTTCTTGGGATCAAAGCCCAAAGCGTTCTTGACATTGGCGACATCATCCTCACCCAGGGCGGCGCCGTGCACTTTACCGCTGTTTTGGTTGGCAGAACCGATACCGATGATGGTCTTGATATTGATGAAGACGGGCTTGCCAGTAAGCTTCTTGGCTTGATCAAAGGCATCGACGATAGCGGCGAGGTCATTCGAGCCGTCGCTGACTTCAAGCACGTGCCAACCCATGGATTTGAGCTTGGCGTTAGTGTCGTCGGTGAAGCAGATGTCGATGTTGCCGTCAACAGTGACCGAGTTGTTGTCATAAACGAGAATAAGGTTGTCAAGCGCCCAGTGACCGGCCATTGAGATAGCTGAAGGGGTAACATTCCATACACTAGGTCAGAGCGTTCAACCGTTGTATATGAAAAGTCAATAGACTCACCTTCTTGACCGACGCCTTCCTGCAAACAACCATCGCCAGTGAAGCACCATACCTTGTTCTCGATCAATGGGAAGTCCTGCTTGTTGTATGTGGCGGCCATGTTCTTGTTGGCCATGGCCAATCCGACGGCATTGGCGATACCCTGGCCGAGCAGACCGGTGGTCAACTCAACACCGGGAAACTCAATTTCGGGGTGCCCAGCGGCGATACCGTCCATAGTAGGCGCATGGTACTTCTTAATCTGGTCAAGCGTCCAAGTGGGATACCCGGAGAGGTGAAGCATGATGTATTGCAGCAAACAGGCATGGCCGGCAGAGAGCACGAACCCTGTGTGAGTCGTAGAGATCAAAGCTTGTCAGCGGAGGTCTCGGTGTGGCTCGATGACTTTCCAGAAAGAAAAAAAAAGAAAGAGAAAGCCCACTTACGATCTCGGTTGACCCAGTCTGGGTTGGCAGGGTTATATCGCATACTGTATCGCCAGAGGGCAGTGGCAATGGCAGCGGCACCCATGACCGTACCGGGATGGCCGCCCTTATACTGCGTTGGAAGTCAACGGTCAGAATTGCCCTTGCACTTGCGTGAACGATCCTGGAAGCGACTGGGAAAAAGGAGACACATGTCTCGTCAAGGGGGCAGGGCGATGGAAGGTGGCGCGGGGACAGGTTATGTGCACTCACCTGCTGGCACAGGTCGGCCCCTAGACATCTGATAGTGTTGATCACTAATTTCTCAGTTTCCTCGCCCGAGACTTTGCCAGTAACATGCGGATTCTTGCTGAGTTTTTTACCATGTGACGAGGCATCCTCGTGGTGGTGAATCGAGGTAGCTATTGGCGACATCTTGATTATGTGTATTTAGCTGGATGTTAATTGCTTTGCTTCTTCCCGCGAGTATAAGCGACGGCTTGATGGAGAGCACGCTTGGTTCTGGTTGAGAAGAAAGGTCATCAAACTTGGAAAGGGCACAGGAGAGGGCGGATGTTCGTCTTGACATCTTGTCCAATATATATACGGGCAGTGAGGGCAAGATATATGCCCGAGCGATCGTCACTGTACTTGCACTTCTGGTGTGTAGTGTCCCGTCGGGTTCACCCTCACTGACCACTGTAGCTCGAGACAAAGACAGACCCGAAATGCTCGTTCGCTGTAGGCATAGGCATAATCTTGAGGTAAAGCCGTACGCATGTACGCATCGGATCGTATGAGTACATACCGTATACGAGTACTGCACATGCTATCAATACGATCGAACGTAACAAGCTTCAGTACCGGTTAATTCAAAATATCGGTCCGGAAGTGTGGAAAGTGTGGAAAGTGTGAATTATCGAGCCGGAAGCGTGTTGAACATGTCTCCGGTAGTAGGAGTGGGAGTGGGCCCCCCTTCCAACAGTGGACATTACCCCGGCTATCACGTGTCATGTTTTCGATGTAGCATGGTGTGATGCTCTCCATGCTCTTGTCGTATATTGAAGCCCGTTGGCTCCAAGGGTACCCGCGGGGACATGCAATCAAGGAAGCCGAAGGCTTAGAGCAAAGCAAAGCGCCGCTGGTTGGGGTAGCGGGTGGGTGCTAGTGGAATTGGGTGACTACGTGGCTGTTGCTGGAAGCTAGCGTCCTATCCGCTTCGTCGTGCTCGGCGCCGGTTCGGCTTTCGCTCTCAACACACAACATGATAGCGATTGCACGGCGTTCGGCGTCCGACGTATCATTGTATGTATGATACCCCTTGAGGGCCTCCATTGGTCACTCGGCCCGAAAATGAGAGAAGGGGCAAAGGGGGCCCACCTTGAGCTATCTCCTGTCAGTGGCTATAGCTGCTCAAACCTCATTGTTGTCACTCCTTGAGGAAGGATAACAATCGACCATGATCACATTTGACTCCACGTCTCGGGTATGCTGCATACCCGTTTACTGTACCCACGATAGGGGAAGATGTGCAAGCTATTCCGGAGTTCACGATTCTTCGCATTTTCGTAACGATATCTTAGTACAACTGCTCTTTTCTAATCACTAGGTCTTTTTCCCTACAGCGCCATCACCCATCGTATGTCCTTGTCTACGGTCAGGTCTATTGTCTTGCCCGCGTCTCGGTTACTGGTGTCAGAGAAACGCTAATTAGACAGCGCTGCCGAAGACGGAGAATCGTCGGACAAGGGAAGGTCCGTATTCCTCGTAGTCCACTCGGCTATGGGAGACATTATAGAATTCGGGCTAGAGAGAAGTTTATTGTCAGCATATACTTCACACTGCTGTCTTCCACCAATACCCTTATCAGACGGAATGCGTTTTCTCGTCAAGAGATGCGGCCTGTGTACAGATGTCGGAGACTGGCTGAGAACTACACTTACAGTAGACGCCATCAAGCTACCACCGTACCATACAGCGTATCGTTGACGCTTGTGAGAGATGACATTGACCTCGACACCGCTTGACTGCAAGACATGTTGATGGTTAGCGCACAAATTCCGAACCGAGTCGAATTCTGCCGCCGAGACGTCACTTGCGAAAAGCTCGCCCGCTGCCCACCTCACTTCGCTACACCGTTTCTTGATGTGGTAACATGAGGCTACGCGAATCACTCACCTTCATATGGCTTCCAGACCTCTCCTCGCTACCAGCGATCCTGCCATCAACAATCGCCTTGACGTCCCTCTGCAATCTCTTGCCGAAATCCTTGAACATGGTCGAACCTCCTGACAGCACAATGTTCTTGTACAGTCCTCTTCGAACGTCAATGGGCGAGGTCTGGATGACGGTGTCTACGACTTCGGGCAAGGGGGTCAAAAAGTCGGACGAGTAGATTTCGGGGTTGAAGAAGATTTCAGGGGCAAGGAATCGCTCGTAACCGACATCAAGGTCGTATTTCTAGGTGGAACAGGCAAGATGTGAAGTCAAATCAGCATTCTTTTGCAGGAGAGGACCGGACGACGTCCAGGGATACCCTGAATGGAAGAAGAGCTTTGATGTCATTGGCTCAATTCTAACTTACTCGTCCAGTCACGCTGTGCTCTCCGGCGAACCTAGCAAAGTACTTGTAAGGGTCTGTATCGTACTTCTTGAATTCCTTTACGATATCCTGGCAGACATATGTGTAGTCCTCCTTGATCTTTTCAGCACTGTGAAAGGACCGAAAAATAAAACCAGTCAGCACTGATGTCCTTGACCAGGCGTTTTCATCACGTGAAACTCATGCTATCGGGGTGAAAATGACATGACGGCTGCACTTACACTCTCAGCTGATCTTCAGGCGGGATCTGAGCACTCTCTCCTCGGTCACGCAATAACTGCTGTACAAAGTAGGTGATATCACGACCAGCGATGGGGATGTGCTTGATAGAAGATCCGATAACATATCCCTCGGCCTGCATGTGTCAATATGTGATACAATCCATTTGTCAATAGCAGTACGGTACGAGAGCAAGATAAGGGTTCATATACGTACGACAGGGATCGTGTCTATATATTGAAAAACGTCACAATCATTAGTCGTCCGCTTCTCAGTTGCATAAAACACAACTGAAAACCCATAACACTCACGCGTAACACCGTCTCCGGAATCGATAACGACACCGGTCAATGTCCGCTCGTTGACCTTTGACGAGGTCCACGAGGCTGCCAGAGCAAGAACGGCCTGAACGGCAATGTATCTGCGCGCACGTTAGCGTAGGGACGAATCACAACGACATGGACCAGATCATTGCAGCTAGGGTGAATGCAGTGAAGGTGTGAAGGAAAGGCGCACTCACAAGCCTTGGACGTTGAACGACTCAAACATGATCTCGGCAGTGTTTTCACGGTTCTCAGGAGGGTTAAGAGGGGGCTCGGTCTGAAATAGGTTGTTGTGTCCGTTAGCACGAAGTAGTAAATGGTAGACGGCCATAGCTCGGACCAAGGGGTCCTCATGTATCTAGTCTGATGTCCGCTTAGGTCTAGGACGCAAGGTATCCCAGTAACGACTATGCACTCGTCGCGTGCTGTGTTAGAGTCACCAATGCTGGACAACACTCACAAGCAAGACGTAGTGGTCCTCAGGCTCGGCTCGAAGGTACTTGAAGATACATTGCTCCCAGAATCGCTCCATATGATCCCAGTTCTCGATCTGACCGTGTCGAATGGGGTAATGAAGGGAGTACGTCCTGTTGTTCTCGTAGGAGATGGACAAATATCATTGAGAATAGCAATCCAAGCGGGATGAAGCGCGAGCACAAGATGGAGAGATAGGTCACGAGCAGAAGACATCGTCAATCACTCTGACAGGTATATTTCTATTATTATGAAGATTGAAGAACACAGTTACTCACTTGGAGTTGGCGACAGCTTCATCGCCGATGAAGAAATCCAGATCCTCAATGCCCCGTTTACTCGCCAGATGACCAGGTTTACTCGCGATAGGAGGAGGCGCTCTGCCACCACCACCTGCACCCGATGACGCATTGGATGATCCTGCCGAGGCGGATTGGTGGGTCGCGATTACCGTTGGGAAGACGAATGAAGGTTCCGAATTCCCGGCGAAACTAACAGGTTACCGGACGGGCCGCAGTAAATCAGCAATCGTGTCAGGTCGCAGGGCAATCCGTTCTCAGGTCTAGGTCTTTGATGCGAAGACTTGGTATGTGCTGCGCACTGCCTGATGATAGAGCCTACCACAGCGTGCGTGCTACACGCAATCTCAAACACGGTATGAGAACATGACATACCCCATCTTGGTGTAACCGGTACCATTGTCGATGACGAGAGGAGGTTGTCGCGACATCTTGCTCGATAGTGCGCGCGGATTCAAGAGGTGGCCAGTAACGGGGTAAAATAGATCTGCGATGGATGTAACCTGTAAGGGGTCGAGAGAAAGCACGAGCTCAATATATATCACTGACTGCGTTTACGGATTGAGGGCGGTAGGAGAGATAGCGTTCAACAAGTTGCAGGTGATATGGGTAGGATGAGGATGGAATGGGATATGAGATGGTGACGCACAGCTGCTGCTGCTGCTACCCTGAACGCAAGCACCGGTGTGATGTAAAATTAGGCACCCGATGGCGTGCCAGAGGGGGTCATAAAACACACACACGCGCCTAGTTTGTATTTACTGTACGAGTGGAGTGCACAGCACACATTCCTCGGGCACGCTGCAACGATACCAACGGCAAACAATGGCATACAATGGCATACATACAATGCAATATCTCAGATGCATTGACCTTTTTCTCTCTCCCTCTTTACCCTCTTTTGATGAGTTTGGTTGTATCGTGATACACCACCCAGATTTGACACAGCCTACGCTGCGCTGGGCCATCAAATACACTATGCTTGATATGCTTGATCACCATGACGACATGCCATGCTTTTGATGAGCACCGCTCGCCCCTCACCCCCTCTCTTCGGTCTCAAGGGCATATAGCTTGTAGCCCATCCAGTATAAGTAGAATGCATCGACTTCCAATTCTCAGTCCTTTCTTACTTACTTTATTGATTATCACCGCGAGTGACCCAGCTTACTAAACTCAAAATCAATCGATCGTCATGGACTCGCCTCCTACTGATACCTCAAACCCTTCGCTCAAGCCTTTCAAGATCCTCATCGTAGGCGGAGGCATGTAAGTCGACCGGCAGGCATCCACAGCTTTTGAATTGTTATTTTATGCATGCTCGCTATGGTATCGACCTGTATGTTGGCTGATGACGTCTCTTCAGAGCCGGCCTTGCTCTCGCTCACAGACTCGAGAGGGCCAAAGCAGAGAAGCGAGCACCCAACCTTCACATTACTGTATACGAACAGCGATCGGAAGACACAAGCTTCGCCAAGTACCCGATCCAGCTTACAGAGGTGAGTTGAATAAGCTACAGTGTATTCTCACTCATCAGGCTTCGGCGTCACGGGGTGCAGATGTACCTTCCAATAATGTCTGACAAATCTTGCATATCGTGACTCACGTAGGATGCGCGCACAGCATTGAGGTCGATTCTTTCTGTCCAGGAATATAATGGTCTCGTCGCATCATCAGACTACGGTATCACCCACAGCGGCGTATCGATCCATACCCCTCAATTAACCCGGTTGTACTCGGACAAGATCAACGAGGCCCATCACCCAGATCGAGCCCATACTCTGCCTCAGTTTATCCATCGCTGGGTCCTCAAAGATGTGTTGAAGGGGAACGTCAACTTGGTCAGGGGCAAACGTGTTGTCAGGACAAGACATGAGCCTGCGAGCGAAGGTGGCAAAGCCGCTGGGGGCAAGGTCGAAGTGGTCTTTGATGATGGCTCCCATGAGCTGGCCGACTTGGTCGTTGGTGAGTGAGCGAAGCGTAGCTTCTGGACCTTTCAGCCTGTATTCACCTCATTCGCCACGGATTGTCACACCGACAGGTCCTTTCACTTTTATTTGGTTTCAAGAACACAAATGCCCGGTACCACCAGATCCATACTGACTATGTTTTTTTGTCTTGTTTTACATCTGGCCTGACACTGATACAGGAGCCGACGGCGTAGGTTCTATCATCCGAGCGCAACTCGTCCCTTCTCCATCTCAAGCGCAATTTCCACTCCTGCCTTACTTGGTTGTACAATTCAAGCTGGCCACTCCTCTCGCCTCACTCGCCCACATTCTCCCGGACATGAACGGTATCAACCAGTTTGTCGGCATCAAATCAACCTCACTGTCCCTGGTAGTCTTACACACAGCTGAGACCGCGTCACCTTTGCCTGCTATGACGCCGCGAGCAGCCCTTATCCATTCCGAGCAAGGCCCGTTCGCGGAATCCGACCCGTCAGTCCTGGCTGTCAAGAAGGCCCTAGAAGATCCAAAGTCTGGCTACATCTTTGCGAAAGCCATCATACCCTCCTTCAGCGGCTGGGAAGATTTGGTCGAAGGCGCATGGATCGACAGGATCCTTGAAATTCTGCGATCCGAGGGATACGCAAGCGAAATCGTCAGGGCAGTGGAGGATGACATCGTTCCCGCCACTCTCGGAACATGGGGCATTGTCAGTTCTGAGCATGGCAAGGCTGCCCAGTTGGTGGAATGCGGGAGGGGAAGGACAGTACTCATTGGTGATTCCATGCACGCTATACCCCCTACTGGGTGAGTGATTTAATGCCTCGCCTAAATTGGCTGTAGCCTTGGTCGGTCATCATGTACCAGACAGTCAAATATGCCCCTACAGCTAGCGTGCAAGACCCTGCACCCGCCGTCTGATTCGCAACGCCCAGCAGCTGGGGTCTAAATACGGCGTGACTGATACCAAGGTGTCGATACTATCTACAGGGGGCATGGTTGCGCAGCCGCACTCAGAGACGCTGAAGAGCTGGCGGAGACGATTGTCTATTCCAGCGAGGCTGGAGGTGAAGGTGAATGAGCTATGTGTACAACACCTACATATTGCGACCAAAAATGCCCCGCCGTTCAACCACATACCGGCTTGCTAAAATCGATATCGTCTGTTCCAGGTACTCGAATCGATAGTCTGCTCCCCTCATTCCAGAAAGAGATGGTCATCCGGTCCGAGATCTATCTGAAGGAAGCGACCCAGCAATTGGACACACTCACTGCATCGGGTATCAACGCATATTTCAAGCGCGGTATGTGGGGCGTCAAGGATCTTTATGCTCCTGTTGCCGGGTGGATGTCCAACTTGACCCGGTACGTAAAATATATTCCACGTCTGCTGGTGACATCCGCAATGACAAGTATAAGCAGCTGACCAGACCCTGCGCATCTTCACATAATACCCGAATCCTGTCTCCTTCTGATAACCGTATCTCATCGTTGTTCATCCCAGTGGCAACCGTGATACACCTGATGAAATCACAGTCACCTCGCCTGCCAGTCCGCGCTAAAGAACCAGTCTCTTCGGTAGCCCGACCACAGTGTGACTAGAACGGGCTTCGTGCAATCCCATAGGTGATTGTCATAAATCATTCCAAAGCTTGTACATAGACCTCAGGGCAGTCAAAGACCGCGCCTTCCACGTTTCATACGACTACAACTGATCAAGAATCGTACAACTATGTGTGATAACATTGTAAATGCAACAGCGGGCGATGAGACGGACAGCGAAAGAGGGACATATATATATATGCCAGAAGCGTGATCCCGATCCCATTCGCAGAGATGAAAGTACACATGTGCTAGGGAACGCACATGATCCTGGTTTGCCTTGTCTGACAGGTATCAATATTTTGCAATTGGTTTTTACGGAAAGGATGTGGGAGAACGGAGGTGATCAGGTCCGGAAAGGCAGCGTAGGAATCCGGGCTTTCAATATCGGCTTGTATCTTCTGAGCAAGGACTCCTATAAGATCGAGATCGCAACGCAGTTTTCGGCATACAACATCAGCAACAGACTTCTTACAGCTTTTTCTCGTGGGATGATTCGTCGCTGTACGAGTATCGAGTACTGCGGAGCGTGTTGTCCGTATTGAAGTTGACGTACCTTGCCTATCGACCTTGCGTATTCATACATCCCACCTGCTTCTTGGAACCCGGCTCCTTTCGCCTTGGTATTGTGGAGGATATACAAGGCATTGAAATCCTTCTTGTCTCGAGGCTGGACCTTTGTCAACACCTTCTTGGGACGTTTCGCATTCTTGATGGATCCCTCGTCCACGCCGAGGTCAATAGCTCCTGCCAAGTTCTCGTTCTCCATTGACTTCCGCTTCTTCTTGAACTATCGTGAGTAACAAGGGAGGTGGAGAGGTGAATGGGACCACATCCCACACAGACATCAGTACACGGCGGTACGACGTCTGCTTACTGTACATGAACTATATATGAAGGTCTAGTCGCTGTGTACTCACTGAGGGTATTACTCGTGGTTTCAAGATTGCCCGTTGCTTGTCGAGGATCAACTGCTGCATGTCGTCCACGATATGAGGCTGCGTACTCTTGTCGGTATTGCAGTCCTGGATACTCTTTGCAATGGCGTTCTTTTCCACTTCCATAACAATGCCGATCATTTCTTCGGGCTCATCTTCGGCGAAATCGATTTCCTCTTCGTCCGAGAAAATGCCCGCCAAATCTGCGTAATCATCTTCGACCTCCTCGGGGATGATTGGACTAGCAGGCCTTTGTGAGTCGGTCCTGATGACTCCGACCGTTGGAGGTTCGTCTGATAGAGAGTTGTGCAGGTCCACATCCGGCGAAGGCCCGAAATCACCGATCGGGGTCCTTGGCAAAGGCGCAAGTGGGGGGCTGATAGGTGTGGGGTATCGTGTCTCCTCTCGCGTGGCCGCGTCCGACTGCAACCGGCCTTCAACTCGACGACAGGACTGGGAGACGTCTGGAACTTCACGTTGGGCCTTGCTGAGTGAAAGTAACTGATCAGCCCTGGCCATCGTCTGTTTCTCTTGTCGCCCCAGCCATCGCAGGTCTCTAGGAATGGAATTGTCGATTGCTTTCTTTGCCGCGAGAACATCGACAAGTGCCGTGACCTGTGGGCCAACCGGTGGAGCGAGAGTCGCCTGACTTGCAATCTGAAATGGCAAGATCTCGGGTTTCGAGATTATCGTTTGGGTTATTGCGGTCATCCCGATGCTTGTGTCTGATCCACTGTCATAGGTCGGTCGCGGGCTTGCAAGGTGTAGATCCACTACAGAGGGCTCTTGCACCTCAATGAAATCCGTCAGTTCGTGAGGCACTTGTGATGGCGACGCTATCACGGGAACAACAGAGACCATCCTCGTGGGCTTTTCGTACTCTTCAAAAACCCCTGCACCAAGGGTTGTATCTTCCCAAAAGGTATCGTCGAACAATCTTTGGGCTTTGCGAATCTTGAAATCCTTCCAGCACTTGGGATTCTCGTTTCCGTGCGAATTGTGGATCCATCCCTCAGCTAACGCTACGCATGGGCGAAACTCGTTGAGTCGATGTGTCTCTGCCAGCTGTGCTTCGATATCTTCGATATCGCATGCTTCCGTGGGACGGACGAAGATGACTCGAGTCGCTTCCGCAAGGGTTTCAGTAACGTGGCCGCCATGGTCCTGCCAGGTAGAGGAAACGGATCGTCAGTACCATAGAAATATGCTCAATATACCCAGCACGAACACCATGGCTGACCTAGCCCATCACTCACCTCGATCTTGAGTGCGATATCTATTTTTGATGCCTCGTTCCCGACGATCCAGAAAGGCTGATTGGGCCAAAATTGCCGCAGTCCATTGCCGGGAGACCACGCTGGACGGGACGAAACCGGTTTAGGGTTGAAACCCGCCTGCATGCGGAGAAACTATCAAAGGCGGATAAAAAATACCTCGATAAGTAGTCTTAAAGATTGTACAGTAGATGTCGAGTCGTCCGCAATGGCCAAGCTAAGCTGCATTCCCACTCACCGGATCGTCCGACACTTGCATTTGGGCCATTGAGCCAGATGAAGGCTTGGGATCCCGTGGTACATACGATGAGGATGTAGGTCCCCATCGGTTATTCCTTGTCGCATGGGCCGACAGACGCAGGGGCTGTTCTGCTAAGGTGTTGAAAGGAGAAACCCAGGAGCTAATCCCCGTCGTACCCTTCCGCTGGACCACTACAGCTTCTCCGGTATCCAGAGAGCCATTGACGGTGCTTTCGAGGTCAAGCGATATCGTCGCAGCCGTGAACCCATCCCTCATCGATGCCTCTTCCCCGTTTGTCCGTACAAGCGTTCGGCTCGAGGTCTTCTGTCCTACCGCAGGCGCCGAGGGCGTTACCAATATATTATGGTTGACTGACCTCGTTACGTCTCCGCGGGGCCGACCCATTTGCTTGTCAGCTCCCGTATGCGCGGCAGCGAGGGTATGCTTCGACTGAGATACGGCCGTGACTGGTGGGAGGATCGGTGCTCTGTATTCCCAGCCCCGGTATTTCGCTTTACTGACAACACGACCATGGTGCAATGATCGATGGATCCAGTTGATTCGGATGACTTTGGTTCCTATTTCTGGTCCTAACTTTTTGGCCAGTTCACATGCGTCCACAGATTCCGGAGCTATGATGAAGTCCGCGCTGGATGGTATCTGATTGATCGCTGCCCCTGCATCGTGCTGTCCAGAGTACAGTAAAATTATTGGTGTGAGTGGTTCTTCGTATGCAAGAACGGTCTTGGACCCCATAGTGCTGAGGCTTATGGAGGAGTTGCCTTCTGGTAGTGATTGCACGGTAACCAGTCGCCAGAAGCTGGTCACAACAAGTCGCGCCTGAGCGACTCCCAGACGGCATTATTCGTCACTCACCTTCAAGTATTCCTCAACAGCGTATTTCTCCGGGACATCTGCGCTCACATACATGATCATCCCCTCGAAAAGTTTCTTCTTCCTCGGCTCGCTCACACACACATGACGGACCGATGCGGATGCGTGATATGCCTCTTGATCAGAGTATGGGCTTGATACGAAAATTGGGGCTGAGTACTTGCCCATGGCGCGCAATATGATGTATACACTACACGAGGGACGGAGAGTTACGCAAGAATAACGATGACCTGTCCTGTACTGGACTGATCACCCAAAGCGGGGGTATTATAGGGTAGATAAAAGGGGTATATTATGGTCCAGATCGATGATATTCAACAGCACAACCGGGATAGATATCTAAGATGATGTTGACATACAGAGGACGTTGAGGCGATCTCAAATTATGCGCGTATTTATACATGAACGACCCACAGAGCTGACACGTAGAGCCCATCTCAGCGATGCATCCAGCACGTTCCTCTTGGATGTTTTGCTCCAGGGGTCAAAGCTGGGCACCGTGGTAAGAGCACACCCCTCTTTCGCTCGTTGGTCCGAGGGGTCTCTCCTGCAGAGCACTTGCACAGACCCCCCTCTTGGCTGATTCTACCATACCAAGGTTTCGGGCATAGCACACAATAAGGGGGTGAGCGATCAATGCGGTCTATTGTTCATGTACACATTCAGTTATTGTGTGCTGCGCGGATACCGCATAGCACTGTGTAGAATAGTTTGAAACACAAAGCAAAGCAAACATACAAGTCTGCAAAAAACAATGAAGGACAGGCCAGGGCAATGAATGTCTCACACAAAACGGTTTTGTTCGTTCAGGGTTTCGGAGCCTGATGTTTCAGATTCTGCGGGCTTCGAACTGGAGGCAAGAATAGGTCATCCCAACGCAATAAAGCAAGCCTTGCAAGTGATCCATTGATCCGTATCGCTTCATGCATGCATCCGTATAGTCCGATATGCTTTCTCGTTGTAACGCGTGGGATATAGCCAGGTCGCCCATCGAGGGCGTTTGCCACTGTGATAACATCGATCCTTCTCTAATTAGGCAGCGTGCCGTCCACACAGGCGGCCTTGGCAGGACACGACACTTTTTTTTTTTTTTACAAATATGTGTCCAGCCAAGAGGCGAGACAATCTATCCACTTTCCTCACATACATGGTCATCTTATGCATGGTATGTATACACAATATGGCATAGGAAACGGTTTGAAAAACCGAAATGACATGGCGGAAATACTCGATCTGTTTACAAAGTCAAATAGGGGATATCACGACGCGCGCACGTTTACGACTTCACAACTGGTCTCTACTCAGGACACATGCTACCAAGTTCCTGCGTGAGAGATAGATCGTATGAGCAGGGAGGCCAAAATCATGAATAGATGTACAAAGCCGGCGGGATCCTGTTCTGTGCCTTGATCGTGGCGGATTTGTCGTCGTAGATTGGTGCTGGCACACGGTGTTTCCATCCGGGACGGCTAGATGATAGATAGACCAGCTCGTATGTATGCCGCTCGTTTTCGTCGTTTGTTGTATTTCGGATTCTGACTTCAGGCTATCCGTTGCTTCTCCAGGAAGGGTAGATACAGTGTACCACATGCCTCGTCCTTAGCTCCTTGGTTTATTTCGGGACCAGACTGTAGCGCTTCAAACCAGGAACTCGCGCGATGAAGAGGTCTTTGTACCTTCGGTACAAGTGTTCCTATCAAAGTGCAGCAACGTCCGTTAGCTTCGGTCAGCGAGAGCCAAGTAATACTGTGATTGATTCAAGCTGGGGCTGGGCCCAAGAGAGGCCATATAGTGAACCGTTCTGAGCCTAATAAATATACAGGAGGGCGGCCAGAGAGTGGTGAAAGCCTGATGCCATGCGGTTGGACGATGGACATGCCGTGGAAGCTAACCAGGAGCTCAGAATGCAGTAGAGCAAACGTACCTTCCCAATTGACCTCAAGTGATGGTAAAGACCTCCTGGAAATCCACCGCTTTGAACTTGAGCTTCAAGATATACACACAGTTTTTGAAACCTCTCCGTATCTTCAGGCATAACTTCCGGCTTATTTCGACATCTATTCTCTTGCTTGGTTCTCTTTCTCGGTTTCAGGCGCTTCCGACTAGACGAGACCGACTGGCCTCGCCCTCGTTTGCTCCCTTTCTGTTGCTGGATTGTGGTGCGCAGTTCAGCATCGAAATTGGTCACAACACATGAGATGGTTATGCAGAATTGGGATATCAGGTACGAGTAGCAAGGAAGGTCGGCTCACCGAAGTATCTTGCTCTACTTCCGATAACAGCTGGTCCTCTTCTTTGTCGCTCATTGGTTCTCCTAGCTTCGAAGCCGCCGCAATTTTAGGCAACGTCACCACCTTCCTCCGAGGTCGACGGATGATGGGGCGGGGTCGAGGCGCCGCCTCTTCATCAATCGACTGTCAAGTACAAGCAGATGTCCTGCTATATCAGCTCCATGTTACAAATCGAGATAAATAGGATAGTCTTACCGATAATGGGCTAGTAGCGCGAGAAGATTGGAGCTCTTCTTTCACGTCCGCACCGGCAGATGTAACACTCTCCACCCTGGAGGAACCGAGTACGACCCCAAGAACCTCCCAATCATCATTATCCGCGTCGACCCGGTCGCTAGAAGCTTCATCTTCACTGCTCCCGGCGCCAGCGTCGATATCCTGTCCGTTGGCATGATCCATGCTGCCATGCGACGGAACATGGATATCTTCTTCGTCAGAGGAAAACAGGCCAGCAAGGTCATCGTCTTCGATTAAGGGATGAGGTACAACGGGGGGTGGCTCCGAGTTCGTTGTCTGCACCGGACACGCCTCGATCTCGGACGATGGTATCGGATTTGGTTTCCCCTTGGTGAAAGCGCTGGCAAGCGCTTTCCACCGTTTTGCCAAAGAGCCCGTGGCTGGAGTGTCAGGGCTGATAGGAGTAGGGTATCTCATATCGGTTGTCGCAAGCTACGAAGGCGCAAAACAGCCTTCGTGTCAGTAGCCAGCCTAGTAAGTGATAGCCAGCAGTACAATCTCCTGATGTACACTTCACACCGAAGATCGGGCTGACCGACTTACTGGCGTCCCCACCTTCTTCGCTTGTTCTTGCTCGGTATCGATCGGTATCGGTTTGCGAGCGGCTCGCCATTCCTCAATCAGGGTGAGCTTGGCGGGGCCGGAGAGCTGGCTTTTTGGTTCAATCGAAGTGAAGGTAGACCCGCCCACTACAAATGACTTAGGCTCACCGGAGGGCTCCTTGAATCGAATAACGTGGGTTCCTGATCGTTCTATAAGATTATGATCGGCGGTCGAGGGTTGTGCAGTCATTTGCGCAGTCGTTGCGGATGTAGGTAGCCCTTTCGAGAAATCTTTCTCTGCGTCCCTCTCTTCCTTTGACAACAGCGTGCTTGTCTGGTACCCGCCACCTATCTGATTCCAGTACTCCCGGTCGGCGAACATGCTATCATTGATGATTCTGTAAGGGGTCCAAGATATCGTTTCTCCGGCTGCGTGGCAGTCGTGAATCCAGCCCTCGGCTATAGCCAGGCAAGGCCCCGTGTTATTATTGATCGCCTGTACCTTGTCATAGTCCCGTAGAGTCTGCCTCAGATAAGCTGGTTTGACTGGTCCGGCAAAAATAACTCGGGTAGCCTCAGCTAAGAAGCTTGCCTTGAAACCACCTCGAGCCTGTCGATTGAATATCCAAAGGTCAGTGTGATTCAGTCGGTACAATCGGGTGCTGATCGAGAGCTTACAGTGATCTTCGCTTCTATGTTTCGACGAGCCTCGTAGGCGCCAACGACCCAGAAAGTATCTCCACGCCATATCTGCTTCAACGATTGGGTCCATATGGCAGGCGAAGATAAAATGGTGGGTGTCCTATGCGAAAACCTCTGCGATTGACCGAACACCTTAGGCCATTGTCAGTGTGAAGAGAACACGTTAGGGACACTAACAATTGACTCACGGTATTCACTCCAAAGTTTGGCTCTATTGGGGGGTGACTTTGGGGGCCAGCACAACCGGCACCGGGGGGGGTAGCATAAACATCATCATCGAGCTTGTTCGAGCTCAATGAAGGGCCTTCGTAAGTGGGCGGATGTGCACTGGTTTGTGCTTTTTTCTGGACTAATCGCTGTAGGAGGGCCCATCTCTCCTCCTGAACCGGTCCCCAAGAGGACTTTGCAGACTGATGCGAGGGAATGGATCTGGTCGAAAGGAGTGGCGAGGGCACTGGCACTGTTGTTGATGTGACATCATTCGACGATGTGCTGCAAGGTGGTTCATCGAGTGGAGTCGGAAGAGGTCCAGCATGGTTGGACGTCAAGCTCCACGGAGGATCGTCGTTTTGTCCGCGATCTGCTGTCGTTACCGAAAGAGGGCGGTGATTTGGGGCGGGAGGTCCTTGCACAGGTTTCGATCCGCTGTCTGTGTCGCCGCGTTTTCGCCTAGGATCTGATGGGATGGACTGGGTTGGCAAGGACACGCAAGCTGAGGGGATGTACCGTTGTGATGAGTCAGGCGCGTTCTCTGATGTGTTGACCCTTGTGTTAAGTTCAGATGAGGTTGAATTGATGTTGGTCTCTGTACAGTGAAGGATCGCGTGTAAATCTTCGGCCTTGGATCCTCGGCGCGGTCTGGTCGTCGGTCTAGGCATCCCCCAATAGTCTGCTCGACTGACATAATCCTTCCTGTTCAAAGCATCCTGTACCCACTGAAGCCGAATGACTTTCTGTCCGAGTTTCGCGTCTAGCTTCTTGGCCTCCCAGTAGGCATCCAATGACCTGGGCACGATAATGTATTGTGCTGTATGGTGGGACGCGGATATTGCCCCTCCAGCTTCGTGCTAGTTTGGCGAAAAGTGATCGGTTGCGTCAGTGCCTGCCAAAGGTTGATGCACGTCTTTCCTGCTGCACAGGGCTATGTCTCAGATAGCATGAGACCGAAAAAAGGAGAAATAGAGATGTACCTCGCGTTGGCGTGGAAGTCACGATCACTATCACGATCGATGAACTCACCATCAAGAACTGCTCAATGGCAACTTTCTCCTGTGCAGGCGCATGAACCGAGAAGACAAATCCGACAAAGAGGTTCTTCCGTGTCGACGTTCTGGTTGTAGGCACCGCGTTCGTCCCTGCTGCGGGTTCTCCAGTCGGAAAGAGCGCAATTGACGCCGAGCTTATCGTATGAAGGCCGTTCATGGTGATGGTGAAGATCGTAACATGTATCGTGGGGGATGCAAGGGATGAAAGTTAATGTTTCCAAAGAAATAGGAATGCAGTGATCAGAGTATAGGCAGTAATGCGAGGTTCGAGTATAGAGACCACGATCAGGAGAGGGTAAGTAGCCCGCTCTTATAATCAGGAAGGGTTTTGTCGAGGGTCCCAGTCGAGCATGTCAGTGGTGCGAGAGAAATGTAGTAGAGTATATCGCTATCCGTCTCGATCACAACGTAGGGAGATCAAGCGATAGGATATATGTCCCGAGTGCTGGTGAAAAATGCAAAGGTAGAAAGCGAGCGAAAAGAAGAAAAGACTGAAAATCGTTGGAAGTACCTGTTATGTGTGACTGGATTCGATTGCGCTTCTAAGGCAAAAGCACCATGTGCAAGGGCACGGACGGCTCGGAGGACGAAAAGGGCATATAGGGCATGACTGTGTGATTGTATGATTGATTGCCTGTCTCTGTGCAAGAATCGACTCCACCACGGTTTGTCCATGCGCTTTCCGATTCGTATTACCATCCTACTGCAGCCGCACAGCACATATGACGGTGTCGAAGAGCGAGTATGTATAGTATGTATGGCAAAAGGCAGAGTATTAAGGTAGTAAGTCTTGGCAACAGTTGTCATGTTTTTTATCACTCTGCTGCTTTTTGTTCGTTCAGGGTCCGCATCAGCAAGTTTCGTTTTGCGACCACTCGATACTATGAGGTGACAGGATCGTATGAGTACAGAACGCACATGCATGAGGGCAACCCCCACGACACGACATTGTCCACCATAGCAGTGTATAGTACGTTACATTGTTAGGATTGGTGCATACTGTCTTCTTCCTTGATGGGCGGTTATGGCTACTATACGAATAGGATTTAGCTCAGAGTCTCTACAGTACTTCCTCGGAGCGTGATTGTCTCCCAGTTGAGCTTCTTTTTCCCTGTCACTGCACTCATACGAATGGTACGCTCGGGCCCGCTAGCATCAAAATTACCATCACAGTCCGAGCGTCTCAAATGCGCCGATCACATTGACATTGACATTGACCCTAGTTGATGTCTAAGTTGACGCGTACGAGTAATATACCGTACTCGGTACACTATCAATCAACCTTTTGATAACAGCTTACTCTGCCACTAATCACCGAGGATCAACTCCCTACAGTTTCTTCCTCTTCTTCCTTCTTCCCAAGCTATTCACTGGATCCATTTTGAGACTCAGTTTTGCTTCTCTCTCCCGCTGTGTCCCGCTTGCACAAACCAGTGACTTCATCTAGTCAACGTGACTAATCCAGATTGGCTTCTTCAACTCTACCACGTCACATATCTCCCTTCCGGAACTTACAGTACGTCCTCCATTCAAGCTTTCACGACTCTTCACGGCTTCCAGATCCTCTTGGCCCGCTTGAAACTGACCGCAACACATATTCTCCGGGTGCACAATCCCACTATCACTAGTAGTCCTGGCGTGAACGCTATATCGACCTGGCTCTCAGCGTAAGAATATACGATCTCCTTCAGTCTTCCTCCGCCAGCTCCAGTGGGTTGCGGCTACACCTTTTCGCCGCCAAAAGCGTCTCTCGACGACTCCACCCTTCTCACGACCGACCCGAAATCTCAAAGATACCGGTACAATGGGGACCTCCGAGACAAGTGAGCCAGCAAAGCTCTTTGAGGGATGCATTTTCTATGTATATGACCTCGAGAAGGAAAAGGAGGAAATCGAACGATGGCTCATAGTAAGTCAATCGCAGCTCACCCCGACACCAGAACGCTACTCACCATATTGAACAAGCTTTCCTCGAACTGACGAAAGTGCTTTGCCTCACAGAATAACACAGCTGGTGCGATCACTCATGCCGCGTCCAGCGCATCATATATCCTTACCAAATCCGAAGATGCGTTTCGAGTGGCCCATCAGGTCGGCGGGCCCTTGCAAGAAAAAGTCATTCGAATCGATTGGGTAGAAGAGTGTCTGAACGCTGGCGAATACACCAGCCGAGGATACTGGTGGGGATTGCCAAGAGTTTTGAAGCTCAGTCTTCCGAGGCCAAAGCCTGAACAAAGCGGACTTTTTCTCTCTAGTATTACCCGTGGACCGCCAAGCATCAATCCCCTGGGTGCGCAATCATCCTGTCCAACTGTTCCAGTTCTACCCGCCAGCATCAAGCCGAACCCGACTCCAGCGCCAAGTCGCACTCCAGAAGAGGCCGTCCAAGCGTCTACCGCTACGATCACATATACTTCCAACTCCGTTCACGGACGTTATCGCACCAGAAGATCATTCCGCAGGATTTTCAGCTTTTACGATTCACCCGCTCGAACTTGGCGAGATCGCCAGTCCCCCATCCACGGGCCCACGCCAGCTCCCACACTACCGAAACCTACAAACACCGTCACTCTTTGCCAGGATCAGGAGCGAGTTACGAAGACCATCGATCCAAGAAACTATCCTCTGCCCCGCCGTCATATCGGTGAATCCTTGACACCGGCGCTGTCTCCTTTTCCTCCTCATCCAGAGCTTGTGCCGCAGATGAAAGAGCTTTTCAGAGGAAACACTTTCTTCATTTCCGCAGGACGTTTCACTAGATCAAATGTTCAGCCTAAGATCGAGGTCAGTGTCAACGAGGATCCCACTTGGTCGTTCGAGTCTTTAAAACTCAATTCACGACTCACGGCTGATCACATCTTCAATATTGCTTTCACCCCCTTTGATTGGACAGGCACTCAGTGGTCGCACAACTGAACACTTGGATAAAGCCACTCGGGTCATTTTTGCCAAGACCACGGATATTATCTATATCAACCGACGACGAGAGGACTTGGAACGAGCTCTCGAATCAGGTAAACCGGCAATCTCGGAAGACTGGGTGCATGAGTGTCATTCCACGAACGATATACACGACTGGAGACCCTACAAGGTGTTTGAGATCGACGAATACGGACACCTGGTGACGAAAGACTCAACAGGGACTATCACCGTCCCTGGAACCCTGCCCGCCCAACTGATTGATAGGTCCCAGCGCAAGGATTCAACGTCACTAAATATGCCACAAACAGCAACACAGTCTCCCGCTCGAGCGACATCGCCCAGAGTACCTGCCGCTGATCTCAGGGCTTATGCCCAGTCGATCAAGTCTCAGGAAGATCGGGATAATGTGGGTGCAATCTTACCGTGTGTCATGTGATTAGGGCGTTGGCCCCTATCTCTTACCAGCTATGATCCTTGTACTTGTGCTAACAATAACCCTTCCTCAAAGGAACACACTATCCGTAAATTTAAGTACTCATATCCCACTCCGAAGTACTCCCCGGATCAATCCCCCCTGTCCACAAGCTTCGAACGCAAAACCACAACGTTCGACCTGACCCGGCCCTCAAGTAGCGCACACAAAGATAGCGCTGTTCCTCCTGATCCCGTCCCACCAAGCCTAAGCGTACCAACAGCTGATGAGGCTGATGACGATGCTGACCTGGCGGATCTGTTCTCCGAGGACGATAATGTTGGTAGTGGGGAGTTTGAGGAAGACGACTATTTTGAGATCCTTGAACACATGAATCCGAGGGGCAAGGACGAAGCGCAAGCATCTACGATCGTTCAGGTCAAGCAGGAGCAAGGAGCTGCCAGAGACTTTTCAGGTAGCAGAGGGACATCAGCCTTGCTGCCAAATTCAACGCCCACTCAAGAGCTAGGTGAGTCGTTTCGTTAAGCATCCCACTAGCAATGAGAACTAAGATGAATACGAGCTTACTCTTGTATCCAAAATAGGTTCACCTCGACCCGTGAGTGTTACTAATGCCGTGCCGGGGAGACCATCGCGGTCGGGAACTCTATACCTGTCGTGTCGCACATCAACGACATCGACCCAGGAGAAGCATACTTATATATGTTCTAACTGGCTGTCGTCCTCTCCACGCAGAATAAGCGCAAAGCAGTTGGACATCCCAATTCTTCCAGGGACCGGGAAAAACGAGACGAACCTCAGAAAAGGCCAAGGAACCTCACGGAGATTGAGCGTGGTGATGAAGAGGAGTTTGAGAGGATGTATCATGTCCTGACGACGGTTGGGAACGCGCGCACTTGGACCACAGGTATATGGAACTTCCTTCGGGACGACAGGATGCGAAGCAAGTACAAAATCAATGTACGTGACGCAAACAGTTGCGCCAACTGTTTGCGACGCCGGGGAACCAATAGCCTTCTCAAAAGCGGCCTAAAACTCGTGTTACACATATCTTGTTCTAAGGCTGATTCTTGTGACAATGATCTTTGCCACAACAGGAGAAAATATTTGTTAAGTATAGGCCAATCTATGAGAAGCGCAACCCCAATCTGCGAGACCAGTTCCGCAAATCCAAGAAGTAGAGAAGACAGCCAACCTAGCGGCATTCATACTCCCGGTTTATCAAGGGCCAGGAAGTCGGGCTATCCTCATCGAAGAGGTCTTGCAGGGTTCATGTAGTGGTAGGACGTTGTAAACAGGACAGTCTGAGACGGTACGTCGGTTCCGGTGCATGATTGTAGGAAACAGTAAAGACAGTAGAGGCTATGTGTAAACCGGATATGCAGCACCATTGAAGTGTGCAAGAGAGGGCGACCGGTTACTGCTCCACGATAGTAATCGCAGCGCGGCTCTCGTATCACCATTGGGCCCCTTTGGGCCCTTCAGTCATGCACTTCGATGAGGAAAGGGGGAAAGTCAAGGGGCTGCATGTCAAAATCAGTATGACCGCGGACGCGAAGATTTGGCACAGACATCAAGGCGGACACGAAAATTTGGCAGAGACACCATTCCTTCATTTTCTGGCAGGGCGGACGCGATGGATTCATGACATCCGGCCATATATATAAGTCTCGGTTTGACCTCAATTTGGACCTTGTGAGTCATAGTTCCGTGGTTACCTGCCACCGACCATTATCTTCCCTCTAAAATCCCATCCATCAACCTTTCTACTTAGGGTTGGCTCCCATAAGTCATATGTATGTACCTGGAGCGTGAAACAGGTACAGAAATTGATGATTATGGTTTTATCCTCTCGAGTCTCGACAGCCTCATGTCCTCATCACATAACGCACCCTTTGTTTTGGTTTTCGCCTTCAAGCCATTCTTGTGCGAGGAGAGACCTTTTGGGTCGTTGGAAATCTTGAACAACGCCAGGCCAATGAGCCGGGGTGAGCGGAATAACGTTGAGTAATTGATATTGGACGGAGGAGTAACGGAGTGGGAAGACGCAAATAGAAGTATGTATGTACTGTACAGTACGGTAAGGTCATGCTCACTGCTCACTGCTCATTGCTCACGCACTCCGATGTCCGAGTGTACAGTACATAACTCGTGGGGGTGCGAGGTGATACAGTACGATGCTCTCGGTCTTTGGCAAACCCAAAGCCCATCAAGGACAATCAACCGAATTAGCCCTGGAGAATCAGACCTTTGTTCGAAGCGCAAGGATAAATGTGAGAATACCGCAGATTGTAGCGGAGCGTCCATGACCCTTTGACCGCATGATGAAGTAATGCATACATGGGTCTCGACTAGACTATTATAGGCTACAGTCGTACCAGCTATGTCAATCAGCAGGTATAGCGCAAAATGACATAGATATCGATGGGATAGGAACTTGGGGTAAAACGATCAACGTTGGCAAACACAGAGACTCGATATCAAGTGACCAGGGAAAAGGGGGGATGTATTAAAAAAAAAAAAACAGTACTGAAGAAGCTGAAGAAATCCTTAATTGAGCGAAACCGAAGCGGTATAAAAGTTTGAACAAAAGGATGATGAAAACCAAAACATGATACTGGAACCCGTGAATAACTCCTAGCTCGATTTTAGAAGACCTGATATGCAAGATACTCAGGCCATGATCATACCGACAGGAGACCAAATCTGAACTAGGAGAATGAGGTTTGACCCGTCATTCCCCATCGAATCGAAGATCGACATTGCCGAATCCTCCAAGGATGACCAGCTCATTCCCTGCGCTCTCTTGACCATTCTGCGCATTCTCCAAGCTCTGCAACACGACTGTGCCGTTCTTCTTCACATCCGCCCAGTACACCACACCAGATATCGTATCCGTGCTTCCCTCCAAGATAGTCTTATTATATCCAACAGTAGCGAAAGCCGTACCGTCTTGAACGTCGATCGCGCCTATGATCAATTCTCTCATTCGACCTTGATTGTGAGGATCGTATTGGTTGATAGGACGAGGCGAGGGAACGTTGATCTCGCCCCATGATGTCTTGGCGATGAAAGGCCCCACATAGGACGGGTGGATATCGAGGTCCATGTCGCCAGATTGCGTAGCAATAATGGCTGACAAGTCAATACTGGGTGATTGATGAAGATAACGGATCTTGACGAATCCCTCCGACGTGAAAAGGTTTGTGGTGATAGTGTGAGAGCTTGAGTTTGTAGCGTTCGGCGTGGTAGAGTTGAAGAGCGAATTAATCTCCTGTTCGAATTCGTCGTCACTCATCGAGTCTGCGTTAGACGAGTTACCGGATTCGGAGGCATCATCGTCGGGGGAAGGCCCTGGATCAGCCGATGGGTAAGCGGCGGGCGAGCGCGGAACAACGGTGTAGTCAGTCGTGGGCGGAAGGACTGTGGTGTTATCGTAGGTTGACGGATCGTAGAGAATGATATCCGAAGTGATGGAGCCGCTGCAAAAGGATAACCCTGGTCAGCATTTTCATAATTGCACTTCGAACATGGGTATCCCACTTACTCCGTCACATTCACGATCAGCGACTCGGAGACATTCCACGTTCCACTGACATCTCCCGTATACGAGATGACGGATGTCCGCTCCGCCTCGACATATTTCACCCTCACTCCACCTCTGCTAGAATCGATTTTTAGATCGCCGAAAGAGACAACGTTTTCCAAATCACCTAAACGAACGATCATTCGATCCGACTCTATTGAGAACGAAGGTATATATATGGGCGGGGTTGACGCCGAATACATTGAGGGCGGTAGGCGAACCACTACTTGATGAGTTGGAACAAGGGCGGGATCGATTTTGTATGGATTTGACATCTTGCCATCCGTTTCTTTGGGACTCTGCAAATGGGCAACGACAACAACGCTTAGCAAGTGGACAAGGGATGCGCAGGGCGAGTAACGGACGCGAGAATTGCACTCACGTAAATCCCTACACCGACGCCATTGCCGCCCCTGGTCATCTTGCATACCCTCATCATGGTTTCGAGATCTTGCGCGCCAGCATACCGTATTATCACATCTACCAAGATCTTCCCTTCGACTCCGCTAGTGATTAGCTGTTCGGGGCCGTCAACTCCAAGGAAAGTAGTAGTGCCCGTGGAGCCGAGACCTTGTGTCTTGATGAACAAGTCTGAAGGTGGTAAGCCGGATGCAGAAAGTGGGAAAGAGAATGAGGCGATAGAGATGGAAGACGAAGGAAAAGGCGTGAAGAGGGTGTTGAAGGCGGACGAGGACATGTTGAGCGGTTGGAACACGTTACAATCGGTCAGGTTGCCATCGGTAGTGGACGGGTTATCCTGGAAGCAAGATCGTAGTCAGCACCGGTTCATGAGTACAAGACGAGCAAGGCGGAGCATACTCACCCTCGATTCGACATATGTCAGATTATAAGATCCGTTGCCCTGCAAGGTACGATAGGTCAATGTGTGAAGCGACTCGGGTAGTCGCGAATGATTCGCGTGACAGAAGAGTGACTCACCGACCATGTTGCGACCCGTTTCCCATCCATGTCTTTGTCCATCCAGGGCGGTCCTTTAGGGTATCTATCACTCTTGTCCTTGTTTTGACGCATGCCGACCAACAGGCCCACTGTCAGACCTATACCCAGCAGAACGATCACAAGTACCACCTGAGCCCATCTTCTCCACCGGTTCCACCATCTCCTGAATCCCTCGGATGGCGGTGGTATTATTCCACATACCCTTTTCCCTTTGGCTCTGGAGGTTGATCCCTCAAGCTTCGTGCTGGAGTCTTCCCACAACTTGGATGTTGAGGCTTCTCCTCCGTTACTATGATGTAGTGTTGTCGATCCGCTCGCATGGAACTGGGGTAACACGACCGAAGGTCTCGAAGCAGTAGGGGTTAGAGATCCAGTGGATGATATTGGCGAAGATGATGAGTGTGGTAATTGATTCACGTGAACGCGTTGAGGGTGAGCCGGTGTAATCAGACCTGGCAGCCCAGAGGCTCGATGACGACTTCCCGCTTCCCTCATAGGATGCCCGTACGGTGAAGATCCGACGATATGACCTGAGGCAGCGTGCGAGTCCGCGAAGACGTCCCCATCATCACTCGTGACGGACACCCTCGATCTTCTTCTCCCTTCATATGGGGGTAAAGACTCCAGATCTCCATCGCGATCGTGATCTCCATCCCACCGGGAGGTGGTCTCGTCGTATTCCGAAGGAGCGTGAAGTAACGACGGGGTCGACGACGAGGCATTAAAGATGTTGGGGTCCTTCTCGGAGTCGGGAGGGATAATCATTTTGATGTGTTACACGGAGGGTGCGTGACTGAATATTCTGAAAGCGTGATTGAACCACGAAGGAGCGAGAGACTTTACGCTGTGTATTGATATTTTGCGCAGAGTCTGAATAATTGCCGATGTTCGAATGCGATATTATAGAAATTGATATTCGAGTAGGTGAGAAGGGTGTGCTTGCGAGTGCGGAAAGGCGAAGTCGAAGTCGAGTTGAAGTCGAATTGCGTATGGCGATTTGTTATTGAGGCTTGACGATGTACCAAGACATTGTCGGATGATGCCAAGGGAAATGAGTGGGAAAAGAGCTTAAGCAAGGTCGCAACTGCTATCGCAAGGCTCTATGAGTTTGGCGACCGGAGCGAGAATGAAGGCTTTGAGGTGTAGGTAAGATTGAAGTGAGTTATGAGGATCGCGTATGAAAGGAAGGAAGGGGGGTCCTCGGATCGACAGGATATCAAGGGTCGGACTAACGCTTGCTAAACGAGACGAGATTAGAGGGCTATCGGACCGACGTTGGGCTTGTTGTACTTGTGGGATGTCAAATGAGAGATGACCACAATGATGTTCGAAGTTGTAATGAGGGAATGAGATAGTTGTGGTAGGTCGGTCGCTATGTGCTGTGCAAAAACGATAGGTGCGATTTGGAAGAGGCTATAGAGAGGAAGAGCAAGCAGAGGTAAAAGGGTCAATATAATTATAATTACAATCAAATGCACATACAATTCAATACTATTCAGTTCATTAGCAACAAGGGGGGGCCATAGAGGGGAAAATTGTAATTCAATGGCTCATACGAATAAGGAAATAATAGTGTATATGTAATCGCCATGATTAAGGGAAAGGTAAAAACCAGGACAAGACAAGACCAAGATGGGCTTTTCGCGTGCCTATATCAAGGAAAGGACAAATGTGTCAATGACGTCGGTTGCTGTTCTTTCGGCTCGCTCAAAACTCTCGTGTTGTGCTTTACGGAACATCGCAACTGTCCGCATTCTCATACATATGCCTGCTTGCCATCGATCCGTGAGATACGTTGAGAGTCATAGAGAGAGGCAATCATACCGAGCACCAACTTCCCATTGTACGCTGATGCCTGGGCCCTGGGGGGAAGTCTCGAATTATAGCAGTCAAGCCTGGAAGGATGTTGATCACTCATTGACTCGTGACGACGTACTGATCGCCTGCTGGATCAATTGGTCGGAGGTAGACCTCGTTGGATGGTAGATGATGTGCTCTGTCGTGGATACGATCAGATCGATCAAGCATCACCATCACCATCACCATCACCATCAGTAGCTGACCCTGACACTTTGAAGTTGCAAACACGACTACAGCCTCCACGCGCCCGTCCTTTGCGCCCGGGTTATGTCGCACATAGCATACGGAGCGACCTCGAGCATGCACACTCTTCCTCTAGTTGCATTCTTCCTCCTATTCTGTTGTCCTCTTCTTCGTCACCGGCAGACCGCATACAGTACTAGACTAACAACTCTTCATATACTCTAACGTATTCACTTGTGTCTACATTCGGACAAGCATCGGAAACATGTCAGGTCTCTTCTCTGGACTGTCCTTCTGGGTAGTCGGTACCCCCGAGGAAGTAGAGAACACCAATACTATCATCAAGGTGAGCAGAAGTGCCGCAGCTCCCTAGATACCCCTCTTGTTCTCTTACAGTATCTCACCTCTGTATCCGCTGTCACCAGCTCGACTTTCCTGCTCAGGCAGTCAGCTGAGTAATCCTTGTTTTATCGTGTCGTGTAGAATCAAGATGGAGTCATTGCCACCAGTATCAATTTCGCCAAGTACGCGATTGTGTTCAAGCCGCCTTTGGACGATGACGAGCTTCAGGAGAAGGCCCATACGGAACTAAGGAAGAGAGAGCAGAGGAGAAAGAGTTTTGGGGCGGAGTCGGTCTCCGTCGAAGCGCGATGGCTGCAAGCATGCCTGTATCAGAACGCTGTGATTTTTCCCGACGAGTACGAAGTCGGGACGAATACCCTCTTGGACGACGCTTTCTGGCTCCGATACGTTGATCTGCACAGGCGACAGAACAAGGAGCCGCCCATGATCCATCGTCTCAAGGAAGAAGTAAATGTTTACGTGGTCTCGGATGAAGAAGAGGAGGAAGTCGTCGTGTCGAGGAGCAAAGGCTTGGTATGTTACCGATTTCTTCATCGAAGTCCGTCTCTGCCTACCATTATGGGTGAGGAGTGTCGCATGAGATGGGACTCTGGAAAGCTAAGTCTGATATGTATACAGAAGAGGGGCCCACCTGATGACCATCACACATGCAACCGTTCCCTTGCCCATCGAAGGATGAGAAGTAGACTGGCCGTCAATGCTGGTACCTCCTCAAAGAACACTTCTCATCAAGCCTACTCTGCTCTCGGCTTGTCCGGCTCAGGCGACGAAGTGGACAAAGTTCAGAACCTTTCGAGACCGAATGATGCAGCCATCGGAGAAGACTCCGACAAGGACTTCGACGACAACGCTGAGGAGGACACTGACATCGATTACAATAACGCCATGCCCTCGGTATATGCGCTACGAGCCAATGCCAAAGGTACTTCCCTATGTTCTCGCTGGAAAAGGCCTGCAGGCCGACGAGATCGAGACTCAATGCCAATCGATGGACTTCCACTCGCTCACGGTCCAGCTGGTTCAAAAGCTCGAACCGCATTATCCTCTGGCGAAGTGAGTAGTCATCTCTAGGCTGAAAAGGCTTAATCTACGGACGGCGATCCTCCTGGACTGCCGGCAGAATTCACCAGACCTCACCAAATTTCCACTGTCAATATGTGTGACAGGGCGAGGCGCGTCATATGGGTTGACCGCATCCTTTACCGTTTAGCCCCTAGACAGCGTCAAGAACAACACTGCTTCCAAGCCACGTAGTCCAAGATTCAATTTCCTTGATGTGCGACCGAAGGACCAGGCAAGTTACGACAATATGATTCGCAAGTTGACCGCCATTATGGTGACGGGTCTGCCTGAGGGAGGATTGAGCACCTATCTCAGAAATAACAAGATGGTCAGTGGGCACGACCACTCTACACAATGGGTGCACCGCTTGATCTTCTCGGTCTGTCCCCAGACCACACGATCTGGCTCTAGATTTACAGATCTCATTAGGTGTAAAGCTGACTCGAAGGATCACGCAGCGGAAATATTACGAGAGATATCGATCTCTGACTTTACAAAACGTTCCATCGCTGTTGACGATCCCGAAAGTGGCAGCATGGGCGGAAAAGTCTGGCTGCCTATGAGATGCAGAGTCAGTGGGAAGAGCGTTGGTACGAAGGCAAACAAATGACGCGTAGCTAGAGGAGGGTGAACAAGGGGTGGCGGCTGGAGAACTTGGGGCTGTTCAGCAAGCTTACGCGAAGGGGGAGGCGAGGGGAGGAGACCAGCCTTGTTGGCTGAACTCATGACTGAATTCACGGGTAGTACAGTATATGACTTAAAGATTGGTTGAATCGCGAAATCAAATGCATGAGATATGGTACAACAAACCAGAATACAGAACACCTCACTCATGGTGAGATAGCATAGAAATCTCAACTGGAAATCGCAAATTCGAACGAGTTCAGACTCAAATACGTCATCCATGCAAGCAAGTGAATCATGGCCCGTGGGCCATGTTATTAGGATGAATCGCAGTCGTCAAAGAAGCAAGTCACCAACTTCTGCCTCCGAGCCGATACTGGTCTCCCTTTCGTTCCTAGCTTCCCCATCCCGCTCGGCGGCGACCTCGACTTGGTCTGTCAGCTGCACTTTGTGCGCTCGCGCATTGTGTTCCTCGGCCGTGTTTTCGCCCCATGCTATTCGATGACCCAATTTCGAAATGTTCTGCAGATCTGCTAGATCGATCGGATCATCATCCTCGTCAAGTTCGTCGATTTCTTCTTCTGCCGTCGCCTTGACCGCCGGCTGCGGTTCCGTATCAGAATCGCCTACAATTATCGGATCATCTTCTTCCATTTCCATATCATCCTGTATTGGCTGATCAAGACAGTTGATATCGCTCCCGATGACGCTTAGTGCTCGACTTGAAGGATACGATCCGTGGTTGGGCTTGGGCTTGGGCTTGGCTTGGACTGTTAGACTGCCTGTTCTCATGGTGGAGGTGGACAATTGACCTGAATGTACAGACATCAAGAGTAGATTATCAGCCTCCGAGACAATGCAGAGACATAAAGCGGGCCGATGTTTGGGAGCTAGGCGAGTAGGCGTATGGATGGTTCGAGGAAGTGACCAAGACTACTCACGCTGTGTCATTGCACTCTTTCGGGCTCGCTTCTTTGGCCGCAAAATACCCCACTCGTCACCATCGTCTATGATGTCCCCGTCATCCTCATCGATTACGATCACTTCGACCCCTTCGGGCACTCCGATCGACCGCCTTCTTTTCTTGGTAAGACCCTTCTGGACACCCGAATCCTCCGTCTCTACGGCCCTCTCTTTTCCCTTGTGCGTATGGGCGGGCATATGAGCCTGACTAGTCGACCACATCGGAATACCTTGACGAGGTTTTGTCCCGGCTTGGGCTTCTGCAATTGGTGTTGGTAAAGCCCTCTCGAGGTTGGGACCCACGATTGCGTCCAGCTTCAGTTGAGACGGAGTAGATCCCGCAGTTTCTATCGTCTGACCCATGGCGGCTTGAAGGGGAGATTGCGTCCCCGGACCAGTGCGTGGACCCGCTGTGGCTGTCTTGGAAGATGAAGGTCGATTTGGTTGTCCTGATTCCGACACCGAAGTGTGATGTATCGCAGAGTTGGATCTCGCCTGAAGCCCAGAAAGCGTGTATTTCGGTGCGCCTTGCATCTCTACACCGGTGTTTCCCCATATGTTCAGACACAGCTTGATCAGCTCTACACCGTCTAGCGCTGGGTTGAGACGCTTTGTCGCACTTCCTCGACGGGGTAAAGAGTCGATGAGTCGCATATAAGAGTTGAAGACGTCGACTTGTCGGATTGAATGGGATGACGCTGCGGGGCAGAAGTTCATCTGTAACCTACAGAATCTCTCGTCAGCTCCGGATTTGAACCATAAATTTTATGCTTTGATCACTGGGATCACCCGCTCACACGGATCGGGTCAGCCAAGGGTATGGATCACGATATACTCACCACATTGTGGCTCTGTCCGGTTCTCTGATATCCTCCCAATCCTTCGGCTTAAAAGTCCTCTTCAATCCCTCAAATACACCATCATCCAGCAACCGAATCTGACCGGGCCCTCGTCCCACGGATTTATCAGCAACCAAAGATCCTGTTGCTGTGCCGTTACCAGGACCAACGGATGGAGCTGCGTGTACATGGCTGGACGAGTTCGAGGTGGCGGGTATAGATGTAGACCGCGAGGGTGTGATGGACTCGCTTTGTACTGCCCCGTCGCGCCGTTTGATGAGCTTCTTCCGAGCTTCAAGCACATGAGATTTCTGCGGTCGAAGCAGATCGATGATATCCACATTAGCAGCTGCCTTGCAATGTAACCCGTGTTGTCACCGGCATGAATAGAGCTCACCATCTCGTCATATAGTCGAACCCATCTTTGTACATCCAGATCTGGTCTGGCGCAACGAGTACATACGTGGGACTGCATTTGTATGTGCAAACAAGCTCAGCAGGCGCCATCAATAGGGCGACAAGGTGCACTGCAGGGTATTTCTTTCTACTCACCGTTTGATGAACGACTTCTACATCAAAGACTGTCCACGGCCAAAGTCTCCCACACGAGATACACTGTCTCTCCTTGCCCTTCAAGCTTGAGTTAGGGATCACTCGATGGCCAGAAGAGTCGATAAGCGCGGCAGCCTGGTGTATAGCCGACAGGGGCAAGACAAAGCGACCATTCACCATGCTCATCGTGCCATCGAGATCGGACCCCGCTAAGGGATATAAGGTTTCTTGTAAGTTTGCGAGAAGAATAGGTGAGATATAGCAGGTACAAGTGAAACTTGAGATAGAGCTTGAGGAAACAACATCAAGTCTACTATTCTGAAATCACCAGTCTGAAATGGACGCGTGTCGGCGACCTCCGTTAAGTGGTGAGTGATAGCGAGCAGTAAGGGGTTAGTCACTCGGAGGCGTTACTCTCAGCGAGCAAGATCTGTGCTTTGATGCAATGCATGCGGCCTAAAGAGGTCTAAGATTATAAGTATATATATGTATATCCTGGAGGTATGGACCAAAGTAAAGTAATTGCAAGTATAGTAACTCCAAATGGCTATCGGTTTCTCAATCATGGCACAGTCGCTCTCCCTCCCGTGGCCGTGACAATCGCTCCCGTACCCAGAGGAGCTTCCAGATCCTGCACTTTTTCGCCTGTTTCATCCTCGCTGTCCCTGTCCGACCTGGCGGACTGTTCGGCGGCAGTGCCAAAGTTTGGCACACGTAATGTTCGAAGTAAGAGGATCAGGATCGGTATGGAGATGATCCAAATAGCAAAGAAGGCGGTCGTGACTTTGTAGCCGGCCTTGTAGTGAGGGGCTTGCGAGGCAGGGAAGATCACTGTAGTTTGGGAGTCGTTAGAAATTGTATATACTGGACCAGAACCACAAGAGTTTCAAGTGGTCATTAGAGACACTCACAATTTGGGGCCCAAGCGTTGATGGCGTAGGCGCCCGTGTTCAGGAAACCAACAACGATCGCTCTGGCCTCACCCGAAGATGACATGATTTCATTGACCCAGGCCAACATGATGGCTCCGATGGGCGTCGCTGTGAAGTTGAGGAAGAAACCGGCAAACTTGGCGCTGTTGCCTGCGGGCCAAGTAGAAAGCTGATATATCCGGAGAGTATGTCATCAGCATGGTTGATTGATAGCTCCTCGAGGATGGGATTCGAAAACTTACAATGATGTTTCCGATGAGAGGAGGGAATCCACCAATAAAACAAATTGGCCATCTGATCCGTAAAGCGTCACTTGTCCAAGCGTAGACAAGGGACATAAGAATGGATAGCCCGTAACCACCCTGCGCGCAGAGATTAAGCGGCGGCATGAGCACTTAGTTCATCTAGAGAATTGAGCGATTAAAATCGACTCACAGTGGGAATAACGTTGACGGGTGTCGCGCCCTTGTATTCAGGAGTCGACTTGAGCCAGAGGTTCATGTAGGCATAAGATCCCAAACCGACAACGAAGCAGGTGTACGGTACGAAGAAAGCCCACTGCGAGAGCAAGGCAGAGATATATCTTGTCAGCTTAGTCGGCGAAGGCTTCTAGACAAAGGTTTGCGCTTACAGGAAGCCAAGAGGTCATAGTTTTCTTGAAGACAGGCCAGGTGAAGCCTTTTGTAGGTGCTCGCTTGAACTTTTCCATACGGGCTACTGCGAACTTGACGTGCTCATCACTGAGGTAGAACCTCGAACGAGGGTTTGGTTTGTTAGGTGTATCCGGAATGAGGAAGTAGCCCTGTCCGCCAGAAGAGAGCCACGACCCAAGAACATTGCACTTGGCATCAGCACAAGCACAGAGAACTTGATGGCACCCAAGATCACACTTACGGCAATAGCGATGGGCATGCAGATGACTCCGTCCATCAGGAAAAGATATTGCCACCCAGCAAGACCGCCTACACCATCCAGACCCTTATGTACCGCGGCTTGCAGATATCCGCTGAACATTGTACCAATCGAAGAAGTGGCTTGGAACATGACGACTACGGTGACAAATGATAGGCATCCGATCAGCATTAGACGATTCTGACGTATGGGTGAAGCTCACCTCGCTTGCCAAGCTCTGCGGGGCCATACCATGATCCGAGTACCCACAGCATACCAGGATATGCGCTCGCCTCGAGAAGCCCGATCACGAATCGGAGCCCATATAGGGTATGAACATTCTTTGCAGCAGCGCAAGCCATCACTAAGGCTGTCCATACGACTTCACCTGCAGGGCCCGATATCAGATTAGCATGGCCAAGGGAACGGTATTTGGCGTGGTAATGGGCGGGAACAACGTACAGGTAGGAAGCCAGATAGACGGCGAGATCCTAACGGTCGCCAAGGTGCCTGGGAATTGACTGTGAGAAGGTGACATGTCAGTGTCATGCCAGTAAGGTATCAAGACTGAAGTCTCAACAAGACCGCATCAAAGTGGATCAAGAGGGAAACGCACCCAATCACATAGCCTGCCGGCAAAAACATCGGTTAGCGGATGGCCATTTTGTCAGATATGATGGTCCAATGTCCTGTTTCGGACTCACCAACTGTGAACATGGTAAGCAGAGTATTATACTCATTTCCCTTAAACTCCAACCCTTCTTTCATGCCAGAGACATAGGCGTTGGCGACATTAGCTTGCGATAAGTACCTGTTCATATGCGGGATCAGCAGCCTGCCATGTGGAACGCTGCATATGAGAGGGGTGTGACTCACTTGACAAAGTAGCCCAGCATCGCAATGCTCATCAGACCCATATCCAGTCTTCTGACGAAAGCCCTCTCTACCGGATCCTCGATATCGTCCCAAATGAACCTTCTAATCTTGCCCCATGCTGATCGTTTGGGTCGAGACTCTTCTTGAGTAGCTGACATGGCTGACTGGTCGTGGAAACTCATGGCGAAGATCCGCGGATAGCGAGTTTGCGAGCGAGATTGGTGTAATACGCGGGTCACAAGTCAAACAGAACGTGAGCAGGCAGAGAAAATGTCGACAAAAACGATAGTGACTTTAATCGCTCCAGGTTATCCAAAAGTCATCTCCACTCGATCGCGTCGGATGGGAAGACCGTTTAATCAGCATGACTGAATTTTGAAAGATATTATTGTTGATAACGCCATTGATCACTGGAATTGGCAACGTGAGCTACGTGCAGTGACGTCGAGTCTAACGGCTTCGGGATCCGTACAGCCAGTTTATGCGAAGTTTTTTACCATTATTTTCGGGGGGACAGGCGAATCAAGACGCCAGTAATCGTGTGCGACGATCTGCAATCCTGCGCATGCTGCATCGGGCAAATCTTTTTCGGAGTTGTGGATTTTATGCCAGCCTTGGCTCCATCCTACGATGACCAGAATCGGTAACATTTGTTTGTCTCAGGGGATGTCGCCTAAAAGCCGAACGTGTTTTTTGGTCTTTTTTTTTGTCGTACCTTTGCAGATTGGCCACTTGCCCTCGCGTTTCTCAGCGACACATTGATTTGCATTTGAAAAGCCATCCCGAGTGTTCCCGTGTCTATCAGCCATTGAGCACGCAATCTCCCTTCGTTAGATATCCGGGTTTATCAATCATTCGGTCGGTCATGCGCGAAATGTACAACGCGCTCGAGAGACTATGAGCGAGGAATTGGTAGAAAGGGCGACGAAATTTCTCAGCAGGGCCACAGCCGGGGAGCTTTGCGATCAAGAGCGATCACTCTGATAACGACGACCTTCATTGTTAGTGTTTTCAACATCACCCCAAAGACATTGATCATCGAAGACAAGGTAGAAAGACGAGCAACAATGGCCATAGCACCAATTGACCCACCAAGTAATGAGGGTGTACGAGTCGCGATTGACCGAGGAGGCAGTGAGTGATTACGGACAAGCAAGTCTGGCTCAATGTTGGGCTGATCGTATTTCGTAGCCTTCTGTGATGTCTGGGCTTTCATCCCTTCGCATCTTTACTCGCCCCCTGTGCCTTTGGAACTGCTTGGAAATGCCGATATCATCCCAGGAGGCCAGACGGATAACGGTGTTCAGGTAACATTCAAACTGTTGAGTGTGGACCCGGCCAATTACGACGATGCACCGAGTGAAGGTATTAGACGGTTGCTGCAGATTGTGAAGAAGGTGGAGATACCGCGAGGAGAAGTGTATGATACTTCGCTGATTGGTGAGTGACTGCGTCGCGTTGACGGACATAACGACTAATCAGATTATCACCATATGTAGAGTCCGTAAGAATGGGTGAGTGATTGCGAATCCATCAGCAACCTTATAACGCGAAGCTTACGAATCGATGTTCACAGGGACCACCGTGGCCACTAATGCTCTGCTGGAGAAGAAGGGAGAGCCTTTTGGACTAGTCTTGACTCAGGGATTCAAGGACATGATTGAAATCGGCGACCAGACGAGACCGGATCTTTTCGATCTATCGATATCAGGCAAGGTCAAGATGCTTTACAAGCCGGAGGATGTGGTACAAGCGCAAGAGCGAGTGACACTTGAAGGATGGTCGCTGAATCAGAGTGCACCCAGCGCTGAAGAGCTGGTCGAACTGGCACAAAAGGCAGGGGACCAATCAGTTGTCATGGGTGTCAGCGGAGAAGCAGTCCGGATATTGAAGCCTCTTGGTGAGCTCGGTCGCTCCATGGGTGCAGAGTATATTCCTGACCAGCGACTATGTAGACACACAGCAGATCAAAAGAGATCTGCAAGTGCTGTACGATCGAGGTCTGCGGGCCGTTGCAATTTGCCTCCTCCATTCTTACACATATCCCCACCACGAGCGTCAAGTCGGCGACATCGCTCGAAAGATAGGTTTCACGCAGGTCTCTCTGTCATCCAGCCTATCGCCGGCTATCAAGGTTTTGCCACGGGGCAACTCAGCCGTTATCGACGCGTATCTCTCACCGATACTGAAGGCATACGTGGATGGTTTCAACAGTCACTTCGCGGGGAAAAGAGCCGGAAAGAGAAGCGAGTTCATGAAGAGTGACGGAGGGCTCGTCTCTTCCGACAAGTAAGTCGCCCTGGATATGATGCACTTGTTCACCGCGTCACCCAGACAGGCGAGCTGATCGTTGTACAGGTTCTCTGGTCTTCGAGCTGTATTATCTGGACCAGCAGGCGGCTTTGTCGGTTCGGCTCTTACCGCTTTCAGCCCGACTCGTGGCCGGCCTGTCGTAGGCTTCGATATGGGTGGGACGTCGACCGATGTATCGAGATTTTCCGGCGATTTCGAGCTCACTTTCGAAAGTGTGGTAGCCGGTGTGCCGATCGCCTGTCCCCAGCTGTCTATCGAGACTGTTGCCGCTGGCGGAGGGTCCAAGTTAACGTACAAGAACGGCATGTTTGTCGTTGGCCCAGAGAGTGTCGGCGCCCAGTGAGTAAATGGACTCGTCGACTGGTCGACCTCGCAGAGGCTGATCAACTCAACCTTAGTCCTGGTCCTGCCTGTTACCGAAAGGGAGGGGATCTTGCCATTACCGACGCAAACCTTATCCTTGGTCGACTGATTCCCTCTCAATTCCCTCGGATTTTTGGTCCCAATGCCGACGAGCCTCTTGACCTGGAAGCGTCCAAACACAAGTTCGAAATTCTGACCAGGACAATCAACGCATCAAGACCTGACAAGGCTCCCTATACTGTTCAAGAGGTTGCCGCCGGATTCATCAAGGTGGCCAATGAGGGTATGAGTAGGCCGATGCGGCAAATCACGGAGCAAAGAGGATTCGCCATGTCATCCCATGACCTGTGCTGTTTCGGAGGGTGAGTCGGCTGTATGATCCTAAGCAAGCCGTTGTCTGACGTGTCCACTACGGTAGCGCGGGAGGGCAACATGCTTGTGCCATTGCCGCAGGGTTGGGCATCAAAACTGTCGTCGTTCCCCGATTTTCATCAATTCTCTCGGCATATGGTATTGCATGTGCTTCATTGTCCGCAGAGGCTGCTATGCCTCTGTCTGCTGAAGTGATCGACAATTTTGAATCCTCCAAGACTTACACGGAAGCGTCGAACCGAATTGCCGGCCTCAAGGAGGACGTGGCGCAACAACTGTACGAGCAGGGTGTCGACCGAAAAGAGGTGGAGTTCACTGTCACCATCGCTGTGCAGTATGACGGAGGAGATACCGTGCTTCAGATCCCTTTCAAATCGTCCCTCAAGGCCGACTTCATCGAGGCGCACTTGCGAGAGACTTCGTTCTCGTCAAATCGTAAAGTTCTCATGTCAAATATCCGAGTTCGAGGCGTTGGAAAGACCTTTAACGTTACTCCTTCTGACTACGCCGCTGGTCTGGAACAGGCAGAAGCTGTTTCCATCCCTCAAACAATGAAGCCCTCTACCTTCAATGCCGCCTACTTCGACACCCCCGCCGGAGTCAGAGAGTTCAAGACCCCAGTATACATCCTCAATCGAGTGCCCATGGGAAGTCATATCAACGGCCCCGCCATCATCGTCGATTCCACTCAAACGATCGTCGTCGAGCCCTCCGCTCGTGCCGTGGTTCTCAAGGAACACGTCATCATCCGGCTGCAGGAAATCAAGGCCACCCAATTAGAGTCGCCATCGGAACTTTCCACCGATCCGATCATGCTCGCTGTTATGGCGAACCGATTCATGTCCATCGCTGAGCAGATGGGTCATACTCTACAGAGGACATCAGTCTCGGTTTCTATCAAGGAGCGACTCGACTTCTCTTGCTCCATTCACGGAACGGACGGTGCTCTAGTCGCCAATGCGCCTCATATCCCTGTTCACCTCGGCTCGATGCAGTATGCTGTACAAGCTCAGCACAATCACTGGCTTGGTAGACTGCGACCCGGTGATGTGCTGCTTACAAATCATCCTCAATGGGGTGGAACCCATCTCCCCGATCTCACTACGGTCACACCTATCTTTGAGAATGGCGATGACTCTAAGGTGCTCTTCTACGTGGCGAGCCGAGGTCACCATAGTGATATGTAGGTACCGACCAGGGCCCTTCCAGACCGAAAGTGTAGCTGACCCACTGTGTACATGCTATAGTGGAGGAACCGCGGTTACGTCGATGAACCCCATCGCCAAGGAGCTTTGGGAGGAAGGCGTCGTCATCGAGTCCTTCAAGCTTGTCTCCCAAGGCCAATTCAACGAAGCTGGTGTCCGTGAGCTTTTCGCCAAGGTCGCCGAGAGACCAGGGTGTAGTGCGACCAGGCGTATCGACCATAACATCACCGATCTCCAAGCTGCCATCTCAGCCAATGTTAGAGGTATCCGATTAGTACACCAGCTTTTCGAAGAATTTGGGACCAAGACTGTTCTCTTTTACATGAAGGAGATTCAGGTGGTTGCCCGAGAAACGATCAGGGAGTTTTTGAGGGCTACTTACGACAAATTCGATGGCCAACCGCTCAGAGCTAGCGATTACGTGAGTCAGGCTGTCTCCCTAGGTCGACTGTCTTACGGCTGATAGCTTCGCATCCTAGATGGACGACGGTACCGAGATCAAGCTCGAAGTAAGAATCAATCGGGAAGAGGGAACAGCCGAGTTTGATTGGAATGGGACGGGGCCTCAAGGTGAGAGGAAACCCTTGATGGTGTCCTGTATCGAGTCTGGTACGGTGCTGATCTATTATCAGTCATGGGTAATTGCAACATGCCTGTGGCCTTGACTTACGCTGCCATTATATACTGCTTGCGGACCATGATCAGTCGTGAGTCGCTTCTCATACTCCTATACAAACAGGAACACCAACGCTGATATCTATCATTCGATAGCCGAGATCCCTATGCCCCTAAATCAAGGCGTTCTCGACCCGGTCACTAATATCGTGCCGCAGGGATCGTACATAAATCCCACTGGGGTGGTTGCTATCTCCGGATCTACCCTTGCTTCGCAACGGTTGGTCGACGTGATTCTCCAAGCCTTCAAGGCTGCGGCGTGTTCTCAGGGATGTGCCTCTAGTACTGGATTTGGTGAGTCTGTATTTGGGGTACCCTTTGCCTAAGCTAAGCTGATGATGCGCGCCTAGGTTCCGGCGGCAAGGACGCCAGCGGTAAAGTTACACCCGGGTTCTCGTATGGCGAATCACTGGGTGGTGGAAGTGGCGCCGGCCCGTCATGGCACGGGTCCAGCTGCGTACATGTTGTGAGTTATCTCGGCTCATCATGTCCCAAGCAGATGTCTGACCTATATCCACTTCAGCACTGTACCAACACCAAACTCACCGACACCGAGATCTTCGAACAACGATGTCCCATGCTCCTACTGGAATCCGCTATCCGTCGCGGATCCGGTGGTCGTGGCAGATATAACGGGGGGGACGGAATGTCCAAGCTATTCGAAGCACGGATGCCTCTCAATTTCTCCATAGTATCGCAGCGGCGAGTATTTCACCCAAGAGGTCTGGAAGGAGGTCAAGATGGAGCCAGAGGCAAAAACACGGTATATAGGAGGAACGACAGTCTTGGCATAGAAGGAAAGGGATACACCGAGATCGGTGCGGGTAGTAACGGAATCGCGAAGCTTGGATCAGGTGACCGAGTGAGAATCGAAACGCCAGGAGGCGGAGGATGGGGTACACCAGCCACTCCCTAGTTCCCTCGGGTAAGGGTTTCCAGTTGGATGACAATGCATATAATATGTACCCTTTGAAATCGGGTGGTACAACCGTTTGATTCCCTGACGTATCAATTTCGTGGAAAGTGAATTCTTATTACTATCCAGTCCTGTTACAACATCGTATGTCGAGCTTGAATCAGTATTGAGTGTTATGCTGTAAGGAGGGCTCCTGAGCGGAGGCCATAAAGCTTATATCAGAAGCACCATGCACGCGGAACACGTCCGCGAGCCATTCGTCGAGGGTGGCCGGATCGAAGCGCATGCCACTCGAAGAACTCGGTCTGGTCGTGTCCATGTTCATAAGGGTATTTGCCGCTTCCAGGGTTGGTTCTGGCGCGGCCGGCATCCCCACCGGTATGGCTGGTTGATAGCCGAATGATGAGGGATTGCGTGCATCGTAAACACCAAACTGATGGGATGTAGGAATGTCTTTCGATGTTGTCGTAAGTTGATGTTCGACATCGTCGTTGGCTATGTCCAGGGCCGCCTTGTAGAATATGTTGACAATGTCTGCGATTTTCGCTCGAGCGGCGATAGGTCGTGACTGCCTGTGGCCGAGTGCCCAGGCATTCATGACGTCTTTGGCGACTGATAGGGATCGCAAGGACTCGACATCACGTTCGGCAGCATAGTGATAATACCTGGGCTAACATCAGCATCGCCCGGTATGCACCCTGTGCCACGTCCCACTCACTGCGCCAAAGCGGAATATGTTATAGCATATTTGACCAAGAGCCAACAGTCGAGCAGTACAGCGCCGTGCCGTTCCATCCACAATATTGCCGTCCTAGCTCTCCGTACGGCGGTCAGCCATCGCGCCGGCGTGGGCCGGAAGCTAATATGCGCGGGGAGTTTCCGGTTCATTTTAACGAAAGAACGGAAAAAGATGACCTGAACAGATATCCCAGCGATGATCAGCAAAAGCACTTCACATGCCAGTCACCCTGGAAGTTAACTGACCTCAGTGCAGGAGATGGTCAGGTTGAGAAGTCCCGCTTGCAACGACGATGGGTCGCGTAAGAATGCTGAAGTGTTGTCAATGATTGCGATCCTAGTATCTATAGCCTCCAATAGAGACTCCAGATTCTGGTCGGTACATCTTTCCAAGCCTCGCGGCCGATATATCGTTTGCACTGCATGTCGTCAGTATCACTAGCACCGCATGGGCAACTCAGAACTCACTGATATTACCCAACAAGCAGCTGACCTGCACAAGAACGGTTTAGCGATGAAGCTGGATCATGCTTGACTTCCACTCGACTCACGTGATACAACTCGCATTGGAACACATGGGACAGATCCGGCGTTTGTAACAGGTCTGAATTCGCTAGTGGGTCTTCGCAGTCCAGGAGGTTGATCGTGAGAGGTTGTCCATATGCTCCGCCATACCTACCAAAGTCAGCATAATTCCTCATTCTCATCTCCACTCACCATCTATCGGTGACGATACAACCCAGCCATGCTCTTACCCGGTCCGCATACATGTCTGGCAGCCAGTGACGCGAATCCAACCGATGCAAACCGATATCTTGGGCCTGCCTGATGGCTGATCCGATCCGAAGCCAGCAATTGGATCCCCCTTCCATGTTGGTGTCTCCATGAAGCTCGTGAGACATGCCCGAAATGAGCATGGCTTGTATCTGAGGAAGGGTGGAGCCACCTCCGACTTGCTCGCCCAATTGCACTTTCAACTGCTGTCTGACGTTGGCGTATACCTCAGGCGGAACTTCCCGATAAAGGGCGGCAACAGCGACAATTGATGCCAGTATCAAGGGTGACGACTTGATAGCTTCCGACACTCGATGAGGGGGTATAACCGGATTGACAGGGGCTATCTGGTTGGTGTAAAACTGCACGACTGTGTGATGTTCAGCGTCATCGGGATGCCAAGCTCAAGGCCTCTATGACGACAGCCTGGAGTACGCTTACGTTTCGCTATTACATCTTCTCTGAGATGCTGATCTGCCAGTTCACCTTCCCGCATTGGCTCATCGGGGTTTCCGCCAAATACCCAGTCATCTGTCACGCGAAATAGTCCGTATCTGCGATCGTGTTTGGCGACAGCGGCCGAGTTTGCGGGGAGATCGACGAGCAAGTTGACAGAAGCGGTGGGCCCTATTCTCAATCAGCTCAGTATATTTCATCGATGTACATACCTTGATGCCTAGGTTCTAAACCAGTAGTCTTGAAGCTTGGAGATTCAATCGAGTCTCTCCGAGGAGGATCGGCGGTAGAGAGGGGCATGACATCATGCGATTGGGGCTCTGTTGAAAGTCGACGTGGATGTTCCGCTGACTGAGAGCTTCGTTCCCGAACAATCCCTGCTTTCACTCTCGTTGAAGCCGACGCTTCTTCTGCTTTCCAGCTCGGCGACAACCTAGCTATCAATTGTAGCGGGTCACCTACAGCGGATGGCCGAGCCTTGCGTACGGCCCCTTGATCCGTGGAGGCGATATAGACACCACGCTTTGCTACCTCCTCTGCTACCCATTGTTTCTGCTCTTCCGTGGTAGCGAGATCTACCAGAGTTCGCAATCGCCGCTTGTCCTAGGGGAAGGGATGAGCGTTGACTCGTAATTGCCGACTTGAATTTGCATAGCGCTCACTATTTTAGCAGGTTGAGTGGCCTCACATGTTGATCCAGACTGTCCTCCAAAGTCAGCGTTGTTGCTCAAACTGTGCTCTTGACTCACCTTTTGACACGCCCTACACGTCTTCTGATCGTCTTCGGTAAATTCGCAGCTGAGATTCGGGTGAGCGGACTGACCTGCGATTAACCTGGGTATCCACTGAACGTACCGCAATTTCCTCGACCTACAGGCGTCACATGCCCGCTGAGCTTTCCTACGTTTGCGCGCAGGCGAGCCTTCCATCTGCTCTGGCATCGGTAAGATTGACTCTACAATGGCATAATTTGGGGAAGTGAAGACCGGTGTCACTTGTTGTTGAGGTTGCGATTTCGGGAGTACAGAGGGAGAGATATACTCCCGATTAAGAACGTGACTCTCGGACGCGCGCCAAAAAAAATTGCCAATTTCCGGAAGGGATGGCGTTATCTCAAGGTGACTGACGCCTTTTTTGAGCTGCTATTCCATGGCTCATCAACGCGATGACATGCATGTCCGCGTCTCTCATGGTCTCACCGAATGGGCCGCACCCATGGACGGTCGCATAGTGACTAAGGCATTATGAGGATCCTCAGCACGAATTTCAGCACGAATATATCATCACCCTTCAAGACTCGAATAGTTATGATCGCAGACGTGGGGAAGTCCGCCTCGATCGTCCCTTATAATCCGCAGAACAGCAGCGCGCAAGCCGGACCGTCTTCACAAACTTCTTCTTTGAGTAAGTGAGCATTGCCAAAGCTCTTGGCAATGAGGCATTGCTCAACCCATCCCGAGAAGCAATGGCGTTATCACTAGCAACGATGATAAGCTCCCGAGAGCTCCCGTGCGACGACTTTCGCGTTATCGCGTGATTCTACGTCGATCCCCGCGCTGCACTTACAGGTCGTAGCCTCTCCGAAGCTTGATGGTGCCATACCTTTCAAGTCATCATTAAAACAACAGACATCGCACCGAGAAGGGCTGTGGCAGCGAACAGATATATATATATATATATGTATTGATCCCTCAAAAGAGTCAAGTGACTTTCGCGACCGCAATCAATCGTCACGCACCGCAAGATCGTGCTTCATCGCAACTATGTCATATACAGACCCCGAGCTTCCCCCTCCGACTGTCCTGCCGAATCTGAATGAGGAGAAATATTTTGTCGGCCCTTCGAAAAAAGGCCCATGGCAGAAATTTGTCTCCTTCATTTGGGATTCGTGAGTCTCGCGAATGTAACAAAGAAATCTGGCTAATCCCTCATATAGTGACTACTATGAAAAGTCCGATGCGGATCGACGGCTCGTGTTCAAGCTCGACTGCTACATGTTGACAGCTCTCACCATCGGATGGTGGCTAAAGAACCTGGACCAAAATAATGTAAGGGGTTACTTGGTCACGGTAAAGTGATACCGGTTGTGGCGGGCTAATAAGTTTGATAGCTGGCGAACGCTTATGTGTCAGGCATGAAAGAAGATCTCAACATTCAAGCGAACCAGTACACGTACATGGGAACAATTTACAATGCCGTCGTCGCTGCCATGCAGATCCCTTCAAGCTTCATCATCATGAAAGTCCGACCGTCATGGTTCTTGGCTGCTTGCGAGATTGGGTGGGGAATCTTCACTTTCGCGCAAGCGGGCGCGAACAGTTACCAGGCCATGTGAGTCGTCTAACCTTTTCGATGAGACACGCAACGCCTGTTGACCTAGCAGCCTATAGGTACGGCTTCCGATTCTGCATTGCGTTTTTCGAAAGTTTCTATTACCCTTGCGCCTTTTTCATCCTTGGCTCATGGTATACTCGACCTGAATTGGCGAAGAGAATCGCTCTCTGGTTTGTAGCGGGCCCCGCTGGTTCGGCATTCTCTGGTTATTTACAGGCCGCTATCTACAAGAATCTGGACGGGGTCAATGGTATCGCGGGATGGCGTTATTTGTACATCGTCTGTGGAGCGATGGTGAGCTCAGCTATTGTTCGAGATCAGAGAATTCAAATTAACTTCATTTTGGCACAGACCGTACCGTGCGGACTTGTTTTGCTGTTCTTGATACCCGATTTCCCCGAGAACACCAACATTTGGTATTTGAACGAAGATGAGAAAGCTCTTGCCAAAGCACGAGTAGCCCGAAATGGTGAGTCAACCTATCAATTTACATGGGCTGACTTCGTCTCAGGTGTCCAAGCGATGAAGGGTGATATCAATGGCAAAGTGATCCTCTCCGCTTTCCGGGATTGGAAGTTCTGGGTCATGGTTCCCTTTTACTGCCTGTTCGGTTTTGCGGTACAAAACGGCACTCAATTCGGTATCTACCTGAAGGCGAACAAGTACAGCGTCTCTATGCGGAACGTCTTGCCTTCAACAATGTACATTATCCAAATCCCTTGCCTCATCATCTACGCGTACATTTCCGATCGTGTCACTAGAGTCAGCCGAGGCGTAATCATTCTTGTACCTCTGCTTTGGGGTTTGTTCCCAACCGCTGTCCTGGCGTTCTGGGGACATTCGAACTCGCTTAGAGTCTTCGCATTCATGGTCAACGGTTCAATCTACATTACCCCCGTGTTCTACGCCTGGGTCGCAGAAATGTGTGGCAAGCAGACTGAACTTCGAGCCTTCGTCACTGGTTCGACATCATGTCTGTTCTATGCGTGAGTTGATCTGATCTTTCAGTCAGGGTATGAAGCCATGATCGCTAAAACACCTTTATGCAGTTTCAACGCCTGGCTGCCCGCTATCGTCTTCCTGCAGACAGACGGTCCCCGGTTCAAGAAAGGTTTCAGGACGACATTCTCTTGTCTTATCGCTAGTATCATTCTCACGGTGGTCATGATCTTCCTACATCGACGAGATCAACAAAAAGCTGCCAAAATAGATCAGGTGGATCAGGAGCAGCCGGTACCCACCCTGCGTTCCGACAGCGTCACAGACGAGGAAGTTGAGACCAAGGCATGAGAAGACGGCTGCATTTCAACACCACTACCAATGAAACTCCTTCGTTCCAACTTCTCTATAATCGCTTTGTCGTATGGTTATGCATTGATTATGACTTCCAGGAATTGATGAACTTGAATGCGGTTGAGTTTGTGATTATCCTATCCGTCTGTGACATCTGTGGTGTAAATACCCCCGTCATATAGTGATTCTCTGGATGAGCTGTCTACGGTATGACATAGGGAGATCAAACTAAGCTTGTCCCACATGACTGTGACGTGATTTGTCATTGGGCGCTTTCAATGGATTCTACCTGTTGACTTTTGACGAATGTGCGTATTGCTTGAATGACCTCCGCGTTCTTCTCATGATGAACAGAGTGGTTTGCGTTCGGCACGACAAGCAGTTGCGAATTTGTGATACCACGTTGTATTATCTCCGATTGGCCTTTGAGCGTCATCAGCACGGTCACGCATCCACGATTATACACTCAAATCAGACATACTAGGCGGACAGATCCAGTCTTTCTCTCCTACAATGATCAGCGTAGGAGCAACAATGTCTCTCAGCCGATCTCGATAGTCGAAATACTTTTCCTCTTCGGAGTACAGCGCATCTTCGAATGCCGTCAGCATAACATCTGCAAGGTAAAGAGAGAAGCCCACTATGCGAATCCGCGCGATAAATAGTGCTTCGACATGATTCTAAACCTTGGTCGGGATTGTAATCCCCTTCTGAGTACAGTGGTCCAATCGCAAACATGACCAAAGCCATCTCGGTGTCGTCCTTGAATGAGCTGAAGACTTTCTTTAGCATTTCGACAGAGGCCATAGGTGCACGACTGAGTCGCTGTTTGATGATTACCAAAGCCTCAGCTTCGTCTGCGAGAAGTGCGAGTTAGTCCTTCTCGTTCACTGGGCCCACGACCTGGTGCTCACGCTCGTGTGAGGGTGCTGTTCCCCTTAGGATCAAGTGAGCGACCTTGTCCGGATAAGTGATGGCATATTGTTGTGCAATATAACCACCAAAGGACCCTCCACAGATGACCGCTTGATCGTCTCCCACGAAATGTTTTCTCAGGGCGTCTACATCGTCCACGATCTGAGCGAAGGTGTAAGGCGGAGTTGGGCTGGATAGACCGTGCCCTCGGAAATCGAAAGAGAGAACCCGGAACTGATCTGACAATGACTGATACGCTCGAAAGTCCGAGCCGTGCGAGCCTATATACATACAGTGAGTTATTTGAAGTCGGTGTTGATTCTGCTCTCCTTTTCTCACTCACCAAAACCTCGTCCTCCGTGCAAAGTAATGAACAGGGGGGCATCGGTCTTCCCCACGATTCGAAACGCCAGTCTCGCCCCGTTTATTTCTACATATTGCAGTGGTGTTTGCGTTGGTGACGTTTCCATGATGCTTTGAGCTTCTGTTGCATCACCTTTACAATTCGTCGGGTTTCTACGTCGATTGCTTATATAGTCCAACGCTCTTCTGCTCTGAGCACGTCTATGGATGCCTGTCTTCGGATATAACCATACCCTGGACCCTGGATGTCGTGATTTTATCCATCCCGAGAAGACTGGGAGGTAAGCGCGTTTTCAGTCCAGTAAGAGGAGTTTTCTACTTTGCTGTCAGGCTGGATGATTCCACGGCCACGGATAGCTGGATTTTCGGATAGTAAGCGGTACATCGCAGCAGTCATCCGATCGCCAGCGGGACGTGCAGCTTCACTTTCGAACTGCGTTTGATGTTGGAGGCCTGTCAGATTGAAGAGGTCCACCATATTGTCGCGCCCAGCCTCCGACCCTACACACCAAAAAGAGACGCCTCAGTCGATGCTTTTCCCGCACAACACATGGCCGAGATCTGTCTGATGGACCTAGCCGAAGAATGGACCCGTTGGTGGATCGTATTGGGTTCATGCTCGTTGACAATCTACCAGCGACTGACCGACTCAATCGACTCGCGCTTCTCACCTTTGCACCGTTCCGACACGAACGCCGTTGCTGATTTCTCGATGTCACGTGCTTGTCGGACCGATCCCGATGTATTGTCCGAATAGGCCTGCGTCAGAAACCAGGTCTCGGATTCTTGTAATTAGGCACACGGGCAACCCCAAACGTGGCTGTCGGCAAGTCGGCATTACCCGGTGGTGTGCGAGTACGGACACAAAACAAAGAGAACAATCCTCGTGCCTTGGATGATAGATTTTTTACGGAAGCGGCGATGTTAAGCATGTATTCCCTGGCGGTCTCATGTGTCATGTGCCAGTGCTAATGTTCGGATCACTGACGGAGATCTCATGGTGACTAATTTGCTGCAGAACGCTCTCAAACCAGAGGTCACCGAGTCCCTGCACATGCGAACGCATTGACTCCCGCCGTTGCATCACCGTACCGAAGTTGTGAATACCAATGCCAAGGGAATGAAATACCAACTTGGTATCCGGATATACCGATGATCTACCGATTCTTCTACGAAGCCATCTCTAAAAGTGGATACGATGTCGCTCACTCCTCTTCAGCGGGATAAGGATATAAAGCTCTTGTTCACTTCTATGCTTATCAACCGCTTCCCTTGTTGAACTTGACTCGAAAGACCACTCGAAAGACAGTTCACAACCATACCAACGCGATGGGCTTCAAAGTTATCGAAGACAGGCCGACGCCCCCAGCGGTGAGTCATTATTTCGTGACACAGATGACACAGGTCTGCAACTCTTTTGGCTGACAGCATACGGTGTAGGTGTACAACTGGAGGGTTTACCTGATGGGATGTTGTATCGGTGAGTGTGCACACCAGCTGGTCAATCGCAGCTGTCAGCGTCGAAGGCTTGCACGTTCATTACACTGAATCGTTCTAATCCATCTAGCATTCGGTGCTCTCACTTTCGGATACGATGCTGCATTCATTGGTACCACTATCACCAGGCCTGGCTTCACTCGAGCTTTCGGCATTGACAACATGACCGCCTCGGAGAAAACTTCGAACTCGGCCAACTTGACCAGTTCATTCACTGCAGCCTGCTTTTTCGGAGCCGTCTTCGCTTGGCCTAGTAAGTTTCGATCCTCCTTTCAAAATTGAATCTCTGCTAGGACGGACTGGCGAATCACTAATCTTGCAACTTGATTCAGTGATGGAAGCTTGGGGTCGAAGGCCAGCTCTCCAGGTTTCCGCCTTCATTTTCAACATTGGTGCTATAGTTATGACCGCAGCTTCAACTCAGCTATCGATGATCTGTGAGCTTTCGCGCCAAATGCAAAATCAAATTCGCTACTCTGGGCTGACTATTCCCTGCCCAGATGCTGGCCGTGTCCTTACTGGTCTCGGCGTCGGTATTATCACCGCTGTCGTCCCTTCATTCCTTGCGGAACTTTCTCCGCCCCCAATCCGAGGTGTACTTACGGGTCTTTTCGAGATTGCGTACCAGAGTGAGTCATCCTAAAACGATATTAAGCGTATCATCCGTACTGATGTGCCAGCACTTTATAGTCGGTAATCTAGTGGGCTTCTGGGTGAGTCCGTTGGATTATAATCGTTCTAATGTTGATTTCAGCTTATCCCCATCGGCTTCTGTTGCCTATCGTAGATCAATTACGGCGTAACGCACACCATCGATCTTCATGCTTCCAAGTCGTACAGAATTCCCATGGCCGTTCAACTCATACCCGGAGGACTATTCGCTATCGGTTGTATCTTTTTCAAGGAGTCTCCTATGCTGCTCATCAAGCGAGGGCGGCATGAAGAAGCCCTCAGGAATCTGGAATGGTTGAGGATGTTGCCCGCGGACCATCAATGTGAGTGAGGATCAACGAGCGCTCGTACATTTGTATACTGACAGTACCAACGATACAGACATTCAGGAGGAACTTGCCATGATCAACAACCGTATCGAAGAGGAGAACCGAGTCTCTGGTGGCGAAGGGAAAGGTGTCAAGGGATACTTTTTGGGGTGCCTGAAAGAGATGAAGGTTCCATCGATCCGACACCGATTCGTGCTGGTCCTCGGGATGATGTTCTTGCAAAACTTCTCAGGCGCTATCACTATCAGTAAATTCAGGTTCTTGACACTGGTCGTATTGACCACTGGTCAACATCTGCTGACGATCATCCCTACAGACTATTACTCCCCAGCGATTTTCAAGGCTATCGGCTTGTCGGACACTACCCTTTGGACCGGTATCTATGGGCTATTCAAAGCAGGCGGCTCGATCGTTTTCTTCATCTTCGGTATCGACCGATTCGGTCGAAGGAACCCCTGGATGGTGTCCGCTACCTGCTGTGGTCTATGTCTCATCTATCTTGGCACCTACATCAAAGTGGGTCATCCAGGAACGGCAACAGTCTTGTCTAAATCGACGAAGGATGGTGGTCACGCTGCGACTGCCATTATCATGCTGTAAGCGTTATCCGCTTCGTGTGTAAATACCACCTGGATCAAGCTCACTCACAAAGGTCACCCTTGACAGCTATGCCTTGTTCTGGTCATTTGGTGGTAATGGTCTTCCTTGGATCGTTTCTGCTGAAGTCTTCCCTGTTCGCCTGAGATCTCTGGCCGGAGCTTGGGCGGGGTGTGGACAATGGCTCGCCTCGGTAAGTAGACTAAGCAGGTGAGGTATGTCCCAGCCGGGCTGACCCATATCACCTGATAGTTCGCGGCCACTCAGGCTTTCCCCAAGATGCTACTGAAGATGGATTGGGGTGTTTTCATCTTCTTTGCGGGAGTGTGTGCAGCCACGGTGTAAGTTACGGTACTCACCTGTGACGTTCGTGCTTGAGCTGATGCCTTTGTATCCTCGCTTAGAATCTTCACGTTTGTGTGGATCCCCGATACTAAGGGAATCCCCATCGAGTGCATGGACGAGCTGTTCGGAGGACCTTCCCGACATGCCCAGTGGCGTCAGAAAAAGGTGTATCCGCCTGTTGGTGTGCCGCCCCTGCCTCTAGACGTGCACAGTGGTGGTCCCGAGACACCACACGACCAGAAGAAGGAGGCCGACGATTACCTGGAGCACGCTTCTGTTTGAGCGGGCTGACATGATCACATGTCGGGGTGAATTCAAGTCAGAGATGGCGCATTGAATCACGAGACTTATGGTGATGATAACACGCAGTTATAATCAGTCGACCTTGCGTGAGCCGTTGACAGATCTGTAGTATTGGGTGACTTAGTGAGACCAAGTTAAAACAGCGGCGACCGTACGGGGACAAGTCTTTTGTTGCAAAATGCACGCTCATGTATTCGCGTTCAGCTAGAGCACGTGGGCAGGTGGGGCGCAGCATGTGTGAGAAGCCGCTCCAAGTGAGGTGGAGGTCATGATTACTAGAACCTCAGGCTGAGAAAACTTAAGGTAGTTTCGAGGCAGAAGACGGTAAGAAGCTGATTCCGGCAAATCATCCAGGTTTTGTTGCGTCATTGCGGCATGCTAGCGATATGGGAGCAATTTTAGGCTTTTACTGGATACGTCTTCCTCTTCCTCCTCTAGCATCGCACGTACTAGGTATAAGATGCGTGATCACGATGCAGACATAGCCTGCTGCCCCGCGTCCTTTGCTACTAACTGAAACCCACTACAGATTATGCGCGAACAAGACGTTGAAAACAGCTTAGAATTGGGTAGCGAAAGAACCGCGGTTCGAAGAAACGGTGAGTGAGGGACGCACAGCATACTGCAGGTCGAAGTCCGGAAGCGCTCATGAACAGATAGGTCATCATTCGGACACGGATGCTCATCACTCGACCGACGAAAAGGGGAGGGAGATTGTCGACTGGGATGGACCCGATGATCCAGAAAATCCGTCAGTGCACTAGTCAAATGAGACAGGACTTTGGCTCATCTTGTACGCTGCGGCTCTGTGATAGCTTCAACTGGCCTAGGAGCTATAAATGGTTGATCACAATCACAACATGCTTCATGTGAGTAGTCTTTCGTAACGGACATGATATTTAGGAATGCCCCTCGACTAAGGCTGACTACAGTATGACCTTTTTCGCGTGTCCCTCAGCTCCATCTTGACGGGTTTACCTGCGGGAGCGTATAGTGCGGGCAATCAATACATGGAGCAAGACTTTGGGATCAGTCAGGATAATTTTCCCTGGTTGACATGGGCGACAGCTAGCTGGAATGTTGGTGAGCCCTCACAATGTCTGGTAAAAACCCTTCCGACCGATGGAAGACAACCGTGGTGGCTGACGGTACCGGGCGACTGTACCTCCTCACAGGCGCAGCCCTCTTCCCGCTTCTATTTGTGCCGTTGACGGAGAACTCAGGCCGTATGCCAGGTTACTTTGTAGGTCTCTTTTGCCCCAAGATGATCCGTACATACAGTATCTGACTGTGTTACAGATCGCATACATAATCTTCTTGATCTTCCTGGTACCGTCTGGCGTAGCTACCAATTTCGCGACCATGATAACAACGCGATTCTTTGGTGGTGGCGCCAGTTCTGTTGCCATCAATATCGTTGGTGGTACAATTGCAGATATTGTAAGTTGCTGTCTATCGACATGTATCTTGAGACATGGACTGATATCGATACAGTGGAAAGGGCCGGCTGAGCGAAGTGTACCGATGTCCATCTTTGGGATGACTTCAGTGGTTGGCATCGCTCTCGGTCCATTCATTGGAGGAGCTATCCAGACTAACGAATCGACCATTAATTGGCACTGGATCTACTGGATTCAACTCATCTTCGACGGCGCACTCTTGCCTGTCTTCTACTTTATTCTTAAAGAAACTCGGGGAGATGTCATCTTGGCTAGAAAAGCCAAGCGCATCCGAAAGGAGACTGGTCGACAGGTTTACGCAAAGGCGGAACTCGAAAGCGAGAAGGTGTCTACGATGGTTCTCATCTCCTTCAAAAGGCCAACAAAGATGCTGTTCACAGAATTTGTCGTCTTCTCATTTACCCTTTGGGTGTCGTTCGGTGGGTCCAAAGTCTCGCGTGTAGCTTGCTGTGGAAGGCGGCTTACGGACGGCTCATCAACCGAAAGCATGGGGTCTATTATTCCTCTTCCAATCAAGTATTCCTCAAACTTTCGGGGCAAAGTGAGTATGTCTTTTGACCTCAGATTATCGCTCGTGACTGACGGAGGGTCTGGCAGCTACGGGTTCAATACTTTCCAGGGAACGCTCGTACAGCTTGCACTTTCTGTTGGAGCCATAATCGGTACCATCATCAATCCGTTCCAGGACCGGCTGTATCTTCAATCAGCCAGGAAGAACAAGGAGGTTGAGGGTAAACCGGTACCTGAAGCGCGGCTTTATTTCTCGGTTCCCGGCAGTCTCCTCTTCGCAGGCTCCCTTTTCTGGTATGGGTGGAGCAGTTATCCGCATGTACACTGGATCGTGCCCACGCTCGCGATCGGATGCATTGGCCTGGGGATCTATGCAATCTGTAAGTGGACCTCTTGACCTCTTCCCCTGGTAAATAGGGGATATTTGCTAATTTCACGCAGACATGGCGACGGTGACATACCTGACCGATGCGTATGAGAAGTACGCCAGTTCCGCTCTATCCGCGGCATCATTGGGGAGAAATAGTTTCGGTACGTCTGCCGAGCGCCGTTTCTAAGCGCAAACCAGCGCTGAAGTAAACTCTGTCCCACAGGCGCCTTCCTTCCCTTGGCCAGTCAAAGCTTGTTCAACAATCTAGGGTTTCACTGGGCAGGCAGGTGAGTCATTATATGCACTTACTGTATCAACGATGCACAACGTTGACCTAAAGTGCAGTTTGCTCGGCTTCCTCGCTTTAATTCTGTCAGGAGTGCCTGTTCTCCTCTTCGTACGTAAACCTTGTTCACACCTTTCTGCGAAGAGGAACAGGATGCTGACGGTCAAGCAGTTTAAAGGGAAGTATCTGCGTTCTCGATCGCCCTTCATCGCTGAAGCGACGTTCGACAGTGGCGAGTCGAAAGAGAGACGCCAAACACATGGGATCGAAGGCAGTAAGCGTATGGGTGGTCCCGAAGGGCAGGCCAAACCGACCGCTCCCACGATCAAATAGTTTCATCCTCATAGGTACATCAGTCATCTTGTTCCGGCGGTTCAACGTGCGATAGTACCGGGGACGGTCCGCACCCCGCTTGACGCAATAATGGACGGGACCGCGGACTGAGTGCACTCAAAAGTCAAAACAACATCTGCATGCACAACGTCAGATCTGTCTTGAGGTTGGTACAGTCACCGATTTGCGTGTATTCATGGCCGTAAATAGACTGCTGGACTGCACACGGAACGAAAAACCACAATCTCGCTCTCCCACATGAATTTACTGTCACAATCTATTCTGTTGTGTCATAGACATATCTAAACACGCGCCCCCACTCCGCCCTGTTAGCAATCCTCTTCATTGCTTCTGGTAAACACAACAGGCGGAACGCCCTGGTCACCCGATAGACCGAAGACAACAAGCTTCTTGGAGTTCTCGATGAGCTGCGCCTTGAGAGGGCACCCATGCATGATTCTGCCATGGTTGACACCTCCATCGAAGGTAAGCTGGAAGCAGCCGGCGTACCAGCCTTGCCCCTCCTCTCCGAATTGCTCGCCCCGGACTGCCGTGACAAGGACTTTCGTCGATCCGTACAGTTTCTCGAATCCTCCTGGCATGGAGGTGAGGTCGGGACGAACCGAAACGTTGTTGGAATCGCTGAACTCCCATGTGGCAAAACCTGGGCACTTGAAGGTTCCGATCAGAGGCGGAAGGCAGTTGTCGCCCTCAATGGCACCGAAGTCCGCGGCGATCTTTCTCTGTTCTTTGATCGCCACGTCTCGTAACCTGTGTTATAACTGTCAGTCATCACTTCTTCTCCGCAGAAACTTACACTATTGGCGGGACTACCAAAATCACTTACTCTGACAGCCAGTCTTTGGGCTCAAACCCGGCGAAACGATCGAGAAGGGTCGCGCGGATACAGCTGGTGAAAGCTCTGCCGTTCTCATGCTCTCCGGCATTGACCATGACGCCAAACTTGACGTTGAGCTCAGGGCAGAAGAGGATTAAAGAGGAATGAGAGTTGGTATTCCCAGTGTGTTCGATTGTCTTGAGATGGTAGTAAGACGCCTGTGCCTTGTAAAGACCGTACGAGGGAGTGGTTGGGGGGTGGATGGGGTATGGGACGCCTTCGGTGACAGCAGGGGAGGAAGCAGTGACGAATAGAGGGAAGTTGGGGATCGCCTAAAGCCATTTGAGCTATGTGGTCGAAGTCAATCTATCATCTTCCTCAACAGTAAACAAAAGCTATAGCGTTGCACGTGCGTACCAGGTCTCGGCCAACGGTCAAAACCCCCCCGGCTGCTTCAACGCCGGGACACTTCGAAAAGGTGAACTCGAGATTCATCATTTCCTTCTCCTGTCCATCAGCTCTGATCACTCGGAAATGTCCCATGGAGAGCTTGTCATCAGGCTTGAAAGAGGTGAACTTCATGCCGACGGGCTTGAAGATCTCCTCGATCACGTATTCCGCATAGCTTCGATTAGAGAGATGCTCGATGATTTGTATCAGGATGGCGGACGCAATGTTGCAGTACTGGTACTTGGTCCTGAAAGCAGTGGTCGGCGCAAGACAATGGAGTCTCTCCGCCTGAGATTATGATATCAGCATACATACACTACTCACAGCACACTCTCTGTGCCGAAATCTCGCTTTACCAAAAGCCCGATACTCGTACTCACTATGCAATCGGCAGTGATGCCCGGTTCGACCAGCTCATTGTAGGCGGGTAGACCGGTCATGTGGCTGGCGATGTCCCGGCAAGAGCATAGCTCAGTGGCCTGCGGGTCTGCAAGTTTGAAGTCAGGCAAAATGTCTTTGATGGGAGTGTCGATATCATAATTGTTTGAGAACTTTGTCGAGCGCAAAGAGCGCAAACAGTTTAGAATTGCTGCCCAGTGGCATCTTGGACTGCCGAGGACAAACGTCAACATTAGATACTGTAATCATGACTGTGGGCTACTCCTTATGACTGTACTGAGGGCGAAACCTACGTCGTAATCTGCCTTGTCACCCAAGGCAATTGAAAACGCCACCGGCTCGGCCTCCTTCTGGTCATCTCCTGGAAGCTCTTTGACAACTGCCAGGCGCAAATCGGGTTTCCCCAGCACTCCATGGCTCTGCTGATCTCCGCAAGGACCTCATCAGGCAGAACAGCCGCCATCTTCTGAGCCTGCAGTTCCTTGACAGCTGCGGTAGAGTTATCGAGTTGAATATAATGACATGTTGCCAGTCGTCAGAATTGTGTGATACGCGAGTTCGGAAGAATTGCTGAGTCCGGGGGGAAAAGCAAGGGAAAGGTATGGGTGGCGAGAGTTAACGGAGGTTTACGACGATATTTGTGACCAAAGGGGGCTTATATTACTCTGGTTCTTCTCACCACATCATCACTGATTGTAAGGCGGATTATCCTAAGCTCTTTTTCGTCCTTTCAACACGATTGAAGGGTGTGACGCTGACGCACAGTCAAATCGAGTCGATTTGATATGCGAGCTGGGTTCGCGGCTTCATGACTCGACTACAGATCATAAAGGATCCAAGGCCCTGGTGGGGAGCGACGAAATACTATATCTCCACACCACCATTCAGGAGAAGCTTCAGAGACCGCCATGACTTTCTAACGGACATTACTTGGCAAGCCTTGTGGACGGAGAACATCTTTCCATACAAAGATTTGTAATGTCGTAAAACAGCAGTTTTGCGGATGGACTGGCGGATCTCAGCGGAGGAGTCAACTTTTCATACATTCTAACATGGATCGTCTTCTACAGTACGCAAAGCAAGGTCTCCTTTGTGCCCCTTCGAATTGCTTTCATGACCTCTGACCATACCGATGTAGCTTTCTTACAGTTCAAATGTCAACAACAGGGAAGTAATTGCTATGTATTGTACGCTGTCGTGACGCCTGCCGTGTATCTCGACTGACGTGTGTGACGCTCAACATGGGAACGGCCGGAGGTGACAGCATAGTATATAAATACCCCCTCCGCTGATGAACACAGTACAGTACGTGACACGACCAGGATGCGCCACATCTCAGGAATCCCCACCATCACACCTGGTAAAAACGAGAGGCGGTTGTAGCTGACAAATCGTTGCTGGTTTTCTCCAGAAGATCATACACCAAGAGGTGCTTCGAGGCTCCGCTCAATTGAGCTGTAAACGGCGAACCATGTAAAACTTTTCCCTTGTTCACACCACTTCCCAAGGTGAGTCTGATACAGCCAGCATACCACCCTTCGCCTTCCATCCCAATGGCTGTTGCGATGACTGGTGTGAAAAGCAATTTGCCCGCTCCGTGAAGCCTTTCAAAAACAGGGATCGTGGTGAGCTCTGGTCTCAGCGGGGTGTTGTTCGACAGGTCAATCTCCCATGTAAGGAAGCCTGGACACTCGAAAGTGCCTGTCAATGGCGGAAGGGAAGTCTCACCCTGGATCGCATTGAACCCGCAAGCCGTTGACATGATCAACTCCTTGGACGCTTGTCGGACTCTGCACAACAATGTGATCAATACTCGTATAGTTATGACAGAGGAGTGATCAACACAATTCGCACCGTTGGCTCACTCGGGTATCCAATTTTTGGATCCATAACCTGCAAAACGGTCCAAGAGTGTCGCTCGAATGAAGCTTGTGAAAGCCATGCCATTCTGGTAGTCTCCAATGTCGAATAACACAGCGAATTTCAGCCTGAGCTCAGGGCAAAAAAGAATCAAAGACGCGTGAGAGTTGGTATCGCCGGTATGCTCGATGGTTTTTAGCGTGAAGTAAGAAGATTGCGGCAGATACAGTCCGTACGTTGTGAGGGTCATGGGGTGGACAGGATATGAAACGCCATTAGTGACGATAGGGGACGCAGCTGTCGGGAAAAGCGGGAATGTGGGTATTGCCTCAAGCCATTTGAGCTGAAAAGTCGTCAGCTTGAATCTGCCCTATGGCCAAGCCGCACCTGCACTGAAATCAGTCGGCTGGGCTACTCACCATGTCTCGGCCGGTGGAAAGAGCCCCCACAGCAGCCTGAAGCCCTGGGCAGTCTGAGTATCTGAACTCAAGATCGAGAAGCTCTCGAGATTCTCCATTGGCACCCACAACGCTGTAATGACCCATCGCAGTCTTTTCGCTCACTTGGTAGGTGCTGGCTTCCATCTTTAACGGCAAGAAGACTTCTTGCCTAACGAATTCGGCAAATGTTTGACCGGACAGATGCTGGATGATCTGCATGAGGACTGCCGAAGAGATGTTGTTGTATTGAAACCTGGTTCTAAAGGCTGCGGTGCTTTGGAGATACCGGACTCGTTCCGTCTGGGAAAAAGGGGATCAGTATTGTGCGCTTGTACAGTACCGACGCAGGAGGTACTGTACTTGGTCTGGCACTGATACTCACGATCGCTTTGGCAGTGAGTCCCGGCTCGATGATCTGATCATATCTTGGGAGACCAGTCATATGCCTTGCGATGTCTTTGCAAGTCCACAGCTCCATGGCAGGCCGTTCCGCCCCTTCGAAGCCTGGTAGGATTTGCTTGATAGGAGTATCAAGGGTGTATCCATGAGCTTGCAGGGCCTTGTCAAGTGCGAAGAGGGCGATGAGCTTCGAGTTGCTACCCAAGGGCATAGTAGTCTAAAGCAGTCAGACGGTCAGTACAATGCAGGAACAGAAAATCGCAAATGAAGGCAAAAGGCAGCTGATAGAATGATGATATACTGCACTGTACCTCGATGGTCACAGCATCGCCCATCGACACAGAAAAGGCGACTGGCTCTTGAAAAGGCAGTTCCTTGATGATCGACAGGTGAAGGCCTGAGACATTGAATTCGCCCATGCCCCGGACTATCTTCTTCATCAGATCATCGTCTAGCATGGCGTTCATCTTCTGGTCGAGTAAAGCCGTCATATCATCATGGGCATCTTGCTGGAAGTACATTTCGGTGAATAGTTTATCGGGAAGGTGAGATACAGTATGGATCTGGGGTTGTGACTCGAAGAAACGGTAGGGGTACGCGAGAGTTATTGCATCAGCGCAATGTCGTGTCGTCAACCTGCTGGCTTATATATGTGGTATGCTCTATCGAGTCGTCAAGGTAAAAAACTTCTCGATCATCCTTTCACTGAGAATGGAAGCGCTGTAGTTCGAGTCGAATCCTACGTCACTCAGCTTCCCAAACTGAAAGTAGCCAGACACAGATCTCCCTCCTTAGATTTTCAGAGACAAAGGTTGTTTTGAGTCGAACGAGGAGAACCTGCATGGCTAATCCATTCACAAAGGATGAGGTGTGGTGCAAATCAGACGTGAGCTTCGTCTGATCAACCTTCCGTATATACTGTATATTGAACTCGCTCGTCTTAGCCTCCTCAGGCTCCACACTGATGTCTGAAACTACCAAACTATTATACAACGTACACTATCCAGAACCTCCTACTTACTGTATGTATTGTACAGCTTCCTTGGTTCTCCGTTAGTCGCGAATCCTGTTGTATATGGCTGGGCAGCTGTCGGGATCGATACGAGACCCGTGACCGGACAGTCCAAAGACCTTGATTTGCTGACTGTCATCAATGTCAATAAGCTCAGCTCTAAAGGGCACACCGAAATACTGTTTGCTCTTATAAGTCCATTCCATACACCCTCGGTATTTCCCATCTCCAGCGTAGGCCACTAAGGGCCTCAGTTCTCCGTAGAGTTGAGGGAGGTATGGCAGAACCTCGCATTCTGGAAGCAAGTCTACGTTGTTGGACTTGTCGAGATGGAAGGTAAATAGACTTGGGCAGGTGTAGATTCCGATAAGTGGCGAAGATCCCTTGGCGCGGAAAGAAGACATGCCAGTAGTCTGACGAGCATCTTTGATGTCTGTCTCTTCTGCGATCCTGCGGGATATGTGGCGAGGTCAGCGGGTTGATCCTGAAATCAAATTAAAAATCACTGACTGAAAGCTCGAGCAGTTACCAATGTCTTGAATTGTACTGCGAAACACCCACCTTCGTAGCCACTCCTCGGTGCCGTGTTCAGCTCCGTTGGTGATCCTATCCAGGACAGTCATCCTAAGAAGGTTGATGACGTCCTCGCCTTGATATCCATTCACCATGATCGACATCCCTACTTTGGCCAATGGAACCCAGAACAACAATGACCGGAATCCCGCCAAAGCACCCTAGTGTTCTTGCACTACCGCATCGCGATAAGTACACTGGAAAAAGCCGGCACCGTATGTGGTCACCGAGGACGAGTATGGGAAGTTCCAAACTTCTCCCCAGCCATGGTCGATCGCCCGTGGGATCGATGCCTGCTCATAACCAGTGTGAGGGGCGACGGCCTTAAGCCATTCTACCTGTGTAAATAGCAGTTTTCCGGTGGGTCAGCTGGTTCACAGTGGTGTTTTGCACGAAGCCACACGCAGCCCTAAGCGCATCTTTACGCCCACACTCACCATATCCCTAGCAGATGCGATGATCCCACCCGAGCTCTGACATGCAGGAACACTGGTAGCGGTACCGAGAATCTCGACTGTATCGCCGGATCGGCGAGTCCAGTGTCCGGCGGCCGTGACTCCATCCCAGTCAAACCCTGCTGTTTGCATGTCGAGCGGCCCGAAGAACGCCTGCTGGATGTATTCTGCATAAGGAATACCTGCGAGCTTCTCGATGACTAGGCCCAAGATCCCATAGGTTTGATTGTTGTATTGAAAGCCCAGTGTTTCACGGAAGGTGGTACTTGGCAGGTGACCACGGAACAAGTCGAGCTGAGGATCAAGAAGCAGGGGCGTGCAGTGCATTGATGAGTGCTACTGTACATATCGGTATGGTATGATCAATCTGGGTATTGACTTACGAGGTCCTCTCCGGTTTGACCTTTGACATACACAAGGTCGTATCCAGGTATGCCAGTCATGTGGCAGCAGAAATCAGCAATTGTGCAAAGGTTTTCCGTAACCTTGTCGACGAGTTCAAATTCGGGTAAGATGTCCTTGACGCGCGTTTCAAATGTGAGTCCGTGCTTTTCGAGAAGTTCCGCGAGAGCAAAGACCGTGAAGAGCTTGGTATTGGATGCGATTGGGAAGCGCGTCTGGATCAAGCGCCAATGAATCCGCATACCAGCACGCGGAAATCAGCTGGTTGGGTACTCATACCTGCTGGTAACATGATGGAACGGAAGGGCTCCAGTGAGCGCGTCGAGTCTCACTCACGTCAGGCGTCACAGGCTGATTATCGTTGGCGTCGCCGTAAACTTTGATGACTTCTTCCCACGTTTCATCTTCATTCTTACGAACGAGTGACGATTCACATCCAGGTGTATGGGTAGATCGCATCAGCTCTTGAAGTTGACTTTCGAAGTCGACGGTGAATAGGGAATCTAGTGGTGTACGGGACATTGTGGATATTAGGCTTTGCAAGTACTTTACTGACGTGTGAGCGATAAGGTAAATTCGTTTGAAGCTACTGTATCTCGATGCAGTGGTTCAGACAGTATGATAAAGGTCCACTGATTATAGGGTTTGGTCTCCTCCCCCCCTCCCCCCCTCTCTTTATACATTGGCTGTAAGCGTGATGTATAGTAAGAGGACAGTATCGATACCCCTTCCGCCCTGGCGCCCTTCGATTGATTGCTCGCTTCTTGGTCTCCCCCCCCCTTTCCCTTCACCGATGCTGTGGGATCAAAGGGACTGTGTTCGTCAAGTGAAAAAATGAGCGCGATGCTGTACTGTCATGACACGATACTGCAGTGGACAGCAAAGGGTACCTGTATGGTATACAAGGCTCAAGCCAACTAACTTAAGGTGACTCACCTCCCCAAGACGCATCTTATCGCATTGTGCATATATATTCATGCAAAGGGTACAAGTTACAATTCGAGGGAGGTCAACAGTACAAGCTTAAGGTTGATCGACAATCTACTCTACTCTACTTTACTCTGCGAGTACTGCACTCGTGTAGTAGAAAATCAATCAACCTAGTACCTAGTATCCGTGCTCGTGATGGTTCAGTCTCTGGTCTTTGAGTACTGTACATGACATGAACTGTATGATACTATACTGGACGAGGACATAAGATGCCTTGATCACACTGTGCAGTCCATCTAATTCACTTTCCTCGTCTTTACAACTTGCTTCTACAGTATATGGTCTCCTGCATATTACACCCACAACTTAACTGGAGCTACAGTCCGCCATGCCTCCAGCTCGAAGTAGCTCCCGTAACTCACGGTATGTACTAATATGGCCTGGTTCACTTGGTTGTGAGCGGGCTCCCAGAGCTTCAGTCACGATTGTTCTAGTGGGCCCGAGTGTATGGTACTAAGACCGTCACCAAATTATGGTCCTGACGCCTACATGCTTTCCGTCTTAAGTGGTCTCGACCTGGCATCCGCTTTTGATGCGACACCAATCGCATCGGCCATCCATCGGATCTCTCAGAATGCAGCTCGGGCCAGCGCGTCCTTGTGCTCGCAGCAGAAGGGCAATTCTTTCTTCGGTTCCAACGCAGGATATCAAACCTCGAGCGTCTTCTACGTAGCCGAAGCTGGTAGTCCGATGACATTTTATGTGCTAGGGGATAGTATGGCGATCACTTGGGCTATCGAGGTATGTGCAGTATGCTTCTGCCCGCACTGGTGAGTGTTCCGAGCGTCCCGATATCTGAACTGATGACTACGGTATGCTGGCATGTCCCTACACTGTAGAAAGCCGGTGGGATCGTATGTCGAGACCCGCCTGGTACCTCAATGAACGAACATCCAGCCTCGATCCACGCCCAAAGAATCATCTTCAACCGCGATATCACTTCCACCAAATCATCAAGTCTCATCACTTCTTGCGAGAGTTCCATTCTGCAGGCTGTTGAGACTAGGGGAGGATGGCAGATGATACTCAGCTCAGATTGGATTTTCCACTCTTTGCGCGAGGGTAGATTGGTGGACGCCGCTCCTTACAAGATCAAGCCAACGGGTCCTACGAGTCCTGCCTCTTCGATATCCACTCTGGGGAGGGAAATGGGAGCGGGAGTGGACCAAGCAAATGAAGATCGCACCGTAGATGAGACTACAAGCCTGTCTACATCGATTCGGAACGACACCGAGTCTCGAAACACCACTTTACCGGAAAGACCACTGTTCTCTTCCTTCTTCGATGCGGCGAATGCCTCGAGTCCCCATCCCTCAACGCCGTCAAAATTGTGGCCGCAGTCCGCCTTGAGACCTATTCCGACAGGTCCCCGAAGCACGTTTGACAGTTCGACACCGGTATCGGGACAAGCCGGAGGTGGAGAAGCTCCGTTCCAAAGCAACACATCGACTTTTGGACCGATGCGGAATCAGAATCGAGGCAATCGAGCTAGACAGCGTGCCGGACCTGGCTATAAGCGTCCAGACAGGGAACAAAGACCTTTTGCTGGCAATCAGGTATGTTCTCTCATGAAATCATCTTCGCCCATGGAACTCGACTTTCTCAGCTTTACGGCAGGATAATTTGAGACATCAGTATGGGTCGTGTGCTGACGAAGAAGAACAATACACCTAGTTCATGTCATCACCGGCGCCGTTCTTCATACCCCAGACACCATGCCTTGATCCAAACGTTTCCTTAGCTGCTAGCTTGCTCGAACAATCTCTCGCAACTTTGAGAGCTAACAGCACTGTCTTTGGTCCTCCGCTTGAAGCGGTGCCGCTCCTGCACCGCATTTCAGGGCTAGGTCCCAATCAGGCTGCGGTGGGCGGCGGCGCAATGTCGATTGCAGATGCGATAACTTTGCTTGCAAAGCGTTTGGCGGTGTGGACAAGGAAGCTGGGTCGAAGACCCGGTAAGAAGGTGCTCAAGAAATATCTCACACATGTGAGGATTCAGGTGAGTACAATTATAATCATCATCCCTTCTTTGCCGAAACTCGTCGCATTGTCGAAATTCACTGAGTCGCGTTTCCACTTTCGACATTTTTAGGGATGCCCAAAATCCTGCAAGAATGTATGGATCGATCATCGACATCAGGTGTACGCCGAGATGCAGAACCAAGGGATCAATACAGCACAATGGCCCCTAAAGCTGAACTGATAGCGACGGTATGGGCGAAATTGTCTTCTAGTTTCTCTGGGTTGATTATCGTCGGCATGAATTTTGGTTAATGCATTCGTCCGAAAAGATTTGGGAAGGTGATTATCAAGACTTGCGTTTAAATTCCCTAATACATTTCGACAAATTCGCTACATACCAGTCGGTGACTCGACTCTACGCTCTCACCTCAATCCTCTTCCTCTTTCCACGTCCTTCTTCCAACCTCTTCCTGACAGCCTCTTCGTCCATGCCCTCCGACTCGTAAAGGCCAGCAGTCCTCTCGCTCTCCCATCTGCCCTTGATAAACTTCAACGCGGCGAGGTTATATCCCATTCGCTCTCGTTCTTGCTCAAGAGCTGATCGGAGGTGGTTCCTCAATACAAGGAGGGGGGTTCGCATAACTCTGTTCGATACCATCTGGGAGGAGTGAGTCCGGAGAAGGAAGAAGAGGATTCGTGATATCAAGACGGTTTGTTGACCCTACAGCATGTAATCAATGCACGACGCGACGTGATCAGCATGATGTAGGGCCATAACGATCAGGATCGCTATTGCTGGGCTCTGTTTATTTTTGTTTTTGTGGTCACTCACCTTCATAGCCCATTCATCGAGATAGCCAAGCAGACTTATGACCTGCTGGAAGGGGAGAACCAACAACGCATCCTCCATACTAGCAGCAGGTATCTTCTGTATGGTCTTCAACACATACTCATCCGCTTCCAGATCACCTCTGGCGATCAATTCCGCATTTCTCGTTGGTCGAGGCACTTCAAGCCCATTCTTCTGCTTCTCCTCTTCCCATTCTCTCAGGGCTTCTCTATCCGCATCAGCAATTTCGAGGGCCTCCATGATCTTTTCACCCGCCATGAGCGTCTCAGCAGTCTGTTTTTGTACTGCCTCAGCCTCGGTGGCGCCAGCTCCACCTTCGCCCTCTGCATCAGGGTCTCGATTGAGGTTATCAGCAAGGTTCGAGTCGTACATCGCTTCAATCTCCTTCTCACGCTCCTCTTCGAGGAAAAGCGGTTCGTCAGTCTTCTCCCATATTCTGATGGATTTGTCGTGAGAGCCGGTTACGACGAATTGGCCGTTGTTGCTGGTCGCCAAAGCCCAGATCTCGCCATGATGGCCCTCGAGCTTCTGAATAAGCTCGAACTGTGAAGAAAAAAAAATCGTGATTAGCACAGGGATCGCTCTACTCCTGAATCATAACACAGTCTGATAGGTTGATCGGGTCACAAGCGCCGAAGCCCTTAAGCATATGCTAGATGTGTACAAATGTGCCCAGACTCACTTTGTCGCCGTCCCAGTATTTGACCGTCCTGTCTTTGCCAACAGTCCAGAAATAATGGCTCCCTCTCTCCTTCTCGAAGCATACTTGCATCACTGAGTCATCATGCGCAAATAGACTCTTGTGGCAATCACCGAAATCCATACCCCAGATTTTGACGTTCTTATCCGCCGAACAAGTGACGATCAACTTTGAATCGGTACTTATATCGAGAGCGAGCACCGGTAACTTGTGACCATAAAGCGAAAGGAAGAATTTAAGCGTGTCGGAGAAGAAGATCTTGACGGTACTATCCAGTAATGATACTGCCAAGAATCTACCATCAGGCGAGTATTTAACGGCGAGGACGTCGTCCGTCATTTTCAGTGTTCGGACATGCACCAGGGTGAGCTGTTTCGTCTTATACTGCGAAGCATCATTTCAGGGAAAATCAGTAATCATCATCCTCCCAGGTCTGTTGACCGCTCTAGCTTCTCGTCGCGCCGGATCGGGCCCAGCCAAAATGACCGCAATTCAGTATTCACTCACCACAGTCTCGACTCCTAGACGACTGACAACCTTCTCTCCCTCGCCGACTTCGGCCATCTCAAAGTCCCAGAACTTGACATCCTTATCCTCACTTCCACTGACTAGACCCCGTCCATCAGGTCTGACATTCACTCCGAAAACAGCGCCCTTATGAGCCTTATACGTGACCAACAAGCTGGACGCTGCGATATCGTATAGAAGCAGCTCTCCCTGTTTCGTTCCGACGACGACATGACGATCGCCAGGCAGAAAAGTCGAGCAGACAGCATATCGGCATTCCATCGTTCGGATACAAGCTGTTGTCCTAGCATTCCAAATCTTCAAAGTACCGTCTGCAGCACTCGCGATGACTTGGTCGTCTGACGAAATCGATATTGTTCGAACGTCATTTCGGTGTCCCGGTAACTCGATGGAATGCGTTTTGACGGGTTCGGGTGTGGTGCCATCGGCGAGTTTGGAGGCTTTTCGAGTAGCGGACGTCGGCGTGGGAATGGTATAGGACTCGACCGAGTTATTTGACAGGGCGAGTAAAAGCTATATATGCAAGCATTGGGAATTTGGGAATTTGGGAATTAGCGAGATGTTCGATAGTCAGGGAAAGAACGAGTTGCGGTTGGAATGTCTGGCAGCGCACTCACCGAGATACCACCTTTCGCCGAAGCAATCTCCTCATCGGCAAAGGAAAAGCTCCGGACTTTGGCGTTCGCTCGTACAGTACACCATACGGCCAGCCTCTCCTCCCATTTCACTTGACCGTCCAGCTCTCCATTGAGCTCGTCCTCTTCGACCTCTGATTTACCTTTCTTCTTCTTCTCCCTGTCACGCTTTTTCCTTCTAGCCCGCTTAGCGGCTACTTCTTCCTCTGATCGCAGCCGGAGGACAATTGTGCTTCTTGCTGAAGTTTGGAGGAATAATAAGGGCTGCGTGGGGTGGAAGGAGAGCTGGGTGATCGGTTCCGAGGATGAAGGTAGGGGCAGAGTACAGAGTGGTTGGATGAGTGTAGGCAGCTGAGTTGAGGGTATCAACGTTATTGTTAGCTGATAGTCTTTCCGTGTACATTGATGTAGTCCCCGGCATAGAGATGGCCAGCTTACCTCTCCGTGTTCGTTCTCGGCCATCCCACGCCCGAGAGCGTTCTTCTCGATAGACCAGATTTTCCCCTCACCATCTCCACTCCCAGTAACGATGATCCACTCGCCCGATTGACCATCAGCCTCTCCTTCGCCGCCCTCAGCTCCTTCTCCTTCTCCTTCTCCTTCTCCAGCAGGTTGCGTAGACGAGATGGTGGCCTCTTCTTCTCTGACTGCCAAGCCAGTCACCTCGCCTCGACCGACAACGACAGTCTGTACACAGTGCTGAGTACCTAAATCCCAAAGTTTGAGATAGGTGTCCTTCGAGCTACTGATCAGATATCCCGGATGTCCACCATAGGGATGCGGGATGAACGATAATCCCGTGATGGGTCCTCGATGTCCTTTCAATCTGAACAATCCGACTTCTCCTACACGATCCCATACAACGATCTCACCCTCTGTGCCGCCTGACGCGAGTCGACTGCCATCGTGGTCCCATACCATGTGCGTGATAGCCTTTTTGTGTCCGTTGAAAGTCACGATCTCGCTAGCTTCTATTTCGGGAGAAGCAGGGTCGAAAGACCACAGTCGGATAGATCCATCCGTGTATGATACGGCGAATGTCTGAGGGGATGTTGAGGTGGATGTCGATGGCTCAGGAGCCGGGGTGAGAAACGTGACGGGAGAGGTGAGAGAGGGTGAATGCCACATGGAGATCTGCGCGTAGTCACAGTAGGAAGTCTTTGTAAGTGTGGTTTCTCCTTTTTCGCTCAAGGACGACATGATTTTTGATCGGCTTTGATTCTGGTAGCAGGTGCAGCGACAAGACGGAACCATAGCTTGGAATTGATCGTGAAGGGGACAAAAAAAAAGAAAAGAGGAAGACGTCGAGGTGCTTGCCTTCACTCACCATTTCTCCCCTCTTGACATCCCAAACCAACACATCCTCCCATCCAGCTACATATGCCAATCGACCATCATAAGAGGAGTTGGCTGTAGGAGAGCAGACCACGCCAAAGGCCTATGCAGATTTATAGTAAAAGCAGGAATCTCGATGGTCAGCTGCGCATCGACTTGGAATCTACGTAGTAATCCACCGATAGCTTACCTGCGTTGGCCCATGGCGCATATATGACCTGACCATTTTTGCTGATCTTGATACGATATCTAATGATGGATCAACTATACGTATGATACAGGTTCAAAAGTCATAAACATGGAGGATAGAATCCGAAATATTTCCAAAGCAATTCGTTCGCAAAAGGGTTCACGTTGTGGAGGTCACAGCCAACTAGAAAGTAAAGTGAATTTGAGTTCATGATGTGGCATTATGGCGTTATGGCATTATGGCATGGTAGCATTGCAGCAACTAAGTGTATCAGCTCACAGACGCGCCTGCGCCGCCCCTCTCCATGTCTTATCACCAAGCTCCTCTTGACCTGCGTTCTTCCAGTACTAGCTAGTAACGCTCGGTATGCATGTCGAGTGTGGAGACCCTGATCTCTCAGTCGGCCTTCAAGTACCAGCAGCTTCAACCTGATACCAGCGCAAAGTAACGGATAATCAACATTTCATAGGGTATATTGACTTGGGTGACAAAGTGAGGCTATGGCTCTCTATCCTATAGATTTTTTGCCGGGTTCGTGATTACTCGATAGGTTATCGACAACTCCTTCATGTTCTACTCGTTGATAAACACCCGTGTTTCGCGTTTCCCACCACGAGCGGGACAATAGTTGAACCAATTCATCGCATCCCGCTCTAGGGACTCTAAGCTAGGCTACTCTGTTTGTTCGTTGATCGATATATTGGTGTAAGCTTTCTAGAGATGTCATATTTACATGAGTAGATCATCGAAATCTCCTCCAAGACCACCCTTGCTGGCCTGAGCCTGCTGAGCAGCCTGACCTTGTCCTGAGCCTTGGGCGGTGGGTGTAGGGCCCCAGAGACTATTCATCGTCTTCTCCTTTTCAAGATCCTTGATCGTCTTGCCTTGGCCCGCCTGTTGACCGGTGCTTGTGGACTTACCACCCATTGAAGTGAGGGATGAGGTGAAGAGATCGTCAAATGTGGATGATCCCGCCGGTTTGGCTGGAGGCGAAGTGACCGGAGTGGACGAGTATGAAGGTCGGGAGACGACGGCTGGTGGCTGAGGCTGAGAGAGAGAAGGCGAGGTAAAGCCACCGTAGTTCGGGGTAGTTGTCGCAGGATGAACGTGTGAAGGAGCGGAGAATGAGGGCACTCGAGCTTGAGCGGGTGCGGAAGGAGGAGCAGGAGCAGGAGCAGAAGATGTTGAAGTTGACCCAAGAAGGTCGAAGAGATTGGCGTTAGCTGCTCCTGCAGGTTTGGACGCGGCAACTGGAGCGGCAGGAGCGGCAGAAGGGGCTTCTTGGAAATCATCAAAGTCATCTGGAAAGGAATGATAGTCAGCTTCTTTCGCTCCGATCAGCGATGAGATGGCAACTCACCATCGCCACCGAAAGATGCAGCAGGAGCAGGAGCAGGAGCAGATACAGGCTCGTCGTCAAAGTCGAACAGATTGACTTCTTTCGGTTTCTCAACAGGCTTCTGTTCTTTCGCTACAGGTTTGGGTGGTGCAGCGGAGGCTCTCGAACTTCCGCTGGGTCGGGTACTGGAAGACGCATGCGCCGACCGACGAGGTGGTTGGTCATCAAAGTCATCTGCGCCTTCGTACTCGTCATACTCCTGTTTGGACGATGACTCTCGGAAGTTCCTGGAGGAGCTTCGATATTCTGTGAGACAGCATATCAGGGAAACAAACATCAGTCTATGTCACAACGTAAAGCAGCGGGAAACTCAAATCTCGTATGTTATTCGATCGAAACACCCACCATCACCTCCCTCGTAACTGCCACGACCATATCTTGAGCTAGATCCACTGCCGCCGCCTCCGCCACCGCCGCCTCCACCTCCAAGGCTATCGCTGCCAAATCCACCGTATCGACTTCCACTGGAAGTAACAAAGCTCATTCCACCGTCATTTCCACCACCTTGGTATTTGTTCTTGTTTGACTTGGCCTTTCTTCGCTCGGTTCGGATCTTGTCAACGTCACCCAAAAGTTGAGCGATCTCAGAGGCTCGATTTCGGACTACAGGAAGAAGAAGACTTTGCGCATCAGCTATTGCCATTTAATACGCAAAGCTTCACCTTCCACTTAAAGGATGAAGGGCTAATAGTTAAAGCTTTAAAGCTCACCGTTGATACCTTGATCCTTGCCCTTCTCGTCGATGTAGTGAAACGATCTAAGCATCTTGATAGTCGACACGTGCGCTCGAGCATCATCCACGACTCGCTCAGAGCCGTTCTTGACCAAGAACTCAAGCAATGTCAAGGCCTGGCGTTTATACATATTATCAGCTTACGAGCATTCCCAAGGTAGAGACGCGGATTATCTGACCTACCTTGTAGATCTGCCTCCATTCACGAGCTTCTTTCCTACAGTAAATGTCAGTTGTAAGCTGAGTTCCGTGTCGAAATCATTTTCCAGCTGTACTCACTCCATGAATCGGGAGTAGATCGTAGGCATGATCTCGTTGAATTGGGCGCTGTAGGAACACCCTGTTAGTCCTCTTTAATTACAGTACAGAGAACTGTTTATTATAAGCCGACCTACAAGTTATGTGTGCTAAAAACAAAGAGTTGATCAGCTATGTTTTTGCTAGCATGGAAGGCAACGTGAGAGCTTACCCATCGGCAATCTGCTGCATCAGAGTACTTGAAGCTCCCCTGTAGAACAAGACCCGGTATCAGCGTCTTTCTAGCAGCACGATTCAAGCTTAGAGTTTGGCGTCATGGACGGATGTTAGGAGGTACGGGACATACCATGGGTCATCGTTTGTAGCTTCTCTGACTTTGGCCTCCATCTCACTGACATTGAGGACCGCGTTCTTCGCTTGATTGTAGTACGACTTGACATCATACATTGTTAGCTGGGACGCCTGCTTGGCGAGACCTGCACGAGGTGTAGTCCGAACACAGCGCCGGTGAGAGGAATTGGAAATCAGGCGATGAATGATTGAAAATTGGAGGGCAGTAATCGGGAGTTGAGGTAATTGGGGAGTACACCAAGACATGTGGGAAAGACGAAATAAGACGCAATGGTCAGCTTGGGCTGTTCAGTTCGCCGGCACAAGCCATCGTGCGTCAAGGTCACACTCACCCTCGATGTAGTCCATGTTGGGCGGGAGTTGGGGACTAATAGAAGCTGACTCGGGTCGGTGGGCGATACGGTTTTTGAGATACTAGGTGCTGGAGAAGTGAGGAGAGGGCTCGTCTCGAACAGCCTTGGATTGTCAGGCCGTTATAGCTGAATGCAATATCGTTTGAGAGGTGAGATTGATTGATGAAGTGGTTGATGAATGACTGTCGACGCGACAAGGACGACGACGAGGACAAGCCAAGAAGAGATGACATACTTTGGTTAGTGGTTCCCCAAAGTGCCACTTACACCCACGTGGACTGTCACAGCCCTGAAACACCGAATAATACCGCTGATTCTACCTAACCGCCTCCACTCGGGATGATCACTCACTCAATCACTCCCTCACTCACTCACTTGTCACTTCACTCGAACGATGAATGGTGACTTTGAATGCATGCGTCCCATCCTTGTGTCTTAACTTAATTCTAACAACAACATAGCCAAACAGGAAGCAACGTCAAACCAAGCCTGGAGAGAGTGCAGACAAAGGAGCCGCAGTCTAGCCATCATTCTTTCTTGTATCGCCCAGACCAAAGAGCAACAGACGCGAAGGAGTAAAAGTACCGTACAGAACACGACAGGCAATGGACGACATCAAGCCAGATATTCAAGTAACAACGACTGAAGATGGCTCTGAAATCCTCATCCCGCTACCGCCCGTAGAAGAAGAAGAACTGGCCGTCTCAGATAGGAAGGATACCTCGTCTGTATGGGCTGTTAAGATTCCGAGATTCCTGCTTGAAAGATGGGAGATGGTCGAGGAAGCTGGAGTGGAATTGGGCAAGTTGGTTATTGACAACTCGTAAGTTTACATTCGTACCCCCCGCGGTGAACAAACGGCCAACTGGGGGTGTAGCCTCGCAATATTCCATTCGTTTGGGTCGCGGTTCTAGCAAGGTACCATTTGTACTGACAATCAATAACAGCGTAACGCCACCCAAGATCATACTCCGCCTAACCCATCAAGAAGACATCAAGCCCTCCCCCTCTACAACATCCGAATCAGACTCGGCACCAGCACCCAAAATACCTTCATATGACACATCAGGGATACCGGACGAATATACCGTCCATGTGCCGGATGAACGGGCGAAGAACACGTATGTATTCACCGAGAAGAAAAGAGTGTATGGATCATTAAGGGATACTGAGGGAGAAGATGGAGCGGGAGAAGGAGGTGGTGGTGGTGGTGGTGAGAATGACGGGGGTGAGGGAGGCGCAGATGTCTCGGGATCACGGAAGCGAAAACGACAGAAGGGTGAGTGGTGATGACTTTTAATTTTTTAATTTTGAGTCATGGAGAAATTCGATAGTGCCTTGACGCTGTCGAAATCTCCCGGTATCGCCGCAAGTTCAATGGCAGTAATACACCGCTGACTATTATACCTCTTGTGTTCGTGCTGATTTTTTTGCCGTTGCCGCCCGCTGTCACAGCTCTCCCTCGCTTGATAGCGAAAGTGGACCACGAATGTCAGATGCAGCCTATTCAGAATCAGAAATACCTCAAAATTCTGGAACAGCGAAGATTGGAGAGCGAGCAATCGAAGCGGTGAGTGAGGTGATCACCCGCTGTGACATGTCCATCATTATCCCCTAGCAATCGCTGCAGCCTGTTGTGACTGTCGGTGGTGCTGCGTAGTGATCAACCCTGGTTCACGCCCTTGAGCCGTCGGATGTTCCCCTTGAGCCGTTGTGCGGTCGATCTGAGTCCATGCTAATCGTGTTGTTTCGCCACTACTACAGTCCTGTTATGCGCATGGACGATACGGGTATCTCGCAAGCGGAACAGAATCAGCTTGCGAGCGGATACAGGAATGCGACGTCTACATTCGGTAGCAAGATGATTGTGAGTGTTGCGATCTGTGTCTATTCTCGTATTCTTACAGCATCAAGACCCACACATATTGTGAGAGCGCGCAAAAGAAAACTCTGGTCTATCGCTACATGACCCGCCTCTTTCACTTACACATCAGAGCTGACAAGGCGGGGTCCATGGCTAACCCTCATCGCTGTGTTGTTATAGGTATCTGCCAAGCAACATACCGGTGAACGACACGCCCGATTAGAACGACACGAGCTCACCGATCGAATATTCGGCTTGTTCAAAGAGAAGCCATACTGGGGTATCCCAGCATTGAAATCAGTGTTGAAACAGCCTGATTCATGGTTACGTGAAGTCTTGCGAGACGTCGCGGAGCAGATCAAAGAAGGGAGATATATGAACATGTGGCAGCTTAAGAAGAGTTGGCGAGATGGTTTGGGACGTGTGGAAGAAGCTGCTAGTGCGAAAGCATCGCCGATCGACGGTGATGGTGACGGAGATGGAGACGGAGACGGAGATGGTGATGGGGAAGGTGTGGATCGGAAACCTGATATCGATCAGGGCGAAGGAGGTCAAGGTATCGGCGAAGATGATGATGATGGTGAAGGAGAAGAGGACGACGATGAAGATGACTTTGAAGAGGTCATGGCTTGATTACAGTACTGCTACCGTGAAAGCGTGGTTGGGATTGATCGAGGTATGATCAACGCTTCGTTCGACCGAGTTCGCTCCATGAACAAAACACGTTGATTGCTGTAGATAAAATTACAGTAGGGTTGTCACCAAGAGAAAATCATTGGCTCTACATTTTGCTTGCTGTACGAGTACAGTATTAGACATATATCTATCACATTGTTGTATCAATAAAAACGCCATGCATACTGTACTGTATCAGCCATTTGAGAGGCTCATTGATGACTCGGCTCGCACAAAGATGATCTCCGTCGATCACCCAAATAAATCGATATAGATGCAAGAGCATAGCATAGCATAGCATAGCATAGCATAGCATAGCATAGCATAGCATATTACCTCTTCGAGAGGGTTCTCGTCACAGTACAGTATCGTGCGTATCATGTCGACCTTCTTCTTCAATATACAGTACTCATACTACAGTGTAGTGGCAATGTGATTTCCTATGCGATTACTCTAATCTACAAGCTGTCTACCATATGTACCAGAATAACCCTTTCAAGATGTCCACCAGACCGGAAGACCCCGGCTTGGCAGTTTTGAGTCTTTCTACAAATAATGACGGGGTGTGAACCTTCCTAAAAGCCCGGAATCTGGACTCGTATACGAGCAGTGTCGCTTGCTGTCCGGCAGCTGCGATATTGAACGAGTATGTGTGTATCATCTATAGTACTAGTATGCCTGTTTACATTTGGAAGCTCTTGCTCTTGCTGCTTCCTCTCGCTCGAAATTGATTTTTTTTTATCAAATAGTCACGTTCCGTTTCTTCGCTTGCAGGAATAAAGGAATATCCTCCTCGCTGTCGCTCTGGTTCTCGCTCTCATTGGTACCTCTCTTCGTATTCTCGATATCGCAGTTCACCTTCTTCGTTCGGCTGGGTGAACCCGGAACGAGGCGCCTTTTCTTATCCTGGATTAGTCGCAATGGGACGTCCTCTTCACTTTCGTCGAGATCGAGCTCTATGTCTGCTTGAGCGGGCGTCTCGATATTCGGCAGCGATGACGCACATGGACATGGACAGGGAGGAGAGGAAGGCAATGGTGTGAGTGGCGAGTCTGGCATACTGTAGCTCACGTTGGACGGGCTTACTTCTTCGCCCAGCACTACACAGCGATGTATTATGCCTGCCAAGTCGATCCAGGTTGGAAGGTCTGGGAAGATTGATGGGAAAATTTCCAGGAGATGAGGAGATTGGCTCGATAAAGGCGAACTGTCTCTCGATACGAGTACATGATCAACATCATGAGGTTCGGACTCCCAGTGAACAAGCCCAAACCCAAGCCCCTCATCCTGAGCTGGAGCTGGGGTGAAAGCTGATTCCGTCAGGTTTACTGTAGGATCCGCTGGAACGATCGCGTCGACATGTGGAGGAGCTATCGTCAAGGTGTCGTTTCGCATCGCGGGATCCGCTTGGACAGCCGTGTCTCTGACGTCGATTTGTTCACGTTCACAAGTATCCGCCTCGTTATCATTCTCGGCTGGGTTAGATTGTGGTTGGAATCCCTCTAACGTTCCAGAAGCCAAGCTCCCGTCGTCCTCTGACCATAGATCATCTAGATCCCTTTCTTCTGGCTCATGCTTTTTGGGTCGACCTTTCCTCTTCCTTCTCAGGAGATTGGCTATCATCTTATCCACTGTCTTAGTCTTCACTTTCTTCTTTTTATTCTTGCGATCTTTGTCTCGGGTGTGGAGAGTTCGTGTATGCGTGTTTGACTTGAATTTCGGAGGGGCGTTGGTCGCCGAAGACACTGGCAGCACGGAGGGGACGAAGGGTGTAAACTCGGCCGGTGAAACTGTGGACTGTGCGTCGAGCGTGGGGAAATCCTGTAACAAATTCCCGAACCTTTTCGACAGGTATAGCGTCGACCATTTCACACTAGGATACTGTATGCATAAGAATTAGCCACCACTCCGATTGTCATCCCAGCCCATAGCACTGCCCTGCATCGTTTTCTTGTTGCCAAACCAACTAGGAAGCAGCAAGCGCTAAAATCAAGTTTTCGATGAAGGAGGTTTCGGACTCACGCTTATATGCATTTCAGCCAAAAAGTCAAAAGGACTCTGGTCTGGTCGTTTCTGCTGGAGGTGTTTTAGGAGCAAGTTTAGGTTTGCGTCGTCATCCGCACTCCATTCAAGCAATGGTGAGCTTGTCGCTTTCGCAGAGGTACCAAGGCATTCTTCTCCCAGTGCTCCAGGCTTCTTAGACGAGTTGTTTTTGATCAGCTTTGTCGGGGCGACGCTCTCGAGCGGTTTCGCATCGCCAGCTGGCTGTTCCTGGCGAAAGGGGCCGGCAAGTGCGTCGAGCAAAGTTTGAGGGGTATTCACATGATTCAACTCTAAGGTAAGGGAGCTTGGAGTGATGTCGGCTTCGGCGCTCGCAGCCGTCTGGAAGTACGAGGGGGAAAGCGGGCGATCGTTAGTCAGTCTTCAGAATTGCTGGGCGATCACCACATCCACGGTCGAACTTATGACTCACCAGCAATTTACATGAAGTTTCGGGTTGGATCTGCTTGGGATGCGGAGCTTCCAGAGGTTTCAGAAGCAGTTGAGGGCTCGAGATTCGCTGGGTCGACGTGCTTGAGTCGGTTCTCAAAGTGGAGGGTATCTCGCTGGCGGACTGAGAGGGAACTAGTGGCGCCGTCGCCACCGTGACTGTTACTCGGGACTTTTTTGACGTAGGAACGTCTCTTGTCTGTGAGGAGTCGGCATGATGACGTTTTGCGACCCCCGTGGCTGGCTCGTTGTTTATCTTAAGCATGAACGGGAATGGATCAATGGTATGACCTCGTTTCAAGCACCCGTCAATCCACTGCTCCGAAACGAGCGATTTTGCTTGTCCCCACCGATAGAGTTCTGAGCAATCAGTCCCATCCCCAGCTTTGAGAAGCGCCCTTGCAGTGTCGATGAAGTGTGAAGGAAGGATGACGAATTGCGCCTTTGTATCTGATGTTATCTTTCCTCCCGCGAACTGGGTAGGGTTCGTGGGAAGGTTAAAAGATAGTCAGCGCTGCTCTGTCTCTTATCTCCCTTGATGCCCGCCACGTCTCTTTGACTTGACTCACTTCAATAGTCCTCTGAAGATTGTTGGAATTCTTCGCCGGCAGATGGAAAGTCAATGGCTGGCCGTGACCATCGACGAAGATGGGTTCAATCTGCATGATTTGGTTCCCCGAGGTCGAAATCGATGACATGCTGGCCTGATTTGTTCGAAGCAGTGGCCCCAAATCTGGCAAGCCATCGGGGGGCCTCTGGGCGCTGGCGACATGGTGCTGCAAATGCGGCGCGGTCGCAGTAACTGGCGGGGGTGGACCCATTGTGCTCTGAGCCGAAAGTGTGGTAGCTCCCTGAGCGTTTGGAAATTGATGTATGGTGTCAAGATCATGCTGTAGAAAATGTGGCATAAAACCAGACGGCCATTGGATTCCTTGACTGGGGACTCGTGGATTTTGATTTGTGGACAGATGCACCGGGGTTATCGGTGTGATTGGCGTGGGTGGCATGATTGTAGTCGCACGAGGCCTGCTGAGGCCGCCTACCTGGGCTGGGTGAGTTTCGGTCGCAAAACCGAAAGGAGGTGGGTATATAGTCGTATCGATTGGAGACAGGTTTGCACCACTGTTCCGTGGTGCGAGAATTGGCTGATGTCTCGCGGAGTGCAATGGGTGAAAAGACGTCCACTCGTGACGCTTTGATCGTTCGATGATAGAAGGCGGAGGTGGTACCAGTAGATTTTGAGCTTGTGAGTGTATTGACATGTTTTGCTGCTGCGTCCCCAAAATTGGTCGGACCGGAGGCGGGTTGGGCTGCTGAGCCATGAACGCCTGTTGCCCTTCACCCGAATAAATGAGAGGATCCATTGGTAGGGGTGTCTGCTTCGGTGGCGACAGATCGTACGTTCCCCTGCGAAGGAACATTGTGCTTTAGCCGTCAGCAGCGGTCCTTATCGTCACTTTGCCATTCTCCACAAGATGATATCGGCACGATCAGGCGGTTAGGGTCTGACGTTGAACGACATACCTGATCCTGTATCCACCCCAATCATCTCCATCTCCAAGCACTCGCCCGGCTCGAAAACAAGCTCCGACCCATTCTCTCGTCACCACCACTTTACGGCGCTTTACTACCTGTCCAGTTCTTATTGTCTCCTCGAAATATCTGATGAGTAGCTCCGGTGTCCACGTGCCCTTTGAGTCGTACGTATCGGGGTCGCCCCAGGCAAAATGATTTGATAACGGCGCGTAATGTATTGGGGCATGCCTGGTGGTTGAATCTGAGTTTGAGGTTGAGGTTGACGAGGGGCAGGCTGGGGAGTCTGGTTGGTATGAGTACGTAGGGATCGTGGGGATGATGATAATGGACACATGATCTAGAGACGGTATCGGGTAGATTCTACCTCCACTGACCTATGATACGATGTCAAGGTAGACAGAACAAGAGTATCCGTTAGGCAGTCATTGAGATCCAGCAGAACATCATAGTGTCAGCATTGTTTTCAGCCTGAACTCACTTGAACGGTCGCCCGCAGTATCTCTGCAAACGCATCCGGTGCGCCGTCTTTGCATTTTGGCTCATGCAGATAGAAGTTCAACCTGCGGAACAGCAGTCCGTTATGCTGTTGCTGCATCGCAGAGAACACAGTACCGGGATAGTTTCCAATGATCGTTCTTGAAGAGGGATTCATCTCGAAGTCGTTGCTTTTCTCTTTGATGGCCTGCTTGTTCAGACAGTCCAAGCTGTTGTCCCTATACCATGGTCGGCTGTTGGATTGGTGCTCAATCGAGAGTGAGTAAGTGAGTGATAGAGTGAGTGATAAATAGCAAAGTGAGCATGAATAGCATCAACGAGTCGGTAAGGTAATTTGAGCTTGAGCTTGAGCTTGAGAAGCTCAGCTTTTCACTTTGACTTTCAAGTAAATACAGATACTGTACGCTTGTGTACTGTTGATGATTTGATGGTCATTCCCATTCGGGGAGTAAATTTGCAAAAGTGCAGGGTTCAATGTTGGTTGCAACGAGGCGAGGCCAAAGGCATCCTTTGCTCCTTTTGCTGATACTAGTAGAGTACTCTTCCCAACCTAGACTCAAGACGTAACAATCAAGATCAGACTCAAATTCACCATCAAACTCACGATCAGATCATAATCATCGAATATGCCATCACCATCATTATCGTTGGACCCAGGGTTGAATGACCCAGTTACTCGTATTATTTATTGCTTGATCAGGAAATTATCACGCGTTTCAACTCTTCGAGCTGTCTCAGTGTCAGATTTCGAATCAAAATACAGACCTGATTCATCCTGCAACGTTGATGGTTGATGTTTGATGGTTGATGGTTGATGTTTGATGGCATCAAACAGAGCTAAGCTTCAGCCTAATGCCCTAATACTCCAATCATCAGGTAGGAGAGCCGAAAGAAGCGAGACAGTACGAGTATCAGTGATAGTAATACTGTAGTACTAGTATTAGTGATGGTGATGGTGAGGGTGAGGGTGTGGCCTCGATGGGTATGGTAACTAACGGCTGTCGGCATCACCAAAAGGAATCCGGAATCGAACTACGAGTACCCTCCTTTGAGTATTCACAGCTGAAGCACTAACGTATAGACCTCCTGGGTGTGACCGTGAAGATTGCACCGTAACTCGAGTAGAAAAAAAAAAACAAGTCAAGTTTCCCCCTCTTTCCTTCTTCTCCCAATCTTCTTGCTCAATCATGTTTCCGACCTCATCATCCAATCAACACTTGCTGCTGACGCTCACTCTCGCTCGACGAAAAATGTCAATCGGACAGCTAAATCACCTTTGACACATGCCATCACATACGAATAACTATCTACTTTCACCTGCGTGAGAACAAAAAAACCCTAATCATCTCGCAGCGCTGTATCTCAATGATTTTCCTTAACTCAATCCAATATGAGCCAACAAAATCACAACCGGGACCATCCCGCTTATCACTCTTTTATCTCGAGACCGCCCTTCGTAGCATCTTCCTCGAATGCCATAGAGCTCCCAAACCCAGGGTCGACCGCTCCTACCTCTTCGAATCTATTTAGTGGTATTACTTTCTACATGAACGACTTCCAAGCGGTTCTGGGAGATCCGAAATCGACCTTTAAGGAAGAGTCCTGCAAACGCACAAGAGCTCTAGTGACGGTGAGTTGGATTGTGTTGTAGATTTGTGATCACAATCTCGCGAGGTCTTCAGGCCGATCCCGATTCCGCCAGCGTAGCGGCTGCAGACAGTCCTCGATTTGCCAGGAGATACTTACGGTAGTCCACTGTTCTCACCTCTTGTCCACTTGCACTCGCAGGCCCACGGAGGCAAATTCTCTCATACACCCACCGAGTCTTCGGTAACTCACCTCCTAATCATGACCAATAGTAGAATACCCAATGACGAAGTCATTTCGATGTCCGCATGTCAAGCCAAACCTATCGAATACCTCGATCGAGTCGGCTGGGCGAACTTTCGGCTGTTGCAACGCTGGGGAATGACTCTCCTAACTGACAAGGACCGACTTGACCATTATTCAAACAGAAACAGCAGAACCTCCACAGCATGTGAGACCGGTGAGAAGGTCGTACTGAAACACGAGTGGGTACATGATTGTGTGAAGCGAGGTGCCGTCGTAGGAGCAGACGATAATTGGGGAGGGTGGCGTGTAAGGTGAGCTGTCATACATGAAGATCGTAATTGGAAATTTGTCATACCACAGTGTGATGCTGACCGTATCCTGCGTGAACATACTGTGTTCACCATCCTTGTGGTAAGGGGCCGTATCATACCACATGCCGAGGCGGGGTCGTCATACCGACCGACATCATTTAGGCGCCCGAAAGCGAAAGCGCTGTCCCGGGAACAGGAAACCCACAGAGACGATAGGTCAGCGAGATACCGATACCTACCCCCTCCGGGATATTCGCCTACCTCTAGACGATCTAGTGGCAGCACCTCTTCTTCCCATGGTGGTTCTGGAGATTCCTATCGCCCGCGATACGAATCTGCTTCTCCCTCCAGGTCCAGCTTTAGCGAATCGTCGGAGAGTAGGGAGCCCTCGTACTTGAGTAGACGCTCGCCAGCACCCTCGTACTCAAAGGAGCAATCGCCATACAACCCAGCCACACTACCCCAAGTTGAATGGCATCCTGATAGAGCTGGATCGATGGATTCAGATCTGAGTTTGGCCCGATATCAGCGTAGCGGCAATACACCGTGCCTCACGACTACCTCGAATGTTACCTTGATGTCAACTCCGATCACCGAGCCGCCTTCGCCAATTTTCACTCGCTCGAGCCGAGATCCTAGACTGGCGGCGGCTCGAACTCGAACTAGAGCCTGCTCCCAATCAGTATTGGATGACAGGACGAACATCGATATGCAACAAACGTCGCAGACAAGAAGAGTGGTCAGTGAGGCCTTGGTACGGGATTCTATGCCCCTTGGTCATGAAATCAAACCCGTTGATCCTCGAATCGCGTGGCGGAAGGAGGCTCAAGCACGTAAGATAGCAGCCGTTTCGATCAGATCGGGAGCCGAGAGGGAACCAAATATCCAGTCCACCGAAAGCGTCGAAGCCATCGAAGAAGCCAAGACCACGGAGTCCCCTCCCGTAGCAAGCGCATCTGGTTTCGGGCTCGTTCCGGATGTTTCAACTTATCACAAAGACGCATGTCAGATTTCGAACTCCCCCGAAGGTTGCAGGACTGAAGAGCTGGAGCAAAATCCCATCTCTGGCCTCTCGGTTCGAACACTACTTAACGCCGCCTGCAATCTTACGGTTGCTCTGCCCTCGACGACTTTACAGCCAGGCCCGGAAGTCCCTCACGGTCAGCTCGAAGTGACTCTCCCAGAGCCTCTATACTCCTCTACCCTCGAGATCACCGACAGTGATCTCGATGATCTGGTGACAGAAGACGAGGGGGAAGAGATTGAGAGTGCTTTTGGTGGTGCCGACGTCGGTGGCGAAGGCGATGACGAATGGTTCGAGATTCTAGATGAAATGCCAAAGTGAGTGATTTACCTGTCTTTATCTTTTTGGCTTTTGTTGGCCGTGAAACGGTCGAGAGGACGCTAGACTTGCCGTCGTGCAATGTCTGAGCGTAGCGTCACTTCTGGTGTCAAAAGAGCTTGTGAGAATGCGGTCAGGATCAGGATGATGAGTGTCGCGTCACAGTCGAGGCAAAGTTGCTGTAAGATAGGAAGAGACGCTGATAAATATGAGTTTGGTCGTGGCTTTGGCATTGGGAATTGCCCGGATTGCAGAAGCTTGATCTCGCGAGATGGCGCCGACAAGCACGATCACAATGGAGGCTCGTCTGAAGATCATACTTGAGTCCCTATTCTGCTCGGCCCTACCAGAAGCGGGCTAGCCAAATTCCCGGAGAAGAAGATGGCAAATATCAAGAAACCGGAATCCGACGATAAACTAGATGTAAATACCGATCATCAATCCCGATCACCTCGGAGCAAAGATGAGGATAAGGAACAAAGACAGTTTCAGAGCCCTCTTCCTCCTACGCCAGTCTCCATTCTCAGATCGCTTTCAAGATCACAAACGCCACCAGCCACTACGTCCGAGCTCAAATCCTTATACGAACCTCGATCAACATCGTCATCATCATCATCCAGGATGTCGCAGTTGCGGCATGTCGATCCGAAAAGCGCCGGAGCTTTCTCAAATCCATTGGAAATGGATAGCAAGGAATTAATTGCGAACGCGAATACGAATAACAATAGCAGCACCGCCGAGAATCGAAAACGCTACTTCTCGATCATGCAGGCAATGAGTGACGTTGCGTCGTATCATGACAAGCGTGCAGGCCACGATCCCGGTGAGGCTGAAGCTGAAGCTGAGGCTGAAGCTGGAAAAGAGACTGGGGGTCTCCTCAAGAAGAGGACCGAAAGTGAAATATCAATCGTACAGAAGATGAATACGGTTGCGACACCGGGACAAGTACTCGAGTAGGGAGTATAAATACTATCGAGATTGAGATTAAGATCGAGAAGAGAAGGTGGATCAAGGTCAGATTCGGATTGCGATCACCGATAATAGAATGTAGTTCTTCAGATCACCCGCCCGCAGTTGCAGATACGTACGGCGTATAATACGAGTACAGCTTGAGGTTTGGAGGAGGAGTAGGCATACTAAAAGAAGAACCCCATTTCTTCCGGACCATATGTTCTGTACTCGATTAACATAGATATCTTTCTTCGGCAAGCACTCGATCGCATCCAACCGACCATACAGTAGTGATGTAATTTCGCCATACCGCACATCAGCCTTGCGTGAGTCCATAGTACATACAGTACGATATGTAGCCTCTTTAGGTCTGCAAAGAACGTACGAATACAGTACTCGTAATGTACACAGTAACATGTAGAGTGTTGCATAGTGTACAGTATACGATACACAGCTACAGCTACACTTAGGAAACCCACTGAGGCGAGTCGACCTGACACCTGAATCTACAATCATCAACGTGTAAAGCATAACCAGTTTCCAGTTCCAGGTCCACTGCGTTGGTTCCTTATGTCACTCCATATTTTGTATAGAGCACCATGTGGCCTGGTCCAGATTATACTGTAAATTACATCAGATCACCCACTATCACAACCACATCCACTGTACACTCAACCTTCCCCGACGACTGACGACCTCCTTTACTTCTATCCTTTGATCCTCACGAAAAAAAAAAAATATCAAAAAATCAATCGATCAACCACGGTGGATATTAACTTTCAGATACTGATAATGTACCCGTACTGTACCAATTGTAGTGATAGCTAGTGATGCTGCGCAACAATACGGAAGAAATACTGTTACTTTATCAAGCCGAAAACGAAACGAATTACTGAACGGAAAAGCCTGAAAACTTTATGCAGCATACTGTATGGGCACTTATATATCTCAACAAACATCTATATCAAAGAGCCACCTTGAGCCTGCTGCTGCCCATGACTCTGATATTGACCTGTAGGCTGTCCAGACATGCCGAATTGTCCCATACCTCCTTGCTGCCCCTGCGCCTGGCCCTGGCCCTGGCCCTGCGTTCTGTTCTGACCGGCGAATGGTGATCCAGGCCCGAATGCACCTCCGCCAAAGCCTGTAGGCTGAGATGACAAAGATCCAAAGGTTGACTGCCTGAATGGATTGGCACCTGTCATCTGAGGACTCAGACCGCCCATTGCTCCTCCTGCTGGACCAGCATTACCGCCGAAACCAGGGAATCCAATAGATTGAGGTTGGACACCACCAGCACCTAAAGGAGACTGCGTTTGATTCGTACTAGGCGTTCCGGCTGTTCCAGTCCCGTTAGATCCAGGTTCATGGATAGGCGGTAGGCTTTCAAGAAGTTGACTGCCGAATGAACTGGTAGGCTTGAATGGCTTGATACCGCTTCCGCCGAATCCCGTCTGCTGAGGTTGTAAGAAACCCGTAGATTGCGATGAGAGCGAAGGGGCGCCGGTAGGCTGGGAGGAGATCGAGCCGAATTGTGATAGAGCGTTGGTGCCGGATGAAGGAGAAGCTGTAGGGTTGCTGTTTGCACTAGACCCGTTCAACGATACAGTGCCCGATCCAAATTGAGCCAAGAAATCATTATTGCTGTTCCCGCCGTTCTGGGTTTGTGATTCCGAGCCGTCAAAGGTGAATGCCGACGCGATGTCTGACATAGCACCACTTCCTCCACTGGTCGCGTTTCCATTGGTTTGTCCTTGTGTCTGGCCGAAGGGCTGCTGTTGCTGCTGCTGCTGTTGCTGTTGCTGACCACCCCAGGGTGAACTCATTCCTGCGCCAGTGGGTTGCGTGTTCATTCCGCCCATTAATAGGTCATTCATTGTGGGTCCCTTGTTCTGTTGAAGCACAGGTGGAGGTACACCACCAGCGGGTGCGAAGGGGTTCTTTGAGCCAGTCGGCTGAGAGACCAGCGGCTTTGGCTCGCTGCTACCCGCCGTGCCCAAAGCGGGCGTGGAACCAGGTCGTTGGATCTGGCCGAAACCGTTTACTCCGGAGGCATTGCTTCCTGTATTCTGGGAGGCACCTCCCCCGGTTCCGCGTAGCGAATGATTTCCGAAGGGAGAAGCCGGCTGTGACATTGCTCCACTTGGTCCGATTGAGGTATTCAGCATCATGGACTGCCTGAAAGGGTTGGCACCGGTTGCTTGAGGTTGTAGGAATCCGGTCTGTTGAGGTATTTGCTGATGAGGTTGAGGCTGCATGAAACCCGTTTGTTGAGGTTGCATAAACGGTCCGGTGTTCTGTTGTGGTTGTTGCTGTTGTGGCTGGAACATGGCTTGTCCCTGCTGGCCAAAAGCCATCGCACCGGTAGCTTGAGGTTGCAAGAAGCCCTGCTGTTGCATTGGGAATCCGGTCATTTGAGGCTGCATGAAGCCAGTCTGTTGAGGCATCATCATAGACTGTCGGAAAGGATTGAATGCCGCTTGACCTATTGTCATTTGAGAGTAGTTCCTATTGATGCGTCCAATGTCAGCGATACCGCTATTGGCAATTGGAGGTAAACTCACTGTTGAGCAGGCCCGCCAAACATTGTTGGCTGCTGATTGGACTGTATAGACTCGAAGAAGTCTTGAATCTTTTGGGATGATCCTGGAGGAGCTTGTGGTGGGGGAGGCGATGAAGGAGGGTTGGGAGCAGGGGCAGAGGACGAGGAAGCTGCGGGTTTGGACTCCTTGGCGGGTGAAGGGTTTCGAGCTAGATGTATCGATCAGCTTGAACAAAGGGGGAAGACAAAATGCGTACGGGATAGACTGCACTCACCAGCAGGGGATGGATCTCGACTAGTGCTTTTCCCTTCCACCACGCCCAAACTCTTCTTGTACTCCATCCGATTATTTTCGAAGTTCGGGTCGTTCAGATATTCCTCCAAAGCTTTCACCAAGCCCGTCGGTGCGTGTTTCAAGTTGGGCACCGGTACATTGACTACGTGGTGCAATTTCCGGGCAATACCAAGGTAGTCGACTACTCTGTCTGTCTGCTTGATGAAGGATTTGTAGATGTCAAAAGCGTCTGTAGCGTCGACCTTTGACATCTCAAAGTAGTGTTCTAGAACGGAAAATGAGCTCCTCTCATTGTGATATCACCAAAGAAACCCCTTGAGCAAGCTCACCTAGGATGTTACAGACACCTTCGTTGCCCGCTTGGAACAGTACCAGCAGATCCTTGATCAACATCCTGAATGCTAATACCGTGTTCTCATCTCTCAGATCATCGTCGAAGAACTAGCACGTGATGACTAATCAGCATATCGTTACAGCGCTTGACACAGGTACGCGAGGCTTACCTTGCACTGTATCAGCGTATCCAAGATCTTTTGGACATGCTTCACCTCCCTCAATAGCCCTTTCTCCACAGGTAGATGCCTTAGCCTTCTGGATTTGGCTGCATTACAAACCGTGTGGTGTCAGCATTCATCCGGAGCGAGTGATTCAGCCTGAACGACTCACATGCTGCTCCCAGCCCATCACTTCTCCTGTTGGACTCTGCCTGTGCTCTGACCAGATCGTGCTTGATCTCCTTGAAACATTTTATCCTGGAATCAAGGTAGGCGGCATACGTTGACATGCTTGCTGGGGGTGTGAAGCCTGCACAGAAGAGAAAAGAGTCTGGTATTTAGCATGATACTGTGGACACAAGGAAGAGATGATGGCTGCGACTTACCCTCCCAGCTATTGCCTTGAACATTCCGCAACTTCAATACATCTTGTCTTGACAGCGCATCCAGCAGCTGTTGAGTACCGCCTGATCTAATCATCTGATGCAACGTCAAAAGCGCTTTGAATACAACCTACGACCGGAAGGTATGATCAGCTGGGAATGCTCGGCACAGAAAGGCTACAGGCGACTGACCACCGCATTGGCCTCTCTTAATCTGAGAGAGAGAGACCGGATGATGTCTTGTAACGAGCCGTCATCGGAGTAGGAGGCAGCGATGAGTACACTAGGGAAGCAGCCAGAGTTGTGTGTCAGCATACAGATTTGAGTAGAGTCAGGGCATGTGAGCATCGTCACGCTCAGATTGATCATTACGCACTCAATGTACTACAGGGCGAAGAGTGGCTTTCTGGTCAGCAAACGACACTTGCAAAGTGATTGGATATGGGTCCACGGCAAGCGGACGTGAGTGAAGAGGTATGTTACGCGTCCGTCAACTCACTTTCGCCTTGGGTGGTGCATTTTTAGGCTTACAAGCCAGTTTGACAATTTTGTCGTAATTGTGCGACATGATGATACTGTTCTCAAGCCGAGTGGGATAGTCGATGTCACAAATGAAAGGTTTATGTGTCGTTCAATGTCGATGTGTTAACTAATGAAGAGGTGCGATCCTCCGTAACGGAACCTCAGCAGAAGTATGCAGTGGAATAAGCAGGAGGCGCAGAATTGATGCTTGATGATATTATCTGATGCGTTGTTGATGCCCGACTAAGGGTTTCTTAACGTCAAAACGTCGATGCGCAGATGGATGGTTATGGTTTGTTTATGGCGGCCATGCGGGTATGGTGGAGTGGATGGGCGCAAGCGGTGCGGTGCGGCAGGTGACGTCGTTATTTGTCGGGCCGGGGGGAGCGTTGAGCAGTACTGATGAGTGGCTGTCTGCACCAACTGCAAGCGGTGTTGTACTTGATAGCCTCAGGCGGTGAGATGTACAGAAGACAGGTCGTCCGCGATGGATGACGAGGAGACAGTGAAGCTTTATGAGCGCGGTCAATGATGAGGATGAGCGGGGATGGGATTCAGATGAGGGGGGAGGTGAGAAGGGAGGGGAGGGTGAGGGATCAATCATACTAAGTCATAGCGCCATATTAGCATACATGTATAGATAATACCATAACGGGGAATGAACCGCGGTTCAAGGTAATATATTACGTAAATGATGCTCCTCACTTGGCGGCGGATGTAACCGCCCCCCACCCTCAGTTAGCCTGGCCTCCACCAGCAACACCGACACCGACAGCATCAGCATCAGCATCAAGCATCAAGCATCAGCAACAGCGAAATGCTTGAACATTGACAACCGTCTCTCAGCATTCCTTCTTCCTCGAAACAACTATTTCAGCTGCCTCTCCTCATCATAATTCAGAGGGACTTAAGAAAGTCTAATCTCGTACACTGAGCCCAAAATGAGCTCCGATAGCCGACTGGGCGAGCAGCTCAGCTCGATCGCGTCAATCTCGTGAGCTGCTCTTGCTCCTTGTGGCCCCGTGTGATCAAGCTGACTTTCATTTCAACCACCTGATTATAGAAACCAGAAACAGCGAATCACTTCGTACCTCAAATCATTATCTTCCCTCCTCTCTTCCATCCCCGTATCCTCAAATGACCTAACCGCTTTCGGTAGACATTTTACTACTTCAACGTCCATGGCAATGGTAGTGGGCCGAAGAGTACTCGGAGCGTACGTGACTGCTTTGGCGGCAGGGACGACTTTGGAAAGGAAGGGCACAGCAGCTGTTTCATTGGACGAGGAGAGCGCTGCGGACGCTCATCAGTGGGAGGAACTTGGGCAAAAGGCTTTCCAGGGTGAACAAGGAGCCGAGCTGCGGCGGGATGTCGTGGACGGTGTTTTGGGCGGCGGGACGACGAGCGGATGGTGTGATGAGCAAGTAAGTTGGATGCCTAATGAAAAAATGTAGGGAGCTACCTCGTATACTGAACACACCTGATCTTGCTCCAGACCACTGTACTTCGCCACCTGCAGTCGCATCTGTTGCAGCTCGAAGAAGATTGGCTTGGCGCAGCAAAAGCGCTCATTCAGATACCCTTAGAAGGAAGTTCCAGGTCAGTATCTCGTTCCACTCGCTCTTGGGGAGTCAAGCAAGCTCATAGAAATCCTATCCTTTCAGACTTATCTCAGACGAAGAGAAATTGGCGGTATACATGAAGATCGTACGCCTCCTTCTAGAGGTGAGCTGCTTTTAAGTAGGCTGATTAACCAATACCAATGAAATAGCTGACTATCCCATGCGCCCAGTGTGGTGAATGGGGTCAAGCCCAAACATACTTCTCACGAGCGTCCCTCCTTATTCACGTGACGGACGACAAAGAGACTAACCTCTCATACAAGCTGTCTCAGGTAAGCCGCATGGTCGATGTGAGCGTGTGTCTGAAGCTCACTGTCTTGTTAACCCAGGCGCGATTGTTCGACTTTTCTGCTCGATTCAACGAGGCCGCTCAGAGGTATCACGAGGTCAGCTTCGATAGTGCTATTGCGGAGGACGACCGACTGCAGATGCTGTGAGCTTGTCTCCTCACGCACTTGTGCTGGACGAGCTGACTTTGATCCCCCTTCTAACCATACTCAGCAAAGCAGCCGTGACCACTTCCATTCTCGCACCTTCTGGTCCTCAGCGATCACGTATTCTCGCATCCCTCAACAGAGATGATAGAGTCCATACATCTCTTCCTCCAAGCTTGTCGACTATGCTCAAAAAGATGCTGCTGGAGTATATTGTGAGGACGGAAGAAGTCAAGGAGTTCGAATCTGGCTTGGAAGAGCATCAGAGAGCGAAAGTAGAGGGGGGAGGCACAGTGCTTGAGCGTGCTGTAAGGGAGCACAATGTCGGAGCATGTGGCAAGGTATGTGACGTTCGTTTCTTGCCCGAGCGACGAGACGTATCGATCTTCGCAGCTACTGGAGCTGAAGCTTGTAACCTATCCACCACGTCCTACATAGGTCTATGACAATATCAGCTTCGAAGCGTTGGGTCACATTCTGAACCTTGACGCTGATACCGCGGAACACACTGCGAGACGGTAAGCTCTTCCAGCCAGCAGAAGCATTAATCTGTCATTAGCTGAAAGCCTTCATCTGTGTAGGATGGTTGAGCAAGGACGGTGAGCTAGAAACTCCTTCAAGCTCCTGGTCTCTGGACAGGGGCTCCAGCAAGACCACCAAGGAAAAGCAGCTCAGCTGATAGCTCAACGCTCCGTTGTTTCTGCTCTCTATATCTATATCGCCTGATAGACTTCGAGCATGGATTGATCAACCCCTGCATCTCCTATACTTTGAATCCCGTTCAGCACACGACACCGACGCAGACGCGCAGGGCACTGCTGGTGGACTGGGCATTGAGAGAGAGGTGAAGGATGTTGAGCCTGTTAGCTGGACTGAGAGGTGGGATGATCGAATCAGGGCAACTAGCCTAAAGGTGTGTACGAAACCATCATCTTTTCGACTACAACGCCGCTAAAAGCCACAGATCCGGGCGAAGGGTTTTTTGGGATTCACTCGTCGGATATGAGCACTAATTGGGAGGCTGTGACGTCAACCACCAACAGGTCGAAGCGATTTCGGAAGCTATCAAGCAGAAAGGCCTGATACCTATCGCTCGTGCTCAGTAAGGCTGCCAACGAACCGAGGGGTCGACCGATACAATGCCCAGGTTGCTGCTGTACAAGCACACCATGGCACATCGAGATGTGTATTCAGGAGTAAGAATATGAGCGATCCAGGCGGGATGAAGACAGAAGACGATGGGAAGATTTGTATCATACGCACGCAGAGAGAACGGATCGGAACACACCGTAAGAAGGGGAAGAGGGTTCGTGAGTCTGGGGTATCAATTTGCATCGTATCATTGTGTACAACTAAAATCTATAGCATGTATATTGTATAAAGCCATCTGGGGTTTCGTCACAGACTGACGCTTCACTAATCTTGGCATTTACCACCGACGGCAATCGATGTTGCAAATCATCAAAGATCTGCAATAGCTTCAGCGAGGACATGCTGAGTTCGCCAAAGGGGTAAATGGAAACGGCAACATCGTCAGCAACCGTGCAGCTTGCTCCGGCCGAAACACTGGCGCGAGAGAACTCACCACTTCGTGCGCTTCATCGCCTTGCGCCCTCTTGAATGCCTCAACATCCGCCGTGAGACAGAGCGTGTGCGCGCACTCGCCTCCAGTGACGAAGTACGTAGGTACAGTGTCTGAAAATGAACGGTCAGAATTAGCATGTCACCGGCGTTGGAAGGAAGTCGCTCAAGATATGCTCTGTCCACACTCACTACCATCAGAGTTGACATAGTGTGCCAATAATCTGGAGCTCTTGGGGTGGACAGTCCAGATAGCGCTCTGTGGCGACCCGAAGTCGTTATCAAGTCCCAAGGGCGACGATCCAGGCAGATTATTCAATCCCGCGTGCAATAAGTGAGTGGGGTTCGTATCCGTAGGCAAGCTTGACCCGTCGGTGGGTAAACCGCCTGAGGTCAACTGAGAAGGATCGACAGGGAGCCCACTGCCACCTGGTCGAGAGAGCAGCTGCTTGGGAGCGATGAAGGAAGTGGGGTCTGAGTCGGAGAGCTGGGATGGGTCCACCGGGAGGTTGAACGGGTCAACGGGGAGGCCAGAGGGGTTAGTGCCGCTAGTGGCGCCGATCAAAGCGGAGAGGCCGATATGAAGGAGACCGGAGGCATCTATCGGATATACAACATTCGTACGTGTCAGCTACGAACTGCCAATCCAATGCAAACAGCCAAGTGCTCAGAAATTTGACTCACCAGCCCAGCCCATGCCGAGGTTGGCATAATCGCCATTCCCAGGACCCAAGTCCCCATTGCCACTATTGCCGTTCCCATTTCTGTGAGGCACAGCGGCCAACAGCTTTCTAGGTCCACTGAATGACCCATCATCGTCGTCATTCCCGTTACCGTCACCACCATTGTTGTTGTTGTTTGAGCCTGGGGCGATCTGGAAGGGGGTTGAAGTGGGATCATTGGGGAAAGTGGTAGTGAGGGGGTTACCGCCGTTTCCATCGGGTGAGTAGCCGACTCTACAGCAGATGGAAAAAACGTAGAGCAATATCAGCGAAATGAACTTGTATATGACCTTGTGATACCCGGCGCTGAGACGGCTCACAAGGGGTTGTTGTTGTTGTTGTTATTGTCTGGGACAGTGACAATACCCATATCAGACCCGTTATCAGGGTTCTTCATTCGCATCACATATCGTCTGGAAGCGAGTGTTTGTCCGCCATTAGGCTGCGCGATATCCCCATCCGAATCGGGAGTAGGGTTGGTATCAGACCCATCCGGAGAAGAGTTGGGGTTGATGTCCCCGTCAGCTGGCTGTTGCTGTTGAGTTGCCGGATCGGTGTTTTGGTTCTGGCTCTGATCAATTGGGCTGGTACTGGGATCAGAAGTACTAGAGGTATTGCTATTGTTGTTGACGTTGTCATTGTCCGGGTTTCCGGTATCTGGGACAGAGTTGTCACCAGGAGCGTCGCTCAACTGGGAGTTGATGTCGTTGGGGTCAGCACTCTGCTGTTGCGGCGGCTGCTGCTGCTGCTGCTGCTGCTGAGTCTGAGCGGCGTCGACGACGGGCTTGGCGCTTCGCCTAGCAGGCTTGGAAGTCATCCTCCTCGTAGGCGGCAAAATGCCCAAACCTCTTCTCATCCTCTCAGCATTGGTCATGCCTTTACCTCTGCCGGCACCGGCACTCCCTCGGAGGTTGTCGTTATTGTAGTCGCCTTTCGCGGTTCCATACCCCTCATACGAAGGGAAGTTGTTTTTGTTCCCAAGACCGTTACCGAGGCTCTGACCTTGGCCTTGACCTTGACCAACATTGCCGAATTGGTTTTGGCTCGGAACAAGAGGAGACGAGCCGGTGGGAACTGTGATAGCCAAAGGGAGGGTGGGCGAAGGCACGTTCAACTGAGGTGAGAAAGTGGGTACAGGAGAGAACGTGGCGCTTCCTTGACCGTGGATTGACAGGGCAGGCGAAGCAGGGGGTGAATCGATCGGCATGCCAGATACGGTGGAGGTGGAGGCCAGAGCCAAGAGGGGGAGAAGACCGACAAGAACCATTTTGGCAAGTGATGGATGTATTCACGTGTCTTTGGGCTGAGTAGTCCGGCTTAGTGAAAAGTAAAAGTGAGGAAAAGGTGTGATTACCTGTTTATCTAATCAAGATTTGTTGTGGAATAATGAACCAATTAAGAAGTTGTAGTAAAAATGATAATTAGTCCGAAAAAGAGTTGGACAGAACAAATCGAAAAAGGGTCAAGCAGGTGAGTTCGAAGTAAAGTGACGAGCGAAATCAAAGTAGAAATTCTGAGTTGAAAAAAAAAAAAACAAAAGCAGCGAGAAGAAGAAAGCTTGGTGTAGGAAAGAATGGAGGAATGACCGAAAAGCGGACTTCACACCCATCTGGTTGGTTGTTATATACCAAACCAAGCACAGACAAACTTTCGGGTCATACCCCATGCACGGGTACCTATTCCGATCATCCAAACCAGACAAGTCTTGCTGGTTGGTTTCTTTCGCGTTGCATATTTGTTTGTTTTTTCCCACTCTTGTGAAACAGTGATCAACCTCGAGGAGGCTTCCAGCTGGTGGTATAATGGTGAATATAGTCCAGTATAATATCCTGTAGCCTGCACCGGTTTGTTATTCATTGCCGTTTACGTCGGCACGGCGGGGAAGGCGGATAGTCGGCGGTTCAGTCGGGATGACAATAACGCCACTGACACAGTTCAAAATGCCGATAGCAGTCCTATTGAAACCATGCCCTCTTGCCCAAAAACAGCTGTCAGTGTACCTCAACCTGTATTCCACCTTCTTACTCTGGAGGTTCCACTTGATGTATGGAATAAATCCCCCTACGCCATCATAGATCGTGAATCATGTAGCGTTTCTTGAGCAAAATGAGCCCAAAAGAGGACATAGAGCGCGAGTGCACTATATTGAACTCGCTCGTAATCTTATCTCTTAGGGGCATGCGTCCGTTAAAATGGGAGATTACGTGATCACGTGATTTGACCACCATAGCGTGATTGCAGCTGCTAGTTAGCACAATGATCCATCCCGAGATGCACATGTCAGCGCAACTTCTACTCGAATCGCTTCTTTACCTTGTCTTCTCTGTGTTTTGTGGTCTAAAGGAATACATCAGCTCGCGAGCCACCATCATGGCTCAGAGTCAAGCCAATCAGCTTTACTCACTCATCGTTGCCTTATACCCCACAACCGAGTCATCGGGCGATAGCAGCGCGAGCGCAAACGAGAACGAGAACGAGAACGAGAACGAGGTGGATTCGGGCGGCGAAGATTGGAGATTAGGCGAGATCACTGTTGACTGGGTCGACTTCACTCGAGAGAAGTCATTGGATCAGCAGCCGATAGAGATGCCGACGTCTCAGAAGAAAGGGCAGCTTTCTGGCTCTGGCTCTGGCTCTGGCTCTGGCTCTGGCTCTGGCAGTGGTGCGCCAGGCTCGAAAACAGGCTCAAGCCGTCGGGTCGTACCCGGGTCTTCACCAGGTACAGGTACACCTAAAGCCAATAATAAAGTGTCACCTAATTTCCAAAGCACTGGCTCGCCTTCAAAGAAGCCCGGCTCCAGCTCGACTGCCGATGCGTTGTCTCTCCAGCCACTACTCGGTCACTTTCCAGGTCCCAACCCGCTGGACTCGTCATACGCGTCGGGCTTATCAGAGCTAGGGAGAGGCGTGATCCACCTGTTCAAGCATGCACCTCCGCCTTCCCTTATCTCAAGTCTCGATTCACATCCAATAGGCGAAGGAAGCAATTCTGCGGCGAAAGTGCAACACGAAGGTGGATGGGCAGGAGAGAAAGCAGAAGGAGAGGATGGGAGTCTAATTGCTATTTTGGCTGCACCTGCTTGGATGAGACCCGCGGACTTTTTGGAATTCATAGGTGGTTGGGGCACCTGTCTAGAGGGAGTTAGGATGATCAGGTAAGTCATAGTGGTGGTACAGTGTGAAAACATGCCAGGTTCAGGCCATACCCACTCCGTGTCCAAAACCTGGCCGTGTATTCGGCAGCAGAGGAGTACCAGTGATTGAGTGCTGAGTACTACTGATTGAGTGCTGACAAACGTTTCTCCCTGTCTCGTTTCATAGAGAAGCTACCACACCCAACCGATCAATCGTACTCCTCAAGTTCAGAGATCCGCTCCAAGCATCCGACTTCCTCGTGATCTTCACCGGTCGCGCGTTCTCGACCTTGGATGCGCGTGAGACATGTCACCCGATCCGAATCCATCACCTGATCCTCCATAAGCTTGAGCCAGAGCAGGACATGAACTCTACCTCTTCATCTCGTATCGCCGTACCCGGTTTCCCGCCATCTGTATACGCTTCCAGGGCTAAACAGTTTCCCAAGCTGCTCAAAGGTGTTGATAATGACAAACTGTACGAGTTACCCTCGTGTCCGGTCTGTCTGGAAAGGTTAGATTCGACTGTGACGGGTCTCGTGACTCTTCCGTGCGCTCATACGTTCGACTGCGATTGCTTGAAGAAATGGGGAGACTCAAGATGTCCCGTGTGTCGACTCTCACACCTCTTGCTCTCTTCATCATCGTCAACAACCTCATCACCAACGACAAGTATGAAGCATGCCAGCTACTTCCCAAACACAGAAAATGGCAACAATAGGGGCGAAACGAGTGTAACGAGGTTGACGAAATGCTCAATGTGTGAATCGACTGAGAACAACTGGATATGTGTGGTCTGTGGGGTTGTAGGGTGTGGCAGGTATGAGCCGCAGAAGGGACATGCCAGAAGGCATTGGGAGGAGAGTGGTCATGTATTGGCTATGGAGCTGGAGACGCAAAGAGTATGGGACTACAAGGGCGACAAGTGAGTTACTCAATCTGTTGCGCCAGGGGCGGAATGCCCATCACCTTCATCTCAGAGTATCCTATCCTGCTTGCCTTTGGCAATCAGTCGCTCACCTCTGTCTATGAATTCAGCTACGTACATCGCCTCATCCAGACTCGAAACGATGGAAAGCTGGTCGAGCTTCCCTCGGCATCATCACTCGTCAATCCCTCTCTACCACGGCCTTTGCCGCTGGGTCCTCAATCTCAAGCCTCGTCACCTCAACACTCGCGAGTCCCGTCTGAAGCTCAGCGTCCTCAACATGGAACGGATCAGAACAGACATCGGGATCAAAGGAGTGAAGCGCAGGACGGTTCCACGGGTAATAGTGAAGCGGGACCATCTTCCAATGACATCGACAAGATGTCGACGATCGAATCGATCACTCTCGAATACTCGTACATCCTGTCCAGCCAGCTAGAATCAATGAGGCGGCACTACGAGTCGCAGCAATCTGACTTGCTCGAACGAGTGAATAAACTCGAAAAGGACAACAAGAACACTGAAGACCGTATACGACAATTGCAAGAGTCTGAAAAAGAACGTGAAAAGGCGGAGAAGAAGGCTGAAAAGGCTCTATCAGTCACTAGATCTCTTCAAACGTCGTTGGCATCTGAAAAAGCCCTAAGCGAAGGTTTATCTCAGCGAGTGAAAGCTCTTGAGAGTAGTAAGAATGAGCTTGAGGGTAGATTGGCCGAGAAGAACCAAGAGTGTCAAGGGTTAGAAGAGACCGTCAGGGATCTCATGTTTAGCCTTGAGGCCGGGCTCAAGGTCCAAGAGGCTGGAGGTGAAGGTGGCGAGGGTGGGGATCTGATGGTCGTGCCGAATGCGACGCATGGTAGTAAAGGCAAGACAAAAGGCAGGAAATAAGAAGAGCTGTCCAGTGACCATTTTCGGGTGGACAGGTTCCGTGGGTTTTTCCTCCAGTATATACAAATTTAGAGGCGATTTGTAGATTTTGTACCATATCGAAAATCTGTTGTATATTCTTTGACCCTCGTGAATTTTCCGTCCATGGCACGCACTGGCTGTTCCGAAGGAAATGCCCACTTGAGCAGAGTGCCTCCGCGCCCTATCGAAATCGAAAGAGCACTCAATTGCTACCGGACTGGTATTGACATATTTGCTCACTCATGACGAGAGTAAGCTTACCCGAAGGTCTCAATGAACCAAATGCGTCTGGCATCTGCAAGATCCTCGAACCTAGAGCGTTCCACCAGAATTATGTGCCAGTACTGTACATGATAAAGAATGCATGTGAGGGCACCGCTAAATGCACCAAGTGTGTGCAAGATATACTAGCACGTTCTCTATAACTTCCTGCCCTTGAAACCGGAGCCCCAGCCTGGATCATTGTCCGTATCATTCGACAACGGTCCCATAGGCCCGTACCCGTTACCATTACCATTACCACCTGGACCTTGGCCATTGGTGTTGTTATATTTCACCCCGCCCGATCGTTTCTTCGCGTGTCCGCTGCCAGCGGGCCTAGATTCGACGCTCGAGCTCATACTATCTCCAGTGGTAGGCAAGTCGGGCGTCCGAGGCTCATTGCCTGCATAACGCGACTGAGGTGAGAAATCATGCTGATGTCTCTGTAATGGACTGGGCGCTTGGCTGTATCCATTTGGAGCGGGTCCATGGCCGTTGCCGTGGCCGTTCGGACGAAATGCTGGTGGAGGCGGGTCATCGAATCCTGAGTCGAGGATAGCGGCCATCTCGTCCATGCCGAGAGTTTGGCCGCCGTGATCGTCATGAGATTGTGGGGGCAATGCGACTGGCGGTGGAGGGAAAGCGGGATTATTCTCGTTATACTGAAAGACAGAATAAGATCAATACAGTTCAGAACAGTCAGCTTCCCGTTTCTCTCCAATCTTTGAACCTGATTACTATACTCGTATATCACTCACCCCGCCAATCTCAGCGCCCCAAACATCTTCCTCACTACCAAATACACTCCCTGAATCACTCTCGTATTCGCTTCTCGTCCAAGCCCCTCTAGGTCCAGGACCAAGCAACGAGTCGTTATCACCACTATATCCGCCAGGGCCGCCGGGACCGTGGAAGCCAGCGCCAAATTGACGCTCCATCTCTCTTCTTCGTTTCTCCTCTCGGCGCATTTTCCGCAATCTTGATTTCTCCCAGTCTTCCCATCGTCGCAAGGGGATCGTCGTACCCTCGAAAACGGCAGTCTTGTCGTCGTGTCCAGCTTTGGAAACGATCTCTCCTTCGACTCGTCTTGAAAAGGCAACATTCATAGCATTAGTCAGCTTGCCGGATCGTCCTTCAACAGCTTTTGAAAAGTCCGTTACGGGTACAATCACGTCAACTCACCTGGTCTCTCCCCAGGAGAAGTCATCGAAATGCCAAAACGAGTATACGGGCAACACAAAGTTCCAGATGGGTAAAGCGATCAGATAACAGACCATCCAAGCGATATAAATCACCTTCCTCGTCGTGATCAAGATGAGAATGGCCGGTAAACCGAGGACTGCCGCGAGAAGCATCAGAGGAATGGCCTCTTGGAATGATTTCGGGGGATCGATGATCGAGTTGATAATCAGAGCTCCTGTCAAGGAGATTGCGACGGGCAAAACAACCGTGCCGACCAGATCCATGAAGATGACAAACTGCATCGAGAAGCAGAATGTCCCACACAGATTCCGCACTCGAACCAATTCCATGAGGTTGTGAACGGTCGAGTTGATCCATCTTCTTCGCTGAGATAAGAGTACAGAAAATGTATCGGGAGCAACCGTCCGGCATCTCGCTTGTGGAAGGAAGATGTTCTTTCGTCGAGGGAACGTCCGTAGCATGATCGTCGATAAGAATCGATCTTCTCCTAGTAAAAGCAAGTTCTTTTGATGCAAAGTATGCACTTCTGACTGAGAATACTCTGCCACGATTTCCGGCTTCACCAAGATTGGTACCCAATCGTTATCGGCATCTTTTCGCGCTTTGATCCTGTACATGCTGAAACAGCCAGGTAAACAGGTCACACCACCAAAGACGGATTCGAATGCTTTGACGAGGTGATGCGAAATGAAGTATTCGTATACTTGTATGGCCGTGACCCATGACTGTCGTTTGTTCGCTATTCGAGTTTCGCCGCAGACGCCCATGATCATGTTATCTCGGTTCATACAGTTGACAAGATGTTTCAGCGAATCGGGATAGATCTTGGTATCGGCGTCAACCTGAAGATAGAAGTCCCACGTCAGTCAGCATCGGGCCATTGAGACCGCTGATGCGTATCTAGATGGCAGTGTTCATCCCACACTCACCATCAGGCAAACCTCGAAGAAATCGGGGGTGACACCTATCAGAGTCTGAACTTTTCGGAAAATATCGAAATCCAAGGGACTCATTCGATCGTTATACGTGACTCGGGAGAAGAAGTTCATCAGGATGAGCTGACTGTCCCGCTTTCCTCGGTTTCCGGGCTTCTTATCTCTCGCTTCGGATGGCATGCCGCATTTGACGACGATGATTGTGGGCGTCCGGTGCCCGTTCTTGGAGACTAAGGTGCAGGAGATTGTAATCAGCTCGTTTCCCAGACAAACTTTAAACCTCCCTCCACCCAGAAATTGGTCTTGTCCGGGCCCAGATGTAGCTGTGAATGCGTCTCCAAAAGTAAACGTAATAACTCACCATAATGACCAGCATATACCATAGCCCTGTTCTCCCGCTTAGCTCCACTTCCTACGGCGATATAACCCATAGGCATGGGGTTTCCGAACCTCGGATCGGCATCCATCATCCCCACACAGATATCAGGCGTGGACATCTTTTCTCCATGACCCGTAATCATACCATCACAGACGACCCAAATCAACTTCCTCGCGTCCGAATAGTTGGTTGCGGCGATTGATTCGATCGTGCCTCTGATGGAATCTTCGCCCTCCGAGTAACACGTCACAAGGCACACTGCAAAGAGCTCTGAACCGATTCTCGACAAGGAGATGAGCGGTTCATTATTCGATCCGCCATTGACTAATGTCGTAGATGAGGAATTGGGTAAACCGTTGATTTTCTTGCCATTCTTCAGCTTTTGTTTTGACGAAGCAGAGTTTGACCACGGGGCTGTCCCGGTCTTGTTGTGAACCGACATATTCGCTCCCTCCGGCATGACCGCTGGACTGATTGCTGTTCTCGCAAGATCACTGGGCGGTCGCACCAGTCGGGCAGAGATGAACCAGTTGAAGATACAGGCCATTGCGAATCGTACGAAAACGACACCGAGGATGACACCGAGAGACACATACAGGAAGAGCGTGGCGACGAAACACCCAGGAGCAATCTTGTCTATTCTTCCTGCAGCGTACCTGGCTCGCAGGCAGGGGATAGCATCTTGCATGTCCTTTCGATGATAGAACAGTCGAGTCGCATCTTTGCCGGACTCAGATTGGTTCGACAGCACTTGTCGAATCGCGAAATCCACCTCGTCGCCCTTGATCGCTGTAGGATTCGCGTCGATGTATGGTCCCATGTTCAATACCATCCCATCAACGACCATGTAGTTTTTCAACGCGGCCACCTGATCCCAGCTATATCCTTCTAACAAAGTGGAGTTGTGGATCGCCAACGCATCATAGGTCGCATCGGTCATTTTGGCCAGAGGACAGTCCGGTAAGGTCCCGTTCCCGGTGTTTGCGGCGGAAGAAGTCGACGTCTTGCAATAGGGGGTAGTAGCGTATCGTGCTGATGCTGTGCACTCGGGATAGTCGGCTGCAGTACGTGTAAACAGATTTGTGATGTCTTGTCCGGCCATTTGATTTGACAGTGCGTAGAAATCGACCTTTTCCTGCGTCTTCGAGGTGGAGATATTGAACACCCATCCCGATACACCGAGTGTCACTGCAATCAGACGATTGAACATGCAAGTTATCATATCAGCTCGGCACTTCTCCATCACCTACGTGGCCCGACGGTGTCCAAAGGAGCTCTTCTCTGAACATCGACGAGCTTCGGTATTACTCACATTCGTCTTTGCCCAACCTCTGATACAGACTGTTCTGCACTCCTCCATCCGGACACAGAGCTTTCTGCAAACCCATCGTCACGAAGCCCACGATCGCACCTAGCACTACCGCAATCCAGCAAAGCGTCACTTTCTCCCTCCAAGCCTGCCTACTCTGTCGCTCCTTGATTCCAAACCATCCCAGCACGACCGGTGGCGCCCACCAAGTCGTGGCATAAGACCATAATCTCCACCAATCCAAGTCCGCAAACCTCCCGCCTGATGCCGGCAATGGTGAAGACGGCGAGAAGGATTGCGTAGGGGGAGCGACGAGTGGTACAGGGGCCACGTGCCTTTCCGGACGAGTGAGAGTCTTGCCTCGCTTGAGCGTCGCGCCCCGACTCGGACCTCCTCCGCCCCCTCCTCCATTGCCGCCGCCTGTAGTGGGTTTTCTGGTAGGTAGAGGAGCTGTAGATGTGAATGGCAGAGGAGCATCATTGTATTTTCCTGGCATCGTGGGGGCAGGTGAGCCCAAGTAGGAGCGATCGGGAAAGCGGGAATGTGGGAGTGGTGGCCAGGCTGACCAGGGGAGACAGGTGCCGAGGAGCGGATGATAGAGCCTGGGTTTGTCTATATGATTGGCTTTTGAAGAGGTAGGAAGTCGCGGTGAATAGTGATCCAGAGTTTCAATCAGACTAGCCTGTCAAGAATCGCGTACATGCTTGCTCCACTGGACAAAGATGAAAGATGGTCTGTTATCCGTGCTTGGCCTAAGAGGCGGTCTGTCCCTGTCGCCTAGTTTGCAGTTCTGACAACGTGCAGATACACAAATGAGTGTGATTATTTATTTAATACGGGCGTTACTTGCGTTTGGATGTAGGCGTAAGAAGTTCGCAAAAAGCGTGGCGTAGCGTGACCGTCGGCGTAAAGAGCGTTTTCTTCTTTTGCGAGGTGGACGTGGTTGATCGATTGTTCACAAGCGAATGATATGAGTAAATATGATCGATATGGAAGTGGAGCAGTGATCTGTCGCCGTGGAGGTCGTCGTCGTCGTTGTCGTGATTTGTGAATTGTGAATTCTGTGACCAGCACGAGCCGTCGATTACGCGGTAGAGTCGTTCCTTTGACCCTGGACGATAAATACGATGAGATGATGGAGAAATAGGATGTGGTCCAGCCCTTGAATCTTGTTGAGTTCCGTTTCAGCAAACGGGAGGAGCGGTCGAGGCTGAATTTAGGGATTAGGTACTGTTTGTAGAGACGAGTGAGATATCACTATCACTATCGCTGACAATCAAAGACGATATCAAGATATCATATCCTATTCAATTGCTTAGACGAGGTTAGCACAGATGAAACGCGTCGAAGGCGAGAACAATTGCGTTCGTTGTACAGGGAAGGGCAGTGAAGTGAAAAAGGCGGGGTAAGAAAGGTGGACGCTAATGCTAATGCTAATGCTAATGCTAATGCTAACGCTAATGCTAATGCTAATGCTAATGCTAATGCTAATGCTAATGCTAATGCTTATCCTAATGCTAATGATAATGCTAAAATCCTAATCGTCCAATGCTAATAGAGGAGCAGGATCACCTTGATCCCTGATATTACGGTAGAAATCCATTCCTGATTCACATCCTATCCTGTTGATTCTCAGAGATGATTACTGTCTGCAGCTAGAGAGCCACCATATTGCTTGCTTTCCATAACTACTTGAGCTCACTCCTCTGCTGCACGACCCGAACCGATATCCCGACTCTGAGAATCGAAATTATCAACCCAGGTATGTCACATGATAATGGTACTTGTAACAACAGGACTGCCTGTGTGTTGCTGGTTCGAGGAATTCTAGTATGTATGTATGGTCGTGAAAGTTCTCGTCTATATTTGATCTTCTATCTGTCATGAATCGTCACCCACTCCAATTTCCCGACAGCGTCTTAGCAAGCTATATGCGACTAATTTGCACCTCCTTCATAGGCCGTTACGCTCCTCGCGAGCCCTCTTCTTTTCTGTCCCATATTGATAATGCTCTCCCCGATTTGACAATGCTCACTGCCCAGCGTATCCCGCCTATGAGCATCCTTCATTCCTCCCACAGGTTCCGATCCCCTCCTCAGCAGTCCAAGGGGTGGAGCCACGTCTACCGATGGTACCTTGGCCGTGTGCGTTTTCGGCCCTGGTACAACAGGAGCCGGAGTCGGATGGCAACCCGATGATCTTTGCATAGGGATGGAGGAAGGCGGTCTCAAGATCGATCTGCACCGACTGTTCAATCCAGGCGTTGGTAAAGAACCTTTACGTGGTACATGAGGTCGATTCTGTTGACCATGGCCGTGATGAGTGTGTACAAAAGTAGAGGTAGAAGAGGTCGACGCTGAAGGCAGTTGGAAAGTGGCAGAGTTCATGGGGATAGAGGGTTTTCTCGAAGGGAAGAAAGCCGAATCGTCCGATCTCCAACCTTTCGCTTTCGCGCTAGCATTGGCGCTGTTGGCATGGGCTAGTGTTCCCTCGTTCTGGACCGAAGCTGAACCTCGTCTCCTACACAGCTCAGCAGCTGATGGTGACCTAGCAGCTGGAGGAGCCGGAGCCACAGATTTGCTTGAAGCGCGGCTTTGACTGGGCGGCGGAGGGGATCGATGGCGCGTACATCTGTTGGAAGATGGCTTGCTGTTTGCGACAATCGCTATCGAGGTCTTCCTGCCTCTCGAAGTAGGACTAGGGTAGTTTGAAGATGAGGGTCCCCTGAGACCAACAAAGTCGAACGGGCCTGCCTGTCCAGCTTCGTAGTCATCTGTCGACGTAGGATAAGCAAGCGCAGAATCGATGGTCGCTGCTCTTCGTTTCGGAGTGAGTGCACCGGTATGTCGACTAGCATTTGCCCATTGACCAGCGGCCCATGATGGTCGATGTCTCAACCTGGGAGCAGTGGTAAAGGTACCATCGCCGTGATCCTCGCCGTCTCCATCCTCCTCACTCGTGAATCCACCTTCCGAATCCTCCTGATACCCCTCGTCCGAATCACTCTCATGCCCAGGTATAGGCAAAGGTGAATCCACCATATAATCATCTTCATCCTCGTCATCTTCTTGTCCTTCGTCAAAGTCGTCCTCTTCCTCAGCTTCCTCAGTCTCCGAGGTCGACCAAGAAGGTATTCTACTTGGTGGGCTGATCGCAATCCTCCCTGCGCCTGTCCTGTCATGAGAGAAGATCGGGCTGATAGATCCCGTCCGTGAGCGAGACCGAGATTGAGGTTGAGATTGGAATGGGACCTGGACCTGTGACTGTGCAGGTGCTTTAGGGGAAGTGACAGCAAATGTCAAGGCGGAGGGTCGTTTCTTCAACGGTGGGGCGTTTTGGGCTTGTTCAACAGGAAACTGAGCTATCCCTAGTCCATAGCCCGGCGTGAATGGTGACGGTCCTTGACCTTGTCCAGCCTGAAGATCCCTGCAGTCCTCACTTGCGCTAGTCGACATGGAAACCGAAGGAGTGTTTCTCCTCAAGATGGGTTTCGCGGAGCATCGACTGCCTAATGAAGGCGTCCGATGTGCGGAAGAAGAAGAACAAGATGATGAACCCTGGCTTTGGCGAGCGCCTCGATTATTGATCGATGTCTGGGATTGGCATGCAAACAACGTGGAGATCAAGGAAGGCGATTGCGCACCGCTCCTTCTTCGAGCTCCATTTCCATTTCCATTTCCATTGGCGCTAGTATAACCTGATCCTGGCCAATCAGATGAGAAAGCCTCTGAATCTGTCGAGACGGCCGTAGAGGATGGAATGGGTTGCTTGGCGAACGACAGCCGTTCAAAGACAGGCGACGGCGGAGCAGAAGGATGGGCTGAAGAAGGCTGCGATGCTGATACCGAAGCCGACGTCGAGCCGGCGTGCTTATATACTGATTCGCCAGTACCTGCCTGTAGCCCGAAAGGCGCGATGGACGCATCATGGGAGCCGTGTGTTGAGAGCGGGGAGGCGTAGAATGAGTGGAATTCCGGTTGCGGCCGCATGTCAAGGGTTTGGTCTTGTCCGTTCACGGTATTAGAAGAGTCAACAGGAGGTCGGTAAAGAGGAGATGTGGTAAATAGCGGTTGCAGAGGGGACGACATGGTGACTGGTGTCTTATGAAAGTGAATTCCAATTATTGGTCGGATTCAATTCGAATGCCTAGTCCTCTACAACGATGAGGAAATGGATTTTGGAAAAACTCGACTAGCTCGATATAGATGAATGTCTTGGCGAGGGACGATCGTTACCAAATGACAGGTATGTAGTTGTCAAACTTGATCGCTCTTGTCAATTGTACTTGTCGATTCCGAGTAGACGGAGTCCAAGGAGAATTGAGTAAGGTCTGAGAGATATTATCCTATCAAGCCAAGGGGGTGTATGATCGAGATTGCGGTTGCGGTCCTTTGTCTGTCTCTCTCTTTACGGATACTGATAAGCTGTCTCCGAGCCTAGTCCTTCCTTATACTATTGAACGGATGTACTGACTAATATGATCGGTTGAAATGTCCGGATAATCTTGAGATATTAAGCCGCGAAAGGATTGGTAGGTCAATTCGCCAAGGACGCAGGCGCGGGGATTGAAGGATTGTGGAATGTGGATTGTGGACTGTGAGGGATGAATTCTCAGGTTTGAATATTGTGTTTTGGGTTGGAAAAGACCACGGCCAGCGGCCGTTCTAGTTTCTTTCCATATCGATTTCGCTCATCTTGATGGTGATTTGCTTATCGTTCGCTCGACGGGGAAAGGGCGAGAGGTGATGATGGCTATTCAAGTGAGTCCACAGGTGATGATCCGATGGACTTGCTGAGTGAGCGTGGTCGACCGCAGGTCTCGGATAGCTGAGCTTATGGGTTCAAGGCAGGTGAGTCGGAACGACAACCACTTGCCGAGTGAGCGACCTGTGGCTACTGAGAAGAGTTCCCGAATGAAACTATCAAACGTTTGCGTAGGATTGAAACCCAATTTAGAGAGGACAAAGTAAGCCGTTTCTGTTGCCTGTTGCTCGCTTGTGAGATTTAGTTAGTTCATGGGCGACGAATGTTGACAGTTTCGATTTTCGACTGTGCTTCGAATCGCTGGTGCGGGTTGATATGTCGGTGTCGGTAACGCGAAATGAGTGAAACTGATGATTCGCTACGCTAATGACAGGTCGGTCTGGTGTGTCGGTAGGTAGGTGATTTCAAGGGTCAATTCATTGGGGTAAGCAAGGCCTTAGGGGTCGAATAATTGAGTGTGCTGTTTTAAGAGGTCACACGAAGGATATACAGCGAGAAGTATCGGTCGTTACCAGATCTGCAATACTACCTAGTATCTGTAATTTCTCTATAGAACTGTGTGCTATGGTGGATTTTCATCGATTACATATAGTGACGAACGATATTTACGTTGAGAGTCTACCCTCATTCCCCTTACAAAGCAAGTCTCTGTCTCTCTTTCTCGCGTGAGCAGTGGGCAGTGTACTATACAGCAATACAAGAACCTCGGACCTTGATTTCTTGGAATTCGTTTTTCCCCCTTTCCCCTGATTCCCCTGGTCCCTTACGATTTTGGGGTTGGCGATTCGCACAGTGAAATTACAAGGAATATGTTAATTGACTTGCCCTCTCTGTTTGCTATATTCCTCCCCTCCTTCTTCCAAGCTTGCAAGCTTCCAAGCCGTACAAAGAGCCTGGTTTTACGTCCGTTCCGTACTCGTACGTACGTATTAGCGTAACATAACATATGAGCATGAGAATGATGTACCTTGCTGAAGAGAGGGTATGAGGCAGTGCGCAAGTGGGCAAGAACGAAAAACTCATGTTCAATCGTTGCTCCCTCTGCCTATCCCTGAGTAATCCACGTGCAATTTACCCTTCACCCTTTTATATAACGGGGAAAGGCGAGCGGCAGCTTTTTTTTCGCTCTGATACGTCATTCCGTAGCGTGGCAGCTTTTCCTGAATTTTCTCTTCCCTTGCCCCTTTTCCCTTCTCCCCTCCCCCTGCCGAAACATGGCGAGAGAGAGAGAGAACGGGAAAGCGAGGGCAAAGGGCATCTTATTTCTCTGGACCACCAAAGAAACAGATTTAATTGAAGAAGCTTGTCCGTTCCCGCATTCCCTTCTGCCATGGTGAGACTTTTCAATGCTCACTCATCCCTCGCTCACTTGTCTTCGGCTTTTGTTTTTGACTTGGCATCCTGCTGTGTGTTAGCGTGGGAATCAGAAGCACATACGTTACATTATGCATGCCATCTGGGGCATCGGCTAGCACAACACACTGGCTGACGCATTGGTGAAACACGGAATATCATGCTATGCTGGGCAATGCTGGGCAAAGGGCTTCCTCTCTCTCTCTCTCTCTGTGCCATATGTGAGATGCCCCAAGGCTTCATTTCATTTGGACCCAGGTGCCACAATACGTTGAAGAGCTATTTTCAGAGCGACAATGCATATTCCTGGGCTCGTCTTCCATGGACGTGAGTGAAGCACGATACCTGTGATATACAGATAGATACGAGATTCAAGATCTCTTGGGATGGTCGGACGCAGCGCCTCCGAGAGGGCGTCTCGTTGCGGTAGGTATGTGAACTGATGTACGTTTGTGGGCTGCGAAGCTGAATCGCCGTGGTATACGGCATTGAATGCCAATGACTGACTAGCCGATGTACGAGGAGGATGATGTGCCACGTGGTATTCTCAGTTCATCGGTTGTCAGGCTGTGAGCGGACTCAGCCGCGTATCAGCCCCTCCTTGCAAGGTATGCGTACGGCACACGTTCCGGCCACGCGGAAGCCACGAGCACTTTTAACCTGTCAACAAATCGCGTTTTGTCGTTTTGGCCGGCGCGTCAAACGATCAACAACAACAAGAAGTTTAGACGGACTCACCACCAAAACATGAGTGAGCTAGCTATTCACATGATTATCCACAGCCATCCTTATATCTCATAAATAACTACGCCCGCGTTATCAGACCCAGCCCTCTGAGCCCGTAGAAGACCGCTCTTCATACACGACACGACACGTGAAGCCTGGCGTGTGGGAACAACTGATAGAAGGAGTTTCCAGAGTATAAATCTCGACCTCACTGGTCCTTCGGCATCATGAGAATAGAGGAGCTTATCCTTGATGGTATGTCCAAACCCAGCTCACCGAGGGGCGTTCATCAAGAGAAGATCAGCTGATCAGAACCGCTGCCAGGCTTCAAGTCGTACCCCGTCAGAACGACGGTGTCGGGTGCGTAATTTTGTTCTGCCCTGTCTTGCCTAGACATTCTGGAGAACCCCCGAGGCCGCTGACATCTTTTTTTCGCAGGTTTCGATGAATCGTTCAATGCCATCACGGGTCTAAACGGTTCCGGGAAATCGAATATTCTGGACGCGATATGTTTTGTGCTTGGTATCACCAACATGCAGTCTGTAAGTCGGAGTTCTGTTCATCCTTCGTTTCACGGTGGCTAGAGAGAACGCTGACGCAGTGATGGTATACGCATAGGTACGAGCGAATAACCTAATAGATCTGATCTATAAGCGGTGAGTGGGATGGAATGCTGCATCATCATCATGATGTGGAATGCGTGAGAAGCTGACTCTGAAGGATTTGAGGTACTCAGAGGTCAAGCAGGTGTAACGAGAGCGAGTGTGACAATCGTCTTCAACAATGCGGACCGAAGTAAATCACCGCTTGGTTTCGAGAATACTCCTCAGATCACTGTGACGAGACAGGTGAGCTATCCCACCTACCTTTCACATAAGAGATCTCAACTGCGACGTACAGTGAGGTGAGCTGATGTGGATGGATGTACATATCAGATCGCTGTTGGAAATGTGTCCAAATACCTCTTGAACGGCCACAAATCCACTCTGCAAGCCTTACAGAACCTCTTCCAATCGGTTCAGCTGAATATCAACAACCCCAACTTTTTGATTATGCAAGGTAAAATCACCAAAGTGCTAAACATGAAACCTGCGGAGATCTTGGGTATGGTAGAAGAGGCGGCTGGAACGAGGATGTTTGAGGAGAGGAAAGATAAGGCTGTGAAGACAATGGCTAAGAAGGATAAGAAGGTTGAAGAGATTGAAAGTGTGAGTCATCCTTTCGCTACCAACCATACATCACTCTACGACCAACGGACATGCTATTTTGACTCTGAACACCGATAATCTCGCTCGGTTTGGTCATACTAACCTTGTATGTCGAACTATACTGCCTGTAGCTGCTACGCGAAGAGATCGACCCAAAGCTGGAAAAGCTCCGAGCGGAAAAGCGGTCCTACCTTGAATACCAAAAAGCCACTTCTGAGCTTGAACGTCTTACTCGCTTGGTTAAAGCCTATGAATGGACTCTGACGGTAGACAAGGCGGATAAAGCTGCTGCTAGCTTGAAGCAGAAGACAAAGGACATTGAGACTGCCAAGGAGGATGTCGAGCGCGGTGGGAGAGAATGTAAGGGTATGGAGGAGGAACTGAGCGATATTCACAAGAAAAGAGAAAAGGTGCGTGTGACATTTGGCGAAGTTAACCTGTACGAGGCAGAGGAAATGGGTGTGACTGATGGTCGAATGCGCAACGTGTAGGAAATGGCAAAGGGCGGCAAGATTCAAGCTCTTACCGACGCCGTAAACAACCTCGAACGGGAGCTGGTAAAGGTGAAAACGCAAATCGAGATCAAAGAGGGAAGTCTTAAGGACGACGCGAAGCGATTAGACGCTGCGAAGAAGACTGTAAAAGAGGTACGCCGATCTTTACCCTGAACATCCTTTGGCCAGTTCTGACCAGTTCGCGCACATACGTCTTAGACCGAGAAAGCGCTTGATAGTCGACGGACGCAAACGACCAAAGAGACGGCCGCCTTTGCTGAGCTCAAAGAAGCGTACGATGCTGGCCAAGCCGAATTGACCAAGCTTGAAGAGCTCCTCCAATCGCTTATTACCGGCCTGTCGTCCAACAAGGATGATGAGGAGAACGCGGGTGGATATCTCGGTCAACTGGCTGAAGCGAAAGCTCGACTTGCCGCGGCCGGTACCGAAGCTGAACAAGCTAAAGTCAAGATGGGTCTCGCGGAGAAGGAGATTAAGGAGAAGGAACCTCGAGCTAAGAAGGCTGAAAAGGAAGGCGAAGGGCTTTTGAAAGAGTTGACATCCAAGCGGGCGGCGGTGGACAAGTTGAAAAAGCAGGTCGAAGGCGCTGGATGGGATGAGAATATGGAGAGGGAGCTGTCGGAAACTCAAGCAGAGCATCAGTCAAAAATCACCGAGTTGATGGAGGTAAGTAACCACCGAAAGCTATCGCGAACATCGTACGTATGCTGATTATTCGGGCACAGCGACGAGACGTTATCAAGTCCCGACTGGCAGCCCTCGACTTCTCCTACTCCGACCCGGAGCCAAACTTTGACCGATCAAAAGTGAAAGGCCTGGTAGCCACACTGATCGACCTTGATGAACAGAACTTCAAGTCTTCTACTGCTTTGGAGATCTGTGCGGGTGGAAAACTGTACAATGTGGTGGTACAAGACGAGAGAGTTGGCTCGCAGCTACTCGAAAAGGGTAGATTGAGGAAGCGAGTTACCATCATCCCGTTGAACAAGATCAATGCCTTCAAAATGGCTGCAGAGGTGAGCATTGGCACTCTCGGCGATATAGATGGTTATATACCTCGCTGTCTCGAAGATATGCTGACGAAGTCGACCATATGCAGCGATTGACCGCCGCGAAATCTGTTGCTCCTGGCAAAGTCAATCTCGCCCTGGATCTCGTCGGCTACTCAGACGACGTATCAGCAGCGATGGCCTACGTTTTCGGCGATACTTTCATCTGCGCCGACAAGAATTCTGCTCAAGCTGTAACATTCAACAAGAACATCGGCGTCAAGTCGGTCACCCTCGAAGGCGATGTCTATGACCCCTCGGGAACGCTTTCAGGAGGGTCTGCGCCTTCATCGAATGGGATCTTAATCAAAGTACAAGAGCTGCGAGGTATCGAGAAGGACATTGCGAGCCACAAAGCGGTCTTGGATGAGGTTTCAGGAAAGCTTGCCGGCGCGAAAAAGGTGATCGATCAGTTCAAGAAGGACAAGCGTGAGCTTGACCTGAAGGAACATGAGGTGCGACTCCTTGAGGAGCAGGTCAACGGAAGTAACGCGACCAAGGTACGCCGCAGATTCAGCTAACACACCATGCTTCTGCTACCAGGATCTTTCTTCGCTATAGCCGCTTCTCAATACCTGATTCCTTATGTTTGCATCCCTAGATCATCGCCGAGGTCGAAGCTGCCAAGAAGACCGTTGCGGATTTGAAGGAGGTGATGGTACAAGCCAAGGAGAAGCAGAAGACGGCTCAGGCCGACTGTAAACGCCTTGACAAGGAGATGGCCGATTTCAAGAACAACAGGGACTCAAAGCTGAACGAAATCAAGGTGGGTCTGGAAAAGATTCCTCACCTTTTCTGCAACTTGTCGCCCGTCTTCTTACCTTACTAAGATGCCTGCCCTTTCACAGGCCGATATCGCTAACAAGAAGAAGGAGCTGGGAAAGAAGACTACTCAAGTCAAGACGAGACAAAAGGAGGTACAAACTGCTGAGCTGGAATTGCGTGAGTGTATCTAGGTTTCCCGTTGTCAAGCGAAGATGGCCGAACTAATATGAGCACGATGACAATCGCACAGAACAACTCGAGAGCGACCTGGAAGCCGCTAAGAGCGAGGTTGAGGAGGCACTTGCGGCTCAGGAGAAGAGCAAAACAGAGCACGCTACTTTGCAAGCTTCTTACCGTGATCAACAGGTGAGTAATCCATACTTTTGTACCAACGCCTATCGACTCGATGACGATAGCGATTCACTCAGATCCCGGCTAAGCTGGATACTGACCTAATGCTTTCCTCAGAACGACCACAGAGCGGCCGAAGCCAAGCTGAAGGCTGAACGAGCCGTCCTCGTGGCATTCGACAACGAGCTTGCTGATCTAGAGAAAGACCTGAAAGCGAAGAGGCAAGAGATCGCCGATGCCGAATTGGCTCTCAAGAAACTCGATCATGATATTGGGGTCGTAGCGAAGGAGAAGAGCTCCACAGAGGGTCATAAGGAGAATCTGGAGAAACAGTTCACGTGGATTGTTGATGAGCATCAGTGTGTATTTGGCTCTTCGTGTTGTCTTTCTGGACATCGGCGAGATAACGCTAATTTCTGTTTCGATAGATTCTTCGGAAAACCGAATACGCCGTACGATTTCCACGGCGTCAACCTCAACCAAGCTCGAGACCAGTGTCGAGAGCTCGAAGCGCAGCAGAAGGGTATGGGACGAAAGATCAATACGAAGGTCATGAACATGATTGAGGGGTAAGTAACGCTGCTTGAGTCTGACCTTCCCCGTATTGCCATATGCGTATGCGATTGGCTGATGAGGCAACGTCCGATGCTGATCCGAATATCTTGTGAACGCGCAGTGTCGAGAAGAAGGAGCAAGACCTCAAGAAGATGATGGCGACTGTGCTTAAAGACAAGTCGAAAATTGAAGATACCATTGTCGAACTTGATCGATACAAGCGAGATGCACTGCTCAAGACATGGGAAAAAGTCAACGGGTGAGTATAGGCCCGGCTGTGTTGAGCTATCAAAGAGGACGGTCTGCTGATCGTCATGTGTAACCTTCTCGAAGTGACTTTGGTTTGATCTTTGCCGAGCTGTTACCGGGCAATTTTGCCAAGCTCCAGCCGCCCGAAGGGCAAGACCTCACTGAGGGTCTTGAGGTAAAGGTCAGGCTTGGAAGTGTATGGAAGGCTAGTTTGACGGAATTGTCTGGTGGTCAGAGGTGAGTCGGCGTGTCACCAAACCGAATTCGATTATATCCTTCAACTAGGCGTCTCGCCCCATTCGGGCTTTTTTCACTGATCCAACTGGAATGAATGTTTTTCCCTACCAGATCTCTGATTGCGCTATCCCTCATTATGTCGCTGCTCCAATTCAAGCCTGCGCCCATGTACATCCTAGACGAAATCGATGCCGCCCTGGATTTGCAGCATACACAACATATCGGACAACTCTTCAGAAACAGGTTCAAAGGCAGTCAATTCATCGTCGTCTCCCTCAAAGAGGGTTTGTTTACCAACGCGAATGTGCTGTTCAGAGCTAGGTTTAGGGACGGAACGAGTATCGTCGAGGTGAGCGCATGGTAGCCTGTTAACTTCAAACCATGTCTAAGAAGGCTGATTTTTTGAGGTTGTAACTTTTTGCAGCGTACCGAGAGACGGTCAGCGAACGCCATGCACTCTGCTGAGGACAAGGAGAATAATGATACCTCGTCGACGGCAGCTGGCGCTGGCGGGAAGAACAAGAGGGTCGGCGGAGGTGCAGGCCGGTCTGCCGTATCTGTGCGGTAGTGGCGCACCTCGTGCCCACCCCTCTGTTATCTGTCATCGAGCTGCAGAGTATCTTGGTTTGCTAAGGTTTCTTGGGATTATGTGTGCTCCTTTTTCTCGTTACGGCCTTCGAGAGTCAGCATGTGCTGCACGTAGGTTCATAGACTCAATCATGTTGTAACAGATTATGATGAATTAGTTTCTAGCGATACGCTTTCGCTGTTCACTATTCATCTATTACATTTTCGCACAATCAATTTCTGAACGCCGGCGCCGTTCTTTGTCAGTCGCCGGTGTCAGATTATAAACGGACAATCGGAAGTCTGGTCTACTAGTACGAGTACTGCGCACAAGAAACAAGAAGGAGAATTGAGGACTGCATGACCTCCGCTCTGATGGACCGGCCAATGAAAATTATGATAATGGCGCACTCAGACGGCCAGATGGGAACCTGCGCTCAAGGACACCGAAGTGAGATGTCCGAAGTGAGATGTCGAGTTGAGCATGCCCAGTATTTGTTATCTGGCAAGTCTAGCTTTGAAGCTCCATTTTTTGGATTTCACTTGGGTTCTGCGCTTCATTTGAGTCAGCTGTATCTGGGCGAGAATATATATAAAAACACAGAAATCCCTTTCGGATCTTGAAACTTCACGGGCTTTTCGCGCCCCTCACTGGCAAAAGTCAACTGCACCTACAGTACAGTAAGTCCGCATCCATCTGGGAGAAACAATCTCTTTGCGTGGTCGCTATAGAATTGTACTGTATGCCGCTATGGAATCGTACACACTCGTTCCTCACCAAATGACATGTGGTCCGAGTAAAGACGTTTCTTACTCTACTGTTTCTTTATTGATAGACCCGAACCATCTTAATCATTGAAACTGTCCGAACACTCGCCGGAGTCAGAGTAAAAATCAAGAAGACACCAAGCTTTAGAGTATTCAAACAAAGCCATCTACTTGCTGCCACCCAGGCCATGAGTGTGAGAATTGTCATCCGTCAGATTGCTGTGGCTAGCGCCTTCCATTCTCTTTCGTCTCACCGTGTTGCAGGCTCCTCAAAGAGCGACAAGTCACATCTGATGCGTCGTACGCTGCTTCAGAAAGTATGTACTCGTACAGTACGAGTACATGGCGGATTATTTCTTGGTTGATGGTTGACCACTTCCTGTTCGGAGACATTCCTCACGCGAATACGGGATCAATCAGAGACGCCAGGCATCGATGATTACTCGTAGTGTATTAGTACAATTCGGGACCTGCCTAGCAAAGCCAGCTTGTTGCTCTCTTTGGCGGAAATCATAGCGACACTCTGATACGTGCTAGATTACTGTAGGCACTCCACTAGTCGCGATACGAGTACGAGTACTAGTACAGTGTTCGATGATGCATTGGCTGCACAGATTACTCGTCCTGTAATCGTCCTCCATAGCTGGTCCAGTTCTTCCCAACCCGATTTGGCGTGATTTATATCATATCTCAGTTTTTCGGTATGATTGATCTCCCCAGCAATCTGCCTACTTCACAAGTGTTTGCAGACACCATGCGACTAAGACCTTGTCCCAGCAACAATAGAGTGCACGTCTTCCGAAAGTGGCATAGAAACCTTCTCAAGCGATACTCATAATTCACGACACGGCACGGCGCTGGAAGCATCCGGAAGTCAGTGTAGAGCACTATATCTGAGATAGTTCGGGGCTTGTTGTTCTTCTCTTTCAATCTGGAACCGCCTTCTTCGATCGCGTGTATGACCCCAGAAGGTCAAGTACGGCTCCTTTGACTAAAAACACGACGCTTGGGGATCTTTGCCAGAAGAGTGATCGATATTCCCTATTCTTCCTCCATTTCTCTCAGCGCGTTAGTCCTCACAAGGGCAGTTCAAATATTACTGACTGCTGATCAATACCGTCCAGCCCAAAAAAAGTCTACGTACTTAATCCATTGATATTGCGAAAGAAGCATGGCTTCGCATCGCACCAAGCTGTATACCGGAACGGCCAGCAGCCAGCAGGGCGACGCGCGGTATTGATACCCAAGCCTCTGCTCACCCCGAGGGCGGCAGCAAAAACAAAAAGAGAAGCCCATGGCGGGACTCGAACCCGCAATCGCCCGATAGACCCGCTGATGTGAGTCCGTAAGAGTCGGGTGCGATGACCAATTTCGCCACACGGGCTTGGTGATTTCCTGAAAGCGGTCCGTGCGCAATCAATATATAGCTAATTTAGAAAAAGTAACCGCTGCAAGCGATTTGGATGCTCAATCGACCATCCTGTGTGATCGCTGGGCGATGCAGTCATCATTGTGACTGGCCTGCACTGTTTTGTCTGAGATGAATCGCTCTTTTCATCCCTTTTGTTGGCCGTATGTAGACGGAAGATTGTCAGTACCAGAGGCGGGTACTTGGGGTTTACGTGAAGCGCAACGCCGCAGCTTGTGCCTCGCCTCCACCATACTTTCAGCGCCGCGCTAAACCAACCCTCCGTTGTGTTGATTCCACTGTACGCACAAAGTCAAAGTTCTCCGTCACGACGTCTCTTCAGCAGATTCGCATCAACTCTTCTCAACATCGTATTAGCACAAGGAACAACACTGGGGTGCGTCGAAAGACATCTTCCGTCATCATCAGTGAATCCCGAGCTGCATGAACGGGGGTAAATCATTCGATTCTTACGGAAGCAGTCAAATTCCTCAGCTCTTCTTACGACTTCCGCCTGCAAGATGCAATCTGGAACAAAACGCAAGACGCCTTCTTGGCTTTCAGCCTCGCCCCAACCCCCTGGTCAGACTTCCAGCGCTGGGCCAAGCTCGGTCAATGTGAAAGATGAGCCGGTGGACGCGAATGGAGATGTCAAAAGGAGTAAGACCAGTATGTTCTCGCATCACAACGGCAATCGCATAGTTTTTCCTCGTTGTGTTTTGGTCTTAGCCCGCACATTCAAATGGCGAAACCGATTATCCTCCATGTTTTCAGCGTAGCTGTTGCACCCGCTGCAGGATCGGCTTGAGCTGCAAGTAGAAGGAGATATCCACTGATACTGACTGTCTTGGGACCCCCTTTTCTCACGCTCAGGCGGCTCGTCCAGTTCTGGTCGACCGTTCTTCTCTGCCAGTCATGGTATGTACAATGATGTACGGACGGCTGCTATCGATCTCTTCCATCAGCTCAAGGTAGGTCTGGTATTCCTGTTTCCCCTTTGCCTCTGCTTCGTGTGTCCCAGCGAAGACGGTAAGGACGTCTGTACACTGAACGTCCTGGCTTTTGAATATCGCATATAAATGGTGCACCAAGCTGATGTCAAATCATGACGGTTCACGTCCTCTTTATCTCGGGCTCCGTAGAAAGCATCTACAATGAGCTACCATGATGCCTACTTCCGAGTCCAGGAGACCAGTCCTGGCCTGGACGCGAACGCCGCTTTGGAGTTGTTGAAGGGGATGGATAGAGTGGAGTTTCGAGAAGTGAACGAGGTTTTCATGTATATTGTGAGTCAAAGCCCGGCCTCTGACACGAACAAATCGAAGTTCATCATCCTACGACGGCTGTAATCGTATATCTCCTGTCCAAATGTCGAGATGAACGCACATTATGGCTGTCCATCTGTGTGGAAGGAACCTTATTCCCTTATCTGTATTTGATCGTCCCTACGAAGTACGATGGAGCGCTGATTTACTGGATTCCTCTAGCCTGAGCTCACGCTCAACAACATCACCGAGATCAGATCACACATCCGTGTGCACTCGACCCAAACCTCTGGCATCCCGGTGCGCACCCTGCGAGAAGCAATGCCGGGTGGTGTGGGTCCACTAGCCGAGTTGGAACAGAAGGGCGATATCTTGATCATGAGAGCTCTCACCGGACCGTTCAAAGACATCCCGCTACCACGATTAGGCAGGAAGAACATCAATGGGCTGAAAATCAACGAGGGAGGAAATGCCAGATGGAAGACGGTGTTTTGGGACCATGAGAAAGAGAAGGGTTTGTCCGGAAAGAAAGTAGATGAAGGTAGGTGACCATCGTTTTTCCAGATGATCCGGTAGTTCCTGTTGGGGCCTCGGGCAGTAACCTCAAAACCCAGGATCTGATCGCCCATGCACATGTCCGTTTGCCGGGACGTGCTTTTGGAGTGGTCATCTCTTCGAAAGCAATATCCTGCTGATCAACCATGTCTTGTCGCAGAGTTCATCTTCGCCTGGGCAGATGTGCGGATGGCTGAAAACGACGACGTTACCAAGTTGTTGGCGGATCGTGAGTTGATTTACGCTCGTTTGCTCCGCTTGTTCGGGGTCTGCTCCGTCCCTCCTCTAAACTGACTTTTGTGCACTGTCCCCTGCTCCAGAGGAACTCACGGCCAGTTCTGCCGTGCCTGCTGCACCAAAGATTGTACCAATCGGTCCAGCCAAGAAAAAGAAGAAGACCACGAGAGCTCTGAAGATCACCAACACGCATATGAAAGAGCAGGTGAGTGTGCAAAACTTTGTCTACATCTGCCCTTTGATCGTGGTCATGCTGGTCGATTTGTCCGTCTTGGCGACGGTAGAAGTGAGATATGCTTGCATGACGGATTTGGCTGATGCACTTATTATTCATGCATAGGGTATCGATTTCTCCAAAGATTACGAGAGGCCGACATAAGAAGGTGTTTGTTCTGGCCCCGAGATAGGCCCTTTGTATGACGTCGATTGTTAGCACCAGTGATACCGTTGGCACCGTATCAAATACACCACATCATGAATGACGAGGCCGTACGGTGAAGGGCGAAATCAAATAAACAAATAAATACCTAAATACCTGGTTGTAGGGAGAAAAAAGTGGAGGCAGCCAGGCAAAGACGAGCGTGGCAGTTTTTGAATCATGACTCACTGTGTGCCATCACTGTACGATTTGGTATTTGTTATTGTTGTTGTAGATCGCATACAGCTAGAGACGAATGATCGGTGATTATCGTTCCTTGTTTGTATAAGCCCAGCATTTGATGCATATACTTAAGAGTAAAGCATGTCCCCATCTTGTCGATACATTAGGTCTAGTCGCAGCTGAACCGGCATGCAGGATGCATGAACGAGAGTTTGAATGTTTGGACAGTAACTCAGAGTGGTTTGTTGACGAGTTGAATTTCTGTTGGTTGTTTATCGGTTTACCCTGAACCTGACCCACTTTCACTTCCACTTTGACTATGGTGGTGTCACACTGTATGTACATTGTAAACTAGTAAACTAGTATGGTGAGAGATTCCAGAAGAGAACAACAAATCGACCTTCAATGACCAATTGCGGCACTATCCATCCAATCCATCCAATCGTCCACCGTCTCGACCCTAGTCTTCATCATAGATCACACTTCCTACACCACTTCGTGTGCTTGATCTCCACCCAAGCTCGTGTCAGCTCGTAGAGGAGAAAACAGATCAGTGATCTGACAGACTCTTTCACCCGATACACTTTTCCGATCGATATACCTCAAGACTACAAACCCCAGCCAGCACTTGCTTTCTTCCTCCGCCCTTTCTTTGTAAAACACCCTTCGCACTTCGACCTTTGAATTGACCCCCCCTTGGACCTCAAATTATCGATACATAGCCGCCGCTTGGTCTCGCTTTCGCCCGCAGCTCAGTCCAAATAGCCTTCCGTGAGTGACTACAGGCTCATTGTTTACCAAGATCGCCTATCAGCCCCTCCTTGCCCATTCACCTGTTTCCGAGTGGACGACATGACAAACAGTGGTCTATCAATCATCTCCTCTCACTTTCCACTTTTCTACCATCATTCCTTTCTGGCATGTTGATCTAATCTTTCCGCATATCGTGCCTTCACGCCAAAAGCTGCCCACTCTTCCTTACTGTGAGCTGAATAACAGCCACTACCATATATTTCTCGGTTGTATTCCAGACATCCCGTCTCACTCCTGACAAGCAAGTCGACTGACCTCCTTCTTGTCTTCCACAGGTTGACTTTACTTGCTTCCTTGTCGCTCAGTCCAGTAACAAGGGTTAAAATCTTGGGGTTGGGAATTTCTCGAGTTCATTGTGCTCTATATCGAAAGAAAACACAGGCAGACGTTGAGAGTCATCCAACGGACCAACCACACAGTCGAGCCCTTCCTACCGACCTTTATCGCCCTTCCACATCTGTTCACCGTTCTCCTTAGACGGTGATGACTATGCCCTCAATCTCAAAAACCTCGACATCTCTTGGTGTCAGCCATGTGAGTTGTCTCCCAGCGTCCATCAGCCCTAATCGCAGACGTCATTATTATCCTTCATTACCACAACCATGGGATTAGAATGCGGCATTCTCTCTGACTGAAAGCTTACTGATGATCGCTCGCTATCTCGCAGCCATCACCCACCCGAACATCCCCTCGGAAGGCATCCAGTAGCAACAACAACAACAACACCGCTCATAAACTCTACCCCACCCCCTTATCGATGTCTCCGACTGGTTCCACCTCTCTATCAGCATCTACCAACCTTTCTGGAGCTGGCGCTGGAACGGGTCCGTTGCGGTTTCCACCTTCGTTCGACCCACATCATACTTCCTCCCGGTATCCGGCCCACTCGCAATCATGGACACCCTATTCACCTTACAGGCCCGGAGAATATGGCAGGTCAGAGCGAGGGCTTGCGAGCGAGAGAACAAAGATTGAGAGGAAGCTGTTTGATGATGACGAGCGAGAAGAGGATGTTAGGGGGAAAGACCGGGGAGAGTCGCAGGATCGGTTGATGGTCATCGAGTCAGCAAGTAAGGCCAAAGAGGGTAGTTCACCCCTTGCTCCTGCGTTCGAGGCCAAGATGGTCTTAAGAAATGGCGCCAGCATAGATCTCATCTCTTGGTGAGTATTCCTCTTATGGCCTTCTCATCATCCGCACCTTGTCGTCCTCCGTTTTATGACAATAATGTGGCAATGCTTCAGATGCTGACGTTTCTCATTTTCGCCAGGCTTCGGACAAACTTTCACCATCTTCCTCCTCCTCACACCGTCTTGACACCGTGCATGCCCTTGAATGGGATCCGACATCTCCTTCTCGAACGCTTTCCACGAGCTCCAGAGATGCAGGAGATCTCGAAAGCCGTCCTTGCCGCCTTTCCTCATTCTCAGTGGGACTACCCAACGGGGACCTCCTGTGAGCCCCCTACGATACGAGGCTTGGTGTGGCACGGTAAAGATATCGCCGATGAGGAAGACATTGAGGAACCTGTCGGTAGACCGACAATAAAAACCGCGAATCTCGGCAACAAGGGGAGAACGTCGAATGGTAACGGAAACGTGAAGGGCAAGCAGACATCCCGAAGTCCTACACAATCCACCTTGGTATCTCCTATCTCCAGTTCCAAACGGCAACTACCCGATACGCCGGCTCGATCCGTCCTGGAAGAGTTTGCAGAGATTGCCACGCAAGCCGACAAAACTCCGTCATTCAAAGCAAAATCGCTTCCGGGTGACCCCTTGGCTCCCTCTCCTGATCATTTGGATCGATTGGCAGATCTCGAACAATCTGGACTCATTGGCAACAGACGTAAGAGACCTGCAAGCCAGAGTCCCGAGCTGGGGCATCGAAGGCGTGCTAGCACACCTGACAAGCTGCATGGCTTGCTCGCGGCTGCTGAAGCTGTGGAAGGTTCACCGATCGGTTCTGTCCTTGGGCATGGACACAAGCGACGAAGGACGATAGGAGGTACCGGTCCGGCAAGGGAACTTATGGGTATCCCTCGAAAATCAAGACTTTCAAGAGGGACTCTGTCACCACCCATGCGAGGTCTTGCACTGCTGCCTCAAGTGTCCGAAGACATCGACTTTGTTGTACCACTCAACGACACAGCTTCGGCCGCTTCAGTGCCAGTCGATGAAGAAGATGCCGCGTCCACTTCTATTCCGCTTCGAAAACGCGCACCAACTTCTTCGACTGCGTCTCAATCTTCCATCATCTCACAGCATCTGCCCACTGCCTCTACGCCCGGGTCCACCTCGCTCGCCCCACTTATTACAAACGCGGCGGCCAATGCTGCATCGTCATCTACCTCGGCGCCGACGACATCTAATGCGGGCACCAGCAGTGGCGGAGGAGGCAGCAGAAAAGTGAACGAGCTCCCTACTGAAGGTGATGCACCGGGGTACGACTGCAAACCGCCTTACCCGTACCACGAAATGATTCGACACGCTATCGAGAATGCGCCCGATAACAGACTTCAGTTGTCTCAGATCTATTCCAACATTGCAGATCGATTCCCCTTTTTCAAGACGTTGGACGAGAAGAAGACGGCTGGTTGGCAGAACAGTATCAGACACAATCTGAGTTTGAAGTGAGTCCAAGCAAGACTTCATCTCATTCGAATGGGCTCTGTATTCCGATATTGGGTTCACAGCTCACGTTGTTCTCTTTTTTCGCCCTTACCTACTTTCTCGCTTGATCTTCACTTCAATCGTCACTCGGACTTGCTCTCTTCCCGTTGACAACTCCTCTTTCGCTTGTGATGACTCATCTCGCCTTCCCCCCTTCTCTGTCTGTTCAATCACAGGAAAATGTTCGTCCGTGTGAACAAGCTGGATGGAATACCGGATGACTCAGGTGGTAAAGGCGGTTGGTGGACTGTGCAACCTGGGGTACCCGACGAAGGTCGACCAGGACGGAAAGCGAAGGCCAAGAAAGCCAAAGCAGACGCAGAAGCTGGAATCGACCTCAATGGGTCAGAAGGTAATGCCGAAAACGATCATGGTTACGAAAATGGGGATGGAATTGCAAGCAATGGATTCGAGCGAGCTGGTTACGAGTATGCTTCGCAAATGAACGGAAACGAAACCAAGATAACGAATACGGGAGATTATATCGAGGGCCATGGGGAAGTCAACGGGCTTCGGCTGGACCCAGATAGGCAGATGGGCAAACATGGAGAAACGGGGCTCAATAAGGATCTGAGCGTGGGCAAGGCGATGGTCATGGGAACAGAGATGAGCAATGGCTTAGGAGGGATCAGCAATGATCAACAGACTTACCACGGAAGATAGCACGGTGCCATGTGTCATCGGCGAGTTGACCCTACCTCAGGCCGCGTCATAATCAAGCTAGGAAACCAATCGACCTCTTTTCTAGCACATTGCCATAATCCTCGCTTGCCTTTTCTGCCTATCTGTCGAAATCTAAACCGTTGTCTGTACTATCTCTTCTGTAAATCCTACGTTTATCAAAATCAATCTATCTATACTTGCAATATTACCTACCTTATTGTTCAGTTCCGTCTCAAGCTTATTTCATACGAATATGAGAGATAATCTCGTACCTATAAGAGCACGATTGATCCGCAGGAGGATTTTATCATTTTTAAAAGGAAGGAGCGGAAGTAAGCGGGAATCGCTGCCTACCCACTTGTGGACCGTAGGATTAGCAGTAAACAAAAGAGACATGAATCTTGAAAGAACATGAAATGAAACTTCAGTCCTTTGGTCCAGTCATGAGAAGGACTATGCGGACGCACCGGCATCGCTGGATATCTGTATCTGTGCTGTTTCTTGGTGGTCAATGTCTCGGTGTACTAAACAGCGGTTGACTAGGCAGATATCTGATCGGGCACACTCACTGTGACTCTGCGGATTGCGCTCTTCGAGCGAGAGCCGGCGCGCGCATGTGGCACGTATACCTCAGTAGTGGCTTGTTTAGTCCCATGCGGACGTGGACCTGAGCATTCGCTGTACAGATTTCGATGAAGTTACAATTTGCATAAGTATAGATCCATTCTATTCGATCTTTTGAGCAGCCACACCCTATAGTTGCGCGTTGAAACTATATGAAGCCAGTTGCAATCTTCGACCATTCGATCCAAAGTTCGGAATCCCTCTTAACTGACAATACCTTTCGTACAGAGTCTCTCCCCAAACTGTTCATCGCATCTTCCGATATCCGAAGCCGGCTTGATTGTTGAACGGTCTTTCACGCTTACTCGAAGTCCTGAGCTCGGGCAGGTCCTTGACCTTGGACATGACCAGTCCTAGCAAAGTGAGCTTTCTGGACGTCGGTGACGTAACCTCGCATTCTCCAGGGCTGGATACCCTTCTCGTACATCTCGTCGAGCTCGGCAGGGTTTCGAGAGGCCACTTCGGGCAAGTAGAAGATGGTGAGGATCCAACAGATGGTACCGAAGCCAAGGAAGATGAAAGCAGCGTTGTAGGTGTTGTTACCCAATCGCTTACCGCCGTCAACTGTGAGGCGTCCAGAACAGCAAGTTCAAGCAAGCAGTCAGCCACAGCCCCGTCATGTGAAATCAGTACTCGTACAGATAACCGCCGAGACCAGTAGATATGTAGAGGACTGCTCAAGACAAGACAAAGCACTCACGCAGCATGATAGGAACTGAGGTGTTGAAGGTCAGACCAAAGATAACGGCAATTCCTGAACCGAGACCTGAAGTTCTGGCTCGAAGCTTCTGAGCGGCGACTTCACCAGCGAAAGACCAACCGAAAGCTCCGACTGAAAGCACAAGGAGTATTCTAATGTTAGCTCCCCTGCTCCAGTTCTTGGTCTTGCAAGCTTTCGGGAACATGAGACAGAGAATGTAGTATGATACTCACGACCGACGGAACCGGCGGACCAGAAACACGCGGCGGCGATCAAAAGGTCCTTCGTAGCGTTCGTGTGAGGTACATGACCCAGAATACCAATGACGAGCAACATGGCACAACACAATCCTCCGAGAACGAGCACAATGTTTCGTCGACCGAATCGATCAGTAGTCAAGGCGAAAACAATAACGAAGAAGATCTTGATGCCGACTATGATATTTTTCGAACGTTATTTGGTTGGTAATCAGCTTCGGGCCCTGGGTGACTCTGGGACTAGGGTACACCGACCAGATAAGGGAGAACACTCACAGAGAATAGAGGTAATCTCAAACGCGTTGCTGAATCCAGCTTCCTTGAAGAAGACTATGGGTACAGGAGACGATCAGTACTTCCAGCCTCTGATCCCACCATCCCGTTTTTCATAAGGTATCTCGACACTCACGAGAAGCGTAACCAGACAAGAAAGCAAGACCGGTCAACTGCTGACAGGAAGCGGGCAGAGCGGCGGCGATGGTTCGTTTCTGTGGTGTTTATAGCATGCATGGATGATACGAGTCAGTGGATCAGCGCACAGGCAGTGAAGGTCGGCGATAATGACCAGAACACAGGTAGCAGCAAGATCCACAGGAGCTCTCAAGAGGGTTACACTCACAAAGTTGGAGCCCTTGAAGCACTCGATGTAGGATCGGAGGACACCCCTCCAGTTCTGGTCGGTCAAGCCCAAGGCGGCCATCTTCTCCTGCTCTTCAACGATGATGTTCTTGATGATCTCGTATTCGGCCTCAACGTTATAACCCTTGATACCGCCGTTGACTCGTCGGAGGACCGCCACACCCTTATCGTGTTGGCCTCGAGCGGCGAAGTAGGCTACATAAAGCCTGATCAGTGACACAGTCCCGATGGCCATATGAGCCTGGCCCCCATTGGGCCCTGGAAATACTCACCAGGAGTCTCTGGAAGATAGAGGAAGATGGGCAACATGATAGCCAAGAATGCCCATTGAGTCAAGATAGGGATCTTGTACTCATGGTCGCCGAGCGTCTTCTTACAGATGAACAGGATCAAGGGACCCATGAATCCACCGGTGTGGTTCCAAGCAGAGTAGGCCAGGAGCATACCTATGCAAGGCAGGCAGGACTCCGTATCAGCTTCTGCTATCGCGGACTGTTGGTGTAAACACTGATTATCACTCACCACCTCGAATGTTGGCGGGTGCCCATTCAGCAACATAAATGGGCAACGTAGCTTGGAGACAGCCGATACCTGTGGAACCGTCAAAACCGAGCGTAAGTCATTTATGATATCAGATCTTCCGGAATCTCAGCATGGTCCGGAAGAATACTCAACGACACATTCGGTGGCAGGGGAAGAACAAGGACGACTCACCAGTACCAGCGAGTAATTTGGCGCCTGCCCATTCACCCCAGTTCTTTACGAAAGTTTCGATGAGGATGGACTGTAAACAGGGTAACCAGTGGATGGTCATGATCAGCTCAGTGTCACAAAGTCACTGTTCCTACCAGAGCGTTCACTTACACCCAAGAGAATGAGCCAAAGAAGGTAGAGCATGTACTTTCGGCCGATTCTGTCTGAAACAGGAGTCAAGAGCCACATGCCGATAAGCTGGCCACTATTTTTCGATCCGAACAAAATTGAGATTCAGCTTGGCTGGACTCGACCCGACTCACAGCGGCACCCCACATCGCGCTGAACGGAAGATCTATAGACTTACAAGGACTGAAGAGCACCCCATGTTGCGGTCGCATGAGTCGTGAGCGCGATTTTGCCAGCGGCGTTGGGCTCCCCGACTCGAGCGACGAAGCCGGGATTGGCAATGATATTTCCGTTCAAGTTGATCTGGTATCCGTCACAAGCGGCGGCGAAACAAATCATGTTACAGATGACGATTGCCTAATGTATAGCGCATTGACCACATCATTAGTCTCGCAAATACCGAGATCAAGTACTGGTGCAGTAAGTCAAAATAAGACACCAAACATACCTTCCAGAATCGCTTGACAGTCTCCCATCGTGAGAGGTTGTCAAGCTCCGATTTTAACACCGGGGCTTTGAGTACCTCGTCTTCGCCCTTCATGTCCTCGACATGGGACTCTTGAGGCTTGATCTCGAGCTCTGCATTGGTAGGATAGCCGCTCATCTTGGCCAAAGTGATACTCGTAGCGGATTGACGAATCACAGGTAAACCGGTCGAAAATTGGCTCGATTATTGCGATGATCAACAGGCTATGATATGAAGTGTAGCAAGGAATGATATGCCGCACTGCTCTTTACCGATGTCGAGGGGGGAAAAGATCGTTAGTATGGTTTGGATTAGATCTTATATACATCAACAATACAATAGCGTTTCACTTTGGCTGGCTATATATTTCGGGTAAGTAGAGATACCTGTCCGGATGGATCCGGTTATGCGATATTGCGATCTGATTAGTGATTGATTGACTGACTGAGGTTACTCGTCCCCGCGTCCTCACTCATACTGGCGGCTTGCTGCTAAACATTCGATAGATGTCCAGCTGGATACTGTATAGGAATATCTTTCTACCGTCAAAGAAACGTAGATGAATTGGACAATCATTGTTCCGGCTCTACCTTACGCTCCATGCAGCACACCACCCCAATAGAAATGACATTACGAGTACAAACCATTCCCATTTGATCAAACAATATTTGAGCTCCGATGATCGAGTAAGCGTCGGTTCTCCTTTCGCCCCGCCTGCTTCACCCACATTGGCCTGTACGCCTGTACACATAAACACAAGGTAACGCGGGGCAAAGATATGTTCGGACAAGGGACAAGCTATAGCTATACACCGCAGGGTCCCCGAGGGGCGCGAGCACTAAGTAAGTATCAGGAGATCAAGAGCTTCGGGCAGTAGGAAGGGATGGAATTCCCGAAGAGAGGTAACAAAAGAGAAACACCATGATCAGGTGGTCTGAGCGCTGTTATCCTGAAGTGCACGGGGCCACACGGACAACCCCGTGGAGCCGGGAGTGAACTGCCTGCCGGCTCTGGCTCGGGCGGCGAGCTATCGGTAGATCTCACAATATCAAGCCGCCAGGTGCGGGCAGCGGAGGCAATCCTTAGCTGCAATTAGTGTAGAATATCAAAACCGAGATCAATCCCGAAGAGGGAACAGCGACAGGCGAAGGGTGCAAGGAGTGTGTGTGAAGGCGCTAAAGCGGCGATAGACTGACTGACACGCTACCCATGGGAAAACATTGGTCGAGCAGCGGGGATATTTGCCAAGACATGCAAAACATGAAGGGACGGGCTAATTCTGTCCAGACAGGTGGATTGGATCCACTTGGCAGTCAATAATCACCACTGCACCGGCCTTTGCAAGTTTTCAACTGCATTCCTTCCTCGTTGCTCAACTAAGGTTAAGGGAAAATGTTGTGTCAGGGTGGTGAAATTGTACGGTATCCACTTAAGCTTAATCCGTGGTTGTGAGGTTGTGACTGCAAGCGTGGCGCGAGCGGGAGATAAGCGCGGATACTGCATACAAGTCAAGTACGTACAGCCCTATGCGTAAGATGCATGCATGACCATGTGATGCAATTAGTGTACAGATTGTAGCTTTCGATCTGAGTTACGAGTACTGTAGTAGGGCTGCCAGTCGAACGACTCTATCCTGCCCAAAGACGTGTTATAGCTCAATGTCCACCGGCATAATGAACCCGAAGACCGGTCGGGCTTGACCAAAAGGTGACTCCTTCTTCCTCTTCGATTGTAATCTTAAAACAAAGCACGCTCGCAGCTACTTGCGATATTGGCAAAACCCACGCCTAGATAATAATCATCCCTCTCCGGATGTCAGGTCCGACCTTCCGAACGGAGCAACCACCCTCGTCCTCCCATGACCAAGCCCTTAGGATATGATGAGCCAGCATGATCAAAACATTTCTTCATCGAAATGCTACCTTCCTTGACACTTTGACCGTAGCTCCTTCGGCTGAGCGGAACCCACTAAGATCTGCCCAGATGCTGAGGACCTGATCGTGTTCGTCGGCGCATTGCCAGTCCGAAGCTGTGAAACGTAGTCCTTCTGCCAAGTGGATAAGAGGACTGATCGGCATCTCCTCAATACTGTATACTCCTGTCCAATCACCTTAGTCCTACTGCAACGCACACCTGAAACGACTTCGAAGACGTCGTCAACGACACAGAAGATCCACTCACGGCCGACTGGGACCGCAATCTACCCATGAACCGTCTGGTCAAGGACGATCTGTCAATGAATTACAGACAGGATCAATTGACCGGGCGGATGTTGCACGGCGCGTACATCATCCGACGGCGATGGATTCAGATCTGCGTGAGGCGATTATCAGATATTTCACTGGCACTGACCAGCTCTCGAGATATCATGTCATCTCCTACCTGTGAAAGAGATTGCGCTGATCGACCTTCCACCGAAGCAAGTAGATTAAGCACGGTCGGGACAGTCTCGGCTTAAAGCTTATCGACCTTATCGATGTACCGATCCACCAAGTACTATCGCCCGCAGCGCTGACCACTCCACGGATGAACATGCTACCTTGATATCCATATCTATCCATCTGTAGTCTCGATCGCTTCATTCTATGATACTGCGAGAAACATGTACACAAGACACCCAAAAGTTTGATCGGCTTATCCTATCTTGTCGTATCCTGAGCTGTCTTCTCCATCCGAGAGGACTACTCCACCTTTTCCCGCCCCTTCCCTTTACCCTTTTCCTCCCCTAGTCCCGCACCTGTGTCTTCAGTCGTAATCTTTCTCGGTCTGATCAGGTCATGATCGTTCTCGCCGCTCTCATCCGACTCCTCAGCCTCATATATTACTCCGTCATCTACTATCCCTCCTCGGCGGGCGGCATTCTCGTCGAACAACTTGATCCCTTGTAGACCTGCTGAAGGGCGCGAGAATGCAGAGTCCGACGAGGCTGAGATGGAGTTGACGGACGACGTGGGTGTTGACGGGGGGATGATAAGGTTGATGAGATATGCTGTGAGCAGACCCAGCACTGCGTAAAGGTACCAGAGGATCAGAATCAGCGTGTCGATTTTTTAAGACAACCATATGGGGGGACCGAGGTTGAGCTTGTCACACAGGAAAGAACAGCACTTACGAAGGCCCGACTGCTTTTCAGGGGGGTTGTGGAAGTAAATCGCGGTCATCAGGATCATCCAAGCCCATAATCCAACTAATCCAGTACCCAATGCCCCAGACCACTGATGCAAGACACCCAGCCATCCTCGGTCGACTCTTACGATCTTCCTTCGTTTTGCAGAGCTCACCCCCCATCCCCTCCATGTTTCCACCAGCTCGCGAGCTAGCACCATTACACTGAGTGTGAGAAGGAAAGCGTGTCCTGAGATGTCGAAGCCTCTATGCCATCTTGGTCGGGGTAGAGCTTGCAAAGGTGCATGCTGGGAAGTGGCCTCCATCTTTCCTGTGGCGGATGACGGTAGAAGAGCGAACAATTCAGGTAGCGATGCCGAATTGAGCGGGATACCGCTGCAAAATTGAGCGGGTAAAGGTACGTAGATAGTGCTTGATTGTGAGGTTGCGGCGGCGGATGGAACATCCGATCCAGATGTGAATAGCGTGGGGAAAGCTTGTCTCGCAGCTGAGAGGTCGACGCCAGATGGCAGACGCACAGCACAGTTCCCTCCAGTCGCAGCGATGATCCTGTCTCCTAATCCAGCTCCAAACGCCCATCTGGCGAACAACAACCATGCGCCTGTAGCCAAGATCCAAACTCCCAGACGTCTCGCTCGGGAGCCGACACCCGAATTGGTAGTAGCAGTCGAAGAAGGCGATGTGAGCAGGTGAGTCAGGTAAAGGAGCGTGGTCCAGCCCCATGCTCTTTTCACGAATACAACGTTGAAAAAGTTTGACTTGCGCGCAAAGTAAGCCAGCCGGTCCGGTTGGTGGGCATGGTGAATATGTGAGGTGTCGAGAGAGGTACCATGTATCATCGAGTACATGATGCCCATACTACATAGCCGATCACGAGTCAGCTCCAAATCTTGTAGATTTGTGATCGATATCTGCCCATCGGCATATCGGCATATCGGCCATGGTTTTACGAAGTTGAGGTGACCTCTGAAGCATGGCGAACAGTAAGGCAACGCGGTGGAGTAAGCAGGAAAAAGGAAACGTACCACATGAGAGAGGTCAATAACCCGGCAAGGAGCAACTGTTCTTTCTCAAGCAATCTCTCCACCCAGGTCTTAGGGGTAATAGAAGCAGATTGCGAAGTAGACGTCATGCTCATTCGCCTTGCCGCCGGAGAACGTGGAACGATATCGATAGGACTGGCATGTCCGAGAGAGTTTGTGCGTCGGTGAGGTGTCGTTATATTCGGCCTCGCTCTCGCCGTTGATGATGACGACTTGGGGGTGGAAGGAGGTTGAGCTGAGGACATCGTGAAGACGGGTCCTTCGATAGTGCCGAAAGGAAGGTATGAATCGAGAGAAGAAGGAGGAAAAGAAGAGGAAAGAAAGGTTGACTGAATCGAAACGAGTGGACCCGTGAAAAATCGTCAGGCAAAAGCGGATGGCCTATTGCTGCATGAGTTTGACTTATTGCCGCCGAGTTGTTGAGCTACTGGGACCGGGAACGCAGAAGAGGGTGTCAATCTCTCGATGATGACGGGATTGAAGTATGCTTCGCAGCATGTGAGAGTAAGCTAATAAAGCTCATTCGCGGTGAAAACGAATCGGAATGAAATGCGGTCAAGTGAAGTGAAGTGAAGAGCACAGCAACATGCACACAGCACGACGCGTCCACGCGAGGACTATACTAACCTGCCCTACTGCTATACGATGACGTAATTGAAATCATTTGACATCCCGCTACAACCACGTAGTTACTCGTACTGCGTATACTGCGTACTGTAATACGTGCCGATGCCGAGATAAGCTTCAGCGAATGGTCTTGGCACTGGGTTTCCTTATTAATCATATCGACTCTAAATGCGTATATCAATCACCTCATATAAGCACACCCCGAGTCTCGCAAGGTCATCACAAACCCACAAGTGTACTGCTACCGATCCTCCGTTCCGTGCGAAGTCCGACCGACGGAAGTGCACGGTCGCTCCATCCCTATACTACGCCGAGACAGAGAGCAGGAAATCATATGCGTGTCTTTGGCTTTTGATCTGGATACCAAAACGAGCTTTGAACGTATGAATTCCTCTATCCAAAGCTGAACGCGTATTCGGAAATGTAGAATTTGGTCACAAGGGAGCTCACGGGTACAGATGCCTATGCTGGACAGTAAAGTCGCATGGTGAACGCAGACCGACTAGAAGACCGAATCACTCACCCATCGGAATCGAGAGCGTACTTTTGTTCCGCTGCGATTGATCATTGAATTGCGCCAATCCCTTCCGGGAGGCCGAGTATGCCTTTCATGATCCGCCTCTTCATCTCGTACCGTGTGATCCGCGCCATGCCGAGCATTGTCTCCCACCAATCAGGTTCATACTCCGTTTCAATCCCAAAGCTCTCCATCCGCCCTTGAACACCACCAAGGGTCCTTTGGTCCTTCTGTAGGCTGGCTGGTCTGAACAGGGAGGACTTTTGTGAAAATACCAAGCCATCGCTCATGTATGATCGATTCCATACTTTGCGAAGATATCGCGCACAAGTACCGTTGATGAAAGGATGGTCAATGGATGACACAATATGTCACATCGTCTGACAGCCGTCTCCTGCCTTTCCCATTGTGAAGACCTCCTTGGGCTCAACGGACGGCCGGAAGGGTTTAGGCGGATCTTATGGAGAGGATAAAAGGTGAGAGTAACGTTGATACGAGGGGAAATGGTCTCAGATTACCTGGTTTGCTAAGGTGCACCCCCGTTGATTGGGTTACTTGAGTATTTTTACCCCTCATCCCCTCATCTCGCGAGAACTCGAGTTCTCTTGCCCCTTTTCTATCCTGATCTATCTGATCAGTTTGAATTGCTCATCTCGCTTTTGCTGTCTTTGTTGTTGGCAAGATAGAATCAAGCAAACGATACTGCAAGCTCGTGAGGACTAAAGTCATATAAGAACGCTCATTTTGCGAGACCCAATTTGGAAAAAGAAACCCGTTTTCTCAATCATCTTACTCATCATTCCCTTTCTCTCTCTAGCTTATCTTCCCCTCCGTTATATATATTCAAAGTCGATATTCGCTCTCTTAAACAACTACTAGAACAGATCATCGACCACGAACACCACGAATCGCGCAAGCGTACGAAACCGATTCTTCCCTGCCTACACATCTGAGCCTTTGTTGACCAGTTCCAACAGTGATCAGTCATCATGGCTAGGCTGATCTCGCTCCCTACCTTGATCGCCTCTCTGGTCGTCCTCGGCGTTGCCAGGGCCTGCTGGTACTATGTCTACCTCGAGAACCCGTACGACTATTACCACCGATACTGTGCCGTCGGCGTGAGTGAAATTCCTAGAACAGGTCCCGTCATCATATGTAATGCGTGGAACTGATAGCTTTAACGTGTCCGTACCATCACAGTGTGCTGGCATGGACCAAGCCGACGAGAACTTTGGCCAGTGTTGTCTTCCCTTGACCTCTGGCCAGGAGACTCCCGCTGTCTGCTCCAGCTTGAGTGACAAGTGCGCCGCCGAAGGTACCACCTGCGAATGGGGCCGAGAGGTCCCCACCACCGACCAGCCCGCTACCTCTGCCCCTCCCGAGTCTTACACTCCTCCCGCTTACACTCCCCCTGGTACCACCGACAACGCTGCTATGCCTACCGCTTCCACCGAAGTTGTCTGGGTCACCGAGACCACTACCACCCCCTGTGCTACCACCAGTCCTCCTCCCCCTGTTTCTTCGCCTGAGCCAGAGGAGGAGCCTTGTGTATGCCCTCCCGAAGGCGAGACCAGCATGGCTGCTGCTCCTACCGAGACCTCGGGTGAAGGCGCTCTTCCTCCTGATGGCTACCAACCTGAGAGCTTCAACTCCGTTACCGCTCACATGGCACGAAGCCTTCGACGAGGATGGAAGAAGAGGGGTGCCGAGGAATGTGTCTGCCCTACCTCTGGCCAAGCCGCCGCTCCCACGACTTCTGCTCCTCCCCCTCCCCCTCCTCCTCCTCCCCCCGCTCCGTCTCCCGAGCCTGAGGAATGTGTATGCCCTCCTGAAGGCGAGACCAGCATGGCTGCCGCTCCCACCGAGACCTCAGGTGAAGGCGCTCTTCCTCCTGATGACTACTCGCCTGAGGCTTTCAACTCGGTGACCGCTCGTATGGCACGAAGCCTTCGACGAGGCTACCGACGAACCAACGGTGCCGACTATGTTTGCCCCCCTCGTCCTCCTCCTCCCAACGATTGTGTTTGCCCGACTCCCGGCGAGACCAGCATGGCTGCCGCTCCCACAGAGTCCTCAGGTGAAGGGGCTCTTCCCCCTGTCGGCTTCTCCGCGGCCGAGTCCTTCAAGCCTCTGGCTTCACGAGCCTTGGATCTCCACCGGGGCTACCGACGAACCACCGGCGAGGAGTGTGTCTGTCCTACCGCGGCACCTGCTCCCACTCCCACTGAGACCTCGGGCGAAGGTGAGCTTACGAGCGGTTATCACCACTCCCCCCCCTCTTCCCTCTCGTTTTGCCACATACGCAGGATTTAAACCTTTCTACTATCGCTGTCAAATGATCTCTACACTTTCTTGTGACGTGCACCTTGCTGACAATTGATTTCTGTCTCCTATCGACAACTTAAATGCTCCTCTTCAACAGGCAACACCCCTCCTGCCATAAAGCGAAACACCCCTCCTGCCAACCTGATCACCGCTCGAGCCGAGCTCAACGGCCGAGAGGCTCCTCCCGTTGTCACCGTCACCTCCACCAGCATAGTCACCACCGACGACTGTGTTCCCACCCCCACCGAGACCGCCGGTGAAGGTGAGTACATGCAATGCGATTGCGCGAGGAAAGTCTGGTCACTGACTTTATTTATCTTTAAACCCAGGAAACACTCCCCCTGGAGCCAAGAGGAGGTTTGCGCGATGGAGCGACTTCTAAGCGCCCCTACATACCAGCTCGATCATCACACACAAGCCCTGGCTTGAGGTCGAGAACGAGCGAATATGAGGCGTCTTAGAAAAGCGAGCGGTGGATGTTCGTTCTCCTGGAGAGGAACAAAATGCGATGTTGAAGACACAGGAGTCTTCCATTGATCTGTTAAGTTAACACATCAATAGCTGACTCCTTGTCGATTTGTTGTGTGCGAATTTGATCGAAGACAATAGCGACTGATGATGATGATGATGATGACCTTGACCATGAGAAAACAGACTAATACAGTAGCAATATCGAGACTTATGCCGCTTGCACAGCTTGTCTTGCTATAAGGTATGGCTCTTAATTCTGCACTGTACAGGCATGCTGTTTTCTTAAATATACCATTGTGCTTTTCTGGACATTTCCGTCTACCGTTCCCCTTTTTTTTGAAAAACATTCCTGCCCGCACATAGTATCTCAACTACTTGTTAGTATAGTACTAGGATGCGTTTCGAGTCAAAGCTAAGCCTGTCGCTAGCTCCTGTTTATAGTTAACCTTTGCATCTTCTCTGCCATACCGTACCTCCCTTATGCATCGTGTTCGCCCCTCTACTCGAGTGCCCTGTCTGACCATGGTATGCTGCATCCTGTTCTGAGTGGCCATATCGGTTTGTCAATGTGATAGCATCAAAGCGATTCATATATCTTTCGGGGGACAACGTATAAGATACTCGTATAGTCCAAGAAGCACGAGGGGGAAAAAGGAGCGCAAGGTTTAACGAGGGTTCAACATGAGAGAAGACCAAAAAAAAAAGAAAAGAAAGGAAGACCTTGCGCCCAAGCTGTACAAGACCTTGGTCATGATACAACTGTGATGTCCGTTCACCTTCGTTACGGTTCGTATACTCGTATATGTACTGTACATAGTGATACCTATGTCCGACATCCCAGCTCAGCTCGATCGGAACGAAGCTCGTGTGCCGCCTTGCCTATCCTAGGCCTAGGACCGGAGAGCGGCCTCTGGATGAACTTAAATGAGGGAAACGCAAGTTGAGTTGAGCGACAGCTCGTATCCTTCCTCGCAAGCGAAAGCTTGGCATGAGCCTACGGAGCATGTGACACCTCCGATTGTAATACCAGGGACGATGGAGCAGCTATATTGTAATAAGGAAGTCTCAGCCTCAGTCGATCAAGGTCAAAACGATTGCGCACTTCATGTCCGATTTTATGGGTAGGGTCGGCGGTTTCGAGTACTGGGTAGCGATCGGGGCAATGTATGGCTCGAGACATTATACTTATACTCACTCGATGCCTGAAGCGCTTTCAACCAGATCGGAACCGTATTCACCGTGGAGGCAGCCACCGCAGGATTCTGTGTTGACCAAACGAAAAAGGAACTCAGGATTCCGTCAGCCAAAACAATTGAGCGAGATATATATCATAATAGGTCCCTCGTCCAATGATTGCTTGTACGGTGTCGCGCAAAGGGGTCTGTATTTTGTATGCAGAAGCCACACTCACCAAGCTCATCATCTACGTTGAGACATTCAAATGCGAAATCATCCCCGGGAACCTTGCAAGCTTTAAGTCCAGCGGGACAAAACCTATTCTCGAACCTCTCGAGCTCCTCAAGCCTCTTCTGATCCCTCTGTTGCCTCTTGACGAACCCACTAGGCCCAGCGACGAAAGCTCCAGCGTCATGAGCGTATGCGATCCAGACGTCCATCCCGCAGTTAACAGCTTGAGGTCCAACGTCTCCCATTTGGCCGCAGACGCATTCGTACGCTGTGGTAGTGGCTCGAAGCATCGCGAATGGGAAGTATAGGCATGCTCCGAGACATGCTTGTGGTGAGGCTACAACCACCATTCCACCGGCTGACTCGGTGGATCGACAACCTACCAGATCGTAGGTCGAGGAGGTCACGAACACCTATCGGGTAGAACGCAGATCACGGTCAGCCCGCTTCAAGGTCATACTTCAATATATGTATACTCACATAAGATTGGTCAGGGGTGTTACAAGTCCCGTCCGAGTCAAGAGCAGGCTGAATGATGTTATTGGCAGGCGCAGTGTTTGAGCAGAAACATCTGTTGACATCCTGCGGCGCAACTAGGAAAGTGGAGTACATGAAGTGATTGCTGTTGTCGAAGCATGCTTGCTATGTAAATGATCCGTCCGAAAATATCAGTTCAGACAACGCCACACTTCGTGCTGAGATTGGAGGACGATATCCGAGCAAATGGGAACATATGTCCCATGATTCTCCACGTCAAATCGATAGGAGAGTTTGTCACGGTGCTGTACTCGTACAGTATATGGTTGACAGATACATAACAATAAGCGAGTTGGTCTGAGAGAACTTACGGCACATGCTTCCGGAGTCGTAAAAGTGCCCACTTCAGCATTAGGAGTGGGCCTGTACTGATTATCAACACAACCGAGGAAGAGAGGAGAGCCGGTCTCTGCCTGTGCTTTGGCCGTCAAAGCGACCGAGAGGAGGGCGGTTAGTGTGAAGAGTGAACTGAACATGATGTACCGTATAAAAAGTCGTCGAAGAAGAGGGTGAGTTCGATACTACAATAGTCGAAAAAAAGAGCGAGCTGGAAGATCGATTGGGATATCGTACTATATGGCGAGTGGGGATCAAAAGAGTGTGATTGCCAACGGTATGTTTAGATAGAAAACAAAACAGAACAGAGATGAGGAGGAAAACGAGTCTTGTGGAAGCACATGGATTGCTACCTAGCGAGGTTTATATGCATTCAATTCTCCATCGTCCAAACACTGTCCCATCGAGCACCACACTGAGAACCCAATGTTTTTGCTGCAGCAAGTTGTTTACATCGATTCGGATTCGCATTCGATTTCGGCGGGATTCCGGCGAGGCATAAGTTGCATATGTGGTCAGTCTTGGTTGGTGTGTGTGGAAGCCTGAGAGATATTGTAAGGGCGATATGTCAACATGACAAAGTGGGACATTGAGTTTAAGCTTGAGCTTAAGCTTGAGCTTGCTTTGATGATCCTCATGTTCGTACAGTACAAAGGTCAGGTCAGGTCAGGTCAGGTCAAAGACGATAGGACAGGTACGTGTCTCACCCAGCTGAAGATGTCAACAAGCTCGTGGATCCCCTCCCCCGCACGCTCCTCCAAATGGGGATTGTTTACTGTACATACTTGCGATGACGGTGTGTTGTTGACACTCGCACACTCTACAAGTGGAGTGATGTACTGTAGGTTCATGCGGTTACTGGAATGTCTCCGGATTTGAAGAGATGATATGCTCATACAGATGGGTTCAGAGCTGTATCACGATCTCTGGACGGGTCTAGCCTTGTGTTAACTTGTGTTGTAACGAGGTACAGAACGCCGCGTTGTCATGTACTGTGATGTATACCATGGGTACTGTAAACAGCAATCTCCATCATCATCGACGCTAAGTCTGTACGAGTACTTTATTCTACCAGGGCGAGGCCGCGCCAAGCCATTAAATTCTACTGTGTTCACAAATGCTTCAAATCAACAGCGAAAAACCGCACGAGGCCCCAAAGTTGATTTGTTTGTGAAACATAGCATTGACTTCCTCGTCATACAAGTTCATATGGGTACAGTAACTAGTATCTGGCATGACGCGCTTTACTTTCACATCAGGCCCTACAATTTAACAATCAAAGGTGCGAACAAGGCAAGACTCTTCTTATCCTCAAAAAAGAAAAAGTCGATCCCCACTTGTGGCTTGTCCGTCTAAAGCTTATCGCTCACGCGAAAAAAGAGAAATTCTCCGAGGCTTATCAGTTGGGTTATCTCGTTTTCCATGGCTGATTTGGCATCACAAACATGGACACGCCACCATTCACAGTACTGTACCTTGATCAGTGCCGTTATCCGTCGTACCTAGCCTGAAAGTCACGTTCAATCCATGGGAACTTATCACGAGCAAGTCACTCGTCATCATTGTATACATTGTATGTGTGGTTTGGATCCACGCATGCGCTAGCGAATGCGGGAGAAGAAGAAGAAGAAGGAGATCAAGCGATACAGATACAGTACACAGATTACTGTACAGACAGAGATTCTGTAAATTGCCCCGACTCGATGGTCAGTGCAGCCTCATATTGACTAGTGCACGACTATCATCGATGCTGCAATTCCAGGAATTGAGCCGCGTGCATGTCTCGTCGTGGACTATTTGTACAATGCTCAGATATATCAAACGTAGAGGTGCAGTATAGTATATACAGATATTTGCTGTCTCAAGTCGACTCAAACAAGATCAATCCGTGTATTGTGTTCAAGGGCACCTCAACCTCCATGCAGAAAAACAGATCCCTCATTGCCCCTCTCTCGCTTTCATCTCCTTCAAAGCTCTCTCATATCCTCTTCGCTCCGCTTCCTCCACGTCCGATTTCTCCTTTGCTTCCTTTTCCTGGACAACGCTTCCAGTATCTATTGGCTTGACCTCCACATCAGAAGTATATTTGCCCTTGTCGTCGTGAGCAGTCTCCTGAATCACTCGTTCCTTCACATTAATCTTCTCCTCCGGACTCTGGCTGCTGCTTCCTTGATCCTGCTCATTCAGAGCATCCTCATCTCCCTCAAGAACCCTCTTGGCTCTTTCTTTCAACTGGTCCTTCCTGGATTTCACGTTCTCCTTGCTGGCCACCGTCTCAAATTTACGCAAAATCTTCTCCTTCTCCTCGGAAGAAAGCGAACGAGCGTCCTGTATACCTAGCGCTTTTCGAGGATCTTGAAGGACAAGCTCTTGAGGCATGCCGAAGCGGGATCGGAATGATTTGGCTGCTCCTCTTAGGGGAAGCGACATCGCGCCCATGATACCTAGAAGATCCATTGTAAGCCTTGGCTTTAAGATTCATATATGCGATATGTCAGGCTTACCTGCAGCAGGACGAGCTGTGGCGTTGATGTCTGCTCACAAACGTCAGTAAAGGGATGGCCAACGATAGGGCTACTGTCCACTGTCACAACTCACAACTTCTTCCCATGCCTTTGAGGGCACCGACAAATCCCTTGAAAGCGATTATCAGTATATACCCCGTGCTCATTCGCCAAGAAACCCTAGCTCACCTCTTTCTTGGCACCTTCCACTGGTTCGGTGACAAGCCCAGTGATTCCATCCCAATATCCATAGAAGACCCCCTTTGCGCCCTCTCGCACACCGCTTTCGAAATCGTGTACTTTCCCCCTTTCCCGAGAAGATGAACCGATCAATTTCGGGATGTTGTCCATCCCCTCAGAGACGTGGTCGATTATGTTCATCATACCTAAACACCATATCTGTTAAGCTGGGTGAAGCGGACACGTTGACACGATCACGCACCTTTAGGAATAGCGGTTGCAGTATTGATGATACCTTTAGGCTGAAAAGGGTTGGTCAGTCAGAGAATGTGCGCTTTGATGTCGCCCGTCGAACGCGGCTTACTGGATCGTAGAAGATCTGAGCAATTCCAGCATAATACCCTGTAACGGTACCCAGGATCGCCGTAGCTCCACCGCTCAAAGGGTCAGAGATACCTTTCCTGGAATCGTATTCTTTCGGCCGGTGCGGTTCGAGAGACTTCCAGTCCAGCTTGCCCGTTTCTGCAAGCACAGCAGCTGCAGCGCCGCTGATCTTCATGCAAAGATTATCAGACCACCAATAAGCCACTCGTGAAGGGTCGACATCGCATCTGATGAAGATCAACGTAGAAGTATGTCTCATCAGTATGCTGCCGTTACTGTCCTACGGGCAAGAACGAAGTCTCAGCATACCTCATGTTGAGTAAAGGCAAGTGTCGGTGGAATGACTCTACACCCTTCTGCTCTCCCGATTCCGATCGGATCTGATCCGCCATCGTCTGAGCGGCAGACTTTGCATGGGCGGAAGTGGCAAATTTGATCGCTGCAGCCAAGTTCTCGGGCGTAAGTGCCTTCTGAGGGATCGGGGCGGGACCTGCTCCGGCTTTGTGTATCATATTGCCCCAGAACCTGATCGCGACATCAGCTGCTGTGCTCTATGGAGTGCAGTATCAATTACAGCTTACATCTGGTCGCCAAAGAACGGTACGACAATAGTTGGCAGTCCGTTCCGAAGACCTATAGCCGTTGTACCGGCACCTGAGAACGAATGACATCAGTGTTTTATCGATTAAACTTGGGTCTTTCACCTACTCACCGCCATGATGGCAGACCGCCGAAACTCTACCCTCCGCGAATAACCAATCATGAGGTATGTTCCCTATTTACATGTCAGCTGTGCATCCGCCAGAGACCTGAACGAAGCTGACCTTTCAAGATGAAGACGTTTTCTGGTACCTCGCAGCCACCCAGTCCGCCCCATCCCGCACTAACCAAAGCTCGGACTCCTGCCGCTTTGACGGCATCGAAAATGGTTTCTATGATCTACGTTAGCAATGTGCACCCACACCAAGCGATCAGCGGACGAGAAACCACTTACTGGTCATCTCCGCGGCGTCCTCCACAACGACAGATCCGAAGCTGTGATAAGTCAGCCTAAAGTTTCCCAGCAAACGTTAATTGGACATACCCTATGTATACCGGAGCATCTCCAGCGGCCAAGAACGACTTCAATTCCGGCTCAGGTTCGAAGTCGACGTCGCCTGAAAGGAAGTAGAAACCAGAAATGTCTAAGAACAGACACAATGTCAGCTCGATGGATTACGTATGACGAATTTATGATCTCCTTGGGACATACCGATATGTTCCTTCCAATCCTTTGGCTTTTCTATCAAGGCATCGCTCCAACAATACGTCCATGGCACTTTTAGCCTATCTAGAATGGAAGGTCCCGAACGCATTGAGAGCGGTTCCAGAGAAAGCGAATTGCTCCTGAAATTATTGATCACATCGCCGAGCCCTTGCCAAGTCCTGCAATAATTTTTGTTGTCAGTGAGGCGAGCCAAATATCTCCAAATGTCTGCGGCTGCCTCAATCAACTCACATGATTTCAGCTAGGGCGAAACTCAGGTAGTTCGTCAAGCCTTTCTCGGCATTACTTTGCTGAATGTTGACGAGCGGGTGGTTGAAGCTAGTAGTCGGCGACCAGGGCATGGCTGAGGAGATCCATCAGTATAGTACATCCCAGGGAGCAACGGGACTTCGAGCTCACTGAACGTCATGTGCAGTGGGATACCAAGCCCCTCGGCAATGTGCACGTGTCCGAAGGCAGGCGGATTACTAATGATTGCATCCGCTGCGAATGGTTTCCCCGACTCGGTGTCAGGAGTGAAGGTAGACTTGTGAAATCCTTCCAGCATCGTTGAGGTCATTTTACGCTTGGACGCGATGTCGCCGTTCGTGAGCGAAGCCATACCAGGCATCAAGCCAGGGTCTATTACGTAGATGATCAGATCATGGTTTACGGACGTGTCACATCAATGACAGGTGCTGTCACTCACTCTTGACCATATACGCCATGAGTTCTTTGGGATCTCCGCCGACATCGAAGAATTCCAGATGGTCGTCAAGCTGGTTCCCTGCCTTGCCAGTTTTCCCCTTCAGCCTTCGCCTGTTGTCCAACACGAAATCCTTGAAATCCGGATGTGTTGCTATTCGTACTCGGTGAGAGTGAGACTGAATCAGATGTAGCGCCAAAGATAGATAAGGCTGCACATCGCCTGTGCAAAACAATCTTCAGCATGAAATCTCCGGGCGTGACAGGTGGAAAAGCACGAACCTCTAGATCCCACAATGAAGATGACGATGTTCAAAGGAGGACACTGTGTGCTAGTCTTCTCGTCCACCGCGTACTCCTTGACTGGACGGGCATAGTCTTGGGGCAGATCCGGAAGGGGCTTTTTCAGGTTGACCCAGATATTGATCATTCCCATTTGATCGAGCTCCGCTCTCGAGTCTAGTCCCGGTCCGTCCGCTGCATAATTGGCGTAATCTGCGACATGGGGGAGGTATGAGCTGCTGTCTCTTCCAGGAGTGAAGGACAGTAAGTAGCTCACCGACATTTGGATCAATCTCTACTTTTCCCACTTTGACCCTCTTGACACCAGCCTTCTTCTCTGCTTTCTCCCTCTTGGCCTTGTCCTCTTTGCTTTCATCCTTGGGAATGGATGGATCATCCTCTTCTGCTGGTAGCACCAAGGCGTTTCCCTCCTCTTCTTGCAAATAGAAGGGCTTGTCTCCTTTAGACGACATATCGTGAGCTCGGGAAGTATGCGTTTGTTCGTGCTAAGCCTCAGTGCAGATGTGAAACAGATGTGAATCAGTGGCAAAGCTTGTCGTTTCTCAAGACGAAGAAGATGCATGCAGTGTCTATCTAGATGTAATGTGTAGTGGAATGGGATGATGACGGTGGTGTATTGTGTTGTCAGATCAGGTCAGGTGCAGCGGCAACGCTGTAACGCTTGCCTGCGACTAAAAGTGGTCATAGCAAGTGGAGGAGATCAGCAGGAATCCCTGAGCTAAGCTAGTCAAAAACAACGACGTGTTGATGACGATGCTGTATATATTACCATCATGCCACAGACAATGCCACATAAGATTACTTGAAGCCTAGAAGAGTGATAAGCCTGATGCCGAATACTTGGTGAGCCGTGAGCACGAGCAGTCAGAGCCAAACAAAACAAGTCGCGTCCAGGTAGTGGTGTGCGCGGTTGATTTTGGGCTCTCCGCTTGTTGTTTATCCGCATTCATAATCATAGACCATAGAACGACTCGTCTATTTCAATTTACTTAGACAAGACAACAGATCGCCACCCGACATGGAAGGCCTGTTCTCACCGGCACAGCGACCGCCTTCGCCGTCTTCGGCTCCCGTGACCGATTTCGCCCTGATCGAGTCTCAAAAGGAGAATATTCGACCACTGGCGTCAGGCAGGTCGGCCGCCACTCTTTCAAGCGTGTTCAAGGAATCTGCCGCTACAGACATGGTGGTCCAGGAGGGACATGAGAGACATAGAAAGAGTATCGAAGAAGCTGAGCGGAGAGACAAGGAAGGGGAAGATATGTTGGATGGTATCCAGGATGTTCTTGACGTTTACAACCAGTGAGTTTCAATATATATGAGATTCGCCGATCACCGAAGCTCAAAGTACGCATAGATACATTGCATTCGTGGTGCAACACCATCCATCCTCAGACACTCACTTATTGCCCCTCTTGGAGACGACGACACGTCGCTTCGTCAACGATGCCCGATATACTCAGGACGTCCGATACCTGAAATTATGGTCAACGTACGCCCGGTACATTGAGAGACGGGAGGAGATATGGTCATTCCTGGAGTCGAGGGATGTCGGCACTCGTCATTCTGTCTTCTACGAGGAATGGGCCAGCGCTCTGGAAGGTCTAGGAAGGTGTGTAATTCTCATATCATGATTGACAATCGTGTAGATCTCTTTGCTCACGGGCTGATTACTCATAGACGGAAAAAGGCAGATGAGATCTATCGGCTCGGTATCGCCCGAAAGGCGTCCCCAATTGACCGGCTGAAAACCAGACACAAACAATTTCTAGAGCGGATTATGGCGCCTCCTTCTGGTGCAGTACCTGACGACGAAATCTCGACGGCATCTTCAAGCTCCCGGGGTGCTGGGCGATCTGTTCTCGGCCAGGTCTCTCATGCATCGACATCTGTAGCAGGAGCTACACAATTAGCGCCATCCATGCGAGTGGCAAGCAAAGGAAACGGAGCGAAGATGGAAATATTCTCAGACGAAACTGGCCGGCCGGAAGACTCTGCTCCTGGGGAATGGGCAGACTTCGGTACACGAGACGGTCGAAGAAAGGAGAATACGGTGGAAGCTGGGCCTTGGAAGGGGGAGACTTTGCCTCAAAGCACATCCAGACCGAGAGTTGCTCCCCGAACCCCTAAAGTGGAAGTGTTCAAGGACGTTGTGAGTGAAACAGGTCCTCCGACCAAGTTATGAATGCTGATATCGAAACACATAGACCGAGAATGAAGGCGTCCGAGCCGCAGAAGAAGTGTTTGCCCGTATCCGACAACCACCTACCGAGGCTGAGCTACTCAAGGCTGATCCTTTACGACACTATGACACCTCGGCGTTGTCTACTGCTGTTCCATCGCTTCCTGCTCCCCCTTCTGTTCGAAAGGTTCCCAAGCCTATAAAGTCGTCGCATTTCGTGATGCAGCCTTGGGAGTGCCCTAAGGATGGACCAGAAGTAAAAGGAAGTAACGGAAAGGTTGAGAGACGGATGTTCGACTGGGACAGCGTGTATAAAGGTAATGATGAGTGGAGTTTTGAAGAAGTTCGGGCAAGACAACGGGGTCTGCTGGGGAAGGAATGGAGAGGGGAGGTCAGACCCTGGGAGCGGACGTGGCATATGCCAGGATGTGAGTCCTGATTGCTACAACCCTCGATTCTTCAGCTGACCATCGCGGTGAACTACACAGCTTCAACGCCAAAGCAGGAAGAGAAGAAAGCCAAACCGCCTTCCCCAACCGTGAACACCAAGCTAGCCGAAGCTGAAGTCATGCGGATGTTTGACCAGACTATCCATGGAGGCAAGGCCCGAAATTCCGACAGCGATTCAGAGGATGATGAGTCGTCAGAGGAGGATGAACCGGTGCAATGTGCTCCTACACCACTCCCCACTCGATCCGGAAATATTGCCATGCTTGCGCCGACTCCAGGTGGTCCAGTCCCGCCCACGCCCACTCCTTCCGCGCATTCAGTTCAAAATCGGCTTTTCGCTCCCGCCATGCCCAGCCATGGTAGTGTTGCTGCCCCCGCTTCGTTGGCAGTATTCACGGACGAGAATGCCGTACCCCCATCGGCTAGCAAAGCCGGAAAGTTCAACGTTTTCAGTGAAACGCCGGCGAAGCCACCTGCTGGGTCCAGAACACCCCTTGGTCAAAGCAGCTCGAAGCCGAAAGCTTTTGGCGTTTTCACCGATGAAAACGCTGGAAACGCAGTTGAGGCAACCCCGTCCGCCACGACACGGACCCGTCAGCCACTCGCACCGAACAACGCCTTCGGGACGCCTGCTGTACCTCGCGTCAACCCTTTCGGTCGTAACGCCAACGAGGTGATAATGGAAATGCCTGAGGGCGAAGAGGAGGGTGTCGCAACGGAGGAGGCACAAACGCATGTTGAACATCATGATGCCGTCCAGGAGCTCCAGGAAGAGATTCAACAAGCGGATCTCAACGACCCAGAGCAAGGAGAGAAAGAAAGACCCCGAGGGACAATGAGACTCTTCCAAATTAACACAATGACCCCAATCACTGAGAGGACATGCGAGTACACCAACATGACCAACCTTCGATCTTCAACCGCAGGCAGCTCCCGTCGCCCTTTCAGTGTGGCTGAAGATGGGCCTGAAGAGGGCGATTCATCTGTCGTGTCTGATCCCGCGCAAGTGGTATCGGAGACCGATATTGCGGCTCTTAGCGAAGTACAACGACATATCGATCGTCACGTACCTGCTCATCTTGACTTCGATAATTCTGGTACTCCTGAAGACGACCTTCCTTCTGGTGACGCGAACACCAAGTTCCACCTGCCAGAGGGCTTTACCATCCATCGGAACGATCAAGGTGCAGCGATGCATGACATGATTCTCAACGAGGGTATGGAGACAGACACGATGCAAACCGCACGAGAAGGATCGACGGAACCCGATACCGCCGCTTTCGTGACCGCGTCTTATGGAGGGGTAGGCGGATTACCCAACCCTTGCAATCCCGGCTCTCAAGAGGTTCTCGACACGATCCTATCCTTGCTGGATCCTCCATTGCAGGAACTAGCCGGCTTCGTCGATGCTCGAGCAGTGGTATCAGATCGCCTTGCGGTGTTGCAGAAGCATGCCAAGAACCGGGGACGACGTGGCAGTACTAGCTCGCGAACCTCGGTGGCGCCTAGTGATGACCATTTCCGGCTTGACCTGCACGGCAAGGCATTCGAAGTGAGCGAAAAGATCGGGGAAGGTGGATTCGGTGCTGTCTTCCTGGCGGTAGATGTGGAGAAGCGACAAGCTCAAGATGATGCGGATAGTGACGACGAGGACGAGGATGAGACAGACCACTCCCTGGTGGCCATCAAGGTCGAGCAACCCGCGAGCGTATGGGAGGCTGTGGTGCTAGCCAGGATATACCGAAGAATAGATCAGGCGTTACTCTCGTCGATCGTGCAAACGCGAAATCTCTACTCATTCCAGGACGAGTCGTTCCTTCTCCTCGACTACTCATCTCAAGGTACCTTGCTTAATGTGGTCAATAAAGCGACATCGATGGGCATCTCGCCTTCGGTATCTGGGGGCCCTTCAGCTGTGGATGAGCTTCTCGCAATCTTCTTCACTATCGAGTTGCTCCGACTGGTCGAAGGACTACATCACTCGGGATTCATCCACGGCGATCTCAAGATCGACAATTGTCTGATCCGACTTGACGAGACATCGTCCAGTTGGTCCCCTGCTTACGCTCGAGACGGCTCTGGCGGTTGGTCCGATAAAGGCCTCAAGCTCATTGATTTCGGGCGATCGATTGATCTTACGCTGTATCCCGCCGGGGAGAAACAGACATTCGTGGTCGATTGGCAGACGGACGAGCGTGATTGTGCAGAAATGAGAGAGAACAGGCCATGGTCTTATCAGACTGACTACTTTGGTTTGGCTGGCATCGCCTATTGCATGCTTTTCGGGAAGTACATGGGGACCAAGCAGGTCGATGGAGCTTGGAAGATTGACCAGCCTTTGAAGAGGGTGAGTATCGTCTCTCCCTCAATACCTCGCGTGTCCCGTACTCTGTCGGAAAGTGCTTATAGAGGGCTGATCTCATCTTCGACCGCTGTGATGTTTAGTACTGGCAATCGACGCTATGGGACGCGTTCTTCAATATATTACTCAATCCCGGATCGGACCTTCCTATCACTCCTCGTCTTGCTGAAATAAGAGGATCATTCGAAGGGTGGATGGAGGAGAACTGCCAGAAGGGAGGCAAGAGTCTCAAAAGCATGTTGAAGAAGATTGAGCTGGCTGCTATCACTGGTCGACGTGGCTAGGCTGGAGAGAAGGAGACTTTTGCGCCAAAGCGGGGTTACACCGTTTGAGTCCGCCTAGAACGGGTTTACTACGCGGCGACATAGCATACCAGCACGAATCTCTTAGGATATCCTCGCGGACAATTGTAGGATAGGACGTTTCTTGAAAGAATCCAGTGACTCTTGGCGAGGTTCACTGTACTGTCAGATACTGTACGTAAAGGTTACTTCGCTTACTTATGAGATGTTCGTCATGATTCCAACTCATGGCGAACCTGGACGACACATTCGGCGCCCATATACAGTATCTGCGCTGTACCCAGACGTGTTATGCGACTCCAGGTCCAGTAAGCCGGCCTAGCCGCCCAGCGGAAGGACCTGCGATCATGGGATAGAGCGGATGTCTCACTATTCCACTGCCCTGACAACTAGACCTATTCAGTAGGGTCAAACAAAGTGACTATAGTCGATCGGCCTCGGTGTATCTTGAGTACATAGAATCGCTCACCTACGCCCTCCTTACCAACGCCCAAAAAGCTGCATCACGAGCGGGCTGATGCGTTATGACCCTTTAGACTGAATTGAATCAACGAAAACCGCTCAAAACATGTTCTATCGCCCTCCTCGACCTCCTAGTAGAGCCCTCATACTACTGCTATGTTCTCTTTCCATCGCATTTCAAGGCATACCAGAAAATGCGGAAGTCTAAACAACACCTGACACATACCATCTCAGACAGCCTTACCCCCCACATCCCTCTCCTAGTTCCGTTACATTTGTCCTCCGCGCGGGGGAGCCCCGAAGCTGGCTGGGTTCCTCCTGTCTCAGAACCAATGTGCATCTAAGCAGCAGAATCATGTATTCGTGCAGCATATCAGCACATAGCTTTCCGGGGTCTGGTCAATTGTCTTGGAACGATCCAGCGACCATTCATTCTGCGACGCCATTGCTCGATTATTAGGCATCCCTTACAGCTCGTATATTGCTCATCGGACTAGTTTCTGTTTCTGCCATCAATGGAGGATGTTCTCCTTGTTCCGAAATACGTGGTATCTCTCTTGAGTGAGAGAGACAAGCAAGTACCATCCTTGATTTACCATCTCAGCTCGAGTTGTGATCCACCGTCAAGCTGAACGGTCCATGACCAGTTGATTTCACCATCGGTCATTATTCCATTGTGGCCCCCCAAGATCGAAGCTTTCGGCAGCTGGAGGATCCAGAGATACTCTGCTCAACTTGTTGCTCATATCGCTCAAGGAGAACTGTTTAGCTCATCGGTGTAACTTGGAGGGCAATGTCCTATGATATTTCCGAATATGAGGTCAGGGTGAGTGTTGCTGCATGACGAGCCCTGTCATCTTGACAGTGATGACCTACAATACCTTTGGCGCTGATATCGTGACAACTCCTTATCGTCACTGGGCATGCAGTATTGGAATGCTATGGGTGGGATACCAGCCGATATAGCTCTCGTATTAGCGGTGTTTGTACTGGCGTCCGCGCTATGGATATACCAATACAAGGCGGCCCGTCATGCGCTTGATCGGATCTCATTTCGGATAGTCCTGTGGTCAATGGCTTGGGAGATCGTCTATTCTGTCAACTATCTCGTGGTTTGCGGCCGAGTAAGTTTGCTTTTCTCCATCAAAGCCGGGCTTGATGGCGTCATGTGAAGCTTATAAATACGTGGTGTACCTTTCTAGCCAGAATTTGTTGAATGGTACGCCAAGACGAGGGCGTGCATAGGTGGAGCATACGTCATGATAGGAACGATAGGTGTGTGAGTGACCTTAGGCTGTGTCGTACTAGTACACTCTGTCTGTATCTAGACACGGCAGGAAGGACCTCAATCCCCGATAAGGGCGAGAGCTGATAGAAGCTACAGGAATAACTGGCTCTGCACGTGCATCGCTGTCAATCTCATGATGACCATTTGTTTCAATCGGAATCCCATTTCCCTGGGTAAGCATACTGGTCCCAAATCTTCTGTCATCCAGTGATCGTACAGTACTCGTAACAGGTTCCCCTGCATGGGCTTACATCAAATGACCAATTTTGTTGCGTTTTCAGGCCTCGAGAAATGGTATGTGATCGGATCAACAGTCCTCGGCCTTGGAGTGCCTATCGTGCCAGCCGCGATAGGTCATTTAGGCTATGACCCAGATTTCGGAACGTGGTGAGTACCAACATCGAAAAAGAGAAAGGTCTCGTTCGAACCTGTAAGGCTGATAGTCAGACGCTTCCCACCCGTTCAGCTATTTCACGGCAGGTAAATGAAATCGGTGTCGAGGACGCCTGTGCACCTTTGCTAACTGCTCTTTATTGGCCGCCAGCAGCCATGGCTCATCGAATTCGGTACTTGATGACGGACCTGGTGAGCAAAACTTATGGTCCTATGCAAAAATACTTTGATACTGACTCTGCAACTTACATAAAGTACCTATGGCAGGGTCTGTCATGTATCATAGCCACAGGATCAGTCGTCTTGGTACGTTCGAACGCCAACGAGTACTGCCAAATGATCATGCCCACCAACCTGCTCACAATCCTTACATCACGATTGTTCTAGACAATGGCGTGTCTGATCAAGCATGGACGAGAGACCAAGAGGGTGCTGATTGGAGGCAACACTCTGAACCGCGATTTACATCGAGTCACCCTAACCGACGAGTCAAACGAAACGAACGAGACCGTATCTAGCTCATGGTGTTTCCCGGCGGCATTGACCAGGCGTAACCACAAAGCTGCCAAGCTCATAGGTCTCGGCCAAAGAAAAGTCAAATCGGGTACGCGGACATTACAAGACAGGCTGTTGGAGATAGCCCTGAAGATCTCCTTGTACCCTGTGGCACTCATCATCGTGAACGGCATCCTTACAGGTGAGCCGATATGGTTATTGGATGCCTTTTAATCGGGCGTCATTCATGTCTATGGTCGCTTGCTGGTCTGCGAAGTGCCAGGGGAAGGCACAAGGTATAAGCACCTGTCAAGTTGGACCCGATCTTCGTTCGTGAGGACAATTGGCGTATCGTACAGATACTGATCATCTGTGTGACCCTAATTACGATATTTGCAGCTGGTGATTTATATCTTACTGGATCGGGCGGTGTGAATTCAAGAAGTGATTTCGTCCTCTTCCTGGTATACAATTTTCTTTACGGTGGAAGGGGGATCATTTTCGCCTGTCTCGGGATCTTTGTGGATCCATGCCTCTCACGAGTAAGTGGACAATATAATCTGTGCGCCACCCAGTTCGTCGTCCTAACACGGGATATCAACCTGACTACCGTCACCTTCGGTGTGAGCTCTGACCGAGTTACGGCATTCTCCGATGACCGGGTTGATGATCGAGATGGCTAAGCTTGATTTGATCTCCAATCTAGGGGTTCAAAGCCGTATTGCGGATACGAGCACAGGAACGACGGCGTCAAAATCCAGACGAGGTTAGTTGTCAGTTGCCATGGTCATGGCGTCTGTTTTTCTATCATTCTCTCGATTCGTGAGGTTCGAGATGTGCTATGGCTGATCAGTGACAAATCGATTCCGCACCCAGGAACACGTTGTCATGTCCGGCAAACAAACCAAAGAATCATTAAAAGCTTGTCGAGAAAAACATGCTCACCCGCCGGGGAAGTCAAGCAGAGATGTCGAGAACAGCTTCTCGAAAAATGACCCCGTGCAAACCGAATCCGGATCCACAGCTCTGGATCAACTCGCCTCTCTTCGTTATAGCGCTACGGAGAATGTCAATCTGGACAGCGTGGAGGAAGGAAGAAGTCACGATTCAATGATGCCTCAGCTTGTAGTTACATTCCCGAACGGCCGCCGAAGCATCGTCAACGACCAAACCAGTCTGACCGAAACTCGTGATTTCGAGAACGCCTCACAGCGCTTTGAGCGGCCCACAGGGATGGAAAACGACGAGGTTGATGAGTTGGCGGGAGCTGAGAAGCGTATCATAAAGCTGGAAAGCGCTCAAACCTCTTCCAGCATCGTCACAAGGCCTGCAGGAGGGACCAAGGGGGTTGTCACCTCCTTGGCTCCAGTGAATGATCAGTCGGGCCTGGTACCGCTTCGAACGGCTCAGCCGCATTGGAGAACGGTTGACGAGAACGAGAATGCCCCGACGAGCAGGGATAGGGAGGTCAATGCAGATCTCCGTGACCCACAGGGTCAGCCACCCACAATGTCGTTAATCAGGCGGGGATCTGAGCGGTTGGTTACAGAAACACTCGAATGGGAAGAAGTAGAGAGACTCTTCCAGAAAGCTCAGGCTCAGTTGTAAACTTGTTTGTTTCGTGAAATAGTTACCAAATGTAGTCAACCGGATCATTCCATAAATTGCGTTTGCCAGATGATGCTGCCGAGAGACGGCTGACTCGTTAACCGTGCTTGCTACTGATACCAACGGAAAGCAGAAAGGCTTACAAGATGGATTATTCCTCACAGTTTACAGCATCATTTGCAAAACGAAACATAATCAGGGCATACAGGAACAGGCTTCAAACATGTGCACCCTGGCCACGGACAGCCGCTTGAAGCGGTTGCGGGAATGAACAGACACATGCCGTGAAGTTTAACATCTCCTTGTTCTGTCCTGTTCAAACCCAGCAAAAAAAAAAACGCCCGTTTCGGCAAGAGCGAGAGTCAAGTGCGAGGGGCGATCATGGCTCACTGTTCCTGCAGGGTGACATGCCCCCCCTTTGTTTTTCGAGATCGCCAAGAGCATACGTCAGGGCGGCAAACTCCATCTGTCTAGCGAGAAATTCCGGCATAACCAAGGGTCACAAAGAAGGGATTGGCTAAGCTAAAGGTTATTGAAAGGCTGGGAATCTTAAGGTTGTCGACTCCTTTTGGTGTTTTGCCTTGCTGGCCAAGTGGCCACTCCTTTGCATACGCGTCAGTCGGAACCAACCGAACAGGCGAATCTCATCAGTCCGTTCAAACTAGAGTCGAATGGAAGAACGACAAGAGAGCTGTCCATGTTACTACGGCACAAGTCTGCAAGTGATGAGGGTACCCGATATTGTTCCTACGTATCTGGCCCTTCCTTACCAAAGAACAAACATCGAGGCATGTCTCGTGCGACAAGAGGGCGTGCCAGCAAAATCTGACTCGTAACAATCAGGTTAATCCTATAGCGTCGGTAATTCTACCGTAAGACCTTGTCTCACTCACTACAATCGACGCAAAGTGATTCATTTCGCAATCCGTAAGAACGTCTCGCCCATCCCCATGATTTATCCATCCATCCATCCATTCATTCGATGAATCGAAATCGAAACTTGACATTACGCATACCAATACCGAAACAACATTACACAACCTGACAATACGGCAGCCATACCGTGTCCGCGGATCACGAACATTTTACCCAAGGAAGGAAAAAGACGCTGGGGTCACTCGCAGAGACAAGCAAGGAAGGAGAAGTCGGGAAACTTGTCATCGTCGAACATCATCACATCAACGACATATCTTTACATTGATCATCTTGAGCCTTCTTCTTGGTTATAGGACCTCCTGAAATAGCAAACTTCTAGACTTAGCTACCACCAGCGTGAGCGGTTGCAATACCACGGATAACGACTTTACCCCCGTCCATATATAGTTCGACTCTGCAGGCTACATATCTTCGGACCCAAATTTACCATTCAATAGGCGACCAATCTATCTCTCGGCGTTTCACAAGCATCTTGACGTTCAGCAAGCGGTATCGAAGGAGAGTCAACCTAATCCGCACAGATTAGAAGGGGGATAGAAAAGCGGACGAGCAATATCTTTAGGCAACAGCGGAATCAAGAAGAAGCTATCGCTGGCGTTTGGCTTCACGCCGTGGACACGGCCTTTGGCCTATAATTTTGCAACATGGTGTTGTCCGCTAGACTGTCACCCGTGCAGACTGGCGGAGGCTTAACGCCTGCCCAAGCTTATGTGAGTCATGACATTTCCGGTTGCCTGGTGAACAACGTGAAGAAGAGTGAACTGATTCTTTACCCGCAGTCAAGTGGCATAGCATCACTAGCCGGCGCCTGTCTGAGTCTGTTCATGTGCACCTTCGTCATGGCGACAACTGGCTGGATATGGTCACATAAGTCGTGTCGATATTTGCTGGATAGAGTCTCATTCAGATTGCTATTGTGGGCGATGTTCTGCGAGTTTTGGTATGCCTCATTATATCTGTTCCTATACGCCAATGTGAGTCAACGGGATCGATTCGCCTATCACCTCGGTATCAGAGCTAGCTCTCTTCTCTCGAGGTCCTATCATCCGGAGACGACGAGATCTTCAGCTGATGTTTCGAATGTCCTTTGGAACGTAGCCTGCCATCTTCTCTCCTGGTCACAGGCCCGGCCCAAGTTTGTGCACTCCAAGTGTATTCTTCATGCTCGCAGCCATGGACACGTGAGTGCTTCATTTGGCTTGCTGGTCAATCATCTCTGTGCTATCTCGCTGATTTTCCACCTGTCACTTGGGATGCAGTGTCAATTTCCTCGTCACGTGCATCGCCATCAACCTCGTCTTAACGATATGCATGGGTATTAACCCTATTCAGCTTAAGCTGGAACGGTATTACATCGCCGGTTCGATCACGCTTGGCTACATATTCCCCTTGATACCGGCTGCTCTGCAGCGATTCACTTGGGACACCGCGCTAGGAAATTGGTGAGTCTCGCACAAGTTTCCTTACAATAGATCCAGTGAATATCGCTGACTCGTTTTTTAGTTGGACTGCAGGTCGTGAGTCCCTTGCTCGAACTCTAAACGCCCTTTCGATGCCTGCCCAGTAGCACTCTAGTCATCGCTAACGATACTGTATCACTCAGACGGAAGAAAGAAGCGAACTTTTTACCTCTTGACCTCTGTTGTAAGTAGACTGCGATCTTTTCTGTGACACATTCTGTTACTGTGCATTGTTGATCCAAGGCTGATTCTCTCGTCACAGTACCTGGCACCTATCGCCTCATGTTTTGTGTCGATCGTTTGCGTAGGAATAGTAAGTGCCCTTCCTTACCCTAGACGTGAAACGGAACACACTACAACAAGCTTACCCCAACACTTTCACTCACCTACAGACGTTAGTCGTCCTCTTCCGCCAAGGGAGGGCAACAAGCAGGGCCCTGTTCGCAGGCAGTGGAGGACAACTTTTCTTCGACAAATCCCTTACCGATTCAAGCGGTAGTCCCTTATCGACCGAATCAATGCGATCAGGTACTATCGGTGGACTATCTCAGATGGGCGAATCCGATGGATCGGACGAGACAGAGGAAGAAGCTGAGCCCACTTGGGTGCAGAAACAAGGAGAGAAAGCCAAGAATCTGATCAAAGGCCGAGGATGGAGAACGGTCGAAGAGGTTCATCATAAAAAGACGACGAGCGAGTTCAACTCGCTCTCGGACAAATTTTTGGGCATCGCAATCAAGATCTCGTGGTACCCCATCACTCTGATGTTTATCAACGTGATTCTCATCAGTGAGTTTATGTGTCCACATGTCTGACCACTCCCTTCGATCGTCAGATGAGGGTATGAGCCAGATTAGTAGAGACCAAAACCACTTTCTGACCATGCTATTACTTATGACTTTCAGTTGGCGACCTCATTCTGTCGGCCACAGGCGGTATAGGACATCACAATAACGCGTTTTGGTTCTATACCATTTACGTCATCTTGTACGGCGGTCGAGGAACGCTCATAGCTGGCGTAAGTTTCTCAGAACAACATCCTGATGGCAAACATGCTCCATTTCATTCCCGCAATGACCCAGCAAAGCAGCCCGAAGGTCGTCTTTGCTCACATGTCATTTGCCTATAGCTCATCCTGTTCATCGATCCCTCCCTCATCCGCGGCTTGAAAGCAGCGTGGGTTGATCGAAAGGCTGTACGAGAACCGATGCTGCCTGTATCACGAGCCGTGAGTGATGCTTGCCGCCGTCCGGTCCGAGTGTGACCATGGTCCAAGGTACTGACGGCCCTGAAACAAATCATGATTTCATCCATCAGACTGGACCCACTGTTGAGCCGACTCTGGACGCCTTGACTCCTGGAAGTTTTGGCGCGTCTCCTACGCTAAGGACTCCCGAGTCGACTTCGCCCATCGCGACCACATTGCAACGTCCACGAGTAGATTCAGGAGCTTCTTTCGATCTGTTTGCAGCGTTGAACTCGATGCCACCGCCCGGACCCGACAGCGGGTGGAAGAAAGAATATATTTCCCAAGCCCCCGGTTCAGCCTTCCAAACCCCACAGCAGGAAATTGAGGCTATGGATTGGGTCAATGGCGAGGGGGACAGTCCAGGAGCTATGCCTGATTTCCCGGCCTACGAGCTGGAACATCTCAAGAATGAAGAAAGTAATACCTCGCAGCGATCAGAATCGGTCATCGCGGAGGACGCGCCAATTCTGTTGATTGGAGATCAGCCTGGGTCATATCGCGCTGTTTCGCCCATACAATACCCTCCTCCGTCAGCCGAGAACACTCCGACGGCGTTATCGCATGTTCCAGCTCACAGTCAACCGGATAAAGAGGGACGAGCCCAGCCACCCACACAATCCCAAAATGAGCCTGTGCGTCGGGGTATCCTGAGCCGACTACGACACCCCCACTTCCCTTCTTATCATCCTCCTCCTCATCATCATCTTGATCAGGCCATAACTGGAGAACCTAAGCCACCACCGAGGGCTCAGGCCCGACTGCAACTGCCACCAGGGGAAGAAGACAGGGAAAGAGAACGGAACGCCGCTGTCGAGCAGAGGAAAGAAGCTCGACGGAAGAAGGAGCAGAGACTGAAGGACATCAAGAAGAGGTTTGAAGAAGTACAAACTCACCTATAGACGCTTGGTCCTTATCGAAAGGCAACAAGCAAGATAGAAGATTATTTCTTTCCCTGGGTGCTGGCGCAAATCACTGAAAGAGCAACCGACTCAACATAGTTGTATAATAGTAATGAACCGGCAAATAGCCATAGCCAACAATCCCTCACACCTTTGCATTACATCCATTGTCTTACACATTGTATCCTATGCATATGTCATTGACGACCTGACATGTTGATAGATTCTACTCCAAGTAACTACTGTACGAGTACAGACTTTATTCAGCTTGCCACCAGAAGCGTTCTACGCTAAGCTGGCTGAGTGGCAAATCGCCTGCCTGTAGTGGTGAGTGCAAGTTTAGACTGCAAATGCAGTGGACTACCTCCACTTTGACGATTTCTTAGCTTCTTCGCGACCTCCCTTCCTCCCTTTCTTGTACGTCAATCTCGTTTATTCCCCTCCCTTGTGTGGTCAACCAACAGCATCGCCGCCGTCTCGTGGACCTCGATCAAAAACTGTGATTGCTCTTCTGCATTCATTTGGATTCCGCCTGTCCTATATACAGCAATTCATCACTCCACTGCAGACCCCACGAGCCAGCCTCAGAGCAATCAGACCATCACATTCTTGTAAGTCTAGTTTATGGGATCCTCATTCGTTGGAATTGTCAATTTTGCAACTTACGGAACACCTGCTCAAGATTTTCTGCGCGTTGAACGGAATGAGTAGTTTGCCGAGAGACTCTGAAACAACTCGCTCGTCATGACTAGCCCCAAAGCTCAGGCGCAATCATTAAAAGGGCCTGCTGCTTCGTCCTCGTCGCCATCTCGGGACGATACGAGCGACTTCAGCTCTATGCGAAGAGTTGCAGATCTAATAAAATCCGGTAAAGGTGCGTAGTTATCCTCTTTATGAAGCATATTACGTTCCGACCGGGACGTTCCGTATCCAAATATAATCGTACAGCTCCATCAATTCTCCTGAGCTGACCCGCTAATTATTGCTCTTCGCCATATGTTATTGCTTATAGCCAAAAACGTTGTCTTACTTCTCGGCGCAGGTATTTCCACCTCGGCTGGAATACCAGACTTCAGATCACCACACACGGGATTGTATCATAATCTGCAGAGGTTGAACTTGCCCTTTCCCGAAGCGGTGTTCGAATTGGGTTTCTTCAGAAAGAGCCCCGAGCCTTTTTGGATATTGGCCAAGGAACTGTACCCGGGTAAACACTTTGTGAGTTGCGTCACAATAACAAATCTTGAGTTTGCCTCTATGAGGGTGCGTGCATCACGATATCGAAAAAGCTGATTCATACCCACCTCTGTGGTTAATAGCCCACTCCGACTCACTATTTCCTGAAGCTATTAGAGACTCACAGAGTGCTTCGAAGGGTATTCACCCAAAATATCGATACGCTTGAGACCTTGGCAGGATTAGACCCCGACAAGATCGTAGAAGCACATGGTTCGTTCGCGAGAGCACATTGTCTGGACTGTAAGAGGGAAGTCGACCGTGAAGAGGTACTGAGGAGCGGTGTGAGAAAGGGCCAAGTGGTGCGATGTAAAGGCGACAAGGGGAAAAAGTGCGGTGGATTGGTGAAACCGGATATCGTCTTCTTTGGCGAAGGTCTGCCTGACCGGTTCTTCGAGTTGATCCCTGTGAGTTTTTCCTCTCGCCCGCCCCTCTTACAAACGGGGTTTCTTGCGTTCCCATATCAAGTCGGGCGACATATCTGTCAGCATACTTGGTGATACACGCTGATCGGCGTTGTTCTACTTTTACTTTGCAGGAGCTCAAGAGATGCGATTTGCTCATCGTCATTGGCACCTCACTTCAAGTACAACCATTTGCATCCCTCGTGAACTACGTGCCGGCCACATGTCCTAGACTACTTATCAACAGAGAACCAGTCGGCCCATTCTCATCTCTCTCCTCCTCTCGCTCTATGCCCATGGGGTTCTTGAATGATCTCGACAAAAAGCTCAATCCTAAGTCACCAAAGAAGGAGAAGGGGGACAATCAACCCCGAAATATGTATTGGGAGGGGGACGCAGATGACGGAATCTGGCGATTAGCAGAGGAATTGGGCTGGAACAAAGAGTTAGAGGCATTGATAGTACAGGGCAGGAAAGATCTGGAGAGGCAGTACCGTGAAGCGGAAGAGATTGAGGCAGGGGACACCTCCAAAGAGGTTCCAACACGGCGCGACGAAGCTCGAGCGAAAGTCCCGACCAAGGAGAGTAACGCTGAGAACAAGGATAAGAGTGAGGCAGCTGAACGAGCAAAGAAAGGTGCCGAGGCTGTCAGAACGGTGGTCGGGAGCAAGGATGACGTGAAAGGGGAAGCAACAGCGGAGGCCGATACGGGAGAAAAGTCGGAAGGCGAGGAGCTGGAAGAGGCTATCAGGCGGCAACTGAAGCTATGAGGATGCCCATGCGGTCCCATTTCAACAAGCTTGATTCGGAGGGAGGAATCTGACCCGTCTGCCGAAGGATTATCTATCGTCGGCCATGGAATCGAGAAAACATCGCATCCCGTCTGCTCTGCGCAATTTCCAACCTCGATATCGCTCAGTCAGTACCATCGTGGGGGACCAGATGGGAATCCTGGGTGTCGACGTTTTTTTGCTTTGTAGGAAATGAAACTGTATCTGTACCGATACTCTGCTTGTACAGTACATGTATGTCGGTCTGCCCTTGATTGCTATGCTTCGAGCTTGTTTTGGCTGCATCGTGTGTCAGCTTGCTATACACTTCTTGCTTGCGATGCGAGAACGAGAAGCGAGCGACATTATCTTGTATTGAGCATAGGAACGCAATGTCTAATTGAAGCGTCTGATCAACCAATCATTTTGCTTGACACTCAGTGCTCGTAGTGTGATATACGTGTTCATATCATATCATATCGTCGTGTAGAGCGCACAAGTAGGTATTCTGCTAGGCATTCCCCCCAACTCTCGGCATATCTGGGTAGGTGAAGGTATGAATACTTGGGTAATCTAGGTTGGGATATCCATACATATCTGACGAGCCACAAAAGCTGCCTTGTACGTAGCAGCGTGATGACGATGTTCAGGTGAAATCCGAATCCGAAAAAATCGATCATGAGAGTAAGGGAAGCGAGATACAACGGTCTATACAGCGGGTGTCGCGAAAAAGGAAATGAAAAAGCCCTGGGGAGGAGCGTTTCGTGGGTATTGATCGCATGAGAGACGAAGGCAACATTGTTGATTGTGATACGGGTGAGCGGGAGAACAACATCATCACGGAAGCGAAGCTAAGGCGAGGCGCCAATTGAGTTGAAATAGCTTTGACGAGTTGATGCGAAATCGGTAAGTCCAGGATGGCATGCGAATGAGATGAGTTAGGTCGATCGAACTTGTGGACCGCGTTCGACCGTAGTTGGGCTTTTTGACGCCTTCGATTGACAATGATGAGAGGACCGAACGCAAATGCTGCTAATTGGTACCCAATTCTTCCTGTCTGCCATCGCCAACGCCAAACATCCTTCCCTCTTGTAAGATAGCCGCAACTATAACACCACACATTTCTTTCCCTTCATCTTGCCTAGACCGCCCTTCTTCAAGCTCTCCCTTACAGCAGCATCAAACACATCTTTGACACCCCATCCCTCCTTGGCCGAGCACTCCAAATACCGCCTCGCTCCAATCTCCTTCGCCACCCGTTCACCTTCTATAGATGTTATAGGATTCGTTCCTTGAGCCGCCATCAAGGATTGTGTTTGCGCGTCGGATCGAAGGTCGGTTTTCGTACAGATCAGAAGGAGGGGTACGTTTTCGCAGAAATGAGCCATCTCAGGGTACCACTAAAGGCGGTGAACACGCGACTTATTTCAGCTTGCGTCCTTCTTACATATCCTCGTAGCCTGAAACATCGTGGGGTGAAACACGGCACCCACCTTATCTTGTACGTTCATCAGACTCGGTCGATGATTACAGGCGAAAACAATCAAGATCACGTCGGTATCATTATAACTCAGCGGTCTCAGCCGATCGAAATCTTCTTGTCCTGCCGTATCCCATAAAGCTAATTCGATGATTTTCGTAGGGTCCGTTGGTGATGGGATCATGGTGATTAGGTTCTCGAAGACGGTAGGTACGTATTCCTGTATAGAAGAACGCCAGACAAAAAGATCAGCATTGCGTCCGGTTCTTTTATGGCATTGGCACGGTTCTGATGATCACCACGCCCACGCCCATGCCCACGCAATGCTCACCTCGGGGAACCTATTCTCGGCGTATACTGTCAACAAACACGTCTTGCCGCAGCCTGGTCGTCGTGATCAAATCCCCAAACGTCGATATCAGTTATATGCATCAGATCTTTGCGAATCATGCCAAATCGTTCTCCCTCTGTTTGTGGATTGACTGGAATAAGCCCACTCACCACCATCGCCCACTACTACGAGTTTTCTCTTGATATCCGGCCGGCGGGTAGGTGCGTTGCCTTCATGATACGTCTGTGCGTGCGGGGTCATATCAGCAAGAGGCATCTCAGCCACGACACGCTCTTGTTTGATCTCTTAACTGCTTACCGCCATCGTGAGTCGTGAGTAAGCTTCTTGTCTGGTCGAGAGATTCGTTTCGTATGTTGTAGAGTCGTGAAGTATTCGTTTGAGGATGGGTTACGGATAGATATATTTGTTATTGATTTCGTATCGTGCAAAGTCAACGTCCATTATTCCGTTATGAAACGCGTCGAGCGAGTAGCAGAGGCCAACTTAAGTGATGGCATGGGTCGTGAGCTATGCTGCCACATGACGTGGCAATCTTATGAGCAATGGTATCAGTATCAGTATCAGTATCAGTATAGCATAAGCATTACGTTATCATATCTGCAACTGAGATCTTGCTTCCGTCGCATTGTATGATATGCATTATATTGTATGTATGCTATGACCTCCACCTTGAAAATTCCAGCTCTGTCAAAACAAAAAAGGCCATCACAAGCCAATCCTCAACGTATCTTTCGCTTTTCCACTTCACCATCTCAGTACGGGCCTACAAGGATACTGTAGCGAGCTCAATCGTCCGAGGCGGGACTGTGTTCGTTGAAAAAAGAAAAGTCGGACATCTTGAGATCTGAAGGTCCTCAAGATGTCGCTTGTGGAAACGGCCTATCACCAGCCCTTACCGGCTGACAACATCGACCCCTCCTTACGATCGCCAACCTTCGCCCAACCTGCTCTACACCATTCTTATTCAGCTCCTGCGACTACCAAGATCGAACCCGAGCAGGATTCTGAAGACGATGACGAGTATCAAGAACCACGCCAACCGAAAGCGTCGTCCTCAAAGTCTTCCAGGGCGGGCTCACTACCTCCTTCGAGGCTCGAGCGGAGGTTCAAGTGTACACACCCGGGGTGCGACAAGGCTTACTTCAAGCCGTCAAGACTAGCAGAACATGAGTTGAGCCATACAGGCGAGGTGAGCTAATTCCGAACGTATTGGACGAAAGATCTCCGGAAAGTCATTTAGTTAGCTTACACTGAATTTGCTGTTGCATCACTCCCTTCCTTAGCGACCCCACAAATGCCCTGAATGCGGTCAATCATACCTTCGAGCGTCTCATTTGACAGCGCATATGCGGACGCATTTGTCCAAAGAGGCGAAGCCATATCAATGCGATAGAGAAGGATGCGGGAAAACGTTCTGGACAGCTACACACCTAAAGCGGCATGAGGAAATGCACGATAGGGCGGAAGTGTATGCCGTGAGTTGCTATTACTGCCTCGGCGAATAGACCTCATGAGGGCTTCAGCTCATATCTCGACCTTTGATCCTCCTTGACTCTTTGTACTTGGAAGTGCGAGCAATGCGAAAATACCTTCAACAAAGCCCATCTATTGCGAGAACACGTTGCCCTCGCCCACATGCCTGAAGGGACCAAGCCTTTCATCTGTAGTCATGAAGGGTGCGAGGCTAGTTTCAGTGTGAAAGCCAAGCTGAAAGCGCACGAGAAAACGCATGATCGTGAGTATCGTGATCATCAAGCGGATAGGTCGTCATCGAGTCATCTGTAACAAGCATTGCATGGTAATTCTCAGCTGATATGCTATTTCTTTATTGCTTAGCCACCCGATACACATGTTCACACCCTTCGCACGGCTCAGACTTCCCTTCATTCCCCGTCTGGTCAGCACTTCAGACTCACATGCACGAGGCCCACCCACCCATATGTCCACATGCAGAATGTAACGGCCGAGCATTCAAATCGATCAATCACCTCAAGAGTCATCTCAAGACTCACGCAGAACGAGAAGTGGACCGAGCGGCCTTACTCTCCAAAGGTGGACCAAGTGGAGAGCAGGCAGGGAATTCAGCGCTAGCGCTAGTACCTGTCTTGGCGGACGGGCTATCGAGGAGGGCAAGGAAGAGGAAGGCGGATGAGATTGCCCAAGCGAGTGCTGATGCTGACGGGGGGAAGAGTCCAAAGCTCAGGAGGATCACGAGTGGTGAAGCGGGCAAGAATTGGTTCTGTGATCACGAAGACTGCGAGAAGCGGTTTAAGACGGTAAGATCACACTTCAGCTCTGCCGACTGTCAATTCATTGAAAGCCCCTTCCAATCAATCTGTTCACACTCCGTCCTACCATGTATGACAGACACTTTGCAATGTCCCGAGTGGATCTAAAGCTGATATGCTGAGCTTTTGATCAGAAATTCGCCCTCGAAGCTCATCATCGCGCAATTCATCTCAAAATCCGAAACCATCTTTGCCCAATCGAAGGGTGCGGCAAAGCTTACCCGCACAAAGCATCACTCACGAAACATATTGCAACTCACGCGAGACCGACCACGCCCTCCGCCTCTACTGGTATCGAAAGTCAAAGTCAAGCTAGAACGAGAGCCCCTGCTACTGCAGGTAATGCTTTGACGGGCAACGTGAGAGAGATGAGGAGGTTCGGGTGCCCTCATTTCGCCGTGGGAGACTTCTTGGCTGGTATCGATCCGGCTATCGCCTCTTCGCTCCATGAACACGGTCATCAGCTTCGAGCGCCAGCTCAGGAACACTCTCAACCTGCCACTGGCTCAACACAGCAAGAGCAAGGACAGCCTATAGTCGAGAATGTGATGGTGAAACAAGAACCGAACGTTGACGTTGATGTTGACGTCGACATGCATGCGCATACGCATCATCCCATGTCCATGGAGACAAGCGAAACAACCGTCCACAGCGAACATCAAGATACTGGTACCGATTTCGACCTCGGTAACGGCCGTTGCTGGATGCGGTTCTGGAGGGTATACGATGTCCGACGTCATCTCAAGGCGGAACATCATGTCGATCTGGAAGATATGGAGGTCAGGTCGTTGTTGCTTTTCACTGGTCAGACGGGAGAATGAGTGTTGGGCGTAAATGGTTCCTGATGCTTGATGCTTGATCGTTGGTCCCGGCCTATGCCCATGCCCACATTGCCTTGCTCTTTTTGCACTTCTTGCGTTAGTTTATAATATCGCCATACTTGTTGAATTGCTTAGTTCGCCTAATTGTCGTGTTCCTGTTTGTGTTTGTGTGTCTTGCTTGATCTTGCCCCACACCACATCATACCACACCACACCCAACCACACCACATGATGTTGGGAGTAGACCTCACGAAGAATACATACAGCGTTTTTAATGTAGATTTTTTATTGCGACTTTTGTTTGTTTTTCTTCGTCTGTTTATCTGTCATGTTGTTTGTCTGTGAAATATTAATGATATCCCTTACGACGTAGAACGACCAAGACCTAACAGCCTGCATATGCATAACCACGTTTATGGACTACTCTCATATGTACATATGTACATTTGTAACACTGAGACAAGAGAATACGCTTGCTATAGGAGGGAATGTATTATATACCATGCATCATCAACGCCCAGTCGATAATAGAGGATGTGGATCTGATCTGATCTGAACTACATAGAACGCGAGCGGAATGTCGTGCATGGGACAGATCGTAAATGAGTCGCCATGATTGTGTAGCCGGAAATTTGGAACATGTACGTCGTCAGGAATATGGACATGAGCGTAAAAATGCATTTATTTATGATTGAATGAATGGATTATGAATGTATTTGTGGGGTACGGAACAAAAGAGGGAGGAGAATATACAACAGAGCAAAGAAGAAAGAGAAAGAGAAAGAGAAAGAGAAAGAGAAAGAGAAAGAGAAAGAGAAAGAGACTAAAACCAAACACGCAAACCCGTCGGGACAACCAGTTATCTATCTATCTGTGTCCGCGTAATGTCCGTTAGAAAAACAACTAGTCGATATTGGATCTGTCAAAGCAAAGTCCGAGCCTTTCTTGGGCTGGCTGGCCGGCTGGCTGGTTGGCTACAAAGTCCGTCCATCTCCCCTCTGTCGATCAACTGGCGACACGAGGACGGAATGACTCGCACAAAATCGCACCGCTTCGCTTGAACGATCCCTGCGCCCATATTGTGAAAGACTATCTTCGAAGGATCCCCCATACGGAGAGGATGGTGATAAATAGCGTTGTGAGGACGGCGAGATGGGCAGGGTGAGAGAGGGTTTCGAATGCGTCGGAGCATGTCGAGCATTTCCAGCCATCTGATGTGCGGATCGAGAAAGAGAAACGGAGGACAAATCAATGGTTAGCGATGAACGGGTGTAAATATGCATGACAGGGGTGGACGGGGAATTCTCAATTGCAGCTCAGTTCCGAGTCTGAATGAGCATGGATGAATTGTGGAAGAGCTCTGTCCCAGACAGGGCTCAGCAGAGACTGGGTGGATCGAGAAATTGTTAAGGATGTATGAAGTTGAATTACACCGAAACCGCCCTGCAATTCGCTGAAATCGCTTCCTTACTCACCCGCTATACTCTGATACCCTGCCGGACGATAAATCATGAAATTCGTGCCTGCATAAGGGCTCAAATACCCTCCTTTCATCTGAGAGCCGTCCCCCCTCTCATCATAGATCTTAAGCACGTATGTCGCCTCTGCAAATGGGACTTGACCGGGCACTTGTTCCCAGTCGTATGGGTTCCATACTACTTGGGTGGTATTGCCTCGGAACACGTTGGCGTTGGACGCTGTTGGGTTCGGGCCGACGGGGTAGACATTGCCGTTTGCTGAGCACGAAGCTACGACTGTGAGTGATTGCGGCTGGACACTGAGAAGGTGACGGACCGCGCGCGATAATAAGATCGAGTCAGGGGAACATTGTCGCATCCGTGTCAGTGTTAGTGTCGGTGTCGGTGTCGATGTTAGTGTCAATGTCGTTGTGAAAGCGATGAGGATAGGATAAGAAGGAAGGAGCGCAAGAAAGAGAGGAATAGGTCTGGTCAGCAGTAGTCTTCGCAAAACCATCAATCCTCTCTTGATGACCAAAGCTGTGCAGGCTAGCGCGACGATAATCTTCTTCAGACCGCCGAACCCTGGCCGACACGGCCGATGCTCTCTGTATCTAACGATACCTCCCCACTATCGCTGCTCACTCGATCACCTAATTGACGACTGTCGACAACCGCTTCTGCTTGCCACTCAACCCGAACCCGATCCTGACCCTTGTAATAGGCGTATGACGAAGGATTTGTTGATTGAACTCACAGTACACTGGTGATATTCCACCCAAAAGTGATCCAATTGTCCTTTGCAATCTTATAATAACTCGCACTGGCCGTCGAGGGCGGTTGAGTCACTGTGATACCGCCCGCTGCAGCAGTAGCAGGGATCGAAATGGACGAAGTTGAAGAAGTCCCGTTTCGAGATCCCGAGCCTGACGCTGACGCTGATGCTGAGTCGGAACCAGAAGCTGAAGCTGAGTTGGAAGGTTGAGCTGACATTGTGTCGACAGATGAAAATGAGAGACCGGCCTACTTCAGAGTATAGCGGGTACGGATACGGATGTGAATGTGAAGGCGAATACGTGTTACGCGTATTGCGAAGTGAATTGTCGATTTGGCGGAAATGATCGAACGTGTAAGATCAGACGCTGTGCTGTATTGATCTTCGATCACAAAGACCAACGAGCGAGGAGCAAGAGAGACGTTTTAAAGACGTTGTGCGTTGGTTTGTTTGTGAGCTCGTGAGAAGGAAGGAGAAGTCTCGTCTGTTGATTTTAGTTTTGGCCAAACCTAAGGAACCTGAGGTCTGTCTGTTCTATCCGAGCAGGTGAATGGTCAATGGTTAATGGGCAATGGTCGCACGGTTACTCGTCTCGTTTCGTTTCGTGATATCGTGATATAGATCGTGCGAGGTATGAGGTTATCGTAGGAGTTTCGTTCTTGTGTAGAAATCGTGAAACTGTGATCGAAAGCGAGTCCAGTGATACAGTAGGAGGATACTATGCAATGCTATGTTATGCTATTTTGGGCTACTCTATGCAATGCACGAGATATCTATTGAGGATACTGAGTAGACGAATGAAATGATGAAAGGAGAAGGAAATGGCGATTTTGAACACATAACTGAATGTGTGTGTGGGAAGTTGTAAATCAATGATTAATGATTGATGGTCAATGCACAATCCACAATGCAAATGCACAATGCAATGCACAGCCCCGGCCTGGAATCAACTCACTTTAGCTCACTTCCCTTTGTCCTTTTATTTGCATAACACTCATTCAAATTACCAGACTAGTAATGCAGCATCAAACCGCCGAGCAATAGATGCATTCACCGTGAGGATCATGACAAACAGTACATGCATGCATGCACGCATGTGAGATATCAGACCAAATAAGGTAGATGGATAGATAGATGATACCTTACATTTTTCTCATTCTCATCATGCCATTGCCATGCTGCCGATCTTGATTTTCCGCACAAAGCCCAAGCCGCTGCAGGCTAGGCCAACCTGAAACACCTGAAACTCAAGTAAAACTCAAAAACTCCAAAAATCAATCACCCCCTCGTCAGAAACGTGGTAAGCGTGCTGAACAACGCACTACACGTGGCATCTGATCAAGGAAAATAAGCGGAGATGGCCGATTGCTCTCTAATACCCCTCTGGTGCCGCCGGGCTGGTCCATGGCATGGGTAACACACCGACTGACCCGGTCCAGTTCAAACGTTCAAAACTCTGTCGTAACTGAGCAGGAGACTAAAGCAATTCTCACAGAAAGCAGTGAAGCGCTGCAACGGGAGAGAGAGGCGAGAATATCATTGAATCATAATAATGGCTGCATACAATTCTCGTTCATACAAGGCACAGTACAATGGACATCGTTCACGTCGTCGTTGTCTTCGTCTTCGTCACGATATGGCGCTGGGCGCCAATATCAACGGCAAGGTCTTGGTCAGAACGTATACACGTGATTACTGAGTGTGGACGACTTGGTCGGCCTCTGCGAAATAGAAATAGTCCATAAGTGATTCAATTAGCGAATGCTACTGGCACTATCACATTGTTCCCACCCCAAGATCCTCTTTACGACGCTACGCTCGCAAAAGCGTTCACTACAACTATAGAGCTGCAGGCTTGGTAAGAGTGCAAAGAGTCGAGTCGGAAAGCCAAGGGAGGATGAAATATCGCGCCCGATACTGCGACTAGATAGGACAGAAGAATTTTGAACCAAACTCACCGACATTCTCGACGACAGCGTGATCACCGCTAAAGTCGCTCTGGAGGGCTGAAAAGTCCGACTCGGGCAAAGAGACAGTGACGAAGGGGAAGACTACAATTGTGACATCACACAAGGCACAAAGAAATTGGTAACAGTCGGTCAGTATTCACAGGCTAAACGCTAGGTTCGATCAATTGGGATTGCCGGCGGTTTTGAAGCTTGGCTCCCACTGCCGCTCAAGGATCGGCTATAGATTGGAATAACGAAAACTGGGACTGAAGACTCTAGTAAGACGTTTGGGAGTGATGGCTCGGGTCGTCAAGAGTAGTCTGTCATAGCGTGGGAATATCGGCTTTTCCGTTGATGGTCATGGTGAAGAGTGAAGATAAAGTGGAGCGATCGGTGACAAACTAAGGTAGACTCTGTGCGTGGGAATAATCATGGCACCGACCCCCAACTTCGGAGTGATAAATTGAAAATTAATTCTCGGAATACCCACTCTTCGAGTTAACATTGTCGTCATTGACGACCGATCCTCCTGCAAATAGTTGAGTTTTTGTTTTCCATCCGAAAGTCAGCTAACCTTATCATCCATGACAAATATTCATTCAGGACAGGATAACAACACCATAAAGCCTGGTTTTGAGCCTCGAGCGGAAACGCGGTAAACTTACCCTTGCCCTTGATGTCGGCGATGATCTTCTGCCTATCGTCCTCGGACGAGGTCTTCTTGAATTGGACGATGACTATAATTGACAAGGACAAGTAAAGAAAATGACGATATCACGCCACAGTGTTGTCAGCTCCGGGTTTCAAGTGAGCTACAAGATTTCGTCATGCGTAGCGTGTGCCATACCAGGTAGCAAACGATAGGGAGTCCCGGACCGTCAGAAACGAGTGGTATGAGTCATACGTTCCAACCAAGCGCCGTAATCAAAGGGGTCATTCCCGTCCATCCATCCGTCCATTCATCCTTTACTTCAACGAACCATGCGCCATACTCATACCATGCGATGGGATGAGATGTGATCGAATGGTGAGACAAGGAGGTTCATCTATTCTACAATAACGCACAAATCCCAGCCCCCAGCTGCATTGCCAAGTTTCAGGGGATAAAACAACCCAATTCCGCTTGAGCGTGGGAAAAATGAAAAAAAAAGGTGTTCGAAAGCTCGCTCCACTGATCGGGGGAAGTTCCTGCTCTACCAACTAGGTTCTATCCATCCTTCCTTCCTGACAGCCAGCCAGCCGCTTTCTCCTATCAGAGATAGCGAGCATACGTGCGTTTGTGATGTGATTCGGATTTCAAGCGGAAAGCGCAAAGCATAATGGCAAGAGGACCCAGCTGTGATATCTCCAGGACGGACCGAGGTAGAGTTGAAACGCAGATACTTACCGTTCTGGTTGGCCATGGCTGATACCTGTAGAGAGTCGGACTGTAATCTATAAGCTGATGATGCAGTTGCTGAACACAGAATGAAGAGGATGATATGTTTGATCGATAGTGATAGTGGTAGTTGCATAATGTGTCTTATGCGTGTACAAAGTGTATGCTTTGTTGATTGTTTGTCGTTTGTCGTTGCAGCGGTGACGGTGACGGTGACGGTTACGGCGATGGCGCTGCGAGGTAGCAAGAATGGAGGGAGGTGAGCAAAGGATAGCTATGCTAGCTATGCTAGGTAATGCTAAGGGACGACCGACGGTGGCGACATGTTGCGTGTGTTTGGTTAGGTAGGTGCTCAGGATATAATAGCATAAGCTATACCAAGATGATCCTGAAACCTGAAAGCGGTCATCACCGAGTACAAGTTTGTTTATGACGTCAATTAGCCTTAGCTTTGCCCAGACACAAAGCGCCGCTCGTCCAATGACTCGCCCGAAGACCGAATGCTCTGCCTTCCCTTTGTTGCGCCGAGGAGCGCTGCGGCGCGTCAAGGAATGGCTTGGCTTGGCTTGATCCAACACATCAACAAGCCGCCGTTGGAGCGATATATGTACAGTACCAGTACCACAGTTCAGGAAGTACAGTAGTAAGAGAGGTTCCGCAGTTCTCGTTTGAACAGAAAGAAAGAAAGTACGAGCTAAAGCCAAGCTAGACGATCACCACCACGCCGAGTTCGGGAAAATTACGTTGAATATTACGATATGCAGTCCATGTATCCCATGCATCATCAATGTTAACCCCATGTTTTTGGCTTTGGCCACCCCTCGACCCCCGACCCCCCGCATCAACCTTGCAGTTGCACTGACGCAACTTCTACCGCAGCTTCGGTCGAAGAACGGATGCCCTTATCTCGCTCGCTCTGTGCTACGAACAAAAGTTGTGGAGAATGCAGTCAGTCGAGGAAGTCACAGCGGGGCTATGCATGTATCTCTACTTGAGGAAGCCGAATCCAAAACGTCTGCGTTATTATTGTATTCGTAGATACGTAGGCAGAGGTTACATGACCCGCACATACGACGTCCTCGGTGACTGCTGTTGATCGTCTCTAACTCTCTCTCTCTCTCTCTCTCTCTCTCTCTCTCTCTCTTTCCTCTTGTTTCTTACTGTCTTACAATTTAAGCTTTGTCTTTTCGAGAACACAGCCCACAGTCAAAACGTAAACAACTCGTTTTTACCGATCGATCTGAGATAACCTCTATATCTCTCTACCTCTGACACTCATCTCACTGCATACATATCTCTCTTGGCATACTGCAGCATATCCTCTCTGATTTCCTCGCCGCATCATCCATAGTAGCCTGTAACTCCTTTGCTTGCTTGCTACCATCTCCTCCTTCTTATCTATAGATCTAACTAAACACTCGAATCCTCGAATAGGCGTACATCACGCACAATGTCGCCTCATCGACAACTGTCAATCTCATCAAAGCGACACCCTACCCAGATTCAAGATATCTTCCTGGGTCTAGGCTTATCTCTCTCTCCTCAGCCTACCGAGAGGAAATCGGATGGTTCAGACCCCGGTCGAGAACTGGAGTACTCAGCCGTACTTCACGACGGTACTGGTGTTGTAGAGAGCGAGACTTTCCACACTAGGTACTATGTCGAAGGCAAGGACTCTGAGGGTAGGGCCGAGGAGAACAAGAGGATTGGCAGAGAAGTTTTGGGTTTGATCAGGTCGATTCAGACTGACAAGGGGATGAATGTGAGTCGGTCCACTATCATGATGATTCCCCAGAGCTCACATACCTTACAATTACTATCCGAATTGTGGTAACATCTATCTACAGTCAAAGTGTGACGGTCGAAGTGTGAAAGCATGAGCTGATCGATATACCTCTGTAGGTCCGAATGGTCGCCGTTGCCGAGCCTGTCCCACCAGAATTCAAGGGCCACGAAGGTGTCCAGTTCTTCTCCACTCTCTGGCTCCACGTAGACGTCATTCCGTGCGTAGCTCACCAAGTTTTCTAGATCTCATTTGAAAGCACAATCTTGAGCTTGTCGTCCCAGCGTTGCCATTTTGATCCTACGCGCTACGTCTGTCCATACTTTGACAAGCTGAGTTGTGAAACGGCACTTGCTGATCTTGCTCCCAATCCTTTGTGTTACAGAATCTTGGTCAACCCTTCCACGTCCATCTTCACCAAGCTCCCGGCCCCTTCAACTGCAGCTAGTGCTACAGCCGCCATCAGCGCAGGTGTCAAGCATCTCCACCCTGTACGTACCCGATGCATCATGTTCCGGCCGTCAGCGCGCCCTCTGGTTTCGAAAGGTGATAACAGTTTGCTGATCAGTTGTGTTTCGTGCTCAGGCTACCCATTCCGCGACCACTGCCGATGTGGATGAGAAGGACCACTCTGTTCTTGTGGATTGCAATGGCCAGGTCAAGCTTTGTAGTATCCTCCAATATCAGCAGAGTTCCAGTCCAGAGGTATGTGCCAATCGATCGCCCTAAGCCTCCTTCCTATATGGTCTCAATTATATGATCGTATCCCTGAGCTTGCGTCCGGTACAGCGAGAGCTGATTCTTGGTCGTTATATCCACAGCTTTGGAAGCGATTCACTGCGCTTGCCGACCACCTCAACGAGAACAATGTTTCGATCGCGTTCTTCTCCGCTACTCCACAAGGTACGTTCCCATCTCGCAGTAACACACTCGCTACGCAGTTCCGAGTTAACCCATTCTTCAGGTGGCGGTGTCGCCCTCATGCGACATGCCTTACTCCGACTGTGGAAGATGGTTGGCCTCAAGGTGAAATGGTACGTGCCCGAGGGTCACCCAACCGTCTTTGACATCACCAAGCGAAAGTTCCACAATGTCCTTCAGGGTGTATCGCCCAAGGGTGTCGAGCTCAACGACGAGGACAAGAAGTGGTTCGAATTGTGGACCGAGCAGAACTGTGCGTATCTCACTGGACCACTCGACCATGTCTTTCTGGTTCCAATGTAGATAGAACAGTTAGCTGTCCTTCGGTGTACTGATGTTGCCTTTGCTTGCTTGTCTCATAGACGAGTCCTTCTGGAGCAGTGGTGCTCTCGATGCTAGCGTCATCGTCATTGACGATCCCCAACGTAAGCCTGCTGCCCCAAGCTCAACTGAAAGACTGTCGGCTCAGCAGTCACACGCTTACTGGTCCCTTTTCATATTTTCTTCTTTTTTCTCAGTCACCGCTTTGATTCCTATAATCAAAAAGTATAGGCCTGATGCCAAGCTCATCTTCCGATCGCATATCCAAAGTGAGTCATATCGTGTTGCTCGACTCCCGCGAGGCATGCGCAATAGACTGACGATGAGATCGTCCGGGCGCAGTCCAATCTGATTTGACAGACGACCCTTCGACTCCTCAGGCTAGGACCTGGAACTATCTCTTCGACTTCATCAAGGATGTTGACTTGTTCCTTGCGGTACGTTACAACTGGCTTGATTTTCTAAGGCTTCTTACCGAGTGGTCTTAGCTGAGATCACGTATCATGCTTTCGAATACGTAGCACCCTGTCAAGTTCTTTGTTCCCAAGAACGTGTCTGAAAACCTGCCTGTCCTGTACATGGCTCCGTCTACTGAGTGAGCTGATTGGAATACAAGTCACACGCACGAGAGCTTGCTGATATCGAGATGGTCTTTCAGCCCCCTCGACGGTCTGAACAAGCCTTATGGGCGTGCTTCCGTCCGATACTTCCGACAGTACTTTAACCAGCTATCGGGACAGCAGTGTGGCGTCAAGATCGATTGGGACCGAGGCTATATCTGTCAAATCGCTCGATTCGACCCGTCCAAGGGTGAGTCATCATCTATAATAACCCTATCGTGATCAACGAGAACAGCTATGTACTTCCGTGTCTGTCGTTGCTCACGAGCACTTACTCTTACGCGCAGGTATCGATGACCTCCTTGCCGCTTACCTTCAGTTCAGGAAGAAGCTCGAAAACTCTGACAAGCCTCCTGTCGACGGCGGCCCCCAGCTTATCATCATGGGTCACGGAAGTGTTGACGACCCTGATGGATCTGTCATTTAGTGAGTCCAACGTGTATTCTAGAATGAAAGTGCTCTGTGGCTGTACTGACTCTGGATCTCCGCGATACAGCGAGAAGCTGCACGACGTGAGTATCGTTCTTCAGTTGTATCAAATGCAGCACGGACCCCATCCTCATTCTGTGCTGAATTGGCTGATGTGCTCTCGCAGACTCTCGGCACTAAGGAATACTCTCTCGTAAAGGACGACGTCGCGGTCGTTAGAGCTCCTCCGGTGAGTTGGCCGCTGGACACTGTCTATCGCTACCTGTCGTATTGAGGCACTGATCCCTACGCCCCTTCCTTCTAGAGTGACTCCATTCTCGGATGTATCCTCCAGGGTGCTTGGGTAGCTACCCAGCTGTCAACTAGGTGGGTAATGAATCCCAGCCGTTGCCGTGCTCTCACGATCACTGAACATTGCTAACGCTGGACGCACTTACAACGCGGTGTTACATCGCAGAGAGGGTTTCGAGGTCAAGGTTACCGAGGTATGTAATTGCATCTTGAACAGTAGCGTACAGTTGCTGATAGGAGAATGCTGTACCATCTTTGTAGGCTGTCAACAAGCGGGTACCCATTATCGCTTCCGACGCTGGTGGTATCCCGCTTCAAGTCAAGCACGGCAAGAACGGCTGGGTCGTACCCACCGGCGACGTCCACGCAGTCTCCAACTTGCTGTATGACATTTACACCGGCAAAGCCCAAGTGCACCGTGACTTATCTTCCAACCGGGAGATTGACGGCAAGACCGACCCCAACTCCATCGCGCAAGCTTGGGTCGGCGATTTCGATCGAGAGGCCCAGAAAGTGCACGATGAAGAAGGTGCTACTTCGGAAGATTTCTGGACTGTCGGTAATGCCGCAAGATGGATGTTACTGTTTGACAGATTACTCCAACTACCTCCTACTCAAAATGCCAATGCCGATCAATCCAACCTCCCCTCTGGCTCTGGCCCCGGACCCAATGGTGACAGTAACGGCAACGGTAACAACAAGGCGGAAGCAAAGGAGATTGGCGACGAGGCGGAATATGGTAAAGTCAAAATCACCACCGAGCAAATCTCGGTCCTCGAATCCATGGACGTCGGCAAGAAACTCGATGGAAAGGGCGTGGACGTGGCCGGTACCAACGTCTGGAAGATGGTCATGGGCGATGATCTGCTCGAAGGGGAGGGTGATCTCATCTAGCCGCAGCAAATGCTGCATTGCGCGGACCTCAAGGGAGGGACTAGTAGAACCAGAATAGGGGATGTCAAGAATACATGTATCTATAGGAATCAACAATGAGTATGGCCTATATAAACCGAATCGGACCAATCGCTCGAGTAACATAGATTGAAGATTGAAGATTGAAGATTGCGAATATATATTTTTCGGAAGCAAGCAGAATTATCACGAGATCAGATGTAAATAGAATAGCGGAAAGAAATCTATATGAACACAATACACGGATGTCAGAGCTATATCTTCCCCCGTGATCATGTTTGTTATCGTGATCGTGGTTGGCGACGTTCTTGCTTGATTCGCTGCCATCCAGCTGTGCAAAGTCATGGTCAACACGGACATCTTTCCGAGCAGCTTAAGACGGTCGGCGGGCTGTTAGGTCCTCTGTGATACCTTGGTAGCTTGAGCACCAGTAAAATCACCTCGTGATCCTCGAAAAATTGTCAATAGCGCCGAAACGATTTGACACCGTTCATGTTCCATTAGTAATATATGTCAGCCATCGACAGCCAGGAGCGTCCACAAATCGAGTTTTCGTGACTTTCATGGCCATATCATATCATATAATATCGCTACAAACTACTTGAGAAAGTCTTGTCTTCTTCCATATTCCCTGTTCAACTTCCATTTCGACCCCCGACCACGATCTCACTCTCGTGTTATGACAAGGAGTCGCGAACGGAGGCGCAAAAAAGTTGTTGCGTTTACTGCTTGTTGCCGCCGAGAGCGTTGGAGATCTTGTCGCCGATGGAAGACTGGTTCTCGTTCTGGTTGCCAGAGACGGCGTCACCGATCTGTTGACCGTAAGACTTCTGGGACTCGGGCTGGCCGGAAGAGGCGGCGGACTATACATCATAGCGAGCAAGAAGAACAATAAATCAAGTCAGCTATGGAAATCTTGATCAAGACAAAGACGAAGCTGTCGGATCGGAAATGAGGTGGATATGGGTTGGTAGTGGAGAAACCATGTTTCGCGGTGGTGATCCGGAAGTGATCCGGAAAGAGTTGTTTCTTTCGGAGGAACGAAAAGACATTGTTGTGATATTTCGGAGAACAGTTTTGAAACTCACGTCAGCCTTGCCCTTCAACATGTCGGTACCCTGCTCGAGATACGACTTTTCAGAGTCGGGCTTGAGGGCGGCACCAGCCTCTACGATTGACGGAAAGATTATGTCAGTGGACGTTACTCAAAGTCAATTGGTCACATCTTGATTGGAAGGTATCAAAAGAAGAAAGCGGAGCGGAGGTGAGGTGGGTGGCGGCAAGGTTTCCGAAAGGACGGGATGAAAAGGAGGTCCGGAGCGCGAAATTCTTATAATAGCAAAGTAGGTGTAGGGACACATAACCGGCACCTGAGACCGTTCGGAGAGATGGACGTTCGTGGTTATGATAAGAAAGGTAAGAGGACGGAACAGAGTAGGAGTGGCAAGTGGCAACCACAAAGGAATCGCAGATCTCTCTGGAGAGCCAAGGAGGGAATTGATGAGGGGAAGCTAGTACTCACTGTCGGTGAGGGATTGTCGTCCAGTGTCAGACATTGTAAAAAGTTGTTGTTGTTGGTTGGTGGGGTGGTGGGTGGTAAAGTAGTGATTTGAAGTTTGTTTGGTGAGTCCGTTGTGAGAGAAAGAAAAGAAGAAAGAAGGAAGGAAAGCGGAGTTAGATAAAAGGAACTGATTATATACCTTTCAATTTCATTCCGGTCGCTGTGAAACCGCTTATTCCCTCCCCATCCCCCACTTGACTGGCCGACTAATCGTTCTACGGTAACAGCAGCACATTCGCACATTCCTCATCTAATCAAGCAATATCATCATTACCATATTTTTGCCATCATTTCCATGTCCTACTGCGTGGATATGTATGTGTCTGTACCGTCTGTACCTGTGACGTAGCCACCATCAATAAGACAGAGTAAACGTGCCAAGAGGGAGAGAGTATGACAGCGGCAAGAGTCAGTGGCATGGTATGGTATGGTATGATATGTCGGCTAGCGAGTAAGCGAGCCCCAGAGACGTTGTATACACCCTTATGACTCACCACCCATCAATCAATCTTGTAATCCATCAATTCTCGGTTCCAGCATGTTGGCACTTTGTTTGTTGGTTCCAGTGGTGATGATGTAACTGTGCAGCTGCACTCTACGTCACTAACTACATGACGCGTGATGGTACCTTTTCGCCACATAGAATCCGACGGGTGGGCGGAAGCATTTCGCATGGAACCCTTTATTAGCCACGTGTTTGCCACATCTAGCGAGTCTGCCATACGATTATGACGTCGATATCCTGCTACAAAGGAACTCTGTTCATATGCCGCATCATAGTATGTATGTAATGTATGTAATGGGCATAATGGAAAGAAATGGAAGCAACAGAGCAACAGAGCAACAGAGCAACAGAAGGACACAAGGATAGGTAAGGTCTTGCTTGGGTGACTGACTGACTGACACTGTCGAGGGGGCAATGGTTCGGTGCGGTCGTTGGACGATCGGTACTTAATGTTACATCTCTTCAACTTGTCTTTATTTTCTTTTTTTCCTTATAACCAACACCAATAGTAAAGTAACGACTACGACTCACACGACTTTTCGTCAATAACAAACACACAAACGCCCACACATATACACAATCATTGTGAGTACCGTTCTATTACTTGATTCAGCTGGCTAGACTGAGAGATCGACGCTGATTCGCATGTACCATATTTTTTAAATATCAGATGTCCGACGCTCAGGCCCAGCTCCAGAACAACCCCGGTGTTGACACCAAGCACGACAACGCCGGTGCTAAGCACCCCGAGACCGGTACCTCCGGTGAGTCACTTTACGGGTCGTCGCTGGGTATATGGTGGACATTGCTGATCTGATATCTCCATTACTCCTCTTCGCTTTTAACGTGTAGGCAACCCCCAGACTGGTGAGGCTTTCGAGCACGCTCCCGAGAACGCCCACGCTCGATTAGACCGAAAGGACGAGCGATCGCACGCCAACGCTCTTGCCGACGCTGAGCGAGTAGAGAAGCTCGAGAAGAAGGCCGAGGAGGAGCACGAGGATGCTCTCAGACACCCCACCGCTGCTGCCCTCGCCCACGGCAACAAGCCCTCATCAGGCGCTGTCAAGGACGAGCAGATTCTCGACGACGAGGAGGAGGAGCTCAGGAAGAAGGAGGAGGCCAAGGCTCAGTCCAAGGAGGCCCACAAGCCCAAGCACCACTAAAGCAGGAGCCAAAAGCTCGATCAGATCAGATCAGATCAGATCAGATTATTTGGGCGCGGTTCTCGTTTCGGTGTAGTTAGTTCCGACATAGTAGTACAAGTATAGTAGTCAAGATTAGACACCATCATCATTATCATCAATCATGCATTGTAGCATTACTGCATTCCTTCGAACAGGGGCATCATCTCCGAAGCAGAATTGAACAGACAGTGGTTCATTCAGTTGAATGTGGAAACGCATCACTATGTGATCGTGTTACGAGGGCTCCGGCTCCACCATACGGCGCGTCGTCACGTCATCAGACTCTTTCTCCACCCAGCACGTCCAACCGCCAACCTGTTTCAACAAAGCAAATTCTTCTTACACCGTCAATTCACAAAGTCACCTGAACAAACTGTCTCAAGCATATCGCACCTACTTTGAGTCGGCCGGCTAACAAGTGCGGGAATCTACTGCAATGCGTCGGCTCTGTATTTGTGAGGACAGTGCCGGTCACGAACGATAATAATGATACCAATCGCTCAGGGTGAGTTATACCTCTTCAGCTTGCCCACCCCCAACGATCTACGGGCTGACGAGGAATTACGACTGTGTAGGTCGCCATGGCGAAGTGTTTGCGATACGCTCGCATGCAGCCTCTCCTGTAAATGAAAAGCTCGATTCTGAACTCTCTGGCGAGAGAGAAGAACTTCCTAGGAGAATACAGAGTAACGATGAGATATCAGAAGAGCAGTATACCCAAAATGCGACATCACAGACGCGGAGGGAATGGACGGCGGTGAAAGTAGTCTACGCACCGCAGGACGGCCGCACAGCGGCAAGTAAGCCGCATGATGTTGTGAAGGAGGTCGAATTGTTGAACAAGCTTCATCATCAGAATGTGAGTAGAGTGGATCCTGGTTTCACCTCTCATCGCTTCTTATGGACAAGTAGAATGGATAGGGATGGGTAAGTAAGTGCTGACGTTTCGAGACGATCTCTGCGCTGGTCCGCAGATCATTCGGCTTCTTGCCTACGACTACGATAGCGAGTTGCTGCGGCATCGCATGACTTTCCCTCTGTATGCTACTACCCTCTCGCAGCTGCTTCAAGAACCGACATTCCCTTTTCATCCGGACAGCCAAGCGTCGCCTCCAAAAATCACTTACGACCCGACTGAGAGATCAACACCTGGATCCGGTCAGAATGCATCTGTCAAATGCATCATGACAATCATATACTCCTTGCTGGCTGCTATAAATCACCTGCACACTTCGAAGCCGCCTATTGCACATAGGGATATCAATCCCTCGAATGTCATGGTGGACTGGGATGGATCGCTGAAATTGGGCGACTTCGGAACTGCCTGGTGCTCAAATCGCAGCGACGCGGAAAAGAAGCCAGAAGGTGATCTAGCTTGGGTGGAGAGGGAAGATAATATGTGCTGTGATGTAGGAACAGGGTGAGTCGACCAATCGACCAATGTATCTAACATCCAAATCCACGACACCGAGTTAAGTTGAAAGAGAACACCAAACGGATCGATGCGCTGACATCTAACGTCCTTTCGCACTTCAATCAGGCCCTACCGAGCTCCGGAGTTGTTGTTCTCACCGTTGAGGTACGATGCACCAGCTATCGACCTGTGGGCTACCGGATGTACGATAGCTCAGCTTTTCACGATGTATTTACCCCTTTCAACGGGCGATCCAACCGGCTCAGGTTCCGGGTCTGGCTCAAGCTCAGAGTCCAGTGGTCCCTCAGATGATGACTATGATCCTCTTGAGCACGACATACGACCTCGGCCAAGCGACCGAGATCATAACAGTCAAAGCTCAGAGGGGGACGTATCAGACAATGATTATGGTGATGCACTGTCGGGCCCAGAGAATTCTAATTTGAAGGGTAATCGAAAGCCGCTTTTCGAGGCTTCGTTCGGTTCTCTAGGCTTGGCAGCAAGCATCTTTAGAATCCTAGGAACACCAACAAGCGAGTCGTGGCCTGTGAGTTTGACCCCTCAAACAAACACAGCTGCATCTGCATCGTCTTGAAATCTAGTATTAAAGGGAGCTCATCCTTTGTATATGTGCATTTAGTCATTCGGAACGCTGCCTGACGCCAATAAAATCGAATTCCCCTATTCACCTCCTAGCGATCTCGTGAACCACATGCCTGCACTCGATCATATGGGTAACCATGCAGGCGCTATCAAGCGTGTTTTGCAAGGGTTGATCGTGCTTGACCCCTCAAGGCGGTCGTCGGCTCAGCAAGCTCTTGTAATGATGAAGCATGATGGGTGGCATAGCGAGTCACCAGACATTCCAGGAGGAGAAAGTGAAGAAGGAAGGGAGGTCTTGCAGTGCTGGACTAATCCTTTCAAGGCGAGATATGACAACAATAGATGACGCCAAGAATGTGGTACATTCAGATGTGCGTGCAAGGTGACGAATAATGTGCAGATCTGACTCGAATGATAATGCACAGCTCTGACTCGAGTCGGACTCCAGACCCATGAAACCCTCTTTTGTCGCCTAGTAGGGTGTAAAGGAGACTTACCCCCTTGCTTCTTTTGCCCCACGCCTGACGGTCAATCCTTTCGGAGTCCTGCGAATGGACGAAAATCGAGAGTGCTCGCTTGGAGCTATGTTCACAGTACGCCTTGTATCGCCCACTCCCACTACATGACATATAAAATTTACGGCGCATGGATTCAGCTCTCTCGTCTCTTCCCCTTTCAACCACAACCGCCTCTCCCTCTCAGTGTTGCAGCCCATCATTCTCAGCTGCGCAGGCACTCGTTCCACTTTCAGATATCAGCATCTCGCCAGGATATCCATCGCATACAATGTCAGCTCCGGGACCTACCGATGGGTCTGTGAACCCCTCCATGCAAGGCACCTCTGCAACGGCCACAGATGGTACCGGCCAGACCCGGTACACTTTTTCCGAATCCGAACTGAACACGATTCAACAGGCTACCGACTTGATCACAAAGATCTGGTGGTCGAACTTCTCGAATTCGCCTCCAGAGGATCAGACAGACCTTGCGAGGCGAACAATTCGGAGTATCGTATTAGGGACATACCAAGGAGATCGTGAGGCCGGCCGGACTTTCGACATGGAAGCGTTTAATGCCATCCCGGTCGACGATAATATGGTTCAGACGGTTGTCGACCGGGCAAATTCTGCGCTCCAGGATCCTGGCAGGTCCTCCGCACCGATGTTACCATCTAGCCATGCAACTTATGTGCCACATGAGCAGGTGGACCCCGAAACCGAATCCGGAGGTCAAGCGATGCCATCTGAAGAGGGAAATTCACGACGGATTGCAAAACCAACGGGCAAGTGGGCTCGAGGTCGAGGCGGAGGGCCAATGGACACGACGGAAGGATAATCAGTCCATTCGCACAACCTTTGCTCTTTCGAGCAACTGGCTGTTATCCCAATTTACTGTAAACCATCATAGAGGCTTCAGGCGCACTGAAGTCAGTACTTCAGTATGGAGGGGAGCTTGTTGCGGTACAATCCAGATCATGACGAGAGGCCATCATAGTATGTACAGATGTACGATTAATTGTTGTTACGCACCCGGAGTTATGATGCATATACATAGTGCTAGTGCTCTGTGCCAGTATAGCAATCATCAACGAGGATGAGGTGCAGTCTGTTTGATACTCTACGCTTGGCCGCGAGGATACTGTATTTCGAATACTACCGACACCAACAACTGATTCATGGCCGGTGAATAGAACTTCACATTAGTAGACAGTTTGCAAGAGACAGGGTTGTGGAGCTCATCCTTTGTTCATATGCACATAGCAGTGTGGAACACTGCCTGAAACCAACAAGATTGAAATCCCCTATTCGCCACCTACGGAGCCGTCAAAGTACATGCCCGAGCTGCATCATATGAACGAATATGAGGGCTCCGTCAAGCAGGCCGTAGAGATTTGATCGTCCTCGACCCCTTCAGAAGGATTTCAGCTAGAAAAGCTATCGAATTAAGAAAATGTATTGATTGGCTAAGCGAGTCGCTGGACAAAGGAGGGAGAGGGGTTCAGGAGGGCCGGCAGGTCTTGCGAAATTGGATAGGTCGTTCAAGAGCGAGATACGAGGATATCGGCCGATAAGCGTGGGGGTGAAGGTATAGCACACGCAGCAATTGCACGCGATTGACAGTCGTGCACAGCTCTGAGTCGTTCCAAGAGCATGTCCCCTTTCTTTCCCCCACTCGTTCTGCTTCTTCTATGACCTGATTCGATGAAAGGAGGGTGACGCCCCTTTCTGTCGCTTCTCGTTCGCGGATCTCTCGGTCCTTTTTCTTCGGTCAAGCGAAAGCGCAAATTTGATATCAACCTCACCAAGCCACCTACTGCAATAATCTAACTCGGCCTCCCGCTTTTTCGTATATAGCACAATCCGATCATTCTGAAATTCGCCACTTCGCCGCCGTTTTCGTCATCTTCACTCGCATGATCTCTATCTGAAACGCGTCAGTGACATTTCACCACAAGACTCCCTCACAACATCTGTCATGTCGGCTCCCGGATCCAGCAATCAGGTTCCCAGTTGGACTGCCAATACGTTCCGGAACTATGCGATCTCGACCTTCGGGGAAACAGCCGAAAGGATGAGAAATTCAGGGTTCGATATCGCGAGCTTGGATCCGGGCACCAGACAGGCGATAGCCGAGCAAACTTTTCATGTGGCACGGTCCTATTGGCTCGAAAGACACGATCCCAGTGCCGCGACGTCCAATACCGATCGCCAGACTCGTGAGTCGTTCCATCAAGACGCTGTCACGACGGTATTGGATGACAACCTCGTCAATTCCATGCTTGAAGCCGCGAATGGCACAACAGCGACTGTTGCCGGCGGTACTCCGGCAATGGCTCCCAACACAGTGCAGGGGGCACAGTGCGAAAGTGAAGGAATCAAAGACAACATTGAATCCGAAGATCCGGCGGAACCATATGTGGGCGAATCAAGGAGGATCGCGCAGCCAAGCGGCAGGTGGGCTCGAGCCAGAGCGGCAAGGCAGGCGGGAGACGGCCAATAGGTCAGTCCGACATCTGTTGTAGGCTTTTCACATGTACCATACGTATTGAGGACCGTCATTGAAGTAGGGTTCAGGAGAAATCGCCACCGTTCCACCCGAGTCCATGCAAAGAAGGCAGCACTAGCGAGGGTAGGGGTATGCGATACCTGTTGATACGCATAGGAGTCAGAATGCATGTTCATAGTAAAGTACGTTTTGCGCTTTGAAGTTCGTTGATTCATAATAGCAGTTGTCAGCGAGGCAGAGGTGTAATTCGGTGAGGAGAAAGAAGGCTTCTGTCACGGACGGCATGCCTCGACCGTAAATGATTGTCGACTTCTAGGTCCGGCGAACTCGGCCCACAATCGGGCATAGCGCCCAAACGCGCACATTGTCATAGTGCTTCTACTGTACCTCTGAGCTCTTGATGACTCGAGTACATTGGAAGTCCATCCATGGCCGACGCATCCGGAGGTTCATCGATCTCGTCACTTTATCCAGGTTGCAGCTGACTGTGACGCGCTCGAAATGGAAGATGTAGAATTTCGCCAGAAGGACCCGGATCAGATGAGCGTCATGGACAGTCAGCCATATAAGCATCGATCAAGATGGTTTGTATGGAAGATCGAGTACTGAACAGGGCCTTGGACATATCAGACAAGATGGATTACCATTGAGATGCCTCGTCGAAGAGACATAGTTCCCAGAATATACATCGTGCGTTATATCAACTCCAAAGAAAAAGGGAAAGGGTTTGTGACTCTCGCGAATCTAGTAGAGACCTCTAGTGTCGCATTGAGCCTGGAATGCAGGGTCAACATCTGCTTTCCTTGGGTGGGATCGATAGGTCGGTACACCATATTTGTGGCAAAGCAGGTACTGACAATAACATAGTCATGGGCATCAGTTGTCGTCCGCCAGAACGAAGGCGCCGGTCTCACTTCCTTGGCTCTTCACGAAGGTTGTAGATACAAGAATTGGTACGTGGGCCTCGTATCTCGTAGGTAGCCATTATAATAGACAGCGACAGTGCCACAAGGTATTGTAGATACAGTGATCACCGTGAACGTTGGGCAGACACATGGCAGTTGTGGCACCATACAGTGGGAATCCCGCTGGGGTACACAAATAGTATGAGTCTCTCCCCCCGGAGTTAGTGCAGTCATCGGGATTGCTAGGAGCCTCTCGGCCGTTCCAGCCCCGCGTATGAGCAGAAACGCCTGCAAGTCGCATGACGTGGGGTTTCTACACGAAGAAGCACCTTCCTCCCCTTGATGGCGGAGCGTGACTTGCATGGGCTGAGGCTCGCAGGCCGTACATATCACTTAGGATGTCCTTTGAGCATCGAGTCAGGTGTGATTTTCGAATGACATCGACGAACGAGGGCAAGGCCAGGTCGTCTCCCACGGACTGACTCGGACGGGTGCAGGCTTCGTCATGCCCTCACATTACGCAGGCTTGGATCTTTCCTTTGACACACCGAAGTATGCCTAGATTTTTTCGACTAGTGATTCACCCTCTATCGACCACCGGACTGTGCGCTCTGTATATAGAGCTTTGGGGGCCCTGTTCAATGGACGTCTTTGCCACTTGCATTCGACGACACCCCCCGGCCTCTGTTTTATCGAGTATATATACCGTACTGGGTCACTTGATAGCTACAGTACCCCACTGGCCTCTGGTCTCAGCCGACCAGCTTCGCTCCACATCCGTCCTCCTTTGCCTGCTCTCCTCATAAGCATATACCTAAGTCCCACGCATTGTTGTCTTGTTTCTTTCCGAGAGGATGCCCGATTCCCAGTTCCCGGCTGACACTGGTCAGCTTCCGCCATCGGTCCCACCTCCCTCTGCTGATAAGGTACTTGCAGATTGGGCGAAGGAAGTTGTCGCATCACAAGGCAATTCTATCGGAGCGGATCATCCAGGCTGGAAGGAACCCCCCAAGTATAGTTTCTTCCTGGGTACGATAAACCCGGGGGGCGATGTCAATGATATTGGTATCGAAGTTGGCATCTCACTGGAGCACGGCGAACACCACATCCCATTTCTGTCTAAAGATATTCCGTGGCTTACCGATTGCCAGGATGCCAAAGGCGAGAATCCTTACCACCCGTATTCCCAATGTCAAGACACCGTCTTCACCTGGGACGACAATGGAAGACTACCCACGGGAAAATACACAGCAGCTGCTCGAGCGCTTTACGATAACATCATCAGAGCTGAGGTGACTATTGGCAAGGCTACAGAGGGCTATCGTTCGGTTCATAAAGGCTTGGCAGAGACGCAAGGATCCAGGAGCCTCTGGGCCACCACCGCCAGAGCTCGAGAGTTGCAGAGTGAGCAGACCAGAACGATGTTTCATGGGTTAGGACATCGCTTATACGCTGAGATGCCGAAGCACTATCTCAACGTCAGAAACAGTGTCACTGATAAGGCAAATGAGGAGAGCGGGGCCATTGAGGAGCCCACCGTCAGTGATGCTGAAAGAGCTCGTCACTTTCGACGGTGGGAATCGATTATGAAGGCGCGGGCTGTAGAACGATTACAAACGGACGATGCAGATCATTACCGTCTGATGAGGGATATGGTCGATTCCTACGAGCCTGCTGAAAGTAGCGCCAAGGTGAGGAGATGGTATGATGGAAAAGCCAAAAAAGCTCTGGCGACTGCCTCGATCAAGAACTGGAAGGCTTTCGAAGATCAAAGAACGATCGTAAGAGACACAACAACTCCGTGGTCCACAAAGTCAGGAAACCCATTTCCTGGCACATTCAAAGCTCTTCTCGATTCAGTAGACAAGAAATCGTCACAAGGCGAAAGTGAGGTCAGTGGTGTTTCAACCACCGACTGGGCGTTCATACATGCAAGCGGGCAATCTGGAAGGACAGGTCCAGCGACAAATAGGCAGCCTCAAAGCACGGCAGTAGCTCGCAAGGCGCTACTTGTATCCATTTCTCGAGCCCTGACAGGATTGGAAGGCGACCAGAAAACAGTATTAACGCGAACTCCGATTGAACAGCGACAAAGAGTTCTCGGAAAAATTGCCTCGGAAATTATTTCTACAATCAAAGAAGAATCGCGCAAGGAGGACGCCGCCGCTTGGTTGAGGCATATTCGGAACCTCCAAATCGAAGTTGAAGACAGCGATGTCAAAGATACCATCCGCAAGGCCGCCGAGACTTTTGGTGCAAGCCCGAGCAATCTGCGATCCACAATCGGTGATTTGACCATGTCGCTCGCAAGGCTAACACAAACGTCTACTGACGATAAAGTATCTTCTCAAGGGGCGCAAGAGTGTTCCACTGAAGCCCATACAGAGGAGTAGGGGACGGTGTGGAGGAGAAATCATATCGGGAACTGAAATGTCAATTCTGTTTTTTTTTTTGGCTTTTTAATCAATGTCCGTGAGGCTGCTGTATATAAAGTGACTTAGGATAGAGCAGAAAGTGATGAGGCTGACTATAAAGTGCTTAAAAGAAACCGATGTGAATATGGTGTGAAGCATTTATTATTGAAGTGATGTACCGTAGAACGGATGACTTGTGGAACGGGTGACATGCAGCTTGTTCTGGACATCATAGCCACAAATCTAGCCAGCAGCTATGCTAGCTAGCCCTTCTTATTGATCAGGGTTTGCAGTATGTCGTCTTATGTTCTCGGTCACCGACGAGAGGCCATAGGGGAAGCGGCTTCAAGGGACCGATCGCCGAATCTCGCATAACACAGGCAATCATCTTTGCAACCTTTACGAGTACCATCTGCAGCCTCTCGGTATCAGGATGCTCATACAATGATTCATGGTCATCACATCGTAAAATCGACACGGAGACTCAGTCGCGTTGCTTGCGATTGCAACTGCGTTGTACAATTGAGGTCATTTAAGCTTAAAACCCGCAAGTCTCGGTTTAAATAGCCCGGGCTACTAACGATTAGGCGATCGTCCGGCCGGTTCCCCCGCGCGGCCTCGGATTCCCCGATCCCCGTTAAACTAACTATAAACAACTTACCGCTATTGATCAGCCCAGATGTCCCAGATCTCGCTCGACCCGACCACCTTACCCGATGCGATAGTCGTAATGGCTCCCACGCCTACACAGCATTTTGCTCATCATTCAGGTCCGAAGGTCGATCAAAGTCCGGAACATCCGTCAGATGAGGATCTATATAAAGAAGTGAGGGGGTTGCCCGCGATGCATGATCAACAACACGAAAGTCCTGCATCTCCCACGGCTTCGACCTCGATAGGAACGGACGCGAAAGCGGACGCGGAAAGCTGGAATAGTACGTCGAAACGCGAATACGTTCAACAACTTGACCAAAGCGAGAGTGAGAGTGAACGAAGAAATACGATAATGTCGCAGCTGAAGAAAGATATCTTGACCGATCCCGAGGAGACTCGACGGTATGATCAGGAGACCGTTGCAGGTGCCGGATATGCACAAGACCAGAGCCAAGGTCATGGCAGTGGAGAGGCGCCACCTCCGCCGTATTTGAAGAATGAGTCCGGTGGTAGGTCCATCATCCGTTAAGGTAGTCCACCGCTCTCTGAGTGCGCGTCCGGGACCAGACACTGATGTTTGCGCTTGCATGATCCTCAGATCCAGCTCGAGTGACCGCGTCTGGCCCCGGCATGACCTCGCATGCAGCTGTGGATGATGCAGGTCAAGTCGACATCACTCTTCAGCTGCATCGAAAACTGCCCGAGCTGCCCACAAGCTTCTCAAGGCACGTGAAAGAACATGGCGTAGATCTCAAGGACTGGATGAAATGTCCCCCATTGAACGTTGTGATCTTCATAGTCGGATCAAGGGGTGAGTAGTGTGCATTCATTCCTTCCTAATAGACATACCATATGTCACAGCGTTTAACACTTTTGCACGAAACTTAGGCGATGTACAACCGTATATCTCGCTCGCACTGAGCTTGATACGTACCAGCGGGCATAGAGTGCGCATAGCGACTCATGGGGAGTTTGCAAGCTTGGTGCGGGGAGCAAACCAGTCCCTTCGCGGGGAGAGAAGTAGGAGGGGCGAGACATTAGAGGGCAGCTTGGAGTTCTTCGATGTCGGCGGTGATCCAAAGGAATTGATGGCGTATATGGTCAAGAGTAAGTCTGTTTCCGCTCGTTTCATTGAACGGAACCGGCGGGTCGGACCTCCAAGGATCTTGTCCGACTGACGGCGTGCACATTGCAGATCCGGGTCTGCTACCAGGCTATCAATCCCTCATCAACGGCGATATACCCTCAAAGCGAAAGATGACGGCCCAAATGCTCAAGGGATTCTATCAGTCCTGTTTCTTGCCTGACACCGCCTCTGGAGAACCGTTCGCTGCCGAAGCCATTATCAGCAACCCGCCTGCTTTCGCTCATGTGCATGTGGCCGAAGCTCTAGGACTGCCGCTCTTGATGTCTTTCAGTAAGTCCCCTATCACGTATACTGGCAGAAACAGCCAGAATCACCCAATGGCGCTGACGAAAATTATGTGTACTCGTGCATCTGTAACAGCTATGCCATGGTCGCCCACTACAGCGTTCCGACATCCGTTGGCGAACATCCGAGAAACAAATGCTGAGCCAGGTCTAAGTAATTACCTTACCTATTCGCTCGTCGATAACCTGTAAGTCAGACTCGCTGCTTTCAAAACAAAACTTTCGTTGCCGCTGACTAAACATGGGATTCAGAACATGGCAAGGCCTAGGCCAAGTGATCAACAATTTCCGTCTAAAAGTGTTGGGCTTGGACGCGGTGACCTCGCGTACGGCACCGTCTCTTATCGATAGGCTCAAGGTGCCTTGGACTTACTGCTGGAGCGAGAGCTTGGTGCCCAAGCCTAAAGACTGGAAGGAGAACATTGGTGGGTTGCTATGTATGCTCCTCTACCTTCTTTTGCTTCAACGGGACTGATTCTGGAAACCCCAAACAGATATATCCGGGTTCTACTTCTACGAAACGAATAGCGGCTACGAGCCGGATGTAAATCTCCTTGCGTTCCTCAAGGATGGTCCTCCACCAGTCTGCATTGGGTGAGCTAGCACAGCGGCAGCACAAGGATCAGTAACGGATTCATGTGCTGATGAACAATGACCAGCTTCGGTTCAATCGTCATCGATAAGCCGAAAGAAATGACTGGTAAGCTGACCCGATCCTGTCTCCCAAACGTCGTGGTCGTGGTTGATCCATACGCTTTGCAGAAATCATCTACGAAGCGGTCAAAAGGGCAGGAGTTCGAGCTTTGATCTGCGCAGGCTGGGCTGGGTTAGGTGAAGGACATGTTCCCGAAGGCGTATATGTGATCAAGGGTGAGCTGCACTGCCATTTCTGATCTTAAACCTCTTTGTGATCACCGACAGAATTAGAATGCAGTGCTTACTTCGTTCATGCATTCAGGCAACATCCCCCACGATTGGTTGTTCGCGGAAGGGCGAGTGTCCGCTGTTTGTCATCATGGAGGTGAGTGAGCAGGTCGACCAATCAGAAACACGTTGATGGCTAATTAGACGTGATGCATCTCAAACTATAGGTGCCGGAACCACGGCTATCGGTTTGCGGAACGGCCTGCCGACAATTATCGTGCCCTTCTTCGGTGATCAAAAGTGCGTGATATACCGCTTCTCTCGCCAAATGGGAGCCACTCCAGTCAATGCGGATGCTGAAAGTCCCTTCTCCGCACTGCAGGTTCTGGGGAGAAATGATCCATTCTCGAGGCGCCGGTCCAGCTCCGATCCCGCAAAAACAGCTCAACGCTGATAACCTGACGGCTGCATTGGAGTTTGTCATGACAGAGAATGCTCAGGCTGCTGCACAGGTCATGGGAGACGAGATCAGAGCGGAAAGTGGGGAGAAGAAAGGCGTGGATAGTTTCCACAGACATTTGCCGTTGCTCAATATGCGGTATGTCATCTCTCTATTCTGCATCACCTCCGCTGCTTCGTAAAAGCGTGAAAATGGAATGGAGCGATCAGATGCGAGAGAGAAAGAAAGTGTAGCGCCAGCTGAGTTGACGAATCTCCAATTCATAGATGCGATATCGACCCTTCGCGAGTAGCGATTTGGTGGTCCGACGAACTGTGTCTAAAACTTTCTGGGGCAGTAGCCGGTCTCCTAGCTCAGCAAGGGAAGCTGAACCTGAAGAAGCTCATGCCTCACCGTGAGTTTACAGATAGGTGGCACCCAGCGAGCGTTCTCTTTGATGTGCTTACCGCCCAAGGCTTCTTCTTCTTCATAGGTCCAAGAGAGTACGAGACGGACAGGCACTACGATGATCCCTGGACTGGCAGCGTAGCTAGCATGTTTCACGTCGTTACGTACTCGATTGGTAGTGTAGCCGAGCTCTTCTACAGACCCGTAAGTCAATCCATTTATCGGTTGCATCGGCTGACTCTCTTTGCTCGTTTTTGACAGGGAGCCGGTACGATCAATACTTTCTGGGGCATCCCCAAAGGTGAGTCACTTTTTCGGTTGGATTCAGAACACAAGGTTCGAGGATTTTGCATGCTGACGCGCATTGATGTGATCGTCTCAAATGACCTCGCCTGTTTTCAGCTGCGATGGGCGTCGTGGGTGACATGTACGAAGGATTCGACAACGCGGCCGCCATGGTCGGCTCCGAAGTTCGTGAAAAGGGTAAAGTTACCAACTTTAGCTCTGGCTTGAAAGAAGGCGGTAAAGGATTGTTCTGGGGGATAACCGATGCTATCACTGGTTTGGTGAGCGAGCCCATCGCTGGTGGGATGAACGAGGGTCCCAAGGGCGTATTGAAAGGTGTCGGGAGAAGCTGTAAGTGCACTCACTCTATTGCGATTGCTTCCGTCTGGTGATATCGAGATCTTCCAATCATGTGTATACCCCGCTAATCGATTTATGGTTATGGAAAATATCGAATCCCGCCGCCGTCATGTAGATGTCAATCTTTTCGCGAGACCTGCTGCAGGCAGCTTGGGTCTCTTCGTCCTTCCGGCAATCGGTATCTCCCGCTCAACAGCTAGACTGTTCCACAAAGCGCCCGAAGGCGTATTCATAGCTCCCCGAACGGATATCTCAAACCGGGAAGCCAACAAGCTCACAAGCAGCGAACGAGAGATCATCATCGGTCGATTCAAGATCCTAGAACCTCTTTCCAAGAAGAGGAGGAACGTTATCCGAAGGAGAGCGAAGAGGTTTTTGCTCCTACCTGAAAAAGAAAAGGAAAATGTCAGATTCCTTGATGGGTTGACGGATCTCGATCAGAATCAGACGCCTGGTATGAGTCGAAAGGGGTCTCAGGAGGATCTAGGCATCGAAACGGCTTCGTCCCTCAATTCGACCGAAGAGCGGGAATTGATTGATCGGCTAAACGAAGCTCGTGCGAAAGAGAGGGAGAGACAACGGGATCTTGACGAGATCTATGATAGACTACCACCTTCCGCTTCTTCAGGGTTGGCGTCGGGGTCTGGATCTCAGGACGAGGGGTACACCGAATCGAATTTCCAGCCATGGTCGTCAACGTCGTTGTCGTCGTCGGAGCTGCCGCCGTCGCTACCGCCCAAGGAAGGAGCTGATGCGGGGATGAGGATGGGAGTATTGGCCGAACAAGTTGAAGCGCTTGATGTCTTCAAAACCGACATGGGTATGGACGATTTCCACTCTGGCGCCGGAGAAACGAAAGGCAAAGAGAGGGCAAGTACTGCGCCTGTGTTTGTCTCTTCGGAGAATCCAGACACCGCTGGTGGATACTCGGCACACAGAGCTACCACCCTTCCTACCCCACCCGGTCGACCGGCCTTAGGTCATACCAGGACAGACTCAACAATGTCCTCGTCGTCGACACATGAGTTCGGATATCAGCGCAGGAAGGCCGAGCGGGAGGCTCAGCGGCGCAGTGCAGGCTGGGGCTAGATGAAGTGAGATGGACGGGGTAGCGGAAAAGTATGTGATCATGGTTTTTATGCTGTGGTGTATCTGTTGCCCTTTCCCTGTCCCTGTCCCTGTCCAACATCGTGCTTCCTCGTATGTGAGAAAGGATGGTATGCATGAACTTCTTCTGGCATATACTTCTGTGTGCTGTTGAACGCATACATCGGGACATTCCCTTCATTCGTCTAAGCCACGAGCCAACTCCGATACCTCTGATTTCGTCAATGTTGTCGTGATGAAAGGCGTTCAGTTTCGATGAAGGATCGGGGAACGCAAGTTGATTTACACAGCCAATTGCTGGAGCCTGCTACAGCTCACTAGGCCTACGCATGAGCTTGAGAGCCTTCGACGAAACTCATCGGAAAGCCTAAATCGGCCACCGGAGTGATGATGTGCAGGATCAGTCCATCAGCTATATCGAGGCGGTAAGCCCTGATTTGTGAGCTCACCTGATAAGTCCCTTCGCTCCACCATGTGCACGAGGTCGTGGCGGTTTATACTATAACATACGACGGGGATATGCGTCAGCTCGTGATTAATTGCCTGTCGAACCTGATGAGTTGATGGCAATGAGGCGGACAGCAAAGTATCGTGTCGAGAGTCAGAGCCAGAGGCCATAGAAAACAGAAGCTGCTAGAACTAGAACGGCATGACCGAAGATATTTAGGTAAACTCACTGCACGCAAGCCCCTCTGAGGGTATTCCAGAGCGCATCGCTCGTCACACCTTTACTGCCCGATACATCCTCACCAAACGCATAACCTTCCGAGGCGTCTGCATGCTGGATTCTCAGCGCGTCCAGGGCCGATTGGGCGCCGAGAGGGTATTGGCCCAGGTTAATATACGATATGCCGAGATTGAATCTGAAAGAGGAGGCGATGCTCTTGGTCAGTCCATCCACCTTCTGAACGACGTACGCCTGGACGTGGCCAGTGTCTAGACCACAGTGAACGTATCACTTACAATGCGCGCACAAAATTAGGATGCAATGACAAAGCCTTGTGATAGTATTGAATCGCTTCGTTGGATCGACCACTGTTTGCCAATGTCGCTCCCAAGCGATTGTACAACAGCCAGTCCTACAGAATATCCATTGGATCAGCTGTGTTCCTCGGTATGATCACGGCAGCTACGCATCATCCGCACGTACATTTGGCCTGACCTCTAATGCCGAAAGGAAGCAGTCTTCCGCCTTATGATACTCCTGCGATTGGACGATACCTATGGTTACCTCGCTCGTTCGAGCATCTGGGGACATCGAAGCCAGAACCGCAAGCTCACCTCAGTACCATTGAACAGTACACCCAAAGCCACCTGCACGTCCGCATCGACTTCCTCTGGGCTCCTCCTAGCGACCTCGATCAAACGCTCGATCAGTTCTTCCCTTCCGGCTCGTCCCCAAGTCCTGACCTGTTCTACATTGCTCTCCTGCCGGCTGCTTCCCAGAGACTGCGCTTCCCCCAGCCTGATCCATTTCTCCAACATTGTACAAGCCGCTTCGCCCTCTCCTTCGTTTGTGTAGCTTACTGCCAAAGCTAGGTATGCTGGTCGATAATCGGGCTCCAGTTGAACCACTTTGGACAGAGCCAGTATGGCAGCTTCTTCGCGTTCGTTCTCTTGCTGTTTCAATCCTAGAGCATACCAAGCGTCGTGCGATTGAGGGGAACCTTGAACTGCCGCTTCTAGCTCGAGGACGCCCTGTAAGTTAAAAGTATGGTCAGCAATGTTCAAGTCTAATTTTGATCACCTCGAAACAGGCCGCCGAGCTGAGTTTATATGACATAACATACCTTGAGAGTAGGCGAATCCATTGGTACCAGCCCTTCTTGTTCCTGCGCGGCATTCGCGCCAGAGTAGTAGGGATTCTTTCTCTGGAAAAGATACCGCTCTGTCTGATCCCCCAAGCCCATACCTCTGATTCCTTTTTGCCCAACATCACTCCGCACAAACTTCTCCCAATCATCTTGCATCTGACCCCAGCCCTCCTTCCGCCCTACGCCGGTATCACTGTTCTGACCTTGACGCATGAAACCATTGAAACCCATAAACACCTCGTCGTTAAAATCGTCCTCGTCCAGACCTTGTTCGGCCCAGGATGATCCTGCACCTGGGATCGCGGTAGTGGTGGCTAATGCCTCTTCGAGGGTGTTCGGCACAGCACTTCTCTCTTGATATCGCTCGTCTGGTTGATCGAAATGAACGTTCTTGCTTTGAGACGAGGAGGTATGTGTCACTTTCTCGCTCGATCGTATCAGAGCTTCTTGATCGGCAAATTCGGCCTCCCATCTTGCGTCCATTTGCGATGTAGGGTGAGCAAAACCTTCCGACGGCGCTTGTGTTTGGGGTTGATATTGTTCAAGAGGATGGGCGATGCCAGCAAATTGACGGCGCATGTCAATCGACGGTTGAGGCTGGGGAGCTCTACTACTTGAAAGTTGCTCCGCCTCGGCTTTCTCTACATTGGTTGTTTCTTTAGTGGGCTGGGATGCGAAGAAGTCTTTCGCCCAATTGGAGCCAGCTGTCCTTTCGATCAATTTTCCTCCTTCCCCTACTCGTTCCGTTGTATCCAGATCTCCTGCGTCGATAACCACGTCTTGACCACCTATTCCCCTGACCAAGCTCATGAAGCTACTCTGGCCAAGCTTGGGGTTCTCTGCAAGAAGACCGTCTACTTTGTCATTGGTGACGAATCTGTCTGCGGTCCGTGCCAGGAGGTCCTGGTGCTCGTTTATAGGTGGAGCGTCCCTAAGAACAGGCTGGGCATTCTCTTGCTTCTGCACTGACACAGCGGAGAAGTGGTCCTGGTCTGTGGTACGTCGCGAGAACTGAGTCTGGGTGTTAGGTGGTGGGGTGTGCCATTCGTCTTGTATTGGTGGAGGATAGCTAGGAGATATCTGGGGTGGACCCATAGGTTGATATGGTACTTGCCATGGTGCTGGTACTTGCCATGGTGCTGGTCCTACCGGCTGTGAGGCCAATCCTAGAGGCTGTTGAGAAACCGCAGTGCCATTGTGGGCAAACTCCTGAGTCCATCCATTGGATGTGGGGACAGCAGCAATGTGTTGCATTGGCCGACTAGGACCTGCTTGAGCAGCCGAGGTGTGAGCGTTATCCTGCCGCGCGAAAGCATCGGCCCAAGCGGATTGTCCGGATGGAGCATGCGTACGAATTGGAGATACCTGACGATGCGGGACCACAGGAGGAGGTGCGAGGTGCTGTCGGAGGGAGGCAAGGTCGAATGGCGATGCAGCTTGAGCGGTATTAGGTTGAGGAGCGACAAGTGGTACTGGGGGTCTAAACGGCTGTACAGCGATACTGTGTAAGCTTTCACAACAGCTAGAGATCGGCTTCAATTAGGTTACTCACCTGTTTACTGGATCCAGCTACATTCGGCGTAGACACCAGACGGTCCTGCAATGCGCAGAAGTCAGATTGTTTCAATACCTCCTCCTGCTGTCCAAAGCTGAGTACATACCTGCTGAAGAGAATAATCCCTGTCCACCCTCCCTTGAACATTCTTCAGGATGTTGGAAGGCCCACATTCTGCCGTCGCGCCTGATAGGAATGCTGACATCTTACTCAGGCTGTCGCAGGATATATGAAGTAGATTCTTAGCGAGTGGAAAGGCAAAAGGGGAGAGCAGACGAGCAATGTCAACATATACATTTCCAGCTTTTTGCCTTTGAAACGTCCTCCCTCTTCGTCTGACCGGGAATGAAGCCGCGCGGTAGTAACCGGTTGATAGTCTGAATTGTATGATCACGTAAGCAAAAACTCCAGAGAAAGGGGGAGGATGAGATAAGTTATGTAATATAGATAGCTTCGTCATCATACGAGTACAACTGAATTCAATTATCAGGCACCAGCTGCACCTCCGAATTCCAAATGTCATGATTCTTGTCGAAATCCATGAGTCAATTACAGTAGTCTTAATTCAGCCTTGCCTCTTCTCATTTTCATTCGAATCATCATTAAGGAGGATCGAGCCCGGTAGAAGTGACAGACAGAGACAGAGATAGTCGATAGTCGGACCCATATCCCAACCTTGCTGCTGCCATCTCGTCAGCCCTTGATCGACCTGCCACTATGTCAAATCTCTTGGTTCCCTCCTTTCGCTCGATAGCCCACTCTCCCCTCTTTACTCGACAACCCCTCGCAGGACCCTCTAGAGTCACTTCTCGCCGACAACTCTCAACTTTCAACCCTAACAAGACTCGGCAGGCTCTTGGCAGGATCACCCCGAAGCGCATAGCGGTGTCTCGAGCTGCTTTTGAGAGTGGACAATATGGGACTCCATCTAGTCAAGGCTTTGAAACAGCTAGGGAGGGATTTGACAGTGGATTGCCTAGGAGATCAATATGGAGGCCGATAGTGGTGAGTCACGTTTCAATCAATTAAGGGGATGTTGAAGACCTGCCTACAAGGAGGGGGCTGGAGGTCATATATCGCAATTGGATACCACGGGGTACCTCTGTACCGCTGATATACCTCTTGAACTGATGATCATTGTATATGACAACGTACTCACCATGTACATTCTGATCTTCTGAAATTTTGCAGTTCTGCACTCTACTAGGCGGAGGAGGATATGCTCTTCTCGGGCTGTATACGAACTACGACACGTCGAAATGGAGTGAGAAGCTCGGTGGTGGGAGCTGGTGGCGAAGAGGTCAGAGTGGGCCTTCTGATCGGGAAATTGCGAGAGCCAAGCAGCTCGAAGGGGCTAGGGTAAGTGAATGATATGGTATCAATCAGAGAATATACATATGCTCCACCATCTCGAATGAATGGACAAAGCCTTTTTGGTCTGAGTGCTTGAGAGCCATCTTGGTGATCACCAAGCTCAGAAGGAAGGGAAGACATGAGCTTACACCTCTTACATCCTGTAGCAAGCTCAAAAAACACTCAACAACCTCCCATCGACCCTATCCTTCCTGCCCAATATAATCCTGATCCCTATCCTCCGATGCTATGTCCTCGCCTCAGAATTCTACCTGAACACCCCCTCGGCTCAACTTGCGCCATTAACGCTGATAGGTGGCATGGGAACCGTGTTTTTGATGTGGAAAGTGAGAAGGCTGGAACCGTTCATGAAGAGATGGTGGTTACATCGACCTGTTGTCTTTGGGACTGCTAGGGAAGAGTGGAGGAATTGCGTGACCATGTTCACGAGTGTTGTGAGTGACAACCGACCGAGAATATTTCGGATTTTTCAAAGGTTGGATTCGGGTTCCAACACACAAAGATAATACTGGTATCAAAGCTTCGCCTATTTCTGACGCAGTCCGTAATCAATAGGAAAAACATGACTGATATATCCTTGTTTGTACTTTCCAGCTCTCCCACCAATCACTGCCTCACCTCGCATTCAACTCATTCGCTCTTTTCTCCTTTGGTGCAGCATCATACCAATACTTGTCCACCTCCCCTTCCTCACCAGCCCTAAACTCGTCTTCTCATACCCCTCATTTCCTGGCATTCCTCCTTACAGCCGGATTATTCTCATCCCTCTCTTCACACTTATGGACCAATATAATCCGACTGCCCTCTCTGATGCGGACGCTCAGACATCCAGCTAGGATCTCCAGCGCCAAGACTATAATGGTCCATCAAGGTTTTTTACCGAGCTTAGGAGCGAGTGGGGCGATCTACGCCGCTTTGACTATGACTGCTTGCGCCTATCCCGATTCCAACGTTGGGATCATCTTCATTCCCTTCATTTCGATACCCATTGGTGCGGGTGTAGCCGGTATGGTAGCGTTGGATCTCGTCGGGTTGATTCGAGGATGGAGGTGAGTGCGGTCGAATCATCCATACCTAATACACGCATTGAACCTCCTCAACCGGATCGAGTGGGAATAATACTCATCGAGAACCATTGAAGTGTAAAAAGCGTTGAAGTGTAAAAGCTGATTTATACTTGCTTTCCCCTTATATAGACTATTCGACCACGTAGCGCATTTGTCAGGCGCACTGTTCGGTTTTATCTACTATAAATGGGGTCGAGAAGCATGGGTGTCTATCAGGCGGAAATTGGGAGCTGAACCTAGAGGATCAGGGCTGTTCTAGATTAGCTGAGCTAGATCGGGCGGGCACGTTCGTTCTGATGTAGGTGTGACAAATGGGGTCCTGTGTAGGTTACATGGACTTCTGGGGAACCAGACGAAGTATTGCTCATGCGAGTCTCAGTCACAGTCACAGTCAACGTCTATCTGCTGGACTCATATCCCACATTAGGATATAATATATGACACACTCAGGTGTGAAGCAGTACGCAGCAGGTAGCATACGCCATGTATCATTCAACCATTCATGAACCTCAACTTACCTCGCTTCATTGCTTCATTGGAGGTGCAGAGCTCGGTGATGTATTGGCGGCTTATGCGGATCCAGTGTAATACAGTGTAATACAGTGCAATAGACCAGACCTGTTTGAGATGGCACCGGTCATCTACATCCGTCCAAAAGACAAGGCAGGGTTCGGATCACATAAGTATGCAAGCTCTACAATGTATTAGACTTTCTAAGCAATACATTCATATCACATCTATTTCTAAACATATCACGAATTGTCCGCATATGCAGGAGACATTTGGCAGCACGCTCAATCGGAAGAGACAGAGATAGTAACATAGGAAGGGAAGGAAGATGCTCGAAAGCAGGTGTCATACAGGCCTTATCGTGGTGAACCAGTCCTTTTCAGTCGTCGACGTGCAAGTCGCTGTTTACTCCTTCTTCTTGAACTCGTCTCGACCCCGGGCGTCGGACTTGGTCCAAATGGAGATACTCTCGGGAGGCGAGTAGAATTCGGCCCAGCCGTCTACGTGAAAAATACAAGGGTCATAAGTTAGCACAGGGTAAGCGAACTCCTGAAGATCTTCATTCAGTCGTGAATGGTGTTTAGCAACATCCAGCGATGAGGGCTCGGGTTGTGAGCAGTCAACTTCAACTCACCCTCGTCAATGGTGACTTCACCTTGGTGCCATCCGAGCACATCCGTCCATTTCTCACCGGCGTGTTCCTTGCCGACTTCGCACTTCTTGGATCCATCGCCTTTACCATTGCAAATGACGACTACGCATCCATCGTGCTCTTCATCCCCGGCCCGGACCCATGCTACGCAGTTGGCTACGGGTAAATGGGGCATCATCAGCAGCAGCCAAGGTGGATCCATGTTGGAATGTAGCGGATTCCGTGTTTGTACATCACACGATTGATCATAATCATGAGTGTATTGGCGAAGCAGGGTTAACACTCACGGTGGTCCCAGTAGTCCCTTAGCTCGCCGTATGCGAACAACTTTCGTGATCTAATGATATCGTCGAGCTGCGTAACAGGCTGCTGGGGGTTCTCCCCCTTGGTACCGTAGAGGTCACCGTAGAATACGCAGCTGCGTATCAGAGAACTGTCAGCTATGCGTTGCGGTCATGGTTAGGTTGTAGCAAGACATTGATCCGGATCCCCAATCGTACTCACGGGTAGCCGTCGATTCGAAGGAGAATCAAAGCGTAAGCTAGAGGCTTAAATCCTGAAGAGACCCATCGCTGGAGGGACTGTCCTGGCTGAGTGTCATGCTACAAAGCCCAAAAGTCAGACTTCATATACTGCCACGCTTCGGACAGCTCGCGCACTCACATTGTCGACGAGAGTGCTTCAAGTCGGACCGATGTACCAGGTCAGCATTGCCTTTTTTTTCTCCTCTTGGGACAGGAAAGTACTTAGCCGACTCACACCGCATCGATTGGTCGTCGCTGGACGAGCGTGTTATCGAAAATCTGTCGAAGATCATAGTTCTCCCGCGCCTCACCGGCGGACTGATCCGGCTCATTTAGCACACTTCAACTCGACCTCAGTCGTGGGAGGCTAGGAAGAACTCACATGGAAGTTGTCTGAATTAATCAATCGAGCAGTCGTGAAAATCAGCCCGTTGCTGCGTATGTAGAATCAAAATTATCACTCACCCTGGAGACACGAGTCGAAACAGGAGAATTGGGTACCAAGGCCTTCGATATACTCGACAAGTGCATCAACCGAGTCTGAGTCAGATTTTGGATTCCTATCAGCTTTCGCCCCCAGCAACCATACGTGAAAGTCGACTTAATGGACAAAAATATATTTACCATGCCAGAATTCGCCAACACAGAAAGCCTTGGCTTTGCCGCCTTCGCTCGATCGGATGTGCTTCACGAATTGCTCGATGAATCCTCGCTGTGGGACGCATTTCCACAATAAGTCAGTTCTGTGATTATTCTAAGTGAATTGCACTGATCCACCGGTTCGGAGGACAGGAGAGAGACTACCCACTGAGATGTGCTTGACGGCATCGAATCGGAAACCATAGGCACCCGTTTCCTTCAGAATCCAGTCACCCCATTTGCTGTGGTGATAAACATATGTCAGCTGGTTAATCACAGCAATGTATTAATAACCCCGTTTTATCTCACTTAAACTCGGCTTCGATATCGGGATGAGCGTGATCGACTACACGAGGGTCAGAACAGATCCGATAATGTCTTATACCGCTTTTGCAGAAGGAGGCTTACTGTCAGCCTATAGAGGAGAAAGTACAGTACATTTTCAGCGTCAGCTGGCCGCCGCTTCACTGGTTTAAGGAAGACGAGTCGTTTCTAGGACGAATCGACGAATCGACGAATCGACGAAAATGATGCACTCACAAACATGAGGTAGTCGTAAGATCCTATTCGTCGCAGCCCGTTTCAGCTATGTTCTCATCACTGGAAACATCGCAAATCACTCACCGTTCTCGTCATCAACATCGTCGGCCCAATCTTTGTTTTCTCCTTGAATCTGGTCGTCAAGCAGCCACGCGATGTCAGGATATCTCTTGACGGTGAATGCTTAGGCGACACAGAGGGAAGACGACAAGACAATTGCTCACCTTGTAGATTGCTTTGGTCTCAGTCTTTGCGTCGTAGTCGACACCGGTGAAATGGTTAAAGTTCCACTTCAAGTCCGAGTACTTGTCGCCTCGTCCAGGGAATGTGAATCTGCGACGGATAGGGGGCGACTCATATTAGCTAGCGATACCAACCCCATATACACTGAGCCATGAAACCTGATCAGGTGCATACAAATGGAGCACGAGGCAAAGATGGTGATCATCAGGTGTCAGGTGTTTTGAGGATATTACAATGACTCACTTGGTCCAGCCTTCGATGTTCTGGGGCTCGGAAACAGTCTTTGTCCTGTCGTTCTGATCGACCATAGAAGCCAAGAACTCCTCCTTGTCATTCGCCCCGGCTCTACGACACGATAAGCAGAGTAACTCATCAGCTCATTTCTTTGTTTCAGCTGACGCTTATAGAGCAGACCGAGGGAGGTAGTGCCTTACTTGTGATTCATGACGGCATCGATGTAGGAGATGATGCCTTTATCAGAAGCCGTCTTGATCGCCCGAAGGAGATCTTCCTTGGAACCCCATTTGGTTGGGACACCTCCTTTCTGGTCGAATTCTCCGAGATCCCAGATATCGTAGCTGGCAAGAAATCAAATGTGGTATTAGCTTCGGCTGATTAGGACAAGTAGAGGTAGAGGAATGTAACCTGAGGCCAAACTGGCAACGGTGGCATTACTCACATATCATAGCCTGTTCCTTCACTGTTACGATTGATGTAGATCAGTTACCAATGCGCTGTATCACCCAACTATGACATCTCAGGTCTACTTACGGGCTGGATCCCTTGGTAGGAGCTATACAGTGAGGGACATCGATATAATCTCATCAGTATGCAATCTCCAGAAACAAGGCAAGTTCACCCGAGGGTAGCGAGCACACGGGCGTAAGGCAGGAAGAGGGATTGCCAAGTCACTTACGAGGCAACCAACAAGCGGTGATACCGATATCAGCCAGCCGGTCGGTCTGTTCTTCAAAGTGTTTCCAATGTACACCGTCTCCAGGGGCATACCACCTATCGTACGGTAGATGTTACAAGATACCAATCAGATCAGCGAACCATGTATCTCGCTGGATGATGATATTTGTATTCCTCTCATGCGACTGAAACACTTACTCGAAGAACTGCATCATCGTGTAGTTGCCTGGCTTTCCCCTATGATCCTCGTTTGCGTGGTGAGCCATTGTGTTTGCTGCTTTATGGTCGTAGTCGGTGAGAAATGGGTGGATCAGAAGAGGGATGAGACAAGAAGGATGAGAGAATTGGACAGTTTAAAAGTAGTCGCTGTGCGCTGTGCGCTGTGCGTTGATGATTGTTGAATTGATGTTGTTGCACGTTGTCTGTTGTCTTTTCATACTCGAATACTCAGACAGTCACCGCATACGGTACTCGAATACGGTACGATAATCAATCCAGGCACTGCTTTCTGGCTCAGCTTTTACCCTGAATCACGCCTCGCCTTTGCCTTTGCGCCTGCTTTTAAGGGTCCAAAGGGAAAAGGAAAAGGCGTGTCACGCAGATCCTCTTACATCATAACCATCAATAACCATCAATACCAATTGTTTTGCAGAAATACGAATACGATACATGACGATAACAACACGCGACACAATACAAATTCTCTGTAATAAATACACTTAGGCAAGATAGTGCAGGACTCCTCTTTCTTCCTCGTCTCGCATGAGGAACTGTCAGGTAATCGAGTAATCGACAAACGAATCATCATCAGCGTCATTACCATCAAGGGATACATATGCTGTAGAAAGTTAAAAACTCACTTCACGCTCTATCAGACTCTCAACCCGCTTCTTGATCTCTTTAACATCAGGAGGGAACCTCTTGACCACATCGCTTACAACAGCATCAATGAGCAGCTGTAAGCTCAGCTTTTTGCGCGCTTTCATGATTCGAACAATCGTAGCTTCCAGTACCGACACTCGGTCAATGGCTACTTGTTCGTTGGTCTTCTTTGATTCTTCGGCCTAAGGGGAAGGTAAAGTGCACACGAACGAGGATGCGCATGGTCAGCTAAAGAAAATATGTCTGAAAGGATATTAGACAAGTATAGATCGCAGAACATTCCTACTCACAGTCATATCTTGCTGAATCTGATTGATCTTGAACTTGATCCTTTCGCTCGAGAAGCCCTTGTTCCATGCGAATATATCGGTGGGGTTGACTTCCTTGCCTGGTGGTTTTTTCAACAAGACTCGCGTGCCCTTTCGACCCATCGACAAGGACTGGAGGGTCCGGACAAGTTCTTGCGTCTCTGCGAGGTGGTTCACCGGAAAAAGCGATCAACTCAATTCCACCTTCACACAGTACCACGATTATGGCTCGGTTCCTGACAGCGGTTCCACATTGTAACGCAAAACATTCCTGACTCACCAATCCCAGTCCTCTCTTTGATAGTCGCAAAATCAAGCGAATCCTCCTCGTTGAAGAGTAACATCACGACAGCCTGGAACAAACTGACTCCAACTTCGTATTTTCCGCTGGGGAATCTGCCTGAAAGCGTTACGGTAGCTAGCTGGAATCGCCACGAGAGTTGTCGATTCTTGTGTTGGGTAGCATACCACGAGGTGAATGCATCGATGGACGATTGGAGCGAGGGGGTTAATTGGAAGTTCCAGCCGTCTTTCAGAAGGGGGTATCTGCATTGTATAAGTTATCATCAGAGGTTGGTCCTCCTCTTCTGGTACGGGGAAGCAGATCTGGGAATTTGCGCACTGCGAGTGTTAATGGGCGAGGTAAACCACTCACGCAGGCCAAGCAGACTCGGTGAGCACATTCGCAGTGAAGTTTCCAGCATCCTTGAAATGTTCCGGATCTTTCGCTTGAGCAGATTGATACGATTTCACAAGTCTGGGAAATCGACAGCAATCAGCAGTCAGCTAATTGATGCACATCGCTCATCTTTAGGCGTTCTGCTTAGCTCACGTTTCGGATAGCTGTAAATCCTTCATCATCACATCGCCTGACGTGAACTCTTCTCCCATTTCTACGGATGACAACAGAGTCAGCTGTTTTCTCACTATCGTGCCCATCACAGACATGATTGAGAATGACAGCTAAAGGCATACGCACCATTCTGAAGCTTGACAATCATGTTCCTCTCCATATCGTCGCTTGCACTCTTACTAAGCAATAACCTCTTAGCCAGCTGAGTAGAGTAGAACGCCTTGAAGACATCTTTGTCTTTCGTAAAGCCGATGAGGGCGATGATCTCGTCCAAGTGGGTATTGAAAGCTGCTTCTGTGCCTGAGCCTTGCCCTTTACGCATGGCCACGTCGAGGTGTTTAGCTATGCGGTAAATCACCCAAGTTCAGTCAGCAAAAGGTCTTCTCGTATCTTATAGCTTGGGTTTGTATGATACAATCTTTGAGTCTGATGTGTGTGTATGAGGATTCCGGACAGGCGCACTCACCGATCCATTCGGCAGGCGCGTTCTGCCTACTTCCCATACCAGCTTTGAAACCCGTTCGTACAGCTTCCTCAAGCTCGAACTGCCTACTCCTCTTAACCCTCTTGAGTTCCTGCTCTTCCTTATTCTCCTTATCTCCTTGAGGACCTTCAACGACTTCCACTTCGGTCTTTGCATTTGTTGGATCAAGCTCGTTGAAGAGGGCTGACACGGCCTCATTTGCAAAACGCTTCAATTTGAGGGTACCGTCGATCATCTGAGGGTCGTTCTTGGGATCGGAAATCAACGTCTTCAGCCGATCTTCAAGGTGTTCTTCAAGCGCTTTCGAGAAGAGCGGGAAGGAATTGATATCGATCGAGAAATGGTATAGTCGACCCAGGGCTATCGTCGCGCCTGAGTCCATGCTCTCGTCGAGTGCTGCTCGGGGAAAGATCCAATTGATCAGCGCATTGTCAAGCGTTTTCCGATCAATCCCTTGGCGACCAGCGGACCAGCAGGGGATCTAAAGAAGCTTACCTCTGCGTACAACCTTCTCTCCGTGGGTATGGCCAGCCTCGTGTCTTACGGTAGTTACGACCGCCTCGGCGACCTCGGAGGATAAGCAAGCACTCGCCCTCTCCATCTCTTCCTCGACTTTCTCTAATACCCATTCGACATACTTGGTAGCTGTCATTGAGCCGCCTTCGACGCTGGCAATCAGGGAAGAAGCACTGTCCTGGTAATGCGTTGTGGTGAGATCGATATATGGCTCGGAGAGTGTCTTGAACGCTGACAGTGTCTTTGAAATCGATGATAGTGATTTGATTGTTGGTCGTGCTTCTGTCGAAGAGCTACGAGGGTGTTAGATAAACTTTGATCAGCTCAATAACAAATCAAGAGGAAGGACGGAAGAGAGATATTTTTTCGAAAAAAATCTTACCTAGCAGTATCTCTTTCTTTCGTAGCCCAGGCTAAGAGTTCGTCCCTAGTTTTCTGGAAGATCAACTCATTCTCCCAAACGGATTTCCTGAAGGTCGCTATGGATAGATCTTTGATGGAAGCAATGCCATTCGAAGGGTTTGAATAGACTCGATCGAGGTATACGAATACTGCCGAGAGCAGGTTCTGCGAGCGGTGTGCACGATATACGAGCGCGTCGTTGAAAAAAAAGGAAGACATCAGTCGATCTGACCTGACCAAGTGGTTTTCGGTCGGATGCAAGAAGATGGTGAAACAGACCTAAGATAGCACTCACCACTCTCTCCTCCCATCGCTTCCACCCATCAACCAGTCTGTTCAACCATCCACCCTCTCGACCCATGATACTACCCCTCCATTCCCTAGCCAGGGTCGAGGCAGACTTTTCGAGCTCCTCCTTCACCCGCTCGTAAATCGTGGGTCCGAGCGTATGAGGTTGTAAGACAAGCTTGTGACATGTGTGCGAGAGGTGATGATATGACTGTGACGTCGATTTACCGCTCAAGAGTTCCGGGATCGACGAGAGGAGAGTGATTAGTTGATCTTTGGCTGGTGGAGCTGAGGGGCCTGCTATAGTTCGAAATGGATATCATGTCAGCTCTGCCACTCTAACTGAGCATACATTTTCCAATCGATCGAGCGAGCAATCGAGAAGGATATTGTCCTGGACCCACCTGACACGTTAAGCCGAACCGTCTTGATCTCTTTCCTGCCCGATCCACCTCCACCTCTGCTGAGATCCACGGCCGATATGAAATCGACATGTGCGTTCTTGCTAGGCTTGTAAGCCGTGAAAGCGTCGCTTGTCGACGGAAAGCGGATCAGGGAAGACATTGCGATGGGATCTGCCTTTATGTTCAAACTGTCTGACTGTCTACAGAGTTAAAGATGAGGTTGGAAGAGAAGGCTTCGATCTGGAGGTAGAAAGAGACGCAGCTAGATACAGGAGGGAGGGGAACAGGTAAGCCGGTCAAAGTGGAGGTGAGGTGAATTATCGCGTGGCATAGGCGGAATCAAATTGACTTACATTTGAAATAACTCGTCTCGTTGTAGATAGTTTGTAATCGATTAGGAATTAAGGTTAATCGCTGTAATCTGTAATCTAAGGTATCCTGTAAATCTGTAATCGTGATTAGGATATTCAATGCCAGCAACGATACGATAAGCTTGCTCCGGACCCTGTACGGATTGAATTCCGACGTTCCTTCCAATATACTCACCGTACAGCTTCCATCACATTCCTCTCCTTCTCCTCCTTGTCTTACTTCTTCTCTTTGCTCAGCACATATTCAAGGAAGGTCTCTGGCCGAGTCCGCTTTGCTAGCAGATCCATATCAGGCGAGTATGGCTTCAGCATCTCCTTCGGGAGAAATGCCGCAGCGGCATGACGAACCGCAAGCTGTTGCTGCAGGCACAGCGACATTAGGCAGTAAAGATAGTCATTCGACAATCCGACAACGAAAAGTCCAAGCGCAAGATCACACCGACACAACTATCAACGACAATGACGAGGAAGACAATGGCAAAGACAAGGACAAGGACGAAGAGGTCAATTGGGGTAAAACACCCTCTGGCGTAGTTTTCAAAGTCCCTGCCACGCATTCATTCTTGCACACCCTGCTCACTACGACACACCGATCCTCTCTCACGCGAGCTACGCTATTCTCCTTGCTTGCTCAACCGCTACTTTTCTACTTGCTCCGAAATCACAATACGATCCGATCCGCCTTCTTCTTGCTTTATTTCGCCTTTTGGCGAGGAGCATACGATTGGGGTTTCGCTTGGGTACTTCGTAAACAGTCTGAAAAGAAATGGGTTGTCCGACTCTTGAAGAATAGGGGCTGGTTGGATACGGACTCGGATGTCGGTGGTGAGCAAGGTCGAGAGTGGGCCAAGTGGTGGAAGAGGGAGTTGGAGATGAAGATGGGTCAAGGATATAAATGGGAAGATGTTCCGGATGAATTCAACGCTTGGTTGATGTTCAGGCAACTGGTCGATGTCGTCCTTCTCAAGTGAGTCGCTGGTGACACAAATATCCCTCCTGATCATACCTAGCTTCGTCCTGTTCTACCCTGTCGGAACCGGAACCGAAGATGATATCGCGCACGTTTCGCACGAGCTGACACTCACCCCCGACCACACTTACAGTGACTTCGTTTCGTACACATGCTTCGCTTGGTCCAACCTCCACTTCCCTCCTAACCACACACTCGTCGCCCACATCTTCCGATGGGCATTCGGCTGGTCGCTCATCTTGTTCAACCTCTGGGTCAAGATGGACGCTCACCGAGTCGTCAAAGATTACGCTTGGTACTGGGGAGATGCGTTCTGGTTGATGGTCATGCAGCATGATCTCGTCTTTGATGGTGTTTATGAGATTGCGCCCCATCCGATGTATTCGGTTGGGTATGCTGGATACTACGGTCTTTCGATGGGTGAGCTAGGAACTGAATACCGTGCCTACATGGTACATCTGCTGACAGCTCCTTTTTGTTAGTGGTCGGCTCTTATACCGTCCTTTTCGTTTCGCTCGCTGCACACGCTGCTCAGTTCGCCTTCCTTCTTTGGTTCGAGAACCCTCGTGAGTTGCACAGCTGATGGACGGATAATCCTTCAGATGCACTTGACGTTGATCATGTGTGCCCTGCAGATATCGAGCGAACCTACGGTGGCGGGAAGAAACCGCTTGTCTCCAGAGCTCCTCTCGCTTGGGAACAGCCTGAAAACACCCCAGCCAACGAACATTCCTTCACGCCTATCGCCGAAGAGGGCGCGGACGGCCCTACTCCATCAGCTACCGAAGGTAAGCCCGTCTGGCATTCGCAAGACGATGTGGGAGCTTACCTAACAGATGTAGGCGAGACAGAGACAGAGTCTGAACTGCCCGAACTTCCACCCAACAAAGAGTCAAACCCTCATATCCGCAAGCCTCGATCCGACAGCGTCATGAGCTCGATGTCGTCCACTACCGACTCTGGTTTCGGCAAGTCGTATGGCAGCGGCAAGAAGAACTCGGCTAAGAAGGATAAGAAGCTTTCGATGCATGACCTCACTCACCGATTCTTCAGGAAGCCCGCCATTGTTCTCTCACAGCTTGACCTGTTCAGGTGAGTGACGCACGAGCTTCAAATATGCTTTGACATCTTGCTGAGATTATCTATGATACGCAGGGCTACCGACTTTGCTCTTTCTCTTTTGATCATTTACGCTCTCTCCACCCTGATCCCGCCTCTCTCCCCTCGATTCGCTTTGGCCGGTCATTTCCTCCATGCGCTCCTCTGGCGACTCTTCCACTCTTACGGCCTAGGTCTTCTTCTTCGAGCTCAGTCGAAATCCAAGTGGCTCGTCAGGCACTATCTTAAGCACTACCACTACCCCGGAGACGGCACGTTCGACGAGGACGACGAAGGAGAGGCAAAGGAGAGCGTGGTCAAGCGAGCTACGGAGGAGGCTTTCGGCAACTGGCAGGTTGTCTACAATGTCAGCTTGGTCATGACTTATGGTAAGTCAGCTCCTTAACTTTTGTCGCCCCATCAGATTTCGATAGAGCTGACCTCTGAATACAGTATCGTTTATCGGACTCGCTTGGAAAACATACCACCTTCCCATGGACTGGACTGTCAGCGGTACCATCCTCCGACACTTCCTTGGCTTCGTGAGTTGAAAGAACATCAAATAGACCGCAGTAGCTTACGGATGTCTCATAGTCACTTATCGCCCTCCACATCTGGTCGGCCGTCTCATCCTACGAGGTTCTCGGTGATTTCGGTGAGCTCTGATATTCAGGATGTCCATAATACGCACAGCTCATGAAGTAATGTCCTCGCGTACAGGCTGGCTTTACTCTGATTTCTTCTTGATCGAGCAAATCCCTTCTCAACTTGCTTACACTGGTATCTACCGATTCTTGAACAATCCCGAGCGAAGTATGGGAGGAGCCGCGTTCTTTGGCATGTGGTTGATCAGCAACTCGAAGCTCATTGGCGTTCTCGCTTTGATGAGTCATCTGGGTCATCTCTGGTTCCTCAGCTTTGTTGAGCAGTGAGTGAAAATCTATACTAACCATCGTGGACTATGCTGAATATTGCATATTCACCCAGACCCCACATGAAGAAGCTCTACGGCGACCGACTTCGAAAGGACGGCGGTCTCACAAAAACTCTCAAGAACGTAGCGGATAAGACTCTGAGTACTAAGGGTGGTAAGCGAGGATCTGAACTTCGTCGAGTCGTGCAAGAAGTCAAGGGCTCGATTGAGAAGGTCGAGGAGAGAGTCACCGAGGCTGTCGAGGAGTTCCTCGATCACGGTGAGTATGAATGTCCAAATCCTCTGTGCGAAGGAGTGGTTCAAGCGACAAGACTCAAAACTGACCTCCCATACGCCAGCTCGACCCATGTTCTCCGATATGGTACATGACACCAAGATCCTCCTTCAGCATTCGCGAGAGAGGATGATCATCACGTAGGTGCAAGCTAAGCTAAAGTGGCCTCGTTCTTGAGAGTTCTAGTAGCTGAGGTCAGGTTTCACCTTTAGCCGCGTTGCCAACGACATCTCCGCGTATGACCCATCTCGATACTCGCTCACTCTGCCTACTTCGTCCTCATCTCCCGTACCTCGATACCATGTTGGACAGCCTATCCGAGTCTCATGGACGGCTCCCTCCAACCACTCAAGGAAAGACTGGATCGGTATCTACCGACTTGGCTCGTGCAAATCTACGCTTGTCACCCGAATTTCATCTGTTGGTAAATGGATGCCTATCTACGAAGAAGAATGGGATGGAGACACATACCTTGATCCTGTTGAAAAGGAGAAGAAGGGCGATGCGGGCGAGGTTCTGTTCAAGGGCGAACAGTTGCCTTGGATGCCTGGACAGTACGAGGTTAGGTACCATCATAATGGGAAGCATAACGTTATGTCTCGTGTCGCGCCGATCGAGATCTACGGTGAGTATCATCAGCTGTCTGAAAGTTTGAACCTCTAAGCTGACCAAAATACATGTATGTCAGTGTTCAAGCCTGAGAACCCCGACTCGATCCGATCTATTCGATCCACTTTACTCAACATCGTCTGCCTTTCGCTTGACCAGGACCAAGCTTTGATCCCTCGATCTGCAAAGAGGAAGCTTCGATCCGCCTCGTCTGCTTCCGCTTCCGCTTCGGCATCGGCATCCGGACCAGCTTCGCTCGCTCATGCTAGAGCTGGTTCGGCACATCAGTCTATTGGCTCGGCTCTGTCCGCCATGGCGGAGGCTGAGACCGGGGTCAAACCCAAGACCTTCAACTCCAGATCTGGGGTTGCGGCGGTCTCTTCTACTGCCGAAGAGATAGACGAGGATAGCAGCTCCACACCTGTAGCGCGAGGCATGCCGATCCCTCAGCAGACCGGCTTTGTTCGGGCCGGAGAGGGTCACCTCGACGTGAATGTCGGGACGGACGAGGATCTCTTCTCGACCTCACCCTCATCGATCGACTTGCACATGCCTCGATCTCGGTCCCAATTTCAAGCTCGTACCGTCTCCAGCGACTCGATGGAAGGCAGTGGACGAGGCAATCCCGGATCTGATGCTGATGCTGACACTGAAGAAGGCGGCGGGGGCGGGGGCGTGGGCGTGGGCGAGGGCGAGGGCGAGGATAAATGGGGAGGCGAATACGATGATTTCGTCATCATGACTGAAACTCAAGCCAAACGAATCTCTGATCTCAGCGAGATGGCATTCGGCGTCGAAGTTTCCAAAGACGTCGTAGTTGCCGAAGCGAACCTCACTCTTCTTGCGAGAAGAGTCGCAGGTGCCAGAGGCTTGAAGACTGGAGTCGGGGGCGCACCGAGCCCTAGTCCCGGATTAAACAACGGAGGGGATAAGGGCGGGCTGGGGACTAGCATAAGGGCTGTTAGTTGATGAGTGTCGGCGGGGCGATATCGCGTTTTTTGGAAATGGACCTCGACTTCGTTGACCTCTCTGGCGCTGGTCATAGATGGTGAGGTGAGGTACAACATACCAAGACGGTCGTCTCGCAGATGAGCGAAAGCGAGGGCACAGTCGAAGGAACCGCAAAATCCGCTGGTAGTGAAGAGAGAGAGAGCGCAGCGGTGGACATGGCGCTGAAGGGAGGAGTGTTTAGTAATCAATAAAACCGGTAGAGCGAGTGTTAAGTGATATCATCTTGTTATAGGTTTATCACTCGGCAAAATAAGGTCCTGGTCGCGTAGTCAATCATCACTCCTTGATCGACTGCAACTGATAATATCATATATGATGCATGCTATGCTCTATCACGAACACCCTTGTGTACTGTATTGTGGGAAAAGAAATTCCTAGACATTTTCTTGGATAAGCCACGATCGTACAACACCTTTTCCGATATTCATTCGACAGCCTTTAATTAGTCTATCTGGACTTACTTGCCAAGATGATGCTATGTGTTTTAGCCATACTGTATGTACTGTACTGTATGCGGTGCTTTGATCACATCATATGCCGTTCGAAAACTGTCAATTCCCCTTCACAGGCTCTTAACAAACCCCTCATCTCCAATCCCAAGATCCCACCATTCGCTTCCTCTCCAAAACCTTTATCGCACGCTTGTACAGCTCTCCTAAGTACATCTATAGACTCTTTCAATTTACCCATATTCACCATATTTCTCCTCCGAGCCTCCTTCGCATCTAACGTTGTCCCCACTAACGATGGATCGTTCTGGTTGTTGTCGAGGTTGATAGTGGATACTTTGGCCCATTCGGCCAAGATAACAGCTAACGTAGGATGCCACTCTGGAGTAACTGCTTTCGAACCTTTATACACTGCTGATAGGTGATTCAGCAGTTTGGCTAGAGTGGGTTCATCCTTTGGCGGAGCGTTGAATAGGATTGAGAGTCTTAGTATAGGGGTGATAGGGTACGATGAGGGTGGGAGAAATGATAGCAAAGGTTTGATGAGCGAATCGAGTTTCGCTGAGCCTTGTTCGGGATCTGTGAAAGAAACGTGCAAACCACACGGTACAGTATGATCAGTGCGGTTCAATACAGTCCGCTCGAAAACGAACCACTCGTATCCGCGGAAGTAGTCTTCGTTTAGGCTTGAATCTGATTGTATGAGACGATAAAACCAGGTATGCTGCCCCAATTCTAAAGGTGTTCTTCCTACACTCACCTACGATGCCTCTGCTCTCATCCTTGATCAACGTCTCAGCTTGTTCAATAACCCTTGAGAGCGTCGACACGTCGACTTGGAAAGATTCCCCGCATTGATCGCATTTCGTACCGTTTTTCCCGGTATCAGATTGAAAGCCTGAAACAACAACGAGTCGAGTCGCAAGTCGGAGCAATTAGCCATCATGTCAGCTCCGCCCGGCTCGCCAGGTCTCGCTCCGCCTCGGTCCACTCACTAGGAATATTCCCTTTCCCTTCCACTCCACCGGGCGACCTGGCCTTGCGGCACCCAACATGCCTCACACACCATCTTGGATCTACCCAATCTGCATTGACGGATCTGTGGCAGAGCGCACAATCGCATTTGAAGAGATATCGGTCCGATAATTCAGTTCGTCTTGATATGTATGGCGTAGTCACATCGATATATGACGTAAGGATCTGCGCGAGAAGACATAGACACGATGAGCTTTATCCCTTCCTTATACATGCGTGAGTGTGAATGATGAGCATGAATAGAGGTATCCACGCGACGCATGAGGTGTTCACGCAGGTGAAAGACGAGCAAGGCGTGTTGGCTTACCTCTTCGCCCGCCGCAATATCTCTGATAGCGACGACCTCCATCGTTCTCCCGCCTTTAGGGAAGACGACGACCGCATTTGGATCGCACGAGTGATTGGCGAGCGCCACAATGGGAGAAGTGGATACTCCCAACGGACTGAGAGAGGGGGATGAGAGGGTGAACGAATTGACTCTGAACTATTTGATTTGTTTTTTGTTCACAGAGACCGTTAGAATTCGGGCTACGATCCACAGCAAAAGGGAAGGGAAGATTGATCGAAGCGATACTCACCGCTGATACCAGATCTAGGAGCTCGCCGACGCCATCGAAGCCGTACTCGCTCATTTCGGCAGGTCCGAGCTTATCTTCGTCTTCTCCCGGTTTCAAGGGATTACCAGCTGACAGGTAGTGTTGTAAGTGCTGGACCTGCTGGGCGGTTCTCATGATCTCCGAGTGAGGCATCCGCTTGATGTCTGAACACCCATAATACAACATGCAGCTAATGATGATCAGTTCATAATATCGATCATATTACGAGGGCGCCTGACGATTCTCGGAGACGTGGTCAACCGGGAGAGTGAGCAGGAATGACAGTCGGTATACCTTGGAAAGAAATATTGTAACATACGAGATTCCAAAGAGGCGACTTTCTGCCACTGCATACGTGCGGGATCCCATACCATCATCATAACCAAGTTCAGCCTCTCTTTCAGACATCGCCAACCCGGGATTCGAAGTGGCACTCACCCAGACCCCGTCCTTTCCACCATTCTTACCTCTCTCCTGCTTACGACGCCAGCACAGCCGACCCATCGCCCTGATTGCATCGTGACCAGCGTATTGGACATCGTTGACATCTTTGGCGCGAGAGGGATATGTTTTCAGGTACATGGCTTGTAAACGGCGGAGGGCCGTACATTCCGGTTTGTGTGCCGGCCAGTCGAGCAGTTGACATTGCTATGAACGACCACGGGACGTTGAATTATAATGGGTTCATGGCAAGCTTGACATGAGAGCGCAGCATGATCGAAGATGGAGGGTGAGAAGTGGAACGTGATCGTTCTGAGGACTGGCTTTTTTAACTCTTGACTCACCCTAGAACAGTAATACAGAGTTTTACACCCACTACACCGATTCAATTTCTTCCTCTTCGCTATCTCGGCGTTTGATTCCAATTCAGCCAATTTCGGACTATCAGGTCCATACTGGTTTGCAATATCCAAAATCTCTTTATCGCGAAGGGACAAGAAACATCCGGAACATGTCGTTGGTATCTGAGAGGCTTCGAGAAGGGATATAGCGGGTTCCGTTTGCAAAATTCGGCTGCCTATCACGCCGGCCAACAAGATAGAGTCAGTCACGCTGGTCGGTGAATGTTCCGTGTGGACGATGGATGATAAGCAATTCTCTCTTCGCAAGTCACGTACCAGGCTTGAAAGTCTTGTTAGATATCAGCCCTCGACCTCTACCGCGCAAAACTTTGACTTCCAGTCCGACCGATGCGAGTTCCGCGCCGTACAACCGCTGGGCTTGATCTTCCGAGCTCCTTTCACAGTCCTGGGATTGACGCTCGTCCGCTGTGTCCTTGGCTGACCGAGATTTCTGCCTGTTGTCGATTCCAGCCAGAGCGCTAGCTATGAGGGGATGCATGTCCTTGCGCAAGTCGCCTTGCGGGGCGGACGGGCCATTCGAAGGCGGCGTTGTCGTCGACGGTGCAGCTTCAGTAGGCGCGGTCGTCTGCGTCGATGGCTGAGCTTGGGCTTGAACGTCCTGCTGAGCTTGAGGTAGGCTCGAACGTCCTTGCCGAGCGTCTCTCGACTTTTTCAAAGATTGAAAGGAGGACATCCTTTCGATCGCGTTGCCGCAGAAAAGGTCTTCTCTGGCCAGGCTCGAAGGAACAATAGATCCGGTTCTGTGAACGTTTCCGTCGTCTTTAGTATTGAGATGGGACCGGCCAGAGGCTATACATGAACTTCCGAAAGCCCAAGCTGAGGCGAGTGGAGGTCCATGATAGCTATAGGTGTAGCTTATCGCGTTTATGCCGAAACATCTCATCAGTGGTCTGATCGGCGATCGCCGCCCCCTCCTTTGAATCGGTTAAATCTACTCCACCTTAGCTAGCCAGCACGCAACAGCTGGAATATACATATATATATATATACAATTTCGATCTGGCTTACTGTATTACTGTATTACGGGAAATCGTCATCTCATCCCTCCCTCGCCTCGCCACTGACCATTACTTCTTCTTTACTGCAACTTATCAATCATCGTTCATCATTAGACCCCTAACAGTACTCTCGCTCGTCCTCGTTCTGGTCTTCTCCATCTGGCTCAGAGCAGATTCACTTCTATCCAAACTCAACATCGACGTTGGCACCGAAAGCAATCGGTACATGTTACCCCTCCGTAACTTCCTAGCTTCGTTCTCCACTCAGTCCGTCAAGATGCCTCTGAAAGCTCCGCCCGCTCCCACCGTACCGACCGCTATCAAAGGTCGTGAGGAGGTCAAGCTTGGTGAAGGTGGTGAGTGGGCTGTTGTGCGTCTTGAGCATGAGACAATGTGTTACGGGAGGTGTTCAACTCGGATATAGAATGATTGCTGATATGGTTATTTAATTCCTCGACTCGCTTCGATCGTATAGTGGAACACGCTACATTCGCCTCAGGCTGCTTTGTAAGCTATAAACTGAATCACTTTCAAAAGAGCTTAGCTGATCTCCCACTCGTGTTGAAATGCACACCATAGTGGGGAACGGAACATCTTTTCTCCAAGCACTATGGCCACTTGCCTCAGTTCTCGGCTATCTCAGGATACACCGGTGGCCAGGCATCCGACCCCAGTGAGTGGCGCGAGCGAGTTTGCTCAAACCGCAAACCACCGAATCGCGACGAGACATATATGGACAAAAACAGAGGCTAATCTGGGTTCTGTTGCCTTCTCTCTTCCTGAACTTATTATCATATCAACTCGTCGCTCCCTGAATCTACCCGCCTTGCTATGCTCGGATTTTGATCGTTCGCTTTGATTTCCGATACGCTTGCCACCTCGCTTGGCCCGATCATTCGCTTGCGTTTTAGGCTACCGACAAGTATGCTCTGGCTCAACAGGGCACGCCGAAGCCGTCAGACTAACATACCAATCCGGCTCAGTCTCATACGCTGAGCTCGTAGAGTTCTTCTACAGGACCCATGATCCTACGACCGCCGACAGACAGGGACCCGATAGGGGGACTCAGTACAGGAGTGCTATTTTCTGTGAGGACGACAAGCAGGAGGAGGTCGCCAAGAAGGTCACAGCTGAAGTTCAGGAGAAATAGTGAGTTCTCGTCTCATAGCATTGACTGTTGCAACTCCATATTGTTGTCGTGGAGCAGGAGCAGAGATGGGGAATATCGTTTCCCATGTCACTGGTTCTGGTTTGGTCCAATATTATCAGCTGGTTCTCTTTATTCATGGGTTTTCGCCCATGAAGCTCGAGAAATCATGCGCTGACCGCGCAAACGCTTTCATGTCTTTGTTTCAGCCTCAAGGGCCGACCGATCGTAACGCAGATCGTTCAGGCTGGCAAGTGGTGGCCCGCCGAAGACTATCACCAGGAGTATCGTAAGTTGCCATGTCATATATCTTGGGGTCATGTCGGCGAGCTGGGCTGATTGCATCCGTGCCGTAGTCGATAACAACCCTGGCGGTTACGAGTGCCCCACTCACCGATTCTACTGGTAGATTGATTGAAGAGGAGAGACTTTGATCGACTCCGATTCTGCTTGATCGTAGCTGTATCGTATAGAATGATTATACTTCAGAATGAGTCGAAGGAGGAGCGTCAGTGAAACCAAGATGCAGAACGTAGGCAAGAATTCCTATCAGATCCGCAAGCTTGGTGGATCTCGACGGATTCTGGGTCCATAAGTTCCGCTTCAATAGTGGCAACACAGCTTCTTGCTTCATGGCGCTATTGTGGTCCTGTCCATCCAATGGAAGCAGAGTGATACGTCTATGAACCGTCGATTGTCCCGGATACACAACGCGCGATGGCGTTGGTAACACGACCTCAGGTCTCGTTGCCTCATGCGACCTCTCACTTGAGCATGATCATTATCTATATTCTTGATTTTCATAGCGAGTGATCTTATCCCCCTCGGTTGGGGCCTAGGCTCGAATTCAGCCCTAAGCCCTTGATGGACCCATTACTAGCACTGCCGACCAGACTCATGGGCCTCAATCCGCCTTCCCTTCCTCCTGAGCCAGTATTACTGCCTGCAGCGGAGGAATTGGGCAGTCCACTGATGCCTCCTGTACCAGCTCCACTGGGAGGAGCAGGTGGAGGTGAAGACGCGGCGCCCCCGCCCCCACCGCCTGCTCTGAAACTTGCTACTCTCGATCCGAAGAAACTGCCGATCCCACTTCCTATTCCGCCAAGTGTAGCTTTTATATCCTGCAATTGCTGACCAGGCTGGGCGGGCTGAACACCAGCGCTCGATCCCACAGCTGGTGATGTCGAAGCCGATGAGGGCCTTGAGCTCGTTGCGGACGATGCACCAGGTTTGAGCGTGGGTGAAAACATACTCCCGCTTTCGGTGCTGCCGCTCGGTCCGCTCTGGCTCTGGCGTGAACGTGCCTCTTCCCTCTCTTTGAGCCTGGTAGATACCTCAGACCGTACACCGTCAAACGCTTTGAAGATTGAGGATGAGCCTGCTGCGAAGGCTGAAGATAAGGCGTCTCGTGTCGGGCCGAGCTGTTGATCCAGATGGAGGTCGTGGAAACCCTCTGGACAGGATGTGGGTATGATCAGCTTGGGACGTCTCTGTTGAACAACACGAAGCTGACGTACCTGCTAACCGCAGACCCAGATCCGACACGGCGTTGACTTTGCCGTCGCAAGGATGTCTATAAAGCATAGAAAGCACAATCAGCCTCGCTCGTCCCTGACTGCTACGTTAAACATGCAAAAGGTCTGTAACGCGTCATTCACCTTGGCTCGGAGATATCAAACAGCGCGGGGTCCGTACACCCATTCCACATCTCGTACGCCGATGTCTTCTTGAACGCCGCGACCCATTGTTCCGAAAAGGGTTGCAGAATCATCGAGTCTCCCGCTGGGCCACCTTGTAGAGGTCAGCTATGCTCATACTTGTTGTTTCATGAGCGTTCAGTCCAGAGCTGATTCGACCTACCGACTCCCACAATCGATATATCTGACGTCTTGGCTTTGGAGACAAAATCTGCGTATTTGATGGATGACAGTGCTGCGCAGATGTATTCTTCAAATCGGCTGCGGAGATCGTCGTCGCTGCCCCTGAAACTGGTGAGATATATACGTCAGCTGGCAACGATGGACAAAGCTCGATCTCTTAGCTCACCCTGGGCGTTCGCCTTCGGCCTGTGCAAGTGGCAACGTGATGATTAGCTGCAAGCCTGAAACGGAGTATCTGATTCCCCAGATACGCACCATACCCCATGTCTCCTCGACTGTCCGCACGACATCATCCATCCATTTCCTGTCCGCTGGCGTTAACGCCACCAGTCTGTCAAGCTTGGGGTCGGTGAACTCGAACGTGTTTGTGTCAATCTGAGAACGGGGTGTGGTCAGCTCCGACTTGATTTGAAATTCCTACCTGCAGAGCTGACTTACATTCACCAGCAAATCATATTTGCAGTCCTTCTGCTGCGTCACGATTTGGTTTGTTGTGCCTACCAGCCAGCTATTGGCCTGTAGCATCTCGATTTGCTGTAATGGCATATACGGTTGGAAGAAGGAATCTTTGCCAAAGATGTGCAGAGCTTTAGGCGGTATCAGCTGCTGGTCTACGCGTACTTCCAGCGCATTGATCAGCAGCACTCACGCAGACCCATATATCTTAGCAAGCTCGATCGATCGCTCGTCCGTAATGATGTTGGTCTGACGCGGGTCTTCTTGGCGTCCAGATCAGGAGCGCCGGAATCTCGCAAGCTCATCAGGAGGCCTGTTGACGTTGTCAGCTGGCTTTTCACTAAGAAGGTTTTGAAATCACGAGCTCACCAGGTATCAGCGAGACCAGCGAGTACTGGTATGTACATAGCTTTTCCACTGGGTATCCATACAGCATCACCTGGAAAAGTCAAGGTCAGCTATCTAATCGGGCCAAAATCATAGTGAGCTTACCCTCTTCTGCAGCATCAGCAGCTTGAGTAACACCAATGTTCTATGTCTGAATTTGTGCACCAGCTCTCGAAGGCTCGTACCTGTGCTGAATCAGTTGCTGCCCCCGAATATGTGGATAGGCATTAAACTGACCCATGTAGATGGACCCTTCCCCGCTCTTCCCTTCCAAGCTACTCTCGAGGCTCTCATAGAAGTCTTCCAATATTTCTGTTTGAGTGAAGTCCCTGGGAAAGTTTATTTCACGTCAGCTTAGGACGAGACGTTAGATGTAACTCAAAGACAACGCTCACTTCTGCGCAAAGTACGCTCTCGTCACAATCCCCAATCGATCGCTGACCGTCTCCATATCAGCGCTAATTCCCGGTATGTACAAGCACGAGGTAGAACAGACCGTATAGGACCCTGTCCATGAGCTGGTCAGCCATATTCCAAGAGTCCCTGGCTTAAGTCAACTCACAAATACAGGCTGGCTGGCTATCACCACGATGGCCTTTTGCACCATACTCCTTGTGACATCGCTTGGCCGTCTCGTCAGCTCTGATGACGCGAGCTGACGATTACAGCTACGTAGGGCGATCGTCAGCAGTGGAGATTCGCAATCCTTCATTATTTAGCTGAGCTTACGATATCCCAAACAGCGTCTGAGAGGAAGGGACATCTGTGGGAACTTGACCGCCTGAGGGTGAGTATGTGCAGTGCTAGGTATGAGGACATCAGCTACTCTGCCGGACTAACAAGTGAGCTGACTCACGAAGTAGGAGTAATCTTCCTCGCTCTGTCATATTTTTGAGAAAGTTTTTGTTAGTAGGTACCCTAGCGAGATAGAAACGAAATAAGGGGTTGTAAGATGAGTTCACTTACCAGGTGCGCACCATCCGGCAATGCGAGGAAGGGAAGCAGCCTAGTCCATTCTTCGTCATCTTGTAAAGCCAATTGTAATGAAGGAGGATATGAAAACTCGACTGTCGGTCCAATCTAGAATGCAGTGGTGTGTAAGCAGAACGTCGAGAGTTTAGTCTTACTTCGGCTGAAGGCCTTCTGAACTCACCAGATGATTGAAGTCTACTACTGCTATGCCCAGTACGAGCGGTGTAGGCCCAGTCCCGCCGGTCAAGAGCGTAGCCGTTGACGCCGATGTGATGCTCGACTTGGAAGACGTCGGTGGTCTAGAAGAACTGGCTAGACTGGCCCTTCCGCTCGTGCTGGTCACAGAAGGCAACGAGAACCTTGAGGAGGAAGAAGTGGAGTTACGCCATGGCTCCTCGGACGATGCTTGTGGGTGTGGGTTGGGAGAAGCATTCAGGTCGATATTATCGAGAAACTCGGCGTCGTCGTCGGAATCGTGTGGGCTGGATTTGGAGAAGTCAAACAGGGCGGACTCGGGTCTGTCTTGGTGTCGTGAATTGCGCGATTGATGGGTGCTCTGGCTTGGCGAAGAGGGGGATTGCGGTTGCGGTTGATAGGCGTTTGACGACATCCTGGCGGAATCTGACGGCTTAGCAAGGTTCAGGCGGGTGGTGCTTGATTCCCAACCAAGCTGACGAGGCAGAATGACCAGAAAGAAGATGAAGATGAAGAGGTGGAAATGACAGGAGGACGTTGTGTGGGAGGAGAGCGATGGTGACCTGACGCGTGAAATTGAGTGAGCTGCAGCCAAAACTCACGGACGGAAATGAAATGACGCACGGTCCTCGCCAGGTTTCAGTACGCGCTGGTAACAAGGACGACCGTGGGAAAACTGCGTTAGACACAATCTCCCTCACCAGTGCTCGTATTGAAGATGCATGAGCGATCCCGATCATATATGACCATGACATGTGTCGTACGCATCGCCGGGGCGCCAAGGAGGCAGATGGGCTGAGACATACATTGAGGCAGCCTCGAATTGAGGAGATCGTGACGTTGCTTCATGCCTTGTGTCCGGCAGTTCCCGGCCTCTTCTCAGTGTCGCTGTGGGCAGCTCCGCGAACCGTCCGAGATGTTCAATTCATCGCACTTGTGAGCGGACCAACAGCCGAGAGGGGTGATCCATGCATGATGAGATATGAGATACACAGCACGAGCTAACTCGCGATGCGGTATTAATGATGACTACGCCTACGCCTACGTCCGCCCTCCTTCGTCGATCCGCTCTCAACTGCCACCCGCCGGCCGCACTAAGGGCTCGATCCTGGCGGAGGAGGAGTAGCAGTCACCGTCGCTCCTTCCGGTACAGTCTTCGGCTCACCCTCACCCGCTACTTTCGCCACCGCTTCACCTTCACCGTCCCCTCGCTCAGCTTTTATTCTCTCCAGAGCTCTGAATACTTTAGATTGCAAGTAATGAGAATGCGTAGGAGCTTTGCTGGCCTTCTTGCCTGCTGCAGGCGTCGTGTGGGCCTCGGGCTTGGCGGAAGGTGGAGGAGGACCGTTAGCGGCGAAGATTCGGTCGTAGTTCTGGTCAAACAAAAATGCGGCGAGTGTCGCAAAATCAGCGTTTAGTGATTGCTATTCGTGATATATCGCGACGATTCTCCTGTCTCCACGTCATGTCCGCTTTTGCTCCCCAATCTTGCTGTATTTGTTCCGCTGTCCTACCGGTGCGCTACGGCTACTTCGCACCAGGACTGCTCGACCACACGATCTACTGCTCCTACGGTCTTGGTGTGTTGCCGCATCCACACCCAAGACACTCCTTCGTCGCTTGCCATTGTGTCCACCTCCAGACTACTGCTTAAGACTACTGCTTCCTCAATCACAAGAAGCCGAGCAATGTCGCGGGTTTCCATTCTTTCTCGCTGACTCACAACGCCCATGGACCTCATCCTCAAACCGAGAACACAGAAGCCAAGTCCAGATACAATGGGAGACGATGTGCCCCATCCTACTCACCTTTTGAATGATATCCAGCGGTTCATCCTTCTTCACATTCAAGATCAAGTGCGCCTCATCCAAGCTCATCTGCAGCTGACTCGTAATCTTATTCTTCGATGATCCAGCTCCTACAGGTGCTGAATCCGGACTTCCCTCGGGCTTGTGCTTGAAATCTATCGTGGATGTAACATTAGTGAGATGCGTCAGGCGGCGAGGACGATATGAGGGTTATCGCTATGATTGTTAGCGATGTCATACGGGCTGAGGAGGAGGCGTCCACTCACTTCGCGCAGCTTGTTGTCCTGCAGCTGCCGTAGCTCGTCCTAATACTTTGATACCCGTGAGGAACAGCATAGGGATCGTCGTCAACGGCGACTATGGACAGCAAATCCATCGAAATGTCAGTGTCCCCGAATTTATCCGTCAGCCGTCCTAGGATCCTTCCGCAATTCCCAGCTCGTCATGATTTGCAACGGATTTCGCCCAGTCATAATAGGCTCTTCGATCTGGCCTCTTTAGGTCTGACGCCGCCACCGCCATGCCAGTCCCCTCCCAGACGGTGACGCGCGCGCCCACTCTTCCACGATCCAATGTGGCGCCTAGCAGAGCGTTCCACGACGCCGAACATTTCACGTTCCTCGTGACCTTTGATGTCCAAATGACCTAGAAAAACATCAACGTACCATAGCTGGAGGTGTCGGTCTCATTCTGTCCTGATTGTTGCGTAGAGTATGTCACAGAAATCAGCGATTGGCAGTGCGTGATCGTATCAAGTCCCTGATTGGCGAGGAGTCTGCTAGCTGTGTGTATTTCGTCGACTAATTTGGCGATCCTATCGAAACATCTTGACAATACAGCAACAAAAAGTCCGGGTGAAGAAGCGGTTTGGCCGCTCCTCACTCATCTTTCGAAATATGATATGATACGGATCTTAAGTGGGGGGGTCACGCAACGAAAACCGTAACGCCCATTGAAAACCCGCAAATTCTCCACCAAACCATCCAACAAAAACTAAGCCCATGGTGGGACTCGAACCCACAATCTTCTGCTCTGCCTCGACGAGGTAGAAGGCAAACGCCTTAACCATTAGGCTACACGGGCAGTGACTTTTGCTTGCTTGCAAGCAACAGTCGGCAAAAGTTGGATTCTTAGCGAGGATATACGGATCTAGTTTGTGGAAGCTCATGCTGCCCAACAGTTGACAAAGATATGCCTGTTTAGTCTAAGTTCTGCTGAGATGTTTGACTACCTGTGCCAGGCTGAGCAGAAGATTGGGAGTTCAATCTTGTCATTGGCTCTGTTTTGGGGTAATAGTGTGGTGGAGCAAGTGGGGGTCGCGTTTCCGCGATTGCTTCCGAAACTCTAGAGCATAGGTGGCGTCGAGCACTGTTACGTTCAACGGGATCTTTCATCGTCGCAAGGTGGTCAAGTGGTCGCAATGTAGTCAAGTGTGTCGTTTCACGAGGTCTGTATGGTCCAACGCAGCATGTTGGGAAGATCTGTAGCGATACGGAGTGTGCCACGAAGGAGATAAACAATTCCGCCACACTCCTTTTGTTGCCAAAGGACCCCAGAGGATGGGTACTTGTTCCGAAGAGGTTTCGCCACCCGGGTCGAGGTCACTCATAGATTGCACCGACAAGTGCTCGACATTGGTATGAGCAGTGTACTTCCTTGCTCTGCATAATCCTGACGCTCGCTGTCATTGGAGTTCTTTGTCCGTTGGCTAGGCTCCTCGTCGAATGTCAACCGAAAGGCGTCGTCAGAGTCAACTGCTATCAACAGATTCGTAGAGTGTAGACAGGTTGACGCAGTGAGGCTGGAACAATGAGCCGAGCCAGTGTCTTTGTACCTCGCTCAGGGGCTAGGTGTTGCCATCGAACCACGCTGCGAAGTATGAACTGACCGAAAACTACGGGTCTCGTTCTTACAGGTACATGACACTGAATCCTGGTGATTTCGAGGGTCATGGTACAGGCCGATCAAGAAAGCGCCGATTAAGAGATATAGCGAAATCACAATCGAGGCGAGTGCGGTCCAGTCCGAGTTATTGTCGCAGAGCGCCGAAGAGTGCGCCGACTCATTCCGCCATACGTTCTCCGTTGTCCTCTTGCTTGATAACAGCTTCTCGAGGAGTGAGTGTCAGTGCTCTGAGTAGCCACTTCCACGCAGGGTCGATCTGTTTCCAAATGTGACGGTTCTTCCAACCCGTTTTCTATCGAGGGGCGTCGCGAGGTCAGGAACCAAGAGACTGGAGTGTCTTGTTCTTCATGCCTGAGCCTGCGTCTCACGATTGGAACCATAAACCATGCAGAAACAAAGACAAGAGGCAAGCTTTGCATGCAGTTTGATGGAGCTACAATACCATATATGACCCCGTATCTGTATGACTGGAGGATCCAGGCCTCATGCGAAGCCTACCTCGGCTACGATGAGCTGGATGTTTGTTAAGGGGTATTGTTGTACCCGAGACTGCCATGTCGTCGCCGGATCATATACCAGTGAAAGACCGTTCAATTAGGATGCAGCACCGCCCTCTCCATCCCCTTACCGATACCCTTACCCCCTCCTCTTGAAGATATGATAAACGAAGGTGTGTGGCTACTAAATCGGAAGGAACCGATCAGAAAGCAGTCAAACTCAAGAGTGGAAGGAAAGAGTATCGGGAGAAGACGAAGGCTTCGGTGATCGATCCGCTCCTCACGACTTTCAGTAGTATATGATCCGGCGACGACACACCAGTCTCGGATACGAAAACATCCCGTTAAACAATATTCAACCCATCGTACCCGAGGTCGTCTATGTCGATCTCCAAGATTGGGAGCAAGAGTGTCACGATCGCCTCAAGCTTCAACTCCCCGGACGAGACAAGCACTTCATCGTGCGCGGGAGAAGAGCACTCCGAGAACCTCACGGGACCGCCTACAGCTATAGGGCGCCAGTGGCTCCAACGCCGTCTCCCGTCCAACGGGTGATCGACGACGTGAAGAAATCTCTGGACGAGGATAAAGACAAGCCAGACAAGGATAAGAGGAAGTGCATCGTGCTCGCCAGATGGACTACCCTCTTAACTTTTGAGCAGCTGTACTTTGCCCGCTCCGGAGTCTTCACCGTCGCTCTCCACGGCAAGCATACCATCGAGGAGAGAAGGAACATCGTCCGAGACTTTCAGCAGGATGGCGATCATCGCTGCGATCGTTTGATGGAATCGTTGAAAAGGCTTCCTTGGCTGTACAGGCAGCTCGGACGGGCCATTGGTGGCTGCTCTGATGTTTTCGGTGTATGGAATGAGGACTGTTGTTATCGTTTGTTCTGTTCGCTGTATTTGTGGAGGTGTTGGTACTTTTGTGGGGATTGCTGAAGCAGGGATTTTCGGGATACGGGATGCTTATGATTAGGAAGTGTCGGCTGAGTGTTAGACTTATCGCTTGTCGATGATGGACTTTGTGTTTGTGGTATGGTTTCCGCCTTAGTCTGGGCCTTGACGATCCAGGACTCGATAGTATGCCAGTGGTATGATCGCATGTCGACTTCGAGTGATCCAAGGGGGTTGCGTCACTCTGACAACCTAGTGTTGTAGGCTGATTCGACTTTACGATGTCCCATGCGTGAGAGTTGTTGAGGCGTGTTGTGTCGAAGGAGTGGGAGTAGGAATGTACTTTGGGGTATAGCGGCGAGTGCGAGATTGATGAGTGTGAGATCGAAAGTTGACAGTACTGTATGAGGTCTGGATTCACTGCCCCAATGGTATGGTTCAGCATGGTCGAATTTGGGAAGACAAGTTGTTTTCAATGAGGGGTGGGTGTACTGTATCCATCTCATCACCGGCTTTTATACCTTTCAGATTGGCAGAGTATTCAGTTGAAAGATGCGGCACTCTACCAATCGGTGATCGTACGATTGTCAGCATGGTTCGTGAGCCCGGGAGTTTTTCGCATTCTGATGGCCAAGAAGGATCGTGCTCAATTATTTTGGGTCTAGATTTGATGGTATCCATGTGCGATTTTTGTTTTTTTTGGGGGTCAACGCCTAGCTTAGATTGATTCGTTAAGAAAGAACTAGAATCGGGTTCCGCCAGCAATCTCGAAGCAAGGATCTAGCGAGTGTGTGTGAGGTTAAAAAGGAGATCCCGTACTCCGTATGTCTGTTGATTGATTGCTAGAGGCTTTCTGTCTGCGCAGACCGAGGCCTTCCACTCTTCGTGTTCGGATAAGTCCCCGATCACGAGTGATCGGCGATAGCGGCGGCAATGAGATACGCTTGGGCCATCCAAGTGTATCCTTGTATGTACCGTGGCTTCCTCTGTAGTAGTATGCTCCGTCGCTTTCATACCCCTCAGAGCTAAAGACTCTGTAAGATGTGGATGGCAGTGGACAACGATTTCACATGCACGCTTGAAGACCCTTCATCTGGCTCCTCGTCTTTCCCTTCCATAAGGGGATGCGGCTAATCTGGATGAGCAACCAGCTTGCAAAGGGTCAGACGCCCCTTGGTTGCTTGATGTGTGTGTCCTCTCGCTCTCTTGATCTCCCCCTAGTCCCCCCTCCCCGCGCCTCGGCGAATCTCGAGTACTTCCTAATTTTTTTAATTTTTAATTTTTTTTTTCGTTCTATCCGACCACGATAGCGGGAGGCCGAAGCGTAATGAAGAGCCCAGACTTTCCACGGGTGCCTTGGCAGCGATCATTAGACCTGAGACACGATCATGGCACAGCGCGAGCTTCGGGTGAACTACTCCGACCTTGCGGATACACCCCACTGACAGTGGGATCCCGTGTTCATGCCACAACAGTTGCTCATTCGTCCCTCTTATTTGAAAAAGACGAGTCTGACGTCGAGACTTGAGGTTCTTTCCACAGGTCCACATATCGCATTATGTACTCGTCTGCTTCTTTCCCCTATTGCTACGACCTTCGTAGCTGCAAGATACTGCTAGCCGCATAAACGATTGGAAGTGGAAAGAACATACCCAATTTCGGTCCCGCCTTTGCCCGGTGCAGCGCAAACGGTTAGGTAATTGGTACATCTCTAGGCTCGGAATACAGTCGCATCCACGTAAGGTGTATCTCCAATAGAAGCAAAAGGAAACCCGGCCACAAGAAGATGATGGACCTTGGCGGTCATGCGTTTGCGGGATGGGTTTACTGCCACCAATTTTTTTTTTCGAAGGCTGCTGCGAAATTCGTAGCAGCAGAAAGAGCGGCGACGCGCCAACACCACTGTACGTGTTTGTATTTTCAGGCACGCACCATTTGATCCGGTCGATCGCCTGTCATATCATCGATCCGAAGCATAAAGAAAGCGTCATCATCGAATTACGATGCTCAGATTATCAGACATTTCAAGATTTCGACATTGCGCAGATCATGACATATAAATCAGTTGACTTTGTTTACATTGTTGACAATTCCACCTCACTGCGAATAAAGCCTCCTGACGGCCGTAGCTACCGATCAATATGGTTCGCATATCAATACCGACGCTACCAAAGGCGCCTTTAGTACCACCCTCTGGTCTCTCGGTGTTACCGATCCCTCAAGCGGCGGCACATCTAGCTTCGTTCCTTGAGAAGGGCAAGGGGAAGACTGTCATGCTCACGGGCGCTGGTGTCAGTGTGGATTCTGGGATCAGAGCGTATAGGGGTGAGAAGGGGACGTATAGTAATCCGAACTACAAGTGAGTCGCGTACTGAGCGGCGGTTTCAAGGAGCTAGTTGCTGGGTCCACAGGGGCTGAAATATATGCAGACCAATTTTGTTTCACGAGCTGGTGGAAGATAGCGAGAGGGGGGATATGTTTAGGTGAGCGAGAGCGACCTAATGACCGCCGAACTCAGCTCACTGACGCTTCTTATTCCGACCACAGACGGCGTTGTGCGTGTTTCTCAATCGCGCATGAGCGCAAGAGGAAGAAAACGAGATACTGACGAACCGGGCGAAACGCTCGCTTGACACAGACTGGGCACGGTCTTTCTTAGGTGTAAGTGAGGTTCTGTCAACATTCGAAGTATACCTGCTCGCGAATAACGCTGACGCCCGCTGCTATGTCCGCAGTACCCCCCTGTCCGAGACGCTCAACCGAACCCCACGCATATATACATAGCAGCACTACAGCACCTCGGCCTGGCGCCGAAACTAATAACGCAAAACGTGAGTCGGTCTCAGATTCCCCCCCTAAGACGCTGCGTTCGAGCTAGCTGTCGATTCAATGGCTAGGCCTCCGTCAATCAGCTAAATTCGTGCGTGCTATTCTGGATCTTGCAGGTAGACAACCTCCACCGAAAAGCATACTCCCTTCTCTCCCCCTCGTATAATCAATCAAACATCCTCGAACTCCACGGAACACTCGCCAAAGTACACTGTCTGAAACATCGTCATGAGCAGAAGAGGGATCACTATCAGGATGAGATATCTAGGATGAACCCTGTGTGGGATCAAGAGGCCAAGGAGGCTGAGCGGACGGGCAGGTGAGCAAGCACTGCTGGACATTTCTTTTTTCTTTTGCTGCGAGCAGCTAACGATGTCCATCGGTTGTGCAGACGGCCCCGTACGAACCCCGATGGTGATGTCGAGCTTCACGGTGTGGATTACCGGTCGTTCAGCGTACCCCCATGTCGGATATGCGAGCAGGAGAAGGTGGATCCGTCGATGGTGAAGCCGAATGTGGTCTTCTTTGTGCGTATGAACATCCCGAGTTCCGAGCGATGCTGGCTACGGTGTATCGCATACGAGCTGGACCTGGCAAGAAGCTGACACGTTATTCGCCTATGCGTATGTAGGGAGAGACAATACCGCCTGCAGTGCGGGATGAGTCGTGAGTGACTTAGGCCTCATCAGTATCGGACGTGACATAAAGAGTCTAACAATCTTCTGTCTTCGCCCCCATTGCTATCTAATCGGCCATTTGGGTTCTCGACACAGCCTCAACTTAATCGCCGAATCATCTTCCCTTTTGATCCTAGGAACATCACTAGCGACTTACTCAGCATTCAGACTCGTAAAATCAGCCATGGAGCTAAACAAGCCTGTATTGATGATAACCACTGGTCCTACACGAGCTGATCCGTTTGTGGAAAGGGGAATGGAGAAGATGGATAGGGTCGCTGGGGATGTACTGGGTAAATACCTCGACGAGGCTGTCAAGTGAGTGCGGGAAGCGAATTCTGCACCATCGTATGAACTGAGCGCAGCGCGCGTTACAGCCCGTATGCTGGAATCGTTGCTGATTCCCTCGTTTGCCTTGCTGTTTGGTCGTACTGTTAGAACTAGTACGGGCCAAGAAGTCGAAGATGTCAAACGATATCTCCATACGGGCGTAGTGAAGCGGCCGCCAGAAGTCGAGGGTCCTCGAGCTGAGGGATAATCGCTTCTGATCCGTGATTTGTTGCAGCGTGGTCAGCGCCGGGCGGGGCTGCGTTTGTTCGTTACTACAAGCAAGGACCGAACATTTTCGGATTTTCGGACCGGCGGATCACCACCCGTCCTCACATGCCGACGCGGGAATTACAAAGAAGGCACGAGAGAGCGAGGGGTACATACGACTCGTCGCAGCTGTAGCGCAGGGAGAGGTAATCTTCGCATTATCTCCAAACAACACAAATGGCGATAGTTGAGCATGGTACGGATCGTGGTATCGCATCGCATTGCCTCATCTTCCAACATCTGTGTATACAATTATCATACCAGGCGCTATCGTATAACACATGCATGGGCTCATTACGCCTCGCCTCGTGCAAATGCTAGGATGAACACCGTTACAGTCACAGTATGCTCAAACGGATTTGAGGGTTAGTTTCCGCGTACAATACGATTCGACGTTTCAGGTCTCACCGTAGTTCTTGACTCAGTAGCACCACAACGCCAAACCTACGCGCAGTCTCAATCATGCCTGTGCTGTACATAGTACTGACTCATCATCAAACATTCATGTTGGTTTCCATACGATCTACCTCTAAAAACCGATTACATGGAACATGGAAAACACTCTTGATCTGACATAGAAACGTGAAACGTGACTCATTATAGATGTGACAACAAAGAGAGAAACAGAGCGAGAGGGAGAGGGAGAGGAAGAGCAGTACAAAATACACTGTAGGTACATGTACTGTTGATTAATACACCGAAAAATACCAAAATACAGCGGATTTCTTTCCCAAACAATAATCAATAAGCGATGGAGACGGAGATAGTGATGGTGGAGGTGGGGGTGAGTGATTGAGAGGTAACGACGGAGAGAATCTACCGTTTGAGCTCTGACGAACAGAAAGCGAGACCCAGACCAGAACAGACATTATTATATTACCATTGTCCGGATATCCGGATTCCAGTCTCCCAATCCGGTCGATCAATTTATACATCTTGTCGTCGAGTTGTGCCGCCCGTTCTTACTGCTCGTTTAGTCGATCATCATTCCAACTTTCTCGACCATTCTTTGCCCAGACCATCGGCAGCTTCTTCGACCAGACAACGGCCAAAAGCGACGGTATGCGCTATCGGCGCGCACATTCCCAGCTCGATCGGCCAAGCGAACCTCTCCGGTCGATCCACCTCGACTCTCCTCGCTGAGCCCAGGTTATCACCAGGAACAGGTAAAGCCTCGTCATTCAGCTCCGAAGTGAGGGCGTATTCGAACGTCTTCGGGAATTGAGAGCGTAACAAGTTGAGGGTTAGATGATGTCTTGAGGTCAAGAGGTGTTGAGCCGCCCTAGACGAAGATGATGTGGAGTCCGATATCAGAGGCAACAAGTCCGGAGGTAAAGAATATGAGCTTGCAGATTCGGGCGAATGATGTGATGAAGACGAAGACGATCGAGCGGCGGGCGAGACATGTTGACCCCCCGTCGAAGGTGGGAGAGGTGCAGTACCCGGCGGTGATGCGGAAGTCGTGGAACCGGGTGATGGCCCGTGATTCGTTGGTGTAGGTGTAGAGGCGGATGCGAGCTCTCGACCCCGCTTTGATAAGTGAGCGAGCTGCTCAGAGGTCAAATGGTAGCAAACGACAGCTTCGATGAGGTGCCTATGAAAATAACAGAAATCAGCTTTCTGCTTCAGACATGAACTGCCCGTCATAGCCATCACTCACATCAATCCAACCATAGCTTTAGCCACCTGCTTCCTCCCCTCTTCCTCCTCGGGCGCTTTCCGCATCTCACTCTCCCACCCTCGCCTCACGAAATCCCTCAATGGGGCGCTCTGAGTATACGGTGAGATCCGCACCCGGCCGCCAGCTTGCTCGTCGCAGAAATAGGAATAGAGCCATATCAACACAGCATCGGTCAGACAGAGTAAGCCCTTTATGGGGTCAAGAGGGAGCGTGGAGGTGTATTGCGAGTGAGCGGAGTGAGTACGCTGGTAGGCATCTCCGTGACGTTTTAGCAGTAGCGCTCGGTTCCGATATCTGCGGGGGTATACAGTAGACCGATATCAGCATTCAAGTCGTTTTGTGTTGGACAAAAGATGTATTGGATATTCGTGGTCAAGCGTGTATGCCTCTACTCACACCTCGGCTGCTTCTCGCCATTGCTCCCTGCTCCAAGTCTCCTTGCCTTCCTCCCTCTCATCGGTCACTTGGTTCCGCAAGCTACTCTGGCCGAGTTTCTTACTCGCCAATGCAGGACTTGATCCGGGCAACCCGGAAGAGGCCATAGGCGTAAGGCTTCGACCCACTACACTACCTGAAGAGGCACTTCTGACGAGATTTGGTCGACCATCGGTCCGTTGTCTTTTCCTCGTCTCGGGGGACATGGACAAGCCGAGTCCGAGGCCGATGCCGTTACCGGATGGCGGCAGTTCATCTGAGGAAGAGTCGGAATCTGATAATTTCCTCTTGTTTCGCTTGGAAGCTGAAGAATGTACGTATTCTGAGAATGTCTGAGGCGGGGTTGAGGTTGACGATGTGGGCGAGGCCGCCGGCGTAGGGAGGAATGTCGGCGGTAATGTTTCCGGTAAAGGCGCGGGCAATGAGGAGAGAATCTAGAGAATAATAGCAACTTTAGTTAGGACAAGAGGTAAAACAGCTTGGAGATCCGGCCGAGCCGCTGAACGCCGTCTTGCGATCTCATGATCGGAAGGACACTCTCACTCACCTTGAGAATCGCCTTTGCAGCCTCTTTTCCCGGATCAGCCTTTCCCGAGCTCTTCACTTCATTCCTCAGACCACTTGAGCTCCTCTCCATCCCGCCCATTCTCGGTGTTGGCGCCGGTCCGAGTCCCGGGGATCCTATGTGACTCACACCGGCAGTCATAGACATGGGTCGAGCATGTAGACTCGTCTCGAGCCTCGAGGTGGAAGATGATCTCGAATGACCCGCATGACTGGTCTGTGGTCTAGGCGGTAAAGCGGGAGAATTCGGTCTCGAGGATGTACGAGGGACGTATGATGGTGAAGGGGCATGGGAGTGCGAGTGCGAGTTCATCCTGATTGCTGTCGTCGACATGGTGGCGTGGCGGGTAAAGATAGGGTTTCGCGAGCAAGTGGTGGAGGAATGTAAGGTAGTTCACGATCGAGATATGGCGATGAGGTACGTTATGTGTTGGATGGGAATATACGGTTTTCGATGTCCAAAGTTAAGAAGGATTAGGTTGATCAGGGCGGTGCAGGCGGATCTTCAATCCTATCAATCTTCCCGCACTCTTCAAATTCCAAGCTCCAAGCTTCAACCTTCAAGCTTCAGACTTTGTCCAGTGACGAATATCAAACAGCCGACCTAAATCTGAGCCGCCATGCACTTCTGCTTCTTCTACGCTACCAGATCAGGAGATTGTGTATAGATCGCTCGCGTGCGGTGCAGATTTGCTGTCTGGGTATGCAATAGAACGCTATGTATCTCCTTGTTCCGTGCGTTATGCGTTAAGCGTGATGCGTGATGGTGCGTCGGCGATCAAACGAGGAATGAGGTCTGGGGAAAGTAGTAGTGTGTGTAGTATGGTGATTCTCGTCACGAGGCTTCTTGTGATGATGATGGCAATGGCGATGGCAATGTGAATTGTAATGAAGGGAAGGAAGCGCGCAATGCGAAGGGTGGCTCGTCTTTGTCGGTCCGGTCGGTAAAGTCGGTCGGTTGTCTTGGAAATTGACTTCTGATTATAATCTCAGCGCTTACACTTAAGGGAAGGACAATAAGATCAAATCGTGCGCCCTGGGGAATCTCGATTTGTACAGTACGTGCGCCGCGCCCACTCTAATCAGCGGCAGAAGAATGAGGAATGAGAGATCCCTGGCGTATGTATGGTGGCCGGTGTCAAGGTTGGTGTCGCACGTCGCACAAGTGAATGAATGAATGGAAAAGGCGTGGCGTGGTATGATATGGTACGACGGATGTCTTTGATTATTGGACCTTTTGACTTGGGCGATTCCAATAATTCTGGATTCGAGACTCCTCAAGAATAGTTGGACGGGAAAGAAAGAATGTCTTAGCGTGTGTCTTGTCTCGCTTGGCTTGGCGGTGGATTTCGGAGCTATTCGTCCGCTACCTTGCCTGACTGAGGATATATAGCTATATGCTTGTGGTCGTCGTTATTGAGGTTATCGTTTCGTTGCCGTCTCTCCAGGACCAGCGAGCGAAAGACCTAGGTGCGCTTTGATGTTGGTAAGGTCGAAAATCAAGTGGTCAAGTGGTCCGAAGGTGACACAAGACGTATGACAGAAATGTACCGAAGGAAGGGAGCGAGGGAGCGAGGAATCGAGGGAGCGAAATCAAAGGACAGTCTTTATGTGATGGGAAATGCTGGGTCGCTAGGACAGTCTTCGGCCTTGGTCCTTGATCTTTTGATGGGCTAGCTAGCTCGTTGCTCGCTGATCAAGCTGGCCTTCCAATCAATAGATCTTACTCCTACTCCAATTGCTCTCCTTTACTCCTACGAAGGCTAAGATAATATCCTCCCTCTATTCTGATCAGGATACTCGGCGGGTACCGTATAGACTGGCAGCTGCAGCAGCTCTCTGGATTGTCGAGCGAGCTGAGACCGAGCGTATGGGGATGAACCGAACGTAAGAATGGGGATTCGGACCGGGCTTGAGAGGGGTTCGAGTCCGCTTCGATCGTTATTGGAAGTCCGGCGTGATAACAGATGATATCTGAACCAGTTGTCAATGAAGATACTGGTACAATACCGAATGCGATCTTTGTAACACCGAGCAAGGGTGATTGATCTCTCTGTCTACTGATGATATAATCTCAAGAATGGATAGATGGATGATGTGAAACCATGTATGGAGATCGTGATGCCTTGATCCGTTATTTCGTGATCCGTGAAATGATTCTTAGGATAGGTGAGTTGAATGGTACGGACCAACGGACGAATGTACGGTACGAGTACGGACGGAATATGCATCAAGTGACCTATCGACCATGACCTGACTTTCGGACCTAACTAAAGCTATGCGCAGAGTACAGGAGTACAGGAGTACTTCCGCAAGTAAGTCGTTAACCTTACAGTAAGTGAAACTGATTTATTTATTGGGTGGTCCGCCCGCCTACCCGCGCTTCCGTCTTCCTCAGATGAATGGATGCCGTTACGTTACCAATCAAATCAAATCAAATCAACTCAGATCAATTCCTCTATCTGGCTGACTTTTACCTCGCACTTTCTTACACTCCCGCCCCACACCCCACGCAGCGGCAGCAGTACAGTACTTGTCACCCAGTACCCGGTGTGAGCATGCATCCGTTGGTTATTGCTAACCGAATGGGATACAGGCGCGGACGGCGGACCTTTTTGAACGATGTATATATGTAATGAAACGCAGGTGCAGCCCATTTCCGACTTGCGTTTGTCTGACATAACCAAGGATAGTCGGATCGGACCCTGGTTCTGCCGTGACGGAAGCACTCACAAACACTGCCAGCTGGTGGGTGGTTTGACTGACTGCCTTGCCTGACTGACTGACTCATCCATTCCAGGGTTTTAAGTAAGGGGTTCGGAGGATGCTTTTTATCTCCGGCACGAAAGAAGCGTTCAGTTCACCTTGGACTGATATTCGGGATTCCTGTCAAGCTGCAGCGAAACCTACACAGATGCGGTGCCATGCAAGGGAGCTTCATTCTTGGGGACTACGACGTCTATTGCGTTCTTCTCGCGTCTGATCTGTCTGTACGGCACACCGGTGCTCACTCCAACAACCGATGCTTGCGGGTCAGAGAGCAAAGCAAGTAAGGCGATACAGTACTGGTTTGGCGACTGCACGTATAGTAAGGTTCCGCGCTGATCCTGATCGATGAGACATCTATCCTTCTTTACTGTTATATTGGCGGGCGTCGCTCTCTCATGCCTCGGACTGGGGTTTGGGGTTCAGATGATGCCAGCGCCTTGATTTCCAAACAATGCTCCTCGCTTCAGTTGTATCACTAGAATTCGAGCTCACTTGATCTTATATAGCTTGCGAGATCATCATCTATCGTGATCGACAGAAGATATGCTAGGATATTATTATAGCTCGATGCACCTGGAATGGTGGAATGAAACAGCTGCGGTCAGGCAGCAGAGCAGGTACAAGCAGCAACGGAAAACGTTTGGGACATTTACGCCGAAAGCACTAAATGCGGAAATATCCCCACTCCCCACTAGAATACCAAAGTTCGCACTCAAGCCATGCACGCATCTAGCGCAAGCCAAGGCGTGAAGGCGTAAGGTGGGTGGTGGGGGTTGATGTGCAAACCCTCAAATCGAAACAGGCAGCAGGCAGCAAGCAGCAAAGCAGGTGATTACGAAAGGATAAAAATGGGGAATTCAGGGTTGTTGAGTCAAATCCCTGAAGGGGGTAAAGGATGAAACTTGATTGCCGAGACTTTGAGGCCTGAGGCTGAGTCAGGCGGGCTCAACGCAACATCTAGCTAGCTCAGGTCTTTCTCTACCATCACAATCCAGGTGTGGCGGTCCGTTTCGGACGAAGAGTGATTGGGCTCAATCTTGCGAAGGAGGGATGAGAATATGTACAGCGACACATATGTACTGCATGGTACTTGTCATGATACAATAACATTGCGAGTCTGTAGGTCTGTAGCAGGAGCATGGAATTTTCAGCGCGATAATACCGGGTTGTTGGACCGATTGCAAGGATACGCACACAACTGCTCGATGTAGCTATACTAGCTAGCATTCACTAGCATTCAGCCAGAAAGACGCATCCCCATGATCGTAGGCCATGATCTCGTTTTCATGGAGTGTGTGACGCGTGTCCCATCCGTGAACGGTACGCCCGTACGGTACTCGTACAGTGATGTACCCCACTTTTTACCATCTCCGAAGTCGCTTCGATTCGGCCCGGAAAATCGCAAGGATGGAAGGAAATGCTGGTCACTCTTTCACAGACACGAACAGTCATACGTCCATCGTTGGCTTACCAGTACCTTTGTACATTGTCGATTGGAGGCTCCAATCACTCAGTCTGCGATGCGATGCGAAAATCATGTGTGGGCACGGCGTTACCCATACGAACAAGAACAAAAAACAGAAATGTTCAAACTAAAGCTCAGCAAGCTAAGTAAGCATCAATAGATCGACAGACGAAAACGAAAACAACGTGTTTTCAACGTTGTCAACGTTGAATATTATGTAATGATTATCTGGACCGATCAAATCCGGATCCGTGCGGTGTGAGCCGCGGTTTGGTTCCTACAGTAAGGTATGCACAAAAGGGAAAATCAGCGTGGAATAAAAATTAAAAAAACGCGGTTTTTACTATAGGTTTAGGGTTTGTCGTCACTGGCTTTGGCTTCTGCCTCTATATACGCTCTACGCTGATACGCTGCATGCTGCATGCACTAGGCTGTAGGCTGAATTAACCGACCGGAGACAAAGCCGGTCTTACCGCACACCACTGTCCATTCAACCATGCCATTCATCCCACTGTAGACCACACTGCATGCATGTATGGGTATGGTAAATCTTCTTGCTACAGTCAAAGCAAGAAGAGTCAGACGAAGACTCATTTCTCATCATCATCATCCTCATCTTCATCATCGATCACATCCCCATCCAATACATATTCTTTCGTCTCTTGTCAGCAAAAAGCAAAGCAAACGCAAATACCATCACTGCCTTGCCTGCCTGTATCTTGAGCAGAAATATCATACCATACCTTTTAACTCGCAACTTGTCACCCGCTAATCCTTTGAACCTCTCTCTTGCGACGACCTCTTGTCCCTTTCCGTTGTGACCTGTCCATCCTTTCAAGAGATTCTACAGAGCCTATCCCTCTTGACTGCACTACGAACCAACTACATCGCGACGTGCTCCCTTATCTCGCTATTCAAATACGACTCTAGAACTCGTCCATCAGATCTTGAGCCGCGACATCAACTATCAAATAGATAGATAAACACACAAACGCCAGTCTACCGATAAGCGTCACACCCACCCATCATGTCGCCGCCCATGGACATCACTTTCCACTTCCCTCCCTCATCAGCCTCCGCCTCTGGCTCATCCTCGATAGCCCATGCGTCCTTCTCCAAGTCAAAGAGGTTGATCTCTACCGACTCGCGAATAGGATCATCTTCTCAGCCCATCATAATCTCATATGATAAGCCGCGCAAGCAGCACAAACCTCACGCTGCCGTCAACGGCAGCAGCAACAAGAAGACACAGCCTCCACCCTTATCTCTGCCAGCTCCCAGCACCACCGTGCCCAGCCCACCAGACACCGATGCCGCTACGTCTTCGTCATCTGATACACCCTCGACAATCTCGACAGGCTCCAAGAGACGTAAAGGGCCAGTATTCTCATTCCCCTCTTCCGAAGTCAAAATGGCTTCACTCACTCCACTCCTACGACCAATCGTCACGAGATGCGCTCTCCCTACCTCCACAGATGATCATGCCTCGTCATCGTTCTCGTACGCCTCACCACCCCGAAAGCGTAACTCGGGTACAAACAAATCCGCTCGAGTCACCCCATCACTCACATCACCTCTGATCCACCCTTACTCTCGCGCATCGGATCTATCCAACACCCGTTCGTCCGTACCATCGCCCAGAGAAGTCCTTCGAGCGCAGAAAGCAGAGGAAGAGAAGGCTAGGCTAAAAAAGGAGAGCGCTGCCGCTGCACGAGCGGCAACGGCTGCTAAGCGTAAAAAAGTTCAGGCTGAGAAGGCGACGAAACCGCGTGGAGGAAGTAAAGCTCCGACGGGAAACAAGAGAGGAAGGAGTGACAGCCCGTCCCACGTCAGTATGAGCAAACCCCCTTCACCGGAGCAGGTCGAAACCGACAAACTGCCTACAATCACTACTGAAACTGCCTCTTCGACCGAATCCACTCCAGCACCCCAATCGTCTTCGCTTGGATCCAGACCATCAGGATTGAAGAGGACAAGAAGTCAAGGTGTACTACCGATCTCTACGAATCTTGCATCATCTTCCGTGGCTACGGTCGCCGTCGGCTCACCACTGAAAGCTGTCATGTCTCGAGACGAGGAGGATGACGGACCGCGAAAACGATCCAAGCTTGCGAGTGAAGACATTGCAAGCGGATCGGCGACCGCTCGACGCGCCAACTCGCACTCGCCCGTTGGTACACCACCTGCTTTACCAGAGGACGAGACCGAGCGATTATCAAAGACATTCCCGCTACCAGCTGGTAAAATTCTCCCGTCAAGATTACTCGGCCGAGCGAGCTCCACAGCACCTTCTTCCGGTGGTCTGGGTGGAGATGCCGGTGGCTCGGCGATGAGGAGAGCTGTATCAGCCACCACGTATACTGAAGGCGGACGAGCAGGGAGCGTAGGGAGTGATGGAAGCGGAAGGGAGAGGAGCAAAAGGGAGACACAGTTGCCTGAGAGGCTGAAAGATTATGATGTCAAGGCAGGAGCCGCTGTATAAGTGAGTGAAGTATCGACCTTTGTGCCATGTGTAACTTGCCTCATGGTAGGAAAGCTGACATGACCTTTAGTACATTCAACATAGATCAACATTATCATCATCGAGCTGTCGTAGAGCTCTCAACATATAAACTTGCCGAAACATCTCATACCTATCCACCTCGTCACAGCTCAATCAATGTACACCCTGTCCTGTCGTGTTATCACCACTACATACACTTGCCACCCTCTATCTATAACTCTGCTAGATCTCATACTTGTATCTTTTCCTTGTTCCTTGTCGCCGTCCGAGCGTCCTGTCCTGTCCTGTGACAAATCTCATCTTTTTTTTTTCGTTCATGTCATAGAGAGCCCTTGGTCCACCAAATATTATCATTGTTATATCAAGCGTATCACTCGTGAGAGATCTGTCATACTCGGTCTGTATGGGTTTGTGTCATGTATCCTTACGCGTGTGATTAATGTCTGGCAACCACTAAGAAGATCAACCAACATGGCGCAACATTCCAGACCAGCACTGAATGGCAATTGATGTTGATGTTGATGTTGATGTTGATGTTGATGTTGATGACGTCGTGATCGGCTATGTGCGCTTTGCTTTGCTGTTGCTGTTGCAATTGTAGGGGATTTTTTCATCTTGAACCTGCCTGCCGCTTTGGGCGATATTTAAAGAGCTGAAGAGTGCCTACTGTAGATAAACCCCGGAAATCCCGATTCGACGCGTGTTCTTTTTGCTTTTATCTTTTTTCATGTGCCACATCCAAGTTTATGAATTTGAGCACGTGAGCTTGCTTGGATTAGTGAATTAACTGTAACTGTCAGCAAAGCACAAACACTCTTGTCTTTTTGACTTTGAACCCTGACTGTGAACCCAGGGATCATTGACCCCTGACAACGAGTACGCGCATGATCTCTCTCTCTCTCTCTCTCTTTCTACTGTATCACTCAACATACTCTAATCACTTTCCCCTTGCTTCCTCATATTCCTCCTCTTACCTCTAATCTACACCTCCAATACAGTCCACTAGGACATCGCCAGCCTCGACTCGACTAGGCTAGACTTCGGTCTCGGATGGGATCGACTATCGACTATCGACAAGAGGCAAAGGTCACCCTCTCTATTCAGTGGCTAAGAAGAAAGGGAGATAAACAGGAGAGCGACAACGTGGATCAAGGATTAAGGATTAAAACATCAGAAACAACCAAGACACCACGACGCGCGACGGACGAATCGTCCATAATCCACCCATCCATCCATCGTTCAACGGTTTTTTTTTTCCCTCTCACTCTCAACCACGGGCGACATTGTCACACACGAGTCTAGTCGGGGGCTGGCCTACATTTTATCGTATCGTATCGTACCGTATCGATCTTTGGTACCGAGTTGGACAGGTCAAGCCTCATTGCATCATTGTCGTCAACAAACTCCAATCTCAACATCATCAGCAACAGCGACTCTGTCTCATTCGATCAATCAACAACTCTCCCAATCCCGTTTCGTTCTCGACTGGCTCGACGACCAAACATACAAACCCTGCTTTTCCTCTTGATTACTTTTTCATCACCCACTTCTCACGTTACTTGGCTTGCAACTGGCGTCGCACTGAGCAAAGCGTAAACAATCACAGCAAAATCGCACCGCAAACCACACACAAACACTCAACGAGTCGTAATCGCATCGCATTGCCCCCGCTCCCACCGCAAAGATGACTGCAAGATCATCGTCCTCCTCCAGCGGACCCGTGCTGCAGCATCAACAAGCCAGTACATCCTCTTCCTCTGCAATCGGATCAACTGCCTCTTCCTCGACCAACAGTTTCAGAGTACCTCGAACCAAAGGTCTGAATAGACCCGGGACGTGGTTCAGCGGATCTTCATTTGGCAAGTCATCCACTTCATCCACCTCGTCCTCTTCATCTGGCGGCGGAGGAAGTGCTTCTTCAACATCATCAGGTTCAGGATCCAACTCGACAGCTACGGCAAACGCTACCATCAAATTGAACGGTGGACTAAGCCCTACACCAAACCCTTTCAACGTTGGGTCGTTCAAATCCCCCTTTCCATCAAGTAAAGGCAAACACAAACTCTCGCCCTCTCCATCTCCTTCGTCTTCGAAACAACAGCAAGACGAAGACTTTGTCATGATTTCCCCTGTACGCCCAGCCTTTGGCCTCGGCGTCAACCTTCATCAACCTCATCACCATACTTCCGGCCTGACACCTTCGCCATCGCCTTCACGACTCGCATACTTACAAAGCAACTCGATGATGCGAGAAGAGTCGTGCTCTTCTTCACCGCTTGAGGAGAGTCCTACGCCAGCATGTGGTATGGCAAGCGCGACCGCTAGACTGAAATTAGTGGATGACGATTCGCCGATAAGGAGGGTGCCGGGTCAAAGTAGGAGTCTGAGAGCGAGCAAAGGAGGGGAGGATCCGAGAAGTATATTCTTGTCGGCCGAAAGGGAAAGAATCGAAGCCGGTGGGGATCAGAGCAGTCCTTTGAAGTTCACGTCGTCGAGGCTGATGGCTGGAGAAGACGATGATGATTCACCTCAACTCCCTCCAACGCCTCTCATGAGCAACGGTCTACCTGTACCTCCTCCTCAGCCACTTTTCCCGCCGATACGGGCATCTCAATCACAAGATGGAACTTCTTCTGGGACATTGTTCTCGTCAAGTTCAAAGACTGACTCGTCACGCATCCCTCGGTTGTCGACGTCCCACCCACTGAGAGCTAGAGCAGGCACAGACGCTGAGAGACCGACTTTGGGATTAAGCACGAAAAAGGCTATTTCTCTGGATCAGATACCGACGACCGGAGGAAAGGACGAACTGTTCGGGAGCAACTCACATATTCACGTGAGGAAGACCCGACCGGCTTCGACTTTTGGACCCTCCGGTATATCTGGTCTTCCTTCTTCCTCTTCCCAGGGCCGAGCGCACAAACGAATCAACTCTGGTGAATACCATGATTTGCATTCGGGCAACAGCGGTTCCATCTCAAGATCATTCGGTGCCAAATCCCTTGCCTTGTCTCTTACGCCAAATCTCGGACCTTTGCCTGATTTCAGCTACTCAAACTCATCTCTCTCTTCCCTTTCGACCGCCAACCTTACTCCACCGGCATCAGCGTTTTCACCCGCCGAACCACCAATCTTCGAGGACGTCAAGCCATTGCAAGAAGCATTCGAACAGCCCAATGGTACCGTCAGTCGTAAATTCAAGCCTCGAGATTCTGGTGTTTCGATGCGCGACCCGGAAGAGGAGAAGCCGAAACCGAAACTGCTCATTCCTCCGCCGAGCGTCATGAAGCCCCTCGCTTCGGGTCGACCCAGGCGTCCGGCCATGCTCAAGAGGACCTCGTCGATGGGCGACGAGAGACAAGCGGATATGGACGTCGAGACGCCTGGTGTAGGACCGATGATGGCCAGTGGCTGGCCGATGAAGGGGCCCGCTTTCGACTTTCTCGGAGAAGGTGGTATGGGGATGAGCCTTGGACAATCAAGTGGAGAAGCGAAGCCCAGCATGCCAGGAACACCGGTTAAGAAGAACATGTTCGCCCATTCAGGATCGCAACAGAGACAGGGCATTGGCCATTCCAGCTCTCAACCGACACTCGGCTCAACCTTCTTCGACGGCGAAACTGGTCCCCTGGAAGAAATCTCTCGACCCAACATGCCCCCGCCCCCCTCACGTTCAACCTTCGTCCCACCTCCATCCACCAAGAAGCCTCCCCCCTCGATGATGAAGAAGCGGACATCAGGTGGAATCCCAGCTTTGACACTCACTACGACCAGCTCACCTGAGTGGGCCGGCTCGGGTGTAGATACGGACGATGCCGCTTCTTCCCCCACAGTAAGGCTCGGCGGCAGTGCGGCCCAGTCTCAAGCATCCCAAGGTCTCAAGCCGTTGACTCTGGGCGCTGGGTCAGCAAAAGGCAAGAATGGTGCAAGTGGTCGAATAGGGCTGTTGAGAAGATTGAGTAATGGTCCTAGCGAGAGTGAGGACGAGGGAACGCCTACTAAGGCACTCGGTGATAGGGCTGCGCTGGCCGGTGAGTAGAGCGCGGTGCTGCAGGGCGATTGGGGACAAAGGCTGACAAATGCTATAGCAGTACGATCGGATATGATTACTCCTACTCCTAGTCCCAAGGCCTCATCCACTGCTACCTTGCCTCCCGTATCGCATGTCGTCCGACCTCCCCCAGGTACGACCATCTCAGCCGCAGCTTCAGGCTCGGGCATCATGCCTCGACTCTCTCTTCCAGCTTTCCCTCCTTCAAAGCCCCATCCACACAGAACGCTCCACCATCGTCAATCTCACCCTGCGACCAGCACGATCCAACCGGAAGAAGAAGACGTGTTTGAGAAGCGTTTTATCACGCTCGAAGTGCTTGGTAAAGGTGCTTTCTCGACTGTCGTAAAGGTACAGGATAGGCATGGAGAGGGCTTGTGGGCTGTCAAGAAGGCTCGAGGGGTGTTTGACGGGGTCAAGGATAGGTACGTCACAAATTCACTATAGAGCTGGCTTTTATGTCTCTCAGCGGCACTGACACAATGATCTCGCACAGACTGCGTCATCTCGAAGAAGTAGATATCCTTCGCCATCTGTCCAAAACCCCTAATACCCACGTTGTCAAGTTTGAAGATGCCTGGGAGCAGAATCGACAGCTCTTCATCCAGACTGAGCTTTGTCTTGGCTCATTGTCTTTCTTCCTGGAAGAATACGGTCGAGTAGTCGAGAGGCTTGATGAAGGGAGAGTATGGAAGATCATCCGGGAGCTGAGCGAGGTGAGTTACTGCTGAGCCCCAGTGCATTGCTCATTCGAGAATTGCATACTGATAATTGACGCCTATGTGTTAGGGCCTCAACCATATCCATTCTAATGGGGTGATCCATTTCGACATCAAGCCTGCCAATATCCTCATCTCGGCAACTGGATCACTCAAGATTGGTGACTTCGGCTTGGCGACTCGATGGCCGCGAATCGAGCCTGCAAAGATCTTGGAAGGTTCCGGTCTTGGTGCGGGAACCACTGGCTCAACCATCCTGCATGGTAAGGGCGAGAAGTTGGAAAGGGAGGGCGATAGGGTTTATATGCCGCCTGAGATGCTGAGGGGAGTGTTTGTCATGGCTGCGGATATATTCAGGTGAGTGGAAACTTTCTCTTGAATTTGAGTACATCGCAGTTTTTCTGTCAGGGTATAAGCTGACAGCAGATGTATTTGACTCGTTCAGCTTCGGCCTGGTCATCCTCGAAGTATCTACCAATATCTGCGTCCCCGATGGCGGCCCACCATGGCATGCCCTCCGATCAAACGATTTCTCCGTTGTCGATCTTTCGCCCCTCTCCCCAGCACTCTGCGACCTCATCACGCAATGTATGTCAGCCGAGCCTAATGCCCGACCGACCATCCAGCATCTCGTGAAACACCCTGTCGTCCAGCGTGCGAAGAGCGGTAAAGCTGCTCTGGCTCCCGAAGACAAAGGGTGGCTGGTCGACGTCTTGGCCGGTGGATTCATGCCTCCTCCTATGGGGCAACAGGGTGAGGACGTGGAGATGGGTGAGGCATAAGCCAAGCGAAAGACGGTGCAAGACGAGAGCGGCGACACATTGAATCATGTGAATGAATTTATAGATCACAGCAAACTACACAATCATCCCATTTCTGTAATATAGACATATTGACACTCAACCCTCATGCGCAACACCCAATTTATCTTCAGTTATTCGTCCATTTTTCTTTTATTACTCCTTCGTTGTACGATATATATTTCGCTAGCTTCGTGATCGCGCTGGAGTATTTGCTTTCCAACAGATACTGACTGTACTGTACGAGTACTGTGTCTTGCTCATTTGATCGAACGCCGGCGCTAGCTACAGTATGATTCAGGATGTTCTTGGTAGTTTGCGATACTAGTCTCAAAGAGATTCGAAGTGAGTGGATTGAATTTGGGGGGTCGCTTGAAGCGACCAGAAAGACCGGGCGAGCTATTATAGGTTCTCTTTGGTGTACGATACGAGCATACGGTAGTCACGGTAGATTATGGTACTAGTATAACAATAAGACTTTTGACGATGCATAATGATCATGACCACAGACTTTACTGTGCGAGTCCCGTGCCTTTCCTGATACTGTACCGGGGGTCGCAACCACCCAGACGGTTGATAGTGTGCCCGCTCGATGGTATCTGTGTTTCCTAGCTTGAAGCGCTCTCACTCTGTACTAGTACAGTAGATACGGTATCAGTGTATAGGAAGAGGGAGAGGAGGGTGCTAGTACTAATTCATTCGCTTGCCAACGCGAGCATCAGATGAACTGAGATCGAGTGATTCCAGTGAGCCCAAGACATATATAGTGTCGTTTGCAGGGCTTTACAGGTAGAGAAGGCAGTGATAGTCGGCAAAGTAAGACTGCGAGTAATAGATGATGCTGATGAATTCTCGTAATTTATCTTTTATGCATTTTATGAATTCCCATTTATGATCTATATATAGTACAACCAAATGCGCATCTATGGTCTATGAAGTAGTGGTTTACTTGTTGTTGGTGCTGCTAGCAAGACCGACTCTGACACCGTTGGAGTAGTCGTAGATAGAGTACCAAGACTTCAAGAAGGCATCACCAACGATAGCGAGGTTATCGGGGAAACCATCGCTGACTGCCAGTACAGCACCAACACACATGCTGGAGCCCGAAGCGGTCTTGCCCAGGTTGAAGTCGACAGAGTTGAGAGCGAAAGACTTGCCGTTGAATCCGAGCATGATGTTGGCAGATCCCTTGCAGGGGTATTGGTAGAATCCTGCACCGTATTGGTCTGCTCGAGAAGAGCCGGGAATCTGAGAGTAGAATTGGTCGGCGATGGCGGTAGGTACGTAGATGAGAGTGGTACCGGTGTCAACGGCACCGATCAAAGACGAGCTGAGGGCGCTGGATCGACCTCCGTTGGCTGAGAATGATGTCATGGAGACGGACCAGTAAGTCTGAGAGATGACGGGGATCCAAGAGATACCGCCGGTGAATTTGGAAGAATCGTAACAACCGATACAGAGCTGAGATCCCTGGGCTTGTCGTCGAGTCAAGTGGAAACCGAACAAAGGCGATGAGACAGACTTGGTGCTGATCAAGTTTTCAAAGTAGGTAGGCTTGCCAGAGCTTGAGATCGAGGAGAAAGCCATACCCAATACACCCGAGTTGGGATTACCTTGGAAGTCTGATGATTCGGATGAGACGGCTCCAAAGTACTGGCCGCTGATTTGCGTGTTGGCAAGTGAGACGGTCTCTTGTGAGAGGACACCGCTGACTGATCCGGAACCGTACTCGACCGAGAAGGACTGGCCGGTAGACTTGTAAGTGCTGGATCGGGAAGAATCGAATTGCTGGGTCTGGCAGTTGGAGCACTTGACAGGGAGCTATCATGACACGCAAAATATGGTCAGCTGAATGTAAGACACGAACGGCAGAAAGGTGCAAGCGACTCACCCAAAGATCGGCACTACCAGTGTCAAAGTCGACGGTCAAAGTCTGCATGGGTGAACCGATCCCGACGTTTCCGTAGTAGAGCACATCGAGCGATCCGGAAATATAGTCTGTCAATGCCACGACGGGACTGCCACTGTTTCTGCTCCTGATAGCGAGATCACTTAGACCTCCCGGCAAGTGGACAGAAGCGACAGTAGGGATAGGGAGTGCGACTGCCGTGGAGGTGGAAGAGGTAGCAGACGGCTTGGGGAGGAAGGAAGAGACAGAGACTGTGTTGGAAGAAGGAGCAGTAGATTGTCGGTGGGAAGAAGTGTGAGAGCCGATAAGAGGAGCCAAGAGGGGAGCGCCGATATAGTTGAATACGTCGTCAGTGTCGACTACCGCTGTCGCAGCGATAGCGGGAGCGGCTGGGCTGGAAGAAGGCTTGACTACTGAGGACATGGAGCTGCTGACGACGGGAGTGTGGGCGACGACTGTTACTCCGGTAGCGTAGCTCTTGGGCACGGTAGTGGAGCTGATCACAAGACTACTACTGCTTGAGAGCGAAGTAGAAGTAGGGGCGGCGCTGGCAGTGGCAGTGGTAGTGGCAGTGGTGGTAGAAGTGCCCTTTGACTTGGCTCTTGAGGCGCTCTGAGCAGCTTGAACGGGCAGAGCGGCTGAAGGCTGCTGGAACGAAACGTCCGCCTCGGCAACTTGGACTCCCGAAAGATATTGAGCAGCTTTAGCATATTTGTTCTTGACAGCCTGGAGCTCGTGTCGGACCAATTCGGCAGCCTGCGAATCGAAGATGGGGATATAGTCGTCGGTTCGAGCTGAGAGGATCGGGTGAGACAGCAAAGGCGATCGGTGGGTGATAGGGAGAATGTTGTTCCCTGTTCCGGCTCGGGGGAGGTTAGGGCTACCGGCGGGCAAGGGAGAAGAGAGAGCGGAAGGGATGAGGGAGAGAGCGAGCAAGAGCGAGGGGAGCTGAGCGGAGTGCATTGTGATTGAGAGTTGATTGGTTGATTGGTTGGAGTTAAGCTGAAGAAGCTGAGTTTGTGGTTGCGGTTGTAGTTGTGGTTGGTTGGAAGATTGCACTTGTTGTTGTTGTTGTTGTTGTTGTTGAAAACTGAAGAGTTTGTGTTGATGAGGAAACCAACTTTGAACTCGACGAAGCCAGCTTAATATATCTGTTCATCTCGACAAAGCCACCTCCGAACGCAAGGCCATCTTCGACCAGCAAAACACCGTACCATCACGCTCCACATCAATGGCTGAAGACGAAATGCCACTTCCGCTACTGTAGTCACCATACACAGATAGACGATAAGGGGAATATCGTACCACGCGATTAACAATAGATAACGGAAAAGGCAAGAAGGTCAGTCGAGATCGTAATGCCCCAAACCCTGAATCGCTCATGTCGGAGTAGGCTTGCGCTTTTCGGCGATCAGCAAGGAAAGAGGTCAGTCGAGATCATAACATTCCTTCGCCTTGTCCCCTCATCTCGGCGTAGGCTTGCTGTTATCGGCAATCAGGATGAAAGGAAGGCCGGTTCATGACCAGCCCCAATTGAAATTTTGTTTCAGCGATATCGATAAACATGGTTGATAAGCGAAAGGTTGGGAATCATGCGCCGATTCGGCAACGGAGGAGGCTGAATGCGGAAAGGAGAGAGTGGCAACATATACATATAGCTAGTTTGACGCAGTCGAGTCGTATCATTATCAGTGACAGTATCGGTACGTATTAGACTAAGTAAGTAGCGTATCTTCTTCAGGCGACAACCACGAACGCCGACCGCTAAGGTGCATAGACCATTGCGGGTGTACGTCCAGCTCCCAGGCCGATCTGAAATGCTTCGGGGCATGTCGAGACTCCACCTCGCCTTTATCGGTTGTTCTGGTTGTTGAGCTGCGTGACCGCGACAAAGGAAGTCAGCGACCATCCTCTCCTTATGTCGGTCGATCGTCACTCGACCGCTACATAGCATGGCTTGGTACCCTGTCCACTCACGATTCGCAAGATGCTCAGGAAGAGGTTGAGAGCATCCAAGTACAGCTGGAGGGACGCAAGAACGAATTCGTCGGGTGAAAGTCGCTTGATGATCATCTGTGTGTCGTAGAGGATGAACCCCGAGAACAGGAGGGCGGAGAAGCACGCGATACCGAGATCAACGCCAGCGTTGAAGGGAAGGAAGATTTGGACGAGAGAGGCAGTGATAAGACCCCAGATGCCAACGAAGAGGAACGGGGCAAAGGAGGAAAAGTCGAACTGGTGCAAGAATAGGTCATTAGCACATATTTGTTCATAGGTTTGGTTTCGCCAGGTAACAGGGGTATAGGGCTTACCTTGGTCTGGAAGGTGAACAGGGTGAGTCCGACAAAGATGCCTAGAGTAAGGAACAGAGCTTGCAGGACCTACATAGGACGGTCAGCAATATGACACGATAGTAACATTGAGAGGGATTGGTACACTCACGATTCTGCCCTCGACCAAGCTGGTGATGAATCCGACGGTCATAGCTTCAAACAAGGTGAAAACACCCAAAAGAACCAGGTTCGCTGGAGAATGGTGTCGCTTCCAGTAAACGAGGAAGAGAGATACCATACTGCCGATCAAAGGGATCCAGATAATCCAGGAATGCTGCAACGTGAAGTCGGATACAGCAGGAAGCGACATGCCAAGAGCGACAAGCGCAGTCGCGAGCACCTGGACGAGAAGGATCGAGTACACCTTTCTGATGAACGCAAGTCGAATCTCCGTATCGCAGTCGATCACATTCACGCCAACTTTGAAATCATCGGGAAGATCATCGGGCGAGCCTTCGTCCATCCATGCGTTTCTGGACGAACCAGCCTGAGCGGCGAGAAGGGGCTCTGTAGCAGGCACATCGGCAGGAGTCGCGCCATAATTCTTCTTAGGAGGCAATGGTGCCGCTTGCGGCGCAGGACCATCGGTGTATCGTGGTGGCGAGGACATGTTGGTTATTTATGTGTTAATTTGTAGGTCAATGGACAAGGCGAGCATAACAGAACAAGGATGAACGTGATATAGTGTGGGAAGTAGGTTGGTGAGTATGTGAGGATGAACTGCAGTGCGGTGGCAAGAGAAAGGATCGGAACGGACTGGATGACGCTAGACCAGTGCTGGAGGGTTGTGGTAAGAGTATATAATTGTTGGAAATCAAGGGAAAACATGCGATGTCCTCATCGTCTAGTCTGGTTAGGACGTTACATTGTGGTGGTATATCACGACAATTTCTGTGGAGGCAGCTGTTCGAATCAGCTTGGGGACATGACTTTTTGACCTGCTTTTTTGTTGAGAAACGCTTGCTATGCGCCTGGTGGTTTTGTCTATCACGTTGGAGCATCTACAGCTGTTGATTTTCGTTGATTTATTATTCTATGGACCATACTGGTACTATATCAGAAACGGTCAATGCGTGTATTGCATGCTAAGAAGGATCGTCATTTCTCTCCCTTCACTATTGACATCAACACAATCACGGACACGGATACGTGCGCGCAAGCAAGAGCTACACATCGAAGGGGCCCACAGCAACTTCTCCTTTCACCTCAAACCTCGGAGGACACGATCCATGACGCATTCCGTCTTAACCCCTTCTCTCAAGCGACCTCGGATTACCTCTCAACCCCCTTCGCCCTCATCTTCATCCTCACCTAAGCGCGCAGCATCGGAAGACCCCTTTCCCTCAAGCTCGGATTCTGGTAGACCCGACCTCCTCAGCTCTTCTTCTGGCCTCGCATTCGGTGCAAACACAATGGCTGGAACGAGTAGCCCTCTCAGGCTGGACGTAGACGGTGATGCAGACGCCGGGTCCGAAGGCAGTCGAAGTTGGGTCCAGCGAACTCGAGAAGTCAAGCTTGCTTCTTCTGATGATGGGCAAGAGGAAGGTGATACAACCGTCGTTCCAGTCGAGCACGGTGATCAGGAGACTTGGCGGGCTAGGTACAATGAGCTCATCAGTGAGTATGATGAGCAAGTTACACTGTCACCTTTCTTATCGCCGCTGTGCAGACGTATATGCCTCGTAAGCAGAACGCTGACCACTAATCGCGTCGTACAGGCCATTTCCCACCACCTTTCAAGCCATACGAGCGATACTATATCCTTCCCAACGCCGCCACTGACAAGATCAAGCAGCTTGCCTTCGGTCAAGCTGATGACGATGCAACGACAGCAGCTTCCTCCGGCCCTCACAGCCAAGAGCTGGTCAACGCTATGAAACGACTCGTCCCCGACCAGTCGGATGAGACCTTCTGGGTGATTCAGTCGGAGACTACGACTTCTGGGTCTAAATTGGTTGGCAGGGGAAAGCAGGAACAGGTCTGGGCGTTGGGCGATGCTAGAGAGAACGAGGATTTCGTTTTTGTCTCCAGTTCAGGATGGGATAAAGTCCTGGAATGGTAAGTCCCCACGCATAAGCGGCTTATGTTTTGTCTGTTATTAATGTCAATGGTGACCTCGCTGCCAGGCTCGGTCCATATGACGGCCCATCATTGCCTCGCTACTGCGTTCCTCCCGAGAACATCGAAATCCAACCTGCTACTATCCGGCTGTTCATTCTCCTTCCATCATCCTGTACCGCCGAGGACTCTTCCAACGACGAGGTCGCGCAGGTCGAGCTCATGTGTCCCAGCACGACACCTATACTCATATTCAAGGAGTTTGTACGGTCCGTCGTCGCCCAAAAGCTCGGTAACGCCAAATTCGATTCAACCTGGTTCTCTCGTTTATGGAAGATTGAGAAGACTGGCGAGAACGATGAGAAGATTCTGGCTTCGGGCGCTCTCATCATCTCAGCACCAGCATTGATCGGTACGACATGCCAGATCCTACCGTCGGATGATCCTTCAGCAGATCTGGCGGAGACTGTTCTGGGGAGTTCGAAATCGCAGACAGTCGTTGTTGAATTCGGCAAACAGGAGAGCGGACAGGTAGCCTGGAATGTGGACGTCAGCTCGGAAGGACGAGCTGTTGACAAGGTCTCCAAGCCGGCTCCGTTGTTCTCGCGACCCGCTTTCTTCACCGGTTCCAACACGAGTACCAACGGTGCTTCTTCTGCCACGTCTCTGTCCGCTTCGACATCAAATGGAGGTGTTCAAACCAGAAGTCATAGCAGACAGGGCAGAAACGGGAAGGGTCTGGTGGGACTTCAGAACCTGGGGAACACGTGTTTCATGAACAGTGCAGTTCAGTGTCTGAGCAATACCCAGGAGCTGAACGAGTATTTCCTCTGTAAGTCCGTCTCCTTTCGCCTATCTGTCATCGCGGTCTGAACGTCTCAGTCTGACGCTCTGTGGACATGCAGCTGGAGTGTACAACAGCGAAATCAACCGTGACAACCCTCTGGGTATGGGCGGCCAAATCGCAAAGGCCTTCGGCGAAGTCATCGAAAACCTTTGGGCTCCCACTACAAACTCCTACGCCTCGTTTCCTCCTCGTATGCTCAAAGGGACCACTTCCAGGTTCGCGCCTCAATTCGCAGGCTACGGTCAGCACGACACCCAGGAGTTCATCGCTTTCCTGTTGGATGGTCTGCATGAGGATCTGAACCGAATCATAAAAAAGCCTTACATCGAGAAACCCGACTGGAAGGCCGGAGGAGGCGACAAAGAGCTTGCTGAGCTCGGCAGGGAATGCTGGGAAGGATACAAGAAGAGAAATGACAGTGTTATCGTTGATTTGTTCCAGGGACAGTTGAGGAGTACTCTGGTCTGTCCAGAGTGTCACAAAGAGTCAATCACCATGGATCCGGTGAGTCGACAAACATCGCGACTCAAAAAAAAGTCATCTGGCTGACCCTCATATTCCAGTTCATGTACCTCACAGTTCCTCTTCCCATTGCTCAACATCGACGAATGAAAGTGACATACGTGCCTAGTGACGTGACAAAGCCTCCCGTCAAGGTGAACCTGTTAGTCCCTCAGAATGCCTCATTTGCGCAGGTGAAGGACAAGCTTTCCGCTATCGTCGGCTCAAAATCGTCCAATGTGAGTTTCCCCCCGCTTGTGTCAGATATAATGCCTTCAGACAGACTGACGATCTTGCTCTGTGGCACTAGCTGTTCGGATTTGACCTGTGGAACGGTTACCCTTACGGATTTTGGCTGGATCCCGACCACAACGGCGAGGCAAAGGACAGCGACGAGATCATCTTTTACGAGCTGAATGCAACCGTGGTCGCGAACCGGAAAGCAGTCGGTACCGTTTCTATCGATGGCTCCATAACGGTACCAGTCTACTCCTTTAAGACAGTCGATCACTATCGAGGCAGCGGCTATCACAGAGGTCACGATGTACCTTCCCAAAACCACCTCAAGCCCTTCTTCATTACCCTCTCAAAGGAGGAGGCTACCGATCCTGCTGCTGTCCGGGAGGCGATCATGCGAGGATACACCCGATTCGTTAGACCTGAATTCGAGGATCAGCTATATGTTCACGCTTCTAGCTCGAAGGCTGCCATTCCCAAATCGCCGAAACCCGATAGCGAAGATGCTGTGACAGAGATTCACCTGAATGGGGATCAAGCTACAGTCGTCGAGGTCACGTCTGACCAAAACGAGTCAACCATGGACGTCGACTCGCCCAACAACTCGCAGGGACCTACATCGACCATTACTGGGCTGCATCCTAGCGCCTCAACCACTTCGCTTGTCAGTCAAGCATCCACTTCTGGTCGCTCCGTAACTGGCTCTTTCTCGGGCCCACTTGTCCCACGAGCCGACTTGTTCAAAGTGCACGTTGCCGACCCCGCCGGAGACTTCACCTTTAAATCCAAGGACAAGGACAGCAACGTGCAGCCCATCTACAAGAGGGAGCCCTCCAGTGCGTCGCATAGCTGGTCACCGCTGGAGTCGAGGAAGAAGAAAGCCAAGAAGCATTTCGTCAACCGGTTGACATCTGGTATCAGCTCCATGGTCAGCCCTTCTTACGCTTCGGAGGACGAAGACCATTCTTCGGATTCGTCTGCGCTTGCTCAGAAGTCGATACCGGTCATCCGACCAGGAGAAGGTATCTTCTGCGAGTGGCCAGGCAAGGTATTCGAGGAATGGCTTGATGCGGACAGGATGGGCGATGATGTGATCGATCCAGCGATTGAGAAGGAGATGGCGAAGAAGCAGCAGGGCAAGAGCATCACCATCGAGGACTGCCTTGACGAATTCTCCAAGGAAGAGACACTTGGCGAAGACGATCTTTGGTACTGTCCAGTCGTGAGTGCCCCATCATATCGCCGTGTCCTGGTTGCAACGCTGACGCTGGACCGTCCACCTACAGTGTAAGAAGCACCAAGCGGCTACGAAGCGACTTGAGATCTACAAGGCTCCCGATATTTTGGTCATCTGCATCAAGCGATTTGGCTCTGCCCGTAGAATGGCGGACAAGTTGGATCATCTCGTCCAATTCCCTGTTGATGGGCTTGATCTTGGAGACAGGATAGGAGAGCGAAAAGTCGCAAGAAGCCTGAGATTGAACGGGGACCGCTTAGAGGAATACGGAATAGAGGAGGAGGCAGAGGAGATGGTCTATGATCTTTGTGGGTATCAAGTATACTTGATTTCTGACCCGCAATCGGCAGGTATGCTGACGTATCTTGAGAAACATAGATGCCGTTGACAACCACTTTGGTGGAATGGGCGGCGGTCATTATACTGCCTTCTGCAGGAACAAGATCGACGGTGAATGGTACAACTATGATGACTCAAGAGTGTCAAAGGCGGATGCCGCGTCCGTCCAGGTAAGCTGAGAAACTTTTTGGAAACGAGATGGACCCAGCTGACCTCTTGTTTGTTCAGAGCCGGGCCGCCTACTTGCTCTTTTACCGAAGAAGAACAAAGAGGCCTATCGGTGGTATCTCTCGAGTCAAGGCGGAGGTAAGCTGGCTCTTTCATCATCCTCCATCGAATCATCGTACTGCCGCTGACATGATGTTGCTCGCTTGCGATCGACAGGAAGCCTCCCGCGCAGCTTCGCCCATGCCGCCTTCCCCAGCTGAAGAACCCTCAACTCTACCTTCATCGACCTATGCTTCCGGCTACCCTTCACCCTCGCTAGACACCTCATCTGACGAACTCCCCTCATACTCCGCCACCGGGTCTCCCAGCACCCCCTTACCTCCTAGTCCAACGCTCAGCGCCGATAGTTCAGACGACGAACCTGTCCGATCCAGAGGCGATACGTTAACTTCATTCGATCTTTCGTCCGCTGGACAGAGCGTTGGTTTCGGTAATACCGCCTGGGGAGTAGACGCATCTCGACCATCAGATATCGGACATTCGTTCGGTCTCAGCACAGATCGAGATGACACGCCTGCAACTCTTCCGGACGATTCGGTCGTTGAGGCAGCGGTCGATGAAAACGGCACAAAGGAGACTCAGACTGAGGTTTCGACGATGCCTGGAGGGACCGAGTCTATGGTCGAAGAGAAGCTTAGTACTGCCAACCAGATGGACAGTACTTCGATATGAGAGTCGGACAAATATGGCATGAGACATGAGTCGTGTCCAAAAGTAGTGAGAGGCGTGGAGAGTGAGGGCAGTCCATGATACAGGGACGTCTCCTGTTGTACAAGCTGTGTTGCCTGGAATCCCGAGATCGCGATGTAGTCGCATAGGAATAGTAATTACAGCATATGGACGATTCGTTTGGGTCACTTACTGACAATGCACAGAATGTAGATAACAATAGCATACACAGAATGCTTCTACTCCCCTTCATGAAATGAGGTATGCATCACCGTGACATGACTCGCGATCGGGCGATGAGCTTCCTTATCGTTATCTGCATTACTTTGCATACTGATGCTGTCGTATCTGTACTTGCCACCACTGTTTATGATCATACAACTACTGCTATAACTCGAAGAGCAAAACCAAAACACTAATGAGGAAACCACCTCAGCCGGATTATAAGCTGTAAGAACAGAAAAGAGGAATGGTAGAAGGGGAGGAAGTGAAGGCGTATAATATAACAATCTGCAGCTGTGACTAGGATTTGACAGCAGATAGGGAAAAGGCATAAAAGAAGAAAAAAGAGAGAAACGTTGCCCGTTGAGGACCGAAATATACGACAAATCTTATGACTTTATACTCTACAGCTCCATACCGACCAGGACCCACTTCATTGGATCCCACTCCCAGCCGCCTTCCATCGCTCCAGGCTTGATCACCTGTCCGCCGACGTACATCAGCGAATGCAATAATTCGCCCAATCCCTCTTGTTCTCTTTCGTCACGGTCCAGCACTAAGACCAGGTTACTAGCTTCGAGCGCTTCCGATGCGAGGTCCAGTAATGCAGTGAGCGATTCTCGGATGTCCAGAGCGTAGTTTGTCTTTGAGGTTGAGCCGGATTCCGAGCCTGGAGACGAAGAAGCGCTGGGAGGCGAGGTAGAGAGGACCATGAATGGGTCGTGGGGTCGGAGCACTTGTGAGAAATTAGGGGAAAGCGTTTCAGGTCGCTGAGCAGCTTCCGACGATGCGGAAGGCGGTGGGAGGTGGATAAACACCGTTCGTGAATTATGGTCGAGGATAAAACCTCTCAGAATGTTCGAAGGCGGTGTGACTATTTCGAGCGTGTGCGATGATTGGGCAATCGCTGTGAATTGGGTAGGGAAGATGGAGGAGATGAGGGAGATGACTTGTCTCTCATGCTTGTCTGTCGTCACTTTACTCTTGCCGCTGCTAGCCGTTTTGGCAGGTGAAGGATTCCTCTTCACGCTGACATCGCGGCTGCCTGACAAGCTTGACGAAGAAGTCGGCGTGAGAGGCAATGACATGGTAGCGGTTTGAGCTTGAGCGTTGTATGGTGACGAGGACGGTTGGTTGGGTGGAGGGATGTCGACGGATCGTGTGAATGATGATGGCGGCGTAGGGAGATCCGACACCGTTGAGGTTGACCGGGGCTGGCTATGAGTGGGCCGAGATGCTGATGTAGAACGAGGGGGAGAGGATGGTGATATTGAGAGGTGGTCATGCAGGTAGGACGCCAGGGAGTCTCTCAAATTCCCTGACGACGGACTGGCGGGAATACCAAAACCGAGACCAAGGCCGAGAGCGTCTTGTCCTCTATGGTCCTGATCTTGATCTTGGTCTTCACGTCCAGTCAGTGTTCTCCTCCTGCCTTCCTCAAACCCACCGCCGGCCCCCGCCAGCGAAAGAAGCGTAAGACGAATCGTCGCCCTCCCCCGTCTCCGAATACACAAACACCTGTCCGCCTTTACCGCCAGCTCGAGCTACGGCCAATGGAGGCGAGAACGGGTTATCGAGCTCGTGCGAGGTAAACGGGCGAGAGAATAGGCTAAAGGGAGATGTAGAGAGTGCCCCAGTGCCAGCGTTTCCCGAAGCGCCGCTAAGTGAGATAATGCCAAATGTCAGCTATGCTGTGTATTCGCTTTATGATGTATCACACGCTTCCACTGTGGTCTTCTTCGCTCGTATGCCCTCTCAAAGATACTCACGCGGGGCGAAGATTTCGGTTAATGGCGATACTCTTTGCTGGGAGACTCATGATAGGCGATTTGATTCAATCTGTGTTCTGGCGTCCTGCCGATAGGGTTTGCACTTGGCTGAGTTGGGGCAAAGACGGTATAAGGAAGCTAGTCCCGAGTGGTGAAGTTGATGATCTTGCTGTTGTGAATGTTGTGAGTTCTGTCGTTGTTATCGTATGCTAGAAGTGAATTAAGAAGGTTGTGAAGAGGATGCAGAGAGAGAGAGAGAGAGGGAGAGAGAGGATTGAGCGGCGCAACAAAGCATAGCATAGTGCGCCCTCGTTCTCTCTCCCATACGATTCGTTCATTCATTGAATGATTGCGCAATGTCAGCTGTTGCAATGTGGCGAATCAAGCGGGCATCCAAAACCAAAAAGGAAATGTCCCCAAGCTGATTCGAACAGCTGCCTCCACAGAAATTGTCGTGTAACCACCACAATGTAACGTCCTAACCAGACTAGACGATGAGGACATCGCATGTTTGCGGTCTATCTTAGACGAGTATATTGTTTTTGGATGACCAGAGGCTAGTTCGTCGTTCAAACTGCGAAACTCATCTGTTCGAGGATAGTCTATCTAGTCATAATGCATATGCGATGCCAAAGCTAGTTCCGCCGTGTATCTTTCTATGATGCAAATGAGAAGGATTACATAGTAAATTCGATCACCGCATTCCCGTTTTCCGTTTCTATGCCCTTCTTTCTATTTTCCAAGATTCCCTCCGCTTTCGTTCGCCAGTCAGTCTTCATGAACTCGCCCACAGCCTTCTCTTGGTATTCCCGCGTCATATATGGTAGCACAAACTGAGGAATTGGGGTTTTGAGGGCTTTCCGGATCGCGTCGACCAGCTGAGTGGCGTTTCCTCGGTAAACGTGGTAGACGTACCTGGAGTGACAATGCCGGAGGAGCTCAGAGTCAGCTAAATTTCGTCCACGACGAGGCTTCAGTAATATGAAAGGTACTCACGGTTCATCAAGAGCTTTCAAGGTGTTGTGTTGGCTTTGTGCCCATGTTTCAGGGTCTTCGTATCGACTCCATCCCCACATCGAATACTAATGAGGTGTGTTCAAGCTGAGGTTAACAGCTGTTGACTGTCACAGATGGAAGGGTACCCTGACTTACCGGACTGATGAACGGGATGCCCTACGAACGTGAACATCAACGTCAGTATTTCGGATTTAGCAATGTGACGGCAGTCATGGGACACTCACATAGCTCAAGGCGACATGGGGACTCGGACTCAGAGTCGGCCAACCGATCCCAAGCATAGCTCTCGAGCTAGCCAACTGCCTTTCAAACTCATCTTTGGTCATGATACCCAGATTCCTGATTCCTTCCGGCACTTGCATGGGTTCTTTCTCCTGTTGCTCGCCGTTCCTGTCGTCCTTGCATCCGACAACAAACTCAAATCCAGGGAATTCTTTTTCTAAGATCGATTTAGCGGTCGCGAAAACCGAGGTGTCTTCCCATGCGGGTTGCGTACCAGGGTAGAAGTATCGGACAAACTTGGCAAGGATGTAGACTTGGTACGGTCGTTGTTCTGTCGGTATGTAAGAGGTAGGAGGCGGCTTCTCCACGATGTACGGTAGGAAGGTGAAGTCTGGACGACGCGGGGAATCAAACTATATGTCAGGCTCTGGTCTGTATGAGGGTTGCTTCGTAACTCACTCCGTTGATTGTTTGAATACCCTAGCTCCGAGTGCACGTTCCAAGCATCTCCTACCGTAGAGATGTAATGATCGGGGAAGTAGTTGTACACGAAGTACTGCAACGAAGCCTGTGATCAGATACTATGAACCGAGGTTCAGAACCGAATGAACTGGACTCACCTTCCATGCAGGGATACCGTTCGGTCGCCAATTAGTCTTCATAAAGTCCGCCGCGCCTCCATACTGTCCTGATCGCCAAGCAATGACCGCCTAAAACACAAAGTGTCAGAATAGATGCGAAACATGATGCATAGCGTGCGGCTGGCTCGGACGTACCTTTACCATGTTGGGTATCTGATTATGGATGTACCACATGTACGCTGCGATGTGCATTTGTACCGATCAGCGAGATCGCAAGCCTGGATCTGAGGGATGGACTCACGCCAATCGTCACGGGCATGCAGAATGGTGTATCCATACCTCTCCAACGTTTCTGTCTGTTATCAGTGTGAAATTAACTCTAAGCCGCGCGGTCATCCATATGGGGAGGCAGATGAACATACCAATGAGTGAGTCCAGATACCTTCCCCTCCCATATATCCTTCGTAAATGTGGAAATGAGCAAAGATATGTCCATAGATGACGACCTGTTTTGAGGAGTCAGGTTGGCTCTGACCCTACGATTCCTGTCTCAAGGGTCGATCGCGACATACGTAAATCCACTCACGCTCGTTTGATTCTCCCTGCAGGTATTCGTGGCGACACATACAGCCAACTTCCTCAGTTCCCTCTCCGTGTAAGCCTTGTAGTCGTCCCTTCCATGTTCTCTTCCGCCCCAATTGGGATTCGGAGCGAAATATGGCTGCAAGGCAACAGCATGCTCCGCCTGTATCTTCGCCTTCTCCCTCTCCAAAGGCGATTCTATCTTATCTATATAGTCCGGGTATTCGATTTCACCTAGTGACGTGCGCGTGTGTGTTTTGCGGTCCAGGAACTTCGAAGGTAACCAGCCCGGCAGTGAAGGTAATTTCGAAGGTAGTCTCGGTCGAGCGATGATGACTAGCAGAGTAAGCAGAATGATACCGAAGAACGCTAGACGACGCCGTAGGAACTTGGGCGGGGACCACGTCGATCTGGGCGGTCCCTGAGGATACGGCGGGCCAGTACTTCTATCGGTCGCGAAACGAGGGATATCATTGCTTTCTTGTCGAGACGATATCGAAGGTTGTGAAGGGATCGGAGGTGGCTGAGTACGCCTTACGGTCGACGTGGGATTGCTTGACGTCGATATGTTTGGTATCGGCGGTGCAGCCACATAGTCCTCGAAGGGCTCTGGCGGAGGAGATGAGCGGTAGGCTTTCGCCTTTGAAAGCCGCAGAGGCTGATTTGAGCTTGTTGGCATGACGGCTCGCACGCGTCGACTGCCAGCTCGCGCGGTCCACACAAAGGAGAGAGGGCGAGCTTGTGAACAAGGTCGGATGACCCGGGGGTTTTGGATCGGGTGAAGCAAGTGTTGTCAACGAGCGTATCCAGTGAAATGAGAAGATCAGAAGTATTCAACATATCGTCCTCCATCGTAAGGGGGCATCGGGTTGGACATATATTCGGCGCGACCCGAAATTAACTTTGGAGCTAAAGGCTGGTACAAGCAAAACAAACAAGGCGCCGATCCGGAAAATCAAGGTACCGCTAGAACCAAAATGCTTCCGTTGGAATTCAACAAACTTCTGGAAGGGCTTTCGTAATAATGGCAGATTTCTGCTTCACGTCGTCGTGAAGCATATCCGTATCTAAACCTGAACTGAAGCAGGAGTGACCAGCGGTAGACTGCGAGGAGATCTTTGCACAAGCGATATGCAGACCTGGTGCCCTGGTGTAAAAACGTACAGCGGGCCCGTATGGAGCGGTTTTTAAAAGCAGTGGGAAGAGCTAGAGCTCCAGCTAACGCGAGATCTCCATGCTGGATACACTGCGTTTCTTCCAAGCTTGTCTCCATGCAACCTTGCGGTCCGGCGTCGTCAGCGGCTCGCATCCAAGAGTTCGACCTGAGACAGATGGTGCACAGGTAAAGCGAAGTGGTAAGCCTATCCTGAAGAAGCCCAATAAGTAGGTTGTGAATTGCCACTATGGAGGGTGAAGTGCCACAATCGGAAATAACCAAAAGTTGGCGGCATTACAACTAACATCTCCCTGCGTTCGTCTTCGTGCAAGTCGTTGACTTTGCGATTACCTTCGACAAAACCATCAATATATACGTAAAATACACCTCAAGAGAGTTCATCGATAACCTGAAGCCATCTCAATATTGATATCATGACGCCCCGATCCGTAGCGACTCGACTGCTCGCACGAGCTGGTAGCTCGAAGCATGCTTCCACGACGCTGTTCGCTCGAGCCGCCTCTACTTCAAGTTCAACTCCTGCCTCATCCTCGGCCTCATCATCCTCATCGTCTTGGGAGCCAGCTATTCCCGCTGGAACATCCCCAGCGTACGATGCCGCTCTCTCTTTCCTTTCCGAACATCAAGAGGCGACCCTCTTAAAGTTGCGCCGACTACAATCAAAAGTCGACTCATCAAATCCCGAAAGCAACCCCGAGTTGCTAAGACGTATAGACCAACTTGAGGTGGATGCTTACGCGAATGACCCCGCCATAAGACGAGTGTTCCGAGAGACTGGAGGTAAGGGAGAGATGGACAAGACGATCTACCGGTGGCTTGCAGAGCAGAAATGGAAGAAGGAAGGTGGACTGGACCTGTTGATGCAGAGGGTACTACAGATGAATGTCGTACCCGACCTTCTGCCCGAGATCCCACCCACAGCGCCCCTAGCTCTTACGCTGAACGGATCATATATCGAGCCTGGATCTGTACAAAAGCCATCGATCTTCCAGAACCCTCCTTCACTCAAGTCTCAGATCTTCCACCACCCTTCCTACCCGACCACCTCGACTCCCAATCCGGAGGCTCTCCACACCCTACTTGTCATCGACCCCGATTCCCCTTCACATGAGACGCATTCCTTCGCTCAGCGATCGCATTATCTCAAGACTGATATCCCTCTCTCAGTCACTTCAGGCGAAGTTGACCTTTTCGACTCGTCAGTTGGATCAGAGGTACTGAAGTGGGAACCGCCTGCGCCAGAACAGGGGACACCGAAGCACCGATACATCTTCCTCTTATTCCGACAATCTTCCTCCGCTACATCGTCTTCAAATAGCCGCGAGAACTTTGACCTCCGAGGGTACATGTCCGAGCGAGGCTTGACCGCGTCTGACCTGGTCGGCATCAACATGTTCAGATCAGCTTGGTCGGCTGAAGAAGACCAATTTATCAACTCTGTCTTCGTCGAGCACCGAGGCGTAGAAGGTGGAGCACCTGTATTCGGCAAGGTTCCCAAGGAGGTAAAATACGGATATCCTATGAGTGCCAAGAGGCAGAGGATTGAGGAGGCGAGGGAGGAAGCCTGGGAAAAGGCGGTCTCGGAGTTGAAGGGATTGGCGGAGGACGTCGGTGGAATAGTACAGGATGCGTCAGGACCTGAGGGCAAAGTGAGAGTATAGCTTAGACACACATCAGCCTGTCGCTCTTAATTCATTCGATTGAGAGCTCTCTTGCATTTGCATGATGCATCATTTCACATAGGACAGCGTCGGCCACGCGCAGGTCAAGGGGAAGGCTGACTTCAGACCCGTAACAGAGCGCCACGTGTTTTTCGTATGGTCGACACGAAGTCACCATGCATGCTCAACAAGTTAACTAAAACTGTCTGACTGAAATGGTTGGTGCGCAGAAACAGTTTCCACTATAGGGGCAAGCGTCGCAACCGAGAGTTAAACGACCCGACCGTTGACTGGCCCGAGTAAGGGCGCATGGTCTGTACGAGAGGCTTACATAGGCTGTGTCGGTGCTGTAGCGATACTGCCAGCTTCATATTTGATTGGGCGCTCTTATCCAGCTGTTCAGCGTACGGTGTTCGCTACGCGATTCTGTATAGCTTGGTCTGGGTATGGAACAAAGTAGATAGATGTGTACGATGTTGTTGTCTCTGCCAAGCTCCACATACTCTACTGTGGAATGATAAGCAATATTTTTTCTTCCAGAGGTGGCCAGATCCATCCCCGTCTTGGTTGTACGCTATCCCCATAGAGGCAGGTAAGGGGAACCTGCTTCCTCCCTCGTCCGTCCGTCGCTCAAGCTTCCTCCTGTCTTCTGCTCCAAGTACCTGATGCAGATCTGCTCTTGGAGAACAGGCTGTCGTATATGTCGCGGAGTATTTCTTCCCCGTGCTATCTTGAGCATGTGTCAGAAGCCTGACAGCCGAATTGGGCACTAGCGTAGAAGCTCTGTGGTAGCTTTACCTTACTCGGTTGCGATGCAAGTGGCACGCACCGGCCAAGCTGAGATAAGAGATAACGAACACGTCGATCTGAGTCTTTAGCCAATCAGAATTGAGCATCTTCAACCTCCCGAGCGGCATTCCAAGTTTCCTTTACAGAGTCCGGAGGATTTTCACAGAACCAAAAAAAGGTACACCGGACATGGTACTGCAATACCCGGTGCTCTCTTGCTCCGTTTTCTCCATGTGCAGAAATCGAGAGAGTTTTGATCTGGTCTGGTTTGGGCTTGTGACGGTATCGGCCAACTCTTTGATATTTAGGCCTATAGGCTACGATTAGTCGCTTAGTATAGCAGAGGGGGTCGAAACGATCTGATTGGGTCTTCTAATACAGTAATCGGTTTGTCACATAAACTCGCAAGATGCGTCAACGTCATTTCTACCTATTATATGAAGACCTTGGCTTACAAGAAATGATAACGGTAGATCACACCCGGTCGCTCACCCAGCTAATAAGATAGCTCGAAAGCTTTTGACATACATTTGGTACCATGGAATGAACGGCTTTTTCGGCTGATAGTGCATAAGCTTCGGATTGACTCGGCGGCAGTGGTGTCACTTGACTGCTATATGGTTGCGATTGATGCCCGCAAAGGGATATATAGTAAAGCCTAGCAACTGCCGCAAACTGATTCTCTTCTCCAACATTTTTCTAGCACTTACCACTACTCACACCGACCTTGACTTTCGCGTCATCCCGGTCCCATCGAGGTGCACCACTATCGAAACGTACCTGTGCGAAGTTCAGCTTTAACTTAGATTGGTCGTTCCCATTGAATACGTTCACTCAACATGAGGGCCCGTTCAGTTATCAAGAAGCTCGAAAGCAACCATGTGGAAGGTCTCTCCCACAAGGAGCTCTTCCTCGCCACGGAGGATCTGTTGCCCGTAACGGAAGACAAGAAGACATGGGACGCCTGGAACTTTGTCAGTAAAAGTTGGAAATTTCTCGCCTAAGGAGTATCGTTTTTGACAGTGTGGTTTGACAACAGGTTGGGTTCTGGGTTGCCGATTCGTTCAACCTTAACACTTTCACTATTGCCGCGTCTATGATTGCGGCTGGTCTCAACTGGTGGCAGGGTAAGTCAACAACTCATACAGTCATCAGTACCCATATACATCGGCCCCACTCAGGTATCATACTGAGCGTCGACGGGGTTTGACATAGCTTTCCTCTGTGTCATCATCGGCTACACCCTTGTTGGACCCTTGCTTGTGCTCAACGCCAGACCTGTAAGTAACGTTTTCCCCGTCAGGCTTCCATTATGGGTCTGAAGCTGATTAATTCGGTGCATAGGGTGCCATTCATGGTATTGTCTTCCCGGCTGTATGTCGAACGACTTTCGGTCTCTTCGGCTCCTTATGGCCAGTCTTCAACCGTGAGTCCCTATCAATCCACGTGGAGTAGCTATGAAAGCTTCATCTAACGTATTGTTCGCTTCTTAGGTGCCGGTATGGCCTGTATCTGGTGGGGTGTACAAGCGTGGCTCGGAGGCGAATGCGTCTACGTCCTCATCCGATCAATCTGGCCCAGCTTCGCCCACATCAAAAACACCATGCCCGCCTCTAGCGAGACTACCACTGGTAGGTAGAGTCCTCTTTTGACGAAACATCTTCCCTTTTGCTGATGTGGTTCACACATATATAGCATACATCATCTCATTCGTTATTTACTGGCTCTTGTCCTTGCCCACAATCTGGGTCCCGATTCACAAGCTTCGATGGCTCTTCATGGCCAAGGCCGTCGTCGGTCCCATTGTCGGCTTCACTCTCTTTGGCTGGTCGATCCACCGAGCTGGCGGTGTCGGTCCTGTCTTCTCTCAACCTGCTACCCTTAGCGGAAGCAAGCTCGGCTGGCAAATGTTCATCTCCATCTCGAGCTGTTTCAACAACATGTTCACTTTGGTGAGTAACCATATTGACATACACCACACATATGAGCGAACATTGATGTGGATTATGGATCCCTTGTGTCCTCTTCTAGATCACCAACGCACCTGATTTTGCATCTCGAGCCAAGACTCCCTCTGCCGCCGTCTGGCCTCAGATGATCGCCATGCCTCTTGGTTTCACCATCACCTCTTTCTTGGGTATCGTCATCTGTTCTGCTAGTCAAGTCCAATTCGGCGCCCCCATCTGGGACGTCGTCAAGATCATGGACACCATGCTCGATGGCGCATCCTCTTCAACTCGGGCTGGTCTTGTATTCATCGCTGCCGGTTTCATCTACGTTCAGTGAGTCTAGCTTTTTGTTACGATTTTACTTGTGGAGAGGAACCCGATTAGCTAACAACTGTGGTTATTGTCTCTCCTCAGGCTCATGCTCAACGTCGCTGCGAACTCCGTGTCAGCCGGTTGCGACTTGACTGCCCTCTTCCCTCGATTCTTGTCCATCAGACGAGGCGGTTACGTTGCCGCCCTTGTCGGTATCTGCATGTGAGTGGAGTGACACTGTTAGCTGACACAAGCACTCACTTGGGCAGTGGCTAATGTTGTACGTATGCAATTTTTTGCAGGAACCCTTGGTTGTTGTACAAATCTTCAGCCACATTCGGCAACTATCTCGGAGCCTACGGTGTCCTCCTCTCATGTATCGCTGGACCTATGATCACTGATTACTGGATCGTTCGACGTGGTCACATGAGGATCAATGATCTTTATACTGCCGACAAGAACGGCTGGTACCATTACACTGCTGGTATCAACTGGCGAGGTTATCTTGCGTACCTCTGGTGAGTGTCGAAACGTCTGAGCACCGATCTACCAGATACATGTCGCTCATTCGTTGCTCCGTTCGATTGTCATTGCAGTGGTTTCGCCGTGAACGCTCCTGGATTCATCCACACCCTCAGTCCATCTGTCTCCGTCCCCGTTGGCGCTCAGAGAATCTATTACCTTGTGAGTATCTCCTCCTCACTTCGGATATCTAAGCCAAGCAACCGGAACTGACGTCTTTGCTTTTTTTTCCCCGCTATGCATAGTCATGGATTACTGGTACCGGTGTCTCGGGATTAGTCTACTACCTGGCTTGCTTGGCTTCTCCACCACCCGGTATGAACCGACACTTCAAGGAAGTCGACGAGTCCGCCAGCGAATTGAGAGTCGACCAGATTGCAGCTCAGAGATTGGCAGAACGGGAGAAAGACCGAGATGGATTCGATGACAAGGAGAAGGGTGTCGACGGGGTTGATAGGGGTAAGACTCAAATCACTATCCTTGAAGCCTAGTGCAGAAAAGGAAAGGAAAGATTTTTCGGAAAGAAAGAATTTGTTTTTTTGACTGTTATTGTCGTTGTAGTCGTTCGCTTGTAGTGCAGTGTCACGGTATTCTCGTTAGTCGGACGTCGGTTTGGACAAGATTGGAAGAAGGTATCTCCTGGGGTACCAAACAAATATATAGATGGGCTTTCGGTCAACAATTACTTTATCAGCGAAAATGAAAATGAACCGCATAAAAGTATGACCAAGACCGCCAAACGCTCGTCCCGTGTATTGTGAGAAGGGGATTGGGCCCACGGCGGCACTTGTGGAAGTGGGAGCTAAGCTACAGCTACTCAGGTTGCGGCGCGGGCGGTTTACCCCTTGGCGGATCGGCAAGAAGCACGAATTGCCTCGGAATCTGGCTTCGTCATTCAAAACTATCCCATTCAGTCTTCACGTCTAGCCAGACAAAAACGTCAGCACCCGGGATTCCCACCTGGTCCCCCACGATGGTACTAACCGAGCGATACTGAGCTTGGAAATTTCGCAGAGCGAACGGGATGCGATGTTTTCTCAGTTCTGTGGCCGACGATGAAATCAACGTTGAGGAAATCATTATAAAGATTTCATTGGATCGCACAGAGTCTGCGCAAAATTACATTGGCTGTTCAGGCAAATTATCATTTGGTCTCGTGGAAGCCTTGCGTCTCCTTTTTGGACAGCACACCTGGGATGCATCCGGTTGCATGTATTGCTCTACTCTAGTACAGTGCATGAAGAACCATCCTTGTCTATGTACTTTATGTGTGGTCCGGCTAGTCCACATCTAGGCCATCGAAAACGTCCTCCCTGCCCAGCATCTCCCTTGCTCGCCAATACATCTTCTCAGCATCTTTGCCCATGCCCGTCTTGATCAACACAGCCATCAAGCCCCTGTATGTCCTTTGTCCTACTCCGCCCTGTTCCCGCTCAGCCTGATTGAGCAGACTCCACATATATCCCGTGTGCCTCTTTCCGGCCAAAGCGAGAAGTACACCAGCATAGCCTGACTCGCCAGGTGCTAATCCACTGTTCGCGATAGACCGTAGAGCTCTCAGGCCCGCTAGTGAGCCTCGATGATGCGTCAGTTCTCGAAGCAGTACCGAGAACGTCGCTGGTACAGGGCGCAGTGAGGGCGGGAAAGACGAGACGGACGAGATGTACGAGTCGCTGAATGAGGCTATGGACGAATTCAATGGCTCTGGAAGTGTCGAGATGAGCGAAGGGAGTAGTGTTGTTATGACTTGAATCGTGGGGTATATCTTGCTCCTCTCATCGACCGGGGCTTGAGTTGACGAATCCAGATTGAGAGGATGATCGGGTAACCCTATCCAGATAAAGTTGTGCCGGAACAGCTTGATTGCATCCTCGTGATGTCCTTCTCTCTGCAAGTTTATGATTTCAGCATGAAGCCAGAGCTTGGCTTGAGTCGTTGGAGCAGAACGACCCTGATGCGTGCCGATCGGGCGAGCGAATCGACGTTGGAAACGGGTCAGGAGAGTAGGGCGATCTTGGGTGATCAATGGATGTGAGATTGCTCGAATCAGAGAAGCCAGGTGATTCGGTGTTGGGAGATCGTGTAGAGCATCGCGGAGCTGTTTCGCCAACGCCAAAGTATCCGTAATTGATATACCGGGGACGTCGGACTTGACTTCTTCCTCGACTTGCTGCTCAAACAACGTCTCCTTCACCATTTTCTCAGTGAATCCATCCCACTTCACACCCATTGGTCGGCTCTCATACACCTTCCTAGCATCCTCCTTCCATCCCGCTATTATCAGCTTTCTGAGGTACGAAGCCCACCACCTCTCCATTTGAGGTACCACAATGTCCCTCTGCACCTGAGCGCGAGGACTTTCGGACTCTTCTGAGGTAGTGTGTTGGATATATGTCGAGATACATTTCTCAAGGAGGGGCTGAGAACGATATGCAGGTACCGAGAAAGCCAGGTGGACAAGCATCGGCGGTAAAAGTGTCGGAAGCAGACCTTTCCTGCCCGCCATGGTCAAGAACGCGTCCAAGAATTCCAAGTCAGTTGTGATGCCCTTCCGATCAGTGATGAAGAGATTTATCACGGGATCCCATATTCTCTTAAGTTCAGGATGACTCGGTGTTGCAGGTCGATTTGGGTAGATAGCGAACCATTTTAGAGCAGCAGCCTTGTTTCCCGCTTTCAACGAAGCCACCATAGGTTCGAGGTATACATGTCGATTCTGGATATGTACCTTGTGGGAGGTCAATTCGCTCAATACCGACAGGGCGTCAGTATACCGTTCTTGTGTTACTAGCCGGTAGAGCGGGTTGCAGACTTTTTGTCGGTGCGAGGTGCCGTATCGGGTATGATGATGGGCGTCGTGAGGATGGGGGAATATCGTTGGCCATTCTATAGGTTCTGGATGATAGGATATCGAAGGCAATGTGAGGGATACAGTTTGATATTCGGACGATTCAGACTCCAAGAAAGAAGGTAGAGATTCTCCTCCATCTGAACTCGCTGCTCGAGCTCCAACGGACGGGATCGAGTCGACAGCACTGGTATGTGTCGGGCTTGTCGAAGCAGCTGATGCGCTGGCCTCAATGTCCGACTCTCTGGTGAGGGACGCAGTAGACAACAGTCGAATTTGGGTTGGATGGAAATTAGCTCCTAGTGTTGAATGGGATTGGCTCGCAGAATTCCGCTGTCCGCCTAAGACCAGTCGAAGTACGTAGAGAGCATTACGATTGCTCGACATTGCTCTTGCGATCGTTGCGGGCGGTCAAGAGAGTGTCCTCTACTACCAATGTAATGCAGTTGAGCTGATGGAGTCGAAATGCAAAGTTGGGAAGAGAGAAAACAGGTGGAAAAGTTGGATTTTTGGATCTCGGATGAAATAACCTTATGCCGAGATGGCCTGAATGATGGCGCGGTGTATGGTGTATGGTGTATGGCGCATGGTGTATGGTGGGTGATGATGATGATCCAGTCATCAGTAGTCATAGCCATTCATCCTGTTCCATCAACTTTGAACTTTCTCATTCCTATCGACCTTGTCCTTTACTCTTCATCTCATCTTTGCATCTATCGCACATCATATCAGTCATTAATCTGGCTCTCACTTCGACACGATGGCAATGTCAATGGGAGCCGCCAGGCGAGGAAAGCCCAAAATCGTGTGTTGCTCTGTCTCTCGACCGTGATCCTTCAATACGTAGCTAACTCTCAAACTGTCTACCTCTTTGCTCTTGCCGCTGGCAGCGACCGCCAAAGCGAGTAAGTCGTCGCGTCAATGTAGCTACTTATCGTCCTCAGAGCTGACTCTTCTATAGCCTACAGCTGATACGCCCATCAAAGATACGTGGGCGAAACTCGCGAACGCGATCAGGGAGATTCAGAATCACAATGCTTCCAAGCTGTCATACGAGGAGCACTACAGATACGCTTACAACATGGTTCTTTACAAACGTGAGTTACTCAATCCCCAAACACAACAGTCTCACAGTCCGTTTGCGCTGATTCTGGCATGTATTGGCCGGAACAGATGGAGATCAGCTATATAACGGAGTGAAAGCCCTGGTGGCGGAGCATTTGGGTCGTTTAGCCGAGGAGAAGATTGTGCCCACTTTCCCTCGATCAGGTGGGACGAGAGGAGCAGGCAAGCTGGGAGGAGGTGCCGAAGCTATCGAGCGAGCAATGGAAGGTGATCGGTTTCTCAAGGCTATCAAGGGTGCTTGGGAGGATCATACTGGTTCCATGAGGAAAATCAAAGATGTCTTGCGGTATATGGTATGTCCTGCGTTTTGCAACAAAAAAGATATGTGAAGATCAACCGCTGATATGTGGTGACGCTGTGCAGGATAAGGGTTACTCAGCGGCCATGAATCTCCCGCTCATCTACGACGTCGGCTTAACATCATTCGTATCACATATCATCCGATCAACGACTCATCCCATACATACGCATCTCATATCCACATTACTGTCACAAGTACAATTGGAACGAGACGGAGAGACCATCACTCGTTCAACGGTCAGAGAATGTACGGATATCCTGATGAGACTACGCACGCCGGAAAGAGAGGGTGGCAAGACGGTGTACGTGGCTGATTTCGAGCCGGAATTTCTGAGAAGGAGTGCGGAATTCTACGGGCTCGAGGCTGTCGAAATGCTAGAAACGGGAAATGCAGCGCAGTATCTGAGAAATGTGAGTAAACGTTACGGCGTATAAAGCTTGCTTGCTGCTTTCGAGGACGATTGAAAAATCCCGGACTGATCGATTGTCCATCTCTCATAGGTTGAGCGAAGACTAGCCGAAGAGACGGATCGAACCGTAAACTACCTCTCCACCAACACTCACCCCGCTCTACAAGAGATCCTCGTTGCCAACCTTCTCACTCCCCACCTTCAAACAATCCTCGACATGCCCGGATCCGGTCTCAGTACCATGCTAGACTCAGATCGTATACCCGATCTACGTCGACTATACATTCTGTTCTTACGTGTTCCGGACGATGTAGGCAAAACTCGCTTACGAGGTGGATTAAGAGTGGATATCGAGATTAGGGGGAAAGCTGTAAATGCCGGTACCGTTGATCGATCGGAAGCTGGACCATCTACCTTGGGCCAAGACGATGGTGAAGCAGAAGATGACCCGAAGGGTAAAGGGAAAGCTAAGGCTACAGCTAGCCCTGCTGCGAATGCGCTCAGTGCGGCTCTGCGATGGGTACAAGACGTACTGGATTTGAAGGATAAATTTGACAGTATCCTGGAGAAGGCTTTCCAAGGTGATAAGCAGGTACAAGTCTCGATCAACGAGGTGAGTGCAAGGTCGTTTATTCTGTCCAATTTACGGACATTTGGTGGGACCTAGGTTTGCTGACACCACTTGTTCCTGTAGGCTTTCCAATCGTTCATCAACGTAAATCCACGTGCGCCAGAATACCTATCGCTCTTTATCGACGAGAACCTGAAGAAGGGTACCAAAGCGGTGAGTGTCGATCGGGCCAATTACATGACCACTAGAGAGGATCGTGATGGAAGCTGACTGATATCTGACGCTGTAATGCAGAAATCCGACGATGAGATTGAATCCGCTCTGGAAAAGACGATTGTCCTCTTCCGTTTCTTGCATGATAAAGATAAATTTGAGCGATACTACAAGAATCACCTGGCTCGTCGACTGTTATATGGCAGAAGCGCCTCGGACGATTCTGAGCGGGAGATGGTTGCGAAACTCAAGTCGGAAATGTCAGTTATCCGATCACCTCATGCTCTCGACGCCTGCGCGATGGAGGATGTGAACTGATATCGGTTTTTGTGCACACAGGGGTTTCCAATTCACTCAGAAGCTCGAGGGTATGTTCACCGATATGCGAGTATCGACAGAGTCCGCCAATTCATTCAGGAATTACAACACTCGGCATGGAGTAAGTCTGCTCGAGACCCCTTGTCCGAGCACCTTTTTTTTTTATAAAAAAAATGTTCGCAGTATCCTGGCTTGTTGGCTGATGAATCGGTGATTAGGCATTACCTTTCGACCTCAACGTCAACGTCCTCACTGCCTCATATTGGCCACAGCCTATCGTGGCAACAACAACATGCACGTTCTCTTCAGTGCTGCAACCAGCCATGGAGACGTTCCAGAAATATTACGACTCAAGGCATTCCGGTAGGAGGTTGACGTGGCAAGGGAATCTGGGTACTGCCGATGTCAAAGTCAGGTTTAAGAATCGAAGTCATGATTTGAATCTATCGACGCATGCGCTGGTGGTTCTGTTGTTATTTGAGGATGTCAAGGCTGGGGAATCGTTGTCCTACCCTGTGAGTTTCGTATGACCCAATAGTCGACCCATCTCTGTGGACGACAGCAGAATTCCAAAGTGATCGAATTGACCGCTGACACAATTTTTTTGGCCATCCCGTTACTCTAGGAAATCAAATCAGCAACAGACCTACCAGATGCCGATCTAGCCCGTACACTCCAATCGCTAGCCTGCGCCAAATTCAGAGTATTGACCAAAATCCCCAAAGGTCGAGATATCAATCCCAATGATAAATTCGAGTTCAACGAAGCATTCACTAGTCCGTTGGCAAGGATCAAGATCATGCAAGTTGCTAGTAAAGTCGAGAGTGTCAAAGAGAGGGAAGAGACACAGGAGATGGTTGATGAAGAGCGAAAACATCAGGTTGAGGTGAGTAACACAGACGCAAACAGGCTAAATTCTTCTATGTAGCTCAAGCTCTGCTTAGACATCTGTGTCTATCATTGGTCTGAGCTGGTTGAATGAGAGCGTGGATGATGAGATAAGGCTGACATTGATATTCGTTTTGTGTCTGGGGTTGCTTAGGCCTGTATTGTACGAGTGATGAAGGACCGAAAACAAATGACGCATAACGACCTGATTTCAGAGGTTGCTCATCAACTAGCAGCGAGATTCACGCCATCTATGCCTTTGATCAAGAAACGAATAGAAGGTCTGATCGATGTGAGTGTGTGCGACAAGCCTACCCACCCACCTCCGTTCGATTTGAAAGCATTGCCGTTTGCTTGTCTTGGGTAAGAGATCATCGATTGAACTGACTGATCCGATTTCACCCCATTGCAGCGAGAATACCTCGAACGAACGAACGATTTGGGCTCATACAGATATCTCGCATAAGCCCAGGCAGACCAACCTCAACCATACATATTCAGATATAGATATCCGCTCCGCAGGCGATGAATCCCCGACGATTTTTCCTTCTATAAGCTGGGTGTCTGGGTCGAATGGTGCCACGTCGTGTCATCGTGTCGTCGTATAATGTAAATCACAATTGTATCAAGCATTTTCTAATCTATTCCGCATCTCCCGTACAATCATTCCATACGCTGCGTGGTACCGTGTAACAAATGCATCGCATCGCATATCCAATCGACAAGATGTTTTTGAACATGCGTTTCAGTGCCAAATCACCATTGAGTTAATCTCTTCTACTGATTATCATATGATAATCTATCTTGCTTCAGTCTTCAGTGTTTAACATGCGAACAGTGCTGGCTAGCTGAGAAGCTGCTGCTACGATCAAGTACATCAGAAGGGGCTGATAGCTAGGAATGGATGCATGAGATTGAATACAGCATAGCATATACAAGCGTATACAGCGTATACATAAGCATGGCCAGCATTCTTTCTCCGTGATCGCATTGCAAATGCATTTATATCTAGCCGTTCAGGTATGCAAGAGGCCAAATCCCCTGCTGCTGTTCTTTTCTTTTCTTCTCTTCTCATTTCCCTCTTTTTCTTATTTTCTTTTCTTTTATTCTCTCTATTTTTCGATTCTACTTTTAGATGTCGTATCGTGATATGGTCGTTGAGTCGTTAGTTAATAAATAAATGTATGGGGATATCGATTGATTGGTTGTCTGGTTGATTGGTAGCGCGTCCGGCGTATTGTATCACAGCATAACAGCATAACAGCGTAACAGAATACACACCACCCTACAAGGCAATTATGCTTCATCGCCGAAAAGCCCATAATCAAGGACTTTTAAACTTTTCACAGACTCTTCAAACCACCTATGAACACCATCCCTCTCTTTCTCAGCTCCTCCATCAGCAGCAGAGAGGTTGACATTAACACTCAAAACCACATCCGCCTTTTTCTTGCGCTGCTTTCCCGCATCTTCAATCCATATACGCCATAAGGCGACGCCTATCCATACTTCGTCGGGAGTATCGGCTTCGTGGCCCGGTCGAGGTGCTCCAGAGGGATTGTGTGAGAATTTATGGATTCGCTGCGTACCATATAACGTCACTGGCGTAGGCGTAGGCGTTGTCGCTGTCGATGACGACGAGGTGAAGGGGTTGGAAGGGATTGGAGACGAAGGAGCGGGGGTAAGGATCGTCGATGCTAGTGAGGCATTGTCGTGCGCAATGGATGAGAAATGGAATCTACACCCGAAAATAAGATATAACGTAGTCAGCTTGGCTGACATAGGGAAAAATATTTTGATCGATTTTGAGGTGATGAATAGGATGTGATGTGAACCCACTTTACAGCTTCCCAGAGGTCTGTACTAGCTAGACCATCTTCTACCATACCCAAGATCTCAAGGACGACGGCGGTATCCGAAGTCGAGGAGAGGAAGACCTCTTGATTATCGGGTATCTGACGGAGGTCACTATGAGGCCGATCGATGATGATTGCAGATATCCGCAATACGCGCATATCAGCACACTGATCACGCATTGTCAGAAACCCCTTTTTTTCTCCAAAGGTCAGGTTAACGGGAGTCTGAACGGAAGCACGAGGAGCACAGTTAATTAGAGGCTGAATTCTACTCACCTCGCATCGAGGTAATTGGTAGGCAGGTCAAGCGAGATTGCCCCGCCAAAGAGGGGTCTAGCAGCTAGGTGGGTGCTCATGTCGATCGGTGATTGATGAGTAACTAGGCTCCTTGTCTTTTGTTTTTACACTGGCGACTCTGCGGGGTGGGGCTTAAAGAAGCTTGCCTCTTTTGAGTTATTAGGCTGATTGTCAACGAATGAAGATAGGATGATTTGCCAAGTGAAGTTTGATCAGGCGGAGATGGATGAGATGGATGGGATGGATGAGATGCGTAAGCTATGGACAACATATGTAGACATTCCACAAGGTGCAGGCAGCTTTGGGAATTATTTACGAGTCATGCATACAAAGAATCCACGTGGCTCCACGTGTTTGTGTTCTGATAGGCACATATATATATACAGTACGAGTACGCGACAATAGCTTAGAACGATCATGCAACATGCAATCAATAAATACTCAATACTCGGGCAAGCAACATGAAGCAAGCAGGAAGAACTCTCGGCCATTGTCATTTGACCCGTGACCCGTTGATCTTTCGAGCATCATCAACACACATTCAAGCGCACAGCGGAAGTGAAGAAAGCGGTGATATAGCCAATGGCCTAACATCCTCATACACGGCGTTACATGACCAGACTCGAACGAGTCAAGTGCGACCACTATGACTACATCATCATCATCATCACCATCGCCAATCTTACCGCTCGACCTCCGTCTACGGACGCTCGAAGCTCAGCTATTCGGCGTTCCTTCCTCCTTGGTCGATGATTGTTCGTCATCAGCATCATCAAGTAGGAGAATAGGTACCATTGGCACAGCTATCGGTACTGATGAAATCGAGCGAGATGCTCAGAGGAAAGGAGTCACGCACCGTATGCGGGAGATTGAAGATTCGTTCGATCGACTAGCTGGACAGAGTGATGGGCTGAAACGGCTTTTGGAAGGGTGTGAGTAAAAGCATTCGCCATATAGTTCACGGGAAGCCCCCGCGCGATAACCTGCTATCAAGCTGGTTTTTTTTTTCTTTTTTTTTTTTTTCGTGACTACACTAGCTCAACGTCTTCTGATTGAAGCTAACTTGCTGCATCCCCATGTACGTTCAATCATAGACGAGCAATACCAATCCCTCATTGCGCTACCTACGAACCAACCTTCCTCTTCAACCTCGACCGACGGTCCCAGCGATAAAGGCACCGTCGCCGCTAGTATCGAGCAAACTCAAGATGAAAAAAGAGGAACTCAGCAGGATTCAATGATATCAGAGTCAGATCTTCTATCTGATAGGGTGAAATTGTCAATGATATTAGAAGCAGCGGGCGATATACGTAATGCCGAGAGAGATCTGAGGGAGATTGAATTACTGAGGACCAAACGTGTTGAAGGAAGTGGTTCTCTAGAGGGTAAGGGTGGGCGCAGCTACTACGCAGTGGATGGTTCGTCGCTTATTTTCTTCATTGACTTCTATTGTACAATTGGTAGAATTGCTACCGTACCGACCGACACTCATCAAAGCTATCAAGGAGACACTTACGAGATCAGCTGAGCTCGATAGAGCAAGGCGCGATGTTGGACAACTGCTGATGCGATACAACGGATTTGTGAGTAACGCACCTCCGCCCCTTCAACAAACATCACGTTTCAGTTCTCTCTTCAAATTGTCCCGGACACGGACGGACCGCCCCCTCGTTCCGTGGAATCGATTCCAGGTCTGCCAGCAAGCAAAATTCGTGTGAAATTATATATCACATATCACATGAATTTTGATTGAGCGGTCTCAGCTTATCCTTCATATGCCCTCGCTTACTGCTTGCTGATGCGCAAAATGTATCATATATCTCCGCAGACAAGCACCACATCTGAATTATTCGTAGATGTCCATTATCAGCTTGAATACCTCGAAGAGCGAGTGCGAGCTCTAGAGAGGAAGAAGAAGAAAGAGCTTGCCGAGCGATACTAGGCGAATAGCTAGATAGCTCGCTAGCTAGCGTGGCGTGGCGTAGCGTGTAGTGTGCAGTGTTTCTCTTTTTTTGCTAGAGGAGCTCGAGTGTTAAGCCCTCCCAACCAATGAGGATATGAGGATAATGTTGTATATATTGATTTACCTCTTCCTGTCACTTGTATATAATGTCTGTTCAGCTGTTTTCAATGATACATATCTGGCATGCTTACATGCCTTCTCAATCACGATGTGATGATGCTATGGCATAACGATAACAATACAACATATAAGGTCGGCGCTTATCTTCGTGGTGGTCTAAGTATATCTTTCATCGTGATAGAAATCGAGATGGGCCTCTCGCCACGCCATTTCGCGCCAGACATCAATATTCGTCCCCCTCAACGAGCTTTTCCCACCCGTACTCCTAATCACCCGTTTTTGTCATCTCTCCAAGCGGCCCAGACTTTTGTGTCGCCTAGTGGTCATCCTCCTCTTCACCAGGACATCCCCCAGACTCTTCCATCTCCTCGTACGAGCTATACCTATAGGCACACCAGAAACAGAATAGGTATTCGTGCCGTAATTGATCCACGACGAAATTGAGGTATGTCTCAGGCTGCAAAGTGGTTCACAAAAGCGAATCCATAGGTAAGCGTGAAAAGTGGGGGAAAAGAAAGCGATAAGGAAGGAAGACAAGTGAAGAATGGCGGTCAGCGAATGGTCACTGAATCTTGAGTTTCGCTGTCGCTTTAACTGAACTTACGTCCATGGCTAATACCCTCTTAGCTCCAGGTACCATATCCTCCCACTTGACTCCTTCTGACCCCTTCTCCCCGTTTTCATTATTTGCTTTCTTGATTTCCTGGATCTCATTCTTACTCTCATCAGACAAGATACCAAATCTCACCACCCCTTCATCGTCATTATCATCGTAATCGACCCCATGTAAATCAGATAACATATCACTCCTCATTTGTTCTCGCATCTTCTCAGCAGCAGAGAGGTTCGACCCGTCTTTGTAAGCTACGATTGGCTCTGGTGGAGCAGCATTGTCGTGATGTGGTTCTGGAGAAGGGGAAGGAGAGAATACTTGAGCGGGATATATCAGCCTGAGTAAGGGTTTGGGGATGGTTGATAGTGGATCGAAGGGGAGGATGTGCAGCGGGTGGAACTATTCACATATATTTATGGTCAGCTTCTAGCTCTTCACGCGTACAGAGACCATATGCGGGCGGGTTAAGAGAATCATGAAGATTAGTAGATTTCAGCACAATGCCTCCCGCTGAAACTCCAGAGCGTATGACGATAACTTTGGTAGTGCTCCCTTGACCCTTCTGGAAGCTCGGAGTACTTCTGGGATAGCATGCTGTAAAAGAGCGGAATATCGTAAAGACTCACCTTGATTCCATTCTCAACATCAAGCGCAACCAACTTCTCTCTCGCAGCTCTCCCCTTCCTCTCCCTTTCTTTGACTGACCATTCATTCCGTTGCCTCTCCCTGAACCCCTCAGTCTCCCTTCCCAGCCTCTCCAGCTTCTTAGGATCCAAAGCATCAGGATCACGATTCGACGTCGAGGGCGGTAAAGGTGGTGGTGAGGGAAGTCTCGCTGATAGGCCTTTACGCCCTGACCACATTGATATTCGAATAGGCTCGATCCTACCCCTTCCTCCGCTTGTATTTGTGCTGCTCGTCGTTCCCTTGTTTTGATCAATGACCGATGCTGATGATCTTGACGAAGATCCTATCCCGCCCCTTGGACGGTCGAATTCGTCTTCGTCTTCATCGCCTGGTGCTTGGTCGTCTAGCCTAGCGCGTTTCGAAGGTAGTTCAGGCGAAGGTGATCTCTTCTTGCCTAGACCTTCACCGGCTTTCCATCCCATCTTCATCATCATCCCCAGCGCCTTGTTGTTACTTGCGCCCGTCTTGCTCGTCCCAGCTGACCCACTTCCATTTGCACTTCCATTTCCGATGCCACTTCCATTTCTACCTGAGCTCAAAGGTCCGCTATTGCTACTGGTATCACCAGCAGTAGGTAGATACCCTTCGAACAACGAAGTATTCAGCCCTTCTCGCCGACGTTGCTCTTCAAGCAGTTTGAGCGGTATCTTATTATTTGCCTGACCTCTCCTCATTGATTTAAGGGATTGAGCATTCCTTTTCTCGGTGTAAGTGGACGATTTGTTCCTATTAGATGATGATGTTGAAGAGGAAGAGGTCGAGGGCAAGTCGATCAGGAATTTGTCTGACATGAAATCATCTTCAGAATCTGACATCTTGCTTCTTTGTGTTTCTTGGTTCGAGGCTCGAGCTCTATCTATGGTCGTGCTTTTGAGCTTTTCGCAGATCCTGTACCGGGCGTAAGTCAGGCAAAAATCCGATCAAATTGATGGCGGATTGAAAGAGGCTCTATTCTACCTTAAAAGCAGGAAAAGAAAAAAAAACAATTAAAAAAAAAACAATTGAGGTTATGGTATAAGGAGCGGGGCAAGAGCAGCGGTTCTTGCTCTTATCGAAAGGCTGAATCACTCACAGATCGGAGCAGCGAAGTAATTCTTGATCGCAGAATTGAAAAGGTCTGATAGATAGATGTTGCAATATAATCAGAGATAGACAGTTAAATGTTGTCCCGGTCATTTGATATCATCGAGATGACTTCGACGTCACTTTTCCATATATACATCTCTCTCTCCAACGGAATCTGCCCGACGACACGAAAACCCATTCACTGTTACAGTTACTTTCCTTTCATTGTGTCCTCTACTTCATCTCATACTCGAGCTCGAGCTCGAGCTCAAACCTAGGCTCAGGCTCAGGCTGATTGTTTGATCAAGAAGACAGAATGAACATACATTTGAAGCCAAGCTATACATGACAAATGGATAGATATTCAGTTTCAGTCAGTCAGTCCACATCATATGTCTGTCTAGTCTATGATGAAAGCCGAAAGCTGAAGAAAGCTCTTTTCAAAACGAACGAAATGAGTATTGAACGGGTGTATATGGAACGTAAACGGGGTCAAACAATACATGTCTGGCAGTGATATCGCTTGCAAGAGGTAGAGATATAAGGTTACGATGACGGTCAGGGGGAATATATAGTATAGCTAATTGTTGGTTGGTATTAAGATCGAAAAGGCCTTCCAGTCACTGGGTTCAGTTGACACAACGACCCTTTCACATCTTAGCAGGTCTCAACAGGTTGAGAGCGGAAACAAAGAAACAAAGCATAGAGGAGAGAAGAAGAGTGTACTGAGTAGCTCAAGAACATAAGTTACATAGATGGAACGGGAACGGGACGGGACGAGTCGGAAGAGTACCAGACGACTATTCCATGCACTTTAACTTCTTATCGGTTGATTCTGATTCTGATTCTGATTCTTATACATAATAATATGAGAGAAGCTGTACGGCGTAGATAGATATATGTGATCGATGACAAACGAGGTGTTAGAAGAGAAGTAGAAAGGTATATGGAGAGCGAGAGAGCGAGGATGGGTGGGCAATAGGATATATATATATATATATCATTGTATGGTATTCCATCGAGTCGTTCGCTTAGCCTAGCTAGGCCTTGGCTTAGTATGAGTTGCCGTTGGTCTCGGATGGACCCTTGAGCCTGAACTGAGCAAAGACGGGGATATGACTATAATGAAAAGAGGGAATATCAGCTCAAGAATCCTTCGATCTTCGATAAGGTGCAATACTTCAATGTCGACCCCGCAGGTTTGTGTACTCACTCTGAGGAGAAATGGGCATTGGGGAATCCAACGACCTTGTCAAGATAATCTTTATCCACATCGCCCAATACACTGGTGACTTTCATATTTCTAGGCGTGTAGAAGATGTAATCGATCGCGGCAGAGAACGTGGGTGTGTAATTCGTCATCTTCAACTCGCCGAAACTGGCGCACGCACTCCTAAGACCCAATCGATGTTTCAGGCCCTTATTGGTATATGTGCCATAGACGTGAGACATAAAGTCCTCGTGATCGCCCGCAATCTCTCCGTTGGACAGGTAATCGTAGACGGCCGAGCCAGAAAGGGAGTTCAGGTCGACACACATGATCAATGGAATATCTCGTCCCTTTTCCAATCGATCGTATTTGGGCGGTCCGCGTCCATGGTTGAATTCGGGATCTGATGAAAGTTTGGCAGGCAACTTGGTGAAATTGTCGACAATCTTTTCCAACTCTTCTACCAGCATACCGATCTGTACCAACTTGACATCTCGGTATCGGTGATCCCAGTAGATGTGCGAGTTACAAACCAGCAATCGAGCACCGGAAGCTCGGAATTCGAGCTTGGCAACAACGGCAATGTTATCTCGAGACATGACTCGGTTGAACATGTCCTCGGTTCGCATATCCGTCTTGCTGATAGCGAGCTGATTAAATTCGACCACTTGCGTTTCCACCAGTGAGAATCTATAGAATGTGAAACGAGACCAACCATTAGTATACAATAAAAAATCAATGCCGAATGAGATACTGGCCTAGATCGAGGATATGAAGGGGCAGGATGATGAAACGTGTCCTCAACTCACCTCTCATCCTTCCAGAAAGTCGCACAACCATCTACCGCCTTTTGCTCATCTGCTGACATCGTCCTCGCCCTAGATCTCGGGAAATGCTGGCCCTCATAACCATGTTTCTTCAATTGAGGCAAGAAGAACTCTGCGTACTGTTCACAGTCGATCTCCTGAAGACATACTACGTCTGCTGACGCCTGTACGATCTCAGACAAGATCTGCTGTTTACGGTAGTTCCAATCTAACGCCCATGAAGGGGTGTACATGTATGTTGGGGCGGGGGCGAATTGGGCGCAGAGGATGTTGTAGGTGAGGACAGTGAAAGATTCTTGTTTGCCGGATGAAGGTGATGATACGTCTGGTTCAATCTCGATCCATTGTCTTTCTGGAGGCTCGGGTCCAACGGGACAGTTATCTCTCATATGCGTGATCAAACCTGTTGTGCCTTCTTCTGCCAGTAATTTCCGCAACCTCTCATCCAGCGGGTTGCCCTCAATACCGAGCGTTTCGAGGTTATATAACGTTCCAAGCTCGAATGGAAGGGTGGTGAGACGGTTGTCGAACAATAAGAGCTCTTTCAATCGCGACAATACTCCAATCTCAGGCGGTATGGACGTGAGCTCGTTGCCCGTTGCGTCCAGCAAGGTGAGATTTTTCAGTCTTGAGATGGCTGATGGGATCGAGGAGATGCAATTGTGGTTAATGTATAGCGATGTGATATGAGTGAAAGAGAAAAGAGCTGTTGAGATCGTTCTCAATTTAATTCCACCCAGATCTAATCCTGTCCACGGCTCAGCTGGCCGATCATCGTCTTTGGCATCATGAGCAGGCGCTACGTTCGGCGTGGCCGGGTCGGCATTGTCATGTCCTGGTCCTGGGGTAGATGATGGATCAGGCGGTGGAGGTGGAGTGATGCCTCTATCTGAGTCATTTCGGCTCAAGACAGAAAGAGATGTCTGCTTGCGATGTACGCCGTTGAGAGCGATGCTGTTGTTTGATTGTGAAGAGTTGGGTCGGTTGTTAGGGTCAGTGATGGTTATGGCGGAGGGTTTATTGGTCGCTCGCGATGAGATGGCTGCTGCACGTGCACGATGATGAGGTGAGGCGGAGAGACGTGAAGCCTACAATCGGCGAGAACGAAATTCAAGTGTTCAGCTAAATGCGCTCCCTGTGAAACCTCGCCAGAGGGAGAGGTGAAATACGCATATGAGATGTTGTCACTCACGTCCGCTCTTAAAAGCTGATTCTGCCAGTGTTGAGTAAAAGGTACTGAAGGCTCGTTTCTCGGTGGGCTATTCTGTTGACCAGCTCCACCAGCTCCACCACCACCGCCACCTAATCCTCCTCCCACACCTCCAAACATGCCCATACCTCCGTATCCTGCTGGTCCATGACCGCCTGCTCCTCCTGGTCCACCTAGACCAGCTGATGATCCTGTATTCCCAAAACTAGGATGATGGGGTCCATGTGAATGTAGTCCGCCATGCGAATGTACATGGGCAGCATGTTGGTGATGCCCATGACCTCCTGCTCCTCCCACAGGTGATGGAACATATCCGCCGCCGCCGCCACCACCTCCGCCTCCTACTCCTCCGAGAGCCGGGTATCCACCAGGTGAAGGCATAGGCATACCTGAAGGAGTGAATGACGGATGTCTAGCCCATCCTCCACCGCCTCCTCCTCCACCTCGGGAATCTCCTCCGCCTCCGCCTCCTAGCCGCACATCACCATTCGCGTCGTGATGCTTGGAAGCAGATGTCCCGCTCGATGTTTGTTGATGCGGATAAAACATCCAGGTGGGGTGATGGTGTTGTTGATGTGGATGTTTCTTGTTCTGCGATTGTGATTGTGAATGAGAATGAGAATGAGAATGAGAATGAGAGTGAGAAGACCAGAGGCCAGCGCGGGACTCGGTCAGCATCACCATACCAGATAATAACGAAAGACAGTGACGACGACGATTGATTGTTTGATTGATTGACTGAGGTGACTGTCGACACAGGCAATACCAGATGGCGCAAAATTGAATCAAGATCAGGAAACGAATGAGGAGATTGCAAGTGGAAGCGTAAAATAGGGAGTTGAACAGTCCTCTGTCTGTGGATTGTAATAGAATCAGATGATGACAAGAAATGAAGCAACGAAAAAAAGCGATGTATGATAGAGATCAAGTGACAACCAAAACAACCAAGAACCAAGAACCAAGTACCAGCTTAAGATCCAAACTCGTATGCGCCTGCACTTGACCAAGCAAGCAAGCAAGCAAAATACTCACGACTGGATTGCGTGGTTAGAACACAGTTTCTAATGATACAATAATACCAGCTCCTCTTGTTCTTGTTCTTGCTCTCCTGAACCTGGACCGAAACAGATAGACTGATCGCGTTGTATTGATCTTGATGCCAATACCAATGTCGATTCGAGGCGCGGGGGTTTTATTCTTTGTTTGATTGTGTTGAGGTTGGTGTGAAGAATGCGATTTGATCTTGAGTGAGGCCCAAGTCTAGTCTCCATCGGCAACGGCAGACAACTCAATACGATCGTCGGACTATTGGTAGAGGAGGATTGACCTGTTTATGTCAAAGACAGACCAATAGAGGCAGGCGATTCGATGCGACGCGATGCGATGCGATGGGTAAGCGAAAGTGCCAAAGTGCCAAAGGGGCGGGGGTTGTAGGGTATGACAAGCGATACTTGTCGATGGTTGAAGGGGATAAGGGAAAAGGGGGTTAGGTGGTCTTTGGTCTAATTGTCGGATGTTACAAGATGCAAGGAGGCAAGGGGTAGTAGCGAGCTAGCTTGGATAAACAGTGACAATGACAATGACAATGACAATGACAATAGGGTTAGATGGCATGGATGATGATACTCTGAGGTATCTTGTTCGTTGTTCGTTGTTCGTTGTTCGTTGTCGTTGTCGTTGTCTATCTCTATCTCCATCTATCGTAGAGTAATCGGTTATGATGGGGGTTAAGCCTTTAAGGGTCACCACGTAGCACCTAATAATACATAGACGGACATATTCGGCGTTTCAGATATAATCATACCCAGTGGCGGCGATCTCCCCTATTCCTATTCCTATTCCTATTCCTATTCCTATTCCTATTCCTATTCCTATTCCCATTCCCCCCATGCCAGTCTGTGCGCGTCATGGTCATATCCAGCCACCAGTGCGTTCGTTCATTACGAGTACTGATACATGATACATGAATATGCATGGATGAGCACATCGCACATCGCACATATATAAGCACACGATCATGACTATATACTGTAAAGTCATGAGTAAAAGAGTAAAATAATAATAATGATAATAATAATATGGAACAGAGCAAGGAGTACCGCAAAATGTGATAGTAGCGTAGCGTAAAAAGTACGTTATGAGATCAGATATATATATACAGACCGATGGATGAATCGATAGATGTAAGGGTGGATGGATGTGCGTTGAAACTCGTAAAAGTTCATTATTGTTCTTGATATGCGGACAATGCCTATCAGACATTTCTGTACTCTATACAACACCAATGAAAATGACCGGAAATGAAGGAAAAGCCAGAATGGAATGACTGGCTGACTGGCTGACTGGCTGACTGGCTGACTGATGCTCCTTTCAAAGCTCTCTCGCTCTCATTCTCTGCCTTGCTGAGTCGTGATACGTCCTCTGGGTACTCCCCTCCCCTACCTGATCTTGGCGAACCCGTTCATACCACCTCCAGTAGTCAATCCCTTCCCTACCTCGCCTTTAGCTTTTTGAAACGCATTCCAGAATCGTAAAGTTTCATCCCCGGCACCAGTGACGATAGTCTGTCCGTCGGGAGACATGGCCAGATACAGGACTCGGAATGTATGGCCTGTGAGCGTGGCGATTTGGGTCATCGAAGGGTATTTCCAAACGTGAATTTGGTTCGATACGGGACCGCCAGAGTATCCGTGCGTTGATACGAGCTCGTTCGAGTTTCGAGACCACATGAGGTTACAGACCTGCACAAGGCGCACAAATAGTTGTCAGCGACGGCGAACACCTTCACTCGAACCACCACAGGAGCTCATGTGGATGCGTCTGAGCGTCTGATATCGAATCGTACTCACCTGAGACCCAGTATCGTACTCGCTGATTAACCCTCCAGTCAAACTATTCCAAAACCTAATCTTCTTATCCGCCGTACCACCTCCGCTAGCCAACAGACCTCTCTGGTGTGGACTCCACGCGATAGCTTTCACCGCCGCTCGATGTTCGCCGAATCTCCAAGTGGGCTTGGTATCAGTACCTCCCCATACGAAGAGCTTGTTGTCGTTACCGCCAGAAGCAAGCTGGTCCGTATCGGCATTCCACCTCAATCCACATACTTCCTGCTTGTGATGTCCGGCCAATCGACGGATATAATGCTCTGGTATTCTCGTGTCTCGGTGAAGGATAGTTCGGTCCCTTGATCCAGAGGATAAGATGGCGTTATTCCATGCTAAAGCGCCTACTCGACCGGAATGTCCAGACATGACTCGGATCTTCTTGCAATACTCGGCATCCCAGATCTCGACCATACCGCTATTTGTGCCGATAGCGAGGGTACTTCCCTGCAGAAGGACAGAAGCGAAGGGTGGGCGTAAGAAAGAGCCTTAACAGCCTGACATGCGCAAAACGACTCACTTTGTTAGTCCACTCCAGTCCGGTAATAGTATCGTTAATCTCATGCCCATCGCTGGTAGTAGTGACGAGATCACACAGCTTGGTGACCTTGCTGGTCTGGGCGCTCCACAGGTAGACACAAGTATTGAGCCCGACACCGAGTACGTTACTGGCGGACCAGGAAACGAGATTGAGGTAGAAATCGTCCTATTGAAGGAATGATGATCAGCTCGTAGCCCAGATGTAAAGCAGGAGGAAAGATACGCTGACTTACGGTAAGCTCTGGTGCGTCGAGAACCTTGAACGGCGTTTTCGAGATAGGCCTGACCCCCTTCCTTGGGCTCAGCAGTACACGTTGACTCTCCTTCCCAACAGGACTCAGACTATACGCTGGGTGAGACATATCATCCAGCCCATCCGCACCCAAGCCCGTCACTCCACTCAATCCGCCGCTCATTCTCGGTGCTACTGGGGAAGTGAAATTCAAAAGCCTCTTCTTAGTTGGTGTCGAGGGTGAGCCATAGTTACCGCCTGAATTGGAAGGCGGAGGTGAGAACGCAGATCGTCTTGAATTCGGAGGAGAGTTGCCGGGTCTAGCACTCCCACTTGTCAGGGCAACCTGAGATTGATGCGCTCTATGATGTGAAGAAGAGGGGCCCGCGCCCGGCGGTCGACCGTTGCCTGATGTAGGCGTAGAAGGAGCGTGCATAGGTAGAGGAGGAAGTGTCGAAGCGGGTGACATCTCTCGATCACCTCTTCTTCCTCTTTCTCCGCTTGCGGAAGTCATGGCTGGCGGCGGATGATGGTGTAAAGGCGTGTTTCCCGCGCTGGATACAGGGTAATTGGGCGAGGAAGTAGAAGAAATGTTGGACGTATCGAATGTCATAGGTTGTCGGATCTGTTGATGGCGAGTTCGAGGACGAGATTGGCCCGGAGATGAAGTACGAGACGGTGATTGTGACGGAGGGAAGAGTTCAGTCTTGAGTAGTTGGGTGAAAGTCGCATTGGCTTCTTCTGTTATCGTTGGGATCATGCCATGTCAGCAAGTCAGCCAAGATAAGATCGATCTGTTGATGAGTCGATCTGCACACAAACACTCACCTCTTCGAACATCGCCATCCGCACCATGTTGTCCGCTCTTTCTTCTTCCCTTGATCTTGCCGATCATCTGCCCGTTCATACCGTTCCCCTCCATGAGTTGATATGCGGCGTGCATGTCAGATCCATCTCGAGTGGGGATAAATCTGAAGAGCAACACTCGGAATCAGCGTTCTGGCAGGAGAGAATATCCTACCTCGAGTATAGAAGCGCATTACAGCTGTTATACGGACACACGCCTCGGACAGCTACTCACCTGTCACCGTATTCTCTTACGACCGCTTTGCCCTTTGCTGTCGAACTGAGCGACATTGGGCTCATTCCACTAGGACTCGAAGTGCCATTATGCATTGGACTAGTGATATCTCCAAAGACGTCCGATCCAGGCCCACTAGGTGTCGTAGGTTTTGAGCGGAGGTCGTATCGGGTCGGTTGGGAAGTAGGCGTAGGAGGAAGTGCTGACGAGCGCATTCGGCGCGAGAAATCCGTATCGTATATCGACATGGTGAGACGCAGACAGAGAACCTAGTTTTCTGTGCGCCTTGTTCGGCAGGAGGTTGCACAGAAAGAAAGGAGGAAGTGTGACGTTGATCGATGCTCGACTGGAAGGAATGATGAGAAAGGTCATACGCCAGTACCAGGAACAGGGATGAACGAAGGTCGAGGGTAGGATGGAACGGAATAAATGTATCAGTCTGAATCCAGCAGACTAATCTTTCCTTGTTTCCTTCCTTGTTCCTTGACAAAGTACGAAACTATAAAACGAGACGAAACGAAACGATGCGGTGTTATATGAGACTGTATAGGTGTTGTTTCATGTATGGATGAAGGGTTATCTATACCGAGGGAAGGGAAAGAAAAGGAAGGACGTGAATGTCTTTTGCGGTATTGCGGTATGGAAAGCTGCTTATTGTTGTTGTTTTGACACGATCTTTCCCGGCGGATCGATCAGGGAATATACGTATATACGTTCGTTGTTGGTGATTGTGGATCGAGAGCCGTGCGTGAGCCGATGACAGGTTTCGAGAGGGATATACAAAGCAATATGAAGAGATGCAGGCGATGGTGAGGGAAGCTGATGAAGAAGGAAGAGTCTGAAATGTAGGAAGGTTGATGAGGTGAGGTTGAGCGTCTGGTTGTTGGTTGTTGGTTGTTGGTTGTTTTCGATTGCGAGGTTTAGGTTAGAGGGGGTTAGTTGAGTGTGTCAACTGTCAACATACAGGGTCTTACAATCAACAAAGGGCAAGGTGCCACTTCCGATCTGACCTATGTAAAAATGTGTCCCACTTAACGTTTGAGCAACCCGGGTATAGCCATCAAATGATCCAAGGCTCGCCCTCTCACCCTCCTATTCACTGCGAGCCTGCTATCTCTCGGTCCAAATCACTGATCACTGACTTCGTCCTCCCTGTCCACCTCCAGCTTTGATTCGGTATGAGTAGAGTTCCCGATCCTTTTCTGATCTCGAGTCGAAGATGCAGATAGTCAAGGGTCTAACGCAGCTCTCCCTCTCAGTGCCCAATGAACTGCCCTTTCTATTTGCTTTTTGCTGTGGAAACCGTTATCCGACGACTATCGACTCAGACAATTCCAGATCTCGCCCACGCTTCTCTAGAGGTCTCCTCCCTGCCTTTACAGGATGATATCGATGACATTGCTGATCTCGAGACCCAAGCTCATCTAGGGCTAGTGACTGAGCCAACGGTATACTCATCATTGACCAAGCAGCTTTCGGGCTTAGGGTATACTACCGGACCTGATGATGATGATACAGCTATGAAGGTCTTAGCGTTAGGTCCTTTGGATTACACTTATCCAATCGATACATAGGTACATCTGTAGTACATGCACTGACCTCGACAACACGGTCATCATCGTTGTCACCATCACCACCACTCTTCCCCCACTTTGATGAGCCATACAGACTGTGTGTCTGGGCGAGGGTGTCTCATATACATGCACGTCAGCCCAGCCTGGAACTCCGATGAGATGGGAGGGGGAAAGGGGTCCGCCCACATACACGTACTCCGTCCTACCTCCCTTCGGTCTCCACTAAGCCGAAGAAGCTGCGTGATTGCTGGCGTGATGGGATGATGGATGATGGATGATGGATGATGGATGATGGCTGATCACGAGCCCGGTAAATCGTACTGAAACAACCGTTTTACATCCCATCACATCATGACATATTGCGATCAAGCATTCTTTGACCCCTCCCTCACGACCATCAACCTATACCATATATATTCGGTATTAGCTCAAATAATAGACGCTCGTCCGCCCAAACTCTAATGCACAGACGGGACAAACGCTGGTTGTGGATCGAATCTTTGATGTTTAGCACACCGTCAACCTGGCCGCACATATATACCGCCGCTTGTCCATCTCACCAGGTACGAGTATCTGTGACCTTTCTTTCCTCCCACCTCACACACATCGACTCTCACGGTTCAAGACATTCATTTCTCACGGACAGTCGGTCGAGATGAGCGACAAGACACATGCTGTTCAGCGGCCTGCCCAGAATCTGCCTTCCGAGCCCTCCTCAGAATCGGATATAGGCATCATCGATGTGGCGGAAGGGGAGATTACTGTGCTGGAAAAGGAGGAGGAAGAGGATCCGAGACAGAGGTGAGCCTGACATAATTTGATTTCAGCCAGTATCGACTTTTATCTCCTAGTTGACATCGAGATGCCTGCTTGAAGGAGTTTCTGGGAACCGACTTTCTCAATTGAAGACTATCATCCTAAGCCGACCCATCACGACGAACATACCAATGACCTATCACATCCCATCGCCATTGACCCTACCGCTGGAAATTCAGAAGATTCCTCTTATCCCGAAGTTCGAGCAAGCGTTCACCCGACCGACGATCCTACTCTGCCCGTAGCGACCTTTCGTGCTTACTTACTAGGGATAATAATGTGTATCCTATTGCCTGGAATCAACCAGTTCTTCATCTATCGTTATCCGAATATCATGGTACAAGGAATCATTGCCCAGCTCGTCGTGCATCCTATCGGTTTGCTCTTGGCCAGGCTACCCAGGAAGGGGAGATGGAAGTGGATTAATCCTGGCGATTGGAATGTTAAAGAACATACACTGGTATGTTTATTGCTCCTCCGAATACTCCACTCTTCTGATTCGAGCACGCTATTTCTGCATGGTCGAGGAGCACTGATACTGACTTGACCCTGCTCTGTGCTGATGAAATCAGGTATATATCATGGCGAACGTATCGGCCGGCTCGGCGTACGCGACGGATATCATAGCGACCCAGAGGCTCTTCTACAATCAGAATTGGGGATGGGCATATAATCTACTACTGTGCGTCGGTGTCCCACACTTCCCCTATCGACCGACCCATGCCCATGTTGAGTTATGCGCGCTAAGGAGCTCTCTTCTCGCTGTGCTGTAGAGTACTGAGCACTCAATTGCTTGGATTCTCCTTTGCTGGTGTGCTTCATCGCGTGCTAATCACGCCGGCTTCGATGGTCTGGCCCGCGACACTGGTCAACACCGCTCGTGAGTGTCAGCTCTGTATCTGGCCCTAATCATGAAAGCACCAATACCGTTGGAAAATACAATGTGCGTCATCCAACGCTGACTGAAACGACATTCGCCTTCTAATGGCCAGTCTTCAACACTTTACATGCGGGGCCGATAACCCACGAGAACCGATCGAGACACCGGTCGAAGCAGCTCTTCTTCTACTTGGCAGCAGGCTCGATGTTCCTATGGACTTTTTTCCCTTCGTACCTCTTCACTGCGCTCAGCAATGTGAGTAGTTCTGTGACATGACACGCTCTATACAATAGCGCATCTGATGCAACGCTGACTCGGATGGTCAGTTCGATTGGGTGACTTGGATCAAGCCTGACAACCAGATCGTAAGTTCAACACATTTCATAGCGCATTATGCATTTTCGCTAAGCTCACACGTAAATCCCGGGCCAGATCAACCTTCTATTCGGATATCAATCGGGAGCAGGCATGTCCCTGTTGACCTTTGACTGGGGCATGATAGCTGCTGTTCAGAATCCACTCGCCACCCCATGGTGGGTCACCGCCAATGTTCTGGGCGGTTTTGTATTTGTGAGTATCTTCTTGAGCTCCATGGTGCTCGACGAGGCCTCCGGACGTTTGGCTGATAGTCACAGCCGTTTTGGGACGTCTAGTTCATCTGGCTTCTTGCACCGATATTGTACTACACCAACACTTTCTACGCAAAGTACCTGCCATTTTCCAGCGCAAGAGTTTTTGATAACAGGTAAATTCGACCGCTTGTCCTCTGCGGTCGGTCAACGTGCCCGCAGCTGCTGTCATTCTTCCCCTAGCTGATCTTGATCCATGCTAAACTATGAATTGGGATCCGGTAGCGCTTCCACGTATGATATTGTAAGGATGGTCACCAATTCTTCGACTTTCGATTCGGCTGCCTATGCCGAGTATTCGCCGGTGTACATGACTGTGGTGAGTGATCTCAAGTTGAGCTCACTTAGGCTCAGTGTCGCCGATATGCTGAGTAGCTACAGTGCAGTCTTCAGCTCTGTCCTACGGTCTGAACTTTGCCGCGTGAGTGGTGACTGCTACGAAATAACCCAGGTCAATTGCACTGGTGTATCAGCTGACCTGTCAACAGTGTGACCGCCACGATCGTTCATTGCCTTCTCTTCTTCCATCATCAGTGTGAGTCTAGGTGGAACAGAGTATTCATCAGTTCATCGTGTCATCTGACAAAGCTCTTTCTTCTCCCACAGTATGGCATCATCTCCGATACTCGCCAACCAACCCCGATATCCACGCTAGATTGGCAACACGTTACCGGTCCATCCCACAATCGTGGTACATTGTCACTTTCTTAGTGAACATCGCTTTAGCGGTAACGGCGATCACTGTCTGGCCAACCGAGATGCCTGTATGGAGCTTGTGTCTCGCTATCCTGCTGGCTGGGGTGATGGTGTTGCCCATTGGTGTGATTCAGGCTGTGACCAATATGCAAGTGGGACTGAACGTGGTGGTGAGTGGGCCACGTACAATAATCTACCCTCAGTCGCAAGCTGGTCGTTGTTATCAATGTAATCTGACTACAGTATCGGCATCGATCTTGTTATACAGTCCGAGATGATCGTTGGAGCCGTCGTTCCTGGCAAACCGGTGCCCATGATGATTTTCAAGGTGGGTGGACGCGCCATCTTGCAGTCGTTCCGTTCCAGGCAGGCCGATAGCCTAAAGCTTGATCAGTAGCTGATACTGTAAGCTGTGATCATTGGTCCAGACCTATGGCTACATCACGACTACACAAGCGCTAGGTTTCATGCAAGATCTCAAAATAGCGCACTACATGCACTTACCTCCTCGACCGATATTCATCTGTCAGATTATCGCTACTATTATCGGCTCGATCGTCCAGCTCGGCGTCCAAGATTGGGTGTTCAGCAATATACCAAACATATGCTCTGTCAACGAAAAAGTATGGTGGTGTCCGCACACTAGGACTTTCTTCTCAGCCAGCGTTCTCTACGGGCTCATCGGGCCTAAGAGGCTATTCGGACCTGGAAGCTTGTACAGTCCTCTGTGCTGGTTTTTCCTGATTGGTGCCGTTGCACCTCTGATTACTTGGGCACTGAGTAGGAGGTACCCTAATAGTCTTTGGAAGTATATCTGTTGGCCTGTAATCTTTAGCTGCGTTAGCTTGTTGCCGCCCTATCTACCTATCAACTTTATCAGGTAAGTGCAATTCTAGTCGGATCACAACGCTGAACCGTTCAAAGCAAGCAATAACTGACTGAAGTACCCTCTGCATTTTTTTAGCTTCTGCATAGTCGGATGGTTCACCCAGTACTGGGTCAGGCGGACATATCTCGCATGGTGGACAAAGTAGTGAGTACAATTCCCTCCTTCGACACCGACCTTCTCAGACCATCCGGTACCTCTGCGCATTCCCTGGCGAGACCAAGTACCTAAGAGGACGAACATCTACCGACAATTGTAAGCTGAATGCTTTGATATTTCCTCAGCAACTACATCTTGTCAGCAGCTTGGACATGTGGTTACGCCCTTTGCGTGATCTTCATCTTCTTTTGCCTCCAACTACCCAAAAACGGAACGAGTGAGTAAAGCCAAAGCCAAAGCGAAAATCAAGCCACAGCCAAGTTCAACCTAAGCTATTAGCAATCATGCTCGTCTATTCACCAAATGTGAGCTCAGCTGATAAATAGGGGTCGGGACGATCATGGTCGTTCATGATCATGACAGTCGGACAAGGTATTCAGAATTGGTGGGGTAATACTGTATATACAAAGACACTAAACGGTCAAGGCGGCGTGGCTGCTGCCGCTTTGCATTTGCAAGATGTGGAGGAGATTTTTGGGCTGAGAAGAGGAAGCTGGTAGAGCGTTATACTTACGCCAGATCTCATGAGGGCCATCGCTCCGAAGCTATGTATCTACATTGTATGATAGATAGTATTTATCTTCGACGTGACTGGTATGAGTCTTCCTCTTACTCGTATCTGCTCAGTCACGACTGTATTGGAACCAAACATAGAGAGCAAGTAAGCAGGGTGCAGCGGAGAATGCCGCCTGTGGAAAATGGGAAAAATCAGTCCGAATGAGGTAATTTTGTTGTATACAACGCGTAGCCAGTATAGGTTGAGTTTAAAGGGCCTCGAATTCTCGAATTCGAATGCGCGTTCAAGCCACCATGCAACGCATATGGTGCCAGCTTATGAGCTTATGAGCTTCTGAGCTTACGAGCTGACTGATTGACAGCGCAGATACTATTAGTTGTACTGGTTGACCCCATCTCATACTGTGCTCAACTGCAAGGTCATCGCTCTCTTCTTTACTCTGAGACTCAACAAGGTAAGACCGAGAGTAGAGTATCTCTGAAAGAAACGACAGGTCAAGCGACATACTTGGCAAAAACAGCAACAACAAGCATCTCATCGCATCGCATCCCATCGCACGGTTCATCATCTCACGCTGGAGGACAGGATCAATAATATTCGACATTACATCCAATCAAAAAGTTCTGAAACGCACCTTCCTCGATCTCACTGTGCGTGTGCGTGTGCGTGTGCGTGTGCGCCCTCACCCTGTTTATCGGCGTCATCGTCGTCGTCGGCGACAAGGCAAATCAACAATTGAATAAACATCCATCTATTGTTCAAATACAATACATAGAAGACGACTTGATTGTTTTGGCTGACCTGACTGATATCGACTATTAGCACTATACCGAATTCACACTCTGAAGACACCTCTTCTCTCTGCCTGTGCGCTAATGGGCAGGGTAGAGCACTAGATACGCCTGTTTAGAATAGAGGGCCAAATCGAATTTTCCGAGAGTAGAGAGCCCAGCCGGATTCAGATCCATGTCAACGACAATGTCATCCCCTCCTCTCCCTTCACCACCACCACCATCCACAACAGTGAAACACTTCCTCCCGCCTTCAAATCCTGCTTCAGCATCAGCTTCGCCGAATCCTCTACATCACGCGCAATTCAACCATGTTCTCGTGCCAGAATCGCCGTTGATAGATCTCACGCTCTCGTCGCCTGATCATAGAGGATTACAAGCTGAGACTAGCAGTCTGCATTCCACCGGCGGAGGAGAAAGACGAGGGAGTGGATATGGTGTCACTTCGAGTTCTAGAGGAGGAGGATTGCGTCGGTGGGTTGAAACTTTGCTTTTCTCTTACGTTCCTTCGTGCCCTCTTCAAAGATCTCGCACACAACATCTCGCATTTGGTTCAACTTGTTATAGAGAGGACGAGCTTACTGATAAGGGCGAATGGCTGGATAGCGTAAATTCGTACAAACGTCAACCTGAACCTCGTTTCCTCAACGACCCTTCACCGTCAAATATCCTTCCTCTACTCGAAGCTGAACTAGGCTTAGTAGAAGATCCTTCCTCGTCATCTTCCAGAACCAACGAAGCGCCAGCTAAGGGCACAACATGCGATGGCGAAGCTGAAGCTGAAGGTGCGCAAGAACGGGATAGGGAATTGAGAGCTGGATTGATACTTCGTCGAGCTATCAAATGGGCCGTTGAACGATGTGATGGCGAGTTGATTGGTTGGCTTGTCGGGCTTGAAGGTCAGGCGGTAAGTGTAGCTCTCCGCTTCATCCCTTGCGATCATGCCGGCTGTGGCCAGCAATATCGCAAATGCCAATTCATACATCGAGTGGGAATGCAGGCTCACTTCCATACTCGTTGCAACAAACCAAACAGGCCGATATCCTAGACGGCCAAGTGGCAGCGTTGGAAGATGAAGAAGGCTGGGGTTTGATAGGAATGGCTATTTCCTGTTCTTGTGGAAGACAAGACAAGGAGGAAGGCGTACGAGCTATCATTGGTCGATGGGGGCTACAGGTCGGTCCACGAGGAGGTCGAGACAGGAGTAAGTGCAACAACCACTTGGATAGTCCATCAATCGATACTGAAAGCGTATTGACCGCGGGCTCACTCGCAGCCGGCTGGACTCCTCTTCATCTCGCTGCATTGATCTCGACTCCTCCTCTTATTTCTTTCCTCCTCGCTCGAGGCGCATCACCTCACGCTCTGACCAATCGGGGTCTGACACCTTTGGACCTAGTGGTGGGCATGCCAGACCGCGAAGACGTCGCTCTCTTCCTCGAACACGCTACATGCCACGGTGGACCCTCATCCCCTCCTCAAACAGCGACAGAGGTCATCCCGCACTTCCCTCCAGCGCGTCAAGCTATGCTCGAACGAAGAAGAAGACACGCCCAGATCAAGATGCAAGCTATAGAAAAGGAAGAGAAGAAGTGTCAGATGCAGCTTGAACGCGAGAGGTGGATAAGAGATAGAGCGAGAATCATGGACGTCGATCCGGATCTCTTGATTGCTCCCAGCCAGAGAAAGAGGGAGAGTAGAGACTCGAGAGATAGTGGGTTAGGCTGGATCGGCTATGAGCTCGATCTTGAAGCGGAAAGAGGGAATGATACGGAGAGCGAATTTGGGGATGACGATGATTACGAGGTGAGCAATAAATCTCTGTTCCGTTGCGCCCTGCTCTTTTCGATCCCAACGAGCGTGATGAAAATCCGACGTGAGACGTCAATCTCGCTAACGCTTCAGTGTCACAGATCGGGCCACTGGATGTCAACTCGAACATGCTCGTATTCTCCCTGTCTCATCTGCCTGTCATCTACGATATCCTAATCACCAACTACGTCCCAGTCTGTCAACCCATATCGAAGCGTGCACTCCCAGCCAATGCCCTCTTCTTGCACGCTCGATTCGCGCAGTATCGGTGCGACGAAACTTGGTTGGAGGAGTTGATAGAAGGGATTGTGGAAAGCATCGAGGCGGGTGTATATGTGAGCTTGCTTGTCGTCGACGTCATGCTCACAGGCGCAGAATCTTCGGAAGCTGACGTTACTTCGATTCGGATTGGGCGACCCTTAAAGGAAAACACCGAGAACTTGGCTTATCTCGCTTTCTGGTCCTACAATTCGACTCTCTTGCTGCACCTGTTACGATCGGACCCAGCTGTCAATGCTGCTTGCGAAGAGATGAGTCTGCTTGGTATGATGGAGGAACTGATCAATGCTATACACGGTAAGTACAATCATCGTGCCATGTACGAGCGGGAGTATCACGCTGAAAACACCGCTCATGCTCATTGCGACTCCAAACTCAGTGTTCGTAATCCGAGTCGCTGAGCGACGCATCGATACCGTTCTGGATGCTGCTGTTCTCGACTATGAGACGCTGGACGACTTCAATGATGTCCGATACGAGGGTGAATGGTCGCTTTTCCGCTCGTTTGCGCCGAAAAAGAAACGAGAAACACCCCGAGCAGCATCCATCTTCAACCCTAGCCCTGGTCCTGCAAGCGCTTTCACCGATACGTCAGCCTCGCCCTCCCCTGTTGGCGGGTCGCCCTTCCGAACACCAGCAAGACACCAGTCCATGAGTGATCTTCGACTTGGCGCTACGCCCAGGTCTATCTCACATGAATCGAATATTAGTGCTACGAGCGCTCAATCGACTACGCCAGCTGTTGAGCTCGAGATGTCACCAGCTCGAATCACCGATATCCTATCTGGAGTGCTGCTCATCTTGCAATTGTATGAAGTGAACCCCGCCATCGTCGTCCAAGCATTCTCGCAGACTTTCTTCTGGATCTCGTGCGAATTATTCAACAGGATCTTATCGCAGAAGAAATACCTTTGTAGGACCAAGGCTCTTCAAATCAAGATGAACAACACTGTTCTCGACGACTGGGTACGAGCCAACGGTCTCCCAGCTCAGACAGCTACGAAACACCTCGAACCCGTCAGTCAACTCTTACAGTGGCTTCAGTGTTTATCCCAGATCAAGGAATTCGACATGTTGATCGGGACAATGCAGAATATGAAGGCTATCAACCCTCTTCAGATGAGACGAGCGGTCAGGGATTACAGGTACGAAGTGAACGAGGGTAAGATGAATGAAGAATGCGGACAATATCTGGCCCAACTTCAGAAGGATTGGGAAAGGAGGAGAATCCAAGTTCGCATGCAAGAAGCGGAAAGGAGGTCATCCTTAAGCGATCACAGTCATTGCCACGGGCATGATCAGGCGATGGGCCATGCGGTCGGTGCATCTGATGCGACCGTCATGGTGATAGACGAGTCTTCGCCTATTGATGCTTTGTTCGACGGTACGACCTCCTTGGCCGACTTCACGCCTCAATCCGCCCCGGAATGTCTGGGCGAGCTACTGGACAGTCGATATATGCTCCCTTTCCTCCTTCCAGAAGATAACGCATACTTGATCGCCACTCCACCATCCGACGCGGCGTATCGAAATCTCTTACCGGCCAGTCCATTCATCTCGGACGGCTCTAGGACATCAAGGCCTCCATCAAGATCGAGTTTCTCCTCTTCCCGACCGATGGGATGGGCCCTACCTAAACAGCGGAAACTCCGTGAGCTGCCTTTAGACTTCTTCGCTTGGCTGAAAGAGCAAGAAACAGAGCATCGGCTGCAAAGGGATGCGGTAGCTTTCAAGCAGAAACGAATGATAGGTTCTATTCCCACAACAAATGTCGTTGATGGTGATCCATTGTTGATGGGCTTGGGCCCAAGGAAAGAACGAGAAGCTCGAGCGGAGAAAGAGGCCACTCCTACTCCGACTAGACCAGTCGTCGATACGACCAAAGCCAACAATTCGCCTGTTGGTTTGTTACCTTCTTTGACGGAGGCAGAGGATATCACGCCGACTTTTGGACTACCGGGCACGAAATCAAAATCGACACCGTTCGCCATGCACGTGAATGGCGGTGGCATCGGCGGTGGTACTGGTATGCCCAGCTCAAGCGCGGGACTACGAAGTTCGAAATCGATTCAGGAACTAAGGGAATCATCCAAGATCATCACCTCTCCAGACTTGTCATCCTCTTCTTCATCATCCCCAGCAGTCCAGCACCAGCACCAGCTCCCGCATACCCCGAACCACGGCCACGGACACGGACATGGTCGATCAGAATCGTATGAGCTGAAGATGAGGATGCAGCGCAACTCGAGTGGCGGAGGCGGATCATACATGAGCCCCCAGCCCCTCTTATCGCCTACGCTCAGTACGACGTCGAATGATTCAGGAGGGAGCGGGAAGAAGAATAAATGGTGGAGGCTTAACAAGAAGAATTCCAGTAATAATATTACCACGCTTTTCAGGGATAGAGACGATGAGAGGAGGAAGATTAGAGAGGGGAGCGAAGATACCATTGGGCCGGGTTGGTATGAGGGTAAAGGAGGGCGAGAACCGATGAGAACGCCAGAGGCGGCGGTGGTAACTCCCACGGGGGAGAAGAAGAAGTTTTGGAGTTAGCCAATTGGCACTGAACCAATAAGCTCGGGGATGGAGTGGCGTCGCGTCGCTTCGCCAAGAATCGCTATACCGGTCCCAATACACGAACACACGAATACACGAGCACACACGTCGGCGCACCATCTCATCCTTGGGCATTGAGCGTTGATGTGTAAGGCGTCTCGTCTCCTCTGATTCGGCAATTCCATTGCATTGTACTGCATTTGTCTTTGATTCCTCTCCTTGCATGTTGGTTGATGACAATTCATGGCATCCCATTCCGATTCCCATTCCGGACCTTCATTCCGGTTCTCCCTGTAGATCGATGGACAATTTTCATTGGGTCCAACATAGCATTATCATGATTCTGCATCTTTGCATCTGCATCCATGAGTCTGTATGTGACTCGCTTCTGTTACCATATATGCACGGCATCGCATGTCCTTGTCCTGGATTGGCTTGTGGATCATATCTATGCAATGCGTGCGATTTTTGTTAGTATGGCGAGTGGTGCAGTGAGGAACAGAAGAAGAACAGAAAGAAATACCCTGATCAGGAGTGAAGAGTAGATTGTGTATTATGTTGTAACTTGTTAGTAGGTCATGTTTATGCGCGCGATTACCCTCTTTTCCTTCTCCACTTCTGCACTCAAAGCTACCTTTGTTCTTTCGCTACTATCCACGCTCAACCTCGATATCGATATCAATATCTGCGTCTAGTCTGTCGTACGGACCGACATTGAACGATTGCACGATCGCGAGTGCGAGTGTGATTATCACGATCCGAATCGATCCACGAGCCTTTGCCTTTGTCTTTGGTCTGTCCATGTCCAATAATTTAGGGTTTTTCTCTCTCTCAAGCGCGGTATCCTTTTGCTTTTATTACGAGTACAAGTCTATCGTCAATATCAGTTTCATTGCACTGCTTGTCATTTCAAAAATACCCAATACCTGTCTTTACATTCCCGCACTATCTAGATCCCCGTTATCGAGCATCACAATACCCCATCGGTGTACCGCCTTGAAGCGACAAGATACATTAATTCGTTCGCGCTCTCCCTCACTCAGGCTAAGTCAACAATCATAACCCGATCTCGCCAAGCAACAGCGACAGTCGCCTCTAACGCAGAATTGAAACCTAGAAGATGAGCGAAAGCGAGGGAAAAGAGCAAGTCGCCGGACTGAAGATGGAGGAGGAGCATGTTAAAGAGGAGCAGTCCTTTGCCGCCCCGGATCTCAATTCGCTCTTCTCACCTACGTCTCCCAAGCGCGAGCCTGTCGATATCAAAGATGAGAACGAAGACGAAGACGTGAAAGACGAGCAGTTACCCATCGCGTCGTCGTCGTCAAATTCCGCTTCAGCATCTGTAATAGGGGAAGAAGATCTCAACACGCGTACCCATACCCATACCCATACCGTCACTCGCGATTCCACGCCATCATCCTCTGCTACGCCTACGACGGCGTCGACAGCGGGTAAAAGGGGTCGAAAGTCAACAAAGCCTACGCCGACACCTAGCGGACCGCAATTGATTGATGATTTGCCCGAAGCGTGGGATGAGGCTCATGAGACGTTTGAAGCGCTGGAGAAATGTCATTATGAGGTGAAGAGCCTCGGTTTGAGTAAAGAGCAGGATGAGATGATGGTTTGTGATTGTGTTTGGGATCGAAGTGAGTCATCATCCTATGCCATGCTCTCCTCGATTATCTGTCTGGACATCCACACTCTGCAAACAAAGGAAGAGGTTGTAGGTGGCAATGATTTCGGGCACGCTGGCTGACGAGGCTTTTGCGTTTAGACGATCCCGACGCAGATCCCTGTGGACCAGAATCAGACTGTATCAATCGCGCGTTGTTCATAGAATGTCTAGCAGGGGAATGTAGAGCAGGAAAACATTGTCGAAATCAACAGTAAGCCCACGATTATCATTATTATTTTTCACTATGATCCTACCACCACCATATGTGTGAACGATCTCTTTGCCCCGACTTTATATGGAATGAATCTCTGTCAGTCTCGAACATCGGGTACTGCGTCTGGCCAGATGTGTCATCGTGTCACGACTCCTTCTCCGATCCTGGACCTGTGGATATGCAGATGCTTATGGTTGGCTTCTTTCTCGTCCCTGCAGATTCTCAAAACGGCAGTACGCAAACATCCAGGTCGTCTTGACGGAGAAAAAAGGTTTTGGGCTGAGAGCAGGATCGTATATACCGGCGTAAGTAATCTCGTCCAACGCGCCCCGCACACCATCCTATCCTTCAATCCGCTTCGACCTTGTAGCCTGCGCCCCGCTGCAGTTGCGCCGAAGCTTCATGCTCGATCCATGATGGAGGGTACATACTGACCCCCTTTTTTCGATGTGCAGGAACACCCTGATATACGAATACATTGGAGAAGTGGTGGCTGAGCGCACGTTTAGGAAGAGGATGCAGCAGTATGCGGATGAGGGGATCAAGCATTTCTATTTTATGATGCTACAAAAGGAAGAGGTGAGTAGCAGCCTGGACGTCCGGTAGCCTTCATGTGCTTCGATCAGACCAACCACTTAGAAGGATCTGTTGTGCTGACTTCTCCGTGCTCTGCAGTATATCGACGCGACGAAAAAGGGCGGTATAGGTCGATTCGCAAATCACTCGTGTAATCCGAATTCCGAAGTCCAAAAATGGGTAGTAGGGCGAAGACTGCGGATGGGAATCTTCACCAAGCGAGATGTTGTGAAGGGCGAGGAGATCACGTTCAATTACAATGTCGATCGATACGGGTGAGCTCATCATTGCCTGCAGTTTCTGTCCAGAACGATTTCAACTGACCTGCCTGAATCCTCCCTTTTTGCGCTTGCGCTTGAGCCAGTCATGATGCCCAGACCTGCTATTGTGGAGAACCGAATTGTGTGGGGACTATCGGTGGCAAGACGCAGACTGACGTTGGAACGATGAACGATTTGTTCTTGGACGGTATGTCGAAAAAATGCGATATCTCGTGAATTGATGCTGACAAATCCGCATATCTTACAGCTTTGGGTATTTCTGACGAGGTAGAAGCGCAAGGAATGAAAGGCAGCAAGAAAAAGAAATCACGTCAACTCGACGAAGACTTTGTGGTCAGTACATCGCCATTCCCGTATCCATATCTGGTGTATTGAGCTAAACATCGCCCCGTTGCTCGCTCTTAGCCTGTACTGCGTCCGATTGTCGAGGTAGAGGTGCAAAAGGTCTCCGCTGCTATTCGTCAATCGATGGAGAACAAGACCATGATGTCGAGGCTGCTTCAACGTATCAAGGTGCGCTCTTCATTGAGGCTGGAACTGCGAATTCTGAGTGTGACAAGCTGACTTCTGGAAAAAAATGTAGATGACGGAGGAGCCCATGATCCAACGACAACTGCTACGGATGCACGGTTTCAGTCTAATGAGCATGATCTTGACCGAGTTGGCGGATGACAGGGAAATCGTCCTCTTGGTGAGTCTGGATCTGGTCGTGCGGGTATATGAGCGCATGAGTGCCAGGTACTGACTACGGTCCCCCAACAGGCTTTAGAGAGCATGAGCAAGTGGAAGCTGCAGATTCGAAATAAGATTGAGGACTCGAAAGTGGAACAGCCCGTTAAAGAGCTACAGAATAGTCCAGATGCGGAAATCAGCAGCCTTGCCAAACAGGTAGGTCAGAATCAGGCTCTTGCTCTAGCGCATGCTTCCGTTGTCTGACAATTGAGTCATTTTCTAGCTCTTGGAATACTGGTCTACGCTGGAACTGTCCTACAAGATCCCTCGAGTTTCGAAGATTGCCTCGGTAAGCTGAATTGAGCTCGCTCGCTCGCTCATTATTATACAGCTGCTAACTTCGGTCGTCTCGCTTTGAAGCTCGATGCTGAAGATGAAGCAGACACGACTACCATTGCCGAAGCAGATACTGTATCAACGCCCTCAGCTGCCGCCCGAAGGCAGGATACCTGGGAGAATAATGCCCAGATTCAATTCGACGTAGCTCCGGTACGGCCTAGAATACCCATCCCGTCCTTCTCCCGACCTCGACCTCCTCCGCCGCCTCCACCCGCTCAGCGTCCGACAATGTCAGCAGCAGCCTCTTCTGATCGTCTAAAGCTCGACGCTATTATCGCCATGGCACAACAGCCATTGCCTTCTCCTTTGCTGCCTGGTCCTTCTCAATCTCCAGCTGCCGAATCCAGTCGTTCAGGAAGCCGATACGACGAAGAAGAAGATCGTCGGAAGCGACAAAAGAGGTCACATGGATATGGGTTATCAGAGGCGACGGATGAGGCGAAGAAGGAGAAGAGATTGACAAAGTTGGTCGGTGAAGTTGTGGTGCGCAGTATGTCCAAGTACAAGGAACAGATGGAACACGACACTTTCAAGCGATATGCCAAAGAGGTGAGTAATGCGTTATGCGTATCGTATTCAAACCTTGTGACAAGGCATTTTTGGCTGATCCCGTCTGCACAGTGTACCGCCATTCTCGTCGAGAAAGAGAAGAAAGGGCACACGTACGCCACAAGTCGAGTGGTAACGCTACCAGAAGAGAAAAAGGCGAAAATGAAAGCTTTCACGAAAGATTTCGCCCACAAAGTGCTCAAGAGGCTAAAGGAGAAGGGCAAATTGATCCGGACTGGCCAAGGACGCGACTCGAACAGTCAAAGTGCAAGATCCCATTCCAATTCCAAATCTGCGTCAACTCCGTCTCGCTTAGGTCAAGGTCAAGAGGGGTCGCAAGGACTAGCCACGCCTACTCCTAGTGGAACTGTCATCGAAAAGCCGCGCGAAAGGGACGATAAAGATGGAGATCTAGTCGACGACATTTTTGGCAAGGACGACGAGGACGATATGGACATGGATATGGATATGGAGATCGATGACGGCGACGGCGTGAGTCAGAGCTCAATCAGCGCGAAATCTCTTTCCGCTCAAGCTCAACGCAATGGTATCAACCACAACCATAATGATATCAGTCCTGGTGACAGCGGGAGGGGCGGCGCCGGATCTTCGCCCTTATCTGTGCCGGTAGGAGGCATCAAAAGTGCTCCGGTGACGGTGAAGAAGATGAACGGTGGATACACAGTTGAAAGACTAGATCTCTCGCTTTTGGGGAAAGTGAACGGCGGTGGCGGCGGGAAACAACAACCCTCTGCCAATGGGGAACAGGACACTGGGAACGTTGCTCCGGGGGGCGTACCGTCTGATGGTCTTGATACGCCGAGGACTAGGACGAGTACATATAGCGATAGCAACCTTTCTCCGGAGCAATGACGGATTGGGCTAGGTGGAGAGCGTCCGCAACTGAATGTATCATCGGTGTGTAGCTAGCTAGATAGCAATTGATTTGGAGCTGGCTACGTCCTGTAGCGTGTATCGCCGTGAGATGCAATACAGTGCAAAACGATGACACGGTGCGACCGAGATATGAAGGAAGATTTGTGCGGCGTTCACAACTCACAGCCCACGAATGCAGGCTGCTTTTCTCGGCGTCACCACCTGATCGTGGTAGCCGGCCGAAGGCGTGACAGACGGACTAGACGGAGTTCAGGTACCCGCAGAGTTCAGGGCATTTATCGCACGGCTCTGCTGGACACAAGATTGCTGTTGACAAGGGGATGTAAGCTTAATCCCTATTGATTGACCGCCGACCTCAACGCAGGAAGGTGAATACCCACCTCGCGTGTAGCGATGCCTTCGGGTTCATTGGAGATGGCCTGCGATTGTGTCTTTGCATGTGGACACCCTGCCTATATATGTCATCCAGAACCAGACGAACAAGCGTTCAATATAAACAGCCACCCAGCATCCATCAGTCATCGCGCTTGCGTTCATAGTCCGCCCCATCTCTTCGCTTAAATCCTATCACACGCCCATCATGCAGAGCGACGACTTTCTCAGAAACGCAATGAAGCCGTTCCCCCACTGGGAAAATGTAGACAATTACCGTCCGCCTTCATCGAGTCGAGGTCCGACCGCAGCCGATTATACAGTCTTAGCAGTGCACGGAGGCAAACTTCGACTACGATTGTCCCACCCATTCCAAGACGAATTGCGCAATCTTCTCCGGAATCGGCTCTTGGTCACGCCCGTCGGAGAATCGGTGTCAGCACCAGCTCAAGGTTGGGCCTATACTTCCGGCGCATCGACAGCAGCATTTGAAAAAAGCTTGGAATCTCTCATGATTGCTATCCATTGTCCCCTCGTACGCCTATTCATGACTGAAACGCAAAGGCTGTCTAGCACAAGATTCAAATTGGTATATCTTCGACAGTACGATGTCGATTTCGAGAAAGGAAGATTCTATCAACCCGGAGGATGCAATAGGTTAAGCAGCTCAGAATGTCAGAGCTGGTCAGACGCTGCGCATCGGCTGGCGAGGCTGCCCGCCCTTGGGCCCAATGACGACGGACATGCCTTTGTGGCCAATCGAAATCAATTCCCACCCGTCCCTCTACCGCATACCGCAAGGTTACCATGCCGACTGTCTGATCGAGCCGGATTGGCAGATATCGTCTACTCGCTGCCTATCGATAATCGCCCAGCCAGATTACTATTTGTCGTCGAGGTGAAACTACATACTGTCCTAGACTCAGAGGAATTTCATAGGTTGCAAGACAGCCTTTTACGGAACGATGACGAAGCATGGTTGTCTCTTGCGGTGGGCCGTGGGGGTGATATTGGGATATATACGGAGCTGTATTATAAGTGGAAAAGTGTCATCGCGCAAGTGAGTACCGTTGGATGGGACATATAGCTTTCCAGTGTCAGCTGTTGTGAAGTACTTATTGGAGACGATTCACCGGTTTGAGACTGATCTGTTTGTTATCTGTACTGTACATATAGGTCTTCACCGAATTGTGCGCCAGCAAGACACGCGTGGCTCTCATAACCAACGGGAAGATGTCCGTCGTGGTGGAGTATGTCAACGGTGGATTGAGAATGTCTTCGACAATCGACCACAATATCAGTGAAGACGAGGGCGGATTGTCGTTCCTTCAACTTCTGGTGGCTTTGACTCTGTATGTTAGTCGATCATGGTACAATCGGGATCTGTACCCAAAACCGACGACTCCCTGAGCTCATTCTGAGGTGAGTTGATTTCTCGTCCCTCTTCTTGAGAAGAGGAAGCTGACAGGTTGTACATGCGGCTTCCTAAGACCACTCTCAACAGCGTGGTTCTCCTTGGCTTGCTTCCTGTGCGCAAAGGCTCATTGTGATACCCAGCCTCGGGGCGAAGGCGCCACCGTTCCCTTCATCCGGCTACTGCACTTATCTACCGCCATCACCGCGAATATGACAGGAGTGAAACTGGCGATGTGTGCTGTAGGAAGTGGACAGCAAGGTTCCTTGTGCTGCATGTGCTATCGTACCTTCCCTAGATATGTGAACCGTTCTTTCAACAGCAACAGGAACAGAGTCTGTAGATCCATATATTATACGCCTTACACTAAGTAGGTCATGCCTGTTATGAAGCTCTGAAATCGTTCGAGACGATCAACCACCTGATAAAGTCTCTTTCCTCAATTATTGCCAGTTCTTCCATCTTTCCAAGCCAGTAGCAGTCTCCTGGCCGGTCGCGAGAGCTTGCACTACCTGCTCAGCGGAGTATACACAGTCGTTTACTCCGACTCCTCCGTACCCGTTCCCTACTAAACTCAGTCTACCCCTCCAGTCGTCGGATCCTGCGTCGTTGTTGCTGAGACTCCCTGATGACGATGAAGCGACAGGTGTGAGAGCGCCATGCAACTCCCTCAGTCTGTCGCCGTGCCCAGGTAGATAAGTCGGAATACAGTCCGAGTGTATTCTCCCTACCTTGAGGATCGGCTCGACGTTTCTCAAGTGCGGGAAGATCTCGTTGAGATGCGTGATGGCGTTATGTGCCAACTCTTCGTTATCGGTAGGCCGGCTCAATATTGGCTGATACGTGGACCAATAAGGACCACCCATCATCACCGTCAATTTCGTTACCATCCCCTCCACATCGTTAGGAGACGTAGAGAAAGGTACGGCTGTCGAATCGAATATTACCCCTAGGATTCCGTGGGGGTTGAGTGATGTGGTAGAGGGACGGGGGATGAGGTAGCCGAAACCCGCTGGGTGGATCTTATGGGGTGGTATGGGGTAAATGATGTTGCACACACCGACGGATGTGTATGGGTTTGCATTGAGGTAGGTAGTCACTGTTGATGGGAGCGGGTTTTGCGAAGCTGTGTTTGGAGAGGCTAACAGGTTTGATAGTACTGGAGGGGGTAGAGCCGATATTATATGATCGCATTCGATGGTCTCTGAGCTTGAAGTTCGTATTCTCACCACTCTGTCGCCTCGTATGACGGAATCTGACGTGGCCGAGGAGGGAACAACCTCCAACGAAGTAGCTGATTTATCAAGCCGAACATCCACCTTCTTATCCCTTACATGGTCCAATAACCTTTTCGTCAAGGATCCCAGCCCGCCTCTTAATCCATATAAACTCCACTTCTTTCTCTTCTCACCCAGCTCACCAAGCTCATCCCACTCGTTCTTCTCTACCGCTTTCTCTTCGGCAGATTTGATACCCCGCAACATCCCAATGACTACAGATCCGTATTTGACCTCTGCATCCCAAAGTATAGGAAACGCGGCTCTGACCGACAGCTCCGAGGAAGAGGTCGCGTAGATACCGTGTACCATGGCCGAAGCGAGATTTGTAGCTATTTTATCGCCGAATCGACGTCTGAAGAAAGAATCGACAGACTCGTCATGCCCTTGCGAAGAATCCAATCGAGGTTTGAATGGCTCTGATAAGGCGGATGGTACCAAGCCTTTTAGTAGGGATGGCTGGGGACCTAGGAGAGATAAGGGCGATGAAGGAAGGGCAGTAAGTTTGTTACTGGAAGTATCTAGTAAGAATCGGTTCTTCGCTGAGGGGTGATCATGGGTTACGGGTATTATAGAATCGAGCATGTCTAAATCCCGTAGCTGAGTAGAGAAGTATATAAGACCCATCAACGTTGATCAGCTTTTCTTCTGTATTCGCTATCTTCGCCAGACTCTGACCGCTGCACGTTTGAGACTCGAGAGGACCGATTCAATTTCATGACATATATCTGCGGTGCGGAGGAGAGAAGCGGGCTGTTGAGAACTTGTCTCCATTGAAGGAGTACACATCATCACTCACCAGCCTCAACATCCCGGGCGCACCTTTGCTACCCTTTGGCCGTATGCTCCTGGGCCCACTTTCCGTAGTCACCTTCCCTTCCCTCATCACACCCTCAGCATCTTTGAATCCGATCTCTCGGTTCTTCGAGTCGATCCATCCCCCTACTCTTGAGGAAGAATCCAGTAATGTGACTTTCGAAGTTGGTAAAAGCTTTGTTAGATGATACGCTGTTGCGAGGCCGGATAGGCCGCCTCCTAGTACTGCGATACGTCGTGGGGGCATTGCGTCCGAAGTCCAGGCATGCGTTGTGAGTCAAGCCTGCCTTGAGATTCCTGTGGATCAACTGGTGTAATGACAAGTGTGGACGGACGATTTCAGACAGCCAGATGCAGTTTGTGCACCTTTCGAACGAATCGAGCGGACTTTTGAAGTGGAGGGAAGATTGTCGCGCGATGCATATGCAGTGGTGTACCGTCCACCCGGAATCAGCCGAGATCGGGAATACAGTAGCTACGCGGTCAAGGGATTCTTTGTCGTCATGTCTCCCTTCACCAGGCGCAGTACACAGACATACATCGAATGCACCACCTATCTGAGAAAGTGCGCTCTCAAGCATCAGTGATCCAATCCACATGCTGAAGCGAGAGGAAGAAGGCACAAATGGAAGGTGCGCGACAGCCGGAGATGAACAAAAACGCAAAAACAACTGCACTAACGGCGATTCGAACGCCGGTCGACTCCTAATCGTTCTTCCTGCATCCTCGAGAGGATGGTGATTGGAAGGGAGCCATCCTAACCACTAGACGATTAGTGCTGCTCACGTGATGCGATAGAAACCGGCTCTGGCAAAGATTATATATATCACTCAGACAAATAAGCATATAGCAGCGGCCATACAATGCACATTTTCAACTCTTCATCCGCGTCAATCTCTCATATGCAAAGGTGCCGTGAGGTACGCTTCTAGTTTATGATCTTCTGCTGTACTCTCACGCTTGTTGCTCCTAGCTATCTCTTAATGATGCTGAGAGGTGCGGCTATGTAGCCTTATCGCTTTGCCCCCAATCCCAATCATAATGGAGTCATGTGGAACACAAGCGCATGTGCAGGACGGATTTGGCCGATGACTGATACAGTTGTGCAAAACCACCGATGACCGATGACGTTAACTTGCCAAACAAAGTCAGATTAATCGCTGGAATTTCGCCTAGAGGCCTAGAGCGGTCAATCAGCACAGCGCTTACAGGTTACTAGGTTGAAGGTTGCATGCTTCAATGCGATAACCTCGATTCTCCGATTCCTTGTCATCGTTCCCATGATCCAATCGTCTCTGATTCATAATCATTGTCTTCAATATATAGATAGATACATCGAGTTGCTCGACATGCTTTGTCTCGTGCGTGCATCGTAACGAGTGTTCACATCGAGGCGGTCGGCCGATCGCGCACAATCACGAAATCGGATTATTCCATCGCAAACCTATCAGATCAAGTTTGATGGTATTTGGCGAGATTCGCGAAGAACCTATACATATCGCTCGAAGATCAACAATCGGCCTGTACATATCATTTGTCTGCAGAGGGATTCATTGCCATACGGTCCATATCTCAGCGAGTGGATCTGATATCAATCAGGACGATCGCCCACGACGTACGCTCGATCGTAGATAGAGAGGATCGCTCTTCTCGCAGGCCCATTCATCAGGATGTCATCTGACAAGTCCAATAAACCTTCGCGCCCGCCCCTTAATGCTCACGCTTCTCTCACCTCTCACCTCCACTCTCGAAACGGCTCCAGGCCATCGACGCCATCGGCTCATGGCCAGCAACATGAGTATGTACCGACCTTTGACGATGTCGGTATCACATCGACAGCCCTTGCAGAAAGGGCATTGTTCGACGAAAGCAACTCGGGCGCGAACACTCCCTTGCACGCACCGGAGTCGCACTATGGCTCGACGAGCTTAAACACGCCTTACTTGGACAACACAGCTGAAGACGCAGAAGACGATGAAGCTGAGGAAGGCTACGGCGAGAACGTCGAAGATAGGGAGGGATCTATCGCTAGAAGACCGAAATGGAGAAGACCAAGTCCAGGATGGGTATACCCCTTCATCATCGGTATTCCATTGTGTCTGGGTATGGCAGCGGCACCAAAGCAGGAGCTGTACATCAATCTCGCTTGCCTCGCCCATCCGCCCAGCAGCACAAGCCAGAGCCAGAGCCAAGACATGGGTGCGCTACGCTCGAAGTCGAAAACAGAAACATTACCGTTAGATTGGAATGCCAATATGCCTATTTTGAGCCCACCTGGAATCGGCGTGGACAGTGCGATCGGTACCAGTCCAGTCTTGGACAATGTCACTATCTTGCCTCCTGTTCTTACACCCGCAGATCGGTGGTTCCTTCGACTCCAGCATGATATGTACGAGTACGAGCGTCAACATCGCAAATCATCGGCTGGTCGTATGGGTGGGAACTCCACTGTCATTCCGCCCAAGGCCAACCCAACGTCACCTTTGCCTAGGCCAGACCGACCCTTACCCGGAGACGAAAGCGAGGACGACACCAACAAAGACGATGACGACGAAGGTTCTTCTGGGTCGGAGGAAGGGTCTGGGGACCAACAGAAAGGCAGACGGCCTTACAAGGAGATTGACCCTCGACTCTGCAAGAAAGACGTCAAGGTGCAAGCTGCCGCAGCAAAGCTTACCATGAGTGCGTGTTCTTCATTGTCCAGCCATGCAGTGTACTCAGATCAGAGCTGACCATATGTGACATCGATTTGCGTTGTCGATTTGCACTATAGTCATGACCACTACTATGGGTGTCTTGGCTGCTCTCACAACTGGATTCTGGGGTCAAACTTCAGACAAATGGGGTCGAACTAAGGTCATGGCCATAGTTGAGATTGGTCTTTTAATGAAGTGAGTGGAAAAGGAAATTACCATATCCCGGACAACAGATGTCTACGATGCCCATCACTTGAAGATCAACGTGTCTCCTTTCCACGGGTGGGGTGCTAACGTTTCTGTTATCGTAGCGAGCTATGCTTCATCGCCGTTGCGACTTTCCCTTACCTCGTCCCTGGAGGGTATCGATTTCTGCTCGTGGGTCCCACGATCGAAGGTCTAGCGGGCGGATACTCTACGATAACAGCGACTGTGTATGCGTATGTTTCGGATGTCACACCTGGTGGAAGCCGCGTTACCATCTTTGCCAGGATGAGCGGGATTTTCATGGCTGGTTTCGCGCTCGGACCTCTGATTGGTTCTATGTTGATCACCTGGACCGGAAACATGTGAGCCTTCCCCCTTCGCGGTCAAACATGATTGCAAGAGTGCAATGCTGACTTGACTTGCTCTCCACAGTATGACACCGTTTTACATCAATGCTGTCATCTACACAATCTACATCCCACTTGTCATTTTCATCCTTCCCGAATCTCTCTCATCGGAAGCGAGGCTTCAGCTGGCCAAAGATGCCAAACTCAAGAGAGATGAAGCGGCCAGACGAGAAGCAGCAGAGATGGAATGGGAGAACGAGACACCTGCTGTCCACGATCCCTCACGTCAAGGCGAGGAGACTGATCCGCTTCTCAGCGGATGGAGCAGGGCTTCCTTTTCGGGTCCCGGTGTTTCAAAGGTTCAAAAGAAAACCCTGGGCAGAATCAGAAGGACCACGAAGAGACTGTTCGGCTTCCTGGAGCCGCTGGCAATCTTCATGCCTGTCGACAGAGAGGACGGCAGGGGAAGAGACTGGAATCTTACTCTTGTCGGAGTCGCAATCTTCTGTTCGTCAATGGTTATGGTAGGTCGCCCGTCCGACTCTTGGGTCGAAGACTCAAGCGAAATACTGATATTGTGATCGCAGGGTGTCATGCAAATAAAGGGCCAGTACACATTTTACGCATTCGGATGGACGTCAGCTCAGGTGAGTTACCCATGATCTCACGACCGGGGTGTTATGTGCTCACACTAAATCGACTCTCCAGCTTGGGCCATTCATGTCGCTCAGCGCGGTCTCGAGGAGCTTCGTCCTTATCGCCATTGTACCAGGTGAGTGGGGACGGTTCGAGATCACGCTTCGGGACGACCTAATGCTGACATACTCCCAATGTTTCAGCGGTTATGCATTACGTCAAGCCCCGATTCTTACATACAGAAGCAGGCCAGAACCCGCAGCCCGATATCGTTGCGCCCAGCGAGGAGATTCCTCGGTCGCCAAACAATGCGGGCAAAGACAGCACATCGACTTCGACCACGGCCCCGCCCCAGCGATCTTCGCACCTCGATCTGATTACTGCAAGGATCGCCGTTCTATTGGAGATCGTACCCTATGTCCTCATGTCTTTCGCGCTTCCGCCATCCCAATTCATCCTGTGTTCCGTGTTCACGACGCTTGGAGCTCCAGCAACACCCGCTATCAATTCATTGGCGCTGTCGTTACTACCAGACGCATCTCAATCCGGTAAATTGTTTGGCGCTCTGTCCGTCTTACAAGCCATGGGATCATCGCTTCTCTCACCATTGTTGTTCGGGACACTGTTCGCGACAACGGTCGGCACTTGGCCCCAAGCGATCTTCGCCCTCACAGCACTGTACCTGATCCTTACTCAGACGGCTATGCTTTTTGTTAGGCTGGATCGAGGCAAACATCGATCGGAGCCGGACCTAGAAAGCGCTAATACCAGTGACAATGGAGGCGGAAGTGGCAGTGGGATTGGACAGGTGGCTCGTGTCAAGCAAGGCCGAGGGAGGGATAGACGAGTGAAGAGAGTTAGCTCGTCTTCAGGCTCAGCGTCGGGATTCACCAGCGGATATGCGAGATCGCACCTGTCGCAGCCTGAATCGTCAGGCTCCGGGGTCGCCAGAACAACGGATTAGCTTGAAAGATCAGCTACTGTAGGGGTTTTATCCCTTTACCGATTCAAGTCCGTTGACGAATCTCATATGACATTGCCATTTTATCACGCGTATCCATCCATTCACACATGATTAATCTAAAGAAAGACTCCACCTACTTGTATGATCATATAAACACGCCTAGATACCCTTGCGCCAATTCAGATCTTGTTGACGTTTTATCTTTTCATACGGATTGCGTCTCTGTGCCGTCGTTACTACTTGTAAAGTATCCCTTCGTCCCGTACACGTATAATGTCGACGCTTGCTATGTGAATATACTGTGTCCTGTAATGTATAATCTGTCCTTGCAGAGCATAAAAATAGATTGAGCAACTACAGCACCTGGGATTCCCATCTGGTCCCCCACGATGGTACTAGCCAGGCGATAGCGAGCTCAAAGCTTCGAGGAGCTGACGGGGCTCGGTGTTTTCTCGCTTCTATGGCCGTAGATGAGAGTTTGGCCTGCGTCAAGGATTATAAGAGCATCGTACAAATAGTATCTGCGATGTTCTGAATGGTACACAGACCGGATCGAACATGCAGTATGCTGTGATTATACATCGAATGGACACTTGTGAGGCTGATGTATGCAGTGATCTACAACAATGTGACGGCATATCGATACCGAGTCCGAGACCGAAAATACAACAAATGATGCTCCGTGAATGCAATATACCGTAGCTTTCCTCCTTAGTCGGCTTGTGCCCTGAAGGTGCACCGTACTCGAGTACTGTACGGAACGAGTACCATAAACAACTTCCGCAATAGAAAGCCCCAATTCTGATCATAATCACGCATGACCACCCATCATCCTTCCCCAATTACCCAATTCTGGACCCAGGAGATTCGCGCCGGGCCCCTTGAAGTACGCCACTACCTCATGTGGGGAGAGCGTACTCCTCACTTTGATGAAGCTTGGTTTCATGTTGATTGAAGATGTCGGGATGAGCAATGAAAGCCGAACGAGATGGTCGAATGCCTATTTGTCCAATATATAAGGTCAGATCTCGGACATCAGCTTGTGCCTTTCTCAATACATATATGTTCTCCTTCTGAGGGATCCAGCAGAATCTACAAGGATATGAAGGGAGAATGGGAAACCAACGTACCGTTTTCAAAACGGCGATAGGCCATCTTACTTTACCGGACCCTACTAATTTCGTCCTGGCGAATCGGAGATATTCTTCTTCCACTTGTGCAAAGTTGAATTCCTCCCTTCCGGCATACGAGAGGTGTTTGGCTATGATCAATACACCTAACGCGGGGTGAGGTAGACCTGCAAAGTACAGATGATCGCATGAAACGGTGATCCGGATCAGCTATTGGAACGATGCGGAGAAAATTATATCATCTAATGTAGTTTAGTTTGGGAAAGGCTTGCTTGCTGACTGACCTTTGATCTTCGTGTTTTGTAAGCCCCAGCCTGCTCCTTCGATCTGCGCCAAGACGCTGTCCGCCAGATCAGGGATCGAGAGGAAGTCGACTTTCCCAGCCAGCACGTTTGCTACTGGTAAAATCTGTGCGGCGTAGACAAGGGACCATTACAAATGCGGATCAGCTGATGTTCTTGATAGAAACAGCCTGGACTTGCTTCCCAGAATAACGTGGGGCATGGCTCACTCACAAATGGTCGGTAAAGCGTCCTGACATCCGTTGTCAATCCCGCCATGCGTTCCAGTCGACGTTTGACCCTTTCATCGTCCAATAACATCTGCTCACAGCAGAACGACAGTGTCAGCACTGCACAGTATTGCGCACTGAAAGAACGCGTTGTTGGATTGGATATTTGGGATATCGGAAGCTTGCTCGACCCACATCTACCGCGAATTCCCAGTCCTCTTTCCAGCGTTGCATGACCCTGGCTTCGCGCGATTCGTTGATAGGCAGCACGTTTGTATCCTCAGCAGGCAGAAGTACGCTCCGTAGAAGGGAGCGCCAGCCCATGCCGTCTGATGAGAGGGGTGACGGGATCCGCCACGTTCGATGGGAGAACCGGGATTTCACCCTCTTCTCCAGCAGGAGTAGCGTATCCTACAAAGCCAAGATCATCATCAGATTTAGGTCGGACTTGTCATAGGGATCGTGAGGATGGATGGCTTACCACTCGCGTCGTAATGCCAATCACCGCTACACCTCGGCCCGTGGTTTCCACTGGACCAGTCTTGACGCTCTGAACGACGTCGACTGAAAGATATGCAGAAACATTTGCGTATCAGCTTGTGTTCCTTTCATGGCAGGCGAAATTGTAAGCTCACGTAGACAGTACAGTAGCGCTTGTCTCGCGTGTTCTGTAAAGAGGTCGAACTCCTCGATTATGATAATGATCGCGCGAGGTGAGGGTGCGGTCAACAATGCGAGCAAGTGAGATGGGAGGGTGGTTGGTGCGAATTCCTGAGGGATCTGCCGGTGAGTTATGCCCTACTTCACGACTACAATAGTACGCTTCAGAGAGCTTACCTCGTCATCTAATCCTTCTTCCTCGTTCTCTTCAGACTCCTGCATCTTCCGACCCTCCGCCTCGGCAATCTGCCTGCCCATCTCCCTGATCGCCAATCGATCATTTGTTTGTGCATGCCCACTTAGTCTGACGACTACAGGCGAGGTCTTCGAAGTGGACGGAAGCAAGTTCAGTGCTCGAGCAATGGTCTATAGCAGAGTCGATCGATCGGTCGGTCGTTGAATCCTTCAATCAGCTTATACCCTTTGAGCATCTCAATGCCTGACGAAGCTCACCCTGGTCTTGCCAACGCCTCTCGGTCCTACCACCAGCGCACTGTTCCCTTCTCCCCTCTCAACTGTCCCTTTAAGCAGATTCACGATCCCCATCAGTGGCTCATTCGCCTCTTCCTTTTCGAACGGTGGTGGATCTGTCGCAATTTTCTTCGATGTCAGATCTCCGAGTATACGGCGCAGATACGGCTTTGCAGCAGGCGGCAGTTGCCATTTTACTTCGTCGTCAGTCTCTTTGGTAGTCGATGACAATGAATCTTGTACAAGCGATTTGACCTCTACATCAGGAATGATTGCCGCTTCTGGACCTAGCGGATTATCTTCCTCCGGCCTCCCACCGTACTCATCCAGCTCTTCACTCTCCCGCATCGTCGAATCCTCCTTCCCGATCATCCGTCCAGATCTCGTCAATTTCGGGGCGCTAGCTTCTCCCTCATATACGAAATTTCTGGCTTCCCTCTGTCTTTTGAGAGCTTCGTTCGCCAGGAAGGTTTGCCGACTGACATCGACTTTATCGGACTGTACAGGCGATTCAAAGATCTCATCATCAAAAGTCAAGGCTTTCGCTACCGATTTAACGGGTGAAGCTATCCTCGGTCGTTTGCGAGATGATTGGGCAGGCGAAGGTGTAGGTAATGGTTTGCTCAAGCTTGAAGCTAATGTGGGAGTCCCCTTCAGTCTCGGTGTAGCTTTAGTGCTACCGGCTGGAGTGTTGAACGACGCTCTGGGCCTCTTAACCGGGGTGACAGCTTCTCTCTTCTCGGTTACCCTCATAGGTCCACTCTTGCCTTTGCCGTTAGGCGTAGGGCTTGCCCTTGAGGGTGTCCTAACGCCCTTTGCAGCATTTGCAGGCGTTTTCTTTGGTGTCCTAGTAGGGCCATCGGCATCGTTGTTCTTTCTCTTTCGGGGTGTGGGAATCTCGACGATGGGTTGTACCCTTTTACGAGGCGTTCGAGAGGGTGTAGAGGGTCCGACCGCAAGCTTGGGCGAGGTGGAGGTGACGACTATGCAATCTAATATTTCGTCGTTGTTCCCTTCTAAATTGGCTGCGAGCGGGTCTGGGGAGGGAGACTGATGACTGGCCATTTTTCAGGCCCGTTGAGCTCAGAGATGTGGTTATGATATTGTTTTGCCCACGACACAAGTTTTAAAGGAGAGACTGTGATGAAACCGACGTCTAAATCGCTCATCTCTTGCACCTTGCACTCGTCGACTTCGCGAAACTCGACAACAATTCGCAACGCGTCAGAATAAGGCGCACTAGAGGGAGAGGGACAAAGTAGGATCCAAAGGAAATAGGCTCGCGTACTTGAGGTTACTGTACCCACCAGTGCTTGGTGTCAACCCGGTCTACGTCTTGCGATGGATAACCATTGATAGATAAAGTGCATATCGTATTCGCAACCTCGCTATATATTCTTACACTTGGACCCCTGAGACATCATAGATCAACACACCATGGACATCGACAGATCTCTCGACGACATTGTCGCTGAAAAGCGAAAGACAAACCAGCCCGCTCGAAAGGGGCCTCGGAACAGTACCGGCAATGAGAGAAACGAGAGACGTTCTGGGACCAACTCTCCTTACGCCGTAAGTGGAGCTTGTTCTTCCCCTTTTACTTCTTGGAAGTCGAGTCTCGCGAATGCTAAATTCTGCTTCCTCCGTTTGTTGCCATATCGTTAGAGGCCTCCCCCTAGGTCGACAGAGGACAAATGGGTGCACGATGCTTATCAGGGACCGAGAGACTCGCGACGTGGTGGTGGAGAGAGATTTAACGCTGCTGTGGCTGGGACCGGAGCTGGATTCACCGGTCTTTCCTCGAGGATCGAGGTTGTCAACCTTCACTACGAGGTAACTCCTGCCGATCTCAAGGTGAGTCATCATCTTTGCGAACGGCTTAGGCACTGTGTGCTATATTCTCGTGGCTGACATATTCTTTCGCATATCGTAGGGCATCTTCTCTCAGGCTGGAACGCTTGTGCAAGGACCTACCATTCGTGTAAGCGTCTAAACAATGTCATACTTATTTATATATCACATCGGAATCGATCCGAAGACGTGCGACGTGCGACGTCCCGAGTCGCGACTCAGCGCGTCAATGCGAAGACAAGCCGGTGGGCACAAGACAGTTATTCAGATAAAATGCTTATGCTCCGCTCGCTCTGTCTTCCCTTTTCGTAAGTCAGCATGCCTTTCGTATAATGCAGGATATCAGCTGATCATATACTGATCATCATACACAGATGGCGTGTCTGGTACACAGTACGACCGATCTGGCAGATCCAAAGGTGAGGCGACAATGGAGTTCGCTTCTCCCCAACAAGCCAAGATCGCCATCAACAAGTTCGACGGTGCCATGACCAAAGGTGAGTGTCTGGTTCACCCATCATCTCGTCTGCTGAGTGCGTCCAGGCAATGAGAGGGAGCTAATGGAACGTCTGTAACTTAGGTCAAACGATCTCAATCAAGCTCTTGCCGCCTATTGTCGCTAAGGGTCGGGACGGTCCCAGACCCGCTGCAGGTGGTAATCCCGCTTCGGGACAATCGTTGCTCTCAAGAATTCAAGGTGGTGGGAAGGATGCTTCCGCTTCCGCTCCAGCTTCAGGTGGACAGAAGGGCGGTCGAGGTGGACGACCAGGGTAAGCTTATGCGATATTGCCCAGATCTCGGAGCAATATGCTGATCATGTCGTGTCTAGTCCTGGACGGGGACGAGGTGCTCCAAGCAGTACAGGTGGCGGTCGAGGCGGAGCGGGTGGTAGAGGACCTAAGCGAGGACCCGCGACTGAGGGCGATCTCGATAAGGAGTTGGACAGCTTCATGAACAAAGACGCTGTAAGTGTAGTCAGGGTGAAAACGACGCCACTCAGTCTAGGCTATCAGCTGATTTGGCTGCGCATTCAGAACGCTGGTGATGTCGACATGGCCTAGAATCGATCAGACATATCTGGCAGAAGGCCTTCATACTGGAGTGAACGTCAGATTGTGGGACATGTGAGAGGCGGATTAGTTACGGCAGGATTATCTTCTTATGTGCTAGATGCAAATGCAGACTGTAAGCCTTACAAGGAGCGGAATTTTAAGTGGTTCTGGACCGTGACTGGCTTTTCAGATGCAGTGCCTTATAAACCGACGGAATTCGCAATCTTCCCAATGACGACCAACGCAGCAAATGTCAGTTGGACAGTCTATCAAGCTGCATAATGTCCACTCCTGCTATCAAACAATCGCGTGTATGTCTCTCTCAGTATGAATTAGGTGTCTTCAAGATGTCCGATCTACTGACTACTCGGTCGGCACCATATTGTCTACCATCGACTGCGCCGTTTCTGCATCGATGCCTCTCTTTCGAAGCATATCGCAGGTTTTGCCCGCAAGGTCGGACTTGACTTCGAGCTTCATGTGACTGACAAGCGCCTGGCATGCATTGACTGCACACTTGGATTCGACATCCAGCGCAGTAGACCATAAGTCAGCTGTGGCTTGGACGGGACCCGTCTGGGCTTTTCTCGATGGGTCTGATGGGTAGATGTAGGAGTTGCCTCCAAGGGACTGTGCGTAGAGGGGTTGGTGACCGTGCGGGTCCTGGGATGCCTGGTTCAGACTCCCAGCCTTGGTCTGCGTTTTCACCAGGAAGTCGGTCATTTGGGTCGCGGCCGACTCAACCGTGGCGGATGAGCTCCGGATGACGTTGTGGTACTGATCAAGTGACAGAGTTCGACCCCCATCTGTCATGGATGGTAGCGACGAGCCTGGTCGCGGCTGGACAGCCTCATCAACGCCGGACAGACCTTTGAGCTCGCTAATGAGAATTCGAGCCTGCCTGCCGGTGTCGGGTAAGACGGTCGGCTGCGAGGGGCCACTAGAACCCGGACACAATGACATCCCGGGAATGGCAGCCAGGACACCGGACGGGTTGGCGGTGAAAGTGGGGAAGTTGCTCGAGCGGTCATCGGCCATCTTGCAGTACTGTAACCTTAGCAAGGAGATGCCGAGTATAAATACGTTTGGAGCTGACGCTACACGGCTGCACTGTCAACATAGATAGGTTCAGCCTGAGAGTACATCAACTTACTCTACTCTGTGGTGGTCGGACACGGACACAGTACTGTTGGAGCTGAACGAGAGCTTGTATGAGTAACGGTTAGGTGACTCGTTGATGTCGAACGTTATATCCAAACTTTGACCCCGGCTTTCCGCCCTTTTATATCCGAAAGTGTACATGGTATGGGCACGAGTATCCTTCTAACCATTCCGCTCGCTAGAGTGAAATCGACGTTGGCACGCATGAACCCTTTGAGCCAAGCGCCGCTCGGGACAGAAGCGAATGTTCGGAATGTTAATGATTTCAACCGGCGATTGAGAACGAAGCGACCGCCCCTTGTTCTCGACGACGGTCTGGACCAACGTGCCGCTGGGTACAATGCGAACGTGTCAATGTTCTGTACCGCAATCATTCCACTCCGATCGTCTACCGCCGGTATCATCTTCCCCGCCCTATCTGCCGCTCTATTACCTGCCGACAATGACCATGCTCAAGGTATCAGTTCATCGTACAGTATCGTATTCGACACCAGCTCGGCTGCGAAAAGGCAAGCTTCTCCCCGACACCTGCGATGCAGTGCAGCGGAGCTGGGACCATCTTGCTGATTGGTCAGACGTGGCGAAGGCAAGCGGAGTACGTCCCGAGGGGAGGCTGTATCCTTGGTCCGAATAGCCCCTCCCCAAATCCACGCCAACGTAGCCCAGTGTCCTGGAGCGCAATACTGGTAGAATATAATATCACCGTTATTTCATACTGCCTCGTGATTCAAGCTTCTGCTCTCCTTTCAAGGAATCTCATTCAAGGCCGCACAGTAGTCCGATCCCGGTCTCAACTGGGAGGGAGGTAAGCATCTCGGCCCTCTCGTACTCATGATTCTCTCTGCGCGCCCCCAGCGCTGAAAGGACCGCCGAATCTTCCCACGGTATCTGAGCCCAGACCGGGATACACAAGTATCGTTCTAGGCCTTGCATCCGCGCGGACTTCTTCGAATGACCTCACGCGATACACCGCTGCCGACGACGTGCAGGTTCGCAGCGAGAACGCGTCAGAGGCAGAAAGGATAGTGTACATTGCTTCTTCGCCGATGATTCTAACTGACTCGAATCACGGTGTAGGTCCACGCATGCAGGTGGCTCCATATCCCGCGCAGCAGCACAGAAAGGCTCATCGTGACGTGGTTGTAACACACAACGCCACATGCCAAAGCTGCCGCCGTCACTTACAGAATGCCATTACGCATCATCACAGCTACTGTAGACGTGTGAAGTCCTCTCCAGTTGTCAAACACAAGGTTACAGTATATACAGTACATGCGCTAATCTCTCATGGCCACATACAATTATACAATGAACCGCCCCTGGATTCCATCTCCAGTACAGATATGCTCTACGGTACGTACCTATAGTATGTAAATTGTACATACTCCATCACCCTGCTCCGCAGTCGTGCCACTCTCCATACAATATTCCTGGGAAATCATACTTTCTGTCATGGCTGCAGCGGTCTCACTGTCAAACCAGCCATTCACTAGTTCCGCTTGAGTCAACTGGGCAAGCTGGCCTTGCATCAGTGGATTCATCATGCCAGTGAGCACTCGGGAAGCGGACACCGGGCATCTGGGCACCTCTGGATCTTGCGTCAGGCGCCAATTGGGGACGTACTCTTCGCCACCCGGATACGTGTGATTGGACCAGTATGTAGTGGTCTCGCTGGCGTGGGGCAAGGTGTGAACGTGAGAGGGTTCTTCCATGAAAGGGACTTCCAGCGAAGGGCAGCTGCAAGTTCCGTTCGGACCCGCATGACTGAGGACCGCCTCTGTCACCCCTGATAGCTTGAGGTATTGGGCGATACTGAACGATGCGCTCGCAACGGTAGCATAAGGATTCGGGTCGACGTCGTCATACGCGGCTAATGATGACAGCCAAGGAGCATTCTCATTCTGGTTTGTGCCTGTTCCTGCCCATCCACTGGAGTTCGCGTCAACGCTGGCAGTCACAAGCTGAGTACCGGTACCGGTACCATCTTCAGGCACTTGAGAATCGGCTGAAGCGTTGGCGTTGACGGTAGATGAAAACCTCGCAAGGTACTTCAGCTCGCCGATCATCGCCCTCGAATATTTGCTCGCATCTGTCCTCGCCGTAGTCTGCTGTAGTGGCCGACAAGGGGGAATGCGACTACCCCCCGGAATCGATACAAATAAATCCGACGGGGAGGTTTCGATTGGTGGCATGTAAGTCGGGTCGGGACTCCAGGGCATCTTGACGCGAGGCTCGTCCCAAGGTTGAAAGATGTGCAGTATGTATGTATGTATGTATATACGTTGGTATATATTGTATACACGATATGCCCCGAACTTGTTCTGGAGCGTTGCTAAGTAGGCTCCAGCGTAAGAGAAAGGCATGAAAGTATATGGCTATATACATATACCTGGATTAACCTCTACTGTGTGGGATGTACAGTATGTACTGACAGTATGCACTTCTGTACGGTGAACAGCTACTGCACCACTACCTGCAGTACTCATGATCCGAGATGGTCAAACCGAGGCAGAAGCCGAAGTAACGGATCTTGTTCGCCACGAGAACCAAGCAAGTCACTTTAAGTCTTCTCGGCAAGCGAGTCTCGCGTAGTGAAGCGATGTACTGCTTCGACGGTCAAAGGATCATTGGTTTGTCGTATACATATGGGAATTATTGCAATTACTTGGTATCCAGGCAGGGTGAATGATAACATTACTTTACTGCTATGTGGGCTGCAAAATGACTGCCACAAAGGATGCAAAGAAGTACGATACGCTGTATGTTGTCGTCGTATGTGTAGTGCCTCTCAAAGGTACGTGGGCGCCCCCACGCAGATCTCCAAGGGGTACATACAAACAGATTGTACAGAAGCTACAAATGCACATTCCTGTCGATGGCCGGGATACCGAGCGGAATACTGCTCACTGCTCATACACAACTACGTATAGCCACATGTTGAGCTTTGTGCCTCGTTGGAAATTCCGATGCTTTGCCTTGTCCTTTCGGCGTACACAAGAACTACTGGATACTTTTCCGACACCGAAAAAAAAGAGGCCAGACGCAGATATCGACATTTGCGTTCGTACGCATGCATGCATACATACACCATTACCGCTTTATATGACTGGCGTGTCGTCAGTCTTGTTGTGTATATTTGGAACATTGGGGGTTTTTACGTATGTATGCATCATGACGGGTACGCGTACGGAATACGCACCGCCACGTTGTAATGCTATACCGATCGCATACGTTTTGCAAGTCCTTACTTACGCGAGCCCAAACCTCTGCCGCGTTAGCAAGTCGCAGAAATACCGATGAGTGAGTGAGACAACGCGGTGTGAAACGGATGACACGGACAATAAGTACGGTCGGTACTCGTAAGGTCGAGGATTCTCGGAAGGGGCGGGGTAATCAAAGGGTCCATGCGCGAAAAAAACCGACTGCCTGTGCTTCTGCTCCTCATCCCCATCAACCACTCCGTTGATCTTTGTGTCTGTTTCCGCCGTTCCGATGCTACGGTCTCGAGAGAGCGCGGTGCACCATCAGGACGGCGGCGGAGCAAATTAGCTAGCCAGCCAGCCAGCCAACCAACCAACAGAAAGAAAAAGGAAAAACAAAAAAAAAGAGAAAGTAATCTAGTGACGCGTGCATTGCGTTTGCGAGTGCGATGTGATCTTTAGGAATCCAGGGTGGGTTTCGTGTTGTGTCGTGTCGGGCTATGTTGTGTCGTGCGTTGCGTGTTGCTTCCAGGCCAGCCGCCCCAAGACAACGGGAAAGAGGAGAGAAGCGGTTCTTTTGGGCAGATTTACATAAACAGGGTATTTCTTTTAGGGTAATAAAGTGTAAAGATGCCAGGCAAGAGCGGGGCGGGGCAAAGAGCGCGTTTTCCCCCCCCCTTCTTTTCACTCGCTCCGTCTGCCACTTGCAAACCCACACCCATACAGGACACTGCCTCTGCTCCTGTGCTTCCTCAGCTTTTACCGCTTTTGCCCTTAAGGAGTGCCACACCCACTTTTCCCACTACACTGCACAATTGCACCAGTGCACCACTGCACCACTGCACCAGTGCACCACTCGCTTCCTTTGGTATTGCACTAACTGTGATATGCAGTGGTGACAGTAAGAGTACTGCCTATTACCAGTGCAGCTACAAAGCACTACGATCACAATTACAATACAGCTAATACAGCTAATGCAGCTTCTGATCCCGACTGACCGAAATCAAAGTGAACAGAGCGCGATTCACCCTACTGACTACCTGACTGCTTACCCTTATCACCTATAACACACCCCAAACACCCACCATACGCTCATTCATCGTACGCCAGTTGGAACATTTCATTCAGTCCACCACTTCACATCTAAACTCTCCTTCTCTCTCATATACTTTCTTCTTCTTCATACATCAATTCTCCTTGGTCACCATCATCGTTTCTCTCGTTGTCGTCGCCACCGTCAAACTGGTTTAGACGATCGATCACGACTACGACCTCCTTCCCTCTTTCCCCTCCATCGTTCACGGTTGACGTGACCTCTGCGTGAAGGACTTGGATCGCGTGAGATAGCACAGAGCATAAGAGGCAAACTCCGACTGTCAAAGGGCAGCGCTTTCAATCTTCTTCTCGCCTCGCGGGGCGACCCGCACCACTATTCTTTCCTCTTTATACTGCCATCTTTCACCTTGACATACATACGACGACACCGAGAACGCTTGTATCCCATCATGACTTCACGACTATCATTCTCCTTCGCGCTCCTCTCGCTCCTATCCCTCTTAACCTCCGTTACTGCATTGAAATATAACGAAACCTTGGATCCATGGAACATCAACAAGAATAAAGGTGGGCATATGGTGGACCCCATATTGTCTTGGATCGATGGACTGCTGACTTTTTTCTCGCAGACACCGACGATGTATTGCAATATTCTACGACACGTGAGAACACGAATTACCACCCATCGCCAGATAACTGGAGAGTAAGTCTCGATCGCAACGTTTCGTCGCTGACATGCAGTCCCTCCCCACATATACGCTTCTGCTCGATAAATGGATCGATGGAGCACCTGACAACAACGACTTCTTCGGCCTGAAATACGAGTATGACATCAAGGAGACCCAATTACGTTCGGGTGGTGACGCCCCCGGTTTGATGGATGCTCGAGGTCTGGATTATCTGCAAGCTATGGGTTACAAGGCAATTTACATTGCTGGTACCAACTTTGTCAACATGCCTTGGCAATCAGACGGTAAGTTTCAACCTCGACGCATCTATCATGCAGACAATGTACCAGGAAGCTAACTTTTCACGTGCACAGGTTATTCGGCCATTGACTTCTCGCTGCTTGATCCCCATTATGGAACCATGCAAGAATGGGTTGAACTGATCGATGAGATGCATCGAAGAGGAATGTATATTATTCTGGACTTCACCGTTGGTACTATGGGTGATTTGGTCGGTTTTGAAAAGTGAGCTGCCATCTCTTCCATGATATGTGTAGAGCTGTTCTGACCAGATTGCAGCTACCTCAACGTCTCCACGCCGTTCTCAATGGATGAGCACAAGGCTCAGTGGAAGCTGCCCGATTACGCCCCCTGGGGGTTCCAGGAGTACCCGGACTTCAAATTCGAGAACACCTACAATGAGTCGTGCGAGTACCCTACTTTCTACGAGGATGACTCCTCGATCTACGACCCAGGAAAGACTGGTTGTTACGCTTCCGATTTCGACCACTATGGAGATATCGAGGCTTTCGGTGTCTTCCCCGATTGGCAACGTCAATTGGCCAAATTCGCTTCCGTCCAGGATCGTCTTCGAGAATGGCGGCCTCAGACCATGGACAAGATCAAGGTTTTCTCTTGTTTGAGTATCCAGGCGCTTGACATTGACGGTATTCGAATCGACAAGGCTACTCAGGTCACTGTCGATGCCCTCGCTTCCTGGTCAGCCCACACTAAGGAGTGTGCCAGGAGTTTCGGCAAGAACAACTTCTTCATCCCCGGTGAAATCACTGGTGGTAACCAGTTCGGTGCCCTGTACATCGGTCGAGGAAGAACTTTGTCGCAACAACCCCCTTCTTTCGACGAAGCCGTCAACATGACTCAGGCTCAAGGCCAATACTTCCTTCGAGAGGAGGGTCAGATTGCTCTGGACTCTGCTGCCTTCCATTACTCCATCTACCGATCTCTTTGTCGGTTCCTTGGTATGGACGGTAATCTCCAAGTAGCTTACGATGTCGACGTCAACTTCGTCACCGCTTGGAACCAAATGGTAGGATCCAACGAGTTCCTCAATTCCGAGACTGGCGAGTTCGATCCCCGACACATGTATGGTACCGGAAACCAGGACGTTTTCCGATGGCCTGGTCTTACCAACGGTACCGAGCGACAGCAGCTCGGTCTCTTCGTTGCCACCCTTCTAATGCCCGGTATCCCCCTCGGTTGGTACGGTGAAGAGCAAGCCTTCTACCTCCTCGATAACTCGGCCAATAACTATCTGTATGGTCGACAGTCAATGGTCTCTAACCAAGCCTGGAAGCGACACGGTTGTTACAAGCTCGGTTCCAGTCAGTACTATAACATGCCTTACGACAAGGTCTTGACCGGTTGTGAGGACCCCTGGAACTCGCTCGACCATTTCGACCCTACTGCCGAGCCCTTCCGAGGTATTCGAGGTATGCACTGGCTTCGATCCGAGTTCCCATCCTTACAGGACGGTTTCGGCTTGGTAACTCGAGGAAACTGGACCCACTTCATCCAGCTCCCCGGTTCTAACCAAACTCAGACTGAGATCGGTATGTGGAGTGTCACTCGAGCTCCTCTTGCCCAGCAACTAGGCAAGGGCACTTTCCACACCAACGGCACCCTCGACCAAGCGGTGTGGCTCATCTACACCAACGAGAATACTACCACCACTTATGAGTACGACTGTAAGGGTTCCGACTGGATCTCATCTCCTTACCAATCCGGTAACACTGTTCGAAACTTGCTCTACCCGTACGAGACTTACGTTCTTGAGGACTCGCTTGACTCGTTCTACGCCAACGACGAGGCTCCTTGGCGAGGATGTCTCCCCAAGATCGAGCTCCAGCCATTCGAGTACAAGGCTCTTGTTCCTATTGACCAATGGGTTCAGCAACCTCCTTCGATCACAAACTTCTTCCCCGGTCACGACTTCCGAGTTCAGAGCAGTGGAGGTGATGCCAGTAACATCGACATCTACATTGAGTACGATGCCGAAATGAACTGTCAATCTCTTCAGAATGCCATGTCCCTTAAATACTCGATCGGTGGCTCGACCGCAACCCCCACCCTGTCTTCCGGCTCATGTGGTAAGATCGACAATGCGGACGCTCCTTACCTTGTTGCTGTCGCTCCTTCTGCCTGGCGATGGACAGGTCAGATTCAGGGAGCCGTCGACGGTATTTACGAGATTTCGATCAACTCCGTCAACGCTGAGACCGGTGGAGTTGCTACCAACACGACTGACCATCTTCTCATACGAGTTGGACAGACTAATAACCCGATCGTTTTCCCCGAGGAGGCCGACTATAGCGATTCGCTCTTCACTGTCTCTGATGGCACATACACATTGAACCACGCCGCTCCCGGTGCCGACATGTTCCGATACTCCGCTGACTTCGGACAGACCTGGTCAACCTGGGCTAAATACGAACAGACCTCAACGCTCAACGCCACCATGTTTGACAAGAAGGAGAACGACCTCTGGTGGGACGGCGAGCACGTCATCGTTCAGTACTACTCTGCCATCGGCGGTTCTTCCAATCATCAGGTCCACGCTGATGCCGACTGGACCAAGGGCAAGCGATACTACCCTCAGTTGCTCGCTCGAGGAAAATTCAACACTTGGGGTTACGATCTCGGTGCATCCGCTCACTTCAAGCTTACATCTGACCACTCTTGGGAGATGCCTATCATGTCCGCTTGGCCCGACTACATTCAGCTCAACGTCTGGTCGTACGACGACTACTTCTACGGCGATGTCGATGGTGATGGTATCATCGACCGATTCCCTCCCAACTCCCAGACACCCAACTACATGAATATGTCGATTCCCCCTGCGCCCCATCTCGCATGGAATATTATGATCAACGACAAAACCGGAGCATGGACCGTCGAGCCTATTGGTAACGAGACTGTCACAACTGTAGCGTTCGTCCTCCTTCTTGTTATCCCTGCCATCACCGCCTTCGCCGCCGCCGCCATCTTCCGATACTCGTTCTACAGTATCAAGGTCAACAAGTGGGGTCTCAAGCCCGCAAAGGCTGCCAAGGAGACCTCATACTTCCCTATCGTCGGTGGTCATAACGAAAAGAAGGGCGAACTCAATGAGAAGGGTGGTCTTGCTCTCGAGAAGCACTCTAAGACTCCCGCTAAGATCATCGGTTGGCCTGAGGACCAGAACAAGCGAAGAAAGGTTCTCATCGCTACCCTGGAATACGAAATCATCGACTGGAAGCTCAAGGTCAAGATTGGTGGTCTCGGTGTCATGTCCACGCTTATGGGCAAAGCAATGACGGATGTTGACCTCATCTGGGTTGTTCCCAAGGTACAGGATATCGAGTACCCTCAGGGTGATTACGCTGAGCCCATCGAGGTCATCATCTTCGGTGAACCGTATCTCATTGAGGTCGAGACCCACGTCCTCGATAACATTACCTATGTCATCCTCGACTCTCCTGTCTTCCGAGCCCAGACCAAGTCCGACCCGTACCCTCAGCGAATGGACGATCTTTCATCTGCTATCTTTTACTCCACTTGGAACCAGGCTATTGCTGAGACCATGCGACGATACCCCATCGTTGACATTTACCACATCAACGATTACCACGGTGCCCTCGCTCCCCTCTACTTGCTTCCCAAGATCGTCCCCGTCTGTCTCTCCTTGCATAACGCTGAGTTCCAAGGTCTTTGGCCCCTGCGTACCAAGGATGAGATGAAGGAGGTCTGTGCTGCTTTCAACATCCCCAAGGAAGTCTGTTCGAAATACGTCCAGTTCGGTAACACGTTCAACTTGCTACACGCTGCCGCCTCATTCATTTCTCATCATCAGAAATCGGTTGGTGTAGCTGGAGTATCCGACAAGTACGGTAAACGATCTTGGGCTCGATATCCCGCTCTGTGGACCTTGCGAAACATTGACTCTTTGCCCAACCCTGATCCTACCGATATTGCCGCTCTTGACGAACAGCCTCTCGCTGTCGAACAGATTGAGGTTGATACTGTAGCCGAATCTAAGCGACCCGAATTGAAGCGACAAGCTCAGGAATGGGCTGGCATCAAGCAGGATCCTGACGCCGATCTCTTCGTGTTCGTCGGTCGATGGTCAAAACAAAAAGGTGTCGATCTTATCGCCGACGTCATGCCCAGTCTGCTCGACAAGAAGCCCAAGATCCAACTTATCTGTGTCGGTCCCGTCATTGATCTTTACGGTCGATTCGCTGCTGAGAAGCTGGCTCGTCTCATGGAGATGTACCCAGACCGTGTCTTCTCTAAGCCCGAGTTTACTTCGCTCCCGCCTTACCTGTTCAGCGGTGCCGACTTCGCCTTGATTCCCTCCCGAGACGAGCCTTTCGGTCTTGTCGCTGTCGAATTCGGTCGAAAGGGTGCTCTCGGTGTTGGTGCTCGACTTGGTGGTCTCGGTCTTATGCCTGGTTGGGTAGGTGCAATTCACTATTGTTGATCGCGCAAGGTGTCGCTGACACGCTTATACAGTGGTTCCCTGTCGAATCGAGTGCTACTGCGCACATGCTGTCACAACTTACCAAGACTATCAAGCTTGCGTTGAAGTCTACCCCCGAGGAAAGAGCCATCCTTCGAGCACGATCTGCTGTCCAGCGATTCCCCGTCGTCGAATGGCGACAGCGATTGGAAGACTTCCAGCGAAGATCCATTTCTACTTCTCGACAGGGTGCCGGCGAAAATGCTTGGGGTTATGATCAGGTTGACTCTAGTGCTGGCGGCTTCTACGCTCAGAATGAGAACGGCTCTGTCACTTCTCTTGCTCGAGGCGAATGGGGTCGATCGGCCACTCCCGACTCGACTGCCCCCAACTCGCCTATGCCCGGACATAGCCCTCTTGCTAGTGACAACGGTGGATACTTTGATCCCAACTTGCCCATGGCTTCATCTAACAACAACGGTCTCCTTGGCGCCGGCGCAAACTACCACAAGCGATTCGATAAGAATGCTAACCGACAGTCGGCTGAGTCATTCTATGACGAAGATCCCAACGCATCGCCCTTGTACTACGAGGACAAGCGAAAGTCTGGAAACGGCGGCAAGCCTAAATTCTATGGCTACGATGACGAGGATGCTCCTTCATCTCAGGGCAGCTCTGATCACGGTGACAGCACTGTGGTCGGCTCTGCTTCTCGTGATCCTACTCGTGACCCCGCTGCTGCCCAATCGTACGACAACTTCTTGGCCGCCGCTAACAAGCAGTTTGCCAAGAACACTGGCGGACGCAACGCTCCTGATCCATACTTTGACAACCGACAGTCAATGGATGCTGGCAGTCCTTCGCGACCATTCACCATGCACTCTCGAGTATCTTCGTTCGACTCTATCTCTTCCATCGTTGACGAGAAGGGCGCTTCACCTCTCAACAAGGCCATGGAGACCTTTACCGACTCTGATGGTGAGGTAGCTACGAGCTTCGTCCAGAAGTTGCGAGATCTCTCTGCCGATAACTCTAAGGGTGATCTTTGTATCGAGAAGTTCTTGATCAAGAGTGAAAAGGCTTTCTTCGACGAGATCAAGAAGGAGAAGATTTCTGGTAAGTCAAAGCCAAAGCCAAAACCTAAACATCGGACCTCAAGCTGATCCCTCTACTTGCAGCCATGTCTATCCGATCCTCGCGAGACTCATTCATCCAGTCTAAGGCTCCTAGCATGATTGATGGCTTCCGACCAGAATGTAAGTCCTCTCTTCAATCATACGCAATTCATTGACGCCTGACGCTTAGACAACCGTCGCGACTCGTCAATAGCGCCATACTCCAACTCTGGCCACGGTCATGACGATACCATGGACCACTACGGTGGCGGCGAATACGATGAACCTGGACCTCCCGAGACCCACATGACCCGACTCCAGATCTTCATGGGAAGGTCGATTGCTGGCTGGCCGCTGTACACTATCATCATCTCTCTTGGTCAATTGTTGTCCGCGACATCTTTCCAACTGAGTTTGCTTGGTGGAAGCAATGTCCAGAAAGAGGTCGACTTATACATCATCTGTACCATCTTCGCTGTCGCTACTCTCGCTTGGTACACTCTCTTCCGAATGAAGCCCTCAATCTGGTGTCTTACTGCTCCTTGGGTCATGTAAGTGTGATCTGAACCCGAGTCCCGTTCCGATATGACCAGAACTGACGCGTGATACACAGGTTCTCCATCGCCTTCTTCCTCATCGGTCTTCCTTCGCTGCATGGACCGCTACTTGGACCTCGAGTGACTATCACCCGAATCGCCACCTACTTCTACGCCGTGGCTTCTTCGGCCGGTTTCTTGTTCTTCGGTCTTAACTTTGGTGAAGAGGCTGGTGCTGCCACGGAAGTCTGGGTTACTCGAGCTTGTATCGTTCAAGGTCTTCAGCAAATCTGGGTCTCGGCCCTTTGGTACTGGGGTTACACCCTCAACGGTACTGACCCTACCAAATACGTTCCATCCCGTGTCATCCTCTACATCACTTGGCCTCTTGCTGTTGTTGCAGCCTTGTTCGCCTACTTGATGTGGTTCGGTATGCCCGAGTACTACCGACAGATCCCTCCTTACGTGCCCAACTTCTTCAAGACCCTTCTTCGAAGGAAGCTTGTCATCTGGTTCTTGATCTCGGAGATCCTGCGAAACTACTGGCTGTCTGGACCTTAGTGAGTGACTCCGTTACTTTCCTGTGATCGAACATTGACTGATGCGATTTCCGTTCTGTAGCGGCCGAAACTGGCAATACCTTTGGAACGCCGCCGATGTCGCTCGATGGGCTGTTGTGGTCATGATCGTCATCTTCTTCATCGGTATCTGGGGTCTGTTCATGGGTATCCTCATCCGATACTCCAAGATCCATTCCTGGCTTCTTCCGGTCTTCGCCATCGGTCTCGGATGTCCTCGATGGTGCCAGATGTGGTGGGGTACCTCCGGCATGGGTCTCTACGTTCCCTGGGGTGGCGTTGCCGGTCCTTATATCGGTACCTGTCTCTGGCTCTGGCTCGGTGTACTCGATGCGATCCAGGGTGTTGGATTGGGTATGATCCTTCTTCAGACTTTGTCCCGACTCCACGTCTGTGCTACCCTCGCCGGCGCTCAGCTGCTTGGTTCATGTATCGTCATGCTTGCCAGGTGAGCCAATATTCCGCTCGCACCGGAGGTGTGAAAATTTATAGATTCTGATACTGATATTGTTTCAATTCGCTTTGCAGAGGAACCGCGCCAGACAAGGTCGGACCTGGGAACGTCTTCCCGGACTTGGCGAAATGGGATATCGCGACTGGCCGAAACAACCCATTCGTGCATTGGGAATTCTGGCTCTGTCTGATATGTCAGATTGTCATTGTGATAGGATACGCCTTCTTCTTCCGACGAGAACAGTTGAGTAAGCCTTAAGCAGGGCGAACTCCATCTGAGAAGAGGTGTATGTGTGTGATGACAGAGTGGATGGGAAAAAAGACAAGGAAAGGAAGAGAGTGGAGTGAAGTGGAGTGGATGTGTGTCTGTTTCTGTCATGTCACGAAAAAAGAATCAAGATACAAGAATGACAAGATTGGACGACTAAAAACCAGAATGAGAATGAGATTCAGAATCAGAATCAAAGCAACTTAGGATCGGAACAAGACGAAAATCAATACGGACAATGTTTATCGATCTATCATGATATCCCCTCTTACTATATATACATCAATACCTATACTACCTTTTCGTCCTATTGGAGTGTATTCCCAACAATGGAAGAGATGGTAGTTATCCGTCTATCTTCCTTGTTGAGAGTCTATTACTTCAGTTGCGACTTATATACGAAACATCGATTCACCACACTTGTGACGTGTCCTAGTCTTACCAAGCTATCTAGTTTAGCTCAAGTGCAATGTTTTCCGCTTTTCCCCCTTCCTCGCAAACTCCCAACCTCCCTTTTTACGTAGAGATGACTCCTCGAATGCATGCATGATCTGATTACGGCTTTATAGACTCGACTCGAGAAACAACAGGAATTCAAATAAATATCCTTGCATCTGATCATGTACTGGACCTATCAAGAATGAGCAGTTTGATCAGATTAATTGTCCATCCTTCTATCCAAGCCCACCAACGTTCTACTTTACTTCCAACACAAAACAAAGATAGTACCACACACACACACACACACACACACACACACACACACACATACACACTCATAGCTCGTCGATCTCTACAGTATGTAGATCATGATTCGTTACCTCGGCAGGATCAGGAATGTAATTCTGATCCTCATTCCCACTTCATAGCCCCTGGTGAGTGAGCACGCCATTACATTGTACATTGTCCGTTATCCATATTCCACTATGAAAGATTTCAACCGTCCACAGCTCAAATATCGTTCATTACATATCCATATCCATCGGACACATTACGAATCAGACAATCACTGATAATATCACTGATACCTTGGTCCAGCGAATCCAGGTGGATCCTGCCCTTGACCTTGACCTGCGCCTGATACTTGAGATTTGTTTTTCGATGCAGGTAATCTAGGTCCTTTAGGCGAAGAATTGGGACTTGAGAAAGAAGTGTCCACCCTTATTTGAGGTTTGCTCTGTCCTGTTCCTGTTCCCGCTCCTTGGCCTGCACCTGCTCCTGACATTGAGATTCCCATGGATTGAGAAGGGGGAATTGCAGATCGCGATTGTGATTGTGATTCCGGTCCTCGTCCTCGTCCTCGATCTCGGGAGTATGTTTCTTGTGATTGTGGAGCAGAGGTCGAGTATGACATTGGCGCTGATGCTGATGCTGAGCTCGCAGCAGAGCTCGACTGCGGCTGCGGCTGCGGCTGCGGCTGTGGCTGAGCCAAATTGACCCTCTTCACTACGCCGATGGTAGCCGTCGCATCATGTCCTACATGACTTCCCTCCATCGTCATTGGACTTATCCTACCACCTTCTCCACCATCATCCGACCCAGATCCATAGCTGATCGGTGAATCATTCTGGATATCAGCATTAGATACCAATCCAGCTCTCTCTTCTTTCTCTAATTGGTCGTTCCGGTCCTTTTTGCCTAAATTCGGGTACTCGTGTTTATCTTCTCGATCAGCAGACCCTTTCCGTTGAGACTGCAACTGCGACTGCGATCGAGCTTGTAGTTGATGATCTTGTTGTTGTTGGGCATCTTTAGATTTAGATCGTCTTCTACCACTGAGCTGGAACGATAGATCCGGGCCAGAGTTGAAGTGGAATAGACCGCTCAAACCTCGATGATTCGGCTGAAGTGATTTGTCACCGCTCGATCCGGAGCCGAGTCCAGAAGATGATGGGAATTGAGGCGGAGCATACGGATCTTCATATTGCCGTTGTTGTCCGTCCGTCCCATAATCGTATTCCTCAGGCGGCGAGACGACATGCGTGAACACTCTCGTCTGATCCCTACCACGGCCATTGGAAGAAGCGGATGGATAGTCCTTTTCATCGAGATCTTCGCGTTCTTGCTCTTGATCTTCCGGTACAGGTGGGTATATCGATCCTGCAGAAGCCTGTCGATGTCCCATACCCATGAAAGACCTTCCGCCATTTCCGCCGTCTCCGGAGGTAGAACGTCCTGGTGATGGGGGGACATGGTGCGGTCGGTACGAGTGTACCGCAGCATCGTCGGGCGCTGTACCGTAATGGTATTGATGGACTACATCGGCTTCTTCAAACTGTTGATGGGGATTGGGAGAAGTGGTTTTAATATTAGCTTGATACTCTTCTGTTCCTTGTACTTCAGATTTGTCACTTGGGTAACTGCGTTTAGGTGGACTCAGCGGTTCAAGTTGGATGTACGCTTGAGCCATTGAAGAGTACAAGTTTGGACTATGATGGATACTCGCCTTGAGCTGAGATTTGGACCGCTGAGGCGTGGGGAAATAGCTGTGGCCCGACTGGAAGCCATGGGCTGACAGAGCCGACGGTGATTTGGCTGAATGTAAGGAGATTTGGTCCATGGCGTCTGAAGGCATCGGTTCGTCGGATACTGCGGGTGAGCGGGTGACAAGGGAGAAGACGACAAGTTAGCATCTTGTAGGAGGGGATCATGTGGACGATGCTACGCTGGCCGATCGATCTAATTGGTCACTCACGTTGGAAACGCTGTAGATTGCCCATACCGTGCGTGGACAGGTTTCCACTACTATACCCGTACATCTTACTTCCACTGCCTCCTCCAAGTCCATGGCTCATAGAGCTGGCGTTGCTCATCCTTCTACTGACACTCCTGGCTCGGATGATACTGCCCACCGCGCCGAATCCACCTCTCAGAGCATCCATACCTGGGTCCTCAGCGGCGGTGACCTCCCCCTTTTCAGCATCTTCAGTCTGATGTTTCGCGGCAGCCATGAGCATCGTGCTCTTTCTATCGAGCTTATCGAGAGCCTGGGGATCCACTTTGGATAGCTGAAGTAGAGTAATTCCGAGGCAGGTGACGAGGAAGCCTAGGACCATGGTGATCAGGGTCACAGCGGACGCCTTTAGGCCTTGGTAGAGGATGAAAGAGGTGATGAGTGTTGCTGAAGAGAAGAAGCAGAAGTAGACGGGGACGACCATTGATGTGCTGTAGGACGAGAAACACAATTTAGCGTTAGGTACCTTGTGATAGAACGCGGATAGACGAAGTCACACTCACTTGAACAGCTCAAGCGCTTTGTTGAGATAGTTGATCCTGACGTTTCAGACGTCAGCTTGTCCTCTTAGACACCGTAGGTATCTTTCGAGCTAAACTACTCACTCGGTCAGAAGCGTCACGACGACGAAGACGAACAAGAACCAGAAGAACCAGTTCTTGACTTGGTTGTTTCTGTGTAAATGATATTGGAAATCAGCGAACGCCTTGCGGAAGAACCAGCGAGACGCGATTTGAGACACGCATTTCGCCGATCTCTAAGCGCGTATGGAAGATCTGGCTCGTTGGCTTACTCACCCTTGTATACTGGTAACGATACTGGCTCCTAAACCCTGCGTACAACTAACACTGATACCTCCAATGAGCGAGCAAATGGAGATGTAGGGTAACATGCTCTTCTTGCCCCATCGGGGAGCTACGAAGAAAACAATAACCAAACTCCCCGCAATGAGCAAGCTCGCCCAAACCAAGAAGCCAACAGACAAGAAGTATTTCTTGAATTCGTTGATGGTTGTTACGGATTGTTGTTCGGGCGCGTTGAGAGCAAGGATGACGGCTCCTATGATACAGAGTGTACAGCCGATCCAGCCCTGATTGCATTGCGGAAGCAGCGTGCAGTCAAGGGTAAACGAGGCGTATCAGCAGGACCTCCGGATTATAGTCTCAGTCTCGAAGGAAGAATAGAAGGTAGTATATGTAGGGGTATCGGCGTACTCACAAAGAAGGTCAATTTCTCCTTAAGCAGGAAATGCGATAAGATCGCTGCTACTACTACCGATAGAGCGCCCATGGGTGTGACAAGGATCGCCTCTGTGAATGCGCTGCACAGGAACAAACGTGAATCAGCCCCGATACTCGACTCTTGCCTCTTTTCTCCAGTCTCGCTATGATTTCTGCAACGAGGATATATCGTGTTCTCTGAAAGGGGGAAACTCACTAAGCGACAAAATTACAAACCTCCCCCAAGATCATGGTGATCATACCAGCCCACCACATCCAGCTCTTCAAATACGCATGACCCTCTCCGGCGACATTGCCATACTTTTTCGTAGCGTTCAATAACCCTTTCTTCTTAATCACGAAACTTGCTCCGATCAAGAACCCAGATCCTACAGCTAAGGCTATACCGACGATTTTGAATGTTGAATTGCCTGAGCTGTCTACTAGACCTGCTGCATGCGATGAAGAAGCTGAGGCCGAGGCGGAAGCGGACGCCGTTCCTGATGAGGAGATTGAGGATGACATGGCGAGTAGAGTAAATGTGGGGAGAGCGAAGAGCGAGGAAGCCTTGTCGGTCGCTCGTAGTTTTCGAGGTTTTTCACAACCCGATACAGGAGAGGCCGCTCGCAGAGAGCCTCTGTGATGCACACACCGAAAGAAAAGCTCCTTCTCTTTACCTCAAGGAGCACAATCTAAGCTGGACCAACCGCTCTTCTGTCGATCTAATTTCCTTCCTTGGGTCTAGTGCCACCGTGAACACGCGTTTGGGCAGTCGAGCAGTCGAGCAGATGGGCAGTCTCGCTGCCAATGGTGACAGCTCGATAATGGTACAAGCGCAGTACAGTAGCTTTATTGGAGTGCGTATCGATAGGTGAGATATGAAAGTCAGTTGCAAGCAAAGTACCAATAGCAAAGTTGGCGATATAAATTGTCTTGTTTTCGGGGCGTGGTGAATCGTATCCTAGTAGTGTATAGCTTTGTATCAGGTATCTAGATTTTGAGGCATCTCATAGGCATAGGCGATGCAGTGTCGGTCTGTATTACGTCGCCTGTCGTCTGTGGTGTGTCGTCTGTTGTCAAGAGCAGTATAGATGGGAATGGGGATAGCCGTTGTTTCCGAAGGTGGGTTTGTGTGTATGTGCGCTTCTGGGTGCTTCTTCCTGATCAATACAATGCTGTGTCGGTTGACTCTATCTATATCGCAGTTTCGTTATGGTTATGAATATGGTGAGTCTGCCGAGCGCTACTTTCTACTTGAAAAAGTCGACCAAGCAAGATGAAGTGGAATGGGATAATATCGGTAATAATGTTGTTGTGAACGTGTTGCTAAGTGTACCGTCGGACGTTCAACTTGTTGTTAAAGGGGTAGCAGGTAGCAGCAGGATAGGTCTTGTCGATCAAAATGACGTTTTTGACGTTGAACGATCATTCCAACTTGATTCATTTCGTATTATCCTTTGACACGGATATCATATCATATCATGTCCATATCCATTGATGCATGATCTGTGCTCAGTGCTCTATGTTTTATGCTGCTGCGTCGCTAGAGATGCAATGCAAGGCAATGTATTGGCACAGCGGTGCCCTCGTTTTCCTCTCGTTTCATCGCTATCCCATAACCATTCTCGCGCATTGTACTTGTACTCACTGCGCATTCTATAGATGCGGTGTTGATCTCTGCTGCTGCTGTAACGAGGCGAGGCGCGTCTGTTCTGTTACGAGTGAGTATAAGGGTGATTTCGTAATCGCCCCGCATCTACCACTATTATTACTATTACTATTACTATTACTACAATTCCAGACCCTATAGGCTTACCCTACTCTACCGACAGAACCCTCGAATCTCGAAAAAAGGCAGGCACGTGTATTTTTAGTGTACGCGTCGTACATGCATCTGCAATGCTGCATTCTAATTCCGTACTTTGTTTCCTCTCGGCCCTTTTTCTGCGGTGTGTCCACGTGTCCACCCTAGCTCTAGCGTTTCCTGCACAGACAATGTAGCCAGTTAGGCGCACTGACTCACACGAATGGGTTATCACGTGCCTTACACTCCTCCAAGCCCGGCTGAGCATTGCCGGATTGAACCACCTGCACCTGCACCTGCACATGCCTTGGTTTTCTTCGGTTGATGCATGCTTGGTAACTCTTGTATATAACATCATCCTGATCAAGATCAACACCTCATACCACTCTACCACTCAGCAGACCGTCAACAGAGTCCAGTCCCTAGACGTCTGAAATATCTCTTTCGAGCTCCCAAACACTTCGGCTGGCCCAGCAACGATCCCCTCCCATATCAGGGATCACCCCCCAGCCCACCCTCACAATGTCAGCTCTTCCTGCTATTCGTAAAGCAGCCATCATTGGCGCAGGTCAGATGGGTCTAGGCATTGCGTGAGTCCTTCTTTCCTACTTTTACTCATCTATCACTGCTCCCTTCACATTGTGGTCATTACCCCCCTCCTAGTCGACACTTCATAGCGAATCAGTTATGCAACAGCGCTTATTATATTCCGATGCTGACCTCGAACAAATTGTTCTAATCCAGCTACGTTTCAGCGGTGCATGCCAAAGTAGACGTATCGCTTCATGATCCCTCGTCGTCAGTCCTTAATTCAGCTATGAACAAGTATAAAGATCTTCTGAATAGGGACGTCAAGAAATCGCGCATGACCCAAGATGAGGCAGATCAGGCTTTGGGTCGTGTTAAGCCTTTGAAGGGCGATGTAGAGTCGTTGAAAGATGATGGGATTGATGTGGTCGTCGAGGTGGGTTTCTGTCGAGAACCTCCACTTCTAAAACATCGTCTGCACTGGACAGCAGCATGTGATGTGACCATGTCGTTGTATACGCTTTTCTCTCTCTTTGCTGGCTGGAGGGAAGCTGACAATGAGGTTGGAACTCACGTTAGGCAATCCCGGAGATCCCAGAGCTCAAATTCAACCTGTTCAAGAAACTAGGAGGTCTCTTACCGCCCGAGACGATTCTGGGTAGTAATACAAGTTCGATCAGTATTACAAAGCTCGCTGCGTCTGCTGGAGAAGTCATGGGCGTGCGAAGCGAGGAAGGGATAAAGAGTTCTCAAAGGGTCATTGGGTGAGTCTACACTCGAAGCTGTTTAATTAAAAAGAAGGATAATCCAGCTGAAACGAGTGTCTACTTGTAGGATCCACTACTTCAACCCCGTTCCTCAGATGTAAGTCAGATACCCAAACCCCCTTTCAACTCGGTAGCACAGGGAGATAGATAAATATCTGACTAATATATATTGATATAAATATAAATATTTGCCCGGTCTGTTTTTATCATACGCAGGAAGCTAGTAGAGATCATTCCGGCTTTACAGACTTCCAAGGAGACGATAGAAAGAGCCACAGCTTTCGGTAAAGCATGTAAGAAGGGTAAGCGATCCCATTGCCCGGATTCAACCAGCTTTGTTTGTTTGATCATCGCATCGTATCGAATTCCTGCAGCTGATCATCGAATTGGATGTATCCCGCAGAGGTCACTACGTCCGCAGATTCACCTGGGTTCATCGCCAATGCAATCTTGATGCCCATGATCAACGAGGCTATCATGGTGCTGGAGAAGGTGAGTAGCGGGTAGCGCTGCGCTCATTCCATCCCCGCCAGCCTCGCCTACGCCTCAGACCGCAGATCACAATCACGTGCTTCTCACGGCCCACTTGTTCTCGTCCGAAAGTGTCAGGGAACCCAGAGACAAATGGCTGATCCTTGACTGTTCGACTGCTTCACTGTCGCTCATCCACTTTGTAGGGCGTAGCAACAGCTTCCGATATAGATACAACTTTCAAACGAGGTATGGCCCACCCGATGGGTCCACTGGCCCTCGCAGACCTCATAGGACTCGACACATGCCTCCATATTCAAAGGGTGTTGCATACCGAGACCGGGGATAGTAAGTACCGTCCATGTGGGCTGTTGGTGAGGATGGTCGATGCTGGTTGGGTCGGAAGGAAGGGCGGGAAAGGGTTTTACGAGTATGACGAGAGAGGGGAGAGGAGGGTGTAACACGTACTTAAATTTGAACTAGAACTAGAACGAGTCGGGCAGGCCGAGGGCAAGGCCATCGACAATAGGCGGTGATCCGTCATTGTTATTTTGTTATTGTGATTGTCATTGTAATTGTCATCGTAATAGTTGTGCTGTGCAGTGGTTGTCATTATCTCTTTCATCATTAATCGTTATTCACTTGTCTATGTACAGTATATATCAGTGTTTACTTTTCTACTTCCAAGAGCAAGACCCTAGATACAGTGTCCATTCATGGCTCGCGACTGATTACAGCGTCCCAGGTATCTCTGGTCAATGACATCCGGTCGTTTTATTACCCAACGCGTCCGCATATGCTATCGTATTCTATCGTACCGTATCATTCGAAACATACTCCTCTTGCCAAGATTAGCTCCGAATCCATGTCCTATCCACACCACTTGTACCACTTGTACCCGGCCTAAACCCCTCCAAGATCCTCTCATAATCTTCCAACCTCCCCTTAAAATCGTCCAACTCTTTGCTCATTCTCAGACCGACCCCATCCCCTTTCAGCCCATCGCGAATCTTCGAAGCTTCCCAGTCTTCTATCCCTGCTCTCGCTAGGCGATCAGCTTCTTCCCTCGCTTTAGCTGACTCAAGGGACGATTTGATCCCTTTTACTTGGCGCGCAAGCGAGGTGTTCAACGACGAAGAGGTATGGAGCGTTTCGGACAACTGGCGCAGGATGGACAGGAGGGAGGATGTATCTGACATCAATGTTGAAGTTAGGTGAGGTAAGAGAGCACCTGTAGTAGGTGGATCAAGATGGCGCTGATGTTGATGGAGGTGGCGGTGAGCATGTGTGGTCTGTGTCTGCAATGAAATGTGAGCAAGGTTCGAAGAGGTATGAACGGAGTTGGAGAACGCTGTCGAAGAAGATCCCGAAGGTGTTATAGGCGATAAAGAGGGTGACGTTGCTGGTTCTTCTTCCTCCTGTTCTTCGTCAAAATCGTCATCGTCATCGAGCTGCTCCATCAACGCATCGTGAGGATCAATGTGCTGATCTTCAATTTCGTGTTCGTCAGCATGATGGGCAAAGGCAAACCCCTTTCCTTCTTCTTTCGTTCTCGGTTTATCGTTGTGCTTATCCGCTGCGCGTGTACGATGAATGCGTACACCATTTTCGTTATCGTTTTCGTCATCGTTATTGGTATTGTCGTATTCGTTTTTGTCCGAATGGTCATTATCGTTGTTGTTGTTGGTGTCGTTATAGCCATAGTGCGTTCGGGCTCGTTCATGACCTGTTTCAGCTGAGCCCGGATAGCGGTGGTCCCTGCCACCTGTTGTGGAGGATTCTTCCCTGCGTCTGTCTGATGGATGTTGTGATCGTTTCTCATCTACAGAAATCAACTCTCCTGTCCAGCCAGGACTAACGCCCTCTTCACCGTCGCCCGTATGACCTTCTTCCTGCTCGTCTTCGTCTTCGTCACCTTCCGCTAAGCTGTGCAGCCCTCTTGGATCCTGCTCTGACCCATTATATCTCAAACTCAGATCCAGATTCGAATCGTACGAGGTTGAAGCAGTCGCCATCATCCCCATGCCGATTCCGACTCCGATTCCAAGCTTGGACGCAGCTTCATCCTCCATATGACTCAACTCCCGGATCATCTCGTCCCTCCTCTTCTCACAATCTATCATCTTCTCCAGATGCCTTTGTAGCTTCATCTCAATCGTAATCATAAGCGATTCCGATTCGGCATCCGCTTCGCTTGAATGCTTGGTCCAACCAGATTGTTGATGGTTGGACGAAGTCGAGGTACTGATACCGATAGTACCGACGGTCGGACTGATGGAGGTACAGGTGGTCAGACTCGGAGTCGGAGTATCAAGACTTCTCAATGATGTGAGAAGCCTCGAAGATGATCCCAGAGTCTCAGAAAGAACGATCAAAGCCTCTCGCCCCTGCCCTTGCGCTAGTCCCTGCCCATGTCCTTCGCGGTCCATCTGTAGGTTATGTCGGTTATGTGTATTTTGAGGTTGTCTCAACTCGGCTAAACTACCTCGTCCTCGTAAGTTATTGGCGCTAGTCCTGCTCTTGATAGATGCCTTGGAACGTGTGTTGCGCAATTTCAGCGGGCTGGGGAATGGTGAGATTTCACTCTCGAGGTCTGGAACTGCGTCAAAGCTCTCTTCTCCTTCTCGAGTGTGAGTGTGATTATACTCCTCGTCTTCTTCCTTGTCGATGTCAATGTTGATATCGTGGCAAGAATGATCGAATGGATGCCCTTGTTGATATTGATGTCGATATTCCAGCTTCACCTCATCGATATCGACATCGACATCGACACTGACATCGTCGTGGTCGTGGGCGTACTCTGATTCAAGGCCTAGGTCTAGGTTATGCCGTGGCGATAGTGACGTTTTCGCTTTATTGGCGGGTCTAGAATCTTTCCCTTTACGAGCTATAGTCGAGGGATGGTCCCGGGCTTGGACTTGGGCTTGGGCTTGGCGTAGTAGGGGCAGGGGTACAGGAGGTGTGGACGCTATGTACGTCGCAGAGACAACAGCCATTCAGAGTTTGAGAGAGAGAGAGAAGTCAGTCAACCATCAGCCAGTTTAAAGATATATCCGGGCATCAACGTGAACAAGAGCCCTAAAGGGCGGGGGACGGGGGACGGGGTGGATCTACTCACATGGATCTCCGTCCCGTTTAGGGGGACTGTCGTCGTGGGGGAGGACCTCGTCCACTCCTTTTTGATTTTGAATACTCACGCCAAGATTGGTACTCAGACTACCTTCGTATTCGTAGTCGTGCGTAGCATCGTGCTCTTCCGCACGCTGATGGTGATAGTCAGGTCCATGCTCATGCTCGTGCTCGAGACCATATTCCAACTCCAGTCCACCGTCACCGTCGCCGTCGTCGTCGAAATCGTCCTCCATACCCATATCCATCCCCATATCCGTATTCATATTCATATCGAGGCCAAACTCCTCTGCCAGGCTCATCGAGCCCCCGTTCCCCAGCTCATCGCCGCCAAAGGCACCAGCCAATTCATCAGCAAGAGAAAGAGCCATCGTTTGACCTCGACCTCGACCTCGAATTCGACCTCGACTTCGACTGGGTGCTAACCAGGTGTCGCTTGACTTATGAGAGGTCCGAGTTCACTATCAACAAGTATGGTAGATAGCTTTGTTTTCGCAGGGATGGGTGCTCTGCTCTATACCGGATATTTGGGTTGCGGCCCCAGAGCTGCTCCGGAGACTTGGGTGATAGGGTGATGCGAGGCCGAAAATGCAGTCGCGCTATATGACAGTGTAGTCTAGTCTAGCAGTCTATAATGGTGATGGTAAATCCAAATTCAGATGAAGCAGGCAAGGAATGAAAGATAGGAACAGGAGATGGATTGACATGCGAAGTCGCCTTAACAGTCGTGCAATGTCGTGTTGTGTCGTGTTCGTGCGAAAGGATCGGTTTGTCTGAGTGCGAGTAAGAAGCGAGCTGCCTCTTAGCAACGGCGGTCAGCTACGTCAAATGGACAATGCATATCACTGAGAGTAAAGTGACGACTGCCTGAGAGCGAGCGAGCGAGCGAGCGGTCGTAGCTCTTAGCTCGACGACAGTTAGCAAGCAAGCAGCAAATGCAAGCAGCAAGCAGCAAGCAGCAAGCAGCGAACAATGCTGGCGAATGTCCATGCGAGTGTCTTATTCTGAAACACGTCACACTCAGCCGTCGCATGGCATGGCATTGGACACCTTAAGGTTCCGTTCTGGAGGCTGTTGCGGACATGACCGCCTAAGCCATTTCGGTGCGCGGTCGAACAACGGTGAACCGCGTTGAATTGTACCTGATCCTGTACCTCCGCCCACTCCCACAATGACTTTAACAGAACGACGACGTGCATGCGGGACTGGGATCAATTGCACACGCCGAGAAGATGCCGTCGTCTCATAATTGAACGGGCAGAGTTTGCGGATAAGAGAAACAGACGGTGGTGCAGTCCTGTGCTTTCATCGATGATGGCTCTGTGTCAGACGAGCTTGGCACTCTTTTCGCGCAGGCGAGTCGTAGCGAAAATGAGTGATGGGTGCTATAGCCGCCCACGGCTCAGAGCAGCTTGCGATGATGGAACGACCGATCAGTTACCTTCTCGATTGCCAGAAGCCGAGCCAGAGTTCTCTTGGCATGTTCATTTTGTTGATAGTCGCAACTATGCTACATCACTAGCGAGGTGCAGCTATAACTACAGCTACAGTGCACGACCGCGCGCGTGAGAGAGAGCCATGGACAACATTGAGAGTTGACGGTTGGAAGTAGGTGACAGTCTTTGTCTTTGTCGTCATCGATTGTCGAGATGCTCGCGAGAGGCGTTCTTTTTAGTGCACTGCATTGGACGGAGATGAGATGAGATGCGGTTTGAAGTCTACAGGTTGGCGTGAGAAGAAGGGGTCGAAGGGTCGAATAGAATAGACTGGTTCAACCGAGACATCCGGCGCCGTCCCGTTACGCCACGCCATGCCACGCCACCGTCATACGTAGTACCGATATTCTCAAGTTGACTTTCTGCCAAGTATCTTCAGAAATGACAAGGCTATGCAAAATAAGCACTGCATGCAGTAACGGTGGTATCAACCAATCTGAATCAGTGGTTACTAACGAAATTTCATGTTCCGGTACAGTGCTTTCTTATCGCATAATCGCACAGACACTGTGCTCCTGTGCGCACATCATATCAGACCAGGAACTTGTGCCTCTTCCCCCCTGGAGAGCCACGGTGCTTTTTTTCAATGCGCATTGCACTGTATTATGGTGAATGCTATTGAGCATCCTGCTCACAAGAGAGCTGTCCCGCATGGACGATGCGCGCCGCTGTGTTCTATACTACACTCTCCCAGTACTGACCAATGGAGGGCACCCTCAAAACAGACCCGTAGGGGTTGAGCGTTACCCACGCCCAAAGCGGGATCGGTGCGGGACCGACCGTGGTCCTGATATTCGGGAGCGGGTGAGTGAACTTTGCTGCTTTCTGTGCTGACGTCTGATGTCTGTTAGATGTAGTCTGATGTCAGTCACCGCTGGGCTTTTGCCTTTTACTATCAATAATGATGATACGACATCTTCTCCGGCGATCGACAGTGCATAGCTAAAGCGATCCGATCTGAGCAAAGTTACGAGCCTTTAATGCCGTCTTCCAGCTGAAGGATTTGGCAACCAACGATAATGATACACGAAGCACGAATCAAAAGGCACGCAGGTATGTCAGGTACCGATGCTGAATATTCAATTGTGATTAGGCTGAGAGCATGCACTACCACAGTAGGAGTGAGCACTCTTTCCGATTTCGGCTGAAGCATCCTCAATCAATCAATAATCTTCAATGTCCGTTCGAGCGTTCTTCGTACTCCTTATCTAATTACTCCACAATGTCATCGATCTTGCACGACATGTCAACATATGTATGGAGCAGATCGACGGATGCATAGCTACGAAGTGCCTGTGCTGTGTGCACGGCGGCTTACTCATACTTGAGAGATTGCATGAGATCCGCTTCTGATACTCATAAACAGGTTCAGCTGACGGGTGTAGCTATTAAAGGCAATGTTCCGAAGCGCAATTGGCGATTCGTCGCACGGCTTGCCTCCCATCTCGCTCATCTCATTAGCACGGCAGGAACGAGTGAGTCGAACCGGACAGACGACGTGAGCGCTACGGGGCGGGATAGACAATCGAAATGGTAGAACAAAAACCTGATGTTTCGTTGTGCGTGGGGTGTGTATGTACGCTCGGTCCAACATTGACTGATTGTGCATAGCATGAACATTTATATATTGCTTCCTCCTGTGAAGGGTGATGCCCGCCGGAGTGACGTACGTTCAATTGTTCCTTGTTCGCCTCGAATTTGTTCTTACTTACTCTAAAGGGAAGAAGCCGGGATTGCATGATACGGCAAGGTCAGACATCCGGACTGGCGCTTCCAGACCGCCGCAGCGTATCTTTATGCTGTTATGTATTCCCTGCATTCGCCTGGGCTCTCTCTCTCTCCATGGCATTCGGAGATGAATTGGTGGAGTGCAGTAAGAGGAACCCCAACCCCGATCCCGACCAACCCGTAATAGGAAGAGGGTTCTTCCCGTATCTGCTAAGGAAAAGAAAAGAGGCAAAGGTTCTTCGGGTCCCCCAATCCACTCCACTCCACCACATCACACTTCATAAGCTTAGTGCAGTGCTGGCGCAGACGGTGGCGAAAGATCCCATGCAATCGGTGTTTCTCACTCAAGTAGCTGGCGCGCCGCTGTTCCAAAGTTTATTATGGTAGCATATACCCGGAATCCCGGTAAAGGTGTTAGCCCTGGCGCGCTAAGGCACTGAGGCGTGCTCTTCCGCTGCCTTAGCTGATGCTTTCCACTCGTTCCTACCCTAACGAATATTCCCTTCACCGGCTCGAACTCTTCAGGCCTTCAGGTATTGTATGGTCTCTTTCCTCATTCTGCGATCAATCGGGATCTGTACCGAGACATTCCTACTTGTTGTGCCGAGTAACGGACGGCATGCATTTGCATGCCAGCGTTAGGAGAGTGACTACCCTAATGCAATGCTGGTGCCGCAGTTACGCTATTACAGGGAGATAGAAGTCCCGAGCCGATCATGCATTGCGTTGCATGGCACTGCATGTGTAACAAGTTTGGTTACGGGAGTGTTCAGTTACCCATCTGTTTAGCTTCGTGACTGAGCGGGTCTACAAGTCTATGGGTGGCAACGTCTCTGCGGGTCTGCGGAACTTTGTTACAGTGGTTACAAAAGTCTGGAATGTAAGGTAGAGCAGGAAGGGTTGAGTCGAATCTAAGGGACGAGGGTCTCTTGTTAGTTTCCGAACCCTTTGTTATTCCGTTATCCTAGCTTAGCTTTACCTATTTGCCCGGCTAAAGGCTGCAGTGCGGGCCTTGGATTGGAGACTGCGACTACCTTACCTTAGCTTCTTTCTACCTTGTACCGTGCAAGCAAGGTGCATGGCTACGGAGCCAGTTTAAAAAAAAAGCCCCTCTTCCCTTTCCCCTGGAACCTGATACCTGATATTTGATACTTTGATGCTTGATCGTGCTATTGATCCTAGCCTAGCCTTTGGCATCTGATCAGCATATCCGTCACATCACACATCACACATCACACATCATACACAATACCCCCGCAAACAACCCTCATTCTATACCGATCATCCCGCTTTTTTTTCATTACTGACTGTATTCCGTCCATTCCACTTTACCGGCTCTGCCCAAACTCGGAGCCAGTGCTGCTCTCTCTCTGCCTTGCCTGTATTGCACTGTACGACTGTAGTCGTATGTACTAGTCCGACGTACCGACGAACCATCATTGCTTTCGCTTCGCATCTCAAATCAAAGCAATTCATCTACTGTACTAGTTGTATCGACGTTCAAACGACAGCGACACTTGCAACGAACACCCACGCCTCTCGGTACTGTGTCTCCGCAAATTTGACAATCAGGATACGACAAGACATCCTTTCATCATCATCATAGTCATCATCGGTCTCATTAACGTCTCATCAAAACCTCAAGAAATAGACAATAGGGATCTACAATATCACCGAATCGAAATCGATTACTGCCTTTCCCCCTTGACTTCCGACTGACTGATAATTCAAGTCCGAAACCGTCCTTTCGCCGGTTGAACATCAGAGACATCAGGAACCCCTCTCATTAATACGAGGAGAATAATAGGTTGGAAGGGTCACGATCACAATAGCGCTGTGGTTATTGATTTCACTTTTGCATCAAATCAACACGACAACACCCGTCCTCGGCTTTGCCACGGTGAGGTGCGGCGAATCCTCTCGAAACTTTTCACTCGTATCGTGTCAAGCTCGAACCGTTCCCCTGCCTTTGCTTCACTTCGCTTGGGACAACAACGGGGGCGGATAGACTTTCTTTACAAGGACGGACGAGCCGAGAGCCGCAGCAATTAGATAGGGTATAGGTGGGATCTAGAATCTGCACCTTCAAAGGTCCTTTGACACCTTTTATATCTCCCCTATCGCGCGTCCAGGTCACCATCAGCCACCCGTCACACGCACACAATACACACAACGTACACGTACACGTACACGTACACGTCTGTACACAAACTCATAGAACAACGCGGATCCAGTCACCGAATCCCACACGCAAGGCTCCATCTATCCCTCTCTTTGCTGTCGACACCAAACGTCTGAGGTCGACTAAATTAGGTGGCTCCGACAGGCTCCGGTCATTGCCCGCTCAGCAAAGGAACAAGCCTGAACCGAACCGAGAATCTTATTGTAGAGGGGACAAAAGGGAAGGGGGGAGATAAAAGTTTGCTGAAGAAAGAAAGGAACTTTGTGTGTGTCAGTGATAACTCATACGATACAGGCTATACCGTAAACAACCTTAACATCAACATCAACATTGGACGAATGCGACGGTTTCAACAAGAACAATCACTACCACTATTCTATCTTGTACAGGTAGATCATCCGTCTCCGCGATCTGCATAAGATCGCCGGATAATTTAGGAAGCTGTTGCGTAGGCGTCGCGAGCCGTGAGCACGTCGGAAGGAAGGGCAGCGTTCGAAACGCGAAAAGACTAGTCAGACAAGGAGGGAAGAGCTGAAGAGCGAAGACAGAGTTGTAAGCGAATGCGGAGTGCGTGGGTCAAGCGGGACGTAAAGATAGTGGGAAGTTGCAGCATCCGGAGTGTCAACAAGCCCAAACGGAACGCGAGGGAGGGTCAACAGAGATTACGATCGTTCACGGCGATTATAGTTTCCACATTACGGTATCCGCGAGACGTCATCCCGTGGTAGAGCCTTTCACCATAGCTATCTCTCTCTCCCTCTCCCAACAGTGAGTCGGATGGGTCTGTCTTGCTTCATGTCACTTCGATCAGGCTCGGCGGTGCGCAAAACCCGATTGCATTCCTCAAACCATGCTTTTCGAGGTGGTCATCCATGTCCAGACTGCAAACTCATTTAATACATCCTTTGTGCCAGATGTGGTTTCCAGGCTGACCATATATCATTACCCATTTCCCAAAATGGTCCCATCTCCGATCGAAGAGATGAATCCGACACCAGCTAAACGTGCAAGACGCTCAGCGTCCCCTTCTTCGCCCACCGAATCCACCACATCTCAAGCCCAACGAGATCGTGATCGAGATCGTGCGAGCGATCGAGAGCGAGAACGAGAACGAGAGCGCTCATCTCAAAGACCTCCAACGGCATCGCCCTCACATCCGATTTTACCAGCTCCTATACCCTCTGGACCGTCTTTCCCGCCCTTCGCGCCGGGACCATCAGGATGGCAATCAAATTGGAGATCAGAGAACAGGCGATCGTTCGATGCAGGTTCCCCTTCATCAACCTCTTCGCCTAAAATGGGGGAGGGAACAGAAGATCAAGGCGTGATCTTCACTAGAGATATCGCGAGAGCACCGAGGAGTATGATGGCGTGTACAAGATGTAGAAGACAAAAGTGCGTCTGAACCTCTCCTCACCTCTTTTTCTGAGTAAATATGGCAAACTCGCCAAACTTTGGAATCGAACCTTTTTGATGACGTGCACAATACTGATGACGCTCCTTGCGTTGTAGGATGAAATGCGATGGGCCCAGTTCGGTACCTTGTAGAGGGTGTCGACAATCGGGTCAACCGTGCATATTCGAGCCCCGCTCACGGCCTAAATCAATATCCGTCATACCATCCCGACCACCGCCGTTCCACATGTCCGGTCGACCAGGCTCACCGACGGCGGGCTTTTATCCTGCCGGACCCCAGCCGGCGCCACCAGTCACTTCTCGACCTCCGCCGTTAGGGACAGAAACATACGCTTTCAGACAAGCGAGAGAACCTATGCCTCCGCCTCCGCCTTCCTCCCTTGCCGCATTAGCATCACCTTATCATGCGGGTAGACATACGCCTCCCCCCATTGGTGCCGTAGTGCCCATACCGCAAAGCAGTCACGGACCCGCAGGACCTCCTCCTGCACCCATGCCTGCAGCTTATTATAATCCACCTCCGAACGTCATTCACCCTCCCCCGTTCCCCGGTCCAGCCGTTGGTCCGCCTCCTGTCACACCGAGTCAAGACTCAAGGTTACGTCATGTCGAGTCCGCCATCCGTTCGTTATCTTCGTTGCCGTCTGCCATCTCGGCATTGCAGGCATCCGTTCATTCCATCCAGCGGACTCTCTCACCCAGGCGAAGTGTTGATGTCCACGAAACTACTTGGGACAATTACCGAACACGTGCATGGCCACTCACGCCCTGGCTAGTGGGTCTGCGAGATTCTAACGGTCTACCGGGCATGGTCGTCAGCATCCTTGGTAAGAGGACAGTGGTAGAACGGGACGAGCACAAGAAGAAGGAATGTGAGACGCTTCTACTTGACGCTGCAAAGGAGATTGGTAGGCTCGTGACTGAAGGTGGCGAGTGGTCGAGAGAGGAGATGAGGGCGATTGGCGTACTAGCGTAAGTTGCATAGCCATCTAAAAGACAATCGCTAACATGTATGCCATGCTGACTTCCTTTCTCTTTCCTTTCTCTTTCCTTTCTGATGGACGTAGTACTTGGGTGAATGATCCAACCTATGCAACCTTAGCCGTCGCTCAAGCGCGGCTGATAGGGCTGGACAAGTTATTCCACCATCGTCGAACGCATGATGATTGGCGAGAATGGATCTACCTGATTATCATGGATCATTTGTGAGTTGTCCACTGGTTTGGCCATGTCAGCGGGCGAGATAACCATTAGCTGAAAATTGAGTGTGGTTCTCCTTTGGCAGTTGTCATTTGCCCGACTTCATCCCGCCGGTCACTCGAGAAAACCTAGCAGGACCTTGGAGAGATCGGCTAGGCGCTTCACCGACCGGTGATCCAGCTGTGCGAGATAGGGATCTTAAACTGCTCGCTTGGCTCGAGTACGCAGAGATGCTTGCCGATGGTATGTACTACATCGTGTCATTAGTAGACCTTCCGCGAACATGGCATTTCAGCCTTGCCTGATGGCTGACCTCGCTTGTGATTATGCGTCAATAGTCCATCAGATCCAGCAGGTGTCCCGCTCGGCGGTAGCAGCTCTGACTGCAGGTCAGAGCACGACAGAGGAGACAGCCATGGATGATCGTACGATCCGAGCTATGGACCCTTGGCGCAAGTTCGGTGCGAGCTGGGAGACGTGGGCAGGCGGGTGGGGTGCGCGGAACGACCCGTAAGTGGGATTCTCATATCCGTGTGATCAGAAGGCAAAGGCTGACTCTGATCCGTCTTCTATAATTTTTTACATAAACATTAGCATTCTCGCTCTCCATCACAATTATGCGATTCTGTACACCTCGTCGCCGATATTCATGGCTGACGAGCGGATCTGGGAAGATCTCGCTTCGGGGAAAGAGGGGTATACTCAGCTTGAGAGAGGTAGAGATGCTGCTATCAGCGTCATCCAAGCGATCAGCTCTGTGAGTTGCGCTAGATATTTTTGCCGAGTTGCAGAGAGCTCTTGCTTGTTATCCCTGGCTGCAATGCTGACGTTTTCGATCGGTCGCATTCAATTTTCATGGCCAATGCCATTTTCTGCAGGTCGAGATCGGTCGCACTTTGCCTTAGTGAGTCAACGCTGTCAGCTGATATCGTGATATCTCAAGAGTGGTTAGCTGACATGCGCGGGTTCCTATCTCCACTAGCTCCTTTGCCATCTTCCGCCCTTTCCTAGCTCTATCTGTCCTACACCTGATCTCGCTAGCATTGACCATTCCTCCGTCCTCGACACCTATTATAACGACCTCCCAACTCCTCGGAATTCTTCGCCAGGCATATGACGCCATCATCTCGCATCAACCACTCGATCGGCAGACGCCTTCAAACGCCACCGGCACCAGCTCGGCGTCTCAGCAGCAGCAGCAGCAAGGCATCCCCATCTGTCTGCTTGGGGAGATCGTTGAAGGTGGACGAGTGGAAGTGGCGAAAAGATGGGTTGGGATGGAAGTTGGTCGTGATACGTGGAAGAGGATTGTGGGGTAGACGCCAAAGTCATGGCTGATATGTGCATCGAGCAAAAGGCTGCTTCGGTGTACCAAGATTCTGTAATTCGCAAGGCAGATCGGCCAGCACTTGCGCCGTCATGTCGCCATAAGAGTGCCTTTCCCCGTCCTCTTCATCTTTCTCTCGTCATAGGCTCTTTCCCTTCATTCTGATTATAGTTGATCAATAAGACACCCTGCATAGATATACACACTGATTTGGTACGATTCGATTTGGTTTGGTTTGGTTTGAATCCCATTTTTTATGTTCGTCGTTTTCGTCTTCTTGTTTCTTGTTTTTAATTTCGGTCTCGGCTTGTTCCCATCATTCATTTACATATCTTATTACCGCCACGCTCTCAACCAACTTTTGAGCTTTTTGATTAAGGGAAACAAACCTTTCGTTTGTCACTATTTCTGTGCAATGTATGTCTTGATTTTTTTGGTTTTTGCTCATACATTATCTCATAGGGAAGAGCGAGAATAGCTAGCTAGACCTTAGTTAGGGCTTACTTGGCTGAAATCCATAAACACATCGTGATTTTCCATTGCTCACTCTGGGCTCTTCTTGACTTCCTGGTGAAGCGACCAAAGGTGAATGCCATGCATCAGGCATCAGGCATCAGGCATCAGGCATCAGGCATCAGACATCAGGCGTCGCATACCATCACAATGCGCGGTCTTTCGATCGCTCGGTCCCAGCAACCGTTTCATCCTTTTTGACAGGATGAGCGATGTATTCCGTACGTGGAAGAACAGTTATGTGCCACACTGTTGTATCCGTACGATTGCCACTGTCACCACCCACGGGGGGCGGTCCTACCCGCCAGCAATGACGCACCAAAGATCAACACTCGATATGTACTTATGGACTTGAGAAACGTTCATCCCGCTATCCCGCTGCTGATAAACAAGTACTTTATTATCACTTAGATCTAAATCTAGCAAGCTGATATTATCAGGTAACCACTGTTGACAATGCTGATATCCCCTGCAAGAATCCACTCAACACTTTCCTCCCTCCTGGGCAATGCCAATGCCGAGGCGAGCTCATCAACTCGGACTCCAGCTGGGACTCATGAGGGTGTCCACACGGCACTGTTGATCACTCCTCAAGGCCAGCTCATCTCGTCTGCAAATCTTCCTCCTTCCGATGCTGATGCCGATGAAGAGGACGGAGGGAACGAGAACGGACAACCGGACGGAGTGGATGTCGAGAATGAGGCAAATGGTGAGGAGGAGGACGATGAGGGGCCTTATCTTGAGACTCAGGAGAGGCGGAGGTTATTATTAGGCCTAGCGAGCCAGTGGGATCAGAGTGAGAGCTCAAAGATGGAGTGTGAGGTGAGTCTTCCTGGGCGGCATTTGGAATCAATATGGTCGTACTCAAGGTGGAAATCTGGGCGTGGGATTCGGGTCAGTCCTTCAGGACGGTGATTATGGACCATACTGCGCTCTGTAAAGATCGGAAGGAAATCTACTCTACCTCATCTTGTATACGCATAATTCCAAACAAACGTTTCGAACGGCTTTTGAGCTGTCTTTGAACGAGGGAGATACCAATAGAAGAATCGCTGGTGCTGATACACTCCGCCCCGAAACAGCTCGGTAAACTCCATTTCACCTATATCCAATTAGATTACCCATCCCAGCCAAGCTCGACATCCAGAGAACATCTACCAGCTGTCAAACCGCCCTTTGTGGATGGGTTCGTATTGGTATTGAACGGAGATAAGGATGTGCCATGGAACGTGTTCAGCACAAAAGTACGTCCTGAGTGTTCATCTTATAGCTTGCTTGCCCCATGACGGCCTCCTAGTCTTGGCCAGGTGGAGTCCGGTTCGTCCGATGAGGAGATCCGAATACTAAGGATCCTGGTCCTGGTGTTCAAGCATCGAGTCGAAGATGAGATGAGGCAAGCGATTGGAGGCTGACTCGACGATCCTCATAGTCCGAAGAGTTCAAGAAGAAATGGAGAGATTAGGTCCGCTCCTTGGTCTATCGTTCTTCACATGAATGGCAAACACACGACATTCATCCTATCGACACTGCTTCAGTCCTGCCTCTTTCCATCCTTCAAACCTACCCCGCAGCCTCATACTCGCTCTTTAAGATGAGGAAGAGAGACAGATCCCGCGTCTTCTTCCTGTGTGGTGTGGACGGAAAACAGGTTCTTGCGTTGAAAAAAAAACTGTGACCGACATCAATCGATATTCGCTGCGCCGTCTGCTTTGGCAGTGCCATCATTGGACGAACGTGGCGAAATATGGACAATATCAGACGCTAAGGCTAGGGCCAGAAAAAGGGTAGAGATAGATGATTCCGAGCAAAGAGAAGAAGGATGTGAATATAGAGACTAGACTGCCGATGTCCGATAGAGAACTTTATAGGCAATGCCTCTCAGGCGGCTGTGAGAACAGGCTCGTACTCGGTGAGGCCGCGTAGCAGTCAGAAGTCGTACAAGACTATTGTGTTGTAGCTATAAATCTGGATATTTTTTCGTTGAAATCGACTACCTCATCCAGTCGCTAGTAATGCGATACCTGCCCTCTCGACATCTCATTTTACGTGTACAGGACAGCGTATGGTCCATGCTCTATGACAATAGCGTTCCTCAGTCGTACTATAACTACGAGACGTCATGCATCACGGGCAGGACTCATAAGCATGTCGAACTTCCAGCTACTGATCCTTATGGGCAGCCTCGGATGTAACGATGTAATCTGATCACCTCCACTTTCGCATCACTCAAGGTAGTAAATAATAGCCCATACGGAATTTCTGTGGTATTTTGTCGACACTTTGCAGCTTACCGACACCGACCACCTTGACTATCTATCCATCACTACGAGCCTTGCAAGTGAGAAAGCGTTCCGCAAATTTACAAACGATCTAGCTCAAAGCGATATACGCGATTGAAATCTGAGCTAGTCGGACCTCGAAAGACAGATATATCGTTGCTCGGAAGGGGAATGTGCGCGGGCCGTCAGTCTGAAAGGGAACCGAACTCGACCCATTCATCAGTTCCAAGCGCTCCTGCCAGCTCGTCACGCTATCTTTTACCAGATGAAATTGCAAGAACATCTGTAGCGCTGTATGATTCCTTACCGTCGCACGGTAAACCATTGATCCGTAATAACGGAGTGAAAGAATGGACTATCCTCGCTACTATCTGCTTGGTCCAAACACCAACGAATTCCAACACCGGCTGCGGGGACTCCTCATCGCTTGGCGCTCAGAGGATCATCCCTGTATCTTTGGGAACAGGTGTGAAATGCCTGCCGTATTCTAAATTGTCGGTTCATGGAGATACATTGCATGATTGTCACGCTGAGATCATAGCTAGGAGAGGATTTGTGCGATGGCTGTTGTATCAAGCTCGACTTCTCGCTCGGCGCGAATTAATGGTAGCAAACACGCGAGAGCCAGAGCTAGAGGCTGAGGCTAAAGACGAGGAGTTATTTGTGGAATGGAAGGAGGATGGTTCTTTCGGATTGAAAAAGGGATTGGAGACGTGGTTATATGTCTCCATGCTACCTGTTCGTACGTTCCCATCACACCTGGCTCCTGGCTTTTCACTCACCTCACTGCACCATTCATCGTTCGACCTCCCGCATACCTTCATACCTAGTCCGAAGGCAAAAGCTTCTTCGGCCCATGAGGAAGCTCTCCCGTCAACCGAAGGAGTCGATTGAGCTTGCATAGGTGTAGCTGAGGTCTTGCTGATTACACGCTGACATTTAGTGCGGCGATGCCTCGACGCTTTATACTGCCGCACATCAGTCAGCATCTGAGGCTTCACAATGGGTCGAAGCGGATAAGGCAGCCTCCAATTCAGCTTCGATTCCAGTTTCGACCTCGGCTTCGACATCGACCTCGAACTCATCCTTGGCGTCAACTTCAGAGCCAGCGTCAATAACAATCCCAACACCAGCTGCACGGTCCATAATAGTCGATCGAGATGTATCCTCTGAAGCTTTCGCTGTAAGCAGCGCTGGATCCAGATCAATTAGTATCTCGGATCCGATTTGCGACGCCATCCAGGGTATACCGACAACAGCCGTAGCAAGAGGTCGGAATGGATACACCTCCCTATCGACACTTCGGACTAAACCCGGTCGACCAGATTCAATACCGTCCATATCCATGTCATGTTCCGACAAGCTGGCCTCGTACTCTGTCTTAGGTCTGCAAGGCGCTCTGATGACGAATCTGTATCATCAGCCGATATATCTTGATGGGATTGTTATAGGGGGTGTTGACGTGGCGGACCACTTTGGTGAAGGTGATGGTGATGGGTCGGCGGTGGATGAGCAGGCCTGGAGGACGAGAATCAAGGGGGAGGTGGAGAGAGCTTTATGGGTTCGACTGGAAGGTATGCAAGGTGAGTAAAGGTCCAATCGAGGTTGCATCCTGCCATTTTGTCTCTGTCTATCATCCAGTCCTTGGCTCAACCTTCAATGCCCCTGAGATGCCTCATGGCTATCCTATATATTTAAAGCGGAGTAAGGCAAGCATTGATTCTGCTTACGGATGTGTGACTGACAACCTTTCGATCCGCCCGCTGGGTTATAGGTTCACTGCCTCGGCCATACAAACTTCATCGACCCTTTATACATCTCACATCAATCCCTTTCCCCCACTCCAAGTCATCAGTCTCGAGGAAGACTGAACCCTCTCTGGCGCTCAGATCGCAGAGTGCGGCGGATCAAGAAGCTGAGACGAAACCAGGACCGGAACCAGAACCAGCACCGTCACCCCTATCACTTTCTTACCTCCCGTCCGTTCATCCCATTGCGATCCGCTCGTCCAGGATCCCAACTTTGGGCGCTACAGCACATTCGAAATCAAAGTTGAAAGCTAAACCTATGAAAGCTGAGATCTTGACTGACGGCGGACTACTCGGCTATCCAAGGAAGAAAGGACAGCTCATGCGAGAAAAGGGACGAAGTCGGATCTGCAAGGTTGAGATATATCGAGCGTATCAGGAGGTCGTGGACCTCATGACTTCTGCGCGAGTTGGGGATCCCGGAGATGGAGATGTAGAGGATGGGTTTGAACACAAGTGAGTACTGGCCATGTTCATCTTCTTTCACACTCAACTTGCGATTCGTTTGGGCGTTACAGTGACAATGACATATACGAGATGGACCTTTCGCGCCGTTCGCAGAGGAGCAGAACATAGTCAGAGCTGACTTGGATTATCATTCCCTCTTATTCTGCCTCCTCTTAATGCCTACTGTATCGGTATTTCGCCATATGACCTAATTCAATTTCCACTTCCTGGCGACAACTCATCAACTCGCAGCTCGAAACACGATCGAACCATGCCCAACCTCACATATTATCAAGTCAAGCATCCGCTCCCATTGCCAATACAAGTAACAGGAGCAACAGTGGATATTTCTTCGGCAGAAACGCATCAGAACGATAGCGCAAGTATAAGAGAGAACATACGTATACGAGCCGTTTTGGCGTATCAAGAGGCCAAGCGGGTCCTTCGGGGCGTACCTACTCCTATACCTACTGGTCGACCACTCAAGGGATTAGAACGGTTCGCGAATGAAGGTTTGCGGTCTACCGAGATACCCAACATCTCTGACGACGACGCAAGGGAAGAAATTTATGGAGACAAACGTGGAGATAGCGATCAAGATAGAGGGGTGGATGCATCCACGCCGCCGCCGCCGCCGCCGCCCTTCAGAGGGTGGTTAATTAGTGGTGAGAAGTTTGAATCGTTCGACTCGGCTGGTACGATTATCGTCCCACATCCTGTCGAGCCAAACTAAATACACTGTGAAGTGGTATCTTCCATACCATCTGGTAATCATCATACCTTGTGCTGTGCGAGACATGCATACTGTACATGATTGTACTGTACTCGTACCGTATACAGTAATGTACCGTATACAGAAGGTACAAAGAATGTGTGTGTTACGATACAATATTCGCCGTAAATTACTTGTCAAAAGGCTTTCGTACTATAGAATCTGTTGTCTACTGTACGGTACGCTGCAAACTTCGAAGTAGAGAGAACTATAAGTAGGTTTTTTTTTATAAAATGTCCGGATCGCTTTCCTATTCCCATTCCCCAATCTTCCTTTCCTAATGTCCATCGCAGTCAATGTCCGATCACCAAGTCTAAACTCAAGAGTCCATCTTCCTATGTATATTCCCGACCTCCCAAAGGCGGTCATTACGAGTCAATGTCAATTTCAATGGCAATGTCAATGAGCAAAATGAGCTGATATCATAGCTGCACAAGCCTGCCCAGACTCTCCCTTCGGATCTCACCAAACGTCCCCACAGTACCCACGGTGCCTACAGTCCCCACACTCCCTTCAGAGACGTTCCTCAGCCTGACGGTCGGTACAGGGAAATCCATACGCTCAGGTAAAGGAGTTTCCCAATCTTCGTACCCCCTTTCTAGCTCTTCCACGCCATTTCCTCCCGATCCATTTTCAGCTCCAGCTCCGACAGAGAACTCTTGTCCTGAGCCTGATCGAACAGGAGAACAGGTCTGAGCATAGCCGTAGTTGTAGTTGTAATTACAACTGTAATTGAAAGAAGGAGATGAGGGGGAGTCCGAAGAAGGTGGAGAAGGAGAATCGATGATTTCCATCGATGGAGTGGAGTACTTTGAGCTTGCTGACGAAAGCGACGAGATCGACAGACATGTTCCAGTATGCCTTCGAAGGATATTAGGCCTCGGACCAAGCGGATGAGGTTTTGATGATGTGTAATAACCGTTCTGCGAGCATGAAGCTGAAGCCGAAGATGGCGGTGGAGTACTCATCGATGAGCCTGAGCGAATGGAGGTCGGGAAATGGGGCTGTGAGGCGGCATAACGAGGTGTTCTGTTCAATGATTTGGAGGGGACTGCCGGAAGAGGGGAAGAAGCTTGCTCTGTTCGTGGCGACTGATGCGGAGACGTCGTTGGATTAGTCGATAGGAAAGCGATGACTCGACTGATTGGCGCAATGTATATGGGATCGCCAAGCTATATATATGCATGAGCATCCACGAGTCAGATATCGTCAGCTGTAGTCCAGATGTCTTGTGCAAAAGACCTGAGTCGATCACTGACTCGGATCGTACTCACCAGAACCGCCACTTGCTCAATCAGCCAGACTACTCTACCTTTGGCCTGCTCGTCCCAAGCCCAGCCACCTTTGATCACTTTAGCCATTTCCTTCTGGATCATTCTCTGCAAGCATTCTTCCACTTCCCATAAACTCAAGGTTGAATTCGATTCTGCCGCTCTCTGCTTGAGCAATAGGTCCATCACCTCGCTCAAGGGAACAGCCTCTTGCGTTGCTGACGTGCGCGTCTCGCGAGATAGACCATTGGTCAGATTGGAGATGGTGGATGATTTTGTCACTCGAGAAGCCATTGAAATCGAAGATGGAGCGAAGGAAACTTTCGGCAAGACATTGAGGCTCGAGATCCTCGGGGGGAGCTTAGGGGTAGAATCCACGCTCATAGACGCTTCCTGAATTGACGATCCGCATGCTGATGTCGATTCGGGGGCGGGGCCAGAGCGGAGACGGGACTCGACACAAGGAGAGCACATTGTATGTGATTCGTCTGAAAATTGATCACTGTTCAGAGCCAGTAACTTCATCGTAGGTGTCACAGGATCTTCCACTTCGATATGTAGATTCGCCATCTCCTGCGCTGGCGAAAGCGAGACTTGTTCCCCGTCGAAAATGGCGAAATGTCTGTGCAGGTTTCGCCTTGACTTGTCGGCGATACCCAGGCCGAAAGAAGACCTTCTTCCAGGTGTCGGAGTGACGAGATGGGCGTCGATGGGGGAACAAAGCGTACTCTCCGAAGCCAATGTAGGCAGTGGATCATGACCGATTTTGGAACGGGCAGTAGGCGTGGCGATAGCCGAAGTCGCCTCGGTGGGAGTAGATCTTGTCGGACTGGTGAGACCAGAGGCGGAAGTCGGGGAGAAAGGTTGGTCGGGAGAATCAGGCAATTCCAAGTGCGGGGAATCGAAACGGCCTTGATCGTTGAGCGGAGTAGCGGGTATAGGTGATAGCTCGAGCGTCTGAGCCGCGTGCAGCCTCGAAAGTGATCTGGACGATCCTAGCTTCGATTTTCGCAGGCTACCTACTCTGGGTGGCAGCCGAGTGAATTTCTCGCTCTCTTGTAGATTAGGAACAGACCTTGACACTCGTCTATGATTCTCCCATTCGCTGTCAGCAGGATCATCGTCCCGAGTAGGGAAGTGGTATTCGATCGCTTGGGATTGTAACGGGAACTCTCTCTTGGCTTGCTGGATTTCGAAGCAGCTCATCCTCGAGGCAATATCGAGTTGAGAATCGGTGGTGAGTAAAGACGCCATGGTCAGGACCGATGTGGCTCCAGCGCTGCCTCTACGTCGTGGCGAGAAGGGGGCAAGGGCAATCGTCCGAGTTGGCGAATCTGCCGATTCCGCCATTTCGTCCTCGTCATGAATATCGGAATGACAATGGCCATCGTCGTTCTCGTCTGAACTGGTGGGTGTATGCGATGATGCCGGAGGAGCGAGCTCAGCGAGGTAATTCTCGAGGTCGAACGAAACACTTCGGTGGTGTCGATTCTCGCTTTCGATGGTGACATTGTGTTTTGACTCGGTTCCTATGGTCATATATGTGGCAGGACGAGAGAATGATTCTTCGATTTGTGCAGCTCCGAGGTCAAAAGCCGATCGCATCGAATCAAATACCTCTCTTAGCCCCATAAGATCCTTCTTGCCTATCATCCTCTTCTCGAGATGCCCCATCAATTCTTCCGCTTGCTCCCTGCCACCACCTAGGAACCACCCTTCGTCATCATGACCATGAATATGATACCTCATCTCCATCAGCTGATTAAGAAGGACCGTGCGTACATCCTCAGGATCGGTGAGTGACATGAGCGAGGAAGTGAGATCATCATGGAAGCTTGTCTGGTAGCGCTCGTGCCCGGTGGAATGCCTTAATACTCTGTCATCGGGGAACGTGACGGTGCTCGGCGAGGTGAGAAAGGTTGGTGATGGTGGAAATACTGGGGACGAACTCGGCAAGGAAGGGCGGCGGTGCTCCGAAGTTTGCATGCCAATCTTACTTGACGAAGAGTTGTTTCGACGATGAGAGAACCATTTGGGCGTATGAACATGAACATGGTGATGTTGCCGATGACGATTGATCGATCGTTTCTTGCCCATCTTGGAAGCTAGGAGAGGTAGAGGTCGGATTCGCTTTTCGGTTGGTGATGGAGTAGTCGGTGAAGGAGATAGCCAGAGCAATCCGAATTGATCGCAAGTGGCTTCGTCGAGCTTGCTTCGTATTCCAAAGTCGTCCAATATCGCTATCAGAATTTCTCGATGACGGTTGTCGTTCAATCGAGTTTTCACATTTGATAGCTCGTCAAGGATTACTTGATATCCGATTCCAGTACAAAGACGCCGCTGTACCCAGGCTCGCAAAAGCTGATACGGTTGTTGTCTTTGTTGGTTCTGTGTATGCGTTATGAATCCACTCCCATTCTCGCTCACACCACTTATGCTCCCGCTGAAGCCAGGAACCGTTTCCAACCGTGAGCCAGATCCGACGCTCTCCGTCGTCACGCAGGGCGAGAGGGGATATGTTGCTGTGGTGTTTGTTTGTGGAAGGAGAGCAGTGCCGTTTAGTCGGGTGACGAGCTGAGAGGATGTGACAAACCCCAATTGAAATCTGATCTTTTGGAAGATTGGTAAGATGGTCGAATCGACCGTCGTCGGATGGCCTTGGACTTGAAGCTATGTGTAGTACCCACAACATTTGGGAAATTTAGCTCAACCTTTGCCACTTGTGTCGTTTTTTCTCGCGAGTAGGGTGTCTACAGGCCAAAGTAGGTTCATCCCTTTCGAAAGGCGTATGGCTCATGCGGAGAAAGAGGGGTGCTGAGCATCAGATGGATACAACAGGGATAAGGTGCTCACCTCGAATTCCACCTCGGTCAACTTCTTACTTATTCTGTCCACAAGTCCTTCATCAGATACCTCTGTCGACCGCCACCGTTTAGCGATATATTCCAGGCAAAGTTCGAAAACCAGCGGCTCATCGCAGAATGGTCGACTGCCATCATGGTAGTTCTCAGTGCTGAGCTTCACAAGCGCGCCGATGAGCTGGTTGCGGGAGATGTTACCCAAAGCTGCCGCAGGGAGGAGTGGGGGCGGTAGAGGTGGTTCGGTCGAGGGAAAGAACGCGTTGGATGGCAGGTGGACGAAGGGAAATAGTATTTGCAGTTGTGGAGAATAGACGGCGTCTTTCATTGGCGAAGATATCGGTATCTGCAGTCGGTCGGACAACAGGAGTTATTTTCAGCTTCTGAGCAGGCGGCCAGCCAGTGGAGGAAGTGTGAGAAGGGTGCTGACGAGAGGTTGAGGTCCTGATGGTATAGCCCCACTGACCAGTTCAAATATCTGCGAAATCTCCTCACACCATTCTCTGACTCTCTTCCCGTCGGCCCAAGAACGAAGGACGAACTCGATCAAGCATCCCTCAGCTTCGTTATAAGCCAGACGCCTTCTTTGCAAGAGTTCAGCAAGAACAGCACTTCTTGTTGGGAGGTCGAGGGTGCTCATTCTATTAGATCGTGGGAAGAAGACTGAACTCGTTGGCGTACATGGTGAGTGCATATCGGAAATCGCTCGTCCAAAAAGACGTTTGCGCCCTCGCTTGCTCACAATGCAGTGGGTATGGACAGCTCGTGTCGACGCGAAAGGGCAGGTGAGGAATTGAGCTTGGTTGGATGATCGAAAAAGGGGAGATGTTGTTTGAAGGTGAGACAGGGGTCGATTCAGCTGAGTTGAAGGAATGAATAGACGGTTTATGGAAGATGACACGATATCGGTCTCAGTGTCAATGTCAATGTCGACGTTGTCGGTGTCGTTATCGGTGTGTCCCTGATTTTGGGGTGGAAGGAAGGATGCCGATGAGAGTGCAATTTCGGTGACGAGGCAAGTCGTGTTACCAGAAGATGAGCGAAGAAGAATAGACGAGCGGTCGATCTTTATAACTCAGTACCCCTTCTGAAATCGAGTGGAAAACCCATCGTTCGATCGGCATGGGCATCCGGGCAAGCAAATAAAGCATGTGAGTGTTCCTCAGATTGAGCTGAGTCGAGGTTATTCGTCTCACATCATGAGTAACAACAACATCTTGAACCTTGATGACGGTTGAGAGAGTTTGTTTGATCAGCCTCGTTCATGGAATGTACTGAGTGAGCCGTTGTTTACTCGGTTCCCTCGCCATCCGTTTCCATCACTGATGTTTCCCGGCTGCCATGTCGAGCCGAAGCGAAGAAGCCATCATTTCATTGATTGTCACTGTAGCCCACGCCGTACTGGTGTTAGCTTGAGCTGACATGCTTGGGCGCGTTGAGTTGAGTGATTGGCGATTTGATGGGATAGTATAGTATAACGTGAGACATGCCTTTTCCGTCTTTCTTTCCTTGATGCTTGCGTTTTGATGGCGAGTGTGATGGAAATATGAGATGAGTCATTGATGGATCGATGGTGTTTGATGTTTGATCTCTGATCTTGTAGAGTTTGATGGTACATGGTGAGTAGGATGGTACAAGGTACACATGTTGTCAGTGCGTGTCTCTCGGTCCCCAAAGCAATTATCCATCACCCATCACCATCAGAACCATCATCGGCGTCTGCTCTCCGTAAAACAACGAAGCCGATATCTTTTAAACAACAAGAGTGACCGCTGAAAGGAAGAAGGAGGAGTGTTACAGATTATTTATTTGATGAGTTAATGACAATGCGCTGGTCAGAGAGAAACAGAAAGCATTCGTTACATGTTAAATGAAGAACGCACGCACGTCCCATTCCTTATTCCTGCATCACTCGTCTGGTCAAGGGACGGCGGATAGTCGCAAGTCGCGAGTCGGAGGTCGGAGGTTCGGAAGGATGATCAATTTACCCTGACTAATCGTCCCCATCCTGAAGTCCTGAAGTCCTGAACTTGGGTCCGAGCGTCTCATAAGACTACTGATCTGACTGTATCATAACGAACGAGAAAGGACGTCGAATATCGTCCACAGACTTGTATGTCGCCCTCAACGGCAACGCCAGGTACTTGATCAACACACCCCCAACATGGCTTATTTCTGGCGCTTCGCGATGGGGTTGGTCGGGAATAGCGACAGCTACTACTGTATATGGATCATTGAGCCCAACGGAGCCGAATTGAGGTATGATGTACGTCCTTTGGCACCATACTTGGTGTCTCGGGCATCGGCGTTGACGTTGACGTTGAAGAGTGATCGGGTTCCCGTTCCGAGATTCTGCTAAACATCCTTTAGATCACGGTCCATGTGTCCGTCCTGTCGAAAATGGGCTTTCTCTTCCACTTCCCCAGTATGCAATGTCTGCCAACCTCAAGACCACGCGGATGGTCAGGCTCGTTTTACTTCTTCGTCCCCACGGAGCCATGATTCTACTCCTTCAGATTGGGGAGCGAGTTTTGTTTTATTTTTCATTGTCCTTTACTTGCTCGCTTGTCCGGATGTGCCGAGAAACATCTCGCCAAAAGCAGAGAGAAAAGAAACAAGCACGTACTCGCACTTCGCACGACACAACGTAATTGAAAAGAAAAGCACAGAAGTGCTTCATTTAGGCGAGGCGGAATCAACCAACGAGAGGCCCTTTGACTTGCCCTCTGATCGGACGTGTATTCTTACTTTGCTTCGGTGATCTTGCATCGCGCCGCAACAACCAATAATAATGAGTCCGTCCAGATCCAGAAGATACGATGAAGCATATCATGAGCCTCAATGAAATGAGATGAAAGGTTCATCATGTGGCTAACAGACCGATTAGTTACGCTCCTGTGATCACCAGTGGAGCGTTTCGGATTTCGGACATCCCCCTTGCACACTTGCGACTCCACCGTTAGAGAGAAAATATAGGCGCCGGACTGCCGAGCTCCGTAGATCCCGGCGCACCCGCTTATACATATATCTTCAGGAACGCTAACGTTGACGTTGACACTACTGACGTTTTCCCAGCTGCATGCCAGCTGCTGGCAGACAGAGATGTTCTCGGCGCGCAAACAGCTATGTACTAAAATAGCCGCTTGCCGCTTAGCCGAGATTTCCTGTTTTCCTAGAAATCCTTAGAGGTACAGGTGCGGCACCCCGATCGATCTGTCTGTGCGTTCGTTGTGGAAGTCCTTACGGATAAGCGGTAGTCCGCACAAAAGCTCCGATCAGGATATTTCAGTTATATTTTGGGCAGTCATATCATCGAACATCCCAGAGTCTCATGTACTGTACTTACTGCCGCTTTGCTGGTCTCCCAGTCGATCTGTCAAAGGGATGCTGGAAAGCAGGAGTTCCATGCATATTCACAAGGTGAGCGCGCTTACGTTTCGCTCATGCCGCAGCGCAAAGCAAGGTGAGAAACCCAGACAGCTTCACATATGGGCCCTTGCATTCACGCCGCTGCCGAAATACGGGGGAAGTATGTAGGGAATGGAACCAGAAAGGGCTTACGAGATGACATCGACATGGGATTTCGTTAGTTGCCGATTTATGTATGATGACGCTCAACTAGCTGGAAAAGAGGAAAAGAGGAAAAGAAAAAACCCTTTTCTTTACGCTAGGCGATTTTTCTTCTTGTTGCCCTTTGCTTATTTGCCTAAATCAAGGTTGTTTTGTTACCCTCGCTATGAGCGAGCCAAGCCAAAATTCAATTGATCGACTAACATGCTCCTGTATTTCCGGAGTCCGGAGTGAAGAGCAAAAGATACAGATGAACGACGCATCATTGCTTTTTTGATTATTGCCATTTGCGCCGACCTGACCGACTGATGAATACGAGTACTGGTACTGTACTATACATCGATTACAATATATGTGAATGAGCCAACGTTGACGTGATGATCATTGCTTCTCTCGACACCCCTTGCTTGTCCAAATAGCTTCACCATCTTCTTGCAATAGTAAACAGGTTGATTAGAGCTATCCTGTCCACTCTAGTCATTTTTCAGACAATCACTCAGCCGCAATTAAATAATGTCCGGTTCCACATCTTACGCTTCCGCCGTGAAGCAAGATGATCACTCTAGCAGCATCGACAACAACAGCAGCAGCAACAGCAACCAAAAGAAACCAACATTGATCATCTACGGTGCAACATCCTTCACTGCCCGTCAGTTGATCCTCTACCTCGATACACACGTCGATGGCAAGCTGTTCGACTTCATCTTGGCCGGACGAAATGCTTCAAAGTTGCAAACTACCAATGATAAGCTCGCTGGTGGGAAGAGGGACATTGCTGTCTGTCAGCTTGATGATGAGGAAGAAGTGAAGAAATTGGTTGGGAGGGGTGATGTAGTGGTCAACCTTGCTGGTGAGCTAAAGCTCATCCTGCTTGTAATGTCATAGTTTCAGCTTGACCTAATCAACTGAAGGGTCCTAGCTAAACCAAACTTTTCCCCTATCCAGGACCGTTCAGGTGGCACAACGCTGAAGCCCTCATCAAGTAAGCGGACACTAAGGAATACCATCGTCAATACCTAAGGAAAGTGAACCTATGCTGACGATAGCCTTGGGTTTCTAACAACTTCACTATGGCAGGGAGTGCGCTCGAACAGGCAAACACTACGTCGACTTGAACGGTGAATCGGCATGGTTGGCAACCGAGATCATCCCGCGATATCACGAACTAGCTAGCTCGACTGGCGCTTGTATTGTCCCTTCATGCGGCTTTGACTCTGTGCCTTCGTGAGTGAGAGCAGCTATTCTCCTCCATGCAGCCGCATCACCCGAGCAGCCGGTAGATCATGTTTCCTTCTCTGAGAGTTGCTACTATTTCAGAGTGGATCTCAACAGAAGAAGCTAATATGGCCTGATACCTGTTTTTCCATCGGTTCGTGGTGTATATAATGCAGCGACATCACACTTTATACGGCTCTCAAGACCCTTCAGTCGAAGTTTGGCAAACAAGCTACCATTGCCGACTCGACATCGTTGTTCAAGCTGAAGGGAGGATCCATGTCTGGCGGTACCATCCAGACTATGCATAGTGTTGCTGAGCTGCCCAAGGATCAGAGAAGATCTGGGGAGTTTGACCTTGTACCGAAGTGTGAGTGAATCAAACATCTCTGCCCACTTCCCACCAAAGTCTACAGTCATCTCGAAGGCGTCTTTGTTCTTCGAAGCTTCACCTTTCAGACCATGTTCGGAAGCGAACAACAGTGTCGTACGCTTATCACCAGTGCCGCTATGCTGACTTTCATTGGGGGGATCCTCTCAGCCGCCCCGCTCGCAACCCGTCGCTCGACCGTACCTTCCCTAGCCTACTCTCTTGATATACCAGGCCAAACCAAGCGATTCGCCTCGTTCTTCTTCATGTACCCATTCAACAGAACTATCATCCGTCGATCAGCATATCTAAGCACCTTCAACCAAGCTCAATCCCAAGCCCAGACGCAAGGAGAAACCGCTGCCGAATCCGAATCTGAATCAAACGAACCCGTACATGATTTGAGCAAAGAGATGAAGTATGGGGAAGGCATGGATACGGGTAGAGGTAAATGGGGATCAGAACTATTCAGCGCTGGACTGTTCTTTGCGTTTGGGCTGTTCTTCGGATTTAAGCTGGTGAGTCCACTCTGGGTACTGTACCCCAAAGATACATTGTGTTCTGATGCCTCACAAAGAGGGTATTGTGAGTAGCGCGCTGACTGCGATCGCACATGCATTTGTCCCCTGCGAATGTTGATTATCAGGTTCGAAAGCTCGCTAGCTACATCTTGCCCAAGGCTGGAGAAGGAGCTACGGACGAGTGAGTATATTCTGTCCAACGCAGACGGATTTTTGATCGGTCCTCGAACTTCAGTTTTCGTCACTCGATCTTGCGAACAAGTGGCATTAGCTGATTGATACGTTGGCACTCTATGGTAGGAACCTGCATAAAGCATCTTATGTCGTGACCAACGTCTCGACCTCAAACCCCTTACCGGACAGCGGTAAGACCGTCAAGGTCGTTACTACCTTCAAGGCGCACGGTGATCCAGGATACTTAAGCACATGTCGTGAGTGATGAGCGATTACTACTTCAGCCGAGCTCTGCGACCTCTCTTCTCCCACTCTAACTTGACGTACATGTCCGTATTGTCGATAGATGTACCAGTAGGGTACATTGTATGACATGGTGCTGATGCAGGAACTATTCGTCCTTTCGCCAGATTTACTCGCCGAAAGCGCGCTATCGCTCGTCCTGCCCTCGACGACTTCTTCGTCATTACCGCCCATAGCCAAGAAGGGCGGATGTCTTACACCCGCTACGGCTTTGGGCGGAGTTTTGGTAGATAGGCTGCACAAGTCTGGAAAAGTTACCATTGAAAGTCGGATCGTCGAGGATGGAAATAACACTGGCGTTTCCGGAGGAGGAAAGAAGAACGTATAAGTCCAACGAAATCGATCTGGATCTGTTTTTTGGGGCTCGATTGGGATTTTTCTGTTGGGGGGGTCTCATGTTAGGCTCATTCCTTGGGCAGAATTAGAGTATATACAGTACATTAGTAGATGGAATCCAGCGTAATATATATAGAACATACAGTAAGATAGTCAAGGGATCACGAGGGCAGAGTAATCTGTACGATTTGAGGCTACTGTGGATCAGTACATGCCAACTCCGTCACTTGCGTAATATCGACACCGCGGAAGACGTCTCAAACTGATAACACAGCATGTACTTTGCTTTCCCCGCCATTACAGTACTTAGAGTCCGGGAACAGTGCTTTCAAGATGCGGATGCGAAGACCGATGGATCTCAACAAGCTATGCAGATCTTAACAAGAATTTCTCCAGAATACGTCGAATACAAGGTAGTCCTCGTTCAGTATTGTATTGTTTTGTATTGTATTGTACATACGAGTACTGATGAACATGTGATAGCTTTAGGAAAAAGATCGCCTTATATCTGACCAATAGCACATCCATCTCCCCTCAAATCAGATCCACATGCCCATACCCTCCTTCCATTCGGATCGACCACACGCTGAATTACCTGTCCTTTACCAAGTACACTTCGCTTGTACCCCGTCGCTCTTTCGCACTTGTGTCCCATGGCTGTGTCCACGCGTCCGACCGAGAACGCAATGTATCGTATATCAGTATGAGCACTACTAGTACAGTACGGAAACGAGATTTGCGGAGAATGTAAGGCGCTTTGACCGGATCGGTCATCTGTCGTCAGATTCAGATTGATGAGATAACACAGCACAACCCACCTTTCAATTCGTCCACAACGTCAGGCGAGATCCCTTCCTCGAACCAGATCTCACTATTGATATCCCCAGCGGCATCTTCGTTCTTCTTACTGGCATCTGGCAGACCAGCGGATATACAGAACCGAGGCGCGTCAAGCGATGCTTGGGCTGAGAAACCGCGGAGCTTGTTCAGGAGGACTTGAACGTGTCCTTGGGGTTGCATGAACCTGTCACAACCAAGTGTCACTGGGTTCAGCACGTAGCTAAGCCCCTTGTCCCTCATCCCTCAGATACGTAGAGGGGTCGAAGTGAGGTGATAACTGAAAGCTGGCGAGGCACCCATGCTAGGTTCTCGTGACGAGATCGGTGCAAACGCATGTAGTGAGGGAGACGCATAAGAGGGAACAGAATAGGATACAACGCTTCACGCCTCACTCACCCGCCCATGACCCCATAGCTCATCAGCAACTCCCCATTCTGCGTCACCATAGCAGGTATAATCGTGTGGTATGGTCTTTTGCCGCCTTTGACGTTGTTCGGGTGACCTTCGCGGAGAGTGAATCCTGTACCTCGGTTTTGCAGGGTGAAGCCGCATCCTTTGGGTATAGCGCCTGTTCCGAAGCCTAAGCATGGAGAACAGAACAAGACTCAGCATGGAACACTTCCACCGGGTCACGTGGAAATTTGCTGTATAGTGGGCGTCGAGTTGCCTGACAGATCAGATGAATCATGTCCAGGAGACCAAAGGATACTGTGGAATCTGGACGACGGAAGGACGAATGCTCACCAGCATAGTTCGAGGCTATAAAGGAACAGCTGTTACCTTCGCTATCGGCCGTGGCGAGATACACCGTATCACTGCTGTTGATAGGATCGCCATGCGTGATGGGGCCTGTCTTCTTGAGATTGATGAGAGCTGCTCGCTTGGCGAGGTATGTCTGCGACGAGGATGAATCGTGAGTATGAATCGTGAGTATACGGTCCGGATAGCCCGTCAGTGAGACTATGTGTGTGACTCGGGTATGACTCGGGTATGACTCACCTTGCTTAGGAGCTCGTCGACCGGGACATGTTCTACTTCTGGATCAGTGACGTAGTATCTCGCTTTATAAGAATTGTCAGCTTAGCTTGGGATATCTCGAACAGTCCCATACAATTATTCAGCTGACTCACTGTCTGCACATATCAGCCGCAAAGATAGTTCACAGCAATCAGCATTTGGACTACAGAGTCGTATCGAATGTATGTATACACTGTATGACATACCTGCGAAAGCTAGCCTCAAAGCCTCGATCAAGATATGTAAATACAGCGCCGAATTATGTTCGAGCTCTAGGACGTCGATCCCATGCTGCAGCTCGACGGCCTCGACGATGCCCAGGGCTACCAAGGCAGTAAGACCTTGTCCATTCGGCGGACACTGTCAGGCCGGCCGATGAATCGTAAGCTGTGTATTCTGCTGAGGCTCCGCTATAACCTAAAATACAAGGAACAGGCAGCGATAACACTCGACTCACCTCCCACAGCGAGACCCCTTGATCTCCAGCTTCTCCGACCTTGAAGTCATACTTGATAGGCTGTATGACTTCTGCGTCACATCCCGCCAGATCTTCCAGTTCCATCACTCCGCCTCCGGATTTCACGAGATCGACAATAGCTGCGCCCGATATGATACCGCATCATTCAGCTTACATATACCATTTCGGATCGGCAAGCTGACCGAGGAGCAGTAACATACCCTGCGCTATTCTACCTTTATAGAAACCCTCCTTGCCCTCATTGGCGATGGCTTCGAATGTATCGGCCAGCTCGGGATGGGTCATGACATGTGAAGGAAGGGGGGGTTTCTGCCATTGATAGCATCGTTAGAAGTAGATACGAGTCGAGGATAGATGGGGGTAGGGGTGCACATACTCCATCTGGCATCATCATTCTAAGTCCAAAATCAGCGGTCTCGTCTACGCAATAATCATAAGCGAGATGAGGGATTAATACTCACTCTTTCCAGTTGGGTGATGCATTCTTAATCAGGTTCTCAGAAGCTTGCCACTATATGTTCCAGCACTCTTCGGTGTGAGTATGAATTCAGTAGGTCCATCATCCCTTCTTTTGCTTCTGGTGTTTAGATCTGCGATTGGTCACACTCACCGCTTTACTGTTGAGCTCATGCTCTGGAACACCATCCCTCGCGAGCCTGATAGCAGGGTCCAGGATCTCTCGCATGCTCAGTCTGCCAGATCCGAATTCTTCCACAGTCTTCAGCCAGCCAGCAGCTGCGCAGGGCACTGTCACTGAATTGAGGTTGGTCAAGGGGATCTACGAGGATTGCGGATCAGCCATAACGATTCTCGATGTTGCCAAGTTCACAGCAGGTTAAGCGAACGAATCTGGACGTTTCCCTATGAGGGAGGACGAGCAACAGCCCGTTGAGGGAAGCTGGGGGAGAGGAGATACACACCGAGTCGCCTGTGATACCTTGACTCCTGAGATATTCCAAAGTGAGAGCTTTGGGTGAACGCCCGGATCCGTTGATACCCCTGACAGACTTGGTCTTCGCATCATAGATCAGGCAGAAGATATCTGTTCGCCCCTCAACCGATAAGCACTCTCTACATTTATGGCCCGGCCTGTCATGGGGTCCGTCGAGCGGAGGGTCTAAGGTGAAGAGATGGAGCACACTCACCACCCCCGATACCTAGGTGACACCATCAAGTTAGCTCAGTCACATCCTTCCCATCGCAGCAGGTGGATGTCGAGCTTACCTGTACATGTTGGCTCGGTCACGTTCAACGCAGCGGCTGTAGCTACGGCAGCGTCGGCTGGTTATAGTTGTGCCAGAAAGACGCGTGAAGGTCAGTCGACTGGTGTCACGATTCTGGATAAATGCGATGACGGGAGGTGACCCACCTGCATTTCCACCTTTATTGAGAATCTCCAATCCAGCTTGACAGGCTACGTAGAAGACATCATCAGAACGAGCTGCGCCCATCGGGCGTTGGAGCAAAGCGTCATAGCTCACCTAAGGGCTGAGACGTGGCTATGGCTCCTTTAGTCGAGAAGATAGTTGACCGCCTTGAGGGGAAATGGGAGAATTGAGGGTTGTATGATGGGTGAAGGCGGGTGAAGTCGATTGGTGCCATGATGATAGAATTGTGCGATGAGTCGATTCGTCTAGGAGCAGAAGCAGCGGATGCAGCGGAGAATACGATGCTATGAATCGCTTTAAGTGTCGTCTCATAGGACCAAGAGCGAGAAGCTGTCGCATTGGCCGGTATCCTAATCTCCCTCCCTGTCCCAGTGGTACTAGCGGCTGTCATGTTGATCACCACTCGCCGGCGAAATCACGATATCGACGTATTGATGGTCCCTGGATTGCCTAAGGAGATAGCCGATAAAAGTGGAGGCATGAATGCATGGCGTTATCCGGTGAACACCGAGGATTCATGTTTCATCCATTCATCGAAAGTATCGGCGATAAGAAACTGTTGTCGGTTTTAAGGGTACTGGGAGCGATGCCACACAAGCTTCTCCTCGGTGGGGCTTTAATCTTCACTGTAAGACTCTGTCTATGCTTATGCTACCCGGCACTACGACTTGATTGGCTGGCCACTGGCTACCCACGCTCTGCGCTCTGCGCTGTACTCGTAGGCTCCATCCACTCTATGCACATTGGTGCCGTAGGATCCTAGTCTGCTGTCTGTCTGTGGCTCTTGCTTGCTTGCTTGCTTGCTTGCTTGCTTGCTTGCTTGCTTGCTTGCTTGGCCTTGTACCCTGTCACTACTCACTACTCACTAGCTGTAGCCTGCTACTACAGTCAGAGTCACAGGTCCCACGCTGCTTGCTGCTCGCTGGTTTGCTCCTCGTCGTCGTTGCTCCTTGCTTGCTGGTACACCGTGTCCGACAACGGCACTATTCCTCAAAACATCCTTGAATACCTTGGTATCGATTCTTTATCCGTCAAAAACAAGTCAAAATGGGTTGTGAGTATCGACATCAAGCAGATCAGGAGCATAGACGGATGGATGGATGGGTGAATGGATGAAGAAAGATGAATGGGCGCTGATCAGGCTGTTATTGCTGCCATTTCCTTGTCCTGCCATGCTCGCCATCGCCTCTCGCCAACACCCAAACTTGACATGAACCGCCAATCTTACAATCCCTATCGCCCTCGCCATCTCGCACATGCTCACGCACATGCACATGTATAGCCAACAAGCCTCGAGGATTGCAAGCGGCTCGAAAGCTCCGAACTACCCGAAGGGAGAACCGATGGGCGGACAAGAACTACAAGAAGAGGGCTCTTGGTAAATTCTACAAGACCTCGCCTACCGGTGGTTCTTCCCACGCCAAGGGTATCGTCCTTGAAAAGGTGGGTTTTACTCTGGCATCATCGACTGCATTTGCATCAAGAAGACAAGGAAAGGGACAGCGAAGGATCGGGATATGAGGAGAGGAGGATTTTTTGGCGATTGTACAGGAGGAATACCAACGACAACGACCTCTGTTAGAGCGAGAGCAGGGACTGAGGCGGACGCGCACAGGAGGGATGAGGCCAAGCAGGTCATGCTCGAGCGTCAAGATAGGCGGTGGATGGCACGCGGGATGTACTGCATCGATGGCGGCCTAGATACGCTGTGTGATAAGAATAAGGACGTTGAACGGGGAGAGGAAGGTGGTGGATGTCTGTTGCTGGTTGGCTATTATCGTTTTCGGAACGTGATCAGCAGCAGCAGCAGCAGGGCCTATTCCTCCGTTGGACGCTGTCATTTTGTCTGGACTTGATAAGACGGAGAAGGGGAATGCACGATGGAAGAAGGGATAGCATTATAATGGGACAGTTGGCTGATACTCTAAGTTATCACAATCAATCTTATAGGTCGGTGTTGAGGCCAAGCAGCCCAACTCTGCTATCCGAAAGTGTGTCCGAGTTCAGCTCATCAAGAACGGCAAGAAGGTCACCGCTTTCGTCCCCAACGACGGTTGTCTTAACTTTGTGAGTTGGCCCGCAACCCATAACGCAATCGCAGAACCTTCTGCCCCCACCCCCCACACCTTTATCTGCATGTAGCTGATGTCGACATTTTTCAAACGTCCGTGTAGACCGACGAGAACGACGAGGTCCTCATTTCCGGTTTCGGTCGACGAGGAAAGGCTAAGGGTGATATTCCCGGTGTCCGATTCAAGGTCGTCAAGGTATCTGGTGTCGGTCTTCTTGCTCTCTGGAAGGAGAAGAAGTGAGTTGTCGTCGTCCATTCGTGGCTTGCATTGAGCTATCTGCTGTCTGCCACGCGCACGAATTCTTTACGCTGATATCGTTTCTTTGGTCTTTTGTTTGAACTATTAGGGAGAAGCCCCGATCCTAAACAACTCGCATATATCGCATTTTAGGGCTAGTTGGATTTACACTGGACTGGACTGGACGTCTGGGATGCATGTATGACTTGACAGATATCACTTCAAAGATAGCACAATAGCGACGTCCGGGAACGTACGAGCGGGCACATCAACGAGCGGAGAACCAGAGCGATACAATTGGTTTGGTTACAGCCAGCATGGGTACATATGTGAGCTGCTGACTTGGGGGCAGGGCGAGTGATTGCGGTGCGGTGAGATAAGCCGAAGAGACGAGAAGAGATGTTCACGGATCACGGATGGGTGCTTGGGAGAATGTGTCGGTGCGAGCGAGTAGTTGAGGCAATCAATGGCGGGGTGATCGCTCTCCGATTTTGGTGATTTTCTCTCCGAAGTCTGCATGGCTGGGCGATTTCGGTGCGCATGCGGTAGACGCAGGGAGACGGACATCGCGTACAGCAGTCGAGTAACTACCGCACGAGTCTATCATTTGCTTGCTTGTGTGCTTGCGTGCTTGTGTGCTTGTGCTCGTAGGCCTGCCTACATATGTTGAGCTGAAGTCGAAAGCGTCCAAGGAACAAGAACGGAGCGATTCGATTACGAGCAGCTCTTTCTGTGCAAAGATATGACTCCCAACTCGTTTCCGCCGCTGCATAGCTTCACATAACGACGTGATTCTCAAGACTATAAAATGAGATGTGACTACGAACAAGTGGGATTGTTGGCTGCAGCGCTGCAGCTGATGCCGAGGCTGACCAGATGCTGAAACCGGTGGTGTCGATGTCAGACTCACCTCAACTCAACTCAACTAGGGGCTTGGTGTGGTGGACCGAAAACATGACTGGCCTTGCACAGATCCCTGGGATTTACTGTTGTGTGAACAGATCCTGATCGGACGAGTGGTAGACTGAAGCCGATGATTGCGCGCTCCTGCTCTCTTCCGGGAGTTCAGAGAGAGTACTGTAGACCAAAGGGCAGGGAGACAGGAGGAGAGTTCTATCTGCGAACTCTGGTTGGTCGGTTGGGCGATCTTTGGACCCCTCACGTGGCATGTTTCGGTGCCCCGTGTCCAGACCCTGAACGAGACCGAGGGGGGGGGGGGGGATTAACAGTAACCTATCGATAGTACTCGTAATGTAACTTGTAGTAACTCCCCTTCAAGCTACAGTAGGTTCGTGTTGTCCTTTCTTCGTGAGCTACAGGACGGAGCAGCAATTCATAGGTATAGCATCGCTCAAAATACTAGAATCAATCAATCGCACAACGTCCAGTCCAAGAAGAAGCGTTCAATATGTGCCGCCAATAACCGCAGCTAGGCGAAAGACGCGGTAGAAAACAAACCACACTTCATCAATAGGACAATAATGTCTTCAAGTCGGTACTCCGACTTGTTGGGCAACGATCCCGCTCGACCTCAAACAACTCTTCCGGGGCGTTGGATCCTCGAGCTTCCCTCTTCCGACTCTGAAACAGAAGAACGTCCTCTTATACATATACGGCGCTTTAGAGCTACCCCTTCGGCCCCGAACGATGCAGCCGGTCCATCAACAAGACGGGATCATAGTCCTGTTCCGGATTCACTGGAAACTGCCCGGCGGAGCATAGTGGAACAAGCTACGGGTGTCACTGCCGGCTCCTTGCAAAGCTCTCCCACGTCCCTCGAACAGCCCTCTGGTGCAATCACGTCTGAGCTTATAGGGGAAGTGCAGGAGCGGGTCTTATGGGTTTTCTCGATAAATGCGGATGAAGTACCAATGGCGGATGGTCTGCAAGGTGAGTCCTCCCATGGTTGTATAGATCGCTATCTATGTGTAGTGACATATACGAAGTGCGATCTTACTGGACTGACAAATTTATGCTGATTGTAGAGATCGAGCCAAAATTACCACCTATCGACATCCCTAATCTTTTGATCTGCTCGAATCACGGTCGAAATCCATCATGTTTCGACTCACGTCCGGAACCCCAGGACAATCATGATCATCATCACCACCAGACTCGATCATGTGAGATCACACTTGAATCTGCCGAGCAAGCGCGAAGGAACTTGGAACTTCTTGGTGCGGCCATCGCGGAAAGGATGGCTTGGAAAGCTGGATGGAGGTTGTGTCTGCAGCCTGCTCTCGGAGGGTAAGCAGCGCTTCTTCTTCTTCTCATCTGCCTCACGGGACCCCGCTACGGTGAAAGCAACTAATGGTCATATACGTGGTTCACAGCGTAATACCTCCTCTCTCTACCACCTTGCGACCCATTTCGCGCTCAAGACTCCTACTATCTTTGACACCTTCATCTCGACCTTCCTGCTCGAATCTCAGCATCCTCTATCCTTTACACCTCAACCCTATACGTCTACCCGCTTTGCGCATCTCAGACTTGACTCCGTCATCTATGCAAGAATCCCGCCTGTCGGCGTCTTTCGACCAGACTTTAGGCCATACATGGAAGAATGGTCGACAAGAAGCTTTCACTCGTGCGCGATTGCTCGGCGACACCTACGCTGAATGGTCTATCTACTGGGTGCCATTGATCGAGAAACAAGATATTCTGTCTTCCAAACAGGCTGGTAAAATGTCCCCTCGTCAATTGTGCGAACGATGGCGCCAGTGCTCCGGTGTACTCACGATATGGCCAACGCATCTCTCCGAAACATACTATACAAACAGCGCTCTCCCTTCACTTAACCCTGTTGGACTGAGCAATATCCAGGGAGAAACCAAATCTTCCGATCTGCTGGATATTGCAAGCGGCGTATTCAATTTCTTGTCCAACTACCGCGAACCCGAAGTGGTGGATGAGGTCGAAGACGACCCGGAACCTGTAGAGGAAGATGTCACCATGGATGGAGAATCGAATTTTGGACCCACCTCTATCACGGATGATATCGATATGGGGAATAACAGGTCTCCACAATCGGATATCGATGATCTCTTCTCAGCGCATTCTGACTCCCCCCTGAACGTGAACGAGGATCCGCCATTGACTATCAAACCTCCGTCGCCTTTGACAATTGACCATCGAAACACTAATATTATCCATAATCCTAGCGATGAGAAGATGGTAGAAGCCGTCGACTACGAGCCTCCACCTGCTCCTGTCAGGCGTGAGCAGAGGAATGAAGCAGAGGAGAAACCGGAACAGAGGGAAGAGATCATGGTCACCGAGGACGATTTTGCCTTCTTCGATTCTCCCTCTGATCAGGTGGAAATGCCACCTGCTGTCGAACCGGCAGACAGTGTGGGTATAGTGAACGGGGATGGAGCGGTTGTGCACGACGGGATGGATATCGACCTGGATGAGATATTCGGCGGGACCATCAATGGCTTTTCGAACGGTATCGACACTGTAACAGAACAGCCGGCACCGAATCCTGAGCCAGCGGAAGGGATGCTACCAATCCCATCTGACGTCCCGGACGTCCACAGAGAGCTTGAATCACAACAGCCCATTTCAGCTTCGGAAGTGAAACTTCCAGTTGTAATGACATCTTCGGACGAGAACCCAATCCCATCTCAACCGATTCAGCTACCACCTTCTCCCGCGCTCTCGTTTCACAAGCGAACCTGCAGCTCGACCGACCTCATTCCGCCTTCCTTCTCGCCTCTACCCCTTCTACCTTCCCGGTCAGCCCAGAAATTCGACTACTCCCTACCTTCTCCTGCGCCGACGCCTTCTTCATTGCGTGAGGACCTAGTGGAACGACTTAAGCCCCCGAAACCCAAGAATGCAACGTATGCAGATGTATGGGAGCTGGACTCGGAACCCTCAGAGATGGATGAGGAGGAGGAGTACACTGGCCCACCCACGCCGGAATCTGCTTACTCCGACGAATCAGAAGCTGAGGTTCGCCCCGTCGAGAAGAAGGTAGGGGAGGAGGACACCAACGAGTTTGGAGGGACCAAGTGCATTTTCACTGAATGGCTAGAATATGTGTATCTGCCTGAGAACGTCCGAGCGCTGGCAAAACAATGGGATTCGTCTTGGATCACAACTTCATTACCGTCTACCATACAAGAAGAAAGGGCTGCGTCGCCAGCTGCATCAGCAGCTGCGTTGAAGGGAATAGACTGTGTAAGATACGTCAGAGATCTGATAACAAATCGAGCCTCGCAGACGATCTGCGCAGGTCAAGCCTACGAGACAGGTGGTCAATTAGGAATCGTTCGGGGTGTTACTCAAGATCTTGTGGACCGAGGCATCGTACTGTCGGACCTATGTGAAGGTGCGTGCCGGGACTTCGAGTCACACCCGAATCATCGAGATGTAGACACTGACTCAAAACTGTCACCGCGCTTCAGACAACACTGCGGCTCTCGCTCAACCCCAGATTCACGCTGGATATTCTGCCAGTGTGATCAAGATTGCGATCTCGTCATTGCATTACTGGACAGAGATCGGCCTACAGCCTCAAGGTGGACCTAAGGAGGTAGAAGCTGTGATCGTCTCTAGTAAAGAGGAGGTATCTGCAGGTGCGAGCGGACATTTGTCGTCGGAAATGAAGCGGGCTTGGGAGGTAAGCTAAGCTTCCTTGAACACCTGCACACGTTCAGCTTACTGATTTGCTGTTTGCCAAATTTGCAGTCGCTTCGATTGGGGAAACACACGATATCTGAGTTGGCGGGCAACAGCCGTGGCGTTGTGTCGGTCTCGGACTCCAGTGCGGGTTCGGGGATCCCTGAAGCAGTCGGTTAGTTTTTCGCTTTCTTCTCAGCACGATGAATGAGGATATAGAAGACGACGTGCTGATGCTTGGGCCTTTTCCAGCCGATCTATTGAATCAAGTGTCGCGCAATACCGTCATCTACATTCTGCTTCCCCCTGCCGCCTCATCGATTGCTTCCATCATTCGCGGACTGTACTCCCTGGCTCTATCGCCTTCATCATCAGCGGTAATTCGATTGATCCCTCACCAAGCCCTGTCGCAAGAAATGTACCGAGAAATAGCGATCGAGGTATACGATGCCTTGCCTGTTCCCATTCGTCCAATCTCACATACTGCTCTCGACCCGAATTTGGACATCCATCCCGATCAAGGCAAAGTCGCACCTTTACACGCCTTCACGCTAGCGCGCTCTGAGCTACCCGAACCTGAATTCAGCATGTCATGGCCTCTTAAATCATACGATGTCCTCAACACCCAGCGATCGATACATGGGTATTATACGATCGTTGAGGAATTTGATGTGATGATAGCTTGTGTGATGGATGATTTGGGAGAAGCGCTCGAGCTCAACGTCTGGCAAGAAGTGGGTAAGATGGAGGTGAAGAGTAGGGTAAAGAAGGTGTTTGAGTGGTTCAAGACTCGGGCGGAGGAATGGATCATTCAGTGGAAGGGCAGTGTGACGAGAATAGGAACATTGTCTTTGGATGAAATCAGAGGTAAGTCAATGGTCCCCGGTCAATCATACAAGAAAACTCAGTCGCTGACCGAATATATTGCTCGGTGGTGCACGGCAGCCTGGAACATGATCCTGGACAACCTATCTTCACCCCTCACCTTCCTTGTTGTGGACGATCCATCCCATTCGCCTGATGAGTCGATCAGCCTGTTACCTCGACCAAGGGGACTCGCCAATATCCCTCCAGCAATGATGAACGATCACAACTCCACCCTGATCGATTTATCGCTCTCCGCCCAATTAACGACCCTCTCCGCAAGAATCCCTCTCGCTTTGCACAGCACAAGACAGGGCGAAGGAAATCTCGCGGAGCAGACCGACATCATTTATCCTCAATCTTGTTTCTTGCTCACATGTTCAGATGAGATGGGTCATGGTTCCCTCTCTACGTTGTATAACATCATCAACCATTCGAAAGGCTCACGATCAGAACCACTGAAGAAGAGGAAAGAGTCTAATCAAAAGCTCGGGGAAGAGCTGTATAGACTGAATTGCCTGATACGTAAACGATATGGATTGGAAGGCATGGCAGGTATGCTTGATTTGGCTGAAAGAGGATTGAGGGGGTTATCATCAGGGATGGATATTTGAGTAGGGATAGAATAGGGGAAGGGGACCGAATGAGCAATGTGTCTTGTACTTTTGCGTTTCGCACAATGGTGTTATCTCTCGATATCTCTCGATATCTCTCATAGCTCATCTCTTGATGTTTGTACTCGTGCGACATGTATCCAGTACTCTATCAAGTGTACTTGCGATGCATATCGCATACCAGTTGACATTCATGTATCTACGGTCTGCACAATGAACCCCAAAGTCAGAATAATACGAATATTAGTACTCACTCGGTTGATGTCAACCGCGTCAACCGCGTCAACCCGCAACCCGCAACCCGCAACCCACACTCGACGCGTCAGGAACCACGATAAGATAACAAAATCCTTCCTTCCTTGTTCCCCTTCTCCTTCTTCCTCATCGCTTTATTACATTTGCATTTCCTCTTTTCGCACTGATTAGCACTCTGAATCATCCAATGTTGTAATCATCGCTAACCCGGGTGCATCGCGCTAACCTACCATATTCTCTGACACAGGCTCAAGTATGACCGGCGGAGCTTCCAGTTTAGCTGGTCTGAGCAGGCCGGCGGCTCTGAGCAAGAAAGGCCGCGAACGGTAAGTTCAGATGCCGTGTCCCTCTAGGTCATATTGCATCATTTACACAATCTTGCGGTACCGTCCATCTGTCCGCCAACATGTTCGATTGGCGAGAGGCTCTCATGCTATGCTACTGACGTTTTCATCTGGATCGCTATATGTACAATGTAGTCGTCCCACCCCCCCGCTGGAACTAGCAACTCGACGGAGAGCTCAAGCTTGCAAGCCATCCATGGCATTCTTCAAATATGACAGCAAGCTTGATCAAATTCGAGCCAAGCGTTACCTTCCGCTAAATGACAAGATTGACGAAGAGAAAGAGAGCGCGAGTAAGAAGAGGAAGACAGCAGGTGAGATTAGGCTGGACCAGCTCAGAGGGAAGCTGGGTATACCCAAGGAGTCAGATGTCCAACAACTACAACTACAGGAGCAGGAGGGAAAAGGTGCTTTGAGAAGCTTTGCGAGGAATACTGGACCTACTACCCTCTCTCGACAAGCTGTGAGTTAGTCGCCGCTCACTCTCTTCCTTATAACCTGGGGAACCGAGATTGCGGATGCTTTGATTTTGACTTGGATCATGTCTTATTAGCAATCGTCTCGACCTTCCTGGGCTCCTGAAAATCCCACATCAGTTCGAGAGATCATCCAAAGTTACGACAAGCGACAAGAAGAGCGTTGGGGTCCACTGGATGCTGCGGAAAACGACATTCAAAGACAAAGTTTAGACAATGGTGGTGGGGTGATGGGGGAGTTCGCGGACGGCGGGGCTCTGCCTAATCATCCGCGTCGTTATTACGGTCAACATGAGGGAATATACCACGCTCAGGGAACACCGCCATCTCATCATTATATCCTCAACCAGGACGATCGAGCTTATCATCATCCCGCCCGGATTCTCAGCGGTCCCAATGCTCATCAATACGGACAACCACCCTGGGTCGGCTATCCACCTCCAATTGCAATTCATCACCCATACTCGACCGACCCGGCGACTCCCTTCAATCCTCCTCAACCTCCATTCTACGCTTTCCAACCTGATGCCACGTCCACTCCCACCAAGACTCGCATGTGGGGACGAGAAGCAAATGATCCTAGGACATCGGCTCCTCGAAGTATTCTCAAACCCACTATTGGATGTCATCCCCCTGTACAGCCACAGCTCGACGTTCGCACAACGCCCGGTCAACATCATTTAGAACACCCATTCCATGTCGTACCGATGGCGGAGGTTGGCTTTCAGTTGCCTTTTCCCATGCACCTCACCCCCCATCGCTTAGATCCGATCGTAGGCCCGCAGAAAGTCCGTTTCGTGTCGTCCTCGCCCGAACGATGGCAATACTCCCCCGCCAAATCATCCGCTTCTTCCATCCAGCAACAAGTTCAGCACCCAAACGGATCAGCGCGATATCCACCCCCTTCAAGTGACGTTGCCAACCGTTTCCGAGGTTCTTTGTACACACAGGGTCACCCAGGAGCACCTCTGGGTCTTGCATCTCCCAAGGCCAGCGATAATCCGTATATGCAAGAGCATACTGTCCCAGCAGCTCGGCAACTGCATGTGCAACATCCATCTCATATACAAGATGCTGGTCATGTGAACGGTTTTGATCACATCCGTCCCGCTTCTCAGGCAGTAGTTCCCGGTTCACACAATCAACTCCCAGATGTACCCAATGGATATGGTGCACCTCGCAAAACAGCCGAGAATATGCTCGTCGAAGCACATAGGGGGATCTTGGAGTTCAAGAAACAGAAGAAACGCGAGCGGGCGCGAGCGAAAGCGGCTTCGGAGAAGTGGAAAGAGCAAACGGTCGTGGAGAGATTGGAGCAGATGGCAGAAGAGGAAGATGAGCTGGACCTGCTCAGACCCGAGATTATCGGTCAAGATGACTGGCCACCGCAAGTGAGCTGAAGCATCTTATCGGTTTCTTTCAGGAAGTCAGCTCAGCTAATCAGAACTCTTCAACGAATCAGCAGCCCGCGGTAAACGTAGCCCATCTTGCTCCTCAGCAACAGCAAGCATCACTCCCGAGATACCCTCACAACCTCGGATATCACAGACACCAGGAAGAATCCGATGATCCATATTCTGACTCGGAGAGCGAGTCGACTGACACATCCTCGACCACTTCGCCTACCTCGGACTCGGAAGATGAATCTTATTACCCAGCTAAACGTCATTCTCGTTCGAGGTCATTTGATACTCACCACACATATATCCCTTCTACTTATCGTGATTCGAACTCTCGGCACCAAGCGACCAAAAGGCATCTGAAGAAGGCAGACAAGACCGAGGATAGAACGCCACGGTCTCAAATGGTCGTAACTTACGATTCTGCTTCTGACACCGATCTATCAGATGGAACAGAAGCCAGCTCATCGGAAGATCAGGAGAACATGCTCATGCTAGACGCTGAAGTAGCGGATGATCCCGACCAAACTGAAGAAGACGATGATGCTTTTATGGACTCGGACGACGATGCTAGTGGCCGAGCGGAAGCTAATACTGATACCGATGAAGAAGATACTGAATCATATCACGAACCGATCAGGCCGACCAAGCGTCTCTCCGATATAGCAGCAAGTGTCGTCATACCCCCTAATCTTCTCAAAGACGATCATCAAGGCAAGGTCCGACCGCGCAAGCATTCTAAAACGGCCAAACGTGACAACAAGCTATCTAACGGCCAGGTCTCCACCTCTCACAGCAATCAATCGTACTCAGGTTTGGTCCGTAACTTTGATGCAGCCCGAAAAGGTACAAGATACCTCAAATACCCAACAGGCGGTCTACAGCCTTCGTCCCCTGCTCCAACAGAAGCTAGCGGACCTGCTGAAGACATCGAGACCTTCTCCGAAGCTGATGACGAAGGTCACAGGGAGCATGGAGGAGATTACGATGACACCAAACAGGACGATGAGATGGAGGTGGACATCGATGAGGATATCGAGGGCGAGGAGATGCAAGTGGAAGATGTTGTCAAGCCTTTGCCGCAGAACCGGAATGCTTTCAAGCTAAAAAGATTCCCGAAGCCATGGAGAGATCTACCTATCATTCGAGAGGACATCGAGCCAGAGGAGGAAGGGAAGGGGAATAAAATGTCCCAACAAGGATCAAGAACTGGAGCGCAAAAGGTATTTTCGGTCGGAAGCAACTTCAATAGCAGTGGGAAAGTGGGCGGAGGGAGCGGGAATGAAAGCGCGCAATGGATGAACGGTGCCAAGAAAGGCAAGGAGGTGGATATTGTGACTGACGCCGCTATGCAAAGTGGTCGGGTGGAGGTCGAGGACAAAGTGGACGAAATGGAAGGTTTCTTCAGCAAAGATGGCGGAGAGTTAGGCTTCACGATATGGCGAGATGATTACTGATAACTGATAAGAGACTGTGTGTACTATAAGGACGGATAAGACTGTACTCGTACGAGCATGGTATTTTTAGCTGAAGGGCAGCTGGATTCAGAGATTTACATGTACTGTATCACTGGACTTTGGATGAAATTATGGTGTGGCGCGTTGTTCTGAACTGCACTGAAGTAGATGTACTGTACATACTGTAGTTGGGTTTTTACTGATGCTAGCCGATATTCTACTGTAAAAATGTTGATATAACATGCGATTCTGTGGATTATGCGGTTTAGATGATCAAGGCATCTACATATGCGAAGGGCAGAACGTGCTTTACTGTCTGCAAAAGGAAAAGGTTTGTAATCTATAGTGTCGGAAAACATACAGTACTCTACGAATAGTGAGGGTGAGTCTTCGTCGCAGCCACACGAAGATCACTATCAACCGAAAATCGTGGCGGACTCTACTACACGCAGCATTCCACCCAGCTTAGACGGGGGACCTAGCTCTCCCTCTCAATCCACTCCCATCCCCATCGTCGTCACCATGATCCCCACTGAGGGCGGCCAGACTCTTCATGACCTCCTCAACTCCCTTCTCTGCCAACTGATCAGCTCCAACAACCTTTCTCATGGTACTTGTTCTTCTTCGACCGTTCGCATCGCAAGAAGCATTATGATCGTACGGAGATGGGCAGAGGGTCTCATTCTTCGATGAGAATATCCATTCGTCTGACGAGCCAAACGGTCGGGCGGTTATAGCTGCTAGCTCCTCTCGGATGATGTTGTGGGTGAAGCTGCATATGTAATCAGCCATCAGCGTCCCATGTTCGTATACATAGACTTTTATTCAACACTCCTGAGGTGACAGCATCCATAGCGAGATGAAAATGGCTGGAGAGAGCTGATGAGATAATCGGGCTGGCCAAAATCCTGGTACAATACTCACAAATCAAGGTTGAGGTCGTTCTTATCGTATCCAAACGGATTCTCAATCTCCTGTCCAATCTCTGCAAAGCCCAGCACAATGTATGATGTGATCTACATCACACAAGTACCAACAAACGACTGGTAGGTCAGCTCCATCGCTGCTGATACAATATCGATGGCTGAAGGAGACAGGCACTGGGACTCACAACCACTGCAGGGATGGTTATCCACCCGAACCCAGCGCCGTAAAGCTGGAAAGGGAGAACCAAGCAATAAATCCATGTGACTTCCCAAATATGGGCATTATAACTCCACGGTATTGGCGTAGTCAGGATCCTCTCCAAATTGCTCAGAGCCTCTGACATACTCAACAAAGCAGCAATCAGAGCATTGGTCGTGGGGACGTCGATCGTTTTCCTGCGTTGTAAAGTGGAGATCCAACTAGACATGAACATTGTTATTTCCAACGGGACATTATGTCCTACGCCACCTGAAGCTCGAGCTTCCTTCATACGATCTCGCATCGCTTGTCTCCCGGCTGCTTTCAACCTCTGCCTCTTGGTAGTCAGATAACGGAAGGGAAAAGTCTCTGAAAACCGAAATTTAGGTGGATCTCTCGCTGGATGCAGCTGAGGTCTGTTGGTATACGCATAGCTGTGAAGGTGGTGGTGAGATGGCATGGCATTGTATGTTTTCGAAGAGGGCAAAGAGAGGTTTTTAAGCTCTGTGGACGAGTTGATTGTGATTGAGGAGTTTTGAATATGGCGGTGTGGAAGAGGACCAGAACCGATATTGGCGTCTTCGGATGAAGGGATACCGGATGGCATGTGCAACGAGGGGATAAACTTGACCAGATCATATAAGTCTTCGTATAAGCTGCAGTGTGAAAGTACAGTATGTACAGCACAATACACCAATACAAGCGAATTTATCAGTTATCACTCTAGGCTAGATGGGAGCTCCTTGACGAAGCTGGGAATCGGAGCCACATCGGAGTGATATCACTCACATGCCCTCCTCTCCTCTGAGATAATGTTTCACAGCCACAGCAAACGCAAGACCCATCCTGACGACTGTGGCTTTTTCAATAACAGCTCGAGTATGTTCGGTAGCTCTGACATCAGGTTCTTCAGGTGGAGTGGCACGTAGTGAGTCGGGGCCTATCCAAAAAGAAATTAGAAGACTTCAGACTTCAATGTCGGTGACGTTCAAAAAGTCTATCCGCTTCTGTTCTTGGTCCTTGAGGATGTTCTCAAGATCGAGATCTATAACCAAGCAAGAGTGTGAATTACTGTAGCCTACTCACAATGTATCCAGACTATCCTTGCCCATGTCCTGTTGGCCTGAATAATCTGAGACCATAATTTCCGACCCTCGGAGTACTGGCCATATGCCGAGCTCGTACTACGCACAACCCAGGAGAAGTGTGAGAGTTTGAGCGCCAACGTCGAATGTCAGACAAATATGTACAGTCTCCTCTCATCAGGTACGATACTCGAGTACTGTATGTACAGTACACAGTCGTGCAGTGGCGGCGTACACTAAGTTTTGGTTGAAACGACTTACCGATAACTCAATGTCAGACCGAGCAACACACCTGGTCGTGAGGCAAGTACAGTAGCGTTAGCCTGCTAGACTTTACTTGTACGAAGAAAGCTTAAAGACATAGAACCATGTCGAGGAGACAGGGATGCTAAGAATTGAAAGATGAATTTGTGAACATATTACTCACCCAGTGCAGTCAACAGGGTACTAGGCACAGTCATCTCAGCCTCCGTTTCTCGGTTGATCAAAACAATCATAGCCGACCATCCTCCAACAAAGACCAATGAAGGCCAAACTCGAAAGACGGCAGTAGCTGTCAAAGCTTGGAAGAGGAGCATCGCTGATTTGTGGGGTCGATGTCCTAGGAGGTCGAGATCCGGGTTGGAGACAAAGTGAGAATCTACGGGTGTATGAGACATCTTGGGTCAGGTGACAGGTTTTGTCGTCCTTTTCTGTATGTCGGTCAGCTGTTGGGGAGTTGGAGCTAGTGCTGTATTGCTGTATCTTGAGTTTGAGTATGATAAATCTTGTCTGTGATGCTGGCTATCGATGTCACTTTTGAGCTTATTGATGTTGGGAGCGATGCGATCGTGTTCGATATACTGACAACATGCAAACCATCAATACGAACAATGCAGCCAGTGGAGCACAGTTGGGAAGGCAATCAGTAGGAGTAGTTATAGGTGCAACGCCAAACGCCAGGGGACCATAGCTGTTGTGTATTTGAACACACTGTTAACGGAAAGCGGGAAAAAAAGAAAAGTCTACGATGTGTTGCTTGCCAAGGATGCGATGCGATGTCATGCCATGCGGCAAGGGAAGTTGAAGCGGAGTATAGTATCCAGTAGAAGAGTAGGAGTACAATACACCCTGATCGGTCGTGGTCGTCGCGCAAGGTAGAGAGAGCTAGGAGCCAAGACATTCGAGCTCAAAGGAGGGTTCTCATACCATCGACCACCCTTTGTAATTTTGTAGTAGTGAGGTCTCCGAGTTGAGACGAGACGCCTTAGCGGCATCGGACATTGCAAGCGTTCAGTTGTAGTTGAGTAGGTTCTCTGTCAAAGTCAAGTCACGTGGATCAAGTAACCAATACTGCCAAGAGACGAGAAAGAAGCAGACAAGCTGATCGTCAGCCCTACCCTCTCTATCTCATGATTTTCGCTCTGTGCGACCAGCCTCGGTAGACTACCGCACACCCCTACGTTCACAGTGCCGACAGAAGCGGCATCACAATCCGGCTTGGCACCATGCTCATTTGCATCTGCATCGCACGTCGATGAGCAAGTGGTTCAAGAAGCTTTGATTGTCAATAAGGAGTTCTCGTGTGATCCAGCAGGCCTAGACTAGAGAGATTCTGATCCGCTATTACCGCAAATCTGAAATCAAGGGGTGAGTGAGGGGTCGTGTGGGTCGTCGTGTTTCTACCGTTTCAGACTAAAGTACAGGCCCTTCAAAGGAACCTGTGCCACTCGATGGCGCCGTTTCATCTCTTGTACTGTAGCTTCGGTCGATGCCGCCGCACGCCGCACTAAGCTGTACCAATGCAAATTACAAAAGTAGCTATGTAGCTATTCTAACTGCGTTTCCGCGATCCCGTTTCATGTATTCACATTCATCGCGAACTGTTACGGTACGAGTACTGCACATGCGACTACATAAGAGCAGTCTTAGCGCGCATGGAAAGGGTGTAACGGGATTGAAATACTCCGAGGTGGAAAGGACTGATGTTGGTTGTGTTTTGGCGTGTATCTAGAATGCGTCTTTCCACCTGATTTGGAATGAATTATGTGTCACTCCAAGTTCGATGGATCTTTGGCTCGGTTCGGTTCATATTGCAATTCTATCTGTACTTTTACATCACTACTAGGCCGTATCGGTTCTAATCTCGCATCTTTGTCTTACTAGATTTGGTCTTCGTTCGTCACAATCGACTTATCCTATGCCGCACAAGCGCCGGAGTGGACGTCGCAGCTAGGCTTAGTTGGGGCCTTTGAGAGCGAACTTGAGGGCCTGTTCCATACCAATCAGTCAGATATGTGATTAGTAACAATACCGATGCGATGAATAAGCGAACCAAACTCACCTTCTCAAGCTGCTCGAGATCAGCATCACTCTTCGCATCGATCCTCTTCATCGGCTTGCCGAGGGTCTCCATGATATAATGAACTTCCTCCATAGATCGCTGGTCGTGGGCAAAGATGACTGAACATCCCTTTCGACCGAATCGACCGGTTCGACCTGAGTGGATATGATATGTATCAACACCTGCCCAATGACAGAGCATAACACTTATGTTCATTCTCAGGGTTGGGATACAAAGCACTCACCAATCCTGTGGATGTAAGTCTCAATATCAGGCCTGAATCCTCCCTCAGGTCCCAGATCGGGAACATCGTAGTTGACCACCATGTTTACTTGTTGGATGTCGATACCTCGCGCAACGACATTGGTGGTGATGAGAACCTTGGTCTTGCCGTTCCTGAATCCGTCGAGGATATCGTCTCGCTCATCGGACTGCTTGTCACCGTGCAACGAGGCGACCGAGTGACCGTCTTCGATGAGTCGCTTGGCAATCCTGTCCGCGGTGTCTTTTCGCTATATGCCAGACGCAAAAAATCGATATCAGCAATCGTCTCTAGCCCATTAGATGTACGTTTGCAGGGCAGATAGTTGTCCGGGCAAGACAGCGCCATGAAGACGCGAGACAAGGCGGATCCCACTCACCTTACAGAAGACGATACTCTGACCGATGGACATGCAGTCATATAGCATGGAAAGCGCGTCATACTTCTGATCTTCACCATCGCATTCGAGGTAGAGCTGCTTGATAGCTTCCACAGTGACTTCTTCCTTCTTGAGGAAAAGCTGGTTCGCATCCGGTGCGAAGAGCTCGGCGAATCTCTGAACCTCCTCGGGGAAAGTAGCTGAGAAGAGTACGTTCTGGACATTAGGGGGGAGCGACCTGCGTATTTCCCAGACATAAGCCACCATTGAGCTTCCTTGATTATCTTGAGACTGAGATTGAGATTGACATTGAGTGAATGAGAGTGGAGAGCTTTGGCTTGAGCTTGAGGAAGATACGAACCTCTTGATACGGGTAGTCTGATCACCGAGACCTTGAAGCGCAATCATCTCATCCGCTTCATCCAGGACGAACACTCTAATTTGCTTGGGATCGAATACTCGTCCTCGACTGATCATGTCCATCATAGTACCCGGGGTACCAATGAGGATGTGCTTGTCGATCCTGACGCCTCGAGACCATGATTTGGGGACAGCAAGGAAGGTTTTGATGTCTGTGAATTGGCCAATCTTGTCGACTACTTCTTGGATCTGTCGGGCGAGCTCTCGCGATGGCGCGAGGCAGATTGCCTGATTTATACGACACGCAGTGTCAGCGCTTTGTTCTTGGTCCATTCCTGTAGGATACATATAGACATACCTGAGGAGCGAGGAGAGCGGGATCCACTCGGCTTAGCATGTTGAGAGTAAACGCGGCAGTCTTTCCGGTACCAGACTGACTCTGGCCAATGAGGTTTCGTGGTCTATCATATGACAGTGGCATTACCGACACAAGGAAGAAGTAGGTCAGTGAGAGGACTTTGCGACCATTCTTCAATGGCGCGACCTACGGGTTGCTGAGAAGAAGAGGCAATGCTCTCTCTTGGATCTTGGAGGGCTTCTTGAATCCGACGGCGTAGATACCCCTCATCAGATCCTCGTGCCTAACATCACGTCAGCTTGATCCACACACTTGGCAGAAACCAAGAAGGGACGCGAAGCTCACAGGTTGAGGGCCTCAAAGGTCTTAGCTGAGAACAAAGCGGAGTTGGGGTCGGCTTGAAGATCGGCGAGCTTGACCTACAGCCGGAATAGCCAGATAAGCAGAAGTACGAGCATCTACTTTCGATGGAATAATCACTGATGGGCAGGCTGCAAGATATGAAGAAGACTCACTTCAACCTGGAAGTCATTGGAGATGAGACCACCATCACTCCTCATGCCATCATCCGCTGTCTCCCCATTTCCGTTTCCATTCCCATTCTGCGCAGGCTCGCCCCATCCTGTTATCAAAGCCATTATCAGCCGCTATACACAGGTAGGTATGGGTCGAAGAGTGGATTTGCTATTTCGATTCCTATTTTAAAGCTCACCATCATCGTTGAATCCCATTTTGTTCTCTTCTTCGACCGGTTTCGGTGATGATTGCGTTGTTTCAGGCGCAGTTTCCTTCTTCTCCGCTGAAGCAGATGCAGACGCAGGCGCAGATCCACTCGTCGGAGCCGTTGATGTTGACGTTGGTGCTGAAGCCGTCGTTGCCGACGTCGACGTTGACGCTGATGTTGACGTGGATGTTGTAGAAGCGGATGTTCGATCGCTCTTGACGCCTGCCAACGCTTTTCCGAAAAGCGGATTGGCAGTATTAGGCTTTGGCCGTACGGCGGGAGCAGAGACAGAGGGAGTGCTAGCACTTGGGTTTGGGTTGGAGTTGGAGTCGGAAGAAGGAGAAGGAGAAGGAGAAGGGTCGGCGTTGGTTGTGAGACCTGATATTCGGGATAAGAGGGATGCTACGGGTGCGTCCTCTGCGGAAGCTGTTGACGATGTTGGGGGTGAGTCAGCACTCATCTTTGTCTGCTTATGACGGCTTGACGCGATAGAAGGGGTAGGTGTATGTAGGATAAGATGAAGCGAGCTATATTGATGAAGATGTGAAGATGTGAAGATATGCAAGCTTCACTCGAGGGCAGTGGTGGATATTGCTCCCTTCTTCCTTCTACGCAGACTCCAAGTGTCCAGCTCGAAGCTCGATGATACCAGGGAAGGTAGAATCGCACGTCCCTCCCATGCATACAATTCCTCCCCTTGCCCTGAGTACGTACGCAGAAGAACAGTCCGACTGCAGTGTAGAGAAAGAAAAGCATGTTGCTCTATCACTCACATTGACGTTGTTGTTGTTGATTCGTAGTGGGAGAAGTGGAAGAAGAGGAAGGTGAATTTCCAAAATCGACTTTAGCATCTTCCTCGTCATCTAGATCAGCCCATGATTTAGAAGGTGGTACGGTGTCGCCCATTTTGATTTTCTGTTTCCCACAGTGGCTAACACGAGGCAGGTGTTTGATCGGTATAGGTATAGGTATAGGTGACTCGATTGGTTGTTTGCTTTTGATGGCAAGCTGAACGTTAACAGTCGCACGGACGTGATGCGATCAAAGACAGTTCTGAAATTGGTGTGGTCCGTGCGTGATGGTTGACGGGATCTGATTGTGGATTGGTGTAAATAGGCAACAAATGGGCACTACGAGTGAGGCGTGAGGCGTGAGGCGTGAGGCAAACTACTGTTGATTGAAACGTCAATATACTATCCAAATAGTCATCTGCATGGATAGATAAACATCTCTTTCAACCCAAACCGTAAGATGGTTGGAGCAACGCTCGCTCGAAATGTTGATCAGATCAGACAGACGTGCCTCACTTAGTTGTGCGCGTGGTAGCCACGTTGTAGTCAGCTCAGAGATTGGCATATTCCAACCGCTTATGATACATCGCCCTTGCACCCGGGTAGCAGAAGCTGCGTAGATGGCTTTGATTGAGCAGGCATCATGCATGTCTGCCTGCCTGCTTGGGCGATACCTGACCTTCTTGATGCATGCGATCCATGCCCGCATTCTAATCGCGAGGAATGAGTTTCAGACCAGCCGATATTGTGACTCACGTCACGATGTGTCGCTCGTATCTGACGTGTCTATACTGCCGGAGACGGTTGTACGGATCGTAGCTGATAATTTACGACCCGGGTCCGAGTTGGTGATCTGCGCTACGTTCACGCTTGCGCTACGCTACGGTATTACGCCGAGCGATTGAAGCACAAAATGACGTCGACCGGTATTGTATTGACTTACTCAACCCGGTAACTCAGTTAGTTACTAAATCGGTCATGACCAGATAAATGACCCTGCAATAACCTCTCTTCCCGCGATCAAGCATGCATGCATGCACCTTGTTGCATCTGCCGGCAATTGATACTCGTAGCGTAGCTCACTCCAGACATTACTTCGTACAGTACCTAGCTACCCACCCCCTCGTCATTAATTATACCGTATCGACAACATTGCTCTTTACTGCTGCATCGATCCCTCCATCACATCCCATGACGTCTCGTTCATCTCCATCTTCTGCTCTTTAGATATCGTTGTAAATAAACCATTTTCATCCTCATTTTCATTCTCATTCCGTCTACCTTTGCTTCCTCGCTTCTTTATTAACTGTAATATCCATCGGTCTGTGTTAGTTGGTTTGTACCATCAAATCAAATCCTAGCGATTCTCGGGAACTTCGCGATCTGAGGAATTTCTTGCAGTCAGCCAGCTCACAACTCAGAAGGATCAGTCAGTCGTTCCAGTGGAAAAGCTCGGCGACCATCATGGACGCTCTGAGGCCTGGACATGCTCATAGGAGCAGCAGTGATAGACTGCTCAACAACTACCTGTACGTATGGCGTATAAATACTCTTCTCTTCTCTTCTCACGGCTTCATTCCCATGACTGGCCTTGAGAAGTTCTCATAAGCTTGTGCGGCGCTTGAGAGTTCGAGCTGACTGGTGTTTCCGCTCCCACTCGCAGTGATTCTCAAAAATCATTGACCACTTCCCTTCTTACCCTGCTCTCGCATTCGCACTCATCGACCTCGTCGCTCTTGGCGTATGTGACCTCTTCTCCCGGGGTAATCGTCCCTATTCGTCGAGCAGTACGACATGCAGCATTCGAAGGCCCGCTCTCCCAAGAGCTCATGAACAACCCGGACAACCATGGACATGGGTACGATGAAGGACAGGGCGGATGGGCATCATATATCCAGACTCTTGATGAATTCAGGAAAGACCTCAAGCAGATCCACCTACTTGAAGAAGAACTGTCCCGAGTCAAGAGGGATCGTGAGATCTTAGTCACGCGTTTGATCAAAACTACCAAGTCCAGACCCACTCGATCCGACTTATCAGCCATCGCATCTTCTTATTCGCAAGGCGGCCCTCAATCGAGTAGAGCTTCGGTCTTGTCAATGAGCTCGAACGGATCAGCTACCACCAAGGAAGGTAAACGAGCTGGAAAACTCGCCGACGCGCAAGCTGAGTTGTTGGGTTGTGAAGAGCACTTGAGGAGCTTGGAGGTCAGGATTGAGAATGAGAGGAACAAGGTTATGATGCGTGGATTGGAGGATAGGTTCAGGTCAATGGAAGTCGTGGGAAGGATGTGGGTCGCTCAGGCTAAGAGGGGTCTCACCGATCTCGAAAGGCTACAAGGTATGTTTGCCGTCCTTCTTCTCCTGTTTTCCTGATTCTAATCAGCGGCTCATGCTGACTACTTTGCTGTTATTGTATGTAGACCTACCTCCTGACGCATTCGAGCTCGACTCCAACGGATCACTCGCACCGTCACAATCTGCATCACAAGTAGCCTATGAAGACTCACCACACCGTGGAGGCGGTGTTCCCTTCCCTCGGCACTTCGGCCACGAGCATGGCCCCGGCTCTATCACCGGTTCCATCGCTGAAGAGGATGAGAATGGCAGTTCGGGCGACGAGGCGCCAGGTGGTACATTGGTAATGCACGAGAACCGACCAGGTTCTAGAGCCTCGCCTGCTGTCCCGAGTAAATCAAGAAACGGCGCTGCTACTCCTTCTCGACCCTCTCCTCTTGGTGTACCCAGTGTCAACGAGCGATCACGGCCGCTCTCTTCGACTATCGGTGGATCCCAACGTGATCTGCATCAAGGCGATGATTCCGATTCGGATGCTCCCAACCCCCGAGCGGGTGGAAGGCGAGCTGCGAGTGACGTAGGAGGGATGGGATACCGACCTCCTAAGAACCGACAACCTCTGCGACGAACGTTCTCAGACGATAACCGACGCAGTCCCTCTAGAGGAGGCGGACGAGCTGGCTCGGACACGTCTAGTATCCGAGGACAGAAGAAGAAGAAGGGCTTCTTCGCCTCGATCGGACGGTTCTTCAAGGGCGGTTCCTCTTCCAGACGAAGAGAAGGCTCGATTCGATCAGGACGAGATTCTCCTCCTTATGGCTCGTCCAACAAGGGCGGGTGGCACACCAGGACCGACTCGAACATCAAGCGTGCTAGCACCCTTCGAGGAGGCAGTGGTCGAAGGGGCGGTGACGATTCTAGCTCCGACGAAGACGATGGTGGTTTGATCAGCGTCACAAACAACAGGAACAATACCTGGGCCGTCGATAACAACCGTGATTCACGAGGCAGTATCAAGCGAAGCTCGACTATGCCCATTGCTAGTGGTTTGATTCCCTCGAAACCTGTTGCTAGATCTGATCTGGATATGAAGAGGAACAGCAGTCAATCGACCGTCACTGCATCTGCCAAGCAACGATCGGCCACTCCTACCGCCCACAAGCCCTTGGCTACGTCTGGGTCTGGCACACTCTCAAGATCAGGTACCGTCAAATCCACCATGTCAACCGCTACTGCCAAGTCGGCAGGTACTGTCAAGTCGACCGGTACGACCAAGAAAAAGACTCGACCTAACGGCAGTATTGCTCGAGCCTCGTTGACCGCGCAGCAAGCTGCCGAAGGAAGGAACATCATGCAGCTGGTTGATGGTTCGTCACCGTCTATGCCGGATGTACCTAAAGCTCCCAAGAGCCAAGTCACTCCTCAGATGGAATTGCCCAAGGCTCCCGGATCGTCTCTGGTTCCTGCGGCTCCCCTCAAGTCCGCCAGCCCTCATCCTAACGGCGAGGTGCCTACTCTTGGAAGGAGCATCTCACGAGCTTCTTCCGTCAAGAAGGTTACCAAGCCCGATAACGATGATAGTTCACCTCCCTTGAGACCGACTACCCCTAGTCGACTTCTCTCACCACCCTTGAAGTCGGCTCTCCGACCTTCTTCTCCCATCCCGTCTGCACCGGCTTCGCCTCCTCAACCACCTCCACCAATGTTCTCCATCTCCGCTCCTGGCCCTGTCCAGCTCACGCCGGAGAAGGAAGAGAAGGAAGAAGCGTTAGTCCCTCCGCCCAATAACAAGAGGAACTCGTTCCACTCAATGACAAGCGGTGACGGCAACAGTATCTACGAGTCTGCCATCGAAGATGAAGGTGGAGATGACGACGAAGGTGGTTCGTCAGAAGATGAGGATGAGCAGGGTTACAAGGTCGTCGAAAACGATAAAGTCGCTAGGGCTGGCGAGATCGCTACTGGTTACGGACAAGATGGAGGCAACGACTCTGATGCGAGCGATGATACTGTTGATGGTAGAGCTCAAGCTGGCGCACACGCCAGCGCTGGTGCTCGAGCTGGTGCTGCCACTCCTACCCCAACTCACTCTCAAGGGTTGAACCACCACACCTCTGAGCGAGCTCCGGCCCCGGCACCTATCGAGGTCCCCCGACCTCCATCCAGCGTGGGCGGCTCGACTGTCGCTCGACGAAAATCAGTCCGAATGGCTGTCCCCGACTCTCCAGTTGTGGAAAAAGCTCCTGAACCTCTGACCACTTCCACCCATTCGCACTCGTATCAACCTACCACTCTAAACAATGACAACACGGAAGAGCTCGACCGAGCCGCCAGTCCTGAGCCTGATGCGAACCATGAGAGGGTGCATGAGCAATGGTCGACGAGAATCGGCAGGATGAGGGACGATACTTCCGACGAGGATGATATTGACCCCGAATACAGAAAAGCAAGGAGGGGTCTAGCTAAGATTGATAAGAAGTGGGAAGCGCTCAGTGAGAAGGAGAAGCAGAGGAATGCTCAAGCCGGAGCTGGAGCTGGGGGGAAGTTGAAGAAAAGCAACAGTACGAAAAGCAAGGGGAGTGTTAAATCAAGGGGCAGCAGGGTATAAAAAAAGCACGTCTCTGAAGATAAGGGATGAGGGGAAATGAATTCGGGATCGTAAAGAACGAATATAATCAATCAGCTTGGTTGATCTATTTATCTCTGTTTTTTTTCTTTGGTATCTTGATGTTGATCTCGGTTGGTTTAGAATGATTGGGTTTGGTATGTTATGTTAGTAGCGAATAATCAAGCAGATAAAACACGATTTAATCAGAATCAGTGCAAGTGAAAGTGGATGTGATCTTTTGAGGTGCGATGCAGCGTAATAATGATAAATGAATGGCCTTACTGTAGTCATCTTGATCTTTGTCGGATCCTCTCGGCCTCGCGACTGTATGACTGTATATCCGTTACCAAGCTGAGGACGGGACGCGTCAATCAATGCCTTGCCATGGGATGTACTGTAGGAGCGTGAGAACATTACGATTGAAGAATCGCGATGAGAATGCACAGACCACTAACTAACCCAACTACTTTACCTTACTTATAGCGTGGTGTGTGCGTGTGCGTGTGCGTATGCGTATGCGCCGTTGAGTGATATAATATTATTAAATACGGTGATTGCATATGGTGCCTGAATCTCTCAACTATTGAACAAAGCGTTTCATCTTGACGCGACTATTCTTTTTTATCTCGCTTGATTCCTTTTTGTCTTTTCTTTCTCTTTCGTGTTTTATTGTAAATGAAACCCATCAAATAAAGACATACCACGATCACACGCATAGCATTTCATCTGTGAATCAACACCCTATCGTAGAGTGTAGAATGCGATGGTCCAGAATGATCTGATCTGATCTGATTCATGAGAGGGGCAGAGGGTTTGAGGGAGAGGAGAGGAGGGATGTCGCTTTATCCTTATTGTTGATGATACGCCCATCACCTCTTCCCTCAAGATCAATAAACCCGTCATCATCAATCGACTATCCGTCATGCATCACCATGACCATCAGCGTACTCAGCAGCGTGGATGCGTGTATATGTGTATTGTATATCTATATCTATGTCTATGTCGATATCTATATTGCTGATCTGCATTTGTACTTCTTCCTTTCCTTGCTTTCTCGTTACTCATTCTCACTCTCCACTCTGATCGATCATCATTGCTTACTCATTGCTTACATCTAAGAACTCGTTGAACGAGGTTATATCGCTGTGTTCATCGTACTCACCTGTCTATCACCCTGGTGTTACACTCAAACCTATCATATCAATCAATTACCAGACACGACAACACTAGATCACCCATAACCTTCAGCACCTTACCACAGCCCAGCTCAGCTCAGATCGCCGCCTAATTCCATACAACCAGTCACCCACCATGGCGCCTGACCCAACATCTCGACAAAGCTGGAAATCCCGCTTCTCGATGCTCTCACTCCTTCCAGCCCGACACCCTCCCCTCCATGTATCTCATCCCATGCCACCAAGACACGATGTACCAGGCCGACATCAGACGGTGACAGTCGTTTCTTCCTCTGCTGAATTCTCGCCTGTCCATTCAGAGTATGCGGATCCTTCTACGCCTATCCCGACTTTCAAGAAAGGCCCTTATGGTGATGAGTTCTCCACTACCTCCAAGAATTCCAGGTCGAGTAGGGACGACAAGAAAGATAAGGGTAATCGATACATATATGGAAAGGGGAAGGGATCACCCAAGTCAAGACCACCCCCCTTGGATCTGGAGCGGACAAAGATGATGTACCCTCCCAATCATAACGACGTAGTTATCGACCCGGGAACAGCCGTGACCACCCTCACTCTTGCCACCGACATTAACCACAACGACATCAACCACAGCCCTTCCGATACCTCCGAGCGAAACCAGAAGAAACGAAATGACATTGACGATATACCCGCGATACCGCCACTTCCCAGACAGCTTGAAGAGAAGAAACAGAACGAAAAAGAAAAAGAGAAGAAGGTTAAAGCCAAATCCAAACCCAAACCCAAACCTATCAAAGTGGAGGATGATCCATTCGACGTTGTAGAAGTTGAAGTTGGCCATAGATACCCTTCGTGGAAGGGAGGTAAAGTCGATTTGAAGCCAGGCCAGGTACTGCCGAGGGAGATGATTCCTTCTCTCGTCTCAAGGTCGTCAGCCTCTACCTCTTCGCCTAAGCGCAAGACCAGCAGATATGACGGTAATGATGTTGATACACCCGACAACTACGAGTCGGTATTACACAACGTCCTTCTCACTCCGACGTATTTCGGCTCGTCCCCTCTTCCACCCTTTACACCCACGCCTACCTCCTCCTTTTCTCGCGGCGAGCCATCAAGTAGATACGCTACGAAGCGCAGGACACTGCTTGATAAAGCTACAGGCGGGATAGTCGATGTCGCTCGGCAAGCTAGGAACTCGCGCTGGATCCCCGGTAAATCGATCCTTAAGCCCTCTGCTGCGCTGGACGCTGATCATTGCCTCAGGGCAATGAGAGAAAGGGAAGAGCAAGAGATGGCTAGGTTCAGAAGGACAGTGAGACCCGTCAGGCTGGATGTCCCGGATGACGATCGACGAAGAGAATCTTCCTCGGATCGACAAGGGCAAGGACACGGTTGGTCTTCGATTTCATCGTCTTCTAGTCCGATCAAAGAGATGAGCGGTCTCGGGGTACATACTCGACGAAGTCCCGGGTGGGTGGGTCGCGGTGAATACAACGTCGGATTCAGCGGTGTTGGTGGGGCAGCATACGAGGGCCAGAGGGCAAGGATGCCGAGTAGGGGAGATAAAGGGTGGCGGGCTACGAAAGAGGAGGAAGAAAGGCTTAAAAGACGTCAGAAGATCTGGAAGGTGAGTGATCGACGACTGGTGCATGATTTGCTTTTCTCGAAGTGTCGGATTATCGAGGCTAATATGCTGAATGGATGATTTTCGTAGTACTCGATCGTCTTGGCAATTTCCCTCCTCGCGGCACTGATTATCGGCCTCTGTACGACCCTACTCCGCAAAGGCTCCGACAAGGACTCGTCATCTTCCTCTTCGTCTTCCTCAACGGGCTCCTCCGACCCCGATTCCACTTCGACCTCATCAGCAGCTTCGCCCACCTCGACATCTTCCGAAACACTTACATCATGCCTCAACCTCTTCTCCAACTCGGCGCCCAACTCGCCCCCTTCATACCCATGCGCAGATTGTGTCCCCCTCCTAGCGTCCACAGCGAACGATTTCGCCTCCCCACTCAATAACGGTAATTCGACTGGAGTGGGATCAGCATTACAATTCTGCGCGTTGATGGATATGTTCAAGAAGACTCCTTCGCCCTCTGGCGGTATGAAGGGTTGGGGAGCAGATTCGAGTCCCTGCGGAGGATGGAATGGTGTCACTTGTGATACAAGAGGAAGGATCACGGAAGTCAGAATCCAGTATCCTGATGTACCAGATGAGATCACTGATACTGTGGGGAATATCTATGCGCTTGAGGCGCTCCGGATCTTGGGCAATACCTCTGTGCCGGGTGAGTGATAATGCACATTATGGTTCCGACTTCATCCTCGGACACAAAGATTGGAATGGGCTAATGACTTCTTTTGGATGGTGGACTGCTAGCCGGCTCATTCCCCACTTCTGTCCTGTCTTTGCCCAATCTCAAAACGATCGACCTCGAATATACCGCTATAAAAGGCTCGATTGACCAAGTCCCCTTCTCCGATGCGAAAGGCTTGACGACGTTAGTGCTTGTCAATAACCCTAATTTGGGGAAGAAAATGCCTGATCTTTCGAGTAACGAGGCACTCAAGACTTTGGCTGTTACGGGCCAGGGGCTGGAAGATGCTAGGGCTGATAAGTATCCTTCTGAAATCGCGTATCTGTGAGTATAGAGTGTCCAGTCGCTTCACATCGTCATTCACATGATGCAAATCGTCCCAGTCTTTTTTTACTTCTACTATAGTAAGCCCGCCCATGCTGACTTGCAACATGCCCTGTATTCATAGCGACCTCTCGTTCAACTCGCTCTCAGGCGACATCCCAACCTTTTCCTCCCTGTCATCCCTATCAACCCTCTTCCTCCAATCAAACTCATTCAAAAACGCACCTTTATCACTACCTTCAAGCTTGACATCATTATCCCTAACTTCGAACCCTAGTTTGGGAGGATCGATGCCAGCTGAAGTATGCGCCAGTATGAGTCTGAAAGAATGTGATCTTCGAGGCACTCGGCTCGAAGGTTCATCGCGCGTGACGAATGATCCTTTGCTCTTTTCTTCCTCTGCTTCATCCGCACCCACGGCGGAATCTTCAAGCAGCAGCTCAAGTATGAGTACAAGCAGTACAAGCACAAGTACGTCGGCCTTCACTTCAAGCAGCAGCAGCAGCAGTGCCACGGACACTTCGTCGGCGGGTGCGGCTGCGTCAGCTTCGCCCTCGGCTACAAGCGCCGTGGGGGACGCAGTGAGCGGGTCTATGATTAGTTTGGTGGGAAGAGAACCGATCCAAGGACAGATGACTTGCGGTATTTGTAAATTTGTATAGAAACATATGGCTATAAGACATCCAACTGAGAATGGAAATGGTATGGGATAGAACGGTAGATTTGGATCTTAGAACAAAGGATAGGATAGAATAGACAACTTGTACTTGGTTTCGTATTTGGCGAAATGAGACACGATCCAAGTACATTACGATGTATGAGTGGTCTGTCTACGTCAATAGGCAGTGGTCGGGATATTTTACACTGTACATTGACATTGAGTTCAGTCTAATGTATACAGTAAGTAAGAATTGTCTCTAATGATGGAATGGAATGAACTGTATACAGTAGGTCTGTGGTATATTGGAGTATGCTATACAAGCTATAACATAGCCGCTGTGAGCGGTACAAACCGTGTGGGGAAGAACAAGAATTACGGAAACACAACAATGAATTTCCATTCCATCCAGCAGCGTCGTCGTCTCTAAGTATGGTCCAGGTTTACATACTCAAAAGAATGAGCTTGTGAATGAACGAAAGAAAGACCAAATCAAGCACAGATCATAATGCTTCTTATGAGTCCATCCCAGACCAGAATCAGAGCCAATGCTCAATCGTTTAATGCGTGTCTACCATGTGACATCTCATACCGTGACCCAATCCGTCAATCCGTCAACTGACAATGTCAATGTCAAATCAATATCAATGTCAATGGAAACTCAAGCGTCTCAAAAGAGTCAACTTCCAGGGCGGCGAAAGCGATTAAAACCCAACGAACAAAACAAAACAAACAAACAAGCAAACGATCGGAATGCAATGCAATGTAGCGTGTGCGCAATGTGCTCAATTTGCGTGATGCCGAAAATCGTAATCCATCTCAACATCACCATACAAGCTTCGCCCGATACCCAAACAAGACTGAACTGTTACTATGTAGTACGTGTTGTTTAAGCAGCGTGCTTGGCCTTTCGGACCTGGAGCTTCCTGTGGTAGAACTGCGAAGCGAAGCGAGTACAATGCGTCAGCGCATTGTACCAACGAGCAAGAACAGTTATACAATTAATTGTCCAAAAACATCCCCCAAGGGTAGATGCCGAGGGACAAGGCAATTAAAGAAAAACACTCACGTCCAGCTCCTTGCCCTCCAAAATGTAACCGTCCGCTCGACCGCTCTGACCGGGTCGGGAGGTGATGATGGCGAGCAATCGACCGGCCTTGAACTGCTGCTCGAGGATGGGGTCAATCTTGGCGTCCTTCTTTCGCTCCTCGAGGACTCGCTTGACGTGGTTGGACTGCTTCTTGTCCTCGGCGGGGGTCTCCTCGGTGGCAGCGGCAGCCTTACCGCCTCGGAAGACGGGCTGGGCGTAGTGGGACTCGTACCACTGTCGGAAGGGGGTGGCGTCAATGTCAACGATGGCAGACTTGACAAGGGTCTGGGTTCGGAGAAGCTCGTTGTTGGTAGCGTTGTATCGCTGCGGGTCGAAAAGAAACAATGGTCAGCTTCAACTGAACTGTCCGAGATCCATTCATTATTGTTTTTTTTTTTCCATTGATCATCCTTGCTTGCTTGCGTGCTTGTTTGGCCATCCCTTCCTATTCTCCAACAAACACGCCCTGCTCGATATGATGACACCAGCTCCACTCACAACCTGGATAAGTCGAGTCTTCCTGGTGATGTGCTCAGAGCCCCAAGCAAAGTTTCCAGTGTCGAGTCGAAGGGCTCGGTACTTGGTGTTTCCACCTCGAGTTCGAACCTCGTGGATTCGCTTGGAAGAGTCGAGCTTGGTCATGGCGGGCTGTCGACCCAACTCGAATTTTCTCTTCTTTCGGCTGTGAGATGCGCAAGAGGTAGGAGTAAAAGGTCAGCGAAACATTCCTCCTTGGCAGCATGTTAGGCCAGCTCCTCTGAGCTGCCAGCCGCAAGCGGATTGTCTAAACCTCTACAGAGAAACATTCACTCACTAGTGAGCTCGTCGAGCACCGGAAGCGGCGCGCTTGTGGCGCGAGTCTCGTGTGATACCCATTCTACGATGAGTGAAAGGTCGGTCAGTTAATGTTTTCTAACAAGAGTTGAGAGATATCGGCGTATAGTGTTGATGATAATATCGAGCGGTTTCCGAACATGCAGCAGCAGCGACAGTAGCGACACAACAGCGATATCGGGCGAGCGATTCCCCCTTCCTCTTGTCATGCCTAGCAGTTTCCAATCCTCTGGCCTCTCGGTCTCCGCTTTCCTCTCAACAGAAACAGATCCCATGTCTTTGATAGTCTTTCATCCCCATCAGTTGGCCCAAGACATCGCTCCCTCTCGCTCCTCGCTCGCCCTGCTGTTTTCATGATATCGCTATCGGTGTCGCTGATGCCGTTCATGCTGCTGCCGCTTGTCGTTGACGCTGGTGTGTGCGTGTGTGTGTGGGCTGGGTGTGGTGCTAGTAACGTCCGAGTATACTCACTTGAAGTTTTGAGGTCTGAAAGAAAGAGTGTAAAGTTGATTTTTCGATGTATTTGATGATATGAGTGAGCGAGGGACTGCTAGTGCTGGCGGAGAGTCTGAGGGGAGGAGAGGAGGTAAGGAGGCTAGGGGAGAGTGAGTGAGTGTAGTGTAGTGTGAGCGTGCGTGGGGTAGCTAGTATTACTGTATTACTGCTGGGCTAATGAGTACAGCGTACAGCATACAATAGACATGTATGCATTCTCACCATAGAACAAACCTGCTATGAAGCTTATAGGAGTTAACGCAGCGTGGCACTCAGCACTTGGTCGGATGAGGCGGCCGAGCCCGCCCCTCTCTGGTGTCGCTTCTTTCGGATATAAGCTCTTAGTGGGTTTAATCGCCGATAACCACGATTCAGTCATCTCAATCCTTCAGGTGGCATGCATGACGCTCATGATCCAACAGCGTCATGGATTCATGACTCTCGGTTGTTTACGTTCGTCTCTTTTGTATTCTGTCTTTCTTAAGCCGATATCGACTTTGTATCTAGCTCAAAACCGCAACCTAGAGATGCATGACCGCTCAAGCTCCAACACCATTCTGCACTCGTTGACATCCACATATCCACATTCACATATACTTCGAGAAATCCACTACACACGTCCAGCCGGCCTTACGCTACGCATCAAACAAATCACCCCATCTGCCCACTTCCCCAGCGGCACCTTTCATCTCCCCATCATCCCATAACCCTCTCATGAAACTATACTGATCCCCATACATACTCGCTACTTCCCCGAAAACTTTCTTCATTTTCCCCACGTACGCTCTGACGCTCTTGACTAATTCCTCGATGACTTCTTCTTCTTCGGTAGAGGACGGTTGTTCGCGCAAGTATGGGAGGAGATCATCTATGATTCGACCCAGGGATAGGATATACCATTTCACTGTTGTCCAGTCTAACTCTCCTCCCGAACTTAATTCTGATCCTGCTTTTGAATTGTTAGCTACTGCAATCCCGTTCTTGTGCGATTGCGATTGCGACTGCGACTGCAACTGCGATTGGGATTGGGATTCGTTGTCCTGTTCCGAAGATTGGTTTTCATAGAACAACTGTAATGACCTCCCATCTCTCAGAACCGGCAATGTGCTTCCAAGCAACTCCCCCTTGAGTATAGACCTTTCCACGACCAAGGCTTCCAGTATGATAGCCATAGGCGTCAAGAGGCTGAAAGGGTGCAGTATCCTTGACGAAGCAGCCGGTGGAGGCGGGTCATGTATCCTGTCGAATGGGGTGAGAGTACAAAGAGCACCGAGCGTACGAGTTAGAGAGGGTGTATCTGCTATTGAACCGAGTGTGACACCGCCTGTGACCGACGATGTAGGATGAGGAAGGGAAGTGGATCGATTGGGTGTTCTATAGGGATCGTGCGAGGTAGTGGTAGTGGTGCTGGACCTGGGGGTAGGAGATGATCGGGTGGATATTAACTGATGTTGCGTATTGGGATTGGAATGAGGGTACAGACTATTGGCGTATCCTCGTCGATCGTATGATATATCGGCGGTAGATTCAGAAGCTGTACGAGCATGTCCAAGCGGCCTCCCGGAGCCAGAGGATTCTACGTGAGCCCGTACGACAGGCGGATGACCATAACTTGACGTTCGTCTAACGTTTCCCGGTCGAAGCGATTCAGGGTGCTCCATTCCCATCCCTTCATGCATATGATGAGAATGTAGCTCACGGATAGTCTCTGTACTTTGAGTTGACCAATTCCTAGCGTGTGTCCCTCCGTCTCTCGAGGACGCCACAGCTGCCCCGGCGAATGGACGAGACATTGTCATACGATCTTCGAAAGAAGAGCTCCGCACGTGTCCAGATACTCCGGCGGCTCCACCATTAGTTAACGATAGATGCTGGTTTTGCTGTTGCGCCTGTTGACGCAGCTGAGGGATCCCACCACCAAGTCCTCTGCCCATAAGTTCCGCATGGCCCACAATACCATCCGGCCCTTGTAAAGAAGGGATCAGGTCCGAGTCAAAGAGTAGATCACCGGCGGAACGTGAGTGGGGAATTGGATGTTGCGAACGAGATTGAGCATTGGTCGGAGCGTAGGAAGGGGGCGGACGGAAGATCTCGCCTGGGGAGGCTTGCCAGCTTGTCTCGGTTGGATGTCTCGCCATGCTGTGTCAACGTAGATCGGAGTATGAGTCGGTGTGTGGTGAACGTTTGAGATCGGGTTTGCTAAGTTCTGGGTTGTTTCGGTTTTCTAGACTAGCGTATGAGATATGAAGTTGTTTTTAGTAACGATCAAACGACGATAGTCTTGTTGTGATTCGTGGTCCAGTCAGCTAGCTTCCAGGTCACTGCACAGTCAGCACTCCCTTCCGGCGATGAGTACCATTCAAGGGACATTGAACCGTGTGGCGGAAAGGGGGGAAAAGCTCGACCTCCTTTGTGCTGGGCCCGCCTGAAGTAGAAAGAGCCTCAACGAGTAACGGAAGGGATACCTTTCGAAGATGATAGTCGACCGTTTGCGGCACCCAAGAGAGCCAAACAGGCGACGTCAGGCAAGGGAATCACTTTATATCGGATCCATCCATCCCTGTTCCCAATATTGATTCACTCTTTTTTTCTTATGCCTTACAAATTACGCTTTACGGTTTACGCCTTGACAATTCCAAATTCCGATCGATACTTCTTAACATCCTCCAACTGTTTCTCCCAACCTCCCTTTTGCTCAAGATAAGCGACGATATCCTCGAGCGCAATGATGGGTTCGACCGGAACGCCAAATTCCTCTTCGACTTCTTGAACGGTCGATTTCCCATCGGCTCCTTGACCTTTCTCTTGTCTATCGACAAGCTGGACTATACCGACCAATTCTGCACCAGGTTGAGATTTCAGGATGGCGATGGCTTCTCGGATGGCTGTGCCTCGGGTTAAAACGTCGTCGATTATTACGATTCTGCCTTTCAACGGTGCGCCGACGAGAAGACCGCCTTCGCCATGCTAGATGAGATGCGAGATCAGACAGGGTATATGATCAGCGATGTATGTTGATCCGATGCGGTTGGCCGGTGGATGCAGGCTTCTTGGACCGATTGTGGAGATGGTGGGGACGACAGATCTCCCAATATCGACGGGGTCACAACATCCGATCAATCCCATAGTCGGCCAAGGGATTCCGTGGTGATTAGATAGTAGAGAGGCGGCCACACTCACATCCTTCTTTTCCTTTCGGTTGTACACATACCCCACATCCCTCCCATAATCTCTCACAAGATCAACAGCGGTAATAGCGGCCAATGAGATACCTTTGTAAGCTGGGCCAAAGAGGACGTCAAACTCTGGTATTCTGGACGAAGTGAGGATCTTGGCGTAGGCTTTTGAGACGGATGAAAGGAGGGAGCCGGTGTATAAGAGGCCTGCGTTGAAGAAGTAGGGGGATTTTCTGTGGTCCCGAAAGAAGGGGAAAAAGGGATACATCGAAGGAGGGTTGGTTGAAAGTTGATATGTTGACGATCGTGCTCATCAGCTATAGTTCTTCGCGGTTTCGGTCAATCGCATCAGAAGCAGCGGGGCAACGTTCAACGAATTGATGACAGAGCGCGACGATCCTCCACAGTACATGAAGGTGCGATACCCGAGATATGACCCAACCACTCACCGGCCAGACTTGAGCGTGAACTCTCCAAAGAGCAAGACACCGTGCTCAATAGCAGCTTCGATGAACGCTACCTTTTCCGCGTCGAGAGTTCGAGGAGCCGCCGCCGTCGTCGTTGATGATGATGACATTGTGTTTGTGTGGTATTCTTACTCAAGTTCCTAAATTACGAGTGTAATGCAATCGTTATCTGTACCGATTTGAGATGCATCTTGCTCAGACTTGTTGGCTTATCGTCTCTCTATCTGCATCTTCGAAGGGTTGCAATGCAATGCAATCACTCCATAGCGAGGTTGGCGGCGATCACCGACGCAATGGGTATATATACATCGGTACATCGGTACATCGGTACATCGGTATCAGGATCCGTCGGAAAGGAGCTATGTTGACACGCTCGGGCTCAAGCGTCAAGCGTAACTAACTCCCTACTCCGAAAGCGTCAATCACGTCAAGTGATACTGCTGTACTTGAGTCTATGCTACATATATACTGGCAGACCTCGACCTCAAAGACACAGCAGATCGGAACGGACTAGCCTCCGTTAGTGTCTGTACCAGATCATCTCGGTGAAAAAGAGCGCAACCTAGCAAAGCTCGACTCCTCGGACAAGCCCTGACCTTTACCGAACGCAACAACGGCCGACCAGAAATAATGACCTCTCAACCTCAAATACAATCTCAATTATATTCTCTCGATCTCAATCTCTCGGTATCTCCACCATCATTCCACTCTACTCTGACTCTGAGTTTCTCCCCGACTCAGCCCTCCTCGTCATCTTCGTCATCTTCGTCATCAGCGCCCCGTCCGAACAGCGGAGGGGTAGCAGGAGCATGTTCTCCTCTGGTATACCTCTCGTTGGATATTCCAGAAGGTCTATTCGTAGATCCTGATGAAGTGGGCGATAAGATCCTTTCATTCGGAGTGAGGGATTGGTCTCTCCGCTTGAAAGGAGATGATGGTTATTCCAAGTCATCTGGATCACAACCTGGCTCCGAGGAAGGATCAATAGCAAACAGAAAGGGTGAAGCAAAGGGAAAGGGAAAGGGAAAAGCGAAAGTGGATATCGAGCGGCCTTCGTTAGATCTTTCCCGGTACACGAGCCCTAATGGCCAAGTAGAAGAAATATTCGTGCTGGATATGACTGTGGTACCTCAGTTTGATAATGTACCGGAAGCTGTGCCAAGCGCGAGTAAGAATCAGAAGACGAATCGAGATTGGGATTGGACGATCGAAATACCGCTTCATGGACGATATATACCGCCCAACGAATCGGGGAATGGAGTGATACGGATCCCATCTGATTCTGATGGGAAGGAGGGAGGTATTAGAGCGGGATGGGAATGCGTGGAGGATATCAATCATTCGACGAGTGAGTATCAGACTTATCATAATCTGCAAATCCCCTCAGTCATTCTCTTGTTAGCCTGTGGAGACTAATCTGACTTGATCTGGCTTATTCAATATGCTCGTGTGTCGCCGATCAGCAGGAGCCTCCCCCTCGACAACGACAGGCGACTCAAATACAACCGACTCATATCTCCTATCGCTGTCCTCGTCTTTACCGAAGGCTTCAATGGTATCGTCACCCGTTGAAATCCACTTACCAACAGGCAAGATGTCCCATCAGCCCTTGGTGGAAAGTGTGACGACGCTCGTTATTTGGTTAGGGTGGGCATGGTTAGTGTACAAGATCATCAGATTAAGGTCCAAGACTAGAGCACGGAAAACAGCTTCAGCTTCTCACGGGGAAGGGGAGGCTCTGAATCAGGGCAAGAGGAGAACGTTAAAGGAAGACTGAGCTGTAATCTGGGACCAGGGTGGTGTCATTTTATTGTAGAAATGTCAATGACGTTCCACGCTGGACTACCTACATGAACTAGATCGCGGGATATTGAGGTAACGATATAACGCATTTAGAAGGATCGATATCATACAATACAAGACGTTGGGCCCACAGATAAGCTATGGACAGGACTTCAACAACCCCATCTCACATGAAACCAACAAGGGACATGATATTACAAAAGCAAAAGCAAAGAAAGAAAAGGGCACGAAGAAAAAAATAACAAGGTGGCTGGCTGCCTAAGACACTAGAACCTCAACAAAAAAAAACGCCTATCACATCACATCAAAGCCTACCACCCGAGACAGGAAGACCCGATACGCTTCGTCCCGTGCCCTTTCCTTTAGTCGTCGCACTCGTGCTTAAGCTCAATCTTCCTCCTTCAGGCTGCCGATGTACGACCATCGACTTCCTAGTGACCTTTGTACGTGTCGATCCACCCATATTCAAGCTCGCCCCCATATTTTTACCCATACCCAGTCCCATACTTAGGTTCGCTCTCGACCTCGAGCTTGATCCGAAACCTGAGCCTGAGCCTAAGCCTAAGCCTGATTGCGCTAGTGATCTAGAATGGTCTGGGATGGCCAGGGGTTGAGAGGTGGGATCTATTGATCTGTAGGTCGAGATTTCTTGTTTCAAGTCGATAATTTTGTCGTTTGCGCGATTGAGCATATGTCGTGTTGTTGCGAGTTCCTGCAACCGTGGACCGAAAGAGAGAATCAAAGTGAACAAGTCAGCCCCGTCAACCAAATGTACTTTCAAAGTATATTTCAGAGCTCAATCTCAACCCGGCCGCTTGCCAGAAAGAAAGAAAGAAAGAAAGGAGATACATCACACACCTGCTTGACACCAAACATCTCCCTCCTCAAACCTTCAACATAGTTGATCTTCTGGCCCTCATTCGTATGACCTGCCAATTCTGCGTTCTCAAGACCCAGACGCTCAGCTTCTTGAATCGCCGCTTCCTCTCGAACCATGATCAGTGCTTTTTCTTCTAGCAGATCATTGTAGAGATCTTCGTATTGCGCTGCGGCGAGGTACGCTTCTCGAAGACTGCGCAAATGTTGGTGCGTTAGCCATTATCCATCTCTCATACAGGCGTATTCAACGAGTCCATGCTCCAGGACCAACAGAGACAGGTGATGAGGATGAAAGACGCCACCCCACTCACTGCTGCACCTCCTCGTCTAGGACGCCCTCGGCAGTTTTACTCCTACTAACGACCTCATTAGCCCTCCTCAGCGCCTCCCGATCATCCCTTGCTTTATCCTGGACCCGCTTCATCTCCCCTCGAAGCTCGTCCATGTCCACTCTGTATACTTCAGCAATAGCGCTCGCGTTCCTCGATTCCTGAGTCAAAGCGACAATTTTGGATGTACAAGAGGAATGCTCGCCTTCGAGCGAGGTATGTCGATCTTGCAATTCGGCCATTGAGCGTTGGAGTGCTGCCAGGGTGAGTTGGGAAGATACAAGGTTGGATTCGATCTCGTCGTGAGTTGCACGAAGGGGAGAATACTCTTCCCAGAGAGTATCGAGTTGTGCGGAAAGATGCGATGTTTGTATGTCCGCGTGTGAGAGTGCCCTGTCGACAAGTTGCGAGTAACCGGTGGAATTGACGGACCCTTCGCTTTCGTATGTAGGTAAGATGGGTAATCTGTAAACCGAGGTGCAGACGTTCCTCAGTGATTCTCGGTCCTTCATCAGGTCATCTACGATATCCTCTAGAACCTTTCTTTCTTCGTGCATGGTACGTATCTGTTCGTGCAGAATCGCCACTTCTTTCGTCTTACTCGATAGATGTCGGTGCTTGACCAGAGTCTTGGTTCGCCATTGATCCCTCTCGGTTCTCATCAGCAAGTACCGCTCTTGAAGCGCTTGGTACTCCTTCTTGCTGACGGAGTGTTTATACGAAAGTCGAAATGCTACCGCACTGGCCGAAAGCAGGTTCTCCAACCTCTCATTCTCCTCCTCAACCTCATTCAAGCCTCTCAGCTCCTCTCGTAGTCTAGCGACCTCTTTCTGTCGTTTTCGGTTTTCTTCTCTTAGCTGCTTGATCTCCACTTGCTCGGCATGAGCGGTCTCCCTACTCTCTTTTCGCTGTTTATGAGCATGTTCCAGCTCGACTTGCAATCGACCGACTTCACGCTCCAGATGATGTTTCTCTACCTTCCATTTAGTCTGCTCATCTTGGAATTCCTTGATTTCTTTCCTTGAGGCGCTTGCTATTTCGTTGGAGTGCGTCTGAGCATGTCGGAGAGATTCCACCTCTCGTTTCAGGTTGATATTTTCTTTGTCGATCAGATCGTATTTCCGTCGAAAATCGGCTGTATCCTTGATGTGAGATGAGAGCGATTGTTGGAGTTTCTGGTTTTCATTTCGATGAGAATCGAGTTCTGCGTGATACTACATGACCCCACCAGAACAAGACAAAAGAGGTATCCTAGGTCAGCTACTACCTTTGAATCTCTCTGCATTTGGTACAAGAGCAGCATTTTCTGTCGCTCACCTTGCTCTTGGATGCGGCATGTTGAAGAACAAGCGCTTCGAGCTTTTTCTCTATCTCGAGGGAATTTCGGTTATTCGCTCTGGCCACTTGTGATTCGAGGAAGGTGATCCGCTCGTCTCGTCTCTCCAGCTTCGCCCGAGCTTTCTCCAGCTATTCACACCGAGTCAGCACAGGTCAGATAGTACAGGTCCTTCGTCAGCAACCAGTACCGATGCCATGATCAGACACCTGACCGTAGCAAGTAGACACTCACATTCTTCCTTAGCTCCTCCATTTCATTTGTGTCTGTCCGAGCACCCTCATACTTGAGCAGGCCATGGCTGGGTGGGTGATACTTGTGATTATGGTCTGTTGTCTCAGTCAACGCTTTTCGTACTTCGGCCTTTCGAGTCTTGCATATGTGCGGCGTGGATATTTGCGGCGGCGGTGGTGGTGGTACGTTCGAAGCGTGAGATGACCCCAGAGATCGCTTGATACCACTCTCCATAGTGCCGGATGCGAAGATGGCCAAGTCCTTGTCTTGGTAATGCCGAGTAGTACGTTCAATGACTGGGAGAAGTGATACTTCGTTATTCAACATAGATTAGTCCGTTGTTGTTGTTATTGTCGTTGTTGTTGACTTTACCCACTTCGATAGGGGAGGGCCAGGGAGGGCCAAGATCAGGCGCGTACAAGGGCAACACCGTGGGAAACCCGATGTAATACAGGTAAATTTGATCCCGCCGCTCTCTATGCAGCCGTTCCTGGAAATGGGAGATGAGAAGTTGAAAATAATCAGCAACCTAATAAATCGCATGAACTGTCTTCTATCTAGCCTTGTAGCTTGAATCTGATACTTAGATCAAACACCACATCTCATATCTTCTCCTCTCATCTCGTGAACCTAGCTTGAGCCTGGTAACATCGCCAATCGTCTGTCAGCTAGAGCAGGATAGGATAAGATCCGCGGATCAGCAATCAAGTATCAGGCAAGATGAAATCGAATTTCGCCTTCCAGAACCTGTGCGGCACGGTTTACAGGCAAGGAAACGTCGTCTTCACGCCTGATGGTAATTCGGTCTTGAGTCCCGTAGGGAATAGGGTGTCAGTTTTCGATCTAGTCAAGTGAGTGTCATCTGGCAGCTTATAGTCTCGCATCTGTATTTGTCATCCGTCATCCGTGGGAGCTGCAGCAAAAGCTGAAGCTCGGATGATATCTTAGCAACAAATCAAGAACGTTGCCTTTTGAAAATAGGAAGAATATCGCCTCGATCGCCCTTTCACCTGATGGCAATGTGCTCATATCCATTGACGAGGGTAAGTAAGCCTCGACACAACCCTCAGCTGGACTAGTGATCGTTCCACGATACGCTTTATGTCAGAGCTAAAGGCTGACGTTATGCTATTCCGTATAGACGGCCGGGCCCTCCTGGTCCATTTCAGAAAAGGAACAGTTCTTCATCATATTTCATTCAAAGCCAAAGTCAACCACGTCTCCTTCTCCCCCGATGGGAAATATATCGCCATAACCCACGGCCACAAGATCCAAGTTTGGAATACGCCAAGTCATCTGGTTAGGGAATTTGCGCCGTTCGTGCTGCATAGAGAGTATACGGGACATCATGATGATGTGATTAGCGTATGTTGGAGCAAGACGTCGAGGTGAGTTTTCTTGGACTCTCCATTCCCCTCGCTAGAATCGACATTTGGTCTTGCTTTCTTTGATAGCAAACCAATGCTAGGGCAGTGATAAGCTAATAAATATACGACCTACTCAGATACTTCATCACCACCTCTCGAGACATGACAGCGAGGATGTACACCCTCAATCCCCTTGAGGGATTCAAGCCAAAGCAGTTTGCGGGTCATCGGGATGTAGTACTGGGTGCATTCTTCTCAGACGATGAAAAGACGGTAAGTCCACGCAACTACCATCATCCCTATTCTATGGACTGGCCGAAATCTAACGTTTGACTGTTTGTGAACTTGACAATGCGCAGATATACACTGTCTCTCGAGATGGAGCTGTCTTTGCTTGGTCCGCTAAGAAGGGAGTCTCAGCCGACGATTCCGACGTCGAGATGGATCTCCTCGATGCGCCTTCGACCTCGGCCTCTGGAGCCAATCTCGCCCTGGAGCACACCGTAGCTTATACGCGATGGGGAGTGGCCAATCGACATTTCTTCAATCAACCAGGCACCAAAGTAGTCTGTGCGACTTTCCATCCTAAATCATCTTTACTCATTGTTGGCTTCTCAACTGGTGTTTTCGGATTATGGGAGATGCCCGACTTCACCCCCGTTCACACGCTCTCCATCTCCAATGAGAAGATCTCGTCGGTCGCTGTGTCTGCTTCGGGAGAATGGCTAGCTTTCGGCGCTGCCAAGCTCGGTCAACTGCTCGTTTGGGAATGGCAAAGTGAGAGTTATGTCTTGAAACAACAAGGGCATTACTACGATATGAACACTTTGGCGTTTAGTCCCGATGGGCAAAACGTAGCTACAGGAGGCGAGGATGGCAAAGTCAAGCTTTGGAACGCGGCGAGTGGGTTCTGCTTTGTCACTTTCCCCGAACATACGGCCTCGGTATCAACGGTCGAATTTGCAAAGCAGGGTCAAGTGCTCTTTACCGCTTCGTTGGACGGTACGGTCCGAGCATACGATATGGTCCGATATCGAAATTTCAGAACTTTCACTTCACCCACCCCTGTTCAATTCTCGTCGCTCGCTGTCGATCCTTCAGGAGATGTAGTGTGCGCTGGATCTCAAGATTCATTCGAGATTTACATGTGGTCCGTCCAGACCGGTAAATTACTGGATATCCTCTCTGGACACACGGCACCAGTCTGTGGCCTTGCTTTCTCGCCAACGGGAAACCAACTTGCTTCAGCGTCATGGGATAGGTCGATCAGGCTGTGGTCAGTATTCGGTCGATCAAGAGCAACGGAACCCATCACTCTTTCGAGCGAAGCGACGGCTCTGTCATTCCGACCTGACGGTAAAGAAGTCTGTGCCTCGACACTCGATGGCCAGCTCACGTTCATCGACGTTGCCGAGGGCCAAATCAAGAGCGTCATCGAGGGTCGAAAAGATATCTCTGGTGGACGAAAGATCGACGATCGACTTACAGCATCTAACAATGCCGCTTCAAAGTATTTCAACAGTGTAGCATACACTGCGGATGGAAGTTGTGTCTTGGCTGGAGGTAGTAGTAAATACGTTGTGATTTACGATCGGGCCGAAGGGGTCATGGTGAAGAAATTCCAAATCAGCCAGAATCTGAGTTTGGATGGGACGCTCGAGATGCTCGACAGCAGAAAGATGACAGAGGCCGGACCGATCGATTCCATCGATACGACGGGCGACAACTCGGACGTCGAAGATCGACTGGACAAGACTTTACCTGGAGCGTCAAAGGGCGATTTATCAAAGCGGAAATATAGGATGGAAGCTAGGACTCACTGCGTCAGGTTCTCTGCTACCGGTCGAAGTTGGGCTGGAGCGAGTACGGAAGGACTGTTGATTTATACGCTGGACGAAAGTACGACTTTCGATCCATTCGACCTATCTCTCGACCTAACTCCCGAATCGATCTTATCAACGTTGGCTCAGGGCGACCACTTGATAGCCTTGATCATGGCTCTACGACTGAGCGAGAAACCGCTCATAACAAGAGTATATGAGGCTATTCCCCCATCTTCAATCAAGTTGATCGCACGCCAATTACCCACTGTGTACATTGCGCAGTTTACTAAATTCGTAGCGGACCATATTGAGAGTTCGCCTCATGTCGAATTCGATTTATTGTGGACGGCGGCGATCTTGACTTCGCATGGAAGGTGGTTGAAAGAGCGTAGAGGGGAGATGTCGGGTACGCTGAGAGGTCTGGTAAGGGGTTTGATGGGGCTCGAGTCTTCGGTTGCCAAGCTGTGAGTGAGAAGTGTATTTTTTCCATCCAAATTGCCATGGATATTCACTGATTTGGATCTGCCCATGGTCACTTGCTTCGCTGCAAACAGGAGCGACGAAAACACCTTTGCGCTTGACTATATCATCTCGCAAGCTGCTCGAGAGGCCTCTACGGCTAGATCGAACAATATCAACGGATCCAACAAGGCAGTACAAGTACAAGTACAGAATGGAGATGATCTTGACGGACTGTCCGAATTCGGTATCGAGGTCGACGTATAGTGAAGAGATCACGATGGCGCTTGCTGCAGGACAGGAAAGAGGAAAGACGAAATGGTAACGGAGGGATAAAGGCAGGTAACGGCGCGGTTGACAGGTCTTCTACACTATGTCGGTAACATATCCCTGCGTAGTCACACATGGACGAACACATTGAATATTTCGGACAGATGACATGCTATGCATAGCTATGTGTTTGTCTTTGGACGATAGGTACGATAGATTCGATAGTTAAGATAATCGTCCTGATGTACCGATTGAGTGACTTGGGCTATATGAAATGATAAAATAATTGTCCACAGGCTACGCTAGCTACCCTTGAGCCATGTTACTGAATATAATGAATATGCACATGAGAAACAAAAATCAGAATCCAAATCAACAAGAACAACTTTCACTCTTACTGTTTCTCAGCTCAGCTGGACGCTGGACTTATTTATCTGTCGGCGAAATATCCAAGAACGCATCCCATTTTCGTCTGCTGTCTGCTGTCTGCTGTCTGCTGTCTGCTGTCTGCTGAAGGAAGCCCGTCCGGTCTAGTCTAGTCCTCGACTACTTTATATAGACTGGTTTATGGTTTTAGAGAGTGAGTCCCGCTCCTATGCCAAAGAGGAAAAGAGATACCCCCGTTTGGAAGAGGAAAGCAGCACTGTCGATCCGAAGAGCACTAGCGCCGTTTGGAGTGCCCGAAGTCGAGCCTACGCCGGAGGTCTCGGAGGTGATGGAAGAAGGGAAGGGGTTTGAACTATACCATGCGAGAGTCACACAATTCAAATCTCAGTCAGTCTGGATCCTTCAAGTTTGAAAAGGGGTGGATTGGATAAACGAGTCACTCACGTTGTAGCTTGAGTAGCGGCATTGGGGATGTTACCTGTCCTAGAAGAGGCCGCGGTGGAGCTCCCCGAGGTAGAGGAAGTGTGGACTGCACGGTGAGAACACAGTATCAGCGACCAATCTACTTTGAGATCCTTGAGCCCTGATTCGAGTATCTGCATCACTTGCAGGTCATGAGAGAGCAGCTGGAGTATGGACAGCAGGAAAGGACAGAGTCGAAGGGCCAAGATTGTCAATTTCGATTCACTGGACTTGGACTCACCTTCACCCTGGTGGATCTCGAACGGCTCAGAAATCGCAAACACCTGGTCCTCGTTGGTGGTATTGACGAGTCGAACGAGGTATCCTTGGCTGTTACCGATCGGAAATCACGATGAGAGCGGTCAGACCATACAAACGATTGGCATATTATGTCAGTTTGGATACATCTGGAGAGAAAAATGACAAAGGAGCAGGAGACAAAGTGAGGTGTCAGGAGCGAAAAGCTATTGACTGGATTGACTTGACTTACCCGTCTGGGATTTGGGGAAGGAGGACTCGGACGTATTCGGCGGTCGCGTTGGCTAATACGAGAATGGCGATCAGCATCCAGCATGCTATAGTGGGGACAATGTAACAGGAAAAGATTGAGGTAGCCATCTTGAATCATGAGAGGAAGGAAAGGAAAGGCTGCGGTAACAGTATCGCTCACTGCTATCGGCGATACTCCTGTTATCAGACATCAAGGACGAATCAGAGTTGGAGAGATAAGCCCTGAAATCGTAGATATCGGTGGTTGGTTCGGTCCGGGTCCAATTCATATGAACAGTGTTGTTTTTGTACCTGCGTAATTTTCAAGTCATCCCGCTCAGCTCTGGTTATAGCTCTCTCGTCCTGCTCCTTGGATCGGATCAAATCGTGGTCCGACGGATCGCTGCAACGTCGGCGATGGAAGAAGCACTTACCAGATTGTCTGCGAGTTGGGGTAGAGAATCGAGATCGCCGCTGGTCAAAGAGAAGTAGGGATCTAATCGTCAGCTGATTCCTTTCCGGCTTTCAATGACAGACCGTCAGCTCACCTTGGGCAGTGGACGCCATGGCGAGGGCGGTGATAGCGAGTTGAGCGAGCATTGTGTCTTGTTGTTGAAATGTTTGTTATGGATTATGGAGGGAAGTGAAAGACAGTTATAAGAAATCGCTTTGGTATATTGACCGTGACCGTGATGAAAAAATCGTGAGAAGAGAACAGGTAGGTAGTGGCTATTATATGATGCAGAGGTAGATATAAAAGCAGAAGAAAGGAAGGAAAGAAGGAAGAACAGGTGAAGTAACATAAGTGGACATCCAGGAGTCAATGAGAAGAGGGGAGTGACTATGATTGAGTACTGATAGATGGTCAATGCTCTTTCTTTGCACAGCCCGTGCTCCTTCGGTTTGTCTCAGTCAACCTTGCAATAATCAACCCCTAATCTTCCCGTGGGAAAGGATGGACTAGAACCTACAAGCCATGCATCAACAGTTCGACACCCTTGTCGAAGGACCTTATCACCCTCTCCTACGTCCTCATACAGTATCTCATCTATCCTATATCATGACATACTTGCTTTGTGCTTTGTGCCTTGATCTGCGGCTGGACACTCCGGCACGCTTTGATCCGGTACCTTTGTTACTCAGGGTCTCACCCGCGTGGCCATCGCGTTTTGAATCTCCGTGAGACCCAGAACTGATTGTAGCTGATTGTAGCTGATTGTAGCTGATTGTAGCTGATTGTGTACCATCGATGACATTCAATCTCAATCTCGCTCACACTTCCACTCAATCCAATCCCGTTATCACCGAACCAAGAACAACGAAGAAGCCACACCGTGGAGGGCATCAACAGATCAACATCAACAAGCATCGTCTACGATTCACCAGGGCGAACAAACACAACTCTAGCCGCACGAAAGAAGGCATCGTCCAGACCACTGGTTCAACGCTTCACATTAGCGCGCACAAGCAAGGCAAGATCTCGACCGACCGATTTATCCGTAGGCTGTGTTCGAAGAAAGAAACCTCGGCAAACAAGCTAGACAGCTAGACAGCCAGACAGATAAGGGCAACACCACCGCCACAGTTAGATCCAGATTTCAGGCTATCTACCCTCTTTAAAGATGCCGGTCACACTCAAACCCCGCTCGTCATCCCAGTCCCCCCTACCGCCATTCACATTCTCCCTCCCTTCTCCTCCAACCGATGTCGCGCCCCCTGCTCCCGCCGCCACATCCGCCTCAAACAACAATAACAATGACAATGCCACAGCGAGTTCCAGTACCAATACCAGCACGGGTGCTGCTGGGGGCGGTCCACCTCGACCACCTGCAGCGTTCATACCTGAGAAAGACATGTACATGTTCGGGACTTACCCTTTACTGGGTGCAGGGGAGATTGGTACGGGCAGAGTGAAGTGTAGACGATGTGGTAAAGTCACGCTTGAATGGGCTGCAGGCGAGCATCGGCGTGAGTCAATCGTTGATTCGTTGGGAGTACTGTGATACGTAGCGGGAGAATCAGCAGGAATAGGAATCACTCTGTCCTGTTGCTGTCGGACGCTGATTTATCGACATGTTGTCTTTGGGCCACATTAGGTATTTGCAATCATGTATTAGATGGTACGCCGCTCACGACGAAGAAAATGACTAAAGCGAGCAAGACGACCGAGATGAACAAGAAGCGACGGGCGAGCGAGGGTAAGTGCGATGGTTGTTCATTCTATTCTACATCGGTATTAGGAAGAGACAGTCTGGTGTACCCGTAGCCCATTCGTAAAACCCAACTGATAACTGAATGTCTTTCATTTTCAAACGTGATGTGGCGACCTACAGCCTCAGACCTTCAAACATCCCCGAAGAAACGAGCCAAATTCCCCCCTATAGCCTCATTGGCAGAATCAACAGAAGCAGAAGACGACGACTACCCACTTCATTCCCTCTCTCATTCAAATTCGCAATCGCTAGGACTGGCGAACGCGCACTCGCTCAAGGGTATGAAGAAGGCCGAGCTCAAGAAACTTGAGAAGGAGAAGATGAGGATTGAGCGGAAAGAGGCCAAAGAAAAAGAACGGATGGAAATTGCCGAGCGCAAGAGGATGCGGGGTGAGTGTCTGGTTCTTTCTCTCTTCTTGTATTCAGTCCATCGTATCATTCCAGTTGTGATCCTCCGATCTGCCCAGTCGATCGCGATCAGCCTTTCATTTTGGTCCTCCTCCATCCTATCCTTTACACACGACAGGCCCAGAGTAACACCGGCGCCCGCCTAGTATCCCTTGCTTCTTACAGAAGACCTCAAGCTAGACCTTGAGCTTGAGCTAACATGTATCGATTTTGCCTCTTTTTATTTCCACAGCTACAAACCCCATCAACCTCGATCGTCAATGCGGCGTAATCAACGACAAGTCGCACCCCTGTGCTCGATCACTAACATGCAAGACCCACACCGTCGGCGCCAAACGAGCCGTCCAAGGTCGAACCAGACCTTACGATTTATTGTATTTAGAATGGCAGAGGGAACATAATCCTAATTTCAAGGAACCAGTCAAGAAAGATCCAAAAGAAAAAGAAAAAGAATTATCCAAAAAAGCCGATGCGGCTAACAAGAAGAAGAAATCGGGTTTATCGAGGAAAAACAACGATGACGTACTGGAAGAGGATGAAGATGGGTTTAGGGAACTAGAAGAGTTGATAGGGTTGACCAGGCTCGCTGGAGAGAGAGTAAGGGGCGGTCATGCGATGCTTGGTCAATTGAGTGCATCGAATTCTGGTCCTAAGAGTCCAGCTCCGATACCGATAGCGACTATTGGACCGAATGGGATCCCGAAGTTGAACCCCGCTGCAGCGGCTCAGAACCGAGAACGGGAATCTGCGAACGCCGCGCAGCGAAACTCGAATTCGAACTCTGGATCGGGTCCATCATCAAATATAAATACAGGTGCCAACGGCAACGGCAATGGCAACGGTGTCGCTTCCAAATTCTCTCTCAACGGGAATGGGAATGGTAGGAGTCAGAGCCAAGCGACCATCCCATTCCAAGCGATATGGAGATCATCCGCCTCGGAATTCGCTAGCGTCGGAACGATACTCACCAAGGCACTCGCCGCTCGTCCCCCTCCTCCCTCATTACATCATGCTGGTGGTACCAGTGGAAAGAATGGACTTTCAACGAACAAAGCTAGTACCGGCGGCGGTGGTGGTGCAGGGGGGTTGAAATTACCTACAGCAGGTATGTCTGTACCTAATTCAGCGGGACTGGGCGGCGCAGCTGGTGGGATGGGAACACAAGTGGGCGCGGGCATGTTTGGGGTCACCGCGTAATTAAAGGACAAACCATATAGGAAGGAAGAAAGAAGTGAAAACAGAAGAGGTCCGAAAAACTCTTGAGTCGACTCGGTCCATCCCCTATCCCCTGAGATATATGTACTACAGTATGCGCTATCTACTGTGTACTACGTACATGCCCAGTTATACCTATACCTCTTGTCTCATGCTATTGGTTAGACATCATCCTCAATTTTGTTACCCGCCCACCCACCCACTCAGCCGGTCAACCCGAGCCGAGCCCGGGCCTGTCTCGCACCAGCCATAATCATATTTGTCCTATCTTGTGTGTCTTGTCTTGTGGTTTCCTATTGTGTTGCCAAGAAACATATAGATAGATTCTGATATTACTATACAACACACTCAAATGTATTTTATACCATAGACGACTCTCATATAAAACGGGTAGATATGTACTCGACCTCAAATCTCAGCTGGAGATGGATACTGTACGAGCACTGTAATGTGTTCTGTCATTTTGTTCTAGTATACTGATGCGTGCCGAATCGCTAGCCGCTATTCTCGCTCTCACTGCCGTGGTGAAAAACGAATGGCGTCTATCATGTGGTGCATCCGTCGAGGTAGGTCGGGAGTACACACATGTAAAGGATAAATAGATAGATACAATGTGCATTGTACACTGTACATTGTATATTGTATACATAGTGCATTGATAGTACTCATGTAGCTTGAACCTGAATCGGAAGTAGGACTGTCGATATACTGATATTGATGGATAAACGCGCAGACGGTAGCCTGCTCAGATCGTCTTGGATGATCCCCATCCCCGTCCCCAGCCTCAGTCCAAGCCCCAGTCCAAGCCACACCGCCGGCGCCAAAAGTGAATTGTAAGGTCACTGGATTGATCACATCTATGCCATGCTCTCATCTTCATCTCCATCTCCCTTATCGCTAGCGATTGCTATGCTCTCCCTTCTCACCTGCTCTTGCTCCTGCTCATGCGAAGTAAGTTTGGCATTGGAAGACCGAACATCTTGGAGTTCACCCATGTCCACATCGGTATTTGCTAACGATCTTCGAGCGGCTCTTGTCCCGTGAGAGTGAGAGATACTCTGAGGTGTCTGCGTCGGTGAAGTACAATTGACCGGAGAGGAGAGGAGGGAGGAACAAGCGGATGAAAATCAGTATCTATCGTGTATAGCAAGCAGACTTATCTGTCTTGACTTGACGATGCTCACAGGAACACTTTTTGCTTGGGTCACTTTGGGCGTCACAGGCGTTCCCGCAGCCCCCGTCGTTGTGGACGATATCCTCGACTTCTTCCTCTCCGTCGCTGGAACAGGAGCAGGTGCAGTCACAGGCTCGGGTGAAGCTCTCTTCGCCCCTTTGCCATTTACATTTTCAGAACCCTCCCCCTCCCCCGCCTCCTCTTCCTCATCCGCTTGCTCTTCGCCTTCGCCTTCGGCAGTCGCGGGTTTAGCTTGAGCCGTCTTAGCGTGCGTATTGGGCGGTCTCTTCATTATAGCGTTCGGAAATAAAGGGTTGGTAGATGGTGCTAATGGTGGGAGATCTTCGTCGTTCATCGCTTGTGTTTGTTGAGCGAAAGATGTATCTTGGGCGTTGGAAGATGGGTTCTCTTCGCCTGATACTGCATCGTAGGAACGCACGAGGTTGAACAGTAGATTAGCTTAAGCTCTCACGTGTTGTGTTGGAAGGTGAATGGAGATATGACTCACATTTCTGTTTTCGTCGCTCTAGGGCTTCGGACATTGACATTGGCGTAGGGATCACATCTATACGAATTATACTAATACGTCAGCTTCACCTGTTGCGGAGACTATCTCGCAACGAGCAAACGAACAAAAAAAAATAGTCGGGAACTGTGATTCGGTGAAGTCAGAGAGAAGATTATGTATCCTTGCGCGCTCATGAGAGAACGTGCTCAGTAAAGAATATGATACGATAGGTTTGTTCATCATGAAGAGTGAAAATTGAACATGCGGGAAGGAGCAAAGTGTTTCGCTGGACACTGGAAATGACATAGAAGGAGTGGGTCGTTTACAGCATTGTAGAATCTTGATCAGAGGGGCGGAGAGTGATTCAGAACGAAATATTTACACTCTACACTGACCTTTAAGGAAATCGAATTCTTCAGATCGGGCAACGACAGACGCTGTACAGTTTGAAATGTAATGGCATCAGCTGAGGACTCTTTCCTCACGAAAATACAAGGCCAAGACAGCTCACCTAAATCTTTATAGTTTACAGTCTTCCTCTTCTCTAGTCTGGCTTTGGTATATCCTTCCTCCATGAAATGCTTGACAAAGTATTCCTGATATACCCAACAACACTCATCAATATTACGCTTCTCGACATACTTTGAGAGCCGCGACGTGTAATCTAGTTGCCTTGGAAACAAGCAGCCCATGTTCAATTTTGGTAATATAAAGGAAAGGATTGAAAGCTCACCGTCGCAACAGCAACCATAAACACAGCCTCGCTACTCATGTTCTCCAAATCTTTATCGGCTTTTACGATTCGCTTGATTCGTGATATAGGGAATAGCGTTGTTCCAGGTTGTTTCTCAGCTAGGGATTGTCTTGGTTTTTGCTTTTTGGGTGCTGATTTGGCTGCGTAGGCAAACGATGTGGACATCGATCAGCATCTGTTCCTGACGAGTCGACTCGCAAAGATCCCAGCATGGCTGAAGTACGGTCCGGCCACAATGAAATTCTCAGAGCAGATATACTAAATCGACTACTGAACTCACCTGCATCCCCCTGTCCTTCTTCCTCCCCTTCTCCTTCTCCTTCTCCTTCTCCCTCAGAGTCACCACCAACATCCACTCCAGGTCTGAAAGATAGACCTTCTTCTACTACTGCAGATGTATCTACTTGTACATCGCCTTGTTCTTCTCTTTCGTGTTCCGAACCAGCTTCATCGTGGTGCCCGATATCGGGGGAAGACTCGTATTCCACCTCCATTGCTTATGGTCTGATTGTGGAAGGGCGAGATGCTATACGTATGAGTTTTAATGTTGGTTGAGGTTTATGTGGAGCTTGTACGTGCTGGCAATAATCAATGTTGTGTGTTGATATCTCAAATGTATGATATGTCTGTACAGAATTGAAGATGAACGGGAAGGAACAAAGTCCGGAAGAAGATCGAGGACAGACGGAGAGAGATGCATCACGTCGCCAAAAGACGCGTCTTATGGCTTGCTGCTCGTAATAGATAATAATATTGCTGTTGATGGACAGCGTGAACCTGATAATATAATACTATTGAGACGTGTTTGTATGGTGTGCCAGGTGAACCTGATAAATAGTCTCCCGCCGGAATTGTTGTATACAGGCTAGTTCACTCGATCATTATATGCGTCTTTCCCGGCTGGTCACAAGTTAGGCCCAATGACTCTTCAATCTCACGTCAGCTAACCTTATAGCTGTGTGCAATCGATCACCCATATCATCGTGTGTTCCTCCCCGTAGATAGCACAGCGCGGGAGCAGCTCTCCTACATCCTCACATCTGGTATCAAATTCAGGCTCGACAGAACGGAGGACGGGCGCAAAGTAAAAGCAAAATGGCCAATCCACCTCCTGGTCCCGGTGCTGGGGTACCACCACCAGCATCAACAGGCGCAGCGAGCAATTCTCCTCGACCATCGGGGAGCGGTAACTCCCAAATGACCATCAACACCATCTTGCAGAATTTACCTAATCTTTTCGGGATGCATGCAAAGGGGAACCTGTCGGAGCTACAGATCAACCAGGTATGTCCCCTATTTGGGATTGACCCTTACCTTGAGCTAGCATTGGACTGCTGTATGCCCTTGAGCAAAGCAAAGACAACAGCCCGATACGTTATTTCACTGGAGATGGAGCCATGCCAAATGATGAGGATCGACAGTGACAGCGGCTGACAGTTTATCCTGTATTTGTCTTGTTGTGCTATTGGCTCTTGTCGCTACCTTGATCACAATTGTTCAAACAGCTTCGTCAACTGATGCACACCCATTACCGACATGTCACGGCCTCAGCAATATCGACCGGACGTCCCAATCCACTCCTCTCTTTACCTCCAGCAATAGATCCGACGATGCCATGGAACGGTAAACCGCCTATCATAAGTCGAGACGCATATTTATCATTGATTGAGAAGACGACTGCGCACCTGCAGGAACATATGGCCAAGAGAGCGCAGGAACAAGCTCAAGCTGCTCTTGCTGGAGGAGTCAACGGAGAATCATCATCAGCATCATCCTCGCAGCAGGGACAGACCAGTACCAGCATCATGCAACCCTCCGGGCCAGGAACTCCACCTATACCACAAGCTGGTGTCACCGGTCAACAACAACAACAACAACAACAGCAAGCTGTAGCAAGACCGCCTCAGCAAGGAATCGGCACGGGTCTGGGACCGGTCTCTCAAGGTCAATTACCACCAGGCGTATTTAATCTGAACCACTTGAAAGATCTGCTGAAGTCAAGCCCGGAAGTAAGGCAAGAATGGTTCGCAAAGGTGAGTAGAGTAAACAAGAGCAGAGCCCGCGTAATTTACAAATTCAAAAAATTATCTTTCCTGGCGCTATATGCTCCATTTTGAATATGCAGTATAAGCTGATCATGAGCCGCAAATTACCTTCACGCTCTCGTGTGAATAGGATCCAAATAGACTGGCCGCATACAACCTCTCCTTGAAATACTGGGGAGCGAAACAGCAGCAGCAACAACAACTCGCCAACGCAGGTGGCTCCGGTGTCCCTATTGCAGGTCCATCCAGATCTACCCCTCCACCTCCTGCTCCTTCTCAAACGCAGGCGCAAACTCAGCCACACATACAGGCTGGCAATATCGACCCACAATTCATCAATCCGAATGCAACTGCCTCGCCTGTTATAGTACAAAACAGCGCGCCTTTACCAATGCCGACGACTATAAACCCTTCTTCACTTCAGACTCCTCCAATAACACCTCCTGTCCAACCAGTACCTCAACCAGCGCAATCAGCATCGTCGCCTTCATCGTCAACAGCGATACCGCCCCCTGAGCAACCTCCTTCTCAACCAGCACCACCTCCATCGATAACCTATATGGAGCCACCTCCGAATGCGTCAGGTGCAGTAGCCGAAGCCGCACCGGCCGAGACCACGACGGAGACAAAGATGGAGGCTGTTGGTAAACCAGACACAGATGAACAGCCGACCGGAGACGTCGAGATGAAGACTAGCCAACCGGAACCGGATCAAGCTGTTGAACCTTCTCAGTCAACCGAAGACAAGACTACCGAAGCCTCGAAAGGAGAATCCGCGTCTACTGCCAATAAGGATGTCGAAAAGAAAGCGGAAACGGGAGCCGAGTCGAGTACTGCCGAGGCGTCATCGACGAAGGCTACCGTTCCTGAATCCGGTGTGGATGGTGATCCGGCTTTACCATCAGCAGCAGCCAATACCGAGTCTACACCAGCATTCGCGACTGCTCTTCCCGATCCCAAAGCTTTTGCTCTGAAACCGCCGCCACCGCCGCCTGAGCCTGAACATATCAGGAGAAAGAGGAAATGGAGGGAGTTTGTCGATGAGTTGGTGCCTGGGATGGAGATGGAAGTGGGCATTGATCAGGTGAGTTGCATCGTTCCTGTCCTATCCAACCAAGTTGGCCCGGATGCTTCGAAAGGCGTCTGTGTTCGTGGTGTCGTGACGAGTTGGATAGTCTGAGCGTATGCGCGGCTCGTTGATGAAAGTGAAGCTGATACACCTTGAATCTATTGATCCATATAGGTTCTTGGAGATCTGCTCGACGAACTGTTGGAAGAAGGATTCAAGGGTGCCGTGCGATTGGCTAAACATCGTGGCTCGGATAAAGTGGAATTGAAAGATATGGCCTACTTCGTCGGTGAGTGATCTACCTCGGCCCTTCCAGTCATGCTCTAGATTACTTCGGCCTGAGCAGGGTCTCGAGCCTTCGGGGGTTCTCCCACCCAGTGACACCTGCCAGTTGCCAATTGACCCTTTACCACTATTGTAATCTTGCTGACGATACTTTGTGCGTTCTATTAGACCAACATTGGGATATGGCAGTACCAGGCTTCGATGCCCTAGGTCACTCTCATCGTCATATCCACGTAGCTCCCGAGAAAGAACGAAGGAGGGGTAAAGCCGTTAATCCGAACCAAGCTGCTTATGCGGCTTTCGTCAAAGCTAATGGGAAATCGCAAGCTCAAGCTCAAGCTCAAGCGCAACCTCAAGCTTCATCTTCAGGTCAAGCGCAACCTCAAGCGCTAGTGCAAAGGCAGGAATAAGGCAATGTGTAATCACAGTGGTTTGTCTGGCTAGGGTTTGGAGTACTTTGTGCTCGACGTTTCGTGCGGGAGAGAGAAAGAGGAGAAGGTTGATGGTCTTGAGACTTTATGTACAATACCTGTCTGTACCTTTTGTGTGAATATTATCATATTATTATATTCGTGAACACGATCATGTAATCTGTAAACACTACACTATACAGTTCTCGAATACTTGACAGTGCATGCCATGTACCACGTACGATGCACTGATAAAGTCAGAGGAAGTCGACCTAGTTTGATCGTGCTAGAACAACATATCCGGCAGACGGTGAATGCTTGCGTTCCGAATTTCCAATATATGAGAAGAGAGAAAGGTATTGTGAAACTGACAAACACCTTGAATTGATAGACTGATTCTTGATCGATTGGATTGAATTGTTCAGGCCGTTTCATGCGATGCTGACTTTAAATGATACTAAATACGAGCACGGATACTGATACTGACAATGACAAGATATTCGTGATGAGTACGAGACATGAGATAGGGGTACCAAGCACATGAAAGAAAGTCAGACCTAGATAAGATAAGGTACCGGAAAACGGAAAGGAAACAGAATACGACAAGATAGATCGAGTTGAGACACGAAGTTAAGGCAAGATAGAAAGAATATCAATGGTAATTCAAAAATGAAAAATGTACAAGATCGAGTACACGTGTGAAGAATTGATAATGCAAGATAGGTTTCAAAGATGGATGGGGATGGAGTAAACGATTGACAATGTCATGTATGATCGATTCCATCAGGGAGAGTTTTTCATGCGCTATCCGCCAAATGCACCGTTCATGAGTGACATTGCGTGCGTGATCAGCTTTTTGTCGATCTTGGTCGCTTGTTCCAGAGCAGCCATGACACTGGCAAAGCCACCCAGGTTTTTCAGGTACTATCACCCAGAAATACAGTAAGCTAAGTGTCAGCGTTCATGCACTCGACATTGCATATATCGGGTGATATGAGCACACTCACCAGTGTCGACAAGGCATTCTCCACTCGACCCGTCAAGCTCTCGATGATGATTAGCAGCTCTTCGTCGCTTGCATCTTCCTTGATGACAGGACCAAGATGCACATGGGGAGGAGGCATACTCTTCTTCGCGGCAGCCTGCGAGTGATCGCGTTCTCGTTCTCGATCTCGGTTGGTCCCAGTAGCATTTGTGTGTCCGTGTCCGTGTCCGCCTCCGGTGAGATCACGGGTATGAGTCGAAGGCGAAGAGGGTGGCGGGGTATGGCCGAGGTTGCAGACTGCTTCGAGTCGAAGAGTGAGTGAGGACAGTTCGCGAACTTCTTCGATATCGATCATTCGCTGCTCTGGTTTTCGAGAATCGTTGACCTCTACCTCGGCTCGAATCTCGTTTGATGTCTCAAGTCGTCCTGATAACGTCTTCGGATAGAGCAGGTGAAGTCGCTCGGGTACTACAAACAAGACACAATCCATCAGTAAATGACTAGAAAGGGTGTGTTTGTGATGTCACAGTAGCGACTCACCTTCGAGACCCTTGAGCTTCCTTTCACCCATTTCCTTGACCTCGAGGCCGATTCTTCGCAGGTCCAGAATCTCTCGCTTGAGATCGCCTTGCAGTTCATTGAGCGCTTCCTCATCTGCTGTCTCGAGGTACTCCCTGACCGCAGCGATCTCATTGATGACATCCTGACTCGCCATCAATTGACCTCCGTCCGCACTAGCGTTGATTCGCGCGGCTCGATTGACCATTGGACCATAATAATCCATTCGTCGCGTGATTGGATCCTTCTCGCATTCCGGCGCACCCCAGTGGACACCCATTCTGACCCTTAATCCACGCTGAATGACCACCCCGTTGGAGTCGTGCACGATTTTCCCATCGTGGGCTTCTAGCAATTCTCGAGGCCATTCTTGGGATAACAGGCCGATCTGACAATTGAAACACCACAACAAAGCGGCTGTAACCGACTGGAATGAAACCATGAAGGAATCACCTTCGGTTTTGACCTCGTATCCACCGTCGAGACGAAGTTGTCTTCGCATGAGCGAGTGATGCATCTTGATAGCGGTCGGCATACCGGGATTAGTCTCCCACAAGTGGGTAGAGTTGACGATATCCGTGAAGACGATAGCGATTTGACCCGTAGGCGGCTCGATCTCCTGTTGCAGTCGATTAAGCGTTCTATCTCCGACTTCTTCTCGTCTTCGAGCAGTGATACGCTTGGTTGTATTGACACCTTCAGCAGCGGCATCTGCAGCGGCTGGCAAGAGTCGGGGTCCGTTTCCGGTAGGACCGAAGAACAGGTCAGAAACGTTGACGACCATGACCATGATACTGCCTTCGGCTCCGTAAGAGATGGCGAAGTCTCGCAACTTCTGCGCAGCCATCATCGGATCGCCCTTTTCCGTTCGTGCGATATCAACAGCAGTCTGGTACGAGCACGTCTGCCAAAGAGCATTGTTACCGATGATGACAAATTCATCTTGCTCTGTGAGTTGACGAGTTCGAATCTCGGGAGCCGCGTTCACGGCTGGGAAGTTGTGCCAGTATCCGAACGCTCGAGAGATATCGATATCCTTGTCGTCGTTGACGAAACCTTTCGTGGACACCCAAGCTTCTGCTCGTCTGATACGTGCTGTCTCTTCCCTCTCAGTCGGGTCGTGCTTCTTTGACAGGAGCTCCGCCTCACCCTTCCTTGAGACAACAACCAGCATATCTCCGACATTGCCCACATGGATGGTCTTGTCGACAAGGTAAACAACAGCACCTGAGGATCCAGTTCGGTACAGCGATCCGATAGCAGGTGCCCAGTTCCTAAACATATCATCGATACTTGCGAAACTTGCCGCTGAATCCTTGCGAGCCTTCGTCCCAGGTAAGCAGTCCTCGAACAAACGTCGATTGGTGGTCAAGAAAGTCCTCCGCAAAGCCATGCTAGGGTCGAGCTCGGGCGACAGCTTGCCCAGCTGGCCCGCCAAAACAGACGCGAAGAGCTGCTGGAGCTGTCTCGGTAGCCTTCCAGCGTGAATCGAAGGCGACTGTCGACCGAACATACCGAACAGGGCTTCGTTGTCTCGACCTCTGAAGTTAGGAACTACAAGATCGAACATTCCCAAGTGCTCGCCGGTACCCAACATGTCCGAAATACCGTATGCCATATTGTTGATGAAGGAGAACGAGGTTCGAACACGCTTCTTGTCGCTTTCGTCGGGTAGAGATGGGATACGAAGAGTGACATCCATCAAACCCAGCACACGAAGCTGCGTGAGCGCTGTAAAGTCCGACAGCTCTTTCCGGAAGCTTGAGGCATGATTCATGTCCTGAGCGGAAGTAGGTTTGATCTCAAGACGCTTGTTTCCGGACAAGTTGAGGTATCGCAACGCCGTGTTCCAGTTCCTGCGCCAAAGACGCGTTAGTGACGACACCCACCATGACATTACTAGAGGCAATACATGACAACTTACCAGTTCCAGTCGTATGGCCAATTGGCGATATTGTACTTGAGCACATTGCTTCCAACGTCAAGATGTTGCAAGGTCTTGATAGCTCCCAACTCAGAAGGTAAGGTCTGTAATTTGTTGCCATTCACGAAAAGCGTCTTGAGGTTGACCAATTTCTCCAAATCTTCGGCAGGTAGACTGGTCAATTTGTTCCCGCTGAGATATATAGCTTCTAGCTTGTCGCATTTGCCAAGAGTGTCCGGAGCGATCTCGTAGATGTCGTTGAAACTGAGATTCAGCACCTTGAGGTTCGGAATGTATGCTACCCAATGGAAGATCTCGTCCGTAATTCGATTGTCGCCAAGGTACATTCGTTTGCCGCTCAAACCAGCGGGAGGTATACCGGACGCTTGGAAGGCTAACGCCATAGCCGAAGGCCGAGCTGCAGGATCAGTACCCATGGCTTCGTCTAGATCCTCAGGAGGAGGTTCGAAACCGTCCAGTAGATTTGAGCTGACGTTGAGGACTTCCAAGGCGCCACAAGCCCATAACTCGGAAGAAAGGTTCTTCAAGTTATTGTTATGCAAGTTGAGCTGTTTCAACTTCTGCAATCGACCGAGACCAGGCGGCATAGATGCAAGCATGTTGTCCGTACAAGAGAAATATTCGAGATTGGTTAGCCTGTCGAGTGTGGATGGCAGACGAGTGAACTGGTTGAAATTAAGATTGAGCTTGACCAGGTTAGAAAGTCCGTTGAACGCATCGTCGGCAAGAGTCGAGATTTTACCGTGAGACAGATCAAGACTCGTGAGCAAGAAAGTGGTGATGCCCATGTTCGGCGGAGGGGCGAGTGTGAACCGAGTTACCGAGTTGTGCGGGACACTGAACTGCCTAACGTTGGAACCGATCTGGGCATCGAGGGTGACAATGTTATTATAGTCAACCTGCAATGTAGCAAGGTTGGGCAAGGCATAGACGGCGGTGAGGTCGGTGATCTTGTTCCTCCTAACATCCAAGATCCGGAGATTCTTCAAAGTACTGAAAGATGGTGGGAAGCTGTTAAGCTCGTTACTGAAGAGCGCAAGTCTCTCCAACGACTTGAGATCTGACATTTCCGAAGGCAGTTGGGTGATGTTGTTGAATGATACATCCAGATCGACCAAGTTTGACATCTCGCATACGACTGGGGGGAAAGATTCGAATTTGTTGTTGGAGATGTTGAGATACTTGAGCGCTTTCATTTGAGCGAAATAGGTAGGCATCGAAGTGAGCTTATTGTTCTGCACTTTGAGCGATACAAGCGTTTCGACCTCGTTGAGGGGTACCGAGTCGAGCTCAGCAATACGGTTACACGATACATCAAGTCGGGCGAGAGTCGTACTGGCTCGAATACTGATGGGTACTCGTTTAAGAGCCATGTTGGACATACGAAGCTCTTTCAGACTTGTGCACGCCTGAATGAAATCGAGTGGGATATCGTTCATCGGGTTGGCGGACACGTTAAGGATGATGATGTTGTGCGCGTGCAGATGCAGGAAAATGGGAATAGTTTGAAGGTCTCTACGCGCGACATCGATAAACTCGAAAGAGTCGTAGGAACTTTCTTCTTCTGGATTCATGATCGGTAGAGCTGGGGCTTGCCAGATAAACCTGCACAGAATTGCCATGTCTTCCTTGCCGATTTCTTCTGGATGCTCGGACTCGGTGTATCCCGCTTGGAGGATACGACGATGTTGAATGGCGCACGGTTTCTCGGATGGCAGCAGCATTCGGTCTACAATACGTCAGATATCGATCATCATCAGATGCCGATACGCTAACTCACCTTGACCCCTTTCTCTCAGATAGAGTTTCATATTTGTGCTCAATTTCTTGCCGGTGGTGTCGTTTTGACCGGACAAGAGGTTGATGAGCTCTGCTGTGGTCGTAGCGATCGGCAGATCTAGAAGCGTGAAGCTTCCGTCGGCTCGATAGATCCTGATCCAATGCTGAACGAGATGTCAGAACTGATTGTCACGCCACGGGGAAAGATGACTCACCAAGGGGGCAGTATTGTTCAAGCTACCGCTTGTTCCAGGTCGTCCACCCGTTCCCGGCCTGGCAGCGGTTGATGGGCGTCCACTACCACTCTTACCCTTTCTCGCTTGACCTGTTGCTGGTCGACCGCTGGATGATCTTGCTGATTTGGGCACCCCATTTTGAGCTGACTTGAAGCCGAAAGGTGGTGGTTTCTTAGCTGCTGAAGGTGAGTTGACGGGAGACGTTGGTGAAGTTGGACTCTTGACCGAGCCATCCTTGACTGATTCTGCCTCCTCGGCTACCCAATTATCCTCCTCACTTGTCGTAGAATCCTCGTCCGACACTTCGTCTCCTTCGACACCCCACGACTCTGGAGCCGCCCATGCTGCTGCACCGGCGACGGCTGGAGCCAAGAAGCCCGAGGAAGCGAGTCCGTCCGGACCGGCGGAGGTGCTGGCAGCTTCTGGGTTAACTGGGGGTACTTCGGCGGGTGGAGGAAGGTTGTTGAAGGGATCATTGAACATGGTCTGACCAGAGGGTGTTGTTGGTGCCCACGATGGCGCAATCGGTTGCCACGGACCTCCTTCACTATCTTCAGAATCGACCGAGCCCATTTTTACGTTTCGCAACTGCGATGGTCGCCTAGGCTGGGTACTGGGCGGTAGGTGGTGTTTAGGGGACAAGGTGTGAGGTGAAGGTGGAGTTGCAGGTTTCGTTGCGTCTAGCGATCCAACGGAGCTTCCAGTCGAGAATGGGTTTCTGACGAATGGCCCAGATAATCTCTCCGCCTCTCCTACCAGCGTTCTGCCTTGTGTCGGCGCAGGGGATTGACCATTAGATCCACTTGAGCCACTTGATTCCCCTCCGCTAACGGTCGTAGCGAAACTACTTGTATGCATAAGGGCATCCTGAAGTGCCATTGATCCGGACGTAGCGTCTGTTTGTGTGGAACCAGTATTGGCGCGACTGGGATGCCCGGGCTGCACGTTTGCTTTGGTGGGATCGACAATACCTTCCATATCATCGAGATTCATGTCGAGATGGAAAGGCGTTTCGGAGATCTCTTGCATGGGCGAGATTGCCCCTTCTGAAACGTAATTTGAACCCTGTCGCCATGTTCTGCCGAATGAGTCTGCGGGTAAACGATCGGGCACCAGGCCATAGGTACTCAGAGAGCCGATAGATGCTGAATTCGATATCTTGGAGCTTGCTGAGCCTGTCGAAGACCGAGAGGGCTCAATGTGAGGCCCGAAGTCTTGAGGCCCGGACGATGAAGCTATAAGAAGGCGAACAAATGAGCATGTAATTGGAGCGATTATAGACACCAGACTCACCCATCGACACGCTGGGACCTGTCCTACGCTTCAACAGGCCACCTAAGAAGCCCTTCTTCTTCTCGCCGCTGCCTGAACTTCCGGTCCCGCTAACGTTACTCGCCGTACTACCGAATCGACCGATCCGACCGCCATGTTGCTTGGTGGGCTGGGTAGGCAAAGCCTGTGGGGCTTCCGCAGCTGGAGATCCACCTCGATTCGAGCGCTGGACAGCAGAGAGGGTCTGTAGACTGTCATTTGAATTGTTTCTCGATCGCCCGCCGGATTCTCTGATACTAGATGAAGACGAAGTCAGAGGGGTAGGTGCGCCAGGCAGATTGTTTAATGAAGGATTTGAGCCAGCACGGGAAGTCGACGAAGATTCGGGGATAGGTTCAACAGTGCCTTGTCTCCTGATTTTAGGTAGAGAAGGCACAGATGAGAAGTGATTGAGAACAGGGAGGGATCCTTTCTTGGAAGAGGAATCTCTGACAGTCGCAGCTTGACCTCTGTTGGTATTTCGCTCATCAGCTTGGGGCGTAATCGATCCTGGTGTCTGAGAGGGAGTAGGTGTTCTGGATGGTTCGTCGTCCATCAACCACGGTGCGATATTAGGAGCCGCTTGACCGCCAGTGGATCCCTGTCTCCCGGTGGAACGAGGAGCAGCCATAGGATCGAGGATGTCATCCATTCCTCCTTCGAAACCCATGCCCTGTGCAAAGCCCAAAGAATCCGTCGCACCGCCACCTGCGAAAGTTCCGATCACGACACCAGGATAGGATTGTGATGTCGAGCTCTTACTAGGGTGAGGAAGCATGAAGGGAGGCTCTTCACCCAAGCGCTTGGCGAGAGGGGATACCTTGTTCGGGTTCCGTAAAGGTGGGAGATCGTCATCCAAGAAGCTATCTCTTCTACCTTCTTCATCAATTGAAGAGGCCAGGCTTTCTCTTCGGTCTTGCTCGTCTTGATCATCCGCGCCCATGATCAGATCCCGTCCTTGCTCCTGGTCCTGATCCTTCCACTTCTCGACCTTGATTCTCGACCTGCGCTTCTCGCTCTCTTCTGCTGTCTCCATCCTCGCTCCGCTTGTTCCGTTCTTGGCGCGCGGCGAGTGCTTCTTCCGTCCGCCGTCAGTCGGCATGGACGGACTTGATGGCGTCCTCGGTGAGCCCTTTGGCGAACGTGTGCGCGTAGCTGAGAGGGATGTCCGAGGAGCTAGAGAAGTGTTCGCATCAGCAGTAAGAGAGGAGGATGAGGCCGCCTGATTCGCGGATGAGTCTGGACTGTCAAAGTGCCGTCGTTCGCTTTCGGGAGAATCTGACGCAAATGGATCGCTCATGTGTTCTTCGGCTTCCGAATGCGAATGTTTGTGGGTGTGGGGGTGAGGGATATGAGGATGTGGTATGTGGGATAGTTTGGCTGAGAAAGTGGATGCTGGCGAGTCTCCTGGTCCGGAGGGTGGTGGTACGGCCGTTCTATCTGATCTGCCCGCGATAGACCGACTAGGTGAAGTATCTACAGTACCATGGTGGATACTGCTGCCGTTTGTCGTGGATGAAGATGAAGATGATGAAACTGGATTGGGTTGTATCGGACGTCCAAGATCAGGTAAAGATGGGTGATTGGAGGTAGAAGCCGGGTTGGCGACTGTTGATCTCCGAAAGATGGACATTGTCCGGCCGATTGGGATTGTCGTTGTTGACCACCGAGGTACGCGTATATTCCTTTGTCTGACGACCTACTTATTGGGCACTAGAGTGACCTTTCGTGTGTGTGTGTGGGTGTATGTTGTGGTGTGCATGCGCGTCTGTCTGGTGTATTCATGGGAAATGAAGTAGTGTACTAGAGTCGCATGCAGTGAATCGATTCGACCGTGTGAGGTGAGGTGCTTGCTTCGGAGGAGGGGGGGGTGTCACCCACCACGGGCGCGTTAGACGGAGTCAAATCGAGAACCAAAACCGGGAATTGTCAAGCGAACTGCGGTGGTTTGCCGATCACAACGACACAGACACAGAGTACTCTGCTCGTACAGTTCACAATGGGAAAGCAACGCGTATAGGATGGGAGTGGTATATTTAAGTGATTGAGCAGCGATAGTGTCAGTAAAAGATGAAAGGAGGTGTGTATAGGCGGTGTGATAGGCTAGGTACAGGTATGGGTATGGGTGTGAGTTTATATGGCTAAAAGCTAAATGAAACTTAGGGTAAGGTAAAAAGGTTTGTTGGTTTGGGTTGTGGATGTAATAGATGATCGGCAAATATACCTTACGAGCTTCTTCCACCTTACAACCGCTGCCCCAGTGTCCCCACGCAGCTATACGTGTCATACAAGCGTGAGCCCTGACTATGCATGTGTGCACACATACTGACAATGCATGTCCCAGATTGCACCAGTACTGTATACATGCATGCATGTGTTCATGCGTGCATCTGACAAAGCTCAGGTCATGAAAACGATCTATCTGATCCGTTGTGCCATCTTTCATTGTAGACGGTGACTGACCACGTAATAAGAAGGCACCGTGGCGTCGATTCTGTCCCTGTAACTACCCTTCCCTGCTCGACTCAAAAGCCAAACCCCCTCCTTCTCATCTTCCTTCTTTGACACGTTCTCGCCGCCGATCGCGAAGAGCAACTGCAACGGTTGCTGAATGTGCATGTGCATATGTGCATGCGCATGTATGGCAGCTTGCTTGGTCGCTTCTTGATCCACCGCAGCATGCATGCATGGCTTCATTGCTTTCCGGACATCTCTCTCTCTTTCTTCTCTATCTACTGAATATCTTTCGTTGAATGACGCAGCGAATCGAATCACATACTAGGTCTTCCCTTGTTACCAGCTCCAGCAGCGATGCTAGACGAAGCTGACTTTCGGAGCTTCTTACCGCCTTCCCACGCTGTGACAGCCTTGTGTTCTCGGCCGATAGCGTCTTCCTTCTTCACCTTATAGATTCGGACAATCCAGTTTTCAGAAGTGAATGCTTCGTCTACACCGCATGTAAGAGATATCAGCATTGAGTCGTAAGCTTATTGTAGTGGATGGAGGACCACTCACCAAGTGTGTCGAGCTGGATACCAGTCGCGGGAATCTGCTGACCTCGTACTCGGTCCTGAGCGGGGTGACCGCCGAACAACTCGTGGAATCTATGTCGAGAACAGGATCAGTTGCCAACTCCAGTAGAGGAGCATGTGTCAGACTCACCGATAGTAGCTCATCTTGTACATGAGCGAGTTCTTCATGGTGGGGGTGCTATATGGTACAAAAACCATCAGTAACCAGGTCACCTTTACAACTGGCTCGGTTCACGCTCACGCTCTATCATCAACAGCGTATTCTCCACGCTGTGTAAAGTAGTTGATCTCCTGCACTTCATCGGGCCAAACACCTTGAGCAATTCTGACCATCCATAAGAACTTGTTGATATCATCACCAGAGTATCCCAGGAGACCACCAAAGATGACCAGGACGTAATCAACATCGTGTTTCCTCAATATCGGATATGCGACATCTTCGTTGGAAGACATCGCTTTACCGACAGTGGCGATGTGCGTGTTGTTCCAAGTGTTGTTGTCGACAAGAGTAGGTCGATCGGCCATACCTGCGATCTGGTATCCGTAGTCCCACCAAGACATGACGACGGCGTCCTTTTCGGTGTTTTGTCGGATCCAGTAGTATGCTTCTCTGAAATCATCGATGATGTTTTGACTTCCGTCTTGATTCCTCGAGGCGAGTACGACAGAGGGAGACGAGTATGCGGTCTGGGTGACCCAGGTACAGTGGAAGACAAACAAGAAAAGGAATAGCGAAAGGATCGAGATCACAGCAAATCGAGTATCAAGACCGAAGATCCCCTTGGTACCTTTACCTCCACCGAGGATTCCAGTGAAGCTGAATTCTGGCTTGTCCTTCTGGGCAGCAGCAGCGGCGATCTTCTTGGCCTTGGCCTTAGACATGGGCTGGGACGAGGTGGCCTCCTCGATCTCCTCCTCGGACTCGGGTACGACGGGGTCGATGTATGCTTCAAGCAGCTTCGAGAAGGCGATAGCTGCTGCGACACAGACAACGGGGGTGATGACGAGCATGAGTCGGACCATGACACCGGCAAAGTAGGCAGAGAGTGTAGCATAAATGATGATGAAGACCTGCTCGTCTCGCAATTCCTTGAAACACCAGAAGACGCCAGCGGGGAAGAAGAAGATGAGCATCTCGAGGTCGAAGAAGAACGAAGGCCAGGCGGTAGGCTGGTGTTCAGAGACGGACGCGATAATGGGCACTGGAAAGCAGGTATGTCAGCGGTGCCAAACACTGGTGGAAGGAGGGTGAGGCAACGACTCACTGTGGACCTTGGCGTAACCGGTATCCCAGAGAGAGTAGAATCGACCCGCGAAAGGAGCGATCCATCCTGAGAAAGTAAGAACGACAAGAGCGGCGAAACTGATGATGAATACAGCGACGACGAAAGCCCTAAGAAGCAGCTGGAACTGTTTGCCTGGAACCAATCGTCGAACGGTCTCGACAAATGCGATGAGTTGAAGTAATCCAAAGACACCGAGGGCGGCCATGTGCTCTGAAGTTCGAATAGGGAGGAACTCGACGAAGGGAACTTGCATCGATGCGATTGTGCCAATCACATACCACGATGAGTAAGAAATATAGAGTCGGTTGTTGAATCGACCCATCAAGATAAGCACGAACGCGTGCAAGGGTATCACTGAAGGAGGCAACGAGTAACTCAGCAACAAAGACACGTAGCGGTACCCAGAAGGGATGGGTAAAGTATAGGTATGCCGTCTCACTGTTTGTGATGAAGACGTAACCACCCCAAGCAGCTACCATCCAACCGTAGAACAAAGCAGTGACCATTCCCCAGAGCGAACTTCCAGTCTTGAGCGCCTTGATCCAGAAGTAGAACGAGCTCATCAATAAGAAGATAGCGATGGCCTCGTTATCATAGGATCCAGCGACGGATCGAGAGATGTATCCTGGGGCGATACCGATAAAAGCAGCTGCGAGAAGACCGGCCGAAGGGGTCGACATCTCAGTGGTGAAGCTACGAGATGTACGGAAAATCAGCCACTATGCTTTTTATATTGAAGGAGCAAGGAGCTGTTGATGAGGAGTAGAAGCCACCGACTCACAGATAGGTTGCCCACGCGGTCAGACCGGCGAAACCAGGAGCCAGGAGTACGCAGACATTTCGAATGTCCACAGGCATATTGATCAACCTCAACGCATGCCAGATCAAGCCCGAAGTCACCATAAGACCAGGGTAGAGTGTGGTGCCGACAGTTCTGCCGAGAGGGTACCATGCTGTAGGGTCGAACCAATTCCAGAATTCCTACAGGATTGCGAATTGGGGAGTAAGCTAGGTCCCCAGCAGGATATTGCCTACGACAAGGCTTACATAGAATCCCTCGTTGACCAGTACTTTGGACGCTCGGCTGCGGAATCATGATCAGCTTCCAATGTCCGGATAGTGTTGCGCCTTGGCTTACAAGTTGAACCATGGGTCGCTGCGACCAGGAAGAACTTGTCAGCAGCTGAACTATGAGCGATATCTACATTCCTCCTCGCGACCTAGCTACCATGTTGTACTGCTCAGATGAAAGGGGAGCAAAACTCACAACTCATGAATAACACTCTCAAACCTGATGACAGCGAACAGTCTACTTCCAATAGCCGCACCACAGATCAAAGCAAGGATGATAAACCGTAACAATGACTGGGTGTTATTGATCGTCGTAGGTGATATACCAGCTGGGAGGGGGTACGCCAATTTCCGACTCTTGGTAGTGGTAGGAACGGTTACATCGTCAACTATCGCATTGTCGGGATTTACTGAAGCAGTGGTAGTGGAGGAGAGAAGGTCCGCAGATGCTTTTCGAGGGAGTGCCGCAGGCTGAGTTTGCGCTTGCGCTTGTGCTACTGGAGAGGCGCTAGCAGCAGCATCAGCAGCGGGTGCTTTGGCCTTTGGAGGCATTTTGGCTTGGAGATCGCTGAGCTGCGGAGGGTCGAGGTAAGAGTTGCGATGTCGATTTGAGCAGGGAATGCCGAGCTCGGCGATGTAGGTGTCGGTCAGGCTACAACCACGTTGGGCTAAAAGGATCTACTATGCTGCGGTAACCAATGCAAATCTAGATACTGTAAATGGGTGAAGAGGAGCTTGGGTAGGTCGTACTAGGTAACATTGGGGTGACATGTCGAACTCGAAATGCCAGTGCAGTGGTTGGAAACGCTGCAACTGCAGCTGCGGTGACATGACGTGGAATCCTCCGGCGCGTCTACCTGCCTATCCGTTATGTGGCATCGATCCGAAGTCCGCGCGGACTCAGCAACCTGTACTTGCCCGTTCGTACTTCACACCGACGCCCGAACACGTTACATGCATGAAATCTCTTGACCTGTACAAGTCCGTCAACAAGTGCATGGAGTTGCCGTGTATTGCGAAAAAGAGAGTCAGTGTAACACCGACGACCGTCGGCATGAGCTCGGAGTGATGTCCAGCAAAAACATGTGCCTTCTACCTGAATCGAACAGGTGACCCTGTCATAGCAACCGAATACAAGGTCCGAGACTACTAGTGACAAATTCTAAACCACTGAACTAAGAAGGCTTAGATGTTTCGGCTCCAGCTGAGTCCGTTATAAAGTTTTTAACAACGATCAGAGGAGACAAAACGGCCCCTCATCTCGATAGTCGACTCTCTGGAATACGCGAAACCACATGCCTCGCCTCATGGCCTCCCGAGCATCTGACTGGAGCTGTGTATTGCCCCAATTCAAGCATTATTGGTGCAGACCAGATCTGCGATAAGTAAGTCGTGTCCTACCCCCTCTGTGGACTTACTCGCGTGAACCCAAATAACAGTGGTTGCTGTCATCGTGGCGGCTCTTCTTCTCGCCTCTGAACAGGTCGCACCGCGGATATAGTAGTACGAACGTGCGGGACTCTGAGATTGGAATCTCTGAACATGTTCGCTCCTGTTAGGTCCCGGTGAGTCTCACTGCTGACGAGGGGAAACTATTTCCGAGGAGTCTCGACTCTGATAGCTTATTCAAGTTGTTTGGCAGGTCATGACGAGGGCACAGTTTTCGAGTACGAGTACTGTCAGTGACGTATTGCTCTCATAGCCCAGTCTTGCTATCGCTGATGTTGTCGAGCGGAGTCTTGACGCCATATGGTAGTTTGCGCTCAGTCAGCTGGGTACTAGGCTTGCTTTTTCTCGTTCCCGTTTGCATTTCTGAGCATACTCCTTTTTCTCCTCTTAAACACCCAACATTGTGATGCCTTGAATCTATGCAATGTCGGATCCCGTGTGCGATTCCAGTGCTTGTGCAGCGCTAGCAAGCTGCAGTGTACTAGTACTCGTAAGGGACAATATTGGCGAAGCGTTTCCCCAACAGGCATTGCTAAATCAGGAGTGCGGGTGGTGATACAACCACGCACGAGGCCGCCCTGTGGTTTTAGATGTCGTGCAATAATGACACCGGCATGAAGATCGTCGCAATGTGTTTAATGCTGATCCATCTAAGATGAATATGGTAGTAAGCCCCCCTAAAAGCACAATGAACCCAAATTCTCGAAACGAAAGCACGAGGATGAGCTGATCACCATCAGAATCTAGTCGCTCTTAACAGTCTCAATCGACATCAGCGGTGATGGACGCTGGCAATCAGTGCGGCATAAATGAAATCTCCCGACTGCTCTGCGCGAGGGAGAGGCATGGACAACGCAAAGAGCATCTGGCGTCTTCGTGTGCTGAGTTTCTACTTCCAATACATACAATACTGAAAGAGAATTTGATGCTCAGCCAAAGGGGAAGATCTCGATCGTAGGACCGCTCCGTGTCCACGAGCCTCAGTTGGGCTTCGATCACCTGTTGGCCCCGTCTATCATTGTGTCGATACATCTCTCGCTCCATTGTGAGGTGGCGGCGACTTCGCCCGCCCCGCCCCGCCTTGTACCTCCCCCCTCCATCCTTCCGTCCTCACGAACTCGTGCACGCTGCCCTGTACATAGGTCCCTGGTCTGCTCTGCATCTATACATTATGCATAATTCTGACGCGGAGTACTCGTACCATATCTATCATTGCGTATTTTTTCCCTTCAGTGCACAGCATCGATCGTCGGAAAAGCGAGCTGGCGCGTGGGTATCGAAAAATCGCTCGACTGCGCATCTGCGCAAGAACCTTGTTACCTTTGTCGATCATCTGATATGAGTTGAGGGAAGATGCTATGAGTACAGTATGTCTACTATGCTCGGCGCGTCAGGTCAAGCCACCCCAACTTATCACCCCAACGAGGTATTCGAGCGGTCGTTATTGGATCACTGGATCACTCAGTCCTCCTGTGTTTGCTCGGACAATCGCATACCACAGTAGCCACAGTACTGCCGCGACTGTTTCTGTGGCCCGAGCTTTGTGTGTGGTGATATCATGTATAATAATACAGTACATATCTTTGAAACGCCTCGTCGAATGGACGAAAACTCGCCCAAATTCAGGGAATGATACTCCTTTTTTTCGGACCAATCATCCCAAGAGGAACGCGAGGAGAACACTTTCGCTTGCTTCTTCTCACCCTTCGGCTTCGGCTGTCCAGCAGGACAAAGGGATTTTACCGTTTTTAATGTTGCGGGTCTAGAACATGCCTTTGAAGGCACGTTTTGTATTTAGACTTTTTGTATCCGCGTCGAAGCAAAAGCCTAAGCCAAAGCGCGGTGCGCCACTTCGCAAGCTGCCTTGCCTTGCCTCGATGTTCCAAGCATGCCAAGACGTCATCCAAGACATTCGTGTACTGTACATACACCACACCACCCACGACGTTCCGATACAGTTCATCCATCCACCCATACATACGGTATGCAGTACGCGGCATGTATAGTAAGAGTTACTACGTAGACGAGCGGAGTATGAAGCGCAGATGTAAAAAGTCTGAGGCTAGGATACGTTTCCTCCTTTCATATACTGATGCATGACTCGTGTTGTTGACAAAGATCGACACAACAGACAAGCTTCTAACGTCCATCATCATCATAAGCAATCCACTACATATATATATATATATATAGAACTGCCTGCTTGCTTGATTGTCTCTTCGAATCGACTCATCGGATAATAGACGTGCCATATATCATATTGCTTTTAGACCCAGTGTCACATCAAGGAAGGACATTAATCAACGACCCATCTTAGACCACGATCACGATCACGATCACGATCATTCCGACTGCAATCATCACCAATTCTCGTTAGAATCAGTAAAATGCGACGAAAAGCTCCTTTGGTCGCCCTCCTGGCTTTATCAGCCTCATCGCTGGTCTCCGCGACTCATTTGACAGATTCCTTGTTGAACAAGGTGTATAATGTGATGAATCAGATCTCTACTGCCAGGTATGTGTGCTTGAGCCGAGTACTGCATCATTCTCGGATGCGCCGCCTGTAGTGAGCGAGACACATCCGACTGATTCGATGATTCCTGTTTTATAGTTGGGAAAACGGTACTCGAGCCGAAGCGATACTTGAATCAAAATACCCCGATCTCTCAGTCTTTGCTGAAAAGGCTCCTTTCCCCGTATCGAGCGATATGTCATCTGGATCAATCCCTGAGCTCATCGATATCGCTCAAATAACAATGCAGAACCGACCCGCATCCAGTAACAATGCCTCATCGCTGAACGGAAGTACGTTGCTAGAGGATGGAGCGGCCGGTGATCCTGCCAGCTTGGGAGTGACTATATTGATCGCGAACGCTACCACCAAGAATGAGCAGGTTAACGGAGTAGGCTATGGAGATGCTGCCACTGCTGAGCTGAATTATCTGTTACATTCCGTTCCCAAGGTGAGTAGACCTACGAAAACACATGTGACGGGTTTCGGAGCGGACGAGGCGTTTCTGTGAAAGGGGGGGTGAACGGTATGCGCAGGTGGGTATGCTGAACGAATTGAGTTTGGAACATCCGTAGGCACCCAACGGCGCAATCTCACACCGGACGGATCAAGCTCAACTATGGTCAGACAGCGTATATATGGTACCTCCCTTCCTTGGTGAGTGGAGTTGGCAAATCATCACACAAGGATGGACATACAGCTCGTGAGGCACATTTCTTTCTCTTCACAACTGACACATCCACATATGTGACCTGCAGCATACTACGGCGTCTTGCACAACAACCAGTCCCTTCTGCAAGAAGCGTACCAACAATGTTCCCTCTACCGCGATACCCTGCGCCAAGATTCAGGTTTATGGGCACATATCTTGCTCGGTACCGGTACACACGACCCGGGACTATGGGCTACGGGTAATGGATGGGCAATGATGGGCATGCTCAGAGTATACGCTACGATCAAATGGTCTCAGTATGCCAACGATATGTCTAGCCAGACGAGCGATCTTGCCAATTGGGTACAGGAGATCTTTAAGGCTTCTCAACAATACATCGTGAGTCGGACTTGGTCTTGGACTTTTCGCGCTTCTTTCGGCTGCCAGGAAAAGAGGAGTGGAACTGACGAGCCATATATGATGTTCATCATCACAGACCAGTGACAACCTCTTCCACAACTATCTCAACGACGAATCTTCATTCAAAGACACATCCAGCGTCGCTCTTTACGCTGCGGCGGGATTGTAAGTGATTTGAAACTACCCATATATCACCTGACGTTGAAAGTCCAGCGAACTGACTCAATTCATTCAACAGCCGGCTATCTCAACTAAATATCACCGACGCCTACACGCCCAACGCGACTGCCCTTCTGAGCGCAGCATCGACCTACGTCAACTCGACCGGATACTTGACCCAAGTCGTCAACCCCTTCGATTTCACCAAACAAGGCGGCGAGTCAGCGGAAGGTCAAAGTTTTATGGTGATGGCTTATTCAGCGTACAAGGAATGGGATAGTCTCGGTAGAAAGGGCGTGGATAGCAAGGATGATCCTCTCGGTGAAAGTAGTTCGGGCGTCGCTCGATGGGCAGGGGCTTCCCCGGTGGTCGTGTTGGCTGGTACTGGATTATCGGCCGTCCTTGGATGGACCATGCTCTAAGAGGATGAGACCCCTCCGAAGAATCGAAGTACTAGAGGAAGAGGCGAAGATGGAAACGAAGGATGTCTTTAGGAAATCAAAGACATCCAATCTACGATAATTGACAGGATTCAAATGATTTTTAATGTCGTGTATCTCATACTTGCTTGATTGAATGATCGATTGTTTGTTTGTAAGGTAGAAGTTAGAATGGACAGACGGAATTAGAGAGTATGAGAGTTAGAAGAACTACAGTGATGCTTTAGTAGTAGCTATAAGATTTTCATAATGCACCGGATGCACCGAACTTGCCTCGCCCAACTGGCTGGTCGATCAGGTTCATCAAGCTTCATAAAAAAAGTCGACAAACACCCAGTACGGGGGCATAAGGGCGAGATGTGTATGGTAGGCATGCATGACTTAGCATTAGTACAATATCTGAATATATGTCCCCTAGACGGGGACTTTTCGTAAAGAATCACCGCCAAAAAAGCGCAGCAAGATTCCGTTTCCTCCTGCGGTCCATATCAATCCACCACCTCTCGCATCTCGGTTCACCGAGACCGAATGAGCGATCAAACCCTCCAAAGGTCCATCCAGGCGTAGCCGCGATTTACTCCCCGTTGAGGTGCTTGTTCTTCACATTCTCTCTTCGAGTCTGAACACCCTTTCTCAGCTCGTCGAGCAGAGGGATGGTCTGTTCCAGCGAGATACAAGCGTCCGTTACTGATACACCGTATTTCAAGCCTGAAGGTCCCTCGGGAGGTACGTTCTGTCGTCCTTCGTTGATGTTGGATTCGATCATCACACCCATAATCATCTGAGAAGTGGGGCCGGAAGAAAGTTGGGCGGACTGCACAGATAGAATAGGAAAACACGGTTTAGCATGTTGCGTTGGGGGCACGCAATGTGGAGTGGAGAAGAGACTCAAGGGGTTATTAGATAGACTCACAATGTCGTGTCCGACCTCGATCTGCTTCACGTGCTGTTTTGACGAGTTGCCGTGCGAGCAGTCGATCTGAACAATAGCACAGGATCGTCAGCGGATGGCTTGAACTTGGGCCTGGGCAGATACGGCCCTGGGAATGACGGCACATTGACCCTTTACAAGACCGTACTTCTCCACGATGGCGAAGAGGGCACGTGCGCGTTTCGAGGGTACCTTGCGTTGAGAGTCCGACGAACTCACCATGATCTTAGCGGGCAATCCAGCCTTCTTCAACTTCTCTCCAGCATCCGCTACATGCTCAGCAGTGTAGTTGGGGCCCTTTGTTGATCCTCGCAAAATGACGTGGGTCGAGGTGTTGCCCTCAGTCTCTACGATGGCTGAAAGACCCTGTTTGGTGACTGAGAGGAAAGTGTGGCCTGATCCAGCAGCCTTGATAGCGTCAACGGCGATACCGATGGAGCCGTCCTGGAAAACGCAGGGCGATAACACCATATCAGCCATACGAAGCATGAGTAAGAAAATTTGTGAGAAAATACTTACGGTACCGTTCTTGAAGCCAACGCTCATTGACAGAGCAGAAGCCAATTCTCGGTGAACCTGAGATTCGGTGGTTCGAGCACCGATAGCTCCCCAAGCACTCAAGTCGGCAAGATACTGAGGTGATATAACATCTGCAATCGTAGGGAAAGTCAGCTCGGTACCCCAATGACCAGCGAAGTTGGCACACGAGAAACTCTGAGCTCACCAAGGAACTCTCCGGCGGTAGGGAGACCGAGCTCAGTAACGTCGAGAAGCAGCTTTCGAGCGAGCTTGAGACCCCGGTTGATCTGGTAAGTTCCGTTCATGTCGGGGTCTGGGTACGACATTCCTCAATGTCAGCTGGGTAAAAGTAGACGACAATGGGCCAGCTCACCGTTAATCAAACCCTTCCATCCGACAGTAGTTCGAGGCCTGATAGATTGCTTATGAGCTATACGTTCCATCTCAGGAAATCCTGGAACCAGAGCTCACTTTTCAAAGTAGACTCGCATCACAATCACGAGATCCTCCTCAGCCTCTTTGGCGTATTCTCTCAACTTCTTAGCGTAGGTGATAGCTTGCTCGGGGTCGTGCACTGAGCAAGGTCTGAAGAAGTACACCGAGGACGATCCCCCATCGTCAGCTTTGTCCGAATTTCTGCCTTACGATGGGACTTGTTCTATGCTCACCCGACTACGACAAGAAGTCTGTCATCGTCGCCTCTTACAACAGCCTCAACCTGTCTTCTTCCATCGAGAACGGTCTGAGCGCCTCGAAGCGAGAGGGGAAGCCTGGAAAATTCGCCATTATTAGCACCCGGCCGGTTCGCAGTTTCCGTTGCAAACGAATCGACTTACTCCTCGAGCAGGATTTGGGGGCTAGAAAGACGACATATGATCAGCTTTCGCATGGCGTATATCAGAGGACAGCGAAGTAGCTTACGGGATGAGAGGTCGGACACATTTGACTCGTCGGTCATCAAGAAGGTCCATGGCCTGTTGTGATACAATCAACATATTCAGCAACTCGCCCGCCCACTTCAGAGAGGTAAGCTGGGCGGAGTAGAGTGGAGGAATGGCGACACTCACGTCTCTGATTGATACTCCGTTAGGAATGCTCATTGCTACAACGTGTTACACGTGGTACTGAAAAGATATTGATATGGCTATCACTGATGAGATATAGCTTTGCCAAAATGCTTTGCTTTTGCTACTTTGCTATTTATGTGATGTAAGACGTTTATATATATTATATTATATACTTTGTGGAATTTCAACGACGTTTCCAAACCGGGAAATGACAATGACCAGGAATGACCGTTGCGCTTAGTGTCATGCATGATCCGACCGATGCGAGTCGATCCTTTCCTTGAAAAACCCACTATTAGCCATACACCCCTACGTCGACCAACCGCCGGCAATCCCACATTGCAACCAACAGACCACAGCCAACAGGAAACAACTTTAAAATCAGCGGGAACGGGCGGCGACCGCCACTCTGGCTGCCACACCAACGGAATTATAAACCCAGAACTGGTTGCTTTGGTAAGAGGCTAGGGCTTTACAGAGATCCGTCTTGTCTTATTTACGTAAAGATATAGCGCAACAACGCAACGCGCTCTTGATTGACATACGGACATGGCGTTGAAAGCAGGGTAAATAGGGATTAGGATTGTCTTAGTTGCAGGAAGGAGGGGAAGGAAGGGGAACGAGGGGAGGCCTATCAGGCGAACTGAGCGTTTCAGATATGTTACCATACGCTTTACGCGACATTGCATTGCGATTGGATTCAATTCAATTCATTCATTCGATAACATACATACATACACTCAACGCTCAATACTCAACACTCGACACTCAACCTCACGCACATACCACCAGACACGTCCCTCCTTCCCTCCTCCCTTCCTTCACTCTTCATCGTCCTTCAACATCTACTTAACTCTCACGAGCTTTTTCGACTTTGCTTCTCGATCAAACCCACTTGCTTGCTTATCTCTAATCTCTCGTCTCAGTCGCTCTTTACACGCGTAACACCTCAAGACCTCAACTCGCAAGATCAATAGTAAAGATATCGTTCAACGAGGGCAAAACGATACAACGTGAAATAGAGCAGAGCACGGACATCTTTTTACTGTAAAAGCTTACGTCGCTTCTCTCGAAAAATCTACTTGTGTCTGCCCGTATTGTCCATTGCAAGGCGCAGAAAGGGCGCAATCTTCTCGTATAATCAAATACCATACCATCTCAGAAGGTGAAAGCGGATTAAGATGGGTGGACAACTGAGCAAAGCGCTCGGTGAGTGCTGCTTCCTCTCCATCTCCTAGACGCTGCTGCCTTCTATGTGTCGCGAGTCCATGACCGAAGCTGTAGCTGGATCAGCTGAGGCACGGTGGTAAAGCGACATAAAGGCTGACTTGCTCATGATTATGATTGTGCTGGTACAGGCAAGCTGTTTGGTAACAAGGAGATGCGGATTTTGATGCTGGGATTGGATGCTGCCGGAAAGACGAGTGAGTGGCTTATCTACACGCTGGGTCCAGAAACATGTATGAGAGGACGGGCCGTTGTGTTGGCTGGTCTGGCGAGCATAGCCCTTCTGGTTCGCGGAACGACCGTCGAACAGATACTGACAACGTGTATCAATGCGCTCGAACAGCTATTCTGTACAAGCTCAAGCTCAACCAATCCGTGACGACCATCCCAACGGTCGGATTCAACGTCGAGACAGTGACGTATAAAAACGTAAAATTCAACGTATGGGTAAGTGCGACGTCCTCTGCCACTGCCCCCTCTTATTTTTCCCGTGTCGTTTTCTGTCCGCAAAGAGCAGAAAATAGCGCATAGATCAACGTCAAGCTTACGATATCGGCGACGCTCAACTCGACTTGTCATGATAGGATGTCGGAGGACAGGACAAGATCCGACCGCTCTGGAGACATTATTACACCGGAACGCAGGGTCTGATCTTTGTGATTGACTCGGGCGATAGAGATCGAATCGACGAGGCTAGATTGGAATTGGAGCGGATCTTGGCCGATAGGGAGATGAGAGATTGTCTGTTGATGGTGTTTGCCAATAAGCAGGATTTACCAGGAGGTACGTGCGAGAATACAACCCTGTCCCTTTTGAGTCCCAATCTTTCCTAGCCGTATCGTCTGATAGAGAGACGGATGAGCTAAGGTGCTGATATGCGTCAACTGGGTTTTGTTGTAGCTATGTCGCCGGCAGAAGTGACGGAGAAACTTGGTCTGCACAAGATGAGAGAGAGGTCGTGGTATGTACACCCCAGGTGAGTCGAAATTCGGGTCATCTCACATGAACGCAGATTCACTATCAAGGGATCTAGCGCAAGAAGTATGCGGGACGTACAGATCGTTATGATTTCGAGGTGATGCGCTTGAGCGGACCCATCAAAATGAACAGAGCAGCGGCTTCATCACCAGCACAAGTAACGAGAGTCGTCGCATAGCGAAGTTCCACGAACACAGATATGGGACCGTCGCTGATCGATTTCATTGTTTTGCAGTTGTGCGACCACTGGAGAAGGTCTGTTTGAGGGTTTACAATGGCTATCGCAGAATGTGAAGGGCACCAAGTCGTAATTAGACTTAGACTCAAACGAGCAAATGAATCTCCGGCCCGCCTACCGTCTCTCTACAACCGACATACTGGAAATGCCCTTACGTCCTAAATTTCATGTGTCAAGCAGATAAATCTTTCCTCGATATCGATTCGAAATACAGTCTAGTCTGTCTCGCAAGTAATCTCTCTTCAAGATGTTTTCGCCGCCAATGTTCACCCTCGATTCATATACCTATACCTTGCTGCCTATATTCGAAACCCGTCAATATATTTCCCCTTTTATACCCCATACTATCCTAACATGCTTTCGCCGACTCCTACTTCCATGTTCGCCCAAGTGCAAGAAGTGGATGGACCATCATTACAACTCGAGCGGACTTGCCAAAAAGTACAGGTCTCATTTCGCCTTAAACCCGTTCACAGATGTTGACCCTTGATACCCCAGGATCGATCATTCACCACAATCGCCCTCCCCTATTTGTGCCCCGTCTGCGTTTGCTATAGTAGGTGTTTAACCTGTCGACCTCTTAATTTTTGGTATTTTCGAAATCTGTGATTACATATTATATTATATAAATTCATTGATACATGCCATGCGCTATATGCATCTGTCATGAGTCGTTCTCGAGCACGACTGTACGAACACTATGTCCACTTTAGGCAGGTTTGTTCCGCCTGGAGCTCGTTTAATCGATGCGAGCAATAAGTCAATGACAGGATCATAGAGTGCAGTGACGGAGAGATTTAAAATTGTTTGGTTCCGATTTTGCCACCGTTGCTTTTGTTGTGCCTCGGCTGAGTGAGTCCCATCGATTCATGCTTCAACAATGGGCCATAGCTTAGCAGTAAACCGCGCGCTTGCAACGATGACGATTCACTGGCTTGCTGTTAAAGCAAGTAAATATGAGTATGACTTCAGATAGATGGACGATATTTTGTGATCGCCGTCGTCGTCATAGCTCGTGCAGCGGGGGAAGTGAGGGTTGAGTCGTGTGTAAAGAAAGACCTGCCAGATCAAGTAAAAATCATTGTTTACAGCTCGATATGGGCCAGTGGGCCATAAAGATCCGGTACTCTCAAGAATGAATCTGTTGGAATGGGCGGATGATCTAATCGGGAAATCTTGATATTATGTAGATCAGGCCAAAGCCCAAATCAAATCGCTCAGTTCAGTTCGGCAGATGATGCGGCACTGGCAGCGAGCTGAGCTCTGTTGTGAAAGCAAAATATACAGCTCAATAGTAGCGTCAAAGAGTCGTGCAGCAAGATGTAACTTATGACGATACCGAGGTTACCTTATAGCGATCATAACTTCTGCTTTTGATAGCTAGATTAACGCCATGTATCGGATCGGTATTGCATTTTACCCTGCAAGTTACGAGTCAAAGAGTGTTGGAGCGAGCATAAACCGGGTCAGGTACGCTGATTGACTGACTTGCATGTACGTCTCATCTTCGTTGAGGCATGATACTCACATGTCGTCTTATGTCTTCGTCTTAGGCCTCGACCCCCGATGAGATAGATAGATAGATGGGTTAGGTATGAACATTACGCATTACGACAGGGGACGGGAACGAGGGGAGAGGCTTGAGGAGCAGCAAACGAGAGGGGAGAGGATGACGGCAATCGAAAAAAAAAAAAAAAGTGGGCCATCGCATGGCATATGACGTATTTGCCGGTTGGACCTATGTTACCGGGATTCAAGGGTTATGGGTGATTGATCCATTAGGATTCTACTTGTACGGGTAAGAAAATGGTAAAGGCAGGGTCGGTTGCAGCATTAGAATGATTAGAAATAGGGTCGAGAACGAACCTAGGCCTCTAGGGGGATCCCACAACAAAGCTGACCAGCCACAGATCGACTACCTTTAGGCTATGACCCATACGGTGCGACACTTTTCACTCCTGGCTGCGACATTACATCCACCCCTCATCCCACTGACTAGCGTCACACACCAATCCAATCACATTTTTGCATTCTTCCATCTCTTTCTTCATCTTCGTCTTCATCATCAACAACAACGATATTATCTCTATCTTACCAGTCACTCCTGTATAGATACCGACTGACAGCTTAGCTGACTCGCTCGAATCGCACTGACTCAACGCACGGCGCTCAACTCCGCTCAAGCCACTTTTCACACCTCAACAGATATCAACGTCGATTTCTTCGTCGCTTCTTCTCATCTCTTCATCGACTCTACACTTCATCAACACATCTCAAGATGGTCTCACCAGCATTCCCAGGACTGGTCCTCGCGTTCGCGGCGATGGCCCTTTTAATCTTCGGTAAGTTCTGTTCTGAAGCACTTTTGAAAGGGCCCTTGGAGCTCTCGGAGCGGTCTGAGCAGAAGTCCGACGATAGGAAACTGACTGAATCATGTCAATTTCGCAGCTTCGATCTCCCCGCCAGCATGGGATCGAGTTGATTTCCTTCATGCCACTACCCCAGCAGGACAAGTAGTATATGGTGTATTCGGATACTGTATTAAAGGAGCGGAGTGCTCAAGAAGATCGGTAGGATACGATCTCACAATCCCTGGTGTCAGGTGAGTTACCGTCTCGTGTTACCTTTGCATTCTGCCTCGATCCCCTGTCTGGTGTACAATGCTAATCTATCTATCATCTTCGAATCGCTTCCGCCGTGCAGCAACGTTACTCTTAACTCCAAGGTCCTCCACAACCTGACCTACACTATGATCCTCCACCCTATCGCCGGTGGTTTCGCCTTCTTCGCTCTCGTATTCGGACTCCTTGGTATCTGCGCCGCTTCTCGAATCGCAACCATCTTCATGTCCCTCCTCGCTGCTTTCGGTGCTCTCGTAACGCTTGTCGTCTTCGTTATTGACATGGTACTTTGGAACGTCCTCAAGAACAGGCTTCAGGATGCCGGTTACCCTGCCGGACTCGTAAGTCGTGGTCTCAAGCTTCATGCCTGTTTGTACGTGCTGCGCTAAATACAGTTCCATCTCAACAGGGCAACGCTAACTGGTTCACCATTGGAGCCTTCGCCGCCCTCGCCTTGTCAATGTGTACCTCAGCGTGTGGCGCTTGCGGCCGATTCGCTACTGGTGAGTTCAGCCTTCAGTTTTATCGACGAGCAAGCCAAGCTGACTCCTCGTCCTCTGACTCCCCCTCTCTCTATAGGTCGGTCAGCTGGCGAGAAGTACTAGTGCTTCGTTTCCAGCTCTCTTTTCCGATGTTTGGAGCTTTCCCGACGTCGAAAAGACCAATCTTTATCATCGAAAACATGGACAATCCTTTTTTTCCGCCGGGTTTTCGGTTTTCAGTGGTGAAAACCACGCTATAACCAGACTTTATGTTTCAAACCTGCGCATGTAGCGGGCTAGCCTTATAATTTATTTCCATTCGCTCGAGATTATCATACCTATATTTTTTTCGTTAGATGGGTGTTTTGTGGAAGGAGGAAAGGGGGCTTTTATAATACACGCGTCGAAGAAGGAGGTGCCACAAATGAAAGAAGTACCACGTTAGGACTCTGGACGAGCAGGTTAGATCGGCTTCTGTATAATCACCTAGAAGTGCAAGTCGATGGAATACTGTATCTCTATGCTTGTGTAGGCAGAACCTTGGCCTTGCTATGTGTTTTACATGAAGTCAAGACGATTGGCAGTGAGAAAAAGCGCAAGGAAACGTTGTCAGTGGTGGATGAATGACGGACGATCGTACCGAAATGCCACGAGGCACGAGGAAAATGATCTCACCGTACGTGATCCCACCGTACGGGTATTAGGAAAGTTGGGAGGTTGAATGGTTGAATGGTTGATTTAATGGTTGATCTAATGGTTGAATGGCCATACCATCATCACATTCCTCTTTCATTTCCGAAATCCTACTTCCTTTCATCTATTCCGCTATTCTCCAACATTGACTGTAATCCTCTCGCCGACTCGATTCCGGGCTGGTCCTTTGTCACACGCCTCCTTCTCATAAGGCTTCAGCGTAGGTGCATCTCCCATCGGTACCGCTAACACTCTCCGCGAGGAACAAGCTAACGGATCGTTAATTCGGCGATCATCAATCACCTTGTGTATTCTATTGCTTCGGACCCGCAGTCGACCGTCCCTAGACTCCCTACGTCTATATTCATCGCTTCTCCGTTGCCACCCACCCACCCACCCACACGAGCAAACAGAAGCACATCACACCAAAAACTAACGCTGCGCTACGGTACAACGTACATTGCACGCATCTAACACGCCCTTTCCTCACTTTCCCCTTCTCGCTCAACCTCTATCCATCAAATCACATCAGCTTCCCCTTGCTATCTTTCGATCTAATTACTCGTCAAAATGGATCAGCAAAACAGACTCCTAGCCATGCTTAAATCGGCCACGACCGTCCCTTCTTCCTCGCCCCCTCCCCCTTCTACCGCGTCTTCAGCATCAGCATCAGCATCGGTACCTCCTTCTTCCACCTCGTCTCCTCACACAAGCTCTCAGTCCAGTCATCTAGCTGTACCGGGGATCCAAGCTGGCTCACCGCGTGAACCTAGCCCTTCACCGCCACCTCCGAGCCTTCAAGCCGTATCGCTGTCCGATCTCTTTAAGAGCATCCAAAGCCCCCCTGTCGCTCCTCTCCCGGTCCCCAGTGAAGGTGTAACTAGTCCCCAGCCTTTCGATCAGAAGAATAAGCTTCTAGGGATGCTCAACACAATCGGTCAACCGCCTTCAGGCGTCACTTCACCCACCAGTGGCAGCACCGTCCATACACCCATTGGTGGGCCTGAGAAGGTTGATCCATTGGCTATCTTCAGAACAGGGTGAGTTGACGGATCATTGTATCCCTCATTCAAGATGCGGGCTATGCTGACCAGTTTTCTCGCCGCAGTCACCCCAATCTTCCTCCAGCTTCCCCTACCGGTCAAGGTCCTGTGATCGGCCACCTCACAGGTCATGTCATCTCACCTCCACAGCCTACCACCAAGCTCCCTGCTATCCCCTCGATCCAAGCGCAGAACACCGGTACATCGACAGCCTCATCTCAGGCAAAGAAGTCCGACCCAGCCAAACCCCCTGCTATCGCTTCGCCAGCCGTAGAGACCACTCCCAAGAAGAGCATGTTCGACTTTGTCTCGCCTTTCGATGCTTTTGAGCAACCTGCCAAATCTCGTCAGCCCTCGGCCACCCACCCGATCGGACAGAGACCACAGCCTACGCCTCCTCCCAAAGAGGCTAAGAACACTTCGCACGATGTAGAGCAGGCGTTAGCAAGAATTAAGAGTGTTGAGAGGCTTGGTGGAAACGGCAGTCAGAGTGTCAGGGGCTCACCTCAGCATTCTAGCACGTCGACCCGGGTCGAACCCGGCTCTCCGGGAGCAGCTCACGCTACGATGCCCGTCGAGATTCATGAGCTATCTCAGGTAGACATCAACGAGCAGGTCGGAAGCACATGGAACGTGCAAAATGCGATCAAGGACGGCGAAGGGAAAGGGTGAGTTCCACAATCGAGTATACAAGCAGCGTGAACTGACTTTACCTTATACAGACCGAAAACGCTTACTTCCCACACATCCATCGATCTCTCCAAGCCAAACCTCGACGCCCTGGTCACGGCTGCCGATGCAGTCCATTTGACTCCCACTACATATATGCGACCCGACACTTTGACATACAAGAAAGGCCGACGGGTCGCAATCAGCAACAACTTCATTGCTTATACCATGTCAAAGGGTATGTGTTTCTCTCTCTTAGCACTGCTTGTCCCCTTCTTTTTGCCTGACTAACGCGCATTCTTAGGTCGAGTCCGTCTAATTGACAGCCGTTCTGGTGCTCGCCTCGTTATCCAATTGCCTATGACTGCTTCTCATGGTCCAGTCGCCGATCTCGCTGTGAGCGGCAACCTCGTCGCTACGATTGGCCACGACAGGACCATTGTAGTCACTCGTGTACCTGACGGCTGGGCAAAGGATGACCCAAAGACCAAATTTGTCTTTGTCTGTGCCACCGTGAACTCGCCCACAGGATCTGCTACTAAGGTCGAGTGGGTGAGAAGGGAAGGGAAAGCATGGTTGGCCATTGGGGAACCTCAGGGTGTCATCATCATCGATCCCACCGCATACGAAAATGAGGGTTCTAATGCTGGATCAATCTATTTCCTCGAAAACATCGCTAAGGACCATAAGGTTCTCAAGACGGAAGGCGTAAGTTTTTGGTTTCACCTCAACGTTCCGCTCCTTGTTGTACTGATGCATCCTGCCATTTTCATAGAGCGTTATCGACTTCTGCCTCAATCACTCGCACCAAGCGATGGCTGTTCTTTCCTCAGCTGGTCACGTCACTTTGTACAACGTGGCCAATTTCAACAGAGTCTGGCACCGACCTCTGCCCACCGCGTCCCCCACTACGGAGCCGAGCTCAATTCAGTTCTGCGAGTCAAATCTCTTGGTTGGAAAAGCGAACAACACTCACTTCGATCTAGTTCAAATCACTGTGGATATCGCTGTTCTTTCCACCATCAAGTTCAACTCCCCTTCTCCTGCGCCGGTAGACCTGCACTACTGTCAGGCTGTATACGATTCGGCCAAGAACATCCTGTTCATCGCCCCCTTCTCACGAGGTAGTGTTTACGCGTTTAGGTATGCACTGAAAGGTCAACAACCCATCAAGGACGTTTCGAAGCCAGATGGACCAAAAGTTGTCGCCTTTGACAAACTCGCTGAATATCCCCTCGAGCCTGTGCTCAGTATCGTATCCGCTACGAAGGGTGCCGAAGAAGACGCCGAGTTGTTCTTCGCTACCCCTAATGGTTTCAGCCAGGTTTCCATACCCAAGGCGACCTGTGATGCCCTTACTGCTGCCGCCCCGCAGCAGAGCAATACCGTTCCTCCTCCTCCTCCGGCGGTTTCCAAGCCATCTTTCTCGTCTCCGAAGTCGCCCAAAGTTGGGGGGAAGACTGACCTGCCCGAGCCCTCGAAGAAGGCCAAGACTGGACCTGGATCCAAGGCTGCGAGCAAGAACGCTTCTCCCGCTGTGGTGAAGACGGAACTGCCGTCTGCATCGGACGATGAAGCTGCCCCTCATTCACGCATTAGGAGTCAACAGGGCAGGAAGGGTAGCATCGCCGTACCGGTTGAAAACGCGGAGGATACTGTATCTGTCACCCAGGACGAGCTTAACAAGGCTCTCAAGAAGGTGAGATACCTATACACTTGGTGAGGAATCGAGCTAATGTGATTCCGCCAGACCGAGGATCGTTTGTCCAACCACCTCAAGCAGTTACTCAAGAACGAGCTCACAACCCTCAATGCCCGACTCGACGGTCTGACCGGTCCCGATTTCGCGGCAGACGTATCGGCTCGAGTGGAAAGGCAAATCAAGGGGTCATTATCGAACACTATATCTCAGGAGATCAAGAAGTCGTGAGTGAAATGCCATATGCTGATCAGAAGTATCCTAAGCTGATTCTAATTTCCTTTAGCGTTATTCCGGCCGCGACCGCGACAATCCAGAATGAAGTGCGAACAGTAACAAGCAATCAAGTGCCTGCAGCCATCTTCGATGCTCTACAGACCGTCCCTAAAGACCTCGAGAGAGGCCTTGCGCCCGTCGTGCAGAGGACTATCTCGACCCTCGTGCAAAACGCCGTAAGTTGAATGGGATCTGTATCTCGTCTCTGGACCACTGCTAACATGGCCTCCATAGATGGATAAGGCGGTACAGGAGGCTGTTCAACATACTTTGCTGCCGGCTATGACTCAAGCTGGCTCTACCATCTGTGAACAATTGATGACGGAGATGCGATCAGAAATGCTTCAGTGAGTTAAAATCAGACCCCTGCACCGGCTTTAGATGCATAGCTCACTGATAACGGTCGAATCGCAGGATTCGCAAGGAACTTTCACCACCCAACAAAGAAGGCCAACTTGCCAACGACCATTTGCTCAAGAATATGGCTACTTCCATCTCGGAGCTCCAAAAACAGCTTTCTTCCCTTTCTGAGCAGATTCGAACCGCCCCTCCTCCTCAAGCGTCTCAGCCGAACGGATCGGCGCCGCCTCCTTCTCTCCCTTCAGCCAATGCTTATGGTTCCCATGCTCATGCACCTCCGCCGCCTCCTCAAGGTCCATCTCCATCTCAACTGGAAGACACTTTCCTCACCGCTTTAGGCGCTCAGACGACCGCTTCTACGCTCCAGCTTGTTGGCGAACATATCGGATTGACCGAATACTGTTTGCCGACTCAGGGCAAGAGTCCGCTGAGCCAAGCTGTCCTGCTGACCCTTCTTCATCGAGTATGTAACTTCGCTACCCTCTGTTAATTTGCCATGACCTCCTTCAAACCTGCACCGCCATTGCGACCAAAAGTCAAAGCGCTGTTACTGATACTCTTGGTGACATTTTTTCATAGCTTGCTATCGCTCTCACAGAGCTCACTCCGGGACATCCCGCTTTCGCTCAAGTCGCTGGCTGGGAACGAAGGACCGTAGCTCTGCTTGACCCCAAGGTGAGCGTTCTCTCCAAATGACTGGTTTACCTCTACCCAGTAACCTCGTATTGTGTTGACCGTTGGCCCGATGTACTTTCAGGACGCTAATATCACCGGATACATCTCTCGAGTGCTTTCTGTCGTGCAAGGACTTCTGGGACAGGTGTTGTCCAACCTTCAAAGGTACCCAGCCGACCCTGCCACCCAAAGTCATGTGCATGCCATTCGCGGCATTTTGGACATTGTCGCGCACAAGATGTTATAAGTAGGGCTGAGCGAGTGCTGCTTTGGTCGTCGAAGACACATGATTTGGCGATCTGATCAGGAGCAATCAATGAAGAGAGATATTCCAGTCAAAGAGCGATAGCGAGGACGATGTGAAAGCAGGCATGTGAATCCGAAGTTACAATATGACAATCAATATACAAATATGTCCATTATCTATTTTCTCTCGATTGTAGAGAGAGTGATGTGATCATTCCGTAGCATTGCATATAGCATCATTACATATCTTTCGACCCATTCTAATCCGTTTACGAAGATCGAGCATGAATAAAACAGCGATACACCTCGAGCTTTGGCTGCAGTCGTTTGTGAAAATTGGACTGTAGCTATGCCCTTTGATTCACTAGAAGGCACTGCCTGTATGAAGAAAATCTCAGGTGTCTCTCCCGTTTATCAGAACAGAGCCAGGTCGACCAGATCGCCTCGATGCTTACCGAAAGACTGAGACTGAGCCGGCCAAGTCAGTTAATGTTCTGGAGGACAGGAGAATGGCTCATCGGTGGTGTTTCGCTTGTTCTAAGACACGGAGCTAATCTTATATTCATGGCTTGGAAGCACATTGCTGCTCATTTGGCGTAAGATAACAAGCCTAGTCGCATCGCATAGCATCGAACAAGAAGAACATGTCTCAGGTGTTGTTGAAGCTTTCTGGGGTCCCCCCCATATAGATATATATATATGGTTCCAAAAAAAGGCAAAACATGTGCCTTCTTAGTTCAGTGGTTTAGAATTTGTCACTAGTAGTCTCGGATCTTGTATTCGGTTGCTATGACAGGGTCACCTGTTCGATTCAGGTAGAAGGCATATCTTTTTGCTTTTACGCACACCTGCAATGCATCTTGAAGTACCAAGCGAAGTGCTAGATTATGCATTACATGGCATGCATGTATGCAAGCTCCAACTGCTCTTAATCTTAAATTCAGCTGCATCTTGGCCATTTGGCGGTGGATTCGATAATTATGCATTATATTATCCACAGCGGTAACCTTAGTAAATCGGATCATCTATATTTCAGCCTGAGTCTGCCTTGAGCTGTTGCAATTCACAGAACATACGAAATCCTGAAATTGTATTTGTCCTCGTCCGACAACTCGCCACGTTACCCCAACACACGGAGGAACGGAGGATAAGCTGTATTGGGGGTATATATGCAGTCGAAGAGTAGTGACTGAAGCGGATCAACTTGGACAAAGTCTAACGAGGACCAGGGGTACCGATCACTTATCCGTCCCTCTTATCCTCACAGCCCTTATACACCCTCGACACCTTGATATTCGCTCTCCACTCCAGGCTCCATCAACACCGCATGACCCAAGATCAAGATCGCAGAGGATCCTACGAGCCAGAAAAAGGTCGATACAGGGGATGCGAACCACAAGAGGGGAATACCTATTGACCAACAACATCATATATGAATTGGAGTCAGCTTCAACATCATACGCCATAAGCAGGAGATCCGAGATCAAACTTCCATGAGACGGGATTTTGACACCACAGCAGCTAGATTACGGATTACGGACTCACCAATGACGAAGAGAGCAGTGTAGAGGGACTTTTGGGTCACAACTTGATTGCCGACTTGCACAGGTTCAGGGGCTACGACAACGTGCGGAAAACCATTGAGTCAGCGATGTCTGCGGTTCTCTTTCGTTTAGTTTTCCAGCATATCTCGCTTATTGTAGACAATGTAAGAGTAAGATCTGATAGCAGGGACCTTGGGAAAACACGCGGTCACTCACCAAACTTGTTGATAGCAGCGAATCCACCGGCCAAGAATCCCAATGCGATCAGTAGAAGGGGGTTTGTCAACCTGTGCATACATCATCCGAAAGTGACGAGTCAGCTTCAGCTACCTCCTTTTGATATTTACTACAGGCTGAAGACTGTTTAGGAAGCGCAGGCAGGCTGAAAATGCAAAGAGGTGCGAAAGGTCATATCCGTGCATGGAACTCAAACTCACAGAGCGTATACAGCTAATACTCCAATGACGAGCAAGTAATTTCCAGAGAAATGTCGAGTGTTGTACGTTATTCGCTAAGCAGAAGAAGAAGAACGCAAGTCAGATTTACCAGACTTTACCACAATCCGTGTTGACCCGTCCGTTCCAGAGATCAGTAGATGGATCTCCCCGTCTGTGGTCCATCCAACAACGGCATCGAAGCTTTACGTGGAGGGGGGTTGAACTTAGAACTTGAACTCACTGTGGTGGCCTCGTTCATGTCAGCTGGTCTTGAGAGCTGACGATGATCGAACTGGCAACACGCGAGGCGAGGTCCAAATCAGCAATCTTTCTTAGACTCGTACATTGTTTCCTCCGACACTACCTCGCCAGATGATCCAGCCATCTCCTCGAGATGCCGTCGTAGCCTCATTAATCAGTAGTCGACTCGAAGATGTGCACTCACGAATTCCTGGGGAGTCTTGAGAGTGGACAATCTTGTCTCCTGCGGAGGACAAACAGTCTAGTCAGCGCCAATCACATCAGATCAGTCAAGGTTCAGTGGCATGTGCTCTTGATCCTTTTCGTTGTGGACATGGGTCTTCACCCTGATCTGCATGAGTATTTGATCGACTCGTTGCATTCATCTTGACCGGCTCAGCAGGACTGAAAACGACGACACTCACCCTAAAGTTCCGAGCAAAGTCGCCCACTCTTGAAAGCTGCTCCATCGTGTATCTTGACCCTGTGTGCTCTTATGCTCTCCTTGATGATCTGACTTATGACGAGGACAGAGAATTCTGTACAAATGCGCTTGTTGTGAAGAAGAGAAGATGAGAAGTGAATCAAGGATGGTGGGAGTTATATAACTCACATGCAAAGGAGAGATAAATGTTGGATAGCAGCTGTGGACATGTCCGCAGCAGCGGCAGTGGTCGCAAGTGACGCACAGCAATTCAATGTTGCCGAAACAGGCAATTCTAGTGGCCTATATAAACCATTCGTTGTTGACACTTTCTACCTCTTTCTGAGCGACACGTCCTACACCTACCCCTCCCATCCATCTAGCATTTGACATTTGACATTTGACATCTTACATGCCACGACCAACAACCGCATATCCCACCAGACCTCTTGCGACCACCCGCAAAGCAAAAGTCAAAAGCACAGCACAGACACAGCAAGCACAACTTCCACGTATCACGCCTGGAACGCTCCGTCCACCAATCCACCAATCCATCAATATATCCCGCCTTCATCGCCAATATGATCCGCTCAAATCCAACAGCTATCCCCTTGCGAGCCGGCGACGTCAAGCTCCTTCAAGCCGAGATCGATAAGCGTAAAGCTGCACGAGAAGCAACTACCACTTCTGCTTCTGGCTCCAGTTCTGGTGCTGGCACTAATTTTAACGCGGCATCGAATATCAATGCTCAAGGTAGCAAGCATGTGTCGGCTAGTCAAGGAGGGGTGGATAAGCAAGGCAGGACTGTAGCGGAGAGGATTGGCTTATAGGGTTCATGTTTGATGGATTGGAAGAGGAACAAGGTCAAGCGCTGAAATGGTAGCGACGGGCGTCGAACATATAGGCAGAGGTGAGTCGCAAGCGCCCTTCCTCGACTTGTGTGTTGTTATCAATGTACAGAGCGAAAAGCATCAGAGCTCGAACTGAGCTGAAGGTTGGTAGCTCAGGCGATGTTTTTCCATCGATACCTCCCTCCATACATACAAACGGTACCGGCGATCAATCTCGCGAGCGACTAACAGCAAGAGGTCGATAGTGTTTCACGACCCAGCGATCAAAGAATGGATCGCCAACTATTAACATAACGTGCATATACCATACAACGCCCTCAGAATGATCGGAAGAAGTCGCGCTCTGCGCTCACTCCGCTCGCAGTCCCCCGCCATCCTCTATTGGCTTCAAAACCGAACCTGCACGACTCGACCTAATTACACCCAACAAAACTCCACGACACCCTACAATGTCTATGAGAGACCTACAGCTATATGACACGTCAATATCCCCGACGTAACCTATCGATCTCTCGCCTCTGATTCTCAATCAACGCTTTGTCCTCCCTCATTTCGTCTCGTATTTCTCGAACGGCCTTATTCAGGTCGTGCTGCGTATGAGCGGACCAATAGACACGATACAGCAGCACAACGTAAAGGAAATTAGAGAGAGAGAGTCAGCACGACCATGGATCAGGTCATCGAGCAGGAGCCAAGAGAGGCAGCGGAGATTTGGAGCGTGACAGGTATATGTTGCGTACCTTATGCTCCCGCTTCATTCTCAACATATCAAGTCGCAGATTCATCATCTCCCTCCACATCTCCTCCATCCGCTCTCTATCGCTCATCCCGCTCCCCGGTCCCACCTCGGCGTCATTCACTGCGTGCGGCCTAGGTTGAGTCAGCACCCAGTCAAGGTGGACCGAGCGCTCCTTTTGTCCGACATATTCGTCTACGCAATCCGCGGGATTCCGACCGAGGTCGCCAGATTGTTTATATACCTCCATCTGGGGAGAAGGTTGAGCTGAATGCGGATCTTCATCTACTTCTTCGATGACAGAGATTGACGTTGTACATCTCGATGTATGAGCGTGCGAAGGGAGAGGAGCGATATGTACCCTGTGTTTTGAGCTGCTGGCGACCGAGTCTTTGTGAGAAGCAGATTGGGTACTTATGCCGCTGCCAGACGCAGTCGGACCAGAGATTGATCTTGATCCAGATACTCGAGGTGGGCGATCCACTTTCGAGCTCTCAATTGCGGTCGGCTCAAGGTGTTTGATGGCAGGTGCAATAGAAACGACGGGCGCAGATACGGCTCTTTTCTCCACTTTCTTCTCCTCTTGTGCGAGTCTCGCCGGTCGGGGATCCACTGAAACTTTTTGGATTCCAGCAGAAACAGAAGAAGGGCGAGCGGTTTCTTTTTTACCCCTTTCTACCTGGACACTCTTTATGCCCGTGTTAAGCTTTGGTGCAGACGGCGGAGTAGGCATGTTCGTCTTATGATCATTCTCGCCCAACACGCTCCGTCGAGATGAGGTCGAAGATGGCGCAAGTGTCGATGGTCTTGCTGAGCGAGACTGACGAGCAAGTCGCGTCAACGGAGGGATCAAAGCATCGCGTTATATCTTTAAGCTGAGACAACGAAGTATATTGGACGACTTACCGTTGGAGCGAGAATCTGGACCGATAATATCGGTTCTGAGCAGGTGATTTCTTCCGGTGGTTCGGATATTGCTCGGACGTCTTTGGTCAACAGCGACCCTGTCAAGAAGTGGACTTCGTCAGCCAGCACGATTGGTCAAGAAACCGTATTCTACCGGAAGCGGCCATGGCGATGGCGATGGACTGGTACTGACCGTTCTTTGTACGAGCGGCAAGTGTCACCTCGTCTAGGAAGACAAGCCCAGCCAGGTCTGATCGACCGTACGAAATCATCTGGGCAGTTCTACTCGTCCGTCATTATCAGCTCCATGATCAGCTCTTCAACGTACATACATGCTTCTGTGAGCTGACGAGGTGATTGACGTACGATTCAACATCATCAAGCCCTATGAGGGCGACCTCTCCGCTCTCGCTGGATACCGCGCATAGGTCACCTTTCTTCACACCTTGATTCTCCGTCGTAGGCGAGAAAACTACATCAACAATCTTCGTATTATGATCCGAAGAAAATGAGCAGAGGGGGCGAATATCGATCGGCGAAATTGGATCAGACGGTATGGTGAGACGCAGCAGCGTTGTTGAATCGCTGAGGACCAGTGTATTGGGTGTAGAAGGTGAGAATGCCAGGTGGGAGATAGGCTGAATTGCGGGATGCCATTCTGCTGGTCAGCATTGTCATCAGATCTTCAACAGTCAGGTATACTCACCCCTGTGACCCGGTCTGAAAGCGGAACGACGACTCTGGGCCCCCTTTCCAGGTCGAAAATGACCAGCTCTCCATCTGTACTACCGGCCGCAATTAGGGTTGAGCTCCGATTCGTTACTAGAGCAGACAGCTTCCCCATTGGGCCCTACAGTACCGCAAAGATGAGGGGGGAAGGACAGCATCGGCGTCAGCCACAATTTCATCACCTTCGGAGCGAGTTAATTCACTCTCTAACATAGTTGAGGCAAGTACGAGAGCGGATGGAAAAGAGGTCTATGGGTTATACCTACAGCACGTTGAACATACCTGAAGAGTATCGATACAAGCCCATTTCCCCTCATGTTTCCGCATGACTTTCAACGCTTCATTCCCCCTTAACCCAACTAGAACTCTATCCTTCCCTGCTTTCCTTCCCAGAGAGAGTACACGTGATGTCCTATCGCCGGGAAACGACATCTCGGAAATTCGTCGTCCCTTTGAATCGTATTCCCAGACCACATGTCCACTTGTACTATGTACGAAGATCGCGCCCGAGGGGGCAAGCGTAAGAGTTGGTGTGGAGGTACTGGGAAAGCGTGATGGAAGAGCGATGGAAGAAATGGACAGAGAGGATGGGAGGGGCTTGGTGAGCTGGGATAGGGAGAATGAGGATTCGTGCGTCAAGGTCAGGAGGACGGTCGAGCTCATCGTGCTCGTCGAAGCAGTATTGTTTTATTCAGATGGAAACAAGTTGGGTTTCACGTTGCGCTCGAACGAGAGAGGAGGAAGAGTGGTGTGGATTATATTCTTGCCAGGTCGAAGGTCGAGTGTTGTGCTCTTGACGAGATCAACAAGGTTGAAGGAATGTCAGCAACGACGGAAAAGTCAAAAGTAAAAGTAAAAACAGTCTCGTCTCGTCCCGTCGTCATTCAACCTAGTAGCCCTTTGTTTACAGAGGATAGTTTTACGTAATAGCTTACGCACTTCCGCTGGAAGATCAGCTTTACTTCGACGATATGAACTTGGTTTTTACATTTTCAGATAGGTGCGAGGAAATCAAAGCGGGCGGACCTCAAGCTATCTGATAACATCGATCTTTCAAAAGGCTCAGCATCTCTCACGATAACTCAGTCGCTATACCTAGTCACTGTAGAATCTCAACGCGACGAGCCTCACAGATACAGGCTGAGACCCTTCGAGAACGCAACAAACGAATTAGCGAAACTTCGATTGAAGACTAAAGAATTCGACATCGACATCATGGCCAAAGCGAAACTAAAAGCGGCGCTCGCGAACCAGCAGTACAATGCGGCAAGAGCAGCAGCTAAGAAACGTGCTGCCGCTGCTGAGGAAGCTAAGAAAGCGAGTGTGAAGGCGGGGCTGTCAGGCGTGAAGAAGGGGAATAAGCGGGCCAAGGCCGCAGGGGCGGCGGCGCGAGTACCTGCTTCGAGTTCAGCACCAAAGAATCGGGATTTAGCTGGGGAGGCAGCGGAGCCTTCCTCTACAATGTTGTCAGAAGACTCGAACAAAGTAACAGGCGAGGGAGACGGAAATGGAGTTGAGGATCATCAACGATCGTCATCAGAAAGCTCAAAGGGCAAAGCCAAAAACCTCGGTACAAACCCATTCGATAGGACAGATACGATCCTCTTATTGGGCGAAGGGAACTTCTCATTCTCCCATTCCCTGCTCTTACCACCACACAATATCCCACCTTATCAAATCCTAGCTACGGCTTACGATTCGCAGGAAATCACATATCGCAAGTATCCCGATGCGCAACGGTTTGTAGACACTCTCAGAGAGAAGGGAGCAAGGGTGGAGTTTGGAGTGGATGCGGGGTTGTTGGAGAAATGTAAAGCTGTTGGAAAGGGACGGAAATGGAGCAAAGTGGTTTTCAACTTCCCTCATGTTGGTAAGTGGGCGTGGGCGTGGGCGTGGGCGTGGGGCGTCGACATCTAGTCCCATTTGTCAAACGTTTCGTTGTCTTTGCTCGCATATACAATGTACATAAGACATAGAAGAGCCAGGCACAACTTCCACCGTAACATATCGCTGACACATCAGTGTCAACTGGTCTTCTTCTCTTGATATCTATAGGCGCCGGAATAACAGACCAAGATCGAAACATCCTATCAAACCAAACGATGCTTCTCCGATTCTTCCGATCCGTCGAACCCCTCCTAACAGACGGCCCATCCTCCTTTCCCTCCTCCTCCTCATCGTCGAAATCTAGCGCTTCGACCAAGAAATTAAAGGGGAAAGGTAAAGGGAAAGGGAATGCAAAAGAGATTCGACGGGTAAACAAAGATTCTGGTTCAGAAGATGAAGATGACTTGAATAACGAGGACGAAGATCAAGATGAAGATTCACCTTATATCTTGAACGAAGATGGTGGAATCACCAAGAAGGCTTCATGGGGAGTCCCGAATTTACATCGACAAGAATTCACCCCACCCAAAAAACAAGGTTCGATCCTCCTCACTTTATTGTCTTGTCCACCCTACACATTATGGACAGTACCCAAACTAGCTACGAGACCCCCGCATTTCTGTCCGGGAACACACCACGTTCAACCGAAATACGAATTAGTTAGGTCATTCGAGTTTGTGCCGGGGTTGTATGAAGGGTATGAACATCGTCGGACTATCGGTTGGAAGGACGGGAAGAGCAAAGGTGGGAATGAGGAAATTCTGGGTAGGAAGGGCAAGGCTAGGACTTGGGAGTTTGTTCGAGCCGAACCTGACGCAGAGTCGGATTAAGGCGTGTACAGTACTGTCCAGTCTGTTTCAAACGCAGTGAAGCTCTATGAAACTGGCGATATTTGCACAACACTGTACAGTATGTAAGAGATCAGGACGAATTGGTATTGTTTCGTTCTTATCCGTCATTATCATTGAACAGGACACATCGCATGGTCTGCATCGTACTCTTACACCCGCACAGCAGTTAATCGGGGTAGGAATAGACCCGCATATAAAAGGGGAAAAATACAACTTTTGATAGCTACTCTACTCGCTGACAAACAAACCCTTCTCCTATCTTTTGGCCGTAATCCCGCCAGCCAACACACATGGCTCTTTCATCTGGACCTGACCTGACAACCTACACCCGGTGGACCACCAACACTAGCTACCTGACTGTCTTGATTCAAAGCATACAATCTTGATTTTGAAAACAGAAACGAAAAAGATAAAAGTGAAAACCCGGAAAAAACCGAACACCCAAACAAAGAAAACATAAAGGAAAAAGGAAAAAAGAAAAGCCACGCAACTAACAGTAAAATCGAGACACTGTCCGAAAATAACACCAATATATACCGCGCACCTGGTATATATATATCCAAGCTACTTCTTCCGGCGCTTGACAATCTTCATCAACCACAATTTCCTCAACCCCTCCTTTTTGATTGCCAAATACGTATCAGCAGCAGCCACGTTCCCCTCAAACTCAGCCATGACTTCCACCAAGTCTTGGTCGCTCATCGTATCGTTTTCTTGATTTTGAAGTTGGATGATAGCTTCTGTCCTACGTTGGGCTTCGGTCAATCCAGCCGTTATTACCTCTGCCGACAAAGACGACAAGCTCGTCAAGGAGATGGACTGTGGTAATCCTGGACCTGGACCGGGACCTGACCCGTTGGGGTTTGCATTTGTATTTGTATTCGTATTCGTATTTGTGTTGGGGTTGAAATGGCGTAGGATGTTGCCGTTCGGGTTGCCGGTTAGACCTGGTGGAGTTTGCAGAACGTGTGGATCTAGGAGACTTGAGGTATTTGAAAAATCAGGAGATCGCGGTACAATAGTACTATTCCCACCACTTAGAATTGCGCTGTTACTGGCTGATACAGGTTGGTTTCGAGACGGGTGGGCTGAAGTCGATGACTGAGCTTGCGGATGAGAAGGCATTTGATAAAATTGAGGGTGACTCTGTGGGTGGGTATGTGGCGCAGGTAATGTATGTGTCGCTTGATGCGTACTGTGATTTTGATTTTGAGCCTGATTCGAATTCGTGTTTCGAGGATGAAGTTGCGTGTCTTGTTGTGATCGAGCAGAATTCCGCTGAGTCACTTGGGGACCCTGCCTTGATTGACGGGGCTTTTTCGGCGGACTACCTTGTTGTTGCTGTTGCTGCAGAGACAAGGTATGTGAAGATGGGTTTTGCGAAGCAGTGTTGTTGTGGTTGTTGTTGTGATTGGCGGAGACGTTCATTCCTGCCAAGATTGAGGGATCGAAAGATATTGGACGTTTTTGGCCCAAGTTGAAAGTCTGCGACTAGACAAAACATCATCTGAATTGTCAGTCACCATAAATGGCTAAAAGTAAAATCAGGTAGCAGCACTTGCTCCCTGGAACATAGCATGAAGAGTCATTGACCATCAGTATAGACAGACCCGCACTCACCCCATCGTGCATCGTAAAAGAGGTTTCAAACTCTCCCTGTCCATCGTCATCCCCACCTTCATTCCCACCCCAATTGAATACCCCATTCTCGCCTTGCAACTGACCGTGCAATGAAGCCATCGCACTCGCATCACTCGCACTGTTATTGTCTGGCTGCTGCTGCTGCTGCTGCTGTTGATGTTGTTGTTGATGCCCATTGATAGTTCCCATGGAATGATGATTCATTTGCCCGTGCGTGGCCGTAGCTGAACTCGACGATGGCTGTTGTTGCTGACTCGGTCCAGCGCCATTTGGGTTATTCGTATTCGTTGAGAGCGATAACATGCTACTTGAGTTTGATATTGAGCCCATGGATGATCGACCTTTTGAGATTCTCGGTCGAGATCGTGATCCGTCGACAAGACATAAGCTGGCTAGGGCATCGTAGCACGGTAAGTGGATTTTGCGGTACTTGTTTCCGTCGACATGCTGAGCGGAACGGGAGCGAGCAGCGTTAGCCAGAGTTTGCGAGACAGCGACAGATTGCTCTACTTGTCAGAAATCTCACCTTCTCAGCCTGCTCCCATGCTTCTGTCGAGGCTGCTAGTCGATGATTTTCCCGGTCCCAGCTGAATCCAGGCATCGCCTGCATATCCTTTGCAGCCTTGTAATCGCGTTGTAACTGAGCCCGCAAAAGCATTCATATCAGCACCTCACAGCACCTTTGAGCTCTCCTCTGGGCATCCGATGAATTTTAGAGAGGTTGAACCCGATGAGGTTCTGGGAAATAAAAGTTGCGCTGGACTGACCCTCTGCCATCTACTCTTACAAGCATCCGGCGTTTTCGGTCCGCCCACATGGGTCGTAGGCTTGAGCAAAATAGAAGCTTCCGTCCATACTTCAGGCTTGAACCCGTTATCCGCCGTGCGCCCCGTATCTCTATGCCTCAATAAGAGGTTTACGAGGGTATCTGTATCTTCGTCTGTCCAGTGGGCGGAGCGTTTCCTATCTTTTGATAGTGGGTCCGAGGACGTCGTGGACATTTTAGAATCCATTGGAGCGGAGCGAAGCGAGGCCGACCGGAGGCGTATCTTCCTTGATGTGCCGTCTGCAGCTCGCCAAGCTATGCCCCAGTCGATCTTGTGGAATAGAGATTTCGTCCGGTAGCGCCGGGTATGCAGATAGAGGTTGACGCAAGCAAGGGTAACCTTGATTTAGGGCAGTGACTAGTGAGTGGTACGTAGGCGGACCGGCGAGATTCCTGGGGAGCTCGGCGAAATCGCTGGACCGGCGAGGAAGGCGACGCTGAGATTACAGATTGGAAAAGGAATCAAGTGTTGAGCTTGCTTGACCTAGGTATATTTTACCGTTTACCGAAAACCTGAAGAAGCTAGTCAGCGAGCCATAAAAAAAAGCCACGAGGATATCCATAAAGTTATATGGACCGCCGTACGAAATCAATGTAGAACACTAATTGATGCCTTGCTTGAAACCTGGCGGGGTTTTCCTCCCGGATTCAGTCACACTCACAATAATCACAGTCGTCCACCTGCTTTCGTCCTATCGTTATTTCATATAGTCTACCTGTAGCAAAGGCAGAAGCTGCCAGCCTGACAGCGGTCTTTGTCCCTGTTCTAATCGTTGCGGGCCCTGGCCGTTTTTGCGCCTTCTTTTTGGGTCGAGGTACGTTGAGCTGCAAGTGCGATACATTGTACGTTGTACGTCGTGCAATGTTGACAAGGATGTCAGCTAAACAGCACTTCACCAGCTTTCCGGAAGCGCCATACAGACATCTTCTCCACGAACAATGATGATAATCCGGGCATACAAGGCTTTGAAGGTGACATGGTTCGGAGACGACTCCGCTATCTCGCCCGGAGGAAAGGAGGGGAGCTATTCCACTTACACCTCTTTTTGCCTTTTGAGCTGGTAGATCTCTCAGTGTTCAAAGAGGTTTTTGGAGAGTGTGATCAGAGCAGAGTCGGTCCATTGAATTGACACACACCACCTCCTGGGCGAGTCGCTTTCAGGTGTAGAGGAGATTGAAGGCAAAACGGACAGGAGCGAGTCAAGGAAAGACGGGGAGCAGAAGATATACGCCGAGGGGTCATAAGGTAATTTCGAGGGTATCAGTCTACAGGTGCAGCAGCAGCTTAAATTAGCTATAGCTAGGCACTGAGTCTGAGTCTGCTGCGCTTGAATTGCTTGTAGAGTGATCCTTCTTCCCTCCGCCGGAAACGGCCGCCTCACACCGTCACCGTACTGCTAGAATCACAATATATGCTAACATCCATCTATTGACCAATGTCGATCATCATGTTTTTGACTTTATATTGCATAGCTGTTACACTGGATTCGGATTCAGACAAAGAGACGACAAGGCTACAGAGGAATCTCGGCTTCTAGATATTTGACAGTCGAAGGAAGCTACAACGACATACGCGGTCATTCTAATCTGCTCTGCTCTGCGAAGGACAACCAACGATCGCCCACGACATCATAATAGTTGCAATCATCATTGACAGCCCGTCATGCCGCTCGATAGGAACTACGTCCCCGCAGGATCAGACGAGGAGGACGACGATATTCTCGATGACGATCGACCAGGACCAAGTAAGAAGAATGGTTCTGCTGGAGCAGCAAGCAAGAACGGCGCCAAAGGGAAAGATGTAAGTCATCAGAAAAGAATATACCTTCTCACCTACTTTCTACTCAATAATGATCACCTGACCTCTTACTTTGAGCTGGTTCCCATACTGACTTCATTTGGATGCTCGACACAGCCCGGAAGACACGCATGGGAAGCAGAATACAAGAAGTCATGGGACATCGTACAGGAAGATGAGAAGGGATCTCTCGAGTCGGCCGTTGAGAGTCTGTTAGCTAGAGGGCGTAGAAAGAGGTGAGTCCGCGTAGTCTGCTTGCTCGACTCTCTGTCTCTTTACCTGCTGGTCTAATGTAGTCTTGAAATTTGGGATGAAATGATCTGGAATGTCGATAGTGAAGGAGACGAGCTAATGTGCGTTGACACGTAGAGCGATGATGTCTGAAACACCGCTGAGAAGATCGATCATCCGACATATGTTCATAATACTAGACTTGTCAGAATCGATGATGGATAAAGACTATCGGCCAACGAGGTAGGTACAATTACAATCATCCTCATCTCTTACACTCTCTAATGTTTTGCTTCGGTGAATTAGAAAGACTGGATGACTCACATGACGTTGGTGATTGTTGGATAGATTCGAGGTGATACTGGGATATCTCAGGACATACGTCGTAGAATGGTTCGACCAGAATCCACTCGGTCAGATAGGAATCATCATCCTACGTGATAGGTTATCAGAGGTTCTCGTACCCATGGGTGGTGGGTTCCAGCTGGCCTTCCCCCTGTCCTTCAGTTTAGTTACGAGAGTCTAGCTGATAGTAGACCACCTGCACGCATTCAGGTAATCCGCAAGAGATACTGAGTGTACTGAGCGATAAGAGGCGGCTTGAGCCATCTGGCGAACCTTCTCTACAGAATGGCCTGATGATGGCCAAGGGCGGTATGAGGTGAGTGTAGATCACCGCTCTCTATCAGGCGCCAAGCCGAGCGAGGTCGCTATCATCATCGCAGAAACGACCACGCACGCTGCAATGCTACAATGCTGCAATGCTGTTGATGTTGCTGTTGATGTTGATGGTCACACTCTTTCGTCTCACACCGCAGCCATCTACCATCCACCTCATCCCTTGAAACTTTGATAATCTTCTCCGCAATCTCCACCGCCGACCCCGACGGGCCCATAACCATCCACAAAGTCCTCTCAGATATAGTAGATGCCAAAATCCGAACTTCTATCCTCTCACTAGCGGGCGAGATCAAGATCTGTCGTCAGATAACTGAGAAAACAGGCGGTAAATTCGGTGTAGCGCTAGATCAAGATCACTTGAAAGATTTACTGTGGGAAACTATCCCTCCTCCCGCTACGACGATGGCACCGCCCGTCACTGTTGGCGTGAGAAGTGCTTTAGCTGCAGGCGGAAGACAGCCCGGGCCCGGTGGACCAGGAGGGGGAGCGGGAGGTGTTGGGGGAAGGGCGCCGGCGGGGGACTTGATGGTCATGGGTTTCCCGATACAATTGCCCCTTGGAGGAGAGACATTATGCGCTTGTCATGGTCTGCTGAAGAAGGGAGGGTATATGTGTCCTAGATGCGGGAGTAAGCTGTGCGATGTACCTACCGATTGTGAGGTTTGCGGGTTGATGGTGGTCAGCAGTCCTCATTTGGCGAGAAGGTGTGTACCCACTCTCCGCTCTCATTGAGATCATCGACGATACATCGGCCGCTGCGTTAGAATGCTGGAATAATGCTGATCCTGATTACGCCACGTTTCTTCTCACAGTTTCTGGTTCCTCTTCCCCGTTGCCAATTACGGTGTATTGGCAGTGGAAGATGTTATGGATAGCAGTACTAGCGATACATGTCATGGATGCGATGTCGAGTTCCCCGATGTAAGTTTGTTTTTACGCTTCATGGTTGGACGAGCTGACCTGGTTTTACTCTATCGACAATCGCCAGGTATCATCCGTGGAAGACGGTTTCACCCAGGTGGAAGACGGCGTTAGTCCAACAGGAAGGTACCGGTGAGTGATGTTTCCCCTTTTCCTCTTTGACACATCATCGAACCACTATCCATCCCAAGCACGATTAAAAGAGCACGATCAACCAAAACACGCACTCGCCATCTCGGTTCTAATCCTTCTCGTCTCCTCGGTTGCCCTCATCCTGGCCTACGTGTCTGTCTGGTTGGCGGGACACGGGATCCGAATCGAGCTGACTGCGAGCAACTCGCTGTATTTCGCAGATGCGCAAAGTGCGGAAATGATTTTTGCGCCGATTGCGATTTGTATATCCATGATACGCTACATACATGTCCCGGCTGTGCCCAATGAGCGATGAGGGACCCTGCGTTGCGGGGTTACAGGGGGAGGCAGCAGTATGAAGGATGTCAAACGTGGGGCGGAGGTCTGGTGTAGAGTATGTTATAACACAGTATGATACAACGATACAATGTAATCACTTATAATGCAACAAGGGTCAAAGGCCAGGCACAACGTCCCTCATCGCCGTTTATTGACAGATGGTCTGCAAAATCGACCATATCAACCTCCCGTATAGCACATGCAAGGTAGTCCTTAGCTCGTCGATGTGTGAGCTCTGCCGAAAGACTTGCAACCGTATCCTCTCTGTATGACGCGTGTTTTCTTCATCTTTCAACATACTATGCTACTCTGCTACTATGCTACACTGTCCGCTGGTTATTCGATCCCATACTAGATGTACAAAATTCTTCGCCAGCTCCATCTGTACGACCCTAGATGCCAATCCATACATGATTGTACACTCATTCACTAAACGAAATTACCTCCTATTCATTTCCCTCCGCTCAACGATCCAACAATCGATACTATTTCTGGCTTAGACCACCCTCCTTACGCTCCCATCCTTCAGGTCATGTACCCAGCCACTAATAGCTCCATCTTTACTGATAAGCGGATGCGTCTTCAAGTACTCCACATCTTCCTTGATGCTCTGCTCGATATCATCGGCTGACATGGGTAAGAAAGAAACTTCGTCTACATGTGGTCCGGATAGTTTCCGGTCGTTCTTGAGAGTGGATTTAAATTGGTCCTCTGTGAAAGTGAAGAAACCGCAGTCGGTCTAGCATTGGCGTGAGAATGACGACAGAATAGTCATTAGCTCAATTCCCCAGAATTCTAGCAAGAGTGTGTAACAGTGCACAGTAGGATGAGGCTTGCAGTTGTTCATGAGACCTTCTCACTGTTAGTGAGCCGAGGGAATGGTGAGACAAGACGAGTACATCGAGTCGAACGATCACACATCATACTCACATGATGGATGAGAACGACTTCTTCCGTGCCCAACTGCTGCTGCGAAATCACCAATGACCTAATAGCGTCCGAGGCTCGACCACCGCCATTCCTGATGATGTGCGCTTCGCCTTCTTTCAAGCCGAAAGCGGAGAAGGCGCTGAAAAAAAGCATGGTTGTAATTCTATTCAGCAAAGGTGGACCAACGGTAACAACCCCCAATGGAGTAAGGCAGATGCCCAGGAAAGGGTAGCAAGCTTGTATTGACGATTGAACTCACTCGATCCTCGCGTCCATACAGCAAATTACAGCGACCTGCAGTATACCCATTTATTCATCACCCAGAGTCAGTCGGCCAGTATTATTGAGGGAAGAGCTCCACTTCCACTTCCACGGCCTACTGCCTACTGCCTGGTGTACTCACCTTCCTAGTAGGCTGCGGTCCAATCTCCTCCAAATTCAACTTTGCACCCCGCTTAGCTACATACGTAGCATTCGCTTCTTCGATCGTATCGGCCAGACTCTTGTAATCTTCCTTGGTGGCGCCGCCCAAAGCTGTAGGAAGGATACTGCTCATTGTGATGTGTCTGTCCTGTTTGTCGTTTCGTTACGGTGTTAGCTTTTGCCAAGGGTTTTGGAGTTATCTTTGTCGAGTGGGTTGTGCAACGAGTATTACGCTGAAAGAAATCCGATCTGTTAATGACGGATGGATTGTCAAGACTTTGGTGCAACCATATATACATGTTATACATGCGTTTACCCCTCTTCCACCCCGATACATTGGACTAGCAGCTATAGAAGCTAGCTAGACCCTCAATCCCGACAAGATGCTCGCAGCTCACCCCAGCGCATCTTCGCTTCGAACTTACAGTGACAGCAGATGAGATGATATTATTATATATGACGTCGATCTCTCCTCTCGTTTCGGAACAATCAATTTAATCAATCTCATCACTGATCTATATCGTTGGAATGCAGGGTGACATCCTCGGAGGCTCCGATTCCAGCGGAGCGCGCTCCACGCGAAAGCCACGAGCGCACCATACACCCTCGGTAATCTCGTAACCGGGACCAAGTTGATTGATCACTGATTACGGGAAGAATGATAAGCTTGATTAGAGTGATTAGAGTCGTGTTTTATTAATCCTTTGCTAATCGCATTGAATTCGAACTGATTAGCCGGTCAAGGTTGAGCACACCCAGGCCAAGCCAACTTTCGAATTCAGATTGACAGTGACAGCTGAAGCGAAGCGCTCACATTTGTTCCATTCGGTTCAACTACCTCTCAAAGTCAATATCTTCATCTTGATCTTTGACAATCTTGAGCAATACTGTACATTCCTGACCTTCATCAACCTGTTCCGACATTCACACATATCTACACGCAACGCCCACAATGTCAGATCTCAAAGAGCCAGGCTTCAAGGTGAGCGAATCTCATTCCCTCGTCCTCCCTTCTGCTCAGTCGTGACTGGAAGATACCGCTGATGATGCTGACTTTTTGATCATTGCACCGGTAGACTAGCGAAGTGCTCTCGGTAAGCTGGTACCACACACGGATCCGTCTCAGAGTAGCTTATACTAACGATACCTTCGGATCAGGCTCTTGCGGGAGTGTTTGAGAAGATGCCCGAGGCTGAGAAGAAGAACCAAATCAAGAAGGTAAGTGGGATGTTCCTGTTCTCGGGGTGACGATGTCATCGGTCGTACTCTTTTCCCGGTCTTCAGATCTCTCTTGCAGTCCCTGTAGTAGACTGGATGTGAAGACGATAGCTGATTTGTATGATAGACCAACGGTATCTTCCAGCTCAATGTGAAGAATAGCGAGGAAAAAGAAGGCGTATGGGTGTGAGTACGAGCTCACGGAACAGCTAGGAATATCGGCAGAGACTGAGGATCTGGACTATCTTCGATTGGTAGGATCGACCTGAAGAAAGATGGAACTGTCACTAAAGGACCAGCCAAGAAGCCTGGTGAGTTAGCTGTGGCAATATCGCATAACAAAGGCGCTGAACCGGGAGCTGATCTGAGTGAAATGTTTTGACCAGACGTATCAATCTCCTTGAGTGATGGTGAGCATGCATCACAACACCAGAACGCATGTTATCCGCACAATGTGGTACCAAGTGCAGATGGCTGAAAGACTTTTCACACGTTTCGGGCGCAGATACTTTCATCGGTCTGGCTGATGGTAAAATCAATGCTCAAAAGGCATTCATGACCGGCAGTCTCAAGGTCAAGGGGAATGTGAGTGTAGTGATACAGCCCCAATGAGAGTCGGCAATATGCTAATGTGAGATATTCATCAGGTCATGCTTGCGGTGAGCTAGAAAAGTCTGGCCACGCCTGGTCACACCCGAAGGTAGGCAGTGCTTCAACCTGACGATACTTTCCACTTTGCAGACTAAGCTCGATAGCGTTCTCAAGGTCAGTCAATTTCATCCCCGGGTTCAAAGTAATGATAGCTGACGAGAAATATCATGATCAACAGGGCGCGAAAGCCAAGCTCTGATCTACCGCCAAACTCTTGTTCAACCCCCACATCTCGTCAGCTTCAGCTCATTCAGCTCCTCTAGCTCTTTAGCACCGTTGTCATACTACCGAAACTCTCATGCCATGTATCGAATTTGAACTGAATCTTTGATGGTCGTCAATCTGCAACCTCACAAGTAATGTTGATCCACCCTCACCTTGACGACGAGGGTGGTTCGCGCGAGCTGAAATAAGTGTTCATATCTCGAAAGCGTCGGAGCAGAGGATATCGAGAAATTGTTGTTTCGCGACGTGGGGACTTGAGACCGCCCATTCTCGAGCTTGGAAAGGTATAAAAAGCTCATATGTCCTGCTGCTGAAAGCCTTGATTTCTCTTTCGTTTCTCATTCTTCTTCACGCACACGTACTGACTTCTCGATCTGGGTCCACATTCTCCAATCTCACCTCACCGCTCACCTTCCCCCTCATCATCTCGCTCTGACAGATCTGACCTATCTGTTGGCTTGCTCTTGTTCAATCACAATCAAACCTCGAGATAAATATCGTCAACATGGCACCTGTAAGTCTCGTCAGCTTGGACCTGTCGTCGTCACTGCTTGCCCCTTCTTATTCTCAGGCCCTTCAAAACCTCGATACCAAGAGCACTTGGCTGACCGAGAATGGCTTTTGTGGCTCTCTCCGCGCTTGTTGTCATGCTATCTCAGTCTACGCCGGAGCGGAAGGCTATCATGGGGCCACCACCTCTGCCCTCGCCGTCAACGCCCTCGAGCTCCTCCTCCAGCTCGACTGCTCTGGTGTTGCGAACACCCCCTTCTGCAATGCAAGTGAGTTCGACAACCATTGGCGGCCTTTCCAGGATTCTGCAAACCCATGCTCACTGATCTCCAGCTGACGATAGATTTGATCACTGCAGGTCGACATCAAGCCTGATGTCAAGCCAGTAGTAAGCTCGCATATACATATGCAATCGCGCTTCCCCAAACGACTTACAAGGGGTCTGACCATAAGCTGACTCTGGCCTTTGCAGCTGCGCATGACCCCCTCCTCTTCGTCGAGAGCCGCGGCCCGTCGCCCCTCAACGACACCCACCTTTCGACGCCGCTCTTCCGCCACGCCTTCCCCAAGTCGACCGAGGGCGATGACCACTACTCCGACCTCGGCTTCTTCCATTCGTGCCCGCCTTGCATCCCTTGCCCCAAAGCATACGAGCCCGGATCGACCTCGGCAGGCTCCAACCTTCCCTGTCCGCTCAAGGCCAGACCCCACAGTCATCGAAGATGCCGATGACGAGGAGACGGCTTTCTGGCAGCCGTCTAGAGCTGAAGTCCGAGCTAGATCAGGCTCAGGTGGCACCTCACGGGAAGTAAGTTGTACTGTGGTCCCGATTCCCGAGTAACGTACGAGCATAGCTGACATCCGCCTGTCATCAGCCTATCGTGATAGACTGCGAAAGCGAGGAATCTTCTTCATTCACATGCCCGTCTTCGTCTTCATTCAGCTCTCCCCACAAAGATGATGACTTCCAGCTCATCCCATCTCCTCAGCACCGAAACCAGAGGCCCACCTCTTCCGGCCCGGGTCACTATGATCGAGCTGAATCACCCTTCTCAGAGGCGTCCTTTGGCTCCGCTTCGGATTTTCGAAGGGCTTCGACGTTCTATGATTTTGACCCCAGGTACGGCCGGCACGTACCAAGTGTGTCGAGTGGCTTTCGGCAAGCCCGAGACGACCAACTTCCACAGCTTGCGATGGTTGCCGTCCCTCGAACCTTGGTGGAGGCCGTGTCTCGTCTCACGAACCTCCTTACGAGCTTGAAGTCGAAGACAATCATTGGCGAAGATAACGGGAGTGAAGTTGTAAAAGTCGAAGTCATCTCACCAGCTGGGAAGATCAACTTGGTCTCCAAAACCTTCATGGAGGAGGACATGAGCGAAGGCAGATCGCGATTGGTCCGCAGTCTGCTGGACGACCCTGGTAAGTTGGCTGGACATCCTAGTGTCTCCGCCCCGATGATCAATCAGCACCGGTTCTTGATACCCGTTTTGGCCTGAGAGCCGTCCCTACTGCTGTCTGCTGATGTGCAGTACCTTGCATTGTCATACTGTTGCTGTAGCTGTAAAAGAGGCGGTCACCTCGCCCCCATCGATATCTCGACTTCTCACTCTTCTCCAAGTATCCATATCGAACGCTCTCAAGGCAAATGTCGATGATTACAAATCATCCGGTAAAGGCACACGAGCTGTTAGACAAGGGCTATGGTTTCAAGGCTTCGTGGCTGGCTTGGAATTTTCGGCAGCCGAGGTGAAAGACGACTTGGGACGAGAGGAGATTGAAGTGCTTCTGTATGCCCTGAGAAAGGTGACTGATGAGAATGATAGACCTCAGACGATCATGGGTGAGTAGTAGTACCGTCGTTTTCACCCCCCGTTCATAATCTGAGTCACCGGCTGACAGTGGGCATACCGGACTGCAGACATCCTTTCCGATAAGCTCGAGAACGTAGACATTGCCACATTCCGACGAATTAGCGATGCAATTCGAGAGCTCTGTATCGAAGTAGTAGGATTGGTCTGGATTGCTTGACTGGGGGGGTGATCGGGCTGTTGAAGCATGAAGACGAGTCACAAAGCATCGAAGGTAGACATCGGTCATTTTCGAGCATGGTGTATTGATTTGATCCAGGTACGGTACATGCAACTCATGCTAGAATGCCACCAGGTCGAGCTATGTGCCTATTGACGTGCACGAGATGCATATGCAGCAGACGCTATGATGATGTTTTGCAAGATGGAATGACGACTTTCCACGTTAATATCAATTCCATGAGGTGCCAGCGTGAGACCATTCTGCCGGCGTTGTGGTTCAGCTACCCATAAAAACGCCTGCTCCCTTACTCAGCAGGACCATGTTTCTCGAATGTCTCGCCGTCCTTTTCACCCACTTCAGCATCCCCATTAACATCGTCCCCTACTACAGCGATAGTTCTTCCGTTCACCTCCTCGTTCGCATCTACGTACATCTCGTCGTCATCAAGCCCATTGGCCTGTACGCCATCACCATTCACTTGATCACCGTTCTTCAGTTTACCCTTGCCTTTCCCTTTGATTCCCTTATCATTTTCCGCATCACCGTTACCGCTCACCGCACTGTCCTCCATGTCGATCGCGTCAAAGAACGTATCGATCCATCGACTGATCAAAAATTCCTCCTCGCCCTTCAAGAGATCATAGTAGCTCGGATTTTTCATTGCTCTCTGGGCGAAATACGTCCAATTCAGCAGATCCATCATATCCCTCTTTCTAAGATCGACCACCTTAGGTCGATTAGCCTGTTGAGGTGGAGGTACTTTACGATTCTTGAACACTGCTTTCAAGGTTTTTTCAGCTCGGGAATCACGTCCTTGACGAGGGTGTCGTTGCAACAAGTCCGGCAAGGTCGATTCGAGCGGAAGTCCATCTGATAAGACTCTAGAAATGAGGATCTGCTGTTCCGCTTGACACATGACGAACATCCTTCCTCCTCCTCCTGACGGACTAGCAGACCTAATCGCATAACCTTGCATCTTGACCAATTCCTTTCTTGAGTAGTTGATGATCGTACGCTCGAAAGCTTCTTTGCCGCCTTTCATCTGCCGACCGGGTATAGCTGTCGTTTGGGCATATTGAGCGCCCATGACGATGACCGTATCGCCTTTCACGGGCAAAGTCCAGCATGATGTTCGTGGTACGATAAGAGCTCGGAGGATACCACTTGCGAAGAGTTCTAGCACAAGTGCGAGATCGGATGGGAAGGCGTTGGGATGAATGTAGCCTATACCATGTAAGATCGGCTCATACAGCGATCGGTCTCTCAATCGCTGAAGCAGCGGTTCGACATGATCTCTGGGCGTAGACAAGAATCCGTTCAGATCCATCTCGGTTCCGCTCTGCTTCACCAGGTCAGCAGCGACGGATACGCAAGCAACTTTCGATGGCACGAAGATGATTGCCCCACCAATGACTGACTTGAGGATATCGTACGTCGGTCTGGTCATCGATCGAAGCAATGTAGGTCCATGTGGGATCGCAAATGGCTTGATGGATACAGAAATTGGGTTACCTCGATTGGCAGGAGCGAAAGAGTACAAAGCAGGTGGCTGCATAGGATCTTCGTCGGCTGCCGATATGCCATCAGATGGAAGAGTGATATTGTCCAGCCCAATCCAGCTGGCGAGAGTTGACGGATCATCAAGTGACGAAGTAAGACCGACTATCCTTGTCCTGACAGATCTAGCGAAAGACAGGATCTTAGCCACGCAGAGCTCGTAGATCTCGTCGAGGAGATGGAGGTCTTCAAGAACGAAGAGACCGAGTTGACGAAGCGACAAGGTTTCGTCGATTCGATCGTTGTTGAGTAGATGGGATGGCGTTGTGACGCCGATAGTGCCACGAGGCGAAGAAAGCTTGCCAAAGTCGGCAGGGGAGAAGAGTGGTAAGATATCGATGTTCTTCCCTCTTGGACAGAGGCCGCGCAGCCTTGCGACGCTTTCATGTACAGCTTGATGTTGGGGTACTATAACGAGCACTACAGCGTCCGAGTTATGTCGCAAAGCGTTCCTGCAGAATGAGAAGTGTTTCAGCTGAATGGTCCTCACTCCATCAATACATAATATACTCACCAGATAGCTGCTTCTCCCAGGAACGATTTCCCGCTCGCTACAGGAGCAGCGACAAGGGCGTTAACGCTGGTATTGTACAGTGTCCAGAACGCCTGACTTTGAATACCGTTGAGCGTACTCATGCCTCCTGTTTCCTTGTACGCAGCCTCGAGAGCAGGATCATCCAAGCACGATAACCTCAAGAAGGGAATATCGAGTAGCTCAGTGTGGGGCGGCGGGTGGTCGGGCATAATCAGGTCGGAGAGGGTAATGTTGATCTGCTCGTGAGACCAAAGCCACCGATCCGAGATGGACACTATCGAAATAGCCGATGGGAGGTTCTCGTCGAATGGCAAGATGAACTCCAGGTCAACAACGGACGTTGTCGGTTGTATTCGCACACTCCTCCATTGATAGATGTTCAAGCCTTCCTCATCTTGCGCCCAGACGTAGAAGGGCTCGCTGGATCCGGAAATCTTGTTGTTCCACTTGAACTGGGGCTCGACCTTGATATTCATTTGCAGGAGATCATGGCTGATAGGTCGCAATCTGTAGCTCATAGCCACTGTGGGGAACATCATAGCCGCATCAAGGACAGCCTGACCGTGCTTCTCGTTCATGTGGATGAATTCTCCCAGATCGGCAGCAGACATATTTCGGAAATCGGCAATCGTCATGTCGTCGGGGGTGTACTGGTTGAGCTTGTGAAGCGTATCACGGTGGAGAATGTTGAGCTGTGCAAGACCGTGATCGTAGACCCACTGTCTTTGCTCGATGCACTTGCTTAGCTCGACTAGGAGATAAGCGCAGTTGGCCCAATTTCGACTGAGCGCAATCTCCAGTAAGGCTCGGATGATTCGCGCAGCATTCTATTCTACAGATCAGCTCCATGCCATCGTCAACGGGACTGGCGGACAACACAGCTCACCTGCGCTACATAAGCAGCGTCGGAAACCAGAGCAAAATCTTCAATGTAGACTCGCGAGACATGAGCTTGAAGAAGGATGTTGACTTTTCCTCGACGATCCGTAGCTCCACCCTATATGCACCTGTCAGCTTTATGTACGCAGGAAGAGTCATACAAAGCTGACTTACCGCGACTTCAAGAGGGATGACATCGCTCTTGTTGATTGCTTCGAGCTCTTCCACTTCGTTGTCTCGCAGCTGAATTTGATCAAACTGAAGGACAGAGATCGAGTCAGCTGATCTATGCACCCACTGGGCGGACTGATTCAAGAAAGCTCACCTCCGTGGCTTCGCACAGCATCTGGAAGAGATCGGCATTGCTCATACGGGGGTTGAATCGAGTATCTATCATGATTGAATTACTCATGATCAGTTCGTATGATCAATTGAAGCTTGACAAGTCGGCCATCACTCACTGAATACCTCGATAGTTTGATATCTCAGATAGTATTTCGCCGCGATCCTTCCTAGATCAGACATGATGAAGCTGTTCGAGATCTCATCGTATCGAATCATCTTGGCAGCTTGAAGTAATCTCGCCGCCTGGATGATAAGCTCGTTTCGCTTGTTGCCTAGCTGAGGGTCGTCCCGGACCACGTCGTGTGGCATGCCGTAGATGAACGGCTCTTTGCGCATTCGAACTGAACAGAGGAGAGGGCGGAGCAGATGTCAGCTGACACCTTCAAAATGGGAAGCAAAAGAGAGCTGACCGAAGAGATAGGTGTAGCCCAACCATTGAATCGCCTCAGAAACGTTCGCGATGGTACCAAGTGCGACTTCTGCGTTTAGAGAGTCGACCATACCAGGGATAAACCTTGGAAAACAATGTGGTCAGTTTCAGATCAGCGCCAGGAACCGACTTGAGGAAACTCACTTTGACTCGATGGGGTGCTGTTAGCGGAGTAAAAGGCGATCAGCGCTGAGACTTACTGCATGTGGAAGGCAAGATACTCACCTGAGCCATGATTGTATGTAAGTAATGGTCAAGCTTATCTTGCGTCGTACAGATATATCCAACACCACTCGTCTCGTAGCCTGGTCGACCAGCTCGACCGAAGATCTGTGAAATGAATGAGCCAATCAGCTAATGACCTATAAAAACCTGAGGATCAACAGACTGCAAGCTCACCTGCAATACGTCCAATACAGACAGATCCATGAAAGCTCCTTTGCCGCTGTCATAGACTTGAGTGCCCTTGATGATGACAGCGTGCGCTGGCAAATTGACACCCCAAGCAAGGGTTGAGGTACAGCATAGCACCTAATAGCAGGAAATCGCATCAGTAACTTCTTCTTGCTCTCCTCTGTCGCTTTAGGCGAAGTTCTTTACGGAGAATTCCAAAGCAGAGCGACTCACATTGATGCAATTATCCTCAAACATTCTCTCCATCATAGTCCTATCACTCCTGAGCATACCAGCATGATGTATACCAAAACCAGCCTCGAAAAGCTCCTTCATCTCTTTATTCCTACTAGTTCCAATATCCCTCTTGTACAGTCCGTACTTCGGATGATCGGTAGTTTCGAAAAACGTCGATACTCCTTCCTCGATAGCCATCTCTTTCAGCTTTTGAGCGGTTTTGACCGTCTCTTTTCGGGCGTGAACAAAGACCATCACTTGATGTCCAGCTTGAACGAGCTCTGAGACTTTATCGAATACTACTCGGTCCATGTTCCGAGCTGATATCTGGGATCGCGGCTTGCCTGATACACCGATAAAGTGTTGTTCCAGGGGAACAGGTCGGAAAGAAGCGTCGAAGAAGAAAAGTCCTTGGTATCGATTTACTCTGTCCAGAACATCAATGAGCTGTGCCTTTTTCAGACGATCACACGCAAGTCAGCTCACCTCAGAAAGTCGCTGACGTCGATGTAGTTTGGCAGAGTAGCAGACAAACCGACAATTCGAATGAGAGATTGACTTGATTCGACCTGTGATCAGATATCTCAGTACATATACCTGAAAGTCGGACAGCATTGATAATTATACCGCACCTGTCTCAGAGTTCGGGCCACGATAGTTTCGATGACAGCACCTCGCTCTTCGTTCAGCAGGTGGACCTCGTCAATGATCAAGAGCCTGACTTTCTGCGATGTACAACACAATCCCAGTTCAGCTACTGTGACCAAAAAGGACGATCCCGATCATGATAGCTGATACTTCTGTAAAATGCGGAATCGCTCACAGATGCTAGCTCTCCCTCTCCAGTTGGTTTTCTCGTCACCACGTCCCACTTCTCAGGCGTCGTCACAATGATCTGCGTGTCATTGATCTCCTGACGAGTGAGCTGCATATCACCCGTCAATTCCCTCACTTTCACTCCGAGCCACGCCAGTCGTTTGCCGAATTTAGCGGTGATCTCAGCTGCGAGAGCTTTCATAGGTGCTACATAGATGACTTTGAAAGCGTCCTTGTTGAGGTCGAAACCTGAAGGGAAAGCGTTGCTTTCTGCTCGGACATATTGGGAAAGGACTCGGATGATGGACATGATCGCTACATCGGTTTTACCCTGCAATACCTCGTCAGCACAATGCAAGTGACCGAAGGTGATATCGTGGGTAATCTTTACTCACAGCACCAGTAGGAGCTGTTGAAGCGTGAATGTATACGTATCAGCTGTATTGTTCCAACAGTGTCGTTTGGGCAGCTGTACGCACCACAGACCAGCATGTTCTCGTTCGTCTCCATAGCTGTCGGCTGCACAATACTCTGCATCCTATTGAGCTCGACATATTTCTGCACCACCCAAGACAACTGGTCAGATCGCACTCCATTCTAGGTGAACTCGGCTCGTGAGCTTACGGGGAAGCAGTTCCGAGCCAACTTGGGCAATTGGGCAATCTTGACTATACGCTCAGACCGTTTCGGCGGGACGGGGTTCGTAGGTGGTACAGTCACTTCTTCGCAGATCTAGGAGGGCGACACCAATGCAATTAGTCAGCTTTCTGTCTGATTGAGATGCGGAAGTGATCACTTACGTCTGTGATCACACGTTGTGTACCTATCGGCAGTGCGACCTGGCCGCCGTAAGACGTATTCACGGCTTTTGATCCCGAGGAAGTGTACACGTTTGGCAAAACCTCTTGCTCGACAATACGCTATGAAGAGAAGGAGGAGGGTCGGATTAGCACTCTTGCAAAAATCGCCTCATTACCAGGAACGACGGAGCTGAGCGAGTTATATCTCGGCAAGAGGTTCTGAGCCAGCGTGGTGGCTCGTCACTCACCGGACCACCTTCGGAGAACATCGCTTTAGGCCTCTCCAGCTGTTCCTGTATTCTGCGTTCAATGTCCTCCGCAGAACCGATCACATCGGAGATGTTGATTGTCTTCTTGTCCTTGCCTTTGCCCTTGACCGTCACCCTAGATCCGGAGGGGACATAGCCAGACAAAGGTTGTGATTTCGGTAGCTGATAGGTGGTATCGGTGAAAGAGCCTCTCTCGTCAGCACAATGAATGAAACAGCCTACAGCGGAAGGATATGAATCTGGGGGCTGGTCAAGCCATTAAGAATGAAGTTGCAAATGATAATGAGAGGCTCACTTGACTTCCATTACCGCTTTCATCGACAATCCAACCCCTTATACCAGGTTTCAAAATCTCCTCAACGAGCGTCAACCCTTCACCCTCAAAACCCATGATCTCGATCAATTCAGACTGGATATCATCGTTTGAGCGAGCGGAGCCGAGGAGCGAGAGGAGCGAGTTGAATGCTGAGGCCACTGGGAGATGACTGCGACGAATAGAGCAAGATTTCAGTCAAATGTCGCATGTAAACAACCAAGCCTAGGTCATCCAGGTTATTGGAATTAGGTCATATGCGTACCGATTGAGCTGCGGTAAGACTGGCAAGCTGAGCTAGAATGACAGGAGGCGCAGCACTCACCTTTTTATCCGCTCGATAAGGTCAGAAGGCGCACTCCCCCTCCGCGGTTGCTCTTGTACCCCATTCTGAGCTTGAGATGGCACATCAGGCACTGAGGCCGAGGGTGTCTCGTTCAAGCGAGAAGAAGAAGAGCCAGAAGGACCTGCTAGATGATCTAAGACTGATGGCCAAGGCGTCGTTGGGAACACTGGTTCGTGTACTTCATCGCTGTCGCTCAACAAGCTAAGAAGTCAATGGACGAAAATCAGAGATCAGCTACTGTGACTGCTAGAGTATACGATTTGCAGGTACAGGTAGCTGAGCTAACTCACCTGGTATCGTCCGAAGCGAAAGATGCGATCAAGGCTTCCCAGTCACCGTCAGATGCAGATGGGGTCGGAGGCTCAAAGAAACTGTTGATATGGTGCTGGACTGACATGTTCGAATATCGGTTTAGGTTGATACTCGAGATCAGGCTGTGTCGAGTGAGCCCGAAAAACTTGGTGGATGATTAGGTTTCTGCGAGGTTGATGTCGGTTAGGCTGTCGCGCCGAGCCTTCCGAGATGAAGACAGGAATAGGTGGATGTATGGTATAGGGAGACGCGAAGCAAGCCAAGCACGAGACCTTGAACCGGGAACGCTGATTACAAGCTGCAAGTGTTAAGAGAACAGAACAGAAGATTGATCGATTGATCAGAAGTCGCGTTCACAGTGATCAAAGTCAACAGTTTCACTAATACTAATCCGTTTCGTCATTAAGATTCCATTCTTAACTTTTGGTCGGACCCGTCATGACCACCACATTAGATCGTATGCAGCAGCAGCAGATCTCGGATCCGAGCGAGTCACGTGACTATGTTGTCCGCACCATACGCATCCATCACACCACACACCTCGATGCAAAGCAGAGCGGTGGACAAGCCTGGAACACATAGTATATGCATACATGAAGAGACCACTCATACACGGGCGTACTACTATAGTCGAGCGACACTCCTAACAAACGAAGGAGTGATGATTTCAGCTCTCTTGTCTAGAACACCCTCAGTCCGCCCAGACCGCTCAATCCCTCGCCGTCGACTCCAGCGTCCACCTCGACTCTATTCTCAGCTACAGCCCCCTGCATACCCACACCGCCAAACAACGAAGAAAACAGCTCGTCAACTTGTTCTTCATGCCATCCTCCTCTCAAGGGAATAGGCACGATAAAGTTCTGTGCTTTCTCGTGGACAGTGTATCGCAGTTTACGGCCTTTACTGCCTCCTCTTTCAGCTTCTCGCTTCTTCTTCTTCTCCCTTCGGAGATGGGTCAGGTCGGCTGCTGGACCAGAGGAACCGGATCGAGATTCGATGACTTCTCGTAGTAGTGCTCGGTATGACGATTCCTCGTTCTCCATGAGCGTCTTCTCCGAGTCTCGCTGTAAAATGAATGAACAAGTCAGCCAGATATGTTACAAGCTGCAAGTAAATCATGACATGGACACCGCAAGGTATGGATGTGCAAGCCGTGGATGATGCGCCGGGACAGCTGGATGAACGAAGGGATCCCGTTTACAGACCGATTTTTCGAATCAAAGCGAACCCACCTTATTAGTCAGACCAGTCTCAATAGCCTCAACGATACCACCAGCACCAGACTTGATAGATTGCAAGAACTTGCTGCCTCCGGCTTGTTTTGAGCCGAGCTGGAGGGATGCAGCTTGGATCTTGCTTGACCATTTATTGAGGACGGGCAGCATATGAGGATGGGCGCTATTATACGAAAAAGAATATTAGTATTCTAGCTGCGTTCTCGAGAAATGGATCGGAATGCTTGGACCAGCGTCAACCGACCTTGATACCGTAGTGATCCTGGGTGATCAGATCCCAAACAAAAGAGAATAATGTGTACTCACGCATCGCTCAGAGCGAGTGATTGACGAGCACTTTCAACCCAGTACTCGGCACTCCCACTGTCCCCTTCACCGTCCCTCTTCCTCTTTCCCAACGCAGCAGCATGTCCTTCGGCCCCACTTTCTCTTGAACCAGCTCCAGCTCCAGACAAATCCAAAGATTCTCTCAAAATGAACATCCGCTCGTTGAGATCGCCAAGGCTCTTGAGAATATCCATTCGTTTCTGAGCGATCTCACCCGCCGGATCGGCGGGGAGAGTCGATGGAATGGACGTTGACGATGAGAGGGCTTTTTGGAATGTTATTCGCAGTGTTAGGAGAGATTCGAACAGTGCCTAGAACAGATTGATGATATTGCAAATTAGCGACTCGCGTCTGTGTCACACTATTGGACTTTGTGTAGTGCCATGCCGCATCCAGCTCGAAGAGTAGGGGACACAGCTCAGGCCATCATACATCCAGTAGGATCGGTGGAATCATCTTCGTGATGGGATGATCGAGTCGCGTCAACTCACCTTTTGCCGCCTGATCCCTCGTCCTTTCTCAATATCGTTCATCCGGCTATCTCTGAGCGAAGCGACTGGGTCGAGCGTTTTGCCGCTGCCGCTGCCGCTTGCAGCACTCTTTCGGGGCACCTCCTCTTCGTGCTCCTCCTCTTCATAATCCTCCTCCTCTCCTTCATTGTCATCATCTTCTTCATCCCCTTCGTCATCTTCATCTTCATCCTCGTCCTCCTCATCATCCTCATCCTCATCTTCATCTTCATCTTCATCTTCATCATCATCGACCGCACCAAAAGGTCTGTTCTCATCACCACCGTCCTCTTCCTCTTCATCCTCATCATCATCGAAAATCCTCACTCGCCCTCTTGTCACACCAGCATATTTCTCCCCCCTCAATGTTCCTCCGGCACTGGCATCGTCGTTGAGCTGCATTCGAAGTCTTGATGGTCCCACATCAAGATAATGCTCTTTTCCCTCATTAGGGTCTACGCTATCGAGGTTACCGTCTTTGTTTCTGGGCGTTAGTGAGTCTAAGGATGTGTAGGCGCTTTCTGGATCGAGAGATTGGGACTGCAATTGCGAGGGTGCCGAGAGGGCTTTGAGCTGGTCGGCGAGGGAGAGGCCGGACATGATGGATGATTGTATTTCGTGGTTTGGCCTTCTTTGAGAGTGATTACCTGTCTTTGGATCAGGATGGGTGAGCGGGGCGTAGCTGTTTCCGCAATTCAATGGCAGCCTATTCTTCTTGTGTATTGCCAGACTTATAGCTTATTGTTGATAGTTCAATGATTGTGAGATCAGCAAGGCAAGAAAGTGACAAGCAGAGCTGAAAATCTCACCGAGGCAACCAAGCCCAAGGGCAAGCTTTTGCGATTGTTCGTGAGCAACTTTTTGATCCCGTTGATAACAATCGTACCCTGCCATGTGGTCACCTCGTGTTTTGGTATCTATTACCTAATCCGGAAGATCAGCTATATGTAACTTAGCTATATAGCTGCGAGACGGACTACGCGTGCATGCTATGCGGTATGGTATGTTTGTGTATGGGACATGCATATGCACAGCTGGGTAGCATAACTTGGCATCAGCAATCATCAACGTTTCTTGCCAATTGCTTGTTTCTTTCATATGATTTCACCGTTCGACATCGATCAATAACATCGCCTTCTGGCTCCTGTTCAACTCCCATTCAAAGATTGGCTCCGCTCTCAACGACATCACTTCGTTTCCTCGTCTCGTCAAAAACCTCGCTCAAGCTGTATCTGTCTACGAGTTAGAATTACCTAAGCTCAAAGTCCAAGTCCCAGTCCCAGTTCAAGTCCACGAACAAAAGCCCAAGATTAAGCTTCGCCGCAATGTTCTTCCATCTTTCAGCGCTGTCTGTGTTCCTGATCATCGCCTTCTGTAAGTGTCAGCTCAGAAAGGGCGAAGCCTCTGGCCAAAACAGCTCCAGCTCCAACTCCGGCTCCGAAGCAACGTTTTGCCTGGATTGGACAATCTCTTAACTTGTATGAACCGACAGAAGCTGACGGTTATTCATGTGTCTCGTTCCTATTTCTCGTCAAACTCCACTCACTCCGGCGACACGAAAACATAACATCAACAATATCGACTTTTATATCTGACGCACACACACTCAATCATCCTTCCGTTTATTCGTTATCACCAAATCGCCAATGTCGTCCGGTCCCGCCAATGCCAACAGTGGTCGTATACTATCGATCCCGCATATTACCGTTAGCAGCCCGGTACCTGCCCACGTCCATCGTAGCGCGCTTCACATCCTACGAACCCCTTCGACAATTCAGCTTCTCCGACCAAGCTGCTGCTGGGATGACATCGGGCAATTTCGATTTAGAGGCGAATAATGGTGAAGGGTCTGGAGAGAGTAGGGTTGGGTTGGATGATGCGGGCGTTGAGGAAGTCAGGAGAATCATGTGAGTGCGCGAGTGAGGATCACAGGTCCGGAGCGGAGCGGGCGGGATCTGCAGTACCAGTACTGTCAACTTCAAACAAGTGATATAGCTTGGTTATCCTCGGTCTAGCATTCCAATTTCATCGTAATATGTCTAGGGTCTAGAGATCTTGAGCGTAACAGGGGCTGATCCTTTTTCACGCGACTATAGGGCAATCGAGCGATGCACATTCGACCAAGCTCGTCTGATTAGACATAATCGTATTCTCGCCAAGAACGGCATCGCCCCTGATGGTGAGTGCAGCTCAGTACGAGTCAAGTACTCGTTCAGAGTAGAATGTACTATCACGCTGTCACTATCAAAGAACATTATACTGAATGGGTTATCTGCGTACCTTCAGGCACCCCGCTCGATAGAAAGGCTATCACCCATCTCTAGACTCGGATCCAAAATTCAAAATTCAAAATTCAAACCCGAACTCGATCGAACTGTGTACGACAGGTATACCTTGACGGAATCGCTTCTAACCTTTTCACAGTGACCATTTGCTTCCAGCGCCAGTCTCTAGTATAGAGCTCGAGAGCCGCTCGGTATTCCTGGATGCGTTAAAGAACGCGAATACGAGGACAAGTGCAGTATTAGTCTGGGCATCATCACTTTGTTCTCACCCTCCCTATCTATACATTCCATAGTAATGGCGCTTCACTTCTTTTCGTTCTGCTGGCTGTACCATACCGTTTCCGTATTCTATTTCATCTCATTCTCTCCATATATATACCATGTTGTTCTGTATGATAAGATGTGATCGACACCAACATCGATATCAATTCCATATGCAATTGTGCTGCATTCTCTACTTTACCGGGTTGATCCTCCGTTTCCGTTCATCGTGCACATATACGTGACTCTTGGCCGTGTTGCTACAGAATGACGGGTTCATGATATACAAACATCGGTGGAAGATACGCGGATCTGTCTAATTCGACCATGTGGTCTGTTTGTCTAGTCCAATCTTACATGGCTGACTAAGAAATTCCACTGGGCTGTGTTTTCGCTTGTTAAACCGACGCTGAATTCTGGATTTCATTCTATGCGCCATACAGATATTCAAAGAAAGTAGGTTTACTTTCCCACCCCTTCTTGCCGAATCCGCCTAGTGCACCTGTTCCCAATCCCCTCGAATAGCCAAAGCCAAAGCCGGAGCCGGAGCTTGGAGCAACTGCTGGCAAAGCAGGCATCTCGCCAAAATCCGAACCGCCAAAATCGCTCCATCCAGACGATGGAGGCGGTACCCCCGCTGCACCTGCTGCACCTGAGACGCTGCCTCGAGGAGGGAGGACGTAAGAATCTCCTAGACCCGAAGTGTAGTCTGTATCTGATGCGAAATTTGATCCTTCGGAAGAAGCGTAGGCTGATGAAGTATTCGAGATCGTCCTTTCAAGGGCGATACCCGCGGTATCCGTCACTTGATGAGGATCTGAGATTCTCAATTCGCCAAACCCGGCTACGACTTCAACTCCAACCCCGAGAGAGAGGGGAGGCTCCGACGCCGTAATTGTCGTATCGGCCACTTCGTACCCGTCAACAGATCCACCATCGTCATCTCCATCACCTCTTTCTGTGGCTGTATCACTCCCACTCCCGGCCGTTCCATCGCTCCCCGCCCCGGACTCGGACCCGGACTCGGACGAAGTGAAAGCTCCTCCGACAGATTCAGGGCCAGATTGACCTGACAACTCTGACGTCTCAGGCGTGAGCAACGTATATCCGTCGTTGTTTCTCCTGTTGCCCAAAGTGGGCTTGGCGATAGATGGTACTATTATATGTGTTAAGCGGACAACTTCGTTGGAGGTGGTCGTGTATGCTTCGCTCCATGATAAGAGCTCGTAGTATCGACTGATCAAGTGAACGACTAATCGCTCGAATGATTCGGGGATGAACCAGCTTAGATGGGCTGGACTTCTCGAGTACTCCAATACGCAAGGTCCTTGGCGAGTTGACTTCGCCGCTGTCGCGCTTGCACCATTGTTATTATCATCGCTACCGTTTGTAGTAGTAGTAGGTAAAGGCGGGAGAAGGGCTGTTATCTGATGTTGAAGGGGCATTCGTCGTCCATTCACAGTCGGGTGAGGTGGGTTCGTCGAACCGCTTTGCGCTGACGTGTTCCTTGTCGTTGCCGTTGCCGTTGGAGACGAGGAGCTTGGGCCTGATGTTGAAGAGTCCACGGGGACCGGGACCGGGACCGGGTATTCGCACAATGTGTTATCTATCACTCTCCACGGTCCACTCTCACTCGCATCCAAATCAGCACCTTCTCCATCGACCTGGCGATTGCCATTACCATGGCCAAATCCGTTCAACCCATAATCACCGTCCAGCCAACCCCTTATCTCCTTCTCAACAGTCCCAACAAACTGCTCCACCCTTCTACCTCCCCCACCGCCGGCGCCAGCACCGGCCCCGCGTTTTCTGAGCAAAGCCCTCGTGCCCTTGAGCGACAATGTGAAAGCGCCATTGATAGAATCTGATGAGCGCGGATCACGTTCCGGCGGGACCGTAGACGGTATAGCCGCTGATCGAGAGACTGTCCCAGGAGGGAATGAAGCCGAGGGACGAGAAGATGATCTGGCTTGAAGGGGGATTGGCGGGGCATAGTCTGATCTGGAGGGTTGAACTATGTGTGGGTTCGAGGCGAATGATGCTGCGCACGTAAAACGAGAGGGGACGAAAAGAGTCAGCTCCATGAGAATTGACATTTCATTGATCGGTATCCAGCTCCATGGTAATCAGATCTTTGGGGCTAATAAGCAAAATGCAGAAGGACGACGTTCGTGATGGCGACGATGGAGACGATATGACCGATCATGTACAGAAGTCCGTTCCTTGAGGCTATGACTTACCATTATCTAGCCTCCTGATCACCCTCTTACCCATCCCATTCCTCCCTCCCTCCTTGTTTGACGTAGTAGACCTCGCTTCTCGTCGAGCGGTGGCTCGTTCTCGCTGCTGAGCATTGTGTGCCTCGACTTGACGAAGGGCGGAATTCGTTGGGTTCTGAAGGATCGCGGGGAGTCGGAGGCTATTGCGCACGCGTGTGCACGCATGTCAGTCATTTCAGCTACCATACCAGGTGACCCATGCTGAGATCGTAGATCTTATATTACAGATCTCCTTAGTAGATGGTGTTTGTAGATTGGGCAAGCGGACCAGAGCAGTGCGATATATAGCGAGAGGTGTTCATGGGTGGCAAAAACGCGTCGAATGAAGCCTTGCTAGCATTGATAACAGAGCTACTACTCACGGAGCAGGAGCGGACAAATCTTCAACGGATGTCATATTGTGACACTGGTTTGTTCTGGGTATGACTTCGCGGTATGGACTGTGTGCTGTCTTAGAGGACTATCATATCACTCGTTAGAAGAAGGAATACTATACTGTGCACTCGATCTTGGGCTACATCTCATCTCATCCTATCCTTGGTGACTCGCTATGCACACTCGCCCACTACACCGGAACCGATCGTCCTCCACCACGCTAAACGGCGAGTTCTTTTGTGCGCCTAATTGGCAGTACCAGCACCGTCAAGACGAACAGGCGCGCCTATCATTTGTATCGCTTCCCCCTTTCGGACGAGCTTAAGCGGTCAATGTCTAATGTCAACGTCAACGTCGGCACGACATGAGCCATGGCATGGCCAAGAGATAGATTGGTAGATAGATCAGCGATGAACCCGATTTCTTACTTGGTGCATGTCAGATAGAGGAGACAAGTATCAGTATTTCAACCATAACACCACATCAAATCACTCACCACATACAACCTCGTAAGTTGAATTAGGACCAACTTCAGAAGTAGTCGAGCAATATGGCAGCTGGTCTGAAAAGTGAGTCGGCTTCCACACTTGTCTTGGTCGTACTACATGTATCTCGTGTATGGATGGATGAACACTTGTCTTCGTCATTCCCGATCCCCCTTCCTTTGTGTCATGCTAGCTTAGCTTTGAAATCGCCGCTAATGAGCCTGTCTATCTCCTTCTACGAACGGTCCTCATCCTTTCGCTTGCCTGCCACTTCCTTTACTGTTCATCGGAATGAACCCATCACTACCTCAATCGTGTCTTTGGTAAACCCCTCGACTCATCCTTCAAATCAACATCAACCCTAACTTTGATAAAAATCAAAACGATTCATCTCGAAAAACTCTCTCATACACAACGCATTAATTCGTCAACCCGTCAATATCTGCAAATACATTTAAACTATCACTATGGCCCCCAAAATCGCACCTACAACAGCCGTCATCCTCCTCTCTTTCGTACTGGCAGCGGGCTTCCTGCTGGTTATTCTGAGTTGTGCGCTCTGGGGGAACTGGCTACCCATCCTTGTCGGTGCGTATATCTGCGGTCCGAGTTTACCATCATCTTATTCTCGATGTGTGTCATCTGTTCCGGGCTCAGGGGTCTGCAATCCAAACCGACTTTTTCCCAAAGCTGACTGATCAACCCATACATGCCCCACTTCAAACCACCTATGGTATCGATGCTCAATCTGTCTACCGAATTACCGCCATCAACCTACTTACATGACCATCAACACGATGCCCATCTATTCGATTTGATGAATGCGATTCCGGATGAACAGCCCTCACATTCATCCTCGCGCCCGTACCAAATTCCATCTGCTCAAGATGCGCCCGCGCGGACGATCTTTCGCCAGAATATAATTCGGCCTACATTGATTTCGGGCGATTCTTGACTGGTATGCTCGTGGTGAGTGAACGATGGTCCTTCTGCATACAGATACACTGGGAGGAGCCATAGTGATATGTGAAACGGTTGGGAGCATCGTCACGACGTATTCTGCAACGATGAAGACGTGCTGCGAACCTCATAATCACCACTCCGCGTTCTGTTTAAAGTCTAATGTCAACTACATGACAATGGATTTGGTCATTCAAGCTGACACGATGTATATTCGCTATACTTGCAGACAACCGGCCTCTCCCTTCCTGTCCTCCTGGCTCACTCGGCACTCATCACTCCCGCAGCATGCTGGATGTCCATCGCCGGCGGTGGGTTGGTATATGGAACGATCCTTGTCTATTCTGGCTGGTTCGGGGGCGGCAACGACGATGAGTTTTAGAAGGAGCCCCCATTTAGTGATGTGGGTCGCAGGCGTGGCTCGCTTCGTGGTTGGGGAAGCTTAGGAGCTTAGGGGCAGTCCAGCAGGATCAAGTCTCGGAAGCAGGTGATGGCTTAAGGACGATGAGATGTATGTGAGATCATAGAGACTGGACGAAGGTGATTGTATGCACCAGTATCAAACATCGGATCATAGCAGACATATCTTTCAACAGCAAAGCAAGCTTCATTCTCATGGTACAAAGTCTTTGCCACGCAGCAAGCGTGCTCTGGTGATGCTTTTCCTCTCAAGCACCGCTCAACTTCTGCCTCGGCTTGTCTGCTACGCACCGAGCTATCACTGCAACTGCATCGCTAATCTCGTTGCTATCGGCAGCAGCGATGCCATTATGCATCGAAATCTATAAGCAAAGGTGCTCGTTTCAGTCTCCCCATCCCAAACCCCGCAGCACATGCCCCGGTGATTCAGCGCCACCCCCGCAGTTTAGCCTAGCCTACTTTTAGTAGCGCGTCGCGACCATACAGCATTGACACTTTACTCGAGTACTGTTTTGACTTTTCAACTTGGTTTCATAGATTGTTTGCCCTTTTCATCCACTTATCTCATCTATCCTCGTCATCTATCGTATAATTACTACATAATCTTTGAGCTAGCAAGCAAGAGAGCCGTCAAACCGACCATTCGCTGCGTCCCAACAAGGAATCAACGGCGACCCATATCAGCAGTCAAAACCTAAAAATCAAGTCAAGTTCGCTCTCTATTTCTTTCTTTCAATTTCTGTCAACAACCCTCGAATACGAAAATATACGAGATTGATATTTTGACCCAACCGACTTGCTGCGCCTCCTCCTCCTCCTCTTACTCTTGAAATCTCACCTTACACCGCTTCGCTTGATTGCATCCATCTCAACTGCTCTTTCATCCACTCTGCAGCGCTATCTCGATTGTGCCTGCATACCATACATCCAAACATTCAACCCAGCCTTACCGTGCCCCGCATCGCATCGCACCGTACACGCACAGCATACTGTCTTCCGCAACTCTCGCACCGACAAGTCTATCCGACACAACACTTCCATCGCCTATCTCGCATTCCCTCGAGCGAATAGCTCTCGCATTACATACACCACCCACAACCGAGAACAGAACATGCTCAACGTCTCCCATGGTCTACGTTCATAGCTCAAAAGCCATCCTTTCTGAGTTCTTAATCTGATCCTCGTCAATCACGGCACTTTTACCTCTTACCTTGCATAGATTCACTCAAGCTGTACACTATACACTGTCGCCATGCTCACCTCCCAATACATCATCACGGTCCTCTCCCTCCTCCCATTCTCGCTATCCACCCTCCTACAACCTGACGACCGCTCATTATTGGAACCCGCTCATGCCCGACCTCGTGAGGATCTGAACGTCCCCGTGTCGGCTTCGGCCTTGTCGTCAAGTAGGAGGAACACCTTTGAGACCCGCTCCCGTACCCGTGCGCAGGCTCGTGCTGCCCGAGTACCCGCCAAGCGCGGTCGAAGCCAACTTAGGAGGAATGTTGTAGTAGATGTTGGCGGTCAGGAACTGGACATACTGGAGAGGAATGGGAATGAAGAAGAGCCGCGCGTGGTCAGGAGGGAGCAGTTGAATGGCACTGAAGTACATCTTGGTTCAGCAATCGAGTGAGTAGTGCTGCAGAAATGCCATACCTGAGGCTACTTTCACAGCTGGTTCTCGTTGTCGAAGTGACTGTGCGCGTGTTTTGACGTATTTTCCCGCTCTCCGCCGCAGCACATTCGTCGTACCCATTTCAATCGGTTCACCGCCCGTCACATACCCCCTTCAACTAGACCTAGCATCTTCAGACCTCCTCCTAGCTTCGACATTATGCGGAGATACATCATGCCCCGAATCGAAGGGGGTAGCCGTTAACCCCTATTACGATACCTCGAAACGCTCAGGAGGGTTTGGAGAGATTAATGGGAATCAAAGTCGCTGGAATACGAGTTATGCGGATGGGACCATCGCTAGTGGTTTTTTGGTCAGTGATACCGTCACTGTCGGGGATATCGTTTTGCAAGATCAGGTGATAGGTGAGTTAGTCTGCAGATCAGCTCATGACATGAGATTTCATACTTGACTCTATAGGCATCACACGCGGCTGACTGTATGATGTGATGCCTTAGGTTTAATAAACTCGACCAATCTCACTTTGTCCGAGCAGAAAATATCCGGTATACTCGGTCTCGGCTTCCCTAGACTATCAGCACTCTCCCACGCGCTCTTCGACGATCTTCTCGAGGGATCATCGTCTGAAACGACTACATCGACACCCACGTCCACATCCGCTGATAACACTGTTTCTTCCACTTCGGCCTCTGCCTCCGCTTCCTCCTCATCAACTAGCGACTCAGCCACCAAATACTACCCTCCCCTACTCGAGCATCTCGTACGAGATCCGCATCTCCCCTATCCCGTCTTTGGACTCGCTCTCGCCCCGCCACCTAACGCATCGACATCCTCGACGACCTCCTCGTCCAGCTCAGCGGCTCCGACCAGTACTTCGCGATATCAGACTAAGATCGGTTCATTGACATTGGGAGGCGTATCGAGCTTGTACGTCTCGAACGATACCGCTACTGGCCGGACTATTAGTGATATCGAATGGCATGATGTAGTGCCTTTCGGTCGAGCCGCGACTCCCGCCAATGATTCGGCGCAAAGCGTAGATGGGTCAAATGCGTTGTCGGTTTCAGCAAGTGCGTCCGCCAGCGCTTCTGCATCTGCGTCTCAGGGCTCAACGCAGAGGCGAAGAAGTGATCAATCTCAAATAAATGCCTCACCCTCGGACGTCAATGAGCTAAGCAGTGAAGAATACCTCTTCTGGGCACTCGAGCTCCATCATCTCTCGCTCAACGGTACGGAGGTCTCCATAAATTCTTCGTATGCCGATTTAGGTCTTCCGTCCATTGCGCTGCTCGATGCGGGTTTCAATGGGATTTCTGGTCCTCAGCAGGATGTGATTAAGCTTTTCGCGGGAATCAGAGATGCGAGACAGGTCAGTGAGGGGAGGTGGGCTGTTCCTTGTAATACTAAGATGACGATAGGCTTTTCATTCGGGTGAGTGAATGTTTGCCACTTCCTTACGCGTGGAAGCCGGACCTGCCTTCGCGATGCCTTGACCTGGAGATGGCTGTTTCCATCAGTGGGCAACTCAGATACTGATCTACCGAAATATTGGCAAATACAGTGGCCGATTCATTCAGCTTCAGCCATCAGACTGGATCTATGCCCAAGTAGCATCTTCGTCATTCTGCCTTGCCTGGCCCATAGCTGCTCCATCCACCGGAGATGGCATTGACTGGCAGCTTGGTACACCGTTCTTAAGGAAGGTGTACAGCGTGTTCAGGTGAGTGGAGTGGACCGCAATCTAAATGGACGATTCTTAAAGCGTTCGTGGGCTGATTTGTTGTCTATTCGCCTCCGGTGGATTTATAGTTACGGTATCAATGGCGGACAGCCTCCTCTCGTTGGATTCTTACCCCTTGAAGACACTCCGTCGTCTTCCAGCTCCAGCTCTTCATCAAGTACAGCAGAACCCTCTTCCGATGCAAGCGCTACTTCAGTTCCAGGAACGAGTACACCCGCACTTGACCGAAATTCACCTACACCAACAACTATCGAGGCTCTCTCACTCACAACGACCATCGCTACTGCCCTTCCCAACGCAGTCTTACCCGACCCTTCGTACCCTACTCCGACATACGTATATTCGTTACCCCCTTCCTCGGGTGACGGTGATGATTCATCTCATGAGCTAGCACACCCGACACAATGGCTCGGTCTGGCCAATTCTTCCGCCTATACGGTGGGGGACGTACCTATCGTCACGATGGACGAGGTGGCCAGTAGTAGGATCGCGTCGCTTGGCGGCTCGGGCAGTGGAAGTGGGGGTAGTAATGCCCCTGGTGGAAGCGGGGGAGGTTCGAGCGCTGGTCATAGAACGGCCGGGATGAGTCTAGGCCTCATACTGAGCTTGGCGGGGACTGTATGGGCCGCACTCAGCCTATTATAAGTCTTAAACCCTCCATCAGTCCAGTGGGATCATGTTTGCCCACAGCCCACATTCAACTTGATTATATATAGTCTGAACATATTCCGCATAAGTACTGCATACTGCTTTATGCGAGCAACTCACGGACAATAGAATGACTCACTCCCCGCCCCCTTCGAGGGACCGCGTTCAAGGGACCTTGTTCTGAAGGCAAGGATAGTAGTATTAACATAATTCTCAATTTGTATCTTGTAGTTGGCATACCTGCCATACGGACAATGTTATCATGTATCATATCACTTAGAGAATGACGGAGCGCACGTATCATAGATAGCCTTGCAATGTATACATAGAGGACGAGCGGGCTTCTTGCGCGCTTGTCTCATGAGTCGGATATTTGTCCTTGTCTTGTGTTTTTGATATTCTTTGAGATGTTGGAATCATTTGATGGGATGCATGGTGGTTGGAGTTATGCACATGCTCCTGTCTCGGAGCATCTGATCGTCGTTGAGTTAATACGATTCTATCCTGTACTCCTCATAAGCAGCAAACGCTCTGCCATCCCCTGACCTGCTCCGCCCTGATCCGTCCTGTCATGCATTGCGAGAATGCCACTGGCACTAGCACTGGCACTAGCACTGGCACGTATCTCTGAGCGGCCTCGCCCTCACAGCATGACACATTACTTCTTTCCGCCTTCCTTCTCTTTATTTTCCAGGGAGACCCTCTCTGCTGATCGCTTCGTACTGTATACCTGTATACAATTATCATTGACCAGCCCTTAACCCAATCTGGCCTGACCGAATCCTTCGTAACACGTTACGCGTAACGTCCGAGCGGAGCCTATGACGACCCGTTGCCGTTGCCGTTGCCATTTGGTTGTTCTCCCAAAGCTGAAGTGATATCTTCCAGGACCATGATCATGGCTCCCTTTGGTTCTGCTTTTGAGTAATAGTTCTCCTCGCTATGAATGCCATAACGGAAAGTTCCGTATTGCACCCAAGCAGATGAATGACGAGAGAGGGTTTACAGTTATAGATATACAGTCAGCTAAAACAGATCTCGTTACAACATCAAGATAGCAGATAAGTGCAGAGAGAGACAAAAAGGGTGAAAGAAAGAAAGACGAAAATATCTGCACCTTGCGCCAGTGCCAATGGTGAAGGCGAAGGGCAAAGGCCAAGTTCGACTTCACTCACATTCCGACCTGCTTGAATCCCAATCTCTCATAAAATCTTTTAGCATCTTCATTTCCCACCTGAACATGCGCCAAAGCCCTGTTGACTTTCACTCTAGGCGGTACAGCCACGAGGGATGAGCGGGTGTTGGTCTGTTTATCTGATGGTACGGGCGGAGGCGGGGTGGTGGGATGCAAGGATGCACGAAGGGTCGAGAGGAGGAGGGAAGTGCCGAGGTTTAATGAGCGATAAGGGGCGAGAATACTACGACATGACGTATAAGTATGATAACAGATGATTTGTTAGCGTTACAGTAGCTACTCGGGTATTGTATGAACAAACATGGCCACTCACGCAAGAGTGAGAATGACGAGCGTAGCGGGCTCTTTGGAGCTCTTGGCGAGATTATCGAATCGGCAGCAAATTGCACCGACGGGAATATCGGCGTAGTAGACTAGATACACCTCAGATTTAGTATTCGATGGCGGTCCATGTTTTCAGAGAGCAGAGCAGGACAGCATCGAGAGAAGAAGGGTTCACAAGATATGCAGCTGTCCTTGACCTTTCGACAGATAGCAAGAACACAGACGGCGCTTTGACAGTGGACGGATCCCATCCGGTTGACGAATAAACATTTCTCAAGACTCACTGAGCTTGTTCACATCATCCAACAATGGATCTCTAACCTCCTTGTAAAACTTGTCGGAGTATACGATAGGAATCACTACGCTGTTTATACGTCGAAGCGTTCCTGCCTGTCCACCAGTTCGACCGCGTCGTCATAGTGACATATAACCATAGGTTGTCAGCATAATTTCGACCAGACTCTGTGGACGTCCTTATTCAGACGAGCTTCTCCGCGCGCGGTAAGTTATCCTCCACGCCAAACCTATCTATAACCGTGATCCCCCGGCAGCCGTATTACCAACCTCTGAGGCTGTTGAAGCTGTAGACTGTATCTACTCACATTGTTCACTGTCAGACTAGTGAGAGTGACCTTGACTTTGGGCTTGACCTCCTTCTTACCTGAAGAAGCTGAAGACAGGTCGAGCGATGTGAATTCGCCCTTCAATGACGAGAGGTCGATAGGCGCCGAAACTGTTCCGGCAGTACTGTATGTCGTCGTCATTCTGTCTCTGGACTGTTCTTTCTGCTCTTCGAGATGCTTGCGCTTGCGTAGAGGATGAAGTAGGATCCGCGCTTGATGGAGGTAGGTTTTTTGTATTATATAGCTTAAGAGAAGGAGCGGAAGTGAAAGGATATGTAGATAGATAGCTGCGTTAGCTCAGCTTCTTTCGAGCGGTTTTCCGAAACAGCAACGAGGAAAAAGAACCCGTGCGTACGGTGCGGATTGCTGAATTGCTACATATATATGTATAAAATGGTGACATCACTACTTTCACCAATCATAATCAAAGAGATTTCTTCGAAGACGGCAATGCAAGTAAGTTACTTGACTTGGTTCAGTGAACATGTCGAGCTAGAGGCCTAATCAACAGACTTATGCATGCTTCGTCTGTTCTTGTCTATCTCCTCCGATCTCATCATATCTTGAGCAGCACTGCAGAGCTTGGGCGTCACCATGAGTGCTATAAGGATGGACGGTAAGCTTGCAGACGCTGGACGCTCTTTTTGGTCACTCACAGCTGACGACATTCCTTTCTGGTCACAGGTCTCCTCTCACCCCTCCTTCTGTCATTATTGGCATTCACAATAGGCTATCAAGCCCATTCTCTCTTGTCAACGCGATCTTCAGATCCTTCACTTCTCACTCCGGTAGACTCGGCGAAAGTCAAGAAATCCACACCAGCACTTTCGTCATCCCCCCGCTCCGTAGCTTCAGGCTCAGGCTCCGGTTCAGGTTCAGGTTCAGGTTCGGGTACGGACACTGAATCGGATGCTGAAGATTCGGCAGCTGCTCTATCGTCCGATTTAACTTCGACACAATTCAAGAGCTCCGAGGAGATGAAGTTGGTCTTGGTTGTGAATGATGAATTGAAGATGACAAAGGGGAAAATTGCCGCTCAGGCTGGGCATGCGACTTTGGCTTGTGCGATGACGCTCAAAGAGGCTAATCCGAGGGTGAGTGAGGCAATGGCGCTGGCAAGTTAGCCTGTCGATAACAGATGGGAGATTTGGACATAAAGCTTTTTGAGGATCAGGCTGATCTTCGGCTGGTCTTTCCAGTTATTCCGAGCATGGCAAAACCAGGGGTGAGTGATTGACCTTAGTCTGTCAACTGGGCGAGCCAATCAGTCCCTTCTCGCGTTTCTGTAAAACTCAGCTTATGCTATGCTATGCTCTGCTCCGTTCCTCTCTGCCCTGCTTACAAAATGGTCTTCTTTGCTAAACAGGCAACCCAAAATCGCCCTTCGATGCGCCAATACCGAAGAGCTCGAAATCCTCGCTGCGCAAGCAAGAAGCTTGAACCTCTGTGCCAGGACGATCCGAGACGCGTGAGTCTGAGCGTCTGACATCTGACCAACACATACTCAGCCGCGGGGTCTTGTATGAAGAGTCTCATCGGTCCTGCACACATCATGCATCAAGGCGCACGCTGACTGACTTCTTTCCTTGTGTATCCACTTTACTTTGGGGTTCATAGCGGTCGAACGCAGGTAGCGCCAGGGTCGAAGACGATCGTAGGAATAGGCCCGTAAGTCTTCCTTTCATCCCCATGCCTCTAATCTGCACGTCTTTCATCTCAGATATGTCTGGCTGATCTGACGCAATGTTGGTACCACGGCTTATAGCGGTCCTGCGAGGTTGATCAACTCGGTTACGGGCAAACTCAAGCTTCTTTAGAGATCAATGTGCGATACGATACTCGAGATGCCACTGTATGAGAATACAACTTACGAGTTCGGTTCTCCGTATCTTTACACTCGGTTCCAATAGGCTTTTCCGCGCTGTTGTGGACAAGTACACAGAATACATGATAATTTGCCTGTACAACAATTCACTGATATTAACAAGATCATCGACTGATACGACGATATACAGGGCACAGATTGTAACATCGGTAGAGACAAACGCTTGCTGATAGTGTCCGCTAAGGCTACACGCACAAAGAGAAGAACACCTAACACTCGATGACCAGTATCGACTCCTGACTGCTAATCAGTCTGCACAATATCGAACACGTGAAACATGAACGCTAATGCTCTCGCCTGTATCTCAGCCGTCCCTCTTCCTCCTCGGGGTCTTTGCCCTTCCCCTTGCCTTTCCCTTGATTCTTGCTCGTCAAGGAGCTCTCGCCTGCGCTTTGGCTTCGAGGCGCAGCTGGCCTGTATCCCGACCCATTCCCTCCTCCATTATCCACATCCTCAATGCTCCTCTTCTTACCTCGCTGAAGCCCATAACCAGATCCTTGGCCATCCGAACCACTTCCGCTGTTACCAGACTCACCACCTTCTCCTGCAGTGACATAGCCCTCCGAACCGGATTCCAACGCCACATCAACTTCACTTGCAGGAGTCACGTATCCTCCTGTCGATCCGCTGGGCGTAGGCAATGCTGGCATCAGCGCGAAGCTGGGTCCGCTCACTATCTCCGGTGTAGCCGGTGTCATGGTCAACCGCGGTCCGATCCATGGCTGACCTCTCAGCTCTTTCGGCTCTTCCAAGTACAACATCATCTTATCTTCCTCGGACATGTTGGCTAAATTCACCGGCGGCGATCTGCGCTTTTCGATTCGCAATGGGGCCAATCGTCTGGTTGGCGACCGGCCTTGTAGAGGGATACCTCCTGGGGGCTCGAGCCTGGATGGTCTAGGAGGACGTGGTGGTTGCGATGTTGCATGAGCGGATATCGGCGATGATGCGCGTGGAGAGCCGCTCGCGGGGGACGATGGAAGCCTGATGACCGTTGACCCGTATGAACCCCTCTGCCGATTTGCTGTGGGGCGACGAGGTGTCGGCGCTATGATCTCCATTTGCGGTGGACCGGTGGACGACCCCACGCTCGATACTTGAGGTGAGTCGATGGTCGAAAGGCCGCCTGCAGGCCATCCGGCACTTCCCGGTCTAAGACCGAGTATTGATGCAAATTCCCAGAGCGGATTGTCGGGGGAACCCTCGGTCTGTGAAGGCGTACGAGAGAGCCGTTCACCTGCGCCGGTGAAACTCAGCTGCGATGTCGGGTCCGGCGCATGTCGAGCAGCATCTCCAAATATCTGTCTGGCTAGAGTCTGATTTACATCCTGTTCAAATCGATGCGCTACATCAGGGTCAAAATCGATCGGCTCTTGGTAGGTGATAAGCGCAGATAGCTCATTGAAGTCAAGCTCGATTTCGACCGGCTCTTGTTCCATCTCGATGTCGACGGACCTCGCCCGCTGCAGTCCACCCGTCCCAGCCTCGATCGTTCTAGGTAGCTCCTGTTGGCTCAGCTGAGCGGCTGACGAACCCTCTGCAGCTCTGTGAGCACGTTCAGCCAACCGAGTGCTGGAACGAGTTGACCTCCGGTGACTAGGCATATCGGAGGCGCTTGCATGGGAGGAAGTGCTCGGAGGCTGGAGCGGTGGTGGCAATAGCGCCGGCCCAGAGGATGGCACAGCGGTGAGGAAGGCGTCCGGCTGAGAATGGGCTTCCTGCATGATTTCGTCGATAGTCGAAGGCGGAACTCCGAGCTCCGGCTCGAGCGCAGTCACGAAGGCGGAAACGTCGTCCATCATATAGTGAAGGTCGGAAGGGTTTAGAGAGTATTCCCCCCGACGACTAATTCTTATGGGAGGGCCGAGGATCTGGCTGTAGATAATCCCTTCCGCGGAGCTCGGTGGTAGCGTCAGACCGTGCGGGGCAACGTTTGTTGGAGGTAGCCAGTCGGGAGAGCTTCCTGGATCGACGAGCGCCTGGAGCTTAGCTTGTTGACCTGATACCGTGGCAGGCTGGAATGGAGGAGGAGTATGCGGCTCTGGTAGAGGTTGCTGCTGAGGCGGAAACTGGTGTTGAGATTTCTCTTGGGGGATGCTACCTTCGGCCTGTTCAGGAGTAGGTGGAACAACGCGAATGGAAGCGACAGCACGTCCCTGATGAGAGGGAGCAAAGGGGTCAACGGGATTGAGAGTCGTCTCTGGCGACACCGGCTCCACCTCGGAAGACGTTTCGGTACCGGAATCTGACTCCGAACTTCTTGTTCTTGTCGTCCCAGGTCCAGCGAGGGCAGAAGGAAACGGTTCTTGAAGTCGTTGTCTTGATCTAGACCCTCCCTCACCCTTTCCGGATCCAGCTTCCGCCGACGCCACTGCCTTTCCCCCTTGAAGGTCGGCTGGAACTTGTGAGGCGTATATCAGGGTATTGGACGATAGTATTGAGGGATCTTCATACAGCTCAACGGGGCAGTCGTAGACCGGAACTTCGAATCCACACACATCAGTTTCGAAGGCCGGGTCCCACAAAGACGCTGCTGACGGCTGACGTTCTTTCGGGATCGTATCCTCCCACGTCTCTGGAGACTTCAGATGCTTTCTCTGTTTGACGTTTACGGGGTCATGAGTAGGGAGATAATGATTGAAAAGAAGGGGAGGTTCCGGTAGCGTGAATGATGTGCAGCACTCAATGGGCGGATCGAGGCTGATCATCTCCTTCTTACTGGTGAAAGTGACTGAAGGCTCGGCGGACCCGCCAAAAATGATTTCCGTCTCATCGATCGGGAGTTGAAGGAGTGTATTAACAATGAGGGAATGTTCCACCGCCCTCCCGCCCAATATCTCGTCAGCCACCGATATCATTCGATCTTCATAGTCTTCGATCCTCATCAGGTCGGACAAGAGCGGGAAATGGTGTGTCCGACAGGGCCGAAGCACACCGTTTTGTAGCGCTTCGTATCGCTGCTGGTCGAGGTATTCTTGCGAGTACATATCGGTTGAGTATCGAGGCTTGAAGATCCCTCGTTCAGGCTCGTGCATCCTATTGGGACTATCGGGTGGCGTGAGCAGGAAAGTTGATTTGGTAGGTGATGGGGACCCTTTCGCTTTGTTCAGATGAGGAGCAACAATGGAAGGGGGAGTATCGGGACTTGGAATGCGCTGGATTGACCCTCGTCGGTCCGAATCGTTGTATTGACCTCGGCTTCTTGGATCGGCATATGGGTCGGGTCCGACGTCGAACAGTGATCTGAAGCTGTTATGAAAAGAGTAAGCATATGATGTACTAATGTGTAAAGTATGTGCAGTCGAGGAATAGGATGACTCACCTTTGAGGTCCACAGATGAAACAGGCCATCAACATGTCCAGCAGTCCCCGAGGCGTATCTTCTCCAGGTTCCGTTGTGACTATGGAAGAATCCTCTGACAATCTTTCAAACTCTGGCGAGCTCCGCCCCTGTGACGCCGATGAATCTGTGGGCGTTACTGGCGGATCGACGGCGGGCTCACTGTGATGCTGACGTCAGCTACACTCATCTCTCGCTGTCGATAGGCTATCTGACGGTGTCAATGTCGAGTTGACTCACGCTTTCCATTTTCCTTTCGCCGCTCTAGGAGATCTGAGACCCTCGTCGGCCCCGTCCTCGGTTGAATTGGGCTGTGAGGTGGAGACGACGCTCTCTGCTGGATCCTCCCTGATCACAGACATTATGGTGATAGTCTCGCCAACTATGTCGATGACTGTAGCGATCCTGGGTGGACCCCGCCTGAACCCTGGTCTTGGCTGCAAGGTCGTTCGGGGTAGCCTTCTCCGTCTCTGTCTTTGTCTGATCGTGGGTGCTGGGAGGTCTTGGACCTGTGCTATAGATTGTCGCGTGTCTATCATAGATGTGGGGTGTTGTACAAGGCTTACGAGAGCACCGTCACTGACTTCGCTGGCAGCGAGATGATGGTGGGGAGGTTGTGACAGTAGTAGTCCCTTCACTTGAGGTGTATCCTGTAAGATACCAGGTCTTTGAGATGGAAGAGTAAGTACAAGAAAGAGAATAAGAATACACACGAGCTACCGAGCGCTCCAAGGACGAATATCATCCGCCAAACACGGTCTCCCTCCAAAGGATGAAGAAGATCAAGTTGACGGCGTAGTAATACAAGGTGGTGACGGTGAGGATCACGATGAATTGAAAGAAAGTGACCAGGGGATACATATATAACGAGGAGGTAAGACGATGGTTGGTGCGGGGTTTATATTTACAGATAGAATGAGAGAATGAAGGTTTGTGAGGAGAATTAAAAGGAAGGTGACGAGTAGGAAGATGAGGGAAAGGCGAGGAGAAGTGAAGTGAAGTGAAGGAGATAAGAGAGGATTATCGTGAGTTGTGGTGAGGATGTTGAGAGATGAGATGCAGATTGCTTGGAGAGTGGAGAGTGTGGATCTAATGGGCTGTATGTATCGTATAATGTGCGTACTGTGTGAGCGGGTGTCGTCGGTGTCAGTGGCAAAGCAAAAAATAAAAATAGAAAGTAAAATCAGTCGCATCACTCAGCGCTATGGCGCTTGCCTTCCGCGCGCTTGCGCAGCTCAAAGCTCCATCATCATATCGTCGCGTTAGCACCGTTCAGTCATGTGTAGCTGTCAGTCAGCAGCCGTGGCTAGCACAAGCTCGTCGTTAACAAGCATACTACTCAGGCTGCCCTTCGATGCAGACTTTAAGTCTCGATAGCGAGGAAAAGCAAAAAAGATTGCACTGATAAACCTGGTTGAAGTATAGAGTATTCGCACGGGTATGCCACAGTGCCACTAGGGTATGACGGTTAATCCCGAAACAGCGTGTGCGTCGCCACATCAAACGATCTCACTCACCACCTCACCTTCCATCCATCTGCTTCACCCTCTTACTTCTTGACAGTGCTTTCTCTCTCTATCTCTCTCTTCTTCTTTTCTCCTCTTCTTCGTCCCAACCGGGCATCATCAACCTCACCGACCACTTCTCAAATCTATCGCCAAGATGGCATCGTTCATCTCTTCTCTTTGGCCGCTGCTCTCGTCATATCGCCCGAATGCAGCGAGGGACCGTCAGTGCGCTTCTCCTCTTTGTTCTCATCACCGCTTGATTAATCTTACCTTCTCATATCCTTGGTCTTTGGATGTCACGTCGGATGTCCTGCTGACATCACATTTGCTTGTCCATTCTGGGAATCATAGAGCCAAGGCCCCGCTGAGGTTCGGTGCTTTCGAAGCTACATACATTCCACCTGGACTAGGTTTTATCAGACCTCGAAACGATAAAGAGGCGCAAAGGTTAGTCTTCGCTCTTCCAGTCGCCTCGCAATTATTCCCTGTCCATCACATCCCATAATCCAAACGCCGGCCATACATGGCTGTCTACCCATGACAATTGGCAGCGTACCATCCTTGCATCTCAGTTCACTCCGTCCCCGAAATGATGTTTCTTAATTAGACTCTGACAGACCTCTTTGGTCTGAGGAGAAACAACCAGTCTCTAGAATTACCCTGATCACACATAATCTCTCTCCATCCTGCATTTTATCTCTGCAAATCTTGTTAAAATAGAATGCTGATTGTTTGAGATGTTGGATTCGGCATTACAGATTATATAACCATGTTAGGACCGTAGCGTTCTGGCTTGATGCCGCGCCTGTATTGGCGGATCTCGGCTTGCCATTCCGAGTGAGTTGTCCAGCTAGCGGCCTTCGGCTCTAAGATCACAGCTGACTAAAACACACATTGGATTTAGGCTGGTCTCGACGATATCATCTCCCTCGTACCAGTTTACGGAGATATCATCTCGGGTATACTTCAGCTGTACCAAGTATGGCTTTGCTTTATCTTCGGCGTACCCAGCTCGATCTTGGGCTACATGGTAAGTTATGAAGCGCTCCACATCTTCAATGCCTCATGGCAGGATGCTAACTTGCTTGTTCTACTTGATATCAGTTCCTCAACGTAATCATCGACGTAGTCGTAGGCCTGGTGCCGCTTCTAGGAGATTACCTCGACAATCTGTTCAAATCCAACTTACGGAACCTAAAGCTTCTCGAAGACTGGTTGCTCACTTCGGAATCAGCAAAGAGGAAATATCACATCTTGCTCATGCCAGAGGGTACGACGGATTTCATCCCTAAGCCCAAACCAGGCTCCCGGTTCTCTACATCCTGGTTCGGCACTTCTTCTAGTCACGGACGTAAGAGTGAAGAAGATGAAGAGAGGGAGAGAGAGAGGATGACTGGTAAAGTCAGGATGACGAGAAGGATGAAGTTGAACGAAGGTGAACAGGTACCTGTTGGTGCTAGTGCCGGCACGAGAAGTCGAACTAGGGGCGATCCAGTTTTTGAACCTCTTGATTAATCAACTACAGATCGAGTATCTCTCAATGCCAACATCTTGAATGAACTGTAGACGTATAAGTAAAGTATGTAGCTCTAGTACAACGGATTGCAATGTCATGTAACACATACACGCTGGAAGTAGGAGGAAGAGTCTAGCATATTGTCTTCATGACACGACCTGATGAAATTATCCAGTCAAGCGATCCACCCGACGTTCTCGGCGGTGAGGTCCTTTCAAAACCCGGCTTCGAAATTTGGTGTAAGGCGATTTACTGCGCTGTGAGGAGTAACAGGAGGCAGGACATACATAGTCCAGTCCAAGAATGCCGCCCACCTACTTCAGCAAGAGAAATGCATGGATGTCTGACGAGTGACAGGGAAAAAGTTATGCCCAGTCAGTATACTGGGGGTACTGAGGCCAAAAAAGATACACCGTAAGGGAGTCGAACCCTTGCCGCGTCGATGGCAACGACGCATGATACCGTTTCACCAACGGTGTTGTTCGATGTTCTTTGTGGTGTTGTAGCATCTATATAGACTTTCACCAAGTGTGAGGTTTTTCACCCTTCTGTTTGCATCTGATTTCATCTAATCGATGTTGAGCCTGAAGTGAGGTGTTGAAAAATCCCCTGGCTATCCCTGCGACAGCAGCCATCCAGTGCAATGATTGTCTGTCTTCAAATTACCTGATGAAACGTAATCTAGCAAGTTAGAGTTTGCGCAAAATATCAACGTGCAGACGAAACCACCGGCTATAGTCGATCATGGGGCTTGGCGGAAGAGATCCAATTACAGAACATCTCGGATAACTACATGCTGTGTCGTCGAGCCTGCTCCTTGATAGGTTTGGCTCAGGAATAGACCTAGGGTGGGATGGATCGTGTACTTTGTTCCGTGCTTTACTGTTTATGTTTTATGGTCTATTCACACCACACCATCCATGCGATCGATGTATACAATGTCTATGTACAGGTTGTCTAGTATTTATGTCGAGTCGAGTAATCTGGTGCACAGGAACAAAAATGATTAAAGTCAGCTCAGAACCGTAGCGGGCACAAGGTGGAATGATGAAGTAGGGCTTAGATGTAAATTGGCAGCTTGGACTATAGAGATGCGAAATTGGCATGGGATTGGGTGGAAAATCCGACTCACCTTTGGGAGCAACGACGAGACCTCGACCTTTGGATGCACCTCGATATACAGTCTCGATGATGTCGATCATCTGGCGAAAACAATGCATATAAATATCAGCTTGAAGTAACATCGCTGGATGTAGAGGTGGGAAGCTGATTGAAGAATAATCAAAAAGTAATCATGCTGAGAGCGGATTGGTACTAACCTCCTGTTTATCCGTTATAGGCCAGTTGCTGCGAAGTAGATATGCACAGTCAGCATACATCGTAATCACAGAGAAACAGCTCGAACACCCGCAGATAGCGCCAAGGTGGTCCAATGCCACGAGAGCACAATCAAGGACGCCTGAATAAACGTCCTGATCTCGGGAAATGGGTTAATAGGATGATGCTGGGTCCAGGACTTACATCTTGTTGTTGTTACCCGTTCCCAAATCGATCATGATGTGCTTATTTCTGTGGTGGAAAAAGAGGAGAATGGTCAGCAGAGGACTCTGGTTCGGACATGACCAGACTTTGTGAGAGACGGAAGGCAGAACCGTACAGCCGAGCTTGAGCAAGCCGGATGCCCTGCGGAATGTGTATGTCTCTTGATACGCAATATATGGCTTTGGTATACACCATACACGCCCACTCACCGGTAGAAGAACATGAGCGAGCAATCATCGTACAGTTCGTACATCTTGTTGAAATCCGGCACTTCCGTGATATCCACCAGATATACCACTGCGAAATTCTGTACCTTTTCCGAGACACCATAGAGGGTTTCGTCCATTGCCATACACTGAGGGTCGTGGTCGTGGCCGAATCGGATGCAGACTACCCTATCTTCTTCGACGAGGATGGCTTGGTCGACGTGCCAGCCGGAGTGCAGGCTGTGAGCGGGAACGTTATTTAAGTCGTCAGCATACTTTGATCAAGACACGTGTGAAGGAGTTCCGAGGAACAGGCAATGAAGCTTGACTGTTGACATGTGAGCCAAGGGATGCAGTCCGGGAAGGCGACTTACTGGGTCATAAAATACGACATATCGGGCCACTAAACTTGATGGTGTATCTAGGGGAATTGAGATACAGGCGCGTGATCTATCAAGAAGGCGGGAGTGTTGAGTGTGAGGACCAGCTCCTCGACTATGCTCTTTTGTTTTATATCGGTTATATAAATATGAGTGCAACGACGAGGAAGACGACGTGATTGTTGATGAAGAAGGAAGGTTAGAAAGCGGATAGCATTCATTTCGCTGATGTTTAGGTGGCAAAAGCCAGGCACTTCACTCAGCCAGCGAGCTATACTATGGTGAGTGTCACGTGACTGCATTTGTCCTTTTGTTGCCACGCGATACTAGCTTGCTCGCTCGGACGCGTTTCGACAGTCAACTATCCTGTCCAACATCACTCAGCTGTTGACATATAAACGACACCCAACTTACAGCTCAAATAACTTCGTCACACAACTCAAAAAGTCGCACTCAACGAACAAGGGCTTACTGACATGGCAGAGCGGAGAAAACAGGAGCTTGAGGAGAAGCGGGCTAGATTGGCTGAGCTAAAAAGAGCGAGAGATGAGAGAAGACAGCAGCTCGCTTCAGCTGAGAGGAGTACGGCGGAGGTGAGCCGAGAACGGTATTCCTTGACAACTCGGGCGCCTCGACATCCCATACCCAGACGGCATTTGATTATTTTGAAGAGCGTCTCGACAGTACATACCGACCCAATGGAGCAGTTCCACGCCAGCCCAACCAAGGTATTGTTGAGCTGATTCACCGTTGTTAAACCACCATAGACCCCATCCCTCTCATCGACCCGGAGAGATGTGAATGACCTCGTCGACTCCCTTCTCGCAAGACCCTCAACGCCAGCTCGTCAATCATCAATTGTAGCTTCCACGCCAGCACGAGCATCAAGCTCGAACACACCTCCCGCTAGCGTACCTGGTACGCCTGGAGGAAGGGCAAGTCGACTGAGCAATGAAGGGAGTATAGGCCGAGCTGCTGGAGTAGGGATAACGCAGGCTCTCTCACAAAGCACAGGACAAGGGATGGTGGATAGGTCAGTGGATCTGTGCCATCGGCTTCACAATTAGTCTGGCCTTGCTTCTGCGATAGAGGAGCTGACGTATCGGTGTAGAGAGGTTATGAGCTCGCCGTTTCAGGCTGTAGACTTCATAGACATGCAGGCAGAGCTATATGAGATGCCTTCGAAGGTGAGTGCTATCGCGCGTTCTCCCTACCATGGAAGGGATTTAGCCTATTTTCCGAGCTGGCGAGATTCTCCAAGGCTGATGGCTGACAGTTTGATTCGATTCGTTCATCGTGCAGGTAGTCAAACCGGTCACATACTCCAGAGCGATCCAAACTTCCACCTCAATGTCAACATCAACGTCAGACCTCGATGATTCAGAAGGATCAGATGACGAAGCAGGCACATCTAGACGGAAGAAACGGGCGGAAGGGGGGATAGGACGAGAAACGGAGGACGAAATGAGGAAGCGAATATTGGAAGAGATCGAGGAAGAACGGAAAGCTGTGGAGAAGGAGTTGCAGGAATTAAAATTGAAAGGGGAAGAGATGAGAGTTGCCGGTGAGCTAGCATTCTCTCGTGGGATCTGCAAGCCACGAATGTAGCTCACACGTTGCGTCGTTTATCACAGACTTGTCGAACGAGCAGAGGCAAGCGATTTTCGCGGCGCCAGATTTCACAGCTTTCATCGAGGAATCGACCAAGATCGTACAACGAGTTCTGAGCGATGGGTACGACTACATCAAAGATTACACGATAGGCATCGATGGCGCTTTGTGAGTTGGCATTGTATGTCTGTTTTGATGTACTTGCATAACTCATCGTTTTGCTTGCTTGATTCCCGCAGTGACGAATCAAAAGGCCAGAAGGTCAAGTTATTCTGCGCATTCTCGGATGAGAGATGGACTCACGGAAGATCAGTGACGGATATTGACTGGTCCCCAAAGGTGAGCTCTGATCCGTCTCCTTCCTCGGGTAAGGAAGTTATGAGCTGACAGAACTTCGATGCATTGTAGTTCCCGGAACTTATCGCTGCGTCTTATAACAAAAACCCATCAGCAGTCAATGATCCTGATGGCATCGTAGCAGTCTGGAACTTGCATCTTCTGGAACGACCAGAATTCATCTTTCATTATCCGGTAAGCTGACTCGATGATGCTGTTGTGCATTAGCCATAGCTTACCTGATTTAACACCCTGTCCAGTCCGACGTCCTTTCAGTCACATTCTCACCCTATCACCCGACCCTGATTTTCGGCGGTTCATATTCCGGCCAAGTCCTATTATGGGATACTCGAGCGAAACATCTACCAGTACTGAAAACACCACTATCAGCTACGGGTCATACGTATCCCATCTACGCCATGAAGATGGTTGGCACGCAGAACGCGAATAATCTGATTTCCAGTTCCACGGATGGGCTGATTTGCTCTTGGTTGGCGGACATGCTGTCCCAGCCTCAAGTGGGTGGCAATGACGATCTATCCCACCATACATCTTTCTTGTCCCGATTGCCATAAAACGTATAATGTGTCAAGCTGATACGCCGGTGCCCCGAATTGATAGGAAACGTTACCTTTGACCGTACCATCGCATAACAAGACTGATGAAGTATCAGTTACATGCCTCGATTTCCCGGATAACGAAACGTCCACTTTCTGGATCGGCACAGAAGAAGGTTCAGTCTACCAAGGAAATCGATACGATCGGGCATCTTCCAAAGCGGGTCTGAACAATGAAGAAGTCTACCGAGGACATGCTGCGCCTGTGACGGGCCTCGACTTCCATCCTAGTACCGGCTCGATAGATTTCAGTGACTTGTTCCTCACTAGCTCGGTAGATTGGACGGTCAAACTCTGGCGAACAAAAGCTTCTTCCCCCTCATCATCATCATCATCGAACGCGAATGCAGGAGGATCGGCATCAGCGAGATTGAAACCTTCTACTTCGACGTCAGGAGGTCGAGGTGGCGCTGAAGATAGGGACAGGAATCCGCAATTGCAACCTTTACATTCGTTTGAGGAAGCAGACGATTACGTCTTTGACGTGAAATGGCACCCTCATCATCCGGCTGTATTTGGTACTGTCGACGGCAGCGGTAAATTCGACTTGTGGAATCTGAACCAAGACGTGGAGGTGAGTAGTCCCGACATATATGCTATGCGTCGTAAGAGTAAAGAGAGCATGATAACTGATACTATGTGCTATTTCTCACGTAGGTGCCGATTTCGTCGACGTCCGTATCTCCACGTGCCATCAACAAGCTCGCATTTGATCGATCTCCGACATCAAGAAAAGCAGGTCTCGGTTCTTCAGATGGTAAAGTCTACATATACGATCTACCCGAAAAATTGGTCACGCCGAGGGATAATGAGTGGGTTGAGATGCAAAAGAACGTCCAGGGCTTACTTGGAGCAAGGGATGCTGGGCTGAATGGGTCTGGTGGAGTATTGGACAGTGCGCTTGGCGGTGGGGGTGGGGTCAGTAGCTTTGCTAGTGCTAGGGGATATAGATAGGTCATGGGCTGACTATTAAGGTGGGCCAATCGGAAGTGGGTTAGGCATACATATATAGGGCTGTCGAGGTGGATGGCAAGGAAGACATGTAGACGAGAGTAACGACGGATAATACAGTGCTTTACTTAACGATGCAATGTACATGACGCTAGCTTGCTGGAGCGTGTTGTCATGGCGAGAATGAGGCAGACACAATGACAACGTCTCTCTGATGACGATGGCCGGCTCCGCGTTGAGGTAATATAGGCTGATTCTATATACATCGCCCTACAAAAAGAACATTTCACTCGAGAAAGGGAATCTCTGAATCGAACTAAACCGGTCGACCGGCCGATTCGGACGTAGGTAGACAAGTCAATGAACCCCCATTGTCACTGTTGATTCTCTTCTCAGTGACCCAAAGCGTATGCCCATCCCCGCTGATGCTCTTGAGTCCTCCCTGACCGAAGATGCAAGGCCCCATATGTGTATAGTCATGGCCGCTCGCTCGCTCGCTCGCCTTTGGATCGACACTTATCCCAAGCTGCTATACCCTCCTCTACCGGCCGAACCGCCCCTGAATCCAGCAATAAGATGGTTCGTCAAATCAGACATGAGTGTCGGTACTTCTCGCCAGAAATCGCGGTGCGGTATCAGGTCCCAGCCTCGAGCAGAGTATTGCTGGTGATTGTAGAATATGCCTGTATAGCGGGAATGTGATCATGGTGATGGTCATGGACATGTCGAGGTTGACCAAGGAAGAAGAAGAAGGGTCAAGTGGACAGGGAGAGATTTTTTCAAGAAAAAAGAAAGCATTCACGTCAGCTCAGCTCAGCTACCACGTCACGTCTTGTCCCTTTCACGGGTCAAGGTCAGATCAGAAGTTACACTCACCAATGGCGAAATAACCAATCAGACCAATGACGATGAACCAAAACAAAAACTTCAAAAATCCAAAGAACCCCAGCCCGCCTCCAGTCCCACTCGATCCTCCGTTTTCAGGCGGCGGCGAGCCGGGTGGCATGTCGTCGCTTGATCGTGGACATGCGTTGGGCGAGGCCCATTCTAATGATAAGAGACCGGAAGTGTATGAGACCAAGGTAGGGTTGGCGGCGTTGGCGTTTTTGTCGCATAACAGTGTTAGGTTAAGGTGTTGTGGAACGCTGTGAGCGTAGTGGGGCGTATTTGCGTTGTTAGCCTCAATGCTTTCGTGTGAAAACACGTCACGAACGGCGTACAGCATCGGACGAGCAGCAAAAGAGCAAAGTAGAGCCGAGATCACTCCGTTCGGATACACTCTCCATAGGTATGATCAGTGATTTCACCACTCACCCAGCATATTCTGACCCCTGTACGTAAATCTTCACACCCTCTTCACCTTTCTTACCCATAGGAGTGGTAAACACATCTCCGTCAGGAGCTTCGGCTGGCCATATCGGTATAACGGCCGTTATTCTATCGGGATCTGACGAAGACGGTTTGTGGTTGAGGAGCTTGATACAGACTCGGGTGTTTGGCGGGCACTGGATAAACATCAAGAGCAGCGAAATAAAGTCAAGTCAGTATGGTTGATAACCCATTTGGGGCTGTGCAAGTCCTGGCTCATGGACGAGCCGTCTGTCCAAAAGATGTTAGGATGTTTTCCGCCTAATGCACATATCCCATGTGGATTTGATGAGATACAGCCAGTAACGCACACATTTGGATTCTGGATTCTGGGAGATATGATGTACCGCCTAAACCCACCTGATCTTCATCAGCAATCCCATCTTCTTTGCCTAATCCCTCAGACCCACACAACTCCATCTTAACTCTCGCTTCACTCGTCGTAGGCGGCGTAGGCGTCTCCTTCGATACCTCTCTCATGCCTGATAAGGGATTGAGATCGTACGGTATATCCGAAGCTGTGAATGCGCATTGGAATGATGATGCGAAGGGGAGGATGGTAAGGGTTGCGAGGGATAGCGAGAGAAGTTGACGGCCTGGGTATGTTGGCCGCATGATAGTGTCCTTCAGCGAAATGAGTCTAAGAGATGCAAGATGATCGATTGTTGACCTGTATGTAACTGTCGGATTGACTCGGCTGAGCTATGCTTGGACGGTGTAGGCGTTTTAATGGATGTCTTTGCTATGCTATGCGATGAGAAAAATAGAGTGGGAGAAAGGAACAAGATAAGCCGCATAGCTATAGATGTCCATTCATGTAATTCATGTAATTCATGTCATTCGTGTCATTCATGTCGTCACCGTACAGCGAGCGGCGTGGCGCCACGTGGTCGTGGTCGAGCGGTAACTTAATGACTTAGAATTACTCGCATCACGTCCATTCACTGTACGAGGAGTACGGGTTGACATCTCTCTGCTATTCATTCCACCTAAAATCATTCTCGATATCTTTCAGTGTTACATCTTTGCAACCCACATCTCAACAATGACTCTCGCATCATCATCGGCGCAAGCAGGTCCATCGAAACCCACTGCAAAGTCGAGCACGAGCTCAGACCCAAGCTCGAGCGCGCCGGCGTTGACACCGGGTCCGACGAGTTATCATGAATCGTCCCAATTTCGACACTGGCGATATTCGCCCTCTACATTGGCTCAGATACGGCAGGAGCTGAATCAGAGGTCTGTAGAGGTCGTCACGAAGAATACTGCGCTAGAGAAGGTGAGTCTGGTTGACTATTGATACACACTGTGTTGTGGTCATATTGCCCCTGGATAAGTTCTTGGCGGTTGCCAAGATCAAACTATGGATGAGCCTTATCCGAACCGGGGAGTGTAGCTGATCTCGTCCCGTTCTCATTTGAATCATCTCCTCACACATTCGCAGGAAGCTCAAATGTCCCTAGGACACGAATATACCGAGCCACCAGTACCCGCATCATACCTAACTGTATCGGACGAACTCCTCTTACTTCGCTTTTACTGCTCCCAAGTCTCCAAGATATGTAGACAAGGCTTTGGGTTGCCCGAAGTGGTGGAGTCAACGGCTATAAGTTATCTCAAGAGGTTTTATCTCAAGAATAGCGTTATGGAGTGGCACCCTAAGAATATCATGTGAGTTGACTTGACAGCGGCTTCAGTTTCTTAAGAGAGAGAGTGTGACTAGTCAGGGTTTTATCGCATTGCTGTCACCGTCTTATGCCTGCTTCGGTTCGAGGAACCTGGATCCGTTCTCGGACTTAAGCGTGTAATGCGGAATAAGCTGACAACCTCTCCTTGTCGTTATTATTGGTTCGTGGTGATCTCCGATCTCAACGACCAGGCCAACATGCCTTTTCCTAGCGGCAAAAACGACAAACTACCCCGTCCTGCTGGACCAATTCATCCCCCGATTCTCGAAACTCACGCCAGCCGACGTACTGGATACCGAGTTCCTAGTTGCCCAGTCGCTAGGGTTTGAATTTTGGGTAAGGGGCGCTGAGAAGGCTTTGAGAGGGTGGGGTTTGGATATGCAGGTGAGTAAAAAAGGCCAGCTCGGTCGGGCTCTTGACGACGGATCACGATGGTCGCCGTGATTTCAATCACGGCATGATGCTGTTGCGCCCAATCTAAGCTCCATCTGGATACCGCGTCTTGGGCTCTGGAATACAGAAGTACGTGAGACGTAGCTAATTCTGTTTACACCGCTACGACTCATTGCAGAATCAGCCCGACCCACCTCTCGAAGGAATCTCGAAATTCCTCCCAATGGCACTCACGAACCTCTCAGCGTCACTCTTGACAGATGCGGAATTCGTCTATACCCCTTCTCAAATAGGTTTGGCAGCGTGGCATCTTGCCGATCCGGTTTTGGTCGAAAATTTCCTGGATCACCGATATTCCACATTCGTCCCTTCTGTCAAAAACGACAATGGAAATGGACATGGAGATGGCGATACCAACGGCACCAATAACAACGGTGTCGACCAGAAGGGAGAAGTGGAAGAAAGCGGCGCAGATGGAACGAATACGAGCGAAGGAGAAGAGATGTACGGCATGAAGAAAGAACGATTACTTGAGATCGTATCTGATATCGAGGGAATGATCAAAGAGGGTCAAGTGGAAATTGACGTCAAAAAGGTCAAAGAGGTTGATAAGAGGTTGAAACAATGTTCGAATCCGGAGAAGATACCCGGCACAGCTCTGTGAGTCAGCGCTTACACACCACGTCACACACCATCCACACCACACTACCTGGTATCATCTCATTTTGGTCTATCTTCACGCTTTCGAGAGTGCTCTTCATGTATGTCTTGTCTTTGGGCCACCTCACAACCCAAAGTTTGCTTGGCTCGCCTTATTTCTTCTCTTCGATGATCGAATCAGCTCATAGTTGGGTATATAACCCGGCGTCACAATGGCTGACACGTGAATATGAAATTCCAATGTGATTGCGCTCTAGGTATGTCAAGCGAAAACGCGAGAAAGAATCAGCCGAAGCATCAGCCAAAGCAGCCAAACATCAAAAAATAACCCCAGCTTCGGATGGCGATATTTTCGGTTCAGCCTTGTCTGTTCCACCCTCAAACTCCACTTCAACAGCTGCTTCGCCCCGCCTAACGCAAGTCAAGAATGAGGGATACAACAGTGATGCTGGTGATGGGAGGAAACCGCTCTCACCCAGGCAGCGGCTGGCTGTTAATGGGAGTGCTGCGCAAGTGCGTGAGGGGGTAGATATGAGTAAAGACGTGTAATGGCTGTCTTTGAGCGATACGACCCACGACGTTTGGCGACGGATATCTAGGGTGAGAATTGCGCCAATCTTGTAGAGAGATGGTATAAGGATTTGCATATTACTTACTGTACACTATGCCAGCCATGAGGGAAATGTACAAGGGGCATATATGCATATCGGAATTGCAGATTGTATCGTATGTGTTGCTATTTTGCTTCCTCGTATTTGCGGACGTATGTATGCGTTTGAATGGAATATATGGTACCGTACATTCAAACTTCAGTGGATCTTCTGAAATGTTGTTGACTGGACTAATCTATTCGTACTGACGCATGAATGGATGGAAGAATGCTTCAGAATCCAAATGATGTACAGCAGGATACTGGCAATATATGGTACACTTTGAGCCCATGCCATGACGCAGGGTATGCTACAATGCCTACCGAAGTGGTGCGGGCGAATGATAGAAATCGCTTGTAAAGCGAGATTGACTCGATGTTCATGCAGTGAGTGGAGACTTTCGCGACTTGAACCCTCTTTTCTTCGCTTAGGCGGTGTCGATGGCGAATCGGACTTCAATGGAGCCCCACGCTTCTTCTTGTTTGACAGCCAGGATCTTCTTCGTGGCAAGAGCTATAACGAATAACATGGAATAATGGGTGAGCTGATTTGCCTATGGGAGACGACACGGTGTGCACAGCTCACTGAGGACATTGTACTGCGAAGGCCAGATCGTGATCCGCTTGTCAGCTGAACTTGTTGTTCTCGAGCAGGAGTCAGCTGACAGCACAACTCACAAAGCCAGTGGCCGCGACTCGCTTCGAGACTGGAGGGTCTTCTGGTGCCAGGTCTTCAAAGGATAAGACATCCGTGCCGAGGGTGATAGTCTTTTTCTCAAGGTACCTGGAAGACACACGAAACTCCGCGTATCAGCCCTCGTATCCCCCTTTCAACGGTTTGAAAGGCTAAGGACTGGGCTTATGCCGGTACTCACGTAACAAACTCTCGGCACTGGATCTCGAGTGTAGCCAGCATTTCAGGCTTGAAAGGCGGGGGAAGCTCGTCGAGTCTGGCTTGTTGAGAGGCCGCCAGAGGAGGCATCGAGAGCTCGTAGTCTTCTTCCTGAGGTACTGCATCGTACAACGACTTCAGCCGTCAGGACGGACTAACTGAACCACTCATTGTACAAAACTCACATTCCTGGTCATTGCCCGGTGCGAGGAGAAGAGGATCATCGTCCGCTCTGTCGCTGATCAGCGAGCCGGATCGGTATCGCTGTCGACGAGCAGACTCGGTGAGGCCGGTTCGCGAGCCAGTGTGGCTCCTTCCTCTCAGCCTACACGCTCGAAGATGATTGTCAGCTCTGAAGTGTCCCTTGCACCCGACAGCTGACGTACTTGAGCTCTTGGGGAGTCATCACACTCAGTCTGAGACTAGCTCCCGAGAAGTCAGAGTCGAATCCCTCAGGGAAGCCGCTTGCACCTAGGATGGGGTAAGACCACTTCAGTTGACCGTTTCCTTGGTCGTTTTAGTGGTTGTAGATGCGCAGACCTTACCTGGAGTCATCTCACGAGCGCGTTCTTCCCACTGACCGAAGCACGGGGGGCATTAGTACCCACTGAATCTTGACGGCTCGTCGGATATCAATGGCGGAAGGTTGCTTACAGGAAGGGGCGCTTGATTGCCTTGACTGACTCGACGAGCGAATTCCAGCTCAGGACCCTGAGAAGATAGGTGAGCTGAACGGCCTGATGCGAGTTTAGCAACAACTCACCACACTGCCAGGTCTTCTGCTAACGCTAGCGCTGACCTCGTGGATGGGTATGTCGTATTCTTGGAAAACCTGTGGCAGTCGAGGAGGAAGTTTCAGCTGATATTCTAACATTCCACTCCATGTGTGACGGCGAGCTGACATCTTGATATCCGGTCTATAGAGCCATCAATCAGCTCAATGCCTGGCGCAGATATGTAGTGTCAATCAACTCGCCTCATTGCCAAATGCCACATCCCCTGCTTGCCCTGCACCTGGCCCGAAAGGGTCGAAATCACCAGCTTGAGGCATATCGACCTCTTCGGCTCCCTTGGGTAACTGGAAGTCTTCGCCTTTCTTGCGAGCCGCAACTTCAGCCTCCCACTTGAAGTCCATTTTGGTGAAGTTGTCGAAAATTGCGCTCATGACTGGGTCGAAGACTTCATAAGATCTATCAGCATCTATCTTTTGAGGTGCAGTAAAGATCCAAGTCGCTCGCTCACAATGTAGCCCGCCCGCACTGTTCACGAGCATATCTGCTCGGAGCTCGACTTTCTTCTCGGTCGCTTTGAGCTTAGCAAGATTACGCTCTTGGTCCATCGTCTGCCGGTACTTGCGTCGTGCTTCCCGGTCTTGCTCTTCGGTCAGCTCGATTGCCTGATGATCGTAAGCTAGTCAGCAGCGTCTTGTCTCGCGAGAACCTCAGTCTCAGCTCGCAAGTTTTTATCTATCGTTGACTAACGTCGTCAAGTGGAGCTTTCTTGAGCTTCTTGACCTTTTTCTTGGAACCGCCGAGTGCTTCGTCGACGTTCTCTATCGACCCAGCTTCACTTCCCCCACGACCTCGTCCCTTTCCGGATGTGCTCTTGAAAGGTGAGCTATCGGCCGCTCGCCCAGGACTAGGTGGGCCTTCGGGACCGGGAGTAGCTTGGCGAGACGCTCCGACTCGAAGGTCGCTGGCAGGGAAGGGCCAAGTCAGGAAATTAGGAAGCTATTCGACATGGAACGTACGATAGCTCACCCTTCGTACAGCCCAGCACCTGCATCGAACATGGGAACGTCGCCATCTCCATCAACAGGAAGTTGGAAGCCCCTTCCACTAGGTCCAGAGAAGCTGTCATTTCCCACCCCGTTGTCCATATCGAAATTCAGGCCAAGATCAACTTCGCCTTCGAAATCTGCCACCGGTACACCAAAGGCGTTGGCAGGGCTGATACGATCGGAAGGGTGGTGAATTGACATTCGGGTTTTGGTGGCAGCAAATGGCGAAGACGGGACTGCGAGTGCACTCCGATTTAGTTCGTCCCTGACCTAATGAAAACCCCAGGGCGAGAGAGGGACAGCTCACGCACATCTCTTTCGTCTGCCATCTCTGCCCATGATGACTCCATCTTCCTCGATCTCTTCCTCCTCTTCACTGTCTTCTTCGTCTTCTTCGTCTTCTTCATCTTGCTGAGAAGACTGAGGATCCTGTGAAGATAATGCGGACGAATGTCGACGCTTGCTGCGAGATGCAAACGGGTCGTTCCAGTCCTATGTAAAGCGTTTCTCGAAGCCTCAGCACAAATCTACTCTTGCGACAGCTAGAGCTGAAAATACCACTCACGATGTGACTCAAGTTGAAGTCCATGGCATCGTCGAAATCGGACTCTCGATTCGAAAAGGTGATCTGATCCAGTCTAGACGAGCGAACGACAAACGATCATCAGCCAGTTGAGCAGCCCGGAAAGGTCAAGTGCAGCTGGGGGGCCTTTTCGTTCTACGTATGCTCACCTGCTCTTGCCGCCGCCAGGAAGATCCAAGCTTGTGGTTCCACCAGAGCCGGTGCCCATGGTGGTGAAGTCGGTAGCGATAGATCTTCGTAAGTTTGAATGGAAGTTAGATACGTCCTGCAACGACAACGAAATCATCCGTCTATCAGCACTGAAGAACCCATACATGACGAAATGGTCTCCCGCTAAGCGAAGGGGAGGAAAGGAAGATGTCGCGCTCACAGAGTAGAAGATTTCGTAGTTTTGATTATAGACTCTGTCAACGAGCTGATCAGCTGACTGCTTGCTCTTCAGGATCTTGAGGCCAGGCAGCAGAGCGTACCTTGCAACACCGACGAGCAAAGCTCCACTCAGCCTGAGTGCCAGAGGTTCAGGCGGCTGGGCTATCAAATCGCATGTCTTGGCAAGATCGACAGCTGTGAGTTGTTTCCTCGTGATTTTCTTGTTCCTCGGACCGAGAGTGGCCATGAGCCTGTTTGGTATGAGTCCGTACGCAAAGTCAGCTCGAAGACAGAGTATGATGCATGTGATGTAAATGTGCATAGGAGTGGGAGTCGACGTACCAGACGATACCGAAGCTACAGATAAGTTAAGGGAGGAAGAAGGAAGTCTCTCGTCAGCTTTGTCTTCTCAGTAATCACTGAATGAGAACGCCACGAGCGAGTGCCACAATAGCAGTGGTAAGACAGACTTACGTGCCCTTCTTGCTCGTGAGCAAGTCGTCTGAAAAGAACATTCTGAGCGGAATTCCAGTTTTCGATAGTGGAGGAGAAAGAGAAGGAGAAAGAGAAATGGAGAAGGACAAGTCTGGCGATGTATCCCATAGTATAGTATAGTATAGTATAGTATAGTATAGTATGATTTTCTGATGGTCGTCCAAGAGGATAGTGCCATCAATTTCTCGTGTCTCACCCAGTTGACTGGACATTAGATCAGTACAGATTGGATTATACTCTGCACGGACCTTACGCGTCCCATCTAAATCCACGTGGTTATGTTAAATTACTGATTTAGGTAATCCTTCCTTCCTTTCAAATGATTCATCATGCATCACCATCACCATCACCGTCAACAAACCTGAAACGCTTCTCAATCAATGTATTATTGATCTCCAACCATTCAAGTTAATCCTGCTTTCACCTTCTCGCTTTTTCTTCTTCTTCTTCGTCATCATCAGCAGCTGAAATATACAACCCTCTTGGACAGGTAACCTACATTGAATTGGCTCGACCATCCTATACTCTTTCCATATCACCTACACATCCAGATAACCGAGATATGGCACCTATCACAGCTGCTGAGAAGCAGAAATTGCTATTGCAGCAAGAAATAGCCAAATTGTCAGGTCAGTAATCACCTTGACTGAATAACCACAGCTCTACAATGTCGATGCGCACGCGAAGGCTTGAGCTGATAGTATATCACTGTTCGCATCTTAGGAGCTATCTCTCGCCATTCCACCACCGGGTCCTCTTCCTCGTCTTATCACCCATATCGAGGTCGGCCTGCAACCAGAGGCTACTCGGCAGCCTCTGCTTCTCGAGGTAGAGGTAGGGGAAGAGGACGGGGCGGATCATACGCTCTCGACTTGCGACAAGTCAACAAGCTCGCTCCATCATCTGCTGAACCTTCTAGACCATCAAGTGCAGCTTCCGTCAATCCGCCTTCTAGTTCAAACGTACCAGAAGAAGGAGAATTACCTCCCTCTTCTACACCTCCTCCACCTTCTTCTACGAGCGCTGTACCGATCTCGAATGGTGCTGTTGCTGGACCGAGTGGAGCTGGGTGGGTGAAAGGGAAGGGCAAGGGAGGTAATATGAGCCTTATGACCGTTGAGAAGAGGTGAGCTCTATCTACCTTTATGTGGCCCGGGAAAGCCGTGGAATAGCTTACTCATCTTTATTCTTGCCTTCTGCAGAGATCAACTCAGAATCCAGCAGAAACAACGGAAACCGAAACTTCCGCCTCAAATCCAGATGCTTAACTCGACAGCTGTATCCTCAGGAGATAAGAGGGTGGTCATCGACGGTGTGATATTCCAATTTGAGCAGGATGGTAAGAAGTTGACCAGAATAGGCGGTGAGCTATATCAATTCCCACATAATCGTCCAGCTATCGCAGAGTCCAGGGATACTTGTCTATGTGCGGAACTTGAATCTGCACTAATCATTTTGAATCCGTAGAATCACCCTCATCCAGCGGCAGCGGTAGCGGGGGTGTATTTACACCCACAAGGAAGAGCCTGAGCTTTGGCGGCGGGAAATATAAGAGGACGATGAAGGGTAATCTGATACTCAAGAAGACAGGGTAAGTAAAGAGTGTCCTTGTCGCCCAGTCGATGGATCCCAATCCACTGACAGTGACATACCGAAATACTGATCTCGCTTGTTGCAGATCACCGGTCAAGAGTCAACAGCTCTGTCGATATTTCACGAAGACGGGTGCGTTGTCCGGCATGAGAAGGGTGGGATACTGATATATCATGACGACGACGACGACGACGACGACACCTGACACCGATCTCGATTCTCGATACCCGACTTTCTCTTCTTACCCTTGGCTCACTGGCTACATGGTGGCATCCCTCTCCCTACTTTGACTAATCAATACTGACTAAATTACTGACATGCCATTGGCGCATGATCGTACGTATATTAGGCCGTTGCAATTTCGGTCTGACCTGTCCACATATCCACGATCCCGCTCGCGTCTCCATCTGTCCCCGCTACCTCCGAGGTACATGTACGCTCGGAACATCCTGTCCCCTGTCCCATACACCGTCGGCACACAACACCCCCTCCTGTCTGCGATTCCAAGCGACCTCAACATGCTCCGTTCCCAATTGTCCTTATCCACACGTGAAAGTTTCCCCTGACGCTCCAGTCTGCGAGGCATTCGCAAAGGGTGGATGGTGTCCCAAGGAGTCAGGAGAATGTGAAGAATTACACGTTTGGGAGTGTCCTGAATTCCGATCCAAGGGGACTTGTCCCAAAGGTGGGAAATGCGGACTGAGGCATGTCGTCCGTGCAGAAAATGGGAGAACTGCGGCTCAAGCATCAACAACGGACGGTAACCAGATCGCGGGTGGAATCATGGTTGACACGGTCGGTGAAGATGTGCCTGCTGGAGGATTTGAGGAGCAAGATGACTTCGTACAGTTCGATCAAGGATCACCTGAAGAGGCCGTGTTCTCTGCTGAGGAGGAGGACGAGAGCGTCAAAGCCGGGGACGACGAAGAATTCGAGTCTGAAAGTGAGGCAGACGAAGAGGAGGAAGGGGAGGACAATGACGTCAGCGAAGAAAGCGAAGAGGAGCTGTTATCGGAATCGGATTCTCGCTCAGAATCCGAGTTGCCATCCAATGTCGGCGACGAAGACGAGGAGGTTTCTGAGCAGGATCACCCGGATGGGGAGACAGCGGAAAAGGGTAAGCAGCCACAAGTCCAAGCATTTGCGATTGCTCCTCCCTACATCCCATCAGACAACATGGACACGGACGAAGTGGACGAAGATGCCGTCCTCAGCGTTGTATAAAGAGTGCGCTCGCTCATGGCTCTCATCGAACTGGAGCGCTTCTTCATTTCTTCCCTTCATTGGGGGTTTTTTTTTTCGTCTTTCTTCGCTTAATCCCTTGATCGAGCTTCGTGATACCTCATTACGCATTGCGAGACTGTTACTTGTATGTAGGCATATATATTCATATTCCTTGAGTGTGGGTGGGATTCCTACCTGTCATTTATATAGTATCCTTTACCGTACCGCAACTGTTTTGTACAACCTTTGTGGTGGTTCCTTCTATGGTTAAGACAAGAGAATCGAAATAAGAAATCAAACATGAAGTCAAGAATAATATCCATGTGAATACTCTGTATTCTGAGTATACAATGAAATTGTCATGCACATGCACTGCACTTGATATATGACCACAGAATGGGATGAATCAGTTCAATTGTTTTGGTGGAAGAGAGGGAGTCTGATCCAGTAGAACCTAGCCTGCTCTGCAGTCTGCACACACAGATCGTCAGTGCGTATTATCAATTAAAGGCTGTACGGAACTTTAGATAGAGTACAATACATGATCTGTTTATGCATAACATATATATATATATATAGAAGACGCCGGGGGGTGATGGTGAATGCAGCATGCAGCTATGGGTCTGTCAGTCTCATCCGAAAAGATCATTCATGACTTTTGTGCTTTAATATCTGTCCCCGTAACCACCACCGCCGCCGCCATACCGTCTATCATCATCCCTCCTACTCGGTACCCAACCAAGCTCGGGATCTCCACCACCACCACCACCACCACCACCATGTCCATTACCATGTCCATGTCCATTTCCGATCGGATCACGTCCCGAAGACGGCATCCAACCTCCAGGCCCATCATCTCCACCTGCGCCAGCACCACCGCCTCCGCCTCCTGGAACCCACCCCATATCCTCTCCGCCATTCAAACCTCCAGCTCCAGCACCATTAGCTTGTTTTTGGCGGCGCGATAATCGTTGAGAGGCATCAAGGGATCGGACGAGGGTTTTCGTAGGGTGACAAAGGTGCATGAAGTTGCAGAAGCTGAAGTCGGTTTCGTCGCACACAAAACAAAAGGAACACGAAGACAATTAGTATTTCGTCAATTCAACAGAAAGTCTTTCTTCAATATGACAATTGAGTTGATGAGGGAAATGGAGAGAATGGCGAAAATAAGAATAATAGGAAACGGTCTTCTCTCTTACTCACCCTTCACGCTTACATTCACCCAACTCATTCTGACGACAACAACTCTCCCTGAAATCCGTCACAGGGCTCAATTCGCAATGTAACGGTCTCATAGCGTACCACCTATCGTTCAGTCCTTGAACAGCACGAGCAGCTTCGGCTTCCCATTCGTATCGCGCGTAGACGTTGCCAGAGAGATGGTCTCCTACGTTATCGCATACGTGCATCTCGAGCAAGTGGCCGTATTTTGCCATTTCACTGCATTCGGAGTCGAAGGAGGAGTACAGGTGTCAGCCTAGACTCTATACGGACAATACAAGCACGGCTCAGAAGCAGAGTTGAGACGTTGGAGAGGGAGACCAAGAAGGAAGACGAGGGGATGCAGTACGAAAGCCTCTGGGTTTATTTACAAAGGTGCTCGCCTGACCTGTACTCGCATATGACCTGGGTGTACGAAGCGTTTCTGCAAGGAAAACGACAATGCTCTCTCTCGCCCAACTCACATGTAGAAATCCTCGTAGAATCGATCAAAGTTGGCCTGCAGCTCCTCCCTCGTCAGATGTTGTCCTTCTGGCGTATGTCCAGGGTTGTTGTATACGTTGGGTAAGAGGATAGTCTGTGAGAATTGGGGTTTGATATGTTTTCTGCGAACAAACGGGCCGTTGGACTTTCAGTCAGTATATATTCGTCTCACAAGCAAGATAGAGTATGTCAAGAGATGGGCTGGAGGCCGCAGGATCGTAAGATGCTGAGCAATGGGGAAGAGCTGATGGAGTTGAGTGTTGAAGGTTCCAATGAACGCTGACTCACCGGGAACATCGGTCTCCATGTCTACAGGCTCCTATTTTCAGGTAGAACGAACAATTGACACGATCTTGTTCCGTACCGCTAAAGACAAATAACATGAAATGTCAGCTCAGCTCATGACTCCTTTCAACCTAGAAGCACAGCGATGAGATCCTAACATCATAACATGGAGCTAGAACTAGGCGGCTTGAGGACTCACAAGATGTTTGCTAGATGTGATGCCATCTTTGCTTTTGCTATTCTATGATGGATGTAGATGAGATTCGATTTTCCTCCTTTTCTTCTTGCTTATGTACTTTCGTTTTGATTTGTGCTACTTCGTTTTGATTTGTGCTAGATTGCTGCGGCTTCGCCCGACCCTTTCCGTAGTGCTTTTTGATTCTTCTTGAGGAGGTTGTTCCTAGCTGAAGGTGCTGTGGTGGTCGACAAAGACAAGTTGAGATTATAGATAAGATAGCTTGATCAAACAAGATGTCGAAATGATAAATATCGAGTATCGCGACATGAGCTTTAGCTTGACGCATCAGCAGAGATATCTAACATCTGGTGGCCCACTTCTCGCCATTGCCACTCTGCTTACTTAAGCAAATTCACCGAATATTCCCGAATACTCTATATATCGATATCTCCTTAAGCTTGCCACTCGTTATACACCGTTTCTTACGTAATAAAGCTTTCGGGCTGAGACGTCATCAGCTTGAGCTTACAGCGCTGCATATGCATCTTATGAGCATCTCCACTACGCCAAGTCCAATGTCCATGTTTGAATGTATCGCATCTTGACAACAGACCCGTAGACGAAACCAGGATCAAATATAGCAAGAATACATTATCAGCAACGAAAACACCATGCCGAAATCACAAGCGGACGATTACCTAGCCAAAGCCGAGAAGAAAGCTTCTTCCTCTGTAGGGTGGTTTGGGAGTTCGAGCTCGAAATATGAGGAGGCGGGGGACTTGTTCGCGCAAGTAAGTCTTGACGGTTACCTGCGAGCAGATCGCCCATCTCGCAACATACTATTCGCTCGCTATAAGACCCGGCAACAGAGCGCGGCTCTGGCTCTCGACCTTGCAACTTGGTTTACGTTGACCTGACTACCTTGTCCCTTCCAGGCTGCCAACGCCTACAAGGTGGAGAAGCGATGGACCGAGTCTGGCCGAGCGTTTGAGAGGTCAGCCCACGATTTAGTCTGAGCTCATCTTCCAGCCTCAATTTTCTAGCCGAGCCCGACTGACCTTTGGTACATCCCTCGCCCTCGCACAGAGAAGCAGCATGCCGACAACAGGCTAACGAGAACAACGACGCTATGAACGCGTTCCACAACGCCGCCAAGAGCTACAAGAAGTCTGATCCCGAGGGTGAGCTATCTGGATAGGAGTACGCCCTGGGTCCATAGCTCGCTATCCCTCTCCTCTGCTTTTTTGATTGGCACAAGCGCTAATGCGACTTTCTTCTGGGTGATGTGATGTGATGTGATGTGATGTGGCGTGATTCAGCCGCTGTGACCGCTTTACACCAATGTATCAAGCTCTTAGTCAACGCGGGTCACTTCCGACAGGCTGCCGACAGGGAGAAAGAGGTGAGCAGCAAAATCCATCGAACAGGTGTCGATCAGTCGTTAGAAAGGCCGTAGCCCAAGCAGCACTATGGGGTGGCAGATGATTGATTTTGCTATTGTTTGATCGTCAATGCCTTCAGATCGCTGGTATCTACGCTCAGGATGGACTGGACGTTGCCAAAGCTAGAGATAGTTTCGTCAGAGCTGGAGACTGGTACAAGCAGGAGGATGCGAATGCGTGAGTTGCAACATTCGCAATCTTATCGAAGAAAGCCCAATGCTCGTGAAGATTTTGAATCGTATCGCCAGGTGGAGTATCAGGTGGTTCCATATATACTGATTTTACCTGCCCGATACAGCACCGCCAACCAATGCTACCAGCAAGCTGCGGAGCTTTCGGCCGACTTGCAAGATTTCCAAAGATCCATGGAGCTTTACCAGACTGTGGCCGATTGGTCGTTGACGAGCGCTTTGACAAAGTACTCTGTCAAGGAGTATTGGCTTCGGGCCGCCATGTGCTCAATGGCTATGGGCGTGAGTTTAAGCCCAATTTCCTACTGGCAAATCCTATTCTGTCACGAATGATACATAGGCCATCTAATGCCATAACACTGGATTGAGCGGACGCTGATGGTCCTTTCGACTGTGTGGTCGTATATAGGACCTCGTAACGACCTCTCGACTATTGGAAACGTTCTCTCAAAAAGACGTGACATTCCCCTCTACACGCGAGGCCAAATTCGCACACGAGCTCATGGATGCGTGCGAGCAAGCAGACGTGGAACGGTTCACTGCGGCTGTATATCAGTACGACCAGGTGACCAAGTTGGATAATTGGAAGACTGGGGTCTTGTTAAGGATCAAGAAGGCTCTCGAGGAGGACGAGGGCGGTTTGACATAAGGTGCACTGTACGCACGAGGTTCGTCGTTAGGTGTGTTTATGTAGTGGATCCCACGTCACATCAAGGATTTCAGTCGGTAGTGTATTGCCAGTGGGCTAGAGGGAATGCCGTTGGTTGGAGATTTGCGATTCGCGATTCGCTTAGCTATATCTTCTATAGTCAGTTACAGATGTTATAGGATACCAGTAGCTCGGATAGGTTACTCAGATCAGATCACTTCAGATACATGAATGCGTGTTGTACAGGTAGACGGTACCCTTAGTTCTGCGCGGCGCAACACGGCTAGACTGAAAGACCAATCAAATCTCAGACGCGCAATCGCGACGACCTCATCATCAATACGTCAATACCGATTGGCAAGTTATGGCCTCTTTCCTTCGAGCCACTACCGTTTTTAGGGGAAATCATGCATGCCTATATGCGAGGTAAGACCTACTATCCCGACTTCTCGGCCTTCTTAGCCTCCCCTTCTACAGCTTTGGCTTTGGCGCCTGTTGAGCTCGTAGAGGCATCCTCACCGCCCTCGGACAAAGCCTTGACGAGTTCCTCTGCAGCTTCGGCAATCTTGCTTTGACTCTCACTGCCTCCTTCTTGAGCACCAGCACCAGCACCGGCTTCAACCTCTCCTCCAAGTTCTTCTCCTCCAGTGGCAGCTTCCAAGTTCTTTCCGAAGCCCAAGTCGACCCATTCATGGGTATAAGCTTTCATGCCTACACCAGGCAGACCATTCTGTCTGAGATACCTCAACCACAGATCCAATGCTTCGGGAGTCGCATCGTATACTTTGATCGCGCGCTTATGCGTCAACCTCTGGAAATTCTCCTGGGCCTTCTTCTTAACGAAAGGAGACTTGAGGACGGTATGTAATGATTTCTCTTTGGGTAAGAACGCAGGACGGGTCGTAGGGATCTTGAGTGAATGAGCAGAATGGACGGCGAATTGGGTGGTTAGGTCGAGGTTGTATGGATGGTACGATTGCAGATGGAGAGTGGCTACGTGGACTCCGTGGGTAGGTTTCAAGGGCTCGAATCGAGGGAAGGAGAGATGGGTCAGGTTTTTCAAAGAGACGGGGAGAGCGGAGGCAGACGAGTCGTCGCCGTTTGCGTTGGTAGGAGCTTGCGCGGGTGAAGTAGCTGGGCGTGGTGAGCTGGAGCTGTAGTTTACAAAAAACAACAGGTACAGGTACATGTATCATCGTAGGAAGTAGGAAGTCAGCTCTGACTTATTCGCTGAACACAACGAACACCAAGCTTATATTCATCCCAAAGAAAACAAAACGAGAAGAACATCGTCTGAAGTGAAGTGGGGATCCACTCTGCCGTTCGTCGGAGCTGATGAAGGAAACACAGAAACAGAGAACATGTACGAATGATTCGTTCAGGTACACACTCACCTCAGATATCTGGATGAAGATGCCACGGCATTGCTCTTGACCTTGCCAACGACGGGTCTTGAAAACGCAGTAAGCGCTGATCTAGCGGGAGCAGCCATGTTTGTGGTTCTATAGGCCTACAGGTGATTCGTGAAGAGGCCGATGAAGGAGTTTTTGAATGAGCTCAAGCAATGACCCAATTCTTCCTCATCTATGCTGGAGAGATAGCCGGTGAGTGTCGTCGAGAAACAAGAGGTAGAACGCCAAACGAAGAGATCTGATCAATAACGATGAATGTGAATGGTTGTTTCTCTTGTCGAAAGGTCAAATATGTTCGAACGAAGAGCTCGAAATAAGAGCAATTGCAGGCAGAGAGGGCAGAGCTCGAAATAACCAAACGAAACCCCCTGAGCTGAAGGTCCGAGGAAAAGCGAGGCTTAGTCACGTGATTCATATTCATATTCATATTGACAGCTCTCGAGATCGCCTGCTGTATGCCTCCGTCATCATCATGCTGGTCAGCATCATCGCGACTCGCGACTCGCGACTGGACTGGGACGTTTCACGCATGCGTTCGATCTATGAGACTTGCTGTACAGGAGAGATTATCGACTCGACGAACAGACCAACAGCCAATTGACTGCCTGAAACAGAAACTTACAAATCCAGCTCGATGCGATTATCGCCCGCTTCGATAACATTATCAGCTCGAATAGTCAGATCACATTTCTCGCCCCAATCTCCGAAACACGTACGCTCACTAGCCAAGATGTCAGCTCCCATCTCCTTAGATTACACGAACGACAGAGCCGAGGAACTCAAGGAGAATATCACTTCTGTCCAGGAGGAGGTGGATGCTGCTGCTGCTGGAAGCTCGAACAAGGTGAGTTGTAGCTGGGCGGGTAATGAATCCCCTGGATGGGCCAGGCCATCTCATGGCTCATGGCTACCAGCAAAATCCGTATATCATCAAGCATCATGTCATCGCGGATCGATCCCTCGGACGTGATGGACGAAAAAGTGGAAGCCAAACGAACAGTCGTATCTGATTTTATGAATATCACGGCACCGCTTTTCGCTATAGCCCCGCCTCGTAGCTATCTCAAAGCTGAAACCAGCGTCCGATATCAAAGCGCTCTACGATGCAGGACATCGACATTTCGGGGAGAACTATATCCAGGAGATGGTAGATAAGGCAGCTGTAGTGAGTCAACCAAAGAATGTAACCTTCAATGCTGAATATCGGATCATGGCTTTGACTGAATCGTCAATTGACTTTAATTTACGTGCCCTCGTTACCATCTTACCCATCGTCTTAGCTCCCTACCGACATCAAATGGCATTTCGTTGGTTCACTGCAAAGTAACAAATCCAAGCTCGCAGCGTGTAAGTCAAGTCACTTTAAAACACTCTTCCCCTCCTGTCGTTAACTATTACCCAGAGAGAGATCTCATACAGGTTGTAACAGATACTGAACACTGATTTGTTGTGATGTCTTGTCCTATCGCGAACAGCCGTACCCAACTTGCACATCCTCGAGACACTCTCATCATCCAAAGTAGCCGACCTCCTCCAAAAGAATCTCTCACCGGAAAGAACATCGAAATTGAACGTTTATATCCAAATCAACACTTCGTCTGAAGACTCTAAATCCGGCTTACAGCCTCTCACCTCTTCTACTTCCTCTTCAGCTTCTGGTCCAGAGAATGAAGTGGTCGATTTAGCCATCCATATCATCCAGCAATGTCCGGGCTTGAACCTCCTTGGACTGATGACAATAGGCTCCTTCGAGTCATCTCATGACACGTCGAAGCCTAATCCCGATTTCGAGTCACTTAAAGACACACGGTCAAATCTCGCCCGAATCCTAAAAGAAAAGGGGATTGAGGGTGCTCCGACGGAGGATAAGTTGGAATTGAGTATGGGTATGAGCGCGGATTTCGTACAGGCTGTCAAGGAGGGTAGTAGCAGTGTCCGAGTCGGAACGAGGATCTTTGGTGAGAGACCAAAGAAGAAGGATGCTGCGATATAGGTGACATGTAAAGGATAGACCTCGGGATCGAGAGGCAACCTTTGATTGATCACCATGCGCAGTACGATAGAAACGCAACATGTACGCTACACACGCTTCGTAATGGGCAGTTTCTAAGGTCTGACTCTCCATCAATCAGTGAAAGTCCTGCCGAGCCACTGACTAACTGTTCATTGTCCCATCGAACAAGTCAAGTATAAATCGTCGCGTACAACGGGCACTCATGTAACAGCAATGTTCCTTCCAGACTTGAGCCTCACTTCTGTCCGGAAATTTGCGCCTCTGGTTCCATCGAGTCGTTGATCGACACATCCCTTTATCGGAATGGGAACCCGCCTTGAGCCTAGTTGATGTGCCACAAACATCAGCCACAACGATCTCTTCATTTTGAAATCGCATCGTAGAAAAAAAAGAGCCTGACTCACCTCGCCAGGACCGACTTGCATCCAGAAATCCTGCAAATCAAGGCCGCCCAACCCGCCTAACCCATCCTCATGATTGCCCGTTCCAGCTCCCGAACCTGATCCAGCCCCATTACCTCCTCCGTTACCCAAACCGAAACCTACACTACCAAACCAATCATCCGTCGAGCCAAAGCCTGACGGTCCTTGTCCACCATTACCATGCCCGTCGGGAGGTTGGGCGAACCCTCTTGGATCCAGCGAGAAACCTTGATCCTGAGGCTGGAGGACGCCAATGTCTAAGATTGGCTGTTGGGCATGCGGTGCAACGTACGACGTCGCTAAAATCGGTGATGTATGAGCAGTGTGAGCCACGTGAGGTCCAGCTGGGAAGGGTCCTGGGGTAGTTGGGTAGGGGAATACGATGGTCTGAGGTTGAGCTGTAGCTGGCGGAAGCTGCCAATGTGGCGTATGACCATATTCCTCAGGATGACCTGATGAGAGGGTTTCGCTTGTTCCATTCGCTGGACGCGTCGTCATAGTTGACGAATGGGTGTTTGGTCGAGAGCTGGGCGGATGGAGACCTGAACCGTCCCAATCAACGGCTTGACCATTTTTCTCAGCTGTAGATTTGATAGGCGGTAAAGGTACTGTTCGACCACCTGTAGGACTTCGTGTGCCAGTCTGAGGCGGAAAAAAAGGAAAGACAGTACGATCAGTGCTGATCTCGTCTGGCTGCGGGAGTCATGTCGTTGACCTGTAAATGTCACTCACCGCATCTGACAATCCCGCAAGCTTCTTCCTCAGGGCTTCGAGCTGTCGTCCGTACCTGACCGCAGGATGATCATCGTCGGCGGAGCATTGTCTAAAGCATTCGCAGAGTTTGTCGATGAGCTCGAGCGTTCTACAAATACGCGCAGCGTACTCCTGTATCAGCATTAATCCCTATCGATCTCTAATATAGCATGACGGTCATCAGAGATTGAACGTTTTTGGATCTGCTCACCTCTCGTGATCCCCTCTGAGCATAGCTCCTGAATACAGCGCCTTGAGCAGCACAATCGCAGCATACGTGTACCAAAGTAAAAATCTCGAAGGAAGGTACGGTAGCGCTCCCCCAGGATACAGGTTGTTCACGCATATGTGAAGAAGCTCACGTGCCGCATCGCACATGTGGAAGATGTACCTTGCGTCGGGCGATGCAGCTGCGCCTCGAGGAAAGAGGCTGAGAGCGGGCCGAGCGAGGGGTGTGGTATCGCCTTTGGCCAGATGTGACTGTTGTAGCTGGCGATATTCTTCCTCTGCGCGGATGGTGGCTCTTTCAACATGTGCTTGCTGGAAGCGATACAGGGTTCGTCAAATCAGCTCAAAGCGCTCATGTACCGTAGGTCATCACGGGCCAACCCATACTACCCGAACGACGCAAGTGCAGTTTCAGTGAAGGCGACGCTACTTACAAAGCTGAATGCACAGATATACAACTGCACGTAGTAAAACATCGTCCACATGGCATCTGTCAAGGGGAACAGCGTCCACTTCTTCGTACGCCAGAGCAACTTGAAAGCATCGAGTGATCGGGCCATCTGTGAGAAACGTATTAGCCACAAAGCACACGGATCCGCATCAGACACATTGAGTGAATCGATTCTTGCTTACCTCGTCGAGGTACTTGAAGTACTCTCCGTGTCTATATTGTCACCTCAGCGCGTCAGCGACGTATCTGCTAAGCAGTCCAAAGGCACTCACACGACCAAGGATCTCGTTCTGGCAGAGTTCGGGTACAGCACATCGTGCGCATTCGACATCATCTGCGTGAGCTCCAAATACGCCTGCACGATACTCCCGAGATCTTCCTGAGGGTGTTCATGTTCATGTTTGTGTTCATGGTCATGGTCATGGTCGTGCTCGGCGCCTGACACTGGCGAAGGCTTGATTTCCCGCAAGAACGGGAAACTGCGATATCCCGCTGCGGGGCCTGTTTGGGCTGATGACGAGAAGCCTTGGAAGCAGACTGCTGCGCCTCGCGCCCAGAAGCCCTTGCCTAGTCGTATCGAGACGCTAAGTACCGGCAGTCATGCAAAGTCAATGAATACTTCGTAGAGGTTATAGACAGGCGAAAACTCACTGTCGATCGAACAAATAACAGTCTACGCCAAATCAATCCAGTTCAGCTCGTATATTATATAAAGAGGATAGCGTAATTGATTCCTGCGTATATTCGTGAAAAAGACTGAAACTTACACGTCCAAGCCAGCCGCGCCCGCTCAATCTCTAGCGTCCGCTCATGATCGTGCAAAAGCCTCAACGCGATCTTATCGAGCCCCATCTCATATGCGCTTCTCACTGCTAGCCCAATCATCTGCCAAGCCTGTCTATTCTCATCGCCGTGGGGTTCCTCTCTACAGCCCAAAGCTGTCAATTCCTCCGGCCCGGAGACGGGTGGAGTACGCGGTAGGTTCTCAGCGAGAAGGAGGAGGGCTTCGACGAGACCTATCGTTGGTGGTGCGCCTAGAGATTGGACATCGTTAATCCAGCCCTAAAAAGCAAGATTTTGCATTTTCGCATTATAAGCCTTACTGTCATAGCATTCATTGTCCAGAGAATATGCGTGTCGCCTGCCCACTTACCCTCATTACAGCCCATGACCGATCATGGATCTCTCTGACCGCCGGCGAAGGATCGGGTCGACTAGCGATAATGATATAAGCCGCAAGGAGGTATCTCTCCTTCTGCGCGAATACGGCCAATTGCTCCGAATTTCGAGGGATGATGGCGGATGGCACCATTGGCTGGCAAAGTGTTCGTCGTTCGTCAGCACGTCCAGCCTAAGACAGACCAATTGGCAGTCAACAAATTTTGATGAACGGGGGTGTACTCACAAACATGTGGTGGTAGCACCGGAAGAAGAAATCAGTCAGTCGCATCGTTTCTTCGGGACTGATGATCCCTAGTCTGATCAAGGCGAAATCCTGCAGATCAGGAGGTTGACTTGGTTTTCTCGAGCCAGAAAACTCCGTCGAAGGTCTAGAGGTACCCATTCTGCTGCCCCTTGAACCTCTTACATTGGTCTGCCCGCCCGTTCTATGATTGGAGTCTCCGCCTGGCACGCTCCCCTTTTCCTGCTTAGCAGCTTGTCCACTTGCCAATGCAAGAATCTGCAGAGCGTCACTTTCGTTTTGCATGTCTGCCACGACTATACTACTTGGATCAGCGGCATGTAGGGGAGGATTTAAGTGCAAACGCCGACGTTTGGGTGAAGACGTCGATGATGGTCTTTGAGGATCGTTGTTATTAGTGTTGTTCGATGAGTGACTGGGTCCAGCGGGATATGGTTGACGATCTGAAGGTGTGTGGGGGGAAGCCTGTGTTATTGGCGAGAGATTGGAATGGCTCGAGCCTGTATTAGGGAGATGATGGAAGTAGTTCGATTGGGGGGACTGGCGGTGTAAATTAATAGATGGAGATATGTGCGGTTGAGGACCACCAGGGGGGTAAGGGTATGGAAATGTTTGAGTCGGATGGGATTGATGTGGATGTTGGTGTGGATGTTGGTGTTGATGTTGATGTTGTTGCGGGTGTTGATGCTGATGCTGATGTTGCCGGTGCGATTGTACACTGTTGCCCTCGTTTGATGAACTGAGGGTCAGATCCAGGCCGCTCCCACCGCCAATACCAGCTCCAGCTCCAGCACTGGGCCGGGAGTACGAAGCATACTCATCGGATCTATCGCCATCCGCTTCTCGATCCGAGCCATCTTCAGATTCCCTCTTAGTCCTCTTCCGATTATTCCCGCCGCGTCGGGATGGCGCGAAGATACATTCTCGGGATTCTCGACGGCATCGGGAGCATGGTGGGGAAGAGGGAGCATCGATATCGCCCTGTGACGAATACCGGTATTGAGCACAGGCAGGAGATGAACAAGTAGCGGGTCACGACCAGCACTGCAGATCAGTCGCAGGGACTCACAAGATCACATTTCGCCTTCCTTGCCCGACAGTGCAAGCTATACACGAAAGCGATCACCGTGAATGATGATGATTGGATCAGCATTCACAATGCACAATGTAACATGAGATCCGGCTCGACAGATCCCTACAATCATATCATCGTACTTGAAGCAGAAGACGAGCAGGGCAGTGGGGGTACAGAAGCCTGTCTGCCCTCCCTTGAGTGACTCACCATGCTCGATATCCTCGCTTGACCTTTTCCATTTTCGGATGCTGCTGATGATCAAAACTCGGTCCCGCAATTGTCGCCGTACTCGCATCGAAGCTGTCCATAAGTTCCGACTGTGAGACCGTCCGATGGTCCCGTCGCTAGCCCCTTGTAACGAAGTGCTCCAGATTCGTGTGAGAGAGATACCCGGGTGTTTCCTTCTCAGAGCTTGTGGACGTGTTCGTCGTATCGAGGGCACACCCAGAGAGCATCAACTACAAATCGAGTTCGTGTCGTGTGAGAGTGAGAGTGATGAATTTGTCCGTGAGAATCGATTTATATTGTTTTACCGATACTATATGACACGATATGACTAGTGTTGTGCAGGGGATCAACGTCGTTTAACTATAGCTAGCTGTTTAAGGTTATATGGGATAATCATCACTTTGTACTGTATCCATGTATTTACGTCAACACAACACCAACTCGATGCATACATACTGCATACCTCTCTCTGCCTCTGCGATCTGCTTCGGTTCATGTGTATTGATTGTCTGCCTTGCCTGTGCCGCTTACATCCCCGAACACCGCGGGGCACCCCGGTAATGAACCCATCCCATCTGTCACAGGCTAGGGAAGCTCTGCATGCATGCTATAACCGCAGCAGCTGCTCAGCCGCAGCTGCTGCTCTACTGTCCATGTGCTTGAAAGGTGCAGCAGCGCGTAAAACATAACCTTACCGGTGGATTCTCGCTGTTTGAGGCACCATGTATTTCATGTGCACCCGGACGATTTGCTTCCATTCGTCATCGGATTCAGGTGTTGATTATCCAGGCACTGCAGGTGCAGCACTCACCTGTTGAGCATCCACCACCCGTGACGGTGAAGCAGGCCGGCCATATCATGTCATAAAGCATGAATTATCGCTCACAATTAATGTCGTCTGCTACTTCCATCGAACGCCTGCATGCGGTCTCTGCAAGCTCGTGATACTTGATCAGATGCATCTGTATCTACTTCTGCATCTGCAGTTGCACATGGTCGCTCGGCCCTCTTGCAAACAGCCGCATAGGCCCGTTGCCATACTAAAATCAAACATCCTTTTCCTTTGGCTCGCTTAAAGCTCTACGCCACATTCCACATTCAAGATCCCCTCATATCGGCGAACGCCGCTATTGCTTGACTTGGCCAAGGACAACAATGCAAAGGGTGGAGGTCGGTGCATAGAGAGTACCGAAGTGACAATATAATTAATAGCTTAGAAGTAGATAGAGTTGATCTTCATTTCACCACCAATTCTTACCGTTCGCCTGGAGAGATCTCCATCGAACAACACGCCCAGAGACCATCGTCAGAGGAAACAGGAGCCATCATGGAGCACGTAGAAAAGCTTCAGGAAGCGATAGACGCTTCTGACGACGAACGAGTCAGTTCGACACTCGACGAACTGGCTGTCAAGCTCAGAGATGGTAAGTTGGGCGATTGTCCACAATTCGAGTACTAAGCTGAGCATGTGTCATAAACTGCGTCATGATAGCATCTATCAGGGAGCCTCTGGGCGAAAGTCGACTTCCTGGGTTACTGGCAGATCTGGCCAAATCTACGGATCACGAGATACTGAGGCAGACAGGCAGGGTGGCCGCCAACTTGATTATCGATACCGGTACGTCTGATCATCATACCGTCCTGCCGCAATCTGCCTGTGTGAAGCGCCTTGTATAAAGCTAGCTGAGCTGAGCTGAGCTGACGAGTACCCACTGCTCCGGAAATGCAGACATCAATCGATCCAAGCTGGTAGAAACAGGATACATCGATGCTGTCCTCGCGTTATCACCATCACCGCTAGGAGCATCAGTCACTCTACCTATCGTGGCAAGTCTGCATAATCTCGTAGTGGACGGACATGGTAAGCTAGAGCTAGTGCTGAAGCCACAATCTTACAGTCCCATCTTTCCACGGCCATGAAGTGTTATGGCTGACGCTTGACGCTGCTCTACAATCAGAACCATCATTAGCGAGTCTAAAACAACCTCTCAATACTAGGGCAATACAATCCCTAACTCAATATTGGACCGAATCATTCTACGACCAAAAATCGACTCAAGCGTCTGAGACAACCACGATAACCCAATGGCTCTGGGCTATCCTCGCGCTAATCACGACCAAAGAAACTTCTGCATCTTCGGAGCTTGTCATTTTACCTCTCAAAGGTTCTTCAAACCCTCCGGCGGACGATGCAACACACTACGCCATTTTGTCGTCAGCTTGCGGGGTTATCGAGGCGAGCGAATCTTTGGAGCTGGTCGAAGAGATACTGAGCGAGTTACTGAATTTCATCGAGCATGCTAATGTGCCTGCGAGATCGGGATCGGGATCGGGATCGGCCTCGGCTGACCAGGAAGCCGGAAAACCCAAGGGTGTTGATGAGGAATCAGGAAAAAGCGACAAAGACAAGCAAGCAGCAGAAGAGGAGGAAGAGGAAAAGGAGGATGATGATGAAACAGATGAGGGGGAAGAAGAGGAAGAGGAGGGAGAGGACTTTGGTAAAGTGCTCGGCTCATCAAAGGGAGCTATCATCCGCTCCCTAGTCTCACACAGCTCAGATATACCAAGCTCATCACTGTACTGGACCAGAATGAGGGAATGGCTTAGAGCTGGTAGTGAAAGGGCGGATCTTCTGAATTGCGCTTTATTAAGCTTTGGGAACAGCATACATGATGGTGAGTCCAGTCGCCATCCTCAGTACCCTCAACAGTGCATGGCCAGGCAGCCCACCTTTGACGATTAACAGATAGCCACGCATCATATCATGGCAAATGATTCCAGGAAGATATAGTGAGCTGATTGAGATGAATTACTGGCACCTTTCGCAGACGAATCAGCCACAAACCTCTTACCTACGATCCTCCCGACTCTCTTACCACTCATGAAACCCTCAACACCAGGAACGACCCAACACAGTCTCATAGGTTTACTGAAAAACCTGTCTATACCTGCACCGAACAAAATACGACTAGGCGATGCAGGGGTGGTCGGGAAATTGTATGAGATGCGAGTTTTCGACGAAGAGAGGGATTTGTTGGGTTCCGTACAGGGTGGAGCGGCTGGTATATTGAAGAATCTGTGCAAGGGCAACGGTGAGTGCTGTGTTCTTTCACTCGAAAACTATTTCAGAATCTGTGCTATATACTATGTGCTATGTGCTATGTGCTATGTGCTATGTGCTATGTGCTATGTGCTATGTGCTATGTGCTATGTGCTATGTGCTATGTGCTGTTTGATCCACTCAAATCCTTGGTCATCACATTGCATTGTACTTATTACGGCTTTTGCCGGTGTATCCGCTAACCTTTCGATCTGTTGTTGCTTAATTGAATAGTTATAAACACCCAAAGATTATTATCGGTATCTGTGTCACCGAATAAAACAGACCGGGATGACAGTCAAGACCATCATCAAATCCACGCGAAGCAGACCTCCTCGCTCGACCCCATTCTCGCTATGATAAAACGAACAGACGACCAAGCCATCCGTTTCGAATGTACCAGAGTCTTCGTCAACATTATCAAATCCCTAGCAGCAGCTCAACAACCTATTCCCACAGCTCAACTATGGCCCACTATCCAACCGCTTGTCGATATGTTCAAGGATGCAGGGGAATATCCTGTCCTTCAGCAAGAAGCTGTTATAGCTCTTACGCTGTTGGCGACGTTTACACCTGATTCGAGTGAGTGATATTGAACGCTAGCTCGGATGGAAACAGTCGAGGCAGTCAAGTCAACATCACAGCACAGCTAACAGAAGCGTGAATTCGTTCCGCATACCGCAGAATCGACCATTTCCCAAGCCCTCGAGCCTCACCTCCAGATCCTCCAAAGTATGGCCCAGAACGACCGCCGCGAGATCCGCGAGAACGCATCAACGCTATTGAGACAAATAGAACATGCATAGATGGGTCAATCGAAAGTAAGAAATCGTCATCATCATCATAGTATATACAGTGAGGGTATATATATATAGCGGATTTTTGTATGTATATTAGACATTAAGTGGTCATTAGAATAGAATGGATGGATGGTTTCATTCATCCGTGTGTATGGACAATTTGTATATTATCCAATGCTGATTTTTGATGTCTACGGCACAGATACACACATACAAAGATATATCAGCATTTGTCTCTTTATCTCGGCTTCGGTTCAAATCAATCCTTCCACACAGACTTTGGCATACAGTCCGCTGTGATGCATGTTTGGAACCCAATCCAAAACAGAGCTCTACTCACCGTGTAAGAGTTTCGCGTCTGATGAGTCAATCGCGAAGTCGGCCCGACCCGCGGTGCCGATTGAGGAATCCCTCCTGCCCCTCCTGATCCTGATCCTGCACCGATGCTCGATCCAGGTGCTCTGGCCATTAGAGGTGTAGGCGGCGAGATCAGCAATTTCGACGACTTGTGATCCCCCTTTGACCCCGATGATTTATTCAGTATCGATCCTGAACTGCCAGAGCTAGTGTGCCCGCCGAGATTTGGCAACATCGATCGACTCTCGGGTCTCGAGCTCTCCTGTCTGCTCGGAGCATATCGCTTCCTTCCCGCCAAGATCCAAGGGTGCCTCATAGCTGGTTGTGGTTTCAATCGCTTATCAGGATCCCAAGTAAGGCACTTGGCGATGAAGTCGACAAACAGTTCATCGTCGCATTTCAGTACACCAGCGAGAGTCTTGGTTCCAGGTCGCCTTCTTCGGCCCTTGGCGTTGACGAATGGTCTAGGTGTGCCCGTTGCGTCTGTAATGTGATCATACACGGTAATCAGCAATGTCCACGCTGACCTACGCTGGCATACGATGATTCTGTAAGGCTTAATGTCCGGACTCACCAAAAAAGGTCTTGCGCCTCGACGCCTTCTCCACAATATACCTGTCCGGCAGTCCAAGAACCTCCATGATACAAGCCAACTGCTCATGCTCATTCTCGCCAGGGAAGATCGGTACACCCGTGTACAGCTCGGCGAGGATGCATCTGAGAGGCCGAGGATGAGAATTAGCTTTCTCTTCCGTCTCTCGCCTGTCTCAAGCTCATTCGGTCGACTCACCCCAGACTCCACATGTCAATGGCCATGGCGTAGTTCATACCGAGAATCACTTCAGGACTTCGGTAAAACCTCGATTGGATATAAGTGTACACTGAAGATGAAGTCAGCTTTGTTCGTTACCTAGCGGCCCTAAACGGCAAGCTCACCCTTCTCTGTCTCCAGACAACTGCTTCCAAAGTCGATGACCTTGATCCCACTTCTTTGCGGATGACACAGGAGGATATTCTGCATTGTTAGCTCAGTCCATCCAGATTATCAACTTACCTCTGGTTTCAGATCGCAATGAACGATTCTGTGCGACCGCATGAGCTGTAGCGAAGCAAGCATCTGCGTGGTGAATCTCCTTATCAAAACCGTCGAGAATCCGGCGAATTGATTCGCTTTGATGAGCTCGTAGAGATTGATACTGAGCAGTTCCGTAACGATACACAAATGGCCTCGGAACGAGAAGCTATCCGTCATCCGGACCATAAAGTGCTTGTCCTCTGGATCCCACTCGACCAGTTGTTCCAGGATTTTGACCTCGACCAAAGCCTGAGTGTGGAACCTTTTCTTGTTCCGTATGATTTTGACAGCCACCGACCCGCCCGTCTTGTGGTCCCGACATTGCACCACTTGACCGAATGATCCTTTCCCAAGAATTCCGACCACTTCATACCGGAAACACAAGTGGTCCCCCTCGACAACGATATAGTCACCCCTCTCGTCGTCGTAGCCGTGATTGTAAACAGCACCGCCAGGTTGAGCAGGTCTCGTGATTCGCTTGGGCAGCGGACTATAATACACTTCGCTCACGTCGAAGAGCTCTTTCCTTTCCACATCGGCCATCATGCTGACATACTGAGTCATAAACACTCGTTGTGATACCGGTCCGGAAGGCGAGATATCTTCGGGGAACTCGTTAACGTCCGCCATGTCGTCTTTCTTGCCTGCAGCAGCCCGTTGTCTACGACGCTTGATGTACGCTGCCATCTCCGCATCTGCAAGGGAATCTTCGTCATCGGCAGGGCTGCTCGACGGGGTTTCAACGACTAATGACGTCTTCCTGTAACTTGTGCCAGGAGCGCCAACCGAGGAGGAAGAAGACATGCGTGAGGTATTCGGTATAGACAACTTCGAATGCAGCGATTTAGATGGCTTGATAGGCGAGGATTGACCGGATGATCCGCCTTGAAGCGTATCATTTGAGACTCTTCGTTTAGGTCCCGGTCCAAGATCTCGCGATGCTCGCTTAGCACTTGCCGACACGGTCATTGCTGTAACAGAGGAAGAAGGGGGTTGAGGTAGTGTCCTTCGCGAAGGCGGTAGAGCAGTCGCCGGAGGCTCTCGTCTGACAGGGGGATCCGAGGGTCTGTACCGGGTACTGCCCTGCCTCGCTGACATGGGGGCAAGCAAGTGAGCTCGGTGAGCGCCCGATGTCGACTGCCTTGGGGTTGCCATGCCTTCTACAACGCCGAATTCCGATATCGGAGCGACTCGTGTCAGGTCAGCCATGCTGGAGCTGGTCGTCTTGTGACGCAGAGAAGGCATAGCGGGTGGTGGCATGCCCGGTGAGCTAGCGTTGGGGCGGTTAGCAATTCTCGGTATCTTCGTAGGAGTGGCCGATGGGAGTTCGCGAGAGGAGTCGGACGATCGTAGCTCGGGTTTGGCCGGTGATCCGACGATCGCTGGTAATCTATGGTCATGTCCATTTACTGTCGACTCGCTCCGATTAGACGCTGCGGACGATCGAAGCGAGCTCTCAACAGATGACTTGTGCTTGAGGCTTTCTGGAATGAAGGGCTTGGACGGGTCGGCGGAGATAGACAAGGTCTGTGGCGTGTCAGCTGGATCTGCGTTCCTCGACAAACGGCTCACCTTTCCTCGCTTTCTGCCTGTCCATCCAGTACTTTCTGGCTTCTCAGGCTTGGACTGTTGAGGGGGCGGAGCCAGTTGCTGGGACAGACCGCGCTTGGAAGTACTTCCTCTAAGCATCGAAGGCAAGTGCATGCCTAGAACCGATTTACGGGACTGGGATCCAGGAGCAGGGCGAGGTTCTTGATATTTGGGCGTCTCGGGAACTGTTGATTTCGATTGAGTTGATGAAGAAGAGGTTCGACGGAAGAACGGGATCGAGGATGGGGTAAGCCGTTTGGCTTGAGTCTTGGGTACACTAATATGCGATTCGCTTGACTCGTGTCGGTGTAGACCAGGAGATGGGAGCTCATTTCGCTGGATCTCGGACCAAGGGGTCTGGGGGCTATGAGGTGGTTCTTCCTCTGCGGGAGAATGCATTTTGAGGTTGAGCGCGGACGAGAAAGACCACTTCTTGTTCATTCGGGGTGGTGCTAGCGGCGATGCAGGTTCTGAGGGTGATTGTACCGGCGGTGATGACATCTGAGGGGAGTGTGCGGGCTGAGGGTGCTTCTGAAGAGGCTGGAACGGAGGAGATTGCAGAGGAGGCGACTGTACATTGACGGCTTGAACGGGTTGAGATGGCTCGGCGACAGGTGGGAAGTTGACTGTATTGAGTCCTTGCCTCATCGAGACATATCCCTTGGGTAATGGAGGAACAGGAGGAACATGCACTTCATCTTCTTGCTGGTCAACCACAGTGATACTCGGTGTGGAGACATCGCTTCCTCCGCTGATTCGACGAGCTTTATGGCCATCGCCCGATGAAGGTGTGGTCGAGGTGGTCGGCAGAGAATCCCGCGAGGTAGGCGTACCGACGAAGCTCGTCGAAGACGATGATTCTCGCTTGTCTTTTCTGCGGACTGGTACAGCGGGAAGTTCATCTCCGATATCTACCCAAGTGTTCAGTGGTGAATCGTTCAAACTGCCGTTACTCTGCCTGGACGGAATCTTCTTAGTAGCGCTTTTGGAAGGAGTTCCGGGGCGCGAGGCAACAGTCGAGGCGCTGGTCGAAGTCTTGTTACGTTTCCTCCCGGGCGTTCCGCCTAGCCCATCAAGCTTTCTCAGAGCTTCGTCCATCTTCGGATTTGATGCGACCGATCGAAGTTTCTGAGAATCAGATCGCTGCAACTTGGAGGTTGAGAATTGAGAGGTCGATGCGCTAGCTGGCGGAGTGCTGGAAAAGTTGTGGGTTGATCCAGACCCTTTCAAGAATTGATTGATCGAGGCTGAAGATGGGCTCGGAGGGAGATGCGAAAAATCTTTCACAGCGAATTGTTTCAGAATATCGCCTGAGCTATGTCGAGATGGGTTCGGTGGCGTTTTCCTGCTATCGCGACCTGCACGATGACCAAACGTCTGTGAATCGGCAGACAACGGCTGGGGTATACTGGCTGCTGCTGCTTCTGCACGCTCTTGACGACGGGCGTATATCCTTGATCTGGCGCTGCCTGGCGATATCGAAGAGGCGGGAGATGCTGTAGACACGGGCATGGGTTTCTCTTTCGGTTCGCTAGGCATGGCTAGCGTCGCAGCGATAGCAGCCTCCATGGACGAGTCGAAATGAAAATCACCGAATGAGTACGCCTCTTCCCGCTTCGCCGTCGAGCTAGTGGATCTAGCTGGTGATTTGGTCGGAGGGCGAGGTGGAGTCTGGGAGATAGATCTGTTGTCAATGCCCAGTCCGACTCCTTCCTGCTGGCTCTGAGTCCATCTTTCTGAAGGCGTCGGCACCGGCCCCACAGCTTCAAGACTGAATGGCATACTCGGCGTACGCATATGCTGGTGTTGGGTTGAGGCACCCCATCTTGGAGTCGCGAGCTCGCCGACGCCTATCAACGCTCCGCGGTCGATGTTTGAAGGGTCGGGCTGTTCGGGACTGACACCCAGGGGAGATATGGAGGGATGGTTGTTCTGATAGTATGAATCTATGCTGATGCTGCTGTGCCGTGTGTCGGAAGTGGGTATCTGGGGTATGATGGGAGTCGTGTATGCCGAGGGAGCAAGAAAGCTTGTTGTCGCCGTCGTCGTTGTTGGAGGATGAGGGAGTGGTCTATGGCGGACCTAAGGATGTTGTTAGCGATAGTTGGGCGAAATTTCAACTCACTGGTTCAGTGACCACCCTCCTGTTCTCCACCGCCGGCCTAACGCCTAGACCCGCGTACCTATCCTCCTTTCTCGGACTGAGATCAAGTGCAGCCGGAGCCGGAGCTCTCCTCCCTCTCAATGTCGAGCTCAGCGATGAAGTTGAAGTGGAGCTCGCTAGACTTTCACGCGGTGGGGTCGAGAGTAGCTGGGACGTTGGGGCCGAAGAGTTGTTGTAATGAGGTGGGGAGAGGGGAGCTGTCCATGGCGTGTAGGCAGGCTGCAAGACATAGTCCGGGTACCCTTGCGAATCTTGCCTTGAAGGGCGAGAAGACGATGGACCGGGATCATGAGGTTGGTTCATCGTGGCTGTTTATACTCTGATCAGCAAGTGCAGCAACAAGCTAGGTGAACGAGGCGTTTCGGCGTTGGGGGATTTAGGATATGAGACACACCTGAGCGGGATGACTCGCCGATTGACAGCTACCTGATACCACGTTGCTGAGTGGGTAGTGAGAGTTGAGGTTGGGTCATGCAGCTAAGACAGTACGAAAGTGAATGCAAGAATGTCCTGGTTGCTTGAAAGATATGCAAGCTCCGATTGAGCTGGTAGGTAGCTAAGCAAGAAATGTGTTGGAGTTTGTGTTGTGTTTTGAGTGACAGTTGTGATCAAAGATCAGTGCGGGAGTGAATTCAAAATGAGAATGAGAGTGAGAATGACACAAAGGGCACACTGGCATTGACACTGCTTGCACCATTACAATATAATATAATATAATATAATATACACCAGGCCACCGTACACACACACACACACACACACACACACACACATATCATTTGGTTCCTGTAAAGTCACTGTGTCCACTGGCACCCCTACCCTGCATCGCATCCTAGACTCTTGCAACCTTGATTTCATCCCACCGCGACACGTCTCACATCCTATGTGATGCATACATGCATGAAGAATCACAGCCTGCACCGTACGCTGGGCATCAGCAGTCCCATATGCATCTGTCTTCTACCGTATGATCAGCTATAAGCAGCATACCTCCATCAGCTTATCTCTGACTGATGCATCACATCGCATTTCATCACACATTTCATCTACGCACAAGTATACCGTAACATCCCGCAATGTACAACTATGTACACTTTACACCGTACGCGAAAGCTCAAGCGCGTGTACCAGCTGCAGCTGAACCCGAGTCGGGCGGTACTATAGTAGGACAATTACGTAAGTAACACAAGTCACTCGGCTGGATCCAGGAATGACACAAACAAAGGCTCAATCAAGCTAAAGGCTTCACCTAGCAACCAACAATAATATCAACAAGAGCGCTTTTACTTTGCTTCTTCCCTCATCTAGCTCACCCCGACTTCACATCCCAATCACATTAATCGCCTTTCACGATACATCTTTGACGAGTCTATCATCTATATATCCAACACCATCGATATATCACCCTTTACTATACATGTCATCTGTAACGCCGAGACGGCCACTTGCGCCGCTCGACCTAAGTTCATTCCGAGGCGAAGCGGCATCCGCCTCGACTTCGAATCACAGCAATGTTGTTATTGTCGTCTCAGAAGATAATGAAGATGATGATACTTCCTCGGACGAAGAAGGTGTATTTCTTGGAGCGCATCAGCCGAAAGAATTGAACCTGTTATCGAAACTATCCACATCGTCTAGTCCATGTTCACCTGCATCTTTGTCTCCTGGCCAGTCGCCTGTACCGGCTATAAGGAAGGTGAAGAAGAGGGATTCGAGAGAGTTTCTGCGGAGGAAGACCTTGTTGGTATCGATGGATAGGACGCCAGTCAAGGCGAAACCTTTCTTTGCCGAGAGCAGGGGTACACCAACAGTGATCGAAAGCGATTCATCAGATGACGAACAATCATATTCATCATCCTCGACTTCTCCAAGTAAAAAGAAGCAATCATCATCCCTGGAAGAATCTGATTTGACTCTTGACTTCGCCGCCTTCCACCTCTCAACTCCTCCAACTCGATCACTCTCTCCCGACAGTTCATGCTCGGATGCAGGCAGCGACAAGGAAAATGCTGCGCCGGCGTTGAAACCCGTAACAAATGTAGAATTGGAAAACACCCCTCTGATCACCATCACACAGGAACAACTGGCAATGGAGCTTGAAGACGGTGAGTCAGGTATCTTTGTGTGGATGTAGAGGAGATAGTGCTGATACAGGTCTTTAGAACTCGTCCAGCTTGACATGGGAGGACTACGGCTGTCGGACTTCTCAGATCCCGAGACAGGTCTAGAACAGGAACAGCAAATCCCCTCACCAGACCCCCTCGATAGCGGAGACGAAGCGACCCCAACCAAAGCGGGTGATACTTCTCGAGATAGCATGGACTCGCCCCTGCCTGTTGCCCGAGCTGGTCCAGTCATCATCCCCGTCATCACGCATCACTTTGCATCTTCGATTCGCGCTGAAAGCGGGTCACCGTGTAGCGCTTTACCGCCTGCGCCATTGGATCCACCAATGGAACATATGACCAGTCCCTTGGCCTCTTCAAGTCCCTTGGCATCATCATCTAGTCCAATAGCTGCTCCCCTTGCCACACCTTCAAGAGTAGCTGCCGTTCTACCTCCGCCTGATCTTGTAGAAAGAGGGGCGAAACTATTGAAGCTGTCTACAAGCGCCAAGCCAGCCGCTCAAGCTAGTACAAAACCCTTCAGATCTGCGACTAGGATATTGGCTATCCGTGGACAGCTGGACTCGGCGGTGACATCTAGGTTCTCGGCGATGGGACCACCTCAGCGATCCGTCTCTGCGTCTTCGTCTTCTGGCAGTTCGTCTGGCTCTGGCTCGGCTTCTGGCTCAAGCTCGCAAGCCCGCCCTAAAGCAAAGCCTGTATTGAAGCCTGCTCTTACCAAGTCTTCGACCCACAAGCCGGCGCCGTTAGCAGCTTCTACAACCCAGACATTGCCCCGTCCTGCTTTAGGCGCAAAGAGGACGATCCCAGCAATTTCCAAACCGACAGGTATTCCTTCGATATCATCGACCACAAAATCTGCAACTGCAAACGTCAAACCATCTATCCCTTCCTCAATACCTCTGAAAAGACCAGCCCCCGCCTCAGTTCCGACATCGACGTTTGCCCCACCAACACCTCGACAGTCTGTGTTATCAGCCGGACCGTCGGTACGTCCGATGGTATCGAGACCAACACTGGGTCAACCTTCGCGCATGTTCCAACCTCCACCTACGCCTCAAATGATGTCGGTACCTGTGTTTTCTGTCGGTGTAGCGGGCGAAGGGTATGCCTCTGCTCGACCTTCTTTCCGATCACCTGCCAAACAAAACATGAAACGAGGCTTGCTGGATAAAGGTACTCCGCGCAAGGTGAGTCTATCAGCTATCTCGTTCGGACACATCGGAGAGCTGAAGCGGAAGCTGATGTAATGCGTTGAATCAGCTGGGATCGCTCGGTACGCCCATGCGATTCGGTACACCACGTCAAGCACCTCCTCCCTCTTCTATGCCTTCGTTCATGTACACCCTCGAAGCCAGTACTTGTACGGCACCAGCGCCGGCACCAGCACCGGCACCAGCGCCAGTCCACGACGTATCTGTGGTACCTGAACCTATGTCTTCTGGTCCACCAGCTTCTGCCACCCGTCAAGCGACGGAAAACGCTTCATCGCCTGGGCCAGCGAGAGGATCAAGCGAGGACTATGAAGACGTGTCTATGCAATTAATTAAACCACCACGTTCGCCTTCGCCGGTTTCACCCACGTCAAAGTCTGCAAACGCGTCGTCAAAGACCAAGGTCAAGAAGCCCTCACCTAAACGAGAACGAGCGAGCAGTCGGCCCAAACGAACTATCAACCCTCCATCGAAACCTACTTCTTCAACTGCCTCAGGACTCGAGGCGGGTATATCTGAGAAAGAACTCAAGAAGACCACTGATCGGAACACGGCCAAGAACCAAGTGTATCACTGTGCGATTGATCGTCAGGTCATCTTCCAGCCTGGACCTAGACCACCTAGCCCTACTTCCAAGATCCGAACTACAGCCGAAAGGGACGAAGAAGAGAAGAAAGCTGCTAGGGGAAATAGAGCACGACGACGCAAGGGCGATGATGAGGCTGTAGACGAACGACCACAAGGAGACGAGGTGAAGAATAAAAGTACGAATCAGGACAAGGAGAAGAAGGTGATGTGGCCTGTGATTGAGAAGATGGTGGTGCATAAAGCGCCTGGGGATGAAGAGGAATTTGTCAGTCCGCCAAGACCAACTAAAAAGGTCAAGACGGTTTCAGATCAAGATAATGACAAGGCCAAGGCTGTGAAATGGGATAGGGGATTGACGGTTATTCGTGACGATGGGTCCGTACGCACTTCGCGTGAACGTTCTCGCGAGGATGAACAGCAGCAGCAGGAACCGCCAAAAGGGTGTCTCAAGAGCATTGTGAGTGCAGTCGGACCAGGACCACAAATCACTCTACAAAGAACCATCTTACAAGCTCGATTTTTAGCTCAACTTGAGCAGCATGTCATGATTACTGACTTTTTCTTTTCTTTTGGCGTTGGCAGGTCCCGCTCGACCAACACGGCAATGTACCAGACTCTTCAAGACCGGTGGACAATCTCAAAAGAACAAGGATAGTGGTGACTGCTGTATTCTACGATGGCGAAGAGCCAGTGCCTCCCAAACCAGCTCCGGCAAGTGCGACCCGGTCCAAGAAGAAGTAAAGGCAGGAGGACTATTGTAAAGCCATATAACGAATGACATAGTTATGTCTTGAACTTGTACGAAACGAAACGAAACGAAACGAGAAGGGTGGAACGGGTGACGGTGATGCTGCTCTCTTTGATCGATGGATGACTTGGATTACAGCCACAGCTACAGCTACAGGATGCATTGATCTGTTACATTCCATTTCCGTTCCGCTCCGTTCCGTTTGTTCCGTGTTATTGGAGTCATATCCATGCCTATCCCATCCATTGAGTCCGGTCCGATCTTATCTGCATGGTCCAGTCAGTATATCCCAATTGTCCATTGTCCGTTGTCCATTAATCAGTTTATCGATCGATCATTAAGCTTCGTAATCCTCTGAATAGATAGCAATGTGCCCGCTCCTATCTCCACTACGTATCTTCTTGGGCGAGATGTTTTTGGATACTAGATTTCGGACGACGGTGTTGAGTGTGACTGGCCCGCATGCTAAGAAAGAATAAAAATAGATTGAGCTCATCAGCTATAATTCCCTGGTCTTGTCTTGTTCTTGAGATTCGCTTCTCCTCATATGTTCAAGCGGAAGGATGGATGCAGGGAATGTTTGCACACTCACTCGCTACGATCATACTGCCCGCTGCCGATCCAATCTCTTCCTCCAGCACGGCAGAAAGTTTAGGTTTCCCAGCCTTGGCCAGTTCACTCAAGATACTCATAGCCGCATGATCTGACTCATCGATATACAGCCCCGCATCGCCAGTGGGATCCGAGCCATCTTCAAGAAGGACCATACTCTGAGTTCTGGAAGTTCTCGAGATCAGCTCCCTGGTTTGATACACTGATTCTCCGGTCGTAGACATATTATCGTCAAACATTATCGAAGGGCTAGGTGACGGACCCATGGTGTAATTGGTACCGGCGAAGGGATCGTACGATGCATATGTAGAATCTGCGAGTGATCGATAGGAGTGTCGTCGATCGTTAGAAGTCGAGGAGAGCATAGGAGCAGAAGGAGGTGCGTACAAGCTGTCGTTGGCAGCTGGGTAAGAGTTGTAAGTATCGAGTGGCGCGGGGTGTTCGTATTCGTAGGCGGATCTTCGAGGGTCATAAGCTGAGCCACGAGGCTGCTCGTAAGCGGATACTCTGGGGTCATACGCTGAACCTCTTGGAGCAGCGTCAGAAAGTCGCGAATCGTACGAGTTACGATTATTGGGATCATGAGATTGTCGAGCTCGGTTCGAATGTGCGTGCGCATTGGGATTCAAGTTGGAATGCGAATGTGAATGGGCTATACCACCAGCATGGCCGTGGGACTGGCTTTGGCCTTGGCCTTGGGCACGTTTGGCTGCTTTGCGTGATTTCGCTCGACGGACTTTACCCTGTGCCTGCAAGTTCTGTGAGAGCTGATTCTCCGCTGGGTCATTGATATCTTCCTCGTCCTCGTAATTGGTCAAATCAATCACATCGGCGTAATTGGCTGACAAGTGACCATCAACCGTATCATCGTAATTCCCTGTTCCTCCTCCTGCAGCAGAGGCTGACGAATCATCTACACTCATCTCACTCGCGAGAGAATCCGCTGACCCTCTTCGACCGTGAGCCGCGAATCCCGGGCGTGGTAGAGCAAAATCTTGATCTTGCTTATTGGCATTAGTAACGAAGATGTTGATCTGGAGCTGATCCGACGAGACGAGGTTTTGACATCGACGAAGTTGGCTGGCTACCCATGCGATCTCGGCGTATTCTCGGACGACCCAACAGAATCGCACTCGTTGGTTCTTTCCCCCACCGTTCTTGATCCTCTTGCAGACGTGTTCACAGATTGATGCCCCAAAGGAAACACCGGATCCACCACAGATGATCAAGACCGACGAGTAATCGCCCCATCGTACACGATCGGCAGATCCCATGGGTCCATCGACCCAAGCTTTAACAAAGATAGGCGGGGCGACGAATTTTGACGACTTGCCTTCACCAGTCTGCATCGAGGCGAGAGAGATCCGCTTGTCTGCTTTCACAGTGACACCTGCCGCTGCGAGCGATTTGGCTCTGACAAGCTCGAAGAGACGCTTGGTCATTCCCTTTCTCGCTTTGATCAACAGGACAATCTCGTTTGGGTCGTTGTTGATGATAGTAAACGGATGAGACTGAAATTTGGATAGATCGGGTAAGTAAAGCAAGACACTTTGGCCTGGAGACCACCGGAACGGTCGGGCGACATTGATAGTGAGTCGGACCGTACGTGAGGGTAAAAGTTGAGCTTGAGCATAACCGACAGGGATGGATACGGGGGCAGGCAGGGCAGCTAGCGGTTGCATCGTAGCGATGGAGTCGCTTCGCGGCATGTGGGTTGATTCGGTCCCGGGGAAATTATATGAATCGTTTCGAGGCAGATATGTATCGTTCAGTGGGGCGCTATATGACTCGCTTCGTGACATTGACATATGGGATGAGCTTCGAGGCATATGCTGTGATTCGCTTCGAGGTATTTGGTTATATCCCGGTTCGTAACGAGCTTCGTACGAGCCAACCTGCTGGAATGACCCTTCGTCATAATATCCTCCATGATTTGACGTTTTGCCGAAATCAGGCTCTGGCGTTATTTCCCTTTCAATAGGAGCTCTAGGGAGAGTTTTATCGGTATACACGTCGCTGTTGCGCTTGATATCTTGCATTCCGTACGCTTGACTTTGAGTATCTTGATACCGCGTTCCACCGAGTGACGTAGGCTGATGTTTACGTTTACCGAACATGCCGTTGATTCTCGCGAGACGTAAGAGTCTGAAAGCTCGCTCGGCTCCCCAAAGGATCAGGGCAGCCGCCATCCAGAACCACAGTACCGGATGATGGATCGCCGAGCAAACGATAGTGAGGAAGACAAAGACAACATGGGCGTAGTAGAAGAACTGGCGGAGTACGATCAGCGATTTCAACAAGACTGAGAAAAGAGATCTGTAACGCAGTCTACTCACCTCGTACGAGTTCTTCCTGAAAGGTTTCAGACTCAGTACCATGACTGCAGTCATCATGCCGTATGCTACACAGCCAAAGATGAACCGATAGCTATTCCAAATATAAAACCATACGGCTCTACCGTTCCTCGAGTCTTGGAAGAGCTGAACGGTCCACAGCGCGACGTGGATAGTGGTGAAGCCCCATACGATCCATGCGACCGCTCGATGAAACACGGCGAGCTTGTCAGAGTAGACATGGGTGAACGTCCGCAGGGAGAAGATGGCGACTGGCGGAGCTTTGAGCGCGAACAACACGACAAGCGGCATCAGGGCGAAAGCCATAAAACCGAATCTCGATGCAGAGGTCCAGAATGATTTGTTGATTGTGTACCCTATCGAAGCTCGTTTCCGGAACGAACTGGCGAAATTGAGCGTACCAGAGGAAGGCGTGATATAATCTGAACCTATTACGCATAGGACAGCAGAGATGATCACGATGATAGCGACGCAGATCAAGACTGAATTACTGGGTAGAGCCCTGCCTCTCGCTCCTCCTTGTTTCCTCGATCCAACAGGTTTCCGTCTCATCCCCCATCTCGCATAGCCTGCTCCGAATGATCCGCCAGACAGCCGTAGGTGATGGGCCAATGCATATATCGCCGCGAGACCAGCTAATACCATCCAAAGAAGATACGCATACCGATATGATGGCCAGCTAAGTACGATTGTAAGCAAGAAGCGAGAAGCTCAGAGTATCTCAGAAATCGCAGGATGGAACATACCTCATCATATGCGCCTGAAGATATGCAGTCGCGAACGCCGCATCTGACGAAGCGGTCACCGTAGGATTAATCTAATCATAAATCAGTTTAGCGAGTCCCAAGCATATCGAGAACTTACAGGTAGAGCACCTATGCATCATCCCACAATCGTTGCTCATCAGCGATCTGTTTATCTTGGACAATTCGTTGATTGCTCGGTGCTGATTGATGCTGCTGGCCAAGTCCAATGAAAACTCACTGGTTACAGAACCCGTCACTTGCGGATCCGCGGCATACGATGTGACGTACTTGAATGGCGGGGTATAAGCCGAGGATGGCGCCTGCTCGGCGGTGGTGGCGCCGGTGACGGTCATATTCGGAGTCGGCGTCGGAGTCGTATCAGGTCAAATTTCAAGAAAGCTAAATCATTAGTATCGTATCGTCAAGCAGTCAAAAAGAAGAATACACAGAACTGAAAGTCATTTGAAGAAGAAAAAGCAGAAGGGAAAGATGAAGAAGGGATCAATTTCCATCTCAAGATTCGAACTGAGATTTAGCAACTGAAGATGTGGGATGGAAAATGACATGTGGACTGTCCACCTTGTTTTCGAGAGCCAACGTAATTTATTTCAGTTAATATGAGACTGCGGGTATTCACCGCGGCGAACTTGGTTTACCGTTTACGCGTCTAAGTCAGTCGGTAGCAGCGTAGCAGCGTAGCAGCTACCAGTAGAGCAAAGTCAGTGGTAGCACAGCACAGCGTTAAGTCATTACTCATTACTCTACATGCCGCTTGATACGAGTATTTTCAGTCATTAACAAAGCTATTTTCAACCAATTCAAATCAAAATCAAACCAAAACACCAAAAACAATCCCCGGCGCGCGGACGGCGGAAGCACCCTAAACTACACTCCTAGAGTGCATAACCACTTCACCACTTACCACCGCCTATTCATAGAACCCGAACCGACTTACCTCGGTTTTCCTGTTCATAGTTTGCCATGGTCAGATACATAGCTTTCGGAAACAATGTCTGCGGCAACCTCGATGCGGCCGACCCGTCCCTCCCATCATCTTCATCGTCTGCGGCGATAATTGATACACCAAGGGAGATTGCGATTGAAGGAGAGATAGTCTTCCATAGCTGGTGTTGCACGGTCATCAAAGGTATGCTTGACCAGCAGCAGAACATCACTGATCTTCACAAGGGTTTTGTTTGACTGAACATTGATTGATTATCGTCTTGTAGAGGATGGACGCTGCTTGATCAAAGGCATTGATGCATTATCACGAATCGACTTTGTACCGCGGCGAGTGATAGGATTTGACCGGCCAGTCGGCTTCATCTTACAGGATGGGACCGTAGTGGGCATAAACGGCAAGGGGAATGGCAAAGAATCGACGAAATGGCATGATGCTGTAGTGACAGGCTTAGGAAGAGCGTACGCTGTGACTGGTGAGTGACACATACACTCTGAGCTTGCTAATGACAGATAACGGCGTCTTTCGTTTCGAGTCGTTCGACGACCTTGTCGATGGCGAAGTCGAAGGTATCAAGCTTGATCATCCGTTACTCAAGAAAAATAAAGACATCAAGCTCTATGCGACAGAGTCGAGGGCTTTCATCCTGATTTCCACCAGACATTTATTAGAGATCATCGATTTGCGAAGTGTACCAGGCGGAAGCGGAGGCGAAGGGAAGGAGCTGCGACTGATTGAAGAAGTGGAAGGTGTAGGCATCAAAGCGTTTATACCGGGCTCAGCGAATCGAGCGGGTGTGCTAACGGAAGGAGGAGAAGCTTGGCTCTTGCCAGCGAGAGGTGATCCGGAGCTTCTTGAAATAGGCAACGGAAATCGAAGTGAAGATGGAGATGGAGATAGGGGTTCAGATGATGTTGGAGAGGAGGTGAGATTGATGGGAGTTGGAGCGGACTTTGAGGTGGTGGACACGGACCGTGCGGTCTATGTCAGGGGTTCAAGTGAGTGCCAAGATAAATCACTGTACATCCATTCCCTGGTCTGCCATCAAAACAAAACAAAACCCTTTCGTCAGAATTGCATGATGGACGTTGACAATGGGTTTTCACAAATCATCAGACAACTTCGGACAACTCGGTCTTCCAGGTATAACAGAATCCACCGACTTCATCCCTCTCGACATCGACTCGGGCATCGGCAAAGGTCTGACCGCGGACAGCGACAACGTGATAGGTATACATACGGCCCGATGGTCATCTATACTGGTCATCAAGTAACCCTAAACGGGAATAGTCGTGCCCACACCCCGATTCAAGGCATCTATAATAGCTCTACAAGCTTGATCGAACGCGGTCGTCATTCCCTGCTCTCCATCTTCAGGCTCGACCACCACTAAACCCCTTCCTTCGGGACCCCAGCCTTCTTTCAGCTTGTCACCGAATACCTCGCCCTCATTGTCAGCGTTGGCCCCCGTATCACGCCCAGGACTAGTGCCAGGACGAGGATCAGGATCAGCGCTGGAATCACGTTCGGGTCCGGGATTCACAGTAGAGTCGGAGATGGACTCGAAGATGTGTTTGTGGGCTTTGATGTAGCCTGGCCAGACGATCTTGCCGAAATATCCTGGTGGGTCGACCCATACATCGCCGGCTGCTGCATCGTCAGGATCTGTGCGCGTTGACAACACGGGCGGAGATGTAGATAGATAGATAGACAGATAGATAGTGGTAATCATATCAGCTGGCTGGCTTTGGCTTGGAGCTTTATCGCGCTACGCCATGCCATACCGTGATACACGCTGGTACGGTCGGATGTACTCACGCTGCAGCACATAGACCTGTCTCTCTTCTCGTCTGCTCTGTAAGATCCCACGAGGCACTCGCAAGAATATGCGAATATCAAGATTATCCACCACGGCCTGTCGATCACGATCGTCAGCGATAAAACGATAAAACGATATAGCGATATAGCGATAAAGTTATATAGCGATCATGAGACTATAGCTATTATGTTATCAAAGACCTGCCTGTCACTCACCGAATCGTAATATAATACAAATCCATCCACGATATAAACAACCAGCTCCGCATCCTTCCTGGCCCGCTCATCATTAGTGACCTTTTCGAATTCCGCTCTCCATTTGCCGAAAACCTCTGGCTTCACATCAATCTTGACTTCTTTATTCAGATGATCGTGCGTAGGGTGTGAATCGTGTCCACCTGATGTACGGACTTGTGACAATATCCATCGGAATTGGTCCCAGAGTATACACGTTTCTGGATCATCCCAGTCTTGTAGATCTGGGTATTCTTTCGAATACGGTACCTTTTCCGCGGGCTAGCACACAAAGATGTAGTGTATCGTATCAACCGTGCATGCATGTCAGCTGGGGAATAAATTACCGTCGGACTGAGCAGATTGCTTCTTTCAACTCACCGGACAGAAATCATCTTGATGGATAATCTTGGCTCCATGAGGTAATGCCCTTCGAATATGTTTAGACAATAGCGTCTTCCCAGAGCAGCTTGCACCGCTGTTGTGAACAAGGCATGAGCAACATCTCATTTCGATTCATATATGCTCCACTCACCCTATGCCGATCACCACTATTCTTCTCGTCAGACCCATGATGCGTGACTGAATATTATGATTTAAAATGAATTCTAGCTGGTATTTTGGAATATGCCCGTGCCCAAATTGCATCGCTGTATAGCATAGCGCTGATAAACATCACAACCAGTTGCAAAGATAGCGTGTTTGGCTGCCCATTGCATCCAGCGTCATGGCATATCACGCATTCCTCATCATAATCTCGGACTCGCGATCGCCTGAAAGCCGAAGTATGGATGGGCGGCAATGACCGACCAACATACGACAGACCTGCAGCCTGCAGGCTGGTAAAAGTGGTGGCGATATAGCCGGCCGGTGATGACTCTAGCTAAGTCTGTGGTGATGAAAGGAGCTGTTTCTCGACCGTTCTTTTGTGTTTCCGTCTCTCCTTTACGCCGACGCGACATGGATATATGGTCATGAGCAATGACGAGCTACATACAGGCTCTGTTGATGAGACGAGTTGGAACGAGTTTATCAATCTGTGAAGATTGTTATCTTCAGCGGTGTAACGTTACTCAGTAAACGTCTGACCCATTTATTCGCAAAATGGGCGACGAGAAAAGCTCGAAAAAGCGTTCTAGTTCGGGTTCCAGCTCCAAACACAAGGATAAGTCTTCGTCTAGCTCGAAGAAGAGCAGCAAAGACTCTAAATCAAAGTCAAAGTCGAAATCAAGTTCGAGCTCGAGCAAGGATACGAACGATGCTAAGAAGAAAGTCAAGCAGACTGCTAAGAAGGTTGGGGATGGAGCTGAGAAAGCTTATGATTCAATCGCGGATTGTTTTGGTGGGGTACGTTGATGCGTTCAGGGCTATTTTTAAGTACTTCCGAGGAAGTGATACTTGAATGATCGGGCTGATATGATATGCTCATGATCATGATGTCTTGCGTGCCGTTTTACTGCAGGAGAAAGAATTGAATCGAACGGTGAGCGAGCTATCAATCTCACAGTCCGAGTACTAGTGCATCTCCCTCTTTACCGGCAGAGCTGATGGAAGGGCTCGACTACGAGATGGGTCTAGATCAAGCGATATAACCCTACCTTTTACAACTTTGCCGACAAGTCTTTCTTGAGTAACATAGAGGTTACCAACCGACCCAGCAAGTTCCTTTTCTTCCTCGTCATTCTGGGACTGCTGCAATCGTGAGTGAGGCTCAAAACTCACTGATTCACTGGTAACGCTGTTGTTGGGTTGAACGCTGATATAATGCCACTGGACATGCTGCGAGACAGCTTTATACCGCTCTTCCAATGGCCACTGGATTTCGCAGCCCGCTACCTCGGTTTCCTCTTCCTCTACCAAAGCGGCCGCACCGAGCTCAAAGAAGGCTCCGAAAGCAGCCGACGAGCCAACACTGTCAAATCACTCCTGACGGTCTTTCTCCTACTTTCGGCAATGCAGCTCATCCCGAACTTTTTGTTTGACACATACTATCATTTCGGAGCGTTGTGGGCGTTCTTCTTACCTGTGATTTTGTTCACGACGCCCTGGAAAGACTCGCCGGAAGTTACGATTGCTACGTTGATTTGCGATACGTTCTTCGCTTCTGCTTCTATGGTCATAGGGGGTTTGATCCCTGATGGGTTGCAAGGGGAGAATGGCCAGAACATGGTGAGCGTGTACCCGTACAGTATTACTCATCGACGCAACGCTGGGCTGAGCTTCGTCTGTGCGCAGGCGATACTGGTCGGTGCAGTCGTCGCCATGCTTTTGTAAGTCTGTGGATCAATGGAAAGTTCACGACGTTTAGGCCTGAGCTGATGCTGACTGGATATCCGTGTTTTGCAGTTGGATAGGATACCTCGGCTCCATCGCCGCCTATCTGATCGTATGGGCCTTCCTAGCCTTATCCACAATAAACAGCCTAGGTCGACCATTCATTAAAAAGGACGAATCCTCATCAGGCTTCTATCGTCAGATGAAAATATGGCACAACTTACTTGCTATCTGGCTTTGGCGGTATCTGATCAGTGCGATTGAAGATATCAGTATACCCGGGTTGATCTCTGTCATTGGACTGATACAATATTACTTGCCGAGTTACTTCCTGTGGATGACAGGTTTTATGTTCGCTATGCTCATGACTAAGAAGACGGAGAAGAGGCATGTGAGTCACAACCCCTAGAGAGACTCTTTTATTCGTATAGCAAACGTCGTGATCTGACGTCAACGACCACCGTGTTGGACTGTAGCGCGCAGATACATGGTACGCCAAGTGGCTCCGAGGCGTCGGCGGTGGAGGTGGATCGTCTTCTTCTCCTTCTTCTTCGGATAGATCAAGGTCATCTAGCTCCAGCTCCAGATCTGGATCTAGATCCAGCTCAGATAGGAAGAAATCAAGTAGTAGCGGCAGTTCTGATCGGAAGAAGAGCTCGTCTTCCTCTTCTCGCAAGAAGAAGTAGATGCAGATGTGGATGTGCGAGTATGTTGGCATGCATAGCGTCTATGCTATAGTATCGTATGCTCCTGATAGGATAGCCCGAGACATGTCTGAGTTGGGTGCTACGGTGCTACGGTGCTACGGTGTAAAGTCAGGCGCGATTCTCAAGCATTGCAAGGGCGACCGGCGAGAATGATCCGTGTGCTCTGTGATCCGAGCACCCTTAAGCTTTTCTGTAGGCCAAGCTTGCCGTAGCGCCGGAATGCGAAAGGGAATGACGTAAATCCGTGCAGGGTGTGCAGGGGGTAGGGGTGTATGTAAGGCGAACGGGCGTAGGGCGTTGAGACGCGTCTCTTTCAGGGCGGACACACGACGATGTAGGATATGTAGGATTCATTTGCATTGCATTGCATTGTGGGATTTTTTTTTGTTTTTGTGGAAAGGTGCTGCAGCTGTACTCGACGCGTTGATTCTCACCTGTAACTGTAGGTGAGTGATAGGCTAGTTACTGATTCTGACGCATCTTCATCGCCGCCGCTGACTTCATCTTCTCATGTAACGTCGATTCCAGCAGAGTGACCACTCGCACAAGACTGTGATCTGATCGCGTCCTGCTTCTGTTCAAATCGAATCGATTCTGTTAAGCTTACTATAGCTTAACTCAAGTCTTCACCGGACACCTATCTTTCTCCCCCGATTCAAACTTGAAACATCCCTTCATCGTCAATCGAGGTATTACATCGACGACACCTCACCATCTTCTCCAATCTATTCAGTCTATCTCTTCACTTTCTAATCGCTCACAGACATACTCAGCACCAGTCACCATGACAGCTGCGAGCCGAAAACCAGCGATGCACCTTGCCCTCCCTCCGAGGATAGGTATGGTCCGGTGAGTGGCCAAGGTCGCGGTTCTCTGACACTGCCTGCATCGTGAAGCTAAGATGTACCTTGTGCAGGACCGACTCTGATGAGTCAGCGCCTTGTACGCCTGGTCCGTGCACGCCATTGCCGTACGAGTTTGGAGGAGTAAGTCAATCCTTTCACTCTTTCACTCTTTCTCTCTCGCTCGAGCTTCCTGTCCTGTTTTAAACCATTCACTAATCCTGTATACGCGCGTTCTTACACAGTTTTTCAACCCGATGGCTAGCGTCCCTCTTGACGAAGCTGGATCTTCCATCGGCGTAGGCACCAAACGAGGACGCGATGAAGAGGATGAGAAGAGAGAAGAAGCAGAATGGACAGAGGAGGAGATCGACGTGATCCATTCGGTGAGCTGGCTCGATTTAGCTTGATCCCGTTGTGGTATCTGTACCTTCAGCTTCTGACTAACACGATTCGATGCACTAGACCTTACTTCACCCCTTTCGACCCGTCTCTGCACCGTATCCACCTGGACAACTGCCGCCCGCCCACGTCATCGACGAACTCACCAACCAGATCCTAAACTATGCATTCAAGTCACGTTCACCTCACAGCCAAGCCAGCCAAGCTTCTTCCCCATCTGAGCAAGACCAAGGGCAAGCACCTGAAGAATGGACCCATTCTTTCGACGCGACGAGAAAGAAAGTGTTTGAGATCGCCTTGGCGGGCAGTCGATTCGGACATGATGCGGAAGAAAGAAAGCTCAGTCGAGAGGAGAGACAGCAGCAGCAACATCGACCTGGATTGAGGAGGGTGGATAGTATGGATTTCTTAGATCAGGCTGAGGAAGTAGAGAAACCCGCAGACAGTATTGGCAAGGCCCTGAGGTGGGTTTTCATGATTTCTTCCAATGTGATATCAAGTACTTCTATGGGTGGTGCACCGTCGCTGACGGCAATTCTTACAGATTATCAACGTGCCTTCAAAATAGCGCCAAACAGGAACCGTTGCTGTTGTCGCTCTCCCGATCAACTTCAGGTAAGTTAATTCGCGACTACCATCAAGCCATGAAGCGATGCTGATATTCCGTCTCAGTCGGTTCTGGCCTTGCCACCGAACCCCTTTGCGCAGGTCCATCTGCACCTGCTGCTCCGGCAGCCATCACCCTCACTCCAGCTTCTCCAACCGGACCAGCACAGCCACCACTTCGACGAAAAAGCTCGTTCCGCTCTTCAGGCTCGAAACCATTGCGTCCAAGCAGTCTACTCCAACGAGGACGGAGCTTCACAGCTGAAGACTTGCGAGCCGAGGCAGAGGCCGAGACCAGACCCAATACCCCTGATGACGCCCATCCTGTTCTGTCAGATCAGACTGTCACCTCTCCCCTTTCACTCACCTCGCGTCCTCTTCCACTCGTGCACACTTCCGCCCGACTCACGCGTTCCCAGTCTTCTTCTTCGACACTCGACCCTCAGCCGCACGCTATTCGGGATGCTTTTCTCTCAACGCCTGTACCATCTACAACCGACCGATCAGTGCTCGCGATGCCTCTGCCTATCGAGCCGTCACCATCGTCAACATCATCCAAGCCGGCATCAGCAACATCAAAGGCTTCTTCTGGCTGGAGCGACAGTGAAGATGAGGCGCCTAGTCAGCCAAGGAAAATCAAGAAGCTCAAGCAGGCTAGCAAGCCCGCCTTGAGTTCCACTACGAGTACCATGGGTGCCGGACTCAGAGCACCTGCCCTATTAAGTGCTGAGAGCAGGATCTCGGCCGGGGGCTTGAGAAGTCCCTTTGAGGAGAAAGACGAGCCTACCTTTGTCTGAATGAGATGCGTTGCGTTGCGTTGAGAGTATAACTTGTGTATCCTAGTAATAGTGTCAAGGTCATTTGTTGTAATAGTGCCTGTGAGCGTGTACATGTATCAATCAGCTCAATTCATACCTATCATAATTCGATATCCATCATGTTCTCATGTATTGTATATGGTATAGCATCTATATCGACAGGCAGGAGCGGAACTCGTTGCTGTCTTGTGCTTAGTCGGCTTTGTATCCATATATATGGTGAGGGTTGATGGAGATGACGTTGCACCAGCCTGTACTCGTACTGTAATACCTCCACATTTGGTGTTCAGTAGCGAGGAATTACTATTTGCTTGTTCCTCTTCATGGTTCTCTCGCCTCTTTGAAGTTGCTCGATCGCACTCAGGTCACCGAAAGATACGACATACGCCATCGAACATGTCGGACCCCTTACAGCGCCTAGTGGCGCATTACCTTTCTACAAACTACCCATCAGTCCTACCTTCATTCCTCGAAGCCTCTCATCTCCCTTCTCCCGATCCTTCAAACCCGCCCAATCCAGATCTAAGAACATTAGTCGAAGATTACTTGTCCACTCAGCTCGTCAAAGATCTGAACGATGCGAACATTGATGATGGAGAGGTTGAGATGGAACCGACTAACGATGGGAGCTGGAGAGGATGGACACACAAGGAAATGATGAAAGTCACTATGGACCCCGGTGTGAAACTCGAGGGAGTCAAGAGGAATATCGAAGGAGTATCAGCTATGAATCTGTTGACTGTGGGCGAGGCTAAAGTGCCCAAGAGGGTCTTTGACACGGCCACTGCATCGTGAGTGCTTGACCACTATTTCCTACACGCCATGACTGTTATAGATCTGCGACCGCCTGATGGGCACGAGTATAAACTTAATTGAATGCTGACTGATTGCACAATGCTGCGCGTGGTTGCTTGGGATCGCAGATACGTCGCTTCGTACCCTTCGAGCATCATCACAACGTCGGTCGATAAGACGCTCAAGATAATAGACTACCAAACGGGCGAGGTGCGTTTTTTTCCACACACCTCCGAGTCGTTGATCAAAGTCATGATCAACATCCGCATCATCATCACCCCCCACTTCACAACACCAGATCAAGCGGAAGGCGATTGTTTGTCTCCATTCCTGCTCACTGCGTGAAGGGCCTCTACTGGCAAGCTGGTCAATGCCTAAGCTCAATGCACTGACTGGTCAATGATCCTTCTTGTTGACCTACAGGTCGACAGGATACTCGAGCCTCACAAAGCGGCCGTACTCTCTTTTGCTGTCCATCCTCTCAATCCGCGATATCTCCTTACAGGCTCGATGGACGGGACGTGAGTGTGCAGAGTGAGGGCCGAACCCCTCTATCCTTAGTTGGTTTCCGCTCCGGACCCCATCTTTGTTCGCATTTAGACTCTACAGCAGGGATTAGAAGCTCGTTGGCTACCAGTCAGGGTGGTATCATAAATGCTATGGGGCCAGCGGCTGACCTAAAGGTGCCGCTCGGTCCGTTATCGCAGCACTATCCTGACCGACTTGATAACGAACGAGCCTCTCCAGACATTCAGATCCCAGAAATTCGTCGTACGAGTCGCTTTCTCCCCCGATGGTCGATATATGGCCACAGCATCATACGACCACCATATCGTCCTCTACTCTGCTGTCGGTTCAGCTATCCCCGATCCATTAGGGGAAGATGACATTCCACTTGACGAGAGCGATGATCTTCTATTAGCTTCCGAGTCTACGTTGAGATACGAAGAAGTCCATCGGATCAAAGTTGATTCTAACCCCGAATCAATTATCTTTCATCCCCAATCTACCTATTTACTCTACACAGTCCGATCGTCCCATCTCTTGTACTACCTCAACCTTGACCCTTCTTCGCCTTCGTCAGGGAGACAATTATGGGAGATAGCTACGAAATCATTCAACCCCCATCCAATGGACAACCACGTCTCGTTTTCGGTACTCAATATGGCTTTACACCCCTCTGGGAAGATCATAGCCTGTCAAACGGGAGATCATAGAGGTAATGCCGGAGAGAGGATCCTGTTGTATGGGATCGAGCCTGGAGATATTGAGAGGCTGGGTGTACTTTGGACTGGCAGTGAAGGAGATGATTTCGTGCTGCCTAGGATGGCTTGGCTGCCCGATGGTTCGGGTATCGTGTGAGTGGGCCTTGCGTGTGACTCGTGTCGAAAGTGTATCACTCTGACCGCTCATTCCTTCACCTGGTAGCACAACAACACCAAATGGCTATCTCAACCTACTCACATTAGCAGGCGAGACCCGCTCGAGCGTTAAGATTCACGGAGCAAGCAATCTCGGTCAGGCGTCAAGCGAAGTCGTAAGAGACTGTGTGGTGGTCCCGACATCCCGCATTGATCAGGAATCACCAGGATGGGAAGTGGTCAGTGTTGGGTATGATAGACAGGTCCGGATCTCTAGATAGGTAGATGACATAAGAGGACTCGTGCGGATCAAGTGTCCAATTTTATGCATGTATATAGTTGTAGTTGTACAACAAAGTCTATTCTATGCTGACTCGCTAATTGAGACTACAGCTTGTAGGGATTCATCACGTCCGGACGTGAAAAAGTGTCAATGCGAGTCAAGTCGTACTTCGGTTCGGTGTTGGAACGAGTCTAGCTACTATCCTAATTCTAAATCTATCCTATCGATCTTTCTTGCTCTCCCACTCGAAGCGATTTCCATTGCCATCGTCGTTATCATTATCATTATCGTCGATATCCATAGCGGGCGGATCAAGTTCATACCACGGTATCTCCTCGTTATCCAGGTCGAAAGTCGGTTTCAAGTCGCCCGTCAAAGGTGCGAGCCATTCAGGCGATTTGGGCATTTCATAGTCGAATTTGGCATTGATCATGCTGCGAAAGATGTAGATGTGTATTTGTTCAGCCTTCTTGTCTTCTTGTATGGCACTTTACACATAACTTTCCTGCATTTGATGGGAATCGTAGAGCTAGAGTTGATGTTGAGGCTGAAGCTGATGGAGAAGTCAGGACCCACTTGATGCCTTCTTCGCCCATATCTTCTACCAACCTCATCAGTCCCGCGTCGTCTCTCACAGGACCCATAGTGGGCGATCGAGTCGACTTGAAGCTCTCCCTCGTCTGCTGTCGAGTAGGTCGTCGTCGTTGCTGCTGCTGCTGCAGTCGTCTGTGCTCCATTTGTGGCGCTTGTTCCTGTCCTTGCGCGCCTGGCAAGATCAAAGGTGAGATCGGGACGGCCTCGTCCTCCAGTACTTCGGCAACTTGTTCTTCCTCCTCCTCTTCCACTTCTTCTGGCATCTCGGCAGAAAGTAACTCTCGTAGCCATCCATCCATATCTTCGTATACTCTAGAAGTCTCTTCGGCCATCCAAGGGAAGATGACAAAATCATGCACAGAGTCAGGACTGACCAGCAGTTTGTCTTGCACTATCGCGGGAACTTTTGAGGCTTTACGAGATAATTGTATTCGATCCCATAAGATCTCGATGGAAGTGGACAGTCGCTCGGCATCGCCATAGACTATGTATGTAGGTGGGAAACGCTCGAAGGAGTCTGGTCCTGTGGGTTTGGAAGGTATGAGATGCGAGGCCGGAGAGAGGTAGCTTGAGGTGTGCATGATGCTGGCTGGTAGTGCACGGAGTAAGAGGGAACAAGCGAAAGGTCCAAATGTGTCTTCAATCTTCACATCGCAAAGAACAGCAATGTAATACTAGAATCAGCTTCCATTCAATCAACAAGATCGTCTTGCTTGATCGTTATTGACAGGGTCGACTCCACTTACAGTATCGCAATCCCTATTGTGCTTGACCGCCTCAGCTCCCCAAGCATTGGTGAACCCCACATCGGCCCAAGGACTCATTAACACCAGTCCCCTTGGCATGTTCAGGCCCACCTCGGCACCTTCATCCCTCAGCCATCTGACTAGAGCCATCGCCAAATGACCTCCTGCCGAATCTCCAGCCACGACGATATCCCCTTCGTACACTCCTTCTTCCTTCACAAGATAATGATATGCCGAGATGGCATCGAGGAGCGGTAATGGCCATGGAGCGGTAGGTGCGAGGCGGTAGTCGACAGACAGGACATGATGGATAGGAGAGTATTTTACCATTGATTTAGCGATGGATGAAGTCAAGTCCGTCTCGGCTGCCGTTCCGCAGATATAACCACCGCCGTGGAAGTGGATCATAACGGGATCGCTTGGGTTGCGTGGCGCCGGAGCTGCACAGGATCATTCAATCAGCGTACAACACGAGTTCGGGCGAATATGTACCCGGGCGTTTCAGCTGAAGAAACTCACGCTCATCAGGTGTAAGCTTTTCGCCCGTGAACCAGAATGCCTTCACAGGTTCAAACCCATATGTCTGATCCAGCTCGCCCTCAACATGATTCCATCGACCCCATACGCCAGGCTTTTCTCGCTTCAATCGGTGGATGAAGTGCGGGACCCAAGAACCGCGCGAGGCGTGTAATTGCTCGAGGGCCTCTTTGGGGTGACCTCGAAGCAGAGAAGGAGGAGGTCGGGGTATGGTGACTGGATGAGACCATTTCAGCGTTACAGGATCCTACATGACGTAGAAAGAGGGTCAGCAGATAGATCGATCTCTTGAAATGCAAGTATTTCAAGCGGATCCATAATTGGTAGCGGTACCGAAGCGGAGACTATGAGCGTCTTTATACTCACCAGATCCACAATCAGATCTCTCCCGAGATAATCAATCTCACACCTAGCTACAAGCCCACACAGAAGCCTACTCCACCTCACCCTCAAACACCTTCGTACTGTCCAATTCTTGCGCGGTCTATTCGATCGGGGTACATACAGTATCGCCCAGAATGGCAGGAGGATGAGGATACCGAATAGCAAGAAAAAAATTAGGTAGAGACGTCGGAAAATTGGGTTTCGGTACGGCCAGCTCTTCACTGCGTTGGTCGTCTGGTAACGCCAGGATTAGGAATTTATCAGCTTTACGCCCGCGGGTCAATTGGTAACGATGAGGATGAGGCGAGTCGAAAGGGGGTTGGGCTCACAAGAAGCGCTTGTATAGCCTCAGAGGTCATTTCTCCCCACTGATACGTGACGTCAATGCTTGCTACCTTCTCAGGTTCTAGCATGGTTGTCGCCATGATTGTCGAACTCTGCGAAATCGATGTCATGACAACAAAGTCATTGTTGTTCTCTCTATATTCCGCTTCTTTTCACCGTCTTCCGTCTTGAGTCTTCGGAACACCTTGATTCGATATTTAATTCAATGTGCTCTTCGGTTCTACGTACGTACGGTATTTGAGCGCGAATCAAATGGCGATACAAGATGAAAGAAGCAGAAGGATGGTCAGAAAGGATCTTATAGTTTAATAGCTTTTTCGAAGGGGAGGAAGGGGTAAACGTCACCAGTGACCGTACGCGGGCGGCGGTGTAAATCTGTTTGTCTGCACAGGTGAACCTGTAAAGTGGAGGTCGTGTGACCATGACCACCATACAAAGAGGAAAAGATATTACGGCAGTGGTGACCGGCCGGAATGAGAGTGCGCCCAGCAGTATAAGTGTATAACCTAATAAGAATGGGAAGGAAATCCATTGTACTCGAGTACTGTATGTAGACAAGATTATTTCCGTATGCATGCATTACGATTGCATATATGCTATGTAGGCTGATACAACTTCAAAGTAAAGATACGCCCGAGTTAAAGATATCTAGTTTGTACAAAATTGGTAGCTTTCGACCGATCAATCGATCGACCAATCGACCATTGATCGGCCTAGTCCATCGCTACATCCCCATCATCATCAATGTCCATAGTCATCATGCCTTCGTCCTCTACTGCTTGCGTCTCGGCCGGCTCATCAAGATTCTCATCATCGTCCACTTCTTCAAATCTCCCAGAATCCACATAATTTTCACCAGGCTGCCAACTCTTCACGACAGGATCTGTCCATGCCGCGTCAGCCGAATTTGTCGTCGTTTGTCCAGGTGGAATACCTAATGGTCGATAGAGGACGAGTGAATTCCGATTCTGTTGGGCGTTGTTGGTCATCCCGTTGAGTTGATCGCGTTGTGCTTTGAGGAGGTGGGTAAGTAGAGAGGGGGAGAGCATGAAGCCTTGGTCGCCTGGTTGCGAGAGGTGGAGCTGCTCGTCTGCCGAAGTCGATTCTGGTGACGGGGAACGGCTCGAGCCTCGAGATGACGATGCGTCAGACAAAGAGGTGATGACGATGCCTGGGATGAAATCTTTGTTATCAGCAATGTCACAAGGTGCTTGAGTAAAAAAGATATGTGGCCACTCACGATCCTTCTCAGGCTCATGCCATACTGTCTTTCGTTTCCGTCTCTTATCGACGAAATCCCTCTGAAGCTCCTCGATATCTCCATCATCTCCCATATCCACATCCATCTCGCCGTCTATCCTTGCTCGCTTTCCCTTGGGTCCACCTTGATCGTCATCTCGCCTTCTACGACTGCCCAATGGCGTGGGGACAGTCACATCTTCAACCCCCAATTCTTGATAATCGTATGCATCGAATCGGTTCTGAGATTGAGATTGATCTTGAGCCTGTGGTCGTGCGTCAGGCTGTTGAATTTCGTCTGCTTGTTGCGCTACACCGGCATATCGCCTGTGTTTAGGGAACGATCGAGTGAAGGTCACATCGGAGTCATATCCGTAGTTCTCTTCGCTGGATTCAGTTGGTGAGGGAGAAGAAGAGGATGATGAAGGTCCAGCGTGGTTTGGTATTGACCAGTGATGCAAGGTTGAATGATGATGGTTGTGTTGGTGGTGTTGGTGATGTTTCTTCGTATTTGATTCACTACTGCGATCAGGCAAGATTTCGACCTTGATATCGTTATTGTTGATTCGAGTCAAACCGATCCCTTCATCTTCTTCCTCTTCGCCGCTCGTGTGATCTAATCCAAAGTGCTGCCCTCCTTGAGAGGTCGTTGTTCCAGCTCCAGCGAAGATATCGCTAGCTTCAGCTTCAAACTGAGCTTGTGTTTTCTTATCTCGGGAGATCGATAGACTCCTGAACCCATTCGCCAGATTAGGCCGTCTCCTTTTCTCCCTATGCTGCGGTGTATCTACATCACCTTGACCTTGATCAGGAGAGAAATGCCCATTTGAGGTCCAAGGCGATGAAGATGGATATGAAGCGGACCCTAAGCCAAAGGATACGATGGGCGATTCGGGAGAAGCTGCTCTGCGTTTACGCGCCGATGTAGGCGTTTGAGTTGCAGTCGCAGTCGCGGTTGCGATGGGATTGAAGAAGGGTGATGAGGGGAGGTTGAACGGTTGAGGGTGGTTGGGCGGCTGAGCTGCCATGATCATGGTGCAATGTGCATGTAGCTCAGCTTCAGCTTAGCTCGGCGCGGGTCGGGTCCTTACGAACAGAGTATGATATGATAACTGTGCGATTGTACAACGACTTGATTTTGAACAACATGAGTTACCATTTATAAAGCTCTCTATGGTATATATGTGTTGCCTGATCACGTCGCCTAAAGTGGATAAGATGAGCGATCAGCCTTCGCGAAGCCAATCACCGGTCCGAGAACCCTCTGGAATATAGCTGCAATGCTGCAATTGGAACCACATAAACCATTCCAGGGTACAATTAGGCAGGCCCCGTTTTGGCCCTCTTTTTGGTGGATAGGCGCGCCACTACTCGCTATCGACCACGAGATCTGTTGTGTATGGTATGGTATGGTATGGTATGGTATGGGGGAATGGAATGGGTCATGCGTGTGATGCCCGTATGTATGTATGCACGCAACGAGCGTGACGATAGGCTAAACTACACACTTGGTTGAGTGTTCTTGAGCAGCGAAGTAGTCTTATGCCTTATCTCTCCTTTGATCCCCATCCTCGACAGCACCTGACAATTGCAACCAACATCATCCATCGCCTTTGTTCATCTACCTACCCCTTTACTAATTCTCATCTGTCAGCTCTGTGCAAGACCACATCTCATTAACTTGATGGCTTTACCCATCGTCGATATCGCTAAAATCAGCCATGGTCCTCACACCCTCGCACCTAACGTACGACTCGCCCAATCAGCTCTCTCCTTTACCTGTACCAGAACGGGACTCGCAGGGGTCTTCCGCTTCTCGCTCAGCTTCAAGGGATAGGGACAATCTCCACTTGTCCACGAGCACAGAGTCATATTTCTCCGCGAGGAGTTCGAGTGCCGGACCGAGTCATTCGCCTGCACCCCCTAGACTGAGGAAGACGTCCACGAGCAGTTTCTCGAAATTATCAGAGTTCAGCCTTGAGGGTCCGTTGTTGGATGAAAAGGATAGATATGCACCTGAAGCGGACGGAAAAAATGGGGATGTGCACTCAAATGGTGTCACTGGGATCAGACATATACCTCTGAGCGTGGACGCAAGGTCAGCTCGGCGATAGCTTCTCGTCCGCCTCGCGCAGCTGACGCTGACTCCACCTCTTGTTATAGTGAATGGCGACACCCTGTATTCAAGCAGAAAGTACTGGGTATCCTCAGGCGACTGGTAAGTGATCTTAGACCCTCACTACTAGAAGGGCCTCCTGCTGACAATGGATCATTCAGCGCGTACCCTTGTGGTCCTCATCATTGCTTACACCCTCGTCCATTCATCTGCAAAAGGTGTCGGGAGCCCTCACCAACGCTGTCTTTTTCGTATCCTTCAACCCGGCCCCCAACCCCACATCACCATCCGAATCACCTCTTCTGACACCCACTATGCCAGCAACGGACCCTTCCCACCCTCCTCCTTTGACTCCTGATCAATACCCACCCACTTTGCTGTTCAGAGTCTACGGGCCCAGCTCGGACGCGCTTATCTCTCGAGAAGAAGAACTGAGGATCCTCTACGTGCTCAGCACAGAGTATCATTTCGGACCGAAAGTATACGGCACGTTCGGTAATGGTCGCGTGGAACAGTTCTTCCCATCGAGAGCATTGACAGCAGAAGAATTACGAGTGCCAGCTGTATCTCGGGCTATAGCTAGACGGATGAGGGAGCTGCATTCTGTTGATCTGAGGTTATTAGGCTTTGAGAAGGGAAGGGATACAGAGCCAATGGTCTGGACGAGCTTGGTACAATGGGCGAAGGCTGCTCAGGAAGTCATAACAGCATTAGCTGGGCTAGGTGGGAAATGGGAGACATGGGCAGAATCGTATGGACTGCATAGGGTCGAAGCGGAGGTGGAGGAGTATCGAGCGTTCGTCGAGGGATCGTCGGGCAAAGGCAAAGGTGTGGTTTTCGCGCGTGAGTTTGGCCACGAAGCAAAAATAGTTATCTGCGATCACTCTCACCCGACTCAGATCGATGTACGAACTGACTGATTGTATTCGAACTCGATTCTGCAGATAATGACACGCAGTATGGTAATCTGCTGCGTCTGGATGCGGAGCTGCCGCCTCATGTTCCTGATCATCAACGAGTGAGTATGCCCCAAGTCCGACAGGCACATACACCAAGTAGTACGAGTGAAGGAAACGCTGATCAATGAACTTGCTTAAAAACCATGTCTTAGTACATTGTGATCGACTTTGAATATGGATCGCCGAATCCACGAGGCTACGATATCGCCAACCATTTCCACGAATGGAGAGCAAACTACCACCATCCCACCCTCCCGCACACATTACAAGCTCATTTCCCATACCCGACACTGGACCAGAGGCAGGACTTTTACCGAGCGTATCTTTCCATTGAATTGGACCACGAAGTCGAGGTGATACACCGTCGAAAAGACGTTGGGTCCGATCGGGTGGAGGTTCTCGAGAGGGAAGTTAGGGTTTGGAGTCCTGCATGTAGTTTGTTTTGGTCATTGTGGGGCGTTATCACAGCCGAGGAATACGTTGCTGCGTTAGTTGAGCAGAGGGAGGATTATACCCTCGAATTTGACAATTTGGTGAGTGAATAGAAGTACTACCATAACAACTATTCCGCACTTATCATCGTACTACTCGGATGTCGCGACTCGTACAGCTGACATTACCCATGGCTGTTCTGGACATTTAGTCATACGCTCTCGAAAGGATACAGATGTTCCGAAAGGAAGCGCGAGAGCTCGGCGTGGATATCTAGTTGTAGGAAGGGGTATATGGAGAGATGTAAGAAGGATAAGCGCGCATCGGCCTCAACGCCTGGGGCACAGACAACACCTGATGAGATCACGGGCAGAGAGTAAAAGCATATGTTCACTGTACACGCGCAAGCACGTACTTCCATACACATGAATGATCCAGTAATACCCACCCATGCATGCATGCCCATTACACGATGCTGCTACATCCATGATGATCTGCACATTACCCTACGCTGCATTGGATTTCGGTGGTAGTCGGTCTTCAAGTGGAAGCAATTACACCGTGGGAAAGAAAGTGTGGTGAAATGACGTCTCCTCACCACTACAAGACGGAATGTTCGATATCTGGTTTGATTCCCACCATAGCGTGATTAAGCGGAATGGAAATGCGCCATATGTTTGGAATTGACGCATTCCTCATTCCTCAATCCTATTCTCTCTTTACAAGATACAAGATAAATACCTCTCAGTCCTCATTCGTCAAAACTTGCTATAGTACTGCAGACACCATATAACTCTCTCTCACCCACCTACGCAAAAACACAGAGAAAGCTATTCAAAATGGTCGCTATCGCCCGAACTGCTCTTCGAGTTTCTACAAACTCTGCAAACCTCAAAGCTCGTTCATTCGCTGCTTCTACTATCGTCATGGCCGCCAGAGGAAAGCACACGCTCCCCGAGCTCCCTTATGGGTATGATGTGAGTGATAAATCTTCGGTCACTCGACTACTTGCACGCCACCCGTCGGATGGGATATGTCTTCACCATGCATCCATGAATAGGCAGGCCTTCGACCTTTACATCGGTCTACACTATACTATACCCTACCCAAAAGCCTACATCTCGCTGACATGTCTCTCTCAACATCGCGCATGCGCACTCACATTTGCAGGCCCTCGAGCCGTCCATCTCATCCGAGATCATGACCCTCCACCACACCAAGCACCACCAGACTTACGTCAATGGCCTCAACGCCGCCGAGGAATCTCTCCAGAAATTCCAGGCTAGCGGCGACGTCAAGGCTGCTATTGCTCTTCAGCCCGCACTCAAGTTCAACGGTGGTGGACACATGTGAGTGAGCCCTAGAGTCTAAGGCGCTCAAGACGAATTGTGCTGGGCAATCCGAAAGGTTAGGGAGCTGACGATCTCATGCTTTGGTCTGCTGTGTCTTGGTCATCGTGTAGTAACCACTCTGTGAGTCTAGTCTCAACGCGATCGACACAAATGATACCTGTTCTCGATCTCCGGACTAGCCCCGTCGAAAACCTATATGCTAATCAATCTGCTGCCTCACCCCACAGCTCTTCTGGAAGAACCTCGCCCCCACCGGCTCACAGCAAGCCAAGTTCCCCACCTCTGGCGCTTTGTACGACCAAGCCCAAGCTGACTTCGGCGGCTTCGAGAACCTCAAGAAGGAGGTCAACACCAAGACTGCCGCTGTTCAAGGATCCGGATGGGGCTGGTTGGGATACAACAAGGGCACCAAGAAGCTCGAGGTCGTCACTACCGCTAACCAGGACCCTCTGCTCTGTGAGTATCGACAGCGAGCGAAGCGACCGAAGCGGGCGACTACCCTCTGCGGGATGTGGGATTTTAGAAGACTTGCTGACCCCTTTCAAACTGTGCACTATGCGTGATATTCAGCCCACGTCCCCATTATCGGCATTGACATCTGGGAGCACGCGTAAGTGATAAATTTTACTTCTATCCAATCATCATGTGAATATAAGCTGGATTGTCTTGCTGATCCTGCCTAACTTTCGTCGTCGGATTTACAGCTTCTACCTTCAGTACAAGAACGTTAAGCCCGACGTAAGTCACTCTGTTTGAAACCTTCAATTGCATCTTGTTCTACGTAAGGCTGACGGATATGGACTTGGGCCCACCATATCATTTCCCCTCCCCTTAGTACCTCAACGCCATTTGGGATGTCATCAACTTTGAGGAGGCCGAGAAGCGACTCAAGGAGGCTTTGTAAGCGGGCGAAAAACTCATCTCAATCAAAATCAAGGATGAGCTAGCTCTTCTTTACAGCGGAATGCCATTCAGAAGAAAAGAATCGGAAATTAAAAAGGAAATGAATTGCAGTGGTATCGGTGATGCATGATATGTATATGTGTCATCCACTTGTATCGCTGCCAGATATACTCATTACAATCGAAGTCAGTCCATTCCAAGGGAGATGGTATACTCCTTGGCTGGGTAAGAAGGCGCTACAACTGCAATACCCACTTCCGCTCGGCTTCACATGCTATACTCCACTTTCCATCGTTTTTCACCTCACTACCACCGAGTGCGCCAGCGGCAGCCTCCTTTGCTTTCTGCTTCTTGGACGGCTTATCTCTGATCTTGCCTTTACCTTTCTCCTTACTGGACTCTCCTGGACGGCTTGAAGCGTTGGCAGCATCTCCATCATCCAGCTCACCTCGCTCGTACGCCTTCATCTCTTCATACGAGCACTTCTTCCACCTTTCCTCGGGTCTATCGCCTCCAGCTACTGAAGATGACCCATTCAATGCGAGATCCGAAGGAGGAAGAGTTACAGGCCGAACCCAGACCAACCCATCCCATAATCGCTTATAACATCTCCTCAAGAGCCTAACATCCAACCGGCGGGGTAATGACCACGTAGTAGGGTTCTGCCTGACTGCTTTCGGCCTCGGTGGAAGAAGAGGAGGCTCCCGCAGTGTTGGCGAGAGTTTGTGAGGGAAAACGAGCGATATTTGCAGAGGTAAATTGGACAGCGGATCGAGGTTGAGGGATTTACGGATGAGCTGTAAGGCTAGTGGTTGTTGGGTGATAGTGAAAATTTCGGACGTCGAAGAGCCCGGGTCAAAGTTGCTGTTGTGAGGGATATCAAGTCCAGCCAGAAGCCGAAGATTATGAATCACTCCGTTCCCGTTCCCGTTCCCGTTCCCGTCCCCCTTTCCTGGTGGATTATCCTCGGTCTTGCTTGCACTGTTTCCCCTTTGACTGGCGGTAGGATCAAAAGAGATGCGAGGCGCAAGCTGCCTGGTCGGCTGCACAGGCAATACGATAGGAGGTTTGATCATGGCCCAGTCCCTCTCGATAGCCCTTCCAGCCTCTTTGCGGATCGTAGAAGCAGGTACATACTTCCTCGCGCGTGGTTGAGATTCTTTAGGTGCTTTAGCGGGTGGTCGGAGAGGATGAAGAGGTGGGGGAAGGGAACCTGAGGGTGGGTCCACGGAATACGGTGAGGATATCGTCTGTAACGAAAGGAAAAATCGAACGAGCGGAGCGAATGCAAATTTTTCTTTGTCAGTTTGGTTTTGGTCTTTTTTTGTTATACTTCATCCGGGCGGACATTCCTTCAAATACTGGAAAACGGCAAATCGAGTCTTGAGCCGATTTGTTGGGAGCGACGTAGTACTCGCATGGGTTGGAACAATGATAACCGGGTTGAGCATTCATTTTACTCACTCGAAGCAAATCCCATCGGGTCACTCCTCTCTGCCCGTATGTCTCTTCTAACAGTCTCGCCAAAGCATGCGGATGAGAAGCGACAGCTGCGCGTAGTCTTCTTAGCTCCTAACAAATGGGTTGTCATCGATCGCAAACATAATTAGCATCTGATATAGGTTGCTTGTGTGATTAATCCATGTTGTTTCCCGGATTGTGAGTACCGGAGCCTGTATACTGTACACACCTTCTGGGCCTGTTTCAGTGCCTTCTCTTGACGCCAAGCTCGCACCTTTGCTCTAGCTTCAGCAGCTTTCGAACTCTCCGCATGAGCGGAGGCGTGAGCGTGAGCATGAGCATGAGCATGTGGACCCTCTCGCTTTCGCTTGAGAGCAGTTAGAGAACCATCGTCATTGGTATTGGTGTTGGTAGCGGTATCGGTGTATCTGATGAGTTTCCTGAAACGCGGGATGAGAACGGACCAGATATGCGGATCTGGTATGAGACGGAGATGCTGGAGATAGGATCTGTAGAGCTCCTTACGGGAGGGGTGGCTGAAGGATGGGGCGGATTTGGGCAAAGGGAAAGAGGAAGGAAGGAGGGTCATGAGTGTCGACGTCAGGGGCGGACTTTCCTGCGCATGCGAGTGAGTTTGCCTCCTGTTCTGGGTATACCATACCAGTGCAAGTGATATGACTATAATCCGCCAAAGAATACCTCTTCAGCTGCATCTGCATCTACATCTGCATCTCAACATCTGACTTGCCTTGCTCTGTCTCTTTGTTCAAAATATCTTCTGGTTTAAACCTGTTGATCTTTTCTCCGCGATCTCCGGTTCAGATGCGCTGCTAAAGCCACGTGGATAATACCTCGGTTTGACGTGATCATTTATTAATTGTATAGGAATAGGAATAGGAATAGGAATGACGTCAAACGGGCTCATACTACTACTACTCATACTCATACTCACTAACCAGGCAGGCAGTCACTCTAGGTTCTGTAATGTGATACGGTGAGACCATATATAGTAAGATCGATCGTACTTCATCATACTTTCTTCCCACCTTTCTAAAGCTCATTAATATATACGTCGTACCCCGTCAGCACAAGCTACCAACAACAACGTAAGTTTGCTTGTTCTCTTCTCATCTTTCTTCTCTTCACCGCATATATCTATATATATATAGTCAATATGCTCACTACCACACTCCGACCTCTCACTTCCACTTCCACCCGATCACCAATCCCGCTGATCACGCGATCGCTCTCTACCACTCCTCGTCGACTCTTGGCTACTCCTGCCGCCTCTTCTATCCGTCCGACTTGTTCTACACAAATCTCTACCGCATCTCTTCATCAACGACTTGCCGTATCTGCTCGCGCACTACACAGCACTCCACCCACAATGTCCGACCAATACACCGCCGCCGCCAGCTCTTCCCCTTCTCTCACTGAGAAGCTCGCAGACCTCCGATCATTCCTCAACTCTATCAAATCAGTCATCCTCACCACCCACGCCCCTGATGGTTCTCTCCATGCTCGAGTGATGGCTATCGCCGAGATCACTCCCGATTGGAAGTTTAGGTTTATCTACGACCGGGAGAGCTACAAGGATGTCGAGGTTGAGAACGAGTGAGTATATTATACTCGACGAGCCTTTGCTTACGTAGCGGAACTCTTGGTCCAAGATGTTGGTCATTGATGAGGACGCCAGCTGACGCTGACGCGAATCGTATTTCACGCTTGTAGCAAGCACGTCAACATCGCCGTCGACGGTATGACCGGAAACAAGGGATGGGTTTCCATTGCCGGCAAAGCTGGGTAAGCTGAACCCGTTGAATAATCCAAAAGATGATGCTTATCTCTTACGGTGATTTCGATCGACCTCTATTTAGACGAGTCGAGGACCATGACATTGTAGAGAAGCTCTGGAACCCGGCCACCAAGGCCTGGTTCGCCGACAAGGGCGACGGAGTACACGATGGTACTCCCAAAGACCCCCGAGTCGCCATCTTCCAAGTCAAGGTGGATGAAATCCGACATTTCTACCAGCAGAAAACTTCGCTCGGAACAGCCCTCGATGTTGTCGCCTCAGCCATTTCTGGATCGACTGCCACCCCCGGAGAAGTCAGGACTATCACCGGAGAGGAGATCGCTTCTGCTTGGTCTGCCGGTCAGCTCAAGGAGCCTTAGTAATCGGTGGTCACTGTTGGAATTTGCACCGAATGAACAAGGAAGAAGAAAAGTAATAATAGTAAACAAAATCGGGATTGCCAATGTCAACATGCATGATTGTAGCATAAAGCGGAGAATGTACTGTACAACAACATGATCAGGCATGCCTGGGTGGAAAATGTGTGATACAAATCGTATGGAATTCGCCTCACAGGCGCAGAAGGCATAATGGATTTGGTTCGTTTGCTGTCGGCGGCGATCAGGTTTGCACCAGGCAACGGATGACAGAGGCATGTGAGTTTCGTAATGGCGATCAAGGCCGTCGATGATGCGGGTGTCTAAGCATACGTCCCAGGCCCGCCCTCATCAGCTTCAAGCATGTGATTTATCAGCAACTTGACCATACTCACCTCCATCTCAACCCAAGCACGTCAAAAATCTCTTGCTCAGTACGAGAAGCGACCAACTCGCCTATGAAGAACGACAGGAAGAATTGTCAGCTTGATCGAGGAGTGCGAGCTACAATACAAGGATTGATCGTGTCCATGAAGTTCACCTTCAGTCTGTTTCTGTCCATTTCGGGCTCTAATCACGCCCTTATACAGACCTCGCTGATTCAGGCTGTATCCTTGTTTACGTGCATATAGTCGCATCGAGCGATTGAACTGTGAAATGGTGTTGTAGTCAGTTCGAGTTCGTTGAAAATGAGGACCGGATCCGTAGGCGTGAGGGAGCGAGATGGAGCATACCACTTCGTTGCCTGAAAAAGAAAAAAAAGATCGTTATGTGAACGTGGTCAGCCCAATTTCAGTACTTCGATTGGTTTGGACTATCAAGGATCACACCGTCCTCTCTATGCCCAGGAATGTTTGTAAACTTACCTGTAAAGTACAGTAACGCAGCACCCCATTGATCATCAGGAATACACAGTATATCTGGCAGACACGGGATGAGCACTGAATTTTCCGGAAATATTCTCGGTCAATTTTGCTCACCTATACGTCGATGTTTATGTCCAATGGCGAGCCGGCCCACACCCATCCACTTGGCTTCTGCTGCGTTACAATCGGACGGGGTGCTAAGCTATGTATATGATCGAACGATCATGAGTGTCAGTTCCAGTGTATATTAGTCGTCAATCATGGAGCAAGCGCAGCGCTTCAACACACATCGTGGGTGATGATCCCCTTCTTCCTGAGCCGATCAACAAGCTCGCCAAGTATACCTTTCTCCTGTCCGTCATCTAAGCCCGCCGACCCATATTGACGGGTGATGAGTATATCAACGTCCCCACTATCTTCTGATCCACGCCTATAACTACCCATGATCTCAATCCACAAATCAGGGTCGATGGCCTTGGCCTCGTCTCGTATAGCCTCGAAGATGAGTCGACACTCATCTCGCGGTATACGCGAATTGAGTTCGTCGTATAGCTCTAGACCTATCTTTTGGCCTGGAGTGAGAGGATAGCTTCCCGATCGGAGGTCTGTTATGGAACGAGCGCCCAGTCTGTATAGATCGTTCGCGTGTGTTCGGCCTATCCCAATAGATTTGGATATCAGTTCTCCGCATCTGTTGATGGCAAAGTCACTTACCGACACCATATATATCCTTAAAGAGAGCTATACATCGTGCCTGCTCAGTATTCTCATAGTATGCACGCCCCTGAGCGCCTGTCAAGAACTCATCGATCTATGCCAGTATAGCGTGAGCATCCTCGCACTGTAATTGAGACTGCAAGATCCGCTCTTACTCGATCAGCGAGGCTGGATCCAATACCCGGTATAGCTCGAGCTTGGGCACCGGTCACGATAGGATAGTCGATACCTGCAATTTGTTATATGAGCTCCAAGACCGTGAGATCTCGCGGTTTTGGGTCGCTCACGCCTCATGATCCCTGCAGCTGAGATATCATGTCAGTCCCATTTCCCAAGCCCTCTCAAACGTGTATTGGAAGACCTACCTCTTTGGTATCCCCGAATCGCAAAGCTGTTCTTGCCAGCTTGGCCTTGGTATAGACTGTGCAGTTCCTCAAACTTCTTCGCGAGCCATTCGTTGGGACCGACGTAGCCTTTTCCGTCGTTCTTCCTGCCAAACTTGTATCCGTCCGCCTTGGGATTAGGGTTCTGGGAGAGCTGTATCAGCGAGCCAATATCATTCTCCTCATAATTTTCACAGCTCACCCCTTTATCTTCCTCCCCATCCGATGCCTGCTCATCAGATCAGCTCGGTCTTTCCCTAGCATATCTTTAGTTCTTCGATAACTCACCTCTGGATCAGACAAGCTTCCTTCCTTGACCCCATCGATCATCTCATCAAGAGCATCTCTATCGTCCGTCTTGGCCTGGTGCCAGCCGGGGCCAGACGGCAAAGCATGCTCTGTCGCAACAGTAACATCGAGCGGTTGCGTTCTTGATGGTCCGGGGAGGTTTTCTAATACAGGCGGGAAGACGGTTATAGATCGAGCTTGTGTCAAGCGGGTACGTTTGGCTGATTCTTCAGTGTCGGAATCGGAGGCAGTTGGTTCCCGCTTCCTAGATACGGGTCAGCCCATTCGCAGATCCCAGTTTGGGACTCTGGGCAGGTCACGCACCGGGAGATAGCCACGCTCTTGCCGCGCAGTTGATCGGTGATATCGAAGATTCGTGAGGTCGGTCGAATAGCATTTGCCGAAACGGCACGAGAAAACGAGGTCTTCGGAAAGCTGAGCCATGGCGCGGGGTCAAGCAGCTTTCCCTGGTCGTTCAGACACTCTCAATCAGCTCTATGATACACCACGGAGGGATAACGGGACGATATCACTCACGACCATCTTGCATTGTACAACCCAATCCCACTTGACGCAGATAGTACCTTGAGGTAGCTCGCTCAAAGTCTCCAGCCCTAGTTTAGCGGCTAAAAGGGACGCCGATTTGCCTTGATCATATACCACATGCGTGATGGCTGTATCCGGCTGTAGAACAGCTTGTCCTCCTAGATTTGCGATCTGTGCAGTACGTCCGGTGCATTCAGTGAGCGATTGTGATTGACACGGGATATAAGGAGATCTTGCATTGGCGTAACTGTGACTCACGATATCGGCCCGCTGTTTCAGCTTCGCGGTCTGATTGACCTCGGAAGTCAGACAGAATCGAAGTCCCTCGAAAACCTGGCCTCCAAGGCCGGCAGCCATTGTTACAGCTCTCCCTAAGGCCTGCTTCGAGTTATGACGAACATTCTTGGGCTGCTGTACCAACAGCTTTGATCTTGATAGAAGGTCGAAATGCTTCGTGATCGCTTGATGATCCTTCTTCGACTTGACTTCCGATAGAGCGGACTTGCCTAACGGGACGGGAGTAGCAGGATCATCTCGCCTTCCTTTTCCTTCGATGCCGCTGTCCGCGCCGGTATTGTTGAAACTCGGTCTTCGAGGTTCGTTTGCGCTTGTTGTAGGGGTGTCGATCGGAGAGGCGATATGTTGCGGTGTGTCGATAATGATAGATCGCCTGGGAGGCGATGATGGTCTGGACGACACCGAGGGTATCGGTGCTGGATCGGGTAGCTTGTTGGATATCACTTCGGGGGTTGGGACAGAGGGGTATGTCGACGTGAGAATGCGTGGGGTGGAGGTCTGCACAATATGCGAGATGTTAAACGACGGAGGAGGTATAGTGGACGGGGTTGGATCTTCTTGTTCTTCGATGACTACCGTCTCAGATGCTTTGCTGATATACTCTGCCACATGCTGGGCAGCCTGATCTGAACAACCTTTCAAACCCGTCTCCTTCCAGCTGATCTCTTCCCAGACTTCCTGATCGTAAATCACTCGCTCCTCCTGCGTCTCATCTAGCTCATCATCGTAACCGTAATCGTACGGTTTATCGACCGCTCGGTAACGCTTGAAGGTGAGTGGCTGAGCCATCAGGGTCGATTGGGCGCCCCTTCTCGTGTCCTTCACGAGCTCCACTGGTTATGATTGGCAGCTGAAATACAAGCAAAGCGAAGGAAGAATGTATGCAATGTGAAATCGAACATGAATTTTGGGTATGACGGTCACCAGAGCTTGTCAACAACGAAGGGGGGTGTGGCGGCGATGTCCGTCAGCTATGACACAAGCCGTTTTCCCACGGTGTCATCTTTACTTGATTCCTGGCGTCGCCCCCGGCTCGCTTGCCTTGCTTCAGACGATCAATCCAGGTCATGCATGCAATGACACATGAAATCCAAAAGGAATGATTAAATTCCCACTTTGTTGTTTCCTTCCAACCTCTTCTTATCTCCAGCACCTTCATGACAAGGTATAATCAGTCATCATGAAGGTCAGGAAATCGACCAAGAAGCAGAATCCTTCGGTGAGTTTCGTGACATGGAAGTGTTCAGCTGCAGCTCGTGCTCATATACAATTTTAGCCACCCGACTTGATCGCGTTGGCGGAACGGATTGTCAGCTGTCCCGAAACCGAGCTTCCTTCCGTACTCAAATCCTTCGACCGTTGGGTATACCCTCGAAGCGATCTACACGCATGGGTCAACGTGCTTGATCGATTTGACGATATTCTCGCGGAGATCACCAAGACTTACGGCTTAAGCAAGATTCAAACGAATGATTTCACACCGAAAACCAAAGAATTGTTGTTGGAGATTCTGAGAGTGCAAAGGCTCTTACTGGAGAACTGTACAAATAGAAAGCTATTTGCTTCATATGACGTGAGTCACAATCATCGCTGGACGTAGCTTACTTGTCAGCGCCTGTGCGACCTTCTCCTTACTTCCGACCTTGATGTCCTCTATTCGACAATCTTCGTACTCCTACGACCATCTCAACAATATGCCAATCAAACCCCCTTCGATTCCGCTCAACGTCATGCGGCTCTTCATCGTCTCTTAACACTCTCCCGAGGCTGGGAGAGGCTCACCAGTTCTGGTACCGACCTCACCACTCTCGCTACCACGCAAGTCGACCTGCCTGCAGATCTCACAGAGGTATCAATACAGTATTATCCTTCCTCTGAACCTTCGTCTTCATCCACGCCGCCCTCTACGGAGACTCCTCGCCGCCCAGCAAGATTGGCTGGAGCGTCCTCCACGGAAACCCCTCGCCGCCCAGCAAGATTGGCCCAAGGCGCTTCTACCCTTGATCTAGGCAATGTAACCACCTGGTCAAACTCGGCAGACCAGCTCACTTCTCAAGCAGAAGCCGCACAAGTGCCTCTCGATGATCAATATGTCGCTCTGAACAAGATCCGTCTCGCTCGAGCTGTGACTGATCTCGACGTCCGACGACAACTTTTATCTGTTCGACTCCTGGCACTCGCCACCTATGTTTATATCTCAAATGAAGATGCTGCACAGTCCGGTCTCTTCCTTTACGAGCCAGATTTGGTGCCCCAAATCGCGGATCTCATTCGAGCCGCCCCATCAGACGAGATTGTTACCGGTGCTCTGCTCGCATTTGACGCTTGTGCTCATCACCGAGCTAAAACGACAGAAGTCATGACGGCAGTCAGCGCAAATGTGAATCACGGCATCTTGATCTCGTTCCTTCGTCATATGGTGGATAGGATGGTCCAAGGAGGTAAGTTGAGTATCGTTTTAGACACTGCTGATCGCTCCAGTGTCCGTTCCATATGAACTGTTCGACGCATCGATCGCCTTCATCGCGTATATTTCGACTTCCCCTGTCCATACAAACATGCTAATGGGCGCGGGCATCCTGCGACTCCTGTTGGACATGCTGGGCGCCAACCACGATCGTCGCGAACAATGTATTCCTCGAGCATCCGGGTTGATCGACTCCATTATCTTTTCTGCCCCTCAAGGATTGTCAAACTTCAGTGGAGTCGATGGTGTGAACATCTTGGTCACACGGGTCAAGATCGAAATCGAGCGAAGACTTGCCGCTTCGGATGCTACGCCGACTGAAACGCTGTCAGAAGAAACTATTCTCGCAAATGCCAACAACCCGTTGAGAGGTGTTCTTCGACCACTGCAACGACTCATGCAGGCCTCTGGAGGTACCGAAGGGCTACGAAATTTGGTAGACTCGGATCTACCGAAATCGCTAAGAAGAATCTTTGAGACTCCAGCTAAATTCGGCACAAGAGTCTTCGCGTTGGGTAAGTCCAACTGATTTGGTACATCGCTGACATCAGCTATCAACACCATGGCAACGTTTGTGCACAACGAGCCGACATCGCTCGCGATTTTGCAAGAAATGCAGCTCCCTCAGACGTTATTCAACGAGTTGGAAAAAGGTTTACCTCCCTCTTATGAGGTCATTGCTACCATTTCCAATGCTATTGGCGCCGTCTGTTTGAACCAAGCGGGTCTGGACTTCATCACGTCTCACCCGGGTATTATTACAAGTCTCGTCAATGTGGTCACACTCCCGTCTCATGAAGGCGTCCTCGGCGACAGGGAAAACCCCAAATATCTGGGAGCCTCTCTTGACGAGCTATCTCGTCACCATCCGATTTTACGCCCAATCATCATGAAGGCCGTAATCGACATGTTGCAGCGAATCACCGAGCATGCCGCTAATTTTGAACCTCAACCTGAGGAGCGACGAGAGTATATCTTGGAGGAGATGAGACCACTTGAGGATAAGCCCGCGGAAAATGCGCCACCGCCGCCCAGCAATCAATATCTAGCCACGTTCGCGCGGACGTTCAAGGTGAGTCTTAGACTGCCCAGGGTTTCCCGCTAATCAGTGTCTAGATGCTTAGCGGCTTGACTCGTAATGCTGCGACATCTCAAGATTTCATCAAAGAAGGCGGCCTCACTTTCATCCTCAAGCTCGCCGATCTTCCCTGTCTCCCGATCCGATTCGGCCCTACGGAAGCCGCCAGCGCTCTAGCAAGCCTGCTCAAGCACATTGGAGAGCATAATCACACTGAGCTGATCAACTCCATTGTCGCATCCACACGGGACACCATGGGACAATGCAAGCAGTCGTCCAGCGACGACTCTTTGTGGGCTGCAATGGACGCTGGAACCGCTGATGAAGCAACTATCACCGAATTCCACACTCTTCGCGGCTTCGCCATACGCCTCACGTTCCTTACGGAAGCACTATTCGCTCTTTCACTCCACCATTCCCGCATCGCCACATCACTCATCCAGTCATTGAACGTGGGAACATTCATCCAGGACCTTGGCGAGATCCATCGAATGGCATTCCGCCAACACGTTATGCTGAGACGCAAGACGGATGATGAGGAATCACCGGCAGACGATTTAATGAAGGATAGCGGAGCCAAGTATTTCGCTACAAAATTACATACTGTCCTTGGAAAGTGCTTCAGAAGTGAGTCGATCATCTCGTGAACGATGGCTAATCATCACAGCTATGATCAAACTTCTCCATGTGAGACGAAACCCCGATGCTCAACATATACTGCACTCGACCGAGTTTGCCAAGGTTCTCTCAAGCGTGATTATCGCCCATCTTGGCGTGAGAGACAGGTTAGATTGTACGAACGTCGCTCTGAGCGTGGCTACATTTATGCTTTTCGACGGTGAGTTGCCTGCAGATTTTCATTACGAAGCTGACGTTTTTTGCAGGACGAGGGACCGACGGTCATCTGAACACCACTCTCTTCCTCAGTTTCACCAATCAGGGAGGACTTGAGACCCTGCTTTCCGTTTGTCGACACATCATCGCATCGATGGACAAGTCGGTACCGGCCACCGCGGGTGTCAAGCTAGTCCTTTTGCTTTTGAGCTCCCTCGCATCACCTCGAAGCTTGGTAGAAGCTCCGGAAACTCATGCGCTCGAACAACGAGCCCGAAACCCGCTGAAAGCAATCGATCTCTTCGTCAAGATTCGGCTGGCCGTCATCCCCCTTGCTTTCGAAATCTGGCAGGCCGAATGGTTGCTCGAGTGTCCGTTGCCAATCATCAAGCTTGCAGTGAAATGCTTCGCGGTACTCATGCAAGGCAAATCGGAGGAACCACCAAGCCAGAGCACTTCAGTCCCTCTCACAGGGCCTCCGTCGGCTCCAGCGCCTCGTCCGCCATCCGTCACCGCAGATCCTGCCCGAGTGGATCAACTCGTCGACATGGGTTTCCCGCGTCCTGCCGCCGAGCGAGCTTTGATACGCGCTCGAAACAATGTTGCCGCGGCTACCGACCTGATCTTGAGCATGCCTCATGTCTTCCAGGAACAAGAGCCGGAGCCTCATCCACAGCCAGAGAATCCGCAAGAGCAACCAGAACCCTCTCTACAGGGCGAACAGGCCGAGGTGCAGCGGGAAGGAGAGCAGCCGGTATCGCATGATGCAACGAGCGAACAACCATCGGAGGGCATGGAAGATGCCGAGCCGCCAGCCGAAATCGCACAGCCTGTAGCGGAACCCGAACCTGAGATACCTGTGACCGATTCGAAGGCCGACCGGGAAGCGCTGGCAAAACTCCGAGAAGAATACCGTCAGACTATGTCCGCTCGAGCGTTGGCTCTGCTGGATCATGCTGAGGACCTTGTCTCCGACATTCTACCTTGCTTCCCTGCCGGCTCGGAAGGCACTGTCGTCCTTCTCGATCATCTTCTTGCGGCTACACAGATCTACGACGAAGCCAAATCCGAGGTGATTTCTGCCAGACTTCGGCTTGTCTCAGTCCATCTTCGCTCGACTGAGGAACTATTGGGACCAGACCTAATCGAAAAGGCCGCCTCGATTTACTCCAAGCTTCCATTCACCGAGTCGCGACCTAAATGGCTCACTGCATTATTCCTCTTCAGCGAGACTATATTCGTGTCATCGTTCACCATCACCAAGGTTAAGATCGGCGACGATGCTGTCGAGGTATCCACCCCGTCCTCCTATCTCGCCCATGCAACTACCTCCCTCGCGTCCTCTTGCTACCACCTGATCGCCCTCGACGATGTCACCCGAGACGAGCTGGTTGCAGCTTTACGGCTACTGGTCATTCTCACTCGCTATCAAGCTCCTTCCAATGAAGAATTGCTCAACCTACTGAGGCCGTTCAAGACAAAATCTGAAAAACTCACTGGACTACATGGCTTATTGCTTCTGGTCCTGAGACATGTTTTCGAAGACCGTGCGGTATTGACGGAATCAATGCGGCGAGAGGTCAGGCAATGGTTCACCCGAAGCAAAGTCGTCGACATCAACCACTTCGTCCGTCAACTACGACAAGCCGCTCTTCGTGATCCAGCATGTTTCGCTCAAATCGTAGGAGAGGAGTGCGCACTGGTCGATCCGACACCGCCTCAATCCGTTTATCACATTCGGAACAAGGAGCCGGTCAAGGAGAAAGAGGCTACGTCAAATTCACCCGCCGACCCATTCCAGGTGCAGCCGGGCGATAAGCGCCATCCACTCGTCGACCACTTGGTTCTTGAACTGGGCCAAGCTGTACGGTCATCGCTCGAGAAGGACGAGGATGAAAACTCCCACACATACGCTGGTCTACTCATGTCGATACTGTGTGAGCTATTGGGCTCATACACCGTCACCAAAAAGTCATTCCTTGCGTCAGTACGAGAACAAGGTCTCGGTTTCAAGACAAAAGGTAACCCTTCGTTGATCACCGACCTCGTCTGCTGCGTGTCCCTGACTCCCGACGTCACCGGTATCCCATCATTCGACAAGGAGTCGATGCCTGCACGTCGCTTGGCTGTCTCATCCTGGTCATCATCGCTCATTCTTGCCCTATGTGCGGACACAACCCCCAACACCGCCAAAGACGTCTCTGAGGACATGATCAATATACGCAAAGTGATCATTGATGCGATCTCCAGATCCGTCCGAGACGCGACCTCTTCGCCTGATCTGCCCACTCGATATGGACGCCTTTGGGCCCTTGGCGAATTAATATACCGCCTTCTCACTTCCCGTTCTGTCGGACCTCGTCAAGCAAATGAGTCTACCTTGCACGTGGCCAAGCTCATGCTGGAGAAGAACTACGTCAGTCTTCTTACCAATGCTCTCGGTGAGATCGATCTGAACTACCCGGATGTCAAGAATGTGCTCGTGACTCTGCTCCGTGCCCTCGATCATCTGTGAGTGAAAACCTGATATGTCTCGCCTCGTGCTGACCCAATGCGTAGATCCAAACTGTCTGTCAAGTATGGCAAGACCAAAACAGAAGCGAAGACTTCCGCGCCCAACGACGATTCTTCATCCTCTGGGTCTGATACTGAACCAGATTCCGATATCGACATGATCGAAGACGATTCTGCTCCGGACCTTTACCGAAACTCCGCACTGGGAATGATTGGTGGGGAGCTCGGTGACGAGGAGGACGAAGACGAGGAGGATGATGAGGATGATGAAATGGACATGGGAGACGATATGACGGACGACGAGGATGGTACTGATATCCAGACATCCGAGGATGAGTCTATGGGCTCAGAGCTGGATCCAGATAATTGGGAGGATGAGCTGGAGGAAGGGAGCGAAGGAGAGGATCAAGAAGTTATTCTTGGTTCCAATGAGGAAGAAGACGAATGGGAAGATGCCGACGGTCCCGACGAGAATGAATCCCTCCTCATGGATGAGAACGATGAAGAGGAGATGCTTGACGACGAGGAAATGGAAATGGGCGATGACGAAGAAGGCTTCTTCGACGACGATATCCATCCCGAGATCGATCTCGACGATGAAGAGGAGTATGACGAAATAGAAATGCTGGATTCCTTCCCTTCCGCTCAAAGTGGGTACCGGCAATCACCAGACATGACCGGACCATGGGGCTGGCAGCAGCCCAGCCGAGATCAGCCTCGGCGAAACCGCTCGATTCTTGCTGGTGAGTGTGTGGAGATCCGTGCAGTAAGGCGATGACTGACGTTCTTGCGTAGAAGATCCCGCTGTAAGCTTGTTTGGACCTCCGCCGACTCGTGCTGGGGGCACTGTCGCCCAGCATCCTCTGATCGCCGAACCTGCTGCTGCCACTGGTCAGCCTTTCCGAGGGCTTCCTCGAACCAATCTCAACGAGCTTCTAACTGCTATTGAAGGTATGGGCGGGTCCGCTGCTGTCCAGGCGTTGGAGGACCTCATTTCCAGTCGACAGAATGCAGGGCCAGACGCTATCCGAATCAGTTTCTCGCAAGATCTCAACGGTCGTATTGGCCTTTCCGTTGATGGCAGGACGTTCTCACTTGCTCATCCCCACGCCAATGCTTCATCAACTCTGCCTGGCGGAGCCGTTGATTTGCTGTCCGAGTACGTCCCTGTGCCAACCATGCAAAGGTGGCAGGAAGAAATGAATCTCGCTACGACATCTCGAAACGAACTCACAAGTCGTCTAGTGTTGCACATCGTCAACCGACTCATGCCGGAAGCTCGTCGCCGAGCTGAGGAGGAAGAGGCGAAGAACAAGAAAGCGGAGGAGGAAGCTGCGAAAGCTGCCGCTGAAGAACAGAGTAGACAACTCGAATCAGCAACAGAAGTCGCTTTACCCGAATCTGGCCAGCCCTCCCCGATCGCGGATGCTGATGTTGCTATGGACGACGAAGATGGAAGTGAAGACGAAGACGAGGAAGAGGCACCGATGCCCGACGATGCCTCGCTCGCGCGCACCATCATCACTATACATGGTCGAGATGTTGACATCACGGACACCGGCATCGACCTTGAATTCCTGCAAGCTCTTCCCGATGATATGCGTGCAGACGTTGTAGAACAACACATGCGAGAACAAGCTCGACATCAACGACCGGCCAATCCCAGCGTTCCGGAATCAGCCTCGCAGATCAACCCCGAGTTTTTGGACGCTTTGCCTCCCGAAATTCGAGCTGAGGTTATCATGCACGAAGCGCTTGAGAGTTCTCGACGAGGAGGCCCGGCTGCTCCGGCTGTTGCACCGGCGCTCGGACGTCCCGCTCTGCCTGACATCCGCGGAGCCGGCTTCCTCGCCTCTCTCAGCAACGAGCTCAGAGACGTGATGATGATGAACCAGCCAGTACGTGACGACTCTGCCGAAAACCCTCAGAGTCAGCCTGGTCCGTCTACGAAACACACGCCAGCTGCACCTCACCGTGAGGCCATTCAGCTCTTGGAAAAACCCGGCATCGCCTCTCTTGTCAGACTCCTCTTCTTCCCGGAAACCCTGAAAAAGGGACATCTCTTCCGAGTCCTGGTCAATCTGTGCGAGAACACGACGACCCGTACCGATCTGCTCAATCTGCTGTTGTCGGTTGTGCAAGATGGTTCAGGCGATCTTCCCGCTGTCGACCGAAGTTTCCAACAGATGTCCCTCCGAGGCGTCGCCGCCACTCCCAAGGCAACTCCCAAAGGTCCGAGCAAACCTATAGACTCCCCTGCCGCTGCCGCTGTTGTGCCTACTGGCCTCTTCAGTCATCTGCAAACCGAACATGTGCCGACCTTTATCGCTCAGAGATGTTTCGAAGCCCTCGCCTACGTTGTGAACTCTAATGCTGCCGCAGTAACATATTTCCTCACAGAGCATGAACAACCGGTTGGTCTACGCAAGCAGTCGAAGAAGGGCAAAGGCAAGCCGATCCCGCAGACCAAGTTCCCCATCGTTGTGCTCCTCGGCTTACTAGATCGACCTCTTCTTGCAAAGACCCCCGGAATGATGGAGACGGTGACCTCACTACTTGTCACCATTACCAAGCCACTTACCGAGAAGGAGAAGGCACCTCAGCCCGTCATCCCACCCGCAGTCCTTCGACTAATCGTCAATTGCTTGACCTCGGGAGAGTGTACGAGTAGAACGTTCAGTCAAACACTCGTCGTCATGCAGAACCTCGCATGCCTGCCGGAGGCCAAAGAAGTCATCCTTCAAGAGCTTCGCACGAGATGTCGAGACCTCGGCGGTGTGGTGCACGAGCAGTTGTCGCAACTGGCAACGTCCCTTGATGACGAATCCGCAGAGATCGGTTCTCTTACCCTTGTCAATTTCGCACCCCCCACTTCCTCTCAAGCTCAGCTACTTCGACTACTCAAGACCATCGACTACCTCCATCTCAACAAGGTCGACTCGGACCCACCCACCGGTTCAAGCATGACCGAAGAGGAGAAGTCTGTCAGTACCGTATTCGAGTCATTCGACTTCGAGCCGCTCTGGGCGCAACTTGGTCAATGCTTGTCACGTGTTGAAGCTCGAGGCAGCACCGAACAAATCGCCACTGTCCTCTTACCGCTTGTGGAAGCGCTTATGGTCATCTGCAAATACCGAAGTCGGTTCAGGGAAGCGCGATCCCCGTCGATCCCCTTCACCGAAACCGACGCTACCGATCTCTTCGTCTCCTTCACTACCACGCACCGCAAGGTTCTCAACGCCATCGTCCGCAACAACCCTTCGCTCCTCAGCGGATCGTTCTCGCTACTCATTCGAAACCCTCGAGTTCTTGAATTCGACAACAAGCGGAACTGGTTCTTCCAGAAGCTGAAACGAAAGCGAGATCAGACTTTGCCCACGGGCTCTGTGTCTCTGAACATTCGTCGTCAATACGTATTCGAAGACTCGTTCCACGCACTTCAGAGACGCACAGGTGATGAGATCAAATATGGCAAGCTCACCGTCAAATTTTACAATGAAGATGGTGTCGATGCAGGTGGAGTAACAAGAGAATGGTATAGCGTGCTCGCCCAACAAATCTTCGATCCAAACTTTGGTATGTCCGTTTCAAGAGTTCAATCAAGTCGCATTCCGCTGACAATCTTCTTGTAGCCCTCTTCGAGCCTTGTGCTGCCGACCAGCAGACCTTCCAACCGAATAAGGCATCTTCGGTTAACAGCGACCATCTGGCCTACTTCAAGTTTGTCGGTCGTGTGATTGGTAAAGCCGTCTATGATGGACGACTGCTTGATGCGTACTTCAATCGAGCCTTTTACAAGCAGATTCTGGGACGTACGGTCGATATGCGTGACCTTGAGTCCATCGATCCCGAGTACCACAAGTCCCTCCAGTGGATGCTCGACAACGACATCACTGGCGTGATAGACCAGGAATTCACTATCGAGGACGATCAGTTCGGCGAGAAGAAGGTGGTGGAGCTGAGACCTGGTGGCGCGTCCATTCCGGTAACCGAGGAGAACAAGGAAGAATATGTCCGTCTCGTCGTGTCGTATCGATTGGACAACTCGATCAAGGACCAGATCAAGGCGTTCCTTGATGGCTTCTACGATATTATTCCTCGACAATTGATTCAGATCTTCGAACCAGACCAGCTAGAACTGCTCATTTCTGGTATTACGACCGTTGATGTCGATGAACTGAAGAACGCTACTCAGCTAAGCGGTTGGAAGTCTACCGATCCAGAGATCCAATGGTTCTGGCGAGCTCTCCGAAGCTTCTCCCAAGAAGAGCGATCGAGATTCCTCATGTTTGTCACGTCATCATCCCGAGTCCCGCTCGGTGGCTTCGCGCAGCTTCAAGGTAGTTCGGGTACCCAACCGTTCCAGATTCAAAAAGTGAGTTACACCATACAACCGTTTAGAGGCCAATGCTGACAATCGTTCTTAGCTTTACGCGAAAGAAGGCGGTCTGCCGCAAGCGAGCACGTGTTTCAACCTCCTCCTTCTCCCATCATACGCATCATACGAGCAGCTCCGAGAACGACTCCAGTTCGCGATTGTAGAGACTGGTGGCTTCGGCAAGGCTTAATGGAAATCGCCGACACAATATCATGTACATAGATACCCCGTTTGACGCAAATGTTACTTATACGAAATAACACATTCCATGCATAGATACCAAGTTGTGTGTCGCGCTATCGGCGCCCGGATTAATCGGGTCTAGTCGAAGCACGCATACAGCTCACGGCCGAACTCGACCGCCACACTACACGTCCATTTCATTCATCCATCAAGATAACGTCACTGTCAAATCGCAATGCAAGGACTCCAGTCTATTAGAGGTGAGCCTAGAGGTCCCCGTTAGAGTACTGGCCGCTCTGCTTGTGGCGTGATCCGGGAGCCATGTCGGAAACCATCCTTTTCGGGGTCGTAGTCACCGATGGCGCTGTGTGCGGTGATTCGGTCTACGACGGAGGCTGTTCAGCCTTCTACGTGTCGAACGCCGAAGGTAGAAAAAGTCGTTTCATGACTCACTGTCCCACAACACAACGCTCTTCGGCTTCCATTTGGCCCGGATTTGGAAATCGTGTCCTTGGGCGATATGGGTGCTAAGCCTTTGGTCAGCTTTGCTACGGACTCGGTTGAAAGGGCAAATTAGCTCACTATAGCAGATTCAAGATGGCATCCGACTCCTCCGTCTTCAACGATGTTCCTTGAGAACTGCTTGTTCACGAATAAAGCTTTCTCACCCGTCACGGGGTGTCGCCGGACCAAAGGGTGGACATTCTCTACTGGCTCTCGTCGGACGACGCCGCCTCGGTTGCCCTGTCGGCTGAAATCGGCTTGGGCCACACCAGAGTGGACTACCGACAGAGTCTCGAGATACTCCCGGAAAGACGGCGAAAGGCGGTTGTAGGCCTCTAAAGGGTTCTGTCGGTCAGCTTCGCTTCCATGAGAGCTTTGTCTCTGAGTGCACTTACCAACTTGGGATACATAGGCAGTATCGCCGCCTGAGGCAGGGGATTCATATAGGAACAGGGTGGTCAACCCGGGTGGTTGGAGTTCGTATGTGACATCGGAGTGCCAGCCAGTGCTGGACAGTTTGTTGGGATTGTACGATGCCAAACCCTTCTTGGGTGCGGCATCCCTGAATACCAAGTGGAACTCGGGGAATTCAGCAGGACCGCCTGAAGTGGGGTGAATATGGAGCCGCCCAAAGGTCTTGCCCCATTCGTTCAACTGCCACTCGGGAGACTGGTCTATGAAGTCTTGGTCTCTAAAGACTACCACTCCGCGCTGAGCTACATATAGAGCTAATTGGCTTTGGATTAGAGTTATGGGTCAGCTCATAAAACAATGGCTATACAGGCTGACCAAACACACCTCTTTGCGCGTTCATCCAGCTGGCTCAGCTGTACGCCTGCGACTTCTGAACCGAACTTCGGGGTCAGCTCGTTGACGACAGCTCCATCGAGGAAAGATCGTGGAGTCGGGTCGCTAAGTGATGCAAGACCGGGATCCTTGTGCTCAAAAGGCTCGAGCGGCGGGTATTTGGTCTCCCTATCGTAGGTCGGCAAGAAACGCTTGTACTTGTAATCGGCTGGCGGGGTGCTGTGAACAGGCTTGCCATTGTCGTCCGGTGTCGCTTCGCCACCACTCAAGCGAAGGGTAGCTGTCCCTTGCTCAATCTCGCTTAGCTGATGAACAGAAGTGACTGACATGACGGTAGCGATCTTTTCGAATGGGAGTGGGGAACCTCATGGTCGGCCAGAAATCGGTGGCACTTTTTAAAGGCTCACGGCAGAATCGGCCAAGTCCGACTGCTAATAGATAACGATCGATTGCGAATGATGGCGCGAATCAGCTCATTATGAGCTTGATGCCATGGGACATTCTGCGAACTCTTCCAATATGCATAACGCAGATCTTGTCAGCACATGGTTCCAACCGAGTCCACATGACTGAAATTCGGATGAACGTAGGGACCCGATGGCGCAAGTCCTTCGTCATTAGGAGATCTGCGTAACCAGGAGTACCGAAGTTGTTGCGGTGGCGGCGGATGTTACCGCGTGCTACCCCAAGGATGTGAGAGACGACAATCACGTCGGTCTTGCTCACCATCCCGAACCGCATGGACCGATGACCATTGAATTCAGAATGTTCACAAGTATGGCGAACTTTCTGGATGTGGTAATCGACAAAGTGTGGAGGGGATCACCATTGCCAACCCGGCAGTTCGGACCCCTAGAGACCGTGAGGGTCCTGGGCGTTCTTCTTTGCTCAGTTCTGAGAGGCATCACATTACCCGTGAGCTATTCGCCGGTATGAGCAAGTATGGCGTGCACCAATCATTGAAATGGGATGACATCGCTGTTTTGACTTCTGCTGAGAACCATCAGAGGAATCGCGAGATCTGACAAGGAATCGCCTGCTCATGGTATTCCGAATGATTGAGGAAGCCACAAAATCGTCATTTGTGATCAGCGCTAACCAAGCAAGTCAGCTTCTAGGCGTTCTCCGATTTATGATCCCCACGATTCCCATAAATGTGGGCGGTGGCTAACACTCAACAATTACTTGTCCGCTGCAAGCCACAAAGTTGAGCAAGCAAATCTTCGAGATGGGAAGAACCAGATCGGCGGGCTCGAGCTCACCCAAGGACGATATCAGTATCAAATCGGGCGCAGATCTCTCCACTCTGCCAGAAGAGTATCATCTTGGCCGCGAAGCCAAAGTTCAAGCTGCTCCACTGGCTGAAGGCGTCTCTTCGGCTCAAGTTGATAAAGCTGAATCAGCACTGGGCGCAGCCGTACTTCGAGCGCTGAAGATCCGACCGCCACTTCCCAAGGACGCTCCGGATGCCGTCAGTCTTATACTCTTGCACCACGACGCAACGTTGTCAGGGTCGCTGATGTACATGTTCGTCTTTATATAGATCGCCACCAAACCCAGTATCTGGGACGGAGACGACGTCGAAGAGCTCAAGGCTAAGTACATCAACCCAGAATGGGAAAATATCGAGGCTTTTGACCCAAACTTCCGTTGGACGGTGAGGGAAGAGAACCGAGTTCGACGCAAGATCGACTGGAAAATCATGGTCAGTGAGGAAGAAAGCTACACGCGTCTCACCCATTGTTTAAGTGAACGAGACGGATCTGACCTCGTCTTCGTTCGCAGATCTGGGCCTGTATCATGTTCTCAGCTGTCAATATCGACCGAGGCAATATCAGCAACGCGAACTCTGACGGTCTTCTCAAGGACATACACTTGTCACAAGCCGACTATGTGGGTGAAGTCTTGCACACTGAGTATCTCATGATAGACCCCTTGAGACTGAATGGACTTGATATTATCTTCCAGAACCTTGGAAACACCTTGGCAAAATTAGGATTTTTGATCGCTGAGCTTCCATCTCAGCTGATCTCGAAGAGGTAAGCCAACAAGCTCATGAGGTCAGGTAACCCAGCTGACCTTCGTTCTAAATTTCCAGGGTTGGCCCAGATAGGTGGATCCCCATCCAGATCTGCATCTTCAGTATAATCTCGGCTGCTCAATTCTGGCTTTCGGGTCGAGCTTCATTCCTTGCTTGTCGTTTCCTGATGTGAGTAGGAACAACTTTAGTGAAGCGGAATACGCTAACGGATTCTGACTATGCCAGTGCCATCTTTCAAGGCGGATTTATTCCGTAAGTAGGCAGCGCCCCTCCGTCCACGGACCATTGGTGTTAACCCGCTGGCTGTCCATAGAGATCTGATCCTGTACTTGAGTTACTGGTACGATGGCCGACATGTGAGTTCACAGGCTCGCCCAATCATCGTGACGAATTTCTAGGCTGACAAACAGCTCACAATATGTAGCTTCCGATCCGACTCGCGTGGTTCTGGATCTCGTCGAACATCTGTGAGCTCAGACGTTCATCAAAGCAAGGCAGGGAAACATCGGCCGATCGGCTGATCCATATTTGGGTTCCTTTTCTAGGCGGTATCATTACCGACTTCTTGGCTGTTGGTCTGCTAAAACTTCGAGGGCTGCATGGCTATGCCGGATGGCGATGGCTCTTCCTCATCGAAGGTCTCATCACTCGTGAGTCTCACATACATCCATTCCCTTTGGTGAAATTACACAGAATACTGAGCCTCCACTTGATACAGTCGCAATCGGTATTGCTGCTTTCTTCTTGATGCCAACATCGCCGGCAAAGACCAAGTCTAAGTGGTTCCCTAAGGGATACTTTAACGACCGCGAAGTGAAGGTCATCGTCAATGGAGGTGGGTTAGCAAAGAGCTTTCAACCCGCATGTGGTACTGGATCATTGACATTTTTCGGTCCACTCAGTCATTCGGGACGACCCCGGTAAGGGCGGTATGCATAATCGACAGGCTTTGTCCTTGGGCATGATCTGGCAATGTATCAAGGACTACGACATGTATCCTCTGTACGCTTTGGGTCTGCTCTTCGGTATCCCCAAGTATCCTGTGGGCAACTACTTGACTCTTTCGTTCAGGGAGTTGGGCTTCACGACTGTCGAGACCAACTTGCTCAGTATCCCTTATGAGGTGCTCGGAATCTTTACGCAGTTCGCTATCACCGCTGTCTCCGAGCTGGCGAATAATCGATCTTTCGTAGCCGCAGCCGAAGATATCTGGTTATTGCCTTGTTTTATCCCACTCGTCGCGCTCCCAGACCCAATCAACCCGTGGTCGTACTTTGCCATCATGACAGTCTTACTTTCTTACCCTTAGTAAGTTTTATTGCGTAACATCAGTATCAACAGCGAGGCTGACGACGTGAGAACACCAGCACCCATGCCATACAGGTCGCCTGGACGTCCAGGAATGCCGGAACGGTACAGAATAGATCGGTATCTGCCTCGTGAGTATGATATCCTACATTCCTGATGGAGTTTCATTTTAGCTTATAGGCCCCTAGCATCTATAATATGTTTGTTCAGGCTAGTGCCATGATCGGCGCAAATGGTGCGTAAAATACCTGTCATCGGTTGCCTGACAGCAAACTGATCGCTACCTTGCAGTTTACCAGGCGAGTGACAAGCCTCGTTACAAAAAGGCAAACAAAGGTCTCATCGGTCTACTCTGCTTCAACGTCGTGAGTATCTCTCTTTTTCATCCGGCGCCGGGTCGAGTCGGTGGCTGACGCTGACGAAAATATTCGCGCTTGTCTTGCCCAGTTCATTCTGTACCCCGGCACATGGGTGTACTACAAGTGGCGAAACAGGTCCAAGGAGAGTGTATGGGGTGCAATGACCGAGGAAGAGAAGCAGCACTACCTCAAGACGACGACCGATGTCGGTAACAAGAGGTGAGCATAGCCAGACAGATGCTCAAAAGAGATTGAGACATGGTGGCTGATGACACATTTTCAAGGTTGGACTTCCGATTCGCCGCATAATCGTCAAACATATGTATGCGTTAGCGTCATCTGAATTCAGTTGCATAGTGGGATGTACCGATACTCTCGCTGTATCGCGATCTGGTGGTCCTGGCGGGCTCTTACAGTATACCGCACTGAGGATAGATCGGGGAATGGGGCGAGTCTTCTCACCGCCTGGATGGGGTTTCTTCGGCTGTTTTCGATCTTCTTAGCTATATATTGAGTAATTCACTGGTGTTAGGTTCCAATCTCATGTAGAGGACCACTATGTATGCCGTTACTGCAACACCAGAGATTGTCACGTAACACATACATCACCAGACCTCGCAAATGTACATTAGATATCGTCATCAAATCGACCACATAGATATAATACAGAACATTCCCAGTTCTTCCAATCCGAACGATTCGTATGTAATTTGACGGACCTACATCTTTTGGTCGTCATGCGGCCATTACTTGAACATGAGACGATTTGCTGAAGCGTGCTTGGGTGGAAATGGTGCTTGTCGCTACTGTCCCTCGACCTCGCTGGCGACTGGTCGTGGACCGAGACCATTCTTCTCGTAGATTGCATCGATGGTCTCCATCTGAGCGATGGAATCTGCTGCCGTGATCCAGTGCTTGGGCTCTCGGCCTCGAACCTTGTCGACGAATGCCTCGAGCTGGTACCTATGCAGCAGCATTCAGAGGGCCAGTCCTTCTGGAAGCCTGAAAATGGTGCGTACCTGTAAGTGCTCCAGTGAGTGTCACCAACATCTCTCCACTTTGGCCCGTAATTGTAGTGCTTCTGATATGTTGTGTGCTTTGTGACCTTGTCGGTTATGGCGATATAGTGGTAGATGTGTGGCATCATAAAGTTGTAGTAGTAGATTGTCGCCTTCTCACACTCGATCTCAATAGAGGGGAGCTGCCAGAACTTGGGTAGAACATAGGCTAAGAGCATCTCTATCAATCAGCGAAAGCTCGATACGAATGGTGGATAGACAAAGCAAAACTACGCGCACCCAAGTTGGGTTGATCAAGATCGACGTAAATGGCGGACTCGACGATCTTCCCATTCTCGATAAACTTGAGGTCAGCCCAAGAAGCGGAATCGACTCGCTTGTCCTTGGCGTACGGTCTGGAATGGGCATTGACCACCTCAGGCTTGATGCCCGTTGGAAGTAGGGTTTGAGGGTCACCGCCCACGAAGTATCGTGTGGCGTGCAGGGCGTAAGTCTCGTCCATCAGAGCTATACAGAGATCAGCTCAGCCGAGCACTCAGATCCCTCCTAAGGTCGACTCATAACTCACCACCTCCTCTGAAACAGTCAACGGGATAAGCAAAGTCAGTTCTCGACCTCTTGTGTCTCTGCTCTCTGTACAACTCACGCTAAAGCCCACTGCCATCTGATGTCGCTAGCGGGAATGGTGTTCTTAGGGGTAATCATCCTCGCGCTTGTCCTGACAATGTCTCCGAATTTGCCACTAGAGATGAGACTTTTGACAACATGGCTAGCGGGGTGAAATTGCCAGTGGAAAGCCTCGCAGCAGAGCTTCCCGGCCTGGTCCGCAGCTTCGAAGACTCGTCGTGCTTCCAGACCATTGGCTGTGAATGGCTTTTCCAGGAGGACGTGTTTGCCCGCCTGGAGTGACTTGATCGCCCACTCGCCATGCAGACCGTTGGGCGTGCTAATGTCTAGCCGTGAAATATGTTAGTTTAAGGATCAGGAACCGAGAGAATCGCCGGATACACATGTACGCAGAGGCAAGGAGTTCAATACTCACAGACAGCCTCAATCTCCGGATCAGCCAGAAGCTCCTCGTAGCTCCCATACGCCTTGGGCACGTTATACTTCTTGGCGGTATCCTGTGCATCTTTGATATTCCTACTCGCGACCGCGACAATCTTTGCACCCGGATGAGTCTCGACTGGGTGGATAAGAGATGCGGCATTGATCATGGCGGAAGCGCCGATAATACCAAGTCGCACAGCATCTTCCTGCTTGGTCAACGCCTTGACGTCCGGTCGAGAGTAAAGATACTGCTGCAAGAAAGTAGTAACTTGAAGCACCATAGCCATCTTGAATGACTTTTCTGCGTTTTCTTCGTTTGTGTCGTCAATTGCTTGTGTAAAGTTACATGTGGGACAGAGTAAGCTCTCGTGGGCTACAGAGGTGAGGGCGATGCTTTATAGGTGAGACCGTTAAGGCCTTGAGTTTCAAGGGCAAGGGGCATCAAGGCGGTAAGCGGGAGAGCGGGAGACATGTGCGTCGTCTTCCTTACTGTATTTAGGGACTGTCATAGTCACTTGAGGAAAGTCATCTCAACCCGTGTCATGCACTAACTACACATCGATACATACTCGCACTGTATGTATGAGTAAGTGCCTGGAGGGAGGGAATGCTATGAGGTCTGTGGGAATCATTGCAAGTTGTCGTTGGAATGAGATGCGAGATCATGTTGATATGACGTATCACCATACATGCCGGTACCTGAATTTCACTTACAGTACGAATGCTTTCACACGGTGGCTCTACCATATTTCTCCTTCCGAGCGTGCCGTCCGTCGACTGCCTCTGCTTGTTTGTTCCGCTGGTGAGGCCATGCGTACCAGATCGTTCGGTCGTACGCTCACACACAAGACCCTGTCACCCACACAGAATTACAAGGACTCAACGCGATAATAAGCAAATAGCAAAATCCGGACGTACTGGGGACTCATCTTTCTGAGCCACGTCGATAATAACTGAGCGCTGAAAATTGATCTGCCCTTTCTTGGTCTGAGAGGCGGTGGGCGGTAGTTCCGAAACCGCGCACAGCCCGAGATGGAAAATGTTCAATCTCTGGTCCAATCTCTGGCCTAATCTCTGGTTCGCCTTCAAGATCGGTGAAACCATACCGTCCATAACGAGGAGACCCGAGCGTTTTGTCGCGACGTTGAAGCTCTGCTTCCCCATCACACGAGAAGAGGGGCATATGTGGCCTCGCAGAGCTCGAAAAGTCTTGTGCAGGCGATATTGATTGCTCAGACCACCTACGTAGCTGATGCTCGCCGCAAGAAGTTCCCGCGGCTTGGTTATTTTCTTGGCCATCGGCTTTAGATACCGAGGTGTTTGGGAAAAGTGTTTAAGTAGGTAGAGTCGGTGAATAATCCCGGACCGCCTCCGCCGTTTAACTGAACCTTCATGTTGTGATGTTGTGCAATGACGACGAGGCATCAGATGTCCGATTCCAAAGAGTACGAGTCGGTGCACAGGTGTGTCTGCTTGAAAGACCTGAAGACGAATCATTCTAATATGCCTTGGAAGCACGTCCTAGGAGCTCGACATCGTCACCCATGGCAGAGTCGGGAGGTTTTTAGCCGCCGGCCCGTGCTTGTCTATAAAATTAGGAGAACTTCGGTAGAAAAACACCCTGAGTTGCGTCAGTGGCCAAGCGTTACCGCAACCTTAAACAGGGATTTTGGTGGTACTGCCGCGGCAAATAGGTCTGCTTGGCCAACAGTTTTTTGACGATTCTTCATCAATCTCAGCAGAAGATGTTGGTCAAATGGTCTCCCACGGACTCCCCGCAGTGGGGCAGGTGGACAGATCAGGTAGAACTAGAAGGCCAATAGAAAGATATATATACCGAAGCATCTGAGTCTAGATTGCGCGAGCCCTCTCTGAGGCTTGTACAATAAGATACTGTACGATCCACATGGTAGAATCCCCTCAGCATAGTGCAGTTGAGAGAAACGATCAAAGCGGATCTGTTGAGAAGAAAAGGAAGGCAAAGTATGACCCAGAGCATGCCGACTTCTCGCTGCACCTCATCGTAAGTTGACGGGCCGTTCACAATGTAAGGCGATGTCAAAGGCTAATATCGCTTGAATCGCTAGGATGAGGATCTCGTCCGTGCCGAGAACGAGGACAAGTTGACTGGATTCTTGTGTTTCTTGATCGGAGCTGTAGGTATGAACCGTAGCTCATTCGGATCCGCTACACACCCGAGCTGATGCTCTCTCACCTACAGTCTGCTCTTGCGGGTTTCCTCTTCGGTTACGATACCGCGGTCGTCGGTGTCGCTCTTCCCCTGGTTGGCACGGATCTCGGCCATGAATTGACCAACTCTGAGCAAGAGATCACAACTGCTGCCACGACCATTGGTGCCATCTTTGGCTCGGCGATCCTGGGTGTCATGGCCGATAAGCTCGGTCGAAAATGGTGCATGTTCATCGCAGACGCGTTGTGAGTGCCTATATATTTGATGTCTCGTACTGTCAACAGTTTTGTAGAACGCTAAAATACCCTCTGCCAGTTTCCTGTCGGTGCCGTTATTACAGTATCGAGCTACTCCTTAGCTCAGATCGTGGTCGGACGATTGGTGCTCGGTGTTGGGGTCGGTGGTGCGGCAGTGATTGCGCCTCTGTACATCACTGAGCTCGCTCCTACAGCCGTCCGAGGTCGATGCATCGCGGTCAACGCCTTCTTCATACCCTTCAGCCAGACTGTAGCCGCGGCCATTGGTGCAGGCTGTCAGGAAGTCAAACACGGATGGCGTGTTCTTTGTAAGCTGAAATGCCAAATTCATCACCATTCACCGGCCTTGAATAGTCATCCTGACAATCGTCTATACCTCTAGTCGCCCTCGGAGTCATCCCGTCGATGGTGCAGTTGACCCTGATGCACTGGCTGCCCGAATCTCCTCGAGTACTTATCCTTCGTGGGAAAAGCGAAGAAGCTCGAAGTGTCCTACAACGGATCTACAGCGATGCCCTTCACGCTCAAATCGATTTCAAGCTTCGAGTGGCAGAAGAATACGTGGAGGCCACAACTAAGCTGCAGAGGGAGAAGACCACTTGGCAGCGAGCCAAGATCTTGTGGACTACCAAGGCTTACCAACGATCGATTATTTCCGTCAGCGGTGTACAGGCGTTTGGACTGCTCTGTGGCTATAATACCCTTCTTTATTATGCCGGTACCCTTTTCGGTCTCCTCGGCCTCTCGAACCCTGCTGTCGGTGCCCTCATTCCCTCTGGTGTAAACGCGCTGTTTTTAGTGAGCTATCGAGGGACTGTACCGTTCAAAAAGTCGAAAGCTGACCACAATCCCCTAGCTTATCGGCATGTCTTTGGTCGACAAGGTTGGACAACGAGGCCTGGCCGTGTATGGAGTTCCTATCATATTTGCCGGGTATGCTTGGTGCATAGCCGCATTCTACTGTGAGTTTTGAGTGATGCTATGCAGATAGCGCAGACAGACCCTGTGCTCATCGCACTTCGTGTAGACCTCTGTAAGCCGACTGGTGGCATTCTCGATACCGAACATGTATACGACACCAAGAACGTCGGAGTTGTTATCAGTGGAATCGTTCTCTTCGTCCTTGGCTTTGGCTCCACTTACGCACACCTGTCTTGGTACCAATCCGAATACCTCGCCCTGGAGATTCGAGCTGCCGGTTCGGCCATCGCCACCACCTGCAATTGGGTCGCCAGCTTGATTGTCTCGGTGTCCTATCTGTCCCAACTTCAGACCCTCACCCCTGCTGGAACATACAGTTACTATCTGTGCCTAGTGGTAGTTGGTTATATTTTTGTAATATTCTGCTATCCCGAATCAAGTGAGTCGAGCTGCTTGGTACCGCCGTAATCGAAGCCCAGCTGAACTCGATATTCTTCACTTCTGGTGGGCCTTTCTATTGATGAAATTTCCGGTGTATTTGAAGACTCATACGGTATCCGAAAAGCCGATGCCATGCGTCGACAGAAGCAAGAACTGCTTGGCAAGTGGGCCAAGGAGGAGCAGGAAACCAGTATCCATGATCAAGCGAGAAAGGCTAGGGAGACGGCCCATCTCGAGTTCTCTCAGCAGCCCACCCGAGGATTCAGAGAAGATATGCCCAAGGTTGAACAGATACAGGGTCCTGGCCAAGCTCACAGCCGTCAATATTATACACTTCCAAATGGTCTGTAATTAGGCGCTATTCCACATCGCCTTTTAACAACCTTGTCCCCCGGCCCGCAGATGATTGAGACGATAGAAATCTGGAAGTGCCATGTTACCTTTTTCAACCCCCACAAAATCAATCCCGGTTAATGAGCAATCACCCAAAATCTGACCAGGATTAGGATGAGGCTGTCAGATCATTCGAACATGTTCCGCCCGCTTCAGCCGTACAAGGGAGATGGTTCATCCTCGCCGGAGGCGTGACTGAAGCAGGGCGGCTTTCCAAGATCCGTCGCAATCCCTTGAACTACTGTCCATCTGTGGCGAGACCGGCAACACCAGGCCGACGGACGAGGCGGATCAAATCCGTCATCTCAGGGTACAACAGTCGGCATGTTTCCGAAAACAATAATTCTCCCAAGCGAGATAAGCCTTACGGTATCGGTATCGGTGGAAAGCGTCGGCAATTTAGGGGAATGCCCTCATCTTGCGGCGATGACCACTCATCGAGCCTCATTTGAGTCACTCTAGATTTGGTACATGCATAAATAAGAACTGATCATATAATAACCTTCGACCAAATTTCAATGTGTTCCAGATTCCCAAGGCCTCACCGGGATGGAACACTACCTGTCCATCGACTATAACCTTTTTTCGGCATCGCTGACATCTTCGACGTGCTGACCCGGCTGGAGTTTACCAGCTTGTCGTGCAACGTTGGCAAACTCTCGAATCGGCTCATTGAGGTGTTTGAAGACGTACGGCACGGCGAAGATGCAGATGAAGTTCGCCACGGCAAGGGCGACATATGGCCAAATCAAGTAAGGGTCCTTGATGACATTTGATAAGGCGAGACCGATCGCGGCGGAAATCGCCTCTGTGAACGGGTGAAGGGGCAAGTCAGCGGTAACATTGAGGCGAGTCAAGAGCATGCTATGAACTCACGATTGAATAGGATGATAGCGTAGACCAAAGACTTCATTCGGGCAGGTGCACGCGTGTAGGCGATTTCATCTTTTTTTGACAAAGGGCAATCAGCGAAAAATCACGCTTTGCACTGATTGGGAGAGCGAATGACTACTCACAGGACGTGACAGACACAAAGACCTCGCCAACACCTGGCAGAGCGCTCAGAGGGATCTGCCAAGCAAGTGGCACCGGTGACACTCCATCCTCACAGTCGGTAGCGTAATATCCACAGGGCGAGGTCTTGTAAACCTTCCATTGCACGATGGCACCGATGATCATCGTGATGGTCGCAAGAGTGAAGCCAATCGCAATCCGAGTCATTGGTTTGATAGGTCGACCAATACGCTCAAAGAAAGGATATAGACCGTATGTGATGATGGGTGTGAAAATCTACATACGCAGCATGTGGTATATCTGGTTAGCTCATTCGCTACGGTATGGAAGCTCAATGACTCACGATGATACACAAGGGGTTGAAGTTGCCCATAAGATCGTTAGGGATATTGTTGAGGGTCATCGCGGTCGACTGGGGATAATCAACGGTAAGCCATACCGTCAACATCGACTTCTCGAGACTTACCATATCATTCTCCATGTTTCCGATACCACCGTCAGCGAGGTAATAGATCGGCAGGATCCAGGCCACGGCACAAGCTTGCAAGGACTGTCTAATCTCGTCGACGAATTGATCATCCCAGAAGACCTTCTTCTCGTCCAGTTGTCCGTCCTGCTCATGAATTGCTGACGGCTTGACGAGGCTCCAAGCCTTGTCCCCTCCCTTTAAAGCCCCCAGGAAGCCGTTACGTCTGAAGAGCTCTCGGATGACGTAGTACGCTTCCAGCACGACTGAGCCTTGAGGAGGCGCAAAGTACATCTTCTTGTACACGAACAGGAAAACGAAGGGGACTACGAGGTACAGCGCTACGGGCTCGAGATATGCCACCCAGAATCCCTACGAAACGAGATACGACAGTCAGCGTCCGTCCTTGTGGTGATGGCGTTCTGGGTGACATTCGACTTACAGCTAGTCTTTGTGTGTAGCTCGTTACAATCATCCAGAACGATCCGATATTGATGCACCAGTAGAAGATCAACATGTATCGCTGAACCGTGGTTTGGGGGTCAACGATGACCCGCTCGCCCTTCTTGGTGGTCTTGATTACGGGTCGTTTCACGGGCGATTGATCGCAGACTAGCGGCGCCAGACACGGCTTGATGAAGCCCGCTGCAAAGGCGAGGATGATCATGGACAGAATGAAAGGGCCGAAGGCGTGGCCGGACGCGATGACAGACGGTATGGCGGGGATGACGAGGATTACATGTGCCACCGCACCAATCACCACACCGACACAGATAGTTTTGAATCCTATCGCCAGACATCTCGTCAGCCGAGTCGACTTGTCACAGTTGACAATCATGCCTATGCACTCACTACCCCATTTAGTGTCCGAGATAATTCCTCCAAAGATCGGAATGACATAACTCAGAAAGGTAAAGGTCGATACGACAGCCGAAGCCGCCACCGAACCCATGCCCAGCGCACCGGGTGACTGGTTCTTTCCAGCAGCGCCCTTTGCCACAGCGCCAGTGCCATTTCCACCCTTGGGCAGAGGGCCTCGAACGAAGTTGCTGAAGGGTTTCTTGGACCCGTAGTACGATGCTCGTTCGGCTAGCTCCACGATACACATGGCAACGACCTGCCAGTGGAGAGGCGCGGGAACCCTTCAATAGAGACGAAAAGTCAGCTGCGTACCTCACAGCGATAAAGTGCACCGATATCGGGAGAGGAGGAAACACTCACTTCCTGAGCGTCTTGTACTCCTCGTCGGTAGGCTCTTCTTCGAAAGAATCCTCAGAAGCAGACCCAGAATTGAGCTGGTAGTTGTATACGGGGGAGAGATCGGCACTCTCCTCCTTCTTTGTCTCAGCAGGGTGAGTCCCAGGCAGACTGGAAGCTGGCACCGGTGCGGACACCGCATCAAGGACGGGGACTGTATTGCCTGTAGGTCCACATGACGATCAGGAACTGCGTCCAGCGCGTCTTCAAACGCAAGACTCACTCATGGCGATTGTAGGTTCTTGTTCGATAATAACATTTTCCCCAACGCGACTTAGCTCTGCTCAGTCTTATATCTCTTTTTCACCCACGACAGTCACACTCGCAGAGTTTCCATCTATTCTACTTTTTGTGATGAGCCATTTCCAACCAGCTGTTGCGATATCACGCTATTCAGGCTAAAGGCTCCACTTAAGCTTAAATTTGGTCAGTAACGTCACAGCGTAACCCTGCTTCAGAGTGAATAGTTTCTCGCATCGGTGAGAAAGGTCGATTGCCATTTCGAGGAGCTTGAGGAGCCCGGCACCCAATGCCAAGACGAGAAACACCACACGACCTTGTCTACATGTCCCTGTCAGATCTGCAAGAGCTGCGAGTGAATCATGTGGGCCAGAATTCCAAGTTGCCAATACGTCGTTGGAGCGGAGCAATGTTTTTTTTTTTTTGTTTTGGCAGGCTCACGCCATCGGCGGCGGATCTTCGTCGCGGGACGTGGAATTCGTAGCTACCAATATTGAAGACCGTTCAATGATCGCACGGCGGACGGTTCGTGCGTCTATGTATCATATATCGGATAACGTGAGAAATTTTGCAGTATCGTCATTCGGGTCTACTTGTCATCGCGAGTGACAAGATAACGAGCGATCACGAACAGTAAAGGTTCCAGCATGAGAGCGCCACACTTAATTTTTATGCGGCACGTGAATACGATCGATTCTTTTTGAAATACCCTGGGTCTGTAAGCGAGGGCAGCCATGCATGAACACCTTTTGCGCGGAATCAGTTCCTTACCGCCGAATCCAAGCCTCGATGCCTAAACGGGGCATAGGGCGGATCAATACCTCGGTTATCACGACCTTGACGAGCTATGAAACCGATCACGTCTTCAAAACGCATATTAGAGAATGGAATCAGTTCCATTCCTGTATGTACTAGCAAAAGAGCAGTATACTGTCACGAAGACTATACCTCACTGCGTCCCGGGAACGTCGGATCGAGAGATTTTACGTCAGTTATGCGTCGTTGGGCGTCTTTCCAACCTGCTCGCGTGACGAGCGATGGTGTGATCGAGATAGGCGAATTTGTAGTCATAGCCCGCGAGAACGTCGAGAAGGAGTGACGGCCATAGCATTTCTACATGTACACATATATTAAATGTGAAGTGAAGTCGGCCAGCAGAGGAGGATGAATGTGAGCTCGAGGGACGATCTCTTTCAGATGGGCGAGGAGGTTTCGCCTATGCGTCGACCGATGGACTACAATTTATCATGGGCAATCACATGGAATTGTCTCCGACAGACAGGCCAAGCCGGAGCGCGCTACCACGAGAGAGAGCGCGCGCTCTGGATGTTCGTGTTGTTCTGCCGGCGTAAAACCATATACCGAATGACAAATCTGCTTCGGGAAACTTCGTGTACCATCATCAAGGGGAGAAGAGGAGTGATTTGCTGGATACCTCCACAAGGTCCTTCCCCGGAATACTGTCTGCTCCCCTCGCATCACAGATCAGCAAAGAACGCCCAAAATCGAAAATCGTGGACGGGATCAAGTTAATTATTTGGGAAGTACCGACCCAATTGCGGCGGACACCGCTTCAACGCACCTAGCCATTCGGAAGCCATCGGACTGGACTGTAGCCCTGTTGTACGTCCATGACCGTCCGCTTCCCTTCCCTGCTATTATCTTTCGAAGCAATGTGTGACAAGCTGTGAAAGAAGGCCGGATTTGATCGCTTGCACATGTACTCGATCGGCAAGACTAGCTACTCACTTGAGACAAGCTGATTTCATCGAACCGGCGGTGACGCATCTGTGCTATCTTCGCCACAGACGCATGTCGACTGCGGGTTGTTTGTTCATTCAAGGCTTTCGATATGTGGAGAGTTGAGCGTGGGAATTTGGTAGCTAGGAAGGCGGCCGAAGAGCTAGATTAACCCTTATAACCTGTTTCGTTGACCCGCTCCTCGGTGTGGATATCAGTCGTCAACGCCGAGGTGGGCTTGCTGTGGCTTGTTATGCTTGTGCTTTGCATTGATACGGTAAGCCTTGGCAATATGCAAGTCTCAACTTACTCGCCTTTTCGGATAAGCCCCGTCGGACTGGGTAATGAATATAGGTAGGTCGTTGAACAGCGAATGTTGAAACATGGAATCCGCTGCCATGGCTCAATCAGGGCTCCAGCAGTAAGAAGCATATATCTTTGCTCATCTCGGCGAAAACAGATTGTCTGATTATGAGATTGCGTAAGATTGACGATCGACTTGACCCGGCGGTGGGATTGTGGTGGATGTCGTGGTATGCATATCTGCCCTTTGTAGCAATTTTGATTAAAGGCGGGTGCTTATCTTACCGCAGTCGGAGCATGTCGCAGGGGAGGAGTAAGCGCAAAAGCAGAGCTCACGGCAGAAATCAGGGACGAAGGACTCAGGGGGGCGAGAGGAATGTTACAAACGTGTAGCCTTGTATCTATTGTGCCAGTACCAGAGTACCAGAGTACCAGGGTACCAGAAGAGTACTCCGAGTGTACTCAGTGTACGATCAACGTCATTTCACCATACGCGGGGGCCACTAGCATAGGAAAATAACCAGTGTAACCTGTATAACCCGTATAACCTGTATAACCCGTATAACCCGTATAACGAGTTACCTTGTACGGTGGGTACATGCACTAGGTGCTCAAAGGAGGTCAGAATCGCCGAAGCGGGAGCCGAGCCTGTAGTATATAATAGGACCACCTTGATCTCCCCTTGTTCCCCTCTTCTTCTTTCTCTCTTCCAACTACTATACGACTCGTTCGTACATACACATCAAAACATGTCCACAATCACAAGTTCCCTCTCGCCATTCGGCACGGCTCGGTCCACCGTCACCGGTACCCCTCTCTCCCCGAATGAGTTGAGGAAGACTGACGCTTACATGCGCGCTTCCCTCTACCTCTGTCTTGGTATGCTTTACCTTCAGAAGAACCCTCTGCTCAAGGAGCCTTTGAAGAAGGAGCACCTCAAATCGCGATTGCTTGGTCACTGGGGATCTGACTCGGGTCAGATCTTCACCTACATCCACTTCAACAGATTGATCAAGAAGTACGGGTTGGAGGGTCTCTTCGTGTCGGGTCCAGGTATGTCGCACGTTCCTTAAAGAGTCGAGCTCCTTCCCATCACCCTTCGCATTGAGAGCTCGCTTCAAGCTCCCGCGCTAATGCTGAACCTCACATCGACTAGGTCACGGAGCCCCCGCTGTTCTTTCCCAGTCCTACCTCGAGGGTGTCTACTCCGAGGTCTACCCCAACATCACCGAAGATGAGGAGGGTATGCGACTGTTCTTCAAGCAGTTCTCCTTTCCCGGAGGCATCGGTTCTCACGCTACTCCCGAAACTCCCGGTTCGTTGCACGAGGGTGGAGAGCTTGGTTACTCCATTTCCCACGCTTTCGGTACCGTCTTCGACAACCCCAATCTCATCACCCTCACCATGGTCGGTGATGGTGAGAGTGAGACGGGCCCTTTGGCTACTTCATGGCATTCCACCAAATTCCTCAACCCCATCACCGATGGTGCGGTCCTTCCCGTGCTTCACTTGAACGGGTGAGTGGTTAGTTCGATCTACCAATGCAAGGTAGCATCACGATCCACATACTCCAAGGCCTGCGTATCCATCGGCCAATGACCATCAAGTTCTGGCCTCCACACCTATCCCGGCCGTCGGAAGTACGACGCGGATTCCGTCATCATTCCGGCATCTGTTCCTTCGGTTTTCGCGCTATATTCGTTTTCGATAGCTGACGTTTTGGTGACGATGCATGCAGTTACAAGATCAACAATCCCACCGTCCTTGCCCGAATCTCCCACGAGGAGCTCGAGGCCCTCTTCGTCGGTTACGGATGGAAGCCTTACTTTGTCGAGGGATCTGACCTAGAGTCTATGCACCAAGCTATGGCCGCTACCCTCGAGCAGGCCGTCTCTGAGATCCGACAGTACCAGAAACAAGCTCGAGACTCCGGCAAGGCTTTCCGACCTCGATGGCCCATGATTGTCCTTCGATCCCCCAAGGGCTGGACTGCCCCTCGAGATGTCAGCGGTCACCACCTCGAAGGATACTGGCGAGCTCACCAAGTCCCTCTCCCCGACGTGGCAAACAACGCCGAACACCTCGCTCTGCTCGAGTCTTGGATGAAGTCTTACAAGCCCGAAGAGGTGTTCACCCCCAACGGCAAGCTCATCCCTGAGCTCAAAACCCTTGTTCCTGAGGGCAACTTGAGAATGTCTGCCAACCCTGTTGCGAACGGCGGTCACCTCCGAAAAGCGCTTCGGCTTCCCGACTTCACCAAGTACGCCTTTGATGTGGTTCCTGGTGTCACCAACGCGCCGTCCATGGCCAACATGGCGAAGTGGCTCCGGGATGTTGTCGCCGGTAACCAGGATAACTTCCGACTTTTCGGTCCCGATGAGACTGAATCTAACAAACTCGGTGCCGTCTACGAAGCTGGCAAGAAGGTCTGGATGGGTGACTACCTTCCCGAAGATGACGACGCTGGTAACCTCGCTTTCTCCGGTCGAGTCATGGAGATTCTTTCTGAGCACACTGTAGAAGGCTGGCTTGAGGGTTACGTCCTTTCCGGTCGACACGGTCTTCTCAACTCGTACGAGCCTTTCATACACATCATCGACTCCATGGTCAATCAGCACTGCAAGTGGATTGAGAAGTGTCTTGAGGTCGAATGGCGTGCCAAGGTCTCGTCCCTCAATATCCTTCTTACTGCTACTGTTTGGCGACAGGATCACAACGGTTTCACCCACCAGGATCCCGGTTTCCTAGACGTCGTTGCCAACAAGTCACCCGAGGTCGTACGAATCTACCTTCCTCCCGACGGTAACACCCTCCTTTCAGTCATGAATCACTGTCTCGAGAGCAAGAACTACGTCAACGTTATCGTTGCCGACAAGCAGGACCACTTGCAGTACCTTGATATGGATGCCGCCATCGCTCACTGCACCAAGGGTCTCGGTATTTGGGAGTGGGCTTCTACCTTCCCTGATGAAGAGCCTGATCTTGTTATGGCTTCTGCCGGTGACGTCCCTACCATGGAGTCGCTTGCCGCTGTCGCTCTTCTCCGAGAGTACTTGCCCGAGCTCAAGATCCGATTCGTCAACGTTGTCGACCTTTTCAAGCTCATTTCCAGTGTTGACCACCCTCACGGTCTCAGCGACAAGGAATTCAAGGCCATCTTCACAGACGACAAGCCCATCATCTTCAACTTCCACTCTTACCCTTGGCTCGTTCACCGATTGACCTACAAGCGACCCGGCCACGAGAACATCCACGTCAGGGGATACAAGGAGAAGGGTAACATCGATACCCCTCTTGAGCTTGCTATCCGAAACGAGACTGATCGATTCTCTCTGGCCATCGACGCCATTGACCGATTGCCCAACCTGAAGAACAAGGGCTCTATGACTCGAGAGAAGCTCCTCAACGAGCAGATCTACGCTAGAACTAAGGCGTTCGAGAACGGTATCGACCCCGAGAAGTACAGGAACTGGCGATGGACCTTTGGCCCCAAGTCTGAGGGCGTTCTTGACCAGCTTCAGGAGAAGCTCAAGATCGGCGGAGGTGACCAGCCTCCTGCGGCTGTTGTCGGCACCAGCGAGTAAGTGACGCCTGTGGGACAGCCTGAATTCGGGGATCCATATGAAGAGAAAGGTGAACCGTACGTAGTGATACTCATAGTGACTATACATACTCGGGAAGATAGAAATTGAAAAGAAGATTGCAATGCAACATGAGCGTTATGAAGTCACAAGTTATCACGTCAAAAGGAAAAGGTCTCGCTGACGGCTGCACCTGATCGAGTGCTATATGTTGACAATTTCATACTGATCATTCGACGCGCAGTGAGCTGGGGTAGATAAGCTGCTATATCCGGGGACCGGAATCCTTCCTCGATACCGCAAGCCAGCAATACCTTTCGCTTCTCTTCTTCGTCTTCCTACATGTCATCTGGTAGGATCATAACCCTGAACATCCTGTGTTTCATGTCACCACCAGTCAGAAGGTTGGTTCTCAGTTAATGCTTGCGATTTCCAGCATACAACTTTGACGCTTGCATGTCCCTTTTCAGGTGACAGTGCAGCCTCACCTCACTTCGACCTCTTGAGTTATGCACTTTCAGACCAACTAGAAACATTTGGTTAACACATCATAGTAGAGAAGGCGAGCAGCCCGGCGTCCTGGGAGCGAAAACCGATTGCACTCTCGACGCATCTGTTCTACAAATACCAATGCCAAGCGAATTCAAGAATTGGATAGCATTACACACCCGCCAAAGAACGCGGAGAGCAATAAATCACTCTTGATCGTCCCTCCTGATGTCGACCCTCTCATTATTAAGCATTCGAGTGAAGATTGCAGAAAGATCCTTCCAAGATTCGGCAATAGGCCACTGGTTTGTTCGAGCATTAGCGATATTCTTACCTCAAGGGAATTGGGCCACTCACGAAGATGATCAAGATGGTGCTGATAAATACGAAAGCCGCGGCAGCAACACATTGTAAGGTGAAAAGACCCTTGGTGTAGACCACACCAGTACCAGCGAGCGGGGCCGGGATTAAAACGACTATGCCAATTAGTGTGTAAGCAGTTGTCTCCATGACGGCTAATCAGGTACACTTACGAATGACAAAGAGGAACCCAGCAGTAATAAGCCTGAAACGAGTCTGTGACGCCTCGAGCTTCTTGACGCCTTCGGCATAGTCGGCATCCGCTGCTGCGGTCCGTCCACCCCCCTCGACCTTGGCCAGAGCAGGCTCATAATCGATCGATGGAGTCTCGGGAGTCTCAAGGTCTTTTTCTCCCGAAGGCGTTTGCGTGACTGGTTGTTGCCGGATGTGACCAGACCCAATTGCTCGAGTGAGCTCAAAATCGAAAGATGCGGGACTCAGTAAGGAGATCCCAATCGAAAAGATTGCCCCGGCGCCCAAAGCTGAGAGAGAGCCAGAAAGGATGACCTTGCTTGCTGTGAGGGTAGTGGTGTTGATGAGGCCTTCGAGCTTGACAGCAGACACAAGCCAAGCAATAAACCCAATAACAAGGCCACCGATGACTCCTACGATGGCGCCGAATTTGTTGAGCTTGGTCCAACACATCAAAAGGCCGATGGGGAATACACTGCCTGAGGTGCAGACAGCCATGAAGTAGAACAAGAAGTTCAAATCGATTCCGATGTGGCTAAATACGCTATCAATGCCAGCGAGGAAGACCGCCCAGGCTACGACGGCTGAAATCATATCCTTCCATTAGCCAGAGGCTTGGGTTAAAACAGCTGTGACGATTGACCCACCAATGTGATTGACCCGCATCAATTGAGTGTTGGTGGCTTTCTTGTTGAAGTACTCCCGGTATCTGCGAAGCTTGTCAGATTGCCGTCAAGCAAAGTAGGCGGAACAGCGGCCACTCACACATCGTAGGACACGATCGTTGACACTGCTACGTATTGAGCGGACAGTGCTGATGTTGTGGCCTACGCATCCGGGTCAGTCGCAGCCTCCATAAGTAAAACTTGCTGGCCGCTCACCATGAAAGCAATGATAGTGTACATTGCTGGACCCGCTTTACCCAATATTACCTTGCTCGCGTAAGGGCCAGCAAGACCACTGTACGCTTTCAATCAGCATTGTACGTCCTTTAGAAAAAAAAAGCCACTCACGCTCCAATCTCAGCCAAGCTGAGGGGATTCGGATAGGTGGGGAAGGCGGGATCAGACTCTAGGGCTCTCGCGGCAAGTCCCATGCTGGAGCCGATAGCGAAAGCGGCAGAGAAGAAGAAGCAGCCGGCAAATATGAAAGCCTTGCACGTTCCGGCGGGTCGAGAGGCAATCGACCTTTGCCAGTAGCTCTGGTCACAGAAACTGAGACCAAAAAATGAGGTCGCCGCAGTGATCGCATAATCTACAGTACGGACGCCTAAGTGACCGACTGTCAGGAAACGCCGGTTCTCGATGTGGCCTCGAGACTCACACATTCCGCCTTCACTTCGGAAGGACAGGTATGAGCTGTGCGCATTGCCAGGTTGAGGAGTGCTCTAGAGCCATAGTCAGCGAAAGGAAGGTAGTTGCTCTTGGAACAGAAGCTCGAACGCCACGGACCTCGGAAGCAGCCAGCAGGAGATCATACAGCTTTCCTGGCGACCCAACGATGTCTCCACGTGTACACGCGGCCACCACCAGCACAAGCACACAAGTGTACAGGATACAACAGTGAAGATAGTCCGCACTGTTGAACCATTCGTCAGTCCGCCTTTCATAACGTGGCGATGTCGCGATCCACTTACACAAATGTTGCACGGAGACCACCGGTCAACACTGGTTTTTGAGATCAGCTTGACATACCCCGTTCATGGGATAGGGAGCGGTGCTGCTCACCATAGGCCACGATGACTGTGGGCAGTAGCCAGATAGCGGCATATGGACTGATGCCAGTCATGCCACTGATGACGCCGGCGCCGCCGATGAGGATCTCGCTGCCGACGACGAAATTGGCCACGATCGCCGCAAACATGTAGGCCAAATGTCCGAGAACACCAAATCTGATTTTTGCTACTTGAAGATAGCTACGAATAACGGATCAGAGGAATGGCTGGTTTTGATGTACTCATGGCGACAACTCACGTCGACGCGCCTCCAGCATTGACTTTGACTTTGGAGGATATGAATGCGAATGCGGCGATTTCTGTAGCGCAATCACGTGAGGTTATCAGCTGAAAGAATCGACCAGGATAACTGAACTCACCAACGAAGCCACCCATGCCGAACCACCATGGAATAGAAACCCCATTGAGGTAGGTAAGAGTACCAGTCTGGAGGAATAGCGCTGCCCATACCCAAGCAGATGTAATACCAATGGACAGCCTGAGGCGGATTTATCAGCGGTCACCTATGGTATCAAATCACTATTACCTCAAGTGAAAAGTCACTAACATGCCAGTCTTAACAGACCGAGAGGCTGAAGAGAACTCTTCGATCCGTGTTGGATCGAATGGGGTGTAACGCCGTTGGACCCATGTAAGACCGTTCATTAGAATGGCGAAGAACGCCCCTCCGGCCAAAACTAGCCACCATCGTTAGCGCGTGATCAGGTGGCACTGTATAGACCATATGGCAGAGTGGACTCACTGGTAGCATAGCCTGCGCTTTCTGGTAGTAAAGACATGTTGGATGTCGGTCCAGACTTCGTGCTTTCGTATGCATCTTTCGCCACCCGAAGGGCAAGCTATATATGGCCAGCATTTTGTTAGACCCGAAAACTGGTACCACTGTGGTGGACCCTGTGCTAGGTCCTGTTCTTCGGATGACCGAAACTCTCTCGGCTCAAGCATCCCTTCCCTTTGTTTCGACACCCGAGGTCGAGGGAAACCTAGATGTCGCGATAAAGACGGAGGCATGTCGTTATTCTTGTTTCTACTCGAGCAAGAGGTGCAAGTTGGCCAGGGAAGAAGATTGCGTCTTTCCTTTGAGCGGCGATGAGCGATTATTTGATATGTTTTGGTTGTTGATAACATAATATGGTGTGCCTGCGCCTGAAAAACGCCCACATGGTGAGCCATGGCGTCATTTAACACCTTCGATAATTTACAAAGCCCAATTCTGGTTGCAACTACATGCACCACTTACTCTTGCTACAAATCGAAACGATGGGCAAACCTTTGTGCCTTCATACGGAAGGCATGAGCGGTACTTGTGCTGCATATCTTGGTCACCGACCTCGACGTCGATCTTTGGGTCAATCAGTACCTAAAGACACGCGACTCATCACGCCTTGATCTATGCATATTATAGCGGTCCAAGCGGTCCGAGGGCGTCAGCACAATTCAAACCCGAGGAATGGCGTGAGCAAACGTCACTTCTAGCCAGGAAGCCAACAAAGCCAACAGCAAGAGATCAATGAATTGGTACGTGATATTTGTATGGCACGATCAGAGCTCGGAATATCTCTCAACTGTCATCTTGCTTTTACGAATGTCCACGAACATAATCCTCGGACCGCCGCCGACAATTAGCGTCCAGCTGCAAAGTAGATACTACGGGGGAGAAGATGGAGCCATCGTTAGATCCCGTCGACATACGGTGGAAGATGGCTGTGGCGTGTGATGTGTGCAGGAGAAGAAAAGTCAGTATGTTTCATTCCAATGGGCGAGTGACCATAGCTCATGAGTGGGTGACATAGGTGCGCTGCGATGGCGAGAGGCCATGTTCGCGATGTCAGAAGAGTCAACGCGAATGCACCTTCTCCTTGCCGTGAGTATAGCTTTAATTGGTCATATCACGGTCACGATGCAAAGCACGGTCTAGCTGATCGTACCGTAGTCGACATGTTGCACGACGAACACAGGATCCAGGGTGAGAGAGACAAGTCGATTTATCACAACAGCACTCACTTGAGACTGACTGCCAGTGCATGGTAGACCATCAAAACGAGAAAGAGCGAGTTCTGGTTCGCAAGAGAACCTACCGCAGCCAAAACGACGGTCGAGCTCGAAATCTCCAACTGACGGTCGACCGCGCTCAGGGCACTCGGGCAGCGGTGATCCTCAGGTAGCTTCGATCCACTCTCCTCCCACTAAGCCCCCGAAGGATCACTTGCTTCTGGTCGACCCGGATGATCAGATTGTATACTCGGGACCTTCGAGCGGGATGCCCTTGTTCGCACGCCTCGGTCTCCTCCGGACAGTCGAGGTGTCTGAAGGCCTGCAGGAGGACAGCCAGTCCACGTCACATTCCGCAGCCGCCATCGGCCTTACTAGCGCGTCGTCACCGTCACGAGATTACTTCGACATGTGCCTACAACGATGTCCGCAGGAGCTGATGAACAGTCTGATAGGACATCATCTGTGTACTCGTGAGTACTTCTCATAGGGTCCAAGAGCTAACAATCAGCTGTCTTCTTTCCCTTGCTGCATGCACCGTCGTTCCTTTCCGTAAGTGGGCGAAATTATCATACGTGACGTCCCGATACTTATGGCCGCAAACTTGCAGGAGTTCATCGCTGTGACCGAACGCCGTCTCAAATGTACGCCCCAGTATGGCGCTTTTCTTATGAGCATATTGGCTGTCACGGCGCGGCTGGTCGAAGGAGGTAGAGCGCTAGTCCCAGCAGCAGACAGAGCGGGAGAGGTTTACTATGAGTTTGCGCAAGATCTGCTGCGCGTCAGTAAAAATAAGCTGGATATAAGGCATATATTGGCATTGTACCGTGCGTGAGGTATCATCAACCTGAGACTTTACGAGACACTAACACTTTTCTGGCTTTTGCAGATCTGGCTCTTTTTGCAGAAGGACGAAGCTCTTCGGCCGGTGAGTCCCCTGTCATGGTGCTGTAGGCTGTAACCAACTGAAGTTTAATGGTACTGTAGGTATCGCCTCAAGCTTCCTCGCCGAAGCTATCGGGCTTGCATTTGCCACGGGACTACATCGAGGTACAGATGATTTCCGCATGGACCCTGTCACGCTACAAATACGGACGAGATTGTTCTGGGCTCTTTACTCGCTTGATGTTGCTCTAGCGTACTCCCAAGGCCGGCCAGCTCTGCTGAGACTATCAGAATGTAGGTTGTTTGTACCTACGACTAGGTGAACTCACCGGAAGACCGTTGACATGTGGATAGGCAGCATCGAGCTGCCAGCAGTGGTGGATAATGGCATGATTACAAAGACCGAGATTCTTCCGCAACCAATCGACAGTCCGCCAGTGATTATGGCAGCTGCGGTCAAAATGATAGATCTGCACATCATCCTCGAGCAAGTGAGTACATGCGGTCTACCGTTCCCGGTATGAATGAGACGGCTGAGACCAATGACAGGTGTTATCCGCTATCAATGCGCCGCTGATCACCATCTCACAACGCTTTGATTTGGGATTCATATCTCGCCGGCGTAGTGAAAGATTGGCGAGAGCCGAGATGTTCCTGGATGAGGTGAGTATTTGTGTTGCGAACTGCGTACTGTCATGCTTACGTTTCGCGATGCTTGACAGATTGAGAGCAGCCTACCATCTTACCTCACAAGAATCGCGCTTCCCGCAAGCCCTTCTGACAACTTGGAGTTCCTCCAATCGTCACGAATCAGAGCGACTTTGCTCTTCGTCCGCACCCTGGTCGCTCGACAAGCCTTGATAGACGAGTTTGAAGCGACGCCACCACCTGCCGATCATCCTAGTGACACGACATTGGCCGCGTGTGCACTCTCGGTAGACATCATCACAACATACTCTAGGTTGCGGCACGTTGGCTTCCTTCAATACTGTAGCTTCAATGCGGTATCTCACCTCACTGCAGCCAGCCATACTCTCATTGCATGTATGATACGGAACAACAATCTCGTTTTCGAGCATCGACCCGATCTACTATCGGCCATAGACATGCTAATTATCTTTTCGACCAGATTTCCAAGTGCCGAGACTGTAGCTCATCAGCTCGTACAACTTTCGCGGTCCCTGGACTATAATACGTCGAGTGCCGGCGCAAACTCTAGCGAAGCCTTGGCGATCCGCGTACTAGCCAGAAAGATGGCTGTCTCGCCAGCGGCCGGAGGACCGCCCTCGCCTCATCCCACATCGATCAGACCAATAACCCCCAACGGAGAGCATCACCCAACTACCCAGTCTGAGCAATTCGACTATGACTGGCTTGTCAAGACGGCTTTAGACACTTCGGTCGCCCCTCCGATACCACCCAGACGGCATTCTCAAGATCGGAACCTACCAATACCAAATCTGGGACCGGATACGCCAAGAGGGTTGTCGCCCTTGGATCACGGAATGACATTTGGAGCTTCATTGAGTCCGAGGCCCAATGGCCAGTCTCTATCGGCTGATTGGTCCAACTTTTCTTTCCTCAATGATGGTCTATTTGGGGCATTGTAACCATGGACGTTTTCAGACTTGTACGATGTATTGTACTTGATGTAACTTATGCATATCTCCATTTGTTCAGACCGTGAAGCGTTTGAGAAAGGCCTCAAGCAATACTCTGAAGATCATCAGTCTATGAGAGCTCGAATGTGCTTCTTCCACTCCGGCCAAGCTCCCCAATTACCTTTGGCGTCCACTTCTTCAGGACCGCCTTCGCCAATGAGTTTGAGCAATCCTTCAGCGTATTCGAACCTACGTGACGGTCAGCAGAATACCTATTGACCGCGACCACGACACTTACTCTCCGGGGTGACCAAGAACCAGTACGGAATGAGAGTCGTTGTCTTCATCGGAATGAGGCTTGAGCTCAAAGGGAGTTCCTGACCAAACTGAGGCTAAAACTCTAGCCTGCATTTCCGATAAGGGCCAGGGGATCGCCTCGGCATGCAACAGCAGGAACGCCAAGGTAGGATCGGGCAGATAGAAGAGCTGGTGTGCATCGAGGTTATGGACCCGATGTCCGCCTTCCAGAGTAGCTTTTCCTACGGCAGACAAAGGCGGCTTTCTGAGCTCGAGTCCAACCTCGGGCTGCTTCACTAGAGGTGCTTTGTTGAACGGGGCGTCCGTGTCTCGGCAAAATTCGAATCGGGCCACAAAACCAGTTGCAAAGATGATGACCTGCAGCAATATCAGCTATCGGGGCTGACCCATATGTACCGGACCATGATTGGGCACGTACCTCTACGTCGTCAAGAATTTGGTCCAGAACAGTTTCGATTCGACCGGTCTTCGAGAGACCGGAAGGCCCATGTACAATCCTCATGGGCGATACATTTGTGATATGCTCTGGCCAACCCTTCTCGTGTTCGGTATCATAACGTAATTTGCTTTTGAAGGATCTGTAGATCTTCTTCGGCGCTTGAGGGCACTTGTCCACCTTCAGCATGCCTAGCTCCCTCACGATATCCGCACCTGACATTTTGGAAGTTTTCAATCAGCCAGGACTCTACGCCAGCGGGATCAATGATCCTGAACTACTTACTCGAAGGACCGCCCCCCACGACCATAACGGTCTTGCCAGCGAAATCTTCCGGTCGTCTATACCACCTCGAGTGAGAAATTTCCCCCTTCCAATCCCACAAACCATCAATATAAGGTATGAAAGGTCTGGAATCTGTACCGTTTGCAATGACGACGTGATCGAATGATTCCTCAAAGGTCTTGCCGAGATTCGGAGATTTCGAGGTGTATGAAGGCGTCCATTCTAATAGCCACCTCCTAGCTGGCGAGGAGGTGTGAAAATCAGGTCTATGTCGGATTCTGGTCACAACCCGGTTGAATCGGATGTGGTCGAGGTACTTTTGGGCGTGTCGTACTTGGTACTGGTATATGGTCTCGAATGTAGGGTATACCACAGTTCCGTCGGGGTATGGGTGGGATCTGTACGGCATGATGTCCTATGCACATTCGACAAGACACATGCTTTAGTTAACATCGAACACGGAATTAACGGGCATGAAACTCACCCTCGGAGTATTGGCTGTGACGCCTGCATACATCGGGGTTGGCGATGGCCCGGGCTTCCCACCTCTTTCAGATTGTGTCAACGCTACGGCATGTCCATCTTGGTCGAAAGATATGGTACAAGGCTCCAGCTTCGGGTCGAAATTCCTAGGTTAACCATCTTGTGACCTCAGGATTTGCGCATATGGTCCTCTTGGTTGCGTCTCAGGAGCACAGTGTATAATCTTCTGATACTCACCACAGTCCACCGACAGTACCTCTAGCTTCATACGCTACAACATCAAAATCCTTCCGCTTGAATTGCTCGATCGCTCCTAAACCACTGAGGCCACACGTTGATGAGCAAAACGAGCGTCAATGTCTTGCACGATGGTGATCCACATGACTCACGCTGGGCCGCAGCCGATGATCAGGACGGTAGGTTTTACTGCTATGGTCATCTTTGGTATCTGTCGCTGCTTGATGAAAATACTCTGTAGCGGTTATCAAAACTTTGAACGTTGAGAGCGAAGCAAGGCTTTAGGCGTTATAGTCTCCACTGAGTCCCAACTGGGACATGTCCTTCGGAAGCGCAAGGCCGCCTCAATCGCTTGACGATAGACACGGCTCGGGCAGGGGTGGCGACCCATATGGTGAGGTGCTTCTGGATGGATACTGAAGGCGTGACAACAACACAACCTCAATGACGGGACATTCCGAAATTACAAAACCCGAGATTTGAGTTTCGGCCTTCCGAGCCTGCTGGCAAGGTCTTCCGAAGAGTCTTATTCAGTAAAGTCCTGGAAGCCAATTACCGGTGTGAAACGACACTTGACGATATCATGCGACATGCATGATGCGATATGACACACTTATGGCGAACTGTGAGACCATTTGTGAGGCGTTCTTCGGCTTTCCGATGGTTTGATATTCCATGAACGTCGGAAATGAGCGATTGCCAAACGGCAACATTCGGGGCTTGCTCGGCTGCGGACAAAGGCTCTCTCTCTCTGCCCAACAGACGCCAGCGGTCACGGTCACACCAGGATTTCAGTGGTTACTTCTAGCGAGGGGATGGCGGCGATTTGTGAGCCTATACACGATGCTCCTTTTCAAGCAGAACAAATTCCATACCACAGTATTTTCAGAGCAAGCCATAACAGACAGCACTGGTACGATGCCCGCCCCACTCATCGTCGGCCCCTCAGACCCCGTCGTATCCGACCCATCAACGGTTATCCTCGACGCCTCATGGCTCTACGAGCCAGACCCACCCACTCGAAACGCGTATGAAGAGTTCAGAGCTGGTCCAAGATTCCCGAGGGCGAGGTTCTGGTCCTTGGACGACGTCTCTGAGCCTCATCCCGAGGGGTATCCGTTGATGCTTCCTTCGCCTGAGCGTTTTGCGAAATTCGCAAGCGATCACGGGATTCAGAAGGACAGTCATGTTGTCATCTACGATAACGAGGGGATTTTTGCCGCACCCCGTACGGCCTGGACGTTCAAAGTGAGTAGCTATATAACTCCTCCGCGGATCCATCCCAGAAATCGAAGACGATGACTTTTGTTAAATGTCTGCACTGTGCTCAGGTATACGGTCATGAGAAAGTCTCGGTGATCGACGGTGGACTGCCTAGAGCTAAAAAGGAAGGTGTCAAGCTAGAGACGGGACCTCCCAAGGAGTTTGAGGTGAGCAAAAGCATAAGCGTCTCACTGACCCGAAGTCATCAGCTGATACGGCTTTTCTAACTCATCTCAGAGGACCAATTACCCTGTTCCTACCGTTGCTCCATCTGTCGTCGTTGAGTTCCCCGAGATCACAAAGATCGCGTCCCGCGCGTCCCCATTGGATGAAGACGTTGTCTTGATCGATGCTCGTCCAACGTCGTCGTATGAAGCGGGCCATATCCCGACGTCTCTGTCATTTGACTTTCCTACTGCCTTGTTAAGGGAGGTCAGTGATACTAGGGATAACAATTCACAGGGCGGATTCACCTATCTTCGAGAGAAGGAGGACTTGAGGAGGCACCTTATCGAACGGATCGGCGAACAAGCTTACACCAAGATCGAGTCTGGTGAAACGACAGTGGTCAACAGTGAGCATAATTCCTGAGGTTTGGTCAGGCCAGGATTAGCAACAGACCGCTGACGGGCGGCCCTCTCTTCTCTCACAAAGCCTGTGGTGGCGGTCTGTCTGCAGCCATCAATTGGCTTCAGCTCCAAACGCTAGGCATTTCTTCGAAGATTTATGACGAGGTGAGCAATCGCACTGATATATGTATAATCAGCAAGGTACAGTAAAGGCAGAGATCGTTCGCTGACCTGTCATTCTTTGTTGATTATTGTTCCAGTCTTGGAGCGGCTACTCAGCTCGACCTGATACCGTCAAGGTCACTGGACCGAACCCTTTATAGATGATCCTTGTAGACAATGTACTCGTACAGTATGTGAGGTATGAAATGCATAGGCCTGTAATGGCAGTCGACTAGATATACCGCAATTCTGATACTTGTGCTTCCTTAGCGTGATGCCTTATGAAATATCGCATTCGTCATGACAGCGTACAAAGACAGATACTACTGGTCGATGGTCTGGGCCTCCCAGATAGCAGCGATGACCTTCTTCCCATCCTTCTCCCCAACCTGAACAATAGTTGTAGCACTCTGTTTCAACACGGATCCATCCGCCTTGCCGACCGTCTCGTATCTGGTAAATTGGGCTACCGTGCCTGTACCTTCCGTGGGACCGTGTGGAACGATATTGAGGTCTTTGATCTCGATGATAGTCGCTGTGTGGGACGGTCGGAATTGGGCGGTGATGACAGTCTGGAATGCCTGGGCGTCAAGCGTATTACCGTTGATACTGTTTCGGAAAGCAGCCCAGTATCAGCTTTCTTGCCCTATCTCTTGTGTGAGCTACGATGGCTCGTCTGTCTGAAGTCTGGACGTCTGGACATACTTCATCAGGAGCCAGCTCTTCTTCAAGCGTCTTGACGGCCAGCGCTTCATCATCTTGGAACAACGTCCTGACGAAGAAGGAGTCTACGAAATCGGCTACAGCGGGTCGAGACATCGTGCTTAATATACCAAAATTTGCAGTATAGGTGGGTTATAAATTATGACCAAAGATTGGAGACACAGTCGCGAGTATTTATCTATCTATCAACAGTCGAGATGATCTTATTGTCTTGATTAACAGACGGATACAGTCTGTGACGATACGTGATTCAGCTCAACCATAACGATAGAATATCCATCTCGTGCTCGGGTGCCGGTACATTAGTCATGCTCAATGGTATATGCAGCTCCTGCACACACAATATACAAGCTATCTCACCCTAGACTGAAACGAACAAAAGACAAATGAGGACGTTCTGTGAGCTTGATTGCAAGTCTTATTGTTCTGTCGCTGACGCTGAATCACATCTTCGCTCGTCAGATTTCGCTCAGGGCAGGCAGGGACAAACGCCATCCTAAGCCTAAGCTCGGATCACCGAGCCTGGCCTAACTAGTTCTTGCCTTGTCCATAGTCCTTGTACAGCAAAATGCGGCCTATACAGCCTGCATTATGCTTGCCTCTATGAACAGTGCATATGTGTTACACCCGGCCTTATGGGACAAGGGAAAACCACTGGGTCTCATCTACATGGCTCCGCATATTATAATATCTCACTGAGCGCAGCCCGTGACGCCCCGCCGCTCTCATCTAAGTAACCCAAAAAGATGTACAGGTCTCATATGTACGTACAGTACAAGCATGTATTTGTATATGAACAGTCGGTGTTATCTATAATCAACGGAAACAGAAAGGAAGTAGATGTATTGTTCACTTAGTAGGATCATCTTATCGGCCAACATGGACCGGCTTCTCCAGGTGACAGGGGTAAACGGGTGAGCGATCGCGCATATGCGGCGCGAGGCTATGAATATATTGGCAAATTGATAAGGCGGCTCAAGAGACTTCAGTATGACTGGTCAAAGCTAGTGACCGATGAGCCAGCAATACGATCGATGCCTGAGGACCTTCTATCCCAGCTCTCGTTGTAGTCTTGCTCGTTTGGCCTCTTGCTCCGCTACCAGATCCACATCCTCGTCGGCCACCAGCTTCCTTCCACGTTCAATCTCCTGTGCCCTTTTCTTTCTCGCCTCTTTGGTCCATCCATCCAAAAACACGATACGTCCTTTATCTACCGCTTCCCACCCTTCGTGAGGTTCCAATGCTTGAGGATACCATCCGCGCATGATAATACCCGGACGTCCACTTTCAGGCCAGGCAGAGGGCATGTCGTAAAAGTTTAGCGAGTCAAACATGAGGTCCAGGTGTTCTTCTATTTCTTCAATATCGGCAACACAGAGGAAATGGTATCGTAGTGCAGGGTGAACGTTGGTCTTGTAGAGTTGTGAGATCAGTAGGTTGAATCTTTCGGAATTGGGCGGGGGCGGTGTTACGCCCGGCAGTAGTGCTGCTCGAATGTTGGTCTATAGTACAATCGCAAATCAGGGGTCAGCATCTCCTACTCTTCGATCCAAGTATACTATCTATCGCTTCCGTGCACCGACCGAAAACGGAATGCGATCAATGGCATTGTCCCATCGTTCCACGGATACCTCGCGATTTCAACAGTCTTAATCACTCACCTTGACAAACTCATGCCTTAAATCCGGATTTCTCTCCCTGAAAGCCGTGACATTGGTCATACGTGTCATGACGAACCTCTCACCCAACCTTCCACCCTGCTTATCCATAGTACATCTCGCTCGCATCAGAACAGGCGAGAGCGAGGTGAAATACCACCATCCACGAGGGTCCAGGTCGGTCCATTGTTTGGGCGGTTGTGAAGCCGATGAAGGGTCGAGATAGAATGGGTTGTGAAAAGCGTTATGAGGTGATGAATGTAGGTCGGAGGGGAGGACGAATACACTGCGTACACAAGAAGGTGTTTAGCCGTCTTCATCTGCGTTTGCAATCATTCTCTTTCCAGCCGCTCTGATACGAAGGATGGGCTTCCGGGACACGGGCCTTCCAAAAAGTGAGTCACACACACACACTCACCCTCTCTCCTGCTTCATCTCTTCTTCTAGAAACACCCTCCCAGCTTCTATCAGCACCTCGTCATTCCTGATCGAGGGGAACATCGCCCGACCCAGCAACTTGAGATACGTTTTGACGTCGTCCTTGCTACGAGTGAGAACTCCGAGGCGTTAGCGCTGAGCATTATACCATGAAGTACATGTGGTATTGTAGAAGCCTGTCAAAATCTGCAATCAGATACTACTTACCCTTCGTAATTGGCGGTAGGACTTAGGTCTATGAGCCAGTCGTTTGGGTTCAAGGGGATGCTTCGCTCTCTGAGAGGTACAAAACATTCAACGTCAGCTTTGTATCGCGCTGCACATTTCCATCGTTTCAAGGACCGGTACGGCAAAGACACAGGCATACGCCGAAAAGTGATGAAGCCAGGGGGAAGAAGTCTTCTCTGCCTGACCAAATGCGCGGTCTCTCTTGCTCACCGGATAGCATTTGCATGTAGCCCTGGGTCCACGTGCGCCCTAGAGTTGTGGATGATCTCCAGATATTGCCACAGCTTCATGTCGCCCCGGTCTCTAATACCTTGTAGAGCTCGCCTCTGTTCTGGAGTTGATTGACAGCAAGCCCTCCTGGGGCCGCGATTGGATGTTGATGGATCGGAGATCGAGCTGGTACCGGCGGCTGAGGCGGTGTTGGCGTTGGCTGATTCTCAGAGGTATGTCGCGTATGATCGTTTGTTATTTGACGTTGACATGATTGGTAGATGTTGGTTTTGGTATTCAGTCAGTTGGTTGATAGAGCAAGAGGGGTAGTACTATGTAGAGGGGTGACGGTGGGGGTTTGCGGTCACTGTGCGGTATGAGGGTATAAGGGTGCAAGGGCGGGTCTGATGAATCAACCAGTTGTTGGTATATATGTATGATCCTACTATCCCCGTTATTCGGAACTGCGAATTGTGTATGTGTTGTGTATTATGGAGCAGAAGTCGCGTCCGAGCGGAAGGACCGCACTGATGGTGATGGAGATGGGGGGTGGTGATGAAGAGGGTGATGGTGATGACGATGTGATCAATGTCGACAGTGTGCAATGTTCGGAGGGAAGGCAGCGGTGATCGCGGCGAGAGGCGAGGAATAAGAAGCAAAGGTCAATGATGTGAGGCCGCAGGTGTCAGGTATCAGGTATCAGGTATCCCTTTGATAGTTGATGGTCGTCGCAATTTAGATTGTGTTCTCCTTGACTACAAGAGCGCAAGCCAGATTGGATTATCAGGTTATATGAGGTAGGTCGCAAAGCGGTTGTTGTTGTATACGGTTTCGGCCAGACATGACATGCCACGCATACAGAGATTGCCCATGGCACATGTAGGCACTTTCACACAGACACAGACACAGATACAGACAAGCTACTCGTTGAATGGCCATGGCCTGGACTTTTTCTTTTGCTGTAATGGACCGCCTGGACAAGCTAGAGGAAATGCGGAGGATTAAAACGCGCGATTGGCGATTGGCGCAGGGTGGCGTATTTGGCGCAGTGATCGACAATGGCGGCGGCCCCCGCATAAACAGGGAGACGAGATCTTACACGAGATCTCGCTGCTAGGGCCCAGCTGGCGGGGCCTAGTGAGAATTCCCCTTAGACATCTCCTATTTTGAACATGCATACACAGCAGATACATACCTCTTCCAGCAGTGTCTATTGTGAGATTGTGACCCCTAGTATTGCGCCGTGCACATCTGTATCATGCAGCAGCACTCTTCTACACCCTCTCATCAGGTCTCTGCACAGTCTCTTCAGCTTCCCCGTGATCATCATCGTCTCTATCCTCTCTCCTCTGAGCTCGCCCGCCTACACTGTTGTCGTAGGGCTGCCTGCCCTCGTATCCAGTCGAGTTGAAACCATTGCCGGTATATCCCATCGCCGAAGCGGTCGGTGGCTGATGTCCGACCTCATGACCTGTAGCCATGCGGGCACTATCCTGTGTACTGCCGCTGGTGTGATGATGCGATTCGTACGCTGAGCCAGATGGACGCAGCATGCCTTCGATACTTGAACGACGAGGTCGGTGGTGCATAGGGATGACCTCGTCTTTCGGTATACGCGGAGAGAAGGGCTTGTAGGCTTGAGGGTGAGAGAGGGCCTACAGGATTCACAAATGAGTGTGAGTGAACTTAGATATTACAGAGCGTTCCCACTTTCAATCTGCGAGCTGTCGAACGCCCGACCAGATGGAACACCCGACTCACAGGATAGTATTGTCTGTACGAGTACCAACTCCCCAAAATGCCGAGGATTGATCCAGCAATAACATCAGTGGCGTGATGTCGGTAGTCCATCGTTCGGGAGATGGTAATCAGAGTGCAGCACGATAGAGGTGCGAGGAGGAGCCATGATTTGTAGGTGTATCCAGTCCGGTTATTGATCCGCATTTCTGAGAGTAGTGGATTGTCAGTTCAGGTGACAAAATAGAAGAATGGCCGGCGGGCCAGGTAGAGTCAGGACTGATGGGCCCGGACGCAAGAAGGGCACATCAGGTCGGATGTCACCAGGGGTCTACTTACTCGCAGCGAGGTAAAGGATCAAGTACCACATGCCGGACCAAGCGAAACTACTATGACCACTGGGGAAGCTCCTGAACCCTTCCTGGAGCTGAGAGTCGTCAGGCTGAGTGCATACCGTCCATGAAGTTAAGCCGTGCAAGGGGTTCTCCGTCAATCCTTCTGGAAGGATGCATCGGGCGAAGAAGTCTGGTCGGGGACGACCAACTGTGATCTGTGAATGGTCAACAGAATAAATCGACAAGAGGGTCATAGGTCAGCGCTGTCTTCAGCACTGTATTAGACGGTTTTTTGAGTATATCACCGTGGAGCTGAATACCGAACTCACCTTGATGATATTCGTGAACGTCGCCACGAGAGCCAAACCAAGCACTAAGCCTAATAATCCACGATGAGCGTCCCAGAAAGATCTTCTCACAGCACTGTGAAAAGAGAGAGAGAAGAGCCGTCCATCGAAGTGGCCATTTTTTTCCGTTACATGAATCGTCGAATTGCCAGATAGTTGCGGGGGTATCAAGTCAGGTTTCACGATAAGTCATCGGAGGTCAGCGTTTGTAAGATCATGCAAGAAGATGGGCGACTCACGCGGTGAAGATGATGATTACCGCCGGCACGATCCCACATAACACCGCCAACAACCATACGGGCACTCGCTCAGGATCAGCATGTGGATGGGCTAGAGAAGTATCGGTGATATCGAACAGACGTCGATATCCGTTGATCTTGTCTAACAAGTAGAACAGGCCCTGCGCATGAAGAGCATCCAGACGATGTCAGTGATATTCCGATCAAGTTATACCATGGCAACATCAAAAGCAGGAAAATCAGACTGACTCACCCATAGGGCGATAGTCAAACACCAATCAGGCGCATAACTCAGAAAAATCCTAGTTTTCCTTGACCTGCCCCCGCCATTGTGGGTTGATCGTAATGTTGATAGGTCATTATGGTTATCGGTCACGCGACCTCCTGATGCGTTGGTCCGCGTTTTTGACCAAGGCGCGGTCATTTCTGAGCGATATTCACTGGACAGACTGTACGTATCTTATGCGAGGTCCGACTCTTTCCTTTTCAAGCTGGTTGTGCTTGACCTATATATATGTTGTGTGTAGGTAGTCAGACGGATATTGCGGCTTTCAAGAATCCGAAAACGAAAAAGCTATAGAACGGAGAAAGTTGGGCAGATTTCGAGAAACTGATAGTTGAACTTCGACGCAGGAATTGGGTGACTTGCTCAAATTCAACTGTATAATGCGATGCATATACGATCATGCGAAGTGTAGTAAGCAGCTAACGTCAGTGAGTGATGTTTTACTTTGTCTTGGCTTGGCAAACTAGCAAGAATGTCGTAAACGGTGCACACAGCTGTATCTCGTACTCGTTTCGTACCTCGTATACAGTAAGGTTGGGCGAGCAATAGCTCGTATGTTACCCCAGCTGCGGGTCAACTCGATTGACTACGCTAGCTGTGTCCAATTTTGATCCCTTGTACTGGGCTTGTACTGCCCTGCCCCATGACACAAGATACGGCCGGATCCTTTTTATCCTTTTTCGCGCTGCTTTGACTCCCTTGAAGAGCCAGACACAAGAGTAGCATAGTGACATGCATATGCAATGAATGCATAGGCATGCAAAGTGGCTACGCTGTACGCCGGTGAGTGAAGCAGAAAGAACGCCACGTGCGGTTCCGCCGGAGCGTTTCGATGCCACGCCGTTTCAGGCGCATTGACCACGGTTAAACGCGCTACATCTATGATTCCGTTCATTTCCACATCCGTATCCTCAACGCATCACACATGATCAGCGAGCAACTACTCGTCTTCGTCTCCAACATCTCATTACCTCATCGACCTCGGACTGACAATCTCAAGCCTGCATTCCTGTGATAGCACCGAAGATCCCACTCTGTTCCAAGCTAAACCCAAGATGCCGCCTCAGTTGTCTTTGACAGACTCTAGTCCGACGCCCTTGGCGAACCAGGTTGCTGGGCATTATGGAGTGATGTCTGATGCCTCAGGCTCGCTGGTTATCAAGGTGAGCGAACGTCAAATCAGCATGAATAGCAGTATTCCGTCGTGACCTTCTCTCACACTCGCACATCGCATTCTTCCTTCTATCTAGCCTGCACTCCCACGAGAGATCGCTTTCTATCAGACCCTCAACTCGGCCTCGAAGGAAGACCCTATCAGACGGTTCAAGCCTTTCGTCCCTCGGTTCTACGGCACATTGAGACTTGAGGGACAGCTTTCTTCGACCGGGGACGTTGAAAGATTACAGAACCAAGGCAAAGAGGAGGTACCGGAGGTGAGCTGCTTAGCCCTGATCACTTCGTATGGTCGAGCTCACGGTGTACCTATCAACTGTCTCCTGGAAGTCTGTCGTAATTGAGAACCTTTCCAACTCGTTCACTCACCCGAATATCATGGATGTGAAGCTTGGTACGGTTTTATACGGGCCTGATGCAAGCGATGAAAAGAGAGCGAGGATGAATAAACAGGCTCGGGAGACCACGACCCATGAGACGGGAGTCAGATTGACCGGGTGTCAGGTAAGCCGCCACGTCCCTGTCACTCAGGCTGCTTCACATGCCGATAAATGGGAATTGAGAGATTAAATGGTAACATCAATCCTGTGCCCGCAGACATGGCATGCTCCCACGTCATCATATATATCGACCCCTAAATCCTTCGGCAAAACCATATCAGTATCCCAACTACCGTCAGGCATGATCCGTTTCTTCCCTCTTCCTACCGATACTATCGGATCACTCGTTGTTCCCCCTTCTCCGCCGCCCACCGCTGCGACCGTCACGTCTAGTACCCCATTATCTGATATTACCGCCCCTTCGTTTGACCTTCCGACAATTCCCGAGTCGAGTACCTCGGGCGTACCACCGACTCCAGTCTCAGCTACGACTGCTTCTGTTCCGGGCGTGACAGATACACCCAAGCCCATACAACCAGTAGACGGCAGCTACAGCTCACACGCCATCCCTCCCAATTTGTTAGTCAAGGTACTGGATATCGTTCTTTACGAAATCGACCAATTGATCGAAGTGTTATCAGAACTTGAAATCCGATTCGTGGGCGGTTCAGTCCTGATCGTATATGAGGGTGATTCCACCCGCCTCGCTAGTGCTGTTGAGCGATACGAATCGAAGCGAGCCATCAAGGCACTGAAAGCCGCCCATCCCGAATCTCCAGGCTTGGAGAAGAAACGATCCGCCTTTAGCGACGACGGATCAAACAAGGACGATTCGGACTTGGATCTGAGCGATTCTGATACAGACGAAGAGGACGACGAGGACGAAGAGCTTGATATTGATGGGGCGAAAGAGGATGAGAGGAATGCTAGGAGATGCCCACCCGTGCGGATTAAGATGATTGATTTCGCTCATACTTGGTTGGCACAGGGTGACGGACCTGATCAAGGTGTCCTGAAAGGGCTGCAGACGCTCAAGAGTCTGATACAAGGCAGAAAGAAGGAAGTAGAGGCTGCCATGACTTGATCAGTACACATTGAGCCCTAATTCGTAATTCGAGCTCAACAGAGTGTCCTTCAGCTGGACAGGGACGAAACCTGAATGGAGCTGAATCTTCACCAACCGTACTATGACAAATTATAAAAACCCGATGAAAACGAGAAAGACAGGCAGTAACGAACATGAACGATGATTAGGTAATGTATACAATGCACTGTGCATGCCAAAGCATGAGATGCATTCGAATGTAGAAAACCTGAATGCGTTGTGGGGCTTTACAACACCGCCCATGTATTGTCATTTCAGGGCAATTAGGCATATATGTATGTAACTTAGTGTACACGTCAACGCCCAGAGGAGTTGTCAAGTCGCTTATCTCTGCACCCTAAGGTACACTTTCCAATGTCGCGCCCTTATCTCTCTCCCACTTGTTTCCCTTATCGCGCAGGTCTGAGGGGTCTATCCTGTTGGCCTCCCCCATATATGTGCTCCTGTATCCACCCAAAACGTGTCTTATGCTTTTATGCATCAGATCTTACTGACAGCATAATTTTATTCTGTACATATTGAACCAGACTGACCATATAGCGGTGCATATAACTCACAGGCGGTCGATTTCTAAGACCACATCAGTCGTGAATCATGTCAGCATCACCAGAATCTTCCGACATTCGCCATACGACAATTAGTGAGGATGTAGAAGATCCCACCGCAGTCGGGCAAGAGATTATGTATAAGCCGCGATTCAGGAGGAGTCGTACTGGTCAGTGTCTTGCGATAATTGCCGAGGCTCAAGCTGACATATCGATTGCGGTTTCTCGTCTGTTTTCAAACGTGTACAAAGGTTGTTTAAGGTGCAGGAAAGGCAAGCACAAGTGAGTTGGGCCGCGATTGCTTCGCGTTCTTCTTGCAGATTTCTCCTCTTGATAGTATAGCCAGCTCACTCAATGCGATTTCGGTCCAGGTGCGACGAAGAGAAGCCCGTATGTCGACGGTGCAGGCATTCCAAAGGGGAGGTGAGTCTAGCCTTGTTCGAGACCGAATGAAGACCATGAGGCATTTTGAGTTTCCCCACAGACCGGATTTTGCGATTGAGTTGACTGAATACGTCTTTCGTATTCATGATATAGTGCATATGGCCTATACTTCGTCAGATCCGACCAACAGAAAAGTCGATCTCCCCTGAAGAGGGCTCCGTTACCAAGAGACCTGAAGGTGGGGAGCGTAAAAGGAAGCGACGCCGGAAACAAGCAGCTGAAACGTCCAAAAAAGGGGATGCACAAGCACTAGCCCAAGAGCCACGGTCAGGGACAGAACGAATCACAGTACTGGGTGATGGGAAGGAGCTATTTTCCCCCTTGAACGAGGAGCAGATGATTGGCCAAGCCAGCGACTTCGCCTTTGATTACGATTCGGAAATCTCCAGGGTTACCAGAGCGGTCAACGTGGGAACTTCCTATGGATCGAGCGAGGGATTACAACAAGATTCAATGACCCTCATCGGAACCCAGGGCGGCAGCGATGGCCATGGAAAGCTGGTAAGGATGCCAAAGGAACCTTTAGCGCTTGTCTTCCCGGATGATCACGAAAGGGAACTCGTGAGTGCATTATGCCACAGCGTCAGGTTGACATCTCGCATGCTATCTGCCCAGCTCACTTTTGGCTGGTTGTTGGTGTTCCATTTCTTTCTAGATGCACCATCTGCTATGCTTCGGTGAGTGATTACTTGTTCTCGATGAGAAAGTGTTGGAAGCCCTCTTCTTATAATGATCAACACACAGGAAACATTGTGCTCTACGCGGTACCACGCGCAAATCAGCCTATCCAGTACCTGAATCTAGCGCAATGTCTGGCAAACCGGCGGGAGACCTCTATCGAAACAGACGCAGTCCTGCTGTCCCTCCTATCAGTGGCTGCGGTCCACCGATCGTCAATCATTATGCAGCAAGAGCACAGATATTTGACATCACCTCCCGTGGGCCGATGGGGCAGTCCCAAGTCTGGTCATCTTGCCTTGATCGCCGAATCAGGAGGAAGCGATACGTTCGCCTGTGAAAACCGGAATCAAGTAGGGTCCAAGCGACAGGAAGGGGAAGGAGAGTACCGTCGAGCCGTAGGGGATCAGTTCGCAAGGCTGGCTCTCGATTTGTGCAAAACAGGTGTTCTTCTCAAGCTCTCTCCAGGAGGATCTTCCTTCTTGGCCAAGCAAGATCGCGTCGAGACCATCCAACGTAAACCTTAAAACGATGATATCGAGGAACTATCAGTCTTACTGCTCTCTAGCACCGTATCGATAATCATCTCTCAAGCTCTGAACGGCGGGCGACTATGGCAAGAAGCGTATATCACAGCACTGAACATCATCAAAGCCCGAGGGGGCCCACTCAGGATGGTAAAGTCAGCTCAACGCAAGTCAGAGACAGAGCTGCATAGAGTAAGAACTTTGTTAGAAAATCTAGTCATTGTGGATGTTTGCTGGTGTTTGGCTTCTGGCTCTGCACCCACCCTTATGACTGAGGCCTTCGCCCCCTGGTGGTGAGTCGTAACACATTCCCTGCACGTTGGATCGTGAAAGCAGGAAGCCGCCTATTCCTTTCATGGGCCACTGTAAGGACTAGAGCTGAAGGCTCATCTTCTCATGATATCGCCACATAGGTTCGATTTTGTAGTGGACAATGAGGATACTGTCCACAATTCGTACGGGGTTGATCGAGGGGTCATTGAGATGGTAAGTAGACCTTAAGCCACCTGGCTTGTTCCTGGAATTACAGATCCTCAAACATCGAAATTGTAGCCGGGCTTAGACTATGTTTCAGGTGAGAAACTGACGTTTCACTTTTCCTGTACTCGTGCCTACCATCCACAGCTCAACCGGGTCAACATGCTTGTCCATGAGCGTAGATTACTAATCACGGCGCTCGATCCTAACTACCTTCATCAACATTTGGAGAAAGTACATGACCTCCTTCTGGAACTCTCTGTGTGGGAGAATGACCTCCAAAAAGCGGATGTTACTGGAAGACCGGCGAGAGTTGCGTTGGGCAATACGGTGCTCATTCACACTATCAAGATGGGTGGTCAGCTGGTAATGGTCTGAACGATGAAGTGTCTTGGAGAAGTGTCGCTGATAGTCATGATTCCCCTGCTCCTCCCGAAAATCGTCGCATGTGATGGCACAGATCGTCCTCCATGTCGATCTGCTTAATCATCCTCACTCACATCCTGAAGTGCAGGCCTCAGCAAAGTGCGCTATCGGCAATCTCGGTCGTTCAAGTAAGACGTTGGCGGTAGTGGCGCTTTTGTTGCCGGCCATCATCAGCGGTAAGTCAATGTCAGCCCACCGAGAGCCTAACAACATCTCATTGCTGGGGGAGGGAAATATGGGAATCCAATTCAAAGATTTGCTGATGAAGTGATACACTGAACACACACGATGCCACAGGCTCTATGATGTTTGACGAGGAGGGTAGGGATCGAGTTCGAAAAGCTATAATCGACCTTCGATCAACCGTCGCGTTCGCCTTCGATGTCGAAGAGGCATTCAACAGGCTCAACAAGGGGAGCGCATTTTTCAAGGACACGAGGTGATATACATATGCCGTCAATCTGGGTTACTGACTATCTAATATTGTGCTCCGTATGCTACAGCTTCACACCCTACGGGATCAAGCGAATCAAAGAACGAGTAGGATATAGTCCCGTCTATCTGACTATTGATATCGATACGCCCGATCCTGCGTTCGCTCCTGCTACTGGTACACCCGAGATTGGGGGTTGGACTACGAGGGAAATGATCAAGATCCTTCATGGGCTCAAGGATCTGAAGATTGTTGGTGCTGACGTGGTGGAGGTTGCTCCGTCATACGATACAACGTGAGTCCTTGTCATACGTGGCCATTTCATCCCTGCTACCTTCAATCACCAGTAGTGGTTGTGGCTGACAATGATATTGCTCCTGTAGGGCTGAGATCACACAGATCGCTGCTGCGGGTCTGGTCTTTGAGCTGCTCAGCATGATGGCGCTCACACCTGTCGTCAAGACTTGAGGGATCTAGCGTTCCTTTCCATGATAAGCCCAGCCTGTATCACAAGCAAAGTGCGCAAGACGATGAAACGGGATTGGGATTTATTAGATTCTGGAGTCTATTTGTAGCGTGTCATTACCGAGCTAGTCGAACATTGTATTGTACCGTATGAAGTGTAATATGATTATCTATATGTTTGCGTTAGCTGGAGATGCTATCTATACCTAATCCATATTCCAACCTTTTGCGTTCACTCCAGATACCGAAATTCCAAAGAACCCAACAGATGAAATGGTCTAACTATAAATGTCCCTTTCAAACTAAATCAACTCAAAACTTTGCCTATACACGTTGCCTATGGTGCGGGTGTAGCGGTCGGCGCAGCGAAGGCTCTGCCTCTGATCGCAAAGTCGTCCTCGAAATCACGCTTTTTGCCAGACCCGGTGCACACCGCCGCAGGTACCGCAGCTGCTGTTGCGTCGTATTCACTACACAAAAGGCAAGCCAACAACGCGATCAGTTTTTTAGTGACCTCAAGCTGTAGCAAGTTGAAGACCACGACTTACTCTGGGTAATCACAACCACTAACCCTGACCCAAGCACCAACGTTATCGTTCGCGTTGGCCCATCCGCTTCCGAGCGTGACATTGGCCGGATGGCTTTGAGTAGGCAATACGGCTCTGCTACCTGTCTGCGTAAGAGTGGGGAACAAGCTGACCTGAGCTGCGGAGAATGACGGGCCGATGGTGGTAGGAGGCCACACGGTGTGAGAGGCTAGCTGGTCTGCATCGATTGTAGGTGTTGCGCCGGAGGCGAAAGACCCGGTAGCGGAGGCTGGGTACGTTCCGGCGAACTATTAAGCGGGCACAAGCCAAGTCAGGTCAGTGCATAACCCCAGCAGTGGTTCAGTGGTGATCTTACGATGACACAGACTCACCTGGTTACCACCGATTCCGATACCCTTGCAGAAACCGCCAGCCTCCCTAGGATCGGTAGGCATCCAACCATTCTCCCAACCCAGCTTGTAATGCCATTGAGGACTGGTCTGGTAGCCTTTGACAGTCGAGTTTCCGATCTTCCAAGTCCAGAAGAACCAGTTTTGAAGCGCATCCATATTGGCCATTGCGTAGTTCTTAACACCAGCCTTGAACTCGTCGGACCATTTGAACCACTCGTCAAAGGTATCGCAGTTGCCCAAAGAGTTGAAAGCGGGAGTTGAGCCGACACCGTTGAGCCATAAGCCACAGTCATTGATTGCATTGGACCACTCGCCACCCGTGATGATACCGAAAGAAGTCATCGAGTCGTTGGTACCACCTCCCCATGAACAAGCGACCTTTGCTTGGTCATTATGAGAGGCGGTGTTGACCTCGCCGAAAGCGAGATAAGGGTGTTGGTCAAGGCCGCTACAAGAGATGACCACCAGGATCAGCGAGAACTTTTTCAGCAGGACCTGAACAAAGGCTGTATAGTAGGATCGTACTCACATTCGGTCAGCGCCCTTAAGGAAGCCGTCCCAAGCGGCGACACCCAAAAAGCCTTCGTGCATGAGCAGGATAGGGCCGTTGCCAGCACCGTAGCCAGTTACATCTCGGACAGTCTTGTACGCCTGATAGTAGCTGTTTGACCGAGTTACCACATTAGTCTTCGATCAGGGTCGTCATAGCATACTGGAACGGGCACTCACAATTTCTCCATGACGTCTCGGCCAACAGTCTTTGCCATGACTTCGTTGACCAGTCCGAAAAGAGGTACGACCTCCTTGATCCCATCTTGAGAAATGAATTCGGTGATGGTCCTGATTGTCTCGAGCGAACGTTGAGCGTTGGCGATACCCATGACCCCGTACAACCAGTTGACTGAACCTGATTTTCCGGAGTGATTCCAGCCGTTTTGAGATCCTACGCAGCAATTGTAGCAGGTCAGCTGATAATGTCCAGCTGGCTGACTCGCCCAGTTCATTGTCTGGGTGTCGAAGAGCTTACCGGGCAAGGCATGGAAATCTACCATGATTCTAAGACCATACTTTCTCGCCCAATCGATAGCTTTAAGGAAATACCTGTAGCCCCGAATTTTGTGTCAGCAATGATGCCGGTGCCGGAAGGCGCTGATGAAAGAACATGACGCCAGCCATCGAAGCGGCAACTCACGTCCATGATACGTTCGCGAGGTAAGGTTCGCCGTCCATAGTCTCGACGGCCCAGTATCCAAGAGCAATTCTGTTTTTCAGAATCACTTCAGTATGAGGTACACGTTGCGACATAGTCGCAGGATGATTTGCTCACCGAACATAGTTCAATCCAGCTGAAGCGATCAACGCAAAGTCCTCCTCGGTCTGATGCGATGAAAGCGTCGGCAGTAGATCAGTATCGACATCAATGGAATCAAAGAAGCCACAACGTCCAAAAGCGAAACGCACGATGAAAGTCCGGTAGTGCTCCTCCATTTTGTCGGCGAGATCTTTGCCCATCGCTTGTGACAAGGTATATTCGTCTACGGCTTTGGGGTTCGAAGTCTGGTAAGGCTCATACAATGATGGGCAGATGAAGGCTGAAGTGGTCCACCGGATCAGCATGGTCTCTCTTTCCGTTGAGGGTTCGAAGAACAGGGCATTAGAGACAGGGTCAGGCGATAATCCTACTCACGTTCCGTCACAAGCCATCCACCGAGGTTGACACTAACCATCTAGACGTAAGCTGATAGCACTCACAATGAGGGATCAGTGCTGAGCTTACCCTCGAGCGATGTGCTGTCCCCATACCCATTCCTCTGTCAGACTTGGGCTCCAAGATTGAGCTTTGCCGGAAACCTAAAGGAGGCATGATACGGATATCAATTGTGTCCCGGTACGGCTATTTCTGAGCAGTGTTCCTGCACTCACCGAGTAAGGGTTGTAAGGGTCCTGGGCCCAATGACCGCCAAATTTGTTGGTATAGGTAAAAGTCGCACCCAAATCCGTTGTCACAGTATCTCCATCACCTCCCGAAGCCTTTTGGATGTACTGGTTCCAAACCCCATTGTTATTGCTGTTTTTTCCACCCTTAGTATTACCATTGCCATTAGTGGTTCCACCAGAGTTTCCGCCAGTCGATGATCCAGTGCCTGATCCAGAGCTCGAAGAAGGCTTCTTCTGAACACCAACGACTACACCAATGGCTATGGCTGCTATTACGACAAGAGCGATCGGTACGCTGAAGAAGAGCCATCTCCGCTTCGTAGGGTTTGTAGGTATACAGCTTCTCGTAGACTTGTATTTCTTTCCTGGAGGTGCAGATCCGGCTCCGGCTCCGACACCGAAAGCGCCAGTCCGTCCTCTCTCGCCATGTGGATGAAGGGTAGGTGCGAGATAATGGTTGGACGAGAACTGATTATCACCGAATCGGCCACTGACATCGGCGGACGAAGACAAGGGGTCTTTCTCATTTGCATTGAGTGAAGGAGAGTCGAAGGGGGATCGAGTTGGAGAACGGATAGGAGCAGGAGATGAAGGGTGAGGTGAGATCGGCATGTGGGTCGGATCGGGGCTGCTCGGGTACGAGTCGAAAGCTTCGAGATAGGCGTGTGTAGGCGAGAGGTCGTACTATGTGCGATTGGAGGTGTTTGCAGTCGATCAGCGTCAATGCCAGAGTGGATGATGAAGAATGTAACGTTGACAGATCACTATTGTACCTCACAAGACTACAGTATCCACCGCTGCGTCCAGGAAGTTAGAATCCAGAGGGAGAGATGAATTGAACGAGGTACAAGTGATCACAAAGCAGAAAGAAGGTGGACAAAGGAGGGTGAGGCGGGATGAAAGGAGGATGAATGCAGTGTACAGTGCGGGGTTGTTTGTGTTTGTGTTGATTTTGCCTTTATCACGCACGGACAGCACAAGGAAGGGAAGGGGCTACTCTATCTATCATGCGCTCGAGGCGTTGTACGAGTGATAAGTGCATGGTACTTTCTGAATCATGCCATGCCATCTAGAATGAATTAGATCAGGTTGTTTGCACATTGCATGGGAAGGGTGCCGTAGAAGTGAAACAATAGAGGTGGACAATGTAAAGATCTCATCCGCAGGGCGGTACGCAAGTTACTGTAAACAGATCCGCAGCATAGCCCCGCGCAACAAGCGACTTCCGAAAAAGCACAGGCGAATGAAACCCCTTCTATGACCCGACTCATGCTCTGTGCGACCGACCATGATTTAACGATACCGAGCTCAAGATGACATAGCACATGCAAGCAACTCACCTCATCATACCCTAGAGCATTGACACCCGCATAACCCCTCGCACCTCCTCTTCCCCCTCTGGCATTTCTACCCCTTCCCGCAGAACCGGAATTCAGCGTGGGCGTACGAGGCGATGCTGATCCCGATCTAGAAGCGGGAGCGGGATATCGAAGCTGTGCTGCTTGTTCTCTTGTGGGAGTCAACAGACCATCGGGAGAACGGGTGATGGGCGATGAGATTTGGATAGGGCCGGGTCGGCGCTTGGTCTTGGGAGGCATGGCTGAAGGGTATTATAAAACTGCGCGGAAGGCGATTTGATTCGATTCGAAGAGGTGTGTAGCCAGAGCCCGCTTTCCACTGACTCGAGGTGTCGGTTTATGTCACGGAACGGACTGTTGATACTGTCTAATGAGCGTGGGGGAGTTGGTTGGAGAATCCGGATGAACGATGATGGATCAATATACACAATGATCAACAACCGGAGAAGCAGAGGATACTCAAACTCGCAATATGAAAGACGATAAGGGGTTCGCAGCAGAGCCAACAACGTTCACATGCATATCCGTTTATCTCATCTCGTATCGTTATTTTACTCTGTAGCATAACGCGTCTTGTCAACCACCGACTTATTACTTACTGCCTAATTAATACTCATGTCACAATCACAGTCACGTCCCCTCTAGACTCAACATTATTTTTCAGTGCTTGTAGCGTGGTGCGTTTGTGTGTGTGTGTGTGTGTGTGTGTGTGTGAATGATTTACGGATAGCTCTATCCCGCGCGTCGACGCCTTTTCACCCACAGGCTTGCATCCACCCCTCCCTCACCCACGCGACAAGCAATGTCGGACACAGTCCTCTGGCGTTTGTTTGCTTTGCTTTTTTAGTGATTGCAGGTGCCTTGAAAGGATCACGGCACACAGCTTCAACCCTGAAAGCAGGATGTGCCTGACTGGAAAACGCTCTCGCCTGTTGCCTCACCCCCGAGCCCGCACTGTGCCTGGTCAATCCGTGCCGTTCCTCGATCCTTAATCCTTGATCCTGCTCTCTGCATCCTCCTCCGATATTTTGATGTTTTGAACGCGATCACCCCCCTACAAGCTTCAAAGGCTGTGTGTAACGCTTCCGACCGATGGCATCCTGGCCCTTTCATCTATCCAGCGGTCGAGCTCACTCGGGACGTACTGAACATCGAACATTGGACTGTCGACCACGCGAATATCGTATGTGTAAAGCAAAGTATACAGTATCGTAAGCGGCATCATAAGTGGTGACAACCCAGTCTTCTTATTACTGTACAACTGGCTCGGACAATATGGGTCCGAATGATCAGGATACCGCGTATGTATCACGACGGAGCCATTTTATCTATTGTCGCTTTTAACTCACGAGCTTGATAGTATTTTTCGCAGCCGCAGATCAGGTACCCAATAATTAATGGAAAGATGTTGAAAGTTGTATTGAATGATCGACAAGAGCCGAAGAAACCGGTGAATGAAGTATTGGCTGCTAGCTGCTGGGCACTTTGAACTGGATTTCCTCAGCCTACAATCAAAGTTATTCAATCAATTAACTAATGACCAAAACACTCTTGCTAATTGTTGATCAAAGCTGTAAATTGTGTGATGCGCTTGGGCTAACAGTAAGAAAGGTATAAGGGAATTTGTTGATCAAGTTGGAGGAAAAAGCATTGACCTTTGACCATCCGACACCTCTTTTTTCGATTGTTTCTTCTTGCACGCTCAATAACTTCTTGATCGTCTTGCTCTTGCCCTTAGTTTGTTGCCGATAGCAGCGCGCCGAAAAAGACGAAAACGTTGATCAGAAGACTGCACGACCTCACTCGAACATCATTTACCTACCTGATTCCAATCGCGATATAGCAAAGAATCAAAAGAGCACGGTATAATGCTCGCGATACTCCTCTTCCACATCTTCGCCTTGCTGGCGGCGTCTCCTGTCCTATCAGCACCTGCAGAGCTATCAGCTAGGGCAGCAAAATACGATGAGGCGACTATGAGCGCCGCTCTCAAGCGTGGTCAAGGGATCTTAGGTATGTCTTGTCTTCTCGAATCTGGTCTCTGATGTCTGGATCGGAATGAACGTTCAGTGCAAGTTGTGTGATTCGGCAAGGGCTAATCATATTCGCTGAACATGCCTTTATACTATCGTATCGTTGCAGGCCCCTACTCGCGTTGCTCGGGGTCTATGTGCTCGTGGATGGGTAAAGTATCAGACGCGACAAAGATCACCGATCTCTCGATCCCCGGTACCCACGACACCGCTTCTGTGAGTTCATGTCGATCTATGACTAATAATCTCCTGGCAAAATCGTAATCTCGCTAACGGTATATCCACCCATCTTGTCTTATGTTGCGGTATAGTGGAACTACACACCTCTCACTCAGATCAAATACCTCGGTCTGACAAAACTCATTTATCCCTCGCCTGTATACAGGTTAGTCCTCACATATATATCTGCTCAATACACCTCCATTTCGGTCTGTAACATTGCATGTGTGTGTAAGGCTGTAGTCTTTGCCGCTAATTGACCCAATCTCAAATTTGTCTTTGCGCAGATGCCAGAAATCTTCAATTTTCAACCAGCTTTCCTCCGGAATCAGAGCATTTGATCTACGAGTCGGACCATCGCCTAAGAACAGCAAGGAGCTCATCTTCTTCCACTCCGAGGCTGTGTTGGATACGAGCGCAAGGTTCGAAGATGTCATGTATGGATTTTACAAGTTCTTGAACGAGAACCCCTCTGAGAGTCTATTCGTCAGCATCAAGGTAAGTCGAATTCCTCTTCAGCTTCTTCCTGAACTTCATTTTAGTACAACCTATCGACAAACGGTGTCGAGTGTAACAAGCATTTGAAACTCACGTTTTTCTTGTTGCTTGCTGCCCCGGCAGATCGAGAACACAACCTTTGGTACCGATGCTTTCGCCCAACAATCGCTCTACACAACCCTCAATTCCACCGTTGCGCAATCCTACGTCAACCCAACTACGTCCATCTCGTCCCTCCCGCTCTCCTCTATACGAGGCAAGATCGTCGTCCTCCGTCGATTCGCATTGGACCAAGTGACCCCTCAATCTAGCTCCGGCTTAGGATTGAACTTGGTAGATGGATTCGCGGATAACTCTCCCGCTTTTTCAATCAATTACGCTCCTAACGAAGTAGCGTATATCGAAGATCTGTACGAGCCTGACGCTACACCTGGAATTACCAACCACGTCAACGTCAAGCTCAACGCCACAGTAGCTAATATCGCCGCGTCAGCCACCAAGTCCAAAGGCGAGGGATTATATATCTCATTTGCGAGCGGTGAGAAAGCAACAGAATTGATCTTCCCAGAGGTATTGGCGCAGGGGTTGATCGTGCCCGGAGTGAATGCGGGATTGAAGAAGTGGTTGACCTCTGGAGCTGGGAAAGGATTGAAGAAGAAGGGCATTGTCTGTGAGTATAGTTTGCGCTAATTCATAGCTCGTACAGACTAGACTCCTTGTTGAAACTCTGAAGACTGGCTGAAGATCTTGCGCTGATATTGCTACGTGCGTCTCCTGAAGTCCTCGATTTTGCTACTGAGACTTCTGGTCTTATCAGCGCCATCATCGCCTAGATGCGTTCAAAAAGGAGCTGGACCCTTGGCCCATGCGCCATGATGACTCATGTGCAGAATAATTATCATCTCTGGCCTTGAAACTTGGGCTGCTATAGAGAGCATCCCCTTCATATTTTTGGGATCTTGTGAATTAGGACGAATCGTTGCAGTTACACTGCTTTGCTCGTTCCCCTTGGGTGCTATGGCTCATGCACGTATCTCTTAGACAGGCAGATAATCTCCAGATTGTTCACTATACATATCGTAAATCCATGCACTTATCATTGGGACCGTTCTGTTAGAGCTATGAACATGAATCAAAAGCCTAATATACGAATATCGCCTGGAAACACCAAACCAAAGATATCCATTGCACCTTTTTACACTCAACACTCAATACTCTTACTCATCATCCATCTCAAACACCACAAGCTCGCCAACACCACTTCCCACATTCTCCAGACCGATCTCCTCTCCAACATTACCACCCCTGATGAATACTCCATCACCTTCTCCGAGCTCGGCAGTCGATTTTTCACCCGATCCGCCAACGACATTGATGAGCGGACCAGCGTTCTTAGACCTGTTGGCTGGGCCGGTGTTGTATCCTGATGTTTGAATGAGCTGGATATATACCAGCTTGGTGGATTTGCCGTTCAGTGAAGGAAGGATGGTGTGAGTGACGGATTTTGAGGGGGAGAGGAGTGAGGCGAAGAAATGCACAGGGGCGTGGATCTACCAAGGATGGTCAGCACTCAGCCGTTCCCTCTCAAGTTCCACATTTAGATACCGAGCAAGCTTTCACTCACCGGAGTCAATCCTTTACCCTCTCGTTCCTCGCTTACACCTTCAGCGCCAAGGGGAGCTACGATCCCCCTCAACTGATCCTTCTTCTCCTCATCCGTGAAATGTCTCGTAAAGTATCTAGGCTTTAATCCCCTCTTGAAAGGCAGAGCCCAGATCTGTAAGAAATGTACGTCGGTGGATGGAGACGGATTGTATTCTGAGTGAGCGATACCGGTGCCACCAGAGGTCATTTGGATATCGCCTCGAGACATGGTCTCGACGTTTCCCATCGAGTCTCGGTGGGCCAGCTGGCCGCCTAAAAAACATGACCGGTACATTGTCAGCCGAAATGATTGGACCCCTCAAGGAGAAGATATCAGAAGAGATCCAGGAGGATGAATCCGTGATACTCACTAACGATGTATGAGAAGATCTCGGCTTCTCGGTGAGGGTGAGTCGGGAATCCTTGCCTGGGCTGATCATGTTACGAGGGCAGTATTGTTTGCTGGTCAGCTTCATGGCACAACATAGAATACAACCCATCGTGCAGGCGGAAGCTGAAACTCACCTCGACTCTGTCCTCGTTGATAACACGAAGCGCGCCAAAGTTCTCGTACGAGGGGTCATAGTAAGATGCAAAAGAGAAAGTGTGGAAGGTCTGAGGTAACAGTGTAAAAGGCTCAGATCGTCAGCTTTGGTCGGCTATGCGTATTTGACATCGATAAACAGCAAAGAAGCTCACCTTCAACCATCCATGATCGGCTCCACCTCGCTCCTGAGAAGGTCTGAACTGAAACCTCATATCGCTCGGCTGGCTACCGGTTATGCTAGAAGCAGCGCTCGATACAGATCGATGACTAAGATAGGTGGTAGCCTTGTTACCAAGTGGGAGGTATCGAGTAATCCCCTTGAACAAATGCGAGTTTGTGTATAGTATCGTGACGATGCCTAAGAGCAGGAACGCTCGAATCGTTATTGCAAAAGCGGGAATGGTGAAAAGTGGTTTGTGTTTGTGTCGAAAGAAGAGGGAACTTTTGGAATCGATCTTGAGTCAGGGGGTCTTTTTATACCTTGACCGACCTTGTTGAAGACTGTTTAGACGAGCTTGTAGATGAGTGAGAGATGGAAGATGCGAGTATGTTCTGGCCTGTTATGTGCGGCGAAGAATGGGTTAGTTTCATCTGTGAAAGGTTACATCAGTCAAAGTCAAAGAGTCGATGATATGGAGGATCCTAAGGATAGTTGGAAGCAATTCCAGTGATTCAGCATTCCCATTCCCCATTCCTGCATTCCCATTCCCAAAATACCGGGCTCGATTGCATTGCTGAGAAACGGCTGTCTTCCGCCGGAACATGATCTTACCACGAGGAGGCAAAGGTGACTGTTGAAGCGTAATGTAAATGAAACTACCTACCACTTGCGGAAGGTGATTTCCCACGTCTTTGTCAAAGTGGTTGCCATCGCAGACGTTCGCAGACGAGGCGTTTGTCAGCGCCATAAGCATGTCATCAAATGGGACTCCTTAGTCAAGGCAAGCTATCATAAAACATGATATGCACCTGGGTCGCTATGTAGATCATCTCGACATGTTGATCAGAGACGTGAACTATCTGCTCCCATCAAAGTGCTGGCTCGGGGAACGAATTGTGTCATTCGCTAGACGTCGCTGGATATTGTCGCCATTCCGCCTACCTCTATGTCCTTTGACGATCATTGAGGAAGGCATAGATAGAAGACTCCACGCCTATGAAGCAACAGTTTTTGTACAATTGTACAGGGGTGGTAGATGCGCCGAGCTGAACGATATCTTATACCAACAACTCCGAGTGCGGTCAGATCCAGTGGCAATTGGGACAGTTCAGGATAACCTTACAGGAGAGCCCAATAGGCACCGCGACCTTTTCGCCCCTTCTCCCCGGGTTTTTCTCTGCGGCGCGAGAGCCGAGTGAGAGCTTAAACCACGTGTATTCACAGTATTGTTTTTACCAGACGCGTCGATCCGTTTGGTTCAGTTATCCTATTACTAGGTTATTCACAAAAACAAAAGTGCCAAAGCCAAAGCCAAAGCCAAAGCCAATTCCACTGAAAATAGCATCATAGCATCCAGTAGCATGAGTGAATGAGTGATGCTATGGTGGAGAGACACTTTTAACGTTGTTCTAAGACACCACGATGCTTGGAATGGAATGCATCTGCAGCTTCGTCTTCGTTTTGATCTTATCTTTTCATCTTTTGCTTGTCGTTAGTTGTAGTCGAGATCAAATCACGACTGATCAGACCACCAAAGATCACAGTCCAAAAGTTAAAAATACACCGCCCAATCACATACCCTTTCATCGCCCCCCTTCGGTAGATCACAACAAACACAAAAATACAAGTCCACCTTCCAATCATTCTCCCTGGGAGGACGCAGATCACTCATCAAGCGCCCACTCCACGGTTTCACATAGTCCGCGAGCCGAGTCGACACTGGCAGCGACGAATATATCCACCCCTTCTCCTTTCTGGTCTCAATCTATAATCTGTTCCGTCACGATGCAGGCTCATCGAGGTGGACCCACCCCACCATCTCTGCGCAACCCCGCCAGATCACTCTCAACCTCGTCCGTCTCTACAACCCATACCAACTACACTCAGCAATCAGGACTTATGCCTCCCTCACCCATAGGAGGCGGGCCTTTGGCCTCTCCGCTCAGTCTTACCGGGAGACAGAACAGTTTCAATAGCGCCTCGAGCTTTGGCGCGGGCAGTCAGATGGAAACCAATGAGCTTGATCAATTCGGGTACATGTATTCGCTCCGTGTAGCGTGAGTACAACCCGGTCATCCTGCATTGGCAGCTCATGTGCTGATGGCTCTGTTCTTGCAGTGTACTTCATCACCATCTTAGCCACCCACCACCTCCCCCCATGCCGCATCGAGCCTCATCCGGCTCCATCTTCTCGCTGCACCACACTCCGCCTGTACCTCCCCTTCCCTCACCGCCACTGCAGGGCACTTCGCCCAATGGCTCCAAGTTGACCTTCTCGTCCTTTTCTCCTCCCTCGACCAACGGCCCACAGACTCCCGAAATGCCCGGAACCCCGACTATGGCCAGCGTAAACGGAACTACCACACCTTCGCCCGGCTTTGGCAGAAGGAAATCCTCGGGCTTTGGACTCAGTTTGGGTAGACACAAGAGCGAAGACGGGGGCGTCAAGCTGCCCAAGGAGTTCTTGCTTGAGTTCTGGGGAGTACTGGCGAATGAGGCGGGAGACGAGGGATGGAAAGCAGCTGTCACTTCGTTCGTGGGTCTCACCAAGAAGGGGACTAAGACCCCATCTGGGCTGAACCTGCGAGAAGTACCGACCCTTCTGGAAGGTGAGCCATTTGAGGACCTCACTCTGCATATTCATAGAAGATCTTTGTCTAACCTTGTGGCTGTCTGCGCAGCATTTACCGCATCCATCCCACCTCCCATTCCCGGCAGCACCCCGATTCACGCTCATCAAGCGCACCTTCTACAGCTACTGTACAACACGCTCCCTAGGTCTTCTTTCTTCTCGCCAATCGCTAAACCACAAACTGAAAAGGACAGAGACTTCCTCTTTCGACTTAGAGCCGAAGTGCAGACTTACATGCTCGCTCCATCACCCAACCCGGAGGTCGACCTTGCTTCAAGCCCGATATCAATCGCGAGCCCTGCTAGTCCGCCTCAGCAACCGCGAAGGAAATCGTCCGCTATTGGTCTAGGCAGGATCGCATCGCATCATTCTCAGGAGAACATCAAGCGCAAGCCTAGTCCCATCTGGGATGGGGATATCAACGAGATGGTGGACACTGTTGGTCTCGTTTGGGGCGTGAGAAAAGACATCCTAGACAGAGACGTCATCGATATCAAGCGAAGTGGTGTTCTTGAACAGGTACGTAGATTAAATATTGTATATGGTCTGTGCTCATCAAGGTTCGTATTTATAGCTCTACATGGCCGACCTGAAACGCGCCATGACCAACGTTTCAGTCCAACCATTACCTCATACACCCTCACAGAAGAACCGACAAGCTCACCTTTCGCAAGCTATTGCGGCTTTATTGAAAGACTTCCCTGAGCTTGCAGCGCCCGGATCACCCACCGAGTACTCGTACACCCCGAGCGCTCCCTTATCGCCAAATTCGATCAGAGGAGATGATTCCTCTTCGTCGTTTTTCATTCCTCCGAGATCTGTCGAGGTGTTTGGCCGATTAGCGACGAAATCAGGCGAAGCTGGTCACAGTACCAAAACCCGAGATCTTGTTGAAAGGTGCAGAGACATTTGGGGAATCGCCAGTCGAAGGGAGAAAGAGAAAGAGATGGAAGGCGTTATCAAACGCTGGGGCGAAAGTATCGGAACGAGGGATGAAGTCTCCCTTGGTAAATCCGTGGCTGAGGGTGTTAAACTTATGAGCTACGGCTTGAGGGAGGGTGATCCTCTTCCACGTGTCATGGCTGATCTGCTGAGCACTTTACTCTCACTTGCGACCACCTCACTCCAAAGTATCTTCCCGACGACTTCGGCACCTATTCCTGCCCCTCCCCCCTCGCTTTTGATCATCTTCAACGCAGCACCAAGCCTTTTCTCCGCCCAGCCTCACACAGCCCGGATCCTCGAAAATTCGTCCGACGAGCTCAAGGGCGCAGCCATTGGCGAATACGTGCAGGCTGTTGAGCATCTCACTGGTGGAATCGGTCAGCCTGATGATGCTGTCAGAATTATCGGGGCAAACGGAAAGGATTCGCTAGTCGAGGGATTCGAGAAGGTTGCGATGTGGATGGAGAATGAGGTTAGGGATATCAAGAGAGCTTGGCACAAAGGTCTTGGAAAGTGAGTGAACATAGCCTATCGTATCCCACTAATGGGTCCTCATTCACATGATATCGAAACGATATTGATTTAAGAATCTTGATGACAGCTCGCTCAATCCCGCTTCTATCGTTATCTCACGTCAACTTCCGCTCTTCCTCGCCGAATTGCAAGTCATCGACAGACCCAGAGGGGCAGCATCCGATATCTTCACGTTGTACGAGACTACAGGTAAACTCCTTGACCTGTGGGATGACCTTTGTCCCAACCAAGAACACGGGTTCGAATTAGACGCGTTCTTCGAACCGCATGTCATCGCGTGGCTGAAAGATACGGAAAGTGACAAAATCCATGATTGGGTATCCAGGGCTGTCGGCATGGACAGTGTGAGTGGCCTTGTCTGACTCGACTGGAAACCTCCTGTTCCTTCGTGTAGCCGGTGATGGTACTGACATTGACGGGGTGATTGTCTTAGTGGGTCCCTGAGGGCGAGAACAAGCACAGTCAATCGGTCATCGATTTATTCGAGTTCGTACGAGGCTCTGCTCAAGTCATCCTGCATGAGCTGCCGTTGTCGGAGTACAAGCGAGCCATGTTCCTCATCGATTATTCCAAGGTGAACCTGTTTGTCCCTGCTTCAGCTATACCGCTTTATATATGCCAGGTTGAATCCCGCTGACAGTTCTGCGGCTACAGACTGTATCGACCGCCGTATCTTCGTACGCGACAACTGTTCTAGCTCTGTTCCAGCACGATATGAACCCTGCGAAAGCCTCGACGCCGACTGGTGAGATCCAGAACAAGATTGGTGGGAAAGCAGGATCTTGGTTGGCAAAAGGTCAACAGGCTGTCAAGTCGCTTGAGAGGAAGAAAGTCGATGGATTCATGGTACCACCTGCTGTACGTGGATCTCTTCGCATGCCCATCTGAGATCACCATTTTCGCCGTTTGGTTGAGTAATAAGTGGATGGGACGAGAATGCTTTGACTGACATATTACCCTCAATGACACTGCTTGTAGGCTTGCGTCAAGCTCACCGATATGGGAGCCGCCAAAGTCTGCCTCGAAGACCTCGTCTTCGCGATGGAAGCAGAAGACACGGCCCGAATAGTCAAAGCTGCCAAGCCATCCTCCCAACAAGATCGATCTGCCAGACACATCTTTACTGTTTCCATCCTTCGAGGCGAGAATCTGGTTGGACGAGGGTCGAAGGCTGCCGATGGGTTCGTGTGCGTTGTGGACAGGGAGAATGGAGAGAGATTGATCAAGACGAGGACGGTGTTGGGAGCTGAAGACCCCAGATGGTAAATATCGTGCATCTCTTGTCTCTGGTCTGGCCATGGTTCTGATTTGTTCTGCATCCACAGGGAACAATCTTTCGAGATTTCTGTTGGCGTCGTAAAGACTCTCGAGTTACAGGCATTCGACCGACAGCTTGTTGGCAAACATGACCTTATTGGGTCTTCGACCTTCAAGCTCGACCCTAGACTATTCTCGGACATCCACACCCGTGATGTCGTGTTGCCTCTTTCATCGCGAGGAACGGTCCACGTTCGAATCTCTATGGAAGGCGGCGAAAAGCATGATGTCTCCTACCACCTTTCCACGGCATCTAGATCCCTTGATAGGGCGGCCACGGACATGTCAAGGGAGATTTCGGACAAGATGGCTGAATTTATCAAGATCCAGCTCTCCGCGAACAATCTGTTGATCCTGACCAAGCCGCTCAAGGATAAGAAAAAGGCAAAGACGGTTTTGAGCGAGAATGATATCGAGGCCAGTCTGGGCGGATTGTTTGACTATCTTAACGAAAACGTATGTTATCCCCAGTGCTGCTGTCAGATCAGCAATCATCGATCATACAGCTGATCTCTGATGTGACACCCCCTCTAGTTCTCGGTCTTCTCGGTCACCCTCACGCACGAGAACCGACTTCGACTTATGTTGTCCATCTGGCGACGAATTGTCGACACCTTGATCTCCCTTCTCGTACCTCCTTTATCCGACAAGCCTTACACCGGCCAATCTTTGACGTCTTCCGAGATTGACGTGGTCTTCAAATGGCTTCAACTGCTCAAAGCATTCTTCAACGCCTCCGAAGGCGGTGTGGAGCACGGTGTACCTCTCCATCAACTTCAATCAGGCAATTACAAGGACCTGATCATGTTGGGCCAATACCTTGACCTTCCCACGCCTACTTTGAAGGAGCGAACTTCGGCCGCTGTTAGAGCTGCTGGTAAGCCGACTGCTGCGGGCGGCGTTGGCGGTTTGGTGGGAGGTATCAGTAGGCTCAAGGTTGATACTAGCGAAGACAGTGCGAATGAGGGCGAGAGGATGGCTGAGATTCTGCTCAGGATCGCCAGAACGAGGTGAGCGCGGTTCTCTGTATTCTATTGGGTACCCTCTTAGTGCCCCCACTCTCCTGAAAAACAAAGGCTGAAGCTGACTTACATATATACCTTGACTTGCAGACCCGATATCGGTGAATTCCTGAGCCACGAGATCGCCCAGCTGAACAGGGGCAGAGTGGAGAAGCAAGCTGGTGTGATGTAGTACGAAACTACGAGAGAACCGAGTTTGATCTACGAGGCGATGTAGGCAAGGCATAAAGCACAATGGGACAGCTGAACGGGCAGGGCAGTGAAGAAGGGGAAACAATCCGATCAAATAGATGATATCAGATCCGGCCAGATCCCGCTCAAGGTATGAGACCGTTTTGTATAATAAAATCTATACTATCATGTTATGCCATTAGAAAGATTCGAAACTTCTAGGCTGGTCCGGTCAGCTGGCAATCGCTCGATTGGTCATTGAACTAGCGATACATATGGTCTCCTGAGCAGCAAAAGAAGAGGTGTGACTACACCATACGATACGCTTACTGATACAAAACATTGCTACTGTCGTTGGTTTTTCTTTTTGACTATTTTTCGGCGTCCAATCCAAGGATCTTTCGAGCTTCCTCGAGCGAGGTGACGGGTAACCCACAAGCCCCACCTTCACATACCCTCAAGCTGACTTCGACTGTGGCTGCTCCTTCCTTACCACTTGACAAGCCGTCAATCAACGACTTGAGGACATCGTTCTTCTCTGCCAGCTTCGTAGGAGGGTTCGAAGGGTCAATGTGGATTAGGATTTGGTAGGGAGCGTAGAAGCTTCTTGCTAGGGATAGGAATTGCTCGGTTGTCGAGTCTGACGGATCACCGATGACGATCACCTGAGAAATGAAAAGGAGATCAAAGTCAGATAAGCTTGACCTCTTTAGGCTGTTATCGTTGGATCACGGATAGAATTCTCTCGTGGTAACCTGTCTCGTCATAGGTGAGGCAAAGGAACAGATGTGAATTACGACTCACCTCCCTGTAACCCCTCTCGAGATCCATCAATCCACAAGCTGTATACCCAAAAGCCCTAGGGAACTTCTTCAATTCCTCTCCGACAGAGAGGTATGTCTCCTCGGCCTTCTTTTCGTATGCGTCGTATTGGTTACTAGCTAGCAAAGAGAGTCGAGAGAGGTTGTGTACCGATACAGAGGTGGCAGAAGGCTCGGCAGCATCCTTCCAATCACGCCAGCACAAGCACAAGCACAAATGTCAGCAGCTTACTTGCTAACTTGCTACAAGAAGAGGGTCATCCGGGAAAAAAACCTACCTGAGCATCTTTCATTCTGATGAGCACGTGATCATCGGGTGCGCTGGCAAAGTATCCACCGCCTTGTTCGTCCCAGAACAATTCATCTTGCCTCTCCTGAAGTTCGATAGCCCAAAGCGCGTGTTCGTCCTTCCCTGTGGCCTGGTATAGGTCCAGCAACCCTTTTCGGAAGCACAAACATCAGATCTATCAGTTCCTATTCTCCTGTGGCCCGACTCTGTCGATCGATGACACGAAGCATGCGTCGAACAGGTCAAGAGCGTGGTCGCTAATCAACGTGACATGTACATACCTCGAATTAAGAACGCGTAGTCATCTGTCTGACCAATCGGGCCTTTACCTTCCCTGTAGCTTCGAGCGAGTTGTCGAGTCTCGGGGTCCCACATGTTTGTCTTGATTAATTCGACCGCCTCTTCGGCATCGGGAATACACAATGCCTTGACTGCGTAAGTGTCTGGTAACGCCATAGCCCCTTGAGCGAGCGCCGATATCTAATAACGGGCCCCACCTCAGCTTGCGTCGAAGAAGATATCCGTCATGAAAGGTGGAATCTCACACTCACCATCAATCCATTCCACGCTGTCAGGATCTACACGAGGATTGTCCCATTTGAAAAGTTTTTTCCATATCAGTTGCACTTGATCAAGATCGGTTTGGAATCACCAAGGACGGCTCAGCGCACCTTGTCGTCCATCCCTGGACGTTCCCTCATATCCCTTTGCTTACTGATCCTATCACAAGCCCGACTAACGATTTTCTTGACTTCGGTCTCGGTTTTGTTAAACTTGGTTGCCACATCAGCCAACGGATGTGCTTGGTGGAGTATATTCTGAGATTGAGCACATGCAAGTCAGTTATAGTCATCCTACTCTCCAAAAACGGGTAGCAATGTGAATTAGGCCTCACTTTGCCGGTCATCTCGCCGTGAGCGTCATGTTGCGGATCAACATTACCACTCTGTTTCACTCCGAAGAAGTAGTTCACCAAATCGGCCTCCTCCCCGAGGATTTGATCCAATTCAGCCTTATCCCAAATATAATACGCTCCCTCTGGATTTGGATTATGTCAGTCAGCGATACATACATCATTTGTGCCAAAACCAAGACCCAAACCAAAATATGCTGGTTTGGGGGAAAGGGCATAACGCGCGGAGATTTACCAGACTTCTTAGCACCCTTCTCAGGAGCAGAATCCGCATCCTCGGCAGACCAGAATCCTGCTCGAGGGTGCTTGAGGATCCTGAGGCTATACTCCAAGATATCGGCCGCCAAGTCGAAGCATAGAGTCCTGTCCTCTTCGAGGGCTTTCCGATGGGCATCGTCCTTGGCTTCTGCTGGGTTGGCAATGAGAGCAAAGTCCAGAGCGGCAGTCGCTAGTTGGGCCTGATCGTAGCTGGAGACGCCCAGAGGATGATAACAGTTACGAGTCAATAATCAGCCATGGTGCTCAGTGCGTAACACAAGTACGTGTGGTGTAGTCACTCACAGCATCTTCTCAAAATGCGGTACGATCCACTTTTCATCGACAGAGTACCTAGCCACTCCACCTCCGACCCAATCATGGATCCCACCATTCCAGATCCCTCTCAGCATCTTCACAGCGACCTCTCTCGCTTTCTCCCTGTCTATGGAGGCGGCGCCTTCGGAGGTTGATGGAGCGTACGAGGCGAGTCGAGCGAGTGGTTCCAAGGTCATTGAGCAACTTGGAAATTTGGGTCCGCTTGATCGGGGACCACCTTGGGAGAAGCCACCGTATCGCGGATCATGTTGCTTTAGGAGCTGGGTGTATATCTTGGTTGCGGGGGATGTCGCGATGATTTGATCAAGAGTACCAGGTACTCGTGATGACTGCACAACGTCATACAATCACAATTCACATTGAGTTGGACTCCGTTAGAGCGATAGACTTGTGACTCACACTTCCGCTCATTTCCTTGAGCTGTTCGATAGCACCTTTACCCATTTCCATGCATTGGTCCCGGTCGTCTTCCCATAGCTCTGCGATCCGAGCAAGCAGTGATTTGAAGCGCATTTTGGGGAAGTATGTGCCTATATCGCCAAGTCGGCGAGAGTGTCATCAGTCAGTAATGATAATTTGGTAAAGCTGAATGTTGTTTGACTGGACTCGTTTGAACGGTTCACCCCTTACAAGGCGTCTCACGTACCCGCAAAGAATGGCTCAAGATTTGGCGTCATGACTATGAGTACTGGGTCAGCTGCTTCTGATGTCATGCTTGAGAGCAGAGTCTGGCTGACACTAACAGATTGACATGGGCCATCCACCTCCACCAGAAGTAGCCTGTGAGGGTTATCAGCTGAATCCCGATGAATTTGCTCTGAGTGAGAGACGATACTCGCCTGAAGATAAGTCATGTACACCCTATCGACATCCGGTCTTTCCTCTCTATCAACTTTGATATTGACAAACCACTTGTTCATCATCTCGGCTACATCATTATCTTCGAAGCTCTCATGAGCTAGAACGTGACACCAGTGGCATGCCGAGTAGCCTGAGGATAGGAATATGGGCTTGTCAAGCTGTTTGGCCAGAGCAATAGTTGCAGGTGTGAATTCTTGCCACTGGCCGGGGTTACGCACGCAGTCAAACGACACGAAGTCAGTCATGTGATCCATCATGTCAGCTCAGCCATCAAAGAACTTGCGTTTGGCAGAGTGTGTGTACCAGGGATTAACAATGCATCCATGCAGGACGCAAGAACCGTTGTTGGAGGGAACATTGTGTGTAGTTGCAAGTTCAAGTCATCAAGAATTTTCGCTCACAGCTACGGGGTTATCCTTGTGCTGTAACAGATAAGGTGATCTACTGCTAGCGAGCACATTCTTCACTTCCGGTGCCCTTTGACTTGCACTGTTTGAGGTCATTCTGATATGTTCAAGCACAGACCGCTTGGTGATTGTCTTTGGTCGTATCGATATAACTTTGGAGCTGTAGCGGAACATCAGCAATCGGACAGCGAATTATACCGTTCTCTCCGAAGGAAGATCAAGGTGAAGAAAGTTCCAAATGATGAGACTAGGTATGGTGCTCTGAACAAGGTCGAGCAGACATCTAGGCATCTAGACATCTCTGGACGTCATTCTCATTTCTTCATCTCTCTCGTTCCTCTGATCTTTCGTTGACCTCCACTCTTTTAACACACCCCACGTACGGCACGTGGCAGTGCAAAATGCGGGGTAACCGACAAGCGTAAGTGATGTCTAAGCCCCATCAATTACATAAACAAGTTAAGCGAGACGGAGGCAGATTTATCTATCCGGGAGTTTGTCTTTGTGGACTAACGGATCGACCGAAGAGAGATGTGGGAGTGAGGTAGATGACGTCAGGAAAATTACAGCATTTTCCCTGATAGATGGCTAAGTCACCCTGAGTTCCTGAGTCCAAAGGATCCAAAGGCAGGCCTCAGACGAGAGGGTGGGTAGCTAGCTTATTTAGCGATGCCATTTGATCACCCGTATTATTATCATACCATGCGGGGCAAGGGGTAAAGCGGATCATCTAGAGATGACGATGTGCGGGGGAGAAGAAGAGAAGAGCATTTGACGTGTCAGATCACATAGTATAACCTTAGTTCCCACAGTCTCACTCGCATCCTGCATGCTTTACCCCTGCCCCGCTTTATCCGGTATGATCACCCAACCCAGAGACACGGAAATGAATGGGTGGGTGGTGATGGTGAGCATTAAGAGCAGAGCGAGAGAGAGAGAGGGGGCAGGCTTGCGAACGAGGAGGAGGAACAAAAAAAGGTCCTCCTTCTCTCCACTAGTCTGGTAAAATGTACGGTATAATCCTGTCTCGTGCACACTTTGACAGGACAGAAGCAAACTGATTGGATCTTGTGTGCATACATAGTAACATAGTAGTAGTATGCTGATGTTGTGCGCATATACATGTTGATAGAGTTCCATCAGCTTCTTCCTGTTCATCAACATCACCGTCAGCATCAATCATAGTCATAGTCGATAGCCATTCCAGACCGAGCAGAAGCCATCCAAACGCGCTCACACGATAACATAGCACGTTAGATATAGACTACTCGAGTATAAGATCGTCGTTGGCTGGTCTAATCTGGCCTGTACGTCATCTCCTCCTTTGCACCGTACCTCTCTGTTTTGGTATTCCTTTATCCTTTCTCTCTTTCTCTCTTGTCTCTTCTGACACTTTACACGACATAATCGGATCCCATCCTATCGTCGTTTTTGTATCCCGTATAAAACCATAAAACCCACCATATCTCCCTTGGCTTTTTTTCCCACGCAAACAATCAACAGACGTATCACATTACGACACATCAGCCAACCAACCAGTGCATACCTATAACCATTCCAGCGAAACCCCGCGCCATACCAAGCATATACATACGCGTTATATATAGATCCCACCAGCTCTCTGGGTATACAGGTTACCGCAGTTCTACAAACCCCCCTTTAACAGCTCAGGTTCAACCTCACCCCGCTTTCAACGCATACACTATACACTATGCCATACGTGCCTCCAGGTAGCGATACCGTACAGCCCATCGCCATACCCATACGCAAGACCCATCAGATGGCAGAGGGAACATCTGCTGTGGATACCACGGATGAAGATGCTTCGGAACGCCATCGCGCGAGTTCTTTACCGGTCGACGAGGGCTCAAGCAATCCGTTACCGCTCTCGTTGTCTCTCAGAACGGATGAAGAGGTACCGACCCCCAAAGCTTCCGATTCGACCGTATCAGACTCCATAGCGGGCGCAGCAGCAATCGAATCAGCAATGGACCCCACTTTCGCCAATGCAGCGTCAGCTGAACCTCCAGCACCGCAGCGGAGCGGAAGTCAATCGCAACACGAGTACAATGGAATCACGCTCGACTCACTTTCATCAGCATTAGCGTCTTCCTCCCTTTCCACATCTCCCAAAGCTTTCCTGGCTGCCTCATCCTCGTCTGCAGCTTCGACTCCACCACTAGAAGAATCAAGTAGATCATTACACCAGTCGTCGCCCGCAGCTTCATCCATCGTCTCTCTGCCGGAACAAGAGGAACACCAACATATCGAAGACGTGAAACACTCAAACTCCGATACCAGTCTTTCCGCGAATAGGTCAGATACACAGCTGAACACTGATTCGGGAATGGTAGGAAAGATGGAAGGAGAGGCAGAGGAGGACGATACGGAAGACGAAGGGAGGAAGATTGCTGGTGATATCGAGACGAGACCAATAGCTGCCAGCGCTGGTAATCAAGACGCGATTGCCGGTACTGTGTTGGTGCCCGTGCCGACGGACGCCGAAAGGGACGCTTTCACACTTTACACCGAGGGACTATATGCGTATACGGTGAGTGAAACTTAATCGCTTTCACTATTCGGATCGTCGAAGACGATCGTTCTCACGGAGGAGGCCGTATCAAAGGGAAGCCCACCAGCTTGATAGCTGTTCCCTGATTTCATTATGCGAAATACTGGGGTCTAGGTTACTATTTCGCGTGTATACTAACGCCGAATCGTCGTGCGCATCGCAGAAAACGCTATATATCCAGGCCAAACTCTCCTTATCACGCGCCGAACGACGACGGCAGAGCGTGTCGATCCATAACCAATTCGGTGTGAAGCAGAGTGGCAGTGAGTTACACCTTACAAGATGCACATCCTGCTCCAAATCTTCCAGGCCTTCGAAGGGGAATGAGACTGACTGTGTCTTTGGCGTACTGTTTCGCCGTATCGCATTTGTTATAGTGGAGAAGATGGCAGCAAAGAAAGCTCTTGCCCGCCGCCTGAATGGATGAGACGCCGGTACCGACTGGATCACGAAACATCCTTCTTCCCAGTCCAAACGAGTAATTTGTCCGCCCGAGCTTTGCCCACCGCCGACTTCAAATAAGATCCAGCGATACCTCTAACACCAACCTGCATCCATGATATCCTTCCTGGTGACAACCGACTTTCCTGACCGTACGCCTGTCCCTACCAATTTGTAGTGATCCGCATTTACCCCGCCTTGTAGTATACCATACCATGACACGCACACTTTGACGTTCTCTCCTATACCTCGGAACATTTGGGGCTTTATGGATAATTATTTATATATATCCTGTATCGTACTTATCTAAACCTACTGTATCGAAATTCTCTCTTCCTATTCAACAGGTGTGACGCCATTTCATGTATCAAAAATATCCTATCAGAATGATTAGTTCGTCTATCGAGACCTGGCGCTAAATTTACTTCTGATGGTCAATCGGCGGAGTGCAGTTGAACATGGGTGGGCTAGGCAGTTATTCAGCTTGTTGTTCATGGCAATAGCTTCGAGCGTTGAAAGGTTTGTGGGAACGATGATTACTTCTAATGGAGCAGGAAGACAGATCGATGAGCGGCAGAACGACTTTAACAAAGAAGATCAGTCAATTCGCCAGATTGTATCATGTATCGATAATACATGGAGCTTCGAGGCTTGCGTCGCTTGGATTGACCGATGAACAGACCATGGCCGCAGGTGACGAGTACTGTATGCGGGCGATCCCAGCGCAACATACAATTTACGATTCAGGTGATAACAGGAACGGTCGGTATACGTAGACTCTCGGTCTTGAGACGGCAACGGTAGAACACAACCTAGAACCGCTGTCTGATTGTTGCGAGCGCCCAAAATGGCCGATTGCATCGAGCGTCTGACTAAGTTCATACATGATCAGATGGTATGATAACCCGAAACCCAATCAAATGTCTAAACACCCAAAGTAGCTTCGGTCAACCGGTGATCCCGTCCACACTCCCTCCCCTCCCAGACACTTTACTTGCTCTACATGGCAGTCAAAAGCACTGACTCGTGGCTGATCAGCTGAGACCACGCAACTTATGTTAGTCCCGTCCTCGACACTTCTTTAGTCTCCCTTTGAGAGAGTAAGTGCCGGATCGCTCACTAAACCCTTCGGTCAGATTGAAGCTATTGAGCCTGCCAGGCTATCAGATCCCCTGTCCCTCCTGCAGCTTTAGTCATGCTGATCAAGTCTCCGTTTCCCACCCCATCCTCCCCATTTACCATACCGCTGACTCGTCGTAGCCGGCGGAGGAGGAGGCGATGGCGGTGGAGGTGCCGAAGCCGGTGGTGATGGTGGAGCGTAAGCAGGTGCTGATGGACTGACTGCGGGAGGAGAGCTGTAGGCCGCTGGTGGTGGTGGTACTGCCGGTGCCGATGAACCAGCCGGTAAGGGGACGTAAGCTGCTGATGAGGCAACTGGCACTACTGCAGGAGCTGATGATGACGGTTGACTGGCTGGAGGTGCTGCGCCACCTCCTCCTCCTCCTCCTCCTCCAGGCGCAGCTGGTGCACCGGGGGCAGGCGCAGGTCCTGTGGACCCCCATAGGGGGTTGTTGCCCGGCAATGCGCCGACTGGTCCACTCAGCCCAATCTCCTGCAGAATGGAACACGCTTAGTCAATGCACAAAAACGGCATTCGACAAGAACAGATATCGTCCGAAATGTGATGGCACAAGGGGTTGAATGAAATTGATCTACTTACCTCATTGATTACAACGTCTGGATAATCAGGCGCACAAGTCTGCGCGCCGTTGCCTGTGAAATGGCTAGCCAGGGGCGGGCACGAACCGAGCTCGAAAAGCACGGCACACGCTTCACCGGCCGCTACAACCTCGGAGAAGAGGCCTTGAGGCCACCCGTTGGTGAAGTCGCCTACGTACCACAACCCAGTATCAAAGTATCAACCCACATTCGCTCAAGCTATCACTGGGCCAGAAGACAGAATGATGGTCCAATCTGGGGAGGTTCGTGCATACATAAAGTGACAGGTGTGAGTGAGTAAGGCGGGTAGCCCAAGAAGTCGACGCGGTGATCAGTTCGACTGATAACTGACCGTGGAACCCGTAGCCTAGGTCGTCACCCATTGCCCAGACCCTTCTACCAGGTTCATACGGGTATTGATCCTGGAAGATTATATTCCGCGTGAGGTGAGAACTGTAACAAGCTGCTGTATGATTGAGACCGGCATGTACGAGTATCGTGGATTGAGGATAAGAGGGTTCAGTGCGATAGATCATATCCAGCTGCTCACATAATAATGAAACTCGTAGAACACTATAAGTAAGAAGTTCATTAGTGTGTAATCGAGGCCAGGTGCAACTTGAAAATCACTTACGAGTCGGTATACGATGAGGATGAGTAGCAGGACACCTTCCGCCGCTGTCGAATCTCCCTTCGGCGGGATATGCGACATGCTTACTCCCCTCAAGCCAGACATTTCTGCCGTCCCTGCGAGGTAGGCCAACTTGCATTCAACGTCTTGTGCTGACGACAAGGGTGTAGGGTCACGGGTGAAAAAGTGGACCTACCAGCAATTAGGAAAAGTCACCTCTGCTCTGAGATCAGAGGGACAAGAAGTGGTTGGGAAACCTGGATACATACATATTCCAGTGCAAGCTGTGGGCGTACATTCCGCTCCCCTCGACACCGCCTGAAGAAGGGGTGTGATATGAGTTTTATTAGCATACCATTGGTATTAGGCTGTCCAGGTGCTCCCAGGCAAGTGTACGCAATCGCAGCGTTGGTAGGGTCATTGGCGTCAAAAGTCGATCTAAAAGGGTATCCAGCCAACATCTTGAATCCAGGTGGGAATTCGTTCATGGGTTCATCCGGACCTGTCCTGTGTAGAACGGTACTGTAGTCAGCCATGTCTGCTTCAAACAAATCCCATCTTCCAGCTTTTCCTTAGACTCACCGTCTTATCTATATGACATCCCAGAATAGCCCGTTCAGTGAGTGTCAGTATTCCCATCACTGACACTTTTATGTCCGAAAGCATGTTTCCCTTCGTTCCCCGCAGAAACACAAAGCGCTCCGAATGTCAGTAACGGGGTCAGTACTCACAAAGTAATACTGCAGAATAGTCAGGTCGTCAGTTCAGCTGCTGCCTGCTAAAGGTGCTGATTATGACGATACGTATACCTCCATCTGGACTCACCGTGTTTACCCTATTCATTTTCACCAGCTCCATGGCCCCGCTATCTGTCTTTCTGTACAATTGTGGCGTCCAATAACTGCTCTTATCCACATCGACGTTGGCGGAAGTACACCTACCACGCAATCACCGAGAAATGTCAGCAAGAGATCTTTTCCATTTGCCATGTTTTACTGTGTTATCAGGTTATGATGAACACACCTGCCTGCACAGCTGTTCTCGTACGTGTAATCTGGTCTGAAAGAGGATGTTCCGACGATCGAATGTACTGTGACCGGTTATAATGTACTGCACGGGTCAGTGAGTGTCGTTGATAACCGAAAATACTATAGGTATTGTATCTGCTGTACGAGTAGCAACGCAATGCCAGTTCAGTGACTCACCATGCGCGGATATGCCACCAGGGCTGATGATTGGGTCAAGTCGAGAGGTGATGACCGAAGTACCGTGCTGCACCACAAAGAAACTACGGGATCGAAAGTCGAAAGAAGCGTTGTTAGTGTCTGACATGTGATTCTTGCAGTCATGTGTCATGTATCCGGCAAGTGGTACTGTACTCGTACTCACGGGTCTGCCACTATCCGGCCAAGGAGGGTGAGACTGACCAGCAGCCCTAAGAAGCCTTGGATCGATGTGACGGTCATGTCAGAGACTGGTCGTGCCGGGGAAGTTGGAGCTCAAAAGAGAGTGGGTACTTGGCGGTTGCACTATCACAAGGAGATTGCACGGTGAGATGACATGTGACGTGTGACAATGTAATCGGAGGGGTTTATTGACATGGACGTAGAATACTCCAGTGGGACGATTAGGGATGGGTGTTAAGCTACCGTGATGCTATCGAAAGAATGAACAAGATTTACAGTATTCATGCATTCTCGTACTCTACTCCTGTACTTTATTCCTGTACTCCCCTGTACAACTGACATCCAGACAGCCCTCGTCCATCCTGCATGTGTCTTGGATGATCGGGTATTGTAAGATCACCTACAGTATAAAGGGACAGTGTCAGTGCTGTGCACATACATTTCACCCACCTCCGAACGATCATCGACTGAATTAGTTGAACGATTGTGAGGAGATTGGTCGGAATTGAACGAGATGACAAGGGGACAATCGTTCAAAGGGATCCTCCCCGGCTTGGAAATGACCACTGGCTTGGGGTGACAAAGGGTTGGTTGGCTCGGCATCAGGTCGATGCAGAAAGACATGGAACAGACATGATATCGACAGACCATCAACCAGTGCTCTGACCTCCTTTGAGATTGAGTGCACCAGGCGTCGCCTGATCGCATGTAACAAGTGTGGGAATACACAGAAAGCTGCATCGAGCACCTCAGTTTATTCTATGTCGCACCTTTGCGCCAGAATTACATACAATGAACATCGAGAAGCAAGTAGAAAAAGTAGCCATTGTGAGCGGCCCGTAACGTTCACAAGCGGAGAGGGTTAAAATGAATGTTCCCATGGACCTGCGCATCAGCTCAAGTAGGAAGTCTAGAATTGAGACACGAGCCTTCGCTTCTTGGCGGCACAAGCTTTGTGGCTTTCCAAGCCAGCCGAAACGGCAGCGGAAGGCGCAGCGACGAGGTTGATATTGGTCAAGGTAGGTCTCTGCCAGAACCTAGTCATAGAGCTAGAGGAAGGAGGGATAGCAGCTTCCGAGCTCGATTGCTGGGCGGGAATTTTGACATCAATGATAGGAGCAGCAACTTGAGTAGGGGAAGCGGTATCCGTTTTCCCTGCCTCGTCAACAACGGTCGATGTGGTGGAAACGTCAGGTGAGTCTACCGAAGTAGCAGGAGTGTCGGGGGCAGGAACTTCGGAGGGGGCGACGGTAGAAGAGGATGCGGGCTCGGCTTCGGCAGGAGGGGTAGCAGTGTTGTTGCTGGCGACGGGAGCACCGTTGGCAGACCAGATGGGGTTGTTTCCGGGAAGTCGAGCCAGAGGTCCATTGAGGCCGATATCCTGCACAGCGCCTACATGTCAAGTGGTGCCTTGCGTACAACTAACTGGGAGTATCTAACAGTGACTCACCTCGTCAATCAAGATGCTAGGGTCGTCGGGCTGACAAGTCCCGCCTTCCCTTGCCGGTAAAGACCTTGTTGAGGGGCGGACGATTCTCAATACTGAATCCGACGTTACAAGCTTCACCAGCGGCATAAGCCTCAGAGAAGAGGCCGACAGGCCAACCATTGGTGAAGTCGGCTAATGGACGTCACAATTTCAGCCTTGATCAAATTTACCCGAAGCATAGTGCTGGTCAAAGAAGGTACACTCACCGTGAAGAGAATAGCCGACATCGTCAGCAGTCGCCCAGACTCGGCGATCTGGCTGGTACTCAGAGTCGTCCTAAAACGACAGAATGAAAGCGTCAATATCAACTCTCTCTCTCTCTCTCTCGCCGGCTTTGTCGTGATCAGCCTGAGTGATACCCATCGCGCTTACCGAAAAGATGAACTCGTAGAACAGGCTCATGATTCGCTGAGGGTGAGTAGCAGGACAAGGGCCGCCTTGATCGTGACCGCCGCTGACCGGGTAAGCGACATGTGCGCTGATCATGTAGAATAATCGATCTTGATCAGCCCGTTTCCGCACCAATGTGTGACAAGGACCGACCACTCACCTGCCTGGAAGCCAATTGTTGACTCCATCCCTGCTCAGAATAGGTCAACACGCCTCCCTTATGCATCAAGGGAGCTGATTGTGCTTACCAGCAGTTAGGGAAGAATACCTGTGCCCGAAGGCCGCTGGGACACCTCTGCTCGGGGAAAGCTGAATGTACGTACGAAATACGAGCAGTGAGGTCAGTAAACGTGATCACAGATCAACTATGAGAGGTTCTGTCCTGACTGTGCGGAGAAGGTTGGTGGTGACGACCGATGAGAGCAACATACCATGTGTCTCAGGTGATCCCTCAACGCCGAGACAGACATAGCTGACAGCCCTATTGGTGTAGTCGCTGTCGTCGTAGGTGGATCTCTTTGAGTCACCGGCAAGCATCTTGAAGCCGGGTGGGAACTTTGCAATTTGTTCGGTACCGGCTCTGTTCCAGACTGAGGTCAGTGTTGAAGACCCCTGGTGGGTCGCACAAGTATATTCACCGACGCATCTACAGTACCCAAAGACAAACCATGGCAGCGATACCAGGTTCACCATCAGCAACAGTGGAAAAACCCTTCGGATCGCCTCGATCTCTCACCAGATAGTACCTAGAGCATTGGCGCCAGATATCAACGACGAAATCCCAAACGAGTTTACGAACAAGCACAGAGAACGGCTTACGTGTTCACGTTATTCATACGAACGAGGGATAGGGTCCCGTTGTCCTCCTTGTGGTATAACTGGGAGATCCAGTAGTTTGAGAAATCCTCGAAGATGTTAGCGGTGGTGCATCTGATGAATTCACACCTCAGTCAGCAGTTATCTTTTCGGTCAACCACGATCATTTCAAGCCTATACTATGAAGGTGTCGTGTAACGCACTTGCTGCCTCGCGAGACATCGTAGTCATAGTTGGAGCTGAACGCAGAACCGCCAACAACAGTGTGAACTATACTTGTGCAGTACCCGAAATACAACATTGCAATCGTCAGCATTTCCCTTGATCCCGACTGTATAACAAGGCATTGGATCTCGTTCATCTCGTTCACGAAAGGACTCGAGTGTATCAGGACAGACGCGGAGTGCGCAAATCAGGACCACTTCGAAACGGGACTCACCGTGACCCGAAACTGAATTGGGACTGACAATCGGGTCAAGTCGACTGGTGACTACAGCTGAACCATGCTGGACAATCCAGAAGCTGTAGATTGGGCATCGTACCCTCCATAAGCCTGACAGTTCTGCCTTGCTGGATCACGGACAGAAGAGGGTTTCATCGCCGCCGCGTCAATAACTTACGGATCAGCGACTGCTCGGCCGTCGAGAACAGACAAGACTCCGAACAGAGCTCCAGCGATCATTACGCGTCTACAGGCGTAAGTTTATAGGAAGGATAGACGAAGACTAACGAGTGTGGCTGGTGTAATGAGCGTAAAGACCGTGGGTGTGTATGGACGAAAACGATGACAAGCGATAGCACAAGACCTCGGTAAGAGATGTAAGAGACAGCATGATCGAAGAAGAGAGGTTCGATGAAGTCGCAAGAGGGAGAATATACTTAATGGTTCGCTGATCAGTTCATTAGAATCCCACAAGCAATGATCAGGTCCGAACTCTTGGCCGAGGGACAGTGCTCCATGGACTGCATGTGAGCGCTTGAGCGTGCGGCATTTCTTTCGAAACGATGGACCGTTTGTACCCGGCGTAGACAAAGGTATCACCGAAACCTTGTCTCGAAGGCGGACGGACAGGGGTAAGAAGAGTGTGCACACTCAAAGGAGTCTCAATGGACGTGTCATGCTGAGAACAAAGGGATAGATGAAGCAAAGGGGTCAGAGTCGGTGTTCGAAGACTGGAAAATACACACTCAATGGTTAGACATTTGAGCACCGACCGCCGCATGAAGGTATAACGCCGGGGGAAGGTCTGAGCGAGTGAAGACAAGCAGGTCGACAAGACAGTCCTGGCGCGGAGCCGGACGTTTCATCTGTACCCTCTCGCCTGCGCGTGATTTAGTGCCTGGAGAAACAATAGTCCGAAACGGTGTGTGGACAGACTCGTTGGCGTGCAGTGCTTGCTTCGTATTTTGACCCGCGTTGACACGTAGGAGTAGGAGAGCGCTGACCGTGTAATGCATCAAGCAAACATTGTCACACATATGTCTCCGTAACGAGATTGAGTGAAGATCGGACAGAAAACCGGAATTGTGTTACCACCCAAAAAAAGAAAAAAAAAAAAAAAGAAAAAAAAAGGAAAAAAAAAGCTGTATGTGTTTTCTGCAGATGCCACCCATTCAACAGGCTAATGCCTCGATCTCCGGTGCTGGCTTCGAACACCTCGCGTATTCAAGGTGGCTTTGCTCGTGCTGGCTGTGCTTGACTTGATAGATGACGTAGCAGGTTTGGGGGTACTGCTCGTTTTTGCTGTGGCATCGGTTCTCACCGTCGACGAAGTCTTCGCTGTCGTTGTGGACTTGGCTGTGGTAGTCGCTCTTGTGGCGATGGAACTTGTCTTGACCGTGGTAGTGACCTTCGTTGCGCTGCTGGTCTTGGCGGTCGATACAGACTTGTTCGACACCGTCGAAGTCTTAGGACTGCTTGTGGCTGCTTTCGGAGTGGATGAAGAAGGTTTGACACTAGAAGAAGCGGATACTACTGCCTTGGCACCCTTCTGGTAGATTGTAAGGGTAGACGAGCCGCCACAGTAACCTTGAGAATAGTCGAGACCGTTACATGCCATAGAGCAGGAGAGGTTGTTGTCGATCTTGGAAAGGGAAGTGCCGGTCGTTTCGTTGCCGCAGTAGCATTCTAGTGATTGCAGGCATGTCAGAGGTGGTTAACAATCGTATATTGAAGGGGGTTGTGAGTCCCACATACCGACAGACCACTCTACTCCAGCAATTGAGTATCCCTTTGAAGAGCAGAACGAAATACACTTCTCAGGCGTCATCGTCTGATCAGTAGTGGAAGCTGCTTTGAGCGCTCTTGAGCCGGAAGGCTCGGCCAGACAGCCAAGTTTCGTCCATCCTGAAGGGACTACACACGAAGGTCGTTAGCGGTCCTTGAATAGCTTCGCACTGCGCAGTAGAAGACCGCTCGGTTCCAATGAAATGATGACGGACCTGTCACTCACTAGGAATCGAAACGGTAGACAAGGTTGCAGTCTCCTTGTAGTTCGGATCAGGCTTCTTTGCTCCACTTCTGCCATAAACGGGGTTGTTACCAGGCAATTTGGCGATAGGTCCATTCGCCCCGATGTCCTACTAGAGTCATTAGCATATCCCCCTGATCTGTAAGATAAAAGAGAATAAAACCGGTCCTCAATAAAACCGGTCCTCTTACCTCTTTGACCGTCAAAAACCCAGGATCAAGCGTACAGGCTGATCCATTGTTGACCATGACTTTCTTGAGTGGAGGACAATTCTCGAGGGAGAAATCGACAGCACATTGTTCGCCGTAAGGGATCACCTGGCTCAAGAATCCTTGCGGCCATCCAAAAGTAAAGTCGGCTAGATGAATGCAGCCTTCGGATCAGTCCGATATTTTCGCAAAAGACTATGTGAATCCGCATTCTAGAAAGAGCAGGGGTGCAACTTACCGTGCAATCCATATCCTGTGTCGTCACCATTTGCCCATACTCGAGCACCAGGAGTGTAGTCATACGAGTCCTGCAGCGCACCACGGATTAACAAAGTACATCTCTTACGCGGTTCCGAGGGATGAGTACTTACGGTAAAGTGAAATTCGTAGAAGACTGAAAACAGACGCTTGGGATGCGTAGCAGGACAAGGACCGCCGCTGTTGTATCCCTGGCTTGTCGGATAAGCAACATGAGCCGAATTAGGTAGCCACAAGTTCTTGCCGTCCCTGTGAGTTCTCCAGAACGCTCAGCGCTCTTCATGCCTTGGTTATAGGTGATATCTGCCGTGATTCAACGTTCACTCACCAGCAAGAAGGGAAATACACCTGAGCCCTCAAGTCCTGTGGACAGCTTTGTGTGGGGAATGCGCCAGTCTCAGGTGCGCCGCTCCTGCCCAAGCAGACATAGGAGATGGCCATGTTGGTGTAGTCTGAAGCGTTGTAAGTGATCCGGTTCGGGTTGCCCGCCAGCATTTGAAAGCCGGGTGGGAACTCGTAAATCTTCTCGGTCTGGCTTCCACTGCGGCCCGAGATGGATCAGCACAGGTACCATGTGGAAGGAATCATGTAGCCAGACAGACGGGTTGAGCTGACTCACCGCCTGACGAGGTAGTATGTGTTGGCTCTGTTCATCTTGACTAGGTCGAATTTTCCATCACTCCTCTTTCGGTAAAGGTTGGGAGCCCAATAGCTCGACTTGTCAACGGCAACATTGGCGGTCGTGCAACTACCAACAGACAAGAGTATCGTGAACGAGGTACGTCAGCCCGGACCGGATATACTTGAATGCATTGGGTCCTTCGCAACACTTACCGACCGGCCATCGAATTCTCATAGCTGTATGTCGGTTTGAAAGATGATGTTCCGATGATCGCATGGACTGATGGGACATGGCACGCCGTCAGCACTTTCTCTGAGGTTCTGCTCTTGAGCGATGTCTGCCTTGATATGTCTGGCTTCAGACTTGGGCAGCTCACCGTGACCTGACACTCCGCCGGGCGATACGACAGGATCCAATCGACCAGTGATGAGCGGCTTTCCATGCTGGACAACGAAAAAGCTGTAAGATTGTCAGTATAAAGCTAAAACATGCCTGTTGGCTGGCTGGGAGGATTGGGGATGATTGCAGGTTTGGTGGAAAAGCTCACGGATCGACCCATGCCTCTACGCTTAGACCGACGAGGGTCCATAGCAACAACAGAAGGATGAGCTGCATATCGTCTTTGTCTAAGCTAGACGACTTTCAATATCGGCGAGAGGGAAGAGGGGTCAAGCTCCAGAGGCGGACGCTGAGGGACTATGGTTAGGTTAACGTGCTCGATCCTGCGAGTCGTCGTAATGAACGTAAGTGAAATGAGTGTGTTTGTACAACGACCAAAATGGCGATCGGACGAGGTAGATGCTCCAAAATAGCGTCCAAGTCGAAGACGAAGGTGAGGTGAAGAGAATGTAGAGGAAAGTCAGAAGAGAAGTTATGCATCTAGCATGCATATATCGACTTCACACACACACATAGATTAGCTCCATCCATCTCGACCCATCGAGCGATTTCTTTTCTTTTCTCTCTGCCTGCCTTTTTCATTGTCAGGGTATACAGACGCCTGTCGATCGCGAGGTCTCAGATTGCGTTCTTACCCCTGAGTAATCAGTAACCAGTGATCAGGTACAGATACAGATTTTGGAGCGCTCGAACCTCGAAGCGAGCAAAAGCAGAGACACAACAATATAACAGCAGAGAGCTGCAGTGAGTAAGTATGCTACAGGACACTTGGAAGAGTAACGCTTAACGTAAGGCAATTGCAAGTGGCTCCAAACCCCAGGACGCGACAGCGACGCGTACAGAAACTCCTCGGGCCAGACTGGGCGAGTTGGGTGTGTGGTAAGTGGCGTTTGAACCTGTCGAGCTGAAACGAGGTGTGTGCTCTGTTTTGAAGTGGGCACGGGTGCCTTCCCCTTCCCCTGCCGGCCTAATCACAATCGATGCACAGAAACAGCAATCGGGCAGCATGAGTGCTGTAATTTGGATAGCAAGACAGGCGGAATTGGCAACTTGTTAGTATATTCGTGAGCGATAAATCAATGTACTGTACTTTCATCAAAGTCATTCATCCATCCATGATTCTAATCAGAAGCCGGGGTATATTCATATATCGACATAAAGTCAAGAAGAGAAAGTAAAAACGGTTGTACTGGACGAGACAAAGAGTGACTACGTGAATGATAATATGTGAGATGCGAAAAGTCAATCGTCTTATACCCCTACAGTCAGACAACAGACACAAACACAAAGCTATGCGAGTATGAAGTTTTTGAATTGTCCTTTTTTTCGTGTGCAGGGTGCTATACCTATTACTAGTGGGGTTGAAACCAATCATGCAATGAATGGAGAGAGAGGGGATATTGAAACAGAAGAATGTCTGTCATAGAAATGCGGGGAAGCGGAAGTCGTTTACTCAATATTAAGTAAATGACTTAGATGACGGCGCCGAAAGGAGCAGAGTCCGGTGTCAGACCGATAACGTCCTTGAAAATCAAAGGAAGCACAATCAACGCGACGAAGCAACCTTGTACCAGGAAGTATACGATCGAGTAGGTAAAGACGATCTTTCTTCGCTGCGATCGCTGTCTGAAGGAATAGATAGGAGGTCGGATTTGCTGTGACGGCGCGAGCCAGAAGAGCATGGTCGCGTGGAGTCGGTCAAAGTAAGGAATGAGGGTAGGGATAGTGAGGAAGAAGAGGAGCACTGAGAAAACAAAGAATGATCAGCTGCGTTTTCCCATTACGAACCCGAGCAAGCCACCACTCACAGTGACAAGCGATGAAGTCGGCAGAGTAAAGACCCATCTCGATGGTCTTGACGATGAACTCTCGGGCAGGTTGAGAGAGAGCGTGAGCTCCAAGACCTCGGTTGAACCATACACCAGTCCACCAAGCTCGGTTGGTCTCGTCGTGCTTGAACTCTCGGGACAAGAAGACAGCGATCAGGATCTTGAAGATGCATCGTTGAACGGCGATGACGGCGATGATACCAAGGACAGCGTGCGAGGCGTCCCACATCTCGAGGAACCACAGGAACTCGAAGAAGGCGATCATACCGACGACCGCACCGAAATGGGCAATGGCGGCCATGGAAGCTCCGAATTGGTTGGTGTACGAGTTGAGCTGTTGGGGGAAAGAAGTCAGCGCATGAAACAGGCAATCGACTGGCCGATGCACTTACACAAGGTCCGAGGAAGACTGAGATGAGGAAGAGGGTAATTAACAAAGCCATGTTGAACACGATGGGACCAAGGGCAATGATGGCAATCCGGAGGAGACCGGGCTGAGTCTTGCCGTCGACGGCGAAAGCCTTGACGAAGAGGTAGCAAATCACGAAGAGCGCAGCAAGACAGATGGGACCGATGATCTCTCCAATCACAATAGCCTTCCAAGGGGCTCGAGGTACATCAGACGAAAGCTTTTCCGAAGGAAGACCAAGTCGTTTCCTCTTGAAACCGGTAATTCTCGTTCGGGACAATCGGCAGTAACCAACCCAAGAATTGGCGTGCGTTCGAGAGTTACCTCGAGACATCCATCGAAGGAATTCTCGGTAGTCGATGATGAAGTCGGCGTAAGAGAATTGATGAGGGTTGAACAAGAACGGAGCGACACAAAGACCAACGACGGTGATCCAGAAGTAGATCAAGTGAGGTACGAACACACTCAGAGTGATGTACAACAGCAAGACCAAAGTTCGGAGACCGATGTAGATCGAAGGACCGGCGAATCGAGAGCTATGTTTGGTGTCAGCCAATGTTGCCTAATGAACAGGGGAGCGAGGGGAACTCACTAGAGGATACTGAAGGAGATTCGGGTAGTAGCAAAACCTCGACCAGTAGCGATGTATCGCGCACCACCGAATGTCAAGTTGTTCAAGATCGAGTGCATGTAGATCTGAGTCGAGAACACTTCGAAGACGGGCGAGAGCGAAAGGAAATGCTTGCAGAGACGAAGAATCGCTCGACCAGCACCTCGCTCGGTAAGTTCTGTGAGATCGGAATGAAATCAGCCATGTTCCGCACAAACGCTGGAGCACCAGACTCACCCTGTACGAAGAGAGGGACGAAAGCAACCCAGAAGACGATGAAAATGGAGATAATACATCGCTTGATCCATTGGAAGACGGGCTGCAGGTTGTAACATCCGCTCTGACCGGGAAGGATATCACCGGAGCCGTTGTACTTGCATACGACAAGCTGCTTGTTGAGTGTACCGAGGAAGACAAGTGCAAGCATGAAGACTTGAACGGAGCACATGACGAGCTAGGATAACAAGGTCAGTTTAGGTTGCATGAAAGCTTGCTTTGTGCAAGTATACTCACAATATTGTTGATGTGGAAACCGGGATGACCGTAGTAGAAGGTCAAGAACCTGTCGATAGGCAACTGCGTACCAAGATAGTAGTACTCTCTAGACAACATCTGTTCACCCATACCAGTACCAATCTTGGTCTGGAAATTCAGGATAGTACCGAAACCAAGATCTCGACCTTTACCACACTGGTAGTACTCGGAGTGCTTAATCCGACCACCTCGTCCGAAAGCCATCATGCCGGCGTAGATATCTTCGTTCAAGTGCAATCCCTTCTGAGCCTTGGAGACACCACCTCGAGTGTTCATGTAGATAGCGTTGAGGAAATCCGGGTGACCGTAATGCAGTTTACCGCCGATGTAAGAAAGCGATCGAGCAGCGAGAGTACCGAATGTCTGTTCCTTTCCGGCCGCAATGTCACCGAGAATACCGATGTTCTCGGAGAAGATATACTCTCGGGCACCAAGAATGGCAACGGGGAATTTCTCGAAAGCCTGGTGACCGTTTTGAGCGTAAGGCGACTGGTTGGACACTCGGAATTCCTCAAACTCTCCCAAAACATTTCGGATCTTGAGACACTCCTCGAGATAGTTGTCCTGGTTCGCGTCGATAAGCTGAAGGTATTCACCTCGGTAGAAAACGATAGCATGGTTCTGGTTGTCTGATTTACCGTCACCAAGAATAGGGTTACCGGGAAGCTCGATCCTAAATTTGGGTCGTCGTCGTCCGTTAGGCATGATCTCGGAGTGACCGTCAACCAAAGCAGAGAAGATTCGAGATTCGCCGCCGTCCTTTCGAGCGGGTTCTTCGTCGAGGTAAGCAATTTGAAGGTCGGGGTAGGCTCGCAGAAGGAATTCAGCGTTTTCATGCTCCTCCTTGTTGAACTTGGAGTATCGCTGCATCGAGACGACAAACTTGAACTTTCGCCTGGCCATTCGCTCGAGCTCTCGTTCCAGTTGATCCGTGTTGCCGCCGAACAACTGGACGACTTCGGGGTTCTCGACTCGGTAGAGCAGTTTGATAGCCTTGGAGTAGTTCATGAAACCGGAAACAGTTCGGTACAGGGTCTGGGCACGAAGAGATGCCCAGATTCGCGTTCGAAGAGTGTATTCGGGAGCAGCGGACTTGAAACCGATGGTGTAGAAGGGGATATCGTCGGCCTTCTTGGCTTCAGCCTTCTCGTCACCTCCGAAGGGATTGCCGCCACTGAACATGTTCGACTCTTCAGCGAGGATCTTGGTGTCTCGGACGAAGTTGTCCCATTCGATCGGGTGAAGCTGCTTAAGGTATTCTAGAAGGGTGACTCGGGTGTTCTGATCCTCCTCTCGAATAATCTCTCGAAGCGAAAGCAAGATCTTCTCGGAGTAGTGGGGTACGAGCACGGTGAAAGTGGGCATAGCCTCAACGGGGATCGCCTCAGGGATAGCAGTAGTGAGGGATTGAGCGAAGAAAGAGATTCGTCGTTCAGCTTCGGATCCCTTGGGGAAGAACTCGGTCTTCACGCCCTTGTCACCCTGGGAGATGAAGAAAGCAGGAGCTCGAAGGGTTCGCTTGCCGGGTTGATCAGACTGGACCTGGTGATAGAGGAGTTTCTGCACATGCTCGATGGACAAGAGATGCTCTCGGTACATGGAGATGATGACGGCGTTCCATACTTGCGAGACCAAGACCTTTGGCTTGTATTTCACTTCCATGTCGGCAGTGGCGAGAATCTTGGCGTAAATTCGCTTGGGGAGTCGAGCGAAGATGTCGGCCCAAGGAGTCCAAATAGACATACCAATAGCGAAAGACCTAGCAATCGAGAAGACCGTGTTCCAGATGACATACCAAAGGAAGGTATCCAAGAAGAACAGAGTCAAGTCCATGATGAACATGACGGTCAAAGCGAAAGCGGGCTGGTTGGTACACAAACCAGATCCGAGGTACTTGTCGTTACAGTTCTGAACCTTCATGCCGACCATGACCTTGATGGGATCTCGGAAAGACAGGGTCAAGAAGAAGTAAGACTCGGTGAATTTACAGCCGAAAATGAGGATCCAGAGGAGGAATGATGCCATTCGACTGTTTCGAGGGAGCTTGGGGTAAGATGCAGTAAAAGTCTGGTTGGCCAAGTACTTTCGGCTCTTTCCCGCAACTCGATCACCGAACATTCGGCCGGACGGTAATGTGGCGAAAAGGATGGTCGCAACGACGGAACAGAAGAATTGCACGATACCGAGAATGAGCGAGACCTGGCCGGACTGGTTCCAGAAAGCGATGTAGATTGTCGGAGCACCGGTGATACCGAGGATGATCAAGAGGAAGATCAGTCGTCGGGTCAAATGAGAAGTGTTGTTCCAGGTGGTAGGGATATAGCTGAATTCGGCGAGGGTAGCGGCGATCATGATCAAAGAAGCGACGGCACCACCAAGGGCGGTGACGGACCAGGCCATAGGAGTTGTAGCTTTCGTTGAGCCTCGGACAGCGTAGATTGAAGGAGCATTGTAAGCAGTGTAGAACCAGAAGACGGAGATATGCAGTACCCAGATACGGTTGAAGTTGACCAAAAGATGGAAGAAAGATCGCTTCTCGAGATATGTCTTGAAGAAGACCTTGTTCCAGTCAATCCGGTCAAACTTCATGAACCGCTGAGCGGGAGCGAGATCGACCAATCGAGATTTGTCATTAAGGACGATTCGGCTGACACCCTCAGGGTACCAAAACAGCTGGTTAACATCGTCGTAACCAATGGTCTTGTCGTGGTCGTTCTCTCGCTTCAGGAATCGGCCATCCACCACTTCGTAACCCTGATCTCTCAAGAACTTGTAAAGAGGCTTGATGACCGCTCGGAGATACAATCCCTCGGGCACGGCCTCAACTCGGTTCTGGCATTCAGAAGATCGGTAGTAGTCGTCGGCACACTTGAAGATGAAACAGAGGCATTCCGGCATGAATCTGACCTGAGCAGCTTCACCCCAACACAGCAGGTAGAGCGCTACCTGTCTCAGTCGGTCGTATTGCGACATGTTGTTCATGGCCGTTCTCCATCGGTTGGTAGCCGAGTCGAGCGACTTCTCCTGGGCGGTGGCGGGGGCAGCCTTGCCCTTGGGTCCCTTGCCACGTCGGGCGACCGATCGGACACGGGAAAGACCAGGATTTTGGGCAGCACCGATAGCATCGTCCAGGTCAAGCTGAGAAGCAAAGTACCATTTTCGGTAGTTGGCGTGTTCGCCACCGATGTAATCAGCGTGGAGCGTGAGAAGAGCCTGGTTGGGAGACATTCGGGAAGCTCGCGAGTCAAGTTGAATCATAAGGAAATCATATACGTTTCGCGATGAGTCTGAAAGAGATGTTAGCTGAACGCTTGTCTATTGACAAGTGCCGTGACGTACCCTTTTGGAAACCGAACTTGTTGGCCAAGTCGATCAAGACATCCTCAATTTCTTCCTTGGACAAGGGAATGTTCGCCTCTTGGGTCCAAGCGGGCTGAAAGGCAGGATCAGCACATATCACAATGATCGGGAAACTGTGACTCACGTAAGGCTCGCGAGGTCGGTGTCCATCCTTGCTACCTTCAGTGAAAGTAGGGGTAGAAGCACGAGAAGGGAGATATCCAGCTTGACCATGGTAATCCGATCCAGCATAATTGTCTGCGAGATAAATCAGTATGCAATCTTTCTGTGCACGCAATATACTCACCACCAGCACTGGAACCAGTTTCGCTCGCCCAAGTCTCTATACCCGCTCCACCACCGTGATATCTCGCGCCCATCTCTGGCTCATTGTCGTAGTAAGGGGCATATTGGCCAGATTGTCCTGGAGGGGGTACACCGACACCGCCTCCTTCAGATGATACGTTAGGATGAGCGTATCCGTGTGCGCCGTTAGGCACGGGAGGGGCGTTAGGGTCATAGTTGAGTTGGTGGCCGTTGAAAGGGTCGGATGATCCTGAGGAATAAGAAGATGGTTGATGTTTGGGGCCAGGAGGGGGATTGGGATACGACATGATGATTTGCTGGAATTGTGTGCGATGTCAATGACATGTACAGATGTAAGATTGTTTTGTCGTGCACAGTCGCAGACAATATGTGCAACGAGATGAAATGAACGATCGAAGGAGAAAGGTGGAGAATTGGTGTTTGAGAGGAGGCGGTGCGCAGCGGATGAAACGCAAACTCGGACGCAAGATAACGACGAACAATAACAGAATGGGACCGTCGAGATACTGATGGTCAAAGTCGCGCATGCGACACAAGGTGGGGAAAGGAACGAGAGAGAGGATGCCCAAGATGCAATGCGGAGTGATCAAGTGAAGACGCCAAAAGTCGACGATGAAGGAAGCCAAGGGAGCCAAGCACAAGCGCACTACGTACAAACCCTGTATCAAAGCGACATAGACAGAATCGGCGGACGGTATTTCAATAGAGATGCGTACTCACCTACAGAATCGATGAAAAGACGAGATGAACTACTACACTACACTACGGGGAGCCTTGAGCTGAGTCCCGATGAGTCCAAACACACTGCGCCTACGGATCTCCTGTTCGCTATCTTTGTCGGTTGTCGGTTGTTAAAGGTGCAGGACTCTATGCGCTGTGTTGCTTGGTTGACGCGCCTTTGTTCGTTAGGGTGAGGTGAGGGAGAGAATCGAATCCGATTCGATCTGCCCGAATCGCCTTGCTGTTGTTCAAGGGCGATGCGTGGTCGTACTGTCGTCTAGACGTTAGAAAGAGAGTGAGATGATACGTGTCGATCGAAACAGAAATGGGGAAAAGACGGCCAAGGATGAAAAGAAAAGCATGAAAGAAGTGGAAGAATGCAAAAGTGGTGTATGGTGTATGGTGTATGGTGTTTGGTGTTTGGTGTGTATGCAGTGTGGCCAGAGGGGTTATGCGGTGTAGGATTAGGCTGCTTAGGCCGTGCGGTGGATGTCTGCGCGTCAAGCGGGTAGGCCTATACATTTCACCATTTCACTTGAATTCACTCAATTCACCTCGATTAGACCCTGGAAGAAAACAACACTTGACACTTGTACACTTGTAATCCCTGAATACAGAAAAAAACACATAACATAACATAACAACTCTTGCACCCGCACAGCACAACCACTACAACAGTATAGCATTTTGCACCCGCCTGATTTCGCTGCTACCAAGTTATCATCTTGGCTGTGCATACAAGCCTATCGGGGATTCTGTCATTCTGACGATGTGCAGTGCTCGTTTGGAAAGGATGTTGTATACGCGTTGATGCATAAAACCGGTCGGGACGGGTGACGGCGGAAGCGTGGCAAGTCTACATCCTACTCCTCGCAGCTTGTAGCTCGCTCTGTACCGCTGAACGCGAACAGGAGAGAAGATAACGCCTCAAGATGCGGCAAACACCCCAATACCATATTTACAGAGAGAGAGGCATACATGTGTCGTCCATTTCATCGCTATGATAGCGATGATCAAATTTCTCATTTCTCGTCTGTAACGAAGGGTAACTACTACCTTGTGCACTCTATTGCTGCGGGAAACCAGGACAACAAAGGGAAGGGAGGCAGTTTGCCGTACAATCAGGGGTGACACATGAATAGGAAACCCGTCAAAACGTCATTGCCTGGTGCCACGGAAAAACCACTGAAAAAAGGGGGAGTCGAGGATATGCAGAATGCAGAGAGAGACAAACAAAGCAAATAAAGCAGTGAAACGTGAACGATTATGAAAACCGGCCTGGTTGGGTTGGATTGGATTATGGCATTAAGGCATTATGGCATTATGGCATTGGCCGGTGTTTCAATCACGCTTGTTTCCAAACAGCAGCATATTCAGGATGTGGCAGATTTCAATATTTTCAATAAGATCTCATCTCTTCGAATTGGTCCATGAAAAACGCACGTGGCCAAGTCACCTCCACCTGTTACCCCTTCGACGCGTATGAGCTTTGGCCGCATCCGCTGTTGCTCATTGCTCATTCCGGGGCTTCTGAATTGACAACAACAACCGGCATGATATGACGAACATGAAGAACGATGTTTACGTCCATATCCAGTTGAGCAACCATCACAGCCATTGGCCGTCCACGTATTTACGACCGCTCCCAGTATGGCGCTGCTAGCTGCTTACAACGACTGGAATCTGCCGTCAACATCGGCACAGGGCGCAAAGCAGTATGAACAGCTTGCTTGTGTAGGTATTACCGGCGAGTCTCTGTCTATGCCCAGCTGATAGAAATACACATAGGCTTTGAGAATAGCGAGGGGCTATCTCCATCCGCGTGATGTGACGTCTTCGCGCTCAGCTAGCAAACCAAGTGAGTCGAGTGTTATACTCACAAGGAATGATACCAAGCTGATTTTCCCACCATATTTCAGTCGAGACTCCCGAGATCACTAATGCCTTTCATTTGGCTTTATCTCACGGCAAAGGCCCCACGTTATACTCTGACTTTATGGGTGAGCAGACACACGATTGCTTGTGATCGATGAGACACTGACTTCTTGACAAAGATGGTGTCGAGTCTCGCTTCTACCTTATTCAGAATGATGCCCATAGGTATATCGACCGACTTCCTCTGGAGCTCGAGGAAGATGGAGAATCAGGAGCGACAGTCAGGACGATCATGGCAGAGCTGCTTGAACGGCTTGCCATCTGGCAAAGAACGTGGGGTGTACCGCTTAGAGCTTTCCATGAGTGAGCAATCTCCCACCTTTATTATTAGGTTCATCAAGACTGATTATTTGCTCTCTCAGTCCCAAACTTATAGCCAGCTTCACTACGAGCTTTCATTCCCTTCTTCACTCGACGTTACCTGCAATCTTCCCATCCTATCTCCTATCTTTCCTGACCTCTTCCCTCGCGTCACTTCCCACGCACCTTTTGGACCCGCCTCATCATCCACAAATCTTCCAGTCGGTCCCGATCAATTACCACAAAGTCCCCCCACCGTCACCGCACTTGTCTCGGTTGGGTGTGTTTCCGAGGTATAGTGGGACGCTTAGCCAGGTGGCGTACAAGGAGATTGAGAAAATCGCACAGGACGAAGCGGGGAAAGGATGGGATGTTAGACGACTGACTAGGGCCCGGCAAAGAGTGGGAGATGGGGTAGCGAATTGGTTATCCGGCATGTTTGAAGGTGAGAATCGGTGCTCTTCATTTCTGACACTTTAGATGGGGTGGCTGCTGCCAGCGGCTGACCAGAAAATGTAACGATAGGGAATGAAAGTGCACAAGCAGCCCTGAGACCAATGTTTTCGAGATTCGATTACTATCTCTGCAAATGCTTTTTCGATATACGGTGAGTATATCTTCTGCTCTTTTCTCCTTTATTGTACAGGCAGATGACGGATGCGTGACTGATATTCTATGTAGGACGGATGAGCTTTTCGATATCATCGTCGATTTCCCCGACTCAATGGCTGCGTTGGAGGATCTGAGGGTGAGCTATCGCCTATCCCGTATGATCTCTAGGTATCTCTGCTAACCTGAAGCTTCCCTCAGGAATGTCTTTTCAAGGTTGATCAACGACTCGAGCTGGTCAACAAGTTGAACGCTGCGTAAGCTCAATCATGCACGTGTATCAGATGTGATATACTCAGCTGACTATGTTACGCCTCATAGCAATCTGAAGCGACTACTCCACCCAGGGGCAGAGACCAAGCTCGTTCTATCCCTATACATATCCACGATCCGATCCTTGCGAATTCTCGATCCCCCAGGTGTATTGCTGCACAAAGTCGCCTCGCCGATCCGAAAACATCTCAGAGAACGAGCAGATACCATCAAGTGTATTGTCTCGGCTTTGGTGGAAGGTGAAGAGCTGGGAGACGAGAATGATAGTCTGATCAGGAATGATGTGGCTGATGTGGAGGATTGGAGCGATCCGCGATGGGAGCCTGAACCTGTTGACGCGGCGCCTGGTAAGTGATGGCCTGATGGCTCGAGGTTTCGAATCAGAAAAGATAGGCTGACATGTGGGTCATGTTAGAATTCCGATCTGGCAAAATGAGCGATATTGTATCAACGCTTGTCAGCATATATGAGACGAAAGATGTGATAATCCAAGAACTGCAAGTGTTACTCGCCACGAGGTTGCTAGCAGTCAAGGATTATGATGCGGTGAAGGAGGTCAGTTCAGGCTTTTCCTAGGACGGTGTTGTATCAATTCGTACGCATGCTTCATGTTGCTGACATATCACAGATTCGCACGATCGAGCTTCTCAAGCTGCGATTTGGCGAGACAGCTTTGAGTGGCTGCGATGTCATGTTGAAGGACATGGCAGACTCCAAGCGAATAGATGATCACGTCCAAGGCGATATTCAGGTAAGTCTCATACACTGCCATCCATGCGCTGTGGGTGGACAGTATCGCTAATCAGCTGAACACGTTCTTGTAGTCCGCTGTGCATCCTTTGGTCATCTCAAGGATGTTTTGGCCGAATGTTCAGTCTTCTTCGCTGCACCTGGCGCCGAGATTGCAAAAGTACGTCTCACGCCCGGTAATGGTTTGCGGTGCCACCTGGTACACTGTCATGAACACTGATGTGTGAAATTTTCTTGTTCTAGGATGCAAGAAGAATACGAAGCTGCTTTCCACCATTTCAAACCCGACAAGCACCTTCGTTTCGCTCAACATCTAGGTACAGCTCGACTCACTATCGAGCTAGAGGACCGTATTGTAGAGGTTGAAGCGGATCCTTTACAAGCTTCTATCATCGAGCTGTTCGAGCAGCATGATCGATGGGCTGTGGAGGGCTTAGTGAAGCGATTGGATGTTGGCCTGGCACAGGTCAGAACTGCTTTGGGCTGGTGGAAAGAACAAAGTGTATTGAGGGAAGAAGGTGGCGATTGGGTTTTGCTGGAACGTCTGGACCTGTAAGCACGCTGCATGAAAGAAGGATGAAAGCTGTCCCACAATGTGATTTCATTGCGTTGATCGTACGAGGACTGTACTGTACGTGTATCGGGCATCACTGATGTCGCTTGTTCGTGCTCACACTGATTTGCAAGCCACTGATCTGCTAATGTCTCAAATGGTCTGAATGGCTCACATTGACCTCGCCGATATTGGACTCAATCGCAAGTCTTATCAGTGAGATATGCCCGCTAGCAATGCAAACACTGTGAAGGAAAATGCAGGACCCGGTTCTATGGGAGGGTACGGGACCGGGACATTCCTGGTCTAGATCGCAATATAGAATATAGCCACATTCCTTATCGCGGCAAATCAGCTCTGTTCTGCTCTCTGACATCGAGTTCACTGCGACCAATCGTACATCCAATGTATGAGGTTTCCATGGGCTACTCATGGAAGGTAGTCCCATGCTGTCGCTTTCGAGAGAGATATAAAGCCAGTCAAGGGAGGCTTTGTGTAGAGACTGTTTTTCTCAAGCTTGCTTCACCCTTCTAATCTTCTTACCTACTTTCTTGACATTCGATAATATCACTCGCTGGTCGAGTTTTCTGCTTCCTGATCTACCTACGTATCTACTCCTCTCTACCTACATATCTTGCGCTGCCCTCGTCCCTGACGATCCATCTCCAACCTTGCCTATCTTCGACATTTCTGATCCGACAGTCTACGTTACGCTCTACGGCGGTCAGCCCCCTCCTTGCATTACCTCGCTCGCTCGTACAAGATGAAGTTCTCCACCACCCCTCTCTTGCTTACATCCCTCGCTATCTCTTCGGCGACCCTCGCAGCTCCTCTGCCTCCCTTGCCCAATTCGGGGTCCGGTTCGGGATTCTCCTCGCTCGGCAGCGGTGGTAGCAATAATAACAACAACAACTTGGACGTAACTCGATCGCCCCAAGTCGACGAATACAAGGAATCCCCTCGGTTACCTTATAGTGCTACGGGCAACTCCCCTTTATTGGGTATTGGAACCAATCGTTTGGGCTTGGATGTGAATCTCGGTTCGAATAGGAATGGGAATGGAAATAGTGGTGGATTGGGACTGGATATTGGTGGCTTAGTCGGTGTGGGAGGAAAGGGTCGACCTGGTAAGTTTGATCTTAATTATCCCAATCTAAAGATATACAAGCGAACTCTAGCTGATAGCCTTGTTGGTCATCAACATCTGTCTCGTATTCGGGTTCCTTCTCTTACACGAACAGCTCGAAGACAACTTCCTCCCATCCCGTCACCGACAAACCCCACCATCCCTTCAAACTCAAACGTCAACGTCGACTTCCCCACGAGCGTACCTATGATCCCGCAAGCAGCTCAATCCGGCCTCGGGTTGGGACTCAACGCGCTCGACGCTTCTGCTACTGATCCGACGGTCTCTCAAGTCACCGGTCTGACCGGTAATGATGCTGTCAACGGCGCCATCGATTCTTTGGGCAACCAACTCCAGGCTTTGGGTCTAGGAAGAGGAGTCACTGCACAGGCGCAAGGGGCGGTGGGGCAAGTTGGAGGTATCGCTTCTCAAGCGCAAGGTCTCGCCGGCGGTCTGACGCAGGGATTACCGCTCGGTAACCTCGGAGGAATGGTTAGCGGTCTCACGGGTGGATTGCCTATTGGAAGCGTCATCAATGGTCTTCCCCTACAAGGCGTCACTGGTACCCTCGGTGGACTTACGAACGGCCTCCCGCTTCAAGGATTGGCCGGTACAGTAGGCGGTGTGACAAATGGGCTTCCCCTCCAAGGTGTCACTGGGACTTTGGGTGGTTTAACCAATGGCTTGCCTTTGCAAGGCCTTACTGGAACGGTAGGCGGTCTTACGAATGGACTCCCTCTTCAAGGTCTTACCGGCACTCTCGGTGGTATTACGAACGGCCTCCCCCTCCCGGTGCAAGGCCTCACAGGCACTTTGGGTGGATTGACCAATAGTCTTCCCTTACAAGGACTCACTGGCCTGGCGCAAGGTATCCCCCCTACCGCTTCTGTCCAGGGCGTGACTGGAGCATTACCACTCTCGTCCTCGCTCCAATCACTTGATCTCAACTCCGTAGCTTCCTCGGCTTCTACCGATCCCTCCAGTGTCGCTAATACGGCTAGCGGTATCGCTGGATCATCCCCTGTCCCTGTCCCTGTCCCTGTCCCTGTCTCGGCATCATCCGCAGGCCCAAGTGCGGTCGGTATCGTAAAATCCCTTGGAGGGGGTACATACCTGCTCTCAACGGGACAAGTCGTCAAACTTCTTTCCAATACCATGTCCCCCGTCGCCGGCGCGACCGGCAATAGCAATGTCAGTGCCGTCTCAAATACGGCCATGAACGGCCTGAAGTTTATCACGATTGACCGGAGGATGTATATCCTCAACTCGGCCAATCAAGTCATCGGCTCTGTCGCATCTTCCGCACCTAGCACAGGTATCGCCTCTGTAGACGGACTGACCAACCAGCTCTATTCCGACATTGACTCGAGCAATGATAATGGCAGTGTTCCTCAGATAGGATCCATTCCGCTCTCGAATCAGCCCGATGCGACTGACTTGGTAGCAGGCCTCATGAGCGGTCAGAAGCCCACACCTGACTACCTCAACCCCACCCCTGCGCCGAGTGCTGCTGACGAACCGGCGTCGGCTTCGGGATCTGGATCCGGATCCGGATCCGGATACGACAATAGCGCTTCTGCAGACGAGTACGGCACGGAGTCGGACGATCAGAGTCAAGGTGAATTCAGAGGACAGAGCGGTAGTCGAGGTTGGAACAGAGCAGGGGCTGGGGCTGGGGCCGGTGCTGGCGCAGCAGCTGGTGCAGGATCAAGGATGACTACGGCCCCGGCATATGCTCCAACGGGCTCAGCCAACGACAGCAACAGTGATGAGTCAATCGAGTGGTTCACTGGCGCTCCCACTGCTATCCCCACAGCAGTTATAACCGGCCCAGTATCTTTCCCCGTCCCCACTCCAACCGGTATTGCACCTGTGACGGCGACAGCAACAGCGCCAGCGACTGCAACTGCAACAGCGAGTGTGAGTGGTGATTCGGGATGGAACAATGCTGAGCCCACAGGAGCTGTGGGCGGTGATATGGTACCTCAGTTGAGTCAAGGATTGGCTTAGTCCCTGATAGTACTGTGATGTAGCTGAGAATATAGCTTTACATGCAATACGCTGGTATGTAACAATTATGGTACAACAACAAAAGGTTCGGGCTCAATGGGCGATGCTATGTTTTGAATGGCATTTGAGAGTTGTGCTATATGGAGAGAAGGGCGACATTCACTTCTGCGGCGGGGTCGGTCGGTATATCGCGTGGGATAAATCTGCACGTGTCCTACGGAAAATAGCAGAGTACTCCTTCAATTCTTCGATGGGCTCAGGCGCAACTTCCGGTGGCCAAACCACTGCGTTGAGTTCTTGCGTGAGGAAAGCTAAACAGTCAGCCTGAATCGAAGGTCTTTGCACTCACCATCGTAGCAATTTCCTATCCACTCATCTGATACCTCGTAAAGTTTGCCGGCTCTCTGAAGTACGAGGAAATCAAAAGGAACATTCTGTTCGGATTGGTTGTCAGCAATGAGCTCGTTCTAGGCGCACAGAGCGATTGAAAGTAGAGGAGCAACATCTCTACTGTCTCAGTCGACATTGGAATACGGCTGACTGGCCAAGCCGCACTGTTTAATCACTCACCTTCGTTTCGTGTCGAATGGTCGGGATTAGATCCTCGATGTCTTCGTCATCCGCAAGTGCCTTGTTAAGGGCGCTAAAATCGTACGCTGAAGCTTCTGGCGACGGTATGTCAAATGCCCAAAGCCCGTGAAAACGCCCCCCAAGAAGGTTGTCCTCCCAGGTCCAGCCGGCTTCGGCTTCGATCACTGCGGACCCCACCTGCACCCCCCTAGGAGGGCTCGCATAGGGGATGCTAGCACTCGTGCCCTGTAGTAGGAGGTACACCTACAAACGATTGATGCATCATGTCAGCTCCAACAACGGCGCTCAGTCGGGTGTCTCCCACTTCTCCGTATTGGCCCAAGGGATGCTTGACTCACGTGTCTACGCAAAACATGTATGATCTCATGGCCTATTGTCATCGCTGTCATGATAAGATGCTGTTGATAGGTATATGGGTTGATCTTGTCGTTCTGAGCATCTCGAGCATCTAAAAGCCTGTCCGCATACTGCAATATGAGTGTCAGCCCCCATAGACTCTACAGCGCTCCGCCTCAAATGATACCGGTATCGCCTCTGTAGACGGATTGACCAATCCACTCTACTCCGACGTTGATTCAAGCAATTATGATGGCATTACATCTCAGATGGGGTCCATTCCACTCTCGAATCAGCCCGATGCGACTCCATTGGTGGCTGGCCTGAGTGGCCAGAAACCATACCGTATTATCTCATCCGAAACCCATCTTGTTGCTCTCGGGTGAACGTTTGGACTTCGCGTTTCCGATGATCCTGGTACTCACCCATCTGTTCAGATATATAGTATTCTCCATTAAATCTGCACATGCGGAGTCAATCTCTGGTCGTGCGTGTCTTGCATGCTGTTCAAGTGGCAGCTCCTCCAAGACTATGAGAAATCGAGCTTTGCTGAGCGCGTGGTGAATCGCTGCCGAGACCCGTCGATCAGGGCTGCTTGTGCCCGCCAGTACGTCTGCAGCTATTTTGATGGAGTCAGGGGAGACGATAATGGCCTGGGCCATTTTGAGAGCGGAAGTCACGACTTCTTTGATACCGGGCGGAACAGGGCGTACAATCCGAACAGGGGTACAGTCGATCTCCGACATGGAGCCGTATATGCAGGAGCGAAGAGGAGCGGGATGGAGGGGCGGGGTAGGAGCATTATCAAGATCGACCCGAGTTGGCGTGACGTTACGATTTGACATTGTGATCTTGGTAGCTTGATCTGGCCTGTTGTCGTGAATGATGATTGGTTTGATGATTGGTTTGACCTTGATGATTAGTGGTGAAAGAGAAAGATGAAGATCAGAGTGTTGCGGAGGGTGTTTACAACAGGACTTTATCGACTCGCCACCCAGATATAAATGAGCCCCCATTTCCGAATTGCCCATTCATCCCTGTGGGTAGTGGGACCCCATGTTACCTTTTGGTAAGCTGATTGGCCGTGCGGCCACTTTTAGTAACTTACACCAAAACTGTGTGAGACGCGTTTCTTGCATGGCTATGGCTACTTTAGTACAAGGTTAGCAGTGATCATCATTTCAACCTCGACTGCATCATACCGCCTCTTGTCAGACAAATATAGCCCGACACACTCAAAACACGGTCGCTCGCAAGACCCATCCACTTTGTATCCAAACTTACCCTACCCGATATGCGAATCACAGTCCCGAACCCCCTCGGACCACCAATAACGTTCGACAGCGACTCGCTGCGACAAACTTACTCGCGCATCCCTTCAATATTGCCGACTAATGGGAGAAGCATAGCGAGAAGACCGCACTTCAAGTTGCTGGTCTTTATCTTTGGTTTGATCTTGCTGGTGACTTTTCATCCGAGACCGCCTTTCCCACCTAATTATTCGAGCGAGTGGAGGACGGAGAGCAGATTACCTCAGATCAAGGGTGATATAGGGCCAGGAGAAGGCAAGAATGGGAGATTTGTCAAGTGAGTGTTGATCTGGAGCGACAGACTGACAGACCGACAGACCGACACCTCATGTCGCAAGGTAGTTCCCGCATGCTGACCGGATCTTCCTGATGCTCATTCAGGTTCGATGTACCGAGAGGAACAGGTGTGTGAAAGTCAGCTCTCAAGCTGTTCCCAGGAATAAGGGAGACGGATCGAAACTGACAGCGCTGTACCATGATCGCGCTCCGGGTGGACAGGCTTCAACCATCAAGTGAGTCTTTGTCGTGTTGACCTATCATATCCAGACAGCTCGCTGACCTTCGCGGCCCTTGCCTGCAGCTACAAAGAGTTCTGTAGGTATCAAAATGTCCTCTTGCTTCCCATTCACATCTATCTACAAGTTATCACTCACTCTGATTGGTTTACGCAGGCTGCAACACCATCTGGCGGTACTCGGGAACAGATCGCTCGCTTTTGAGCCATATGTAGAGGATGACACGGTGAGTCTCTTATGGATGACTCGTCACCGCCGTCTGCTCTCTCCTCTAAGACCGAATGGTCTTCTCGAGGGGGTATGAGCTTCATTCCGGCTCATTGTCATATCTTGGGGCAAATCTCGCTAACAGTATTGCACTGCCGTCTGCCGTCCAGTACCTTCCATTCAAGGTGTCAAGATGGCCTTGGAGATCTGCAAGAATACCCTTGTCGGCCTACGTAGCAACCGTGATATCAGGCTTCGAGTCGTTCTACAATACTCCTAGGGCGGTCCCGTGAGTGCAATGATCTATTTGCGGCCCAATCTTGCGTCTAACGGACAACATTTCGCACGACCTACTCATCGCGTCATGCTGGCTATCAGGATCAAGCTGACGAATGACCATTCTTATTCAGAGCCAATTACTATCGCAATGTCTGTCCATCTTACAAGGAACAAACGCATACAATCAAGACCGATCAACGTCCAGACGGAGATATGACGTTGGTAGCGGATGGTCAAGCGAGGATTCACCAGATACAGGTGTTATTAGCTGGAAGTGATCAGAGCTGTGTGAGGATTATCGGAGAGCCTTTTGATGACGAGTGAGTGCGGCGCGACGATACATCCCTTCGATTTGAATAGTAAATCCAGGTCTACCTGGATCTGCTTGCGTTTGTGTCTCCATGATGATTGACCATGGACAGCGATGGCTGACCGAACGGTGTCACCTGAAGATTCTTCGACTCGACGGCATCTTTGGACCTTTACGAATCCTTTGTCAAATCGCCTGTGATGAAGCATTTCTCATTCGCCCCTACCGTCTTATCAATTATCAACAAGGCTCTTCCTGAATTATCACCGGATTCACAACCGTACAACCTAGAATCTGTCTCACACGCCAATGGAGATCCTGTCAAGACAGGGATGTGGAGGCATGTGCTGGCGCTGCATTTGAGGCGAGGGAAGAACTGGGAGATGGTGTGTGAAGAGAAGGGTGCTCGAGCGGCGTGAGTGATCAAGTCACCTATCTAACTGCTGTACCCGGACATAATACCCTCAAATAATTGTGAAATGCGCATTCCACTGACGATGTTTGTGTGACGTATCGCCATTCACAGCCCCTTCGTGTCTTTCAACAAACTCCCTCTACTCCCTGGTAACGAGAACGTCCCTCCGCCTCCCTCGATGGTTGAAGCGACCCGCATGGGTTTATACCGAGCGAAATGTTTACCTCAAACACTAGATATCATCGCTCGAGCTCGTCGAATGCGCAAAAACCATCCGTTGCTGAGATCGGTATACATCTTGACTGATGCTGAGGAGGATGAGTGGGTCAAGGAGATCAGGATGTGGTTGCAATCTGAAGGTTGGAATAACGTCTGGATCGGCAAAGAGGACGTATATCCTGATTGGCAAGACAAAGAGGTCGGCGTTGCTGTGGATATGGAAGTTGGGAGAAGGGCGGGCGTGTTCGTGGGTAATGGCGTGAGTACAAAAGTCGTGTGTGCTCTCCCTCCTTCTCCTCCTTCTGCGTGGAATCTTCCGGCTCTGTTGAAGGACGATCTCTTGCAAACTCAAGATACTGATGCTTCCACTCACTGTGGTGCAGTTCTCGACGACATCATCAAATATCGTCTTGCTTAGGTCACGAGATGGGATACACCCAGACTTGACACAGTTCTGGTAAAACCACACCTGGAAATGTGATATCTGATTGTGCATGAGATCTCTACCATCTTGCTTGTGCCCGGAAGACAGAGGAGTGTGATATATGGATGGGGTCACCCGATCGATAGGTTGAAGCTTGCAGGCAAGAGAAGCGAGGCGTCAATATCCTTCTTAGGATGATTAGATAAAGGGGTTTGGGGCAATTGCAGATGGCGTAAGAATATATACATACGGTCATATTGCTGGCAAAGGGAATTGGACTGGTCAAGGGAATTGACCGGAGCAAATGGACGAAAGGCCGATCAGTTTAAGAGCACGAACGTGATTACGCTTAAAGATCCTGGAGAGGGTAGATGCGGAGTTGAAATGTGTGAAGTGATCTATACAATCACCTAAGTAGAATCAAAATTATTTTGGGCAATTTATCTTTCGGAGTTGGAGAACAAACCGATATCAGTGTATGTATATCATTCAGCGATCAGTTGCCTCGAAGCACAGCATCTAACGGGTCGAGTCCGTATTGGATGGCTATACACGACAAGCAAAGTTACGCGCACTTCACCGTATCGTGGAGTATGTATTCGCGCTGCATTTGGTCTAGTGATGGCCATAGCCATAGTACAATGTCATGTAGTCCTGTACCTCTCTATGATACCGAATCCGCTGTGATATATAGACATTACCACCAACATCCAAAAGGGATGGTACCATGCTCGATTCTCTGATGCATTCCATGGGTCTACCCGTAAGCCGTACCAATCCATGTTGCATGTAAATCCCTCCCGATCACGATATCTGATCCACAGCCAATCGAGGTTCGCATCGTGACAAGCGTCTATAGCAGGTCGTGTTTGAGGATATAGTCTACGCGTCATGGGAAATAATAATATCAGCATCAACGAGCTGAAAGGTTGCCAGCCGGCGAGATGCGGTTGAACCAAAAGAACAAAAAAGCAAGAAACAAGCTGCACTTACCCTTGGCTGCTTCGTATGCCGCAAATGTGGCTGCTGCTGCCGGTACGGCTCTGAGCAATGATGGCGTAAGACCGACAAACAGTGCTCGGCTGAAATCGTCAAATTCCGACAGCGTAAGAAGAGTCGAAGCACATTAGTACTTGTTTAGCAGCTATCGGCGAGATCGATGTCGATGTCGATGTTTCGGAGGCAACCGTCCAGTCCGGGGACCGCAGATGGCATACGACAAATGACAAATGACAGATGAATCTAGATCAACTCACGGTCCACCCTCTTGGATGATTGTCCTAAACTCCCTAGCCACATACCCTCCGCTCAACCAACCACCTTTACTAGGTGGCGCTTTGGCAAGCTGGACTCTGGATTTGATGACGTCAAGAGGATAACATGCGAGCCAGTATGAGACACCGCCTAATGCGCCGGAGGTAAGGACTGCCCAAACGGGTACGGCATGAGGGGAGTATTTCTTCGCGAAGAACCGTTTGGAGGTCTCGTAGCCTACACGTGATACCAGGATGAATCGGTGATAGAATGGAGGATTGGTTAGTGATTAGTGCTGGTTTTCGGAACTCGTCAAGGCAATGCAGTGGGTTTCATGGGTGGGGGCAAGCGGTCTCTCATGCTCACCAGCATAGAATCCGGCATACGCAGGGATTTCCCGGATCACCGTGACCTAGATTCACATCATCACACAATCCAGATATCAGCTATTTTCCATTCTCGCTGCGAATATCTGTCGGGAGGAGCTTCGGTGAAAGGCCCATTGGGGATGATTGCTCACCCAGTATCCTCGCATGATACCGTTCTTAAACCCATACTCTTTCCACATATCACCGACGACGGCGCTTAATCGCTTATCAGCCGCTCCACCGTACTGACCCTGCATCCGGATCTTGAACATCTCCACCTGGTTCACGCACAACGGTAAATCAGCCAATCAATTTTGGTAAGTCTGTAAGAACCAGCTCGTCAGGTTGCCGAAGAATTGCGACAGATATCGCTGGCTCCATTGCATTGCAGAGCAGGCAGTCCATGGAAAATCGGGTTTGCTTTCGTGAGAAGTTTTGACTATGACTACTCACAGGACTGGCGAGCACGGCGTTGACTGCACCGGCCATAGATCCTGCCACGGCTACTTGACCGATAGATAGGTCAGGATACGGCGAGACGATCCGCCTTGAAGCGCCGTAAGCCGTGAACAGGAGGGAATTGACCGCGGCGATACCGAGCAGGGGGGAGAGCTATACGAAGTCGCGAATCGCGAAACGTCAGCTGCTCATCTTTCCCCTCCTCATGAAATGATCATGAGCCTTGTCCTTCATCATCAGCCGAATGAAAGGAAGATCATCGCTCTTGAACGATCCGATGATGGTGGTTACGGACAGCAAGCATCATGAGAGGTTGTTAGGTGTTCGTGATTATGCTCACCATGCCCTTATAAAGCGCCAAGAACCCCTCATTCTTGACCGTAGTCGTGAAGATATCGAGGGTATTCTTGAATTGACCCTTGGGAGCGGTTTGGGCTCTCTGTGTAATGATTGACTTGATATCAGCTAAAGACCATCAGGTCGTTTGACTCGTCGACTGACCGTTTTCAGCGTATCTAAAGGCTACAGAAATCAGGAATGTGAATTAGCTGTGTTCTCTGCGAGGCAAGCAGAGGGGGTTGTTACAAAGCTCACTTGACCCGTCAATACTTGCGAGGCACCTCCAATACTGCCCGAGATAAGCTCGATAGCATTGGCGTTTCGCTGTCTGCTAGGAGGCTCAGGGTAAGGTTGAAGAGGCGTTACTTCTGACATGGTGTGAATTGTTTCCGACAAATGCTCTTGAGCGGAGTCGTTCCTCCCTTTTCAGCAATAGGGATGTTAGAGAAAGATGCTGTGATGCGATAACTGAAACTGAAGACAGAAGTGCAGAAGATGAGATGACGGTTTGGTTCGCGATAAGCTATGAATCGCTTCTTCTTCTTGATCGACTTTGTGAGATGGCCATGGGCGTTTATATTTATATATATTAGGCGAGATTGAGATTGAGGTTGAGATTGCGCTTGTGCGATGGCGAGATCCGATCATGTTTCGTGTTTCGGAATTTTCCACGTGGCGTGCACATGGCATTGTTTCCTTCGAGGCGCGTAAGCAGTGACGGGCGAATCCTCAAAATACTTAAAATGAGCTAGCTGGCTTCTAGATAACATGTTTTTCCTTCTCCTTTTGGTATCAAGCAGTCGATTCGACATACAGCACGTAGCGAGTCAAGATGCAAGGTGAGCTCGTATTTTAACTTCCTTATGACCATATGACCAGGGACACATAGCTCACTGTCTTCGATGACGCTCTACTACAGGTCTCGTACATTACTCGGACGACTCGTCTCCCGAACCTTCTTCTTCTGCTCGACCGGAATCAATAGCAGGCCCATCCGTGAGTCATCTCGCAAGATCTGCGTCGCGTCGGAAGGATCAATGATCAACACCTTGCCCTCTCTTCTCCCTTTTTGTGTTATTTCAATTCCTCGATATGACTTTCTTTGGCGTCGGGGCATCGACTGTCTTTTTGGGGGCTTTTGGAAAAGGTCAGAGAGTGAGAGTGTCGTTAAATGGTCAAAATGCTTGTGAGTAAACCTTACACCTACTTCAAGTTCCTGTCTCCCTTCCGCTCGCATATCGAAACCCTGGCCGAGCGACGGTTGACGTCTGGTCTACAAATTGCGTTATTATTTCAGCTTCAGCGTCGGCATCAGCATCAGCATCAGCATCGGCATCACCTAACCCATCATCGAAACCCGTCAATGCCAACCGAAAACGACCCACCGGCATAATTATGACGCCTACACTTACACCAACAACATCAGCTGTAACCGTAAAAGCCAAGGGCAAAGGTAAAAGCAAGGAATTGCCGGAAAACCTAACACATACAGCTCAATCGGACGTGGCGGCTTCTGAACTCGGTAGTCTACCTTCCGCCGCCGAAAAAGCTTCCGGATCCTCCGGACTGGGACCGAGATCGAATTCTATCGCTGCTGGGCTAGGACTAGGAGCAGAGTTTGAGGGGTTGAGCGAAGATGAGATTTTCAGGATTGTCACTATGCCAAAGGACATATATGGCAGAATAAATAATACAACCGAAGGAGGAGGAGGGAGCAATGAAGGAGCTGGTCAAGGGAGGAACGTCGTCCCTGATTGGGGGATACCGCCAGCCGTAGACCCATCCTTGGCCAGTGAGGCCTTGAAGGTGAGTTTCAACAATATTTCTGTTCTCTATCTAATCTGGCTGTAAACAAAACTTGATGACCGGTCTCGCTTGATTGGCATGTACAGATCAAGGTCGAGCATTTCCTCCGGCTGAAATATGAGCGAGGCGAGCATATCAATACTCGCCTATTATCATCGTCCGCATTCGCAAATCCACATATCTACTCCAAGCTAGTAAGTATCCCCCTTGATCCGCCGCTCAATGTCAGAACCCAAATCTAACGCGCGCTATATAGGTCGAATTCGTTTCAATCGACGAAAGAGCTACCGCTTTCCCTTCGTCAGGCTGGTTAACTCGCCGAAACCTGACTTCACCTTTAGTGATGGCGAAGTACTCGCCCAAAGCCATGTCAGAGACGCAAAAGCGTAAAGCGGAACTGGTCAAGATGGCTCAAGCTGCCGGTGGAAGGAAGGAGATTGGATTCACAAAGGGGAAATACGAGGATAGGTCGAGGAATAAGCCCAGTGAGGGTGGTTGGGATAAAGACAGAGATAGAGATAGAGACAGGAGAGGTCATCGGGATGGGGATCGGGATAGGAAGAGGGATAGACATGATAGGGAACGAGATAGAGATAGGGATAGGAAGCGGGAGAGAAGATGAAGAATGTATCTTCTGCCCAATCATCTTCGTCATCGCATTTTTGCCATGGTACTTCATATAACATGTCATATCAGATCATGGTCTGTCATGGACTGTGTAACGGAACATATTGTATATAGTCGTAATCATGTCACTCGTGACGGTTCGTAAATGCATAGCTCAGCGTTACACGTCACCAAGTATCGTGAAAAGTGTCAAAAAGTGAAATCCTCGTACAGGCTACGGATCGGCTCCTTGTCCTGTCTATCTAGCCCGCTATTGCTTTCTTCAGATCTTGGTCGCCCAGACACGCCAAAGAGGCAGCGCGGGCCTTCCTTTCATCGTCGTCAGCTCATTCTGATACCCATCGGTAAGTCGAGCCATCTCTTTCGACTCGATCAGACCAGAAGAGAGGACGAGTCGCTTGATGGCTGTCGGCATCGAGAGGGAATTGATGAGTTGTATCTTGCCAATCTCGTGTAATCGAGGATCTACGAGTACAACGCTTTACATTAGTGCTGGACAAGCGCCGGGACGTCGTCTAAGGTTGGACGACATATGCTGAGGATCTTTTTGGTTCTTGAGATTGCTCACCCGTAGACCACGGAGACATGGGTAGATGTTTCGTCTCCGATTTGACGTTAGTGAAGATGCCGCTTTCTCCAAGATATAGTGGCATCATTTGCACGGCGTCAACTTCGACTCCAAGACTCTGCATCGCACTGTAGAGTTGATGTCCATCAAATCAGCCGATCCGAACGACAATATCGTTTACGAAGCTGAGTGTATGACTGGTGAAGATGTAGCGGCTACAGTTTTTGCCATGATGAGGAGAAAGAAGGAAGGCTGTTCACTTACGTCCGAGAGATTTCACCCAGTCTAGCCATGAAAGGACAAGATTCTTCCAACTTGACATGATGTTCCAGCGAGACACAAGCCAGTTCAGGTTCAGTGAGGACGAGGTATCCACCCGGTTTGAGAAGCCTGCCTAGCTGCTTGAGAAGCGCAGGGAAATCTCGAATCTGTACGACCATACAGTACGCAATATAGGGTGAGCTAGCTGATCAATTTGCAATGATAATATGCTGCTGACATCACTCACAGCTGTGATTAAGAATCTACAGTGGACGAGATCGTACGCTGCTCGGTGTTCCACCGGGATATCATGCAGGATGTTGCGTTGCTCGAATCGTATGTTGTCCGGAACTGGGATCCCCTTCGGCCACATCGGGTTGATATCGACCTAAGCGAATAATTGAAACAACCGTCAGCGGCAATCTATCTGAGCATTATGGATCTTTACATATGGCGAGGGATGGTGGGAATTTTGTGCAAAGGTGATGATGATCACTCACTCCTGTGATATGTACACCGGGATACTTTACAGCGAGCTCCATAGCCCAGATACCGGTACCGCAGCCTGAATCTAAAACTCTGAAGCGCTGGCCGGAAGATACCGTGTCATCAATTCGGGTGATGATCTCGGAAGGAAGGTGCCCTTTGAAGAGCTACATCATAGGCATTAGGCCGGCAACCGGTGCGAAGCGGTCAGCGGGTGGGATAATATTGGATATACGGGCATATATATAATGATCATGAGAACTGAATACCTACCAAGGTCGTGGCCCGGTGCTGAGCATTCAAACGATCAACTTCATCCGGGTCGGTGGGGAGCAGATAGTGAGCGGATTCGGATTCGGATTCGGCAGTCATGGTGAGGGGTGGAAAGGCACGCAGTTGGAAATGTGGGATTTAAAGGTTGAGTGCACTGTACGATGAGAGAGTTGTTGTTGTTGTTGTTGTTGTTGCGGTCAAAGTGCAGGTATAAGTGATGATCTGATAGAAGAAGGAAGGAATGATGAACCGGTAGGAGTGGAGGATCAACTGATAGTGTATGGCTGGTGATATGTGGGATATGGCTGGTGAGCGAAAGTTAGAGCTAGGCGGGGAGTAGACTTGATGCTAGCTAGATATGCTAGATACATCAGTGATGGCCATCCGACTGTCGACTGTGCGTACTCCAGGCACATCAGATCACAATACATTCCCATCATCATCATCAAAACCACCACAACCATCATCACCATCAAAATCACTATCAAGATCATCTTCCGGCGGATCAGATGAACAAAGCACCAGATCACCAGATAAAGTGGTTCATCGTTCAAGCTGAGTACCGATGTGAGAGAAAGAGCGTTGCAGGGAAAGACAAGATTGGTCCAGGAGTCCAAGACACTATCTGCGTAGATATGTTACATATTCCTTCGCTACTATATATATACAGTAACATGCTACATTTCAGTACTCGTACCGTTTCGCCTATTCTCCACTTACTACTATATGACCCCTAAGCCCAGCCTTCTTCTCACTCCCAGGTTACGAACATATGTGCCCGTGTAAAGCTCTTTATAGTATCTGCCGTTTTTTTGTTGGCTTTGTTGCTCACGCAGAGCCAGTCACTTCAGCGTAAAGCTTCTCCTTGGAGATTTTGCCTGCTTTAGCGAAAGTAGCGGGTACACTCTGGTCCTCCTTCTCCATCAACAGAGCTTCAAACGGCTCCCAAACGATAGGTCCTATATCGATAATAATCAGTGATGATCTTCCTTGTTCAGTAGTCGAGTTCAGGACTCACCCCTGAATCCCGTATCGAATACAGCCTTGGCCACTTCCGCCACCCTCGCAACTCCCAAATCCCTCTCATCTCTCACATCATTCCCCGCTCCTCTCCCGACATACGGTACGACTCTCGCACACAATACCCAGCTAGATCGAGTAGGGTTTCCTTCCCCCTGTTTCTTATGCCACTCGTCATATTTGCTTCCCCCGAGTAAAGGTGGTGAGGGGGCAAGGACGTCTGAAATTTCGAAATAGGCGATATCTTCCTTTGGTATAGCCCGGATTCGATTCAATAGATCTTGGAAGGTTTGTTCGGATGGGGCAGTCGACGAGGTCGGGTCGTACCCGTAGTCTGGGGATAATGCCATCTGGGCTGTATCAAGGCAAAGACCGAGGTTGGCTCGGTTCTGGGTAATGCATAAACGTCAACATAACATAACAAAGTCGAGAGCGGCGGCGGACGGGCAGTGGGTAGTTGTAGTTCTAGTGGTACTGTATTACAAAAGAGCTTGTTGGAGCTCCGGGGGGTGGTCGCGATCACTCACTGCTTTCTTGACTACCTCGTAGCATTTCTCCCAAGTAGGATGATTAGGTGAGAAACACCAGGGTTCATAAGCAATGATAACAGGGTTTGCCTGTTTCGCAGCTTGATCCGCTAACCAAGCCATATCCTCTGCAGTCTTGTCGTCATCGGCATCGGCATCACTCTGATCATTCGCCCCAACTTGCAAGTACCCGACTCCAAGCGCTGAACATAACTTTAACCATAGAGCAGCTTTCCTTCGACTCCATTCTCCCCTCTTGTGGCCGGCGGGCCAACCGTCGAATTGGTTTAGAGGCTGCATCATACCTAGTTTTAGACCGTAGTGCTCCGCGAGGGATTTAAGCGCATCGGCATGGTTGAAAAGAGCTGACCAGATTTCATCGTCGGAAGGGTCGGGCTCGTCGTCTACTTTCCATCCTTCAGGGCATGTTGAAGGGGGTCTAAAACCAACGAAAGGCGGAGACAGATGTATTAGTTCTCACCCAGCTGACTACCTGCTAGCTACAAGGAGTTGACCCGCAGATCGCTGATCTCCATGGAATACCTAGCATGGTTTACAGTAGTCCCACTCCCACTCACAGATCAGCCTTGCTTCGAACCCATGCTACATAATTCCCAAAACCAAGTTCGACCGTATCGAACCCATTCTCCATCATAGCTTTGAACTTGTCCTCGAGCTTATGCGCCGGGTTCAACCCCAAGCAAGGTGTCGCATAGCCCAAGGGGAGGGAATCGAGCTCTTGCTTTGTGATTGGTGCCATGACGATGGTGGACATAGAAGTAGTGTTGTGAATACGATGAGGTGCAATGTTTATCTAAAGCGAAGTCCTCGGCTTTGACCTGTGGCTCGTTTCTTTTCTAAGATCTTGATCCTTGGTCTGTAAAGCGTTATTGGAGAATTGGAGAAAGTGAAGATTATGATGTCAAGAGATACTACGGCTTGCAAGTGAAAGCAATGGAGGTATATATAGCTACTTGCAATTTAATCACCCTTGTATATGCTCCGTGTGTGGATGCGTTGAGAGGTTGAAAGTGTCAGAATCGAATCCCCAGCGTGCGCAAGTGCAAGTGCAAGTGCGAATGCGTGTAATGTGACGTCAATCGTTAACTACCTTAGCCCTCGAATAGCCGACGTCGTCGTCGTCGTCGTCGTCGTCGTCGTTTGCTGGAATGCGGCAATCGCCAACTACGGCAGGGTGACTAACCCTGTTATCTTCGAATTCGCGTTAGGAATGTCTGACCACACGGTACATGTACAACACTTTATCTCACTGGAAGATTGGGATGTGCAAGCCAAGCTGCAGTGAGATATCGGGAACATTCGTACGCATGCATATTGTCCGTGATGCTACACCATACTATCCACCCAGACTTAGAACCGAGAACCGAGAAACTAACACCAATAACGAAACCGACATGGGCAATTATTCGCCATACCATGAAAACCTGATATGAGCGGATATTATAGGACAGGTATATAACCTCCTCCTCCTCCTTCCCTTTCCTTTCCTGATACACAGTGGAAATGGTTGATCCAATGCGTCGATCGGGACAGATGCGGGCCACTATCTCAACTAAAGAACAACCATCAATCCTCCTACAATAGCTCCAATCAGGCCAAGGGCTCCTGCGCCAGCGCCAATGTTCATTGAGGGAAGAGCGCCAGAGTTGGATCCGCCTGAATTTGATCCGGATCCGGAGCTAGAAGCAGGAGACGTTGAGCTACCGCTGGCAGATCCGGTGTTGGAGGCACCGGTGCTTGAGGCTGTAGGGGTGAAGACGCCGCCCGAAGGCTCGGATGAGAGACATTGTTGAGCGGCCGATGAGGCGTCAGAGGCAGTGTTAGGTCCTACAGGCATACATGAAAATCATATTTATCAGCACGAGGTGGGACGAATGAAGAGGGGAGTCAAAATGCAAAACTCACGGTTAGGGCTTAGTGTGGCGTTACCGCTAAAGTCACAGCTTGAGTCGACAGGGTTGAACTCGTAGTAAGCAGACATGGCGTATGAAAGCTTGACGGCGGGAGAACAGTAAGAGAGCTCTCCGTATTCGCCTGAAGTGCCGTTGCCGCCGATGGGATCACAAGAGGCTGTACCGTTGGTGCCGGACCCGAGAAGGGAGCACGCGTAGCTAAGCAGGTTTCGATAATTGCGACATCAGCTACCATGCATCCAGCGAGGAATGCAACTGGGTTTGAGAGGTCATTGGAGCATTGCAAGACACTATTACTCACTTGAGGAGATCACCAACAATGTTGGGCGAGTTGGCGCTAGCCTGGTTCAGCTGACAAGCGAGCGACTTCTCGTTGATACAGTTACATACAGCCTCGTTGGGAGTAGGAGGGAGCGTGTTGGAAGCGATCAAAGAGGCTGACTCGGAAGGACACTCAGTCTGGCCTGCTTGAACGGAACCCTTGGAGGGCGAGTTGGGAGGAGTAGTGGCGTTATATTGAGTGGAAAGACGGGTGAAGTCGTCGGATGTGGTGATGCTATCAAAGACGCGTCAGCTCGCAGAATCTGCAACCCAAACCCGTGAGCACTCACGTGTTGCCGTCGGAGGAGATAGTGACCATGCCGTAGCCTATTGTATGGTGAGGAGCGAAGTGAGCTATCGTCCATTGAATCCGCTGTTGGAAACAGTAACTCACCATCGGAAGTGGGGAAGTAGGAGAAAGCCATTCCACCGCTGAAAACGTCAGATACGGGAGAGCTGAAGAGCGCAGCAACCTCCGTCCATAATCTAGGTGGTCGGAAGATACATCTGTGGTGGGACGAAGAGAAAAGGTCAGTGGTAAGCCTATATATGGATAAGGGATAGTCAGCACACTCACCCGAACTCTGACATGTAAGTAGCTACAGGGATATCGGAGAAGCCCTGGATGATGGTGTTCCAGTTTGACGAGTTGAGGTTCTCGTCGCCGCACCATTCGTAGTTGTTCAAGCCTGTGACCACAGCTCGTAAGCATGCGCCTCAAGACGTGTCCAGCTTCTATCGGCGAGGCCAAAATATGGGAATTTGTGGCTCACCGTATAGATCGACAGCAATGTTATCTCCACCACAGGTCATGTATTCCGCCAACGAGTTTCTGAAGTCTGCGTCGCCGTCAGTGGCTGAGTAACCTACCAACGCGTTCGAGTTGACCGACTTGAGGTATGCCTTGACGTCTCGCGCAGCGGCCTTGACGTATGCTAAGGTATCAGAGGATTGAGATGATTAGCTTCCTTCTTGACTAGATACGAACGCGAGGGAAAGGACAAGGTCGAGAAGGCACTCACGCGCAGCGTTAGTGTTACTAGTCTGAGTGATCACTTCGTTACCGATGTTGAAACCCAGGATATTGTCATAGTTTCTGAAAGCGTCGATGGTGGAGATGTATTCGTTGAGCAAGTTGGTAGACCATGATGGACTGGATCGGTCGATCGAGCCGTTGAGAGGGAGGGAAACGTCGAGACTGAAAAGAAGAGAAAAAATCCTAGATCAGCCGACACTCTTGTAGAAAGGCGGTGAGGCCTCTACTCTCTGTCCGGACTTACAGGAGATAGATCCCGGCATCGCTGAAAGTCTTCATACACTCATCATGGTTCAAGCTCGAGTTGACCGAATACACCCTGATCGAGTTCACGCCCAACTGCTTGAGATAGGGCAAGTCTCTCGTGCAATTTTGAGCGGATGAGAGGGGGTCGTGGAATGATGAGCTATACAGCGAACATCGATACAAGTTAAAATCCATTCTTGTTTGATTCGGATACCAGCTAGACAAGGCAGATACTCGATCTGCTGCGGGCTTAGAGAGACTTACGGTTCAGGGAATCCTCCGCTGCGGATCGGTCAAGGATATCAGCATTAAGTCTTCTTGTCATGAATGCTCCTTAAACGAAGCCTTTTAAAGTATTTCAGATCACGTACTTTGCAGTGTTTTGTTCTGACGACTCTGCTAATTCGCCTTGAGGCTGGTACGCTACGCCCTATGAAGTGAGAGGAACATGAACAGTCAGAACATTTTCGAACGTGTTTGGCGTAGGCTTCTCCAGGAAGATGTCCTGTGTATCTTTGCATCACGCGACAGGGCGATCGATCGATCTCTCATTTAGAAGCAGGACAAGGCTTGCTTGATTGGAACAAGGAATGATCAGGTTGCCACCGATTTCGATTTACCTTGATATAAAACCTCGATCCGCTCTCATCGTAGAGGTACTTTCCGGTTCTCGTGATTTTAGGAAGAGCGTTCGCCGTCAGCGACAGGATTGATACGCCCAGTAGGGCAAGGGAGAATTTCATCTTGCGGCGCAGTCAGGTTGACAGTCGAATATAGCAAGGGGGGAAAAAGCGGAGTAGTTTCAGTCAATCCGCTGAGAGAGCAATTCTATCAATCTACAAATCAAAAGGATGAACGGAGATCAGCTATGAATGATGGAGTGGGTTGTCACGAGATGTCGATGGGGTTGACAAAGTCAAAGTCAATGTCAATGTCAATGTCAATGCTAGCCTGGTCAAAGACAACGTTGTCCGTGTATGCAGTAAGTGCAGTAAGGGGCTGTGTTTGTGTTATTCTCAAATTCAGGGTAAAACTAATTATTAAGCTTGGCCTCAAACATCCCATCATGTCCCGGGTGTCCGAGCCGAGTGAAAACACGTGACTTAGATGTCCAACACAGGTGGGTTGCGCCTCCGCACATTCCTCCCTCTGAGAGTGAACCCGGGTAGCCCGACATAATGTTCCCGTTCCTTGGCAACCACCAAGGTACATTTACTACTCTACACCTCATACGCTCCGAGCGGTATCGTCTTGGCGGGATCTCCTCATCTTCTTTGGGCGCTGACTACATGGACAAGCGGGTGCAGCGAGTGATCAACTATGCACCAAGCATGCTGGGCAGCGTCATAGGCATTGCTGTTGCACAACGTAATCGTATATACTTTACAACTTGAGCTTCCTATCCCAGCTTCCTGCAAGGTCCCTTGATGATTTCGGTGTCTGATCGTTCACTTCTTCCAGGCAGCAGCGACAAACTCTTCGATATCCTGCCACAGCTCTTCCGGCTTCTCGAGGGCCGCAAAATGGCCTCCCTGATACATCGAATAATCGTGTGAGCTTTTCATCCATAGCATCAAAACCAGAGCTTCTGAGGCGCAACTCACCGCCCTGTGCTCCTTGCTCCAGACAAGATTGTTGACCTGTTTGATCCAATGAACAGGGACTGGCGAGATTTCCTTCGGGAAGTAACTGAATCCCATAGGGGTGTGTTGGTACTCGTCTTCAGCGGATGGCTCGTCCCTCTTGGACCCGAGTGACTGTATAAGCATACACATACACCCCAGATTAGCTTGATGACATTGTTATCTATATGAAAGTTTCCACTCACGTATCGGTAATTCCAGATAGAAGTAGGGTATGTGTCAGTGTACCAGTACAGACTGATGAACGTCAAGATGGTATCAAGGCTCGGATCCTCATCGGACCAAGCTAAGAACTTTTCTCCGATCCAGCAGAGCAATGACACGGGGTTTGAGCCTACGATCAATCCGACAGTAGATGGCCTGGTAGCGTGTTCGAGGGAGTATCCGTACGGCTGAAGCTTGGCTACCATCTCAGCGGCGGTGAGAGGACCGGACTTCTCTTTGGCCTCGGGGGTGCCTTCGGGCGGCTCGAAAAGCTTGTACATGTTCAAGTGGACGGCTATGATATATATCAACAAGGAAAGAGATGTGTTAGCTGGTTTGCACTAGATCTGTGACTGATGGCCTTCACTCACCTTTGCAGTTATCGTACCTGTATGCGAGTTCGCTGCTGACAAAACTACCGATATCGCCTCCTTGGGCGACATATTCCTTGAACCCTAAACCTTGCATGAGCTCGTTGAAGAGGTATCCTACGTCTCGTAGCGAGAATTCTCGGTCCAAGGGCGGATCGGAAGAGTAAAGATAGCCTGGCTGGGAAGGGAAGATCAAGTGGTAGCTATTGTCGGAGTAGTAACAAATCAGCATCATTAAAGGATCCGTTAAAGAGATATAGTAGTAATGGCTCACGGCAGTTCATCCGCCGAGTACTGTTCCCTCACACGCTCCATGATTCCCAAGAACTCGATGAAACACCCGGGCCAACCATGAGTCAAAATGATTGGAATCGCGTCTTTCCTGTTTGAGAATAGGGCCGCGAAGTGTACGGTGTATTCCAGGCCGTCTTTATTCTTGATCTTGGTCGTGAAGCCTGGTTGAGCGTTGATCCGTTTCTCTTGCGTCCGCCTACATTTGGGCAACTTGGTCAACACTTTGGAGTCGCTCAAATAGGGTTGGGTTAGGCAAGAGTAGAGATGCGTGTACACTCACCAATCATATCTCTCGAGCCAGTATTTTCTCGTCTCATCCAACCACTTTCGGCTGACTCCAAACCCTTTCTCCTCGGCATCTATATTCTCGTATGTCTCTTTGGGTAGTCTTGAAAGTCTGAGCAGATTCTTGAGCTCATCGATATCCTTGTCTGGGATGTTCAGGGTGAATGGGTCGACCTTGAGCGTGGGCTCGAACGGGAGGTTGTTATATGACATTGCGTGTCATGAGTTGTCTGTTTGTTTTTGTGCTTGGTTTTGTTTTCGGTTCCCGGGTCGAGCTGGCGAAGACAAGGGATTATGCATATCATATATATATATATATATACACACCATACTGTCTTGCTATCAAAGACGGGGGGAATGAGAATGAGCAATTGAGGAATGTCCAACATAGCCATAGCGCCGCGGAGTGCTGTACATGACGTGACGTCACCTGACTCACTGCTGGGGCCGGATTAAGTTGACGAGAACACCGTCAACCGGTAAGGTTATCTATTGAACATGTGCTGATTCAGCGATTGATAAGCAAAGCTTATAAGGCACCACAAAGTTATTAAGAGATAAAAGCAAGCTAAGCATCCGGTAGTCGGCAATGCGTCTTCCTCCCAACCTTTCTAGCGGATACGAGATCGTCGACTTATATGTAGTACAGTAGTCTGAAGATCCATTCCTCCATCATAAGGCCATATTTGGGCAGCCCTTTTTCTCTTTTTCTTGACCCCGCGCGAGTGGTGATTTCTGTCGGATCGGCGGCAGATTAGCCTTGTTGACTCGCTGCTGTCGATCATTCGATGTTGAGGATGGTGGCCTGCACCTTGCATCTTCCCAACCAGGAGCCAATGCCGACGATTCCAGATCATAGCCAGTTGGTCGGATAGTCGCTCCGCAGACAGCACAACACATTACATACGTACTTGGGTCTCGCAATGTTGTCATTGCATGCGCGCTCGACGATTTTGAGTGAACCGGGAACTGACTCTTGGGTAATCTTATCCGATATGAATGGAAACGCTGCTTAACCTTGTTTGAGACGAGGCGATACTTGAATGGCAAAGCTGCTGTGAATGGATAATTGTGAATGGTCATCTGCGAGTAGCGGTCGAAGTCAGTATTCCTGCGATAGGATCAGACCATATACATAAAGCATCGTCTCCGGCTGCACTCTCTGAACCACTTCAATCTCTTCTTCATCTTCTTCCTTATTATTATTAGCAACTACTTACCCTCCATCTTCGCTCATACCCCACAAGCCACAATAATAGCTTCACCAGCCTCAAACACCAAATATGAGCTTCCCGTTCGTCGCCTGCCCTGGGCAATCAAGGAGCCACCTCAATGACAATACATGTACCAAGACGGGTCCATCACCCAATCCGATGCCACTTGGCGGCGCAGCTTATGGCTATAAGGGAGAGAGAGACATTCCAGTGCTATATGCTGATACCGTCCCTCAACCCATCCTGCAGGCCATACATGAGGCCCTTCGAATGGCGTTGCAGATCATCGTCTCGCCCAGCGGAATAGAGGTTGCCGCCGTGATTCTTTCTGGGTCAAATCATCCTGACCCTCGGTTCAGAGAAGCAATTCGTCTCATTCTACAAAAGGCAGAATATACAGTGGTAATTCTTCAAGAGGGGTGTGTGTTCATACCCAGTTACCATGCGAGACCGGCCATGTCAGACGAAGTGGCGCCCTATATGGAAGATGTCATCTACATCGAAGAAAGAGTAAGTCTGTCTTGCAAACGAATCTCCCTTTGGACTGAACCCAGTGGACTCATGCTGACGACACTGCCCAATTGGACCGCACCGCAGTGGCTGTTGATACTTGCGGCGAGCTTGGACAACGCGGAACAAAATGTCGAGGGCTGGACACGAAATCTGTTCTACGTTGGAATGATGTTTGCCCATGAGCTGATTCACTGCTCAAGGCGTCCGGTGAGTACGAGCGTCGCAATATGCTACACCTAGTCGATGCCTTGGGACGCAGGCTGATCCTTTTCGCACCATTCACACGTACTTACTGTACACAGCTCGCCCTCAAGCTCGAGCCTATCGGTGTCTCTGTACCCTATAACCCCCCTCGTGCCGATAAGTGGGCAGATGCGACGGGCTTCATGGAGTACGAAGGTGGTTGGGATTTTGAGTCTGCCCTCATGAAGTACCAGGTCGAAGGGATCTGGCTATACGACAACCCAGGTCTAAGGGCCGCAGCGGAAGCCCAAGTCGAAGCCATTTTCGCAGCTGCGAACGCTGATGGCTCCAACCTGTATGACCTGGTGGATATGTACCCCGAACCTCCGGGATTGAAGGAAGTAAGTTCTGTTCTATGTGATTAGCCGCTATCGGACACAGTGGTGTCATATTTGTACTCGCACTGTAAATTGATTGGTCTTGTTCTGGATTATCATCACTGCAGATCAAAGGGTTCGATCTATTGGCTATAAGACGAAACGGAAATCACTACAAGATCACCTTGGAATGGCTCAAGGATCTTCATGATGGTGAGTTACAGTATCATGAGCTAGGACGCGCTGTAAGGAATCGCCTGGCTGACTCTACTTAGCTTTCTATCTGGATGGTGACCTTAGTGCCATACCATTCCCTCCGACCACAGAGGAGATGCCGTTCGTTTCAAGGGAGTTCAGGCGTACTGCCCGAAGAGAACGCGATGACATGGCGTATTTCTTCAGATAGACCTCTGAAGCGGCGCGAAATAATGATGCTATGGAGTGTTCGCCTTCGGCTGGACAATGAATCCATGACAGTTGGTTCGGACGGGGATGATAGGCAGATCAGATTATCAGGGCTGCAAGCCCAAAGGGAGATGTCCATTTAGCCACAAACTGCATGCATGAGCGTCGCAGAGACTGAGACTGATCCTTCGATCAATAGAAGGAAACACAGTGGCAGCCTGTCTTGTTGCTCATGCAGGTTCATGATCTATAAGCGAAAGGATGGAGCCAGTGCCAGCTCACTTAAGGCACCTTGGTTGAATGATAGAGCTCAGAGCCTAGTGAACCGAATCAAAAACAACTCACGTCCACTTGCTGCAGTATCGATGTACGATGCGTTTTCCTTTGAGCAAGAGATATTTCCTCGCACATTCCATATATGGGATGCTCTCAATAGTGAAGGGGCCGGCGAGCACGCCGAAGGCGGTTATAACAAGGAGCCGTGGATCAATACTCGAGGAGTAGGACCAGTAAGCCTGACACTGAGTCACGAGCAGGTCCGCAATTATGTACTTGATAGCCTTTTCATTCATGCAGCCTTCCCATACTATAGCTGTCCGGTTTCCTTCGGAGCTATACAAGGTTATTGACTTCCCCCTTTCCTTCTTATCTAGGGTAGTGCTATCCAGTCAGACAAATCAACACTGTCTGACGTGGCTTTGACTCGACTCCACGATCCAGTCGATCATTCCATTTTGACCGTACTCGTCGTCGGCGGTGATAACGGCGCTAAGCTTAAACTTGCCCCTCGATGCGCGTCCCTGTGATATCTGGACTGACGTCAATATATGCTCAGAGAGATGAGATCTCTCGTTGTACGCGTCTCATCGATCAACGACCGTCGGGGTCGGTCGGCCTCCACTCTAGACGGCCGATCTCATTTCTGGGCGTTTTTTTATTTCATTTTAAACTTAGTCAAGCTGTTCACTACCCTTTTCGATCCGTTCATTTTGCATATTGTGTGTAAGACTAATTGTAAGATACATTGACCACGAGAGCGGGATCTAGTGTCTGGTCGATCATGCGTAGAAATTGCACACGCCCGATAAAGGGAGCCTTTCGTGTCGATCGACAACCCTTGCATGCTCGGTTCGCCAGTACAACGACATCGACATCGTCATCGACCACGAACACGCCACCCCGATCCAAGTCGGCGAAATGGGGACGAAGAGCTATAATAACCGGTGGGGTAGGACTGGGACTTTATGTGTATGATAGGCAGTTCAACGCTAGTGCTGTCACCAGAAGTCTGCGGACGGGCTATATAGGGTGAGAGCTCGCTCGCTTCTTTCCAGGAAATGGGACGTATCCAGCTCACATCGCCACAGATTACTATGTACTCTAGACTGTAAGCGCGCAGCCCTCTTCATACATAAGATCTGACTGATCAGGGTCATGGCGATTCTGACTTTGTCATAGACAAGATAAACTTTGCACCGTCGAAAGCCGACCAGATTGAAGCTCTACACGAGAGAGTAGCAAACAGGCTGCGTTGGGTGATAGATACGAATCAAGGATTATATCTCAAGCTAGGACAAGCTTTAGGTGAGTCGGACGAACACCTGGACACCGAGGCCGCATACTGATATCGTTTCTTACAGGTCTACAAGCTGCGCTCTTACCGAAACCGTATAAAGAAGCGTTCGGTCATGTGTTTGACCGTGCGCCAGCTGTATCATATGATGAGGTGATAGGGGTGAGTCATCGACTTTCATTACAACGAGAACTCGGAACTCGGAACTCGGAACCATGTCTGACCAGGTCCGTGGTTGCAATGCCGCAGGTATTTCAAAGTGATCTATCCATGAACCCTCTCGACCTTTTCGCGACATTCTCAGAGGAGCCTATGGCGTCCGCTTCGATCGCCCAGGTACATCAAGCGACACTCAAACCTCACGCAGGAGGAGAAGGCGAGCAAGGGAGAACGGTAGCTGTCAAGGTGCAGAAACCGGCTATCGTGAAACAGATGGACTGGGATCTGTTCAGCTATCAGTGGGTCCAGGCTATGCTGTTAATTAGGTCGGGCACTCACCATTCATTGGCAGATCCTTAACCTGGTTGGCGGAAAAACTGTTCGATATGCCCAGTGAGTTATTACCCACTCAATGAGAAGTGTTCCGGCTGACCAGCCACACTGCAGTGTACTTTGCGTAAGTGTCTTGTCGTAGTCGTAGGAATGCTTTTCGTCAAAATCTGATCGGGGAACGTCACAGGGCGAAATACATCTCATCCCAGATGCGGCGCGAGACGTCCTTTAAGAACGAAGCGAACAATGCTCGACGATGTGCCGAACTGATATCGCAGACTCCTGAACTCAAGGACGACGTGTATGTCCCGAGAGTATTCGGGGAGGCGGAGGGATGTAAAGAGAGCGATCGCATTATGGTGATGGAATGGGTGGATGGCTGTAGGTGAGCTAGGATGTCTGGCTCATTCTGTCTCGGAGCAGTACTCGTCGACAGCTCGACTGACCTGTATTCGATTTTTGATTGTCGCCGATAATTTCAGGCTGAACGACCGAAAGCAGATCGAGGATTGGAAGTTGAACTTGCGTGAGGTCATGGACTTGGCCATCTCAACAATGTCAGCAATGACCTTTTCATGGGGGTTCGTTCACTGTGATCCGCATCCCGGTAACATCCTGGTCCGACCACATCCGACAAAGAAGGGTAAACCACAAATCGTGAGTCATAAATCAAATATCCCCCCTACAATTACGGTGTTGTTGTCCGATGTTGACAAAACCATCGGTTGGTCATGACAGATCTTGATTGATCATGGCTTGTATATCGAGTTACCACGAGAATTCCGAGAGGACTACTGCACTTTATGGCGATCGCTTTTCGTGCTGGACGTACCGAGAATCGAGACGATCGCTCGGAAATGGGGTATCGCTCTAGACGCGAACATGTAAGTTCCGCTAATATGACGATCCCTGCTCTTGGACAAAGCTGACATGGGACATTCGTTCATAGGTTTGCATCTGCTATTTTGTTGAGACCGTTCCAGGTGAACAAGCACAAGAAAGGAGGCAAGAAGGACCAGGCGCCCGAGAAGACGCAGTATGAACAGCAGGTCGAGCTGAAACAGCGGATGAAGACGATGTTGGAGAATGAACAGCTTATTCCAAGGGTATGTATGTCCTTATTCGGCATTGCCAGCTTAATGCTTCGTCGAAATGAGATGAGCTGCGCGAGTAAGCTGACGATAAAGACACCTTTACAGGAATTGATCTTCCTTACGCGTTGTCAGAGAATGATGCAAGCGAACAATCAATTACTCGGCTCACCTTCTTCTAGAGTCAATCTCACTGCTAAGGTACGTGCTACCCTCAGACCGTCCTGTCCGTCCTGTAAAGCATGATCCACATCTATCGGCTGACTGACTCTCGACTATATTCTATGTACTATAGTGGGCATCAATAGGATATACCCGCTCGTTGACAGGCTCAAGATCGTTACAGACTGTTGGCATCTGGCGATGGACTAGGGATAGATTCGACGCCTTCTTGTTCCGCTTCACTTTGGGTATAGTTGATCTCGCGTTCTGGTTCACCTTGCAGAAGCAGCGTGAGTAATGCCCCAATCTATTCCCTATTTCTCGGTTGAAGAAAATGCCTGCTGATGCCGTTTGTCACATAGGATTCTTGCCTAAAGACAAGGGCGGCTGGGAAGATAAGCTGCAGAAGCAGTTTGAGGCTATGGCCAAGGAAGAGTTCGGCATAGAGATAGACGATACAGTCTTCTTGGGCTAGACCAGATTGTTTGGTCACAGTCAGGACGGATAAAATTTGTTACCATAATCTTTGGTGTATATCCCACTGTATGTACTTTCTAATACGTGTCAGCATTATTCCACATCGCATCACTTTCGCTACATGGATATGTATATCGTTATAATGTATGCATAGAATGCCTCATTCCAAATGCTATACTGTACTGTACTGCGTGGCCGTATGAATCAATGCTATACTACAAAATTGAGACATGCTGATGATGGTATAAAAGACCGATGAATTCTTGAACTGACAAGTAGAAGCCCTACAGCGTTATCAGATCACCCTCGCATGCAGGACAACAAAACATGATCTCGTCGCCAAATTGCTTTCGAACCTTGACCCTCTCCTGCATGTGGCTGTGCCCGTGGGCAGAGCTTGTCCTACTCAGTCCAAAACTTTCAGATTCGTCCTCGGCCAGTGAGCCCATCCGGTTGGGCGAGGGTAATGGTTTTGATAATGGCTCCATCCTCGCTTTCAGGGCGTTGAGCGATACTTGTCGCTTGTGTCGTACTGACGCCGGAAGAATCGCATCGACACCTGTCGGCGCTGTTGATGTAGCGGACGATGAGGGAGTTCGCCGTACTCCGAGACCTGGGGATGGGTACTCGTCCTTGGGCGAGAGGAAGTATCCCTTCGCTCCGCCTCGTGAGCCAGATCCAGAAGCCACAGCCGACGGGCTGAATCCTCCCTGTACTTGTGCCTGCGCTTGCGATAACGAGAGAACCGCTTCGTCTCTCTCTCTCGTTGTGGTAGAATGTACCGCGTTGAGATCTGTAAGTTCCTTGGATAATGAATGGATCTTGGATTCTGAGGTATGCAGGCTAGACTCGAGGGATCTGATTTGGGACGTCAGGTCGGATATCTGCAATGCGTGGGCAGACTGTGCGGTCTCGTCGTCGGTGGCAGCGGGTACTGAAGTCGAAGTAGATGCTTTAGCGCTCTCCAATTCAGACTTGGTAGATGTCAGGTTGGATGCCGTTTTCGTCAACTCAGACTTGGTCGACTCGAGCTCTTCTCTTAGGGTATTCAGCTCGTTCTTGTTCGTTTCCAATTCCGTTCGCAATGATGCCAGCTCGTTCTCTCTTGATTCGCTTCCAGTCTTGCCAGACTCCAATTCAGCGGTCCTTGATTCGAGCTCGGATCTCAATGAAGCAACAGTCGACTCGAGCTCCTTGATAGTCGTGTCTCGTTCTGAAAGATCTTGCGCGTGTTTGGAGAGGGTAGATTCGTGTTCAGAGATGGTCGTGTCACGCGTCGATATCGTTGATCGGGCCTCGTCGAGCTCTCGTTTTGATGATTCTGCTTGAGATGAAAGTTCGCCTATTCTCTCATCTTTGGTTCGGTTCTCTTCTGCCAAAGCGGTCACTTGCTCATGTAATGACTGGCAAATGGATAACAGCTGAAAGGTCAGCACTTATACCGCAATACACTGGAGGGAATATGTAAAAGCGCCGCGCCGCAAGCACGCACCTTGCCCTCATCAATCTGCGCCTCCAGCTCTGCTCTCGTCTTTTCCCAATTCTTGCCCTTTACTTCCCAGCTCTCTACAGCCGACGCCATCATCGCTTTCTCCTCCATAGCCTCTACCACCTTCCCTCGAACCTCTTCCAGCTGTTTCACCAGCTCATCATTCTCGCTCTGCAAGGCAGTCTTCCTCTTCTCGGCAGTTTCGGCCCGTTTGTTTGCGTTCCCTAGTTTCGTTTTGGTCTCGCTCAACTCGGACTTGAGGTTCGATACGGTCAATTCGAGTGATTGGATGGTCTCGGATGAGGACTCGTGCGTACTTTGCAGAGTGGAATGGGATGATGAAAGCTCGGCGTGAGTGGTTCGTAAAGTGGTGTGTTCGGATGTCAAAGTTTCGTGAGAGGCTTCCAGCGCTTTGTGGGCAGATTGCAGGTCGTTCAATTGGGCCGTAGTCAAGTTGGAAGATTCACGTAGCGATTCCAAGTCGCCGGTCACCTTTTCAAGGTTAGATGAGAGCTCGGTATTGTTCTACCCGTTTACAGTGCGTCAGCTAAGCACATCGGCAATCAAAGTGCGCGTGTGTGAGCTGGCTCACCTGCCGTAACCTCCCTACTTCTGCTTCTAATCCCCCTTCTCTCTCCCTTTCCCTTTCCAGAGCCTTCTCGAGTTCCTCTGTTCTCTCCTTGCCCTTATGCCCAGCTTCTTTCAGCTCGCCCTCCAATCTCTCCTTGTCACTTCTCAGCTCATCTCGTTCGTTGGTCAAGCTGCCGACTTCTTCCTTGGTCTTGACTGACTCCTCTTCCAGCACCGCCACTCTGCCCGCATTCTGCTCGAATCCTGATATTCGTTCTTCGAGACTTTGCTTATCCTCTTCTAACTGCGAGATCAACTTCCGTCCTTCCGCTAGAAGCTGAGAGTCACCTTTGGCAGCGGTCAGATCCGATTGGAGGGTCGATATTTGCGTTTGTAGTTCCGCACGTTCAGCAATGAGAAGAGAGACGGTCTCTTGTAGTGTGGAAGAAGAGTCGGGTGACAAGACACCATCGGGACGAGCAGTTGTAGGTGTGTGAGGTTCTTCAGGCTTGGGCGATGATGGTTTCGTTTCTTCCTCTACCGCAGCTTCCGGCTTCGCACCCTCAGCTGGGATCACTTCAATATATCTGTCCTTTACTGGCTCTTCTGACGGTTTAGTCTCCTGCGGTTCTTCGATCGCATCGTTATTGGCCTGCTTCTTTCCCTTCTTCTTCTTCTTCCCAGTTTTCTTCTCCGCACCTTCATCCCCTTGCTCATCGACCGTTGAATTTTGCGACACCGCCTCCTCAGGCGTATCAGCCTTGACGTCATTCACGGGCTTCTCAGGCTCAACATTCTCTGACGTCGGTTGTTGAGTAGACTCCTGCAGCGAGGGTTCTTCCTTGAGTTTCTCGGCTACAGCTTCTGACTTGCCCTCTGTCACCTCGGCAATCTCGGCTCGAGCTGAATCGTCCAGACTTATGCTCGTTCGAGCGGAAGGTACAGTCGCCTGATCCGCCAATGTCGAAGCCGGAGAGCCAGGAGCGGGAGTGGAAGCGGCCGCATCTGCCTTTTTTTTCTTGGCACGCTGAGCGAGCTACACGCCGTCATTTGAGACATTGCATTGCAACCGTTAGCATGTATAGGGGCGATGAAGGGAAGGGCTGATACCGTCATAAATGCATAAGCTGCAGCTACACTTACCAGCTTCTTTGCTCGCTCGGCTTTGGCTTTCCTCTCCGCATCGGCGTCGGACATGGCTATAATGGTGGTTTTTGATGCCTTGCTATGGGGTGGGATGACTGACGATCAACGAGATACACAGTGATTTCTCTCTTTGCACACTCTCTCTTGGACATACATGCAGATGCAACAAGTCGAAATCACCATGGACGTGACGATCATCTATGGAATGGTGAGGAACACGTTATGTATATGACACACCCATCTAGCCACGTGTTGACCATGTCAATTCCAGTACGGTGAAGCGAAAAGTCGCCGCTGTGCGAATTGGGATTTCTACAACATTCACTCGTTCACTCACTCAGATGCGGAACAGTCAGAGCCCGAGGATATTTCGGCCTAAAAAGTTGAACTTGATATCTTGTAGATCACTGATATATATATAGATAAAACCAAACATAACAAAGATGAGATCGCGACCCGTCTTCCTTCGAGCTCTCCGACTGAGACAACAGCCCATCCTCACCGCTCGAGTCTTCCCTCGAGCTTCCGCCGCCCCTTCTCCCTTCTCTCATCCCGCCGCCGCTCTTCGGCCCTTTTCCAACACTTCTCGCTTGTTAGAAGAGTCGAAGCAAAAAGAAAAGGAAGCAGGCAAGGAGAAAGAGAAGGAGAAATCTCGTCCGCCTCCAGAGGATAATGGTCCCCCTCAGTCACCATGGAAGGTCTTCACTCAGGTATTGAAGGAGGAAATTGAGAAGAACAAGGGTTGGCAAGACAATGTTAAGCAGCTGCAAGGTGATGTAGACAAGTTTGCCGACAGTGCTGCTATGAAGAGGGCCAGAGATGTATATGAAAAGACTCGAGTGAGTGATCATCTGAGAGGTGCCGCTTCGTCGATCGTTTCAAAGGCTGACTTCGTCTCTCGCTCAGATCACAAACCTGATCAAGAATAATCCCCGAATCCAGGCGGCCGTAGGCGACCTCCAGAAAGCCGGTGTCTCAGTACATGACGCTGTACAGCATGCTCTCGCCGACTCCGAGGTACTCAAAGCTATCTCAGCGGTCACTTCTCGATTCGTTTCTGCTGCTACGAGCGCTACCCAGCCGATTCGAGACAGCCAGACGTACAAGATCATGGCCGAGTCCATCGAGGAGGCGTTTGACGACACGACAGGTGCTAGCAGTCGATACGGAGGCTATGAGGACAAAGAAGTAAGAAGGAAGAAGAGGGAGTTGAGGGCTATCAGAGCGGCCAAGTCGGGCCGAGTCGTACATAAGAAGGTGGAAGAAAACCCTGAGTGAGTATAAATCGCTCATCTGGCTTGCTGTGTAATTGCGGACACTAACAGGCGATATTATCACCAGGGCCGGAGAAGCACTTGTCCTGTCGGATCGACCTGAGCCAGTTTCTCGATTCGCGTTCATCAAAGAATCACCCGCGTACCAGCGATGGCTTGAGACATACTACGAGTCCGAATCCCCCTTCGTTTCTGCTCTGCGAACTGTAGGCACCAAGGTTGGATCACTGTTTGAGGAGAATGAGACTGCTCAGGTGGTACGAGCGATGAAGGAGCTCGACCCTTCGTTCAGAATGGACAACTGGACCGGGGAGCTGAGAGAATACATCGTGCCCGAAGTGGTCGATGCGTATCTGAGTGCGGACAGGGAGGCTTTGAAGCAGTGGTGCGGAGAGGCTGTGAGTGGTGGCGCAGTTCCTAATCTTGCATGATCATATCCGTATCGAATGCTGACTGTGCTTTTATGATAGACCTTCAACGTACTCTGGGCTACCATGGGCCAGTACATCAAGCAAGGCTTGATCTCCGACAGTAAAATCCTTGATATCAAGCACGTCGATGTGAGTAGATATCTGCCCGCTTGACCATTTGTCGACCGTGTTGCATTTCAGTGGTGGCTGCTAATAATTGCTCTTCAGGTGATGCACGGAAAGATGCTCGAGAACAACGTGCCGGTCTTTGTAATCACTTTTGCCACCCAAGAACAGCTGCTTTTCCGATCGGCCAAGACGGGAGAGGTCGTCGTCGGATCCGAGAGGGACGTTGAGCAGTGCCGATATGCCGTTGTCATCACACGTGTGGAGTCAGAGCTGGAGAATGAGTTGACAGGTGGCTGGAAGGTTGTCGAGGTGAGTGACTCTCGAACGTGATCGATATTCAGAGAGTGAATGATAACTTGCTGACTCTTGTTCGTTGTCCTATTAGATGGCTCGACGAGGTGCCAAGGGTGGATTGTAATGACATATATAGTTTCCAACGGATCACAATACATTGCATGCATCACACACTATTCGAAAATGCCTGGTCTGTTTCTCGCCTTGGTGCAACCGCGGCAATTTATCTCTGATTGAACCTGCCAGCTTGTAGTGACCACTGGCACGTTGAGCTATCGAGTCTGCTTGAGATCGGGCGAGGGTCCACTACCATGTCTCTTGATTTCATGAGGAATGACAGCAGTGACTGGAACGTTTTCCGCTTCAATCAATGACGCTACAGGGCTGTCACCAAAACGCACTACGGCTGTATGTACGGTATGTAACTACTAATGTAACTGTATCGACGCCACAGAAAAGAATCTCCTCGGTGAAATCCCTGACTCGAGCCTAGAACATGCGGAGACCCCATAGTGTAGTCTGGGAATCAGTGTAGAGGTAGAGAATAAAGTTGGAACTGGTCAAGTGAGACTGAGATCTATCCGATTGACACTTTGACACTTGGACGTACACTCGCTGTATCTCAATCTCACTGTACTAGTATGTCGCTGCTGATGCCTTCCGGCTTGTGCGTACTATATAGTCACACAGTAAAGCTATTGTACGTACTGCACGTAGCTGTAGCTGCAATGACGGTGCGGAGATAAGCCATACAACCACCTACCTATAAGAACACTAACTAATTCATATCTCAACCTTGATCAGCATCTTCAACCTGGTGATCGATTATCAACATTGGGAATCGAAACCGATGGTCACCCATTTGCTCATCCTCTGACATGCTCTGGATAGCATGAGCTCTCCGTCTCTTCTGTAACCTTTTGTAACACTTTACCAAAACCTGTTGTTGTTCTCTCCCGTTGTATCTTGGTACATACCATCCTGTACCACCATCACCGCTCATCATGACGTCGCATTCGCACTCCTCGTGTCACTCGGGCCATCAGACCATGTCGAGGCCATCTCATTCACCAGCATCTCACGATGACCCCTTCCCCAGCCCAGGTCCTATCGCGATAACGGACAACAGGCAGCGATCCAATACAGTCTTGACTACATCGTCCACTGGATCGTCCCTTCCATACCCTCAAACACCTCAGACCCCAGCCATTGCGGGAGTCTCCAACGCGCATCAATGCGTCTCTCCTGGTGCGTTGTCGGCGTCGCCAACTGAGAGCCTGACACTCGGGAGGAGGAGAAAGGATAGTTATGGCTTTGGTGATGCGTTGCGCGCAGCTTCGCCTCCATTAAGTCCTTCTTATTCTTATTGGACACGTCTTGAGCCTATTAGGCCTACAACAGACGACCAAACGCCTTCCACGTCGTCGTCCTCGGCTGGGCCGAGTCAAGCCGCCGTTGCCGGCCCATCGACACATGCGACCCTACGTAGCGTCATTGGCAACAGCGTTCCAGCACCAGATCTCGCTTCTCTCATACAGCGTAACATCCAAGTGTCGACCCCTCCGACTCATGCAGACAGTGCTCACATATACCTGAATGGTACTTCTCACACCCACAGTGCACCTAATGAGGGAGCTGCGCCAGCTACAATCACAGTTCGCAGCGTGACGTCTTCGCCCGTACCATCTGCTAATAACGATGGGAATGGATACATAACTCCTAGCGACAAAAGCCGCTCGACACTTAAAGCAGCGGTACGTCGCAAGCTTGAGCGGTCCAGGACGTCCTTTAGGGTGCTCAACAGACCGCCTGTCGCTGTCACTGGCTCAAGCACACATACGACCGGGGATGTTCATTCCAACGGTGCGCACCTACCCCTGGATAGTATTGCCACTGAATCTGCGCGCCGCTTCTCGCAAGGCAAACGTACGGCAAGGCTCAGAGGGCTGTTCGCTGTCTCGCGTAACAATTCGTCGACAGCGATCAGATCCGTCGCAAACATTAACAGTAACCAAGCCGGCGCTTCCAACAGCTATACCACCAGTGCGCATTCCGATCCCGCTCCGCCGACTGTCACTTTGCAAGGGGTCTCGCCTTCTCTTGATGGCTTGCACTATTTGTATGCCCCCGAGCACTCAACCACTCATGGACAACATTACCCACGTCACGCCCGGCATCTATCGGTCGACGGATCTGGTGATCAAGCCTTAAACCCAGATAGAGACGAAGGGGCCGGTGCTGCTCGGCACCCTTGGCTTATCGGGATTACACCGATCAAAGATCCCTCGGATGGTGACGGGCTTGACCCTGCCTCAGTCCCGCACAGAATTCGTCGTCATCGAGCACTGTCGATGCCTCTTCCTGACACGCATGAGCTTGACCTTTTGACTATGCTGCAGACGGATGCAGAGGTGATCGAGGCCCCAAGAGACTTCTTCGATACCATGTTGCCCCGCGAGCTCAAGCTTCTGATCCTCAGGACTTTGCTGCGATCGCACGAGGAGGACACAGGAAACGGCCGGTTTTGTGGCGAGATCAATGGGCGGAAGGAACTCATCAGGTTCAGTAGGGTGAGTCAAAACATGACCGTGCATTGCTGACAGCTCAGGTATCGAAAGGATGGCAGAACCTCTGCCTTGATGGCCAGTTATGGCCTTTGATCCAGCTCGAACCTATATCGCACTTGCTCCACCCGAGCACTTTCGAACGCATTCTCACCTCGGCTCTGCCGTGTATCCGCGAGCTTCATCTTCGTGGCATGGACTCTTTGGTTGGCGCGACGCTGCTCACTGCTCTTACAACACAAGATCGCCCCATGTACAAGCCATGGGAACTTGTCACACGCTCCATGTGGATGCCTAATCTCCGTTTACTCGATTTACGTCACTGCGATAGTCTGACCTCGACGGAAATCGCCTTCATAGTCTCCAACGCACCAAGTTTACGATCCATCAACTTGAAGGGAGTTCAAGCGGTGACTTCGGAAGTCATCCGGGCTATCGCGAAATCATGTAGGACCCTGCAACACCTCGATGTTTCCAGATGCTGGGAGATCACACTTGGGGACATGGTTACCCTCATCAGGTCGATGGACGATCATCAAGCCGGTGCGCTGGTCGCCCTGCATCTGGGGGGTATCAAGTCGATCGGTCGCTACGCGGGCGATTTCCTTCCTCTCGTTGCAGAACGCCTAGTGAATCTGGTGACCCTCGATCTCCAGGGATGTACGCACATTTATTCCGGAGATTTCGAGCGACATGGAAAGGTCCTTGACTCTTTGGGTCGAACAAGTAGTATCACGCACCTGAATTTATCTGGCTGCGCCGCTCTTACGAAGGACGTATTCAAGCACCTCGAAGGGCGATTCCCAAATCTTACGAAATTTGAGTTGGCCGATCTCCCTTACCTGTTCGACGGCGAAAGGGACGATGAAGATGCTGGTTTGGTTAGGTTCCTGCGGACAACGCCCACAATCCAGAAGCTGGACTTGGAGCGGACTGGAGAACGCGGTGGTGTGACGGATAGGGTGTTGGACCTTTTGTCTTATGGAAGGGCCTTGAATGGTGAGCGGGTCGGCCAAATGCTCGTCGAGTTGAAGATATCGGATGCGAAGGACGTCACGCCCCAAGCTATGGCTAGAGTGATCAAGTGGTGCAAGAATCTGACAAGGATTGAGGCCGATGTGAGTTGAGACCTGTTGTCTACTTTGGTGGTGATTTGGCTGAAATGGCACTGCCTGCGGCACCAGAACACTGCGGCGAATCGCAATGTCGCACATGAACTCCAGTTGCAGTCCGATACTCGGCTTGAGGCCCTCACAGCGTCCCTCCTCGACTGTCCTGGTATCACCCGAGAGGCACACGAGGGACGGCGTCCGTCGTATCTTGTGCGACATGGCTGGACCGGTTGGCCGGCTGTACCCTTCGAGTACGATGCCGATGAAATAGCAAATACGGTCATTGCCCATCATATCAAAGCGAATGTGGATGTTAGCGCAAATATGCGTCTCAAGCTACCGGTCATCAAGTCGACTTGGTTGTGGAAGAACACGAAGACGACACGCGATTGGAGGGAGGCCCGGGATCAGGCGCAAATCCGACATGACAGACTAGCTGCTGCTAGTAGTGGCGATTGTGAAGTATCTGACGAGGGTGAACTGAGCGGAGGAGGCGATAGGACTAGTAGGCTAGGCAGGAGAAGAGGCAGCGGTGCGACCGGGTTAGCGCTGGGCGTCTATGGAAACTCAAGTGGCAGTTGTACAATCATGTGAGAGCGTTGTATCTATCTGATCTGGTATTGTACTAGTATGTTCCGTTCGTCTGTTCCGTTGTAATAGTAGTAATATTTTCGAAGCGACAAAGTGTCGTCGTACTGCGTCCGCGGCGCCCACCTTTGGTGCTTGCTGTTCTGTTGCTTCCTCGCCCATGACGATTTCTGAACATCTCACATTTTGATGATGAATGCATCCTATGATAAATTCCAAGTGATATACAAACATGCTCGAGATCTCTCAGTCGCTTACGGTTTGAACTTGGCCAGATCTATGTCGGTGGTTGGGTTCACCCCTAGTATGCGCTCGGCCAGAACGTAGCCTATACCTGGACCTACGATCGCATGGTGATAAGGGAAGCAACAAGCGTCAGCAACAAATCGTCTCCCTCGTTCGGACCCGCTATATCACCGGGGATGGGATGGAATGAAGATGAGATGGGGTTGGTGTGGAAGATGACTTACCGAGGGTTGGATCGGATCGATGACTGATGAACACAGAGAGAGCGGTCAATCACCTTGCCATTCATCTCAACTTTCAGGCGCGACTGGAGGTTGTCCCAAAGAGCTAAGACGAGGACGGGATGTTGAGAAGAGTGAAGGCGATGACACTCACTTCAATGCTATCCAGACTCCCTCGAACCCGTCAAAGGCCCCAACCAATGCGGCGGCGCTACTTCTCCCTGATTCCGGTGTTCCACTTCCATCCTGACGACCACCAGTTGATGAAGTGGATTTGGGGGATAAGAAAGGTACCTTGTGCTTATTACGCGAGATCAGTAAAGTCCCACGGGATGATTTGAAATGGGGTGAGAGGCCTTCGACGATGGGTAAGAGATCGTCGAGTTCGTCCGCATGCATATTGCCCTCGCTATGTCCGTTACCACTGGCGTTTCCGTCCGTATGCGGCTTGGTTGTCGCTGAATTTTCCGATTGCTTTTGATGTATAGATGGTATGAATCGGCCACTAGCCAAGTCGAAGGAGTGTGAGCAGAAGGAAAGACTATTTTTCGGTCATACGGTTTCCTTACGTCGATCTCCCGTGTTTTATCACTAATCATTGGAATGCTGGATGGACTGGGGGGGGAAGAAGATATCTGGCTAGGACCTTTGACTTGCCATCAAAGTTTCACTCACATATGGACCCTACCGTCATCCCTGACCACAACTGCCAGCTCTTTGTCTGATTCAGACCCCACATTCACCTTCATCGCAAGCGGGTTGATCTTCTCCCTCGGTTTCAACACAATGCTCTCCCTTGTCTCTTCTCCGACCCGCTCATCTAACCGCAGACGTTGAACGGCATCCTCGCCTAGAAAGGATCGGGAAGTGGAAAGCAGCTTGGAGCCCGTTGAGATGACGACTGAGCTCGCTGCTACATGGACGATCTCTTCGACTCCGTTAATCTTCTGCACGACGTTGACGCCGCTTACTCTTCTAGTTTCGGAACTTACATCCGAAGACGATGATCCGTTCGCAGCGACAGGTTGATCTTCAAAGGTCAATGATGTTGCTCTAGCTATGAGAAGTGAACATCTCGGATGGCCGAGGAAGATCGAGCATAGATACTTTGTGAGCAGGACTGGGTCAATCACCGCGCTCCGAGCAATGGACGTTGAGGATATATCTGAAGTTGCCGTTAGGCTGGACAATGGGGATGCCAGTCTCAGCGCGGCAAAAGGGGTTGATATGGGGTCATTGATCGTCGTCGATGTCGGATCTAGATCTGAATTCGGCCCAGACGTCGGGTACCGTGACTCCGCCGAGCCCGCTTCAGCCCGCTTAAAAGAAAACGCCGGACCATTGTCAGAGTCATACATTCTCCAAAAAGAGCCTGGCACTGAACGTACACTCACCTGCACATCTATAGGGCTATACCCCCACTTCAAGAGCCCATCGTATTTCCGCGCCAGCTTGGAGTGCAGTCTCAGGCTGAACTCTGTGAGTTCTGATGGTGCGAGGTCCAAGGAGCGAAGGAACAAGAGACGGATATGGCGAGTCTGTTAGTGATCTTGCACCTGTCTGGTGCCTATAAAAAGAGTACCCACCTTGCAGCGATCCATTCTCATGTTCAACCGACCCTTGGGTTTCGCCAATCAATCCGCTCCCATATCTTTGAGAACCACCGCCGACTTCTCCCTCTTCCACCAAGATGACATTCCTTTTTTCATCGAGATCGCTACTTTGGCTGAGATAGTATGCCGTCGAGGTTCCTACCAAGTCTGTGCCTATAATCACTATATTCTTGGTGGTGTGCGACATATCGGAGTGAGTTATTGAACACGCAGTATATGAGGCATGAATTCGATCAAATGATTATGTACAGTATTGGAATGCCCATTTGGCAACTCCTGCAATGAGCCGCATGAGTCGCGACAAGACCATATGCGACCGGCTTGCATCGTGCGTAATCACATACTGATTTGCATGCACGCGACTGCAACTGCGATTGAAACATGAGATCTTTTTAGTTTATCGTACAAAGTACAGGATTGCATCATCATCATGAGCCAAAATCAAAATAAATCGCAGTTAGCCGGATCGCATCGACTGGGATGTCCGGCCAAGATCGGCATAGCGCGAACACTCCATTGGTTTCAATAATCTTATCGTAAGATGGTCAAGGGCACTTGCTTACTCGCCCGTATCGAAGGAGCACGGTTTGCGGCTGGGACGGCGTGATGCTGAGTTCCGCATATATACAGGTAAGATGTCGATTGGACTGAGCTGAGATCAAACAGGGAAAAAGGGAGATTAATGACGCCAGATTTCATCTCATCCCATCGATCGACGTTGAGATCGCGATTTAAACCATCTCGGACCGGATCGTGCCTTATTTCACCCATTTTACGGGATCGAGGCACCAAGTCACCAAATCAGAGGATCCTCGACCCGTCACGTGGTTATCGCCTCTCATGCTATCCCATGCATGATGTGTCACTCTCAACCCCTCCCCCGTCTGAGCCGATATAACAGTGGTAATCTAAATAGCTTCCTGTGCCATATCTATCGATCCCGCGCGCTCTGCTTATTCGGCAGGCCTGATAACGGGACCCCGACCCTTTTTTCGTCGACAGACATGGCTGATGTCCGCCTCTGTCGATGGGCTCGGGGCAGATGGCAGGAGGGAAGGATATTCTGCTGATATCGCCTTTCTCAAACGCTGTACGACTAAGTCAGCCACCGATTTCAGGCGCATGCAGATAGGGCACGGGCACTCACCGCTGTGCAGCTCTTCCAGCCATTCTGGAGCGATCTGATAACGTGCCTCCCCGCGAGCGATGGCGAGGAAGGCTATGGGTTCCGTCTACGTAGGGGGGTCAGCATATATCAGGGTGGTTCGGATATTTCTAGCTTCTGGTTCTCACCTTCACCTCGATAGGCGCCCGCATGGTGGGTAGAACCCGGTCCCAATCCTCATCCTGATCCTCTGCTTCCAAGGAAGCGAGGCTGGACACGCTATTCTGGAGGCTTGGATTTTTGGCCGTCCTCCACAGGCCATCGAGTCGACCTTGCAGCAGACGCGTCTCAAACTCCCAGCCACCGGCACCTTCGATGTACGCCCCCGCGGTGGGACATAATGAAGGCGTCTGGTAGGGCACCTCTAGTCCATACGGTTTGAGAAGCAGGTAGACCTGGAGAGATTGATTATCGTTGCGCCGCTGGACTGTCAGCAATGCAGCTTGCATGGGTGGGTTTAAGGAACTTACCTTTCTTCTCATCGCGTGGATGACTTGGTGAATGACTACTGTCGCGGCCAAGAACGAGTGCCTCATCCACTCTTCTTTGGCCCCCTTCGCGCGCTCGCTCGCCTCGACCATACGGTCGAAATACTGCGTGGACACGGGTCAGCTCCGCTTTCGGGCTCACGTGAGATGGGAAGGGATTTCAAGAAGACTGATGAATAGACTTACCCATTGCTGGATAAAGAGCGTGCGCTCCATTATAGGCGTCCGCTCATTGCCCCACGCAGGTCGGGCGTGGTACCCCGCTTGCTCATGCAGACTGTCCTGGAGCAGGACCACGACAAACCGCTCCCTGTGCAGGACCCTATGGACCGCGATCTCCACCCTCGCATCAGGCTCAGTCGATCCGCTTAGGATTTCGCAGGCGGCTTGGACGCCCATTGGAGACAAGATGAGCTGTTCTGCTAGACGAACCGCAAGCAAAACAGCCTCTTGTAGAACTTCCGAGACTGGTCGTGGCGCACCTTCGAAAACGGGCAGGTGATGCTTGCCCATTCGACCGGTGAAGATGGTCAAGACGGGCAAGGGAACGGGTACCGGGTAAAGCCTATCCACCAGTTCGGGAGGGCATTCCGCCTTGGCAGAAACGACTGGAGTGTCGGGGCTGGCAGTAATTGAACGAGTCATGTTTTGAGGTTGAGTTCAAGAGTGTTGCGGAGAGTGTAAGTACGAGAAGAGGTTGCGGAGTTGGGTGTGGATATGTTGAGTGAGTAGATGGAGATCTTGAAAAGAGAAAAGGAAAGACATTCGCCAGAGAGCGCCGTGTTTATATATGTCACAAGGCTGAGGAGACTTCTGTCCATATCATGCGAACTGGGATTTCTTCCCCATTCAAGCCCATTTAAGTCCATTCAAGTACTCAGTACATGCTGTATGTAATCTCTACCTAGTCATTCGACTAGATCGTCTATTCATCTCCACTTGAATGGGTCGGGATACGTACAGCAGAGTGCTTCAAGCTCAAAACAGTCGCGAGATTCTAAGATTGCAGTCATCTGAAACTGAAACGAGAGACACATCTCACGCGGTGCTCGACAGCGTACGTGAGCCGTCACATACACTTCTTCACGACAGGTGTGTGTGTTGACCTCGACTGTACTGTATTGGACGATGTCAATAACTGTCATGCCATGCCAGTCTCAGTCGTACATGCCACTGAGATCCCGAAACATCTGCGCTGCACGGTTAGATGACATTCGATTGTCGGAAATCGCCGAAATCCATCGATGAACATTTGCCTTAGGCTCGACTTTCCATCCCTCGATGAGCCAAAAAGGAAGCCCATGGCGGGGCTCGAACCCGCAACCGCCCGATTGACCTTTTTGCTTTCGCTAAAAGTCGGGTGCGATAACCAATTTCGCCACACGGGCTTGGTGATTTTGTTTTACAGCTGTTTGTCTTGTTTATAATGCAATCTTGCAGATTTTTGAGGTGCCAAGGTGGGCCTGGAGACAGCTGGGAGCTGAAAAGGACCAGAGAGGGGTGTTGGGAATGTATGCTGTAGGGCCGAGTCTGGGTTTGGATAGTGGCTCTGCTGTTCGATTAGCTGTCATGAGTCTCCGCCTTGCCCGGATATGTAGTGGTCGGTGGCTGTAATCCTTTTGTCAGCCTTGTCGCCGAAGTAGAGAGCATCCGCCACCAAACGCCCCAAAGATGGCGCCACATGTCCCCGGGACCTCATTCCCAGGCTAGCTGTATACAGTGTATGCATGTGCCCTGAAGGATGAAGAATTGTAACCTAGCACAATCTCGCAGGTCTGACTGACTTGCAAACATTGGATGTGATGTGACGACCAGCGCTATGTTCGGCATGAAAGGGGCCTTAGCTTAACCTTTGTGTGGTTCCACGTGCGGATGACCGGAGCGCGCGTAACGCCCAGTTCTCGAGTGATGACATGACGATCTGATCGTACTCGTACTGAATTCGCTCAAGCGCAATTCGTCCACTAGTACAAGCTATCTTATCTAGATACATCTCACGGGTTTCCCTCCTATTCTTCTCCCTTTGTTTCTGCCCATTATCATGTCGAGATGCCGACCCTACCTATCCTATGCTTCAACGACGTCTATCGAGTGTCTCAGAAATACAACCCTCAGCCAGGCGCGCCCGAGGACAAATCAGGCGGCCAGCATATAAACGTATCTCAATTCGCACGATTGCTGTTGTCTGAGCGAGGTAAATGGAAGGACAGGCAAGATGGCGAGAAAGATGGACTGGTGCTCTTTGCCGGAGACATCTTTAACCCCAGTGTCGAGAGCTCGGTCACAAGAGGTAGTCATATGACCCCTATTGCCAATGGACTGAAAGTTGACGTATCTTGTGTTGGGTGAGTGAACGCCTAGGTCCCACCGTTGATCTGGAGTGCCTAGTACTGGAGCTGATCAATTTCGGCGTCCACGACACGTTTGCGATAGAAACCATGACTGGGATTTCGGTACGTCCAACCCTCTATGTTACGCCGGCGAAGCTGACTTGCCATGCGACCAGGCTACCCACATCTGACGAAACTCATCAACGCTTCTACCTTCCCCTGGCTCATGTCAAATATCGTGGATCAGAACACTGGGAAAGTACCATCACCCTTGAAGCGGTATCACATCTTCGAGAGGTGCGGCGTGAAAGTCGGAGTGATAGGCCTGGTAGAGCAGTAAGCGTTATTCCGCAAATCCTGACACCGGTGTCATGCTGAACAAGGTGATTTCAATTTGGTAGGGACTGGATCGCAACCATCCCCTCTTGGCCTCAGAACTTTGTTTACAAATCTATGGTCGAAGTCGGGATCCAGCTATCACGAGAGCTGAGAGACCCCAAAGGCGAGAATGTGGATATCATCATTGCTTTAACGCATTGTCGAGTACCAAATGACATCAAAACATGTAATGCGCTCGGAGCTGTAGCCAAGCGACATGGTCTGGAGAATCAGCATGGTGTGGATCTGTTGATTGGCGGTCATGATCACATCTACTACGTGAGTTCGCTTGCAGATGGAGTTTGTGCCTAGGACAACTGACAAAGCTGACGTATTATACATTAGATTGGGACGGGTAACGCTGCTTGGGATGGATACTCTGGTCGACATGGTGTACCTGGAACCACCGAGGATGAGGGTGTATAGTGAGTGACAGTGACCTTGCCTGTGTCAGTGGGATCCTAATCTCTTCGCCCGACTAGCCTCATCAAGTCCGGCACAGACTTCAGGGATCTCACCTCCGCTCAGCTAGAGCTCACCCCGCAGCCACCCGGATCAGTCCGGAAACACCTCATAACACGACTGACCGGAAAACACCACTATGTCCTGCCGTCCTCGCCATCAGACAAGGGTTTCGACGAGATGGTGAAATCGCTATTGTCTTCCGTATCCGATGCGCTTTCCAAGCCAGTCTGCTTCACCCTTTCGCCCTTTGATGCAAGATCGGAGATTGTGAGGACGCAGGAAAACGGTCTCGGCAACTGGATTGCCGATGTGCTTTTACATGCATACGCTGAGAGCATGCTGGAAGGAAAGGACAAGAACGGTGAAGCTATGGACAAGGCTAAGGAGCACAAAGGAGGAGCGGACGCTGTGATTCTTTGCGGTGGTACTGTGAGAGGAGATTCTCAGTACGGTCCAGGCAAGATCACGCTGGGTGATATTTTGGGTGAGTGTTGGTATAAGGGCTGGCAAGATCTGCCGATGACTGATTGGCCTGATCAATCCGCCAGAGATTCTGCCGTTTGAGGATCCGGTCGTTTGTCTGGAGGTGAGCTTCATGTGCCAAAGTCACGGCTTATCGCATCAAGCTCACGATCGCCTCCCTGTAGATCGACGGCCGAGGAATCTGGGAAACGCTCGAGTCGGCACTTAGCAAATGGCCTGCTCAAGAAGGTCGGTTCCCGATTGTCTCTGGTCTCGTCGTCCGGTGGGATCATGCCAAACCACCTGGATCCAGGATCATATCCATTCATCAGCTTCAGCAGGAAGAAAGGGACGAGGATGAGATTGAAAATCCTCAGGATTTCGTCGACTTCTCCGAACAGGAAGATGGGACCCGAGTGGTTGTTAAGCAAAAGAAACTGGCTCTAGGGGAGGAGGTGAAACGCGATAGTTCAAAGATGTATCGAGTGGTAAGCGCAATTTCCTAGTCTCTTTTGCGTTCGCAGTGCTTGTTTTGACATTGGTGACCAGATCACCCGAGACTATATGGCACAAGGCTACGATGGATTCGAGGCGTTAAAGCATCGTCGATTCATCGTCGATGACGAGAACGGGCAGATCATGAGCAGTATCCTCCGTTCTTTCCTTCTGGGTAAGCAGGGTTGATTATGCTCTGCGGATATCGTGTAATGGGAATTCGAACTGACCGTACGATTCTGCGAAACAGGCTCGTCGTACATCTTCCGTCACAAGCAGCTTGAAGCAGCTGCCAATCACCATCTTTCAACACGAACAGACACGGTTCTCACCCGAGCCAGATCTCAGCATCAGTATTCCCCGTCCTCTTCTCTCTCATCGTCCCCTACCTCTGCTAAAGGCTACCTCTCCCCTCGGAATGGGGTCCTGTCGCCTGTATCGGAACAAAGCGCATCATCTGCTTGGGGCGTATTGAGGAGGCATGTGGTGGCGCATGACTGGTCCAGTATCAGAGATGCTATGCACGTCGCGAAGCACGAGCACATGAGCAGTGTGGATGAAGTCGTGAGTGCTCTTCGATTGAAACATGGAATATCATGTGTTTGGCCGCCAGATCGGCTCGCGGTCGTAGCTGACAAATGCGAAATCATCAGGCGGGACAAGCTATGCGCCAGAGTCGACACATGCTGGGCGGTTGGCCGAAGGACGCTAGCGGGTCCGCTGATCAGGCAAAGGGCACCGACACCCAAAGCACCAAGAAGACGGGAGAGATCCTTATCGGCCAAGAGAAGGAGAAGCTAGATAATCTAAGTGATGATCTTGCTATCGTCTGCCCGCTGATCGACGGGAGGATGAAGGATGTTTCAGCGGAGAAAAATTAACGGGTGGAACGTAGAAGACGCGTTCGTAGAACGTAATAAGACCGGGTATGTTTTGCTCATATCCCTCATATATGTATCATAGACATTACATGCATGGTTGTACATAACGCCGGTCTGGACTTTTTTACAAGCACGGGATCGGATATAGGACGATGATTACAAGGCCCATGCACCTCGGTGCATTACTCGTCCTCTTGGATCTTTGTACCTCCCTCGTCCTTACTCATCTTGTTCATGAGCAACTGGTAATCCCTGTTGGCTTTCTGCTTCTCGTTCATCCCTCCGCCTTTACCGTCGTTGAGCATCTCAGCACCTCCTTCCTGGCTAGGTAAGCCTTGCGCAGCTCGCCATTTGGCTTTTTTCAACCGCTTCTCATCAGCCATGGAAGCTTCACTGTCTGCTTCCAGGAAAATCTTGAGGGACGGAATGGCGGACGACGAAAGAGGCTGGAGCTTCGTAGCCTGCGGTCCTTCAAATTCTGGCGATGGCGAGCGAGACTCAGCGATGGGATGATCGTGCAACAAGGGCGAAGGAGAACGGCTGGGAGATCTAACACGCGGGGCGGGTGCGGGTGAGGGGTCTCTGGGAGATACTGATCGCCTAGGTGTATATGAACGACGACGAGGCGAATATCGTCTAGGTGATCTTGACCTCCGTGGCGAGCGGTATCTCCTGGGTGACTGTGATCTTGATCTAGCCCTGTAGCCGCCTCTCGGTCGCGAAGGCGATCTCCTGTAACCTCGATATGGTGACCTCGATCGCGATCTTGATCGAGACCGATAACGTCGATATCTATACGGACTGGGCGATCTTCTGTCGTACGACCTTGATCGCGATCTCGAATATCGCCGATACCCTCTCGACCTCGATCGAGACCTTGAGAAAGATCTCGAATCGTACCGCGAGCCTCTTCGCCTAGATCCGCCTCTTTCCCTCGATCTTGATCTTGAGCGAGAACGAGAATACGACCTATTGTGCCTATACCCAGGTGAACGAGGCCCGAGTCCCTCTTTTCGAGTAACAGGCGACCGAGTCTTTGATCTTCCTCTGATCGGCGAACGACCGCGTAAGGGAGGGTCGACATCCATCTTCTCATCGTCATCGTCATCATCAGAATCGCTCTCCGCTCCTCCACCAAGATTGTATTCGCCTACGCCACCAAAGATATCATCGTCATCTTCTTCTTCCGCAGGGGGTGGAGCGGCTTTTGTTGGTTTTGGCTTCGGTTCTAGTATTGCTTCTGCCTTGACAGGCGGTTGCACTCCCACTTTCGTATCTCTCGGTTTATCAGGTTCAGTCGATATCGGATCTGCTACGATAGGCCGTGCTGTAGACTCTGCTTCCGCTTCTGGCTTGACCTTTTTCTTTTTCTTCTTTTTCTTCTTCTCACCCGAAGCGGCCTCCGCTTCTGCCTTTCTCTGAGCTATTGATTTGAACTGGATCGCATAACATAGGAGTGTCCGTCAGTCCAGCTGCCTGCGACATGAACAGTACCCTGATTACATAGCAGATACAACTCACCCCTTTACCCAGCCCTTCCTCTTTCTTCTCCTTCTTTCCCTCTTTCGGCTCTTTTTTACCCAATCCTTGACCGAGCATCTCAAGTTCATCATCCATCTCCTCTCCCTCTTCCCTGGCCAATTCCGCTTTTCTAGCCGCCAAGAGCGCATAATCCAGACCCTTGACGAGGACGGAGTGCTCGGCGTCACCTCCCAGATATGCTCGCTGCTTCTCCAGCTCTTCCAGCTCCTCGGGTCGGGTCGCGGTCGCTTTTCGTGCCTCAAAATCTTCTAGCAGTTTTTCGACCTAAAATACATTGCTCATCAGCAGTCACACATAGGTGCAGGTGGGACGATGTACAACATGAATCTCTCAAATCGCATGCAGATTGAACTTACAGATCGATACTCGTCATCCACGCCTGTCCTTCTCATCTCAGCTCGATCTTTGTACTGGCTCTCCACCTTCTTCTGGTGCTGCCGGGGTGCGAAAGCGGGCTTGGCCGGCTTTTCCTCTTTCTTCTTCTCATAGCTATATAGCCCGGCCGTCATGGTGTCAGTTCATATCGGAAGTTGTGATTGGAATGACGGCAATGCACTCACCCCTCCTTGACTTTCAAGCCCCATCCTCTCTTCGGCGCCGGTGCGCCAAGAATTCCTCTTGAACTGGAGGATGTCGAGCTCCCGGCCGTCCTCGGCGCGGACAGCATATTTCGGAAAGCATCCTGAGTAACGTCAATCTTGGGCCATCTTCCCGGTATCAGATACGCAGAGACCTACTCACTTGATCCATCTTTGTTGATCGGTCAATCGCCAGTCTTTTGCCTGCACTGGAGAAAACAGATCAGACGGAGAAAGATGCACACATGTAACAACGGCGCAACATGGCATGCATATGGTGGATCATGGGACCGCGCTTCGAAAGTGGTGATGTCAACATTTTTGGTGTCACCCTACGGTGGAGTGGTGGTTATTGTGGCGGCAGCAGAGCCACTATCCAAACCCAGACTCGGCCCTACAACGCACATTCCCAACACCCCTCTCTGGTCCTTTTCAGCTCCCAGCTGTCTCCAGACCCACCTTGACACCTCAAATATCTCCAAATACACATTATAAACAATGCAGACAGCTGAGAAACAGCACGGACAAGCCCGTGTGGCGCAATCGGCCCTTAGACCTGGACTATTGTCAAATGTAAATGCCTGACGCGGGGTGAGGGGTTGATATCGGTTTTCGCTGCCTGTGGTCATATTGGTAAATACCATATTTCACAGCGCGATACCGAGCACTAGTTTTAGTCTATATATTTATCCGTCCGGTCATTCTTCGATGATGTACGGGGGTTGCTCAATCCACTTCGCCCCCATTAGACAATCAAGCTCCTTCTCGGACCGCTTCCTCTCACGAGAGAACTTCTCCCTCATTTCCAAACCCCAGAATACCACCCGCCTCGCGAGTCTCGCTACTTCTCCATCTCCTTGAGCTAACCACAGAAGTCTCATCGACTGAGCAATCAGGGGATCGTTCCGAGCTTTACTTTGAGATCGGTATTCGTTCAAAGCCAGGTCGAGGGTATGTTCATTATCTAAGGGTACGCGTATCGCATCAGCCCGAGAGAGCTCATACGCATTTGCATAGCGAAAAACTGGGAAGAAGGAGAGGTCGCCAGCTTACCTTTCGCCCTCATGGCCAGATCCAGTACATTTACAAGCTGCACCGCATCGACAATAGCCGAGCTAGCTCCTGCCCCGCAGAACGGTACCATCCCATGCGCCGCATCACCAATCAACACTAGCCTCCCTTTACCAGCATTCGTACGGGACATACTCCATAGCTCGAATCCCCTTCGCGTGGGCCATCCGTCCGAGTGCTCCAAATCGCGCAAGAACGCACCTGCGATAGTTTGCGGGCAATCGCATGATTCCATGCGCGCTGCGTAGGATGGCTCAAGCCATTTTGACGGGACTGTCAGAGCAACGTACGCTGCTTCAGCACGAGTAAGAGCGGATGCTAGGTCTGGTGATGTCTCGTTGAGGGTCGGAGTCGGAGTCGCCACGGGCTCAGAGGTGGTTGATAATTTCGCAGAGGAAAGAGGGATTATAGTGGCCGAGAATGAATCGCCGTAGATCATGTTGACACCTGATGGATCTTTGATCCACTTGAGCACGCCGTTAGATGTCGTTCTGAGATTGATCGTGGTATATCCCATTTTGGTGATCTCGTCTGGAGACTGTTTATCCACTATTTCGCCCTTCTTAGATGGACTGTGACCACTGTGCGATATCGGGATAGAACGGCGAATCGGGGAGAACATGCCATCTGCGCCTGTTCGATCGAATGCGGCATACTCTGTCAGTTGGGACGTAGAACAAACAGTATCTGAATAGAATGTAAAATATAGAAGAGTGAGCAGCAGTTCTACTCACCGATGACGAGATGCACAACGCTCTCACTTCCATCCCCAAAGCTAACCTTAATCTTGCCTGGCTGGTCCTGCCTCACATCTTCCATTTCAACACCATACTCCACTTCCCCTGCACCCCTTCTCAGAATATCCAATAGCCGCTTCCGCTCTACCATAGGCTTACACCCTGAATCTCGGACAAGCCTGTAGACTTGTTTCCCCGTGTATGAGGAGACTGTCAGACCGTCATGCAGTACTGGTATCTCCGAGCGGGCCTCACTCAACAATAACAGATCATCGGGCGTGAGGAGGCTGATTAGTGCTTGTCTGCCTGACTATTCAATTTCATCGTTACGAGGCGGTTTACATCAGTGAACCGTACCGTTTCGTACACGTACGCGCCCGACTCGTCTTCAATGTATGTCCACAGTATACTCACAGAGGACAGATGGATAGGATATCCAGCTTCAGCCTCAGCACTATGCCGTGCCCTTTTCTCGACTATCCTGAGGTCGATCAGGCCTTCATTGTAAGCTTGTGATCTACGGATTGCATAAGCAGCCGATAGACCGCCCACACCCGCGCCAACGATCAGTATCTCCACCTTGTCGTGGCGTTTTGATGGTGCGCCTGTTCCTGCGGAGGCGGTCATAGTTATATCGACAATTGCTCTGAGTGATCCAACGTATCCTAATAGATGTATCAGTATCATTAGTTTCTCGAGATGATATTATAGTCAATCGATCAAACAATCAGTGCCCATGAGTTGTAATTTTTGTGCCTCTCGTCACGCCGACGACAGTAATCCTCTAGCTGACAAGCTCTTTTGATCGGTCATATACGAGGGGCCAGCTCAAAGGATGAGTATAAAGCAGCACAGAACACGACCCGCCAAGCCGCCACAAAGGCTCAGCGTGCTTCCTTCAGTGTGCAAGGGACATGCGCTGCATATATGTCGTTATCGACTCTACGTATAACAAAATCATCAATGAAAGCAAGCACGCTTTTGCATAGCGCCAAATATCGAGAATAAGCAAAAGCCGAACAACACAAACGTAAGTGGACTACCATGATCATAAAGTCTTCTCCTAGTATCCTACCCCTTCAAGACGCAATATCGGTTGTACCAAGCCAAGCACCTATGACCTCCTGCCCCTTCCAACGGGCCTCCAGTCAATCACCTTGCCCCCAGTCCTCTGCGCTGTCCTGAGCGGTCTGACCAGCGCACCAAGTTCCTTCGCTCGGGACGCATCGGGGTCTTCAGCGGGGTTGTAGAAGTAATGCGGCAAGAGCGGGTGACCCGAAGCGTCTTTACCGTGTCGCTCGACTTTACCGAACATCTTGTTGGACTCGAGCTCGGTCGAGACCCATGTTGACCATCGTGATTCGGGCCCATGTTCTTTCAGGCTTGGCTGGGACTACAGAAACAGGACAAGGCAGATAGATCAGCAAGTGATAGCTTTTTTTTGTCTGTGCCACAACTTTCGGCTCACCTCCAACATGTGCTTGACCAGATCAGGCAAGCTCAGCTTGCTCGAGCCGGAAAATACCACGGTCGAAGCGATGATAGCCGCCAAGTCAACATCGGCAGGTACGGGCAATTCAGGCGAGGCAGCTCGACTAGGGGGTTTGGGGACCGTCACAGTTGCCGCCGCTTCGATCCGCTCAAGCTTCACGCTCTTCTCGTTTTGCTCTGACGCGTGTTCGGTTTCGGGTTCAGGTAGATGGCTGATCGAAGGGATGGGGGTCAATGGCTCGAGGTCTGGCAGAGGGGAGAGACGGGCTTCTGATGCCGGGGAAAGGGGCGACGATTGGCGTGATTGTCTATCTTCTTCGATTTCCTTTGACTCTTGTACCACAACAGGGGATGAGCGAGAAGATTCGCCGAGTTTTGGGATATCGATCGAAGGAGATCGAGGCTGGGGTTGCTCCATTTCAGCTTCCGAAAGACCCTCGTCAAAGTCCATCCCCATCATCATCATAGGAGGACTAGAAGGAGGCATCGAGCTTTCCAGGATTGCTGGCGCCCTAACGGGACTGGAAGAGAACAACCGCTCCCGCTCCCATTCGAGTTCTTCTGCCCTAACGAGCGCCTTACAGCCGAAAAAGTCTAGCTCTCCAGCTTGGCCCTTGGACAAGGCTAACTCGTACTGTTGGCCTTGCACCAATCGAACTCCCCTCTTCTTCCCCTGAATACGGACTCGCATACCGTTCTGGCCAATCACAAGAATTCGGACGATATCTTGTCCGGTTGTAGATGAAGAAGAGGTGTCAAGCTCGATAGCTGCGTGTACTCGGGAAGCGTGAGACGCGGTCTTGGACAGAGGTATAACGGAAACGTCATTGTCCGGGTGGGCGAGCAAGTGGATCAGGTGTTTGGGGATAGCAGAAGAGAGGGTGGTAGAGCTGGTCGAGGACGAGTGGGAATGTCGATGTCGGCCAAAGATCAAGGTGGTCCCCTCTTTGAGCGACAAATCGTGGTCGATGTCCTTTGACGACTTGGCTTTGGTCTGCTTGTGAGTTCCAGCTTGCCTTGTAGGGGAGGAGGAGAGGCCGAGGTAGTCTCGTCGAGGGGAAGAAGAGAAAGCCACGGTGGACGTAGATGGTGTCATGGGACCCTGGGAGATCCGCAAGGGAACCGCGGAGAACTTGGGGATGCTGATGTTCATACTCATGTTCATGTGCATGCTCGCGAAGTCGTCCGATGATGCATGAGGGGTCTTGGGGGTGGAAAGACGCGCCTTTTTAGCGGCTGAAGGGGTAGAGGCCATCTTGAATGGTGGGATACGCTTGAGCGATTCGAGAGGTTGCTTGGTGGTCATGGGGGGGTGGTGGGTAATGAGCGAGGTGGGAAGGAAGTGTAAATACCAAGACGATCGAAGTGGTGATCAATTGTACGAAGTTGTGTGTGGTGAGTTGTTGGTCGGTCAAGAAGAGGTATAAAGAAAGTGTAGACTATGGGTGAGTTGGTGAATAGGGCGATGTGGTAAATGGAGGTGACGCTGCTGTGCGATGTGCGAGGTGTAATGTGTAATGTGTTGTAATGTGACAAAAGTTAGAGCGAACGGAAAAAGCACACGCCCACTCCCACTCCCACTCGCGACTAGAGAGACGCGTCAAAACCAGGAACATTACAATATATTCATATAACTTAGACAGGTGACCCTGAGGAGTCACGTGATCAACTCTATTGATTCAAGAAATCAAACGCATTCGCCGCGGTCACGACAAGCTGTGGCATCAGCGAGTGGCAATGTGGCTTTAACGGCTGTGCCCACTTTAAGACGGAGACAGAGGCGATATAGGCGAGACTGGCACACTTTGTGAGGATTGTGTCGCTTATCTGCCCACCAAGCATGTACATACGAGCCAAAAATAGATCACACGCATGCTCAGCAAATAGATTGAGCTTGAGAGCTTATATGTGAGAGGATCAGAGCCTCGAAGAATGTCAGTGATAGTCGTAAATTCGATCCTGCTGAAAGCTATTCCTCGATAAGGTCGATGACTTTCCACCCGTCTTTCCGGAGCACGTCGAGCGATTCCTCCAGCTTATTAGCAGGTACGAGGACGTAGTCGGTGGGCCTGGAAAACTCACGGAAAGATCGAATGGGTTAGTCGCTGTCAAAAGCACATGATGCGAATGTACAGGGACATACGGGTGAATCCCGGTACTTAGGGGTAATGGTGGATAGCACTTACCACGTTGAGATTGCGTAGATGCCGATCTCAGCTTGTCTGAGAGGAGTGCTCATTTCATTGAGGATGCCGGTCATACCTGCGACGAATTGGGCAATCGTGATCAGCGGCCAATGCAATGCAGTCAAGCGCTCCGACCAGCCTTGAGGAAACAAGTGGCTCGAAATTCTGTTATTACCCACGCTCGCCGGCTCACTCGCTCACTCACCCATATACAGGGGTCCACGAATCTTGATCGCCCTCCACGGTCCATACCAATTATCAGCCGCTCCCAGCTCCTTGATACCCCTAACCTCTCCATCCACTATCAATCCCTCTTCGCCTTTAGGCAAAGCCACAGCAACACTTATCAACCCCTCTTCCTTGGTGACGCTCAAAAAAGGGTATCTGGCGTATAGTTCCGGTTTGATAGACGGTATAACGTCGAGCGGGTACCCAAATGTGTGGAAGTGATTCGGCTGAGGGAGAAGATGTAAGACCGACACGGCCTTGTCGACTTTGGCAGGATTCTTGTCGTTGAACATGGTGGTGCTGGCTTCTGCAGAACGGGAACGTTTGAGAGAGTGATGGATAGCGAGGCCGGCTCTGAAAGCTGAAGAGGATTGAGCTATATATACATGCGTCTCTCACTCGTCTCTGCACTGGGACTCATTATTGGCGGCTCTTCGTAGCAAGCATCCAGGTTGGCTTCTAGTGTGATCGACGGGAGAGCAGATACAGGTGGTACTGAAGGTGAAATCGTTATCTGAGCACACACAGTGTGCAAAGTAGGAAGGAGTCTGCCGGTTGTGCAGTCACCCGTAACACATCAGTATTAGGCGAGATTAGCGATGCATGGCTCGGTACTCGAGTACTGTAAACCGCCGGCTCTACGCTCTACGGAATATTACTAGCAATAATGCAATGCTTGTGATCGAGGATTCGAGATCCAGGAGATCTACCTTCAAAGCTCTTGAAATAGCTTCTGCTACAATCTTGCGTTCCATACCATAATACTTCAGCACACCATGCAGTTGTTGGTAATCCTATCTGTCGTAGCGCTCGCATGGCTGAGCTCTGTCCAGGCATTGCCGTCATCACTAGCGAACGACCAGCTCACATTCACATATCCTTCCGAAGACGATCATATCCTCGAAGCACTCAAGGGCGTCTGCCCGGACTTTGATGTGCGCTGTGTCAAAGATGGAGATTGGAGGCATCCGATTGGTAAATTAGGTCCGAAGCGTGAGTGGATGTGATATCAGCTTAAGCATCTAAATGCAATAATTGCTGAAACGTCAGTTGATGTATTTCCATCTTCGCAGCATTCTGCAGAGAAGGGATCCGATGTAATCAGTGCGAAGAGAGCAAGAATACTAGGGAATGTAATAGGATGTTTAGGAAGGAATGTGAGGGCGAATGCGAGGCGTATGGGCCAATCCCATTCTAAAGGTGGAACTACCGACCTTGGGCAATGGTAAATCTCCCCAATAGGTGAGTGGGTCGGTCCCACCTATTCGAACTAGTCTGCAGATATCTGCTGACAGGATAGCTGACTCCCACGATTGCAGAACTCATGTAACTCTTACAGTGTATAATTCCCAAGTGTCCAACTGAAGACCGACGCGACTCTCACATACGATGAGTCTTGCATCGAATCAAACCGATACCATGCAGCATCACCGCTATGCAACTATTACGATCCGAACCAGCCTGACCCCCCACGTCACGTCTCACATCCTGCGGTCTCGCGGACATACCGTCGTGTTCGTGCGCTTGACGGCTCGCCTGACATTCCTGAAAGAACAACTGTATGACCTCATGCATTATATCATCGTCTCACAATACGGTACAGTGCAATATAGCGGCAACATGGCATGGCATACATTCCGATCCACACCGAGACCTACTTTTGCCCCCTAGTACTCGATCAAGGCTCTTTATCCTCTTCCTACTTGAAAGATGACACATCGCGGGCATCAGCCGGTATCTTGATGGGGGGAAATGTCAAAGCCGGTCGAACTATACAAAAGCATCCATCGCCTGTTCCGAGGATCTTTCTTTTCCTCACCTCACCCCGCTCTTCCGCCATCGCTTGTTTCGACATTGCAGAAATAGGTTTGATATCTACATCTTTCTGCTGGTACTTCTATCTTGTCCTCGCCCTTGATATTGATTTCTATCCAGCAGGATCAGCTCGTCCAGGTGACAGCGTCGCTTAGTTTCTCAATCCCCCGCCCTACCCAATTCAGGACAAGTCCCCTCATACCGTTGATCGGTAATTTTGAGCTTACAAAAGGATCCAAGTGGATACAGGCACTCATAACGAATAACGAATAATACGCTACAATGCACGCTTCTACTCTTCTCGCCCTGCTTCCTCTTCTCGCGCTCCCCACTACCGCCGCCCCTCCTAAAAGGCCCTTACCGTATCTTTTAGCTCGACAAGGTGCTCTCGACTTACCTCCTTCTCTGTCCAGCGCGACTTCTTCCCTCGATCCGGATTACTCGGCCTCCAATTCGGATTACAACTCCAACTCCAACTCCAACTCCAACTCCGACTCGGATGTCGACTCTCAGATTACTGCTGGACCTGGACCTACGGCTTGGGCAATCGATACCGTGCCCTTGTCAATGTATGCGGCTCCTCCACCGAGTCTACCAACTTTAGCTCCTACTGCTACTGCTACTGCTACTGCTACTGCTACTGCCATAGTCGCACCGATGGATGCGCCTTCTCCCACAGGTGCAGTAGTGGATGCTGCTCTTACCGGGGTTGAGACGGGGACGGACGCTTCGTTGATCACGGCGTCAGCAACTGGTCTCATGGCTGACTCGACCAGCAATCCGCCTTCGGAGCCGACCGTTATGGCCAATTCACCGATGACGCCCACAGCAGCAGCCGTCTCAGATTTCACTGGTACTGGCACTGGAATTGGCGCAGCGGCGGCGGCTATCACTTCACTGGCTGGAATCATGATCCCTGCTCCGACAGCCGCAGCTTCAACAACTGACGCGGGGATCATACCGACAGCTTCAGAAAGCGCTGTCAATGGAGACATGACGGCGATCGTGACTTCTACCGTACAAAACACCACACCTACCGAGGGAGACTACAGTGTCGCTTCGACAGAAAGCCCCTCTGCTACCACCGATGCTTCTGTGGCCGCCGCCTCCGATCAAATGCCCACTAGCAGTGTTGCTTCTCAGGCGCCCGCCGAGACTGGAACCGGAGACGACGCCAAGAGCGGTAGCGGTAAAGACAAGGTCAAAAGAATCCGATACAAGCATTGTGCGGATACCAGTGGGACCGTCATTGAGATCTCTGTTAGTCCATGCGAAGGAGGAAAGGGCACAATCAATGATCCGTGTCATTTCCATGCGGGCAGGTGGGTAAAATTTGGAGCCTGAGCTCTGAGCCCTTCGACCCTCATAACACCTGCATAAGATTGTCCTTCCGAGCGATCGGATTGTATGGCAAGTACCGTCGGGTGAGCTGATGCTGACACTGGTCTATCGCTAGCAACTATACTATAACACTCACATACGTCTCGCCGAGCGAAGCCAGTGCACCCCGTGCCAATCTCATAGCGAGGGATAGATCCATTTCAAATGGATCAGAGTATTTCCCGTATCCGGGCCAATCTTTTGTGAGTCCACATCCACGTCCACGTCTATCTGAATCTCAGTCCGAGCACGATCAATCATCGGTCGATCGTCGACAGAGGCTGAACTGACAGATACTGTTTGTTTGGATGCCTGGATGTTTGAACGTTTGGATCTTTAGGACGCATGCCAATATACGACATGTCCCGTACCGGCCCAGTCCTCGGATACGTATACATACAATTTCGAAACTCTGAACACGGTGAGTAAGCGTACGCGCCAGATCCCAACACTGGCGCTCTCTCGATCATCCTCAGCGAGCGCAGCACCTCTCCCTCGCTCTCGCTCTTGTTCTCGCGTTTGTTCGGGTATAAAAACCACGTTGGCAAGCTTCGTCAGAGGCGGCTATATGCTGAAACCAATCACCGATCCCCTTTTACAGCGATTCGACCAGCTTACATTTAACATGACGGATGGCCTCGATGGCAAGTCATTGATGTGTGCTTATTTCCCCGTGACTTTGTGAGTATTACGCAGTGCCAGGACTCCGCAAAGGGCTTTCAGCTGATCCTCTGCCCCAGCATGCCGAACGTCGAGCGAAGGAGCATGTTCCGTCGTCTCCCATTCGCAGGTCTCGGCGCGAGATGGTAAAGGGCGGTTTACATACGTACGGTGAAGCGTCACGTGATATTAGTAATGACGAGGGAGAAATTCGATTGAACGGAGCGATCACATCACCAATGTTGAATGAGATGTTGAATGCATGCATCGCACACCCACTGACGAGCGCCAATGCGCGAATTAAAAATAAAAATAAAAATAAAAATAAAAATACAAAGATCCAAACCGGGATCTCAATTCCGAATTTGATTGACAATCTGCCGCCAATGCCCCCGATAGACACTCACTGTTCTCACCACGGTTAGATCTCCTTCCACCCTCCATCGTTGCCTGAAAGTGTCGCGCTCACGAGACCGAGACCGAATACTGTCACATGAGCTGTGGCAGCCATTCCAAACTGTGTTTGCAAACCAACACCAAAATTAATCGTTTTAGTCAGCTATCAATCCGCGTATCCTTTGCTGCAGGATTTGGATGGGTTTTTCACGCCTACTCACACCTCGATATAGCTGTCTGATCCCAGCAAACAATCCCCCTTCGTCCTTCTCCGTCATCTTCCTCTTCCGCCTTACTCCTGTCTCTTCAGTCACGATCCTCCAAATAGCCTCAACGACACCGACGTAATCCCTCTCTCGAAGCTTGACGATACTCTTCATCCCTTTCTTGCTGTTCGTCAATCCTGCAGTGGCAGCGGTCGACCTCGATTGAAGTTGTAGTCTCCTTCGGACAGTCTCGATAGGTAGTAATACCAACAGTGATCCCAGGCCCAAGGATAGGTCGACGAGGGAATACAGAATAGGGTTCACATCTGATGTTATGCCAAAGTATCGCTCGACGATGATCGGTATAGAGAGCGTCAAGAGCGGTCTGATGGTATGTTCGAGTAAAGCGGGGATGAGCAAGTTTTGGTGGAAGTACAAAGAAGAGAAACCTCCTTCCTCGTCGATCATCTTTCGGAATATCGTCACGCTACTGGGCGTGGAAGGGTGACTCGTCGGCATGACTATCAGTCTTGTTCGGATTACCTCGAGGGGTGATAATAATAAATGCGTCAAGAGGTGAGAGGCGACCTGTAGACCTAGTGGGACGCCAGGGTTCGGTAAGGCCGTTAGGGCGATATCGAGGTTCATAGAAGATGATGCTGATGGGATCAAGATTAGGAGGAAGGAGTGGACGGATGGTTGGAGAGTTGTCGAGAGGAAGGAATGGATCGAAGAGACTATTTGGGATTTCCATAGGCCCGGTAGACCTTCAGAGGGGGTATATCGAATTCGACGGATCATGCCCCATACTCCGTTGCCTCGAGATACTTCCGGATCGTCCTTCAGCAGCCATGAGGGGTGCACTGCAGATTACACAGTGAAAGGTCTGTGCATCAGCTAGACAGTTTACACACATTGACAAAGGAGGATATCTGGTTGATTGGATAGATGGTCATTGCGCTCGACTCTCGACGACAGTGTACAAGTCGTCACTCACAATCCGGCAGATAGCCCGATGCGTCTACATCAGCAGCCAACGGCTCTGAAGACGGTACGATCGGTGCTGCAGGTTGAGCCAATCTGTCTGAGAAGTACATGTCGGCTTCTTCAGGGTTACTCAGCTGGACCAAGCAGTTCGTTCTCCTCTATTAATACAACTGCTACTTTGTATACTGTACACTGCACACTGTATAGTGGGGTCAATCTATACTCACCTCATCGTCCTCCCCTTTGTATGGCTTCTCCCCCGCCGACTCTCCCTCCAGCGCTTCAAGACCCTCTTGTTCATCTTCGAGCGGCGCGAATTTCTTTCTCGGTCTATATTCAACCTGGAGTAATGTCTTTCCAACCTCAAAGGGCATACCCATAGCCGTAGTCAAGTATTCCCCCAAGAACAAGTTCAACGGTCGGCCCAAAGCAGGTAATGCCAGGTTCTCGTCATCTTCTGGCGCTGGAGTGAATGGTGACGGTAGATGGGATGGCGTAGGCGCAGATGAGGCCGAAGGTGGGTTGACTGTCGGTGGCAAGAAGACCCATTCCTCGGCTGGCGGTGCTACGTGCGGGTGTCATGGATAGATTGTTTAGCAATCGCCATGTTCAGTGACCTAAAGATACTAGGTAGACTCACTGTACAATCCCCTCACGGAGGATGGTCGGGCGTTTGAGTTGGTCGCCATGGTGATGAGATGATTTGGCCAAGGATGAAGTGGTTCAGATTATGACGATGAGTGAAAGAAAGCAGAAGAGTAGGTTGGAAAGGGGAAATGTTATGTTGTTATTGCCTAACTAACTAGATTATTGTGTGGTCATCTCGTGTCATTTCAATGCCGCGTCGCTAAGCGTCAGATGCTATATAGGGTGGGACGGGATCAAATTCCCACATTCATCTGTATCCTGTATCATCCCTTGTGCCGTGTCCGCGTACAGTGTTCCGGCTGAATACTGGTATATACATTACGTAATGGTATTGATCATATAACAAAATGCTGCTACTACTTGCTGCTGCTGCCTGCGCGCTATGCATAAGGTTAAATGGCAATAGGAATCAGAGGAATCAACATTTATTTATGATTATTCTAACTTTCGCATCATCGCATACCTCACCCTCACCCTCACAACCAGTATCTTGCATCTCATCTGCTGTATAGATCCGCTTACATCATAGATCACTGCATATAAACCGGCTTGCACAAAGCAAAGCAAGAAGCTCGCGTCGGTCGACAGAATCGATTCACCGATTAGACTTGAAGAGAGAGAGAGAGAGCGAAGTTTAAACGCTCGGACATTGATTGGTTTCTAAGCCGGGATGCCCCGACGTGATCTGGTGCGGATAGTACTCGTCGGCGATGGTGAGTGGAAACAAGACACATACATCGATTGGAAGAACCGAGATATCGAGACTGTTCTGGGAGGAGCAATGCTCAGGCTTCTCAGGAGGAAGTAAGCTGATATGCATACGATGTGATGCTGTACATAGACGGCGTAGGAAAATCAAGTATCATCACGTCCCTTATCAAGGAGTCATTCGTTTCCAACGTGAGTTAAGTCATTGGTCGATCCCGTCTCCGCGGATCAAAGGACAGTCGAACTGACTGATCATTGTATGCATCGTTCCTCCTTCGCTCTGTATAGGTCCAACATGTCGTTCCGGAGGTAACGATCCCGCCTGAAGTCACGCCAGAGAATGTGACCACCTCGATCGTCGACACGTCTTGTAAGTGAACCGAGCTATCTGACTAGCATAGTCTCCGAATCACCATTCGGATGCTATCAAGGAGGATGAAAAGCTGAACTTTTGTTCCTTGCCCGTATAGCCAACCCAAGGTCAAGACCTCATCTTCTATCGCAGCTCTCGCGAGCCCACGTAATATGTCTCGTTTACTCGATCAGCGAACCTAGCAGCTTTGACAGAGTAGCGGAATACTGGTTACCGCTTTTCCGAAGGGAAGGTATCAACGTGAGCTGCTTGATACTCGATGTCCTCCAAAGCTTGACTGACTGGGCCGACTGTAATAGGTTCCTGTAATTCTGGTCGGCAACAAGATTGATTTACGAGGCGGAGAAGTCACGAATCAGGGACTGGAGGATGAGATCGCACCGATCATGCGAGAGTTCAAGGTATGTTCGCGTTCTTCAGAAAAATGTAGAAGCAAGTCGCTGATTGTTATGGCATCACGCGTATTAGGAGGTAGAAACGGTTGTCGAATGCTCAGCAGCATTACCGCTCAACGTATCAGAAGTGTTCTATTTCGCCCAGAAAGCTGTCTTGCACCCCACTGCGCCTCTGTACGATTCGCGAGAACACGTAAGTCAGCTTGACTCGATATAAAATAACCATGTTGAATTCTGTCTTACTTGCTTGTATCGCAGGCCTTGAAACCGAAATGCTTGGAAGCCCTGAAGAGAATATTCAAAATTTCAGATGTGGATAAGGACGGTCTGCTGAACGCCGTTGAGCTGAATCAATTCCAGGTGAGCTCAGAGACCAATGCATCATACGAATGGAGCTAATCGAGGCGTGCACAGCAAAAATGCTTCTCCACCCCTCTCCAATCACAAGAGCTGGAAGGCATTCTTGAACTAGTGCGGACATACGACCCTTCATGCGTACATCCTATCTCATCAAACTTCTCCGTTCCTTCAACACCGTTACCACGCGAATCGAGCTACGGTCAATTAGGTCAAGCGCCCCTCAGTCTCTCGCCGTCTGGAGAAGGTATCACGGAGCTTGGATTCTTGTATCTGCATACTATCTTCATTCAGCAAGGGCGGATGGAGACTACCTGGACGGTATTGAGGAAATTCGGATACGGAGAAGGGTTGGATCTAGGAGAGGACTTCCTGACACCGAGGTGAGCTGGAATCTGCCGCGAGATGCGGGCCTCAGCTCACTGGCTTATCTTTGGCTTCAGATTCGATGTACCATACGACTGCTCTGTAGAGCTGAGTCCGCTGGGAAACCAGTTCTTGACCGATATCTTCGAGGCATACGACAAAGTGAGTTGGTTCGCTAGTAACAATGATGTTTGGCTCAGTGGCTGATGATCATGATCGCAGGACCAAGATGGTGCATTGTCCCAATCTGAGCTCGACGACCTTTTCTCCACTTCACCCGGTAATCCGTGGTTATCACAGGGCTTCCCCGATACGACAATAACGGACGATATGGGACGCGTGACACTGCAAGGCTGGCTCGCGCAATGGAGCATGACGACATTACTGGATCATCGGACCACACTCAACTATCTCGCATATCTCGGATACTCTTCTTCACCCGCTACAGACTTACCGACGCCTACAGCATTACACGTGACGAGACCGAGAAAGCAGGATCGACGGCAGAGGAAGGTGACAAGATCGGCTTTCTTGTGTTACGTTCTCGGTGCTACCGGGTCGGGCAAGACGAGTCTGCTGAGATCGTTTGTGAATAAGGGATTCAAGGGCGGTGAGGACGGTATGGGTGGATATGAGCCCACAACGAAGGTGCTCAGTGTTGTAAACTCGGTTGAGATCGAAGGGGCGGAGAAATACCTTGTGGTGAATAGACGCTTCCTCTTGGTTCTATCTGTCCAAATCGGCATATCCACAACGCATGTTATGACCTGATCTTTCGCGATAATCCGTTTCTACACGTCGCTGGAAGCTGATTGTTCTTTTCATCGTGCCCTCAATAGCTGCAAGAGTTTGGCTCTAAATACGAGTCCGAGACATTGCGGAATAGCAAGAAGTTAGATATGGCCGATGTCATTATCTATGTCCACGACTCAAGCGATACCAATTCCTTCTCCTATATCTCAAATCTGCGGGTGAGTTGTCAAGACATCACGTTGTCACTCGGCGATATGGCAATGATTTGAGGCTACGTGTTAATACTTTCCGTGTCTAGCAACAATACTCGCTGGATCATATCCCGGCGATATTCGTAGCTACAAAATCGGACCTCGACTTGGCGCAACAAAGACACGAGGTGCAACCGGATGTATATTGCAGGAGACTTGGACTGCCTGCGCCCATGGCAGTCAGCGCGAGGATGGGACCAATGACGAACCTCTGGGTGGCTGTCACCCGCGTTGCGTTGAATCCGTGAGTGTTCGGGCAATTCTCGAGGCCGGTGGCGCAGATGCTCTAAACACTCAGCATAATATATAGGCAATGCTGATCTGGTCTGCTAAACTTTTCAGAACAACATCACTCGCCCGTGGTCCTTCATCTACACTGAGTCCAGCACAGAGAGTACGCATGATAGCTTCCGTGACATTGGCAGCTACGACGATAACGGCTATCGTGGGTGTGTGGATGCGGTATCAGGGATATACGTTTCGGGGGATCTGGGGATGGTTTGGCCGGTTCAGTGGGCTTGGACGCTCGACATAGTCCGGGCTGAATTGGCGGATAGATCGTCATACAGCAGACGGCGATAGAGGCGTTCATCACGGGAGAGCCGGGTGATTTCTTGGATCTTTTGCTTGCATGTGGATGTGGATGTGGATGGGCTGTTGTTGGATTGCACGATGCCTCGATGCACTATCATCTTCAAAGGATTCACAGACTCGCGGGCGTCCAAGATGGGACTCCATCACCTGGACTAGGACGAAGTAATGGCTGGAGATACTCACACAGCTATTGATACATTATTGACCACAAGTACAGCACGAGTAACAAACAAACGCTACAAGTGTGAACATGCTGTGCACACATACAAGGGGAGTGGTGGATAGGGATTTCCGATTTTTTGCCACTATACTATACGTTACTCTGTGCACCGTTGGTTCAGCATACTCCTTCTGCTTCGGCTCATTCGGTTATAAACGGGGGTATTGTTTATATTCATCGGAGGCTCGTGTATTGCTTCTTGTCATTCTCACAGGTGACCGACCGCCTGCGTATATGTACTTACGCATTCACGAGGTTAACTGGAACTAGGCCGACGCCTCCTCCGAGCACGCTCATGAGATCGCGATCGACTTCGTCCGCGAGACTGTGATCTAGTTGGAGATCGAGGGTGCAACAGGTCCGAAATGGTGGAAAGGACGGTACTGATCATTGTCATCATTGAATCGCGCCGCGTCTGCCTTCGTCGTCGTCGTCGCCGTCGTCGTCGTCTCGAATGATCGCCGTTGGTCGACGAGTTTGGAGGTGAAAGGGAGTCTGAGGATCCTTGAGGGGATGATGAGAATGGTATGGTGGACTGGATGGAGAAGGAGAAGGATGGTGCAGTTGACGGGCTGGACTTCTTCCTGCTTCGAGGGCGTGAAGACTGGGTTGTGATAGAGGGTGAAGTGGAGATTGAGAATGATGCTGATTCACCAGACGGTCTTGTTGTGCTGACGTGCCTTTCAGGAGCTGTAGACCTGGCCGTTGACGCTGATGGGGTTAGAATGGAGGTGTGACGGGAGGATGGGCTATCGTTCGAAGGGAGCTCGAAAGCAGCAGTAGCGGTGGGCGACGACCACGATGTAGCGGAGCTGCCGGGAGAAGAAGAGGACGAGGCGGAATCGGAGTTGTTGGTGGTGGCATTGGAAGTGGAAGTAGATGACGAGTGGAAGGGGGATGTAGAGCTTGACGAGGGGGTCGCAGTCGATGTCGCGTGCGGGGCGAACCGAGAGGGGAGTGAAACAGGAGTAGAAGACGCCCCTCGCCCCGAGTTGAGTTCGTAGATTCGTGGGCCCTGCGATGAGATTGCGCTTATAGGCGTAGAATCGAGCTCGGCGATATTTGTGGGGGTTAGTGGGGGTGATGATTTGTCGGGAGATGATTCGAGCTCTGGAACGAATGTACCATGAGTGTGGGTATGAATAGCAGTGTCGGCTGTAACAGCTCTCAGAGGCGTTGATCGGTCCGTGTCAGAAGGCGCAGTCACGGTAGTCTCCGTGGAAAGCTCGAACGGTGCTTCCGAACCATCGACAGGTGCGCGTCCGTATCCATGTGCACGGCTGTGATGATTGGAAGAATCGGTATTGGTACTCGTAGGGATCTTATCGCTATCCTCAGTATCGATATGATTGGGATCCAAAAACGATTCGAGCGATGAGGACTCAGAGTGCTCGTTCCTCCTTCTCCTTCGTGGTGGATTTGGGTTAGAGCTTGAGAACCGACGGGGAAGAACGGATCTGAAGCTTCGGAACATCGTGTTGGCGTAGTATCTTTAGGCGATATGCGAGTCGTTATGATCTGCCGTGAGTGATTTAGTCAGGGCGGCGAAAGGGTGATGCTGCCTGAAGGAAGACCACAGGTATTAGATGATAACCATGAAGGGGGTTATTGAATCGGTGGAAGATAGGAATGAATAGCGAAGTAAGAGTACTTCTCGCCACTCGGTTCAAAGCGTCTGTTATTCTCTTTTATAGCTTTGCGTGAGCTACAGTTCAAGTTGAACGGAACACATCTCGCCTGATGTCAACCACGATACAGTATCAATGACTCGGAAGAACAAAAACCTCAACCTACAATATCAGTACGGCCTTGAGTATCTCATCGCCTCGCATCGCATCTCACCTAAAGTCCATAAAGTCCCGGCGCATAGGCAGAAGATAAGCTTACGAGGCGTTTTTAGCTCTGCCTTCTGTAGAATAAAGGAGGGATCACCGAGTTTGATGTAACACAGCTTCTTTGTCATACCTCGATCCAGTAAGCGGTACTCTAAGTATCGCACTAGTAAGGTAATTCGAGTCAGTCTCCTTGTCACTCACTCACTGCTACTGCGGGCGTAAAGAAGGCGAGTACCGCCCATACTAATGAACCGAGGTCTAGTCTAGCCAAACCTTACTCTAGCTCGAATCGAATCGTATCGCATCGGAACTTGCCAAAGCCCATTGAGGGATGAAGTCGAGACTCGGCGAATTCTCCGCCGCAGTTGAATCATCTTTCGAGATGACCTCATGAGCAGTCTGGCCTCGTTTAGAACTCCTGGCCTTCGGAAGTGAGATGTCGAAAGGAGTTCTCAAAACACATAAAGGTATGGAAGACTATAGCAAAAGGGTGCTTCGTTCGGTTGCCGAGCGTCGTCAGTACTGAGCGCCACGACCGACCCAAGTCTGCCTTCTCCACACAACCATTGGGTTGTGCTTATTTGGAAGCCAAGATCTGATCGTACGTTTCGAGTCCACCAATTGTTAAGGATAGAGTGAGCAGCACTCGCTTAGTAGAAGTAGACGGATGATTCCACCAGCAACCATCTCGTTTGTAGTGGTGAGTCATTACCAGATAGGGAACTCGGCAAGACAAGAAGTGCATGTCAACGAGATGACTCGATCCTTCAGTATACTTTTCGAGTCAAGCGGTGGATTGACAACCCCCGCCGCCCACACGCATGTCATCTGGTACCATCAGCCCACCTTCGCGAACACTCGCTACCTAACCCCTCGCAGCAATAGCTCTCCTGAGACTCTCATACAGCTCTCCCATACCCTCGTCACCGGTCTTATACGCCCCCTCGCCAGCGAGGGGTAAGTCCATATCCCACCCAGCTTCAGTGGGCGTCTCATGTCCGTCTCTCCTCCTGTATTCGTTCGCGTGATGCCTTTCATCTCGAATATGAACGGGATCGGGATGGTGATGGTGATGGTGATGGTCATCCCTCAATCCACCTGTGACGTGAGGCAACGTCTTCTGACGAGGCATGTCTCCGAATGGGTCGATGGATGAACCCCGGGAGGTCAAGGTGGATGATCGTATGATAGGTCGAGGTAAAGGTCGTCTGCCGTTTGGTCCTGCTTGGGAATGGAACCCATCATGCGGATTGGAGAGCGGTCCGAAGGAATCCTTCTGTACGGCTGATGGCCGACGGAAGTCCGACTCTGGGCCGGTGGAAGAGCGAGATCCTCGCGAAGGTCGGGCTTCGGAATGGCTTGTCTGACGCGACGACTGATGTGATCGCAGATGGGAGTGCAGACGGGAGTGCGAGTGAGAACTCGAGTGAGTACAATCACAGCCACTCTGTCTCTCCAGGTCGTTGTAGCCGTCGTACACTCCACCTATACCGCTGGAAGATCGACGACTGGTGGAGTAATAATTTCTAGGGTTCGAGCTGTACCTGTCATCGAAAGGTCCTTCGCGTCGAGAGGAAGCGTGCGAGTGATGTCGGTGCTTCTGACCGCTTCGGGGTCGTTCATGGTTTTGGGTCCTGACTCTGTCTCGATCTCGGTCACTACCGCGATCCCGCCGACGATCATAATTGACCTCGGGAATAGCCGTGAACCTCTCGCTCCTCTGACTTAACCTGTTCTCATAGTGTCGCGAATTCTCCCTTTCCCTACTACTCTTTGACGAGTAGCCATCGTTGGAGGCTTCACGGCCTCTATACCCGAATGCGGGAACCTCAGGGTCTACATACCCCTTGTAAGGGTTATCGTTTCTCTGCCTGACTTCGACACCCTCGCTGGCGGACTTGGCTAGCGTTGAAGTGGAAGCGGAAGCGGAGGCAGCAGCCGATGCTGCAGCTTTCTCCTTGACGATTTCCTGCCATTTCTCAACGTCTTTGCCTAAGCCAGGCTTTCGGAAGACCCGGGACCGTGCGCAAAATATCAGAGCTGAGATTAGGATGAGACCGCACAGTGCCAAGGGGAGGGCAATGGCCGTTGCAGACGGCTTGGAAGCGGGTCGGTGGACTGTTTCGGCTTCCACAGCAGTCGTCGTCGGGTCGGACGCTGCGATAGGAGGCGGAGGTGGAGGCGCAGTAGCCTGAAGAGGCGCTTGAGCTTGGACTTTAGCTTGAGTATAGGCTTGTGTAGCTGATGAGTAGAGGACGACTGGGGTGGTCGTGAGCGGCACCGTGGCCACGGTGGGCGTAGCTATGGAGGCGATCAGCAACAAGGTCCACGGATACCATGACCCACTAACTCACCAGTCATTGTCCTCGTAGCTGCCTTCGTCTTGGTAGCTGGCTGAGAAATCGCGGACGTGGACGCCCAGATTGAAGCAGTGGTCAAGCCGGCAGTGAGTTCCTCTTCGTCGGCAGTCAATGGTTGCGTAGGTGCCATTGATGAAATTGCGGCTGAAGCGAGGTAAGCTGGTACAGGACAAGATCAGCTCTTTCGTCCCATTCTCGTGATGCGCACACGCCACTGTGTACAGTGCTCACCGTTGGGTGCACCAGTGCCACCATTGACTGCAAAATTTGGCGAGGTGTTGATACTGCCATCGTCGGCTTTCATCGACAGGTGAAGCCTATTCATGCCTTGAGCGATGACCGGCATCGTCCTGCGAAGCTCGTCAGCTGGAAACCATAAATAGTCGAGCGTACGAGAACATAAGCTTACAACGTCGCAGAATAGGTCCCATCGCCGTTATCAGTCACCTGGGGCCAGCTCTCCTTGCCGCAATCATCGGCTCCTTCTCCTGTGTTGCATAGGGCGAATGATGGAGAGTATACTTGGCCCTCTGATCGCCTAGTATGGTCGTGTTAGTTCGGAGTAATGCTTCGAGCTTTAGGCCTCAGCTCACCAGGTAGCAGTCAGAGATTGACCAGAAGCTGCCAGACTTCCAGAAGCCGGCGCAATCCATTCTATTCCTCCGCTCGGTTCATCATCATATTTACTGCCTTTCACGAGGGTCGAGAGGACGGCTAAAGCCAGAGAGAGTCTGACAGGGTTTCGAACGGGAGACATCTTGCTGAGCGCCTGTCAAAGGCGAAGGAAGCATCGATTTCGCTTGATCGTGTAGTGACTCCCGGTGACAGCTAACAAGTGCACGGGTTAGGAAGGACGACGCGCTGCGTCTGCCAGAGATCAATAGCGGAACAAGGTCGACCAGAAGGAAACAGAAAGATGGACGGGAAGAACCAAAGAGGACAATAACTCGGGTTTGGCCATGCCTAAGGTCGAGACGGGGATGTCACATGAGCTTTCTGAAGGACGTGCGAAGACGCAGTAATTTAGCTTACATCGCCATACCGCATGATTGAGACACGGTGGCAAGCAGGATTGAGCGTAGATCATCGTTTGCCGCCGGTCCGGATCGTAATGTTGATGTTTTCGCAGTCAGTACGCGTCAATGACTTCAACTCAGACATGCGCAATGTCTCACTCCACCTCAGTCTGGACGTCCCATGCATAGCTTACAATGTCCCTGAAGCGAAATCCCGATATCATACAATGCTATCCTCTGTCAATGTCATGTCTAGTAACTAACGCCGTGCAACGCTTGTTGCTCTTTTGTCATCATGGGCGTGTGGACGCTCTCTTGGTCCTCGAACGAGCGCTGACCTCGCAAGCCCCATCGACCAAGCATAGCCTTGTCTTCGTCCCAGCCGGAACAAGGGGTGGTCAACATCCTCTCGCCGGTGAAGATAGCGTTGGCGCCGGCCATGAAAGCCTGCAATGGAGATATCAGCTGAGTTCATGTCAAAGACAACGGTCGCTCACCATAGCCTGTTCAGTCTCAGAGAAGGTGTGTCGGCCAGCAGCAAGTCGAATGATGGATTTGGGAAGAACGATTCGGGCAGTAGCGATGGTTCTCAGAACGGTGTGTACTCCAACGGGCTAGAAGGGAAAGTTAGCGTCGGGCATGCATGGACTTTGAGTAAGGCTACTTACATCGTTCTTCTCAAGGGGAGTACCTTCGATCGGAACAAGGGTGTTGACGGGGAAAGACTCGGGGTGTTCGGGCATTCTACAGGAGACACGTCGTTAGCTGAACATCCTAACACTCTTCATACGTTAACTCACCGAGAGATTTCGTGAATCAACCCAACTCGATCCTCATCCTGCTCTCCCAAACCAAGGATACCACCAGAGCATACTGAGATACCAGCCTGTCGGACCGCCTCGATAGTCGCCAGTCGCTCGTCGTATGTTCGGGAAGTGATGACCTGAAACATGTAAGGGTCAGCAAGAAGGTTAGGGTACAGAGCCGTTTTGCTCACCTCTGGGTAGAACTCTCGCGAAGTATCAAGGTTGTGGTTGTACGCGCTCAAACCCGCCTCCTTCAATCTGATAGCTTGCTCAGGCGAAAGCATACCAAGAGTGGTGCAGACTGTGTCGGGTACCGTCAAATCAGCAACGACTCGCCTGTAGCTCTTGAAGACCATTGACTCACCCTCCATACCCATACCTCGGACCTCCTTTACCATGTTCAAGATCTTCTCAAAGCCAGACTTTCGACCAGCTAAGTCTCTCCAAGCCGCACCCATGCAGAATCGGGTGGAGCCGTTGGCCTTGGCTTCTCGAGCTGCCTTCAAGACAGGGTCAATGTCAACCAGCCTGGAAGCTTTGGTCGGGGTTTTGTACGAGGATGATTGAGAGCAGTATTTGCAGTCTTCGGTACAACCGCCGGCTGTGGGGCGATACGTCAGCCGCCATCCAATACCCTGAGCTCTACAGCTAGACTAACTTTTGATGTTCATCAGAGTGCAAAGCTGGATCCGCGAGGAGTCATGGTGCATCCTGTGTACCGTGGCCTGAAACCCCAATGAGTCAGCTAGGATGCCCCCAATAGATCCCAATGTATGATGAGCTACGTACAGCTCGGAAGATAGTGTCCATCAGAGGCCCATCAAAGATCTTCTGGATCTCACTTCTTCTCCAATCATGTCGAACGTCTCCATCCACATATCTCGGTCGCTGGGCGGCGGGTTGAGGGTTGGGGGGAAGATAAGGAGGGTCAACGGCTACCGCGTGTCCTCGCGCGTTCTGGACGAGAGGGGCGATAGCAGCGGGTCGGATGGCTCGGGAGGCGATAGAGGCCATGATGGGCACGCGAAATGGGTGTGTTGGACGAAAGAACGATGAAGAAGACAAGAGCGTCTGATCAGGAGATAAATTCGGAAGATGAACGGGAAGAAAGGAGTGCAGGCAGCGAGGAATGAGCGAGGACTGGATTGGTTGACTGATCAGTTCAAAGTTCAAGTTGTGGGGATATATCACTTAACCGGTTGATAAGGGATATTAGGATTAGGAAACATTACGATTCAATCAGCCTACCCATTACAAGCGGGAGCATTCAGAGCAGGGCATGTATTACAAAACGTTGTAATCGTATCGATACTACTACCTCTCTCAACTTCTCACCGGCCAATTGACCCTGAGTCAGACTACCTCCTGAAATGAACCCACCCGGCACTAACCTCTCCCGATGCCAGCATTCCACCTCGATCTCATCTCCGCTTCCTCCCATTCGCGCTTTGCAACGTTCCACTGTCACTTGCTCACCCTTAACCGTTTTCGGGGTCCCGTAAAGTCCTCCGCCGCCGCTGTTGAGTCGATTAGCATCGCATCTCCGAAAGATGCCAGAAACTGCAGGACGTATAGCGATGGGCTCGGAAGCTGAGATACCCGCGACTACCGCCAGCCAGGATCTGCATTACGTGCCAGATCATATACCCGTATTCGCCTGCGCGAACTGCTCCATGGTGGTAGCGCTTCAAGATGAGCTGTGCTCGAGGGGTTTCACCGCGATTACGGGAAAGGCATAGTGAGCGTGTCGAATCGCGTATATGCGTTCACAACTGACACGATGCCCTGTCCGGGTCAGCCTGTTGAATTCCACCATCAATACGAATTTGGGTCAGCGAGAAGAACGAAAACTCATGTAGGCCAGATTGTTCATACTGATACCACCTGATCAACGCTCACGTCCCGTCATCGAGCAGAACCGGTAAGCACACTTGCGCGGACATCTATTGTGCAAAGTGCAACGCCATCCTCGGCTGGAAGTATATCGTCGCGCCGACTGGCGAGCAGAAGTACAAAGAGTCAAGGTATATCCTTGAAAAATCCAAGATTGTCAAGGAGAACAACTGGTGACGAGGAATTTTCCCGCTCTGTTCTGCACTCATATTTTGTTGTCACTTAATCTCTTTGTAGCTGTTGGCATTAATCCATGTTTTTCGAGTTATAGGAACTGAATACGATTTGTACTTTATGCATGTACGACATTCCTTTTATTAACAAGTACAAGCGGTGCTCTGAGACACTCCGCATGGTCATCGAGGTGACCCGAATTCTATATACAATCAATGTCCTTGAGCCGATGCTCCAATCTCATATTCGATGCACTCCAAACGATCGTTACAGACTACCACTCGATCTCAGCCGGGAAGTATTTCTTGATCAAGCCTTCGTAGTATGGTCTGAGCTCCTCGACAACTGGAGGGGCATCGGACTTGGAGTAGAGGTCATAAGGGTTGAATGCTCGGACAGCTTTCAGCTGAACCTTGTCATCCTCGTTCATGAGATGTTGGTAAGCCTCTTCCCTGTGCCAAGGGTAGAAAGAGTGGTATCTGCGGCGCAGGAGTCAGTGTTGATTCGTAACTGTCTAGGGGTAAACTTACCGAATCATTGACAACGCCTCCTTGGGTAATGACGATTGTCGCTTGCAGATGTCATAGAGGTATTCTGTGAGGAAATACTGTCAGCAAGATGTCAAAATGCAAGAAGACATAAGCGCTCACCGTCATGGCCCCAGCTGAGCAAGACATTGTCCAATCCACAGTGAGGCTCGTAGATACCGTTCTCGGTCATGAGTTCCGGGTTATGGTAGTCCGGGTTCGCCTTGAAGCTCTCTGATCCATATACAATAGCCTCGGGGAATTTGCAGCCTACTACAAAGGTATCGCCGACGACGTCCCATTGTCCATCGGCACCGAAGAAACAGAGCAATTTGCCGAGATCGTGGATCAGGCCGGTTACTTGCATCCATTCAGGCTTGCCGTCACGTCTCATGCTCTCGGCAGTCTGCAGCAGGTGCTGGATTTGGCCGACTGAGGTGTCGGGGTCGGACTCGTCCACGAGCGTCTCGAGGAGTTCCATAGCCTCCCAGATCGACATTCGAGCTCGTACTGTCTTTCGGAACTCTTCTCGCATCTTCAAGTTGTATGCGAGCGTTTGCTTGGTGTGTTGCTCCTGTCAGAGTAAGGTTGCTTGTCAGCGACGTTACCACGGTGGATGAGTGATATCAACTCACGAGGTAGAATGACTTGACTCGGTCACATGCGTCCTCGTACTGTCTGAATGTAGCCTTGTCCTTCTCCGAATCAAACTTGCTCTGCTCCTCCCAGAACTTGTCGTCGATAGCCGCATCCTCCCCTTTGGCGGCTTTCAGCTTGAGTACATTGACTTCGTCGACTTCATCTGAGATTCGGTCGAGCTTGGCTGCTCTGTCTTTGGCAAAATTCGTTACTTCCGGTGCGTGTACCATGTTGATAATGTGTGAGCTGGTTTCTGTATTTTTATGGTTTCTCTGCTGAACGGACGTTTAGGTGGGGGCAAACATCACCTCGAGACGACGGTGTGTTCTTATATGACTTCCAGTCATCACCTGCTCCAACACAAGAAAATGACTCCTGCTCATACAGCTCGCCCTAAAGTCGTGGTTCTCTTTCGTCACATGCCCCGAGTCGGGCTTGATGGATTATCGTACAAATCCCTCCTTGATTTGCATCAGCAAAAGGACTGTCGACGGACGGGACGAGGGATGTCCATCATCATCATTTAAGGTCCGATATCGGACCACTTTCTGTTGATCGGTAAATTTAGACTGAAGTCTTTGGTAGACTGGATTCGAGTTATTCTAATCAAGATTACAAACTGCTCGTTCGAACCGAGCCCCCTAATTACAACAGCCGTAATGACTTCTTGATAATCCCCTAATTAGGGGGTGACACCTGGAAAATTGAAAAATTTCCCCTGCCGTGTCGTGGTCCGATATCGGACCGTCCACCTTCCGATCCGGAGCCAGCAAGGAATTCCTTCTTTTCAAGCTTGTGGCTAATATGGCGAGAATCTGTTTTCAAAGCATGATGATTGGCGTAGCTTAGAACCGCGCAGCACGGGGATCAGTCGACATTGATCGGACCCCTCCCGCCGAAGTGACCGGTCAATCCGTTCGCGTGAACAAGCGGACCGGCCGGATATCCTCTCTCGCTTAGCCAAAGCCCACTTGAGCAAGAACCACGATGCGGTAATGCGCAATTCTGCAGGCTCTTCACCCCTATGCACGCAATTTAGGCGAGTCTGATGGCGGGCCCTCATTAATGAAGACATCGAAATTGTCCGTTGTATGCATGTTTCCATATAAACGTAATCAATGATATGCCCGGAAAATAAATTGTGATCTATGTATACGCCTATACTGACCATCACTTATACCTGTACACAGACGCCGTTGGTCAAGGTGTATCCGGGCCTACAAGCAAAGGCTTCACAAACGCCAGCAGTACAAGTGACAGCGCCCTTAGCGACACCGGGCAAGGACGTGCAGCTATACTCAGACGATCAGCGGTGTATATCTTGGATCTGGAAATTATGCAACTCACTCGACGCCGAGAGCAGCGTTGGCAGCCTCTCTGTCGTTAAAGAAGCCCTGGCTACAGCCTCCACAGGATTCGAGCTCGGCAGTGGTGTCGATGCACTGGAAATGCCTTCAGCGGGAGGGTCGTCACTGCTATAGGCTGGGACTCACCTCAAAGGAGTCTGCGAAGGCACCGGGAACTCTACAAGCGGTAAGGGAGTTGGGGCACAAGGCTTCTCGCTGAGACCTGGTCTTCATTAGACGCTCCTTGGCTTGACGCTTGGCGAACTGAGAGCTCACTGCAGTCCCTGCCTCATGGATCGCAAAGTAGAAGCTACCCGGCCCGCAAGCCTGAGGTGTCTCTCGTTGGAACTCGGCTACGAACAGGATCAGTCTCGTACCAGCTATTCAGCACTCACCCGTTGTTCCCGAACATGCGCATTGAAATCCACCTGAGAACGGAACGAATGACACCACATCGTAGGCTTTGCAAAAGGCCAGACACTGTTGAGGGTTGGAGAACGGGGTCATGGAAACCGTGTTGGTGTCGGCGGACTGAAGGTTTACATCGTTATAACACCCATCGAACGTATAAGTAGACGCAGAGGTTCGCATCTAGAAACGGGAAAAGGTCAGCGACAAAGGATTAGTCCCACGGGAACTTACGGTGAATTGAGTGTTCGCACAGTTAGCCCCGCCGGTGGTGTCTGGCGAGACAACGTACAGTGAAGCAGCAGGAGCTTCATTAGAACAGACGCATTGTGGTTGGTTTTGACGTTTCCTGAGTTCCGCTCCCTGCATGTAATAAGCGTAGGTGTACGGGCCTCCGCCGACGTTGTAGCAATAGCCCTACGCGCGCAAGGTGTCAGCTCTGAAAACCCGCCGTAGCACGTCGACCTACAGCGCAGTCGGTCGAGCTTTCCGCGAAGGGTGTGGTTTGCGTAACAGTGGGAGCAAAGCTTGAGTCAACACAGCCGACAAACAGAGAGGGATAGTCAGCATAGGCTGATCGGAGCGATGCGAGCGCGACGAGTGCGAGGGGTGCAAGAGCTGTGAACATTTTGCCTTGTGTGGGCGACTAGGGTCAGTAGGGAGGTAGAGAAAGAGTAAAAGTATGGTAGGAAGATGAGAGGAATAATGGGAAAAGCTCCTCTCATCGCGCGTCTTATATAGTTGAGTCCGTCGTCGCAAGCCGCACCGCACCCCCTTGTTGTTTAGGAATCAAGCCAAACAGCGCAGATGCAACCGTTGCGGATTATTCCTGGTGGATGGACCTCTCTCGGCACTCGCAGATAGAACAAACAATCCGCTTGCCCGATGTGCGGAGCCTATCCTGGCACTTGATCGACCTACGTTCCCATCTCCTCCTTTGCCCTGCCCGACTCATTTGCTGGAATTCGGACTCGAAGGTGATTCGAGCATTGTTGTTAACGATAATAGGTTAGAGTGATGGTAACGGCAGATCCTTTTTTTCTTTCAGGCACGTCGATCACGCCCAGTGAAACATTTCATCCCAGGTAGTCACCGTCGGATGTGCCTGCGGATTCCAGAGTTCTGTGCCTGGGCGTATTAGCAACGGAATGCTGAAACCTTGCCAAGGTTACGCACAATTGGAAACATGCCTACTCGCCTTCCGATCTTGCGCAATTGACCGAAGGATCAACATGCAAGGAGGGTGGGCAGATAACGGCAACCGAAGAGATTCATCGTTCAAACAAACACATGCAAACACGAAGCGGAAAAAGGCGGACGGAACGCCGAGGCGATCCCAACTCAGGGACTATAGCTCTGCAGCTGGCACCCCTCTGCCAGTTGTTCTTGAATCGTAAACAGAGCCGAACTCCGATGCACGGGACAATTCACCTACCGTGCGAGCGATAAAAGGTCAGCCCAGCACCGTTGAACAGAACGATCGCAGGTGCTGATACGAGTTGACTGTGAAGCCAATCAGAGCGCTTAGAGCTCAATATCGTGTTCTGTGCAAGGGATCCGGTTGCATGGACGAATTAAGGGATGATGGACGATCATGACTAGACGCTAAGAGCAGAGCTACCAAAATATCTGAATAGAGAGAATTGTCCCGATGAACAGGCGTGCGGCTTGAGCATGAGGCTAAACATGTTTGAACTCCGGGCAGATGTTTACGCTCGAACACAAACATTGTCCTTGAGGATCCAGCCAGACTGACAAGCGAAGACATGGCAAGAAGCCGAAGCGCAAGTGACACCGCCCTTTGCCACACCTGGAATGGCAGTGCAGCTGATGACAAACGCACACAAATCAGCAAGCCGCGACCAATGGAACTGAGCAAACTCACTCGACGCCAGCGGATCCTTTCTCAGCGTCTTTAGGGTTGAAGTAGCCGTTGACACAGCCTCCGCATGATTCTGAGAACGACACGGAATCAGCGTGCTTTTATCTCCGGATAGGCTGATCAACTTACCAAGCTCGTCGGCGGTATTGATGCACTACAGTTGCAAATTAGCATGCTTACATAGGCATACAGGACAAAGCCTCAAACCGCTCACCTCGAAGGACGAACCAAACGCGCCAGAGACTTTACAAGCGGTCGAGGGTTTAGGGCAGATAGCGGCCCTGGATTCGTTCTCGGCCCGTTCCAGTCGCTCCTTGAGTTGTCGCCTGGCAAATTGACTACTGATCACGGTATTCGCCTGGTGAGTGACGCGGAGGTAGCTGCTAGGACCGCATGCGGCAGGGCTGGCGAAGGCAAGGCCACCTGTGCATCAAGAAAGTCAGATCTAGTCGTCGGCTATCGTCGGCATTCATGGAACCCACCGTCACGGCCACAGGCGCAACCGAGATTGCTTGAGTCGGAGCTATACACCAAAGCCGCAGTATCGTATGGCTTGCACATTGCCAAGCAATCTTGAGGCGATTTGACGCTGAAAGCAGTGTCGACCTTGCTGAGATCGGTGGCATCGATCTGCGCATAACATCCTTGGAAGCTGTAGGTGGAGGCGGAAGTGTATGTCTGGATCCCTGTCAGTCAGACATCGATCGCCAGGGGTGGACCGGACACTCACCGCGAATTGCGAACCGCTGCAAACAGCGGATCCGGTGTTGTCCGGTGAGGTTGCGACTGTGCCAGCGCTGGGGGGTTCATTGGAACACATACAGTAACCGAAAGCAGCTCGTTTCCTGGTGAGATCGGCCAAGAAGTACGAGTAGGTGAATGGTCCGTCCTCACGCTCGTAGCATGTCATCTAAGTGTTCCAGTCCAACGTCAGCCCTCTCGTCTGGCTGCAAGAGCACTTGACTCACTCCACATTCGGTAGGGCTTGAGGCAGTGTAGAGGCCTACTGAGGACGTGGGGTTAAAGCTGGTGGAGGTACAGCCCAAGTACAGTGGGCTGTATGCCGCTCGAGTGGCCTGAAGGCTGCCCATAGCAAGCAGAGCAAGAGGAGCAAGAAGGGAGAACATGACGGGAAATGAACGTGGGTTTGAAACGAGTGTGTTGTAGTTGGAGTAGACTGTGTCGGAGATGAAGATGAGAAATTTATTCAACTGGAGGGGGCTCTGATACCTCTTATATACCTTGGCATTAGCCAGCGCCTTGTCAGCTTGTTGACATACTTGCATCCTAGTGGTTCACTGCGTGCGACCCCTCTACCTGTGGAACAAAACCTAATGCCTCGGACTGGCTAACAGTCGCAGGAGTAGAAACTACTCTTTTGTGGCGACATCACCAGGACTCCTTGTTCATCGGAGGCCTGTCAGGCAGACGAGTGGGAATCACTAGGCACCAATCATGCCCGATATCGAGCAACAGGCCATCCATCCGCAGTGCGTATCGGCATTCCGAAGACTGTGTACATCTCGGCAATCACTTGCTGTGATACAGGATCCATTACTGGAATACTCGTGCCTGTGGCTCAAAATGCCAACTGGTGGGACGCAGATCAAAGGGGGGACGCTAGGGCGAGATCCGCCGGAACCGACCCACATATATGGCTTGGAGTATGGCTAAACTTTATACTTGTTTACCTGTACGATCGGGTGTGCTGACCCTTCGGTATGTTGGGGATTTCCCTTTGCCATTGCTGTTGGACGCCGCCAAGAGCCCGGCTCCTAGCTGGCACTAGGACATTGTGATGGGCTACTCGCTCTGTTTATGCGGTGCAGCGGTGTGTCTTCCGGCTTACCCCTGCCTGGCCGACAAGAACATCTTGCTATTAGGGGATTGTTGGCGACTGCCAAGAGCTTGTCAACCCGGGAATATGCAGAATCAACAAGTCTAGATGACATGGGCAACAATACCTCAGACCGTACCATCTCCCCTGGTCTTCGCCGTTAGTCATTAATGCCTAACAATATCGGTATTCAAGAGATACACGCAAAGAACGCTGTGTGATCGCGTGCTTCCTATTGGTTGGGTGTTTCCTAGTGGATACTTGAGGGTATCTTGTCTAGCGCCATGCATAGAACGAAACGATCGAAAAGGTCAGACAAGTTCATCCCCTCAAATGCACTGGTTTTACTGTTAAACGCGTCCCTCGTTTCGGTTTGTTTCATTACGGACACGTTCTCCCTGGTCCGGAAAATTGCGCGTCTCGGTTTTCATCGGTCCCCTGCCAAATCGATTTACTCTCCCTTCACTATCCCCGTCCCCGCAGAATAGTTACGTACCAAAACTTTTCATTAACCTTGTCTTGATCGACAGAGACCTACCCGTAGGATATATCATATCTGGTTGTGTTTGGATGTTTTGCTTGCATGAAGTCCGGTCTTCCATGACTGTGTCGGAGAGACAAATTGGTTGGAATGGAAACAACGCGTCTTTTGCTCATTTAGTGATGACCGGACTTTCAGAGGTTCGGAATCGTTATAATAAGAATGTGCACGGATTTCCTCCTCTTGGCACCCACCTACACACTTCCACTTACTGTACATACTAACAGCTCTCTGCAAGATGCGCTTCATACTCCTTGCATTCCTGCTCGCACTTCCGGCGATTCTGGCACTGCCCTCACCCAACGGGGTTAGTGGCCACTCGACCTCGTTGTTCTCCCGCTTCACCTCTTTCCTCGGCTCTCGTGACACGCTGCCGAGCTCTGCCTTGAGCGCGTACGAGCACGACGGCGAGGATGCGTCACCGCTACCGAGAGGAGTCGAGATCGAAAGTCAGACGACCAAACGATACAAGACCTCTTCTTCCTACCCAAAATGTAGCAAGGGAGGCAAGAGGAACGGTTACGCCCACTACCCCGGATGGAAGATTGTCGGTGACGACGTGAGTGGAACCTGTGATTCATGACTCCGGCACACGCTGATGTCTGGCACAGTTGAGTGGGGCTCTGCCCGTAGTACCGAGATCAAATTGCATCAAAGTCTGTGATGGCTACGGAGACGGTGAGGGTTTTCCTCAATAGATCTGACCGCTGGGATACTGATGACTCCCTTCAGCTTGCTCTGGTACCTACTTTGACGACGTCAGCAACAAATGTTTCCTCAAGGGCAACAAAGTACAAAAATGGGAATTCGTCGAGACAGATCAGGAAGGAGACGCTGTGGATCTGATTGGTGGTTGTGCGGCGTGGTCTGAAGTCGGTGAGTGATCGTGAACAATCTGGACTCACGCAAGACCAATTGAATGGCTGCTTTCCTTAGTGCCTTCGGAAATGGATGAGACCTGTTGCAGAGATTAGTGGTATTAGATCTGAGCGTCATACATGTACATCCCGGTCGCTTTGTTGTTATGCATCACATATTGTTTGAAAAGTTGTTGCAAGTCCAACAAGACTGTAGCCTCAACCTATTACACATACGTACACGATATGTACGGGGTGATGTGGCGACGAAACTCTTGGCATTTCTCAAGACAGCTACGCCTCCTCGAAATAGGTCCTGCTCACCGTGCTCATTGTCAGTGTCGATGTAAGAGCAGAATCGGCCGCCATGTTTCGTTTCGAATACGGCCCTCTAATCTTCTGCGGCGAATTATTCTCATCTTGAACATCCCCAGCGTCTAAAAACCCAGATGACATGGCTCACCGAGACGGCCATACAGTACCGTTCCGATTCCCTGTCTGAAGCTGGACAGGTGACTGCTGTGTGTCCCGTGTATCTCTACACACAAAGTCTGAATCATTTCGACTAGTCCCCTAGTCCCCTAGGCTCCCGTACGTACGAGGCCCGCGAAGTAGTGGAAGTCATACATCGCTAGCAATACTGTCCAGGCGGTGCGAACACTGCAGGGTGGAGTTATTGCTGGGCTGACATCAGCCTCGGCCTCGTCGAGCGCCATTTTACATCAAGATCAAATGGTGATGGTATTAGAACTCTGCGGGGTTCATTGTGCCCTTTTAGATCATGCCGTCTTTGCTCGTATTGACGGTTTTTCTCGCTGCAAGCGCTACTTGCCCGCATGTCGCAGACCGGTAGAGTCCTAGGAACAGCACAAATCATCTTCCAGCAGACTTTTCGGGTCGGAGTCTTCCATCCTTCGATGCCAGCGTGTTTGGTCAGCCCATCGACGAAAAAGCTCTGTGGTAAAAGCGCTTTCCAAAGAGTCGAGAAGCGCGTGAGAGACTACGATGGTTTATGAAAGCAGATGGGAGGATCTGACAATTAGCGAAAAAAGCAAGGGACGGTCAACTTGACTCGCGACGAGCTACTCCTGGGGTAACTTTCTCGTGCCTATAGTAGGATCTACTTCGATCGAGCTGACTTGCCTCAATGTGATGGCGTCTCCAGTAGTCAGTGCTCCACAAACTGGCAAGGCAACAGCAAACCGATTGTTTCCACACCATGGCACGAAACAGTTGTCTTCTCAAAGGTTGTTCGGAATTCTCAGTGGCTGATTGTCTCCCAAAACGCAGCTAGCTTTACCACGAAGCAACGATTGTAGACGACTGTCGTCGAACGGCAGGATTGCGTGATGGTTCTTAGCAATGTGTGGTGACTTCATCGCGCCCCGTGCATGCCACAAACGACATCCAGCAATGATACACGTATGCATTTTACTCATCCTTACAAAGCGCACTGGTGATTTTACTCCGTTTCCGTAAGCTTTTCCCGTATAACAGCAATGAGATTGGGGCAGCAGCTAGTGCCATGGCTAAACTTGCGACCAGAGTGGAAGCTTCAGGATAACCCATTTTAATGTACTGCAGACGACCGGTCGATCAGCGCCGGTTTTGCCCCCCGCCCCCCCCGCCCCCCCCCCCAGAAAAAAAGGGGATGGCACACTCACCATTGATCTCGCGAAAAGAGGGAACACGGCGCCCAGTAGATTTCTCATAAAACTTTGTGATGCTTGTGCGGACGATGAATATGTCTCATACGCATCCGCCAGATAAGTGCTATAGTACACTAGTTGATCAGCTTCGAGTTCCTTCCGAGGAGAATTTACGCGGCACAGACTCACAAGACACCACAGTACATGCAGTAGACACCCCAGTAGCTGAAACAAAGTGCAACAGCCGGCACAGCCCAATGGCACACTTCAGGTCTGCCGGTCCAAGCAGAGACGTACAGACCCAACGGAAACATGAGCCCGCCATAAGCTGCCCAGTAGAGGCGCGCTTCGGGTGGGGCACGTCCATGGTTCTTCCTGGCCGCTCGAGCGTAGAGGTACTCTTGATGTTGTTGTGAGGCAAACCCGAGGAACGCCCCGATCGCAAGAGTGCTGCGAGGGTCACGTCAGGTCCGTTCTACCTGAGACATTGGGCTGGCTTACAGTTCAAATGTCCCCGCTTGAGCGGCGTTGAACCCATAGGATTCGAATATCAGGATGATCGAACTCCCACCGAGGAACACACAGGCCCAGGCAAAACCGATCCATAACGAAAGTGCTGTCACGATTGGCTCGGTGAATAGGAACTCTGCAGCGTTCATTAGCAAGTCACAATGCGTCCAGTCGATATAGGCACTTACGAAGCGGCCGGATCAGAGACACGCTCAAAATTGAGATGATGCTCTTCTTTTGTAGATCGGCAGCACATAGATGCTTTTTGCCGGTCTTTGCAGTCAGTTTCTTGGCTCGCCATGAGAGCAAGACATCTGAACGAGTCTCTCGTAAGACAAGCAGATTTAAGACAATAGACACAACGGCAGCGATCGCTTGAATCTGGGGAGCACAGATCAGCAGACATTCATAAGAGCGGATGGAAGGACGCACTCCGTAGGTCCATTTCATCCCAAGCTCCTGTCCACTCCATGCCATCGCCGGGATTCCCACGCCCTGGAAGATTATCAGTCATCTGTATGTAAGGTTGTAGTTCCCGTGTGCACTCACTTGACCGAGAAAGATCATGAGGGTGAAGACACCCATGGCGACGCCACGCCCCGAGGGCAAGAACATGTCTGCTACCGTACCACCGACCATCGAGTTGCCTACGGACTGAGCTATCCCTTGCTGCAAGGTCGTCAGATTTTGTACAACCCAAATCTAGGGGGTTTTCCAAGCTTACAAACCAACGACAAACCAGAACTCCGTCATGATTCTTACTCCATACCTGGGGAATAAACAATATCGCGTTGCTGAATTACATGTCAGCGATTGATAAATTGACGTGCGAATCTACAACCTCGAACTCACATAATCGAGGTGACCTGGTAGATCATGTTTCTGCCAAACTGCGGGAAACAACGATCAGCTTCTGGCAACAACGCGCAACAAGGTTGCTTACCACTTCACTCAAAGGAGCCAGTAAAAGGGGCGCGAATGCAATTGATATCAGAGGCAGGGTGAGCTGCAGAATGAATGTGTTCCTGCCTACTCCAAAATACTCGGTGCCCCACGTAGCCAAAATGGACGTTGACGATATGCTGACAGTGCAGGCAAAGGTGATGAACACCGCAACGAGCAGAATGGAGTATTTCCGCCAGCGCGACCAATTGAAAGGATTCTGCTTTTCTGTCAGCGTACGAATTTGATGACGTTTAGTGATTGACTCACCTCCGGGTCATCCGGTGCCCAATCAACGATAATGACCTCCTCTTCTCCATTTCCGAGATCCACAATGACATTTCCTTCCATGAGCTCGCCCGAGTGCCTTATTTTTCCATGCAGAGATATACGTCTGCGCAGATCCGCCTCCATCTCCGTGGCCTGTCTACTGGACATCCGTGAGAGAGTACTAGTCACTCGACTCAACTTTTCGCCTGTTCGTGAGTCGGTGGTCCGAAGACCCGTCCCGAGGTGGTGTGGTCGCGGCCGTGATGGACCTGGCTGGGACGCGGCAGATGTCAAGGTCGGGAACGAGTCATGTCGTTCAGCTTCCGAGCCCGTGGGCGAGTCCACATCCATGTACTTGCTTCTATACGGGGGGTCAAGCGGGGAGTCATCTGAGGGGGATCGTTTTTCGTACAACATCTTTGCAGCGGTTGTAGCTGTGGAGCTTTGTGACGACTTCTCGCAAGCCTCAAAGTCGTCCTTGGCCATGTTTGGTCTGCCTATAAAGCATGACTTCCAATCACAAGATAAAGCGTACAACGAAATACTTTAAGAATGCAGACTCGATTGCGTAGAATCCGAGTCAGGCGAGATCGTTGCCCATATAATTACCGGAAGATAGATATTTCGCCTAGATTATGCCGGAACATGGGTTTCCCTGAGTGCATTTGTCAGACGGCTCGGAACAGACCGAGCACTCGGCAGAAGCCTATCTTATGTGCAGTGAGTGCGACATCCCTGTATAAACAAGAGCTCGTCCGGCGAGGCAGTGTCTGCTGCAACGCCATCAAATGCATAGCTCTGAGATAAGGCGTCCAAAATCATATGGTCAAAGTCTCTCGACATGAGGAAATCTCGGCTAAATGCTATCTGCCCTTCGCATCTTCATATGTGGGGAGCTGATCACCCTTCGCCCCAAACGTCACCGCTGTCGCCGCCGTTCTCTGGGCGTTCATCTCGTCCAACTGCCGTCTCAGTAGGTCCGAGTGTAGCCCGCTTCGTTCAGCCGTGTTATCTCTGGTGTATCCCGGTGGTCGATGGTCGGCGAGTATCTGGAAATCCTTCTTTTTAGGCGCCTTCTGCTTGCGTGGCTTTCGCGTTTGCTTATGGACCTCTGAGGACCGAGAGCCGGCTTTGGAATCGGAGGGCCTGTGGATAAGCGTCAGAAACGATACGAGGTTGTGTTGCTGACATAGCTCACAAGGGCGCCTTTGATTGCCGGTTGCCCATCCCTAAACCCGACAAAGCTGTGAGGGCCACGTATGTGTACAAGGTGCTGTCGAGAGGCCTTGGCTGATCCTGGTCGACCACAATCGCTCATAAGCACACACAACAGAACGGAAAGAAAACCTGCCTTTGACCATCCGATCTCAACGGTGATGCCAAGACTTCTGTGATCCATTCTCTCCCTATCTTATGAGCATTGCTGGCGGCATGCCCCGTCGAGACGGACGGGCTTCACTGTCGGACACCGCAGATATACCTTGCCACAACCTTCTTGACAAGCGCAGTGTTTGTTGTGTAGTCTAGCTTATTACGAGAATTATAGAGCGTCACGGATGCATAGACGAGCCGTCAGGAAAGAGGGGTTGCGTCCAGGTCCAATCGAGAGCTACTGAGATTTATTTTTTTGGTATATAACATTGCAGTAAAGCTGGTCAACATGAAAATCACCAAGCCCGTGTGGCGAAATTGGTCATCGCACCCGACTCTTAGGATCTTCAACAGCTCCATCGGGCGATTGCGGGTTCGAGTCCCGCCATGGGCTTCTCTTTTTGGTTTATGGCTTCGCAGCTAGAAACTGTCCCGCTACGCTAAACCCGCCCCCTTGGCCCCGGCGAAGACCGCCGAGTACTCGTATTTCTTCTCCACTTTTTGGGATTACACAAAATCTTGATCAGCGGCGGCAGGTGATCAAGATATCTGTTATTCCATTTTATCTCTTCATAGGTATCATAAACACATATAGCAGAGGCCGATCGTCATGGTGAGCTGGCCGGTAACCTCAAGTTAAGTCATGTGGGGAGCATCAACTGATCTTCGACTTATGCGTAGCCGCTGCAACGTACAAAAGCTCAGGGCTCCGGCCTGGGAAAAGCGCTCATCAACCGAAAAGCGAAAGAAGCGGTAGCTCCCAAGGAGTCTCAACTGGTGGGTGGGGGCCGAGACACTAAGCAAGGAGATTGATTGCGTGATACACTGCTGAACTCGAAGCACGAACCCACAGTATACTCTCGACGAATCAAACCCGCTGCAATCGATCACACATGAGCGAGATCTCGATGAATTCTTGGCTAATGCCGCTTTGGCTGACGCTGACTTCACGACGGGTACGTGCTAGTCTCCCGCTGCTCTGTTGTAACGACAAACTTACTGACGTCGCTGCGCAGAGAGAACGAAGATGAAGGTGATCAGCGCTCCAAACATGCCTGCACCAAGCACGAACCCGTTCTTGTTGTCCGCTCAAGAGGAGAAGGAGGTTGCCAAAAAGAAAATGGACATGAGCGGGGAACTGAGAGTGCCAAGAAGGTGTGTGTCAATCATGTCCATCTCTTCTTAATGAGCGGGAAAGATAGCTGATGATCTGCTGGGTTTGCTTTGCTAGACCACCATGGACGAGACAGATGACCCGATTGGAGCTGGAAAGACAAGAGAGGGATTCGTTCCTTGACTGGCGAAGAGAGCTGGCTCAGTGAGTCCACAAGCTGTAACAATCAGACACATGGCAACATCTAACGCGAATGATGTAGGCTCGCTGAGCGCTCGAACCTGCTTATGACCCCCTTCGAGCGTAATATCCAACTATGGCGACAACTTTGGCGAGTGCTCGAAAGGTCTCATCTCGTTGTTCAGATTGTAGATGCGAGAAATCCATTGGGTTTCAGATGTGCGGATCTGGAGACATATGTTCAGGAGATTGGGACTGAGGAAGGTGCCGCGGAGATCACCGTACCGGGCAAAGGGAAGAGAAAGAGCTTGTTGTTGATCAACAAGGCTGATCTCCTGACTTATGACCAAAGGTGAGCTATCAATCGACCCAGGTTGTGAACCAGAATCCTCACCATGATTTGGCTGACACAGCGTATATGTTTGTCAGATCGAAATGGGCAGACTACTTCGAACAGAACGGCATCTCATATGCTTTCTTCTCAGCTGCGAACGCTGCAGCTTTGCAAGAACAAGCGGAGAAGCAAAGGCAAAGGGCAGCTGGCGAGTATGACGAAGACGATGAAGAGGAAGAGGAAGAGGAAGACGATGGCGCACAAGAAGAGGAGGAGGATGCGGCCGTCTCAGGAGAAGAGGTCGAGCCTCAGTCTGAAGAGGAGGAGCTTGCGAAGAAGGTAGAAGAGACCAAGTTGGGTGACGAAGATGGCTGGTCTACAGAGGGCGAAGAAGCGGATGAAGAAGCACCCCAAGGTGACGTCGAGGAGAAGCTTGCTCAAGGTGAACGAGTGCCGTTGAAACAAGTGGCAAGGGATGTTGCGGAAAGGCATGGCACTTCTGCCGAGAATGAACCTGAGGACATCAGGACCAGGGTCCTGAGCGTTACCGAGCTGGAGGACTTGTTCCTCAACGCCGCACCGGATCTCAGCCGTGAGTACACCTCACACTCTCTCGCGGTACCTTTAATGCGCTGACAGTATTCGCTATCATCTACAGATTTCGCGACACCGCAAATGCCCAACCCTGACAAGCTGATGGTTGGTCTCGTCGGCTACCCGAACGTCGGTAAATCGTCCACTATCAACGCCCTCCTCGGAGCCAAGAAAGTCTCTGTATCCGCCACGCCCGGTAAAACGAAGCATTTCCAGACACTGGTCCTTTCCGACACTGTCACACTTTGTGATTGTCCAGGTCTGGTCTTCCCTCAGTTCGCCAACACTCAAGCCGACATGGTAGTGGATGGTGTACTGCCTATCGATCAAATGAGGGAGTACTCCGCGCCTGTGGATCTGCTTTGTAGGAGGATACCGAGGGAGATTCTGGAGGGTACATATGGCTTGAGAATCGATGTGAGGGAGGTCGAAGATGGTGGATCTGGTAAAGTGGGATGGGAGGAGTTGCTATCTACATATGCCAGTGAGTCGATCGATCCTTGTCCCTGTTACTATCACTTCGGCGCTTCCGACCTCTTGGTTGAATTGATCGGCTGAAAACGTTGTCACTTTGTCGCTTTACAGTTGCCCGAGGCATGACTCGATCATCATTCGGTATGCCCGACACCTCCCGAGCGGCGCGATATATTCTGAAAGACTACGTCAACGCCAAACTGCTCTACGCTCACCCACCTCCAGGCCAAGACTCAGACGAATTCATGGCGGTGTCTCGAGAGAAAACGTTGGCCAAGCTCGAGGAAGCATTCGAGAACGGCAGGAAACGTGCACCTGTTTCTCACGTCTCGAAGAACGCCGATACTTACGTCAGACCTGCTCCATCCGCGGGCCCGTCCGTTGGCCAGGACGGGCAAGAGGAAGAGCTTGAGGGAGGTGAACAGCAGCAGCAGGCTCAAAAACACCGACAGCTCACGAGCAAATCGGTCAGAGCCAATGCCGCGTCCGCACCCATGCGGTCAGGACGAGAGAAGGCGGCTGCTCTCGACTCGGTATACTTCACTGAGGCTGGTGCTGCGCCCAGACTTGTGGTAAAGGGAAGAAACCAGCAACTTGACATGCCCGAGGGTGGAAGTGGCCAGTCATACGCCCGTCAGACTATCTACCCTCATCAGAGGAGATTAGGGCCCGATGGAATGCCCATCATGGGTCAGGGCGGTAAGGGGGGGGATGATCAGGATGGTGGGAATGGCAAGAAGCATTTCAAGAGGAAAGAGGGGAAGAAAAGGTCTGGCAGGGGCTACGATTAGGCGATGTGTGCGCTTGGTGCGTTTGAATGGCAGATGTAGATTCGATCATAGCGAGATGTATCATATCATATTGTCATTAGTGTACATGCATTCGTAGCAGAACAGTCCAGCAATCAAAAACCCGAGCCAAGCCATGACTCAAAAGCAGCAAACCTTGTAATTTACTCATCCAGGCCCATCTCCCCTTCCTCAGTGATCTCCTTTTCAAAGAACTTCTTACCGTCGCCGTTTTCGCCAACCTCTCCTATGACTTTATAGAAAGCCGTTTCACCTTGCTCAGCTTCGTAATCCAGTCCTTCCGTCAATAAGTTATCGCCTCCATAGGGGTTCAAAACCACGATCTTTTCCGGTCGTGCAGCTGACGTCGATGGTGGAGAGACAGCTGATTGCGAAGATGGCCTATGAGATAGGTAGTATGCTTCGTAGGTTGGTTGAGATGTGATCTTGCTCAGGTACGGACGTAAAATATCTGCCGGATCTTGATGTACGCCGTTGGGATCTGACGCGATAGTAGCTGATAGGTAGATGATATCTGTCAAGCTGGCTGTCAGCGCATCTCCCCTGCTGCGACGAATCCAAAAGCAAAAGTCCGCTCGTACGCGGGTTCTTGCGATGGACAGTTGCCGAAAGCTAAAAATCACTCACATTGACCAGACGGGCAACTGCCAGTACCTTCTCCGTTGATATAGCACCTTACGAGCGGACTACCATCGACAGGAGGGAAGATGGTGACTGACGTATCGTCGTTCTCCTCCCTCTCAACTTCACCAGCGTCTGCCTCTCCCGAACCGTCGACAGCTTCCAGAGCGGCACCGCTCTCCTCTTCAGGTACCTTTGCAGAAGAACGGCGTAGCGCCTCGGGTGTGGTGGAAGATATGGCGATGCAGTGCGCTGTCGTCGACGTTGAGCTCTCCGCGTCCGTAGGTGCTTGCTCAGGCTGAACTGCAGGCTCGGCTCCACCCGCCGCTGAAGAAGCGAGATTTGGTGGAAGATGGTTTGGCAATGAGATCAGATGAGAAGCCGTTACGGGTCTAGGGTGACACGGGATCTGAAGGGAGATGCCATCGGCGGTTTGTTCGATCGATGTAGGGATCGCGGAGGGGCCGAGAACGTATGTACCGCCAAAGACGGCGCAGGCTCTATTGATCGCACAGAACGATACAATCAACAAATTACCTCTGACGAATCCTTACAAAACCACCGCTTACCGGCAAAAGCCCTGCGCAACCTCGCCTGCTCCACCATACTGTCCAACCAAGAATGCACTTGGTCCGTACCGCCCTATACTTCTCAAATATCTCCTCGTCCGTATCAGCGAAGGCAGAATCTCATCCTTTTCACTGGAACAATGTGAGATGGCGTATGCGATCGATTGCGATAGTGGGACTGGGATTGAGAAGGATTCTTGTAGGAAGTCGAGAAGGGGTTGAGTCTCCTTGCCTATAGTTATGAAGTTCAATTAACAGTGACTGCAGTTCAGCATTACCTCTACGATTGCGGTGTAGATCCTGACTTCGCTCACCTCTCAACAGCTCATCCTGCTCAAATTCGCCCGCAGCAAACATGAGGAATTTCATCAACCGTCTCTTATCCAGCAGTTTCACCGACTTATCCTTGAACACCTCCTCCTTACTACCTGGTACCTTCTTGAACCCACCCTCAGCCTCAGCAGTAGGGCTGGGTTCATATATCGATACGCTATCGAGCAATCGGAAAGAGACGTATTTGCTAACGTCTGACGCGATGAGGGTTTCGATCAACTTGCCCCTAGAGGGCAGCACAGCCGGGAAGAGCGATATAGCATATCTTCGTTTATCCTTTTCGAGCTGGGGTGTAAGTTTGCTCGTGGAAGCTTGCGAATAAATCACACCATACGCTTGCTTGGTTGAGGAAGGAGTTGAAGCCTGTCCTTCCACTTGAGCTTCGGCCCAAATTGCCAGCTCGTCGAGAGTAAGCGAGGCCTGCTGACCACCATAGTATTCATTCGGATCAAGGTGTAAGATTGACTTGCCGGCTTTAGCGAGTGAAGCAGCTGCTATGGATTCGGCCAAGCCGGTACCGATGACGATGGAATCGTAGTGATCTGATTCGAGCTCTGGGGCGCTCATGATGCAAGTTGTTGAATTCGAGTGCAGCCTCTCTCTTCTGTTTCCGCAATGTTGCTGTGTTGCTGTCTGACCTGCTTATCAACCAGCTCCAGACCATGCATAGATGCATACACCTTCTGTCACACATTGACCCCGTCAACGGAAAGAGAACGCTAAGCTAAGCATCCTCTGAACGTCATGACTTTGTTATTGTTGGAGACTCTAAGTCTAAATACGCATTCCACTTAAAGCCAGCTCGTCCACGTCGTGTTCTATGGACTCCTTTCATCGTCACTGCTCACTGCTCACTGCTCTGTTCAATTCAATCCAACGACAACAGCAGCGATGCAAAAAGCATCAGTCCTGCCAAAAGATAGGTCCCAGAGCACGTAAAGTGAACAAGCAGACACAAGGGCCGCCAACCACCCAGATCGAAAGAAAACCCACTAGTCGAGCTTCTGCCATAACACCCAGGACGACTTCTCACCATGGCGACCTCGCTCGCGGTACCGGTCGCGTACATCACGGTGCTCGTCACTGCGATGGCCATCTTTAGTAGAGTTTACAGGAGGCGTCGAGCAGGTGAGTAGGCACTGCAAATGAGGAATCTGATCTGCACAAGTCATATCTCAGAGCTCTCTAGGCCCGCGGAGCTATCACGTCGCTTCCCCCTTGGTCCCCGTTGCAGGTCGCTTTGCGTTGGCAAGGAGAACGAAGGGGAATCTCAATCACCGTCCTGTGAGGATGAGGATAGGCTGACGAGTCCAATGTATTTTACTTGATTTTTCATAGCTGAGAAGACCTCTTTCGACCCATGGTTCCCTGCTCATCCGTCACGAGAAACATATATTACCCTAATCTCAGCCGCTGAATCGCAAGAGATCCCCGACTCTCTACTGAAATCCGCTCTGCTTGTACGAGCTATAACAGATGTCAAGCGAATCTGGCGATTGCGAGACGACAAGTCGGCTCTCACCCAACTTCATACGCGAGGTCTGATAGGCGACGATACGATGGCACGATTCGCTGCTGCTGAGAAAGAGCTCGAAGCTGAGATTGTGGATGTCGTTTCCGAGGCGAATACGTTCAGGCAGGGTTGGGGTCAGTTGATCTTTGCGACGGCGACGGAGATGGCGCAGGCTGAGAAGACTAGGGAGGTGGTTATGAATATCCCAAAAGTCAAGGCTGTTGAGGGTGAGTCCATTGACCGAGCCTCAGCTATCAATCATGGCGAGAACAGACGGAATTACTAGGGTTTGAGCTGATAATGATGATGCCTTTTGATCCTGCAGAGAAAAAGATCGCCCTTAGAAACAAGTACCTTCCCAACTCGGTACCTCTTCCTCAAATCGTGCAAGGTCCGCCACCCGGTGCGGGATCCGCCTCACCTACCCCCGCCCCTGCCCCTGCTCAGACATCAGCACCTGGATCAGTTCAAGGCACCCCTTCCAAAGCGACCTCCGCTTCCGCTTCAACTTCCGGCACATCATCGCCCAATCCCAACATCGCGACCCCTAGTGAGAAGGCTAGTGTAGCTGCTGCTCTAGGAGGAGGCGATAGTGCTGGATCATCGCCTGCGCTTGGTACGAGCGAATCTGTGGGTGGAACTTCGTCGGGTCCCGGATCTGGGAACGCTAGTGGTGCTAGTACCCCCTCGAAAGTGAGTACTACTGGAGCTCATCTATCATGCCCCCTCTTTCTTCTTTCGTCAAGTGCACTGTACCACACATATCTTCTGTATACCACGGAACCATCTACACTGCCCTCGATCGATGCTGACTAAAAGTTCTGTAACTTTGGAACAGTCCACGCCCAACAAGAAGAAGAAGAACAAGAAGTGATGAGCATCGTCCATCGATTGGTATCCGTAGTCGAGGATGCGGTAATAGCCCACCGTGCGGTTCTCAATTACAGGCAGTATCTTAGATTATCCATGCATGGATCATCAGCGCAGAGTGCATATGGAGTGCATCTACAAGTCTTAATACATGAACCTGTTCGAAGGCTTGTTGTAAACTCGAGGGACCATTCTAATACAGCCAGATCCGTTTCACAGCCAAACCTTTCTTGATCTTTGAGATCTGTGTGGTCAGTTGCTGTAAATTTCTATACAAGCTCTTCACCATCACTATTGAAAGCCGCAAATTCGGGTTTCTTAACATGATCCGCGGCAGTTCTGTCAACGGTGTGTTGCACGCGATATGATGCTCGATCATATCAATGGCCCAAAACCTTGTGCGCACTTGTCAAAGCCATGCTACTGGATAAGAGAACAATGCAACTTGAGAGCCCAGGCATCATGAAATGGCACAGGAATGGCATCGGCCGACCATGGGTCCCGGCGTACTATAAAAGAGATATCGAAAACGAACTTCCTCCTAATCCTGATCCTTTCCTTGGCCGATGTGAGTACAACTAAACAACAACTAATACCACAAGTGGTAAGATATGAAAGCACAAAGTATTCGCTTGGTTATGAAGGTGTTTAAGCACCGAAACCGTAGAGGGTTCGGCCCTGTCGCTTGAGAGCGTAGACAACGTCGAGGGAAGTGACTGAGAAGAGAAAAAGATCAGCTGCGCATTCGATCGTGAATATGCGAGAAAGAGAGAAAGCAGCTCACCAGTCTTCCTCTTGGCGTGCTCAGTGTAGGTGACCGAGTCTCGGATGACGTTCTCAAGGAAGATCTTGAGGACACCTCGAGTCTCCTCGTAGATGAGACCGGAGATTCGCTTGACACCACCTCGTCGAGCAAGTCGTCGAATAGCGGGCTTGGTGATACCCCTGAAGATAAGTAGAAGCGTAGTCAGCCAAAGTATCTTATTATATGAATATTGTTGTGAGTGCTGATGATGACTCACTGGATGTTGTCTCGCAGGACCTTCCTGTGTCGCTTGGCACCGCCCTTGCCCAAACCCTTGCCACCTTTTCCTCGACCAGACATTATGTATAAGTGTTACTTAAGAAGTTTAAGTGGGGGAGGGTTGAAGTGTTGAAGTGGTGATTTGCGTTTGATTGTGTTGTGGGAAGAAGAAGGGAGGGAATGGAAGAAATGATGTTGTGTTTAAGTATTAGTGAGAGAGATGGGAGTGCGAGTGGTAGATGATGGGATTGCGTTGTTTGTGAGGTGAGAATCGGGGGGAGGGGTGACGAATCGATGGGATGTGGGATGGTCGGGTGAGACCCTGATTCCGATGTTCAGAGTGCTTGCTTGCTTGCGTCTGTGATTTCCTTGTCCTCCTAATCCCGAGTCATATCCATGCATGCTTTGCCTGTGAGTTTATGCAACCGGGGCGTAGCGTAAGCACCGTCTCGGGAATACGCCAACTGGGTGGCAAATAACAATGCATCTCATCTGAACTAAACAATTCCATGGTGCCATCAATTCTCCGAGACGCGCCCCTCGTCGTTTTGCTTGTGTTAGTGATCTGATTCGGCGTTATAAGAGATCACACACAAAATAAAGGAAATCACGGCGATATAATAATCAGTCGTGATTGTCTTCGTCTATCATCACGTGATCTTTGTGATGCGCTTGCACGCGTGGTCCCGTTCATTTCTTCCACGCCATCATGTATGTATGTACCTTAACGATATGGCATAAGTACGCATAGTAATGAGACCCATGTACGTCTGTATGAAATACTATACGTTCTGAACCGAATTGTATCGTTACATGAGGACAGGATAGTCACCTAGCGTTCATTTATTATCGTTACATTTCTTATGCTGTCTAGTCTGGGAGTGCGGTTTCTGGCAGTGCGGTTTGTCTGAGGATTGTATAGTCCATGAAATTAAGACGGATCAGAAGACACACTATGTGTCTATTGCACTTGCGATTTTGGCTTGAGCAAACAAAGACAGCAGGGATCTGCTTTACGGTGCAAGCAGAACGTGTAGTGATGCATTTTCGGATCCCACTTGTAGCTTGCTATTCTGTCATGAAATTGTTTGCAGGCAAATGTGGATACATGTAGTTTATGAGACCCATACGGGTCTTCAACGTTGCTATAAATGTCTGTGCTATGGCCCATCGTCAACAAGACCGCACGCCTAGTATCATGAGGTCACGCTTTGCAATCTGATAATCTGGCTGATACGAACTAGACGATTCATATATCATCAATTGACACACTTCAAGCTGTGCTCTGCATTTTGTCTGTCCGATCTGCTCGAATGTTCTTACAAGCAATATGCATACAACGTGATAGAACTACATAAATCAGTCCTCCGCAATTGGGCTTCACATGATTGTCTGGGTCAACCTCTTAAGACCTCGCTTGATCCCTGATCTCAAGCAATTTCTCCCTTCCAACCCTAGTCCAGCTCATTCTCGCGTCCCATGCATCAACCTCCTGCGCCTTCGTACCATCCCCACCGCGATCCTGTTTCGTCTGCTCGCCAGACGCTTTCACTGACTGGATCGGTTCACCCGTCTCAACGAGTAATTCCCATCCGCCCAGATTGACAAGGCAAGGCTCATGAACCCAGATCTCAACCTTCCTCTCGAAAGTCTCACAAGGCTCCAGCTGACCGCGTCGCGAGAGGTCGCCTATGTATTGAGGTGGGCTGTGAGTGGTGACCGAGTCGGACTTGGATGATGTCGAAGGTGGTGGGAGATTCAGGATATATCGTGCAGGGAGGACAGGCGATTGATTCTTGATTGTGAAGACGATAGGAATCTTTGTTGGGCTATGGGTGATAGTGAACCAGGCAGCACAATCCAGTCGAGTCAGCAGCCGTGCTCGGACATCAAGGGATGAAGTCGCAGCTGTGCGCCTGCGGTGCCCACTCACCCTTGACTGAAGTCGTGCGCTATTCTGCCCCTCTCCCCAGCCTTGAGCTCGATCACCATCGGGTCCTGTTCGACGCTCAATGTCCCCTCAAGCACAGAATCCATCAGTACCTGCCTCAGTCGCGACGTCTCCTCGTACATTGTTCGGACAGATTTCGAACCGCTCGCAATTGCTGAATCGACCTCTTTCTTCAGGCCCTCAACCAACGAGAAAGACGGGCTGGGTCTGATAGAATGCAAGGCTAGATTGCCATGTCGTCTGCTAGCAGCTGAGTGATTTGCATGAGGGATCGAATAAGAAACCAGGAGATCCAGATCAAGCGGCTCGAAGAGCTGGAATAGCTTGCCCAATGATTTGGAAGGTATCGTGGGGAAAGCCTCGTGTAGCTGAGCGAGACGGTGACTTCGCCTTGAAGCCAAGTACGACGGGAACGCGTTCGATGAGAGCCCGGGTGAAGCGAGCGGACAAGTCGGTGTGAGCTCGGAAGACACCTCGTCGATCGGTTGACCAGCAATCAGTTTACCGAGAGTGGTGACTAACGCACTCTGATTCAGGTCAAGCTGGGCAGCGACGGATTTGTCGTATGTGAACGAGTGGATGGACCGTATCGTTTGATTAGGCAACAAGCTGTCCGGGCTGTAGATGAGTATGTCAGTTGAGAGCTCTCAAAATCTTGAACTGAGGAGAAAGCTGATACACTCACAAACTACCGTCGCCGTCCTCCACTTTCCAAACAGGACTAACGCCTTTAACAGCTTCGATTCGCACAGTCTCGCTCGAGACATTCCGGGTTTCTAGAATGACCATTCCTTCGCCCGTTTCTTTGCCTGTCGATTGGACGAATGCTCTGACGTTCAAGACGGGGATGATATCTAGGTAAAGAACAGCGGCTGACGCGGCGACGGCATTTTCGTTATCGGCGTTAGAGAACACGACAAGGCCCAGTATATCCAATGGTCCTGATTGATAAGCGCTGATTATGACGGGTATATTCACCTCTTCTCCGGGTGGGATGGTGTTCGCGTACAACGGAACAGACGATTTATGTTCGATTAGGTTGGGTATAGTATTTTGGGTATCGAGATGCTTGGTATCGTCTAAGACGGGGTTTGATAATCAGCACAACCATCGAGGGGAAAACGTGCGGAACTGAGACATAACTCACTGAGACCTGCTTTCGGGCGTATCACGCCGTAATGATTCCATATCATCCTTAAATCGTGCACGCCCACTTTCCCTCTGTTGACCACCCTGATGGACCCCTCCACCTCCTCACCAGCATACACGGTCTCTGGGACATCCACGACCTCGACGCCTAGAATGGCTCGAGTCGGAGCGACGTCTACCGTGAGACTTGTATCTTCCGCATACGTAGGAGTGAGCTTTTGCGCCTTCGTAGTTTGCAGACGACGGCCTTTTCTATGTAGATCCTGCACGCAAGGGAAGAATCGGTGGAAGAGAAATGTGACTTGTGATAGCCTGAGTGTAGTAGCAGAAGTCGGAGTCACGGAAAGTGAAATAACTCGAGTCTCGTAAGGCTCTAAAGGCAATTCTTCGATTGTCTCGACATTCACTTGTTCGGATGATTCGAAAGTGACGGTCAAGTCTGAGAGCGCCACCGGGGCGTTGAGCGGATTTGTCGCGACCAACTCCACTTGGAACGCTTCTGCAATGCCATACACTGAATCGTAAGCAACGCAACCTTGATAGCCGATTGCGGACACGAGTATCGATACACTCACCATGAACCCCGACACTGATGCGCTTCTCGTCGGGCAACAGTGTCATAGGCTTCTTTCCCTTCCTGTCCCAAGTATTGATCACTTGCGTCTCGAGCTCGACCCATCGATCTCTCGAAGGACCAGCAGATGAAGCCTCTGAAAAGGGTAAGATACGGGTTCTTTTGACATCGAAGACCGGTGTAGGGAGCTGGAGCCTATCGGCAGAAGCTGCGAGCTGCTCAGGATGTGCGGACAGTTGCTGTGTCGATCCGTATGTCAGCTCTGTCGGTACAAGCGTAATACGAATATGGATAGGAACAGGAACACTCACCTCGTACGCCAGAGCCATATCCTGCAACGGTCCCCCTTGAGAACCTGGCACACCCGTATCTTCTCTCCGCAGCAGGCGTAAGAAATGTTCCACGGCCACATCACTTTCTCCCAGAGTATAAGCCTGTCGACCCAAGGAGTACTCGATGCGATCTTGAGCCGCGGTCCAAGGGGAGTCTCTATATATTTGGGAAGCTCGCTCGAGGCATCGTCGAGAGTATGTTTTCTACGCAGTATACCGGAATCAGCTTCTGGAAACTCCAGCGGTGGAACGGTTGCACTCACCAAACCAGCCGTCTCGTACCTCCGCGCAGCCAAGACGAGGTGGAACGCCCTTCTCCGTCTTCCACGATTGCTCTTTCCGCCTTTCACATCAGCAGCGGCAGCTTCTTCAATCATGACTGCGCTCGGCACCTCGTCCGCTTCACCAGCGCCTTTGAACAGAGCAGCGCCTACTCCTCTCCATTCCCCAATTGCCTTCCACGCTTCATAGTAAAGTACGGTCACTCTCAACGCGTCAAGTTGGATCTGGGTGGCGGGTGCTCGCTGATGATACGCCGTGATAGCTTGCTCAAGCCATGAAGTGATCTCGGTGTGTTGCAGATTGGTGAAAGGATTAGATGGCATAGTCGGCGGCGAAGAAGGGAGAAAGTAGTTGTGAGATAATAGAAGACATAGTCCGTACATCTCGGTAGCGGCCGCTGCGTATCGCCAAGCTCGGTCTTGTGCAAAATCTTTCCGTAGAGAATCATAAACGCTTCCAGCGAATTTATAGTCTCTCAGCATGAACGCGAAGTCTGCGAGTCGCCGAGATAAAGCTTCAACAGCTGTGGTCGGATAGCTGAAGGGAATGAAGCGATGTGTGTGAGCTTTGATGTCGCCTGGTGAAAGCGGGAACACTGCACTTACTATCCCTTGACAGTATTGTAGCCAGTCGGGGTCGTTCCAGGCGCAGGGCTGTTTGGTCTGCTTCCGAAGAATTTCCTTCCAGCGCCAAATAGCCTACCAGTGATACCTCTCCGATTGGCATGATACACCTCATTCCATTCCCGCACTCTCGCTTCCATCCATGGAACCAAGCTCTGACCGACCAGTTCCCTCACCAGTGCCGCCAATCTCTGCGTGTCTTCAGCGGTCAGTTTGGTACCATACAGCTTCTTCCGCGCGGGTCGCGAAGGGGTAGCAGGCGTTTCTGAAACTGCTGATTCGCCCATTGATGCCGAGGCTGCCGCCATGGGAGATAATGTCAAGGAGGATAAGGCTGAAGCATACACTTGAGATAGCGCAGATGGATTCACATCGTCTGGCGTGAAGGGTCGTGGTAGGGGAATAGAGGGATGAGTAGTGATGTCCGGTGATACGGGCGGTGAACGTCTCTCAACTTGTGAATTGATCATGAGCAATGTCGAATGAGGTCCGTATGCCTTCTTCACGTTGGCAAGGAGCTCGTGTGCACTGAATATCAGGAAACCCGTTAATACACGTCGAAAAATGTGAACAACAGACCAGACCCGACCCTACTCACGGAGCGACATCATCACCCATCATGCTAACATCGTGCACCACCACATAAAACCGCAAAATATTACTTCCATCCATCCATGGCACATTTGGCCCGTTCGCACTGACCGTCTGAGAATGAAGTTGGCTGAGGGTGCCCATGGGGTCAGGAGAGGCTGTGGATACAGCGAATAAGATGCCGACGGGATGATTGAACGTCTCGTGGCCTGCTAATGGGCGCGATGACAGGAGAAGTGACCGAGTGAGAGGGTAATGCTGCTCGTCATCTGCGATTGATAATATGTCAGCCATCTTGCTAGAGGTTTTGCGATTTTCATGATCTAGCAGTTACCTGGTTTCTTTGCGCCAACGAAGCTTCCTATCAGATCTACTACCACATCAGGCTGGGGAGAAGATAACGCAGGATTTATATATACCGAGTCATACGAGACGAATCGCAGGGGGAACGTTGGATGAATCGTTGGCGTCAGTGTGGACGATAAGATCGATACTACGGAACAGTAGATGTAAGCTAGCGTTCTTGACAACAGCGCCAACTTATAAGCTCACCTCGCTCTGTTCCCCCTTCCCATGGTCTGAGCAGCTCCTCCAGGCCTCTACAGCCATTAGCTTCGCAAGATTGGATGACATCTTTCGACGATAGGACGGCTATTCGAGGCGAGAGCGACTGGACTATCGAGAGAGGTGGTGAAGGCATCGTTTGGCGTGCTCTCGAAGACGAGCCGATGTTGACTTTCGTCGTGCGGCTAGAATGATATTGAACACTCAGACTCGAAAGATCGTCTTTACTCGAGAGGCTGGGATATCGGTCAGGCCTAGCTCCTCTGTTGAATGTCAAGCGTTAGGATTGCACAACATCTTAGCTTGTTCATAGACTATGTCATACGCGACACCCTCGCCCTCGCTCTCGCCCTCGAGCAACATGGAGTTAGGCGCGTGACTCCGGCCTCATAGCACACGCCTATTACGCGGTACACTCTGTAGAAAACCAAAAAGTTGTTCTCGTTCCTCCGACTGCATCTGCATCTGCATCTGTACGAGCGATCTTTTCATCTTGGCAGCAGCAATTAAACGTTTCATCGTCTACATCTTGACAATCTCCTTGACTGCATCTGATATCACAGCCATATCGCCTGGGTCTACTTCCGCCAAGATGTCCTCGGCACCCTTGCGCTCTCTTGTCAACTCGGCGACCCGTGTGTCCGCTCTGCGAAAATCACCAGTGACAATCGCATCTCGAGCCGCATCTTCATCTTCATCGACCAAGACCAAGTCAAAGTCTACCCCGAAAGCTGCTGAGCAGACCTCGCCTCTAACGAAAGATGATTGGACTCTACCTCACATTCATGTCGGACCCACCCATTCTTCCAGATATTCTCAGCACTACCACAACACCCTCGCGTCAGACTTGATGTACATGACTTACTCGCACCGACAAGCTCAGCGACCGCCCAAACCTGAGCCCGTCCAACCGCCTCAAACGCCATACGAAGCGAATAGACCCCGACCGCCTATCATGCGAGGTAACCGAGCCTTGAGGACCAAGACGACGGGCATAAATTCCGAATCCGTACCGAAGCTTGACTCGATTATCATCCACACCATGGTGAAAGAGGCTATTGTTAACAAGTCTACCTTGTTATCTGCTATCATGGCCATGCGAGCCATCTCGGGCGAGACGCCAAATGGAGGTGGAAGAAAAGGATCGAGCGGAGTAGAAGTGATCGTAGCGAAGAAATCCGCTGCCGCTTGGAAACTAAGAGCCGGAATGCCCGTGTCGGTCAAGGTTGAATTGAAGGGAGAAGCAATGTACGATTTCATCCAGTCACTCGTCGACTTTGTATTGCCTCGTCTGCGAGACTTCCCCGGTATCCCCTTACCTCCCGCCTCGACACCCAAGAACGCGCCATCCAGTCTGGCAGGTATCGTATCCTTCGGTTTCAGTCCTACGACAATGTCCTTCTTCCCTCAGATCGAAGCCAACACTGACGCTTACCCGAGACTTCACGGTTTCCACGTCTACTTCAAGACCAGCTTGCGAGGCGAGAATGCACACGAACACGCCAGGGCCCTCGTCAGTGGTTTCAGAATACCGTTCCACAGAAGATAAGCGCGGTCATGGCGTATAGTAGGACAGGCGTGAGATCACGAGGGAAGGTTCAGTGTAATGCGTGACAGAGGGGGGAGACAGTTTTCTACTGGTGCAGGAGGGATGGCAAAATTGAACATGAAGATATGCACACCACCGATTTTGCTGGAGCCTGCGCAGAGAAGGAAGAGAGAACACATGGGGGTCTCAGACGCTGATGCGCATGGGAAACCCCCTTGATGGCCCGGATCGCTTTATCTGGTCGCTCAGTACAGCATACAGAAAATGCATAATGCATAGACACCCATTCTAACCCGATCCCTTAGTCGTAACAGAGAAAGCGCGTTTACGCTACCTTAACGGTCCAGACTTTCTTGCCATCCCTCTGACTCTCTTGACCTCCTTTGACAGCTCTCTCATCTCCAGCAGGAAGGAAGACATCTACCTTGTTACCCCAGAGGGTCTTGAATCCGTTCTCCTCAAACTTGATTTCTACCTCGACTTCCTTCTCGCTGCCCTTGTACGTGACGGTGATCACAGTCTTTGCAGGGTTCGAAGAGATACCATCATCCTCGATCCATGATCCAGTGTACGATTGACTTGAAGCGGAAGGGAAGATCCTGACACCTCGCCAGTCATCAAGTCCTACCAATCCCCCCTCCGACTCAAGCTGTACATCCACGCCATCCGGCGTCGTCCTAGCAGGTCCAGCAGTCTGCGTGACTGTCGCGTAATTCTTGCCGACGGGAATGACTGAGCCTTCTCTGGCGAACAAACCGAAGTGTTCCAAGGGAGTAGCAATTGTGGCCCTGCTTCCAGCGAGATACTGTCTGTGAGGGGCGTGGAGATCGAAATAAAGACTCTTGTCTTCTGGACTCGATTTGGGGAAGTAGACCTCTCGTGTGAGTTGACCCTCGAACAAAGCTGGGCAGACAAGGATAGAGCCGACGCCGAGCCATGCGTCAAACCCTTCGAGGATCTCTTGAGTGTACAGTACAGGATCAGAGGCAAAGGGACCGTAGCCGAGCCAGGCGGTACTAGGAACTGCGTCGACATGTGACTCCCACATCAGGTGGTTGCTGCGGAGTATACAAGCCAGACTGATTAGTATGGTAGACTGACTGGGGGGCGTTCATGCTGACTCACAAGAACGGCAGGTACTCGTATCGCCACTTGATAGCATCTCGGACGATGGGCAATACTTCGGGATACTAAGATCACCATCAGGTCAGCCTCTGCTAGCTCGTAACAGCGCTACATGGCATGGCGTGGGCTATTGTGTTCACTCACCATCCAAGGGGTGTTCGTCGCCGCCGCGCCACTCGGATCCTCTTTATCAGGCTTGAAAGAGTGAATGCAGAATCTCGAATGGGTGACACCGAGCTGAACCCATCTGACGAACATCTCGGGTGATGGCAAGGGGCCTCCGAAACCGCCGATATCCGATCCGTTGGATTGCATCAAGGACATGCCCGCATTCAGTTGGATCGCCTGCGAACCTCGCAAATTGTGCCATGAGGTCCAGTTATCGCCTGTCCACGTTGAGTTGGCGTACTTGAAGGTCCCGACATTACCGGATCGAGTGAGCACGTATGGTCTTCTCTCAGGTGTGGCCTTCGTCAACTCGGTGTGAGAGACATAGTTCATCAGTTCGGTATTTATCATTCGACCCAGAAGGCCGATAGAGCTTTTGCTTTCGGCTGGCGAGAAGAACTCGTGGGGCATGTCCGTCTTGCAGATGAAATCGTCGTCATGCAGGTAGTATTCATTGTTGTCGCTATTGGGGAAAAGAAGATCGACTGTCAGCTATACTCGCCCTGTCATGCCGCATCATTATACTCACTCCCACATGCCATCACATCCCAGCTCGATCAAGCTCCTCACTCCCTCAGCCCACCACTTCCGGCCTTCTTCAGAGGTCATATCTACCCAACTTCCCTTTTCATTATCACCGACTCCTGAAGACCATATTCGCGTAACCACCGGCTTGTTCAGCATAGGGTCGTGGAACAGGGCATCGGCCGAGTGTAGTCGCTCGTAGTGAGGGTGAGTAACGAGGGCATCTGAAGCGAAATCATCATTCAGCAGCTGTCCTGGACTCTGACGGATGTACCAGTATTGACCCACAAGGCTTGATGTTGGGAACCACCTTGATACCGTTCTTATGAAAGTGACCAACCATACCCTTGAAATCTGGGTATCGCTTCTTGTTCATGGTGAAGACGTATCGATTTCCGGTCGCATTGTCGACGGTGTAGCCGGAAGACAGCTGTGTCCGACGTATGAAGCGGATCAGTTACACCATTGGATGCCAGAGCAGAACTTAATTCTCCATTAACTCACGTGCATGGCAGAGCATGGAATGTCGTGCTTTTTGCAAAGGTCTGGCCAAGTAGATAAGAGGTCCTGTGCAATTGGCTCATCACTCTCGCCGAGACCCATACCGGACGCTGCAGAAGTCAAAAAATGGTCAGCTGTGAAATATACAGGCAGCACGGACTGGCTATACGCACCAAGGTATCCGAGCCAATCTCTGCCGACCAGCTTCGGCCTTCCTACAAGCTCCGCGAATGTCCTCACTACCTGCTGCACGCCTTTGCCAAACAGAACCCATTCATCGAGACCACCGTAGTCCTGGGTATACGCCTTGAAGAACCCCCAAGGATCATCGTGCAATCTTCGTACATCCCAAATTCCTCCGGAATTAGTCGGATGATAGATCGCATAGGTCGAAACGAGCTTCTCGCCTTCTTTGGTAGGTCTAGGCGTAGAGATGAGGTAAGGTGTATGCTTGTACAGCGGGTCGGTGTGGTAGGCGTCATACGCAGCAGAGTCGGATCCGTGGTTTGTGAAAGATCGATTGGTCAGGTCAAGAGGCGCGGCTTTCTCGCCGAGACCGAGATGGAGATTGTCTGGCTCGACCCACCAATGTCGCATGATTCCTCGTTCTGTAAGGGCATATGATCGGTTAGGAAGATCTCCTATGACTCGTACTTTTTTGCCGTCGACCTCTTCGTAGACGGTTAAGGTGATATGTTCGTTCCATTTTAGGTGGATCGACCTCTTCTTGTCTGACTGGTCGAAATCCGCTCCCTCGCCAATAGAAGGAAAGTCGAATGTAGCTTCGCTCGCTTTGGCATCGAGGGATGTGAGCTTGAATGATACTGGCTTGAGGGGGAGAACGATGTTATCGTTGGGCGGCTGAGGTCTGTCGGGACTTGTGAGAAGGATCCGGTAGACGTTGGCCAAGGGAAAGGAGAGAGTGTAGGTAAAATTTTTGTAGGGGCCATCGTTGGATGTCTGGAGCGCGAAGGAAGTGATACTCGCGCCCGGTTTAAGCGACGCATCTTTGAGGGAGAACCCCAAGAGCTCTCGTTCGACTATAGGCATGATGAGAAATTGCAGCTTCACTCGCGGGCGTTTGTTCAAAAAGACAAGAGGATGATCGATTGGCCATGTATATATATACGGAACTCGATTGAGGCAGAGTATTGTCATTGTCATGTAGATCCGGTGCATCGGTACAACGATCCGAGAGAGACCGAGTCGGACTTTGTGCCACGTGGTGAGGCGGACCGACGTGCTACCGGTGTAACCGGGGCCGGTTATTCCGGTGGTGCCGGCAGTAAGACAAGGACTGTACAGCGGTGGCAAGGGGCAATGCGTAAGGGGGAAGCTCAGTGAGCCGTGTTGAGGGCGACGGCATGAGCGTGTACCTCATCTAGCAAGGCGTCAAAAACTTGACGCCCTACCGGCAAGATGAAGCGTCCTTTCGACCGAAGATGGGCCCTTTGTGCCAAGAAGCGCATCGCCTTCTCCCTTTCGGCCTGGATGGCGTCTTCGTCGTCATCTTCGTCTTCCCGATCTATGGGGTAATCCTGCCAATCGAAATCAGGGAAATCTGACTCTTCAAAGACGTGGAAGGGAGCGGTACTGGCGGGCTGCTCAGACGACCGAAGATGAGACTCAGCGCGAGTTTTCCCCTCGAAACCTGGTTCTTCGGCGATGGAAGGCGGAACAGTCGGGAAGTCTGCCGGCGTACGAGGCGGTGCAGGTTTGTTACCCGACGAACCCGAAGCTGCTAATGGGTCAGTACCTGTCACAATGCCATCTTTCACAGAAAGCTTACAGGTGGAACTGGTGAGTCCAGGATCACTGGCGGTCGATCTCGACTGCGTGGCTAGTGCGGCCAGACGTCCGACGATCTCAGGCACGGAGGTCGATTCCTCGATATCCAGGCTCTGCCCTTCCGCAGCATTTTGACGGCCTCTGCGAGTACCCGATCTCCGACCTCGTGATCCTCCGCTGCCCTGACGTCCTCCTCCACTGCCTTGACCGCCTCCTCCATCGCCTCCTCCGCTGCCCCGATGCTCATGTCCACCCGAGCCGGGTCCAGCCCCGCCTTGTCCTCCACCGAACGTGTCATCGTCGTCGTCGTTCGACGCGCCCCCTGTCGCTGAATCTCTGTCCGCGAAGTACCGTCCAAGCTCTGGTCTCGCCGTGCCCGCGATCAGTTGCCTAGCGACTTCTGACTCCAGAGACGCGACTTGAGCCACCGTGCGGAAAATGTGGTGGAGGCGTCCTTGAGGCTTTGCGAGTCTTGGGAGGGGCCGATCAAACCTGTGTCCGAGCAAAATGGATGTTCCATCCCAGTACATTCTCCAGATCCTCCTCAGATCACCCTCATTCGAACTCAGAGTCGGTTCTCCAACCTCTTCATCTACTTTGGCGTAGCTCTCGGGAAAGGTAACGCGGCTGCCGAAATACTCGTCGATGTTCAGGGGGTTGCCTACACCCTCCGGTGACCCGTTTGACTCAAAGAAGAGAACCCGATCCGGACTGATCGCCAGACAGATAGCATAGCTTAAACCATGGACGACCAGACCGAGAAAGGTTCCTGTGGCTTCGTTGGCAGTGAGTAGGTAAGATAGGCCTTGACAAACGCAGAGCTGGAATGGAACTGTGCGAGGTTTGATCTCTCCGACAACTGATGGCACGAGGTATATATCTGTTCATTATTTTCCCGTGTGTGGTGATGCTTTTCGAGTGATGTGATAGAAGAGGGACGAGTCGAGGTCAAATTCTGGAAGTTTGCCTCGATGGCGTTGACTGTTTCGGCCTGCGGGACAGCCTGAGGGAGATTTGGTGGAAGGGGAACAATACATTGTGCGTAAACGCACGTGTCTGGGAACCGGATGCCGTAGGTGGGAGCAGGTGCTCCTTTTCCGCTCAGTGCGTTGAGAGCTGTTTTCCACCTGTATATCTATCAGCTGAGGTATCTGTTATCATGTGACCCACCTAATGAGATCTGAGTAGAACCTTGTTCCCCGAAACGTCGAATCGCTCCTATCGGGGTTCTTGCAACGAATGTTAACCATATCAGGACAAGCTGTTGCTCGTACGTCGATGATGTTCCGTCGGCTCATATTGATTTTTTTTCGTAGTATCGGCGATAGGAACTTGTTGAAGCCGTCTTGAATGAGTCCTTCGGCGTTCTCATCAGCCCCAAGTAGAGGCTCGAGATCAAACCCCTCAAAGGGCTGGTCAGGCGAGGCAAAATACGTAGTGAGGTCTCGGAAAGTCGTCATTGCAGCGAGGGGTCGATCGTCAGAGAAGAAATCAAGATGTGCAAGTATGAATGTAAAAAAGGTAAGTCGAGGTGAAACTGAAATGCTGGCTTTGTTAATTGGGAATGATTAACGTTGTGCCGGCTCGACGCAACGATAGGATATGGATATATATATTCATATTTGTGTTACGTAATGACAAGAGTATGTATATGCTTGTCGTTTCCGGCGGAAGGTGAGAAGCTAAGGTTATAGATTAAGGTTACTCCTACAACAATATAAATCGTCCATCTTCAAAGTTCAGTCATGTCACTCGTACATATTAGTATCCTTTTCGAGTAACGGCTTATTTCCCTCTAGAATTCTAGATCTTGAGTCAGTCTTCCAAGCTCCCCTTCCTCGATGAGATGAGTCCCATCACTCCTGCGAGTCAGAAAGCTCAGTAAGTTCCCACATTTTACCACCCAGCGCATATCATAATCGCTGAGCCCATTTGATTCCAGATCGTCCATACACTCGTTCTTCAAGCGAAAGACTTCTCAACCAGTCTCACCAGCAAATAAAATAGACAATGACGATCACGGCGTGGTCGACCTGACTGATGGATCGCCGCCAGCGAAGAAACACCGGGCTCTTCCTAGCCCAAAGCAGGCCGCGACAAAAGCCTCTCCCGCCCAATCCGCCTCCACGTCAAGTTACTTTAGCAAACCGTCCATTCCAGCAAAGCCTGATATCTTGACGCAGAAGAAAGAAAGGCCAATATCTACTCCTGGGGCAACGTCGACCTCGTCCACGCTCCAGAGTTACAAACTGCCCAAAACCATACCAGCGCAATCACCACAGTCGGGGACCGCCTTCAACTCGTACCTCGTCTCTACAGAAGCAGAAGCGGGACCCAGCTCCAGCCAGCCAGCAAGAACAGAGGATCAGATTCTTCGACATGAGAGGTGGACAGCGCGGATGCTTGAAGGTGGGCTTATACGGCGTCGAAGATCGCTTGCTCTGGACGAAGCTGCCGCAGCGGAGATGAGGGGAGAAGCAGGTATAGAGATACCTGACCTGGAGTCTGGAGCGAATACCCCTGCGATCGAGAATGCGGAAGAGATCGATGCAGAGGACGAGAGCAAACGAAAAGCAGCTGAAGGGGTAGGAATTAAGCTCGCTGCCAAGTACGCAGCCAAAGATGGCGAAGGGAAGAGTAAGGGAAAGGGCAAAGGGAAGAAAAAAGAGGAAGTCGGACCTAGTGGTTTAACGTATACGCCGCTGGAGAAGCAGTATATGGAGATCAAGGAGAAGAACCAGGATGTCTTGCTACTCATGGAGGTTGGCTACAAATACAAGTTCCACGGCGACGATGCGAAGATCGCTGGCAAGGAGCTGGGGATTGTCGCTTTCCCGAGCCGAAATTTCTATACCGCTTCGATCCCTACGCATCGTCTACAGATTCATGTGAAGAAGTGAGTACCATAGGATACTGCCCTCCTTGACATAACTGACCTGATATCTTTTACAGACTGATATCGCTTGGATATAAAGTCGGCGTGATCTCGCAGACCGAGACTGCAGCATTGAAGAAAGTCGGAGACAACAGAAATGCACCTTTTACAAGGGAATTGACCCATCTTTTCACCGCCGCAACGTAAGTCTAGCATCTACTTTATCTTTCTCTGAAACCCGGACTGACGTCTTCATGAAGATATGTTGAGGACCCTTCACTCCCTTCTTCGTCAACCTTGCTCGATGATCCTGTCTTACCTGGATCAGCTCCTCCACCGACAAACGCTCTTGTAGCTATTGTCGAGCAAGGCATGAGAGGCATGGCGTACGATGAGAGGGCTAGGATAGCGCTTGTCAGCGTGATACTCAGTACTGGCGAAGTAGTATGGGATGAATTCGACGGTATGTCACATAAGTCATACCCAGCTCGATGTGACTGATTGCCTTTCTTACAGATTCGCAAGTCAGGACCGAGCTGGAAACTCGCTTGACACATCTTGCGCCCGCAGAGCTGCTTTTACCCAAGAATGCGCTCAGTAAGGCGACGCAAAAGGTCCTGAACCATTTTGCTGGTAGCTCCAAGTGGGTGGTGTTACGTCAGGTTCCTTGAGGATCACAGCTGAGTCTAGCACAGGAACGGCACCAGCAGCTCGGTCAGAATAGAACGGCTCGACAATATCCAAACATATGACGAAGCGTTCGAAAACCTCACTTCGTTCTACAAAGATAGAGGTCGAAAATTGGTCAAGAAAGCGGGAAAGAAGAATGGCATCGAACAAGTAGATCTGACACTGGATAGCGATGGGGAGATGGAGGTAGACAATCAGGATGGCCAGGTAGAGATGCCAGAGGATGGTACGGCTGAGAAGGATGAGATGGGTCTGGCGGGTGGCTTGGATTGTAAGTTCAGCAATCTGTACAGAATGAAGACGTTCTGCTAATCCACCACCGCAGCTGCCGAGGCTATTCTTGCCCTTGTTGACTTCCCAAAGCAAGTGGTAGTTGCATTGTCAGTAGCAGTGGAATACATGAAGAGTGAGCTTCATAGTCCCTATACCACTCTGTTCGCAAACGCTAATACCACATCAGCTTTCGGACTGGAGAATGCTTTCCGCCATCGTTCCTCCTTCACCAAGGTATGCCCTGCTTCTTCGGTTTGGCTAGCCAAGGCTGATAGGTTCATAGTTCATTAACCGGGCTCATATGTTGCTATCGAGCAATACCCTTGTCAATCTGTGAGCAGGGAACATACGGAACCCACGTGATTGGCCAATGCTGACCGTACACAAAGTGAGATATACCGCAATCAAGACGATGGTGGAATATACGGGAGCTTGCTATGGCGTGAGTCGGTAGAGTGCTCGACATTCCAGCAGAGTATGGCACTGACTTAATCTGCAGTACTTGACCAGTAGGTTGCTACACTTTAGTTTAAACCGCTTTGCTAATCGATTCGTAGCTGTAAAACACGGATGGGCAGGCGACTCCTCCGAGAATGGATTGGTCGTCCACTGCTAGACGTCGCGTAAGTCTGTCGGGCATCCCTTTTCTGTGATTGTTATGAGCTGACGAGTCCTCACAGGGCTCTTCGTGCTCGCACGGATGCTATCGAGGAGATCATGGATACAAACACTTATCATATGGAGAAGTTACGAAGTTTGCTCGTGAATATGCCTGATTTGGTTAAAGGTCTCACGCGAGTGCAGTATGGAAAGGTGAGCAGACGAAACGATTGTGGACTTTCAGCTCAAGAGCTGACTGCCTTCATCAATCAGGTCACACCGACAGAGCTGGCAACACTCCTTGTTGCTCTCACAAGAATTGGCTCGGAATTTAAGCCTGATCAGGGCGATATCTTCAAGTCATCCTTCCTAAACAATATTTTGAAAATGCTTCCGCGTATTAAGGATGTTTCGAAGGGCTTTCTCGATGCGCTCAATCTCAAAGCTGCCAGAGAGAACGACGAAGCCAACTTGTGGGCTGATCCAGACAGATACTCGGATATCCAGGATGTGAAAGACGTGAGTGAATCTAGGTGACCAGCGAGTGTCAGTCTTAGAGCTGACGTGTTGGGCAGTGCATCAGCATCTGCGAGAGCGAGCTTGACCAGCATCTCAAGGATATTAGGAAGACTTTGAAGCGACCATCGCTGAATTACGTCACGGTGGCTGGAATCGAAGTAAGCCGGCTGGGTACTGTCTCAGGTGAATTCGAAGGCGAAAAAGCTTACACTCCTCTGCTACCCTAGTTCCTTGTTGAGGTACCAGTCCGGGACTCCAAGTCTGTGCCGCCAAAATGGGTCAAAGTCAGCGCGTACGTGCAATAAACAACAAATTGAGCACATCGCATACTGATGATAATGCGGTAGAACAAAGTCAGTGAATCGATACCACACACCGGACATATTACGAATGTGAGTGTTAGTCTGCACACCAACAGGTTATATGCTGACAGAGCCCATGGCAGTGCGAAAGAACGCGAGCAACATAAAGAGACGTTATCTGCCGTTTCGAAGGTTGCCTTCAAGTCGTTTCAATCAGAAATCTCGGAACATCATGAGCTGGTCGTGGTCTCGAAGCAGATCGCGGTCATCGACTGCCTCATGTCGCTGGCGCAAGTTGCGGCTGCATCAGGCTACTGCAAGCCGACCTTCGTGGCTGAGCCTCAATTGCAGATCAGAGCAGGCAGGCATCCAATGGTATGTCAGCTGTCCAAGCTCGATCACCGAATGAAAAGCTGAATTAGGGATGGATTTGTAGGTCGAGATGCTGAGGGAAGAGGCTTATGTACCATTCGATATCGGCTTTTCTTACAAAGATGGCTGCGCAAAAGTTATCACTGGCCCAAACATGGCTGGTAAGAGCTCATGTGTACGAGCGGTCGTAAGTCCTTGGTCATTGTCGGATTGTCGGGCAATGACAGTAGCTGAAAATCTGCTCGTTCCAGGCTTTGATCGTATGCATGGCCCAGATTGGGTCCTTCGTGCCCGCTACTTCGGTCACATTAGGTGTACACGACGCTGTACAAACGTAAGTCTTGACCTCTGGCATGGGACTTGACTTAGCTGATGGATCTTGCTTTCCCCTCTCAGTCGAATGGGAGGTAAGCTATTTATGTCCTCAGATCGCTGTGATCATATAGCTGACACGGATCATTATAAGCTTCTGACGAGATCGGACGAGGTAAATCGACATTCATGGTGGAGTTGAGTGAGACGAGCGATATTCTTCGGACTGTCACGCCCCGGAGTCTGGTCATCCTCGACGAGTGAGTCTGGGCTTCTTCGTAGTAGAATCGTTCTCGGAAGCTAATTTGGGGTAATGGTCCTGTCAGGCTCGGCCGAGGGACGAGGTGAGATTCTGATACGCTACAGCCTGAAGTGCTCGCCTCGATCTAGCTGACATTCTACTGCAGTACCTATGACGGAGTCGCTATCGCCTATGCGACGTTGTCTCACATTGCGGGGACAGGGTGTAATACGTTGTTCGTTACGCACTATCCCATGGTGGCCGAGCAGCTTGCACGAGAGGTATGTGATAGTATATGTATCACATAATTGCCTACAAGATACCAGAGACTAATCGTTTTTTTTTTTTTGCAGAGACCAAAGCAGATTAGCAACTGGCACATGTCGTTCGACGAGGTCAAGCTGCCTGGTAAGGTTATTTCGGGTGAAATATCGAGGCGGCAGAGAGTTGCAGCTAAACTTCACGTTTCATTCTGGTGCTGTGACAGATGGTTCGGCTGAAATCACTTTCTTGTACAAGCTTACGAAGGGATTAGCGGAGGCTTCTTTCGGTGTATGGTGTGCTCGGTGAGTAATAAGCAACGAGGCTCCTGGAATCGACATTCCTCGCGTAAATGAGAATGAAAAGCAAACACCTCTGACTCCTATATCCTGATTTTGCAGACTCGCCGGTCTCCCCAAATCGGTATTGGACACAGCTCAAATCCGAGCCGATTATCTCAAGCACGAGACGCAGCAGAGAGTGCTCGCTTCGCTCTCACGACGTTCTACGAGGATGTTTGAAGATATTGGCCGCGGTCCGACAGCGAACGGTGCTGAAACCGTCATATCCACACGGGAGGCGTTGAAAAACATCGGTGCGCTCGATAGGGCTTTGAAAATGATCAGTGGCTCTGCTTCAGGGCAAACGAGCACATAGCGCATGGCGCATAGCGCTACCCAGCGCGAATAGAATCGTTCCAACCACGTCTTTCGTTTCTTGCATTCATCCCTACCTAGATTGATGTCTTGGGCGCTTATTATTACGACAGTACAAGCCATATACATACTTTCTTGACATTGTATTCACATACCTTGCATTGTATACGCCGTTTTCACTTGACCTACATTTACTACTCGCTTGAACGCATATAAAACAACTTTGAAACTTGTGCATGTGCTGGTTCTTTATTGTATCAGTCAAGACAATGCATCGCTACTGTACTGTATGTCCAATATATTCAGCCCTGGTATGATGATACGATGAAGCATTTGTCCAAGAAAAAAACAATGATAGTGACAAGAAACCCGAAGCGAAGAAGATATGAAGTGTATGGAGGTAGCAGACTTATGAGGAGGTCTTGGCCTTTTTAGCCTTCTTCTCCTTCTTCTCGCCATCCACCTTTGATTTCTTGCTGGATGTTCCCGACTCCGTTTTGGCCTTCTTCTCCTTCTTCTCCTTCTTCTCTCTCTTGTCTCCCTTAACAGCAGCTGCTGATACCTCTACATCGCCATCAACGTCCATCTTCTCCTCGGCATCTACAACATCATCCGCCTTTCTCTTGCCACTGCCCTTTTTGCCCTCTTTGGTCTTCTCCTTCTTCTGACCGAGAATCGCCAACAATTGCGCCCACATGCTCAATACACCCTTCATCTCTTTCGTCTTTTCTCCAGCCTGCATCTTCGCTTCTACCTCGTTGACTCGCTGCATGTCCCAAGCAGAAGCCTGATTGACATTCTTGGAAGCTCGAGCGAGCTGAAGAGCGAATTTGACGACATCCTTCAACTTGGCAGCGTTCCATCCGCCCTCCGTAGCTGACTCCTTCTCCTTTTCAGCCTTTGTTGAGCTACTAGAGGTGGCTGCCAGCTCGAGGGTAGAGAACACGCTCTCCGAAGATGACTTGATAAACCCTTCTACCGATGATTCACCAGATCTTGAAATGACGGGTAAATGCTGCGAGAGCGTTTGGAGCATACCGTAAGCCTGAGCTTGTCGATAAGCATTGACACCTCCGCCCGGTGAGACAAATCTGTTGAGGTCGACATACAAGCCGAAAGCTCGCTGCGGGAATCGCTTGATGAATTCCAAGATGAAGTTAGGGTGTACGAGCGAGGCCTTTCTCGTCATGAAATCAGACAAAGTTTTGCCGTATGCTCTCACCACAGGTGACTCGGTCTTCGTCGCTGTCGTGGCGCTCGAGGTCACAGAGGTGTCGATAGACTTGACCACAAACAAGGAAACGAGTGAACACAAGTTTGAGAACTCGGCAGAGGTAGCCTTTCTAGCCATCTCATGAATCTCCTCCAATACCTCAGAAGCTTCATCTACATCCACACCCGAGGGGTAGTCTTTGGGCTTGTTGATTCGGTTCTTGAGGATTCCCGCCGATTTGTTTGCGAGTTCACCTTCGGATGTACCGGATGCACGGACAAGTTTGAGAAGCGATACAGCGATAGTGAGTATGAGGGGGTTGGTCTGTTGTTTTCGGGCGTAGACGTCGAAGAAGTCGAGAATACGGTTCTTGAAATGCAGTGACTCGATTTGGAGATCTACAAGTACCGCTCAGATATCAGCCATCACTCTTTCTTCCGATGTTCTATATTCGACGCTTGGGAAATGCCATTGGCTGCCCTTCTACATTTCGCAGTACTCACGCTTCAAGTCGCTCCTCTTAGTTCCGCTAGCCTGTTGTCTGAAGACTTCGGCTAATTGCTCATCGACCTTCATCATCTGCTCGTCATCCCAAACTTCCTCTTCCTCGTCCTCGTCATCGCTATCAGCATCTTCATTGACGCCCATACCAGCAACGTTGAGGGCTTCAGCCACTCTTGCTCGGAAAGCGGGGTCGACAGGAGCCATGTCGTCTTCATCGTCATCAGCCTCTTCCTCATCATCGTCCTCAGACTCTTCTTCCACTTCATCCTCCTCTTCGTCTTCGTCTGAAGCTCCGTTGACCTCCGCATCTGAGCCCTCTTCATCGTCATCTTCGGCCTCAGCAGCCGCTGCTGTGGCGGTATTCTGCTCCAATTGCTGTGAGCAGAAACGGCAAATACAGGTCAGTCCTGGCCTTGACCTCGCTGTGGGTCATATAGAGAAGTTTCAAACTCACCGCGGTCAACAACTTGATGCTCGATTCCGTGAAAGCAGGTGAGATCATCCCGAACACCAAGTTGGCCAAGTTTCGAAGATCGCTCGATCCCTTCTCAAGAAGGGCGATAAGAACATCAAGGAGTGAATCGATTGGAGCTGCATCCTCCTCCTCTCCATCTTCTTCCAGCTCGTCTTGCTCAGCAGCGATGCCGAAAAGCTTCTCGGCAGCAGTCTTGGCGTCCTGCGGATGAATAAAGGTATATCAGCGGACTGTAAAGAAGTCCAACACCTAATCATGGATCCGACTCACCTCGAGCAAGTCGAGCGCGTCGTCCACTTCGTCGTAAGTCTGCAAGACGAAGAACGCAAGCAAGATCTCGGCTCCTCGAGCGATCTCTTTCTGGTCTTCTTTGACCTGTATCAGGGTGTCAGCTTATATGCCGAATGAATTTTAGACCATTCAAAAGGACTTGACGCACCTTCTCAAGAGCAGTGACAGTTGAAACAGCAGCCTTCCTGATAGCCTTGATCTCCTCATCGGCATCAGTCATGAGCTCCACGTGCTTCTTGTTCTCCTCGAGAGTAGAAAGGGTTCCGAGGGCTCTTCGAAGCCACAGCTTGCCGGCAAGATCGCATCCCTGTTGTCGGGTCTTCGCCTCGTCAGAGCCTGTGAAAGAGCGTGGATCAGCCGTGCGGCCATTGAAGAGCAGCAGTTGAGAAGCTGGCTCACCTCGTTGAGATACTGAAGCAGTTGTGAGCTCGACCAAGCATGACGCAAGTCGTGCTCGACAAACAGCGGCTGTGCTTTCTGACAAGGCGGGCTTGGGCGTTGTGTGAAGCTGCAAAAGGTTTGTCAGTTAAAAAGTGCGCACCCAGACCACATAGAGTCGCACATACAGCACTAATGTTGCTCTTCTTGTCGGCTTTTCGGATGAGAAAAAATCCGTGAACAAGCAGGAAGTCGACAAGAGATGAGATCCAGGCGTCGTCTTTGGGTACGGAGCCGTTCCTGCACAGCGCAAGAAGCTGGTCGAGAGCCCACAATCGTCTCTCCTCAATCCGAGCGCTGTCCAAGCTAGTAAGAAGCGGTCACAAATGTCAACTGAGTTTTCCGACCAAGCGTATAGCGAAGTCTCTGACTCACTTGTCTCCGCCGATAAGAATGACTTCTTGCAAGTAAGCCACAAAGTCATTAACCCCCTCGGCATTCAAGCTACCCATGATATTCTCTACAGTCTTCGTCTTGGTCACTTTATCGAAATCCTGTCGTCCATGTTTCCCGACCAGCTGACACAAAAGGGTGAACCCGACCTTGGGGTTCTCCTTTGTGACTTCTTGAACACGCTTGGCGATACCCAAAGCGGCTTTATGCAAATATCGGTCGGAAGAGGAGAGATTGTTCATCCAACATCGCATGAAGTTGGGGGTGAAGATAAGGGGCATCTGACTGGCGGGTAAGAGAGGAAGTGATCGCTCGAAGACTTGGAACCCCCAGTATCGTCTTTGAGGTGAAGCGGTGTTTGAGAAGAGTGATTCTGCAAAAACAGCAAACACAATCAGTCGATGTCATGGACACACCGAGAATCGGAGGTCACTTTACACTAACCGTCAACGACCACTCGGAAGAAGTCTTGGAATGGCGCTTCTGATCCACTGGTAGAGGATGATCCGGATTGAGGGAAATAATGCTCCAGGATGATGTTCCACACGAAGTGGAGTTGAGGCTTCCATGAACCGCTCGTGGAAGCAGCAACACCCTCATCATCTTCCGCTGATGCTTCCTGCGCACCGCTGTCAGTATACGTTCCTGTCGTTAAACCGTCCCCTATGATCGTGGAGCTTACCTTGAGCACTCGACCGAGAGTGACAAGATTGTGAGAGTTGAGCAAAGGAGTGTACTTGAAGGTTGGGGCGAAATATGTCTTCCAGTCGATGGTCTATGATAAGATGGAAACACGCCAATCGATAAGCCAAGACTCTCGGCCATATGATGCCAAAGATGGTAGTGAATGGACACTCACCTTCACCTTGTCTTCCAGCAATAAAACCAAAGCAACCTTCTCCTGCGTCCAGCCCTGCTCACCCAATACATCCTTGACCACCTCCTCGAGCGCAGCGTCCTTCCATTCCACCTCGCTTTCCAGCAATCCCTGTACAGCACCGATGATAGTCCACCAAGCGCTCTCTCTAATCCAAGCTTTCCCTTGACCGAGCTTGATCAGCTCCTGAACCACTTTCTGGAAGTCCGCCTGTGTTGCCGAAGCGGCAAAGAGCGATTTGGACTGTACGATCGAGGTCAAGCCGAATAGTCGGGCAAACATCATATCTCGCTCGTCGGAACCTTTCATATTCTTTGAGTATTGCGAGTTTCGAATCAAGAGAGATAGCACTTGAGAGGCAGTGACTGTTTTTATTCTCGTCAGGAGCTGCGTAAAAAGTCAGCTCGCCGTTTACTCCGGGGCTACACAATCATGTACTGGAAAGCGTCTCGCCTCTTTAAATTTGGAGGAACTCGAGTTGCAGTAGATGGGTGATAGAGAAAAACCTACTTCGGTAAGAGCTACAGCAAAACCCAATCTACTGCTCTCTCTTGAACTTCCAAGACCTCTCACCAGCCTCTTGACGCAATATACCACATCCTCAGCGTTGTCCCTACTGAGCTGTTTATCCAGCTTAACAGCCTCCAAGTCCTTCTCCGCTCCTTCGCCATTCTCATCATCAGAAGCATCTACTTCCATACCTGACTCGGCATCCTCCTCCTCTTCGTCATCTTCGTCCAGCTCATCATCATCATCGTCATCGTCTGACGAAGAAGTCGGTTTAGAGGGTGTATAGGTTGATTGGAAATTTTCGAGAGATGAGATCAAGGATGCTGAAGCTGTCAATCGGGTATCTCTGCTCGAATTGGCCAAAGGCCAGAAGAGCGGTAAGATGTTAGAGGCCATTGTGAGCTACGTCACGCCTTTTTTCGTGGTGATTAACAGGCAGTTGATAGATCAGAGGGTCTTGAACATGAACGGTCTGAAGATGAGGTTGGAACGATGTGGTTGTGCGTTGGTTGTGATTGCCTTGCTACGCTCTAAGCAACTTTTCGAAAAACCTTTACCGCCCAGCGTACAGATTGAAGCATGAAGCATTATTCCAACGGAAAATCATAACAAAAGTACACGTGGTTTGTGGCTTGTTGCCACGTGGTTATTTGCTCCCGCTGGTTACTTCTGGCGCGTCTGATATTTGGCCGAATCCACCGTACAGAGTGTCGAGTTACAGTGTTACAGTTGATTGATTTTAGCATTCCTCCCTCCTCTACTCTTCTCTTCTCCCACATATCGTAGCGTAGACATCAAGAACATCTTCCTTGCTCTTCTCAGCCGACTATTCAAGGAAGTCCTCCTCTTCAGTTTCGAGTCCAGCAGCGCCCAAAGAACACTTCCCTTCACCCTTCACAATGGCCCAGAAAACACGAACGAATCAGGCCATCACGCTCAAAGGCTCGACCGCTTTGGTCACAGAGTTCTTCGAGTACAGCGTCAACAGGTGGGTCGTCGGCTGGAAAAGAGCCTGCAGTGCTCTTAGATTGGCTGTTCAAACCGTTGAACTTCATTTATTGACAGAATTGCTTCTCTCGTCATTCTCAGTATCCTGTATCAGCGAGGTGTATATCCTTCGGATGATTTCAGGTAAGTTAGTTGTCTGGATGCGGCGGACCCAGCGGTGTTTGCTAGTCATCTCGTGCTTGCGTATCATCGTCCCATGCTCAACCGTCTTGTGCAATGAGGCCACTATAGCTGATAAATCTTTCGATGCGATGGCTGCTTAGAATGGTCAAGAAATACGGTTTGCCGATGCTTGTGACGGCCGACGATAACTTGAAAGAATACCTGACCACCATCTTGTCGCAAGTACAAGGTGAGTGCTATGTATGACCAGGACTAGACTCTTCATCCAGCTTTCCCTAGCCCCAATTCTCACTCACCGCTTTCACAGCGCTGACGCTGACCTGCGCGTATATCGTATGTGCTGTAGAATGGCTCCTATCGTCCTCAATAAACAGGCTTGTTCTAGCTATCAAATCTATAGAAACGGGCGAAACGCTCGAACGCTGGCAATTCGATATACACACAGAAGATCAAGCCCAAGCCAACACGAATCCATCATTACCCGGAGGACCGTCGACAACAAGCAAAAAGAAGAAGGAGAAAACGGAGAAGGAGGTCCAGGGGGACATTAGGGAGATCATGAAGCAGATCACGTCGAGCGTGACGTTCTTGCCTATCCTCGAGGAAGAATGTGAGTCGAGTGCAAACGTAACGTTCACCGTTTCCAAACAAGCTCTCCTCCACTCCACGCTGCTCTGCACCTCTTCATTATATGCATAGCGTAAGCAAGGGCACTCGCTGCTTCGCCTGCTCTTAACAAGAGGGGAAGCGATTTACAGATGTGATCGGTGTGTCCAGTCAGCTAACCTGCCAATTTCTGCACAGGCACATTCACCCTACTAGCATACACCAATGACTCTCCAGACGTCGCTATACCGTCCACATGGGACGACGCGGACCCACACTTGATCGACAGAGGTCATGTAGAGCAGGTGCGACTGAGGAGCTTCAGCACCAACGTGCACTCTTTAGAGGTGAGTATATCCTCGTCGAGTTACAGAACGTCTATGTATAGAGATCCGTTAGCTGACTTGTGTGTCGGGATGATTCATCATAGGCCATGGTCGCGTATCGCGTAGGGGAATAAAACAGCATGACCCACAATGTATACAAGACCGCATTCCCAAAAGTCTTCAGTTCAACGCTCAGCCACACCTCGTGATCATCGAGAAGTATGGAAGAACAGTAAACCTGGTTCGATTCAAAGCGGCGAGGGTTTGATCGGAGCGTACACCCTCGCAGGCTCAGATGAGGGACGCCAGTATACCCTGTACGCGCTCGTCATATACCAAACCACAAATAGATCGATGTAGTTTTCTGTCTTGTCACGTCTAATAGCTACTCGCGATCCGATCGATACAGCATTGATGGGGATGCGTGATGTACAGTACGTTGTTATGTACGTCCATTGTCGATGGGTCCGAGAGGTCTTATCGCCCGTGTAGACCACATTCTCATTCGAACAGCGGGAACAAACAGTATGCATGGTGCAGGGTAAACAAGCGATTCTTTGTACTGATGAAAGACTGATATTGCTGGCTGATCCAATGGTCTTTGACTAGAGCTGATTAGCAGTCAAAAGATTAGCGATACAAACTCTAAAGCTCCGTCATGGTCTAGGAGGGTGCAATCAAGATAATGACTTACCATCTTGCCGCTGGGCGCACCAAACCCATCCTCGTTCCGACCCTGCAGTCGTTTCGAGCTGGACCATATGAACGAATCGACCAGGCTGGCAACTGTCAAAACTCCGCCGATGATCGCACATGTCCTACGTGGTTCGTGGTCAGAACAGCAGTTAGCTTTAGTCTCACAATGAAAGAGATAGATTTCATCTCGTCAAGCACCGACCAAGCCCAAGGGGGCATGTACGCATCGAAGATTCTATTCCGAGGATGTGGTTGACTGATGTGATATGGTTGAACATAGGTGTATTCGTACTTACGATGTAAGGAAATGAGCGAACGATTGTCTTGTCTCGGTATGGATGACCTTCATGGGTGAGATTTCGTAGCTACAAACGACAGCTCACGAATGAGCTGAAATCTGCGAACTGCGCGTTGCAAAGCTGACTTACTTGAAGAAGACACCAGGATAGCCAGATACACCATGACTCGTCATATCTACACGGACGACCGGACGCAACGTAACACGTGTATCAGCATTTCCTCGTACTTTTCCATCTTACAACATGAGACCAATGGCTGCTATTCGTCCTGGATTCGATGAGCTGGATTACTCACGGCCATGAGAGTCCTTTCCGGGCATGTTACCTTGTCTTAAATCTCGCTCGTATTGGGTTACAGAGTACTGATGAGATGGGATCTCCTCCCCTGAGAGGTAGACGAAATTGGTCGAGACAACTTTGAGGAAGTCTAAATACGGTAGGAACATCGAGGGGAGTCAGCTTTGACTCACTCTTCCGACCACATCAGTGGAATCGAAGCTTACATTGGAACATATATTGAGCTATACGATGTCAGGGATAGCGTAATCAGCGTCCGCAAGCCCAAGCCAGCCAAAACTTCACAGCGACAAGCACTCACACTCCTCGGTATAGGCCGCGACTTCTTGCAGAGGATCTCGCATCTGCAGGCTGTTCCTCCATTTCGCTTCTTTAGGCAGGACGACTTTCTCCTCGGCAGCAGTCAAGTCTGCTCCGAATCGGAATTTGTGGATTACGTGCCCGAAATCGTGGTGGTTGCTATCTCGGAGGTATGGTACCTGTCATCCAGTCACCGCGGGATCAGCACTGGAGGCCCTCCAACAACGTGAATTGTGAATACGGTGAAGGGGTTAAGCAAGAGGTTCGATACTCACCAGATCCATCACGGACATGTAGTTGTTCTGAAATGATTTACCGGGACTGAAGTGGAGATTACCGATGACCTGGAGAGTAAAGTTCAATATTTAGATGAGCCAGTGACTTCGACATTCCATGCGATCATGCACGACCAGCCCAACTCACCTTGTTCACTCTGACTCGTCCGTCGATTCGACATCCCTCGGTGTTCTGTTCCTGAATCTTGTCCATCCATCCTTCTTGAACACACTAAGTCACACGATTCGAGTCTAGATCAGCTCTTCTGCCGTCGCAATATAGCAAGAATAGCTATCAGGAACAGATTGTCGGTCTCGGAACTCACCTGCTCGATACCCGTCGGGTCGCTAAATGACCATCCTTTTCTAACATAGGCCTGCCTTACTTCCTCACAAGAATTGCAGCATCTATGATCGTGATCGCGACAACGATATCATCAGCTCATCAAGCTCAATTGGATGCATTCGAGGAGGATTTCGTAGCTGACTCACCCGCTCTCAGGAGGCGAGGCGCCGTAACAGCTTCCACAGTAGTTGGGATCCCGTTTCAAGTTCTCTCGTTCCACTTCACCCTTGAGTTCTATGTTTCAATCAGACGATGTAGTCAGTGACAACGGCATTATGGACGAGTCCGACATTCGACCGGGATTGTAATGACCAAGAGGAAAGGAAAGATTGATAGCGTAGCCACATCTCACTCACGTCCGCCTGCAATAGCCTCCAACTCTCGGCCATCTTTGCTAACTCTCGTCTTGGTGATATGGTGTTCTAGCTCGGTCTGATGCTCGCCTGAGATATCCATGACGTCGAGCGAGAGCACTAGAAGGAGTTCACGATCATGTACCGTACGTGCGTCAGCTGTCTGAGGCTTATTGCTAGGTAGAGGAAGAGTCGAGGCTCATAGGTCAGGCTTTGTGTTTGTGTACTTTTCACTCACGATAACACGGTACTTTGGGGAAAGCCACATCAAACTCAATAACGAGTTTCTCCCCTCTTGACCTATCCACCACGATACTAGGCTCGAGATGTATCCGCCTATAATCGATAAATTCCAGCATGATAGACGCGAGGATGATGGAGAACGAGATGAACGTTACTGCGGTGCGACATGACGAGATTGCAGGTCAGCTCAGTCCATCACAGTTCGGGACAGACGTTGGTGAAGCAATAAATAGCTCACGAAGCGCTCCTGTTCTCGTGCGGATCTTGACATCCTCCATGGTCTAAATCAGAAAAGCATCATGCCATTGATATCAGCTTTATACTCGTCATAGGTACAGCGCATCGACTGGCGCAGCTGAGGCAACGCACCTTGCCGAAGGCGTCAAGACCCTGGAAGCTACCGAAGAAACCATTCCGACCCATCTTGCTGGAATGATATGCGAGTGATTGGATATTGGCGAAGAAGGATAAGCAAAATTATCGATAGATAGCATTGCTTTGTACTCACTGTGGTGGTGGGTGGACGTGTCAATACATGCAGCAAGGAATAGTGACGACGGAATCAATTATCGAAGCAATGTCAAAGACAGTCTCCCTCCCCTCTAAAGTTATCTTTCAGGCAAATACTATCGCTTTTATCTATCGTAAAACATAGAATATAACGCATCGTTCTGCATCGTCATCGTCATCATCATCAACATCATCGTATACGACCAGCGATAAGCGGAGGAAGACACCTCTAGAGACAAATACCAGCATAAAGTTGCAAAGAAGCACTCAACTCGACAAGAGCTCTCCTCCCCAGACTTTCCTCGGTTATTCAGGCAACAGGCAACAGGCAACAGGCAACAGGCAACAGGCAACGACAGACCAGCCAACCCGCACAAATCAAGGTCAAGGTCACTTGGTATCTTATCCTTATCGATTGCCCAAAGCGTCAATATCCGTATCGATAACCATATCCATATCCAAACGCGAACGCAAACGCAAACGCAAGATCATACGACCAGATGTCATCGCCAACTCCCACATACGTGACATTTGATACCTCTGTAGGCTCATTCACTGTCGAGCTGTATACTGCCCACGCGCCTAAAGTGAGTCAAGCATTAGTCAGCTATCGATGGGAACCAAGTCCTAGAGCATGTATTCTATATTCTCAGTGAGCTTATCTTAAACTGTTTTCACAGACATGTAACAACTTCTCAAAGCTCGCTGAGAGGGGGTACTATAATGGCGTAGTATTCCATCGAATCATCCCTGTAAGTATGGTCTCAATCTTCTTCACACTTGGTCTAATCAAGCCTTGAATGCAGACCGTCTTCTTTATCGCTCGCCGCGTGTCGTCGACCCAAGTCAACCAATGTGACATATTCCGTATGTTGACCACAAGCTGATATTCTGTTTATCAACCTTGTCCAGGGCTTCATGATTCAAGGCGGAGATCCAACAGGAACAGGCCGAGGCGGTACCTCGATCTACGGTGACAAATTCGCAGATGAGATTCACCCCGAGCTGCGGTTCGTAGGTGCTGGGATATTGGCCATGGCCAACTCTGGACCTAATACGAATGGTGAGTGGGCAGCCAGCGAGCGTTTCCCACTCACTAGATCATCGCAGGGGAAATATTACTCTGGTATAAATCTAGCAAAAGCTGATTGAACCGTATGATCGTTGTATTTACTCTTTGATAACTTATAGGATCACAATTCTTCATCACATGCGTAAGATTTGCAACTGCCTTTCACATCTCAATTCTACCTGGCGCTGCAATTGAAACGCGGTATACAAAAATCCATTGAAAGTAAGCAAGCTAATGATATGTCCTCAATTCCATTCTCAACAATAGGCCCCCACACCGTTCTTAGACGGCAAGCATACAATCTTCGGTCGAATCTCATCAGGTATGAAGACCGTCCAACGTCTCGAAGCTGTACGGACCGATAAAGACGATAGACCGGTAGAAGAGATCAAGATCCATCGTGCGAGATTAGGAGACGCGGCGCCGCAGGGAGGGATGCAGGTCGCTATGCCTGCGTTATAGGCTAAATGTAGCAGACATGGTACATTTGACGGTGAAATTGGAATAGGCAAATGCTGAGCCTGTCGTCTCAAGAGGTATTATGCGGGGCGCGGATAGGGAGTGAGCACAGCGCACTGCGACGAGTGACTTTGCTTATGCGTAGGCGACGCGAACAACGGGGCTGGCAGATCAAGTTCCCTGTGCTTATGCGGCATGCTGCTCATGAAGATCCACCGTAGAAAAATCAATATCGCATGGGTAATACATACAACTTTCCGGTCGATACTGACTGGCGGACAAGACGCTCATTATTCTAATCACACGAGAAAGGCATCCATATATATGACGAAGGAAATCTGTAAAGACCTCTCCCGATCTTCTACCATCATTTTTCGAATGCTCGATGCGGCTATAGCAACTATTTCGAAGCCGATGGGAACCCGAGAATCTCGTTCCTGTGAAGCGGATTTAATCAGCGTAAAAGCAGAATCAGTAACAGTACACTTTGCAGCGTTACCCGACAATAATCTGTGCTTGTGGTTGGCGATAGCGATGATTGAGGGGTTACTCACGCTTTTTGTCTAATGGATCTCTCTCCCGATGACAGATCATCCGAAATTTCGAACGGCTCAAGACCCATTCTACAACGCCCAATCAAACCTAATCAGTGCACCATTCAACATGTTATTACAGTATGGATCACAGCAGGATCACTCACGCCTGTCTCCCCTCTTTACTCAAAATATCCTCCTCGACTCCCTTGCCTACAAAGTCCGCTTCACCTGCTCCACCGGGGAAATCAGGTCCTGGTCTTCCCTCGAAAAACGTCGTTCGTTGATCTTTGATGTATTCCAGGTTTGAAGGGGTAAGGGGTACAGCGGGGATATAGAGGACTGCTGAGGGGCCTGAGCCGTTATGTACCGACTCGACTGAATGGATCGTATCTGCAGCGCAGGCGGAGGTGAGTAAAGAAACACAACACAAGTCGTCATCAGCACACAGCATTCTGTAGACTGTGTTGTGACACGGACCGTCTCTCATATATTGCGTGGCGTGAAATGAATTCTTCATAGAAATCAGAAATGGGAATTGATCATTCCCGCCTACTCACCACAGTGCCACCAAGCTTGGTCGCCCGGTTTGACGACCGGCATACTGACCATAGATCTATCCAGCACCAAATGAGGATGGGTAATATCGTTGAACTCTTGTGATCGCGCTAACGGTGATCCGGGGAAAGCGGATGTCGTTGGATCCAATACCCAATTGGAAGGATCGAGGTATTGCTCGTGAGTGACTGAGGCTCGGGATTGTTTCTCCCTACGACAGTATATACATGCATACATCCTGATCAGCTGACTGGCTTTTCAGAGGTTGACTGGATCATCCTATCCATGTACGCAAGCAAGGTAGACCCGACACTCGGAGAAGCACTCACCGGAACAAAGGCCGAAGGATCGTGTAAGCCGTCAACTCCCTGATGAGTGGGTATACTCTCAACGTGCCCTCCCCTGGACCCGTCTCAGACATGCTTGTCCAGCCCTGGAAAGCTCTGAATACGCCGCACTACAACGTCAATAAAAGACTGTGTCAGCTCAGCTGCCAAACGTAACAATTTCAGAGTATTGTTACGCGAAAGTCTTGCACTTACAGATCCCGGCCCATCATACAGATTCTGCTTAGCAACCCCCCTTTCTCCAATAGTATAAGCGTCAAACCCCTCCCATTTTCCCTTCAAGATATCCTGGTAGACAGCGCGATACATCGGATCTTCCCATCTTTCGATACTGCCTCCGTCCATATGTGGTCCCAGGGCGAATTGCGCGTCGCCAGGATGTCGAATACGTAGACGGTCTGCATATGTCAGAGGTGTCGACAGGGAGATTGGGAAGTCTGGTGGGTGGGTGAACAGGTTCAAGAGAGAGCGTTGGACTGCTAGAGATCGAGGATGGGATCGAGCTGCCAGTTGTGTTTTTGACCAGCTACAGTATCGCATCAACGCATCGGATCAAAGCGAATGAACATGATATGTAAATCAGGTCAACTTTTCGTACCCACGCTCCATGTATCGTCTTGTTTCCCCAAAGAGAAAGAGAGAGAGAGATGTGGGGTGTTGTGTGTGTCGTGCGCGCGCACTCACTAGAGCTCGAACACCTGCTTATCGTCCTTTGGAAATCCCCTGACCTGCGGATTATCCCCGATATACTTCTGACAATCCCTCAACCAACCCTTGGCGATATCTTCTTCAACCACGCCCCGCACCACGAATGATCCCGCACGTTTGAGAGCTGATATTGTTGATGCCGATGGGTTCGGGGAAGTGAGTTCTTCGTAAGTTACTTGCGGGATACACTGAGGCACGCGCCAAAAACATCATGAGCAACATGTAGCTTAGCTCAACCTCGTTCGGGTTGGGAATTGTCTCTTGAGCAGTACTAGTACAGCGTAGCCCAGCACAGTGCAGCGCAGCACAGCACAGTACAGAAAGCAGTGGTATCACTTACGTCTTGTTTTTTCCTCTCGATCTCCACTGCGGCTTGTCCAAGTCTCTCGCACAGCCTGACCCAACTGTCAACTAATGCCCGCTGATTCGCTTCGTCTCCTATGATCTGCTTTTTGAGATTTATGAATCGTGGTGGGAGGGGTTTGGCTTCTTCTCCTGATAACGAGGCGAACACTGAGCTGATCTATAGTGGTTGGACAAAAATCGGATGGAATGTCGCTCAATTAGCTCTAAATCCCCTTCACTTACAGTATGATCTGGTGACCGCAGAGCCTCGAGGAGCTATAAGAATGAAACGCATTGTGCACTGTGTAGCCTCAAACACTTACATCACCTTCCTCTCTAGCCTGACGAGGTGCTCCCATACCCATGCTCATTCCCATGCTCATCCCAATGCCAGGCATAGGAGGTGCCGACGGTGAACCTCCGCCACTTTGCGGCGTAGTTCCAGTTGCAGCAGCATTCGAAGCCGAGACATTCGCAATCGCACAAGACCGAAGATTCCTCGTCCACCCCGCGGGGCTTCCGGGGGTGGCCATGGTTTTACAACGCAATCTGAGACCTCCGTTGCGCATCATCGTGTGTTATAATAAGAACGATGTGTTTTTGAGAATGGGTATTCTGCTTTGTCAGTTGAAGGGGGGAGATGCGATGCATATACAATGAGAGAGAGAGTGCATATCTTCTTCATAGCTAGTATTTATAGCTTTGGCAAAGCAGCCCTATAAACTTGATGGCCACATGATCGCCGGGAGCTGGATCAACAGATTAACAGCGACAAGACACCCATTCACCCTACTAGATTGTTACAATAGTAGCAGTCTGCTGAACTCGCAAAATAGACGAGATGGTGCAGCTAGCTCGCTTGGGGTCTGTACATACATCTACAGTGCATTCCCATGGCCAGAGATATGTTAATATGCGGCATTGGGCGGTAATCAGACGAGATTATGAGATTATTATTATTGACATGGTCAAAGGGATTAACAGGTATTTACCAGCTCCATACTCCCCTACTCGACCTATAGTATATAGCTGTCAGAGGTTTATGCTATGTTTAGCCGTTTGAGGTTTGATCGATCAGTCACGTGGTCATCACGTGTCAACGAGGTGGGGGCAGGGGTGCCTGAATGTACAGTACTGAGTACTCGAATACAGTACGCGTCAACCACAGTTTACAATAAATGGTCACAATTCAGCAACATTACATTGAGGCCTTACAGCGAGAGTCTCTAGCCCTTTTCCGATATTCATCTGTCATCACCTGTCAATCATTCTATTGTCCTCAATCATACATCTCCACTCCTACACTGTCTCTTGGGCCATGTCAAACGACGACCACGACCGTCGGAAAGTATGACCACTGACCCGTTTTCAACCGGCGGATCAGGTCCATCCTCGCCCCCTCCCGTTTCTTCTTCTTCCCTCTCCCCCTCTCCAGCGCTCATCATCCAAGCACTCAAAGCCCAGCTTCTCCCTACACCATTGTACCCTCAACTCGCCAGTTCTTTGCAGCTCTTAGCGCACTTGCACCTTCTACGATGCAAGATACACAAGGAAGCCATGGCAGTGCTCAAGCTTCACAGGCGGCTAAGAAAGAAACTCGATGAACTCGGTTACGGTGACAGGCATAAAGTGGTATTGGGGATATTGAATCAGGTAGAGGGTGAAGAAGTACAGGTCATTCATAATACTTACGAGGCGAAGATGAGGAATGGCGAGACGCTGCTGGCGTTATCGCTTGACCTGAGGAAGTTTGTGAGTGGCTTTTCGGAATTGGTCGTCAGGGTTTATGGATGGTATCAAAAGATAGCCTTGCGAAGATGCTTCCTAGTTCATCCACTTTCGATTCACCGGATAGCGGTGCATTATATTACGACGACTATTCACCTCATTCTCACATACATACAGCTGACTTTGCCTATAATTTTCAAGTATATCGCCAAATTGCTTTCCACGCCAAAGATGCCAATCGAAAAAGTGAAATGGATGGTCGATAGCTACCTCCCCGATATTGCGGGTGTCAATATCGTCGCTCACAAGACTCTGTACATCCGATGTATGACATCCAAAGAGCCAGGGATATACGAGAGATACCGAGGCACTGTTTTAGACTGGTGTGCGAAGGCTGAGGAACATGCGAAGTGAGTGCAACTTATTATCTATTATCTGACCCGACTCGTGTGAAAATGACATTTGCTGATCATCCAGTCATCACTATCGTCATTATCATTATCGACTACAAACTTCTGGTACAGGAATAAGACGGCGGCACCTCTGGAATGGACAACGTTATATCCAACGGATAAACATAAAGATGACAGTACAACTCGCCAAGAAAGATTGGTCGACGATATCCTAAGAGCGGCCCAGCAAATAGCAGATGACGTTCAGACGCTGGAGCAGATCTTTATCCATGCTAATCCCGGGAATATCATCGTTAACGACGATTACATTGAGATCGAGAAGAGAAAATTGAGGGAGAAACGGGAGGCAAAGGATGTTGAATATGAGGATGAACATCGTAGCTGGACGACCGGTGATAAAGGGAAAGGGAACGGGAAAGGGAAAGCAAAAAAATTTGAACACGAGCCAAACGATGAGAGCCAGCGTGGCTCAGACGATGTGAGAGACAATGAACGTAGAGTGAGTTCTTTACGGACCAAGCACCATAAGGGGGGAGAGAGGCGTGTTCGTGTTCGTGTTTCGTGTTCGTATTCGCGTTTTAACGCTGCTAATCCTCACGCATCGCATTGCTCTTATTTTTTTTTCTACGGCAGATTGGCGGGATCTTTTCATCTCCAGCAGCATCATCGATCATATCACCCCAAGCCGTGCAAGCCTCACAGCCGAAAGCCGCCACAAATTCCCCTAATTCAGACCATATCAACGGACAATCTCGTACTCGATCACGCCTCGTCCATCTTACGTCGTCCCCTCCAAGCCTCGTTCCACTCGTCAACAGGTTGGAAAATCGAGGGGTTCAGGAAAATGATATCTCGTCCTCTGACAGAGCGATACCATGCCGGTCATTTGGTTCTCCTCGTAAATCGAATGCTGGACCCAGCAGAGATGCTGGCGGGACCGGGTATGCAACCACAGCCAACGGCGAATATACTCGGGTCCATCAAGGGCACCAGAATGGGTCGATCGCCCAACCGGTGACGAATGATGACGAGCATTTAGAGCTTGTTCACAAGGACAAGGACAAGGATGAGGCAGGACCGTCTGTCGACACCAGACCAGCGGCCAAGATCACCACAGGAGTAAATGAACATCTACCCAACTCAGATCCTAACCCAATCGCCAATCGTCAAACGGAAACCCCGTCAAATCCTCGTAAACGCCCGAGACCTCGACAATCTTTCCCACCAACAGGTCCAGATTACCTCGCCTCCCCATCCACATCAATGATCATATCTACAACTAAACATACACATACCAAGCGGCGCAGCGATGCCAGCGCGGCTACGAATGACGTGGGATCTAATAAGACGAAAGAGAGGCTGCGGCCTTTTGAAGATAGCGAGTTGAGGGCTCATACGCTCAAGAGACACAAGACGTAGTTCCCCGGAGATAGACGAGGCCTAAAAGAAAACACCGTACTGAAAGGGGATAGAGGTTCGAAGAAGGGTGAACAGGCTGAGACAAGATATTGAGTGGCGGTAGGCGTTCAGTTCAAGCTATCGGTAGAGGTCGGCGACATGGTCATGTGAATCAAATCAGACGGACGATAAGCTTCGGGATCAGGTTATGATCAGGATCAGAAGGCCAGTCACAGCGCTGGGCGACGATTTGACGGAGATCAGGCCGTTGGATAAGTTAGAATCGGCATTCATTTCACTAGATCGTTACCCGTTAGGCGTTAGGCATTAGGAAGCCAGTATACCTGGATGGGTCTGATGGTGAAGAGAAGCCCGTCAAGCTCATTGTGAGCAGCATTTTCCCGATAATAGTAAAGGAGAGGAGTGACATGATTTTTCTATATCCGTACTGTATTCGCAAGTAACGACCAAATACTCGCTACTATCTAATCTCCTATGAGTGCTTCATGTTGTTGTTATATATATAAAATGATACATTAGAATTTATCTTACCGATGAATATGTTATGCCAACTCATCAGCATCAGCATCAGCATGAGTTGCAACTCGCACTGGCCCTTCTCTCTAGGTCACGCCTCATCTGCCTGACCTTCCCATCGACCATCAAAGAGACCCATCACCCATTTCATTGCTGGCGCGGTAACGTTAGACGTTATACGTTACGCGGCATGCGGTATGCGGCATTGGCATAGTCTATCGCCTAGAAGCCTCGGGAAGGGGCACACCAGCAGCAGCATTGCCACCAGCAGCGTCCCACTTGCTCATAGAGTCCAACACTTTCTCCGCCACTTGATCGGCGGTCGTAGCTTTACCAAAGGCATCTACGAATTGGCCCAGGGGGTCCATAAGGTAAAAGAAGATACTGCGTGACAAGACAAGATGCCAGGTTTCATATAAATCAGCGCTGGGGTCACTTTTACTATCGTGTAAAGTGGGATTCGATTAAGGTTGTTCTGGCTGACGATGGATGCCAGCAAAAGGAGAAGATCATGGCACCGGGCCCGGGCAGTCCACGGTCAAAGTCGAGATTGCAAGATCGGGGTTATTATATGTGCACCACGCGGCACGCAACACTCACCTGTGGTCGACGAGGTAATCGTCCGTTGCGGTCGCATCGGGTGGAGTGGAGAAATATACCCTGTACTTCTTACATGTGTTCTTGACGGCTTCGTAGTCGCCCACGAGGCCGACCATTCGGGGGTGGAATTCTGCGACAAAGCGAGAAACGAATAAACGAACAATCAAACCAGGGGTCAGTCGATGAGTGAGAGAAAAAGTAAAGATAAAGGGCAGACATGCAGCGCAAAGCGTGCAAAGCTGAAGACCGTTTGTTGATCTAGGAAATGTGGTGATGTTCAAGTTCAAGTTTGGAAGGTAGAAGGTTCAGTCGACTCACCCCGGATATACTTCTTCACTTGAGGCAGAGTATCTCTGGCCGGATCGACACTAATAAACACAGGCATGACACCTACCTTTCCAATCTTCTTGTCAACCATCTCAATAGCATCCCCCATCTTATCGAGCTCTTCAGGACAGATATCCGGACAATGCGTGAACCCGAAATAGATCAAAGTCCATTTGCCCAATAAATCCTTTTCGGTGAATATACGACCATCGTGAGCTGTTAATTGGAATGGACCGCCAATTTGCGGTTTGCCGATGGATTTGGAAGCCAGTTCTGCTCGACGACGTTCCATGACTGCGGCCTTTTCGGACTCAAAGTAAAAGTAGAGGCCTACACCTGTCGCTATGAACAAAGCGGCGGCTTTCCATGTGAACGGCTAAATGTTAGGTGACATCGATACCATACCATCAGATGGATCAGCATGAATTTCTAACACAGTGTTTGTTCTCGAAGGAAGTGGTAAAAAATCCTCCGGCGAGATTCAAGCTGAAGGATGAGATATGCGCTTAGAACGAGGCAAGTTACAAGTCTTGCGGCAGCAGGCAGCAGCAGCGATGATGATGATAATCGCGATTGATTTGTGAAAAGATCGCGAAAACGCCTCGCTTGCTCACTCACCCCGACATTAGCCTGATCACGCGCCCGTCTCTGCTGAGCATCAGGAGCAGAGTTCGGCCCCGAAGATCCCGTAGGCCCCGGTGATCCGGAGGGAGGAGCAGGAGGCGGTACGTCGGCGTATCCTCTTCTGCTCAAGAAGAACGCTGATCCTGATCGATGGAGGGATAAGGGTGCGACAGCTCGAGGTCGAACGGATGCAGCGGCGGTGGCGGCAGAAGCTCGAGCTCCGAATCGGATTGAGGATGAAGCGTGGGCTAGCGTTGATCGTAGGGGGTTCATTATGAGTAATGTATGCGTGTACTTGCAATGATAAATAAGTAATATGCCTTGAGGAGAAGAACCCACATTGAAAGTATCTTTACACACTTATGCTGCTTACGCTGTTCTGTCATGACACTAGTAGTACTCTCCGATTTCTAACGAAAGATCGCATTCTATGTCACATCACGTGATCCAGAAATTTCGGTAAAGCTTAATTAAGTACATACTTCGAGTGGCGACCTCCACCTTCGAGCTGTGACTTTTGTTTTTGCGATTTCTGAGATACCTCTAAGGGGGGTTACTGCTTGTTCTACTTTTGACCTCTGCGCTCACTGTCTATCGATCAACAGCTACCTCGAACAGTCTGACCTTGACTATCAGAAGGGGGGAGAAGTCCGATATCAAGAATACTCACAAGTAGCTCAGACAAATTTCGAGTCCCGACCCTTACACCATGGACAGACCTGTAGGAGCCGCTCCTGCTTTCGGTGCGAAATGGACGTCGCTCAATCCTCCTCTGACGCCATGGATGTGAGTTTAATCTATCTTCTCCTTGATATAACAGATCACATATTCGTGTCGGAAACTGATTACTTTCGATGCCTTTGATGTGCAGCATGGACGTGATCAACAAGATGGGATTCGTGAATATGACTCCCGTTCAAAGCGGTACGATCCCTCGAGCGATCAAGAACCAAGATTGTGTCGTAGAAGCCGTCACCGGATCAGGAAAGACGCTGTCGTTCGTTATCCCTGTCCTGGAGAGAATATGTAGGAACGAGAGGAAATACAAGAAGGGGGAGGTGGCGGCTGTCGTGGTAGCTCCTACAAGGTAAGTTGAGGCAGTCTATACAAAAAGAAAAACACTAACCCTCGACCTCATATTGCATCTTGTATGATGAATACGATGATCTTCGTCGCATCTGCTGGATCTACTGTACTGATTCTCTGTTGCCTGTTTTTGCTTCTCAGAGAACTCGCGACTCAAATTCACGACGTATTCCACCACTTCTTATCTTCCCTCATCCCCGAGCCCGAGCCTGAAGCCGAAGCCGATCAAGCCGGAGCTGCCTTCTCATCACGTTCTCCCTCTCCCAATCCAACCGAGCCAGCTCCATATCCACTCCCGATGTTGGTCACTTCAGGCACACCGACACCATACGAGACTTTCCTCTCACAGCAATCAAACATCTTGATCGGTACACCAGGTCGATTAGCTTCTTTCCTCCTCTCCCCACGAGGGTTATCAGTCGTTCGAGTATCGGAATTGGATGTCTTGGTGCTGGACGAGGCGGATAGGCTGTTGTCTTCGCCTGATCACAGGAGGGATGTGGAGAGGATCATGAGGCATTTGCCGAAACAGAGAAGGACACATTTGTTCTCCGCTACGATGACGGATGCTGTTGAGGAGATGATTGGCTTGGGACTGAGAAATCCCGTTAGGATCGTGGTCAACCTCAAAGATAAGAAGAAGGGCGAGGAGGCGAAAGAGAGGAGAACTCCAACAGGGTGAGCTGCGTCTATGAATCCCCTTCTAACATGGCACCGCTCACACTGCCCTCACATCGTGTTCCTCGCAGTTTACAAAACACATACCTCGTCTGTCGACATGCCGAGAAGACACTACAGCTGGTCAGAATTTTGCAAGCTGAAGTGCAGAAGCATGAGTCGGCCAAATTTATCGTATATTTTTCCACTTGCGCTGCCGTCGACTATTTCTACCGAGTAAGCCCTTTTTTCCCCTGTAGATCGCATCATTCCACAGAATCTGTGCACGATAATGCTAGTATCAGAGAATGCATGTTGTCTGACACCAACATTGCTGCTGTACTATCGCAGATACTCTCTCGACTACCAGGTTTATCTAAATACCACCTAACATCCCTCCACGGCGACTTACCACCTCGAATTCGAGAAACAGCCTTGAACAACTTCACCTCCCATCCTTCTTCTCACCTCAAGCCTGCGGTTCTACTCTGTACGGACGTAGCGGCTCGAGGTGTCGATTTCCCCGATATAGACGTTGTGGTGCAGTATGACGCGCCGACGGATCCGAAGAGTTTCAGTCATCGTGCTGGACGGACGGCGAGGGCTGGTCGGAGAGGTAAAGCTGTCGTGTTGCTTGACCCAGCACGAGAGGTGGACTATGTCGGTATGTGTACTCATCTAACGCTATATCTAATATTGCCTTGAAAGAGGTGAAGACAGAATAAGAACAGCTGACTGGATGTGCATGGTGATACGATTCGCAGAATTCCTGAACGTGCGCAAAATCCCTTTGACAGAGCAGAAATACCTTGACTCTATACTTGAGGGTTCTGAGCTGCCGTCATCAGTCGATGGAGATGCACTCTCTCTTCTCGCACAAATTCGTAAGATCGTCTTGACCGATCGGGAATTAGCCGACAAGGTGAGTGGCACATCTCATGTTCACACATAGTGTTGTCTACTCAGCTGGCATGAACATCGTATCCCCGAGCACAGCTGATATTGATGCTGCAGGGTGCGAAAGCATTCGTATCCTCGTTACAGGCATACAGGAAACATGAAGCCTCCTTCATCTTCCGACTCGCCGATCTAGATTTCAATGCCATCGCTACAAGTTACGGGCTGTTACGAATGCCCGCCATGCCCGAGATCAAAGAATGGCGGAAGAAAAGAGAAGTGGAAGTCAAGAGAAGGGAAAGACTTCTTGCTGAGGGCAAAGAAGTCGGCGAAGAGAGGGTCGTGTTGGACTGGCAGGATGAGGAAGTCGATGTGAGTGATTTCTACAATTGCCATTGTTTGAGGAAGAAGTATATAAGTGCTGCGAATCGGGGAAAAGTATAACTTCCTTGAACCCGTGTTTCGTGTCTGCTTGCCAGAAGTGTTTCTAGCTCAAGGAGCCATAACTGACAAATTGTTGCTGCGTTCTTTCTGTTGGGACACATCAACAGTGGGACACTTTTGCCTACGCCTCGAAATCGCGCGAAGCAAGCCGACAAGCCAACCTGGTCAAACGAGCCAACCTTGCCGCTTCTACCTCTTCCCTGACTGAATCCGAAATAGCCGCCAAGAAAGCCAAGAGGCGGATCAAAGAGGAGATGAAAGAAGCTTGGTCAGAGCAGAAAGAACGTAAGAACCGTAAAGAGGAGAGGAGGGAAAAAGTCGATAAGCGGAAACAGGCCCAGTGGGAGCAGGCACAAGCACTTGCGGGCGAAATCGACGGAGCAGGTATTAGTGCTTTTGCGCCGATTCCTAGAGCTACTGGCAACAAGAAGAGAGTAGTAGGCAAGAATGATGATGAAGATAGTGATGGTGAGCTTGAAGAGATGGGAGTGGAGTATAAGGCGCTGAAAAAGGAGATGAAGGAGGAAAGGGCATCCAAGAAATCTAAGAGGGATAACGAAGTGTCTACAGGCGGAATGTTTGACGATCTAGAGTAGATCAGCGAAGACATTTTTCTGTTCAATCGATCTTGCTCCATAGTTAGAATATGCCTGGACAACCATGTCCCTTGCACTTTACCCTCACACATTGTTGTAGTTCTGTAACAGTCATGACCAGAATCACGGGCTTGAGTCGATGCAGATGCACATGCAGACATTATCGGGTCATTACAAAAGTAGTCTATAGAGATACCACACATCTGAGCGATCAGATAGAAATATAAACAAACGAACACACGTATCCTAAATTCCAGATTCATCAACGAGCAAAGGCCTGAACGACAGCCTCACCGTGTTCTCCCGCTCACGCCCACGCTCACACTCATGCCCACGGATTATCATCCATGTCGATGCTCATAGCAGCATGTTTGGGCGGACTGACAGCTATACTCGTCTCGACATGATCGACCACTTCACTTGGCCCGGCAACACTGCTCTCGGAGCTCTCCAATCTCTCTTCAGGCGAATGAGCAAATACTTTTTCTATACCCTCAATTCTTCCTTCTCCCTCAGCTACATTTGAATCCCTCAGGGTTTTCTTATAGACATGCGCTGGAGCTTTGGTTTGGGGCTCCCCGCGTCGGCGCTCGCGCTCTCGGGCAACTTCGACGGCTGCTTGGTCGTCTTTGATGAGATCTACCGCATCAGAAGGTAATGGTTTGTTTGATGATGCAGGCGAAACAGGTTCGTCTGGATCGGTATCGGATGATGAGTGGTCGCTGTCCTCGTCTTCCCCTATGGCAAACGGCGAAGAATTGCCTTCTTTGCTGTTTTGAGATTTTGCAGACAAGGATGTGACCAAGGACGATTTGGCAGCTTTGTTCAGCTGTTTCTTTGTCCACCGTAGTTGACTGGACTCGTCTTTCGCTCGATCAGGGTACGATGACCATGCGTCGGGCCGCTCATTGTCACCATCGTATAACCAGTCTCCGTCTCCTGAGGGATTATGAGGATGCCCATTCGGAGTTGTACTAGGGTTTTTTCCGTTCCGCTCGAGTTGCGACACCCGATCACCCCCTATTATTATCGCAAAGACTATCAGTTTCGGTGTTTCGCCCATAGCAACTCCCACGGATGACAGCATACATAACAGAGCAAGGCACTCACAAGCACCATATACCGCTTTCTTAGCTTTGCCTTTCCCTTTATCCTGTTCAGCTTTGCCCTTCCAGGCTTCATCGCTCCGCCTGCTACCCGTACTACTACCCGTTTTACCCCTGCTTAACGGTGGTCTGAGCAAACCACCATCTTCCCCTCTTCCACCTCGATTCCATCTTCCAGCTAAGATCCCTTCTTCTTCTTCCCACCGTCTCTTCTTCTCTTCTTCTTGACTAACGTCGACGTTGGGAAACCCGGCATACCCTACTCTTCTCGCCCTATCGTACAAGGCATCTTCCTCTTCGTCAACTGATTCGAACGATATACTAGGCGCATCCGAATCGGACGAATCGCTATCGAGCAATCCGCCACCGAACCGATCTGCGTCCTCATCTACCGCATCAGGGTCATCCCGTACGACTCTAGCAGCTTGTTGAGGTAAGAGAGGCGCGTATCCTTCTCGTGCTGCCAATCGTGCGTCCACTCGTTTCTTCAGCGCAGCTAGCGGTCCCGTATCGCCCTTGTTTCGCGCTTCATCACCAGGCATAGGCATCCAGTACTTTGCTTTGCCTCCTTTAGAATATCGTAGACCAGCGCGAATTCGCCGTTGCCTCCCGAGACCGTAATGTAGCCCGCCCTCGGCAGGCTCATATGCCTGATACGATACGCCTCGACCCTTGAATGTGTCTTTGGTGTCTTCCCAGACGTCCTTGAAGCCGAAAGCGTCTCTGAGAGCGTAGATGAAGGGTAGTCGGGCCTATAGATAGATTCCAAGTCCGTCAGCTCCGCTCGTTTCTGAATGGGCGATTTCAGCGAATTCACAGCGTGTATGAGATGCCTATCGATATAGTCGCTAGCTTGGAACGCATATTGCTGCAAGGCAAACTGTCAGCTGGTTTCGAGCTCATGGGTCTACATGAAAGAAGCTCACGTGGGCAATAGCAAAAATGGGCATTTCGAAGCAGATAAGAGAATCGACCAGTGCAAGCGACATGTGTTCCCGGTCGGTATATGGTCCGACTATCGTAGCAAGCGTTGCAATTCGTATGTCAGCTTGTTTACACATCTGAGCGAATAATCAAAAAGCCCACCTTGTCTGATTGCTCCTACAGCTACCAAGAAGGAGATGCCGATGCTTTGCCAGAATGAGAAGAACAAGATACCCTTCACACAGAGGAACTTGGCTGCAAGACAGGAGGGAGGAATCAGCATGAGAAGGAGTCCGACCTGAACTCTCACTCACGGACTGGTCTGAACGGCTTCAGATCATGATTGACCGCCACCCAGAACATCGCCAGGCAGCTAAACATTCATCCCGTCAGATCTATGAATCCTGCCCACACGAAGGAACAGAAATGTAAGGTATAACTCACTAAAGACTGAGACATATACTGGTGTTATACACTATGCTGATATAGGTGTATCCAGAATCTGCGGAGAAATCACCTTCTCGGTATTTTCCTGTCGCTTTCAAAATAACAGTAGCCAGCACTAGGAGCGGTTTGACCTGGACGTATTCTGACAACAGCAGGGCAAGACCACATCAGCTTTTTGGGGATCACCTTCTGGTGACTTTCGAAAAGCTGACTCACGCAGTACACCGCGTTTCAACCTGAGAAGTGACCACGGATCACTGACGTCCATCGGTCGTAAAAAGAGGTTCACGGGGAAGGGATGGGGAATGGGCGGTCGGCCGTGTAGTAAGATAAGGAGGGATCTCTCTCCGCCTAGGTAGGTGATGAGGAGTTGTAAGAAAGTGTAGATTACGAACGCCTGTGAAAGGAGCAAAGAAGGAATGTCAACTCGTGCACTTTTCGTCACGATGACAAGGATATATATGACGTTGGTCAGGTAAAGAGGACCAATACGATATCGAACGATTAGAGAAGGGGGCCCACCTCGTATAGGTCTCGAATTGCATCGATGAAGAACGCAGCTTCTAGCGAGAAGATAGCAATGAGCGATGAGATGGCATACAGCGGGACCCTAGTCGCGCCGAATCGACATACAAGTCAGCCCGAACGAAGCACAGCAAGAGGTAGACCGACCGGCAGGTATACGTTACACACACGCGAGGAATAATCATGGTGTAGGCATCACTTGAAGGTATGGTATGGTACCCACATGACCATTATCCGCACAACCGCCCGTTGCAAGCTCGGTCTTCTATAGTTCTTCAATTGCAGCGTGATAGACATTATCGAGACGCCAGTAGCTGGATGAATACAGACATAACATATCATCAGCATACAACGCGCAACACCTAGCCGAGCTAGCTATAGTAGCCGTTCCAAGCCGGCTTATAAAGTGTCAGACAGTGGTGAGAAGCTGGCGCCGCCCGACCGGCACTCACCAATGGCAGTGAACGTCCCACATAACGCCAAAAGCCATACAGGCAAATGATCACCCGCACCATAGGACGGTAACTCCACTTTTACAGTCGACGTGGGAGTCGGATCATGAGGAAAATTCGGCAACGACATCTTCTGGGTGTATTGATACTTGTACTACGTTCAAGGTCGAGTTGAAGAGGTACAAGTGTGGGTGTAAATCCTAACTAAACGGGCTTGGCGAGGAATTCCTCTCGTCTTCTTAACCAATGGCGGCAGCCGATCGTTTCAATATCAATGTCTCGGACACTATAATCGCTTGTACCCTCCCTCTTCCAGCGCGTTAGACAGAGGGAGGCGTTGTTGTGTTGTGAAGACTATCCAAGCAGTAGGAAAAGAAAAGCGAGTCTGATGTCAGAAGCAGAGGTGACTTGCGGTGGCAATTGACTTTTATCTATCTCTTCGGCGGATGCATATGCATAGCATGATGATGCGTTATGACAACAAAGCGGATATCGCCGCGAAACAAGCACTCGGAAGGCCATTTAACCTCAGCCCAAAGCAGCAGTGCTAGCTGTAACTTAAGAGGGAGTGTGATCCAAGCTCATTTATGCATCTATGCAATACGAATGAACATACAACCATTGCCATCTATCATTCTGTCTATCTGCAAAGGCATTGTCCAGGAGAAGCGATCAACGCGACTCAATGTTTGACCGGAAACTGATCGAGAAAACAGGAATTAACAATACTGTTAGTGCAACATCGGTCCTATCGGTCCATTACACCCGCTCGTCCTGCAGCGTTTGTTTAGCCTCATCCACTTCCTGCCCATCCTTGTCGCTGCAATCTTCGGATCCTTCCGGTACACTTTCATCATCGGGTGGCCTCGCAGTGGCGCCCTTCCGAGGGGCTGTCTTGTCGTCCTCAGAAGATCTCTTGGCTCCCACTTCATCGGCAGATGCCTCTTCCTCGTATTCAGCGTCAGAAACCACCTGCTCCTGCCCTTCCTCGTCTTTGATCAGAACGGAACCCGCATCCCTCTCTTCAATGATACTAAGCTCCCTTCTCGCTCGACCAGAGCCGGAACTGCGGTCTCTCCTTTCTTCGTCACCATCGCCGTTGAGCCAGCCGTCAAGTTGGCCCATAACCGACTCTGTCGTAGCTTCTGCCTTTGATGGGGTGGATGATGAGGCGGTAAGTGGTGCCGGGGCTTTGCTCGGTGAGGCTGATCGAGCGGGAGTAGAGACATTAGGCGAAGAGCCTGTACGCGTGAGATTAGGCGTAGGCGACTGAGGAGCACTGATATCTAGCAGTCCTAGTCTAGAGCAGAAATGAACAGGGAACATCAGCTTTGGTTGAAACTCCCACAAAGAAGGATAGAGATGCTATTCCCAAGCTGAAACTCACGGCGCAAGTACACTGAATATCTGACCTTCCTCCTTCGGTGGGCCGTACGAGTCAAAAGGATCAGGTATTGACATGATCAAAGGCTCGAGGATAGGGTCCGATGCTTTGCCGGCTATCTTCTCGTAAAAATCTAATTGACTTCGGACCACAAAGGCGACTTTGTTGAGAACTGTCTCCCAGATCTAAAAGTGCAGTCATATGACGCGCAATGGGATCAGTACAGGATCAGATTGGTACATAGCTGAGAGGACGCAGCGAGCGCTGTTGTGCGACCATGTCATGTTTAGCTCACCTCGTCTTCGCCTTCTAAGACCTCTTCATGATATCCCGCTTTGAGAGCATCCAGTTCGTCAACCTGTCTTTGCAATTCCGCCAAAGCTTGTCTAAACGATTGCAAGTCTGTTCAGATGTACACCGCGACCAAGTCAGCTTCTACTTGATAACATCAAGTGACCGTCAAATGACCTCTTTTGCGTCTTCGACCATGCCTCAGATTCTCCGCCTCGGTCTTCCGTATCTTCTGGCTCTGCTCATGTAAGGCCTTCTCATAGCTCGCCAGTCTATCGGCAGTGACCAGTTTGTAGTTGTCCAGCGCTTCTAGTAATGGGATCTCGAATTGCCTGTACACCGCGTCTGCGAGGATTTGTTCATGGTTCGAAACGAGGTATTGGAGGCCTGATGCACCTGCTAAACCTGAATTAGAGGTTCGACAACCTTTGACCCTGCGAAATCAAAAGTCCACAATATCAGCATATCATTGCTAGACAGCATCACAGCATAAAGGAGGGAGGAAGGAAGTTTAGAATAGCGGATGTGAAGAGTATGTTTTGTGTGCTTTGACATACCTCGAGCATGCTTCCATCGCTGATGCTAGAGCTGCTGTAGCTGATGACATAGCCAGCAACGCATTCCGATAAGCCTTGGCAGCAGCCATGAGCTAAGATTTGGCGACGTCGTATCAGCTGAGATTTCGATATAGCAGTTTGCAGCTTGTAGCTGACGTAGACGCACCTCCTCAAAGCATAAGATGGACGCTCTTAGGTCCTTCCGCGTGATCAATGCGTGATTGTCTGGTAAATTCACTTTCGATCCTGTCGTTGTGGATGAGAACTATGAGTATGAAGCTCCGTCAGCTATGGCTTGTGCTTTAGAACCGGTTTCTAAGATCAATAGCTGGTGTGAGTGGGGTAGTCGTCGGTTTGATAACCCACAGTCGGCGAAGGAGGCCTCACACCCCATGCTGAACCGCCTATACTCGAGGCCTGCGACTTCATGGAGTCGTAACGCGGTCTGGACGAGCTAGCCATTCTGTCGATGGTGAACGGAAGCTGAGCTGATTGTTTGAGATTTTAAGCCTGACGATTGTGTTGTGAAACGTACTCCCGAAAGCTCGGTAACAAGAACAATAATAATTAATAACATGAGCTCAATGAATGAGTAGGACGTGAAGCTACGAGTACCTGAATTGCTGAACCAGAGTATGGACGTGTCTTGCCGTTACCATAGTCCTTGTACATAATGCAATTGTTGACAGTCATACGTTACAGGGGACTTGGCACTGGACCTTCGGCTTAGACCGCTAGCTATAACCTTAGCTACATTTGAAACGCGGTCCATGCGGGCACGTGGCATCGTGAATAGCCATATTTATGCCACCTCAGCTACTCGGCATGAGGCTTATCAATCCGCGGTTTCTGGGCCAAACCGTTTCACGTGATTTCTATCGAGAGCACTGCAAATTTCGGTGTGAGCGACCTAGCAGCTCAGCACTGGAACGGGTATATATACCTCGATTGTATCGTCAACTCTATGTTCTTTTTCTTCTTTTGAACAAAATCCATGTGGTCAGTATACCCCTACATTTTGCCCCTCTCACACCCCACAGACTCAAGTCGACTTCAGAATCGGACCCAGCATGATCACAGCTTTCGAATGATGCGAATTTACAGCTGACATTGTCTGGATTTTTGACTATTTTTACAGGACATAAAAGTTCGATTCCCTCCTTACTCTCGATGGAAGGTCTCGCGTTCCCGTCCCCTATAATAACCATCGGGATTGCCTCGCCTCATAAAGGGGGGTGGTCCCACGTCCTTTCCGGCAATAACCAAGCTGTAGTACCGTTCTCGTTTTTACCCTCTCTTCTTTCGCTCGTAGAGGCGCCTGACCCCTTCTTTCGGGATTGGGTACCGTGGCGCGATGAGTCGAGGGGGAAGTTTGGGGTGGAGCGGTTGGAGGACCTACATTCTTTTAACTTGATCGCATGCGTATCGTGAGCTCTTCTGTCGTTAAACTCGTTGTATATCACATATCTCCCACTATGCATACTGTCAGTGTCACCGAACAAAATATGGTAGCGCTCTCTGTTCAACTTTCAAGCCCAAGCTTTCGTCATCGTTAATTCATTCACATGAGTCTTCTCTATGTGCTATCCACATTGAAATGTCGTTATGGGTATCGTGTCTTCTAGCAACATCTACAGGTCCACTTCTTGATCTACATCCACCCATCCTCCTTGTTCGCGAATACATAATCCTCCTTGCACTCCCTGCCACAGAGCCTCTGCACTGGCAAATCGAGCAGTAAATCTCAGTCGTTACCCAAACAGCTCGTACTTCCATTCATAACCCTTAGAAATCGTTCAACGGCATCTCCCTCAGACAAGCATCGCAGTCTTCTCCACCTTCATCCACACCGACCAACGTGACCCTACTTTTTAGTTTCTTGGGCAAGAAGTACTTTTCGAAAATCACTTTCGTCTTCTCGCTCACTAGTTCCCATCCGACATCATCATCATCGTCCAAGTCCAACTCAGGGGCATCTCCAATAACTTTTCGGACCTCTTCAAGTTGATCCTCGAAATCATCGTTGAAATCGCTGGCGTATTGATAGAATTCCCACGTAGTCTTACGCCTCAACTGGAGTTCTTCGGGTGACAATGTCGCGGCGAATTCCGGGTTGAACAGCTCGGGATGCGAGTTTTTGAGTATCGAAAAAAGGATATTAAGCCGTTCGAGTAAGGTGTGTTGACCGAAGACTCCATCCTCTATCTCTACGGGACCCTAGCCTGCTCGACCGGGTCCTTCACAGAACTCGACCCGGTTCGTGACCCCATAGCAGACGAGAGGAGTGGACCATGCCAACGCACGATGTTGACACACCATCTCGGGCAGCCATCGAGCGGTGAGCGGAACATGGTTTGGCGGCTGTTCATTTGCGGATGTATCTTCCAAGGGGGCGAAAACAAGTCCTGATCCCGGGAGATATCCTTGTTCGAGGTCTTTCAGACGATAAGGCGCGTACCAGCAGAAACTCTTGGGTCGAGAAACGGCAGCGACAGCCGCATCGAGAAACGGTACTGTCATCTTGCCTTTCAGTGCTTCTCCCGGGAAATCTCGGTTGATCGTCATTCGTTCTAGCTTTGGGAAGACGGTTATACCTGATCTCGCAGTGGCGATGAGGGACGGGACGATTCTGCGACGTTGACGCGCGTTGTAAAAGAACATGAACCAGAACGAAAGGCGACTTCGAGTCAGCATCAAGCTTTTTTACAGGCCAAAGATCACAGCGCGTAAGTGGAACGTCACTGCTCACAAGTCCGACTTCCACGAGTTTCCCCGGTCCTCAAGCGTCTTGACATTCTTAAGAAACGCATCTTCAACTCCCTTCCATAAGTAGCTTCTCTCGAAGGCGCGTCATGCTTTAAACCATCGAACAGTCTCGCGATATCGTATTCTTAGAAGGTTCGGGATCGTTCCACAGTATATCCATTTCTTTCCGACCGCTCTTGCAATATGTATATTCTGATTCTTCGTCATCTTCAATCTCCAATGCGGCTTTGTATAAGATAGGTCCGGCGATCTCGCATGTTCTCTGACACATCGAGAGGAAAGAGACTGGGTCAGATAAGCTCAGCTAATACCGCAGTTGTAGGACAGAACATGTGTTATAGGAGTTCGCAATTTTCGAGACCGGAATTTCTAATCTGCCTGTTGGATCTCTACTGCGCGATGGGGATAAAGACGCGACTTGACGTACCCTGTTAACCCTCATCCAAGCATACTTCCTGTTATTCTCCTCAATGATCTGCTTGATCAGCTCGTCCGGTAGATCGTTGAACCCTCTCATTGCATGCGGCATCGGCGTACAATGAGGTGCACTCCTCTGCAATTCGATTGACCTCTTCTTGACGGCCTTCTCCTCCTCCTTTGGTCTTTCTTCAGCCCGCTTTGCTTCCAGGGCTTCGGCCTCCTTGCGTTGTTTCTCAGCTTAACGTTCAGGCTCCTTGGCTTGTTTGGCAGTGAAATGTGCGTTTGCAATGTGGGTATGCGCATGCGCATGAGTCCGACCGTGTCTGATCTCCCCATCGAGATCGAGAGTACCGAATTTCCTCTCGGCCGTCTCAGCAGCGTGTCTCTCCTGTTCTTCGGCACGTCGTATACGCTGTAGCTCAGCGTCCACTCGCACTGCCTCGGCTTCTCGTCGATCTGCTTCTGGGCGGAATCGCGGGTCGCTGTCGGCCTTGGACCGCGCAGCTGCCGCATCTCTACGGGTACGCTGGACGCTTTGGGACAGACGGGCAACTTTGGCTTCTCAATCACTGCCGATTTTGCGAAGTCGGACCGCCCTCTCTTGCAATGCGGCTCGACGTCGCTCTGCCGTATTCTGTGGGACGTTCGTACTAGGTCCAGCACCAGGGCCAGCTCCAGCTCCAGCGTTAGGTGTAGAGTTGGAGCCTATTGGGTATTGAACACCATATGGAGGCTGCCGAGGGTTGTTAATTGCCGGTGCTGAAGACGGTGCGGAAGACCCATTTCCGTTGTAGGGCAGCCCTCCGTCCGGACGAGGAGGAAGCGGGTGTCGGTCTCCCAGGTTGTCAGATCGTTCACGAGTCTTTCATCACGCAGTTCTCAGCTACCTTGTGAGAAGAAGGGTAAGAGAGCACTATCAGAGATACAAATTTCGCACAGTGCAGCTAGACTCAAGTAAGGGGTCTAAAGCTCAAGCATGCACTGGACACAGGCACGATATCGTGCTGGCTCCGTCGGAAGCAGCACCCCTCACTACGATGGCATGGTGGCACTCAAGGCATTTGCAAAACTGCATCTGTTACAACAAGAGATTACTCTATAACCTCCCCATCTTGTACCCATGAGTCTGCAGTCACGCTTATGGAAATTACCTGAAAATGTGAGCGAATAACAGGATCCACAGAAGCATCATCGCTTGTCCATTACATACTGACTCCGCACTCAGATTCGCCCCTATGGCTATTGATCTCGAAGGCGAAGCTGATGATATTCTTATGATTTCTGGTACACCCGTTGGTCTATAGTAGATATTGCCGCCAACAAGTCACCCATCAGCATACATACCCTAAAGCGCTGCTGTTCTGTCATATCTCATACGAACCTTAGCCCTACCTGCCAGCGATATGACCAGGCTGGTCTATGATGTATCGGATCGACTCACAGTATCATACGAACTTTAGGCTGACCCGTCGTGATGAATGTATCAGCACGGTAAGTTATATCCCCTGGTCTTTGTTCAGTGCCTGAGTCTTGGTCTTTGCCTCGACTTTGATCCGGCGCAACGCTGAATTGTTCGCTGAGCGATCCAACAAAGTCTTGTAAGCGACACTGGCACGAATAGTGGCCGGGTTACAAAGTATGGGGGTGCGACTTCATAGAGTACAGGCGGCAGAGGGCGGTACAATATTGGCTAACACTCACGGATCTGCTTGTACTTTGATGAAATCAAGATCAAACCCTATTGCCAAGCAGAACCGAAGACACCATTTGAATCAGATGAAGAAAACGTATACGAGTACGAATTGGACCATGTCAACGTCCTAATAGCGGTCTCCTCGATGTTTTCGCTGAATACAGTATGACTCACACGCAAGCGCTTCATCAGTCTGCGCATGTCCTCTTTCATTAACCACTACCACCTCGTGTTTACCCTCTTGCAAGTCCCCGCTTGACCACAACAGAGCTTTCCACTGATCTGAAGGTGCAAAGCCAGACTTGAACACCTTCTCGGCGCCGTCTAGCGATACTGAAAAGTGTCCGTGGCTACACTCATTGGGCGATTCCATCCAATTCTCGTCAGTGCTGATCACTGTACCAGATAGTATATACTGTTCGCGAAAGCACCTGTACTCGTACGGGAAAGAGTATGCTCTTTGAATGGCTTCTTACTCACTTTGGACGCTTGGCCCCGTATAGCCAGATAGGACCTCCAGTCCATGAAAATAGCAATGAGTCGCTTTGGGTTCTGGTAGCGTGAGAGTTTGCATTGGAGTATTCCGGTACTTTTGTGTCCCCTATGTACAGGAGGGTACCAGTAAAGTGAACCAAAAATGCAAGATACAAAATCGGACATGCAGGAAGGGGAAGAATACATTTGGATCGGTTGATTTTATCCACGTGCACACGTCAGCAAAGCCCGATACAGTCACAGCTCAGTCGGCTTGACCTTGAGCTCAGGCATGTACATGTGTATGTTCACTCACCTTTATGTTCGTCTCCATCCCATGCGCCTGTATATATTATAGAAGGCGAATTATCTTCGAGCGTGACATTCAGGAAGTTGCTCATTGTGAGCGAAAGAAGTTATCGAGGTGCGGTTGGCGATTGGCAGAGCAAGAGGGAGATCGGTCGGGGAGCTCAGACGGTCACTAAAGCAGTTCGTGTTGGACTTTGTACAGTAATACTGAAATATTAGATGACCGTTACCGTTTGATAGAGGCTTTGGATGAAAGGCGTTAGCTCACCCTCACCTATCGTATGTCACTGGCTAATAATGTACGCATATATATGTATGTGTTTATACACATACGCGTCAGTCGCTGCTTAGAGTCTCAGTGTTCAGTCCCAGGACCTAGCAGTGCGTACAAAAGAAGAGAGTTGGAAGATGGACAAGGGGTATCCCTTTGAGATGATCAGGGTTAGCGACGACGTCCAATCTTGGTTAGTTTCTTGTATGAGTATTGTATTCTACGAGCTGGGCACCGTTACCCGAGCTGCCGATCGCGCTCTCTGATATGAATGAAGTGATCCTATGAGTTGATCAGGGCGAGATTGCAGTACATACACAATACTGACACAGATCAATGAACGCCTGGGGATGATCACAATTCGAAAAGACTGTGGATGCTGTGTAAGCTGAGTACTCGTACAGTACGAGCAAAGTAAAGCAAGCTGAGGCTATATTAGCATGGAACGTGCTGGAGGACATAGCAAGAGTGCAAGAACGAATGGCTTGTAAAGTACTTGTACAGTACTGACTAAGAAGCCAGAGGAATGACGCCGTGCAGTCCTCCGTTCGAAGTCGAGGATCAAAGTGCGTAAGCTCACATCAGAGACTTTTCACATGATGATTCAAGGTCGATATAGACAAAGGAGGGAGAGTATGTTCGTAAAAGCTGATGATGACCTCACTGTCTCAAAGGAGAACCATCTACTGCAGGAGTTGGCCTGCAACCTTGCCGAGTCGAGTCGAGTCAAGGCTTGTGCGAATATCCGGACGAGAAGTAGACTTGACTGAACCGCAGCGCACTAAATGTGATAGAAAAGCTGGGGTTATTGATTCTCACTTCATCCTTATTCCTTGCTCTCACCCCCTACATCTCAGGTCGTATTGCCATGTCACCCGCATTGAGGCTCTACATAGTTCGTCACGGACGACCGAATAGTGAGTGCTTCTCTCTTCAACACTTTACCATAATCGTACATCGTGGTAATGTCGCCAGGATCCGATCAACGAAAGACTTAGCGGGGTTATAGTATGAGGGACCTCGCTGAATTTTGGGTTGTGTTGTATCAGCAATGCAATTGGCATGATTCAAGGCCAGCTGGATATCCCTATCAATGCTTTCGGTAGGGCTCAAGCAGAAGCGTCTTCCGAGATTTTCAAGGACAAAGTCATTGACGAGCTTTGGTCTTCCACGCTTGTCCGAGCAAAGGAGGTGAGTACTTACTGTAGCACATTTCAGCGAGGATTTTGCACGTCGCTCCGCTTATGAGTACCTGATGACATTCTATTGTATCTGCACTATATGCAGACTGCTCAAATCGTTGGGAAGTATCATCTTAACCAGGGGCACAGTCTGCGAGAAGATGAACGAATCAAGGAACGGGGGATGGGATCTTGGGAGGGTTGTCTTGATGCTGAGGTTGGGCAAAACCCCGAGCCTGAGGATGTGGAGTCTTACGAAGCGTGAGTCACAGAGTGTGCATTTGCTCTTGGTCCTTGCGACAGCTGGTCAATTGTTTCTCTGGGCCGTGAACGAACTCTGTCGGTAAGGTCGACAGTTGACGGCTACCTGGTTCATTAGAGTGGTTACTCGCGTCATGGCCTGGCTAGGAGACATCCTCCATACCCACCAATCAGCCAAAGAAGACCACTCGATCCTCGTCGTCACCCACGAAGATTGTATCACCTCCCTGAGCCGATACATCAACAAACCCGAAGCCTTCCCCCTAGCCGGCTCTCCTCAATCGAAGATCAAGTTCGGGGCAAACGAAGGTGTAGATGTGATTGATGGATGTCCCAATCTCGGAGTATCAACTATCGACTTTTCCCTTGAGGCAAACGAAGGCGAAGGCGAAGCTGAAGGCAAGTGGGTTGGGTCGATCAAGGGCTGGGCCGAGAAAGGTCCTGCTTGAGCTGTGACGGTTTCAGTGAAGTGAGAGTCACTCAGTCCTCATGTCAGTTTGTATTGCCAAAACGCTAGTTGAGGTTTAGTAGAGATTGATTACAAATGCATATTCGAGGTATGTCAGTTCTTCCATCGAATCAATCGGAAAGGTAGTTGGGAGGAGATCCGTCAGTGATCCTCGTATCGTCCTGTGGATAGACATGACATAACATGACATGCTATGACATGATACCTGAAAAACAGACTAGATATAGGTATACATACTGAACGTCCACTCCTCAACATTTCACACACGTTCTCCCGCGTCGACATCACAACATTCTACAGGTAAACATCTATAGGTGTTTGATGGAGCTTATGTTTCGACTGTGATAACCACAATTAAGCAGGAGCGAAGAAGAATGGGAGTTTTGTGCCGACTTGTTTTCGGTACTCGACGTAGTCGTTGCCGAAGAACCTGACTAAATGTCGTTCTTCATCTGCAACATTCAAGCGACCGGTCAGTTGCCTACCGCACGTGAAACAGGGTATGCCACCGAGTTAGCGCCGACAAGACTCACCGATGATTCGAGCCGAGAAGAATCGACTGAGTACCACGATGAAACCCAAAGTGGACACGACATTTCCTAGCAGAAGCTGGGTAGCGACGGCCCAGTAGAAGAAGCCTGTGTAAGAGGGGTGTCGGGACCATCTGCACGGAGGAAATTTAGCTAGACCTAGCGATATGAGGGTTATTCAGCTCACGAGTAGAGGCCATGTGTGACCAGGACGTGGTCATCATGCTTCTTATTTTTGACGATATGGGAGAATGATTGAGCAGCCTGTATCATCGCGAGCGATCGCACGACCTGAGCCCCGACCATGATGGCAGTAACTAGAGGACCAAGTAGTCAGCTCAGCTCGACATTTGACCAATACAAGCGTTACGGAGCTCACCGATCGCCAGGATGGGAAACGAGTTCCAGTTAGACTGGAATTTAGACGGGAAGAAGAGAGAGGAGATAAAGTACTCCACGAGGCCGAAACAGTGGGCCATGTGATATTGTCGACCATTGTTGAGCAGGAATGCTATAGACAATGTATGTATAAGTTCAATCATACACGTTACTATTGCCTTTTCACAACAGTTAACCGCTCAAATGACTTACAGTCAATGCTCAGCTTCAAAGGGTTCCATCCAGCGGTGGTGAAGAACTCCAGCAAGTGGAAGAGCGTCACTGCAGCTACATATATCCCAAGCTGCGGTCTTGCCCAACTGCCAGCTACAACCTCCAGATACGGTCTCAGGACGAAGCTGAGCGACGAAGCACATATCGCTCCGAGTACTGTAGCGCACACAGCTACGGCCAGTACAGTGTTAGGCAGAGTACCTCTGGGGTCGTACTGGTCCGTCTTGGGCAAAGAGAGGGGAGATGATGCTCTGGGAGTAGCGAGACCGTTCTCTGATGGAGAAGGCGACATGGCTGCTGATACTACGGCTGGTCGAGCATTACCAATGGGCGTAGGGAGGCGAGACGTCTCGGGAGACGGTGATATGGAATTGGAGAGGGAGGGTACGGGCGTCGCTACCTGTGGTGGGGGCGCGAGCGTAGAGCCTGTCGATGTTGTTGACATCGTGATGAAGTGAGGTAGTTCTGATCGTACCCGAGAAGGATGGATTGTTAGACGGCGATGCTGAAGTGAAGAAAGAGAAAATTCGTTCGCAGAGGTTGAATCTGTCAATCTTGATTCTATAGTCTAGCCTTTTTGTACTCGGGAGAAAGTGAGATGGGAGACAGCTCAAAGGCTAACTTGAGCCAGGGGTAAGAGGACAAAAAGCACTGCACTACACTGCACTGCACTGCACTTTGCCCATCCAAAAAGAACAATAAGACATTACACATATTCGCATCACCCACATTGCGGGGCACCTATGTTTGTCCTGCTAGATAACGTAATCCAGCCCTCCTAGCTGTGATAGGCTTGCAATCCCTCGTCTAGACACTGCTGCAAACCTATTTCGATTGTCTCGCTCCGCGCGCCTCAGATTTCGATGTTGTTTCTTGATCCTCTTCGTTAAGTCTGTCTTTTTTCCAATACATCCTCCTTTTGTAAACAAGTATCCGCCCAATAACACGAGGACAACACGTCCGCTGAAAGCGCGAGACCAACATATAGTGAACAAAAAATACGATCACTCGAAGAAAGCGTGACGAAAGAAGAAGCATGGCCGGAGAAGTATCGGTACGTCTCATCTCCTCCTGCTCTCCTCGACAGGTCTGTTGACATCTAGCATCGGATACCTGTCACAGGCTTCCCAAGTGAGGGGGGCTCTTCATGAGCTGATAGAGTCTCGAACACACCAAATTGAGTGAGTCAAACTTCTTTACTGGGCTTGTATATCGGTCGATCATTGACGTTGAGGCTTTTCTCTATCTAGCGAGATCGAACCCAAACATGCCGAGTCACTCAAAGAGTTGTATCTTATGCTCGAACCCCGAAGGCCAGGCCCTCAAGAATTCCCCAGAATAGGAGACGAAGAGGAGCTGGATGAAAGTATCATCGAAGAGGGATATGCTGGATGGAAGGAGCAGTATAAGCTGGGCGAGGGGTGAGCTCTCACACTTACGAAGAATAGGCTTTCAGCGATGCTGATCTATGTGTTTCATTACAGGTCAAGTATTGCCGATCTACTACTACCAAGTCTACCGCCCATATCTCCACCTGTCACATCGACTGTGTTTCCTGATGAACCTGCTGCCATCGACCAAATTCGAGCTTCAACTTCGACATCCTTCCCAGCGAATCAGCCACCATCCCCCTCACCATTGACTGATGCCATCACGTCCACCGTATCTTCCCCGCCCTCAAGACAAGCGGTTGCCGGTCCATCCAGGCAGATATCCCCTGAGCCTTCAAGCGGCAGACTACAGGTACCTTCGGGCGTATCCATGTCCCAAATACAACCTAGGCCCCAATTTGTCGCAACTTCATCATTCGGCCCAGCACCGAAATTGGCCGTCCCCGAATGGGTTGCCGAAGACAACTATCGACCGGCCGAAGTGCCTGGCACAACGCCCAAGATTCTTATGCCTTTAGAAACAGAATACGCATCTCAACTACCTCGACTGCCACAGATACCACTCCAAGCGGCTAGCTCACGTCGACATCGACGGCGAAGTAAAGGAGACGACGTCAAGGTGGATCTGTACAAGCTGCAAGCGGCGTACAGCCTCAACCCCTTGAGCGGATCATTATCGAAATCAAACAAATGTGTCTTGACGAGTGATTGGAAGATCGCTCTGGCGGAGATGAGACATGTGAGAGCCATGGAGAGGATCGAGTCAAAGAAGACGGATGGAAGGTGGAGTTTGAGACAGCCTAAAAAGCTGAGAGGCCCACCAGTACCGAAGTCACATTGGGACTACATGTTGGAAGAAATGGAGTGGATGAGGGTGGATTTTGCAGAGGAACGGCGGTGGAAGATCGTCGAGGCTCGAGAATTCGCTTATCAAGTGGTAGAATGGCATCTCGCCTCATCCGAGGAAAAAGCTCACCTCATGGTCGGGGGTCGAGGTTGGGGGTCAAGTCAAGACGTACCGATACCAGGACACCGAGGGAAACTGATGCAAGTCGATGGGGACAGCAGCGGAAGCCTCGGAGCAGATGAGCCAACGGCTGCATCCGCAGAAGATGACGACGTGGAAATGCTAGTGGGTCAGGAGGGCGACACGCCAGTAGATGAAGGCGGTGCATCAAGAGAAGTGCTGGAGACGTTAGAGGAGATGAAGCGAGATCAAGAGCAAGCAGTGGAGGTCAAGACAGAACAAGAGGATGTCACCATGGGAGAAGACGCCGATGCAGAAGGTGAAGAGGATGACGGCGGCACTGCCGACGCTGACGGTGAAGCAGATGCGGAAGGTGAAGAAGATGCCGAGGGTGAGGCTGAAGCAGTGGGCGAGGATGTGGTCGGACTTGATGGTAAGCAGCTGGATTCCCCCTGTAACCCCCGCATCGGTCAGCTGAATCTGGCGCTTTGCAGACATCAACAATGCCGATGATGACCAGGACTCATCCGAAGTACGGCGGGATACAGTCCTACCCAACGGATTGGTGATGAACAAGAGGTTTGCCAATGTTGAGGAACTGGTCGCCGCTAGGAAGCCTTTGCTCGATCTGTCTTTGAGCACTGCGACGATCGATCTGGAATCTCTGCCCCAGTTGTCCAGTACGCCTAACACCTCCGATGAGGCTGAACCGCAGACACCGCCCTCATTGGTCGATCTCTTCCCTGATCTAGTCGTTTATTCCGGACCTAACCCACCCGATGGTGATAGATTGCTGCGACGACTGGATGAGGGTCAAACTTCTGCCTTCAGAATAGCGCATACCTCTCGTATCATGGATATCCGACCTATTCTGGTGTCGACTCTACAACCCGCCAAGAACGCAATGGATGGCAAGTGGGATATTCACGAGGGGCCATACTACGAAGATCCAAAAGGCTCAACCGATGTCAATCCTACAGTGGTTGCCGCTACTTCAAGTGTATTTTATGGACGAGGCATTCGACCGCTGGACTCCATGCGACCACCTGAGCAAGTCAAGCCGCCTAGCCAGCATCTTCGCACTCAACTAGTGTGGACGCCCGAGGAAGACAAACATCTTCTTAGCCTCGTGGCGATTTATCCTTTCCACTGGCAACTAATAGCCGACAGCTTCAACTCGGTGATACCCACAATACCTACCGAGAAGCGAACGGCGTACGATTGTTGGGAGAGGTGGTACAACACCTATGGAGAAGGCAAAGAAAAGCTGAAACGAGCAGAAGCACAAGCTTCAATTGCGCCTACACCCACACCCGGTACAGCAGCTGCCACACCTGCTCCTGCTCCTGCTACTGCTCCGCCTTCGGCTAGTCTAACACCGGCGCCACCATCTGCCGTACCTCCTCCGACAAGTGCCAATTCGCGGCCAGGTGGGCAAACACCTCAGTCCGCTGGGCCTCAACAGACTCCAGTTACAGCGATGTCCGTGCCAACTTTGCCCACACCAACGGCCAGTACTACGGGCGGTCCAACGACTGAAGGGCAACCCGATGGTGCGCCGCCACCACCTGGAATGTCGAAGCGGGACAGACAGGCTGCTAAGCCGAAGTACGAGGGGTCCAAGAAAGCTATTCGACATCAGGCAATCTACGATGCCGCCAAGAGGATGAACAGGAGGCGAGAGGCTAACAAGCAGAAGTCGAACTGTGAGTAATTGCCCTACTGTTCGAGGACTTCAAGACTCTTGGATAAGATCACCATACTGACGCGCGGTCATCTACGGTCATAGCCAAGGAACAACCAACCAAGACGATCAACGTCCACGAGAGTCACGTCAGCTACCTTATGTCTTCCATCTCGACCCCCTGGGAGCTCGTCGAGGCTAAATATCAACGCGATGTCCAAGCTATGCAGCAGCGACAACAGCGTGCAGCTATGCAAGAGCAGCAGAGACAAATGGCGATGCGTCAGCAGATGATGCAACAGCAGGCTGCAGCTGCTCAGCAAGCCCAGGCTCAAGCTCAGGCTCAATCGCAGGGTCAGCCTGGACAACCTGGATCGGGACAACCTGCGCCGCAACAGCTTCAGCCAGGTCAGCAACAGCCTCAACAGCAGCAGCAAATTCCACAGCAGTTGCAGCCTCAGCCACAGCAGCAGCAGCAGCAGCAGCAGTCTCAACCGCAACAACAGCAAATGCAGCAAGGGCCACCGATGCAACAACAGCAGATGCGACCTCCAAATGCTCCGATGCGGATGGGACCAAATGGCCAGCCTTTGCCCAACATTGCACCAAGCCAGCAACAGCTACTCAACGCTGTGGCTGCTGCAAATGCCGTCAATGCCCGACAAAACGCCAACATGCTACCAGGGAACCCGAATGTGCGACCTATACCTGCCGGGCAAAACCAATCGCCTCAGGTCCAGCAACAGATGCAGCTCCTTCAAGCCCAGCAGATCGCGGCTCAACAGGCGCAATTGCGCGCGGCTCAGCAGGCTCAAGCTCAAGGTCGCATGGGCACACCCCAGTCTCAACCTAATCAGCTGGCCACTTCATCCCCCTACAATCAGGCAGGTACACCTCAAGACCACCATCCAGGCGGAGACAGCCACGCTGGCACACCCGGTATCGCCCATTCATCACCCGCAGTACAAGCGGCACAAGCACAAGCGCATAATGTCGCTCAGGGGTCTCCTCAGCAACAAGGAGGCACACTGGGCCGAGTCCCTTCAGGCCAGATCCCTCCTCACCTCCGAGTGGCTAGCGCTGGCTCTCAGGGGTCACCTCAGATGTCAAGCCCGATGCCTGTCCCACAAGGAGCGCCGGTCCAGAGCCCCGTGATGAGCAATGCGGCGGTGCAGCAGATCATCGCTCAATTAGCTGCAAATGGGCAGACGGCTACGCCTGATCAGATCAGAGCGATCATGATGCGAAATGTAAGTTTGCGCCAGGGCATAAAGAGTATCAAAGCGCTTTGCTGACGACCCATTTCTCTTCTTAGGCTCAGGCTCAAATGCAAGCTGCTCAAGCGCAAGCTCAGGCCCAAGCACAGGCTCAAGCTCAAGCTCAAGGACAAGCGGCGGGAGGTAATCCCGGTACTCCACAAATGGGAATGCAAGGGATGCCAGGAGCTGTAAGTCTGACAATAGCGCTCTTTTCCGTTCTATGAGCAATGCTGATGAGTGCGGTTTCATGTAGCAGAACCACTTTGCGAGGTCGCCCAGTATCCAGAATGCCCAAACTGCAGCTAGAGCAAGCCCGAAATCGAATCAGAGTCAATAGAGGAGCACGCGTAGTCACACCAGCTATTATGGACGTTAGTGTTACGCATTGAGAAAGCCATAGTCGCGGTGAAACCAGCGATGGGTCAGCAGCGTTGAGTGAATGGAGGGAAGGGTTTTAGTCATCTGTGATCGATTTTTCGATTAAACTATTCTGTTGTATCATGCACTTCCTGCGATAGCCATAGCCTTGAATCCGCACGGATGTTCGATCGATGATGTTGTGATGCATTGCTTGATACGTGAATCGCACTCCTAAATACGAGCGCGTCCTATGGCTCGGTAGCTTGTCGCTGTTCGATAGCGGGTTGTCCAGAACCTTCACCTCTAGCGTCCCTCTTCCACCTGAAACACGGGACCCATGGGAATAGAGATATCAGCTGGTTGCCCTTGTACCTCTGGACAGCGCGTCTTGTCCAGTCCTTGAGTGGGTTGAGGGCTCTTGGGTCCGGTGAACAAAACTCACCTTCTTGATATTTGAGAGTAACAGGTAGGGCAGACGTGGTGCGTCAGTCGGATTGAGCCGCAAGCTTCACATAGAGAGATATCTGCGGACCAATGATCCATCAGCATAACCCTCTCTTCTTATTGCGCTTGACATATACGGCTGGGCGATCCGAGCCATCTCTCCATCTCCACAGCGGCCATTTCCGATATGTCTTCACAGCTGAGAAAAGAAACAATGAACTCCCACTCACTCGTCTTGTTCTTCAACCCCTTATTGGCAGCTCTCATGCTCTTCCTGCTATGCGACGTCTTCTTCTTCGGCACCGAAGCCCATACGATAGGCGGGATAAGCTCAAGCAGCGACTCGAGCGAGAAAGAAGGGAATAGCGAGGACCATGTTGACGTAGGAGCGGGTGCGAGAGGGGCTACGGGCTGTACTGAGGCTGAGATGGAAGTTGAAGCTGAGGAGGAGGCTTCGCACGGGATCGACCAGGATGGGCGAAGGGACGAGGCGATGAGCGGTCGAAGGGGAAAGGAGAATCGGGAGATGGTGAGGCCTCTTGAAGAGGGCGCAGTGAGGGAAGCCATGATGCTGATGCTCTGTCTAGCTGCTTCTTGTCAATGCGAGAAATAATCTCGATTAAGAAATGTTCAATACAGTTAGGGGGATCATTACTTTACTTTGCAATGATGTGATGCTCGTAAGGAGATCTCGAAATCTCGAAATCTCGAACGTCTTTGCTTTGCGACTGCAGTAATGGCATGATATGTTGAGAGGGGTGCGGGAATATCCGGCATTATAGCCATTATAGCCATCTCGGTTCAGTGTGGCTCTTTCATCGATTACTATACATATTATACGACGATCGATACACGTGACGTGACGTGAGATAAGCACTTTAAGCTTATGCTTATACTCGTTGCACGCTTCCCGCCCATGTAGCCCAGATCCAGATCCAAATCGAACTGATTCGTTTCGATCTCTCTCAATTGCCTTATAGCTGTCCAACAGCGATTCCGGAGCTTCAAGATGCCTACTTTCCGTGATCTGCTCGGCGACTTCGCTCCTCTGAATCAGTCGTTCGAAAATTTCGACCTAGATCCATTATTCGAATTAGATTTCAAGGATGAGTATGAGATCCAGCAAGAATTCGCTTCCTTCCTCAGGCCCATGATCAGACGCAGAATCAGTTCAGTCACATATTCTGGTCGAACCATGATCCAAAGCAAGGTGGGCGCCTGTCCGGATCTCCGAAATATGCGAGTTATGAACGATCAAGGCATGGATTTCATCTTCGATCATTCCAGATTTCAGACCGACATCGTCCGGTGAGTTAGCAGACGAACGACATGAACTGACTGTTAGATGGTTGAAAGACCAACGTGCTCGTAGTGGTCAAAAAATGCCCAGGACCTCTTTCGGCTTACGCAAGCCCGACGCATGCGTCTTCGCGCGAACCGTTATCCCTGTCGAGGTGGCTCACCCAGGGACGAGCATTCAAGCCGGACCAAGCAATCAGGTCAATCCTCGAACCACGTACTATCCTGAATCAGTGACCTCTCTCGAGCGGGATCTGGAAACGAGGAAAAACAATGAGCTGATATATCTGCTCCCGACTCTCATTGGGGAAGTTAAGCCGAAAAACAAGGCTTTCGACCTGGGCGTTTGTCAAGAGCTCTCTTACTTGCTTACGGCCAACGAAACTTGCGGGACGTACATCGGTATCGGTATCTTCGGCAATACGTTCGCTATCTTTCTGGCCCTAAGTCCGGACCTCGTTTTGTATTACGATCCCCTCGGTGTTCCACAAGGTACCGGCGAACCTCTAACGCTCGATCAGTATCTGACCAGTCACAAATCCTACCCCGAAGTCTACGCAGCTGTCGATCCAGCCACTGGTTACCCGACTTTAGTCAAAAATGAAGCGGCACTGCGAAAGATCTGGTCAATATTCTGGAAGGCTTTATCCTTGCTGGTCGACCGAGATGTCGAGGCACCACTCGAGAGGCTGATCCTCCCACCCGGAAGGCTAACAGAGTTGTTCAGCAAAGTCGGCCACACCGGGCGCTTAAATTCAGAAGCTGCGAGATCTATCATCGTGGCGAAAGTAAGGCCGGAACTGAAGGATTATTGGAAGCCAACGGCAGATGGAGGAGCAGACATGAGGGGAGATCAACCTGACGAGGGGGACATCCCTATGACTGAAGGAGGGAGGCATGAGGGCGGCGAAGGAAGCGAGATCGAAGAAGCAGGAAGCGACGAGGATAGTCATGATGAGGATGAGCCCAAGGCAGGGAAACGCGGAAAGGGTAAGAGACGCAAACGGGACAGAGGGAGCAGAGGATCCAGGGGAGGCGGAGGAAGCAGAGGAGGCAGGGGAGGTGGAGGTGATGGGCGAGGAGGGGGAAGGGGGGGTGGAGCTGCGGGGGACGGTGGTTCAAATACAGGAGATAGAGCAGGTGGCGGCGGCGGAGGTGACGGTAAAGCTGGTGGGGCCACCACATCAAAAGGCAGCAAAGGCCAGAAAGGTAGAACCAAAGCAGGCAGGAGAAATGGAGGTGGTACCGGACATCAAGCCAACACGGCAGCAGACGATCAGGCCGCGTCGGATGCGCGTAGCGACATGCCACAGATTGTCAGGCGCTTAGCAAGGCTTCCCGTTACGTCCGGGTCTTCTTCAAGCGATCCTGGACTGACGAGTTCGACCTGTGAGCCATTTCTAGACTCTGTTGTTGTCGTATCTCTTGCTGAATCATTTGCAGCTTCGGGAACCAGCTCAGACCAAAGACCACCGTTACCTCGTACCCCTCAAGACGTCTGGGCAATGCCGCCGCCAATAGATGAAGAGGGTGAGATGGAGAAAAAGCAGACTCTCGTGAATCCTCAAAGAGTAGAGCCACAAACCGAAACCGGTATCCAATACGATTTACAAGACAGCGATTTCCCTGATCCCGACTGGGAGATTTGGTCCGACGACCCCGATTACGATGATGACTATGACGAGATGAGGCAGCGAAAGGAGAGAGATGAAGCGATGCGCTTTTTGATCCAAAGAGCTCATCTGCGCGGCAAAGGGCGTTTCCTGCTTCCGGTCGGTCGAGAGGTATTCGACGCTCTGCTTGAAGAGATGTTCAACCACACTAGCAGCAGCCCCACTCTGAGTTAGCTCCTCCTCTGGATCAATACGGTACCTTGTGGTATTTAGATGCTCGTTCTGTGCGCCATCTGTCTGATACAATGCATTTCCATTGTCTGTGTCGGGCGCCAGTCGCTGCCACCAAGAATTTATGAACAGGTCTGACTTCCTGCTTGTGCTTGGTCAACGAGCTCTGCGAGCTTTTGCATGTTCGCTATTTGATTTATCTTCTGCGGTTCCTGCGACCATCGAAAGACAAGAAGGGAGTTTATCAGCCCCGCTTGTCCGCGAAATCGGGGCCTCGATCGATCGGTTACTGGATAACGTACCTCTCTTCTTTGTATGCCGTAGACACTCGGCGGACCATTCTATAATCCACCGGAGTTGGCTTTTTGGAACATCTCCATTGCTTCCTTAGGATCTACGCCAGCTTTTTGCAGCTCGGTCATAAGCTGGCCAAGGGGATGAGTTATCAGCATGAGTCCGCACATCCCTTGTTACCCCCGTCCTGAAAATAGGTACCATATGTAGCACTGAGTTTTAATACTCACGTTCTGAGCGGCCGCTCTCAGGTCCTTGTCCATAGCCATCTTCGCCATCTGCGTCATTGACGGTTGTGTAGTAGTGTCAAACCCTTTCTCTTTCATAATCTCCCCCAAGGCGGTGATAGCATCAATAGCTCCCTGATGGTTCTTTACTTTCTCCTGGAACGCCTTGAATGCGGGGTCCGCGAATGGGTCTTTGGGTGTTTCCGAGGCTAGAGATCGAGGAGTCGAATGGAGGAGACGTACGCCGGCCGAAGAGACTCGCAAAGTCGAGGGTCGGGCAAGCGATGCTCGGAGAGCTGGGGTTAGGGATCGGAGAGCGACTCGCATTATGGGTTCTGAATGAACGGAGATCTATGCACAAGATGAGGGGTTGGTCTTAGTCGGTGAAGAATGAAATGATTGTTTCTTTGACTGTCATGTTACGTGCAGCTCGGGTTTATATTCCACTAAAAGTCACTCGAGATCTTCGGCTCGACCGAGATTTACACAGGTATGACGTCCGAAATCTCATGAGCTACAAATCTATTACGTAAATTGGTAAACTGTTTTTGTCGAGCCAGCCAGCTATCTTCGGCGATGTCCACTTGCGCTTAAGCGCTGCGCATCTGCGACATATCATCATATGCATCCTCAACATTGCGTACTCTTTGCCGCCGGATGACTTTAAAGTGATTCTGCCTCGTTATGTTGACATTGCCAACTCTAACATTACCATATTATCATCGCACACATATAGGACTAGTCGTCCGCAACCTAGTATCAAACCAATCCATCAAGCGACTGACTTTCATACACCTGCCATAGATACCATGTCATCGCCTTGCACCGTCACGCTGGATGATGGGACGCACTACGACCTCTCGCCCCTCGCGTCTGCGCAGTCGGACTACATTGCCAAAGTAGGCGAGACGAGCTATAACCTCAATATCTGTAGAGGTGTAGTTGGCGAACTGCATAAAGTAGATGACCCGGATACTGTCGGTGGATATGTCAGGACTGATGCTGGCGATTTCGTCCTTGGGTGAGTCGATAACAGGATTTATCATCTTGGGTTGGTCCGAAGCGTACTGAACCTACTCTCAACGCAGTCGAGTACATACCAACCTCACTGTATCACCCATGTCCAACGAGCCGATGTATGTCATCACCGACGGATCCGCCTGTCCTCTCAACCCCGACGCTAAAGCCTCAACGGCTATCCGAGTGAGTAGCTCAAATCACGATTGCAGCGAATTCTCTCCTTTGTCCAAACTCCCTCTCCTGCTGACCTGATCTGTTTTGACATCTCCGATTAGTTCATATGCAGTCCGTCAGACTTCAATGCGGGAAGCCCGGTCCTAGTAGCCACATTGCCACCTCAGGATCCGTGTCACTTCTTCTTCGAATGGCGATCACATGTGGCTTGTCCGACTAATCCCAAGTCGTCCTTGGAATCAGGCCATTACTGGGCCTTCGGAGCGATGTAAGTCATATCTATCTCCGCCTCTCAAACCAAACAATCAAGTGTCAAGACGAGTGCTGATGAGACAATGTATGGATATGATAGCCTCGCCATTGCTATTTTCACATGGTTCGGCGGACACACAATCTACAACCGATTCTACCTCAAACGACGAGGCTTAGCACAATTCCCAATCCCTTCATTATCCTTCCCACGAGTCAAGCTACCTACCATGCCCTCCTCAGGAAGGTCAGCCGCCGCCAAGAGCAACGGTAAACCCGGTTGGGGATCATGGGGACGACGAAGTCAACGATCTGGTTATTCTAATATCAGAGCAGATGAAGATGACGAAGAGGAAGGTTTTGCCGGTCGTTTCAGCCTTGAGGACGACGATGAAGATGCTGAAGATCTCACTGGCATGGGCAATGGCCATGGCCATGGCCATGCGGGTGGAAATGCGGATGGCTTAGGTTCCGAGACAAACGCTTGGAGAAATCAGGCCAATGCCAATGGCTCTGCCGGTGCGCAAGGCAAGGGGAAAAGCGTAGGAGTTCACCAGGGTTTAGTGGATATCTAGTGTATATATGCCATGGGAAAGGACAGCCCCTTGTTGTATTGATAAGGTCTCACATGCATGCATTTATGTACATCCAGAAGCACCAGCGTCAATGCTTGTATGCATGATACATGCCATGCAGGAAGCATACTTACTCTACAGTGCGGCATGAGAACGGATTAGACAAAAAGTGCCACAGACGGAGTTTAGGCATAGATAGTGAGCGTATGGTGGGGTCATCACCGCTCTCTCATTCGTTGACTTTGTTTAACGTGCCTACTTGGACTACCACTACACTGTATCACTGTATCACTGTATCACTGTACCACTTCCGATCCTCGAGTTCAAGATATTCAACATCTCGAGATTAATCTGACCTGTTGCTTGTACGGTCAATAAAGCTGCATTGACAGCATAACTATCATCCTTGCCTCTCGTATCATTGTATCTATAATCATCGCATCCTCAGTTCCCCAGTGAAAACGCGATCCAAGATGATCCGAAATCTTCGACCGATCTTGAGGAGCGTCCCCGCTTCCTCTTCCTCGCGAGTGACCATCAACAATAGCAATGTATTGAGATCGCTCTCGACTTCCGCTAGCCGATCGTTGGCTACACCCGCCGGAGAGCCCAGCCCCGTGAGAGCGCACTCTGTAGAAGAGTGAGTAGGAGGCTTTTCTTGCGCATACATAGGAGACAAAAGTTGTTTCCCGATTTGATCGATTGGATCGGACATTTCATAATGGTCGATCTTAGAACTGCAACACGAATTTAGATGTGGCGAATTGATGGGGTCGTAGAGAATTGCAGTGCTGATCTTTTGTTCATTGCGTACATTAGGCTGCACTCGTTGTCAGCGGAGGAGATTTTGAAGGAGAGCTCAACGAGGAGGGATGCTCAGATGAGGCATTTCACCGGTACGTGTATTAACCTCCACTACAACATCCTCCATCGCCACCTCTTTGTTCAAATCGATTGGCTCCCATTTCAATGCACTGTCATACTGTCATACGTCAGGAAGGAAGGGATCTAATGCATCGGTGTAATCTTTATAGTTAACTTCGGTCCTCAACATCCTGCTGCTCACGGTGTGCTTCGATTGATTCTGGAGTTGAACGGAGAGGTAAGCTGTTTGGCCATATTCCCATATTTCCACGACCCTTGAATCGAGTAGTCTTGGACTAGGGCCGTTATCAGCGCGAGTGAATCTTACAAAGTGATCTATTGAACTGACTTTTGCTACACTTGTCTTGCGGCTCGAAGGAAATTCTTCGAGCCGATCCTCATATTGGTCTTCTCCACCGAGGTACCGAGAAACTCATCGAGTACAAGAACTACACCCAGGCTTTACCATACTTTGACCGATTGGACTATGTCTCCATGAGTGAGTTGCAATGCCATTCGACTTGATCCGATCCGCGAGGAGAGTACCGCTGGTCGCGGTCATCGTTTGCTAATGCCTCTCCTTTTTTTAATCCGCTTGTTCAATAGTGACCAACGAGCTGTGTTACACCCTTGCTGTTGAGAAGCTCTTGAACATTGAGGTTCCTGAACGAGCTAAATGGATTCGAACCCTTTTCGGAGAGATCACTCGAATTCTCAACCACTTGATGGCTGTCTTGACGTGAGTGTGCTTTCGCGCTTTGGCCACCTCCTTCTCGGCATCGGCAACATCTTGTTTGTCCCCAATACTGTCTGTCGATGTATTGATGTATACTGATGGAATCATTTGACGTTTTTAGCCACGCGATGGATGTTGGTGCTCTGACACCTTTCCTGTGGGGTTTCGAAGAGCGAGAAAAGCTCATGGAGTTCTACGAGCGAGTGTCCGGTGCTCGAATGCACGCCGCCTACGTACGACCCGGTGGTGTAGCCTTTGACTTGCCTCACGGTATGCTCGACGACATCTTCAAGTGGGCCACGCAATTCTCATCTCGAGTCGATGAGATCGAGGAGGTCGTCACTGGAAACCGAATCTGGAAAGGACGAACGATCGGTATCGGAACAGTAACTGCCCAACAGGCTCTCGACTACTCTTTCTCAGGTGTCATGCTGAGAGGTTCAGGTGTACCTTGGGATATTCGAAAGATCGCCCCTTACGACGCTTATGACCAAGTCGAATTCGATATTCCCGTAGGAAAGAACGGTGATTGTTACGACAGGTACTTGTGTCGAGTACAGGAATTCAGAGAATCCCTCAGAATCATCGACCAGTGTCTTAACAAGATGCCTACCGGTGCCGTCAAGGTAGACGACCACAAGATCGTACCTCCTCCTCGAGCGTCCATGAAGGAGAGTATGGAGAGCTTGATCCACCACTTCAAGGTGAGTACATTTTATCACGAGAATAACTATCTGCTCAATAATTGCTGAAACAAAACTGACAAATATTATCGCCGCCCTTCGCCTTCGCCTACAGATCTTCTCAGAGGGTTACACCGTACCTCCCGGTGAGACATACAGTGCCATCGAAGCACCCAAGGGAGAGATGGGTGTCTACCTCGTATCGGACGGTTCCAACCGACCGTACAAGTGCAAGATCCGAGCTCCCGGTTTCGCCCACTTGCAAGGATCAGACTTCATGATGAGACATCACTTCTTGCCTGACGCCGTCGCTATCATCGGTACCATGGATCTCGTGTTCGGCGAGGTTGACCGATAAAGTCGCCGGCCTCGATGGTGGGGATAGTCACAAGGTTTAGGGTCAGGTCTGGGTCGTTGTAAGATAGTTTTGGAGTGCAATGATGGCGCTTTGGTTTTGATAGGTAGTTTTTCCACTCGGATCATGCATCGTATCGCGTCACGTCACACACAGTATATACAATGTCCGTCCATGTCACACCACGTCGTCCAGCATTGCATCACAGGGATGTAGATGTAGTCCACCTAGAGATATGACTCCAGTCTTACATCGAATCATCGACAGACTAGGCCAGAACTTGCAAGCTGGCTGGTACAGATGGGATCCTGGGTGAGCGTCAAGTGATGTGCATTATGTCATACGTTACTCCTTGAGATGAGCCCATATGTGTAAGAAGCTAGAAATGACCTTCATGTTTGCGATTGCGGTTCTGTTGTATACACAAGCATGTATATTTGCATAAAAGCACAAGAGACATCGAGGCGTTGCCAATACCCTAGTCAGTCTACACTTGCATAGTCCTATGCCCTGGTCTCAAATCGGGTGGCTGCCCTTGGGCTCGTGAATCGTTCTATGTCATCTACTACCCTTTGGCAAGTCAGCAAGACGTTCCAATCAAAGTTCCAAACAGCAGCGTGTAGGCCAGACCAATTGAGAACAGACAGACGATTGGGAAGCGTTTTGTCCGTGGTTGCGACTTGATGGAATGAAAAAGAAGATTGAAAATAGATGCCGGGTCAATTCAAGAACTCACTAAATCTCCGTTAATCCTTCCGGAAATGATACTCGCATTGGCAACGGCAACGGCAACGCCATCGACATCGATACCTTCTTCATCCTCTATCCGTACGTCGTCATCCACTTCGATGACGGATTCTGATCTTGCTTCTGTCGTACTGGATTGCCCCTCGACGTTCTGGACGTCCATGCTCAAGCCGAGATACTCGCATGTGAATACTCGTAAGATCCTATTCCACCGTCTCAGTGCAGGTAGAGATAAAACGCTCGCGTCGTCCTATATCATCTCGATCAGGCCATCAGCATCAGACAAGAAAACAAAAATCAGTCGAGCATTGGACTTGGTTCGTGTTCAGGCCTCAAACCACAGGCAGCCCCAGGCCCCGGACCGTAGATGGAAAGATAAAAAAAGGGATCTCTCTTGCTTCGAGTACTCACGCCTAGAGTATGCCATACGCTTGGGAACGGGCTGGATATCACATGTAGGATGCTAACGCCGCGATGCAAAAACTAGAGGAGGAGGAAAGAGGACACCTCATGTTTAGCTCGAACTCCCATAGGAAGAACATTGAAGGCAATGATGAAAGCTAAACTGTCTTTGTTCTTGAATCTTCAACTCACAGGAATATGATCATCGCCAATCATCCCTCTTCTCATCTTGATAGGGCTAAACCACCCTTCTTGACCCTTCTCAACTTCCACCAGGCCCGCATCTCTCAGACGTTGATCGGCGGAACTCATTTCATCGAATAACCAATCGGTCTCTCTGAAATAACTGTGCAGGCTCGAATGTGAGTTCCCAAGGAGATCTAGTAGTACTAAAACGTCGATGGTATTTAGGACGGAAGGTAAGGGGGATTGACGCCGGCGAGCGAGGGGATGAGAGGAAGGGAGGAAGGTTTCGGACCATGTTTCGGCGAGGTGTCTGAGTGTTATAATTGCGAGTGAAACCATGTACATCGGTGATTTGGTATCAGTGCAAACGTATCCCACACCACTCATGACCTTCTCTACTCTGATATGAAGTTCAGAACGAGGCGCGAGGAGTCGTCCATACTCACCTTGCACCGTAGATAGAGTCTGTCGCCGTCCAGTCCTGGAACGCCTCCTCCCCATCGAAAAACACAAGCTGCAATGTTGTCTCTGCCAATTCCTCCTCGTTGTATCCGTCGCGCAGTATCCCTTGCAAAGCTGCTAGTCTATTTCTCCGGGAAGAGAGGAGGGGTGTGATGAATTCCGCCAGGGAGAGCAGGAGGGCGCAGGGCGCTGCAGAGTCCGTCGCGCCTATGAACTGAAGAGATCCGACGTCCAATAGAAAATTGATCGAGATCAGCCTGGGTCTCGTCTCAGCACAAGCCCGACAAGATAGACCATTCAGAAACCTTGGTTGAGGGAATGTGGTTGCGCAGGAGGACCAAAAGAGACAATGAGGGTGTGAGCAAGCACCCTACACGCTCAACTCACCTGGTTAGCGGGATAGTCGGGAAACCACTTTGAATCGAAATGCGCAGAAAGGATAATCTTCCTCGGAGCATCTGGGTCAAAAGTGTAGATGAGGTTGGTGAATTCCACATCGCCTATAGGTGTCGAGCCAGTGAAGGGGGTCTGTCAAACAACAAGTTATATCAGCTATTCGTGACTAGAAGGGCATTACAACAAGCAGAGTAAAAAGGGGGGTCTTTACTCACCTTTTCTTCGTGCCATCCGAGTTTGGTGAGTACGGACGAGATGTAGTTTTGCACGAGCGTACTAGTACGACCAGAATGGCAATACTTGTCGTCAATACCAGAGCTCGTCAACGGTCATCTGTCGTAGACCAATATGCCACTTGACCCAGCAAACATTTGGCTTCGGGAGAAGGATCAAAACAGACGACGGCGCAAACTCACTTGTTCTCTGAGCCAGCTGTACAGTTCCCCGTACAAGATCAAGCACGATGGATCAGTCTCGGTATCTCATCACCACTTCTCTCCTATGGCTGATCATCCGTAGCTGGCTATGACGACGCATTTATACCCCGCTCCCAGTTTAGAATCGCAGGTGTAGCTGCAGTCACAGCAACTCTTGTCCTCACTCACAAGCTCTAGGTATAAGCAATTTCCCCAAATGACCGTCCGTCACACTCTGATATTCCGGTGGGCTGGCCTCTGCTATACGCCTTATCCCATCATCCGATAATCTCGTGAAGTCCCTCGTTCGGTATCTGTCTGGTTTTGATCCTCCGTTGGCATCGACGTCGGTCTTGGCGTGAGATGATTGAACGCAAAAGGCGAAGCAGATCGCTATGAGTGATACGAGCAAAGCACACGAGCGGACGACGTGCTGGGCGGTCTTCATCGTGGTAGCATGTCTTTGAGCCGGCCTTGCTTTGTCTTTGACTTTCTCCCTTGCTCGTGAACTCGGATCTCAGGTTGAAGTTTATACGGCCGAACAAAATCAAGAACAGCCAGAACGCGATGCGATCAATGAAGAGTTTTTGATAGCAAGCAGCTGCCAGCGTGTTGCAGACAACGCACAAGAGAGCCGGATCTAAGGGCGGCGTATAAATTACCAAACGCATTCACAGAGTAGATGAGATGACTGTGATTTACAGTTGAACTGATTTCTATGCCAGTAGTGGAGGGTACTCGCTCGCGTTGAGTGCATGTGGATGGATGTCGCAAGTCATACACGACACAACACGCCCGCCCGCCAAGCATAAAGTTATAGTAACCCGCTTTTATCCGATATACGTACACTATCCTTCGGTGCAATTCAAACATCATGAGCAGATCCTATCAACAGCAACCATGCAGCGTTCGACTTGTGTGCTCATCCAGAAGGATCACTTTCTCTCATCAGGTTGATGAACAGCTCATTCTCACATGGAATGCGATGTGATGTAGTTATGCATGTCATCCGTGCCCATGCTCCCTCAATCCATGCCCAGGCTCAAGCCAGACACCCATCTATGAGATCCCCAGCTTCAGCCTTGTCCTCAGTCTATTCGCTCACAAGCTCAGCTCCCGCACATTATTCCTCATCGCCGGCAGCCTGGAGGTACTTGGATCGAATGTCCTTCCATTGTTTCTAAAGTGGAAAAAAGGACAATAGAGAAGAAGGTCAGCTTTCTGTGCATGTATTGATCTGGTAGCAGCACATCCGATCCGTGTCGGAATGACACTTCGTTTTCTGCGCCATCGATTGATAGTAGACACAGCCTGGATCTCATGCGACGCCCATGTCGATCGCTCCAATGATCCAGAAGAAGTGTCTCGAGGCTCGTCATGAGCCGGGCGAGGATGATCCGCATGTAACCCATGGAGTACCCGTGTTTGCCCTCGGTCTATTCCATCTCCGATCCCGTGCATTTTTCCAAGGCCTCTTTCCTCCTCTTGATCACAATCCTCCTGCTACGAAGCTACGCTCGAGGGGGAGGACCCTAGTTCATCGATAGGCACAATCCCACATCCGATCATGAGAGCAAACGCCCGATCCCAACTCCAGATCCAGTCAAATCAATTCATCCGAATCACTCCACTCACTCCTCGGTTGTGGTAGTCCCACCAGGCAGTAGTGGCCAAGTCAAAGCCGATCGAAAAGGTGAAAGCGGCTACAAAGGTGCTCGCTACGAACACCGAGTTTCGCTTGAAGATGGAGCTGTAGATGAGCTGTTTGGTTTGGTTTGGTTTGTGGGTTGAGTTGAGTCATCGCAGTAGCACCCCTCGAAAGGCATACCCGGACGATTCGCGTGGAGCACCGCCATCGCGGAGGGATCAAGTAAGAGATTTCATCGGGTCGCAAGTATAGTTGTGGCGTAATGGTATCGATGGTGAGAAGGGAGAGTGAGCGCATATAAGAAACACAGGCAGATAGATCGTTAGCTTCTTCTTGACAATTCTCTCCCACCCGATCTACCTCATTCCAGCAGCGAGATAACGCACATCGTGTACACCCATGGTGAATCGTAGAGAATCGGTCCGAGGAGATGCGTTGAAAGGGATTGATGGTGGGTTTTTAGGTGATTGAATGATTGACGGCTAGAGTATGATTCTTGAGAAGTACCTAAGATGTATGCTAGGGAAAGAGGTCGCACAAAGGCTCAAAGCTGGTTGGGTGGTTGCATAGGGTGGTGACAGATAAGTGGGACGGTCGAATAAACTATCTTTTGGCCTGCCACGTCTGTCAATACTGCTCAATGCGTGCCTATTGAGCGGTATACCCAGTGTTCTATTTGCCTATTTAGCCCTTCCTCCTAAGCTTTCCCTTTCCCTTAAGCTCTCTCTCCCTTACCCCGCGCAATATGTGCCAACATCACCATACAGCTGCTCACCACCACCACCACCACGACTCAACGTAACCAAGTGAGTGCCAACCAACGCCAACACCAACACCGCACACTTCAAGCATATCATACCAACATACCCGTCTCCTATATCGCATTGCATCCCATCCTAGACACAAATACTTCCATCAACCATACATATAGACACTGCCCTCATCGCGATCATTCGATCAACTCATCCCCTTGTCACGTCGAGCAGTCACTCGGGGGCCAAACGGGAAGGTTGGCATTATTGGGATACTGGAACCGAGTTGCCAAGTGCTAGGATCGCCAGACCTCTCATTTCATCGCTCTTTAGCTTCAACTGCAGAAAAGAATCAAGATCCAAATCAGAGCGAAGCCATACACTCGACACATAGCACACATACACACAATCGCACCTTTAAACACACGTGAATATACGACGTCGGTTCGACTTGACGCTCTTTCCTCACGCGCTTTGTCACGCAACAAGCCAGAGCGTGAGCCACAACGACAGACATATCTATAGGCAGATCAATCCATTCGTTGGCATCCATCGCGACCTCGTCAATACCGCGTGGATTCATCTGTGATTGTAATCCACCTTAAAACCACTACCATCACCATGAAGGGGTTAAAGAAGGCCATGGTGAGTCAAGTCGCTCGGTTCAGTCCTATGGAATCGTCACGATATCAGAGGAAAGATAGATGTGGTGGCCGTGAAATTATAGTTTTGGCGATGAGACCGATTCAAATGGCGACCACTACCTTCCTCCACTATCCAACACTGCCTCTTATATGCTCTTTTCGTCATTTCCTACGTGTATTCCTTCCTGTTCTATGCTTCCTAAGTTTGATCAAGAGTTGGCACAACGTTTATCTCCAATGCTCCATGTCACTGACTCATTTCCTTCGTTACCTGCAGAACCTGTCGCGGACAAAGTCTGGCGAGAAGCAATCGAAATCACCCAACCCACCTGCGTCATCAAAGACTCAACCACCTGTCCCTTCCAGCTCCAGCTCCAGCTCTCCGGGACCCTCATCACCTTCCCTCGCCTCTCCAGCTAGAAATGCTTCTCTCGGCCACTCACCTCTGAACCCTAATACGGCTGATCATGGTTTACACGCCGGTCAAGGCGCGCCGTTGACGCCCCGTCGATCACCCGTCTCAGACAAGACGTCACCAGCTCCACCCCTCGTCGTGATTTCAGGCGCACCCCAACAAGCACCCGTCAACACCGAGATGCCTCCCGATCCCATCCCCCACTCACCTCATGGCAGAGGATTCGGCTCGCCGGAGAGATCACTTGGCCCAGACGGTCAACCCACCCCGCCCAAAGCTGGTCCCCTCACGAGATTGAGAGGGCCCAAAGACACGATCCCTATCGTAGGCAAAACACCTAGGAAGCAGAGAAGCAGTAGATTCTACGTGACGGAGAAGGTGGATATCGAGAAGCTGCCAAACTTCCCAGGTGAGTTCGAGCACCCACATAGTTTTGCAATGTCTGAATATCTGTTCGCTGACCAAAGCATTCTTATAACCCAGATGTAAGACCGGAGGAGAGGAATGACTTGTTTGTGCAGAAGCTGCAACAATGTCGCGTAGTTTTCGACTTTAACGACGCGAGCAGCGAGTTACACGGCAAGCAGGTCAAAGCGCAGACGCTGCATGAGATGCTGGAATATATTACCACGAGCAGGGGTGTGATCACGGAGGCCATCTACCCAGAGGTGGTCGGGATGGTAAGCTGGTCCAACCTTGCGTGCTCGGTTCAAACGGACGCTGATTTAGCTTGCTCCACAGTTCGCTACCAACCTGTTCAGATCAATCCCCCCGCAAGTAAACCCTACTGGAGACGCATTTGACCCGGAAGAGGATGAGCCTGTGCTCGAACTCGCTTGGCCCCATCTCCAAATCGTATACGAATTCTTCTTGCGCTTCGTTGAAAGCCCCGACTTCAATACCAACATCGGCAAGAAATTCATCGACCAAGCGTTCGTCATACAACTTCTCGAGCTGTTCGACAGTGAAGACCCAAGAGAACGGGATTTCCTCAAGACAACTCTTCATCGGATCTATGGGAAATTCCTCAACTTGCGAGCATTCATCAGACGATCTATCAGTCATGTTTTCTTCCAATTCATATACGAGACGGAGCGACACAACGGTATTGCCGAATTACTTGAAATCCTCGGATCCATCATCAACGGTTTCGCGCTTCCACTCAAAGAAGAGCACAAGACCTTCCTCACACGCGCTCTTATCCCTCTTCACAAAGCCAAATCGCTCGCGCTCTATCATCCTCAACTGGCATACTGTGTCGTCCAGTTCCTGGAGAAGGACGCGAGCCTCACTGAAGAAGTCATCCTTGGTCTTCTTCGATACTGGCCCAAAGTTAACTCACCGAAGGAGGTCATGTTCCTTAACGAAGTAGAGGAAATCTTGGATGTCATCGAGCAAACCGAGTTCACCAAGATCATGCAGCCGCTATTCACGCAACTCGCGAGATGTATCAACAGTCCGCACTTCCAAGTGAGTACGACTCGCCGCCTGACCATCACACGCTGGTCATTGTTTACTGATTGTCATCGTGTTCATGCTAGGTTGCTGAGAGAGCGCTGTACTACTGGAACAACGAGTATATCGTCAACCTTATGGGCGAGCATATCATGGTAATCTTACCTATCGTTTTCCCGGCTCTGTACCAAAACTCGAGATCACACTGGAACAGGTGGGTTTTGTTCCTACTCTCTTTGATTCCATCGTCCCTATTCGATCCAGGCTTGCTTGGTGTTGTTGGCTGATCGACGTATACCTTGTAGAACTATCCACGGCATGGTATACAACGCTCTCAAGCTGTTCATGGAGATCAACAACGATGTATTTGAGGAGGTCCAGAGCCATTACAAGCTCCAGCGAAAGTCGTGAGTAAACAGCACACCCATTGTTACTAGTCATGGATGTCGTGCTGATTCCATAATCATCATATCTTATAGTGATGCGGACCGAGCGATTGAGAGACATGAGGAATGGGTCAAGCTGCGCGAGCAGGCGATCGCGAACCACAAAGCGGACCATGGAGATGCTCCTCTTCCCACTTCCCTGACCGAACCCCTACCGCCTCGACCGGAGCCATATCAGGAGGAACCCATGACGGATGTGTCTGTTGACATGACGGCGAATGGATTTGATCCATCCGAAAGCTTCACGTTAGATCGGTCAATGGGAGAAGAGATAGTACCTGTTGCCGATCCTGGAGTTGACCGAGCACCGATGAGCGTAAGTCTGAGACTCTTCTGTTATTGTGAGAATTGGTAGCTGATTAGTAATATCCACCACTATTTAGCCCACATCACCGGTCGGACTGGGCATCCACGGACCAGGTCAAGCACCTACTAGCCCCTCACCCTTAGGTGCTGCCGGTGGACCACACGTAAGGCGCAAGTCGGTTCTACCGATGGACCCAGGTGTGATGCGTGATCTTCAGGCGCATAAGAGTCTCGAGGGTGCCGCTGGACCTGGATCTGGGCAACCTGGTCTAGGCGACAACTAAGCCTCATGAATCGAGGCTACGTCGTCCGTGGAGGCCCTTAGGGCTATACGAACGATGCCTGCAGAGACGATATCCGCCAAGCAGCCACCCATCAACTCATCGCATAGATCAACAAACTCTCGCCTCCTCTCGTCCTTTGGTACCACAACCGACCGACTCTCCACGTCCTCCCGTGTTATACTTGTATCTAATGTCTACAATACCAAATTAGCCCGTTTACGCTGAGTCTCAGTCCCACTTTCAACGTCTTCATGTTCATATTGAAGTTCGTCTGTGATTCTTTCTTAATCATTTCTTTGCTGATCATATACACAAGTTTTTCCTTTTCCTTTCTTCTTCTTTCTTCTTTTTTACTTCCCCAGTCGCTTAGGTTATCGGGTCGTTTCATCTTTCTATCTCTCTCTCTCTCTCTCTCTCTCCCACTAGTAATCTGCTACGGCTCAGATTGATCGATTTAACAAGCATACTCTTTTCTCACTCGTACTCGTACTCGTACAAATAACATATACCCCTTTCCCTTTGCTTACCATTACATCGTTACTCACTTCCTTAGAGATCATTCAGTACGATTCGATTCGAAAGATAAGATCAAAAAGATTCTGATTCAAAAGTATCTATATACCCTGCCCCGCCGTGTTTGTGTCGTGAATTGAGCCAAGTTGGTGTGCAGTGTAGTGTAGGTAAGCCGAGCTGAGAGTGAGTGTCGCGTTAGTTAGTAGCAGTAGCCAATATGAACATGAATACGAGTATACGAGTATACGAGACCAATACCTCCTTCGACACACGACGCCAATGGCATACGAAGTCTTACCATATCCAGCAGCAGCATGTTGACGAGCGGTCATATCACCAAAAACAGTCTTCGGAAGAAAGAGGCTCTCAGTTAGGAAGGGGTTGCAGTCGACGAAAAAACAAAAAGTCTGATTCCGGTACGGGGAATCGAACCCCGCTCTCCCGCGACAATCAATCATGAAAGGCGGATATACTAGCCGATGTACTATACCGGATTCTACGGGTTTTCCTTTTTTTTCTTGTATATCACCTAACTTCCAAGTTCTTTCTAAGGTTTGGTTTGCCACAGCCCGCCATTCATGTACTGTGAATCAACAGAACTGGAGCCGGATGGACGATGAATGCACAACTAATTCACACATCACTTGCCGGCTAGTCTCTCCCTCTCTCCCTCTCTCTTTCCCTTCATTCATCCTTTATAATACATCAGATATAACACTTTAATAGTCAAGCAAGCAACTTCCAATCTATCTTGAATAACAAGAGAAGACCTGGCTAGAGCATCCTCGCCTTTGAAAGCGGATTATACATCATACACATACGATCGGCGCCGATTCCGCGCCTTACCGAATGTTCAACCTTATCATCCCTTCGATATCAATACTTATTGCCACCGGCATACGAAATATGGGAGTCTAGCCTAGGATTTTCATTTTTAAACAGCTTTACCGCTTGCAGAGTCATCGCGACTCGCGACAGAACATAATTTTACGACAGAGTCTTTCGTGTCAGGACGAGGACTAAACTAGCTTGAATTGGACGGTATAAGCTCGCTCAACAAACACAATTGGAGCGGAATGTTGAATAACGAACAGAATGGGGATGATTTCGTAAGTTGTCAGTTCCTCAACTATCCTCCATATCATCGTCGCACCTTGTAAATAAGTAAAATACGCTGACGGGACGTTTGGATTTTTTGTATGGTCGTATACAGGCCACACGCCAAGCAAGACTCCAGAAGACTCTCGCCACTGCCTATTTGTCTCATCAAATAGCAGAGCTCGAGTCTCAAGTGAAAGCGACATCTCTTACTACTCCTGCACCCTCCGATCCCCGTACCGGGTCTGGTATCAAGCCTTCTGCTACCGCTCAGCAAGTCCAGAAGCCCAAGGCGAATCGGAATATCGGTCGGATTGACGTCGACGTCGACGTCGACGTTGAAGGGCAGATCCCGGACCCGAATGATGATCTTGGTCGACCGGACGACGTGGATGATGAGAGTGAACATGGGGATGATGATTGGAGAGTAGTGGTAGTGGATGCTTCGGCGTTGATGTGGGCTAAGAACGCAGTCAAGCGATTAGTGGGGAAAGGCTGGGAAGTGATCGTACCTCTTGAGGGTGAGCGAGCACACATCTTTCTCGAAACCCGGTTATCAATGGATGATCGCTGATGCAAATAATCCGCAGCGCTCAGAACCCTCGACCTGCTCAAGAAGGGATCGTCACCCTCAGCTGTCACTGCTCGTCAAGCCACTCGATACATTGAGCATGCCGCGCGGTTCCATTCGCTCCTTTCCTCCGATCCGTCGCTTACTGTCCAGCTAGGAACAAACTACAAGAAAGGTCGCGGGCTTCGTCTCCAGCGCGAAGAGGAGACTCGTCCCGTCAATTCCATGATCGACGAGCTAGCTTTACCGCCAATGGATGGGGACGGTTCGATGCCTATCTGGGTACTGAAGACGTTCAGCTGCGTGGCGTTCTTCAAAAGGATCATGGATAAGGAGATGGAAATGGCTGTAGATGATGGTTTGGACCGTGAGATCGGCCCGATCTTGTATGTTGGGAATCCGCCCGTCTTTGTTGAAGTCGAACAAGGTCGGAATGAGCCTACTCCCTCGGGAGGGCGAGACGCCGACAGGTCCAAGGACGCCGACTATGCTGCGAGGGGTGAAGGTCACTTCATACTGGAAGAAGCAGCGCGATTCGATTTGACTCTCGAGGTTCTGAGGGATGACGATGTCGAAGTTGAGGCTTCTGGTTTGGGTAGGAACAGAGGGCGCGGGAATAAGGGACGAAACGGAGGTGGAGGCGGCGGCGGCGGCGGCGGCGGTAGTGGGGACCGTGAGCGGAATCGCAAGGGAAAAGAAGGAGGTAAAGGCAGATCTGGCCGAGGTGAAGGCAGGAAGGACAAGGACAAGGATAAGGATAAGGGATCGGAACCTGAACGAGAAGTCAGGATTCTTCTTCGTCGACCTCCCTCTCCGAACCAGGGTGGGAGACTCAACGGCAACGGTCATGGCGAAGGCTCTCACCCTTCACCGGAGAGCGGTAGATCGACACTCCTCAACAGCGGAAACAGTCCGGCTATGCCCGGATCTCAACTCAAACCAAGTATCAACCCACCCGTAATGGGCATCTTGGCTCGACCGCCTCCTCCACCTCCTTCGATGGGTCATATGCGAGGGCCACCTCCGCCAGGAGGTCCCCCTCCCCCTCCTCCACACCACCATATGCACGGACCTTCCCCATCTCACCCTCATGGTCCACCTCCGCCCGCTTTTGGCCACAGACCTCCTCCACCTCCTAGCGGTCGACCTCCACCCCCACCGATGATGCATCACCCTCATCATCCTCACGGACGACCACCACCACCTTCACCGCACTTCCATGATCGACCTCTACCTCATGACCCGCCACATCATCGTCAGCGCGGAAATGGTAGCGGCAGTGGTGGCGGAGGACGAAATCGTGTTGATCGTAGGGGGGGCGGCGGACCCAAACCATCAGGCGGAGATTTCGTGCTTCTTCAACGACCCGAATCACTCGTCAGACATGTTCCCGCTCCTTCCCCTGGATCTGGAGGTCCCACTGCCAATGCGACGGCTCGACTCGACGCTTCTCAGGCTGATGGAAGGGATAAAAGGCGGGATGAAGGAAGATCGAGGGGGAGAGGTAATAATAGGCCTAATAGGCTGGATGAGCCCAAGGTCGTCTTGCTTCAGCGGCCCAAGTAACCGATTCCGAATGGCTTGGAATCTCTGGGCAATCGTCGCCTAGTCATTACTTTACACGAAACGACAGACGACAAAGCGGTCCGCCGAGCACATACTCGTAGCCTCGCTGTGAAGAAACCAGACTCGGTACCTGCTCGGGAACCACCGTGGTCTCTTCGGTATGTCACCCAGCTTCACCGGAGGCGGCACGTTCCATATACGCAAGGCCAACTACTATCGATATCGATGTCACTGTCTATGAAGATCAACTCGATCTCAATGTGGCTCCCCAATGCCCGTATGAGCGACTATCAGCGTTCTGTAGATGTAGATTTGATAGTGTCGAATGTGGCGGGGCGGGGCAGTGGACAAACTAGGTGTGAGGCGATTAGTTTTGGGTGGTGTAGTGATCACGCTCGAGATGGCATATATGCATTCTCTTCTATGTTCGCTTGAGCATTGCCTAGATATATATACATCACAATACATCAGCTGCGATAAGCTAGGTTCGCAGGTTTTAATGATCATATGCATAGGCATGAACATGAATACCTGTCACTTCATGCACTTCAAGTCGGCGTGACGTGGCATGGTGATAATTCTGGTCCCGTTGATCGTGGGTCTCGACGAGACATCACAGTACAGAGGTTCAGAGACATTTCCGACTTTTTGGATTTGTGAATTAAATAGCTGCCTGCTTATTGACCGCCTTATATATCATATACATTTTATTCGGCCTATTAGCGATTCCATTCGTCACCATGAGCCGAGCTACCGCTACCGCTACCGCCACCGCCTCCAGCGTCTTTGGCCACGCCTCGCAGATGTTTCGACCGGCCGCTTCTTCCTCCTCTAGGGGATTCGCTTCGTCCTCCTCTGCTTCTTCCTGTGAGTGATTCAATCATGCTTCGCTGTGCTAAAACCCTGCATGATATGGCGCATGTATGACTGTACTTGTTCTTGCGATATGCTTTATCGCTCGCTCCTTCGCAGCTATGCACTTGTCAACTGCTGTTCATCCCTCGCTGTGCTTCCAAAAGCGACTTTCTTGATTTGACACTAACTGACTTTGTTAATTCCATTTCTCCCAACAGCATACCCTTTCAACCCATCCGCTATCACCGGCTCCTCCAGTACCCCCTCCCCACCTCCCCAATCTCTACTGGCCCCTCGACGCGGTTGGTCTGTAATCACGCACTTGACTTCAAATGCTCCCAAATCACAATACGCCAACCTCTTCTCTCGACGACATCCCGATAGAATAAAGACAGGATCCGTAATCACCGTCCAGCAATACACAGACGCGACTCGAAAATCCGTTTCCCCCTTCTCGGGCGTATTGATGGGTATCAAGAGAGGAGGTGTGGATACTTCTTTCAGGCTGAGGAATATCGTGAATAAGACTGGAGTGGAGATGAGTTTCAAGATTAATTCACCGCTCATCAAGGAGATCAAGGTTGTTAAGAGCGCCGAAGGCAGGAGTGGAGCTGTTAGGGATCTGAGGAGAGCGAAGGTCAATTACTTGAGAGAGAGACCGAGCTTGATGACTAGCATCGCGGGCGCTATCAAGGCTTCCAAGAGGGCCTAGGTATAGGTGCATACGGGCGTCCACGTCTTGAGATTTACTCAGAATGCATATCACACATATATATATGCCTGTGCCTGCCGCATTGTATCTGATCGCTCATGGAATGGGAGAGATTTTTATTTGTATGGAAAATAAGGCAGTATCGCGCCTCATTCGCCCGCCCGGCACATGAGGTTCCATGTTGGCACGTCAAATCGGTTTGAGGACCTTGCTTATTTAAAAAGGGGACATAGCATAATATATATGGGCAAGGGCCGGCGCCGGCGAGCAGGGGTATATTATTACATTAGGTAAATAGGTAATCAACTTCATTCAGACTAGACTCCCTCCCGCCATTGTCGCTCCACGCCTGTATCACTTTCCCTAAGGGTTAGTTTAATCTCGATCGACCTTGTTGACATTCTGTTCAGATCTTGCTTGACCTGCCTGTCGTCCGACACTGTCCGTTCTTCCTTCCTGAGTGCGAGCGATACGCTCTTTTGTGGCGGCAATCTGCATTGAAGGGCACATGTCAGCTAAGTCTCACATGATGAACAGGTCATTTAGGGTATGATGCGTGAACGATTCGATATATGACAAGGTGGACAATGAGAGAGAGAGAGAGAGGGGAAAACAAAGTGATCGGGAGGACGCGGTACTAACCTCGTTGAGATCGACTAGCAAAACCTTTCATTCTCCCTCGTTGCAACTTAGAACGATCCGAAGACTATCAGTCTGATGAGTTCGACGACAGCTACAAGGCAAGGCGAGAAAAAGAGAATGTGTATATCTTAGTATCGTTTCGATAGTTTTCATGTTGGCCCTGGACGTGTCAAGTCGCATATTGCTTGCCTGGGTCTGCTATACTCGCAGGGATTCCCACTGCTTCCGCTTCCACAACCTCCAGTGCAGCTGAACGGAACATGCCCAAACAGAGCCTCCCCTTTCCACTGCGATATTTTGAGAGTTGGGAGCTTATAAGACCCGATGGATGGGCGATGTCACTCACTGCCTCCGACCAACAGGAATCCCATAGCGATCAATACCCAAGTCCCCACACTTCTTTTCGTAGCTGACCTAGGCGGTCGGACGGTCCTTTTGCCAGCTTGAGCCCTAGCTGCGAAATTGGCGTTCTTGCGTCGGATATCGGCATTGGTGGGCTGTTAGGTTGATGGTTGATCGATCAATAGGGTAAGATCATATCAAGTCAGCTCAGCTCGAAACAGTTCTATGTGTTGCGGCACATGCTGATGGTATGTATAGCTAGGTCATAGTCGCTACCATGGCGCATGGTCAAGGAGGCCTGACGATCATGGCGGAATTGTGGTTCTCAATTGTCAGATATTCATGTGATCGACTTACCATGATGGGTGAGAGTTGTGCGTTCTAAGAAGAGGAGGGCGGTAGATTGATATAGCGGTCTTTTTCGGACCAAAAAGCAGCAAATGGCCCAGGTCTAGTTGGTTTTTGGTCTGACAAGTCTCAAGAGGAATGTCCAAGTACACTATTGATCCAAATGTTATGAGTAAATGTCTCATCCCATCTTTGCCAATACCACTTACTTGGGTGCGGTGCCAGCAAGGCAAAGCGCGTCTCCTGTCAACATCAGGCTTATAACTACAGCCCCATGTTCCCCACGTGGTATTCGTCCTTTCTCCTACGCTCATCGGAGCTCGCCGTAGTCTGATTCGCTCGGTCCGATAAGAAGACTCAGCTGCGGCTACGCGCTGCCACGAGACATGATGCTGAAGAAGGAAGGATCTTGAGAAGTTGAGGGGGTCTACTATCAGCCCGGCGGAGTGGCCGAGAGAGTCCATCATCAGTAACACAGACCCAGGGTCATATCTAATGTATGCATGTAAACTCATTCAAAGAAAAAATATAATCACGATGGCTGAGGCCTTTTATCGATACAACAGAAGTTATCCTCCAGCGCCACTTTGTCTGCGTACGCAAGCACTTTATAAAGATATTGAGCTCCTACACACGATAAACGTATTGAGATCCCATGAGCAAGATCACAGATCGTCCTTTTCTACCGCGACTTCTAACTCTTTAACCGCCTCAAATCTCGTCTCTGTCGGTTCGTCTTCCATGACTTTATTTACCGAGCTATAATCTATTAGATCGATCCTAAGATCCAGCACCTCTTGCTGATAACACAAATATGGGCGGAAAAATTGATCAGAGTGTGTTCATGGTTGGCTTCTATAGCTAAGTTCGGAGACATGACACTGTCTGGATCCGCTGAAGCGTTAAGGAGCACTCACTTTCTGCCACAATCCACCACAAGCACCGCTAACACCCACAAACCACTCAACGTCCCCGCTCCCTGTGACTGTCGGAGGAAGTGTTACATCGACAACTTCTATCGAGCCTTCATTTGGTACATCCAGATACGCTCTCACTCTCTTTCGTTGCTCGACTGATCCTTCATAGAATAGTTCGAGCTCGTATACCCTTCCATCAGATAGATGGGGTATACTACCTGGTTTTGTACAGGATAATGAGTGGCGGTGATGTGATTTAGGAGGCGATTGGAGTGATATATGTGGTGTTGGTGGGTCGTCGGCGTAGTCTTGTGTCCGGTACGTATCGACTGCGACAACGTTCACGAGATGGTCACCATGCTATATTTCTTGTATAGAATCATGCCCTTTCCTCAAAATAGAGGTAAAAGGGTTTGAGAGTAGAATCTGGCCGCTACTCACTCTCAAGGGCGAAGTCGCCCTCCCCACCCACCCCATCATATCCCATCCCATATCCTCCCAGACCCAACTTACACTCTTTCGTAAAAATTAACGCGATACCATCCGCCTCGCCAGCTCCAGGGGGCGCAGTGAGGCGGAACTTGACTAGCACGCGGAAGTCGTTTGTCTTGCGTATTGGGGTTGGGTGATATACGGCTGAAGTTTGGCTTGATGCGGATGTGAGGACGAACGCTTCGTCGTTCAGCTTGGCATTTCCTGAAAGGTGAAGTGATTCTCGGGGCGCCTCAAGGGAGTTTCGAACTAAGATAGATGTCAGCTCATATCTAGATTCGCGACTGCGATCCATCATCGAATGCCAACTGGTTGACACGATCAGGTCAACCTAGCACTGAAGCAAAGCTGACCCACCGGTATACCTCGGCTTCATGACCTTATGAGTTCCCATCTCATCCCTCATCTTCCTCCAGTCCTCCGTGCCGGACTCCCTTCCACCAAGTTCCATACGTTCAGCCTCTGCCAGTCGGCCAGCTTTGTCAGCCATCCAGAGCGCTTGGACGTGATCCATCGCTTCCAGTCTTGTTCGCTCGGGGAGTTCAAGCTGTAATCGAAGAGCGATCGTATGCGCGTACAAGGCCTACGATATATACACAGCAAGTAGTCGGCATACCAGCGCATTTCGCTCCTAGCACTGCTTGAGGATCATCACAGTTGTCGTCGGGGTATGGGGTGGATGGGGGACATACCCGCCGCAGATCAACTTCTTTCCACCCTCTTGCTTTTCTTCTCCCTCGACAAGCTCCCTCGTAGTCGTCCACATAGGCTCGAGTCACATCTTCAGCGCCATAAGGCCCAAAAGCTCTATAGTCGTTGTCAATCACCGATTAGTCGATTAGTCTTCCCGGTGAGTTATCACCTCCGCATAGCAATTGACACGGGCTACTCAGCAGCCGTACTCACAGACAAAAAGCTTGTTTCTTACCCCATCCCCTTGCGTACAATAGCGGTTTATTCGTCGATGCCTCGCTGAAAGAGAATGGAACACATACAAGGTCAGCTCTCATTAGACATGTATGCGAGACTTCAGGATGGACTCAACTTACCATGAGTCGACATGCACCCAGTGCCTTAGGGTAGGCGACCAGTACTCACACCAGACGTGATCTTCGCTGGAATTTCGAGAGGCTCGCTCTCAAGTCAGCTACGTCCAGACTGAAGTCATCCGCGATGGTGAGTTCACCTATTCCAAACATATCTCGCCTCGATTCCCTTGACCCTCATAAAGACATAAAACAGCTGAGCCCATTCACCGCATCTGCCCTCTCTACTTCTCAGCAGAGCCCTGATCTTCCCATACCTCGCAAACCTTCTGTGCCCACCACATTTTGGATCTTTGCAATTGTGTGATTCAATCCTGCCTGCACCATCGAGTCTCTCGTGTGACATAGGTTCAGCAGACCCGGCGCCGATCGTAGGTCCGCCACATGTCGGGCAGGGGATTGGATCTATCCATCGCATGTAGGATTCCTTGAACCACCTTGCGAGGGCTAGTACTTCTGCGTCGACTGGACCGAAGGGTTTGAATGGTGGATTAGAGAGTAGGGAAGCTGTCGCATATGGCTGGTCAGGAAGGACGGATCGGATTTCGTATTCTGTGACGTTTGTGTTTGGCTGAATGTTTTCAGAGAGTGAAGCGTAGAGATCGAACGAGTAAAGTCAGCCAGCAGTCAAGTAACAGACGTGACTTTGAGTATACATTCAGATTGACGAAGCTAGGTACGTTAGGTCATTCTTGCACTCACATCATCCTTCAAGGACAGGCTATGCGTTTTGAGATTCTGGATGGTCCCCTCCATGTCATAGTTAGGCGTATCCCTTCCCCTGTCCAGAATGAAACGTATGACCTGATCCCCGTAGTGACGCTCAAGAGCTGACCAAGCCCCAAGCAGGCTTCTAGTTTCTCTTGGAGAAGGAGCGTACGATCGGGGTATACTGCTGATTTTTCCTACGGCCAAGAGAGAGGCGATGAAGTTGATCAGGTGTTGATGGCTGGTATAGCCTGTTGACATGGTAGAGTTCAAAGCTGGGATCGGCGGCATCTTGCGAATTGCACTCGAGGATGATGGTGATGATGATGAAAGCCAGCTGAATCGATTATGTGTTCGTGTACGGGTGAATTCCTCACTAGCTAGTTCAAAGTAGAGACTCGTAGCTTGTGCTGGGTCAGTCGAGAGGGTCACCGTGATGTGTTCAGTCGCAGGTAGACCGCCAGAGCTCGAAGTATCTCTATCTCAGGCCCGAGCTCGATTACGCAGCGGCAGGTCCTCATCCACTTCTCGCCATCCTTTCAGTCCCTTTATGCGTGGTTGATTTTGTGCTTAGGAGTCGAAGCAAGAGACTGCAGGCGATAACGACAAAGGGGGTGAGCAACGGAGACTTGATGCGTCATGATCATCCAGCTTGCACCGTACGGCGTACAAGCGAGTGACATTTGTTGACAATACCCGAGGCGGTGATCGCCGCTGATGGGGAGGTGACGCCCTATAACCGGGAATGGCATCAGCAATGGCAATAGCAACAGCAACAGCGTTTGCCACCGTAGCTGCGATCATCTGTGATTCGTCTATCCGTTGCAATCGATTCATAACTCAATAACTCATTCCTCAATACGCATTACTCGTTCGTCTGACACCTCCTTCCAAAGCGACATCCCTCTCGAAAGCCTTGTGCCAGATCCATAGATTGAAAGTACAGCTGTATATAGGCATCGAAATCCTATACTTGGTGCATCATGCACATTCCGATCATCACTAACCTAGCGACCTCCCTTCTCCCTCTCCTCCACTCGTCAACCTCGGGTTCAACAAGCGCGGTAGCATCGAGCGATCATTCAGGAAGACTCACCTTCCGCCCTATCCACGCTCATGCTCACAAGCTCAACTCCACCACCGCTTCTCCGACTCTCTACTTCCATAACACCTCTTCAACAGCCTCTTTCTACGCTCATGATTACCCTATATCAGAACTAGGAGGGGATGACGCCGATTTACCGATTCTCACGTCGGAAGATAATGATATGAGTATTAGGACGACGAAGCAGATTATTCGCCGACCTCGGATCAGGCCTCCTCAAATGATCTCATGGGCTTTATCCCATCGAGCGAAGACTCGGCACTACAAAGATCCTCTGTATGCTGCAGCAATGAGAAATGATAGTTCGGAGGTATGGGTGGCACCGGATATGAATGCGGAACAAGGAGAATGGGATGATGTAGAGGTCGTCGTTCCTGATACCACAGACCGACAGACGTTGATTACCCTAGCTAAGATGACGAGCAATGCGTACGTATTGCCTGACGGAGGGGAATGGTGGCCCACCGGAGACTGGAATGCGACTGTACCGTTTGGATGGGAGACTGATGCGGACGGTCTGAGGGGTCATGTGGTAAGTCTCAGACATCTTGTTCGCATGCCGTGATTCTATCCATGTTGGCCTCACACCTTGGACAACTGTTATTGATGCGGAGATCACGTATCGGACACAGCTGATAAGTTGTTTCACATGCTTCATAGTTCGCCGACTCGAAGAATGAAACCGTAATCATTTCGATTAAAGGCACGTCGGCTGGTGTACTGGGATCAGGCGGACCAACAGCCAAGAACGACAAGTTCAACGTGAGCTACCTAGCGGCATTGATTAGAAGTAGCTGTGCTAATACCTGACCTCGGATAATGCAGGACAACCTTCTATTCTCATGTTGCTGCGCGCGGGTGGATTTCTCCTGGACACCGGTATGCGATTGTTATGCCGGCGGATGGAAGTGCGAGCAAACATGTCTTGAAGATTCTCTGATCGCCGAATCGGTGTATGCGACAGTCGGCACGGTGAGTCAGCTCACTCATTCGTACCCAACGACTGCCGTATTGTACATTCAGGGCTGACGAACGTATTCAGAACCTGTATAACAATATCACGTATATGTATCCCAACTCTACTATCTGGCTGGTCGGTCATTCGGTGAGCTTATCGTTGCTTATCTTGCGATCACCACAGCTGACTCTCGTTCTCTTCCTCTTCACCTTCTTTTTTTTCGTGCAGCTGGGCGGATCCGTTTCATCCCTCATAGGCCTTGCTTTCGGCGCACCAGCCGTGACATACGAAGCTCCAGGAGACCGACTTGCCGCTGAACGATTGCATCTCCCCTTACCACCTGGAATGCCGAGCGATAAGACCGGTATTACGCACATTTACCACACTGCCGACCCGATACCTATGGGCGCTTGCAATGGTGCTTACTCTGGATGTTATGCTGCCGGCTTTGTAAGTGCAATTATTCCATCCGACAAAGGATCAAGAGAAGTTTTGGACTGATTAGGTTTGGCTGGCTATTTGCTATAGGCGCTCGAGTCGAAATGTCATACTGGTCAAACAATTATGTACGATACCGTGACTGTAAAAGGGTGGTCGGTCGATATTCGTACTCACAGGATAGGAGAAATCATCAACAAGGTTCTCGTCGATCCATGGCCCGAAGCTGAACCTCCCAAGAAACCCCAATCTCAATCCGATGAAGTCTCGGCGTTCGAGAATGCAAAACAGCAGGTGAACTTTTGGTGGGGCTGGGGTAGGAAAGGACCTGGAAAAGGGAAGAGAGGGGATGAAGATGAAGATAAGGATGGGAAAGGCGGTTGGGAGAAACATGGTGGCGTACCTCGGGCTGAAGCTGAAGATGACTGTGTGGACTGTTTCAAGTGGTGAGCATGCGGTCTCGCAGGAATCCCTACCTGCCTCACTATACCGGCAGGATATAACGCCCGTCTCAAAAGGCTAGAATCGTATTGGATCCCAGAAAAGACATCAAGGAGCTGACGTCGTGTATCGCAGGGAATTCGGTGATGGATGGGATAAGAAAGACAATAAGAAGAAAGACGTCGGCGTTTCCATTGATGCCGATAGCGTTCTCTTCAGATAATGGGACCCATTAGAGACAGCGGAATTGCCAGCCATCACCAAATGAACGTAGACCTCACGCCGGCATTCAGTAATCCTGAACCTCTACGTCAAAGTTTTGCTTTTGTTACCGAACGTATCGCCGGACGATTTGACGTTCGAATCTTTGTATGAGATTGTAAACCTATTGATATGTGTACAGTATTCAGGTGTAGTAGATGTTGAAAATCATAGCCTGCTTGTAAGATCGTTGTCGAATATATGTACCGTCATAGCGGATTCAGTTCACACAGGACACAGAGAGATAATGTCCTTACAAGAAACCTCGCCGATCAGATTGAAGCAGGACCGAGCCGGTTATTCATTGAAAACTGACTGACTTTATGAGTTGACGTTGACGTTGATCCTGCTGTGTTCTTCGCATTTCCCATGTGAAGCAGAGCGTCGGTCCTGATATACTCAACGAGAAGGCAAAAGCGTCATGCATAATTATTTGCACCCAGGTGGTGGTATATATGGGGGAAAAAGGAAAATCTAAAATAGTATCTTACAATACGCAGCACGAAATGCGTTGCCGCCATATCCACCGCACCCCGCTCCAAGCCATCCAATCCCACTCTGTACATCGTTTCTTCTATACGCATCAAGACTTGCAAGTCGATCCAAGATGCTCGCAGATTTGCTCGCTTCTTAACACGAGATAGTCTTGAAAACGTTGAACCCGTCCGAAGCAGTCGAGAGGACCATACCAGGGATTTGGGGGTGCCAATGGACCTCCTTGGTATCCTTTTGACCCTGATGCACGAACAACAATTGAGGAGGTACGTTGGGCGCATCGGCTGAAGTGACGATGGGTGCTTCGTCTTCGTCTGGCTCGACGGACAAGTCCCAAAGTGTGAGTTGGTCGTCTGATCCTGATGCAGCGAAAACGGATGAATCGGCAGGGTTCCACTCCACGGAGGTTATAGGTTCTGTGTGCCATTGGAAGTGGGCGACCGGTGTGGGTGTTCTGTAAGGCGCAAGTCAAAGGTTTCGAGGAATGATATTGACGGTCATGATGGATGGCATTAAGGTGCGATGTTTGAGAGCGAGTTTTAAGAAGAAGAGCGAGATTGCGATAGCAGGCGTGAAAAGGGACAAACGAGTGAACGGATGATACAGGACCGTCAGCTTTCTGCTTTCTGCTGTCCTTAGACTCGTCCGACTTTTCAATTATTCGACAGAAGAACCGCACTCACCCCTTGAACATTCTCAAGTCCCAAACCTTCAATCCACCCTCATCACCTCCGGAAACAAGCAAGTACTCTACCCCCTTGTTCCAGCTGATAACGTTGACATCCTCGTCGTGCGCCTGTACAGAGACGACGCTCTTCCTTCCCTTGGCTCTCACGTCCCAAACTCGGACAGTCTTGTCCGCTGATGCAGATGCAAATACAGTAGGTTCCGATGGACTCCATTGTAAGTCCTCAACTGAACTAGTATGCGACAGGTAGGGTTGAGCGGAAGTTGAGAATCCGGTAGGAGTGACGGTTGTCAAGAAGATCTTTCGGTCGATATCACCAGTCAATAGACCAGTAGGTCCCCATTCGACTGCAAAACCCTCTGATCGTCCGTGAGAACTGATAGTGTGTACCGGCAATTTCTGTTTCGGTTTGGAAGATGGTCCGCCGAGCGTATCAATGTATGGTCTCACATCGAAGATGTGGACTTTACCAGTCTCTGAGAATGTGGCGACATGGTATGGGTCGGGGATGCCGGGGGCGGTACCGTTGCCTGGGGCAGCTCGAATTCGATTTACAGATCCGACATGAGGGATAGTCAAGAAATCCAATGTAGCATCTTCGTCGTTTCCTTCATCGTCGTCTTCCTCCTCTTCGTCAGACTCATCGTCATCGTGCTGTGTCTTAGCCAGATTACCCAATCGCATGATAACTACTTCATCCTTTGCCTTTCCTTGACCGGGGACCTCGCCCGCTTGGGTACCAGTGACGATCCACGAGGTGTGAGGGAAAGTAGCTCGGTCAGAACCGAGATCATCTTTCAGTACGTCGAATGAGAGGCAGGGCCATGCGTATGAGAGGGAATGGAGCGCAAGGTAGACCGAGTTGTCAGGTACGAGGTGTTCGTCGGCTTCCATCGCTGTACCGGGCAGGTAGGTCTTGGTAGGTTCGGGGGCGGGAGCAGAGTCCTCCTGAGCAGGCGTAAAGTCTTCTACATGGGTAGAGAACGTAGATGTCAGTATTTTGAGATCAAGACGGCAGACCCACTCTGCATCCGCGTGACATGGAACACTGGCAGCAGTAGACGGCCTCCTTCGCGAGGCGGCGTCCAAGCACGAACTTCCCTGCCTTATCATACACCATGAAGTTGGAGGACCACTATCACGGATCAAGGGAGGAAAAGACCAAGCTAGAGCTGCGACTTACCATCACCCTCCTCGTCGTCTTGAGCACCTGCATCAACGACCTCGCCCTCACTTTCATACTCATCTTCCCACCTATCCTCAAACTCGCCCATCTCCTCATCGACTTGAGCTTCCTTGGGTCGAGCAGTCTCTTGTCCCTTGGCCACCGATTTAGGGGGCGGCATATCGGCCGCTTCGGAAGTTCGCTTGGCCATTTTCTATAGTCAATTTTCCCTCTTCTTGAAGCTGTGTAGGATATATAACAGTATATATTCGAGTGGAATGGAGGGATAGAAGAAGAGTGGGTCAGATTAGGACAAATCTTTGTGCAACTTTTGCGTTGCTTCTGCTTTTGACCTATTACTACTACGTTAGGTGGACAATGGTATGATGCGTATTTTCAACTTTTTCAGACACAACCGTGGGAAAGAAACCCCTTGAATCGCAATGGCAATGGCAATAAACCCCCGCCAATAACCATTGCATTGCCAGTTCTGGGAACCCTCCTCCTCTGCCTCTCCCTCTGCCTCTCCATTCATCTTCACCTCTTCAATACATCGCTGGTGTGCATCATTCATACTGCAACATCTATCACTATCATATCCAAGACTAGAGCATCGTCAACTGTCAGGTCTTACTGACCAGCAAAAAGTAAATTAGATATCGACTCAGATCCGCGGCGTGCTACACGCGAGAGATGGTATCGCCCTCAGCCGTCGCGGGTCCATCTCGACCCAAAGGTCCCGATACATGGCAACCGACAAAATACCTCGAGCCCAATCACCCAGATAACGAGGAAGTACTCGAGCAAGCTGCTTATCAGGCGGCTGTGACGCGTCAAGGAGGAGATGATAGGAAGAGGAAGATTAAACCTAGACGGGCGGTCGATTATCAGGGTGCTGTACAGAAATGGAGGATGGTAGGTCACCTCATTCGGTTCGGCTGCATGGAGCGGGAGAAGAGACTTATAGTGTATGTTTGTGATTCCACGTCAAATAGCTTACTAAGATGAAAGGGATACAAGAATATAGACCAGCTATACATCCTAATCCATCAGATATAGTCAACGTGAGTAATAGTCGCGCCGTGATAGATTTCTTAGGGCTCTTAGGGCTGACTGGTACTCGTATCTCAACCCATAGTTGCTACCAGCTGCTGCTCACCGCTTGAATCCATCAACATCAATATGTGACCAATGGGTACATACATCCATCAACAAAGAGCGATCACCGACAAGAGTAGTACGGGTAAGTGTAGCGCTCTTCTTTGGCCTGCTCGCCTTCAAAGGTGGATCCTTATCGCTGACATGTTCGCTCGTGCAATCCCTGAATACCTGGCTGGTGTAGTGGACGCCTGATGCTCGACGACTATTAACAGGCAATGACAAGGGGCAGTTCACGCTTTGGAACGGTTCATCATTCAACTACGAATCCATCACCCAAGTCCACGACGACTCGATCCGTTCATTCACCTACTCGCATAATGGTCAAGCACTGGTATCGACCGATAAGACAGGAACAATCAAGTACTTCACTCCCCATCTAACGAATATTCATGGCTTCCAGGGTCATAGGGAGGCCTGTCATGGTGTTAGCTGGAGTCCGAATGACGAGAGGTTCGTTAGTGGTGGAGACGATGGATTGGTGAAGATCTGGAGCTATAGAGAGGCCAGGGAGGAGAAGGTTCTAAGCGGTGAGTTTGCAATCGTAAATCCTCAACTATCGGCTTGGAATAGTGTGACGTCGTTTCACCACACCGAAAGCTGATATCAATATTCTCAGGTCACGGATGGGATGTTCGATGTGTAGATTGGCATCCGACGAAAGGGCTGGTAGCGAGCGGAAGTAAGGATATGCTGGTCAAGTTCTGGGATCCTCGAACAGGCAAAGATCTGAGTACACTGTAAGTTCCCTCTTAGCACGGCCCTCCTTGTGCCGAACATTTCTAATCAAGTGAGAGAATCGCGCATGCTGACTCGTACGACCTATTTATTCAGGCACTCACACAAGTCAACGATCAACACATGCAATTGGAGTCCGGATGGTCACCTTGTTGCTACAGCGGGAGGAGATGGTGTGGTTCGCTTATTTGACATCAGAACGTTCAGAGAACTGGAGGCAATGAAAGGTCATAGCAAGGAGATCAACTGTGAGTGCTTGGAGGCTGTCCCTCAGAACCTATGTCAAAAGCTATATATCCACTCAACTAACTAAATCTGTTCATCCGTCCCTTTAGGCCTCGAATGGCATCCGATTCACCATTCGCTATTCGCATCAGGTGATGCAGGAGGTACAATAAACCATTACTCGCTCACATCACCAACTCCCTCGGAACCCATTACCTCCCTCGCCTCAGCGCACGAAGACGCCGTATTCTCCCTCTCTTTCCACCCATTGGGCCATGTTCTATGTTCCGGTTCAAAGGACTTCACGGCTCGATTCTGGCAAAGAGCACGACCTGCCGGCGGACACGAGAACGACCGATGGCATCTCGGCGAGGAAAGATCGATGGGCCTCAAGATGGAGATGGAGAGTGGAAGTGGATGGGGCGATCGAGCCAAGAAGAATCTGCCGACGCAACAACAGGCGAAAGATGACGAGGTCGCCTTGCCTGGTTTGTCGAGCCTCATGGCTGCCGTCAACGCGAAAGTGGGCAACGGTGCCGGTCCCAGTGGTCTAGGATCTTCGACTCCCAACTCGATTAAATCTGAAGGCATGACCAATCCGTTGGTAGCTAACCCACCTGGATTACCGGGTCTGGGAGCTTATAACGGCGGAGGCGGTACGGATGGACTGATCACACAGCAATCTTTGAGTGGGAGAACACACACACCTCCAATTGGCGGACCTGGGCAAGGCGGCGGGTTCCAGAGAACAAGAGCACCATTGCCTAGTCAGGGCGAGATGTTACGGCAGAATGCGCAGGCTCCAGGTGGTGGAGGCGGCGGATTCAACGATGGGTACGGTGGCGGGCCTGGACCTGGGTCAGGGCCAGGATCAGCGTCATCAAGAGAAGATAGACGATGGAACGGCGGAAGTGGACCTGGAGGTGCTGGTGCTGGTGGAGGTTTCGGCGGTCGACCTCCGAATGCAAATTCAAACGGGAACGGATATGGGTACGGACATGGGCCTGGGCCTGGGCCTGGAGCACAAGGTGGAAATGGAGGATACGCACCATCCTTACAATCACAGGGAGGAGGATACAATCAAGCTTACGGCGGCGGTGGTGGTCCTCCGCCTCAACAAGGTGGATTTGGCGGACAGCCCGGATATGGACCTCCAGCAGGGTATGGTGCGCCGCCTCAACAAGGCTATGGACCACCTGGAGGGCAAGGAGCAGGACCGGGTGGACCGGGTCAAGGGTATGGAGGAGGTAATGGTCGGAACCAAGGCTACGGCAATGGCAATGGTCAAGGTCAAGGTCAAAGTCAAGGATATCCACCGCAAGGGTACGGAAATGGAGGCGGCGGCGGTGGTGGTGGTGGTGGTGGTGGCTATGGAAATGGGAACGGGAATTTACATTCTTACAGTAGATACTAACAACCTATGTAGATGGGGGCGGTGGATGGAGATAGCATGGTAGTGTATCGGATGTCATCTTACAATATCATCATATATACCATACGCTCAAGAAACCGTTCTCAACTAGTCGGTTGTGACGCTTGTCACATGCATGGTTAGCCGTACTACCCCGTAGCCCAATTCACAGAGCCGTCGGTGCTGTAATCGAGTACTGTCTTTGACACTCAGCGAAAACGAAGTGAGCCCCAACTCGATATGAAGAGAAGGGCTGGGTGGAAGAAGAAACAGCCATGGATATGCATTGATTATATTGTACAACACGCAGATAACGACGGTGTCGTTCCTCACATTACATTGGAGTGAACCTGCAAACCCTCATTTTCTGAATCCCCTATAGATCACTTCAATCAAACCGTGTGACCGTGTCTTTCCCTTCCCTATAATGTCTTATCTGCCAACCTCGTGTTCGGCAAGTAACATGTTTGGTATACCGTTTGAGATGGGGTAGACATGGCCGCAATTCCTGCATGTCATGTTTCCTTCCTCTATGTGCATCTGAGAGCGAGAGCAGGAAAGTAGCGAGATGATCGAATCGTTCGTCAGCTGATGTCATTTGGACGGATATTTCGGTTCTGGGCAGTGACTGCTGTTTCAAGAGGTGTGTGCTGATATTCCCGACATGATCGTGGGCTCCATGGAGAGGATAGAAGGCATTTCTGAATGAATGGATGATTGACTGTAGTCACTCACCTCCATTAGGACATGATGCAGAGCTTTCAGCTGCTCCTCTGTCATTTCTTCCGGCATCGTCTCTGGCAGGCTAGTATCTCCGAGCTATGAATCAATCACCGAGAGACGAGGAAGCTGAATCAGTACAGTGTTGGCAATACAAAGACCTCGGCTCATCTGCTGCGCCAGATCAAAGCTTGCAGACTCAAGCTCGACACCGGTGTATAAGGTAAGATGCAAGGCGAAGATGTGAAATGCAGCTGAGGAGGAAGGAGTGATGCACAGCTCCTAAGGTGACGGTGAGGTGAATGTATACTCACAGATCGCGCCGTATCTCTCAAAGCAGCCCAATCGAGCTTTGGCAAGAATCGCTGGATGAACTCCAAGTTCTCAGGTGCCGGTCGGATCACCAAATCTACTTCTGAGAATACCAAGGGGAAGTTGTCTTTCGTGCAGTTCTCTATCAGGTGAGGTCGGAAGAATCAGAAGAAAGCAAGTCCAGTTCGAGATGAGCGATTGACCGACGGGAGCGGAAGAGCCGTGGTAATGAGTTTATAGGAAAGAGATATGTGGATATCAGTCAAGGCCCGTTCTACCAAGGTATGGCCGGAGGGATAAAAGCGGCTGGAACATTACTCACTGACGTGACACGCCAACATGTTATGAGTGATCAGTCGAACCATTTTGCAGTTGCAGTACCAATACGTCTTTTTGTTCCTGTTTCTTGGAGATGGAGGGGTTACGCTATTCGATATAGATGCCAGATGAATGCGATAGCCGAATTGATCCTTGACGTATACTTGACTGTTGTGTTGTCACTTGCTTGTTTACAAGTCGTTCAAATAAGTGAGGTGAGTTATACAAACATGAAACATCTGGACATGCAATCTCCAAAATCTCTGAACCTGCTTGAAGCAAAGCAAATCGAGCAGCGAAGACGGAATCAATCTTGAGCGGAGATCTCCGCTGTTCAGCAGCTCTTTTTGATTAATCCGCCTCAAAAGTTGATTCCTTCTTTCGCTCGAAATGCCTTATAACCCCGTCCTACAAGTGAAAAATCCAACCTATGCTTGGTGGGTGCCATGCGATATCCCTTGCTCGCTACCCCCGTTGCTGTCGGTAACGCAACATTCGACAAAAAAAGAAAACATCATCCTCACATCTCTTTGTTGTTGGATTTCTTCAAGTACAGTCACCGCTGCCTATAACCACTTAGACAAGTCGCTGTCTCACCCCAAAAACACGAACCGACAAAATGGCTGAATTCAAGGACGACCTCGAAAAGACCGGCGCCGGTGCCGCTAAGACCCACAAGATCAGGATCACCTTGACCTCCAAGAACGTCAAGCCCCTCGAGAAGTGTGAGTGTGATAGAATGCCTGGACGGCTTTGTTTAGTCTGGGATGGGTACGCGGTACGGGGTACAGGAGCTGGAGCTGGAGGCCTGGTCAGAGCCGTATGGCGAACGGCTGGGTGTCGTGGACGGAATAGCGAGCATTCAAGAGGGCGATATTCGCTGTTGTGGAAGACATGCGGAGAGATTATATCGCAGATCGGGCAGTCCAGCGGGGAGCAGAGTGGGCATGTTCTCTGGGCATGGATGTTGGGAGGAGGGACATCGTTGGAGTGTGGAGACTCTTGAACGAATCGTCATATTTGGCCACCTCGCTGACTAGATTGTCTCGCTCTTTCCTGCTTTCGCTTTCGCTTTTGCTTTTGACGCTACCATAACAGTCTGTGGTGACCTCATCAACCGAGCCAAGGACAAGGACCTCAAGGTCAAGGGCCCCGTCCGACTCCCCACCAAGGTCCTCAAGCACACCACCCGAAAGTCGTGAGTTGGAGCTCCCGGTTCTTTTGTTGTCAGAAACCAGAACCAATTGAGCAATCCACTGACCCATGATCGTTTTCACTTTTCACGTAAACGTACAGCCCTTGTGGTGAGGGTTCCAAGACTTGGGACCGATACGAGATGAGGATCCACAAGCGATTGATCGACCTCACCTCCACCGCTGACGTCGTCAAGCAGATCGTGAGTTTGACTATAACCATTCTCCTATCCAATACGGACTAACGTGCAGGAAACACGTAACTGACTCCACTCCGTTTTGCTCTGCTTGCTAGACCTCTCTCTCCCTCGAGCCCGGAGTTGAGGTCGAGGTCACCATCGCCGCCTAAGCGTCTGCTTAGTGTTTGGTCGATTTTGCTTCACCCTCTCAGCCCGGTCTAGGACATGTTGTAGCTCATACCGACTGGACATGCCGTGTTTAATCGGTTGCCCGTCGATTATCTGTTATGCACATCCTACAGCCATATCTCTTGCAGTTCACGGACCCCGGTTATGCCTGGGTCCGGAATTGTGTTCATCGATCGGTCCAGCTGCAGACACGTTCTATCTGACGTGGACGTAGTTATCCCAGCGACCAAAGCACAACAACACTGTATAATCACAGATTACTAAGTTGGATGACTTTCTCGAGTTTCATTTCCCCGCTTGACTGATTTTTATACACACTTCCTACTGTACAGTACATACAATTGACCCTTGGGCTCGGGTTCGAGCTCAAATTACTTTTGCCAAGTATTCTTATCCTGGCGACCAATCGACCGAACCTCCTACGCCCAACTACCTTCCAAAGCCTCCTCCTCAAATCCCTGCTTACTCAAACCCAACTCCTTCAATGCGTCATCGATATTAACTTCTTCGGCCGCTGCATCGTGGTCCAGATCGTCTTCCACCTTCTCACCGTTCTTGCCCAATGACTCTTTCAGCTTGTGAGGCGAGGTGATGATGAGTAGCTCGGCGCCTTGATAGTCAAGCAAAGAGACTGGATTGGCAGGGATAAAGCGCCTGTTTCGGAAGATCTCGTGAAGGTGAGGAGGGTACTACCTCACGACAGAACCAAGAGCACATCCGAGTCAGCCTACAATATACCCCTGATGTATAACACCACAGCCAAGGAGCATCGAACAAAGTGAAGAGGATAGAATTTGATGAATAGTGGTCGAGTCCACCCACCTGAGCTCTCTTCTCACGAGGAATGCCAGCAGCTCTCGGATTCCCCCTACTCTCAGCGTTCGGGTCTTTGACCTGTAAGACCACAGCACCTTTCTCTTCGATTCCCAATTCGGTCTGGACATTCCCGAAATCCTCGTGAGTAGGCGTAGTGATCTCGTAAGCGAGCAGAGTCTTGTAGTCCCTCTGCCTGTCGTGAGAAGGGCTATCGGCGAGCTCGTCTCGTGGCGAATGGAGGATGTAGTGGCCTCGAGCTGCAGGTCGTGCGGCAGGCTGATGTCTGGGGCCTAACGAAGATCATAAGACAGTGTGTCAGCCTTGCTGCACGCACGAGTCCGCGCGTCACGCAAGAAATATCCAGAGCTAGCTTCGGGGCTACTCCGGGTCAAGGTGACGCGGCAGCAAGCGGATACTAAAGCGCGAAGAGAATTTGGAACCATAGCCGGTGTGGTTGTTTAGATCGGGTTGTGGTCGTGCACGCAGGCAGATCGCCTTACGACTCACCCCTCGTCTTAGTCTGGTAATCCTTAGCCCCGAAAACGTCTTTCAACCCAGCTTTATCGGTATCGATATTCCCTACCAAACCCCAGATAACCTGATGTTTCGCGCCCGGATCAGGGAGCTTCTTCTTGCCCACTTCGATGATACGGTGGTAGTGGCCTTTGGCGTGTTTGCCCGTCTTGGGGATAAGAAGGATATGAAATCTGGTACCGGAATCAAGCAATCATCATATTGCAAATGAGCAAATGGATATTGTGCGTTGAGGCGAAGGAGGACACATGAAGAGTGGGTATCGTCAGCTTCGCACATGAATCGCTATCGCTAGCAAGAAGAGATTGTAGGTTAGGTCTGGCCGACCTGTATGGCTGGTAATTATCGTGATATTGTGAGCCGTAGAGGTTTCTTCCACTCACTTGGACACATCATCGATCGTCTCTGGATCTTCAGTCTCAACTTTCGGTCTGTACAAGAAGTAGATATGGCCCGACTCGAGGGTGCCTACGATTGAGATTGAGATAAAGCGAAATCAGCAACCTTATATATATATATATATGTATATGTAACTATCTCATTGTCGGGTCGGTGATGTTTCAGTATTCAGGCCAGCCAAAATAGCTTACCGTGCTTTGGCTCATCATGCTCTGTACTTTCTGTAGCCTCAGGTTTCTCCTCGGTCGTACCATCCTGCTTCTCGTTTTTGCTGCTCTCGTCATCTTTGACGACCTCCTTCTTTCCTCCCGCAGATGCATCATCATCATTTTCTTTCCCCTTACTATCCTCCGCTCCATTCGAAGCTCCGCCCTCAGCTTCCGCTCCGTCTTGCTCTTTCTTGGCCTCAGCCTCAGCCTCAGCTTTGGCGTTTTTCGCATTCGCATAATCTTTCGCTTTGACCTCCTTCTGCGTCTTCTTCTCATCAGTAACTTCTACCCCAGTACCTTGTATGGTCTCCTCGATAGTCTTCTGATCATTCTTCTCTACGGTAGTGAAGCTCTTTCCTTTTCCTGATTGGTTATCAGAATGTGCTTGGTCCGCTTTGGCTTTCTTGGAAGTATGGCCTTCTTCAGAGTCTTTAGCATGCTTGGGCTCGGGCTCGGGCGCAGGAGGGGACTGACGCTTGTCGCCCGCTTTGGCGGACTCTGCCCCGGACTCGGAGGGACGACGATCTCTCGAACGTGTTGAAACCATCTTGTTTCTTGTTTCCGGATGGTGATTAACCCGGAGTTAACTGGTTTAGATTATTTGAAAGATGTTGGTGGAAGGTATGGATCGGTTGAATAGAAATTTGGAGGATATGGAGGAAAGAAGGGATACGCTTCTCGCTTCTTGGACGTCAACGGGTAAGTGACCTCTCGAGGAATGGAGTACTCGAGTACAGTGTACAACTGTGTATACAGTGTACAGTGGTTATGACGTTATTCGCTGTAACTTACAGTAGTAGTAATGTTCACGTGAGTGGAGGGGTGAAAAGAAATCATCATGTGGGGTCGAGGTGACTAACCGTGGCGTGGCGTGGCGTGGCGTGGGGAAACGACGACCGAACTTGACCTTGGGTCGACGTTGCGCTGCAGCATACTATACTATATTGCGCGCACCTACGAGTATGGTTTACTACTCTTCACTCTGAACAGTGCCAACCAAGTATCGTGTATGCATAAAGTCTGGCGTCAATCATATATGTAGACAGCTTGCTTGCGGTCTTTGTTTTTTCTACCTTTCCAATGCCCACTGTCCTTTTTCTTTAGAGTACGCCGCTTGACAGTCCACGCCACCATCTTACTCTCTGTCTACCCTCAGAAGCTCAGAAGCTAAGGTCGAAGCCAAATTCCACCAAGTTGTCCCAGACAATCCAGAACCATCGTTCCCAGTGCACGATAGCTCGGATTGGACTTGAGTTCTGTCTCAAGGATAAACAGATCACAATCTCCTATTTCCCCTTATCGCCCTTCTTACTTCCCTCACCGCCACCGCCGAGCAATTTCTCCAGTCTATCCAGTTGCTCGCGCATCACCTTGATCTCTCGGTGGACGACGGCGCTTTCGGTAAGTGCCGTGCTACAAGCATCATCAAACGAGCCAATATCAGCTTCTAGCCTTTCAGTGTGCTTGTTTATGATCACAACGTCTAAGAAAACGTCTTCTTGGCACACCCTCCTACCGCTCATTCCTTGTCGCACGTGCGATAAGACCAAGGGTAGCCATTGTAATACTCACTTAGGGAAGACCTTGATCAACTCTTCGAACTTGACCTTTGTGATTTCACCTTCATCATCATCGTCACACACCGGATCCTCGACTTTCGGGTCTCCCTCTTCATCAGGCGGAGGACCGGAGAAGTAAGCCCTGAGTCGCTGAGATCGCGAGTGGGCGATTTGCGACTCGAAGAAAGCGATGATTACGAGAGGGACAAAGAAGATGGTGGACATCACGAATCGGTTAAGGCTGATATACCATTCCGTAGGTAGGATATACCTGGCAGAAAGAAAGAAGGGAATGTCTTAGTCATACTTGCAAGAAAGGCCTCTACAATTGTTCCCGCCACCAGCAAACAGGGAGAACACCACACTCACTCTAGCGGAGCGATGAAGACAGCCTCGACGAGGTTGAAAGGCGCGGGGCTAGACGTAACGAAAATCAACATCACCGTCTACCACAATCACGGAGTCAACAAAGCACATACTAGACATAAGAGTCGGGAGCTCGAATTCTACGAAATTTGCAGGTCAGCTTTGGCTTGTCTCCTGCTGTTCCGTAGCGGACAATAGTCATATGAGACTCACAAGTCAATTGTTTTGTGAGCAAAGAACAGCAAGTACTCCTCGGTCTCATTATCAGTGATATCAGAGTATGCGGAACCGAACAAAGCAATCAAGACGTTGACGAGAATGATGGTTGAGACAAAGTTCCAGCCGTAAAAGATGATCAGGCCGAAAGGATATCCAAACCTCTCGGATGGCGATTCGAAATCTGGTGACCTACGTCAGATGTATGAGCTTCAGCCTCCGAACCCCTCCTTTGGTCTGCTAATCCTGCTGACTCACCCTAATAACGCTTGGATCAAGTTGTTGACAACCATTCCACCACCGCCAGTCTCCCCATCCGCGGCATCAAGTGCGTAAAGCGATTGCACAAAACCAATCGCCATAATACCGAGGCTAGAAATTTTTGGGTCAGCTATTGCCCAAGAGGTCACTTCAATCAACTCGAGACGTGATGGGCGACTCCTCACAGAATGAAGAAAATCGTGGATTCTCGGCTGTATAATCTGTCAGTATGTGATGCTTCCAGTCTTCAACACCAACATCAAAGCGAGACACTCACAGCATCCGCGTAACGACTACTTGGAGAGTTCCGACCTATGATATGGGGCTATCAGCTAAGGTGCTCTGTCGCTGTCCCATCGGCATGACTAACCGTTTTGTACCCGTCGAAAACGGTAAGCTATCTTACATATCAGCTTTATACCTAGCCAATCAAACTGGAACTTATGGGACGACGCTACACTTACCAGCTTCATCCAGATAAGCGGGGCTACACAGGCGAGAACTTGGAAACTTCTGAAATGGAGCAGCTCCGCCTGTTTTTCCTTGGACGAATCAAGAGTCAGACCTGCGACTCGGAGCGCAAACGCCGAGAGAAGCAGGCCATCGGTGAGGAGATTGACCACGGTCCAGAATCCCTGTCGAAGACTTGTCAGAATATGCCACATTCCTCGTCATCATGGTCGCTCCAAGGTGAGATATGCTCACGATTGTCGCTAAGGGTCGGTTGGCGATACGAATGATCTACCAATAGTATTACGATATCAGCCAACTTTGGCGATGCGTACCTGCCTCTAAGACGGGAAGCATACCTTGAACATCTTCACGATCTCTGCCAAGCGATATCAGCTGACCGTAGGGACTAACGATACTTCGCAGCTGGCTGTGGGGACTCACCTTCGAGGAAGAAAGAAAATGCCATCAGATACAAGATGATTTCGAATGCATCCCAGTTACGTTCCGGGTCGAGGGTATCGAGCGGACTATACCATTCAATCATGAGTACGACTAAGGGAAATGTAATGCCTGTGAGGTCATAAAACTCACCTTTGCACACTCTGCGAGTACACTGAGAGGGGTATGGCATGGTCAGCTGACAGTGCAAAGCGAGTTCAAAGACGTAAGATTATCAGAACTTGCCCCAGAGGAAGATAAACCAAACAACCACTCTAAACATGGTCTGATACCTAGGCACACTCAATCGTTGGGGGTTCAAGTGATCCCAGAAACGGTTCGACTCTTCCTTTTCGTACGGGACGTAATCGATATCCATGTTTTCGTTATTCTTCTGCACCCAGTCACCTCGCCAGAGGGAGTTGACAACATGTTGCGCTTCGGATGAGGAGAGGAAGATCTAAGCGTAGGATAAAAATCAGTCCCCGAAGTAAATGATCGAAAGAGGTATCAAAGCTGTAAATCCGATGACAAACGATGTGGGTGATATGAGAACCACTTTGGAGCTGTTGAAGAGATGTCAAAGGGGTCGAGAGATCACTCAGCTCACCGTACAGTGCTGATCAATAGCAGTCTCAAGCGCACTGGTAGGCGCAGATTCATCCCCGTCACTTTCTCTGTACCTATACCTCGTACTCATGACACTTTCGAGCCTGTCGACAGCCAAGTTATGCACGATCCTCCTAGCCAGCACTTCGGCTGCGGTTCCTCTACAGAGGTTCTCATCGTAGTCTGCTGGATTGGCGTATGCTTCTTTCATAAACGTGGCTTTTGCTCGAAGTAAGCTGAACAACCGACCATCAAATCAGTATGCGCATTCCCTCACGGCTTTCTCAGCACTAGCACTGTACACATTGGGCAAAAAAGGAGTCTTAGGCCGACCAAGGAATACAGGCCGGCCGGATCTTCGTAACAGATTGCCTGGTGGTCCATCTGTCTATGGTACAGGGTAGATTGCGTGCCGACTCACCAGAATGGTACGGCCTCGCCGAAATCACCGCCAGCTTTGGCAAAAGACTCAATCACCTCAGGCGTGATGATACTGCTCGTCGCATCGGAGATTTGGGACAGCTCGACCTCTACGGGCAATAACCGCAAGATGAGAGCTCGGCATCGTTTAACGAGTTCTACAGTGACAACGAGATGAAGACAAGATGTCAGCCCAATTACATACACCAACGCTTAGTCCACCCGCCATCAGATTGCCTGCCTGTCTGATGGCCGAAACTGAGGATCTCTAGAGATATCAGCTGGACTGATGAGAGGACAAGGGCACTAACTGGTTACGGTATCCTATCAATCCAATCAGATCAAATACACGTCGATCAGCATCTATCTGTCACTGGTTTCTAACTGCTTTGGTTTAGGCGGATGGCTAGATAGTGGAGCCAAATGTGAATTGTTGAGGTACTTCGCTTACCGGTTCGGGCAGAACGGATCTCGCGCTCAGAATAGACCGCTGATCTTCCACAGCCTGCATCGTAAGTGGTCGCAATTCAACCGAGACCGCAAGAGATCAAGTGATTCAGAGTAAGTGAGATTGCGATAGGTAGAGTAATACGAACATGAAATCAATGTCAGCTGAGTCAGAGTTGGATCTCAGGTGGCTATGTCGGTTCGGATGTAGCTTTGATGAAGAGGGGAGGACAGGACGTACGAGAGCATCACCCATCTTCGGTTACCTTATTATTCGGTAGCGCTCGAGGCCGAGGAAGGAATGGTGGCTATTGGATCTTGATTGATTGATTGATGGGAACTGAGAGCGAGTGAGTCAATCCTCCAAAAAACAACCACAACTTCTGTGCAAGGATGATTGCTCAGTGTCAAAAGGTTGTGCCAAGTAGATGTCAGAGAGTCTAGATAGTGTATGTCGAACTCGGTGCCGAATAGTGTCAATAGATAACGGGAGATTGAGTTTGGGAAATTGACGTTGGTGAAATAGCAAAGAGCAGAGAGCAGAAAGGGAGCGAAGGGCGCAGTGATGCAACAATGTAACAAAGGTAGCATGAGCTTGAGCTTGAGCAGGAGCTTGAGCAGGAGCTTGAGCAGGAGCTTGAGCATGAGCATAAGCATGACGTCTTACTCTTACCCCTGGGCCTTTCTTTCCTTGCCTGCAGCTGCGGCTTCAACTCACTCGTACTACTGTAACGATAGGATTAAAACGCGCGGACCCATAAATATACTGTACCCACCCACGTGTAGATAGATCAGTGCGTCAGGCACCGTCTCGTTCGCGCTTTGACGTCAGGAATGTTTGGGTTGATGGGAAAACAAAATGTTGGTTTGGTTTGGTGCGTCCGATTAGTCCGAGATATCACGATGAATTGAGATTGATGCATATGGGTTCTTGGCAAAGAAAGCATTTGATTGATTGCACAGCGAAAGGACACCGCCAAGGACACGGACAGCTACGAATGCCACTGTATGTTACTCATCAAACACCATCACAATCACCATCACCATCACTGACAAAGTAAGCATAAACCGGAGGATGAATGATCAGCTCTGATTACATCACATCACATTAGATCTGTCACCGTCTGATCTTCATTCCTTTGATCGTCTATCAAATATCAATTAACAATCTAATCAGACTCAGCTCAAGCCTGACTCGACCTCTCACCTAAATCGAAGATAGTCCTTCAAACGAAAGGCGGATAAGACCTCAGGTGTTCAAGTGGCAAGACAAGGCACTTCTCGTCTATATATACCGACCATCTGAGGGATAAAACTCATCCTACACTATTGCCCCCAACTCGCATCCTTCACTCACTGTCCACCTTTCCACTCACCAGCCCACGCATTCAAACATCACCGCTCGATATCTGTACCTAAACACACCCATCTATCTCACACCAGACACATAGAACTACCCTACACCACACACATACACACCACCATGGGCCTCTTAGACAAATTCAAAGACCAGTTCGTAGCCTCGACCCCATCATACGATTTCAACCGTACCCCACCCCTAGCTCTAGGTCCACAATCAGTCTTTAGATACAGACAACAACGAGGCGTCAACCTCGGCTCATGGTTCTCCCTCGAGCGATGGATCAGTCCAAATGTGTTTAGAGCTGCAGCTCAGCCTGGACAGAGCGATTTTGATGTAGCGTCCGGTAGAGATGCCAAGAAGATCTTGGAGGAACATTGGGACACTTGGATGAATGATGGTGATTGGAGATGGATCAGAGAGAAAGGGTTTAATAGTGTCCGATTGCCCGTGAGCTACTTCTCATCATCGTGCCTGTGTCAACTCAACTCATGTGTACTATAGCTCAGCTCATCATGAGGGATGTTTTCTGTTTTCGCTAATCCCTCTTACTCTTTGTATTTCCGCCTTATGCTTGTTTCGGTGTGGAATTAGATTGGCTATTTCCACCTATGCGGGCCCATGCCCGAAGTGCTCAAGGGCACGGACTTTGAACCGTTCCATAATACTTACGAAGGTGCTTGGGGAAGAATCAAGAATGCTGTTGAGACGGCTGGCAACTACGGTCTGGGAGTGATGATCGGTGAGTTGGGGCGAGCTTGAACCTCTGTTCGATGTCTTGAGTCTTGGAAGCAGCGACAATCAATGTACTGTGTACTATGGTCAAGCGATACATTATGTCTATTGCTGATCGCTGATTACGATGTGTCTTCCTTTAGATCTGCACGGTGCAGCGGGTGCCCAGAACCCGGATGGTGAGCTCCATCGCAAGTCGTTCATGCGCAGATCCCAGCTGACTTGTTTTTGTTAATCTCTCGCACACAGCCCACGCCGGTATTTCCAAAGGCAAGACAGGAATGTGGGACCGCCACGCCAACTTAGCTAGTACCTCACTCGCTCTTCGTTTCCTCGCTAGCCAATTCGCGCACGTCCCACACGTTATCGGCCTCGAACTCCTCAACGAACCTCAGAACAACGCCAAGCTTCAAGGATGGTACAAATCCACCATCGACGAACTACGTACCATTGTTCCTAACGATTTCCCAATCTACGTTCATGATGCCTGGGATACCAATCACTATTCGCATTGGGTAGGTGATCGAAATGATTTCGTCGTATTGGACCATCACCTTTACAGATGCTTCACCGACGAGGACCGCAAGAAGTCGGGCTATCAACACGCTCAAGATCTCCGAGGAGGGTTCAAGAATACCTTTTCTGGATTCAGTGAGACTGCGAAAGGGAATATCGTCGTGGGAGAATGGAGTGCCGCATTGGATAATCAGAGTTTCAGGCCTGGTCTGAGTGATGGAGAGAAGGACGCTGAAAGGCGAGAATTCGTAAAGGCCCAATTGGAGCTTTATGAAGGCACTTCAGCGGGTTACTGGTTCTGGACGCTCAAGAAGCAGGATGGATGGGATGCGGGATGGTCTGCCAAGGATGTGGTCAGGGCTGAGATCTTGCCCGGTTGGGTTGGAAGCAGGAAGTTCAAGGGGTTGCCGCCTGGGAATGTCAAGCAGCACGAGCAAGATACTGCCGACCGTGAGTGGGTTGTGGGGATCTGGAATAATCATCTCATTCGCCTTGATCTGGACATAATATCTCGAATCGAGTCAATCTCATCTAATCTCACGCCGCTTGACTCGATATGATAGTATGATGGCCCTTGAAAAGACAATTGGCTGACAGACCGGTATCGGACCTCTTGCACAGACGCCCACAGATCCTACTGGGCATCACACGGCGGATCACCCGATTCCTCAGTCTTCGCTCCGGGCTTCTCGAAAGGATGGGACGATGCGCTCCTCTTTTTGACTCATCAATCGGGTACGAGCGAATTGGGCTTTTTGGCTGAATGGAGGGATCGAAGGAGAACCGAATTTGAGAGTGCGCGAGGAGGTAAAAAGTTGGGTAAAGCTGCTTGGGAGTGGGAACATGGTTTCAATCAGGGTGTTGAGGCTTGTCAGAAAGTCGCTCTGGTCTAGCTAGTCGATGGCTAGCTAGACATATATAGCAACGACCCTCGCTGAAGTACAACTTGTTGTGAACCAGAGTGGAGCGTGGTGTTTTGGCCTCAGGTGCTCAGTATCTGTCTACCAACTTTCGGGCCCCGTCAGTGCTAGTGCTCTTGTATTGCGCGACGAGCGGAGAGCGGAAATATCTTGTAAATATCCTGCACGTTTGACTGATCTATGTCTAGCCACGAAATCTGAATAATGATGTATATACGATACATGCCTATTACACGCTTCACTTGTTGCATAGCATGCTGTATTTGATGACCAGAGATTGACAATTGCTTGAGTGTGAAAAGGGAACCAGAGAAGACGCGTGGAGCAGCGATATTGACACGTCCTCGAGCAAGCAAAAGTGAAAGCATGATTGAGCAAGTTTTTAGCTGTCCGTGTCCCTTCAATCGACGTGATCCACACTTCTCAAGAAGAGAAGCACAAGAACCAAGCCGAAATCCATGGGACGCGAAAGTCTGTTAAAACGATCATTCTATCCCTCCTGATTTGAAGCGCTCGTCGTGAATTTTTGGGAGGACGAGAGCTTTTGACAATTCTGGGGGAGTAATCATGTGTAGCTGGATCGGATTACTGGGCACAACACGGAAAGAGAAAGATAGAGAACACCGCGCTATCGAAAGACTGAAACACGAAGGACTGGAGAAAACCGCCGATGGCGCTTGATAGAAGGACAGATGAACATGCATGCACAAGCGAAAATGCATCGAACAACATGGTCGAGCGAGGTCCACGATGAGAATTTCTGAGCGCGATCTCATCGACACCTCACTTCGGGAACGAAGCATGTCGCAGAACGATACGGACCAATACTACGGAGAGAGAGAGAGACATGGACCTGTTTGTTGACATCGAGAATCAGAGTCAGCGACCACATTCCCCCACTCAGTCTGATCTTGACGCATGATTGCATTCGCGGTGGTGGAGGAGAGAGCTCAGATACCGTTGTAAGAAAAAGTTTTACGCGCATGCTCCGAAGAGTCGCACAGTGTGAATACGATTAGGTGTTTTTGTTTCATCATGAATGTTGCTCTGCTGGGAGCATGGACCCGATCATGGGGTGGATTGATGCGTGGATGAGGGGAGGGGAGTGGAGTAGAAAAAATAGAGAGGTAGAGGACTTGTAGTACTCACATATTGAATGACGATACCGACCTTGAGGTGAGTAGCTGTAGCTAAACGCAAAGCTGTCGAAGAGAGAAAGAGTCAAGAAGATCCAGAAGAATTTAAGATGATGGGAATTTCCGCTGCGGAATGTAAATCAAGCTGATGACGAAAAAATAAGAACATCAAAGCTCAATCAAAAGGCAGATTCCAAATAATAAGAAATCACCCCAAACACCCCTGAGCAACCTTCCGAAAGGAAATCCAATCCAGAACGGATCAGACGATTCGGTTTCATTTTTTTTTACAAAAGAAAAACCCCTCCGGCGTGCTTGTCATCTATCCAAAACGGAAGACGACAAAGGCCAAGAAAAGGAGCAAGGTATATGGCTATTCCACGGGTTGACTCATACATCGACCAATCGCCTGCCTTGTAGAGCAGGCGGACAGACCGTTAACCCTTTTCGTCCTCTTGATAAAACTCTCTCTGGAACCACCAAACCATCATGTCATCTCCTCCTCGAAAAAAGGAAAGAAGGACAGACGTTTTGATGGAGAGTAAGAGGCATAAGGGGGATACCTGTCCTGATCGTGGATCTAAGAACCGCGGGTTGGGGTTGGAGGTAAAGGATAGGGTGAGAAGGGATGAATGGTGATGGGCCAAGTCGCGAGAGGTGAGATGAAAAGGATACGTGTTGCATGTCAAGTCAAGATGATATTACAATGATAATGGTGAATGATATGAAGAAAAAGAGGGGGAAACAAGACGATAGAAGACCAAGACAAGACTTTATACCGCACAGGAAACTACTGGCCCAACAGAAAGTTTGGAATGTCACTCTACTTTCGTGGGTGCCACTTGAGCTGAAACACCGGTATAAGACCGACTTAACAGGGAAGGCTATTTATATTCTGGAAATCTACGTAGACCCTGAACGATATCACCGCTGCATACAGCTGATGGCCATGGATGGATGGATGGGATTGCCCTGAGTCAGCTTCGAGTGTACGGGTGTATGGTGTATGGTGTATGGTGTATGGTGTATGGTGTATGGTGTATGGTGTATGGTGTATGGTATGCTTCAGTTAAATAGCTAATGGGATTACCGGGCACCGTACTGTACTCGAGTACTGTAGACCATGCCATTCACACACAAGTCGCGCTGACGACGACATAGCATAGCAGTGCAGCCAGCGTACAGCATACAGTGTAGCAGTATCATATCATCGTCACCATCAATAGCATAGCATACTAGCATACCACAATATCATAACATCCATCTAATATATCATACCATCTCATCTCCTCCCTTCTCTTCCCTCCATCGATACATCTAGTCAGCCTAGTCTCTTCCTCATCGCCATATCGGCCACTGCTTGCTTGCATTAGTCATACATACCCTTCCTCAAGCACAAGCGCAAGCACAGAGCAAGATTGGTTGTCAGATTGCAAAGCTCGACACGACACGACGGCACAACCTCCGCTTACCGCTTACCACGCTTGCCGTTCAACTCTTACTCTAGAGCTCAAGGATAGATAATTAGCTCTGGTCAATTCGACTCAGACTACGAGAAGGAGCCCTGTCATCATGGTGCTTACACTGTCCCTCTTCATATCCATATCCTTCGGAGTTCACGCCGGCACTGCGATGGATTCAAGGATATGTTTCCCCTTCGCGTAACATCTCCGTCAACGCTTGAGATCAATCGCTGATATAATCACTGTTCATCTTGCTCTTACAACAGCAGCAGCAACAACCACAACAACAGGCAAACGATGTCACCGACATCATTATCGATGATAACGGACCGGCACCGATGGAAGTAGAGGATCTGCCAAATGTTCACGAGTGTGAGTAATCTATCTACCATCTATAAATATTCTCCCTGCCTTTACAACCCAGGAATTCCCTTGCGCGACTTTGACTTGCTCTCGCATCTAATAAACCTCTCATTCCCTCATTCCCTCTATCTCTCGTTGACAATGCTCCTATGGGTCCGGAGGCGGCACGCTGCCCATGAAGAGTATTGATACTAATTTTCATTCGCTCTGGCTTACCGCTCACAGACGAAGCCTACGCGGCCAAGGCGATGCCTGACCTCGGACTCGAGATCGAGGATTTCCAGGCGCAGACATGGCGTATTGAACATTGGAGTCAGCAGCCAAAGAGAATAGTCGGTCCCGAGTTCAGCTGTGGTGGGCACAAATGGTACGTTTCGTTTCTCAGTCGTAGCCAGCAGAAAGGGTTCATCATAGTCGGAATTCATCACTGATTATGTCTCTTCTCTTAATATATCGTATAGGCGGATCCTCCTTTTCCCGCAAGGGAACGCGAACGGTCAACCGAATGACATGGTATCGGTCTATCTGGATTATGCCAACCCTAAAACAGCGCCGGAAGGATGGCATGCATGCGCTCAGTTCTGTCTCGCAATCTCAAATCCATGGGATCCTACTATCCAAACATCAAGTCGTGAGTTAATTCGTACAACGTACAATCAACTCGACTCAAGCATCTGCCATAGCTGTGCACGTTGGCTGCTGCTTATTTAATGCGATGTTTTCTTTTTTCCTCTATACACTAGACGCCCACCATCGATTCGTTGCCGAGGAATGTGACTGGGGTTTCACTCGTTTCGTAGATCTCCGAAAGCTGTACACTGCCGACGCTGCGAACGGTAAGACTAGGCCTACGATCGAAAATGACGAGGTGGAGATCACGGCGTTTGTGAGAGTTTTGAAGGACCCCACGGGTGTATTATGGCACAACTTTGTCAAGTAAGTTGACCTTATCCCTGCAACTCCAGAAGGATTCCAACTCACACGTCATACTCAGCTACGACTCCAAGAAGGAGACCGGACATGTAGGATTGAAGAACCAGGGCGCGACTTGCTACATGAACTCTTTGCTCCAGTCTCTCTTCTGTACCAACTACTTCCGAAAGGTGAGTGGACCCATTCGTGTAGGTTTCGCGCGATCAACAACCAACTAACACATCACGACCTTTTGTAATAGGCTGTATACCAAATACCCACCGAGGGGGACATACCATCTGAAAGTCTGGCCCTTGCCCTCCAAAGAGTCTTCTACCACCTTCAAACTTCAAATCAGCCGGTTGGAACGACAGAACTCACCAAATCATTCGGCTGGAAATCACTTGACTCGTTCATGCAGCATGATGTTCAGGAATTCAGCCGTATCTTACAAGACAAATTGGAAATCAAGATGAAGGGCACGCCAGCTGAGGGTGCGATCCCGAAGCTCTTCAAGGGTACGATGAAGAATTACATCAAGTGTATCGATGTGGATTACGAATCATCGGGTCTCGAGGAGTTCTATGGTATGTCCGGAATCTGCAGCGTATCCCTGTACAGAAACTGAGGCTAACCATGCCCATTGCAGACATTCAACTGACCATCAAGGGTATCAAGAACTTGCGTGACTCCTTCAAAGATTATGTATCCGTGGAGACTTTGGATGGTGACAACAAATACATGGCGGAGGGACATGGTCTTCAGGCAGCTAAGAAGGGTGTCATCTTCAAATCATTCCCTCCTGTCTTGCACTTGCAATTGAGGCGTTTCGAGTATGACATCGAGAAGGATGCTTTGGTTAAGGTGAGTCTGGACATCCATGTGTCATGTGACAATGCACCATAATTCAAAAAACATACTGACTCTAATATGATCGACTAGATCAATGACCGACATGAATTCCCCTTCGAGATCGACCTCGGCGAGTTCCTTGAAGAGGGTGCCGACCGAGACCAATCACACGTCTACAAGCTTCATGGTGTCCTCGTCCACTCGGGAGACTTGCATGGCGGTCACTACTTTGCATTGATCAAGCCTGAGAAGGACGGTCGATGGTTCAAGTTCGATGATGACCGAGTCACCCCTGTCACAGACAAGGAAGTTCTCGAGGACAACTACGGTGGTGATATGCTCAACGGTCTCATCCCTCCTCATCAGCGAACTCAGGCTCGAACCCTCAAGAAGTTCACCAACGCTTACATGTTGGTGTATGTCCGAGAGACCGAGCTCGACACTGTACTTGCTCCTTTCACCGAGATCGACACCCCTGCCCACCTTAGTGAGTCATAACCTATCAAATGCGGTTGCCAAATGTAATACTGACGTTGGAATGGTTTTTGCAGAGGCCCGACTGGATGCTGAGCGAGAACAGCTCGAGGCTAAGCGAAGGGAGAAGGACGAGCAACACCTCTACCTCACTGCTAAAGTCATCACCGACGAGATCTTCTCCCGACATCAAGGATTCGACCTCGCATCATTCGACGACAAGAACCTCCCTGCGACCGAGTTGCCCACCTTCAGAGTACTCAAGACGGAGACGTTCTACACTTTCAAACAAAGGATCGCTCAATACTTCAAGATCTCTGAAAGGGACTTCAGGCTCTGGGTACTGGTAAACAGGCAAAACAAGACGGTCCGACCCGATGTCCCGATCCACGATAGCGAGAACACTCAGAGTGAGCCTCATACCGGATCTTGACCTGGTTTTGCGATATCTGACCGATAGGGTGCTAATGACTGGTCGCCGACTTTGCTTGCCCTCCTTTCTAGCTATGGACCATATTCGAAATAGCATGGCAGCCCGAGCAGCCGACCTGAGACTTTACCTCGATTACAACCCCGACCATGCCAAATTCAACGCTGTAAGTGTTGTCTGCTGCACGTGACAGGTATGCCCGAAATTCCATGAGCGGAGTTGACCTTTCCTGTCTTGGATGTCACAGCTTCACGCCGACCCTAACAACGCTCCTATCATGATCTTCTTGAAATGGTTCGACTGCTCGAGGCAAACACTGCTGGGTCAAGGGAAGGTATTTGTGAACAAGAACAACAAAGTCAGCGATCTTTTGGGTGTCATCCAGGAGAAGATGGGCTGGCCCTCTTCTACGCCCATAAAGCTGTATGAGGTATGTCGGAAGTCTCTTTGCTGGAATCAAGATCGTCACTGTGACTTAGTGACTAACATACACACGCCCTGTTATAGGAAATCAAAGCGGGCATGATTGAGGGAATGAAGATGAAACAGACCTATCAGCAAAATGAAATTCAGGACGGTGACATCATCTGTTACCAGGTTGACATGACCGATCAACAGTGAGTTAATGAGGCAGCGCTGCGCACGTCGTGAGCGAAGCTGACAGCACATCTGTACAGGGTTGCCGACCTGGAAGCCCAGTCCCTTTACTCGACTGTCCCTCAATTCTATGACTTCCTGCAAAACCGAGTTCTTGTCCAGTTCAAATCGCGATATGAGGATACCACCAACAAGGCGCCGGACTTTGATCTGATGCTGAGCAAGAAGATGACCTATGATATCGTGAGTGCACTAATGATCACCTCGAAAATTGCATGATACTGATGTATGGTTTTCTTTCAGATGGCCCACCGAGTCGGTGATTACCTGAAACACGACCCCCTCAAACTCCGATTCACCTCGTCCAATCCTCAATCTGGTACGCCAAAGGCGATTGTCAAGCGATCTCTCAATCAATCGGTAGCGGATATCACGCAGACCAATTATTACAGCCAACATCCCAACGTCATCATCTACTACGAGCTGCTTGATATCAGTATCATTGAGCTGGAGACGAAGAAGTCTCTGAAGGTTGTATGGACGGGACGACATAACAAGGAGGAGGTGAGTGGAGTGATGAAAGACCCGTGTGTCCCAAGATGCATTTTAGTGCCAACGGTTCGTGCGAGATGGAGGATAGTGCTGAAAATTTTTTGATTCATACTTCACCAGGCCACACATCCCTTCCTGCTACCAAAGACCTCGACTTTCAGCGACGTAGCCGACCACCTCTCACGCGCGGTCAAGATCCAACCAGGCGGTAGCGGCAAGATCCGTATCTTTGACATTTCATCTTCTGGTCGATCGCAGCGAGAATACACCTCATCAGAAATGATTGGCAATTTGACGGATCCTGCCGAGTTGTACGCTGAGGAAATACCGCTTGAAGAACTGAATGCGGGCGAGTCGGCCAAGGTTGTGAATCTATTCCACTATGCGAGAGATCCGGCTAGAACGCATGGAGTGCCTTGCAAATTCGTCCTTCTTGAGGTGAGTAGAAATGCTCTTCCCCTTGTCATCAGTCTCGACCAAGACCAAGCGTGAAGTCGGATACACCTCTAGTAGTGGGTGAGTAGATCGCTGATCTCGTGTATGTCTTACGCATTACAGAACGAGCCTTTCTCAGAGACCAAGAGGAGATTACAAGATCGAATCGGTGTTCCTGAGAAGGATTTCGCTAAATACAAATTCTCATTGGTAACGTCGACCGTGTTCAAGCAGCCTTCAGTGGTAGAAGATGGTGAGTGCTTCACAGGGCTTTTCCTTTACGTGCACGTTGATCATCTGCCCCATTATGGCGCGATGAGATAACAAAGTTTGCTAATCCGTCCGGCTTCGTTTTACTCGCTACAGATGATGTACTGTACGACCACAAGTGGGCTGCCGACGACGCATTAGGGTTGGATCACTTTGACAAGAAGCCTAACAAGGTAAACGCCGAGAAGGGTATTGTAATGAAGTAAGAAAGGAAAGAGTGGAATGTGGAATAGAACCCAAGTGTTCAAATGTTTTGAATCGTGTGGAACAGTCACCCAAAGCAAAAAGGTTCAAGCAGTTAGTTTTCTTCTCAATATCGTATCATATCATCAAATCATGATTTACAGTCACCTGTCTCCATCTCTGTCTCTTTCTGTGTGTCTCTTCCTTACCCCTTAGTCTCCGTCACAGTCTCGCTGCTATGTCTCCATATATACAGTCCTTTTTTTACCTACAAGAATAGTTGGGTCCACTCCGATTGTGGGTGTGTTGGTGTATAGGTGTGTAGGTTGGTTGGTTTGGAAGTTTTTGCATGATATACCTATAGCTCTATAGCCTACAAGAGTTGAAAAGCAAAGAAAGATGTAGTACGAAGATGAGATATATGCGGAGGGGCAGAGTACAAAGTCACAGGTCAAGGCAAACGTGAGAACATGTATATGAGTATCAGTGAGGGGTTAAAGAGGGTGAGGGTAGGAGGGTAGAAGGGAAGTTGTGATCATGACATGACAAAATGTACTGTGTTTTATGCTCGCACGACTCACGCTCCAGCTAAACGACTAGCCATTCCATTACATTTCAATTCTGTTGTCGGGTCACAATCGTGGTGCATTCACGACAAACGAAGACGTGGATCATGATAGAATGCGATTGTTGGTGGTGTTTTGCATATTGAGATATTGATATTTAGAAGAATCCAACGCAAACAAACATACTCTGTAACCTGTCCATGTCTCGGGTAACTTTCGCCGGTCATTTGTGTAATGTGTATATAACATACGTCACCGTATAACGTACTCTAACTCATGTATCAACAACAACTCGAAAAAGTCTTACATCTTGCAATACTGACACTGACATTAATATCGACATTGCAACCCTAATTTTTCATACTTGATATCATACTCGTGAACATCGACCTACCTACCTCCCCTGCTATTGGTGCTGGTGCGTGAACACTGCTCGCCTCGTCATTGTCGTTCATTGCAACCACGATAGATAGATACTGCCCCATACCGAGCGAGAAGCACCTGATCTCACCTCGGACGATCGATCACACGACATCAGCTTTCAGTAACAGTGACAACAACTCCCTTTGCTATACCTGTATACAGCCCACTCGCACGCGTACGAGCGCACGCACGCACGCACGCACGCACGCAGCTACACGATGAAGCTCCCGTTCAACAGACCATGGTTAATTGAAATAGCGGATCACCCATCATGTCCCCCGACAGTGCGTCAAGGTGTACAGAGCCTGCTCACTTTCATGTGGGTGAATCGAATCCCGCCGTTCCAGAGTCGAGCACCGTACGTGGGTGCGTGCGAGGTATTGGAGAAGATATTGAGGGAGATCGAACTGGAAGACGAGGAAGAGTACGAGCAAAGCGTCAAGCTGGGTCAGCATGGACATGAGGCCGATGTCCAAAGTGAGAACGGGGCTGGGGCTGGGGTTGGGGTTGGAACAAAAGGAAGGGGACGAGGACGAGGAATGTCTGGGATCAACTGGAATAACGAGGGCAAAGTCACAAGCACAAGCACGAGCACAAGCGCGAGCACAAGCGCAAGCACAAGCGCAAGCACAAGCACAAGCACAAGCAATAAAACCAATGGACCGACAATAGGTAGGGAGAAGGAGAAAGATTTCTCTTCCCTTGAAAAGATCAGAATCGTCGATTTCTGCAGCGGTGCAGGAGGGCCACTGGGTCATATTGAGAAGCGCATCAAGTGAGTGCAAGTGTGGCTTATCTTTATTTCATCTCGCTGCCTCACTTTCACTTCTGTCTGTCTTCTCTCTGCTCTGACGGACTCTTCGTCGCATGTCGCATGATTATACGACTGAACAGAGTGAGCCAGTGAGCCTTGGGGATGTTTATTGTCGTCCTGAAATGCAAGGGGTCCAGTCATTCCTGCGCTTAGACTGCCCGACTGGAACGAAAGCTGACTGGACTGTACTGTCGCCAAAACTCGAAACTCGAAACTCGAAAACCCATTCCAGCCAAAAACGAACTCCACAAGCTCTAGAGCCCGTGCAGTTCATCCTTTCAGACATACATCCGCCCTTGTCAACATGGAAACGGCGGTACGGTTTACAATCAATCTACGACCTCAATGCGTCCCCCTCAAGTCCGAGTCCGAATCGGATAGCCAGCTCAACATCGCTGTCGTACATCCCCGAATCGATAGATGCTACGAACAGCCCTCTTTCGCTCTCCGCGCAACGACATCTTCGGACTTTTTTCCTGAGCTTCCATCATTTCAATAATGAGCTTGCTAGAGGCGTTTTGGTGGATGCTATGCGAAATTCAGAGGGAATCGCGTGAGTACTTGTACCTCCTTTTACAATTAAAAGCCTCCGATTCCAACGCCTTGAACCTACTTTACGCATTGACAGTGGTTCAATACATCAAAGACGCGGGCGAGGTGACTAAGGAGCTGACTGATTGCTCGGTTCGGTTCGGATCGGCTCGCGCACAGCATATTCGAGCTGCAATCGTGCGATTTGGGCAGCTTGGTGATGATCGCTATGCTCGGCCCGCTGTCATGGCTTCTGACGCCGTTCACCAGACCTTCATTGGGTGGGTAAAACGTCTAGCTTCTAACGTCTCCTCTATCAGCTTTGCACCTCTTCCCTTATTCTTCCGAGTCTCACAAGACCCGATTAGCCAAGCGTTCCGGATCATCGTGGCTAGCCTTTTGGCTTTCGGTAGCGTCGAATGTGCATCATAGCTGACTTGGTCTCTGCATCACTCGTTCCGCCACTCTTTTTTGTGGGGTAAATTTAGCCACCCTCTTCTTCACATATATAATACCTGTGATCCCCTTGATCCTAGTGATAGACGGCTGGATTTCAGTCTATCGCACCCGGTCGACAACGCATATCCTCCACTTGGCCAACCTAGCTTCATTGAGCTTGGCGCTAGAAGGCGATGACGAACCTCATTGGAAATGGGATCACGGGAGTCAGATGCACACGTGGCCGTTTGGGAAGATGTCTTGGGTCGTAGGTAGGAGATCGGTCCATGCTGAGGGCGCCGAGGAAGAATACGAGTATGAGGATGAGTCGGAGTATGATTCTTCTTATTCGCATGAGCACGAACATGAGTTCGAGCATGAGAATGAGAATGAGAATGGGGTTGGTCATGCGCTTGGGCTCGGGGGCGGACTAGAAAGGAATTTGAATTCGAACTTGGACTTGGACTTGGACTTGAGCCGTGGGGCTGCAGGCGGCGAGGTGCTAGTGAACAGGGATGAAGGATCTGTTTTCCGGGACTAGAACACACGCAATGCGAGTTGAACCGTGTCGAGTCGAGGGTGAGATAAGATGAGGTTCCATCGACTCTTCAGCGTCGTCGCTCCGTTGATACGTGTTCCGTGTTCTGACCTGTTTTGACCAATAAAGACGTCTCGGCGTCTCTTCGTCTTGACCTATCGCGTATTGTATTCTACAGTATGAACTGTACTGTATATCGTTTCAAGTCATACTCGTACTGTTTGTACGAGTACTGTATCAACATACAACATTTCTGGCATGTCCCATGGCATTGTATGCAATTCCAACCAACCTGCACTGTATATCACCGTCTTTCAACTATGTCATGTGATACCACACTTCCTGCAGTGCCCCAGTACAAGTGCTGTATGTGTTTGCGTGATGTAATATAATGTAATGGCATATCAACTGGATTCAGAGCGAACTATGTAGACGCAAGAATTGCCGTATTGTGATGTAGAGTACTGTACTCGCATCTATGAACTTAGACCTGGCCCTCCAGGAGTGGATTTTCAACTACATACAGTAACCGCTGCGGACGAGAAAGGTTAAAGGGGGAAGAAGCATACTGTAGATCTTTTTATCGAGAACCCGCTGTAGATAATTCTATGTATACTTTATACTGTAGGCTGCACTGTGTACTCGTATGTATCATCTATCTCACTTGGTCTCTACAGTATAATGTACTGTACTGGTGTAACGGTGTATGTACTCGCAATGTCCAAAGCGGCGATCGTTTTTGTTTTCTATCGAGAAGAAGGGAAATGTTATCGTCCTGTGCTGACCTGAAGTTATTGTATTCTATGCGCAGTCTCCTAATTTTAATAAGCACCCAGACCCGTCCTGCAGAGAACGTCTCCCTGCCCTGCTCTGCTCTGCTCGATGATCGTCGCTAGACGAGCACGCAACGCCCGTCGTTGAGCGAATATTCCTCTTCGCAGGCGGAGATTTGGCATTGCCCTTCGGAGCAGGTCGTGCCGCCCAATGCCGCGCCAGGAATGGCAGAGCAGCTAACGAACATAATGTATGAGAAAAAGAAATCATCTGGGGTCAGTCACCTTTGAAACTACGGCATTGGAGCTGGAACAATTGGTCAAGAAGTGCACGAGGTGATGTCACAGAAGGCCAGGGTCATGTCAAATCATATCGTGTACTCACTCGACACCTCGTTGGGCTGAGGCAAGGGTGGTCGCATTCCCTCCGTACTCGCCGTACATGCATCCTCCGCATGATTCTGCCGTGAAGAGCCGAAGAGAAGTCAGCTCGTGCCTGATATCCAAGAGGCCATTGGAGCCGGCCCTATTAGACTACTGAAGTAGGGACATGAAACCACTTCCCCGCCTGTATGTTCACAGAGTTTCGCCCCCTTTTCATGAAAGTAATCGGGCACTCACCCAATTCCGAGGCAGTATCGAGGCACTCGTACGCTTCGTTCCCTCCAGGTCCGGCTTGATTGTGATCATCATCACCTTGTACTCTGAAGGGAGTGGCGACCCTACAGGCAGTAGTACCGAGAGGACAGTAGACTTGTTCTTCCTCCATCTCCCTTCTCAACAAAGCCGCTCGCCTATCTTGCCTCTTGACGAACCCACTGGGCGTGACGATCGGATGACTGTACCCAAACCACATGTTGGGTCCGCACGGAATCTGGATTTGGGGCGGGGAGAGACCGATATCGATGTTGGAGCAAGTGCAGTTGAACATGTTTGGCTCGTCGAGCGGGGTCGTGATCGGTCGAATGTAGGCAAAAGTGAATGAATTGCATGCGGTGAAGCAAGATGTGAAAGAAGCTAGATTACCTCGAGCCAGTACCGCTCCGGTCGGAGGGACATTTGTCAAGTTGGTTCGACATCCGATGATGTTGAAATTGACGTTGATAGACGCGAGCTATGTATAGCCATCGATTCCAAATAGTAGACAGAACTAACCGTCAGCCAGCTGATTCATTGATAGAAAAGAGGGACTCCTGGGATAGCAAGGTTGAGTTTAGTTTCGACTTACTCTGACAGAATCGTCAGGACATGGTCCGTTGATGATAGTCTGATTGACAAGCTGACCAGGAGAACTAGCGGGAATCCTGAATGTGCAATAGCATGTCGCTGTTCCGTCCGATCGTCTCAAGTAACCAGTGTCGGAATAACCAAGGAAGCCACAGTATCGCTGTTGGTTGATCAGTGAAATGCAATCTCACGTCAGCTTGTTTCATCGCACCTTTTCCACCTTTATTTTCGAGGGTCCTGCGTCGATTAAAAAGGGGCAAAAGTGACCCAATCAGAGGTAAGGAGACCATCATATCTTATGGACCGTATTGTAGCAAGCGTTCGACTGACTAGGAAAGTTGACAGTGGTATGGATGTTTAGGATGCCTGGACAATCCCCACTCACTGAACAAGAGGCGACGGTTGTACCAGCGTTAGAACCAGGCTGAGAGGGTGTGGCAAAGTTGAAGTTAGCCAGTACAGCCAAGCTACCACATCCGATAAACTGGTCTGCTAGGACTGTCAGAGGCAATTGAAGATGCAGGAGGACTAGTAAGCAGACGGACAAGGGGAAGAAGGGTGTTCTGAGCATGATGATGATGAGTGTGGCGATATCTTAAGTTGGGGGAAAGAGGGGTGGAGCAGTGCTGTCGAACGATCAAGAGGAGATCGATGTGATGAGGCGTTGCGATTATAGTCTATCCGGGGGTGACTCGTAGTACTGGGTCAAGCAAGAGAGGCTGAAGATCAAGACAAGCTAAGAGAGTTTGGGAGATCAGGAAGCAAGGAAGCAGAAGCACAAGAAAATAAGAAAGAATGTTAGAAGAAAAAGAGAGCGAGAGAGATAAAGAGAGCGATGTAGTCGGTTTGTGTGGAGCAGTGCTTCCCGTTGAATCAAGACAGAGAAGAGAGCCAAGATATATGAAGGAAACAAAAGATAAGGAGGGAAAGAAAATGAGAAGGGGTTGAAGAGGGGAAAGAGGAAAGAGGAAAGATTAAAGATTGATTTGCGTGTATTCAAATACGTACGAGTTCTCGTACGTACGGAACAAAGCTGGGGAGATGGGGCAGGAAGTAAGGCCACGACTGTTCGTCCGTCTATGATGTTACGTCCGAGCAATGTATGAGCGTGATGGGGTGATGGAATGATGGGGTGATTGGGTGATGTGTGATGTGTGATGGCAGTGCTTGTTGGTGAGACTTTTCCACGATTCACGTTCCGAGTACTGCAAGTGTGTTGCGCGGGCAAACATGCTCGCGAACCACGACTCACGACATGGCGCCAAGCACGTCCATCAAGCACCGCATCCCCTCTGGGATTCCAGTCCTCGTATCAGCGAGCAGAGAACACGCGATGTATTGGGATTGGGGCCGAGAAGAGGTTTCGGACATCGGGATGTGATCTTTGATGAAGTTGTCTGATTCCTCTATCTGTTCGGTGTCCAAGCGCGGTTGCAGTTTAGTAGCACAGTACTAGTATGAGTGAGCCAACATGCCTTTGTCTCTCGCGTTCTTGTGATGGAGCCTATTCGCGTGATTTTGATGGTGATGAGAAGGCTAGGCGCTCCGAGGGAGGAAAGATAGAGAAAGAGTGGAGCCAAAATCGAACACGGGCAAGGGCCAGAGATACGAAGGATGGATCTGCAAGGGTTTATTTGCGGCAACCGATGGGCGGAGGCTGTTAAACCGAGTAAGTGTCGGAACTGATGCTGAAATGAGGGGGGAAAATTTGTCATACAGTACCTCTGTAAATAGTGAGCTTGTACTGTACAGGATCAGTATCAAGGGTTAAAGGATGTTTCACTCATTGGTGGTCGAGTACAGCGCAGTACAGTAGCCACTTCATTCCGCAGATCCTTTTGATTTCATTTGCAGTACGAGTGGAGGATTCAAAGACAAACAAAAGGTATCAATCGCAGCGCAACGAAATCGCACATTGTTCGGCTCAACTAGCCCTCGCTGATACAAAACTTTGGCAGCGGCTCGCAAGACCCAAGACCAAGACGTACTGTACAGTAAATAAATCGAATATCGTACGATTCTGGCATTACTATCTGCAGACGGAGTGTTGGAGTTTACAGTATAGTAAGTGCTTGGCCATTTCGCAGCTAGCTGTACGGGAGTTGAGGAAGCACGTCGTCGTTCGGTCTTTGACGAGTCCGCTGACCGAATCACGCTCTGTGTTGTTCTGATGGTTCCACGCGGATGGTGTGATGATGACGAACCACGCTGATCGCTGATGCTGGAATGATTGGCACATTTTACCCTGACTTGTTGGAGCTTGTTGTCGGAGCTTGTTGTTAATGATGATGAGAGTGGACAAAATTTACTCCAGGTGCAGGTGATGGTAATGATGATGATGGTGGTGATGGCAAGACGAAGTCGTCCTTTGACACTGGAGCATGCCTGTGTTCCACCCGGTACCCGTTGCATCATTCACTGCTTAGCGCCGCCCAGCGTTGCTCGCTGAGCTGCTTCTCGAACGCCGAAGGATCAGTGTGCCACAATAACAGATGATATCAAATCAAAACATACTATACTATCCGCTATCCCAATGAGGTCAAATTCATAGATCCGTGGCTGTTGTCCGCTGCGCCTACCACCGAAGCTCAGTAACTCAGGCGACACCACTCCAATGCATGAAAGGTGCACACCTGCCCAAGCATATATATACACATGTATATAGATATAGCCTGAGTTGAAAGAAGAACAAACAAACAACGCCCAAAATCACCACCGCCCTTACTTCTTCCCGACTCTCTTCTTCCTTGGAGGAGGCGGTGACAGATCCTGCTCATCTTCACTCTCACTGCTCTCGGCAGCCTCGCCCATTCTATCCTCGTCAACCTCCTCTTCGTCCGACGATACGTCCCCAGCACCCACGTCGGCATCCCAATCATCTACATCCTCATCTTGATCCGCTTGTCTCACTCTATCCTCATATGAGAAATCCTCATCATCATCATCATCGTCATTTTGATTTTGCTTCTTGTTGGAGGAAATTCGAACTTTACGTTCTCGCAGTCGTTCGAGTTCTTCCTCGGGATCAACGTCTGATAATCCCTCGACATCGTGATCTTCCTCTGATTCGGACGATTCATCATCACCTTCCTCTTCTTCGCCATCCTCGCCAGTAGCTTTGCCTTTACCCTTCTTGCTCTTCTCCTTCTCTGCTTTCTTTCGAGCGACGTTGGCAGCTTGCTCGGCTCGTCTGGCGTCTTTGGCAGCTCGTCGTTCCTCGTGAGATTGCTGGAGTTTAGAGGCATCGGCTTTGGTTTTGTGTACTGTATTCACCATCATCGTCAGCACATGCACATGCACATGCACATGATCTAACGTCGCTGTCTCAAGCTAAAACCAATCAAAGTGGAGTTTGCGAATGCGCCACTCACCAAATTCGTGGAAGACAGTCTCGCCTTCTCCCCTCTTACTGCCCACCAACCCTTCAACGACCTTGATCAACCTCAGTTCCATTCGAGGTCCAGTCTCAATCAGCCTGACAGCTTTTCTCTCTCCCTTCTTGTTTCCTCTTCCCACATAATCCTCCGGCAATTCCACAGCGTTGGTATCGCTTTCTCCCTCGCTCGCTTCCGTCTCACTCATACTGTCATACCCCGCAGTAGAAGCTTCCGAGCCAGCTCTTCGAAGCAGGTAGTCTGCGATGTCCTCCGTATTGGCCAAGTTGGGGGCTTTCCTACTTGGCTTCGACACGCCGGTAGTATTTAGTAGTTTTCGGACTCGCCTGGAGACGCCGTGAGGTCGGACAGTGATTGTGAAGTGTCGGAACGAGATACAGCCCGTTTGGCTGGAATAGGAGAGAAGCAAGACTCGTCGGAAAGTGGGGAGGGCGGACTGTACATTTTTCGACATTGAGTAAAGATTGTCAGCTATCTATATAGACCTTTCGTTTCACCGAAGTACATGATACGTGCTCACCTTTTCAACCTGAATGGGAGGGAACAGGCCTTGGAACATTGTGCTCATCAGCCGGAGTTGGGGAAGAGCGGGACCATTGGCCGGTTGTTGGAAGTTGTTCAATACGAGCTGTGATAAGCAATACGCAAAAATTAAGATATGGTTCAGCTTGATTTCCCCGTAGAAGACAAAGACAAGGAAGCTGAACATACCAATGGGGGATTCCTGTATTCACCACCTGGTGATTTACCGACATTCCGCAAAGACGAGTTGACGAGGTCTCTAGAAGGCAGTACACAAGAGTCAGCCTTAATTAACATATCCCTCGACCTAGACATGCCTGATCACGAAAGCATTCAAGTGGAAGCTAGTACTTCGCTGAAGGAACAAGCAGCGTCCCTACTCACTTCATCAAGCTGTACTTGTTCACTCTGAACGTCAAAGTCGGACCCTGGGGCAGTCTAGCCACTCTCAAATGTACATTGGCAGCTTCGGTCAAGGTGAAAGCCATCATATGCGTGACTTTCAACGAAGGCGCAATCGTCAAGTAATCCCTCAGACGAGCATTGGGTCTCTCGCGCAGTCGAGTAGCAGTATGGGGTTCCATGATCTTTCGCGTGTCGCGGACGAGCTGGGTAATGGATTTGGTGACTACGCCAGATTTGATAACGAATGATTTGGGGACATTCTCCTGCAATGTCGAGTCGAGTCAAGTCGAATGGAGTCGAGTGTGATCAGCTGGGATTGCCTGGATTGCCTGAACTGCTGCAGACTTGACTTGATTTGCTGGGACGGACGGAACTGAACTGAACATGCTCACCTCGGTCTCCCCCTTTGCGGGACCCTTCAAGTGGGTCCTGTTCTTTCTCCTTGCTCGGGCCATTTTGTTTTGTGGGTAAGTTTGACCTACCGATCTATCGGGTGAGTAGCAGAAAATAAGAGTTGAATGTATATGATCCAGGAAGAGATTTGTTGTTATTCCACTTTATGCGAAAATGCAGCTGGGACAGGTGGACATCAAAAGTGGACAGAGGTGGACTGGAAATCTTGGTCGAGGTCGAGTGATAACGAAAGCAGTTAATTTTGACACGTCATTTGCTTGGTGCCTGGCCGAGCCGGGTATGGGGTATGCACATGATCACACTAGACGCAAAGATGGCCCAGTTAAGCTGCGCTGCTATGCTCTGCTTATGATCTGCTTATGACCAGCTTATGATCTGCTGCTGCTCTTCTCAAGCTGTGTCATCAGCACGATACTACCGTATCATACACATGTACGTGGATTCACATGCAGATGGAAGATATGAATCGCATGCATCGGATGCCTCGGCTTCGAATTACCGGCGGCGTTGAAAGATTAGAGTACAATAGTGATACGACAGCCATGTCGTGCTCACTTCTCAACTGGTTAGCTGTTCGTTGACAGACCTAACACCACGTCTTTTGATGATTGGTATGGGCACTTAAGTTTGTTCGTCCATGTATCTTGAATCCTGGTGATAAGCTCGGCGGCTCGACGCCTTGTCGCCTTTACGCCGTTACGCCGTCTCGCTCATCCTTCTCTCGCCACCAGAAGTAACTATCATTTGGACGCTATAGACAGATATATATATACGATACGACTAGCAACGTGCTGTAGGGATACATACCATGGACGATTCACGTTGTACTAACCTAAGGGCCTGCTTGTTTGCAGCTAGCCTAGCTGGTCACTAAAACAACATCGTTATGGACATCCGTACTCATGGTCGGAATTCTCGGATTATCTGAACCGAAACAAACGCGAACCGGATCGGACCAGAAGGCCAGAAAGCCAGAAAACTGGATACGGACAGGGCAATTGGATGGTACATTCCATTCCACAGTAGTACATGTCGGTTGATACAGTACCAAGGTATTCTGGACTAGTAGGTTTACTACTTGTACATGTGTTACAAAAATAAAATATATAGCCTTCCTGAACGCCCAAAAGACATACACATACTCAGTAGCAATGGCAATAGCAGTACTGGTAGTGGTGAGTAAGGCAGACAAGCTAAAGCTTCGATTCAATCCGATTCGACGCAGGGACAGGGACAGGGACAGGAAAAAATCGTTCTTTGGGTTTTGGTTAATAACATGGCGTCGATCATGGCTGTTAAATATGTTAATATTACGAGATTTCACCCAGTTGGCCGAAAGAAAGTTTGTTCCGACGACCGACCGCTGCGCTGCTTGCTGTATTTGTACTGTCTGATCGACGAGATGGGCCCGTTATCGTAGTACGAAGCGAACATGGATTGACTCGACAAGAATATCACATTGATAAACTTGGGTTGTCAGCAACATCAGCAAAATGAGTGAAGACATGTACTGACACAGTCAGGGACTGGTAAGCAGCATAGCATAGCAGAGCACAGCAAACGTAGGATCGACATGACTCTAGATGAGACACGACAGGTTACACAACCCGACACGACACCACACATGACGGAGACAAGGCAAGGCAAGCAAGACATGACAACATAGTTGGTTGGGCTGGTACGAGGGTGAGGAGAGCCTGCGTACAGTTCATGTATATAGTCGTAGTATCGAATCGTAGTACGCTTGCGTTCTTAAGATCTTGAAGCAGCAGGGGGAAATTGCCCGAGTCCCAGTACCAGTAAGTCATGTCATGTTTTGTTTGTTCCTGACCCTGACCCTGAGCTGTAGGTATGCACTACTCACTAACTACTGCAAGCGCGAATCGTGAGTGACTGTACTCTTACTCCCCAAAATGGTATTTGCAGGAAGAGGGAAGATCCAAGGAGTACTCGTACCTTACACCTGACTTTGATGTTTTTGGCTGGAAATCTGGAAACAAGGTTTTTCTTTTCGTCCCTTAGCCACTTGGTCCTACCCATCCACTCCCAGCGCTGTCTGTCTGTCTGTCTGTCTGTCATACCGAACGGTTGCACCTTCCTTACGTTAACCTCTGCAGCCTGCTTTCCGTCATTTCCTTGCATGCATGCAAGATCACTCACTCTCCCTACTTGCGCCCCCTGTACAAGCACTGTACGATACCTACCGCTGCACCGTAGAATCAACAACCAGAACAGAAGCCCAAGCACGGAGGGACGATGTCAAATTAATTAGTGTCTCACTCGAATTCCCTACATCGTTCCAGTGAATCAATCATCAAATTCACCAGTCTCTTGCGGATATCGCACGAGCGGTCAACCTCTACTACATACTACGACTACCACCGCCGCTATCGCTACCAGACCATACGTCCATTGGACAGATTCGAGGGCAGACTCTACTGAACTCCAATCGTAATCTGTCTACAGTCGATAATTAGCAAGAATCATACTTCTTCCATCGACCCCGGATTAACATAGCATCGGCATCAACGCTGGTCCGCTAATCGACAGATAGTTTTACTGTCTCGACCCAACTCCATCCAGCTTGTGTCTCTCCCCTACTGCGATCACTTGTCCATCCCGGAGATATCCATCCATCTACTGGATTTCAGCGATAAACGTCTCGTATCGCCTCACGTCTCGCACATCCGGTCCAGTAATATCAACCTCGAAAGGGGGGAATTGACGGTATAATCGGATTCGAATTGGGATTCGGATTCGGATCAGGACAAAGATAAGTTAGGATCAAAGCAAACAACGAACAAAGATTCGCCTGGATACAGGAAACAGGATCTCCCTCTCGTACGTCTAGAAAGACCAAGTTGTGCCCGCCCGCGTCGTATCGACAAATTCAGCCAACGAACATCATTAAGTTCGCCAAGCAAGCATACCTTTGACTCGCTCGGATCGGACGACTCACTCTTCCAAGCGCTAGGCTAGTCAGGCTTATATGCGAAGCCTGCGACTGTCTGTAGGAATATCCATATCCCAATTCAATTCAATTGAACCCAATTCAAGTTGAAAACCGACCGAGCACGTACAAAACGGAAGTAGAGTAGGGAAAGGTTTCCCTCGGCACAGTCACAGTACAAAGTACCGTTGTCTCGTCTCATTGTCTCATCCGACTTGACCCGCCATATCGTATATCTCTGTATTCGCATATTTGCATATCGCATATCGCATCGCACGTTATTATTCGCATCCCATATCATTGTAACTTAGAGCGACTTCCGAGGATCGACAGTGAGAATTTGCCATCAGCAACGCCTCAATCATCACGTCGCTCTGTTCTCGTCAAAAACCCAAACCCAAACCCAAATCCTTTGCTCTGCATCCATCACATCACATTTTCTGGAAGCGATTTTGCGAATACCACCATCAAAGCAAATCAAACCTGTTCGGACTGGATTGGTGAAAATTCGGGCGAACGACAGACGAAAGCTCAAGCTCAAGATCTTTTTGTATAAGGCGAACTGTCGGTCGATCTGTAATTAAGTCAATTCCGACCCATCCTTTACATCAATACCTTTCGCCTAATTATCGATTTCGTTAGTCGGCCATTCGACATCGACTACGAGTTGTAGTACGACAACGATTTCAGAGGGGATATATATTCTGATACTCGGATCAGATCAGATCAACTTCCAGTTGGGTGATCATCGTTTTCTTTCGGGCATCACAAAACATCTCATCTCACATCTCTAGCTTGGACCAGTCGTCAAAGGAATCTAAAATCTCAAATCTGAGTTAGCCCCGAGCGTTGGCGGGCGTCGTCGGCTAACAAAATCGAGACCGGAATACTTCATCTCGAGCGACGGACGCGACAGCTTTCGGCATCAGTCTCTTCTCTTCGGCTTTGGACTGTTGAATATCAAGATTCAGATTCGAAACGCGGTTACCAGCCAGGGTACGTTGAGGTTAGGGGATATCCAAAGGCGCAGTGCGAAAGGAAGGAAGAGAGCAGAGAACAAAGCGTAGGCTGTAAGCTCCCGCCCATCTGGTCAGTTGGGTTTGGCCTCACCCAGTGTGAGATGTCTGTGCATCGGAGTTGAACATTATCTAACTCCGAGCGTGTACTGTCCCAGAGGGAAGAAAAAAAACAAGAACCTGATCAATCTGATCGCGATCAGTTTTCGGTCGTTATCCATCGTCCTCGTCATCCCCGATCGATCTTCAGGCTACAGTAACACGGATCAACACATTCCGATCGACTCGCGACTTTTCTTCATTCATCTCTTAATATCCCCTCCCGATCCTTCTAGCCCGCGCAGAGAATCTTGACAGATTCCTTCTAGCGCGATTTCGATTCCACTTCTTTCCTTCATCATCAATAAATCATAGATAACCATCTAAAATCCTCTTCGTCGTCTCGAGTACTTAATTCTCCAATTCATCCTTCGGCTGTTCGTCGGTTCATGCCCTCAACGACCATTTCATCTTCTTCGCAATGAGCGAACGAAACACCGCACCCCGATCATTCTCGGTCTCAACGGCCATCTCCGGCACCTCCCTCTCGCGACTCGCCTCTCAAACTCAGCCTCCTCTCGAGGAACTCAAGCTGTCAAACATCCTGAATGGCGAGACATGTCCCCCTATATCCTTTCCTGACTTTGCAGCTTTTGTAGCCAACAAGGAGTTCACTACGGAAAACTTGCTCTTCATACTTTGGTTCCGAAGCTACAAGGCGAGGTTTGATCAGCTAGAAGCGAAAGTCAAGGAGACGATACCGATCCCTAGTACGCGTCTAGGCGACAGATATGACCCTTATGGGTATCTCGACAGGCCGGCGGCGTCCACTAGTCAAGCTGGCAAGTCTGAGCCAGACGGGCCGGTGGTCTTCAACGAGCCGTTTAGGGAACAATCTTCGTCGCTCAAACCCATAGCACACCATACCGAAGTCTCCCACAACTTTCGCCCGTGTCACGGTTGCACACATACATCCGAAACGCAGTGTTCCTCCTGTGATGCCCGACCGAGAAGACGTAGTCGACTGTTCTCCATCACGCATTCCCTCATGAACTCGCGTCGAGCTTCCTCGGCATCCGCTCACCGCGAAAGCAAGGTCGTCCGCCCAATATTACACGCGACAATGCATCCGCCTTTACCACCTGCTGGGACGGTGCTAGCTGAACCGGCTGATCAACCGATGAGGGAGGAGGCACAAAGGGCTTTCGCGACATTCCTGAGGAAAGGAGGCAGTAGAGAATTGGGTATCAGTGACGAGATGAGGCAGTTCACCAAGCTCTGTTTGGCGAGAAGTACCGCTCCAGAAGTGGTGAGTCTTATATCTATATTAACATCAGCCAACGAGTCACGACTGATTGCTCGGGTGACTCGCGCAGTTCTCACCGCTGTATGAAGAGATATATCACGTTGTCGAGACGCAAAGTCTGCCCCATTTCCTTCAACATGCCAAGAGTAATATCAATAGGCCCAAGCAGCTGTTCTGGTGAGAGCCCTAGCGCCTGTTCTTTATCATAAAACAAAACGGAAACAACTTGACCAAGCTGATCCTGACTGGGGAATGTTTGGTAGGTATATGGTCGGCTTTGCAGATTTTTCCTTTGGCGTCTTAATCTACCTACTCCTCACGTTGTTACTACCCACCCACCCATTCGGCATACGAGCTTACCGACTGTTCTCTACCATTTTCGTCACCTTCGGAATCATGCAAGCGTACTCTGCGTACCGAGGATTCTGCTCACAGGTGTGGGGGAGATCGCATCGGCAAGTGCGACCCTGGGAGATGGACGATCTGGATGACGAGGAGACGGTAGTGGAGGGCGATGGTGAAGGTGGGATGGAGATGAAGGAGGAACGACAAAGCTCTATGGGAACAAATACGAATACAGCGGATCATTTTGATCTCACAAGACCCGTGGAAAGGGTTGAGGTTGTGGATCTACGTCTTCCGAGTGAGGTGCGACCTCTAGCGGATCTGGGAGGGATTGCGAGTGTCTCTTCCGGTGAAGGCGACGACGATTTTGTCAAGGAAAACTCACCCGCCCCCTCGAAATCCGACACTGTCGCTGTGGCACTCCCTGTACTGGATGAGAGGGACATGTCGGAAGTCGAACGACGACAGTTGGAGATCAGACGAACAACAGTGAAAGCGCCTTGTCCGAGCGAAGCATTCCCCATATCCGACGACGCGACGCCATTCTCCCTTCCGGCTCCTCCGCGGATCTCATTGTCAGAAGCCAGACAGCGAAGGGAGATATCTCCCTTTGTATCGGATGAGATCCTGCCAAACCGTCCTCAACCGCAAGGCGGGCAAAATCGAAACAGTAACCGATTATCCGCTTCCTCAGCAGCAGCTCTAGGTGGTGCACCACTCGCGAGGACCAAATCATCTTTACCATCGCTGGCGGCCCAACGAACGAGCAAGGAAATATCGGCTATCCTACTCAGACTGCGCAGATCCACGCCAATGACCCATGGAAACGGTTCTGGTACCGGTGATCTCGGCGAAGATGATAGCCTCGATCCGTTGTCTCCTACGAGCAGGAGGAAGAACAAATCACGACTGGGCAACGGGAGTGGAGGTGCCGTTTTTGGCGGAATGTCAGCTAAAGACGAACAGAAGAAAGCCAAAGTGTTTGGTCCAGAGAAACTGGTTGAAGATCCTCGCATCAAGAAAGTGTACAGCGATATCAAGCGGGATATCCTCATTGTCGGTGGATTGGTGGCGGCTATCTGGATCGTCATGTGTCTCGCTATACCCTGTGCGGGTCTAGCTTCATGAACGATAGGCGATAGGCGATAGGCGATGGGTGATGGGTGGTGACGGCCACGGGTGATCGGTGATAGGTGATAGGTGGCCGGTCCGCGGCAGTTATAGTATAGTCACTGAAATATATAATTGAAATGGGGTGGGCCTTTATTTGACGAGGTTAAGCACAAAACATTCGTGAACACGGAATGTATGTATATGTGTTACATCAATGAGAATGTACTAGTATGATTCATATATGATACTTGGAAGGGCTGGCTGCCCAGTACACAATCGACATGATGAGTGAGACGACATGTATTGTGCGGGGATCGTACCAAGCACTTCAGTGGTTCATTTCAGATCATCCCAGTGGACGAAATTCGTAATGCATGATCATGATACAGGCAGGACAAGCATGTTTGTCCAAAGCTCAAGGAGCAGTTGTCTGGCGAAGCATGGGGTGTAGATGATTCATCGCAGTGGTGTGTTTATGCCTCGATTACTGGGCGGTGGATGAAGAACAACGATGGGTTGGATCATAGCTAGCTAGCTACAGTCCTATGCACGATACAACTGTTCTCTTCCCGAAACGAACGAGAAAACGTTTGGATACGATATGGTGTAATTATCAGAGTATCCGAAATTGCCGAATTAATATAGATAGGTATCGATAGTGATGGTGGTAATAAGTGGCTCGGTGTGTATACGGTGATACGATACAGTCCGGTACGTCTACATCCATCATACAGGATGCAGTTCCTTCTTTGTATCTTCTTTCCTCTGTTGATCTTCCCTGAGGATCACAGCGTACCAGCGCATCGAACAACAATGTCAGCTTGACTCCAGGCTCTCCTCCAGAACGAATAAATCAGAGAAAAAAGGGAAGAAAAAAGAGAGCGGAGACGAGAATCAATACTCGTATCAAAGCAACCAGCGATGCTCACCTCTTGTTCTCACGACCATACAGTACCCGCCGTCGAATGGCCCGTACTTCCTCCTCGTCTTCCTCATTCAGCTTGTCCCCTCCGCCGCGTCTACCGCTCTTCTTCACTTGCCCTACAATGCTACTTCCTCCTCCGTATTCGATACCATCAGTACCTTTAGTTCCTCGTGATATATCCTTATCCTCAGGATCATTACCAAATCCACCTTCGGCTTCAGCTTCCTTGACAGCCTTCATCCGCTCTTGATGCTCCCTCTCTTCGCGCTCAGCGTTCCTCTGTAGCTCAGCAGACTTCTCTTCTTCCGTCGGCTCGTGGGAAAGGTGCAAGGCCCGACGTATATGAGTCACGAGATTTTGTTCTTTCTTGGTGACTTGGGCGTATTTTGATAGACTGGACGGTGTACCGTAAATTGTTGTATTGATCAGCAGCGTATACTGTATTTGTGTTGAGGTCACCTGCGATCTCGCGAACTCGCGAGCTCGCTTGGCTTGATGTCGGTGCCTGATTGTAAAACCGTACACCAGTACGTCTGACTCGAAGAATCCAAACACTTACCCCCACAGCGACTGGTTGCGACAAGGCGACAAGTGATATATCTGATCAGCTGAACTGGTACACACGTTCGATTCGGGTGCTCGTGACGATGAGTCAGTCACTCACCAGCACACTCTTTGCGATCTTCACATGGGAAAGATCTATTCCTCTGTTCTCAAGCTGAGCGATGAACGCTCTATAATGCTGCATGATGAACGTATCGCAAGGTGTAGATCGTCAGCTCATCCCATAACACCGGACCTAGGATCTGCGGACCTGAGGACTGGTGAACGTCCCAAGGGAGGCGAGTGGATCTGTTTCTTCTGCTTACCTCTATTGAGCTCCGATAGTGCCCACTCAGCGGGTTCAGAGACTTTATCAATCCCTGTTTGACGACGATGAGCCCCGCAGACGTCACTTTACCTCCCGCCAGGACTGCAGGTGCAAAAACATGCATATACATTTCGACAAATTCGCTTCAATAAGCCCCACTCCCTCTGCGAGCTGCCCATGTGGTGACGAAGGATGAGGTGAAGAAAGGTGAAATGGCACTCACACGACGAATGTTGGAATGTGCCGCTTTTCTTGATGCCTACGAATAGGTTCAGGTTCATATCGCTCACGTAGATCCAGGTATTGCGTCTATGTAGTCAGTTCGAGTATATTGTGAGTGGTCAACATCACACCCAATGTCCCGGCAAAGGATCCAGCACCGAGCCTTGTAATCTCGCCAGGACTCCCAGCCAAAGACGTCTTGGAAGAGAGGTTCGAGTTTATGGAGCGAAAATGATCCAAAATTCACCGAACAGTCTTCCGCAATAACTCTTTTCTCATACCGCCAGGCGTGTACTTCTTGGTCCGCCTAGCTAACCATCCCTTCTCTTCAGCCTCTTTATCAAGTCCGACATAGTGCGTATCCTCATTGTCGTCCAAATCGCTCTCCGCTGAATAGCTCACAGACGAACCACTGTCATTATCTGTATAATCGCCAGATTCGCCGGTACGTATTCGGGCACGCCGTGCTTTCCAGGGAGTTTTGGATGTACTTGCGTATGAATCGCCTGGCGCTACCGGCCGACCATTTTCGTCTTCGTCTTTGGAGTCTTTGTCGTCGCCTTCATCTGGTACAATACCCTTGCCGTCGCCTGAGTCTTTCCATTTTCCAGCAGCCGTGTCTACGAGCTCATCATTACGCGCCCTGTCGACCACAAAGTCTCATATATCAGATGCGATGGTTCACGACGGAGAGCCATGAAGAATATCAGACGGCCTCAACTGACCATCGTAGTAGACCATCTTCATCCACTTTGACCAGGTAATTGAGCCGTTGTTCAGCGGAAAGATACCTTCGTTTCACAGTATCAGCCCATGTCACCGCACCATATTAATAGGCGCTATATCAACGCCAAAGGCTTTCTTTCATGCAACAGACTTACGTTATTCGCTCTTTCTCCAGCCGCTCCCGAGGCATCTCTTCGAGGTCTAGATCTTTGCCTTCGCCTCTATCAAGCCTAGCATAGGATAGCGAACAGTAATCTCAGGTCATCTGCCTACCAGAGCGGGGATGCCTTGTACCAAAAGGTAAGGCAAGGGATTGTCCGGTACTCAACCCACCAGCGGAAGAAGTTATCTTGCGTCTCGGCTTCTTTCCATTTACGAAAGTAGTATTTCATGTTGCTCCCTGTATCGTGAAAGCCTTTCGGTCAGCTGTCATTTTTTCTCATGTTCCGATACAACATATGTGATTCTGCCACGCAGAACATACCATATCGATGCTGGTGGTACCCAGGTAGATGATGGAGCCCAATGTTAGCTATGTGCTATTCACAAGGCAACGCTATGGGTCGAGCCAGGCTCACCTTGCCGTCTATCATCTCGAGCCTGTAACCATCACACGCAAGTCAGAATAAGCATATATACAAGGTCCATGATATGCCAGTATGATGGAAGTCGCATATTGCGTTGTTGAACCCTGTCAAAAACTTGGCCCATTGACCGAGATGACAAGAGGGAGTTCATGGTGTGTGCCTTGACCAGACCACTCAACTCACCAATGCTGCTGCTCGAGCGCCTTGCTCTGAAAAGGCAGCGTCGCATTCTCGTCCCTCTCTTTCCCGACGCCCATACTTAGACTCCCCCAGAAAGTAGCCCGGCGGCTCTTACGGACTTTCGGTGGGAGTTGGTCGCCTGGGATCTCCTCGGTCAGCTCAGTGGGCGGATCATACACTCCTTGGCCCGATTGAAGGCGTGAGGCCGCTTGTGCCGCTCTGTGCCATCTGAAAAGACACAGCACATATCATTCATCAGCGTGACTGCCTTGTGTGCTATACCTGGTCTCCCGTACTTGTATTGTATAGCAAGACTGAACTCCCGGTGTCGAGATGTTTTCATACGACCTGCACGAGAGGATCGATATTGGTGGGAATGAATTTCGTGGGAGGAAGGACACCGACTGACCTCGAAACCACGTCGTTTTTGTTATCCAGCTGCTGCTGAGCATAAGTCTTCTCCCCAGTCTGCTTGACAAGGTCATCCCATCGAGCATCTCTCTGCAGCTTCATTCCCTTGACCCTCTTCCGATCCTTATACCCTCTATAACACCTCTGTATACTCCGTGCAGCTTGTTCCCTCCTCTCCCGCTCACCAGCATCATACGTCCCCTCTTCCATCGGATATACATCGGCATCTGGCTTTGCGGATCTCGTTAAGGGAGTGATTGGTTTGCCGAGGGTAACGGAAAACGCAGACTTGATCTTGTTGCCCACGCTTTTGTGTCCTTTAGACGTTGATGCTACCTCCTCCAGCTTGTCGAGCCGTTGTGTATGTTCGATTCCAGCAGGCAAAGGGGTTGTTATAGGTTCGACGATTGGCGGCCGTTGCGTTGTGTCTGCTGAAGTCGGCCTTGGGCTCAGGCCAGGTCCACCAGCTGAAGTGGATGACGAGCTTTGGATCGGTTCGTCGTTGTACATCTCGGACATTTGCGGCCTTCACACAAAGTGACGAACGGACGACACAATGGAGCAGAGCAGGGTAATGTTGAAGCCTATACATACGTGAGCGACGTAAAAAAGGGCGAGAGACGAGAGATGGAAGTCTTCGGGATCAACCTTTCGTGTATATGGTGATTTTCCGAATAAACCAGTCCAACGCCTCGTCACCTGTCCCCTATCGCTTGTCGCCTGTAAGAGCTGCGTTACTACGACGTTGATATTCGACAATGAAAGGCGAAGAACTCGAAGTGAGGTGAACTTGAAGGGAGTGAAGGCGAGAAGAGGGCGAGACGTTGATCGAAGAAAGGAAGGAAGAGGGGGGGGCGGAGGGGGGAGGGGGGGGGGAGGGATAGGTGGTTCGAAGTCTGGCTGACTAGTAGTTTCTAGCTTGCTTCTTCTTGTTGTTGCTGCTGTTGCTGCTGTTGCTGCTGTTGTTGCTGTTCGAATATCGTGCGAGATGGACGCAAAATTACCATTCTTCTTCTTCTTATCGAGATGAGGGGAGTTACAAGTTTATATCTTTGCGGTGGAGATTGAACTCGCAGAGAGCTACACATGATAATGCATTGAGCCGCTTCTTTCTTTGTACTGAATCTATTTTGGTCGTTTACACAGCAACAGCAACAGTAACAGTAACAGCAACATGAGATACTCTGTGTATGACGGGCATTACGTTAGAACGCACTTCAAATCACATGAATTTCCGTAAACAGACGCTACTCGTACAGTTCACCGTAAGGTTACATTTACATTCCTTCCACAGAGCTGTCTCAACCGTTCCTGACTCGCGTTGAAACGGCCACCCAATTGCACGATCCATCACAACCCACTGGGCTGGCCTACCACAGGTTGACAATGGCGATGAGCGCCGTGCTCGAGTTCTATAAAGATTGTCGCAGCCTGATATCACACAACAATAACTGCATGGCGAACGAAGAGGATAGACAAATATAACTAATGGAACAGGACTGAACGAAATTGAAAGAAACCGGAACAAGCACTCCCATTATGGGTTTTTTTTTTTTTTTTTTGTAATTTTATATCTGATCAAAATCAAACTAAAGAAATCATTGCCAAGAACCTAAGCCTAAAATATCCCCAACATCGGCATCATCATCATCCTCACATATCCTGATCGCTTCACCTATGGTGAACCTCGGTCTTGCTCGAAGATGCGTTACGATAGGATCTCCATTATCTGCCTCATCTCGCTTGACATCAACGGTATCTTCGTTCGTGCTGCAGTCAGCATCGACCTCGTCATTGAGCTCGGAACACCTAAGGGGCGGTGTAGAGCACTCCTCGAGATCTTCAGACGAAGAGAGTGATCTGATGAGAGGAGGCGGAAGTTCGAAGAAGTCGTCGATGTACTCCTCGAGGTCGGACCAATGATCCGCGGGTTCAGGCCGATCGATGTATGGCGGTGAGGCACGCGGGTCGAGGTACATGGGTGAAACTGGGGTGAGCTCGGGCGAGCCGATAGGTGCAAGACCTGGTCGGGCGAGTACCGGTGAGACTTTGCTCTTCAGATGATGAGGCCATTCGTCGTACTCGTCGTCGGCTCGATCGATGATGGAAGAGGTAGCAGAAACGGAAGATGAGATGGACGAATCATCATCATCGTCAGAGTCGCTCTCGTCGTCGTCGACCACTTCAACAACATCGACGTCGGTTCGGGTAGAAGTGATGGTGGGAAGAGAGTCGATAGTGACCGGCGTTGAGGATCGAACAGCCACAGGCAGTGTGGGCGGAGTAGTAGGTGAGACGGGCAAAGGGAAGGTGAATGCCACCATCTCAGCCGCATCGTATTGCAGGTCCTCGAAGTCCTCTGGCATGGAGACATTGGACTCGACCCATTCGTGGGCGACCTGCTCCTCTTGAGACTCGAGATAGGACTCGTCTTCGCCAAAGCTCGAGACAAGGTTCTCGAACCACTGCTCCTCCCTTCTCTCCTCGATCATAGACCCTTGGCCGCGCTCCTCGTATTCATCCTCTTCCTCGCTGACAACGTCTAGTCCCATTGCTCCTCGGGACGACCAATCATTCATTTCCACCACTGAACCTTCTTCGACAGAGCGCCAAGCGTTCTTGACCGCTTCTCGAACCAAGACGCCCTTCCATAAAGCCTTGCCCTCGTCGTACGAGATGCCGTCGAGGGAAGAAAGCTTCATCTCGGAAAGATGGAGGAGTCGGTGCCCCATAGGGGTGAGAGAAGGGCGGCTGGAAGGTGAGACGAATCGCATCTCGTCAATATACTCGTGGTAATCGGGAGTACAAACAGAGACAGAGACATGGGTTGATCGACTGGTTGCAGTCGTTTTGTTGTGTGTAGTAGTACAGGTGTACTGCTGCCGCTTCGTAGTCGTAGACAGAGGTGAAGCGTTTGACGTGTAATCGATATCGTGATCGATAGGTGATCCAAAATGTGTATCCGTATACAAAAGACGGTTTCGGTTTTCCGAGTGTTCAAACACGGGTGTAGTAGATGCCGTTTCGGCGTTGTAGTCAGAGTCAGAGTTTAGTCGTTGGTGACAAGCTGTGGTTGCTTGAATCGAGGGAGAGTAGATCCCGGTGGTGGGGGGTACGGAGGAGGTTGCTGCTTGATATTTGGTGGTGAGCCTCGGGGGAGGATAATCTGACTGGCATCTTGAGGGGGTGACATCTTGTTTGATTGAAGGGTTGAGCCTGGGTGTCGGTTGGGACGACGTGGTGAATACTTTTCAAGGGGGTAAGAGCGGGGTTGGGTCTAGTGAATTGGTTTGGGTTTAACTAGAACGACGGGCGGGGCAAGGGTCGTTCAATGGAGGTAAGGCAAGCACAGTTGGGGGTTATGAAGCTTAGCAGCACATTGTGAATGATGTGCGATATGTATGTATGAAAAGTGAAAGAAAGCTTTGGGTGATAATGGAAAGGAAGAAGAAAGAAAGAAAGAAGAGAGGGGGAAAGTGAATGGTATATATACAACTGTGGATACGGGTGAGTATCCGGCGTGAGAAAAAAAACAGAGCCAGAGATTGGAATATGGTTGTAATTGGAATAACTCAAATCGAGTCGAGCAAGTAGCTAAGTACATGTACGGTATGCATTAGCGCGTATCGTATAGTTGTCAGTTGTTTTAGCGCCGTTAGGGTTCTTGGGTTCTTGAGTTCTTGGGTGACGGGGTGACGGGGTGACGGTGGCTTAGTCACTTTCCCTAATCAATTGCACAGAAATCACCAATTATTTCTTGATCCACTGATCCCAGCTCATGATGTGATTCGCTGTGGCTGTTTGTTGCTGATCAATCGGGTCCGATAACCCGCCCAAAAGTGGAAAATATATCATTTCAATTATGAAATGACCGTTACTCCGTCACTCCGTCAGTCCGGCTCGGTCAAATCCGAGAGCCCTTCGGCACCCTGCGGTAATGGAGAGTAGAGTACCTACCTTATAGGCGATTTATGCGACGGGCTTGGATTCATTTGGGATCTGTGGGTTAGGGTTGGAAAAATGCTTCCACTTATCCGACCCGACCGACGACTACCTGAGGCTGAGGGATTGAGAGACTGCACTGAGGGAGTTCGGTGAGTACGACGTTGGACTTGGGATCTGAGATACACCGCTATACTACATTACGACGATGGTCCAGCTAAAAATTAGGCTTCAGTCAAAAGCAAAGCCAGCCAGTTTCCTAACAGTAGCCGAGACATTTCAGCATTTCAGCAACCTGAAGCTTGTTGTGTGTGGACCATCGCACGGCATTTCTACCAGCCTGAAAGTTGCAGATGAGGCAATTCAAATTCTGTGGATGCACCAGAATATAAGCATGTTTGGCATCGGCCATCGTGCGCTGAACTATGGACACTCATTCCTCCCCGAGGCTCCCTGAGGACGGCAGTCGGAGGAACGGCTGTGTGAAATTGGAACTTCTGAGTTTCTGAGCCGAGCGGGGCATGCAACCATCTCCAAGGCTCCGCAAGGTTCATCCCGCGCCAAAGTGCTACCGACTCTCCAGAAACTGCAAAGATAGCCCTGTATTAGTCAATGCAGAAAAAAAAACATGCTTTGCTGACCAAGGTTGACTGGACTGGATGAGGACTGGATGAGGACTGGACCGGTGTGTGTAAGTCACATAGTCACATAGTCACGCGACGTCGCATGAGTAACTTACGGTGGTTATCTATTGGTTGGGTTTGATGTTTGATGTTGCTTATCAATCCGATCCCACTCCACCAAATATTGTCATTCGTTCGATGGCGCCATACAGAAGGTTCACGACGCCAACAAGATCAACCCCGGCCGGTTGCGTCAATTCCTGGGTAGGTCAACGACGCTTCCCCTCTTCACCTCATGCACCGACTGCCGCACGGGAACTTTTGTCACTTTGAACTACAGATATACTTCCGACGTACTGCACCGTAGTACTGTATATAGGCCAGCCCTAAGGATTTAAATTCAGCATGCATTTATAGCATAGCAGCTGACCTCTTCTCACCCTCGACGAGACGTGACGAGACTGTCTGTCTATCAATCTCTCTGCAGTGATGTAAGTTCCAGTGCTGTCATCTCATCAGGGTCTCCGATGAGTTCTGAAACGGACGCCGGGGACAATGCGCTGATCCGTGGAGTGAAACGTGGTGATCCTCATGGCTCACTGTCACCGATGTCCGAGCCTATCCCTCATCTCCCCTGGGCCGAAACCAGCGAAACATACACATCTGCCGGAAAACCCTCTCGAGGGGGAAGCAAGGCTATGGAGTAGTTCAAAGGAAGGGCTCGATAGCATGTGCGGATGCATGGACCACTCTTGCGCCAATCCATCAATTGCAAGGTGGAATAATATGTATGAAGTTTGACGTTTCATCTTGGATGGCTTATTCATGACAGATATGGACCTCCACCTCCACCAAGAGTAGTGACCTCATAGTGGTTGGTATGGGATTGGGATATTGAGATCCGATCGCACCGTAATTGTCGGTACTCACAAAGCAAAACCAAGGTCTTCTGATCTGGTTTGAGGATAGAGAATATATATATATATATATATAATATATCAAGACAGCTCATCCGGTGATACACCATCGCATATCATCACTCACTCATCAGCTCACTCACACTCACGAGTGCAGAATCTTTACCAGCAATCCCGGTCAATGATCAAGATGGGACTCGCCCTCGACTCCACTATCAAGCTCGCTAGCGGGCATTCGATCCCCCGACTAGGGTATGGCGTGTACCAAGCCCGATCTACAGAGTGTGAGAATGGTGTCAAGGATGCTTTGAAAGCTGGTTACAGGCATAGTGAGTATCTTTTGCACCATACCTATCCTTCTTTGCCTGACACTCAGCGGTGCATCAAGAAAAAGCTCAGGTGTGATGCGAGGGGGGAGATATTAGAAATACTTAGCTGATCGCGATTCCGACCTGATCTTGTCGGTGTAGTCGACAGCGCTCAAGCGTATCACAATGAGGACAGTAAGTTGGTTCGGCTCTTGGCTGGCCATAGAACAAAGATGTCGGCGTCCACACTCCAGCTTACATGGTCGCTACAAATCGCATAGTCGTCGGCAAGGCAGTCGTCTCATCCGGAATCCCACGATCCGAAATTTTCCTCACAACGAAATACATGCCATCCCACCAAGTCATTTCGACCTCTGACGTATTCTCAGTCATCCAGAAATCACTCAAGCGAATTGACAAGTCAACTTCTGCTTCAGGCGAGAACGGCAATGGCAATGGCAACGGAGGATATATCGACTTGATGTTGATCCATGCGCCATTTGGAGGTGAAGAGGGACGAAAGAATAATTGGGAGGCTTTAGCCAAGGCTCAGAAAGAGGGTTGGATTAGGGATATCGGCGCCTCAAATTTGTGAGTGGGACCTTTGCAATTTCACGACAGGCGCGGCACTTTACGTTTACGGCGTGTAATTACACTAGAGACAAGAGGGAGGAACCATACTGTAGTTGAATATATCCTTACGATTTGACGTTGCGTTCATTACATAGCGGTGTGCCTCACCTCAAATCTCTACCGGCTCCTAAACCAGCTATCAACCAAATCGAACTCCATCCATTCTGTCAACAACGCGAAATCGTCGACTACTGCGAATCCCAGGGCATCGCCGTACAGGCATACAGTCCGCTCATTCGGGCCGACGCAGAGAGGTACAAGAACCCTGTCTTGGTTCAGATCGCCGAGAAATATAATAAAGAGGTTGCTCAGGTTCTGATCAGGTGGAGTTTGCAGAAAGGGTGAGTGGTGGCACTCCGGATGCGATCTCAGATTCTGGATTTAAGCGCTCGAGCAGGACACGGTAAAGCCTTTGGTCACTTCAAAGGCTGCGAGTCGGCAGCCCCAGCGTTACATCCTTCATTATCAAAATTATGGGAGAATCCTGAATCCTCTCGCTGACCATAGATATGCGCACACACACTGCCGATTTTTGGTGAAAATGCGCTACAGCTACATTCCCCTGCCCAAGTCTGTCACTCCATCGCGAATCAAGTCCAACGCCGACGTGTACGACTTCCAGCTGGACGAAGGGGATATGAAAGCTCTCGATGGATTGGACGAGGGCGCAAAGGGCGCTTGTACATGGAACCCTGTCGATCAGGCTTAAGTTTATTGACCCTAGCTCTAGGTTAGCCTAGCTCTAGCTTGAGAGTTTCGGAATTCCCCCATACGATGCTTGATTGTCCTGTCCAATACTGTATGTACATGTATCCAGCTCACGGAACGCAGTCCATGTATATGATTTTTCTAACTCGTGTGCCACACAAGTGTTCGTCAATGGTCGTACAGTACATCGAATCGGCACTAACAACACTCAGATTGGGGATATCATTATTCATAGGTTTCCCTCGGTGGTCTGCTACGTGTACATTATTATACGGGATCCGATGTTTTGTTCTCATGCGGTATCAAATGATGGGTATCATGGTTAGAACGATAATCGAACACCTTGATGAGCATTGAACATCAATCGGTCCATGTTATATATTAAAAATCCGATTTCCGTAAGCAGTCTTTCGTCGTGTCTTATCCGTGAAAGGCGTATCTCTCCCTCAGACGCTTGCCGCATATAAACATCTACAAGGACCAAATCATCCATGTTAACTGTCTCTCTAGCTCTAGTTACTCTGATGGAGAGCCGAGGAAATCAGGTGACTGAAATTTACTTACAATTAAAGGACACGGCACGCCCAGAATAGCAACCATAGCAAGCAGAGTTCCACCCCACCCCCATCCGAGTTTCACCCACATCTCACTCGTGAAGAGCGGTAACAGACATGCTACGATTGACCGGGTCTGTGGGCGTGAAGATTGATATATCAAAAGCACTGTCAGCTGCGAATGCTCGACGCTCGACGCTCGACGCACGAAGCACTCAGATACCGAGATGTCAAGTCAACTTTGGGGTCAGGATTGGGGTAGGGATTGGACGGGCTTACGGCTGTTGCTCCCGCAATGGCTGCTGCTGAATACGGGTAAAAAGCGTCGACAAAGCTGTCCCGAGGCGGAGCCGATTGAATTAGCCAAACGACTCGAGATTGACGGCGCACTTCAATTCAGGTTCGATATCGTGTTGTGCCTCCATGGGTATTCAGGTTGAGACAACCTCAACTGGTTACTTACAAGTTCTGCAGAGTGTTGAAAGCTAATACAAGCCCTAATCCAATCACAAATTGACCGACAAATGGCCCCATCCAATGGTGTCGAGAGTGAGCAGTCCAGCCCTGATGTATGTAGGATGCAAGTCAGCTATCTCCGCGTGTGGAATAGAATGAATTCAGAACTGCCCGCGAGTAACTCACAAAGATGAACAGGCCGATTGGCATGATGCACATTCCAATCTGAGTGAGGATCAACTGTAAGACAACAAGCAAACTGTGAGCTCCGAGCTCGCCACAATATAGCTTCCCCCTGGACGTCTACGTAGATGTTATGGCTGATCGGTACGGATTACATACCCGATATTCCGGTTGACCTTTATCTCCATTTCGTTTTGACATATACTTGTATATCTTATCTTGGTACCTTGCAGCGAGACCGACACCCGTGAAGAACCCCATACCTGCCGCGTGCATTCATCTTAGCAAACAGCAAACATCGAGCGTCGTCTAGGCGCATCGACCCCACTTGAGTGAGATTCACTTTCACTTACCGATAGGTATATAAGCTAGAGGCAGGGTCGCTTGGGGCCACGAGTAAGAGAACAATGGAGGATGGCTGAACGGGGGTTCGCCGAAGAGGAGCGGTAAGTTTACGATGAAAACGTAGATGACGGCTGCACAGAAGCGTAAAAATGGGATCATCAGCTGCTGTCATGATTTACACAAACAGAATCTCTCTCGAACGGAATTGACCTAGGCTCCCACGCGCAATTGTACCAGATAGCGGGGGTTCGCTGAACCCGAGATGACTTACCGTAGACGTAGGCATAGTACATCGCAAAAGCAAATGCCACGGGATTGGTGAGCAACAATCTAGGCGGTCGAGAAAAGGCCTTTGCGTAAACTGCACGAGCCTCGTCCTTGGAAATAATATGTTTCATCCACGTCATGTCGGGCAAGATATTCCATGGGAATCGCTGTTGTTGTTTCTTTTGGGTGAAATTGGAATTGGAATTGGAATTGGGATACTTGAGTCGATAAATCATGATTTTCTTGATGACACTGTCAGTGTCGGCAACGAGCAGTGGTCAGCATCTTTTCGCCAAGCCGGTTGGGCCTGAGGCCCCAGTCCAATCAATCGGTTTTCGTAAGTCGCCCGGATTCCTCTACTCACGGCGCATAGGTTTCCCGCATGACTGTGACCATCAAGATAGTATTCAAAGTCGCCACGATGGTCATAAAGTAGTATGCCCATCTCCAGCCAAAGAAGAGAAGCCAGTATCCGATCATATTGCCGATCACCGGTCCGGCCTGAATGACAAATGACACGGGTTTGAGCAACCGTGGCGTGTCTATATGAGATAGACAAGAGGGATCTGTGGCCTCGGATTGGAAGATATACTCACGATGGGACCAAAGCCGTACAAGGACATTGGTTTACCTCGTTCTTGAGGAGTGAAAAGCTGCCGGAGAGAGAATCAGCATGAGGACCCACTCGACTAAGATAATTTTGCACGGAAAGGACTCACATCTGCGCATGTAGCGACGCCTAACGAAGGAGCCACGGAGCCGAACATCCCGCAGAAGCTGCATTGTCAAGTCTATACGGATCAGCAACAAATCCGGACTATGATCTCTTAACGAGCTTCATCTTGAGGGAGGCCGGTCTACTCACAATCTTAGAACGATCAGAGTCGCCATGCTATCAGCAGAGTCGGCCAACGATCGAGTCATCTCCAGTTTCTTATCTGTGCGAGGGCCTCCGGATGATCACCGGGTGTAAACTCACTGGTTCGAAAAGCCCGTGCCGAGCGTAAAGATACATAACAGTATCTGACTTATAAAATACGCTGGCTGTCGTCCGTACAGCTCGGATATGGGTGCAAAGATGAACGGGCCGGTCCTGCCAACGTTAGGCATAAGGGCACGATATAGCTAGTCAGCAAACAGAATCTCAACTTGAAATAGCGCGATCCCTCATCGCATCGCATCGCATCGGTTTGCGCGAACCGTTGAACCATTCCTCAACTGATTAACAGAATCGTTCGACTCACCCAAGCCCTAGAACATATGCGCCAGGAATCAACGTCCCAATCTTATCATTGGTCACCCCGAATTCTTCCATTGCCGCATGCAATCCCGGAACACCGATCGAGCTTCCTCCGGTCGACATGAGCCCCGTTAGAGCCAGGCAGAGAGTGATGATCATTCTTCTTCGGGTTGGCCAATTCAGTGGATTATAGGGCGAGGAAGGGAATTGGATAGCAACTCTTTCAGAGGGCGTAAGGGCCTTATCGGGAGTTGGGGGCTGGACAGAGCGATGAGGGTAGACTTCTTGAGGTGGTACGGAGATATCGCTGTCACTCGCTGGCTGAAGGAATATAGCAGGCTCGGCCGATGCTTCGTCTTTGTCTACGCCGGACTGTGCTACTTGGACATCTTCCATCGCGTTTGTTGTCATTTCCGTACGAGATGGACCCTCTCCGTTGGTATCCTTCTTGCACCTACTGCCTGGCATCTCGCTAGGTAAGTTGGTGTCCATCTCGTCGCGCACATGGAAGGCTGCCAATGTGCGAAGCGGACACGATATACACAAGTGAGAGGACGGACTGATCGGTTGAGATATACGGCTGATAGCGTCTTCCAGATAAGAAACTGGACACTGAGTAAGCGATGAGAGATGATGCGATGCAGACGACGAATTCGGTAATCTTTCAACAATCGATGGAATATACACAAATGTTGAAATCGGTACCGAAGAGGACGATGTCAATCACAAGACCATAAGCAGGGGCAGGTGTTTTATATCAATACCACCTGATTGTCGTATTTGGTCCCGATTACCGAACACCGACTATTTTCGGACCCCTTCTCTAAGGTATGGCTCTGCCTCCTAGTCGTGCGTTACTGGCGCGACATTATGCGCTCAATCATGTAGGACCTGGGCTGACTCGCTCTGGCTTTATCGGTGGGCTGATTATCGACTCGAGCAGTCGGAACAAATAGGACTGATATGGGTGATAGCTATAATAGCACATGACATGATAACTCGTGATCACAGTCGAGCGATCGAAGTGATTAATCTATTAGGCATAACAGCTGCAACTTCATATGGAGATTCCCGAAAGAACCACATTCAAAGGACCTGCAGCTGCAGCAGCCACCTGAAGGTTAAATCTACAAGTACAGGGTGCTTTGAGCGGGGCTCGCCGATCAATGGATCCGGCCGCGGGGTCAAGATGCTTATATAAAACATCCCAGCCTCAGCCTCTGGCCATTCCTTTCCTTTCCAACTTTTCTCATTCGTCCACAGCTACGGCAAAATCACCTCACCCACACATACAGATCGCTTCTGACCTACATCGTTGCATCCACCCTTGACTGAATAGTACGAGGCAGTTCGGATAGCTAGTATCTGCCCGAAGAAATCACCGATCCTCGGGATCGTTCAATAGCATAGCTAGATACAAGCTCAGACGTACTGAGAGGCAGACGTACGAAATGTCGCCGTTACTCCCGCGTTCATGCTTCGCCTCCTCCTCTCGCCTCCGCATCCCCTCTACCGCAGCTTTACAGCTGTCAACCGCGCACACCGCAAGGCCCACATCTCAGACTCAGATCTTCGCGTCAAGGCGTCACCTCTCGCTCATACCTACGCGATCACCGTCCTCCGTTCCTTTCTTCTTACCGCATTTCGGGATAGGCGGGAAACATCAAGTCCATCTACCTGATTATAGCTTGACAGGCAAAAACAAGGGGAAAGGCAAACAAGTCGATAGAGGGCATGGGTATGATGAAGGCGAGGAGCACAGGGGTAAGGGCGGACCAGGAAGGGGACTGGAGCCTGACCCGGAGGAGGAAGTGGACGATGGCGAGTGGGATATCAGAGTTGGTGAGTAGCATTATGTCTTCGCACCGAGTATCAGCTTGGGGAGTGACAGGATTCTAAGACAGAGACAGTCCATACAATCCGGGTCCCTTTACATCCTGAATTTGGAATGTATGGGACGGAAATCGTGCATTGGAACCAGTCTGGTTTAGAGGAAATCAAACTGACATTGAAACTCGCATCCGCAGCTCGAGCAATGCTGCATCTACGAGAAACCCTACCGATGTTCTTCGATCCACAGATGGGCTCGTTGGATATGTTTCCGCCCGACATTTATAGCCGGAACGTGGTGTTGAAACTACCTGCGCCGTTACCTCTCAAGGTGGGTGACTTTTTAATTGCTGATCGAAGCATGAGGCCATGTCGTGCGTTCTATCACTGTGTCATGGACGCTATCATTGCTGATCACGTGTCCCTATCAATCAGATATCGTCTCTCTCTGGATACTCGATGGCATTCTCTCTTGCCAGAAGCGGCATGCACGGTACGTCGTCCGCATCATTTTCAGATATGTCCCTTGTTGGAATCACGTATTGGCTCGGACTAACCCACATTCTCGCTTTTCGCTGCGATAGCGCTTCATACCGACTTACGAACCGACCTCGAAAGAATGACATTTTCTCCGACCCCCTCCGGCACTGGCACTGGCACTGGTGCTGCCAAAGTTGACCCCGCCGCTGCGATGATGCTTTCTCGTAAACCTATCCCTGCTCATCGTCAGAAGCAAATTCGGATACAAGTCGCAGTTTACGGACGACCTCGATTGCCACCTCATCATGTGTGTCCAATGACTTATTTTCCATTCCAACCACTACATCCCCACTTTGACCTCCTGTGCACGATAAAATAACAAACCAACTGACAACTGACCAATCTATGTTCCTGGTCTATGTAGGAGGCGAAATGGCACACTTCATCACTCTATACCTTCTCCCCTTACTCGGGCCTCATCACATCGCACGAAGTCGAGACGATCCGGCCATTGCCTGGAGAAGGAGTGGCCGAGTGGCTGATGTCGAGGTTGTTAGGCTGGACATCGAGGCAAGGAGCTAATGAAGGGGCTGTACCTTGTCCTAGTCCGAGGACTATCGCTATCCCCGCAGAGCTTGGGGAGAGATCGCGTTTGAGAACGGAGTGCGAGAGGTTGAGGAAGAAGTAGGAGATCAGCAGTTTTGCGGGGATAGACACACGTAGTAGTGGTTCAATTCAGGTGGAGCTGCTAACGTGCGAAGAATGTATATGAGTACTGGATCGTACAGGCAATGTTCGACCTGATCAGATCAGATCAGGTTTGATCCGATCCGGTCCGTTTCGGTGCATCTGCAAAACAAGGACTCGTGCTCTGACCTGTCTTGAACCCGTCGAGCGCTAATAAGTCTCGTCGGATGGCACCAAGAAGCGGCGAGAAAGATGTCCCATTTTCTTCTGGATCTGCCATGATCGCAAGTCATCGTTACCTGTAGACAGACCCCCAGCTGCGCATCCTGGCGCGCATCGTCATATTAAGCGCGGCAGTCGAACATCTCGACTCATTTCCCCCTCGCAAGTCGCAACCCGTAAGAAGATGAGCCATGCAGGTACTATGACTTTTTACTACTACTCCTCGTACGGCTCGTTAGCTGGCAATGCATTTGACAAAGTCTACGCCACTCGATCAACACCCACTGTAATGAGAGAGCTTTTTTGTTCCTATTCCAGCGGGTTTTTAACAGATGATCGAGTAGATATGACGACGCTACTCGTCGTTGATTCATTCCTTGCTTGACCAGAGTACGTGTGGGTTGACGTATGTATTGTATGTATCTTACGCACTACTATGTATGTACACTCTTTTAGATCAACCGACAATCGACAGGGCGGAACTGTACAGACGCAAGGTAACAGATAAATTAATATATGAGTTGGACCCCAGTCCCAAGCAAGATTCAGTGATTGTTCCGAAGCGCGGACGTGAAAGGATCGCACAATCACCGTAGCTTGGGATAACGTGAACTTGAACAACGGGGATGATGACGATTTAGGCTTATGTTACTGGAATCAGCTTAGGTTCGTCAGTAACTATACCTTACTTGCCTTCTAACCCTGGCATCTCTGGGTGTTGCTAGACTTTGGCATCGGGAATTTGAAAGGGGTATTTACAGCATCTCGCTTCACCTACATCTTCACGTGCGCCCGCCTGTAAGGTAGCTATAGCTATAAGTTTTTCCGACCCGTCGACAGTGAGTTAGAATGGATGGATGGTGCAACGCTCAACGCTAATTTAGTCTCTGGAATCGGAGTCACCATCTATGGTTCAGCTGGGAAAGGGGAGAGATTCCTCGGATGAAGGTTTGAGGGTTCGTCGTGCGCACGTCTCCTCAAATAGATATGTATAAGTTTATATAAATTATATTTTCTATCATGCAAAAGTATCGCGGTTTTAGACGCAATGCGACGATAAGGTAGCGAGTGGTAGCGTAGTGTACTCTCTACACATAGTGTGAGTGTGATGCTGTGACTGACTCATTTGGATGAATCGAATGCGAGAGAGTGTTATGATCAAAGTTTCGCACCCAAGGTGATCTTGGCTCTTTCTATTTTTCTGTTTTTCCTGTCCAGACTTCAGACGGTCGTCTATCCAGAGACAAGACAGACGAAAGTGATCGTGCCTTCGCTGTTGTCGCCACACATCATATTCACAACAAATGCTTGAGATCGATCGAGAATCAGATTATACCGACGTGTAATTACGGTACACACTACGTATAGTAGTAAACTTGCAAGCTACAGCTACATCGCCGTCGGCCAAAGCCACTTAATCGCCCCTTTGGAAACAACTGGGCATTTTCGACTTTCTCAAGACACTTCTTCAGAACAGTACATCGTTCTTCATAAATTGATCTAATACCATCCTAAACTACTCTGGAGACATTTGGTGAACACCTCGCGAGCACATAGGACACGATGAGCAGCGTGCCCCTTTCGCATGAACAGGATCCCGAGCATGAACATGATGATGAGGTTCTCCGAGAGGTGAGTGATTCTCGAAAAATATTGGACTCCTCTTATCCTTATCCTTATCCTTATCGCTATCGCTATCGAGTCTTTTTAGTCACTCTCGCTGACTCATATGTCCACTCTACCCTATGACATTCATTGCTTATTCAACCCCATCGACCGGATCGATCAAATCTCTTCGTCGCAATGCATCCCACCTTCGCCTTGTCGATACTGCCCTGTGTTTGTATCATGCGCATTCGTGGTGATGCGTGACATATATCTGTCACGAACCCTCACATCAAAATCGCACATTATGATCTTACATTGTCGGCCGACACGCCGACACGATCTCATTGACGTTGATGGAGACAGAGGGACGGAGAGAGTGGTAGAGAAGATTCGCCGCATGAGGATGAGGAAAACAGGACAACGTGAGTTTGTGCTGATGCCCCGCCGTCGCTCTCACGTCGAGGGCGCTTCACTCACGCTTGACATCACAGGTCGAGTCAAGTGAGGAAAGCACAGAATAGAATCGCACAGAGAGAGTTTCGTCTCAGAAAACAGGTGCGTCGTGCTGTACGTGACAATATTGTATCTTGGCGCACTCCAAACTGACTCGCCAGTACCTCCCAATGTCTTGTTCTGTAGCAATATGTGAGTCACGCTCTCGTCTAGCGCTTGGCGTTCCGTCAAGCGAGAGGTTATGGATGCTGACCTATCAACTCAGATACGCGATCTCGAAGCACGAGTAGAAGTCCTCTCGGGAGACAAAGAGGAACGAGTAGAGCTTATGACTTTGCTCGTTCGAAACTTGTTGAAGGAGAACAAGGAATTGAGGGCGATGGTGAAAAATATGGCAGCATTCGTGGGCGAGGGTGAGTGCGGATTCACACATCGGGATCCCGATGGGACCAAAGTACTGATATGTCATTTTGCAGGCCTAGGATCATGTCTCCCCCGCCTGGGACTGTCCTCCAATCAATTAGACGCAATCTTGAATCGAGCCGATACAGATACGGCATACGAGGCTTTCGTCAATCTAAAAGCGTCCAAAGAGTTGCAGGAGACCAATCCAGGCATCCGATTGGGCGAGCCCCGTCGACGTCCGTCTGAGAGTATCCCGTCTAAACGGAAGAGGGATCCAGCGGAAGAGTCGAATCCAGTTCAACCACAGGCGGGCAGCAGCAGCAGCAGCAGTCGCGGGACACTAAGAAATTTGAGCGCAGGCGTCACATCAGGTCCGTCTAGGAGTGTCAAGGGTAAAGAAAAGGAGTCAGACACGTTTGGCGGTGGGGTGAGCGGTAGTAACCCCCACGAAGGCATGTGGAGACCTCGACCTTCCAGATCCGGTTCACCGCAAGAATCTTATGATTTCCTTTTCCCCAATCTGGACACTCTGTGGAGCAACGAAATTTCATCTGGCGACGTTGGCAATAGCTCCACTCCCAGCACGACATCGGGCCACCTACCGCCGCAAGCAATGGGGCAGAATTATCGTCATGGGTATGCTCAGCACTTGCTAGGCGACGACGACAAAATACCCCTGCCTATGACCACAGGTGTTCCGCCTCCTACCATGGATCAAGCTCAGGGTCAGGGTCAACCCGATCTTTTGGATCGAGTTCATCTATATCCTGGTACATCCGATGTTGTCATGGGATTCGGTCCAATGATCCCAGGTGCCTCAGGTGTCAATCCGGCCCAGGCGCACCCCCAGGCGCACGAAAACGAGAGGTCCATTAGTGCTCTCGCGGGACCTAGACCTCCTCTTTACGGATACTCTACGACCACCAACTACGCCAGAAACCACGCCTCGTTGATGTCGTCCGATGCCAATGCCAGTGACGTTCACAACTTAGAGCAGCTTCGGCAAGCTATAGGATCTACGACCAACAAGGACAACACGGGGACTTCGCCGGGAGCAGGTATGACCGCCGCTGAGGTCGCGGAGAGGCGGAGGCAGCAAGACCAATTGATGAAAATGATCGAGGAGGGCGATCCGTCTGACAGAAAGATGGAGGCGATGCAGGTGGGTTCTGTTGTTGAGATTAATCGTTATTTCCAATCTCAAGATGTGTCGCTGATATCTGTTCGCTCAAAAAGCTTATCACGTATCATCTGAACAAGTGAGTATGGAATCCGGAAAAGAGCATATTGCGTGTCCAAAGCGACGGAATGAGAGATGTCATATGCTGATCGGCTGTCCTCACTGCCTTATCATAGCTTCCGCCTAAACCCTGACTACCACTTGCCGCCCGCGCTACGACCCACAATCGTACAACGTACGGTCCCGCACGAGCATGCGATCGATGGGATCATCTTCCCCAGTTTTAGAGATAGGATGATTCTTCTCAGAGGTGCGTTGTGCGCGGTTGCTATCACATTGTGATGTGGTTCTCTTGATCGTCACCAAGGGCAAAGTCAATCCAATCATTTGAATACCAACCTGATCGGAACCCCAAGGAGAATATTGCTGATTTGGTAACATTTTCCGATATTCAGGTCGGTATGATCTAGTGGAGGTGTTTCATGCCATGTTGATGGAGGTGAGCACCCTGTACACTCAACAGCCGAATCATGCCCTCAATCTTTACGCTCTCTTCGCTCGCTGTCGAGTAGCCGCACAGCTTCATGCGCTGATCGGCTCACTGTCTCGCCCCTTTCCTTTCTCGTCGTCAGTTCACCATCCATGGCGATGACATCCTAGACTATAACAACTATGAGGTTTCCGATAGATTCATTGAGGATTACGGGTATGTGCATCTCCCTTTCTGCATCTAAAATGGCGGTATTCTCTTTGCCATTTTTACTTGGTGTACAGGCGACATAAGGCACTGACTTGACATTTCATCACCCTCCACGTGATTCGTTTCGTATATCGTAGCGTCCTGATCGACGATCAAGTCATCAACGTCGCCAATAAGTGGAGAGCTCAGAGGGGTGTACCGCCAATCGTGAGACCGTCAACAGGGGACGATGCTCTTCAGCAGAGGGGACACCGGATCGGCCATGATCCGTGGAATCCACCTCAAGCTGGCAGGAAATTGTAGGATAGATCGACCTACTACAGGGATTGCAGCTTGGACAGGTTTGTCAAAGCACTCAGTCACTCAAGCCGAGTCGCAGTCAAGAGGTATTTGTAGTTGTACGAGAATCAAGATCGTTCGTCGGGTGCCCGTGTGTTGTACCATTAACCATGTAAATACGGGATGTAGCATGTTTTGAGGTCCTCCTCCAGAAAATGATTGTAAAATTCACTTGTACCGTATCGTATCGTAGCGTGTGTCGGCTTGCCCCACACTCATGTTTTTGACCCTCATTTACGCATGCATATAAATGGGCTGTGAACGGACGTGTTTGTCGGTGATTCAGCCTGCTATCACCATAATGTTTTGAACGCATTCGAAAGAGTTCTATCTATCTTACATGACGATGGAGACATGGTTTTCTCGCTATACTTCACCTCCCTCTGACAAGCACGATGCAGTCCAGTTGTTGAATGAAGGATACACTTTCATGCAATGCATAGACAACATCCCGGGACCGAGAGCAGCGGACTGGGACAGATGATGTATACAATATTCGCGCAAGCAAGCAGAAGAATGTCCCTGTCGACCTCTATCTGTCCCCAAAAACGACTGAACAGCGCAGATACCTTACCTACCACGGGTTACTCTCAGCCATATCTTCGTCTTCTTTTCGTTTCTTCTCCCTCTCCTTATCCTTGCTACTCTCCAAATCGAACCCGCTCTTCCACCCATTCGCGCCCAGTCCACCCGTACCCGTCACCGTCGAAGTCGATGCGAACGGGTTGTCCATACTCATGAACTGAGCTGGATGAGGCCTGGCGGGTGGTGCGGCTCTAACGGGTTTGGGTACATCGCGCATGACTTCATCCGCTGACCATGTTGATGCCGATGTTGATGATGGCTTGGCGTCGACGGCCGCCGAACCGGAACCAGAGTTCCAAGCGTTCCATGAGAAGACTGGTGATTTGAAGAAGCCCGATGAGGTGGATGGCGATAATGGCGAACTCGTTTCGGTCAGATCTTGAGCAGAAGCCGACGACGCTGCGCCGAGATTCGGTCGTTCCCACGCTGGTAGGTCGGAAATAGACATTCCTCGAGTCGCATTGATTGTAGTCCTGATATCACCATCGTCGCCCTCGTTGTCGCCGCCTGGCGAAACGAATCTTGCGACGGCCGTAGACTTGCTCGTACTGGCTCCGACTGAATTACTCCACGTGTTCGAGCTCTCATCGTGGCTGCTTGATTGTACAGGTGGAGGAGCCGATCCACTTCTCTCAAGTGGTATTCTAGATTCAAGTTCCGGTAAGACAGGCGGTCGTTGATGCGCATGTCTCGGTTCAGGCTGGTTCAATCTGTCGAGATCGATATCCTTGCCTAATTCTTTCGAAATAGCCGCAAAGTCGAACCCTGCTGTTTTCGGGATAGCCTTGACAGCTTCATGTTCTGCTTTCGCATGCTCCTGTACCATCTTTTCTTGTGCCTCTTTCTCCTTCTCGGTGGTCAGCTGCTTTTTGGCAAAGTCCGGATGTGAGCTTGAAGCCGATCCTGGTATCTCGCCCAAATCCGCTTCTTCTCTGGGCGGCAAATCATCGTCATCCTCATATTCGTACCCTCCTCCGGGTCCTGGAACTGCCTGGGGCTTGGTCGGACTCGAGCCTTGACCTCTATCGGTGACGGGTGTGCTAGTTCCAGAAGTCGATGATCGACCTTTGCTATCGTTCTTAACGGGGAAAATACCGAGGATCTTGCGCCCATTCTGCTTCGCTTCCTCCTCTGCTTCATTCACAATACGTCGTTCCTGCACACTCATGTCGATGTTAGGATCCTGGAGATTGCCAAGAGCCAAGAGAACGATAGCGTAATCAGCTGTCAACTCTCTGAATCTAGCAGGGTGGTTGTGAGATTGTACAACGTTCTTTGCGACTCACCTCTGGTTCGTCAAAGTAGTCGGATGTCACAGGGAATCCAACCTTGGCCAATAATTGAGGCATACTACTTCTATAGCTCATATGACCCGTGATGATTTCCGTGACGTCGACATTCTCCAGACCGGCGACCGATTCTACAGGTCGGAGACCAGCTACAGTATTCAGTCCACCGGAAGTCGCTCGGAATAGGTATCCCAACATCCAGTCGTTTGTGGCGTATCCATTGACAAACCTTCCAGCTACAACCGACCGCACATCGAGCCACGTTGATCGTGAGGCCGTAACGGTGGTTCCGAATAAGAAGACATCTTGGACCAAACCGTAAGCTTTCACTCGTGCCAGCTCGATGAGCGCGTAGAAGATTGCTCGAGCACCGAGGGAGAAACCAATCAGCGAGATTGGTCGGACACCGGCATGTCTGTGGATGATTGTGTCAGCGAGGACGAGACCTGCAGCTCTCGCTCGATCGAGGGCGTTTGACCATGGATTATCAATCAGGTATCCTAGCTTGGTCAGGACTGCCGGGAAAAAAAGCGTTGGCTGCATCAGCGACGGCCTTCATCGAGAGCCGGCACGACAAGGCGGACAAGGCAATATCACCGCGGGCGGGCGACGTGACTCACTGATTGGCCATTGCAAAGCACTCATCAAAGCCGTCATGATTGTCGCCGACAAGACTTGCTGTCCAACCTGAGTCAAGATTTCGCCCGTGAGGATCTTCAAAGCGCTACCCATTTCTGCCATCATCTCGGGTTCCCAGTGGATAGAGTACACGTCTCCGACGATAGGGTCGAGTACTGAGAATGGCAATCTGACATCGTCGACTGTGCTGGCCATGAAGCTGGGAATACGTTACCACAAGAATGGTGGTCAGCTGAACTTGCGACTCAGTCAGACGCTCAACGTTGATGACAGAGGCTCCTGGACTCACCCTCCCATGGTAATATAACAGCTGACCCGCTTGTTGTTGTGCAGAGGCCTGAATTCAAAAGTTCGCACTTCTCTCGTACGTCTGGCCATACCCTTTCCAGCGATATTCGCACCTGTCAACACACCTCCGGTGGTAATCATCGCCACGCCACCAGCGCCCGCTAAGAAGGTTCCGGTACCCGTGATACCGACTGTGCCAAGCGCTGCACCGAGACCTGCACCGATGAGAGGGGCAGCAAGACCTGCTGAGAGACCGATGACGAGACCGCCACCTGATAACGAAGACAAATCAGCCATATATACAACCTGTCGAAGTGACTTTTCGGAAGTGAGGACGATAATCCAGTCATGATTGTGCCATGCGTTCTACACTCACCGACAGCAGCAAGACCCATCAGGGCATATCTCTTGGTCTTGGCAGCTTTCATTCTCCCCTCGATTATAGTCTCCTGCCCAGTCTTCTCGACACCTTCCTCAATCTCCAAAGCATCCGTCACTCGGTTCTCGAATCGTACGAGATCCAACCATTCGAAACCCAGCTCTACCGAAACGCGTTCAAGGAATGCTCGAGATCGCGCGTCGTAGACTGAGTCGGCGATCAGGACTAGGAACAAATCGCACAGCTATAGGCTCTTGGGTCAGTATGTCATAATTCTATGTAGAGATGCGGCGGCACCAAAAAGGAGCATTGAACAACGTACTACTGTCCATCTGATATCCAGCGTAACCATCTCATCCGTATTTGACAAAGAGGTCGATACACCCGGTAATGAAGGCAAAGGTGCTGGCGCCGTATTCTCGGCGTCTTCATCTTCCCCCTCGCTTGCCGTTCCAGCTTCTGCATCTTTCCCTGCGCGGTTGACCTCGGCCATTTCGATGTTCCCTGCCCGTACTCTAGGCGTTTTTCCCGGATCTTTCTCTGACTCGAGGTGACGTATCGTTTCGTTCGTTTCCGCTTGTTCAGAGGCGTCAGGTGAGTCGGGACTGGTGAACGAAGGCGCGTTGGGGTTCGGGGTAGTAGATCTAGACGGCTCGGCATGTGTTGAAGGAGGAGAAAGCATGGAAGTGATATCACCATCGTCATCGTCGTCGCCGAATGATGGCAACGCCGCTCTTGAGCTAGACTTGGGTTGATTCGGGTCGGTAGCGGGTGGCCGTGATGGCGGAGATGGTTCAGATTGTGGTGGAAGCCCGGAGATAGATTTCGTCTGCTCTTCGAGGTCATCCTCGTCGTCTTCGCCGAATGGATTCACATTCTTCTTCGGTGTCGAGCGACCCGAATCATCCCTTAACGAATAAGGCGGAGGCGGCGCTTCTCCTTCATCCCCTTCTGTTTGGCGTAATCGGTCCCTTTCCCCATCCTCTCGCTTCAAACGTTGTTTCTCTGTCTCTACATCTCGTTCAGCCTCGGCTTCTGCTTCTGCCTCTGCCTCGGCGATAGCTTCCAGCTCCGCCTTTTCTTTGGCTTTGGGGTCGTAATCCGGGTTATTAACAGTATGCGTGGTCATTAATGCTGGGACCAGGTCCGAGGGGTCGACGCCGTGCTCGGCCAGCGATTCGATCATCCGTTGTTCTGCGATGTAGTACAAGGCAAGGGCGCATGCCGATGTCAGTTCGATGTACGGTGTACGAGTGGTCGTCCCCGTATGTTGTGTGCAATGAAGCGCCTGAAAAGCACTCACCGTCCCTTGTCAACTCCATATGCTGATACAGCCTCGCCATGATCTTGATCATCCATATATGTCCACTCTCTACCGCCGGCGGATCCGTCTTCTTGCCCTTCAACCCCAACTTGCCCTTCGGCTTGAACCCTTCCCAGCCTCTCCCCATATCTCTCAGCATTCGCTTCGCTATCAGCTGACAGAGGCCGACGTACGCTATTCTCTGGCCTTCTGTCAACAGATTTTTGGTTGCTTGCATTTGACTGAGTGGGGTCATCGCCTTGTCCTCGTCAAAAAGGTATTTCGTCCGCATAGCGACTTCTTCCGATTCTTCGTCTTCGTCCAACCGTAATCGCGTATAGTCCGACTCGTCCTGCTCCGCTTTATCTCTCCATGAGTCCGTCAAAAGCGTATCCGCATCTACTTCAAGATGCTGGCCCGTAGCATTTCCTGAGCCTGCTGCGGCGCCCTTCTCGCCTGAAGGGTCTAGCCGTGTAGGAGCGCGATAATGAAACTTGCGTTGGTCTTCCTCATCTAGCCCGTAAGGGTTATCGTCGGACCGCACGACCGGCATATCTGTGATATATCACGATGATCCAGAGTAACAGATAACTCAGGTCAGCACTCCAAGTATCATTAGACTGCGATAGACCAAATGCCGGCCAGGCGGCAGCCCCGCATCAAGAGACCTTGCCTACTCACCCTGCCATCCATCATCATCGTCAACATCGGGCCATGTATGCACAGCGGGAGTCGACACTGCCCGCCGAGGAGAGGGAATCATGCTGTTGTAGCCATTCAAATTCTGTTATGTTGTTCTGGATTCGGCGATCCGGTGAGATTCAATCGAGTTTAGACTCTGATATGAGAGTGGGGTTTCAATATGCCGTCGCAGTCGCGGTCGGGCGCGTGACGAGACGATGAGCGTACTTGTTGTGCGATCCTTTGACAATCCAGTCGAAGACGTTCGCTGAGACGCAGCGTTGGGCGTGAGTGTGGGTGTGATGATACTTGTGATGGTTTATGAGTCGACATTAACTGATTAGGACGAGGGTGGATGTGTGGAAGGCAAGTTGTTGAAGTGTTGTCAATGTGTTGGATTGATTTCACTTGCATTTGGATTTGAGCCGGTGCCGCTTCGGTTACCCCCTTACCCTTAAATATCCTACTGTACCATACAGTGGACATTCCGCATGGCATGGTCCAAAAGTCAACTTTGTGTATATAAGCTTATAAACGACTATGCATGGAAGAGACATCCAGCTGTTTGTTCGAGTGCATCTGCACAACACCACTCAATGAGTGTGTGCACTAACCATTCCAATCTGAATCTGGCTGAACGCGAGCTGGTATGGAAGAAAACAGTATCAAGAACTAGAAATGGCGGTCCCAAGATATGATAACTTGTGTAATCCAAAGAACGGCAGATTGGGCGGTGGGTCTATGTATCATTCAAACAAGACGACGAATCCGACGACAAGAGATGGTCCGTATGGGAGATGCGGGTCCACAAAGAGCGGCAAGCATAATCGCAAAGTGAATCTAGCCAATCCGATTCAGGCGACTGGCAGCTGATAATCCAGCTCTGGGAATGGTTCCTATTATCCTGCCTCCAAGGGGCTTCATGGGGCTCAGACCAGCAGGTATCGGTCCCTCTCCGCTCTGTAATTACGATTTTATTCATCAGCGATGCGGCTTTGATCTCTAAAGGAGTTTGGCCGCCACTCACACCCATGATAGAATCCCACTCAAAAGCGGGCTTAGCACCACCAAGCAGTCTTTTCTTCTTCTTCGCCACGACAGGAGCAGGTGCTGCCGGTGCGTCGTCCTCGGACACTGGATCAGGCGCAGACACCTCTATGATGACATTGCTCTTCGTCGATGGATTAGCCTTCGTTTCGGTCAACGGTTGATTAACAACCTCGGAGGCCTCCAGAGGTAACGCTTTCCTAGACTTGCTCGGTGATTTGCCTCGAGATTTCGCAGAGGCGGTCGATTTGGGTTTGGTCGCGGGCGTTTCTGAGTCTGAATCCGATGATGGCTCGGGGGCCACCTTCAGCTTGATTACTTTGGCCTTGGTCGCTCGAACAGGCTATGAAGAATTTGCTATACGTCAGAAAGAGTCGTTTGTAATAGAGGTCCAGCTTAACGGGCTCACTCACCGAAACGGCCTTCTTTGGCTTCTTCTTCGGCGCAACCACATCTCGATCCGACTCATCTTCGACCGGGCTTGCCTAGAGGCGAGGAAGGGAGTGTGATTGAGCTGGCCGTCATTCCCTTGGTTTTCGACACGCTATCTCACCTTGCGAGCCTTGTCCTTAATGCTCTCCCTGCTTTTCGAAGCTTTCAACGCCTCCAATTCCTCCTCGACACCGAGTAGCCTGTCTCTTTCCTCATTCGCCTCCCTTAACTTGATCTTCAGCGTCTTCTCCCTTTCCTTTCCACTACGTTGCATCTCTTCCAACTCCTCTTTGGCTTCGCCCAATTCCTCGCTTCTGGTCGTTAGCTCGCCCTTCAGCTTCTTGATCTGCCCTTGCAGCTCTTTTTGCATCTTCGATTCAGATCCCTGTTTGCCTTGTTCCTCACGAAGCCAAGAATCAAGCTCGGATCGCGCTTCTTTCTCTTTTTCCTTTAAACCCTTCACCTTGACTTCGAGCACCTGCACTTTGTCTTCGAGCGTTGCAATCTCGTTACGGGCAGAAGTCAGGTCCGTCTGCGCTCTCACAAGCTCTTTGGACGTGGTTGAAGATGTTAATTGGCTGGACGCTTGCTGGTGGGCGAGCGAAGTGTTTGCCTCGGATAGGGCAGCCTGGAGCAATAGTCAGCAAGTGGTCAAACATTACGCGAATCTTCGGGGACACTCGCCTCCATCTTGGCAAGACGATCGTCTCTTTCTGCCAAATCAGCCACCAGCTCGTCTTCCCTGGCTCTAAACAGCGCGAGCTTATGGTCCCTCATTACTGTGACCAACAACCAGTATCAGCACGACGAGCATGAAGCGGCAGAACGACGATGAGGGGTGTATACTTACTTCTCGCCTTTTCGGCTTGTACGAGCCGCTGCTCCAATTCTACTACCTGCATCTGTTCTTGCGCGAGGGCTAGTAGAGCCTTCTGCTGCTGCACTATTGAGTGAAGATGTAACTGTCTCCCCATGAACCAACCCATGATGAGCCGTCGATCCCAGATCGTGATCGTTTTCGACTCACCTCATCCCGCATCCCATCTCCTTCGGATTTACATCTTTCCAGCTCCTTGTGCGCCGCTCGCAGGGCCAGTTTTGACTCGCTCAACTCGGACACTTTCTCATTGAGAAGTGCTTTGCCCAGACTCTGCTCGGCAGATAGCTTACGCTACAATGACAGCAATCGTCATCAATCTAAGACCTTAGAACATTGCGAGCTGATCCTCACCTCTAAAGCCTGGTTCTTCCTGACAAGTTCGCTGACTTGATTCTGAAGGTGATTGAGCCTGGCTTTTGTGGGTCCAGGGGTTTTGGCCGATTCTTCCAGCAGCAGCGTCGGCGGCAATCTTGGTGGTGTTCTCAGCATGTCGGTGAGCAGGCGAGCAAAATTCAAGACTGACAAGAAAGTTATAATCACGAAGCATCTGAGTCATGCACTGTGAGAACGCAAGGCAAGTTGAAAAGATCTAATGAAATCGCAATACAACCTGGATTGTTTGTTGACATCCCCGTTTCAACGTCGGTGGGTGGCAAAATCAAGGCACACGTGATATTTACGTAATTTGACACGAGATACAATATCTAAGTCGCGTTCATTTTCTCCTCCATCTCCGCTACTCTCAACTCCAACTCCATCTCCTCTGTGACTTCCGTCAATAGACCTTCTTCCCACCTGCCCCACACGAACCCTGTATAGAGGAATGTAGCGGTGGCGGCACCAAGTAGTCCCCCGACGAGCGTGAAGATCGGCTGAAGCCATGATTTTGGCTGCCAAGCTGATCCGATTGTTAATCCGATTAGAGCTATCAACGTGCCTAGGCATATCTTTAGGTGAAATTTAGCGGTCTGCTGGGATATGCGAGTATAAAGACGAAGAGTATGCAAGGCTGATCGGACTGTAGACGTCTTTTCGGTGGAAGAGGCCGAGAGCGACGTGCGTGGGCTTTGTACTGGCGACTCGGGCGGAGCGAATGCTGTCGTCGTAGGATTCACTTGTTCGGCTTCGTTCATCAGAGGGACAAGCGGTGTGAATGACGTTTGCGAGTTGTCCAATTGCGGACTTTTAGACGATAAAGAGGACGAATATTGGCCGTTCGACTGGGCATGGCCACTTGGTGGATCGTCTATGGTAAAATTTGAAGAGAGCGCGAAATGATCGGAATACGAGAATGCACATCCAGGCACTTGTTCAGTCAAGAGGACTTGAGACTGGACGCATCGTAGTTTGGGCGCTCTGGCGAGTGAATCGTGGAGAGGCTTTCCAGCTTCGAATTGACCTTTACCCGTGAAATCTCCTGATTCTGGGGCCAAGCTATCTTCTCCTTCTTCGTCTCTATAGCCCCAAACAAGTGGGCGTCTTCTCGCGATTGCGGGCTGTCGGTAGAAGATGTAGTCCAGTCGTTTGCCTCCCTTTTCTAAAACATTGCCTGGGATCGGTTTTCCTGCTGAATACGTGTTCAACGACGAGTCACAAGTCATGCCGTAGGTATGCAGAGCATCAGCGGCCGATGGATGTGGGGACAAGTCGGTGTTGGCGGATGGATGTACGTGGGCGAAAGAATCGGTCATATTGGCGTGGGTACGCATCATCGCTATCGGAACAGACCATGGCTGGGAATTGAAGTCGCCCATCTAATGTTACAGCCATATCAGCGAGCATTCAATACATCCTGGGGTGGACAAGCTACTCACAGCCAAGATGTATCGTCCTTTAGCAGCCCCTCCTCGGATAGCATTCGCGAGTTGCCACGACTGGGCTATTCTATGGGCTTGTCTGGTATCAGGAGGGTGCTCTCCAGCGGCGTGCATCTGGAGGATTGATCAGAGCAGGATCAGCATACCACAAGCTGGTCTCGTCGTATAGATTTAGTGACGACCTACATGCGTATTCCATATCTCGACCTCGCCCAGTATCGGGTGGATAATGACTATCTTTGCAGCTGCCTTCTTCACGAAGAAATCGCCGGCGAAAGCTTGGGCTGGGGATCCCGACAGCGAGTATGGAAGAGCTTGTGCTGATATCAAAGGGAAACGGGTGAATATCGCTAGGCCTGAGCCAAGGGCACCGCTGTATGAGATGGTCAACGGCAAACGATCAGCGTGCGCGTCGAGGCGAACCTAGAAACATTCGAGTGGGTAACATTGGAGACGCTGCGCACGTGTGGAAAAACCGCGAGAAAGGTAGATTCCGTCTAACGTGCTCGCGAACCACCTCGAAATCCTTGTATACCCATAGCTCTTGCAAGCACACTATGTCATAGCTGGATGACGCCAGATACTCTGCTATCGCTCTTATTCGTATTTGTCGATCTTTTGAGATGATTGCAAGGCCCCTAGAGGATGTCAACAAGTGGGTTCAATCGTCAGATCAAACTCCGAGTAACGCGAGGGGCGACCAGGGCATACCAAACGTTGAAAGACAAGACTTTGAGGGTCCTATCGGGATGGTCTGGTGGGTAGTTCGGCAAGCTCATCTTGATTCAAGGCTATGTTGAAGCGATGCTTCTCTGTAAACTTCGTGCAATATTGCAGAACAGTTTTGAATTGCACCAAAAAGATACCCAGCTGAACCGAGTTACATCCAAATGTCGAGGACGATCGGTGCACCGTAGTGACGTATCTCCCAAGCAACCTCGGGGCGGCGTTCACCGCCACCGGCTCGTGACTTTACATCCCTTCGGGGAACCGCTTGCTCTTTGAGATGAATGCAGTGCCGAGCAAGGTCCTAGGATCCTCATCATGAAGCTCGTCGGGCAGGGCTGTGAAGCAGAAGATACGTATATGGCTGTATCTGCCATGAGTCCTCTTTCCGAGCTTGTCCACCCATGTCATCAATCGTCCTGTTGACTGTAATATGTGGCGCCACAACAGAAGTGTAAGTGTCGTAGCTGAGGATATGGAATGCATTATACTGAAATAAGACAATGGGGAATGCTATTATAAGGTCTATCTATGTAATATCTACAACAAACAAGGGTTATGTGTTACAGTGAGTGAAAGGCATATCAGGCGGGGTGACCTTGGTCTATGACGAAGGGATCCGCAGTCGTAGCTTCCTGAGGATTGTTTTCGTATATCCCTTATACAGACTTTACACGAGGATTATCTTAATGACTTGAGCAGGCTTGAGGCTGGATCCAGACTCCAGCGAAAGGACCGTTGTGATCTAACAAACTCGTCCTTTCCAATGCGATCGACGCAGAGCAGGCGTCACTTTCCTGACCGCCCTGTTGGGGTACGCAGATATAACCGATTCGCGGATCAGCCCCGATCCACACTTCTCCTTTTGAAGGATGCGAAAGACCGAGATGTCGCTCAGGTAGGTGAGCAATGGTATCCGCGTACGAAGTCACTCGGTGCACTCGTAATGACGAATGAGCGGTGGCGGAAGGGGAAGGGGTAGCGACAAGGGCATCAACGAGCTCAGCGAAAGGTCTGTCGCCTACTCGAGGCAGTCCGAAGAGTGTCGCAGAGATGTCAATAGGGGAAGATGAGGGCGCAGGTAATGACGGATTTGACAGTTCGAGTTGCAGAGCCATAGCTACCAGCAGACCAATGGCACTGCCCAGACCGTGGCCGACGATATCCACCTTCTTGATAGGTCGGGACGCAACTCCAGCTTCGGGCGCTCGGAGAGACATGATGTAGCTTTTCAACACATCGGAAGGCGTGATCATTGTAATCGGAGGGCTGTCTATGAGATCCAGCAAAGCTTGAAGAGCGGATTCGCCACGAGTCGATAATGCTGGAAAGTACGAATGGTGTATCTTCGGTCGGGCTTGCGATTCAGTCAAGGCAGTGAGATTGGTGAGCTGATTGGGAGGGAACAGTGTCGCTGGTAGGCTGACGAGCGTCTCGTTGGGATTTGAGGGAGATGACGCGAGGAGTTCGAGCAGATCATCTGTCGATCTGAGGGAAGAGAATGCCAAAGTGAGGGTATCGGTGGACGGTGTGTGAGATATGTACCCTGTGAACGCGTATTAGCATTGTCTCGGCGCTCGGACCTGCGTCCAGCACAAACACTCGACAAAGGGATGAGGCGCGTGTAATATGCCCAGGACAGGACTATAAGGATTGTAACTTACATTTCATGCCACCTGCGGCATCCCCGCTTAGTAACTCTTTATCCTCACTGGAACGGATGATACTGCTCCCCTCGTGCGTCTTTGCATTGTACTCATGTCTCTTGCGCTTCCTCTCTTGCAGTGTCAAACCAATGGAAGGATGGGGTTGAAGTTTCCTCTCAGTCGGGCAGTATGCCGAGCTGACGGCGAATGAGAGCTGTGGTCAGCTACAGTGATCCCGGATTACAAGTGACCTAGCAGAGGGGATTTGAAAACTCACTTGACGGCCAAAGCGAGCCTACCAATTTCTACCATATCTCCCCTAGAGAGGGGTGTTTTGCCCGCTGGTAGACCGCTGGATCCAACCCCGACCGGCGAGGTGAGTACCGAGGTAAACGGTCCATAAGGGAATGCGGATGCTGAGCTCGCTACCAGCAGAAGAGTGAGGAAACACCGCATTGTGATTCGGGGGATCAGTCGATGATCTGTTTGGAGGACCTTTCACAGAAAGATCGGTAGGTCTAGCGGTCTGAGCGCGAAGATGGGTATACTGAGGTATGTGCAGGGGTCGGGATTAGAGGTGTTTCTGTAATGTGCGAGGAAGAAAGCAACTCACCTTGAGTATATCCGATCACCTTATATCTTGCATCCATTGACTAGATCGGCTCCGTATCCTTTTGTTCTCTTGGCTGTAATGAATAGTCGACGGCGAATCTCGCTCATGTCTTAGCCTCTCAAAGTTCAGGTATCCGTGATAAAGGATCTAATGGGAAGGCAGCCCTTAGCTATCCATGATCATGGCAGCTATTGAATGCGGAATCAAGGCGGGGGCAGTCATTATCAGATGAATAGGGGGTTATGAATTGAGTGGTTAAACACAAAGCCATGTGCCCATAGCGTTCCAACGGGAGGACTTGCGGGTATGGCACCTTGGGTGGTGAATTCACCTATGTACAACCATCTTGGTCGATCGTTCACCTGATTCAATGGAGTAAAGAAGCTTTGCGAGACAAGAGTGATAGAAGAAGAAACAATGGCCAAATGTTGCTGCTGCGAGCTTGTTCCCCGTTGTCTTGCCTTCCAGGGTAAATTAAGCAGTTAGTCACTTTCATCCCTCTCCTCTCGTTTCATCGTATACTTAGTATCTCAATTGAATCGAAGGCTAAAGTTATGAGGATCTTCTTTGTGTCGTGCATGTATCGTAAAAGGCATCGAAGCCATCGCAGTACATTCATAAGTAGTGGAATTCTTTGCTGCGCGCTTGGCGGTAGTTGCAGGATGGTGACGACGGAGGCGGATACGGGAACTTCCCGTGCCGGTTCCCGCTCTTTCATTCCCTGACTACAGAGTCTTCTGCATGCGAATGCTGAGCCACATCTATTTGGGCGTCTTTCATTGTCTGCATGATTTGCGGATAGGTGTGCAAGCGACTGCATTTCGAGGATCATGACGCAAGAGAGATTTAAGCATATTCCGCGGCTTCTCAATTTGTATATTGTGGGTCGTACGCGCGAAATCACAACAGAGCGAGTTGAGGTGAGCAACGGCCATCTTCGAGATTTCAATTCGCTCACCGGATGATATCAATCGAGCCATTGTGACGGAGTGCAGTCCAATCAGCGCAGCCTAAAGCTTCACTGACGGCTTCTGCCGTTGTGTGTAGCTCGGTACGTCTCGTCTCGACTTGACAAGCAGTGACTTTCGGGCCCCCTTAATCACTTGTGGCTTTGACGTCTCTATCATTTGCGCTCGGTTTCGACTCCTTTGATGAATTAATGAGAAAAAGGGCTGGCTCAAAGGAGCAACATCAGCTCTCGAAGCGTGCGGACAAGTTTGGCTGGGGCAAGACACCTTCAAGTACGAATGATTATACGTATCAAATCAATCCGCGAGATGGAAAGCTTTTGTCCTGTCCAGCAGCCGTCAAGCCTTTTCACCGTCTCACTCTCTGTTGAACATTGATGCGTTAGTGATCGTCGTTACTGGAGCTCACAGCCATCAGCTCAAATCGACAACATGTTCGTGAATCGCATAGTCGCTCTCTCTTCGTTCTGTTCCGTGCTGCATTTTATCGCCAAGGCTTTCCCTACCGACATCGGCAGTCATCTCGGAATTGAGACGCGCAGTTCCGATAGCTTGATTTCGGGCAGGGCAGAGGGGACTATATATCAACAATCGACGTGGTAGTCGGAGATGATATGGCTATTGTGCAAGGTCCCTTGGGTCAGTCCGATTCCTTGGAGGACCGCCGAATGTTTGCCGCGGGCTCAACCGTAAAACTCCAATGGACCGAGGCGGAGCTTGCACAAGACAAGTTTCGCAAAATGCAGTTCTCTACCCGGCCGTTCACCCTGTTGATCTATGAATTCGGGAGAGGAAGAGAAAGGGAAGGAGAACCTGGTCTATACAGTCGAGGTAAGCTCGATGAAGTGACCCCGTGGACCAACTTTTACTTTATTTTGGGCGTCATGTGCGATGGTCAGCGAGGGAGTCGTGTAGTCTTGCCGGATCCTGCGATAGCTGACGAGCCTTCAAATTTGCCATTTCCGCTCCTGTTCGCATGACAGTGCCAAACTCGGGTATCTTCTGAACGGCGAGAGCGAATCGGTTATCGATTCTTCCAGAAAAATGATGGATACACTGTGATCTTCCAAGCTGAACCAGGGATTGAACAAAGCAAGTCCTGTTTCAAATGTGGATCCCTCATGTGGCAAGCGAATGGCACCCATCAACCTTTTTATATCACATGGCAGTAGCTTTGGGAGTGGGTGCGGGACTGGGCTACCAAACAGTAGTTGCCCATGATAATGTTTATTTAGGATCGTAAGTGTTCACAATCTGTTTTACGAAGCACTGTTTTACGTGTGCTGCAGGCCTTGCCAGCGTCCACAGACATGTGTGGCCTGGATCGGTGTGTCGAAGAGTACAGCGCGACCTACGGCATACATCACGTACTAGGACCAATCGAGATATCCTGACGCAAGATTGAGGATAGATTGTTTTGCGAACGGCCCGAGTGATAATGCAGTGCTAGACCATCTCGCCTTAACAACAGTCAGCAGGCTGCCCGGGGCGAACTTGCCTCATGGTGGGACCTCACTTGCAGTCTTCGAACGGAACGGGCAGTGCCAAGAGGCTGTCACAAGGAATGGTTGACATCATGATCGAGAATAAAGGCCGGTGCGGTTCGCCGGTCGACTGGCAAACACGATCAGATGAAGCATGCAAAGCGACAACTGTGTTGGCGGTCCAATGTTGACGGCGGTCAGAGACTGTATTGCCTTTGTTGATAAGATCGAGTGCGATAGCGACTATTCTGCGCAATGTCTGGGATCACAGTGCCAAGTCAAACCAATCACATGTCTGTCGAGTCCACCCCCTCAAGACTCGGCCCGGTGTGGCCATCCGCGGATAAGAGGCTTGCATCTGCTGCGGTCAGCCCAGTCACTGCCATTATGGCGGATGCGCCCGCAAAGCTCACTACTTCGGAAGTTGACCGAGCCGGGTAGACACAAGGTCGACCCATGGCTTGATAATGTTGGGATGAGACATATCTCGTCAATTACTCGCACCCACTTTCCCATTCCCATGGTCCGTATCTTAGACACACACTGCCCGTGTGCGCAGATCGCGGCCGCGGCATATTTCCCCGAGGCTGACACCTGACAGCTGATCAGGGTTATCGATTGCCTAGCTCGTTCATGCTTGAAAGTTGTTGATGACGTGTGAGCGGACGACCAGAGCACTTGGCCGTGTCATCGATCAGGAAACCCTATCGTCCGATTGATCCAGTGGTGGAGCTAATTTGCCGCAGACGGTCGTGAGAACGGCCCAGAGCGAAGAAGAGGGCCGGTAACGAGTGGATCGTGCAGATTAAGAGAACGTCAAGCAGCGATAAGAGCTCCAGGATGTGGACACGCACCGCCGAGCCGAGAGTTGTCAGGGAACCAGAAGAAGTTGGGGTGGTGACGAGCCAGGATCGTTCATCACCGACTGCGATTTGTTCCGGTGGCTTGGATCGCCTCTTTTCTTGCGCGTGCCGTATGTGTGTGTTGGTGTTTGTTTTTGTTTTTGTTTTTGTTACCCTGAAAGATAGCTCAAAACCTTGTCCCTCACATCAAATCTCCGACCTCGAAAGACATGGCCTCGCACGCGGAGGATGCAAAAAAGGAAATCAAACAGATTCGAGGATGCTAATTCAAGTCTCGGATCTCGAGAAGCCCACGCCACACACAACCCCATCGAAGAGCTCGAGGCAAGGTGCAGAACTATACTCTAGACATTAGGAAGATATCAGGCACGCGCACCACTTGGACTAGTCACTCTTCTTTCCGGCACGCAGCAAATTGGGCGATTATCGTGCGTGCAGTCGGTGCTGCCTGCGGCGGCGCACGGGCATTTACGAGATTCGCATATGGCGCTACGGGAACTAAGAGTGTCTGGCCTCGCTGTTTTGCGATTATAAAGATGCACTAGCAATCAGCCTAACGGCGCTGTCTGAGCTGAAAAAAGCAGCTCGCGCTGTCGCTCCAAGAATCCCAAGCATGGTCAGCAGCCCGCTTCGGCTAGTCGTATAGTGCAGTGTACACGCTGGCTTGTCCTCGATGCCTCGACTTTTGTCGGTTCAGCCAATGGTGGATAAGCGGCATCTATGGGCTGGGAACAGAAAGAATGGGGGAACAACCGGACATACCTTGGAAAGCAGCCGATCACCACACTCCGTCTCCGAGCCGGTTGTATTCTCTCGGAATAACGATCAGTCCACGAGCACCACTAATTAGTGACCGACTGCCACGTAAGGCGTCAAATATGCATGCAGGCTGGCCTGAAGCATCGATAGTGGCTCTCTGCAGTTGACATACGCAGAGTTTTCGCCAGGACCCCATGTTGTCTTTGTCTTGCGTTATCCCAAGAACGCCTAGAAACCCTTAATCCAGTTCATAACTAGGCGGGTCGATCTCTTATACGCTCAACCCTCTTTAACCCCCAACCCCCTAGCCCCCCTTCCCTCGACTTTGGTTTTTGAGTCATACTCACTTTGGATCCAAACTTTGACGGTGATAAATCACCCTAGCGCCGTTAACCCACATATGTGCCGTCGACCTCCGACCTAGGATTCCAAAAGAGTGACAGCAGACAGAAGGAATAGAAGAAAGGTATCAGTGTAGCGACTGAGTGATCCTCCGATGGCGGACGGGTCGTCGTAGTCGTGTCTCTCGTCTTGAAACAATAATATTCGTCATTGTCTGCATCTCGGAATCGATTTCATCAATCAATCAACAACAACTTGAAAAGGATAATCAACTCCCACAACAAGCATCGCCATCTTAGTAAACTGCGTTTCGGTATCCGCCCGGATCTATACTTCACCCCGCTCACGCAAGGTACTCGATACACGCCATACACGTCGCGGTTCGAACACATTAGCGCCCAAAGCGATAGGGAACCGGCTCTTTTGTTGCAGAATACCAGTCGATAGGATCCAAACAGGAGTTGAAAGGGGTTGCTGCAGATAGATTCCTCACGAATTGTGAGTCAGCTTCTTTGACGTCTGCGCAGGCCTGCACTTTAAATGCTTCGGACAATTTGCTGCGAGAATGTCTCCGGGTTTGTCCAAACATGATTTCAATCAATCAATTCAATCAATCTCAGCTTCCGAGCGAGCTGAATGGCCTTATATCCAGACCCCACTTCACCCTTCCTTTCCATCATATATCCTTTTCACTTGCTATGCACAAGTGGTGCACTGTCACTGCCTTTGGTCGCGAATGAAGTGATCGATACAGAGCTATGTCGTCTTGCTGCCGTCCATGCACGAAAATGTGTCCCCGGCTCTTTTGACGTGTTCCCATCCTTTGAGATCATCCCCGTGCTCCTGCCTCAGTCAATATAATCTCTGCCACCTGCATATTGTGGTCCCCTTGCAGCCGTCATGCTTCCATCCATCTTGAACGCCCAGCCTTGCTTGAGATAGACCTCCCTTGTCTAGATGGGTTTCCGATCACTAGCGCATGGGGTTCGACCAACTCAATTGAGGTCACCAATGTAGATTTTCGTTGGATCGCCTGGAAAGTGCAAGGGTCTTTCGGATTGTTGTTCCCCCTTTCACTTCGTCTGCGAGTGCAGCAATCCTCCTATCAAAAATGAGATCCCGAATCAAGGGTCGACCCATCAAGCTCAATCACACGCTTGCTCATCATGCCATACAATTTTCTGCCGCCCTTCCTTTTCCCGGTATTTTGGTATTGCGTTCTTCAGGATCTATGCTAACTGGAAGGCCCCATCCCGTCCCCTTGCAGTCTCCTTTTCCCCTTCCTATCAACTGGTGATAACCGACTCCTTTCGCTCAATTGTCGACCCAAATATACGACCGATAAGACAATTGGTAAAGGCACAATCGGAGCTTCATCCTATATAGCAGAGGAAGAGGAGCTAGGTCGTCACATCAGTAGTGGCAGCATAACCAGCTGGCTGGTGGATATATCGATCGCAGTCTCTGCCGATTCACATTGTGTGCGCGGTGGATAGCTTCAGCTCGGCCTCAAAATCCCTAACCTCCGTCCGGACACACGAGGGAGAATCAACATTCGTGTGCGGCTAGTCGTTTTGCCCTGATCACTGGTGATCCATTCAAGGACACGTCGACAAACACGACAAAAGACGTGACCGGAGGACCATCAGCTTGGGCGCATAGAGACTTGGAGCACAGGGAGTTGAGAGAAGGAAAGTCGGTGCATCTGAAAGGTGAGTTTCGGATCAATTCCATGACCACCTCTCGGTGTCACCAGCGAGTCTGTCAATCGAAGTGTGGGAATCCAGTTTGGGGTCTGCCTTGGTCAGGACGGAACGGAGAGATTATCATCCTCAAGTGCAGTCCGTCGGCTTGATGGATGTGTAAGCGAGCGAGTGAACATGGTCCGCCCGTATTGAGATCACTGGCTGGACCGAAGAGGAGGTTCACAGATGTGCCAAACTCCTATAAACCTTCGAAGCGCTTTACCCCTGCGCCCTCTTTCTCTCATCCTCCCCCCCATTGTGGCAGTCCGTCAGTGCCGGCGACAATTCACATCCACACAAGAGGAACCATCAGTATCTCTCACGATACACGGATCCTCTTCGCTATTCATCCATTACTACCCCATAATCTGGTATAGTGGTCTCACTCCGTCTCGCCAAAGGAGGGTGGACGGACCTCTTGTGAGGATCAAATATCTGGTTACGCTCTCAGACATGCCTTTCCGCCTAAAGCAACGAATTGCATGCTCCTCATTTATTCGATGCCCGCCTTTTTTCTGATGGTTAGGAGCAGGGTGGACTGGAGTGGGGCTGGTCTCATTTGCGAGTCAAACTGCGATGATTGAGACTCCCATCCCATCTTCTTGGTTCTCCCAGCAGACGCTCTCGTTAAGCCACACCAAAACACCATCAAAGCTGACTACTGCCAACAGGTATAGAATAGGTCCTATCGACCACGATAGAGCCGCTCTATCTTTCCCCACAATTCACCTTCCCACGATTTTCTTCGATGCTGCTTGGACCGCCGCCACAATCTACCCTTCTTCCATCAGCAGCTAGAGGAGGCGCCTAACCCGTCATAATCACCACATCAATCCCATCCATCTTCCCTGTTCAACTCGCTTTCTGATTGTCTTGTCCCCTCGCTCTACCCTAAATCCACCTACTGTTGGTCATCATCCCCGATGTCACGACCTCAGTCTGTTTCGCCCCCTTCCCGAGCAGCCTCGGGCTCGACATCCACCGGCGCTAATACCCCTACGTTGTCGAAAAAGAGGCGGAAAACAGACAGCCGAAGGACCGCGACTGATTCCGCCACCAGATATGGGGAGGAGAAGAGAGGAGAAGGAAGCCGTCCTTCCCCAGCGATTGTCTACCGCACAGAGGAACACAGCGAGGATGAGCTCGAACAATGGGAAGGCCGAGAATATCGACCGAAACGAGCCAGGTCTGCTGGCTCACGAGAGAGGGAAGGACCAGAGGGATGGTGAGTGTACTCTGCGATGTGAAGAGCATCCTGGACAATCACTGATCATATGTCTCTTCGTCTAGGACGTATCACCTCGAAGTGATACAGCAGCCTCAAAGAGCTAGAGCGTGCGGATTCGGGAACAAGGTGAGAGGCTCGACATTTGTACATGCCCCCACGCTCACTTTGGTTTGTGCAGGATCGCCGACCGTTATCGCCGCCGCCAATCATTCGGTTATGGGTACGGACAGCTTCTGGCGCGGTCGTAGACCCAAAGTAAGCAGACCTCCCTCATAAGACCGCCCCCACGATCATACCAATGAAGTGTTAGCTGACCACATCTTTGGCAGTCTTGTCAACATCCAGTTTCTCGTTCTACACGTGGATCTGTGGTCAATAGATCGCCAACAGGAACGCAATGTTGTCATGCACCCCGTCTCCGCCGGCGTCTCCAGACTCGACTCTCCGCCTCTCTCTCACGTAGAACCACCTCTTGCTGGCCCATCCTCAAGGCCCGGCACTGGCAGTTCCAGGCCCATGACCGGCTCCAGCGCCGGCGCTTCCTCTTGGTCAGGTAGCACTTATCGCCAGGGCGGTAAGTTTCTTCCCACCACGCAACGAGGCCGGAAGCTGACGAGATATTTCCACGCAGCTTACAACTCCCCGATACACCCATCAGGTCCAATGATTCCACCAGAGTCCCCCAACACCGACATCAATCCCTCCCCTCATCGCCCTCACATCGCTGAGCCAGCATCATCGCGTCCCGGCTGGGCGACTTCTCGTCCGCCGCTCCCACCCTTTCAGCGGACGCAAAGCTATACCAGACCTCAGCTCGAACATGATCCAGATCCTCCTCGACCCAAAACGGCCCCATCCCAAGCTGAAACCTCCCCCACATCTCCCAAGCCCGCCACAGGTCCTGATTCCAAGCCATACACTTTGCCACCTCTTGCCTCAATAGCGGAAGACCGACCGACGACTGCTTCGGGTCTTACGCTTCCAGCTCTACATGCGCGACAGCAGCTTCGCCCAGGAAGTAGCAGCAGTAGTGCATACAGGCCAAGAACCGGTCAGTCTGGCCTTGAGAGTGGTACCACAGGGGAATTTGGGTATGGAGGTCGTCCGATATCCAGCTCATCGAGCCTGTACAGCTCGGCTGAATATGGAGCTCGAGATCGACCGTCCTCCAGTTGGAGCAACCGTCCCTCGACCTCCGGCGAAGACCTGCGCTCTCCTCGCTCTTCATCGCAGTTCGAGTATCCCGTCCGGATGGCCGACCCTCTGTATCCTCCCACGCCCGGCACCGGCGCATCGGCCATGTCCTTCCCTCAGCCTGATCCGTACTCCGCTGGACCCAGCCCGTACGATTTCGAGAAGTCGCGTTACACCTCTTCTCAGCCCGCAGCGCAGTACAGCCGAGTACTTGTGGGCAAATCAGTGGCCGTCTGCCACAAGCTGCAGGACGAGGACGATCAGCCGGGGTTGTACTTTTTCACCGCCGATTTGGGAATCAGGACAGAGGGCACTTTTGTCCTCCATATGGTCATGATGGATCTTGTGTCGTACGTGCCTCCACACCTCTGACGCCTAGTGCGAAGCTGACTTGGTCTCGTGACATCTCGATAGCATGATGACGGCCAATGTGTCGATAGGGGCGAGCGCGCCGATCCTGGCTCAGTGCTATTCCGACCCGTTCACTGTCTTGTGAGTCTGCTTGGTCCTCATACCATATTATATGCATCGCTTGCTGATCTCGCGTCTCTCCTGTTTCAGCTCCGCCAAGAGGTTCCCGGGTGTGATTCCCACGACGAACATGACCAAGGTTTTCGCCTCCCAGGGTGTCAAGCTCTCGGTACGGGAGACGAAGAAGACTGGTGGCGGGGCAGGAGGCGATGACGATGGAGAGGAGGAAGAAGATTAGAATACTGTTGTTGGGGATTTAGAGAAGAAAGCGATATATCCGTCACCTGTTCATAGCGATACCAGTACATATATACCAATATATTTCGAGATCCTATAGTTTCAGCCCAGTCTGGCATGTTTTGAGCTACCAAGCATATACATACTCGATACTAGTGTGTCCTCGTGTCTCTGCAATTCTGCCCGACTCGATGCATGCTATTCATAGCTTATCCTGCTTCTCGGCCTGAGCGGGAAGCAACCAACGAGGCGCCACGGAAGGAGGCCAGCACGTGGTTGAACAAAGGGGGTGTAAGTGAGGGTAATGAATAGGTATCTATCACAGCACAACCCCGGCTTGGCCATCATCATCATCAGCATCATATGTGTAGTGTCCATGCATATGCATGGTGTCATTCAATTCAACCAGCTATCTTGATAGCAGCCTTGTCTAGATAACGTCGAATACATAGCTATATCTCTCTCTTCCCTATCCCTACTATCCACGCAGATCCGCCCACCATGTCACGATCAGGCGCCCTTGACGACAATGAAATCCAGACCGAGATGAATAAGATGGTGCGTTCACAAGGGACCTCGACTCACCGGCAGGAATAGCGTTGGCTACGGCGATGGTCCATTCGGAATCAACTAGAGGCGTTGAGACCAACAGCTAATGTGATGTGGGTCAATGATTGCAGGTCGCGTTCATCTCGCAGGAGGCGAGGGAAAAGGCCAGGGAGATCCAGGTCAAGGCAGATGAGGAGTTTGCTATCGAGAAGGTCCGTTCGTTTGCGATCTCGTTCTAGCACGACCGTTAGTCAGGGCTGACCTACAAACCTGCGAATAGGCCAAGATTGTCCGACAAGAGTCGCTTGCTATCGATGCCCAATATGAGAAGAAGAGAAAGCAGGCCGAGGTCGGATGGAAGATGTGCGTAAATGCCCGCATGAACGTTATCACCCTCGACGTTCCAGTCCCGGCATGCTTTTTGGCTGAGTACTGATCGTGCCATGTTACCTTTCAGCTCTCAATCGACTGCCATCAACAACTCTCGAATCAAGATCCTTCGATCCAGAAATGACCATCTCGAGGCTATCTTCGACGAGGCTAACAAGCAGGTCAAGGAGCTTAGTGAGGGTGACAAGTACAAGGAGGCCGTTGAGAACCTCATCTTGGAGGTGAGTAACGCACGGATCACAAGCGCGTTCGCATGACCTCTCACCAAGTGGGCAACCCGAGATATGATTGGAGCTGACTTGTTACACCACGCTAGGTCCTCCTCAAGCTCCTTTCTGAAAAGGTCACGCTCGCTCATCGACCACGAGATGCCGACCTGGTCAAGAAGGCGACTTCGGCCGCCCAGAAGCGATACAAGGACTTGTCGGGACGTGAGACAAAGGTGGAGTTTGATCAGAGCTTGCCCGACGACAGCGCAGGTGGCGTTGTTGGATCTTCCATGGCTGGAAGGATCAAGGTGGATAACACTCTTGGAGCGAGATTGACCATTCTCGAGGAGAAGGTACGTGATCCCGTCCGTAGTGACGATCATCGACATCGAGCTTGCACTGTCCCCTCCTCGATGTTCAAAATACTGCCGTGCGCCTGTCGAGGGGGTTCGGTATACTGATAGACCGACAAACCATCTCCAGATGCTGCCCGAATTGAGACACGACCTTTTCGGTCCTAACGAGAACAGGAAGTTCTACACCGTAAGTCTCCTCTTCTGTCGATGTACGACCTTCGCTAGTCACTTATCGCTGACACGTTCACCTCACCCGCAGTAATCTCCCATGTACCCCTGAGAAAGATAGATTTGCATGTCCCGTTGAAGACCTGACCCATGGTCGAATGTATTGCGTTGTCTGATCAAGCTGGGCATTTTGGACCATGATGTGGATTCGGTTCGGCGATGCCTCAACTACATGGATGCGAGATGTCGTGACTGACTGTGTTTTCCCCGGGCGACGCGAGCGGGGACGTACAGTATCGACGCCTTTTTGACGAGAGACTCACTCACGTACATCGGATTGCTCCTTCCTGCAGATCTCAGTTGAAATCAACTATCCGATCAGGTTCTCTCACACATGTCCCTCATACGAAACGAATCACAAGGCCGATCTTCATCGCCAAGAAGTATGCCGTCACCAAATATCGCTATCCTAACCATACATGCGGTCTTTCAGAAGCTTTCCTATTGCTTCGTAAAGTCAAGTTCTTCCCTCTGTTTTCTTCCCACACAACTGCTGAGAAGGTTCCTGACAAGAGAGGATTGAAAGGATTGAAGGGAGCCAGGCAGTGCATTGGTAAACCTGGCTTTACACTGAGGTCAACCATCCTTTCAGCTGCGCTAAGATTCAGAAGAGGCTGTATCGGTCCAGCCCTCGGACGAGTCAATTTCCCCCCCCCCTCCCGGCCTCCCCAACCGAAACAGAATCTGGTGGTGCGGCATTTAAGTACTAATTCGACAGTGAATACCGAGCGATAATACTGTCGACTCCCCATTCAAACTCCTTGATCAAGAACGTCAGACATTGCAATCATCCTACGGCTCACGTTCTCATCAGCTCACCTACGAGGCGCCTGCCATCCCATTCCACAAGAGAGCATCAGCAATGCCGAACCAAACCCCGAGGCGGGCTGGAGATGAGCCTGGAGATGACGACCAAGTTTCGGAAGACCTGCTCTCCGACGCCGAAAGTACACGCGACGATGACCCGGGCACCGCCGAAAAAACTACAGCAGTATCGACTAAGCGCAAGAAATTCCATAGTACTCTGTGCAGCATCCACGAGGATAAAACCTGGACCGTCGTCGACTCCGCGACCTCGGCTACTGTGCTATCAACGCATGTCACGGCTAAGTCTGCAAAGCAGCGTCAAATTTCGACGCAAGGGGAACGCCGCTCGACAGGTCGTCGACTGCAGCCAAGGAATCGGGCTTCCAACCGATGGACTCTGCTTTTGATTTCCCGACGAATCAAACACAGTTCGAAAAAAGAGCGAAGGACATTCTGGCTCGAAGCGAGTCACGTTCTGTCAGTAAGCCCCCGGCGATCCAGGCGGAGGCGAAAGATCACGTGTGGATTTAACCCTGAAGGAACCCTACGGCGTGGTTGAAGTCTGATTTTCATGTGTCCTAGAAGCAGTAGCATGAGTATTTGGACTACTGCATTAGGTCAGGAACTAAGTCGGTGAGGTGCGAGCGAAACGTATGTTTGATATCACGGGGACGATGCGTATCAGTGCGTGAGCGGGAACCGTAGCTGTTGAGGATATTTTGCAGCTCGAACATGGATCAATGTGACTGATCCAGTATGCCCCATTCGTTCAGGATTAGAATAACCGAAGTTGAATCAGAGGAGCTGTAATACGATGCATCGCAAAGCGTCCGTAATGCCTATTTGTCGCCAACTAGCGGCAGCTTGGCCAAGAGCATTTTGACGGCAATCTCGAAGAGGTAGTCCAGGCACTCAGCTTGCGTCTTGGCTTGTTCCCAGGTGTTACCTGTAGACAAGAGGTTCCTTCAAGTCAGTCTCATTCCATGGTCATGATCCAGTGAGAGAACAGTACTCACCCCAGACGTAGACACCGTGTCGTCGTACCAGGATAGCCGGCGCATCGGGGAACTTCTCCATCGCCTTTGAGAAGATCCCTTATACCATCAGCTGGGTGCGCGTGCGTGGGATGGAAACAGGCAACGTGATGGTGTGATATAATTCGACAGGGTGCAGAAACACTCACAGCAGCCATCCCTTCAGTGAGATCCTCCTCATCTGCCGTGTTCTCAATGATAGGCACCTCTAGAGTGTCAAAGAATCTCAGGGTCTTGCCTACACCGCCCAGCCTGACACCCTTGATCATCTCCTGGTGCGAGATCTTGAAGCTGTCCGCCTCTCTCGGCAGGAGCAGGGTCAACATGACTATGAATTCAGGTCATGTCAGCAATGTACTAGCACACATCGTAGCTCACGATCAAACCTGAGAGAACTCACCGGCATGCTGAGAGTGGGTGTGGATACAAGCACCAGCGTTTCGCATGGTGAAAGCATTCCAGAACAGGGGCGTACAAGCCGACTCTTTCAGGCCCTACGAGATTCGTGTAATAGCTCGTCAGTTCAGGCTGTCCGACTGACTATTTGAGGTAATATGTTTGTGTGGTAGTCCGAACTGTTATGGTGCGCACCTCTTTGCTTGGAATCCTGAGGAAGTCTCGCTGCGAGCCAGGCTTCGGTACAGATGATTGAGCGAAAGGCAGGACGAAGATGTGTTCAGGCTTGATTCGCTCCTTCTGTACACCTGAGGGAGCGAGGTAGACGTGCTCGCTACAATGTTACAGAGTCCGGTTGATGAGCTTCCCTCTGGGTGTCACTATGTTTGGAGTCTCGCTGCACATACCCCTTGCGGATAGAGATACCTACAGACGGCAGCTTCAGCTTCTGTACAAGTGTAGAACCGAGAAACGATGATACTCACCTCCTCCGGTGCCCGTAACCCATCCAAGCTCTATCAGAACATTCAACGTCAGCCCAGAAACAACACTGGGGAATCTAATCTGTTGACGCACTGTAGAACTCTCGACACAAATCGCAGATTAGGTTGGCCGGCTGACAGGCAGGCAAGAGTATTAGCTGCTGCTCCCTCTGATGGTATCTCCGGTGACAGCAGATACATGCTCACATGCTCGGGGTCATGGCTTTGGACCAAGGCTTCGGCCTGTTCGTGAGTCAGTCCGCTAGCCATCTTGAAAAAGTCCTATGATCGAAAGGTATGCAATACAAGCAGGAAATTAAAGTCAGGAATGGGAAGAAAAATGTTGCGAAGGTGACCGGAGGTGGGCGGTGGAGGGCAAAGCTGGAAACGTTGTCGAGGTTGTTGCGTTTGATGTTGTCATCAACACATGAATCTCCAATCACATTTAGCTATATACAAGATTGCTCAATATCGTTAAGAACGTGTTCAAAAGGTCAAGATCATCCCGACGATATTCGAATCTTGACGCCCATGTATCATCTATTCAAAGGGTTATACACGCATTTGACGAGGAAAGATGAATATTCGGTAGTCATTATAGGTCTTGACAATGTCAGTACTCTCTCCCTCGACCTTCTCGCGTCGGACAGCTTAGCACGGAGATATGGAAGCTGACATACTTTACAGGCGGGAAAGACGGTGAGCGAGACAACATGTCATACGCTATGTGTACAAACACTGATATCCAGCGCAGACGATGCTTGAGAAGATCAAGACTATGTACAACCCCGTGCCGGGAATGGCGCCTGAAAAGATTGGTCCGACCGTTGGTCAGAACAGTGAGCGATCTTATCGCGCAACTCAGTACTCTCAACTCAAACTCTTCGATGTATCGCAGTCGGCAAGATCTCTCTCCCTTCAACGACGCTTCACTTCTTCGATCTAGGAGGACAGCGGGATATCCGATCTATCTGGCCAAAATACTACGATGAATGTCACGCGGTCGTCTTTGTTCTGGACGCGTGCGATCAAGCTAGACTATCGGAGACATGGGAGGTATTTGGTAAGTAGACGTCTCTTGCTCGTGTCACCATCGTTACATGCGAGAATGATTTGGGAAAGGGCTCAATCGTCAAGAGGGTGTGCATACTGATTCATTTGCTCATCGACTCGCTCAGACGAAGTACTGAATTCGCCCAGGCTGCTTAACCTACCCTTGCTCCTCCTAGCAAACAAGCAAGATAGCCCTTCGTCTCTGTCCGTAGCGGAGATACGCGGATCATTCGACGCATGGCAACGCGCACGATCCAATCGACTGAAAGAAGAAGAGGCTGACAAGAGCGCGAACAAAGGGAAAGGCAAAGGGAAAGAACCAATCAGGACAGCTGAAGACGCTGCTCAGGCAGCATCAAAAGCAGAGGCAGAGGCGGAACCAGAATCTCCGTTAGAACCCAAGAAGTGGGATGATGGAGGTGCGAAAGATGAGCGGATGGCGAGTTTGGACGTGATGGGCGCATCTGCTCTAGAAGGGTGAGTGTTTACTACATCTTCCCGGCAAGCGTTGACAGCAATCCTGACTTTATCGATAGCACTGGCGTGCGCGATGCCGTGAATTGGTTGTATATCCGTGTACAAAATGCTCGCAAGATGTAGGTGCACCTGTCCGCCTATCCTCTTCTCATTCATTCATTGGGACTTACGAACTGATAGAAATTGAGCACAATCCAGTGAACCCCGGAACTAGTTTGTATACATAAAATCATTGTGTCCTTTCCGTCCAATATACCCCGCATGCATACCCACTTATGGTCAGAAAAGTCACAGCCCATCTCATTTCTGCCATGCCTCAGACCCCAATCGGCAGAACCTCTCACTCTCTCTCTCTGGCCAGACTATCTCCGCGAGCTGTCCCGAGCAGGCGTGCATCGGCGGTGTTCCACGGTATTGACCATGGTACCATCATCATAGACGATGGTGGTTTCCTCGCCCCAGGGTCCGGTGGCGCCTTGGTAGTACCCGGGAACTCCGGTGTCGCCTTCGCTTAGGCGCCAAGATGCAGGCCTCGACTGTGGCCTTCCAGCGCTTGACTCGGGCCGTCTGCGGGATCTCGTGTTACCTGACGAGTCGCCCGTCGTTTCAAGCGGGGGACTATGTTTCAACGCTGCCTGCCTTTCTTCGAGTTCTGCGGCCGCCCATGATCCTTTCGGGGGCTCTCGCCAGATTGCGCGCCTTGACTTGGAAGACTCGACCGGATGGTCTGTTCTGCGTTGCCTTTGGGCCAACTCTTCACTGCCGTAGCCGGTATAGAAAGCATGGTGTGGATCCGAACTCGGAGCCCAGCTAGGCCCCGTTGCTGGATCGTAACCCTCGGCGTAGTCTTGCTCACCGAATCGCGTATAATCCTCATGATCCACGCCGACTTGAGCTGTCATCGAGTTAACGCTCCCTCTACGCAGGTCAAAGTAGTCTGAGGGGACCTGAGACGATGGGGCTTGCCAGCTTGCTTGATCCGGTGGGATGATCTGCGCAGAGGTGTCAAGGTTTAATGAGGGCACGGGCGATTCGAGGGGACCGTATCCGAAATCATTGTCCACGTTCTCTCCTACTGGCGGATCCAGGTCAAGTCGGGTGCGATGTCGACTGAGATACCTTGGACTACCGTATCTGAGACTGCCGCCAGATGGGCTTGAGGGTGCAGTAGCAGAGTAGAGGTGTGCTGTAGCAGGCAAGTGGTGTACTCCGAGATCTACCGACGACCAATCAAGAGAAGCAGCAGAGGGGTCTGGTGGATGTCTCTCAAGTGGGGGCTCCCGCCTTCGTCCCAAGGTAGATGTATGGGTAGAAGCTGCGCGAGCACGATCGGGACCCTTGGCAATCTGTTCTGGATCACGCTCGTATGCTTGGCGCCTTGATGGAGGTGTACCAAATCGACGGCCGAACTCATCTTCCGCTGTTCCACCGGATCCGGAACCAGACCTGGATCGGCCGACCTTGTCGAGGTCTATTACCGTTTGAGAATTGCCATCTGGTGTCCTCTCAATGGTGATTCCTTCCGCATTCAGCAGTGCGAGTGCCCGAGGGCTGAGGGGGGTTTGGACGTTGATGACTGTCTCTGACACTCTGGTCGAACGTGGTTGGTCACTTCCAACGTCACTGCGCCTTGAGCGACGGGGAAGTGATATAGAGGCGCTTGAAGCGCGCTCTGAGTCAGATCGATACAGGCCGGGGTAACGAGGGTTAAAAGGAGACTCTGGCGACAAACGATATGAATCATCCGGTGGCGGAGAATAACCTGCGGAAGATGCACGAGGTCCCTGTGGTCTGCCCTGCTCACGCAAATATGCATCTTCCGGGTGAAGAGTGCTCATAGACATCGGGACAGACCTAGGAGGATCAGAAAAGTTTGTTGGAGACCAGTGGTCAGCCAGCTCTCGATACTCCCGTGGTTGGAGATGAGGACTATGGCCAGGAGAAACTCGTGGAGAGGGCCTCGGGCTGGATCTTTTGAAATTGGCGCGATGCGCCGAAAGGAAAGGAGGCTGGGAAACCCCGTGACGGTAGGAATCGACCTGGGATGATGTGCCATCGTCGTTGCGGAAGGTGGGTGCTCTCGATCCCGTGCCGTAGAAGCCTTCGCTCAGATGGGCAGGTGAAGCGGGGGGTGGCCTTTCATAGCGGGGGTATGAGTCATGTTCCGAAACTGGTATTTGGATCGCGGGGACGACCGGTCTCGAGCTTCGTCGTACGTGAAAGGGATAAGGAGCCGAAGATGCTTCCGCTGGATCAGCAAATCCACGATTGCCTAACTGATATTCCCCTTGACTGTAGTATTCACGGGGTGGGTTGGATCTAGGCTCGCGGTGCTGTCCGGGCTGAACACGGCTGTACCCGTACAGAGACGGTCCAGTATCATACGTGGATTTTTCGCCAGGTCTCGGTGCGTGGGAGCCCATAGGCGGCGGTGGTATGGAGGCTTCCCATTGATGATAATCGTGCCCACCCGGATCAGGGTTCCTGGAATGATAACGGACCCTGCTGGAGGTTCGAGAATGGTGTGTGGTATCATGGCCGGGATCTGCTGAAGGTGGATGAGCGTTCTTCAGTATCGGCTTTAGCGGTTTGTGGGGATCATTATGTCTAGGTGTGGGAGGCTCGGGTGGACTCGAACCACTGTCCTCGGACAAGTCTTCTCCATCAATCCTCCTCGACATGATCAAACAGTTGCACTCATCAAGCTGAAGGGGGGATTTCGATATTGCAGTGGCGAATTGTTGTCGCCCTTTACAGATGGATTGTCATCTGAAAGACATTCGCTTATATGCTGCTCAGTTTAGCCTTCGCAAGCGATTCTCATCATTCCATCCCCCATCGTACCTTACATCGTACCCAAACAAAGGTCAACTGACCAAATAGGGAAATGTCGATATTGTCCGCTGCATATCGTTCGGTCATACAAAGGACTGTTACAGATCCATCTCGTAAGCGAGCTGAGAGAAGATTTCATGGCCTTCTAAGCTGAAGAAGATGAGATACACCTACCTATCTGGGGGCGATCGTCGGCGAATATCGCATGCTGAGTATGACGGGCTGAGGCTTCCGTGTTGGTCGAGGGTCGTCGTAAAGTCTAAACGACAAGATGGGGGATGACATTAACAAGGCAATAAGAAAGGGAAAACGCACAGAAGCAGTGAATCAGAGAGAATTGGGAATGGAAGGCCAATCCAGACTCGAATCGAGCCAAGGGGTGGAGCGACCATGGTCCAGAGTCTCGCACCCCCTTCTATCCTTAGTAGAGTAGCAAGGATTTGGGAAGGACCTCGACGGTAACTAGTCAGAGACCCCAAGAAAAGGAAGTTCGGGCGGATCTACTCTTGCTTGATTATTTGCAAGAACACCGAGGAAGGCTATAACCAGCTGACCGAGGTCAGAGGCCCTCGGTGTATATCAAGTAATACCATAATCAGCAGACTCAAGTCCCCATGCCTGACAAACAATCACGCTCGCGCGCGAAGCCCCGTGATAGATATACATGTTAACTCTAATACTCTAATAAGCGATCGATGATCGTTGGATCTATCTCGATGTCGTTCGCGCGCAGATACTCGTCTGACCAGAATTTGCTCTGATGTCTAGATCCGGAGTCGCACCTAAACGGTCCGATGAGACAAAGGTTGGTCAACAAGACCCCCCTTACAGTGACACTGGTCTGACCGAGGAGGGCAACTTACAAGATAGTTGCTATTCTACTGCCTTTACTCAAAGTCTTCGCTAACCTTACACATGCCACCAGATTACAAGCGCTCGAAGAACCAAGGAACAAGCCATCGTGAGCTACGAGATAGCGCGACATCGCTACTGCTTCAGCATCGGAAATTCTGTCCACCTATTGTTAGCGCTAGTCCACTAACGCAGTGTGGACTGGAAAGGGCTACATACCTGTAGGCATCATCGATGATGTCAAGGCCCAACGAAAAGTTCTGAGTGATCTGCAAAGTCTGTTAGCTTTGCAATGCTAGCTTTTTCTATGCAGAATTCACATACTCGATTGATACCTACACATTACGGGCAAGTCAGCGAAAAGCTACGCAAACCCTATACAAAGATGTGGACGTTGGCTCACCGATACCCTCTACGACCGTGTCTACCTGATGACGTCTTTTCTTGCCCTCGCTCTCTTTCAGGTCGAACATGACATTGAACTTGACTTTGTTATACAGCCCTGATCCTGCCAAAGGAACGATATCAACCGCCAGGGATCGCCTTCGCGTCAGCCCTTTCTGCAGTGCGATTCTACAGGAACATACCTTCGGGATCAGATAAGACAATTCTCAAATCCGGCAAAGCTTTCTTCAAAAACATGCCCGTCCCAGCCACGGTGCCTCCTGTTCCAGCTCCACTAACAAAAGCGTTCAAATGCCCGCTCGTCTGCCTCAGGATCTCAGGCCCGGTACCTCTGTAGTGCGCTTGAAAATTACTCTCATTCTCAAATTGGTCCGCAAAGAACCCTCTCGGTTTCGTCTCGAGTGCTGGTCGAAGCACGTTCGGCAGTGGTAGGTTGTGTGGTATTGGGCTATTATCGGGTGATAGATCGGCGGCGTTGTGTCCCACTTCGCTGGGTTCGGCGAGAGTGGAGACTGCTATTGGTGCTCTGGGAGTAGGAGGATTCACGAGCTCTGTATTACCGAATTCCAATGCTCGCTTCCGCGCAAGGTTCTGCAGTAGACATCATACGATCAGACCTCGGAATCTTATTGAGGCGTGGAAGAGTGGGTGACTCGATCTATGTTACTCACGACAAACTGCATCGATAGACCCAGACGATCAATGTCAGCTTATCATCCGGCACAGATGGAAGGAAGCATGCCATCCAATCTCACCTGCTTCTCGTCCACAATGCTCGCTGGCCGTACTCTCTCGACCGTGGCACCGAGCTTCTCGAGAACCTGTACCTTCTCAATAGCTACGTCGTCCGGCATGATGATACAGCACTCATAGCCCCTATGGCAGACAAAAGTTGTGGCGAAATTCAGCCATCATTCCATGTATCGGTTGTTGGGCCAAATAAACAAAAGACGAGTTGCTCTGCTCACTTGGCTTTGCCCACTGTTGCAAGTGATATACCGGTACTTCCTACCGTGCCCTCGAATAGCACCGATCCGGTGTGTGGATGCAGCAGACCTTGGGCCTCGGCATCCTCAATGACTACGACAAAAACACATCCAGTTAGCTTCTAGCACCTTGTAGGCTGGCGTCTCGGGCGGAACTTACTCTTCAGAGCTACCCTATCCTTCACCGATCCACCAGGGTTGAGAAACTGTACAAATCGTCAACATCGCTGCGACCAATGTCGTCTGTGAGCTCTTCGTCTGCGTCGACTGACCTCGGCTTTCCCCTATGACTCAATGACATGAGCACACAATCATAATACGTCAGATATAAGTTGGTCATCGTGTACACACCAGTATTTCCACTCCGAGTGCGTCGCTCAACGAGTTGATACGTATCAGCGGTGTATTTCCTGTTCATCGCCTCCTCAATTAGCGCCTGTTTGTTCATCACCCATCTGGGCACTGGAACAAACGAACGCGTATATGGGACGATCACGCACCTATCAGCCCAATGACACCGGGTACAATCTCATCGCTTCTCAGCTCTATCGGTCGAGGCGGTACTCTCGCTACAGCCCTCTTCCTTCTCCAGTTTTGAAACAATGTAGCCACGGATGTCGAAGAAAGAGAGAGTGTGACGCCGATGACCAGACCCCATACCAAATCGCGAGTGAATTTGGATGGGAATCTTAGCCGGTCCCAGAATCGTTCTGAGATTGCGATCGTCGACAGTCGGGGTAATGTTATATAGTCTGCGAGGCCCATCTTTCTCGATTTCCTCGCATACAGTCCGGGAAGCCTGTTGTAAATCAGGATATATACACAATGGAGATGAAACAAAATGGCGATAGATATGATATATGCTTTGCAAACAACGACAGAGAACTCGAACATTAATTGATTTTGCTTGGTCCCTGCTCGGCCAAACGCGTACAACGCGAACGCTGCGCGTGGAGGTCAATACGTATGTTAACGTTGGCTAAAGGCTCATTTTGATCACTTCTGATCATATCATTACATTCCACCCTCTGTTAGTGTATTCAAGCAAGACACTCCGTAACGAATACAGACTCAGATCGCCATCGCAAAGGTCCAGAAGCATTACAAAGGAAACAGGAGAACAACCGGCTCAAATCTCGTGAAGATCCAGCTGGCTGGCAGCACCACAATCTTGAGATGACAATCTACTCTCTTTACATATTTGACCGGTGCGTGAAGATACGCTTCTATGGGACTCACAACCAAACACTTCGGGGAATCGATTGCTGACACCGTCTCGGATGTACATGCATCACATAGACATTGTGAATGCGTATATTATCAAGACTGGCACCGGACCCGTCCAGCACGCTCACCGACAGCACCGACCTTCAAACCGGGAGTTCACAGACTTCCACCACAAGCAACTACGAATGATACTCAGCGCGAATCCATCTTTGCAAATGGTCACCCAATGAATGGAGATAAAGATAATAGGAATTCACTGGTATCGACGACGAATGGACCCGTTGCCGGAGGGGGGAGAGCAGGGAACAAGGGGCTGCCGTTTGATGAGGAAGCAAAGTTGGTGTATGGTGTGATTCTGTCGTTAAGGAATATGGTCAAGAAGCTTTCTGGACGGTGAGTGGGTAGCGCCATGCACTTTGAATACGACAATCAAACGGGCAATCTGTTCGATTCCACTTTCCCATTGATTATGTGAAATGAAGCTGATATAATCCGTTCGCAATCTCAGCGAAGAAGCATTCACATCCTACTCGACAGGAACATACAAACTGCACCTATTCGAGACTTTAACCAACTACAAATTCGTTCTCCTCTCTGACCCTTCTTCCGATTCCTTACGCTTCGTCCTTCGTCAACTGTATGTAGGGCCATTCTTGGAGTATGTAGTGAGAAATCCGCTGGTGGATGTTGATTCAAGAGAGAAGGGTGTAGATAATGATCTGGTAGGTTGTGTCTCAATGATTCGCCTGTCCGTCCATCTCTGCGAGTTTCAAAAAAAAACAATCTCAGACCCGACTGAAGTTGGTCATATGCTCCTTGGGCTATCTATGTGTCCGGCTTGACTTGATACCGCCCCTTCATGGGGATAGATCTAGGGCTAGTGCCAACCAAGACTGAGCCTGAACTGACCTTGGCTGCCTTCCAACACACAGTTCAGAACAGCAGTAGACCGACATGTGCGAGCTCTGTCCATGTTCTCATGATCAAAACAGTCTTGCTAATTTGAACAAAGACGATCAAGCGACAAAGCACCGGTCACGTTGTGGCGACTGTAATATAGATAGACGACTTTTCGTAGCCAAATACCGACATGAAACCAAACGATGATATGGAATGTACATGCATTCTGGGTACGTGTTATGTTATGTTATGCTATGCAAGGAGTGAGTAATGAAGCACGTCTATCATCTGGCGTTTGGTGTACAACAAACATTTTTGTAATTCAGTCAGTCCATGGATTCAATCGAACCTGTGCTCCGCTGGCGCAATTGCACATAGGTGCCCAGCTTAACTCCCGACCCTATTCTCTTCCCTCCACCCTCTTATGACATCAAAATAGGTCAATCAGTGCACCTGCTTCCCGCACAACACCCTCTAGCATCTGTCTTGCGCTATCTGTTCCATCCCTCAGCTCAAGGTTCAGGCAGCCTCGGCCGCTTTTCCCCTAGCCTTCTTCACAGACGTTCCGGTAATCACCACATCTCCATCCTCGTCTTCCTCTTTCACAGCCCCCATCTTCCCCTTTCCACCACCGCCACCATTAGCCATGACGGCATCCCCGTCACCTTCCGCCTCGAACTTGTTTCGAAGCGTAGTGAGCAACGACCGTCTGGCCTCCTTGGCAGTCTTATCGTCTTGTCCTGCGTTATCCGTACCGTCCAGAGCAATCTCTTCGCCTCCTACGGCGTCGTCTAGCTGAAGTTTGGTCATGCCGATAGCTAGCATGTCCTCCTGTAAAGACATACGACCGTACAATCAGCTTCAGTCATGAGGAATTGATGCCTCACGACAAAGGGGCAGTACTCACATCGATCGAGCCCTTTGTGATGAACTTGATCACCTCCACTTCCTTCTCTTGACCGATACGATAAGCTCGATCGGCAGCTTGCCTATCGTTGTGTGGATTGAAGTCTTGATCGTAAATCACAACGACAGATGCGGCGGTCAGATTGATACTGTACAGAGGATACCATGAGTCAGCTTAATGTGCATCACCACCATCAACCATTGAGGCTTAGGAGAAAGCTGCACTCACCCGACACCACCCGCTTTGGTGGAAAGGAGGAAGACGGTGATCTCAGGATCATCGTTAAATTCGTCGACCAGCCCTTGTCGCTCGTCGGTCTTGGTCTGTCCATCAAGTCGAGTGTATCGTACGCCGAGGTGCTCGAGGGCTTTTTCGAGGATATCAAGTATCATCACGAACTGACATACATTTGCCAGTCAGCTGGATCACTCGGTGTATGGGAAGGTGGGATATGTAGCTAACGCACCTGCGAGAAAAGCAGCATCCGCTTCCCTTCCGCCTTGCATCGTTCTATGTGTTTCTTCAGGGCGGTGATCTTGCCTCCTTCGAGGAACTGCACGGGATCGAGAGCGTATTTCCGTAGTTCCTAGGTTGACGAGACACTTGTCAGCTTTTTCGGGAAAACTATCCTTCTAACAAGAAGCTGACTTACATCCTCGATTGACGATGAGCAGAAGTTTGAAATCTCGTAATCGCTCATGTACTGTCGGGGAGCGGATTTTCAGCTTTCTGACATGACGACGCCCTAGAGCAACATCACTCACTTCGAGATCTTCTATGACGTAGTCCAGCCTGGAATCACAATATGTAGGCGTATTCAAGCACTCTTTCGCAAGCTGTTTGATCTTGGCATCCGTGTACAATCTCCTGAACAGCAATGGGTGACTGGCGGCTTTCCTGAGATCCATGAGGATATTGTTCGAGCTGCTCGCAGGTGTGATCTGGCCCTTCTTCGCCTTTGATTTCGCAGCCTTCTTCGCTGCTGGCTTCTTCTGGTCGGCAACCTCTTCATCGGCAGCAGCAGCATCGAGCGCGTCGTCCGATAATTCTTGTAGCACTTTTCGAGATCGCTGCATTGTCTCGTTGTAGAGCTTGGCCTGGACTTTGGACATTTCGCAATGCTCGACCTTTTCGATTTTAGGAGGTAGGTCGAGTACCAGGGCTTTTCGCCGTCGGAGCACAAAGGGTGTGAGCATGGTTCGAGCTCTCGAAGTACGCTGTGAAGCAAGCAGGTTGGCAGATCCTTGTGACTTGAAGATCGCTCGGAGATACGGTTCGGCATCGGCAAAGGTGTCTTTGTGGATGAACATGAGGAGAGACTGTGAGACCAATTCTACATGTCAGTATAATACATCTGGCGGTGACAAAGAGGAAAAGTATACTCACGACCAGCTCTTGCAAGTTGTTTTGCAGGGGAGTACCAGTGAGCAGTAATCGCCATCTTGGCTTGATGGAGAGCAAATCGGTGTACGCCTTAGTGGTACAGCTCTTGAGCTTATGTCCTTCATCGTAGATGCAAGTTTCGAACTCGATCTTCTTCCTGAAGAAACCGAGATCGTCCGCTGAGGCGACCTGCGTATATGAAGCCAGGACCACCTCCAGTCGTCCTGATCGGAATCGTCGTTTCAAGTCGTCTCGCAATGACGCTCGTTCGGCTTGCGAACCATAGTACGTTTGGACATCGACAGAAGGCGCGAATCGGTCGAATTCTCTTGTCCAATTCTCGAGCGTAGACGCTCTGATGGGTGAACAAAAGCGAGTCAGCTCTGAGTGTTGCCAATATTCGATGAAATAGGCAGGTCTCCACATACGGGACGAAGATCATATGCGGCCCTTTGATGCCTCTTTCTTTGAGATGAGCAATAAACGAGATGACCTGGATAGTCTTTCCGAGACCTGTTTTTTTGTAGAAAAAAAAAATGAGATTAGATCAAGAAACGGAGGTCAGTCAATCTCAATGCTTAGCTTGTTTATCACGATGTCCGCCTCCGCCTAAAAGCAAAGTTGGAGACTCACCCATTTCGTCCGCGAGAATACACCCGATCTTCTTGGAGAACAACAGGTTCAACCAATTCACACCTAATAGCTGATAATCCTTCAACACCGTCCCCTCGCTCAGCGTCGCCGGTTGACTCTGGATATAGCTGCTAAGGATCTTGCGTCGCTTCATGTCCGTTTCCTTCTTCAGCAGTTCCGACACTTTCGCCACGTCCACTTTGACGTCGTTGAGACCGTCTGATCGAGGCGTACCAATCACGCTATCCTGGGCCATCGATGCACCTCGCCATACCGCTAGGGTGTTTCCGACATCCGTAGCAATAGCTTCGCATCGATTCAAGCATGCGTCAATCTGCACGTATCCTTCCATGATCTCGGTGTATTGCTCGAATAACTTGAACGAGACACCTCGGGCTTTCGCGAGTTTCGTGCGAACTTCATCGACGTCTTCATACGGCCTAAGCTTGATGATAATTGCAGCTTGTTCCACGCTGCAGGCTTCATTGGACTATCAGCAATCCAGCGCACGGACAAACTTCTGCCCGTGGGCCATAACACACGCCTGATTGACAACCTGTGTGAGAGTGAGCGTCACTCACCAATTGTTCCCGTAAGCATATCCGCATCCACGTCATTGAAAGCCTTGAGCGCCTCTCCCTCAGCATCGACCTCCTGATCACCCTTGCGTCTTTTCCTCTTTGGTCCCTCATCTCCCGACCAATCAGCTTCACTGTCTCCGTCCGACGCCTCACCCGCTGAACTGCTCTCATCTGGATCCCGCCTCTTTCCGTTGTTCGCTCTATTTGCGTAGATGGACGACTTCTCGTTCTTTTTCGGTTTAGGAGGTTTCACCGTTCTCGCTACATTGCTCGCGGACGTACGAGCCACCATCGTAGGTCGGGTCTGACCGGCTCCGGGAGGTCGAACTTTGTTCGGCAAGAATTGCTCGAACCTAAGCGGTTCTTGCGAATTTGAGGGTGAGATCAAAGGAGATGATCCTGTCGGTCGATCATTCATAGCGTGTATCTGATTTATAGCTCTTCCAGTATCATCCTTGTATCTGTTCAGGATCGCCACGATGGCAGGTCGGGATACGTTCTTGAACTCCGTTTGTAGACCGTCTGCCATTTTCGAGATCTCTTTGCCCTCTTCCTCCTTTTGCGCTCTGGCTGCAAACACCAAACTGGGTGGACGGGACACTGAGGAAACCGACACGGGGGAAGACGGTGGATGAGCCGCTGTGCGCGTTGGGGATTCGGCTTCATCTGGGTCGGCGTATCGCGGTTTTAGGCGAGAGAGAGGTTTGGGTGTAGATGGGCTCAAATCGGCTGGTATTGTGGAGCTGGCTGCAGTACTGTTACCGTTTGAGGTCCGAGACGTAGAAGCATCGAAGGAGAAAGCAGAAGATCCGAGTGCACTGCTCGCTTGCGGTTGATGTTGAGGAGCATGTCGATTATGCAACGCCCTCAGCACATCTTGCGGACTCCCACTCAAAGCAGGTTGATGAGAATTTGAGGAAGTACCGGTACCGGTACCCAATTTCCGCCCTATCCCAGAAGAAGGGATGACACTCCCACCATTGCTCAGGCCAGCACCAACGCCGGCTCCGTATGTGAGCCTGGTCCCATTCCCGTTCGAGAAGTGATGTGATTTTGTAGGAAGCGGCGCTGGAGATGACGAGGGTGGTACTAGGACTTGAGGCGAGCCGGGGGACGAAGGATCAGGATGGGCTGATACTGGTCGGGAGAGGCCCGCTTTCTTCTCTCTCAGCGCGGCGAGGGCGTCCTGAATAATGACAGATATCAGCATTAATATGGCTCTAGTATAGCTGATGCGATGATATCGCAGACAGCAGCCAACAGCAAATATGGTGGTCTCTGTGTCTGGTCCGAGATAAAGATAATCAGACGGGTAAACAGGCATTCGAAACCCACTCACGCGACGTTTCTGCTCCTTCTCTGCGGATGTCGACATGACGTTCTGGAGCAATGATAGCTGGATAAATTTGTTGCTGAACCGGGGATAACAGTTTAGGCAGCCAGGCTAGGGTATGATAGAGGGATAGGTGTTGATTCAAGATAAGATACTTTACAGGTTTGTCTTGAGTAGCCGAAATATATATGGGTTGATAGTGACAAAACTGGTCGATCGAACAAAAACACGGTATGGGGTATGAGCAGGACAGGTGAATGGTGAATGAATATTACTTTAAGGGTTTATTAGCATCAGTTTAGACGCGTACTATGGGTCCATAAAAGGGAGGATCATTTACATTTCAATCTATCATTTATGCCACAGTCGCCACCTCTCAGTGCAGCTAGCAGCTATATGCTATACATCAACCCATACAACTCGCCAGACCTCCTCTCCTCTTCTTCGGACCATCAAAACCCATCTTCGCGCTTTACTAATCACATCACACCTCAATACAACCTCCCGCCAAAATGTCAGGAAGGAGACCCGCCGACCGTTCGGCTCCCGGTCAACCTGACCCGAAAAGGTTCAGGCCCGGAGCAGGAGGACCGCCTGCTGCACCCCTCGATATGGCTGCCATTCGAGCTCAGATCGCAGCTCGTAAAGCGCAGATTGAAGCTGCTGCCGCCAATGCGAAAGCAGCAGGATCAGGATCAGGATCAGCTACACCCACAGGCATCTCTTCGCCTGCTCCTGCATCAGTGTCAGCGTCAGCGTCGGCGCCCACTGCTGCTGCTGCACCTGGACCCGCGGCTCTCCCTCCAAAGCCTTCGATGGATTCGTCTATCGCCGAACGACTGGCAGCTGCCAAAGCTCGAATCGAAGCTCTCAATGCTCGAGCTGCCAACCCTTACCTCTCAGGATCTGGATCCATGCCCAAACCCACCCCAGAGCCTAAAGCGACCTCTCAGCCCGGTGTGACCTCAATAGCGCTTCATCCGCTCTTGATGTCTGAAGCGCAGAAACAAGAACAAGTGGAGAAGAACGAGAAAAAGGCCATGGCCAATCGATACAAGACAATGGCTCCCAAATTCACTTCGGTCAAGGCAAACGCCAATATCGCATCCTCGGCAGCTCCGTCCAGAGGTTCGCCCGCAGCGCCTGTATTGAACCCTTATGCTTCTACATCGAATGTGGGGAGCGGTAGTCCCGCTCCGGATGAAGAGAGGATTGCGATACGAAGAAGTAAGAAGTTGCATTTCAGCAGAGCGGGCAAATATGTCGAGCAGGGTGATCAGTTGAGAAATGAACAGAAGATGGAGGCGCTTAGGCAGAGAATCGCAGAAGCTAGTAGGAAAGCGGGTTTGGATAGCGAATTTGACACCCTTGAAAAGAGCTTAAAGGTGAGCGGCGATGCTGATCCAACTAGACACCACTGGTACTTTGCGCTTACTCCCCACCTGTACGGGTGAACGGGACAATTGTCGGGGGTACCTCCATTCCCAAAGCTCTTGCTGACGTCTCATTTTCATCTTAGCGACAACCACCGCCCGATGTCGAATGGTGGGACAAGGCCATCTTACCTGACGGCAAAGGCTACGAAGATCTCGAAGAGGCTGTTGACTGGATAACCACGAATCAAGATTCCTTGATCACCCACTTGATTCAGCATCCTATCCCTATCCCTGCACCGGGCGACAAGAAAGTAGACGAGCGAGGTCTGATGTTGACCAAGAAGGAAGCCAAGAAGATGCGAAGACAAAGACGACAAGCCGAATTGGAAGATAAACGAGATCGGCAAAAGATGGGTCTCTTACCGCCCGACGCACCAAAAGTCCGATTGGCAAACTTGATGAAAGTGTTGACTTCGGATGCGGTGCAAGATCCGACTAAAGTGGAAGCGAAAGTCAGGAAGGAAGTCGCGATGCGGGCTTATAATCACGAGAAGGATAATCAGGATAGAAAGCTCACGCCGGAACAGAGGAAGGAGAAGGAGTATAATCAACTGGTGGCAAGGGAGAAGAGGGGTATATACGGGGCTGTCTTCAAGTGAGTGAAACCTTTCGTTGAAAACGCAGTGCTACCCTCCTGTTTCCTTTGCCTTTGGTCACTCCACGGACAGGACTTGAAAGGACAGAACGAGCTGCTGCCGTGATAAGATCTACAGCTAATGCATCCATACTCTATGTCTCATAGGATCAAGTATCTCACAAATGGTCGACACAAATTCAAGATTCGAGAAACGGCCAAATCCGACCTGCTTTCCGGCGTATGCATCTTCCATCCGAACTTCGCTCTGGTCTTGGTAGAAGGCGTCGACAAGTCAATCAAGCATTACAAGAAACTCCTTCTCAACCGAATAGATTGGACTGAAAAGGCTCGTCCACTGGATCATGATGGACCAGCTGAGGAAGACGACGAAGAAGCAGAGAAAGACAGGAATGAGGACGGAGAAGAGGGCGAGGATGATATGGCTGATAACAAATGTGAAATGATCTGGGAGGGTGAAGTTCCCGAGAGAACGTTCAAGATGTTCAGAGCGAGACATGCGGAAACTGATAGTAAGGCCAAGGAATGGTTGACGCCGAAATGGGAGGGTATGTGGGATCTGGCCAAGAGGTGGACGTGGCAGGGCGAGGAGGTGTAGGTGGGAGGTATTGTACAGTAGCTATTGAACTTGAATTCGTGCTATTTGTTCGGACGATGAACCATTCAGTTGCAGTTGAAGGTCGAACTATGTATAACGACTCATATGCATTTGCGTTCAAACATTCTTGTAGTCGACATAATGAATATTATGCATTGTCCGTGCACATTCCTGCAGATGCAGATCTCATATTCATCAGCTATCAGCTATGCTATGGTGACTGTTCTGTATGGTGGTGGGGTATATAACTATATATACTGTATATAGCTGGATGCTCATTCGTCAATTTCACATATACAGGCGAATTTGATCCCGTCCTCGTCTTTAGCTTCTCTCCTCTGTCTTCTCTCGGGGTGTTCTCCAACAAAAGCATTGTATTTCTCAAAGTCAACGTAGAATAGATATCTCGAAGCATACACATATTCAGTCATATCAACATAGGTTCAAATCGGTCTGTCACCCTCGCTATTTGTACTTGTCACCTACTCTTCGCTCGCTGAAAAAAACCCAAGCCCGTTCGTCTCTCGTCTCGTCTGCAATAATGACCACCATCCCTACCCGACTCGCCAAGCTCTCATCAACCTGTTCATCATGGGACGATGCGCGACGTAGATCCGTGGCTGCTTACAGGCAGTGGTACAGAGCTGTAAGTGGGACTGGGATTCGGCTCCGGTGTCAGGGTTCAATCAGAGTCTGAGCAAGATCGAAGACAAGAATTTCAAGTTGGGGAGATGGGAGCGGAGCGCACGACACGGACGTTGGTTCGCTGGCTATTGGTCAACGGCGAGCTGTCAAGCTGGTCTGGCAGAGCGCGCAAGGCCACCTGTGTAGCCATGGGGGTCAAGGAAAGTATGATCCGTGGAGGGAAGGACAACGAGAGTGTTGCGCGTGTGTGATGGCCGCTCACGGAATGTTATGGGCGTATGGGAATACCACGGAATCTCGTCGTTTTCGGGGTGCTGTTGGGATGCCCTGTGCCTGTGAAAGTAGCTAGACACACGGATGACGAGCTCTTCTTCTTCTTATTCTTTCATCTTGCATTAACTGTTATATTATCGCTTTATATAGCGCTATCGCACAGGTAGGATCAAGCAGAGGACAAGCTGACACCAATAGATATATATACCACCACAGGCGCCCGACATTGTCCAGCTCTACACGCTCAATGTCTCTCCCTCATTAGTCCGACTGAAGATCCGACAAGATTTCGAGCGAAACAGGGATACAATTACCGATTTGGGCGTGATGGACGTCATGCTTCATAAAAACCAGCAGGAATACCAAGAGACGATGAATGCTTGGAAGCAGGAGGTGAGTTCGACTTTGAGTGCGAGTGCGATTGCGATCGCGGGCGGGCTATCCTCCTGTTTTCTCCTCTTTTTTTTTTGCCTTTCCCCCCTTTCTGGCATAACCCATTTGTCTCCATCTGTCTATCTATCTATCTGGCTGGTTTCGCTGTGAAAGAGAGAGAAAGAGATTTTTCGGGCAAAGAATAAATACCCTTGTGGTAATTGGACCATTGTTATTTTTGTGATGAGTCACGACTTGGGAGGAGGTAAAGGGACGGAAATACTACAGGCAAAGTCCATCTGGATCGATAGATCGAGCAATAGCAATAGCAGCAGCTTTTGCGAGCGCTGAGGCGGATATCGGCGGGGGCAAAGACGATGATGACACGGCATATCGTGTTGATGCCGCCATCGGCTATTGACATGAGCCATATTCTTTTCTTCTTCTGTACATAACAGCCCACACACAACCCATGAGATTCGATGTTGTATGCTAACAAGTCTATGTCTCTCCCCTTACCCTGCACTGTTCTATTTTTTTTTCCTTCCCTTCCCCTTGTTAAACTCTCACGCGTCGCACCTTGCAAACACCAAAAACCAACGCAACGAACCTCACCTCACCTCATCTCGAACCCACCCCAGCCCCACGTCATGCAATGGTTCAAGCGATACGATGACCCCGCACCACCCAAGACGTTCCTCGACAAGTTCTACGCGGGTCGAGACGACCCTGCGCAGGTCTCTTCGTTCTAAATACCCAACCAAAGGCGGACGATGGGAAAGAGAATGAAGTAGGAGGACGGACCGCTGGACTTGGCTCGGCTCCCGGCCAAAATGAGGTAGTTTCATCCTAGGAATTGATCACAAGGCAAGGATGGATAGTTTGCGTACAGCACTTGTACGCCTTCTTTTTGTGTGTCCCGATTAGATCAGATGCGGATCTCTAGAGGTACATGCATGGACTGCCCTTTCGCTTGTCTTCCTAGACATGTTCAAGCTCATTGTCCCAAACCGGTGCTGCTTGCGCAAACAGACGAGCAAGAGGCTAGAAATCGAGCGAGATATATGATGAGGAACAATTCGACAGATCCAAGCAAATACATGTATATAGCCATGGATGGATGGCGGTTTTACAACAGGAATCACTGACCACATCATAGCCTGATACGACGATATGAATGTCTGCGCATGGCCTGAAACCTACAGGTCCATCGGCATGTCCATCGCCGCAAGCTCGGCTTCGTCGATCCCTCCCTCAAAGTCATCCATATACACATCAGGATCCATATCCTCATCCCCATTTCCAGCTATATCACCATTCCCATTCCGCATCGAGAGGTGATTCCGTCCCATGGCATCTTTGAGCTCCCGGTCCGCCCTTTCAGCATCTTCCTTATCTTGAGCTTGTCTCCTTTCGATATCTTCCAGAGTCCAAAGTGAGATACCCGTTTGAGTGTGATCGAATGGCTGTGAGATCTGCCTTATGAATTTCTTGGCCAAGGAAATGGCTACGTCTGTCGATAGGTTAGAGTGAGCTTCGGTGATGTAGCTGTTAATCCATTTGGGCAATTTCGCCCGTTTGTCCGTTCGAGCGAATCGCTGAATGAGACGGACCGAAGAGGTCAGCGTGATCCAGCCAGAAAGGCATTCCAGGCGAGACCACCATAGAAGCAGCCTCTCCACCCACCTTGTCAGCAAACACCATCAGTCCCCAATCTGTCTTTCCTCGCAATACACGCCCAACACACTGCGCAGCATGTCGCATAGCGTCGAAAGTGAGATAGTCGTTCTCTCGTACTCTATGGTTATCTCGCAGGAATTCCAGTCGGGCTTTCAGGATACGTGATTCGGTGTATTGGTATGGTATACTACAATTGATAGCATAGAAAAGAAAAGATAAGTCAGGTCAGCTTGTTGGCGATAGCCTGGAATTCGAGTGTCTAACCGAAGCTGACTCACCCAAACATGATGACCGCCCGTCCATAGTTGCTGTTTTAGCACCAAGCACCAGTAGTAAAGGTCAATACATTATTCTTCATACAGTCGCCAAAAAATGATACAGTCGCAGTCGAATCGCACTCACTGATCAAAATCGATACCTTCTGATACCTTTCCTCGAGCGACAGAAAGCATCACCGCGCCTCGACCGTTATTGCACGCTTCTCGGTAATTGCGCAGGGCGATACTCGTCTCCATAGCATCGGGCGTTTCGACGAATAGAAGCTTGTGTTTCCACACTTCGCTCAGGATACCCTATTTTAATCGAAAGGACCACGGGACAGTCAGCATTCGCTTTTTAATAGAAGATGTATTTGCTTCTGCGGCGACAAGACAAGGGATGTCTTCACTCACCATGTCGTACCACGCTGAAACGATCGATTCCATATACAGATACGAAGGGAAGAAAGCGACCACGCCGTCTGGCACCGTGCGCGCCATGTCAATCAAGATACTACCGAAATTCCTGACGACCGCCGGATCGTTTCGGACCTCGAACCTCGATGAGATGGGCACTTGATCACTTCCTCTGGTGATGACCATGGGCAAGAACGCGTTTCGCGTAAGTGTCATCGGGTAAGATTGTTCGGTCACAGGCTGGAACTGGAGGATTTTGGGATACATGTCTAAGGGGGAGATGGTTCCTGAAGTGATCACGACGGATGAGAATCGCTCGAATACTGGTGCAATGGCCAGCGAAGGATCAAGGCAGCTACCATGCAGCAGTCAGCATCTGCCAGGGCATTCGCAACGATCATTGGTAGTAGACCTGCTCACGTGAAATGAAAGACTGGGTTCGGTACAGTCGCATGTTCAGTTTCGTACGGCTCGAGAATGAGCAAGAAGCCCTTCTCGTAAGTCGCCACGAGGGTACCGAACGATGCGATTTTCTGCAGTGAGTAATGCTCGTCGATGTTGGTCAATTCTAGCGTCCGAACGAGCGATGTGAGACGTTCTGCCGCAAACCTGAACCACGCGACGTCAGCTAGCTGATTGTTGGTAGATCCCACGCTCCTCGAAACTCACTTTAACGGTCTCTTCTCGATATATGTAATCTCTTTCAAATGCGCCAAGAACGAAGTCGGTGTCTCCGCTACAACATGCAGTACTCTCATTCTCGTCTACAACCACATATTAGCTATCGGCGCGCTCTGTGCAACTCAAGAGTGCCACTTCAGCTCACCTTGAGATATTCAATAAATCGCTTGAGGAAAGCGATGAAATGCTCTGCTTTCCGGATGTTACCAGGAACAGCTTCATCCAGCATATCTTTCGACAACACGGGGCTGACCATCATATCCTCATCTTCTCGATGCTCGTTGGCTTCTTGTAAGCCCTCTACGAGCTTCTTGTATTCGTCTTCGAGTTTCTGAGAATCGGTCTGCTTGATCCTGTTTCGGAACGGTACATGTCAGAATACATGCAACTGGACCGTTGAAAGTGGAGTTGTAAGGCAGCTCACTCCTCGATCTTATCGCTGATCTTGTTCACACTCCTTGCCGCGGAGTCCAACATCGGTCTCGTCAGATCGATAGACAGTGATTCGATACAGACGTTGTCTACATCGTCTTAGGTCAGTCTCGAAGTTGTTGTAGGCGGCCAGCGAATGCAGCTACTCACCGATATTGTGCGCCTCGTCAAAGACTACTATACTCTCCTTGCTCATCTCAGCCGAGACTTGCTCCGCGACTTTCGGATCCAGCAGATAATGGAATGAGTAAATGACAACATCCATAAACGGGAGCTGCCAGGAAAAGTTTTTTGGGTTTGTCAGGGAAAACTTCTGATATGGGTTATGCGACCAAGAAACTCACCATTCGTCTGATGGTAAAATATGGGCAGACGCCCTTTTCTTGACCGTATTTCTTCACATCGTCAATGGTGTATACACCGGCCGGTATCAGGTTGCCAGTCTCGTAGTTGTTCAGTTCCTGTGAGAGGTAAAGGAAATCACAGCTCTAATTAGCTAAATGCCGGAAGTTTTCACAGAGCAACATATGCGGGGACAAGCCGGAGGGTGTATAGCTTGAGCTGAAAAGAATCAATTACTCACCTCATGAAAGCTACACAAGGGTACACTACCAGGATTCGCCCTTCCCTTCTCACACGCAAACGCAGATGTCAGATCTCTACATCGTGAATCTACAATTTTGCCCTTCTTCTCTTTGCTGACCTGGAAGAGGGAACGAATACACATCAGCAGGATGCCTATGCGCTGACTTGGGAGGAAGAAGTAGAGAGGTATCCGTCTCTCAAGCGATGAACGATAAGAGAGTATGAACACCGAAGTCGCGGCGTGAAAGTGAGGGTGACAGTGTAGATATGGGATTGAACATAAAGCTCACCTCCGGATGCAAACACAGATTACGCCGACTAGTCAATCCCAAACCTCTGAAACCCTCGTCATCCGCTCCCATCTCCGCCCGGTACTCCATCAATCTCTTGAGCTCCGCTAACGCCTTTTCAATCTCTGGTACGGTTCGTGAGCAATAGATGAGTTTTCGCTTGTTCGGGTAGAACTGTGCCGTTTCGTGCGAAGGAGAAACGTTAGTTTCTGCTTTCTCATCGGTGAAGCTTTACAATTCTTGGATTGGGCAGGTGAGGCAGAAACCTTCGATTGGCTCTTTGACGAGGGATGAAGGTGTGCTGGGTGAGAAGCCCAATATGAAGACGCTTCAGCTGAATCGCACTCCACTCACCTGCATATACGATACGATGAGCGAGAGTAACGAGACGGTCTTGCCAGTACCCGAAGGCATCTCAAGTACACAGTGGCCCTACGAGTCAAGATAAAAAGGTGATTAGATCAACTCAGCTCAGCGGAATTCACAATATAGCTACCGTGCCGGAAGAGACGAGAAGGAGGGGAGCAAGACTCACTCCAGCATCGAGCGTCGTTTTCAGATCAGCCATATACGAGTATTGTTCTGTGATTTAGATACAGGTCCAGTGGGCCAGATCAGATCCGTTAGCATTATTTCATCATCCCATGATCCATCCACTCTGTCCGTCCTCTTCTTCGTCTGCATCTCCATTTCCGGATGCCTCGGAATGATCATGAAGGGGTGAGGTAGCGTACCCGGATATAGACTGTAACGAGCGAAAGACGAAAGATCAATATCTGGTCCAATTCATTGCGCGCTATATGGCTTAGAGTGGACAGAGGCCACCAATGTGTCCAATAGAGGCTAGAGACTTGGACTCACCGGTCATAAGGGAACAGAACGGGCAAGTCGCCCAGCATAAACTTCATGGTGAAGGATTTTTCTCAGTCTAGTCTTTATGGCTGACTTCTCGTCGTCTTCCACCCGGTATTCTTCCTCGCGGGACGATCACAGACCAAGCAGTGCGGCCCCAATGCGATTCCGGCAGCCCAGACAGTCGATAGAGCGTGTGTGACTGGCAAGGGCCCTTGGATCGCCGAGTGCTGGAGGAGGACTTGGTCTCGACCGTGAATGACAAGGGCGAGCGCGAGTACAGCCAACCGAAAGACTGACTGTAGTGTCAGATTGGGCAAGAGAGATGACAGAGTAGTCTGAGGTATGAGTATGATAGATTGAAGATGGACATGGATGGTCAAAATGATGACTTTGCTGTTAAGCTAAATAACCGAAATCGTCCAGTCCAGTCAACCGATACACCGTACTCGAGTAACGTTACCTGTAAAGACCATTCGTCATCGCCGCCGATCGACCCAACCAATCACCTCCACCATATACGGATGCGGCGGCACAAACAAATGTAAAATAACAAATCCAGAAGGCCCACACTCGACACGACAAGCAATGCGTTGATTCACACGGTACGGCCTTGTTAGCGCTAGCTACCCAACGGCTTGGTGGCCCCGTCGAGTATTCGAATCTCTAGTGCAGTAGCTTTGTTCACGACGGGTGAAGAAAGGGCGACGAAAGATAGGCTTCACCACCTGTCCCCATCGCCGCATCGCATTGCCAAACGATACATGTGAGAGATAAGATAAATGTAAATGGAAAAATATGACTATGATAAGCGAGCAATGAGAGAGAACATTGGCATCGAGAAGAAGCAGACCGACTGAACAGCCTAGCAACAGCTATGAATCATGTCCAGTGATCTCCCTCCCTCAAGCTCATGATGCTGAGACGATACAAGTAAATTGTTTGGGAAGCTATCTAGCCTGCTATGCTTATACCGATCCTCGTCCGGTCGAGAACCCATATCGCTCGCTGACGGATCGCGCCATGATGTCCTTGACGGGGCCAAGCAGTCGAGTGAATGCTTGTTCGCCCAAAGCGGCGACTCGGAGCTTCTCTGGTCCTTCAGCTCGAACAGTGGCGGCTCGTACCTGTCGGTTGAGCAGGGCGAGTTCTGCAAGGGGAATATCACATACAATGAATGAATGGATTGTCAGCGTCTGGCTTTTCAACGTAGACCGTGCTGTTCACTACGCTACAGATGGCTGCACCGACTGGTAACGCATGCCGTATGAACACTCACCTCCAAAGTAGTCGCCCTTGCCATACCTCTTCACAACGCTCTCTCTACCGTCGTCACCCGTCTTGATAGCCACCGCTGCGCCACTCTCAATGAGGTAGAATTCGTCACCGGCATCGCCCTGTCGAATGACATCTTCACCCTCATTGAATGTTCGGGATTCGAGGACGTCGGCGATTTTGGCTCGTTCGTGGGGCTGAAGGGAGGCGAGAATCTGGACTTCGGAGAGGAAGGACTCGTACAGTCGTCGCTTTCGGGAGGTGTGCTAGTGGATGAGAAGAGCAGTGGAAGTATCAGCGAAACAAATCTCTTCACCCGATGAATCGTACTCACGTCAAGAAGGATGGTTCGGAATGACACTCGGTCAAGAGCCCAAAGAGTACAAGGGGTGATGGAAAGGATGGAGGCGGCTCGAGGGGCGCTGCGGAGTACAACCAAGTCAGCAAGGTTTACCGGTAGGAGGTAGGAAAAAAGGGCCAATTTGACGGGATGACATGCACTCACTTGTGCATCAGAGCGAGTTCACCGAACGAGCTGCCCTCCTTGGAAGTGGCAACCTTCTTACCCAATAGGGGTCTGTCTCCCTTCTCAGGGTCGATGACCTGACCTTCCTTCTTGACAAAGATATCAAGCGTACCACTCTCAACCACGTAGAAGTAGTCTCCTGCCGCGCCTTGCTCAATGACCATTTCTCCAGGTGCAACATTAACTTCCTTCATGGCAGCAAGGACATCTGCTTCCTGCTCTTCATCGAGGTTTCTGAAGAGGAAGTTTGGTGAGATGGCTTGCTTGATTCGGTTGAGCTGCTCCTCGGTCTTAGGGAATGAGGGCATGCTGTTCCCACCGTTTCCTGAGTTGGGGTTGGGTGTCGTCTCGTCCTCTTCCATGGTGGTCTCGAGACCGCCGCCAGCGGGGAAAGATCGATGCGAGGTGGGGACGAGGGATTCAGCTGAGACGGACGTTCGTCTGCCTAGAGCGTAAGATGGGATGGGAGGCTCATCGTGGTGTTCTTCCTCAGTCGAGGACTGAATCTGACCAAAAGGAGATGCGTTAAACGTGGGACCTTGGTCGGGGAACTGAGAAGCACCCTCGCTGAAGGGGCTGGAATCACCGCCGGGAGCTTGGAGTCCGCTAGGCGATGGCGAAGGAGCGCCGAAGGGAGATTGGAAGATTGACGGTTGGTTGGAGAGGCCCGAGCCGGTAGGAACGGTGGCTCGTCGAGGACCGCCGGGACCAAAGGGGGAATCGGAAGGTCCCATCTCTGAGAAGGGGGAAAGGGTAGCAGAGTTGACATTGCTGATTCCGGGGGCGGACAAGGCGATGTTTCCGGGTCCTTTTCGACCACCAGTAGGGGGTGCAGAGAGGGGCGGTTGAGATCCTTGTCGCTGCGAGGTGAATAAGGTCATCGATCATTAGCATAAATTCGCAGTCATAGGCGATGACTTTATACGCCCACTCACCTCCTGTCGGAGCTTGTTCTGGAACCAATCAGCTCCCCATTGAATTACATCCTTGGGCTGGTCCCTCGCGACATCGCGATTGAGATCGTTGAGAATGGACGTCCAGGAGGTCGACATGGTGCTTGAGATTCAGAGGGTGAGTAGGATGGAGATGAAGAAGAATGGTTCGCTTGTACGAGCAAAGTTATCCAGATTGAGATGGACGAATAGAGGTGGGCGTTGTCGATCTCTCCTCGTTTCCTTTGTCGTGTCGTGATTCACTCGGAATCAAGAAGCGGGGAGAAGCAGAAGCTGTTGCGGATCGACGCGGTGAAAAAAGAAGAGCGATGGGGGATTACAGATGCACAGATGGTTATGGGCTCTTTGCAGCTGCCAGGTCTGTATGTGTATATGTATATGTATGTGTTGTGTCTAAATGGAAGAAGGATGAATGTGAGTGAGGTAAGGTGGGATGGGATGGGATGGGATGATGACCGCAAGCGGTAGTAGACTGGTCCCTGTGCTTGGTTGGTCACCGTATACCGTATAAGCGTATGTTTTAATACCATATGAATATGACAGCATACAGCATACACACCACGGTCTACGCGCCATCCACACATCCACACATCCCACACATCCCACACACACCGCTCATCTCACTACTCTGAAAACCCTAATCACACTAAACGATTATGACCCTGAATCAAGGCACCGAACTAGTCCACACATACACACACTCTCATCACCTCATATTAGCAATAGCATTAGCAATAGCAATAGCAATAGCATTAGCATTAGCATTAGCATTAGCATTGTAATGGCTCAGATTAAGGCTGTCAAGGAGACTACAGAATCAATTAGAAAACTAATTGTAATTGCATGTAATTGAGGAATGGTGGTGGAGGTTGTTTCACTCTGACGCGTCGCTGCAACAGAACAGAACCAGCTGCAGCTGCAGCTGCATAACCAGAAGCACGGATGATCAACAGTACATACATGACGTGTTCACATCACAACCAACAATAAAACCAACGATTTTCCCCATTTATACAGCCATCGTCCTCACTTTGTCTTCTTATCCTACAAATCAGGATAACGACAACTTGACACTCATTCACCGGGTACCTACGATACTCTGCTAGCATGAGCATCGATAGTCAGGACGGGTCCTTCAATCGCTAACAATCTCCCTCGCTCGCTTGTTCTCCACCATGTCCACCTCTGATGACGAATGGGACGAGGAGCTAGCTTCGCTGGCGCAGCACATATCGTTGGGCGATGAACATCATCATCATCAAGAAGAGGACGTTAAGCACTCTCCCAGCTCGGTGATACCTCCACAGCAGCCTGAACTGGACATCGAGGTCCTTACGAATGCGCCTGAAGGTCAGGCGGAAACAGCTCATCCTCATCCTCACAGTGAGCCTGCTGAGCCTGCTGAGCCCGCTCAGCAAATAGACGCTGGTCTCGACGTAGCTGGAGAGCAAGAAAGGGCCGAGGAACAGGGTACATCTGTACAGTCGGACGAGCTAGACGAATATGAGTGAGCTGGACCTGCCTCAGAATCGCCGAGCTCAACAAGCTGACGGTTACTGCAGCGCTCTTGAGAAGCGAGTACATGCCCTTTCGCACGAAGTTGCGCTTCTTCTCGATAGGATATACGGTGAGTCCCTCCTTTGTCCTTGTTTCTGATATGTATATTGTATACTTCTTTTCTGTATGCATCGCTGATTCCTTCGTATATGGCTTGTCGCTGTCATTTATAGAGATACAAGAACTGCGACATGTCTCTGTCCCTTCTTCTACCCCCCGATCGGCATCAACCTCAACTTCGACCGCTCCCGCATCCAAGCTCGATGCCCTCCTTTCCAGCTTGTCCGACTCGGCTGTTCTCTTACGACCTCAAATCACCTCACTGCAACCAGAGATCAGCCGGTACTCTGGCTCACGAAAGATGCAGTTGCAGGATGGCATGGAGGAGCTCATGGATGAGTGGAAAAAGGTGGAGGATCAGCAGAGGTGGTTGATGGAGGAAATGAAAGAGGATGGGTGGTTGGTACGATTCAGAACGTATGTATCGTTCTCTTCTAAGCTGTACCGATCTCGTCGATCCAGATCACGGATGTCACCAGGCAAGCTGATGGAAGGGTTTTGCGATACAGAACGGCAGACCAGGCTGAGGCGATGATAAATCCTTTGCAGAAGAGTCTTGAAGAGTGCCTGGTGAGCTGTCTTATCAAAGTGACCTTTGAGTTCCTATCAGCTGAGTCCAGACTCTCGCATCTTGGTAGCGATACATCGAGCGTATAGCCAACTCGGCGGGCCATGTGCCCCTCACATCAGATTACGATGACCAGCCAAATATACGGCACCTCGAGAAATTGTTCAAGAGCCATGAGTCGATGACCAAGTGAGTAAACATTCTCACTAGTACTACACATCGTGGTCCATCACTTTGAGCTAGACTGATAGAGATATTTCCGATTCATTCTTCCCCCGCTTTAGGACATACGCCCCTAGCATAACGAAAATCCTCAAAATGATGGATAAGAGTATCTCAGAGAGGCCGATCAAGAATGGCGAAGCATTACGGCGGTGTGTATCATTTCTTCAGCAGGCGCGTGATGTTTTCTTCCTCACTTTCTGGGCTTCAGCTAACAGAGTTTCGTGTTTGTTCAGGTACGGTGAGATGACCGAAAGATGGAAGGCACTGCAGAAACAGTTACACCGGCTGAGCATACGAGTACAGCTTGTCGTTTCGGAGCACTCTGAGAGGAGCAAGGCCGCACCGGGCAATGGTAATGGTAATGGATATGGGCACGGGCACGGAAATGTGGGGCTGTTGTCCGAAGCGACGAGCCCGTACAGTTCGCCAGGCTCACGAGGCGATTACTTTGGGTCCAGCTCAACCCAAACCCAGGGATACTCTTACGGCAAATCGAGAGAATCGACAACCAACTCTTCCTATAGGTCAAGAGAATCGAGTACCGGTGGGCCCCCAACAAGGCCATCGCCAAGCCATCGTTCCTCCATGTCTTCCGTGATATCAGCGTCTTCAAGCAGGTCAGCATCTGCCGTCCCGTCTGCATCAACTCTGTCGGCCGCGAGACAAGGTTACTCGGTACCTCCTCCTGTCCCGCCAAAAGATGCTCAGTATCCCGCTTCTACATTGTCGCCGGATAGCGCTATGAGGCCCCCACCTCTTCGCAAGAGGTCTTCAATGATGTCATCGGTCTCGCAATCAACAACTACAGCTACGTCTACAACGACGACGACGAATCGTACACCAACGGAGAAACCTCGTTGGAACTCATCCACGAAAGTAGATCTCTCCCCCTCGCCGTCCAATTCCGTCCAGACCCCTACTCAGCCTCGAGCTCGATCAAGAAGCAGCATGTTACCTCTACGCGCTGTTAGTCCTACGCCGAGTGACAACTCGATGGCATCGACCACGACTACGAACAGACTATTGAGCAAAATCCCAATCGCATCGCCCTCGCCTTTCAAGGGTATCACCTCGCCGCCTCTCAGTGGGAGGTTCTCGGATTTTGGTAGGGATCATGACCAGGATGAGGAGGTCTTGATACCCGGACTGGCAGTCTCGAATTCACATTCACGTACGCTGATTGCTGGGCCGTCGAGTGTAAGAAGTCCCTCGGACTCGACTTTCGGTTCACGGTCCCGCGCTGTTTCAGGTCCGGGTCCGGGTCCGGGTCAGACCCATCTGGATAGAGCCAGGATGGGGCTCAAGACTCCTGATCCTGTCCGCCCTAGGGTGAGCTCGACCTTCTCGGCACTTGGGACGGGGTCGAGAAGTGGAGCAACGACTCCGAGCGGGTCGAGGACCTACTCAGCCGGCACTGCACCTAGAACCGCGCCTGCAAAGACCGCTGGCGCTGCGGCGGCCGGTCGGCCATCAATGACTATGGGACGTGCGCCACCTTCTTCGTTCCGAGTCCCGTCGCCCACCCCGTCTGGCTATAGCACCGGTACCGGAGCAGGTACGGGTCGACCATCTTCTAGGTTATCTTTGAACTCGTACTCGAATTTCAACACGACCACTGCCCAGTTGGAACCATTCCAACCATCGAAATACGATAAACTGGATATCGAAGTACACCGTATAATCCAAGAGACGGGTTTCTCGCTCTTCGTGGCGAGACTAGATCAGCCGCTGAAGAGGGGACAGAGGAAGAACGAAAATGACGAATGGAAGGGAGAATACGTATTTGGTCGTGGGGAGAAACCTACGTCTGTGAAGTTGCTCAAAATTGCAGGGGCGAAAGCGATTTCTGGGAGTGGACCCAGAGTGAAATGCTTGGTCAGGGTCGGTGGAGCATGGCATGATTTGGCTGGTGTACTACATCAGAGGATGGACGATATGGAATCGTTCTAGGTTGGATTTGTGAGCAAAGTGTGGGGGAATCGAAGGCGGCTTATCAAGTATTAATCATATCGTATGCGCGAGGCTGCCGCACCCGTCTTGCAGTATCGGCACTCGAGTAGAAGAACACAGTTGTAATATACAGTACATAGCATCATGCTTTTGGTCTTGGCCCTCTCGTGATAATGCAATAACGTTGTACATGTGTGATCACCAGGATTCGGTATATATGGGACCGTACATATAGAATACTTGTACTGTGGATTGACTGTTCTCCTCACCTAGCTCAAAGCGGGTTGAACTCCCTCCTGAGTACTCTCCCAGTCTCTCTCGATCTCTTCTCAAACTGCTCTATCAATGATATCAAATACTCCCTCGATATCTCCGTAGCGAGCCAGTTTGAGTATCTCGGCTACCGCGGCATGATGATTGGGCAAGACGAACGATTCTGTTTTATCCATACTAGCGATATCTTCGAGAACCTCCGAGTCCTTATCGGCTTCGACAAGCTTCGTTTGTGCCTCTTGTAAATCATCTCGATATCGCATAATACGCTCGTCTAGCATCGGCATCAGCATCGGGATCAGCTTCAGCAACTGCCCGTCGTATGTTTGTTGTTCTCGCCACATCCCCTCCGCTCCCACTTCCACTCCGACCTGGACCTCTTCCTGACTTTGACTTTGACTTTGACCTTCAGGAAGCTCCTGCATGCGCACGCGCATCGTCTTTCTCTCGAGCTCGGTCATGCGTATATCCCTCTGGGCGTTTCTAACTTCATGTTGAAGAAGTTGAATCTCGCCTTCTTTCTTGGCTATAGCCATCCCACTGGCCAACTTCTGTGCGAACCAACTCTGGACGAGGTGTAAATTGTCGGCTTACATCTTCGAGGTGAACTCTGTAATGGCTGTCGTACAGTCGGCTTTGCGTTCCATCCGATCTTCGTATAGCGCTCGTACGAGTTGAGCGGCATCTGGATCTCGCCGATCGTAGTACATTGTTGGTGAGTAGGTAAATGGGTGGGTGAGTTGCGATTGTGACTTCAGGACAAGCAAATCACGGTGTATCTCATCAGCTACTGTATGTATCGCTTGATACCACGGAGAATGACAGAGCATCCCGATACAACACGGACGATTCAATCTCACCCTCGCCGGTGAAACAACGCCATCCAATGTCGCCTCGTAAGTACCAAGGACGACACTCACATCGGTCAAAGTACAGTATACGAGTAGTCGACGATAAATTTGTCGCGAATCTGTAGGATTGAAATTGATCCACGGGATTTATTAGTGCTGTCCGTGAAAGAACTGAGCTGCGGTACACGTTCAAACCGCTCTTATATCGCTATCCAGAATACATGTACAGGTTCTAGTTTGAACATGATCAGCACCTGAAGCCAAGCCGATCACAGCGGAAGATTCTTATTCTGCTATTGTGCTGGTTCGAAGCCGTCACCGGTTTCCGGAGCGGCGTTTCGAGAACAAAAAGCAGATTTAGGGATACACAAAAGGCAGCCCGGTTACAAAGTGAAAAACAAACAACAATAGATCATTCCACATCAGATGAGCACGGACACACGCCGCCATCAATATTCCCATCCAACGTGCAATTGCAGTAGTATCGTGTCCCCGTCTCCGTTTGCAATGCTCGACTGACTCATTCTAATGCCCGGTCGTGCAAAGAACTCATACCCTTAGTATAACAACACCTAACTGACGTCTCCTGACGTTCTTGAGCATCACCATGGGTAACAAACCGACCAGCGCTTCGTGAGTGTGACCGTCAATCATCCGAGGAAGCAACCAATGCCAACCACACAGCGCTAATCTGGGGGGTTTTATTTCGTTTTTCCTTTTCCTTTTTTTTGAGGGGGGCATAGCGCGAGTACTTTGTAACACGATATAACGTACTATCATCCTCAAGATCCGGAAGCAGCACAACTCGTATTGGCGCTCCTCGGGGAGCGGGCCGAGCGCAGGTTGGACGCTGCTGCCGCTATCTCCGAGTACGCATACAAGATCACGCTCGACAACTTGCTTATGTTGACGGTATATGACCATAAGCGACTCGACAACGAAAGAGGAGCTTCGTTTCGCTGAGATGGAAACGGAAATGGTTCGATAGGAAGCTGCGATTTTCGTTCTTAGAGAGTAGTGTCAGATATGCCGAGAGGGTGTTACTGTTACGACGAACAGGCAGATGGATCACGCATGATGAGAGAGACGAAGAAGATCAACAGTAGGTCGAAGATGTCAACGAGGCGATATCGAGGGTGTGCTGGAGATGATCGATAGGGAGTTTGAGAAGCGATCGGCGGAGACTGGTAGGGAGATTGTCAGGCGATTCATTCCGCTCTGAAGAGGTTTGCCCCTGTTTCCGTCGAACCTCTGAGTCTGCTTAGTGATCTCACTGCTCATGCAACTACCGCGCATGCGGTTAGCCGAGAGACTGAGACTCTGCTGGCGCGTGTGTGGCGTCTACCTAGTACGAGCATGCTTGAGGCACATACCAAACCACTGTGTTCTGCTATTCTGGTATTACAACACACATAGGTTCTTGTATTTACAACATCTTATGTGTGTTGTAAAGACATGTTTCCAAGATGAGATGCCGGTGTGCTCCCCTTACACGACAGACACTTGTTGTAATACAAGAACGGATCTTTCATCAGAGATTATCATCGATGCACAAATGTTCCCGGGGCTTCTGAGAACCATGCCACCTGAATACACCTAATATGACCATGTATGTTTCCTGACGCCCACTCTTCAGTCGGAATCGTGAACACGACGCTGAGAGGGGGATGAATTCGGTCAGACCGAAATCAAAAAGAACGGGTCTCGTCCCGGGATTGAACCGAGGACCACCCCCAAAGCTCTGGAAGATCAGAACCCTAAGAGGGCATGCTACCACTGCACCAACGAAACAGGCGAATGCCTTACGAAACCGTATTTGCTGAAAGAAGAGATTTTCAACTGTATATATACCCTCAGTCGTAGGCGTCGATACAGAAGTTTTTTCTGTGTGTCTCCTCAGGCCCCAAAGCCACGCCAGTGTCGCCTGAGTATGTATAATCAGTGTGTCTGGGCTCGGGCTGCATGTGTCAGAGGCTGAAAGCTGTAGCAGGTGTACAGACGGAAAGGTAAGCAATTCGACAACCCCTTTTGGGAACAAGGAGATCGCTTGAGATGGGCCGCAATCGTTATAAGCGTAGAGATGGCCATGCATCTCGATGGTGGTTGAACTTCTTCCTATTTACTCTTTCTCGCGCATAGGGCCCAGGGTTACACAGCCCTTATTCCCGCCGGCGGGTTATCGTATCTCCCCATCGCATCAGATATGACACACGGCCGGACCCCATGTCCGGCGCGTGCTCATGTATTCTATTGATCGCACTTCTAATCCCAAGAACCTTTATTAAAAGGAAGACATATAGATATAGATATATAGCCCCTGATTAGCATCGGAGGCGCCGGCGTCATGAGAGGGTATTCGTTCTACGGGTGGTATCATTGGGTCGGGTATGTGCCGGGCTGAGGGTATATCAGATTGCCCGTGAAAGGGATTCTGCAGTGTGGATCGCACGGAGTCAGCGTTCAATCGCGGATATGAATCAAGGATATGACTCACGCTTGTTGACCCGGTGGACCCAAAATCGCGACGGGAGCCACTTGACCCAATTGAGATTGATCAGGGAAATCGACCGGAATATACCCTGCTTGTGCGTACATAGCGGCACTGTAGAGGGGAAGTAGGATGATCAGCTTCGTACCCCACAGACCAATACGGATTTCCCCCACTCACGTCTCGGTGATCGGCAGCAGATGAGGCACGACCTGAATTGTGAAAGTCGTTTCCAGAGTGGTTGGATTGCCAGAACCGTCGGTAAAGTCTGCTTTGACCAGTATCGGGATGGGTCCAGACGGCTGATCGGGCACTCCAACAAGCTTGGTACCCTCCTCCCATCTGAGCCAAGGAGGCAAGGTGCCAGGAGGTGAGTCGAAGACTGGTTTGATGGTGTCGGAAGCTGCTTGAGGGTCCCAGATTCGAGGTTCCCACTCGTACATTTGGTTGACCAGCCTACACACGACACGAAAATCAGGACATGATTCCAGCAATGGATGTGGTCAGACTCACGCAAACGCATTTGGTTGCCCGATGATCCTCCTCTTAAACGGCCTGAACACCCATCCTCCACTAGGCAGTTTCTTGGCGTCAACGTTCCAGATGTGGTTACCCTTTGACTTTGCCTTCTTTCCATCGGGATTGAACCGTGAAATGAGATCTTGCTTCCACAAGTATGTTTTGATTTTCTTGACCGACATGGTCTCCTCAGTAATTCCGCGGCGTTGCAGCTGCACAGAAATTGTAAGCTGAAACCCTCCTGATACTGGATATTCGCACTCACCTCTTCTGTGAAGGCGTTGGTGAATGCCTGGATACGGAATTTGAACGGTCGGTAATCGGTTGACTCGTCAAGTCGCTGCATCTTCTTGGGCATGAGTACCTGATGCAGCTTCTCTCCCTTGCTATCCACAGCTTCCACTGATAGGGTATTAGCACCGGGTCACAAGATACGAAAGGAAACGGTTGACTCACGATCTGAACAGATCTTGTTCAAGAATTCTTCAAAAATTTGATCCAATTGCCTCCTGATATCTTCCGAGATCACCGCGCCAGTCAACTGCTCCGCAGTAGGATTGTCGCCACCAGCTGAACTTCGCCTTCGCTTCGTACGTCTGGGTCCCTCATCTTCCGAGTCATCATCGTCACCATCCTCTGGCGAAGCTGCTCGTGATTGCCAAGCGGACGCAGGGACACTCGCAGTCATGGTAGGATGGCCGCCCCATTGCTTGTGCACTGACGTGCTTCGACCCCGCACGATAGGTCGACCGTCGGCTCGTTCCGTTTGAGATGGCCGTCGCTCTAGGATCGGCTGCTGCACCTGTGGAGCCACATGCTGCTGCAACTGCGGAGCAAATTGCTGTTGGATCTGCTGAATCTGTTGCGAGGTCATGTCGATGCCGGACATCATTTCAGCTTCCCAAGGCTGAGCAGGAATGGTATATCGAGGAGGACTGGGAGCTCGGGAAGGAGGAATTATCGCAAGTGGGGATGATACGATTGGAGCATGTTGCTGGACTCCGATAGCTGCGATGAATGATGGCGAGGGTACAACGGGTGTACTGGGTGGCAGGACACCTTGCATTTGACTGGGAAGCTGATGACCGTTAGGGAAGGAGTGCGAGTGGACGAGCGGTGGTGCTTGAGGTACGCCCGTGGCGCCGCCAAGGCCATGCCCGTTGGGTATGGCCGGAGACTGCATCACCCTCTGGGCGGCAGCGACACTAGGTTGCTCAACCGGTAACGATGGAAGCAGGCCTTGTTGCTGTTGCATCGCAAGCGGCATGTTGGCCATTGCGCCGGTGATAGAGTTCTGCATGACCGACGGCTGGAAGTTCTGTGTGGTAACGGTTTGCTGAACAGTGGGTGAGGTGGTAGTGAAAGCCACCGGCGAAACGCTTTGTGAGTTTGGCGTGCCGTTTTCTCGTGGTGTTGGCGCGGGACCGACGCCTAGTTCACTTGCTATCTCGAGTTGGTGATTGATATCGCCAAGACTCGCAGAAACGTCGACCTGCTCGCCTCGTAGCAGAGCGTCCTTGGCGTGTTGAGCGGAGATGACGATTCTAGGGAGGGGGAAAGTCAGCACAGAGTCGGTGATAGCACAATGCCACGGCAAATTTGTCACTCACTTGTCCAGCAATGACAATTTGTCTATCATCTCAGTTGACATGTCAGGTGTCATTGATCCAAGCGGTTGTTGCAACTGGCTCGAAGATGTTTTGCGACTGAGGGAGGGTGCGGAAGCTGGAGCGACTGGTTGTGTGGGCGTTGACACGTCTTCCATCAACACCTCTTGTACGCCCAAGCTAGTCTGATGTTGTTGTTGTTGTTGTTGCTGCTGCTGGTGCACTTGAAGAGGGAAGAATGAACCGGTATTGTCGTTTTGCTGCAGTTGAGAGGGAGAAGCGGAAATGACGGGTGATGGCGCTAGTGGTGAATGAGCGGGAGATTGAATATTTGTAAACGTCAGATGTGGGGGGATTGCTTGAGGTATGTTTTGTCCGAACGCGAAAATGGGATTGACGTTTTGCTCGTATGGATAGAATGACCCGCCGCTAAAGGTTGCACCTCTTTGCCGTCCCGCTTGATGTCCGAATGGTAAAGTGTAGACCCCCCGTACCGGACTGGACGGTTGAGATGCCGGCAGTCGGTGATTAGTCGTGCTCTGCGGGACTTGAGGTATTTGATTCGCTAATGAGCCTTCGCCCGTCGAGGAGAACGATCCATCCGCAAAGTGGAAGTAATCCTGCCCGAAATCGATGTTATGGGATGAGGTGAAAGAATCTGTGAAGGGGGCTCCGCTAGATGCGAGAGATGTGGGGGATGGCAATGGTGCGTTCTGAAAGGGGGCGGGGAGCGAGCCGATGTTTAGGGAGAGATGCTGGCGACGAGAAGATCCTGATCTCGAGCTTGAAGACTCCCCCTCGGCACTCTCAGAGGGGGGAAAGCATTCCCCCCCTGTTTGTGAGCTGGCGGAAGTTATCCTAGAGGGGGTTAGGTCAGCTATCATCACACACGAACAATGAGAATCGCTGCTCACGTGGAAGGCGAAGGCGGCGAGCTGAACGCGTTGAATGCCCAGGGATCTGTCGGCTTGATTTGTCCTCCTCCAGACCCTAACGGGTCAGCGAATTGCTCCGAGTTGTATTGCTGCTGCTGCGAGAAGTTGGGCTGACTATATGGCGGATTGGAGGGATTGCTATTGGAGCCGGACAGCAGAGGCGGAGGGAGAGGAGGAGTGTCTGGCACTTTGATTAGACGTCGTCGAGGCTAAGGGGAGTGCGCAAGGAGGGGTAGTGTCAGCGGGCATGGTGATAGAGGTGGTAAGAAAACAAGACGAGATATGTGTGTGGTGTTGCACAGGTGACTTGAGAAGATGAGAAGTTGGATCTTCGGAGCATGATCGACCGATCCGAATCTACGGACACGCGACAACAAGGCGTAGGTGCGAAAAGGAAAAATACAGTCTCAGATGGGCGAGCAAGAAAGACAGGGTTTGAGATAGATACGAGGTGGGGGATGTGACGGACGGATCCACGCTTCAAAGGCGTGTTTCTTTTGCCTGATTCCGTTCAATTGAACCCACTTCAAGATAGCTCAAAGGACTGTGCACCCCTCGAACCATCCCTTGCCACCATGAGATGAGACAGTAACACAGGAACGAGGGGATGCCGATCAGTGACCAGTGAGAGGTATAAATGAGGCCTGACTCACCTTATGGACCTCGACTTTATGACTCTCGTCTCGAAAAGAGAAATATCAAGAAGAAAGAACCAAACAGCACGAGGCGGTCCAAGGAGATCCTTTCCTTCGTGACGTTTGGGTTCTGCTATTTTTACGAGATGAGGACAAGGACAGACTGTCTGTGCGAGCAAACGGCGAGGAAACCGATCCGTGTTGGATTCGGTTTTTGAGAAGGATTATGAAACGGTATATCCGATGTAAGTGGACCGGTCAGGGGGGTTTGACGGGATATGGGTGCGTGATCTTGACGAGAGCAAGAGAAGGAGGGAAGGGCGGAGGAAGAGGTTTGCGATTGTTGGCGTGTGTTTGTGATGGATAGGCACGGAAGGATGTGATCCTTGCTTGGCCCTTTTAGTTTCTGCTTGTTCCGTCGTTCGGTCAGCTATTTTGATGATGTTCTCGGTCAGAACGAATCACGATCAGATTCGGGTGTATTGTGTAGGTCAAAGGCGACAGGTCGGGGCTTCCGAGATGATTAGGCCTAGGTCCGCTTTCTTGACGGTCAAAGGAATATTTGAGGGCCCAAGCTCCTGACGACGGCTGAGATATCCTTGATCGATTGCTTTATAATCGATTTGTCATACAACCAGGTCCGAGCTCGCCGGGATCAAAGCGTCCGAGGGTAAGGTTCCGGGTGAGGGCGACGGAGGGGGATGATAGCGGGTTCGGCCTTGGTCTTATGGATTTTGCAATTTGCCTGCTGCTACGCTTCCTCGTATTGCAGTCTCGCGCCAATGTATTCAAAGGAATGTTGTTGTGTTTATTTTGACGATAGGTAAGGGAACTGAAGGGGTCGGAATGATCGACGTAGAGTTGACCTGTCTGACTTTTGCAATGTCCGTCCGACAATGATCAGTTCTACTTTTTATTTTATTTTTTGGCCGTAATGATGTCGGTGTTTCCAGAAGGTGTGGCGTAGTGTGTGTCGAGAGGAGATCTGATGTCGAGAAGGTTTGGTAGAGTCGGTCGTAAAGAGGTTGTAACAGGACAACTTTTCTCTATAGCGCACCGGCGAACGAGCAAAGTTGAGGTGATGTACGGTGCGGTGTGCGGTATGGTAGACTGTTGTTGCTGCGGTGAGAGCCGAATTCCGTTACGCTAGCAGTGATTGCAAAATGTCTAGAACTGTTGGTTACTCTTCAGTCTATGGTTCTCCAATCTGTCTATTCGAGTGATGAAACAACAAAGAAGATGTGAGTGAAGATAGCCAAGATCTACACGATAGCATGCATACAGGATCACACATAAGCTACGGTGTTGATCATTCCTAGTTGCCTGATGGTTCTAATGTCTGGTACAGCCCTACCACCTATAGCCTAACGCTTAATGACTTTACTGCATATACAAGCATGGAGTACGCTCTGTAGGAACGCTGCGCTGATAGGGAAAGGGAGGAGCGGTGCAGCATCGAAAGCCTGAAAGCCTGGAGGCATGCGATGCAGACAGATTCGGTCGGGACTCAATTAGAGGCGGGGAAGAAGGGTAAAAAGACGAGGGGTAACGAGGAGGGAAGGAAAAACTGAATGTGTATAAATTTCAAGTCGAAGCAATTTTCTTTTTGCCTGTTCTGGATTTTTCTTTCTTCAGTTACCCGTCAAGTACGCATGGCGTCGGCGTGGTCAACACCGAGGATTTTGTAGATGGTATTTGTAAAAATTCAATTAATTCCTGAGGTCTCCTTAGATATCATGGTGGACGTCGCAATTCGCTTCGGGCAGACGAAAGACAGCGGTGTTGCAAAGAGGTAAGGAAGCAAAGCGGATGAGGAACAGGCAAGGAACGAGCCCAGCGGTCGAGACGGTTCCTCAGGACCTGATTACAGGAGTCAACGAGATCCTGCATCAAGGATTAGTTATAGGGTGGATAAGGGTAAGCGCTTGTTTCTTCTAGAGAGATTACATTATCGATTACGATAGCGTACTCCCCTTTCGGATTTCACCATATCATATCGATTTGCAATATGAGCATGGGGAACGTACCGGGAATTGACTGGCTGTGCTGATGTCAGACGAGCTGAACAGAGCCTCTGTGGTGTTCAGCCAGTGGGATGTACGCTTGATGGCTATGGAAGAGCGACTGATTCGCGCAGGGTCCGCTGAAGCCAGGCTAGCCCCAGCGAAGGTGTCGTCCTTTACTCCTCTCCGATGCTGTATAACGAGCCACACACATGAATTGTGGGTGTTGGGCTCGGTCAGGGTCTGAATAGCAAAAGCTACAATCCGGCTTGCGGTATTTTCTGCTAGAATTAATAACGGAACAGAATCCATACTTGAACAGTCCGCAAGCATAACAAGAGGAGATCTCAGATGAGCTCTAGATCTACCGCAGCGACTTTCAGCGTCAAAACAAGGTACCTGTGGCTAGGCTCGATTAAATCTGGGACTTAGACACGAGCAACTAGCCAGCATTCTGGAGGGATTCCATTACCCCGTATAACACGGCGACTCGTGGATCAACAGAGTTGACTGCGGGCGATAGCTTCCGTCTCATCATTATGGAGAAAGATTTGATTAGGAAACAAAACGGGCCGAATATACACGCCTAAGGAGCAGGTCGCAGAAGAACGATAAGACGAAGGGAATGCAAACAAATTACCTGTTTGGGCGGTACGAGAATGTCGGAACGGTCGCGGGATAGCCAACCGAAACATCATCTGGTCTCAGATTGTTGTGAGCGCATGCATGTGGAAGGGCTGGGATCCACATGCCTGCGTTTTGGATCGATGGCGTTCTCTTGTGGGTGATCCTACCAACCTATAAACAGGAATTGCCAAGAACGAGCAACTGCATCATCACACCCATTTGTATGTACGCGCGATAGTCATGGCACTGCATGGCATTTTGGACCCACTCGCGATAACCCCACACGTTTGGATGATTGCGACGCACCCCACGCCCGCCGATTCACCTCAGCACAGTTAACCAATCTCTCAATTGCATGTTCCTTCTGCAGTACTGGTAGCCGCTCAAGGGAGTGCATACTACAAGTGGGGAAAGCGGGGATAACCATGCTCTGTCTCCGATACGAATGAGCACACACCTCGATCAGGCAGAAAGCGAGGGGTACGATACGATACGGTCACGGCATTGAACCGGGGGGCGTCGAAACCGGCGATCTAGCGTATCGTACTCCACATCTCGAGCGTAAGAGGACGCAGGATAGTTACAGCCACACGAGCTTCAGCTACGCAAGAGTTATGCGCGATCCTGGCGGGCCGTAGATCGCCGGTCAGTGTGTCACTACTCCAACAATCGTGATACGGAATGAACGGACTTTCGTCGAGACGCTCGCATAACGCGTGCGACGAGGGCCGTTCCTGTTCACCATTGGGGTCGTATCGCACGTCGTGATCCAGCTTGCCTAACAACACAACGTATCAAGCACGTCAATTTGGGTACTCGACGTCACACCAAGGACAGCTCTTCGATCATTATTCGATCATCAAGTTACCCTGCGGATAGCTCTTCAGTTCACGACTCAATCAACAGAGCAAGTACGCCGATACTATGCAGTACGACTATGGGACCACAACAAGTGACAAGGAACGCCGCTGTCGATCGACGGAAGTACCTCATCATGCAATGTACCTGATGTCGTTGCCATATTTCCATTTTCTGTAGCAACCTCAGACTTTCTGGCATGGGGTCAAGCCCAACGAGCCATTCTGACGCGCAAGTCGCCACGATCTCAATAGCTTGAAGGTGCGTTACTGAGAGGTCGATTGATTGTAGCTATCAATACGTGCTCTCGGGGCGTTTCCCGAGTGAATGTGACACAACGTACTCTATGGCTTAGGCACTAGTAGCGCTCAATTGATAAGCCTGCTACTACACTCTGTCATTTCTACATGTGTCATCTTATTCATACTTCTCTCGTTTACTCTACATTCTCGAACGTGGCTATCGTGCCAGCTATGTTATATAACGATCTCAACGAGGACTCTGACCCACTAGCCTCCTTTGCGCCTAGGCTCTACCATGCGGTATATCCACCGTCGACGAGAAGTTGGGTCCCGGTAATGTCTGCGAGGAGTCGGCAGATGACGTGATATTAGCAGTTGAAGTCTCAACCAACTCGGTTAATCAGCCTGTCCGGCAGCTCGATCCTGCCACGTTGAGATGTGTAACTCACAAGACGCATAGTCCGAGATCAAGAAAACAACAGGACCGGCCTGCTCTTCGGGTCCGGACACGCGACCGAGCATGATATTACCATTGATGGCCTTGAGGATCTCGGGATCCGAAATGAGCGCCTCGTTCATCTCGGTCGCAGTGAAGCCGGGAGAGCTGCAAGTGACGGTAATCCCGTACGGTCCCCACTCCATCGCGAGACTCTTGGCGATGTTGTTAATCGCGGCCTGGACCGTTGATTGGGATCAGATTATGGTCAGAATACGTTGTTGGTTGTGCATCACCCTGATGCTCACCTTTGACGAGTTGTAGAAAGCCTGGTTTTGGCCCTGAATGGCCATCTCTGCGACCCCGGCTGTAACGATCACAAACACGTTTAGGAGTGGGGACAACGGTCAAGCACGTCACTTTGATACTTACAGGAGACGAAGACGATTCGGCCGTTCTTGTACTTGTTCTCCACCCACAGCCTAAGATCGTAACCGTGACCGCACCGTCGTCAGTATCGGATAAATCGTCTCAAGAAGCGTTGATATCCCATCGCCCTGGCCACTCACCGTGCGGCGGCCTGAGCACAGGTGAAGACTCCCCACACGTTAGGCAAATAGTGGTGGTTGAAGTCTTCAATGGTCGCGTCCAGAGCATCTCGCTGGGCGTTGACACCTGTTGATGAGAATCGGATCAAAATGACATCGGACGATAGGTTTGTATGTATCATCACAAGCCCCACGACACTCACCAGCGTTACAAACGACGCCTGCGATGGCGTCCATCTCGTTCCAAATCTGCTTAAAGACCTCGCCGACCTTGTTCAGATCCGCTACATCGCATTGGTACGCCTGAAAGAGGGTTTGTCCAGTTGATCAGCACTCAAGCCGAAGCTTGCGACTTTTTGCAGTTAACCACTTTGTCAGGTGTCGAGTTGTACACAAGGTCTGCTGTGCGTCACTTCGAACTGCGTAGGAGGGACTCGACTCACCTCAACTCGCACACCATACTCCTCGCTCAGCTGCTTCGCGACCTCGGACACGTTCTTGCTGGCTCGGTAAATGATGGCGACGCTGGCTCCGGCTAGAGAGAGACTAAATTAGCGCGCCGAAAAGGTCAGGCCGGACGTACCCCTCCAAAGATCTGCTCACCCTGTGCGACCTGCTTTGAGACAGCGAGTCCGATACCCTATCAGGCAATGGCACAAGACCTGATCAGCTATCACCTGCATTGGACCTCTGCATAGCCCTTTCCAGGGCTTTCGGCACTTGATTCTTCTTCTGTGACTGGCTGCTCACCCTGTTACCGCCAGTGACAACGATAGTCTTGCCCTTGAAATCGATTTGCCAGACCATTGCTACGATGTCTTGAATATTCTAGCGTTGGGTGTACTACGCTCGGTCGGTGTCTTTACTGCAGGTGGGCGTTTGATGCGGTCCCGTATGAGCTATTTATGTAGTCTAATCACGGACATCCGGATGTGGAATGGCTTACTTCCGACTGCCGCTGCAGTCAGGTAAGTGCTCGATCATTTCGGACCCAGTGCTACGATAAACGACCTCCACCACGCTCTGTACTCGTAGATCTCAATCAGTAGACGATAATCAGTAGATGGCGAGCGTCATCTGAATAAGCATAGATAGTCCAGACCACAATGCGAGAACCGTTCGTAAGCATACCCCAAGTCGGAATGACTAAACACGCTTGGCAATCTCAATGAAGGTTGAAGAAAATCCAGATTGGTCACGTCGGTCTGTCGGAATTTTACCACTTGCGGAAATAATCGAATCGATAATCTTACTAATCTTTCTCTCGCACAATCCCACTACAGCGTGATCGTGGCTTGAGAAGACCGAAGGACTGATGAGCGCGCAACGTCGACCGCGACCGTTCTTATCACTGCACAGTAGCCTGATTGTTCTTGAAGACAACGTGTTTATGGATGGACGATGGCACAGGTCATTGCGGCCTCCTACTCATGGCAGGGTGGCTTGGGGCGTGTCGACGGTTGCGCGCAATCGGTGCGTTTTACACCTGTCTAGAAGATGTATTGCGATATACATAAGCTAGGGATGTCTGGATGAAGCGGGGCTGCCTTCGATGACCTCCTCTGCATGTTCATTATAGGATATGTCGTATGCTACATTCGTTATATTGCTTCCGGGATGTGACGCTTATTATACTGACCGCCGCGGTCCATCGGCGTCGCCATTCCTCGGTCCAGGACCGTCTTCGTTCAGTCGTACACTATTCCCCGTTCTTGCTTCGGCACTGGAGCGCGACGTCGATCCTGGCGCCGACGAGTGAGGGTTCAACGATGGCGCAGAGCCTGGTAATGAAGCAGAATTCCCGTTGGACGGTGTCGGGATTCCTGGGCCAGGTGGTCCGCTCTGATTCACGCCGAGGGAATCTTCCATTCTCGTAGGGAAGTGTGAAGGATACAAAGGGTCTCCCGCTCGGATCATACCAAATGCTCCTTCGTAGCCTGTGTCACGTTAATGGATCAGCGCCCAGCTCAGCGCCGCGGCGTGTGAACTCACCCCTCAAGTTCTCGGCGGTAAAGGTGTCTCGCCATCGTCCCACCAGATAGCCGCCGGTATGGATATACCCTCGCCAAAGCCATCGACCCATGACATGGCGCTAAAGAACCCGGGTGAAGAAGCCCAGTCAGCTCAAGTCGCAGACGTCGCAATCGTCCGCTCACAGAATAGGTCATATCGAAGATAACCAGACCGTCCCATGCTCTGACTCGCCCACGGATCTTAGCCCAGCCCCAAGCGGTGCGGCACTGCGAGAAATCATCTGTCAGCCGACGCTCAACAAACGCAGACCCCTACACTCACTCTTCCAGTCAACAAAATCTCCTTCGTCCACCCTTCCGGCACAACCTCATCGTCATCACTCAGCTCGTATCCGTAACCGCCTTTGATCCTTCTCTGCTCCTCGTCCAAATCTTCCCCCTCATCATTGAACCCCGCCATGAGCAGAGATCCGCCTCCGCCAACCTTGTCCTTCGGCAGCTTGATCACCGTCTCCTTCAGCTCCACCTCTACCGCCTGCTCGGCGAATGTGCCCGTATACACCCCTCTCATGTTTCCCGCCAGAATCTGTCGATACAGCTCAAAATCGTAAAACAAAAATTTGCCCCTCCAGAAACCCTCAATCAAACCCCTGAACGCCAGGGGTGGTAATCCATGCGATGTGTGAGGATCCTGACACATCGAGTTTCGCTGCCATTCTCTGTCGTGTTCGATTGACGGGACCATCCTGTTTTTGGTGAACAGTCCCAATGACCCGGCGGCGTGAAAATGCGTTTGCGAGAAAGTCGAACTTCCAGACTTTAGCCCGACTCGTTCAGGTTGTCGCTCGAGCAGCCGAAGGAAGACTAAAAAGATCCCGAGGATGAAATGAGGTGGTGAACGTTTCCAGGTATACCCGAATCGCTTATAGGTCATGGCTTTTGACCGGATGGACACATCGGGTTCGTGCTCGGTGCAATTGGGTGGGCAAAAGGGTAACTGGCGATGATGCCAAGGGGCATAGGTAACGTCGTACTGCAGCGTGGGGCATGTCAGCGGCGTCGCGGAGAGCACTCAAGTAGGCCTACCCACCTTGGCACACGCAAAGACATATGGACGCAGCATGAAAATCTTCTCATCCACATCTGAAGGCGTGTCCTCGCCGATGTCATCTGGGCGTGCAAATACGACGGTCAGTGGGTTGACAAGCCGGTGAATGCACGCCATCACTCACCCATTCCGGCAAAGAGGGAGCACCAAGCGGCCAGCGCCTTGTCCCCCGTCTCTCTAGGATACCCGGGCACCAGAGATTCCTTGAGCAGGTTGTCCCTGTAGTACGCCGTGAGACATGCACGCAGGTCAAAGTTCCGGTTGATCCAAGCAATGTTCTTCCCGTCTGGCGAGAGCAAATCAGTTATGAACCTTCACACGGCCATCACTCACCATTCTCGGTCAGGAGGAACCATATATTCCACAGATCCGCGACGAAAGCATCCCGATCGCACACTCCAGAAACATCAATCGTCACGACCTTGCCCACCTGTCTCAACCTCGAACTCATCTCCCATCTCGTCCTATAGTCAAAAGCCCATGATCTCGGATCCGCGAATAGGTCAAAAGTTTTTTTTGCTGCTCCTCCGGGCGCTTTGGCGATGTTCGCTTTCATCCATTGATACCTTCGGTTCAAAGCCGCCGTGTCGAACGTAGCGCAAAACAAGCTGTGATACAGTTGGGGGTTGTTGTCGAAACAGACCGCATCGTAGATGTTCTTTGATGTCAGGTACAAGGACAACAGTGCTGAAGGATGTCCGACATTTCCGTCTTCGTCGACTACTACGTTGTATGCGATGTGAGCCAGTAATTCACGAGGAAGAGCAGCGAGGTTCTTTGGTGCCGATCGACTCTTGTGCTTTCGGCTGATAATTTTGGACGACGAGGCTGCTGCGTCCAATTGTGATGAAGTGGATTCGGGAGAAGGAGGCGTCATGCTTTGCGGACTGGCGTGGTATGTAATGGGCGATCTGACTGCAGGCAGAGGTTGGGGCGAGGCGGTCGGGGAGCAAATAAAGTCGAGCGAGTTCTTATGTTGTCTACCTCTTCCAGCGGGTCGGGGTTGAGTGTTGGACAGTGGAGAGGTAGTAGATGTAGATGCAGGACTGCCGGGAGTGGGCGACACAGCGGGTGTGTGTATCTTGATCATCCTCGAAAGGATGTTGATGATTTTGTGCTTTGTGCGACGACCGAGGGAAGGAGTCGGATAATAACTTCAGACGCTAGTGCTGCTGCAATCTACAGGCGCGCTCGGAGGCAAAAGGAATACGACTTCAAAGCCGTCATAGGTCCAACGGAGGACGGACGATTCAAGCTAGTCCCGTTTTAACCTGCTCCGATAAAGGTGGATAATGCGGCTCGATGTCTGCGGTCACGTCGTTGATAGTGTAGTTATATAATAACTCGAGGATTCGGGCTGACGGCTATCCACAGTCGATCCTCGTCGATGGCAAGCCGAGGATTGTCGAGATCAAGATCTGTACAAGGGAGATCTGCTATGAGTCGACTCTGAAGTACGTGTCAATCTTAACAGATGAAACAGGATCAAAAGATGCAGTTGCGAGTATCGTCTCGATACATGACGATGCATTGATGGGTTCGGTGAAATCGGATAAGCTCCCCTGTTCTAGGTATATCGGATGCATCTCACCTGTGCTCTTCTACCATACATTTTATGCTATCAATGCCTCTTGCGGTAGTTGACGCCCTCGCCAAAACTTTGTCCCCCCACACCCCCTTGGCGGACCCAAGGTTCGGAGTGATTTGGAAGGGGTTTCCCTGCATTTGCAGCTCGCACCGATCTCCCTTCCCTCTTCCCCCTTGCAAGCCAACCTTCTTCGGAGGTATAATGAATCCTTCTGGGCATTGATCCAACTTGTCCTCTTCAATTTATATGTGACCAATTTGCACACTGCACGATCACATGCACGTAGAACACTGACGTCGCTTGCCCCGGCGACCGACCTATTCGCCCATCTGTAAAAGGCAAGATACGTGTCAACGTCCACAGACAACTACTGGCATTTTATCTCCGGTTTTGGTTTCTCGGAGATCCCAGCTCAACACGGCCGTATGCGTCGACGCGACGACTCCGTATAACTAGAGTTCACTCCGGAGGCTTTCCTTTCATGTACACGGACTCGCAGCTACCACCGCACACCTAAGCTCCCAGTCGTGCTGTACATATATCGGCTACTCAGAATGTTTACGGAAGTATAATCCCCCCCCTCGATTCTCGGCCTGGACGTCATGATCGACATCATGCATTGCACTTGAACCGAGGTCCTAGCCTCGGGCGTGAACAAACCTGCCGTTGCTTTTTTGGCGCTGCCCCTTCATTTGCATTGCTGTTACGTTGATCGAAACCCCTTTGCCAAGCGAACGCAGTCTGACGCTTACGGCCTTGACTACCGTCAACCGTGAGCTTAAACGCCCGCGTCAGCGTGGTGATGGTGTAGCTATCCTCGTGTTCACATATGGTGTTTAGCGAAACGAGGTGCCCGATACGTCGAGGACATGATGGTAAGATGTTGAGAACATGATTGTAAGATCTACGTTGCGGGAGGGGAAACAACTGCAGTTGTGATCCCCGATACGGCAAGAACAGATTTGATCTGCTGTATGAGAATCTTAACGCCACTCTGCGCCCGACGTGGCGCTGGCGTTGGCGCTTACGCTGCGGTGGGTCTGATCCCAAGGGATGCCGATGTGGTGCGGAGGACGCCGACAAAATCACGCGAATGTCGCGTGTCGGACCATGATGTCGTTCAGAGGTGACATCACCCGCCGTCGATCGCTACGTACGATTCAACTCGCTAATGTTCAATGTTTATCCAAATGTATAGCTTCAATCTGCCAACCCACGTCTACTTCATCTCGCCCTCTCTCAATCGTCTCCCGTATACTCCCCATGGCCCCGAAACGGCAGACGAGACCGTCGACGCCGCCGCCCCCGCCCAAGAACAAGAAAGCGAAGAAAGGCCAACAGACACAACCCTCGATCCAGTCGTTCTTCGCGTCTCCCTCAAAGGTCAAAGCGAGCAACGGCGCGAGACCCAATGATGCAGTCATCCATATCGATGACTCGGACGACGATGACCTCCCTGTAGAAGTAAAGGATGGCCCGCGAAAGCTCGAGGAGCAGCTTAGAGCGGCGGCAGCTGGCAAGGTGGATAAGGGCAAAGGCAAGGCAGCATCACCCCACGCTCAGGAGCTGGTTGAAGACGACGATGATATCGTTTCCGTCGCCCCACCTTACTCCGCCGCGCCAGGAGTCAACGGCTCATGCTCCAGCACTCATCAGCTACCTCCAGTCAAGCGTGAAGGAGAGCCTGTCGTAAAAAATGGTCACCTCTTGGAGGGCTCTCCCGGGTGCAAGCCTTTAGTCGATACCAAGCCAATCGCTCCGCTCTTTGCACCACGCAAACTTCGCACTCCATCACCACCACTAGCCTCCAAATCCGAATTGAAACCTCTCCTTCTCGATTCACCTCGCAAACCTGCTACCATCACGTCTGTGTCTGCAGAACCGGTCGAGCCTATCGACTTTGACACCGACGCGTTCCTCTTCCGGCCCTCAGAGATTGATACATCCAAATGGCCGAAAGGGCGGTTACCATACAGTATCCTGGTCGGAGTATACGTGCAGGTCTCAAGTACCAGGTCAAGGCTGACAATCGTCAGGGTGTTGACCAAGTGAGTAATAGCATTCTGCTAAGTCAAGCCCTTCACTGACATTCTTGTCCAGCTTCCTTCACCTTCTATTCCACGCCTCTCCCATTGACCTTCCGCCTTCCCTCTATCTCCTCTCCAACCATCTACTGCCTTCCTATCTCCCGTGCGAGCTAGGTGTGGGCTCCCAAATATTGACAAAGGCTATAACCTCAGTCTCAGGCGCGCAACCCCGGGACCTAAAGAAGCTATGGGAGAAGTGGGGAGATCCAGGCGACGTGGCGTTTGAAGCGAAAAGTAACCTGCGGACTTTGGTCAAGCCGAGTCCGTTACTCGTCGGGGACGTGTATCAGCGGTTGCTGGGATTGTCTCGAGTGAAAGGTAGTCAGAGCGGGAAAGTCAAGGGCGATGTGGTGAGAAAGTTGATGGTACAGGCCAGAGGGGAGGAAGTGAGATTCTTGGTCAGGAGCATGATTGGCAATCTGCGGGTGAGTGGAGCACGACCATCGCAGAGCATACGCTGACATCAATTCCTAGATCGGAGCGGTCAAACTCGTGAGCCAAGGAATAACTGTAATTTTAGTCGGAGCTAACCCCAACTATAGACACTCCTCACAGCATTGGCCCGTGCGACGGCTCTCCTGCATATGCCTGCTGAGCTACTCTCTTCGGTACGACCCTTGCCAGGTCCACCTCAGAAGCTGGAAAAAGGTCAGAAACGTGTCCCGCGACCCAAAATGGAGCTTGATCTCTCCCGGGACGAAGTCGAGGAGAGATGTATCGAGGCCGTCAAGATCGTAAGAAAGGTCTACGTGAGGCACCCAAACTATGGTGATCTCGTTCGTGGCCTGGATCCACATGGGTTGGAAGGGCTCGAAGACAGGGTACCTGTCAGCGTCGGTACGTCCTGCCCTTCGCTTTGCCTGCGGATCCCCCCTCCTCATGCTTTACCTAGAAATGCTGACATCGAATCTAGGAATACCACTCTCGCCAATGCTTGGATCAATCACAAGATCCCTCAACGAAGTGTTCACAAGACTGGGCACACTCCCTTTCACGGCTGAAGCCAAGCTTGACGGCCAACGTGTCCAGATCCACGCGAGACTTGATGGCCCGCAAGGAGAAGATGATGGCGGCGGGCGATGGGTTCAGGGAGACGATTTCAAGGTTTGGGTCAGGCTCTTCAGCAGGTGAGTAACGCAAAAATAGTATGGCACAACCGCTTACCCGCTCTTAGACATCTCGAAGATATGACCGAGAAATACCCCGATGTGTGCTACCTAATCCTCACCCTCTTGTCTCGCCCACTCCCGGCCTCACCTGCATCTTTCCCAGCCGAAGCGTCCGCACCAAACCCAAGAGTCATCGACTTGCTCAAAGTTCAATCGATCACATCCTTTATCATCGACGCCGAGATCGTGGCTGTTGATAAAGACACCGCAGCGTACAGGACATTCCAGGACTTGTCGAACCGAGCTAAGAAGGACGTCAGAGTTGAAGATATCAAGGTAGTCGTTGGGGTATTCGCCTTTGATCTGATGCTACTAAACGATCAGGTGGGTTTGCCCAGGCCTAGGCTGGCGAGAATCAGCTCTGGCCCCGCTGCTGATCACCTGTATCAATCAGACCCTTCTCGATTCCCCCTTCTCCCATCGTCGACATCTCCTCCGCACCCTTATTCCCCCGTTCGCCTGTCCATCCGATCCTACACTCGCACGATTCGCCCATGTCGCCTCCATCGACTCCACTTCGGTCGCAGATATCCCCGCGGCGATGCAGGCTTTCTTCGAGTCGGTCGTCGAGCAGAAATGCGAAGGTCTCATGGTCAAGCTACTCGAGTCTGGTGAAGGATTGACCGGTGAAGACGATGAGGACAATGTCTCAAATGTAGGGGATACGCCATCAAAGAAAGGTCGTGGCAAAGGAGGGAGGAAGAAGCCATTGCCTGCGACATATGAACCGGACCAGAGATCTCAGGGCTGGCTCAAGGTCAAGAAGGGTGAGCGAGGCTGCACTTGATCTCAACTACTTTTTTTACTGACTTGAAGCGCTGCGTTTAGACTACCTCGAAGGCCTGGGTGACTCTCTCGACCTCGTGCCAATCGGTGCATGGTGGGGACAAGGTCGAAAGGCAGGATGGTGGAGTCCGATCTTGTTGGCATGTCATAATCCAGAATCTGGTGCATTGGAAGCTGTGTGCAAGTGCATTTCGGGTGAGTGGGCGAACGGTCCGCCGGGCGTCGTCGGAGGGGTGACTGATTGAACCTCTTGCTTATGTCATCCTCTCAGGCTTCTCCGATGCGTTCTACAAGGACTTGCTTAAACGGTATCCGCCAGAGGGACTACCTGAAAAGTGCAACAAGACCACACCTCTGGGTTTTGTCGATACGAACGGATTAATACCTGATGTCTGGTTCGAACCGTCCGAAGTATGGGAGATCCGTGGTGCCGAGTGAGTCGGCGGTCCAACTAGGCTGGATCTCATCGCAATTTCCTCGCTTTTTGGTGATCCCGGCTGACGTATACTCCTCTACCACAGCATAACCCTCTCACCGGTCTACCCGGCCGCCTCAAGTCTTCTAGGATCCGAGCGTGGCCTCTCGATAAGGTTCCCGCGATTTATGAAGATCAGAGAAGACAAGTCATGGGAGCAGGCTACGACGAGCGAGCAATTTGCAGAGATGTATCGCAAGCAGATCAGAGAAGCCCCTGCTGCGGGTAACGATGCGAAAGCTGGCGGCAACGGTGCCGCCGTGATCAGGCGGGATTCAGACGACGAGGATATCAGAGATCTAGAGGACGAGGATGATGATGGGAATGGGGATGCGGATGCGGAGGATTAATCGGGGAAGCTGGGCGGCATCGCAGTTCTCCTTGTGACGATGCGATATCGGATATGGAGCGTATATGATATCATGTGTGAATACGGAAGAGTTGAGTCATGGCTTTGTGGCCGAAGTCACTCCATCGCTTTTCTGAACGTAGGGGGTCAGGTTGATCACCTTACCCCCGCCAAAGATGCATAGCATGATCGTAAAACGAGCAACTAGCTATGAGACTTTCTTCCACATCGGCCGAATCGCTCCTTCGCCTGAAAGGTAATCTACTCCAATCAGCACCGTAAGCAAGCGATTCATGCGCCTCAAACACCTTGACAATCTTCCATGCGTCCTCTCTTCCTTCCCCGCTTCCGCCCTCGTCAGAATGGGATAACAAAGGAGCACCAAGCCTGACCACCTTGAAATTGTCGTGCATACAAGCGTTGAGGATATCCCGTTTTCGTTCGACCGATGGATGGAAGCGGGTCCTCCATATGCCACCTCCCAGAGGGATGATCTCTAGCGGTTCAAGTGGGGATCGAGCGTCGAATATACGCAAATTCTCGTCGTAGCTGCGGTTAGATCAAAAAAGAGGGATTAGCAACCGGCTCTCAATTTCCGGATCCATACAGAGGAGACCTACCTTCCTACAGCCAGAAGATGGGGCGTATGAGGGGACGAAGTGATCGTAGTCACTCCTGCTTCAAAGCTGCCAAAGTCCATCGGAGTCAGCCTATATTCAAGGAGTGTCTTTACGAATCTGGATAGGACATTAAGTTGAAACACACTCACTTCTTGTTCACCAAGGTTGGTCGAAAAGTCTCCCTTATATCCCACCGCTTGAGCTTACAGTCGTCTCCTCCTGCATGAAAGGAGACAATCAATTTTCAACGAAACAATGTGGATCAATACCATCACGATCGGAAAACCTTCTTCGGACGTTCGGTCACGTTCATGTTTGTGGACTGAGGAAGCATGCTCACCCGACCAAACCGTGTTCAGATCCCAATTGTCGAACGAGGTGATCCAAGGCTCAAAATCATGAGCTTTCCACTCGCTCTCCACTTCGTAGCCGGTCTCGTTAGGCTTCAGATACGCCAAGGAGCCGGATGAGAGCGATGTTATTATAGACGAAGGGGTCGACCTGGTGATAGGGATGGGACGGATTGTCAGTAAGCAAGTATGTTCTGCTCTGTCTGGAGCGGGACCGCAGAGAGAAAGTACGATAGCTAGCATTGACTATATCGGGACAACTTGGGATGGCGCGAGTCACGGAGACGACGGGTGAAGTCCGGACTCACGGATGGAGGCGATGTGAGAAATCAAGGGATAGACACAATGTCAATTCGTCCGCAACAGCGATCCGCTGACCATCCTCCAGCTTCAGCTGCGTCGAGTCAGTGCACATGGCTATGATCAGCCTTCATCCTCAAGCTGATCCACGAGGTTCCCTTCAATCCAGGTTGGATGTGACTCCGAAATGCAACTCACGCTGTCCGTGTTTAGCGAGTACATCGTTATATGGCCTTTGGCATCTGCTACCGCCAAGCTAGGTCGACCGTTGTCCAGCCGCGGTGACCTAGAATTACACGTCCATCAGAACGTCCGATCATGCCATTAGTTGGCTCAGCGACCAGCTTCTCACCATTTGGTGTCTAAAATAGCAGCTGTCTCGATCCGCTGGATTTCCTTCCTGCGGTATGTAAATATCACCCATTGTCAGCTCGCACCATATCGGGACGCCAAGACGGCAAAATGCTAGACTCGAACACAACGGTTGGAGGTAGGGACGACTCCGGAATATGCGATAGCATAGCCTCGATCTTCAGCATTCACTTACAAGGTAACACGATCCTCCCCAACTTGGAACACCAATAACCGTCCAACTCTCTGCGTAGGTTTACTAGGTCCAGCCTCGTACTCATCATCGCTATCACTTTCATCCCCCACGGCCTTCTCAGTGGAGCTCGTGTCCTCCTGCTTGATGATTTGGTATGTCCCGCAGACAAAGATGTCTTGATACCCCACAAAAGGACACCATTCTATCGAGTCGGCCGAATAAAGCGTATCGATATACGCGAGGGATGTAGCTGCATTGTCTCAGGATGAGCAGGTGACGGTCTCCAAGTCAGCTCCAATGTTCCTACCGCCCATAGTATACCAACACGTACTGACCCTGCATGGTGGAGAGAGAGAGTTAGTAGTTGTTGATGTATGCAATAACTAACTCTAGATGGACTACTATTGATGCGTTTCACGTAGTGTATGAGATGGTTGAAATTTCGAACGGACAATGGTACGGTGAACAGATTCGCCCGGTGGAGGTGGTCCACTTAGGACTATGGTGGAGAGGAGAGAATGGTCAATTGTCGCATATCTTTCGCAATGGGCAATGCAAAGCATCAGCTGTACCAAAGGATACCGACCAGAGGTGGAGCTCAATGTCATCTCTTGACGATTGACTGTCATCTCGCTATACATCACACTGATGCCTCTATGTATCGTGATAACATCTATATAATCTATTTGCTCACTAAGAGTACTACAATTCACTTCACGTTCTCGCGGTCTTGGTTGTCTTGCTGTTCGAGCTAGGCTCAACAATCATGTCTGAGCTATTCTCGTTGATCATTCCCATCTCTGGATCCTGCTGCCCTTCCTCTTCATCCTCTGTCGGCCCAGGGAACCAGGATGGTAGGGAAATTGCAATCACAAGTAGGAAGGCGAATCTGGATCGCGAAACAGAACAGCTTGATCAGCATCCGCGCTGCATCCACGATCACGTTATACGACGGTCGCTCAGTCTGTCCCGCCGCATCGCTCAGAGGATGGGAGGGAGGTCACTCACAGCTCAAAAGGCATTTGCCATGCCCAGAACGCAGCTCTGGATCTGATCGGCGCATCAATATCATAGGTGAATACCCTGATGACAGAGTAAAGCGAGACCATGAAGACGTTCAAGTAGATGGCGAGAATGTAAGATGTACCTCTCCAGTCTAGATGATAGACTCGCTCCGTATATAGAGTACCGCATCCGGCAATCACGACAATAGCTGTTGTGGGGTACGACGAAAAAGTTCAGTGACCCAACCAGCGTCAAAATCCACTTGGCATATCGATCGTCCATCACTCACCTAGTGAGAGCACGTTGCCAGCCTGCCTTAGCGCATTGACGGTATCCATCTTCTCTGGATGCTTGACGGCCGATGATATCATGGACGAACCTGCTATCGAGACAGCTATCGAGGCGTAGATCAGGATTGTCGTGTAGCTATAGACATGCGCTGCGTCAGCTCGTTATTCCGAAGTTAATACCTTTCGATGGCACTCCAGCCTGCACCGCGCCAACCGGCGAGGATCCTTTTCAACTCACTAGTTCAGGCGACCGATCCATGACGGTTGTTCAGCTTTTGGGATTCCAGAATCGATCTGCCTTTGCCACATGGCTATCGCCGTCGACAATAGGAAGAAGACACCAATAGACACAAACACGAACTCGGCAACTGCAAGATGTTGCGAACAGGCGAGACCAGTAAGCACAAGCACGACTTTGTTGGATTGAGGTATGAAGAACGGGGTACGGTACTGACTGAAAACCCCTTGGTTGTAGTTCTCCCTTGTCATGTATATTCGGATTACCAACATTGCCAGTCTGCAGACGTAGAAGATGGCCGGATAGATGAGCAGTTTCGTTCGGTGTTTGGGGTCAAAAATCCGCCAACATAGTATAGGTCCAGCCAAGAGATACTATCACCATACCAGTTCCAGTTGCATTGGGTATCAGCTCCATTCACTATTGGCTTGCCGTTGTGTAGATCTTGTAACGAAATGCTGCGATGGTACACGAGCTGATCAAAGGTACTCACCGCAATGAGGAAGACGACGGCCGGTGCGAGGTCTTTGTGGTCCGGTAGACCACCTGTAAAGTTGATTGATGTCAAGTCGGACATGTCTGTGTGGTTCGCAGTACAGTCGTTTCGCCTTCTGTCCGTGTAGATATTGACGTATACTGTCTGCCCTCTACAGTATGTGATTTTAGAATAAGTATGCCGCCAAAGATACAATAAGTCAGGCTATCACAGCTCAAGGATTATGACAGGCCGAGACGAGTTTTGCTCATTAAAGGTATCGATGTCTTCAGACTTGGGCGGCACTCTTCATGTAACCGGCGACTTAAGTACCTTCTTCAGTCTTCTGTCATTGCAGCGCCAGAACGAGCCCGCCATCCTAGGACGAGGACTTGATATCGTCATATGCACAGCCCACAGCTACGACCTCCTTATTCTTGGTGGGTTCCCTCTCGGCGCTCGGACCTGCAGCTAGTGCCGATTGGAGCGCTCTCGCTAGCGGTTTCGGTAGCGACAAAGCGTGCCAAGACATTCCAGAGGAACGGCGGATACGGCCGCTTTGTCTGCCACTTTCACTGTGCGGATGTAGGCAGATAGCTATAGCTTAGGTGGTACGATGGAATGTCAGTATCAATATGTTAGTTTTGACTGGCTATCTGGCTACGAGGATTCAGGACTTCGCTCAATAGTGGGGTATGGGTCTGACCGGATGGCTGACTGGGGAGGCCATGAATGTGCCTTGAGAATCAGATCGGGACATATTAGTTTCAGACTGTACTGATCCAGTCAAATAATTTCGAAACACCCGGCCAGGTCCTCTGTCCTCTCGCAACTTTTCTTCATCGTAAAGGTTTATACTATACATTCGCATCTGAGCCGTCATACATTATCCGTCCGAATACTGCCCGCTCCGATGAACCATCTATCGGTAGTGTGTGAAATCCTAACGGTCGCAGTCAACCGTTCCTAAGTGTCAAGGCAACATCGTTTCACAGATTTAATCTTCGCACGCGTCATTGAGGTGACCTCTTACTTTCGCTCTTTGGCGAGGTCCTGCGTTCGACCGATCTCGATATCGTTGTTGAGGCTAGCAAGTCGCTCTTCTCTGTGATTTTGACCCGGGAACCAAACAGGGATGGGGATTGCGATGAGCATGATGAAAGCGAGGCTATAGTATATCAAAGTGTATCAGCGCATGTTCCTATCCGTATACACCCAGATCAATGAAAGGGTACTTACAATTCAAAGACCATTTGGAGAATCCAGAATGCCGCCAAGGATCTGACAGGTGCTGTGGGGTCTTTGTTGAAAGTCTGCACGACTCGGTATACGGCGACGATGAGCAAGTTGGCCGAGATGCCGAGGATGAAGATGGTGCCTCGAGTGTCGAGGTGGAAAGTGGTGTAGGTCAAAATGGCAGAGATCGCGAGGACAACAACGACAGCTGAGGAAGAGGGAAAGAGGACGTCAGACGATACACTCCAAAATAGCGTTAGGCTGGCCGGAGGATAGTCCATTGTGGAGGAAGACAGACTCACCGAGTGAGAGGATGTTACTAGCTTCTCGCAAGGATTTGACAGTCTTCAACTTGTCTGCATCGTTCAATGCGCCGGAGATCATGGATGATCCAGCAATCGCCGTGCCAATCGAAGCGAGGATGGCAATCTTGAGGAATCTGTGAAGCGCATTTCTACTGCGTCAGCACTAATTCGCTACCTGCGCATTGAACTAATTCGGGTGCCTCGATCGAAGGAGGCGCTGACGAAAGTGCGTTCTTCCAGTTGACTTACGTGGCGAGTCGACGGACCCAAGTTGGTCGGTCTTCCGTTCTCATGTCAGAGTCGACTTGTAACTTCCACAATCCAACGGCAGGTTCGATGAGGAACAAGAATCCGACTGAGACCAAGACGAGTTCGGCGACTACAAGAAGGAGGGTATCGGTTATTTACAAATGCTCACTTGTTCAGCTGGTTTTTGGGGATACCAGCTTGAATGACTCACTGAGCAAGCCTTCACCGTAAGTGTTCTTGGACATGTAAGCCCTGATGACTAGCATCCCGATTCGACACGCGATGAAGATTGACGGCCGGAAGAGAAGCCAGGTTCGAGATTCCTTCTTGAACAGTCTGAATACGATCACCGGTAGGGCGAAAGCGTACTGAGGGATGCAAAAAAATTTCTTGTTAACATCGAAACCTCAACGAGGGTCTTGATAGGTCTCTTGGAATACGGACCGCCCGATGAAGAGCTAGACAGCATAGCGCGACAACTTACGAGAATGAGAAAGATGATTGACGGCGCCAAATCTTTGGAGGTGGGGAAACCGCCGGTAAAGTTGATGTTGCTGATAGCAGAATACTGAGGGTTGGAAGGCGTAGACGACATGTTGTCCAAAATAGCGATTGGGTAAAGCTTGTGTGAGGGTGATATTTATCAGTGATAGCGTTTGAGGTGCGCTGAGCTGTTTCTTGGTCTCTTGAGAAGGTGGGTTTGCTTGAGATCAGTGAGCAGGATAATCTGTGTTTCTTCGGACCCCTGTTCAAGTCTTCTTATATACCTTACCTCTCCCCTCCGACAAGACTCGCCGCTGTCGACTTTTCTTGACCCGTTACATCGATGTCGGATCTCATCTCGCTCGGTTCCCGAGTTCCGACTGGTTGCATATGCATGAAGGTAACACAGCAGCACATGTCAGTATTCGATACTCTAAGGTCGATTAAGATCTACTGTTGAATGGTATTGGTAGGTGACTTTTTAGTTTATCGCTATCAGTATCGGTACCGGTTCTGCAATTCATCCAACAGCGCCTGATTTCAATTTCAATCGTGCGTAACTCTATTTTTAGATGCCGTATGAGAGCAAAAAGCAACCCTGATTGAGCTTAGCTCGTTATCGAATACTCGTAACTCAAGCAATTCAACCGCATTCTCGCTACCGACGCCGGTAGCGGGGACAAAGGCTATGAAAATGTGGGTGCCACGTTATCCAGATTTCCGGAAGTCGCCGCTTTCAAAGGGTCAAAGGGGATCACGGAGATAATTAGAAGATAGGAATGCGGAATATGCCAGAAATCTTACAAGCACAGCATGCCTATCCAGTTTTGATATGCGATATGCTATTGTGTTTCTGTATGCATAAGCTTGGAAGGGAGTCTCCCGCCGGAAGACCCGTTCATGATCATGCCCATACCATCATCGGACTTGCCCTATGCGTGTGCAAGTGGTGAGTAAGCGTACGGTGAGAAGATGACCATGCAGAATAGAAGCTCCGGCTGCGCTGACAAACGCAACGGAGATGACCATGGTAAACGAAAGAAAGCGATCACCTCATCGCATCAAAGAACAACACAACTAACTTAACCGGATGACTGCAAAGGACGAATAAAGTTGAACCTGTCAATCAATCATCTCTCATCTTATAATCCTGCATCTACTAGCTTACACTAAAAAAACAAACTCGGCTTGTGCATACGACGCCGTTTACTGGGTGAGAAATCGTAGACATCATACACTCTTGTTCCGCTGAATATCGAGTAACCACTCCAACAATCGTCGTCACCTTTTAACCGGTCCGACTCCGCTCTACCCAGCGAAAAAATAAAATAAAATAAAATAAGATAAAACATCATCGAAGCGTTAGCATCGTTGAAATTTTGCCCGAGAAAGTAATGGCAGCATTCCTGCCTGCAAGAACTGCATCCCAGTCACACATACACGCCTCTTCAAGCATGTCCCACTCAGTTCCGACTCAAGGAGACCTCGACGTCCTCGCTTTGCTCACCGGGTCAGGAAATGGTCAAAACATACCGCAGCAAGGACAACAAGGCAAGAAGAAGGTTTTGCCTAGGAGAGACAGTCCGATGGACGCTTTGTTGATCAGCGCTGTCATCGCCGGAAGCGACAAGATCAGCAGGCATCATTTTGGACATGGTGGTGAGTGGTTTGCGATATACAGCAATGCTCCCAAAGGCTTTGAAGCGCAAGGCAGCAGACAATTCATGTTCAAGAAAAGTACTAGGCTTCAAGGACAGTTGTACTGACAATCTCGCCGCCTTCTGTTCACCGCTTTTCATCCCTCTCAGCACGACCAGGAGCGTATGCGTCATGCGACGAGTCACGCCCGACTTCACCTGCTCGTGAGACCCCACGAGTAGCCCTCAGATCCACTCAAGCACCTCGCAGCGAGCGACTGAGACTGGAACGAGAAAAGCAACAACAAACGACACCATCCTCAGCCACTATCTCACCTCCTGCATCGTCCTGCGCCGCCCTGCCGATACCTTCCACATCAGATCGACGTACAAGTCAGCATGCCCAACAGAACGCGCTTCTCTCCACCAGCTCCCTGTCGTCTTCTGTAGGGAAAGAACGACCCAAGCGTAAAATGTCGATGGATCCTACGCCGATTACTCAAACACTGCAACTCGCTTCGCCCTCGTCATCAAACTACTTCCACCCTTCCCCTTCCTTCTCCAACCCCCTGCTATCGTCTTCGCCGGTCGTGCCGCCTTTGGGACGGATCAAAGTCAGATGTATGGCGAGAACGAGAATACCCACACCACATGGTGAACTGTTCTTGCATCTCTACCATAACTCGCACGATCAAAAGGAACACCTCGCGATTGTCATCGACCCCATCCAACTTGACCCAGTAGCGAAGACGTTTGCGCCGAAGAATCGAAAGGAGATCCGATCGATCAGCTTGGATGGGAAATGGAGGCAAGGTGAAACTGACATGGAGCGAGTCGTCAGGGGTGCATATGTGGGGCGACTTCTTCCTGGCGGGGAGGATAACAACACTCAGCCTATAGAAGCTGCTCAAGAGGGACAAGACGATATCACAATGGGTATCGACGGGGATGATCAGATCGGAGGATCATCGACCCCTGCTGAGGATGAGGATGTCAAACCGCTGGTCAGGATTCACTCGGAATGCTATACAGGCGAAACGATAGGATCGATGCGTTGCGATTGCGGAGAACAGCTGGACGAAGCGATGAGGTTGATAGCGCTACCTCAGGAGCTGTCCAAGCAGATCCAAGCACACTTGCACTCGGGTATACACGCACACCCCGGTTCCGGCAAACAGGCAGACTTGAAGACCGAAGCATTCCCAACTCCCGAATCATCTCGAGCTGGCAGTCCGCATGCTGGACCATCAGCAGACCGCAGGCGAGACGTAGTACCTGGACGAGGTGTAGTAATCTACCTTCGACAGGAAGGCCGAGGCATCGGACTCCTCGAAAAGATCAGAGCGTATAACCTACAAGATCTAGGCCATGATACCGTTACCGCGAACTTGATGCTGGGACACGGAGCCGACGAGAGAAAATACGATATCGCCGCTGAAATGCTTCGTGATCTGGGGCTGGCCGAAGGCGGGATCAGGTTGCTGACGAATAACCCTGAAAAGGTCGAAGGTCTTTCAAGGGAAGGTATTAGGATTGTCGAAAGAGTCGGAATGACACCGCGAGATTGGAAGTGCACCACCCAGGACGATGGACATGCGCACCCTGGAGGAGATATCAACAACGTAGGAGATGAAACGGAAAAGGAGTATGAAGATTGGAGGACTAGGCGAGCGGGCGTGGGACTGATCGGCGCGGGGAAAGCCAAAGGCCCCGAGCTGGAAAAGTACCTCAGGACAAAAGTCGAGAGAATGGGTCATAGTGAGTCGATATCTTGTCGTCGTCAGTCGCGATTGGATCGGTGCTGATCGTATCTGCTTGTTCATGTTTCGTAGTGATCGATATACCCGAGGGGATATAGATGCGTTTGACAATGGATGTACACCTTACTTATTATGTACGGAACTCTATAGCGATGATCTAGTTCACCAAGTACGGAGCCTTGGGCCGGCCGTTATGGGCTTGCACTTTTGATTTGGCTAAGCCATTCCCCGAGTGGTCCAAAGAGGCTCATTTCTTCAATTCACATACCCGTTGTACTAGCCTTGCGTTCTCAGCGTTGCATACTTTTTCTCTCATATCTAGGTCATCTATGCATCTTGGAATTTCTCCCGGTACCAACTATCAATCTGTCTTGATTGCATACATAGATAGAGTCGACTGCTTATAAGCAGCCAGTGAGACGTCGTGAAGGGGAGGAGCAAATAAGGAGACTCGAGAGTCTCGTGTGTGTGTGCCTGAAGCTGGAGACAAAGATTTCGAACCAAATGTCTACAGTTTATCTACAGAATTGTTTTTTGTTGTTCTTCATTAGCTCACGACATAGACTACATCTCGAGTAGCAATAACTAGGACCCCACAATGGACAAGCAGCTTCAATCCCCCCTACTGATCGAGACGATTGGTCAACCGCTCAAACTTTCGGCCAAAGACACTTTCGCCCACCTGCAAAACTTCCTCTTCTCCCTCGAATCATCACCTTCCAAAACCCAGCTCGAACGTCTGACAGATGCATTGGGAGTTGAGATCGGCCAGATCTTACCTGCTGAAGGCGAGCGACGCGAAGCCGAGCGAAAAGAGGCTCGAGCGGCTGCTAAAGCCGAACGAAGGAGATTGAGGGCCTTGAAGGAGGAAGAGGAGAGACAAGCTGAGATGGAGGGTTTAGTAGAAGGTTTGGAGGGGGAAGTTGAAGGGGATCTGGAGAATGGAGCTGTCGAAGCTGATGGTGAGGAAGTTATGGACGATAGAGGGGATGTGGAATATGGCGATGTCGTAGATGAGGACGAGGATGAGCCGGATAACGATGATGAAAAGGTTCAGCATGAGCAAGAACGACAAGAAGAAGACGAGAGTATGGAGTCTGCAGAGGAGGATTAAGGGGCGGCGATTCATATTGCGAGCGCAAATAAACCCGTAAGTCTAAGTCGCCGCCGCTGCTCAAGCTATCTTGAACCCCTTGAGCACCACATAGGCCCGGGCAGACATCCGGTTCATCGAGCTGACCTGTACTGCAAATTCTCGGTATAAGCAGAAACACACCTACAACAATCCATACGAAACATATACCAAGCATCATAAGATACACCAATTTCTGATTATCCGACCCAAATCTAAGCGGTATCAAAAATCAAACTCCCGTTCTCGATCTGGACGCTCAAGGGCTCAAGGACCAACGATACAAGGCCCCCTTCCCTCCTTCTTCATATCCAATATTTTGAAGAACCCGCATCCTTTCATATCACCCGTCTGCCCTGGGCTTTGACATTGCCAGAAGAACAACATGTCGTCTTCAATAATCAAGCTGGACTCGATATCAGCCTTCCCAGCGGCGTCGGCGTTTGGAGCAGGTGCCGTTGGTTTTAGTCGTCCTTGGGGCTTGGGCTTGGAAGGGGATGGAGGCAACAATCGAGCGCGAGCTTTGGCCTTTTGGTCGGCGCGAAGCAATCTATAGGACTTGGCATCAGCGCGAACGAACATATTCTAATCGCATCTTGTATTCATTGTATATGAAGACGCTGTAAGATAGATAGGACATTGGACATGCACATACGTTGGGATCCCGCATTTACACGTGGGCGTGCCTTCGCGAGGTCCGAATGGACCAGTGCTTGGGACAGGATGGAAGTCTGCATTGAATTTTAATCAGCTGCTTGTGACGATAAGCCCATGTGAGCCAACTGTACCACTCACCTTCACGGTAGAACCTGCATGGGAGCATGGGATCACAGACATGATGTCAGCTAAGGGTCGATGACCGAGATACACCAGGTAGCGGGCGGGGAAAGGTGCTTACCGGAATGTTATGTTGATTCTCGATGTATATGTCTTTTGCTTGAACAGCGGTATGGCCTCCCCGCCCATACCATAAGTGGGTCGGAACAGGTCCAACGCTTTCTGCGGTGGGACACTGGGAAGTACCCCACCCCCCAAATCAGCCAGCTAGCCATTTGTAGATATGTATTCAGCAATCTTACGTATGCTTGAACCGCTCTTGACAACCAGCGTTCATCAGACACAAGCTATTATGCCCTAAATTCACTTCGTACGTCCTCGTAGGCTTCGAGTTAGTAGCGAACGTCGAGTCGACAGGATCTGTTCGACGCAGGCGGAAAGCTCGTGGAGTCCCCAGCGAGAGAGATGCGATAGTCGTATAAGGGCCGAGATCTGTTCTGTCTCGTTAGCCTTGGTACAACGACGAGATAAGTGTGAGGGATTGTTGCTCACAAGTGAGCTGATCGGCGTGCCATCCTACGCTGAATGGTCATGGTAAACATCAGCGAGCGAATCAATGGCATCATCAGAAGACTTCACTAACGTGCTTTTCGCGCCATCGTACCTGTTCGCACCGCATACATTGGCTCGCCACTCGCCTGCCCATTCGAGGGGATATCTGCGTCTGCTGTTGAGCGACCGATTGACGGCTTGCTCGACCAGATCAGCTGCTCGAGCGAGAAGCGGAATGTATGGCTAACACGAGTGAAGATTAATGCCATCAGTCGCGCCCCTGTCATCTCCGGTTCATACGGCGTACTCACTTTCGGCTCCTCCAATTCCGTTCCAGAATAAAAGTATCTAGCTCCCTTGGCGCCACCATACCCACCACCAGGTCTCTGGTAGACAGTAGTCGTATGTGGACTCTCTACCCATTTACCAGCCAAGTAAAACTTGTTCCTCTCCCAAGATTCCGACTCTTCCATCATAGCGAGATATAGCGCCGAAGCTAGCGAAGGCGGTAATGGGGACTCGAGCAGCGTTAGGGGCAATAAATGGGAGTCGACCGCTGCTTGATTTGGTAGAATGACTGGCGGTTGAGGCCCTGCCTTGGGCTTTGTGGACGCAGTCAAGGAGCTAGGAGCTTGGCGTAGCTTGCTGAGGAGATCTACGACCGGTTTTGAAGGCTGACTTGGTCCAGCGATTGCATTCGCAGCCACGTCGTGGTCATCTTCTACGACGATAGGTTCTTCTTGCCGCCGCTGAGCAGTATCAGGGTCTCTCCTGGCAATCTTCCCATTCCTTGGCTTGCTCAACCAGCTTTGAAGGCTCGTGCCCGCTTTGCGCTTCCCCGAGCTCTTCACGCGAGGTAATAATAACCCTTCCGCGGCTTTGGACACATCGCCATGCGATTCTTGCAACGCCTCGAGTAGGGCGTCAAACGGGAACGGAATCGGCTCGAGCAGGGAAGCAAGTAGAGCTATCTTCGTATCGGTATCCACTTCTTCAGCATCGTCGGTACCTGTCATCTCGATATCTTGTAGTGTAGAGGGTAGGCTGGAAGAAATAATCGATTGAGAATGAAAAGCAAAGAGGACTGTTTACAAGTTTCAAGAGTGGACCTTGTGGTGGAGGTGGACGCAATGTTCCAAGCGAGCGAGCTGAACGTTCAGCGACGTGTCAATCGTCTCTATTCGTGTTATTGTTATTGTTTCTGGATACATTTGATCGTTAGCTCCTATACACCAACCACATTGTATCACCACTGGCAACCAGTGAAGCGCGGGCACTCGAGATGTCCCATATACCAGTGCTGAACGAACCACCAGGTTCTCCCGGCCCCGGCCCATCCTCCCTGCCCAATTCACCTCGACCCGAATCACCAAGTCCCAGCGCAAGCCCAAATCTCGACAATGCATCCAAGACGCTTCTCCGACCAACATCCCAAGGTCGGTTTTCGAAATTAATCACTCCCGTGACGGGAAGATCGAGGAGTGGGTCGAATGCTTCGCAGAGGAGTCAGAACCAGGATGATTCGGGTAGTCTCAGTGGGAGGTCCACGCCCGAGTTGAAACGAAGAGCCGGCCGAGGTGCGTATGGTCGTGTACACGTTGATATCTATCGTTTCAGCAAGCAGGTACGGCGCTGATTCATAGAGGTACGCAGCCGCATCATCTGCTCTCGCTACCGACGCAAAGTATAAGAAGTTTGCTCAGCTGGTAGATAAGAGCTTGCAATCGTTTGAGAGCGTCAACGAATGGGCCGACTTCATCTCATTCCTGTCTAGGCTGCTCAAGGTATGTCCCCTTGACGCAAGATACTGAGACTGTATTCCTGACGTGCTTGTGCCGTCCGCCTTCGCAGACTCTACAGGCCCCCTCGCCGCCTTATCCTGAAATACCTAGGAAGCTCATCGTATCCAAACGTCTTGCACAATGCCTCAACCCGGCTTTACCATCAGGCGTACACCAACGCGCTCTGGACGTATACGCCTACATCTTCAGCGTTATAGGAGTGAGCTTTGATTGAGGCTGTCGACTTTCCATAACCAGTGCTGACATTCTCCATCGATGCGTCTCAGGTCGAAGGACTCAAGCGCGATCTCTTGATCTGGTCGTCTGGTCTGTTCCCCTTCTTTCAATATGCTGCAACGTCAGTGCGGCCTCACCTTATCAACATCTACCAGACATACTATCTTCCACTAGGACCCGACTTGAGACCCGCTACAAAGGCATTGGTGTTGGCTTTGTTACCCGGTATGGAAGAAGAGACCGGGGATTTCTTTGATCAGGTGGGTAGAGTGTTTGTCCACCGAACCCGTCCATGTCGAGACCCGCAAGAGATGAGCTGATTATAACCTCTTGTGCCAGATTCTATCGCTACTTAGTCGCGTCTCGGATTCCGTCACAGCCCCGTTCTTCCTCCAGAACATCTTCCTCATCCTCATTTCATCGCCTTCTTCTCGACTGTCGGCATTGAATTACCTATCGCGTCGGATGCTCAAGCCACCCGAAGAGGAATCAGCGATTGACAGCGGGCTTATCATCCGAGGCGTGTCAGCTGCTCTGAACGATGAGAACGTCCTCGTCAGAAGGAATGGATTGGACCTCCTACTGAGGGTGTTACAATTGAATGGGAGTCTGATGAAGTGAGTGAACCTTCCGATATAACCTTGCAGGCGGTATGGACTGATTTCGTTTTGCTGGTTCGTTCCACAGAGACGCTACTTCCAAGGACCGAGAGATCATCGTGCGAGCAGCCAGCGGGGTAATCCTCCAGCGTGAACTGTCCCTGAGTCGAAGAGTGCATACTTGGCTTCTAGGAACAGCGGAAACTCCGGCCGAGCAGGTCGCATATTTCAAAGAGTATGGATTGGAACTGCTCGCCTCGACCTTACAGGTGAGTGAGCTAGACGGTATCGTCTCACGACAATCAGAGCCTTTCTGACCATAACTTCAGCGGGACATGGAGTCTTTGAGCTCATCGTCAGACATCGCGGACGCGCAGCGCCCTTTCAAGATATTCCTCTCGCTTCTTGACAAGTGGGAGGTCGGCTCGGCCTTATCGGAGAGACTGGCTTTGCCCGCTTTACGAGCTATCAAGAGCGCAACCTCTACCTCTGCTGATGTACTGCCTGAGGAGGTCAGTACCGAAACGAGCGTTGCTTGCTTGTATCAGCTGCTAATGACGTTCATAGGTAATTGGAACTGCTTTGGCGGTGTATGAGGCTATCGAGCCTATGGTCACGTGGAAGCTGCTCTTCGCATCAGTACAGGCCGAGCTGCAGTCTAAAGAAAGTAAAGTGAGTGGAAGAATGTTGGGGGCATAACTGACTTGTTAGGCCATGGAGCTTGTCCAATGGCTATTAGGAGCTGTCCCCCAACACGACGAGGAGATCAACTCGGTCCATGTTCCGGTCATGCTCGACGAAGTACTGAGCGTGATAGCGGTAGGTACCGTTCAGACTCACGGATTCAGCAATAGCTGATTATCATCCGACCAGTCGGACTTGTTGACGACCGACTCTTTGCTCAACGCCTTCCGGTTGGCCATTGCTCTTTTGAAACTGATATCGTCTGGCACATTCGCGAAATCTGCCGAGTCGATTGAGGCTGGCACTCCGGAACAACGAACAGTGGCCGAAAATCTGTACAATTCGGACGGAGACCCTCACAATGCGCAACAACGAATCCACACGCAAGTGCTACCGCGGATAGTCAGCCAGTCTTTCCGCATCTCCGAGACTGCCCTTTGCAACTACCTGGAAGAACCAGAGAGCCTATTGGATGCGATAAAAATCGTTTCCGTCTTGATAAACCACGAAGTGCCGGCTCTAGCCTCTGTTGACGGACCACAATGGCTAAACAAGATCATCAAGGGACTCTCAAGCGTATCCTCATTCGTCATCATCGAATCACTGGTAACTGCCGCCTTGACAGCCTCGAGATGCCCTACCTTCAAGCCATCCATTAGCATTACCTCGGACACCACAATGTCTGCTATCCTTGATTCACTCTTCCGATACTTGCGACCCGACGCTGCACCATATCATGTCCGCGCGGTCGAGCTCTTATGGGACTACAATCAGCTGGCGGAGGTGTACACACTGGAGAATGTCATCGCTCGTCGTATGAGTGCGATACCGTTCAACAGCGCTGCCTTTGATGCCTTTGGAATCTTCTGGCGGCTTACAGGTGAGTTCAGAAGGTTGACAATCCCACCGCTGACATTTCAGACGACTCGATGTTGCCCGGTGAGATCTTTAACATACCCATCAGCATCGTCATCGACGCTTTGAAGAGCAACGATCCAGATATCCAACGGCAAGCAGAAACTTGGATGCGATGTGATCTACGCTCCTACTTCCGAGTCCTCGACCCGATTATCTGCCGCCTCCTTGACCCTGCTATACAGTACGAGGGGAACAACTATGCCGGGCCGGTCGACCTCAACCTGATCAGACACCATATCGAGAGCGTATCCACTCTTTTCAAATTTGGCGGACAGGGCTTGAGCAAGGCTTGCCATGCGACGGACATCCATCAATCAGTACATCCAACTTTTATACAGCGAACTCTGACGGCGTTTCCCAAGGCTATGTCATATCTGGACGTACTGGTATCGATTCTCACTAGGTACGTGCACAAGACCGAGGTCAGCGCTGATCTGCGTCAGGTTCGTTCAGACTGAAGCGCCAACTGGCTTGCGGAAAGTGGCCCCGCTAGTTGTCAAGGCTCAGAGTGCAGCTTTGGAGTTGCTGCAGACGATTGTAGCTCGGGGCGACGTGTCTGTTCCTCAGTTGACGGATCTCAAGGTCTCACTCGTCGACAAACTGCTTGCTGCCATCCATCACCGACACCTAACTCTCCAGAGCAAAATGCTCCATCTGCTCCATTCAGCCATCAACGCGTCGTCTCCGATTGCAAAAGCTCAGAATCACCGCAGATCGCCTTCTCTCGTTGAGAAACATCCTGTCTCTGAATCCACTCAGGACTTTGACCAGAACCTGGTCCGGATGATCATTGATGGAGTTTCCACTCCGACGAATCTTCCCGTTCTGCAGCACTGGATTGACTTTGTTCTGATGACGGTCGCTCAGCTGGCTTCCAAGCCGAACCTCACGCACAGCTTGTCTGAATGCTTTTCACAGCAGCTGCGGCAGCTGGTCACGCAGACTCAAACTGTTTACGCCAAGACCTCTGTCTCAGTCACCGACGAGAAGCTGTCAGTCACCGACGCGGAAGTCATAATGGTTCTGAACGCCCTTGAAAGGGTCCTCATGATTCTTGGAAGTGGGCCTGGGGTTAGAACGGAGGATCTGGTCAAGCAAGCGGAAGGAGAGAAGGGACTTCTGGGTCTTGTGTCAGGCGTATTTACCGTCGAGGCGCCAGCAAATGAGACAGTACGTATACCGGCTCCAATAATTTCGTAGAAAGCATTACTGATATCATGCTATGTCAAGGCGCCACGATCGGATTACCCTCGATACCTTGATGACGCTGTCCATGCTCTGCTCATCACCTGGACGGCGACAGCCCTGGCGACGGACTCTGAAAACCAGCGTTCTTCGGCAACTCAAACCCTTGAAAAGGTCCGGCATCGTGCGAAGAAGGTATTGGAGAAGAGCTTCAGGATTCAGCCGCTCGGTGTCATCACCAGCTGCATTCATGTCTGGGCAACATGTGCGCCCGATATCACGGTAAGTGAGGAACCCCGTTTGAGACCTGATGTTCGCTGACAACCATCGTAGGACGCTGCCATCTTCGATTGCGTTGACGCGCTCACGCCTAGCGCCCAACGCGTGGTCGAGCTGGTCTGCGAAGCTGTATCAGGGAAACCAGGCCGCAACTCCTCAGAGTTCAGGTGAGCCAGAACTCATGGCAGCAAAATAGTGCTCAAATGCTAATTCGAGGAATATGTCAGGTCCGACCCTGCATATCTTGCCTTTCTTGAAGCCTACGTGCGACGATTGGAAGCTCCCATCGCTCTGCAAGTATGGTCTACAGTGTTTGGCTTCTCCAGGGAAGTCATCGCAGCGGTCAGTTCGAGTGCGGCCAGGAATCAGCTACTTCCGGTGCTACAGTAAGTGTAGTTTGATACCAGTTACTCTGGGAAAACCAGCATTGTGTGGGGCTGATGGACATCTTTTCTGTCTGTCTACAGATGTCTCACCACTGTCGCTTTGATCGTGTCAAAGACAAGTGCATTGGAAGATAGGCGACTTCGACGGGATTTGCAGGACACATACACCAAAGCACTCGATCTGGTCATTGCAAACGCATCGAAGATTGCGGAAGCTGGTATCTGGGTCAGAGCGCCTCTGGCGGGTCAAGATGATGCCCAAGTGGACAAGCTGGATGCGGACCAAAGTCTACAAAAGGTACGCCTAGGTTGGGGATATGATAGATTGTCGGTAGGTGCTGACCGCACCGTGCTCGTAGATTTACGACTTCTTGACAGTATCGGTTATTCCGAACCTCAGGACGCTGTTGATCGATACAGATCGAGTCAACTCGGCGTGCAGCGGTGTGATGACGAACATTGCCATTCCAGCTTTCCGCAAGCAGAAGTAAGTGGTTTCCGCTTAGAATATCCCCTTGAGAGATTGCCGGGGTATGTGACCGAAGTTGACCGGTTGGGGCGCCCTATTCCTACTCCTTACTTGTAGAGTCGAACCGAGCATCCTTCGTATCGTCCTGGAAATCACTAGGATCCCGTCAGCCCTCAAGACGTGGCGGATTCAGATCGGAGATTCGTTCAATGACGCGAGATTCTTCAAGAGGCAATCATTCGAGGATATAGGATATTGGAAGTCGTTGATCTGTTCCTTGATGGATAGTGACAAGGAGCGGTTCGGCGATCATCTTGGTGAGCCTCCCTGCCATGCATATGAGATCTCTTGCATTTCGGAAGTGACAGCGCTGACGTCGAGTCATAGGCCGAATCACCTCTGCATCGTCCGCCAATATCTTCTCGAACCGTGACCAGGAGATGCTAATCAAGTCCCTCAATCTGAGAAGATTAAGCTTCATCCTTCTGGCTGCTGAGAGGAATCACTATCTCACACAGCTACCAGCTATTCAAGAGAGGCTCGTGGAGATGTTGAGGTCTGCCGCAGTGTCGCCAAAAGTCCACAGCGAGGTGAGTGGACAGCCGCCCAGATAGAGACCCATGATGGTCGAACGCAACAGGCTGATATAAATTTTTTTTCGCCATAGGTATATCTATGTCTGAGAGTCTTGATGTGCCGTATCAGCCCTCAGCACCTAACAAACTTCTGGCCCGTCATCCTTGCGGAGCTGGTACGTAGCTTCTTTTCGCTTTGCCTGATACCTAAGCTGACAATATTTTCGACCATGTCATCGTCGTCATAGCTCCGAATATTCGAATCGACAATGGACGACCCGCCTGATGATGGGTCGGAATCGCTTCAGCTGATCTTGGCGGCGTGCAAATTCCTCGACTTGTTGCTTGTGCTTCAATCGGAGGATTTCCAGGTGTGAGTAAGGCTCACGGAAACCAGGAGTATCAGCCCATCAATCCAGCTCTCAGCCAAGATGCCTCCCTCACTTATTATCGTTCATTCGGTTCAAATGCTTTGAGCCTCGCTGACATGACGCCTTCTCCACCGCGAATTGTTCTTTCAGCCATCAATGGATGTTTGTGACCGATACGACGGATGCGGTTTACCCTCCTGAGGAGTACACACCTGAAGCTATCATGGATTGTCTATCGACGATTTTGAGTGATGGAGCGGCTTTCGCTACGGGCAGTGATGCTGGAGAGAAAGCGATCGCAGTTTCAGAGGTGAGCTTCATGATCAATACATGTGCCTGCCGGGAGATAGAGAGACAGCACTGATACCCTTTCACCAATCCGCCTTGATACTTGGTTACTTGCAATCATTCAGGAACTGAAAAACTCCCACGACAAAGCGACTGGCGACACATCACCTCGTAGACCGCGTCTGACAAACGTCAAGACGCTGAGCAGTATACATCAGCTCCAACCGTTCCTCTCCAGGGCTAGTATCGATACCTTTGAGAGCGTCTATTCTAGTCTTGGAGTAGGTGTGGACTGGGATTTTGTTGAAGATGGCCTGTGTCGAGAGGTCTTTGAGATTGAGTGAGGGGTTGAAATTGCGTCGGTACTCTCCACTGGCCCTGCCTGGCCCAGCAATAGCGATGCGAAGACTCGGGGAGCCTGATCGCGAATCGATATGTGCTGGACAAGAGTTTTGTAAATTTGGAGTTGCTTACTAGGAATGCACACTCGGAATAGGCATCTTGCGGGTGTGATCGTTGTTGTATAGCATGCATGTATGCGCATAATATGGAGCCAAATGTAGACCCCGCGACCGCCCTGAGGCTAGATCGAGCGCGATCTAGATTAGACCTCGACCTGTGCATCTTGTGTAGTACTGTACATTGATTGCATCTTGCCCATGCCTAAGAACCATTTTTGCGCCCCCCCTTCGACGACTGCATTATACCTATGCCAACATGACGTCTTCGAATCCTAGCGAAGTGATGAACGCCAATCACAATTACATTACTGCCGCAATCTCCGGCTGTTCAGCTGTCTAGCTGAACAGGTGTTCAGACTACACGGAGCGGATCCTGGTCCGCTCGACTGACCAGGACCTCCCATTTCCCATTAGGCGAATCGTTATGGAAATCCTTCTCCATCTCCGAATTCAACTCTTTCTCCAACCACGGTTGTAAGACTTGAGAGAGGTAAGGTCGTTCGGTGTTGGTATGGTTCGTCAGGATCACGCTTGAGCCGCTGGCGACAGTCGCCAAGACCTCGTGCTAATAACGGTGACACAAGCAGCGTGACACAAGTACGAGTGATAGGAGAAGTACGGGAAGTATTCAGCGTCAAATTCGATGGTACAGCGCAAATTCGGACGATCGTCCGACGGACAGCGTGACGTGACGTGACGTGAATGAATGGAGGGGTTTATCGCGAGTGAAAGGAGGAAACAATCGCGACTCGCTATTGTGACAGCGTTGAACTCACATGGGACATTTCTCCTGTCAAGAACAAGTCGGCCTGTACGCCCTTGAAAAGACTGGCGCCTATCACATGCAAGTAATAAGAACATCAGTCTCTCTTCGCCTCTTAGTGTTTTGCGATGTGATTTAGGCCGGGCCACAGATTATACCATAGTGACCCAGATTGATTTGAATTGAATTGACCGACTTACCTGATCCAGCGCACACGGCGATGGAAGTGATAGGCGTCTCAATAGCAGGCGTAGCCAGCTGGACTATTGTGTGCCGTAGCCATGGCATGGGGAACAAAGGCAAGTCAGCGATCAGCGATCAGCGATCAGCGATTTCGACGGAGCAATGTAGACAAAAGACAAAATCAAGGTGGGTAGGGTTTGGTTCGAAACAAAACAAGAAAAAAACTTGCCATGCTCGAGCCCCAGGTGATCCTTGACCATCTTCACAACTTGCCTAACATCAAGATGTGTAGAGAGGCGCACGATCCGACCCATTCCTGCGCCTTCGAAACCTTGTGGCGGTTGCTCGGACGTAGTCAGGGGTTCGTGCGATGTTGCGAAGGGGATGAATGGTTTGACGAGCCTACGACAAAGTACGTAGTACGAAGTGAGCGAGTCGTCCGATGGACAAAACGTCAGCCGATTGTTCATCTTCCAGCGCCGTGCCTCGGTCCTTGATCCTCGATCTAACAGAACGAAGGAGCTATAGCGTGATATGTAATGAACGGTATTACGAACCAAGTGTTGATACCATTAGGCGTAGCGTCCAATGAAGTGTGAGGTGAGAAGACTGAAATTCCTTTCGCTGATAATCTCAATAAAGAAGACTGTAATGGGTCGTTGAGAGTGAGAGACTTCAAGCCTCTGAAGATGGGGGGATGGTATGAGACGATTAAAGAGAGGTTGTCGTGCGATAGGGCTTCGGCACATACTGAGGGGGTGAGGCTGAATGAAGGCAGTCGAAGTGTCAGCTCAGTCGCTCAGTTCTAGCCACCATCACCAACATAAGCCCACTCCCATGAGGACACACCGATCTGCATTGGATAGTATGTAGAGTTTTTTTTTTTTTTTTTTCTTTCCGAAGGGAGTCAAGGAGAGAAACTCGAGAGTGTCCACCACTCACTCGATTGTGAGTAATACCTTTCGGTGCTCAGGATTGGGATACGGCGCCTCTATTGAGATGAGATAGGCATTAGTATTCAGATTCGCAACGAGACGTGAAGTCCAGTTGGGTGTCAAGACACAATGGCGTGGACGGCTAAGTTCAGCTTATTACTCACCGATCATAGCTCCGACCTAGGAGCAAAAGAGGCATACAGCGGATAGAATAGTCGGATCAGCTCTTCGCTCTTGACTATGCATGTCGACATCCTTGGCACGCTCTGTGGCATAGCCGCCTCCCCTTCCCGTTGCTATAGCTTATAACTGAAAGAACCTCACGACTCGATATTTTTGTCACTCACATTATCCCAGCTTCGCTCGGCGAGCTGCAAAGGAGCGATCCGCTCCCATACCCTCTTAATTAGCGATAGAGGTGAGATCTGTACGCTGCCGCCCATTTTGTATGATGTGAATTAATTCTTATATTTACGCTTGCCGAGAATGATGCTCTGCTCTAACAAGTATCACTCGTCTGACTGAGAATTGTCATGACCCACACAGTGTACAAACAACGTTGTGACTTTCGAGCGGGAGTCGGGTTGATCTGGTGTCTGGTCAGACATCAGACATCAGAAGTGGAGGTTGAAGCTGACACGAACAAGCTGCAGCTGCAACGCTTCAACCGACGAGGAATGTGGCACTTGCATTTGCACTTGCACTCAGTTAGTTAGGCCGTATATCTTCCGCAGCAGCACACCCTGCACGTTTCAAGGGGTCACATCCGCCTCACACCGAAGCTGAGACCGCCTTATATTATTGATACTAACTGTGATGCTCGATGATATGACAAGCATTGCATAATTCTAGTAGCATTGTCAACCGTAGATCGCCCAAAATGGGCCGATACGATGTGATACGACTGTTCGTTCCTGCAGATTCATTCCCGCGTAGGAGTCGTAATATGCATTTCTTTTCTTTGCAAGTCAGTCATGTTCCAACCAAATGTCCAACGGCAAAGGAATGACGCGTTTTTGTATCCCACAAACCCACACTGACTGCTGCAGTGTGCCACTACACTCCTCACTTTCACTTGACTTCAGGGTTCAAAGAAGCGTTCTTGTTATTCTAATATTCTAATTATTCTAATTATTCTAATTAGCCCTTAGCGCATTGACACGAAATGTTTGTAATGATCAAATACCCTGAGACCTGAAAATACTAAAGGAAAACAAATAAACTGACAACAACGCGCTTTGGCTTTTTGACACTTTGGCACTTTTGGCACTTTGGCACCATAGCAGTCCGAGTGAATGAAGTGAGTAATGCACCGCACCGCATGGACGTAGACCGAGTTGCAGTTGCAGTATACGCACCACACCACAGCCTCATACCATCTCATCCTCGGTAACCGCTCCTCACTCGTGCCATCGTGCTATCCTTTATAGATCCACATCCACATCCACATTCACATCCACCCTTGTTCTGTCCTTTCAACCAGTTCACATAGTAGTCGATTGATAGGTTTGGCTACACATTGTCAGTTATAACCCGACAAACAGACAGACATACTGTCCCGACACACTTCACGCGAACCGAGACAAGAGAGAGAGAGAAGGAACAACTCATCGTCTGATTCACATTCATATCCCACCCGACTTCATTCCCTTAATACCGATAGTATCAAGTAGTCTCTTGTTGTTTCACAGCGCAAGCCTCGAATCATTCAGCCTAAATCCGAACAGAACAAATACAGCCTCGTACACGTACACGTATACGTACATACCGTCACCTCGTGCACAGCGACAGCAGTAGCAACAGCGTGGTAATTGGTTTTTTTTGGCACATCGGTCGACCGGTCAACCCCTGTCTGCACCTATCGAAGAATAAGGTGTATAACATCTAACCTTGATTCGACATCCGCTTTGATCTCCGTACCTGTTCACTTCTGAAAATCTATACACTCTCCCACCGGCTGGTCCGACGTATCCCAATTTCCTTTGGCCTCTGCCTTTCCTCACCGTGCTATAAGGCACCCCTCCCCCTCTTCGAATCCCGTTTAACCAGTCTTTAGATCGATCAAAATGGCCAGAGATAGACTTGGTAACGTCGTGAGTGATCTGTTCTGCAATGCCTCCCTTAGATCTTCATCTGGAGGAGAAGTTTCTGTATACTGACTGACTTTAACTGTCTATGCCACCCTTTTACAGAACCGACAATACGGGTTAGTGCCGACAGATTCCTTCTCATCCTCAATCCCCAATATGATCTAAACCCCTTTTTACAGACTTTTATCCAATAAACTAGACTTGGACTGTGTTGAAAACCCCTGCTGATACGTTTGTCTCGCTTTGAACTACTAGTGAACAACCCACCCCTCAGCCCACATACCCTCCCACAAACGGCGTGATTGCCCCCTCGCGGGCACCCAACCCTTACGCACAGGGCGGCAACAACTCTGCCCCTGGCGCCCAGCCAGGCCAATACGCTCAATACGGCCACAACGCCGGTGCTCAAGCTGCGAACCCTTACGCCGGTGCTTATGGCCAACAGGAGCAGTACGCCATGGGCGGGATGAACCCCGCTGGTGCGGGCGGTGCGGCCGGAGGAGACTTCTGGAGCGAGTTGACTACTACCAACACGCTTCTTGGACAGCTGCAAGAGCAGATCCAGGCTGTCAGGTCTGCCCATCAGTCCAGCTTGGTGAGTGCGCAGTCGATTTTCTTCGATCCTTTAGCGTGTCCGTCTCATGTGAGCGACCAGTAGCCAGAACATATACTGATCTTTTATTTCAATGCCGCGGCCCATGTAGACTTCTACCGACCCCCAAGCTGCCGCCTACGCCTCTCAGCTAAACGACCAAGCCCGAAACCAACGAGAAGAATGCAAGATTCAAATCAAGAAGCTGTACAAGCTCGCCAAGGGTGATCGGGCTCAGAAGACCCAGGCGGAAGGTGTCAAGACCCGATTCCAGAGCTTGTTACAGGAGCATCAGGTGATCGAGAAGGAGTTTAGGGGTAAAGTCAAGGCTAGGGCGGAGAGGCAGTACAGGATCGTAAACCCCCAGGCCACCGAGGAGGAGGTCAGGCAGGTCACCGAAAGCGATAACCCTCAGGTGTTCACTCAAGCTGTGAGTGTACCGCATGTCAATCCGCGGCCAGAAAAAACCTTGCTGCAGGCCATTCAACACATCAAGATCGGTACTTGGTGGCCCCCAAGTCTCGAACGCTAACTTTGCTCTATCTCTCGCTTGCCTCATTTTATAGCTCCTCAACTCGAATCGATACGGAGCTGCCAAGAGTGCCTACCGAGAAGTACAAGAACGACATGCTGAGATCCAGAAGATCGAGAAGACCCTCACTGAGCTCGCCCAGATGTTCTCCGAGATGGCTATGCTCGTCGAACAGCAGGACGAGACGATTGTCAATGTTGAGACGCAAGCGCAGGGTGTCGACAACGATATCAAGCAGGGGTGAGTGGTTTATTCGGATTGTCGACCTTGGTGCTTGATATAGTAGAGTGCTTGTAGTTGACTGTCTTTGTCGGGTTCGGGTGCTATTTCAGCTACGAACAAACGAGCAAGGCTGTCGAGCACGCCAAGAAGGCTAGGAGAAAGAAGTGGATCTGCTTCTTCATCTTCCGTGAGTCATGAGTCACCCGAGCAATGATACCTGTCTCGGTAGACCAGCGATAAATCAGGAAGAAAAGACGCTAATCGTTCCCTTTCCCATTTGCATCGCAGTCGCCATCATTGCCATTCTCGCGCTTGTACTTGGTATCTATTTTGGTGTTACCAAGAAGAACTAGACGGGGAGCTTGAGCGAACACATTCCCCATCGACTACCTGTTTACTTCGCACCCTACATGCCAGAGAATACCGAATCCTTTGTGTTTTTTGTTTATTTTCGTTCTCCGTATTTTTGATAGACTGCTCGCCTTATGCCGATCATTTGCCAACCCTTTATTTTCGCTGCATTCGTTTTCCCGCTAATGAAGATTGTCCTCTTTGAGCCAGAACGCGTGCGAAGGCGACCAAAATGATATATTTTTATCTACGTTTTTGAAAAATGGATCATTTGGGGAGACGGGAGGGGGAAAATGTCAAGCCCATCATATTATGGATGATTTGTTAGGAGTCAGATACCGTGATTCCCAGTCCACCTAACTTTTAATGCGTGGAGATTGAATGAAACTTTGTTATGGGCAAGATGATTGACATTGCATGTTCTTGCACTTGACTCGTCTGATTGTTACGATCATCAAGCAAGGATTAGGATTGATTGGGATGGATGATGGATATACTGTAAAAAGACATGTCCTGTCGGATGGCATTATAATGATACAACCACTTGAAAAAGGATCACGTTTCATGTGTGGCCCCGCGTCATGAGTAGTCCATGCATGCGTATCTGCAACACACACGCTTGACACGCTTGACACGCTTTTCAACGGCGGTAACGGTGACGGTAACGTTGCCGCTGAACGAGTTAGTGTGTTGTGTGTCCGTGTCCAACGATATTCAGTCACCATCACCGATATCATCATCTTCATCATCATCACTGTTTTCAGGGGGAACGATCGCAATCAACAACTGGTGAGTTGGCAGCAAAAGGGTGTCTGAATCACCAACTGCGCCCAACACACAACACAACACCCCAGATCGTCTATCCCATAAACGCACACCCGAACCGCCGAAAGGTGTTTACAGCAAGTACCTTGTATATACCTGCATCTTCGTGTGCTCGTGCTTGTTTAGCTCTTTCACCCGTGGTGTTGTCGTTCCTCCCAAGAGCACACGAGTAGCCCTTTGAATAAAAACTACTACTAGACGCTGAACACTCGCTCGTCTAGGGCGCTGCACGTCGATAACACGCTCTGGCAGCGTTTTTTCTTTCTCCTTCCCCTTTCACCTTTGAACCCTCGGATTACGGATCACGGACCACAGACCTCGATAAGCGCAATCCTTGGAGCGCGCTCTATGGCCAAATAATCGACCTAGCTAGTGCAAAAAACAAACAGCAACGTGACATTGATCGTTTTGTTTTGTGCACCTGCTCAACGCTCAACGCTCAACCTGCCTCGAGTCACACGCACGGTCAGCTTGGATCAACATTGCGCGCATCACGATCCGCCTTGTCTTGCCCTCGCACGGAACGATCAAAACCAACCAACCCAATCGACTAGTCGGTTCAGGCGAAAGGCGAGAGAGAATTAAAGCAGAAGCAGAAGTAGAGCGGATCGACAATTCCCCTTCATCTCAAGTACAGATTACCAAAAAAAAAAGTGAGTTGGATCCGGCAGTGAACGAGCGGAGCGACGAATTTGCGTCTTCTTCGTCCTTTCCTCCATTGTCATTGTCAGACCAATAACTATACCTTTGTCCTTTTGACTCTCTCTGAACTGTCTCGAGCCGTTCTGATCCTATTTCTTAGTACATTGCAGGTATAAGGAAAATACTGGGATCGGTAAAACCCCATGAGACTTCTGTGATTCTATCCCCTCGTGCCCTTTCGAGAAATAAAAATCAGCGTCCAATATGTCAGACGCCCTCACATACCTACATTACTTGACCCCTCTCCTTCTCGCCATCCCTCTCGCCTCTCTCTATCCTCCCAGACCTCCTCCGCTGCCGCCTTTACCAGGCATTCGACCAATCACAATCGAAACTATCACCCCTCGACGATCTGTCATATCCACCTCGCTCTTCTTGCTGTCTTTGACGGCTTTCGGAGATATCGTCATCCTCGTCGCGGACCTCTTGACAGCCAAACTGCGATACAAAGATGCTCTCCCCCCTCACTTCACAGGAGCCGCTTTGGGCGCCGAAGTAGTGTATGGACTTGCGGGTTTGGTCGTCTGGGGGTTGGCCTTAGCTGGGGTGTGGTGGAGGAACAAGTGGGATGCAAAGGGTTTGACATTGCTGGGATTTCTTGCGTTCGCATGCGAGATCCCGAACTTGGTTTGCCTTGTCTTGAGGGAAGTCCATACGGGTGAGTGCTGGTCACATATATTACATCTTGAGCTCGGTCGACCCCCTTGTAACCAGCGAAATCCCGTAAGCTGACGAGGTATCTCAAATGGCTTTTATTTTATGGCAGCCGGTTACGACAAGATCTTCACCATTCTATCCCTCATTCCCTCATCGTCCCGACTCCTTCTCCTGCCCATCCTGATCACGGCTATCTCCTACCCTCGGGTGAGTTATGAACCCGCCGATGAAACCACTGGCTTGCTTGCCGACGGCGACGCCCGACGAGATCCGAGCTCCTCATCCGAATACGGTACGTTCGACACCGATTCTCAAGACCAGAACAAAACCACAGCTGCTACTACTCCTACAACCGCCACGAGCGATGCTGCGCAGGCAGCTACTGCCGCCGCCGCCGCCGCCGCCGCACAGGCGAAGAAGATCAAGATCACCAAGCAACTCGGAGCGAGGAGGAATGAACGTCCCGAACTTTCCTTCAAGGAGGCTTGGCCTAAATTCAAATCGCTGATCCCAAAGCTATGGCCCTCAACTTCTCGGAAACTGCAATTTTACGTCGCGATGACAGGTGCCACGATCGCTGTCGACCGAGTGCTTACTCCGCTCGCGCCTATCAGCATGGGTTTCGTTATCCGTGCTTTGACGGAGAGAAATCAAGCGGATATCTGGAAATGGCTCGGCATTTACCTCATCCTTCGACTCTTCAACTCTTACGGTATTCTGACCGCGATTCAGCAAGCATTCTGGGTCCCCGTCGTGCAATATACAGACAGAGAAATGCAGTTGCTCTGCTTCAATCACTTGCTCGACCTGTCCCTCGCCTATCATACCAAGAGAAATACAGGAGAAGTCATGCGTATTCTGGACCGAGGCTCGGCCATCAACGAGCTCTTCCGTACGATTCTTTTCCAGGTGATTCCAACTTTTGCCGACATCATCATCGGCTTCTCAGTCTTTATTTGGCTCTTTGGCCCTTTCCTCACTGGGGCCATACTGCTCATCATGATCCCATACATGATCTTTACTTTCTACTCGACCAAGGTGCGAAGAAAGATGCGAACAGAGTACATTGATCGGGATAGAGCTCAGCGAGGGATCGTTTCGGACGTTTTGCTCAACTGGGAGAGCGTCAAATACTTCACCGCCGAGCCTAGAGAGTTTGGCCGGTTCCAAGAAGGCGTTATTGGTGTGCAGGACATTGATTATCGATGGACTATGGGCCAACAGGTCATCTATGCTGTCCAGGCCCTGATGCTCACCCTCGGTTTTGCGGTCGGAGCTATCATCATCTCGTACAATATCATGCGGGGTCGAGGTGATGCGGCACTCTTCGTCATCTTTATCTCATACTACACTTCATTCACCTCGCCCTTGAACCAACTTTCGAGCCTGTATCGATCGATCTCTGTCGATATCACGGATTCCGAAAAGATGTTGGCTCTACTCTCTGAGAAGACAGAAATCAAGGACCAACCTGAGGCCAAGGACCTGGTTGTCACTGACGGCGTCATCGAATTCGACAATGTCTCTTTCTCTTACGACGGAACCATCGAAGCATTGAAGAACGTCTCATTCAAGATCGGCAAAGGTCAATCGATGGCTCTGGTCGGCGAAACCGGTTCTGGTAAATCCACGATTCTTCGACTGCTGTACCGATTCTACGACTTGACATCAGGTCATATTTACATCGACGGCCAAGATATCTCCCAAGTCACTCAGCGATCACTACGTCATGCGATTGGTATCGTTCCGCAAGACAGCGTGCTTTGGAATGATACCATCGGAGCTAATATCGCCTACGGCAAACACGACGCCACGGACGAGGAGATCATCGAAGCTGCCAAAGCGGGCAAGATGCACGATAAGATCCTTGCGTTTGATGAAGGATATGATACGATCGTCGGCGAACGAGGCGTCAGGCTGTCCGGTGGAGAGAAGCAGAGAGTCAGCTTGTCCAGAATGTTCCTCAAGTCTCCGGCTATCTTGGTGAGTAGAACGGGCAATCTTCACCGACCTGGTCGATCGCTTGGTGGCAAAGCTGATGCACAACCCTTGCTTAGGTCCTGGACGAAGCCACTTCTGCATTGGATACCGAGACTGAACGGGAGATTCAGAAATCTCTGTCGGCATTGGTGAGTGGTAAACCACAAATTCGACAAGCGTACTTCCAACGAAACTGACCTTTGCGCGAATTGGGGTGCTGTATCGCACAGGCTAAAGGACGAAGCAGTCTCTCGATCGCACACCGACTCTCAACGATCATCAATTCTGACAAGATTGTTGTCATGAAGAACGGTCAGATTCTCGAGTCGGGTGAATACAAAGATTTGATTGAGATGAATGGGACTTTTGCCAAGATGTGAGTGGGACAGGACGTCCAATCAATCGTTAATCATGTCACTTCAAGAAGCGGTCTTGCTCTGGCGGCCAAGTTCTGCTTCTCGGTTATCTGGCTGTCTCATGTTTCCTTCACGTGCTGATATTCACTACTTCATATACAGGTGGAAGAGACAGATCTATACCGAAGCCGAACTCCTCGAAGACGCCGACGTCGAAAAGGTTGCCAATTCTTTGCCCACTGCCGATGATTTCCGACGAGCTCACTCTTGGACAGAAACCCAGCCTGTACCCAAGGATGATCCTGGCAATGGCAGCGGCAACGGCAGCGGCGACAATGCTGAACCTGATCATGATGTGTCGAAACCCGAGGACGCTGACGCTCAACAGACAAACGATGCCACTGATTCTGCTCTTGTGCCCAAGGCTGGAGATGCGCCCCAAGTATCCGATGTCGAAGGATTTTCTGTCGATGCTCCCGCTCCTATTGCCGATATTCCAGATGCACCTACTTTCGCAGATGCCGTCAAGAGTCCTCAAGAAAGCTCACCAGTGGTCAAGAATGATAAGGCAATTGAAAAGCTCGCCCCTGCTTCTCCTCCTCCTGCCGAGTTGGAGAGCGCTGCAACAGGACCTGACTCGGTAGTGGAGCGTCAAGATCCCCTCGCAACTGTTATCGCTCAGCCCACTGCCACCGAGACCACTGAAGAGCCTACTCAAACATCTTCCGCCAATTCGCCTCATCGAGTCCACGAGCCGATCGCGACTATTCCTCTCGCCCCGCCTGCAGAAGATGGGGTGCCTGAGCCTGCTGCCGAGGCTAGCGCTGCGTCTGAACCGACCGAGACTGTCTCGACTGCTGCTCCAGACCCAACACCGGAATCCCCTGTCAAGCAGGATACTGCGATCAGACTCGAGTCGCCCAAGTCATCGCCCTCGCCCGCCAAGGGTAAAGCCTTCCCCGAGTCTCCCAAGCCTTCACCCGCAGCATCGCCCTCGGTTCCCTTCCCATCTTCCGCTTCGCGGAACCCTAACCGGCTCTCGACAATGTCCAACTCGCCCTCGATCGCCTCAGCCATGTCATCCGCTGGTGGTTCGTCGCCTACCAAGTCGGAACTTTCCAGCCAGCACCAGAACTCATCGCAGCAGGTTCCGGCTGATAAGGGCGACAAGCGACGAAAGAGGCTTAGCAGTATCAAGGGCTTTGTTCGACGTATCTCTGATCAAGGGCTGACTCGATCGCCTAGTGGTTTGAGATCACCCGCAAGCGAAGACGTGCCTCCCACTCCCGAGGGTGATGAGCGAGCACCACTCCTCCTTCGACCTCAATCTCAGCATGGAGGAGACCTTGCCAACGCTGGACAGAATGGACATGCCGATGCGAACGGAGACGATCAGAGGGAGAGGAAAGTCAGCACGCATGGTCCGTCATCTGTCAAGAAGAAGAACAAGAAGAAGCACGGCAAGCATTGATCACACAAAGGTGCAGGTATGATCGACGCTGCAGGACGCTAGTGTCGAGAGAAAGAGGCGGACGGTGGGGCAGTGGACGACAACGCCGACAACCGCCCATCGCTGTGTAAATTAAGTACTCGTAGTGTACTGTATATAGACTGTAATCGCGACTTTGTTTACTTGATTTTCCTTGACATCAATCATCTCCCAATTCAATTACCTTTTGAAACTATTTGCTCAGCTTCAAGTCTCAACCTGAATAAGGCGTTTCTCCTCCCTCACTTTGACTTTGTACATGAATACACGATTGGGTCAAGGACAGGCAGGTGAGCTATTACGTTTTTTATCACCTTATACATGGCTTTTGGTAATAACGAATGAATCATACTCGAAATGACTTGACTATGCATGCCCATGCGTAAGCTGAACCAGCTGGGTCCATACCGAGGAGGTAACAAATGCTTCCAGTTTATCGTTGGACTGCGGATTGCAATTGCAAGTCTCCGCGCGAAAGAGTCACACAGATGTGCTGTACAATTTTCGGAAGAGATGCAATGCATTGATGGAATTTGTCTATCTATATATGTTGTATTGTTTGTTGGATCTTCCTCCTACTCCTTCTGCGTGATCCACCCCACCCCCACGCTCTCCGTGCCTTCGACACTTCTGCGACCTCTCCGCAGTCTGCTGTCGCCCTTGACTGCTTTCCCCCTTCAATGCAGATCTCCTCTCGCTTCGCTAGATGCTCTCGCATCCAAACGTCCTCTTTACCTTCCAAGCAGTGATCCTCGTTCCCACACCAAGGGCAACCAACACTCCGAAATCCACCACGAGCAGGGTCACGCCGGCCAACATGAATCTAGGAGCGAACACCTTCCATACCATCAGGTGTCTCCTCAACCATGCGGCAGTGATTGCGCTGCTGAAAGTCACGATCGTGTGATATACCAGGAACGCCAGGCACAGCTGCAAGGTATGCGCCAGGATCGGTAACGATGATCGAGGTCGAGGAGAAATGTTCCATAGTGCCAAGAGGGGGATAGCAATAGCTGATAAGAAGAAGACTCCCCATGTATTCACAATCACCAATAAAGGTGAGAAGGGGTATACGACCGACTCGAAACCGACAAAGGCCGCTTTCCATTGTATCGAAGTAAGGACAGCCTGATGACCTGTAGCGAAGAAGCCTACGAAACCCATCAGTACCAGAGGCACAACGTCGGTGAACGTGGGTCGGACAATGGTCTGCAATTGTGTGCTGTCTTGAGAAGGGTCAAACGCTCCTGGTTGACCTCCTGATGAAGCTGATGCCGAGGAGGAGAACGAGTTCTGGAGGATGATGGCGTCTCGTTTCGTATCGATCAATTCCAGGTATGCGAGCAAAGCAACGAGCAAGGCGGATAGGACAATCTGTCCCATTGGCTGGGTGACGAGGTGTGTCAAGGCGAACGGGATCAGGAAGAAGAGGATGTAGGTCGAGCCAAAGGCGTTGGCGAAGCCAAAGACGGTCACTTCAGGTTCACCGCCTGCTTGGTCCACCTTTCTCTCCACCGAGATACACAAAGGCGAAGTCCACCAGACGTATGGCATAGCGCCTAGCGTCACGCCTGCTGAACATCGAGCGATCCACAGCTTGATCATCGTGACCATCGGGATCCGGGCAGGGTTGAGGTGGTCGGAGTGCTCGAGATATTCTAGAACCCAATAGGCCGCGTTGCCTACCAGTACCCATCGCCAGATCATTCCCAGGAAGAATGGCGCAGGACCCGCCAAGGACTTGGATCTGACAAGGGTGAGACCGATAGCTCGTGGGATTTGGAGAGCAAGAGGAATGATAGCCATCAAGACCCATCGAGGGGCCGTCGGCGTCAAGCCAGAGAAGAATGTCACTCGGCAGTACGGTTGTTGCTCTTCCCTGCAGATTGTGATTGTTCCGATCAATCGGATGATGATGGCGTAGGCAATAGAGAGGAAGATGATCTTGATTCGCATATCGGCTGTGGGTGCCGACAGGGCTTTGATCAGGTAAATTGCGGGGATAGTCGTAAGCAGGAAGAGAACGACTCGGTCCTCCCACATAATGAATGAATTTGAGCCGAAGGAAACGCTGTGAGCGATAAGAAGCAGAGGCCCAATGTATCGGTTGATTGAGAACGCTCGTGGAAAGGACATCTTTACGAATAGGGGGAAAATCAAGACGACCTCTGATACGAGCGAGGCGACAACGATGAACGTCTTGATTGCTACAGCGGGCTTGGCGGTGTAGATTCCAGCAAAGGTACCGGCGACTGAGCCAGCGACGCCAGATGCTGTGAAAGCAGTTTCCAAGGCCAATCGAGCATAGACGTCCCAAGTTGTACCGTTGTTTCTCACGCCAACGTAAAGCGCGATCAGTGCTAAAGCGCTCAGACCGAGGATGAGGGATCCGATGAGGATAAGAGGAACTGAGAATTGAGCCCAAAGTGCTCGCAGATGTCGGAGTGCTTCCAAGGCGTAATGCCGGTGGTTGACAATCGATTGATACTGAGCTTGCACGATCTTGGGTGTCGCGGCATGGTCGCTGGCTGCCGCCTTGGGTGTCGGGACTGTCGAAGCACCCGCTTTGCCCCGTCGAAGCCAGTCTACTTTGCCCGCAATTGGCTTTTCGGTGGATATCGGTATCGATTTCGATTCAGGGAGGACGCTCTTGACGGTCTCCGAAGCGGATTCAGCCTTGATCCAAGCGGGGTTCAGGGCATTCAAAACTACTCCATCGCCATACGCTCCCAAGTATCTCTGAATTTGCTCGGCGTTTACTCTGGTCGCGGCTTCCAGCGTGGTCAGGTCCTGTGAGAGGAAAGGCTCAGGAATGATGGATCCCAGGTTGTTGTACGGGATGGGAATACCCAACATCAAAGCGAGAGTCGGTACGAGATCGATCTGATTGATGTGCCGGAGAGCCCCGGACGCGCCGTGGAAGGTATAGGTCGGCCACGAGTCTGCAAGCTGTTTTTGGTCGTCGATGTTTTGAGCGTTTCGCAGGGGCGCGCCCTTTGAGTAAAGCCATAGAGCCGATGCGGTCTCCAAATCCGAGTCACCCCCGTGGTTCCCTTTGTCGTCCATTCCATGGTCGCCAAGCAAGACAAGCAGGGTATCCTCATCGATCATATCCACCACCTTTCTCAGCACCTGATCCATCTGTTCGAGCTTGATCCGCATGGTATCCCTATGGGGACCAACCCTGTGTCCGACATGGTCAACGCCCAAGAAGTGACCGATGAGCACGTCCCATTGAGATTGATTGGCCGGTGCGAGGTACGGGAAGATATGCTCTATGACTCCATTGTCGACCGTGTGCAGATCCTCTACATTGAATGAATCGTACGGGTGTGAAAGGTTGAAACTCGAAGGAAACAGGTTCACCCAAGTATCATCCCCCATGAATCCGACTGTTTTCCCCGCGCTGATCAATTGCGATATCAGAGAATCCTCCTCGATAGCCGTAGATGCAAAGTTGGAGCTGATATCGATGAATGTGGGTAAAGAACCTGTGGTGATGCCTTTGATTCGCTGCATGGTGGCTGTAGGCGGGTCCGAGAACGCGTTGAAGATTAACGAGTGAGAGGGGTCCGAGGCGGTCAGCTCGGCAGGTAGTGATAGGACGCCATGGTGGTGAGGGGAAGCGGGATCCGGGTGGAAAGGTGAGATAAAATCCGTTCGAAGCGCATCGATGATCAAGACGACAGCTTTCGAGTGAGTCTTGGCTATAGGAGGCTGGTTTGAGCTCGAATAAGCAGGCGAGGAGTGCGGGATGGTCAGGCGGGTGAGAAGGAAGCCCTGGGTGAAGATGTAGAGGCCTATGAGGTGGAGCGAGGTGATGTAGAGAAGGACGAGTATGGCGAGGTTTGATCGAGAGAGATTTCGGAGCCATGAGCTTGAGCGCTTTTGTATAGGTGTAGGAGCGGCGGTGGTAGCTTGTGTAGGCTGGTCAGCAGACACTTGACCTGCCGATGCAAGCTTTTCGGTCGATGATTCGGCCATTATGCTGGGAGGGTAGCACAGCAATTAGCTGAGGAAGGCAGCGAGGGAACAAAAGAAAACGGAGTGACGAACCAAATCGAGACCGGCACGAGGGCGTGTGATCCGTCTCGCTTCTAAGCAATGAGACGCGGTGTTCACCAACGCTACAGCGATCGATTAAGCGATCGCTAGTCTCGTTTTCTACCGTTCTAACAAGCCAGTCAAGGCTGTTGCTGGTCAGTCGTAATGCGTTTGATTGAGCTTTAAAAGATGAGAGTTGAGAAGAGAGCCTAGAGAAGTCCTGCTTTGAAAAATCCCATCTTGCCAGTCGCGTTGTAGTTATAACAGTTAATATGTGACGTGTCCCCCCACCCCCCTATACATAGTGGTACAACCGTGCCTGTATTTAGTACCGGTAGATGAGAGCAAAGACGTGCTCCGGCCCGAGATACAAACAGCCTCTAATATCTATTCTCTTTCTGCTCTCCTTCTTCTCCCTTCCTTATCCTCACACTCACGAGCTCGACTTTATCGCTTGACGTAGTTTTCGATAGCTCATCAAGCAAAATGCCAGGCAGAGCCGCTGCCGACGATGAGGTCATGGCCCCGCCCAGACAGGGTGGGGGAAACGACAAGATCTTCGGTGTTCTGAAATCCGTCGCTATGTTCTTTGCTGTTCAGACTGGTGAGTGTCCCGACGGTGTGAAGACTCACGATATGGCGTTGCGATCTTATATCATACAGACAAGGGCTGACAGCGAGATCCCTCTTGGCAGCAATGAAGTACGGTATGGAATATGTGAGTTCGGGCTCAAACCCGTGTGTCAAGTCGGAAATCGAGCTTCGAGCTGACACTACGACATAGATGGGTTTGGGACCTAAATCTACCCCTACTCCTCCCGCACCTGTCAGCACCGACGGCCCTGCGCCGCCCGTACCAGTCACTCCGCCAGCCGCAGTCGGACCCGCTCTTCCGATTTGGGACCTCGGCACACCCCTGTCCATGCTCCTCTACACCTCGACCTCTGAATCCGGATCTGACATCGATATTGATCACCCTCTCGTACAGTGGGACGGCTTGACCTACGGCGAATACAAGGATGTGCGAGAAGAGGATCTGATCTTGGATGTACCTGAGAGCGTGAGGAATCACAACGGTACTTGGTGGATGGATATCTACCTCGTCAAAGGTGGTGGTTCACCCAAGGGCAGAGAACCTGCCAATGTGTCGGTTTTCAGGAAACGTGCGTGATCACTCTTTTGTGAGACAGGTTTACCGGTGGCAGGTCATTCGGGAAGTAGGTCGCTGACTTTTAGTCTTACAGAGCTCACTCGATTGCTTCCTAAAAAGAAGATCAGGAAGGAGAAAAAGTTGATCGGTGGCTCTGCTGCTGAGGAAGCGGTCGATGAACCTGAAGAACCAGTAGTCGTCGATACTGCCGGCCCTCAAATCGTCGCGCATTGGTCAAACAACCTTACCTTGGCTATTGTCTCAAACGGAGGTGAAGTGACTCCTGGTCAGCTGGCCCCTCCCGTTGCGCCGTTCTACCACTTTGTCCCCTCGCCTACCGGTCAAGGCAAAGCCTATTACCCGCCTGTGTTCCCTAACGACTTCTGGATCATGAAGGAATCGCTCTACCCTATCAACGAGACGACCACCACTCTTCCCTTGCATGTGAGCTACTATGCGGTTGGACCGTGGGCGATGCAGATCTTGGCGACTATGACCGCGTCTTTCGAGCAGGCTGCCACCCAGCAAGGAGGAGGTGGCGTGGAATTTGACGAAATCAAACGAACCCTGATCGAGACCAGCCCCTGGCTGCTCATCACCACCGCCATTGTCACTCTCCTTCACACCGTTTTTGAGTTCCTGGCTTTCTCGAGCGATGTTAGCCACTGGAGGAAGAAGGACAAGGACCTCGTCGGTGTATCTCTCAACACCATCTTGACCAACTGTTTTGTTCAGCTGGTTATTCTTCTGTACCTTCACGACAGTTCTGAGGAGACCAGCTTCATGATCCTCTTCGGACAGGGCATGTGAGTGATATAAACTATAGATCATGATCTTTTGCTAATTAGGTTCTGAAACGTAGTGGTCTAGTCATCGAAGCCTGGAAAATCACCAAAGGTAATGTCGCCCATAATCAATACGCGCGCGACTTCTGCTGATCTGCTCATAGTCACCAACATCCGTATCCGACCCGCTCCTACGTCCATCTTCGGCTACACCCTTCAATTTGAGGGTGAGTCTCTTTGTTGCAGATGTTTCCACCCGGTAGCCATACAGCTGACGATCTCTACACAGACAAGCGGGAGCTCAGCGAGGACGAGAAGAGGACTCAAGAGTACGATGCGCTCGCGTTCAGGCTCGTATCTTACGCTGCTATCCCACTTTTGGCCGGTTACACTGGATACTCCTGTAAGCTGTCTGGTGCACGTTCAACATCGAAACTCAGCTGACCCACGTGATTCTTGGCGTAATATGATAGTGATGTATGAGTGAGTCGGGCAAAAGGTGATTCTTCGAGTAACATCGCAGCTGACACGTTGAGGTTAGGACCCACCGAGGATGGTATTCTTTCGTTGTGGCGACTCTCGCTCAGGCCATCTACATGTTCGGCTTCGTCCAGCTCGTACCTCAACTCATCATCAACTACAAGCTCAAGAGTGTCGCGCACATGCCGTGAGTGGAATTGTCAATGCGCCAAACTAGATAGCGTATGAGCTGACAATTGTTGATCCAGGATGAAAGCAATGATGTACAAGACTTGTAAGCTCCTCCTCTGCGACAATGTTTCACGAAGCAGCTGTGGCTGACATCTTCACAGTGTCTACCGTCGTCGACGACTTTTTCGCTTTTTGCATCAGGATGCCTTGGTTGCACCGATTGGCTTGTTTCCGGTGAGCCTATCTCCTCTCTGGCTCGCTACCTTTTGAAAGCGAGGCTGACATTGATTCTAACACAACACAGGGATGACGTCGTCTTCCTCATCCTCTTGTACCAACGATGGATCTACCGAATCGATTACTCTCGAGTCAACGAGTACGGCCAAGTCAACGAAGGAATGGTCGAGGACGTCGGTACTATCAAGGGCGAGAAGGGCGAGACGAAGAAGACCAAGTAAATTGGGTCGCTTAGCAGCAACTGTGGCATGGGGTGGACAGGACTATCGAGGGTCAGAGATGGCAGAAATAATTGTGGGTGAGCCAGTCGTGTCTGATGGGGATCGTTTGAGCGTGTCGCCCGGTGATGTCGGACAATGGGGTTGTTGTCTCTCAGGAACAGAAAAAAATACCATATTCCACTTTATCTCAGTAGATAGCATAATATCGTATCGCCCCCTTGGCCTTATGGATTCGATGAAATGATTGTCTAGGTATGTCACCTACCTTTGAACCCGTCTGGATCTCCGTATAACACGGATGAGGAACCTCGATTATTGTTAGTCATAGCAGCTTGCAGACAAGCAGGAACAGCCGATCAGGGCTGGACGATACAACATACTCCCGGATATATGGTTTTATGCAAAGTTTGGAACACGTCAGATGGACGGACCTGGCGATCTTGTTGCTGCGCATGAGCTTGAGCATAAACTTGTTAGAAGCGAGATGTGTGCGATTGTGAATATTATTTATTGTGTCTTCAGGTACGGCCGTGGATAGGTCAGGTTACGATGGGTGTCACGATCACCTTTGCGCTCCTCTGATCGAGACAAGCCTTCATCTGGCTAGCTGGCTGGCTATTAACTGGGCGCTATACTACGTTATTGTGTTGTTGATCGATCAACGAAGGCATTTGAAGCGAACAAGCTGCAAAACAGGGGAAGAAAGTACCACTGTTTGCGTTCACTTAACTTAAGCGAGGGCCAGTCGGGGCTTGTGGCTGTGAGGCGCATCGTGTATTCACTGAGTTGACCCATCGAATCTCCCTGCGACGGTTGACTGATGATGAGGGCAAAGACAATAGCGAGCTGAGAGGGAACGTTTAAGTCTCCTTCAGGTGGATGATGAGTCATGAGAATGACTATGCCGGCAGTTAGTGGGATCAAAATACAGTTAAGATATCATGGCTCTACAAAAAGTCAACCGGCTCGAAGCTCGAAAGCATCAGAGACGAGACGAGACTCCTACGTTCGGCTATCGCTCAAGCCACCGAGGATATCTGGGTGTTTGTTATGTAAAGTTGCAGCCAGACCGAGACCGAGACCGACCTGGACTATGTACAAGACGGAATGTGTGATTCAGACTCAACAGGTGGCAAGCTCGTTTGCAAAAGACTAGGGTTGGCTTGGCTTGGCTTGGGCTTGGTTTGGTTCACATCTGGCGTTATTCCCACCCAGGTTAGTTAGTGTACGACAGTTGAGCGTGTGGATCGATGTGGGTTCTCCAGCAAGCAATAGCATGGGAAAGTGAAGTGGGATGTCGAATGTGGCGGGCCGAAGAAGGAAAGCGGTTTTACAACAGGGAAAGGGAAACGGAAAAGCAAAAGAAGCGTTTAAGCGTTAGGGTTTTTGATGCCGCTAAGTGATTCCGCAGTACATACGCCGGCGCCCCGTCCGCACATAATTTCGTGACTTCATCGGGTCCCGAAGCGATATGTTTCTTGCCTGGCCGCCAGCAGGCAACAGGGAATATATGCGGAATTCCGGGGGGTCCGTCCTCAATTCCTTTGTATACGAGACGAGAGACGAGTGACTCGAACTACAGCGCATCTCGTATAAGGTGGATACATGTACCAGGCGGGACTGTGTTCATACGGACGCCGAGGGCGCCAGGGCGAGTATATCAGCATCTTCAGGCATCTGATCATGGTCTACAGGCTTGGCTAGGCTCAGCTGAGTGCAGCCCGGCAGTGAGCGGGCGCCCTCAACGTGCATGCACTAAGCAAGACATCGATGAGTTGGTTGGTACTCACTGACATGCATGCCATGTGTCTAGGCGATTCTCGACCGTGACGAGAATATCTCGTTATATGCGCAGACCAACCGAAGTTGTGGTGAAGGAAGAGCAGTATTCAAGGGAGGGGAAAGACGGGTAAGCAGGTGGGAAGAACGCAAGGTGTGTAGGAGTATGTCGAGGGACCGAGCCTATGACACGTTTTGGCAGGTGGTAGGTGAACTATGCTTAATAGCCCCACCCGTCGCAGTCACCATAGTCCTACTTGTACTTGCAAACCCGATGCCGAACCTGGAATGGGTTATCGCTTCGGTGATCGCTCAAAGCGTTGGATTTCTCTATCACCGCTTGGGCTTTCCCATCCGCCAAGCCGCGATCTGGCGGTCATCCGGACATCACGTCCAGCGCGTGCTTCCCGGTGATATGTGTGTCTCCCTAGTGACATTGCAATCCGAGGGTACACAAGAATCGTGCAGTCAGTCACTAAACGCCTCGTGTAGGCAGTACCGTTATAGCACGCAGGTGGCGGTGCCCGTGGCCGTAATCGCAATACAGTCACATACCTTGTAGCCTGAAAAACCTCCAAGCAAAAGGGTCTCGAGGTTGAGCGGTAAACCCTGGGCTTTTGCCGAGTGCCTAAAAATACCTAGATCTGGCTTTGCATCGTCCTCCTCTGCTCGTCCCCCCTGCTGAGCTCTGAGTGATCAACCGTCGGCACACACCTGAGAGGGTTTCACATGCATGCATGCATGTATGTACATAACAACCTTCTATGTACGCAGCAAAAGAACGGGAGTATGTACTCCCATGTCATACATAGATCGATGCGCAACATGCCAACATCCCTAATCTGTCTGGGACGGCCGGCCGAGAACTGAGAACGAAAGATGGAATCAAATCTTTCAGCGGCCGGTTCCAACGGTCTCACCCAAACCTTTCGAGACATTCTTAGGTGATTTTATACCGTTTTACCGTTGATAACATAAGAGTCAACCAGAATCTCTCTTCTGGACCTCTGATACGGAACGCCTCTTCCCTCGTGGACGTAACGTACAAGAGAGTAGACACCAGAGACCTATGATGATGATGATGATGACGGGCTTGATTTTATGTCAACTTTGATAGCAGCGGCAGCGGCGGCGGCGGCATCGAAATTGAATTGACTCGTTAGCGCTTGCTATTTAGTTATTGTGAGCGATTTCATAAGAACTGTCAGTGATTAAGCGGTTCAATGTTATGGATCCGGTGTATGATGTTATTGTACTTGGAATTCCGACGCAGCGATCAAGATGTGTGATGATGACACATCAAGAATGTCCGATTGTCCATGGTTCGGTTGCTCAGCAGGCATTACCTGGGTCCTTTATGAGCAAAGTTGATAAAAAGGCCAGTGACCACAGATGACCGAAGGGCGAAAAGAAAACCAAATCTGCCTCCCCCCACTCCCTCTTTATAACTATACTGCACACACGATTGCATTTTGTTTCTCTACCTTTGAGCACACAGCCATTCAGTAGCCACAGCAAACAAACAACATAACATCGCACAACACACGACCTTCGGCTTCGGGCGCCATCTACCTAACACACTACCGTTCCAGCAATACCAAGCTTTTTTACCAAGACCGTAACAGAAACCTCAGGCCGCCGACTACTGCTGCTGCATTGCTACACGAGGTCAGATCTCTCTAGCGCACACCCGATTGATCTACAAAAACAGAAAACACACTATCCACATACGAGCTGCGAGCCGAGAGCCAAGATCTTTCCACCGCCTCACTCACTAGCTGCAGCTGTAAACCCAATTGATTTTCTCACGATCTCTCCTAGTACCGGCTTTTCCCCCCGCCCGTTGACGGTGCGTGCACCCAATCTCTCGACTATCACCTTGCGGTATATAATAATAAATAACCTTAAGCGAGTCCACCCTTTTCACGTTCCATCCAACTCCAGGGGGATCTTCAGATTGCAGTATCGCATCGGTTGCGTATTTGGTATAGCCGTATTGCATTCAAATCCGCGGCCCGATCACTATCGCACAAATCACCAAACACAAACGCAAACGCGCCCATATTATTGCTCATTGCTCATTGTCCACCGCCGACCGACCGGGCATAGAGACGGAGCCGACCTGCTTCCTAATCGCGACTTCGGAATCTGAATCAAACATTCCATCGTGTCCATTTTACGACTACACTCCACTCTACTGTACCTAGCACAAACACGCACTTCAAAGCAAGCCAAGAAAAAAGGAAAGCACGAGGTGACTCGATCCTCATCAGCTAGGAATTTATACATATACATACTTCATCTCGTCGAACCCGGCGGTACGGGTATACATACCACAAACACAGACCACTTTCCAATCTTTTCCTCTCTCGCTTGCTCTCCACCCTTATTAGTCATTATATTTAAATCTTGAGAGAATAAACCTGATTGATAATCACTCCCCCTTGTCAAAGTCAATCGTAATCACAACACTCATAAGCACTCTGTTGTGCATCTCCACATCTCCACTTCTGCATTCCTCTCCAATCATTTCTATCGCTATTACTTTGCTTTCACCTCGGTTACCGGCTACCCGCACCCACCGCTCCTAAAAAATCTCGGTCATTACCCGAGCATCGCTTTTCCTTTTCGGTAGTGTGGACATTTTATCAACAACGCCGAGCTTAATCTTCTCAGAATATATATCCAAGGCTGTCTGTCACTTTGGCGCTCTACATCATCGACCTCGATCAACACCTCTTCTCTGCGTTCAGGATCATCTCATCGCACTGCATTGATTTCAATTCCTAATTTCAACACTTGGCCAAGATGAATCTCGCAACTCTTCAGCCTGACGATAAGGCTTTCATGGTAAGTTCGCCTTCGGCCTTCAAGCTTACAACTTCCGGCGGAACCTAAGTCCTCATCCGCGGCAATAGAATGCTGATGTGATATCTTTTCTTTTCTTCTCTTCAGCAGCAGCAGCAGCAGCAGAATGGATGGGGCTCATACCTCTACCAGAACTTTTTACTGCCTGCACTGTCTCCCAGCGCTAGTCTTGACTGGATGATCACCACTCCCAACGCATCTCAAACGCAACAAAGTATCAACCTTTCGGCACCCGATTACTTCGGTCTCCCGGCATCATCTGGCACCACGCCCGCCTGGATGGCGGAGAACGCCGCCCCGGTCACGGTCATCAAGCCCGAGCCCGTAGATCATATCTCCGCCGCCGCCGCCGTTAACTCCGCCCAGCAACAACGACAACAGCAACAATCTCAAGCTGGGCCATCCAGCTTTTACCCTCAGCCCTTCTACTACCCGACCTCATCGACGGGTATCGCTACGTCTTTGCTCACACAGACCCAGAACAACCCGTTCTCAGGATCATCTCAGCCCTCCTCATACCCTCTGACAGCGTCTCAGCGACCTTCAACCGATTCGGTCCACATCATCGACTCGACTATCACTCGATCACCTTCACCTCTCTCATCGCATATTGTCAGTCCCCATCCTTCACCGCTACCAGTCGCTTCTCGTCTGAAACGAAGCACGACCCGAGGTAGGGGTAAGAAGCGAAGCCACTCGATACATTCCGACTCGGACATCTCTGTATCACATTCACACGACGATCATGATCATGACCACGACCACGACCACGACCACGACCACGACCACGATAATGATCATGATCATGACAACGAGCATGAACATGAGGTTCCTGAAGGTGTGGAGAGGGATGGGATGATCTGGGGAATGAAAGTCGAGGATTATAGAGCACTCTCAGCAAGGGAGAGGAAGAGGGTTCGAAATAGGATCTCCGCCAGGACTTTCAGGGCAAAGAGAAAAGGTTAGTCCGATGGCGCTTAAGAATTCAAGAGTTGTGAGCTGACGTCGTGTGCTGCCGGTATTGCAGAACACCTCAATTCGTTGGAGCACACCCTTGGGGCGAAAGATCTCCAGATCAAGCTCGCCAACGAGGAAACAGCCCGTCTACGTCGAGAAGTCGCAGAACGTGAGTTATTCAGGACGTTTAGCTTTATAAATTCAGGTCAAGGACTGATATGGTACTCGTTCCGTCTTGCAGTCAGGAAGAAGCTCTCAAAGTATGAGAAGCCTTACGACCGACCACTGTAGCTATATTTTCGACTGCTTCGTCGCCCTCAAACCAGGAGCATAACCCCTCACAGCCACGGTTCCCGCCTATGAGCGTTAATAGAGAAATGAGTCTCACATATAATAGAAGCCAATCAGATGTAACATAGTGAACAAAGGGGGAGTCAGAGGCAGAGGCACAATAGAGAGAGGGCAGATCAAGAATGGGGCGTTGGATGTTAATCAGAATATAGCGATTAGTACATTGAACCATTTCCACTGGTCTTCAACGTTTTCCGTATGTATTCGACTATGGTGTACGTATGTAGGGGCAAGGTGAAGCCGAAGTATGTAAGAAGCATAATCATGTATCCCAGTACCTTTTACATGTTATAGATGGGCATCTTTTGCCACGACGACAGACATGGTGACCAGAACTCACAGCCTGGCGGGGATGATATCCACGGTGAGGCGTATCCGCTATTGCCAGGTGGAGGTTGGCCAATTTTCCACATGTCGATTTATTGTTGACTTTTGACCATCTTCCATCGTTTTCGACGCCGTAGGTAGACAGCATTACCTCTCATCAATAACTCCGAAGACGACACAAAGCTGGTCTTGTAGCACAATATCACACCAGAGATTGCTACGGCGGAAACACCATGCCGTCGATATCAGAAATCAACGACCCGGAGCCTGTCGCCGACACAAAACACGATGACCTCCTTGACAAACTCATCAACTCGTACCCTTCTTCTTCTTCCACCACCCCTCCGGCGTCCGGCGTAGGTCCAAGCGCACCGAAGAAAGAAGTTACATATGAGGACTTCCAGCGCGTGCTGGATTCTACGCCGCTGTTCATGCGTGAGACGCCCAAGGAGGGAGAGACCAGCGATGTTCTTGAAGCGCTGAGGACCTTGGTGTTTGAGGGCGAGGGTGATGGTGAGTGTCACACATCGAATGCGAGGATACTCTGACATGCTGCTCCCCAGATAGTGCTGACCTATCGGTTTCCTCTGCTCCGTAGAAATTGCAAACAACTGCAAGAATCACGGAAACGAGCTGCATTCTCAAAAATCATACTCGGAAGCCATCAAAGCCTATACCAGTGGTCTCGACGCTCACCCTTCCGATCAATCTCTCCGCATATCACTACTCAATAACCGAGCTGCGTGCCATTTACAACTGAAAAACTATCGATCGGTATTACAAGACACAGGCGGTATCATCGCTCTCTACACTGCTGAAAACCTGACTACCGATAAAGCGCTCGTGAAAGCCATGTTCAGGGCTGCTCAGTCACTTGTTGCGCTGGACAGATGGCAAGAGGCGAGTGACGTTGTAGAGCGAGGGAAAGAAAATGCCGGGAAAGTGAAAGGGGAAGATGAGAAGCCTTGGACCAAGCTTGCGGATGATATTGCCAAGGGAATCAAGAAGGATAATGATCGAGCCGAGCGAATACGCAAGGAAACGCTCGACAAGCTCGCGCTGAGAAAAGCTGTCGACGCTCGAGGACTTGTAGTGAAAGATACATCGAGTCCACCCGATAACCCTCATCCACTCCATTTCGACCCAGACTCCATACCCGCCGCCGATGCCGACGCCGAAGCGGGCTACATGCCTCCTACGCCCGAAATACCTTTAATCTTCCCCGTGTTCTTGTTGTACCCGACATACGGTCAATCAGACTTTATCACGCATTTCCACGAAGACACGTCCTTCGAGGACCATCTCAATGTCATGTTCCCTTCCTCCTCAAACCCCCAAGTCCCCTACGCCGACTGGGACAGCAAGAGAGAGTACAGCGTATCGAATCTGGTCGTATATGTCGAAACGGCCGAGAAGCGTTTACTGAAAGTAGGGAAAGAGTTGACTCTGCGAGAGGTACTACGGAAAGCCAAGAGGGATGCAAAGGCAGACGTCAAGAAGGATGGGGTCGTGCTGAGAGATGGGCTGATGAGCTTTGTGGTGCTTGTCAAGGGTGCGCAGGAGAAGGCTTGGATCGAGGATTTCAAGGCGAAGAGAGATGCGAAATAGATTGTATGTATGGACGGCATCACGCTCGTCTGTCCGATGCATCGCTTCGTTAATGGCTCGGCGACTGCAGACAGTGTGCTGATACATGGAGCTATGAGCTGTAAACATCAGAATTAAAGAATTGAGGCAGTCCTTGCTAACACCTCGGTGAACATTGCGATGTTCAACCCACCACTTGTTATACCCATCTCACGCCTCATCTTGCAGCTCCAGCGGACCACTCACAACTGAAGCAATCTGCGGCAGTCCTTCCTAGACCCGGGCATAGGTATTCGTACAAGTGATGCTTATGGCTGTCTCAGATGGTTAAGGTCTGAGGTAGTACTTAATCCTACGTAAGCATGCTTTCCCCCCTGTGAGCTTACAACCTCCACTTTGATGGACCACCTGCTGAACCCAAAAATACAGTGATGGCTTCCCGTTCTTGCTCTCTTCCTATTCTCTCTTCCCATGGTATCACTACAACCAAAACAATTGGACGTCTCGAGACGGAACAGTCGATATTCAAATGGGCGCAAGATGCAGCGAAACGAAAATCTTGCGTTTGCTACTGCAGGAGAAAAGGACATCGGAGATGCGATTCGCTACGATGGGGATGGTGCCGTCGGAGCTCAGTGAGTGAACCTCAGTGAGAATTTTACCGTAACGCTCAAGTGGCCGCTGGCACCCATATAGGTCGGTGATTCCTGAAGCACAAGCCGAGGTCCGATCTGTGGAACCCGCATACGATCTTCGCCAGCGACCTCGGAAGCGCGAGCGATACAGTCCCGACCAGTCACCAATACCTACACCTCAACTCACCCTCACAATCATGGGACCGGCGGACGAGCGGTCTATGTTCGGCTCAAGCCCCTTATCCAGCTTACCTCCTAGCCCTTCTCCTTCTCCGTCCGTCCTACGACCTAAGCATCTATCGTCTCAAGCGAGTACCGCAGCTGATACAGGTCTACCTATCAAGAAGCGCAAATTGACTATCAAGTCCGAAGTAGATACAAACTCCAAACCAAAGATACCCAAACCGAGAAAGATATACTCTTCATGGTCATGTAGACCCGTTCCGCCAAATATCATGGACATGCTCCGATTCGATCATCCGCCCGAGATCATGAATGCTCCCCGACCTGTACTTCCTGATTATCCGGAAGAAACCATCTATCAACCCCATACTTGCAGGGTACGTCCCGCCAGAAATCCCTCTCAGAGAACGGCGAAACCGAAGAAGGATCAGCCTGGAGCTGTGGCTCAACGGAAGAAGGCTCGGGTCAAAGCTGAAAACGATGAGAACGATGAGATTGGGATTGTACCGCTGCCCAGCGAACTTCCATTCGACTTAGACGGCATCCGTTCCAGCAAGTTTTGTGCGGTACTACGCATTCTCGCCGGTCTGCCTAAGCCGCCTCCCAAGCGATCAAAAGAAGTACAGCTAAAGCCAACTGCGAGCCCACCTGTATGGGCAGAAGTGGGTGTTTCTTAGCTGAAATCCGTGCACCTCTGACATCTATCGATCACTCTCAGTCTCGACAAGAACTGTGCGAAGCTCTCCCGTACTACCGAAGCTTCCAGTCTGGTTTGTACATGCATTCCAGGGTCGCCTTCGGCTACCTCTTGGAAGCTTATCCTGCACCGTAAGTACTAGTATCCTTCTTTACTCTTTTTTGAGGAAGAAAACGCAGCCCATCTTGAAGAGGCTCTGACGTCTCACAGGCGCGATATATGGGCTCATGATGGAAGGGTCGTCATATCGCACGGGTGAGCCATTACTCCACGGACACTTTACGGCAGCTGATGCCCCTTGGCTGTAGAGGCGGTCAATGTATACGCACCGTCGATCCTTATGGACGTCCAGGTGTCGCCCTTCAAGCAGACCAGTCGCGATCCGATGCTAGGGTCGATACTCTTCTCAACGCCCATGAGAGGCGCACACCGATCGTTCTCATCGCAGGAGCGGGGTATGACTTTCTACCTTGGCAGTTGGATTGCGCTTACATCGTCTTAGGCTGGTCAGCTCTCACTACTAGTCCCAAGTTCAAACATAACCAAAAGAATTCAGCTGATTGGACGACTAACGACGTTGCTATCAGGTACTGGATCTCGATGGCTTGGGTTGAAGCGGAACCTGCTGTCGCCGGAACGCTTCCGCCACCGGGTAGAAACTACTTTCATCGGTACAAGATCCGGTTCGATTGGGTACAGAGCCAAGGCGAGCCATGGTGGCACGATCATTCCGGGTCAACGCCCGTCTCCAACAGCGTCGCAAGCCCAGCGCAGAATGGCACCAACGCTTCTTTGACGTTGACGTCTCCGCCAAGGACCCCTTCAAGCAGCAGTCCGGGCGAGACTCGATCGCCACAGAGGGACATAGCCACGTTATTGAATCCTGTTGGTCTGCTTACTCCTCCACTCAGCTCCCCGAGTAGTTCCAAGGACCTGGTCGAGGGCGATGAGACTTTGCCCCTGTCGAAAGAACAAGAGAATAAACGGGACCTCGATGATACACCAGACCCCCCGAGCGAAGAGATGCTCACATGCGGAATGCCAAGGATCGACGTATCCGATGTCACCCCCCACAGGAAGAACTCATCTGCCACACAATGTAGCACATGTGATCGACCAATTGTGCAGGTATACGAAGAAGGAGCAATCTGCCTCCGTCAAGATTGCCCAGCATTTTTCATGCTCCCTACCGAGCTTGGTCTTATGCCTATACCGCCAGGATTCAGCTTGACCTATGTCCAGAATTTTTTAGAACCAACCAAGACCCCTCAAGAGATCAGAATACCCTACGGTGTTATCCCTCCAGAACCGGTGAGGACGATGCCTGAAACGGGTACGGGGCAGAATGATCAAACTGGTGTAGGAAGCAGAACGTTGTGGCGCGGTCAGTCTTCCCAATCATACATGTACGCCTGGGTCTACCGGCTGAAACCCATGGACTACTGTATGTCACCGTAGGGTGGGTGTGCAAGAAATGCGGAAGGGCGAATTGTCGATATCGGTGGGAGGTGTGGGTAAGCGCTGCATCGAACTTTATAAAGTACTCACTGCTGCTTGGCCCGATGGCGGCTTGAGCTGACGTACAAGTACTGTATGTTGTTCTCGACCCTAAGGAATGTCGGAATTGCGGGAATCAGTTCGCACACCTCGATCCGGAACATATAATTTCTGCGCATTCGCTGCGGCCGACTACTCCTGCATTCATGGGTGACGCAAAAATCGATTCGTCTGCTTGCATCTCGATCGCAGTGAGATCATTGGGCAAGCTTGGCGCGATCCTATGTATATATAACTTGGCAGAAGGGTGAGTACTACCGTTACCGCGCAGTCACTGGTCTTGACGAGACAGGACGAAAGGTGGATTAGGCTGATAGGCAGCACAGTGGAAAGGTGTACCACTTGTCCAACTGCGATCTGGCAGTCGCGGATGAGCTGTTCGAAGAGTATCAAAGGGAAGCTGCTCGTGGGGGATGGTTTCAGCGGAGACCTATAAAAGCGGTGAGTGGAACGCGGACACGTGGGCTACTACTATACACACATTTCAGTCGTTTAGTTCATCAAGTGAAAACAAAGCTGACTTTATCTTCACCGGCTTGTAGAATACGGGTGAGCCCTCTGGCTACGCTCTGGGCCAAATTTTGATGGAGCAATCACGAACTCATATCACTTGCTCGTGGTTTCGCTGGTCCAGTCAAAGGACAATTGCTAGCTCAACATTTCGCCGTCAATAGCGGCGCATCATACAAATACATTGTCGATACCATGTCATTCTCGTTCGATGATTCCCCTCCCTGCGTCATGAAAGCTTTACGACTGTAGGTCAACCGAATGACCTGGATTGGCACCAAGATATGGAATATAAGCTGATATCTGCAACTCCACAGCATTATGGAGAGAGTCAACCTTGTCTTAGAAGAGCAAGTACGGTTCAATGAGATTCTGAGCGTTATGTATCGCGAGGGTCAAAAGATGTCATGGCATGACGACGGAGAGCAAGGTAAATTTGTTTCTTTTTTTTCGTGCAAGATCGCCACTCTCATCTGCTCACCACTTGCTTTCCCCTGTGCACGCTCTGAGCGCACTATACCCTCGTGTTAGACCGGGGACAGACGAGCTGACATGTCACATCTTCCACAGGCCTCGGTCCGGTAGTGGCTTCTTTAAGTCTGGGAAGCCCAGCCATCATGTCGTTTAGGCCCAAACAACCGCGCATCGAGCCTAACGAGCACTTCAAAACTGGAATCCCGGTGACACGACATACACCCCCCACGGCACTGAGTCTTACCCTGTCGCATGGCGTGAGTCGAGGTGGCGCCTTCACCTCGACCGAAGCGATCTACAGTATTATTCTGAGCCGTGAAGGTGAAAAAAGTATGGCACCTGTACAGCTGACCGCGATTGATTTGCTTTGTCGCATCGGATGACGATAGGATATACTAGTCATGGAGGGCAGCGACATTCAGAGACTCTACGATCATCGAGTTATCCCTCAAGGCTTCAGAGTAGCGGCCACCGCCCGTGTGATTGGGCAATCAGTGTCTTGACACCGCACTCCAAGCGACCCATCCTGTCCTTGGTGTGGGGTATACAAATTGTGGCATGATGCATGTGTTGTGTTTGTACTGTGCAAGTTGCAGATGCCGGATTTTACTGTGAGATCTTTGTCGATGGTGTATGTATGATCCATCTTGTTTCCCAGCATGATCCATATTCCCTCATGTCCCTGTTCTCGTACAGTAGCTGCGGCTTAATTATATCAAAAAGCAATAAGACTCTCGCGAGCATCCCTCCCTGTGAGGTCGATTGGCGACTACGTCTGACTTCTTTTGACGTGACAGGTAGTCGGTCGCAGATATCGCTGTCGAAAAGATGGGTAGATAGATCCCCAAGAATATGTAGCTTATCTAAAGCTGACTCTCATCATCCACAAACACCCTGACCTTGCCCGTCCCCTTCCCCCAAGCATGCATGACTCCCCTGCCACTCTCCGTAGGCTGACTGAACGCGACTTCCCCCTTTTGTGGGTCGAATGCGCAGCCGTAGACGGTATTGGTACATGCCGCGTTTAGCAAGTGAAGCGAAAGACCGTGTGAGCGATACGAGGGGATCGTGTAAAGGCGATGGATACCGAGTGGTGTCGCAAGGGGTTTGGGGCTTAAACAGCAGATCAGTGTCTTAGACATGTGGTCCACTCGATGAGAAAGAAAAAAGCACTCACTCGCAGATGACGCTTCCCAATCCACCGCTCGCTATCACCTTCTTTCCCTCCGGTTTTGGTTTCTCCTCAGAGTTCCCGTCCGTCCCTTGCTGATCGTTTGACGTGTAGAGGTCGTGATCGCCCCCGTCGTCGTCCCCCAGCACTCGCATAGCCCACTTGATACCCTGGGCAACTACGACGCTGACGATGCGTTCCTTCGCAGCTCCTTTCTTGCCTGCAGACAACACGGAATCCAGTTTCTGGCGCTTCGTACTCGTATTCGAAGATGAGGTTGATATAGGTGGAGGAGGAGAAGAAGTGAGAAATAAAAAGATCTTGCATCGTTCGATGATGGCTTGCGGGAGTGGTGGCGATGACAGGATTAGATCGACCGTTGATAGGATCTCGGCGAGCTAGAATGTATGTATGCGTTGAGTTGAGTATATCAGATTTGGTCCCTTTTGTCCATCATAGTCCCCCTTCCGAGACCACGTTTGACCAACCCAGACGACCATTACTCACCTTTGGTCCGCCCCAGCTCCCGTCGACCATGACCACCCTACCCCTTGCAGCACCCTTTCCACTCCCAAACACGACATCGTCTTTCACGACTCTCCATCCCTGCTCCCCTGCTCCCGCTCCCGTGACAGCTTTGCCCTTGCCTTTACCCAAACCATCCCATACGATACCCCTCAACACCCTCGCATGATGGGCAGCATGCACGCCCTCATCGTTCCCGCCACGCATGATTGACATCCCACAATCTTGACATGTGTGAAGTAATGGTAGATGCGTCAAATGCATTTGGGTAAGCCCACTCGCAGGTTTGCCCGACTTGGCTAAATTGGCGGAAGAAGAAGGTCCTATCGATACTTTGACCAGGGATTTTCGAAAGCCGGATACCGTCGATGATACTGTCATGCTAGGTTCGAGCGGTCTTTTTCGTTTTTGCGTTCCAGTTAGTGGGGCGAAAAACCCCCTCAAAGTAGACTGGACAGCCTTTTTCGCCGGCATCGGCGGGTTTCTCTTCACCATCTTCTGGCTACCCTTCCCATCACCATCGGGCATGTGGACACCTTTGAGCCGCTTATCGTTGGACGGGCCGGAAACATCGTCGATCTCATATTCTTCGTCATCATCCGCCGAGAAGAAGAGAGGCGAACTAGGAGCACTGAAGAGCGGCTTGTGTGGTGTCGGGGGTGACGACGATACGGGCGTTTCGAGTCTCGAGGAGCTCGGCGGGGAAGATGATCTGTATTGGCTTTGATTGGAATCTGATAAAAAAGGGATCCGGCGGTCTGCAGAGGGTGATACTGGAGGTGAAGGGGAGTCAAAGAACGACACAGCAGGGGTTCGAGGCGGTGCCTTGCCGTATGTCCGTATCACTGCAGGCCTGCAATGGGAATGAGGGTCAGCGGTGTTTCAAATTAAGGATAGATATACCTTCAATTGTAAGAGGCTTGACGTACCTTGATGTCATGGTGTGAAGGTGGTCCTTAAGAAATGTGTAGCAAGCAATAAACAAACGGTATCCTGAAGACTACGGAACAAGGCACTTATACGGAGCTATGAGCTTGACGATGATGGTAAGAAAGGTATATGTCATCGAGGAAGAGCAAAGAGATGGCGGCAAAGGATCAGATGATGGTGAACACGCGTTTTGACATGAATATAATATGAACATGAACATTACCAGCCCAGCCCATGTCCACCGTAGGGTCAGGCACGCACAAAACCGTCGCGTCGAAATCACAAAGTCACGTGATTCAAAGCTGAAGGCTGCTCCCCTTTTTAATCCACGTCATACCTTTGTTTCCTATGATTCGAGTGAGGGTGTGGATGCGCGGATGCAATATTATCAGCTATCTGTTACCACGTTGTCGGGTCCGAACCCTCCCGATTCTACCGATAAAGCCGTACCCTCGTACCCCCATGACCACCTTAGCCAGATTGAGAGATTGAGAGTGAACACCGTAGGAATAGTCCCAGATGGAAACTAGCGTCAAGGTGTTCAGATAAATAAGTTGGATTTCGCGGCGTTGGTTGCACCTCCACGGTCGTCATAATCTTGATCCCCGTACATACCCTCTTGGTGTCTCATTAAAAGTCGTGTTTCTTGTCATCTTGTCGTTGACTCTCCCGGATGTTGTCTCGAAACGCTCTTAGATCGGCTGCCAGCGTGAGTTTGTAATCTATTCTACGTTATCAAGCGGGGTCCTTTGACTGGCCGGTCACCCCTTACTCACGGTCAGCAGGCATATCGCTCGCTCCCCGGTAAATACATCGCGTAAGATACCCGCTGACAATACGTCCGCAAACCTTCGCCTACATCTCTTTGTCGTCTGGATCAATCGCTACAAACAGCTTCCCGCCCGACGAATCACCGCTCGATCAGTCATCCCTGCCACCCGCGCTTTCTCAGTCTCATCATCCATCATGGCCGAGCAAAAGTTCAGAGAGGAGAAGGACACTTTCGGTCCCCTTCAGGTACCTGCTGACAGGTACTGGGGTGCCCAGACTCAGCGAAGTTTGATGAACTTTGACATTGGTGAGTGAGCTGTGACTGTGACCACCCGTCTCTATTGTGTTCTTCTCGCTCTTTGAGCAACAAGCTGACAACGACAATGTGCTCCTCGATTTTTTCCCGCGATCTTATAGGCGGTCCCACCGAGCGAATGCCTCCACCTTTGATCAAAGCCTTTGGTGTACTCAAGAAGGCCGCTGCCCACGTTAACCAGACCTACGGTCTCCCCGCTGATGTCGCCGAGAACATCTCAAAGGCCGCTGACGAGGTCATCTCCGGCAAGCTCATCGACGAGTTCCCCCTCGTTGTCTTCCAGACCGGTTCCGGTACTCAGACCAACATGAACGTCAACGAGGTCATCTCCAACCGAGCTATCGAGCTCATGGGCGGTGAATTAGGATCTAAGAAGCCTGTACACCCCAACGACCACGTCAACATGTCGCAGTCCTCAAACGACACGTGAGTTTCCAAGAATATCGAGATGTCTTTCGCTATCCGTTTGGAATCGTCTTGCTCATACCGCACACACTAAACCTCGCCCAGCTTCCCCACCGCCATGCACGTCGCCGCCGTTGTCGAGATCAATGCCTCTCTCATCCCCGCTCTTCAAGAGCTCCACGACGCCCTTGAGGAGAAGAGAAAGTCCTTCGACCACATCATCAAGATTGGTCGAACTCACTTGCAGGATGCTACCCCTCTTACCCTCGGACAGGAGTTCAGCGGCTATGTGACCCAGGTCCAGCGAGGTATCGAGCGAGTACAGGGTACCCTTAAGAACTTGAGCATGTTGGCCCAGGGTGGTACCGCCGTGGGCACTGTGAGTAGACGCGAGCGCAAACATGCACTGCTAGACTTGCGACGTCCCCATATTGACTTTCTCGGGCGCACGATAGGGTCTTAACACCAAGAGGGGCTTCGACGAGAAGGTCGCTGCCGAGATCTCCAAGATCACCGGCTACGAATTCATCACTGCCCCCAACAAGGTGAGCACCCTTCTGTCTCCACTGGCTGCTCTACGTCGCAGCGCTGATCAGGCTTACTGCGCTATAGTTCGAGGCTCTTGCCGCCCACGATGCTATTGTCGAGGCATCCGGTGCCCTCAACACCGTCGCTGTCTCATTGATGAAGATCGCCAACGACATCCGATACCTTGGATCCGGTCCTCGATGTGGTCTTGGAGAGCTCGAGTTGCCTGAAAACGAGCCTGGATCCTCAATCATGCCCGGAAAGTGAGTAATGTTAAAATCTCCTTCGTCCCTTCGTCAATAACGCATTGAACGGTGTGGACATAGAGTTGTTGACCTGTCCATCTTCGTTCCGCTCTGTCTCTGTAGGGTCAACCCCACCCAGTGTGAAGCCCTCACCATGGTCGCCGCCCAGGTCATGGGTAACAACACCACCATCTCCGTTGCCGGTTCATACGGTCAATTCGAGCTCAATGTTTTCAAGCCTGTTCTGATCAAGAACCTCCTCCAGTCCATCCGATTGCTCGCTGACGGTTCTCGATCATTCACCAAGAACTGTGTTGTCGGTATCAAGGCTAACGAGGAGAAGATCAAGAAGATCATGAACGAGAGTTTGATGCTGTGAGTATTTGGCTGTGATAGTTCCGCCTACTAGACTCGAGGCTAGAAGCATATTTGCTGACGCAAATCACCTTCAATTTCTAGTGCCACCTGCTTGAACAGCTCTCTTGGTTACGATGGTAAGCTGGACGTTTGGCATGCAAACATGTATCGCACATGACTGATGTCGTTCACTTCTTCGCAGACGTCGCCAAGATCGCTAAGAAGGCTCACAAGGAGGGTCTAACGTGAGTCACCCATTGTGAACCCCGAAACCCTTGTGTTGATACTGACGAACAATCATCTCTGATGCGCTACAGCCTCAAGGAGTCTACCCTCGCTTTCGGAAAGCTCTCTTCAGAAGAATTCGACGCCAAGGTCAGGCCCGAGCGTGAGTCCACGTCACGCATGCGCATCTGATCTGCTTGTATGACGTCTCGCTGATTGATGTATAAACGTCGACTAGTCATGTTGGCCCCTGATGAAGTTTAAAGACGGAAAAGAGGGTATTGAAAAGTGGTTGGGTTTTGTAGACAGGTGCAGCTGCCATGATCCCCACACAAACATGCATATCATTGAAAGGGCCAACTCGAGGATGAACGGAGTGCATAGGTGCATAGCACTCGTGAGCTGAATAGAAGAGTTGTGTCTGTGTTTCGGAGTAGTTAGCTCGCATGGTTGTTGTGTGGATGTATTGTGTATGGTGTGATTCTGAAACCTGTACCTGGCTCTTTGTGCGGGGTGCGGGGTGCGGGGTGCGGGTAGGCTCGAATTCCTTGATTCCTTCTGTTTTTACCCATCTGGCATCTGGCCAGCTGCGACCTGCATGTCCGAGCTTTGGACTAGGAGTGATTGTGATTTTATCGCTCGACCTCAACCAGCAATCACCAATCACCAATCACTATCATTCATCCTCATCCTCATCCTCATCCCTTGCTATGTATGCTATACTCACACCATTCCAAACCTAAACCACCATACATGACCCTCACAGATGTAGCTTTATAGCATAAACAATCACAAATGCGAGTCGAATGAACAGCACGACCGACTTCATATGATCATTCCATGCCTCGTCTCATCTTACGGTAACGATACGATAGCTGCTCAACTCAACGATAAATTCCATCACTCGTTCATCGCATACAACTTTGCTCGTTCGAACCATTCTTATACATCGAAGCTCTTGCTATAGCTAATATTCTACCAGCTGTATTCGAATGGTATGAGAATCGGATTCGTCAACCGACTGAAAATAAAACAGACTGGATCAACGAGACAAGGAGCTGGAAATGGAGGCTATAAGACCCACACAGCATTCTCCGCGGACAGGCCAAAATGAAAACCGAGTGATAGATGAAATGGATACGCTGCCTCCTCCGCCTGAGCCCTTTCCAGTGGATCAAATTGGTGTTGGACAAGGGTTAACGTCGCAAACCAAAGTGAGTCAATGATCCTTTTGTCACGCTTCATTCACAAGTCCGTGTGCAACATTAGAGTCAGTCGAGAGCAAGGGCTGTAAGGCTGATGATTCAAGATTCATTCAGCAACATTTACGGAGCTATCTTCTGTCCGTGCAACAATCATGTATCAATGCACTCTCTTCGCTCGTAGATGCCCAGACGTCCGCTGCTTCTTCACCTCAGACGCAAGGACAACAGCCACGATCCTCCTTGGGAGCTAGTACGCAGCTCGCGGCAGCGCTTACAGATCTTCTTGAAGTAACGTACGAGCTCGACGACCTGCTTCCGCCGACACCGAACTTTTCGGCCAACATCACGCCAAATACTGTCCACTCTGCGACGTTTGGCGACAGTCCCACCGATACCGATGATGCTCGAAGACCTCATGTGCCCGGGTACGACAACTCGTTTGATGCGCTCACACGGGTCCTCGTAGAACTACATGACGCGAGGATAGCTGACGCGGAGGATGAAGGGGCTAGCAGCACCACCATTCAACAAGTAGCTAATTGCGATCAGGACAAACATCCACAAAATGGACATGACCGAAAAGGGCTACATCCCGCTATAAACGTAGTGAGGGAGGAGTTGGCATGGGAAAGGCTCGAGAGCTTGACCACTGCTGTTCTGGAACTGAGCAGACAACGAGGGGCGACGATGGAGAACGGACATTCGGGTGAGAATGAGCTCCCAGACCAAGACCAGCCTCATTCCACGGCTAACGAAGAAGGACGTCGTCAATCAGTCGTTTCGAACAGTCACAGTCAAAGACACTGCGAACCCGACCATCTCCCTCCCAGCTATGAGCAGTTCCATGACTATACTCTCGCGCAACAACGCGATGGTGATAACGCCTCGATCCTTCCTTCGTATAGCGATATCCACGCTTCTACAGACGGTGGTCACGATACATCTAGCTTGGAAAAGGAGAAGACTGCCAAAGAGCATGGTTCGACCTCCTCACGAGATTGTACACAGAACCACGAGCCGGTCTCGCCGCGCAGAGAGAAGATGCTCCACGAGTTGGACGCCGTCACCTCCGCTATCGAGAGACTAGCCTCTATCGCTCCCAGGTTACACGATCAACGAGTCGAGATGAGACATACCCATGTCACTTCCTCCCCATCATCGTCCAAATTGGATAGATTGACGAGCGACGCGAACAAATCGGAAAATCTGAGCAAGGAGGAACGGATAAAGCTTGAGAGGATCAAGATGAAAGAGCTGGAAGATATCTGGGACAAGATTGAGAGGGCTCATGGAAAAAGGCGTATAAGGATCGAAGAAGGACAGAGAGTAGAAGGAGCAGGATGGGAGAGAAGAAGGGTGGGTGTAGCTCCATTTGTGTTTTTTTTTCTTTCTCTTTCTGTATGTTTGAGGCTAGTCAGCTGACTTTCACACGCTCACACGCAGAGAGATCGGTTCATGGACAAGATCGTCGACCAGTCAGAAGCGACGAGGATGGAGGACCAAGACTCCGCCATGGGCACCGTCGATGCCAAGCTAGCTCGGGCGAGAGACCTAAGAGATGTGAGCATTGTGGCTCACGGTTAATGTTTACCCCATCCAGCACCACCTGAGAGCAACTTGAGATGTCCGCTGATCATGCAATCTCAACAGAGAGATCATTTCCTTAGAGACCTCATAGATCAGTCTGGCGAGAGGAGGCTAGAGGATCAGGATGCCAAAGGCCAGGATAAAGACAGCATTGTTGGTCGACAAGAGAAGGTCAGTACTTCCAGTCGGGATGCACGTGTCGGTTAGCATTGCTTGACTCTTTCGTGCTCTTTTGACCTGTCTTCTGTATACAGCAAAAAGCTTTTGTCAGCGAGATTGTCTCCAAGACTCGAGCATCCCGATTGACCTCTCAAGATTTCCCTGCAACGGTCGAGGACCGTCTCGCTGAGCGAAGAGCGTCTTACATCGAAACCCTGATGGACTATTCGTCCTCTGGTCGACTGCATGATCAGGACTCCCTTCCGCCTACACCGAGAAGGGGCATTAATGGCGAGAAAGAAGAAAATCCTTTCGAGCTTGTGACAGTTCAAGATTTCCTGGCTTCAGGTGGTCCGGGGCGACGGGGCTCGCTGACTGCCGACAAAGTCATGCGCGCTCCTAGCGCTAGCGGCAATGGAAATGATTCATCTGGAGATTCCACACTGAGCAGGTCGAGAAGCAACTCTGTACCGCTTGATGAGGGGATTCTGAGAAAATCTGGTTCAAGCAGCGGCACGACGACACCCACGGGGTTGAAGAAACTCACGGGCATGATGAGGCGGGGAAGTGGACATCTGAGCCTCAAGGCTAATACTATCGGTAAGTCGCTGGCTGGTCGCTTCTGCAACTGCTTCTCTCCAACTGCTTACAACCCGCTTGTGATCCCTTCAGACATCAATAATATATTATATATCGCCGAGCACCAAGAAAACCTACGATCCGTGCAGATTACTCTGCATGGCGTCGGCATATCGTCCAACTTGGAATTGCAGCTTGAGACGGCTTCTTCTGCCTCATCCGCCTCGGAGAATAATGATGAAGCCATCATCACCTCCAAGAAGGACTCGACTTTCTCGTTACGGATCACTCTCCCAACTCCTGTCATACCAGGCCAAATAGTAGCCTTCACCTCTCAGGCATTACATCTCGAAGCGAAAATCATCGCTCAACCTACGCCGCCTGCTGCCGCGACTCTACTGCCCACATATGCACTCTCCGCTTCGGACCTGAGATCATACCACGCCAAAGCTATATGCTGTGCTGGATGCGATCGAGAATTATCGACACTCCCCACCAAACCTACCTTAGTGGATACGACAGTCAACGGTACTTTCGAAGGGGCATACAAGGATCTTCCGTCAGAACACTGGGCCGAGATGATGGAAGTTTGGATGTGCCATAACGACCCGACTTTTACAGCTCGTCTTGCTGAAAAGACCAAGGAAGGGTTCTGGCCGCAGCACGGAGGTGTTTTGGTCGGTGGAAGCTATTTGCTGGTCGGTCAGGAAAGATTGAAGGCGGGGAATATCACGGTTGAAGACGCTGATAAGGTGAGTCTGCTGACTTGGTCTATCGATTTTCGCGTGCTTCTTGGGGTTCCTCCCTGCGTGCCTTGTGTGATACGTCGTCAGGCGAAGAGATATCGAAACTTTTCACGGGATGGCTCTGCTCCCTTGCCTGATTCTATTTCTTGTTCTTCTTTTTTGTTTCTGTCTGTGCTACCAGTGAGCAGACTTGTGTCTCACGGACTACAAGAAGGCCTTCGTCCTCTTCAGTGGGCGATCCCATCATTTCCCCATGCTTTAGCTGTACGGAACAGCCAGAGAAACTCTCAGCAAGTTTCTTTGGTCTGTCACCGGCCAGCGCAGGTATGACGGAAAGATGGCGATAAGAGTCGCGATTAAGTTCCGCTCTTTTGGCTGATACAAATGTCCCAAATTGATATTATTTGCAACATCGCAAAACTCTTTCATACAGAGAGAGCCTAGGGTTGATCAAACTTTGGTTCGTGATGATATATCGGACGGAAGCTACTCGCTAGGCTACATATTATGACTTTCCCCCTTTTTTTACCCGGGTTTTTAGCAAAATTACGCTTGCACACAATGTGGAGACTCGCTGGAAGAGCAAGCTCTTCGTCATCATAAGAGTTCTATCGAAGGCTGATGGGGACTTCACGCTGACGCGTCCAAACGCAGGACCAGGCCTGGAAATCTATGTCGTGCATCTGCGGGGAATCGGTAGGAAGAAAGAGAGCGGATGACGACAAACCAGGATCGGGCACTGTCCGATTCTCGAAATGGGCTATATCTTTGTTGAAGGAGGACGAAGAACTATCGGAGAACATTGAGTGAGCTCTATCAGATCTTATTTCCCGCACATTCTGGCTTAATGGATGGACGCCGGATCAGCCAACGCAAGCAGCATCCATTCGAAAGCAGCAGACTCTGACTGACTGCACCGTAGGCATATCCGGTTTCCGCTCTCCGTTTTTGTCGTTTCCGACATGCTTGAGCTCGCCCAAGCGCACGCCAGTCATCGGTTCATTATCACCGACGAGGAGTGCGGCGATAAAAGGCTATATGTAAGTTGTAAATCTACGCTCAACGCCATCCATCTTGTCGATGACGTTCAGTATCATGTTAGCCAATGTTCCCTCGTGATAAATGATAGATGAGGCTGACTTGAAATACGCGATCAGGTCTGGCTCTTCAATCCATCCGTCAAAATGGCATATCGCCGACCTATCTCTACGTCTTCTCCTCTACCCTCGCCTCTTCGCTCATTTTATGCCCTACCCTCTTCCAATAAGAGAAGAACTAGCACCAGCGACTCGGGCTACAATACCAAATCCCGTCGGTCTTCCGCTGCCAGCTTGATTGGAATTGCTACCAAGCATCACCAGGCTCCATGTCAGCTCCAGGGACCCGCTTCTGGTGGTGGCAAGGTCATACGTGCTGCCAAGATCATGTACAAGGTTGTCGATTCCGCCATCGGCGAAGAGAGAGAGTGAGTATCGCTTATCACTACATCCCTGCTGAGCAGCGTCATAGTCATAGCTCGGAGTCGAAATAGCAATACCAATAGCAAGCTGATCATGTTGTGCCCAGTCTTAGTTACGATGACCTGCCCGGATTCGGTCCCGGCGGTCAAGTTGAGACCCTCTCCTATCCTACGACCGCCTGCGATCGGCTGGTGGCCATCCTGAGAGAGAGTACGGGTGTTTATCCGTTATCTAGCAGAAGTATGGGCCGATTCGATATCGGCTTCCTCGAGCGAGTATAGGGTCGGGTTTAAATATACCATGGGGCGACGACCTAGTCGTGAAAACGCAGGACAATACTAGCGAATGAACGATCCCAGAATAAAAATAAAAATCGAATGTGTATAGTCAGGAAGAAGCTTTGAATAGAAAGATATACCCAGCACAGAACTAGCATATTGTAAGCCTTTCTGACCTCTGAAGATATCACTTGACGTGAAGGAGGAACACCTGTGCAATAACGAGTCACTTTGTATATACGATGAACGATAACGACGGATCAATGTATCCATACTCCTTAGTATGTATATCCATGCATTATGCTACATAACCGCAGGAGATGCTGTGGGGAATCACCCTTCCCGCGACTCATTGTCATCCCCCTTCATCATTGTTACTCTCTCCAATCATCTGGTCGATGGTGCCTCAGCTTACGGACCAGCACCGCCTAGACTCTGGACTCTCCTGATAGCAGCAGCCGCTTCTCTCTTGCCTTCTTTGAAGCCCGTTTCTCTCGACGCAGTCAACGCTTTGTTGAACAGATTGAGAGCTGCAGAGAGGTCGCCATCCATCTATTTTGGTATCCACGAAAAAAAAAAAGTCTGGGTTAGTGGACCTTAATAAAGATGGGCGACAGGAGAGGAGTCGTTTCGCAGGTCCTCAGCAATACGCCACTTACCTCAGCCAGCATCCCTAGATTGTGCAACCCAACTGCTCTAGCCCTTTGACAAACAGCCACAGCAGCTTCGAAAGGCGAATCCTTGTATCCCTCACCTTCACTATCCTTCAGCGCCTGCTCACTCAGTTGCAATGAGCGAAGAGACCACGACTTGCTGATTTTGATAGCTTGCTCTTTTTGTGATGAAGGGGTTGTTGATATGGGTGATGAGGTGGGTAGAGGTGATTGTGTTCGAGCGCGCAGCGCATGAGAGGAGATTGTGGTCATGAGCTGAAAATCCAGCCATGAATCAGCACCAGAGCAACGGATGGTAGACTTGGTCGAGCCTGTAGATATGAGAGATAGGCTGGGTCATGTCGTTCCTGTCACCGAGCTAAAGACGTAAAGCTTCACTCACCATTGCGGCTATTTGATGGTATGGAGACAGACGTATCATCAGCTTCGTACACTCATCGAGCACGATCCGTTCTGGTTCTTGCTCTTACTCATAGTCTTACTCACCTTGACATCTGTCCCTCAAGGGGGGCTGCTCTTGACTTCCCGGCGGCAGCAACAGCGAAACGGCCTGTAACAGCAATTGCGCCGAAAGATCATACTGCCCCTTTCTCGCATACACCTCTGAGAGCGACTCCATCGTCATTCCCAAACCACGCTTATCGACTCGTCCACCTTGATCTGCGTCTTCGGATTGTTCACCTTCTGGCAGATTCACATCTCGACCCAGTACTATTTGGTTTTGCGTTTCTGTACTGGTACCGGCGGGTTTGCCTGACGATAGACCAAGTTTCAACATTGCCGTTAGGGCTGACGAGAGGTAATATTCTGCGGCCGAATTCCAGTCGTCGATCTTGCTCGTAGCGGGTATAACGCCACTGCTTGATGAGCTATCGAATTTGGGTGCTTTGGCGGAACTTGAAACTTCGAGAGCTAATTGACCTAGTTTCTGATGTAAACCAATCACCCTAATCCGGTCGTTGTCCACTACCTGGTATTCTCTACCAGCCCATTCGCCCGCCACGGAGGATCCAGGCTGCACTCGGATGATAGGTTCAACACCGTACATGGACAAAGCTTTTTGAAGCTCGTGGAAGGCGGTGACTCGTTGACCCATCAGCTCAAGGATAGAAGCCAGCTCAACGTAGATACCGGTGATCTTGAGCAGAGCGTCGGTCTCGAGTGCGTCCGGGCCAAGTTCGAGCGTGACATCGATAGCTCTGTGAACCCAGCGGTCCATCTGAATGTAAGCGACAACGCATCTCCAGAGCTTGATTGTATTCGTACACTGTATACTGTACACTGTACACTCACTCTCTGAAGTACTTTTCCGATCTCATATAGTCGCCGTTCAACTTGGCCTTGAGGGCGGCTCGTAGTGGCTTTCGAATGACTTTAGGCCACGTCGTGAGCGTAGAATAGAATTCGAGCCTGCAACATGGACATGTGACCGAGATAATCGGTCAGCGTCCGGAAAAGAGACCTATGCAAGCTACTCATAACAGCCCAAGAGGACAGGTCCACACTCACAGCCCATAGATGGTGACCAGCGCTCCCAGACCAGCCAATCCTCCGAAGATCCAAGAGATCTTCAGTCCATTTCGACCTTCCTTAGCTCCGGCAGTGGCCTGATCACTCGACGATGACCCTTCTTCCGCACCGGGAGTTTGTGGGTGGGCATTTTCGTGAGTTCCTTTCGCTTCGTTGGTTGCATAACGTCTCGCCGCGATATTGGGTACAGGTCGCGATGTCGTTTCCAGATGCAAGGGGTGGAGGGCGATGCTGGTGGGAACTGATCTCAAGCCCGATCGAGCGAGCGTTGATAATCTCAACAAGGACGCCGCTCTCGGTGCGATTCTGGACATGTTTTTCGGGTTTGTTGCCTTAGTTATCCTTCTTGCTATACGAACGGTTGCCAAACAACTGTGTATGGTACATAGAAAGAAGTGTGTATCGAATGGGGTTTAGATGGTCGATCAATGGATTTCGGAGTAGGAGTAGGTGGGATCTTGGACATTGGACACTGGACATTGGACATTCCCTCCACTTCAACTTTATTCAGTCTTAGTATATAATATGCATAGGTTCACGTCAAGACACGAGTAGTATACGAGTCGATTTTCCGTGTTTCTTCATTATCATCGACTAACTGTATTGATCTGCACTTTCGTTGAGATTAGGTAGTTGACATCCCAAGCATCATCTCTCTAGACGTCTTGGTCATCACTCATAGTCGCCGAGAAATACGCCCATACGATATGAGCGTAGCAAGTCCACTTTCACTCTCGCCTGCGCCGTCAAATAGGGGAAGTGCGAGACCCGCCGGAGAAGCGGCCGGTGCGGGAAGAATCAATTCGCCCAAGGGATTCGATGTGATCCAGTCTTACAAGAGGGCTATAGAGGATGACAAGGTGAGTAGGACTGCATGTTTGGTTTGGCATGGATTGCTGGCTGCTCCATGTGCGGGCAGCAAGGGCTTAATATGCTATATTCTGAGCCTTCAGCTGACCTGTCCTTGTTACATTCAGGTTCCTCACCCTATTGCTGCCATTCTTGCTCTGGTTGAGCTCATCGAAGCTTCAACTGGTGAGTGTGAAGCGGATCATCCCAAGCACAAGGGTCATTTCTGGAGGCCATACAACTACCGGTTGGAGCTGAAAATCCTTTGTTCATTGTTTGTGACCAGCTTCGACCGTGACTGGGCTTGCGACAGAATTGACTATCGGTCGACAAGCCTTGATCAATACTCAACATAGTTTAGGTGTGAGAGCGGGATGTCAGCTTTGGGAAAGATTCTTCGCTCTGTCAATGGGAGGAGAGGTGCGTAAGACTTCTTTACACTCGCATAGACATAATACCGGGGACTTTCCTCACATTTACTAATTCCGCTACATATACTTGATAGAATCTATCTTCAAGCGGGAACTGCCTAACATGCTAATCCTGATTTCCGCTCTCAACAGGACTTTCCGGCTTATAAGCGATCATTGATATCTCAAGGTCGTTCATTCTGCGCCATCACCGCCCCTCAATGCAGAGAGAGAATTGCCGAGCTTGCTGTTGGATTCTTGAGAGATGACTGCGTCGTGAGTCTGAATGGTCCATGATCTATGTCATCTTCACCATGCTCGATCTGAATAGATTCTCATCAAGAAGCGCCTGTAGACTGACCCAAGATCTTTTCGCCCTAATTTGCTGCGCTCTTTCGCAGATCCTCACACATAGCTATTCTAGGACTGTCATTCAGACTATCTTGAGAGCTCACAAGCAGCACAAGCGAATAAGGGTATATGTGACCGGTGAGTGCGGAGTCTTTCCAAAATTCACTGTCGTAGGCCGGGCTGACCACCGACTCATTCCCTACCTCTCCTATGCGCGGTTGACGCATTACTAGAGGCCCGACCTACGTGTCTTGGGTGAGCTCTTTCTCTTGTTCGTATCATGGAAGCAAAGAACCGCAGCTCATCGCGTCACGGCTCATACTGTAGAATGCGCACACATCAAGTTCTCACTGCCAACGGTATCCCGTGTACCGTCGTTCTCGATAGTGCCGTAGCGTACGTCATGGAGAGGGTCGACATGGTTCTCGTAGGATCAGAAGCTGTCGTTGAAAGTGGAGTAAGTGATCCTTTCATCCCTTCACTGTTTCAGGTTGTCGTTTATTGGGAGCTTTACATATGCCTGTCGTTGAAACGGTTACCCCTCGCATTTTGGTCGTCAATGACACTCGCTTGAGATGATCTCCATCCTTGTATTGGATGTGTTGCTTTTACGCTGACTTGCGTTCGTCCGGATCGATCGCTCTCATAGGGCCTCGTCTCCTCCGTCGGCACATACCAAGTCGCGCTGGTGGCCAAGGCTATGCAAAAGCCCTTTTACGCCTTAGCGGAATCCTACAAATTCCTACGACATTACCCACTCTCCCAGACCGACCTTCCCATGCCCTCAGCTTCCAACACTCACTCGCACTCGTCATCATCGACATTAACATCAAACTCTGCGTCTGCATCTGCAGCTGGGAAACTTCGAAGTGAAAAGGGCGTAGAGAGCGTCCCCTTGGAATTCCCTACGTTGATACCTAATTCACACCCGCCAGCTATCGCAGCTGTCAGTCTCAGTCGACCGGCATCAAGCACTCCTCAATCGAGATCACCTCAAGCCCCCGGTACACCCTCGCCTTACTCGAATGGCGGAGGCTTGGACAGCGCTTTCAACAGGGTGGAAATGACGAGAGAGATGGAGTTGAATAATCCCATGGTGGACATCACCACTCCCGATCTGATAGATTTCATCATTACTGATTTGGGTGCGCCGCTGTCCCCCACTTCGGTCAGTCAATACTTGGTAGCTCAGTTCTCGTCATAATGTATGTAAGCCATTGATTGTACATTTGTGCATAGATCAAAAACGAGATATGATGACATGATTCACCCATCACCCCAACTGAAGCACTAATAAGTTGCAGGATAAGGTTCCTCTTTCTAAGATGTCTGATTCTGAGGAGCACACTCGAAGCGACTCATCATGCGGTACAGCATGTGGAATCACGTTGAACTGTACCCAAAAACACCCATGACGATCAAGACACTGCATGCATTCATAATTTCATATGCGCGACAGTAACAAGAGATTGAAAGAAGTCGCATCTTCTTGCGCCTGCCTGAGATATGCTACAAAATATTCACATTCCTGCGCCGGTTCCCATTCATCGCAGTACAGTCCCGTTCTTCTCGTCTTCAAGGTATCCGCTGGAAGAATAAAGTTATTTGTTAGGAATTCAAGTAAATTACTGGCTTCTCTGGATGAACAAGTAGGGGGCGGAATCACTCACCCGATCGCTTGCATTTGATCTCCACCATACCGACCCAGATAAGCTCTCACCGTCGATTTCTCGACATGCGGTAATATATCAGCCATTGATTTGAACTCATCGTCCCAAGGCGTCGTCGGCCCTCTTCCCAATGTCGATGCCGAATTGGAATTAGAATCAGAGTGACCCATCCCTCTCATTGGCATCGGTACCGAGCCGCTTATCGAGCCGTTTCCCTTTGGCGTGCGATGGGCGTCCAGACTTCCTCTATGCGGAGGCGTCATCCGACTAAGGCCCGTATCGAGACTCGCTCGACCTGGGGTGTTGGTAGTGATCTCCATCGACGATCGATCTAAGCTCCCACTGCCCTGTGGAGGGGGTGTGAATGAGCCCATCCTCGGTCCTCGAGGTCCCATCGGTGCGGATATTGAGCCATGAGCTCTGGGCAAAGCGTGGCCAGATCCACCTCCGCCGCCTGCAGAAGATGCAGTTGTCGGCGTAGTGGCGTCTTTTTGTGGACTAGCGGATCGAGGTTCAGAAATCGGTAGGCCCCTCACATCCTTTTTGGCCGTACTCCCACCTCCACTCATATAAGCTCCAGGGGGGCCAAGGGAGAGTGATTCTTTCTTCGATGTACCTTTCCGTCCGATGGCCGAGAAAAAGCCCTTCTTCGAGGATGAGAAAGATGCGACAGACTGCATCGATTGAGAAGGTTTCAGCCCTCCTCCCATCCCGGGCGCGCCACCTAGGTGTTGAGCTTGATTTTGCAATTGAGGATAAGGCAGGTTCGAGGGGAGAGCAGTCGGCTGATCCGCCGGATCTAAGACACGCTGTGAGATTTCTCGAGCAGCGTATGAGTCGGCTCGCATGGGGAATTCCGAGCCTGCGCTGACGTTTCGTTGATGGGGCGTTGGGTCATATGGTGAGAGCTGGTACGGAAGCGGAATGGCCGAGGGTACCGAATTTGAGCGGACACCGAGCGATGAGACGGCGGTCATCTTGTTGGCATTGTTGAGACTGGCAATGGTTGGTCGATGCGATTGTGTGGCTATGATCCCGAGTGTGTCCTATCAGTGACGTACTGTAATGACCATTTGTAGGCACCAACGAAAGAACAAGGCTCTGAATCGACTCACTGACGGCAACACACCACTCCCTTAGACCACTCTCGCTCCTCGCCAATTCGTTGATAGCCCTAGCGTACCCCTTGGCTCTATCTCCAGCATGTTTCATCCCCTTGATATTCCCATACAGCATGGCCGCAGGCCATGGTCTAACCGAGATAGCCATGGTAGGCGATTGCTGCTGATGACCAGAGCCAGATCCAAACGAGAACAGAGAAGAGGCCTTGTGTTTCAGCTCGGGTTGAGTGGATCTTCGAGCATACGCCTGAGCTCCTTGGCCTTGGCTGAAGTCGTGAGGAATGGGCTGGGAGATCGTAGCTGCCGTGCCGAGTGATGCTGAGGATATCGAAGGCCCAGGCAAAGACGCTCCTCTTGTAGGCAGAGAAGTCGGGGTCATAGGCCCTCGATCAGTTACTTCTGCTGCAGGCGCAAGAGCCAGCGTCATACTAGGTCTCGGTTTTTTGGAAGGTTCTGATACGGTAGGTGGTGGAGTTTCTCTCGAATCAATCAATCCAATAGCATCGATAGCTCCACCAAGCATATCTGTGAGATCGTTGATAGTGGCTGAGGAGGAGAAGACGGGAGAATGTTGACGATCAGGCGAACGGTCAGGTCGTCGAGGTTGCGGTTTGTCAAGATTGCCAGTTTGTACTTGAGGCCGGTCGGGCGAAGGTATAGGCGAAGATGAGGTGTTGATGATTGTCGGTAATGATAGTGGCATACGCTGGGGTGAGGATGTCATACCGTTATTGTTATTTGAAGGTGGTTCAGGCGTATCTCGACTGGACGAGTTGTTCCTAGAAGCCGAAATTGTATGTCAGCATGCGCGGTCAAAGTAAGAAAAGGGCTTTCGCGCCGTGCTCGCGCTCACCGAAGTCTGCTCTTGGGAGGAGGCTCCGGACTTCGATTCGGACTAGGCGTTGAACCTCTTCTTTCTCCGCCATCCCTCGTCGGAGTAGTCGCTCTTGCATACTTGTCAGGCGAGAGCAAATCCTCATTACTGGGGCTCAAGATACCCTCGACAATCGCCCCGCTGGACGTTGACGTTGTAGCAGGTAGAGTCGACCTGTTCTTCTTTCCCCTGCGTTTGAGCGTATCATCGTCTTCGCCGTCATCCGCACTGCCTCCCGCTTCCTTCGCGTCGCCTAAATTGACAAACTCGCTCTGTTCGGCAGGGGCGTTACGGGGTGATGGCTCCGTATGTGAACGGTGAGACGGAGATGATCGAGCTGGCGAAGCAGATCCGGATCCTACATTGATATGATCGAAGCCAAGACCATGCTGGGTTGACGTGCTGGGCGTATATTGGCTGTCGGAACTTGCATTGGATCTTGAAACAGGCGAACGTCTGGGTGTAAGGTGGCCGCCTGAGCTGGTAGGTGAAGAACGATGATGCCGAGGATCATGCTGGCTTTGTTGATCGTGGAAAGCTAGTTGAGGCGGTCTGATCTCGGGTCTATTCTCGTTCACCGGTGCCATGGGCGTCCTGTGAAACTCTTCTTCCCGCTCCTTCTCGCCACGAGATTCTGGCCGGTCTGGCTTATACGTTGATGTGGAATTCAGACTCGACCTTGCGTCCCATACCAGCTGATCTCCGCCTTGCGTGTTCGCTTTCATATTGGTTCCATGTCCTCCAGAGGTCTGCATAGGAGCGGATGTATCCAATAGTCCCCGCTTGATTTCCGGGTCTTCGAAATCGAAGGAGCCCACTTGAAGCTTGTACTCTGCAGGCGAATATGCACTTCCACTTGATTCTGAGTCGGAATAGTGCGAGTTGGGTTCGAGGTAAGGGCGATATTGGGGGTTGTATCGAGTGTTGGCGGGAGACTGACGACTTGACATACCGCCAGCACTTGGTGGTACGCTATCATTGGTCGAATACCTTGAAGACTCTGACCATCCCCCGGGCGATACACCGCCTTTCTCGATACTCAAATTGCTTGATTCCGAGTAGCCGTTGTTGTTTGCGCGATTCGAAGGATAGTTGATATTGAGGGCTTGGAGTTTGTTGACATTCCCGCCTAGATCGTCAGTCTCGGGCTGACGCGGTGTAGCCTGCTGTGAGGGCGTCGAAGTTGACCTCGTAGGGAGCTCCGACACCGGAATATCCTCTTCTTCCGCTATACCTTGGTTCGCCTTGGATTGCATATACGACCGACTCTCTTTAAGCGCTTTCATACTCGAGACAGGACTCGGCGAGATTCCGGAAACGCTCATCGCTAGACCTGTGCTTGGTGAAGGGGAGACTCCGAGAGAGGAGGAAGAAGAAGACGCGCCTGCACCTGCTAGTGACGACCAGTAATAATCCAGTCCCCCGGATGTGGACGTGTCTGTTGATCTCCGGCGAAGGAGACCCGGATGTGCGGGGATAGAAGCTGATGATGAAGAGAGATTGGAGATTGCTGTTGGGCAGGGTGATAGAATGGATGGATAAGGCCAGATCATAGAATGATTATCATTTGTTTGTCAAGCGAGCGAGAATGACCAAGGAAGCGGGGAACGGGCAATTATAATCAGCTCGGCACGACCCACAGGAAAGCACATGTAGCAAGTGTGTCACAAAGATGACACAGCCGAAGAAGTAATATCGAGGAGTTTGTATGAGCAGTGAGTGGAAGGGGGGGAGGGGGGGGGGGTAATTCTAGTCGTGGTCATCGTGATGGTGAGGTGAGTTGAGTTGAGTTGAAAGGATGTCATGCAGGGACGAAAGTGAGTATCAACTTACCACTTGACGATCTGGCCATATAGTCCGCTAGTTCTTGACCTTGGCCTGTGCTGGAATATCCATTGACGTTGGTATTCGTACTCCCACTAGCTCCCAATCCTTGGCCTAGGCTTTGAGATGCAGATCCATTCGTATACCCAGATCCAAGGCTACTGGGATCAGCCGGCGGCGCGGTCGGACTCGGAGTAGTTAAGCGGTGCTGTTCGGGGCTGGTAAGGGTTCGGGGCTGGCTGGCAGCTGAAGAGAGGAAATTGCCAGCCGGCGAACGGGGTAATGATGAGCGTGATGCCTGACTCGTTGAAGACGCTGGTATTGCAGCTGGAGCTCGTCCAGGTATAGATGGATGCGACGGCGCTGGCGAAGGAGAGGGTATCATCTCGTCGTTTGGTGTATTATAGGTAAAAGGTAAAAACCGAGGGAGGATGTGGTGTCTGAGGCGAATAGTTCGGTCGTTGGTAGGCTTTAGGGTTAAGCTTGGTTCGGCTCAGACAATCTAGTCAAGGCTGAGCGAGGCGAACAAAGCGGTGAGTAGATAGGTCCACAGTGAAGCTATGTCATTCCACCCCTGAGCTTCTGAGCTTCCTTGTCGGTTCAGAAGCATGCGCTGCGTGTTGCTATTGCTGTTCCGAGGGCGAGTGCGCTAGGCTTCGAACAGTTGGAGAAGCATGAGGTCGGTGGTGGGAGTACAGAGATCAGAGAACAATCAAGTTAGATCTACCAAGTAAGTATCCGTACTCGTATCCAATTCAACCAAACCGGACGCGCATCATACTCATACTCAGACTGTATGTAGCCTTACACAGTACACAGTACACAGTACACAGTACACATAACGTAATACGCGTGGCATTGCTACTGTGAATACGTTGAGTTATTGAGTTATGCATATAGCTACAGACTCTGATGCGAATAAATCACACGACCGTTGGATGGGGTATCTGGAATCAAGTGATATATATACACATGCATGACATATGAGTGAATAACCCAGCGTATAATATGGCCCCCTTTACCCAACCTCACCCACTAGAACCCTCACCCAGAATGTAAAAGTCTTATATTCTTCTTTACTCTTCCCGTCACCGCCTTCACCAGATCCAGAATGTGTCGGGGTGCCAGCATCATCCGCTCGATACGTATACCTAATCTCCAGGTCGAACTCGATCCTATCACCTTTCGTAAGGTGTGGGGCAACTTCGAGCTCGATTGCTACTTTACTCATATTCCCTTTCTTCTCGACGCCCGATTCTCTTCCTTTTTTACTGTTACTGCTACTTCCTCCAGCTAAGATACTTAATCTCGATTTACGGCCAAGCGTACCCGTGTTTGTGCCGGTCCCTGTCGTAGTGGTGATAGTAGTCCCACCCTCTTCGCTGAATCCAGCTTCGCTATTCTGTCCGTGACCTGATCCCGAGCCAGAACCGAGGCCTGACACCATATCTTCATCCTCGTCGTCCTCGTCGTATGCCCACGCATCTTTGAGCGCATTGATCGTAAAATGCGGTGTCGGGATGAACAATGTGCAGCTTGGTGCTGGTGCGGTCCGAGGTTGATGTGGCTGAGTGAGTCGGATTTGAATCGGGTCGAATAGGGGGTTGGTGAGTGCCATGTGAAAAGTGTATACCTCGCCAGCTTTGAGTGGTTTATCCATACTTTCATCCTCCTCTTTGCCGCCTCCGCCATGGGCGTTAGGTCCTCTAGTCCTTCTCCTATCTCTATGCCTTCGCTCTGCTTCCTCAGCAGCCACAGCAGGGTTACCTGAAATCTCAACAATATCGTTGCTGGGTATTCGCCTTCTTCTACGACCAAATTCGATCAGTGGCAAGTAGTTGAGAGCAACCATCTTGATCTTCATCCGTACAGATTTCGTATCTGGTTGAATGAGTAGATGTCGACAACTCGGATGAGGGCAACGCTTCGTAAGTTTGGTCTGAAGGGGTATACGTTGAGGTAGGACAGCGCTGTTGGGAGGAACGTGGTCATTCGCCATTCCGTCAGTTTTGCATCGTATGAACGGCACTAAAGCAGCGAAGCGAGGGTGTGATATCTTTTGAACGCACCTTGACATCCTGTCACTTGCCCAACTCGTATTCCACCTCTTCCCCAGGCAAGCCATACCGCTCGGACCACTTTCTTGCAGCTCGCCCATCGTCTCTACATCTTTGAGACCGTTCATCAACCCTTCATATTTCCAGCTCCCCTTGGCCTTGTACTGCTCAATCTCGTCCCATCCATATCTTTCCTTCTCCCCTTCTTTCCCAGACCCACCACCACCACCACTGCCCATCGCACGTGGTTTAGACCTAGCGGACGATGCGGCTATACCCCCTACATCTCGATGTAACGCTTTTGCGGCCATCTGGGTGAGGTGCGAGATATGTCTTGAGGGTGTACGTGTTGAGCGAGCTGGTGATGGTGCTGGGACGTTTGAGGCGATATACGATTCCAGGTGATCCTTCAGAGCGTCAAATTCGGACTGGACAGTTTCGGCTTGCGTGTTCATTTTTTGCAATTGCACTGATGAAGGCAAGGTGAATCACACGTTGATCAGCTTTGCTGATGCAACGTTCGAATATGGCATTGCTAGCTGGAGCAGGAATGACTTACAAGCTATACCGGTCGGCTTATCGAACGTCCACCCTACCTGTCTACTACTCCACTTACATCCGGAGCAGGCAAGGACGTACGGAGGACCGGGTGTGGTCAAGGATGTCCCACTCGAAAATCCGGCTTGTGGTTGGGCTTGACTCGGAATATCGCTAGCTTGGACGGACAAGGAAGAATCGCATTGTGGACATGAGAAGCATGATCTTGCGCATCTAGACGTAAGAAAACATGTCAGTGAGACATCTTGAATGCCGCTCGCTGGGCGATAGATGGAGCCAGAGACCTCAGAGATACGGGATTTTGTCGGTGTGGTACGTCGATTCGTGGAATTTGTGACAACTTACCGATTCTTATCAGCCCTCACATTGGCACTAGGCACATCAAACAAACAATTCGGGCAAAAATAACTCGCTACTTCCACAGCTACACAAGTATCGCACCTGACCGCATCGCATTCTTCGCAGAAGTAAAGGTTTTCGAGGGCATGATATGAGGGTGAGGAAGAAGGGAAAGATGGTGGCAGGGTTGAGCGAGGTTGCTCGAGGTGATTACAGGCGTATGTTATTGTTGATGTTGAAGTTGACATTGCGATTGGCTATCGGACATCAACTAAGCGGCAGCCTGAGATTCGTGGATCCCGGAGGGCTTGAGAATCGGACCTAGAGGACTTTGGATATCTGAGTATCTGACTATCTGAGAGAGCGAAACGACACGAATAAAGGAAATCCATAGTCAACAACAAGGGCAAAATATGGCATCTGTGAACCTGGACATGGACATGGACATGGAGGATGGACGTAGGGGATGGACGCAGTGGATGGAGGTCGAGGTCGTAGCGTAATACATAGCAAGTCGCGGTTGAGAATGAACGGGATCAATTCACTTTTGTCTCTTACCCCGCGTCGCCTACGATCGTTTCTCCACGTGCACCACGTGTGCCACTGCGGGGTAGCCAAAGCTGTAGCATAGCTTCAACGCTTCAACTCTGCGACGCGTCGAGCGGCGTGAATGTGGTAAATGGTGGACGGTGGATGATGGATTGTTGGTTGACCAGTTTGAGTTGTTTCAAGTCCCTTGAATCGCTTGTATCTCCCATTTCCACCCATTCATTCAATCGATTATCATACCAATCCACACACAACTCGCTGTTGATCTGCGGAAGCTCCCCCCGTCGTCTCCAGAACATAGCTACATCACGTATCTCGCTGCTTGACGATCCAGCTCGTCGCGATCCACACTCCACCCCTTTCAAAAGGGTATCATTCATCTCGCTCGCCTCCCCCTTCTCCCAAGTGCCTCTTACAGCCTTAGTCAGTTCATCTGACGACTCCTTTAGTCCTCGCTCTCAACAGCTATCCAACCCCTCCGCTCTCTTTATCTCGAAGCTTGATCCTGATTACACTGGCATAAAGCAGGAAATATGTCATTAGAAAACTATACCAAGCTCGAAAAGGTTGGCGAAGGTGCGCAGATCTTTTTTATTATGTTTTCGACTTTCATCTTTGGCTGAGTTTGATCGTGAAAGAGTATGAGACCTGCCCAGGCATCTCGATACTTACCCATTCTGCTGGGCACCGTATTCCTGGCGCTCTCGAAAATTTGGCTGATCTCGGGTCTTTAAACAGGTACCTACGGTGTGGTGTACAAGGCTAGAGACCTATCGACGGGCAATCTAGTAGCTCTTAAGAAGATCCGTCTCGAAGCAGAGGATGAAGGTGTACCTTCCACTTCTATCAGAGAGATCAGTCTGCTCAAAGAGTTGAGCAAGGATGATAATATTGTCAAGTGAGTTAGCCCAAAGAGATTTCTATATCTTGATTTGGGGTGTGTTCTATCGGATCGGATCCAACGAGCATGTGGGGCTCGTAGTCCGACGGAGACAGACATGGAATCGTCCCGTCTTCGGTATCCTGATTGACATGAACACAAACCCAGCTAGTCTAGGCGAAAAAACGTGGTTGAAAAAGCGATGCTGACGCCTCGGCCTCATTGTGCTTCCGGACAGACTCCTCGACATTGTCCACTCTGATGCCAAGCTATACCTCGTATTTGAATTCCTCGACATGGATTTGAAGAAGTATATGGATACTATCGGTGACAAGGACGGCTTGGGACCTCCCATGGTCAAGGTACGTCACACAAAACATGCCACACTCTCTTCGCAATCGCTGTCTCTGACAGAGCCAGGAAAATCATGTGACATGACACTGGCCATGACAAGGCTAACGAGGCTGACGCTTGACCTCTCTAAATTTGTTTTGCTCTTCTCTTCCAGAAATTCACCTACCAACTCGTCAAGGGCTTATATTTCTGTCACGCCCACCGGATTCTACACCGAGATCTCAAGCCTCAAAACCTGTTGATCAACAAGGAAGGCAACCTCAAGATTGCCGATTTCGGTCTGGCGAGAGCTTTCGGTATCCCCCTTCGAACCTATACCCACGAGGTGAGTGTTTGCCGATTGCACCGGATACCCGCTACTTTCCTTTTCTCGACAGTCGGGCCATCACAGGCACATATGTTCCTGTTGTGGCAGACCCGTTACTGATGAATGGATCTTCCTCGTCCACACAGGTCGTTACCCTCTGGTACAGAGCTCCCGAAGTCCTGCTCGGCTCAAGACACTACTCTACTGCCATCGACATGTGGTCTGTAGGCTGTATCTTTGCCGAGATGGCCATGCGTCAACCCTTGTTCCCTGGTGACTCGGAAATTGACGAGATTTTCAGGATCTTCCGGTGAGTGGAGATCGAACGCCCTCAGGGAATGTTAGCCCTGCTTTGCGACGGATTGCAATATCTGCTTTTTCGTTTCTTGGAAGCGTGGCTCAGGCTGTGCTATTGGTCGATACACTGCTGCGACCCCGGAATGAATCATCAACCTCGCCAAGTATGGAGCTAATGTACCTCACTTGATTGCTATGTAGACTCCTAGGAACCCCCGACGAAGATGTCTGGCCAGGCGTCCGATCATTGCCTGACTACAAGCCCACTTTCCCGCAATGGAACGCGGTAGATCTCCACGGTGCTGTCAAGGGCCTCGATGAGAATGGATTGGACCTCTTGGCGCAGACTTTGCTCTATGATCCCGCTCATCGAATCTCAGGTGAGCATTACGTCCTTTGCGAGCTTCATTTTCCATGTCGCCTGGATCGTTCGTGTACTGGTGCTGTTCCCCCCATTCTCTACCCTCGCACTGTACTGTGATAGAACGAAGACTGATGGTGCGTCTGCCTGATGCCTGATGTGCATGTTCACCGATCATATTACAGCCAAGAGAGCGCTTCAGCACCCCTACTTCGCTTCGCCCGGCGCCTAAGCGAGGTAGGTCTCGATCAAGGTCTTGACAACTCCGCTCTCTGTTCGACGTATAACGACCTCGGACGCCCTTACCTCGTCATACACGTTCTTCCGATCCGAAATGCTCATAGTACTTCAACTCCATTGTCATTCAATCGTCCGTTGCTCTCACGACTTTACATACACTCTATAAACCTTCATAAATACCCATTTCGAAACAATGCCATCCCGGTCACGTCTTTCCTTTTTTGTTTTCAATTCAACCGTCTTTCACAACCTCATCCTTTTGTCTAGTTCTTATATCGTCCCACCTTGGGACTAGGTCAAATCGTCTTCCCTTTAATGCTTGGCGAGTACTGAAACGCGTTCTAGTACGTTCATAGGCGAATCATGTGGGTTCGAGTCTAGGCTCGATTTGGGAGAATGTATTGGTATTTTTTCTTATGCTCAATTCTTCCAGTCTTCCAGTACAGAGACCGAAAAGTACTCATTACTCATCACGGCCTCTCACGATCAGCGATGTTTTCATCTCTGTGTCGTCGATGCCTGTTCGCCCATGGACTGTATGCGTGTCAGATTGAAGTGATTCATCGTGCTACCGCTCATTGATTGATACATGCTTGCGAAATTGACGTATTCAAGACACGACTCAAGCAGGGTCCGATGCAAGGACGTCATTCGATGATGGATAAGATCGTCCATGCTTTTATCCGAAATTGGCCCATTCCAAACTATAATACTCGACCCTATCCCTATCATCCTCGCCGAGCTCGTCCGCGTTCGCATTACTGTCATTCTCGGTCTTCTCTTTCTTATTTCTCTCATCGTACGAGCAAATTAATCCCGCTTTCTTCGTACCAGTTCCTAATCTACCCCAAGCGACAATCTCAGCCGGTCTAATATGTTGATCATCCACAAGAACCTGACTTGTGAAATGGGCATGATACCTCAGATAATCTCCCGGATAAATGAGATACTCCCCACCGAATCTGGGTCCGAGACCCATCCTGTAACCCCTTCGTTGGAGAGAAGTGAACACCCCCAAGAGAGCAATGTCGCGAGGGGTCGAGGGGAATGGGAATGAAGGGTGAGGGAGGGACGTTATTCGTTCGCTGTTGGACAGGACGAGATCTGGGTGAGAGGGCTGAGAGGGTATCACGTGGAAATGACCAGGCGAGGGCGAAGCTGTCGAAGGAACCGTAGAAGCTGAAGCTGGAGCGGCAGCAGGAGCTGAAGCGACGAATGATGATAACGATGATGTCGATGTGGGCGGTTGCAGGGACGAATCTTGCGTACTTGTGGCTGTATCCGTCAACTCGTCGATATCGGCTATTCTGTTTGAGGACGGCTCAGCAGTCTTTGATATGTCCAACCCAGCTGCGTGTTCTGCGTTGGATACTACAGCTTCAGACTCTGCACCGAAGAGACCATCTTCGCCTTTTTCTGCCTGTACTTTCTTCAAAGCCTCCTTCTCCGCCTTGGCTTTCGCCCTAGCCTCTCTTTTCGCTCTAGCCTTCTCACCGCCCTTTTCAAATGCCTGAGCACTAACGACTTTCTTTTGGTCTTCGTATTGTCTAGCGAGGGCTTCTTGCTTCTCTATTCGTGACTTTCGAGCAGCAGTGTGTTTGGCTAGTTGGTCCGAAGAAGGGAGCGGAGGGAACGTCGGAAGAACGATCAGATGGGCTATGCCTGTGTGTCGGAGCGGTGAAGCGGTGAATCAAGCAAATCAATGATGGTATGATCAGTCAGCGGGATACTTTTACTTTTGAGCTTGAGCAGTTAAGGCTTTCACCAGCTGATCGACGGCCATGACTCATGACTCATGACTCATGATTCTCACCTCCTTGTACGAGATACGCAGCTTCCTCTTTCATCAGCGTCAACGGTAGACCCAAGAACCCATTCTGCTGAGCTACACCAGGCAATGTTCCCGCTCGAATACCAGATATATTATGTACGCAGTGTAGTGTTGCGGCGACTACGAGATATGTATTCGAATCATGTCGCAAGTTATTAAGAGGAAAGCGCATTTGTGGACGATCAAAATTAGCATGAGCATAAGTATGAATGTGTGTTTCGTGAGCAGCACACTCTCTAGGTTTAGGGACCATATGGATCGACTCGAGCTATGCGAAGGCCTTCAGCTCACCTTGAGCGTCCCAGACGGTTGCTACCCCATTAACAACATAGAGCGGGATCGAGTCGTCGTTATTGTTGTTGTCCTGTCCATCTGGAATCTGGGTCGCAGCCGGCCGGTTTGACGGCTCGCCATTTTTCACCAGGTCTGCCATCGTGAATTTCTTGCTCTTGTCACCGTTTGCGGGGGAGTGACTCTCTCTTTGACACTGATCGTATTTGTGAGTCGTCTTATTGATTGATGCACGTACAAAGTGGAGACTCCCTAACACAGAAACATTTCAACAAAGTCTCTTAACTTGCATATCTTCGAACAGAATTCGCGTTGATCATATTCATATTAACACAGTTACTTAAGGATGTGGCAATTCTCACCAAGCAAGCGAATTGAGAACCACGTGGCCACGGTATCAGTACTGTATTATGCATCTGCACTTTAGCCGTGACGAGCGTAGATCATCCCATCCATCCATCCATCCATCCTCCCTCCATCCTCCATCATCAACAGCGTTCGAAGCTAAGTTAGCACTCTATCCTCACGTTCAACAATACACACATCCACGAAAAGTACATCTCTCGAGCGAAGCAAAACATAGATTTTAGAAGGAAACGTAGACGAGTGGGAAAATACATAGGATACGATGGTGAGCTTTCGCCCTTTTCCATTCCTCCTTTTTGACGCGGTACGGCACAGCTGACAGCTTGAACTGAACTTGCTATGTTATCATCCACTTCCTCCAGCTGATCTTCTCGTGAGCGATCTTCCCCTCCTCTCGAATAGAAGCTCCATTACTGGTACCGGTACATACGTGGCGTATTTTCTGCAGTTCTCAGTCAGCTGATCGCGTATGCGCCGTCCTTACCTCTTCACTCGCAGCTTCTTTAAAACGCTGACTGACCAAGTCATAACCGTCGAATTGAAGAATGATCTATCAATAACGGGGACGCTGAAATCTGTCGATCAGTAAGTAACGACCATCGCGTCAACAACATCCGCATATTTTCAAAAGGATGATGCGCCGGAGTGGGTTGCTACAAAGGCAAGGATATGGAAATGGGAGGATCCTTTGATCATCTGGGAGAGGCGCGGAGCGCGAGGAGAGAAATCTCGAGGAGAAAGTAATCTGCCTTCGCGCTTCGCCCGGCTAGAGGGATTGCAGAACAGAGAAGACTTGCGGCGGATGCTAAGGGAGGATCCTCGAGATCACCAGCACCCCATGTGATCTCTGCCGTTCGCGGATATACACCGAGGCATATGAGACTTGGCTATGAACATCGACAATGCTGACATGCGCGCCATTTCATTTCACTCTGTGATCACAGATTCCTCAACATCCGATTAGATGGTATCTCTGTAGAAGACCCGGAAAGACATCCTCATATGGTGAGTAACTAATCTCTTGACCAGACACTACGCAGCTTCTTTTCATGTTTCGTTTTGCTAAGCGACATATGTCCGTTCATTACAGATGGCGGTCAAGAACTGTTTCATTCGAGGATCGGTGGTGCGATACGTTCGAATGGCAGCTCGATCTGTGGATACTACTTTATTGGAAGATGCTACAAGACGAGGTGAGTTGAACTCAATCCCATGATCTTGGCACGATGTCCCCGTGGGCTTCGTGCTTCGGGGTGGCTATATCGCTCTTGACATTAGCGAACGAGATCGTCCCTTCCCATTCGGGTCAACAGCTGACGCTGTTCTTTGTATCTTGTAGAGGCGAAGGAGGCTAAGAAGTAATGCGCGCGCGAAGCGGGCAATGAGATCGAGAAGGGCACTAGGGCAATAGGATCGACAAGTCGACATTCAGTACATCCTCTTTCAACGATCATAATCTCAAGAGCCACCCGCAGTGGCTCGTGCAGCACTCAGCACTCAGAAGAAGGAATATGGCGATAGATGAAGGCGATACAGTCCACAGTTCACTCGACCTTTTTCTCGCGCCCCGCTCTAGATTAAAATCTTATATATTATCGTCGAGATTGTCGATGATTCGTGTAAATTATATCAATGCATAAAACTTATATCCTTGTCTGCCTTCGTGTCTTCTGGGGGAGTTGACCACGAGCATGAGCGTGAGCGCCGCTTTTTGAGATTGGTGAATGCCGCTTGTAGCCTTGGCCTTAGCCTTGGCATTGCTCCTTGCTCTTTCCTTCGCATTCGTTGGGCAGCAGCCTCGTTGTGCACATTGCAATTACCTATGTCTTCTTAGTTTAGTGGTCCAGCTCAGAATCTCGATGTGCGTTTCCCCAATATGGATATGTGTGCATACAACTTAGAATCATGGTGACACTATTCGACTTGACTTGCGATGAACTGAGCTTAGAAAACAGCCTGTTTTTTGTCCAGCTGCAGTATCAGAAACTCAAACTCAGGCACGGGTGCGTCGCCTAGCTACCAGTCAACATTTCCGATAAGCGAAGCGACCATCCAACCATCCACCATACGCCATCCATGTATGAACGACGTTGTCGATGCCGCTCTTCTCTTCGCTATCGACATCATCTTCCATTCACGAGCTGCCTGCTGTAGTTTGTCTCTTCATCAGTTGCTGCGACTCTGTATCAGGAGCGAAGCTGAGATCTCTCTTTACTAAACGTATTTCAAAAAGGCCAAGGACACCTTACCTCCAGCCGTCCATCCGTCCATCCGTCCATCCGTCCAGCCGACCAGCCGACCAACCGTCCAACCGTTCCATCATTGAGATCTTCTTCACATCATCACGAATCGCACGCGGCTTCAATCAACATGCTACCGATATCCTGTCTCGGCTCTGCACGAGCTTCGTCCTCGCGGCTGCCTCACCGAGTCTTTAGCGCCGCCTCATCCTCTACTTATCGATACTCATGTCTCTCTGCTGCTCGACCCAGACCGCCCACCCTTTTGGCCAGACAATCATTCAATACCACCTCTCATCGACTGTTGACCGATGAAAGTACCAAACCTCCACTCTCCACTTCGTCTACAACTTCTGCTCCTCATCCATCGGTCATCCCCTCCGAGCTTATGGAGCCGAAAGCCCCGATTCCTACCAAGACTCAATCGCTTCTCGACAAGCTTCCTGGTTGGGCGAAGCCTGCGAGACCGTATCTGGATCTTATGAGGGTCGATAAGCCTATTGGGACATTGCTCTTGTACTGGCCTTGCGGTGAGTCATCATCTGTTCCATTCATAACAAATGAAATTGGCCTTGAATCTGCAAGTCTCTTCGCATCTTTGCTAGAAGCATGTGGGCGAGGGCTTGCTCGGTCCGGCAATCTTGGAGTCTCTTGACTCCAGTTCTTCCCACCCTTGAATTCCATGCGCTGAAACTGAAACAGCAATACCGATTTAAGCATGCCCATGCTGACGCATTCGCATTCGCTCGACTTGTACTCATAGCGTGGTCAATAACAATCGCGTCCACCGTCACTCAAGCGCCCATCACAACTCCCCTGTTGTACCTCTCACTTTTCGCTACGGGAGCTTGGATCATGCGAGGAGCAGGGTGCACGATCAATGATATGTGGGATGCCAACATGGACGCTAAAGTCGGTGAGTGGGCTGCGATACACTCCTATATGAAGTATACAACCTATACACCACCACATCGCTCCTTCTCTGTCTTTGCGGCATTCGGCGAGCTTGCCGTCACTCAACCTGGTCCATATCGTGGTGGTTCAAACAACCTCCGTGACGTTCCACTCAGTCTGAGTGTAAACTTCAACGCTTAGTGCAGACGTGCCCCACGCAACACTTGTCATTTCCCATTTCCCACCTTGATGTATTCATCCATAACATGCCACTGTTCATCGTGTCATACAGTTTAGACTCAGACGCCTCACTTCGGTTTCGGCTCGGAATTCAAGGAACTGACAAGGTGATATCACTATTCCGCGTTCCGCAGAACGAACAAAGACTCGTCCTATAGCAGCTGGGGACATCACCCATTTCCAGGCGCTCACTTTCCTCGGAGCTCAGCTCTCGGCTGGATTGGCCGTATTGACCCAGTTGAACTGGTACAGGTGAGTGATAGGGCAATGATCAACCAGTCGTGCAGTGCAGGTGCAGTCCAGCGTCTCGGCTTTGGAGCCTTCCTTCGTATGACCCATATCAACGTCGATCGTCTCTCACACCGGTCATGCATAGGCTGGTCTAAAAGATGTCTTTCAACGAAGATGAGAGGGCCTGTGACCTTGGTTTGGAAGCTCACGAGCCACTAGCAAAGCTCTACCCCTCACGCGTGTATCATCCAACGAGCCAATGTGCACGCACTGACGCTAACGCATTAAACCCATCCTTTGCCCAGTATCGTTCTCGGTGCCTCGTCGCTCTACCTTGTGGTTCTCTACCCATTCATGAAGCGTATCACCTACTATCCCCAAGTCATCTTCGGTAAGTCCAATAGCTAGCTAGCCCTTGATGCGCCCCTTCTACCCAGTCCTTCTTGATCATCTCGAAATCAGGCACGGCTGAAAAATCAGATACTAAATCATCTTGTCTTGTGCAGGTCTCACCTTCAACTGGGGTGCTTTCCTCGGCTGGTCAGCCGTCGCAGGCGTCACTGACTGGGCTATCACCGCTCCCATGTACATCGGCGGTGTCGCCTGGGGTATCGCATATGACTTGATCTACGCCCATCAGGTGAGTAGAATTGATGGTTTCTGTCTGTCATGCGCTTCTCGCGTGTTTTTTCGCTTTGGTCGGAGATGATTCCGAAATTTCTGCGCGCCGCGCCTCCAATCCTCGCCTCGCTACCTCCACTTGTTGTATTCCCTGGAACGTTAAGCGAAATTTCACCGCACACCCACACAACTGCTTTCGCTCCCGTCAATCACCGCACACTGCTCCCACTACTTTTCGCTTTCTTCGCTTCGTGCTATACATCCAACCCGTTTAGCACTCTTGTGCTTTCCTCGATTCTGCTGTTGTTCTGCTGTTCTGAACAGCAAAAGAGAGAAGGTCCGACGGGATTTGAACCCGCGACCGCTAGATGAACTCCAGTCATGATGATTTCTCGACCTCGAAGTCTAGAATGCTACCACTGCAACACAAACCCTTCCCGACAGAGGGGTCTCTTTTTGTTGCAACAGTATCATCTGCTTCAGTTCTAATTTGCTTCATATTTCTTTTTTTTCAATGTTTTGCACCCAGGCTCAAGGTCATGCATGCCGATGTCTGACTTGACTCGTGTTCGAATATGCATCTCGCTAACGCATCTCTATGCTTATCACCCACGCACTGCACAGGACAAGAAAGACGATGTTCTAGCCGGCGTGAAATCAATGGCACTCCGATTCCCCGACAACTCACGAACAGTCATCGCCACCCTCTATACATCTTTTGCCGGTCTCCTAGCGGTCACAGGCCATCTCGCAGGTCTTGGTCCGTTGTACTACATGATTAGCGTCGGAGGTGCCGCTGCTCATTTGGCTTGGCAAGTCATGACTGTCAAGTTTGATGATAGGCTCGACTGCTGGAAGAAGTTCTGCTCGAATGGGTACTTGGGCGGATTGATCTGGTTGGGCACTGCTGCCAACTACGTTCATCAGGTCTTGATGATTTAGATTAGCCCTTATTGGCAAAATATCTCATTTGCTAGACCATGTCGACATGCCAATCATGCATACCAACTCACCGTGGCCTTACTCTCAGGTCTGAGACTCTGATAGTGAATGGAGACGAGCACGCGGACATCCTCCTGGCTCCTCAAGACAGTCCTCGTCACACTGCTGGAGAACATTCTTACTATATTACTATACATGCTGTCTTCACAGTCGGCTCAGAGAAACACGCGAATACTCCTGGACACTATGCCCGCTCGGGCTGACGAATCACCACTATATCTCATTTCACAAAGCCATTGGATATGCTTATAACGCCCCATCGCAAAGAAAGATCATCGGTCAGATATTATGGTGTACCTACGAAAAGCGTGGACGCAAGGCTCATCAGCAATATGACCCATGACATGCAAATCACAGTCGAAGTCATCATTTAAACGGCTAAGTAGGCGTGCTTTGAGACCGTCTCTGCTCCCACATGACGATTACAACCATCGACTTACCGCCTAGGAAGTTGTCCGCTCGGGCGGCCTGGGTATCCCAGTCGTCTTTGAAGACTGCGATGCCTACCAAAATTCCCGCGACGAAGACTAAAACAGCTATCAGCGCCCTTCATACCGCTCTACCTGCATCGTGCCGTTAACGGGAACAAGGCAATAGAGCATTTGTGACCTACAGCAGCATGAGATGATGAGCCAGAAAGCGCCTAACATTCGAACAGTAGGTCAGCATTTGTCTGTCGGGCGGCCTTCAGTATCAGAGAGGAGACTCAGGATAGAGGAAGGAGAACCAAACACGATGGCCGTCCAAAACACAGTCTACGCTGCACAGCTACAGTCGCACTCACCCCAGAAACGGGAGCCGCAACATCCTATCAGGTTCGCATACTCTGATGCGTCCGAGGTATTGACTTTGCGGGCTAGTGTATCCTGCGGATGAATGGATGAAGGCGCCAGTGCATTGTCAGGTCAGGGTAGATCTGTACTCGTAAGATGTTCACCAGCTATGAAAACAGAATGCAACGTACATCTACGATGTCCCACTGTGCGTTCCCATCCTCAGCATCGCTCCCAGTCAGCCCAATGTACAGTAGCATCACTTACGATCGCGTATAGGCAGGACATAACGCCGATGAACAGAATCAGGAACCGTAGGGCTACCGAGTGAGCCACGAGCCAACAGACCTAATGACAGTATGCGAGACCGTCACGTCAGATCAGCATACAGTATGTACAGAAGCTGTCTAGCGGTGGAGCTTTAATCCATATAACCAGGAAGCTCACAATGATGAGACCAGTCATCAATGCGATCGTTGCCCATGCTATCCAACTTGACCGAGCCCACCACAAGGTCAAAACCCAGAAAAAGGCTAGGACTAGACATGCGACTTTCGAGGCGTTCGTATCGAAGCCCTGGAGACGCGAACACAATCGAAAGTAGGAGAACGATCAGCTCAATTCACCTGAAGGAAGCGAAGACTCGAGCTCACACATGCAATAAGACAAGCTCCAGTGAAGGCGGAACCGAGGTATCCAGCGGGCAATGTAATCTGTGAATGGTTGGGTTGGTCACCCCCACGGGTCAGCTTACTGTTCTTAGCAAGGGATTTAAGAAACGAAGGGGATCAGGCGTAAGACCTCGAGCTACTCACTGCTGGGATGCCGCCTCTCATCCGCGTAGATCCCCCTTCCTGGGGGTCAAGCTAGAAAGAGGGAACCGATGAGCTTTCGACACCAATGAATCGAGATCTGCGAGGAAGCTCACGGTGATTTTCTCCACGGACGCGCATGTGAGGATCTGCAGCATACCGAGCAAGTAAGTTGGCTGGATTGAGTGGGTCCTCTACAGAAAGACAGCTTACACCGGCGAGAGCATGTGACCTGGTAATGTGACAAAGATCGTCAGCGGTCCCACCAATGTTGAAACGCCTGGCGTTACGGCAAATGCCCAGGACCTCCCTTCTTTGGACCTGAATTCTGGGCAAGGCTTGTGGGAGAAAATCAGACTCACATCTCGTGCATACCTACGGTCTATACTCCGATGATCAGGTAAAGGCATCAGGGTCAGTGTACCGCCTCAGCACAGCTAGGACGACAGCTAGAACCAAGCATGCAGTATTTTCATGATATGGGTTCGAAAAGGGGAGAAGTGCTGCTCGCTCGCTCACAAGTAGCTTGAAAGGGTATATGATTTTCTCCAGGATCGGTACTATTAATCAGATATTGTTCTTGAGTTAGCGAGTGCACCATTGCCCGATTTTCAAGGACAAGTGCGGCCTACATACCATGCCTGAGATGAAATTGTTAGCACGCCGTCCCATGCAGACCAAGGGCACATGATCCACTCACCACTAGATGTCCATTGCCCCATGGAGCACGATGAGAAGTCAGACTCAACACCTTCAGCTGTTTATTCGCCCACAAATCACAATGGTCTGCTTACCACTGGTCCAGACATAGTCAGCTGGCTGCAGTACATTAGAGGATCGTACAAAGATGACAGCTTACATATACCGATTGCCACCACATAGGAGGCAGCCACGATTAGAGTGATCCTATCCCAGGCGGAAACATGATCAGCTTAATGCCGGGCAAGACTGCTAGGAGGTTACCTCGACGCTAGAGAGCTGGATTCGCTTCCTAAGCCGACAGAGGGAGCATAGCATGGTTAACAGCTCACCGTTGGGTTTCATTGGGTGTCAGATCATCCTTCACGGCTCTTCTTGGGTAGTAGTGGGTATTTGTTGCCGATGTGAAATTATGACCGTAGAAGTGATCATGGGGAAAAGGTGACATTGCGGAGGATGTTTGACTGGAGATTCTCCTCGATGAAGTGTGAAGTATGTCGCGCGCGCTGCGTGTGTCTCGTTGGGAAAAGGCTGAGTGAATTGCGTTATTTAAGCGAAGCTCAAGATCACAGTGGTTTGAGTGGCACAGGCGAGGTATGTTGAAGAATATGTGTAGGGGAAGGAGGATGAGATGAGAAAGAGAAAGATGGAGAGTGGTTCATGTCAGCAGACCGGGTCGTGTTGATGTTGGCGACATGCGGATTCGAATCCATCGGATCAAAGGCAGTCAGTGTAAGTAGATACTGTACGAGTATTTCGGCCAAAGGGAAAGGGTTTCGGCGTAGTAGAAGATCAATCAACATTCCACATTCTGCTTCTTAGCGCAAAATCACCATCAAATCAGCCATCATCAGCCCAGTCTCATCAGCCATCAGCCAAGATCACGCCGCCAACATGCAACCCCGATCATTGCGTCTACCATCACTGAGTGGTGTTTCCCGTCTTCGGCGCTTCCTTACGCCGCAGCGCACCGACCCTCACTCAAGTCGAGCGGGGATCATACTGTATATTGAGGGACTCTGAGACTCGGAGAAGCTACACTGCCAAGCAAGTACACTGGGATCAGCGGTCCATATGCGCATTGCGGTGTTGTGAGCAGCGATCAAGTAACGGAAAGCACAGTAGGCGGTCGTATATATGGCAACTACGCATAAATAGTTGGGAACGATTACTTTGCATATTGGCTGTGTGCAAATTATCGACATCGCCGTGGTTGTACTTGATGAAAACAAAAAACAGCCGCGCGCGGCGCAGTATCCTGCGATGTACAGCACGTACCGCCGGCAAAGTCAAACTTGGGTGGGATCCAGTTCCTGTAGCTTACCGCTGTTGGCTGTTGCGTGCGAATATATTGCATGGGAATCTCGGTAGCACGGTAGACTGCGGCCGAATATTGCGTTCATATCGTACGAGTAAGGATCTGAGCTGTTTTATTCCATCGGTTGAAGTTGACGGCGGCGGAAAAATTGGTTCTCGCTTATCGTAAAGATACAGTTAGTAAAGTGACTGCGGAATCGTATTCCGGGAAACCGCGCAGACGATCCCAAAAAAAAGAAAAAGGTCGGTCCGGCGTCTTAGACCTGACAGCTTGACTTACTCTGTCTAACCTTCCGAAACATTCGAATCAGGATAACCAATCAAGTATAATTTCCTGCACGACGCAGCAAGAGGTTATTTACTCATTGTCGTCCGCAGAGGCTGCAACTTACCGAAAACGTCAATGGCATCAAGAACGATCGTAACGCCTGTACTGGTTTGGCATGTGCTTAAGGATAAATCTTTGTTCACCCTTAGTCACGGCACTCACCCTGGCGTAATCGCAGTCCACCCGTCGTTCTCATCAACTTACTATAGTATACGAACGAAACTAAATTAACGTGCCAAGATCGGCCCTACTGTACCTACCTGCACCCCCTGCTCTACATACGCTCTCCTTTTTTGCTTATCGCCGCTATACTCGTACGTATCAGGCTGATGTCATGCTGCTGCTGCTGGTGGTGGTGGTTGGGGCAAGCAGAACAGCCACTGTACTGCGCTCCTTACTGCTTAACTTTCTTGACTCGAGGCGATGTCAACAATCAATCCCAATGAAACCTCTATCCTGGCGAGGGTGCTCTCGGGTCGCGCCAGTCGTCTTAGAGCTGTACGAGTAGCCGCTGCGAGATTTCGATCAAAACGAGTAATATCATATGGCTTGATGCGGTGCACGTCGATGTTCGATATGATTTTTGGACTTTGTTGACGACACGACAGCTTTGCAAGGATGGATCATCTTGGCCTTTTAATGAAAGCGGTCTTTGGCTTTATCCAGTGACCTCCTGACCTTGAAATCTCACTTTGTCTTTCTCCAAACAAACCACGGTCCTGACCTTGCTCGCAGAATTCTGCTTACAACACAAATATATATATATATAGATAGTAGCTTATTCAACACCTCGACCAAGACGCACGCTTACTTGAATAACCCAGGACATCACATACGACAAAACATTAAAACATTAAAACATCAACTAACCCCTCAAACTTTTTGACCAAAGTCACGCGCCAATAATCCAAGTAACCAAGCAATAGCCAATATGAGCATGCTAGCCTTCCCAGCGCTCTGTCTGGTACTTGCCAGTCTCAGCCCAGGAGTAGACGCGTCCACACCATTGGTACGGACATATCAAGGAGACACTTTCTTCGATCGATGGGTGAGTGCTCTGGAATGACATCTGGCGAAGATTTAGAGGCTGGCGCCAACACCATTTGAGAGTCGGGTGAGTCGAGCTGACTCGGAACGCTTGATGTGATTGGTGGGTCTTGCGCAGTCATATTTCGGAAACTACGACAACACGACCAACGGGGATGCAGTGGTGAGTGACAAGCCTGGCGTCAACTGCGTGACTGCGTGACCCGGGTCAATGACTGATGTCATATTTGATTTGTGCGTTTCCCGGATTGGCAGTTTGTGAACAAATCAGTGGCCGACTCATCCAAACTCACATACCTCTCAGACTCCAACACGGCCATAATAAAAGTTGACAACACCTCAACGGTACCATACAACGAAAAGCGAAATACCGTCAAGATCACCTCTACAGACTCGTACCCCGTCGGATCGATCTGGGTGCTCGATGTACTCCGGATCCCGTACGGATGTTCGGTGTGGTCCGCGTTCTGGTCCTATGGTCAAGAAGGGACGTGGCCTGAACAGGGCGAGATTGATACCATTGAAGGAGTGAATATGGGCTGGGCGAATCAGATGGCTTTGCATACCGAGGACGGGTGAGTCGGCATCTCAAAGCACTAGGTCATAAGCAGCAATTTGTCAGACTCGCTGACCCTCCGAATTCGAACGGGCTGTTTCGCTTGCGTTACGCCATAGTTGCGCAATCACCACGTCATCTTCGGCATACACGGGTTCCGTCAACTCAACATCATGTTACTACGAGGACAACGATAACTCTGGCTGCGCCGTGACCGACGCCTCATACTCGTCTTATGGCGAACAATTCGCTGCCAACGGAGGAGGAGTGTACGTCACTCAACTCGCCGAAGAGGGTGTATCGATCTGGTTCTTCCAGAGATCGGATATACCCGATGCCGTTTCTGGCGCAAGCGATAACATCGATACGAGTAGCTTGGGTACGCCCAGCGGGTTCTGGAGTAAGGATGGTTGTGATGTCGACAAGTTCTTCGGAGACCAATCTCTGGTATTTGACATTACTCTTGTGAGTTGCCTTTGCCGAATCATATATTTTTTGAACATATCTATTATATCGTAGCGCGGCGTGATTGTCAGAGCACTCGTTGCACCCTGCGGAGAATAACCCGGCTGACCTTGGTCCTTTTCGGATATATCTTGATAGTGCGGTGACTGGGCAGGCAAATCCAGCATACTCTCAACGACAGGCTGTGCAGCTCTGACAGGAACCGAAACATGTTACTCAAAATACGTCCTTGACTCCTCCAACTACGCCAACGCCTATGTGAGTAAAGTATAAAGCGTAGAGCGTCAAGCGTAAAGCGTCACCTTACTCATGAACTGCAGGATTCAGAAGATAAGACTGAGCTGAGCTGACATGTTCTCCCCATCTCATTCTGCAGTTCGAAATCAATAGCTTGAAAGTGTACTCGAACGGCTCAAGTTCAAGCTCATCATCCAACTCGACCTCAAGCGCCCTTCATACCGTCCATGTGCCCGGCTCATCCCCATTCATGATGGGTTATGTGCTTGCTGCTCTGGTAGGGCTGTCAACTATCTTAGAGGTTTTGGCGTAGATTTTTTGCTGTACAAGTGCGGTAGTGATGGAAAATGCATAAAATCTGCAGTGCATGATAGAGACAGCAAGTGTGTATATAAAGAATGCAGATATGCGGTGGTTGTGACTCAGCTCGTTTCTTCAACTTACTGTGCACACAGATTTGTGCCTGATGAGATCTTGGCTCCGAGAAGCTGTATGCGTGCTGAGCAGTGAAAGAGCCCCAACACAGCAGATTATGATACATTCCGGTTTCTCAAGTGGCAAGACGACAAGACCGTACAGGAAACATACAAGTGACAAATATGTTATATGTGAGAATATAAGTGAGAATGATACAACAGACTGCGTAACAGCCGACTCGACATATCGATAAAGGGACCGCGGGCGTAAGAATGATGGGGTGGGGGAGTGTGTATTGATATGATATCGGGACATTAGAACGGATACAGAACGATGTTCTAACGAGGACATTGCCCGACCGAGTATGTACTGTTTTCCATGGTATCGCCACTTGGCCAGTTGGCGATTCCTGGATTTGATGAATCTCCGTTGACTCCCTCAGCTCCCTTACTTCTGAAGACCGAATTTCCCCATCAACCCCTTCATACCCTCAACAACACCCTCGTATGATCCCTTCCTCTTCTCGCTCGGTCTTTTCGCTTGAGCCGCCGACCCATCGGCCTGTCGTTCGTCCGGTGGAACCTGGCCGTTCGGCGGTAACGATAATGAAGGTTTCGGCGCAAAATCCTTTTGGGCAACTCCATTAATTTGATTGCCCTCGACTGCTGTAGTCGGGCTATTCTCAGGGCTCTGTCGTAATTGTATTCGGTCGCCCAAGACGCTTTCTTCCTCATGCCCGAGTATTTTGACCTCCCTTGCCGCTTTTCCGCCGGTACCGCTGATAGTCCCATTCGCTACGCTCCCCGGCGTTCTGAGCTCCGATTGACCCTCTTCATCAGCCGTAAAGTAATCATGACCGTCCGTCTCGCCTTCACCTTCGCCTTCCGTTAATTCTTCCTCTGTCATACTCAACGGCGTTACAACTTTCGGTACTGCTGGTGTCGTGGGTGACAATGTTGGCGTAGCTGTTGACGCAGAGGAGACTGAGGCTGATCGAGAGGTTGACGCGGCGGTCGAACGGGATGAGACTGAGGCAGCTCGTATTCGATTTGAGGCTTGTATGGCCTTTAAGCATCGCATAGAGTGGAAATCGCAATCGGAACCAAAACATCAGTGTACTGCTCGCCAACGATGTTGATACAGTATGAAAGGTGACCTACCATAACCGCAGACTTCCACTTTTTCTTGGCCTCAAAGTTCTCTCTTACTGCCGACGACAGGTCATGTTCGCTAGTTTGGCCGGATGTCATCCACTGACACAGAGAAAGACCGAAAAAGGTCAGCTCATGCCGAACCTTGGCTCCAGGCCGAGAAATGTCGAAAGATGACCACTTACTGGATGTTGTAACGCTTGGGCAGCTGATGATCTCTTTTTGGGATCCACTACTAGCAAAGTCTTGATGAATTCTTTCGCTACAATATGAACGAAGCCAATGTCAGCTGTGAGCTAAGCTATCACTGGGAATCTCTACTTGGACGATCCGAGACATGATAGCAGCGCTAGGCGACTTACCAGTGTTAGATACCTTTGACCAATATCTTTCGTGAAACGTTATTCGGCCTCGGGTCATTTCTCGAAGTAGACCGTTACGGTCGTCTGATCTAAAGGGCGAGTAACCACATAGTAAAGTGTAGGCAATAACACTACGGAATGACACACGCGGGTAAGCACAGCCGGGTGCTGACTTCACTATTGGTGGTACGATCGGAAAGATGTATGAAGAAATTTGTGTGATTTTGGGCTCACCCTACGCTCCAACAGTCACATTTCGTCCCATGTCCCGCACCCGTCAACACCTCCGGCGCAGCATACCCAAAACTACCAGCGGAATCCACCAACTCCTCTTCGGGCGTCTCAAGGTGTTTAGCGATACCGAAATCGGCGATCACAAGCGGCGAATCTGCAGCCTTGGTCTTATATAGGATATTTTCGGGTTTCAGATCTCGGTGGACGATTTGATGTGAATGAAGGTAGGCTGTGGCTGAGAGTACTTGGCTGTGCAATCAGGTCAGAAGATGTCATTGATTTTGTATGAGGCCGGCGGAGGGGAGCCGATGTTACAAGAAGACAGGGACATTGGAGCAGAGCATTAAAGACGTCGCGAAGAGGATATCCCTGTCAGCATGACCATGACCAAATGATGCGGGATTGCAGTATCAAGCATATACTACTTACCGAATACAATCAGCCGCATCCTTTTCCGTGAATTTCCCTCGCTCGGTGATCCGGTCAAATAGTTCGCCGCCCACAGCCAGCTCGAAAGTAAGATAGAATCTGACAAAGCATAAAGCGTAAACACACCTAGTCAGCATGACTTTCTGATTGAAAACTGTCGCTAAATGGTGCTCTGTGCAGCGCTTAAACCGGCTTCGCAGCACCGGAGCACCGGGATGAAGCGAGCTGCAATACTCGAATACTCACTTATCTCTTGATTCGAAGTGGTCCCATACATGCACGATATTAGGGTGATCTAGCTCTTTCAATACATTGATCTCATCCATAACAGCGGATTCGTTCCCTTTTACGAGCTTCTTTGAGATGATCCTGTTTTCGTATAGCAGAGATACGTCAACTATCGATAAAGTCGCACATGGCGGGCCGCAAGCATGAATCCGCAATGTAAAGCTGATACATACTTGAGCGCAACGTCCTTCTTCTCTCCACCATGCGGTGTCCAAGTAGCTCGCACGACTTTGCCAAATCCACCTCGACCCAGCACTTCCTCGAGCACGTATTCCTTCTTCTTCTTGAATGAAGGCGGTTGTGCCAGGACGCAGTCCCGAATATTTGACATGTTCATTTTGGGTTGAAATTCTTGCTGTTGGTCAAACGCTGGACAGCGGAGTTGAGCGAAGTGGGGTTGTCTTCGTATGGATCGCAGCAGAATAGGAGCTGCGGGGAGAAAACTTCGGATTTGGAATCGATGATTGAGTCTAATCTTTGTAAACAAATGATCCGACGCGGTTCACACTCTGGAAGAATCTCGTCTGGCAAATGCTGGGTTGTAGGGGTGATGAGATATGACAGATGAATGATGATAGATAGAATGTACCGAAGGATGAGGAGAGAGGAATGAGATTTCGGTATGGTTGTTTTTTGGAGATGGAGCAAGTTGAATGAAATGATCGGTCGGTCAATCGGGACGAGGGGGCCAGGATATGGATGATGTTGATAACATAATTTCTAACGTATACTGGAATTGGGTGTAGTAGTAAGTAACCAGGTTACCACCATACCAAAGCGTACGGCAATCTCCACATCTCCCACTGATCCCATTCATCGGTCATCACCTATTAGTATGGCTTAATCGTAAAACTCCCTCCTCGGCCACGGCCATGCATACTAATCGTGCGCGGCAATCCGATCTAGGAGTTAGTGCAGTGAGTGCAGGGAAAAACGCCTGTATGAGGTACGTTCTGGACCATGGACATTGCGCATTTCCAACTACGGTTATGTGTGTGGTGTGTGCGTGTGCGCGTGTGCGCGTGTGCGCGAATGGTTCAGACTACGCAGGGTAACAGTAACAACCCCGCTTCGGTACGGCGTCGTCTCAAATAGCTATATGCTTGGGATATACCGCCGGCTGGGATCGCAGCAAGATACACATATACTACTGCCTATCCAGTATCCTCATGCATATAGAGCACACACAGGTGTAGAGTTACAGTGGATGGAGTTGTAAATAGCATACGCATAATATGAAACCGTCGGACAACTCCGCCCACCGCAGCGACTCCACTTCGCTTGTCCGATACGATCGTCGACCAAGACCATCTCGGCCAAGACGACGATTTCGACATTACCCGACTACCAAAGCCTTGAAAGGTCAATCAATTAGACACTTACACATATATTCAGTCATCAGTCGATCATTACCATTCAAGAAGCTCGGAGCAGCTCGTATGCTTTCTTCAGTCCACGCATCATTAATTAGAATACCTAGACGATCAATCATCAACAAGCTATCATCATCGATCATACCCCTACCCCACAGATCGAGATCAATCACCTCGTCTACCAGAATTGAGATGTCAGTCCAGCATCTGTACGGTACACCCGCTCCTCAGCCTTCTTCTTCCGGCAACGGGGAGGGTCACCAAGACACAAAGCAACAGAGCGGCCCCGATAAACTGCACGTGACCTCGCATAACCAATATAAAACCCCTCGACTCCTTCGAGAGAATCTTTCGCCCAACCCCTTGATCCAGTTCAACACCTGGCTCTCATCAGCTTTGAAACCCACCGACGACTCGCCGATCGTTAAAGAGCCAGAAGCGATGACCCTTTCGACATCGACGAAAGAGGGTATTCCCTCGTCTCGAGTGGTCCTACTCAAGACAGTGGATGAAAAGGGCTTTGTCTTCTTCACCAACTATACATCCCGTAAATCTGGCGAATTATCTGCGAACCCATACGCGTCACTCGCTTTCTATTGGCGAGAGATCTCACGGTCCGTTCGAGTTGTGGGACGAGTTGAGAAAGTCAGTAGGCAGGAATCGGAAGAGTACTTTGCTTCCAGGCCCAGGGGAAGTCAAGTTGGCGCATGGGCGAGTGAGCAGAGTACAGTTGTGGAGGAAGGGCAAGTTGCCAAGAGGGTCGAAGAGAAAGAGAAGGAGTTCGAGGGCAAAGAGGTCGAGTGTCCGCCTCATTGGGGAGGATGGAGGATCGTGCCTTTGTGAGTGATCGTCATGTCTTCCCGACATCATCTGAAGACGATCAATCATAGGAGGAGGCGCCGTACTAACCATACTGGCTTTTGTGGATACCCATGACTTTTTTTCAGCGAGGTCGAGTTCTGGTCAGGTCAACCATCACGACTTCACGATAGGTTCAGGTACACACGATCAAAAATCCAGGAATCTACGGAATGGACTATCGACCGGCTGGCACCTTAAGACTTGACACCGTGCTGGACGTGCTGATAGGTATATTAGGCATCTGGGTTTGAGAGAATAAGGAGCATCTGGCACAGGCTATCAAATCACAGTCCTCGGATCGGTAATAGGGAAGGGAGCGGATTAAATTGGTGTATTTCGCCGTGCAGGTCTCAATGGTGCTGAATGAACATGACAGAAGCTATATAACAATGCATAAATAAGTACGGATCATACCTGAAAAGCATATGAAACTACAAGACAAGGCCGGCGATCGCGCTATCGTCTAAAGCAAGGTAAACGAGGTATCTCCTCACGCTCGCAAGGATCAGTCACTCTCGTCATCATCATCGACTCTCTCTTCTCTCAATGCCCGCTCAACTTCGGCCCGCCTCTTTTCCCTGACCTTTCGCTGCAATCGCATCCAATTACCAACAGGTGTGACCTCAGTCGACTGATCCTGCAAGAACCTGTCCACCTCGCTTCTATCCCTAGGAGCAAAAGAGACGTTCCTCCTCTTGCCCTCGATGAAAGTCTTGGTAGCTTCGAGCTTGTCGATCAAGGTCTTGAATTGAGCGACGACCTTTGGTGAGCCAGCAGAGTTCTTCTTGATATGTTTCCTGATTGACACAAGTACGGGCAATACAATTTCGGGGAAGGCGATATTCGTCGAGATGGCAGCGTGGAATTCTCCCAACAAGTACACAAGCTCTTCTCCGAGACCTTCCTGGAATACTCGCGTTTTAGGGTACGCGGCGGGTGCACGGATGATGTATTCGAAATCGAGGGGCTTGATCGTTGCCTTCTTGGGGTTCGATCGTCTGAATTCGGTCGAGTCGAGAATCTCGAGCAGGAAGGGGGCGAGAGGGATATAAGTGCCTGTTCGAGATATCAGACGCAGAAGAGAGGAAAGGATGTGGAATCGAAGGGGGAAGTATCGGCTGGACGGCAAGAGTCTAAATGGAGCGAGTTACGAGGCGGGAAGTCAATGTACCGCCACGTGAAACAGCGGTCACAGAAGAGAAAATGCTGAACTCACCGAATCACACCGAGCGAGATCTGCGTAAGAGGGAAGATGAGCGGTTTTAGAGGGCTCTCCAATCCAGCGTTCTCTCTCTGACTCTCCAAACTAGCAGCGCCAGCTAACACCTGACTCCAGAAATCGATACAGTGCACAAACTGCCAGTTGTACACCGCTTTAAATGCCTGCTGATTATCACCCGCCTTTCCAGAAGTAGAAGATCGGACGACGTTTCTCAGATGGACGGCGAGCATTCGGATGAAACCAAAAGCGTGTTGGTACGAGAGTTGAGGCGCCAGTTGATATAGCTCTGAAGCGGTGTTCTTCATCAGGTTAAGGGAAGGAAGGGTGTGAGGGGTAGTGTTTCGGAGAGGGGGAAGAAGTGATCGGTAGATGTTCTATATCGAGGAGAACATAACATACGCCTCAAGTCAGCACCCGTCTATTGTACATCGGATGTATGGCATTAGATTGCTCATCCCGCTTTGAACAAGCAGTCACCGCTACTCACCCTGAGACACAAGTCCTTTACGGCGTCATCACCGGCAACGAACAACTTCCTAACGGCCAAGAAAGACGCGATTCGCACGCTATCTCCAGCAGTTGACCAGAGCTCAAGCAATACCTTCAAGTACGCTCTCAAATGCTTCCTGGCACCCATGATCCAGGGGAGAAGCTTGGTCGATTCGCCAACAGCGACAAGCAAGAGACCGCCTGCATCTTCATCTGTTGAAGGAGATGAGATTGAAGAAGGGGTCGTAGGGAGGGATTTGATGAGATGGAGCAATGTTGAAAAGTGGGATAGAACGAGTCGATTGAGGGCTTGATTCGGGGTCTTGGGCGGTTGGAGCTTACTGCATGTATCATAATGAGCGATGAGACGACCGCAATCAGCAAGAGACTTCAATATCGTAATAGATAAGGCGAACCGCTATACTCACACCTTGCCGTTGGCGAGCGTTTTGTAAGGGAAGTGATGGGCAACAACAACGGGCGTGAACTTGAGAGCTGTGACGACAAGCTTGTTGAAGACTATGACGACGAGCAGAGACGATATCAATTTACATTCCTGAGACTTGAGACTAATGACCCCGTTATATGGAAGCTGTGATATCTCACCTTGAGCACTGTCAATGGTGTACTTGGTGTCAAGACCGTTGCCTTGGTCGCCATCGTCCTCGTTCATATGAGCTGCCGCTCGGAAGGCGATCAGGGTTTTCCTCAATGATCGAACAGAGTGTTGCTATGTGAGCACATATATACAAATCAGCGTATGTCCATCCAAAAGGGTGTGGGATCGTTCAGTCAGAGAATGCAATGCAATCAACGGACTCACCTTGAGCATACCCTCTTGCCATTGTCTGAGCATCTTAAGCGTTACGCTGATCTTCCTCTGCTCAACTTCCTGATTGTCCTCATCGTCCTCAAGATCCTCATCCTCATCTCCACTTCCCATCTGCTCATCCTCATCCTCATCCTCCGCCTCCGCTTGCTGTTTCCCCTTACCCTTGCCCTTTCCGAATTCAAGCAGATCTTCGTCATTCTCCTTCAAGTATTTGAAGAACTCGGGATCCTTCTTCTCGAGCTCTTTCATGGCCTTCTTCATAGCCGCTTCATCCAGCAGGTCTTCCTCGCCTTCATCTTCCTCATCTTCGTCTTCATCTTCATCCTCCGAGTCAAGCTCCTCGAGCTCTGATCCCTCGTCGGCTTCGGCATCAAGCCCACCGGTCCCGAACAGCTCTTCCACATTCTTCGCTACGCCGCCTGCACGGCCTCCAGCCGAAGGCGCGCCAATCTTCTTCATATCTCGCTCATCTTCTTCGTCATCGTCGTCCTCGTTTTCTTCCTGATCAGAGTCATCGGCATTTCCACGTTGTTTCGATCTTTGGGCCTTTCGATCCTCAGCCTTTCGTCTGATCTGTTGGTTTTGTCTTCTGGCTTTGATGGTATCTTTCAGCTTGCCGGAAGAAGCAAACTTCTTGAACGCCTTTTGAGTCTTGGCCATCTTGCCGAATGATGACTGTTATTTGTATGCTGGCCTGATCTGATAAGGGCAAAATCAACAAACGATTAATGGATGTAGCCTTATAAACTGGCTGAACAACAACACCGTCGTCTCCTAAGTGACGGAAAATCAAAAGTTGAGAAATCTGCTCAAGCTGCTCGTGTAAGGTGGAGGCCATAAACAATACAATTGCAATACCTTTGAACCCTGCCACGCCATACGAAAATCCCGCATATCCGACACGCGATTCAAGCATGGATGGGTGGCCAGTTTTGGCGGAGATGACCGCTCTTCATGCCAGCTGCTTCCGGTGGAGGTGGTCCAGCACAAACGTATACGTAGCTGTGTCTGTGTGGAGTAGCACTCTTGCTCCCCGCCATTAGCCGCTGACGCTATCTCGTCCCGCAACTGTAACTGACTAGCTAGTGGTAGACTAGATCATCGACCACTCATATGAGATGAGCAGATGAAAGATGTCCAGACGCCGCCGAACGACCATTAGTCTACTTTCCGAAGCATCGTGGACATGTGACCGACAAACTAGCCTAGCGAGTGAACGTAAATCCCCCCCACGGGACCACACCCACACGAACGACGTATTCTAAATTGGGCCAAAAGCCAAGATATAATCAGCAAGCATCCATCCATCGTTGGCCCAGAAGGGAGAGATCAGCGGCGTAGTAGCTGCCTTGCGTGACTGTTCATGTTTCGGTTTTCCCATCAAATACGAGGGTGTTTTATCAGCATACTTTTGAGGCTAGCGTGTGATGCGATGCTGATCTCAGTGTGATGTGCGGGAAGGAGAGTGCGCTGTTGATATTGCTGTTGATGGTGACCGTTTGTTTGGGGATGATGGATGATGGATGATGATTGATCTATCACTCTCACTCGCTGCAGGATCAAGTGGGAACCAAGGCATATATATAGAGACCATTCACTTATCTTGTCATGTTTCGACCCAATAACATCCTCATAAAGCGTTTTCTTTCCCCCATCATACATATCTCTTGGAATCCCGACAGCGCATTGTGAAAATGCTGTCGCTTCTTGCGTCGTTCGCGACGTATGCTCTGTTTGCCTCAGCGGCCCCAACCGCTATTCCCAAATATCAGCTTCAAGGTCGAGATGCAGGTCAGCCAAGTCCCGGTAACAGCGCGGTCCTTAGCCAACAGCCTGACTTCGCCGGCGATGTTACGCAATGTCGAGGTGAGCTCCGTCCGAAGAACGCTTCATCTCCCCGAGCGCACATACCGGAGGAAAGGCTGACGGTATCATGACGACTGAACAGGCTACTCTGTTAGCTCTGTCACTTCCACCCCTACAGGCGGCTTCCTTGCCACTCTCTCTTTGCTTGCAGAGTGCAACGCATACGGCACAGACATTTCTGACCTGACCCTCTCAGTCGAATATGACACGGACACAAGACTCCACGTTCACATCTACGACTCAGAGTTGCACCAGTACCAAGTGCCCGACTATGTCCTTCCGCGACCTAGCTCTGATTCCCTCGGGGATGGAGCTGCGGATCGATCTGGCCTAAAGTTCGAATATGAGGAGAACCCCTTCACGTTCTGGGTCACGAGGAAAGAAGACAATGCTGTTCTGTTCGACATTAGGCCAAACAATATCCCCACTTACGACGAGTCTATCCAGATCGAAGGTGCTTACAGCAACTATACAGTCTTACCCGCTCATCCGTTGGTTTTTGAGGATCAATACCTTCAGATCTCGTCAGCTTTGCCTTCGGATGCGAATATTTATGGTCTGGGCGAAGTCATCGTGAGTGCAATTAGCTCAGCATTGTTCTTCATTTCTGGCGATGCGAACTGATACCGAACATACTGTAAATCGTAGGCCGGGAGCGGATACCGCAGAAACCAGAGCGCTACCGTCCAGACATTCTGGGCAAGAGATGTGGGAGACCCAGTAGACGAGAACATGTGTGAGCTGATGGACTCCTCCTTATCGGAACAGGATCCAAGTTGAAGAGCTCCCAGGTAGCTAATCTGTTGTGGGCCATCAGACGGCGTTCATCCAATGTATATGGAAGTGCGGTGGAATGAAGACTGTCAAAAGCTCATGTCACACGGTGTCTTCCTCTTGAAGTGAGTGACCAGTTCCTACTCAAGGCTGTAACCACTCATGTTAAAAGCTGGAGACAATAGACCACTAATGTACTCTTTTGATGTGTCAGCTCGAACGGCATGGACGCGATCCTCCGTGACGGTGTCATCCAGTATCGAGCGATTGGTGGTACCCTTGACTTCTGTAAGTCATTTCGATACAGCTTGTAAGAGCTCGTTCCCTTACTGACGAGGTAATCGTCATACAACATACAGACTTCTTCTCTGGGCCCTCTCCTAATGATGTCGCATCTCAGTATGCGCAAGCCGTCGGCTTGCCTCAAGTCATGCCGGAATGGTCATTCGGTTTCCACCTATGTCGATGGGGATACACTTCAGTCAACGATACTAGGACGACCGTCACTAGGATGCGAGACGCAGGGATTCCGCTCGAAGTGTACGTTTCTCGAATAGGCTGTCAGTTACTTTGCGTGCTGACTAATATCACGTGCTTATATAGCCAATGGAACGATATTGACTGTGAGCTCTACACACATGTGCTTAACACTGCTCGGTCTTGAGCTGATGCTGATGTGAGACGCCGAGAAGGGATGAGAGCGTATCGAGAATTCCAATATGACCAGAACTACCAGCCGGCCGAATACAAGGCGTTTGTCGACGAGCTGCACTCGATGAACCAACACTACGTGAGCTCCCCATATCTCGTCCCTGCCCAACAGGTTTACAGCTGATCACGACCCGTCTTGTATCTAGATTCCCATCATCGATGCTGCGATTGGTAAGTACCTTCTTTCCTCTATACCTTTGGATAAGAGACTGACGAGATCCACGGCTCATAGGGTACCTCTACAATGACTCCGATGTCGTGAGTAGACCCTTCTGTGACCGATCAAACATCTGCTAACTACGTCTGCTCTCAGTTCGACGTGTACAGCAGAGGTCATGAGCTCGACGTTTGGATGAAGAACCCCGATGGCACCGAATACGTTGGAGCTGTGTGGCCTGGCTTCACGTGAGTTACTGTATGTGTCTCGCATTTCGTCGAACGCTCTCGCTGATATACCGATGTTTCTGCAGAGTGTTCCCGGACTGGTTCAACCCGAACATGCAGACAGTATGGAATGAAGCTTTCTACAACTTTTCCCAAGTCGTGGACTTTGATGGTATGTAGAAGGTCTTTGCGTCCGATCTGAATAGCATAGAATCCGCTGATAGCTTCTGGGCTGTGGCTACAGGTATTTGGCTCGATGTGAGTGGCCATGATAGCAAAATCTTCATCAGTGATATGATTAGAATACATGCTGATGTCGGTATAGATGAATGAACCATCATCGTTCGTTGATGGCTCAGCTACCAATTCGACGGTTCCAATCGAAGATACCACTGTCGTACCGCGTGGGTGGTTTCTTGATACCTTACGATACATGACCCAGCAGCTTCTCGTCCCTCGACGGCTCTGACTGACATATGCTATAGCCAACTATACTCCCACGGGTCCTCCCGTGGACTACCCGGAAGGTTATTGGCCCAATACTTCCGGTCTAACCGGGAACCTTGTACGTATCATATGCCATATCGCTCCTAGCAGAAGTAGCTGATACTGACTTTGGGGAGCAGACTATCGACGGGCAACTGACGTACGGCGCGAACGGCACTGCGCCCAAGAGTGAAGCACTTCGTCGATCGTACACTGTGGAACTACCGCTAGAGAAGAGACAGATTGGTGGCTACGTACCCAAGATTCCATATGTCGATGAGCCGCCATATCCCATTAGGAACCAAGCGGGGCGACTGTCCGCCAAGACTGTCAGCCCGAATGCAACGCACTACGGTGGTCTGGAAGAATACAACGTACACAAGTGAGCGTTTCGACCTTATGCTCCTTGCCCTTGTTTACCCACTCTCAGGCCTTAATGCTGACAAGGTTCTCTGTGCCAGCCTGTGGGGTACCATGGAAGAGATCGCGACCCACAATATGTTCTTAACTCTTAAGCCTGGCCGTAGACCATTTATGGTAGCACGATCGACTTTTGCAGGAATTGTAAGCTGCCCCTACCTCTGTTATGCTCATAGCTAAAGATAAGATACACTGCTTATATCTTGACACAGGGCCGCAAGACGGCTCACTGGCTTGGCGATAACTACTCTACCTTGTGAGTTGTAGTCGGTCAGGTTCATATCTGTATGATGGGATTGTTGACTGATAGTGGTCATTTAGCGCTTACATGAAGCGAGCTATCCAAGGAGTCTTACAGTTCAACCTGTTCGCAATCGTGAGTCCGGCTCATGGCTCGCAAATGTATTGACGAATCGGCTGACAATTCTTTATTCATGTAGCCTATGGTCGGACCTGATACGTGAGCTGAACTGGTCGTCTTGGTCGGATTCGAACGATGTAACCCAGCTAATGGGCTCTCAAAAACTTTGCAGCTGTGGCTTCGTATGTTTCGAATTCAAGCTTCGGTTACTGAATGTCTGAAGTCAAACTTATGTCTCTCTCTCACAGAACGGTAACACCGATGAGGAACTCTGCAACCGATGGATGCAGCTCAGTGCTTTCTTCCCCTTCTACCGAGTGAGTCATCAAGAGACACAGATGCTTGACAATATATGTACTATATATATAACGGTGTACATACGCTGAACTGTCACCGCTTCCAACAGAACCACAATACCAAGTAAGCTCTACTTAGTGCATGCTCTGTACGCCGTGCGGAGCGAAAGCTCATACTGTACTGCGTAGACTTGCCATCAGCCAGGAGCCTTACGTGTGGGACTCGGTACGAGATGCAAGCATCAAAGCGATCAATGCGAGATACGCTCTTCTACCTTACTGGCAAACGTTGTTCGCCAAAGCTTCACAGTGGGGAGAGTAAGTGGACTTACTGTCTGTAGTGTCCAGAAGGCTGTGGATTCGTCCGCGGAAATGCTAAGCTTCTTCATGTCTCTAGGCCTGTCGTTCAGCCTCTCTTCCACCAGTTCCAATCGACCGATTATCTCTCCATCGACTCACAATTCCTCGTCGGACCCTCCCTCCTTGTGACGCCAGTCCTGCAGCCAAACGAGTCGACAGTGACCGGTCTTTTCCCCTCGTCAGGCGGCACGTTCTGGGTAGACTGGTGGACTCATGCTAGACTCGATACTAGCTCTGGAAACGGAGAGAACATCACTCTTGATCTACCTCTGGGCGACATCGGCGTGCACATCAGGAGCGGCAGTATCTTGTTACTCTATGACCAGCCTGAGTATACAATCACCGAGACCAGAGAAGGTGGCTACTCTCTGTTGGTGGTGCTAGACGATGGAGATTGCGCCGAGGGCGATGCCAAGGTGGACGATGGAGACAGCTACCCAGGTGAGCCACGCATGGAATTCAACCCAGGCGATGAGCGATCAGTTGACATCGGGACGCTAGTCAACGAACAAACTTGCCTCACCTTCAAGGCTACCTCGGGCTGTCTGTCATCGTGCGCTCAAGGCAACTTCAACATCAACCAGAATCTCAAGAGTATCGTCATCGTCGGCATGTGGAACAAGCCTAGTTGGATCTCTTTGAACGGCCACGATGTCGACGATAGTCAGGTCGAGTACGATCAAAATGTGGGGAAGATCAAGATCACAGGTGTTGAAGGTGATTTGAATAATGGGTGGGAGTTGAAGTGGGCTTGAAGCCTAATTAAAACCATTCCATCAACGGACTTTGTGGTGATGCCCGATGGACGAACTCAAGTGCAGATACTATAATGTCAAGAATGGATCGCGTGGACGAACGATCGTACTGTAGCTCAAGAAATCTTGAATCTTTGAAATGGTAAAACATCAGGACAGCCAGCTGCTATAAAAGTTCCTGGCAGTTGCGAAGAAGGAAACCACAACTGTCTGTGCTATGCATTCAGAAGAAGTGCTGCAGTATTCTTCTTGTCCCGTCAGTGCATTGGACACCTTGATCTTTGCCACAAGAGCTCAACAGAATTACAATATTACAATCGATGGCGGAGATGACCGCTTTGGCCACGTCACTGTAACCGTACGAGAATGAGACTAGAATGCGTGTCATCGCCATTTCCATAGCTTAGATAGCATGTCGCGCATGTCGTTCGAGCATTATTGCACTGGTCAGTAGCAGAAGCCCGCATAAGTCAATGTCGAGCTTCCTTTCTTCCCCAGACACTCACTCGATACCTCTGTAGTTGGCCTACCGCAAGACCGAGCTCTCGCTGGTCTATGCTTTACTACGAGAACTATATACCCATGTGTGTCGACCTCTCTCAACCGTTATAATCCTCGGGATCTCTCAACGCAAGCTCGGTTCCACTCTTGGATCTCGGTTCTCCACCAAGGGGAAACATATCTTCAAACGATACGAACACGAACCCACGCTGAGACGTTGGAGCTGGGCCTTGCGAGCCGTCCTAGGAGCACTTACAGACTGAGATAGATTAACAGTCAGGCGAAGTTAGGTGCAATGGTACCCCGATTAGCAATGTACGGCCTTGCCTCCACGGCACTGGCGGGGGGCGTAGTCTACTCTGCGTTGCAGACGAGGGCCAACTTCTTTGCCGCTGCTGTAGCTGTAGGGCGAAGTAGTGGTTCATTGATGGTGAGTGAATTCCCGCGTCCACGACTGAGGAAGACGTTCAGATGCGCATTTGTCGCTACCATAGTATCACTGGTACTTACCGTACCCTTGCTATCTTCTTTCTGCCTAGGTCCTTGCCAACTTCGCCCTGTTCAATGCTATCTGCCTTGGAATAGGCATCAAGAAGGTATTCTTTGGTCAACTAAGAGCAATTGAATATGAGGTGCGTACTCGACTGCGTTTTCGCCACCTTGCCCAATTCCGTTGTATCAAGTGGTTTATGTCGGTGGACATGTAAAGTAGAATGAAGAAGACGTCGCTGATAATCTGTGGCCTGTGACTTGTGTCTTGTACCATGTACATACAGCACCTTTTCGAGAGATTATGGATCTTCTTGACAGAGTCTCTATTGGCCCTGACCATCTTCCGGTGAGTTCCGTGCTGTAACGTACTTGTTATCCAGCATTTTTCAAGACTGAATATCGATGTTGTGCCGCACCTTCAACCTTCAGAGACGACTTCTCCGCGCCGTTCGCCATCATGTACGGGGTGCTGTTATTTCTCAAGTGCTTCCATTGGATCACGGCGGATAGGGTGGACTATGTGAGTTCTATCAACCGAACCACCTGGATTCCGACCACGCTCCGTTCGTTCGCTTGGCTACGATAGCCTTTGAAATAATCGACGAGACATCACATTGACTCTGAGCCAACACCATGCAATGCAGATGGATCAAATTCCTCCACCTGGACCACCCAAATCATTCCATTTCCGAATCGCATCTATCATCCTCATCCTTACTGTATTCGACATCACCTTGGCCTCTTACTCCATCGAAACCATCCTGACCGAAGGAGTAAGCGCCATGGTCTTATTCGCAAGCGAATTCACGATATTGCAAGCATCGATATTCGGTACTGCAGCGAGATATGCTGTGGGCCTGATTGATCTTAGACGAGCAAGGGGGCGAGCAGATGCGCCCAGCTGGGAGGAGAAGAGCATGTGGCTGTTCTATGTGGACCTGGTCGTTGGTGAGTCTGCGGCATCACAGCCCCACATCGCTTTCTCAAACACACACACGCAGCAGTGACACTGATTGTCATCCGTTATAATTCTCTTGCAGACTTCTTCAAGCTCTTCACATACCTATCTTTCTTCGCTGTCATCCTCCTTCATTACGGTCTTCCACTCCATATCCTCCGAGATGTATACATGACCCTTCGATCTTTCGTATCGAGATGCGGCGATCTCATCCGATATCGACGGGCGACAAGAGATATGGACGCGTTATATCCCGACGCAACAGAAGAGGAGATGGATAGGCTGGGAGACAAAACGTGTATCATCTGTAGGGAGGAAATGGTTCCTCGAGGATCAGCTAGGGAGGCTCAGCTCAGAGCGGAGAGGGAAGCTGAAGATGCCGAGCTAGGTGTGGAAGTTGGAGCGACTGCGACTGGTGGCGGACCCAACGAGACGCCGAAGAAGCTGGCCTGTGGGCATGTCTTCCATTTCCACTGCCTTAGAAGCTGGCTGGAAAGGCAGCAGAGCTGTCCCACCTGGTGAGTCCGGCGGGGCCCTGCATGCCAAAATTGCCAACGGCGATCATACTGACCCATTCTGCCCTTCTCAGCCGTCGCGACGTGCTCCGTACGCCCGCGCCCACACCTGCTCGTGCAGCGGCTGATCGCGCGGCTCATGCACTCGCAAACCTCAATAACAACGCCAATAACAATAACAACAACGCCAATCCACCACCGTTGCCTACCCCGGGAGGGGTACCTCAGCAGCCTAATGCGCCTCAACCGCGTCCAACAGATGGCCAAGCTATGCAGCAAGCGTACAACGAATACTTCTCGCTGCCCCGTAACGGGTGGGATAATCCAGTCCCAAACAGTGCGAACGGGAATTCAAGTAACGTCGCAACGAGTGTGCAGACGGAGGAGAATGACGATACGAGATTGCAGAGGGGAATATGGGGTGGACCCGTCATTCCGGGTCAATTCTTCCGTGCTCCCCTTGGGGCGGCACCTCGCTTCCCTTTGCCTGCCAATGTGATTGCGGGACCTAGTACATCTCAACCACATGCCTCTCGGCCGACGATCCGCACAACGCTCGCTCACTCACCGGCATCTGCATCTGAAACGCAGTCAGCGCAGACAAGGCGCCCCCATTTCGAGAGTAGGAGGTCGTCCACAAATCACCTCTCAGCGCCAGCAACCCCACAACTTTCGGGACATGTGACGCCCTTCAGTTCAAATCCACCTGTCGTGTTCACTTCAACTGGGGCAGCAAGAAACGCGCCGACCGCTGCGAGTGAACCAACAGAGGGAGAAGAAGCCGTGGAGACAATCGTACCCAAGATTGTTAATGAAAACGACGCAAGGCGGCTAGCTGCTGAAGCTGCGCTTAGGAGATTTGGTGTGACGAGCACATCGGAGGGCAGGAGCAAAGGGAAGGAGAAGGAAGAGCCAACTCTTGACACGACCTCGGCTATGACCTCGACCGACGAGTGGAATGCACCTTCAACTCGAGTCCCCCGTTTGAACAACGTTACCCCTTCATTCTTGTCCGCAAGCTCGGCTCGATCGCATCGCTCGTTAGATCGATCGGCAGACACCACCTTGGACATATCAGCTGTGGAATGTACTGTCCAGTCGCTTGAAGAAAGGCTGAAAGTCCTTCGAGAGGTTGATGAGACTATCTGGGGACTAGTAGGTGAATTGACAAAGTTGAAATCGTCTTGGGAAAAGCCTGGGACCTCGTCACCTGAGATGGGAGGTATACCTATGCCGCGATCGTCTTCAAGAGAGGGTTATCAGACTACTGATCACGGGGAAAGGAACGAGGTGGATGATGATCTCGCACGACCATAAGCTCAAGCCCATTTACCGACTTTCACCCGTCTGAGACAGAGGGTCAGAAGATCTGGTAGTTGAGCGGTAAACCTGTTGACTTAGAGCATGCCAGCATTTCGGTATGAATTGTATGCCCCCATTCTAGCGACAAGGCCGGGTTTTATCGTTGAGTGACATGTCCCCTTATTGTGTTTGCGGTAAGACACTACGTGCTGGATTACCGTGAGCTGAGGAAAAGGATATGCGTGGTATATCTGTGCTATGTTGTGGAAATATGCATGGAAACAAGCTGATATGAAGCGCGTCGGTATGCACCACCTGAGTTCCAGTTCCAGTGAGTTATCGCGATCACACGCGTGGCGCATGGCTTGATTTGATGGCGCGGAAGTAAAATCCAATCCAATTGATTGATGGTTCCTGATTTTTACTTATTACTTGTGCTTCAGACGGCGTTCCTGGATCCCGAGCTGGGAACTGAAACGGGCATCGATATCATAGTTTACAATATATATCTACAGCTGCAGCAAGCTTGGCTTCGGACCGAGCTTTTCAGCTTGAGCTTGTAATGTCAGTTTCCGACCCTATGCATCGATAAACCATCAGCTGTCTGTTTGCTCATACTGTATATCAAGATGATTGAGGAAACTTGAAGTCTGACCTAGATAGTGGTGGTACGCGATTCCCAATTTCAGTTGTTGAACTGTATCAACAACAAGCGCGGCGTTCAACCTGTCCCTCGATCGACACCGCCGATCTTCAATCTTGGCAGCCTTGACTTGTATCAGACAGTACAACATGGTCGATCAAGTCGAGCTCAACAAGATGGAGGAAGCAGTCTTGACGATCCCCATGGCGGTACGTTCATCGCCTGAAATGCCGACGCTGGGAGCTCCGATCGCGACCGGTGGCACGGAGACGAAGCGAGTCAACATCGACATCATCGAATCGCGGGGAAATGGACAGGACGATAGAGCAGCGAGTTCGAGGCATCAGGAACGGACGGGAAGCGGATCATCGAGTTTCACAGATGGGCGCAATCTACAGCACCTAACTTCAGATCAGCAAGAAGAGCCTGTAGCTGGACCATCGACAACCTTTCGTCCGATTATTACACCCCAACTTGCGGGATCATCATCAGACGCAGCATCGGTGTCTACCGACAACCTGACTGGCCTAATCGAAGATCCTCAGCCCGCCCAGTCCATGCTGCCTGCACAGCCGAAACCAACAACATCGATGCCTCCCATCGATTGCAATGCCGTTCGGTCACCTGGACCAGTGTCAGAGAAGGCACGGACTGGACAACACGAGCTCCGAACTATCAATTCTAGTTCTAAGCGCGAGCGAATTGAGCAGAGCGAGAACCAGGAGGATCGGGGTGCATTGCTTAATCTACCACCGCCATTACCGTTCCACATGGCTGTAGAGCATCTGTCGATCGGAATACCAGAAAGCAAAGCTAATAAGTACGTTACAGCCCATAGACTGTGTCGCGCCTTCCCTACCTTGATATGCATGTATTGACCATCCTGTTATTACCTAGATGGTTACCGAGTGTCTTTCGCAAGAACAAGAAGCAAGGTGGAGATATCGACCTCGAGAAGCCGAAAAAGACGTGGATTTTGAAGGACGTAGGATGCGAATGTCGAAGCGGTGAGGTGCTAGCCATGTGAGTCATCAGCCTATAATATCACGATTACGGTCGCAAACCAAAACGGGCATCATGCTGAGATCCGAGCCTGGTGTTCTCCTCAGTCTCGGTGGCTCAGGCTCTGGCAAGACCACCCTGCTCAATGCTATCGCAAATCGTCTAGGCGGTCTACCCATAGAATCAGGCGAAGTGGCTTACTACGCTGCTACGAATCAGAATCAAGCTAAGGAGAGGGCGGAGAATAGCGATGATGCTACGATCAGAGGCTCTGGACGTGGCAAGAAGCTGAGTAGAGGGGAAGTGAAAAGAAGGATTGGGTTTGTCAGGCAGCAGGACTATCTGGTCGAGTGTTTGACTGGTGAGTATTATACATACATCCAATCTCGTAGTGAATGGTCACGGCGGTCGTGCCAACACGGCTGACATACCTTGTTACGTACCCAATAGTCCGCGAAACTCTCACATATGTACGTTGTAATTTTGCTTGGAAGCCGTATGCGAACTAACCAAATATATCATAGGCTGCTCGATTGCGACTACCAACGTCTTTATCAAACGAAACGGTTTCCCTCATAGTCGAACAGACCATCGACGAGCTCGGACTCAGGGATGCGGCGGACACTGTCGTGGGCGGGCCCTTGAGAAAAGGTATCTCCGGTGGGGAGAAGAGGTGAGCACGGTATCGATCAGTCATCATGGATAGGAACTGACGAGGGTTGTTATGTTTTAGACGATTGTCAATCGGCTGTGTTCTGGTCACGCTTCCCAGTGTGCTGATACTGGACGTGAGCATTTTCATTTCAAGTTCAACGGGCAGTCATCGCTGATTTATTAAACTGTCTCAGGAACCCACGTCTGGACTCGGTGAGAACCTGATGCCAAAGAATGGACATGTGGACCTCGGCACTGACAACTTCCCATACTTCTTCAGATGCGTTCACTTCCTACCTGCTCCTACTGACACTCTCCCATCTTGCTCGAAGAGGCCGTACAATTATCCTGTCGATTCATGCGCCGAGATCAGATGCCTTCGACATCTTCGATCGCATCGCCCTGCTCACAAAAGGTGAGATCGTATATTCCGGCTTGAGGAGCGATTGTCTCGGTTGGTTTAAGGGCCTTGGGCATGAAGTGGAGAAAGGAGTCAACCCGCTTGGTGAGTGCAAGAGTAGAGTGTCGTGCAGTCACACCATGGCAGTAGAATCTCATGCTGATATTTCTGAGGGTACCGACAGATTTCTTGATCGACGTATCCTCGGTGGACAACCGTACTCCCGAAGCCGAAGAAAGGTCCCTCGAGCGGGTACAAGTCCTAGTGAACGCATGGAACACCCGGTCGCCATCACATTGGGCCGACAACCTGTCCAAACGGTCCATTGAATCCTCCCGTATATCCTCTTCTTCGCCTGCCCCGGCCAACGAAGCAAATGCCCCTCAAGGTAATGAGGCGAGCTCGGTGTTCGATGCGAAGGACGAGAAACGGCCTGGCCTCTGGAAACAAACGGTAGTGCTTACCGCTCGAGCACATCGTAACGTGTACCGAAATTCGCCTCAACTTATCGGCTTTGTCGTCCAGGCTATAGTCTTAGGTGTCATCATTGGTCTGACCTACTTTCAACTGCCAGAGGTGAGTGCGAACATCGACTCTATATCGATGCAGTCTACGACACTGACGCGTGATTCACTGGGCAGACACCAACCGGTATCCAATCTCTGAAAAACTTATCGTTCCAGCTTATTCCTGGTGTATTCTACCTCCAACAAGTCTTCTGTGAGTTCGAGGTATATGCCATCGGAGTTCTCAGGCTTCCTATCTGACAACTGCTTCGATAGGGGTATATAAGTTCTGTACAGATCTAGTCATCTTCGACAGAGAGAGGGAGGTGAGTTAACATGACCCCGCGATGAACTGTCAGCCTGAATCTTGCGCTGATTGTATTGTAAACAGGATCGTCTATATGTGGGTCCACACGCGTCTTCCTACGGGTCGAGCGAGCACTAACCCTCATGAAAATAGGATGTGATACCTTATGTCGTATCGGACTTCGTATCCTTTCTTCTCCCTAGTATAGTATCACCTACAATCTACGTTGTAGCTGTCTACTTCATCGCCAAACTCCGCACGGAAGACCTGGCGGCGAGGGTGCTTACTTCAATCGCTTCAGTGAGTTCTCATACGCTTCTGATGACTGCCAATAAGCGAGCGCGTGCTGATGTGCAACCACCATAGACTATACTAGTACAACTGTGCACGCAGGGGATGTCCTTAGTCGCCGTGAGTGCATCCACCCTGCAATCAATACAAGGCGTAACAGAAGAAGATTCGACTGATACGGTGTGATGTCAGGCCGCTCTGCTAAGATCGTTTGCTGCTGCATCTATGATGGGCAATGCCCTCAATTTGTTTATGATGTGAGTCTCGATGCCGACAGTGACTATCAAGCTGTCAACGTGGCTCATCGCAACACGGACTTGCAATTTGCAGTATGAGTTCCGGGTTCATCGTGTACGTCTTTCAACATGGCTTGTACAACGCCAGAAACACCGCTGATGGAGATGTGCAGGACGCATGTACCGCCGTATGTCGCCTGGATCCGATGGATCAGTCCTTATTTCTATTCGTTCCGTGAGTGCCAACGTGTTGGCTTATGAGGCTTCAGGCAAGAGCTCACACTGCTCATCCAGGCATCATTGCCACTACGCAATTCAAGGATAGGAAATTTGACTGCCCGGCCGATTCGGCTGCAAACTTAGAACAGGTAGGTTTTTCGTGTATGCGATTCAGCGATGTTAGGTTTCAAATGTTGATAATCACATTGCCTCCTTCTAGTGCGACGGTAATAACGTCTTGAATGGTCTGCGATTCAATGCCTCCACTAATGTTGGAGCGTGGTTTGGAGGTCTTATCGGAATAACTATTGGTTGTTACGCCATTGCATGCTTCATTTTGTGGATATACCCAGCTGGGGGCGTCAAGGTGAGCTACTCCGTCCACGCTTGACCTTCCTATCACGCTGACGGCATATGGGAATCTGCAGCATGCATCCGTCATCGAGAGCAACAACAGAGGTAAACAGACAGATGTGATGGAAAGTCATATGACAAGGGACAAGATAGGGGTGACTGTAAGTTGCGGTACTTCAATGCTGACGTAGCGGTGGATAAGCTGAATGGCCACACGCTTACTGTTTGCGCTAGGTGAAGAATTTGACCCTGAACTGGCAACGCAAAGGTCGCGGAGCAGTGAAGGACCGGTCCAAAACCATCCTGAACGATGTTTCAGTAGCATTCCCTGGTGAGTTGAGCTGCCCCCTGCAGATCTGTTATCGTCACTGACTATATTGGTTTAGCTGGCGAAATCTCTGCCATTCTTGGGCCGTCTGGTGCGGGCAAAGTGAGTGATATAGCGTCCGGCTTGTTCGAGATGCGTTGAGCTGATCTTCCCTCTACGTTACTCAGTCAACCCTGCTCCAGCTCATCGCTGGCCGATCGCTCAACCCCGGCCCATTGGCCCGATTCACACACTCTGGTCAACTCCTTTTCGCCGATCAACCCATTTCAAATACGACACTGTCTAACGTGGCCTTTGTCGAACAAGACGACGATTGGCATCTACCCTCGCTCACCGTGCGAGAGACGCTTACATACGCCGCTATCCTTCGGTTGCCCGACAAGATGCCCAGAAGGCAGAAGATCGCCAGAGCCGAGACCGTTTTACGGATGCTGGGATTGAAGGACTGTGCAGACTTACCGGTCGGGGGTCAACTTCTCAAAGGTATCAGTGGTGGCGAGAAAAGAAGGTTGAGTCTGGCAGTGCAAAGTAAGCTTCATCCCTGAAATCCATCAATCGTTGACAGTGCTGACACAGAACTGCTTCGACAGTGATCAATGACCCCGCTGTCCTGGTGGTTGACGAACCGTGAGCATTCCTGCATGTAAGATTGCAGGGGCGAAGAAACACACTAATATAAGTGCACATTCAGCACTTCTGGGTTGGATGCAAGTATTGCCCTGAGTGTGATGCAAGTATTGAAAGACATCGCTGCGACCGGTCGAACAGTAATAGGTGAGCGCAGATAATCACTGCAGTTCGTAATGCGAGATCTTTCCTGACTTGGGCCGCAGCGACCATACATCAGCCTCGAAGTGACATATGGAAGCTGGCGGACAATGTCACTCTCCTTGCGAAAGGCGGTGTCATAGCTGTGAGCAAAAGATAAATCTTTTAGTAGCGTACAGGAGAGCACACAAGGCTGAACGTCTTGAACAGTTTACCGGCAAAAGGTCCGAGGCGGTCGAATACTTCTCTGCTATCGGGCATCCGATGCCTTCGGAGTTCTTCAACCCGGCCGATCATCTTCTCGATCTCGTATCAGTCGACTCGAGACTCCGACAGCACGAGTCATCCCGAGCTCGAGTGCAAGCTCTGACCTCAAAGTGGCGAGCCAATGATGCCGAAGGCGGGGACGAGGGGGAGAAAGGAAAGCCTCCAACGGCTGTCATCGGCCGAGGAGCCGGAACCACCTCGATGATCGTTGCTTTGCCCGTAGTGCTGGAAAGACATTGGAAAAATCTGTGGCGACGGAAAGACGTTTTCTTCAACCGGCTTGTACAGACTCCTCTGCTGGGCGGCCTCTTCATCCTTTTCTTCCAGAGACTAAGTCACGGACCATCAGGTAAGCTCGACCGAAATGGGACTCTTTCATACACATATGGGGCCTCCTTCCGTTGACGCATATACTGTGACAGGTGCTCAGGATCGTATTGGTGTGACGATCGAATCCACCTCGGCGATCGCTTTCGTCGGGCTACTCAACGCCATGGCCATCTTTCCAGCGGACCGCAACCTTTACTTGCACGAGGCCAAGTCCAGCGCCCGTTACTCACCCGCGACATTCATCGTCACCTATACTTTGGTTGAACTTGGATTTGAGCTTCTCGGCGGATTCGGTTATGCTGCGATCGTGAGTCACTATGTAGTGTTCTTCTACCTGATACCTGACAGTGTCCACTCGGAGAAGCGGCAAAGTGCAGAAGCTGACCACATTCTCTTCAAGATGAACATTGCTGTAGGTATGCAAACATCGGTTAGAATCTACTTTGAGTTTGCTATCTCCATCTGGGCAATGGTGAATATGGGAGAGAGCTTTGCTATCATCTTTGGAAGCTGGATTCAAACGGAAGGCTTGACCGTAACGTTAGTGTTTCGCACAGGCAAGAAGCTCAGGTTGCACTGGCAGGATATAATGCTCATTGGTATCGTTGTTCTATCCAGGTCTGTATCGACTTTACTGTCAGTTATCGGGCAAGTCAGCGGAGTCATCTCTCTATCTGTGCCCACTTGGCTAGCAGCTGTAAGTCACATCATCATCTTGGTTAATCCTGTGGTGTCAGTCTGTACGATGGCTGAAACCAATCTGCATGTCACTGTAGATCGCTTGGGGCACCTGTGTGAAAGGTAAGACCCGGTCGATTTTAATCGAGATTAGCATCTGACAATGCTGATGATATATGCCGTTTCGTTCGCCATGAACAGCTGCCACCCGAATTCAGATCATCAATGAGTCAGTAGGGCTCAAGTTCACCTGTTCCGAGGAGGAAATATCCTCTGGAGCCTGTGTGGCTCAGAATGGAGAGCAATTGTGAGCTTTCCAAACTTCATGTGATGGACCACTCATGGTGCTGATGAGCGTGAGCTGATGCTATGACCATCAACCAGGCTCGCCTTATTCGGATGGAAAGATCTCAATACTGCAAGATTTATGGGTATTCTGATCGGTGTTGCAATAGCTTGGAGAGTACTGGCGTGGTTATCGCTTGCGGCGAAAGTTGGCGGTATTAGATAGATAGAACGGTCATAGCAAGGAATATCTCAAATACAGTTAGTTACATGAGCTGTTGTTGTATCTCCTATATCGGTTAAGGTAGTAAACGGTACTCGATCCTATAGCTCAATCACACCTTGTCACTTGAGTCTCGTCCATGTTGCAACTATGCAGTCCCTCGATCAGTCTTCGCTTGCGGGGGAGTATACTGTAATTGACGAATCGCACTATTGCACAGGGACGACAGGTCCACAGTCTGTATACGCCTGTATACATGCACCTTTGATTGCGCTGTCCAATCTGTCGCCATCAGCCCTTCTGCGGCTGCGTTCCCTTCGGCCGCCCTCGACCAATCAACTGACCTACACTGATTGAATGATGTGAACCGTACTTTCCCTTGTCAGCATGCGGCCGATTTTGCACTCCGTGCAGCGAATGAGTCGAGTAGAAAGTCCATAGTAAGGTATTTCAATGTCCCTCAAAATGCATCGAGTCTCCATCAGTACCTCTATCTTTCCCCCCCTAGGCGAACCGCTAGGCATCAAAGGAGATACTGCACATCATTGACTTCGGCCGAGGTGCTTTGGAGCCGAAGCCTCTCCGTTATTGACGGACGACATGGACCTTTCTACTGTAGGGAGAGGGGCCTACTGTAGCCACTCAGCTCATGTATCGAATCCTAGAAGTCGGACACAACTTTCCGCTTCCTGCACCTGTAGAACTACGAGTCGGGCGATAGCATGATTCGGTCGTTGGCGTACTGTACTGTACTCACAACGGTAAAGGGTTCGGGAATGTCTGTCTATAAAAGGCAGCCTTAGCCTTACCAATAACAGAGCTTCAGTCGCTCACTGCAAGTCCTTTCTCGTTGTGTTTTCACAGAACCAACATCCAGCAATCACATATTGGCGGCTTACCTGATCATTATCTGAAATCGAATACATACTCTACAGTTTAAGCTTTTCGCATCCTCATCGGACCAGAACCGCTCATCGCCAAATGCCCCAAATCGATCCGTCCGAGGGCAGCGCCGCTGGGCGCTCCAGGGTTGACTTCACCGTTTACTCCGAATCGACGGCTGAAGGGACCCGATTCCAACCCAAAGTCTATGTATCAACCGAACCGGCTGACATGGGTTCCATGGCCTCCGTTTTCGGATCTGATGTTATCAATGTGGTCAACAGCGCTGCAACCAACCAGTACACCGAGCATGTCTATTGCAGGAGCACACATGCGGAGAGCGAGCAAGTCCTCACCAACCTGGTGGAAGAGACCGCTGATTACGCAGAACGTGACAGGCATCTCGATCTGGACTGGTCGGTTCAGATGGCTTCTGAAATCGCAGGCGCGGGGACCGAACCAAATGGCCAGTGAATCTGACTATACAATATACAGATGAGGAGTTGACAGAGGGTTGCGAGACTCACGTGCAGCGGGTCTATAGATAGTCATGATCAGACCATTTTGCTCTCCTACAGCCATGATCCATCGTGATCCATCGTCTTCTCAGCTATGCAGTTCGTTACGAATATTGGCAATATGACATGCCCTTTGCACGTTCAAATGCTTCAAATGAGACCATGCCACCTGGGCAGGGTCCAAAGCCCAGCTGTACAGGGACCCCCGTGCGCCACCTTCCATCTTGAGCTCCTGAAAGACATCGAAGGAGACCCCCTTGTGGCGTGACTGCCAGGAAGGCTCTGTTGTTTACAGGCTCAGGCTTCCATGGACCCCGGCAAATACCCGCGTGTCAGTCATAGGCTCTGCTAGAACGTTCACGTGTAAGAAATCATGTACACAGTTTGGTTTGATGTCAGGAAGATGCAAGTACTGGAAGGACGCTTTGATCATGGTACAGACTCTGTTCCTCGTTCAACGTGTCCGCCACCCGCTACTACAAAGCTCTTGTGAAGCATTGTTGGCCCATGACTTTTGATCGTAGTGGCATTTCTGGAAGGATAGAAGTCAGTGTTTTGCCCTGCCACCTGTCTCTATGACTTCTCGCTTTCGGAGTCGGACGCTGCACATTGATGGACAGACAAAAGACCTGATCACGTAGCCCCAAATAGCTGGACCTGGCTGGCTACAAGGGTCTTGCTGGTCTATGCCCAGGTCCACACATGCCCTTGTTACCTGAGGAAGTTAACCCGTTTCCCATGTGAACATTCCCTCTCACTTGCTTGGCCATGGCCATAATCCCATGGGCCAGCTGCTGCATGCATCAGCCACGGGCGAGGTACAGTAAATGTGTTCGGAGATCGCCGAGTCAAACTGCCAGGATCAGGATATCGTCCGTCCACTTCATCTCCCGCGCTTCGTCCTCATCGATGACGTCCTAGAGTAAAGTTACGGAATTGCATACATGCAAGTTAAGTACGAGCTTTGGCTTCAGACTATCTTGGTACTGAGCCAAACAATAGCAAGCAGATCGCTATTATCTCTCCTCCCGGCCTCACGGCAGACTATCGCTTATCTCAACGCATCATGTCAAGTCAAGCTGGAGTTCCAGGCGCACCTCCGTTGAACGGTAGGTACAGCCTCTCCGTCTCTGGCAATGTCGAGCTGGACAGAATCCAACAGCTGAACTGAGCCCACTTGATGCCGTACTGCAGCTTATGCGCTTTGGCTTGTGCCATCGCTCGAAGAGCAATCCGACCGTCTCCAAACACTCATCAATGAGCTAGCATCCCTCGAACCGGCCTCGCCAACCTTTGAACCTCATATCACATTACTGCATCCTATCGACCTATCTGTACCGCTTTCAGAAGTCCACAAAACCCTGCGCCAAGCTATCGATGCGACATCAGATGAGGAGGGTAGCTTGAAGGACTTTACGGTGCAGCTTTCACCTGCTCAAAGCGGCTCAAAATACTATCAATCAGTTCTCGCACCGGTCAGACCTGCTTCGAAACTCCTCGCGCTTCGAAAAGAATGCGAGAAGGCTTTTGGGCTGAAAGAACTGCCGAAATATTTCCCTCATCTGAGTCTATTATACGGCGAGCTCAGTGGGAAAAGGAGAGATGAGATTGCGGATGTTGCGAATCGGCAAGGAGAGCTGGATAAGGTCGAGGTGGACGTGGTTGCTATCGTGAGATGTGTAGGGACGCCCAAGGACTGGGAGGTGGTGGGCACAGAGACATTGATCTGAGGCCCTAAGATGTAAACCGCTCATGGTAGAGCAGGGAGGGTCATAAGAGACAGGAGATTTAAATACACCACGGTCGTCCTACAAATAACGATAACGAGCAGAGGTCGGAACCATTGCCGCCAAGTGCAACTACGGACTCTAGGGAATCCAGCGATCGTGCGAATCCGTATGTATGCACCTATATATCCCTTTCTGTGGTCTCTCATATCGACAGCGCAAGCATCAAAGTGACTGAAAGACTGGCCTTGCAAGAATGGTCCACTAACACTGCTGCATCAGGCTATGATCGCACTAAACACCTCAATCCCGCCAATACATATTGGAATTTGGACTTTTCGAATTTGAACAATCTACCCGTGATTTCTGTCCGACACATGCATTTGTCTCCCAAGACAGATCTCCGAACGGTTTTGAGTAGACATAATCTGGCTTGTCAAGCGTGCGCCTGGTTGGAATTGGCGACCGAATTAGATACCATGACGTGGGGATGATGCCGCTGGCAAAGGGAGCAGAGGGTTCCTTGGAGCCGGACTTTCAGTCTTGATTCAGAACTCGGAGTCACTGCCATGTTCCGAAGCGTCATCAGCTCTGCTCTGCATCTACGCTTGACAGAGCGGACCGTCCATGGCCAAGGTGTATTCAGGATATGACTGACTAGGCTGATTCCTCATCCGCCGCCCTGTTCGTGGACAGACACGACGGCAGTGGGCAAGCCCAGATCCATCCGCCTTGGGACGAGTCACCCTCACATGCACAGCAATCGCCACCTGTACAACATCCGGTACAATAGCAACTGAAGTTCCCTCTGCCTTCGGACTGACGAGTTGTGTCCAGGATAGATTATTGCGGCGCCGTACTCCCTACTGGGTGGCGCGCGAGCTGCTGATCGATTGGCGGCTGACCTTCTGTTTTGTGAGGATCCTCAGCAAGTGACGGCGCGGCATCTGTATCAGCCTTTGACGTGATGGCGACGGGATTTCTGGTGGAACTTGCGTTGGTGCCAGTATCAGCAGTGCCAGCTTGGATGCTGACACCGGCACCATCTGTGCTGACGCCGAGGACCGATAGCTTGTGACCCCTTTGACTTGGGTTGGTGTTTTGAGTACTTGTAGCATCGGACGCCATGATGGTATGTATAGACTGACGATTGTCTCTATGAAGCTTGTGCCAAGTATGTAAATATTTGTTTATTTGCGAATGGTACCAAGTAAATTGACAGCAGAAATAAGGAAAGTGAACAAGGCTCTTATCAGACTGGGGTGAAAATTCGACTTTAGTAGGTGATAGATATGTACTGTATGTACAGAGACGAGGAAGACACTTTGAATCGTTTTTCGTTCTATGACTATATACCTCAGACCAACATGTCACTGCTCCTACAGTGCATCATGTGTGCACTGCATGGGTGGGTACCTCACGCAGTGCGCAACAAGATCCTTTCAACGTACTAAAATGCCATGGTTCGGCCCTCCCTTGTACATACGCTATCATCGATATTATGACTCATTTTGCCTTCCCGTTGCCTTCTCAAGGGTCGAAGTCATGCCTGAGTACGTGCTCCACAGACCTCCTCCGCTTATTGGGGACTACACAGCTTTGGTACAAAGAGGCTATATGGGGAAGGCTGTATTACACCATCATCAATGGATTGTGCAGTCTAACTCAACTTGAGTTTCAGCACTCCTTAAACTGAAGGCAGCGCTTCCGAGCACAGTCTATATCACCACTCATGCGCCAGAAATACCGTCCATACAGTATGTATGTAGTACACAGGATGGTTGATGCATGATTGAGTCTGAACTACTGTGGATATCAGAATACGGATGTCTACCGATCTTCCCGTCCTACCGTTCTCCTACCTGCAAGAGGTTGATTATTCACTTTTCGTTTTCATTGTCCTGTCGATTTACCCTTTCCATCCATTGTTAACGTCTTAAATCGACATGCATTGTTGTGAGAATGAATATATATTCGTGGTACTGTAGTTGAGGGTTGATCCATCAATCTCTTTGTTGATCGAAATTTGGATCTACGTCTGCTCGTTGTGCCTCAGAAGAGACGACGAGTAACCTTGGCGACGAATTACGTGGACGCGGTGGGTGCTGCCAAGGCTTTCGCTTGAGGTTGAGAAGGTTGTTTACTCTGTCGAGGCGGTCTCGGACCCGGGTTACCAGTGTTCTGACCGTGATTGTCATTAGCCGCACCATTACCGTTGACGCCCGATGCCGCTCTCTGACCATTTCGAATGCCTAGCGGTGTCGTCGATAGATTAGCATTGTAGTGACCCGGAGGCTTATGCAGATACAACAAGCGATCTGCAACTCACTCGCTCCTCCACGGCCTCGCCCTTGGCCCTGGCCACCCCTTCCTCGTCCTGAGCCATCACCCCGTCCTCGGCCACTCCCTCGCCCTCTCTGAGAGTTATCACCGGCACTGAACGACGACTGTCTTCCTACGACCTGGAAGCCGTCGTCATCAACAGTGGGAGCCGTCTTTGACGGTAGTCGAGGCAGTCCTCGTCCCTGACCTTGACCTTGACCCGCAGTTGGACCTTCGGGCTTGGCCTGTGCCTGTCCTTGAGCACGACCCGACTGTTGCCTGCCTCTTCCTCGTCCTTGTCTGCCTTGTTGACGGTTCTGTAATTGTTGTTCCTGGCCACCGACCTGGACATTCTTCGCTGGCAGAGGAGCGGGCGCGACGCTGTCTACTGCAGTAGGAGCAGCGACGCCTTCCGCACCCTGAATGACATGAGCATTGGCGAGCTCGTTCTCTTGGACGATAGCGGTGACGTCCCCTTCTTCAGTGTGCTGGATCTGTTCTGCGAATCTGCCCTCCGATGTTGGGATCGCGGGGGTGGCAGCGCCACTTGGGGGAAGGGCGAAGGCTTCTCGGATCTGAGCAGCTTCGGTGGCTTCATCGAGGTCTTCGTCAGCGGCCCAGTCGAATTGCTTCAGCGTGCTCGCAGGTGCCCGTGCACCGGGAGATGGAATGTCAGATCGAGTCGTAGTAGGCTCAGCTGCAGGCTGAGCGGCAGAGATAGGCTCTTCAGCAGGGGGTTGAACACCCGATGTCTGTTGCAAACGGCACAATGGTCCGTGTGAGGTCAGCAACCGAGGTAAGGTACAGCATTAACGCTTTGATTCTAGCCTCACCTGGTGAGGTGCGAGATGAGGGACGACTTCGTAGCTCTCTTCTTCGACTAGCTCATCCTCTTGCAGGAAGTTGAGAGCCCCAGTCGACGCAGCAGCAGGGGCGATAGGTGCAGGCGAGTCTTGACTCGCGTATCCGTTAGGTAGGCCATAGTCTGAAACAGCGGTCGAGACGGGTTCTTCGACTTCGGGAGCCGCTTCTTCCGGAGTTGCCTCTTCTTCCGGTGCAGAGGCGTCTGCGGGGTATGAATCGGCCGCACTGAGGAGCTTGAGCAAGTGGTGTACGTGGTCATCTGAGCCAATGACAAGAGTCATCAGCATAGTGTTCTGATAGTGACAGCGTCAGAGGCTGCGATCAATGTAAACCAGATACTCACTCTCCTCATCATCGTCGGTAGGGCCCTTTACAAGCCCAGCAAGCACGTCTGCGCCTCGCTGTCCACCGGCGACCAGATCCTCATGCATTCTTCCAACTCGCAGAACGTCGGTTGCCTGAACGTCATCCTGGAGAGATGGCGGTAGGTCGAGACGGGCAAAGGTGAGGTGTTCATAGTCAGATGATCGAGCGGGGTGAAGGAGAGCGTGCAGTCGAAGGAAGAGGCCAAGGGGAGTTGAAAGCGCAAACTAGAAGACAAACAACGGGGAATGAGCAATGAGCTGTGCAGACGAATGTGTGGAAAACCAATTGAGGTAATTAGATAGGTAGGTATTGATAACGTACCTGAGACTCGGCTACTCTGCTTGCGGCAACTCCTTCCGCTTCTTGCTTGGCCTGCTCTTTGATTTCCCTGACTTTCCCAGCTTGTTCAAGCTCAACGTACTTCAAGTACGACCAAACCACCAAACATGACAAATCAGCATGTATCTCGGCATAGACTACGTGAATGAACGGGAGATGTGAATCGCTTGTTGGTCTTCGCGGTGCATGCAAGCCAAGGGTGACGATATTAGCGGAAGACTCACCTCGACCTGCTTGGACAAGTCTTCGAACTCCCTGTAAACTCCTTCGTACTGCGGTAAGCTCGCAAGGGCTGATTTTTGATCGGCGTTGAGCTTGTCGTGGGGTTGTGCAGCATAGCCTCTGATCCGTTGCTATACAGCGGTCGAGACGAGATCATCTCGTCAGCTAACAATCTTTTCCGAGTATACACAATCCCGAGGGTGCTGACGCCATCTTTCAGTCTGAAAAAGGAAAGCGAAGATGTGTGACACGACTCACGATCTTCTTTCCCAACTGCCTCATCCGCTTTGCGATGACTTCTTCCACCGGTCCCTTCTCTTTACTTCCGTCAGCAGGGGCGGTCACTACATCTGTTGCTTCAGACGAGACTGGCGCAGACAAGGAAGAAGGTACAGCGGTGACGCTATCGCCGGCTTGAGCCTGAGCTTGTGCTACAGCTGCACCGGGTATGACATCGGGGTTGACTACGGCTATGGCTTCTCCGCCCACAGTAGCGGTGTTATCAGAGGGAATTCGGGTCGCTTTCTTCTTCGACCTTTTTGGTTTGGTGGAACTGTTCGATGGCGATGGCGCGCCGGGAATGTATGGCGTAGGCGTGATTGTTGATGAGGACATTATGGATTATGGATTGAGATTGTGTCGGTCGGGTCAGGCGACCAAAGTGGAGGTTGATTGGATTGAATGCGGAGGAGGAAAAGACGACTTGACGGAGAGGGAGTGGTCTGCGATGTTGAGGTGTGATTATCGTACTGCTTGTCGTTACTTATCAAGAAGCAGCACTGAGCTTGTCCGAGCTGATTGATATCCGATGATCGAAAAGGGAGAGCAGAAAGAAGGAAGGAGTTGTAGAAGGAGATGAGGATATAGACGGTGATGAAGTGTTCTCTTCTAGATCTCTCGTTATATTTACCAGTACGTGCCCCGCACCTATCGCGATAGCCGACTCAAGGACGGCGGCGATCCCCGCCATAGGCAGAAAACAGCAACAGCCCCAAAAGCACGTGGCTTTCATGCATCGGGCACACCTTAGCTTGCACTTTACTCATACGGACAGAGGTTTCTGCAATGTTCCCGACTGGCGACAAAGGGCATATATCATATGCATATATCACATGCCTCACATTCCTCGTCTTTTATTCACAAAGACACGACTCCTCTTCTCCTGAAACGGACAGAGCGTTGACAGCTGTGTCCTCATCACAACCTGAGAAAAATCAAACCGAATCAAGTATAATCCCTCAAGTCCTCGCGAACATGTCTGGAATGCAACTCCCACCAGGGTTCAGGCCCTCGTCAGGCCCAGGTCAAAACGGAGGTGGTGGTGGTGGTCAAGGTGGACCTTCACCCGAGGAGAGAGAAGCTGCCGAGCAGCGGGCAATGCAGCAGGAGGAGATGAAGAGGACTATGATTGCTGCTATGCTTGAGCCTGCTGCCAGGGAACGACGTGAGTGCTTTCCTATGTACACAGCATTCTTTTGTTACAGTCATATCAGACTTTATCACCAATATCAACTCAGCTGCAGTACCGTCAATCGATAGCAGACGCTGTGGTGATGTCCTCGAAAGGTTAACTCCCTGACAAGTTCATTTGACTGATCGATCTAAATGTGGTCGTCCTGAACAGTGTCTCGAATATCATTGACTCGACCACAACTCGCGCAACAAGTCGAATCTCTCTTGGTGAACATGGGTCAACAAGGTCAGATCCGAGGTCAAGTGACTGACGAGGCATTGAAAGGGTTGTTAGAACAGGTCAGTGCAGGCCACAACAATCTCACAATAATATCGCAAGGACTGTTGGTGTTAGGTTTGCATCACCATTACGATAACTGCCTTGATTGGTGACATCTAGAACATACCTGGTATAACATAAAACAAACGCACGTCTGATCAGCGCTGACTGTGGTCATTCTTCTGGCCGCAGGTTTCCAACCCCGCTCCGCCGAAGAGTTCAGCCCCCACCGTCTCAAGCGCTGGCGGACGAACAAAGACCCTTGGAGGCGGTATCACTGTGAGCATACCAGGCGCAGGCAGGCAGGCTTGAAGCGCTCAAATCACAGGACCATCGCTGATCTCAACTCTGTGTTTTTATCCTTTCTTTCCCTCTAATTCGAATTTGCGATCTCATCTTCCTCACCTCGTCGCCTCGTTATCTCATAGATTCAACGTAAACGAGACGATTCAGACTCGGACGAATACGATTTATAGCCCACATGCCGGCCAGGACTGATTAATATCGTTCTTCTCGTTCCCGTTCCCGAACAGTTCACCTGTTCTCCCTATTCTCCCTTTGTACCTGTAATTTAGCATCGGACCACTTCGTACCCTCATGCATCGTATCGTGTCCAATACTAAAGAGAGTACTGACCAGGGGTAGGGGTAGTGCCAAGGAATCTGGATTCCTGGGGTGATTCGCGATTACACGTACTGTACATCTGCCCCGGGAAACAAGCAACCAGCACCCGGGGGAGGATAGTCTACCACCTGTAATAATCGATACTTTCCGATGGCATCGGACTCGTGCGCCAGCGCGGACCGTGTAATCAATTTGTTCATTGTGAAAGAGAAATGCAGTAGCCAGCAGTTTCAATGCCCGAGAAAATATAGATATCCAGTGTTCGTCTGCATGCAAATTACAAGACTCGACTAACCCCACAGCAACTACGCCAAAGATCCACTCGCAGCACTCTAAACAACGACAACCCAGACTCGGACGAGGTTGTCAGAGAAACCGGCGAAGAGGGTCTGGCCGTCGGCGGACCAGGCGAGGGAGGTGCATTCAGGCTTTCGGGCCTTGTCGGAGAGGCCGTCAAAGTCGGGTCGAAGGTCATCGACGATAGACTTGCTCTCGAGGTCGAAGATCTTGATGGAGGAAGAGGTGGCAGCGCAGAGCCAGTATCGGTTGGGGGAGAAGACAAGGGCGTTGACGACGTCTCCGGCGTCAAGAGAGTAGAGGTGCTTGCCGTCGTTGAGGTCCCAAAGCATGGTGATACCGTCCTTGCCACCGGAGGCAGCGAGGGATCCGTCGGGGGATACGGCAAGGGTGTTGATGTATCCGGTGTGACCGTAGTGGTTGGTCTTGAGCTTGCACTTGGAGAGCTCCCAGACCTGTTTTTTTTTCGTGATAACAAAAGGAAATCACAAGCAGTACTACCAGTCAGCGAAATTCCACCAGCTGAGAGGCTTATTATTTATAGCAAGTCTTGTTATATATGAGGAGGATCAGAGATCTTGGTGGATAAAGTTGTCTCATCGGGTCTGTTTCACCCCTCTGAAGTAGCAAATATATAGATCGCATCATTTCCGGGAACAGAGAACGGAGGGAGGAAGTGAGAGGATAGAACTGAAGGAGCCTGCAAAAACTCACCTTGACGACCTTGTCCCAACCAGCGGAGACAATGACGGGGATTACAGGGTTGGGGGAGAATCGAACGCAAGAGACCCTACGTAGGAACACAATGGGGGATATCAACATCGGCCGTTCACGCAACTAGAAAGATGCTAATTGATAAAGGATCGCTCAACTCACCACTCGGAGTGACCGTCTTCGGTGATGTTGAACTTGCACTCTCCGAGGGTGTTCCAGAGCTTGATAGTTCGGTCTCGGGAAGCAGAGACAATCTGTCGGTTGTCGGCAGAGAAAGAGACGCTGCAAGTGAAGAAAATAGAAAGTCAGCGTCAGCAAATTGCAACTGAAGTCGACTGCAATTTTTTGTCCTCTTTCCCTCTGCCCGCTTGGGTGTCCCATTTCTTGCCGATCTCTTGCCCGTCCACCGATCGATTCGACCGAGGATGAGCACAGACTCGAGGCCACAAACTCTGACTTGCTGTCCAGATCGACCTGGATTTGCCTAGTCTAACTCTGCCGTGCCTTCTCTCTAGAACCACGCTTCTTTCTACCCCCCACGATATCCGTTTCCCCCAGTCCCTTTCTACCATTTCTGCTCCACAGTGATGTACCATCTAAGTCAATGTCGCGAAAAAAGAAAACTCACGAAAGAACGTCGCTGGTGTGTCCGACAAACTTCCTGGCGGTAAGACCAGTGTTCAAGTCCCAAAGTCGGAGAGTGTGGTCCCATGAGGAAGAAAGGGCGAACTGGCCGTCGGATGAGATGACAACGTCAGAGACGAAGTGGTTGTGTCCGTGAAGGATCTTTTTGGGGAAACCGAACGAGGCGTCGTCCCTGGTGAGCTGCCAGACGATGATGGTCTTGTCTGCGAAAATGAATGATTTTCGGAGATGTCAGCTTCAGCTTTGTCAATGTTCCATCCCAAATATCCCCCTCTGACGATGCTCGATTTCCCCCCATCCAAATTTTTCTCCGCTCACAGCGCAAAAAATCCTCCCTCAATCGTTCAATCTTCCGTCACCGACACCGCCCGCTTATCCCTTGTCTGCCCCTCCCCTACTCGAAAAAAGAAAGAAGGCCCAAATGCAAACGCCGACGCCAACGCACCTCGGGAAGACGTGAGGATCATGTCGGGGTTCTCGGAAGAGGTAGCGATGGCGGTGATCCAGCCGGAGTGGCCGGCGAGGGTACCCTTGAATACGAGAGGCTCAGCCATTTTGACGAATACGTTGGTTTTTTTGAAAGAAGGTATAAAGGTGGAGAGGGACGATCTAAAGAACCCTCTTCTAAGTGGGATCAGAGAATTTTGCGCAAAGTACAGGCAGAGGCAGACACGGTGAGACAGTGCAGTAGAGAGGCGTAAGAGCAGAGCAAAAGCAGAGACAGAGACAGAGAGGCAACAGCGAGCCCAGTGTCAGCGTATCGTAGCGTAGCGTGACAGAGTGCAACAGTGTACAGAGGCAGCAAACAGTCAGCAGCAACAGCAGCAACGACAGTACTGGCAGAGTAGCAGGTATCGTATCAGTAACTACCACTCAGAGTAACAGAGTAACAGAGTAACAGTGACAGGCAACAGGCAGCGCAAGCGCACATGGGATACTGGCACGGGATACTTACACTATGCAGTGCATATGCACTATTACTATTCCTTGCACTGCTGCACCACATTAAAAACAGCGCCAAAACCAGCAGCTATGGTGGGAAATCATTTTCGCCACTTTTGCTCAAATTTGATGCGCACACCACAAATGCCGAAAGACCGAACATCATTGACACTGGATTCCTGTAAAGAAGCTCGGTGGAGGTGGTCCACTTTGACTTGGACTGGCAGACAACCTAAAGCGCAATGGCCAGACCGTACCATAACAGAGTACATATGTGCATCAAATGGCTCAGCATAGCATAATAATGAAAATCGTGCGTAATGCGGAAAATGTATCCTTTGTAGCCGCGAACTTGTACCAAAGCTCAAGGTTACGAGTCATCATAAGCGTCGAATAAATCAACCAGAGCTACCGTGCCAGCTTTGATCACATCTATAGTAGTATAACCAACTCTGTGCTATGCGCATTACAAGCCTCAAACAAAGCCTTGCACGTTCAATTCAACTCCGTCACACTTTCTGTACAAAACTGTATCCCAAGACCATCCTTTCAGCAGTGCTACAGCACAGGCACCCGTATTCAAGCCGGTCATTGGTTCCCAGGCATTTACGACTTATGTAGATTACCTCCGCCTTTTATACCGAGCGGGAGGGGCGTTCGATGACTTGGCCAGACCGCTCGAATTGGGTGACCCATGTGACCCAGGTCCAAGAGTCGCAGTGAGCCCGAAATCGCCAACCGAGGTAGTGAGAGCCGGAGCACTTGCATTAGGACCCCGACTCAGCATGTCGTTGAGCTCTCCTCGTCTCACAATCGGATGATCAGTCGCCGCGGTCTCATCAGTCCACCAGGCTTCCGGCTCCTTCTTGCCTCTACTTCGAGTAAACCGCCTTGACCGTCGAGAGGTATGAGGCTTCGATTGATTCTTGTATCTTGATGGCTTAGTCTTGATCGGTCTCTCAGGTCCCGTCGTCATCGGTGAAGTAGGTTCATCCGTCGCCTGCGTTTCTTGCTCCTTTGACGAAAGGTCGAGGCCAATGGTGTAGCCAGCGCCATCTGGATTGCTAGGCTGGTTTATAGCCGGTACAGAACGTAAGGTAGGCACCAGCTCGGTAGCGTCAGTCGGGCTTGCCCTGAGTCCAATGGTTCTACGACACTTCTGACTGAGCATTGTGGAAAAAGCTCTAGCTTTATTCCTTGCCCTCCCCAGGCGCCCTGCTGTACCGGTCCATCTATCGAAGCTGCGTTGGCAAACCCGCTAGGTCTGATCAGTATATTGGACCTAATCAACATAATCCCACTGTAGACATTGCGACGTACCGGGAAGTACCTTGTTCCGATTTTTCGACGTCCGCAGCCGCCCCTCTAAAGTGCCCGCGGGAACTGTCTACCTCCCTGAGTCCACGGTATGCCTCATCAGGTAACGAAGGTATCAAGTCAATTTTTGAATTAGCACAGAAGGGCAATGCATCAAGGGCGGTAAGAATAGTGGGGACTGAGACTGCACGCCTCAAAGCGATCGTGCTCTCTTCTGCAAAGTCGTGAGTGGCAAGGGCGGTCTGTCAGCAGTGTAGCGGTATTGCGTGCGTCGCATTTAGTATGATGAGCGACCCAGTCGTGTGGTCGTTCCCGCGAGCAAACACGCAGATTGTTTCGGGAATGCGGACCTTGTGTGGGATGGTCCACGCTTGCTGTGCTCACCTGTGCACTCTGTGATTGGATTCTCCATTTGCTCCATGTCCTTCCCTATTGCGTTCGTTGAAAGTCAGTGGCAACGGTGGAGCACGGCGATCGATTCTCGTCTGGGTGCTTATATCCTATACAATTCTGCAGGTCATTACTGTCGGTTGCCCCTTTCATGCGTTCGAATGCGGATGTGCTCGGTCAGAAGCAAATGAGTGATCGAACAAGAATCATGTTCTGTCAACACGCCCTTTGAGATTTCAGCTCGTCATTGATTTGAAGCGGAGTTTCGATCATGAATGACAACCGAGCTGAGCTGCTGCTACATTGAATCAGCGAGTCCGACTCGAACGTCGCTCAATGCCTTTTGAAATGCGTTCTGGCACCACCCGGAGAGGCCTGGAAGAGCCTGACTTCTGACACAGCTTGCAATAGAATGCGTTGTGAACGTTGATCTACATACAGTACGAGCCTGGGCTTGATCGGACCTAATCGTCCTCTTCTTCACTCGTCTCCTCCTTTTTGCCCTTCTTCCCTTTCCCTTTGGCAGTCGGCTTCGCCTTTGCCGTGGCTTTGGCACCAACTTTACCTTTTGGTCCCTTCTCTTTGGGGGGGTTGATACTATCCCTTTCCTTCCTCCACCTCTCCTCAATTTCGTCCTTCCGCTTCTCCCACTCCACATCTTCGATCCCCTGGATCTCATAGAGAAGTTTAATCTCTCGCATCCAAATGGCCAGGTCGCCTACTTCGAGCGCTTTTTCGGGAGCAGGTGTTTCGAGAACGAGCGGGATCCCAGCCATGAGCGGATCTCGCATCAGGCACCTGAACCCTGTTAATCCGATCTTGCCTCTGCGCAATGGATCAGCCATACCCACCCATTAGTGCAGTTTCCCATATGAGAGAGCAGAAGAGCAGATCTAGAGATGTATGCAACTGTTGACAGGGGATCTGATAAGGGCACTCACAAGCCTATATTCTCGTGCAAGTCCTTGTTTCCTCCCAGGTCCGCCTTTGAGTCATTCAAGTGTATTCCACCGAGATATTCGTTACCGACTTCTTCCTCAAACTTCTTCATAGTCTCTTTGTAAGCCTCGGGCGTCCTGAGATCGTATCCAGCTGCAAACAAGTGGCATGTATCGAGGCAGACTCGGACACGCGATTTGTCATCTACTTGGGATATGATGGCGGCGAGCTCGGGGAAAGCTGTTCCTACGATGTTGGACCCTGCGTTGGCCTGGAAAGCACAAAAGCGAGGGGGCATCAGATTTAAATCACCTCACGGACCTACATCAGAGACGGGCAGACTCACCATATTCTCGATAACACATATTACCTCTGGTACCTCCTTATGTACCATGTTAATTGCTTTGGCGATGGATGCAAAGCTTTCCTCCTTCGTACAAGCTCCGACCGTCGATCCGGGACTAGTGCCGACTTTATTAGATCCGACTCGACGTAAACCGATGGAAAAGCGCTGACTCCCGCACGCAGGATAGAGACTACTCACTGCCAGTTGTACAGCTTGATACCCAGCTGATGACATCTATATATATCGTCTTTGAAGCACTCATAAGACGTGTTCCATTTCACCCTAAACGGCCAGATATCAGCAAAATGCTTTGATACACAATCACTATTGCGAGACTCACGGGTCGGGGTTTCTAGCAGAAGAAGAGTGATCAAAATCAGCATTGTCCTGCGCTATGTGTAAGGGACATTCGTACTCACCCCAGGTTGATGAGATAGCTTCCATGTACCAGAATACTCTCCGGTCCATAGCCGAGACCTGGATGGCCATGTCATCATGTCATCAGCTCGAATGAGGATGCGCTGTGTAGCGTAAAGTCGCTCACCTCCGTCCTCCTTGCTCTTCATGAGGTCTTTGAATCTTTGAATAGCCTCATCCTCATACGGATTGCTCTTCCACTGTCTCTGACTCTTCGTGAACATGGCCAATCCATTCGCTCCTGCCATACCCGCTCTCAGCAGAGCCGTAGCAGGCCCACCACCGATGGAGACATGCGCTCCAAGCAGCATGGGCTGTCTCGCAACGTTGCTCGATGAAGGTAAGCCGCCATTACCAGTATCTGAACCTGCAGCTGAGGTCGTCGAGGGGAACGAGTAGATTGGGTGGCCGCATCTTGCCGGATGTAGGTCTGGAGCAATCTCAGGTGGAGGCCAAGCCTTGCCTTTTGCGACTCTAGGCTTTTTGGCAGGTGGTGCTGCCGGTGTATCCTCGATTTCCGCCGTGATCGCATCATCCGCTACGGCTGTCTTCACTTTGCTGGTGGTGGAGCTAGTAGGGGTTTTGGCCTTTGAAGATGAAGGTTTGACTCTGGTCGCGGATTTGGGCTTTGCTGGAGGTGAGGAGACGCTTGAAAGGTCAGAGGATGAGGTAGACCGTTCTCGCTTCGAAGCGACCGAGGCTCTCGGCTGTCGCTGTCTAGGAGGCATCGCGACGGTTTGAGCAGCCAATAGAGTTCGGCGAAGATGATGAAACGTGAATGACGGTCTTGAGGATAGCAACAAAGATGAAAACGTCGAATGAAGTGGATACAGTCGCATACGCTTTGATTTGTTCCTTCCACCTCGACGCGTTTCAGGTGGATACAAGGGATGAGATAGGATCGAGAGGTGAGATTGAGCCGAATGGACTTTAGCTGATGATGTTGGGTAGGGGGTTAGGAAGTCACTTCGATCGGCGCCGTAAATGAGATTGTTATTTTCGGAGCCGGATTCGCGACATATGACGCGTCATAACAATTATACATTATCTGAAAGAGAATACGGGGAGACTCTACTTTGGCGATCTGCAAAGCAAAGGACATCATACTGCTGCACATCATCTCGTCGACATGGAATGAATACATGACAAATGCTCTAGATGCTATATACAACTGTATCGAAGTCTACAGACGGGACCCAAAGTGAGGAGTGACGATAGAACTATGAAATGGAAGTGCATACAACATGTACAATGCGTCAAATGCCAGAGAGAAGTGTTTATGTATCGTTCAAGTGAAGTGTATAGAGGATGATTCAGAGACAGTCTCGCCCACAACCCTCCAGTAAGGCATCAAGCCATCCTTCCGCTCTCCTCAAGCGGGTTCGGTTACAGAAAACACATTACCCAAGCTCTCGCTGAACAGTCCTCTGCTCGCTCACCCGTGCCTTATTCAATACCTCGCCTCCTCCATAACCTCTCTTCGCTGGGAGGGTTGCCCGCCGCCAGAAGCGCTCTTATCTCCTCGGCCTCGGCAGCCTGTCTCTGCAACAACAACAGCCCATCGGCATCACCCTGTGCGTGTCGGAAAGGAGCAGGCAGAGGAGGGATATACGGTGCGGGAGGTGGACCGGGGATCGCGGGTGGCCTTGGCCCTGGGGGGTAGCCGGCTACTAACGCTCCACGACCTCCACCTCTCAATCCCCGATGACGTGGTAACAAGGCGGGCGGGTTGGGTGGACCTGGATAATCTGGTGGCAGTTGAAGGAAGGCAGGCATCGGTGGGTATGCTCGACCTGCTCCGAGAGGACCATCAGGTGGAGGAAACGCTATATTGCATGGCACATCAGCCCATACGGTTTGAAATACTCGATCTGATCACGATTAATCCGACTTACCCCTACCTATGTGATGTATCATACCTGGAAGTTCGTGCGGAGGAACGATTGGTCCCGGTCGAGCCATGTAAGGAGGCACGCCCGGAATACCCGGCGGACCTGCAGGTGCATCGGGCAAGTCTACGTTGAGATCGTTGTCATCCAAGTCGATGCCATTAGCCTGTGCAGCGGCCCGGACTCGGTTCTGAGCGTTATCTCTCGCTTCGCGGACCTGCGGAACACGACTGATTAGCAATCTTCCTGGCAGACTTCAGATGTTTGGCCAACTTACGGCGTTGGCATCGTGCTGGGCTTCTGCAGAATCCCAAAGTACACACTTGCCAGCGGTCTTACCAGCTCGATAATCAGAGGGATCTGCGTGTATAGGCGTGAGCGTAAAGCAATGAAGCTGCGAGTCACCTCTCCGCTCACTCTGGTCGAAATGATCGTAACTATTCGCGAATATCAAAAAAGCAGCATCGACGTTCAGCAAGATTCTCAAGATGCGCGCCAAGCATGACCCTTTACGTACCCATGAATCTGCTTCTGGCAAACGTAGCACGACAGAGTGCCGCACTTGCTGCAGTGAATTTTGTTGCACCTGTGGACCATCGTGTCAGACAGCAATCGTAGACCTTCACTCGGAACCGATTTACTCACCCGGTATCCTTGATGTATGGTTTTGCACATTTAGGGCATTTCCTGATGAGGGCTTCTGACATGGCATCTTCGACCGTATGTCGGTTGTTTAGCTTAAGATCCGCCTCGACCTCTGCATTATGTTGCTGCGTCAGCTCTTGGAGTCCCGGGCATTCACAGTGAGAGAGGAAAGGCAGCTCACCAGCACAAGTTTTGGGGATGTGATCCTTTCTCCGGCACGCCCTGCATGTCACCTGTCCACATTCCTCATTCATACACCTGAACAGCTTTTCATGCGGATTGTCGATAACGGCGGCAAAAGGACAATTGGGGCAGCTCTCCAGGCCCTCAATACCCGCTTGCTCGAGCTCGTTGGCTTGTTTCAGGCGGTGATAAAGGGAGAGCGATTTCTCAGACAGCAATCGGGTGAGTTCGGATTCAGGGAAGACTGATTGGCAGCTCGACATGTCCATGCAGAGTATAGCCTAGCCGCAGAAATGTGTGTCAGCGGCGGCTGCGTCGACATAAAAATTGGCATATAGAGAGATACTCACAGTTTTCTCTTCACCCAATTTTGTCTCGGCGTGTTTTGTAACACATTCGCGACAGAACAGATGCCCATCTGCGCATTGAAACATTTCTTCCTACGGCGTTCGTGGTACCGCTTGCCGGTAAGCTTGGTGACAAGCGTTCAGTGGTATTGAAACTTACCCATACTTCCTCACCAAAACAGCATCCGCACTCTATACCACTCCCATTCGCGATAGCATCTTCGTGGGCTAGTCTCTTGGCCTCCGCTTCGTCCTCGTCACAACGTACTTTCGCTGGAGTTAACGGAAAGTTTCAAGTTTACATCAGCTTGCTTGCACTCAAGGCATCGGGAATGTCCATCCGCTGACCTTTAGCGGCCTGTAACCAGGCCAATTCAGCCTCAAACGCTGCCAAACCAGCATTAACAGCCAGATTCGAGCATCCGGGCTGCGCCGCCTGACTGCTATTGGCGCTCCTGCTCTTGCCTTTACCTCGCGCTCTGGGTCGCTTGAGTTCGGTGTACGACTTGGCCTGTTTCTTCACCTCGTCCTGTAACCAGTAATAAGCTGGTACGTACATGTACCCGTTGCCATAGAAAGCAGTGCGGATGCTGTAGAGCCATGTCAGCACTCTGTTGCCTCCAGCAAGGCTATGGTAGATGACTCACAACGGTAACGGTATTCTCGGGAAATCCGCTTCTAGCTGCTGTACGCTGTTCTCGAAGTAAGTCGACCCCACCCTTGTATCCTTTCTATATTGTATGCTTTTATATTCCTCGGCAGCACCTTCCACAGCGGGCTCACCCTCCTTCTCCTTCGATTTGCCCTTGTCCTTCGCTTTCGGGTAGCCTCCTTCCATTTCAAACGCCATCTCAATCACCCTATTTGATGCGTTGTCCCGTCTCCCTGCAGCAATCTCACCTTCGATGGTATCCAAAACCCAACTGATATCGACATCGGGAAGAACATCCAGCACGACGGCGAGAGGGTCGTCCTGTACAGATCTGTCTGGCGAAGGGTCTGCCGCATCCGACACAGGAGGGACCGAGGCCCCTGTAATGGGTTGATTCTTTGGCGGAGGGGGTTGTACGGCAGGAGTATTGCGTTTTGGACACTTGAGATCCCTCCTGCTCTTGTCGCTTCGAAGTGGGCGACTATTGCCGTCTAGCTCTTTCCTCGACCTCTTGCGTAAGACTCCGTGAGATGGCCCCGGTTCATCCGGAAGCTCGTCGTTGTCGCTTGATGTCTCGGGCCTTGTCGGGTTTGCAGCAGGCTCGTCAGCCGGAAATAGAGGAACATCTTCTTCTTCATCATCTTCTTCTTCATTATCTTCATTATCTCCATTATCTTCATTATCCTCATTATCTGAGGATTCGACGATAATCGGATTGAGTTTGTTTGTGTTACGTTTCAGATACTCGGGAGGTTCATCGTATGCCTGTACCGATGAGTCGCTTTGTATCCCCGGATCATCTTCATCCTCGTTTTCATCCGCTGAGTGGTATGATCCCGGAGGAAGGTCGGCGAATACTTGAATGTCGAGAAGGGACGAGCGCGAGCGGCGACTCTGCTCGAAGTTCGAAGGCAGGGAAGCCACGAAAGTTAGCAAGGCCTTCCTTATGTTTTGAGAATGTAGTAAGAGCTCACGGCTGAGGAAGGCATCACCGCCAGGTTTCCCACGAGCCAGGCGGCTCAGCGCTGCGGCCCAATCAGTCGAGTTTGATGCCTCAATAGCTGACAGAAAGTGTGCGTGGGTGTCCCGCGATCGGTCAGGTGTCCTGATGCTCAATGTATTCCTAATTCTCGAAGTGTATTCATGCTTGTAACAATCACAAGAAGAGGAGTGAATCTAGAGATGATGAAGGCAAAGTATGGTGCATATAAATTAGGGCAATGCAGCGCACGGGTCAACAACAATAACATATACCCGGATTAGCTTGAATTGATTAGCTTGCGCTCGTTTGACTGTGCTAATCGATAATCGATATTCAGATATCCACGTGGGATTCACATGAGGAAGAGCCAGGTTATACGTAATCAATACACCTTGGGTCGATGAACGCGCGTTGACGATGCATATGCAGGTATGGATGCATTCCATGTCAACGATGACTCTTCAGCTTAAAGTGACATTGTATTCGTATTCACCTATATAGATCATACCTGCATCGTCTGTCCTTCCTCCATCATTTTCCCTCAATTACTTTGTCAGAAAACTGTCAGCGCAAGTGAGCCTCCGTCAAGATGTTCATGACAAGGTAAGCTGACCAGGAGCATCGCCAGAAGTGGCCATATCTGGACTTGCCATCATACCGTCATACCGTCATACCGTCCTACCATTATATCTTCCTGCACAAACCCATTCACGGACCACTAATCTCGCTGTCGCTTCCTCCAGATCCGAGTATGACCGAGGTGTCAACACCTTCTCCCCAGAGGTAAGCTAGAAGAGCAATTTCCCTTTGCTCTTGGGTTAAGCTAACGCCGCTCTTTTAGGGTCGATTGTTCCAAGGTACGCCCAAGATGACACGGCCGTAAAGGATAGAATGAGGAATGCTGATATGAAGGTGACTTGAATATGCAATCAGTCGAATATGCTATGGAGGCTATCAAGGTGAGATGCTTCAGTGTTTTTTTCCACCTGCAATACCCCGGTGGACGTAGTTCAGCTGACTCTCATACCTTTTAAACAGCTTGGTTCGACGACAGTCGGAATCACCACCCCTCACGGTGTTGTCTTAGCAGTCGAGAAACGAGTGCCATCTCCTCTGCTCGAATCCTCTTCGATCGAGAAGATCATGGAGATTGACTCGCACATTGGTTGTGCGATGTCTGGATTAACGGCGGACGCTAGGACGATGGTAGAGCATGCGCGAGTAACCAGTCAGATGCACAACTTCACATACGATGAAAGGATCGGGGTAGAAAGTTGTACGCAGGCAGTGTGTGACTTGGCGCTCAGGTTCGGAGAGAGTGTAGAGGATGACGACGCGTTGATGGTGAGTAACAAAGCTACAGCTGGAAGTTATCTCTTGAAAGGGATGTGTTTACTGACCACTGTGCTTCCCGCCTTAGTCTCGACCGTTCGGTGTTGCTTTGCTCATTGCCGGTATCGACGAGAAGGGACCTCAATTGTGAGCTCATCTCTTGAAGTTCACATTCCCCCTCTGATATCCTCGCAGAACGAGCGTCAAAGCTCATCCACTTTTTGCTGCTCTTACGTAGATATCACACCGATCCATCTGGTACTTTCGTGCGATACGACGCCAAGGCCATCGGATCAGGATCTGACGCCGCCCAGCAAAGTCTGCAAGACGCTTTCCACAAGGTGAGTGATGTGATCCAGAAGTAGCCGTGCATGATTGATATGTGCTAAGTCATGAGGAATTGATTATATCACAGCAAATGACTCTTCTGGAAGCGCACAGCCTTGCGTTGAAGGTGTTGAAGCAGGTCATGGAGGAAAAGTTGGATGAGAACAATGTCCAGCTCGCTCAGGTGAGTTGACGCATACACGATTCTGCAGAGTCTAGCTTATGATACATGTATCACCAGGTAACGAAAGAGAAAGGATTCGAGATTCTCGGTGAGAAAGAGCTGAAGGAGGTGATTGAGACTCTTGCGGCTTAGGACCAGAGTATATAGAAGGCACATTTGAGAAACCGTGTAGATAGCATGCATGTGTGTAGCAATCGCTGTCCGCGCACTGAACCCCTTGGTAGGTATTGATGACGATGTCGAGTATGACTGTGCACTGCAGGATATTTTTTATAAACGCATTGATTCAAGGACGCAGGCTCCGGAACCACCTCTGATGTAGGGCTGCACGTCATGCTGTAACGTCGATTGCCCTTGAGTAACTTGGTACGTGCGATGTCAGATGAGGTAGCGGGCGCGGCAGGGCGTCGCTTCCTCGGACTACACGATGTGTAAATACTGCATCACGGCTTAAAGACCTTGATATTCGCCCAACTCCATCCAGCTGCTCTCTCCCAAACCCCTCCCATCCCTTTCTTCTTAGCATCTTCACTCACTTTCTCCTGCGCACCTGGATCTCTCAATTCCAGCATCATCCCCACTTTGACCGTCTCTATTTGTAGTCCGTCCGTTTTCTTTTGCTCCTCTCCATCCTTGGAAGCTGTACGTTGCTGTCCATTTGAAACGAGGCCCACAGCTGACCATTCTAGCCATACGCCCGTCCATCCTCCGGATCCCTTTCGGCTCGGTTCCCCAAGACAGCTGACAAATTGTCTTCCTGTCGTCTCGGCGTCCAAACTGAAATATGTGGGTCGCGGTATCGATTTTGATTCTTCGCCCTTCTTGAGCGGAGGAAGGCTGAGGGTATCCGTTGGAAAGTCCATCGACACTTGCGGAGGAGGCGCATAAGTTGGTTCGGGCTTGCGACCTGGCATGGATGGCTTGGGATACGGAGAAGGGTTGAAGATATCTACGCTGTCTAATCCGTTATTCTTCGATGGGTCAAAGAACAGCGAGAGACCGAGAGAATAGTAGTTGTGATACACCGCATCGGGGTATGTCTTGATCTCCGGTTCTGGCAATGGCGCAGCTGATGAAGCGGAGGAAGAGGTTGATATCATGGTGGAGAGAAAGGCCGTTATTTCGGGGGAAGAAGGTGGTAGACCGAAGAGCGGAGCGAAAGAGGCCAGGTTCAGAGACGACATTATGGGGTCTGTTGCTTCGTGCAGCGGATATCTTGCCTGCGGGTGAGCACTCGAATGTATTTGTTTGGATGAATCTTGGTATGAGTGGTTACAAACAGATAAACAGATAGTCGAACTTGAGATGGAGGGACATACCAATTCAACGGGATGATGCGATGCGATTTCTTCAGTTGATCAGGCACAAATGTCAAAACACCCGCGCGCAAGGTGCGGTGGATACAGGCAGGAACTCCATTCCATTCTACAGTGCATATCTTCCCTGATCCATTGTTTAACTTACATTGTGACATGCGTTTGTACATGATTCATGATTCATTCATTCTATACCATATGAGTCGAGTTATTGTTCTCACCGAATGGCAGAGGATACCGACCGTCTTCTGCAGGACGCCAACCTTCACCCAAAAACGTCAGCACCCGGGACTCCCATCTGGTCCCCCACGATGGTACTAACCGAGCGATATCGAGCTTCAAGCTGCCCAGAGCAGACGGGATGGGGCGTTTTCTCGATTCTATGGCCGACGATGGAAACAAGGACTATCGAACACTTATTATTCATTAGTCTTTGATCGACGAACTAACCAGTAATCGATCTTGCCCTCATCTCAATCTGGCGAAACCTAGACCAAAAGACGATGAATTTTTTTCCCCCTCGGAGCTGATTTCAGTAGGATCCCTGTCGTCAAGAGCAAACCCCTCTCCGGCCCAAGTCCTCCAAGACAGATATGCCAGGTCGGTCGAATAACACCTTTCAACGATGAATGGATTATCACATTATCTCGGATCTGAGATCTGAGATTGCCCATTGTCCAAGTGGATCAGCGGATTGATCCGCTCGGCTAGGGACCCGAACTTTCAATCGATTTAGACGTGAACACTGCCATGTACTTATGTTATGTGCTTACTGCCTGGAAACTCGGTCACACTGTCGGTCATCATAAGGAACCCCTGAGATCTAATACGCGTGATGAACAACCTTCAACGCGTCAGATCTGCATAGTACAATGGTAAGACTCAGGAGCTGTACGTGAAGCGATGAAAGGGCGAAAGGGGGGAATGCTCAATAATTTCATCAATGGAGCTGAATGAAAGGAATTTCAAAATGAGTGAGTCTAGAAACCGAGGCTGAGCAGCTTGGCCCTTCTCGTTTCTGTTCACTGACCCCGTCTATAAAAAAAATTAATGTCCAAGACTTGACGACTCAACTGATTACAAAGATAACACTATACTCGAGTATAATCAGCTGAGGGAACCGGCACATCCAATAATTGATAACCTAACGTAATTTCCTGGTCTCTTGTCAAGGAAGCAAGCAAACATGAAGTACTTCGCCTCATTCCTTCCTCTACTGGCTCTAGCTTCGGCGTCTTCGATTGTGAAACGTCACACAGGCGTCAGAATCCAGTCAGCTCGCAATGGTCATTGTCTCTCGCCCAAAGCGCCCGATCAACTGAACTCTACGATTGTAGCTATCGACTGTGACAGAGCGCAAGTCTGGGATATCAACCCTGGCAGCGGCAACATCGTTCTCTCTGGTACCAACAAGGCCCTCAGCACTGGCCCGGAGCCGAAGCTTAACGGCAAACTCAAGCTCGAGCAGACCTCCTCTGAGGCAATTGGTCAGACGTAAGTCCCCATCCTGTCCGTTGCCTGCCTGCCTGCCCTTGGTACTCAATATTGATGGATGAATGGATGGATGAATTGGGTGCGTGTTCTACTACAGCTGGAATTTTGTGGATGAGCATCGAATCAAGCTAGAGAAGTTTACGGATAGCGAGCAGTGTCTTGACCAAGGCAATAGTACAGAGGGCACCCAAATATACAAGTGCTATGAGGACAACGTCAATCAAGGTTTGTTAGGAACTTGCGCATCCGGCAGGTTTCACACTGCTGACCAGAGACTCTGTAATAGGATGGCGCGTCCTGCCGGCGGACGCAGGCAATGAGACGTCCACTGTAGACACCAATGTCACTCTCAGTGGTACGTCACCTGAAACAATGAGTACGATGTTTGGGCACATTTGACTAACGCTTCATTTGGATTTCTCCTACAGTCGATGAGACTTACAAATGGTTGGAAGTCTTTGCGTATAACAAGTCTCAGTATGAGGGGTCGAATTTGGCGTTGTAAGTTCGAATAGGGTTGATCATTCACGACACTTGTACTACTGTAATTCTTTCGCGATAGCAACAGTCAATGAAGCTGACCTGTGATCTTGGCTTGCGATGACGTGAAGGTCTCATTCCCTAGCGGAACCATCAGAAAGCGGTTTCGACACCCAGCGTTGGAATGTAATCCAGGGTGGTACAGGTCCAATCAAGTTAACCAGTGACGAGTCTCTGTGCATCGATGCCGGTCAGAACCCGACCGATGGAGTCCAAGTGAAAGTCGAAAGGTGCGCGGACAACGGCTCAAGCCAGACTTGGGATAACTCAAAGCCCAGGCTTCAATTGTCTGGAACCAGTAAGTTTTGATGAGCGTAGATCGATTTCTGTGTGAATTCCTAACGACCTGAGTGTTTACCTCTCAGACTGGTGCATCACAGGCAAATTCAATGATGTCACAGATGAAGTCACAGGGAAGACCTCAATTGGGCCTGCTAAAGCAGTACTCAACGAGTGTAAGGAGGAAGGCAATAATATTCATCAAGCTTTCTATGCAGGCATTCAGTAGTCTCGACACACACAACATCCGCTTCATGGTGAGGCACAGGCGAGGGCGAAGATCATAGCAAACGCTATCTCTTATATAGTTGCTGCTGGACCTTGAAGTGGATAAAAGAATGACATGGGCGGATATCAGTATACCCGTAGCGTCGATTGTATTGCGGAGATAGACCGTAGAGATACCTGTAGAACCTTTCACGTCGAGATGCGATTATCTTGTGTCGGTGCACAGTACGAGGGATTACCGATGCGGACTGACCGTGGACTGAGATACTGTGCCTTCGGATGCTTGTCAAAGACATCTGCTGTTCGCACTTTGCACCGCACTGTACTCGTACAGTTCACTGGCGATGTCTAAGTACAGTAGGTTACACACTCTGTCGAGCAATAAGCGATTCGCATACCTCGAACGAGGTCTAGGTCAGTCTATCCTCCCTACCCGAACTTTGATTTTGAGACTGTTTGTGAAAGCTTTGCGATTAATAGAGGAATTCGTACCTGGTGTTCGTCATGTCCACGTCAACTCGACGTCAACGACCTCTTTGGCGCTTTGGGCGAGAACAGGCCATACGGTGATACACATGCATATAACCGCTGACGCCATCACGGGATGTAAACTCACACATCTCCTTGCTTCGTTCCGTTCTATTCCTCTTCTCTTGCCTTCAAACGTACCGAACATTCCGTTCTATTCCTCTTCTCTTGCCTTCCAACGTACCGAACAGAAGCTATCTCAGCACTCTCAGCGCATCAGTCAAGCCATCGAACGTGAGCCAGCCCAAGTCAGCACGAAAAGTATCGCGAACTCGAGCGCAAAATCAGACGCCAATACCAGAATCCACGGAAACAGAATCCTCATAATCTAGGTTCTCACGTCTGCCCATCATGGGGATCGATGACAACAATCATGACAAGCTGGTGAATGGGATAGATGGGAAAGCGAACGAATCCGGGGACAGCATTGGTCAAGACAAGCAAAACACTAATGCTAGCGACTCCCAATCCCAATCCGATACACGAGAAGATGAAGTCTTCAACGACTCGGATGCCGATTTCACACTTGTGTCGAGCGACAGGGCCAATTTCAAGATCCACAGGCATCTTATCACCACTCACAGGTGAGAGTCAATGCTAGGAATCACCGCCTCAAAGATTTGAAGTGCAAGTGGATGACTGACTCGATTTCTGTTGACTCAGTCGAGTTCTCCGAGATATGATGGAATCAGGCATGTCAAACGACAATCGACTCGAGTTCAACGATCGTGACATTGAGACCAGTGACACGATCCGACTCTTGCTTCGATTCCTGTACCACCAACTACCTTCCCCTGGTCGAGAGATGGTAGGCGATTTCCGAAACCTGATCGAGTTTGCTCAGAAATACGATTGTGGATCTGTTCTCCTCGGGATGAAAGGTTTCATCTGGTCTTTCCTGAACGAGAACGAGAAGATTTGCGATCCCCTGGACATCTTCATCTTTGGCGCTCAAATGAACGACCCACAAATTGCGGCAGCGGCAATCACTAGAACCGGCACGTGGACCTGGGGCCGTACTGATGATAAGCGAGAGAGATGGTATAACGAGACTGAGAGGAAGATGTTTGGAAAGCAAGGCAACCTCACCGCTCTTACTGGCGGCGGTGTGATGCAAGTCGCTTGTTGGCCAATGGTCGAATTCTGTAGGGTCCCGATGCCTTACTGGCTCGCGCTTCTCAAGACCGATCAAAGACATAGCCTCAAGCCCCACCAGCAAACATACGCAGCTGCCGCTGAATACTTTCTGCATCTCATGAAGGGACAGTGATTATTCCATGTAGTTTCGTCTCGTGCAACCGGCCGGTAGGCTAATTGATCGAGCATGCGACGCAAAGTCATATGTACATGTATGCTATGAAATTTAATGACCTGATGTGAAAATGTGCGTATCAGTAGGTGGCACAGCAGAAGAGAACGATTTGACAAGAATAAATCATTCCACGATAGTCGGCTGGAGTCTGCTAACAGCTTTGTGTACTCATACTCAGCCCTCAAGGATCTTGCTTCTGAACTTGGAGAAGCAGATGATCATGATGTGGACCTCCGCGGAGAATGCCATAAGCCCGTGAAGAGCAAGTGACAAGTGATCGGGATAGAAGGCTTCTGAAACCGCATCGAGTGGGCTCAAGGGGCAATGCTGCATGCTGACGAGATGAGGGAATGAAGGGCCGATCAGAAAATCTATTACTCGAGTATGCCCAGTGATCAAAGCGTGCTATACAGTAGTAGTTCACATACATGTTGTGTTGTATACAATATCGCCGATCAACATGCAGTTGAGCTATGAAGTTGAGCCATACACCCACTACTCCCTCTTCCTTTTTTTCTTTCTCTTCTTCTTCTTTCTCTCCTCATTCAGTTGTCAGATACATGCTATCCTTCATACTACCCTTCATACTAATTCATACGACACACATTCACCGCACATCCTTCGCACAACATCACTTTGCGAGACTAGATCAATCCGTCGTCCACCTGTCGACATCAAGATGCCTGAAGAAACACCCGAACCCAAATTCGATGAGGTTTATAAAAATCCTGAAGCTGACCTCATCTTGGTCTCGAGCGATGACGTGTCTTTCAAGATCTTCAAGTATCATTTGCAAAGCTGCAGGTGAGTTCCATACCTGTTCTTTCGGAGCCTCCTGAGCTTATGCATGTCTGCTTGATATGCGTCCATCTCCCCCACCCCAACTCAGCCCTGTGTTCCGTGGCATGATAGCTGCTCTCGGTTCAGCCAACGAGAGCCTTCCCACCGTCACTTTCACCGATCCCCAAATCGAGTGCGCCGCTGTCATACGACTGTTCCTCGATATCGTTCAAGCCCCGCCCACCTGACATGGTCTTTTCGATGTTAGCCACGTTTTGAGACTGCGTGATATTCGCGAAAAAGTACCAATGCGACACCTTACTCTATGCTTTGTCACATCTCGCCAGAGACTTTCTTTCTGACACAAATATCGATCCCCACTACATCTTTCGCATCGCAACGCTGCTCGATGATATTCGACTCGCAACCGCGGTGATTCGTGAGAAAGGCTCATACTACTGGGACTCTGAAGCTGAACTCGACCCGCCCGAGGGATGGTTGACAGATGCTGAGGTTCACATGCGACAAAACCCGGCTGCTTTCATCTCACCAAACAAATACTGTATCATGAAGATCTCTTCCTGGCCCGTCTGGGAAGTGTACTATCTACCGACCATCTACTTGGTGGCACTGATGAAATTAGAAAGGGAATGCTCCTTCGACCTCCAAGACCTTGCCGAGACCGCTGAAACTTTCGAAACGATTATGAAGCATTGGCAAGAGCTTCACTCCCATAAAAGGGCACGAGGATCTCTCTTGTAGGTATCGCAATTCCAGTTGTGGAGATCCAGAAGAACGCTACAAACTGACAAGCGGCCATCCTCGATCAGAACCTCAGAGTAAGTAGGCCTCAATTGAACAAGGGAGAAGTCGAGAGTAAGTGACACACGCGTGTGCATCGATTCATATTATCATTAGCTAGATATCAATCCGAAATGCAGGGTATATAAGTTATGAAAACACCTTCCAGCACAGTATCATTGAATGCGTATTGAAATCAGTATATTCTACCTTTCGGGCCGTTTGATGAAATCTCGTTGTTGGATAACCGACCTAGATTATCCGCTCAGTCTAGTCTTGAGCTGATGGCGTGTCCATTGCCGTCCCTGTGATCCCGTCCGTTGCACCGTTGTAAGAGGAAGACGAAGAGCGCCACTGCTCCGACGAGTGATACGAGCGATAATAGGGGATGATCGACGCTCATTTGCTGTGATGACACGGACAAACAGACAATCAGTATTCAAGCTGAGTTCGTCATCAGCTGAGGCGGAAAGGTAGCTCACTCCAAACGTGATCAGTGTAGCGGCAGCGCTTCTCGATCCCCATTCCAAGGTCGATTCGATCCGCTTGGGACGTAAGAAACGTTGGTAAACGCCCTCGAGGACCGAGAAGATACTGGTCCCGTCGAATGTTATCTGATTCCCCTCGATAGTGGTGTCGTAATATTCGTTGAGCTGAAAGGGAAGGTCAGTCGGCCACCCACTACTATGGCATTGCAGAATTGTTGCCACTCACCGGAGGGTCGATCACCACGACCGCCGGAAGCTCCTTCTTCTTGATACTGTCGATACCGAAAAAGAGGATGAGCTAAGATCCTCACCGAGGAAATAGAGCAAGCTGCCTGTACTCACCCGTACTGCTGTTTAAGCCATTTGGCCCATTTATCTCCATCGACCCAAGCAAACCATACGGGCTGGGCGAATGGTCTTCCACCCCTCTTCCACGCTCTAGCGACCTCAGCAAGCTGCTCCTTCTCCTTTTCTCCCTCATCGCCCTTATGTACTGCACCGAGGACGACAATTGCGCGCGTAGGGCTCTTCATGATGGCGTTATAGTTGGAGCCGCTAAGCTCGACGAGCGTGGGGAATCGATGCAGATTGACGAAACGGTTCAGGTCGTCTTGAGACGCGGGGAACGAAAGTGAACCCACTGGTCGAGCTGAGTACGAGGAGAAGGCGAGAAGCACCGATGTGGGAGCAGGATTGGCGATCGACAGTCGCTTGTACAGCTCGGGATCAGCTGATGTGTATGCTGGGACAGCGCCAAGAAGAGGTTCCAGAGCCGTCTTGACGGATTGCTGCAATATCACAATGGACATCAGTTGAGTTTGGCCATTATCGTTCGGGACTACTTTGACGTTACGCTCACCGTTTCAGCAACAGTTGTATCGAAGTTCTGCAAGAACAAGAAGAACGCCTCGTTGGTCTGTACTATTTGTGAAAAGTCGGCTGCTTTGATAGTCTGCAATGTCGTGCTGCGGGTGGATCAGAGGAAAGGTTAGGTCAGCATTAGCGGAACGAAACAGGATAGGTTTGGAGTTGGGAACTCACACTTGTACAGCTTTCATAGCAAAATCCTTCATTTTGCTCAACGATCTGGCTCCCGAATACTCCGTTCGAGTGCCGTGATGATACCTAGATGAATGTACGCCTTTGTTACCACAGTAATCGGATTGAGTAGGCGAGTCTTTAACTTCCGGCTGATACACGTACATTCGGATGGTGGGGTATCCGGCAACACCAGATGCTCGGCAGAAACTTGTCAGACGGTCACAGTCCACCGCGACGAGGTTCAGTTTTCCCTTCATCTCCTCGGCAAGTTTTTCGTACGCTGAGGGAAAGTAGGTGGTGGACGATCAGCTGATTGCTGAGTGGACTGTTTACGATGGATAATTGACTCACTCGGCCGCAACTTTTTGCAGCTGAAATTCGACAGTGCGAACGCAAGTCAGCTGCCTGAGTCGGAACACGTAACGCGGAAACGAAATCATGATCCGACTCACTGTCCACACCAAGGCGCATAGAAATCCACTAGAACAGGTCCAGCCTCCTTGAAAGCCTCCAGCTGTTCCTCGTCAACCTCGACTACCGTGCCGTCGGGATTAGGCTTTGACAGTCCGGACGAGCCCTCTCCATCTGCTTCACTTCTCATCATCGTATCCTGCACGTACTCCATCGAGTGGTCGTCAATGTACTTTGCCATGTCTGGATATGAGCGGTCGCCTGTATAATGTGGTTGAGGCTTTCCATCGATATACAATATTACTTGCGGGTCTGCTCAGAATACTCAGCTGTGCTCTAGCCTGCTGCATAATTTCGTATCAAAGCAGAAAGGCAAGAGGACCCAAGATGAATGTATGTAAGTCTGTGTCGAGCTCGCTCACTCACAGAACTTGATGCCATTCTCATTGCATAGATCTCCCTGAGCCAAGCAATTCACTTGGGCCATATGGAACCCCGTCAACCTCTCCAAATGCTGCTTCTCCTTTGCTAATCTCGTCCATGTCGGTGCGAATGCTCGACAGTGGCTGCCTGTCAAGCGAAGGAGATAAAAAATCAGAAACCAGTCGATCAGTCACCTCCAAACGATGCTTGTATTTGGACCTGTTGAGATCACTCACATTTCGGTGAGTAATGCTCGATGAGCCTAGAAAGCGCGATACATGTTAGCTCTGATCCCACAAGCAGACAAGCAGGTCGTGTCTGAATGTCTTCCCAGCGATAGTAAGGTTCTGTCTTGAGCTCACCATATTCCATGAGCAGTCTCCGACATGAAATTATCATCGGTCAATTGACGAAGCTGGAATTCGTCATCATCAATCGTTGATGCCGCCGCGAATGAGGATGACAGGAGAAGGGCGGCGAATAAGGTGAGCGGTGAGAACAAGACGCGAGGAAGGCGCATCGGGTGATCGATGAGCTGAATTGGATATTTATCTTCGAGGGCCTCTTCCTATTGACGAACTCCTGATTCACTCAGATTCAGATGAAAGACGTTTTGTCCCTTGTCAAGGTGATTGAACGTAAGAATATGACAGCTGATGATTCTGATAAGTGCTCGACGATTCTGAATGGTCGTTGAAAGACAAGACGTGTATCGCGATGGTGATATAGCTATGACAAGCAGTAAGCAGCGTGAATGTCTTATGTTATTTTTCGTAGTTGATAAACGATCAGTCGATCATGAAAGGACGAAACAAACGAGGCGAGAAACACAAAACACGATAGAAACTGATACAGTACGACCAAGTTCAAAGCAACAAAAGGTCAACGTTAACGGACGCGGATCCCCCCTATATATATCGATATCCCCCTTCCTGCCACGTGGAAAGAAGGAGTCTCTTGCCGCGTGGTGTCAACATGGACCCATTGGTGTGGCGATTACCGCTTTGGGCTTCATATGATATGCAATGCAATTGATTGCAATAATGAACCGAGACCGCGCCGGTATCAGCAACAACCCCCTATATAGCATATGCATCATCATCCGACAGAGCCTACTTCGTTAGACCTTGCTCCATTCTGTTCGGTATCACTCATCACTGCTTGCAGACATACAACGTCGACTAGATTGTCCACTCACGATCTGCCGAACTTCTCTCACCTGACCCTATCATACCTGCTCATCTGTTCACCCGACCCCATCAGTTTTGCTCATCTATATCCCGTCCTCGATAACTTCTTTGAAAGAATATCAAGCAACATGAACATCCTCGTAAGTGAGCCACACCGTACAGCCTCCTGTTCTCAACCAGTATCAGCTGTACTAAACGCGTTGCATCCTCACTCGCTCGTCTGTTCATTCAGGATACGCTCTTCGGACGGTCGATGACCCCTGCCGAAAGACTAAGACAGCATCAGCGATCGCTACAGAAAGCGCAGCGGGAGCTAGATAGGGAGAAGGGCAAACTGGAGGCGCAGGAGAAGAAGACTATGGCTGATATCAAGCGGAATGCCAAAGCTGGAAATATGGTATGTTGCGTCGCATATTTGCTCTATACTACTACCGCGTACGATGTGTGCGACCATGCTAGTGTACGACAGCCGGGCATGCTCCCCTCACTGCGCATCGTACAGCCTGCGTTCAGTGAGATGGCATGTTCGCTGATTTCGTTCCTATGTCCATCTCACTCAGAACGCCTGCAAGATCCTTGCTAAAGATCTTGTAAGAACAAGACGGTACATTCAAAAATTCACGCAGATGAGAGTGCAACTGCAAGCTGTGTCATTGCGGATGCAGACTTTGAGGAGTAACGAGCAGATGGCGCAGGCGATGAAAGGGGCGACAAGGGTGAGTGGGACGGTGTAGACCATTAATGTCTCATTTGTCCAGTTATCCAGCTGGCAGCTGGAGCTGTTGGCGTTGATGCTGACTCACATCCAACGAATTAGGCTATGGGTCAAATGAACAGAAGCTTGAACCTGCCGCAAGTGAGTGGAATCTACGGTCAGGAAGGGGCTTCAGATCACGATTATGGACCACTGATACTCATTCACCATCTCTATGTTTCGTTTCGATACCTTATGTCATTGTCATTGTCCTATGTTGTGTTGTGACTACTACCCCTCGTAGATCCAAAAGATCATGAACGATTTCGAGCGAGAATCATCTACAATGGACATGAAGGAGGAGATGATGTCTGATGCAGTGGACGATGCGATGGAAGGGGAAGATGAGGGCGAAGGCGAGGAGATCGAGAGCGATAAGATCCTCAAAGAGGTATTGGATGAGATTGGCATGAACATGAACGAATCTGTGAGTACAAAGTACAGAGTACATGTACGACCAATCTCCGGCAGCCCACGTTGTCATCACGTTTTCGCACGAGTTCGGGGCGGGATGCCAACTGCAATTCAAAGCTTCCGAACCGCGTCGTCCCGCTGTTCTCGCATGGGATTTTCGATTGCGTATCTGATAAAATATATCCGAGCTGATAATCCTAAAACCATGAATGTGTTTTTCCAGCTCGCATCCGCGCCAACGGCCAATCCACTGGTTTCAGAACCCTTACAATCGACCCGAGTGGCTGTCGCCGAAGGCTTACCCTCAATGGCACCTCAATCAGGTTCCGGTGCTGGTGCTGGATCAGCTGCTGGACAAGGCGGCGCCGGAGCTGGTGCTGGTGCCGGTGGGGGTGGGGCCATGAGTGCTGATGAGGCCGATCTGCAACGGAGACTGGATGCGCTACGCAGAGATTAATCGCAGTAATATAGTGCAATATTGCGTGTATCTAGTTGGAGTGATGTCGATCTTGGACTGTTGAGATACCGGAATTCCAAGATAGATAAATCCAAGCTAGAGGGGACAAGACCTTTACGGTCTTCATTCCGTCTCACGTTCAGGTTGTCATAGCATGAGGTTGTACCATATTTTTTTTCCGCCTGGTCCGCATCGCGCTAGTTCCATTTCGACTCGCGATGTAAGGGATAAACTTCATCAAGAACAGGGCAAGGCAAAACTACTGGACTTGTTCCTTTCGAAACTGCGAAATGCATTCCATGAACATCCGTCCCATGGATCCCATGCATCCGTGTCCGAGACCTGGTGGCTCCGCCGTAAAGGACGGCCCCGACGCAGGCGCAAAGGAGAGCCAGGAGAGAGCAGAACTATGAGGCGACTGGTCCTGATTAGCGACGTGGGTGAAAGAAGCAAGGGTAAAAGGGTAGCATAGCATACGTATAGCTTAGGCAGTTGCAAACGAGCTGAAAGTTACGCCTCCCCTGTGCTGTGCCCGCTTGATTGGATACTGAATCCCAGGGAGGGAAATGCGTCGTTTGGCTGCCTGCTGAAGACTAGAGGCAGCAATAAACTCGGCCGACGAGCGGAGTATTTCTACCCAAAATGTATGTGTGGTTGTGTGCCACGTGGAGTTCGGTACGAGCTGACATCATATCGGAATTATCCGGCGATCTTTTTGCAATGCATATTGTTTATTTGGTATTCCCCTCTAACCGTAACCTATTAGTTACGTTGTGTGGTAGCTGAGTTTTTAATTTTATCAGATAACATGTCATGTACCCTTTTTCCCTTTGCCAAAGGAATCTAATGTACAATTACAGCACATCTACAGTGATCATTCACTATACTCGTACACTATACGGAGCATACGACTCATCCTTCTCTCACTATACACACTTCCTTTGCATAGCTATAGCTGTACCGGGTACCATAGAACCTGCTTGGTTTGGCCGTGGCGATTCAATCTTCTCGAGCATACCCGTATCCCGCATCCCGTATCCCATACTCAAATCAACCAAATTCGATCCAATCATCACTAGCCTCGTCACAACCATCAGCCAGAACCCCCTTGGATCCAGTAATCTTTCAACAAACAAGTTCTTGTCCATGCCGCTGCTTGATGGCTATGCGAAGCACTCCCAGAACTTGTCTACCGTACAATTCGTCTTGATCGATCGAAGAACAACCTTCCGAAACACCTAGCCTTGGATCTCGTCTCAACCCTCCCTGACTTGCGAGTCTCTCAACCGCCTCTCCATTACATCCCGATATATCTCGGCTTATACACGCAGTAGCCACATTCACATTCAATATCGACTATCTGAAATTGCCCGCCGACCACGGTACGCCTCTCCCCGTAAGACATGGCCACAGCCAGCCATCCTTCTCCGTACCAACAAAGACCCTCTCCACTCATCCGAACATCCTCACAAACACCTCGAACACCATCTGCATTCTCGCACACAACCCCTTCGCCTCAAGTACCAAGCTTCCCGACTATACCATCGACGACCACAACACCAATGAAGAGACCTCTGCCGCCCGATGCCCACGGGCACGGACACGGGCCGGGGCATGGGCAAGGCGCATACCCGCCGCCCCAGCCACCAGAGAGGAAGTTTAGTACAGACTCGTCACATCATGACCAAGGTGGCAATGGACACAAGAAGAAGCGGATCAGTCTCAGCTGCGCACAGTGTGAGTGTAAGAAGACAGCCGGTCTCCCCGAGCAGCCCCCACCTATATTCAGCTGGCAATCCGACGCGAGGCGATGCGATGAAGCGCCTACTGACTCTTTCCTTTGTATCGCAGGTGCCAAGCGAAAACAGAAGGTATGCATCTCGCGTAGCATACTGCAAAGGAATTGACACGCTGATATATGGACATCTTTATCATTTGGGCGACAGTGCAATCGAGAGTTTCCATGTCAACACTGTGAGTGAGAAAATCGTTCTTAGAGTATGCTTGTGTCACCGCTGACAGTTGATCACTCAGGCGTCGGTAAGCTTCAATGACCGAGAACCTTTATTTGCAATAACCGATTGGTTTTAGTGTGCTGACCTGATCACGTTGGTGCAGCTCGAAAGGTCCCGGAACTATGTGTGAGCTAGCTAGATGCGCGTCATCGAGGTAAAACAGCGGACTGATACCGTTCATCATGGCCGCATTGACCTCTCAGGTACCCTACAACCCTCAAGCCAATAACAGCAATCATACCGGACCCGATCCTCAAACGATGTCGCGCCTAGATAGTATCGAGGCTGTCTTATCTGTTGTCGTGAGACACACGGGTGGAATCACTCAATACGATGCCGTCAGAGATTGGATCACCTGTATGTTGTTGATTCAGCTGTTTGTTTAGTACTTTATAGCTGATTACTGCGATGTCCAACAATTAGCGCCTCCGTTCCAGAAACACCTCGCATCGGCACCCTCTACCCCTTCGTCGCCTCATCACTTCCTCTCGCAGACTGCTCTACCAGGTCCATCGGGATCGAGGTCAACGACAGATGCTCCAGAGCCTTCAAATCGAGGTGACGCCGAGCGTGGGGGAAGCGCCGACGAAGATGGCCTTGCAAAAGTTGGTAAAGGATGGCTGGGAGAGCTTGAGGGGTAAGTGGCGCATTTCTTTGCACGGTCCTTCTACCAGATTCGTAACTGACATGTTAGACCTTGCAGTGGCCTACCGGAAACCGTGAGCTCGACAAGCAGTACGAAGAGTATTTCACGCACTGTGCTGACCTACCTCACGCACTGACCTACTCACAGATGGACATCAATGATAAAGTCAAAATGAAGCTAGATATCCACGGTACACCGGCCGAGAATCTACAAAGACTAATCACCGACTGTGGTGTAAGCCCGCACAAGGTACGATGCCAGTATTGCGAGATCGCTGAGATCGAGCGTTCCTAGCTCATCATCCTTCGTCGCCCGCCTATAGGTCGCTGAGCTGGTGCAAGAACTGCCACCGAAACATTTCGCCGATCGTATAGTCGATTGGTTCTTTTCCAAGCTGAATTTTGTCCGCTACCCGATTGATGAACGATCCTTCCGAGCATGTACGTGCCCCCTCAATAAAACCAAGCCGTCGTGGTAGGAACATCTTTGACTGACACAGTGTTTTCCTTGGTTTGACATAGCGTACGAAGATCTGTATAATAAGTCAACTTCAGTTGATCCGTCGAATGTGCGAGCACTCCCACTGGTGTTCATCGTCCTAGCTCTAGCTGTCCGGCAAGCGCCAGACGAATGGGCCGGCGATGAGGAAACGCGAAAGCTCTCGAGTCTGCGGATGTACTGGAGTTGTGCGTCAGCTGGATCTTCCCAGCATTTTGGCAGAAGCAGAAGCTGACGAATTGCCGTTGTAGCTCGACGAAGTATTTTGATTGCTACTGCTGTACAATCGGAGTCAATCGAGCTTGTGATCACCCGTCTTCTGGTGGGTATTCCGCACAAATCTTTGCCCCAGGCATGCAAGCTGATCTCGTTCTCATCAAGAGTGCCATATATCTGGTGTTGATACATGACCGACGACTCACCGAGTGCTGGTCGCAATTGGGCGCGTCTTTGCGTACAGCCCAAGCGATTGGTCTGCATCGAGATGGCACAAAACTCGGCTTAGAGTGAGTTTTCTCCCACCGCAACAACAGAAAAAAAAAAAACACTTGTGCATGAGCTCAGATGATATGTGGCAGTCCTTTCCAAACTGAGTATCGACGACGACTGTGGAGCTACCTTTACCATGCCGACAAGTTGTACAGGTAAGTCCGCTGGCATTTATCTAGCAAATTTTCGCACTGACGTGATCAAACTTTTTGCCTTTACAGTCTGGTACTAGGAAGGCCCCCAAGCATCTCCGATAGTTACACTGATACACAGTGAGCTAGCTATCCAGACTGTCTGCATTCCATCGGGATGGCCATACTAATTCGCAACAACTAGACCACCCTCAAATATCGACTTGTGCGAGTACAATCCCGCATTAGGTTTACCGCCACCCAGACCGTATACCGAGCCCACACCGGCCCTCTTCCTTATTCTGCGTAAAAAATTAGCAGGAATCATGGGCAAGATTGTCCATCATTTCCAGAAACTGAACGAGCCCGCGCAATACTCGGATGTCGAGAACCTGCAACATGAGATTGAAGCCTTCGTGGATCAGCTTCCGCCTCATTTCAGGATGCACGATCCTGACAAGACGCTTGATTCCAGTAAGTGGATCGACTGACGTAAACGATGTGAGGCTCGTAGCTGACTCGAACGGTATCAGTCCATTTCTGGCTCCCTATCCATCGTTTGATGCTCTTGACTGAGGTGAGTCTTGTCTCGTACATACGCGGGACACAAGCTGATCGTACTACGCAGGTATTGGTCACTACGATTATACTTCACGTAAGCTGCGAAATGTAGGCTGTATTGCGCCTCAGGCCACTACTGATGGATCTTTTCTTCTTAGCGCCCATGGTTGCTGAGAAAGCTTTCAAGCAATCGATACTCCGTGAGTATCCTCGAACCTCCCGTATATTCGTAGTAGGTCCGCATGCTGACCTGATCGCTGTTTTCCGCTCCCTTGTTGTCGTGCCTACAGGCCTCTCGAATTGCATGCTTCGAAGCTGCCAAGCTCGACTTCCAAATTCGACAAGACTTCCAGCGTGAAGTCTCAGACTTCAGACTCTTCGCAATTACGGGACAGTTCAAGATGTTCAATAGTGCCATGATTGCTGGTATCAGCGCGATCATCGATCCTCGCGGTCCTGACGCTGATCAGATGAGGTGAGCCGTGGCAACATGATCATTTTCGCAATGAGGGTTCATCTAACTGTCCCCTATGCTGTAGACGGATCCTTACGACTTTCCTCGAAGAGAATCCTTGGCACGAAGTCGCTGGTAAAGACGCTACAACCCGCAAAGAAGTGCAGATTGTGAGCCCCAGTTCCCAGTTTCCGAAGATGATCTTATCATCATGGAGATATTTTTCCCTGAGGCTGACTTGACGTATTGGGGCATTGCTGCAATGCCGCATCGCCGCAGATCCAAACATTATCCCGAAGAGCTGCACAGATCTTTGAAGATTCTTTCGGACCAGGCGAACTTGGTGCCCACGACAAGGATTCTGTCGGACTCTTATTGGCTCTGCGCCAGAGTAACGACTCGTCCACCCAATCGAACGCTTATCCACGTGGGGTGCCGCCTCAAGACGATGCTCCAACCCCCGGTCCATCCGGACCCACAGTCATCAGCAGTGTTCGATCTATGCAGCCGCCAAGAGCGTGGGGTCACGTAGGCAGTGGTGGTCTAAGCGGAGGCGTGCAGTTCACCCCTATGCATCATGGCGGTATCACGCAGAGTCCCGCGTCGACTGGCAGTCACGAAGACGACCACTCTCAGAAGCTGTGAGTTGTAATTTGCGCTTTTCATTCTGACCATATATACTCCTCTCCTCATCCAATGACATGTGGATCAGGTCAGTGGACCGAATTGAGAAAATGACGCTGACGCGTAAGTTGTTGGTCATCGTCTCGTATGATTCGCATTCGCAGCCTCGATCACTGGTTCACTGCCAATACATCCATGGCGGTAGGTGCGATGAGCGGGCAAATGCCAGCTGCGATGGACGCCTTGAATGGGGGAATCGGCTACGTGCCCCTTCCCACCATGTCCACGCCAACTACAACCCCTGGTCCTGGACCTGGTCCCGGTCCTGGGCTCAATAATAACATGTCACTGGGCTCTGGACCGGGACTTGCACCGACACCTACACCTGGACCTATCAACTACAGTCAAGGTTTCATAGATGACAGCGGGGCTAGTTTCTCTATCCCGCCAGGGGAATTTGGATACCCTAATCAATTCAGCTTGATGGGTGGCGTTGAAGGTGCTGTGATGGCTGGCAACATGGGTGGAATGACCAATGTCGGTGGAATGTCGTTGGAACCTGGTACGGAGAGTAGTGATGAGTATTGGAACACCTTGATCGATGGTGAGTTGGGACATCGGGACTTGGGCTCAGCTGGGCTCAGGTAGACTCAGGCTCAGGCGCAGGCGCATTGAGAATGGACATGGACGATTCGTCGTGTCCATTGTAGTGTCTAAGCATGGATGACGCTGACATCTTTTTGGGTACTATAGGGATCTTAGGGACGACTTCGAATGGTCCGTCACAAGGTGGTACATAAACTGTCGACGTCGAATCGGAAATAGAAGAAGAGCATAGTAAAGAGAGCAGCTTAGTTCAGTAATCCGTACAACGCTACAATGATGCTTGATCCCTTGATACTTATAATAATGAAAATAACGTCCATACAACGCAAAACAATGCAACGCAACACAATGCAAAAGGTGCCGACATCAAAGGTTCAACGATGTAGGACAGTAGCTGCTCTGCTCATCGAGAACACAGAACCCAGGTTACTATGGCTCGCTTGAAAACCCCACTGCGACTATAGATTGCAATTTGTCCCTCGTTGTCGATGCATTCAAATTGAAACTGTATCGCGTTTTGCATTTTGCATGAATAATGATCATCGATCTCATATATATCCAATCTTTCCTTCTTACTGATACACATGTGCACATGCGAATCCACCCAATCCCATCCAGCTTCGATTCCCTCCTACGGAGTCTGCAGTACCATCTCTACGCCATCGTTGATCGGGGGCCCTTTCAACGCAGCCTCTGTGCCTGGATCCCCCGTATACAGACCTCTTAGTAGTCAACGAAGAATTGGGCGTCTTTTCGGGTCTTGGTCATGGCTATGAGCGTAGTACGATCAGTAAAGTCTCTCCAGCCTGTCGAAACGATTACTTTTTTCCAAATCAAATGAGAGCCTGTCTACTCACCAGCGATGATGGCACTGCCGACACCTGAACCGTCCTCTGCGTGGTGAGTCACAATCTTCTTGCCCTTTTCGCCGAAAATGTCAGTCAAAGCGGTGTGTACTCGGTTGGCGAAGTTGGGGTATTTCTAAGATGGTGAAAGAAAAGGAAGTTCGCAGTCACGTATGGTCAGTTCTAATGCTAAACTCAATGACCGGGTAAGAAGGCAAGCGCCACCGCAGGCCAGTAATGGGTTATGATACCTAGAGAGTGAATGGCATGTATGGCGGATATCCGATTGCTCACGTTGTACAAACTTCCGTCGGCACCGACGGCACATCCTTCTTCGAGGTATCCCTTCTTGCTAACAATGGCGGCAATACCACAGGCGGACAATCGGGCGGCTCGGGTTCCAATCAAGACGGCGAGCTTCTTAAAGAATTGTCGTTCCTCAAGAGTGGTCTCAACACCGAAGAAGTGAGTGAATACTCCAATGACAGTGAGGAGCTCGTCGGTAATGTCACTGTATCAATCGTGCCGTCGGTCAGCGCGAGGTTTGTTACGATTGATCAAAAGACTACTCACCTCTCCATCAATGACAAGAAGGCAGTGTCGAAAGCGTAGGCCTTTTCAAGCTTGTAGGTGTTCTGACCCAAGAAAAGGTCACCGGCGTCGATAAGCTCGCATACAATCAGTCGGAAGATTTCTCCGAGGTAGAGACCGGCGATCATCTTCTCGAAGGACTGCGCGCGTTGGGTGGGTTCATGCAGAGATCAGCATGGACCCGGATATGCGGCAAGACGCTTGTCTCACCTGCTCTCCAGGCTTGTTGGAGGACTCGTCAATAATGATGTCGTACTTGGTTCGAGCTAAAATGGTACTTGGATCAGATACCACCCTGAATTGTCCCACGGCTTTGGTGTTGACTTACGGAGGTGTTGGTGGTCGAAAGAGTCGAAAGCGCCCCATTCACACTATTTAACGGGTCAGCTGATAAGCTCGCAGTTTCAGTGAACTCACGTTGATAGCCATACCCTGCTCCTTAGGCAAGCCAATGCTGTTAATCTTGGGGATAGATCCCGCAGTTTCCATGTAAGCGGCGTTACAACCAGTACCGAAGATGACGGCAATCTTGGTGTGAGGGTCGACGTAGTTGGAAGCGATGAGGGTACCAGTGGTGTCGTTGATAAGAGCGGTAAGCTCGGCAGGGACGTTCTGCAAGGGTCGATAGGTCAGCATGAAGATTTGACAGGTCTGAAAAGCAGGAAACGCACGAATCGCTTCAAGCTCTCCTTGAACATGGCAGCGACATCTCGGCCTTCGATGTTAGGGGCCCCGAAACCCTTGGTCCATCGAATCAAGACTGACCGAGACGTCAGCGACGATTCTGACAACGTTCAAAGCTTGCTTTGGACTCACCACCATGGTCGATCCTGTCTTGACTGCAGGGGATGAAGGGAATCAGTATTGTCCTTTGAAAGATAACGCATCGAGATTCCGTGGAGAACCCGACTTACGAGCAAGGGTAGGAGAACTGGACAAAACATGGTGGATCAGTGTGTGTGTGTACATTCATACTTCTTCCAGATGCAAACTCACAGTGAAGCCAAGGGGAAGGATGCCGTCGGCTTCTGTTCGACCGAGAGTATCTCGGATGAAAGAGTCGAGACACTCGGCGCAGAAGTCGAGCCTATGATGGGATGCAGTCAGCAGATATGCCTTCAGCCCTGCTCCCGGCCAGATTCCTCATCGGACACGAGCAGTCGCCCGCTGATTTGAATCTTGAGGTGTACTCACAGTTTCTGACCTTCGTCCTGCTTCTGCTCCTCCGTCAACCTGTACTTGGTCTGGGTAACCTCGAATTTACCATGACCCTGAAGCGTGACAAGACAGACTCGAAGGTTGGTACCACCCAAATCGAGGGCGAGGAAGTCTCCCTTCTCCTCTCCAGTAGGCCACTACGAGGATTTGTCAGCAGTGATCCTACCAGATCTACTCAAGAGGAATCTCAAGAGGAACTTACGCCAAAGACGAAAGTGGGAACTAAGGATTGCGGTGGTTATTGTCAGTACAAGCAGAAGCAGAGGAGAGACACTGAGGTAAACGACACGCACTCATAGGCTGGAAAGTCGAGATCGAGTCAGCTGGGGACGCCAAAACGATGGATGTGCCTCTGTACTCACTACGACCTGACCGTCCTTTTGAAGACCGTTGTCCAAAGTGTCCTCGATAGCATGCACAATCATTCGCATTCGTTGAGGGGTGACTGTACGACGATGCTCAGCGAAGACAATGACAAAATGGTATGATCTGCATCACTCACGGGTCAACAAAGACTCGTACTTCCTCAAGTGATCGGCCATGGTCTCTGTCACAAGTTACAACAATCAGCAAGTGAACACCAAGATGGATTCCTCCGCATGGACTCACTCTTCTCGGCGTGAGGGAATTCGACATCGTCCTGTTACGATCACCCTGCGTCAGTCATCTCGTCCTATTCAAGCTGATGCACCTTGAGAGACGCGTAAGACTCACGTTGGTCCTGGTGTGGAAGACGGCTTGAGCACCACCGGGAGTCATGACGATGTTGCTTCCCCTTCTGCTAATTCTTCCCGCACCACCAACACTGCCTCGTCTCTCCTCGACACCTTCAGCGTTGGTCATGGTGAAGCTGGACCTGGCGGCACCTCCGCTGGTCGATGATTTCCGACCGGCGGCAGATCCGATGTTGGTTCCGTTGTCCAAGACAGAGCCGTGTCGACTCGATCCGGTGTGTCCGTCCTGAGCGCCGCCGGGTGAGCTGGGAGGAGGAGTGGAAGTAGGGGAGACGGTAGTCTCAAGGGCGGCGAGTCGGGTCGCGAGCTTGTCGGGAGTAGCGGTCATTCCGGGCGGTTTGAGTAGAGTAGGTGTACTGGAAGAAGGCGGGGTCTGGAATTTGACGGACATGGTGTTGGAGGGTAAGCAGGTGAGGCAATTTGGCGAGCAGGTCAATTGTCGTTCAGACAGGGTAGTGAGAAGGAGAATGAGAAGGGCGGTCAAGTTGCGAACAAGTCGGGAAATAATTCAGACAGATGGCAGACAGTAAGGACAAAGGAGTCGAGTTAGATGGGGAAATGAATGTGCACAGGTCAATGCGAGAGGGAGGTATGGCTTGATATAGAGCTGTAGGTGTCGGCACGCTGACACTCACTATTTATTGATATGATCAGGTACTGTCGGTAGTAGCGTAGTAGCGGGACGACAAAGGAAGTGAAAGGTAGGGGGAGTTGGGTCAGTAAAGGTGTCTTGATTGTCTTCTCAACAAAGAAGTCAAAGAAGAGAATTTTTGTGATGACGGATCTTGGTCAAAAGTGTGTGTATGAATATGTTTATGCGTGGGTGTGTGTTGTGTATGTTCAGAAGCAAAAGCGAATGGAGGGGAGAAGCTGATGAACGGTGACGAGATAGTAGATAGTGGATAGTAGCCAGTAGCCAGTAGCCAGTAGCCAGTAGACGAAGAACGGTGGAGTGAGCGGTAACGGGTGAGAGGTAAGTTGGGGGAGTGGAGATTCACTTTCAGGGTCCAAGTCAAGTCATTCTTATTGAATGCGGCTCACCCGTTCTCAAAATGTTTTCGACCTGTTGCTTTTCTTTTTGTCTGCAAGCGAGTGATCAGATGATGTGAAGAGAGATTAGAAGATGGAAGAATCCAAACGGGAAGAGCACCCTCCCGGAGTCCACTTGATCGGATTCGAGTGCGGTTGAAAATACTGGCCGAACTATCAGACAGCAAGAGCTCTCTGAAGGTCTCGCTCGACTGCAAGGTCTTTCTCCTCTATGCTAGCTAGTATCCCTTTTTTCTCCCCGACCCGCACTCAAAACCCCCCCTCACCACCCGCCCTGGCCCTGAAATAGGCCAATTGGGCCGCAAACTCAATAATGACGCGCCATACAGGATGTATCCTAATAATTACAACTCTTATTACATCCGACGTGTAATGCTCTGCCAATGCCGCAAAGTTCCGATTAGAAGCATTAGAAAAACATGATCCGACCACATGCTGATCTCCGCCCCCGCGGGGGCGGGTGCCGCAATTGTTCAATAGCATCAAATTAGCCCTTACACGCACGCGCCTATCCTTCCTATTCTACTTTTGTGTGATACATTAAACGAAATTTGATCGCATGTAACGGCGATCAGTGGAAAGTATTAACCCATGCTGCAGACCAGAGGAAACGCTGATACAAAGCAAAGCAAAGCAAAGCAAAGCAAAGCAAAGCAGAGAGCTAGAGCCTATATCTAGTATCTAAATGGTTCATGTGTACCTCGCGTGGCTTCAGCTGCAGCTGCGACCGGATCCGGATCCGGATTCCGCCGTTAAATGTTGTTTGGTTCTGGATTATACTTATGCCTTATGGTTCTGATCCTCGTGCTAAGTGTAGCCGTCATCCACCATCTCCATCATCACCATCAAAACTCACACGGCGAACAGGATGCATTTTATTGTCTCTTCTTATTCCCTCATCGTCTCAGCACTACCGCGTGCAGCAGATTGCCACTCAAACGACCATAAACCAAACAGCAGAACGCTTCATCCCCTCCAAACCACTCCTTTGTCATCTCAGCACCACCCCTATAACAGGTCTCGGCTCGAGGGACCCGCCCATCAAGCCAGCATAGTACAGCACCGAACATAGCAGCAAGGTGGGTGGGTGTTCGGACCGATTATCACTGTCCAACCTATGGGTTCCTTCCCGTCTCCTTTGTGCCTCGGAATCCCTCAATCCCATGACCATGACACCACATATCAAAATATGGGACAATAGCCTCAAATACTCGAAGGCAGTGCGGGGGGAGGGGGCAGATGGGGGCTAGCTTCATACGTTGAACGGAAGACCTCGACCCCCACACTCACATTATTCTTCACCTTTCTCATGATCTCGACATGAATTGTCATCGCTTGTATGTTCACGTAAACTTTAGCTGACGTAGTATTCCATCAAACCTCCTCAGCGAGATTTCGATCCTATTTAAAGAGCTAGGCGCCCCCCTCTCATCGTACGTGAATTGACAATATCACTCAACAGCGGCGTCTAACGCAAGCTTGAACTCCTATCCAATGATCGACATTGCCCTCACTACTCGTATCCGATCATCATTCCACACATCACACATCATACATCACACATCCTCACCCGCTTGCCCTTAGTAGATGTACGGAAACTACTGGTCGCCATACTCGTACAGCATGAACATGTTCCCGGCATACGGTGGTGCTGTGAGTGTTTCTTGTGCAATCAATTCAGTCGCACGCACATGAGACTGGGTATACAACGCGATACAGAGCTGATATACCCCTTCAATGATACTACTTCTCTACCTGGCTATAATGGACCCACCGCAGATGATGAGCCCTTACTACGCTGGAGGTCTCGGTATTCCCTATATGATGGGTATGGGCGGGATGGGTGAGTACACAGTCAGGAGGAGACACCTTCTCCTGCTACTCCTGCTACTCTACGATCACCGCCATAGTACATCAGTACAGGATGAAAGGTCGATGGAACTGACAAGCTAATCATACCACCTATGTCGCGTTCGATTCGGTCACCAGGATATGGCCTCGGTGCAGGCATGTATGGAATGGGAATGGGTATGGGGTACCCATACGGTACGATTGCTCAGTATCCATATGGCTATTCAGGCATGGTGAGTGAAATCATTTGTATTCTTCAGCCTTCCGCATATCCGCATATCGAGAGGCTGTCGATGCTTATACGCCCAGTGAGTAATCTAGTATGGGTACGGCTATTAGCCCGTGACTATTCCTCGCGACACCTGTTTTGGGCGAGGTCGGGGGAGAGCGAGAAGGATGATAGTATCAGAGAGTATAACGAGGCAGAAGATTCGGTAAAGGAATGATTGATACGAACGAGTATTCTGGATGGCGTGTCTCGCAAGCCAGAGCTGAACTTAGCTGAGCTGAGCTGAGCTGGGCTCGACTTGACTGAGACGAAAGCATACTTGCCGAGTGATGGCCAGAATGCGCAGATATGAGCCTACCTTTGATGTTGTCACTTGATACCGTTTACATGTCTGTACAATACTTGAAGTACAAAGCACAATATGATTTTATACACTGATATGAATTGTATAGTTCTCTCACATCGCCCTCAGCATTGGATGCTCTTTCAAATTATTCGTTATCTGTTTCTTTGAGCTGCCTGACATGCTTTACGCAGTACCTATACAGGTGGCTGTTCGGCTATCAGATATCGCGTAGCGAGGATGGCGGTAGTCATGTCAAGGGATTGGGTAACCTCTTCAGACTCATTTCCCCCTCGATGATCTTTGTGACTCTCATCTTCATGTCGAGCCTCCACACTGCTCTCAATCCCGATCTTGTCGGTCTTTTTCGCCGTTTGACTCATACCAAAAGGTATCACAATCTCACTACTCTGCCATATCCCGACTTGCCACTTCTTGCTGCTTCTTCCCTCCCCATCACCCAAGCTTCGTCCACCTCGCCCGTCATTCATTCTCGATGCCAGCAGTCGAGGATCGACGCCCAGCTTTGGACATTCATGCGGTAAGATTTGAAATATGACAAGGACTTTCGTGGGGTGTAGAGCGTCATGCAGCAGCTGTTTACTGTGCGTTCTTTCTTTACCGTCGTCGACTTGACCTTCGATGTTGTTATGCCACTTTAGAACTTCGCACCAGAACATCGTACAATGGTGTGTCGGACCGCGTAGACCCTGCTCGACGTTGATTCGTAGTCGAATAGGCGCAGCGCTTTGGATATGCTGGAACGCAGTAGGTATGGAAGGCGAAACGAGGGTAGGAGAGGTCATACCTTTGTCTGAGGCTGAGACTGAGGAAGCGCCGTGCTGGCGGGCGCGGATATGGCGACTTCGATCTCGATCTCGGTGCGAGGGGTAGAGAGTATGCTGCAGAGAGGTGTAGAATAGATGAAGGGATGCGTTGGATGATGAGAGAAGGTTCGATAGGTGGACCGAAGGTGGTGGGAGGCTGCACTTGACGAGGGTCAGCGTTTGGAATCACTGATAGGTAGAAATCGCAAGCAGGACGGTTTTCATGCCTCAACACGAATCAAAGAAGACCAATGATTTTGGTGGTGCCTTCCTTTAGTAGACAGTGCGTGATGCACATGTCTATATTCATTCATATCGACCCCTTTCGCCCAGACGCGCATTAAGCAGACGGACAAGGACAGGACAGAGGGAAGTTGAACAGCGTGGTGAAGCGAGCGGAAAAGACGATATCAGATCACTTTACTCACCCTTTCCCAGTCCATTTAGCGATCCTTTTCCCCCTTGGCGAAACTCCGATCCCTTCATCCTCCTCGACAAGCATCGCTGCCTTCCTCTTGGTGCTACTGAACAAATCATCGGCCGTTCTTTCGGAAAGTAGCGTTTCGTTCAGGGCCAAACGAGCCTTATTATTAGCCTTCTGGTCTTTATCCTCGGTTGATGAGACTTCGTGTCTAGGTGTGACTTCGTTAATCTTGCGAAGAAAAAGGTTCTTGCTCGTGGATGTCGACGAGCCTGCTTCGGCATTCCTGGTGGTGGTGGTGGTGGTGGTGGTGGTGGAGAAACGGGGAGGAAGTGGAGTGGTCAGATTATATGCGCCCAACGGTTTTAAGGCGCTGCTTATCGTCGTCGTCGCTGTTGCAGAGGTCGAAGTCGAACTTTGACGCCTAGGTGTTTCGAGTAGTCGTGGTCGTGGTGGTGTAGTGATCCCGATCTTTGGTTTTGCCTCAAAGTCGGCAGGTTGGCAGGCTAGCGAGCGAAGGGGTGTACCTTGTCTCAGAGGGCTCGCCACTCGGGGTATCGTCCCTGGACGGCTGTACGACTCATTATTCGCTTCTGATCGATCTAATTCTGACTTGAGCGGTGCAGACAAGGTGTTAGGACGCTCTGCATGTCGTTGATCTAGTCTCGATGCAGCGGTGGATGAGCTTTGAGATTTATCACCAATGGAGAACGGCGAGGATGCCTGCTGCCCCAGCTTTGCCTTGAAGTTCTTGCGTTTATCATTCGATTTGGGACTGGGCCCGGAACCGGAACCAGAACCGGATTTGGGCGTACTGAAGGAGAAGGCGAGAGCCGACGCCGAGATCGGAGTTGGCTTTTTCGAGCTCATCGCAGCAGCTCCGGGTTCTTCATATTCGATGTCCTGAAGGCCTTGGTATTGAGCATGAGACGTTGGATTTGGGAATGAGGAATCGACTTGAGAAGAAGGCAAGATTGTGGAAGGACAGGACAGGACAAGTGGAGGAAGATCAGATATCATCATGAGCGAGAGAGAGGAGAGGAGACGCGCCTGGCATAGGACGGAGATCGCCGCCTCATTCGTGTATCGTTCGCACTGATCATGATCATATCGTCACGAAGACTCTCTCAACTTCAGAATGCAATTGAACATATTTATAATTCTTCTCTTGAAACCTCTTCACATTTAGCTAGCCCCTCAAGAATCCGCAGATAGCCTTCGAATCAGCAGTTAGCACAGCGATACCGCCTCTTCCCCCGGAAACTTCCACCTATATTTCGATTTGAGAACGCCTTGAGCCCGATCGCTTCTCTTCGTGGACCCCTTTCCAATATCTAATATTTAAACCTTCCAGCATAATCCATAATGGCCGACGCCAACAAGAAGATTGCCGCTTTACAGGCGCAGATGCAGACCTCGTCGATTGCGTTCCAGAAGCTCGAAGCAGGTAAGTCAGGAGGGTCTTGATACTTCCTCTTCTGGAGAAAACCAAGGGTTCCCGCTGGTGTGGCTGTTCGTCCACAACGAACACATCGTGGTTTGACCTGTCTCCACACCCTTGAATTTTGACCGGTAACTGCGCCAGCACGCCTAGGTCACATGCGTACTGCGGAACGGGCGGACGAGGAAAAGAGCAGAAGAGCAGAAAAGATGTGTACCTTTAACTGAATTATGTGGATGGTTCCCTCGCACACAGAGCTCGCTGGGACGATAGAAGCTCGACAGAGATTGGATTCTCAATTATCAGAGAATGAACTGGTACTGAAAGTAAGTTCCGTTCGTCCCCGAGCTCTTGTTTTGCCCAGGCCTAAGGCCTTTTCAGTCGAGATCCCTTCTCAGCGCAACGCCATACCCTGCGGTTCACTCTCCAATCCTAAAAAAAGGTCTCATTGCATTGGTACGGACTTCTTTGCTGTTGCTGACATCGCTCTCGCTGTTCAACAATGCACTTTCACTTCGTGGTCTCACTCTCGCTCTCGAAACGAAACGAAACGAAACGCAATGAAACAGGAATTCACCTCGTTGAAATCGCATAATACCGTTTACAAGCTGGTCGGACCGTCATTGGTACCGCAAGATGCGAGCGAGGCGAAAGTGAACGTCGAGAAGCGTCTAGAATTCATCAGATCAGAAATGTGAGTGACTCCATCCACCCACAGTAACAGCAACAGCAACAGCACGTGTGGTAGGGCGAGGAAGTGTAAATTGAGAATGGGAAATGTGGTAGTGGGCCCTTGAAAGTGGGGTTGGAGTGGAGAGGCATTTTGATGTATGGCACAGAGCTGGACGCTACGCTCTGGTGGTTTCTCAAGGGCGCGCGACGACAGATCCGGATCGCAATGCAGACCAGAACCTCCGGCGTCATTGCCATATTGCCTGGTCCAAAAGCCTATCATCACATCCCTTTTTTTCCCCTCGCTTCATCGCACCGATGAAAGAGATTGAACTAACAATTCCGTTTCTTCTGTCCGTCCATCCGAAATATTGTTCCTTGTATAGCAAGCGGGTAGAAGCACAGCTCAAGGAGGGTCAGGAGAAAGCAGCCAAGAAGAAGGATGAGGTGAGTAATAAGCCAGATTTGCTTATCGCGTACAACATCATTTAAAATACTGAAAAAACTGACAAAACACGTCCCTCTCTTCTTCTTAACTACAATCTCTTACTTGTCCATGTTAATAGATCATCGGCCTGCAACAGCAGTTCCAGGCTTTACAACCGCCCAGCGGGCCGCAAGCTGTACAAGCTTAGAAATGAAAGATATACGTGAAATGTCAAGGCTCTCCAGGTATTTCATGCATTGCATGTCTATGGCCGACATGATTCAGACGGATATATCATAATATTGTACAATCCGGATCGGATGATCATTAAAGCCTGGAGTTGCGTGTTCAGTCAAGAACTAAAACTAAAAATGAACAAGAAACTCGTTCTGTTATATTATAAAGGCAAAGTAACAGCCAAGAGAATTTTTACACTGTAACAGCAACAGCTAGTACGAATAGGGCGAGGGGTTATCGTGATGTTCCTCTCACAGGCGTTTTCTGCACCTCATCATCGGACGATACAGGCGAGTCCACCAATATGATGTTTTCCCCATCTTCTTCCTCATCCTCATAACCGTTCCCACCCTCGTCACCTTCTCCTTCCCGTTGACCATCATCGCTCTTAGCCGATTGTGAGGCTGTATCAGTATCAAGAGGAGCCAACTTTTCCAATTTCCCAGCAAGGGTATCTTTGTTCTCGGCATACGACATTTTCTTGGGGCTCATAACAGGATCCCCTGCAATATCGCGGTACTTGGGATCTTCAGTATCATCGGAGACCGAAGTTGCGCTAGTTCCTGTACCGCCGCCACCACCGCCGTTGCCGTCGGGATCGTGCGATAAGTATGAATCCATCGAACCTGATGCCAGGGAGATATTGGTAGATCCTGGAGATGAGGGCGCTTGTCCATGTCCATGTCCATGTCCATGTGAGATCGATTGTCGGTTGAGACGCAATCGCCGCATTCTGAGGTGGAGACGAAACAGTGTCAGCAAAGTCGGCCTTGTCCCCGCTTCGCAGTTCTGGTCACGAGATCGCGGAACACTCACTTCTGTACGGCTCGAATGACAGTGCTATGCGAGGTTTGTGTCAGCGCACTATTCTCCACATACACAGGAAAGCGCTACCCAATCCATCCCGCGAGATTTGACATGGTACTCACAAGATACCCCTCAACGATCCGATAGCATTCTTCAACTCCTCCTGAGTAGGCTCCTCCACCTGTTTTCCTACTTCGAACAGGTTCTCGTCGGTCTCGATCATAGGTTCCTGACCTTGTTCCGTCACCCAAGCATGGATCTACGAGCAAGTGAAAGTCGAGTTTCTTCAGCAGCAGCAGCAGCAGCTCGATTCGTCGCCTATTGCCCATCGAACAAAATCCAGCGAACATTGCTAAAAACTCACTCTGATATCCGACATGATGATCCGCTTCTGAGGGTCTTTCTCTAACATGCGAGTCATCAAGTCCTTGAGCGTATCCTCCCAGTCGTCGGGTATGTTGGGTCTAGCAAGATGATGAAGATGGTGCGAGCCCAAATCAGCATAGAAGGAACGGAGGTATCTTTAAGCATAGCCACTCACTTCTTCTCCCGCACAGCAGTGAATAATTCCATTGGGTTTGGAACGTTGAAAGGCAGTTTACCGGTCAACATGCAATATAGCGTTACACCTATGAGCAGTCAGCTTACATTCAACGGGACATGAAACTCACCAAGCGCCCAGATGTCTACTGCCTTTCCGTGAAGTTCCTGCTGATGGGCTATAGTAGGATGGAACGGATCAGCTATTCATTCCGGTTTAGACGATAGCCGCACGTGGCAGGACCAGGCTGGCTCACCTGTAAAGCTCTCTGGACTCAAGAATGCGGGACTCCCACCGGACTTTTTGATTCGGTCATCTCCTGAATTGGTGAACATCTCGGACACGCCGAAATCACAAAGCTTGACAAGCTGACGATCGGCAGAAAGAAGAACATTGTCGGGTTTGATCTGCAGATGCAAAATGTGGAACGCTCAGCATACCCTTTGAAAAGCTAGGCCGCCACGAGGGATAAGCCGGCAAGTGGAGGATTAGCTCACATCTCGATGAACCACTTCGTTGGCATGCAGGTACTCTAGTCCCAGACAAAGTTGCCTGAAATACTCTCTGGTCTGCCACAGCGAGAACGGCGATTTCGCCTCCGTGTCATCTTGCCCTACTTGGACTTCCATCAAAGTTCCTCCCGGCATGTATTCGAGGACGAGAAAGAGCGCGTCGGCAGTGGGCACGGAAATTGCTTCGTATAGGTGAACAAGCTGAGGTTGTTAGCGTCACCCGGAATCAATGTTGCACTTACATTAGGATGGCTGTGATAGTAGGCGATGATCAGCATATACTCACGAGGCTGTTGCTTAGACGAGACAAAAAGTAACCTGCGTACGAAGAAGAGACTACTCACTCTAGCTTCTTCATCACGGCCACCTCTCTTCTGATCAGTCCCAACGGATCCTCTTCTATGGTCTTGGTCCCTCCCCAAGGTCGATTCCCACCGGCTTCCAATGCCTGTTCCCCTGCCTGCTGTATAGCTGTCCCGCTCGGCATACCGGGTGGTTGCTGAGATCTGCGCATCCGATTTCTATTATTTTGACGGTGTTTCTCCTGGAGAGATTGATAGTGTAGTCGTGATTTGGAGAATTCTTTGATAGCCTAGAGATTGTAAAGTCAGCTCAGCTCTCCCTAAACAGGACTGCGGGTACCCTTGAGGTGACTTGACTGACAAGGAATTGGCTTGAATTACTCACGTATTCGATACCCGTGCCCACGTCCATAGCAAGTTCGACTTTTGCATAAGCGCCTTTTCCCAGACTCTTCCCAATCCTATACTGATTGATCATCCGTTGCCCGTCCTCTGTATTTCTCTGCTGCCCATCCGTAGTCTCCCTCACCCTATGCGTAGAACTGGTCCGACGATGATGCAGCCCTTTTGGCCGGTAACGAGGGGATGAAGGAGAAGGAGGTCGAGTCGACGAAGCTGATGGATCGGGCGTATCAGGCAATTGGAGGGAGGAGTCCCTCCGGGGCGATTCCGACATGTATGTCGCTATTTGAGATGAGGAAGGTGTGCCGAGGGAATCATTAGGACCTCTAGGTTTTGTGTGTCGATATCTATCCATCCTTGTCCGACTGTTTGACGGAGGCGTATCAGAGCCCTGCCTATCTTGACCTTGACCACTGCCCCCAGCTCCAGAGGGCCCAGCGCTAGCATCATCTTCCTCTTCAGGCGAATCATATTCTACATGCTCATCAGTGGTGTCGACCTGTCTGCCATTATCGTTTTCCGGGGACGGAGGTCTCGGGGGGAATGTGAATGTGGGTGAGTGCGAATCCTTCGTGTCCGTAGGTGAAGGAGGCGAGATGATCGTCGCGGGAGGTTGAAGATGAGTTGGTCGCTTCTTGTCGGTTTCTTCACCCTGAGATCCAGCATAAGGGGAAGACATGGTGAGACGGTGTATTTCAAAAGCAAAAGCAGAGATAGTTTGTCGACACGATACTCGGGACTTTGCTCGTGCCGTCGCCTGGCTACCACCGAGGAATGGTACACTACAGTGTCCGGCGAGATGAAGTCAAAGGGCTGGGTCGGGCGACAAAGCAGCAATGCAATAGGAGACGGCAAGTGAGTTTATAATCAAATAACAGTGACACCAGCTGCGAACTGTAAACTCAAAGGGTACCGATAACGAAGCGCCTTCCTGGTTGGTCTCGGGGGTTGAGGAGGTGAGGAGGTGAGGAGGTGAGGAGGTGATTATGCAGTATGAGAAGAAAGGGACAAATAATAAGTCATCGATTATTCAACGGACATCGCCGCTGTCTATCCGAGCAACGTGATCCAAGCTATGGGCGAAGACAAACGATATGCATGATGACAGCCCAAACATGACAAGCTTAAATCTGCTGACCATTTGGCGTTTCAGAAAGAAAGAGGAGTTCATCTCGACCCATGAGCGGGAAAAGGCTCAAGATAAAGGGCGTGAGAGGCCGTCCCGAAATCATGAAAACGAATGCAATAGGTGCCTCACTTGACGAGAGACAGAGAGAGTGGGGGAGTCGAAATTCAACCGCCACAACTTGGCTAGGCAACAAGTGCACAGTTGTGCAGTACAATATATGTATTTCGTGCCAAGCGCAGGCCTCTCTTATTCCAAGCTTGGACGAGCGGGCAAGGTAGGACATGGCCAGCTCGGAGATCTAGTGGATGTTATGTCCGAGGATTGCCCGAAGTTGAATGATTGCTTTCGGCGTGAGGGGAGGGAAAGCGCAAACCAAGTGTGCTCACGGCTCATCACATCTCACATCAGCCTTGATACATGTCCTTGTCACTCTTCATTCAACATTACTAACGCTCCTCTCATCATCTACAAGAGCTTCCTATAGACCACATTGCTGCAGTTGAACCTCATCCTGTTCTCTCATACTCACGGCTGATCCGATCCGCTAGTTTACCTGCTCTAGAGCTTCTGTAGATTCGAGAACTCGAGTACTGCTGGAATCCGACATGCTTCAGCTCGACGACCAATCTCGAACACCTCCAAGATTGATCGCTCCACTTCTGCCTCTTACACCTCCTCCCACTGACAAGAAACTGTCACAAGACCTCAATACTGTCTCATCACCCTCGGATCTGGCTCTCAGCTCTGTATCGATAAACGATCAGAGAAATCTTGTACATGGGGAACATGGGCCCTGGGATTATTTCGGTCCAATGGTCCTGTTCAATTCATCTCGTCAGCCACAGCTCGACGACCTGGGACCTAAAGACCATGCTGAGCCTTCCGAAATCGCTGTGACCAGTAAGTGATACGTTGGGTGACGGAGGGAGTTCGACTTTACGTGCTGACTATCTGCTGTCTTCCCAAACGTGGTCAGAGGAGAGGAAGAAGCAGGAACCACTGTTCCTCCCTCATGATGACGTGAGCTGGTGTCATGTCGCATTTTGGTCACTCAGCTGCCTACCAGGCGGTTGTTGGACCGCTCAGGTGTCAGTGGAGACTAAGGGCTGAGAAATCTGCTGTCCACGTTCAAACTAGGCCGAGGAAGATGAAATGGATGACGTGATCTTCACGCACGAGGTCATGCAACCCCCAACACTAGCAGGAGAGACCTTGGTGGTGAGTCATTCAACTACCTCTGTCAACAGATGTGTCACATCTGTTGACGATTTATGACCATCTCAGAAGCAAACGTCTTGCCCTTCAAAACGACCTCGCATCGAGAACAATCAAGCTGCGACAGTCGACTCGAGTCGACAATCGAATCAACTGGTCCAAGGGTCAGGTACGATTCGATCGCTAGTAGGGAGCCAAAGTCAGATGCAAGCTCGTTGCGAAGAGGACAGCGATGATCAAGGCGACGAGATCGAATTTGTCGGCCTTATGACTAAGAAGCCCCGCCTCGAGATCGCCAATGGTAACCGTCCCATATCCAATGCTAGTTCGCCAGTCAGCGGACCATTGCGAGCACTCTCGCCTGGGGATAGAAGTCTATGCAAGGCTTGCGGCTGTGAATGTAATGGTCAAACTCGACCATTGACTCACTCGGGACGGTCAAGAGGCTCGGGTTCCCAGACCTTGTCCAATGCTGTGAGAGGCAACATTGTCGGTACGTCCTCCGTATGATATCAGCAGGGTTCATACTGATCGGTGAAATATACGCTAGAATTGCTGGTCTGCCCCAGCCAGTCGCTACTCAACCAGCTCGTTCACGCACGAAGCGTGAACAACTGGAAGGACATAGCTCAAATCGTTGGCGCAAAGCGGGAAGATTTCGACAGAGTACGACACGCCTCGAAGTGGTTGCAGGACCACCTTCCTGACCTGGTTCGACGAGGAGCGATGTGATCAGGAGCATAGAAGGACCAAGAAGCGTAGATTTGTGAGAGAAGTCGATGAGCAGATCAGACAGGGAATGTAAGAAAGATTACATGCATACAGTCGGATTGATATGAACGATCAGGCTTGCGCAAGCGCAATCATATCCTCCTCCGTCAAAGTGCCCATGACCTCGTCCAGCCCAGCATCACCGTACTCCGTCTCCTGACTACCCTCACGTCCCTTTCCGGCTCCTCTGCTCTCAGCGGCAAGCTGCGCCACTCTTGATCCGCCAGATCCAGCTCCGGGAGTGGCAGCCCTCGACTCCGATGCAGTCCGCGCGGTATATTCGGCTTCTTGCGCTGCGAGAGACGCACGAATAGGTTCGGGGTAATAGCATGCGAAAGTGAGGTACGATGTGTGGCCTTTCATCTCTGATGAAGGTTTCGTGATGATCGCGTTGTTCAGTTGGGTTTGCGGTTCAGTCCATCTGGAAGCCTTCCCGGCTTCTCTATCGTCCTCATTAGATCTGAGTGCGGTTTCGCTCGTATCAGGTATTGAAGGTTCAGCTTGGTCGTGCTTCCTCTTCGTACCGACATCACCAGCTTGTCCATGCTCGAGCTCTCCGTTCATGCTCGCCTCTCCTTCTTTAGCCTGACGTGATTTCTCCCTTGCGGTCCGCATCTGGACGGCCCGTCGCTCCTCTTTACGCTTCTCGTGAGCCTGTAGTCGATCTACGATGGATGACACAGTTCCGAGATGAGAAGGGTCGGCGTTAGGTGGTGGTACCAGCTCGTGTGTGCGTATCAGTACTTCCTGAGTGAAGATATCTACAAGCCCCCCCCCCAAAAAAATCAAACAAAAAAACGTGGCAACATGTTAGCATTGTTTTCGATCATGCTTGTGAGCGGGAAGGTGAATGAATGGTACATACCGAAGAATCCCTCTGAACGTAAGGTGGAGACAGTTTTCAAGACTTGTTCCAGACAGGGGCTGAAGCAGCATATCCGAGTGATGATGTCGGGCTGCAAGCGACGGGCTAATCAGCTGCAGTGGCCATAGACTCTGTGCGCGCTCATTGAGTGTGTTATTAGCTGCTCACCCTCAGAGTCTTCATAGCATAGGGTATGGCTTCCCAAGGAGCTGGCAGATCTAAAAAGACTACACAGGGTGTCAGCGTTTGAGAACGCAATCTCGAAATTGGTAGATCAATGAAGGAAGTCACATACCTCCTTCCACACCATTGGCATCACCAAAGCCATCTTTACACACGTTTCGATGTTGGAGCGTGACATTGCTCAGTCCATGTGATTCGAATTCCTCCCTGCGATAGGTCAAATTTGGTTGAGAACATGGTTTGTATGCAGCTGGCCAGCCGAAGTTGCCACTCACAAGGCCTTCTCGTATCTCGGTTGATGATACTCAAAAGACATCACCGTTCCTGATGGTCCTACGGTCCTTGACAAGCTATGTGTCATACTTCCACTTCCCGTGCCAGCTTCTATCACTTTCCCTCCTACTCTGACAGCTAGTCGCATTGTGATATACGAGATATCGGGAAGATACAGAATCTGAGTTCGGTGAGGCAGGGAGAGAGTCCATAGTTCCGGCGTGGGTCTCAAGAGATGTAGGTAGCCTGAATGAGGTGGGGGCGAGTGTAGCTGCAACCTTTATCAGTACGATATATCAAGACGGTGAAGTGTTAGAGTAACGTGTATACCCAGCTCACCTTTGACCCGAACTTCTGACCGATGAAGTCCGTATGAGCGTATCTCCCGTACTTGTTGTGAAACTCTTCTCCGGGCGTTACGATTATGGCATTCATGTTATCCCTTGCCTGACAGACAAATGAGACTTAGCTGTGTCCTTTAGGGGTTGCAGATACTCATTATGAGTATGCACTCACCATGTATACTATCACCAGGTCCCCCTCCTCGATTGTAGGTCGTGAGTGAAATATAGACTGTACGGACAAGCTGGATTCCCCGAGGGGGAAGGCATTTGTTTCAATCCCCATGATTTGAACAGGCTCTGCCGAATGTTGAGGTCGAGTTTAGAGCGTCAGGTTGCCAAAACGGAGTTGTTCGTTCACAACCTCGACGTTGGGAGCTGCAATCGAGATTTTGAAAGGTAAGAGGGAGCTTACTGTCAAGCGACAAGACATATATGATAGATTCATATAGTCGATTTAGCCATTGATCATAATTCTCAGCATATGCATTATTGCATTCGGCTGTTGACTTTTTAGATGCGATATATTAACTAGCAAGCGCATATTACGTAAAAGATGCCATTCTAAAGCAAAGATAACAGTTTATAGCAGTTAGCGTGTCATTGTCATTGTCATTTGATTGATTGATTGATTGACATTTTCGACATTTTCAGTTGCTTCTCGTCATCTGCATCTTTGCTTAACACCTCCTCTTATCCTCCTTATTCTCACCACCCGTCTCCATACTTCCGTAAAGTGCTTTGCTCGACTCTAGATCTCTGCTCCCTGCCGTCGCTGCCGCCACCATGACTGTTCCCGACCTCCGCATGCTCCTGCATGCCGTCGTCAATCCGACCTCGAATGAAGGGTACGTGCGCGACCAGCAGACCTTGTCAGACTTGTTCAAAGAGCCCGGTGAGTTTGACCTTGCGGTGTTCATGAATGAATGAATGACGAAGACGGCCATCTGACATGTCGCACTCAGAATTCTTTATCGCTCTTCAGGCTCTCGCCGCCGATCGTTCCCTGCCTCAGCAGGAACGACTCATGGCATCAGTCATCACTGCTCGAGAGCTCAAATCCAAGTGGCGGAGTAAAGCGTGAGTTCTCAATGAACTCGATCCTCGCTAATAGGTCGCAGCCTTGTACCCGATGCGAGGAAGCCAGAAATCAGGCAGAGGTTGTTTCACTTCCTGGAGGAAGAAGATCTAGCGGTAAGTACTCATTCTGTGCATACGGTACCATTGTAACACGATGCTAATGTCGTTTTGATCAGATTGCTCGCCCGCAGCTAGGCCTCTTGGTAGCTGTCGCTAGAATCGAGTACCCTCGCGCGTGGGACAATTTACCTCAACTCCTTCTCGACCCGCTGCTTACTTGTCTCACCCATCTCGACAACGTCAACTCTTCTTCCTCGTCCACCAGCACCGTTCTTCTCAACACATTGTGGACGATCAATGCGTTGGTCAAAGAGTGGCGGACGGTCAAGGTCGCTCATGGAGTCATGGTCATGCAGAAGTTCGAGGAGCTCTTCACGGAGCCCGTTGGCAGAGTATTGGCTTCCTGGGGACAGCAGGAGCGTGACGGACAGGGTGACTGGGTTTCAGGCGAAGCGGGGAGATACTCCTTCAAGTAAGTTCGAGTGCGATGGAGTGATGGCTAACCCACCAGGATCCTTGCCCGATTATGTCAATGGCATTGGTCTCGAGCTAAAGGGCTGCAGACGCAACAAGATCACGAGAAGGTAAGCTCTTCGATTTACGGTGTCTCTTACCAGATTGTGCCAGAGTTTAAACGTTGTCTCTAGATCGCCTACCTCGTCCAACATACTGTGCACCACGCACCCATCATCCAGAATCACCGCTTGCGTCTAGTCGGCGTCGCACAATCCGAGCGACTGTTAAGATCCTTGACGAAGCATCTGCGAGCTATCGGGAAATGGTGGCGTGTGATGATCGCACTGGACCCGAAAGGATTCTGTAAGATCCAGGGAGTAACGACCGGGGTTGGATGGTGGTGGGGTGAAGTAGGAGGTGTCGTCGCTGGGACAGATGGTGCCATCGCAAATGATGGTGAGTACATTTGGAGCTGATCAGAGCTGACTGGTAGATTCCGACTCATGTCCTTACCCCAAGCGTTTCCTACTCCTCGGTCTTCTCCTCTTCAAGGACATTCTGCCAATTCTGGCGCACGACCATCCCGATAGTGAGTGAAAATTCGAGCGGACCAAGACTGATCCTCTTAGTCTTTACGCCCAACTTCATTTTGTCCGCTTTCCACCTCCTTGTCGACAAGTTGTTACCCCTGACATCAACAGACTTGGAGGCCTTGGAAGACGAGCCGGAAGAATGGCTCGTAGGGGAGAGCTTTGACGAGGAGGCTTGGGCGTTTGAATTCAGGGTGAGTGAACGCCTGGTGGAACATAGCTGACCCTTGCAGCCCTGCGCCGAACGTGTCCTGATTGCGCTCAACAATGCTTGCCGCGACGTGCCCAGAGAGCATAAAGTTATAGAGCCTGAGATGATCAAACTCCTGCATACCACTGAAGGTAAGTTATCACCAAATTTTTCCGAGCTGACGTTCAGCTGCACTGCCCAATGATCTTCCTTCGGTCTTGCGACGCGAGTCGGTATACTGCGCTTTAGGACGCCTTAGCCGCTCAATGGCTTCATACGGAGGGGTAGATTTCAGCAGTTTACTGACTGGAATCGGTGGCTGGATTGGGCAAGGACATCCATTGTGAGTGACCCGATTAGGAATGATCGCTGACAAACAGACATCGAATCGTCAAAAGGCGAGTCGCCTGGCTCATTGGTGAATGGGTCAGCGCGGACGAGGAATGCGCAAAACTTCCGCTAGTTTGGCAGATGTTGCTTCACTTACTGTCAGAACGGGGCGAGTCTTCAGACAAGGCTGTTCAGCTCACGGCTGCAATTGCGATCAAGGAGAGCGTCGATGTAGGTGAAATTACTTGAATACAGAGAGGAACGCTCGCTCATGAGATCACGTAGCTTTGGGAATTGCCGATTGACTATTTTATCCCTTACCTCGAACAAACCGTTCAAGAACTGTAAGCTAGTTCTGTAGCCTACTACACATGCTTTGCTGACGGCACGATCAGAATTAAACTGCTCGGCGAGACTGCGACATTGGACGGAAAGCGATATGTGAACGACACAATCGGTGTAGTTATTGAGCGAGTCGGAGATAAGGTGAGCCCCTAAGCGATACATCGATGAAGCTTACGTTGCAGATCATGCCCTATCTGCCGACTCTTGCGCAAGCTGTACCTGGACTTTGTAAGTCTCACTGAACAGATGTCTGAAACGTGCTGGGCTGACATGCCAACAGGGCATAGCGCCTCCGGCCTCGAGGGAGAGTGGTTGTTCAAGGCATCGTTGGTGGTACTTACAACGAAGCTTGTATCGGTGAGTATGCTCTGATTATGGCATGGGACTTTAAACTAACAGGTCCACTCAGGCCGCCAAGGAATCATCTGGGAATCTCATGGAGCTCGTGATCCCGCTCATCGAAGAAAGCTTACAACCTCCTGCGAAGGACTTCTTCGAGGAAGACGGGTTGGTCTTGTGAGTGAGATCGACTATTGTATACCGATGAGTATCAGCTCACTCCAGGCTTGCGGCTGGTAGATGGCAAACGGCGCTCTATAACGCTGCTTCTCCCTACCAACCTCGAAGAGAAACGGGTCTTATTCGTCTCTTGCCTGGACTGCTAAACATGCTTGGAGAGAACATGGATCTCCTACCCAGACTGCTTGCTCTGTTCGATTCTTATGTGTTGCTGGATGGCCCAGGCATCGTAGAAGTGAGTTTTTCTGTCCCAACTATTGACGTTCCGAAGTGTCAGAAGGCTCACCGGTCGCCGCTACCAGACGTACGGCGAAGCATTAGTTACGACCCTGGCTAAAGCATTGACGGCAAGCAAACCCAATTCCGATGCTATTGGCCGGATCCTCCTCTCGCTTTCCCTAATCATCCGTACCGCGCCACTGGACAAATTCGCTCCGCTTCTCCTGCACTCTAGCATCTTCCAACACATCACCACTGCGCTCGAGGATGACAAGGCTTCTGGCATAATTCTGGCGGCATACCTCCATGTCTTATCTCGTATAGCCATGATCAACCCTACTGTCTTCCTCCAGATGGTAGCTGAGTCTGCAAGGATGCAAGACCGGGAAGACGCAAAGTTGCTCGATGAGGTATTGGATGCCCTGTGGAGGAACTTTGATTATGTAGGAGAGACGAGAATGAGGACAGCTGTCGCAATGGGCGCTGGCGCCCTTCTGACCACTGTAAGCCAATGGGGAAATGTGTTGTTGGAACAAAGGGGTACAGACGGGAAATTTATGCTGATATTGAGATTCGGTTATGCAAACAAAAGGGCAATCGCCAAGTCCTGGAAAGGTTCGACGGAGAGTTCCGTAAGTTTCAGCGCAACTGCAAGTCTGAGAGGTCGTTTAGAACAATGCTGATCAGAGCTCGACTGCAGTGAATATCTTCCTCGACGTGCTTGGAGAAGTGCAGATTGCGCAGGATGATCCAACTGGTACAGAGTGAGTTACGAAATACGGGTGGTCTGTATACCTGAAAGAAACGCTTTAACATGGTATAACGAACAGGGCTGGTCTCAGATCATGGCGAGACGACCATCCGACCGAGTGGGCCGAGCTTGACGGTAAGTGCTTTGCTTGGCGTAGCTATCTCATTTATGTGCAGGTCCCTCTCGGCGATACTGTGCTATGCTACTGTAGGATCGGCATTTCATTCCTAATCTTGACATCTTGACTGCGAATGGTATAGGTACCCCGGAAGGAATTCGACGAACGACGCTGGAGAACTCCGATCCGGCCTATTCGGTTCCCCTGAAGGGATACGTTGTGCAGGTCCTCCACCAAGCGCACACGGTCGGCTTAGGGCCTTTCTGGGAGAAGGCGGATGTCGGTGCAAAGCACAGCCTGGAGAAATTCCTCAGCTAGCAAGAAAAGAACGCCCACATGTCATTCATCGAAGCAGATCGTTTTTGAATCATCCGTTACATGACCCAGCACATAGAAAACATTGCCAACTAGACAGACACATCTCTTTTCCGACACTTCACATCTGCCCTGTTAGCACCCCTCATCTATGGATAGCCAGCCATCTTCACTACCATTGTTCATTGACCATTGCGCATTGATCTTTTCGTATCAATTTCCAACACCATTATCATTGCTATCATGGAGCCAACCTCGGTTTGATCTTATCAGCTCACACCCGCACAATAGCACAGTACATGTAACGAAGAATACATGACATGAATGTTTTATCAACATACAATGTAGTTTCACGACCTTTTTCTACAGACGCCAATTTAAGACCAATAACAACGGGAACCCAAAACAAAAAACCCAAAGTGATCGATACCAGGGAAACATGTATACACAGCGAAGCGCATACAACGAAATCGTACCATGGATACAGTGAATGAATGTACGAAAAGGGAAACAGGATACGATGGACAGATGATGGTCATCTATACATGTTGATATGTTGAGGTGCGAGTTGTCGGGGGAAAAGACGGATCACAGAAACAAAAGACAAAGAAGAAGAAAAACGACAAAAAGAACGCCTGTTAGAGAGAATGGCGCTGGTCGAAATCGTATGGCGATATGGCGATATGGCGATATGGAGAATCTCTAACGATGCGGAAGGTCCGAAAGCAAACCTCCCAATATGCTGGCTCCCTGCTCACATGTATACAGCTAGCCGGCCAAACACGGGGATCCTCCCAACGATAGCTCTAGCAAGGCCCCTCACATCGACCACGAACGGATCATTCGCCCGCCCTCCACCAACAATCTTGAGGTTCCAATCAGGAACGTACTTTCGACCTGGAATCCAAGTGAACAGCTTGCGATGAGCGGCTTCGGGCCATACCAGGTACAGTTCCATTCTGTATGAGATGAGGTGAGGCAGGGGTTTAGAGCCGCGTGTAAGGCCTGCGTAAAGCGAAACGCTTCGAGCTTGACTTGCTCCCATATTTTGTTCGTCCCCTTGAATAATATGGGTGAGATCGAGATTCCCACGATCGGTAGTCGTAGCGGCGGTGCCGTATACGTATACCGGCGAACCGTCTCTAGCTTTGTATCGAGCAACACGGGTGTCTTCGCCTGCATGATCACCCAGGGATGAAGGTGGTCGCGATTGCGCGTGAGATTCTAAGACTGTGAACCGGCCAGCCTCGGATTCAGGTTCATCGATTCCGGTTTCGATGGATACTTCGTTCAGCTAGAAATGAGCAAGGGATCACATATATCAGCGAATGGGTTGTCTTGCGGGACGCAAGCTCTCTGGATTCCTACTGACCATTAACTCGGACTCGTTCGAAGGTCCGCGGGTATGAGTACGACTGCTGGGTGAGCTGACCGCTCTACTTCCAGATCCGTAAGCCGAGTGATCATCAGGGCTTTCACCAACGTCCATTTCGTCAGGCATCTGTCGCGACATTACACCAGGTCAGCTTGAGACCCAGATTGCGTTGCATGATTCAAGGAAACAGCTGTACGTACGATCATCTCGTCAACCTCATGAAGGGTCTCAGTGTCTGCCATCCAGGGCGACGGGGCTTTACCTTTCTGAGCGGTCTGCCGTACCCTTTTACTTGCGCTTGGTTCCAAATGCGTGTCCCTTGAGCCCGCTCCAACATCTTCTGCGCTTCGGACTACTGATTCATGCGTTTTTCTCAAGTCATCGATCCGACTATCATGGACCCTATCGCAAGGAATTACTGATGGCACACCCCACTGCTCGGTGGCTCGTCGGACGGAAGCAGGGACAGTCTCGCTCGGTCTAACTTCGGGTGTCGACAAGGTCGCTTGCGAAAGAAGCACTGATATCTCATCACCCAAGCTTGCAGCGCTATCGTGCGCAGAATGTTGTGACGAGCGAGGACGAGCCATAGTCTCGGGATGCACCTCTTCTTGGGTGCGCTGTTCGTGCCCACCTTCCATTTGCATATCTAACGGGACTGGGGCTGATAAGTTCTGGGAAGTTTGGTGGGCCGCTGAGACGTCGTCAACGGAAGAAATTACCGAGTCATTCAGTGCGTCGTTAGGAAGATCGGATTCTTCTGTTGACGAAGCCGGAAGATCAATAGACTTGTGCTGATGACCGTCATTGCTCAGGTGATGGTCGAGAGGAGCAGAATCTACATCCTCTGGGACTTCCTCGCTCGGAGGCGAGATTTCATGACTGGGCACATCTTCGAATTGATCAGCTGTCGATTCAAAAGAGAAGTGAGCTTCTTCGGCGGGATCGTGATCGTAGAATGTCAAGTCTTCTTCTAGTCGAGGATACATGGAAGAAAGGACCTCTGATTCTGTCGCCTTGTTGACCAGCTGAGTATATGCTGACGAGTGAGGCCGAGGTGAGGGATGCGCCAGCGATGATGGTCCCGATGCAACAGAGGCACGGTCGGGGGTATACGGGTCCGGATTGATCCTGATCGAAGCTTCCTCCTCTGGGGTCATGGGAGGTGGCTCCTCGCCGGTCACGGGCAGAGATGAAGAGGATGTGTCTGGGTCCAGATGTCTGGGAACAGTACGACCTGGTGGGAGGAGTTGACGCTGGATCATAGCGAGCCTTGCAGCGGCTTGAAGCGATCTTGCTTCCTCGGGGTCTGGGTCCGGGCCCGCATCCTCGAATGAAACGCTTGAAGGGGATTCATGTTGGGTTAGAGCGGAATGGCTGATTGTCGGGGCTGCGTGGACTTGCGGGGCCGATGGGACAAACGCAAGACCTCTTCCAGAAGTACGGCGAATGACAGTCGGTTGATGCAAGCGAGGGAATGACCTGGAGACAGGCAGGCCTAATCCCGCGTTCGAGTTCTGGTTGAGCTCGCTGTGACTTCGGACAGATCCGGGCAAGCTCATCAATTCTGGTTCAGCATCTTGGTATCGGGGTCTACTTTTGTCGGACTGTTTCTGTGGGGTGATCGGCTCTGGCTCTGCTAACGCTGAGAGAAGAGATGTCGCACCGAGAGGAGGCGATGCGGATGAGGTCGTAGAAACCGAATCGCTAGAAGACACATTAGCTAGCGTCAACCAATTGAGCGATAAGCAGGTCATTTGAAGTCGGCCTAAACCACTCACCTCCTTGGCCTGAGTGATGTCTGTCGATGTCGTTGTCCACTGCCCGTAAATTGGCCTACGGCAACAGGATTACCATCTTGGACGAAGGGGGTACCGAAAGCAGGCTCCCTTTCATGACGTTGTCGTGGTAGAGATTCGAACCCCGACACACCAGATAGATACCGGTCGTTCGAGGGGGCTCGTGAATGACGGGTCGAACCGGAACCTGAGGGGAGTGTTGCGTCAATAGTGCTGGATGACGAAGAGGGCAGGCCTGACAAGCTGAAGAAGGAAGATGAAGTTGCCACCGTGCCGACGGGAGGAGCACCGAAAAGAAGGGAGGGCGGTCTAGAGCGCGAGTGTTGGTTCTCACGAGCGGGTGAAGGAGAGAATGGTCTGTCAGGATGATGAGGAGATGGGTTGACTTTCTTGGGAGTAGTCTTGGGCATATTGATTGGGGAATTGACCATCAAGGTGGGCAGGTAGGTGGATGGTCAATTACGATGGGTGAGGATAAGATGAGTGTATGTGTGACAAGTGTGCTTGAGTTGGACCTCTTGGTTGATGACCGGACTCGCTGTGCTGGTTGTCCTGACGGGATGAGAATGAGGGAAAGCAAAAGATTAGGGATGAGGGAAGAATGGGATATCGAAACTGTGGCAAGGTTGCATGGTGTGGTGGATTTATACCATGCCGCTTGTAAGGTGAAGGTCGCAGCTAACTGTGAACTCATGAGAAGCACAAGGTTACAGGTTATAAACATAAAAACAGAGTGGTGACGAAAACGACCTAAAACCACCTCATTATCGCATCTACTGTCAATGCGGGGCACCGTTACTCAACATAATCAAAATAATCAAAATAATCAATCGGTCAATGAAAAGATACGAGATCAAGCATGCCTAAAGTTCATGTGAGCGCCCCTTCTTTAAGTAGGCGTGCCGATCCATGCAGATACCCGTTCCCGTGGACGACCGGCGGCCTTTAAGCTTGTAGAGTGAAATGCACGGTGCATCGATGACGACGTTATGTGTACAGTACCATGTCGCGCGTGCCTTTTGTTCAGATACAGCTGCGCTCTACCCGCCTCTTCACTTGAGATCGTGTTTCTAATCACCCATCACCAAATTCTAATCAAACTTGTATTTAGGGTATTTAGGGTAGGGGTCCGATTATGAAATTGTGTGTTTTTTCTTCTGCCCGCTTTGAATTTATTTCCTTTTTGGGTGAATTCAAATCAAATCAAATCAAATCAATTCCACCCTCAAACCACTTTACCTCTTTACCTCTTTACCTGTTCACCAACAAAACCACCATCCTTTTCCTCCTCTTTCATCCGCGATCCGCTTCGTCTTTGCATCTGTCTGATCCTCTCTTTCCTACTTTCGCCTCGACCTCGACCTCGTTCTCTTTCCCTCTGTCGCTCACTTGCCAAGTTGTCTCGCGCTTCACTTCCGAAGCATCGGCTCGTTTCAACAGACAGCAGACCCCTCATTTCCACTCTCTTTCCAATCCCTACTACACACGATCGCGCAACGCACCGCCTCAAGTTTGCCCGCTGGTTTCAAATCACGTCTACAGCAGTTTCAAACAACAAAAATACCCGTTCACTTTCCTTGATTCAATTATAATCATTTTCTTTGCAACGCTATTCACACGAACACGCCCGCAAGCAACTCTTTGCGTCAAAGACAAGCTATACTTGTACGCATAGCCAGTGAGTCCATGGTGCAAAAATGTTCTGCAACGGTGACAGTAATCATAGCTGCTTCACCTCACACCATCCGCCCAACCATCCTTTGTTCATTGTTACTAACTTGACGAGCACAGGTTTTCGAACCAGATCACAACTTCCTGTGACGGACATGTATCTTTAAACCAGCGCATAATCCTAGTATCGCCACCTATACCACCATGGCGCGCCCTCACCCGGCTCAGAACGTTTCTTTCCAAGATGATATCCCTCCCTCTCGACGAGCAGGTCGCGATGACCAACCCCCTCGACCTCCCGCCAAAACCGCCCCCTCAAAGAACTCACTGACAACCGTTACGTCCGGTACATCTTCTGGATACAACGGCCAGGCTCTCGGTTACGATGATAACGCTTATGTGGATGTCGGATCGCAGAATCCACAAGGGTTCTCTTCCTCCAACGGTGCCGACATGCGACGAAAGAAGAGTCTGGTCCGACCGGAGCGAGAAAGGATAGATCCCGGTCATCGACTTTGGCATTATAGAGAACACGCGGAGCAGGACCAGGTGGATGTGCAGCCAAGTTGTGAGTGCAGCGTCTGAATGATTATAGCTGACAAATTAGCTACCGGTAATCAACCATACCATAATCCCCGAGGTGCAAACTTGCGAAGAGGCAAATCTTTATTGGCTAGAGAGACCGACGAAGTCGATCATCAATCGGGCCTCAACATCTTCAAGCGGGGCGCGACCATCCGACGTCGCGCATCTCAAGCGACACCGCGTCAACCTCCCACTGGTGCTCAATCCAATCGAGCGGGCGCTGGAACAAATAAGGAATCGGAGGAAAAGCTCGGGTGTTTGGGCAACTTCGCGCCTGGACCCAAAGATGCTTGGATGGTGTACTGCTACCTTCTCACCTTCCTTGTCCCCGGCTTTGTTCTCAGGAACGTCTTTGGGAAGCGAACACCCGAGGCCCAGCGAGCGTGGAGAGAGAAGATGGGTATCGTTGGCATTGTCGCCGGTTTGATGGCTATCGTCGGTTTCGTCACCTTTGGGTTTACCCAGACCGTTTGTGGAAACACCGAGCTGAGAATCGCTGGTGGTGGTGCGAACAATGGATCCCTGGTCATCAACGGATACGACTACGATTTCTCCAAATGGCGACATCCCGCTGCCGGTAACACCTTCAACGGCTCGACCAGCCCTCTTTACATGGACGAGTGGATGGCCGGTGGCAAGGATGCCAGTTTCATGTTCCAGAACGTCAACAGACATTGCCTCGGAGTCATCACCCCTGCCAGCGGCAGTGGTATCCAGAACGACGGTCGAAACATGGCTTGGTACCTTCCGTGTAACCTGCACGACCAGAATGGAACTTCTGCACTCAATTTGACCGGCTACACGGATAGCTTCCAATGTCACACAAGCAGCAAGGCCCGACAGGAATTTGAGGCTGTTGTGCCTACAGCTCAGATCTACTATACTTGGGGTCGTGTCAAGGACGAGTCGAGGAACTTGGCGGTATACAAATCGTGAGTTTACTTGCTGATTGTACAAAGCTAACAACGTAGCGCCGTCATCGACATGAACTTGTTGCAGTGGCTCGATAACACCCAAGTCAGCTATCCATCATTCTTCGACAGCGTCAAGTCACGGAACGAGACCTTTGCCGGTAAAGACATTACCGCCTTTGTTCAACGAAATGGTCTTGAAGACTACGCCCAGTGTATGACGGACATTATCCAGGTCGGATTCGTCGACAGCATCTCGATCGGATGTGTCGCCTCGGATATCGTCCTCTACGTCTCGCTTATCTTCATTCTCGGTGCCGTCTTGATCAAGTTCGGCATGGCTGTCGTCTTTGGCTGGTTCTTGAGTTGGAGATTAGGCAACTTTGAAGGAGAGAGCTACCAGCAGAGGATGAAGCGAGCTGCCGAGATTGAGAACTGGACGGATGACATTTACAAAGCAGCACCTGGTTACCTTCGACCCAATGCCGCCAATCGAGGCGGTGGTGGCGGAAACGCTCGAAAGACCGTCTTCCTCCCCACCACCTCGCGGTTCAGCCGAGCTGAGCCCATGCTGGTCTCACAATCTCGACCTTCGACTTCGTATGGAATGGTTGGAGATACCAGGCGACAAGCGGCATCCAGCGTCTATGGCAACAAACTTACCCCCGGTGGTCTGCACACTACACCTCCTGGGTCTCCCATGCTTCGAAACTCCCGAAGCTCAACTTCTTTGCCTTTCCGAGATGAGTCGCATCAATCCTTGTCAGACCACTCTGTCAACAACCCTACAAACTGTCCATTCCCTCTCGGAAACGTTGTGCCCCAGCCCGCGCCAGACTTTGAGCCGTTCCGTTTCCCCCTTGTTCACTCGATCTGCTTGGTCACGGCATACTCTGAATCCATCGAAGGTTTGCGCACAACGCTCGACTCGCTTGCAACAACTGATTACCCCAACTCTCACAAGCTGATCTTAGTCATTTGTGACGGTATGGTGCGAGGATCCGGATCTAAGCAGTACACTCCTGACATCGTCCTGGGCATGATGAAGGAACTTATCGTTCCAGCTGAGGAAGTCGAGGCGCACTCTTACGTTGCTATCGCGGATGGACACAAGAGGCACAACATGGCAAAGGTGTACGCTGGATTCTACTCTTATGATTCCGAAACGGTCGAGGCGTCGAAACAGCAGCGAGTGCCAATGGTTCTTGTCGCCAAGACCGGTAACCCCTTGGAAGCGAACGATGCGAAGCCCGGTAACCGAGGAAAGCGAGACTCCCAGATCGTCCTCATGAGTTTCTTACAGAAAGTCATGTTTGATGAGCGAATGACGACATTTGAATACGAATTCTTCAACTCGATCTGGCGATGTACCGGCATACCTCCGGACAGGTATGAGACGGTTCTGTGTGTCGATGCCGACACCAAGGTCTTCCCGGACTCGCTTACTCGGATGAACGCCTGCATGGTTAACGATCACGAAATCATGGGTCTCTGTGGAGAAACCAAGATCGCCAACAAATCGGAGACATGGGTCACGATGATTCAGGTCTTCGAATACTACATCTCCCATCACTTGACCAAGGCTTTCGAATCGGTATTCGGCGGTGTCACTTGTCTTCCCGGTTGTTTCAGTATGTATCGAATCAAGGCACCCAAGGGCGATCGGGGTTATTGGGTACCCATTCTTGCCAATCCCGATATCTGCGAGCACTACTCTGAGAACGTTGTCGACACTCTGCACAAGAAGAACCTTCTTCTCCTCGGTGAAGATCGATATCTTTCGACGCTCATGTTGAAGACCTTCCCCAAGCGAAAGATGATCTTCTGTCCTCAAGCTGTCTGCAAGACCATCGTTCCTGATACTTTCCGGATCCTCCTCTCTCAACGACGACGATGGATCAACTCGACCGTACACAACTTGTTCGAGCTCATGCTTGTCCGAGATCTCTGTGGGACCTTCTGCTTTTCAATGCAGTTCGTGGTATTCATGGACCTCGTCGGTACGCTCGTCTTACCCGCGGCCATCAGTTTCACTTTGTATATCATCGTCATCGCCATCATCCCCGAATCGGTCACGCACATCCCTCGACCAGTCATCTCACTCATTCTGCTCGCCTTCATTCTTGGTCTTCCCGGTGTGCTCATCGTCATCACGTCACGAAAGGTCGCCTACGTCGGCTGGATGTTGATGTACCTGATCTCGCTTCCCGTCTGGAATTTGATCCTTCCCGGTTACGCCTACTGGCATATGGACGACTTCTCTTGGGGTGAAACGAGAAAGGTCGTCGGAGAAACCAAGGAAGCTTCGCACGGAGATAAGGAGGGTACATTCGACTCGAGTCATATCGTCATGAAGCGATGGGTAGAGTTTGAACGGGAACGAAGATGGCGAAACGGCACGGAGTCAAGGGATTCTCAGTATTACGATGTCGTGCGCGCCAACTCGCCTAAAGGGTAAGTCATCACATGAACCGAACCAGACTGACAAGTGCAGGCCTCAATCTAATAGGTACTCTGTTGTATCTACTAGCGAGACATACAATAGCGGATTCGGCACAACCGAAAGCAACCCTTTGTTCCGACAATCTCAGAGTTTCGCTTCGATGAGTCAAATGGCGCCCAGCCCAGAAGTCAGTGCGGCCAGCATGTCACAATTGGCTTTGCCTCCTGCGCGAGGGGCTTCACTGGGACCGGGACGAGACTACACTGCAGGCTCGGCCGAGTCGGCAGGAAGCAATGCTCTCGAGCGAGGTGGCAGTGATGACCCTAGCTACGGTCATGGCTACCAAGCCTACCCCAACGAGTCGTACCAGGACGATGCGGAGCAACCCATTCTTCCTTCCAACTACATTCCTCACTCAACCTCGCCTGAGCCTGCCTCGTGTTTCAACGTAGTGTATGCCGACCCTGAACCTAATGCCCGAAGGACTCGGCAACCATCGCAGCGAGGCGTTTCGTTAGTGGACACGGGTCCCGTTCGACAAGTCGCAGCACATGACCCTGTTCGACGAGTCTCAAGACACCAAAGACGCAGCTCATCAAGGAACCAGCTCGTCAGCCCCATATCTCCTACTGGCGGCCACGCCTCCAATCTTCCCCCTGGAGCTGTAAGTTGAATTACTACTTATGCTACGTTCACACTGGCTCGACCGCTGACCAGGATTTACAATCTTTGGATCTCCCAGGCGCCCCCTTCCTATTAAACCCAAATCCTGCATGCGACGATCAGTCTGTTCCGGCCGGATAATATGGACATTCTTCATTTCTGATATGTAACGACGTGATGTATACCCCCAACGACTTCTTCTCACTACTGATAGTTGATGATCACGAATTCTGCCCTGTCCTGTTTCTATTTTTCATTTCTACTTTAATATCGCCTGAACATTGATCATTGGTCGTTAAGTGGATTGATGAATTATCAAATAGCCTTTCCTTCGATCCACTTCCTTTTTTGGATCGTTATGTTTGGTGGATTGTACCGGGGGGTCTTCTTTCTGCCATCCCGATATCCATATCATGACTTTGTGTCTCGATGTGACCCCTTATCCGTCTATGCATACACGTTGACGTGTCTCTGAGCATGAGCTTGTGACCTGAGCAAGAACGAGGATGAAGACCGGTGTGACGTGGCATTTTCTCAATTATACACTGGGTGGCGAATTGTCAGTCAAGGTGATAAAGTGATAATGTATCGTGCGTACAGTGTGTACAGTGTGTACAGTAGACAGTGAACGGGAGTGAGTGGTTCAATAACATCCACTCCCATCCATCAATCATTACCTTGACCTTTTCTTCAACTATTCCACCTTTACGTTTCGATCTGAAGTCTCTGTCAGAAAGCCTTGATCAGGAAGTTGGTCTCCTCTTCCATCGCCCTTCGATACCAATAGTTATTACAAAGAAATCTTGCCGACAATGTCGACAGACAAAGAGCTGTACAAGCTCGAGCTTCTGTCTCTCGTTTCGCGTGTATCACAAGAGTTATTCAATCACACCAAGCTACAGGACAAGAAATTAGCAGAATTCGTCATTGCAGTGAGTGCTAGTGCTAGTGCTAGTGTTTTTGCTATTGCTTCTGTCTGCGGGAAGCTGCTTCATCCGAGCCTGTGCTGACATGTTCCCTCTCAAGCTCCATGAACAGAGTAAAACACCCGAGGCCTTTCAAGGCAAGCTTACAGATATCGGTGCCGACTTTCCAGAATCATTCGTCAAACACCTAGACCGTCTCATCGCTACCATGCACCCAAAATACAAGCGAAAGGCAGCCAAGGCTAAAGCGGCTGCCTTGAATGGGAAGGGGGACAAGGGGAAATCAGCGTCGATAACGGACGAGCAGAAATCACTGCAGGCGCGTAAATTCCCTGGACTTTCTGTCCCGGATCAAGAGTGGTCTTCGGCCGACCACTACCTCGAGAAGAGAAAGGGTGTAGAACCGGAAAGTGAGAAGCTTCCAGACTCGTTATCGATGGACGATACAATGGCGCAACTTGCTGCTGTTGCCGCTCGACGCAATCGACCTTCGGCGGGAGATTATATGGATGGAGAAGATGGAGAACCGAGATCGAAGCGACCTAGAAATGAGGGCGGACCCAGTGGTAGTGGGAATGGGGGAAGAGACAACGGATATGGTGGGCGGGATAATGGCTACGGAGGACCTAGAGATAGCGGATACGGCGGCAGACTGGGGTCCCAGAATGAACGAGGAAGACCGGGCTTGGACGCAAAGCCAGTCCTATACAAGAGATACAATGGATCCATCTCCAACGTTCGTGACTTTGGAGCGTTCGTGACACTGGAAGGAGTTGAAGGAAGGACTGAAGGTGAGTACCATCTCATTCATACGTGACTTCCTACGACCGATGCTGACTCAAAAGTAGGTATGGTGCACGTATCTAGCATCACCAGCGGACGTGTTCAAACCGCCGGAGAATTCGTCAAGCGAGGTCAACGAGTCAAGGTCAAGGTCATGTCTGTCGCCGGAACAAAAGTTGGGCTCAGCATGAAGGATGTGGATCAAAACACTGGTGCCGACCTTTCGCCCCATCTGAGAGTCAAGACCGCGGAAGAGATCGCCGATGAAGAGCGAAGGGCAGCCACGCGTGCTCTGACCGGCAGTAACTCTACACCAATCATTCATGTCGACGAGCGTAAAGGCTCAAGTGCGAAGCGCTTGTCCAGTCCCGAACGATTCGAAATCAAGCAACTCATTGCAAGTGGCGTGGTTGACGCCGCTGACTACCCCGACTTAGACGAGGATCTCAACTCTGCGGTCGCGAACCCGGAACTCGAGGAGGACATCGATATCGAGGTCAACGAAGTCGAGCCTACTTTCCTTGCTGGTCAGACCAAGATCACACTTGAACTCTCCCCTGTCAAAATCATTAAGGCGCCCGACGGAGGTCTGAATCGAGCCGCATTGGCCGGTGCCTCTCTCGCTAAGGAACGACGTGATCTTAAACGTTTGGAAGCCAACGAGGAAGCGGATGCCGAGAGTCACGAAATCAATCAACCCTGGCTTGACCCAATGGCGAATCAGACAGATCGACAATTTGCGTCGGACATCAAGGGCAACCTCCTCGGTCAAAAGGCGACTCAGTTGCCAGCTTGGAAGGCAGCGAACAAAGTGGTGTCCTACGGTAAGATCACCTCACTGAGTATACAGGAGCAGCGACGGTCCCTCCCAATCTACAAACTCCGAGATCAGCTCGTACAGGCTATACGAGACAACCAGATTTTGGTTGTAGTCGGAGATACCGGATCCGGGAAAACAACCCAGATGGCTCAGTATTTGGCGGAAGAGGGGTTCTTGGAACGGGGCAAATTAGGTTGTACGCAGCCTCGTAAGGTCGCCGCGGTATCGGTAGCTAAACGAGTGGCTGAAGAAGTTGGTTGTCGACTGGGAGCGGAAGTTGGATATACCATTCGATTCGAAGATATGACCAGCCCCGAAACGAAAATCAAGTACATGACCGATGGTATGTTGCTCCGAGAGCTGCTGGTCGATCCAGACTGCTCAAAATATCAGGTCATCATGCTGGACGAAGCGCACGAGAGGACCATCGCCACCGACGTCCTCTTCGGTCTGCTCAAGAAGGCATGTAAACGACGACCGGATCTCAAGCTTATCTGTACCTCTGCCACCCTCGATGCCGCAAAGTTTGCCACGTACTTCTGGGGATGTCCCATTTTCACTATCCCTGGTAGAACCTTCCCTGTGGAAACGCTGTATACGAAAGAACCAGAGCCCGACTACCTCGAAGCTTCGCTCATTACGATCCTGCAAATTCATCTTATGGAACCCGCCGGTGATATTCTCCTCTTCCTGACTGGTCAAGAGGAGATTGATACTGCGTGCGAGGTCCTGTACGAACGAGTCAAGGCTCTTGGGCCTCAAGTGCCAGAGCTCATCATCTTACCGGTATATGCTGCTTTACCGTCAGAGATGCAATCTCGAATCTTTGAACCCCCGCCCCCGGGCGCCCGGAAGGTAGTCATTGCTACCAACATCGCCGAGACCAGTATCACTATAGACGGTATCTACTATGTCATTGACCCCGGATTCGCCAAGCAGAACGCGTATGATCCGAAACTCGGTATGGACTCCTTGATTGTCACACCTATCTCGCAAGCTCAAGCGCGACAACGATCCGGTCGTGCAGGTCGAACGGGTCCCGGTAAATGCTACCGACTGTATACCGAGATCGCCTATCGAAACGAAATGCTTCCCAACCCTATTCCTGAAATCCAACGAACCAACCTGGCGTCAACGATTCTTACACTCAAGGCCATGGGCATCAATGATTTGATCAACTTTGACTTCATGGACCCTCCTCCAGCAGCAACGATGCTTACAGCGCTCGAGCAGCTGTACGCGCTGGGTGCGCTCGATGATGAAGGACTTTTGACGCGGATTGGAAGAAAGATGGCCGATTTCCCGCTGGATCCTCCGTTGTCCAAAATGCTTATCAAGTCAGTCGACTATGGTTGTTCAGAAGAAGCCTTGACCATTGTAGCGATGTTACAAGCGGGTGGTCAAGTATATTACCGACCGAAAGATAAGCAGGCTCAAGCGGATGCCAAAAAGGCGAAGTTCCATCAACCTGAAGGCGACCTCTTGACGCTGTTAGCTGTGTATAATGGATGGAAGGCCTCGAAATTCAGCAATCCGTGGTGTTTCGAAAACTTCATCCAGACCCGAGCGATGAAGACTGTCCAGGATGTCCGAAAGCAATTGATCGGTATCATGGACCGATACAAGCACGATCTCGTATCATGCGGTACCAACTACAACCGAGTACGAATGGCCATCTGTTCCGGGTTCTTCCGTAATGCCGCCAAGAAGGATCCCACCGAGGGCTACAAGACGCTCGTCGAGGGTACACCGGTCAGCATCCACCCGTCAAGTGCGCTGTTCCAGAGACCGCCTGAATGGTGTATCTACTATGAATTGGTTCTCACAGCGAGTACGTATACAGTTCATTTCATCTTGGGCTCTGATCAGGATCAATGGTAGTGCAGTGCGATTTAAGAGTGGAGCTGATGCTGAGTCACAGAGGAATACATGCATCAAGTCACGGTAATCGAGCCGAAGTGGCTGTCCGAGGTAGCGCCTACGTTCTTCCGAGTAGCCGACCAGAACAAGATCAGTAAGAGAAAGGCATCGGAGAAGATTGAGCCTCTTTTCGACCGATTCGCCGCTCACAAGGACGATTGGGTGAGTGCCTCTGTCCACGCGTCCACAGTTAACTACCACCTTCTCCCATCACCCTCGTCGTGCAGATTGCTCGTGACTGAAGTAAGCACACACGCTGACATCCTCACAGCGACTCAGCAAACAAAAACGAGCGACACGGTCGTCCCAGACCTTTGGTTGATCGGAGAGGGACGTCTCACCTGGAAGGAATTTCTTCGAACCCATCAGCCGAGGTTTATGTTTCCACAATTTTCTGTACGATGGCATCAATCTACGTATTTCTATCGGTGTCATGCAGATGACATTTCTACTGCCATTGTTCATTGTCGCCATGTATTTGATAGACGGGTCACAACAACAAGTCTTAGCTCAGAATGTAGAGCAAATCTGCCTGCTACTATTTTGGGCCGTGAACGGATACGGTCCAATTTGTGAACTTCATTTTTGGGACGAAGTGCTGAGCCAATGCGCTGCGCCTGTTGTGTAAACGCCTTACACCGTGAGCGTTTGCACTTTCACAAGATCTGAGACTTGATGGAAGAGCTCACATGCAAGGAATCGTCGACTGCATGCTTGCTTTTGATTCTGACTGTAAGTTAGTAGTTGCGCACCTCCAGGTGCAACCCTGTCTGCTGCAACATGAAAGTCCAGCATGTCACGCGACAGAAATCATCAGTGCAGCCAACTTGTCACATGGTTCCTTGTAGCTCTCTGTAGCCGATAGACGCGATGGAAGCGATGGAAGCGATGGAAGCGATGGGATACAGAATATCGAATACAAACCCAGCACTCGGTTATTGCCAATCGCGAGTCCGCGACATCAACAGAGCGAACATCTAATTTATAGTAAATAGGATGATTTGTTCATGCTCGCCACTCGCCCCTACGCGACTCTTACACGACATACCCGACGTTATCTGTTACCTATCTACTCCTCGCGCTACTTGTCCTGCTTAACGCTGTATCTTTTTGTGGTCAGAAAGGACTGGAAACAGTACGAGTACCAGTCAACACATCAGATACTAGGTGTCAAGCAATATCAGTACCCTGAAGCCATGCCCCTCGCATCCGACCTTCCTCGAAAGATAGGGAAACGTTCTAGAACTGGTAAGTAAACAAAGCACCGATGAGCTTTGCTGCACTGAACCGACATTCAACCCGCTTCCTTAGGCTGCTTGACCTGTCGAGCCCGGAAGGTGCGTACCGTCATTCTTTTGGGCGGTTGTATGTTGTGTTGATATAGATTGTCAAACTTGCAGGTGAAATGCGACGAGACGCCCGGCGAATGTGAACAGTGTTACAACTTGGGCCTTGTCTGCAAATGGCAAGAACGAAAGGACATACCGGTCAACGACGTGATACGCCGACCGCTTCAGAGGGATCGTAGCGTTTCTCCGTATCACCGTAACATGACTTGTGATCACTGCCGTGCTGCTAGAGCACTTTGCTCAAAACACCAACCGACATGCGTGCGTTGCTCAAGCCACTCCCTTGAATGTCAATATTCTGGAACCAGCCGACAATATCAACAGCAGCAACAAGCGCAGCAAGTGCAGTCTACAGCCCTTTTGGACGCTAGCTCTACCCAGAGCTTGATACCGAGATACGAGCTTGATCACTTTCTGGAGATCTACTTCGGCAGAGTACACCCCATGCAGGCACATGCCTTCTTACACAGGAGTACTCTTCTGATGGAGGTCAGCGAGAACAAGGTCTCTCCTTTACTGCTTAAAGCGATTCGTATGGTCACTCAACGCTTCCTTGACAACGTTGATGGGGACGACCCTGACGGAGGGCCGACCGCCAGAGCGCTGGTGCAAGAAGTCAAACATGGCGTTATGGGTGAATCAGATAGCTTCTCCACGTCCGTTCTCGCTTCCACCTTGCTCCTCATCGATCACGAATGGTCTTGTGGTCGCTATGCATCCGCTTGGAACATCACCGCGTTGGCCACACGGATGACAATCGGAATGGGTCTGCATGATGGGCGCAATTATCCGAGCAACCTCACCTGGCTTGAATCTGAAAGTCGACGGCGCTTAGCCTGGGCTGCATTCTGTGCGGATGCGATGACCAACGGAGGTCTGGAAGCGTACTGTATGTTGCCGCCGGACCGGATGTCGATACCTCTACCGTGCTCAGAGCACACGTTCTCCAAGCCCCGCAATGCAGTTATCCGCGATACAGATGACACGGACGGAATTACGGCTCGTTTTGTACGACTAATCATACTTCGCTTCAAGATCCTCCGGTGAGATCACCTAGTCCAGGATTGCACGAAACCGCAGAATTCGAGTCATGGTAGCTGATCCCCACACGAAATTTAGGTACACTAAAACCCGCTCTCAAGACTCAGAGAAACCGTGGAATGTGCCATCGCCTTTCACCGATCTCATCGACGAATTAAGCGCATGGAGAGATACCTTGCCGTATGACATGGTGTACACGTTAGAGAACCTGTATTCGCACGCTGCTTCACCGGTCGGCTTGGGTCCTTTCCTCACTTTGCATTGCTGGTATGATCAGATCCACACGGCGCTTTACCTGATTGCCTATGCCGGCGTAGGATACCAAGTCTGCAGCGCCGAGGACCTTGCGTCCGCTCCCTCGGACTGGGTCGATAAAGTCCAAGTGGCGCTGTACATACGCGCTACAGCAATCACCGACAAAATCAAACTCGTGTCGGAGCGTTTCCCCAGTTTCATCCCCTCATCTTGGCAATATCGCTGGTTGGTGTTTGGTAGCATCAAGAATCAACTTCTTCGCATTGCCCATCTCAAAGCCAAAAATATCATTCAGACCGAGGACGAACATCAGGCATCTCTGACAGGATTCCAAGTAATGATCGATTTCTATGAGAGGCAGCTCAACCGTTATGCCGGTCTCCGAGTGACAGTGAGTGTTGGTCCATCGGCCCGGATCGGAGTCGCCTGTACAAATCTGACGCACTTCATTTTCATTGAACAGATTAGAGAAATCTTGCATATGTTATGGTCTGCGGGCTTCGCTGTGACATCCAGCTTGTCGGATGTACCAGAGTGAGTGCCCCTTCTACAAGGCGTCTTATCATCTCAGAACGAAGACTGACGATAAAGTGACTACATTATGTGTTCACCCTCAGATCACCGTCTACTCCCGAGAGTGACCGCGTACTGAAACAGCTCCCATTGATCAGTCGCTATCTCCATCATCCCACGATACAGACACCTTCTATCAGCGGATCTGACCTCAATCGCTCGGTAAGCTGTGTGTTGTCGCGATTGCTATTCAACGACATTGACGCCAGAGCCTCATATGATCCCCATTGTCCATAGCCTGCGCTAGAGGATCCCGTCAATCTGGAGTTACTTGCCTCATCTCCCAAAAGCGGCACATCTGGATTGGTAAGCAAGATGGTACTTCTGAACAGGCTTCAGCTGGATCTTCTCTTACCCTCACATGACCACCACAGGATCAGCCCTCGCGCGTACAATCCGATGGGCCTCACGATATCGGACGGAGAGATTCCCTTGATCAACAGGCAGATCCCTTCGCTTTTGCTAACGCGTTCGCCAACGTGGACCCTTCAACCGCCTGGACAGAGGGCTTCCTGTCAGAATTTGCTGCGGTGTGGGAAACGATCGGGACGACCTCATCAGCACCCGCCGAGATGTCAGGACCGGCGGATGTACCTTTCTGAGCTAGTGATAGACGGGTATAACCTGAAATCGCAATGCATTTCCTTCGCACTCAGACTCAGACTCTTCAGGCAGCGTATGAGCAATACGATCGGTCATCCACCTCAATCTTGGACCGCTGTGGCCTTTGCTGTCTACATGTTGAGAGCTTGAGCTCGAGCGGCTATATTCGCCCCCAGCTTATACTTCTCCGCCAGCTGTTCCGCTGGCAGATCTACAGGATGAACCGGAACGTCGCCTATCTCAATCATTTTTCGCTCCAGCAATCTGACCATCTCCTCTCGGACACCTGCTACTGAGGGATCATTCGAGTCCCACAAATTGAAGAGCTCCAAAGGGTCCTCTTCGCAGTCGAACAGCTCCCACTCTTGCTCGCCGTCTGCCACACCAGTTCCAGGAAGATTCAGCCCATCGTTGTACCAGAAGATCAACTTGTATCGCTTGCCTCGGACTCCATAGTGCGCCTGATCAGATGCCAATTCTGTCAGTGGGGAACTCTCTGTCAAATGGCCAATGTCGACTTACATATGCGTTGTGAATGGGGTCCGCATGCATCCAATATCGATGGTAGGCCACTTGAGACGGGTTCTGAGGTGATTTTCCCATGAGCGAGTCCAAGAAGGAGTCACCTTGCATGTATGTGGGGACCTTCAGCCCGGCGTATTGGATCCATGTCGCCGCAAAATCCACGTTGGAGACGATGTCGTTGCAGATCGAGCCTCGTCGTATGAGTTTTGGCGCTCGGATCATCAAGGGCATCTGGAACGATTCTTCGTACATGAAACGCTTGTCAAACCATCCGTGCTCACTGCAAGCAGCTGTTAGCCGATATACGTATAACGAATCTGAATGTCCCATATCTGACCCCAAGAAAAAACCTTGATCGGACGTATACAACACCATCGTGTTCTCAGCAAGTCCCTCCTCGTCCAGGTAGTCAAGAAGCCTTCCCACGCTGTCATCGATGGCCCTAAAGAGTGTCCCGTCAGTAATCTCCGGAGACTACCACTGGAGGTGACTTACTGAATGGTGCGGAGGTATCGCTGCATGTATCGCTGATACTTAAACTCCTCCAGCTCCTCCCTGGTAGAGAACGTGAATTTTTCGCCGGTGTTGATATCGATCAGAGGAGCCATTTTCGTCACGTCCTGAGGCGCGAGGACTTTCCGCGCTGTCCACAAAGCATGCCCTTCTATCTCGAGAACGCCCACTGCTTCCGCTCCACCTTCAGGCTGCGCCAGGCCCAGGTCTTTGTAGGTCATGTCCATGACAACTTTCATCTTCGCCACAGAAGCGGCTTTGGCACGGTTCTTGTAGTCGTCTCGGAAAGTATCGGGAAGCTTGATTTTGTCTTGATACAGGTGGCTGTGTCGGGGATGATTCTCCCAGGATCTATGAGGGGCTTTGTGATGGCACTGAATGAAGAAGGGTCTAGATGTGTTGCGATTCTTCATGAAGTCGATGGTTTTATCCGTGATGATATCTGTAGCGTAACCGGTCATTTGATATTGGCCTTGAGCGTTCAGAAAGAGAGGATCGTAGTACTGCCCTTGACCAGGTACAATATCCCAGTAGTCGAAACCGGTCGGTTCATGTGCGTCTCCTTCGCCGAGATGCCACTTGCCTATCATCGCAGTCTGGTAACCACCGTAGGCTCGAAGATGTTTCGCTACATTGGGCAGCTCTTTATCAATCTTCGAATCAAGGGTGCGGACATTATTGACGTGGTTGTGCGTGCCGGTCAGGATTGTAGCTCGACTCGGAGTACAGATTGAATTGGTCACATAGCAATGATTGAATAACATCCCCTCGTTGGCAAGCCTGTCGAGGTTAGGAGTATTGTTGATTCCGGCGCCGTAGCAACCGATAGCCTTGGCTGCATGGTCGTCCCTGAGGTCTCGAGGTGTTAGCCTGGGACGTTCGACAAGCCTGCCGGCCGCACACCAAATTGCGAACTCACGCCATGATGAAGAGGATGTTGGGCCTGCTGTTGGATGACATGTTTGTGAGTAGCTCGTTTTCGCTGATGCTGGATCTATTCTAAAGACAGAAGTGTTGAACATCATCCAGGGCGATCACTGGCGGCGGCGTTAGTTATATATACGTGATACTATCCTTTACGACCGTTTGGAGCGTCCATGCCTTATCAAGCTCGTTTACGCGAGCGAGCCGATCGCCTCGTCAAGTTTTTCCGATAACGAAGATCTCATGTGACCTCATCTCGTCTCCTCGGCTCATTCCGACCCGGTGAGACGCACGTGCCAGTAGGCTTGACGTTTTCTGACGGACGTGAGAGCTCGGGGTGTGTCAAGATCACAGTACAAACCGCTCGACGTTAGGGCGGTCGCCTATCTCCATTAGAACATGAGGGCGGCATCAGGGAGTGGAGGAGTATATCAGTTATCAGGAACCAGACACCAATTCATATGGTCTGTCTGTCTGATGATGCAGTGATGATTCGATGATTCTTCCTTTGACCGCATAGCGACTCACGAGCATGAGCAAATCTAATCATAACTCAAGCGTTGGCACTTCTGCTGGACTAGGAAACTGCCGCTGATAGGAGAGAAGTCAAGTACCATTCGACTATGTGCATTATGGTTTTACATTCTAGCTAGTTACACAAAACAGAAACCGCAATTTTGACAGTCCAAGCGGACAATTGCATATACATCGACACGGTCGCATGCGACTTACATGCGGGCGGCTGATGCTCATTGATCACACTCTCTCAACGTGAATGACGTCGATCTGTGTATGTTGTGGGAGCAGATATCAGCACTCCTACTAGTAACCAGTGCCCGTAGGAACGCCTACCTTTTCCTTATCGTAGGAGTCCTCGAGACCCTGTCCGATGGCCGAAGCCTGCTGGATGTCCTCGAGCTCGGCATCCCGGTTGAGACCTTGCGTCTCATATTTTTCGAAACGCCAGGCCCAAAGCTTCTTCTCAAACATCTCATCAAGTTCTTCCAAGCTCCTATTCGCAGTCTCCGGAACGAAGAATATGGAGAAAACAAGGGCAATAACACCGAGGATAGTGAACAGCCAAGCCACTTTGGCGCCCCAAAGGTCCAGCATGTAAGGCGAGGAATAGGTAACACCGAACGCGGCCAAAACGTCCACGAAAGTAGCGGCGGCCATGGCTGGATGTGTTTTCATAGACTGGTAGTGTCAGAAGCTTGCCTTTCACGTTGCCACAACGCTTACATCTACTCACTTTTCTTCCTCAGAGTACTGGAGCCGATTTCCGATCCGATAATCCAGCAAGCCTGAGAAAGTGAGAAGGATTCGAATAGTTTGAAGAGGATCAGGCATCCCACAACCGCCTTGACTCCGCTGTCCGAGAGATCTTTCCTCCCTCCGATGATGGCGATAACCAGCATCAAGATGGTCGAGATCCATGTACCGTGTATCAAGAAAGGCCGTCGACCGTATCGATCGTACCACCAAGCAATCGGAATCCCGAGGACGGTGTGCAGGATGCCGTTGATTAACGTGTAGGTGTATGCGTTGGCCCTGAGGTTTGCCACAGCTCAGCGACGACTTCTTTCAACTTACAATGCGCAGTTAAAAGGACCTACCCGATCCCGAAAGAGGCGTAGAATGTAGGTCCGTACGAGGTGACAAATTGTTGTCCGGTCCATTGCTGGAAGATAAAGATCCATATGGCAATCATCGTTCGCCTAAAGTTGGTGCCCCGGAACAAGCTGATAGACTATACTTGTTAGCTACTGTCGTGCTGAAATCGTACTCTCATTGGGAACAGGTTTTGACGCACTCTTTCCAGGTCGATTCATTGGCCATTCTTCGGCTGTGCAGGATACCTTCGTGCATCATTTCCAATTCCAGAGCGTTGATCTCCTCGGCGTTTGATGGCTTTGGGCGGATGCGAGCAAGGCAACGGAACGCCTCTTCCTTGCGGTCTTTTTCGATCAACCAACGGGGCGATTCTGTGACGGTTTCAAGATTCGTTAAACGGGTACCAAATAGCTCTCGTGCCGCGGGGGCAGGGGAGTGGGCGGGAAGAGGCAATGAATATGATTATGATTGGGTTTACATACCAATGATGAAAGGCGTTCCAAACAGGATGACGAGACCTGGGATCAGCTGGACACCCATCACAACCATCCAAATATGGCGGATTGACGAGGCAGCGATCCCTCGAACCACCGCGGTGATGATCATATTGCCGACACCTTGCAGCACGAAAAGCATAGAGACACAAGCTGCCCTCAAAGGGGCTGGCGATATTTCGGCGGCATAGGTTGGGCCGATATTCTCGACGATGCCGATACATAGATACTGGAGCACTCTGCCAACGGAGAAAACGATCCAATTTTTCGTGGCAAGCTCAACTGGTGCACCCATGAGTATTAGCAGGCTATCCACAATCCTGTGTATCGTCGCGGATACTCACGCGCGCACCCTACAAACTGTATGAGACACATGATACCAAGTGTAACCCGATAGCCGAATCGATTTGCGATCGGCTCCACAATCATCACGCCAGCGAGCTTGCCTACCCATTGCTGTAATGAAAGAGATGTACTGTAGACGTCAGAAGTCACGTATAATGAGAGTGCGATGCTGAGAATGAACACAAGACTTACTATGGATGTCATAATTGACTTTCGCTGAGTAGTCAGAGCGTATTTGCCCTTGGCATTCAGCTGACCGAAATCCTGGAGCCAGTCGGGCAAAGTTTGCAACGATGCGAAAGCTGCACCATCCCTGCAAACGTAGCTTTGGTCAGATGTGGCATTCTACGCCTTCCAAAGGCGAGCGTGGCAGCTCACATTCCAAACAACATTTCGCCCAAGCACATAATCAACACGCAATAGACGAGGTAAGGTGTCATCTGCCGCCAAGCGGCTTTGTCGGTAGCCAGTAGTCCACCAGCAGGCATGGCGGACGAAGTGTATGGGAGGCTGTGGGGGTGGTAAGAGGTTCGCCGATCATAGCTGATCCAACTGCCCGTGCTCCAACGAACGATATATATAGCCTTCAACGATTTCACTCAAGCATGACTCTCTCTGCTTGGTGGAAAGGAAGAAATGTGGTTCCCCAGGTCATGGGACATGACGCGACATGGGGGTAATGATATTTGGAATGAATGCCGACCCAACCGAGACATTCTTACTGCTTTCAGTAAGCTGCATCCCGTCGTATCGAAGAAACGCGAGATACGCGACCGAGACGAGGTCAATGCTAATATCAGCTGATCATATGCTGAGAATCCCTATTGGTCCAGAAACCAGCGTGGACATTTCATGACTTTCGCCCAGGTAGGTATAAGACGACATCGACTGACGTGCACTGTTTGAGCATCGACACGACATCATTCTCAACGAACAGCAACGTCCTACGGAACAGAATGTCGAACAGACCCAATTTCCTTCTCATCGTGGCGGACGACCTCGGATTCTCCGATGTCGGTTGCTTCGGTGGAGAGATCAAGACACCTAATATCGATCGGCTTGCACGGGAGGGCGCGCGATTTTCCGATTGTAGGACAAATTTTTCGAGTCTTGCATATGCAATCGAGTGATGTGAGCTGACGGAGAAGAACCAATGTGTCACAGATCACACTGCGTCAGCGTGTTCCCCTACTCGCTCCATGATCATGTCGGGCACCGACAACCATATAGCTGGAGTAGGCGTCATGTACGAACATAAGGTGAGTCCGGTTGGATATCCGGCAATACCAGGCCTAGCACTGACCCATAGATATCTCAACGTAACAGCAAATGGATCCTGAAAGGTGGAATGTATCCGGGCACGAAGGCTATCTGAGTGAGCGGTAGCTTTCTCTACTGTCGTTGTGTGTATCTCTTACCGGGCTTGCCTATGGTTTCAGATCATGACGTTGCCGCACTGCCCGAAGTCTTGGAAGATGCGGGGTATTGGAACGTCCTTTCGGGCAAATGGCACCTCGGATTCCGAGATGAGCACCTCCCCTCTGCAAGGGGATTTCATAAGTCGTGGGCGCTGCTGCCCGGGTGTAACAATCACTTCGGTTGGGAGCCAGCATATCAGAATGGGGAAGGCGGATGGCCAAGGCTTGCTGGTCATCAACCGCCGCTGTATGTTGAAGATGGTGTGAAGGTCCAGCCGTATGTCTTCCTAGTCCATCGACATTGTTTGCGCCCGACTGATGAAGTGACATAGAGAGGCAAATACTACGAATACCTCGAATGGGTTCTACTCTTCAGACTTCTACGCCGATAATCTCATCAAATACCTTCGATCTCGAACGGACGAGGAGAACACGAAGCCCTTTTTTGCCTTTTTGCCATTCTCCGCCCCCCATTGGCCCTTACAGTGTCTTCCACAAGATCGCGACCTGTACAAGGGCATGTACGATAATGGGCCCGAAGCTTTGCGAAAAAGAAGGCTTGAGCGGCTTATCGAATTGGACCTAGTCAAAGCAGACGTGGTACCCCATGAAGTCGTGGCAAAGACGGCCGAGTGGGATGAGATGACTCCCGCGCAACGGCGGATGAGCTCTCGGGCCATGGAAGTGTATGCTGGCATGGTAACGGCGATGGACCGGGCGATCGGACGCGTCATCGATCACCTTGACGCCACCGGGGTCTTAGACAACACCGTAAGCATACTTTTCGGACCGAATATGATCCGGGTTTGATCCTGCTTCTATTCAACAGGTCGTTATATTTCAGTCTGATAATGGAGCCGAAGGAGCGGCATTGGGTGAGTGACGTATTGCAGCCTGCCGAACAAGTAGATCTGACAGCACAACATATCAGAGGCTGCGCCCACTATGGGACCGCGACTGCTCGACGCGATAGATAAGTGAGGCCCCTAAGCCAGCGAGAATCACTGTCAGCAGGAGCGTACTGACGATGATCGCAACTGTATCAGATATTACAACAATTCGTACGAGAACTTGGGGAACCATGATTCTTTTATCTGGTATGGACCAAGGTGAGTCTGGGCCATCTCGTCATGCGATTTAATCACACTCGCCGTCTTTGCACTGACGTGATGGCATATGTTCAGGTGGGCCCAGGCCAGTACCGCACCCAACAGACTGATGAAGGCTTTCGTGACTGAGGGTGCGTGTCAGATGGCATCCATATTCGCGATTGATCTCACCTGATCGTCGCCTTGCCTTGATTGCTGCCTTTTAGGTGGCATTCGTGTACCGATGGTCCTTCGATACCCTGGGTTCAAGAGTCTTCAGCCTGGATCGATATCGCGAGCGTTCACGACCTGTATGGATATCATGCCTACCTTCCTGGATCTCGCAGGCGCCAAGCATCCGAATCCCAAGCCTTCATATCCTCGTGAGAAGCAGCCGTACCGAGGAAGGAACGTTTTTGGCCTCCGAGGTAAAAGTTGGATGCCGTACTTCGAATCCAATCCCTTAGATCTAGACGACTCTCTTGGGGTACACGGTGAGAGGGATGCGCCAGTCGGATGGGAGCAGCATGGTCGCGCCTCGCTGCGAAAGGGGCAATGGAAGATTGTCTTCATTCCACTTGGCGACGCGACCGGCACAGGTATGTTGTCAGCTCGCTCGGTGATGTGTATTGCTGATTCACGGCTGTTGAAAAAAAAAAAAAAAGGTCAATGGCAGTTATATGACCTGGCCGCTGATCAGGGAGAGACGATTGACCTCGCGACGTGTTACCCCGAAAGATTGCAAGAAATGATCGGCCTATGGAATCAGTACCAAGCAGAAACTGGGGTGATATTTGGTCCCCCGATCCAAGGCCCCGCTAGACCGCTGTTGCCGGACCAGATTGGTGGAGATCCAATCGAAGATCAGAAGATATGGATGTCGCTTGGATTGGGTCGAAGGTATGGAGAGCACATTGCGGCCAAATAAGGTGGAACCGACAATCAAGGGTTGCTGCTGCTGCTGGGCCCATGAGCGAGCCTATCATCTAGAGTAAACATGAAGATGAACAAAGCCAATAAGCGGCTAGCTAGGCACAATAAGCCTTTAGCCCTCCCCCTTAGCATAGATAGACATCATTTCAGTAACAATAAAACCATAACGATAAATGCATCATTCTGCTGCAGCTGCATTTATCGGTTTCCTACCTTGACTGAAAACTGCATTCCATGATTACAACCCATGCGACTCAGAACATAATGTATTCACCTCACCTCAAAAACAGAATGACAATCCAGACTCAAGGATGATGTTGGCGACAGGCAACACAGGGCTGAGAGATCGCCATAGCTCATAACCGGTGTGACTGCAACCTCATGCATGGAGCAGGCGGCTAGTCCACTTGACGCGAGCAACTCTCAGTTTTTCTTCTCTGGTTAGAATACCCCAGGAATGGACTACGAACTTCTCCAGCTGGTGACGAAAGCGGGGCATTGAATCCAATCAAGAGACGCGAATCCGCTCTGGATCTGATGTCCTTTCCGTACTTACGCAAGGAGGATCACGCCGAAGGACAACGTGAGGCTCATTTCCCACCACCCATGTCGCCGTTGATTTAGTCCAGTTGACCTGATCCTGACCTAATAGACTCGATTATAGCGTGGGACTAGGTCTTGGAACTGCTGATCGTCATGTACCGGTTAGGACATTAAACGCCAATTTTGTGGCCGCGCTTGTAAACCTAAACGGTTACTTATGGTCTAGACTTTGACCGGTGCGGCATGGATACTAGTTGGCATCGAGTATCATTCTCGGTCACTGCTCGTTGGGCCTAACGTACGACTGGATAGTCCTTTCTTCCTCGACCAGGAGAGCCGATCCGTGCTATTATCCAGCATGATTTTCCACGCACTTCAGTCAGCAGCTCCAGAACTGGATCCCCGCCGTCCATGTTCTTTAGGGGGAGACGTATCGTCGATCCGAATGCTGATCTGCGTGTACCTGTCCCGCGACCGCCCAAAAAGATCGGCAGAATCGGATCACGTATCCCCAACCATGACCAGTTCTCGTAGACGGGATCGGCGTTCCTTGCAAACTTACCAGAGTAACGGTCATGTTCTCACCGCATATTTCGCTTCCGGCGAGAAAGCACGACACATCGGATCTCCACATCGGCACCGACGAGCGCTCCGAAGCGAGTTGTGCGCCACCGGTTGTTTGCCATCAGGTACATGCAAGATGAGCCGATACTGCACTGCATGTGCCAACATGCGGAGACATGGTCAAACGGGCGAAGGGATCCTTTCCTTGAGCGACTGGAAGCTCGGATTCCCGGGTGCGATTTTGAAAGGCGTGTGCGGACGGCGCTGGATGGGCTCTATTTGCAGACCACCCGCGTTTCTCGGTTCCAACGATTGGCCATGTTATGAATCCATGGCCAGGAATGTACCTCGTACTCCGTCGAATCGTTCCACCTCTCTGGATCGGCTTCACCGTCGCTAACGACGCCATTCGATAGATGCGCTCCAGTATCTGCCGTAAAACACGGTGGCTATTTGCTACACAATGCTTTTATTTCCACTGTGTATTCCGACATTTCGCCCTGCTTGGGGAGTTCTCATTTCTGCCTCTCAAGAGCGCTTTGATGCTGTCACGGCCGAACTCTAACGATCCGATCTGCCCATGTAGTTCTTGTTAGAATATACGCATACAGCCAGCAACATGTGGAGTCTTCGCTTTGATATCAAGCTCGGTGAGTTGGACAAGTGCGTGATCAAGACGTAATTTGACGATAGGAGCGGAAAAGTGTCCTCCGAACCGGTGGAACGATTTGAGCAATATACATGAATCGGTACTAGCTTGAGAGTGGTAATACCCTTCCCGCGAATTAGGTGTTTGTCACTTTAGGAGCGGAATACATACTCTCTCCTCCACAAAGCCACGGGCGCTCGCATCTTTGCTCCTGCTGGGCTTTAGTCCCAGGCATGGAAGAGGCGCTGCTTGGTGACCCCGTGGGGTAGGCCCCGACAGAAAACGGTGCTTGGGAAACCCCTGCTGCCTCCACACTCTTTCAGCATCTGATAACGTTGCCTGGTCTCCAGTGTCGTACCTTATTATGCTTGAGGCTGCGTCAGCTTTATGCATCGCTAGGTTCGTAATGAACCGATTGACTGTAATCTCGTGTGATGCCAAGTATCGTACCAAGTGCGGCTTAATAAGGACACAATTGTGGATATGCAATGCAAGTGTGGTGCAGCGTGCTGATGCATGGCGCAATACAGCAGACCCACGTTCGTTGCAGAGATCGAGTACGACAAGACTAATCTGTAAACCTCGCACAACCAATCCAGCGGTGTATTCGCCGTTAGTGTGTAAAAACGGTAAGTATTAAGCGGACACCACAGGTGATTGCGAACACACACATTATCCCATAGCGATTTTCCCATAGCGATCAAGGTTCCGGACCCGTGTCGTACATTCCACACCTGTCGGCTTCGTGGTCCGCAAAAGATCCCCTTCAATCTCGGCTATCATGCTTCATCGTCGATGGATATTCAGCCAAGTCTCATCACTTAGCGCGCGATGTGGAATATTTCGCAAGTCGAGAACCCTTCTTAATCGTATGGGGTATGCTGACGGTGCTAATGCTGTGCGCCGCTGCAGGTGTCGAGTAGGCTCCGAGATTAATCACGACTGATCACCGCATTTCACTGATTCCGCCTCGACGTAGAGGCACCACCCTACTTTACTTGATAAATTGCGTGAACAGACTAATTCCTCGGATCCACGTTGATCGATATATATATGCGTGCGACGCCTTACAAAGTACGTTCGTCCCGGCTGTTCGATATACGGCGATCCTCCATCTCTGCGACGACGAAATTCCGTGAAGCAACATGGATCCACGGACTTCCAAAGCAGATTCGCTCGATGGCGACGAGCTCGGACCATCTTTCGCTTCGCTCCAAGATGATGACGACTAGCGATCCACAGGTCAGCTGGACAGATCCTTGGATACGAAGCAGACCGTGCATTCAATGCTCTACTTTCACAACCGCTTGACGAGCAGTCCAGGACATCGCGAAAAGGTATATAAACCCCCTTCCCAAGACACAAAGTTTTTCTTTCTTCATCCACACAATCACAGCGACACACTTCAGCCAACTCCACTCAAACTTCACTCACAACTCCAACTTTTCCAACCCAACCAGCCCAGCTTTGACAACATGCGATTCTCTTCCATCCTCGCTGCTACCCTCCTCACCCTCTCCCTCGGCGCTGTTGCACACCCCATCGAGGAACTCGAGGAACGAGGTGGCAAGAAGACCGCCCCATCCTACAGCGTCACCAAGTTCGGTAACATCAATGTTTGTGAGTGAGACTGCTTCACAAAATGGGGCAGAGCTGATGTCCGCACCACAGTGACCGACAACAACGGTGCCTTCGCCGGTCTCATCGCTCAGGATGCCAAGTGGGGTGGTGACAACTCGGCCACTGTTGGAGCTTCCCAATCCAACGACATCCACCAGAGCCAGAAGCGAGGTGGAAAGGGTGGAGACAAATACCCTCCTGGCTTCAATGTCGTCAAGGTCGGAAATGTTAACATTCGTGAGCGCAACTCTATTGGCCTACACGCAATCCTGTTCTCACCTGTGTCCCCTCATTCGTAGTCACCGACAACAACGGTGCTTTCGCCGGCATCATTACCCAGAGCTCTTCCAAGGGTGGATCCAACTCGGCCGGTGTCGCCGCTGCCCAGTCCAACGACATCCACCAATCTCAGAAGCGAGGTGGCAAGGGTGGTGACAAGTACCCTGCTGGCTGGAACATCGTCAAGGTTGGCAATGTCAACATCCGTGAGTGCAGTCACCACTATCAGACTTGGGAATCGCGCACTGATTGAACTCGGTGGGCAGTCACCGACAACAACGGTGCCTTCGCTGGCGTCATCGCCCAGTCTTCCAAGGGCGGCTCCAACGATGCCGGTGTCATTGCTCAGCAGGCCAACAACATCCACCAGAGCCAGTAAACGCAAGTTTTTTGACACTTGCAGGCAAAAGACTTTTAGTCATCCGGGTGCAGTCTTCTTCTTTTCAGTTTGTCTGTAGGTATCCAGTTTTATAGTATTGTTTCACCCGGCGATGTGTTGTGTCCAGTTTGTACGATGAGAAGATAAAACAATCCAAATCCGTGTAACCAATCCTTTGTAGTTTGCTCATGTATGTCACATTCTTTTCTTTTACCTGTGCCATCATGGCAGTACGAGTATGTGAGCGCCCAGAAAGATACTCCTTCGGACAACCTTGCTGCGGTCACTCGAACGACGCCGCAGATGATCGCCAGGTTTGGTAGTAGCGTCCACTGTTGTCCGCGCGGTCAAAACTCAACCGATGGGCCTGGTGCAAATCTGTCAGGACATTTTCAGTGCAACACTTTGTGCCCTTCATGACGGTCTGCCCCGACCGTCAGCCCGAGCCTGGGCTGAACTGCCGTCAATCTCCCTTGCTCGAAGATACTCTGACACATGTTGCATCACCTCTCTGGGACCGTCCTGTGAATCAATCGGTGTTCGTACAAAGCAGATACACGCCATCTGGTGTCCGGGGTGCCGGCCCCAACGCCGACTCCTACCGGCTTTGCTCCCCACGGTAAAATCCCCTTCGCCTGCCGACAACACTCCACCTTCGAACGAGCGCCAAGCTTGTGCTCCTTGGCATAGTATTCCCCGGCGTCTGGTGTTCGCATGCATGCATACGGAGTATCGAGAAAGGACTTGTATCATTTGGATATGGGCGCGCAAGTACTCCACTGAACGTGCGAAAACGCGTACGTACGACAGCGTGTGTTACGCGCGATCGGCTCCAAAGCATATGATTATTTGTCGTGTTTACCGATATTAGCCAGCTCCAATAATTCGGCGGGAAGCCTCATTAAACGCAACTTGCTCTATCTTTTGGTCTAATCAGTCGTCTTTTCCAAAGTCATCCGCAAATGAATGCCGTCATCTGGAGATTATGTATGCTTCTTGTCGCTTTTCGCCGACCCGTATCCCGTTCCGGCCGCAATGTCAGGAGCGATCGCACGACCTGCATACTCTTGATTCTCACAGGCGCAATTGCTGCTATTTCGCATAGTCATATCACACGGCAACTGTGGAGATCTCGACCTCATCGACTCTGTCTCTGTTGAGCTCCGAGGAGCTTATGTCGATGGAGCAGGAGATACGGTAGTACTAAGACACGGGCAGCTGGCAAGCTCGACTTGCTCCGTTTCGCCGAGGCGAACACACGACTATAACAGGGCGTATAAATACGTGGTGGACCGGTCATCTATCTGTTCAGCAGCCCAATCACCTTCCATTCATATCGAGATATACAATTCTAGAACCTCTATCATGCGATTCGCGTCTTTCGTGTCCGTAGCCATGCTCGTTCTTGTATCCGGAGTATCGGCATTACCCTCGCTCATACCCACTCGTGATGTCGATGTTCTCAGCGGTGATCAAGTTTGTGAGTGCTTTTCACGGTCATGGTGGAAAGCCTGCTGCTTACAACCCCGTCTGCTGAACGAATTCAGTTTCCGGCGCAATCGAGGTGGTTGGCATCGATATCGATCTGAGCACGTTGGACTTGAACGACCTCGATGCTACGGAGGCTCCTGAGATCAGACAAGGTCATGCCGCTACTAGTTAAGCGAATGCCAGGTGAGTGTACGTCCGAGCTTGTGTGCCGGCTAACGCCTCTGCAGCGAGATTTGAACCAGAAATACGCCTTAATCGATGGTTTGCCAGCCTGTATATTCTTTGTATGTAGCGTAGCCATGTATCCTATATAATGCGAGAACAGTCACATTGTCCACGGGGTAGTATAGATCGTCTCTACTTCCGTACATCTGACTCATACGAGATCCATACTCAAATTAGATGGGTGGGAAGTTGTGATCGAAATTCTGTACATCTGCGGTGAAGAGGTCGATGAGACGGATTCAGAGTTATATGAGACGCAGAAACACTCACCTAACGCTGGAAAGTCGAGCCACGCTAGCGAATTGGCGTCTGGCTCTTGGACTGGCTGAACCTGCGACTGGAACCAAGTTGTTTGATCTGTTGAGAGTCCCGTGTAGTCATTCTGGTTGGATATTCCGGGAGCACTGGACTCGTTGAGCACTTGTTCTGCTACAAGTGGATTGAAGTCAAACGCAAAGTCTTCGCCGAGTCCATGCGGTCGAGCCGAGTTCCAAAGCTGGTCGACGGAAGGCTCGTCCGTTACAACCGAGAATGCATCAGTCGAGCGAACCGATGACGAGTAGGTGGCTTGACCTCGGGCCATGCCTGCTGTGGGATTCCTTGGAGAGCTCGGTCGAGTTTCTGGAGGTAGCATCCTCCGCTTACGGGCTTCTTCGACGGCGTATCGTAGTTGTTGGGCGAAACGGAATCCCGGTACTGCATCGAGGGTAAACCATGTCAATTCATCACACACGACATGATCCATAATGGTCGCTTGACTGACACTGTGCTAGCACCTCAACGAGGCCAATGAGATCCTTGGCGACACTTCTGAGATCAATGATCGATGGGAACAGCGTAGCCAGACGGAGGTAGATTCTGGCGATGCTTGCGAGGCAGACGTGTGAATAATGGTTTCCGTGGACCATTTTCGCTTTCTATTGGGTGCGACGAAAGATGCAGCTTTGCATCAGAGGGATGACGACATGATTAGCGAATCAATGTTGCACTCACTTCCACAGTCAGGATACGGTGGGCAATAAGCTGAGCGTCCTGAAGACTCGTGATAAGCCAATGTCGACGGTGTGCTGGTAGTAGCTCGACGTCTTGTTGACTTCGAATGGACGACAGCAGGCAAGCGTTCGCCAGAACACTACCAGAACCCATTAGCCATAGTACAAGACGTATACACCTACCGCCCAAAACAACGCTGCGTGGTTACTGCAGTCGGTCGGCAGCAAAACTGCTCCGTCAGCGAACTCTTCCTGAAGTCATTTCATGGGAACAGGCGTACAGTCTGTGACAAGAAAATCCTCCTCTCCCACTCCCTGCGAGACTGCCCCAGGATCGTCACATCAGCGATCGTTTCTGGTTTTGCGGGACCCAGGGATCCAAGGGAACTCACAAAAGTATTGTCTCCAGCGGTCTTCCCATGACCGCGAATTGTCGTTATACACCTGTAGCAGCCTGTCACGAACCTCCTCTGGATCAGACTTCTTGACACGCAGTAGAGGTACTGGATAGGCGCAATGACACGAACGTTAATTTGTTCTTTCTCATGTTTGATGAAGAACTGGGCATGCCAAATGACTCACTTCGGAGGCGTAGAATCTCCATTGAGGCAACAACGCGGATGTCGGTGATCTGGCGGGAGGGATAGTCAAGTAGGGCATGTGCACAGCAGAATATCTCCTCCTCGTTTATCAAGAGGGGCTTGCCGTGGTTGAACGCCATCCTAGATGACCGTTAATTCACGCATCAATTTCTTCACAAGATAGAACTCACTCGATCGCTAGCTTCGATACCAACAGCCAGACCCTGGCTCCTACTAGTAGTGATCGCTTCGTACTGGTGTTCTGCCCGACCGCTCCCTTATTTCGAGACTCTTCAGCAATTTGGGGAAGACAGCGATGGAGTTCCATATCGAAGCTGAAGTGGGAGACAATCAGTCCGATCCCAAGAACGCACAGGGACGAGCTCAGCCGAGCATCAAACTTACGCCATACTGACAGCATGAGCGCCTGGGCGCCAGATAGTATCTCCCCAGTTTGCCAGGATGACTGAAGATCCATCAGTTGTCAGTTTGGGCGTTTGCACAGTGACAGCGCCGCTCACCCATAGCCTGAAGAGCCTCAATGTTGGCAATAGGGCTAAACAGAGTCGTTTTGGCTATGTTCGATGTCAGGTCAGCGGCGTTTCTAGCCTTCGAAGAAACGACCTTACCCATCTCTTCCGACTGTAGTCTCAATTGCTTCTGAAGATCGCTAACGGTATTGGCCCCATCCTTGATCTTTTGTCCAACAAAAAGGATAGCGGTTACCGAGAATGAAGATCGGGAACGTAGGCTGCGGATTGAAGTTGAGCTCCAGTCCCATACGCCGAACAAGGCTGTCTCACCTATGCAAAGTATCGCCCACGGGGTCATATACTGGTATATAAGAATGTGCTCCGTTGAAGAAGCTATGCGTCTTTGTCAGCCGCTAGAGAGGGTGAGAAGGTCAAGTTACTCACAGATTGAAGAGTTCAATAGCGGCACTCTCGCTCAACAGGCCCAGCCGGATCGGGTCTGTCTCCACTCCCAAGGGACTCGGTCTGCTCGTGACCATGGAGTCCAAGCGTATTCTCTTCCGTTGGTGGGCTGATCCCGACGCTTGCGGTGACGGCAGTTGCAGCGAAACCGCCGACGGGCGTCGGGGATGTCCATCCGCTCGCAGTCTTGCGCGTTCGTCCTGCCGAAGCATGCTCCGCATGGGGTACATAGGGTCATGGGTCAAGTCTTCTTGATCCTCCTCACTCTCGTCGTTGCTGTCCGAATCAAGGGTTTCTCCCGCTTGGCCGGTGCCTCCTTCTTGGGAAACTGAGGTGCTTGGTCCTATGTCTGGTGTGGGATTCTGCACCCGGCGTATCCAGTCTTCCAGCGTTTGAGCTTGGTCCAGGGGAGCGCTCTTCACATAGTCCGTTACCAATGAGCCACTGACTTTCTTGACATCCTGGTGCCTGCCGAGACCGGTGCCTAAGGGCCGTTAACCCGTTTGCTAAGTGCAGAAACGATCAATTCAACACGAGGAGCTCACTGTGGCCCGATAAAGGCAGCGATGGAGGAGCTACCCGTAACAGAAGGGATATGACACCTTCCATGCCCTTTTGTACATGCTGAAGTTGTTCTTCGAGAGACTGCACCTTACTACGTGGAAGATAACAGCTTGACCAGGTCAGCACAAGATACCATTGACAAGGTGAAATCGTCAATAGCTCACTTCAGTAGACCGCGGGTGGACCTGGATTTACGTTTGGGTGGGTCTGGCTTCGCTCCGTTCGGTGACTGCATATGGTGATTCTGCCCCATCTTGACTGTAATGTGAGCAAACAAGGATTTTGCATCCCTCTTAAGCGGACCAGCTACAACTATCAACGGTATTATATATTCGCGCAAAGAACCAGGAAGCGGAGTGGGGGCTATAGGATGTTCTCGGTGAGTGTGCGTGCCTGATCACGTATGCGCTGACGTTACGCTGGGGGGCCTTGCGCGGCTATCGCCTATGTAACGTGACATGGCTTCTCTGTTGCTCTGTTCTCGTTCGTCTATCCCACCCCTGCCAATCCCCCCAACCCAGCCAAGCGTATGCATACGTCGCTAGCCTGCTCCACGTGGCCTTACAGGCGACACTAAGGAGCCCGAACACTATGAAAAGACAGTACAAAGAAGGTTTGAAACTACAAGGGTGAAAAACCTCGGGAGTCATGATCCTTCGAGGAAAACCCATCAGACAAGACAAGACCAGGAGGGCAGAGAGGGGAAGGTGGCGGGCAGATCAAGGAAAAGGTCGTAAGCGACTGCTGAGAAGGGAACAGGATGAGAAGAGAAAGAGAAAAGAGAGATAGCTCAATAGATGTACATACTACTAGAGATGTCAGTCAACATGCAGCCTACGCACACGCCCAGAGACACGTGTCATTCCCTGACACCCTAGCTATCCTGATTCACGCCCGTGGTCTTTCTGCAGCATTTGACAGAGATCGGTCCTGTATAGATGATATAGATGACTGGTTCAAGCGGAACCAATATGTACATGCATGTTCTATACTCTACGGCGGGACGAAGAATGACCCGGGGAATGCAGGTCCGTAATAACTAGTTGTTTCGGAGCCAAACGGTGCTCTCTGCGGGTAATTTACCCTCAGCGATGGGCGCAGAACTGATGACAATCTCTCCAGCAGGAAGGTCAATAGCCCCTTTGGTGGTGTTCAATACGACTTCCCATCCGTTAGGTCGCTTGAAGTGCAAAACTCCCTCCGGGGCATCAGGGACCCATTCAAGCTGCTCCTCGCCTTGCAAGACACGCCTCGACCTCAACGCCTTCCTGTACAAGTTAAGGGTGCTATCCAAGTCTTGTTCTTCTTTGTCAATAGCGTATGCGCTGAACCACTCGGGCTGAGGTAGATGAGCTGTCTGGCCATCCCCAAACCCAAAGTTCTTAGCCCCCTCGGCGGACCAAGGTAGTGGGACTCGACAGCCGTCCCTGCCAAATTCAGCTCCCTTGGTACGGACAAAGATCGGATCTTGTCTCTCAGAATCGGGGATCTCAAGGACTTCCCGCAAACCAAGTTCCTCGCCTCTGCAGCCACGAGGAATGCCTTGTCAGCTTTCATATGGCAGTAGATGGTGCAAACCCTGGACGTACTGGTAGATGTAGGTGGATCCGGGAAGCCCCAGAATCAACAGCGTAGCAGCCCTTGCCCGCCTGAGACCTGTGCTAATGTCCACCTCCTTTCCTGCTCTGACGAGCTTGTTGTATTCAGCGACAGCAATGGGCAGATTCTCATTGGCCACATCTGGGAAGCCGAATCGAGTAGCATGTCGGATGACCTGACCAGGTGGCCATCAACACATGCGGCTCTAGCTCTAAGTGATGAAGTGAGAGCTCATACGTACATCGTGATTGGACAACACCCAGGTTGTGCTGGATTGTGACTCCTCGCTGGCCTTGAGTCCGTGCTCGATCGTCTTTCGGTACTCGCCAGCGTTGAAGTTACAAAGCAAGATGTCGAAGGAGAACGTTTGGCCCAGACCCTCCGCCGAGGCGTATCGAGATTGTCGATCGGGCGCAACCCATGCTTCTGCTACAGCCCTTTAGATACGAGTCAGTCATCACTGTGACACGAGAGCCTGATTGTACTTGTCTGGTACTCACATTAAAGGGGGATTGTACTCATCGAACACCCGACGCCATGACTTGTAGACATCGTGCACCTCGTCTCGATCCATGATCGGGTGGATCAATCCGGCGTTTCCGTTTTGCAGTTTGTGATAAGTCAACTTGGACAAGTCGGCCCAATTGGGAAGCGGTGCAGACATGTCTTTGACTAGAGCGTGGGCTACATCGATTCGGAACCCGGCTACACCTCGGTCACCCCAGAACCGAAGTGTTTTGAGGAAGTCTTCTCGGACGTCCGGGTGGTTCCAGTTCCAGTCAGGCTGGGATGAGTCGAACATGTGGTAGTACCATTGACCATCGTCGGTGCCAGAGGGCGACCAGGCGGGGCCACCAAATGTGCACTGCCAGTCGGTCGGGGGCTGATCTTTGTTCGGTCCGAGGCCTGAAACGAATCGCCAGCCAGTGATGTAAGCAACCAAAAAAGGGCTCCAAAGATGAAATGCAACGTACCATCTCTGAAGATAAATCTCTCTCGCTCTGGAGAGCCCTTCCCAGCCTTGATAGCTGCCTGGAACCACTCATGGTCATCGCTACAGTGATTGGGTACGATGTCGACCATAACCTTAACGCCAACGTTTTTCAAGGCAGCGACCATCTCGCCGAAATCTTCGAGGGTGCCAATTTTCGGGTCGACGTCTCGGTAGTCGGCAACGTCGTCTGGACCCCAGCAAACATATCAGTGATGTTCGCATCGAGAATATCTACTTGCGACTCACAGCCACCGTCTTTCAATGCAGACGGATAAAAGGGACTAAGCCAGACAGCGTCTACGCCCAGGGCTTGCAGATAGCCTGCTTGCGATGTTACACCTTTCAAGTCTCCAATACCATCCCCATTGTTGTCCTTGAAGGATCGAGGATAGATTTGGTAGATGACGGCTTGTCTCCACCAATCGGCGTCTGCGACTTGACCTGTCAGCGTTGGCCTTTCAACCTGGAGCGACCCGAACACACCTGAAGCTCGCTGTAGCATTATTCTGGTGTGCGGTTGTGTGGTGGTATGAAGATCAATGATGTTTTGGAGACGCCTAGCATGTCGAGCGAATATGGGTGCATCAATTTGTATGTCATGATGAGCTCAACTATACTGTGGTAAGCGATTCGATAACAATAATCTGCCAGCGCTAATCAGTCGTTCATGCTAGCTGTCAACGAACATGGTCCACTGAAAGGGCAATTATTGGCAACATCCTTTCTGAATTTGCAATATCTAGCTTCCAAGTGAGGCTCTCTCGTTCTCAGGAGTCGGTATAAGGACACACCGGATAAACCCTACAGTTCGTGGCGCCTCAATCAGGCACGTTGTTTTTACATCGCATCCTGCATTATGGCCGCCCGGACAAGTTTCCGGTTTTCGCCGGCGATCCCACTTCTTCGGGGGCAACAGAAGCGTAAAAGCCTGCTTTGCTGGAATAGAACATACACGGTTCTGTCCACCATATCATAGCTACCGGGCGCATTCTCACGGAATGGTCCCCTTCGTCTTGTTGCTTCCGCGTCCCCGCTTGCCTACTTCTGCGCCCGCACTCAATTGGGATGAACAGGCAAGGGGAGTGCCAAACTCTTTTGAGCGCAGTAATCCCCGCGGAAAACACATTAAAGGGCCACCACCACCGACGTCCCCGGCTTGCCCGCGTCGTTTTCCACACCGAGCGGTACCTTTTCAACCAGGATAACCAGGATAATACGTCAACCTGGTCAAAATCATTCGGAAACCCTGGCTAACGATGCGAATGGCTCATTTAAGGTCGATAAATTGGCAAAAAAAACAGCACATTTTGGGTCTTTGCAGGATGCAACTATGCTGGTTATGGAGTCTAGCGTCGTTCCTCCTCGCACCCCTCTCTTGGCAGCGCGGGGACCCAATAGCCGTTCTCGATATGTTCCGTACCGGCGGCTGAGAGCTGAAGTACACTAGAAGGCACCATGACTGACTTGGGCCTCGTGTATAAAAGGGCCCCATGGTTCCCGACAAAGAGTTAACGTCAAGTTCCACAATTCTTCTTCAACGCTCAGGCTAAAGGCTAAAGCACTAACAACCAAGAATGTCCCATCACGACAAAGTGACAACCGACCAAGGTGTCCTCGACCATGTTCGAGGCGATATCGACAATTACGATGAAGTCGTCGTAGCCGCGCGAGCCGCTGCCGAAGCCGAAAAGACGATGACCCTTCGTCAGGGTATCGCCCGGTACCCCAAGGCTGTCGGATGGTCTATTCTACTTTCTACTGCCCTTGTCATGGAAGGATTTGACATGTAAGCTCGGTGCCACTCGCAAGAATTGTGAGGCACGGGTATATTTATTGACTTGAGCTGTGTCGAACTTTGCCACATACATACAGTGTTCTCATCGCCAACTTTTACGCCCTGCCACAATTCACTCAGCGATACGGCATCCAGCTTCCGGACGGTTCTTACACCATCACCGCTGCTTGGCAAGCCGGCTTGAGCAATGGTGGTAACGTCGGTCAGATTATCGGTCTTGCTATCAATGGTTGGGCTTCTGAACGATTCGGCTACCGAAAAACCATGATCGCCGCGGTGAGTGCAGGATTGTACTGCAGTGAAGGTCAAAGCTGACTGTGACACGACACTCCAGCTTTCCATGATGATCGTCGCAATTTTCATCCCATTCTTCGCGCGGAATATTGAGACTCTGCTTGTCGGCCAGATCTTTTGCGGGTGCGTATGTCGTGAGCAGTGCTTGCGACAAAGCTGATCTTTGAGTTTGATAGCATTCCATGGGGCGTCTTTCAAACCCTTACCACTGCCTACGCAGCGGAAGTAGTACCGGTCGTGCTTCGACCGTATCTTACCGCCTATGTCAACATCTGTTGGGTCCTCGGTCAAATCATCGCCTCCGGTGTCTTACGAGGCGTTCTTGACATGAACAGTCAATGGGCGTACCGAATCCCCTTCGCCCTTCAATGTATGTCATAGTCCCATCTATTTGCGCAGATGTCTGATGTGAAAGGGTGCTGACGTGCATGATTGTACAGGGACGTACCCGGTTCCCCTTCTGATTGGTTGTCTCCTTGCTCCCGAATCTCCCTGGTGGCAGGTGCGCAAAGGGGACCACGAAGGTGCCCGGCGCACACTTCGACGACTCATCACAGGGTCGACGGAGGAAGAGGTTGAAAATTCCGTTTCATACATGATCCATACCAACGCTTTGGAGAAGAGCATCACCGCAGGCACGAGCTATCGAGACTGTTTCCGAGGTTCCGATCTCAGGAGGACGGAAGTTGCAGCGGGCGCTTGGATCGTGCAAAACTTTAGCGGTGCAGGTAAGTGCCACTTACGGTTGGAATAGGCCGCAACATGAGGTTTGCTGACTGGAACGATTTTTGGTAGCCTTCATGGGATACTCTACTCTCTTCTTGCAACAAGCCGGTTTGCCGGTAACCCAGTCCTTTAACATGTCTATCGCGCAATACGGACTTGGATTGCTTGGTACAATCACTTCTTGGGTGAGTAATTGGATCGGATCTGGCTACAGTACATGACCTGACCTTGACGAATCTCTCAAATCGACTAGTTCCTGATGAGTCGCTTCGGTCGACGACGACTCTACTTGTGCGGTCTGATCGGTATGTGCGCCGTCCTACTGACCATCGGCGGTCTTGGTTTCACTTCACGATCTTCGTCGGGTGCTCAGTGAGTAATCAAGAAGATGTTTGCCTAAACATACGGTGTGCTCATCACCCAATCCTCTTGTTTGTTTGTTTTTTCCTTCAGATGGGCCATCGGCGGTCTTCTGCTCACGTACACCGCGGTTTACGACGCCACCATCGGTCCCGTTTGTTACACCATTGTTGGAGAGATTGGATCCACCCGACTGCGAGCTAAAACTGTTGTGTAAGTCCCACTGAGCGGTTTGAGCCACAGGGCCAAAGGGCAAGGGCTTACCTATACACACCCCTTAGCATTGCACGTATCTTCTACGTCATTATGGGTATCATCAACGCCGTCATCATGCCCTACTTCCTGAACACAACCAAGCTCAATTGGGGCGGCAAGACTGGTCTCTTCTGGGGTGGATTCTGTGCTCTTTGCATCGTTTGGGCCTTCTTTCGATTGCCCGAAGCCAGAGGTCGAACTTACGGTAAGCTGCGCATGCACATGCACATGGCCATTGTTTCCATGGTTTCCATCAACGGCGCTGCGAGCTGACTGGTGAAACATTTCATGTCTGTAAAAATCTGGCAACACAGGTGAGCTTGATGTGCTCTTCGAAAACAAGGTGTCTGCCCGAAAGTTCGCCTCGACCGACGTCGACCAATTCGCGGGTCACGCCACGCCCGAGCTTGCCGCAGACGACGTCGAGGAAAAGATCGGTTCCAAGGCGAGTGTCTCACACGTCGAGACTTTGTGAGCCGGTGCGATTGCGACTCCGTTGCAAGTGTATAAGGAGTAAAACAGTGTGCTTCGTTTCCGAAATCGCCGGAGACTATGGAATGACAAGGAGGATTGTTATCGTCTTGTTGTTTCTAGACTGGCACCTTTTGCCGCTTTCAGATTCAAATTCCGGATCTGCGCGCGAGGTTTCCGGCACTCCGGTATCTTATTGTAATTATGTGATTCGATTTGAACTGTCCCATTTCTTTTGCCACCCCGGCTTGTGATTCCCTAGCCCCGGTAGAGCGACGAGAAAAGGGCAGAGGAGAGGCTATGTCATAGTATAGGTAGCTATGAACAATAGTCGCGTGGCTAGTGTTCATGAACTGTCACAGGAGTGCACACTGCGAGATCCCAAACCTGGCCTCCGGTTGATACAACCCTGCGCGCGCCTCTCAGGCAGGGTGATTCCCGTGAACATTCATCTAACAATGGACGATCGCGCACAGCGTACTCGACAGTGGTTTTTACGGCGAGGCGTCGATCTTGTGGCAAGGATCAGGCATGCACCAAAAGGCAAGACCGTCGGCTTCCCTGTAAGCAGCTTCTGTTATTTTGAAGATAAGCGCCCGACTACAACATACATAGCAAGTGTGAGCTCTAAATAGACATAGAATCTGTTACAACAAGTCTACATATTCCCCATCGTGAACGAGAGCACCTTTTCTTCTATAGGAAGGTTGCCTGACATGATGATGCAATGAATGATGCCGGAAGCCTAATGATAAATGTATTGTCCGGTCATATCCAACTTCAATTCGCCTTCCTTTCCTTGACTTGTTCTCGAAGCTTAGCGAGCAAGTCCTTCAGTTTGTAGGGCTTGATCACGACTGTTAATGACGAATGCGACGGCGAGTCAACTAAATGTGCCTTGCGCCGATGGAACCATATAGGCCAATGCAAGAACGTACCGTCATCCATCCCCGCTGCTAAAGCTTGATCAATCTGACCCTGCCTCGCATTTCCCGTCAGTGCGATAACAAGTTGACGCTCTAGTGAGCCGTTGCGCTCCGATTGTCGAATATGTTTGACGGCAGTGAGTCCGTCCATGACTGCGATAGATACCTGTCAGCCCGCAATAAAACGATCGAGTGAGTGGAGTGTATGTGACGGTGAACGCTGATTCACCTGGCATTTCGAGGTCCATCAAAATAGCATCGTATGGTCTTCGATCTTCGTTGCCACGCTGTTGGTATAACAGATCGAGCGCTTCCTGACCGTGATTAGCCACATCGCACGTCAGGCCATTTTTTATGATCTGACGCTTCAATACAGTCTGATTGATGATATTGTCCTCCACAACGAGAAGATGGAGGTCTGAAGTGGATGATTTGGGCACGGCAATGCGAGTAGGCAAAAGAGTGGACGAGGGTGCCGAGATTGTGAGACCTGCAGTCGATTGTTCAAGCGTTTTCGATAATGCTGGTGCAGCTGTTCTGGACTTGACAAAGAAACGGAAGACTGAGAATAAGAATACGACTGATCAGCATCTTTATTCGGTAACGAGATCTCGAAACTCACCACTGCCAACACCGAGCTGACTGGTCATCTCGATCCGACCACCCAGCAGTTCCGAAATACCTGTGATACGCGTTCAGCATTGTCGTTTGATTGATAGTCTTTCCCACTCACGTTTGCAAATGAACAAGCCCAACCCGCTCCCACCGTATTTGGTATGAATCATCTTGTTACCCTCTGCAAGAACTTTGGTTAAGTCAAATCTCGCAGGCGATCAAGGATCCACTCACGGGAGAAACGCTGGAACAGCGCCGCCTGTTCAGCGGGTCCGAGGCCAGGTCCCGTGTCCCGAACAGCGATGAAAAGCCAGACCGGTGTATCCTCTTTGACCGGTAGTTCAACCGTACCCCCGGTGGGTGGTGCGCACGTGTTCTCGCCTGGGGGGACAAAGGACACTTCATATTGGACTGTGATGACGCGGATTGCGCTGGTGGCAGTAAATCGAATGGCATTGGATATCAGATTCGTCACGATCTGCTGCAATCGGACATGATCGGTCTTGAGCACGGTCGTGCCCGTGCGTCGAATGTTTTCTCCGAACTCGAGTTCGAGGTCGATCTTCTTCATCTTGGCTTCGGGTGCAAAGACAGAGACGATCTAGAAAAATGGTCAGCCTTGACCGGTCATTTCGTATGAATTTACCTTTCTCGCCTCTTTCCTCAAATCCATATCGAAATCGTGCAAGGTAAGCATGTCAAGCTGAATCCTCGCTAGCGACAGGACATCGTTTGCTATCCGTTCCTGAACCAGGCCGCACTGGTAAATGCCTGGAAGGGTCGGTTAGCCCCGTCCTGATCTGATGCGACCACTTACTTTCTAGAGCATCGATATCTTCCTCCAGCTCCGCCAACAACCCTGACTCCGCCCTGAACCCGTCCACTCCCGACCCACGCAGTTTCTCTTGCAACGCTACTAGATTCTCCTTGACGAGCGACGAGCATTGCAAGATAGCTGAGACGGGAGTCCTGATCTCGTGCGACGTGAGATCGACTAAAAGCTCCTGCTGCTGTTTGGACTCCTCGGCCTCGACCCGTCGCCTCTCCGCTTCGAAAAGCTTTTCTTCCTGATAACTAATGTCTGACAGACATCCCATCACACCGCTGAGGCCTGGATCTACCATGTCGAGCCTGATAAAGGTCCCCGAGGTCGTCGTGCCGTTAAGCCACTTCCACGTCCTCGTCGTCTCCCGCTTCGTCCCATACAATACTTCTTTCCACGCGGCCAGCAATACCTCCCTCGTCTCAGGATCGACGTATTCGGGCCAACTATTGATATCCACATCGGCTGGAATGCCGGTATATGCTCGGTAGGTATCGTTGCCGTAGATGATGTTGCCGTCGGAGTCGGACCGAATGATACCTGAAGGGCAAAAGTCGGATAAGATGGCCAATTCTCTCTCGCGCTGAGCGTATAGTCCCTCGAGAAGAGCACGTTTCTTGCCTATCTGCATATGTAGATGGACTCGGGCGAGCAGTTCTTTGGGTTTGAACGGTTTCAGCATGAAATCTTCGGCTCCTTCAATCAGAGCACCTAATCGTAATTCATCATCCGTTGCTGCGCTGAGTAACACCATCGGCACCATCCTCGTGTTCGGATCGGCGCGAATCGCATTGAGAAGTTGGTGACCGTTCATAATCGGCATCATCAGGTCGGACAGTATCAAGTTTGGTGGATTGGCACGAGCCTTTTCCAGGGCTTGCTTGCCATTGACCGCCTCTATGACCTTGCAGTAAGGGGAAAAAATCCGCTTGACGTAGTGACGCATGTCGTGATTGTCGTCGACTAGAAGAAGGACGTCGTTCTTGTCAAACAGGAAGCCATCCCCGCGAGAGCTCAATGAACCATCCACTCCAGATCCGGTTGACTCGGTTTCGACGTCACTCCCTCCTATCACCCAATGCATTGCTTCTTCCACCACCTGCTTGCCATACGTTCCGAACGCGTTCCGTTCAATCTCACCCTCGACAGCTTGACGCTCAACAAGCGGGATCCTAGCAACAAATGTCGACCCGTGATGGCCCCCTCGGCTCTCCACCGCGGTTTGACTGGTGATCAACAAGTCACCCCCATGCAGACGGACGATTTCTTTCGTCAAGGCGAGGCCAATACCGGTGCCTTCGGTACCACTAGTCAGGGCGGTTGTTGCTCGATGGAACCTGTCTGTCACCGCTGACAGTTCGGCTTTAGGTATACCAATGCCGGTGTCGACGATCGCGATGTCGACGTACAGCTCGTGATACTTGACAGTTACATTCACTGAGCCCGACTCGGTGTATTTGAGCGCATTTGAGATCAGGTTGGTGACGACAGTCTCGAAAAGCGTGGGATCGACAAAGACCATGCCTTCATGAGGTTCAATGTTGACGGTATAGACGAGCTTTCTTCTCTTCACGGCTGGCTTGAACAGAGCCGCCAGATCACCGACAAATCTCCCGAGGTCGACAGGCAAGAATCTCCCAGTCATCTTACCAGCTTCGATCCGTGAAAAATCCAGCAAAGCGTTGACGAGACGTTGAACACGAGCCAAGTTTCGTTGAGCGAGGGACAACGTGGACCGTTGGTCGGGCAAAAGTTTCGTACGTAGCAGATCGTCTAATGGCCCGGCTACGAGTGTGAGCGGGGAACGCAGGTCATGGGCCGCACCCTGGAACCATGCCGTCTTGGCTCGCTCCATACGGTCTCTCTCCATTTGGCGTTGATGTTCGGCTTCATATGCGCGTACTGACCCCAAGGACGAAGTGAGATGGGCTCGCAGTACGTGAATCCAATCCTCATATACGGAATCGAGAGGCGAGGCGAGATTAAGGCCCAATATCATGACGGCATGAGGAGTCTCGGCAGAGGTTTCACTGCAAATGGGTATGATGATGGCTGCCTCAGGTAAAGCCTCCCATTGGCGCAACGGAAATCCACGGATGAGTTCGGTACAGTCGTCGATGACCACGGCCTGTCGACTGGTTATCGCTTTCAATATCGGCCAAGAATGCTTGTCATAACTGTACTTGACTCGACCGGTCCCCGATGACAAGGCTGATATGGCGGACAGTGTGGGCGATGACAACAGCCTGCCCCCGTATGGGGCGCGGACCGATCGTTCATGCCCCAAGGTGATCTTCCGGGGGGCGGCTGGATGATCTTCAGGTACCCCAATCGTGGATTCGAGGGTAAGATCGAGTTGCTGCTGGCCCTTGGTATCTTCGTGTACACTATAGCACATCAAAAAAGGCACATCCTTGGGATTCTTCTCCAGGATTTCCACGATACTGCCGTAGTATTCCTTCAACGTTCGAGCGATGAGGAGATTTTCAGATAGATCCCGCATGCTTTCTTGGCGTCGGCGAGCTAATACAGAGGGCGTCGTCTCGCGAGTGGGATTGTATAATCTGGAACAAGGAAAACTTAGCACGACCAAGCCATGCGGACTGGCACAGACTCACCCTAATGGCGCGCCCTGCTCATCGAAGAGGGGGATAAAACTCCACGTATGATATTTCTCCACCCAGTAACCCGACGGACCTCGACGGTAAAGCAGCAAATCATCCTCCCTGTAGCACGGCTCCCCCTCAGTCAGGCATCGCTCTATGAGGTGATAGACCGAGTCCCAAACAGGACCCCACGCTTCCTTGACTTTGGCCGAGCGACCGTACATCCGGGGGTGATCGACGATGTGAGCGTAATTGTCATTACTGTAAAGTCACGTTAACACGGGAAGCATCATTGACACCCACGCAGCTTGATCACTCACTATAACATCTGGAAGTCTTCTCCGAGCCAAAGAGCGTCCTGAGTGGGCGATCGCATGATCACTTCCAACATCATCTCCACCACGGGGGACCATTGTGACCTCGGGCCAAGCTTGGTCGATGCCCAATCGACGCTTCCGAGAAGATTTTTGCAATCGGCTATTGGCGCTGAGGCACCGGAGTTCGGAGGCAAGAACGTAGGTTCGGGTAAAGGAGGCGAATCGCTAGGGACTGTCGCTGGAGCAGGAGTCGGCGTCACAGGTGAGAGAGAACTGTTCGGTATGTCCAGAGACTTTGGTCGAGACCGCGAAAGGGGAGATTCGTGTCGCGAATGGACGGGCGAGGATGTAACGACGAGTATTCGGTTGACTAGCGTTTTGACGAGGTTGTAAGGCTCACCTCCAATCTCTGCGCGGAAAGTACTATGATCGGCTTCCGTTATGAGCCATTCTTCAAAGGCATCCACCGAGCCCGCTTTCACAATTGTTTCCAGCTCGGCCTCCCGTCCCAGCGCCTGGATCCACATGTCATTTCTCCATCCTATTCGCAGACGTGAGGGGCCGCTGTGGGCGTTATCGCGCGTGGCGCTGATCAAGAAAGCAGGATAGGGATACGACTAAAAAGATTAGTTGGGCGTCATCAATCTTATTCACTCACTCCAAGATAAGTGATCGGCACTCCGTCGGGGCTAGGAGTTTCATCGCGGCCGATGTGAAAGCCGTCAAAGCTATCACGTTCGGTAACCATGGTGTGGAAAGTGACGTCCCCTTGATGCACAACTCCGTCAGCTTCATTGCCAAAGCCGGAGAGGGGCACTCACAGCTAGGATGCGTCTATCGAAAGTTCCGGGACTGATCTATCGGATGCAAGTGCTTGGCATATAGGAAGATACTCGTGATGTGATGGCTGTCAAAAATAATATCAATGCTGACAAGCTCGACGAATTTTGCGAAGATTGCCTTTGTCCTCGTATGTACTGTGTTTCGTACGCTGTTGCATAGACCTGTGGACTGGAACCGCGCTAACGAACGCGCGATCCATGGGAGGATGCTTAACTTTGGACGGTCAGTCGCCATCCTACTCGTAGCACACTTGCACTGAATCAAAATGGCAAAGTGTCAATACTGAATACAAGGGGCAGTACCTGTATATTTTCATCATGCCGGGTCTGGACCTTTACTCCGGCGCTCTGCCCCTCGCTCCGGCTCAGGTGAACGTCATGTCCTCTATGACGTTACAATTGAGGGTTTGAAGTGCTGGATAATCCCTGAATGAGGAAAACCCTTTCTGGCCGAAATTAAAAAGGGCTCCCCCAGTCTGCTGGACACGAGAGACAGAGGACTTATTTCCTTCATTTTGACTGTACACCTAAGCTTGAGCCGCAAGAGAGCACCGTCCGGCACCTTCGGAGGCTGAGTGGTGACGCCCCGCCCCCCGGTGAAACAGACAGGAGCTAGCGGGTTTATTCCCCAACGGAAGCGCAAATCCATACATAACCATCGGTCCAAGTAATTTATTCAGAACGATCCTTTGTCGTTATCGAGCGTATTTGTCAAGATGTAGCGATCTAAGCGAGTCATGTTCCTGTAAGTCTAGCGGATCGGCAAGAGGATGCATCTGGTAGAACTGCGAAGCATACTACAGCGCTATCTGCAAAAGGTCCCATACCGTCTTCCGCATAGCCGAGATCCAGAGATTCATTCTTCCCCCAACTTCAAGGCATCGTGTCCATTTGGTAAGCCTGCGATTGCCGTCTCTGTGAGGGTGTCGCTCCTCGTCCGTCGTTCTTCTTCATCAGTGAGGTGAAGAAGTCGACGAACTTGTCGGCGTACATGAACAGTAAGGCCATTATTGCACTTCCTGCCAAGCTCGCAGCAACGAAACCAACCAGACCTGGTGATCCAGCTGAGCCCCATCTGTTGCCTCCGGGTGTGGAAGGAAGTCGATACAAGTCAGAGCCGATGGTCGGACCGAGTACAGCGCCGACACCTCGGGCGATGGAAAAGCCTGGAGTGGGTTGGTTGGACATCAGCACAAGTTGGGTATACACCCCGCTGAATCCGATCAAGCTCACCGGACACTAGAAGGGTTTGCTGCTCTTTGTCCGGTCCAGCGATATTGTAAGCAGACTGAAACCACATGCTTGTGAATCCTCCGGTTACTAAGCCGAACAGCACGGCGAATGGAGCAAGGACGGGCAGACCTGTCGCCCCTCCAATGCCCCAGATGGTGAGGACGAGGATACAGCCGAGTATCGAGCTGAGAGCCATCGCTGTTGTAGGCCTCATTTTCTGAGTTGATAGTGGAACGTGGTTCAGCGGAATGTTCATTACAGCCCGGGACAGAAAACGGTGGATGACACTCACATCTGTCAACAAACCCCACAGGACTTGTGCAATGATAACGCAGACATTAAATGCAGAGAGCAGTCCTGCGCCTGCAGTCGCTCCGAGCGTGTCCGAGAATCTCGGCAAGAAGAGATTGACGTTGCTGCGGGTAGTATAGAGTTGGTTACTCAGCCCAGAACCAGGGTGGTCGTCCCACTCACAAGAAGCCAAATGCTTGTAGCAAAGTTCCGAAGAAACAGCCAAAAAAGCCATATCGCATGAACGTAGACAAAAGTGGAGGCATTGGTGCTCGTATGTATTGCGACTTGGCCGGGATGGGCACACGAGGATTAACAAACCAGATGGCGATACTCTGCTCGTATGGACGTACAGGAGCAGGACATTGATTCAATGATCCAGTCGCCCTACTCATTTGGAGACTTGGTGCTAGCCTATTTGTGCAAGGGTCACCCTCCACTCACCGCTGCGACGGCAGTACTGATCGCTGAGATTCGTAACGTCCACTGATAACCCAGCGCGTCGATGAGATATTGGTACAAGAACGGCATGTACTGCGAAGTTTAATTGTTAGGTAAGCCATAGTTGTCCATTCTCAGCATCGATGCGCGACACTCACTACACCTCCAACGCTGGCGCCTGAAAAGACGATGCCTCCGGCGGTGCCTCTTCGCTTATCGAACCACCTAGTAGCATCACGCGCGTGCGTCACATAAGTACGAGACCGTTCTCGCTTGCACGAACTTCGATACGTACTCTGGAAGCCACCTGATGATTGGGAAAGCGGTCAAGGCGCCAGCGATTCCTACAGATGCACGGACAACGCATGATGAGCCCAAGCCTGTCATTTTTTTTAATGATTATATTGTGGAAACCACATACCTGGCCCAACACCTTGGAAGAGGATGAGAAGACCGACGGATTTAACAAAACTCGCTGCCAGCGTGGAGCAGGTGTACAGAACGACACCAGCCCAGATCGAGTGCTTGATGTTACGCGGGAACCGATTGTAGAAATAGAGTAAGGGTAATCCCATGGAATCTATATACGCTCGTCAGTTGCAGTCTTTCTTCCGCTCAGCCTTGCATTAGGAGTATTCACGTACAGCCAAAGAGCAATTGAGTGGTTCCGATGGCCGAGATACTGGTTTCCGACGCGGTGTGGAACTCCTACAGCATTCAGGTGGTCATGTCAGCGCTTAGCCGTCTCTCTCATCGATCCCCGTTACATGTCCACTCACTGGGGCCGCCGCGTAATACTTGAGAAATACCGCGGAAGAGAACATGGGCCCCCAAAGAAGCATTTCCATGACGAACCCGGCGACGACATACGCCCACGCTTCACGAGAGGTGTCGACATTCGGCAACGAGGGGATCTCTCTTTCTGTAGATGAGGCCGGGACATCTCCGATCGGTGATGCTGGGGAGTTATCGAGATTATGACTGCGGTCCTCATTCTCGCCGGCACCGGTAATCCCCTGTAGGTCTGACACTGATTGAGGTTGGGATGGAGGCGGAGTGTGATAATCGGATACGGATTGCGAATTAGGTCGAAGGGGGAACTGGGAGCTCGACATCGAACGAGGGGTGACAGACACGGAGATATTCTCCTTGCTGCCCTGCGTGAATGTTTCTTCCTCGACTGCGACTGCCATTGTTGTTTTTCCTGTTCTCCTTTTTCGGTACTGACTACAAGCGGTTGTGGTATGTGAAAGTAGTGATGGTTACAGAGAATCCATCGCTATAACGCACACAATTCATATGATTCCCCCTGCTTCCATGATCTTTCAAATAGGGGAATGGAACCAATCGCGCGTACGGCACTACGGACCGGTTATCTCGCTCTCATACGGTTGGTTATCAGGTGGTAATATCTAATTTTTAAGCGAGCCCCCGTTCCACGGAAGGTTTTACAGTATATGTTTTGTGGTTAATCGAGCCTCGCGTGCATGGGATACACTTCATAGGTCGTTTCACACGGGAGATATTGGCTACAGCTACCTTACGGTGACGGCCAGCACACAGTAGCCGATGTATCATAGACTGATGTACAACTCGACGGTGTTGCGGCTACGAACCACCCCCACATCACTCCCATAGAGCGACCAACCTCACCTCGATGCTCTCTCTCGGTCTTACCAGCTCTTCAGAGATGCCTTCAGCATCATGATCCACCTGCACGGCCGAATGCCCACACCACTTGACTTCACCATTTGCGCCTTGCTCGGTGTCGTAACACTTCAACAAGATGATATCGTTAGGCATCTGGTGCCTTATGTATGCCCACTGTTGAGACTGGGAGTGATGCAGGTCGTGTCCCATTCCAAATTGGCTCGCGTGTGTGCCAAGATCTTCGGGTTGGACGGTGCGCCCAGAGACCATGGCCAGAGGAGCATTGGTCACCGGCCCTGATCAGAAACAGCTATCAGCATTCATGCCCTAGAGCTGCTGGACTAGAGAAACTTGGGTGCTGCTGCTGCTACTGCTCACCATGTAGAGGTCGCCATAGATTAACAATCTGGCACCGTCTGAACCGGCTCGCTGGTGCACCAATGGCTTTTCCGCATAATTCAAACCCCCACTCCTGAGATCCGAAGCCCAAAGGTCAGATAATACTCCTGGTCGGCTCGTCCCGGCTAACAGTGACCCGCTCACAGGATTCTGGTCGACATGTGCAGTGCCGGCAATCGGCTGCCTTCTTGACGAAGGCACAAACCCTTTTTCTGGCTCTTTCTGCTTGTCGACTTTCTTTTCCTTGGTGTCCGTCGTATTCTTCCGACATACCGAGTTCCATGCTATAACCCTGTCGCACTTTAGGATGCTCTTGAGAAGGCTGAAATCAAGGTTGATGAACCAAATTCAGTATCAGATTCAGTCTCTACTAAGTTGAATTTTGTCATATGATCCGTTGAGGCATCCCACTTCGTTTGGCTCACTTTGCGCTTTCTTCGAGATATTTGGCAGTACCTTTTTCACTGGGTATGTCATCGACCCATTCACTCTGATGTCGAAGCACGGCGTACCCTCTCTCTTTGAGCTGATGTAGCGGATCAATGGAACCGTCATCTAGCTCATTTCTCAAATTCGAGATGGGTACTCGAAGATATTCTGTGGGTCGTGATCGACCCTGTTCGTACGTCAGATATATCGAAGGGTCATGGTCGAGTCTCGAGGCAGGGAGGGTGAACCCAATGACCGCAGTGAGTTGATCAGACGAGGTAGAGACGGGCATCTCAGAGCGGATATAGCGGGTAAGAAGAAGCCACGAGGGAATGCAAGTTCAAGGTGAGAAGTAACAAAACTTGACTTGCTAGAATTTCTAAATACTATAAATTCATGTGAGGGAATTCGTCAACGATAAGGAACACAATTACAACTGGACACGTCAAAACACAGGACGGATGATAGCGGCATCATTATTGATATGGCTCGCGATGACGAACGGCAGCGCTTGCGCTAGGTTTCATACCGTACGAAACACAATCCCACCTGATCTGTCTCTTATCAATACCTCTACTGTATGCTCTGTTTCGCACTGCGGAACCATTGCTGGGCGTCCGCATACCGATCAACATTACTGATCCGACCAAAGCGTATCAGGAACCTGCACATATCAAAACCTGATGGTATAGAAACGCGAGGACTGTGCCTTTGCAAAGTCGTATGTGTACATCTCTTCATGCATTTCAAGGGAGCATGCGCGCGCGGTTTTTGCCTTAGCAAGCTGGCGATTCATACCTAAGATAAAGCGTGTTTCGGTCTTTTCGGTCATCTCCTATCTCTGAACGGACGACACATGTGCTGCCTCGAGCGTCCATTCACTTGGCACCACGAGCTAGCCTCATCCGGGCATTGACGAGATCTTAATGATATCTGTCGTCCGCAAATTGCGGACGCGCACCGCCCGACTGACCAATAAAATGGCATGGCAGTGGATGCGATCCAGATAAGGCGAAGTATTCACGCGAGATAAGAGATTGGTACGCATGATCCGCCCTCTAAAGCATCCGTTCAGAGTCGTGAGGCACAGGCTACCACGCATCTTCCGACGTGTTGTTGCATTATCTATGCCCGCCCCTCGGAAGATACATCTGAGATCGCCTGAGGCGATAAGGCGGGGTCCGAAGATCTTGGCCGGAAAAACGGGCGCTGACGTCCGTTGCAGTCACATATATACTGGCACACTGAGGATCTCTCACCAGGTGTTCCTATTTCTTACTCGACGTAAAACTCACAAATTCCTCCTCAGTTGTCCTCATTGAGATGGGCTTGAGCCTTAGAGTACCCAAAATCCGACTGGAGGTAGAAGGGGCTCAAGGGCGAGAAAAAAGTCTGGAGAATGACGATCTGTTACCAATCCCTGCCGACAAGAGGTGAGTGTCACCCTCCGTGATGTTCTAGACTCAGCAAAGGCCTGATCCTATGTTCTTCTGGTAGAACCTGGAATCAGTGGACCTTTACAATCTTCTGGTTCTCGGCTGTTGGCACTGTTGCCAACTGGTTGGGAGGAGGCACCTTTTTAACAGTACGTGATTGTGATTGGAGTGTCGGCTTTCCGAAAGGGCCAAACGTCTTAGGAACTCGGAGCTAACCAGGTCATTGTACGTGTACTCCAGTATGGGCTGTCGGTATGGGACGGTCTGCTTTGCAATTTCTTTGGATACCTCTTGATCTCTTTCTTCATGGTCATCAACGGGCGAGCGGGCTCGGTATATCACGTACGTTATCGTCAAACCTGCTGTATTATACGCCTCGCAGTGTCGCAAAGGCTCGCTAGAATCACTAATTGTGGTCATGACACATAGGTCGGGTTCCCAGTATACTGCCGTTCGTCCTTTGGAGTTTACGGTGCCCTGTGGCCAGTTTTCAACCGGGCGCTATCCGCTTGTGTTTGGAACGGCGTCAACACCGTTACAGGAGGTCAATGCATCTACATTTTTCTTCACTCGATCTTCCCCTCGATTGCCGGGCTACCGAATCACATGGACTCGAAGAGCGCGCTCGACTCGGCCAATATGATCGGCTTCTTCGTTTTTTGGTTCTTCACCGCTTGCGCCCTGTTCTTATCCGTGCCCAAGTGGAAGCTGCTCATCAATATCAAGCTGGTGGCCTATTTCCTGAGCTGCGTGGGGATGCTCGCTTTGGCTCTCAAGACATCCGGAGGTGTCAAAGATACCTTGACGAGAGGGTCGAAAGTGCATGGCAGCGAAAAAGCATGGTTGATCGTTAGATTTACTCTGTTATCAGCTGCTGGCTGTTCGACATTTGCCAGTAATGCCAGTGATTGGCAAAGGAACGCCACTCACAGAAAAGGTACATTGACGATTAGACTGGCTGGGTCAGTTGACTGACTCACCAACTCAATCTTCGTAGACCCCATCATCGGCCAGATTTTCGGCTTTCCAATGTCAAACGTGAGTGAAAAGTCGAACGGGACCAAAGGAGTTACAATAGCTACTGAGAATCCTCGAACTTGTTCAGTTCATCACCTCTCTGATAGGGTTTATCGTTGCGGCGTCATCGGAAAGCGCCTACGGGGAATTGATCTGGTAAGCTTGAACCTGTCATCTCCCTGGATGAATAGCTCTTGGGGCTAGGTGGAGATCTCTATGACCGAGCTGTACTCACCACGAGTGCTCCCGCAGGAACCCGCTTACTTATCTCGATCGAATTCTCACCGAGAACTACGATGCCAAAACCCGTTGCGCTGCCGCCTTCATCTCCTTTGGTTTCGCCTACTCTGCCCTCTTCTCATGCGTCTTTGAGAACGTACTACCAGCAGGCAACGATATCAGCTCGTTGGCGCCCAAATACCTGTCGATGAAGAGAGCCTTTGCCGTCTGTATGATCGTCACTGTGGTCATCTGCCCATGGTATCTGCTCGGCACAGCTGGGACTTTGTGAGTAAAGCATCGATGCGCTCGTCTAGCTCAATATCGGAAGCAGACTGGCTGGTTTTCGGCACAATCGTGGCTGACAATCATCCTCCGCCAGTATCTCATTTATCGCCTCGTATCAGATCTTCCTATTCGGGATCATCGGAGTTCTGCTCGTTGACTACTACATCCTCGCTAAGGGTCGACTAGATCTCGCGTGGCTATACACAGCGGATCGCTCGGGACCATACTGTGAGTGTTCCGATGTCCGCACTGTACTTGACCGATAGTCGAGGAGCGAGCTGATGATATTGACCGCTGTAGGGTACACCTATGGTGTTAATTGGCGTGCTATCGTCGCTTACGCAGTCGGCGCAGGTGTCAATTTTGCTGGCTGTGAGTGACGCATGCCCCAAGAAACTGAAAGCCCCGATCCGCAGTTCGTGGCTGACCCCAAAGTCCCACCCGCAGTCCTCGATAACATGGGTGTAAAAGGGTTCTCGACCGGTGTTGTTCGATCATTCTACTTTGCTTTCATTACCACAGGGGTTGCCGCGGGTCTCACGTATTATCTATTGGCGACGCTCTTCCCTCAGGAGAACTACAAAATCAATAAAGGAACCAAATTCCTCGAGTGGACTGAACAGGAAGTCGAGATGTACGCAGCTGGCAATGGTCGTGAGAGTCGACAGGCTGGCGTGGTCGGAAGGTCGGAGCGACAGTCCGATATTGAGGATATTGAGGAGAAGAAGGTGGAAGGTGTCACGACAGCTATTCTCGAAGTCCGTTAGGAAGCGACAACATTCAGCATGGCCAGTAACACAGTCAGGGCGACGTGAAGCTCCATGTGGTTGTCGAATAAGGCTGGTCATCAATACCAATCTGGATTTGTGCATACATATACGTTGGCTGATGAATACCGAACAATCGCGCACCTAGATTGTCCGGATGTGATGATTTGGTGTCACGTAACTACTCAACCGATCGTGAGGTACACTCGCTATTGACCAGTTCATACCCGTCTTCTGCCGCGCATGCAAACGCAAGACATCGGCCCCGAAGACAGGTTACTCCGCCGATTAAGATTCCCTGAATCGATGTGCAGCTACAATGACATCTATCAGTTTGTTGTCTCGCCATGATGAGATTTGAAATTCTTCATTACTTACTCAGTCCCCACAGAGGAAGTGGCGTTTGTTGGACCCATGACGTACGCTCCATTGACGCAGCCTCCGCAAGACTCCAGCTCGCTATCGGTATCGATGCACTAGATAGAGCAGAGCAAAGGTGAGTGAAGTTGGAATATAGCAACATGAGGACTTACTTCGAAAGCCAATCGATCATCCCCTCCGATCATACATGCGGTCAATCCGCTTGGACACAGCTCGTTTAACAGCCTGTATTGCTCCCTCCTCGACCTCTGCCGCTGCTGACGCTTGACCCACCCGGAAGGTTGAGGTGGATTGAAGCCGTAACCCCAAGCGAGGTAGGATCCATACACGCAGTCTCCTAGGGTCAGGGGCTCGTAATAAGGCAAGTCGGTACAGAGACATTCGAAATTCTTGGCGACTTCATCGTATCGTGCCAAAGCGTCCCGTTCAATGTTGCATGTTCGAAGACATTGCTCCACGGTGTCGACCGTGATTGAGGTGTTGGGTGCGATTTCGGATTTTTCGGCGAAGCATGCGTCAAAGAGATAGTTCGATTGAGTGAGGAAGGCCTATGGTCCCGGTTGGCGTCAGCGTCATAGTGAAGTTTTGGGCCTGTAGCTGTTTCTGTGGAACCCGCACATACTCACACTGTACGACACCGCATTTTCGCATTCACCCCAAAGTCTCCCAGGAGCAAAGGTTGTTACATCGGGGCCGTCATTCGAGCAGCGGCAGTGCCCTGTGGCTACCGTCGGGTCAGGATTGTCCCACCAGAAGAAGGACCACTTTGCGTTCAATTCTTCGGCGCATCGGTTCTGTTTTTGAGGGTTAGTCAGAAAGCACGTCGGGCTATTGCGGACACTGCAACAAAGTACGTATCTTCGATGGAACACATGTAGGTAGGGTTTGGTACTCACGGCGCAGGTCTCCCCATACAGTGACATATCGGTAGGATTCGAGGGGTCAATACCGGCCGGTTCACCACCTGGAGGCAGGTAATAGCATCCAGTATATGCACGGTCGGCCATGACCTTTCCGAGGAGAGTGACCCAGACGAGTAGACATGCTGATGTGAGCATTGTGGCGTGGCTCAGCAAAGCGGTGTCGGTGCGGATTTCTGCAAGTTGTGAGGTTGCTCTTCTACCTTTTCAATCACAGGACGACCCAAAGACATATGTTTGTACAGTAATCGATTATCGTTCACTCCATCGAATGATGGTAGACAAGTAGTGATGAAAACGATATAGTTCATCGGGATCGCCCATTGGTCCCTTCGCCCATGCTCATGAACGCATGAACCTAGTGCAAGTCGTATTCGAACACGATCGATATGATGGGAATGCGGACATGACATGCTTCGATGTCCGAGCAATTTGGGTGATTGTCAGGCACGAGGACTGATCAAGCAGCGATATATATAATCAACTGATTTCTGGCCTATTTCCGGTGCGCGGGAGTCAAATAGTCACGTCGCGGTGGGCGTCTTTGCTTGAGATATAGGCGTAAGCGATCGTGGGCGGGGAGTGGGAGCCCAAAACGTGTATTGTGTCGGAACGAGTTTACATGATTTCTAGTCGAATCGAATCATGATGGATCCGCCAATTTGATGAATCCTCATGCGCTTACTACTCCTCACACCGCCTTCAGTTCCTTCGCTGATGGCCAAGCGGGGCAAAGTAAGGAGAGGTCGCTTCATACATCAGAGTGAATCTTGTGATATACACAAAGCCGTGTTTATTGAGTGTAAAGGAAGCGAGAGAGCAAGCGAGCGAAATCTGAAAGGATATATAGCATATAGCATAGCCTCTGATGTCTGATCTGACCAACGTTGTTTTTTTATTTTGTTCTTGTAGCCACAGAAAGGCTTGTCACTTGTGCTTGGTTTGCTTGATCAGGAGTTAGGCGTGGAACATGGGGACACCCTATCGGTGATGTCCGCTACCCCGCATTCGCGTCTTCCAGCTCAGCTTGGCATTCGGGGGAGTGGGACGGACACTCACAGCTAGGGAATCTCGAGTTTAAGTAGAGCAAATTGCATCTTCACATCTCTCACTTCTACAGGCATTGATCGATATACCAATACTAGCAAGAATGTCTCTCCTCCCTCAGTACCGCAAAGACGTTAAGTCTTCGTCTGACGATCACGAGGAATCGGTCCCTCTTTGGTCCGCAGCCGACGATGATGAACCTGCTCCGGCCTACCCACCTCGTCTAGGAGAATCATTGGGTGGCGAAAACATCCGACACAACGTCACATACACTTTCATGCCTCGATGGCCCATCAAAGGCACCCAGGAGGACGCACTAGGTGTACTGGGAGAGACCAAGGAAGTGAGTATTTTATCATTGGCTTTGTTGCATAATAGAACGTATTGATGCTGATCATCTGCCTGGTCATCAGGAAACCGTTTCAATTGTACAACGGGGTTTGCCCTCTCTGGCGGCGTACCCAGCTCACCGGATTGAGTTTCTCTCACCACTTCCCGTGGAGGTCAACTCCAACGGCACGCCGCAGTTCGATAGATGGGGCAAGATTTTGGATGAGGCATGGCCAACTTTCAAGCATAACCCACCCAAGGCGTTGAGAGTACAAATCGCGGACTTGCCCGGAGACGCGGAACGCAGTGAGTGAACACCATCTTGTTTGCGACTTTTGGCCTTTCGACCTGTCTGCCTCGTGAATGATCAGACTCATTTTTGGGTGACAACACCCATGAATTGCTTGATGACCCTATAACTGACACCACTATTCCCCCCGTCTCCAGGGCAACGCCGTGAGAAGCGTCACCTCGCACTCACCCTCACGGCTATCTTCAGTCCCGTTCTGTGCATTCTAATCTTCATCGGTTTCGGCATCAGCGGTGCGTTCGACAATTAGACTCGACTCGTTACCGCTTTGCACGTTGTGTACTTTTCCCCTCACCTATTCTCATGCACGAACCGTGACGTTTCCATACACGCCGTTGTACTCATGCAGGTATTGTGTTGTCCAAAGACGATGCCTTAGAGTATTCTGACAGAGGGCATTATACTGTCGGTCAAGGATGGTTGTCTGTTGTCTCGAAGTCGTCACTGGGATACATATTGCATGTGGCATAATAGATGTAGATGGCTGAATAACCTGCACATACAATCGACTTGAACCAGGCCATAAACGGATTGTTTCAAATCGGCCTTATCTTCGCCCTTGCGAAGGCTGGCAACCCGCAAGAAATCATCACGAGCAAGTGTACGGACCGGTGAAATTGTAAACCCAATAAGCACCCGTGTTACAAGATTTTAGTGCACTCTTTGGGTACGGCAGGTAGTCGGCAACATCGTAACTGCAGTAGCAGTGCCATTTGCCCGAAGTGTCGTGGTTGAGGAAAATATATTCGAGGATGTGACCCTTGGGGTTCGAGGTTCCACAGGTGTCGAACAAGCAAGTCTCGATATCAGGGACGATGATATCTTTCGGTCGGGGTGTACGAACCGCAGAATAACAGCCGATGAACTCGGGCCATGCGAGTTCTACATATGCCTATGAGATTTGGATCAGGGCAAAACCGGTGAGCATCCGTCACTGCATGGTGGCCAATTGACGGGGGTCTGGAATGACGGGCTTTCGGCGCGTCGGTGCCTCTTAAGAAAGATCTGAGACAGCTTACCCCATAGCCTTGAGAACATGCACCTGGAGACCAGGTACTGCCAACCCAGGCGTTGCCGGGGGGCGATACATCGCTGCAACGGCAAACACCTCCGCTCGAGTTGGTATGATAGTAGTACCCGTATTGTGTGGTGAAGACGTTGCTGCGGCACGAGCCCTGCGATTGGATTGGTGAGGTCAGCTGGCCCATCATCAGGCTTGATGTATCGGGTGTGAAAGAATGTGCAGTTTCAGCGAACTCCCAGCGCAATCTGCAGCACTACTAGCAATGAAGTCTAGGGCGCCGTCAGATCCAGGCGGAATTCCAGCTGAGAAGTTGTAGCAACCAATATATTCTGTTGGGAATGCGGCATGGGCGAGGCTCAAGAAGGCGATGATGCCTGTCAAAGTGAATACGATTGGCAACATTCCGGGTCTATGTGTATGAATGGTAAGGCAAGAGTGTTTGACTTGGGGTATAGGAGTTTAGAGATAAGCCGAAGGACGGTTTGGCAAGCAAAGAGATCAAGGGATGTGATTCCACAACGCTTTATAGGCAAGTGCTGGTTGTGAGCTGAAGCAAGGAGGGTGCTCACAATCATACTGTATTCTATGGCTATTGGCAGACTACTCTCTGAGATTGCTTGACGCAGACATCAATGAGCAGTCTCTGATTGAAATGGGGGATACAGCGGTTAAGAGAGCACGAGGATAGGTATGATGGCCAGAACGCCAATCATCAATCTTCCAAGTCTAGACCGATCATCTCGCTACGTATTTGATGGATGTCCCGGAAGAGGAATAGGCTTCAGTCACTGCTCCATAAAGCAATCCTCGCTGACTGTCGACAGTAATAAACATGTACTTCGACACACAGAGATCTACATATCTTATGATTGTGTGTGATGTTGTGGCTATGACTGGTACCTGTGGCCGAACTCTTCTCGACGCTGATCAACTTTTCCAGATCCTATCACTTCACACGTAGCCAGACTGTGAGATCCAAATCAAGGCACTACTGACAATCACTACGAACATCAGATGATTCGCCAACTCACGTTGTAGGAAGCAATACGTACGTCAAAGCTACAAGAAAAGATCGTCGACAGGCTGCCCATCAATTCTTCTCGCTTGTGAATCACTTTGGGTGGCTGATGAGGTAAAGGTCCTAGTCATCTGATCAGACCCTGTGCGAGTCGCGGTTTGATCCTTTGACATGGGATCTGTGATCGCAACATTCGAAGCATCCTTTGAGGTCGCTTCACCGCCTTCACCATCATATATCTCGCTCGACCGCGCGGCTATGTCACCCTGAGTCCATTTTTCGCTTTCGCCACCTGAGACCGGATCTGACAGTGGCTCAGGTCCAGCTGAAAGTGATCCAGATGAATGATCGGCGCTGCTGCTTGGACCGCGTGTAGAGCCATCAGGTATTGAGACTCCACTCTCTTTAAGAAGATGGAGAAAGGCGATGTCTTGCTCCAAGCACCTATTGATTGTTCTCTGGTCCGAAACGGCTGTAGACATTAGCTGGCTCCGAGCGCCCCAGTCGACATCTGTCCACGGATCGCGACCGGTTTTTGGCCAACCCGAAAGTATTGTGCGATTACTGACGCCTCTGGGCCGAGCGGACGATGCTCCAATCACATGATATCCTCTCTCCATTCCTCTGAGAATTGTGCTCAACTCAGATTTCAACTTCCTCTTGGTAGCCCTATCACTTCCTACCTCCTTTACAAGACCCAAATCCTTCTCGGTCCCCTTGGATAGGTCCACCAGCAATGACTGCCTTTGTCTCCCGAGGTCATTGGTAGTTTGCCTTTCGGAGATCAGCGTTCGCCCATTATGTAGGAGATCGCTCTGAATCTCTGAAGGACCATTGATACTACTCTGCAGCTCTTCCTCAAGTCGGTGGAGTGCCCGTGCAAGTCGATTACGGCATTTTCCGCGCTGATTTGGCCCGAATCTGGCATGCGTGGGCGAAGACGATGAGGTAGCGTGAAGTGTTGGGAAGCCTGGACTATATTGATCAGTCATTGTGGACGTCTCGTGGGCTCGTCTGAACGGTCAAGCGGATTGAGACTTGGTAACTTTGTGAGGATATCGTGGAGTGAGCGATTAAATTTCACCTCTTAGGATCATTGCCGTCATAGATATATGGTCTCGACCTGACAAGTGGCGAGAGAGAAGTGCTGACTCGATTTTAGATTGTGGTTTTATTGGGACAAAGGTGGCCTTTGACAGTAGTTCACCTTCCTTTAAGCCCACAGAATCGTCTAGAGTCCCAACCCCTCCCAACCTGATCAAAAGGCATACGCCCGCTACGTCAGATCGACTACACAAAATGTCATATTTAGACTCGAAAGGATACACAAACGGTTCAATCTAATCAACAATTATTTAATGAACAGTGGGGTAGAATGGAAAGAATGATTTACTTTGAAGACCGGATCAAAACCGGTTCACCACCCAAATCCGTCAGATCAAAAGATAAAATAAAAAGCGGAAATCAGTAGCAAAGCCCTGACCCCGCATGACCACTGCTGGTCACAGCTGGCTCGGGCATGTTGGGTGACGAACTGAATGTTACAGAGTACCTGTGGACTGCATCGGACAACTGTGCATACCAGCTGTTCTGATCACTCTGGCTGACGCTCGGATCCTCGGAGCGCTTTGGGTCTCGAGGTGCAGTCGATGGCTGAACTTGCTCGATTGTAGCGGTTTGGTCGGTGTACGTCACCGTATTGCTGTCGGGCTCGGAGAGAGACGTTCCGGAAGGTGGTGTGACCGACGAAAGTCGACTGATTTCAGATGTTGCGACCTCATCCGAGAGCGAGGTTTTGCCTTCCCCGCCACTGATTGAGGTTCCGTCAGCGGAAGCTGCAGATGGCTTGGCACTGGATGCTTTCTTTGCTTTGTTCAGCCTTTCGCGTGCTTTTTCAGCTTGACGTTGGTGGCGGCGAGTGCGTGTTTGCACATCTTCGGTCGTCTTCCGGATGGTAGCTATCTCCGCATTCCACTTTTCAGCGTCCCAGTCAACGGCGTGCGTGCTATGCCAATACTCTGACAGACTGTATCCATCCTGACTGTGTTTTGGCTTTCGAAAACCCTCGGCGTCAAGTTCCTTCTCGAGGTCATCTCGCAAGTCATGCACAGTGTCTGTCTCACCCTGGCGACCGGCTCGCTGATCTTCGTAAGCTGCCGTCTTGTCCATCGCAGAGATCCTGACCTTATGCGCCGCTTCGCATATCTCCTCCGCCGCTTGGTATTCACCGTTCGCATGCATAAATTGATCGTGCAAGTGCTGAAGCCCATCTTTGGTGGTCACATTGGACATACGTTTGAGTTTGCGCCTGTACAGTGCCCAACGTTCCTCGCCAGTTCTTGGCTTCGCACCCTTTGGTGGGTTGAGCTGTTCCTCCACAGGCGGATCAGCTCGACGCCTTCCGCGCGCAAACAAAGATAGATCGGTGGAACCTTTGGTGGCGGTCGCGCTAGGCATAGAAGCGTTGTCCGGGATTGTGCATTGGGTATTGCACCGGGTCGAAGGCGGACGTTTGATCGTCGGACTGACAGAAAGTTCAGAATCACGAGTACTCCCCATGGTTGAAAAGATTGAAGAGTATCAGAAGGGTGAATGTGGTAGGCTGTAATTGAGTGGATGTGTGTATATGATTGTGATTAGGGATGATGAAGCCTACATGAGAACCTGGTTGAAGCAAGGGGTTTTTGAGTCGAGCATACTGCACGGTATACAGCGCATCAGCGTCCTATAGGGATATGTTGCATTGTGCGTTGAGTCGTTCAGAAGTATCCCTCCCTTGATGGTCCAGCGGTGAAAGGATTGTGAGACGCTGTGGCGCTGCTCATGAAGTTCACAGAGGGTCTGGACTCTGGGCTTGACTTCTCTGTTTGACTCGCATGAAGGGGAATGGGCGTGAGGCGCTGGCGAGACGCTGTCGAGCGTACCGATCCATTGTCTGGCGCTCTCCATTCATATGAAGATCTGGACATTGGGGGATCCTCTAGGCTTTTGTGACTGCCAAAGGTCTCAGACTCTACTCAACAGCTCAAAAGTCAGAGCACTGCGCTCGCACAGACACTTGGTATGCATAATTCAGAGGATTTCTTCTCTACGGTACAAACCCGCACCGATACGTCACTACCTAAGTCTGCTATGGATGCCCCCACGTAAGGGGGGCTCTTGTCTCAGTTTAATACCCGAGAGCCCAAGTATCTCCACGGTGAGTAACAGTCTTTCTGCCGGTATCTTGATTGGTGAACTCTATGGTACGGACGGTATGAGTGGGTAGTTGCGCACGAGCATCATGCTTTAGCAGGATATCGGTTGCAGCTGCAGTCATGACGTCCTCATCCATGTCAGAAACGTCTATTCGTCCGCCATGGTTGATGGTGAAGCCACCTTGAGTGGCCTTGATGTTCTTGGCCCAATCAGACGCTTTCTTCCACACATCAGATCGGTACTGGCTGAGCGCGCCACCAGCCGTGCTTCCGACGATCCTGTCTTTGAGAGAGGTTGCTCCCGATCGGCGCTTCGCCTCGGTCATGGCGGCAACGCTGGACTTGAACTCTGCAGTCAGTTCAGAGGCTCTTTGACGTTCCCAAGAGAGGTCTCGAGCCCCGGACGGAATCGACGAGTGTCCGAAACCAGGCATTCCTGGGCTTGTGACACCGCTGGACTGCTTGTGCATATCGGTCGAACGTGCATAGGAAGGGGGACTACGGGATGCAAGTGCGGAATCGCCCAGTCCCCCGCAGAGTGTCTGCGGGCCTCGAACGATAGTAGGCGAGGAGTCGTTGTTTTCGCTTGAGGTAAATTGTCCGCTGTCATCCTCTCCATGCATCGGAGGACGCGGCAGATGGTGCGAAATGTCGCCCCCCTTGAGGCCAGTCCGCCTGTTGGAAGACCATTGCTTAGCAATAGCGGATAGGCCCCTAGATAGTGGGCCGGCAAGCTGAGTTGCTTGACTGTTGTTGGAGAGGGAATTCGAGTCGACTGAAGCCCATGATGCTTTCGACCAGTCGCTTGTTCGGTCTCCAGGTAGCAAAGGCGGTGTCTGAGTGGCGACCGACATGTGTCTCGTTGGTGGCTGGGCTGAACTCGAAGCAGATTGTGTTGACGTGCGTTGGTCCACGATGTGCTGTGGTTTATATTGTAGTAGCGCGAGGAGATATTGCTGTTGGAGGCTGGAGGGGTTCTTAAGTCGAAGTTTTAACGAAAAAGACGTTAATCTGGGAACTCGACTTGCAAAGCTACAGTATTTACGACAGTACCCGAAGCTAACAGTTCGACCTGGCCTGAATCGACAAACGCTAGCGAAGATCTGCGTAAGCTGAGGAAGCATCTCTTGAGACGACATCGCAGAGCGTCCTTTCACCGCCACTTTCACCTCTTTTCACAATGTGTGCTCCATGGGCTCGCCTCGGTGTGAGAAAATACAAGGCGACGCTACAGAGAAGTCCGTGTTTTGCCATTGTAGTCATCAGACAAAGGATACAATGGACTCGACTCGATTTCTCGACTCGTCGCCATGTACGATTTGCAGCATATGAGCTACTGGGATGCAACTTGGTCCGGCTGAGTCGGATGGACGACAGTCAGGTGTGAACAGACTGCCCTCAGACACAAGTTTTCCCTCCATACGTGAGGGTCCCGCCCGCAGCCAGCATTATACCGGGTCGGGACGCTCATGCCTCCGCACCGAGTGTTCTGTAGGCTGATTGCAGTACATCGGAGTGCCCAAACACATCGGACTCGATTCTGAAGCGACTGGGTATGAACGAGTCAACGACACGCGAGTGCAATTCTCAGAGGCGCAGCCACGAGTCGGCGCCCCCTTGGGGCGCGTGTGTGACGTATGAGGGTCCTGAATGGACATGGTGCCAGGCACGCTTGCTGTTCGGATCAGACAGCTGCATGAACAGTGATACCGTAAGTTGGACACGCACGAACCGTATGGACTTTTAGAAAGATATGAACATATAGCGGGGTGGACAGAGTGGATAGGAAGAGCTTCGAGCGACAAGAGGGAGTGAAGTGAGCACACTGAGCAGGGTGAGTGGGGTGAACAGAGTGAGCATATCAGGCGAACCCAATCTTGACAAGGGCATTAGAGTGTAGAGTAAGACCGATACAAGAGGTGTAACATAAGAGGTGTGATCTAACTGAGATTACCGGCGATCTGGGAGCAGCGGTCATGCTCAGTAAGGCAGGGCACTTGAGCGTCATCGCCATGAATCCGTCAAAAGACTTGCTTCTCACCAAGCTGAAGGCGCCATACTAGAAGGGGGGTACGGACAGATCGCAGGATCACCCTCGGTCGAGGCGGCATCGGTTTCCATGGAGTAAGGAGCGCCAGAACTCCCACCGTAGGCGGAACCTGAGACAGCACTGAGCCCCGCAGCGGACGAAGGTGGGAGCGAAAGGCTACCATTGTCCGAGTAAGCGGAAGCGCCACCGTCCGGATACCATCTGCGCGATGCAGGCGCATTGGCAATCGGATCGTCGTACTGAGAGGCATGGACGAGGTTTCGAGAGGCGGGAGGAGGCCCTTTGGTGGATCCAGCGCCCACAGTGCTTGGTGTGAGAGCTGATTGCTCTGTCCCAGATAGAGCAGGAAGGGAGACGGCCGAGGGCACAGATTGCGCTTTGCGCTTCCGGCCATGGTAGGGATTGAAACCGTACTTGTCCTCGAATTCCTTCGTATTGTAGCCACCAGAATCAGATGATCCTCCCAAGTCCGGGGATGCTCTGGAGGAGACAGCGCTGTTCATGATAAAATCTGTTTTGAGCTGCAACTATCACCGACGATAGAACGGGCAGATGAGGGGTAGCGGTCCGTAATGAGGTTGCCCACGATGGAACGTCAGCAAGCGGTCATTAGCATGCGTTGTCTCGCCGACTTGCGTGTGTTGTCAAGTGTTATACTTGTGTATAGTTTATGAGGTGTTGATCACGTCTCGCTGTGAGAATAACTGTGATGGCGATGTGATGAGTGGCAATAAGCGAAGACGCACCCGGAAGTGAATATCTTTCGTATGAGACTATATGCCCCTCTTGGACACTGCACATCTCAACTCGGATGATTTCGACTCCCTGCGCGCCAGAGTATACGACAAAAACCTTTCACATACATGCGGCTCGATTTGGCCTCGGCAAAGGTCGCCAGTCGGGCGATGATTCATCGCGTCAGAGTGCATGGGAATATTCGTTGCCCAGACAAAGGATAAGGTAGTGTGTCACTCAACTGTAGATCTTTTCGCTTGTACGGATGTAGCGTGAATCAGCACCTTGTTCTTTCAGAGATTCACATGAGGCGCCAGCCAAGTTGAGATAGGTCAGTCAGGATGATCCCACTTGATCATCATGCACAGTGTTCCTGCGTTGCGTGTCACGCGTGGATGGTATACATGTTACATGAAGAAGAAAGGACAGGAGGAAACGGATGAGACTCGTTCTAGAAGTCGATTGTGACGATGGCAACGGACTCTGCGTACTTATCTCTTGCCCTTCTTGCCACCCGAGCCGGAACTGGACTTTCCAGCCGCCCTGTCCTGTTTGCCCTGGAACCTGACTGCCTTTCTAACATTCAGTCCACCTTCAACTCCTTCACCACCCTTCTTCGAGCGCTTCTTGTCAGATCCGGCACCCGATTCTATCCTCTTGAGCACGCTGAGTGCGGACTCCTTTTCCCCAGAGTAGTCGGTCTTGCTGACCGGCTCAAACTTCCTCTTGACACCCTTCACCTTGGGTTCACCCTGGATTTTCTCGTCGAATCTACCAAGAGAAGCGGTGGACGTCTTGGAAATAAGCATGGATCGTTCCAGTTCAGCCTTCCTCTTATCTCGACCAGCCTTCTTGTTCTCCTGAGTCTCCTCGCCGAGCGATCTGGACGACGATTTCGAGGGCTTTGATGCAGGGCCGTCTCGCAGGGATGATATGGGTGTAGGCTTGGATGAGGCGGCTGCGATATTGGCAGCTTGTTGCTTGAGATTTTTGGCGATCCGGGCCTTTCGTTCGGTCCGAGCAGTCTTGGCAGGGTCCTGGTCGGCTTCTGTAAGGTGGCAAGTAACCAGAAAAAGTGGATCAGCATTTGCATTATATGCGCTGGACAAGATAGGATGTGCCAACAAGATCTGTGATCAAGACGGGGCGAGGAGTGACACTCACCTTCACCAGCCTTGACCTCGTGCAACCACTGCTCCTCCTTGTCCTTGTTCTTACCGCCCTTGCCCCATCTGGCGACCCATTCTTGCCTCTCCTCGTCCCACACGTCTCTCTCCTTCTTCTTGTGGCTAATACCCTTGGCGTTGGCGAACCTCTCCCATTTCGTCAAGGGTTTAGGCTTGGGCAGAGGCTTCTCTCGAGGCAGTAGGGTCACAGGTGCTGGAAGGCTTGTGATCGGTCCTGAGTTGGAGGGAGTCGTGGGAAGAGTGAAAAGGGAGGCGATGAGAGCTTGAGTTGAGGTCAAGGTGAGAGCGAGAAGGTGCGATTCGAGGTTCCCTCTACGAGTGCAGAAATGATTCAGCTGCTGTCATAACGTGCTTGCGAGCGACGCCTGAGGGGGACAATAGACAGTCGCCCATGCCATGTGAATATCGATTGATGAAGGGGACTCACGAGTACTCCTCGGCGTCAACAGGGGTATTATCGAAAGCAGCCAAGAGTCCGGGGTCGGTCACCACGGGATTAGCACGTTGGAGTACCGCCGTGGTGCTATGAAGAGGTGATATAGGTCTCATCAGCCTGGTTGTCCCATGTTTGCTGGATAGCTAGCTATATGAATGAAGGCGTTCCCTGTTGGAACCCATTGGTCCTCTCCTATTCATAATAGCTTGAGCGCCTGGTATAGGTGTTGAATGCTACTCACTTTGCGGCTGCAAAGTCTGCCAGTTCTTGGGTGACGTCCATGGCCTGTTGTTCCAGTATGATGAGTCTCAAGAGGATGGTAGGTGATGACTACTTTTGAGAATGATGTGAATGATATTGATATCTTCTCGACTGTGCTTAGCGTGCTAAAGTGCTTGAAATCTTGAAATTGTTCCCAGTTGAAGCGATCGGATGGATGAGGTCACGTGATACCCTCTTGGGAGGGATAAATGGGATAAATACGATTAAAATGACAGGGTAAAAATAATACTATTATACTAATTAATCAGTAGTCGAAGCAGAACGCTGCTAACGTTACTCTGCGGTGCATCCACCACCAACCAATTAAGCATCTCTGATTCTCATCACTATAACACCTATAAACCTATATCATCCATCTCGCTTTACTCACCACTCATACAACTCATTCTTATATCTCGAAAACAATGGAGGCCATCCTCAACCGTGAGCTTCGCCCTAGTCATTAAGGATAATCAGAAAGAGCGGAGAGAAAGGAAGACCTGATCCGAGCATGGGAGGAATGCAGGACTGATGTGATGTTTTTGCGTTTACGTGTGAATTAGGACCCAACCGAATCAGGGAGAAGCAGATTGCTTACCAGGTGAGCCAAGACATTCCTCTTATATGACATTGCATCACGATAGTGTATCCCTCGCAAGGCCCAGTAGCGATGCCATCGTCACACCGAGACTTCGCGATAAGAGGGACAGAGTACACGAAGGATCTTTGAGGTTGTTGACGAATGGATGGGGTTGGAGCGAGGAACGTCTTATACCGACAATGCGAATGGATATACTGACCATGTTATACGTTCTACAGGCCGAGGCCGGTAAGGCCCCCGTCTATCTCCGAGGTAACGGAAAGTACTGGTTCCGTGAGTGCTCACTCTCTTCTCCGTTTGATGTGTATGCAATGCACAGTCGAGGCGGAGGGAGTGCGGATTCAAGGGACTAGCGATGTTCACACTAACGATCAATGTTATCCTATCATCCCATCGTCTGCCTGTCGCCCTATCACTCATCGATGTTCACACTGTTTTGTCGTCTGCTTGACGCCTGAACCCTCGCCCGGACCGCCCACATACTTCTGCATCTCGCCATCACGGTTCTACTCGGCATCCGCAATGTTCTGTATACATTGCTTGAACGCATCATCTAATCGCTACCAACACGAAACATGTGATCACGCACATTCGCAATTGGACATCACACGCGCCACCCCCGCAGGAGCCTACATGTGCCTCTTCACCGTCTCTTTCGTTGGCGCCAACTTCCAGTTGATCCAATACGTCCGGGTGAGTGGAAGGTCTATCGCCTTTCTGGATGTGCACTTCTCCCCGATCGCATTTTCGTTCACTCAGGAGCGTTCGCGGCTTCTATGGTGGGCAAGGGCGCTAGAAGAATGCAAAGTGCGGGTCCTACGCGTCGGCCCATGTGGCGGAGTGTAACGGGTATTGAGGAGGGCTCCAAGGGAAACATCTATCACTGGTTTAATCGTATCGCCGTTTCAGATGAGCTTGCTGACGATGCCATCATCTGGCTGTACTTTGTCCTTTCACCACATGTCTTTTCGCACCGCCGTCGAACTTTGTCTCATTTCCCTTACATGACTGGATGGGTCTATGCAACAGGGCAAGGCTAAGAAGCTCGGAGAGTAAATCAAGTCTACAGGACAGTAGGAGGGAAGGATCAGGATGGTGTGCTATGATTGAGGGAAAGGATTATAGTTGAACCCGTTTGTCCAGGTGTCCCGACGGGCATACCATGGTCAAATAGGTAAATCGTGCTCTGTTCTCGCTGCTATGCATCGTTTTGTGCCGGTGAGAATTGCTGCGTGGTTTTGTTACGAGTCCCATTGCATCTGGCTACTCTTGAGTAGTCAGTCACTCAGGCCGACTTGAATATTACTATGTGGTAAAACAGTAGCTTCTGCCTTCTCTGGTAACGGACGTTACTTTACCCACCTAAAGTCACTCCATGCCCCCGCGTCAGCCTGCAACTGATTATAGCTAGCAGTCGACTGGAATGGTCGCCATTGAGGGATTGTCAGGATGTTAATGAAATACATTTAGCATACGCCCCTCTCAGCGACTATCGTGTTCTAATAATAAGTTTATAAGTTTAATGCCAGCAGGTGCAGGTGCAAGTGACGTAACTGAAAAAGCGGGAAATATATATGAACCATTGCAACACGACATTGCCAACCTATAGTATCCAATTCAATTCATCTAAACTACATCCTTGCATCCTAGTCATCTCATCTGATCGCGTCCCACTTCTTGTCGCTCCCCTCCTGCAGGGCACACATGATCCTCTTACCGTGTTCCGCTCGTACCATCCCGATCACAACGACTATCAAAGCCCTCGCGCAGGCTCGCTTGACAACTGAGTCCTTCAGCAGGCCAACTGTACGCTTTGAGAGACTTCTATTCGCGCTTGCACCTACTGGATATCGCGCCAGGATGTCCTCTCCGCCCAACCACGGGAACGCGCCGGTCTCGAGACCTCCTATCATTGCCACGCAGTCGGGTGAGTAAGGGCAGTCCCTTTGTTTTTCGTCAGAATCGCTTCCTATGCTACCCAATGATTGGGTTTGTCTCCTCGTGCCGCTTCTTCCTTCGCATGAAGTCACGAGCTAACACCATCCTAATATGCTTTTGACCTCGTTCACCCCTTCCGTAGGCAGTTTCAGGACCCGCGCACTGGCAGTTTCCGCCGCCCACCGGATGGCCACAAGTCCGCATCCACAGACCTCGCCTCAAGCTCAAATACACGTCCACCAAGGCACACCATCTTCAGACCGTAGTGGACACTCTCACCATTCGCATTCGCACCATCATGGGGATATAGAGGCGAACCCACTCTCTCCGCACAGCTCGAACACCCCGCTGAGTCCTACATCGCCATCGTCTGGCCAAGGTATAGGGATCTACGGTACAGGTGCTGGGGGTAATGCGCACATGCGCCATAGGAGAAAATCCAATCACCGCCACAAGAATCAGAATCACCTTGCGCAATATAGGTGGCTGACCACTTCTGCTGGCGGAGGGACGGGTGATGAACCAGGTGTGGACGTGAAATCGAAGAGGGATGAGGAGGCTTACGGACATCTGAAGAACAATACCAAGGTTACGGTGAGTGGAGAAATCCTAGCACCCTTGGTCGAGGTCCCTTCGCGCTTACTGCCGTACTCCCAGGTCGTCGACTACTCTTCGAACCCGGATGAGGATGGGACCAACCTGAAATGTGATTTCCCAGGTGAACGACTCAGAGAGTGGCTCGATAGTGAACAGGGAAAGAGGAGGACGAACGAAGATGGCAGACCAGCTGGCGTAAGATGGAGTGAGTGCAATGATTGTCGCTCTGGGACGCAGGATTGACTGGGCCCCTCGTTTTCGTGCTCACCCAGTCCACATTGATGGGCTGAATTGGGAGGTTATAAAGACGCTCGTCTTGCACTATGGGTGAGTGGGGTCACGTCCCTGATTTCAAGCACTGTCACAACCCCGAATCGAGTGCCCACCCCGAAACAGAGCCGTGATCGTATGCACGAGACATATTGACAGAGTGGCGACGATCAAAGCCTGCACCCGCTGGCTGTAGAAGACTCGCTGCGAGCCACGAATACTCCACGATCCAAGCTCGATTTCTACCGGAACCACCTGTACCTACAAATCCTCATTCACCACACGACACCAGCCGATGGCGACAGGCTTTCGATGGTGGCTGACGAGCTAGCTCAGGGTGGAGGAAGAGAAGAATTTATGGATGATGATAATCACAGTGTTTTGGACGGCAGCGATGTCGGGGAGCCTACACGGAAAGGTGGATTGGCGAGTAAGATCGGAAGTGTTTTCCGAAGTGAGAGGAGGGTGGCCAGGCTACCTGAGGGTGTCGAGGGGGTCTTTGAACCCAGCGTGGTGCTATCGAGGCATGCTGGCGGTCACCAGGTGAGTGTGGCGAAAATCCCCATTCAGCGTCAGTCTGATCTGATCTGATATTTACCAACCTACTCCCGTGCATTAGACTTTTGAGAAACAGGCTCATACCCTGACGGTCAACGAGCTGAGCGCAAAGTACATGGTCCCTATCCGACGTGGAATACTCAGCGTCTTTATGCTTCGTGATGGTGAGTCAAGCGCGGCCCTTCTACCAGGGATGAAGACTAATAATCGTCCACATTCACTTGCACGTCGACAGGTACCCTTATCTCGATGGATTCTAAACCCACTCGGGAGGTTCTGGCGCCCATATACGGCAGATTGGAGGACGAGTCCAGCTTGCTCAGGAGGTCTGGCGATGTCAGCATGCTGGCAGAGGCCATCTTGGATGTCGGTAAGCTTTAGTGACCTCTTATCGCCTATGTGCGCCTTATTGCTTATGCGGCATTCATGGCGACTCTCGCTCCCTTCTGCTTACATGTGGTAGCTGCCGACCTGGCTATCGAGGTAAGTCATGCATTGAGCTACCATGTACTGGCTTCTGCTATACAAGCAATCTGGCTGATCGCCATGATTCTGCTCTCGTAGATATCGCAAACATTCGAAGCCGAGATTCTGAAGCTGGAAGCGTCTGTGCTAGTCGACCCGCAGGTGGGTCTTCCTTCTCACTGGTCGCCTTGACGACTAGATATCGGTCGACACCGTTGGTCTACTTCTGACCGCCTCATTGCATGTGTTATCGACCCCTCGATTAGATGGAAACCGTCCGCCATCTGCATATCTTGTCGTCTCAGTTGATCCGACTACGAAGATCCCTCACACCGTTGCTCCACGTCTGTTACATTGTCCGTGATCAAGATACCCAGCGATCAGTGGCTGCTAGCGCGATGGTGCCTACCAGTGGGCAAAGTCGATCTCGAACCCCATTCCCAGGCCAGATCTCTGGAAACTCCGCTCCAGGTATCGGCACTCAGATGGCCGGTCAGCAACACCATGGTCTTACCGCTCTGCATTCCCACCCTTCCCAGAACCCGAACGGCTCAAGCGGAAATAGTCTCGGTCTGGGATTTGGTCTGGGCGGCGGCAATGGTCACAACGGCTTCAATCTTGGGGCAGGAATGTCGCCTGCACCGTCGAGACCAGGTACCCCAGGTCCCGGCACAACGCGCGCTGGTGGTGCTGGTGTTCCTGCTGCTCCAGGCATGAGGGATACGGAAAGTGCCATGAACCTGTTTGGGATTTCACCTGACCAAGCAGCTGCCGGCGGTCTGGGCTTCTTCTCGCCCATGACAAAGGTGTATATCGGGGATGTGATTGATCATCTCGAAATCATTGTTGGAAGTATGGAGCAGTTCGTGGCAACCTGCGATCATTTGACCGACTACGTCTTTGTGAGTTTCTGGCGCCGTTCTTCTCGGGTGTCTCGTGAAGCCGCTGATGACGACGCTGCCATGCTTTCAGAATGTCCTGAGCTTCCAGACGAACGAATCGATGGAGAGACTAAGTATTGTGACTGTTCTCTTCTTGCGTAAGTACTGCTCAACGTTGGCGGTGGCTCCCTCCTAGCCATACATGTGGCTCGTGACGACCTCTGATGGCAGCTAATACGTCATGTGTTCTCACGTTGCACAGCTTTGACTTTTATCGTGAGTCCAACTTTGCCAATCTTTCTCCCTCTTCTCTCGAACAGCAAAACAAGCGACTCGAATTGAAAGGACGCCATTGTTGATCAATTGTGAACTCTTTAGGCATCCTACTTTGGTATGAACTTTGACGACTTTGACGCTTTACACCAAGATGTCGCCTATTTCTGGAAGATTGCCATCCCGTGTACTGTGGCCTTCTTTGTCATTTTCAGCTTTAGCTATCTGAGGGCGGCCAGTGAGACGTTGTACCGAAAGTTGATGAGATGGAGGAGGCTCAAGGGTATGGGTGCTGGTGGTGGTGTTACTGGCAGGCCCCGAGTCAGAGCGAGGAAGGGGATGTGAGCAGGTATGCGGGGAGATGTTTCTGCCTGGATGTACGTGATTGCGGACCTGAACGGAAGAAGGGATTGTACGGTGATGATCCACGAGCATTACATCCTTCGGCGAAACGGTGACCAATATAGGATGACAAGCCTCGACTTGCCGAAACGCGATTCGTCATGACATTAGTTACATGCATCGAAATCCTTGTACCCCAAAGTAGTGGAAGCAAATTCCAAGCTGGTATACCTCATGGAGAACTACATATAACAAGCGTGGACGGTGACAAAGCGCTAAGCCACAGAAACTCTTTGATTGCGAAACTGACAAGCGCTTGGGGCGATTGTTCTGACATGAGACCAGCTAATCAATGTTTGCTCAGACTCTGAACGACCCGGTTGTGGTCGTGATCGTATTCGTGCTGCTGGAGACCAGGAGTCTCCTCGAGACCGTCGTAGCTTTTGAGATCAGGAGAGGCGATACTGGCACTGGCTGACGATGGAGGGGAATCGTGTAATGCTTTTCGCTGATCTCGTCGACGGAGGTAAAGAATGATGGAGATCCAGGCGACTGCAGGTAAGAAAGGAGCTGTCAGTGTGTGCCGCAGGGCCACAAGGTGAGTTGATGGCACTCACTGAGCGCGATGTTAAGGGAAAGAGAGTAAATCCATCCCTTGCGAGCCTTTGGGAACTCGGTCGTCTTCCATACAAAGTTGGGTACCTGCAATGGAGGAGCCAGTCGGGTCAGCGTGACATGGGGAAATTGTCATAGAAAACACACTTACAATAGCTTGAACGACATAGGCAAAGTCGTTGGCAGCGGCAACGAGCAATGCTCGCTTTTCCGTGTCGTTGTAACACATCTCGTTGATAAAGGTCAAGATCAAAGGACCGGCACCTTGGCCTGCGGTACTGATCCAATACAAAGCCATGGTCGCATTGATGTTCTTATACAGGGGCAACTTGATGAAGATGGCGGCGATGATGATCTGCAAGAAACGCGTGATCAGCTATAGTCAGCTCCAAAAGAAATGATAGTCTGATCGTGCCAAGACTTACAGAATACACGGCACCGATGTAGATGAAAGGCCATCGTCGACCTCTGAAAGCCCCATCAGACAACCAAGCGAACGAGGCAGCGACAACGACGAAAATAGCCGTTTGAGGAAGGGGAACTGAGAGTAGAGGTCGAGCTCAAGAATCAGCAAGGTGGTCTTCTGAGCCTGACGAGATGAACACTCACGCTGGTTGATCTGCTCGACGGTGTAGGTTTTTCCGGGAACAGGGGGGTTTGTCTTTGCGTTGAACGACTTGAGCCAGTATCCGATGGGAGCCTGGGGGTATGCATTGTTCCAGAGGACGTAAAGGATGGCTGAGGATACAAGTCAGCATGGGTATGGTTTGGATGATCAAAGTGTAGTGGCAGCTCACGGAGGAAGTAGGTGTGCCAGCTGAAGAGGAGATTCTTGACCTTTGCCTTGGTCCATGGCTGTTTGCCGGCCCGGCCGATGTTTTGGAGTCGATTCCTTGCGAGGTCGAATTCCTGCATAGCAGAGTACACTTAGTCTCGATCTGACCGGTCTGCAGACCACCAGATTACACTCACGTCGGCAGTCAACCACCAGGTGTTCTTTCCTTGAAGAGGAAGAGGAGGGAAGAAGAAGAAGCCAAAGATTGCTATGGGGAGGGTGATGATAGCGTCGATGATGAAGAGCCATCTGTAGTGTCGCACTGATGTCAGCTTAAGCTACTCACCGCTATCCGACCCGACTCACCGCCATCCTTCAAGACCGTGAACCATGTTCAAGTTCTTGTGAGCAGCAGCTTGGAGGATACCACTAAACATCTGACCGAGTGAACCGGCCAACCAGAAAATCATGGCTCGTTTACCGATCTCTCGGGGTGTGTACCAGGATCCCAAGAGGTAATGAATACCTGGATAAAAGCCGGATCTACCAAAGTGTTCCCGCTGTCAGCGGCCGTTCAGATGCGGCAGGAGTCTGCTTGCTACTCACTCGAAGAGACCGACAAGGAAACGTAAAGCGTAGAGAGATTTCACAGACTTGACTGCGTACGTGGCGAGCGTGGCAACGCCCCAGCCCAGCTCGAGCTGCAATTAGGTCCATTTTTTTGGCCAGTTGTCAGATAGTGTTTCGTATGCATTTTTGGATTCGCCCGTACTCACCGCCGGGATGACCCATCGGGGTTCGATACGAGTCAGCAGGAGATTGGAAGGGATTTGACCGATGACATATCCGACAGTCCAAATGGAGGTTGATGTGACGAGCTCGTTACCAAACATGCCGAGGTCTTCCTTCATTCCCGACAAGAACTGTTGAGGCATATCGATATCAGCTTGGTTTTGAATGTCCTCCACAAAGTATCGACACTTACAGCTGTACTCGTGTTCGTTTGATCTAAATTTTTGATAAAGCTGTACGCGGGACTTAGTCAGTACTCGACAGGGGAAACGCGGTCAATCCCACATTAGGCTATTACTCACTATCCAAGCTGCGCAGAAAAACGAGTTTTACAAGTCAACCATTGACTCGAATGCTAATGCAATCCTGATGAAGCCCGCCAGACTCACCGAAGCGAACGTCAAAATGACTGCGTCAACCTTGAAGAGCATCTTTCGCTCGAAGGGGGGAAGGTCGAAGGTGTCCCAGATTCGCCCTCTCCAGGAGGGTCTCGGCGGGGCGACCTTGCTGTGGTGCCTGTCGTAGGCTTCGATATCGCCCACAGGCTCTTCTACAAGAGGGTTGACTGGTTGAGACATCTTCGGACGAGTGTGCTCAGGCCGTCGCTTTGCGATGTAAAAGGTGAAAGATTCGAATGATCTTTTGCATTCTCCTGATCAAGAGAGAAATTCACAGCCGTCTTTATATGATTATACTCTCGTTGGTCTCCGCAGCATGATCAATTAGCGTATAATTTACACTTTTCCTGACCGAAATACAGTCAGCCTCGATGCTAACGCCATCAGTAACACAATGTGAGATGCCAAAGCTGACCGTTCTCCTTCTGTTACACAGGAACACCGGCAAGGAAGTGCAATTCTTCCGGATTGCATCATGCTCGCGACATGTCAAGACGAAGCGTTATCGCTCGCTGAAGTCAAATATCTGGACTCATGCTGAGCGGTATCCTCTTTGAGTGTGATCTGATCTAGCTTTTATGATATTTTTCTGAAATGACGTGCTGCGGACCAGGCGTAATGGGATCCAGTGGCGGCTACATGTCAGGAGACGAACGGATAAAGCACAGAGTATTCAAAGATGCTAAAGCACGCAATGCCATTATATACCTCGGTACCTCCCAGGCACGGGCTAAAAAACGTCAAACATTTACTCCGATCCGCCCGATAAGATAGACACGGAGATGCCATTCCTTTTGAGTCGTCTGATTGCGCGATCTGCCTTTCAATAGCTAGATACCAATTAAAGTCTCTTTCTCCATGTCGCTGGCATATTCTCTGCAGGAGAAGAGCCCAGGACGGTGCTCGCGAGCATATATCCCATGCATGGCGCGATGGATGATGATCTTCAGGTACACGCAATATGCCAAGTGATCTGAAAAATACAAATTCCACTGAACCTTACGGCGGCGATTACCGCTCTACTGGCCAAACCGGTTTCCGATAGCTATAGGCTAATAGTGGCGTGATCGCAACCGATCCTACGACCTTGTTCACCGATAGTTGCATATTGGAAACTCAGGACAGCTGCTAATCTACATAGTTCTCGGTCTATCGTAGCAGTCGCAGATACTGTCAGAACATCAATGGTGGAGTTTACCGCCCATCCCGCCATACTCAGCGCTCACAGGCAAGTGTTCACTTCAATGCCAACCGTTGGGCGGGATTCCCACGCACGTCATCGCTCGACCATTTTTAAGCTTTAATAAGGATTTCAAATTTTCTGCAAGGGTGAAGAGCTGCCTTGTTCCGTAGTCTGAGGGGTGTAGACGCCCTTCTCGTCCGGGTCCTCAATGGCGGCTTCGATAGATGTAACGGAAACTGACTGGATTGCTCGCTTCTCGTCCCGTCTCAAAAGAAGGAGAATAAGTGTAGTCCAGACGACTGGGGTGATGACAGATGATACAAGGTTAGCTCGCACGCCGCAAGCGTTTTTTTTTTCTTCTTCTTGAGACTCACTCAACAAAGCGTTCATGGCTGTCGAGTACGTCCAACCAATTCTCGCTTCGGGGAAGTCGGTCGTCTTCCATACGAAATTAGGCACCTAAACAAAAGTCATTGAGACGAGCTCATCCGACAGCCATTGATTCCACTCACGATACTTTGTAACACATAGGCAAAGTCGTTGCCTGCTGCAACAAGCAGTGCACGCTTTTCGGTATCGTCTGAGCAGATTTCCTGGTTTGTGGGCTTTTGTCAGCTGCTGAGGCCTTGTTGTACCGCATCTACTCACGTTGATCCACGTCAAGATCAGAGGACCAGCACCGCTTCCGAAATCCTGGAACCAATACAAAACCATTGTCTTCTTGATGTTGGCGTACAAATCAAGCTTGACCAAAATAATGCCAATGACCACCTATACAACAAAGTTCAGTACAACAATGCTCCCCGTTCCATCTGATGCCAATACCGGTTTCTCAACCCACCGCAATAGCTCCGTTCAGATAGATGAATGGCCACCTTCGACCACGGAAAGGACCGTCCGACAACCAGGCGTAGGCTAATGCACTGACGATAAAGATACCTTTGGTAGGCAGCGGGACTGTGATCATAAACGTCATTAGAGAATTGTGCAATCAGTTGATCATGGGAGCAAGGCGATTGAGCTGCTCACGTTGGTTGATGTCTTCGACAGAATATGTCTTGCCTGGAACAGGAGGGTTGATCGGGTCATTGAAACTCTTGAGCCAGTAGCCCATGGCGCTCTGTCCGCCACCGTTATTCCATATCTAGCGATGGCTCTTAGCACTGAGCGAGACAGATTGAGACCTCTAGCAACCTACGACATAGAGCATAGCTATAGACACAAAGTCAACGTGTGAGCTAACTTGTATCGGACAGGGAGATGTGAAGCTCACGAAGGACATATGTATGCCAGCTTTTGAGGAGGGTCTTGATTCTAGCTTTGGTCCACGGCGTCCGTCCAGCTCGACCAATATTATGCAAACGGGTTTTGGACAGCTCGTGTTGCTGTTTGGATGAGTCAACTTGAGCCTGTCCCTACCAGCGGAGAGTTTTTGGGTACTCACATCATCTGACAGCCACCAGGCCTTCTTGTCTTGCAGTGGCGCCGAAGGGAAGAATGCAAAACCGGCCAGAGCGATAGGAAGAGTGATGATTGCATCGATGATAAAGAGCCACCTGAAAGAATGGGGGATTTAGCAGTCCGCTGTAGAGGTAACGCTACCTTGACTCACCTCCAACCGGCAAGGCCATGACACCATTCAGAGTCCTATATGCAGCAGCTTGCAAGAAACCGCTGAACATGTTTCCTAGAGATCCAGCGAGCCAAAAGATCATTGCCCGCTTGCCTAGCTCTCTGGGGGTGTACCATGAGCCGAGGAGATAGTGAATGCCGGGGTAGAAACCAGACTCAAACAGTCCAACTAGGAAACGAAGAGCGTAGAGCGCCTTGTAGTTCTTGACGGCGTACGACCCGAGTGTGGCGATACCCCAGCCAAGCTCGAGGGCCGGAATGACGAGGCGGGCTTCGAATCGAGTCAAAAGCATGTTCGAAGGTATCTGGCCGATCACGTATCCGACCGTCCAGATGGTGACGGCGGTGACAAGCTCATTGCCGTGCATGTCCAAGTCTTCCTTCATGCCGGACAGGAAGGCCGAATTGATGTTTTGCTGATCGAGATTTTTCAAAAAGTAGCCCAGTGACGCAAAGGTCAACATCACCGCATCTACCTTGAAGAGCAGTTTCCGTTCAAGAGGCGGCAAGTCAAAGGTGTCCCATATCCGACCTTTCCAGGTGGCTTTGACGATCTCGCCGTCTTTGGCACGTTGTCGTGCTTCGACATCGCCCGCGGGGTCTTCAGGAAAGGGATAACCGCTGGAGGCCATCTTAGCTAGCTGCTTCAAGATGCTTTGGTGGTCAAGCCAGCTAATTATGGTTGGGGGTGAGTGTGTCCGCTAGACCTTATATATAGACGGAAATGGCTCAAGCTCGGGAGTCTCTCCAGGTATAGGTATCCCATCTGGGAGGCCCGTCCATTTGCTTCATCGGAATATTGCCAATGAGCTTGTCAGGTTGCGAGCTGACGGTGGATGTCTCGTATATCGAAGCTATTGCTTGAGTACAAAACCATCCTGTTGCAACCAAATCGAAATTCAACTCGTCCGACTGCTTGCCTTCCCTCGCTGATACTATCCGTGCTTGGCATGATATTAGTTACGGTTTAAAAACGATCTAGTCGTTCCTGCTCGCACAACCGGTCGCAGCCAGCAAGCGCTTTGCACCGCGTATGTGGGGTCTAAGCAGAGCTAAAAGACTGCGGTCGATCAGAGTTGCGATCGAATGTATTCTGCGTGATATGGTGCGATAGCTTGGCCGGTAGTGGGTCTTGGCGGCAAGTCGACGAATTGCGTGATAAAGCTGCCAAATGCATTCATGCTTATCAAGAACGACAAGATAACGGAGCATGCCGCCCAGTTTATATCACTACCTACTTAGCGTTTGGTATTCCTTTCGCAGACGCAAAAGCCAGTAGATGGAGAATTACACGATGTGAGTATCTGTTGGCAGGGGCAAGCATACTGTATGTATGCTTACGATCGTGAGAAAACGGTGTACCGTTAATTTGGGGGCAAGAATCATGTAAGCCTACCGCGCAATGTTGCCAAGCTCTTCGTGTTACGCCTCAATGGCAGTATAATAATACTTCTTCGAAAGATGTCCATGTGTGGACGTGCAGAATCTAGGCTAATGTCGTACATTATGCATAGGGAGCTCATGAGGGGGACCGAAGCGAATTTTCTATTGCATTGCCTGAGATCGACTGTCATATCCGTTTTACCACACAGTGTGTGGCTGAGACTTCTCCTCGGGCTCGTCAAAGACATTGATCGGCCAGCTGAGGGAGGAGTTTGAAAGGTAGAGAGTCAGCTGATGCCCATGCTTTACCCGTCAGGGATGGGAGTACTCACTTGACAGGAGAGTAGATAGCAGGAACGTTGGCTCGACCATGAGTGGCCTTGCCAACGGCAGAGATCTCCTCAAAGTCCTTGTCGGTCAACTCAAAGTCTTCAAAGTTGGACTGAGGGGGAATTGCGTCAGCCAAGGTTAAACTCAATGAAGGGGGTCAGTCTCACCTTGATCCGGGAGGCAGTAACCGACTTGGGGATGACGGTGAATCCTTGGTAAGTCAGCCAGGCCAGGAGAACTTGTGCCGGGGTCTTGCCGAGCCTCTCGGCGATCTTGATGACCTCTGGAGAGTCGATCACTCGGGGCTTTCCTGTGATGTTGTTGCCGAGGGGGGAGTACGCAGTGATTACGATGCCCTTCTTCTTACCTATATCCTCCTATGGTCAGTGAAAACGTGAGGCCTGGGGAAAAGGGATAAGCTTACAGTATTCGAACAGCTCAGGCTGCTGAAGCGAAGGGTGGCACTCGATCTGGTTGAGAGCCGGGACGACTCCGGTGGCGTTGATAATCTTTTCCAAATTCTTCACATTGAAGTTTGAAACACCGATCGCCCTGACTTTCTTGGTCTCCTTGGAGATTCTCACAAGCTCCTTCCAGGTCTCGACGATGCCAGGTGCCTCAGTGTCGATGTCTCTCCCCTTGCCATCGGCAGCGGTCGGCTCCATGGTCTTTCCAGGCTTGAAAGCGACGGGCCAGTGAATGAGCCATGCATCAAGGTAATCCGTCTTGAGCTCCTTCAGGGTGGTGTCAAGATCAGCCTCGACGAGTTCGGGTCGGTGAGAGTTGTTCCACAGTTTGGACACGAGGAAAAGCTCCTTTCGGTCGGTTCCAGAGTTCTCGATACCGGCAGCGACTTCATTTTGGTTGCCGTAGATCTGTGACGAAGTCAGCGGTGGTCACCCTCGACATAATGTTCGCCGACTCTCTGACTCACCAGGGCGCAGTCGATGTGCCTGTATCCGACCTTGATAGCCTCGGCGACGCTTCGTGGATGTCAGTCTCAGAGACGCATGCGCCGCAGATGTGATATAACAAGTACTCACGCTTTCTCGACTTCGCCTGGCGCCGCCTGCCATGTTCCGAAACCTATCAAGGGGACCTTGACGCCGTTGTTACTGTGCAGACAATCAGCGGATCGGACACATGAGGTTGAGATCCTTCTCGACACGTACAGAGTTGCAGTTCGTCCGAGCGACATTCTTGACAGTACTTTTGCGTGTTGAACGCTAGAAGGATGGGACTTGACGAACTTTTGGGATAGCTCTTTAAAGTCGCTATCGCCATTTTACAGGAGACAATAATATCAAACGCGTCCAAGCGAATGTAAACTCCGGCGGGTAGAGAGCGATTTCCGCCAAATCGAGGCAGTTACGTCATTTATGCAGAACCGCGGAATTAGGTATCTGAACGTACACACAGGCACCGGGGTTGGGGTTGTTCACGTTTTGCGAGCACCGCCGAAGCGATGCGGAAGTAAGCAGGTGCGCGTTGCCGGGGGCAGTTCCTGCAGGGATGGCAAAGGGCTTGGCTAGGGGTCTAACTTGGGGTATGTCTTGGGTATACCACAGCGCAGTACTTCTCTCTGCCCGCTTTCCAGACGGCCACCAAGGGTCGCTGTCGCTTGGAAACAGCGTTCTTTCTGGTCCGTGTCAGACCGAGGATGAGACAACGAGAACGCTCGGTTCGCTCTTGATAAAATTGCATCGGGGTATCTTTTCACTAACCACAGCACAATATCTAGACTACAGATACATAGTACACCCAGTCGTGATCATCCTTGCCCTTTGAAGGGGCAACAACCTTGACCTTGCCTTTTTCGACTGAACCCGCTGGACTCTCTTCGCCGGTCCTCGGGTTGTACCAAGCTGCCTTGAGTGTATCACCTTTGAGCGACGACAAGTCTACTTCAAAATCAGCGCCCTCGGGCGTGTAGACAGCTAGCCACACTCCGTTCTTATCTCGAGTAGCGGAGATCAGCTTTGCATCTTTCCCATCATAGTCGTCTTCAGGCGTGGGCCTGTCGAAAGTGTCGGATATGATGACCGACTGATCGGGGATTCGAGTAAAGTACGCGGGCCGCGACACGAACCATTTGGTCGCAATTCCCACGTGAGTCGCTCCGGGAAGGTCCAGCTCATCAAACCAGTTAGCGGCTGGATAAAGATAGAATGTCAGCAGAATAGATGGAGAGAAGATATCCGACAACCTACCAGAGACCGTGTTGTGCGGGATAGGAGGGTGGGACTTGGAGTTGAGGTTGTTCATTTGCCCTATGTGCCGCGGCGGTCAACAGAGTCGGTAGCAGTAATTAGTAGAAAGCTTTCGACTCACAGACGGAGTTGACCCCATAGGTGATGCCAGCGGCTCCAGCAAAGACCTGTGACAGCGATCAGCATCCACCTAGACGAGATATCTATTACGCCTCGCTCACCGCCTGCCAAGCTCCCTGTCGAATGTTACTAGCTTTCCACTGATCTTTCTCAGGCTTGAACTCATAATGCGTGCCTATGAACGTTGTCAGCTACACTGCATGTCAAAGTGGCTCACTCTCGCCATGACCACCAATCGTCGGATTCAACTCACTCTCGTAATGCGCCTCCAGGTCGATGACCGGTCGCAAGCTGCCGTCTTTCGTAGAGTTTGAATACATCTCTCTGACCAGATCCACACTGTTCTGAGCCGTGAACCAATGCAAGGTGCCGATGCTCGGGTCTTCAAGGGGAGGGTATCTCTTCGCGGGAGCATGTCCAGATTGAATGCCGTCAATTGTCAACCACTTGGCCTCTGGGAATAACAGGGAGGCAAGCGGCCGTGGGGTATCAGGCAGCCAGCTCGCAGCTAGAATGGTGTACTCTCAGCGCGGCAAAAAGAAAGAGAGAGAGAACGAAAACACCCCTATATGGCCGTGAACTTACTAGGGTGGAAGGCGATGAACGGTTGCGACCGATCGGGTCTGTGCTTCGACTCTCCCTCGATGATACCCTGTGCGAATGCTTCAAAGACTGGTCCGTAGTCGATCACCTTGACGTGAGGGGCTCTGGTCGGTTTACCTTCTCTTGCGTTGAATGCTGCATCGTCAAACCAGTATCGATGGACGTCCCCGCCATTGAGATAAGGGAGGAACGGGTATCTCTCTCCGGTGTACTTGCCAAATGATCGGGCGGCGTCAATATCTTCAAAGTAGTGTTCGATTCGATGATAGACGCCGGCGACGTAGTTACCCCAGACGGGTTGAATTGCGATTCGGATACCAACGCTGGCGGCGTAGTCAATCACCTGGTGATCAATGGTTAGACCGTGGCATGTGTGACTTCACCATCCCAACTCACAAAGTCAACGTAGTCAAAATACTTCTCATTCGGTCTGAACACATCGGGATAGTACTGGTCCGCAGAGGGATCCTTGGAATGGAAAGGCCATTCACCTAGTCGATTGGGCAAAGTCGATCCGCTAACGATAGAACCTGTTTCAGCCCTATATTCTCCTTTCTCTCTCTGTAAGCGTGACTCACCCATGCTCAGCGAAGAGAACGCCAAAGATCACGTTGAACCCCTGCGCTGCTCGCTTGTCAAGGTAAGACTTGACCTCTTCCTCGTCGAGACGGTGAAAGATCTCCCATGCGGTGTCGGCTTGCCAGAAGAACGGGTCGTCCTATGGTGGTGAAGTTTCAGCGACTGACCTTTCGGCGGCTCTTGAGGAAGGCGCTGCGTTACCTTTTGTCCCGAAACGAGGTATCTACCCTCGGGGTGGACTCTGATCTCGAGAGATTTGGATTTGGCAATTTGCTCTGCGGTTCGTACCATCTTGTAAGGGGAGTGGTTGTAGTGAGCTACTGAGATGGAGATGGAGATGGAGATGAAGATGGAGATGGAGATGCGATTGATCATTGGTGATTCTTGAAAGGAACAAGCGCTTGTCAACCTATCAGTGTGTACTGTAAAGACGTCGGGACGGACATGATTGTGACCTCATCTTATCTGTCGGCCCAGACCGATGGCCGGATAAGCGGTACGAATGCCGGAGTTCATCAGGCTGATATGGATAAAGCAACCCGGGACTATATTGAGAAAGTGATTTTGCCGATATGTTTACCCTCCAATTCCAATGAAGGTGACAAGTGTGGATGTCGTGCATTACACAAACGAGTAGCCTGGGCTGCGTCTCGGATAGGTTGCACGGTCGGTGATTTCCTTGGCAGAGCGGCATGCGCCCCGCGCAGTATTAGTGTTACTCCTCGCGCGTCTCGTTACTGCCTGCTCCGGCCGGAAGTTGGACCCTTTCCCAAACTCCGAGACACCCGCCCAATGAACTGCCTGTTTTCCGTCTTGATTTCTTTCGTATGTAACTTATTTCTTACCCGAAGAGCTCCTAGGAGACCGCGAAAGGTGTATTTAAAACCTGTTGGCGGCCCCACAAAAACCAATCTCTTACCCCACTCAACTCGCTTTTCTACTGTATCACTTACCGCCGTCTCACGCACGCCAAGATGGGATTCAGAAACACCGCAATCTACCAAGACATGACCCCCATGCTGCTTTTCGCAGCGGTGTTCTCGTCCATGGGTGCTTTCACCTTTGGTTACGACAACAACTGGTGGGGAGGCGTCATGGGATCTCGTCATGTGAGTGGCGGGAGGTACAATGAGGCGACTCAAATGCTGATTTCTTTATTTTACGCAGTTCAACCTGACCTTTGGAAGCGGAACAAAAGTCGAAAAGGGCCAGACCATCCGATGGATGAACGCGAACGATCAGAGTGCTGGAACGGCTCTCGGTACCGCGGGTATCATGATCGGTTGTATGATCGCACCTTTCATCAATGAGAGGTATGGTCGAAAGGCCTCTTTCATGAGTTTGGCCGTTATTGCGTAAGTGCACACGACGTGTAGAATGACTTGAGCTGACGCAGACAAATTGTCAGTATTGTCGGCTCCGTCATTATGGCCTGCTCTACTATCAAGTCAAGCTTCTGGATGCTCGTCGCAGGCAAAATCATCGTCAATGCTTCCGTCGGTATCGCTTCTGCCGTCACGGGTGTTTACCAGAGTGAATGCTCGCCACACCGGATCAGAGGTGCATTGACCAACGCCTACACTGTATTCAACAATACTGGAACGCTTCTGGCGAATATTGTCATGTTTGGCGTTCATGCAAAGACCAACGCGTCGGTCTGGCTCGTCCCGATCGGTCTCCAGTTTCTGTTCCCGGTAATCATTCTCATCGTGACGCCATTCCTGCCAGAATCGCCGAGGGTGAGTGTTCAGCGAGTCAGGTTGCTCTGCTCAATTTTTTTTTTTTTTGGCTGACCCTTTTTTTCCTTCTAGTGGCTTGTCGCACAGGGCCGCAATGAAGACGCCCTTCACCAGCTTCGACGACTCCGAGGCAAAAAGGCCACAGAGGAGACTCTCGCAAACGAGCTTCAAGAAGTCCTCGACTCGCTTGAACATGAGCGAGAGAACCAATCGAGATACGGCTGGCTGCAACTCTTCCGGGGCCAGGACTTGCGACGGACCCTCGTGGCATGTGGTATGCTCTGTCTTCAACAAGGTCAGGGTATCTCCTTCACCAACAATTACCTCAACATCACCATGCTCAACCTCGGTTTCACCAACACGTATGAGCTCCTAGTGGCTCTCTACGTTGGCAAACTCGTCATCACCTTCCTCGGCTTTTACCTTCCCGATAGGGTGGGGCGAAGACCTATGATTCTTGTTGGCTCCTGTGTCATGGGTGCTTGCATGTTCATCATGGCCGCTGTCGCTTCCGCCACCAATAACAAGCCGACTGGCTCTCTGGGCAGTCTAACACTTGCGGCGATTTTCATCTGGGTCTTTACGTTCTCGCCAACTTGGGGCGCCCTTCCTTGGACTACTGCCGCCGAGATCAGTAGCCAGCAGCTTCGTGCCAAGACTCTAGCTGTTGCGGCTTGGGCCGGTTATGCTGTCGGCTTGATCAACAATCTCGTCGTCCCGTACATCCAGCAGCCGCAATACGGTAATCTCCAAGGCCAGATCACCTATATCTTCGGTGGATTCTCCGTAGCCGCCATCCTCTTTGCCTACTTCTTCCTGCCCGAGCTCAAGGGCAGGACTTTGGAAGAACTCGACATGTTGTACGAGGCAAACGCCTCCGCAAGGAAATTCGGCAGCTACGACCTCACAGCTCTCAAGGCTGAACGCGCCGCCCAGAACGCACATGGGCATGCGGAGAAAGAGGGAAGCGTCTTTGAGACTGACAACAGAATGAAGGAGTAAGGCCCTGCGGAAGATGATGTGATTGAGATGTATTAGCAGGGGTAACAACAGTGTGACCTTTTCAGAAAGGCTTGAGCTTGCGTATGCTGTAGCGCTGTCTAGTACTGTACTCAAACTGAAGAATGCATCTTTGCGTGCCGCTGCTCTGCCTAATACTCGTTCTTTTGGGAATGTATCCATTGAAAGTTCAAGTTAGGTCTGGCTTGCTCTGACGGCTGGTCATGTTAGACCCACTCCACTCACAAAGTCGCTGACCGAAAAGTGTTCGGGTGCTTCCTCGGATAAAGGTTGTTAGACGGAGGCCAGATACGACTCGCACTAAATTGTCATACTCGCGCTCTGCCTATACCGTCTCGGTATCGTATCGTTTACTACAGACATGACGTGGGGTTTCTCTGAATGGGATTGATGATAGGGCAGTGGCGGTACGGTGAGGTTAGAGATTCAGTTGTCTATCATGATTCGATGGATGTCTTAGCCGGACGTGGATACTTTGCGCGTGGTGGGATGGAGATAAATGAGTATCACATGAGTGAGGAGTATCTCGCGTGCGAGTTTGGGAAGACATGGGTACAGTACAAGACGCATCGGACAGGACTACGCATAGAACGAGGATAGCGGGACGCGAAGAAATGCCACAGTGAAGACGCCAAGTAACGGCTAGTGACAGTAGCTCATCATACCCGCCCGTCATCCACCCTTCCGCTGTGAACGTCGCATAACGTTGCATGATGAGGCCATGCACCACTACTCATCCACAATCTGCACCTTGATAGCGAGCTTGGACCGATCGGCGCAGGTCTCGAACGCGTCAATTGTGTTTTCGACAGGGAAAGTATGAGTTATCAGACCGTCCACATCTCCCAAGACTCCTTCATCTACCAATCTAATCACCACCGGCCAAGACTGCTGGTATCGGAAGGAAGTTATAATGTTGACTTCTCTGAAGCCCATCGACATGAGTGGAAGTTCGACTTCGGGCTTTCCGCAGCCCACTTGGAGCAATGTTCCTCCATCCTCAAGGGCCTGGGAAAGAATGTGGGGAGCGAAGCATCAGCGTCTTTCCTTCGGCCCGGGGGTCACTTGGGTGTCACTCACATAACACGCCGCATTGATGCTGGACGCAGCACCAGTACACTCAAAGGCGATCTGCGGCAGACAGCTCGTCCCCATGACTTCTCTGATCTTGGCAGCCGTGGTCAGTCGATCCCAGCTCAGGTCAATCTTCAGAGTTCGGTTGAAACCTAGGGCATGAGCCTGTCCCAGTCTATTCTGCTCCAAGTCGGTGATCACGATGGGAGAAGCGCCAGCAGCTCGAGCGCAAAGTGCCATGGCGAGACCGATTGGACCGGCACCGCATATGACAACTGGCTGACCGAGATAAGGTTTCGCGCGGACCACGGCGTTGTAGGCGACCGAAAGGGGCTCGATCAGGGCTCCAGTGGCATAGGACATGCGATCAGGGATCCTGGAGAGTGTCCGAGTCAGCGAAAGAATGAAGACGGTTGACGGATGTTCAGGCGCCGCTCACTCACTTGTGCAGGAATCGCGCCGGATGGGCCACAAATCTCCTCATCGTTCCGTCAGAGGGCGGTGTGCCAGAGAACCTGATCCCGACTGTAAGCGGTAGCTTCACAGTCTACGTCGCTCCACTTACTTGACTTTCGGACACAAGTTGTATCTACCTCGAATGCACATGTCACATTCCCAGCAAGAGACTCCCGGCTCGATAGACACCCGGTCGCCTACTTGAAGGCCCTTGACATTTGATCCAACCTCTAGAATCTGACCGCTCGACTCGTGACCAAGGATGATATCATGGGTGACGCAGCAGTCCCCAATACGACCGCTCTTCCTGCAAAGAAGAGGATCAGCGAGGGTTTCAACCGCACGCGTACTGCCCGACTCACCAAAAGTGTATCTCGCTGCCAAGGATTGCATAATGTCAGCAAACGCAAGCAAGTACGGGGCGCGTGTCACATACGATCCGCAGATACCAGTGGCTTTCTGCGATGGGACTAGATATCAGCAAAGACCCCCCCACACGTGAACTCCTCAGGGTCCTCACTCACGACATGTACAACACAATCATCTGGAGCACAGGCGGGATAGGACTCCTCCTTTTGGTAGATCCTGCCATCGGTGTCAGCTAACGTACAGTTTGAGATTCCAGCCCGACCCGACCCACCTATGATCTTTTGTGACCCATAAGGCGAGATTCGGCCTGGTCAAGATATCGGTCGACGGTGAGTGGCCATTAGTGACGAGCTTGGTTGGCGTGGTGAGCGCGTTGAGCTTTGCAGAGGTCGAATCGAGAGCTACGGGTGACATTTCGGCGGACCAGGGGAGGGGGGAGGGGGGGGCGGTCTGTTAGTCCATCCTCAATCTCTGAATCTCATTCGATGCATAAATACACACACCCTTCGTTGTCCCCACATCTTGGCCGTTCCGACCAATCTCCAATCTAGCTTTCACAATATGCATGTGGATCAGCCGGCGTGACTTCCTTCCGGGGCACACTCGACACGAGCATACGACACATGACAAATGAAATGTCGGAGTTGCCCAAAGCCAAGGGTAAACAACATGTCCAGCTGTCAGGGTGTAAACTCCGTCGGCTATCACTGATTTCCGGGGAAGAGGGATCAAGGGATGGACTGTGGATGAAATCGTCGGGAACGGTTCCTGAGAGAGCACAGAGCTATGGCGCAGAGCTATGGCGCAGAGCCGTTTGAGGTAAGCGAGATTGCCCACCTTACCGTTGAATTGGGTCTACAGTAGTCTAAGATCTTGAGCACAACTGTTGTGACTCTTCATCACACATGTACAGAGTATCGACCTTGGCTTATACTGGATAGTGGTCATAACTTGCATGTAAGGCATGCCACACACAGGCCTATCTGATAAGCTTAGCTGAGCATCAAGAAATCCGACTCCCTTATATCTCATCCACAGTCGTTTCTTTCAATCCTCGCTCTATCAGCAACACACAGCATGATCTCACCCGTCTCCACCTCGGACGCCGAGTCTTCTCGCGGTGCCCAGAGACGGCAACAACAGCAACAACAGCAACAACAACAGCAGGCCGGCTCACACATGCAGGCCCACACCGCGGAACAAGAAGACGTCGCACACAAATTGGTGTCACCGGAGGATATCGACAGTCTGATATATGGATATGCTGGTGACCGATCGTCGACCACAAGTACATCGGCCGGCCCACCTCCGCAGCACATGAGATCAGACAGTCAGGGTGCAGTAGACGAGTGGACAACGAGGAAAAAGCGCAAAATCACGCGAGCGAGAAACGCATGCTTGCCTGTAAGTAAAAGTGAAGTAAGACCGCCGGTAACGTGCTTATGCCCCGCGCTGGATTTGACTCAGTGTCGGACACGAAAGTGTAGATGCGCAGGTCAGCCTCCAGATTCATGTGAAAGCTGTATTAAGGACGAGTTGAAATGTTCATGGCCGACCGAAGACGGTCGATCTGCCGAAGCGAGACAGAGTAGAGCACAAGGCAAACGGAAAGCGTCGAGAGACCATGTCAGAGAGCAAAGCAATTCAGAGTTTGGATTGGATCAAGATGTGTGGTCGGGGCTGTTAGGCCACGATTGGTTGACGGATTTGGGGAGTATTCCTGCCACCGGTAAGCAGTATTTACATGGGGAAAAGACTGCCCCTTACACTAACCGTACTGCAAGGCTTTGAAGATCAGCACTCGACCAACCTCTATTCCACTACTACTACGGGATATAAACCATTCGAAATCCCTCAGACCAATAACAGTCTAAATACCATTTTCAACCCCTCAGCGGATACAATTTTCAACACTGTCCCCTCTCCCGACTGGCTGTCCGCTTTCGACCCAGCACAGGTCGTCATGGCATTGAGCTCAAGACTGCCATTGGTTGAGGAAAGCAGTGTCCACGAGGAGGTCGCGCCGACGACAACGGCACGCGCCGGCCATCTCGAGCCGTCGATACCGACCACCGTAACTGGCGAAGACAAAGTGGTCAAGTTGACCTGGTGGAGACCGCATGGACAGACTGCTATTGTGCCAGGGCTACAACGGATCATCCTCAAAGTCAGAGTACAGGCGCCCGGTACCGTTAGTCAAGCTTCAACGCCCGTGTCGCCCGGTGTAAAAATGGTCGATGATATCATCGGACCGGACCGGATGCCGCATCCGGCGATCATGAAGCATCTAGTCCACGTCTTCATGGAGCATTTTGGCTGTCAATTCCCGTTTTTCGACAAGCAAGCGCTCGAGGCTTCGATAGACGATCGGTCGGGCTCGACGTTCCTCCTTGTTTGTATTGCCGCGGTCGCTGCGAGGTGGGTTGATGTGTCTCCTTCGCATCGTTGACGCATCATGGCAGCGGCAGCGTGTAATTCTTCACACAGAATGCTGAGCACCATGGCAGGTTTTCGTCCCACCCTCTGATCGCTCTCAAGCATCTGAAACCGTTCGAATACGGAGACAACTTCTACAAGGTGGCAAAGGAGTTGCTTGGGTCGATGCTTTCCGTTCCGTCGAGGGAGACGGTCATCGGGTTGGTGCTGCTTGGGCACATGGGCTTGGCAATAGGTGAGCTTCCAAGAGAAGTGACAAGAGCTGACAAAGGAACCTAGATTCCGAGGCGGAAGAATGGATGTTTACGGGAATGGCAGTCAGAATGGCGATAGACCTGGGCTTGCATCTGGTAAGTTGAGGTACGAGTGCGGTAAATAATGTTTGTGATTGGAGTACGGCGTTGATGGACTACGGCTAATGACACCCATCTACCTCAGGACCCCCCGGAAGATGCTCGGATCTCCGCGAGCGAAAGGCGACTGAATCGTCTCGTCTTCTGGTCTGTCGTTTTGCTCGATTTCGCTCTGGCGTTTGGCACTGGTCGACAACCGACTTTGCGTGTGGAGGAGATAACTCAGCCGCTACCGACAAGCGAAGACGTCGGCACTGCCTCCATCATTAATCCATTCCCCTTCGCCGCGAGGCAGATGTTGGCTTATGGCCAACTCATTACAGTGCTCAACAGTGGTAGACAAAGGCTCGAAGAAGCGGAAACGGCGGTGATACTGGCTAGGTCGCGCGCTATTCAGGTCTATAATACTTTACCTCAGGATCTACATTGGAACGTGACAAAGTGAGTGCGACCCCGGCATAGCGTCTTCTTTTTCCGCAACTCTGATGACCGCTGACACCCCCGGCCCTCCCCCCCCCCCCCCTCTCAGCCTTCAACGATATACGAGCGCTGGCCAAGCACAGATGTATTTGCATATTCACCTGTGGATGCATACCATCATAGTGAGTTAATATTTACAGGCTTGGGCCCTGGCTGAACCCCTCTCCTCTAGGCATCCGGATACCTGACAGACACCGACTACCTTCGACGGGGCGCGCCCCGAACGACTATTCACTCAGGCTCCAACAGCGGCCATGTTACCCCCAACGCGGTCGCAGCGTCGAACCTGTGGAGGAACTCGGCGAGAACGATCGGTGATGTGTTGGTCCTCAGTGATATTCTCAATCCCAACGCATATCTGTCGCTACCATTCTGCAACCAGGCCTTTTTCGTGGCAGGTTGTTGCTATGTAAAAGGTGAGTAAGACAATATGTCTACCGATCGGATCCGCTCTCTTACCACACTTCTCTCCAGAGATTGAGCAAGAACAGGCAGGCCCACAACCCACGGGTGCAGACCCGTCCCGACCGAAAGCGGGCTCTCTAAACCAAGACATCAAGGACGGCAAAAAGCCGGCCGAACTGTTCCGGTCATTACTCACTTCCGTCGCTGCTAGCAACATCACGACAGTCCAACAAGGACTAACGAGACAGACCGCTTATTGGGGTGGGATCGCATGGGTGGCAGAGGCTCTGGCTCAACGGGTGGCAGGTATTGGAGCGAGCGATATCGATCTCGCTTCGATAACTGAAAAGCTCAGCTCGTCGGTGTACGTGGCGGATGCCGGGGTGTTGAAAGCTCCGCCAGTTGAGAACAGCAACGCCGAAAACCCTCCCACAAGAACGTCATCACTAGACCACAGTCTCAGTGGTCTTATCGACGCTACTAGTATTCCGGTCTTAGGGAGAGTGAGTGTGGCCTTCCGCAGCCTCACTTAGCAACAGCTGACATCTCTACCAGGCGGACTATTCATCGGATGTGACGCAAATCACGCCCAGTGGTGACCAAGTCAGTCCTTTATTTGGTTGACGCTTGGCATGGCCCAAAAAACCTACTGTCGGGGAACTTTGCTGGAGGTTCTTTGCGGCAAAGAATGCCTGACAGTCTATCATATAGTTGTAGTGACTCGTCATATCGCCGTATGCAGTAGGGACGCTCAAAGAGTGTCGACCAGATGTCTGCAGTGTCTGAGAACTGATACGGACAAGGAGCTTTGCACAGAGGTTTGCGTCCATACCACGTGAAACGGACTCACACCATCAAAGCAAATTTTGAAATGTCTTACAGCTAGCTGGCTTGCCCTTCGACCAGTAGCTTCCGAGAACACTATGGGCGGCATCGGGGAAAAATCCCTAGATGCACAACGCATTTGCGACAGATTGTCCGGACCACCCCAGGTAATGTCACCAAATAATGTTGCGGGTATGACCGATAACGAGACGCGACAGAAGACTGGCGTCATCAGGCACAGAGTGATGAGAAAGCTTGCACTCGTGGACGCCAAGGCTGCTAGGCCAGCTCTTCATCACGCCATGCACATACCGGTCCTTGATCATCTTCTGATTGTTCAATGAGCAAGGTTCGAAAACAATGATCACCGATGGCGCCATAGGCTGTCGCACTAATCGCTGCGACTTCCATATCAGAAAGGCGAATCACTCAGCGCTGATTAGGTGATTGAGCGTAATACGGATATACCCGTGATTTTATTGGTCAGGCCGACGGGGTCGCTTTGTCTTATAAGATGACATGTAGAGGCCTATTCCCCAATATCTTATCCCCAGTATACAGCACAACATGGCACCTATCGCAATCGATACTCCCCCTCAGCAGCCTGCGCAATCTTCTGTAGAGGACATCACAGCGCTCAAAGCCAGGCTTGAGGCGTCCAAGGCTGACATCACCCTCCCGCCCGACAATACTCTCCGTCGATATCAGAAAGCCGGCATAGACCTCTCTGATGGGTACCCATACTTCCCCCCTAAACCCGAGTTCGTCCAGGATGTGACCAAGATCCGAATTGATCTTCGAGAATACGTCGATCCTGGCACCCGAGCCGACCCAGAGAAGAAAGCCCTCTTTGGTGCCGCAAAGGAGGTCAGAAATCTGACCACATGGATTGGTGTGAGTCCTAGATTGTACCCGTTCCCTCAAGCGGCTGAACGTGCTAAATCTTTGTGCAGACCGAGATTGTAGGCCTGCAGCTCAAAGATCTGACTGATCAACAGAAGGACGAGCTCGCTCTGCTCATCGCGGAGCGATCAGTAGTCTGTGAGTGTGATAGCGTGTATCTTCAATCCCAGATGATGTCTGACGGATTGTCAGTCCTCCGAGACCAGGATCTTTCCCCACAACAGCAGCAAGAATTGGGTCTCTACCTCGGTGACGGGGAGATCGAGCGACACCCCCAGGCCCCGCAAGTTCCCGGACTGGGTGGTGGCGTATCCCTCATCTGGGAGAAAGGCCGAAAAGACAGGTTCTTCAACAACCGAAGCTTCCGGGTCCCATACGGAGGCGGTCAGTTCGGTTGGCACACCGACCTCGTGCATGAAGGTGAGCTTTTCGAAGGGATCATATGAGAGGATCCACATGACTGACAAGTCGAGTCCGCACTAGCATTCCCGCCCGGCTACACCCATCTCCACCAGGACACCGTGCCTGAGGTCGGCGGTGACACCCTTTGGGCTTCCGGCTACGCAGCATATGACAAGCTGTCTCCAACTTTCAAGAAGATTCTCGATGGCCTCAAGTGAGTGCAAGAGTGCAAGATCTTGATCGTTTAGGTGTTGAGTGTACTGACAAAAATCTAAAGTGGCATTTACCGATCGGCCCACCGATACAAGGATCAAGACGACCCCGAGGCCGATGCCAAGTATGTCACTCGGGTTCACCCGCTTGTACGAACTCACCCAGTGACAGGATGGAAAGCCCTTTTCAGTGAGTTACAGGATCTCCCATTGGCCAGGGGCCTGACTGACATACTTGACAGTCAATCAGGCGATGACCGTTGGGATCGAGGGCCTTGACAAGGCCGAATCTGATGCCATCCTCGGCTACCTTTACAATGTTTACGAGCGATCTACCGACATCCAGCTTCGATGGCATTGGACACCCGGAACGTCTGCGCTCTGGGATAACAGAACTACAAATCACACCGTTAGCTATGACTACGATGGCGAGCGACACGGGACCCGTGTCTCTTCGTTGGCAGAAAAGCCGTTCTTTGACCCGAAGTCCAAGTCGAAGGCGGAAGCGCTTCAGCTTCAGGGCTGGGTGAACACCCCTGATGTCGCCAATCGATACTAAGATTTGGCGCAGGGTTTCCGCTGTCTCTCCCATGCTTTCAGCGGTGAGCATTGTAGCTGCTCTGATGTAGTTTGAACAGTTGTAGAACGAAATGCAAGAATGTTTGACGAAGATGTTCATTTATCCACGAATCGACGACGATGCTCATGCCACTCAGCCACCGAAAGAGCGCAGTGGCAGCGGTCGCCGCAGCCGCGCGTGAACTCCAAATCACGTGACGGGGCCGGATCACCAATCCTCGCGCTGAGCGAGGCAGGGTAAATATGCGTATGCATCGCTGCAATGCTCATAGTTACATCTGCAATTTCAAGCAACTTCTTTGCACTTCAAGAACGACTGAAGTCGAGAGTCTTTGAGCCTCCGACCGAGTGGTAACGATCCCTAAACGGAAGGGAGCCAAACTAACATCTGACGAAATAGAATTCGTATCAATTAAGCAAGAGTCCTGCGCATTGCATTGTCCTCTAGACACTCACTGCGCAAGGACGTTTGAACATTTAAAACATGACTCGATACATACCACTTGCAACCTGCCATTGATACGCGTTGTCTATCGAACATCTAGACCGCTGAGCCAGGCCTCCTGCCCGACATTCCATGGCCACCACATCCTACACCTTGATGGCTGACGCCGACCTCCTGGCGACCCCTTCGTTCGCCCTCGCGTTGGTCTCTTCCGAAGCCGTGGTATAATCCGATCTGTTCTCCCTCGTCAAACCCTCCGATTCTTCCAGCTCCTGATGGATCTTTTTCAGCTCTTCTGGACTGAGGCCATACCTCGCCGCTATCAGACTGACAGTCTTGTCACTCTCCGCCAGCCAGGCTTCGCTGTGTCCTTCCACTAAAGAAGCACCCGACCACTCGGCGTCCTTGTTGAGCCACTCGACTGTTGCCTTGACGTAGGCACGCTCGCCGTCCCGGTTCATGAGATGACTAAATTTGCCTTCGCCCTTTTTCGCGATGAGCTCCTTGTAATCGCTCAATCGTTTCTCGTCGCTTGGTAGCCGTGCTTTGTCGGAAAGCACTCGGGCGATGGCGATCGATTGGTACTCAAAGAACGAGAAGGCCGAGGTGTTGACACTTAGACCGATGAAGGTCAAAGTGGGGTCTGGCACGTAGAAAACATCTCGCCAAAGGTGCAGCACCCCGTGACCATCAGTTACCAGAGGATGTTCCACGACGTTGGTGCTCTCGGCACTCGCTGGGTCCTTGTGGTATCTGGGAAGGAAGGGGAAGGAATATTGGTAGCTGATTGCATGGACTGGTTAGCTGTGGCTGCATACCAAACCCATGGCTTACTCACCCAGTTGCAAAAATGACCTCATCAATACCTTCCAGAATTGTACCGTCGGTCAGCTCCACAGACGCTTGCTGAATTTCCTGGCCTGAAGTCGGAGGTACAAATCGCTTGATCTCCGGCACGGACCGGGCGTTTTCGGGCAGCAAGAACCTCTGCATTTGTCGCTGCTTCTTGTACTCAATGGGACCCCGTAGCTTGTTTCTGCCGACCATGTAGATCTTGTCGACAAACGGTGAAATATCTTTCGCAATATCGTTACCTGATGTTCCGATACCGACGAGGAGAACAGTCTGCGCGCGACGTTAGCTGCTTGTTGCCCACACATCATTGGAGTCGACTCACCTTCCCCTTGTAGGGCTCGGGGACCCGGTAGCCCTGTGAATGGATCACCTTGCTTGGCCAAGCGGCGGCCCATGTATCTGCTCCTTCGATGGCCGGTATGTACGGCGCATTATAATGTCCGGTCGCCACCACGACGGCGTCAAATTCCTGTTGCCGTAGATTAGCGTCGATTCGATGCACGACGAACTGCCTTCTCAGCTCACCTCTGACCATTGCTCTTCCCTGGCTTTGCCCTCATCCTCGTCGACCACCTTTCGCAAGTTCAGCACCCACTTATCTCCTCTCTTGTCAGCCTGCTCGACACGAGTGTTATACGATGCAAGCTTGTCGATGCCAAAGTGCTTGGCGTAGCTATGTACATAGTCGGCCAGGAATGTGTGCGACACGTTAGATTCGGTGCTCGCGGGGTATGGGTAATCTTTGAACTGCAAGTATGGTCCGACCGTTAGCGCAAGCCCCCCTGAAACGCTCGCCCGCACTTACTGCCATTGTAGTGGTCGGAACGTTATTTGTCAGGTTCCAGTAGCACGGATTGGGCGGGTTGAACCTATCTCGGACGTCTCTCTGAGGATCGTCGAAAACGCCGCCGTCCCGAACCAAAGGGGTAAAGGCACCTTTGGAAGGCGGGGGAGTTGGTACCGATAAAGGCAGAGAAGCTGCCGGCCGCCAGTTCCAGATACCACCCGACTGGTTCTGACGTTCAAAGACTCGAACATCCAGGCCGGCATCTCGGAGGTGCCGCGCAGCGGGCGTACCAGTCGGACCAGAGCCGATGACCGCTACTGACCTGATAGGATGGGAGAACTGATGTTTTTCGGCGGGAAGGTCGTCGATAGACATTTTGGCTGTGTATTTGACGGGTGGTTCAGTACGTTCTTGCCTCGGATGTACACTTTTATGGAAAGATGAAGAGCATCTCGGTTTATACATCAATTTTCGCTGTTAGAATGGCTTCACTAGATAGACCAAGCCCTGTTTATTCGCGGAAACGCTAAAGCGAGCTTTGCCGACTTCGACGTACGTCGACATCCGGTTATAAGCACGCCATCAGATATCGCTAACAAGCTTTGCTGTTCCGAGTCAATACGGTAACACCTGGACGCCTGTCAGTTGAGATCAATCCTCAGATTCTCAGGATGAAGACGAGTGCTGACGGAAGAATGATGAGATCGTTAATTGGAAATCGATAACACGGAGATGACCGTACCTCGGAGAAATGAAGATGTGATTATCGCTGCATTCGCTGCGTGACCAGATTCGATGACGCCAGACGCGGTGATTCTGTTGTCATCGCATGAGAGCGGTTCTCTGAAATTGCTTGCAAGCTCAATCCAAAGCTCAACTTGGCTTTGCGTGCACCGGTTCTCATCCCACGAGTTACTAGTCAGCCACTAATCGTTCTGAGCGAACCTTTCCGAAGGAAGCAAGATGTCCCAGGTCGACCTCAAGAGTGCATGCATTTCTGCCAGAACAGTCACCGGTCATAAATCTGAAACGTCTTCGCTGGAGGTTTGCAAGCGCCGTTCGACTCAGACAAATCACAATGACTATCGCTGTGCCAGAGAATCGCATCAAAGTCGCCGTCGTAGGCACTGGACCTGGTGGTCTTGCTGCCATTATCAACCTCCGCAGATTACCGTACATCGACCTCAGTGCGTTTGATCAAGCCAGGGAACTACGAGAAGTCGGGGCGGTAAGTCTGAACGAGCGTGCTGATGGGAATTTGGGCTGAATGGTGTTTATTGACAGGGGATCAGCATCAACGAAAACACCTGGCGGCATCTGAAGCTTCTCGGCGCGGATGAAAAGCTCGAACAATACACGAATCGGGGTGATGGATCAAAGGTCGATGGTGAACAGAGGTGCGTGAGAGCGGAATGGCGTACGTACGATATGCCCGGTTGACCTCGTGTTGGGTTCCGCAGGAACGGCATCACAGGCGAGCTACTGGCGAGAAAATATCAAAAAGGTAACTTGGGCGGAACTGGCTGCTACCCCTTGCGTTGAGGACTAAATCTTCTCCTTTCTCCTTCAGTGAATCCCGACGCTCCTCCACGATCCCGGATCGAGCGATACAAGCTTCAAAGGGCGCTTCTCAGTCAGATCCCGGAGGGTCTCATTCAGCTCTCAAAGCGATTATCCAGGATCAAGGAAGATGCCAAAGGTACCACACTGTCGTTCGAAGACGGGACCAATGCCGGTCCATTTGACCTGGTCATCGGCGCAGACGGCCTTCGATCAGTAGGTTGTAGCTCGCTCGTGAAGCAGAAAGAAGGGGGCTGACAGACATACGAGCACTTCTAGGTTGTCCGCCAACATTCTTTCCCCGATCACAAACTCAGCTACACCGGCAAAGTAGCTTACCGAACGCTCATCCCTCAAACAGCAGTGGGTCATATCCCTGATCTCCCTAAAGCATCAACGTTTTGGCACACAAAGGACATCCACGTGTACACAGATTTCTTGGACAACGGGCTATTCGAGATTGCCACTCGAGCCTTCGAGAGCGATGAGGAAGGTAATAAAGTCAGCTGGGGCCATAAAGTTGGTCGAGACAAGGTCGTTCACCACTATCAAGTGAGTGAAACGCTGGTACCTCCTACCAGCGGTCGAGCGCTGACCCTTTCCCCACTCACAGGGATACTGCGACGCGATCCGGCAAGTGATTGCAACGCCCGATGAGTGGCTCGAGTTTGCCATGTTCGGTGGCCCTCGATTAGAATCGGTCATCTCAAACGGCCGTATTGCCCTGCTTGGTGACGCTTCTCACCGTAAGTCGGGTCTTCGACGATGGTCCGCAGAGTATACTGACACATGTGCTCTTTAGCGCTGTCTGGAGCCTTTGGATCAGGCGCGGCGTTCGCGTTTGAGGACGCTTACGTCCTTGCCAAAGCCCTTGATTACGCTCGGGCAAACAGTCGACCTGTCGGCGAAGCTTTGCGGCTCTATGATGAGGTCAGATCGCCGCATTACAAAGGTTTGGTAAGTGAGCTTGGTGTAGCAAAGTACAAGGTATAAGCGCTGAGACGTGGGCTCCCATGGACTAGTATGCAATCTTGAACGGCTTCGGAAAGAATGCCAAGGAGATTGAAGCGATCTCGCCTCCTCTGGAACTTAACGAGCTTATCAACGAGACTACTCGGCGGAACTGGACGACTTCCAATGAGTGGATCTACAAGTACGACGTGAGTGTGCCTCGTCACGCTGGCCTAATACCTAAGGCTTACTGCTTGATTATAGGTCACGCAAGTGTGGAAGGAATACATCGATGCCCAAGACGCCGCCACCGGTCTTTCCGGGTTGACTCTGGAGAAGGAAAAGGCTGTCAAGGAGCCCAGCGTCCCTCAAATCGCAATCGAGGCCTGAAGGGTTGATGCATAATTTTGGGGATTCGCTAGCCATAGATTTGTACTGTACCTGCATGCAGCAAAGACGTCCCAAAGGAATATCCGTCGAAATTCTCGCAGAGTTCTGCTATCGCCTATCCCGCACAGCGTTGATAATTGTCGAATACGATTTACCCACTCGATTGCCTTCATTCTCACCAATGGCCCAAAAGTTTGTTAACTGACGAGTACGGATTCAGCTAAATGTCGTCTAATGATTCTTCCTCTTCCACCTGAAGAGCTGTCTCAATCTCTGACAATTCCTTCTTCTTGACAACAGCGTACTTTGGCTTCCACCTGTCCGATGTCTCCTCCTTTTTCCATCCAATCTTGGAGAGCATATTTTCCAATTGGCCGGAGAGTCGAAGCTCTTCCAGGTTCTGCAGACTACCGACGACCGGCTCGTTACCGATCATGATAATGGGGAACTCCCTGAGGGGAAGCGACAGGCGGTCGAGGATGGAGAGAAGCACCGATCGATCCGGTCGTCCGTGGCAAGGAATCAAGGTAGGCTTTCGGTCGGTCCCGTGAGTGGAAGAAAGGAAGTCTAGGATCTCGTGAGGCAAGTTGGGTCTTCTGCGAGTTTGAATCCGTGCCTGTCAGCACAGCCTAAGCCTCGACCAGTCGATTTGGCTCACCCATCGCCGCCGTACCAGATGATGACTTCGTCCTCGCTTTCTCCCTTAAGCTCATCAAGCCAAGCTTGCTCTGCATCTCCGCCGGAAGTGCCAAGCTTGTGAGCCCCTACCCCGAGCACGGTATTGGCATCAAGAGGCTCTTCCGGATTAACATCGTCAGGGATGATATTGTAGGCAGATGAGAGGAGGTAAGACTGCAAGGCGAAGAGCTCGTGCGATGCAGGCAAAGGGCGAGGGTGGAGGGCGGGTCGGGAAGCGAGCGGGTGAGCTATGAGTGCATGATTGTCAGCTGCTGCAATGTGCACAGCGCGGGAATCGACAACTTACGAGCAGGCTTGGAATTCTTCTTCGCTTCAATCGCCCGCCTCATCATGTGAGAAGCCTTGATCTGAGGAGGTCTGTAGTCCTTCTCCCTAGCATCCTTCCAGCTGGTGACAGGCTGGACGTCGATAAAGGCTTTGCCAGTGGGGTCAAGCGCGAGTCTTCCTGACAAGCTTGCGGCCCTGAGGCTTGGGAGTCGGGCCGAAGGAACATAGACGAGCAACAATACTGATGAGAGCAGAAGCGAGGTGAGGAAGAGCAAACGGATCAAAGGTTTGGGAAGGCTCGAGGGGATAGGTAGAGGGCTCGAAGGGACGTTGCTTGGCATATAGGGAGGTGAGACCGCAATCTTTTCCGCGGACCGTCGACGAGGGGTCGTGGGTAGAGAGATGGTGAGGACGGGAGTGGACTCTGGGTCTTGAAGCTTGTTCCTGACTAACGATCGGGAAGGATATGATGGTGCGTGCTGGGCGTTTTCGGAGAAGAACTGGCTCTGGGTCGGTGTCCTCGGTGAGCGGGGCTTCAAGCCTGCGTCAAAGTGAGGCGAACGAGGGAGAAAGTCGGTAGGGAGGAAAAGCGACTTCAAGCTGGTGAAGCCGTCGTTGGGATCAGAGGCCGATGATCGACGGGGAGGAGATGGAGGAGGCGAAAAGAGGAAGCTATGGATAGGGGAAGACATGATGGCGTATATCGATTGGTCGTGGAGCGTTTGCAGGTCTTACAGGCTTCGTGGTGATAAGGGTCGAAAGATCGGGTTTGTCAAAATCGTGGGTGGTTTGGCGAGGGTCGTGAGGTCGGAGAGCTGTCAAAGCTGGGTCGTGTGATATCGATCAACGATATCTTGTCGGATCCTGTCAAAGGAAGAGGAGTAAAAAAGCGATAAGAAGAAAGGCAAGGCAGTAGATAAGCAAGAAGAGAACGTGAGAAGAGGTCATGGTCATCGAGGATATATGGCAGCCGTCGAGAGGAGCCAAACACGATTTTTATCTGGGCATGTTTTTTCTCAGCCTAAGCTTGACGCGACTGGCTTCAGCTTCACCATAAAAGCTAGAGAGCCGCCGACGACATCGACCTAGACATAAGCTTTCAGGATCAAGGCACAAAACACAGGAAGACAAACAGAAACACAGGACCAGAAGAGAGGGAGCATACGGCATCGAGTTTCAGCAAGGGAAGAGGAGTCATGCACATGAAGGGAGGAAGTAAGCGATGAGTGTCAACGTCTGGCTCCAGGTGTCACGGCCTATAATAGATCGACCGCTCATCATTACGCGATAAGGAACGGGGTTTGGGGTCTTTGCTGGATGTTCTCTGCCCGAGAGATGGGCTATATATTCTTGGTATGGCGAGCTGCCTCCTTCCTCAGGGATCGGTTTTTCGAAAGGCTCGTGAGGCGCGTAGGGACAAGTGAAGATATATTTCACCCGAAGGGAAAGAGGCGCGTTCTTTGCGCTTTTCGCTTTTCGCCACCACATCACAGGTTTCACGCGTCTTGCGAGCTTCGCCTGAGCGATTTACGGGAAGACTGCTTGTAATGTTCGTCTTTGAGAGCATCGACGCGTGTCAAGGCTGACTTGCTTGCTGCTTCTTATTAAGATTGCATTGCTTGGCATGTTGCCAGATTGACCGGACCCGAAAAGAGAATAACGCTAGTTCCACCGAAAGCCCATGCTAAACATACTTGTGTGCATTCGCTCGCCCGCTTGGAATGATGCACGATAAGACACCCACACAGTGGAGCTAAACCTTGCCTGATGCTCACAGACGCTTTTGGCGAAGGAAGCACTAGGTCAGATGCGTTAGCGCGACTCGCGTTTCTCACACTTGCAGCGCCTTGGACCTGGACCGTCCGAGCACGTGAATTAGAGCAAACATAAAAGTTAAATCTCAGGAATATGCATACGCAATCACGAGGGAAGAAAGATACGAGGCAGCTCGACCTAAGATACGAAAAACGTTCAACGTTGTCGACAGTCAGGTGGCTGGAGAATTGTCTGGGGAAATTCGAGGAAAAACAAGATTGAGGGGAAGATCAAGATATAAAGCAATATAAGTTTTCAGAGTCCGTTCTTTGCCTTCGCCAAGCAAGCCAGCTCGTAAGTTTGGCGCAGCTAAGCATCGAGCGCGAGGCGAGAGATGGTCACGAGTCGTTAGATACGCGCTCAGAAGAATCGGAGACCCCTCCTGGCGTATCGCTCGAGGATGGACGCTCGCTTCTGGTTGGCGCCCGAAGCCTGACACGAGGACTCCTGGGCGTCACACTCGTTTAGGGCGGCCGAGACCTCAGAGTTGGGAAGACCGTTGGCCCATCGCTTGCACCGGTTCTGCGAGTATTGCGCGAGTGTCAGATCAGAGGACTGGCTACAACTGATTGAATTTCGAGGCTGAGATAACCCTACTCACCATCTGCTCCATGCAAGAAGCTCGGACAGCAGAAGCCTCGTCGAAGTAAGAGCCGCCCAGGGTGTCCCATCGGTTACCGTTTTGGGTGACGGGAGGGGGGGAGCCACCGAGAGGAACGGTGCCGGGGGTCTCCGAAGTAGGGACAGGGGTAGCGGCACTGTGCACATACCGGTAAGCTTGTGTTCTGGTCCAATTATGAAGAGATGTACTTACGAGGTGGAAGAGGCAGCAGCCGAAGTCTCGGCGGGATACTCGACGGTGACGGTGGAAGAGGGCGACTCGGCCCCGGTATTGGACTCCACGGGTTCCTCGGGAGCGGCAGAGGTCTCGACGGGGTCGACGGCTTCGGTAGTGGTGGTAGGCGCAGGAGACTCCTCGGGGACTGAAGCGTCAGTGGAGGACGGAGCAGGAGCCTCGGAAGAGGGTGCTGCGGAAGAGGGAGCGGCAGAGGAGGGGGCAGCAGAGGCAGAGGGCTGGGGAGCGGAGCTGCCGCCACCATAGACGGGGGGACCTGGGGGAACGAAAGCAGACTGGTCACCGCCGTAGAGTGACCAGGTCTTGAAGTCGTCGTTGAGGTCGTAAGCCTCGGGGAAAGTGACAGTGTCGGTGGGGACGGCGGAGCCGGAAGAGATCAAGTTGGCTTGGAAGCAGACGGGGTAGACTTGAGGAGCACCGGTGGAGTGCATCGCGATGATGTCGTGTCGGACAAGGTAGGGGCTATTTGAGAGCAAATGAGCATGCTATCTAACTTGGACACATACCATACGAGTAGAGAGGAGGACTCACCCCGCAGCAAGATCGGAGGGGATCTTGAATGTCCAAGCCAAGCTGGAGACAATGGTGTCAGAGGGCCACTTGGTACCATCAAAGGTGGCCTCATCAATCTTGAACCACTGGAGAGAAGCGGCGTCGACGCCGTCACAACCGGAAGCGGGACAAGCGGCCATGTATTCGGTGACAGGACCCTTGTGAGAGTCGGGCCAGGTGTTCCAGTTGGCAGTGACAGAGTCACCGGCGTTGACGTCCCAGGTTTCAAGTCCAGAACCAACGGAGAGACCGCCACAGGCGACGATACCGGTGGTGTAGTCGGCGAAGCCTAAAGGAAGGGGGGAGGGAGGAGTGTGAGCCTTTGCACGCATATGCTTTAGCTTATTCACAAGACTCACCCTGGTCAGAGTTGTCGGTCGGCCTCTCTGCAGTGGGGCCGTACTGGGGAGGGTTGGAAGGGTTGAAACCGTTCTTGGTCTCGCCGCCGATCACCCAAGAGGCGACGTGACCGTGAGCGGAGACGGCCGAGGAGCCAGCCAAGAAGGCGGCAGAGAGCAATGTGAGGGCTTTAGCCTGATCCCAAACCATAACCAGTCAGCGACAAATACAATCTGAAGAGCCGGCGGACGCTGATGAACTCACGTCGGTGAACATTCTGGATGCGATTCAGATGAAGAGCACAGGCTATGATGTGATGGATTGAAATGAAATGAAAAAATGAAAGACTGGGGTACGTTGAAAGTGAGCGACGATGAGTTAGTGTCGTGAAATCAATTCACGTAGACTGTGGCTGTGAAGGATTCGAGTTTGAGAAGGAATAGAGACTGCTGAAGAGAGAAAAAGAAAGAAAACTGCTTTGGTTGAAGAAAGAAGGAGTCTGGAAAAAGGGCCTCGATAAGATGGACTTTATACCTTTTTTTTGCCTCAACCCGAAAAGCTTAGAGTGTACGGGTTTGATGACTAGACGGGCACCATCAGTTCGACATTGGCCGAGGAGACCCAGTCCTTCCCGGTAAGCTAGAAAGTTCAAAAGGGGAGACAAAAGAGTCCCTTGTGTCCCTTTGGGTTGTGAGTTTACCCACCCCTTTGGCCCATGGATTGTGCGCCTTTTGATACACTGGATCAAAGCGGGATTGATTGGGTGGGCCTTTTCTTAGATGTATCACACTTGATTGATATGCTCGATGATAGCGATAAGCCGGGCACGATCGCCTTGTTAGATGAAAGAAGCATGAAGTACGAGTACATGATGGCTTCTCCTGTCCTTTCATGTTCTTCTTGGCATCATCAATCTTCGAGCCGTTCCTAGGATTACATCCTGACATGCCTCAATCACAAAGGATTTTTTTCGAATTTCGAATCGAAACAGGTACACGTTTCATCTGAACAATCTTCCAGACGCTTGGACCATTATATATAATCACAATACCCAAACCTTCCTGGCACCCACCCACCTCGTTCCGGCTTGTTCCCCATTTGATCGACTCTTTGCAAAGGTCGGAAGAACAGTGACGCATACCTTAGCTTGGACTTTGTCATCGTCGCCAAGATAACTTTCTCCGTGACCCTAAAACTTCGTCGTAACCATGGTGATATCCACGTCCGAGCGCTCGACAGGAGGTATACTGCATGTAACGCGTCAAGAGACAAAAGCCTCAATTTGAGCATTCCCATGAAAGAGTTCAGTGCATGGATCGAAATGAGTACCCTGTTGTTCATCACGCATTCACGCATCCTTCCATTAGAGTATCTGTTGTGTACTAGGCAGTCGCCTTTGAGCGGTAGACCTGAAACTTGAGGGAAGAAGTGTGCAATTAAGTGCGATCAGACCTCGGAACGCCACTGTAGCCCCAGAACAAAGTTGATACAGTAAACGGATACGCGGTAAGATGCACGGCACACCACGTCATTCCGTTCAATCCGGCCATTTTATCAACACCGTCTTCGGCTCTTTTTTGTTACATCGAGTGCCGCGCGGCTTAGTGCGCCGTGATTGACTTTGTACACAATGTCTGGACAGCTCGGTATATACAACATGTCCAAATCCCATACAAACAAGATGAAACGGTGACCAGCGCACGCCTTGGGGGCGCCTTCTAGGGTGATCTCAAAGGCTTGTAGCTAGTGCCAAGATCACGTCGTCAGTCGTCAGTCGTCAGTGGGAAGTTAGATGCTCGAGAGGCTTGTCTCATCCAGGACATAGCGGGAGACGCTGTTCGTTGTCGAGATCACAACGCCCGGTCCCGAGATCCTTGACTACCGTCATCCATCGGTCTGAACTGTAAACCTTTCAAACAATGGTTCTCACAGACAAAGTTTTGCCCTCGTCACGCTCGCTATGATGTGCATTTCCAGGCCCCAAGTCAGATCAAGAAATCGAAAGTATGAGCATGCACTTAAGCAAGAAAAACAAGAGAAAATCAAATCGAATGATGCGAGTATGTAAATGAAGCAAATCTACTAGACCAGATGCGGGACGGATGTACAGTGGTAGGGTTTTTATTTTATATGAGGAAATGCGTTTTCACAAAGTAAGTGACGATGTTCTATATGTGTATCATTGTAGTAAGGTGCGCAGTCGCAGAGTAGGGTAGATACAATGAGCAAGTAACGATTCACGATTTATATGGCACGACGGATATGTATGTATAATGGAATGGTATGCACAGAGGATGGTGGTTGAGCGAGAATGTTCAACGAGACAATGTGATGTTGTGTAGTAGAGAAACAAGGTATTCGAGCATGATGATATGGGGCACTAGGTAACAAACGCGCAGGTGCGCAGAGACACGACAAGACAACGAGATCAAGACGAAAAAGACGACAACCCGGTGATAAGAGTGGAATTGAACAGAGAAGAAAAGAGAAGCTCGGAATTTCCTTAATCCCTTCGGTCTCCCGCCGAACCAGCGCCCCAAGCACTAGCGGCACCGTTGAGACTGCCCAGCTGAACGTTAGAGCTCCCAAAGTCGAAGCCAAAGCCTGCGCCAACGGCTCCAGGCGTTGGACCACTACTCTTCCAGCTGAAACTGGCTGGCGTCCTGATAGGCGAGGACATGGGGCTAAAACCGGAGCTGGGTCCCGAGGACGAGCTTTGACCAAAAGGTTGGAATGTACCAGAATTGGGAATAGCGATGGCTGAACTGTGACTCGCGCCCGAGAACGAAGCTGATAGACCACCACTACCTCCGTCGGATGGCGATGGTAGTCTTGCGTTCGAGGAAGTCGGAGTGGGACCGAGGTATCTCGATCGAGGAGACGTCGGATTGGGCAAAGAGATGTTGAATGGTTGAGCAGTAGGTGAAAGGCTCGTGCCCTGGGAAGATGACCCACCACCAGTCATGGATGAATCTCGTCTTGTATCGGCAATTGGGGCGGTAGCTGGGGGTTGATGTTGCTCCCTTTCCCGTTCGCCTACACCTCGACCCTGCTGAAGCTGAAGACCGTAACCGGGCCCACCAGGCGCAGCGGTCATAGGCCCTGGTCCCGAATTGCTGCCAAAACTCCCAACACCACCACCGTTGCCATAGCCGACACCATTGATTGGGATAGGATGAGCGGTCGCCGTTGTGGGCGAAGCTACCGACATGCCTGCTAGGGCGACAGTGTGAGCGAGCCCGCCGAAGAGGCCCGTGTTGGTTCCAGACGGATGGGCATTTCCTCTTTGACCGAGGGAGTTCTTTGAATATGACAGCCTTATACCGCCCTTGACCAATCCGTTCTGAAAGAACACGATAAGTCAGCGGGAATATCAGAATATTGCGGGATCAGGGCAATACGAGTATTCGATTTGCCCCTTTATGCCGACAGTCACCAGAGCTGCCACTCACCAGGGTGTGGCCATACATGTCCTTGATAGCCTGAGAAGCATAAGGGACCTCCTCGAATTCGACGAAGCACATCGGCCCGTTGATCTTCTGACGGAACGACATGCGCTTGAATCCGGGAGAATGTACAAACAAGGTTCTGAGCGCCTCTTCGAGGAAATTTGGCGGATGTGTTGGCGGTGAGATAGCCGGAAGGTTACCAACGTACAATGTGTTGATCTGGTCGGAAAGTTGGATCAGCGTTGCCCGTGGCAGATCATATATCTATTTGGTAGAACTTACCGGTGGGTTCTGATCAGCCGGGTTCGATCCTCCCATCAAGCCTCGCCCAGCCGCATCAGATGCCTGATCCATCCCGCCTGGTGGACTAGTACCATACGCATCAGGTTGTCCCATCGACCTCGGGCCGGGAGCAAATCCTCCTCCGTTCACGCCTCCCCCAGTCATCCCCGTCCTTGCATACGCGCTGCTTGAACCATTTGGCAGTGGGCCTCGTCGAGGACCACTATTATGGTAACCGTCCATGCCCGCCATGCCCATGCCAGTCCCGACAGCACCGTTGACTGACCACCCTTCTAACTCGTCTGCTTCCTCGGCGAGTGCGAGCAGAGCTTTGCTGTCGCTTTGTCTTTGCGAGGGTGACCTGACCGAGAGAGAGGGTGATGTAGGTGGAATGGACGGCCCGGCTGGTTCAGCGATATTACTATAATTCGAGTGATTTGGAATTGAGGGGTTTGGGGGGTATTGTGGAGCCGCCGACGGAATGGGATTAGACCGGCCATGGAAAGAAGTGGCGGCCACTCCATATTCCTCTTGGGGTTGGCTTTGTATTTGAGCGTGTATCGAGCGTTGGCGACCGTCGATAGGAGGAATCGTTGGCGGAGGCATTGAGTTGGCATCCTGTCTTTCCCGCTCAGACGCGTTTAAAGGTGCAGAGCTTGGCCAGGCATCCCATGCCTCTCGAGCAGAAGACGGTTGCGGCGGCGGAGGCGGCAACGGCTGCACTTGGCCATTACTCGAACTAGAGCCTGTGCCGAGAGCTGGCGCCGCGCCATTGACCAGCCCTGCCAGTCTTCCGGATCTCAGTAAGAGTCCCACAAGTTCTTCTCCAGACGTCGTACGCTTGGTATGAAGGTTTTTCTTTGCCATTTCCGCTTTGAGCGTAGCGCCAGTGACCGCATCGATTTTTCTGCCTTGCAAGTGCTCTCGAGCAGCCAGCGCATCTGCGCGGGTTTTAAACCTAGCAAATCCGATTGTTTGTCGACGAGTCGGCAAATTCGAGGAATTGCCAAGCATTGGACCAGAGGGGACCGAGGGGGTCAGCGACATGGCGGCTGAGGGGGTAGTCGAGGTCGAGGTCGAGGCAGTTGCGGCCATGGCCATCGCAGCCATAGCCTCCTCAAGCCCAGGTTGGGGAGCGGGTTGTTCCAATCCTTGCTCTGCGGCCGCTTGTGCTTGATTGGCAGCCAATTGAGTGAGCTCGGCAAGCAAAGCAGCCGCGGGTTCACGTCGGCTTGATCCTGATGGAAACTTGAGAGTAGCAGCTTCGAAACCGGGTGCGAAGGTGAAGATATTCTGAAATTCTCGTTCCTATGAAAAAATCGACGAAGGTCAGCGCCATCGAAACGCAAGGCGTCAATCCCCACTCACAAGCATGTCATCCGGGAACCCAACAACGAAAATCGTACTGATCACCTCGTCTTCTTCGCGTTCTTCTTCATTCCGCTCTTTCTTCTCTCTGTCTTTCCGTCTTTCCCTGCTTTCGCCGTGTGCTGATCCCGATCTAGCTCCTGGACCGATTCCACTCAATACCGAGCTGGAGAATGATCCTCTTCCGGCAGGACCGGCATTCTCGACAAAGTGTAACGGCAGCTGAGCGACTGGTCCAGGCATTTGTCCATTAGGGATGCCTTGTCGCCCGTAAGATGGCTGTTGATTTGGATATCCTCCTTGATGAGGAGGTCCCCTCCATCCGTTGGGCCCAAGTCCTGGAGCCGGCCCAGGTCCCGGCCATGGTCCTCCGGGCGGAGCATACTGTTGGAGGCCGCCCATCATGCCGGATCCACCAGCAGGCATAGTGTGGATCGGATCCGGCGCCATAGCATGTTGAGGCGGAGGAACATAGGGTGGCGGGTGAGGGGGAGGCGAAGATGTGACGGGCGGCAAGAAAGCCGGAGGGACGTTGTGATTGTATGGGATGTGATTTTGAGGTTGTTGGTATTCACCGTATCCATCCACACCCCCACCTCCGTTGGCTTGTTGACCATATCCTTTTGACTCTCGACCTAGAATGGAGTTGAAAGAGATACCGGACGCGGCGGACGCAGCACGGGAAGGTTGGAATCCCGACATTGATTGGAAATGGGAGTGCGAAGAAGACGAGGGCGTCGGGGATGGTAGCGATGATGGTGGTGTTGCCATATTGGGCACGAAATCGATCCTTAGCGATTGGCCAATGAATAAAATGCCGAGCTGACGATGAGAAGATTAGACAGGCTTCGGTTGATTGTGAATAGGTGACGAGTGAGTGTCGGCCGATGAACCACGCCTTCAGACACGGACGGCCCCCCCAGGACCTGTTCTCGAACGGTATGACCGCCTTGATCACCTGCTGAAAGAACGGATCCTCGAGGCAGAGGTTGATGATACAGCCTCGTCTGACCCTCCGTTATCCTCCGAGTGCTTCACTGCTTCAGACTTCAGACCTAAACCTCCCAGGTCACTACAGGACAAGGTTGCGACTCTGTTTATATGAAACCGCCAGTGGTGAGCAGCGTATCGCTAAGAGGAGTACCAGGTTAGCGCATGGTTACTTTGTGTCTACGAGACAAGTGTCGGATGAGACGATGATTCGGTGCAGAATGTAGGATGTCGGATGTAGGGTGTATTGTTTATTTGAGAAACAAAACAAGGTCCAAGCGTTGATCGCGCCTAATGTTCAGTGTAATGTGGATAATTGGAGGGCGCTGAGTCACGGTAAGACCGGAGAAAGCGACTTACCGAGTGAAAGCAATTAAGAGATGTGGTATGCACGTTCCGGACACTTGAGGCGAGTCGAAAGAGAGGGTGGAACACGATGATGATATCTGCCAATGGATGGATGGAGGGGATATGATGTGATGTGATGGATTGAAGAGAAAGAGAAAGAGGGGAGAGAGGGAGGTGAGGGGAGGTGAGGTGAAGTGAGATGAAGTGAGGTGGGAAATGTTGAGGTGTTTGTATCTGTTTATTTGTCATGCAATTACAGTAGCTATTATCTTTATTATTTGTTGTCTTGTTGATGTAACGCGTTGCTTGGTACAAATACCAGTTATGGGATAGTTCAAGTATGGATATCACAATCCCCCCTTGTTCTCATTAGTCTCCCTAATACCCCCATTAGGACAGTATCAAAGTGATCCTGATCAAATACCGGGGGGGGGGGGTTCTAATCAAGAATGGACATTAAAATCGCGCTTCCCTTGGTGCTCAACGTGATTATCGATTATCAATCTATATAATAATAAATAAATAAGGAATTCAGGAAAAACAATCAAACGGGGACGAGAGGACAGACAACACACGCGCGTTGACCCTGGCCACCACCCCAGAATCCAAATGAGGCAATTCGCCACGCAAGCTGCAACACTCAGTACCGGCGTTTCCCGGCGAACATGTATGAGGCATAATGACAACAACTGTACGACACGTGGCGACAAGAGCCAAAAGGTCCCGATGTGGGGTCTCCAGAGTACCAGAGTTCCGAAGAAATCTCACCACGAGAAGACGTAGAGGGGAGAAGCTCTATCAGGACGACGAGAAGAGTGTAATTGATAAGACAAAAAAAGGATGGGCGGGGATGAGAGTCCAATAATGGAACGGATCACTTGCCATGAGGGTCAAGGCGGAAGACGATAATGGGTGGGAGGGAACGAGCCGTATTGATGGACTGGATGTCATGTTCGCAGTCAGAATCTCATGTGATCTAAAAGTTCCTATCAAGCCGTCAGTCAGCGTAGCTAGGAAAATGGTCACAACTTTTATAGTCAAAGACTTACCTCGGTTCGCTCGCGATTCTGCCGCATGAGGCCATATAAAGGGGTTCTCAACGATCTTCATGTTTGACTTGCCTGTCTCCTTGCTCCGAGTGACACCAAAGAAGCAAGTTGGGTTATGACAAGCAAGTGAAAAGATGCAATGTGCACTTTGTACATGTAGTGCAAAGGGAAAAAGAACCCATTCACCCGGTCAGAAGACATGACATGACATGACGATGGGTTCAGATCAGCCCTCTCGGTGAGAGGTTAGAGTAGTAATCGAACCTATTAATGCATCGTGTAATCAATTGATAGCCCTTTTGTAATGGATTCATGAATTTGTAATGCGCTTGCTTCATAGGCCGGCGTTCCGTTGCGGTAGGCTCCGGATTAGCCGCGTCTCCTTTGAGCATTCAAAATATATTCAGCCGTTAACCTTATCGTCGATCTTTTGATTTTGGCGTGGATTCTATTCGCGTTTCGGGATTTCGACTCGATTATTGTGCTCTCTCGTCCACTTGCTTGTTCTTGATTCACCATAAAAACCACTCTAGGTGTTTACATCTTCCTCATCTTCCCCCATTGTGCATATACAACTCACAATCGTATTCCATTTCTCACCGCACGCTTCTTTCCCCCGCTCGCCATGTCAACTCCCAAAATGAACGGCCACAACCTGGCTCCCATCAACGCCTCGTCTCTCTTCTTCACTCCTCTGCCGCCCTCCCACGTTGTGCCTCCAGGAAAGGAGTCGCATGGCCGATACATGCTCACCATTCCTTGGAATCGAGTGTCAGGATGGGGACAGCCTAAAATTGGACCCAGGCAGGACCTTACCTTCGACCCACTCGCCGGTGTACTGCAATACGCCGTGACTTGTTTTGAGGGTATGAAGGTGAGTTCAAGATCTCGTTGTTCGTATATGAATGCTGCATTTGGAACCCCTCACACTATATCCCAATCAGGCCACTGGTATGAATCTGGACCTTAGACGCCAAACAGCAACGCCTCTCTGGGGTAGGAATCGCAGCTGCTAACAATCTCAACTTCCACTTGTGCCACGCAGTGCTACAAGACCGAGAAGGGCGATCTGCGTCTATTCAGACCCAAGAAGAACTTTGACCGTCTCAAGAGATCTGCCTCGCGATTGGGTCTTCCCGTGAGTGCTCGTTCATGGCCTCGAAAATCGATCAACTTCACCAGCAGATGTTCGCAGTATGCTAATTAAGTGCACGTACGTTGACAGTCGGAGTGGGACAACGACGAGCTGCTCGAGCTGTTCGCCAAACTCATGGCGCTGGGTACGTCGATCTTGCCCCATGGGTCTTCCTGGCCGCCCTCGGGGAGGCTTTTTACACACTACCCGACCCGAGCTGATCTGACACTTGCTCCCTGCTCGCACGTATCATGACACGATGTAGAGGCCCCGCTCGTCCCTAATACAGATGGCTCAAATCTCTACATTCGACCCACATTGCTCGAGACTTCCGAGGGTTTCGGTATCAAGGAAGATGCTTTCGCGGCCGAAGCGCTTCTCTACGTCGTGACTACCCTCAACCTGGGTTTGGGTCTCTATGGCTCTGCCGAAGGAGAGGGCAAGGGGATCAAACTGGACGCATGCAAGGAGTTCATCAGGGCCTGGCCCGGTGGTACTGGCTCTTACAAGCTCGGCGCGAACTATGGTGGGTGACTTTGGGTTTTTACACAAAAAACCAATAGCTGATCAAGTGTCAATATGATCGCATAGGTACTGTCAACATCTCAAAGAAGCCGGGATATGCCATGTCGCTTTGGCTTCACGGTCAGGAAGACTTCATCTCTGAAGCTGGTGCGATGAACGTCTTCATCATCAAGCAGGCTCAAGACGGATGTGAGTCAAGGGCCCACATTTTTGAGGCCCATTCCGACCATCCCTTCGGTCTTCTTGTCTCTTTCGGTGCCCACGTGGCAACGCGCTATCATCCGTTTCTGCCTGCTTGACTGACTTTTGATCCGCTTGTACTGTAGTCCTTGAGTTCATCACCATGTCATTGAACAACGGCATCGTCCTTCCCGGTGTCACGAGAGAGTCGATCATCGAGCTTCTGACCGAGCACGCCGAGGGCAAGAAGGACTTCCCAATTGATGGAATGCCCAAGAAGATCAGGGTCGTACAGCGGGATATCTCCATGCCTGAGATCATCAAGGGAGTCGAGGACGGCACGCTCAAGGGGTGAGTGTGCAAATGTTCTATTTCATCGGAGACAATGAGGGCGTGTTTGCTAAAGCGCTACTTGGTCATTTCTTCTAAATGTAGAATGTTCGGTTGCGGGACCGGTGTTGTTGTTGTACAAGTAGGGGAGATCCAATACCAGGGCACGACCTACAAAATCCCTTCAAACCCCCTCATCAAGATCATAAGAGACACAATGACCGGTATCCAGAGAGGCAAGATTGACGAGGGACGAGATTGGAGCTTCCAGGTCCCAGAATGGAATCCTGAGGGCAAGGAAGGCCAACATGAGGAGGAGGTCACCGCTGCGTAGCCTTCGGACTTGAGGATGGTACACTATCGTCACGGGCTGAGTCGCAATAGAGATTAGACCAATTGTCATATACCCGTCTTGATAATGAGGACGGCTGCGCGTTAGAGCCTATTCCTGCCAAGATATCAAAAGCATCGTAGTTCATGTATATGTGTGTATAGTTCAACGAGTGATAAATGCGGCGCCTCTTCACGTGATACTGATCTCCCTCGCAACTGTTTGCAGCATGTCGAAGAACGGCTGAACAGTAACTGACATCACGATATCATATTGTTCCCAGAGCTTCTATCGAAGTGTGCTTCCAACATACACATCTGGTTTCATGTCATCGATTCGGTGAGGGGGACTCATGATACAAATCATCTCTCGGCTCGGCCGAAGATAGGGTGGTGTATTGATCCCTCTCTTTCCATCGTATCTTCAGTTGCAACGAACCCAGAAGACAAATCTCGCTTGGGGTCAGGTTCTCGACATATGCAGCACAAACAATCTGATAAGCTAGTTCGCTCTTCGATCCCAGACTTACGGCACCACGCACTGTAGACGCTAGGCATACCCATTGGATGCACGAGGATCGCAAGAGCCGGTGACATAACGATTGCCTGTGCCCATGCGTGTGTTCGCCATTATGAAGTCTAGTTTCCACCAGTATAGGTAAGCCAATCACGCGTGATGAGCTGTGAGAGAGGCCTTACGATGACTCATGATGGCAGCGGAATGGAGTTTATACATGATCGAAGGGCTAGCAAGGGGATACCTCTGCTGTGGTACCCATCCATCTCATCCCATTCAGAACGACAACCGCTGCGATCATGATACACGGTATGCAGCGAAAGCGTATGCATTCGCGATTATTTTCGCCCTCAGTTGTCGGTCGTCCGCTATACGCCGCGGCAAAGACGTTCCTTCCATCTCAGGCACTGCCTCATACGAAAAGTGGATTCACCACACACCATACACCATACGAGTACAGCACACTTGCAGCCAGGGGTATCATCGGCCGGTATCGGGAATTCCTCATTCACTTTCAGGGGTGAATGAGATTGATGCTTAAAGATCGACATTTCCCTATTGGCCTATTCCCCTTGATTGGCGCAGGTGCAGTCACTATGGATGGAGCATGAGAGCAAAGCGTTCTATTCCATGGATATATGCAAACGTCAACATAGGGAAAACCCGCTTTAAACCCCTCACTTGTACTTGCGAGTGCGACAACGCGAGTGCGACAACGGTATGATGCCGCAATCGGATCATTCCTCAGTACCGCGACCGCGATAAGGGCAAAATGGCGTTAGGATATTATAATGTCACGCCAGTGAGATCTAGAAAATAAGAAGTTCTCATAGAGAAAAAGCTTCTTATCACTACTTGTTTCGGGTCCGGCCGCGGTTCACCATGGTTTGGCGCTACCACCTTCCTTGTTTCCTCAGTTCGTTTGCTTGCTTTCCTTGTCGTTTCGCGGGTTGATCACGGTTCGGTGGCTTTGATCGGTCGTATGATGCGAGCCTCTCAAGATCCTGGATACTTGACCAGGCGTCAGAAGGTGTATATAAGACCAGCCGGCAGTGTGCATGCATTGGGGTTTACATCCTCTTTCCCAAACATAATTCACAATCAAACGTCTTTCATAGACTTTATCAATTGGAAAACGCCAACTAACCTTCTGCCAACATCACCCATTGTTGCCACCACACAAGGAAAGGGATGTCGCAGAACCCTAATAACGCATCAGCGAATGCTGAATCTCCAACAGCAGCTGCCAATCCAGCTGAGAGCTCGACCGACACCATGACCACTCTTGCCAACTCGCCTACTCGGTCGACGCATCATCATCATTTACCTCACCAATCGCGGGATCGAAAGATCTCCATCTCAGCTGGTGCAGGCCACGACACCGACCACATTCACCGACCCCTCACACGCACAGCTACGCATGAAGGTGACCACAATGCCCTCGGGGCAACGCTGAGTCGAACGACTACATCAGGCAGTCGACGACATGCGCCCGATCTTGCCTTCCCTTACTTGACCACCGATATCTCTCGAGGAGGTATTACCGACGAGTATCGAACGGAGACTCGTGAGGGTTATATTCCTATGGATGATCCCGATAGCGGTCTTCGACCAGTGCAATCTCGTCTGTCAACGCTCCACGGTGATCGATTTGTGCTCCATGACAAGGAGAAGGGCGGACTCGGCGAAAAGAAGCTTGTCACTTGGAAGGAGGCAGACCCGGAGAACCCTAGAAACTGGAGCGCTCTCTATCGTTGGTGTGAGTATCAGCACTCCTTTTCCCACACTAATATAGAGGCATAGTCGCCCGGGCACCTTGTCCTTCCTCCATCTCAGTCTTGATATCCACCTCGGTGAATCTTTGCGGTGCGGATCGAACGGATATCAGAGTTATCCGATCAACCGCGAGTGTGGCGCGCCGCGCAATCCACCGAAACCTGAAACAGGCTCTCTTATACTAAGCGTTTCCAGAAAGAAACAAACTGCTGACCGTCTGGCTTTTTTTTTTTTCCCATGCTATCCCAAATAGTCATCACAGCGGTAGTGTCATGCGGTGTCATCCAGGTGGCTCTTTCCTCAGCTATCGTCACTGGTGACTTTGGCGATCAGGCCGAGTATTTCGGTGTATCGAGCGAAGTCATTGCATTGACCGTAACTCTGACAGTTTGTGGTTTTGGGTGAGTGTAGAATAGAATAAACGCATTGACAGCCATATGCAGATCGAACCTTTTTTTTTTTTTTTTTTAACTGACGTTATATATTACCCACCCAAACAGTACCGGTCCTCTGCTATGGTCACCACTCTCCGAACTTTTGGGTCGACGTCTGCTTTGGGCAGTTCCCACATTCGTTTACATCATCTTCAATATCCCCTGTGCGCTTGCGCCAAACATCGGCTGTCTTCTCGCTTCGAGGTTCATTTGTGGTTTCTTCGGCTCGGCTCCTCTTACCCTTGCCGGTGGGACTATCGCAGATATTTGGGGACCGGAAGAACGAGGTGAGTGTGGCACATTCAGAATTAGAATTCGTGTCTTGCCATTTGCGATGACATCGACATCGCTGACTTGATAACCGTCTTCACCCTGCAGGTTTTGCAATTGCTATCTTCGCTGCCGCTCCATACACTGGACCCGTCATTGGCCCGCTTATAGGTAAATCTTGGTTTCCTTATACCGCTGCTATCGAACAGTAGGGTCATGCTAACATCTCTTCCACTGTAGGCGGGTTCATAGGGAAATACGCTGGATGGCGATGGCTTTATTGGGTCAACATGATCTCCGCCGGTGTCGTTTGGGCCTTCAGTCTCCTCATCCCCGAGACCTTTGCGCCTACCCTGCTTAAGCGACGAGCCAAGCAACTCCGAGCTGAAACTGGAGACGAGACGTTTGTCACCGAACAGGAGGTCTTCAGGAAGCCCTTAAACGAAATCGTCATCGAGACCCTCATTCGACCTTTCCGTGAGTTTTTATATTACGACTTTGAGACACTTGGACTCGGTCGAACATACGCTGACTGACTATCGTGCCTCGATCCTCTGCAGAGATGCTCGCGACTGAGCCAATTCTTTTGCTCATGTCACTGTACATCTCACTCGTATACGGTCTCCTCTACGCCTTCTTCTTCGCTTTCCCCGTCGTCTTCGTTGAGGGTTATGGCTGGGACGACGCCAAGACGGGTCTCACCTTCATCCCGATCTTCTTCGGTGTCGGTCTGGCCCTGTTCGTCACACCATGGCTCGAAAAGAAGTACGCCGCCAAGGGAGAAAATGTTACACCCGAGGACCGATTACCGGGAATGCTCATCGGCGGTCCATTCGTGCCCATCTCACTGTTCATCTTCGGCTGGACAGCTCCTCCGTACGTTATCCCAGGTGGTGGCTCCTGGGTCGGTCCTGCTTCCGCCGGTATCCCCTTCGGCTTCGGTATGGTTTTAGTTTACTTCTCCGCCAACGCCTACCTCATCGAAGCATTCCCCGACTATGTCGCCTCTGCTCTCGCCGCCAAAACAGTCGTCAGGTCCGGTGCTGGAGCCGCAATGCCATTGTTCATACCTGCCATGTATCACAGGCTGACGAACGGAGGCGCTTCGTCGTTATTGGCGGGCTTGGCGGTGATCATGGCGGCGATTCCGTTCGCTTTTGCAAAGTACGGAGCGAAAATCCGAGCCAAATCAAAGCGGGCGGCGATTTAAGGTTTTGTGCCACATTCGATACTCTAGTAGTATATATTCGGGTAGCTTCGACTGCTTTCACATAGACATACATACATACTTTTAACGTATAATACAAGACATGCAATGCATGGACATCAATAGCAAAGAACGGAGAGCGGTCGGTGGCCTTTGGAGTACAAAACGAGTGGCGGCGATCGCCTGTGTCTGTGCTATGGCCACGCACTCACCGTGCCAAACTGTTAGCTATAGCTGTGTTCGGGCGGATTTTTTTTTGGTCTGGTTGCCATGCTGACAAGCAAGGGTACTTGACTTGACAGAGAGAAGGATTGTCTTGCCGAATGCACGGCTTCGACTACCTTGGAAATCACTCTACCCGGGCATGCAGGACTCCAAAAGCAGGGAACGGGATTCAGGCCATGTCTTTCCCCGTTAAGACTAGAATAGCAAAAGTTTGGCCGGAGTAAGATGCTGATTACGATATGCTGTACATGGTGGTAACGTAGTATGGTAAGTGTACTCCTGACCGGGCAACCTTTGAACCCATCTCTCACCCACGCTTGGACGTATCCTTGAGGATACGAAGGATGCCCAAACGTGGATGATGATCTTCGATCACGCCATGCCATCCAAAGCCCCCAGCTACTATGGCCCCCACTGACCTACTCCTTCTTGGCCTTCTTAGCCTTTGGCTTCTCAGCGTCATCGCCGCTGTCTGCATTCTTCTTGGCTCTCTTGGCTTGCTTCTTTCTCAGCTCCTCCATGTACGGATCACTGGCATCGGAGGCCATGCCTGAATCTTCGTCTTCGGAGTCAGACTCGGAGGGCGATCCGCCATCTGAGGAGTCGCCCATGAAATCTTCGTCCTCTGTAGGGTGTGTAAGAACAAAACGAGGTCAGTGACTATTTCTCAACGTTCGGCCACCGAGGACTTGCTAAAACTTTCAAATGCTGTCCACTCACCCGTTTCATCCTCGTCCTCGTCATCAACGGGTTTCTTGACGCTCTTGACCGGCTTCCCCTTATCCTTCTTCTTCTTCTTCTGATCCTCCTCGTCATCATCCGACGGGATACTGTCCATCTCCTCGTCGTCGTCGCTTAACGGCTCGTCGATGTCCATGACAGTTTCCTCCATCTCGTTTTTCAGTCTTACATTCTTGGACTGTAAGAACGCGCTGATGGGGTTCACTTCTTCTTTGCTGATCGCGCTGAACACATGATCGGCCACCTCGGTCTTGGATACCACTCGCATGTCGAACGTCTTGGCAGACGCGATACCACCGCCAACACTAAGCATGAGTCTGTTCAGCATTTTTGTCACCTGCATCTACCAGATATGATGCAGCTTACCGTGAGAACGAGATACTCTCAGTCTTTGAGAAGTCGATGAGGATAGGTTGCTTGGCGATGAAGATAAGGCCCTTCTCGAGGAAATACAGCTCGCCTTGAACGGCTTTGACATTGGCCTTGATGCCGTTCAGGCCTTGAGCACTGGGAAAAAAGTCAGCGTTGTATCGCATGTCGCAATCACTCACTTTCTGAAACCTCCTGGCGGAGTTACCTTCTTTCCTGTCAACGATTTGAGAACTCTAGAGATGACCTGGAAGGTCGGCGCCTCGTACTTTCGCTGCAAGTCGGGGTATCTGGCGATCTCCTCGCTGTTTCATAGCATCAGCATGTACCGAATCCCTCGCCCAGCAATAACCACTCACTCTGACAGATTGAGCTCTGCATCCACCTCCTCATCTTTGGGCCATTGCGCAACCAAAAAGGGGTATCGAGTAGCGCCTTGTCTGATGGGTGGATCGAGGCCGAGTACAAGCTGAATGTGAAGGTCGTCAAGCTTAGGCAGCAGGAAGATGCGGTGAATAGAGGTGAAGGGGACTCGGTAGTCCGTGCTCTTTCCGAGCAGTCGCAGGGAGTCGGGGTAGAATTCGAGGGAGAATCGTCCTCTGCCATATTCGTCATATCAGGTCAACAACGATCTGACGAAGACACATGGAGACAGCGTCATCGTCTAAGCTGACTCACCTTGGCGTGAGCACCAGTATGTCCTCAAAAACGACGATACTGTCTCCGACTACCGCTCCGATATCCGCCTTGTCCTTGATCATATTGTGGAACGCCTCCGCAGCGCTAATCTCGTTTCCATCTTCATCCAGGTCCGTCTCCTCTCCATCGCTCCCTGCATCGCTTCCCTTGCTCTTCATGCTCTTCCCAGGGACGTAGAATCGCATCTCCACAAGCTCGTCTGGTACTCGCTTCGAGAGATCCTTGGCATTTTGAGCGGGTGCAGGCGGAGGGTTGAACTCAAGAGCAACTTCGTTTTTACCAGCGATGTTGGAGTTCGCAACGGTGGAAAGGGGAATCTCAAAGGACGTCTTTCCTTGCACCTGGAAGGTAATGTCGTTGCCTGCAAGGTATATTAGACCGATGCAATGAGAACAAGCAGCATATGAAGAAGGAACTCACCCTGCACCTGCGCCTTGCCCCAGTTCCATCCCTTCAAACTCGTATCTCTGGTCTCCAGCTTGATGTTGAAGAATTCGTCCAGCGTTCTCTTTACTTTGTCCAGCTCCTGGGCACGCGCACAACTCAGATCAGCTTCCTGACGACGACCAATCGCGCTGGATTTAAGCGACACTGACCTCTCGCTTGAAACCATCAAAGGTGATTCTAGGCTTCTCAGCTTGGCGCATAGCCAGTCTAAGCTGAAAATTTCGGGCAACTCTGTGATATGGCGTCAGCATCAGTCTGGTGCAATTCTGTGTCCAACTCACCTAAACCATGTTGCATGTCTCACATCATGCCCGCTGTAAGTTGTAGGGTTATTATCCTCGCTGGAATATGCCTTCCATCCGAAGCCTGCCGCATTGAAACGCAGTTCTGATAGTCATCGTCATCGATTGCCGATAGTGGAGAGAGTCAGCGCGAAACGTGTCTTCATCAAAATAGTCGAGTCAGCAAAGACGACTTACTGCCAATCTCGGACGAGTCCCCATGGAAGACTGGATGCAGCAAATGGGGTACAATGATAATCAGCACTTCTGTATATTCGCGTTTCTTGGAGTTCAGCTCACTGTTTTCGAAAGTAACCGTCGACATTCTGGATCGTTGGATCGCTTCCTTTCCAGTCGACCGACGTGCGTTGCTGACAGATGGTCGATGTTAGTATACACTGGAAAGAGATGTCGAAGAATGAGTAGTTAATGTTGAAAATAGTCAGATTGGACGAGGAATACCTGCAATGCTGCCCATGTTGAACAATCTCGCGCTTACGCGTGGCTGAGATTTAATGAACCAAAACGCGTCAACCGTGGGAAAGTGGCATGCACACATCACTAGGTCACCCTACGCGTGACCCCGCTAGCAGTGTCTATGCGGTGTGAGCCGCTTGCTTGTGCATGGTAGTCCTTGTGTTCTTGGGGGCGACCCTACAGCAGAGCAATCCAGGTAAGATTTCAAGATTGCAGCATAATATATGAACCATACATAGAAGCGGGGACATTGCGGTATAGCGGAAAGACTGGGCACTGTGAACGACTGTGTGACTGGAAAGAGCGTTACGTAATTACTCTGCACCGCATGCGCGCCGGACTGGGACTGGGGTGCATTGCGGCTCTCTTGCCAGAACAGTAGATTATAGGTAGCTGACCCGCTGATCGGTTGAGCGTATCGCTTTGACGAAGACTCGATGTTCTGTCGTTGGCGGTATCCCTTTGTGGTCGCAGCGGGTACCCCGTGACAAGACTCTGATTGTAAGGAGGCAGCTCATCGTAAGCAGAAAAATGATGATTATGACGTCTTGACAGTAATCTTCAAAGATGATATACATGATAACGTTCCGCTCTGTTTCCTGTCAGCTGTTCTTGGCTGTTTTCTATCCCGAAAGGGCGCTCCCGGTCCCATCATCCTCAAGATTCATGGAATATGATGAAGCTTTCGGGAATTATACCGTGTTCTCATTTCTGCACCTGCACTGGTGGCAAAGGGGAAAGGGAACGCCCGAAAGAAGCATCTGTGTGCCTGAACACTTACTTACTGGGATTATGACGTATGACGTAGTGATCGACTGGGGAAAGGGGGAAACCTCTGCATAGCCTTTTTCACGTGAACCATCAATAACAATATAATAAATATCATATTCCTCATCTCGGTGCTACGGAATGATGCTGTGTATGCATGTGCATCGACATGACATGGAACCCGAAATTATAGGAAAAAGCCAAGAGAATGAGTAGACGACCAAGCATGAAAGCATATAAGACGCCCAGAATGAGAAGGCTGCTTCTCCTTTCTTCCTCTGGTTGCAGTATCCTCGACATCTGAGCTTCCTGTACATCCGCAGTGAGTGAATCCCCGCAGCAACAGCATCGTCGGACTTCGGAATGCTGTACATACATTTCTTTGACCGCGCAACATGAGGACCGCCTGTGTAACCGACTCTGACACTTGACTGTTCTTTTTGCCACCCACTTCCAGCATATATAATAGCTTGTTTTGCACGCACGACCGACATTTTGTGTCTTGAATTCCCAAATCGTCGATATCATCATCGAATCAGCTCCCTTCAATAGCCGAACAACCGTTAATAGGAACGCCCCAACTTGTACACAATGGCTCGAGGAATAGCGTGCGGTTCTTTCCTGCTTTTCGCAGCGTTCGCGCTGCTTTTGGTGTCGACGAGTAAGTATCGTCCCTTCTGCGCCCACTCCCCAGAACGTTGGGGCTGATCGCACATGTCCTATTGAACAGTCTCTGCACCAGTATTCAGACAAATATCGTTCCTCGAGGTCCGGAACGGCTCTCAGAAGCTTGCCTTTGGCGTTTTCGGGTATTGCACCAACGTCAATGTAAGTGGATAGCCCATATACACTATAATCTATCCTGAACCGTGCCCCGCACTTGGCAGCCAGACCTCACAGAACCAGCTAGAGTCGAAAGACGGTATTGACTCTATGTTACTTAGGGTGGCGGCAATCACGGCTGCACAGACAGACAGCTCGGTTACGATATAGCTGATGTCACCGGCTCGCTCGCGGACTTCAACTATGTGAATAACAGGCTCGAGGACTTGACGAAGGCTTTGATTCTGCATCCTATCGCCACTGGTGAGTCTCTGTTTCTTTCCCAGGATTGGTCACTCTGCTGTCTTCCATCAAACGTTGTGGTGGTCGCACATGCTTGGACTTAGATTCACTTATCTGTGAGCTGCGCTGATCGTTGTACTCCGATTTCTTTACGATAGGTCTCGCTTTCCTCTCCTTCCTTATCGCATTATGTTCGGACCGACTAGGTTTCCTCTTCGCCTCCTTAATCGCCTTCTTTGCATTCCTCGTTTCCCTTGCGGCTATGGTCATCGACTTTGTCATGTTCGGCATCATCCGAAACCAGGTCAACAACAACCGATCAACCCTAGCCGCCACCGCCAAATTCGACAATGCCATCTGGCTCACTCTCGCCGCCACTGTCATTTTGTTCTTCTCCACCTTCATCGTCTGTTTCGAGACATGTACCGCCAGGCGAAGAACCAGAGACCGGGAAGTAGGATACGCCGGAAATGGCGCGTATGTAGGAAACCAAGGCGGCATGATGGGCCAGACTCAGCCAGGCTACACCCAAGGCTACAAGAAGAGACATTTCTGGAACAGGAACAAGTATTAATGAACGGACGTTGAGCGGGCGCTATACCCCATATGTGCGCCATACCCCCTATACTCGTGCTCGTCCTCTTTATGGATACACACAGACAGTGTTGTTCACCATGTAGCGATATATACATCTTTCCATAATACATACACGGCTGCCTCTACCTCGACATGCAATTTACTCATACAGTTATTTTCAGCACGCACCACAGCAGAGGTCTCCCTACCTCGCGAGTCTGATGGCCTACTTTTGCTAGATGGCAGGAAGGCCAGCTTCATCTGATGACCCCAGACAGCAACAAGGGGGATCAAAGCCTAGTTGCCTCGAGTTGTCCAATGTATTTGTCGGTCCTGTCATCCCACAGTCCGTCCTTCAGAGGGCAGATCTACCAATTCGCAAATCGAAAGTTTTCGGAACGGTGGAGCAGGATCAGGATCAGCACACCCTATACAGTATTTGTGTCTTCCGCACAGTTGTGTGTCGTACTCACGCAATAGACAATGGCAATCTCTGCGAAAAGGGCGTGACGCAGCGTTTGCCAGGGCAGTCAGCGTGGTTCTGAACGATGTATGATATGGGAGACCGATGATTATAGTTGACATGTTATGACTGTGTCGGTCACTGCCTCACCTTCATCGATAGCCTCGGTGTAGTCTTCGCAGCCAGCGACCGTCGCGTGAGTACACTGATTGGACCATCTGAATGAGAAAAAGGGCGAGAGTGATAAATATGATTAGTATGGGGCTCTTTCGAGAGATCAAGGCCTCAAAACCAGAACACCGGACCGGAGAAAACAGGTCGGTTACAACGCCAATCATGTAGGCCCTGTGACCATTGATTTGTCTGCAGGACCACGAAGGTACATATACTGTACTTACTGGGCGAGGAAGTCACCCATAAAGGTTCCTCCTACGGGCTTCTTGATCTTGACCTGGAATTCAGGATGGGCGCTAGCCCTTTCGCTCAGGTTGCTTAAACTAACGCTGGGAGCCGAAGCGACATTGAGACTGACCATTGGGAGGGCCATACCGAGAGCAACTATGGATGTGAAGGATCTGGCAAACATATCGATTGGAATTTTGCTCTGGCTACGATGTCAGCTCTGTATTTGTGGCGTGATACTCTGTGTGATGGGTCTGCCGAGTTTCAGTGGGTCTATGCCTCTATATATATGCGTTTAGCGACTGGATTCATACGCCCGCTTCTCGTCATGTCATCATTTCAGCCTTGCTGCATGTGGAATACTGGAGCATGAAAGCAACACGAGTGCTGTGCCCGAGTATGATCATCTTGAGCGGGGCTTTCCAATCCAATCAGACCTCAAATGCGTGAAAGGAGCTGCTTGATTAGCAGCTCATATAGTCTCAGAGATCACACGGGGGTGAGTCCCATATCTTCCGATTAACGGCTATGGCAGAAAGGAAGGTTTGAAATTATGACACTTAGCTCCTTGTCTCCTGTGACGAGCAATCTTCCATGAGTCATCTGGTTGAATGACATGATTTGCAGATCGGTTCATTGGCTGACCTTTCTCCGTCTCCACACGGGACCTATGGTGCATGGTCACAGAACAAAGCTCCGCCGCCACGATATTGCACCTCTAAGCATCTGGGGCTGCAGACTGCAAACTCTCGTTGATCCTCAACACAGACTTGGATGAGACATTCCAAACCGCTCTTGTAGAGATACTTCTATAAAGGAGTCATAAGGTCCGGCGTAATACAACGGAAAGAACAAGGACCAACAGGCCAGTGATTGTTTTGGGCACAAGGGAATGTATCAGTACAGCGGCACCGCGTCCACTTCACTGACGGTAACGAACAGGCATCGCACACGACTTGTATACTCTTGGCCATAAACGTGCCCTAAAAGTCCGTGTTCATCAGAGTACATGTCCCTAGCAAGCACGGCGCGAAACTGAGACCGAGGTGACTTCCATACCAATCGCAACCTCGTTGCGCATCATCAATCTTGAGAGAAAATCCTCGCATGTGGGCGGGAGTTTTAAGACTTCAAGATGACTTACTTCTTCTCCTCGAACTGTTTCATCTTGATGCTGTATCATCGAAATCCGCGACGATTCCAGCCAGCCGATCGCTCCCTGCAATCGGCCGACGGGGATATCCGATTCGGCCGAGAGATCCGGATATCACGGGATGCCTCTCGTGTCTCGCTCGTCAAATTGCGAGCGTGTTATTTGGCTCTCGATGATCAGACCTGACCAAGTGGGCTAGTCACTTGGGTCACTGTAGCAGTCACAGAACATTCAGAGATTCTTGCTCGCAGATTTCATCCTGCTGATACGTATTTTCCGACGTCGTGATCTCTCGTTGTTGACTAAGCGGATTCCAACTCGCTTGTGTTCGTCCGGAATCGAATGGTCTTTATATATAGATAATGTGGTCGCATTGTAAAGCATGCGCTCATCGTACCTCCTAAGTGCATATGCTTAGCATTTCCTCTCGGTGCAACACACAAATTACCATTCCAGTCAACTCCATCAACTTCAGCATCGATGGCAGAACCTGCAGCCGATGAGACCGCTCTTGAAGGCGCCAAGGGTCGACCAGACGACAGGTGCCTCGCGACTTCGCCTCAAGGGGACGAACTCGGTTCCCAGAACGATAACCTAGAGCTCGCCGAGAGAGGAGCTAGGCACGTGAACGCAGCCGCCGCTCCGTCAACTCCTCTGACGAATTTGAGTTCGAGTTCGAATTCAACACACGGAGCAGCCCCAACCCCCTTTCAGGATCTGGATCATGTGCGAACGAATCTTACTACAGCTTCCGGGAAGGGATACTCTGCTTTTACGGACGGTCAGAAATGGTTCATTGTTATCTTCAGTGCTCTAGGAGCTATCTTCTCGTGAGTCAGGCGCGGACACAGGCGTGAAAGCCTTTGCGTGGTCCTGGTGTACCGTGGCCGGCCCGTGACGTGTGGACGGTGAAGAAGACGACCGTATATCCCTTTCTCAAACCCACCGAAAGCATGCTGATTCTGCACGATCCCGGACGCCACGAGCAGACCAATATCAACAAACATCTACGTGCCCGCTATCCCCACATTGGCAAAAGCGTTCAACACCACCACTGAAAGGATAAACTTGACTGTGACCGTGTACCTGTAAGTTGATGTCCTGCCTACAAAGATACGTTGCAACCGTCAAAGCGCTGGGCATGTCCAGGGTGGATAGCTGACAATTGAACATTCGCGCTCTGTAGCGTGTTTCAAGCTCTTACGCCTTCAATATGGGGGTCAGCAGGCGATTGCTATGGGAGACGGTGTGTGCTGCATCCCGAGTGAAACCTCTTCTGAAGCTGACAGTTTGTCATCATCCACATCCACACTCACAGCCCGGTCTTCATAGCCTGCCTATCAGTCTACCTACTCTCTTGTGTCGGTACCGCACTTTGCCCGACTTCGGCATACTGGCTTTTGATGCTCATGCGGGTCCTTCAAGCTACTGGTGGATCGGCTTTGATAGCCGTTGGTACCGGCGTGGTGGCCGATATCGCTACACCTCAAGAGCGTGGTAGATATTTGGGGCTGTTCAATCTTGGAACGACTGTCGGACCTGCTCGTGAGTGCTACCAGTATGGCAACGGTAACGGACAACTCTGGTCTATCCGGCATCGATAACACTCCGACAAGCTTTTCCTGCAGAGCTATTCATTGACTCTGCGATGGTACGGGCAACCTCTCGCAGTCGGACCTCTGATTGGCGGGATCCTCGCTTTCACGCTTGGCTGGCGGTCGATCTTTTGGTTCTTAGTAATATTTTGCGCCTGCGTCCTCGTGCCAATGGTCCTGTGAGTGATTTGCTTTCCGCTAGACCCCTGGAGCTGGAGCGGAGCAACTGTTCTCTGTGCCGCCTGCGACGTCGAGCGGATCGATAGTATGAAGATACAGCACTAAAATCAGCTTAAACAACCTATTCAGAGCTTTTCCGGAGACGTTGCGATCCCTAGTCGGTGACGGATCTCTGCCACCTCCAGTGTGGAACTGCACACCTGCGGCGTTGCTGAGAAGGAAGCAAGAAATGAAAGATATGCGCGAGAGGGGCGAGAGCGGTCAATCGTTGGGTTTGGCTAAGCGCTCCAAGGTGTGTAGCGTGTCATCTCTCCTGTATCCTTTTATCCCATTGAAAAAGGTCACTGGCAAATTGCTTGTTCGGACCGTCTATGCGTCAACATACAACATACAATGTGACTGACCCTCGGCGTGTGTGTGACAGTTCAAGCCATGGGCTAGTTTCCTGCTGTTCCTGGAGCCGGATATCGCGTTAATGTTCACCTGGTCAAGTCTTTACTACGCTCATTGGTATGCTCTTTTGTGAGTACAATACTCGTCATGCACGGTCGTATCGACTTGAAAATGTAACCTGCAAGAGGAACCAGGCTGATAAGACCCCACCCCACGTCTTCGACTTGCAGAACGGTATTCTCTACCCTGCTTGAGACGAAATACGGGGCAAGTGAAGTGGTCATTGGCTTATGTTACATGTAAGCAGACACGCATGTGCATGTTCGGACCGCTCAACGTCACCCGATGATCGCTGATGGTCTGTGTATTCTGGTTCATCCGTTCATCCTCCCATGTAGACCAAATGGCGTTGGTGCGGGACTATCAGGATTCGCCACTGGTCGAATCATGGATGTCTTCTATCGAAAAGAAAAGAAGCGCGTTGGAGGTGATCATCGACATTGCCCGGAGACTTTCCGGCTGGAAAAGGTTAGATTTGGTATCTTGCCTTACCACATCGGGTGAGTATACACGGTTTGCGGCTGAACTGAGTCTACATCGTTATTCATTTCATTGATAATCAATCATATCTTGACCGCTTTCAGGATCTTACTCGCGTCCACTATCGGCCTAGCATGGAGTATCCAGGCGCACGCACCTATCGCCGTACCAATCGTGCTCAACTTCTTCGTCGGTATCGGCACTGGCTTCTTGACTACCAGTAAGGGCTAGAATTTCATCACACTCATTTATGAAATGATGGTAGCTGACGTGACATGCTGTACTGTATAGCTACAATATACGGTATAGACCTTTTCACCGGTCAAGGAGGGGCAGTCACAGCGACCGTGAGTCATTGAGCTATGCTATGCACCTACGATGAATGTGTAAAGCAATCTTGACGCTAACTTGGGCATACTACAAATATAGTTCAATCTTATTCGATGTGCACTCGGAGCAATCACGGTATCGACAGTCGACTTGATCGTCCAACGGATGGGTGCAGGATGGTGCTTCGTACTCTTGTCCGGCATCTGCCTGGCCGGCACTCCCATACCTTTCGTCTGCTTGAAATGGGGACCTGTATGGAGGAGGAGGCGAAGAGAAAGAGCAGAGAGGCGGGAGAGGCCAAGTTTGAAGGGAACGAATCCCTCTACATCGAAAGCGAAAGCACGGTAGCGGGATGGCATATGACCTATACTATCCGGTCACGACCCGCGAGTTCGATACCGGTGTTACGGTGCCGATTTAATCCAGTAGTATGAATGTCAACATACTGACTACTGTACTTCGGAGTAACGTGGGTTGCACTTTATAATCTACTTCTCGTCGATCGTTTCTTATCGTTTCTTTGAGGGTGAGGGCATGCATAGATGCATAATTGTAAGTCAACATTGACAGCTGCACGAATGGGTTACTTATGGTGTATGGTGTATGGTGTATGGTGTATGGTGTATGGTGTATGGTGTATGGTGTATGGTGTATGGTGTACGGTAAAGGAGGTCCGTGCGTCATCTCATTCCACTGACAGATGCAACTGCGACGTGACTGATTTCACACTGATTTTACACTGTAGTCGTAGACTCGTGGTCAAACTCAACAGTGTGAGTAACGAGTCTGCCATACATACACTTACAGTACACTTACAGTACACTTACAGTACACAACACCGCACTACACTGCACGGCACTTGCTCCTCTTCCTCTCCTCTTCCTCGCTCCCTCTTTCTTTTCTCTCTTTTCTCTCTTTCCTTTTCTCCAATTCATTTCATTTCATTCCAATTCCAGTTCCACTGTTCCAGTCCCAATTCCAGATCCACATCGATCTTCCCTCTTCACTTCTTGTTTTTTCCTTCTTCTATCGCAATACCACTCTATATTCGACTTCGACAATCCTCACAGAATCTGCATGACTCGCCATTTTTGACTATATCAATTCTTCTTTTTCTTCCTTCTTGTCGGCTTTCACCTCTTGCCATCCCCGTCGATCAGATTACCCACGCCAGCGACATCGACAACTCATTTGACGACCAAGCCTGTCCTTCTTCGCTTCTGACTCTCCTGGACCCTCTTCCATCCATTCAAGCAATTCTACGGTCGACCTCAGCTACCCTTCCCTGTCTAGCGTTCATACATCGCATTAAGGAAACGTCACGAGCCCAGCTCCCACGACCTCCATTCATAATGCCGACTCCTCGAAGTACGCTTACCCACATCGGCGCATGGAAGCTGGGCAGAACTTTGGGTCGAGGTGCTTACGGTGAGCAATTCATATCACCAGCTATACGCAACTCTGAGGTGCAGAGACAGAACCAAGCTGATGCTTTTATGCCTTCACCGTAGCTCACGTCCGGTTGGCGACACACGAGACCGGCCATCAAGCGGCCTGCAAGATTCTCCCGGCGCTACATCATACGCCAGGTCAAGAAGTCAGCTGGGATCAAACTGTAGACGCTATAGAAGCACACAAGGAGGTCGTATTACTCAAAGCACTATCTGGAGCCAATGTTCCCGGCATCGTAGGGCTGGAAGGTGTCATAGAGCAAGGTGGATGGACGTGAGTTCTCGTCGCCAGCTCCTTAAGCCCTCGTGCAAGGTGTAGGAAGCGGCTAAAGCACCTGTCATCCTCCTTGCTAGATATGTCTTCCTCGCACTGCATCGAACTTCCGCCTCCCGTATCCCCCCTCCATGGAATCGAACATGTCTCATTCCCTTCTTTCGACACCTCTTGCACAGCGTCAACGCCCTGCACAGCTTAAATGTCAGCCACGAGGACTTGAAGCGTTCTAACATTCTCATCGGTCGGGATGATTTGCCTTCTTTGGTGGACTTCGGCTTTTCTCACTTCAAGCCCTGTGGCGGTTGGGTAAGGAGTGCAGGTGGAACTTTGGATTACTCGAGTCCGGAGAAGACGGCTGTGAGTTACTTTCATTCGTTGATCAGTCAAGTTACTAGTATGTCTATCATCTTGCGCCATTACTAATTTCACTACCCCAGGACGAAATGTACGACCCAAAAGCGAACGATGTCTGGTCGCTGGGCATCATCCTTATCAAGTTGCTCAACTTTCCTCACCCTTATTCTCGCCCAGACGAGACAAGCACCGCTGTTAAGCAACGCATCATTGGACATCTACCGTACTATCACTTCCCAAAAGAAGCGAGAAAACCTGGGGGAGTGGCGCAGCTGATCGAGGGTATGCTCGAGCGGGATCCGACCAAGAGATGGAAGGTGAGCCCCTCTCAGCGTGATTGAGTGGCGTCAGGCCGTCCTCAACTGATTCGATTGACATGCAGATATCCAAAATTCTCAGACACCCGTGCCTTCAAACAGACTTCCCGGGCCCCGGACCGTACTCAGTCCCTCCTAAAGATCTCTCTTTCATGCACCGCATCCCTATCACCGTCGTAGAGGACATCTGCTTCCTCGCTCACCTGAACGGCGAATTTGCACTCTGCGAGACCACCCGAAAGATCGAGGACAAGCTCACCGGTAAAGAGCCTTGTTGGGAGAAACAGTGGGCTGGCATGCTTAGTGCGTGGTCTAAGAGGGCGGAGATGGATTGGGAGCCGATTCCGATGGCCATCACACCCCTCAGAGCTAAGAGCGGTAAGCTACTGACTTGACCGCCAACTAGCTTGTTCAATTTCGTTATGGTGGCGTATTAATGTGCCCTACTTCTGTAGACCCAACGAATAACAGAAGAGCAATGAAATCGGCCGCCAAGACGACAACGACCAAGCCTCAGGCATTGCGTGAGATACATCTTTCGCCCAATGTGAGCATGCTGTGGTAGTAAGGATACTGTAGTTCCAGATCACCGGCTGATCATTTTCTGCTCAACAGCGTCATATGCGAACGCCTGTGCGAGATATCCCCGGTGGCCTCGAGAATCAGCAGAACAAAGAGAATATACCGCCTAAACGGGCTAGGAAATCTCGCATGTACGGTATGAAAACACGAGACGAGTCAATGGTCATTGATCCGGTACCAATACCAATCAAGGGGAAGTCGGAGCGGCATGACGAGGACAAAAAGGTGCCGCAGACGGCGATGAACAAAACTGTCACTAAGCCCTCAAAGAGGAACAAGAATGCCAACAAGGAGACGAAAGAGGGGGTAAACATTGCGCCAAGCGAGACGAAGAAGACGTCGGCCAGAAAGCGAACAAAGAAGGTCAGCAGAGCAAGGACGCACGGGTATTGCCAGCGAGCTGACGTTTCTCATAGCTTAAAGTATTTGAAGTTGTGAACAATGATTCTCGGTCACTGGAGGAAGTCGTGCAGGCCCGGAGCGGATCGGTCACTTTGCCTTCGGAAAGTGCCTCTGGAACCCTGACAGTGGATGACGATTCTATGGTAATCGATCCCAGCACGAGGATCCAAACTCAGCAGCCCAGACTCAAAACGATGGCAGCCCGAGCCCACAGGGCAAAGGGCAGCACGACAGCTGTGTGAGTATTCTCTTGGACTATACAGAGCCGAAGGTCAATGCTTATCTTGAATGCCCTAACCATCTCAGCACTCGAGCGAAAGCCAAGAATGCGCGTTCACCTACTCCCGAGACTCAGGTACAAGGTAAATTGGCCATTGTTTATCAGAGGTAACAGTCTGAAGCTCTCTAAATACAACTGTTTTGCAGACACCGGCCTCGCTGGCTCGATCCCATGCATCGTCCAGCCTGATCAGGCTCTGACGAAGCAGAGACCTCGCAGATCGCTCCGTCTCGCCCACACCGATGGTATCGTCGGGGCCGCTTGAGATCGGCTTTGACGATCTACCATATATCACGATTGGGTGGCATGTGTCAGATCGGAGACGAGAAGGGTGGGGGAGGAGGTGAAAGCGAGAGGGGTTTTGATTCCGTAGACAAGGTCTCGTTGAATCGCTGTTCCTGTTGTACCAGTACCAAGTATGATTCTGTGATACCTCCCGCCACTAGGTGCGAGATACATGTAGCCCTTGACACCCAAACAGATATTGATCTGTCCTTACAATCTTTGCCATGCCTGGGAATAACGCAGCAAAACTACAGACTGGTGACAAAAATACAAGATACCTGAGCTGGAAGAACAGATTTTCATCTGTCTTCATCGTTATGACTGCGTATATTACGTTAATAGGTAAATTGGGTATCGAAAGTGCAAGGTATGTGATTCGGAAATTGATTGGATACTTTACTGTGATGCTACAATCCGTTCGTTACCGGGCGAAGAAACAGATACTAGTGGAATTCCACCATTCAATCTACTGCCCATATCGCTGGACCGCCTCTTCTCGTTGAAATTGAATGCGGGACTGATCATTGCTTCCTCCTCGCCTCCACCTTCTTCATCTTCAGCTTCGTTGATATATGCAGGGATATTGAACCCTTCTGGAGCTGCTGCTAGAATCGAAGTCATCCTGCTGTCTCTCTTGTCTTTGTTGGCCTCGGAATGTGAATGTGGATCAAATGTGGGAGCAATATCGGTCCAGCCATCAGACGAGGGGGAGAAGACGTCTCTAAATTCTCCTTCGACAAATAGCTTGGTCTGTTCAGAAATGACGTGCTATATGGGCCACCAGGAGATTGTATCAGCAGAAGAAGCATGGCATGATACTCTGAAGATCCTGACTGCGTCCACTTACCAGCGCATCGTGGACAGACCATGTCCTGATGGCTTCCTCATCCTGATCATAGTCAACCTCCCGACCATTGACCATTCTAACTACCCTGACAGCCCTTCTGGCCATCTCGCTCAACCTCTCACCTTTGATTCTATGTTCCCTTAGAGCAGATTCACCACTCTGGCCTCTCTTACTCCCTGTTCCGCTCCCATCAGCTATTGAGGCCGAGGTCGGACTGGTTGGCGAGAGAGTTGGGAAGTTGCTGCTTGTGGCCGAGAGAACCTGATTGGGCGCACTGAGTAGATGGATGATCGCGCCTCCAGCTTTCTCAGAAGTCGGTCGTAGGTTTCGCACTCCTGCCGAGGAAGGGAACCGATAATTCATGCCAACTCCAGCTGGGAAAGCGTCAAATACAGGGCGACTAGCCCTTCTAGCTGACAAGTCAGCGAAGGAAGGTCGATGAGAACCTTTGCTACCGCCTCCGGCGGACAAAGAGATCTGGCTGGGCATTCTAGCATGACCAGGACCATGACCTGGCGTATTTCCAGCCGAAAGGAACGGTGTCAAATATTGTTGGCTCGGCATCCTTGAATGTCCGCCTGTTTCTGGGGTCAGGTGTGTGCTGGAATTCCTGGAATGCTGTGCCAAGAAGTCGGGAAAGGCGGCACTAGGCATTCGGGAATGATTCCCTCCTGAAGGCGTTCGCATCGAAGATATTCGTCTAGCTCGACCAGACATTGATTGGGAGAATGGCGGGTTCGACATCTTGCCTCCGACAAGGCCGGGCGAGGGAGGATTCGACCTTTCTTCTTCAACCTGTATAGCGGAAAGAGCGATCTGCATTCTGGCCCTCAAGTCAATGATAAGCGGGCTCCGATGCAAGGAAACAAGCTCGAACAGAGTCCACATGATCCAATCGACGATTCTAAGCTGGGGAGCCGAGATGGCCGGTTCGGCGAAGACGGCATCTCCGTCTTGAGTGATACCGAGGAGATACCGTGCGATGTACGTCCAAAGACCCTTCACAGAGGAGATGCTTTCTGGCGCACGAACGGCGATGATCTTGATGATCTGAACGGTCAAAACAATCCTGGTCGCAGTCACCTGAGGTCCTGTCACCCCCTTTGGAGCACGGGCTCGGGCGAGTCGACTCGGTCGAAGAACATAATCAAGCAGCCGTATCCACAGATTAGAGTATATTGCTTCTCGATCGACTTCGATTGGGGACTCCAGCAAGAGGCACAACGGCATAATCAACGAAGCCAGCAGGCTCGGTCCGGGGGGATGACGTTCAAGTACACCTAGCGCATCTCCTCGAAGGAATACGGCAGCGGAGAGCAGTCTAACCGCACTTGATCGGAGAGGGACTATGAAAGCCATGCTGTCTTCCGAGGCTGATGCAAGCATTCGTATCGATGGCTCGACATAGTTTTCAACGATGATAGCCGTAAGCTCTGGGTCGAGCTCGTAACCAGATCGTTTGATGAGCGAAGTTATCGAGTCGAGCATACCTGAGAAATCGACAACGGCGATAAACATTCTGAACAGGGGAGCAATCTCTCGCAGAAAAGATGTCGGCCGAGTGGAAGATAGATGAGTATCGGCAAGGGAAGTGACGATACTGGAGGCCGCAGGGCCGACTGACTCGGGGTGTTGCTTGAGCAGGTCAAGCACCATATTGAGTGTCCTCTTCGTCGGCGAAGCTCCCAAACGTCCACCTGACCTGGCGAAGGATTCGACCAGGAAGATATATTCTCTCCGCGCACCTGTCCAGTCGATCTTCGCCTCATCCGAGCCAGGGTGAAACGCCAGCATGGCAGCATCGTCTCCGGTTCTCCCTTTCTGTATCACAGATCCCAGCGCTTCGATGCTCTCGCGCAACAGTTCAAGGCTCGCTGAATCTTTGATACGGGGTACGAGTGCGGACAGCAGGCGTAGGAAATTGGCCGCTCGCGTGGTCGCTGGGTTGGCGGCTATGACAGTCACAAACAACCTGACAATATTCTCCTTGGGGAAGATGCTGTCCTCCAAAGCGATACTGGCCAGCCGGGTAGCTTGCCTCTCGGCTGCAGCTGTACCGAGATCTGACAGCGCGATTTCGGGACCTGATAACATTTGTACCAGCGCCTCGAGCTCTTCTTGATTATTCAGGTCCTTGATCCCGGACGATACACCCGACATAGCCGTATTCCCTCTTGACAAGCTAGACAGCAGGGAATATACCGCTGAGGCATCGTACTCGCCCTCGGCAACGGCGACGCAAGTTTGATACACGAATGAATCCTGATGAATACGGTAGAAGCTTCTTGCGGCGTACTCGATACAATCTTGATGTGCGGGGGATCCTCCGGCGTAAGTGACGTATACGGGGCGCATAATCGTCGAGAACCCCATCGAGGTGAATAGTCGCCTGAAGCGAGCCGAACATAGCATGAAAACTCGCATTGCATGAGAGGTGATCAGGAGATCTTTGTGCCCATGGAGGGACAAGATGGTTGCCACGTTTGAAAGGAAGTGTCGAAGTTCCGCACGATCGTTATAGTTCCTGTTGACCGTGGAGAATAAGGTAGTAATGAGAATGAGCCAAGCTCTAGCGAAGGGAAGATAAGGGATCGAATCTCGGATCTGGAGGTTTGATAACATCTTCTTGACCAGATAGACTTCTCTAGGATTCGCTCGCAACGTTTCGATGATAAGGAGTAATTGAGCGGTTTGGACATCGAGCTGATTGTCCCTCCATGGCCCGTGGACCTTGAATCCTCCTTCGTCTTCGTGGATCGAGGCCGGCAGTAGAATATGTTCAGCCTTATTCTTTCTGATATCCCGTAGGGATATCTCGCTCACGCTAGGTACGAGTCGAGCGATCGTGGTGATTGCAGTCGCATGATGTGGGAAGGAGGGATCATTCCGCATAACCGTCTTGAGATGACCAACAAGGCTGTTCAGGACGGCGTAAGCGAAACCGGGTGTGATGGTGCAACAAATCCCGTTCAATCGAGCAAGGCAGCCGAGGAGATCGGTCGACAGACCTTCGGCAATAGGTCGGAGTAGACCGGTTGGATCGTCTCGCTGGAGAAGCCTAATGACTTCTCGAGAAGATGTGACGATCGGTCCATCGACTTCACCGGCTAATAGGTTGGCCTGTTCGCTTACCATGCCAAGGAACGTCGGAGCAAAGACAGCTTTACGTCTTTTCGCGGTGACCGAATTGCCGGATCCATTCGATCCAGTCCTTGTCAGAGCTCTCATCGGACTAGGTGAGCGTTCGAAATCTATTCCTTCTTGCTGATATTGTAAAGCAGGAAGAGCTGTAACAGGAATGGTTTCCCAGTCCGACTTTCCTTGGAGCGATCGGTCTTCGCTCCAGCCTAATTCCATCAATTTCTGACGCAGCTCGAGTGGCAAGGTCCGTCCGAATTTCTGCAGGGCAGCATCTTGGACGTCATGAGGAGCAACCCATTCGGGAGAACCGATTTCAGTTGAAACGAACTCGAGCGTCTTGGCCGTGAATTGGAATACTGGACCTCTTCGATCGGTGAGGATCCGTTGAGCAAGCACTTGATATCGCCAACCGAAAAGCATGACGATCTTTTGCAGAGCTTCGGATCGCACGTAGTCACGCGGACTGCACATCAGCTTTGAACCCAAAAACGTCCCACTCACCTTGATAGATCTGAAGCGATGATCGCTCGAAGCTGAAGTGGAAGCTTCTCAGCGCACTTCTGCAGCAGGAACGCCAATGCTTTGCGCGAAGCCCTAGTGTTGTCATAGTAGTGCCACAACCGAGGTAAGAGCGCTTCCCATTCTTCACCTGTTAGACAAGCATGAATCATGACCAGAAGCTTAGGCAAGACCTTGAATACGGTTTGATCAAAGACTACTCGTTTTTTGGCCGAAAGGAGGGGAAGACTATTTCGCCGGGTGGACCCATTCGTGTACTGTTTTGTAGGAGGGGAGGCCATGAGTGCTGCCTTCTCGGATGAGTCTAACACAACCATGGACTGGTAGATCGACTTGAGCGCGATGATCGGGTCTTCGTCAGATTGATGAGATTCTTCTCTCTTTCGCTCCGGCGAGGCGAGATCCATGAACCAGGTCGTCACCAATCGTTGCCACGTTGCACTACTACGTCATCAGTGGCCCTTCGATGAAATCAGTGGGCTGTAATGGACGTTACATACCGCTTCAGAGATGTTGTAGCCGATCGCATACGAAGAAGCAGCTGACATACCAATCCACGATATGCGTCAGGCAGCGAACCCTCCTTTTCCTGGAGAAAACTGTTAGCTACGACCGCGCCTATTGAGGACTCACTTCAGCTTCGAGGAACATTCCCAATCTCGCCTCGATGGCCTCGATGAATGTCCTCAATCGACTTCCGGACCCTGCGGGCTCGTCCACCTTCTCAAAAGCATCGACGAGTTCGGCGAGTACAGCATATCGACCGAGTTTGACGTTGATCGTTCCTCTCTCACCCACTTTCCCTTTTCCTTTCGGCTGTTTTGGCGCGACCTCTCCCATGAGCACGATGACAATCATTTGCGGGTCTGCTGCTTGAGTCCAAAATTGAGATGGACCCAGCGCTGCTGACAAAGTGGAGACTAATTTGAGATGCGGGAGAAGCGATGTCGACTGAGTGGAAGCCGAGCAGCTGAACAGAGGCTTGTAAAAGAGTTGGGGATGTGATCTTGCTAGCCAGGCGAGGAAAGGTCGAGCGTCTCCACAGTCATCTGCCGAAGAGGTCAGGCGCTGTGTCGTGTGTTTCAGCTTAAGACTCAGGCGAGTCGCAAACGTCAAAACTCACCTCGAAAAGTGCGCTGATTGCCGTACGACCGAGAGGCAGAAATACCTTATTCTGCAAAAACGCTTGAAGCATCCGAGATACCGCATTAAGAGGACCAGTCATGACCTTTGTCAAAGGTGAGCAACAATTCAACAATTCGCCAGAGAGGCACTTACGATTTGCTTCGCTGATTCTTCAAATTGTTCCGCCCATCGCGCGTTTGCTACAACGTGCGAAGATAACAGATCCCTGTGCTCCGAGATACCCGGTTGCACCTCTTTCTTGGCGGTCATGGAGATCCGGAATGGGTCTTTGTCCGCTTCGGGGAGAACAGGATGAAGGCGAAACCCTTGCAGTTCGAGTTCCAGCAAGAATGTCGTCAGCGAAGACGCGAGAGAGCCATCCTCATCCGGTAGATGCTCTACATCCGGAATAAGCAGATCTCGAGCGCAACGCCATAGTCGCATTGACAAGGGGACGTCGGTAGAAGAAGCGACGAGCGAGGCGTATGAAGAGAAAAAGAGCGACGTCGCTTTCGCTCGGAGACTGAGGATGATAGGTGGCGTAGCATGAAGAATCGGAGGTGGATAGAATCGCTATCATCGATCCGGTATCAGCGCGTTTCGCTGCCCGATGCAAGGAACAATGACTCACCTGGAGCACATGGGACTTGTCGATAAGTAGCCAAGGTACGAGGGCAGGGTGAGTGCCCACGACCATCCCGACGGCCATCCACATCAGCTCTTTGTCGATCCCGCCTAGTGACCCGTTCAGCTCTAGTGTACCAAGCAGCTCAACCAGCGAAGCCTCCTCAACCTCGATGACATCCCCCTCACTCAGATCCGAAAGCAGCTCATTGACTATCTGAAGCTGATCTTCATTCCCATAGCCAGACATTTCCACCGCATTTGACAGTCGCAACAGTGCACCGGCCAGGCTGAGAAAAGCGAGTGCGTTTCTCGGTCGATCCGGTCCTCGTGGCAATGCAGAATCGGCATGGAGAAATCTGCCTAGCAGTGCCAGGCCTCGGTTTCGCAGCTGGCGATCATCGCATAGTAGAGCTCGACACAGCCAGAGCCAGCGTTCAAGCTCCTCATCTGCGTTATCAGAGGCCCAATTCTTCACTACCGCGCCAAACACCTCGAGCGCCTGCTGCCTCTCGCCATCGGTCGAAGTGGAATCCTGCAGGAATGCGACGCCGAGTTCAGCTAAGATAGCTGAATGGTGGGGACATGTCCTCGACCATGGCTTCTTTGCTCGAGCAGCTGGAAGATGTTTGTGCAGCTCCATGAGTAAAGGTGCAAAGGCGGAGAATTCTGGATCAAAAGTGAATCGCTGAGCTGTATGCGACGAGGTGTGAACTGATGTCCCGCTCGATTTAGTGTCGGCCAAGTGTGACGCCTTTGGATCCTTCCCATAACCTACTCTATACAGTCTTCTTCGACTCTCCTCTAATGCACAAGCATCCAGACAAGTCTTGACATCTCGAGCGAATTTCCTTCTCTCTCTCGCTATATTCTCCTTCTCCTCAGGTGACAGATCACCGAGATCCGCCATTATGCCCATCATAGACGTTCTCCTATCGTGATAACCGATGACATGATCTGCGGCGTGCTTGAATCCGAATCTACCGGCCGCCTTGGAGACAAGTCCAGTCATCTTCTTCGCTGGATGTCGACCTGGATGTTGCGATGATTTCTCGTCTTGAGGGGTTGGGGCAATCACATGTGCTCGGACTTGCTGCCAATGTTTCATACCTGGTGATATTAGCTTGGTGGGAGAAGCTGATGTAGGAGTGATGAGGTTGGTAGTGTTCAGTCGAGAAGGTTTCGGTTTGGTCTTCTGCTTTGGTGGTGATTTGACACCAGTCGGAGTGTTCGGTCTGGATACAACGAAAGAGGTCGGTGTCGAAGCTCTTTCGCTCTCATCCATAGTTTGAGATCGACCTTTGGACGACTCTCGGCTCATGGGTAGACCTGACATGATAGTCTGTGTCTGATACCGAGATTGGACAGGCGGAGATGTCGTTTGCGTCTGTTGAACCGGAGGAGCTGACGGCGGCGTTGAGGGGATATCTCGACTGGACGAAGCGACAGGTCTCAGCACCGGCGAAGACTCGGGACTGGCTGTGAAGTCCGCTTCAGCACCCAGCAGCGCATCTAGCGGTGTTTCCGTCGTGTTGGAGTACATTCGTCCGAGGGAGCTGCGCGAAGTCTGGGATCGAAGGGAGATACCTGTTGTTGACTTGGGTGCGTTGGAGGCGGACGCGAGTCTTGAGGAAGTGGGTGAACCGCGAAGGGGTAAGGGAGGCGGTCTAGGACCTGAGGGCACCCTCTTTCCAGCCCTCAGGCCTGCGTGAGGCGGTGTGGTCGGCTGGTCGGCCATGATAGCTCGGTTGCTCAGTGATCTCTAGGATGACTGTCAGAGGGGATGCCTTTGAATCATGGTGTGAGTAATCGTACACGGGCAAAGTGAACAGGAGTTTTGATCAATGAGAGATGGGGATGATATCGTTGAGACACTCTGATAATGTTGGTCGAATGACTAGGAAGGAGAATGACGACCTGTGACTGTCGTTGTCGTTGTCGTTGCTGTTGTCTTCGCTATCACTTTATGTCTCATTGACGCGTCGGCTAGTGTCAGTCCTATCAGCAGAAATCACGGAATCAAATTCTTTCAACGCCCCTTCACTGTACGGAATTCGAACCCAATGTCAGCAAACAATGTCAGGGTCAAACGCTTCCATCTTCATCTCCAGCTTTCGCCTTCTTGATATTATCGACATCAGCACCTTTCCCCCAAAACACATTCCTCATCCTCTTTATGAGCCACGTATCGAGCAAGGATCGCCACTTTTGCAGTCTTTTCTTCCGCCGCTTCAAGAACGGCTGCTCAGTATAATAGCAGGCGGAGGTGTGAACGAGCTTTCCTTTGATCTCCCTTTCGGATCCTGTCAACTGTGAGTACAGCGTGTACAACTATAATCAGGCGTCTTCATCGCCTTTGTGACTGACTGAAAAGGGAAGCAACAAAGCTAATCCTATCGTTGTCCTCAATCATCAGGCAGTCCAACAAACAGTATGTCGTCTCCGCCCACTTCTCCACCAGCTGCAAAGCGTCTCAAGCTAGAGTCCGAATCTTCCTCCCTTCCTACCTCCTCACCAGTCAAGCTTAACGGACATACGCCCTCAAACTCCACCTCGTCCGGCGCCCCTCCGACTGTCAGCTCAGCACCGACCCTTTCTACGGATAATGTCGCTTCCAGTTCGGCTCGGAAGGCAGAGAGCGACGATGATGATGAGGAGGACAAGGAGCCTGAGGAAGTCAAGGCGGAAGAGGATGTTGTGGGACATCGAGATATGTACCTTGATACGGTGAGCATCTTCGTAGTGCCGTAGAGCTTCTAACTCCTCGTAATATGCCGGTGACATCCAGCTGATGATATATCGTATCACCCGATACAGGTCTCAAGACAAAACCTCGATTTCGATTTCGAGCGTCTCTGCTCCAAGAGTCTGAGCAATATCAATGTTTATGCTTGCTTGGTATGCGGAAAGTATTTTCAAGGAAGAGGAAGAGGGAGCTGGGCTTATCGACACGCCGTGGGAGATAATCATAGGGTGTGGCTCAATCTGGCTACGGAGAAGGTAAGCTGTGTCAACATTGGGACGATTACCCATCCGGCTCGATATCTGACTATTCCTTTCCTGCATACAGTTCTATGTACTACCCGAGGGCTATCCAGTATCCGACCCTTCATTAAACGATATCATCCATGTCCTCAATCCACGATACAAGCCATCGGATCTCGCGAAACTATCGAAGCTCTCGGAACCTTCTTACACGCTCTCATCACAACCTTACCGACCAGGATATATCGGAATCAACAACATCAAGCGAAATGATTATGCCAACGTCATCTTACAGCTGCTGTTACACGTCCCTCCCGTTCGAACATTCTTGCTGAATCCCGATCAACCAGAATTACAAGACGAGAGGAAACCGACGGAATTGGTGAAAAGGCTGGCGACTCTCGCTCGAAGGCTGTGGAACCCGCGTTTGTTCAAAGCGCAGATCAGTCCGCACGAATTCATGCAAGAGGTAACCAAGAGAAGCAATGGCAAATTCAAGTCGACAGAACAGGGTGATCCAGTTGAGTTCCTCGGCTGGCTGGTGAATACGCTTCACCGTGATTTGGGAGGATCGAAAAAAAGGAACTCGAGCATTGTATATTCGACATTCCAAGGCAAGGTACAAATCGACACTCAACAGATCATCACACATAAGGAGTATGCTCGACCAGTCTTTGAACCAGGAAGAGGTGAGCATGAACGACTTTGTTGATACCGATTCCGCCTGTTGCGGTTTGTTTTAGTATGACACTGACGTTCGCGGTATAGATATTCAAACCGTGTCATCCCCTTTTCTCTTCCTCGCCCTCGACCTTCCCGCTACCCCACTTTTCACCGATGTCAACGAGAAGAAGATCATCCCTCAGGTACCACTATCTACTATCTTGGCCAAATTTGACGGCAAGAGCACTCAGGTGAGTCCAGCATTCCTTGAGCATGTACGACAAGGCGGTCCCTTGTGACCTTTTCTTACAGTCAAGCTAATTTGATACGGTCGCACCTCGGGTCTACATAGGAATTCGGCCCAACATTGAAGCGACATCACTTGACAATGCTCCCTCAATACCTGATACTGCACATCAAGAGATTCACCAAGAACAACTTTGTGGAGGAGAGAAACCCTACGGTTGTCAACTTTCCCCTGCGTGGCGTGGACGTAAGAGAATGTGAGTTATATCTGTTTGACTGTGCCAATACCAAAACAAGGCGTAGAAGTGACTGATCGATCTCTGTCATACACCGCCTTAGATGTGGACCCCAAACCAAGCGATCCTCTGCATACAGTATACGATCTTCTGTCAAACGTTACTCTGGATACGGCTGCCTCAACGACCAAGACCAACACTTCTCAATCACTAAAGAAGAAGCGAGACACCGACGAGGCACCGTTAACGTGGAAGATACATGTTCGAGCGGGTCAAATTCCATCTGCGAATGATGCAAGTGGAGAAGGGGCCGAGGGAGAGAAGTGGCTGGAGATGCAAGATCTGAGGGTTGAGGAAGTTACCAAGGAGATCGTGTTCTTGGGTGAGACTGTCATTCAGGTATGGGAGAGGAGGGATCTCTCAACAAAGGCTTGAATCCGTCCTAGGTTTCATCCATTATAGACGGACAAGATGCAGACCTAGCAGCCCAGGCTGGATTGAGGTTGATACAGTTGATTGATTGCTTCAACAAGGACGCATCTCCATTGCAAACAATCTGATAATGTTTGGCGGGAGCATTATACGATGTTACAGACGAAGACTGGATCGTAGACCTGAACGCGCAATCTAGTATCATGCATTGCCTTCGTCAGTGTCATCTAATCAGATTGGAACGGGCTTCTAGATAGTCCAGGCTGACACGCTAGTGAACCGTTTGCGCAATACAACACTGCATCGCTATAAGATCACGCAGAGAGACAGTAAGGAGAGGATATGTGACCCTCTCTCACACTCACGGAACAATTGATCCTTTGACTCACTGAGACACTGTCAGAGCCCACACCACTTCGAGAGGTCTCACGCCTCCCTTTGAGCAGTTGTTTCCGTCTGGTCACCAGACCTCTTTTGTATGGTACCGGTGAGACCCGTATCAGGCGGCAGACTTTCTGAAAGGCCATGCTGCATCTAAGCTATACGTTCATATGGAGCAAGGAATTGACAATCCCACAATATGCCATTACCGAGTGAGGTGATGCTGACTGGCTATCCAATGTTGATGTTGTTCTATCGAGATCGATAGGACTCGTATTCACTTCTATCCCACTGTTCGGATCGGTCAGACTCTATCGGCGGAGCACCCCCTTGAAGACCATCAAGAAAATCGCTTCGTTGGCAAGTTGGACCGCCCTATAGGGACCGATCTGGAAACTTAATCATCTTGAACCAAAAGACTCGGAACAGAAACCGAACTAGGAGAAATCGGTTGACTGGAAAACGCTAAGACAATCAAGAGAGAAGGTGGTCTACGGCTTTGAGCACTTGTTCAGAGATCGAAAGTCACACAGGTAGTCGCTGCACTTCACAGCACCAGAAGAGCAATTTATCTTTCCGAACAGACTCCTTTAGCCTCGATAAGCAAGAGCGGAAGATGGCACCTTTCGCACTACCGATAGATCTAGGCGGCGTAGGTGATGATATAGAACACGTTGCGGGGAATGCAGTCGGTGGGGCCACAAGTGTAGCTGAAAAGGCCACCTCTGCTGCTGCTGAGGCTACAGTGAGTTCGTGGGTTCTTGTCATCTCCTGCTCTCACGCCTGGCTCGACTGTGTACGAGTACTGATTGCTGTACATTTTTTCTTAACCGTGTACTGTATCAAAGGGTAAAGTGGGAGATATCAAGGTGAGTCTTGAGTCCAGGCAGACACCGACAGTCCACCGATACCTCGTTCGACTGGCGTCCGGTGTGCAACGTTTGCCGCGCAGCGGTAATACTGCAAGATCGGAAAATGAGGCATGTAGCTGATGGTTGTTGAAACTCGTGCGTCGCAGAACCAAGCGGACGAAGCTGCGGGAATGTTAAAAATGTTCAAACAGATACAAGAGGTGAGCGGGTGTGTTCCAAAGTCCACTTCACAAAGCACAGCGCCGTCACTGACCACTGGTGTTGCCGTGTTATGTGACTTTCAGTGGATCGATCTGGTAAGTAATCCAGCGAAGAGCCTGCCGTTTTTTTTTTAACTCACGCACAGTCTTGACCGACCGTGAACTCAATCATGTCAGCTTGAGAGATATTGGAACGAGTACAAAAACCTGATCATCTTCAGTGAGTGATGCCTTAACCTATCAGTATTGGTAGCTGTCCAGTCTCTGCAGGCTTGACGTACAGCTCGCTGATTTAGCATGACAATGCCATTTTGCCATTTTCAGTTGTCTGCCTGATCATTTTCATTTACGTCGCCTCATTGATCTACTGCTGCTACCATTTCGTGCACGATTTCTGCAGGTGTGCAGGATGCTGCGTGAAATGCGTTTGGAAATCGGAAGAATGCCTACGCAAGAACGGTTTTAGATGTATGAGGTACTGCTGTCGGAAATGCGCCAGCTCAAGACACCAAAAGGATGGGACCGAGAGAAAAGCGGATTATCACGGCTGCTCGAATTGCTGCTTGAAGATGGTCCCCAGATCGACGCGATTAGACCTGGAGAAACAACATGGGGATCTGCGAAAAGGCTGGATCGATTCGACATACGTGGGCAGATCCTGCGGTCGATACGAATTGCCTGATGATCCCGTCGAAAGGGCCAAATGGCATTGGTGGGGCCACGAGACGCTCAACCCGTATCGATATCGCATGATGGCATTCTTGTTGCCTTGGTCTCTGGATAAAGAGAAAAGAATAGAGCAAGAGCTGGCGCAGCAAAAGCGGAAGGCGGAATACAGGAGGAAGATGAAGGGACTTGCAAAGAGGCTGGGAGATGATGCAGGAGATCTAAGAGATCGGGTTCAAGAATGGAAAGCATACTCGAAAAAGAAAAAACCGAGGACCGAGGAAGAGGAGATCATGGTGGAAGAAGCCGAAGAGAGGCTTGAGCAAAAGGAGATCCGAAACGAGAAGATGGGCAGGGCCTCGTCGGATTCAGATAGCACGATTGTAGTTGATGGTGATGACGAGAAGGGCGTAAGAAGGCGGGCCTGACATAAAGTAGTTCGGGCTGAGTGGAAAGTCTGGTAGTGGCTTGTCCGTACAATATCTCAGATCAATATGGTAGCAATGCCGTGGGATGCAGATATCAGTCGATAGACGAGCTCTATGTGGATCTGCACCCGAACAACAGTTGTCTGTGCGAATCGTTCTGCGCCGGCAGCCTGATTTACCTGAATAGTCTATGCATAGTCCGGAACTCTTCAAGCCGTGGAATCGAATCACGCTCAGAGCATCTCCAAGAACTTCTTGATATCGGCTTCTCCTCTGAACCCGACTGTAAGAGGCAAATCGAATCATCAACACCTGTCAGATCCAGACTTTGTATTTCAACGAACACCGTGAATCGCTCACCAAACTTGTTCTTCACTTTGCCGTCTTTGAACGCTACTACGGTAGGAAGTGCTGATACCTATCGGGAGTACAGCAACAATCACCCCATTATTGGTCAGCTATTGAGATCCCAGGGGACACAACGAAGGAGGAGATTCGGGAAGGAGGAGAATCGGGAAGGGGGAGAACCTGGGAAGGAGGGAGACCGCAGCAGCAAACTCACCTTGTACTTTGCTGCCAAGTCAGGGAACTCATCGACGTCTACAGTCATGAGGTCATAACCTGATTCAGGCTGAGTTTGCGACTTGAGCAGAGGCGTGAGAACTCGACAAGGTTGGCACCACCTGTAAGCAGGTCCAAACGGTCGGTCAGCTTGATCTCCAGTACCAGGCCATGTCGAAACTGATAATTTGCCGCCGTTCGCACTTACGCGGCATAGAAATCTACCAAGATGGGCTTGGAGCTGGATTCGTCCAAAGCTCGAGCGTTGAATTCCTATACAAGCACATGATAATTGTGAGCGAACGCCACACGATCATCAACGACCTCGACCGCCCGTCTGATCCAGAACATAGTGAGAGACCAAGTCTCGAATGCTGTGATCGCTGTTGGCTCACCTCTTCGTTAGCGTTGAGATAGTGGTCTCTAGCTACTCTCGAAGCGTGGAACGATCGCTGACTAAGAGCGATGGACCGGAACGAGGGCCCGGCTTGAGCAAGAGATCGCGTGGAACGGATTGACTGGGTAAACATCCTGATAGTTCTGAGGGTGTTCAGGTCTATAGTAGAGAAGAAAGAAGCTGAAGATGCATATTCTTTTAAGTTTCTCATCATCAACATCATCGCAAGTAGCTGCAGCTGCTGCAATGCTTTGTGATCACCGTGGCTCACTGACGGCGATCGCCGCCTGCACTGTCACTTTTAACTTTTGAGCATATGAGTGGAGGTTTGTTGATGATATATATGTTCTAAAAATCTTATCATTCATGAAAGAGCTTTTGGACGGATCGCTCGTCGACAGCGTCATCGTTTACCGCCTTCGAATCAATCCTTCAAGATACATCTGTGAAACTCCACCCTCTATCGCAGCACTGCAGCAGCGGGACTATCTATCGCCATTGCCAGGATCGAAAGTCTTGCAGGATGCCAAAAGCCAGTGCGTTTCACCATCTGCCATTTGCCCCTTCCTTGATCTGGTATATACTAATGTTTCTCTCCTGATTCCAGATAAAGGTGGGAAAGCCCACAAGGGGAAAGTATACGCTATGCCGACCGCTCAGAGTGAGTCTCTCATGTATACTGGCTGGGGCGTTCACCAACATTGTGCTGACCAGTTGGCTTGGGTGATAGAGAAGAGAGGTCTCGAGTTGCCTAAATTTCAAGCTTTAGCGAGCAAGCAACAGGCAAAGGTTAGTGCGAGCGGTTCTCTGAGGCCAACGAACCTACCGTCATATATTGCAGTCCGAACGCTGATTACATGTCATGTATGTCATGGATTATGTTACAGATTGGAGGAGGATCAACTGCCAGACCGACGCCTGCGTCGTTAGCAACATTATCAGCAGCAGACCAATATGGGCCGACCGCAACAGGCGTTGGGATGGGCGGGATCCAATTCTATGAACCTATAGATGCTTCCCTTACGACTCGGGACTCGTCAAGTAAAGCTTTCATGAGAGAGTTGCGAAAAGTCATTGAGCGAAGCGACGTCATCATCCAGGTGCTGGATGCTAGGGATCCAGATGGAACGAGGTCTAGGTGGGTGGAAGATGAGGTCAGGAAGAGGGATGTGCAGGGAAAGAAGCTGCTAGCGGTCTTGAACAAGATCGGTGAGTGGCCCGTACGAGTCGTTAAAGCTGTTTGATACATCGTAGCCTGAAATTACAAACGACTGATTCGCCTCCATATCTCCCAGACCTTATCCCTCGAGCAAACCTCGAAGCATGGCTGAAACATCTGCGACATTCCTTTCCTACGATGCCATTCAAGTCATCGACTCAGAGTCAACGGCAACATCTCTCCCAAAATGCTGTACCTCTCGCTCAGCCTTCGGCCGTGCCAGGACAACAAGTCAACCTTCCAGCTCTACCGACGACCTCCTCCTCTCTCGGTGCCCCTGCTCTCCTTCACCTGTTGAAACAATATGCACTGTCGACACCCCACTCCGCCCTCACTGTTGGTGTAGTTGGTTACCCCAACGTCGGCAAATCATCACTCATCAACTCGCTGAAACGAAGTCGCGCTTGTGCGGTAGCCGCAATGCCTGGCAAGACCAGGATAGTGCAGGAAGTTGTGCTGGACAAGGGTGTCAAGATTCTGGATTGCCCTGGTGTCGTCTTGGAGGACATCGGTAGAGAGATGGAAGGAGAGGCAGGAAAGAAGAAGCAAGCGGAGATCATGTTGAGAAATTGTGTAAAAGCAGAACTCGTCGAAGATCCCATCTCCCCTGGTGAGTCGCCATACTTTCCCTTATGCATCGGAAATTCCCGCTGGGTTGCGATGCTGACGATTGCACTGAACAGTGGAAGTCATCCTGAGTAAAGTCGATCCCGCTCAGCTGCAAAAGCTGTACAACATTCCTCCGTACGACAACATCCGTGACTTCTTGATCAAAGTCGCCCTTACTCGTGGACGACTAGGAAAAGGCGGTATCCCAGATCTGGAAGGATCGGCCGTTTCGGTACTGCGAGATTGGAACTCGGGCAAAATCTCATATTACACTATCCCACCAGCCATTCACCCTTCGTCTGCGCCATCCACAAGGCCTGTGGACACTGCGGCCGCAACGAACGATGGAATGGAAGACGACGTTGAGATGGCTGGTGAAAAGGTCGGAGATGCCAAGATTCTGAATACCCTCTCCGAGGCTTTCACGCTGGACGGCCTGTTCGATAACTTCGGCGATGAGGCGGCATGGGACGGCGAGGAAGACGCGGACGGACAAGCGATGACTGAGGAGTGAGTTTTATATCACCCATATCACCTACCTGCTTTCCCGAGCTGACATTCCTCTAGTGCCGCGCCCATGGAACCAACCTCTGCTCCCGCCTCAATCGTGCCCGCCCCCTCTGTCGCACATAAGCGGTCATTCGACTCCAACTCAGAGGATGAATCTGAATCTGGAGATGACTCTTTCCGACCACCTGTACCCATATCGGGACCATCAACGACCAATCCCTTATCCGCCTCTGCACAGCAGGCGATCTTGCCTCGTCAATCAGGCCTTCAGTCCAACAAACTGTTCACGTCAGAAGAGTTGGCCATGTTGCCCGAGGGTGTGTTGGACCGACAAAAAGCCAAACAGGCCGCCAAGAAAGCCAAGAAGAAGCGTGCTGCCGCTGAGCGGACAGAAGGTGAACTCATGCTCGGATTCATGGGTATGGACGTCGAAGAACCTCAAGCTCAGGTGGAAGAGATCAACACGCCTACTGCCGAGGTAGAAGGTTTCAGTTACCCTGTGAGACAAGTGTTGAGCAAGAAATCCAAGAAGGAGAAGAGGAAAGAGAAGAAGGTCCAGCAAACTGCCCAGCGCCGCGCCGAGAGAGCCGAGATGGACCAGGATGATGATATGGGTATGGATGATGACCAGAGGAAAGAGGCTGATTTCGCCAATTTCTTGTCGAATATGGGAGGTCAGTGCATGCATCTCTGTCAGACTCATGCTGTACTACGTGAATGTAAAATGCTAATCAAAATGGCGGATTCCTGTAGCGGACGGATCGGATGAGGAGCTATGATGGAGTCAAAAAGAGACCACGAAGAACACTCTAACGACCCCTACGACGAATCACACCCATGTTATGCATTATGATGCAATGCCAACGCTTCACAAGCATGGATAAACCCAAGAGTACGCCTGCATACTTTGGCAAGGCTTGCACGAACAAACGCGATTGACTACCGAGACCGACTACCGTCCTTGCGATCCCGCCTACGCTCTGTCCAGATGACTAAAAAGAGCTGAAGTCTTTGACATACGCGCGGTCGAGAGGCAAAGCGTTACTGACTTATTGACCAATGTTGCTCACCCAATCTCTAGACGGCATTACAATTCCGCCTAACAGCCCTCCATCGCGCGCTGACCCGCCCACATGCATATCCCTTTGGTGCGGGACGTGGCGAGAAGCAAGCAAAGCTCGTTTCGGATAAGGCGATGCATGCAACGATCAATGGGTTGAGAGTCGAGACCCATCGAGGGCTAGTTGGTGTTATGACTACTGACCAACATAAGAGTCAATATATATAAGCTGGGTAGTGATATCAACAGGGATGCTCTTATTTCATTAAAACAATCCCCTCTTCCTTCAGGTAAGCAGCTGCAGTTGATCATCACGCAGAGCACGCAAGAGACTCGGATCAAAATGAAAGCAAGCTACATCGCTACCATCCTATTGTCGGCCACGCTTACCTTGGCAGCGCCCGCCAAGCTCGACGATGTGAGTTGGCGAGATAGTTCCGTTGCTACCTTTATCATTCTCCCTCAGTGACTGCAAATCACATGCTCGCTCCCAAATACTCGTCGAGACTGATGCCCATACTCGCTGAGATAGGTTCTCGTATCGTCCGACACTATCGCAGCCCTTGCCAGTCAAAATCAAGCTCAAGGTCAGACCATCCCCTTGAACCCAACTACAGGTTCCGGTGCAGGTTCTTCATCTATACCCAATTTGAACAATATCGGATCCATCGTTGCATCTGGCTCAAGTTCGGGCCTTACTCCCAACTTCCCTGTATCGATGCCTGGTCTACCTATCGGTGGTCAATCTCAACCCCAGCCTGCTAGACCTGCGGAATACGTTTCGGGCGCTTTGAGACAGCACAATCCACAAGTTAGGGCCCTTGGAGATCCGTCTTCTTTGCCCATAGTAGGCGACATGGGCAGGTCGGCGTCGAACTCCGTCAGCGGAGATCAAAGCAGTCAAAAGCAACTTCCCAAGGCAGACGGCCTCGTTGAGATCCTCAAGAATCCCATGAATGGCAAGAACACTGCCAAACCTTTGGAGATGATCAATGACGGAGCCATGCCAGCTACCGATGTGGTCAGTGATGTGCTGGGCCACGCTAGAAACGGCAAGAAGAGACTTGCCAGGAGGGAGACGGTGGAGCTTGGAGCGGATCATCTAGGTAGGATGATCGTCAAGAGGGGCAACGAGTTTATGATACAGGTGAGTCGTCGATGCTCCTCGCGCTAACGAATCAATGGACGAGCGGACGTTCATGGTGCTGACATGATTTTGTTGCGGTGACCGCAGGAACCATCCGATCAGGGCCGACAATGGGAGGGCGCTGACGAGCTCGATGATGAGAACGACGAGCCTTTCTGGGGTTAATGTCGACGCTGGCATGCGCTCGCCAGCCGCCTCTCATTCTCGACTCGACGACACAATCTGCTGCTCGATTTACCTGTTCAGAAGCCATCCTTGTTGTACCATACTTTAGTCTCTTGATGTCTCTTGATAGAAGAAGAAGATAATGAAACGTCTGAAATAGTTGTTGTACGATATTGACTCATATAGACAAAGTCTGAGCGAGCTAGAATGCAAGTTTGTCCAGTGTCCAGTGTCACCAGAAAGCAGTCACGCCATGCCATCCATGGCTTATACCTCGTCAAAAGAATCGGGCTAACCGGGTTGTAATGGAAAGTTTTGATTCCGCTAATCGCCCTGGAATTGTCCATTGTAAGCTTCCTAATGAGTACAGTTAACATTACTAAATAACCTTATAACCTTATTCATGACTCGACATATATTTACGATGTGAGTACAACAACCCTTGTTTCTCCATCTCCCCTCCCTCCACTTTTGTTCACTTTGTTCTTGCTTCTATCCCCCTAAATCATACGATTGAGATCTTGATTGCAACCACAGAATTGCGCCCATCAATATGCCGTCCACAATCATGGCCGCTCCGCCGATCCAGCTGCCTGCTATCATCCCGCTAGGAGCTTCGGTACCTGCTTTGACAGCGCACGCGATCTCGGTCTCCTTGCCCACATGGGAAGACAATATCGGTTATGAGGAGGGTGATAAGAGGGTCGTGGATCGAATGGAGACTGGTTATCCCCGATTTTTTATCCACAGGAGTATTCAAAAGGTGAGCAAAGCAGGGTAGTTACTCGTCAGCACAAGTAGCGGAACTGCAATCTCACCGGTATGCCTTGTTCAGCTCGCTGCTCTATGTCTCGCTAAATTCGGACGACCCGACGAACTGTGTATTCTCCTCCCCTCTCCAAAAGTCGCGGGTGAAGGCCGTGACTTCCTCGCTTCGCAAAACCCATCTATACCTTCTCGAGTGGTTGAGTTTGTGATTTGCCCTTCGGCGATATCGCTCATCGACAGCTCATCTAGTCAGGCTTGGGGTGGCGTAGACTGTATCGAACTTCAGATCTTGCTGTTCGACAAGTCACATTGGGCTTTCGGTAAAGCTTTTTGGCAGCATACAGGAGATGGGGTATGCTCTCGACTCGCGGAAAGGGCTCTCGCCTTCTTGGGCGAAACCCCAGCTGGATCTACGGCTAGACCCCCTACACCCCCCCTGGAGAGACAACAGAGCAAAGCGCCTTCATCGAGAAACAGGCACTACTCTCGAAGAAACACCTCGGTAGCGTCCACTCCTCGAACTCCCACCACGCCGGCGACTCCTACGACAGCTTCCGACGACGCTCCTGTAGAGGCTGTAACCGGCGAGAACCTCACTCCCGAACTCGCTACTTACTTGGAAGAGCGATACGGTCGAAACATGCCCTTGTTCAATGCTCCTCTCGCCAAGCAAGCTTTAAAGAGGCGGATTGCAGGTGGTCTATTACCGAGTGACGAAGGGTTTGGCAAGGTGGATGATGTCGCTCGAGGTGCTGGATCAGGCAAGAAGGCTGTCAAAGAGGACGATGTGTATCTCTACCCTTGCGGAATGAGCGCGATCTGGCATGCGCACGACATCGCCAGGTCAGCCAGGAGAAGAAGAGGAGAACAGGAAGGGAAGAGCGTTTGTTACGGGTGAGCATAGCCGGATTGAACATTTCGAATATACAATGCTCAATCAGGTTCATTTGTAGCTTCCCTTACACCGATACGCTAAAAATCTTGAATAAATGGGGACCTGGTTGTCATTTCCTCGGTAGCGGCGGTACCGAAGATATACCTGTGCTGGAAAAGCTGCTGGAAAACCGGAAACCAGATGAACCACGCCTTTTGTCTCTGTTCTGCGAATTCCCTTCAAATCCTTTACTGAGAAGTCCTGATCTCGTACGGATCCGACAACTCGCCGACAAATATGGCTTTGTTATCGTCGTTGACGAGACGATTGGAAATTTCATCAATGTTGAGGTGGTTGAATTTGCCGATATCGTGGTTAGCAGTTTGACAAAGATCTTCAGTGGGGACGCGAATGTCATGGGTGGAAGGTGAGTTTCACACAGCACACAGCATACCTGGCGCGAAGGAAACTTCTCGACATGCTCGACGCCATTAGCTGAAAGCATACTTTGCTTTCACTCCTAGTCTCATCCTGAACCCCAACGGCCCGTTATTTGACGAGCTGAAGGCTGTGCAGAACGCCGAGTACGAAGACAACTACTATCCAGAAGATGCTGTCTACATGGAACGAAACTCGCGAGATTACCGAGGTCGAATCAAGCGAGTGAACGACAACGCCTACGATGTAACCGACTTCCTATACCGAAGATCGCTTGATGACGCATCCACGCCAGGCGAAGGCAAGGTTGTCAAGAAGGTCTATTACCCTCGATTCCAGACTCCCGAGCTTTATGCCCAAGCCCAAAGACAACCAACCACCGGCAAAGGCGGTTTCGGAGGTTTGTTCTCTGTCACGTTTACTTCGGACGAAGCTTCCAAGGCGTTCTACGATACCCTCGGATGCGCTAAAGGACCTTCATTAGGAACCAGCTTCACTCTCGCGTCGCCTTATACCATCTTAGCGCACTACCTCGAGCTGGACTGGGCCGCAGAGTACGGTGTCGAGAGGGGATTGGTCAGAATCAGTGTGGGGCAAGAAGATGAGTCGGTATTGAAGCAATGGTTCGAGAGTGCTTTGGAGGCCGCTGAAGCTGTTGGAAGAGTGAAATCTCAAGCGTAAGCGTAAGCGTAAAATTGGCGGAAGTCAAAGGGACTCCGTCAGTGGCGGAAAAATTGCTTGTACTTTCAAATTTGAGGAATAGACTAATTGTAAAAGATGCTCAATTGCTAGCTAATTATGCAGCTATTCTATTATTGCTGAACCGGGCATGTCGCTTGACACTGAACGGGTGACCATGGGAACATGGTGCATTGACAATATATTACGGTACAACCATATAGCAACTCTCCACCTGGCTGACTGTCCTCACACGAATCAATCCTCCGCGAAATACACAACTATTTTGGAGAATATACAAGGGAGTCGCCGTAATTCATTCATCATCCAAGGGAATTCTCGCAATTTCGACTCTCGAATCCATCGGTCTGGATTGAATAATCTAGTACCTAGGGACAGGGGGCAAGACGGCCAAAGTCTTGGGGAGCAACTTGCTCAAACCGCCCGCCATGAGGGTACCGTCGGCGTAGAGGGCGGTAGCCAGCTGAGTGGTACCAGTCGTGGTGGTCTTGAGACCGCTGATCATCTGAGCCAGGGCGGCGTCGGTCTGAGCAGCGATGGTAATCACCGCCGAAGTACCCTGGATGGAGGTGGGCAGGGACTTGAGGTAGGAGTTCAAGTTTTTGAGCAGCTGAGCAGAGTATTGCACGAAAGGTGCAAAGTCGGCCGAGGCGGTGCTGTAGATGATGACAAATTGTTTTGATGGTGTCAGCGTGAATTCGAAGCGTTGTATTTTGTATCATCGCGTCAACGACAACGTCAACGTCGGACCGTGGGACTTACTTCTTCACGATGTTGGCCTGGTTTTGCACGACAGAAGCAAGCGAGGTGTAGAAAGACTGAAGCCTGGTGACGGTGTCTGCCGCAGAGATCGGCTTCAGACCGCTCTACAGCAGTAATGTAACAATGTAGATACACCATATACGGTCAGCTCGATCTGGACTTGACTTGACTTTCGGGAAATCAGTGCGTTCGTCGAAAACGAATTGTGCCACTCACAACGAAGCTGTTGAGAGTTTGCAAAACCTGCAGAGGTGTGTAGGTGACACCTTGAACAGCGCCACCGAGGCCACCAGAGGTCTGACCGGTAGTGATCTGACCTTGGGTGACAACGTTCCCGACGTTGTTGATAGCGTTGGCTCCGGCCTGTACCACGCCGCCAAGGATGGTCCCAGTGTTGCCCAAGATGGCACCAGGGGTGAGGTTCTGGAGTGTGCCGTCGACCAAGTTCTTGGTCCGGTCGACAGTGTCACCGACAATGGTGTTACCTGTGGCGACAGTACCGGCTACGACCCCTCCGACGATGTTGCCAGCTTGGCCAACGACGCCCTTACCAACATCAACGACGGAAGATGGGACTGCCCCAGCTACGATGCCGCCAACCCCACCCACTACGTTGGAAGGGGTGACGTTCGAGACGGCGCCAGCAACGCCGCTGACGACGTTGTTGATGGTGCCAGAGGCGATACCGTTGACCGCCCCACTAACGGAGCCCATGAGGTTACCGCTTAAGGCGCCATTGATACCGTTGTCGGTGTTGACCGAACCAGCGACGTTGCCAGCAACGTTGATTGCTCCGGTAGCTTGAGCGACAGCAGCGCCCACGACGCTACCTGCTTGACCTACGACACCTCCAACGATCTTCGTGGCATCACCAATCGCCGAGCCGATGAATTGGGTTTCCTGGGCAACAGCGGCACCCAGGACCGAGGTGGCACCGTTCACCACAGCGCCTACCTGAGACGCAGCGGCAGGAACGATTGAGCCGACAGCCGAGGTGATCTTGGGAACGGCGACAGCGACAGTGGAAGCGTCGATCGAATTACCTCTGCCGAGGCCGAGGATGTCACCGAGGTTGGGAAGCCCGAAGAGCGGGGTAGGCGCAGCAGAGGCAAGGTAAGGAAGGAGAGCGAAAAGGGCGACGAATCGACACTGCATCTTGATCGAGTTGTCGGGGTCGGTGGGTGGTCTGCTTGAGTTAGAGTTAAAATCCGAATTCTAGTGTGTCAGGTCGACAGAGCTGATCGATGCTCGGTGCGGGAATCAAAATGCGATTGAAAAGAAGAGCCGAAGAGTGAGACTTGCCAGAAGTACTACGTGGACGTGTTCAAGATTTGGGAATTGTACTGTACCGCAGAGATAGACTAGCTACTGGAGTATATATGTGTTTCGTGTCGGAGTGGATTAAGGCGTTTCAAACGAGTGTGATGTCAGTTCAACGACCGGCGTTGGGGAGTATTTCTGTAAGACTGGCTAGGGAGAGGTGGAGACGAGAAGAGCAGAGTTGATTGATTGGTTGGGATGAAAGAAGAAGAGATGGCATTGGTACCGATCTGGTTTGAATTATATATATGCGCTTCTTCATCGTGCTGCACGCCAGTTGAGCGTGCGTTGTTGGATGGTACGAGTACCATCACCGGTCGACTGTCTCTCTATCGCGGGTTGACTCCTCAGCTTAAGGGATGATCGTGCATCTTTCAAGAAACAGATGCGTGTACTGTACCTGATCCAATCGAGATTCAATTCAATCGGTTTGATCAACAGACAGACGGAAGGATTCACTAATTCACTAATGAGTTACTCTTGAGCCACATGTCTCGCAGATTCATTTCTACCATGGCAGAAGCAGTATCGTCTGATTCAGAGGCTCATGATCTTAAGACCTAGGCAGTGGACGTTTTTGAACTGTTCACCATACATATGGGGTCCTCAAACTCAATCAAGGTAAAGTTTGAGGCACTCAACTGTGCGAGACAAGGCATGTTGACTCATCTCATCGATCTCAGCGCCTGACATGGTCTGCAGTACGGTTCCAGAAAAAGGGGGCACCCCATTGGAATTTTCGATTGTCCATGTTTAAGCCGGAACTTTACCATCCATTCAGTAGACGATCATGGCGATCACACATGTCTCACCAGGTGAAGACTAGTGAGACCCAAGACATGAAGCCACATATCGGCAAGACTCTGGAAATTCAGCTTGTTCGAGGTTTTGTATCGCATCATTCAATGACTGTACGCCAGGGGGATCGATAGCTCCCTGTGGCATACCTCGTTGGCTCAGAGCCAGTCTCAATAGCTGCACCACAAACTGCTCTATGTATCACTGGCTTTATGGATGTCCATATCAGAACTGTTCATACCCCCGCCGATTCAGTCTGCAGGTGGACGAAGAGTCAATCTATGACTCTGAAATGCTATTCCAGTATCCCTAGTATGCAAGCGCGTAGATACTGTGGAGCCATGAGCAAGCCTCCAGACAGACGGATGGAAATGAACCAAACGCCGCAAGCGTGCTTTGCATTACATGATGCAGTAAATTCTGAAGAGTAACACATGGTAGACTGCGGGTCGACCACCACCGTGGATGAACCAAGGACGACGAGTCAGCCCTGAAAGAAGCCAATCATCAATGGGGCTGTAATACCCACCCTGCAGATACCAGACTGGCGGCGCTGGAAAGCGATTGATTGTAATCAGCCCGCTCAAGTTAAGTGTCAGTCATGCCTATATTGCTGACGCCCTCCTCTGGTCATCCACTTCCTGTCAACGCCATGGCTTATACTCGTCGCCCTTGCTTTGCTAATTCACGTTGCACACAACCTGTGTCGAAAGCTCAAATTAGGCCAAGTTGACTTATCCTTACATGTTCACTCACATCGGTGGGGACAGCACCACCAATAATACTGCATAGGAATACAACGTATTTCATATACATGTACATCTACTGACCTAAACTTCCCAGTCGGCGGTACTCTCTCCCTCGGCAATGAAAGGTTTATCCAAGCCCACCACAGATCCTTCGCATAGCGGACAAACGCTCGCGACCAGATCGTCCAATTCTTTCTTGAGTTCCTCCGCACGGCCTTCATCGATCCGTCGTTCATTCTTCCTCTTACTGTTTTTTCCTGCTCCAGACAATGTCACACCCACACCCACACCAGCGCCTACGACTGATACAGCTTGGACAAGGGCGTCAGGTATGATCAGGTCTCGAAGCCTATCTCCGGCAGCCATCAACTTATTCCGACCTGTCACTCCCAACAACAAGTCGGTGGAGACCGAGCCGGAGGTAATCTGGTTCCGTGAGCTGTCTTTCCCGTGTCGTGGTGTGCCAGTGCCAGACGCCGAAGGACTGAAATTGGACGACAACAATGTTCGACCGTTCGGGTCTGACGATCTTGAGACCAACTCATCCTGCAGCCTAAGGATCCGTCGTAAGGACGGCGCAGGCAAAAACTCCATTGCCTTTGGTCGTTGTTTCGATGTTAGCTTGATATACATTGAAGTCAAGTGACAAGAGTTTGGACACTCACCATCGAGATCAAACAATCAGCGTGGAAAACATGCTGACAGGGGAACACGTAGAATTGACGAGTCGTGAGATTGATTCCGCATTTCCAGCACTTATCTCCCGGCTCAATGGTAACGAATCTATTAGCGAGTCCTTCAATGTCGCGTCGGATAGACTCGGCGGAAGCGGTAGCTTCGTCCATCTCCGCTTTGAGATCGTCAATCCGAACGCTGTACTCTTCCAAGGCAGCACAGATCTCGGTCTTGAAATCGTCAATGACCACAAAGTCTGGAAAGAAGGGCAGGATATCCTCGATTTTGAGTAAATCAGTCGATTCCAAGAACTTGATCGCACTATGCGCCGCACGGCATTTGTAAGCGTCTTTCTCAGTTCAAGCAGTACGGGATCCTATGCAGATGAATTGATCAATGTACCTCTTGATGTCCATCTGCTCCTGGACCACATATTTGGCGATCTTCAGCCAAAGCTTTTTTCTCAGCACATCATCATCTTCTGGTCTGTCCGCATTGATTTTGGCCAATTCTAGGTCCCCTTTCTCCAAAGCGAGGTCGACACTACTCTCATACAAACCAAGCTTGGAGTAGATGAGCACACACGGCTGTATACGATTGCGTTGCTTGCATGTTCGCAATGCGTAGTCGAGGTCATAGTACGGCCGTCCGGAAATCGGATCGTCGGGACAAGCAGATAGGAATCGAAGTAACGGGCCATCGTCTGGGTCGGCATCGGAAGCGTAGAATGTAAGAAGCAGGTTGTAGATCGTCGTGTCTGTCGACCCCTGGTTATGTACGACGTGGGTAAGGTAACGAATAGCTTGGTTGGACGAGATGGGCTCTTTTCGTTGCTGTTGTTGCAGGATCGCCGGTATGAGGCGTCGAGGAGAGAGAGATGATTGTCGAAGCCAGGAATCGACTGTCTCTTTAGGCGCATTGCGCATGAGAATGGATGCGAAGCGATAATACAGATCGACCGAGTCCTGAGCGATGAGTTGTCAGACGCGTTGCTGGGAGAGGGAAGCCCCGGAGATGTTGCACAAAAACTCACTTGACGATTTAGAACGTCAATCGCCTGTACCCATCTCTCCTCCGTGACATAATGCTCCGCAACTTTGCCATGATCTTTGTTCAGATTCGCGTAGAAGAGATATAGATCCGTTCGACCATGACTCAAGATCAATTCGTAGACTACCTTCGGCTCAAGATCGTTCTACAACGCATAATCAGCATGTTCTCGCTTGTGGTGTCAGTCAGTCCCCCATGAATCAACTCACCTGATACGTGGTGATGAAATTCTTGAGATCTTCTTCCATCAATTTCCGTTCCATCGTCAAGCTTTCGACATCTGAAATGGCTGATTCAGCAGCTACGATGTCTTCGAGGGTATTGCATTTGCTCAGATAGATTTCCACCAGCCACGTTGCCAGCATCATCCTTTGCGTCCGATCCTAAACATCCTACAATGAGCTCAAGATCCACGCTTCTAGAATCCTGTGGGCTCACTTTCTTGTTCATCAAGTCGAGCCGATCAGCAAGGTACATTCGTAGTGCATCTCGCTCATCGACATCAATGAATCGCAAGGTCACAAATTCGAAACTGCGACTCGACTTGGCGTAGCACTGTGCAGCCTGTATAAACCGGCCCTGTTCGAACAGAGCGTCACCCTGCCTTGACAGCACAATGTCCTTTTGCGGCAGAGTCTGTGGTGATCGGGAAAAGTGGATGTCAGCCACGGTTCGGCTTAGTCGTAAAGGAGCTCAGCGGGAACCCACTCACTCGTGCAAAGGTCAATGCATCGGAATATTCGCCCTTTTCCAACTTTGCTCGCCAGACATCCCGGTCTTCGTTCCTCACAAGTACTTCGAGTATTGAGCGATCCGTGTAGATCCAAAATGTTCGCGATACGGGATCAGCGGACAATCCCACCGCTTGTTCGTCGGCCGCCTGGGAGCGACAGTATCAGCTTGAGAGTTCGGCGTCAAGACAACGCTCCGCACTGACCAGAGGTAGCTGTTCATTCCATACGACTTTCTCATTCTCCCTGGAAATTCCTATCACTCGGTCGCCATACAGTAGTAGCCAGTGCCATTGCGTGATAGCAAGTGCTATCGGCACGGGCGGTATGCCGGGAGAGGCGATCGGTGCTCGCCTGTTGAAGGCCGGTGTGGACGGTAGATCAAAAGATGGATAAGGTAGAAGCGAAGGCTTGATCAGAATGTCGGACGATAGGGATGTCGAGACGCTCGAGGTGTATAGCCCAGGTGCTGCATTTGCGGACAGGTAAGCTCAATGTGACCCAATCTGACTCATGGCAGCAAACTTACCGGTCAGCCACGCAAGAGCTGTGGGCGATGGCAAGGATGAAGCAACCTGACCCTCGATCGAGGGGATGAAGAGCTTGAGCGTAGAATTGGGCAGGTCTCCTGGCAATTCTTGGAATTCTGAGGCTATCGTCAGTCTCATCCCCGATGAAAGTGATTCAGCAAGAGACACAGCTTACTTGGAGTACCATCCCTGATAGGCTTGAACAATTCTTCGGCCCACCCGCCCGTTTTCCCTCCCGCCGTTGTAGTCGATACATTCCCCTGAACCTCGTACATCCGCTCCTTGGTAGTGATCACGACCCAGGCCTTCTTTTCTCCTCCGCTACCACCTTTCTTAGACCTGCTCTGACTGGGTACAGTCAATCCTGTGGACCAGAAACCGAAACCTACGCCGGTAACCGGTTGTTGATCCGGCAGGGAGTACACAGTTTGTAGGTCCTTCTCGGCGGGCTTACTCATCCCAATGGAGACTGATTTGAAAATATCGTCTTGAGGTGGAAGCGGTAGGGATAGGATTTGTCCGGTGGTTGTGCCCAGTAACACATCCGTGATCGGTGGGGTGATGGCATCTCCTTTCGCAGGCGCCTTCTCTTCTCCAGACCCACCGCCTTCGCTTGTACCACCTGAGATCGGTGACCATCCTACAGCTGTTACAGTTTGCCTCAATCTAAGGGGCCGTGGGCGTCTGGATTGAACAGCCGCATTTCCGGGACTGATTGCCAGGTAAAAGGTATCTCCTGAGTTTGTCGTGATAAGCAGATGTCTTGCGGACGGATCAACAAAAAGGTTGTCGATGATCGGGGTATCTTTTGTTTGGGGATTCGAGCTACCCTTCTCTGGTGCAGGCCTTGGCAGATCTATAGTGACCAGCTCTTCGGGTCTATCGAGATCTATAATGATGACGGAGAGTGGAGCTGAGGCAAGGAAGAGGAGATTGTTCGCTGCGGTCAAGCAAAGTAGCGTGGACGGAGGCGAGTATTGTACTAAGGACAGCGAGAAGAGGGGAGGGAGAACGGACTGATTTGATGTGGATGGGATGAATCCAGTCTCGAGCTGCAAAGCTCGATCGGTTAGAGCTGATGACAGATTCCCGTTCTCGTGATTGAGCTTCACTTACAGCTCGCACCATGCCCGTAACTTCATCCTCGTCTTCGCCTTCGTCCACTTCGAATCCCTCATACCCCACATTCTCTATACCTCCTCCGCCATCGGTGGGGGCAGTTCCTGAGTATCCGTTTACGCCTGACGATGAGTATCGAGGAGGTATGGAAGGTCCAGACGAGTGTTCAACGACTGAGAGTTTGCATTGACCAAGAGATCCGTTGACCGTCAGAGATCTGCTTCGGTAGTCCAATTAGCAACTTACAGTCATCTAGGTTGGACATTGTGTTTGACAGCAAGCACAGTCCGTCAATTAAGCCGGCACCCGAGCCCGATGTGATCAAGATACAGTATATTCGGCTGCGGTCGTGATGTGTGGGAGTCTCCTTCTGGGCGCGCAGCTGAAAGTGGTGGGACCGATTTACAAGGCAAGCCAAAGATGAGTACGGTTACTGAGTGTGGTATTGATTGGTCTTATATTGACTGTCCTACTGTCCTCGTCATATCCCGTCTCATTCCCAACGCTCCGAGCCAACGCTGTGACGTTTGTGTACGATACTCGCACTTACATAGCCTGTCGGCGACCTCCGCTTGTACAGCCCCGTATGACCATAGCCCATATTGCATATATTGCATATATTGCATATATTGCATTAGCATGCTTCAAGCCTCAACGGAACACATACAGAACATCAAGATCAGACGAACTGAGTCCTGGAGATCGTGCATATCTGAGCCAATTTGGCCAATTAAGGGTGGACATTATGACTCGACGTAACTCAAGGTAACGATTACTACAAGACGGTGCCCTCGTCCCATAGGAATCTGACGGTCCCGTCATTCTTGCCCATGCCTTCTACCGCCTCGTCCCCTTCTTCGTCCTGCACCCCATCTCCTAACACACTAGCCCAGCCAGTGGCGACAAGCGGAGCACCAGGTCTTTTCTCCCGCAGCTTGATCTTCAGTTCCGTTAAAGTCTGCGTCGTCCAATATATAGGAAGAGGGAAGGCGGTAGGCAATGGTGCGGAAGTCGTCATAGCTTGAGATGAACTGGATCCAGGTTCTTTAGGAGATACAGGCGATGGGGTATGTATATTTGCCTGGACATCTGGCAGAAGGGACAGTATGGTTGTATACAAGTCTATGAGAGCATGAGCGATATCTGCAGTATAGATAATAGTCAGCTGATGCTTTAGCAAAGGAGTGTCCACTAAAGCTCACCATTATTGTGACCCGCTGTAGCGGAATACTCTATCTCCCAGGGCCCATTGTTCCCCAGCAATTGCACCGTCTGTGGGGGCGATGACGGAGACCCTTCGGTTTGGAGTAAATCATTGTTCTCGGCAGTTCGTGTCGATTCTTGTAAGAGTAAAGAAGCGGTATATACTGACCCTAGGGCTATTACGTGAGGAGGATAAGACAGCGCCGCCTGGGTCCGGTGGCTACAAGAGGTCGAATTAGAAACCTTTCCCGACCAGACGGAAGATACACACCTACCAGTCGATGGCTACCTGCCAAGCGCTTTGGCAAAGACTTTTGTCGACTGCGAACTCAGTCAGCATGATGAGTGAGGCGTCATGGGTCCAAAAGGCTGACGCCAAGAAACCACTCACGCCCTAGATGTTTGCCAATCTTGATGACCGCGCTCAGTCCCACTTCCACTCCAAACTTAAATCCCATAGTCTCTAGGACCAATCTTTCGCAGTTCAACACACCCTTTCTCTCGTGTTCTAGACCGTGAGCTTCCGCTGTCGCTGGGTCAATAGTACCTTTTCGGACGAGGTTTGGGTATCGAATAGGGAAAGATGCGAGAATGATATCTCTGGGTTTCTTGATCGTGTCATGCAGCTTTGACGAAACGTAAAGCGTCGACAATGACACCTCCTGATGCATACAAGGGCCAGACCAATCAGACCAAGGTATCAGCGATCACGTCCTCCTACCGCAAATGAAGTTGATGGAAAACCCACGACATAGTTGAAGTCCTTATACGGGAAGAACAGATGAAATCGCATGTAAAGCGTTTGAGCAGTCGCGATCGTTCGTCTGGGACTGTCAGACCCATACGCATGGAAATATCAGCTAGGATATATATTGCAAGGATTTGGGCAGCTCACAATCCACACCTGACGCCAACAGCATCGATAAAGCCGCATGCTTGCTGCCTTAATCTCTCTTCCCTTGAAACACTGAGTTTCCCCCTCTGTTTCGCTGACAGTCGCTCGACCTCGAGAGGGGTGAAATACGGCTTGTAATGCTTGATGTGCGAGGTCGAAGAGGATGATGGGACCGTCATTTTGTCTCTTTCGAAGCCTGCTTGCTGGCAACACCGTCTTGGTACTTGTTCTTGCCTGGATGGAGACGAGGACCTATCCATGTACGTTGAAGATTGGAAGGGAAAGTAAAGATAGATTAAAGGTTGAGGTATGTGTGCTACTAGCTCTAGCTCTCCAAGGTCGCTTCAGCCTCAGACTCACCGACGCCATCATAAAACATAATTACGTAATACAGAATTTCCGGTTATCCAACAAATGTTGAACGTTAGAAATCCTCGGTCTCGTCCTCGTCCTCTGACTGTACAAGCATTTCATCAACGGCAAGGTCTACAATCAATTCACTCTGATTATCATCAGTCGTCAACAGCAATCTCATCAGCGCTGATAGGAATCAGCGCCTCTTCATCACGCCTCCATTTGTGCGCCGACCGCTCGGCAACCTGTTACGTTCCACCGGACTAGACGGCCTTGGCATCATCATGCCCAAAGCGCCCAAAACACCTTCGCTCCCTCTCAATGGGTTGTTCCCTATAGCGAAGCCCTCGGGGCCTAGCTCGTAAGTCCGAAGAAGCATTCATTGACTTTTTCTCGTCAGAAACAATCGATGCTGAGCTGACATGCGTGGTTTATACTTTGCGCAGCATGAGAGTGATCGACCGAATTACCACGCTCTTACTGGATTCAAAGCTGTTTGATGACCCTGTGAAACGGTCTATGGCAGACACCAAGTTCAAGAGGAAGAAGAACACTACGCATATGGGCTTGAAGATCGGTCAGGGAGGTACCCTTGATCCTCTAGCAGACGGTGTGCTAGGTGAGCCGCTCCTTTTTCCTTTTCATAACCACTGGGGGAGACATGCTGATTATTTCCCGCAGTTATCGGTGTGAATAGAGGTACGAAGCACCTCAACCAGTTTTTGGAGTGCAGCAAGGTACGATAATACACCTCCATGTTCATCTGTATCCGGGGAAAGTGCTCATCTTATGCTTGATACTCGCAGGAATACGAGAGTATAGGCCTGATAGGCTGTATGACTACTTCGATGGATTCCGACGACCCCGTTCTTTCCACTGCGCCATGGGAGCATATCACCAGGGAGGATGTGGAAAAAGTATTAGACAGGTTCAGGGGAGAGATCTACCAGGTTCCGCCAATGTAAGCGACCCAGATTCGACCAATCCCCTTTCTCCTAAATTCACCCTTTGCAGAGCTAATGCATGCGTCAATGCCGCACTGAAACAGATTCTCAGCATTGAAGATGGACGGGAAACCGCTATACGAATACGCTCGAGAATCAAAACCCCTTCCTCGACCTATCCCTACTCGAAAGTGTACGGTTAGCATCGACCTACTCGACTTCACTCCCGCGTCTGTCACACCCGGAGATGGGGGTCATGAGTACCGATGGCCTGAAAAACGATTATCGGCTGAAGAAAAAATCGTTTTCCGCAAACTAACCGAGATTGTCAACCAGGCTGGAACAGAAAACAAAAGTTCCACTTCAAAGCCAACGACTACTACACCCGCCACTGGAGATGAGGCTTCTGATGCTGTCAAGACGGAGGAAGAGACTATTGCTGGTGCGCCTGCGACAAAGGATTCGTTCGTACCCGATTTGGAAAAACCGGATTATCCCGAAGTGTCTCCCACCACAGGTCTGCGTCCCCCAACGTTCAAGGTGCGAATGACAGTCTCGAGCGGCACGTACGTGAGGTCCATCGTCCATGATATCGGCGTTGCCCTTGGCTGTGGTGCTCATGTTGTCAAATTGACTCGAACGAGACAAGGAGAGTTCTCGCTGTACGGCGACGAAACCGCCCTAGCCTCTACTTCAGCCTCGTCTGCTACTACTCCAGCAGTTCCCGCTTCTGCCAATGCCGAGAGCTCATCAACTGCTCGCACTGCGACAGCTGAAAAGCCTGAAACTTCAGCTGAGGATGAAGCGCCCGCCGGACCCAGTGGCGGCAGTATACCGTGGTCTGTTTGGGAACGAGCGATAGCTGAGAGGGAAGCGAGGATTGAGCGAGAAAAGGCCGAGAGGGAAGAAGCGATCATGTCTGGTGTATCGGCTGAAGAGATCCATACGAACTATTCTCAGGAAGCGCTAAAGAAGAAGAGATTTGAGGGAGAACTATTAGAGTGGGAGAATGAAGTGCTGAGACGGTTCAAACCCGTGCCTATACCTGTAAATGGTACTCGTGATTTCAGGTATTAAGGTGAAGGGGATCGGGGAGTATCATGGGTATGCTAGTCGTCTTTTGTCGAATCGTCCTCGGATGGGATATCTATCTCCCTGGCCATAGTGAGACTGTAGCAGCTTGTATTCTTACAACAACAACATGCATCGACACTGGTCATATGCGATCATTACGGGTATATCTGCTGCTACTGCTTCACTGCAGAGGCAAGATGAACACTTCCTTGCCTGCTTTGAACCTCACACAATCCACCTCCCACCCCCCGTTAGGTTGCAGCGCTAGGACCTTCTCCCGAAAGCGGGCATTGGCCTCCGCAAGCGCCTCGTCTGTTAGCGGCAAGGTCGTTACGTTCACTTTCTTTCCCAGGCCAGCGTCATCAGCCCGTGGTCCAGGGCTATCCGCATCGTTGTCGTCCATGAGAGCCTCGTCGCTCAGCTGGGATCTCGATGGGTTGAGGGGATTGAGCAGACACCATCCGAAGGAAGTATGAAATTCTGGGTTTTCGTGATATGTTGGCAGATGCATCATTTCGAGTATCGGACGGATGATGTCGTCCAGCATCGTCATGAGCTGTTTGAGTCACATTTCAAACCGTCTATTAGCTGTGATAGAACGTTCAGACGGGATGAATCGAGAAGTAGGTAGTGGGTGAACAATTGTGCTCACCTCGTCAGACCCGGCTCCTGTCCTCAGCGCAAAGAAGGCTCGGCCTCCAGTAACAGCAGGGGCATCATCACCGTCACCCATAGCTTGCATTTGAGATCGATTATAGTAAACCTTTACATCGCCTATCAAGCTCAGCCGAAACGGCCCATGACCTCGAAGCTGAGTCGATAGCTTGTTTCGAAACGGGACGATGTGATTTCGCCGAAATGGTAGAGGGTGTGTGAGTGATATATGAAGTGATTCGAGCGACGAGTGAACCGTGTAACCTTGCAGCTCAAGTTTGAGTGTTGCGAGGAGCTCTTCCAAAGTCGCTCGGAGAGCGGGAGGTAGTGTCACTGAAACACGAACGCGGCAACGAATCAGCCAGCTTGTTCTCGTCCTGACTGCACACCCCGCCATTTTCCCGCAAGCATCCTTGGGACTTGGGTAATGTCAGTATATCGTGCGGTACTCACACGACAGGTAGACGTGAGCGTTGTAGTCTCCATCAACGTACGGTCGGGTACGTGTTCTACCTTGATGTAACGTCGGATCGTCTTTCGGACCTGTGTTGTGATATCAGACACGTTAGGCAGCGGGCCTTGACTTGCTCAGCTCGTGTTGCACACCTTCAACGATTATCGAAGATCGACACACACCTGATTCGAAGCTCGATGGAAGGGAAGGCAGTTTCCTGGGCCTAGGATGCGCACTATGAGCTCACACGTCGCAGAACAGCGCGGTAAAGAGTCGATATCACCTACCTCTTTAGAGGTGGCTGTGGTGAATTGCTTTTGACCGGTGATTTCCTTACGAGCGGCGGATGGGTGTACACGACGGCGTCCTGATCTACATGCAAAGACTCATCCTCGGTGCTCGAGCTCGATTTGGAGCTGGACGAGTCATAGTCGACTAGAGCCATCGTATGAGCTGCTCAGGCGACATGAACAAGGACCTGGACATGGATTATATCGACATAACATGGAAGGTGAGATGGAAAGCAGATTGAAGTCGAGATTGAATCTGAGATTTGTTGACACGAATGCAGAATTCTGCGGGGCAAATATTGCGAGTGCGAGTACGAGTACGAGTGCGCGAGTGATTACCGGCGGTTCGGTCGGTTCCTACTTCCTAGCCTCATTATTTTGAGACCGAATTTCTAATCTCTTTCACTTCTTCCTCCTTCAATACTCAATCGTCTCATCTGTATATGCCCGGAGCGCAAACCAGCGCCAAACGCCCCGTCGCTTTTCGCTTCGTTGAAAAGGGAGTAATGTCAATTTTTGTCGATTGCAGCATCAACAACAATGTATTGGTATATATCGTTTCTCCGGCCTCCGCCCGTTTCGGTACCGTCCACGGCGGAGAGCATCATTATTACGCCTCAAGTAGCCAATGATCTACGGACTGAGTGAGTCCCTAGTACCACTTCCAACTGTACAGTGCAAGGGAAAATGCTGTACTGTCTCATATCTTATGGCTTTGTGTACCTATCTATTGTAATGCAATGTCGCTTATCTGACTGACGGTGTTTCTTTCTGGGTTTCTGGGCTGTGTGCCCTGCTTGCTTGCTGTATGACAGGCTGAAATACGAGCCGACAACGATCTTCTACAAATGGCAACGAGTTCATCCCACTGTACTTCCACCACCACCACCTCAGGAACTCACGATATTCGAGCCGCCAGCGAGCACATACAAACCTCTCTCAGTGCTTTTACCACCGAAAATCCAAGCGGGCGAAAGCTGGAGGTTGGGCCTCTTTGCCCCCTCCTCCGAGCCCGAGCGGGAGCGGGACGAAGATAACCAGGGAGAAGGGTGCTCGAGCTTGCTTTCGCTAATGGACGATCACCCGCCTGTACTGGGCGTGTGGTCAGAGGGAATCCAGATCATCCGACCTGATATCAAGTCTTCGGGAATCACCAAGTCTGTCAATGGGAAGAACGCGACTAAGCGAGACACGAGCACGAGTACTAGCAATGCGAGTCTGAGCAAAGGACAAGATGGTCATTATAAGGGGAAAGGAAAAGGCAAGGAGAAGGAGAAGGACGATGGACCGAAACAGGGTCGGATAACGAGGGAGTTCAAGCTACCGTCGGAGTTTGGGTTGACTTCGGCGTCCGATTGTACGCTGAGGATCGTTGAGCAGACGTCATTCGATCTAGACAAGGTAAGCAGCGATCCTCACAAGACCCAAGACCTGGTACAATGTATCTAAAAGGCATTATACGCAGAGGCGCGGAAACCGTGAGGGCAGCGCGCTGATTTGTGTGCGTTTTCATATTATACTCAGAAAATCTGGGACTCCGGACTTGCATTATCCGCTTGGTTATGGAGGAACCTTCCTCGCCAGCCTCGAGTCAAGACGTCCCATACACTGGCGGACAGGTTGATAGAACTCGTGAGAAGAGAAACACCCCTACGTATACTAGAATTAGGTGAGTCCAACTGCTCCTGCTCCTGCACAATTTGCGCCGAACGCGGGTTGATGAGGGTCATCTAGGCTGAATCATGTGGTTCTGTACAGGAAGCGGGACGGGATTGGTATCGATAGCCCTCGCTCTAGCCCTGAAGTCACATTGTCCTGACTCACCTCGTTATATCACTGCGACGGATCTTGGTGAGTGAGAGCTCATCTCCAGATATCCTCAACTCTAGAGCACACGTTAGGCTGAAAGTGACTGAACGACCTTCACTGGTTGGTCGCAGACTCCGCTATACCGTTGATGAACGAGAACCTATCTCTCAACGACCTAACACCTATCGACCTCCCTTCCGGCTCTACGTCAAATGGCGGCAATACCAATACATCAGCTAATGTACGACTAGATGCCAAAGTGCTTGATTGGGATGAACCCACCCCATCTTGGGTTTCAGATGAATGGCTCCAGCCCGAACTGATCATGTGAGTCAGACTGCACTGCACTTGGGAATTAAATGCCTGTAAACGTCAATGCAAGATTGTTCTATTGATTCAGGGGAAGAGTCCATCTTCGCCAGAGCTAGATCCATTTATTCAATTATTCGTATAGACCATGGACCTTACATAAGTCCGTCGCTTGAGCTGAGCTGACCCAGAGTGGATTGACAATTGGTCGAAAACAGCGCCGCCGACGTGACATACAACACCTCGGCTTTCCCCTCGCTCCTATCCACTCTCACATCCCTTCTTGACCTTCCTGCAGATCGCCAACAACCCAATCAAGCGAAGCCATTATTGCTGTTGGCATACAAACAACGTGACCCCGCCGAGAGGGATCTGTGGGATATGTTGAAAGAGAAAGGAGTAGGAATGGTGTTGGTCGATAAAGTCAAGGGAGCGGAGGAGGAAGGAGAAACGGAGATTTGGATTGGGGGAATCGGGCTAGATCTGTAGTTGCAGTGGATTGTACAGGACAGGCATGACAATTCAGGATATCGTCATATCACGAGGTTTATCGGAGTGGATTGTCAGCGAGTACCGCAGTCCGGTGCGGTGTGCTGCAATGCAGTGCATGTTCAAACGTTCAATGGCTACGGATGTTATTTTATACCACCGGTTACCAATCTTCATCCGCTTGTTCTCTCTTCCAACCATCACTCTCCTCTTCCCAGTCATCGTCTCCTTCTCCATCACCATCTCCTCCAAGCTCGCCTAAACTGAGAGGTACTCCCCTCGTATCCGCATCCTCTTGCTCATTGCCGAATCGGCCTTGCTCCTTGAGGCCAAACTCGTATCTTTCCAATAAGTCATCTTCATCCCCCTCATCGTTGTCTACATCCCTCGATTCTCCAGTGAACGCAATATCCTGGCCCCTCTGCATAGCTTTCAGTTGCGCCTGAGCGACAGGATCAAAGAGCGCTTTTACGCGTAACTCTTCGAGCTTGGCGCGCGTCTGGCCTGCTTTTGTCTTTGATGGAGACCGGAGTGAAAGCAGATTAAGCATTGGCAAACTCAGTCGGCCATTTGCTTGTGTAAACGATGAGGAACCATTCGGAGCGGTAGCGTTTGGTTGCAGAAATTCGGCTTCAACGTCAGAACTATGTGATATAGTGCCGTCACCTTCTTCTGTCTCATCCTCCGCGTCCTCCTCCTGTAGGTCTGCATTCTCGGCCTCCGCACTGATCGTCGACCCGCCGATCGGCCTCGAGCCAATGTCCGAGCTATCGCTACCTCTGCGCTTAATCTCCCGCCGAGTAGGTACAATGAACACCTGTCTCCTAACATGCCCACCCTCCGGATCCCACTCGTCTTGCTCGTCGTCGCTAAGCGATATCACCTTTTTACGCTGCTGAGACGCAGATGGAGAACGATCTCGGCTGTCTGGTGCTTCTGGTGCCAGACCAAGCTCTGGATCGTCCAGGGATGGGCGGAGCTTATCGAGTGTTTCATCATTGATAAATGGCAAGGGAGCGGGAGCGGGGGTGGGTGAGGGTGAGGGTGAGGGTGAAGCTTGCACCTGGATTCGTATCGACGTTGAAGATTCGCCCACTGGATCTGGAGTCGGAGATGCTCCACCCAATAATCGATGGTCGCCATCGGTTCCCTGATCTTCGGTCTCATCAGGCTGAGGTATGATTTTCGGCTGAATTGTTGATTTGCCCAGCCGGCCAAATAGTCCCATCATTTCGCTTGGTCGACCTCGTCGTCTCGTCTCGCTGAGTTTCGTTATTCCCACTGCCCTTTCACCACCATCCCTTCCCGATAGCTCCAGGTTCGATGACATGTCGGTACCAATTACTTGACTGCTGCGCGTTTCAGCCTCAAATTCGCCAAAAAGACTGGTAAAGCCTTTCCCCGTACCAGCGTCAGCAGTAGAACCTTTCATAGGTGATGGTCCCAGTTCATCATCGTCTAGCTCTTCCAAAGCCCCATGATCCGCTTCTCTTGGTTTTCCCAGGAAACCAGCGTCGTCGGATAATGGTGCATTCCTGGCGCCATTTGGGTTCGAACCTTGACCTTGACCTTGACCCTTTCTCCTCCTAGGTAGTTTATCCTTGATAGGTGTATCCTCCACTTGCTCGCCTCTCAGCCTTTTCCTCGCTCTCGTCCTAGGTGTCACCTCGTTCTTCGTGGCAGACCCCGCTCCCACACCCACTCCCACTCGTTCTCTCACCCTGTGCAGCGAATTGGCTTCGAGGACTTCTTTCAGCTTTCTCGGGGAAGAGGCGTGTATAAAAGGCGATTCGAACGAGTTTGTATGTTTAAGTGCGCTGCTGTTGGAATGTCCATTATTTAAAGGCGAAGATTTGGTTGGAGTGGTTATTGTAAATGGGTTTACTGGATTTGGGTCGTGCACGGGGCCAGTGTAAGCGTTCTTCTTGGGAGTGGAGAATAGCGTTCTGGCGGTCGATGTCGAAGAGGTGGATGAGGTGGATGTTGCGAGCTTTGAAGAAGAAACAGAAATGGAGGCGGTGATAGTTGTGGACGCCGGTGGAGGCGAGGAATGAGGATCTGAGTGGTCAAGCGCCGGCTTTGAGGCCTTCCTCTTCAATGATCTTACATCGTTTTTGCTATCACCGTTTCCTCGCGCAATCGCAGGATTACCGGACGAGTTGGATCGAGACGGACCAGCTTGCGATCTGGAACTCGATATTTGGCTATCAGCCTGGAAGATCGGCTGGCCCCGGGAATGAGATTGGGTTGCAGATGCAGATGCAGATGCAGATGAATGTGAGCGACTGATATTGGAGCTTGATCTCCGAGTTGGCGGAGTCGGCGTAGTGGGGTACTCTGACGATGGGATATTTCGGGGCGTTAGACTGGACTGAGAAAGCGAGTGCGATTGTGAGGAAGATGATGTCGAGGGCGGCAGAGACGGGCGTTCGGATCTGCTAGGGCTGCTTTGTCTTTGTGATTTGGATTGTGATTGTGATTGTGATTGAGAGAAGGATGCAGGCTTTGAAAGTTTACGATATAGCGCATATTGCTTAGCTGCGAGAACCCAAGGAGTAAGGAGCAAAGGAGCAAAGGAACCAAACAACAAGGTGTCAGAATGTCAGTCCTGTTCCACCAGCAGATCAAACACGGCCTAGTCTGTAAGATGCTGACCTATATTACCGGGATCCCGCTTGATGTCGTCTTTGGTGGGGTCTCTACCCTCTCTCAGCCTGAATGACTTCTCCCATGTCTTGACCGCCGCCTTCACCGTCGCGAGGTCCATCGCTGTTTCGCTGTTCTTCCTCGAGATTACAATACTGTGTATGATGGCCGTCCTGCGCTTTTTGAGCTTGCACTCGCTGATTGCCAGTGGTGCTGGTGTAGTACGGGTACACGGTCGAGGCTGACCGTCTCGTGAGCGACGGACGGTATGAGTCTGTTGTGAATCAGGCGATGAAGCAGCTTTGAGAATCTGAAGACAATTAGCAGGGATTGTGGATGGGATTTACGCGTTTCCAATCATCCGTCATATGCAATATGGACATGGGGATATGGGATATGGGACATGGGACATGGATGGACCATTAAAGACGCGTAACACCAAACAGTTTCAAAGTATTTGTAATGGTGAAATCTCAATTGCTATTGGACCTATTAGTGTATTTTGTAATGATCATTACAAGGAGCATTACAATATTATTACAGACTAGAATCGCGCATGCGTGCCTGAGCAGAATCTGATTCCGTTCCCGATTCTTTTTTTCCCCGCTAGCAAGATGCTGTGAAGAGTAAAGATATGGGACATGATGAACATCTTCGGCAAGGTCGATGTTACCACGGTAGTCGAGATCGGGAAGCAACTGACTGTCTAGTGTAACTTGAGACTCATTTTTGATCAGCATACTAGAGGGCATCTCCGCTATCCCCCTTTCATAGCTACTTGGGGCTTCTCCAACGCCGAGGACTGCGCGAATAACAGATCGGCTTCCTTCCAAGATTCACCGATCTACAATCTAATTCCACGACCAGCGAAGACTTGTGTCTCCCCGATCGCCTACCACTCACTAGTATCGGCATACTTTAAGGCTGCTGACAAGCAGGATTACCTCTGCACAAAAGCACACAAAATGCGACCTGCATCTGCTCTGTTGTCTTTACCTATGAGTGCTGCAGCTCGACCTGCCCTCAATTCATCCTTTATTGCCCCCTCCCTTCGCCTTCGAACACTATCGACCACTCGCCTTTTACTCGACGCGAGCAACTCGACCGAACCCTCCAGACCACCAAGTAAACACATCGCCAACCCAAACTTCAAGACGGATCGACCGGTGAAAATCACCCACAAACCCGTCTTCCCTGCACCCCATAATCCCTTTGCACCCGAACCCGAGAAGAAGGTTTACAATGATATCACGATCAGATTGCTGAGGCAGCTGAATATCGTTCTGGGATATAATAGGAGACGAAGGACGACGGCGAGAGAGACAGGTAGGATGATGAAGGGGATCATCGAAGCTGTAGAGGCTGATAAGGCGTTCTGGTACGGAGGTGAGTGGAAAAGGATCGTTCTTCGGTATCCAACGCTACAATTTTGATCCTATCGATCGGATCGATATATGATTGAGTATATATATATATATATATATATATATAATGGCCGGATGGCTCGATGGCCGGCGATCTCAGTGATCCATATGATCAGGACGAACCTACCATTCTGACTCGAGCCCAGCTGATCAATCTCAATGCGCTTGCTATGTGTAGAATGCGATCTCCCCCGGACATTCCACACCTTCTTCACTATTCACTACCTCTACGTTGTCTTAACCCTGACCCGATTGCGAGCACTGCACAACTCGATCCCTAACCCGCTCTCTCCTTTACCTCAATCGGCTTTCCCCGGATCACCCGGTAGCACACCCGCTGTCCGACCTCCCTCTATCTTCGATACCCTCGACAATCTCGGATGTTCTTTGAGTCATGCCAAGCAGCATGATTACCGATATCAGCAGATGCTATTGACGCATTACTTCAATATCGTCGAGAATGAAATCCGGCTCATGCTCGGTGTGGAAATCACAAGAGACAGCGAGACGATGAAGAGGTTGAGAGAGTATCAGGAACGAGGAAATTTCGCCAGGTTAGGTCTTGACTATTCACTCGGTCTTTCAATCTCAACGGATCCAGAGGAGAGGGAGAAGGCAGACTCGGAATTAGCAAGTTGGGTATGGAGATTCATCTTTGCCCGACGAGGTACCGACCCCGCTCAAACTCCTTCAGGAGCTGCTGCTGTCAGCAAGGCTGACAAGGCTGGAGGGGCTAGCCCGACAAGCAGCAGCTCATCTGGAGCCGGGGCCGGAGGCAAGGGCACCGGTGATCTCGTCTATCCCGAAGGAGAGGAGATGAAGGCTGGCAAAGACCTCGAGATGGCAGAGCAGATTGAGTTGATTGTCAGATTCATGCGAAGGGAATTACACAGATTGGACGGTATCTCGGATCGGGACGTGATAGGTGGAAATGTTGGTTTCTTCGGTAAAGTGAGGAGTTAAGGAAACAAATGAGCAATAATGTGGATAGGCAATGAATCAGACAGATAGCAACCAGGTTGATGTAATGCATTCTCATCCATATTCATATCCACGGATATCCACGGAGATAATCGTAGATTTCTGCGTGCCTTATGGCTCATCCTAGCCTCGGCGGCGGTGGTGGTGATCAAGATGATGGGGTGGATGTAGTGATTTGTGAGAACATCGCAGCAGAAGTGTGTTTGTTGTGAGTCATGGCATATGTGATTGATTATAGCATCATAGCAGAAATGACATGAGAAGGGCCGGAAAGACTCGCAATCTCCACTACTTGACAGCCAAAGTAAGACAGACGATTGATTTTGAAGGAAGTGATTTCGCTGTAGAGTCTGATCCCAGTTAATGCTTCGCCTTGATCACTTCCTGATCTTCTAGTCGAACGACCTCGCCATCATCCGCAATGATCTTGTATCGGACTGACACGAGAAGCAGCGGCAAGACAAGGCACCCATCAGCGCCGCTCTCGTCGTCAGATTCGTCAGGCTCGTCCAACCAAGCAGTCTCTGATCTGAAGTACTGCGACGATCGACTTCGGACAGCTCTGGCCGAAGTCTTCCCCCCACCAAGTGGAACACCTGAGCAGACTCACCTATTCGCCATGCACCTTTCTCTTGAGGTCTGATCGAGGTGAAATATACCGTTCCAGATCCTACAATCATCACGGAAGAGTGCACATCACGATGGGTCAGCATAGGCTGTGGGATTAATGGAGCGAGACCGACGGAGACTCGAAGACTGTGCCGCGAAGCGTGATTGCGCTATGCCTTATCGGCCCCGCATGATGTTACGAAGGGGGGATGAAGGGGCAACACGTACCCTTGTCACCCTTTATTCTGAAGCTCAAATCAACTCGACCCTGCATTAAGTTGATCTATGATTGCGGCTCGTTGGTCAGCCAAGAAGGGATTGAAGCAGACAACGCCATGCAGCGACAATCCCGCCCGCTGGCGAGACTTATAATACGCACTGTTCCGGAAATCCAAGGCTGTCCGAGAGCTATATATGACAAGCGACAAGCGACAAGACAAGCAGACGATCAGCTACGTCAAGCTGTCTGGCGGATTGATGCACGCCATGGCGATAACGGACATGGATACGAGAATGACCACCGAGGACTTACCCCACCAGTTCTTATGAAGCTTGATATGTTCTCCTAGTACAGCTATCACCTCCTTTGAGTTTCTCAGTTGGAAAGTCACCTGTCTCAGCACAGACGATGAGAGTCGTTCTGTGCGAGTTCCACATTGCATCAGCATAATGTTGACACACGCCCGATCCGATACACTGCATTGCACTCAAGGACAAAGAGCAAAGCTTCAGACTGACCTTGATTCGTAGCGTGAAGAAGGAAGAGACCCCATCCTAGACCTAATGCACCGAGAGCGAGGACTGAAGGTTGAGGTGGTCAGGTAAAGTGTAAGCTTGTTAAGGCAAAGTATCGAACATGCCTGATATGATAATGGCGGTAAGAAGCCTCAGACTTAGACCCAGACTCACCAAATGGTAACTTGTTCTATATCCAGGACGTTTATCGCGCAGCGCAGAGCCAAAGTACGTTTGTATTTGGTGAGTCAAGGCATCCTCTCGGAATATCAGAATACCCCGTACACAGAAGCGAAAGCGCACATACCCCGATGCGAGGCAGTTCTCTATCTCCAGGCCTTTGATAGATCAACCTAGGTCTACTAGGTCCACTGAAAGCTTCTTCCGTCCCCTTCTCTCTGGTCTGAGTTTGTTTCACACGAGTCCCCCCATTAAGATTTACTCCGTCCACTTTCGATCGTTGGGAAGTGGGCATACCCCGTTGAACCTCGGGCCTCTCGTGAACATCGCGCGGAGATGATTTCTCCGAGAAAATGGTAGGTTCAGCTTGAGATTTTGGTGCACTAGTAACTTGAGGCTGTGATAGAGGCGCCGTGGATGCGAATCTGATTCGGCTGATGAGACCGTGAGGTTGCGGTACAGTTCGGTGCTGGAGAGTCTGGGCAGTGATAGGTAGTCGGGGTTGAGAGAGGACGCTGAAGGTGAGCGTGAGCGGTCGGAGAGATGTAGCAGCTGATGATACGGCTCGCATTTTGTTCAGGCGTTGCGACTTGCGGTTTAACTTGATTCAATCAGCGGAAGAGAACCTGTGTTGATATATTGACAAAGGTATTCTAGAAGTACTTGTAGGTCGGGCTAAGACTGTTGCTCGTCTGTCGATTCTGATGCTGCAGCTGTGCTTACTGCTGTCTTCTCGATCAGAGGCAGATGTTTGACGATGGCCATTTCCATCTCATGATACCTCGAACAAAGTCATGATCCAATTGTCTGCAGTAGCTGCCTGCAGCTGTAAGCTGTAATCCGGTTCCTGCCTATACCCTTTTGCCGGTTACATTATAAATTCAAGGATAAAATCGAGTAAACCCGTGGTACAAAGTATTCATGTAGGTTGTATATCAGCCGCCCACTTAGCAAGATGGCCCAAGGTCACTCCACTGATTACGTACACACACAAGACGCTTATATTGGAGCGAGATCCCAGAGCAAGTTCGCTCCTAGTCAGAGTAGAGTAACCAAGATATCAATCACCTATCCCAATCTTCTTCACTTTGAAACGACATCATACCCAGCAGTATCTTATATCCAACTACAACTCAGCCCAAAATGAGCGCCGAAGAGTACCAAGTTGAGCCTCCTGGTACGAAGTCCCATCTGACTCCTCGGAACCACTCTGAAAACTTGTATCCTTTCACTGCCGAGTGTGTTCCAAGCTGACCGACCTCCACTTGTCTGTGATCAAAACCAGTTTTGCCCAAATCCATCCGGGAAGAGCTGGAGATTGGTGAGTTGCAACCCTATTCAGTCACTCCAATCCCGAGCTTGACTTTTGGTTCTCATTCGTGACAGTTCTCATACAAATCAAAAGGCATACAAATCAAAAGGAAAACAGAAGTGCTAACCCCTCTTTTTGCTTGAATCGTATATGATAGAGGAAGGAAACAAGAATGTGCGACATAACAGGTTTTTGGTCAAGGAGAACCTCGACTATCTCGCCCACCTTCGACAGCGAGTCAAGGACATTGAAGGTTTCTGGCTTCATGCATTGGTGAGTTTATTAATTCTGACTCATCGACGCATCTATCTGCGGAACGACAGCCAGTGTCGCTTTTGTTGATACGCCTCAAACGGAGCTTATGGGGCTCATGACCTCCGAGAACGCTCGCTCTGGTCATCGCTTAGATCAGCAGGATCTCGCCTGGACATGTCAGCTCATGTCATGTCATGTCAGTGGAACATGCTAACATAATTCCGATTTAGATCAACCACAGCCAACTCGCTGCTGTGACAACCTCAAAAGAAGACGAGCATGCCCTTTCTTTCCTTCAGGATATCGAGCTCGTTCAGGACGTCAATGACTTTAGGCCTTTCGAGTTGAAATTCGTTAGTCAACCTCAGCGTCATCTACACCTTTCCCCAGGGGGGCGGCGGAGGGAGGCGAGCCGAGGCGGGGCGACTGAAAATCGAGGACACGATGACGGTCTAGGGACGCGGCGAGGGAGGAAGGAGGGAGCAAAAGTTGACGGTGCCGGCGGAGCGTGCGCTCTGCAATTTCAGCGGAGAACCCTGCAAGGCATAGGCGGAGAGTCATTAGTGCCGGGTGTAAGAGGAAGGTGGGGGACGAAGTCGAAGACGATGAGCGTCTATGTTTTATGGATAGATTGCTGATGCCCCTGAATTCATCTCACCAATAGCACTTCAAGGAGAACCCCTACTTCAGCAACTCTGTCTTATCCAAGAAATACACCTTGCCCAAGGGTACTGAATCTGCCCCTGCCGACGGTACTATCACCGACGAGCTGAGACAATTTGAAGGTGTCGAGGACCTTGAGGCTTCTGTAAGTCGGCAACTCCGCATCGATCTGCCCCTCCTGGTCGTCTACGCCTCCTTATTCTCGTGTCAAAACTCTCTCGTTCGCCTGTCTTGATATATACGTTTGTCCCAGTGTACCTGTGCACACCTCACTGATGCCATCTACGAATGGACCTGTAGACCGTTAAGATCGAATGGAAATCGGACGACAAGAACCTCACCAAGAAGCACCCTCGAGTAATCCAGGGCGCCCACGAACACAAGGAGGGCGAGGACTGCGATCATGAGGATGATGGAGGCTACGAAGGCGATCTTGGATCGTTCTTCCTTTACTTTGAGACCGCTGAGGACCCTCTGCAGGTGAATTGTGCACAGGCATATGCTCCTTGGGCTACTCTACTCTACCGTCTGAAGATCAAGCCTTCCTTCAGTGTTTCGTGCTTCCAAACTCGATAATCTGATGGTCTGCGGGCTCGAACTCTGAAGCTAGAATACAACTCAAAAGTATTATCACTGACGCCTCTACTTGATGGAAATCCAACTGCAGATCGGCGAGATCTTCATCTCAGACATCCTGCCCGACGCTTTCGCCTACTTTGAGAACAGGGGCGATAACTCTCAGGGTGACGAATTCGGCATCGACTCCGAGGACGACGAAGGTGATGACGACGAGCTTGATGAGGAGAGCGGCGATGAGGATGGGTCGATCGATTTGGAGGATGAGGAGGATGACCTGCCCAGTAAGAAGAAGAGGAAGTTGGCCAAAGGCAAGAACGGCCAGTGAGCGGAATAATCGCGAGTTTTATGGGGGGGGCAAGACTAAGGTCAGGAACGAAAATGTCTTCTTGGGAGGAAGAGACTAGGCTGAGTATCTGAAAAGAGATCTCGCGTCGATATGAGGGGACGATAATCGAAATATCATCGCGCTTGCAGAACTAGAGAGTGATCAGTGTCATCGTTTCCACTTCAGAATCATAACTATCCCACACCTCGATCAATATATATATTCTTACATCAGCCTGAATCAAAAGAAAGATATCGTATCGTTGCGAAGCAATGCAATGGATGAAACATATGTGCATACGTCTAAGTGTTATGCGAGGATTTGGAAAACAGATGAAACATCTGTCCGACATTATCGGGCGGTCATGTTGGATCTGCGAAAGAATGGGAGCACCATTAGCATGGATGTCATTTGTGTATTCCTCGATATCGATTATGTGATGCTGAGCCTCCTGTGATTTGGTAGTGAGGCGCGAGATGCCAGACTCACCTATTCAAGTAAGCGATCTTGTGCCTCTCCTCTAACCACTTGAAGACATCGCTATTTCCTTCCAGAACGGCCAGAACCTCCCTTGCGATCCTCTGGTCCCTCGATACGCCGCCCTTCCTACCCTTCTCAGCAGCTTTCAACAACCACGCAACACCTTGTCGACTTCGCTGTCGTTCTGTCAGACCACGAGGAGCCAAGACCGTCTTGGCTGATTTTCGCATGGATAGGATCTTGATGGATGGTGAAGAGAGGAGAATGGCTTGGCGCACGAGTGGTTGAGGAGCAAGGTTGGTAGCTTGGTGTCTGTATAATCGGGACAATTAAAAGAATCATCAGGATCTGTCACTACATACAGTAATGAACGTCATGCATTACCGACCGTCATGGTTGTGGACAAGGTCACGGTCACGTTAGAACCGCTGACCAGACGCAGAATAACCAGGTACGAAGGGGGTCATAGCGATATGCACGATTTTGAAGGAGTATACATTGATAATTCGGGAAGGGTTCTTGAAGGAACATGGGGTTATTACTCACAATAAGCTCAAGATACTTGAGACCATCTTCTGCGCTTCACTCTTCTTACCGTCCTTCATCAGACAATTTGTCAAGAGATCCAGAGTTGGGTCGACGATAGGGGGCAGCGAAGTTGGCGCGTACCCTCTTATAGGTTCGTTTGAGGCCGAGATTGAGGTGGACGCGCCACCTGACACAGGGACATTGAGGGATGAGAGAGCAGCGGGGGCTTGGGACGCAGAAGAAGAAGAAGAAGAAGGCGTAGCTAGTAAATCTCGAATGGAGGAGAAGCCGCCCAAGCCCGCTTCGGGGCTCGCCACGGGTCCAGTAGGGGCGATGGCTCGAGCTCGTGCCGAGGAAGCTAGGCGTCTGAGTGATACACCTGTGCGGAAGGACATGATGCTGCTGTGGAGGTGGAGATAGGGAGGGTCAACGCTAGGAGTGTCAAGAAGTAGATCTGTGAAGAGTGAGATACAATTTAGGATAGTGTGACTGCCTGTAGCTCTGCTTTGTGAGGTAGCTTGTAGCTTGTAGCTTTGCTTCTGAACTTTGCGAAGTGAGTGTGAGCGGACGAGGGCAGATATGTGGGTGGCATTATTAAATATCAAATCTTAGGTTGAAAAGTGCCACACTGATTGACTTTGAAGAGCAAAAACATCAACTAACGACAACGACAAACGACAAAACGACAAACGACAACGAAAGCAACAGCAACAGCAACATTGAGCATATTTACCTCCATGAGAGCAATCTATTCATATATCTGTATTTGCACAACACAATACTTTCAACAACAAACAACACCAGCAACATAAGCGACACCCTTCCAGCAACACTCGCCATGGATCGATAAGCAGAACAGATAGATAGATAGCGGAAAACAACTCACGATTACAGGTGACATATGGCTTTATAAATATTGCAATCGCAAGCTACCTTCTGTCCTTCCTTTTCCTTCATCGTCACGTCCACGTCCCCAACACATCACATCAATAGACGATAACGACTGAGATCCACACTACCCATCTGGCAGCTTGATACGATACGCCGAGGGCAGTCGACTCTACCACTTTATACATATACCTACGGCGCATTCCACAGGCAAGACGTAATATTACGAACAATCATCGGCGGTCTTAGTCATCCAACCAACCTGTTGTTCCTTCGTCTCTCTATTTATCTGATATATCATCTATCTTTTTCAGGATGGTGTACGATCCTATAAGAGATTGCGATGTCCCTTCGCCATCCGTCAACAAGCGTGATCCTTTTTCCTACCCCGATACTCAACAGACACCAAGTCGCACAGCTGATGTATACGGACGAGATGAATACAGACGAGATGAATACAGAGAACGAGAAAGAGACAGAGAAGGAGGGAGTGACGGGTTTTCAGAAGGAAGGCCGTCGTATCCTTCTCATTCGGTATCGTACTCTCCTCCTCCTGGGGGTTCATCATCCGCGTCAATATCTGGATCTGGACCTGGACCTAGCGGTCTGAGGGGATTATTGAATGATGTTTCGTCAGATTCAAGGAGAGGCAGCGAGAGGACAGCATCCGTTTCATCAATGGCAGAAGAAATCGAAGAAGGAGGAGCAGGAGGATCAAGGCCACACATCCATAGATTGTTGAACACTGCGTCCGCATCCGCTCAACCTCTTTCCATCTCAAAATCAAATTCGAATTCCTCTTTGCCCCGCTCATCACCATCGAACGCCTCACCTGGATCAAGACAACAACACCTCGATCCAAATGGGTTCTTGACGCCCGCGACTCCAGCTTCGGCATATCCCAGGTCCTCCAGATCAGCTGCTAGTCGATCGCCTCATCCGCATCCGCAGCCGCATTCACACATACAGATTAGTCCGCAAAAGGGAGCTGTGCCGCTTCCTCTCCCTCAGACTTTCCACCCACATCAAGATATACAAGGCTACCCCGTACAGTATGGCGAATCTTCCTACCGGAGGGAATCGGCACAGATGGCTCAACACTATTATCAGCACTCAGCAGCCGCTGTGCATGCTCAGACGAATGCTCAGGCGAATGCTCATCCTCAAGTACAGAAACAGCCAATGTTGCCTCCTCAACAACCCGTACATAGTCATGAAGCACCAGCGTATGATTATGAACGTCGGACGCCGTCAGGATCGTATCAACATATGCCGCTGAGATCGCCCTCGGTGTCCGTATCGCCGAGAAGCCAACACCAGTCCCTTCCTTACGCTTCTTCGCGTCCTAGTTCTTCAACTGGACCCTCTCAACAATTCGCCTACTCGCATCCACATTCCGCTGCGGTATCACCCACTACATCTACACGTAGATTATCAGAAGATCAGTTAAGACCCACTTCTTCCAGCTCTGCAGGTGGTAGACGGTCCACCGATCCTTCGGCCGGTCCTTCAGGTCCCTACGGCGGCGTCCAGCCGATCCGTCGCTCAAGCCAAGCTTCTGCGGCAGGGTTTTCAGCACCACGTCTCACGCCTATCAGATCTCCTTCACCCATCGCTGCGGCTGTCAGATCTATACCGTATCAGCCCCGTCGCGTAACGGAACCCGGGAGCGTTCTCACGCCGATCGAAGCGGATGAGGCAGCTTATTATCACAGTATGGCTCAAAGCAACAACCCATTGCGAAACAGAAACCCTCAATCCCATCCCCGTCGACCGTTGCCTTCTTGGTCTGGTCCTTCACCTGGTCCGAGATCAAGCTTACCTGCTGAAAGTGATTCGTCCTACTTCCCTCCTCAAAGTAACGAAGAAATCATGACCTACAGCCGCGCGCAAAGCTATGTCGACGAAAGAGGATCTGTTGGTCGACCATCCGTCACGCCTACGCCAGGTGCAGCATACGCCGCAAGCCAAGGTGCTTACCCTCCTGCGTTCGATGAACCCTTGATGAATCCCGGCGGGCCCAGAGGCGGCCTTACCAGAGGACGAAGACCCACAGGTATAGGTAATGGGAATGTAGAAGGGGGTAACCATCTGAAACGACCCAGTGATCGGGATGAAGATGAGTATGGCCATGATCTGCAAAGGCGAAAGGTCAGCCAGAACCAATATGTCGGAAATGTGGCAGCGGTCGCGAACCATTGTGAGTTGTTGCATCGCTCCGCACCATTACAACATTTTCCTTGAACGACGTTTAGTAGCCAGACTGACTCGACGATGTTCACGCGTGCAGACAACGCCCGACCCGAAGTAGGCGTAGAAGGCCGAGAATTCTCGCCTATCATCGGACTGAAAAAATTCAACAACTGGATCAAGTCTGTATTGATCGGCAAATTCGCTCATCGATCTCAGGGCAGAGTACTGGATCTCGGATGTGGTAAAGGCGGCGATCTGAACAAGTGGAAGCAAGCGAGGATCAGGCTTTATGTCGGAATTGGTGAGTAAGCACAAGCACACCATAAAGTTCCGGGACCTCTGAAATCGGTACTCGATACTGAAATACATACGTACGACCTGTAAACATAAAAATAGATATCGCGGACACGTCCATTGAGCAAGCCGAATCACGATATCAGAGGATGCGATCGAGCTTTGACGGGTATTTCTTCGCCTACGACTGTTTCTCGGTAAGTCAGATCAGCTTTTAGGCCCTCCATCTAAACGTGGTTGTCGGTTCGGTTGAAAATGATCATAGTAGGCTGACAAATTTGCGTATATCTTTCACATGACAGAAACCTATCAGCAACATCTTACCGGAGCAGCTGCAGGTCAAGGACCTGTACGACAACGTGACGATGCAGTTCTGTATGCATTACGCGTTCGAGTCTGCCTCAAAGGCTAGGATGATGATTGAGAATGTATCGCGATATCTGCGGAGAGGCGGTGTCTTCATGGGTACCATCCCCAACGCCGACCTGCTACTGTGAGTGCATTGTTCTCTCGTTTTGATTTCTAATCACCCTCTGCATGAGAGTTGAATAAGAAGACGATGAGGCGTAAAAGCATTTGACTGACTTCTTTCCCAAATCATGCAGATCACGCCTCGATGCTCTTCCTGAAGATGATGAGGAACTTCGATTCGGTAACTCGTGCTACTACGTCCAGTTCACTGAGCGAAAGCACAAGGGTATTTACGGCCATCAGTACCGGTTCTTCCTGACCGATGCGGTGGAGGACGTACCGGAGTACGTGGTGTATTGGGAGAACTTTGAGGCGTGAGTTTTTTTTTTTTTTTTTTCGTCTTCTTTCCTTTATCATACAGCTTCAACCCTTGTATTTGTATCGTCTATCTCACGAGGACACAAGGCACATACATAATATGGTGTGATAGAGCGCGCATTGTTAATCGACTTGTTTTTTGTTGTTTTTCCGATAGCCTTGCGTTAGAATACGGGCTGAAACTGCTCTACAAGAAGCCGTTCCATGATATCTTGCAAGAGGAGAAGGAGACGCGTGATTTTGGCCCGTTGTTGGGCAAGATGGGTGTTGTCAATGGGCAGGGAGAGAGTGCGATGGACGAGGATCAATGGGAGGCAGCGAGTGAGTATGCTCTTTACCTTGCCTTACCTTGCTGCTTCTCCTTCTATAAATCTGAATATGACAAAGAGGACGATTGATTGAACTAAATCCATTTTCGCTCATAGATATCTACATGGCTTTCGCCTTTGAGAAATTCAGATAAGTCAAATACTCATGAAGGTTTGGCTTAGGAGCAGGTAGGCCGAAGTCTCACTTTGCCAGCCCAAGACAGGGTCAGAAAGGCACAAGAGAGGGAAGAGGGACACATGGGAGGAGCATTGAACCCGGGGGAACGAACAGATACTATTCATGGCAGAATCGGCTTCTGTCCATTTCACAGTACGTACATATACACTTCGAGTGGACCTGTGTTTTTTGTACACAATGATACAGGCTTGTATATATGTCTGACAAATGCTGTACGAGTATTGTACATGTGCAGTGTCGTCCTCACTATCAAATCATATCATATCATATCATCTATCTTGCATATATAATCTTATGTACCAGTACATATCTTTTTCATGTCATGTATCTTGTCATAGCGAAATAAGGTGATCATGCACCATTCTGATCCCCTACTCACCATATAAACAACTACATGCGTTTGATTGACCTGTGTCGTTTATTGCAAGGTGAGAGAAGAGTAGTAGATTGGTGTATATGCGTGTAGAATGAGGATGACTAGCACTTGCTAAAGCTTTCTTGGGATTTTCTGATCCCAAGCCAGCGTACCAGTTAGGCTGGCCAGCCGTGGGAGATAGATATGAGCACGACTGGGATGTGAAACACATGGTAAGGATTAGGGGATGCATCGTGTAATGCGTTTTCGTTTCGGATTGCGGACTGAACATAGCCTACATCTGTCTATACGAATCTATAAACCAAGCCTATCACCGGCTACTTTTTACTTGCGCAGCTTCAACAAACGATCGACTCGCTCTGCCTCCCTGTATCCACTGACTACAGCACCGGCGACACTACCACGGTGCTCCATCTCGGTATGTTCACCTGCAAAACCGAGCCGGCCGTCCCAAGCGGGCCTGCCGAGTTCTTTAAAATCCATAGGAGATCGCTCGATACCTCCTCCCTCGGATGACGAGACGATGGAAGGAGTGGTAGTGGCTCCGTAAGAGTACTTGTCCGTCAACCAGTTAGTCAACTCGCCTTTGGAAGGCTCGGGCACGTTTGCCGAAGCAAGGCCGAAACGAGAGACGAGGAACGAGTGGAAACCCTTGATGACCTCTTCCGAGGGACGCTGTAGCAAAAGCTTGGCTGGAGTCTCGGACAGATAAGTGAGCAAGGTAGGTGTCGGGCCGGGAAGGGAAGGTGCGTTGAAATTGGCAGTGATGAGCGTCGAGGCGTTCAAGATCTCCTCTACGCTTGAAGTCTCCGTAGGTGCGGTTGACGAGGTCGGTAAGAAGGTGTAAGAGCCAACTGTGCTGGCGTTAGGCCACCATGCTTGATCGTAAGTGACGAGCAGCTTCTCGAGGATACCCACGTGTGTGCCGGATACAGCTTCGAGGAACCGAGGAGGCAAAGCGGGGCTGAAGAATTGGGAGCTCGATGAGGAGGAGGAGGAGGAGGAGGAGGATAAAAGCTTTTTGAGAACACCGAGTGGAATGGTTGAGATGACAGTGGTACCGGTATAAGTGTTTCCGGACTGGTCTTTAACTTGTACTTTGTCATCTTGAAGCGAGACCGAAGCTACTTCGGTGCCAGTCTTAATCTCCGCTCCAGAGGACTCGAGTACTTTGCTGACGAGAGATTGGTAACCTCCTTCTGGAGCGGCGTCGGACCCAGCAAAGGAAGTGGTCGTTTCCCATCCTGCCCATTTCAGACTCGCCTTTTCTAGCTTTAGACCCAAGGGAACTTCGAGGGTTCTAGCAAGACCTTCGACAAGAGACTTGTCAGCACCGCTACCAGACGAAGAGGACTTGACTGGCTCTGGCTCGGAAGGGTTAGCAGGTGAGGTCGAAGAGATATCCGTGTTGGACGGGTCGAAAGACGCTGATGCTGATGAGGAGTATAAGGGGGATGAGGATGAGAAGAGAGCTGATGCGAGTGATTCCAAGGCTGAGGGAGCTGGGTGAGGGAGTTTGAAAGCTGCTTGAGCGGCCGAGAGAGACGCTCGAAGTGAAGCGGCTTTCTCAGACGAGAGAGGGCCTTGAGTATGAGTATTTTGATAAGCATAGAAAGTTGAAGCGTAAAACGTGAGTCAGCTTGAATGACCAGTCTAAGCTGTGCGGTGAGCCAGTATGTTTATAACATGGTTGTGGCTGATGAGAGATAGAAGCGGTTGTTAAACAGCTTTGGGAAGACGTGACGAGAAGCTTCCTTTTGTTTTTCTGTCTTGACCAACCACTCACTCACCGTCAGGACCATAGATGACGCCTTCAGCAGATTTAGGCAAGTGAGCTTGCACTCCAAATTCCCTCGCGAGTTCCTTGGCGGGATTACCCTCGTTGTACCCATGGATCCAACTACATCCCAAATCGATCCTTTTGCCGTCCTCAGTCCATGTTCTAGCTCTTCCACCTAGTCTGTCTCTCGCTTCGAGGACGAGTACACTGTGGCCCTTCTTGGTGAGTTCTCGAGCGGAGACGGCACCTGACCATCCTGCGCCGAGGATGATGGTATCGTATGTTTTGGAGGAAGACATGTTGCGTCGTGTTGTAAGGAATGTATGTAAGCTTGGGAGTGGTAGTAAGGATCTGGATGGTCTGATAACGGTTGAAGCGCTGAGCATATCCTCGCTAGACACGGATGAGGACAAGAGAAAGAGATGTTGGGGATATCATCTACTATGTAATACTCATAAAATACTCACTAGTAGAGCCTATGCGTATGCAAGTAGAGCGTAGTGTAGTGGGTAGAGGTCAGAGGGACCCCGTACATATGAGATTTACTACCGGCCCGATCTCGGAGTGATAGTGATGCCACAATTCCGGCGATATAATGACGTGATTCGACAGAGAGTAGAGTGGTATTTCATTTATTTTAAATCGCCGCCTAGTGCTGGTGGTTTGTGTTGTTGTTTTTCCCTGAATATCATTCTTGTGTTCTTGTTTCATTTGAACTTGATCATTTTCATCATCCATCATCAATACCATATGCATCCTCATCATCACCTATACGTCCACCACTACCATCACCACTAGCACCGGCACCGCCAACGATACATTACTATCAAGAGAAATATCAAAGCATCCAGTATTCCGGCGCAGGGATCACTTTCACTCTCATTCTCATTCTCGCCACCCTTCTGTTGTGTCATCGAATCCTGGGCTCGCAGAGTTTCCTTAGGCGCCAGCACGCTGTATTGTTTTTGTTTCCGTTCCGACGGTACAACCTAGACGCCAATTCGCGACGTCAACATTACAATCACAACAACCATTTCGATTACGCTCTTCAATCACTGTCCTGTCTTATCAACTTCATAACATAGACTCATCATATACATTCGACCTCTTCAGCGCGACTCGATACACAATCTGCTAAGCATAGCATAGCATCCCTTGCACCCGTCCTCATTCACTGTGTTTGATCTCCGAGGCGACGCGTTGCCGTCCTTATCATTGTATCCTGGATCCACCTCCACACGCGGCGTAAACCGCCCCGGATAAAACAAACCGCCCCTCCCTCCGTCTGATCAACAATTGCAATACCCTCTTCTTCCCCTCTGACTCAAGCTCTATCGAGTACACTCGTAATAGGAGAAAACACCGCTTCACCAGCATCAGCGGGTGCACAGAGAAGGGGTTGCGCCAGCATTGACATTGTTTTAATTTACAAGGTGCTGTTCGACGTCCACTCGGTGGTCGATATCGTCCGCGTGACCATCAACCACCCGTCAACAATATAATATGACTGTAACACAAAGAAGAGCGCGTGTAGACGCTGCTCAACCCGAAGATAGACCAGGTAAGCCAATAGTTTGACCTGTTACGGAGAACGTATTACGATACTTCAAATAGCTAAATCAAACTTGTCTGTTGCCCAGTCACTGAGCCTGGGATCAAGTACACCTGTGATTTTTGTGGGTTGCCCTCTTTTTTCGTTGGGCTGATGGTATAGCGAACAAGCATCGCTTACTACGGATACTATCCCTCTATCCCAGGCCATGTCGACATCACTCACACCGTGCGGATAAAATGCGCAATGAAGGAATGTGAGGAGGTGGATCTCTGTCCGAGCTGTTTCTGCGAGGGAAAAGAAGGGCTGCGGCACAAGGCGTGGCATGATTACAAGGTGGTAGTGAGTATCGCATCGGGGAAACTATGCCTGGCTTGATTTCGTTCCACAGAAAGCAGTTCATTCCGACAAGTTGCAAAGTTCTGCGGGGCCCGGGGCTGATTGTCTATACTTGGAATGTACTGCCGGTCTAGGAACAACACTCTCAACCGATTTTCACAGAAGATTGGGGAGCAGACGAAGAGCTCCTCTTGATATCGGGATTGATCACTTTCGGTCTGGGCAATTGGCTTGAGGTGGCGCAACATATAGGAACGAGAACGAAAGAGGATTGCGAGAAACATTACTTCGAGACCTACCTCGGTATCAAAAAGGATGGGAAAGACCTGACTGAGGCTGTCGAGGTCAAGGAGGAGATTGATGTAGACGGTCAGGTCAACGGGGAAGAAGACAGAAAGCGACGGCGACCGTTCATGCCTGTGAGTGCTGAATGATCGGATCGTACACCATCGAGCCACCTTCGTCGTATGGGGTTTAGACACTCATCGTTATCTTTTTGTTTAGCCTATGAGCAAGACTTTCAATGTGGATCCGGACGAGTTCCAGATACGGAAGAAGGCGAGAATAGAAGAGATGAGAAAGCCTCACGGTGAATTTAGATTATGCGCGAGCTATGTATTGCAACACCAGTAATGCTAATACATCGTCCGTCCCCTTTAGCGCTTCCACCAACGAATGCCGCTCCTCTTGTATCGGCACCGACGAACCACGAAGTGGCAGGGTATATGCCTGGACGATTGGAATTCGAGCACGAGGTGGATAACGACGCTGAGATGGCCGTGAAAGATATGGAATTTGGGCTGGTATACAAATATGGCGGTGATGAGCAGCCGGAAGCTGAAATCACACGTCCCCCTGAAGAAGAGGAAGACGAGGACGAGGAGGAAGAGGATGACGAAGGAGAAGGAGAAGGAGAGGACGGGCAAGACAAGCAGAAGGACAAGAAGAAGGCCGAGGCCGAGGATGATACGGATGCCAATGTGAATGTGAAAGACGAGCCGAAGGGAAAAGAAGAAGCACAACCACAACCAGTAGATCACTTAGAGCCGGAGCAAACGCAAAACGCTGTCGCCGGACCATCTTCATCGCCATCGAAACAAGGAGGAGACGACAAGACTGTTAAAGATAAAGGGAAAGGGAAAGCAAAGGCTCCTGCTGGACCTGATATGGAGGACGAGGATGAACTCGAAGTCAAGTTGGCCATGCTGGACATATACTTTTCAAAGCTGGATAAGAGAATGGACGCGAAGGAGATTATCTTTGACAGGGGTCTGACGGAGCATAAGAAGGTGAGTGTTGGGTTTGCACTCAAACAACTCTCACCATAAGAATCGGCAGGACATCGGCACGCTTTGATCATTCGCCTTTCGCCTGGACGGACAAACTCATGACTGCATATGCGGCAATTGAGATTCTCAGCTGACCTGTCTGCACTCACAGATACAAGCTATGGAGCGAAAACGGCCGAAAGAAGAGAAAGAATTGATACAGCGTTACAAGGTGTTTGCCAAGCTGCAGACGGCCCAGGACTTTGAGGTTCTGATCGAAGGTCTGATATGTAAGTATTCGCCCCCTCGTCATCGCATCACATCATCGTCCTAACAACTCATCCTCTGGACACGGTTCGGAAAACAATCACGTTTCACGTTCTTCTGGGCTGACTCCTTTCTCACCTCGACCACGACAGATGAGCAAAACCTGCGAAAACGTATAGCAGAGCTTCAAGAATATCGGAGGATGGGCATCACCACGTGCGCTGAAGCCGAGGCATACGATAATGCCAAGGCAGCAAGGGTGAGTCGGTTGTTTGCATCAACTACCGTCGTTCATTTGACTGGTAGAGCACGTATGATTTCCTAGGAGCGGGGGAAACTGACGCTCATTCATTATTTTGTTGTCGCTTCTCACCCGCAGGCCGGTTACCGACCAGTCGTGCAGCGCGATCGACCGGAAATACCCCTTACAGGCGGCCGTGTCAATGCGGGTCAACATCGATTCTTGCATGGCGGACTGGGTGCAACGCCTCCTCCTGGTGGACCTGATCCAAAATCAAGAGAACCGACGCCGCGCGTCATATCTGCTTCTACTTCTACACATACACATGGGGGTGCGGGTGTGATGGGTGGTCGAAAACCGCCTGCACCTCTCAATTTAGCCAATGCGGCATCGCTCGACCTCCTATCCAATGAAGAACAATCACTCTGCTCTTCCCTGCGCGTATTACCGAAACCATATCTCCTCATCAAGGAAATGTACATTCGCGAGAACGAGCGTCGTCATGGGTATTTGAAACGCAGGGACGCTAGGAAGATGCTCAAGATCGACGTGAACAAGTCTGGAAGGATATTCGATTTCCTCGTTTCGAGCGGGATGCTTCAGTTGAGCTACGATCCGACTCAGAGAGGAATGGGACCCGGTAAGGAGGGACATGTGTTGATGGATGGGGTGATGATGAATATGAACATGGGCATGGGCATGGACGTTGATATGGGTATGGGTATGGGTATGGGGATAGAAATGGATTACCCCATGGGTGGGGGACTGGGGAAACCTGTGACGCATGAGATCAGGCTGAATGGATCCTGAGTTGAGTTGAGTTGGGGGGAGTGGGGGAAGTGAAGGCCATACTCCTCACCGTATTGTATTGCTGTCTTGTCGACTTGTAGACTGTAGACTGGGCCGAAAGCTAAGCTTCATTCGGTTTCCGTTCTGTTCTGGGCTAACACTTAGATGAGTGACACCCTGCTTGTTGGTTTGGCCGCGACGAGGAGTGAGCATGAGCTTAAGCAAAAGCAAAAGCATTAGTGTAGATATTGTATCTGACTGGCAACTCGTACTGTATGCATATCCGCACCCCACGATGCTTCTGGGTTCTGTCTGTCCTTACCCAAGGGACCTAGTCTTTGAGTTTTTCGAATGTTGCGGGACTTCTGCTGATGCCGCTTGGAAACAGAACGGAAAAGTGATCAGGTAGAGAGGTAGGAAGACGAATGACTGCCGGAGATAGGTGATGACGGGTCCGACGCTGTTCATCTATCTATCAATCCCGCGATATCAAATTTGTGGACATTTCTTTTTTCTGCATTCAATCTACCTACGTGCACATTCAAGTCCAGTGGATCGCATCCGTAGACCGGAATGCATAGCCGGACAATCCAGTCTGTTCATAAGACGTATCAGTTGCTCTATAAGGGTTGGGGGTTATCTGTTTATGTTGATAGTTATCATGAGTTATATGCAAGGTTGAATTGCGAAAAACAAAACCGGAACGGGGTGCACGGAACGCGGGGTATATGCTGAATATGTACGGAATAGAATTAACAACGAGAATTTCGAGTGTGGTTGAACAACAGTGAACATGTGAATATGAATCAAGGAAAAAAAAAAAAAAAAAAAAGGAAAAGGAAAATCGACGATCAAGATGTTCATCGCCAAAACGGAGGGAAAGAAGGGATTTAAATGTTACCGCAAAATGTCTATTTAGCTGAGCTTTGGAAACCGGAGAAATTATTCTTTTGATTGTACACGTTGGAATGGCCTGATCCGTTGAGGGTTTGAGGTGTCAAAGTAGGTAACTCCCTCTGAGACGAGGGAAGTGTGAAGGAGAATTTGCTCCGAGGGGAAAAACAAGCCAAAGTCCTTGGGACCAAGCGACTCTGAGCTAGTAGTGAATTAAGCGTACTCTTCGACGGTACCGCACTCGCAGACAAGGTTGAGATCACCAGCAGCTAAGAGAGATCGTGACGGCGTCAGCTGACTTGATCTCACGTACGTGGTACCAAATATATCTTTTGAAGTTGGATAGCATTTTGAATCGATTGATATGACTGCACTCACCGTCATCAACCCTTCCGACAGTGGGCCAGAACTTGCTCTTCCTCAATCCGGGAACGGGGAACACAGCCTTCTCCCTAGAGTAAGGTCGGTCCCACTTGTCCTCCGTCAAGAGGCCCAAGGGGTGAGGAGCGTTCTTGAAAACATTGCCTTCTTTGGGCTGAGAGCCAGAAACGATCTCGTCTACTTCCTTTCGGATTGAGATGAGGGCGTCGATGAATCTACGAGAAAGCGGCGCGAGAAGATACCGAGGTTAGCGTGGCTTCACACAGCGAACAGCAAGCATGTACAATCACTTACCGATCAAGCTCGTGCTTGGGCTCGGATTCTGTAGGCTCGATCAACCAACAGGTAGAAGTGGGCCACTGCGCAGTGGGAGGGTGGAAAGAGTAGTCTTGCAATCGTTTGGAGAAGTCCGAGACCTTCAATCCGGCCGACTTTTCAAACTCTCCAAGATCGATCAAGCACTCGTGCGCTACTCGACCGTTCTTGTTAGTGAATCGGATATTGTAGTAAGGCTTGAGTCGCTCGGCGATGTAGTTGGCGTTGAGCAAAGCCATCTTGGAGACTTGGGTCAAACCTTGGCCACCGAGCATCTTGATGTACGCCCAGGAGATGGTGTTGATAGAAGCCGAACCATAAGGAGCGGCTGAAACGGCATTGATTGGCGATGAGCCTCCGGTGGGTACAAGAGGGTGAGTAGGGAGGAAGGGGGCGAGGTGAGATTTGCATGAGATGGGGCCAACACCGGGTCCACCACCACCGTGGGGGATGGAGAAGGTCTAGAGATCAAATGGGTCAGCTTGTCTTGTCAGTTGTTCTAAGCACCTGACGAGCACCTGACGATTTTCGCTCACCTTGTGCAAGTTGGTGTGGGAGACATCACCGCCGACTCGACCCAAACTTGTCAATCCAACCAGAGAGTTACAGTTGGCACCTGAGAAAGAAAACGAAGACAGCCAAGTTCAGTACATGTTGTTCCAACGACCTTCAATATGCCACACGCCACTCACCGTCAACGTAGACTTGACCACCGTTGTCGTGAACGATTTGACAGGCCTCCTCGATGCCTTCCTCGAAGACTCCAAAGGTGGAAGGGTAAGTGACCATGAAGGAGGCAAGCTGGTCCTTGTGCTTCTCGGCCTTTTCCTTGAGATCAGCCAAGTCAAGCGAACCGTCGTTGAGAGCCTTGATAGGTACGACCTTGTAGCCTACCATGGCTGCAGAGGCCGGGTTGGTGCCGTGAGCCGAAAGCGGGATGAGACACACGTCTCGATGACCCTGACCCTTTGATTCGTGGTATGCCTGGATCACTCGAAGACCGGCGTATTCACCTGAAGCTCCAGAGTTGGGCTGAACGGAAGTGGCATCGTAGCCAGTGACGAGCGAGAGGTCGTCCTCGAGCTCCTTGATGAGAACCTCGTAGCCCTTGGCCTGGTCTCGAGGCGCAAAGGGGTGTACGCCACCAAACTCCTTCCTCGAAAGCGGAACCATGGAGGAAGTCGAGTTGAGCTTCATAGTGCACGAACCTAGAGGGATCATACCGTGAACAAGCGAGTAATCCTTCTCCTGGAGATGCATCATGTATCGTAACATGTCAGTCTCAGAGTGGTGCCTGTTGAACACGCCCTGAGGTAGGAAGTCGGTCGATCGGGCGAAACTGGCGATCGGAGAAGTGACAGAAGCGGATGATAATTCCATCTTTTGAGCCAATCCATCGAGGACTTCAGGCTCAATAGATTTTTCTCCCTTGACGGCGTAGAAGACATTGACGATATCGGTCAAGTCGAGGGGACCGACGCTCTCGTCCAAGGTGATACCAATTGTCTTGTCGTCGATCGTTCGGAAGTTGATACCGGCTTTGATCGAAGCTTCGTGGATCTGAGAGGCAGTCACGCCGGCAGAGGAGACATCGATTGTAAGGGTGTCGAAGAAGGTCTTGTTGGTGAAGGTGAAGCCCAAAGAAGTCAAAGACTCGGCGAGGATTCGAGTAAGAGAGTGCACCTTGCCGGCGATCTTTCGCAGGCCTTCCGGACCGTGGTAGACAGCATACATAGCAGCCATGTTGGCAAGAAGTGCTTGACTAAGGAGGATGTCAGCTAAACTTGACTCATATTGACTTGATCACCATGACTCACGCGGTACAGACGTTGGAGGTAGCCTTTTCTCGTCGAATGTGTTGTTCTCGGGCTGAGGGAGAGTGTTTTACTCAGCTTTAGGCCTAGTGGAATTTTAGTTGTATAGATGATCGGAGACTCACTCTGCAGGGCTAATCGGTAGGCGGGAGCACCTCGGGAATCCTTACTCAAACCGACCAATCGACCGGGCATCTTTCGCTTCAAGTCATCGGCACAGGCGAAGAAAGCGGCGTGGGGCCCGCCGTAACCGACGGGTACGCCTGGGCATGGAGGAAATTGGATGAAACATTAGTATTATGTTTAAGAGACAACCATGGATCACCTGGATAGAGTATACTCACCAAATCGCTGCGAGTTACCACAGACTATGTCTGCTCCCCATTCTCCAGGCGGCTTAAGCATGGTCAAAGCGAGCAAGTCACTGGCCACTACCATCTTAGCGCCGGTGCTCTTCACTTTGCTGGCGACTTCAGCCCAATCGCCAATCGCACCATCTACGTCGGGGTACTGAACGAGAGCTCCGATAAGCTTCTCTTCGCCCAAGCTCTCAACCTCCTGGAGGAATGTTTCGTTGCTCTCGGCAACCTTTAACTGTACTCCGAAACCGCTGGTTCGGGTCTCGAGCACCGCGATGGTCTGAGGCGCAACGGAGGGGGAAACGAGGAAGACTTTTTTGCCCTTGGCGAACTTGTTCTTGGGCACAGATGCGAGACACATAGCCATAGCTTCACCGGCGGCTGTAGCTTCGTCGAGCAATGAAGCATTGGCGATAGGAAGACCTGTAAGAGAGATCGCGACGGTTTGGAAGTTGATCAGGGACTCGAGTCGGCCTTGGGATTGCTCAGGGGAGTATGGTGTGTAGGCAGTGTACCAGGCAGGGTTCTCGAGGATCTGCAGGAGAAAAAGAGGAATTAGATCGTGCAATCACAAACAAGCTGCACGTGTCTGTCGCAAACCTTGTGAAGAGAGACTCACGTTTCGCTGGATTACAGGGGGGACAATAGCGTTATGGTATCTACGGGTCAAATGACTGTCAGCTAGTGCGGACTAGAGGAACCGTCCGGTTGAATCCACACTCACCCCATGCCGATATAGCTCTTCATCCCCTTGTTCATGCTGGCGACCTCCTCGACTCGTCTGGCCAGCTCAAGCTCGCTGAAAGGTCTGATCCCGTTCTTATCGCTCTCCTTATCGGTCAGCTCGTCAATTCGCACGTTTCGCGGTATAGCCGCGTCTACGAATTCGTCCATGCTCTTGTAACCGAGCGTGCTGAGCATTGATTCGACGTCATTTTGCCTTGGGCCGATATGACGGGGCGTGAACGTATCGAGGGGAGTGAAGATTGATGTAGTCTCGGGGTGGAATGATGCCGATGGTGGGTGCGGGTGAGGCTGGACGGCTGTAGTAGATGATTGGGCAGGAGAGGTAGCGTGCGGTCGAAGGACACGCGTAGAGGTGATCAGGAATCGGGAAGCGGATGGGCCAGGAATAGTAGCTCGGAGAGCAAGCCTCGTCGCCCTGCGGGTCAGGTGGAAGGACATGATACCAAGTAGATAGAAGGAATGTGGGGAATCGACAACAGCGGACAAATATCCAGTGATAGTGGTCAGACCAGCCGCAAGGAATCAAAGCTATCTTTCGCTAGGAAAGTGGAATGGCGCGGTCAGTATGAAGTATGAGAACGTGAGTATACTGTATGGGTTGAAGAGTCAAAGGGGGAAGAAGAAACTGATGTGTGGAAGAGGGGGATGCATTCTGATTCTGATTCTGATTCTTATTGATATTGGTAGGCCAAGCAAGAGGAGATCGGGTGATCCTATATCCTATATAATGCTTGATTCTTGATTTTCCAACGATGGTGGCCGTCGTGGAAATTGTCGACTTGATATTGGAAAACAATCTTTAACTGGGGGACAGCTTCAGGCACCGTTGCCCTCTTATAAGAGAGAGCCAAGACATAGCATTGTTCAGAGATAACGGATCTTATTTTACGTAATTAGCAAACCCTCTACAAATCAAAGGATCTCAGGGCCAGAGTAAACATAACTAACCATACACCATACACCCTGCACCCTGCACGTCAAGTATCGGTCCGTTGACAAAATTATTTATTATTGGAATTTAATAATCTTTATTCCTTATCCTGATTCGCTATTTGCTAGGCGGACAAAGGCATAACGTTACAGCATTGGAATTTATCGCAACAGCCTGACTTGCAGACTTGCAGACTTGCGTCGTCAAGACAAAGTCGGGCGCAGTGGAAATCAAAGTATAGCTGCAGTAAACGAGGCGAGCTATTTCCACGATCGCTAGTTCATGTTATGCTATGCTATGCTATGCTACGATCAACAAGCATTCTACTTGCTTGGAGTATATTACTAGTGGTCCCGCTTAGGCTCCCTTTTCCCATTTTCTCCCTTTCGCTAATGAAAAGGACGCGAGATAAGACGATTATCCGCAAGCGATATATCTTGGACGCTTTCATCGGCCAATATAGCGCCCCGCTGCAACATAATATAGTAGCGTTGCCATGCATGTTTCTACACCTCTGTGTAAGGTATTATACTGCTATAACTTTAATGATTATTTTTTGAACAGTTGCATCTATTGCAAGGTCTTGCTTGTCTGTCTCATTTCTACTCTAGGAGCTCGTTTACCATGTCCGAGAACGTATCGTACACCTTGTCGGGAGGATGCTCGATCTCTTCGCTACCCGGGCGATACTTGCCAGTCCGCACTATGATTTAGTTTGCATTAGCTTGGATTACTCGATCAATATCTCACACATGCACCGTAAAATCAACATCCTCACAGTGAGACGGAAGGGAGACTGAGATGAGACAGAAGGAAGATGGAGATTGTTCTTACTGATCACCGAGCTGTGCGGACTCACCCAGTATCCGCTTCATTCCCAACTGTTTAGCGCCCTCCCCAAGATCATTCACCACGTCGTCCCCGATAATACCAACGTCTGCGGGTTCGACTTTGTCCTTGTCCCTGCCATTGTTTATACGTTGCAGTGCAAGCTCAAAGAAGCGCCTAGTCGGCTTGCCGACGAGTTCAGCTTGTACCCCGCTTGCCTCTTCTAGCGCTCTTACGAAAGGGCCTATACCGAGCGATAAGCCTGCAGGTAGCGAAGCCGTGGCTGGTGATTGCTGAAACATCGATGCGTGGGGCGCTACGAATGCTGCTTGCGATGTATCACATGTAGACTTTGATTTGGCGGATGAGGAGATGGGTTCACCCTTGAGAACGCGGAAAGCTCTGTTCAGGCTTTCATACGAAAGAGAGGGCTCGTGCAGGCCTAGTATGACTGAATCGTACTGCTCATCCTGAGAAGACACAGTGTTCACCGATGAAGATGAAGATGAAGAAGGAAGAAGGGAGGAGAACTCTTCCTTGGCTGAAGGCGACATGAGGAGCAAAGGTCGGCTACCAGTGCGTAGCGACAATCAGCACTCAGAATCAATCTTCCCAAGCCAGCGCTTGGGAGTGTGGTGCGTTGGAAATATCCCTCATTATCGCGTAAGCAAGACACACCTCAAGCCCATCTCCTCGACAAGCTGTCGACACGCTCCCAAGCTAGTCATCAATTCTTCTTTTTCGGCTCTGAACCCCATGTCCTTCAACTTTCCCAGCAGACTCGCAGATGACTCTTTCGTTGAATTCGAGCTATATCCAGCGCACAAGATTCACATCAGCGGAGGACGCGTTGATACGTTTAAGAAAGATCGACAGTGGTCACAAGTGTATCAACACAGGCTGCGGTAGCTTTATATCGCCAAATGGGCGAGAGAAGTCAACTCACCAGAAAATGAACGGTATGCGGGAAGCTCGTAGACGCTCGATAGCCTGCACGGCCCCTTTCGTGGGCTCATGGCCCAAATGGAGAGTCCCATTGAGGTCGATGAGCAGCGCTTTTAGCTTGAGTGGACTATCAGGGTAACGTAAAGGCGGAGATCACAAGCAGCGGCTATCCGTATCAGCTTGTTTCAAACTGAGAGTCATCCATGATGATTGACCACGCGGCGAGGCAAGCGATTATACTCACTTCGACATGTCTTGTGCGAAAAATCCTTCGCTGTTTACGGATTAGTATACCTAGGAGAAAGCCGTCCACGATCCACGAAAGACTATTACAGCCCTGACCTTATCAGCTGCGTGAGCGACGACCACGACGATGATGGCGAGATGTCAACAAGCCAAGCCAAGCTTTGCTTTGCTGGCAGGAGTTCTGTTCTTTTGTCCCGGACACTTGCGACTTGTTTAGCCGAAGTCGAAGATGGAGGATGGAGGATGACATCATCCTTCACGCTCACTGTACTCGTACGGACGGCACTAGGGCTCCTGGTGGAGGGCGATCAAACGAGGTCTTTCGAAGAGACTTTGACTCTTTCAATCGATCGTACAGTACTTGTTTGTATACCTGTATTCCATCACATCCTTGTCCAGGCGAACGGATCACTGCACGGCGGAACATACGTATATTCATAGCTCTTTAGGTCGCTTGAGAAATACCTACAGTTCACACACACACACACACACACAATGTCCGTAGCGGTAATACAAGGCGCGTCAGGCGCTCTCGGCCTAGCGCTCTCGCGGCATATTCTTCAACATACCAACTTGAAAGTATACGCGCTAACACATAAATCGACATCTGCTGAGAACGAGCTCTTCGCCAATATATGTGGAGATCTCGATCCGAGTAAGGGAAGAGATAGGCTCGCCGTCTTCGGGGATGTTGATGTTAGGGAGGAAGCGGGATTGGAGAGGGCAGCTTCGATCGTGGCCGAGCGCGAGGGCAAAGCTCAGGTCAGGCTGATAGCTTGTATGGCCGGGATCGTAAGTGCGCTTAATCCATATCAGAGAACCCCTGTGACTCTCGTTCATGTTACTTGATTGATTTGGAAAAACAAAGAGCACTCACACCACTGATGCATTGTACCATACCATACATAGCTGCATACGGAGAAATCGCTTTCAGCCATTGATCCTACGACGGCTCTTGCCCAATTCCAAATAAACGCCCTAGGACACCTACTTACATATAAGCATTTCGTACCGCTCATTCCTAATCGTAAAGCATTCCAGAAGCTGCGTTCGGAGTGGTCAAAATCGCCAGGAGACGAGGATAGTGGAGATCCAGCTAGTGGACTGGTCGATGCGAAGGGGAGTCTGTGTTGGTCCATGAGTGCGAGAGTGGGCAGTATTGGTGATAACGAAAGGGGAGGATGGTACTCTTACCGAGCGTGAGTAAGCAATGTGTCGAGTCTGTAATACAGCGATATCGTCGTCTCCTCGGCTCAGCTGATGTGACTGTATCCTGGCGTGGTGCAGGTCGAAAGCTGCCGTGAATCAGATTGTACGAACCCTGGATCACGAGGTGAGTGCACCTGATCTGCTCGCTCGTCCAAATACCGGCATAATCCTACTCTTGTTGGGCGATCGAGTCATCCCACGATACCAGTGGCTGACACCTCATGATCTTTTGACTGGTGATTCAGCTCCTCAACAAATCCTCGTCAGCCGTGGCTGTAGGATATCATCCTGGCACAGTCATAACACCTTTCACGGCTCCAGTGATAGGCGATGCCGCTCCTGATTCATCAAAGGGGCGATTCTCCGTTGATCAAGCGATCGATAAGATGGTCCGAGTCATGGGCCAGGTGCGGCGAACGCAGGACGCTCAGAAGTGGGGCGGTCGGTGTTGGGATTGGAAGGGAGATCGGATCGAGCCGTGAGCTGGCAATAGTTGGTTGTCTCGGCAAGAACCTTTTCTGTTTTCTGCACACGCAAGTCGCGCGTCCTACATTGGCTTTTGCCAGACGTTATGCATCCGCAGTTTGCCGTATCTTTTCGGTAATCGCAATCAGTAAGCTCTCGGTCGAGTGCCTAGCGCTTTCTTGCGAGACACTTCGGTCCTAAAAGCCCGCTAAGCTGGACATGTGCGACACGTGCAAGGGGGTCGTGCAGGCTCTTGGACGTCGGACGTCGGACGCCTCGCTTCTCGCTCAGAAAACGACACATAATGTCACTCAAAATCGCTACCGAAAAACTTGTCGTGCAAGAGGATAGCCCGTAAACCTAAACATCCATTGAACGTTACTACGAAAAGTCATCTCATACATACAGTAGTCAACACCAAACAGAACGAGGCAAGTGCAGACCATTTGGAGGTAGCCTAGCTTTCCACAAGGGATTCCCGGGGCGAAACTCGTATGGGCCGGTCCGTTGATAAGGAAAGCCAAGTGTGAGAGTGTCGTATTTGTCTTGTAGCATACTGTATACAGTACTTCCTTTGCTTGTTCCCGCGCCGCGCGGGGGGGGGTGGGGGGGGGCTACTGTACACCTGCTTTGTCCGCTGCGAAATGGAGGATCATTACCTACAGTATTGACCGATCAATCTAGACCAACATTACGATGTACAGTACTGTCACGGAGCTTGTCCCACGAACTGTGCTGTATCTATAAAAAGCTAATCCGAAAGGCTCAGCTTGTCAACAGATACATCTTATCCGACTTGCCCGCAAACGAATTTCATCGTCCATACAAAAGACAGCTAACTTGCTGGAGACCTTCACAATAAATCGAAATACGAGAACCTAGGGACCTCAGGCCGACTTGAAGATATCGTTGAAAGAAGTTTCCAACATGCTTGCTAGATACATCGCACTTGTTCCCGTTTTCGCCGTCCTCGGTCTGGCGTCACCGCACAGAAGCGGCTCGACATCAGTGCCACTCCTGCGCAACAGTCGACGTCATCTCGAAGCCAGGGACGACGATCACAATGACATGATCCAGAGAATCAAATTCACTGGTGACTTCGATGAAGTAGAAGACATGTAAGTCTAGCCTTTCAACTCGGTCGGTTCATTGGAACACGGCATCATCAAACCCCGTCTACCTATGTGTCTACGATACACCACACAGGAAAAGTGACTGATGTTTCAGTATCTGGTTTCCCTGACCCCGGCACCATATTGACTGTCCACTTTGTAGGTGGGAGACTTTATGTGGTCGCAGTCACGATGGCGAGTACTACTTCAAGAAGGTCAAGAACCATAGCAGTGAGTACAGTACATTGTCCGTTACTCAAGTTAGATACAAGGTGGAGAGAGAGAGAGAAGACTGACCCGGGGCTGATCACCATCTCCACGCCACGCCATCAGATCTCGCGGATGCTTACTGTGTGAGTCCAGCATCCAGCATTGGACCCACTCAACGGTTGTAAATACAGGATGCCCTATTCCCCGCAGCGCGGTCTGTTGACGCCGAAATTTGGGCGGACCGCGGACCCTTATGCTAGTTTCTGATTGATGCTCTGTTGTTCTGTAGTACGTCGAATCCGACGACGAACCGGACGATGATATCACCAACGTTATCATGGATGAATGCGATGTGACCAAAGCCGATTAATCCACAACCGTAGCTCGGCAGGAGCTGGAGAGGTTAGTGAACCTTGGAGTCAGAGAGATTGCAATCAGGCTGAGGCAGTCTCGGTTATCAGCTTGTTCTCCAATGCGCGATACGTATATACTCCAACAGCCTGCCTGGTAGTTGATAGCCTGAGATATGATGAATTTGCGTTGCTGTGTGCACGGTACTGCCTCCAAATCCACGAAGTATACAATTATGTTGGCTTGTCTGAAAAAAAGAGAAGACGATCCATTTTTAGCAGCACAGATGATAGGTCATTTAGCGTTCAACGTCCGCCATGTTGCTCGCCTAATTTTGTGGGCTGAGCTTTCGTTGGTTTCCGGGGGCTCGATCAACTGTGAACAGGTTGGAAAGGCATCGGTTCAAGCTCGATCACCCATAGCGTTACTTGAACTATTTCGGTGAGATGCGAGGTTAGCCACATGTTCGGATTCGGGGCAGATGTTAAGTATCGAAGTCATTGCATGAGCATCACACGCAAGGAGGGCACCTTCGAGCGAATCAGAGTTTCCGGGGTGGATTCAGCTTATGTGCGAACCTTTTCAACCATGGGCATGCTCAGCGAGGCGTCACGATCAAGATCAACAACCCCTCACCGGATCATATCATAACGGGACTGCGTTCTGCGAACGAAGCACTGGGACACTGTATACCCAGGATTGTCCCTGTTCGTTCCACTATCTGTGAAATGACTATCTGTAAAAAGACGACCCAGTGCTCCTTGTTGCTAAAGCGACTATATGCATCAAACTTATCTAATGGACGAAACAAGACACGAATCCCGAGATTATGGAGCCATCTTCTCGTCAAGAGTCTTGACGTCTCCCATTGTTGAAGGATCTGAACCTTATGGTGATCCCGTCGAATATACTATCTAGAAGTCCCCTCACCAGGTCCTAACCCCTGTGACAGATCACACTTTTAGGCAGCGCTTATAACAACAAGATAGTGCCGAGAGCAGCTACAAGAACACCGCCAAGTCCCACAGTGGCGGTGAGACCGGCAGCGGAGTTGCCACCGCTGCTACCAGCGGAAGTCGAAGCCGAAGCCGAAGCCGAGGCAGCGGAGTCACCAGCGGTCGAAGCGGCAGAGGTGGCAGCGGCAGAGGCACTTCCGCCCGAGCTAGCCGAAGCGGCAGTCACAGCAGCCAGATCTACGCTAACGGTCTGACCGTCGACTCCTTCCTGGGCGGCAGAGTAATTGGATCCCTTGAGAACGAGCGAGTCCTCGGGGCTGGCCGTCTCGAGAATAACAGACGAGTTTGCGCATGCCAAGTCGGAAGGAGCAGTGTAGGACCCGGCCTCGACAAGAGTCAAGTCGGCGCAGTGGTAGAGGTAGCTGGAGTTGCCGTAAAGCTGGTATGCATTTGGATCAGACTAGGCAGCTAGAAGTACTCGTACTCGTGACATACTCACCTGGTAAATGACGAGAAGTGTGACATCATTACCAGCCTCAAGACCAAGCTCGGTGAAGTTGGGTCCTGCGCCACACCAAGCCCCATCTGAAACGTCGAGAATGGTGTTGGTGAAGGTGCTGAAGTCGTGGAAGGCATCGGGCTCGGTCTCGTTGGCGTACATCAAGTTGACGTTGGCGGCAAGGGTATCGACGTCAAGAGCGAGCTGTCCACCGGCTATCAAGTCGCTGGAAGGTCAGAGCTGGCATGGCAAGTGATCATTCCTTGTTGCTTCATCACTCACTTAGAGGGTAGTTGGTCCTGGAGCCAGCAGTGGCACCGCCGCAGGGGTAATTGGCGGCGGTGTCAGGAGAGTAGCCGCTTCGTGGAGGAGGGTAAGTGAACTCGACTGGGCTAGTCTCGAATTGCTAAGGGGGGGGGGGGAGGAGGCGGGAGGGGGTTTGGTATCCGCGTAAGCAATGCAGCCCACGTGAATCGAGCCGGAACCACAAGCAAGGAATTCAAATGCTCACAGAGATGGTAGCACCCTGTCGGGGGGAGATGATGGCCGCGCTTGCTAGTGTAGCCATGGAGGAGATGAGGACGGCAGAGGCGAGCATCTTTTATGACGGCGGTAAGGGGACTGCAAAGTGTATGGGGGTACCGTAAAAGCGAACTAGATGAGGGAATTCACCAAAATGTCTGGTTTCGGCTGAGCTCTTATATACCTATGCATTCCTCGATCTTTAGGAAACAGTTTCGATTCGGGCGGGAACACTAGAAATTCCTCGGCACCGCGTTGAGCTTCTTACCCATTGGAAAAGGACCGTATAGCTCGGCCGAATGATCAGTCTTCTTCGCGTCTCGCATGGATACCTTGAGCACGTCCAACGTCGCATCGACGGGGAGGAGAAGAGCTGTACTCGAGTATCAGATACTGAACTCGGCGGATGTGCCTGAGGAACGACCAAGCACTGACAGCGAGTCGGAATCCTCGTCCACGGCCCGTATGGCTTGAACATGGAGACATCGTCTTACTGAACGGAGCATTCTCATGACAGGCGCTGTGCAGCACAAGAAGTGGGGGAGGTTTCTGAGACGCAGAACCTCATGTTCCTCCGCATCCCCAAAATCAGGCACACAAAGTCAAAAAGCAGAACGCCACCATTTTTATCGGCCGGTCTCACTCTACTTATCAGATAACCAGGATCAGTAAACACCCTTACTTAGGCTCTGGCTCTACCTTTTGTATGCGGTACCCTTCATGGATAGGAATGCCAAGACTAACGAGCTTTTCTCATGGGAACAACGTCTGCGTCTGCCCTGCTGGCGTGGACACCGTAGCGAGGTACACATGCAGTCCTATGTCTGCCCGCCCTGAGCTCGCCCCGGCTCAGACGTCCGATACCCATACGACGCTTAGCACAATGGTGAGGGAGAAGGAGGCTGAGCGCGCATCTCCCTTCATGTACTCTGAAGCTGAACCCTGACTTCCATCCTCTACATCCATCTGAACAAAACGATCTCGACTCAGCTGCATCTCTCGTGCCGGTTTCCCAGGACCAACCTTATTCGATAACTACCGTTGCGCAGCACGTTGATCACGCATCTTCCCGAATAAAGCATACCATGGCTTGATTGGTCATGAGCAGATCATATGCAGCTTAGAAACGCTCGACGCTCTCGGGGCGATATGCACCGATTCCAGCTTGTGACTGGGAATGGAGTGCCTCGCTTGTGAGTTTTACTATCAGATAACCATAAAGCTGCACTATCGGCCGACTCCGGATTCCCGTGCCTGCCGATAGCCGAAAAGGCATCCCCGCTTTCTTGGCTCGATGCCATGGCGTCTATTCCAGCTGGCGAGTGATATCCATCCTGACAGCTGGCGTGATGCCGGAGTCCCTCCGCGTCGGATGCATTTCTCATATCTAAGTTCACAAGGGTCCAATTGTTCAATTGTCTAATCCATATGTTGGTCAGAGACCAGAAACGGGTCGTCAAGACCTGCTACTATCTGATGTATACATTGCCACGGACATCGTGCATCGCATACAGTTTACGTGACTAATTCCGGCTAGTTCGGGCTTCTACTGCGGCAGATCTAGCCCTATTCACAAGGCTGATCCAGTCTTTGGCATCTCGGGCGCTGGTTGCTCTAAGGGGGATGGTGCCAAAGTCAGATCAGCTCGATCAACTGGGTCTGACCGTGAAGACATCGGGTCGGCCGGAGACGGAATACCGATGGATTGTAGGGTTCAACTCACTTCAATCCAATCGTGTCGCCTCCTCTACGAGCATCGGCTTTCAGCACAACACTGGTCTCATCCCTTGTTTGTCTCACGTGGATCTCATGTAAGGCAAGTGGCTATGATAGACACACAATGTGGTAAAGGTCATCAGTCTCGGGTACCACGGCCTAACAAAAACGGTCTGTTGGCTTACCATTCTGTACAGGTCCGCTCCATCCAGTAAGACGATGATGTCGGTACATAGTACCATGGTCAGTTTCCTGCCAGACTTTGACTTGATTACTCTGCCTTCTTTGATCAATCTTCTGGGTCCTTGGAGAGCTGTGGGCGCAGTAAGATCGAGGCGGCTACGAAGTTATAGCGCACCGGAGGTGAGGTTCAGTGCATCAGCACAGTCGCCTGATAGGCACTGGAAAACACAAGGTATGGTATCACTCACCCTTCGCCACCTATCCAAAGGTTTTCACTGAGAGTTCGCAACCTTTCTTCCGACTGGACTTCTCTCACGCTCTCGTTGATGGATCCAACGATCCCCTCAACCATCTCCAAGGCGTTCTGGACGAGAGGCAGGTCCGTGTTGTCCTCGCCCGAGGTGTCGAATATATCCGTGTAATGGATAATCTGCTTAATAAGCAGAGGGTAACGAGTGATTCGTTGCACTGCATCACCTTGTCAGCTCGGCGTTGCAAGGTCGGCACGGTGAGCAGAAAAAAAAACTCGGCCACTACAAAAATCAATCAAAGTTACTCACTTGGGATTAGAAGGAAGCTCGAGAGATCGAGACCCCGAACAGCAGGGTTGTTTTCACGTATCGACTATAGCCAAATCAAACGCCCGCTGCGTCAGCGCCGAATTACACTGGACTAATCGACAGAAATACCAGATGTGTGAGAACAATGAGGGGGGAGCTGACACGGATCTTACCTGAAGATGGGCTGAAAGGGCTGGGTTCGTCTCCCGCAAAGATTGTAGGAGCTTGATGCCCTGATTCTGGTTGACGCAGTACGTCTACAAAAGAAGACATCAGTAACGGGATCTGATGAGGTGACGGCAATGATACGCCAGACTTTACCATATACACTCCAGCTTCTCTCAGATGATCCTGGAGGATATCTCCAATCCGATCGATATATAGCCTGCAGCTCTTCTGCCTGTCCTCCAACGAGCTCAGGAAGGAGGTGTTGAACAGCAGTATGTCTTCAATGTTTGCAAAGACAACGTTCAGAGATTTGTCGTCCAGAATGTCGAGCATTGAAGCGTAGAATACCTAACAGGTGAGCGAGGCGTGTTTCATCGTCAGTGATGTGGGGTCAGATGCATTATTCGTGGGTGACTGTCGAGGGGTTGAATGGGAAGACGGCCCTGAACTGAACGCATGCGGAGGCTCACCTCTACGATTAGTTGAAGGTCTCTGCCATAACTACCTTCGGTCGCAATGAACTCGAAGATCGCCTCTTGCCTTTTCCTCTCCCTCTCGCTCATCGTAGCCAGTACAGACGGCTCGACCAGACTACCCCAAGTCTTACCGAAACCTTCGCCCATACCTGAGCCGGAACCTGATGCGGACATACTAGGCGTATCAGGTCGGCTCGGATTCGCAGAGTCAGAGTTGAAATCGGTTCGAACGATAGGTCCGGAGATACTGGGTACTTTCCGCTCATGATGCGCCGCGCCGCCGCCAGGGTGCGTTGCCATCATCCGGCTGAAGAAGCCTGACAATCTACCACCTGCGCCACTGGCGCTGGTGCCTAATGAAGTGGTGGAAGGCGTGGGTGAATGCGGAGGCGACTGCGGACGCTCATTCATACCTCCACTCGCGGGGCCAGTCGATTGAGGAGGTAAAGAGCATTGAGGAGGTAAAGAGCTGTTAGTTGTAGCTCGCTGAATCAGCGACTGACTTCGGGCTCGGTTGCTAGACTTTGACGAGTCAATCTGCATTATAGGAGCACTGGACCTTTGCTCGTTTTCGCCCAAATCCAATTGAGACTGAGATTGCGATTGCGAATGAGATTGGGCAAGGAATGCCTCATAGCGCGCATAGGCGTCTTGAGGTTCGCGAGGCGTATCTTCACCCGGGACTGGAGAAGCGAGATCAATCGGTGCTTCAGGTTGCTCTTTGTGCCGTCTAGGAGTGATATCAAGATCACGAGGTTTGAGGGAAGAGGGAACAGCGGGTGCCTTTCTTCGTCTCTTAGCCTTACCGGGAACACCGGGAGGAGGTCGCCTTCTCGACACGACTCTATTCATTATCCCTTGACCAGGGCCCAGTGTCGCAGGGGTGGTAGCAGGATCGTCGCGTTTGATCCGCAATCCTACCGCAGAGAGGATTTTCTGCCGTTCTTCCTCCCGTCTCTTCTTCTCTGCATCTTGCTTCGCATCATCTGCAGCTTTCTCGTCACCGTCCTCACCGTCTGAGCCTTCGTCTGAGTCATCCGACGACCACCACGATAAGATTGAGTCGTCAGAGGAGGAAGATTCTTCGTCTTCATCGTCACTGACGAGTGAAGGGGATCTTCCGTTAGAAGTCACCGAGAGCATGGAGGTGGGCCGGGCAGACGTAATAGGGGACGGCCGAGGACGGTTGAGAGTTGGGCCAGACATGGGTACCAGGCCTCCTGACTGGATGACCTCTGTGGCCTCGCCAGAGGGAGTGTCATCGTTTGGAACAAGGGCATTGGTGGAGGTTTCGTTGGACCCCTTTCCGGCATCTGCAAAGGTTAGCCACATTGTTGTGTCCCATAGCGCACAGCCGAGATTCACCAGCCAGGATTAATCATGACCGCAGCCATGTGCAATAGACAAGTTGTGGTTTTTGTTTCATTCGCATATCCGTATATCGTTTTTTGATTTTGTTTAAACAAAAATTTCACCGAAAATGTATGGGAGATTGCAGAGGGGTAATCGTACAAGAAAGAAGAGGGAGCAAATCAAACATTGTTTTAGCCTGCGCCAAACATCAACGTAAACAACTGTTCTGTATTCGTGACAATGAAATGCAAAAAAGTGGCGATAGGCGATAGAACATGGCTGTGTTTCTTGGGGAGACTGGAGACGATGACTAACCTTGGATCTCTAGGTAGCTAGCAGGAACAAGGAAGATTACACCAGCTTTCTCCGTCTTCCACCAATCTTGGTCTGACTGATCTACAATCTCGAGCAGGTCGCCTTCCATGAATGGCAGTTGGTCTTCGTCGCCCCCGGGGTAGTCGAAGAGGGCTTTCGCTCGAGTGGCTGTAGGATGGCGAGACGTATTAGAGCACGTTTCAAGGAGTTGGGGAGGGGCACACCGACTCACCGTGCAATTGTTCAACATAGTCCTTTGGGAACCAGCCCTTGCTTCCCTCTTTGACCAGTGTACCGTACCACCAGGCGCTATCCTGGTCTTTTGCGGGGTGAGCCTCGATGACTACGTTCTCCTTGAAGCTCAGATCGACATCACGGGTACCGGCAAATTCATAGAGCGATCGGACTCGCAGAGCTAAGCGAGTGCACGAGTCAGCTGAGTCAAAACGCAAAGAAACAAACATTCGCCTTCAACTCACTTTTTGTCATGTCAAAATCGTCCATCTCATCGTTGCTCTCGACGTTGATCGAGGGAGCTTCCGCCTGTTGCTGAGCGTTGTCGCCCGATAACGGAGCATAGCCCTCGTCTTCTTCACGAGTAGGCTCGAGCGTAGAGTCCCCAGCTGCACTAGCGGCAGGATGGGTGTGATCAGCCGCGAGGCCAGCATACCAATCGACGCTTTGCCGATTAGCGTTTCGCGAGTTGAATTGCTCCTCCTCGTCTTCCGATTCGGGTTGAGCGGCGGGAGGAGGGGCGTTGTTGATGTGTGCTGGAGGAGCGGCATCACCAATCACTCTGCCTGCCCCGGCTGGGCCGCCTTTGACTACCGTCTCGGTCTTTTTCAGTCTCGCGCCGCCCTGGATCGCCGATAAAAGCGCACCTCTAGACTGACCGGGATCACCGCCTCCCAACTTGGCAAGGGCAGCCGGAGCAGCCTTGGGTGGGGGAGGCGCAGCCGGTGCGGATGGAGCAGTCGAGTTGGGTCGAGAGCCGGGAGGTGACATGATGTTTCCGAACAAGGCCTGGGCAAGTCCTTGTCTGCCCGCTCGAGAGGAGACAAACTCGTCATCGGATGAATCGTCGTCGCTGTCCACTTGCTTTTCGGTAATGTCTTCCCATTCAGGTTCACTAGGCGGCGATCGTACAGTCATCCTGGTGGAGGGCTGGAATGTTGGTGCGGCAGGAGCAGAAGGTGGTGGTGGGGGAGGGGGCGGAGGTGGAGGAGCTTCGGCTTCAGGTGACTTGGCAGCGGGCGAAGACGCAGCTTGGGTAGCAGGAGGCTTGAAGAAAGGGTTGAATCCGCCTCCTCCAGGCGTCGAAGACGCAGGAGCGGCGGGAGAGGGGGTTGCACCACTTGTAGGACCGGGCTTTCTGAAAGGGTTGTATGAAGTGTCTGGCGCCGGCGCAGGAGGTGCTGGAGGAGGCGGGGGTGGGGGAGGGGGTGGGGCCGACTCGCCAGCGGGAGAGGCTACAGCGGGGCTGGGGGTGGGCGCCTTGCTCCTGTTCTGTCGAGCGGCAAGCAGAGCTTCCTCTTGCTTCCTCTCCTCCTCCTCTTCCCGCTGAAGCTGTTCTAGTCTAGCTCGTCTATCAGCTCTAGCTTTCGTAGCAGCTTCTTCCTTCGATCGCAGTTCAGCTTCTTCGGGATCTTCCTCGGGAGGAGGAGCTGCTCGAGCTTTGGGTGCAGGAGGAATAGGCGCGGGGGGTGCGGCGCCGTGTCGGGAGGCAGGAGGAGCAGGCGGTACTTTTGCTCTGGAGTGGGGCGCTGGAGGAGGTGCAGCGGGCTTCTTCATGGCTGACTTCAGGGGAGAAGGCGAGGGAGGAGCTGGTGCAGCAGGAGCGGAAGGAGCAGAGGCCGGTTGCGCGTCCTGAGCACCAGTACCGCCACCAGCCTCGGCAAGTCGTCTTTTCCTCGCTTCGTCACGAGCAGCCTGTTCAGCCTCGGCCTGCTTTGACTTTTCCTCTGCCTCCTGCTTTTCCTTTTCCAATCTGTCCTGAACGCTGGTGTCGACTTCGGGCTCGTTTGACGAAGGAGTGTCAACGCCGAGCGCGCGCAGCCTATCATTGATTCGCTTTTGCGCTTGTTCTCGGATGTAGGCCTTTCGCTCTTCGGGAGTCATGTTCTTGGTCGAAGGAGCAGCAGCTTGTGCGGGAGCGGGAGGCGGAGGCGGTGCGGCTGACGCGGCTGCAATAGATGCAGGCGGTGGCGCAGGAGGAGGCGATCGGGTTGATGGGGGAGATCGAGGTCGGTCGTATGAAACTCGTCGGTCTCGGTCATACCGATCATAATCTCTGTCTCTGCTGTCACGACGATCTCGGTCATAACGATCTCTGTCGTCGTATCTGTCTCTCTCCCTTTCCCTGTCTCTATCGAAAGTACCCCTATGCCTGTCTCGGTCATATTCATCCCTATCTCTGTCTCTGTCATCACGATAGTCGTACCTCGAGTGGGTTTGGTTCCGCTCGTCCCGTCTTCTGACGCCCGCTCGTTCCTCCATAGCCTTCTCCTCTTGCCTCCGCTCCTGCTTCCTTTCCAACTCGGGCAGCTTTTCGTGCATCAGGTAAAGCAACTCTCGTTCGAGCTTACGTCGCTCCTCGTCCTTTTCACTAGTTCGTCGTCCCTTGGAGGTATACTCGATGTCCTCCTGGATCCTCTTCACGCGGTATTGCAGCGTCTCGATTTCTTCCTCGAGCTCCTCGTCCTCGACACTCTTCTCATTTGACTTCTCGAGCAGACTCGAGGTGTTTTGCAGCTTCCGTCGGATATCTTTGAGTCCAGCGTCGGGGTCTTCACCCGCGTATCGAACCGATTTCCTGTCGAGATGTCGGGAAGACGGCTTGTAGGTGGAAGGGAGATCGTCCGAGTGCTTGTACATCAAGGCGTCCTTGGAAGCGGCACCGGGAGTGTTGCCTCCGTATGAGGGGGAAGAAGTGTTTGATCGGCTAGAAGCTTCGTGACGCAAGAGATCCTTCATGAAATTGACAGTCGTGTCGATGTCTCGCATGGAGGCTGGCACGAGCTCCTCGGGGAGGACATCGGGGATCTGGTTTCCATTCAGTGCTGTGGTACATAGGTCGGCATAGATTAGCAGTGTTTAGTCGAGGCCGAACGTAGCAGTGTAGAGTCAAGGCCGAACGTTTACTGCTAACTCACCTCGGTAGATCAAGCCCATTGCGACGTGGAACTCTGGAAGGTTGAGTTTACCTCGATTGTCCTTGTCACACAGGTTCCTGCAGTAGCAAAGGGTGGTGTAAGCGCTAATCGTAACGACTGAGATTGCTCGGTAAAGAGAGCACGCGAGGTAGTCGTGGGCAGGAGAGAGATGCGACTGCGACAGTGCTTGGCGGGGAGCCTGAGCGCAACGTACCAGATCTTCATCAGGTCATCCTGACCCAGTCCACTCTGACCAAATACTCCCCTAGCCATCTCGCCCGTGATAAATCCATCGCCTTGCGTGTCCCAAGCCCTGAAGATCTGGTCGTAGTCTTTTTTTTCTTGCCTCGAGAGAGCCCATGGTACTTTGGGAGTGTTGACTGATGGGTTCTGAAGTAGAGATTGGAATTGCTGAGATAAGGGCTGTTGCGTCGAGGGCTGATTGAATTGAGGGACACCAGAAGGAGCGAAAGGCTGTGCGAGGTGTGAAATACATGTCAGTCAGAATCGACACGAACGCAGGTGATCCAGCATCTAGACGATCGAGGTACCCACCTGGTTGATGTTAGAAGGCATAAAGCTCTGCATCATTGACTGCAGTCTTGGGTCATGCGGAAGACCAGTCGGTTGGGGTTGAAGGCCTCTCATCCCACCCATTCCTGTAGGCTGAGCCATCAGTCCACCGCCCTGGAACCCGGTCGGTTGAGCTGATAATCCTGTAGGCTGTGGCTGGAACCCTGTCGGTTGAGTCATGAGTCCGCTGGCCCCGCCGCCTGGGTATCCAGTCATCTGCGGCGTCAAGCCACCGCCAGTAACTCCCGTACGGAACTGTGACTGGGCGGGAGGTTGTGACAAGAACGAGTAGTTACCGCCGCCTCCGAAGCCGGTTGGCTGGGGTCGCTGTTGCTGCTGCTGCGGAAAACCGGTCTGCTGTGACTGCATAGGTTGGAATCCGGTGGGCTGAGCGCTCATGAATGATTGGTTCTGGCCAAATCCACCGGGAGCACCGGTCTGCTGAGGCTGGTTAAAGCCGTAGCCATATTGACCCTGGTTCTGCTGCCACGGCTGCATTGTGAGAGGCGTGTCACAGTCCAAGTCGGAGTTGAAGTGGGAGAGGGTAGAATTAGATTACGCGAGGGCTTTGGCGAGGACGCACGCCAGATCGGAGACCTTTCCGCGTATTGATGGGTTTGGTAGGGGAAGTAGGACGGATGGAACCAGATGAGGGAGGGGAAGTGGTAGAAGGGTGGTGTGATAAAGTAGAGAGAATTGAGATGTAATAGAGAGACGTGTAATGGGTATGTGCTATAGTGCTATAGTGCTGTGCGGTCCGATCCCACGAACAGTGACTGTGTCCCTGAATCCCCCCTCCTCACCATACAACGATACATACACCGAGTGTGGCACATGCCACATGGCCACATGGCGCACCCAATGACGTCGATATTACCAAATCACACCACGCTATATATGCAGAATGCAGATGCATGCCATGGTTGTGAAGTAGTAAGAAATTACACGTGAATAAAGGATGATAATGTAGCTGGCAGACAAAACGGATCATGCAGTGCGCTGTATTGTGCTTGGTATATGTCACGCTTAGAACCCCCCAAAGTTGAAGCCCGAGCTGTAGGCCATGGGCTTCACGTCGGGATGAGGTACGGCGTCGAATTGGTGGTACGTGAGTGCACCGTTCGCCTGCATACGAATGTATGCGGCCTGTGTAACATCAACCCAAAGAAGGTCAGCGCTTTGTAGTGTTCGAGCATGAGGGAGACGAATGTAAGTGTGAAAGCATCGATCAGGAGTTTTTCAACCCACCTTGTTACCGGTCGAGTCACAGTAATTGGGACAACTGAACACCGTTATACACAGACCATCATGTTCGATCGCATAACCGTCCGCTCGGACTTCATGAGATCGAATGACGGCGGTGATGTCGTTGAGCTCGCACCACCGACGCGTCACATCGGGCCCGAAGCCCAGACCGACACCTCGCTTGGATGGACCTCGACCGTTGGGCTCCTGCGGGTCCGTCCAGAGCATCTGTTCATGGCGGATCGCGGTACGAGGTGGGGACGGGACGGGCGGATAAAGTCAGCCGCTATCATGCTAGACATCGACTCAATCACTCACCTCGCACATGATTCCCTCCTGACCAGGCTGCCTTCCGAATCGGTCAATCTTGGCGACCTCGGCCAGTGTAACGCCATCCTTGCTCACGGGTGGTCCACCGTGGCACACGAAGAATCGCCGTTTTCCTTGATGGAGGATAGCGGGTCTGGAACCTTCCGATTTGGGTGAAGCAGGCTCTTGAGTTGCAGTGACGAGGGTAGCGAGAGGCACTGTGGAAACATCAGCCGACCACTTGAGAAGGGTATACGATCGTACAGCGCTTACGCGTCGTGAATACATCCGCAAACAGCTTGAAAGTCATTTCTCCAAGTTTGGCTTTGCATTCCCCTTCGAAGCCGTACACCTTGTTCATGTCTGCTTAGAAAACAGATAACTGTCAGCTCCAGTGAGGAGCAAAACGGGAAACAGGGGGTGGCAAGCTCGCGCAAAACGAGAAACAGGGCGGTGGGAAGGTCGCGAAAATGGCTCATGACACCCACCGTTCGTCTCATGGTTACCTCTGTTGATGTATACATATTCGGGGTAGAGCCATTTGTAGGCAAACACTGTCAATGCCACCTCTACAGACCATGATCCTCGATCCACCAGGTCGCCTGTGAGCATATAGCAGTGTTAGCAATGTATGCAGTGACAGCTCAATGCATCCCCCATACTCACCATTGAAGATCATGTAGTGCTTTTCGCTCGGTGGAGTCGTCATCGACAGCAGGTTGCAGACGTCGAAGAATTGGCCGTGCGCTAGACGAAGGATTGTAATGGGTTTAGCGGCTATACAACAGCTGAGACTAGACTGGGAATCGAGCCACCCATTGTGAACTCACTATCACCGATGATATCACATGTTACACCCTCTGGTACCTCGATCTCGACCAGACTCTTCTGCTTGTCCACAATATCCCTGCAGCCCAGGATGATCTCCCAAGCGACTCTCTTCGGCACCTTGCCACCATTCTTAAAACTCTCCACCATACCTTCCACGAACTCCTTTGTAGGCTTATATCGGCCGTTGGGATCTGATGGGATCGTAGGCAAGGGGAAATCTGTCACCGTGGATGGGTCGAGAGTGCATGCGCCGGAGGATATCAGGGAAAGGCACTTGGACGAAGCTGTTTCGGTATCCCCGACTGAGATGGCCTATACCATCGAAGAGATCAACATAAAACGCATTTGGATAGTGGCACATACCTTTTCAAACTCGATCCTCCTGATCAGCTTGACAGTCATCTGAAGCTGATCCCTAATAGCCTTGTTTCCCGGCTCAATGGCCAGAGCCTTTTTGAAATCGGGAACGGCATCGGTGGGTCGCAAAATGGCGAGATAGGATAGACCTCTTCTGTAGAATGCTTTGGCGTATTTTGGGTTGATGGTGATCGCCTTGGCTGATGTGAAAGAAAAACGTTAATGACAATGGTTTTCTGATCAACGCGGAGACGGTACTCACTGGCATCGGCAATGGCAGCACCATGTTCTTCCATCTTGGCTTTGCTCATCGCCCTGTTGTTCCAGAATGTGCTTTCCTTTGGGTTCAGCGAAATAGCTTCCGTGTATAACTCGATTGACTTGTTGAAGTCCTTGGCTAAAGAGGATGGTTAGTCAGCACACATCTGCTTCTCCGATACGATTAAGACGGTGGGGGCAAGAGTGTGCTGTTGCGTGCGATCAGAAGACCTGAGGAAGTGAAGAATTCTTGACATTCCAACTCACCAGCGAAAGCCTTGTTGGCAGCCGCTTTGAGCTCGAGCGCTTTGGCCTTGTCTTCCTCCGTAATGATCTTGTCATCATCTACCTCGGGCGCCAGCTCGCCGTCGGACGACACTGCATCGGGACGCCAACTTCAGCCTTTGACCTTCATTATGGTACAGCGCTACTACTCACGCGACAGTCCGGCTAACGAGCTCGCAGGGAGGGAAGTCGCCGCCAGCACAGGACTGGGGAAAGGGGTATAGTCATCTTCTGTGGGGGCCGTCGAAGGTGAACCTGCACTGCCATTGACGCTACCGTCGTGTCCGGAGGATGAGCCGGCGCTGCTTCCAGACGGAACGGAAGATTCGACACCCGTTATGATACTCGAAAGATTATCACGGAGTTCTTGGTGATCGGTCATTGTGTGTGGGATGTGGGATCGGGCGATCAATGTGGTTCTGGGAGGAAAATCAATACTGATATCGGGTTCGCGCGTGGTGTATTTAAATTGTCCTTGGGGCACTGCCAAATGGATCGGGCAGCGATAGGAAGCAACGCTTGTAGAGGCTTGAAAATGGTACTTTATGCGGTAAGAGGAGAAAGGAGATAGAGTTATGGATGGAAGGAAAGGAAAGGATCTAGCCCACAGGAGCAACGGCGCTTACCTCTACCCAACTTTTTCCCGGCAATCAGGCAAGATTCAACGCACACAGGCATCAGGCATAACTTACAGTACGTGCGCGTTAGGCTACGGTATGATATGATCGATGACAACGACAGTATTGACTACCCTCGTGTGATAGACACGTGCGCACCACGTGCCCATCATGGTCAGATCCCTTCGTTCATATCATGCTTTTCCCGCATGGGCATAAAGGTCCTGGCCAGCTGGCCAGCTTAAATTACCAACCCGGACAGGCCGTCGACGTGTGTACAAAAGCACGAGGGGAGCAGGCAGCCATTAGCGTAAGATTACAGAGATCTGTATCCTTGGGACTATTGGGTATTCAAATGAGGCCTGGCCGATACAGGTCAGCTCCCGTGACCAGGATGAACAAAGATATGTGCAGCGATGATCGTAGCTAGAACGCCTGCAGACACATCCATTTTGTAGATTATCGGTAATACGGCAGAAGCCGTAACTGTACCGACAACCGACACTCAATATGAACATAGTAAGTCGGCCCCAGATGCCCTCGACAAGATTCGCAGTATGGATACCCCACATGCCGCTGTTTCCGAGCCGGACGTGAACAAATGGGATCTAGCGCCATATAGTGCCGCCGAAGCTCATTGTAAGCTGATCAGCTGTGACACACCTGTGTATATGACATAACAGGACACGGCCATTTGACGGTAAAGCGGTGAATTGGACCGGCCTTAGTTCAAGCTGAGCTGAGCTGATCGGTAGGTTTCGATTCGACGCTTGAAATCGACCGAGTGTGCCTGCAGTGTGAATCCGATGGGTGCACCGTACGTCTTCTCCGACGACCGGAGATAAAGTAGGTAATGTAAGTTTGGGTGATCCTTCCTACAGCGATCAATGCATGTATGTCAATGCTGTAGATCTGTCATACTGATCGTACTAATGGTTAGCGGTGGTTGTCGCTGGCGTTGCGTGTCCGAGCGTGCGGTTTGCATGTTGTCCTGAGGATATACCATCACCGCGACTGACGTTCTACTACAAGGCCCTTGGACTTTTGAGTGATAACCTCATGCGTAGACTGCCTCTTGAAGTCTTCCAGCCGGACATCTCTGATTCAACCCAGCTTTTCGTTACCATTACCATTGTTCCGCAGCCATGTCACTCCAGCGTAAGCTCAAGTACGCCGTACTCGGTATCGGTCGCATGGGCCAGCGACACGCGCTCAATATAGCCTTCAAGTCACCCCGATCAGAGCTTGTGGCAATCTGTGACCCTCGGCCATCATCCCTCGAGTGGTCTGAAAGAGCTTTGCCGGCTGAGATTGCGAGGTTTTCGGATGCGAGCAACTGTTTGAGGGACAGCGGGGCGGACGCGGTGCTTATCGCAAGTGAAACGGGTCAGCACGCGCCATTGACCATCGCCGCGCTCAACGCGGGCAAGGTGAGTTTGGGGCGCTGCGCTGATGGAGGGAGACATGCGTGACTGATGGTAGGGTCGTGAGTGCAGCATGTCCTCGTTGAGAAACCGATCTCGATCGATTTAAAGACTTCCAGGCAAGTGGTTCAGGAAGTGGAGCAGCACCCGGACATCAAGGTGATGGTTGGCTTCAGCCGACGATGTGAGTAGTATCGAGCTCAAGTATACCACACATGCCATGTCCCAGACATCCAGGATGAAACGAAACACTAACCCCAATCCCTTCTCCCCATCTTCACCTCCAGTTGATGAATCCTACCGCGAGGTGAAAAGGATGATTGATACCGGACGATTGGGCAAGCCGCACCTCGTCAAGTCTGCCACCAATGACCAATATGACCCGTCGGGTGAGTGACAACCTTGGAACAAGGAAAAACACCTGTCCTTGACATTGCATGTCCTGTCCGTAGCGCTGTATCGTCCCAAGCTTTCATATGTCGTATGCTGAGCAGTATCTGTATGCTGTCCCCAAACCCAATAGGCTTCTTTGTATCCTATGCGGCTGCGTCAGGAGGTATCTTCGTGGACTGCGCCATCCACGATATCGACCTTGCCAGATGGTTCCTCCTCTCCTCTCCCGAGGACCCTTCGTCGCTTACACACGGCAGCGAGATCCCTACTTTACATCCTAATACCAGGATCAGGAGAGAGGTTAGACGGGTCTTTGCGTTGGGTCATAACGCAAGACACCCCGAACTGGAGAGGGACGGTGATGTCGATAATGGGATTGGGATCGTCGAGCTTGTGAACGGCGGGACGCTGGTCGTGCATGCCAACAGAACGATGATGCACGGACACGATTGCTTCACCGAAGTCTTTGGGACGAAGAGCAAGGTGGTTGTGAACGGAGTAAGTAATTGAAACGTGTCATACGGCTTGGAGACAGGTCGCAAATATAAGAACAATTGAACGTCCTCTTCATCCGCTTGTCAGCTCGAAGTGTTTGCGCTAACAGCCGCCTGTAATCTCTCCAGAACCCTCAGTTGAACAGAGTCGAGATCCGAGACGCGTACGGGGTTCGCACAGAGTCAACGTGAGTTTCACAGGGGTCATACATCGGGGGCCTCTTGCTGTGTGCTGGCCATGCGCCAGCTCTTTGACCGAAAGCATTGACTGATATGAGTATGTTGCACTTTCTTCGACAGCCCCACCTACTACGAGCGTTTCAAGGACGCTTTTGTAACGGAAGTCAACGAGTTCACCGAGGCGGTGCTGGACAACAAGCGTGAGTGCTACGCATCGTGCTGCGCGTGTCAACCACCCGCGAATCGCCCCCCACCGCGCGGTGTGCTGACCCTCTGGCCAACGGCAACATGACCACGAGGCATTCGAGTTCTCCTAGTTAATCGGCCGTCACTGACACCTGATGCCGGTATCTCTCCTAACAGCCCTTCCCGTCACTGCCATCGATGCCCTCGAAGCCTCCAAAATCGCAGCGGCTCTCACCCATTCTTTCAGGACAAGCCAGCCCGTCTATTTTGACGATCAGAATGAGCCTATCATGGCTTAAACGGCTGATCCCTCGAGCCATCTTGAGGCTCTACTGGAGGTACCATTGATCGTGAGAGAACGTACGTGGGCAGATGCAGGTATACTGCTCGGTTATCACATATACAGTACCTTGACCTGCGTAGCCGTTCTGCAATTGACCAAATTATATCAGACCATTCAACCTCACACGTCGAGATTTAGGCTTGTATATCACGGACAATATGCTGAGACTAATATGCATTAATGTGTACTTTGGACGAGTGCGCTCTTGAAGAGGCCTGAAGTAACTTGCGCCCCTGATCAAGCAATACTTGCACAAGCTGGAGACTGACGGCGGCTCGTATGTTAGATTGACATGTTCAGCTGAGAGGACTGTAGGGGAGCGCGGCTCATTCATATCCGTTGAAAATACATAACAAATGATGACAGTCTCTTGTCCTATTATATAAGTTCTAAGGTTTTCCGGGCACTAAAGCTGGCCTGGACTATACGGAAATTCCCTTGCCGCGGATGAGATCCCATGTCACTTCGACATTTCACGCTTCATTCCTAGACCTCGCATACCAAGCTCTAAGCCCTGATCCAGCCGTGCCTCCGAGGCAAGAGCCAACCAGGATGCGAGACAGCGAACGCCGCGAGACACAGTACCATTGGCAATCCATCGAGGTAGATGAAATACGGTTCGTGGGTGATCAGGTATCCTGTCCAACCTTGAGCGAGCTCGATCGATCGATAGATACCTCGGACGAAAATCATGGCCGATGCAAACGCTACGCCCGCTAAAAGTCGTTCGCCGTTCTTGATTTCGGCAGTACGGATCGCTCCAGTGCTATTCGCGGCACTGGCTGCCTGCTCGTGGGCGGCTGAAGCGTATCCAGTCGGGGATCCATTGAGCTCCGGATCCGCCGCATCTGCATAGGTCCCATCGGGATTTACACGGGTAGGTTTAGGCTCGACGGCCCCGTCTTCAAGAACAGAGGATTGAGAAGCGTGTTTCTTCTTGAGATGGGCGTAGGGTCGCCTGAAGATGACTCGGGCGATAAAGTCACACGCGAGGAGAACAAAGATGGTCATCGTGCCGAGTTGGAACAGGATACCGGCGAGCACTGCGGACAGGAACGCGAACGTCAGCAAGATCGCTAACACGCGCCAAGCTATGATCTGAGCAGACGAAGGCCTAGTAGGACGAAGGGGTGTTCTACGGTAACACACTAATTTTGGTAGCGGGTCCAGTCTCAGTCCCCTCCTGAGCAGCAACCGCGGCCTTGCCACCACCGATGGCTTGGATCACCAAGGAAATGACGTCGGCAGTCACGAAGACGGCGAGGTACATCTTGGGTGACAAGAGGGAATAAGCGGCGCCAAGACGGTTGATACAGAATCCGAGGACGGTGTAAGCCCATGCCGAGTAGAAGGCGGGACCGATGATGAGACTGGGAAGAGGTAATGAAGTCAAGCCTTGTCAGCGATTAAATATCATAGTAATGAAGAATCATTACCGACGAGTCGATCAATGAGCGATATACTCACGAGGCGATTTGCATCAAGAATGGAGTGACCATGTATACGTTCTCAGCAGACCATAATCTACCCGCCCAACCGATGACCTCGACTACACGGCCTCGGAGCTTCAGCATGTATATTATATGGGTCAATCACAGAATCATAACGATCCAAAACTCACGGAAAGTCCCAGGTACCAGCGTAGCAAAGACCAACCAGTACTTGTACCTGATACCCAGTCCGATATGCACCAGACCTAGGAGGGCGAATACGACAATGTAGGCTATACCGGGTGCTTTTCCCGGTAGATACCCATATGGTGAGATGGTCGAGAGATGATTCTTCTTTCGCGCGAGCTCGTAGAGCAGCTGCTCGGCAGTTGACGACATATTGGTAAACGTCTTCAGCAGGAGTGAGGATGATTCTGTGAGAGAGTCGAGCGGCGACGGCGGTGTTTCGATCAGCAATGTCGATGTCTTCGTTATATAACGTAATGAACGATGCGCAAGGACTGAGTCACAGACTGTAGTCGCGGATCTCCTCTATACACAGAAACGTAGTAGATTATCCCAACGAAAGGATGATAAGATAGACAGAAGAGGTCAGGAAAGAAACCGCATCGAATGGCGATTCAATGTTGTTGTTTTCACTTAGATGGGAAATACCGTAGATCTAGAAAGGCGGCCGCGATCAAGGTGGCCAATGACCGAGAAAGACGGAAGACAAGTCACGTGATTCTCGCCTAAAGTCGACCCGCGACGCGAGATGACGATCCAAAATGACACTTCTGCAACAGTCATCTCAGTTCATCCATCTCACCTCCCAAGCACAAGATCCTCTACACTCGGCTCCAAACATCGCAGCGGATCAATACCCTTCGGCGCAGATAGACAGATAAAGGAGGATAACATGGTGTATTGGGTATTCGGGTATGGATCGCTGATATTCAAGCCTCCGTGAGTGACAGACTTCCCAGACTGCTCGTCTGCTAGGCTCTGACCAGTATCACTCTCGACGATAGACCTCACGCGGTGGAAAAGCGTAAGTCCCTCTTATTTAGCCACTATAAAGAAGCTTGACTAGGGCCCAGTTTCAATGGCGAGCGTGTACACTGACTTCTTTATTCACCGGTTCGTTTCGCGGTGTATAGGCAATGGCTACGTCAAGGGAGTCGTTCGACGGTTCGCTCAATCATCGATCGATCATCGAGGGACCCCGCAAGCTCCTGGCAGAGTGGTGACTGTTATTGACGCAAAGGAGTGGCATGGATTGGAAGGCGTGGTAAGTGCTGCCGCTGGTTCGGATTCTAACATGTATCATCCTGAACCCTTCAGAGATAACTTGCGCACATCTGCCGCTTCGAACATGGTGCCATACTGACTCCTCCTGTGACTCCGCTTCTCCTTCCGACTGGCGTAGACATTAACGAATGGACATATACTGCCCGAAGACTATGTATGGGGAGTAGCCTATCGGATAGATCCGGATAAAGAGGACGAAGTAAAGGCATACATGGGTAAGCTCCCCCCTGCTGTTTTAGTGCTGAGTTACACCAGCCCTGGCAGAATGAGGTCGTTCGGCTGACCCTATTGTTACCTCTGGCGGCATCAACAGAGCATCGCGAAAAGGTGACCGTGCATCTAGGCTTGTGACACCGTGACCTCCGACACGGTCCTGTCTACCTCATCAGTATTGCCGAGAATCCGCCAAAGTGCTGACAGAATGTACCTGTTTGGGCTATCAGAATGGATACACGCGGCATGAATACCCAGTGTATTGTACGACTCCAGACGAGAAAGAGGAGATAGTAGCTGTCGAAGCGGTGAGTAGACGACATTTTCGAGTCTGCATCGTTTCCGTCATTCAACACGAGAAGCCTTGTCTGGAAGGGCGAGAGCTGCTGAGTATATATCAGTATATGAGCGGCATATGATCAAAACACGTCTCGCTGACTGCTGTGTCCATTCATGCTCCGAACATTAGGCTGAGATATGGATTGGCAAGCTCGATAACCCTGCGTTTGGTCAGTAAATTCCTCACCGACCGCTCATCAAAAACGCCACTCAATGACCCTCACATAACCCCACAAGACTGATCACTTGTTTGACAGTCGGCTACGAACCCACCGATCAGCTAGCGAAGATCATCGGAGAGCGACGTGGACCGTCTGGTCCAAATAAAGTAGGTCCTGGGTTTCCTCCCTTGTACTTGGCGTTTTGCTGAACGAAAGTGTCTCATTTGTACGATTAGGAATACCTATACAAGCTTGCCGATGCCGTGCGTCATCTCTGGCCTCATATTCGGGATGACTATCTGTTCGGACTAGAGGTGCGTCACGCAGTCGAGTTACATTTTGTTATGGCCTTATCAATGGACAATGGGGCTGATCGGTTGAATCCGCTGATTGTGGTGTGTCATTCGGCTGTGCGACAGGCCGCCGTTAGAGCGATTGATGACAAGAATTGAGACTCGTGATTGCAACAACAAGCCAGGCTCCGACTCGGTCGTAATAGAGCACACGCCGGCCGCGTCTAGATCGCATTGCATCAAACCCATCGCATAGTATCGCTTGTACCCCATCGCATAGTATCGCTTTATCACCCCAGCGGAAGCGTAATTATAAAGTACGGACCAGTCTTACTATAATCTACGACATATCGCACCCGATTCCATCTTCATATAGTATGCACCGATAATTGATCCTTGCAAACGACTCATATCCAATCGTCCTTTCCGATTATCATCTTTGTCAGCACTGCTAGACCGCTCACGCAAGCCGATCACATATATGTTGTAGTGCTGTCCAATCGAGGAAAGCCGATCAAACCCATGCGACTCGTCAAACCCATGTGACTCCCTTCCCGGCTTCCTCTTCACTGTCATAAACGATGGTGTTGACCAAGGTCCCAATCCCACCTGAGATCCAGCACCTGACCTCGTCTCCATCTTTCAACCATATCTTGGGTGTTCGACCATCGCCGATACCGGGCGGGGTACCGGTCAAGATGACGGCGCCTGGATTGAGAGTGGTGCCTTGCGAGAGGTATGAGATTACCCTAAGTAGGCGTGTAAGTTCTCCCCTTATAAACACAAGCAAAGAGATGAACACGTCCTGGAATGCAGTTTCTTGTAGAGGACAGGGTGGACCGCTCGACTCACCTGGCAAGGGGGAAAATCATCTTCCTCGCGCTTCCCTTCTGCACAACTTTGCCGTTCAGCGTCGTCTGAAGCGTCAGAGCGTGTGGATCGAGGATCTGTCGCGTCGAGACGAGGCATGGGCCAAGGGGACAAAATTTGTCGAAACCTGTGAGCGTGCGAGGGGGGTTAAACCAGGTGTCGGTTAGTATGACGCTTCAGCAAGATCGAACCTACTTACCCTTTGCATAACCCCACTGACTGCTCTCCGCTTGATGCTTCCTCGCCGTCAGGTCGTTCGCGACGGTCCATCCCAGCACATGGTCAAGAGCCTGATCCTCCGTCACGTTCTTGCACCTTTTTCCAATGACAATGACCAACTCAACCTCATAGTCCATCTCTTCTCGCTGACATACTGCCGGGATCGGGATCTTCTCAAACGGGTTTGCAAGACATGTGGAAGGCTTGAAGAACAAAGCTGGGACTTTGGGGAATGGCGAACCCATCTCCATCGCATGATCCTTGTATGAGAGACCCACCGCTCGGATGATTGGGCATTGTTCAGGAGTGATGGGAGCTAAGAGGGAAAAGACGGTACGAATCTCGCCTGTTCTACGGGCCTCGGTGTCCCACGGTATGAGTGTGTCGAGGACGTGGACTTGGATAGTTACACCTGCAGCTTGAGCTAATCCGACTATCACAAATCGAAGCATGTAGTCAGCTTCGCCTCCTCGGTCGAACGTCACAGGCTGTGTTGGCTGACGAGAGGTATTCTACGATGGATTGCCAGGTTGGGTAGGGTAGATCCTGATCTACTGCTACCCACTGTCCATTTGCTCTTCGACGGGCTCGCCGAGGTACTCATGATGGTCTTCCAGGGCGACGAAGCGGATCAATCTCAACCAGGTCTAGATTGCATACGATCAGCGCGCTTCCTTCGCGAGTCAGCTCCACGGTGCCGACGTATGAGGACGCCTCAATAGGCATGCAATCACTGGGAGTATGTTGCATACAGGCTCACTGGGGCAATGCTTGTTCGGATCGGCATCTTGGCAGAAAAGTGACGCCGACGATCACTGGGCAGTGTTTCCGGGTTAGTCTCTCGAAGGACCTTGGTATCGAAGTTTTTACGAATTGAATCTGGAGATGATGGCTAGAAGACTCGGAATGAGAGAGGAGTCGGGCTGCAGTCTTATATGGGACGGAGTTGACGAGGGTCACCTGCTGAGCCAGGGACCGATGTGTCGTATATATGAATGGGTGAATGAGGTGGGGTGACGATGACCTGTCTCCAACAAGGTGTCGTAAGCTGTCCTTGGGTAAGAAGGCGAGAGAAGGCGAGGGTGATGCATGGCAAAAGAGAATGAGAGAAAGGATGAGAATCCAGATTGTGCTGTTTATATATGTACAGTATGAAAACGGTCAGTTCTGCTTGATGAGATTGAGTCACTCATGCACCATCTTTGCAGCGTGTCTTACGCGGCCCACCGTCCTCGGTAATGTGAGACAGTCGATCGCATATTGGGTCAATCATCTTCGCAGTTGCTCGGTACAAACTGCTCTTGTGAGACATGCAAAAAAACCATCAACGATCAAAACCTCATTAGGTTCATCTTGTTCTCGCCTGGCACCTTCCTTTCAGATCGACTCTAGATCGGACAGGGAACAGAAGGAGATCGCACGCATCGTCACTGTCGTCGTCGTCGTCGTCGTCACCGCCTGTCGTGATGGCAAGGCTGACTTCGGTCGCTTCTGCAGAGGTACTGAGCTAGGCTGTGCATTCACTGTTGGTTGTATCGATCAGAGCATAATCGTGGAATATTGCCGAAGTTCAGGAGCGCTTGATACACGAAATGAGATCCAATATCAGCAACATGACTGAGATCAAGACTAAAACCCAAGATCGAAGCATAGGTTAGGAATCGGAAGTGCCGGGGCGCGCGCATCTGTATTGCACCTGCAATCGTTTGTGTCTGTTCAAGTTGTAGAGCCATGAAGTCCTTCGTATCATCTGTTCGCCCATATCATAACCCGCACGCTGGAGACAAGGTCTACTTGAGGAAAGATGCGTGAGAAGGCGTCGTACTTGTGCTAGCATATCGTGACCGAGTGTCGACGCGTCCGATAAAGGACCAAGCAATCGGAATGGAAGTTTGAAAAAAGGGGTCAGTAATGAGCACAATACTGTACTATTGTGCGAGTCTTTGATTTGATGACGACTCCGAGACGTGTTCCGATGGCAGAACAAGAATCATTGATGGATGATGGTAGTCTAGATGTCTAGATGATGACGGTGATGGTGAGCTAAGAGCTCGGTTCAATGACTCCTTTGAAAGACGTTTTCATTGCACTTTTGACGGTTAGCGTCGTATCGATCCGGGACCTGAAGGTTAGTCCGCGGGAATGATAAGCAGTCGAGGCTAGAGAGAGAGGGCGCGGTTGCTTGAAGCAATATCGACTGTTCCTATGCGCTTGAGCTAGCAGCAGCTGCCTAGCAAAGGGGATCCACAGCAGAGTCATACGTGTTGCTTCAGCCAAGTATGGTTAGATCGCGTTTCTCCTTCTGAGCACGATATTTAACGGGGGGGCGATACGGGATCTGATGGTTGTCAAGGTGATTTGATTGATCCCTTGACTGCGGCGATCGTAGTTGGACCAGATCAAAGTCATGAACTATTTAGTGAAAGGGATGTTAAAGGAGTCCTTTCGCGTCTGCATTGACGGTAATCTCAACCTCGCTCGGACCAGCCGCTCGAACCCAATCTCATAACTGGATGCATCGTCAAGGGTCGAGGGGAAGACGCTCTCATTCTCATCGCGAGTCTAAAGCTGAGCGGCGCGTCTTTCCGACCCTCTCAATTCTGCGGCGAATGCCGAAAGTCGACGATCACGCCAGATGACGTCGGAGTGTCGTGATCGATACATGCATACTGTAAAGGTTAAAAAGCCAAAACGCCAACCGCCAACCGCCACCATACGGGCAGTCAGACTAGACTAACACTCTTCCTCTGCTCTCCTCCTCAGTCCCGAACCCTCGAAGGATACGATGCAGGCTAGACGAGGTCCATTCCGCCCAGTGGACCGAGTGTGGCTCTCCAAAAAAGTACAAACGGAAGACCGAGAAGTCAATGGCGCGAAGCTGTTCTCCCTAGTATATACCGATATTCTTGAGGCTTCGGCTCAACTTGTCGGTCTTTTACACCCGACAGTTCGTCCTGGCCCCCCGTTTCTCGGATGAGGTATGGGCTCCGGAAAAACTTCCCAGAGCTGGACGAGCCGTAGCGAGCAATCTCTGCCGTTCTCATTCGCCTCGAAGAGGTTCAACGAATAACCATGAAAGACGTGCTCATGTCCGATGCTCCGAATGCAAATAACACCTAACAGACTTGATTTTCAAGCCCATCAAATATGAAAGAAAACCAAATCCTTGTCCGGTTCTCAGTCGACCCGAGTAATATCGCAAAACTTGAACAGGGGTGTTGAAAATTGTAGCGGTGTCTCGCCAGCTGGGAGCTATAAAGCACTGCCTCCTCTCTCCTCGTGCACACCCACGCTCCTCTCAGCTCTACTCTGCCAATCGACAAGAGCTTCATCCTATAGCTTGGCGACGAGTACGAAAACGGCTTGAATTTGCCGTTTCAGCGAACGCGCGGAAAAGTGTTATCCAAGATGTCGCGTCCACAAGATCAGTCTGCCGACTTCGACAAGGACCTTGCCCTCGCCTCGCCGGCGATGGGCCAAGGTGAACAATCGCCACAAGGGACAGAATCCGGCTACTCATTCACTGGCGAAGCAGGTGAGGATCACGACGCGCTTCGAGCAATCAAGATTCCGACCAGCACGTGGGTGAGACGATACCGAAGCGTGGCCTACCAGATGATCATCATGGCTGTCTTGGTCTTCTCGGGTCCATCCATGAGTAATGGTGAGTATGCCCGACTTTTCCTACAAGTCCGTATCTCGGGAAGATTGACAGTAGACAACTTTACCCGTGCAGCTATCAGCAATCTCGGCGGAGGGGGCCTGGCCACCCCGTACACAGCCAACACAGCTTCTGCCACTCAGTACGCAGTGTCGGCTTTCATTGCGATGCTCGGAGGTCCGATCGTTGGTTCTCTCGGTATTCCCTTGTGCTGCATCATCGGTGGTATTGGTTTCCCCCTTAGCGGATCCGGTTTCTACGTCAACTCCAAGTATGGAACTCAGTGGTACCTCATTTTCGCCAAAGCCATATACGGCATCAGTGAGTGAAACGCCTTGCGTCAGCCTATGAAGGTCATGCCTGCTCCCTGATCTGTCCCTCAAGACGAGTGCTTTTGATCAGTCATCCGAGCTAACACCGTTAATGTTCGCTCTCAGCCTCTGCGTTCCTCTACGTCGCTGAAGCAGCCGCAATGATCTCATACCCTGAAGAACACCGTCGAGGCTTTTACATCTCCGTTTGGGTCGGTATGAGAAACGTTGGATCCATTATTGGCGGTGCCATCAGCTATGGTCTAAACATCGCCAGGAACGGAGCTGGAGGTGTCTCGGTCAACACGTACCTGGTGTTCCTCGGCCTTGAATGCCTAGGTGAGCCAGTTGATACTGTAACGGAGGCTCAGTACTCACTCTGTATCCCCAGGTGTCCCCGCCGCCCTCCTGCTCTCACCTACGCGGAAGGTTATTCGAGATGATGGCTATGGCGTTCCTATCTTACCCAAGAAGTCATGGAAAAGGGAAATCAAGCTGGTATGGGAGCATCACAAACAGACTCGTGTGAGTAATGATATCCGCCTTGCCAAGCGTGCCGTTGATCAAGCAAAGGTCGGACTCTGGTACCACAAGGCTGATTGTGTCTGTTACTCGGTGTATGTATCGATCATACTTCCGCAGACCCTCATGCTCATCCCAATCTTCGCCTTGACATACTTTGGTGATGGCGTTTGGGGCACCTACATGTCTCTCCACTTTTCGGTCCGATCCAGAGCCCTCTCAACCCTCATCTGCTCCTTAGCAGCGGTGTTCGTGAATCTCGCTTTCGGAAAGATCCTAGACACCAAGCGATGGGGCCCGAAAAGGAAAGCTATCGTCGCGTTCTGGGTGTTTACTATCCCCGGACTGTAAGTTCAAGCTGCGAGACGCTTCACTGTTCCATACTGACATCGACCTTCTGCGCATCGCAGGGCAATGCTAGTCTGGGTCATGATCAACCTGCATTGGTTCGGCACGCAACCTACGTCGCTTCGTCTCGACTAGTAAGCTGAAACGACTCGACCCATCCGAGTATTTCAATCAATGCTGATGAATGTCCCCTCGTCTAATAGCGCCGCTCAACCCGGTCGATGGGTCGCATGCTGGTTTCCCAACTTGATCTATGCCACCATGTCGTGAGTACCCTTTGATTACGCTATAGCCCCCTTCTTGCAAACGATGGCACACCGATGATCAACCAAAATCGGTGATTACCATGGGTCGCAGTAGCTGACTTGTATTCTCCGCATAGTTGGACGTCTCAGACGCTCGTTTACTGGGTGCTAGGTCAATTTGCCTCGGACGTGACGACAAACGCTCGAACCGGAGGTGTCTTCAGGTCATGGGAGACGGTTGGTCAAGCGGTCTCCTACGGTATCAACTCTCATGTCGGCAACAAATACGTCCCCTTCGGTATCTATTTTGGGCTTTTCGTCATTGCTATGCCTCTGTTCTGGCAGGTTGTGCAAACGTTGCCTGAGCAGACCAAAGTCGCCAATATTGCGGACGAGGACGGTCATGTCATAGATGACTCGGTGGAGGGGAAAGCTGTGGTACCGGTTGTCGATGCGAGACACTAGGACTGGGCAACCAACAGTGAAATTGTCGAGCTGCATGCATACATATCGGCTCGTCGTAGCTTCGGCGTCCTCCGTGTGTGTTTCGAATCTCGGCAGATTCAGGGGATGAGCGATCACATCATTGACGAAAGCGCGCTAAATCCACTCTGAGAATGACACCGGGCTCCGGGGTTGGGGTCACTCCGACTCGTCCTTCGGTGTCCCGAGACGCCCTTAGACTTGGTAACGGTCAACTCCAATGGATATTAGTACTCGTCACAACAGATTGCGCCATCGGTCACCTCACTTATCATTGCGCGGGGTATAATAGTTCACATTCGCTGCGTTTTTAAGCATGGTTGCAGGTGGGTTAGATAATAGAGATATCCAAGGCCAGGATTCGAAATTTCGCCTTCTATCGTCCTTGTTTATTCCAGATTTTTGGGAGCACCTCCAGATCGATTGCAACATCGTCGCATATCCATCGTCATCGTCCTGTGCACTCTTGTTACATCTGTGGTCTGCGTTAATGACATTGATCATCCGTCCGGTAAAGAGAAAACCGAAAGCGTCCTTGATGGGGAATCATGCAATCCATCACGCTATCTTGTCATAGATCCCGCGGAGCATGTGTTTTGCATATTAATCTCGATATGTTCGCTAGCGCTAGACTCGAGGTGGATCCGCATATATAAACGTTGAATGGAACAAAAATCATCGCGTCACTCAGAAGCCCATTTGCTCACCTCGTCCCACATAATCACGTCAAAGCCAACACCCCACAATGCCCGTCGCTACCGCTACGACGACTGCCCAGGACACGATCCAGAATCTCAAGTCTGCGATCTCCAACGTCTCGATCGCCGGTACCATCCCCCAGAATCAAACTTCGTCTAGTTCGAGCTCGGAGCGACTTCGTCAATACTCTCACTTTGACGCTACGCCTAGTATCGGAACGGAATTCCGGGCATATTCGCAAGATGCCAAGCCCACGCTCTCTATTCGAGACTTGCTGGATGACGAAGAGGGGCTGAGAGCGCTTGGCCGATTGGTGTGAGTGATAAGCAAACCCACAAAGGGAGCATGGCTGATTGGCGAGATGCGCTGCACTGTGCGCAGGTCCGAACGAGGCGTTGTCTTCTTTCGAGATGCGGTGATCACGCCCGAAGAACAAATCACCCTAGTCGACAAGCTCGGCAAGCTGGGCGGCAAACCTTCGACCTCGGGCTTGCATGTTCACCCGTTGACTTCTAGCAACAGTGAATTCGGCGATGAAATTAGCATGATCTCAAACAAGTATGTTTTCAACGACAAATACAAGCGGAACGACTTTTCGGTGCTTCAGAGGCGTTTCCAGGGAGACCTTTGGGTAAGCGTGACTGCGTCCGCACGAGATAATGTGACTGACAGCCGTTTCTTCTGCCCTGCCCTCAGCACTCGGACATCACCTTTGAACCCGTACCATCAGACTACGCTACTCTCCAAATCCGGGAGCTTCCCAAAGTCGGCGGCGACACCTTATGGGCATCAGCTTACGAGGCATACGATCGACTGTCCCCAGCCTATCGGACTTTGCTTGAGGGCTTGACCGCCACCCACGCTGGACAAAACTTTGTAGATCTCGCCAACAAGCAAGGTCAGACCCTGAGAGAGCCAAGAGGAGCGCCGGAGAACGTTGGTCAGACACTTAGCACTGTACATCCGGTTGTGAGGACGAACCCCGTGACTGGATGGAAGGGACTATTTGTGAACAGAGGGTTCACAAAAAGGATCAACGAGTTGACCCAGCACGAGTCGGACAACTTGCTCGAGTTCCTCTACGAACACATCTCTGGTGTGAGTGGACTAGTCAGCACCTTCTGCAAATCCGGTCAGGATCCTCCGTTGACCCCCTCGTATACTGCAGAACCACGATCTTCAGGTCAGATTCCGATGGGAGCCTAACAGCTTGGCGATCTGGGACAACAGATCCACGTTCCGTGAGTCGAGGTGGCACCCAAGAGTAAGCCAGAGCGCGCTGATCAAGCGTGATTACACAGACACCGCCACAGAGGACCTGGACGATGACAAGCGAGTCGGAACGAGGTCTGTCAGTCTGGGTGAAAGACCTTACCTGGATCCCGAGTCCACCAGTCGTCGGGAAGCCTTGTCAAAGGCGAAAGAGCAAGCGCAACAAGTGTAAGATGTTGTGGCCCTCTCCACGAGTCACGATGACCCTTAGTACCAATGTCATTCAGACGATGTAAATATGTATCGGTGTGAGGCAACGGCGATGCGTAACAGACTCCAGTGGTGCTATTATCCTCCTCCTCTCAGGTCATTCTCGCTGTTCGAATCGTGCAGTGCTTCCTGAATCAAGTGATGGTTCGTTTCATATTCATTCGTACATTTTTCAATTCCACTATTACACATTTTTACCTGTCCAAAAGTACATTCGAGCTGCATTCCTCGCTTGTGGTTGACCCGACTCGTTGTCGAGTCCTTCATAACACCTGGTACCAGACGTTTTAATTTCTATGCCTAGTTGGCCGACGGGAGTTCACCGGCACTGAACAACTCGAGGTGTACCCTCTTCTCATCAACCCCCAAGGCGGACAGCTCCTTGAGTTTATCGGTCATGAACGCGGCGGGTCCACAAAGGCTGCAAGAACGAGTCGGCAAGATCAGCGCGTGGTAGCCAGGCCCCAGCCAAATACGCAAGAGGTTACTCACAAGTATTCTGTGGCGTTGTCGTCGAGGTACAGAGATTCCTTGATTTTCTCAAGGTTCATTCTTCCGTGATGGTCATAGTGGTTGCCCTGGACAGCCTTCTGACCAGGTGAAGAGTAGAATACCTTGAATGTCAAATTCTTATGCTCCTTCTCCAAATCCCGGATGTGGTTGCCGAAAGCGTGTGTGGCCTCATTCCTTGCCACAGTAGCGTAGGTGATGTTCTTGTCCGCGTTGTCGATCTGTGATTTGAGTATGGACAAGAGGGCGGTCTGACCCACACCAGCCGATAGAAGGACGAGCGGGGCGTTGGGCGAGGTTGTGGAAGGCTCGTAAAAGAAGTCTCCGTAAGGAGGCGCAACGTCGATCAAGTCACCTTCATGCAAGTCCTTGTGAAGCACGTTACTGATCCAACCAGGGTGGCTCGGTACTTCGGGGTTTTCGGGCGTAGGGATTCCGACACCGTCTTCCCGCTTGACGGAGATTCTGAAGTATTCGCCGTTGGGCGCATCAGACAAGGAGTATCTGACCAAAGTGTCAGCCTATTTACGTCCATGGGAGTATCTCCACGACTATTACTCACTGTCGCGCTTGCTTGTGTCCCAGAACGGGAATGTTCAGCGAGACACCAAGGTATTGACCGGGGTGGTAAGTCGGCAGAGGCTTGCCGTTGTCCTCGGCAGGCTTCAGGTAGAAGCTCGTGATCTCGTCGCTCTCCTTGACTCGCTTGTCGACCTTGAACGGCCTCCATCCCTCCCATCCTCCAGCCTGAACGGCACTTGTGTAGATGTCTCGCTCTCGCTGGATGAAGATCTGGATAGAGAGAAAGGTGAGCCTTGTTCACGTTGACAAAATGACATTTCAGTCGACCTTTGACTCACCTTGGCAAGGTTCCAGTATCCATTATACCAGGCATCGCCAATCTCAGGCGTGACGGCCTCACCGAGGATGTCGACGATAGCTTGGATCAAGTGTTTACCTACGATACCGTACTGCTCAGCGACGATGTGAAGCGAAGTGTGCTTGTAGGCGATTCTGTCGACGACGGGAAGCAGAGGAGTGAGATCGTCAATGTTGACGGCGTAAGCGTAGACGGCGGAAGCCAGAGCTCGAGGTTGGTGACCGAGCTATGCATGATCATAAATTCCTGCGTCAGCTATATTTTATTCGCCCGCCACGCAGAGGTTGGTGAGCCACTTACCTTCTGCGCGGTTTCAGAGAAGACATCCCTTAGCTCAGGGTGGGCCCTGATCATGTTCTTGTCTAGAGGGGTAAGGTCACAAGATAGTTTTAGCTTCTATTCTTTCTTCGGTGGAGCCAGTGGGGCAGATGTTGGGTGGTCTGGCACTCACAGAAGTGGGTGGTGATGGTGACACCATGTTCAGCGAGAACAGGGGCGGTGGCTTTGATGACCTCTCTCTGCTTATCAGTGAGAGGAGGTACGTCGGGGATCTTGAACTCATCGAGCGAGTTGGGGTCGCAGCGATGTCCCGGGTCAGGCAATGGTAGACCCCTTGGGAATATGAGTCAGTGTCCGAGTTATCTCCGAGTTATCTCATCCATGAGTCGACTCACTGGGAGAAGGGGCATCCTGAAGATCCCTCAGTCTTGTGTCCTGTGACGGGACATTGGGCCGCAGCGCCGGGCGACTGGGTGCTGGCGTCAGTGGAAGAGTTTCCCGAAGACATGGTCCAAGCTGCTGCTGCTGCTACAAAGGCTACTGTGCTCTTGATGTCCATTGAGTGAGTGATTAGGGTCAACGGATTGGCTGTGATGTATGACGGTGGGAATATATGTTGAACAGGTGATACATGGTTGGAACATTCACTTGCATGCTTATATATGTCGTTCTCAGATCTGGTAATGGTTTCATTGATATGGATTATAATACGTCCGAGTGCATGGATCTGCTACCAGTTATCCGTGATCAAAAGGCAATATTTGCTTTCGTTTTGATCTGATTTGATGGAATCTTAACAGTATCCGAGCCGTTCCGGTAACCTTGGCGAGATCCAACCGCCATTCGTCAAAAACCAGAAAAAAACATCACGAGACTATCCGACGCCAACTTCCCTTTGTGACTACGGAGTGACTACGGCCGTCGACCAAATCCGTCAGAGTCGCTCCACTCTAACTCAGCGCACAAAAGAGAACGTGTCTGTTCTTTTGTGTGCTAGCTATATGTTCGTCTGAGGTAGGAGCCGAACGAGAAGCGAGTCTACGTCTTTGTCTCTACTGGCATACAGGGCAAACCCATCTCGCTAATGACCGCCAATCACCTTGGCGTGATTTGATGTGTTCAAACGCTCCACCATGTTTGTAGCCTTTTCCCCACAGCCCGTAACTCTTGGGAAATGTCCTCTCAAAGCTCCACCGAGGCTCTGCCGTCGCAGTACAGCATTGCCAGTAGCTGTTCAGCACTGCCAGAGGAGGCCGAGCAATATTTGCTGCGGCTTTGCTTAAAGCAACGCCAGGCGGTTATGCTGAGCTAATCATGTAAGAGGCTCAACCCATGCTTCCGAAGACTTTCTATGTTATGGATTTTGTTCACCCCTCGCACCCGTCAAAATCTCGGCATCTTTGCTAACTCTCCCTGCCGAACCGAAAGAAAATTCGACCCCAAGCACGACGATATGGCGCGGCAGACGCGCGGGAATGGCCCGCATGCATTCGGATCCCGGAAAATGGTGATCTTTCTTCTGGTAAGTCACGTAACAGTGGAGATTCCAGAAGGTTTGTTGTGATTCATCGCCATTACCGGAATAATCCGCATTATCAGCTACCCCTGGAACGTCGTAGATCAACGCACCCCGACTGTATGAAGCGGTCAGAGGCGAAAACTTATACAAACTGACGAGCTGCTCTGTCTGTAATTCAGCCGTCTCTTCCCACCCGCGGCCCGCATACATTCCGCAAATGAGCTCCGTTTCGTAGGTAGGGAGGTCTGTGCGGGAACTTGTCGAAGCGGACCTAAATTACCCTTTTGTCTGCAGGATCTGGGCTTGCTGTGCACATGTTCAGGTTTGAGGAGAATCCCTTCAACCCCGTGTGCTGTCTGTATTGCAGCCGGAGGATCGCCGCCGCCGCCGCCAATTTCGTCGACGCACCAGCGACAGACTATATGCACAGAACGCGGCTTAATTGCGTTCCGCATCTCTCCACTTCTAGCACCGCTCGGCGGGCCTATCTGGGTAGTGGCGGGCCGCGCGGTATGAACGGCATGAGAGGAAAAACAGGGGAAGCCTAATAGAGTGGTTTTTGAAATGCGCGCCTGAGTATGTGACTTCACGCGCCTATCCCGATAACCACATCTGTCGCGTCAGTTCCGCGTGGCTTTCGCAATCCTACGCCAGCACCTAAGCTTTGGTCAAAGGACGCTGTCACGGCAATCACCCGATCCCGGTAGTCACCCGTTTGGCGAGAGAGATTGCTGTAATGTCTCACCATTGACCATAGGCGTTCTCATCCCTCGCAGCGAGTAGACGCTCATTCCCGTACATGACATATCATCAACTTCTGGATCCATTCTTACAAGGTTTCCACATTCCATGTATACAGATAAAGCACCAGTGACTCGCGAATATCACAGCCATTGACGACCTGATCTGCCAAGATGAACTTTGCCTACACCAACCAGGCCCGAAGGTCGAGCAAGACCAAGATCCCCAGTAGTATGAAGTATGTTTGTTGTCAGTGAGCTTTCTTTCACCGTGTCATAGTGTATCTACTCTCTCTCTCTCTCTCTCTCTCTCTCTCTCTCTCTCTCTCTCTCTCTCTCTCTCTCTCTCTCTCTCTCTCTCTCTCTCTCTCGATATCAGCTCCTTGCTCCGCGCAGAATGAGACTATCCTCCTATATCGACAAAGGCTGACATAGTCACCGTTTCGGTGCCTCAGACCGATCCAAGGGTAACCCTCGACCTATCGTAGGAGTTCTCGACCCGTCGAGCACCACTGTCACACCCCTCCGGTTCCCGGACAACTCACCCGTCCGCTCTCTGCATCACTTGATCGAGGAATGGGACAAGGTATGGGAACACCTCATCCCCGGCACACCGGTCGAGAACGTCAGCGATGTCATAATCTTGGCTCCGTTGCGAGGAAGAGATGTCATCTGCGTCGGAAAAAATTACAAGGACCATGCCGAGTGAGTGTGAAGGGACCAGTTGAATAACTCAGGTGAACTGACGGTGTCTCGTCGTGTAGAGAGTTCCACAAAAGCGGATATGATAGCAGTGATACCAAGGCACAGCCTGAGTTCCCAGGTGAGTTTTCCCTGCTAGTCATCTAGGCTCATCGGTCCACGCCCTGGGAAATCCCGGGGGAACGCACAGCTTGCTGATCTGCGATCGCAGTATTCTTCACGAAGCGAGCGTCTTCGATCATTGGTAATGGTGCCTCAATCTATCCTCACCCCGAGGTCACTCAAGCTTTGGACTATGAGGGAGAACTAGCTATCATCATCGGGCGAGGCGGTATCGGAATCAGGAAAGAAGACGCGTGGAATCATGTATGGGGTGCGACTATCGTTAACGATGTGGGTCACAATGGGTGTTCATCTGGATCGGCACAGAGTCCCAGTCCTACCAAACGCCTAGCACCGTGTGAGGACTCGCCTAACGATTGTCACTTGCAGGTTACCGCAAGAGATCGACAGAGGGACCACAAGCAGTTCTTCATTGGAAAGTCGCTTGACACATTCTGTCCCATGGGTCCATGGGCGGTTCACTGTGAGCGACCGTTCACCTTTCTGTATCAGGTATCGGGGGCTTACCAATAGTGTCAATCTTACCCCACAATCAGCGTCCGTACTTGACTGGAAAAATCTTCACCTTACAACCCGACTGAACGGCGATGTCGTCCAGTCCCAGAACACCTCTGAGCTCATCTTTGACATCCCAACGCTCATTTCTACCTTGTCCATGGGGATCACCCTGCAGCCAGGCGACGTGATTGCTACTGGCACCCCTGCCGGAGTCTGTCTATCAACAGGAGTGTTTTTGAAAGATGGCGACTTGGTGGAGGTCGAGATCACCTCGATTGGTACGCTCAAGAACAAGGTTCTCGATCGAGGTAGAGCACCGGAATGTGCTCCGGTCAGACAGGCTTAGAGCGGTGCTGGGAGTGGACGACAGGAGCAGACAAAGGACACGGGCTGCATCGTAGCGAGGGAACCCAATCAAGTTACCCGAGGTCCGTACGTATACATCGTGAGAAGTCTAAATATCCATCGTTGTGCTTGTTCACTTCTGTTGCCTTGGACCCCGTCTAGGCGTGAGTACAACTGCAGACCTCCACGTATCAATTTTCAAGCAGCAAGCCGTGGCTTGATTTGTCACGATATGCCGCTCGCGATATGTTCACCTCCGCGAAACCTAACCTAATCTACAACTCGGTCTGTACTGCCAGTGGTTTCGAGTGATCCCAGTACTTGTTCGATGTCCATTGTGTTCGCACTGTCGTGTCCGTTTGCTAGATTGTCCCAATATGTACTCAACATACAGGACTGGGGAATGCGATATCAAGAGCGTTAACCCTGCATACCGTTACCGTTTCCCTTGGCCTCCGGATTACCGTTGTCTGTGGCGGAGGGATTACCATCGCCGTTGCCATTCCCCGAGGCTGAAGCTGAGGGATTCCCATCATCATTACCATTGTCAGAAGCGATGGCGGAGGGGTTGCCGTTGCCGGTAAATGTGTTGCCTGACACTAGTCGACCTGATTCATCAGCTCCGTTCTGATATAGCACCATTTCTTGTGGGAAGACCACAGTGCGAGGTATAGCAGGGCAAGCGGAAACTTCTCAGGGTATCACAAGCGTACATGGGAAGGCTTGACTGTTCAATACTGACAGATCTGGTTCACACTCAGAATCTCGGTACATCGAGCTTGCAGTGGCGCCGCGGAAGATCCAAGACCAAGGGCGAGAATGACAGTCGAAACAATGGCGGTGATCTTCATTTCGAGTGTTCGGTTGCAGAGGTCGGGAATGAATATTTGGGTTGGATAGAGGAGTATAACAGACATCAGATAAGCAGTGCATCGGGCTAGACTGGAATTTGCTGAAGTATTTCTTTGTGGTTGTGAAACGATCACAGCCCTTGCTGGCTATCTCTCCGCAAAGATCGTCAGTCGTAGCGACATCGTGAGATCGAATGTAGATCGGTGTATATTGGGCTGATGGTCGTGTCCCTGCCCGAAAGGCTTTATGGGTGATGCTGTTGGCCCCACCTCATACGACTGATAAGGCATGCGAGGTTTGAGTTTCGATGAGTGGTTTGTTACAAATGGCCTCGGTGTATGGTCGCTAGCGTCTACGAGAGGGTCTTAGCACAACTAGCTATCCTTTCAGCTTCAGACTGCTGCAATTACTTACGTTAGGACGCGGGAGGGAAATATCATAGTCGGTCAACCTGTCATATCAACGTTAAAGTCATCCGCCGAGGGCAGTACATACAGTAAGTATAGCCAGGGGAGCCGAAGGGAAAGCTTTCAGAAACACTGCATGCGTTCGCTGGAATCCGGCTCACGTAATTGGCGTCATCACATGTTCCCCCTGCAGATTATTGCAGATTGTGGTGACCAACTCAGCACCCTGTGCTGATCCCGGCATTGTGTCATTGTGATCCGATAGACTAATCGTCGGATGTACATATATGGACGGGAAGTCTAAAACGTGTCATATTGGATCAATGCCCTGAGACAAAAAGCGTGATGTAGTTTGAACCCGGCTCGCAGCATCAATACCATATTGTGCGCCTCTGTCGCTGGTGTTTTGATCTTGCGAAACAAGAAGGCAGCGGCTAGCAGCTTCACGTTAAGCATCTGGAAAAGCTGATTGCACCGAAGAGTTTCAAACCATTCTCATGCCTATTTTGAGACCGGCGGTGTCTGAGATGGTTGTCAGTGACGTTCATGTGCGTCCACGCATAGCGCTTGTACCCTCCGATACGATTCGCCGGATTTCAGCGCAAGCATCGATCTTCAGATCATGAGATTTACATCTAGCCTTCACTATCAGTGAGAGACTGAACCATACCTTTCGTCCATCCAAATCATAGTAGACAGAGGTTCACAGTCTCAGCCGATTCCTATCGCCAATTTCGATATCTACTTTTTTTTGACTCTGGGTCAAGTGGAATCGTCCTTCTCTGTCCGTTTGCCTTGAAGAAGGGATTGTACGGTACCATGCTCTTCCACGCCGGCGCAGTAGCTCTCAGTCTGCTGGTCCTTCCAGCTCTCTCAAGGGTGGGTCGAAGTCATCGTTTCTGCAGGAGCGTCGTTTGCTTACAACTACTCGCAGCCCGTGGAGCCACTTACAACCCATATCGCCTTGGCAGGATCATCAGGTCTCCACCACGACAAGCGACTCGCCGCGGACACGCAAAAATCGAGTGTTGGGATCAATGGCGCAGCTATTGCTTCCAGCGTAAGTCATACATCTTAGCTGACTATATGTCTAGTGTAATATTCCATGTCAGTACTGATCCAAGATATCTTTCAGCCGTCTTGGACCCTATACAGCTCTGGTAATCCAACGATTTCTCCGACGAAAATCCCAGCGTCCGCAAGCAAAACGGAGGTCGCACTCCATTCAATGCCCTTGACCAGCGGGCCGAAACCCTCGTCTGGGTCTGCATCGCAATCGTCTTCCGCTAAATCAGCAGCATCATCCCTCTCTTCCGCTGCTCATGCTCAGATCAGCTCCAAAGCCTCTTCTGCCTCTCGCAATCCCTCTTTCACCGCTTCAGCCAGCTGCTCGGCGACCTCGGCGGTTTCAAGGGGCTGCGCATCTGCTTCAGGAGATGCCCCATACTCTCTTTCGTGTGACGAGCTGGCCAACGTGATCACTTTCCCCGATGGGTTTCAAGGCAAAGATGGTGGGATTGTGTTCTTGGTTCACGGTACCGGCTCAACGGGTGTAGAGACCTGGGGTACTGGTCCTTACCATACCATCCTGCCTAACAAGGGGTGAGGGAGCCTTCTCAACTCCTCCTTGATTGTGTTTTGGTGTACCCACGATGTGCTTGTTTCTGCAACCTGAATTTTATCGCTTATTCTCGGAATATTTTGTGTCGAGTAGCATAGGTTATGACATTGCTTGGTTCACCTCACCCACCCGATCGTTGGGCGATGCCCAAATTAACGCCGAGTACATCGCGTACAACATCAAGGTGCTTGCACAGCAGAGCAAGACCGGCAAGGTCTTCTTGATCGGGCATAGTCAAGGGAATATCAATATACGGTGGGCACTCGAGTTCTGGCCCAGTATGCGACAATACGTCAGCGGGTTTGTGTCCCTTGCAGGAGACTTTCATGGTGAGCGACTATGTCTATCGAAGAAACGTAAGCTTTCAAGGTGTCCCAGCGTTAAGTTTACATCCCGTCGTGGCCCCAGGTACCGCCGAAGGGCCCCTGCTCTGTACCGGTCAAGATCTCCTTCAAGCCGGCTGCGAGCCCAGCGTCCTTCAGCAGAGCGTAGGATCACACTACCTTGCCGCGCAGAATTCAAAAGGTGGCTCTGCATTAGTCACCACCACGAGTCTGTATACACTCGAAGACGATATTATTCAGCCCGAGATCGTAAACCCTACTAGCAGTCTTCCAGGAGCTAGCGTGATATCAGTCCAACGTGAGTACAGCAAGCCTTAGCACTGCAAGAGCGAAAAGTCTGATGATCTAACCGCGCACCATCATAGAGGCGTGCCCGGCCTATGTGACCGACCATTTTGGGTAAATTGCTTTCCCTTATCAATTTGCATCATTCTTCCAATTCCATACTGAACGTCAATGGCTACACGAGGTAAAACTGAAAGGACTGTCTTGTGCTCTTGCTCCGGCAGCATGACGGTCGCTGCACCTGCGTTCTACCTAGCATTTGATGCACTCAGCCACGGTGACTCAGCAAGCTTGTCACGCTTCGATTCTTCAATGTGCACATTCCTCTCCGACTCAACGTGAGTTATTGCCACCTTCAATACTGGAGGTTCGTATGGCTGATTATGTCGTTTTCGCAGTGTACCTAATCCTTTCGTCGAGATCCCTGGCGTGGTCCGCCAAGCAGCTTTGGACGCTATATCCGTGGTCGCGTATGAGCCCAAGACGTTTGTTGAGCCAAAGTTGATGCCGTATGTGTGTCAAAAAGGAGCAGCGTCCTCGTACTGTTCGTAAATGATTGGCGGGGGTGACGGTGGGTGAACAGTTGGCAGTCCGTGAGGCTTAGGCGAGATGATCTTGTAGACAGATGTTGCTAGCGAGTATAGTGAGACAGATGAATCTATAGCAGAAACGGGTGCTTAAGCTTGTCCAGAAACCAGAGATGAAGTCTGATTACGTAACGTAATTGCTCACGATCTGAAAACGGCCGATATGACGATCGCGCAATTATTATGATGATAACAGCTATTCAATTATCCTCACTTTGACTTTTTTGTGCCTTCTTTTGACTTCGTACTCTTCTATCCTTTGCAACAACAAAAAAAAAGTCAAAATGGCGTCCCGGATTTTCTCTGCCGCTCGAAGTGTCCGACCCACCCTCTCGGTACGTAGCAACCAAATGCACGAAACGCGCTGCGCTCACGCTGACAGGCAACATCCAAACAGGCAAATGTATCTCGTCAATGCCGAGGTTACGCCTCCGCCGCTCCCGGCGGTGGACCCAGTGAGTTGTACTGTGCGCCGAAAAGACTTTTTAGCTGACGATGCTCCCTAGACTACGGCTTGATTTTCTCTGTGGCTGGCGTTGTACGTATCCGTTTCGAGGTGCAGTCCGCTTGTCCGATCAGCAACTGACCAGCCAATCATGCTCATTGTAGACCGGTCTCGGTGCCTATGCATACCTCCAATACGACCCTGGTATGTTCAGCCGTATCGGTTAGTACAGTTCGTACACGCTGTTAATCGTTGCCATTCATAGCCGCCAAGGCCGAAATCAGTGCCAAAGCGCATGCGCTCGAGAACAAGGCCGAGGCTAAGATCCAGGGGCTTAAGGCTGAGAAGGATGCTGCCAACCAAGGTGTTGGAGTAATCGGCGCTCTCATCAAGTGAGTACTATATCGAATCCGTGACCCGGTGACATTGCTGACCGACGAATGGTTCATCGCGAACAGGGACTCTTGGGTTGCTTTCACCCTCGACAAGGTTGAGCCATACAACCACAACACCCAGATTTACCACTTCAACTTCGGAGAAGATGGAAATGACAAGATTTCAGGTGGTGAGGTTGCCAGTGCGCTCCTGGTCCGATCGCCTACCGGTGAGGGTGAGGTCAAGGACGACAAGGGAAAGCCCGTCATCCGGTGAGTTCAACTATCGGCCAGGATAACGGTATTCTCCATCGTAACTCCGCTGATGCCTATCTCACATATGCTTCAGACCTTACACTCCTATCTCCGCTCCTGACCAGAAGGGAGGTCTTGAGCTCATGATCAAAGAGTACAAGGTGGGTATCGTTCAGTCCACGTTTGGCTGTCGAAAACCTTCCTTTCTAGTTTGGTCTATCTAGATCCACAAGTCGTCCATTGCTGACGATTACTACGTGCGACGCATAGGACGGCAAATTGACCCCTTACATCGCCTCGATGAAGCCTGGAGACCAGCTTCTCTTCAAAGGACCTATCCAGAAGTACAAGTACAACGCCAACACCTTTGACCGAGGACTTTGTATCGCTGGTGGTAGTGGAATCACTCCCATGTATCAACTCATCTCCCATTCGCTTACTCTCCCCGAGGACAAGACCAAGTGGACTCTTGTCTTCTCCAACGTGACCGAGAAAGACATCTGTGAGTGAGACCGGGCCCGCCCTCCCAAAGATCACGCTGACTGAGAATGGGAACGCTACACAGTGCTCCGAAAGGAATGGGATGAACTCGCCAAGAAGAACCCTGAGCGACTCGAGGTTAAGTACGTCCTCGACAAGGGACCTTGGGGATGGAAGGGTGAGTGTTTCAAGTCGTCCTCTTGCATATGCAATAGATCATTGTCCGACTAAAGTCACCGGTGGATCATATGCTCACAATCTGATTGTTGCTTGTTTGTGATTCAGGCGAGACTGGCTTCATCACTGCCCCCATGATCTCCAAGCTCTTCCCCCGATCTGTCGAGTCTCATTCCAACGAGAAGGTTATGGCCTTCGTCTGTGGGCCACCTCCTCAGGTTAAGTCTATCTCTGGACCCAAGGACGGTCCTCGACAAGGAGAGCTCCAGGGTGCCCTCAAGGAGCTGGGATACACCGAGAGCGAGGTGTTCAAGTTCTAGGGTATATAACGAAGCACGTTAAGTATTAGAGGAATTAAGCCGTTACGGACACAGATCTAGATCTTAGACATGCCAAACGTATAGATGGACACTGAATGTGGTCACGTCGTCTCGCATGCGACAATGGAACTGCTGACGACATCGCGAAGAGCCTATGAATCAAGGCAAACTGATGATACATCACACATGGATACGGGATCTATTTATCTACAAGAAGGTGAAAACACCGAGCTCAGGAGGACCGAACGAAAAGGGTGATTGTCGGGTTGACGGGAGGATTTGGTATGACTACACTTCAACAGTAGACCCGCCGCCAGTCTTTACAGCCTCTTCCTGGTCCTTCTTACCGCTACCCAATCCCAACTTGGCCAGAGAAACCGTGATAGGCACGCTCTTCTCGACGTCTCCGTTTTCTCGTCCATCATGCCTCCACCCGTCCAGATCGGCGAGGTCCTTCGCGGCAGCCTCTCGTCTTGATTTCAGAGCGTCGCCGCTTCCAGGTCGCCATCGCCAGGCGTCAGCCAGGTCCGCTGGCAGACGGTTCTCGATGAGCTCGACAACGTGAATACCTATGTTAGGGAGGAGCTTGAAGGAGTGGCTACGGGTGTGGGTGAGAGAGTCAGCGACCCCTCGATCATCATTTGTTCATGAAGGATCGACTGAAAAGAGGATCACGAGGGGGCAACTGGAAGTGTCCTTCGCCCCAAGAAAAAGAGAGCCACACCCCTTAGCCATCCACTTACCCGCTGTCACCTGTAGCAAGAATGAAGTTCTTCCACTGTGGGTGCTCGCAGATCAACAAGTTGGCATCGGCCGTATCAGTGCACCAGCACAGCGCATGGTTGAACATTTTCCTGTCCTTGAATCGAGGCAAGAAAGCATCACGGGCCCGCAAGATACTCTGCTGAGATACGGTAGGAATAGTGTCGGTAGGATGCTTGGCGTGGGATCGCGGTACGGAGATTTGCTTGGGCGCGGAAGCGCCGTAGGGCTGGTGCGACTTGAAACGCGTGAACCCGGGGAACTCGTCGCAGACTTTGATGATACCGTGTCTACAGGAGCGATTATATCAGCATTCGTCTCGAGGCTAGAGTATGAAGACTTCTGTAGACATCGTCAGTGGTGAGGATACAAAGGCTTGATCAATCTCACTCGTTAGGCTCAAAGAAGAAACCGAGATCAGTGTTATACACCACAGGCGCATCCTTGAAATCTGCAGCCTCTTCGGGAGTCAATTGCATGTGAGCATAGACCCAGGCCTAAACAAGACCGTCAGTCAGCACAGTTCTACTTGCCGAGACAGCTAGACCCACTTTTGAACAGCACTGCTCCTCCAGATCTACCAAAGCAGGGCTCCACGCTCCAGCGGCCAGTACCACCTTGTCACCGTAATACTTTGTACCGTCAATCGTCTCAACGCCGATACATGTTCGTCCGTCGTTGTCGAATAGAGGCTTCTTGAATGATCCAGCACTGCGATAGCCAGCAAAACTGTCGGCCTCCATCACAGAGCCACGCAGACGAGTCCGACGGTCGGAAGAGTGACCTTCGCCTGACAACGAAACCACTCACCCGCCAAAGCCAAACTTCACGCCTTTCTGCTTCATGACCTCACCGATGCTGTTGATAGCTTTGGCAGCCGCAAGCCATCCACCATCTTTGCAAAATACAGCTTTCCAGCCCTAATATAGAGATGTTTCAATTTCTTAGCTTATACACTTCGGGACACGTCAAGAACCACCTTGCCCGTCAATCAAGCTCACCTTGATCTGCTCTCGCTCCAATAAGGGCATCTTAGCCAGAATCGCATCCTCCGAGTCCAGCCACTCGCTGGTATCTTCCAAACCATGCCCGGCGTGCTTGACAGCCTCGAAGGCCTCTTTGAGTTCTTCGATGGCTTCAGGAGTGTGAGCACAGTCGATCTACAGGCAGATCTCAAACTGTCAGCTTCTGGGCCATGATTGCACAGCACAACGTCGGAGACCCTCACTCGTCCCGTGTTATGGAAGAACGGCTTGAACAGCTCGTCATTCTTCCACATATCCACAGACTCGGAACTCAGCTGTCTATCCACAGGATTCCTGATCCTGACACCCATGATCTTGTTGAGATCGTTGCCCGCTGACTGAGCCGAGGGGATCGGATAGGTATCGAGAACAGTGATGTTGGAGGGAGTGTAGCCATTTCGCAGCAGGTGCAAGGCCGTTGAGGATCCCAGGGTGCCCGCACCGCCGACGATGATGACCTTGGTTTCTTCACGTGAGTTTGTCATGATGTCGCCTCTGCTGTAGAATTGTGTTGTTGAACGTTGCTGAGACGGGCAGCTACCTATCGCTGTACTTGAGACGGGTGTATATAGCATGCAGTGAGCTCGTCGTCGAAATCTACAGTATGGCGTTGCATGAGTCGATTCTCGCTGTCATCGAGTCCGAATGAGTCGACTGGACGGACCAGATCGGACAACCTCAAGGAAGTCTTGACCCCCGCAGATTTCATCGGGCCGAGGTTCGCGCCTTTCCTTCTACTATACATCTGAATCCCGTATCGCTCGCTGCACCTGTAAGATCCCGTATCTCATGATCCCATGACCAATCATCGACCGGCAATAGATCGCCAGATTGCGCGTCCGTCAAGACGGTTTGCAGCTCCGTTTGTTCGGGATGCCCAGAGCCCAGAGCGCATTCGAAGCTGCCCCGCGCATCTTACGCAAGGTTTGCTTGTAACGGTCGGTCTCAAGCGCTAAGCTTAGCGTTAATACACACCAAAAACGAGGCGAGGGAGAAAGATAGCCAAGCGATCTCGCAAGATGACGGTTGACGGTGAGCTCAGGATTCAGGGATTTGGCCTGAAAAACGTCAGGGTAAAATACCAAAACTCAATCACCCATCAATCAAAACAGGGCGCAAGAGCCGCAACTTAGCGCCAAATCAATTCCGGACCGGTGTCCCCATCATGCGAGGCGAGGCAGACCCGAAATCTCAAATCTGTCATGTCTCGTAATTGCGTACGCTCTATCAAATGGGCGTTAATTTGCATCCTACAGGTCCAATGCCGATGCTCATCGAGTGGAGAACCCGATATCGCGGATGCTTGAGACCCGGCATCGCGGATTGCCTGATTACTTTCGCTTCCATAATAACAAATTCGTCACAACACCTGCTTCTCATCCTCTCATACGCTCGGATTTTCCTTGCAGCTCGTCTGCCTTGCCTCACTTCTTGTTGTCATGGCCCTCGATACCGCACTCTCTGTCATCCAATCTCATCATTGTTGCCCCGCTCCTCCCACCCCGCGCATTCTCCTGAAAACCCCATCTTCCGTGGATATCGATGGTCCCCCCGTGCTTTGGCCAAAGCGCAAGAAGCAGACGCTCACGGAATAGGTCACGAGCTCTTATCGGCTATCGTCGTCCGACCCATCGGCATAACCTTCTCTCGATACTGCAACATGGATCTCTCCGGAATCATAGATAAACCCTTCGAGTTGTGAGCGAGAAATACTGTTCTTCTCCCTTCGATTCAACTTCATCCAGTGTGGACTGCCTTACAATCCGGTAGACAAACATTTTGATATCCCTAACAAGGTCGTGAGCACGAGGCACAATCTCCTTCCATTCCCTTGGTTCTTGCTCAAGAGGACTCAATCCATCATGGCCGAATTCGACGCAGCTCCACCCAACACCCGGGCGGGTGGCAACGACAATGCGCTCAAGTCCACTGGGCTCCCCGAGAACCCCTCCAACAACGCCGATGGCGACTTTGACATGGTCGCTTATCAGGCCGAGGTCCCTCTGTGGAAACGTGTGAAGAACCACTCGCTCACCCAGATGTTTTTGATGAGTATCCAAGCGTTCTGTGGACCTGCCATGGCGGATGCTATCGCTGGTCTGGGCGGTGGTGGTCTGGCGACCCCTCAGACCTCGAACATCGCGTGAGTAGGCTCGATTACTGAGGCGAATGCGTTGAGCTTATAAATGTCCCCCCACCCCTCGATCTCACATCATCGCAGGACTTCTATCAACTACGCCTGTCTCGCCATCAGTGAGTGGCGATCCGTGCATCGTACGGCTTAAGGGAAAGAACGTCAGCTGATCTCGCGCGCCTTGTCCAGCCTGTTTCTTCGGTGGTCCCATCGTCAACAAGCTCGGCACCAAGTGGGCTCTTGTCCTCGGTTCCATGTCGTTCCCCATCCGAGGCGCTTCATACTACTGCAACAGTAAATTTGGTACGCAATGGGTAAGTCAACGTTCCGCCGGTCTGTGCCTGTTTCCGGTCAGTATCCCCGTTGACTCGGTCGGCTTTCGTTTCACCCCCTAGTTCCTCATTTTCGGCGCCTTCTTCACTGGTACCGGTAGTGGATGTTGGTATGTAGCCGAGTCCGGCACGATCATGTCCATCGCCCCCAACGGTGCTCGAGGTAAATACCTTGCGCTCTGGATCGTCGCTCGAAATTTGGGTCAACTCATTGGCGGAGCTATCAACTTGTCCAAAAACCACAAGCTTGGTGGAACCGGCGGTGTAACACCCGACACCTATGTCGCTTTCTTGATCATCGAGTCGCTCGCTTTCCCCTTCGCATGGCTCGTCAGCCCCCTGCACAACGTCGTCCGATCAGACGGTACGCGAGTACGAGTCTCTGAGCCCCTCTCCACCCGGGAAGAGTTCAAGAGGATTCGATTCACCTTCACTTCAAAACTGATCTTGCTCTCCGCCATCTGGGCTGTATGGTCATTCTTCTACAGCGGCACCTGGTCGACTTACCTCGGCACCTACTTCTCGACTCGAGCTCGAGCTCTTTCTTCCCTCATCTCTCCCTTCTTCTGCATCGTTGGCTGTTTCGGTCTTGGCTTCATCCTCGATGCCAAGAGCCTCAGCCAGCGACGACGAGCTCAGATCGGTATGGCGACCGTTGTCTTGCTTAACACCGGCGTTTACATCTGGACGATCGTCATGCAGACCGGATTCAACAAGCACCACCCTGGCAAGATTGACTGGGCCGACTCGCTCTATCCCAGAGCGTTCCTGCCGTACTTCTTCGTCCAGACTACCGGGCCTTTGTCACAATCATACATGTACTGGCTGCTCTCGTCCTTTGCGACGGACGCTCAAGCCAACGTTCGAAACGGCGCTGCCTTCCGATGTCTCGAAGCCGTCGGTCAAGCCATATCTTACGGCATGAACACCCAGATCAAGACCAGTCCCCTTATCGGCTTCTGTGTCACTTTTGCTCTCATGGCTTCTTCCGTCATCCCCATGATCATCCTCGTCAATTCAACTCCCGATAGAATCCCCGCCGACGTTATCGCCGAGGAAAACGAGCGACACAGAATTGAGCAGGAAGGCAAGGAGCTTCCTGAGAAGGAGGAGGACGTCACGGTTCAGATCAGGGCTTAAAAGGCGGTCGTCAAACCCTTCATATAACGCGAGAGCACGCTCACCTAGGGTTGCTTTGTGTACAAATGGAGGATAAATAAGTGTAGTTCGGATGAGGAATCCCTTTGTAAATAGTGTCGTCTTATTCGATTGTTCAGCGTTTGCTTACAAGGATCGGTTTCCCTGGGCCTTGTTGTCAGGTTGCTGGTGTATGTTTGTGTCGGTATGGTATATCATCGAAAAGGGACTCGCTGAACATATATGACAGTATGCATGCTGCTTTGAACTTGCACAGAAGTTGAGGCCCTTACGGTGCATCGGAAATATCAAGTGTCCGACTCGATGAGGTAAAAATGTGTCTTAAAATACTGTAATACAAACTCCGCGATAGGACTGCCATCTGCTATTGACTTGAACTGTTTGTCCAAAGCCTGCTGGATGAAGTTCTCGAGACCTATCTTTTCCCGGGCACGCTGTTCCGGGCTACGAGTATCCCACTGAGGTATCGACCCGATGGCGTCCACAAATTCGTACCTCATCCTGGGATCCAGAACCAGATCAGACTTTCCTTCCAGGATCGAACTCAGCTCAGGTTCTCCCCAAATGAACCTACGCTCCTCCATCCTTTTGCATACATTCTCGATCAGAAGCGCCAGCGATGACACGATCTGTTGCTTTCTGAGATGGGCGACGACGCCACCCATGTCTGGGGTTCTCGCATGTCGGGAGAATACCACTGCGTGTCGTCGTGTGGTATTTCGGGTGACATCGTACGAGGGAAGGCGTAGCGCGATAGGCTGAAGATGCATATTCTCGTATTGTATATCCTCAAGGATCGGGAGATCGTTGACCAGAGACCTCAGATAGGTCGATAGGGGGGACGAAGCCAAGTCGGCGTCTATGTCATCGTGTATAACCGTAGGATACCGGATCACCAGACGTGTGATCTTTTGAGTCAGTGAGTCATGGTAACCGAACGTGGGCGATATTTTCGAATATGGAACAAAATCCGTGTTGGGACTCGTGGACGCCGACGATGATTCGAGGTCTTCGAAAGGGCCAAGAGAGTAGGCTCTCAAGGATGTCGCGGGAATGATCAGGGTGTTCAAGCGCGGTAACAGTGATGAAGTCAATCGGGCTTCATAACCTCGATCCTCGCTGCTCATCTCAAGACTGTGCTTGTAAGCCTGTAAGCTCTGGCCGTTCGCTTCGGGAGTGCTGTCCGAGGGAACAGATGGCAAAACGTTATCGGCGAGGAGCTTCCGAACGAAACGGAAGTCATATTGTCGTCTGGATGTCGAGGCAGATCTTGCAGGGGAGAAGAATTCGTTGTCATCATCGAAGGCAGCGGATATTGAGCGCGAGACCTCGACTAATTCGTGTGTGAAGCTAAGCAACGAGCGGAGAGACAGCTCATATTGGGCCATGAGGGAGGGGGTCACTAGGAAGTACATCGCCTTGTTGACTTGCCGCATGTTCGCCAAGGACTTGATTGAGCCCGCGGTCGTTAGGTGGTTAAATACCTCGAGCAGTACGTCTGGTGGCAGCGCGGCATGAGTGCTCAAGGTTGTAGGTGTCGATCTGTGGGTCATCTCGTTGGTTGCCAGTTCACAATTTACGGTTGAGGTCTTGAAGGGTCTATATCAGTTTCTGTAAAGGTGGTTGGGCGTGTATCTGAAGCGTGTGCAGAATCTGTTCACTATTTATACTGTGCCTCCCGGTTTATCTTTTACAAGCCCTTACCGAGGCCGCCGGGTGTGCACCTGATGCGTGATTCATTGTATTCATTGTCAAGAGCAAGCGGGATCGAGAAGTATGAACAAAACGACATGCTTGAAAGGCGTCGTGAACATGTGCATGTCAAAGATGCCCGAATGCAGTGCATGTAATCTGATACACACACCTGACAAAGCAATGTGCATTCTCGTTTTAGCGGTGTACGTAAATCGACCCCGGGCAGCACGCTGTCAGGGGCGTGACCGAGAAAGCGTTCCCTGGAAAAACAAGATCTCGGGGCGCCTGTGCCTTAGCTAATGACTAGTCCAACCAGGCTAGACATTGCTTTGTCACAGCTTCTTACACGCAGTGCTGGTAGAACGTACGAGCACGGGAACCTGTTCGCCTCGTGACCGCAATGTCATGTTGCTACAGCGATAACGGTGAAAACAAGGTGAGGTTTCGATACCCCTGGTGCGATGTCCATGCTTGCTACCCGGGGTCGCGCGTACAGGACTTCGCATCCTAGTACCCAACGAGAGCTTCCCATTCACGATACCCTCCTTTTCTGTTAGTCAGAAACGGTCCGTACGTCTTGATGCATACACTAAACGTCCCATAAAACTTGTGGGATAGCCTAGGAGATTGAGGCTGGTGTTCAATCCTTTCTTCCGAAGCTCATCACCTTTGACCCGAGAAGCCCTACACAAAGGATTGTTCCCGAACGTGTTTGATTGCGCCTGTAGGCATCTCTGCCCCTGGGGGCTGACCGGCCTCATCTATCACGATCCGGACGCATAGAAACATACATATATAACTCAGGAGGTTCCCTCACATCGATTACAAATCGCACGGAAAACCCAATTTCACTTACCCCTGATTGATCATCCTATCAAAGGCACATACTTTCAGGAGATCTCCGAGCGATCGACAAACTAACGTCATTAAAGCCTGATATCGTCGGCCCTCGGCCCGCCTGCCCCCTTAGTGCCACCATGTTGCTTATCTATGCACAATCCGCAATTCCTCGCTTTGCTATAGCATTGCTCTGCTTACTGTTTCTCTTCAGCTTGGGAACTCAGACCTCTTGGAGCCTGACACATCACATCACCCCTGCGGCCTTCTTCACGAACCAGAGTACGCCCATCTTATCGCACGAGACACACCAATGGCTCAACTCGTTCAGGGATCGCCTTGATATACCCGGACTTGCAGTCGTGGTAGTCACTGCACCACACTTTAAGCAATCCAACAGAAGCCAACCAGGCCTCGATGGAAGCGGATCGCTTGAAGACGGTCAATGGAAAAGTGAGATATTCACCAGTGGAGTTGCGGATCTGGAGGATCGCCCTCTCACCTCGAAGGTAGGTTCACTAGAAACCTCCGGTGTGCTGGGGTCACCATTACTGATGAGATCTCTTGCGAGTACTGCTAGTCTTTATTCTCGATCGCTTCGAATACCAAGCTTCTTACTGCCTTGAGTTTAGGCATCTTGATTGATCGAGAGACACCCATACCAACAAATCTATCATCAACGGCCTCCAGCCACGGGGATGTCTTATCTTGGAACACCAAACCTCAGGACATTCTTCCAGGCTGGGGACTAGCCGACAGAGCTGCCGGGGAAGAAGCCACCCTCAAGGATGTCCTTAGTAAGTGAACATGCAGCTCGGAATCATGAAGGATCCTTCAAATCCTTTGCAAGTTGCTCACCTTCTTTTTGATACCTACGACACTGTAGCTATGCGGACTGGTGTGCCTCATCATGGTCAAGCGCCAAGGTACGTCTTGAACCCACTGCGCTTCACATCCTACAGGGACGGGGTACGCCGGAGATAGCGCCCGTCGCGAGGACGGACAGCTGACGATTTTGAGCTTTTCCAGCTACGCCGACCTCGACAGTGCCCTCGAATCAATGCGCAACCTTCCCATGTCCTCTCCTTTTCGCGAGAGTTGGCAGTATAACAACTGCCATTACGACCTTCTCGGCCATATTGTTGCAAAGGTATCTAACAGCAGCATCGATCGTTTCGTTCACGATGAGATTCTTGACCCGCTCGGAATGCATTCCGCAGGATACGACAGCGCACGGGCGAAGCAGACGGGCCTTTTGACAACCGCTTTCATCCGGTCCGGAAGAGCCCCCCTTGTCGGATCAATGGCCAACGCGCAGGATGGCTTCGAGCCTGGTGACAAGGGAAAGAAGAGACTTGCACGAGCGATGGAGCGGAAAAGCATAAGCTGGTGGACGAAGGGAACAGGCGAAGCGTCCTGGAGCGGCTCCGGGCTGATCATGAATGCGATTGATGTTGTGAGTCAGGGGGTCTGTCAGCAGAAGGGCTTCTCTGGGCAGCTTATGGATGTTCTACAGATGAGACTCGAAGCTTTTTCAGCTTACTTGCATGCCATGTCTACCTCTGTAGGCTCAATGGCTGAAGGAACTGCTCTCGCCGTCCATTCTCCCACCGCACATACTGGCCGAATGTTCCACGCCCCACTTTCCCTCACAGCACATCCTTTGGCGCGAGATGGAGGACACGTACTACGGTTACGGTCAATGGATCTCGAAATATCGCGGGCACAAGGCGATCAGTCATTATGGCTATAATCTGGGTCAACAAACGAACTTCGTTCGGTTGCCGGAAGATGGCATAGCTATCGGGCTGTTCAACATGGATGACGAAAGCGGTCAAACAATCAGCGAGGTGGTGGTCTATCGTGTACTTGACGAGCTACTGGGCTTAGCGCCGAGGAATCCGGACTGGGAGGAGGAAGTGCTAGGGGAATGGAAAGCCGAGCAGACATCCCGTCTGCATGACAAACGACCCGATCCTGCGAAATCATCGAGCGTCGAAAATGATGATGTGAGAGACGACGATATCACCGCTCGAGAGCTCGCTGTAGGCTCCTTCACCCATTCAGGATGGGGGACCTTGGACTTTGTACCGTTTCAGCCGAAACTCCGATCAAACCACTATCATTTGGCTGATCTCCTACGCACATCGATCGACGACTTTGTAGAGCCGTATTCGATCGCCTCTATGCCAGGTAGAGAAGATTGGTACTTCCTGCTGTCTCCTGCCAAGCAGAATGACCAACGTCCCGCGAACAAGGTGCGGTATACAACCATCCAGATCCACGATCATCACACACGATCAGGCGTGATCAGAGACGGGATTGCCAGGGCATTGAAATCAGGTGACGCGTGGGTCGATGAGAGGGGGTTTGGGGTGTTTGACAATTTCTGGGGAGTTTATGCAGCTTCGCCTGTATACAGATCTTTTCCCTCACTGGCGGCTGAGGTACAGGGGGGGCCTGAAGAATTCGCGCAGAACCAAAGCGGAAGGCATGATCCGAAAGAATCCGCCGAGGTGTGGTTCGACCGTATTCACCCGTAGCACATCAGGAGAGGAATTGATCATTCTTACTTGTAATCAGCAGACCGTACCACTTGTACTTAGAGAGCGCTAGAGCATGTGCTGCCGTAATGTGGGATGGAGGCAGATGTGATATATCTCAAATTGCATGCTTTCCATGACTGTGTTTTTCGCTTAACCTGGCCAAACATTCCCCAACCCATCTAATCTGATAAAGTCGGCCAGAGCCTGAAACCCGAAATTCTGGTGCGAAACTCCCATGTCAGGCTCACTTTCGGCCGCAATCTTCGTCCTTGACCTGCCTTCAAACCCATGACCTTGATCGGCCGATATCAGTTCGCTCAGTTTATCTGATTGCGATCTCTCAGTCTCTCTTTTTTCGAATCTTTCGCGTATCGTGGCTTGTCAGGGGGGAAGCGCTCGGGTGAGAGAGAGGTCTAGTCAACTGGGCCAAGTATATAAGGATGGGTGATGAAGGGGGTAACGAGAGGGACTGGTTCCCTCCTTTACCCTCTGCGTTTCGCGACAATCGGTTCATTCAAGCTCACGATACCTCATCTCAACACCGATATACAACCGCCATCATGCCCATCGCCGTGCCCAATATGGAAGGTCACTCGGTGTCTCATCTCAAAGCTGGCCTGTCCGTCACTACTCCCCCGCCATCGCTAACAAAACGCGTCTCGTTTGATCCATTACCTACCGATATCGTCGTCCGCATTGCTTCTCAACTAACCGCAGACGAGTGTAATGGGACGGTGGCTTCGCTTCAGCGTTGTTCAAAAGCTCTGTTCTTTGCTCTTGCACCCACGTTGTATGAGAGTCTCGAGATCAAGCCCATTCAGTCCGAAAGGCTACTGACGCTAGGCGAGCCGGGTATCCAAGACCTTGACGCAGAGTTGGACCTTGCCCAAAAAGAAGGATCGATTTTCTTGCCTGGAAGAAGCTCTTTACGGAGACTGGCACTGTATCGATACGTGCGAAAGATCGTCATCCACTCCCTACCCTCGGACAGCATATCGGATGCTTTCTTCCACTCCATCACTTCGTTGCCATTCCAAGCATTTCCCCACCTCGATGCTGTTTCGTTACTAGCGAATGCTGTCGACGACCTTCGAACATGGGTTCCGACAAGCTACGATCGACCTCGAAATCCCGCATTTCTAGAAGCTTTGACCCGCGCTTCAACACCTTCGAAGCTGTGTATATCGTTCAGAGCTCTATTATCCGATCACTGGGAAGAACATCGAGAAGCTACAGTGCCCGGGCAATATCAGCTTGTTGCCCGGCTAAATCGGCTGAAAGGTGATGGAGATGGTGAACTATGGAAAAACTTGAAGACCTTCTGCGTACACAACATCGTGCATCAGGTTCTGCCCTCCTTGCCCAATTGCCAAAACATCTACCATTTCTCATCGCACATCACCGGCTCGGTTAGTCGTCCGCTCGTCCACCCACCAGGACCGGAGGCGACATATCTACCGGGTCCGCAGTGGTCTTACCGCGCCTGGCAATTGGGCACGGCCATCAAGAACCTCTTCCCATCTGGCGTGAACGCAATGAAGATGCTCAAGGGGACTAGCTGGGATTTCGTCAACACAGCAGGGCACGTATTGACGAAACTTGTCAGGGACGATGACGATGAGTCTGGGGTGGGATACGAGGAAGTCATGACTCTTGTGAGAGGTGCTGTCAAGGCCGGCCTGCCTCAGGACTTGCCTATGAGGGAAGGCTTTGCCACGGAATTAGTGGGAGATGTCTTTGAGAAGATCAGATATGCGGAAGAGAAGGAATGTGCCGTCTGCGGAGGTGAGTATATGCCACTTTCGACCGCGGAGTTTTGCTATATCTTCAAGCTCTATCCTGCAGTCGCGCTCACATCCTTTCCGATGTCTTTTCGTTTCCAACTTCGTCACTGACCTATGTTGCCTTTCTTCGTGGTACGCAGACCTTGTTCACTCAGTCCCACTCCTTTCATCCATCCGCGACGTCTCTTGACATTGCGAGACATGTGGTACCCACCACCAAGGGATGCCACCTGCCTTTTGCCGCAGATGGCACGTCCGCTCTCCGCCTTGCCTCGAACCGGTGAACTGCTCGGCCAGTGGTGAAACGACAGGGTTCTTCGATATGAGAACATGTCCACTACCGTATCAGGCGCTGAGAGTTGGTGCGGGATATGGTAGTGCAGGGTGGCGGGTACGAGAGCTGCCGAGGGAGATCTTGCTCGTTCCGAGGCCAAGGTATGAGATCAAGTGATTCTGTGCAGCAATTAGACGGGTTGCCAGATAGAGTAAGCTCCATAATTAGCATACGAAGCCGCCGATATACGATTGTATTTTTCTAGATATCACAACCTCACAAATACATTTTCAAGGATATAGCAAAGTCTATCACGATTGCTACCGTTGTACTTGATCAGTCGGTGAATGCAAGCGCTACTGCCAATACATGCACGCGTGGACAAAGCGGATCAAGCCCATCTAAATATAGAAAATCCTGTACACATTAATTTACTATTAGTTTTCTCCACTGAATCTTTTATCTAATCACTTTCGAATCGTCATTCAGCCTCAGATCCCAGTTGCCTACAAGTACTTGACCCATATATCATACCCTTCGGGTCTACATATATGTAGATCTATCATTACACCTGGCCCGTAAGGAAGGGAGAAACAACCCTATCCACGTCTAGTGGTACCCCTTCCAGCTTTTCTTTCGGGGAAACAGGAATCCGGGGTGAATGAAGTTGTAGATGCCGACGGCGATAAGCATCATCAAGGCGTCGAGGATATTTTGGTACATCTCGGTTTCCATGAGGTGCCCCGTCCAACCCTGGACCAGCTCGACCGATCGGTAAACGCCTGCAGAGTGTGATGATCAGCTTAGTCTCTTTCGGGTAGACAAGGTATACCTCACTCACCTCGAATGAGAATCATGGCGCTGCTGATAGCGACAGCGATGAGCATAATCCACCAAGCCTTAAGGTAGGCCCGTTCGTCCTCCTCATCCATATGCCTCTTCTGCTCCTCCGCCTCTGCCCCATCACTGGGCTTCTGAATCTGAGCTGCGCTAGCAGGCGATGTGGCATCCGACTCGACAGTGGTGAGCGTCTTCTCGGAATCTCGTCGTTTTTGTTCCTTTTTGACTACCGCGTTGTGCATCCACCTCTCCTGGAACTTGTATGGCTTCCGCAGGGTAGCTCGAATGATGAAGTCTGCTCCGAGGGTCATGAAAGTCGCCATGGCAATGAGCTGGAAGATGATACCGGCTACCATGATATTCGTAGCCGACTGTGTGGGAGCCCCTTCAGCCGCGGAAGAGGAAGCTTGACCGCCACCAACAGCTTGCAGCACAAGAGAGATGATATCGGCCGTGATGAAGGTGAAGAAGTACTGAACAACGGACAGAATATGATCAGCTCATGTGCTTGAGGAACATCGCCCATGTCCGGAGAGAGGACGCAACTCACCCAGTTAGGTCTCAGAACGGAGTATTGCGGGCCTAGTCGCTTGATGGCCAAACCGAGGATGACATAGTCAAAGGCCGAGAAGAAGACAGGTGCCATGATGAGGCTGGTATCACAGAAAGAGGCAAATTGTCAGCCTGGTTCTCCACAGCAAAGAAAACCATGTTGCATCCCAGGTTGAACTTGCTTGCGCGTGGACACTTACGTGGAGATTTGCATGAGGAACGGTGTGAGAAGGGTGACGTTCTGGGAAGACCAGTATCTAGCTGACCAGCCTAATACTTCCGTGAGAGCGCCGAGTACCAAGGTTGGATAGATAATCCAGTATTTATATCGCCAAGCTTGGACGCAGTGGACAGCTATCAAATCTCGGATCGTTAGCAATGTTGATGCATGTGTGCCAGAGAGGCAAAGAAACGGAGAGTAACGTCGGTAATTTGTTCACGCACCTGCTGATATTGAAAAAAGAACAATGTAGGCAAGAGCCCAGGAGGATGAGGGGGTGTACCCATAGTTCGACTGGTCTGTGTGTTCTCCCATGTTGAGATCTGGTATGTGATACGGCAAATTGATAGGTGCTTAGTCGATTCTTGACAGTCTAAGAGGTGTTTGTATGAATCTCGTTGAGCTTTCCGATGGTCCGTGGGTAGATTCAGGCAGGGCAGTCTTTGAGTCTACGATAATTCCTTTTCCATTATCATCAAGAAGTTCGACCTGTCTATTTATATGCATGATACGTTTCCATGAACTAACCCATGAATAAAGCAGACAGAGCGCTTCGCGGAGTAAATGAGGTTCATGCCCGCACCAAGAACAGGCCAGAAGCAGAGTCAAAGGAACCTATCTGCCAGACCTTGCACTATCCTGCCTAGCACCGCGTCATTACTTCGTCAAGGAACGCGACCAGATACCAGGCAGAAGGAGGACTGATCTGGGAATGCCCGTCGATCGGTCAACATGACTACTCAATCGATCATCGATTGTATTCTTGGAGCTCCAACCCCCGAACTTGTGCTTCTCGGATCATGAGTGAGGACTCATACGGACTCAAGATGCTGCCGCTCTCGAAGCCGAAGATCTGTACGGTTTGGCGGGCTCGGCGTGAATATCGCAACCATGAACTGACGAGATCTGGATTTCTGCGCAAGCCCTAGTGTCGTATGGTGACGTCGAAGTGAGCACAGCATCTCGAACTCTAATCTCTTCAAGAAGTAGCTCATCGATACGCGGCATTTTCGAGGGCAGAGATGCCCGCATCCGAAAGGCACTGGTCGAGGTGTCAATTCGATTCGCTGTCGATCACCTTTATCATCGAGTACGACAAGCTTAAAAATGGCCTAGGGTTAAGGCCGATGAGTCACCTCTAACGAGGAGAGCGGGGTGTGATGCCCGCTCTTGGCGGTACAGTACATAGTAGACTTCAGGCAGCCCTCGCTGGGTACGTCACCGCGTACGTGATTGTCGTTCCTGGAGAACCTTAGACTCGATCGTACTGGGAGTGCATGTGAACACCGTGAGAAAGTGATTGATTGACTCCATAGTCGGTGTTGACCGATCCTACCAGGAACAGCTGCGCTTCCTCTCAGTATAGTCAGTCCAATGAACGGTCTTCCATATCGGAGTTGTTCGTCATCATCGGACGGACATCTTGGACCCGCATGAACCGATCCCAGTACCAGCGCGGCTTCTTTGATAGTACTCTGAGCATCTTCGGTGCAGCACCCTATCGCGATGCCCACCCCACTGAGATCCTCTCGCTCGGCACTGAACCCTCGCGTAACGCTTCTCACAGCTGATCGAGCATCATCGCCTCCGCCGCCGATCAAAGCTGAGCCGATCTCCCCTTCTACTCAAAAATCGACATCCAGCCCACATTTCACCTCACTTCGGCGGACAACTAGATCACTCGTCAGGACAGCTGATCCGAGTGCCTCCGAAGCTCCAAGCCAGGCGACTGATGTCGTACGGAAGAGAATCGACGTTAGCAAATACGAGTATACACCTTCAACGCCATCACCGCGAAAGAAGCCCAGATTGGATGCCTCTCCGATCGCCGTCAAACAAGAGCTTGGAGTCGCAGGGCCTTCAACACCGCTTACATCTCAGGCCAGCCCCCGAACTCCGAAATCTGCGAGCAAAAAACCTTTTCCCCAGCTCGCACTAGACAAGCCGCATCCAGCCCCAACACGATGGGAGGAACAGTACAAGCTGATCGAGAGAATGCGGCGGGGTCTTGTCGCTCCAGTGGATAACATGTAAGTCCAAGCTGAGATAGACCAGACCAGCGGCCTCCTCGCTGACCTATGTCCCTCTCGCAGGGGCTGCGAGCGGCCACGAACGATAGTAGACGACAATCCCAAGGTATGTTCTTGGTCCTCGCTTAACCAGCATCCTCTGACACGCATGCTTCTCTGCAGACTTTACGATTCCATATCCTTATCTCTCTCATGCTGTCGTCACAAACCAAAGATCCCGTGACATCTCAAGCTGTATCAAACCTCCATGACACCCTGCCTGGAGGACTCACTGCCCAATCGTTAGCCGATGCCTCGGTCGACACAGTATATGACTGTATCAACAAAGTGGGATTCTGGAGGAGGAAGGCAGACTACATTCAAGAAGCTGCTAGAACGTTGCTTGAACGACCGGGCGAGGACAAGGGTGATGTACCTAGAACCTTGGAAGGGTTGTGCGAATTGAAGGGTGTCGGGCCGAAGATGGCGTTTCTGGCATTGCAGTGTGCTTGGGACATGTGAGTGGAGGATCGGACCCTTTTTGGCTCTCGCATATTCCTGACCCCGACTGCATCTTTGCGCTATAGTAATGCCGGAATCGGAGTGGACGTACATGTACATCGCATCACAAATCGGCTGAAATGGCACAAGCCGCCTACCACGACCCCCGAACAAACTCGCTTGAATCTGCAATCCTGGCTACCGCCTGAGCTGCATAAACCGATCAATCCGATGCTGGTGGGCTTTGGGCAGATGATTTGTCTGCCCGTCGGGCCGAGATGCGACGTCTGTCTACTGGGTCAGAAAAAGATCTGCCCTAGCAGGGTCGCAAACGTGAAATCGGCAGGACGGAAAGAGGTGTTGTACACTTTCAAGTGTGAGGACGAAGAGGATACCAAGCCAGGTGCCAAAGTGGAAATCGGATATGAATCAAGCATCGTCCCACAAATAGACGCTGAAGCGGGATTGGTGCGGATGAAGGACGAACCAGATATTCGAATCGTCTCAGGACATGGAGTGAAGATGGAAAGGGATGAGAACGGGATTGATGGTCTGGTGAAAGAACCGGGTATGCAGAAAGTCGATGAAGTACTGGGAATATTGGACAAAGTCGATGGAGCGAGGGGAATAGATGGTGAGCGGATTGATTCGCGAGCCACAGATGTAGCAGTGAAACAGGAGTTGGAGAAATGAAACATTTTAGCGCGTGAGTGGGCCCAGACATCTATGCTTGGCTCCGACGTCATGATGCATCCGCTAACGCTGCGTCAACCGGTATAGATAACCTAATTTGCAGCTGTTGTACTCTCGTTATCCTCGATGTACCAGCTGGAATTGTAAATCACAGCTCACGTAGGGACCCTTCAAAACGCCCAAGTGGACCTAAATGGCAGGTCTATATACAAATTCATGATAATATATCGCTCGACCCCTTGGCCAGATAGTTTACGATGTGCTCCGAGGGTTTCCCGGACTTGATCAAGCCTAGCTCGGATCACGCAGTGAATAAAGTAAACGGCTGCGGCTCCTGCAAACCGACCCATCTGAAAGTTTGGTCCAAATGGAAAGGCTTGGAAAGCTGGATCTTTGTCGAGGAGGTCCCAACTCGAATCTCGTAGTCGCGCGCCCGACCGACCCAGGCTTTCTCCTGTACGCTGTAAAATGAGAAGGCCTTGTGCTGGAAACAACGGTTAGGCGCCCATCAGTCATTTTACAACCCAGAACCAGCCAACGAGAGAAGACTTCTTACGTCTAACGCCACCTCGACTTGTCTGGACTCCCCAGCCTGCAACTCGACCTTGATGAAACCGCCAAGTTCAATTTCTGGTCGTTCAACGATAGGCGACTGATCGTGGACGTATACTTGGGCGGTCTCAGCTCCAATGAGCTTCCCTATATTGGTTATGGTGAAGCTCGCTTTGGCACCAAATCCGTCCGCTCTGACCGAAAGGTCACTGCAGCGATCCAAAGCCGGCCACGGAGCTTGTCAGCTCCACAAATCAACACGAGGTGATGGGAGCCAGCTTGTTCTCACCTGAGCTTAAAGGAAGTATAACTCAGTCCGTGACCGAAGGGGAAAGCGCTCTTGGGGTTCTGAGCCCTGTCAAAGTACCTGTATCCTACATTGACTCCCTCCTTGTAAACGGTATTGATGGGCTGACCGAAAGTTTCGTGACTTGGAAAATCCTCCACCTTGGTAGCCCAAGTGATGGGCAATTTCCCGCTCGGATTGATCCTGCCAAACAAAGCATCGGCGATAGCCGTACCACATTCGTTGCCACCGAAGAACGCTTGAACGACCGTGTTGGCTTGCTCGATCCACGGCAGCTCGACGGGCATGCCTGACTGATTGATGATGATTGTATCGGGGTTGACGGTGAGCAAAGAGCGGACAAGGTCGTCAACGCCAGGAGGTAGCTTCATGTCATCTCGGTCGTAAGCTTCCGATTCCCACTCGGAGTTGGTACCGATGACCACGACAGTGACTGAATGCAATGAGATTGCCGAAAATGGGTTAACAGGTGTATCTCATCAGTTTTGGACTATCGTGGCAACCATTCGCAGGCAAACAATCCTCTCACTCACCATCTGACTCCTTGGCAAGCTTGATGGCTTTCTCAATTTCGGCCGCGGCGGACCGCTTGGGCTTTCCACCGATCCTGATTCCACCTCGTCGACCAGTCTACAAGGAGCAAGTCACACCACACGACGTCAGTTGCTGCCACAGTGCAGGCTTAGGAAGAGGCGGACTCACGTATGGAGACATGGCGTTGAGCTGCTTGAAGTTGGAGAACCTGACTTCGAGATTGTACGCTCGTCCGGCCTCAACTTCGACCTCGCCCGTACGCTCCTCGGCACCGGTGTTGAACTGGACAATATCATCGGTAAGCTTATCCACTGGAAGGCTAGGCCACCCCCGAAAGCTTAAGGGTAGACTTCAGGGCGGTGCACGGCACGAGGCTCCCACTCACGAAGAGCAAGCCAGCTTTCTGGTCACTGGAGTTGTCAATGACTTTCTTTCCGTCGATATACAGATCGGCTTGGCCGGCTACTCCAAGACCAAGCTCCCACTACCACGTCACGATGGTGGTCAGCTTATCGCATTGCTACCCGAGTTCAATTCTTACTTACGATTCCGCTCTCATCAGGCGTGAAGACGGTTTTGAGCTAGATGCGGTTTATGAGTAAGGCAAAGAGTCAGTCAGTCTGTCGGTGACATAGATACTGGAGGTCAATCTGGACATGAAACGCTTACGGAAACGTAACCTCGAACTGGGACCTCCTTGGGAATACCATCGATAAAGTATGAGAAAGCGCTGTTGTTGAACTTGTTGAAGAGGGATTTGGCGTCCGTCTCCCAAGGGCTGGGAGGGCGCAGTACCCGGTTAGTATACTTGATCATGAAACCGTTTTTTACACAGCCTGCTAGCAGAAACTCCTTCACTCACTTCTCGTCGTAAAAATCGATATCCACGCCAGGACCATCGGCAGTAGTCTTCTTGGGATGCGAGATGAAGGGTGTCAACAGGGGAGTCCACCTCGAGCTGTCCGCGCCGATGGTGTACTCGACCTGTGCGCCATGTTCCTCCGCTTGTTTCTTGATCGCTTCCAAGGGAGTGACAAGGTATGTGGGCGCCAGGTTGGCACTGCCACCTCCCGCATAACTGGCGGTCCTGGCATTGGGCCCGATGACAGCAATCTTCTTGCCACTAGGCTCAGTGATAGGTAGTGCCTTGCCAGAATTCTTGAGCAAGACAACTGCCGAGTCGGCCGCTTCTCGTAGGAGCGCCCGGATGGCTGGGGTATCGATGGTGTCTTCTTCCTTCTCAAAGGCGATACCGGACTCTTGTGCCTCCCTGACGTAGTGCAATACCTATCAGATGGTTTGAGTGAGTCAGACTTCCTCCCGCTCCCATGCGAGACTCGACTCACTCTAAGAACACATTCATCCAGGTCCTCAGGTACGAGCTTTCCACCAACGATGTCTCTCTCCAGCGAGACACCCCTCATCATCGCGGGACCGGGCATCTCGAGATCCAGAGAGGCCTTGATGGCCTCTGATGAAGAGTATGTGCCGCTCCAGTCGGACATGATCATCCCTTTGAAGCCAAAGTCGCCACGGAGGACCTTTCTGAGCAAGTAGGGGTGCTCAGCTACGTGCAGACCGTTGACTCGGTTGTAGCTCGACATCTGCGTGTTTGTGTTAGTGCTGATCGGTTGTAGCTTCGGTCTAGGCGGCCAGTAGCATCGCCTGATCGAGAGCACAGCCGTACGGGAAGACGGGTGGAGGGCGAGCTGCTCACTCACGAACACCGAGGGCTTGGCCTTGCACTGAACTCTGAAAGGCTCGAGGTAGATCTCGTGCATAGTCCTTTCATCGATGACCGAGTTGTTGCTTCTTCTCAAGTATTCTTGCTCGTTTGCCAAGTAGTCTGTGCGCGGGCGCGGGAAGACATGAGCCATGCAGAATAGCCCCTAGGATATTTCGAAACTCACGCTTGGGAGCTACAGTGATCGCTCAATGTCAGCGACTCATCCACAAAAACAAACCTCGGAAGTGTTAACCTCCGGATTCATAGGGCAGAACCATGCCACTTGGAAGACACCGGAAGACTCACTGGTCATGACTTTCTTGCTTTGCACACCCTCAATCCAAGCCAGAGCGATATGACCACAGAGGAAGGGGTCTGAAAAATCCATCGTCCTTTGTTAGCGTCGCGTAATCCTTCTGATACAAGAATGGCCGAGAACAATCGCAGGAGAACCTCATGTATGCGATCAATGGAAGCGTTTGTCACGATCCATTACGACAGGTTCTTGAGGTGGTTGATAGTGGGGATGCAATCTCGGAACTTGCCCGTCCGGACGGAGCATGTTAGTTACCCATACGCACCCTCGCTGTAAGATTCAAATCCTCGTCCACCGCAGGGGTGTCTTTGACAATTGGTTGTAGGACCAAGAAGACAATGAACACCTCGGGCTCTGCATTCTTCTCCAAGAGCTTCTCCGATACGTCTGACGAGATCCACGTCCATCGAGGCTGCCAGACCTGTCGCGGAGGGGAAACATGATGCTGGTGCTCCGTTGGTCCCTATGGTGGGAAAGTAGACAAGGCAGCTTCAGTATGGGGGTCATAGGATCTACTCGCTCGAACTCACACGCAGTACCTCGTACGCCGTTCTTAGCAATCGAGCAGTCTGGTCAGCGTTCGAACCTCCTATTATGCGGCTGGAGGACTACAAACTCACTGGTCCATCGCTGCACTATATTTTCGTTCAGAGTAGGCATCAGCGCTTGACCTTTGCCATTACCTTCAAACTTTCCTCGTGCTATCTCACCCACCCTGACTCTTGGAACGCCCAATCTTGGTACCGGTACGGTATGCCACATGTCATCTCCACTTAGAAGAGCGATCTTCTCTTCGCTCGAGAGCTGCTTCAAAATCTCCTCCGGATTGATAATGTCTGTTGCTGCCATGGTTGGTATATCGCGCGAGATAGTCAGATGGAGTGTCAGCAGATTATTCGTTGATGAAAGTGAACAACGGATGTGTGTAGTCTTTGATTATAACAAAAACGCAGATATGGGCTGTTGAATCGTTTGCGAACGAGTCCTCAGTTTTTGCGGTCAAGGGTACGGGACTACTGAACTTAGTCCCACTTTCACAAAGTTGACAGCCTGTTATTCCCCTCGGTTTCGGACACATTACTATTTCGGTCATTCCTGGCAACTCGTGTCTTCGGTCCGGTTCGCCCTCGACCACCTGTGTAATCGCTTCTTCACGACGCCCGCTTCTCCGAAGCAAAACAGCATTTACAAATTCCGTCTTTCAGACGTCATGAATCGCGGCGTAGGAAGCTGAGGGTAGGGTCGAGATAACAAAGGTACGCCCGCACCGTGGTTCCGCATTATCCTGTTCGTTCTGACACTGCCAAGAGGCGGGACAATGGGAAACTAGAAACACTGGGACCGCTCGCTGATTCGGACTGGACAGGTGCATCGTCCAGCGGCCTTCTGCAATCCGGCACTGCGGTAACAGGTTTTTTTACCCTGTTCTCGCCAGACTTGCACACCCGAGGTCAACGGGCACATTCGGATCCAAAATTATCGCATCGCTCACGTTGACTCCCGCTGCCCAAACAGTCGCTGAGCGAATCGCATTATCGCAGGAGCGCGGCAGAGCGGTAACGCGCATACAGCAATTTCAGTGTTTAGGCGAAACCGAAGGGAGAATCGGTTTGTGTGGGTTTGATCGGTCCGAAATCGACCGGCGGTATAGCATGCCGCGGGCGATTTAATTACTGACTATGGTAACTTGACCCTCGAGTTGTTTCTGCATGACATCCCGAGTCATTCTGGATTCGTGCAAGCGGGACTCGCCAAAACAATGCAGGACAAGCAGGCATTATGGTTTCGATCGTTCGGACTTCGGAACAAGCGCGGTGGCCACCACATCAGTCCACCCAGGAATCGTGCATTTTCGCTTCCTGCTAAACGCCTATCGTACACTCACGATCTCGCCCCTTTTTAATCAGGATCTTGTTTATCCGCAACAAGCATCAATACGACAGTGCAAGGCGTTCGCCAAAATGTATGCTAATTTACCGTAAGCATACCCATATGGGGCACACGGTTGCCCCCTTGTCGTATTTCCTTGCTGAACAACTGCTCGCCCGTTGGTCCGGGTTCAGCCTCCCTGTTGCATGGGTGGGAAGCCATCGCGATCCCGGAGTGTTTTCACCAACGCACAGATCGTTCGTGTTCAGAAGAGAAGCAGACGCGCGCCTACAATTCATCCAATTCCCGTCAAACTGGCCCTGGGATCAAGGACCCTACGAGCTGAGTTTAGCCTGAGCCAGGCGGGGCATGACACCGACTGGCGGCACAATACTCTTGACTTTGTATATGCCCGTTTGACTGCCCGTTTCTAGCATGTGCGACCTTAAATTCGGGAAGGACATCCCATGAACCCCGTTCGTTGACCTGGCGTAAACGAGAGGCGCGGTAAACAGCGAGTATTTCGAAACCGCTCAAGAGTCCTTGGCTTGGCACTCCTAATCCGGATCTAGCTTACTCATCGAACCGCATGGCGACTATTACGGCACTCAGCCTCAAGTCCGAAATATGTCGGACTTCGAATGAAGGCGCATGGACGGCAAGTGCCTGTAACATGCTACTCAGCGGTTATCCTCCAGGGCGCTCCACTGTTGCCCTCACTTTTCCTCCTTGTCCGCTTGTTCCCCTTTCTCGCCTACGTTTCCCTAACGGTCAATACAGTAGCTTTTTCCTATCTTCTCCGCTCTGTGATCCCGCACTGTCCCAGCTTTTTGACGATGAGGGGCGACTGGGGAATAAGATTGTCAACAGGAGGGGGTCCGAAACTGGGTAATTCGGACCGGGACTCCTACCGACTTTCCTTGGATCAGTGTCCGTGTTGTGTCTTTTGGATGAAGTGAAGTGAGCTCTAGTCCGCTAATTTTTGGTGGCAAGGCCCACCGGTCGCAAAGACATGTATATATACAGACCCGGCTTCTCCTCTCTGTGTCCACTGCATGCTCCTCGATTGTATTTTCGATTGAAATCTACTACCTGAACAGTGCACAAACATTCTCCAAGATGGCCAAGTTCAACGAGCTCGCCAACAACACCGCAGACAAGTGGTGGAGGGATCCTGGATTGAGAAAGAGTAAGTCCAATCCAGCGCTGTACGCATCAGGTGTTGTTGTTAGCTTACTCTTTTTCCACCCGACCTGCTTAGGTTTCCTTCACATTATCACTCTGTATACCGCGGTGTGAGTGTTGCCCATTGCGTGACATGCCATCCGGATAAGCAGACTGACCTTGAATGACACAGCTACTCTCTCGGTTACGATGGATCCCTTCTTAACGGTCTTCAAGCTCTCAATGAATGGAACAGGGATTTTGTGAGTCACCCGTGAGCGACTGGGCGCGCTCGAGAAGGTCTGAGATGATTGTTGTTGATGTTCGAGGTTCTCAGGACAAACCTACTGGTACCAAGCTCGGTTTGATCGCCGCGAGCTACTATCTGTGAGTGACAAGCCCTTTTGTTCCATATGGTGTACTGTAGCGAAGGCTGAGTCCAAACTTAGTCCCAAGATCCCCCTTACATTCGTTATCGCTTGGATGGTGGATCGATACGGACGAAAGATCGGTCTTGTAGGTCATGATTTCATACTGCCACAAAGCTTGGTTTATTCGATCTGACCCTATGTGCAGTACTGCGGCGCCCTTTTCATGTTCGCCGGTGCCCTCCTCGGAGGTTTCTGCCACTCGACTGCTCAACTCGTTGGTTCTCGAGTCCTTCTTGGTGTCGGTACCGCTGCTGCACGTAAGTACTGGAACCCTCAACATATTCTGGTCAGCTATCATAATACCAACGGCTTGCTTGATTGCAGAGGTCACCGCGGCCGCTCTTGTCCCTGAGCTCGCTCACCCTCGGATGCGACACTATGCCGGTGGTTTCCTCAACACCACTTACTACGTGAGCTTACCTCGTTATGTGTGGCGGTCTCGCGCTGCAAAGAAGACTGACGGAAGCCTTTTACATATTGCACAGATTGGCTCTATCTTCGCTGCCTGGTTGACTTTCGCTATGGTCTACTACCCTGGTGGTTCTAGCTCCTGGGCATGGAGGGTACCTACCCTCGTTCAGGGTTTCGGTCCACTGCTTTTGGGTCTTGGTGCATACTTCATCCCTCAGTCTCCTCGATGGCTCGTTAAGAAAGGTCGAGTGGATGAGGCTCATGAGATCCTTGCCACATACCAGTGAGTCTCAGTCCCTCACTTATCGAGCTTTGAGATCAGATGCTAATTAGGATAAACAGTGCCAACGGAAAGATGGACGATGAGCTAGTCCTTCTTGAGATGCGGGAGATTCGAGCTTCGGTCGAACTTGAGAAGGCTGCCGACGAGGCCTCTTGGCTCGCTTGGTTCCACACCAAGGGCAACCTGCGACGATTCTTCGTCATCATCGTCTTGGGTACCAGCACTCAGTGGGTCGGCAACGGAGTCGTGCAGGTGAGCATACATTCTTGGCAATGTCTCCGAAAGTGAACCGATTACTCGTACTGACTCAATATTCTCCTATTACAGTACTACCTCGTCCCTGTTCTGAAGACTGTTGGCATCAACAAAGCTCCCCAAACTGCCGGCGTCAACGGTGGTCTTGCCGTTTGGAACTGGTTTGTATCCATGACCGGTGCCAGTCTTGTCGAAAAGTACGGTCGAAGACCCTTGTTCCTTACTTCGATCATCGGCATGTTCTGCTCCTTCATCATGATCCTCGGTCTCGCTGGCGGCTACAACACTACCCACCACTCATCTACTGGTATTGCAATGGTCCCCTTTATCTTCGTCTTCATGGGCTTCTACTCCCTTGCCCTCACTCCTCTTCCCATGCTCTACGTTCCCGAGATTTGCCCTTTGGCGCTCCGAGCCAAGGCTGCTGCCCTGCTCTTGCTCGCACAAAATTGCGCTCAGTCCTTCAACCAGTTTGCCAACCCCGTAGCGCTCAACGCAATCAGCTGGAGATACTACGCCGTCTACGTCGGCGTTGACGCTATTTACATCGGTTTGTACTGGTACATGATCCGAGAGACCAAGGGTTTGACTACCGAAGAGGCCGCTGTCGTCTACGACCCTGATGACATCAAGGAGTCGGCCATGGAAGCCGAGAGGAGGATGCACCAAGAGGCGCACAAGGTCGCCCATGAGGAGCACGAGACCAAGAAGACAGAGCTGTTGGAGGAGGAGAATGCTTAGAATATCATTGCATCACAATGCACCCAAGTTGGGTGCCTTAAAATAGCCCTACTTTTCAGGGACATGCCTTTTGTTATGGTTGGGGAAAATGCAACACCTGATTTATCATGGGAATGCCGAATCAAAACGACTGTCTTCGGTGTGATAGTGGAAATGCACGGCCACGAGCATGGATCATTTCTCGGCTGTCGCATTTTCAACAGCATTGCCTTATCGCACGCATCCGTTGCATCGAACAGCAGCTCCGGAGTGAGGGTGTCGCCTGTGTATCATCGGCACCTCGCTCAATACGCGCATAACGGAGTAGCATAGAACACGGGAGCGGGAAAAGATGTTGACGTTCTGCAGTACAACACCCCAGACGGTGCTTGCATCCATACTGAGACAAGAACGTTGATTCCATGGGTATGTGATCTGATTTACCTGCATATGTTCAGTCTGTTATCTATATGTGTGTATGTATACTATGTGTGTGTAAGCCAGAGTGCGCCGAATTATCTCTTCCAGATACTCTCACTTCTGTAAGTCGATTTGCGTCGGTTAGTCGTGCTTGCCCTTCCTGTCGTCTTCATCAGACTTAGAACCCTCGTCATCATCCCTATATCCACCCTTGTTTCGATGACTAGGTCCATCTTCGTCATCACTGTCCTCTCCCATGGCAAACACAACGTTCCCGTCACTTCTACCTACCAAGCCTTGATGTTCATCTTCGTCATCGTCGTGTTGGCCCAAAGGTCGTTGACCCGATTCGCCCAGTCCGCGACCAGCCTCGAGTGAATCGATTTCGTAGTCTTCGGCATCGGCATCGGCCTCATCCTGAGCGAGCTCCTGAGACATCGAAAATCGCAGGTTGTCACGTGTCTATTGAATCATATCAATATCAGCTTAACTATCATGGCAACATCATCAAGCGCAGCGAGACCACGCACTGGTCGCCATAGCCAGGCGATAGCAGCAAATGCGCAAAGATAGATAGTTGCCAGCGAGCCATCCAGCAAGATCCATCGGTACTTCCAGTTGTTAGGGGCATAGTCCTCGTCGAGTCGGTTGGACAAGCTCATAGACGAAACAACGAAGAAGGCTGCAACCGCGATGACTGAAATGATGAGGATTCGCCACAATCGCTGGAACATCTGAAGCTTATATCGCTGCTTTCTCGCTTGGAGATGCAAGATAGTACCTGTGAGATAGGCATATCAGTGCGGTCGTCTTAGTCTACGACCCTGTCACTGTACGCACCATTGAGCGATACGATGATCCACATCAAGAAGGCAGTCAAGGTCAAGGCGAGAGGGAATATGAGCAGAAGAACGGTGATGAGAGAAGCACTCTGGAAAAGGTCGGAAGAAAGTCAGCATGTTACGTTACGGCAACACCGATGTAGTGCAAGGTGGACTCACATCGAGCTCGACCTCAACGGTACCAACGGCATACATGACTGCGAATCACGGTAATCAGCACCATGTACCTGATTGGACTCCATGTCACGACTCACCGCCAAAGACAAAGTGCAATCCAGTCAAGATCCTGACTCTGTTCATCACCGAACCGAGACTTTGCGTGACAACGGATAACCCCATCGAGACGATCAGAAGCAAGAAGAAGCTAAGCGAGTTTCGAGCGGCGTTGAGAACAGCGATGACGAACAAGAACACGATCGAAGTGGTGCCTCCGCCGTGCTTGTTGATGTATCGGTAGTAGGCGAATTGGGCGAGCATCTCAATGAGCAAGAAGACAATGGTGCCGGAGATGTAGTATTGCATAGGCCTGTGTCGCAATGATCTCTCGTGAGCAATCTTCCGACATATGGGCATTACTGGAGCGATAACCACGTACAAAAGTTCTCGAAGATGCTGCACGCAGAGATAAGCCCAGCCTGCGCCAAGGACAAGGTAGACCAGACTAAGGGCGAAGTAGAACTGGGGTTGCGTCGGCCTGCGTCAGCTCAAGCAGTCTTGAGGAACCCCGGATCGAGAAGACGTAGCGGTCAAAAGCTTGTGTCAGGTGTAAAGCTCGACTCACGTTGATTTTAGGGTACTCTACAGCTGGCAATTCTCCCTCGAAGGTGTTCTTGAACAGCACCAACCCCGAGTATTCAGCATGAGTCGCTGCTTGTCTCTCGGCAATAGGAATATCGGACCTCGAGTTGACGAGGGTGACCGGAACAATCCCTAGAAAGGCTGTCAACGCGGTTCCATGAGGGCGGTGCAGGGTCATCTTAGCTCACCGACACAGTAGTATCCTGTTTTCGGGACAGCATAGGTGATAGGGCCATTATACGTAGGAACGGTGCCATCTCCGCTCGAACCAAATCCAGTACCAGCTCCGATACCTGTCGAAGGGTCCGGAGTCTCCTCTTGCTCTCCTCCAAGCTCTTCATCCTCGGACCCAACCGACCCTACACCATCACTAATCCCACCAATGATGTCGTCTCCGATTTGTCTCTTGAGCTTGAAACCATCCGCCATCGCTTCTGCCATAGCCTCAGCTTCATCCTGTGCCTCCTCCTCGGTCACTTCAGGCTGACCGTAAGCTCCGTCGTCACCGATAGCTACGTCTTCACCAACACCAACTTCCGAGCTACCGGTTTCGATAGGGATGAACTCGCTCGAAGTCGAAGTGGGGAAGTCGTCGCTTTCATCATCCCCGGTATCTTGTACAGGAGTCGGATCAGGGATAGACGAGAAGCCCTCAGAGGAGAATTTGAGTGGGGTGGTATATATAGAAGTGGAATCGGCTGTCACGCCTTCGGGAAGGGAAGTAATGAATGATCCTAGCTCGCTCGAAAGGCATAGTCCTGATCGTACGGCAGATGTGGTACAAATATATGTGCGCTAAGTGAGCATACTCATCGTCAGCTATGGTACGACTATAATGTGATTGTCTGCAGCTGAACATTGCGGCATGTCACATACCGGTCCATCCTGAGATGCGACACCGAGATAAGGTACATCTTTCCATTCATAGATGATCAAGGCCACTTGGCCGGACGAAGATGGGTCAAAAGCAACTATGATAGATCGTTTGAAATGTAAGTGTCGGTCGACTGCCTGGCGGACGTGGTGAGCGAGTGGTATACAACATACCTTCGATGTGGGCATCCTTCCCTCCGTACATGCCTGAACATACTTCTCTTAAAGAGTCGGTATCACGGATGGGCACTAGGGAAGCGAGCCATGTCAGTGTTAGTCAGTCATGTGCCCATGAATATATGCGCATGGTGTACATCTCTGGATGGTCTATGGACTTACCCCGAAAAGCGCTAGCTTGAAGACATAATGAAGCTGATGCTGCCAAGACGAGACTTGTCCGAGCGAGTGTGCTGAACATTCTGGCGATGTTTCTCGCTCACCGATAAGCCGTTTCACGGTGACTCGGCGGGTGTAGGGATGTGAACGATAGGCGAGACACAAGAAAGAAGAGGGCGTGGTGGGTGGATCTTTGATGGTTTTCAGGTGGATGAGAGCATCAAGAGAATAAAGGAACCCAATTTCAAGTATCAACTAGCCTTAAGCAGCTCAACTTGACTGCGTATCAGCAGTCGACGCGGCCACAAGCAACAGGGTGATTGATATATACAGTACGGTACTAGTACCAGTGCTTGATTATCTAGACCCTGACCAAACACGTGTCATTGTGCGCAGCTCAGCGGCAGCAACTGCCAATAGCGAGATAACCTCGAGACAAGTTCTGAGTGAGAACGTATACGGATGCACGCATGGTCTCCTATCAAACTTCACTATACGTTCTTAACGATGCGTTACATTCTCATTCAACTTGCACAATGCAGCATAATAAACCCATACCATGATGAGCCAGCGATACACTATATAGTCCTCGTGCAAAGGGTATTTCCAATCGTTAATCAATAAAAAGACGACAACATAATTACTGCTCTCAAGTGGTTCAAATGTACTCACTTCACGTCCTCGAAAACACAGCGGAAATCGAATGATACTTACAGCAAATGCTCTCACAAAGAACGTATAGTACTCGAGACAATCTTGACGTTGAGACCTCCCTTTGGCTGTGCTGGTGGACTCTAGGTCTTCAAAAAAACAACATGTAGTACATATAGCACTTTCGCTGGGTTGATCGAGTCGGCCGTCATCATACAGAATTGCCGTCCTACTTTCAAAAGGAGTGGATGATAACCCGACTTATCGTTTTGCATATCATTTAGGGAGATGTTCATTGGACCCAGCTTGTATTTCATGATGCCTGCCCTGTCTGACGCCACTGGTCCACCACTCTTCTCCCTCAGCTTGTCTTCTGCGGCTTCAGCTTACAGACCTGACCACCTGACAAGCCTTTTCATGCTTTCAAATCTTGGTCCTGTGTTGCAGCGGAACCAAAGAGTCACGCGCGAAAGTGAAGCATGCCCAAATAGCCGCTATCTACATTTACCAGGATATCTATCCACCCATGACTTGACGTATTTTCTTATAGATAATTGTAACCGAAAGACCCACTCGATATATATACAGACTATGACTGATCCTGTACCTGATCTGCTTTGATTCTGAATGTATGTGCAATGATGTTTTCGAGATTCTCCTCGTTTATCAAGGACCAAGATCCGCATTGCATGACCCCCAGCTGACGAGAGGATTGACTATCTGTGACCTGTTTGTCCGCTTAGGATCAGATAGGACCTAAGAAGACGGGATTAGGTTAGCAATAATCACGCTGAGATTTAAAAATGCATCCGCCACCCACTCACCTCCGCATGCCTCGCATGGGGTGTTGTCGTTGGTGATAGTGATCGCCTCCCTCAACTTCTTGAGTACATCCTGAGGGGACATGCTGAATGTGAGTTGTTCGGAGGAAAGGAGGGGCGGGCGGAAGACGACTTGGACGGTAGAATCAATGATCTCGTCCAGTTTATTCTTGAAGCTCGAGGCTTGACCATCTCGATCGACGATAGTCATCTGACCTTTGGTCATGTCCTCAAGTGTGATGACGGTTTTCTCAGGACGGGTTCGGAAGGAGGTCCCGACAAGCTTGGACATTTTAATCTCCATGTCGCTCTTCTTGCAGTGGGTCGGATGATGGGAATCCTCGCATTTCGCGTCGCCGAAAAAGCAACCCGGTGCAGCGAAAGAGACTCTACATCTGGTATTGGCACGATTAGGATACATAATACTAGCCGCTTGATGGAGGTTGACGATTTCTTGCTGTCTCTTCCACTGGTACGCCCAAACTGGAGCGATGCCATCATCAAACACCACGGTGTATGCTGCGGCGCCGTCGCCAAATCCTGGTATGATCCTTCGGGGTCTGGGGAGGGGTGGCGGTGGGGTGTAGCAGATGTATTGGGGCTCGCAGGCGAGTGGGAGGAAGGTCGCCAAACCGTGGTTGCGGTCATCCATACCGACCATACGCAAGTGCTTTTGGGTCCCGCTCCTTGCGGTGAGCACGAGTCGCTGCGCATTCGGGAAGACTCTATCCTGACAGATATCCCTGAGTCCCTTTGCCCATCCAGCCAGTACATTGAACACCTTGGGCTCTTCGTAAGCAGTATCGACGGTGATTTTGTGAACGAAAGTCATGTATCTTCGAAGCCTGATGATTGGGTGACAGCTGGAGCTAGCGATATCGACATCCTCATCGATGGAGGCGAAGAAGAGGAATCGAACATCCTTGTGGAAAGTCAAGAAATATCGGAAGAGTTTTGGTGCGGTCTTGTCGGTCAAGATGAGGTGTCTGTAGAGAACGAGCGCAATGAGTCGGAAGTTGTCCTTGGAAGCCAAGGACAAGTCGAGGAGGCTTCGCTTATAACCTGTTGCAGCTAGATGTTGGGCGACGATGGCGATCAGGTCGGATGGTATGATGCCTTCTTTGGTCGTGGGCGGGGTCATGTTGGGTGGCTGTGGATCGGAAGACGTGGCGAGGGCTGGAATATCGGCTAGGTAGGAGGTGGTCAAGGACTCAGAATTGTATTTGTATGGTGAGAAATGAGAATCTGAAAGAGAGAACGTTTTGGTACGAGTATGAGTCCAGATCAATTTACGCGTGTATGTGCTTATTGAACCTGCCAACAAAAGAAATGCCTACTATGACCAGACCTACTGAGCCCAGACAGACCACTTGTTTGTGGTCCTCAGGGATTCATGACAAATTAAAATAATAAAACAATCAGCGGGTCAACAATAACCTGTTTACGAGCCCATCAAGACACCTAAAGGTACAGACATCGAGACATCAAGGGCGTTGCCGGAGGGAACTGCTCCTTACGCTTTCGAGGTTGTTGCAATCGATGTTGATGGTGATGGTGATGGTGAGGGTATGTGGGAATACTGATGGTCGTCAAGGTGGGTGAGTCAAACTTTAGGTTTAATCAAAATCTCAACGTGAGCCATGCTTGATGGTGTCACATGGTTCTTCGTTTCTTCGCGTGCCAAAGGATGCCGCCATCAGAGCTCAGAGAAATCAGAAGAACCTGTGACGTGCCACCTCCCAACAAATGTCACCTCTCACTCTCTCTTCACCGCTTCCTCTGTTCCTTCTCGCGTCCCTCTGGTCTGCGGATCAGGCAGCGGCTAAAACGATCAATTATTCAGTGACGTCTTGACACATGATCGCCACAACATGCTCGAAAGACACCGATCCTCATCCGTCCGACCTTCGATTGGCTATGGCCCATTTGTCTTGCGAAACATATAATAGAGATTCATGGTCATACATTGAAAAGACGGTCAACGATAATTAGTCCTCGTATCTTTCCAATCGTACCTGTTCGAATCATGAACATCAGCGTCCATCTCCAAACGTCCGTGAATATATATGAATGACTCACCCTCCCAGCAAATGGTTTCAAGCCAGCCGCAATTCTCTGCCCACCAACCAGAGCAGTCCAATCCATCTCATCTCCTCCATGAGCTCGAGCGGAGAGCATATGCTGCTGGGCCACGTCCATAGTTGGCATTGGCACGTTGTGCGACTCGGCGAGTTGTCGGATGTTTCTGCGACGCCCATGCCCACATTAGCATCTGGATTTCGCACGGTGAAGCGCAGTATCTGTGGAGCTGGACACGGGCTGATAGGCCATATGGATGGCTGAAAGACTGTAAGGGGCGACTGGACTCACCGAGCGTCAGTGATACCACCACCAAGGTTGAATCCACCTTCAGAGTCGAATCGATTCTTGGTGATTCGATCAGCGTATCGGATCAGAGCAGGGGACTTGTGCTGGTCCTTGATAAGCTCGACTAGCTTTTCAGCCCCTACACCGGACTGGTCACAGAGGGTGAAGCATTCCGCGAGAAGCTCGATGAAGCCGAGTTCGAGAGCGTTTCCTACAAGCCTAAGGGAAAAACAGATGTACAACGTCAGTCTACATATCAGGATTTCAAAGCGACTTGTTGATCCCGAAATCTAAAAGTCGGTGTACAGATGAGGATCGAAGGTGTGAAGGTGCAGACCTGACTCACTTGAAAGACATAGCCCTCTCAACATTACTTCCAAGATCCATCACCTTCTTACCGATAGCAGGCACAAGCGCATGAGCGGCATGTTTCTTAGCGAAGTAGTCACCCGAGACGGCGAGAATGAGGTCGGCTGTCTCAGCAGCCTTGGGCACGCCGAAGACAGGACATGAAAGGAATGATCGGTGAGGAGCTGATGAAGCGAGTCGCTCGAGCTTGCCGGCCGTGGTGGGGTAGATCTGGATGAAGTAGCACGGTGTCGAGCTTGTAAGCCATACCGAGCTTTATCACAAGGAAATGCGGCTTACAGTACTGGTGTCTACAAAGACAGTGGTTCTTCCTCTTCCACCAGGTACGATTCCATCACCGGTTCCCTTCTGGGTCTGCATGATTGGTACAAGGTGGTCAGTCGTTGACTTGACGAACAGGTATGCGGCTCCAACTGATAATGTTGACTCACTTCTTGACCCGCGAAGAGCTTCTCATACACCTGCTCTACGGCTTCATCGCCTGCCAAAGAAGTTACAACGAGGTCCGCACTGCATCGCGACGTAGGGTGCGGGGATCAGCCATATCCCGGCTCTACACACATGCAATACTTCGCCTGAGAATCGATCTCAAACCTTTCGAGAGCGAGAGCGGGATTTGACCAAAAGCACTCACGTTCGTCCAATCTCTTCGAGGTCGTTCACAACTTTGTAAGCACTTTCTGGCACCTCATGAGCCGACGCGTATTCAAGGAATTTGTGCACGCCATCTTCTTTTCGGTTGTACACGAGGAGGGGTGGCTAAAACAGAGAAAACCGAAAAGTCAACGAGGGCGGCTATGTCTTGCTGACAGAATCGAAAGAGGTCAGTACTCACTTGTCCCTCGCTGGCCAAATGTTTGGCCAAGTTCGAGGCCATCCGCTTTCCCATCGCGCCGAGCCCGACAAAGGCGAGTTGGTCCTATATCACAACCATTATGGCGAATTAGGTCTTTTCCCTGCTTGGCAGGTTGCAAGTGCAGCTTTTGTTATACTCACATGAGCGGGCGTAGGTGTGGACGGTCTTCATAACAACTATCAGCCTAGGCTTGCTACTATGCAGCATTTAACATTTACCACTCACCTAGAGAAGGGGATAGGCTCAGGCTCGTTAGCGGGAGTCCTAGGCGGCTCATAATTTCCACCAAAAGTCTCTTCTTCCACCTTTTCCACGGGAGGAGTAACGGGGTTGGTATCAAAGTGCGCTCGAAGTCCTGACATTGTGTTCTATTTTCGATCGATATCAATGTATTAATGAATCAATGCGTATGTATGATTTGACCGATGAAGAAAAAACGATGAGATTTAGTTAGGATGGACGAGATTTGCGGCAGTGGGAAGATGCTACTGCCGCTAATAAGTAGTAGTACTATGGGATTAATAGTTAGTATGAAGTATGAATTGCTACAAACAGAAGCACATCTCACTCCTACTCGATGACGTCTCTACTCTACTTGCCTTTGCTTCCCCCCCCCCCCCGTCCTTTGCCGCGCCTAATCAACGCTACAGCGGGGGGCACCATCAATAAACCGTGCGGCAGTGGTGCACAGTACAGCCACGCGAAGGCCACGCTAGATTATTCGCTGTCATCATCACGTGGGCACCGCTCCCCCCTGTACCATCGTCACCGCTTGTCGCTTTGTTGTATCGTTTGCATGCTGCCCTTGTCTCATTGCTGATAACAAGTATCACTGCATTGATCCAGCATATACTACTACCCATTCTGATCGCATAGACGCGCCTCCGATCTCGTTCGCGCTCGATAGGCAGACATCATGAGTGGAGCTCCCTCGAGATCAGCACCCCCTCCGCCTCCGGAAGATGACACAGGAGCATCACCGAGTACGTTGCAAATACCGTAACGTCATCGTGTCTTAGCTGGACAGTTCTGGCCGCCTGGTTTCAAGATAGGAGCAAGGTTTTGTTGTTCGCATCGGCTGATCTCTAACCCACTTGCAGACGAGCGACTAATAGCTGCTGCCAAGCACGATAACGAGGAAATGCTGGAAGATGCCTTGAGGGAGCTGAAGGACGTGAACGGTGTTGATGGGTAGGTCCGGCTTGGCTTCCCCATCACTCGAACCGGCTGATAGCAACACTGATCATTGATACTATCTGGGTAGCTTGGGAAATACTGGTGAGAATCCGTGCAGGTTGCAGCCGCACATCGTAGCTGACCTGTACTCTGTGTGACATGGCTTGTGCAGCTCTGCACTACGCGTGAGTCTAGTCCGGCTACTCAGTATAGCCTCGCGGACTGACTATGCTTCTTTTGGCTTGTAGGGTGACGAACGCTTCAACTTCGGTGCTCGAGACGATACTTGAGCACGAGACATGCGACGTAGATCTTCGGAATAGACTACAAGGTGACACGCCTTTACATATCGCCGTCAGAAATAGATGGGAGGAGCACGAAGGGATGAGGTTGTATCTGGGTAGGTTGCGCACCCCGCCGTGTTCATGTACTCCCAAATCTACGGCAGTTTGCTTGCTGCATACGATCGCGTCAGGATCATACTGATGGCACCGGGCGTAGTTGGCACTCTGCTCGAAGCTGGAGCCGACACGAAAATCAAGAACCGATACAACCAGAAACCCATCGACCTTCTACCACCTTCCAGTGCGACCGCTGATCCCGAGTCGGATGATGAGAAGCTCAGGGCTGCTATTAGAAGGACGGAAGCTGAGGAAATGGTGGCTAACAAGGGTGATGTCGTGGAGGGTGAGTCTGCCTTTTTTTTTCCCTCTTGAATTTGAGGGTGTGTTTCTAGAAGAGGGAAGCTGTGTACGGAAGACTTATGAGGCTCATATGCGATTCGCAGAGGACGACGAGGTGGACCCGAATGACATCGCCTCTGATTCTGATTGAAGAACAGCCTGTCCTCACGCATGTACTAGGTCAACACATCGCATGGATTGTAAATATATACAGGATAAGGTGTCCGCGATGTGTGTTGCTTGATACTCACCTGATTGAAGCCAAACGACTCTTCTCTAATTCGAAGGCGGTATCTCGCTAGTTGTGCCGACTAAATCAAAGCAACCACCCTTGAAGTCTCCGTAATACTTGTACTGCTTGCCCTTCTCATCCCCATCAATGTCAGTCATGGGTGTGAGTCGAAATCAAGCTCGTAACGCCGTGTGAAGGGATGTTTATCATAAGACTGCGACAGTGCAGGAAACGGACGTTTGACATTGCGTTCGCGCTTGCTTGGCTCGCTGGGATCGTTACGGCAGGCTGTGCGGTCAGCGGAGTTTTCTGTTCGCATGCGCAGTCGCCGGGCGAGTCTCAAGCGGGACTGACCTATGAGGCCATGGTATGAGTATATGTGTGTCACATGTCGACACAATCGCTAAGAGAAAGTAGAGGTATCTTCAACAGCCATAAGCCATAGGATTCCCCTTCAATCATGGATGAGTCCCGCTCATATTTAGACCTTTGCGTCTCATCTCACGCTATCCGTGTTCCATCTCACTCTCATCTCCTTAAAGTAATGCCTTGGCATGTTGAAGCACCCCCGAGGAAGCACGGATTGTGCTCACTGCGCAACACAAGCGTCAGATATGTCGTCAATCCCTGTGTGCGGCTACTCACCGGGGCAGTAACCTTCTTGAAGAATTTAATGGCCACCATGCCCCAGTAGTCCCGAGAAGTACGGTCCAGCTTGCATTCTTGATGCGCTTGCATATATGCCCATGTCCACAGGCTCGGGAGATTCTCCATGACTTTCCTTGGCCAGCAGCCAGTCTGCCAAAAGGGGCCGCCTTCCTCGTATCCTCTTTCTGCGATGATGCGACACGCGGTAAATGTATCGTCGAACTTGGCTGCGAGGCAGAAGAATTCGTACGCATGGTCAGGTCCGTATAGACCAGTTGCTGTGATCTTCCTCAGGATCCTCTGGCCCAGAATCGCATGTCGTATGGGTTGCAGATATCAAGCGTGTCGAGCAGGTCCTGCCATTTGATTGGTGCAACATCGAGCTGATATGTAAGGGCTTGAAGGAACGTCGCTAGCGAGTCAGCTGAATGATGAAGTTTCACTAGAGATTCTGCTGTATCGCATGTCGAGAACATGGATCGGAAGACCGAGCTGACACGTGAACAGGCTGGTGTCAGCGGGCACTTATGCTGCCGTACTCACGGCCCGGGGCTAGCAGTGTTCAGTCACGCAAGCGGCTGGCCGTCATGAGCCCAATCGCCGGCGGACAAAGACCCACCTGTTGACCGCGAGTACCGCTTTCTCACATGTGAGGGCCTTGTCGTCCGAGCTGATGATGACGAGATCTCCTTCGGGTCCGTCAAATTTCTCGTAATATTCTTACTCCTTGCCAGTCTTGTCCTTGAACAGGGATGGCATGTCGGTGAGGATGACAGCTGAGGCGAAGACCAAAATAGTTTGAGTGGGAGTTCAGGTTACCGTCTTCTTAAGGAAGTTGAGAGGGATACTGCTTCATGTATGAGCCAAGAAGGACGACATGAAAAAAAAAAAGAAAACGAACAAGAGAAACAGTTTGCTTCGAATAGGTGAGATACAGCTGAGCCAATGACTGTGATGATGGTGCTGATGGTGACCAAAGGCACGATTGCAGCGCGTCTGGCATGAAGGCCGATGGTGTGATGCGTCTTCTTCCTTGACAATACGTCTTAGACGCTATGGATCAGTCGGCACTAATGAACGGTGCTACAGCTATGGGGTCCTTGTAGCATGTCCTTGTGTACGCGGGCGGGGTGTTCGGTGCCACGAAGGATACCGTCGGCTGCTAATGTAAGAGAGATATCTATCTGAGTCAAACCTCTCTGGTGAGACGGGTAAGTTTCTTCTCCTTGCAGGCATATGTATAGATAACTTGTCTGATGGAGATACAAATGTGTATATCGTCCATCGCTCCATCGCTGAAGATACTTCGAGCAGCACTTGGAACAAGAGTTACACGATTGAGGGGACGGTTTTGCTCCAGCAAGATCTTCAGGCACCAATCCGGGCATGACAGGTAAGCTCGTTTCGCTATCATCACACGATGTACGTTACGTACGGCATACCATTTAGCCATAACGATGGTGGCGTTGATAACACTTATGGGAAAGAAATCTCATAGTCATGCGTGTCTACATCACCAACTCAGTATTCCTGTCACCGGTACTTAGGAGAAAGATCTCGATAGTTGGATCTGATTTGAACGGATGAACGAGGATTGTCATCGGGACAATTCCGAGGCAAGGTTAAGGGATGAGCGATCACGTCTTATCTTGTCATCTCAATTTCGTGATTTGTCCAATTCCAGTTCCCAAAAAGTCATCCCTTCTTGGCACTGGCATTGAGTCGCACGACCTGGACTATGTACAGTACTTACTTTTGACTGTGCCCCTGTACACAATAGTCGATGCATCCACGTCATAATCCCCTTGTTTTATAGATTTGATATGCATCGTTGGCTTGCTTTTTGTATCAAAGAAGGCGGAAGAGCTGCATTCCTCGGCACGAACCGAAATGCAGGGAACGCTCGCACTCCACCTTGTTTTTTTTTTCCGATCGACTTTCTCAGGCATTACTTGTTGATTACCAGATTGCTTGGGGTATGAAGACATATATCTGTAAGACAAGATGACGGCCCAAATCGGGATGCACAGATTACTGTCTGCAATCCTCCGCATTGCCAGCTCAACCTCTCATCATCAAAATGACCAATACCAGAATAGAGGAACGTCAACCTCTGTTGGGAGACCGGATAGCGAAGCCCGTTGATCTGGCTGATCTACTACCTGCCGGCCAGAACGATTGGAGACATCTGAGTCAAAACAGGAAGCGGTTGATAGTAGCTACTGCGCTTCTGACGGGATTCTTGTCCGCTTTGGATCTCACCAGTGAGTAAACGGTGTACACAGTTTGTTCCGGGGTAGCTCCTCCAGGAGTGTCACTGATGCTGGCCGTCTAGTCGTCGCAACATGTGTAGCTACAATATCTTCAGAGCTGCACTCTGCAGATCAAGAAGCCTGGATCGGTGAGTGGTCCGTACTCGTACAAAACCTGGAGGTCTGCATTCTGAGCTTGTGCTGACAATGTGCACAGGTACCGCGTATTTGTGGAGCAGCGTAACTTTTACCCCGTTATACGGCCGTTTGAGCGACCTCATAGGACGGCGATCCGCATACATCCAAGCAGTATCCATCTTCACTCTGGGCACCCTAGGGTGCGGTGTCGCCACATCTTTCCCTATTTTGGCGCTGTCCAGATTCGTCGCAGGAATGGGTGGAGGCGGGATCGGCACTGTTTCGAGTGTACTGATGGCGGATATCTTCACGCCTGCTGAGCAAGGTTTCTATCAAGGCTTAGAATTTGCGGTGTGGGGGGCCGGAACAGGATTGGGCGGACCTATAGGGGGCGCTCTGACTCAAGCTTTTGGATGGAGAGCAGCCTTCTATGGTATGTAGCCGTATCACTCTGTCCGGTCTAGATTTCTCCGCACCCTTTTCGTTAACAATCCGCAAGGGCTGAAGCGTGTCACCCTGTATAGCCCAAGTTCCGGTGGCTTTGGTAGCGCTAGTTGCGATCCCATTTGCTGTCCCGCCAACACAGAGCATCTTGCACGGCTGGAGTGCTCTTAAAATGGTGGATTTCGGCGGTGCTACCACTCTTCTTATTTCGGTAAGCTTACCCTGTTACGTATAATTGCGAATCAATGACTTCACCCGGTACTGTTGTACCCATATGAGCTGACAGTCGCCCGCGATGTAGATCGGAGCACTCCTACAGCTCCTTTCACGTGCCGGTGGATCAACACCCATCCTCCAAGATCCATTCAGCCTGATCATGGCTATCATCTTCCCCCTCTTCCTGATAGCCTTCATATATGTCGAACTTAGAGTCGCGCCTAAGCCCGTCTTACCGCTCAACTTGCTCGAGCGTCGGACCCCGTTATGTGTCGGCATCATCGCGGGCGTTATCGCCATCGTCAACTTCAATATGATGTATCACCTGCCGTGAGTCACATAATCTAGCCGCTTTCCTTTTGTACCCTGGTATCCGTACATCGAGGTCCAATGGATATGTTTCGTGACTGACGTGTCGTGTATCCCCTAGAATGATCTTTGAGATCGTGTTCGATCAACCCCTGGCAATGGCAGGAGCGCACTTACTGCCGAACTCGGTGAGTGCATGGTCATATTCGTACGAACGAACGACTGAAGAAGCCTAACTGAACCGTCCGGTTACGCGTTTGTCACTCGTACAGATTGCAATGTCCGTCTCCGCACCGATAATGGGCTATATCTGCAAGCGGACCCGCCATTTCAAATGGTTAACCGTTCTAAACTGCGCCGGGCCAGTCATCTCCATGGCACTCTTCGTCAGCCTTGACACGGGGACATCGTGGGCCAAGGAATGGCTCAGCGTTATTCCGATGGGTGTGGGTTTCAGCGGGCTTCTAACGCTAACTCTTGGTGAGAAATTCATGCTCTACCCTCCGTGTCATAGGTGAGCTGCTGACTCCTCTTATAGTGGGCATGCTGAACTCGGTCGACAGTAAGTCCGTTATCGGCCCTCTCAAGGGGAATGTTCACCACTGACAGGACAAAACTTCCATCGCAGAGGACGAGATAGCCACTGCCACTGGTTTCGTTTTTGTTTGGCGCAGTCTTGGCCAGGTTTTCGGTGTTGGTCTGTCTAGCGCGGTATTCCAGGGCTCTCTATCGACGCAGTTGAACAGGAAGTTTGATTCGCCAGAAGTGAGTACGATGATCAGCTGATACTACCATATAACCTTTATCATGACTAACCATCACCTTGGTTATCTCCCGCCCAGCTCATTGATCGACTCCGACACGAAAGCAAGGCGATTGATGCTCTGCCCGAACTCTGGCAGAGGATCGCAGCTAGAGATGCTTTCCACATTGCACTGAGAAACACATTCATCTTTGGCCTGGCGGGCGCTTCGATCGTTTTCGCGACATCTTTACTTGTGAGTGAGAGCTATTCAGTCATCATCCATACTCGAGGGGTTGTTACGTAGTGGGACTTCGTTCGGCCTTTCGGCTCACTGATCGATGATATTTGCCCGGTTTTTGTTATAGGTGCCAAACGAAGAGCTGGAAGGACCTGAGAAGCTGAACGCTCTCGAGACGCCTGGCATAGCAGATAACGAAGATGATGCGGAAGTCTAAAGTCAGTTCTCCTCATGCCCAGGTATATAGACGATAGATGGGGATTACTTGCAGATTCGGGCGTGTGCGGGTGCGTGAAACTGCATTAAGTTATCGGTGGGCCACAGGCATGCATGACACGGCATGGCCCCTTGCCGAGCCTAAGAAATGATGACATCACACCCGCCCAGATCATGTATCCGGCTCCACCGGCCCTTTCATCGCGAGCCCTGGCCCAAAAACGAGCATTTAATCAGGGTACGCCACGTGTGTGTCCGTTTGCGGGTTGATGGTTCCTGATTTGCATCCTTTGAATCTCCGGTTGTATGGACGCACGTTTGTGGTTTTTGTTTGGATGCTCGTTTCTGACTGGTCGATCGTCAACAGACCACTTTGTCCTGAACGAACAGGAAAATCTTCAGTTCTCGTCACTCCCTACCTACTCCGGTTTGCTTTTTACTCTATTCAGCTTCTGCTCCACCACACCACCACGCGATGGATGAAGATGGCGGCTTGTGGGTGTGGTGGGCCTATGTCGCCGGATGGGACGTGTGTGAGCATGCATGCCCTCACTCAGCTCCAACCGGGCGGCGTGAATGGAGGAAAAAAAGTCAAAGAACCAAGCCAAAAAGCCAAGCCTATATACCTAGAAACTCCATTTCTCTTGGTCGTCCGAGCTTCTCAAAACTTTGCTCACACGACCACTTTACACTTCATCATCGCTCACACGACCACTTTCAACGTCCGAAAATAGATTATCGACAAGCTTCACCACCGACCTTGGCACCACCTCCACCGACGACGTCCATTTTTTTGGGAAGAGTCGTTCGTCGTCTTCCAACGAAAGGTCAAAATAGCACGCACGTTTCATCGTCTAAAGTTGGACATTCGTTTGATTCACTTGCTTTCACGAATACAAGCGTTCATTTGTCTATTTTTGACTTGTACCTCGCAAAGTCGTCCTCACTATCCAGCGTTCTCAATCCTTTTTCACCTGTGAAAGGACGACGAAAAAACCGAACGTTCTTTGACTTGGTGACGTAGTCAGAGCTTCAGATCGCAAAAGAACTGTTGCTCCTCTCACCTAAATAAGTCAAACTGCGTGCCATCGATCTTGCTTTCACTTCTTCCACTTCGGTCACCCATCCATTCACAACCCCACCTCGTACACTCGCACCATGGCGTTGTCGTTCATCCTCCGAGGGGAGGACCAGGTCACCCCCATGATCGCCCCCAACTCTGAAGTACCGACTCCCACTGGCATGTCATTGGCTGGCTCCCCAAATGTACCAGCATCCAATCCCTCAACAGAAGGCAAGACGTTCTCGTCGCTCGACCCCGATCCCAAGGACATCGACCATGCGCTCACCCACACTCTCAGGAAGGACAAATTTGGTTCAGAGCATCCTTTGTATAATGATCTCGCGCCCGATGACTCGTACAAAAACGGTGTGTACTGGGTGAGTGGCCGTTTTCTGAAAAGACGATATTGGCAGTGCAATGCCGAGTACCGGAGAGAATCTAGCTGACATGTGTCTGCGAATCAGGCCGACTTGAAAGGCTCGGAACGCCGATCATGGGTCCATGACCAAAGTCACACCGAGACCATGCGAGAAGTCCGACATGTTTGGAGCATGTTCAAGGCGGACCCCCTTTCGCCCTTGAGTGCTTACTGCAAGCGATACGTCATGGGCGGTTTCGGTCTTTTTACCGAGGGTTACACTTTGTTCTCCATCGGCAACCTTGGTGCTTTGTACAAGGCGGTTTGGCCTGCCTGCTGGTCAACACACAAGGTCTGTGACGCCAACTGGGTCGCTGCGGTGAGTGCTTTATCTATCTCAAAATCGATCGACCCTTCCTGACCTTGGGTTGTCTCGACAGGTCGACTACCTTCAAATTATCGGTATCATCGTTGGTCAGATCCTCGTCGGTATCGAAGGTGACTGGATCGGTCGACGATTCGGTCTCGTGCAAGATGCCCTTGTGATGACCAGTGAGTCTTCCATCCGGTCGCCTGCTTTTAGCAGGTATAAACGTATCACTGACCTTTCTATGACTCACCATTCTCTTAGTCGGTCTCGTCATGCTCACTGCTTCATGGGGTACCAGCCTCGAAGGCTGGGTCATCTGCTACGCGTTCTCCCAGTTCTTCTACGGTATCGGTGTCGGTGAGTGAAGTCTGACCGAATCCGATGCCCTGGTAGTCAAGCTGATCTCTGCCGCATCAGGTGGTGAATATCCCATGACCTCCACTACCGCTATGGAAAGCAAGTCAGTTGCCGGTTCTCAGAAGGACGACAAGCTCCACCGAGGGCGAAACGTTGTTCTTGCTTTCCTTATGCAGGGTGAGTGGTATCCTTTTCATCAGGTGAATCGTTGCTTACGTTCAATCCCCCGCGCTGTACAGGCTGGGGTCAACTCTTCAACCAGGGTATCCTGATTATTCTGCTTCTGATCTTCCACCACTCGGCCAACCCGCCTTACTCCACCGTATCCGCACAGTGGACATTCCGAGTCTCGTTCGCCATCATGGCTGTCATGACTCTCTGGCTCGCTTATTTCCGATTCTATAAGAAGAAGTACAGCTCGGCCGCCTTGAAGCGATCCAAGAAGAACATGAAGGTCAACCAGTCTGGGTACGACCTGGCGTCCCTCAAGCTCGTCTCCACCCATTTTGCCGGTCGACTGATTGGTACCACCATGGGCTGGCTGTTCAATGACTTCTTGTTCTATGGAAACAAGCTCTTCGCCTCCACTTTCATCGGCATCATCTCCCCCTCGTCGAAGGGCAACGTCGTTACTACCTGGAACTGGAACTTGGTCAATATCGGTGTTTCGCTTGTCGGTTACTACCTCGCCGCACTGCTCATTGACAACAAGTTCTACGGAAGAAAGAGAATGCAAATCGTCGGGTTCCTGGGTGATGGTGTCCTCTTTTTGATCTGCGCTATCTGGTTCAAGGAGCTTTCCACCGAGAAGCACATCCGAGGATTCCAGACCATCTACTACCTTTCCAGTTTCTTCCAGCAATTTGGTCCCAACTGTACCACCTTTTTGCTCGCCGCTGAGGTTTTCCCCGTCTCCGTCCGAGCTACAGCTCACGGCCTTTCCGCCGCTTCCGGAAAAGTGGGTGCTTTGCTTCCTGCTGTCATCTACAATTACGTCGACACGCATACGCGATTCTGGATCGTCTGGCCTTTCGGTATTGCCGGTGTCTTCGTCACTTGGCTCTTCATTCCCGACACCACCGGTCTCGATCTCCGAGAACAGGACCGATACTGGGCCTTTGTGCGACAAGGTCGAGCGGACGAGTACCACGGTGTCGCTGTGCACCCTCAGCATCTTTCACTTTGGGAGAAGTGGGTCCTCAAGAGGCATTTGGCGTACGATGCTGAGAAGGACAGGTTGCAGAGGGTCAAGGAGCTCAAGATGATGTTCGAGGAGAAGAAGCGGGCTATTGCCGAGGAGAGACACGAGGAAGAAGAAGGGGAGGAGCACGAGCTCAGTCACAGTGCCTTCCACCATTTCAATGGTGAGTAAACATTTCCCATTAGATATTGAGCGTTCTATCAAAACCAACCAGCTAACCATCATTACTTCTTCATTCGCAGCCATTCACGAGAAGTCCAGCTCATCCAGCTTCTAATCGAAATCTAATTCACCTCATAATTTGCATTGTAACGACCTGTTCCAAACCCAAACCACTATCTACCCGTACCATCTCGCATATTTCTTTTTTTTTACTATCCATGGGTTTCCAACTAATCCTCTTATACTTGAATAACAATAAAATCAACAAGGCTGAGCCACGCTTGAGCAATAATAGGATTCGGTCTGTAGATAGATAGAACACACAAACGTTCCGGCTGATGTACGGATGGCTTGTTCGTGCACGATTGAATGCATCGATAGTTTGCACCCCTTTTGTCCTTGAAACACATTGAGTTCTTGGATATTTGTGATTCATATTGTGGGCCACCATGAGCCCTTATTCGGCGAGAATAATTTGCACAGGATGTCGTTGTCTGTAATTGCAGTCTATCCATACAGCTTGGCAGTGCCCTCTTGCTAGTTTCACATACACATACTAGTCATGTCTCCCAATCACTTCACGCTTTCCTTGATTACACAAATGACCTATCTATCTAGGCCTTGGCGGCCTCTGCATTCAGGTTTCCGTAATCCAGTGCCTTAACGATGGTGTAGATACTGGAAAGGTAGAAATGGGACAGCGTTATGAGATCAGCTTCTGGAAACGATATATAGGCCAGAGCAGGAGAAGCTTCGGTTGGGAATGAGTGATCGCACTTACGCTGTCAAGGTGGGTACTGGTACGCCGAGTCGCTGGCCTTCCCGGACAGGGGTACCGAGGATGACCTGTGCGCACGGAAAGGGGCAGGTCGATCAGCATTCGAAACTGTTCAGATCGTCGCTTTTTCCCACTTACCTCAACCTCCATGGGCCGTTTAGCGTTGTTGTCGGCCATCATGCTACTTGGCAAACCGGGGTAAGCGACGTCGGTACACTGCTTGATGAGCTTCTCAACGGTTCCATCGGGTATCGTCAGGCCCTTGGCCTTGGCGACAGCGCAAACTTCCTCCATGATGGTGTAGCATAACGGTAGAGCCTGAGAAGACGAGTCGAAAAATGGGCCGGTCTTCAATCGAGTAGCGGTGGTGAGGGAGTTCCTGTTTCGCAGATCCGTGAAGTCAGTTGGCTGACTCATCCCATTACTAAGTGCACCTTATACCAACCTCACTCACCAGCAGCAGTTCCAGATGACCTTGACCCATCGCTCGCTCTGGATATCCTCCGTGACTGTGCAATCTCCCTTACCAGCCTCAAGCCAGCCTACAAGCTTTGCCAATTTGCCATCCTCCTCCTTCTTATCACCTCCGTCTCGGTAATCTACACCGATGGTCAAACCTTCCCTGTTGAATTGCTCAACGCCGTCACCGGTAGGCAAAGGCTTACCGCCGGTCCAGACGACAGCAGAGATGATAGTTGTATCGGGGAAGGAAGCATGTAAGGGCTCTTCGGCTCCTACACCGTTCTGAAGGAGTACAATGGACGTCAAGCCGGATGTTACTATAGGTCGGAGGTGGTCCGAGAGAGAAGGTTTGGCATCGAGAAGAGCCTTGTTGGCACAGAGAACTACAGAGCAATGATAGATTCAGTAAGATTGATCAGCGAGATAGCTGGAGCAAAACTCCAGCTGAATGAAGAAGCAAGCACAAAGACTAACTGTACGAAAACTTGACGCCGGCGGCAGCAGCGTCATCGGTAGACTTCCATACTGCGGTTCCACAGAATATCAGTCCTTGCACTCAATTCCGAAGTCGCGATAGGCCTATTTAAGTCACTCACCGCCAGCAAACTTTAGCGACTCGTGATCTCCGAACTTGGGGCTGACAAGCTTGAATCCTTTCTCCTTGACAGCGTTGTAGTTGGACCTAGCTACGACGTGCACGTCACATTTTCCGGAAAGCTGAAGGATACAGGCGTAGATGCCGCCGATACCACCGAGACCGAAGAGCAAGACTGATTCTCGAGACATTTTGGACAGCGCTATCACAGACTTGATTGTATCGAAAGATGAATTGTTAGGATTATGCTCGATTTTGCTGATGTTGGAAGAGGAAGGTCAGAGCAATTTTGATTTGTACATCAAGCAGCAATCGCTATCCACCTTGCCGTTCTAGCCATTCATGGAATTTAACAGTTCATTGGCCCGAATTCGAAAGCTGTATGCATAGCGCATCGTTATCCCTCCCCCATCTCGTCACATCTGACTTAGGGTATGTACAGTACTATGCATCGGACGAGATTAGCCGGTATATACCGGCCGGTCCCTGTGTCCCGAAGTGGGCCCATGTCACGTGATTCCTCTTGATACACGGCCGGGTGATGGGGGACCGGGCCGAAGACCGTTGTGAACCTCTAATTACCGAGTGACCACTGAGAAATCGAGTATTTTATCGTTAGCGAGCGAAATTATGCAAATCCATGTATTCACTGAACGTTTCGGTAAACTTCCTTGGCTCTATCGGACTCGGACTGGCCTTGCACTACCGACGGACTGGAACAGAGTGTGATCGAGCGACGAATAACAAGTCAGGCGATCGAGGAATAGCAACGTTCAACAGACAAATAGATAGAGCAACGAGACATCCATCAACCTTTCTCGCGAATTTCCCTTTGCTTCGTATCATTCATCCGATTCTGAAAGTTGATAGGGTCTCCTTTCGAATCCGTACACATCTACCATGTTCAGCACACTACGACCAGCTTTGCGGGCAGCGAGGGTACCTGCTGTCGCCCGTCAAGTGCCATCATCGAGCAGTAAACGTTTCTTCAGCAATGCTGGGCAAAATGCCAGGGTATCCGAAGCGAGATCGCGGACGATCCAGCTCGGCACTATCGTGAGTAGAGGACGTGTCTCACGGCAGTATTGTACTGGAGCTGAACTTGATGCGTCCTTGTCTGTGGCCAACAGGCAGCGGCATCGCTTGCGATTGGCTATAGTCTCTCGTCGCCTGTTCGACTGGAAGAGGCGTTGGACGATCCCGCTCCTTCAAAGGATGTAGCGACAGGTCGAGGGCTGATACCGTACAGTGAAGTGAATAAGCACAATACGCCAGAGGATTGCTGGGTCGTTATCGATGGCAGGATATACGACTTAACAGAGGTGAGTCATCGACATGCGGCTGATACGTCTCTCGCTGAGAACCGGAAAGTACTGATCGCCGAGAGACTCGTACAGTTCGCTCAAGCCCATCCAGGCGGTGCGGGACCCATTCATAGAGCAGCAGGGAAAGATGCCACTTCGATCTACCAGCCTTTACATCCCCCAGGTACCATCGAGAACGGGCTAGACGAAGATGCTTTCATGGGGCTTGTAGATCCCGCTACGTTGCCCAAGATGATCAGCAAGGCTGCAAGTGGAGAAGAAGGCAAGGAGAGGAAGATCGATTTAGCGGAGATCATTGGTTTACCTGACTTCGATGTGAGTAGATTGGAAGCGAAAACCACCCATTCTGCCACCAACCTGTGTGCTCCTGTCGGTTCAGCACCATCAGCATAGATGACTTCAAGCTGACAAGTTATCCCATCTCACAGGAAGCGGCAAGAAGGAATCTTACGAGCAAGGCTTGGGCATACATGAGCTCAGGGGCCACGGACCAGTATAGTGGGTGGCTTGAGCGCTGTGCGACCTTACAAAGCCGGATTCGTAAGCTGATTCTGGCAAATGTCCTCACCAGCTCTGGATCTGAATCGAAATGCCTTCAACTCGATCCTTTTCAGACCCCGTATCATGGTCGACGTAGACGTAGCGGACACGCGAACTACCATGCTTGGTCAAGAGACCTCGCTGCCAGTAAGTGTAGCTTGCATACTGCTCAACTGGACAACGAGCCAGAGCTGATGACTCATGACAGATCTTCATATCTCCCGCAGGCATGGCCAAGCTTGCTCATCCTGAAGGAGAGTGTCTATTAGCTAAGGGCGCGGGGGAGTGTAACATCATCCAAATGGTACGTTTGCACGGCTTATGTTATCACGCACGAGGCCACTTGCTTATCTCTGCTGATAATGCTTGTCCAATATGAACAGATCTCGACAAACGCCTCAGCACCACTACCAGACATCATCAATTCCCGGACATCTCCTGAACAGCCATTCTTCATGCAGCTCTACGTAGACAGGAACCGACCCAAATCCGAGGCGCTATTAGAAAAGATCAACGGTTTAGGGCTGAAGGCTATCTTCGTGACGGTCGATGCTGCTGCGCCTGGTAAGAGGGAGGCTGATGAGAGGAGTCGGGCAGAGGTAGAAGTGGTAAGCATCGCAGATTCTGAACTTTTCACCTCTAAGGATCGGTGTTACAGAGCATAGTCTGACGCTGTTCTGGCGACATCGTGTGCGCAGGCATCCGGGATCTCAGGCGGCAAGATTTCATCCGACAACAAGGGCGGTGGGATTGGTCGATCCGTTGGAGGCTTCATCGACCCCAAATTGAACTGGAACGATATCGCGTGGTTGAGGAAGCATACCAAACTGCCTATCGGACTGAAGGGTGTCCAGACTGTTGAAGATGCTATGAAGGCTGCCGAGATGGGCTGCGAGGCTATCTATCTTTCCAACCACGGGTGAGTTCACCGGTTCAAAGGACAATCTCCTCTTTGACTTTGATGGATGCTGAGTACACCACTACATACTAGAGGACGGGCCCTTGATGGTTCACCGCCCGCTTTGTACACCCTTCTCGAGATCAACAAACAATGTCCGGAGCTGCTGAAGAAGTGCGAGGTAGGTGTCCATTCCGTTGATTTTTTTGCCGCCCCCTTTCCTTATCATGGGACTTCGACTTTCGTTTGAGGTCCGTCAAGCACATAAGCTGATCACAGAGGACGAACTCCGCAGGTGTATATCGACGGCGGGTGTCGACGAGGTACAGATGTAGTGAAGGCGCTCTGTTTGGGTGCCAAGGGAGTCGGCATGGGAAGACCATTCTTGTACTCCCTGACGTATGGAGAGGAGGGTGTTGTTCATGCTATCGAGAGTGAGTATTCATTCACTTAGGTTTGGCTGGCCCAACCTAAATGGCTATTTCTACCACAATTGTCGGCCAAAGAAGAGTGATTGGCTGATTAACATCGATACGATTGCATGAACGTAGTCATGCGAGATGAGATTCAGACAACGCTCCGCTTACTAGGTGTAAACAGATTGGATCAACTCGGACCCCATCTGGTAAGTTTCCTGCACAGTCAAAACCGTGGCTATCCTGATGACAGAAGCAGAAGTTGACCTTGAGATCATTTACTTTGTAGCTCAACACGCGGGCGCTGGATAATTTGGTATTCGACAAGCCAGTTTGGGGACCAGGGGAGAAGGCACTATAATTATGGTATCCCACATCGATAGATTTGCTCATAGCTGTGCTTCATTGCCACGATGTGTAACTTGTGAGGCTTGTAGCACCATGCATCCTGTCGCAACGTAGTCCAAAAAGGTGCTGTTCATGGCGAGGAGGCAGCTTCCTCTGATCTATGCCTCTGCCAGGCCCTGCGAGCCATTTCAGTTGCTCTTGAAACTACGATTTGTTGACTCCCGGATACTCAGGGTTTTGGAGTGTGCGACGAGGCTGTGTGTGCAAGTGGGTTTGCTTTCATAATCAAATCTATGGGACTTGTGTACGATATCTCTATGAGATCTATGCATTATCAAAAATCAGTCATATGAAAAGATTTCCAACCAGGAAAGTGTTCGTCAGGTAGCGCTCATGCCTCAACCTCTATCCGTCCATGGATCTCCCCTCCGTCCCCTTTGTTCTTATGTAAGACCTCCAATCCAGCGTCGAACACAAATCTAGTCCAGCGACGTACGACACCCCGGCCATCTTCTTGCCAAGGGAACCTTGTGGTGTCACTGGACGATCCAAAGAGAATCAAAGGGTACCCAAAGGGCAGATCAGCTGTGCGATGCTGAACGCGCCCAGAACATCTCGAGAAGGACAGGGGGTCATGGACATTGTCCCGACTCACCGGCAAATGAGCATAGCGTGTGAATTGTATGCCCATGGGAACCACGAAATCACCCTCTTCGCATGCGGTATGGCCCTGTTCAGATTCTTGATCATCCACTTCTGCGCTGGAGTCAAAAGTAACGGTGCGGAGGGACTGTGGTGAGTCGGCTCCGATAGAGGCGGGGTGGACCGTCCTTCTATACCTGGTACCAAGTCGGATTCTCGTCTGCTTGACTGGCTGACTATGGGGACGACATCCGAGTCTTCGTTGGAGTCACGAAGTAAAGGCTCATACTCTGGCTCATTGCGGAGCGTATCGGCACCAAGACGAGATGTTGCGGCTATTGACGGGTATGAAGCGTTCGTTTCCCGCTCCCGATGGGAACGTATTCTTCTTCGACTATGTGGTAGCATAGAACATAGGTGAGCTCTGCGCAGATGTCGTTGCTGAGGTAGTCTTTGTGGAAGAGGACTGTCAGGCTCACGAGTGTATGTTATGGAAAGTGACAACACCAAAACTGCATACGATACATAACTTCTGTCAGCTCAACTGGTCTGATCCTACCAACGTGCAAACTGTACTCACGCATATATCAGGAACAGCGGCACTAGCAGTGGGAAAACGATGAACAATAACTGTGTCAGGGAGGCATGGTCAGCTGAGTGTCCTCTTCTTGGTTCGATGGACGGGTCAAGCACGGGGTTACGTGATTCACTTACATAGTTGAAAGGCCATGGCAGGAGCATGAATGGTGGCGGTAACGGTTGTCTCACTCTTCCTCCAACACCAAATCTAGCAATGTGATTCCCGCTCGACGAAGAACCTGTGCTTGACTTGATGATCTTGATAGTCACTTGGACTGTCTCACCATCCTCGTTGTCGACTTCCGCCCTATGATCGACAGGCAGGTCGTCCGGGTCCGGAATGATATCCCGCCGATAAGACTGTACGATGTGGTCGTCGTCCACTTCGATGTGGAGAGAGGAGGTATCTTGGAAGGGGTCATGATCTGATATGGACGCAGTCGGATAAGGAACAGTAAGATCTTGGGACCTGTGAAAGAATTGGGACACAGCCTCGGTCAGCTAGCAGATCCCCTATAGATCATCCAGTACTCGTCTGGGGATCTACAATGCTTAAACATTACCCGTTGGCAACAATCATGACTTTCGGGAAAAGTCTCAAAGCGCGTACAAAACTTTGATCTGGTCGGAGAACGAAGGCAATCAATCAGCTGGACAGAGACCTGAGGGAGACAACAGGCGCTCGCAGGGGTATCAGGGAAACATTGTAAGAGTGACGAACCTGGATCAGCCATGATCTCCAACAAGCCTCTGCCGTGCCATTCTACTTCATTATCTTGCGCATAGAGCTGACGTCCTGTTCGACTGAAAAGCCTTCTGCCCACGGTGTGCACAACTGTGTTTGTCATTGTTCCTGTCATTCGAGCATTGGTTCCGAAGAGAAAGTGAGTATAGCTTGTTTGGTCACCATACTTGGTCTGTACGTGTGACATGGCTTGAATTCGATGCACGTACCGTATTTCAGTACGCCAAGATGCTACACAAGAAACATCATGAAACCATAGAGAGATATCAGTAAGCATGTCGTCGATACAGTCGCACGATCGAGGGGGGACTTGAGGAAGATATCGTGGTAGATGCTAGAAGATACGCACTGGCGTAGCGGCGGTCGAGAACGAGACGGGCTTATGGCGGGCGAAAAAGGACGGTTTTCTGGCGTGTAACATGCCGATCAGATATCGCGCAATCACTATGAAACGATATGATCGACGAAATCTGGTCAGTGGTCCAATCTGGGCAGGAAGTCGTCTTCGGAACAAGTGTTGTGGTCTTTTTGACGGACGGTCGAATTACTCACAGCCTCCTAATGAGTATCCCATCTACGTTTTCAGTAGTATCCATCGTCAGCGTGTGCGACGATACCACGTACGAAATGAACAGATGTCCAGGCAAGGGCCGGGTTACAAATTGATGAGGACAGTCACGCACCACGCTGAATCCGATGACATCTTTTCCCTCGTCTTGCAGCCTTTCGATTTCACTGTCCACCTGACCGCACCAGTACAAAGATTCAAGTCAGCACAACGCTCGATGATGGCTATGGCTGTCCTTTCGCTACTGGCGCCGATATACAGCTTTTCGTTGACTTGACAGGAATATCGCTCACCTCGTCTGCTATTCGCTGTGCGCAAACATCGATCCCATCCCAGGTCCTAGCGCCCTTGATCCCCTTCGGCAGGTAAACGACGGTCTCCACGCCGTCTCCACCGAAGCGGCGTGCACGCTTCTGTTCCGAAGTCTGTGCAGACCCAGCAGAAGATGATGTAGATGCCCTCGAAACATCTGAATCAGATGATCCTACTGGAGGCTTCGAAGTGGCAAGCGACAGGAGCTCTTGCTCTACTGCTGATAAGTTGATAGTTGAGCCGTACAGCCCATGGATGAGCACCACAAGGTGAACGGCTTGCATCTTGGATGTCTTGCGGTTGGCGTGAAGGTGTTCCGCTTCTTGCTGCTCTTGGACCTTGGAACGATTGTATATCTGTGTCGTGTGTGTGCGTACAGTCAGTGTAAAGGCCGGAACAGCTAGGAATGATCCACGTAGATTAAGAAAGCACGTCTATATCTGTGAGATAGTTTGCTGTCTATAGACTAGGGAGTTTTAGATGGGAAGAGGACATTCGCCGAGTGTGGAGGTTGTCGTCTCGTCTCGTCGCGTCGTCATCATCGTTCGAGGTCAACTTCGGTCTCGGTCTCGGTCATCGCCGTGCCGTCAATCATCGTTTCAAACCGATGCATTGCAGGCACTCTCACGCTCCTATACTCCCTCGACGTAACATCGCAGCGAAGCAAACCCACTTTTAGCAATACCTTGTTCTTGGGTGGAATTGCCTCCACAGCGATGCAATCAACCGCAGTGAGGGCGGTAGACACAGGAACATAACAATACATGCCTATCATATCAGATTAATCAGATCATAAGAGGAGAATGAAAAAAGGTTGACAACACCGGTCATCATGATTTTATGGGAATTTAGATCTACATAGACAAAAGGGAAGTGTGAGGAACATATCGACGACATGACATGTACGGGTTATGGTCATATGTTTTGCTATTGGCCATGGTGGAGGCGGGAACGAGCACTTCACCCAAAACTGTGATGAAGGGGGAGTGTGTATGGTTATACGGGATGAAGGGTATCACAATGTTCTTTCCTATCGCTGGAGCCTGGCTTGAAGGAAGGGGAAACGATCAGGCGGGAAGATACGAGTGTATAATATGTCTTCTATGGGCTCTAGCACGTCGCCGTGGCTCCGGATAGCGGGCGTAAGGAGTTGACCATGCCGGGCCGTGGAAAGAACAGATACTGAAGGGTGGATTCGCGAAGGATGTAGAACCCAGACTAAGCCTCTTTTCGGAATTCTGCGTGAATTAACAAGGTAGCGAAATGAGATCATAAGCGAAGACCCTACACCCTGAAGTTTGGGCTATTCAACAGAGGATAGACCGATCAACATACCGACTAAGACGGAATAGATCTGGTTGAAAGCCATATAGATCTCCTCTCTCACTTTGGCACCCGTCAACACAATCTTGCCAGAAACGAATATCAAGAGGACGACTTTAGGCTTCATCATCCTGTAGATAAGACCGGGGAAAAGCTATGGTATACAAAAGGCAGGAAGGTGGGGATATTAGCTATTGGTCGATGTGCTACAGATGCATGATTGAAGGGGTTTCACGGTGGAAGCACCGGCGGTCCTGCTCCTTATGTTTGATTCGTCCTTGTTCATCCATCGGTACCATGGTAACCCCTGATGATGAAATTTGACCATGGCTAAAACTCACCTCAGGTTCATAAGAGCTGAAAGCACCATGACTGAATGCCAGACCCTCAAGTCGAATGGGAAACTTGACATCACAACTTCCGACAATGTTCTGAATCTTGAACTCGGCGAATTTGGCGTCGAAACCAAGCTTCTGGATGATACGAGCGTATTTTCTCGAGGCGAGACGCGAGTCGTCCTCTGATTTAGCACCTGTTACGACCATTTTGCCGGAAGCGAAGATCAGGGCGGTCGTTTTGGGATCTCGGATTCGCATGACCACAGCAGCGAATCGCTATTGGGCGTGAACGGGTGGAATCACGGAGGTGGACGGCAAGGAAAAAATGGCGATAGCGGTATTGGTGGATGAGAAGCGCGTATGATGTAAGCAGGACCAAGGTAGATAAGAACAGTACCCATATCAGCTCGAGGACTCGCATCAAGCTCTACATGAGCAGAGACAGAAGGTGCTCTCGGAAAGACAGCGTAGCAAATAGCTGCATGACAGCTCACCTTTGGGTTATATTCCGCATTTCTTGCGTGGAGAGCGATGGTCTTTAGATCCAGTCGACATTCCAAATTTACAGTCGCGACGATGTTTCTAGAGGCAGCGTCAAGAGCAACAGAGCAGCAAAACGTTCAAGATCAGCGTCTGCAACCCGATTGACAGGCGCTCATGGACTGGGACCCAAGCGGGAAGTTGAATGATCAAGGACATCCGCACGCAGAGTTGCAATGACAAAGTCTTCGATTCTGCCTGGAGCGTCTGCTACCCGGTATCACCGGCCTCCTCTCATGCACCACAAGCACGACCACCATGACGATTTTGACAGACCCACAAGGTCAATCAATGTGGAAGGTACTAGCAAACATCCGCTCTTTGATGCCCTGTATGCTCCGATACACCGCGAGCCCCAACGTCTCTGGCTCGAACTTTGTACTTCTCCTCGAGGCTCAGACACGTTCCGTTTGTAGTCCCGAAGCCTTGGCTTGTATTGATAACCTTCCCAAAGAGTCCCGATACAGCATGGACCGGTACACCGCACCATGTTGAGGGGTCAGTGAAACCAATACTCACTGTAACGTTGGTACCAGACCCTGCACGGCCGTAATCTCCGGAACGCTGCTCGTAACCTTCTGCGGCGCTCGCTTGAGTATCTCTCCCTCGCCATCCAGCTTCTCGTCATCCCTCAAAGCCGAGGAAGTAGGACCGGCAGCGGCATTGGCGTTGACGTTTGATCCGGAACCAGAGGCGGAGGGGAGAGCGAGTCCTGACATCTTGCTTTTATTATACCCGAGCTAAGCGCGTACTTCTTTCGCTATTGCTGCTTCTGCTCTCTATATGGGTTTATCCTGGACCGCACAGAAATTGTTTTCGAGCGAGATGATATGGGTGGCGAGGATATGAGCAGCTCGCGCAGTAACGATGTTTTTCTTCGTCGTGTATTCTGCGTTGTTTTGATTCTGTTACTGCTTCCTTGAGGTCGTTTTCGCTGCGCTCGGAGTAGGCCGAACGTGATTTTGTTCTGCTCTATGGTTGTTGCTTTGGAAGCGACTATTGGTTTATCAATCAACGATGAGTACTAATGTATGATGATAAAAGCATGAATGATAAGAAGGATGATGTTGAAATAGAGTGAGTTGAGTGAGTTGAGTTGGTGGGAAGCGGCGGTGGCCAATGAAGGGGGGCTGGGACAAGAGGATAAAAGGGAGAATAGGAGGTTACCCTTTATATACTCCGGGCGCGGAACCAAAGTGGCACTCGTTAGTATAAAAACCCTACCAGCCTGGAATATCCATTCTATCATCTGCACGACCCACGTCAATCTAAAGAGCGAACAGAAGATAGTAGATACCATTGACTGTCAACGGAAGGCACAATCTGTATGCCTCACTCTGCAAGCATCGTACTCCCATGACTGACCGATTTCAGGTGACTACGGTGCTATGTCGAAGCTTCTTTCTTTTTAGTTAGTGTGGATAATAATATTTCTGAAGGCTCTACGTCTCCAGTTCATGAGTACGCGTGCATTTGGGCCCATAACAGGTAGGTTTCCGTGGCTGCTACCCAGGCTAGTACTTGTTCGAGATATCCGTGTTCGATCTAACTGATGAGTAGATGATCAAGAGTAACAAGGATGCTGGATCCAGTCACCCGCGAGACACGCCCTTCCGGATGATCCAGTTGAAGTTCGTGAAGCAACTACACGGCAGGGCTTAATGTTGCATGTTACACTAAAGAATCTAAGATAGCAGATTACCGTGACCTTTCGCGTTGACCAACAGCTTCCATGTATCCGTCAGAAGATCACTGAGACTGGGGCTTGATATTAGGGTAAATCTGCAAGCAAGAACGCCGTTGTCAGCGAATAAATCCCCATAAACCCAACGCTGACTTGGCCCCCTGATAGGTGAAGGTGAATGGCTTACTTTACCGGGATTCAAGATATTATGCGGATCCACTAGAATATGGCACCAGCGTCAGCTGACTTCGCTAAGACTGTTGTACCGTACTCGCTAGCGTCCTCGCACACGTTCCGTCGAAGGCAGAAGGCAAAGTGTGGTATGGTATATCCAAAGGATAGAGGTACCGCGAGTAACGGGCTGAGCCTACAAGCATGAGGTGACTTACAAGTTCTCTTGACCGTCTCCATGAGGTTGACGGTCCCGACGCCGAGTTCGGTGGGAAGGTAACCGATCTTACCAACACCAACGCCATGTTCGCCCGTACAGGTACCGTCTAGTCTGATCGCGCGCTCGACCATGTCGTGAACAGCGTGCTCGACAACCTTGAGCTCTTCATCGTTTGTGAAAAGCGCGAGGGAGTGAACGTTTCCGTCGCCAACGTGGCTATGGGCAGGATCAAGATGACGCAGTGTAAGCAATAGTGTTCTTGCTACTTGTGGGAGCCGTTGAAACGCTTTGGTATGACTCCGGTGAGCAGAAGAAGATGAGGTGGTACGGAGAACCTTTGCACGCTTCGGCCGGACGAACCCGTGTCGCTCTTTGTGAGTTCATACACAGGTATCCAAAGTGAGAGCGAACGAGCTTGATCGGGATATATTAAAAGAGCCAGGTCACCACGCATCAACTCACCCGAAGTGACAAGCGGTGATGCCTCGTTTTTCAAAGTCTTCAGATGTCTCCCTCACTAGCCGCGGTAGTCTAGAGATGGGTACACTGAGCAAGCATTGTGAGAACAGCGTAATATCAGCTGACATTGCATTGTGTCGAAATGTTTGAGCATCCTTGCGTGTTCATAGCACATAGCACATCGTAGTCACTCAAGCTAGGATGAAGTTCGTAATTTGCTTCTGCCTGCACGGGCCCAGTGCCTGGCTTGCATGCTATTTTCGGGGGAACGAGGGCTTGGTGACTCACCAAACATCGGTGGTCCACACCCTGGCTCCATCCTTGAGCGCCAGCACACTCCAAAGCGCAGCTTTCCTTCCCTCCCAGAGATCTTTCGCCTCTTTGTCGGACTTTGAGAATTCAAAGTTGGCGCCACCATGCTTCTTGATCAATTGTTGAACAGATTTAGATACCTCGGACATGGACGCATCGGATCTGCGGTGGTCAATCAACAAATACGGTTGTTGTGCCAAAGCCAAGGTCAGCTAAGATTACCTTATCAATCTCGCTATCTCCGCAATTGGTCTGACACGCCCGCAATGCTCACCCTTGAAACTTGAAGAACAGCGAATCCACCTCCTTGTACTGCTTACCAGCCATACCACCCTTGTTGATGGCCTCCATCGTTCGTCCATCAAGATACTCAACACACTGCACGGGGAATCCTTCGTTCACTCTGGATAGGTACGGTCAGCTGAGCATGCACGACTCTGTGTCCAAACAATAAGTGAGACAAGGGGGTCTCCACTCACACTTCGGTAGCGGCTCTTACAGCCTCCTCGACACCGGGGAAAGTGACCACAGCGACCTTGGTGGGTAAGAGGGGGGCAAGTCTCAACGTGGCCTCAGTGATGATACCTAGCGTACCCTCGGCGCCTATGAACAACTTGGTGGTATCCCATCCTGCCGATGATTTTCGCGCTCGCTGTCGAGTCTTGATCACTTCTCCAGAAGGAAGTACGACGGTCTAGCGAAAATGAGGATACCCGGTGACATAGATTAGCTCCCCTTCGATGGCGTGAGCAGATCTTCGTCACGATATGACCATGTGGATCTGTGGACCGGTAGCAAATTTCCTTGTCGTCACTCACAAAGTTCAAGAACCACTCAGCCTTGGCAGTTCCATATCTGACTGCATTGGTCCCCGAGCAGCTCGTTCCAGCCATTCCACCGATGGTGGCTCCAGGTGCAGGGTCGAGTGGGAAGAAGAGCGGGATACCCTTCTTGGCTAGATGGGCGTTGAGATCATCCCATTTCACACCGGGTTGGACGATGACGTCCCCGTCTGCTTCTGAGATCTCGAGTATCTTGTCCATTCGCGATACATCAAGAGAGATGCCTCCGAAGGGCTGAGGGAGCACAGGAAGTCCGCATATTTGTCAGCCTACGCGCAAGAGATAAGACAGATAGTCGCTGTAAAAGGTAGGAGGGCTCCGTTGATCAAGAAGCCCTCCACAGGCAGGATGCCGCTTCACTCACGCTACTGAAATGGCCTTCAAGCGAGGTTCCGCCTGAAAATGGAGTGATGGGCACTTTCCACTTTTGCGCAATCTTCACGACTTGCTGCACCTCCTCTGTGTTATCCACCCAGACGACAACAGTAGGTTTCTTGGCTTCATGGTAACTCCATTCGCTGATCCCGTGAGTCTCCAAGTCGGCATCATCCGTCGATACCTGATCAGCCTTGCCTTTACCCTCGAACAACTTGGTAAGCTCTTCAATGGCGGAAAGGTAATCTTTGTGAGTGCCGTATTTGGGCTGATTGGCCAGCTGGTGTGCAATAGCGAAAGACGAGTCAACAAGCGATGTTGACGGTGGTAGGGCCGAGACATTGCCTATCAGATAACCAGCCCCGCAGAACAAAGCGAGGGATAAAGCGTAAAACGCTGATGAGACGGGAGTGACCCTTGGGCCCGAGGACGACGACGACGGTGTCTGACGAGGGGGCACAGAAGAGTTGTGTCGAATCGGCTGGAGACGGACTGATCGATGGACACTTCTAGAAGGGTTCGATGAAGCTACCCGACGAAGAGCGAACAAGGGTCTGTTGGCGAAACTCATCGTGATTGTACGTTGCTGATATACTGTACAGGTATAAAGCTCATGCAGTATTCTCAGTCACTTGTAGTTTTGTATCGTCGTCAGATTTACGCGAGACCGGATGTCCGTCGAGTCGAAGTCTCACACAGAGCGATGAACTTGTTTGCACCGGACTAGAACCGCGCGCAAGGACGGTGTTAAGTTGATGTTCTCACTCGTCTAGCTGCAGGTGATCACGTTTGGATGGTGTCATCGGCTCATCTGCCCGGGGCACCGGAGTTAGTGTCAAGCACATAGCTCTGATCGGCTAAATGCGAGAGCTCCTATAGGGAACACGCAGCTGTGCCGAGAAAATCAAAAACAGAGGAATGCCTCCACTGGCGGTGATGACCGACAAAAAGGCTGACCAGCGTTTCAAACGAAATCGGAAGTGTCGCTTGCTTATCGCCGATAGCAGGTTGTAGAGCGTGCCGCGTCTCTGTAGGCTACGGGGTTTCGGTGTTATACAGGCTGGGACTTGCCACGTTTTTCATGTAAGGGTTTTAGTAATGTGTAAGAAATGCAGCGAGATGCTCACTGCTGGTTGTCGCTACGGCAGCTTCCACTTCCAATTTCCACTCCCACTCTGTGACCCTCATGCTCTCTCGTTGCTCCTCCTACTGCTCATGCTCGGCTGCTGCTCTCCTCCTGCCTCAGTCCTGCCTCCTGCCTCGCCCTTGCTCGTGCACGCTCCGACAAGCGTCAAGAACATCAAAACAGTTTCTACAAGACCAGGCGATCTTTCTCTTATCCCTCAAGTTTAACCAAAAAAGGGCTTATACAAGGTGAGCGAGGTGTCTAAATCGACGACAAGAACATACGGCTTCTTAGGAGATCGATTGGAGGATATAACGCTAAATTTTCATTGAATACCTATCACCAACCTCTCAAATCAACAAACGCAATATCTTTCCAGATGGGTGCCTACAAGTACCTTGCCGAGCTCTACACCAAGAAGCAGTCGGACGTTCTTCAGTTCGTCTCCCGAGTACGATGCTGGGAGTACCGACAGCTCGCCGTCATCCACCGAGCTTCTCGACCTTCTCGACCTGACAAGGCCCGACGATTGGGATACAAGGCCAAGCAGGGTTACTTGATCTACCGAATCCGAGTTCGACGAGGAAACAGGAAAAAGCCCGCCCCCAAGGGTGCCACCTACGGTAAACCCGTCCGACAGGGTGTCAACCACCTCAAGTACCAGCGAGGTCTTCAATCTACCGCCGAGGAGCGAGTTGGACGACGATGTGGAAACTTGCGAGTGTGAGTGGGCGGATCTCGCTTGGAGCAGACAGGCGGACAGGCAGGCTGGACGGCGTTGGGCAAAGGGCTTGCAAGGACGGCACAAGCAGAGGACAGAGTAGACATTTTGGTCTGGGCAGGGCAGGGTGTACGGACAACAAGGGAGATCCGACGATGAGAAATGTGAGAGAGTATACGGGAAGACACTGGAGTGGGGGATGGTGTGGAGGGGGGATGCTGCCGGAAGAACGCCAAACAGCCACGCCTGCCCGTCGAGACTGTGCTCGTTGTCAACGCGGCAAAACTGACGTTTTGTCCCTTCGCAGACTTAACTCCTACTGGGTCAACCAGGACGGTGTCTACAAGTACTTCGAGGTCATCCTTGTCGAGTGCGTATCGTCTTCACATTTGTCTTAGGGAGTGAAGCTCATGCTGATTGTCTTCGAGCTGTACTCGTATCGCTTTATCAATTGCCGTATATCAACCTTAAACTCTGCTTGAACACTTTGCTTCTCGTCTGTTGCGTTTCGTTTCAACTCCACACAGCCCCCAGCACAAGGCCGTCCGACGAGACGCCCGAATCAACTGGATCGCCAACCCCGTCCACAAGCACCGAGAGGTCCGAGGTCTTACCGCCGAGGGCAAGAAGAACCGAGGTCTTGGCAAGGGCTCTCGACACAACCACCAGCCCGGACGATCTACCTGGAGGAAGCACAACACGTGAGCATTGTTTCTCAGGCTGCAAACCCGGAGACGGAATCAGGAGATCTTGGATCCGGTCTCTGCACCCGAACTACCAGCTCGTCCTTGCCTTTTCGTTCTGGAGCTGTCGTCGATAACGAAGAGCGTATACTGATGTTTTGTAACTATTCGCAGCCTTTCTCTCCGACGATACCGATAAACGTCTCGCTAAGCTACATCGAATGGTGCTCGTGGCTATATCGATGGTTGATAGCGGGATGGTCGATCGGGTTTTGGACTGGAAGAGTTGGGTTAGTTCTGTAACGACGGGATGCATATCCTACCCTTTCTGCTTAAGAATGTCGCGTATGTCGCCCGCGCATATCTGGATCAACTGGTTAGCTCTGCTCTGCTTCTGCGGGAATGGACGGGAGGCAGCATCTGGAGGGAAAGGGATGGAGTCATGAAGCCAGACGGGGTGGCAGTGGAGGCTGTGTATGAAATTGAACGGGACTCCGAAATCATAGGGATGATCGTCGCATCGAACAACGGCAGATCATGCGCGATTTACATCGGTGGGGGGACTGCGTTGAGTGAGCCACGTCAAGAGACGTTGTCAGACACACAAACAGTTGCCTGAATGAGTCAGAATATCCATCTTGTCACGATTGTCACTGCCACGAGTGTTTGACGTTGCAAAGCTCTTCGTCGACGATACACGTGTACCGATTTACGACGCGTACATTCAGAGCGCGACATCGAGCTATCCGGTTTATGTTGATCACGACACCTGTCATGTGTTGGGATTTGCTGTTACTCCTCGCGCAGCTTTTTTCGAGGGAAGCAATATCCACTGCACAAACTATCAGCTGACAGCTGTAATTGGTTGACATGAGCCCAGTTCGGAGAGCGACTGCGAGATAGTCGTGCGTCCAACAGGCACATCTCCATGATACATGAATGTGGGTCACTTAGTAACAGTCAATCCAGCGACAATGGGGCCCGGCCGTTGCACTCAGACACATCGTCATTCTGAGGACTTCCACTCAGTCCCGTCACATAGTGGAAACAACGAGAATCTCACTGCCCTTCTGCCTCGTCCGTTCGAGATATAAGACGTCGGCGCCGAACGGGGCGCGCACAAGGACAGTGTGGATACCCGATCGACCCATCGTCGGGGCGGTCATGAGGACCGACCTGACCAAGGCCAGTTACAGGAGAGGGGGAGAAGCCATCTGCGTGACCAAGACAAGCAAGCCCGATATTCGATGTGATACCGCCTTCACCTCTTGTTAATGTTAACAGCGCTTCATCGAAATGGATTATGCTCTATTGCAAGCATGATTTAGGTCTACGTATCATAATGCATGCAGTCGACCATGTTAACAATCTCCCTTGACCCCCTAAGTGAAGATACAGGGTGTATCGACGAATGAGGACGCAGCGCGGATTCGAGACTGTCGGCGATACAGTAACGCCGAAAACAACTTGCACCGTAGAGATCTGTCTGGCTTGTGCCACGTTCATACTCCCTTCTCTGCGCGCGCTGCCTACAGTGCGCACTTGATTCCTCTGTGAGAAGCAAGCAGCGTAGCGTGCATGCGTTGCATAGCATCCAACCCGTCCTCATCGGCTCTAGCCTTACTCTGCTGTTGCTGCTGTTGCTGCTGTTGCTACTGGTTCCCTGTCCGGGCAATTCCACTCCAAGCTGCACACCACACACACACACCACGGCTTCCAGTCCCAGCCAGCGCCCATTCGCTGCTTCGCTGCTAGTGCTGCCTTGCTCTGCCTCCAACGCTGCTCCTTGCTGTCGCTGTCGCTGCCGCCGCCGGGCTAGCAAACGCTGATTTCGACATTGTGGAAAACATTGCTTGTTATCAGACCTTCTTAACCCTCAAGCTCATCCTTACTCTCTACCTTACCTAACACCAAAAAAACCGACGAGATGCCGCCCAAGTTCGACCCTTCAGAGGTTAAGGTGCGTTGCCGATACTATGCTTGACTTTACTCGAAGAGATGGGTGTGAGATGGTGGAGGATGGATGAATGTGGAAGAACGGACTGCATATGGGGAGGAACCACAGGGACATCACGTTGGAGAGGCTGCGGAATCGGAGAGACATCCGGCGATCAGCAAGAATTGACGCTGTACAGCTATGGAGGTGCTGCAGGCGTGATGTCCGAGGTGCAAGGACGTTGTTGAGCGTTGGGCAATGGACGGCGCGGGGCCACCAGCAAGGAGTAGCGCTGACATTATCGTTGACTCCTCTTCCATGCTCGCCATTTACGATTTCACGCATCGTGCACATTGCGATTTCGTCCTATTTATCGCTTGCTCCCATCCTCGGCAACTCACACAGATCATCTACCTCCGAGCTACCGGTGGTGAAGTCGGTGCCTCTTCCGCTCTTGCCCCCAAGATCGGTCCTCTTGGTCTCGTGAGTCATGACTGCCTAGTCAAAGCAAGAATCGGTTATGGGGAGAGCAGGGAAAGGACAAGGATATGGGTGATATGAGAGGAGCCATGAGGGTTGGACGTTATCGCGCTCTGGGTGTGGTTGTTTGATCTTAGCCGCTGCTCCTGCTGCCACAGGACGGTGCCAGCCTGAAGGAGAAGCCGGAGCGCAGCGAGAGGACATCAAGGAAAGGATGTATCCGCTTTAAACGGGTTGGCTCAGCAGAGGGCATAGAAGCGCGCGGAGGAGCGATGCCAGGTTATGTCGGCTGAAGGCAAGAGCTGTACTGATCGTTGTGTGTCCAATATAGTCCCCCAAGAAGGTCGGTGAAGACATCGCCAAGGCCACCTCCGACTGGAAGGGTCTCCGAGTCACTTGTCAGTTGACCATCCAGAACCGGTCAGTGGGATTTTTACTCAATTATTTATTGTGATGACTGAGGCGGGGCGCTGATGGAATTTCCTGTTCTTTTCAATGTTCTCTTGTTTTCGCTCATTCGACATCAACCATGACCTTCGACAAACTCCTTCTTTCCCAACCTGACCGTATACTCGATTCGTTTCGCTTTGCTTCTCTCACGCCATCTGCTCGGGTTGACTTGATTCTTCTCAATATCGATAATGGACATTCATTCACAGACAAGCTACCGTCTCCGTTGTCCCCTCCGCCTCATCCCTTGTCATCAAGGCTCTTAAGGAGCCCGTCAGGGACCGAAAGAAGGAGAAGAACATCAAGCACTCCGGTAACATCCCTCTCGACCAGATCTACGACATTGCCCGAAAAATGGCCCACAAGTCGCTCGCCAAGTCCCTTTCAGGTGGTGTTTGTGAGATCCTCGGTACCGCACAGTCCGTAGGATGCACCGTCGACGGCAAGAACCCCCACGACATCATCGAGGCCATCCACGATGGTGAGATCGTCGTTCCCGACGAGTAAACGCATTTCCCGGCAATCACATGTACTTCTAGGCTAGGGCTTGGGCTAGGGCTACGGTTGGGATGCATGAGCTACTACAGATACGAATGATGCGTTGTCTTTTTGAGTTCTCTGCGGGACAGCACCTTTGGAGGGTTACGTTGGATAAGCGATCGATCGAAAGCTTCGTGGGTGGATGTCACTCATCTTGCATTGGCTGGAACGGTTGTGGCCGGGCTGGCCATTTCGTAGCCTCCGGTCTAGTCGTCGCTGTTAAGCTACCGTCGAATTCTTGAGCGATCACGAACGGGTTTGTCACGCTGATATCATGAGAGGAGTTGCTCGCTGAGCTTGGCCATGTTTTACCACTGCGTGACTCAAGACGATTCAGTCATCAGCCTAGTAATGATGACTGGGCGCTATATCTATTGTCGGCTTTGAGGTGAACGGATCGCACGCCAGACTTCGATTGGTACAGCTGCAATTCACGAACGGCATCGTCTTCTCTCCAGTATACCGACGTACCCTGCAAGTCCGTTTCAGCTGGGAGACGCGGTCGCTGACACTGATTCGCGTACTTGGTTGTGGGTGGGGTTGAGTATCTGTCTTACCTAAGGACTCAGCTATAGACCTCCAGGCAGACTATATTTTCAGCTCTTGCCCTTGAACCTTACCTGTGAACAGTCGAATCGATCGACAGCTCCCGTGCTGACAAGGATAGGTCACATTATCGTTGCTCATTCTCTTTGGGAAAGACCATCTTTGGCATCTACAGGCGGCTTTCGAACTCTACACTCGCCACCCTCTCCATCAAACCCGTACCCAGAAGACCTTTAGGTCACAATCGTAGCCATCAGGATGTACCACTCTGTCTTCACAGGCTCTAAAAAAGCCACGTACTCCATCACTCTCAATCTTCGAGATACGTATGTAGACATGTTGCACGACCTACTCAATCTCGTCGGCATACAGGCCGGTGATGGGCAGCGGTATTTTCCTTAGGATGCACACTTGGCTTCACCGCGTCTTTACGGTTGTGGCGGACTAGTTTGCATCCATCACAAGAAGTGGCCCCGGTGAAGGGATTGTGACTTTATTACCAGCTGATGCGTTATTATTAACGGCACAATCTGCGCTATGGAAAGATACTCGAGCTGACCGGAAACTGTGTCCTTGAAGGAGGCCGTTGACGCTTGTGTATCTCTCTTCGTGCTCCAAACGGTCCCGGCAAACCCGCCTGCTGGCGGAACAATCATCATGGTGACGGAAGGAACCGGTGGGTGTTACGGAAGTAGCGTTCCAACATATCGGTGCCAGGGCTACGGAATGGACATGGTAGATGGTGAGTGAAGTAGCAGTCTTGCTTTATCATTAGACATCATTGTCGGAATTACTGTACCTCAGGAGACACGATTGAGTTTCACAGATAGTCATAACTCTCGCAGTCGTTGCCTTCAGGCGCATACCAAGTTCTCGGAACAAGCCACAGTCATACGTCTCAACACGCTACCCTCGGCTCTACACCTCAGCTCGGGTACTAGGCGGTTCCTGGCTGTGTGCAGCAGCAGAATGGAGTGATATACTTGACATGCGCGTTACGACTTATTTTCAGATACTCGAGTACAGCACCTGGAACGCATACTGTATTTTGCCCTTATCCCCGTCTCTCCTCTACCCCTCCGCGAGCTATCACTCGTGCTTTCCTCTCCGTCCTGGACGTAGTAACATCAGCGTCTCGTTTGTTTCCCCTCCTTGACGGAGCAACAGCAACAGCAACAGCTTGCACGTCTTATCATTATTATCATCGTATTATCATATCACTGTGTATCATCATCGTTGGTTACCCCATCAACGTTGGAATCAAGCAGGAGGCCTTGACGGGTGGTGAATGAGTGGCAGTACTTCGAGTTGGCATCGTGGCTCCGCTCCATATCGGCCAGACTTCGCAAGCGATCGCTTCTCATCCGCCAGATTGCCTGCTCGGGACCAGAAAGCTTTTCGTACATCTACATGGAGCTGCGTATCACTCTTCACAGCGCTGAGCTCGGACGAAGTTGTCACTCTCCGGGGTACTGATACGATCCAATTCAGCCGGGCTCCCAAATATCACGCACAGTGAAATGTCAGTCGCCAAAGAGTCGAGCGAAACACCCGACAAGCGCATCAATGCGACGCCGAATCACGGACCTTCGGGGAAAGAGCAAACCTTGGGCAGACGATATCGAGTCTGAAGAAGACCCAGACTGTGTTCAAGCGGATCATGCCCTCGCTGTCACCATAACGCGGGAGAAAGAAGTGCCTGTGAATCAGCACATCATCCCAGACACCGATGGGCGGTTGCCGAGCTCTCCCGAATTGCCATGGTATGAGCAGCCACGGCGAGGGTGCCAGCATTCAGGACACCCATTTCGACAGCATCCTCTGCACGTAATCGAGCAGTGGCGGTTGTGTTCCGCTCCCAGTATCGTTGACAGTCAACAATCTCTTTTGGTCTCGAGACTCCTTCTGACGGACGATCAGCATGATGCCTCGCTGTCGAGGAATCCGGCCACGGTGAGCTCCTGATCTAGCCATCTTAATGTGCTTGTAACGTCACACGCCGTATAATTGGGCAACCACCGCTCACCTTTACCCTTGAAATGGCAGCAGAGCTCGTTGTTGAGGGGACTGAGATCCATCGCGGCTACAACGGGACACATCTCGCAATGGTGAGCTCCATCCGCTGTGCCGGTGCGCAAGCAAGCGGTACCCAGTATGACACTGTAGGCGCTATAGGTGAGGGATGCATATTGCCACAGTATCCAACCAATCACCGCTTCTATGCGATCCGTAACCTAGCCGCCAAGCTTAGGACATACTCCATCGACCACAGAATACAAATAGCGAGGTTCGATGTGAGGTGGAAACTTGTACTTGTGGCGGAAGGACGAAACTGGCTCGATCGACCTGGTCGAACCATCAACAGCCTCTTACGATCCGTGAGCTGTCCCTACTGGTCTGATGAAGACGCACGCTAGCGGCGTAACGTTCAAGACAATTCTGAGACAAGGAAGAGGATCATGTCAGCTTACATTTGACCATATATAGTGTAAGAAGTGAAGACCGAACATCAAAAACCGCTTCGGCAACCTGCGATAGTGGTTATTCGGTAGGTCTAGAATGGAATGTTTCCAGTTAACCTATGCCGTCAGGCTCACAAGTTCGAATCTTGTGGTTGTCGTGTCTTTTTGAGGCCATCTTTTTGATTTTTGCACCTTTTACATGCATAAGATGTCGATTGCAGCGTCGGAGAAGACGTTTCCAGCGAGAAATAAAGGTTTCTAGGGTGGCGTGGCGTAATCAGGGGTCAGTGCAGGGTGGGTGCCACACGCGCGTTTGGATGAGGTCGCGCGCGTTGCAACTACACCGCGGCCGTGGGACAGAATGTTTCGTTCTCGCTCCCATCGCAGAAAGACATCCGAGACATCTGGTACAAGTGTCATGTTCGGAGCTTGTGAGAGACCACAGAGACTACATCATCCACACTTGGCCTTTATGATCACGCAGTTTGCTAGTGTCTACTGATCGCGATGACCTTAAAATCCTACACTGACCTGGGCAGTTTTCCAATTCACCCCGCAGACGCTGCATCCCAGCTGGTGTATCAAACGCGTCTGATTCAGCTGTGATGCGGACTGTGTTCCAAGGAAGGCGTTGTGTAAGAGAGGCGCTTGAGGATCTTCCCCCTCGCCTGCTGAAGTGTAAACGACGATCACATGATATGATCATGCGAATCTGAAAAAATAGCCAAGAAAATCGTCCGCCGTCCGCCATTGATACACACAGCACCCAGTACAGGAAGTGAACACATGGCTTCAACGACTTCGGAGGTGTAAGGTGAGGTGCATGCATCGCACGACTCGCCGGGGCACCTTGATGCTGAAGGAAACCGACGGGTGATCACAAAGGTGCCACCGAGCCACTACGAAGAAACTCTGTCCCGCGACCACGACCGGTTTCGCAATCAAAGGTGGAGGTCACCCGGTTGTTGCGAATACCCAATACATACATAATGCCCATTGCGCATGATGTTTGATCCTTACTTCTTACCTTTTCCTCCATGGGATTACTTACTTTGGATTCAGTATATCCAGTGACAAGGTACTCAAGATGCCGCGCAAGGCGCCTGTGAACCAGTCTATATATCGTGAGCCGCGAGCTGCCTTTGTGTGCGAGTTTATGGCACCTGCCTGCACCTGTATCGATACATCTAACGGAGTGAATTTTCTCTTTGTTTTGTTGCTGTTCTCAGTCGACGAAGCGGAGGGCTTCATCCTTGAACACGCCCTATTCTCGCCCCCTCGAACATGGCCGCCTCTACCACATGAACCGCAAGCGGCCCGATTGACATCAAGTAGGAAAAGGATGGACTGGGAGGAAGAAATGCGGACTCACCCTGACGAAGAGGTCGGTTTCCCCATACCGCCTGCGCGTGTACGCAAAGTATCGACGGGCAGTGGGAAAGCGGATGGATTTGGCCACGATGTGGAGGACGAAGAGGACGAAGAGGATGCCAATTCTGAGCGATGTGTGATCTGTCTTATGGCCTTGAGGGATCGGACGATCGTTGGGGTTTGCGGGCATGAGTTCTGCGTGAGTCCGAAAAGAGAAAAGAAGAACGCAGTTAGTCCAATTCGGACGTGCTGTGTATCAGCGAGGAAATCAGCTGACCTGTCGTCACGGCTATGTCAGTTCGAATGCATCGGTGTGTGGGCCAACCAAAGTCGACGATGCCCTCTGTGCTCGGCCGACATGGCTCCGTTTCTGCTGCATGACCTGGACGCAAGCAAACCTACAAAGGTGCGTATACCGCTTCGAACAGCAATTTGAGGTCAGGCTCATGCAGATTTACTTCGAACTTTTGATATCGCATCGCAGTTTTACCTTCCTCCTTTGCCGTCCCATAAACTTCCATCGGCTTCCTTGCCTGGTCCGTCCAGGGGTCGGCTTCCGCCCGTGCAACGTCAAAGACAAGAACAAGAACAGCGAGAGACCGTCGAGCCGGATGAGTTGGATTTGCAGGTGGAAAGAAGGAGGGAAATTTACCGGCACGGTCTTTACGTGAAGGTGGGTTTGACTTGTCATACACCGGACTTTCGAGTATACATGCTCTTGTCGCGTGCCTTTCGAGTTTCAACGAAAAGTGATTGACCGATCCATGTTTTGTTTAATAGCACATCGGGTCCAACCCTACAACACGCTTCCGACCGAACCCGACACCGCGTCAACTGGCGGAAGACCCACTCTTGATCCAGCGAGCGACCGCGTTCTTACGAAGGGAGCTACGCGTCTGGTCCTTGGTCGACGTCGAGTTCCTGACTACGTACATTTTATCCCTTTTGAAGACCATCGATATACGTTCGGAGCCGGCCATAAGACTCTTAGCTGACTTTTTAGATAACGATCGTCATGATGAGAATCATCCGCCAGATGGCAATGTCGCCGGTGAAGCGAGCACGGCTGAGCATTTCGCACATGAACTGTACAACTTTTTGAGAAGCCCCTATAAGGAGCTAAGAAAGTGGGATGAGATCGCTCAAGTGAGTGACAGTGAACAGTGACAGTGCCATCGAATAACGTCAGACGCGGTTGGCCGTGCGAGCCGTACAGCTGACCAACTACCCCTACCACCCAGTATGACCCTGTCCCTTCATCCCATGAGCCTCGACCGGGACGGTCACCTTCTCCCGCATCATCTCGCCGTTCTCGATCCCTCAGCTCGCGTTCTTCAATCTCACGGTCTCCTTCCCCAGACAGCTCACGCTCGAAGTCTCGGTCCCGTTCTCGTTCTCCCCTTACAAAGGGACGCAGGAGGGACTGGAACAGAAGGGACACATTCGTGCCCTCAATGTCACCGGACGCGAAGAGATGGGACGAACACGATACTTGGCTTGATCCAGAATACGCGGCATGGCTGGACGAAGAGAAACGGCGAGATGAAGAAAGACGAAAACGAAAACGAGCGAGGACGAGAAGAGCGTCCGAGCTCGATGCACCATCGGACGGAATCAAGGACAGAGAACCGAAAGCTATGCGAGCCTGGGGTATCAAACCCAAGGTTGAGCTTCTGCCAGACCATGACCATGAGCCGGAAGCACTTCCGCTCAGGATGGATGAGGTATTAGAGGGGCCGGTCGACGCAGACGCGGAAGAGGATCAAAAGCCGAAAACGTCATCCAACGTAGTCGAGTCTCGTCCACCTGCTGCATTGACCATTAGAGGGGCAGCCAGATCGGCAGACGCTGTACCCACAGCACCCAAGGCGAGATTGACACTTCTCGAAAGGTTAGCAAAGGCCAAAGCCGAGGCGGCGGCTGGGACGCCCGCCACCTATGTCACGGCCACAACGGAGAAGTGTTCCGGACAAGTCTCCTTGGGAAGCAATAAAAGCGGTTCGAAACGAGCCAGTATCTTGGAGCGCCTGGCCAAAGCTAAAGCAGAGGGGGCGAGCCAAAGTCCAGTGGCTGGTCGGTCTGAGTCCATCACGACCACGACCATTACTGTATCCCCGCTTGCTTCACCTACAATACCTCTCGAAAACGCTATGCCGCTGCCGCCGCCATTACCGCACTCGATTTCCGATCCCACGTCGCTTTCAACCTCATTATCGGCAGCGTCAAGAGGGGGTCTCCGCGCGATGGTCCGAGCGAGATTGGCGCTCAAGCTGAAATTGGAGAATGAGAAAGCTTCCTTGAGGCACAACATCGCCGAGTCAAAGGCCAAGGAACTGCGGAGGCTCCTACTTGAACGCAAAGCTACAAGAGAAGCTGAAGAAGTCGCCAGCAATTATGGAGGAATGGATCAAGTCCTGAAGAAGATGAGCACGGATGAGAGGAAAAGAGAGGTTCGGAGACGGTTGATGAGTTTGAGAGTCATGGAGGCTGAGACCGAAAACGAGAGGAGATCGAGAGAGTTGAAAGAGAAACTCATGGCAAAGAAGAGACTGATGAGTGAGAGCAGATCGGCAGATGTAGCCGTGAAGGTCGGATGATCCAATGAAAAGCATCGTAGAAGGATCAAAGAAAATCTACATAGATAGTCGTGATCGAGCATTATCCAGTACCGATACTATATCATCCATGCCATGCAAAAAATAAAACATTGATCACCGACTGGTCTGCTTTACCCCTTGTCCCTGCCCCTTTCTATCTGATATGTAGTTGCTTGTTAACGTTTTCTTGGTATTACAAATGTGTTGGCGGTGATAGTACTGGTATTCCTGGTAATATTGATTTTGGAAGGTAAGGGACCGAAGGAACGAGCGCCGGCAGTTTGAAGCTTCGACATTGATCGCTGCAGTCGCCCTCGAGACACTGTCCGTGCTCATCATTGATTCTCATGTTATGATCCCGTGACTCCACCATCTCCTGACATCCTTGCCTCGATGCCATCAATCCGCCTCACTAATCCCGAGCCGATCAAGCCTTACTAAGCCATCATCGAGAACCGCTGCCATCGCCTTGTCATACACCCAACCTTCGCTTGCAATCCTCGTAGACGATCCAGCTCACGCCGACAGCCGGACCGACCTTGAGGATGGACGGCAAGAGTCCCTTGTACATTCCTCGCCATCCCTCGTTTTTCAGAGTCTGCTGGGCGACGTCAAGGAAACCCTTGTACTGTTGCGGGTGGCCAGACGAGCCTGAAGCCTGTAATCGTGTTCGAAGAAGGTTGATAGCTGGAGTAGGGAGATTCACAGAGACGAGCATCAGTGTCAGCAGGTGAATACTACGCAACATGCCTTTATGAGAAACACAATCTTGCGTGCTACCTAGCAATACTCACGATAGACACTAGCAGCACCGATAGATCCTGACAGAGCTCCGAAAGACAGCACAGCAAATACTTCCGGCTCATCTTTACCCGTTGATCGGCAATATGTCGTCTTGAGAGTCTCGTAAGTGCCCATATCAATAGCGCTGTATGGGAAGACTCCAACCAGGCCGAGCTAAAGATGAATCAGAGGGGCAATATTAGCAGGCGGCCTTTTCAAGGACTTGTTTCAGCCTTTGACGAGGGATACGGCCACCAATACTTGTCTTCTTGTAGCTATGACCCTCCATTCTATCCAAGTGCACTCGTGGACTCACCGTCAAACCCCTGTAGTATGCCCTTATACCACCACTCCTCCACATGCCCTGAGCAGTCTCTCTCACTTGTCTCCACCCTTGAGCCGGTCCGATCTCAGACTGTATTCTGGTCTTCAGTGTCTCCAGTCCATAGATGGCAAATTGTGAGGTGATACCACCTATTCCACCGGCGATAAATCGAGACGAAGATGAGAGATCGGCAGGATCTGTTACCTGATCCCAATATGTGGCGAGAAACTTCTTGGATTGCTCATATGAGACGAATTTAATCGCCGATTCCTATGAAAGTTAAGAGCATCCCTCATATATCAGCGCACATTCTTCTGAGTGTCTAAGCGTGATTTGATCGAACTTTACGCAGAACGCTTGGGTCGAGAGAGAGGAGCACTTCCACTCACAGGGAAGATCTTTGTCACATTCAGCCCATTACCAACCCAGAATGCCCGAACTCCGCCACCATCCGCGTGGATATGCTTCACAGCGCCCCATAAATTTGAGACAGCTCTGAAACCAGCTCGGAAGGGGTGATTCAGATGGGCATCCTTGTTAAACGAGGAGAAGTCATGTGTCGTGATCAGATAAACTTTCAGTCGGTCGAAGGGGGCTGTTACGGTACGCGATACTACGGGTGGTGAAGGGGGCGATGATTAGCAGATGCTCGCTTTCATATAACCTTCCCAATCCTCTCTGGTAGATGCGTCTGCGCGAATGAGACGTGCTTCTCGGGATGCTTCGGAAGACATTTGTTGTGATGATGTCGTAGGCAGTGTAGAATAGGTTGATGCCTTTCAGTCTCACTTACCCGCTCCGGCGACACCACCAGCAAGCAAGAAACGCCAAGCCTCGTGTCTATCCTCCTGTACCACTTCCAATTCGATATCTCCGTCATCGGGCGTGTCGGCGTATTCATCATGCGGCTGAGGCGGGTTGAAAAAGCCTGCTGCCGTTGAAGTCGCAGGCGCATTCGGCGCTTTGGGGAATGAGATGCTGATGTCGCCTTCTTTATCTACACGTGCTGCGCCTCGGCCATCTGAGAACCGCTTTTTCACTTGGTAAACTGCGAGGCGTTGAAGGGTGATAAGATCAGTCCTTGTCGTTCGCTCGTGTAGTCATTGGCGCTGCGAGACTCTGTCCTCCTGTCCTCAACTTTATACACTTCGCCTCCCTCACCCATCTCATGGCTAGAACCAAAATCCTACTCACATTTGTAAATCTCAAATGGCGTCGCCTTTCTCGGCAACATGATCAAGAAATCCCTAAAGTCGGAGAAGGTGATGTACATATCCTCAGGCCCGGTTTTGGTGCTCTTTGGCAGGCCGTTAGCCGAAGAATGACTTGCTAGGAATTGGACGAGATCCGAGACAGTCGCAGGGGTGATGTCGACGCCTGATCTGGCGAGGCCCGCACGCATCTCCAGAGCGTCCAGTCGTCCATCGCCATTCTTGTCTAAATCCTGGAAGATATCCCATAGTTCGCGCTCCTTGTCCCACAGGAACCGTCTGGCAAGAGGATCAGTCAAAGAGGGTCAGCTTTTCGTGATCACCAAGGGTACACTGACAGCACGAGCCATGTCGGCAGGGAAAGGGCAGGAGTAGGATTCATGACGATCCGAGATATGCAGACTTGACCTCGACGAAACTCACCTGAAATCCTGCCATGCAATGCCTTTGCCTTTTACGTTCTTCATCTCGGGCTCGAGATCATCCGCGCCCCCCCATAATCTAGCCTCTGGTCTCTCCTCATTACATTTCTTCACCAGTTCCTCCTCATACAGTTTTCTCAGTCTTTCGGCCCGCTCCGGACTCAGTGCAGTGAGCGTATCCTGTCCCGGAAGCTTCATCTTCTTGGTCGGCGTCAACGTGTTCTCATCATCCGGCACATCCGGTAAATGCGGTAAGCTGTTCCATAACGCTTTGAGTTTTGATGATCGGACATTCGCGCCTTCCGAGCTGCGGAATTCAGCGAGGGATGGACGGGAGGGAGGGATGATGTCGGGTCCTGGGGGTTCACGGAGCGATAAAGGCGGTGCGGGAAAGCCGGGCTCGAGAGGATTTTGAGGTAGGGTAGGATCCAAGTGAGGAGGTTTTGGTAAAAGGGGGTAATGCGCATCTGGTTCTGACTCTGTAGAAGAAGATGACGCCAGGGAAGAAAAGTCTTCTGTTGAAGACGATGAAGACGACGGGGGTGGCATTGATGATGATGAAGAAGAAGATGATGAGGAAGATGAAGATGATGCAGACGATGAGGATGAGGAGGCCGAAGCCGTTTGTTGAGATGCCATTGTTATATAATGTATATCGCGTCGTTGGCTATAGATTATAGGCAATGAATAAGCAATTGAGAAAAACAGCATGGCGACTCAAGTCCTCTACGAAAGAGATCAGATTGAACAAGTAGAAGAAAAGGGGGAAGAACACGATGCGACATACCGATCAACATGAGTAGCATCCGTTGAGGGCGTTTGCTCTATCGTATCAGCGGATGATATGATTATGGTTACAATTGATGTTATCGTTGATTGCTCGGCTCAATATGTGTGTATAGTGTATACGCTACAAAGAAGGAAGTAAGGTCAATACACCGTGTACCCCTTCGACGTAGATTGATCGCAGGCCGCATCACACAGCTACTGTACTTTAGACTCACAGATGATATATATGCTTATGCTTATGTTGATGTGCAGAGTATAGCGTGTTGATGATATGATTGTATTGTGTCCTATTGTATCGATGATGACGAATGAAAGAGCAAGGGTTTTGGTGTAGTAGCGGACGTGGATGGATAGTATGTAGTATGTAGTATGTCGTCTAAAATTGGCGTTTGGCGCGAGTAGTTTTAGTTAGTGACCCCTCTTGCTGTAAGCTGAGGTAGAGTCCTGCTTGGCTTGGCTTATTGTCTAGCGTATCTACTCAACGAGCTGCCTTGTTGATGTTCCGGCGGTTGTGAGTACGAGTACGAGTGCAGTTAGAGGAAGATCACTAAGCAAGCCCGCATATGCTCCATAGCTATGCTTGGCTCTTTCCACAATCCACAATTCACGATCCACAAATTTTGATATTTAATTGTCATCTCACCGCTACACCGTGACGCGGGACAGAGGTTTATTGTCACTTGTCACTTGTCACTGTAGGTACAGTAGGTAGGATCATAGGTAATGCCGGTCCTTGTTCAGGGCCAAGGCTATCTACAATACCATTCAGGACAAACCAACAATCCATCCACCCTCGCTCAACGCCGTCAGCTGCTGCGCTGCTGTCGAGTTGAGCCCCGGACCGACGGAATGAACAGATACAGAATTACAGATGCATCCCGCGTAAAACCGACCGCCTCCACTACGGACAAGTCTTATTACTTGAGTTTCTTCGATATAAAATCCATGGTCATTGGATTGTGCTTGATATGCTTTTTCACTTCAAAAGTAATTTTAGAAGCAGTGTATCTCATGTACGTATGAGCTCGTCGTTCTTGCTATATACATATGTCTGGGTCCCAGTGTCCAGAAATTTCCCCTATTGTACACACATATATGTCTCCGTTAAAGCGAAGATCAGCCCCTCCATCGCGCAAACCATTTCCCACCTTCTCCTTGACCTGACCCCTCGTGACTAATAGGCCTAGTTGCCTTCAACCTCTCCTCTATAGCCTGACCACTGGCATCCTCTCCAGAAGACCTTTCACCACCGCCTCCGCTTACACCCGTCATACCACCAATTACAGAAGCCCTGACGAGCCTCCCTTTACTCCTCTGCCCTCTCAAGACGTGCTCATGCGATACCTCGCTTAGATCTCGAGTCGAACCAGAACCATGCCCGAATGCTGATGTGGCGTGGGAGTAGTGTGATGACGAGGAGTGGCTTTGGGTGATTGAAGGGACATGTCCAAGAGATCCTCATTCCGAGGAGTGAGGTGATCTGCCGGAGGGGATGAGTGTGGGTGACTGATCGAATATGTACAACGAGGTAATCAGCGAAGCTCAAAACCTCTCCATCCTCTCCGAAGACGATCGCGTCAAGATCTGATCAAGGGCACATGTACAAGGCGATCATACGCTCGGGTGTTCAGATGAAACTCACAAGCAGCGCAGGTCGCTTGAGCGGTTCACCAAACTCGCCTATCCCCCTATGAGTCGATTGAAGGGAATCATCCATCAACGGCTGTCCCAGATAACTCCGTCTCTTCTCTCGCGACTCGTCTCCCCCAGATCCGCGACTATCGTGCCCACTGCCACCTGTGTCTTCGCTCCTGCGAGGCTCGGGAGTGGGCGAGAAGAGATAGCTCATTCGGACCCTACCAGCCCCTACGGCTACAGGCACTTCGTCCGCCTTGGGACTATCATAGCGAGATGGAGATGCATAGGGCGAGATTAATCGAATAGGGCTCTCATTACTCCCTTCCTGAGGCGATCGAGCTGAGATCGAAGATCGGTCGAAGGACCGCGTGGGTCTGGTGGGCGTTGCAGGGTGAGAGCCGAAAGCTGATACTGAGGCATGCCGATAGCCTTCTGAGTCTCTCGGGATTGGGTCGCCTGTGGAAGGGTTGAAGTCGGCACCCGGCTGAGGGTGATCTTCCGACGATTGGGAGTGGGCGGAATAGTAACTTGAACAAGATATGATCAGTTCTTAGAACTGGCGAGAGGATTGCCAGCATCCGTCATACAGTAGCACTCACTGTGTCTCTCCACTCATATCACTCTCCCTCCGCCCTGCAGTTTCCTCGACTAGATATTGGTGTTGTCTTCGCCCACTTCCTACGCCGAACGTGCCGTCCTCATACAGTCCCAGCCCAGGCGGGACGGGGAATCTCATCCTTTCTCCGGTGCTCGACCACCTCGCGCGTCCATACTGGGACTCTCTTGCCCCAGTCTCAGTCATTTGTTCAAGTTCGCGTTCCTGCCCTCGTATAAGCTCTTGAGCTTCTCCGAGATCTACATCTTCAAGTCCCGGAGTCTCAGGCACGCCGACGCTGAACGTTCTCGAGCCCGAAGCTTCACCATTTTCCTCTTTCAGAGATGCATTGGGGTTGATCCAACTCCGTCTTTGACCCGAATGACGGTTCGAATGCGAATTCGTGTTCGAGCTTGTGCCGGTCGTGGGAATGGATGGAGAGCCGGTCGCTGAGCCTGTACGGGATCTGGATCCCGTCGAGGACTGATTCCTAGGCGGGAGGTAGAATAGCTGATCATCATCAAGAACCCTCTCATACCCCGCACTGCTAGCAGTAGACGGTGTATGTCCCACCTCACCGCCACTGCCTTGTCCGATTCGGGCTTTACCCCATCCGAAGACACCAGCAGCTAGAGCTGACGCTTCTGACGAGAAGATCCTTCGACCGCCTCTGCCTTTCTCTAGAGTATTGCCACTCGTCACTCTACCTTGGCTCCCAACTTTTGGCACCGAGCTCGAGGATGAGCTATTCGAAGGCGTAAGCCAGCCCAAGCCCAGTGTCAAGCGCTGAAGAAGCGACTGGTTTTGTCTCGCGAGATCGCGCAGCTCGTCATCTACTTGCGCTTCGTCTCTTTGCTCAATATTTGATATGCTGGAGGATGATCGATGGTGCTGGGCCGTAAAACCTGGCAGGAGTGCCGACTTTTCATCGGGCGACTTGATGCCTCCCTGCAATGTGGGATCGACTCTTGTACCTTTCTCGCCAAGGGCACTGACGGACGGCGCACCAGGAGCAAGAGGGATTTTGGCAAATCTTGACCCGATGAATGGCTGTCGGAAAGCCCCAAATATGCCTGAATCTCGAGAATGTCGATTCTTTTGGTAAACGCAGTAGAAGAGCAGGATGATTAGGAGGATGATACCGAGGGGTAACAGCGTAGCGAGTAACGGTGCGAGCAGGTTACGACCTCGATACTCTTCGCTGTTGCCAACCGAGGGCGAAGGAGTTGGATCTGAGGTAGTAGAGATCGGCGGGTTTGTAGAAATTGCTGAAGCCGAGCTAGCTTCGATCGTTGCTACCGAGAGGCTTGAGATGGTCTGAGATGATGGTGAATAGACCGAAGCGGACGAAGTGTCCCGTGTCGATGGTGGGGCACTATTTATAGCGGAGGATGGCGAAGACGGCGAAGGGGTTCTTGAGGTACCCTGAGAGATTGTGAGAGAAGTCGCTGTCCCAGTGATACCTGTTGTCGATGTCGATGTCGTAGCCTGAGGCTCTGTTGCTTCGGGGACCTGTTGATCCCCAGTCTCAGTAGCAGGGGGAGCGAGGCCAATTCTACCCGTCGGCGAGGTGAGACCACCATATGTCTACGCATCTCCCAAGGGAATAGAGGGACCATAATCTGCGAGACCAAGTGGAGATCAGCTCTCAAGAACCGTCATGAAGTGCTCCCAATACAAATACTAAGGAAGTGTCGAGAATTCGCAAGGGTTGAAGATACGGACTATCTCACGTACAGGTCAAGGGAAGAGCAGCGATGGTCTCGACTGTATAAGGCATATCAGTGATAGTCGTCACATACTGAGGTACAGTACAGCAAGCTCGTCAGCATACGTAAAGATATCCATTATATCCATCTTGAAACTTTTTCACCTAGCAAGGTAAAGTTTGTGTAACTCGAGCGACTTACCGACAAATATGTCAACCAGTCCGGCAGAACTTGGCCATTGGGTGACGTACCTCCTCTCTCCTCGATGTCGACCTCTTCCCCTTCTGGGCTATATTCGTCTGTGTCCGCTGAAGGGACACCTCTTTTGCCTGTTTGATCACCCCCTTGTACTTGTACTGACGAGGAGGCAGGACGTGCTGGTAGAGAAAGACAATGTGCAGGTCTGCCGAGCAAGGGAACGGGCAGTCGACATCGAATCGAGCTGAGCGACAGTGTCATTTCCGGTCCGCGAGTACTATCATAAGATCTCAGATCAATGTATGCGGGCTTCTGGCAGGCAGAAACAGCAGGTGGTCCGTCTAATCTCTTATGCTGATACAAAAGGCAAGGCGATGTGCGAATGGTCACACCGGTGAGGGTATCAGTCAGGCTTGTTTCAAAAAAAAAAAAAGGTGAGAATTTTGAAAAGAGAAGTCAGTCGCGTAAAACGCATGCAAGAGACAGGTAAAAAACCACCATCACCGCAGGCTGGTGCTGGTGAGCCTTAGTGCATGTACTCGTCTCATCATGCCAGGGTCAGAGAGGTAGAATATCAATCAACGTTGTGTACTCGAACAAACAAACAAACAAACATGACATAGTAAAGATGATGATGCGCAAGCAACCAAGTAATGATGGATATTTGAGCTAGCTTTGACCTCGAACTGCGCTGAGCGCGGGACGGGAAGAGTTAAAAAACCTGAGCTACAAGGGAAACATTTAGTCGAGTGATATTACTGTATCATCCGCCGCACGAAACCTCACACTTCTCGGCTCAGAACCGGCCTTACGCCCTTTTGACCAACTGAAGTAATGTTTCTTTGCTGATCACACAGCTCGTATCGTCGTTTCTGCCTGGCAGAAGCAGACGGACTTGCCTCCCAAGTCGAAGGACTCTTATTGTCTTGAACCTGGTTGTAAGAATCGAAACCATCATACTAGAGACTTAACTTACTGTATTTTGTGTTTCACGTGTGGTGCCTGGCGAACGCGCCGCCGGTAAAAGATACAACCGTGATAATCAAGCAAGAGGATAGATGAATGACGCCTTGTCTCAGATTTAAAAGTCGATTCACTGTCGATTTAGTGAAGTTGCCCCTCCATCAGAACCAACAAGTACTGTCAGGATGTTCATGGGCAGCATGTAGGCAGTTCAGAGGTCATCTTGATTCATGAAAGAATATCATATTGAGCTACTAATCATCACTGTTTTTTCAGAAGACCTCATCGAACTCAAAGCTGGGGGGAAAGATGCGTTCGAGATCGACAAAAGCAAACAAAAACATTGCTCTACCCGAAGAGGTCCTCAGAGAAATCAGCGAAATCGTCGAGTCCGAAGGCCGCATTGTCGATTTGACACATCTTCGACTGTGTAATAAGCGACTCTATGCAGTCGTCACACCTGTATTATACCAGCATATCGTCTTCGACGAGCATTCGTTTGTCAAGCTGTTCGGGCTTTTCCTCAACCATATCAAGCGAGAAGAGGCCCATCTTGTATTTCTCGACCTAAGTCTGTCTTCCGGATTCGACAAAGATCTTTGTCAAGCGCCCAAAGGTCCAACCCCAGGCGATCTGTCTTCGATTGCCGGAAGATTACGAACAAGGAAGACCAATGAGCGCCCAATACGAACCCTGCTTCCACTTCCATTACAGCTTCGACATAATCTGACCCTGGTGCGCAAGCTCACATTCGATTCTACCGAGAAACTTGACCGCTATTACAATGGTATCCACGCTGATGTCGTATTCCCGATCATATCGCTCTTTCGAACCTACACTGCGCTGACCGGGACTGAGATTTTACCGAATCTCGAATCTATCGCTGTCACCGGGGATATTGCCTTTGCGTCACCTGAGATGGAAGGCCTTGAAACTGCGTCAAGCGTGATAATGGCTTTCTGCTCTCCTCAAGTGAGTTGTACCGACGGATGGTGTACCATCCCACCGCTTGTCAGCGACAACAGCCGACAGTCGCTCCGACCGTCAGGCTCTACCCGAAGAGGTACGAATACCAGACCCTTTCGAATCATCTCCCATGGTGGGGAATACATGAATCATTGGAGCACGGACCAGCGCAGACACGTGGTGCAGGTGTTGTCCTTCAGGAAACACGATTGCGTCCAATCCCAATGCTATATTCCCACATACGACGTAGATGGGCCCTGGACTTGTAATGGGAGATACAGAGCTCGCTTTCGCGAACACCTAGTCAGACTATACTTGGACCATCCAGGACGTCCGAAGGGCAACGGCAACGGCGACTCTGAGCCGGTTGTGACTGTAGTACAGGGTCAGACGCCTTGGGCTCTGAATGAGAGGCAGCTGCGGCTGCTCACAGACGAATTTGAGGCCGAAGTCAATCAGAAACTCATCGATGGACAAGTCAAGACTTCAGATAAGAAGAAGAAGGAGGAGCGGGTGCAAGTTGATCAATGCGTACGATGGATATGGGGCGAAGAAGCAAAGGGCTACCCGCCTTGTCCAGTATGCGGGAGTGAGTAGTCTGCTTTGCCATGCTTGCCTGCTTTGTTCTGCTGAAAGAAATGATGATACTGTACGCTCTGATCATGGTATATGTATGCTTACTGTATCGAACCCGTTCTAGAGGCGATATAAAGGTCTCAAGGCCACGACATAAGGTTGCAGAGGACCAGCACTATACCCATGAGCATCCCCATCATCATCACCATCCTCGTCACCATCACCCGCACGGACCGCGTCTGTGCGTGTGTGATGCCAAACCACAAACTTTTATATATATATATATATAGTACTCATTCTCGCCAACCCAAACCCAAAGGTCAGAGGTTGACTCAACCTGACTCACACCGGAGTTTTGATTTTGCAAGCTATCGGCCAACAGATGCTACGAGTACGATATTCGTACTATATTACTATATATACGAGTAACGTGTGCAATGCATGTCTCGTCGGCGTCTTCTTTGTTTCTTTCATCTTTTCTTACTTTTATTTGCTTCCCTATTGCTCGACCCTACAACAACACCCCATCATGCCTCCATCCGACATTCTGCGATCACCCTGCGGTAAAACCCTGCCCGATGAGATCGTCCACCTCATCCTCGACGTTTTGGAACAAGACAGATGTATCGTTGCTTTACCGAAACTTCGACTCTGTAGTCGATACCTCTACTTTGCCGCTTCCCCTTTCATGTACCGGCGTATTGCCTTAGACGACTTCACATACAGACGTCTCTTTGATCTGGACAAAGCCGTAAAGCCAGCCGAAGTCTTCTGGTTGTTTGTGCTTCTTCCAGAAACCGAACGCCAATATATGGCGCCGAACAATATATTCACAACTCAGCTCATCAAGGCGAGCAAAGGTCCTGCTGAACATGAAATAAGTCAGCACCACCACCGCCCTATTCCGCCCCTCCCGGTAGCCTTTCTATGACATCTGGCTTTCACCCGTCAGTTCACCTGGATTTACCGCGATACCCCGCGTGATAACCTTACCTCAAGTCCATCGTCCCGTAATTATTCAGCATTTCCCAAGATGCTTTACACTACTACCGGAACCCATCTCATGCCCAACGCGACCCGGCTTTCCCTCCGAAACGAGAATTCAACCAGCCCCTATGATCGGCCCCCAAAATTGTATTATATGATGAAACCTCGTCACACATGCCACAGGAACGTGGACGGACTTCACGCATGGGGACTCGACTTGAGTCAAGTGGAAACGGCTGTCGTACACGACTGCCCTTCTGACGAACCATGGAATTACCTGGAACGGCGATCTGATCGAGGCATGGCCCGGAAGTCTTTGTTAGTATCCTTCACCAAAGGGCCCCGACACTACGGATACATCAATCGAAAAAATTGGCACACCAGACTCGCAGAGGACATGGAAGGAATCTTCGGTCACCAAACATCTCATGTTTCCAGCCTCACCTTGGTCCAAAGCCAATCGTCAAGAGCCATTGTGCAGGAAGGGTTGACCCAAGCGAAAGAAACCTTCGTTGACACCGTGCAGAAAGCGATTCGCAGGGAAGCAGAGAGGGGTTCCGGGAAACGACTCACGATTGAAGACTATCCGGTGAAGTGAGTTATGGGCGAGGAAGCAAAACAATTTCCTCCTTGTCCTGCTTGCGGAGGTGAGCGATGAGTGGTATGGCTATGATGGTCCCATAACCATAAGTAGGCAAGGCTGACGAGAGAGGCCTGACCTTAGGACCGATTTGACGAAGGATCGACTTGGAGTAAGGGGATGATGTGATCAGGCAAGAAGGGAGGTGGATAAGAGCGTGGGAACGATGACCTGTATATACTAAGTGAGTATCGACATGGTCCAGCAGTATGATAGCACAATTGTACATGTGAACGATAGAGATGCATCAGAGAGTAATGATGATGCATAGCTCTGAGAGAGAGAGGAAGAAAGAGCCATCCCCACATGCATGCCATAATGGAAAAACAGTCGCGCCAGTATTAGCCAGCCAGCCAGCCAGGGGGTGGGTGATAGGGCGCGTGCAGTGCTAGGTCATGTAATGTTCGGCTGCGGAAATTACCATGACATTCCCGACCCTTCTCTCAAACTGATAATTCTTGAACCAAACATATCTGTGCGGTCTTCAAGCTTCTTCGCTCTTGATACATCTGCATTCTCTCTTGAGTATCACCCACTAGCACTTGACTTCCAGGAGTCACATCACACCTTGAACCTTGAACGATAACAATAGATAGCCCACTTGAACTAGCTACCCGACATCGAAGGAACCAACGATCATGTTCGGAGCTATAGTCGCCAGTCGTCTGGTGTAAGTTGGATCGAACCCAATCAAAAATCACAGCAATAGTCACCTCACAGCTGCTGACAGAAACTAACATATATTGATTGTGTAGACAGACCAACTTGCAGCAAATGTAGGTACCTTCTTGAGCGCTTCGCGTGCCGTGCACCTGGGTCAGCTACACCCATACCATAATGATTCTCACGAATGCTTGCTTCACAGTGACGAAACGCATTTCGTATTCCCGCTGGAACAGCCATACGAAATCAATCATCTTACCGTCTTCCTTCTTGGCACGGGTGAGTATGAGTACGACTTGGAAACGACATACCTTCTCACTCGGTGGCTCTCTTTACAACATTACCATACCGTAGGGCAAGAGACCAAGCTGATTCTTGGCTCTTTGTGGAAAATAGTACCTTTCCCCGAGGGATATGGAGCGTCGGTACATTTCGCTTGGCCTGGAAAGGATTACATACCACTAGGAGTGTGAGCAAAGCCTGTGATTCCTGCCTGCTCCCCTGCCTCCTCCCGAAAAAAGCCTTGATTGTAAACGAACCAAACTCAAACTTCCAGCTCCGACCATAGCTGATTCCGAATTCTCAATAGCTTGACAAATGCCAAACCATCCTCCATCTACAGACTTCGTCCGCACCTCCCATCCTCAATCCCTCAAATTGCCCCGGGCCAGCCTATACCGCCCGCTCAACTGGGTATAGAGATCGCCCCATTACAACAACTGGAAGTGATCGCGAACAATCTCGCTCAGGCTGGTGACAGTGCCGGGAAGGGGAAAGAATTGGTCAAGAATGTCGATGTTGGAAAAGTAGCAGAGAAGGTTGTCAAGAATGTAAGTGTGACCCTGTTCCTAGCTTGAACCCCTTCCGAGCCGCCATGCAATGTTACAGCCAAGAGTGGAATGGCACTCCCCACATAGTTTGGTGTATCGAGCTGACGTTGTACTGCAATAGCTGTTCAACTACTTGCATTCATTTGGCGGCGAAGTCAAACTTACGTGAGTCGATATTCTCTGTTCTTGATACCTCTCGCTCGCAAGCTTCCCCGGTACCTCTGTCTGCCTCCTTTCAGATCTCTTCTTCTTCCCGAGCGTGGCGCGGCAACAGGCAAGAAGACTTACATCTAGCCGGACGAAGTGGAGTGAAGTGAAACGCTGACTCCCATACATTTGATATGCTACTCATCCATCACACAGCCCCGAAACACCTATCCCACTTTCAGTCTTCCAGCAATGGTACACCAACTTTACGCGCAAGATCGAGAATGATAAAGGAGCTGCTTTCCTTGACAGGGAAGACTAGAGTTTGGCTCTGAGTGTGACTCAAGAGGACCAAAGGTTTTTTCTTTTCTGGGTTAGACATACGTGTCATCTTGCACAATGGGAGGCCATATCGCGGTTTAATTGTTTAGAGGGGTTGATAATTGGCTCTCGGGGCGTGTAAAATGTATCAATGATAGTGTATGTTTCTAGTTGATATGAAAGATGATCTATGGTCTCCGGACGGATGATGTAACAACAGGGAATTATACCGTCTAAATGTCTATCAAAGCTCCTATACGTTCCCGCTGATCCCGCTTGATTAGTAGCCCAGAGTCCTCTTTCTCAGCGTAGCATCCTCCCTTCTAGCGATCCTCCAATCTTCAATCTTCTTCCAGTGGTCCTCGACATCCCTGCCCTGCTCAGCTCCCGCCATAAGACCCATAAGGAACTCAGAGTAAATCCACTCGTATGGGTTCCCAAAGACCAATGCCTTCATCTTCTCCATCACTTTCCTAGGTTTTTCCCCATTGGATTTAGTCTTGGGATCACCTTGCTTGGCCGCTTCGGGGGATGCAACGGGGTCCGAAGACGTGTTGAATGGTTCCCCGGCTGCCACCTTGCTGCCGTCCTTCGATTCATTAGCAGCAGTCTCGGGAGGTTGTGAGAATGGGTTGGAGGGGTTGTGAGGTAGCTTCGGGTGTTCAGGGAAGGAGGGGAGTAGGTCGGCCCATAGGAGGGAGAATAGTCGGGCTTGAACTTGGGCAAGTGGGAAAGGAACCACTTGGTAGGCTGTAATCACAATATCGAGAAGATTATGAAACACATCAGCGATAGTTTGCCACATATAAGACTAGGGAACGGCGATGACATGGCAGCCAAGCGATCCCTGGGGCCACTCACCAAGCACAGGGAAAGCCATTGTCCTATCCCCTTCCAAGAAAAGCATCAACTCGTCGAGCCCTCTCATTCCTTGCCCTTTCACACCCCCAACTTCCCACTGATCGCCTTTCTCCCTTTCTCCTTTCCTCACAGCTCCATCGACGAGCTTGTGCTTGTCCCATGGTGCATCGGTGGCTTTGAAGAACGGGTAGAGGAAGTTGTATCCAGTCGCGTAAATGATCACCTCTGGTGCGTTTAGCGGGGGGACTGGCTCCTCGCTTTCGGCAGGTGGTTGGAAATGTATGAGACCTCTAGGATGCTCGGCGCTTGGCGGATTGATATGCGATATCAGAGGCACGTTTCTGATGAATTTCGCCCATGGGCCATCCTGCGAAGCAGAGTGTGCCGTAGAACCCGAACTGGACACCCAGACCCTCGTGAACTCTTCCTTCGAATGTCCATTGAGCGGCTGACCATCTGCTGAGTATCGGTCGATATTGAGCGAGGCGATAAGTCGGGAGATGTCGCCACCTGACGCGAAAGAGCCGACGACTAGGACTGATTTGCCTTTGTATTCTTCTGCTTTGAGGAAGAAGCGCGAGTGGATGAGCTTGCCAGGGTACGAGCTGTTATAAAGCCAAAGGTGAAATGGCACCTGTCAGCATGAGATCTCAATCAGACTGAAACTCGCATGAATTCGATAGATCACAAGAGTGTTTAAGCTTGTACCCACCTCAAACCGGGAACTGAGGGTATCCACCCATCGCTATAATGACCATTAGATACGCAGATATAGTCAAATTCTTCCTTCCTTTTGGTAGATTCGTCTTCTTGAGCGTTATCAAGCGGTATGGAAGGGGCAGACTCGATTGTCCACCTCCTCCCCTTCGCAGTGGGGGCCTGGTTTGGGGTTAAGTAGACTCTTTCGACTCGAGTATTAAATCGGATGTTTTGGCGAAGATTATACTTGTCCGCGAAAGCCTCGAGATATGCCTGTACTTTAGCTGAAAACCGGGCACCATGTAGCCTGTTAGTCACGCGACTGAAAATGGAGATGACGAGCCGCCGCAGACGTGATAGAGTACACCAACTCACGCTGGTCAGGGAACAACGGCGTGTCCTCGGGGAAGGGAAACCCTCTAAAGCTCATGAGATCCTATAGGGCAGAAGAACCTAGTAAGCTTGCGTCCATCAAGCCGCAAGAAATCGCTGATAAATAAGCAACGCTACCGAAGAATGACAACGACGCTTACATGGGCAAGATTGGTCCTCAGACCTTCATACATCGGAGAAGGGTTTTCCCACTCAGGAGGATACGAGTAGACATTATCGTTCTGAGTGCAAGTCGTCGATGAGCCATTTGTAGAGGGGAGCTGGGTCCGGACGGACTTTTTCGGTCGATCATCTGTGAGCCTATTGTGCACATACAAAAAATCGTATCAGTACGGGCAAGTTGACCAGAAGTGATACTCAAAACCTCCAAGCCTCAAGCTCTTGCGGTGGACTCAGTGCGGCTCTTAGTTGACAGACAAAGTCTCCAGTGCGGTGGATGAAAGTTCAAAGGTAGGACGGATAAAGGTGGACTTACCATACACCGCCGACCTCATTCTTGCTCTCAAATACGACCAAATCCAATTCCAACTCGTCCTTGACGTTGTCCCTCTGGAATGCCTCGACGAGCTGCTGGATAGCAGCCAGCCCACTCACACCGGCTCCTATAACAGCGACCCTCTTCGTCGTTCTCGTTGCAGGCTTGTGGTGACCGTTGGCCTGGTGGCCGTTCCAAGTGGAGGGTAAATCATACGTCATTTCGTTGTTTCTGTTCTCTTTCAAAGTGATATTGCGATTATTGGTAAAATTGAATGTAAGATAAATGATGGATAGGACAAGGATGGCTATGGATGATACGAGGGCGACCTTGGGTATCATTTAGAATCTTCCCTTCCCTTGTCATCATATGAATGGATCTTTATATAATATATCCTAGAAAGATAACGAAATCCGTTCAGTGGTCGGTCAAGATGTCAAGATCGGGCGTGTCCGGGATAACATCAACTTGAAATCGCTCTCACGCACGCCATCGTTATCTTCGCGTCCATTTGTATTTTCATGCGACAGCGGCAGTGGAAGGTAATCGGTAGAACAAGTTGCATATGCGCTCGCTTAAAAAATCGATGGGATATCGAAGTTATACAGTTTCGTGCATGCTTAGGTGTGGAACGACATGACGCTCCTGTCCTTCCAATAGGCAAGCTACTCCTACTTACAGTGTTCTCCGTCCCACCCAAGAACGACCATTCTTCGATGCTCCTCCCTTGTCGTTCGAAACCGTTTATGAGAGAGCGACACCAGAACGATTGCAGACATGCGCCTACCTGGTTCTCGGACCCGGACTCTATAGGACGAGAACAAGCGCCTTTACACATAAGCATAGCTACAAGGGTATACCGCTCCATTGGACGTTTACAAGAGGTGTTAACGAGATCGGCTCATGGAAGCGCATCAGCCCAATTCGTAGGCATGATGAGCGGCATTTCTGTTAACCTATCTTCCCTCGATCCCGATGCACAAGGAGAAGACACTCTGCTTTAATCATACCCCTGGCTTGAACGCGGCGCATGGACGGCCTCGGAATGGGGCGGCGGCGGGATGATGATTCCATCGACGAGCGACCGCTTGACTCAGCCCGGCTCGTTACCCTCGGAAGACTGAGAGGTTATACCTTACCTGTCTTGTCAATTGCTGTCCATGAGTGACCATGGCCAGATAGCGCAGCTCTGAGACCACTAACGTCGTCACATCGACGTTCGATGAGTTCATAGCTCGTCAAGGCAGCAGGACAGAAAAGAGCGGGATTAGTTGAATCAGCAAAGATGCTAGATCTCGCTTCTTCGAAGTCTGTTAACAGCGAGGAGACTACATCGACTAGATGAACCATCGTCGTCACGAGTGTTCTGCGAGCTCGGCGTGAGACAAAGCAGATAGGACACTTTCAAAGCTAGACAGAGTGCATGCGCATGAACCGGGGATGAAAAAATGCGGGTATACACGTTTTGTTGAGGTGAAGAAGATTCGAGATCCGGACAGAGGTAAGATTCTGCGAGAAAAGATGCACACCCTGTCAGCTTTGCTATCTCTGACATATATGCTCCTGCCCAGTTTTTAACAAGTTCCTTTTCCACCAATTGTAAACCGGGTCCGGCCGTGAACAAGACCCGTCCTCCCGTCTTGACAAGCGGTTCAGAGGAAATGGAGCCAGAACGCCGAATAATAGAGCGTACAACTCACAGATGTCGTCGATGTCGGCCTCCTCGAACTCGATGCCCTCCTCCTCCTCTTCGCTTCCAGCTTCCTGTCCCTCGGCAATGGTGAAGTCTTTCAGCTCTCCGTAAGTCTTCAAGTTTCGGGCCTCGTCAGGAGTGTATCGGTGGATAACATCCGCTCGGTCGTCTTGGAAATCTCGGAGTGAAAGCAGGATGATGTCGCCTACAACAATCCATACCTGTGACACAAAGAGAGCCGTCAATACCACCGTTAGAAGCTGAAATGCCAGAAATCCAGAAACCAGCGCAAAAGTCGCTTTCTCCGAATCTTCAAAAACAAAAACGAGATTTGGTCATTAGAACAGCAAACTCACCTTCTTCCTCATCTGTCCTCGAATTTGAGCAAGTCGGGTTTCACCGTCCAGACATTTGGCCTCGATTCGACCGTTACCGAGCATCTTGAGCACCTGGGCGTACTCTGCATCCAACAAAACGACAGCGACAGATCAGCATCCTGTAATCAATCATCGAGCGCTGGATGGGACTCCAGAGACAAAACGACAGCTCGACTCACCCTGGCCATCTTCCTTGAAGATCAATTCTCGCTTGTTCTCGCCATCTTCCTTTTTTCCTCGTCGGTTGTTCTTGCCGCCCTGTAATCATCGACGCAGGGTTGTCATTGTCCACGGCGTCGGTTGAGATGGTGTACAGTAGCATGGCGACATTAGAGAGGCGAAGTATACATATGATCAGCAATTCGCCATATATGTATGATCTTAACAAGATGAAGGATCGCCTACCTTTCCCTTGTTCTGTACGTCATTGAAAAGGGCTTATCAGCGACATTCCACCCTGTTCCATACCGATCAATCAAGCTCACCTTGGGCATGTTGTCGTATGTATCTGCTAAGTGGTAGTAGGTGTTTTAGTTGCGATACGGAGCTCTTGTTACTGCTTTGATATCTGCAGCGAGCTTTTCGATGTTTTGTTTTGATTTATTGAAATGAGATATGAGAATGAGTAGAATTGACGAAGAAGCACAAAGAGCAAAGAGCAAAGAGCATTTCACTGTCATAACCTTAAACCTCACCTGAATGGCACTTTTTACAGGCACGCCTAAAACCTTTGCCACTCACCGCAGAGGCCGCCCATTGCCATTGCCTTGCGATAGGCACGCGCGTTCAATGCATTGAGTGAAAGATACTCGAGTATAGTGAATGGTGCATGATCTGATCTGACCAATGCACTCTACTCTGTCTCTTAATTCCACATTCTTGTCATTCAACTTGATTCCTCATCACTTGCCCGCTTACTCACACTCACTTGTCTCTTCCCTTCCACACCACCCTCTATAGCGTGTCCTAGGGCCTTCTCTTCTCTCCTCGACCTTTCTCGAAATCGTGCCCGAAGTCTCGCAAGAGCAACATCATAATCCACCTGATCCGCTACAGTGGGGATGCGACCTCCACCTCGTTCGACCAGATCAACCGGTTCACCACCCTCACCCAGCGCCGACGACCGACCGCGCCCTACACTTGCAGACATCGAGATCCGACCCCGTAGGCGGCTCAGAGACGGTAGTAGTTCATCAAGAGGAAGATCCAGTCGCGGTACGAGCGTCGCATCAAGCTCAAGTCGAGCTTCAACATCAAGTACTAGGCGAGAGATGTCGAGGAGAGTCGCCGAAAATAGGTTAAGACCCAGAGCAGATGATAGCGGCCGGGCAAGCGAACCTCGGTCCGTCACGGCTAGTGTGATTGGTGATGATCTCGGATCACATATTACTACTTCGAGAGAAAGCAGTCTTTCACCCTTGCCTACCAGTACCCGCGAACCAACGCCACCGGCCCCACGGGTCGCGACCTCAAATAGCAGTCGTCGTCCTGTCTTGAACGCTTGCGACGTGTCATCTTCTTCGCAAGAGTCCATCTTATCTCTACAGTCACCTCCTCGGCGAGCTGTTCGCGCAGAGGGCAGAAGCCCTACTCCGTATTCCCTGAACCCGTCGCCGAGTACCAGCCATACCTCCGACTCATCGATCGACCCCGCATCAGAATCGATAGGGGATCGGCGGTATACGGCTCAGGAGAAGGGGAAAGGAAGGGCAATTGTAGCCCGAACCCCCATCGAGATCGAATCATCACCGGAGGGACAGCAAGAAATGGAAGGAGATGACAGCATACAGCTGATAAGTATGGCACAAAAGAGAAGGAGGATGAGCAGTGAAGATATCATCGATGAGATATTTCCATCAGATGTTGAAGACGAGGATCATGAGGCGCCAGATGAAGATGCAAGTCTCGGTGGAGGATATTGTAAGTTTTACCAGATTATTTTCAAAATATATCGTCTGTCCGGAACGCAACCGCTGACGTGACCTCTCATCTACAGCCTGCCCTGTTTGCTTCTGCCCACCCTCTCAGGCTGTTATGACACCATGGTCAGTCTTATATCCCAAGTTGATTCAATTCAGATACAGAACCTTACTTGTGTTTTGTCTTCTTATAGTGGCCACATCCTTTGCGCGCAATGTCTCCACTCATCCCTGACGGCAGCGATAGGGCGTAATCCAAATCCCTACCCAGATCAACATGTACACGCCCGAGGTGGTGGTAGAGGTGGTCGGGGTAATCGGGGCGGTCCACCCCGTAATTCCCGCACCTCCAGAGCCGCAGCTGCAAACGTGCATTCCAATCTGAGCGAACCTCGATGGGGCCCTGGTCCGACCGAATGGTCGAAAGAGCTCCTCCAGGAGTATTGGCATCGTCATCTCGTGAAGATATGCGAGAACCAGCTGAGAAAGACTCATGTCCCCAAGGAAGAGTGGGAGACTATCAAAGATCTTCAATTGGGGAAGGTAGACGATGTCAATGTGGCGCATGTGCTCAAGGGCTTATGGAAGGTCGATGGTCAATGGGTCGTAGAGGGTGAATGTCCGGTGAGTTGCGTTAGCTATATGAAACAAGGTCTTTGGCCGAGCATGTATAAACCACACCGGTTTCATTTTTCATGGTCAGGAAGGGCTGACCATGCTGTTCCTTGTCGTCAGGTGTGTCGAAATCCCTTACCAGGTGGATATGGTCCTCCCGGAAGTGACATAGGCGGTGTCGTGCCCCTTCTTATACGACTATCGGGACCTGTTCCCAATAAGACAGGACACCAGACTAAGCGTCGGCGATAACCCACATAGTCGCTATTTTAGATTCTGATACGTGTTGTAGCTAATACCACAGGTCAATTGGCGCGACTCGGACCACATCATCCGTTCGTCGCATTACTTCCAGTATTCGTAGCATAACATTCTCACCAGCACTGTGTATACAAACCTTACGCCATGTTGTATATACTAATTGACCGCTGAAACAGTATAGATATATGTATCCATTCTCTCATTCCGTTAAGACACCGCGTCAGTCCAAGGCTATCTACATTCCTGACCGCTCTCTGGCCGACATGCTACGCAGGGAGATAGGCAGACTCTATGTCCAGTAATGGCGGCGTTGTGAGCGCCTACAACCCGGATATCTGTGCTGCATACTCAGGGTGCTTCGAAATAGTCGGTTGAGATCGGTTGCTGGTAGAAGCCAGCTGAGAGCGAGTATGTAGTCTGCGTTGCACTTCCTCTATCGTAATGTCGTTTCTAAAGTCGGAGTCTCTCTTCGCCGCCATACTCTCAGTCAGCCGGGTTTCTGCGTCCCTTCGGCGCGAGTCTAGCTCCATTTGCTCGCGGACTTGAGAACTCAGCAGAGCTTGAGAGTGAGACTCGCCCACCGTTTCCCCATTGAAAACAGCTGCGGAGTACCGGCTTGACCTCTGGTGCTCCAGCATAATCTGCTGCGATTGCGCCTCGATCAAGTCAATCTTGGCCTGAAAAGCTGCGATTGCAGTCTGGCCTTGCGGATCCTCGCTATATTGGGTTTGCAAATTGTTGAGCACAGTCCGCCAGTCAGTGATGACTCGACCAAGGCTCTGCGAGTAGTCCTCAAACATCTCTGCATAGCCGTTGCACTTCTTCAACCTCGTGCTTGCTAGTGCATGGAGGCGAGATGCATCGCCGGCCTGAGCTTGAGAGATATCACTGGCAGATTTCAGCCTCTTCGTAAATTCATGGTGATTAGGTAGTGTCGGTACGCCCTCCGCGTCTGTCTCTAGAAGCCCAACGAGATCACTTAGCCTTTCCGCTGTATCCTTCGAATGGCGCCTGAGGGATTCGGTCTGTTCTTCTCTCCATGTTGTGTACAGTCTCTGTGAAAGCTCTGTCGCCTGGTCGATTTCGGAAAGAAGCTGAATGGAGGGATCGGGGTGACGTCCTTTTGTGAGACACAGGGTCGATAGTGGCTTATGGTCTTCCAGCTCGTGCTTTGAGCTGGTGTACACAGCTTTGCTCAAGAGATCGGTCACTGCGGTATACCCGTTCAACTGCCAGAGATCTCCTAAAGCCGTGAAAAAGACTGTCTGGCCTGACCAATCCAGTCTCTCGCCTCGCCTCCCGATCAACAAAGTAGCCTGCGCTTCACTGACTTGTTCCGCGGTATCAGGATGGGCATACAACCATTGTGAGTATCGGCGGGAGAGCTCGTTGACCTGTCGTCGTTCTTCCTCCATCGGGTCCGGGTCTAGATCCTTCAAGATCGCCTCGACTTGATCATGTGTGCTCTTGTACGATGGATAGGATTCTTCCCAAGCTTTCTTACCGCTGATGTCAGCGCCTGTCTCTTTCTTCGTTTCGTCTTCGTCTTCGTCTTCTTCTTCTTTTTGTTTCCTCTCGGTAGCCGGTCGAAGTGACTTGATCGCTCTTCCAGTTCTTTCGAGATTCTTGACAGGGACTGGGAAATAGCTCGATGAACCGAGATGTAAGAGGCTAGTTGGCCAAATTCCAGTTTGAAAGTCGCGAGATCGAGCAACGAGACCTTGCTTCGCTCGGTTGTCTTGGAACCCTTGGAGCCCACCATGCTGTTTCGTTGCTGGGTCTCTTCTCGTTCCAGTTGATCCATCAACCGCAGACCCTCATGGAGTGTTCTCTTCGGTAACAACGTCAGGCCTCCGCCTCGGTCCCTGACGGTACGAGTACGAGTACTACAATGACAGTCTGTCTCTGTCGCACCCTCCGCACTACCACCACCTTGTGCAGGCTGCATGCAGGATTGTTTAGAATACAAGTATCGGTAGTCTCCTTGGCTCATGATATCCCGCAGTTTGTGCAGGGAGTGTGTGTAGGCTTTCAGCTGCTCTGCTGTGCTCTCTGACGGACGGAACTGCTCGCCAGTGTTGGAGCCAAGTCCGTTGGCTAGCGCCAGAAGATTGGCCTGATCGAGGGTGACTTTGGCCAATTGAGATCGTGATCGTGATCGAGTCTGAGATCTATGAGACCCATCAGTCTGTGAGACACCGTTCACGCACTCTATTCCTGACCTGGCTGCGCTAGCGGACTGCGGAAGACCCAATGTAGTGTCAGGAGTGTACCCTTTGATCGATGAATCGTCATACTGCAAGGTAAGGTGTTCGGGGGGTTCGGGTCCGTCCTCTTGGGATAAACCCAGGTCAAATCGACCTCGATCCATCTCTTTAGCTAGCGCCTCATGCAACATGTGGGATTTCTTAATCGCCGTCATTATATCATCGTTGAGTCTCCTCTGCTCAAGGTACGAATCAATTTGCAGAGCGCGTTCACCCCTCTTGTTGACTTTAGTAGGGTTCTCGGAGAGCTCCTTTTGGTAGACCAGTGACATGGTGAAAAGTGATCTCCCTGGGAGCGATCTTCGAGTCTTGTTGCGAGGGGACGATAAGTACAATTGTATGTCGCAATAGTACGATAAGGGAAGTTGTACGCGCGAGTGGTGATCAAGGGGGGATATGAGAGGTTTGACGGTCAATGTATGGGGTGATAAGTAGATCTGTTGTAATGATCGAACCGCAATACAGACAGTACTCTATGAGCGAGCCAGAAACGTTGCTGTACGGAGAGATCAGAAGCTACATTATTGTATCTGTCACACAGACGAGGGCAATTCGTCATGTCAGCTTCCGGCGTGGCGGTGACGTGACCAAGGCAATGACATTATAAAGGAGAGACTGGACGAGAAGCGTTACATATGCAGGGCACGTAACAATGTCCACAAGCACAGCCACCCCTTCCTTTGATGCTTTCAGAGATCCTGGCGCGAAAGGCGGAGAGAAGCATATACACTCTTCGGTTCTCATCGGTCTCATCCTTTGCATACGAGGTTCAGTAGAGTACATTCCGAGCAAAAGGGACTTTGCAGAAAGCATGTAGACGAGCCATGAATGTGTGTTTGTATAGGCCCAGTATCAAATAAGCCTTGAACCTTTCCCCTCGCTCAGCATCATTAATATTTCAATACTTTCCCCCTTTGGCAGGTGCAGGTATGTCCACACTGTACCGCTCGTAGAATCCCGCACATATGTGAACAAGTGAAGTCGGTCTGTGAGCTCGGATGAGCCTGAGAATGCGGATAACAAGCCTATAGACGTGAGAAAGAATGAACATTCATAGGAGTGGCTGTATGACACGGATACAGTAAGTACTCGAGTGCCATAATCGTACGGTATGCGGTACGCTTCAGATTCCGTTTTCGCTTCTGTCCGTGTGCTCCTGTATACTGTACATACAGAAGTACAATACTTGTGCATGGATTGAAGTCGTGCAGTATATAGATGATATACAGCATGGTTCTCTACGACAGTCGCGGGCACGGATATCAGGTTCTGCCTGTTTGTTTTTCCTGTCTACACAGACAACACAAAGTCAGAGACCGGGACAGCTAGCCTTCAGACAACACTGTCCGCGGCTTCATCGGATGATGACGGCGGCGTGAGCATGGGAGCGGAATCGGTGAAAACGCTTGACGTATCCCAAGTATCCGTTGGCGCCAAGCTTGCATCACATTCCATGGGAGTACTGCAGCCATTTCGTTGGATGCTAGGTCCTGTAAGGTTAGACTCTGGTGGAGTTGTTGTGAGAGAGGCGCTACGCGGTCCTCTCTGAGTGCGGGACTCCGCTTTGCGAATCAGATCATCGATTGTGGCGACATCCTCGAATTCACTGCCCGCAAGTCGCCCCCAGTGCTCCTTTAGCTTGGTTCTCGCATCACGAAGAGCTGTATCGAGATCCGCCTGGTCTCGGACCTGCGAAGTGATTGTCCGCTGGTAATCCTCCAAAGAGAGGCCAGCGGCAACAGCGCTGTTGACATCTGCAGCCCTTTGGCGTTGGAGATAGATCTGTCGCGCTTCGAGCTGATCCACTTCAACTTTGGCTCGAAGGGCCTTGAGCGCTGTTCGCCCGGCTTCGTCATCACCAGATGTACAGTGCTTCTCCAGGTTATCCAGACGGCTTGTATGTTCAGCCAATGTTCGATCCAAGGTCTCGGTGAATCGATTATACATGTCAGAATAACCATCACACTTGGCCTGTATCCCCCTGGCCGCAGTGTACATCTTCCAACCTTCGGCCCTCTGATCATTCGTGAGGTGACTCGCACCACGCATTCTCGTCAAAATCTCTTTTGGGTCAGGCAACCCGTGATTGCGGCTCGCGCTCGCTGTTGTCCCTGACGTAACGTCCGTCAACCCCAACAGAGACGGAAGGTCTACGTCTACGTCTGATGCGTTGCCATCACTGTTCTTCCGTTCCTTGTGCTTGTGCTGAGAAATTTGCTGTTTTCGCCATTGGTCGTACAAAGACCTAGCGATACCTTCGGTCCTGTCTATGCCTTGTAACAAGTCGACAGATGAAGACGGGTGCTCGAGGAGGCTGACAGAAGGTTTGTGCTGGTCCCATTCTCGCTTGCAGATATCGTACGAGCTCTGATCAAGCACATTACCTATGGCGAAATTTCGTGTCAAGGTCTCTATCTCTCCGAGGCATGAACCGCCGGCGAACCTGTCGTCAAGGCTGCCACCATCGATCAACGCGAGACTGTGCGCACGCATGACATCTTTCGAGAGTTGTTTGTCAGCAGTCAGATGGTTTTGTAAATCAGCCGAGGCCTCGCGTAGCTGCTGCCTCTCATCATCCGTAGGAGCTGGGTCAATCCTGCGCAACGTGGCCTGTACTTGTTGGTATGTTGACTGGTAAGAGCTGAGTATATCTGCCCATGAATCCACGGGCTTCACCCCTGATAAGCCAGTCGCCTTCTTCTGTCGCTTCTTCCGTGGCTGTTTTGAGTGCTTCTTCCGTTGCCTGCTCGGAACATCTTCAACGTCATTTCTCCGTTTCATGAGATCTTGATAGATGTGCTCAACTGACTCTGATAGAGCCCCATGAGTCGTGAGGAACGAGGTAACCTGAGACATATCGATCTTTCTCATAGCGATGTCTCCAGCGCTGATGGTTTCCTGATCGGATCTGTCGCGGTGTATAGCCGGTTGCGTCACCACGCCTTCAGGGGTGTGACACGAGCTCGAAGCGGCTAGAGGTTGAACAAGACGACGTACCGAATCTTGCGCTCGCAGTAACGTTCGTGTGGCGTGGGGTGGAAGGCCAGAACAAGAGTCGGGCCCAGCTGTCTCCACGTTAAGATGAGGGTTGGGATCCGTACGTTCCTCGGCTTCGAGTGATTGCTTTGAATACAGCTCTTCGTATCCCTTGAGGGACTCATTCAGTTCTACCAGAGAATTAGTATATGCCCGCACTTGGTCAGTGGTGCTCGCTGTAGGGTCGAAGCCTTTCAAGTTGTCGATGCCAAGGTCGTTGCCATTCGCAAGCATGAGGAGCCGAGCGTTGTCAAAAGTCAACTTCTCCAATGCTGATCTGGCTTCGGTTTCTGTCAAGCCCGTCGGAGCTTGCCTTGAACAGCCTTGGGTTTGGGCTTGGGCGTCATTGCTCGTTCCGTCAGCAGTGTCCCCTGGACCAGCACCAAGACTGGGTGGTGGATCAAGTCCAGGCTGAGTACCAGATGGGATGCTGAAACGACCTTGTTGCATATTGTCAATCAGCGCATCGAGCGTCTTCTGTGATCTCCGAGAGAGCCCTGTCATGGTTTCGTAAAGCTTCATCTGTTCAAGTTGAGCTCGGATTTCGGTCTCGCGTTCTCCACCGTCATTTTCAATGTTCGGATTTTGTTGTCGTTTCGAGTCATAAACCAGTGACATGATGATGATAATACTTGCGTAATGTGAAGGCGGACTGATGAATTGCAGAAGGTGCTATATAAGGCTGACGTGATATCGTAATGTGGATATTGAAATTGTTTGGAACTACTTGGAAAAAAGAGAAATCACTCGATATTTAGTATGATGATTCCAGAGAATCACAGGCTTGATCGGCAAGCTGATGTTCACATAGGCATGGGAGGCATCGAGCAGGAAGGTAAGGGCGTGAATCAGGATGCAACATATTGTCCCAGAGAATCGCTCTGTCATCGGTGAAAACTCGTCTTGTCTCACTCATCTCCTGTGATCTGTTGACAATACTCTGACGCATGGGACAAAGGGGACGTCTGCGACGGGTCAGATCTCATGCTTCTAACCAACCCCCTGGACGTTCTTCCTTTCACCTTTTATCCACCCACTTTTACATGTCCGCCAAACAGCATGCATATGCTGTATCGGTACTGTCCTATACTATACTAAAATACTAATACTAACGCTGATAAGCTTGATAACGCCGAGGTGGCAAGGCAAGCTTTTTTTTGTATGCGGCGGTATCGGGTCAGCCTTAAAGCGGACATGTCCGCCATTCGGAATTCCGCATATATCACGGCTGTAGGCAAGCAATCTCGGAAACTTTAAGATTACCTTGATTTGGGATTTTTCGTTATAGTGCTGTTTTTGCTGTTTTTGCTGTCTTGCCGTTGAGTCGACGCAAGCAAGTCGTCGCCATTTCTCTGCCGAACTCACTTTACACGAATTGTTGATACTTGCCCATCGACCCATTCTAGGTAGCTCACCTTTCCAAGCTCGGCCATACTCGGCCACCCTTGCTCAATCCAGTCAGAGGATGAGTGTGCATTGAATAACAGGAGGAGGAAAGGGCATTGCTATTCGCCATCGACCATACATCATCGATAACATCAAAATCGTTCCGGAGGTTTCGGTTACATTCCTTGTCTGCATTTTATAGCATTATTGCTTCTCGCTCTTGGTCATCTCACAGTCTCATCGCCTCCATCGACTGTCAACAATCGAGCACTCTATCACAGCACATCTCGGCTTGGCTTCCACTCACTGCAATCGTATTAGTACATCTTCAAGATGTTGACCAAAGCAACGTATGTGCCAAATTCCGGCGGACGTAAGCAACACCTCAATCGATACTGACCAGATCTGATCGTCCCTATACAGTGCCCACTTCCGACCTTTCATCCGACTCCCTTCATCATCAGGTGCTTCTCCCGACCATTTCACCGCCAACCCTTCATTGTTACATCATCTCCCTCATAATGGAGCCGGCAACTCGCTCGTTGCTCAAACTCAGAGTTCAACGCAGACTGCTGGAGGCAGTGGACCTGGTCGACATGGATATGGGGGTAACGCCGGTGCAGGCGGTAGTGGATACACCGTGAGCAGGCAGAACACTGATAGCATTTCTGAGTCGCACTGACCATCAGTTCAGGGCCATGCGCGAGCGTTCCTCTCTCTGCCCCAGACGGCTTCTGTAGACCCGTCATCAACCTTGTCAAACTCGGACGACAACCGCTTGGACAATGCTTCGTCCTCTCAGCGTACGAACATGCTTTTGAAGCACCGACTATCGAAACGAACTCGAATAATAGGGCCTTCTGACGGTGCTGGGCGGGAAGTGAGGCGAGAGATTGAAGGTCGTACGGGAGGAAGGCAAGTCAACGTAATGGAGATTGAAGGAGGGGAAGAAGCGGACTGGAAGGAAGAAAAGCTGGCTTTACCGTCTGGAAGAAGCAGGAGAAGGAGCTCCATTGCTTTCCCCTCTCAGGCCGGATTATCGTCATTCACCTCATCACCGGAAGCATCTTCGTCTAGGTCCCCCATTCGACCTTCAACACCACGACAACGGGATGCGCTGTCTCGATCGCAAACCTCCATGGATCTATGGCAGGTCGGGATACCGCGAGCTCGAGTACCCATAGGACTTCGGTCGTTGTCAACACGATCAGACATTCCCCTTTCAGACGGTGTCGAAGTTGAAACATCTCGACCTTTCGTCTCTTCGGGGCCAACCCGAGCCACTCGTATACTCGGTCAACCGAATCGAGTATTGATGGACCTCGCCGGTCGAGATCTGCCCGGAAGGCGTCTGGGACTTGTGCGACGAAACAGTACGGCGGCTGTAGAAAGGGCGTCTCTCGATGAAGCGCCTGCGGAAATGTTGCTAAAATCATCATCTTCAGGCATTTCACCGCCCAAACCCGACGCAGACCCCCGAGCACATGCGATACATGCTGCTATCACGTCAGCTCGTGATGCTAACAACGCTCAGTTGGTTGAGCGATTAGTGCAGCACTATCGAACACCTCGATCAGTCTCGCCTTTCTCCTCGGACCAGGCTGTCGGTGATCCCGCTCTCGCTGAGCAATATCCTCTTCCCGAGGTGTATTCTCTCCGAGTATACAACGCTTGCCTTAGCGCTCTGTTTGGGGTCCGACAGGCTGGTCAATCTATCGCTCCTATCCTCGAAATCTACAACGAGATCCTCGAGCGAGACCTGATCCCAAATGCTAACACATACTCCTTTGTTATCCGAGCTCTCGGTGTTCGTTCAATCGAGATCTCAAACGCCGTGCATGCCTGGGAGGAGCAAAAGCAATGGGGTGAATGGCGAGCCAATCTCGTAGGACATGATACGTGGAATTTCGAGGCGGCAGCCCAAAAAGATGAGCTCTTCCGAAGCTATGAAGCTGAAGGCAATCTCGCCTCAGCTCTCAAGCTGTTCCGAGCCTCGGCACGAGTCGAAATGGTCGCTGGATATGCTCTCCCGGTCTACGGTACCCTGCTCCAGGCCATGAGTAAGGAGAAGCAACCGGACGTAAATGGTATGATACAGGTCTACCAGTTGGCGAGACGACATCAAGTGCCCGGTCGATTGAGCTTGAATCGTTGGATTTTCACAGCTATTGGTGTTGCAAAGGATCCTTCCGGTCTTCCCGAGACTTGGAAGTCGTTCATCGATCGAGCTGAGACACCGGCTGGCGAGGAGGACTGGGTGTCAGCGATCGGTCTCGGAATTGCGCAGAAATCTAATCGAGAGGAGGTTGCCAGGCGAGTAGAGGGTATTCGACGGGAGGCATGGGAATCGGCTATATTGGCTTTCATCGCGGCGGGTCAACCGGAAAAGGCGTTCGATATCTTCAGTGACATGGTCAAGACCGCTGAAGAGGGGGACATAACGAAGATCGATTACACTCGGGCACCTCCAGCAAATCACCGAACATGCGGCGAATTGGTCGTTTACCTCGCTCAAGCAGGCTACTACGATCTTGCTCTCGAATGGGTCAACAAGGTAGAATCATCCGGTTTTCTCAGCAAGATGCCCGTTCATCGATTGACCCTCGAACATATCTCCGGTCTAGTTGACGCACTCTTACTAGCTGACCGACCCGAACAAGCTCTCGAAGCGCTTACCAACCTCACCCGCCATTACGATGAATTCACTACGTCCGCCAGCCGAACGACCTATGCTCGACGATTATGGCGAATCTACACTGCTCTGTTAACAAAAGCTGCTCACAGCTCTGGATCCGAACGAACTGCCCTACTGGAGAAGATCCAGGCCGTTGGGCGTGCTGGTCGATTCCCTCTCGACGCCCGAATCGTCGGAACTCATTTCGCCCTTCTGACTGAAGCAGGTCGTTACGACGAATTGGCGAGTGTTCTGGATATGTGCGATGCTCCGCTTGTCTACCGAGAAGAAGTCGTTCAACACCTCAACTCTGCTCTGTCACTCTGCGCTACTTCTGCAACTCCACTTCTACCTCTTCTTCAACTTCTGCACTCAGCCGGCAAACACCGTAGCACGGTTGATGCGAAAATGGCAGAGGTTGTCGTGACGAAATACCTTCAAGAGCGCAGCAATACCTTGGGAGAACAGCTTGAGCTCACCCCGGAAGCCTCGTTCGTCCTCCTCGAAATCCTCGCTTCCCTCCCCTTTGAGAGGGTATCAGAGGGAGACTTCGACGACGCTCATCTTGCTTTGGCCGAAGACCTCGTCGCGAGTAAAAAAACGGACGAGCATTTCATTCCCAAGCTTCAGCACAGTCCAACGGTCTCAGCATTCATTGCAGCTCTTGTTCATAGGTTTGGCGTTGAAAGGTCGACTCAGCTGCTGTCTCCTTTGTTCGGCGAAGAACAAGCTCAGCATCTGATTGCATCATCGTCCAGAAGATCGGCCGAGACCGATTCTGCTCCCTCCACCCCCGGTTCCTCCGATAACACCAGTCAATTCACCGCTTCCTTTTCACCGTCTACTGCCACTACAGCTTCCGCTTCGGGTCAGGCAGGACCAAAATATCGAGTTGATAAAGCCCTCACCGCTTCAGTTGAACGATTCACCTCCCGAAACCCTCCGATCACCCCTCTCCAGGCATACGAGCTCGTTCAGGAAGGTCTCAAACGAAACGCCGTTCCTTTCCCTGGTACCCTCTGTCAGTTGATCGACCACCTCGCTCGAGCAGGCGATGAGACCAAAGTCCAGGAAATGTATGCTCTCGCCCAAGTCGTTCTTTCCACCATCAACCGACCCGAATCACAAGCTCGTAACTGGCAGTCGGTCGAGGACGCCATGCTCATCGCTTCTTGCCACCTCGGTCACCTCGAGCAGGCTGGTATGCACCGTGCTAGGATTGTTGAGGCTGGTATGGCCCCATCAGCCGATGCTTACGCCACCATGATTGCTTCGTCAAAGGATACCACAGATGATGCTCTTGTTGCTCGGGAATTGTTCGATGAGTCCCAAGCGATGGGCGTCAAGCCTCACTTGTACCTCTACAACACGATCATCAGTAAACTGAGCAAGGCCCGAAAGGCTGAGACGGCATTAGAGTTGTTCAAGCATATGAAGGCTGCTGGCATCCGACCCTCCAGTGTGACTTACGGTGCCGTCATCGTGAGTGAGATTGAGATCTGACATAACGTTCAAAACTGACGCGTCACTGTGCTATAGAACGCATGCTGCCGAGTGGGAGACGCCCAGTCCGCTGAGACCCTCTTCGAGGAGATGTCAAGCCAGCCCAACTTCCGTGCTCGAGTACCGCCTTTCAAGTGAGTGTCACCCGGATATTCCCTGACCGGGGGTCAAGTCCAGGAGAGAAGTACTGACCCACCATTTCTTCCAGCACTATGATGCAATTCTACCTTCAGACCCAGCCCAACCGAGACCGAGTTCTCTACTATTACAACGCGCTTCTTTCTGCTCAGGTACAGCCTTCCGCTCACACCTACAAACTTCTCCTCGATACGTACGCGACACTCGCTCCCATCGACTTGGAAGCGATGGAGAATGTCTTTGCGGAGATCCAGTCGAACCCTGCTGTACCACTGCAAGGCACTCATTGGGCAAGTCTGATCACGGCATACGGTCTACACGCAAATGATCTTTCGAAGTCGAAGGAGATATTCGACCGAATCCCTGCCAACACCAGTCGAGAAGCCGTAGTATGGGAGGCCATGCTCAATGTTCTCTCCCAGAAGGGAACTGTCGACGAGCTCGAGTCCGTCCGACAAAAAATGATTGCCACCGGTGTTCAGCCTACCGCCTACGTCTACAATGCCTTGATTAACGGATACTCACGAGCGAATGATATAGCAAAGGCCAGGGAAGTATTCGAATCAATGGGTGACTCAGTTTCCGGCGTAGCGGCACCCAACAACCACCCTACTCTTCTCACTTCGTCAGGCCACGTGAAACCCAACACTGTAACCAACGGACCGACAAAAGTAGTTTACCGAGAACCATCGACGTATGAAGCTATGATCCGAGCTGAAGTGCGAGCTGGAGATAAGGCCAAAGCAGAGGAAGTCTTGGCGAGGATGGAGGAGCGAGGATACCCTGTTGCTGTTTACATGAGGGGACGCGCAGCTCTGGATGAGATCCAATAGACACACGACACACACCACTCAATGTAAGTTTTAAGTGTTCTTAATGCGACGAAGAGAGTTCGATGTTGCCATACTGGAGTAAGGTAGATCGAGCCGTGTAGGAATAGTAAGGGAATCTTGCATGCATTATGGTTCAGATATACCGTATTCGGCCGGGAGGTAGCGTTGCAGACCCGCTATCACCGGGGCTTGATGTGACGATAGAGGGGACGCCGTAGTATTCCATCTGCGCTTTGCCGTTTGCCTATATGTACGTTGGCACCGCTCGTCGCGCTACATCATCACGAGCAAGAGCTGTCGGCAACGGAGCTTTGACGACGTTTACCTCAAAGTCTGGCATATACAGCCCGTGTGCTGCTTTGTGTGTGTGTGTGTGTGCTGAAGGAGTGCTGCGCAAAGCTTCATGGCTGACGTACACATTTTCAACGGAACGGAATCATACTATTCAAGCCTGTGGAAGCACACCATATTGACCTACCACGCGCTCTGACGCACAGCATGGAACGAGATAAGGAGGTCATCATTGACAGTCCGCTATCATACCACAACTACAGCATGAGGACAGGTACTAGAGATCCCACGTCGCCTGACAACGACTGCTCATTGTCCGTTTAGCAGTCACGCACGGCGTGTGAAATTCGCGCTCGCCTGTCTTGCGGTCCTCGACGAATCGCTGCTGTGACGATCCTTCTGACCATGCGGTATCAGTGGCAACATCAGGGGATCGAGTAACACACAGCGCAGGTCTTTCTGTCCCAGCAATAATTGGAGGATGAATCGCGGGTGGTTTGACCCATGAAGCCTCGTCCAACCATGGAAGGTCCGCCGGCAAAATTGGTAGATGCGCTCACGTTCAAGGAGCGCCGTGCTGCACGTTCTGATGCTGGATGAGCGGGGCTCATGCTTCTGGATCTGTGGCCAACGGGTTGTTCCAAGGCGGAAGGTGCAGTAGACGAGGCAGCGAGGCACTTTTTATTGCCCCGCGACGCGATTCGCTCTGTCACTTGTGGTATCGGTGGGCGACGCTTGTCTAGAAAGGGTAGGGGACATTATCGAGTCATCAAAGCTATGGGCGGCTGAGTCCTCTCCTAAGCCGTGAGAGGTAGCGTGTATGACTCCTGGCGGGCTCGGGGTGATTGTGGCAATGTAACAAGACCGTCGAGGAGAGACTCGGTTTCAGCGTCGTGGCGAGCAAGCTCGTAAGAAATTCGCTGGCACACGAGGCTAATTTCACGAGATCAATCAGGCTCCATCAGCTGTGAGCTACTGTACCGTACAGTATAACAGGGGGTTAAAAGATCTGTGTCTGTGAACCGGAAGGAAGGATCATGTGAATACCGTACTTGGTCTGAAGAGAAGTATGAGGATTAGGCCGGGAATATATAAAGTTTGCGTGATTTTCATAGTACCGGATCGATGCTCGTTGCAGAACTTGTCAATGGCCCACACCGGGCAACTGTGCCTCACCACCGAGAAAGGAACGAAGGGGGTGTCACTTTATGTTCAATGGACTGCTACCGGCAAACTGAACAGGGGAAAGTGCACTGCTACAGTATGTCGTTGATGAGTGCGAAGTCTCAATGCCTTTCCCTTTGGTGACTTATTTCGAGCTAATCGAGCGCCACCAGGCTGCACTCGCTGCCATACTACCGTAACTCATAGCTCGCAAGTCAAACCTGAGGACATCAGTCATCTGCCAGTACATATACCCCTGGATATGTCTGAACTGACATCCTGTTGCACCACTTTGACCCGATAATCGCGGACAGCTACAGTACTCGTACATGGGAGAAGCATGGGTGCTCGCTCCTTTCAAGTCGAGTATACTCAGGGGGTACTCCCGAGATACGGCCGCTGTATACCCCGATGTTACCTCCTAATACGGTCGCTCCACCGTCACTGACATCAACGATCTATGTATAAAGATGTGGATCTGTGACTGCATAAGATCGGTGAGTAGCAAGACAGCGACTGCAATCCTCATTCCCCTGATAACATCGTTGGCGATGTCAAACGCTAGTGCAATCGAGCTTGACGATATAACGCATACTCTCTCCATCTCTACATCGCCTTCAAGCTTCGATCGAGCGAGCAATGTTCGAACCTCCGACAAAGGCCGAGCCCGTGTGAGCAGCGAAGCGGACGGTGTAGGCACACTACCACAGAACTTGCCCTCGCTTTTCGATGTGCAGACTCGTAAACATTCGAACTCCCTAGGGTTGGACCATGATGAGTGCAACTCCTCCGCCCGCCGTGGGCACAGTCCATCTCATCGATCGCCTGTCATTCCAGCATCGGTTCTCCTCACAGCCCCCTCGGCCGGCTCCTTAGGTACGAACGAGGCAGAAGCTGATGTCACTGTTGGGGGAGAAAACGGAGGTCCGTATGATCTATATCTGAGGGAATTCCATCAAGCAGGGTTGGTAGGAACAGAGAACCAACGTGGGTCACCCCTACAAAACACCGATGAGTTCATCGACCTGGAAAGTGCGCTACACACTACCGCCACCCCAGTCGTTGAAAATGATATCGAAGCCGGATCAGAACGTTTACAGCCCTCCGAGAACGACACCGCGATCAGTGGCTCCACGCGAACAAGGGCAGAATCATCTTCCGCCCGACGGCGATGTAGACTTACAACGGCCAATGGTACTGCGGCGCTCGTTGTGACTGTTTGGACCGGCTTCTGGATCGGAGGTGGCTGTGCATGGTATTATGGGGACCTCGGAAATAGCACCACAAGCGTAAATACGCAGAACGGACAGACCGGGTTTGGAACGCAAACCGGTATTACCCCCACATATGCGCCACAACCCACGGACGTCCAGGATGATGATGACTGCTATGTCTGGGAACAATGCTAGCTTTTTATAGATTAGGAATGACATTGGGTATTAAAAGACATAACGTTTAGAAGAGCTTTACACCACTATAGCATAGAGATGCAAGAAACGTTGTCTTGAGATATCGGACCGCTCAAGTCGCCCCTCTCCCAAGTTGTTCTCAGCCAGTCTCATCCTGACTGATCTGACAACTGCTGAAGGTACTCATGAGTGTGTGTGGACGCGGTCATGTCATAATCCTCAAACGGTTCTCAGTTCAGTCCTTTGAACGGAGTCTGACATGAACCAGGAGATCCCTTCCTCATTACTCGCATCGAGCGATGCATTCTTGATCATCGTTCAGTCCTCATTTGCCCACCGGCTTCGTCATGCAGGGACCACCCCGGTCCATTATGGACCATCACTCGTTCATCAGTGGGCCAGACCTCAGAAAACAACTAGGTCATGCGTCCACTCAGCTGTGGCGTCGATCATATATAGGCTGGATGCAAACTGCTGATTGCGATAGATGTAGTCCCGTGATCCCTAATCGCCCGAGTTCCACTGACCCAAATACACTACGCATCCTACATCAGTATCAACCATAACGGCGGACCTAGCTTACTGGCCCTGTATCACTATCACCTACACCATGCATTCCTCAGGTTCGATCGAAATGGATACCATGAATACGGTGATGCCAAATAGCATAGCTACATCCGCTGCAAGTGCCCCCGATGGCACATCGTCAATTGAAAAGGGGAAGAGTGTCAGTATCGGTTGCCGACAACATGGTCCGTCATCTGTCCACTGTGATCGAACGCCTACCCGCTTTGCGGCTAACCCTCAATCTTCTCAAGCTTTATCGGGTACGAAAATCGACTCTACCTCTGATAGCAAGTTTGTGAGATTTCCCCAGAGCCCTCAGCCTGACGGTCAAAGCACAGATCAGGTTTCAGAGGATGACCGATACTCAAAGTCCAGCGAGCTCGAATCAGGTGTCGGTGCCAGCCAAGCTCTCTCCGTTGCGGGCTCTTCAGCTGTCACAGAGCGAACAGAAGTCGTTCGACCGCGACATCGTCTGACAGGAAGCTCTAGCGCCAAGTCGGAAGATGTCAATTCTCGCAAGAGCGATGCTAGCAGATCCAACAAAGCTTGTCTACTGACGATATGCTATCTCGGGCTGATTGCTGGCGGCGTGGGCTTGTTGCAGTATCATGTGGGACCAGGGACTTCCGAAAGCAATGGCACTGGTACAGCAGGTGTAGGAATCGATCTAGCTGAGGATCACTCTGTCGCTACCCCGACCTCAGCCTGGACGAGCCTTCCCTCGCCAGAGCCCTCTGTAGCTCCTAGTGCAGACAACGAGAACACTCATTTTCGATGGCCCGAGGGCGACACTGCCACTGGGAATGTAATTGAGCAGGATCGGGAGGACGGAAGCGGAGGCAAGGGGGAATGATTCTTTTCAATGGTAGACGTATTGCACTTTAATGCTCACCCAGACTCAGCTTCTTAGACATGATTGCTGGAAAATCCCATCACACTCGAACAATGCCATCTGATCCAGCTGCAGAGATTTATGCTAGGGTGACAACCCATTACAAGTTTTCTTCTGCAACCTCCTCAAATATGGTCTGTTCGCGCGGCTGACGGATTCAGGCAGTACTAGTGTGTGAAGCCTTGGCCGACGCTGAAATGCCGTACAACTGAGTGAAATCTGTCGATGTGGGTGAGAATGCAGATCGCCGGAACACAGTGCCGCGAATGGTACAGCTCAGGTAGCATGACGGTTAATATTAGAAGCACCACACAGGACAGGAGAGTCGAAGGTCCTCTGGGTGGTGTGCGTTGGGCCTCATCTCGCTCGAGTTGACGGCACACCTTTCAACGACACCTTTTCCGCCGAATGCCACTAATCTGCCGACTCACTCACACAGTGGCAACCTCACCCAGAATTACTATATCTGTACACACTGCATGGTTCTCTCACTATGCGATGCATACTAAGGCGCTGTTGCATCCGGGTCCCCAAATAAGCTAGGTAACGGATCCCTCTTTTCATTGAGCACCGCCTCACAAAAAGTCTGACGATGGTCCGAAGCATCTGCGATTTCGAATTCAACAACGGAGTGTTCGGGCGATACATATTTGACGTTTCTGCAGCCGCTCACCCTGTGGTAGTGTGCAAGTACCGGAATATTATGTGATATGGTGTCCAACAGCGTCTTCTTCACTTTCTCCATGAGGATGATATCCTTACAAAATCCAGTGATGCCCATACCGCTTTGACGCCAAACCAAGGATCAAAAACACATAAACAGTGCTCGATTTGCCAACAAGCAAGTCACACCTCTCTCGATCAAGCATGTCTCAAGGTGATTCTAACTATACAGCCGGTATCCAGACGACAGATTTCCAACCCCCGGATGCTGTTACCAGACCACCACCCGCTCAAAGTTCCCGTGCAGGCCAAGAGTCCGCCACTGATGTCGAATCTCAAGGTGTCGATACGAATCAGACCAGATCAGAGTCTGAGTTTACCCCTTCTATGACTAGACACGGCGAGCTGGATCTTGAATCGGGTCTTATTCCACACGCTACCGCACACCTTCGAAATCCTTCCATTGCCTCGACCGTTAACACCGACGCGCACACTGTGTCAACCAACGAAGCGAACCATGAGCTACGAACCACGACTCCTTCTAGGGAATGGAGCCGGACGAAATCGAACGCAGTCGTGATCATGGCAGTGGCGGGCCTTGCTGGTTTCACCATTGGTTTAGTAGCGCGCCCTCACGGAACGGACGATACGGGTCAGGATGGGGGCGGAGGGCGTTCTAGTCAGTAGAGGGATCAGTTTAGGAATGTTCTGCGCGCACTAGTTCCGGTGTGCAATACAGGGCGGAAAGACTAACAGAAGGTAGGCCCGAGAGAGCATGAGATCAGGCCATCGTTTGATATAGTCTCTGCCTGTGTTTTAAGCAACTTACTTCGAAGTTCTCATCGGATGACATACATGACTTACATGACAAACTGCGTTCCCATACCTATGCACAATGTCTCATACGCACCACGCTCAATAGATCTCAGCAGCTCCTCGCTTCGCTTCCCCTGAGGCATATAGCTTATGCTTTGCCTTTGCCCAATCCGAATGGCCATGGAACGAGAACGCTAGTCTCCTCAGCGTATTTCCTCCACTTCTCATCTTTACCCCATTTCTTCTCCGCCGACTCTTCGAGAGGTGGAACACCCGAAGCATATCGGAGGAGGATGTAGGAGAATACGGGGGAAATGAAGGTCGCGTATCTGGTCGAGGCGGCCAAGGGGAGGGACAAGGCGAGGAGGGGTGGGCCGTGCTGGAGAAGGACTTCGCCGAGGTAGCTACGAAAGAGAAAACATGCATGATCAGCCAAACAATGACCGCTGTAAGGTTGAAACTTTGGTGGAGAGAAGAGCCGTTCCATTTTGATCAAGCGGACAGCCTATCGGCTACCACGACTTACTTGGGGTGTCGAGACCAGGCCCAAGCTCCAGACGAGATGAACCTCTCCTCGTGCTTCTTCTCGTCCTTGGCTTTTCTCCACGCCGATTTTTCTGCAGAAACAGCGTACAATCAGCATCACTGAACCACTAACACCCAAGGGCGCAGATCTCAGCGGAACTAGAAAGGTGGGGTCTTCAGTGTTGAGCTGGTCGAACCCATCTGCTCACCACTATCAGCTAACACCTCTAGGCCTAGACCTCCTGCCCACACAGCAAGCCCTAAAAAGTCTTTCCAAGCTAGAGCGGGATGGGCGGCAGCTGGTACAGCGTTGACAAGGAAGACAGGGAGACCGACGAGAGTGACCCAAAGTGCTTGGCCAAACCTGATAAGCGTAGCGAGAGGGATTAGCAGATCCTCCTCTCATAAGATGTAATCGTACTTGCGCTATCCGGCGTAATCGATATGGCGTTGATCATAGACTGTTAGGCTTACTCACCACATGGCAGAGAAGATTCCGGGCTTGGTCTTGAGATCGTCAAATCTCGAGTCAGAACCATGCTTGAAGACACGCTACAAGAGGTACAGAGACACAGGATCAGGATGAACATTCGACGTGATCGTTTTGATGGGTCCCAATGATTTGGCATGATATGTCGATATTCCTCTTACCTGCACGAGGTATGAGCCCAGTCTACCTGCCCAGATCAGGAGCAAGGCGCTAGCCAGAAGTTGTCGAGGGTGGTGCGACGAAAGAGCGAGACTGAACGGGACAGCAGGACCAGAAGTGAACCATGATCGGACGGTGGGGTAGTACTAAGCGAGTAGAGAAACGTTGCGGGTCAACGTCAGCGTACGTTTCTATTGGGTGAAGGGACGCCACTGGTGTGTGATTACCACCCACCAGAGAAAGCAAAGTCGAGGTGATGAATCCGGTTGAGCCGGCGAGATCGTAAAGCTTCTCGGTCTGCCTGGGGACAGAGTAGATTGCAAATGCGGCTTGGTATGCGAAGCTGCAGGAGGTGTCAAGTGTCATCAGTCCATATGCCAATCAGTTGTAGGACCTTCTTCACGGGATGCTCGATGCTCGACGCTCGATGCTCGTCGCGTACACTCACGTGAAGCCGATCACGCCCGCTAGACGGGAGGTGATGGCCGGATGAAGGCCCAGGAAAGCCATGATGATTGCCTGTGCCTGTCGGATACTTCGGAAGGAGTATAGATCGTGGTACCGGCGTGAACGAGAAAAGAGAAAAGAACTGAGAGTACTCTCGTCTTGGATATATAGCTTATATAGACGTACAAGTATAGAGGTATGATACGGGATGCGATGGGATGCGATGCCTGACATTGAACACGTACTCTTGATCGGAATGTTGCAATTGATTCTTGAGTTGTTTTGATGATGATGATGTCACCCTGTCCGTGCCTGAAACAAAGCGGCATACAATATGCTTCTGATCGCCGCATCACCGAGCTTGTTGACTAGTTGACCGGGGTTTGAGGCCGCAGGGTGGCCTTGTCAAGATGGACAAGGGGGGTATATGCATGTACAGTACGTAACATTTATTAGGTAGTCAAAGATTATCAGTGTGTGCAATCCTACCCGTATTCTGGTCGGCAAGGCAAGGTATAGGGTATCGTAAATAGCAAGGTCGCTCGCTATCAGGTGCAAGTTATATGGTACGCGATCACCGAACACACTATGAAATCAGGGTCTATGATCTTTGGAGGCGCCGTCTGAGCTTGTAGCCCGACGATGAGCCGTCATATCCATAGGACTGCTCGCTCCAAGAGGAAGAGGAATGTCCTCCCCCATCCGCATCCGCCTTAGCAGTAACTCCCGCGGTAGGTGCAGCTTGGTGACCGTGACCCCACCCAAAAGCGGATGAACAACTAGCTTGGCACTCATGCAGTGCACCTTGATCCCCAGCGACAGGCGCAACGGCCGAAGCCACCGTTCCAGTTACGGTCGCTGTCGCTGTTGCTGTCGCTGTAGCTAGCGCGGTCGACAGCTGGGTCTCGATGACCGTTGCTAGGGACGTTTGGACGACTGTTTCCGTGTTTTGCTGCACTTGCGTTTCAGTCTCGGTCTACGTGTCCGTCGTCCATCGGGATTGACATGAACTGCGTTAGCTATGAACGCAGAACGCGTCCGATACGTGTAGAAGCCGATGATACGGGACCCAAGAAGAATACGAATAAGTCAGGGTATGTCAATATCACTCACAGCGATCTCTTTCTGGACTTCAGTCGAAACTGATACGATCACCGATACGGTGGTGGCAGTGGCAGTGGCAGTCGCTGTGGCTGTGGCCGTGTCCGTGACTGTCGCCAAATGCGTCTGGACAGCCGTCTCGGTCTATCCAAAAGTCAAACAGTCGCAAGATACCCGTGGTCAGCTTGGACCAAGGTGGGGGTCTACGATGAACCAGTTCCATCTACCTGTGTGGCTGTGACTGCGTGTATCAGGGTTTCCTTAAGCGTCTCAGTGGCGAGCTGGACCTATCGAGCGACACGTTTCGTCTTTTAGCTTTAACGTTAACGTTGTGATTTGTCATCCACAGCGGACGGTGGAAAGCTTCCAGGAACCAGCGCTATGCAGATATACGGCAAGGTTCTACATACTCACCTCAGTCTGGGTCTCAACGGCTGTTTGGATATAAGTCACCTGCTCGGTCTGAGTTTGGGTTTGGAGTTGTGTCTGCGTCTGCGTCTCCACCAGAGTCCTGTATATGCGGTTTCGATCAGCTTCAAATTCGGGATCAACCAAACACCATTAGATAGTATCGCGATTTGTCATCTACTCACTGGTTTTGAGTCAAGGTATTCGTGATATGCCGAATTTCTGAAACCGTCATAACAGCAGTCTCGACGATAGTCGTAGGCACCACAGCCGTCTACCATTGTCAATATTGGCGTTATAATATCAGCTCGACCGGTTATAATATCCTTCGACCTCCAAGGTGATGGAAAGAAGTACTTACGCTGACGACAGTCTGGGTGTGGACGACCGTCACGGGCACCGATACGGTATGCGTCATGATCTGAGTCCTGAATCCAAAACCAGGTCAGCATTGCCGGGCTTCCCCAACCGTATCTTGGGTTTCGCACGGGTGGATACCTTTGTTGTCACGCCGCTAAAAACTCACTCGATTTGCTGAACAACTCGCGTCTCAATGGCAGTAGCGACTTCAGTCATAAACCTAAGGTTCAAGTGGCCGGTGCATTTTCCCATGGTCAATCTCTAGGCGCTAGCGTTGGCCGGAGAGTGCGCGAAGACCTTCATGGTGCTTACTGGGTTTCTGTAGCGGTTTCAACGAGAGTAGCCGTCTGCAGATCCGTCACTCGCTCGGTCACAGCTTGAGTCTCGGTCCTGAATACGAATACAATGTCATCAGCCGGACCGAGTCTCTAGCTACACAAGTAGCGAGCGAACTGTGATAAGACTCACGCGATCTGAGTGGCTGTAGCTATAGCCGTTGCCGTTGCTGTTGCCGTGACATGTACGGTCTCAGTCCTGTATGAAGCATACATACCACTCTTCAGCACTTTAGCCCCCACAAGTTCGATTCGCTCCCCTTGAGAAGCGCGCGAAATGGTGTTGAGTGGATCGGCGACTTACACAGTATTGTAGATGACTTGAGTCTCGGTTGATTTTTCGACTTGAGTCTCCGTACTATCCCCAAACATGATTCGATCAGTAGTCGCAAAAAAGAAAATGAGAATAAAATGAACAGTAACTTGATCACTCCGCTGACGATCGGAGAGGTTCGAGTACTGTCACGAACCAAGTCGACCAGGTCGAAATACAGTAGGTACTTACACTGTATGTTGCATCGTCTCAGTCGTGGTGACTACAGCACGTGAACCGCGTCGATCAGCTCACGTTCAGGGACAGAATCTCTTCTCGTTCCGGGTCAAAAGCTGCCAACAGGCGAAAGCATGCAGAAGGAGGACGTCAGACTCGTTTGGCTCACCTGATACTGTATAAGTACTGGCATAACAGCTCTCAATGATTGACGTCGTCTCTACATGTTACGCACAGGGCAAGTCCACTGTCAGCCATTAGCCATTGCGAAATCGCAATCGAGATGGCATACCAAGCCGTTTATGTTTACATTTTCTGGGAACTGGAAAACCCTCGTACTATGGCTGGTGAGGTGATGTGAGACTTACGCATAATGATCGTACTCTCGTAGCAACCGCCACTACCCCACCCATCTTGTGTATACCACTCTGCAGGCGCGCATCTGCCTTCAGAGCTTCGGGTGTGGCCGTACCCGCATCTCATCGAACTGTGGGCCCACGACTGCACGGCGGGATAGTAGCTCGCTTGGCTGCAGGTAGGTTTCATCCAATGGTGTGGAACGTTGGAGATGCCCAGTCAGCATGATGATTGTGTATCGCTTCACTTCGCACGCCATGGTGTTCACGGTCCAGATACGTGTACAGGAATCAATGATCCGTGGCAACTCACTGATCATTCATGACCTTCCCACATCCCCAATCACCACATTTATCCCCTTCATGGGTTTGGTAAATCGCACCAGAGGGTACAGGCGTAGGCATCACGAGTTCCGTTATAGTCGCTGATCGTTCCACGCTGACAGCCGAAGCAGAGCTATCGACCGTTTCTCCTGGCTGAATCGCTGAAGACATCATCTCGGTCGGTACGGGAACTTCTTGCGGGGAGGACGAAGAGGGAGCGGGAGTAGGGCCGGGTCCTGCATCTTCGGTATTCGATACCTCTGCGGCGGATTGAGAGGCGGAAATGGATACAGACGATGCCTGGTTGGAGAAGTCGCCGATGTTGAAGCCTAGAACCTCTTGAGCGGCGGTACGTGAGACCAGATGGGACGACACGAGCAGCAGGATAGAGGGAAAGAAGTACATGGTGGTGACGGCAAATCGTGGCCGATGGATGGTCTGAACCAGTTTGCTTGATGACAGAGTGCGTGAGCTCCAAAAGCGCAGCCGAAAGGGGGAACGATTTGCAATCGACAGGGGACGACTTGGTAGGACTGAACGACCACACAAAATGTCGAGCGGGAAAGGAAAAGAGAAGTCGGGCCTGCCGTGTGGTCGAAGAAAGAATGTCTGATCGAAAAAGTTTTTAAAAAAGGAAGTAAAACGTATGGGAGTCGGTCCGATCAGGATGACAGAAGAACAAAAAGGTAAATCTATGAACGGCCTTCAAGGCAACAAGGCAAAGAGGATGATCTACACCCACAGAAACAGAAACGAAGTGAACAGATCAATGCTATAAAACTATGAATAGAGGAAGAAGAAAAAAGACAAAAGGCAAGAGTAAAGAGGAACAAGAGAGGGAATTAAGGAAGACAGTCGTGAAGTGGGACGGAGCCAGTGTTCAAGTAGGCTCTTGACGTAAGATCGATCAGTTTGAGGTACCAAAAAAAACTCTTTTAGCAGGATACTGTAGCCGTAGCTAGCCCGTCGATCAGCAGCAGAAGGGGCACACTTCATTGATCAGCTGAGCGTGGTCTGTTGCAAGATGGAAAAGGGGCACAGATACTCTGAGTCTTCGACACTCTCAAGCCTAGCTCTATGACGATTGATTGATTGGCATTTCCAACCGAATACCGAGCGAGGTGTGGTTGCTTGGTAATAAATGTTCACTCCGAACCCAAAGTCCCGGTCGATGTGTATAGCGTACAGTAAGTATCTGTTGGTAACCGGTAACAAGTAACAGGTAGATTGACCGAAGGGACCTATATTTAGGATTGTGGTCGAGGAAGAGGAGTCGAGAGTTGAGATTTGTACCGAATGAGACCTTAATGATCGGTGGATGACAGGCGTGTTTCGCAATGGCCGTAAGTTGTGGTTCGTCGTGCAGGCTGTTGTGTAGATATCACATCGAGTAACGGGTTGATGATTGTGAGCACAGTCAAGGTAACCGTTGTCAAGGTCACGGTCAAACATGAGCTCGGATTACAGCGAGGGGATTTCGCATCTTGACGACTCAGCGACTCAGCGTTTGATGTCTGATTCGTCGTCAAGGTCAAGTGTCATGAAACGAGTGCAGTTCCACGAACAATTTTGCGTGTATGCGTAGGAGCAGTATGGATGATCAGTCACGTTCACGGTCTAAGGCTCACACCTGTGAATCGGAAGGAAGAAATCTCGATTGCTCCTCCAGGGCACACACTGATATTCCTCTACACCACTGCCATCTTCGCAGGTGGCTTACGCCCTCAACCTAAGCCATAATCACGCAGAAAAAAAAACAAGGAGACGGAGACCGCTTGTGGGGATCGGGAATCGATGCGACGTTCCCGTCCGTTTTTTTTGGATGGACGATGGAATGCTATAAAAACCCTGCATGGCCATGATCTCATCTATCCTATCACACTGCAACTACCCGCCTCCATCTTTGTTGTTTTTGATTCTGATGCGGATACCAAGCGGGCGAGCCTGACAAGACCGGGGATAAATTTTAGGCGCTTCCTACGGATTGCGAGTTGACCAACTTTGAGAGCTCGGTCGATACTTGGGATTCGGATAGGTCGGCGAGTTGAGTTTGCGACTCGACACCTCGTTCTGATACGTTGAAGAGCGTCAAGAGCAAGGGCACAAGGGGGATGATGAGAAAGGACATAAATCAGCTAATGTCCTTTGCTGACAAGCCTCGATGATATATGCTCTCCCTCGGCTCATGCAGTCGAGTTCAAGACGGACAGAGTTGCTCTTTCAATGGGGTTTAGGTAAAAGATGTATTATAAGAATGTTGAAGCAATCTTGCCATGCATTGCACGGAGATTGTACATGACACAATCACTCACCAAATCGTACAAAGGCCCGGGGTGAGATATCACTAGCTTCTCGAATTAGGAACTTAAGATCCGGGTTTGCTGATTTGATAGAAGGGTATGAAGATTGGACGAATTTGCTATTGTTTTTCACGGACGGGGTGGTGCAACATTAGCATACGTTAGTTGGTCCACTGTATGATATGGTGTCTGCCCCCCATTTCCCGATTTCTACATTGTCCAAAGGTTCAGGACGCAGCAGGACTGAAGAATCATCGGTCACTCACCGTACACCTGCTGAGTGACCTGAAGTCTGGCAGAAATGTAATCGGATCTCCTTAACGGCCTTGGGAATCTGCTTAGCAAAGTTGGACATGGTGGTACGTGTGTGCGTGGGGGCGGGGACTTGAAATTATGTTTGACCTAGCTCTGGCGTATTGTGATGGTGTGAAAGACTCTAGAGATATCTTGTTGTTGTTGTTATTTGGTATCGCTTTTTGATTTGTACTTTGTACTTTATCGACATGAATTATCTCTGATCAAGAGTCGCAAGCAGCGTAACAGGCCAGGATTGATTGGCTTTGGCTTTGGCTTTGGCTTTGGCTTCGAACACTGACACTGTCACTAGGAACACTGCGTTATCAGGCTGACCAATTCGAGGCTAGGGTGAAATGAAGAGTGAGCCTGATTATCGAGCATCCCTGCTAGCCATATACGTTGAGTACGTAAGCATACCTGGCTATCGATCGAGCTGATCCGTGCCTGACAACGATATAAGCTGCAGCAGCCAGAATTTGAATTTCAACAACATAGCATTAGCATGACTTGACCGGACAGTCCATACGTGCATTAATGGGCGACATTGCGGACCAGAGCTCACATCTCCATTCTGAAATCAAGCTTACCGTACTGACTTGGGTCACTATCTCCCCTCCTTAATGCTCGATTCGACGCGATAGTCAACCAATTTCGGGAACACGCTTGCCATATCTGAGCAATTTCATCCCATCCAAACCGACCACAGCAATCATCATCTTTTTGGACGTCCACTTGCCCCTTAACCCTTGTCCCTTGCCCCGCTGGTCATTAACGCATCATGCCTCATAAGCGTGAGTGCAGCTTGAGATGGAACAGCCTATAGTATCAGGCTGGTGTCTGGCTAGCTGGCTGGCTGTGTGTGGCTATACTGACGCGGTACCGATGTATACAGGTGCTAAACGATCTGTTCGTGAAGCAGAGACTGCCAAGAAGTGAGTTGAGTTTCGGTCGGCGTCAGCTTCAACCCGTTCGCTCGATGTACTATCATAGAAGCAAATAGGAGAAACGAGGCGACGAGATAGTTTTATCTACAAGCTGCTGACATGAATCTGTTTTCTTCTCTTCTTAGAGGCAAGAACCTTGCTCCTTCTACCGCTTCCACAAGAGCAGAATACGATGATACACCCAAGTCAGCATCGAGAATCTTGAATTCCTGGAAAGTTCAATCGGCTTTCCGTTCTTCAGGTCGAATCAACTCTGAGGATGTGGGCGGTCATCGACCTTCTTTAGGTTCAGGTCCCTCGAAGAACGGTTCCACTTCTAACTCTGCTACTGCTGGCAGCAGTAAAGATAACGCCAAGGGGAAAACTAAGATCCCTTCCATCCTCCCCAACGAGTCTTTGGGCGAATACAACCGAAGGGTCGAACAGCTGCTCCGGCCCGGAGTGAATAAAGCTATACAAGATGCAGCTAGTATCAAAGCTGCCGAGGAGGCAGCTGCCAGAAAGGAGAAGAAGGACCGAAAGAAGCGAACTAGGATCGAGAAGCTGGTCAAAGACGGGAAGATGCCGAAGGAGGCTCTGGATAAGCTGTTAGCTGAGCAGGCGGCGGAAAAAGCCGCTGGAGTCAATGGAGATAGCAAGGGGAAGCGGAAGAGGACTGGCGCAGATGAGGAGGATGGAGAAGAGGCAGCGGGAGGATCGGATGACGAAGGTATCAATGGATCCGAGCCAAAACAGAACAGACGCCCAGCCAAGGAATTCGCATCATTGCCAGCCCCACGTCGATTGAACGATATAGTCCAAGCCCCACCTCAACTCCCGCATCTTCGAAGATCAGGCACCCCGGCCTCGACTACCAAATCAAAGGAAGCCTATGCGGCTGTTGGCAATTCAGGTAGAAATCCATTGAATGCTGGTCAGAGACGGATCTTGGAGGAAGAGAGGGAGAGGGTTGTAAAACTCTATAGAGAGATGAAGGAGAAGAAGGAGGTTGAGAGGGAGCAAGAAAAAGTGAAAGTGGGGAACAAGGGCAAGGCCACGAGTAAGAAGGCTGTCGTTGAGCAGTGAGCGGAGTATCAAACGTCCGAACCGGACATTGGCGATTTCACATCCAGCAAGTAGCAAGCAGTTCCCCCCGTGTGTTGCTTGAGGTAACGCGTGCGATATTGTAAGTAGATGTAGCGTGCCATTGTGCAAGGCATGCAACGGCTGCAGCTCACAGTCACAAAGCGATCCAGAACCTGCTTGAAGCGGACCGGCCTTGCAAACGCATTTAGTCTCTCCGGCAAAGGTGTCCAAGGGAGAATAATACAGTGAATAACCGATCAGAGTTGGTGACCATGACCACACAAGCAAAGCGCATGATGCGTTCATCTTCTAGTAAAGACGTACAAACGATCAAAAATGTATACACGCTGTCCGCATCGCCCTTCTCCGTTCTTATTCAGAAGGCTACGACAAGTTACGTCAGGCCTCCTCTTTTTGTTTTTACGTTTCTGTACCCCTCTGTCCCTCTCTGCTCGGCGCCGATGTATCGGTTAAGAACCCGATCATCCTATCTTCGACCAGAGTTCTGAATAACCTTCCGCCTCTCAAAGCACCCGCTTACTCGAGCTCCTCGAGGTCGGCCTTCTTCTCGCCCTCACCGGCCTCAGCGTCGGCCTCGTCAAAGTTCTCCACCAAATCAGGGATCTCATCAGCCTCACCCTCCTTGCCCTCGGCATCGGCACCAGCACCACCGGCGGCGGCGGCAGCGGCAGCTTGTCGAGCGGTCATGGATTGGTAAGATTCGGCCAATCGTCGCAGGTTAGCGAGAGAGTCGGGGCCGAGCTGGTTGAGGATTCCAGGGACGAGCTCGGTCAACTCCTTGGTCTGGCCGGGACCGTAGACGGCGAGGGTGTTGGAAGGAAGAGCGGCGTGGACTGGAAGCGAGTTGAGCGGAGACAGGTCAGCTTGGACAATAACATCACGTGTAGGACAGATTTGATCACATTGCCCAAATAAGTGCGAGGCGTGACATTGTGGGGTAAGGCAAGATGATAAGAAGCAGAAGTGGACGCGAAAAAAGAAAGGAGGGTGCGAAGCATGCGCCATATCACTAGGGTGTATGATCTCTGAGTTCGACCATGTCCTCCCAGCTCGGCCAAGAGTTCCATAACCCTCCCCGTCAGACGGCCCGCCCAATGTTCCCCCATCGTTTTTTCCTTTCCCCCAAATGCATCCTTGCTGCTCGAGTACAGTCCATCACTCACCTCGGGGAGCACCAAAGTGCAAGACATTGCCATCCTCCTTGAACATGTTAACCTCCTCGACACCGGTGATGGGCTGAACGCCCAGCTTCTTCAAAGCAGCCTGGAGCTTTCGGTCATCTCCCTGAGTAGCGGTGACCGACTTCTTGACCTGCTTTCGTCGGGGAGTACCCTTTCCGCCTGTCATACCAAAGTCAAGTGCGAGTGGGCGCGGGCGAAGAATCACGTCATTGCAGTCGATTTAACCAGGTCCAATACAAGGTGTAAAAGAATCGGTTTACAGCCAGTATAGGTGTCCGTAGAATCGCATGAGCCATGAGGATAAAATGGCGCAATGAGAATGTTGGATGTGCCAGGTTGATAACACGGATTTGAAGTCCAGGTTGAATAGCATATAATCCGGTCCGAAATCCCAAGCAAGTCGGTATCGATTGCAAGGTACGCACGTAAAGATGAGCAGCGAGGAAAGCGCAAATTTAGAGCGTGAGCGGACAGATGAGATGGTTGGTTTTGAGGATTTAATGACATGTCGAATGGGGTCGAACGAGCATATTCAGAGGTAGATGGAGGGAGAAGGAACAATTCAAGCTTCTATCAGCAACCATTTTCCCCCACGAAGTAATAGCCCAGTCTACATTCCCTCGGAGAAACGTACCGATTCGGACCTGAGCCTGGAGCTTAGCGATCTTGTCCTTGTCCATTTTGATGGGTGATTAGGTGATGATGGTTTATGTGAGATAAGATAGGTCGAAGCTAGATGAAGATGAGAGTAGTGCTATCTTGAGCAGAAGGAAGTGCCAGTGCAAGTGCAAGTGGTATCCGGCGGTAGGGTAGGGTAGGGGTCTAGTATGGTGAGTGAGTGAGCTACACTGCAGTGAGAGTAGACTGAGCGAAGACTGAGCGAAGACTGAGAGGGTTAGTGATTAGTCTAGGCGGGGCCACTGCAGTGAGTGTGGCAGATGAGTGCGGCATTTGGCGGAGTTAGCCGTGGCATTGAGCACAGTGGCACTCACCGTTCTCGACGCGTTGGACTTTTGTTTTACACTTTACACTCAGTCAACTTGCAAGTCACACAGAGTACTTTACTAGTGCACAGTAGCCCTTATGAGAACATTACATACGTAACTCCACGATATAATTCAACATAATACTGCCCATCTATCTCTTCTCTCTCGAGTTTATCTTCAATATCATTCTAGACCTGTGTATCCACTAATCTAGCACTGTCCCCCCAGTGTCCGACGTTTCCAGATTCAGTGGCAGGTTCCCCTTGTGCGTGATCCCACCGAACGCATCCATCCACCCTCCCAACAGGTACTTGCAAACATTCTGGGAATACCGAACGAACAATCCCAGCCAGACCAGCTTCCGTCAACATGTTCGCGCCGCGATCACAACATATCCCGAGGACTCACTCGGTCTATCATCAACCGACCACATCTAAGAAGAACTTGAACAAGGAGAACGCGAATTCCAATGCTTTCCCTTCCAAAACGCCCTCGCGCGCCGGTAAGAGCGGTGCCATGGGCTCGGGTGTCGGTACGGGGATGCGAATGGGATTGGGAGTGAAGACTGAGGGTAGGGATAGGAATGTCCTTGGTGGTCAAGTGGGACTTGGTAAGGGGAAAGGAAAGGCTGATGGGAGTGAAATTGGTGAGTTAGGCGTGACATGAATCCACGCTTCAATTCCCTTTGACTCGTCAGCTACTTTGCAGTCCATCCACGCTTGGGCGAGTATCAACTAACAAGCTAATTCTCCTCCGTAGAACCGAAACGACTTTTCGCGAGCACTTCAACCAAGTCTAGTATCCCACCATCCAAATCTCTCTCTTCGATGCCAACTATCCCATCAGTCAAACCCAGCTCCAACGCGCACAAAACCCCAGCGCCTCAACGACGCACGTACCAGGCACTACGGACACCCGCTCCCGCGCTCTTGCCTGATCCCGCACCCACGCCTCTCCCATCAGCTACGAGGACTCGGAGACGTTCAAGGCAATCCTTATCCAATATCAGTCTGACGCCGATCAAAGCTCAGATCGAGAGCCATTTCATCACGCCTGCCCCTGTGGCATGGGAAGAGGAGTTGAGTCTCGGCAGTATTGAAGAAGTGGGCCATGAGGTGCTGGAAGGTGTACAGGAAGAGCCGGAAGAGGATTGGGAGCTCGAGTATATGCCTCCGCCTGTTGAGGGTCAGTACCGCATGCCCTTCAGCTATAGATAATATTCAGGAGGATGAATGACCGAGAGAACAATTGAGCTGACCGCACCTCGATGATCGCATCTCGTTACAGAACTCCCTTGGACGCCGGCATGGGATCATCCTGACCTCGCTCAAATCTTCAGCACCTTATCTGCTATGCCACCAATGTGGACGATGAACGACGAGCCAACTATCAGAGAAGTCCCGCCATTCGAAGTGGAGGCAGAGGAGTTATCAGGCTTGACTCTAACAGGTTAGTCAGACTAGAATTGGTTGCCATCTATCCAGATACTGAAGAAGATGCTGACAACCCTCTCCCGCTTGATGGCACTTGTGTATCTAGGAGACGACGATCTGGAAGAAGAATGGCTCAGACCCAAAGTTGCCGAGAGACAGCCCGTGCGACCGACGAAGCCAAGGGTCACTTTTGGTGGTGTCACGGCCCAACCATGCATGATAGGCCGGACACCTGCGCGAGTCGCGATGACTTCCATCAGCAAGCCGTCCGTCCCTCGACCTACCAACAAGCTCGCATCTTCCCTGAAATCCACGTCCGCTCGTCCAGCAGCATCGACTGTTGTGCCACGAACCACCGGTAGCGTTACCGCCTCTCGCTCAAGCGCGGCGACACCTGCACGACCCGTAGCATCAGGTCGAGCGACTACTCGTCCTCCTGCTCCTGTACCTCGACAGCCAGTAGTACGAAGTGGAGCAGGAGAGACCACGAGGACGTCATTGGCGCAGAAAGACCAGAGGAAAGACGCGAACGTGAATGTGGATCCGAAGGACATCGAAATGATGAAAGCTTGGGGTACTGAGACCATACTCGAGGATGAAGTCGTTCTGGACCTAGATCTGGACTTGGATTTAGACTTAGGTATGGCTTTGGATGGTACCGTGGATATACACGCGAAGAGGACGGAGAAGGACGAGTCGGGCTCGGACCTCGAGAATGCGATGGAAGAGCTGCGGCTAAACGAGGGAACTTAATCGGGTTCCGCTCGCTGGCCTTTTTCGCAACTGGAAATTGCGAAAATTTATGTGTGTCTGTGTTTGTGTTTGCGTCATAACGATACATCTATATACCTATAATTGCTTTGAGATCGGTCTCATCACTGTAGTATCCCCCTTTGTACGTTATTTTTCATTCAAAAACTATTCCCTTGTATTGACTGATTTGCGCTACGAACACACGTCACCTAATGTTCATTTTACGATACCTATGCAACGAAAGATTGTGACTTTGATGTGACTTGAGATACAGCATCTATTCGTGAAGAGGTGAAATCGGGCAACTACCATAGACGGATACTTGTACAGTAGGAGGGGGCATCGAAACGTGACTGAGCAGGAACAGACCTCCTCCACTTGGGTCAGTCAACCCGATGTTGCGAGTGATCTTCAAATCCATTACCTTTCGCTCATCTGCCATCATTTAATACTCCAAGCTTCATATTGCGATCCGAACTCTCTCCAAGCATTGCAGAGATAGGCGATACGAAGTCGCATTCTATCACCGTCAAGAGCATCGTCGCCGCTGGAACACTCCTCAAATCATGTCATCGCCCTTTCCCATCCCAAACTTAGGTTCATCCCCTTTTCCCTTCCCATCATCTCAAATCGCTCAGCTCTCCCCGCAGGTCCAAAATCAAGCTCAAGGGACGGGCAATACTCCTGCACCGTTCTTTGCGCCCTCTCCGCTCTCTCAGCTCATATCGAGCTCGATACCCAATCTGCCTTTCGGTATTAGTACTGGACCAGGTACTGGAACGGGGTTGACTCCGTCCGCTTCTGTGTTACAGCAGCAAAACCCACTCGGCAATGGCAATAACGGCAACGGCAACGCTATAGCGAATGGTATATCCACATCTACTGCTTTTCAAGGTATAACGCCCAACACCTCTGCTTTGCTAGCTGCAGCAGGAGTGACTCCCGGCCCAGGCGGCCAAGTACTTTCTTCACTCTCTCACAACGTCAACGCCGGCGCCGGTAATGCTCAAGGGCAGAACCAGAACCAGAACCAGAACCAGAACCAGAACCACAATCAGAATCAGAATCAGAACTCAATCCAGTTCAATAATCAATCGATATCGGGTGGAGTAGGATCCGGACAGAAGAAGGAAATTGGGCTGGATCAGATTGTACGGTCTATGAGCGATACGGAGAACTTGTTAGCTCGCGCAGAGGTGATCTTGGGGGAGATCAAAGAAGTTGAGAGCCGGGTGTTTGAGGGTACGAAAGAGGGGGATAGTGAACGGCTGCTGGGTGAGTTTGGTCTTGTTCAGATCATAAATTCCGCTTCAATAGTCTTTTCTCTGTCATTTCGAGCAGAGGGTGCCGACCGCCGATGGCAAACTGATAATGTAGATGCTGATCATGACATGATTGTTGTGCGTATACAGCTTTGCACACCGAATGTGAGTAGAAGTCTAGGCTACATATATCTCAACCTACTTGGAGACTACCGACGCACCAATATCAACAGCTGGTCCTCCAGCTGAGGTTTTATACGTGCGCCCTGCCTCGAAAGCTGACGATCCACGTTCCATCGACTCCTCTCACAGACGGTCAGATTATCCAAGCAGTATTACTCTTATCCCAAGCGAGCTTGTTCGGTGCCCTCCCCGTCATTCCCGTACCTTCCACATCTACATCTACTTCCATGTCAACCTTGACCGCTACGACGGACCCCAATCAAACATCCGCCGAGGTCAGTCATACCCAAACTCAAACCCAAACTGAACCTCAAGAAGCTCAGATTGATATATCCACATCCAATCCTCCCAACGCCCAAACTGCGACTCCAACAACTCAGCCTCCAAATTCAGGTCCAGGTCCAGGTCTAGGTCCAGAGCCTGGCGGTAATGCCAATGCGAATGTCACTGTCAACATGACCGATCTGATCAATTGGGCTGAACAGCGAGCTGCACTTGAATTCGGGCGTAGAGAAGCACTCAAAGCTGGCTCAAAAGCCGTGGTGGATATCCTCAAGGCCAGCGCTAGCACTAGCGCTAGTGCAGGTTCGGCCGGTGCTGGCGCGAGGTAAATAAGGGAGGAAGACGCGATGCGCCGTACGACCAATCAACAGCGGCGCACGCATGGCGGCGTTCGATCAAATTCGGATATTCGATGTTCCAGACCTCAGGCAGTTGTAGGAAAGAGAACTCTGAATATGAATCGTCGTTCACCCACCACGACCGACCCGCCTAGTGTTTTTTACCCGACTTCGAATCGATCGACTGTCTAACTCGACGTTACGCAGTAACACAATGCAATAGGTCGTGGGAGACCTGTTGATCGCCGGCGGGATTCAGCTTGGCAGAGGCCCCTCTCGGTGTATACACTACCCCGTCGCGACCTAGAGGCGTAAGGTAAGGTATCCGGCAATTTCGCTCAACTCCAACCAACAGTGCGCCCTTGGCTTTAACCTCTCCCTCTCCCTTGCCCACCTGACCTTTGCAAGTTTCAGAGCACTTTCCACGCAGGTTCCTCCCCATCTATGGTCTGTTCCTATTTCGAGCACATCAATCTGCGATACTCGTACTCTGCGTATTTTCTCCAACTCCAACAGGAAGTATAGTACGTTACATCTGATATATCCCGCATCAATCATATATACCCCTATTTTCGGTTCCCCTGTTTCAGAGCTGTAGGTAGAGTACAGACATCATGTACGTACGAAGTAGGACATATCAGTTTCGCGTTAGTCCCAAAAATGGAAGGTAGACCAGTCGTAACTAGAATTTCATGCGAGATATTGTATAGTATTAGTAGGGTAAATCGTAATTTCATGTCATGTTATCACAGTAGTGTGTCATTATCGATATGAGGGATTCTATCCTGTCCTAGCCTATCCTATCCTGATTCCGTATCCTGTCGTCCCCAGCCGGTACTTGGCCATTCTATGATTCCTATGATTAAGGATTGTTCGGCCAGTCGTAGTACTCTGGCTCTGTAGGCGATGCACCTTCCATCACTCTGTACCCGTACCGGGTCCTATATCTATTTGACGTCGTAAACTTTGACACGTACGTCGTGCTCTCGTCGGATCCGTCCCACAACGAGGTGAGATACTGACTGTCGACTCATTATCCTTATCCTTATGCGCAGAAGAAACATCGTCTAGCGAATGTGTGGTATAGCACAGCATACCTCTTAGACACATAACACATCCAGTGATCGATATTTAACGGCAAAAGCAAGATCCATCTCGCGTTATCGACCTTAGGCGAATCGAATCACCCTAGGTCGGTTCTCGTTGATCTCCTCTTCACCATCGACCGAAAATTGCGCGTCGGGCGTCTCGCTAAACTCGGACACTGTAGAAGCGAGATAATCAGCTTACGTTCGAACTACTTCATATTTCTTCCTTCCGAAGAGATGCAGAGATGTCCAGACGTTATGCTCTCGCCAGCGCGACTTGGTGCCTTACTCATTTGAATCAGATAGTATGGATAGTTACTCACTGATATCCACGGCGACTTTCCTTTCCCTCCTTCGCCTACCAGCAGATGTCCCGCTTCCAGTACTAGGTACACTCGAGATACTGCTCGCATACCTGCTGGGCTCAGGGCGTAGTTCGTTGATCGTCGATGGCGTGGAAAGTACGCTTACGCTCATACTTTCGACTGTATCGTCCGTTGTATGTGAAGCAGAGGGTGGCAAGGGGAAGGTGGAAGTGTGACTCCCGGTAGGAGTGAAGAACTCCATCTGGGTCTCGTGGGGAGTGCTCACGTGGTCTTGCTTGAGATGTAAGTCGTTTGCGGAAGATGAAGATTTCTTGCGGGGTGGTGTCGGTGGACGAATGACCGGGCTCGAGATGTCAACATCAATGCTATCCGCCCTAGGCGAAGAGACCACCGAAGCGATTCCACCGCTCTCATAGCCATTGCCATTGCCATTCCCGATTCTGGGACTGGTCTCTAACTCAGGTACCAGCGGAATAGGCTTGAAAGCCGCTAGAAGCCTTTCTTTGCGCTTGAGCGCAGCTGTTTTGGCGGCATCATCCGGTGATGCAGGTGTAGGAAGGGAGGATGATCGAGCGGATTGTCGAGCGTGTAAGAGAGCAAGATCGGCATCGTCTGATGAAGGCGAAGGCAGTGACAGTCTAGGTTCCATCCCGTCCTTGTTGCTGACGAAAGAGGGGGAGAATTGCAATTCTTCTCCCAGATCGATGTGTCTGCGGTCCGAGGAGGAGTCCGGCAGGGCAGGTAAAGGTGCGCTTGGGGGTGGTGCACTAGGTGGAGGAGGTACTTTTGTACTACCGTATCTTCTGGCAATGGAACTCCCACCTGAAGCTGAAGAGCTCCATGATCCTTGCTTATTGTGTCTATGCAAACTACCGCCGACCCTCGATATGGCGGGAGTCTGGGCGACAGACGATGATCCAGGTCGACTGGAACCAGGAGTAGAGATGGCATCATCCAAGGTTCTGGACAGGCTTCTCGAGCGGTGGATGGAAAGGTCGTTCATGTGCGAGGCCAGACGGTCATCCGATTCCTGAGCTGGAGAACCGAGCATATTCGGTGACTCTGCTCTTGCGGCAGAAGGGTTCCGGTCCACCGCCGGTCGATCAAGCTGCGCTTTCTCGGCGAGATAGGATAGTGTCGGTCCATTACCGCTCAACTCGGACATCAGAGAATCTCGGTGGTTCGAAGCTGAATAACCCAACCCTGAGATCGAGCCTGACCTCGATGTCGAGGAGGTAGGGGATCGAAGCGATGCGTGTCGAGCCATATCTAGCTCCAAGGCAAGATCATCGCCCCGTACAGCACCAGACGTGTAAGCGTCTCGTATCACTCGCCCGTGTCCTTCAGTCTCGGCTCTGCGAAGCGCTTGGAGTCAACTCGAATGTCCTTATAGAGATTCATCAGGTTGCCGAGGCTACGTCACTCACCGAATCACGATAGCAATCGACTTGATCTGTCTGATCCATTCTTGCAATTGCTCGCTGTTACCGGGTCAAATCAGCCTGTGAGCTGCACGATGTTGTACAATTCCGCAAGTTGTCAGTCCAGGGGGACCGCACTCACCCATTTCTCATCTCGACCACCCACTCTCCCTCGCCTTCCGCCTCGCGTCCAAAGCTGATCCGCATTACGCACTTCCTCTTCCCCTCGTCATCCTCCCACACTCCGGCCGTACAATCCCCTCTGATCATCTGTCTCTCGATTTCTCCTTCTTCGGCACCACCAGAGGTCAAGCTAGGACGCCGTCCGAAAGACTGACTCGAGCCAGGGCCAATGCCTAAACCAATCGGACTAGATTTCGAGGGTGATTTAGTGGTCGGGTTAGAGCTGCCGGGGACGTTAAACATGTGGAGATGAGCGATGGTCCGGGTGGACGATCCTCTCTCGCTGTATTCATTGGGATCGGGAGTCGCTTGCGGCGTGGATCCACCGACCTTGAAGGAAGTCAATACCAACTGTTGCGTGATCCACATCGGTCTTGGTGAGGCGGTGGGCGCGGCGTTGTGCGTATTGTGGCCACCGGACAAAACGCTCGCAAGGCTTTTGATCGACCCTCCTCGTTGATTCTCGGGTATTCCACTTGATCCAGTGATGAAAACCCTTCGGATCACTGTAGCTGAAAGTATTTGTATTGATGATAGGGAAGCTATCGAAGCTGGGAAAGTTGGTAAGAGGACTGAAGTGATGTCGCCGAGACCAGCTGACAGGGGCGAAGGAGGAGGAAGCGGCAAACCAAGCGAGGAAGTGGTCGATCTCGAAACGAGCCCTGGCCTGACTATCTTCTCCCGAGGAACCTTTGCCTCCGTCTCCAACGAATTTTGATCGTCCACGATTGGGAATTGATGCAGCACCGCTTTCGAAAGCATCGGGCTCCTGTCTCCTGTTTCACCCGTCGCAACCGAGGTAGAAGTGATGACGCTCGTTCTGCGAGCGAAAGACGACATGCTCGTGTGTTTTGAAAGTGAAATTGAGCCAGAGGCATTGGATGACCTGATAGTGGACTCTGGCGTCAGATCAGGCGAGTGAGCCTGGAAGGGCGACATTGAGATTGGGGCGAGAGTGTGGTGGTGCATCGGGTTGGAATGGCCTGAAGAGTCTGTTCGAGGGGATGAGAATGTTGATGATGTCAAGTCGAAAGATTGTTGGCGGGCTGAAATCAGAAAGTACATATCAAGTCAGTATAACATCGGACGAAAACCCTACTGTATGCGATGAGAAGGCCAGTCTGAAGCAGTTCCTTGCCTCAGGACCAGTGGCGCAATGTTCTGATTTTCCTGGCCATCTAGTAACACCCGACTCACAAAGGTCACTCCTCGTTCCAAAGCTCTCGCGACTTCTCATCTGAGCCAGACTCCTCTGACTAATGAGCTCCTCCTTCTTCCCACCACTCTTCCCGAATCCTCTTAGAGCTCCCATCAGCCCCTTCTTCTTGCTTGTACTATCCTTCGCATGTCCACTTGACACCAAGCTGGGTGTTGACCCTGTCTTAGCACCTACACTGCTACTGCCTGTGCTTGTTCGAGAGTGTGCCATGTTGGAAAGGTCTAGTACTGATTCGAGATTAGGGTCGATGACGAGAGCTGATTTTGCGAGATGCTTTCCCGATTTGTCTTTCTTATGACTGCTCCCTACGCCGCTAGTTGATGATACGGTATTACTCGGTGCTGTGATAGGCGGGGCCAGCCTCACAGTCTCCTCCGTAGCTGTTCTTTTCCTCTTTTCTTTCTCCTTCTCCATAGCTTTCAGCTCTCTCTCCTTCTTAGCCGCATTTCCACCTCCGCCAAGAGATTTGAACATGCCCTTTTTCTCGCTCTTGACCCCATGGTTCGATGCCGAAGGCTGTGCATGGTGGGTCGCCGGTAAAGGGGGTACCTCATTCGAGATCCGGATCTCCCCCACGTCAGCCAAGAGGTCTTCATCCGAGCCGAAAGACAGCTCATCCTCGATCCCCAGTCCTCCTGATCCAGCAGGTTGTGGGCGCGGCATATCGTATCAAATGATTAGTGCGCTGAAGACGTGGGCCGAGGTGATGCAAAGGGGTATAGGCGATGCCTGATGATGGCGTGGAGTACGAGGAAGGGGTTGTAGGTATTGGTTAGGTTAGAGCAGACTTCGAGTCTGCTTCGGCACAGCCGTAGGTAATGGGTATATCTCTTGCTTGCTGCTATCGAAGCCGAAGACTGAAAAGGAAAACAGGAAGCGAACGTTTCCAAGCTGTCAGCAGGTTGGGTCGATACACTTGACCAGCAAGGCAGATAGATCAATAGGTAGGTGGGTGTCTCGAGCAGTCATACAAGATCAGACACAACTGCAGCTATGAAGAGGTTATAAAGCTAGAGATAAAGGGAGGTAGGCCATGATCTGTCTAGTGCGAGCAAGTGTGTGGGTGTATGTGGAGTGTACGCGATGTTGTGATTTGAGCCAAGATGTGGTGAGACTGTATATGTGTCGGTATGCTGAATAGGGGGCTTTGGTTTTCTGCAGATGCAAACGATTGAAACGAGAATGACATGGTGTTTGAAAGAAAGTTGAAAAAGGAATCCGACTCACTCACTTGCTTCTTGCTTACTCACTCCTTCCTTCCCTTCCTTGGCGTTGTATCCCTCCCTTTTGACTCTACTCTGAATAGGACGGAGAACGGCAGTTGCAGTTGAAGTTGCAGTCGCTGGACAGCTGACAACAGCGCAGGCGATGGTCCAAAGGGCCCTTTCTTATAGCTTGTGGTGATAGTCCAGCTATTGCTATTTTGTTTGCGTTTGCGGTCAACAACAAGCTGACAGCACCTTGAACCCTCGTGTATGAGTGCTTAAACTCGTCCGTTTGTCTTGTTCCGTCGTTTTATGTATTGTCGGTGATGCTAATGGTGTCTGTTGATTCTCTGGCAGGACCTTGATCGACGCACTATACTCTCTACACAACGAGTGTGAGACAGTCGCGTGTTTCAGGTAGTCGGAGTCTCGTCTGGTCTCGCCGACACCTTTCCCTCTCTGAAATGATTCGAAGTGATTGATTGATGTGTTGTAACCGAAGGGATTGTCACGAAAACCCATCTGCACACAGCTACACGCTACACGCTACACACAGACAGCTTTCCGATCGATATCGCTATGGTTATGGTTATGGTACGGGCAAAAGTCGATAATGGTTGGAGAATCAAGAACCAGAGAAACCCCTATCAATCGATCAGCCAATGTCGTTGTCGTTGACGATGTCGAAAGTAGCGATACGAGTAAAGGATATACTGGACACTGCGACATTCCACCCGTATAGATATCGATCACAGCAGCAAACAGCGGGAAATGCAGTAGAATTTGCATGTGCACACATGTGCACATGAGGTTTGTACTCGTACGAACGGATGTCCCAAAAAAAGAGGTTCTCGGGTTCAGTAGTGTCAATTGTCAATTCAGTCCATTTGTAGATGTGATTGATGTGAGTCCGCCGTATCTGCCGGTTTTTCTCATGTTCCCCCTTGGCTTTTAGCGTGTAGCGCAGGCAGATGCTGAAGTAGAAGCACGATCCTGACTACAAAAGTATTCTGCTTGCTAGCTTAGCTTTTACCGAACCATCCATGTATACTTGTTGTGAGTTCGTCCGAGTCCGGATTTCCTTCCCAAATCTTCATCCCTTCTTCCCACTCAAGCTCCCCTACAAGAAGTGCCTTGATCTTGGTTTAGCGTTTACCATACCGTGCTACCTTTCAAACCTTTTGGCAAGAATGAAATCCAGCCAACGGCGGTTCGAAGGAACGGATGACGCGGGATAGCGTAAAGTTGGATCCCAAGCCTCCAAGATAACGAGCGTGGCTTACCGCTTACCGGACTGCGAAGACAAGGGTCAAAAAGGCTAAGGGGGAGGGCAGCAAAGGCGAAAAAGGGGAAGGGGAAGGGGAAGGGGGGTTTTGGGTTCTATGTCTATGTGAAATGTGCCTGGGATTGCCCCTTTCCTGTTTCCTGACCTGAAGTGAAGACTGGAGAAATCACGAGTATAAAGCGTCTAAATTCTCCTACTTGACCTTTTTCTTCTCTTAGCAATGCCCTCCCTACCTGATCCTCCTGTACGACAAAACTCCTTTGAGTGAGGGCTACAGCTACATACTGTATGTATACCCACTGCAGTGTATGTATGAATGCCTTTGATCCGCAACGCCGCCTCAGATACAGTGAGTGATCGGTGATGTAGCATAACCTACTAGTCGCTGTCCTCAGAGAGATTAGATCAGGCGTATCGGAGGAAGGCTGGTTGGACCGGACGCCTCCGATGTTCTGCGGCTTGAACGGAGTTGCGAAGGAAAAGTGGGGGAGTCGGAATACACAGGTAACCTACAGTACAAGGGTTATCCACGCTATGCGCACGGCCTGTCGGAGGTATTTCGCTACAGTCTTGCATTTTTGCAGTCTCGGATCGCAATCGTGTGAAGCAGAGAACCGATGCAAGCTGGAAACAGGCATATCTTGGCTTCGCGAGTTCCCAAAAGTGATACATTTATTGACCTTTCATTCCAATCGTCATTGGCGGACCGATATACTGTGGCTTGCGGCTCACGCTTACGGCTTACGGCTCGAGGGCTTTCTAGCGCGCTGTTGATTACGAGATGGAGATCGTCCTCGACGCTCCCGCTCCCGCCTCGAATCGTGACACCCGTAGTACACTTCACTTCGCATCCCCTCCTCTAACGTACACGGCGCATTACTGATCCGTTATGTACTGTACTCGTACGCTGCAGCATATCGAGTATATACATCAAGCATTGAGCAAATCGGGCCGTGATGAACATGGTCTACCAGCATGAAGTTGTGTCTTTGCACTCAGCAAAGTTCACCTCGATTATCATCAGGCCTCTGCTGTAGACAAACAAAAAAAACAGATGCCTCGCCGTTTGACGCAATGTCGTCCATGCTCTACATGTATATCACATCGCAGCATGATCATAAAGCATGGACAGAAGAGTGTGGGGTGATGGCGGTATATATCTCGTTGGCTCGTTGCATTCACCATCCCACCTGGACGACCTTCCTGCCTACGCCCTTAACCCACTCCTTCACGTTCCTGTACCATCCTCCACTGTTCTCAACTTGCTCGAGGAAACCTTGCAGACCGCCTCCTACGCCAAAGTAGAGGACCTATACCGTAGCAGAACAAAAGATCGAGAAACAGGAATCAGCTTGCATTCGAGCATGGAACGCATATAGCTGGCAACCGAAAGTTGCAAGTACGGCGCGACGTAATGGGGTGCGTATTAGGAGACTCCATAGTGAGCTTGTGGACATACCTTCGCAGCAACCAATACAAATCCGTCTCCACCGTCTCTCAGAGCCTTTCTCTTCCACTCATCAACGACTTTCAAATCGCCCAGGCTGTCCTCCAGCCCAACATCGACATGTTCTGTTCCCTTGGAGGAATCACCTTTTTTCACGCCTGCTCTCAGAACATCAAGGAGCGATTGATGACTCTCCTCAGCATAAATTGTCTCAGCCGTCAAGATCAATCCATACCCTTCTCCTTGCTTACTCTTATCCTGGAGCTCAGCAGCCAGCCCAGCCCAATGGCCATAGGTGAATACTAACTCGATACTCCTTTCTTCAAGCAGAGTTCTGAAGGCCTGTATCAGCGTAGGAGTGAGGTGGATGTTCCCTGGTTGTTCGAGATCCGGTAAGACGGTTTCTACGTCTTCTTCCTCCTCGGGAGGATGTAACGCTTCTGTCGGCAGGAATGGAAGAGAGGCTAAGATTAGATTGGGGAGCGATACGAGGGATAGTACGAGACTGTTGTAATCTTGCAAATGGAAAGTGGTTTGATGGGTAGGAGAGGTAGTAGCAGGAGGAAGGAAGAGAAGTGATCGGAGGAGATATGCAGTGGGCAGCGAGGTACCGCAGCCGACCTAAGTAAGACGTACGAGAAAAAAATACGTGTCAGCATGCGTTACCGTGTACACGATCGACTAGCCATTTCAGATCCACAAATCTCCCAGTGCAGGGACGTCCTTTGTTGCGCGTAGCAGTAGGAGTCGCCGATTTTCCAGAAACATCTATCCAAAAGATCAAACTCACCTCCAATACACGTCCTCCCTTTACCCACTCGCCCACTCGCTTTGCGTTCTCGCTTTCAGCGCCAGAAGCAGCTCCAGCTCCAGGTCCAACACCACTCAGAACTTCGACAAGATCCACCCCGCCCTCCCACGACTTCAGTCCACCCTCATACAAGCCAGGTATCAAATCCGTCTGCGCATCGACGTACTCTTCACCCTCGGCGTTCCCTTTCGTTGATGTGTTATTGCCAGCATCGTCTAAGGTAGATTCGGGCGCTGGGGCCTGGGCCTCTGCTGGATTCAGTTCGGATCGGTTATAGAGCTGGAATCTGGCGTCAAAGACATCACGCCGAAGTAACGGTGTATGGAGAGATGAGTGGTATAGTGGGGAGTATGAGATTTCTTCGGGCAACGATCTCAGCTATATACATGCACGAATGAATGAATGAATAACATTACACTTGTCAGTTACAGATAGATCCTACACAGGTGCTGGCCGACTGAGTTAGATGAGCAAATGAACATCGGCTCACCAGCTCGTCAAGTGATACGTGATGACACCTCTCAGCATCTGTCAAGGGCTGCTGCTCGCCAGTGGAAGTAGAGCCAGCGGGTTTGGTGTTTGAAGGACCAGCTGTGGCTAGCGAAGGGATCTGGACCTCCTCATCCTCCTCTTCCTAAAGATAAGTAGATCAGCCACGACGATCTCGAAGATATGCGATCACAACTGTCATTGCACCAGCGGCAGCGGGGAAACAGTTGCATATTTACATATGGCGAGCACAAGGTCGGGAAAAGAAAAACGCACAAGCTGAAAATCGAATTTGAACATGTCTTCCGGTTATACTGTGCGTGCAATTCGAATTGTTTCTTATCTTTGTGGGTTTGGTTTCGAGGGTGATCAATTTTCGGTGTTGGTGTTGTTTCGGACCGTAGCCGTTCGCTATACTATGCTCTTGCCGTTCGTGCTGATGTCGCAGTCCGCTGGATCAAGCCGGGCGGGAGTATGAGATGAGCTTCTTTGCAATAAATTGCAAGCAAGTTCAACGGAAAACGAACGGACAACCCAAAAGAGGATCGTTGGTTTGGATTGAACTTTTTTACCCTCATGACGAGCGAGTGGAGGTACGAGTACGGGGGTAGAAAGAAGGTTAACGCTTGTGTGGTGAGCATATTTGATCCCGTCCCACTGTACACTGTACTTGTATCCGGCGAGATAAGGTCCAGATTGCCGAGTTGACCACACTGAAGCATCAAGAAGCACTCACAACACATCGCATCCTTCTCTCTTCTGGATCATACTTTATCACCTTCACACATATCTATCCAAGCGTAGGCTTTGAGTAGAAAAGGTTATTGCTGAATACTATACGCTACTGGAAAACGATTGACTGCAAGCTAAAATGTTATCAGGAGTCGCGCTCATCACCGGTGCAGGCGGATGCGGTGAGTCACCTTTACGCGTCCGAGTTTTGCAGAGTCTGGGCAACATGACTTTCGGTTTAGCATTCACTGACCATCATGGTGTGTCATTCTCATAGGTATCGGCGCTGCCATCTCGCGAGCTTTCGCAAGATCAGGCTGTACCAAACTAATCTTGACAGACCTCAACAAAGACACGCTACAACAAACCGTCAAGGCCGTCGAGGAATCTTGGTCCTCCAGCTCTAACTCTGGCTCTGGGTCTAATTCCAGCGCCAAAGAGATTCTAGCTATACCGGGCGACATCTCGTCCCCTTCCTTTGTCGATTCTCTTTTCTCTGACCTCAAATCGAGATTCGGTAGGTTGGATTATGCGGTGAACTGCGCCGGGATATCAGGGAACAATGCGCCCACGTTCAACAGTACGATGGAAGATTTCGATAAGATCAACGGAGTCAATTATAGGGGCCTGTGGTATTGTTCCAAGAAGGAATTGGAGATTATGAAGCAGCAGGGTTGGCCTACTCGCCAAGATGGGCTAGAGGAGATAAGGAGACAGAGGGGTAGTATTGTCAATGTCGCTAGTCAGCTTGGAGTGGTAGGAAGACCTGACGCTCGTGAGTCGACCCGTCTCTGGGCTTCTGGGCTTCAGGGCTTCAATTCAATCGTTGCTTCATATCAACAAATAATTCTGATGAATTGTCTGTCGTATCTGCCTACCTAGCAATCTACTGCGCCTCCAAATCCGCTGTTATTGGCCTGACCCGATGCGACGCCATCGATGCTTCTCCCTACAACATCCGAGTCAACGCCATCTGCCCGGGGATCGTCCACACCCCAATGACAGATGACCAACTCCGTCCGACGTCGGCCCCCTCTTCTGGGACAGCTGCTGAGACTGCCGAAGCTGAGAACAAGGATATGCAAGGCCCCATGGACTTGACTACGGCTATCAACCTCGCGCCGATGAGGAGAATGGGGACTCCGGACGAAATCGCTGATATCGTGGTCTTCCTGAGTAGTGAGAAGGCGAGCTTCGTACAAGGTGCTGCGTGGTTAGCGGATGGCGGCTATACAATCAACTAGTTCCGCGACTTCCCTAACTCGTATTTATCAGTCAACCAGGCGAGTGAATGAAAATACCATAGAAGCCTACCGGTGAATGATATGTATCGCATGTCTGTTTCATCTACAAGATGGGTCATAATCGTCGTATATGAACATGATTGGCGTAAGATTCGTTAAAGAGGTTTACAATATGATATGATATGGTATGCTGAATGATGAGTATTATACATAATCTCGTCCCGGTCTCTCGCGCAATGTTGGTCTCCCGACACCTCATGTGTGTTGGAATGTTATCGTATCTCCCTCCCGGTCTCACGATGATCTGAGTTCTCCCTCACTGTGGATCTCTCTAACGATGCACCGTCACCTTCTCTCACTTTGCATCGATCCCTTCCAGAACACCTTTCTCCTCTTTCAATCCGCCAATCTCAAGCAGATATCTCTCGCCCTCACCCTTGTTCATACTGATGGGGTGTTTGTACTCGCCCTGCGCCTTGTTGAAGCCCAATTTGATCCATTTGGCGGATAGCGAAGCAATCCACGCATGTGTCGTTCGACCTTCACGTCCGTAGCCTGGGCAGGAACGAGATAATCTCAGCTTGAACAAAGGAAAAGTGTCCAGCTGCGACGGCCCGTGTCATGGAAAAGCTGGACTCACTCTTGGCCTCTTCCTTGATCTTCATCATTGCCCTCAGTTCTTCGGATTGGGCTTGAACGACTTCCAAAGTGTCAAGAGTCCTGTGAATCGAGTCGAGGGCAAAGGCGATAACGTCAGCTTAGAGTTAGGGTCGAATTTTTTACATTTCGTCGAGAACCTGTTGTCATTTAGCAGACTCACCACCATCCAATGAATTCAAACCTATCGTCATTCCCCTGACGAGGAGTCCAGTCTCTCGGCTGTTGATGTCGCCTGAAACCGCCCCTTCGCCATTGAAAGACCGGTATCGGTCGTCCAAAATTCTTCTTCGCACCCTCGAAATCCTTGATAAGAATATCCGCGTTTGTGTGCGTCCATACCTCTGATTTAGGTTCCCAAGCGGGATGAGCGTTGGGGAAGAGGACTACATAGCTCAACAGGTAAGCCAAAGGGTGCGGTGGAGGTGGTGGAGGTGGACTGGGAGGCAGTGCAATCCGCTCTGGGGTAAGTGTGGGATCGTATGCTGGTCGAGGTGGTCGCGGTGTCCAGGTGTTGTAAGGGAAGGAGAAGAAGGTAAGAGTAGAATCTTGAGGATGGTTAAAGATTCTGATCATATCAGCAACAGTCATGAGGTCCGCTGGGTTAGGCCGATAGCGGTTCTGCCAAGCAGGACGAGACGGAGGTAAATCTGTAGAGGGGGGGGAAGGCTTGTATCCTTCTCGCCTGGAGGGAGGAACATATCGGCCTGTTGTAGTGGCCATTGTGAAACAAGAAAAGGATACTGTGAACCTCAGGTCAAGTTAAAGGAAGTGGAGTTTGTGCGCTGAAGACGGTACCCCGCTTGGTATGGTTCAAGAAGTAAGAGCGATTTGATGAAGAGAGAAGGAAAGAGAAGATAAAGAGAGAAGAGAGAAGAGAGAGCGAAGAGCGAATAGTTGCGCTTTTTCCCTTATATATCGTTCTCTTTAAGAAGTCAGTCAGTGCTGAGCTCTTGGTAAATTGTCTACTAGGTCCGTGCGTTGATGGGATTGATGGATTGATGGATTGATGGATGATGGTGATGCCTCGAGGTGGAGGTTTGTTTGAGCATACTTTCCCACGATCGCTCTCTCTCTCTCAATTAACGCGTACACGTAGCATGAGCATAAGCATAGACGTGGCACTCTGTTGATTGATGGGATGGTTTACTGACTTTATTTTCCTTTCTACTTTGCATTTCTCGACTTTTCCATCCATTGTTCAAGGCGCAGAGAGAGATTCCCTTGACTCCATCTGCTCTTAAGAGACAGATAGACGGATACCTCACCGTTGATTAGATAGGTAGAGTACATAGTACATCGTTTGTCCAACTCGGCCCATCGTCAACTCAGCCCCTTGGGAACGAATCGCCATCGACTGGCTTACCAATCGGCTCTCGCATCAAAATAAAACATCGTTCGACACCACTAACTTGATCGACGCGTTCCTTTGTCCCATCTTCACCTTCATCATAGAAAAAGACTCATCCTTATCGCTTTCTCACATCCGATAAATAACGCAACGCAAATATGTTGGCAAACGCTTGGACGTATACGCCAGAAGACGCGTTGGCTTACTTCAGCAGCAGTCCGGACAAAGGTTTGACGGAGGAGCAAGTAAAAGCCAACCGAGCGGCGTATGGGGAGAATTGTGAGTTATCATGACACGAACCCTAGCGATAAGCTATATCCACGGAGACACAGATATTGAAGTTGTATGCTGAACATGAGTGAGGCTGAGCTGACAGAGCAATTGCGGGTTTTCTTCCTATTTTGTGCATGCCTGCCCCTGCTCCCGCTTCGAATCTTATAGCCCTCCCCGAATCCCCACCTACATCCCTTTTCAAGCTCATTCTCGCACAGTTCCAAGATCAGCTCGTCCTCATTCTCCTCGGTTCCGCCGTCGTTTCCTTCGTATTGGCCATCTTCGAAGATGCGGCTGAACCTGGAGGATCGTGGTTGACTGCTTTCGTCGAGCCTTCCGTTATCTTATTGATTCTCATTGCGAATGCTACTGTCGGTGTGGTACAGGAGACCAACGCCGAAAAGGCGATTGATGTGAGTGTTGCGGTCACGCCCCGTTCATGCCTTCCGTTGGCCTTAAGCGATACCCAACGGTTGCGAGCCGGGTTAAGCAGATATCGCGTGTCCAAATGGCTAATCCCTTGTATCGTATGATTTTCACAGGCCCTCCGAGAATATTCCCCCGACGAAGCCTCTGTCCTTCGAAATGGTCGATCATCCAAAGTCCCCGCTTCCTCCCTTGTACCGGGCGACATCGTCTCTGTTCATGTCGGCGACCGAATCCCTGCCGACTGCCGAATTCTCTCATTCTCTTCGTCCTCCTTCCGAGTCGACCAAGCTATGTTGACCGGCGAGTCGATGTCTGTAGGCAAGTCGGAGAACGTCGTCAAGGACCAGACTGCTGTCAAGCAGGATATGACCAACATGCTTTTCTCCGGTACGACAGTCGTCAATGGTGCTGCCAAAGCTGTCGTCGTTCTTACTGGATCTCGAACTGCTATCGGTGCTATCCACTCTAGTATTTCCAAGGATGACGAGGAAGAGGAGAAGACCCCCTTGAAGAGGAAGTTGGACGACTTTGGAGATCAGCTCGCCAAAGTTATCTCGGTCATCTGTATCCTTGTTTGGCTCGTTAACATCCGACACTTTAACGACCCTAGTCACCACGGTTGGTTCAAGGGTGCAGTCTACTACCTCAAGATCGCTGTAGCCTTGGCTGTTGCTGCCATCCCCGAAGGTCTCGCAGCTGTCATCACTGCTTGTTTGGCCCTTGGTACCAAGAAGATGGCTAAGAGAGGTGCCATCGTCAGGAACTTGCCCAGCGTCGAGACTCTGGGCTGTACCAACGTCATCTGCTCCGACAAGACCGGTGAGCTAGCTGTTCATCATTGGCTTCCTAGATAAATGTCTCAGCTAAATATGTGACATGCGCTAGGAACCCTCACCACCAACCAAATGAGTGTCGCCCGCTTCCTCACTTGCGACGGTTCTTCCAGCTTTGCGGAATACAAAGTCGGAGGTACCACTTTTGCTCCCAATGGTACTATCACCACTCTGGACGGTCAACACGCTGAGAAGACGGCTGTGCGGACTGCGCCTGTAAACAAGCTGGTGGAAATCTCTGCCATTTGTAACGATGCCAAGATCGCCTATCACGCTGTAAGTGACCTAGTGACGTTTTGAACCACCTATTTAGTGCTTGTTGCTGTGTGGGATGCAGTGGCTGACCTACGTCAACAGGAGTCGGACACGTACACCAACGTCGGTGAACCCACCGAAGCCGCCCTCAAGGTCCTTGTGGAGAAGCTCGCTTCAGACTCGGATTCTTTCAACGCCGGTCTTGCCTCTCTACAACCTCACGCTCGAGCTACTGCCGTCAACGATCACTACGAGACCCGTGTCCAGCGAGTCCTCACCTTTGAGTTCTCCCGGGACAGGAAGTCCATGTCCGTCCTCGCTCAGTCTCCTTCGGGAACGTCTCTTCTTGTCAAGGGTGCTCCCGAGTCTGTCCTCGAAAGGTGTACACGAGTGATCCTCCCATCTGGCGTATCGGAACTTACACCCGAACTTCGAAACAAGCTCGCGCAGAAACAGCTCGAATACGGCCATAAGGGACTCCGAACGCTCGCTCTGGCCTATGTTGACGAGTCAGACGGTGATGTCTCTCACTACAGGACTCAGTCCGCTGAAGACTACATCAAGTTCGAGCAAAACATGACCTTTGTCGGTCTCGTCGGAATGTTGGACCCTCCTCGACCTGAAGTCAAGGACGCTATCGCCAAGTGCAAGACTGCTGGTATTCGAACAATCGTCATTACTGGTGACAACAAGAACACCGCTGAGACCATCTGTAGAGAGATTGGTGTCTTCGGCAAGGATGAGGATCTCACTGGCAAATCGTACACCGGCAAGGAACTCGATGCGTTATCTCACGAGGAGAAGATCGCCGCAGTCCAGCGAGCGAGTTTGTTCTCGCGAACTGAACCCACTCACAAGTCCCAGTTGGTCGATCTCCTCCAAGGTCTTGGTCTCGTGGTTGCTATGACCGGTGATGGAGTCAACGACGCCCCCGCGCTCAAGAAGGCCGATATCGGTATCGCTATGGGATCAGGAACTGACGTCGCCAAGCTCGCTGCGGACATGGTTCTCGCCACGGACAACTTCGCTACGATAGAAAAGGCAGTCGAGGAAGGTCGAGCCATCTACAATAACACCAAGCAATTCATCCGATACTTGATCTCGAGCAACATCGGCGAAGTCGTCTCGATCTTCTTGACGGTACTTCTCGGTATGCCCGAAGCTTTGATCCCTGTTCAACTCTTATGGGTCAACTTGATCACCGATGGTCTGCCTGCCACTGCGTTGGGTTTCAACCCTCCCGATCACCAGATCATGCGAACTCCTCCAAGGTCCGCGCGAGAACCCTTGGTCGGTGGCTGGCTGTTCTTCAGGTACATGGTCATCGGTACTTATGTTGGTGCTGCGACTGTGTTCGGTTACGCCTGGTGGTTCATGTTCTACACTGGTGGTCCCCAGATTTCATTCCATGAGCTTGTGAGTACACTAAGATCGACATTGATCAATCCAGCATCGAGAATAACAACGTTACAAATGATCATGTGCTGACTGAGTCTTGATCATTCTCGATGACTATTTAGACCCACTTCCACCAATGTTCAACCGCTTTCCCATCACTCGACTGCAGCATGTTCACTGGCCTCCCATCGATGCGAGCAACCACCATGTCCCTCTCCATCCTCGTCGTCATCGAGATGTTCAACGCGTGCAATTCCTTATCCGAGAATGAATCCCTCTTTGTCCTTCCCTTGTGGTCCAACCCGTACCTCGTGGCTTCTATCGCCCTTTCAATGGCTCTGCATTTCATGATCCTCTACGTCCCCTTCTTCAGGGGGATGTTCAGGATCACAGCTTTGAACAAGGAGGAATGGATCGCGGTCTTGGTGATTTCTGCACCCGTTATCGTGATCGATGAGGTGTTGAAGTGGATCTCGTTGCAGAGGAAGCCTGCGACTGCAGCGCCCGCTGTGACTGAGGGGGAGAAGAAGATCAGGAAGGAGCAATAGATGTGTTCGTGGCGCGTTGAATTTTTCAACGAGAGTGAGAACGTGGATAACGTGTCGTTCTCAGATATCAGCCAATGAGAGGGGGGATTCTGATCAAGGGGGATTGAGTTAGAAGGGCCACATCGGCGTCCTTGTGTCTCGATGGAGAATCGAGAACCAGAGTATATATATACATATAAAATAAAATAGATTCTGTTTAGATCACAATCAAATCATACGTAAATTTCATTACATCTGTCGGTCCATTATGCATGCTCGTTCCATTGGCCGGTTTATTGTTCGCCGCCTCACGGGTGACATTTCTGACGCATCGAGAGATGCTATAGATTATAGACTGATATCAGCTGCATCGTGGCATTTCGTGTCATACTACGCGATCATACCGCAGTAAGTTAGATTCGGCGTGTGATTCGCAAGCTTTTCTGTCTCCTTCTTTTGACATCCGTGTACATGGTACTGTCATACAGTACTATCATCTTTATGAAAAGCCTTTCTGAGGTTGCGAAACAGTAGCGGTAGCCATACTGTATATTCACCAAGCTTATTCCCTGATTGTTTTATACAGTACATACCACATACAGTTATTCACGCCACTGATCTCTGAACAATCAATGACTAACACAACCCATGCTTCTTCTGTTCTTTTTCCCTCTTGTCCCGTCCGGCCGGCCGGCCGATCAATGGTTATTGGATGATGCTTGTCTTTACAGTACGATACATTTCTTTACCATGTGTCTCTTTCTCTTTCGTGCCGGATCGCGCTCCCTCTCTTCTCGTCTCGCGGCGTCATTACGACGTAATTGACGAACGATATCTTCAAAGATCGGAGTGATATTTGTCGATGTCCTCTACAGTATACCGGTTGAACGAGACATATTCCGGGCGATTCCATTCTGGTCAGCATCTGACAATTAAGAGGAAAAAAAGGTAATAAAAGGGGATCTTGTTCGATAATACTGCAGACTCACTGCTGAAGCCTCATAATATGTACAACCCCAAGCCGCTGCCAATTTCTCGCCCTCTGAAGAATCGGTTTCTCGTTCCTCGATCAAATCTGACTTGTCTACAGTAGACAAGTAGACAAGTTTTGAGATGAGAATGAACAAAATTCGGATGTTTGCGTTGGCTGGTATTCTCATACTGCACTCGTATGCGACATGCGATATGTCGTTTGCGACTACTGTACAGTTTCACTCACTGCCTACTATCACCAGCGGTATACGATGTCCTGTCTCTTGAGGCATTTTAATCCGCTCAATCGCTTCGCGGGTACGTACAACCTCTTCAAAAGTATCCCGTTGACATAATCTGTGTAGGTCGCCCGTCAGCTTCAGATCACTTTTCAGTGAGCGCAGCATCTCAGAAAGTATATACTCGTTTGCCTTGGAGCAGATAGACAAAAGGTTTTACGAGTATGTAGAATACTCATGTAGAGCACAGGTACTCACGAGAAAACCAGTATGAAACCTTCGGATTCGCGAATGAACATATCATTCAGTGTCAAGTATTGGTCGATCCCAGCTATAGATTGCAAGACATTAACGATTCAAGAGAACGAATGAACAAGGGAAGAGCGACCAATCAGCTATTCTGATCCTGGTCGGGGATGGCTTCGCCATTGTTTTTTGGGCTGAGCGAGGGGAATACTGCGATATGCTGTCAATAGGGGACACTCACCTGTATCCAAGATTTCCAGAAGACAAGGCTGATTATCTACCGTGAACTGTTTACGATCTGTCCAAGGATGATCGCTGTGGTTCAGTCTTCGGCCCATTACTCGTACTAGTACTAGGATCCCCTTCCTAGTGACGGAATGTCTGTCTCAAGACTTACAAGAATCCTCGACTGGAAATGACACAGAATCAGTCAGACAAAGTTTGTATGTCATGTCTTGAGCAAACTGCCGCTTCTGCTATTGGTACTGGAATGAGGTTTCCTGAGATCCAAGTCGTTCTACTACTCACTCGTTGGATCGTACCATTCCAGATATGAGCCATTGATGAACCGGACCGTTATAGCTGATTTTCCCACTCCCCCCGACCCCATCACTGCGCACTACTCGTACCAAACGCATACGAAGCGCCAAAGAAAAATTATAATAATAACGGTTTTAGGTACGAGGTATTAGGTGGATCAGTTTGCGCAATCTCCCATGAGCTACGAGTGGAGCGAGCCCCTCGGTCGGTTTGTATCCAATCTGCAAGCTGGCTACGATAGAGGACGTAGACATGGAGTGGAGTGATCATCACACTGACCTGAAAGATCCTCATGATCTGTGTGTTCCTTGCAGAATATGTACAGTCCTTCCTTCACTGTATACGCCAGAGTTCTGTAGTCCTGTCGTTCTGTGGGATCCTTCGGGCCACCCAAATCCCTGTCAATCAAGCTTCAAGCTTCGAGCTCCAAGTCAAACTCTACGTTTCGATTGATCGTTTTCGTCTCTATGAGGTGTGGGACACGATCTCTCAGCTGATCGACTGCCCAGTCGTGCACGCTACAGTACGATCGATAATGAGGATTGTTATTACGGTCGAGCAATGGTACGAGTTATCAGTAAGATACACAATAGCTAGCTTGCTTGCTTGCTTCATAACCAGTAAACCAATTTCTATATCAGTAAATAGATTCACCAAACATCTCATGCTCGTGCTTGATGCTTCTTGCTTCTTGCTTCTTGCTACTTCCATTGAGTGATAAATGGTACTCAGTAGTACACTGGCCATTGATCGATAGGTGATGGGGGATAATGGGATAATGTGAGATTTAAAGTTTACGCATCGACCACGTCCAAATCGTCACAATTGCTTATAATCAAGGGATATTATTGGCTAACCACTTAACAAAATGGTCCGAGCTACGAGGTCCGAGGTCATAGCACTCTTAGGTTTAGCTATAGCGTCGTGTTCGCACAAAGCGTGAAGCTTGCGGCTTGTAGCACGGCGCATGTCGCATGGCATACGGAGCACGGAACACCCACCTCGAAACGACGATAGGCGGTGATATGCGAAAACAAACTACAAGCAGCTTGAAAGGTATACGCAGTACGCGAGGTTCTGCTCTCTCTCTCTGAAGCCTAGACTTCTCTCGAGTTGTGCGGTCTGGATCTGTTTCGAAGAGATCTACAAGACCAGGCGCAGCGCTGCCATATCCGATCTGCCTAGTGCTAGTGCTAGTTCTAAAGGTTAGCTGAAGATAGTAGAACAAAAGCTACAGTACAGCATATTAATGAATATGGTCTGCTCACTCTGCTGCGAGTCGAGTCAAGCAGTCTAGCATATACATACGCATTATGACAATTCAGCAATGCAGCCCGAGCTTTGTGTGTTCCACTACAGCTGTGCTCCTCGAGGCTTGCTGTAGTCTAATGCTCCCAATGCAAAGGTACTATGCATGCTGGATATCCTTCCAATCTACCCTTGTATGACCTAGTGTCATACGATGCGATGCGATGATCTGATGTGATGTGAATGTACTGTAAATACAACAACTGATGTTACTGATACAATGTGACCTTGAATGCCACACGCATGAAAGTGAATATTATAATATAATGTTGGACTCTGTGAGCTCATAGATGGTGACCCCTTCCGGACCTTCCTCTCCATTCCTCCTACGACTCGGGATCTTAGTGAACAAGACGTGTCGCGCTCATTCACACCAATGCGCCAGGGCGAGCTTTAGTCTAATCGTGTGACAGATTCGAGCTCGGCTCGTTTTACCCTCATGGCCTTGATCTTGGTCAAGAGATTCTTAAGGACATACGGCTTGATGACGACTAGGGAAGACATAGGTAAAACGAGTGCCTCGTCAGTATCTGCCCATTTTCATCCGAGCAGTTGCCCGGGAAGCAGCGGAGTCCACTCACCGTCATCCATCCCTGCCTCTAGGGCGTGGTCGATCTGACCCTGTCTTGCATTACCGGTGAGCGCAATGACCATGTTCCTTGGCAAACTGCCTTTCGATTCGGCATCGCGTAACTCCCTGATGGCGGTCAAACCGTCCATGACTGGCATCTCGAGATCCATGAGGACGACATCGTAAGCTTTCTTTCGACTCTTTGGATCCCCACGGCGTGATTGTCGATAATTCTCGCGAATCAAGTTGAGTGCCTCCAGACCGTTATTGGCAACTATATCACGTTGTTTCAAGATCGACACACCACAAACAGTCAGCCATGATCACTCGATCAGATTTTCGTTCGAAAACATCACGCACCATCACACGTCAGACCAGCTTTGACGATTTGCCTCTTCAACACAGTCTGATTGATAATGTTGTCCTCAACAATCAAGATATGCTCGGCCATACCTTCGGGAGGCGGAGTAGGAGCACTAGCTGACGATGGTGTAGATGCGATAGAAGGAGAGGCGGTAATCGAGCGCGATATCGGGACGGTGCGCGACCTGAGAGCGTCCAAAGAAGCCGCTTCGACGTATGCAGCAAGAGCTGATGGCGGGGCGACGGTACGTGTTTTGATGAAGAATCGGAAGACTGGTTTCGATAGATTGTGATATTAAAACAAGGCACAGATAGACAGCACAGACTGGGGCGCACGTACCACTGCCTTCACCAAGCTGACTCAAGACCTCGATTCGACCGCCTAGCAACTCAGTGATCTCTGGGAGGGACGGTCAGCATCAATTCATGAGCATGATGTCTGTAACGGCTCACTCACTTCGACAAATGAATAGACCCAGTCCGCTTCCACCGAACTTGGTGTGGATCATCTTATTGCCCTCTGAATACGATTCATCAGTACTGTGCGATCATAATCTTTTAGATGCAGACTCACGTGCAAATCTTTTGAACAGTACCGCCAGCTCCTTGGGGCTCATACCTGGACCAGTATCTGTAACGCTGACAAACAGCCAAATGGGCGTATCTTCGTCGGCAGGCAGAGAAGTGGGTATGCCGATTGAGTTGGGTAAAGCGCAAGAGTCCTCAGCAGGTGGGACGAAGGAGACGTCGTATTTGACAGTGATTCGGCGGACATCTGAGACCTCGATGTCAGCTTTCACAGATCTGATGACGGGCTGCTCAACGGAGCGCTTACCGCTAGCAGAGGTGAACCTGATTGCGTTCGAAATCAAGTTGGTGACCACCTGACCCAATCTGACAGGATCAGTCTTGATGGACATGATCTTGCTCGATTCGAGGGTCTCCCCGAATTTTAGCTGCAGATCGATCTTCTTCATCTTTGCCTCACTCGCAAAGACCGATGACACCTTCCTAGCCTCCTTTCGCAAGTCGACCTCGATATCGTAAAGACTGAGCATGTCGAGCTGGATTCGAGCGAGGGAAAGGACGTCGCCTGCTATTCGCTCTTGTACGAGACCACATTGGTATATACCTAAGAAACAACAGTCATCAGCATATTGACGGCAGTAGAGATTTGATAGAAGCTCTTTGCTCACTCTCTAAAGCCTCTAAATCTTCCTCTAGGTCATCTAATAGTTCCGGAGATGGCTTGAATCCCGTCGTCCCACTTCCTCTCAACTGATCCTTGAGCGTCGTAAGATTCTCCTTGACGAGACTCGAACATTGCAAAATCGCAGATACGGGCGTTCTGATCTCATGAGAGGTCAAGTCAATCAAAAGCTCTTGTTGATGTTTGCTCTCCTCGGCTTCTACTCTCCTTTGTTCCGCTTCGACAAGCCGTTGTTCCTCGTGTGTGACATCGGTTGTGCAGCCCAGGAGACCCGTCATATCGGAATTGATTTGATTGAGCTTGAAACAGATTCCCGAGATCACCTTGCCATTCTTATACTTCCACCGTACCCGAAGCTCCTTCTCGTCACTAGCTACATAGGCAGCCCACGTCGACAGCAGCTCCCCTCGAGTTTCTGGATCCATTTGTTCAGACCATAGATTCGCATCCAGACCAACCAAGTCACTTTGCTCGCGCCAAGCTCGATTCGCATACGTGATCATGCCGGTCGCCATATCAGCTCGCATGATACCGCATGGACTGTATTCTGAGAGAATGGCTATCTCAGCCTCCCTTTCTTGGTATAGTCTTTCCAAATGAGCACGTTTCTTGCCAACTTGAAGGTGCAGGTGAACTCTGGCTACCAATTCTTTCGGCTTGAAGGGCTTGGCAAGGTAGTCCTCGGCACCCATCACAAGTGCTTCAACTCTAGATTCCTCACCAGCGACTGCCGATAGCAATACCATTGGCACAATCTTGGTCGCGTCATGCTTGCGAATCTCGCCCAGCAGCTCGAGACCGTTCATCTTGGGCATGAGCATATCGGAGAGAATGAGGTTTGGTGGGGTCTCGATAGCCATCTCGAGCGCCTGCCGTCCGTTGGAGGCCTCGAGTACCGTACAATACGGCGAAAAGATCCGCTTGATATACTGACGCATATCAGAGTTGTCTTCAACAACGAGAATTGTATCGGTCTTTTCGAACAAGAACGCTTCGGCAAATTTGAAGCCCGAGCCAGATCCGACTTCGGTGCCTGCGCCCTCGCTGGAAGTCTCAGTCTCATCGCAGGTCCATCGCAAAGCTTCGCTGGCCACTGCTTTGCCGTATTTGCCGAAAGAGGTAGGCGACGCTGGTCTGACGGGCAAAGGCGGCCTGAACGAAAGCGGAATACGGGCGGTGAATACGGAGCCGTGGTGCCCGCCTGACTCGTCAGCGATCTGCGATTTTACCACAAGTTCTCCACTGTGTAGATGTAGCAGCTCCTTTGCTAAGGCCAGACCAAGGCCCGATCCTTGAGTGCCAGCGTGAATTGCCGTTGTCGCTCGATGATACCATTCCGTCACCAAAGGTATTTCCGCTTGGGGTATACCGACGCCTGTATCAATGATAGATATTTCGGCGTAATCCGTATACCTTAGCTGAACAGTGATACTGCCCCGGTCGGTATACTTGATGGCATTGCCGATAAGGTTGGAAACGACCGTTTCGAATAAAGTGGGATCCACAAACACGACCTGATCGCGAGGTTCTACGTCGACGGTGTACTGCAGTCCCAGGCGCTCTACCGCAGGACGGAAAAGTGCAGAGAGATCGGTAATAAACTCGCCCATATCGATGGGTACAAATCGTCCTTCTACTCGTCCCGCTTCTAATCGAGAAAAGTCCATGAGAGCGTTCACCAGTCGTAATAGTCGGTCCACGTTTCGCTGCGCGATAGTAAGAGAATGACGTTGCCCAGCAGTGATACCCTGAGATTCGAGGAGATCCGAAATGGGTCCAGCTACCAATGCTAGTGGGCTTCTCAGATCGTGGGCCGCCCCTCTAAACCAGGCCGCCTTGGCTTTCTCCATTCTCGCATTGTCCTCTGCGATCCGTGCTTCCGATTCTGCTGCTTTCGCATGAACGAGTGCAGATACCAGCTGCGAACGGACCGCATGGAGCCAGTCGTCATAGTCGGTATCGAAGGGTCGTCGAACGTTCAAGCCCATGATCATGACTGCATCGGGTACGTCTATCGATCCCTCCGAGCAAATCGGTACTACAATGGCAGCAAACGGAAGCTCGTCCCAATGCCGCAGAGGATATCCTTTGATCAGTTGGCTGCAATCGTCCACTATTACACATTGTCGAGTGCTGAGAGCTTTCAAGATCGGCCAGGAATCTCCTTCAGCTATGACATGGCATACTCTTCCGCTGCCGGACGACAAGGCCGAAATGGCAGAAAGAGTGGGTGAAGACATTCGTTCTGCGTTGGGACCGTAATCCGATCGACTGCGAGGAGGCAGACACAGTTCGATCTTTTGCTTGGCGGAAGGATGACCTTCGGGTACCCCAACAGTCGTTTCAAGCGTCAGGTCTACAGCTACCGCTGACGCCCCGGCGTTGGTCTGTTGGACACGGTACATCATGGCAAACGGAACATCGGCAGGGTTTTCCTCCAATACTTCGCAGGTCATGGAGAAGTACTCGTCCACCGAACGGGCCAACATGAGCTGCTCCGCTAGGTCCTTGGTAGTCGTCATTCTTCTGTCCTGTAAGACTCGTTCGGTGACTTCCCATTGCTGATTGAAGATTCCCAAGACGGTCCCGTCCTTGTCGGTGATCGGCACATATCTCCAAGTATGATAATGCTCAATCAAGGTACCGTTACCATATCGTCTCCAGAATATTGGGTCGTCATCTTTGTAGACCGGAGTGCCGGACAGACAGGTTTTCACATAGGGCTCGATCGTCGGCCAAATATCCGCCCATACCTCTTGAGCTGGCGCCGCCCAAGCTCTTGGATGATCGAGCAAAGGGCTGTAAGCTTTATTGCTGCAAATCTAAATTCAGCTCGGCGATCCACGTAACTCAACTCAGAAGCTCATAAACCTACTATAACAGTCTCAGATCTGGGCCAAGCCATATGCAATCGGAACTGCGCGATTCAAACGCGACCGAGAGCAAAGGATCCAGTTTATCCTTCCACGCTGATCTGGGACCCATGGGAGTCGTCGCCCAATCCACCTCCTCCACCATCCTCCACCAGGGTGCTGCCTGACTTTCCGCGTTCCCAGGTGGCAATCTCCCGTGAGGTGATTTCCGTCTTGACCTAGCCCTCGGCCGGTCCTCGCGGGATGTCAACGCTGAGCCAAAGTACGATCCACCCGATTGTATGGAGGGGGAGCCCGCTTGTGAAGCCGATGATCCGACATCTGCTGATGGCCGGAAGGAGCTGCCTGAGGAAAGGCGATGTTCACTGAAGCGATCAGAGTTTGAAGAGGATGATGCGCGTGTGTCTAACGAGCCCCTGTGTTCGGCAAATCGCTCTGCCACGGAGTGAGAGGGCACCATCGAGAGAGACGATCGGACACTGTGTGGAAGTACACGTTCGGTTGGCGACGTTACGTTACTAGTCGTTGTCGAAGCCACTTGCTGGGACGTGATGATGCAGAACACATGTGTAGGGGACGGCGGAGAGAGCGGAAGTACAGTCTTAGCGAGATGTAGAGTCACTCCTTCAGGCCATACCATATCGAGCTTGAAGCTCGTTTCTGATGGCGTCGTCTCATCTTCCTCTTCCACCCACGCCTGCAAACGATTCTGAGTTGTCATATCGAGACAATCACCGATGGACCGTCCTTGTGTCAACTGATGCCACCGCTCATTCCCCCATGCAACTGGATTTGACGGGAAAGGTTGTCGCGACGGACCGCCGAGGGGCGAGACATCATCGAGGTAGCGTATGGTCACATCGGTATCGCGAGATATAAGCCTAGGCCTCGTGTGTGGAGTAACGGGTACAAGTAGGACAAAGGCGGGAAAGGGGTAAGACTGGATAAGGGTTGCAGCGGTAAACTTCAATATACCATAATGACTTTGCGCGCGCCAGCGAAACATATGACCTGTGCACTCACCTCGAGAAATGCCAGCGGCACCGCCGAAAGATCGACCTTGTCATCCGGATTCATCAAGCTCATCTTCGTAGTTATAGGACAAGTAAGCCAAGACTGGCTCTCTTGCCTTCCGGTTGTTTGCGCGACTATATTTCGACTCTGCACATCGGCTTAAGAATCGGGACTTTTCCCAATCTCTGTCAATTTCTATTGCTCTCTGTCGTCGTGTCTGATCTGTGATCGTTCCGTATGCAAACTTCGCCGCAATTGAGCTGCTGGTCTATGATGTAGTGTAGAGATGATGCGAACGTAACTGTTGATGATCGGAGATGCCAGGAGAGGGAAAGTATACCGGCGGTCGGAGATTTGCGAAGAGTGGAGGGGCTAAATGATGGAGTATAGCTGCTATGCACCGATGGGAGGAAGAAGGAGTAATGATGGCAACAGGACCATGTAAATTGTGTAAAGTGTGTAAAAGTGTTGTGTATCACTATGCGCTGTGCAGTGTGAGCTTGAGTTGGTTGGATTTGGAGAAGCGGAATGAGATCGCGAGCAATGATGATGAGGAGGCGGCGTGAGGTGAGGCGAGCTGAGGTGAGCTGAGTGGTGAAAAACAGCAGCAGTAGCAGCAACAGTAAAAGGGCAAGAGCAAGGGCATTTCAAGATGCCGTCATGTCTTGGAATCAATCCTGAGGTATATTTATGATATATGATTCGCATTGCATGACATCGCTCGACTGTTTTTACCCGAGGATTCCTGTACTTTTCTGTCTTGTACCCTAGCTTGTGTCCTATTGTCAATCCCCGGTAAGCTTGTCCTGATCCTAATGCAGTCGTACCATGCATCCCCTGCTTGAACGCGACTCGACGTCGATCACATACAATACATTACCTAGCCTTATTAGCCTGACCTATCCCATCTGATACAACACGAGCGAACGGAGGTCTAGGCACAGCCAATTCGATCTGCACCTGGTCACTGTAGCAAATCATAAGCGGCGAATACGCAAAACGCACGTCTCATCAATCGATCCTCGCATGATCTGCATTCCGATCCTGTCATTGGTCACTGCGAGACGACAGCCAGTGCATTTCTTAGCTGGACACAGTCAGTGTAGGCAGCGATAGGAGACGATCTCCAAAGGGTTGTTTCCGCTTCTACAGTCTAGTCGCTCTTGTGGATGTTTGCACCAAAGACGAAGCGTGCGGGCCCGTCCGAACAATAGTGAATAGACCATGCTCTCTACAGTGCGTGTGACTCGTAGTGTTGAAAAGGGCCACTCGATGTGCTTATTTCGACCATATTGTTTTTTGACCAACAAGGCTGGCTCGGCACAACTGAGTTCTGATGTTCGCTTTACCCATGTATCGCCCTGCCCAGTTGCGAATCGTCAACGCAAAGGCTCTGTACTGCTTCCCCGAAACACAGGCCACATATGCATATGAATGGGTATGGAAGGATGATCCTATGCTTGGTATAGATAGGTACAGACGAGAGATTCACTGTAAGCAAAGGTAGTAAATATCCTAGAACCCTTGCTCGGCGAGGTAATCCGCCTTTATTTTCATTGAAGGGAAGGATTGAATCAGAGTCAGCGGGAATTTCCCTTCTGCTTTTCGAGATTGCTGGGAATAGGCACTCACCACTTCGAGGTAGAAAGTTGCAGGCTTGAAGGCTATTGGTTTACCTGTCCAACCTGCCATAGCGTACCGGACAGTGTTCACCCATCCAACCCTGCGTGTATATGATGAAGAATCAGCGCCTGCGCTTGGCATGAAAGGTCGCATGGATATTCAATACTACTCACAGATCAAGGTGGTTCACTCCCACCAGAGTCCCTCTGTACTCGCCCCACATAGCACTATGTACCGAAACCAATCCATCATTCGGTCCCTCTTTCGCCAATATCACGGAATGGGGCCACCTGAAAGTGTCTAGCAGTCCGGGCTCAACACTCGCTCCCCAAGAGAAATAGCTCACGTCCTCCTTATCCAAAACCTGGGCGTTGAATTCTCGCATGGCGTGTGTGCCGAGCGCGGAGAAGGCGGTTCCATCGCCCGTATTGGGAAGTCGGAGTGTCTCCACCAAGGAAAGGAGAGATGGGAGTCTGTCTCGACCAATCACAGACTCGATCACGTAGTCGGCGAAAGGTGAGCCTCGGTGAGGTGTGGAGATTGTCGTGAGCGAAATTGGCCTGAAAGCCGTCGGTCGAAGCTCAGAAATAAGATACCGACAGTCCAATCCTCCCTGTATAACATGATCGGCGTCAGGTGATATGAATATATGCGGTGAGAATCAACTCACCATACTATGTCCGATGAGGTTGACTTCTCTTCCTGGGTATTTCTCGGAAATGACCTCTTCCAAGATAGAAGCTCGGTCCTTGATAGATGATGTAGCTGGTACACGGGCGATGAGGACTTCTACGCCGTTCGATTCAAGTACTTCCCGGATACCTCGCCAATGTGAGATTTGTAGTCTGTTGAAACGAATCATTCGTCAGTCAGCAATACAACATTTAAGTAACGTAGTAGACTGCTGACGCACGGAGGAAGACTGGCAGGACCTGTGAGACAACCATCCGTTAATTGCAGCTCATAAAATACGGCGTCATCGACAACTCACCTAAATAATCGAATCCTAGCAATCCATGGCAGAAGACTACCGGATTCTTCGGTGACCGATCTGCCCGTATACGTTGTGATCAGCGCCAGTCACAACCTGCAGCATGCTTCGACTTACACTTCTTCCTCAGCTTCTCTTTCTCCTCTTCAACAGTATCCGCCCTATCCTCCTCACTCATCATCTCGTCCACTTTGCCTTTATTCCCATTCCACCAGCCCGTAGCCCAGCTCGTCCAGTCTTCTTGCGGCGCAGTCGAGCTTATACTTCTCCTTCCGAAATCTAACGATGGTGCCGACGGCAGTGATACGCGGGGTAAAGATGGTGCGGAGGGGAGGGAGACGCGGGGTAGGGAGAGATTGAAGTTTGGTAAAGAAGGTAATGAGGGGATCATACTTGACTCAGTAGATTTGCGTGGCGGCGTTGATAGCAGTCCTGTGATGGTCCTCTGTAAGTGCAATGAGGGTGCGTCAGAGGCTGTTGAGCCTCTTCTTCCTCGATTGTCTATCGGTAGACCGGTGGTCGGGTCCAAATCGGGAAACGGTTCATCGCACAATGCCGTAGTCGGTCGTGATCTTTGCCAGGCTGTCGAGCTCTCGCCTTCTCGAGGTATCCCGGTATGAGAAACGGATTTCTCATTGTGTGAACGCCGATTCTGCTCTTCATAGCTCAAGCTGGAGATGGGGAGTGTCGACCTAGTAAGCTGTGACAGCAATCTCGGTGGGGCATGCGGTCGCAATGGGGCGTGATAATGAGCCAGCGGTGGCTCAGGTATCGGTGATGGTCTTTCGAAGGATGATTCGAGGCTGGACGATATAGAGACCGGTGACAAAGATGTATGTAGCGCTTCGTCCAGCATAGCAGAGAGGGGTTCATCAGGCGTGCCAGTCCCCTGACCTAAGCTCGGTACTTGGATATGAGGTGGTGCATCAGCCTTCTGCTTGCCCTTGACATTACGGCGCGCGACCGCATCTTCGACAGATTGTTGTTCTCGGCCATGAAGAAGGTGCTGAACATGCTCATGATGAGCATGAGTATGCGAATTGGAGTGTGAGTGATGGCGATGCGCAGAAGAAGCTGAAGCAGGAGGGTGCCCAGCGCCAGCGCCCGGCTTATGGTTGTGAGACATGGCGGTCCTAGGCAATGTTGGGCGTAGGACTTGACCAGATCTTAGTCGCAATCGTAGCTGTGATCGACAGCTCATTCAGATGGTATGAAGCCAGTCGAGCTTTGGTTGACGCGCCGGATATGCGTATGCGAAGATATCGAAATCCAACAATACAGATGGCGGCAAGATGAGAGGAAAAGGCAGAAAGGAGGAGGAGGGAGGATAACTGAAAATAGTACCAGATGCTAGTAGTCTCAACGTCATCGTTCGAGCTCATTTCACCACTTTCACTATACCGCGTCTGACCACGCGACGGCTTTTTCCTTTTCCTTTTCGCCATGCCCATGCCGGTTTAAGCCCTCTCGAACATGAGTATTTTGTATTTTGTATTTTGTATTTTGTATTCTGTATTCTGTTTACATGACCCAAATATGGCCAAAGTGTCTGGGCAAAGTAGAACAGCTAAGCAAGCATAGCTCGTTCCAAGCAAAGAATAACAGTAGAGAGCAACAATAGAATCCAATCATGTCGTCGCCTCGAAAAAGGTCGAGAACGCATTTCAACCAAGGTCGAAAGCTCTCGGAACCGTCCTTACCGCTCCATATCGCCTTGGCATGGATCATCGAGCGCGTCTTCCCACTCAATGACGACTGTCAGCCTGTACCTGTGTATTCACATGGATTCGTCTCTGACATACTTCGCATCGTCGTCCGAGAGATTCTGGAGGTATGTCCTGGCCCACATATGCAGAGAGTATATCGAGCTGAGCAGGTTGCAAAGCGGACGGAAGAGCTGATAGATGGTATGTAATCCGGGCGCGCAGATCGGAAGTAGACCCGCGAGTTTCACCGTGCTGAGAGACGAGCTTGACCCTTTGGTCAGAGCCGAGACGAACGAGATATTGAAACGTAATAACAAGAAGAGGAGCAGGGGACAGGCCATTCAGGTGGAATATGAGGACGCAGAGGAATATACTAGCTGGATGACTATTTTCGTGCGTATTGCGTTCCTATACCCCTCGACTGATCTTGACCTGAATTCACATGAAATGTCAGGGCGACAAATTCAACGATGTCGCCGAAGGATGCTCTTTCCTCGATCGTGAGTAGCTTGATGTTTTGGACATAGATATATCACGAACGTTTCACTAACGCTTCTTCTCCCTTCAAAGGCCTCGAGAAGGAGCTGCGTGACAGGCTCAACTACGCGGATGACGATGAGGTGAGTTCTGAGTCGAAGATGAGATCTCGAATATCGAGCTTAGTTCACCGTATAATATTCAGCCTACCGAATTTCCAGAACCAATCGTATGTTCATGAATGTCATATGTTCACAGACGGGATCACCTGAGCCTCACACAATGCACTACGATAGGAACGACATTCTCCGTTAGGAGTCTTCTCGAGAAATCTCCTGAACACGCTCCGGAAACTGTCTTTCGATGAGACAACTCATCTATCACGAGAAGTATCGAAATGGTGCGGCGTTGGATCGTCTGGATCATTAAACCGTATCGGAGCGTGGTCACTGGACCGTGAGCGGGGCTCGCTTAACTCGACATTACACAGGAGCTGAACATATGTTGCGCTGGCTAGGTCGGTCTGGGATCGAGGATACTCTCGATAAGAGGATCAAAGCAATGCAAGAGTGGGTCACCCATGTCCGATGTCTTTCTCAGCTTTGGCTTGAATGTCGCTTATGACTGACTGAGTGTGTCCAGTTACCAAACCGCCAATGCTTCTGGCGACTACTCGAACGCTCTAGCATCTTTACGCCGGTTCTATGATTACCAATTCCCCTCGTCGGGAAGAGGGCAACATCAACATGCTCTCCTTAACATTGCCTCGTTTCATTATTCTACGGGAGGCATCGAATCAGCTCAATCAGTTAGTATAGTTATCGTCTCAGAATAACAATAGCGTGTATACGAAAAGGGTTGACGTTTGACGATTTTGTTTTGTATTAGGCTGTTGATGAGGCTATCCGGGTAGCGAGAACAGCAGGCGATAAAGCATGTTTACAACATTGCCTCAGGTGAGCTGTCGTGTACGTTAAGCACGAGGACATCGGCATCGAGCTCATGCCGGATCGTATCAGTCTGTCGCAGCGTATCCAGACTGAATCTTCTGCTGCTGCGTTCACCGCTTCGGAAACTGTGCGAATCCACCAGAATTCCATATCAGGATCACGCTTGCCAGAAGGAACGACGCCCATGGACCAGCTATGGTCGGTCAAACCTGCTCTTGATCTCGTACGTGATTCCCCCTGCCCATAACAACGGAAGATCGTACTACGCCCTGATGCTAATTTTTGTAACTTCGTCTGTTTCACAGGGCGAGCCGGTGACCATAGCTTTTCGGCGTATACATTCTGCATTGGGCAAGGAGATACAGGTGGAGACGACCACAGGGGACGAAGAGAAGAGCGTACCGAAACAGTGGAGGACGGGTCAAAAGCTTGATGTGGCAGCATGGCACGCTACTCAAGCTGGACTATGGGGTCAATTGGGTGAGCAAGATGATCTATGTGTATTCCTCATAGAGCGTCAACGCTGATTTATGATGTTCCGGCGGATAGGATCAAGCACATTAGCCTCATTCCACGAGGATTTAGCTCTAGATGACTTGAGTCCTTGGGATGATGGTAGATTGACAGTGACCCTGTCTCGTGCTCAAAGGGTGAGTATCGCTTCGTATCCTGCACTCCTTCGACGATTTGACGCGGTATGTTACTTCGCTGATCCTTCTTCGGTCCGCATACAGGCTGCTGAGAGAGCAGAATACGATGAAGCCCTTTCGCTCTTACTGGATATGTCAACACTCCAAGGAATATCCCTTTCGGCTTACCATCGCTGGGCACGTGTAGTATGGTCAATGCTTGAGCGGCGTGCAAGGCTACAGTGAGTGCCGGGTATCTTGCCTAAAAAGGTCACATAATCCTCAGCCATCCAAGATCTGCGCCGCAAGGCTGCCTAGCTGATAAATCCACCTAGCAATGATTCGGACACCTTGTCGTATCTGGCTTCTGTGCAGCCGCCAAAGGGCTACTCAGAACGAGTCGGACCAGGTGGGCCGACCCGCGAAACAGGTCATCCAGCGCCCGTTCCGCTTCCCGACCCGAACGACGGTGATCTCGAGAGCAGCGGTCCAGGAGGGATCAAGCTTATTCAAGAAGAGATCCGCTCGTCCCTGCGCAAAGGCACCAAGCTACAGGAATCCAACGCGCCAACGCATATGGTCTTACCGCACATCTTATCGGCAGTCCAGCTTTCTAGTGAGCTGGGACTATGGAGTGTGTTCAGATTCGGAGTGGTTGTCCTGGCAGAGGTTTTGTTGGAGATGGATGGTATGGCTCAGAAGGCTATGAAGCAGGTTGTACAGGTCTGGGATCAGGTCAGTCGGGTCAGCTCAAATAACACATCCAGCTCTCTGTATCAGGCATATACGTTCCCGTCAATCGACGACATGAAAAATGTGCGATATGTTTGCTGATCTTGGTTTATGCGGATAGGTGCTCGGAGGCGACGATCTCGAAGCTATCACTCGGGGCGCCTTGGTACTGGGTAAAGCCAATATGGAGCTAGCTTTGGACATTGAGGATATCGATCAGAAAACAAATTCCTCTAGTGTAGATTATCAAGGTGAGCCCACTGATTAAAGCGTTGATCCATCCCTGCTTGTTTGTCGACGCTATATATAGTGCATTGGCAATTCCAGACGGACCAGTCCCATGAGGAGCTGGTCACGTACAACCAGGATGTTTTCTCCTTTTATTCCTATACGTCTGGTTCTTTGTCATTCATTTGGACCTCAGGTGAGGACAGGGCTGGACTGATCAAGGAAATGTCTTGTTCCAGAACGAGCTCTCAACCATATTAATCAAGCCTTGGAGGCAGCCACAAAGTTAGAATCCCGCTCAATCGTACTGGAATGCACATCCCTCCTTACTCTGATCCACCAAATCGTCCCTTCATCACGACCGCTCACGGGAGACGCAGGAGAACATGTCGACCGGTATATCGCCACGAAAGCCGGGTTGCCGAACACGCGTGAAAGTGCGGACTTGGCCAGAAGGGTCGGAGAGATTGTGAAGCTTGTCGGAGTGAGAGTCGCGCAGGGCTGGAAGTAAGGAAGGGTTCATTCAGTACATGATCGCTTGAATCAAGACCTCGGTTTTTGGAAAAAGGTCGACTAAGCTGGTCAGAGCTGGAGCATGGTGCTTGCATGCCCATGGACGGGTGAATACATACATGTTATATTGTATCAACTGCAATATGCGGCGTCTGGATTTGTCTGAATTTATGATCTATGTATTGTACAACAAGGTAGCAACAAGATCTTTTCCCAAGCAAGCTCTCAAGCGGTCCTGATGAGCAATCACGACCACCAACCGCCTAGTCGTGCATGACAGCGAACAGCCTAAACTCGGTCCCACCACCCGGATCCAGCGTCTCTCTCAACAATTCACAATGTAACGTATGTTTCCCTGGCTCCAAGCCCGACGCAACCTCTTTCACCATCCCCATATTCCTCTTATCGAGCCTCCACCACCCATCCACTTGAGTGCCTTGCATCCTTGCATCGTCAACCCAACACCATACGCTACCTAGACCTAGCTTCGCACTTCGTTGATAGCCTATCAAAACTGATCCTCCTGCACCGCGGACTTGGCGCTTGTTTATTCCTGATAGGTATCGGCGGGCTTCTTGATCCACGGGTCCCATTACAAGTTCATCCGGAATCGATGCAGATAGTGTGGTGTTGGCAGAAAGATCGGACGCGGTCGCAGCATTTGAGACTGAGATTGACCTTTTACGCTTTGGATGGTATCTCGATCGTCGTGTATCACCATAATTCTGCGCATTTGGATTATACGGTCCACCGGGCCTCATACCCAGCGGCAAAGGCTCGAACCCCGCACGAGAAGTCACTTCGGCTCCGCCGAGCTCGCCATTCTCGCTCGTGTCGCCTTCTGCAGTAGCATCATATGTCCCCTCGATCTCAGCTTCAAGCTCTTCGGACGTCTCTTCGTCAAGCTCGACTTCGAGTTCGGCTTCAATAGGATCCGATTCGGCGATTAGAGCGGTCTCTTCGGATATCTCAGGAGTTGAAGGAGGAGAGATCACAAATTCGAATTGGGCGATGGAACCGGGTTCTCGAGCAATCAGATATCGTTTCTCTTTCCACGCCCATCTCGACCAACCGTGTGAGCCTTCCGAAAGGGTTAAACCTTGCTGTTCGCCCTGGGGTCGGTCGTCTGACGAGCTTGAAATCTTGCCATGTAACGCTGGAGAGTTCTCTGAACGGCAAACGGGAACATGCTTGAGGTCTACCGCGTACGGATTGAAACGACCAGTGAGGGAAGTCTACCAGACCCAAATAAAGAATGACAAGCTATCAGCATCGTTGTGCCACTTCCGGCCAGAAGCTAGTAGACCTACAGTAGGAACATCTAAGATTCGCAATGGCGGCCGTCGGTAGTAGGTGTATGCCAGTCGACTGAGAGGTCTGAATCGTGATGGAGGCGCAGATCGTTCGTTCTGCTCTCGTAGATATCGTATCACAAGGCTAGCTGCGAGTGCATGGCCTCGAGCGGAAATCTGGTACGATATGACGCTCCGATTGTCAGTTCGCTTCCATCGATGACATTGATAACAGGTTTTTTCCGGGGACTCACATGCATCACATCGACGGGCACGCCCCCGTACTCCTTCACCTTTGGATCGCCCACGGTGACATCATCGCCCGTTCTAAACCACCTTGGCATCTGTTGATCGGGATCTGCCAATAGTCGGGGCAATAGCACATCTCTGATAGCTATTGACGGGACGTCGTAGAAATTTAAAACGCTCTGATGGAACGCCGACGATGATAGCAAAGATGGAAAGAGAGCGGTGAATGTTCTGCGGGTACAAGTATGCGGAAAAGTCAGCGAATTCAAATCTTTCGCAGTCTAGTCTAGCAGTCTAAAACCCGGTGACGTACTCAACATTGATGACTGCAGGCTTGTTCGGAAGCTCCAACAAGCCCCGAAGGAGATGTTCATACAGGTTGATCACCTCGATTTCTAACAGATCGTTGATACCTTGTTCGACAAGGATGAGGTCGGAGTCTTCGGGTATATGTTCCTCTGCTCAAAGGGCATGACTCGCGATGAGCATGCGAGACTATAACGTGATAACAGTACACGCACACAAACGTGCGCCATCCAAGGAGACTTTTGAAACGGGATAAACTGCTGTCAATCCCGAATGTACTCACTGAAACACCACCCAAAGTATCCGGCTCCCACACCTCCCTGAGCACCATTGACAAATCGATTTCCGGCATGAGGAAATGTTCTATTCAACCAATCGAAGATCATATAATGTAGATTCTGGTGTGAGTACAGCGTCGTTGCTCCCATTTGTGCAGGGACCGAGGAGTCGGCAGACGAGGTCTCGGTCAGATCTATGTTGGCTGATATTGCTGATATTGGCTGTTCGGCTCGTTTCGCTGAGACTCCTGGTGGCGGCGTGAGACCCCGGCCTTTCGAGACTGAAGAATCATGAGGATAAACGAGCGTCATGTCAGTTGTATGGCAGCTATCAGACAGATAGAATAGCTACGACCTGATTAGTATGTGGCCACTTACCACTTCCTCCTATCACCGCCACTGTAAACGGCTTGCCTGATCTAGCCTTATCTAAGAAGGCTTGTATTCTCGATCCGGTACCTAAGCAGAGAAGAACGGAACGGCAAAGTTGGTGTTATCTGATGCCATACTCTGCTACAAATCTACTTCTACCCCGATTATTGTTGACCGACCGACAAGTCGTGAAAAGGGGAATATAGGCTTACCTTCATACTGTAGTGACCGCTTAAACTCCCATTCTCTGTACAGCAACGACCACAAGACCTTATATGTCAGTCGACCCTCATAGCACAGTAAGGCGGTGCGGTATTGAGACAAGAGTCAGGTCCATTCAGCTCGACTGACCTTATTTGATCCTCCTGATCCCACTGCCCGTCCACACCTCCTGCTATATCACTGTTCCTACCTCCGCCTTTGCTCGCCACACTCTCCAATACACCTTTCAGCCTCTCTCTATTCCCCTGACCATGTGATGTGAAGGGTGCAAATAGCAGTATGAGCGATGACAGGCCCACGAGAAGGACTAATATAGGTTTGGAAAGTCGAGGGGCGAACATCGCGCCACACCACGGGATACTAAGTATGCTCGGCGCTTCTGTATTCTGAGCTCTTCAAGTCGAATTTAGGTTACTGTATGTTGGTGGACGAGATAAGTCGTGTGAGGTTGCCCATACACTCCTGAGTGTGGTGTGAAGGGAGGACGTCGCGTCTTTCGATAATGAGCAGAACCAGGAATCGCTCTAGCTTGCTTGCTCTTAAGGCTCGGAAAGTATTACGACCGCTGAGACCAAGGGTTAAATCATTGCAGCTGTTGACATACGACAAAGGATCAAAGGTAGAGTGAATGATCGTGGACGGGTGTGCTTCGAAGATTAGATAATATTATATGTAGATTATGATACCGATCTGATTTCGGTGTTGTTCCGAGCTGACCGAAGGAAAGTACAGTGAGTAACTGCAGGATGAGATTGCGTTCGGCTCCCTCCTCGTACCTCGTGAAAACAGTATCGCCTCCTCCTGCGATGTTGCCGAGTGGTGACACAATGATGATTGATTGGAGCGATATGTGAACTTGTTGACGGATTCAACCCAATATCGAAAGCCCCGTGCGGCTTCGACGTCGACGTCGATCTCTGTACTTCTCGTCTGTCTCGCGACGATGTTTTGCCCGCGTCGATATCGATATGTCGGAACGTCACTGTCAACCTTAGTACATCTATGATATGTCGTGCATGAATCGATGGATGGATAGGGCGGATATTGAATAGCAGGATTTAGGTCAGATGCAATGTAATGTAATGTATTCAGTCTCACGGCCATGCCATCCATGGTCTACTCTTATGGTTATTGCCAGGAACGTATGTTTACTGGTAACCGTAACTACGTTACAAACTACGGGATCGTCCATTTTCCACCTTCCACAAACTCCTGCTCCTTTACTGCATTAGGCAATCCCTCACCCAATCCTCCCCGCTAGGTGACAGACTCCTCGACATATTCGCTTGCACTTAGGTGCACAAGGGAGCAAAGCACATCGATGAACCGCATTCTACTTGCATCCTCTTCTCATCCAACATGCCTATGAATCCCCAGATTTCAGCTTCCAGAACAGGAACCAGACTCAGACATAAGGTAGATAAATTCCTTGTATATGACTACATGTATGTATCACAAGCAGCCCTATCGGGGCTCCCCTCCTGGACGTCAACGACGACAACTCGCTCATTCAGCAGCGGTGTCACTGATTGACCTAGATTAGGTACTCTTGAGCGATACCTCGCTCAACACTCTGAATGCCTCCTTGTATGCGTCAAGCAGTGACTTGATCCTCGTTCGCTCAGACACAAGCGCCTCGTCCTCAAATAGCAGTTCGGGGAACAAGTCGGGCTTGTATAGTTGAGTAACGAGTCTCTGTTGGATCGCATCTCGAGAGAAGTTCACCTGGACGCAAAACAAAACGAGTTCAAGCGTCAGCAGCTACTCTTTCCTATATGTGTAAGATTTCCTTGATCCAGACGCCAACTCACCAAAAGATGCATGATAGCCTTCGGCACGAGATCCTGGATAGTCTGCCGCGTGATGCCGAAGTAACTAGCGATCAATGAGCGGATCAAGGCGGTCTCCATTTCCTCTCGAGGGGTGAGGTGTAAAGGCTGGTCGGAAGGGTTCTGTATTTCGTTCATATGATCAGCTTAAAGACGTTAACGTAGAACGATAAGTGGAAGTAATGATCTCACAGCCTCGAGATGCTTTCCAAGCGATCTCATGTCATAAGTCGAAGAGGTATCAAACCCGCTCCTCAGATTGCCAGGACGTCTGCCAGTGCTCAAATCAGGCAAGATGTCCTTCTGCTGATTTTGGGCAGATCGATTCTGCTGGCTCGAACGTTGTTGTTGTCGATCCCGTCCATCGCTGGATCCAGGCGCAGAAGACGGGTGAGGTGGGAGGTTCAGACCGTTAGGTCCACCGTTCTGACCACCCAGGAAGTAATTGAGGAAAGACTCCTTAACTCCGTGAGGCGATGAACCGCCAATAGAAGCTGGGTGAGGCTGAGGAGCAAGCATGTTGTTGGGAGTAGATCCTGAAGCGGCTCGATGATGTTGTCGCGACTTTGAGATCTCGGACGAGATCCCACCCTTTGTAGCTACTGATGGTCGTCGGATATCAGGTACAGAAGTAGAAGCTGATCGAGGGTGAAGGTTGTTCAGAGGTGCTCCGTTGGGCGGGGCAGAACCAGCTCCATCAGACGAGACATCGTCATCCTCATCATCGGGTGAACTAGCCTGAGAAGGGACCTGTGAGCGAAGGAGTCAGCTAGGGTTGAAACGAGATCGCCATATTAAGTTGGCTTACCCTAGCCATCTGCTGAGTACTTGGTGCACCCTCTCTGGCAATAGTCGCAGATCCGGCAACAAAATCAGGGTGATTGGTATTGATGTAAGCGGCCTGGATGGAGATTAAGCTAGACACGTAATCGCTGGTGGGACCAAGCCGTTCTCGCAAGAGCTCCGACACAACCTCCACCAACTGAGTGAGCAAACGGGGGAATCGTTGCAATTCCTGATGAACACGGCATTCTGCAAAGTCAGCAAACTGTCTGTTCTTCTCTCACAGGATCGATGGGGGCACCTCACGGGACTGGTACAGTTGTGACAGATCTTCATCAACTCCTCATATACCAATTCCACACATCGCAGACTGGGCGGCTCTAACAGCTTAATCTGCGGCTTGACGAGCAAGTCGAACGCTACCTCCGGTACGAACAAGCTAGGCCGAGGACCCGTTGAGTTGCGGATAGCCGTTCGGATGTCGGAAAGAGAAAGATTCTGAGCAGGGTCAATGGTGGTAAGAGCGTGTCCGAAGACTTCGTTGAAGATGTAGTAGATTCTAGCACCACCTGAGAGCTCCTTAGTGGAGATCTCGAGTGAGGTACCTTCGATGGAAGAGACGAAATCTCGCGAGAACTCAGTCATGAGCTTGAGAATCAATGAACCCTGAAAGAAACCGAAAAAAATCAGCATCCATTTTCGTATACGTTGTCCGGTCAACTCACTCGGTGCTGCTCGCCCAAGAACGTCGCATCACCAAAAGCATTCAATTCTTGCTGAGTCTGACCCATCAAGGTGTTCAGTCGAGCCTTCATATCCGGCAATTTCTCTCGGATATGATTCATAAGCACCTACATTGACGGAATCAGCATCCTTTCTCGACATGCGTTCAGCTTTACCCAGAAGACAGGCTCACCGCATTGAGAGTCTTTGCGAGATATTTCGTTCCACATCTATGGGCAATGTTCCTGTAAACAGGGTGGGTCCTGAAGAAGTCCTCCTCCTTCTGTCGAGCATCTTCCATGGGCAAATCCTGCATGATATCCTGCTGACTCCTGTTCACTACACCGACGAAACCGAGCTTCAAGGGGTATGTTCGGCCAGTGAGAATGTCAAGAGCATTGGTTCCGGCGTCCATGAGGTCGAGCTTGGTCAAGACACCAAGAGTTCGAAGACCCCGCGGGTCGACTGTTCGAGCGAGCTTGAGGGCGTCCGAGTTGGCGAGATCGACATTGGCGGGAGAAACGGCAAGGATGACACTGTCATGGAAATATTTACAATGTCAGTTATTCATAGCGGACGTTGCTAACCATGCAACTCACGCATTGGGCTTGGAAATGTAGTCAAGCACCAAGTTCTTAATCTGCCTTTCGATATCCGTAGGCTGGTCTCCAACGGGAACTTTGGTCAATCCAGGCAAGTCGACAAGAGTGAGGTTGAGTACGCCAGGACCGTAGATTTTGAGGTTGATGGGGAGTTTGGATACGCCCTAGGGGAAAGGTATAGCAACGTCAGTTTTATGAGCCAGCAGCGTGCAAGATATCATGAGTTCACCCACCTTGTTCTGACCGGCAACACGGTAAGTTTCCGCCTCGATCTCCTTTCTAATCTCCTCGAAGTCCGTGAACCGCCTGTTGATATGCAAAAACTCGGCGTACGTAGCACCTGAAGCGCCTCCCATCGTCTTTCCACCAGGTCTCATCACACCCGCACCAGCTGTAGGCGTAGCGTCAAGATTAGGTAGATAACCATCTTCGTCTAATCCACCTAATCTCGGCGACTTCTTGACACTGCCGTGGGATCCTGCAGATAATCCAGAACCGCCAGAGAGGGTATCGGGGGTATGGATGAGCTGCAGGACGAGTGGTCGTCGAGTGACAATCCCTGATCCTCGAGGTAAGAAATCCCTGCCTACGATAGTTTCGAGTACAGATGATTTACCCGATGACTGAGAGCCGACGACAACTATCTGAGGGAGGTCGACAGTATCCCCGCCGATGGCATTGAAGGTGTCTTGGAGCTTGTTGACAAGCGCAATAAGGTCTCCGTCCATTGCCATTTTGTACTAAAGCGCGTTGAGCGAATGAGGTTGGAGACGGGTGGTCTTGAAAGATTGAGAGACACGAGTAGTGGTGTAGATGCCCCGGACCTAATTTGAAGAATGCGGCAGCGAGATGGCGGAAATCGCTTGCTGTAAATCCAAACCCACTGAGCTACACAAGGAACAGACGGCTGCAGGTGTAAAAACGAAACAAAATCTAATCAATTGAATTACACTCCGGAGCGATGTCGGTTCTATCCTGGGGGACTGGAAGGGCTGAAGAAGAGGCGACGAGAGGTCGTGGTGGATTGACTGAATGAGCGGATCTGAGAGTCGGAAAAGGGATGTGCCGCGAGGATGATAGCGACTGCTATAGGACGAGGGATACCGACTGGGAGGGGATAGTCAACAGGAGAGATGGAGAAAGTGAAGAGGATGAGGTGTTGCTCAAATCTAAAACGGTCGGCAGCTTAGGGATGAGTTAGAGCAATGCAAGGCGTCGCAACGAGAAAGTCCAGAACGCAGGCTGCATGGCGGTGAGAAGCGAGGGAACGAGGGGGGAACGATAACTATATAACTTACTACTACTTGCAAGGCTGCCGAACAGGTGCGTCACTGTGGCGTCAAGGGGTTTGATAGGCGTGCCCAGCAGTGCTTTCTGAGGGTCCCGCTTGTCTTTTCCTTATAGGCGTGTGTGAGGCTCCACAACAGGGGCTAGTGCCTATAACCAGGCGCGGCTGAGACGCGTTGTGTAGCTTAGCGTGCAATGTTGATTGTGTTCACTACGTTCACGACGTTCACTGTGTTCAATCGTTCAGAGCGTTACTCTTTCCTCCTCCATCCTTTTCTTGGCCCTTCAGAGAGCAGTTGCATTCGTGCTCATCATTCCCTTCCATACTGCAGAATTTAACTTTGATCAAGATGGCTGAGCCTGATCTTGCGGAATGGCTCAGCGACTCAAACGAGGTTCTCAACCTGCAGCTGGGTAAGTGAGCCATCAATTAGCCAGGCCTACAGTTGTATCTCCAGAACACTGGGTGACGGACCTCTCGCTGCTGCTTTCGCCATGTAGAGCCTTGCTGATGGACTATTCACCACAGTCAGAGACCCGGAAGACGAAGAAGTGCTTTATAGGGAAGAAAGACAAGCTATCGAGCCCTTCAACCCGGCTTTCACGTACCCCATCTTTGGAGAACATGAGAAGATATTCGGCTACAAAGGACTGGAAATCCAGGTGAGCTGATGCCTTCTCAAGGGAGATAGTGCAGTGCAGCCCAGTCTCCTCTCCTCTCATCAAACCCTTTCGCTTTGTGCTTGACTCAGGCCCCTTACTAACATATACCGATTTTATATTTCAGCTGCAATTCTCCTCTGGTAGTCTAAGACAATACCTATCTGTGTCATATGACGACAAGCTTTCAACCATAGCGACGCCGGCTGATGAGATCGAAGGCACGCTATACAAGTTCATTCCTGCCGATTATACCAAGTCCAGCACTGAGTTCAAGAGGATAGTAGAGAAAGATGCCGAGGAATTCAAACCGCTTGGTGAGAAATTGGGCTCGTATGTAAGACCTGCTGTCTCAAGTAAAGAGAAGAGCAAAGGAAAGGGCAAGGGGAAAGGGAAAGGAACGGAGGAGACGAATGGTAATGGGGAAGTCAAGGAGGATGACGAGAATGCTGTTGTCTTCGAGATGTACAAGGTGAGCTCCTTCGTATGCTACTACAGCATAGACCCAGCTTACGAACGGTTCTATGCAGTCGACGTGGGAAACGCCGGGATTCAGAGAATACCACCGACGAATGCAGCTGTTCATCTTGCTCTTCATCGAGGGAGGAAGCTATGTTCATGTAAGTACTGGTGATGCTGACCTACCGGTTGTATTATCTAGCTGACTGTTTCTGTACGTTTTTCGCGTGTAGGAAGACGAAGATGCTTGGGAGTTTATAACATTATTCGAAAAGCGTAAACGACCCGACTCGGATATTGTAACGTATCATTTCGTAGGATACGTCTCCGTGTATCCTTTCTGGTGTTACCCGGATCAAGTCAGGTTGAGGCTCAGTCAATTCGTGATCCTTCCTCCTTATCAACAACAAGGACATGGTTGTGAGTGCGGACCTAACGTTGTTTCATCGATCAAAGCTCGATACTGATACGCTTGTTGTTCCCTTTGTTGGCTGTAATTGGAATATCAGCCAAGCTGTACTCGACACTGTTCTCAAACATGCTCTCCAGACCCGAAGTGGCCGAATTGACAGTCGAAGATCCAGCAGAAGCCTTCGAAGATCTCAGAGACCGAAACGATCTCCGGTTCTTGACCTCTGTCGGCGTACCGGAGGACCCTATGTTCCTCGTTGGAGTAGGCGAAGATCAACGGTCCGCTCGAGCTGAATGGGAGGATAAAATTAGGAGGAAATACAAGATTGCTCAGAGGCAGTTTGATAGGTTGTTGGAGATGTTGCTGTTGAGGCAACTGGATCAGAACGATGATGAGAAAGTGAGGAAATACAGGCTACAAGTGAAAGCGAGATTGTATCGATTCAATTATGTGAGTTGTCACTGCGAACAAATCTTACCCTTGTTCAACATCAGCCCGTCTAGACCGCAAAGGGTTGAATTTAACGGATGTTTCGTCCTTATGCCTACGCGCGAATAGGAGATGCTCTCGCAAATGACACCGGAGGAGAGGAAGGAGGCACTCGCAAAGACTTACGAATCTGTGATAGAAGATTATGAGCGTATCCTCGAGATGACCTTTTGATCGAGAGACAGAGTAAAGCCCGGCCGGCGATAGAGCATAGGAGATAAAGTTGTGATACGTCGAGCATGGGTGATTGAATACTGGGGCAGTTCACGATGTGAAACAAGTACATGATACAGGATACGCCCTCAATTACGATGTATGATCCGATGCATATTGTAGTATCATGACTATGCTATGTTTACGACGGCGGGCTATGACGAAGGGGTGAGATGGTTGATGAATGCTACATACAGTACAGCGTGGGGAAGAGAGAAGTTGTTATATGTTATATAGAAGCAGCGATTCTGTATATGTACTGTATTACGAGAACGAAGATTTGTATTGAACTGTGTAACGTGACTATCGAATAAGTATGCTTTCGAAGAGTATGCTGATCCCTCTTACTCACTTATCTGCCCGGTTTTGGCTGGTTTGATATTATATATGGGCTCACCCTTTGCTGTCGCTCTTGATGATTTCAAAGAGACTTTCTTTGTTGCATCCATTCGCTTCTCCACTGTGCCTTTTTCGCAGACGGTAAATCTATATGACCACCAATACATGCCCGACTTCCGCATTATGCCAGCTCCTTCCTGCTCCCTCTGAAGCCCCATATGGAAAGCAGCGCACCTCTTTCAGGTGGCTCTCCTCAAAAGCCAATTTCGATCATTGATCATGATCACTTCAGCCTTCGACTTTCCACAGAGCCCTCGACTTCTTAGGCTTCCTCGTAACGTGTATGCCCATACCCTCTCCACCGTTGAAGGCAAGCACCACACTTTCCTCCATTGGCGGTCCGACTTGGACTGATGCTCCGTTCGATCCATTGGTAGCGCTGGAAGCGGACGCGATTTTCTTACGTTGGGCAATGACTTTCTTGGCGAACTGGAATCGTTCCTGCATCGATGGGATAGGCAGTTCCGGGTTCTCAATGAGCGATTTGAAAAGGTCATAAGGCAGTTTGGAATATACCGAGAGTAATCGCGGATCGGCAGTGATTGGTGAATTGTCGGAAATAATTTTTCTGGGTAATGCGTGTAAGAGGTAGTCAAGGCTGCGGTGTCACCACGAAACATAGATGTCAGCACACACATTAAGCAGAGATAATGATCGCACACTCAAAGGGGGCCGTCTGTCACCGATGAACAATCCACTCACACGTCCTGCTTGAGCCTAGCACTCCATTCACCATATCTTCCTTCTCCCGAACTTGAGCTACCAATCCAACTATCGACTGTTCCTCCTACAGCACCGCGATTCCTGATACCACCAGCATTCTGGTCAGGATTGACGTTCAGCCATTGTACATATTCTGATACGTAGTCTGCGTTGAGTGACGAGTGCATAACGGTGTATGCATGGTGAGCGAGTTCAGGCATTCCGCCCAAGAGGTATGAGGTTGGTAGTACGGATCGAGCGTTGTGTACGTTGATGAGATGCTGAGAAGGGTCTGAAATACAGGACACGCTGATCAGCTTTAGTCCTCTCAGACACAGGAACAGGAAGAGTGACAAGTGAGGTCAAGGGAGAAGCAAGGAAGAGTTTGGACCCACTGTAAAGATGCTGCAGGGCGATATGTACCGATTCCTCCGTGATATTCTCGTCCTGGAAAGAAAGGTGAATGACAGATCCAGGCGCGACATTGGCCATCAACCTAGCGAGGTAAGGGCTTCTAGCGATGATTACTGTCGAAAGACCAAACAGAAGGCGGGAGTACAGCTGACATCAGCACCGCTCCATATCATTCTGACGGAAAGCGTAAGGAAAGAGGAGACGTCTGTACTCACATCGATGCGCTTTCAAGCCTGAGTTGAAAAAGGTGAAATGCACGTCTGTCCATTCCTGATGTAGATACCCGATGTTGAACGCCCAGCTCGTGAGATTCAAAGCGTAAATTACAGGATCGGCAGGTCCGTGGCCATTAGCCTTTCCTTCGTTGAGTACAGCCGTATTTCCGTTCCTACAGTTCCACAAGTGAGAAAGGGAAACAGATCAGCGGTGGCAAAGGGTCAACAGATTTACACCTTATCTGGACCTACATCTGGGCATTCTTCGAAGACTCGGCATCACCGTTGAGTTTCGCAGCACCAGTGGAGATAGGATCGGCAGTGTAGGTAGTTGAGGTGGAAGGTGTGGACGAGCCGGTCGGGGTCGAAGAAGGAGGAATAACGGAATGGGAAGCGGCTGACATGACGTGTAAAAGGAAGAGACTAATCGGGAAGCTGGACAAACGGATTTTTGGAGATGACTGTAATAGTAAGATTCCGCGTAGGGATCTCTACTTTATAACGACAGCCCACGAGATGTTTTGTTATCACAATTGAGGAACGAAGAAGAAAGAAAGTGGAAAGAAAGACCGAATGTACAGCATTGACACACCTCCCCCAATAACACGGCAACTCGCTCGCTTTTTCAACCTCCACCAACCGGTGGGTCCGTACCTGTAAACCTGCCTGCAGCTATGCTGGAATTTCTACCTTCCTATGAGCAACATGCTTGTTGCCCTCCTTCTTCCTATGCCTATGCATAATTACATCTCCGTCGTCGTAGCTTGACTCATCCCGATTCACTAGTGCAGCACGCTCCATACATCCCAAACTCGGAGTGATCGGAACCTCGCAACATCGACTGAAAATGCACCGACACGGTCGAAGACATTTCCGACATGCCGGAGCAGCGCCCGCCGCGCCCGTTCAAGTCCTCACTCCAGCAGGCGACGATGCTCCTCTGACGATAACAATGCTGGGCGCAGGTCAAGAAGTGGGGAGGTCATGCTGCGTTATCGAATATAGAGGGAAGAAGGTCGTTTGTGATACGGGACTGCATCCTGCTCATCCTGGGATGGGGTCATTACCGTTCATCGATGAGGTGGATTGGAGCACGGTCGATGCAATTCTCGTAACGCAGTGAGTCTCGCCCGCAACGAGATCAGAGAAGATCCTCTCAATTGTGCTTGTGCAGGTTGGTAGATATACTTGTCGAGCTAATAATACATGTCTAGCTTTCATGTGGATCATGCTGCTGCTTTGCCATATGTCATGGAGAAGGTAAGCTGCTCCTGCTTCAGCCTCTACTTGTGTTACGCTTTCCGCTGACACCCGCCTTACGCCCTAGACCAACTTCAAAGACGGTAATGGCAAGGTATACATGACTCATGCCACAAAGGCCATCTATGGTCTGACAATGATGGACACTGTGCGAATTAAGTGAGTATAACCGATCCACTTCTCAAAAGCCAATCATCGAACATGACGGCTTTGGCTGATGCAGTTTGCCTGTGTTTATAGCGACCAAAACCAAGATACATCAGGACGACTATACGACGAAGCAGATGTTCAATCATCATGGCAATCAACAATAGCAGTAGATTACCACCAAGATATCGTCATCTCCGGTGGTCTGCGCTTCACGCCGTATCACGCAGGTCATGTTCTGGGTGCTTCGATGTTCATGATTGAAATTGCAGGTTTGAAAATCTTGTATACGGGCGATTACTCGAGAGAGGAAGATAGACATCTGGTGGTGGCTGAGATTCCGCCGATAAAACCTGATGTATTGATTTGTGAGAGTACATTTGGTGTACATACGTTGCCGGACAGGAAGGAGAAGGAGGAGCAATTCACCAGTACGTATTGCGCTGAGTGGACACCGTTTCTCCTTTGGTGAAACAGTGTCTCCGGAAAGAGCTGATTAAGCTTGATCGTCGTCTCAGCCCTCGTCGCAAACATCGTTCGAAGAGGAGGGCGATGCCTCATGCCCATTCCATCTTTCGGTAATGGCCAAGAACTGGCCCTGTTGCTTGACGAGTACTGGCACGACCACCCCGAACTCCAATCCACCCCTGTCTACTTCGCCTCAGGTCTATTCCAACGTGGAATGAGGGTATACAAAACCTACGTGCACACAATGAACGCCAATATCCGATCAAGATTTGCTAGGCGAGATAATCCGTTCGACTTCAAGTACGTCAAATGGCTGAAAGATCCTCGAAGGCTGCAAGAGCATAAAGGACCGTGTGTGGTCATGGCTTCTGCGCAGTTCATGAGCTTTGGTCTCAGTAGAGAATTATTGGAAGATTGGGCAGCCGACTCGAAGAATGGTGTGATTGTTACTGGTTATTCCATTGAAGGTACCATGGCTAGGGTGAGTTGAGCATTTGCCACTCCGCGTCGCCTTCTTCGTCGGTACAACGTATGATATACTAACAGAGCTGTCATGATTGTGCGTGTAGACCTTACTGTCCGAGCCGGATCACATCGAATCTTTAAAAGGAGGAAGCATCCCTCGACGACTGACAGTCAAAGAAATCTCTTTCGGCGCTCACGTCGATTACGCTCAAAACTCCAAATTCATCCAAGAAATCGGCGCTCAACATATCGTGCTTGTACATGGTGAAGCTTCGCAAATGGGAAGATTGAGGGCGGCGCTGAGAGATACGTACGCTACGAGAGGACAGGAGATCAATATCCACACGCCTAGGAATTGTGAACCGCTGGTTTTGACTTTCAGGCAAGAAAGAGTTGTCAAGGTGAGTCGTAGTCAAATATTTCTTGGAAGCTTCTATCAGTTGTTGTGATTTACCCCAGATCGAAGACAGGTTCTCCTTGCTGTAACTCAGATGAGGGTCTGGCGCTAACTTTGCATTACTCCATTAGGCTATTGGCTCCCTAGCAGCTGACCGACCGGTGCATGGTACCCCGCTCAAAGGTTTATTGGTGTCAAAAGATTTCTCATATACTCTTCTCGACCCTAAAGATCTAAAAGATTTCACCGGTCTTTCAACATCAACTATTGTGCAGAGACAGTCTATACCCGTTGGAGTGGATTGGAGCGTAATCAGGTGGCATTTGGAGGGAATGTACGGCGAGGTGGAGGAGGGTATTGATGAGGAGGGCAGAGCAGCATTCACGGTGAGCACAATACACAAGCCTATCTGGCTATTGACTCAGCTATTCGTCACAGAACCGGAGACAGTATCTGACGATTCCTTGTGGGGCCGCCGTTTAATGCGTAGATTATGAACGCTGTACGAGTAGTACAGATCTCCGAGATCGTGGTTGAGATCCAGTGGACATCGGACTCGAGCAATGACATGATCGCGGACTCGGCTTTAGCGGTTCTGTTAGGTATCGATGGAAGTCCGGCAACAGTCAAACGTGAGTGGTAATTAGATTCAACTTGTTTGGAGTTCTCACTAAGCGCCAAATTAACCCGACTAACGTATTCATAACGATGTTCTGGTGGACACAGTCACATCAACACCGCATCATCATGCACACCATGACCATCACACTCACAGCCATACGCATGCCAACGGCGACGGTGAGGCGGCAGCTTCCAATGGGCACTCATCATCCACCGAATTCGACAGAATGCGCATGTTCCTCGAAGCTCATTTCGGTGAGGTATCGGGGCCGAACGCTACTGTCGCTGAGGGTGAAGAAGATGAATTACTGGTCATGACTGTAAGAGTGGATTCGACTATCGCCAGAATTGACCTGATATCTATGGTAAGTCAGACTTTGTTTTGTTCTTCCTACCCGGGTGACAAAAGAACGTTCTCCAGCACCGCACAACCCTCTCCGTTAAACCCTATGGGAACGAAACAGAGCTGATGACTGTTTTATTATGACCCGTCTTCAGCGAGTCGAATCTGATTCACCAGATCTGAAGAGAAGGGTGGAAACGGTCGTAGAAATGGCTATGGCCACACTGAGACCTCTGTCGAGGTCTTTCATCGGCTCAGGCGTCAATGTGAACTTCAATGTCGGAGCCGACGGAGATAAGGGAATGGACGTGGAGCCTGTTGGTGCTTAAACAGTATTATCGGATAGGAAAGAGCAGGATCATTCTCATGACTGGCTTGACTTGGAACATAAGAGACAACTCCATGTTGTATTAATACAGGTTTCCTCAATCGCTTTCGGTAAACGAAGCTGCGAAGCATGTGCATAATATAGATATAATGCATGATGTCCTATGGCTTCTACGAGGTTCTGCTCGTTTGCATTTCTTCTCGGTGAACAGGCGGATTGGATGCCCTACGCCTGATTTTCACTTCAATTTTGGTATATCTGACTCTTGACTCGATTTTAGGAGATTTGTACATGATATAATAGTTAACAGTCAGTCCTCAGCATAAATCCATGCGTTGGCATGTGTTGAGTGTTACTCTTTACAGTCCAAAACAATTGCTATTGGGATCTCATGCTGTGTTTGTTCCGGCGTATGACACCAAGTCAGCCGAAAAATATGTCTTCATCGTCCCATTCGCTTCGCCTATACAGCTGAATCTACATCGAAGCCGCGTTAGCAGAACGCGGAAATGATATCGCGCATTCGGAAGAGTAGAATGGGGGATCGATAGTTGTTTGGTTGTTTGGTTGTTGTTTTTTGTTGTTTCTTGCGATCTTGCGCATGCTTAATCCCAGACAAGCTTGCCGTTGGCGGTGACGGTCGCTTTAGAGGATGGGGCTGACCCGGATCCGCCGAGGGCTTTACCTCGAGCGGGATTCGACTGTTTTGAAGCGTACAACTCGTTGATTCGTTCTCTATAATCATTTTGACCAGTCTTATCAGCTGTGTACTGAGCCTTTACGTTAAGGGTGACTGGGCAAGCACTAGCTTACCGCTCGAGATCCTTTTTGTGCATCTGCAGCCTTCGTTGTCGGTCGGCTTCTTCGGCGGCTCGTGCAGCTTTCTTCGCGTCGGCCTTTTTGGCGTTCTTCTTTTGTATTCGAGTCGCGTCGGGCAAGGGCAGGGAAGTCGACTGTCGGGATGGGTCTGAGGAAATATTAAGGGCTGACAATTCTATTACCAGTATCATATACATTCCCCGATTAGCGGCTTTGCGACGATTTCGTACGTCGATGCAATTGATGGGCAGGTGCGCTTACTCTTAGGCTTCGAAGCGACCACGTTCCATCCGTCGTTCGCCTTCTTCTTGGGTGCGCTCACGGCTTGAGGGGCAGCTCTCTTATCGTCGTCACTGGAGTCGGCATAATCATCCTCGAACTTGGGCACTATCTCGCCGTTACTACTAGCGCTAGAGCTCTTCTCGAGAGGAACTGATCCCACTTTTTGATTGCTGTTGGCCAAGGGCTCCTCCAGGAGTGCTGCAAATTTGCCTGAATTGCCGTTGGCCTGCGAGGTGGAGCTTGCATTGGAGGATACTTTCATCACTCGCGCGATGGATGGTGGTCGATCTTCGGGTGCGAGCATGCTGTCGATGACAAAGTCATCAACAAGTCAGCTCGTTTTCCCCATTTCGCAGCCGAAAGCTTGAGCTTACTCATCGACTTTGGTCTTTGGTTCCTTGGGAAGTAATCTCTCCGCTAGCAGCTTCTTTTTCTGCGGTTGTTGCTGTTGCTGTTTCTGCTGTCCTTTGCTCTTGCCTTCACCACCTTTACCTCCGTTTCCGACTGAGGCGGTAAAACCTGCCTTGTCCCGCTTCTGGATTGGCACCTCTTCGACAGGCGTGGCAGTGCCAGACACTCCGCTCGCATTATTGCTATTGCTATCTCCTTTGGCCTTCTTCTTGGCTGCTCTTTTCTTCTGACTTTTGCTGATCCCTTCTGATGAGAAACCGCTCGAAGTCGAAGTCGATGGGGAAGATGGGATGTATTGGTAGCCGAGAGCTATGACGACCAATAAAGCCGCTCCGATCAGCGTCTCGGTGGAGATGTACGGCATTTTAGACTTTGGTTTTTGAACTCGATGAGATTCTCGCTTTTCACTATGCGCTTTCCTGGGTTGACAGTTATCGAGAGCGAGGGGTGTGAGACGGTGCAAGATGATAGGTGATGAGACGAAAGAAGGATGAGAGATAGTACTGAAGTCGAGAGAGCTTGATTCCAAGTGAGAGCGGGGACTCCAGCGCACCACTACTATAGTGCACGCGATACATATGATCATGAGTGGAATGACGCAAAGCAAAGTAAAGCGGCGGTCGCCGGCTCCGAACCCATTGTGTTCCGGCCTCTTCGACAGGACAGAGATAGCGACGAGATACTTGCATGACTAACCACTAATCACTACAGAAGTGACCCGTGTCAGACGCCTTCACGAAAGTTGTATAACATAAAATATATTGCAACGCTGCGAAGCCGAGCCGAGATCAGGCCTCAATGATGCGGTCCACTTCCCTCGTGCGAACCGCTCGGCACCTCGATGTTTCAGCGAGCAGCCCTTGCAGGATCTCAGCTGCGTCTCCCATCTTCATTAGGCCAGCCTTCCTCTCCACGTCAATTTCAGGTGCCCGACCTGGTCCCTCTCGACTCTCGGCCGCGCCATCCATACGCCATATCCAGAAGCGAGAGAAGCACACAACAAATGCGCCTCCTGTACGGCAGATTCCGATTGAGATGGCATATGATGTAGTTGAGCCGACTGAGTATACCGCTAAAGGTCAGAGTTTGGTGATCTGTCATGGGTTGTTGTGAGTCTCACCAGCTACCATAGACGATCACGGCGGGACGCCATATTGACCATTGGATATGGCCTTCTCCTCTGTAGCGGATCCAAGCAGAACTGGCGATCATTAGCAAAGCTGTTTGCTACCAAGCTGGGCATGCCAGTATATACACTGGTAGGTCGACACTCCTCGTGAAACTCAATCATCCAATGGCATGTCAGCTCTGACCCTTTTACCTTTTGGTGTGCATCAGGATCTGAGGAACCATGGCGTTTCGCCTCATGCTGAGCCGCACACCTATTCGGCAATGGCACAAGATATAGCCCATTTCTTGTCGAAAAGGAATTTGCAATCAGGCGTAAATCTGATGGGTCACAGCATGTAAGTTTGGACGGCTGCGCCGATCAAGCCAGATGGGAATGTGATGCTAGAAGCAGTATGCTCGTGCTGATGCCTTATGGCTATGGTGCGAGCGCAGGGGTGGTAAAGCTGTGATGGCGTTCGCACTAAACGAGAGCTTGAACAAGCCTCTTCGATCGCTCATAAGCGTCGATATGTCTCCTGCGATAGGCAAGATCTCGCCTGAGTGAGTAGACCTTCTTTGCGCTGAACCAAGCCAGGGACGACTTCTGTACATTGTCCTTTTCGCGAGCTCGGAATTGGAGCTCGAGTTGACGTTGGTCGTCCCACAGGTTCGCGGCGTACACTTCGTCCATGATGGACGTTGAGAAAGCTCGAGTGAAGACTAAGCATGAAGCGGATGCGATCCTCAAGGCTGTTGAACCTGTGAGTGAACAGCGATACATGAACACGCTGGAATGCCCCCTTTATTTGTATTGACGACAAGTCTATTTGGGAGACATAGCTGACACGCACGTCTCGTATCTATTCAGTCATTGCCTACTCGGCAATTCCTGCTCACGAATACTCGCCAAACGCACGGCGCCGACCCATCTCTCGTTTTCCGGATTCCTCTTCAGCTCTTAACGGATGCCATACCACATATCGGTGATTTCCCGTACAGCCCACCACCGCCCGTATCACCCACATCACCAATATGGGAAGGCCCGACATTATTCTTGAAAGGCGCCCAATCGAAATACATCAACCGGAAGAATATACCCGTCGCCGAAGCTTTCTTCCCCAAGATGAAGTTGGAGACGCTAGACACTGAACATTGGGTACATGCGGAACGGCCTAATGAGACGGTTGAATTGGTTAGGAAGTTTGTTCAGGCCATTGACGCGTGATGGATTATCTGGGATTGGGACGTCAACCTACGATAGAGGGATTCTAGATAGATACCTAGAAGTGACTTCCGGATGGTGCCCTCGCTCCAAACTTTGATTTTCCAGACGTAGCCTCGTCTTATAGCATATAGCGTATAGCCATTGGATCCATATGGTACTATGCTGTTGTTCGCTTGACGCTTTTCTAGTACTCGTACCAAGCTTCAATGGCACCAAGCTTGAATGGGATTGGACAGTGTTACGTAATTGTTAGATTAGCCTATGTATTGCCGCTCCGCCGTATGACAGGAGAGATTGGGTGGTTTACATTCGTCTTGAATCCACTCGTCATTCTTCTCAAACTCTTTGTCATTATATCTTGACCAGCTAAGCAACCTGAATCTCAACTGACAACTGTGTTCCAAGCATCATTCGAGCCCCAACCGACATTTGGACTCATCGTCACAGAGTTCAAAAATTGAAACCAGGCCGAGGGATTTGGCTGTAAATAGGCTAACAGGCATATTCCTGTCAGAAGTGCGGCGCAACGCGAAATCTGCGGTTAGTTTAGTTGGATTTTGACGATTCTTGATCATACCGATTATGAGCTCACTTTGACACCGCCCACCTTCTTTCGGCTTGGGTAACAACATCTCACCACTCGCCAGCCACCTTGTGATCCCTTGAGACGACCGCTTGACGCGCCCATATTTCCATCGATTTATCGCCCCAAACGACACATCCATCATGGCTCCATATGTATCTTCGCGCTTCCGCCCTGCGGAACCAGAAGATGGCGAGCTGGTAGAAGATGATCAGCCTAGTCGGTCTGCTTCGTCGGCTCCACCTATCCGACTCAATAGACCCCCTCGACCACCTCCCAGCAGTAAATGGGCTAACCCCCTCGAAGCGGCCGGATCGGATTACGCACCGGGTCCATCAAGAACTCGGCCTCATTCACCTAAGAAGAACGGCGGCCATCATCAACCTTCGCTCTCTCCCGAAAAACTCTTTGACAATGTTCAGGTATCGCTGGAGAAGGACAGGAAAATGGAAATGGCTCTTCCCGCGAAACCTATATCACCTATCAAGACCAAACCTGTAGAAAGGGATTCAGACAAGGAACATCGGAGTAGAAGGGAGAATCATGACGACAGCAAAGGGCATACTTCAAAATATGATTTGTATCAGCCCGATTCTGAACCGCCATCTAGCAGTCGTTCAAGACGGTCGCCCCTTTATTCTGACCGCTCACATGCGTATGACGACTATGACCGCTCGTACGACAGGCGGCGTGCCTCTCCGCCGCACCGGAGTTACGATGAGCGAAATCGGTATGATGAGAGGGACAGATATGGTGGCAGGGACAGATACGATGACAGGGACGATCGATATCGACGCGACTATGATCCCGAATACGGATACGAACGGGACGGTAGATATCCTCGTTCAGAACGAATTGATAGGGTTGATCCGAGATATCGGGACAGAGAGAACCATCCATACGGCATCGCGTGGGGCAACTATGACTCAAATCGAGAGCCGATCTTCGAAGATGCGCATCGAAGCACGGATCGATATCGAGGAGCATCACAGTCTCCGCGTCCGCTTCGAAGGACAGAACATCATCGGTCACCAAGAAGGAAGAGCGGTCACCATGAGGATGAGGGTAGCGAGAACAAGAAAAAGGACGAGAAGCCATCTTGGGCAAACGGATCCACGGGTGGACACCAACGCGAGAAGGTGACAGAGAGCAGGGCCAAAACATCGCCTAAAGCCTCTAGGGAAAAGTCACCATCACAGAAGTCCCTCGATGAGCCGAAGAGCGGTCAGGAAACCTCGGCACCTCCTAGACGTATACTGAACCGACCAACCCATCGGTCCACCTCTGCGCAGACCCCGCTTCTGCCTGATGACTCTCTTCCGCTTCCCCCTCCACCTCCACCTGAAGAAATGGCTCCTCCAGGAACTTCGCCCCCACCACCTCCGCCACCTGACACTCCTCCCCCACCCCCGGTATCAGCCACGATATCTGATGTACCCCCTCCGCCATCACCAAATGACACTGCTCCACCTCCGTCATCGTCAACCATGGACGAGTCAAACCCTATTCGATCTTCCCTTGCTACCAAATCACCTGGGTTACAAAATCCCTATCTAGCTCCCATAAAAAACAAGGTGCTGGAAGCGACCAAATCTGCTTCTGAGCTCGAATCGTCTCCCAAACAAGCATCCGTTCCCCATGCGCCGAACCGAAATCTACTCGACCCTCCAACGAGAGTATCTTCGCCTGTGACCAAAATCGAGAACCCGTATGAAGCCACAAGGCAAAGCACCAAGTTTAGACAGATGACCATTACTGAGGAGATAAAGAAGTTGGAGAAGACTTTCGAGGGTACTGCGACTCTGGCGGCGTATGATTTGGGAGCCAAGCTGGGTGAAGGTACATTCGGGTGAGTCTTGCAGAATAGATCAGATCGTTCACGTACAGGAGACATGCTTACTCGAGCTGCAGAGTTGTAACGAAGGGTATCGAAATCGCTACCAAGCGAGCCATCGCTCTTAAGAAGCTCATCACGCACAATCCCCGTGATGGTGTAAGTGTAAGATCTACTACTGTCATGATTCTCAACTAACCGGAAAGCACAGGTCTCGGTGACTACCGTACGAGAGATTAAGATCCTCAAGAGTCTCAATCATCCTAATGTGGTTCCCATCCTCAACATGGTGGTTGAGCGGAGTAAGTCTATGTCGACCCGGGATCCTTTCGACCGATTGCTGACGTGAAAAATCACGACGCAGAAATCGCCGGAGACCGCTCAAACCGAGGCGAGGTATTCATGGTCTTCCCTTATATGGATCACGATCTGTGCGGTTTGCTTGGAAACAAAGATTTCAGACCGACACACTCTATGGCCAAGCTGCTCATGAAGCAGATATTGGAGGGAATGGCATATATTCATGCGGTGAGTGTTCATACCTATAACATGCTGTCATGCTGTCCATTGGTCTTCACCTTTGCCGAAGGACATTGACTGATTTGAGCCTGTCTACACTCCAGAACAACTTCATTCACCGAGACATCAAGACTGCCAACATTCTCGTCGACAAGCATGGTCAAGTGAAGATCGCCGATTTCGGTCTTGCCCGAACGTGGACTCACGATGCCGCTATGCCCCCTCATCTCGCCAACGAATACACAAATATGGTCGTGACTCGTTGGTATCGAGCTCCTGAACTATTGCTTGGCGATACCCGTTATGGCCCAGCAGTGGATATGTGGTCGCTCGGTTGTGTTTTGGGAGAGATGTATCATCGACAGCCGATCCTTGCGGGCGACAGCGATAGAGATCAGCTGTACCAGATCTTCTCAAGGTGCGGACCTCTGAATCAAGAGACTTTCCCAGGATGGGATAGGTTACCTGGTTTCCCGGATTCTCAGGGTCATCCGTGGGACAGGACCCAGATGGATATGCCCATTATGGAATGTGCCCAAAAGTGGGGGTAGGTGTCTGCCGTAGCTCATCACCCTCACTCTAATTTGTCCACCATCGAACAATAACAGTTAACCTTTGGAAACTGTGTTGCAGTTTGGACCGAGGCGGCGCCGATCTCATGACAAAACTCCTTGCACTCGATCCCAAGCAGCGAATCACTGCTCACGATGCGCTCGATCATCCCTGGTTCTGGACATCTCCCATGCCAGCGGATTCAAAGAAGTGAGTCAGATTGCCGCTCAGAAGAGCGAGTAAAGCTGATAACAGCGCGCCCAGGACTACGATTACCGTTGAGTCGTCACATGAGATGACCACGCGTCAGAAACAGGAGCCTGTGACAGCGCCTGTAGCTGCTATCCGACAGCCTCGCCACCAATCTGTTCCTGGCCACCAACAACCTTATACTGCCATGCCATCTCGTCCTCCTCAGCATCACAACGGACCGAGTGTTCGTCAAGGCCCACCACCTGGATATTCACAAGGTTACAATAATCACCAACCGGGCTTCAACAACTTTGGCAATAATGGCTATCAACCACCCATCCAGCACAATGCCCCCATGAACCCTTATGCTGCGCCGCCAATGCAGGCTGCCTTTAATGGTGGTCCTACTGGACCTGGCATGGGATTCGGAGGAGGTGCTTCCCAAAACGCGTACGGCGGCGGTTCATATCCACCACATAACAACATGCCTTACCAGCAGCAGCAACAATCGCGACCACCACCTATGAACCAAGGAGGTATTGGTCGTTCCGGTGTACCTGCACCGCCCTTTAGACTCAATAGTTCCAATGGAGCTGGTATGGGGGGTCCAGGATCTGCACCACCAGCACCTTTCAAGCTTGCCGCTCGTCCACCCGGTGGACCGATGCATGGTAATAGGGGGTTACCGCCTCATCCAGGTGGTGGTAGTGTTGGAGCCGGAGGCGGTCACGGCGCTGCAGGTCATAACGGTATGGGTATGGGAATGGGCATGGGAATGGGAATGGCTGCTGGTCTCAAGAGGGGTTTGCCGACCGGGAATGGTGATCATTGGAGAGAAGAGAAACGAAGAAGACCGGATGACGGCTTACCCTATTGAAAGGTAGTGGATCAAACTAGCCACTGGGCAATATGAGCCCTGAGGTTTCTCGACAGACATTCTGTTATTTAAGGTCATGAGAAAAGGACCTTTGAAAGTTCATGTAGGAAAAGGTAACACCATCCTAGTCATATGTCAGGTAACATGACGATTGGTATCATGTAGGATACAATTATCGGTAACAGTTCGTGCTCCTACCATACATTCATGTACTGTGTACACACAGTGCAGTGTGAGACACATAGTCGTCGATGCACCTGACTCCATAGAGCCGGCTCGCGGCACAACCATATACACACGCCCACACACGTATTCATACGCATACATACGTTGACGAGGGAGAGATAGAAACGATAGATGGTGGCATAGATTTTGGGGTTAGACGAAGGGAGAGCAGACTACTATAGCCCTCTCCAGTGTTGCACATATGTGGCAAGTCTTTCATAGCACTTATGGCACTTCTACGCGATGACATGGGATGCCGATATTCAACGACGGCGATAAAGCGGGTACGATGTATGATCTTCCCCTACTGACATACACATCGCCATTCTGCATTTTCACCATGACACCGTTTCTTTCTCCAGTCGAGCAGTTGATGCCTTGATGGTAAGTGCCGGATCTCGAACGCACATTACATGATTCATTTGCCCAACCATCGTCATGTTGGCCTCAGCTATCTTTATATCGCCGGAAATGACGTTGTAAAAGTTGCGGAACCAACATGAAAAAAAGCAAGGAAGAAAGGAGGCGATGAAACGTGAAACGTCGGAGATGAGTGAGCCACGGGACATGGACTTCGGGGATAAAGCATCGTACACTGTACACGCTCACACAGCCACGCGTTGAACACATGAACACATGAAACGGGCTATGGCTAAACTATAAGGGTACTTTGTCTTGTTTCTATTCAGGGCAGAGGTCCTTTCGGAGCTTTGTTTATTTATTTATCCCTTTATCCCTTTATCGTCGTCATTCCACATGACATGTTGTTTATGTAATCATCGCATCTCAAAACTTTGTGCCAGGTGCCAAGCACGGTCCCGAAAGCAAAAGCAATAGCAAAAGCACAACAAACCTTCAGCATCTCCCATCGCATCTCATCCCATCTCACTTCACCCTTCACATCTTATCACCCCTTTCTCCATTCAATTTCCTCTCAAGACGATCACCTCAAATCATGGCAGAAGGTGAGTCTCTCGGCTCTATCATCTGTCTGCATCGGCAGCATGCGTTCGTGGTTTGGCTTTGTTTCCAAAACAAAACAGTGCCTTCTTCACCGTTGCTGGTGCTGTTCACTTGAACCCCTTTTTACCCTCTCACTTAGCTCAGGGTGGTATCCTCGATTTTTCTGGGGTTCATCGTTTATCCCATCCCACTTTCTTCACCTTCTACGCTGTGTTAGTCTCAGTCTCAGCTTCTTGCATGTACTATTGGATGGTTAGACTCCATCCGAAATAGGTTGCGTGCTGTGCTGTTCATATGGCTTTCGCTTGTTACCTGTTGTGCATGAGCAAGATGCAGGATCATATCTAGGACATCCACCAGGGTTCCCTCCAGATCCTTAGGTGTATCATACATACACCTGTTCCTCGCCGCGTTCTTCAGAAGAGGTCTCTTCACACCGCGACATACGGAGTACTGCATATTGATCGCAGAGGGTCGTCAAAGAAAGCATTAGCAGCGTCGAAGGGTTCACTCCTGGCGGCCATTGTTTGCTTTCGTGCACTCACTCTTTCACTTTGGTATCATTTCGTTCTGATCTCCCCGTCGTCGATCTTTGTATTTTCTCATCAGCCATCCAAAGAAACAAACAAACAATTCACCATCATCTCTTGGCTATCATCTCTTGGCGTAACCTTGTTCTTGGCTGGTCGTCTGTACACGTCTTCATCTTCGGTTCGATCTTACAAGAAAAAGCACACGCGTGACTGTCAACTAGTCGAATCAATATCGCAAAGCGCTTACTCGTGACCATGTCTTCCTCTGTTCGACTCACTTCGTCCGCGGTTCGATCATCAGTCACCTCACCCGCATCCCCCTCGCCTAGTGCCTCGGAGTCTGAGGCAGTATCACTGTCGTCGCAGATCTCGTCGGCGATCAGCTCAGCTATCAACTCGGCCTCCGCCTCAGCGTCAAGAGCTTCCTCATCAGTCAGCCCATCGGCATCCCCCTCGCCGAGTCAAACTGCTAGCCCGTCCCCATCGGCAAGCGCTTCACCTTCTGCAAGCGAGTCAGAATCGGAGTCTGCTTCCGCCACTGCTTCGCCCTCAGAATCAGCCAGCGAGAGCCAGAGTGCTAGTGCTAGCCCATCGCAGCAAGAGAGCTCAAGCGTTAGTCCTACAGCGTCGCCAAGTGCGTCCGCCTCGGCGAGTGAAGGAGGTGCGAGCGCGTCGCAAAGTTTGTCCGCCGACCCAGGGCAATCTACCAGTGTAGTGTAAGTCTGATGTGTTTATTGAATGGATTTTGTTCAGGATGAATCTTTGGGCTGACGTCTAGATCGGCGACCTGCTTGTTCGGCAAACAGCTATGTTACTGTGACCGATGGAAATGGATCAACCCATGTGACATCTACTGCAATCCGGACTGGAAGTGCTACGGGTGGTGCTTCAAACAAGAAAGGTGGCTCAAGTGAGTGGACATCAACCGCTTGGCACCACGCTATGTGACTGACACGTTGCTCTTGTCGTCTAGACACCGGTGCGATTGTTGGAGGCGTGATTGGTGGTATTGCTGGTCTTGCGATTCTGGCTACACTGTTGTGGTTCTTCTGCTTCAAGAAGAGAAGGAACAACGAACAGGCCTTCGACGAGAAGACCGTGAGTAACGCACAGCCAGCGTCTTTTGCCTTCAAGGCGAATCCAAAACTGACACACTGGTTAATCGTGTCTTCAGTTTGATCCCACTCGAGCTGCCCGACACTCGGTCAATGACCCCATCGATCTCATCTCGCCCTCTGTTCCTGCCGTCGGTGGTGCTGCTGCGACGTCACCCCGAGTCGACCCGTATCCCTTTGAGTCAAACCAAAATGCTGTAGCTGGTGGCGGAGAGGAGTATGACCCTTACGCCCACGCGCCACCTATGCGGATGCCCGATGCGCGAGACTACATGGGCGGCGGCGGCTATGGTCCTTATGGATCTGCTTACGAAGGTGGTTACGGTGTCGCTCATACTGCGGCTGGAGCTGCAGCTGGGGGAGCTGCCGCTGCCGCCTATGGTCAGACGAGTCCTTCTCAAGGATACTCGGCAAGCTACGACGGTCACGGATCACCCAGTACCAACGCAAGTCCTCAGGTCAACATGTCACAAGCTGCTCTGGCCAAGCAACGAGAAGCTGCTTCGGAGCGATATAACAACCGAATGTCAGCTGGATTCGGTGGCCCAAGCGGTAGTGGAGCCGTTGGTGCTGGTGCTGGTGCTGGCGCTGCCGGTGCGCAGGAGGTAATGGGTTCCCCACCTAGCTCAGAAGCTGGCAGGAGGGAGAGCGCCATCTCTGAAGGAAGAGCGTCGGTCTACCAACATACGGATATGGGCTCTATGCCTGATGGATCAGAAGAGGAAGGTTTGGCCGAGATTCCGCCAAAGTGAGTGATGCTTTCATGCCTTGCCTCAGTTAAAGCAACGCTTCGTATACTTATATCGATGTCTTGTTACTTCTAGCTACAACTCGATCCGCTCGTAATGTCGCATTGACGACGCGGTGACCGGAGTGTCCCGATCGAGGGAAAATCTACAAAAGAAGCGATATGGTAGCGTATAATCTCATGCGATCTTACGATCCTGAAGGTGGATCAATAAGCACTAGATAGTGGGAGATTAGGGTCGATCTGATCGAAATTCTGGATATCGGTAGTTATTACTGAACTTGAAAACTCGGATGTTGGTTGTGTTCGAACCTCGGAGGTCGGATGGATGACAGAGTGAACGAAACTTGTATTACATGTACCCATATGCGACAAAATATACTAGTCCCTGCCTCAAAGATACGCATACAGAAAGAAATCGAAGCGATCGGCTGTGCTGCACATCGAACCTGTCGAAGGGAATCTGGGCCAGATCATGAAACGCCCATGGACCACAGGGGTATATACGACTGCATTCGCCTATTTGCATAGAGGCCTGGACTATCGGACGATTATTGGCAACAACCGTTTCTCGTCGCTCCTGAAACAAAATCCATGTCGCTGTTGATTCACAGATACGTACATTGGTGATGAATGGTATGCCAATACACAATGTCGCTCATAATGCAGAACCGAAAAAAGAATCCCAAATACAGAATTATATATATAGAAGAGATAGTTACGGAAACCAAGAGTCAAGATACATAGGTATTTGGGTAAAGGCAAACAGTAACCCCCTCACCCATGCAGCTCGCCCGCTCACGCGGTTACCCACTCACCCACTCACTCACTCACTCACCCACTCACGCCTTGCCCTTCTTGATTCCGAAATCCTTCATGAGCGGCTCCAACCACTCGGCCCTGACCATGTCCTTCAAAGCAAACTTTCCTCCGGTCCGAGTATACTTCTTCATGGCGCTCATTGAGGGATACAATAAACCTTGATAGGCTCCTACATAAGCTGGTGGACAATATTTTCGGGCTTCGAGGTAATCGACCAGGTTTACGTGCGCGTTTTCTTTGAGTAACTTTCGAGCTTGAGTGAGGGTTTGAGGTAGAGGGGATTTCTTGGGCAAGTAGGGTCGATATCTGTTGACTTCGGCCTCCGGTCCTGTGTCCTCTTCGTGGAGCACATCATCGTCTTGGTGGTCCGCGTCGATCACGACTTGTGTTGTGTCTCGTGGTCGTGGCGGTGTTGGCACACAGACCACAGTAGGGAGATCAGGCAGCTCATCGCCGGCTAGATGTACCAGTCCAAGCTAGATACAAAGAAGATGATCCATCAGCTTCTAAGTTTTGACCAGTCATCCCTTGCTGACTACATCGGATCGAGAAACTTACCTCGATGCAGAGTGATTGCCATAGACGCAGCTTGTTAGCTTTTATCGTCATGAAGTTTCTCGGATCGGACAGGAAGCTATAGGCACGTTGTGATACATTGTATCGTATCAGCTTTGACACCTTCACTCCGCCATCATACATCACAGAGCGAGACCGAGGACTGCGGGGGACGAGAATTTGCGAGGAATTCCACTCGGTCGTCTGTTTCGAATAAGACAATGAAACGAAAGACATCGGCCAATTCTAAGTCTAAGTGACACTCACCTGTCGATTGAAGACACAGCATCCTCAACACTCATTATACTCTTGTTCCCCATCGATTTCGCCGACTGTGGAGTCCCAATTTCACTCTCAAGCGCAGAAAGCTCATCCACCTCATCCCCATCGTCATCCTCCTCTTCAAGATCTCCGTTGCTCCGTCTTATGTGGACTGTGACTTGGACAGGTGTTCCGGACCGGCTTGTCCTAGCTGAGCTTGTGGGGCTGGTCGTCTCATCATCGCTGATCTCACTGCCTAGGTCCGTAGCTGATCCGCACGATGACAGATTCCGGTCAATCCTATCTGCGTCTTCCGCTAATTCGCGCCCGTGGGCCCGGCGAGCTCGAGCCCGTTTTCCTCCTCGGCGAGTCTTACGGCGACGCCTCTCAATCCCAGTCTCATCATCTATCGCCTTCTTTTCATGTCCTTCGTTTTCGCCATCGAAATTGTCGTCGTACGACATTGTGATTGGTTTCGAAGTTGCAAGAGTCGAGGAAGCTCGCGGTGTGGTATACATATCGTTCAGATGCGATGTCGAGTGGCCGAGAGCGGTCTTCCTAGGTTTAGGCGTGTGCGGCTCAACGATCGACGGTGGAAGACGTGACGACGATGGAATGTTCTCAGATGGTATTCGTAATTCACGCAGCACATTTGAGGATGATTCGACTGGTGGTCCATCACCGCTTGTCAGAGCAGCTTCAGCTCTTTCTTTCTCTCCTGCTATTAGCTTTTTCTTCCTCTCCCTCCTTTTCGCAGACTGTGATTTCTTCCCCGCTTCGCTAGATTCCCGGTTGATGGCTAACGTTGTTGATGTTGATGGTCCAGCCACAGAGGATGGGCATGTTGAGCGCGGTTCGGTCATCTCTGGATTTGAGACTGCTCTGAAGGACATAGTAGGCCGAGTATATGTTCTGCCGAATATCGGAGATGCGGAAGAGGCTCTTCTGGGTGTAGCGAAATCGTTCGAGAGCGCGAGCGACTCGTAGGAAGAGACGATAGAAGCGACTGAAGACATTGTGTGACTGGTGAGAGCGGTACTAGTGATACAACGACTTCGTTGGCCCTGTTGAGCCAGCTTCCACGGAGAGATTATGGGTCTGTGATATCTACAGGAGCGAGTGATGAGAGTCGTCTGGTCGATGTTCGGTGATAGGGATTCCAAGGCGATGGATGTTGCTGTATTCTAATCAAGTCGAGCGAGTCTTAGTAGGATTCTTGTCTTCAGCTGTAAGCCGGATTACTATGATTCGCTGCGCGTTTAACTTCTCAAGTTCAGCTAGCAATGAACATTAATCATGTCAAGCGATTTGAAGGAAACCACTAGCATCGCATCCACCCCTTGTGCACATGAGCATTCGAGCTTGTGTGCATTTTGTGTACTCTGTATGTAATATGGCAGAAGGATGGGTCTCCAGTACAAGATAATCCGGCGAACGAGTACTCGCTACTGTTTAGCTCCTGCAGCTGATCCTGATGTCCCATCCGATGGTCTGAATCTCGACTTGACCCAACCAATCCTCGAATCCTGGATTTTTGCCAGTCCCCTCATCGCTAGATATGTCTCGTGTTCATTCCCATTCCAGCCACTTTCACGTCAGAAACCTCCACTTGGGGGCAAAATCAAAACAAAATCAAAACAAACAAACAACCCAGCATGGCAGTCAAGCAAGGTAGCATGAAGGGGCGGTCATCGCCGCTGCCGCTACTCTCGAGATTTCCGGACTTTGCGGCGGCTGCCAAGGAATTACTCTACATTATGACGGTCGTCAAGCAATCAATCATCTTCAAACCTTTCGTTACCCTCACAACCCGTCCGAATCCGATGATTTGTTTGAAGCGCCCTCATCTTCTGAAAGCGACGAGGATCCATGCTTACGACTTGCGCACGTACGCACTGTCTGGGTCTGGCTTGTATCAAGGAGTCCAATCGCACTCGCGCTCGGTCGCCTAGGCTTACTGATCTCCTGCAACGCGTCGAAGTGGAGCCTGTGCCGCCTGATGCGCCTCCACGGCTCGAGCCGCCAACGAGCTTTGCCTGTGCTCATGCTCGAGCGTCGCCGTGCCTCTTGATGAAGCTGATCGACTGACTGACTGATTGACTGGCTTCCTCTCGTATCACCACGAGTACACGAGTACGGTCGAAGACTCGTACTGACTTGTCCATCTTCGCGCGCCAACGCCTCTCTACTCTACCTTTATGTTTTTGACTGTTTCATCATTCACGTTCTCAACGATCTTTTTCCCCAACTGTACTTGACTACCTAACCCGCAGCCTATAAAATCCGTTGCCTTCCCGTCGTTCAGGTTCAGGTGCGTCTCTCTCATCCTCACCTATCCTGACATCCTTTCTCGTCTTCACCTACCATGGTAGCGGCGCTATACTGACATTCACTTCTCATCATCCTCCATCTTCATGTGCTCTTTCGTTTGCCCTGATCTTACGTGTCTACAACATTGACTGGCTACGCTCTCTCTCTCTCTATCTGTTCACACAACTTCGACTCGCGCGGTTTGATACTCGCCCCCAATGAAGGTGCCGGACCATTTCTTCATCTTACTCTTCTTTCTCCTCGCATCTTCACTCGCGGTCATCGTACCGACCCTCGCCGCTCCCTCCCTTCCGTCTCCTGTGAATCCAGTCGTGTCTTCCCAAGTCAACGACCAGCTCAATGCATGTCCCCTGTCCGTTCGTCCACCCGCAAACGAACAGACCAAACTTACCATTCCCGGACCTATCGCACAAGCACAAACCATCCGAATGGTCCCGGACGCACGGTCGAATGTCAAGCGCCGCCGCTATCAGCGGAAGGAAGACCTCTACACGGTCAGTCTCCATCTCGATCGTGCCCAGAGTCGGGTCCCGAGGGGAGAAATCGACGAACCCGTTCGAATGCGAAGACGAGTTGCAGCTCGATATACAGATAGAGCAGCTCATGACACCAGACGGTCCCGAGTACATCCCTCTGCAGCCGCTGAATTCACGCCTGAACCAGAGTCAAACACAATTCTCGAACCCTTTCCTATCAACCAAAGACTTCCCCGAGCTAAACGACAAGATGAACCCATCGCCGATGACGATGGATCCTCCTCAGAATCTAGCGACAGCGACAGCGCTAGCAATGGAGAAAGCAGTGACAGCGACGATGCATCTTCCAGCGGCGACGGAGAAGGGGAATCCAACCAAAAAGAAGGAGAGGTTCAACTCGATCCGAGTGGTGGGCAAGTCTCGACCATCTCCTCTGAAACTAGGACGATCGAGTTCGATGAGGGACAGAGCGTACCAACCGCTGGTGTCCTCACCGACCCTACTGGCCGGCAGGGAGAATTGAAGTTGACGATGATGTGGGAGACCGTCAACGAATTTGATACGTGAGTCCGAGAGAAACTTGATTCGTGGAAGGGACTCACGGCAGCCTGGAAGTTCTGCGACGCAGAATTAGCATATATTTACTGTACTATGATCGCTCATGAGTTTTCGTCTCATCTCACCCGACAGGGACATCGGCAAAATGACTGAGAAATGCTTGACCCCATTCGATGACCCCTCTCAAAAGTTCTGCGAAACCAGTCTGAACGGTGTAATTCTGGGCAGTGGTGTAGGGAACGACAGAACCCCGAACGAAGTCCAAATGCTCACTACAACGACATCGACTCCCGAGGCTGCAGCTTCGACTGAATCTACCAGTGTCGAAGCGCCCCCAATCACGACTGAGGCCGTGTCTCTGAATTCCGAACCGCCTACTACACTTGCTTCTCCTCCTTCAGCTACAGTTTCAACCTCTGCATCACCGGTTGAGACGAGCCCACCGATCAACACGACCATCAGCGATATAGGAGCGGCGCCCATTCCCATATCAACCGAGTCTGTGACTAAGGGATCTGATGGATCTGTTTCGATCCCAGTACGAGTATCTGAATCTAGTACCGCTTCTACAAGTGTAGACCCATCTTCCGCTGGCGCAGCGGCAGCGTCAGAAGAAGCAGCGGTGAGTGATGCTGATCCTTTTGTCTTTCTAGCCGTAGCTGTCCATGGCGATGTGAATGAACTATTGGGGTACGATCTCACTCACTAAAGGAGCCATACTGACTTTTATCCCCTATCGCTCGCAGACCGTCGAGATCCCGGGTCAGAAGCTGCAAGTCCTCCCAATCGGTCTCGGTATCTTTGGCGGTACGTACAAACTATTCCGTCGCCGTACTGTACTATCCTTCCCTATTCTAAAAGATCCCTGCAACCCAATCTGGTTGATTCAATTGTTCCAGTGTTTCCCGAATGCTAATCGATCGTTGTTTTCGATCTGCAGCGGTCGCCGGTATCGCCATTCTGGTCGTGTTGTACGTCACTTATCAACGACGAAAGTACAAGAAACAGTTTAGGGACCGAACGAACGCTCTTGCGGAAAAGGTGAACCGGCTCAGCACCAGAGGAGGATACGGCTCGGCCTGATTGACTGTCTGTCTAACGAGGGTCGTCCTGTAGGCAGATGCAACATATTCCCTCCTCGGGGGGTCCCGGCGCTGTGTTAGATAGAGCTTGATGCTCTGCAGTCCCAGTAGAACCGATGGACCATGACTTTAAATGCAATCTTTTGGTATCAACGAATCGACATGTAAAGCATGACTGCTTTTTCCAATTTTACGGGCTCGAAAATGATCAACGGAAATGTCGTTTGACCAAACGTTCAGCAGCAGTCGTTTCGAACGCCAGCATTGGCGGTACCCGGACCTGGGGCGAAGGCAGTTGGCCATGAACCTGACCATATTTGTTGAATCTGTTGACCGATGTACTTCACAATTCTTCATTTGAGCCGTTTCTGTTGTATTTATGCTACTGTCAAGTATAGTACTGCCTCGCGACTACAGTATGCCAATATGAAGTCTATGATCACAACTCCCTTGTCCCCTTAATGTGAGCCTATACGACGCAACTACATTTCGCTCGCTCGCCTCGCCCCCTTAATCACAAGCCGCGCCGATGATCTCCTGTACCTCCTTCTTATGCCACTCTCCAACAGCAACAGCAGTGGTCGCCCCGCTCTTCCTACCAGCGTATCTGACCTTACCTTCAAAGCCAGCTTTTCCCAGAACACTTTCGAGTCTGGGTCGGACGTATGTCCAGGCGCCCTGGTTCTCCGGTTCCTCTTGAGCCCACACAACATCTTTCTTGCCTTCGCTCAGGATCTTCGAGAGCGCAGATTCCAGCTCGGCGTACGGGAACGGTGAAAGCTCCTCGATTCTGACCAGAATCACTGAGTCCAGCTTATCGGTCTTTATTAAGTGCTCAAGGAGGGTGTAGTAATGCTTTCCTGAGCAGAGGATGACCCGGTTTGCCGCAGCGCTGGCAGTTCCAACCAGCACAGGCTGGAAGCGTGTCCCGGTGGTCATTTCATCTAGAGGAGATGCGGCCAGCTATAGCGCATAGGGAAATTGATTAGCCCCAAACGACATGTGAATCTTAACCGCTGGAAGTCACTCACGGGCGATCTCAGCAACCCTTTCGGAGACGCGATGATCAATGGTCGCCTATAGTTACGAGTCATTTGTCTTCGCAAGAGGTGGAACAGCTGTGCGGGCGTCGATGGGTTGACGACGGTCAAGTTGATCTCACTGTGCGCATTGCTGGCCTCGACATCGTTCGACAGCTACATCGAAAAAGTGCAATCAGCCCAAGGGTCATGGAATAACGCTCGAAATGTGAATTCACCCACTTGCAAGAACCGCTCGATCTTGCAGGAGGAGTGTTCCGGTCCTGCCCCATCGTATCCATGCGGTAATTGCAAGACGATGCCACTTTGCTTGAGCCATTTGGCTAGATTTGTTCAAGTCCTGTGGAGTAAGCTCACTGACCTCTACAATGTCCGACGATGGGTGAGCGCGATACCTCACCTTGAGCACCGACAATGTATGTATCAATCATGCTCTGAGCACCATTCATGAAGTCGCCGAACTGTGCTTCCCAGATGGGCAAGAGTTTGGGGTTGGCCCAGCTCATGCCCACTTCAAAGCCAAGAACAGCCATCTCGCTCAACGAGCCTGCGAATTATTGGTGAGCTCCTTCTTGTTTTTCATCAGAGTTGGAAGCTCACTGTTGGCCAGCTCCAGCTTTCCGGCCTGTTCGCCAAATGCCTCGTTGAGCGGCACTAGACAATCTTCTGTCTTTTGATCGACATACATGGCATGTCTGTAGAGCTGTTAGCATCAAGCATGCAAAGGCGTGCACGAACAGTCAACATACCTTTGTGAGAATGTACCACGGCCTACGTCTTGTCCGGAGATACGAATGTCGTATCCCTCCTTCATGAGTGTCCCGAAGGCCATAGCCTCAGCCGTGGCGAAGTCGACTTTGCCTTCGAGCGATTTTAGTCGAGCCGAAATGTGCCTTTTTAGTCGAGAGTGGACGTTCTGCGCAGCGTAGTCAGCTCATCGAGGTTTATATGAATATATTTGTGCAGTACGCATCCCAACACTTACAAACGACTCTGGGACATTCACGCTTGCTTTAGCCACTTCTACCAAGTGCTCTTTGCTGACTCCGGTTTCTGGGTTGTGCTGAGCATCGCTACCCGCCGGCCAGGCGAAGCCGTTCCACTTGCCCTCGAGCATCTCGGATTTTGGCTGATAACCGTCACTTTGGGTGAACTTCTCCTCGAGCTGTGAGACGTATGTCTTCCTGTCCGCAGAAGCTTGCACTGTAGGCAGCGCGTCTTCCTCCTGTGCCAAAGATATCAGACACAGTCAGCCTAGCCGAATCCTGGTGGTGAGGACATACCTTCAGCCGGGTCTCATACAGTGCAGGAACGGACTTCCTCCCCCTGATCTTCTCATACATCAAAGCTGTAGTTTTGTGTGGACAGTTAGTTTTGTTCATCATTGAACAAATGCTCTGACTCGGCACACTCACGCTGAGTATAAGCGGGCTCATCCAACTCATTGTGTCCCCAACGTCGGTAACAGATCAAGTCGATGACAACATCTTTCCTGAACATCTGCCTGTAGCGGAATGCAATATCGACGGCTCGTGTAACAGCCTCAGGGTGATCACCGTTGACATGCAGAATAGGGCAGCCGATCATCTTTGCGACATCAGATGAATACACGCTCGATCGTGCCAGAGAGGCAGGGGTGGTGTAGCCGATACTGCCGTGCACAGAGAGGTAAGCTATACTCTGCCGTCTTCCCCTAATGACCAGCCGTACGACCTACTTGTTGCTATGCCGATGTCAGCTATTGTCATTGCACAATGAGTCTTGAATTAGCCAGTGTATAACTCACTTCACAATGATATGGACAGTACCACCACTTCCGTAATGCGGGAGTCCACTCAGACCTAGACTTTCGGCTACAACACCTTGGCCTGCAAACGCTGCGTCACCATGGAGTTGAACACATATCGCCTTGTCGCCCAACTGGCACTCGGCTGGCGATGATTTCAGAAGGGACATCTGCTTGGCTCTGGTGACACCTAAGGCCACAGGGTTGACAGCTTCCAAATGACTGGGATTCTGCAGCATCTTGACCTTGACCTGGTGACCTCCATAATCCAGCTCGCGAGTAGCGGAGAGATGTGAGATGACATCTCCGGTAGCACCTGGGGCGGTCGAAGGATCAAATTCAGGTTTGCCTTTGATCTTAGCGAACAAGGCTTCGGGTGGGAACCCGAGCAGCTCTGGGTCGCACAGGAGCGAGAGTCGGCCTCGGTGAGGCAGGGAGAGAACAATGGATGATACCCCTGAGCGGGCCGAGACTTCGAATAGCGCATCGAGAGCAGGAAGCATGCTTTCGGCGCCCTCGCATCCTGGACACGATACGCATCAGCTACAACTGGAACCTTATGTGTAATGAGGGCGTGAGACATGAGGGAGCTCACCGTAACGCTTGAGACTAGGGAATTTCTTGCCTAAAAACTTGTCTAACTCTTCACTTCTAGCTAACAGTCCCCAAATGCGCTTCTTCCTCTCCGCGTCTATGGGTTGAGGAAAAGACGATGCTTCCGTCTCGATGTGATGAGAGAACCAGCTAGAAGAGCGATAGTTTATTAGAAACTACCCAAGGCGATCTGAATGTTTAGGGGCTCACAGTCTTTCGTTCTTTTCTGGGCAATGCATGTACTCAAAGCCGATCTTGTCGACATACACGTCGATGAGGTGCTGCCTAATTTGATCGAGGGTCATCGACGTATCTGAGCCTTCACCAGTCTCCGTACGGGGGGGCGCAGCTGTAGCCGGTGGGGTGGTGGGCTTTGTCGCTGGAGGAATGTGTAAAATGCCTTGAAGGGGGTAGCTGTCTGAATCTTTCAAACCGTATCGATGGGGATTGAGGGCGCCGACAGGGCTACACAGCTCAAGTTTAGCATTGTTCGGTCATTACACTTACGAACGTCACCATAACAATACCTGCAGCACTCACTCCCTGTCCATGAGGTCCAGCGGATCAATCTGGGCAGCTCGGTGACCATGGCGACGCACGGATTCGACGTAACGCAACAACGGGGCATTTGCATTTCTGTATGGATCGCTTGCTGCTCAGCCCGAGCTTCTAGATCCTAACACGCAGGGAATGGGCTCACCGATTATCCAGCTCCTCCTGAGTGTCTGTACTGAAGCTATCAGCACTGATATTCACTTCTCTCCAGCAACGTATACTCACAGTCTGGTAATTGATATTTCGACGGAACTCTATACCCAAACGTAGCATCATCATGATACCCTCTGATCCTCACCAGACTCCCGGGATATAGCCTGACTCGTCTGCTGATGTTTTTCGTCAACATATCGTTCTATAGAGGTGGCTGATCAGCAGGCCTGACAGTAAATCGCCTTGGAAGGTTATAACGTGGAGTGACGAGTTGGAGACGAACTATAGCCAAAAGAAAAATACGATATGTTCACCGATTGACAGGCAATGTCAAGCGTATTTAGAGTGTTCACTGATATCCTGGGGGGGATTATACGTATCTATCCTCCTTTGATCTCACAGAAGCAGAAGCTGGCGTCGAGCATTCTGTCGACCTCATCCCTCAAGCGGCAGTCAAAGGCTCTAACAATCTGAATCGACGTCAAGAAACACACACACACCCCACTGCACCTAATCAGAACTATGTGTCATGCTACCCAGCTGGACATTCCGGTTCGCACATGACCGACTAGTAGTTAGTGTAAACTATGTAGTTAGTTAAGCGACAAGCGATAATATCAAGGTCCGTCCGGGATATGAATATGTTATATCGCTATCAGCGCTTATAGCTCCACGTGACATCCACATGAGACATTTGATTCCGCTCGGAACAAAGCTCCGCCGGTCCGGGTGCTACGGCAGATATCAATAAAGTGAGATCCTGTTCTGTGAAGACTACAACGCGATTGCTATCATATCATCTTCCAAAGAAGCAAGACATCTGTCAGACTAGTATTGTGCGTGAGCAAGTCACTTCCTACGATCGGATACCTTCCACAATGATGCTTACACGAGCTTTACGAACAGCACTACCCAGACAAGCACTCACGATAAGAACCATGAGCAGTTCCGCCGCCGCCGCCGCTAATTCCTCGCTTCCCTTCCCCGAGTTGCCTAAGACGAACGAGGGCAAGAGGATTTGTCAGATTGTCAAGGTCAGACCAGAGCATCTCGAGGAGTACAAAAAGGTCAGTTGGCCTGATGAAGCGAATCGTCGTGTGACTTGTACGGCAGATTCGTGGTACTCATGCCGTCTGTCTGAATGTCTAATGTCTAATGTCTAATGCCTAAATGTCAGGTGCACGCCAATGTTTGGCCAGAGGTACTCGGAGCTTTGCGAAAGGCTCATGTGGTTGGTAAGTCACCGCTCGTCAAGTGATTTAGTCAGACGTTCATTGAATTGATGTTTTATGCGATCTAAAGATTACTCGATCCACTTCTTTGAACCTCATAATCTCCTGATCGCCCACATGCGATACATCGGGAATGACTTCAAGAAGGATATGGACGGAATCGCGGAGAATGAGGCGACCAAGCGATGGTGGGCGGTGAGTGGTTTTTAATGATCTCACGCTCGATCAGGAGCTGTATCTAGTCATGCAAAGCAACAGTGAATGTCGAAGCTCCGTTGTGCCCATCAGAAAGTATGGAAGCTGACCAGGATCGAGTCGGGTGTTTTCGTACAGCTTACCGACGGAATGCAAGAGAGCCTCGTACCAGGAGCCACTGGGTCTGAAAGTGGGCCGGGATGGTGGCTGAATGCCGAGGAGGTATTCAGAATGGAAGGTTAAGAAAGAAAGCTCAGATGACTCGTAGTGAACGAACCAACGTTTGGTAATCATCGGGCTACGAGCATGAAAGACTACGAGACCGTTATATTTCGCGATCACGTACCCGTTTGACTTGCGACTTCCATTCTCGGAGAAGATGGTAGTGAATACAAGCATAATTCACTCACAACAGAAGACGGCCTAACTGGCAGCAACTGACCTCCTGGCTTCTGCAAGGGGGGGCTGGATGTACAGTACATAGGTCAGAGGCGAGCATACAAGTTGCGCAATGTCGATCCCTCCTGCGAATAGGACAGCAACGTAACCGATAGAGATATCCCGTCTGTAAGAGAACAAGGTTAAAATCCCAAGCGATCGAGATGTCGATCATCCGTGTTCCTGCGAAATTAATAAGGCGTCGAGAGGTTGATTGATCTGCTGGATGAGCCTTCCGATGTCGATCATATCCCGTCGAGATGTTTATTTAATGTGAGAGGGGCCAAACTCGGCCATAATTATTGCTTGATTCATGCATGAACAGATCGCGGCCAATGACCGATTGTCATTGCTAGTTCTCCAACTGTATAACAAACACACTTTTAACCACAATATAACTGTTCTTCACCGGAACAGGTAATTTAGAGCGTGCCTTGGGTTCTTTAGCGATAACACATCGTTTGCTCTTGCTCTAGTAGTTCACCGCACGATGGGGGATGTCTAAAACCTTGCAGTCCGTCACTGAAGCTCATAGCTGCTACCACCCAGGGCAACCCAGGGGATTGCATAAGGAGACTATCGGGGAGTCCCATGATGTCCATCAGAGAACGTCGGGTGATCAGATAGAGGTGATTTGCTTGGGCGGAATCAATCAATCAAGTCATTAATACATTCATCCATTCATACCTTAGGCTGATGTGGCCTGTTACAGGTATATAGCATGGACGGCCGAAGTCACAGCTCGAGATGAAATGTTGGTGGAAACGTAACAGGTCAGCTGAACAGCTAACTTTGCTTAGGCTGGTTCCTCAGTCACTGACAGTACACCCCTGAACATTCGCCGTTGTCAGCCTATGGTATGCGCTCTGCTTATTTGCGTACTGCTTTTGTCCGCTGTAGTCAAGGTTAGCGGTGGTGATGTATAGCAAATCAGATAAGGTATGGCGCAACAACGGCCCGACCGGCTAGAGCTAGACGAAATCCTGTTTGCCCATGATCGAGAGCTGGGGACTCAGAGATCGACGAGCGAGTGATCCGAGTAACGGACGATGACTGTTGACAAGCTTGGTAGCTGTTGTGGCGCGCGCCGTCAAGCCAGCCCTGGCTGGCTAGGGGTAATCGTACTCGTATAGCGCATCAACGGTACCGTTGTTCTTCCGAGTGAGGAATGTCCCCAATTCTTCTCGGCGAAGGGTGACCGAACCTTCTCACTGAGATCTCCGAAGAACACTGGTCATAGCGTACAGTGATCCCATGCCGTCAAAGAACAATTGCTGAGGCTGGCTACAATGGCGAGCGGCGGCCGATCGTCGTCTCGCTTCATACGGTGCATATGTGGACATAACCGTCAACAACTCGGGAAATCCCACAGCCACAGCCACAACGCAGCCAAAGTCGGTCATGCCGCGTGGGAAGAAGGTGTTTTCCGGAGAGGCCAACCCTTTGCCCTGATCCACAAACCCCCTGAGAAGATCGTCCGGTGAGTTACTGGGTTTGTCGATACTGTACTCGATGCTCCTCAGGGCTGAAGCTCGGAGTAAGCGGACAGAATAATAGGGAAACCCAAATGTCTTCGAGACTGCCAAAGGTGGTTACGCTCGAAAAGGAATTGGGTGAGCGACTCAATACTTTAATTACCCTGAAGGCGTACTGAAATGACCCATTCTATGGGGCACATAAGGCCTAAGCATTCGTTCCAAAATGAATAATGTTTTCTCAATTCGATAATTCGACTAGTACTGGGTCACCGTACTGCTGCATGCTTGCTTGGCGTCTCAACTCTGCCTGTCCGAAGCCGACCAGCCTTTTCCTCGCCTCTTGCGCCCTGTTGTGTTTGCGTTTGTCTCGAGTCGCGTAACTAACTTTCTGCTATGGTAAGAAGGGTGAAGCTTTCTGCCTTCTCGTCATCTTCGCTTTTGCTCCTTTGCTTTGTCGAGCCTTGTCCTTGTTCCGATCGCGCTATCCTAGCCCCCCTTCATAACTTCATTCTGCGTTCTTCGGTCTTTCCGCGTGTCTCGACGAACATCAGCTCACAGCTCATCTCGGAACGGAGAGGTGGGTGGGTACCTGTACTTTTTTGCCCTATTCCCTTCTTAATCTGCCTCTTTGGTTCAATGTTATTCCACCTCGGCTTAGCCTCGCATATCGACTCTACGCATACCTGATCATTGCTGATCATCGGCCAAGGAAAAGAAAGCTTAACCCTTCAATTGCTTATCCTATTGTTTTGACTCCTCGGCCATATCGCGCATACATACAGCATTACGATTGCAATTCACCGAAAGCGACATTCCATCCCAGCCAACGCCAGCAAGCGACCCTTGCTCTTCCTTCTCTGTTACCCTCGTTCCCGTTTGGACGATCCTGACGCCTTTTCAAACCTGTCTTGTTGTCAGTTGCTGAACGACTGCATCGACCTAGAAACTTTGTCACCTATCATCCTCTTTGTTCCTCGCACTAAAGACAATAGATCGCACGCAATCTATTGTTCGACCAAAGCAGAAGTCAAGCATTGATAGTTCGCACTCACAACACTCACAGCACTCACATCAACAATGCGGACCGAGAAAAGAACACTTAGGATCTAGTTCAAGAAGCTTTGTGACCTTTCGTTCAGCAAGTCCGCCGGCTTGGTTTGTTTACCTCGAACGTAACTAGCACTTTCAGCGAACGCAGTCTTGGACATTCCATCATCTATACTTCGATAACTCACAAGTCACATTCGCAACGAGGTGACGAAAATACTTGCGTGTTCGATCTATCGTTGTCCACATCCTACTTTGGCTCTTCACCTCGCGTATCAAAAGTCAATTGTCTCGCGGTCGATCCCTCAAGCTTCGGCCCAGTCGACTCAATATTCTGTTCAGGCTAGGCGATGGATTTTTTGCGAAAATCGCTCGGCTTCTCATAGTCTTTTTTGCGAAGCCTGTCAACACGCAACAGAGATCGCGAACGTATCGTGGGCTGCTGCGGCTATCACATACGGTGATCAAGAGTCCCGTCTACATCGTGTCGCCATCGCTTTTCGACACACCCGTCCGAACCTTCCACGACCGCCCGTCCCATCTCCCATCTAACCGAAATTCACGTCCGGCACCGAGCTGCACAATCGCCCCGTCATTTAGGTCACGCTTCAGTCCCGCCAGACTTCCTTATATCTTTCAGCCTACCCAATCTGCAAGATGAGCACTTCTCCTTCTCCTGCGGCTACGGCAGCCTCAGCGGCATCGACGAAAGTCAATGCCACTGGTGCATCCGTCATTTCTGGTCTGACGCTGATAGCAGCGTCATACTTATTCGTATCACTTCTGAGGCAAGGAAGAGGAAAACTACGGGTCAGATTGCTGCTTGGGATGGTTGTCAGCGATCTCGTCATTGGGTAAGTTTTGTTTTTCATGTCTAAGAACCTGTCCTGTCCCCGAATTCAACCGGGCATGAGCCAAGGAACGTGAAGACTGACATGAACGTTTTGTCGTTTGCTGTTTACTGTATGCTTGATGCTTGAATAGTCTGGTAGCGTTGCCGCCCGAGATCATGTATCTCGCTGGAGCGGGACTGAAAACAGGCACGCGTGGTTGTGTGAGTGGTTTCCATCGCCTGATACTTCTGGGAAAAGGCCAATCCCACTAATCGACGAGATACTGTCAACAACTTCGAATCGACAGGATGCAATTGGTTTCCTCTTGACAACAGTCCTGTTCAGTCAACATCTTTGGACACTGGCTATTGCAGTGGCTACCTTCCTTCTCCTTGTGAGTTAACCAATCACGTATCGCCGGCCGTGCGTGCGCCCTCAAGCTCTCGATCCCTGGGTTCCAGTGCTGACCGGTCCCACTCGTCTATGTTGAAGATTTATCCTCTTTCTCCCGCCACGAGTTTCATCGAGAGATATTCGTGGGCTAGTGTTCCGCTTATCTGGGGAATATCCGTCTTACATTCTGGCAGTGAGTGTCACTTCAGTCTCTCAGGTGTTCGTCGTGGTCTGGGTTGCTTGCTAATCGCCTTGACATCTCTTGGCCAGTCTGGCACGCTACGGTCGGTTGGCAGAGTTCAGGAAGCTTGTGTTACTATGGCACGAAGGATACAGGTCTCGATCGAGACTTGATGCAATTCATCCCTCGAGCCTTTGTATTCGTGACCATCTGCATCCTGTATACACGGCTGTTCCGATTCCTCCGTCGACCCGACACGATCCAACTTTCAACTCAATTCATGGCAGGTACGCAGACGGACCCCAACATGGACCACGGTATGCACACGCCAACGCACGCTCCAAAATCCAAATCTATCTTGGGACCTCTGGCAAGATTAGGTCGAGCAGGCTCTGGGGGGCATAAAGAACCTGTTAATCCTGATGCGCCTTGGGAAGCGTTAGAGTTTGTCCAGATAGGGGGGATCAATCCTCTCAAGTCGATCAATTCCCCTCCGATGAACGCACTTGGGGTAGCAGAGTTCACGCCAAACGTGCCCAACGGTATCCTGTTGGCTTCAAGACCCGTCTCACCAGAGTTGATCTCGCCATGCCAGGAAATCAAAGACCCTTTCTCCACTTCGGGTGCTGGATCATCGAGGACGAGAAAACCTTCAGTATCTTCAGATATGTCTGGGCCCAGTTCGCAAAGGCCTTCAGCTACAGATACGCTCGTAACGCCCGAGTTGAATTATCAAGTTGAAGTGCCAAACTCGATCGATTCAACGACGAGATTAGTCACGCCAGACACAATACCTACGATCCAGCGACAACACGTGCTCAGTCCCGTATTGTCGCAAGGATCAAAACTGGATCCAGATCCAGAGGGAGACTCGCTGTCCTCACGATTTGGCGCAGACATCGATCAAGACGAAGATGAATTTGGTCAAGAAGGTCGAGGGGAAGGGAGGAGGGCGTCAGGTCAAACGTTGAAGGAGTTCTTCCAGGAGTATCAGGTGACTGGATTGGACGAGATACAAGGTAGAGAAAGGGGTTCGGCGTCTGCTTCGAAAGGCGGTCTGCAGATGTCGGCGGCGGCGTACTTTAACAGACAAGCCAGTCTGTTGATGTTGTATTTCCCGCTTGCGGTGAGTGCACCCCTTGTTCCAATTCAGCTGTGGTTGTGTTTGGACGCTTAGCTGATGACTATTTGCCGCTTCCGTAGTATATGGTGGTGTTCTCGGTATCTCTGGTCAGATTGGTATATGACATGGTTCACGGATCGCCGAATTCCGTCTTGAGTATCATGTCCTCATGGTTTGTCCTATCGGTCGGTCTGATAGATGGTTTAGTTTATGTGAGTTCAAGTCCTCCTGCACTTTCCCCCTCGATGCTTTCCGGCTTTCCGAGAAAATCCAGTACTAACCCTGGCATCTGCGTACAGGGTATCGCGGAGCTCATGGTAAAAGCTAAAGTGAGACGGAAGATGCCCGAGCATATATAATATAGAGGAGGAGCTCAGTGCGCTCCGATCACGATACGAGCTCAAAGGCTGCCTGATTCATGTAGTAACAAGGACAGTGACATTATCCGCTAGAGTAGACAGACAGACAGATTGATACGTTCCAACATCAATCATATTTGGGCCATTTGCGGTATCTCGTCATCATAAAAGCAATCACTATCTTACAAGTAATAGTATAATAATATAGTACTGTAGCACACATACATGTTCATGTGATGAGACGCGTCATACCATCAAATACCATGCCGAGTCTTGTCAGATCAGTCATTGTATGTGCCCTCGCAGGAGCGGGAAGCGATACTCATTCATCGTTTGGTGACCTTCACTTGCACCGATGATGAATCAATGTTAATTGCCGTAGTTCAGTCAGCCCCCGAAGTAAGCAGTCGATCGAGCGGGCCAGAGACTAGTATAGGGATAACACTGCTCGTTGCGATCGAACAGGCTCTGACACAGAGGTGGCTATTGCGCGCGTTTACATCATACGGCATGCTCGCCAGAAAAATAACGGTGTGATTATTGCATAAATGTCCCAAAGATGTTGCGTACCATTATCGCTCCCGGATCGCTGTCTTGGCGCTGCTGTTGCTACTCGCGCATAGGACTCGTCGTCCTGCCCATATCATCGCCGCCAACATTCACCCACTCGCTCGATCCACTCCTTGTCAGTTCATGGTCCGTCTTCCCCAGCTTGGTAGCATCGTTCCCGACCGTACTGATCGACGGGGCAGAGGCGGTGGGTGGCGGGTATGTTTGTGAGTGTGATGGCTGAGATTGCGATTGTTGTGGCGCACTGGAGGATTCGGAGGCTTGCCGCGTTATTGGCGCTGAATTGGCTTCAGATGGATGATCAGGCGCTAACGCAGGTTGCGAAGGTTGCACAGTCGAAGTTGGTTGAGGGATACTTGCTTCTTCAGTGCGCTCGGACAACCCATGGCTCCTCTCCTTCGTTCTCCCATCTCTATCGCTAGTATGATCGGCGGCGCTAGCATCCGAAGCCGAATGAGCATCTTCCGCTGACGGTCTAGCTCCATCCCCATCGGAAGCTCCGCCCAAGCTTCTTGATTGGCTCGCGGAAGCTTCGCGTTCTCGCTCATCTTCCTCTGCAGCGTACGCCAGTAACCGATCTCCGTATTTCTGCATCTCATCGAGCGAGATGCGTAGTCTGAAGTCATTGAGAAGGAGGAATTGCAGTTCGAGAGAGTTCAGCTCCGTAGATGGTAGACCGCCCACTTTAGCGTATCGAGAGTTTGTATAAAAAACGTCTGAAAACGATTGCGATCGGGTCAGCATACTAACGTAGGAGACCTATCAGGTACCGCCTTTCGTCATGATCCGCATGGGAAGTAAGGCTGGTCAAGCCCACAACTGTACGGAGTCTTGGGCGCAATTGCAACATGCCCACTCACCCGAGAAGAACTTGCTCGCTACCGTCACTCCCGCAATGACCAGCCGATGGATGTTATAACTGTCAATCGCAAACCCTTTTCCTTTCGCCACGCCCGCATTCTCGCCGCCTACACCAGCCGGTGTACCCAATCTCGTCATACGGTCGAAATACACCAGCAACCCAAGGAAGACTTCGTTTGTTGTCGGGCAATATTTCAGTATACGCAGGAGGTACGCTTCTACGGATATACTGGGTATATGCCGTGCGTGGAAGGCGAGCAATGATGAAGGATGAGACAACGATGATCTGGATGCTGAGAACAAGGGGAAATCAGGCGAGTTGAGCGCCGGTGTTGAAGCTGATAAGTTGGGGGACGTGGATCGCGAGGCAGATGCAGAGTCTATCGCGGTCATACCCTCGGGCCGGCGATGATCGAACAGTGCTGTGGTAGGCGAAGAAGATGGGTGGATGGTGGAAGAAGCGTGTGATGCTCTGGAATGAGATCGAGACCGAGGGGTTGAGGTTCCCCCGTTCTGATACCCATTACCAGTTGCTACCGCGGAATCACCGCCCTCATCTTCCGGTCCCTCCGAGTCTTCGCTAGGGTCAGGCCGCAAACCATCATTCGCGCTGGCTATATGTTGCAAGAGGCCGGCTATAAGTCTGAGGAGTTGTTGTGTTGGAAAGGTAGCTATGTCGAGATGATGCGATTTTCGAGTATTCGAACAAGATTTCCGAGGCGAGGCGGAAGAGGAGTAATCATGATTGTCGTGGTGTTGTGACTCTGCGTTTGATGTCCGTGAATCCCCGTGTCTGTCCTGCGACGTGCGCGATGAGGAAGCAGCTGTTGGTGGGTGCGGGTGATTGCCGTCGCTGTGTTGGCGGCTATGTGAGTGTGAGCTTGATCTGCTGGGTCCCGCGTTCATCCCATCATGCTGATATTGACTCATATTGGCTTGGTCTGTCGTCGACGATCGGCGCTCCTTCGATGGCCCAGATTGTAATGTAACAGACTTTGGATAGACAGACTTTGCGTTGACTTGATGAGGAGGGGCGACGGGTTCGTAAACTGTAGTGGAATGCTCGTTTACCATGTCGAGGGTCTAAATACCTGTATGATCTTTGAAGCCTTATGCGAGATCAATTTGGATGTACGAGAGATGATCCATGAAGCGCTGCTCAGCTGAGAGTGAAGTCGCAAAGGTGCCAATGATGTATGTGAATGAGATATGCTAATCCGTGAAGTTGACCAGTGTACCGGTGTGAGTGAGGAAGACGGCGGGCTCGATTGTGGAAGTTCCGACAGACAGTCGGTCGATCTTTAGCTGCTCGTGGAGTGGGTATTGGCGAGATGAGCTTTTAAACTATAGAATTATAAGATTGTGTCGGATGGCAGCAGCGTGGTTCAATAGTGTTCGTGAATTGGCGGATAGGCGATCAGACGGTACTGACAAGCACTTATCGATAGGTGAAGATGACAAGGTTGAAGGTGAATTCAAGGAAGAGAGAGAGAGACAAGCAAGGATTCACAAGATTCATGTAGCTATAGTAGTAGTGTAAGTTGGTGCATGTCGGAATAAACGTGCATGGTTATACTGTAAGTTACAAGTTACCTGTTTATTTTACCCTGAATGGATTCAATAATCCAATAGTCAATACATCCTCTGACCAACCACTGTAGCGCTGATGACGTGTGGCACTAACCTAGCACTCTACTATTGGCACGCGACTAACCAATGCCATACATGCGATCATCAAAAGCACATGCACATGCACATGCATACAACATATTGACACAGAAACAGGACCATGCATGTCGCATTTGCAGCGACGCGAAAAGGGTGCTCAGTCTACGCGTCTGCTTTGTACTCTGGATCTACTCGCCAAACGACTAACATATTGCCCTTGGGCATATCGACCCTCTTCTCCTCCTTGAAACCCCATTTCCGAGCTAGCTCCGAGACGGATTGGACGGACCGCAACCCAAGAGAAGGGTGTTCTGCTTTGATGTATTCCTTATCGAACTGAATGACTTTGTCGTTAGCACTGTCTGTCTGAATGCTGTTCCCGAACACCACCGATGAGGTTTCCGGGTTTCTGCCACATCATACAATCGGTACGAGTATTGAGCAGGACAAAGGTGATATTGATACGACATACCTTCTCGTCGCCTGCGGACTTGTATGATCCATCGTCGTTCAGAAAAGGCGAGTAGCCAACTATGAACCCATTTGACGGATCCAGGAGGCCTTTACCGTCTTCCGTGAGAGGGGACAGATGTCTGAATACCTCTTCGGGCAGATTCGGGGGACAGCAGTGTATCACATTGACTGGGGTGGAGATCGATCGATTCGGGGAGAAGGGTTGATAGCGAAGAACGCGCGCAGTTAGGTTCAGCATACAGTCCCAAGATCAACTGATATCACATCTACTTCATCTAGAGAGAATTATCATAGTTGATGCCGTGTGAGGTTCGTTTTGCACTGTTCGTTGAAGCGAATGAACGGAAAAGATCATTTTACTCACTCATGAGTGCTCCCGTGAAACGGTAACTGTTCTCCGGCGCAACATCTTCCAGTAGTCTAGTCCAGTCGCTTTCGATGCCGATGTCTAGCATCTTCGGTACATGGAGGTTATTCCGCTTGATAGACTTATCCGATAGTCGCTTCTCCGTGTACCTAACCCAAAAGCAGTATATTGTCAGGCTGTGAGGCCCTATCGCTTATTTACGGCCAATGCGACTCCCTGGAACAAGGAGCTCCCATCAATGGGGGACACTTCACAGGTTCGGTTCATACCTGATTTTGACGATACTCACGCTAATTCGCTTTGCCCCCTGACAGTACCCCACCAATCCCATTGATCAAACTGTTTCGAAAACGCTTCAATCTGGACATATGGGTACGACCCTATCTCCAGTATATGACCTCGTTCCTCGGAGAGATTTAATCTGTCTCTGGCATCGGATAAGATGGGTGTAAGGGCCTCTATCAGAGGTGCGATATTCCGTTCCGCGGAGCCTAAAATCAAGTCTGAAGCATTCAGTACGGTTCCTCCCTCATCGTTGGGACTGGAACCGAGGAAATTGGTCCTGAACGAAGTCCACCTATGGTTTGTGGGTGCATTTACTAGCCGATAGTCATGCATTGCTTTTGACACGTACCCTCTTGTGAGATTATCGAGGGGTAATCAAGCTCTGACATCTTGATCTTGATCAGGTCCACAGCTGAGAGCAGGCGCTGACCGAATTGTTGTAGATATGCAAACATGTATTATTGACAAACACACTTCGAAAGAGAACCGCCCAATAACATTTTAAGAGCAAAGCGCGTCCAACAAGTCTTTACTACTGTACTCGTGATATTTCTGATTAGATCGGCAGTGATCGGTCCTGTCCGCCGAACCGCATAGATAGACCCCGGAATCAAAACTGAAACTGAAACCCCATTCCGTGCCTGGATCATCCATCACCCATCAATCACGGCCACGGCGCACAGACCTCCCTACCTCCCCTCCACCTTTGATGGTCTGCCGAGCCGAGAGGATTCGTGTCGATTGTACAGTATAAAGTGTAGAGCTTTCGCCACCCATTCGGCACACCGTACAGTCAGATAAGATATAATAGATTGACAATCTCCTGTGTTCTCACTTCACCCTTCACTCGACAATCTGCTTGTTGACTCAAACCCACTTCACCATGTACTCGCACTCGACTTAGTCCAATAACCCAGCACAAAGCAAATCAGCGATCCAATCTGTATCTATAAGAGGAGCTGAAAAGGGGTTCTAGGCCTTGTTGTCCACGATGCCGCCCCTCTTCACTTCAACGTCGGTAACGACGATCTTACGCAAGATCATCACCGTAGCGAAATACGCGCCCACAGCTGCTCCAGCTCCCGCTCAAGCTACAATTATGGCCTCTCGAGGTAAACCCGGAAGGACGATCAATAACTTTCACAAGACAAAGAACGCTATCAATCAGGTCATCCATCAGACATTCCCTTCGCTCGCTACGCCCTCCCATAAACTTGAGTATGCGACTATCCCCATCCGGAACGCTTCATCCAGAAGAGGATTCGCGACTGCTTCTTCAAAGGGGCCCGGCGGCAGTGGCCGACGAGTTGGAGGACCCGTCAGACAGGCTATTCAGAATTCTGGCGCTAGGCCTAAATGGACCAATGGGCCTGGGATATCCGCCAATGTCGGCTTAGGTTCAGCAAGGGGGTTCGCCTCGTCCACGTCTGGGTCGGTCCAAGCGAACGTCCCCATGGCTCTAAGGGCTTTCGCTTCCCTTCTCGACGACGACGAGAAGAAACACTCGCTCAAACCCTTACCCCGAGCGAGCAGATATGCACCCTATACCCGCCCCACACGATCTCAAAGACAACGACGAGCTCGACGAGCGCCCAGCACCTGTTCTATCGACTCTTCGCTCATCATCAAGGAGATCCAGCATTACTTCCCTCTTCCCTCTCCCACTCGAACCCTCGAGGAGCAGCAGTCTCAGATCACCCTCCCTCCGACTCCCGAGACCCTCGTCACTGAGGGTAAGATCACCGTCCTCGCTCTTCCCTTGTCTCCGTCTCTCGAGGCACTTCTGCTACCAACTTCGTCAATGTGCTATTCTGACGCCTCGATAGGGATCCATATCCTCGCTCGTCTTACGCAGGGTTTGATGCCGATTCACAACGCATTCTCTCTACACTCGTCGACCCGCATCATCCCCTTGCTCACAAAGTTAGACGGACTAGGCGTTCTAGAACATCATCCAGACGCCTCGATGCCTAAGACTGCAGCGCAGGTGGTGGAGGACGCCGAGGGTAGACCAGACATCCTCCGACTAATCTTCCACGGTAGATCTGTTGGAGACGTTAAGGCATTGCTTGGTGAGAGTTTGCGCAGGAACGAAGAAGGTGACTGGTGGGCTTTGTTCGAGCATGCAGATGAGGAGGAGCAAGGGATGGATTTAACCATCAAGGAGAGGTCTGAGATGATGGAGCAGTGGGATACGCCCAATGCCTCAAGAAGCAGGATGACCTCAAGGTCGCAGCCTGTCGATCTTGCGGGGTCAGAACAACTCATCTTCCCCACCCTCGACATGTCGATCGCTCCTACCGTGACATCACTCGGTGTCGCAGGACAACGCGAAGTGATCTTTGACGCCGATGCCGAGACGTCGACAGGCTTCAATTCGGTACACTCACTCTCTTCGTCTTGGCCCGCAAGCGGCTCTTCGACCCCTTCTCCTATCGATTCGTTCCCAATCTCTCCCCTTTCCAACCCGTCGACAGCATCTTCAACGTCGTTCTCAGTCAATCCCCAATCTCTGACGACATCCCTCTTGTCCCTTCGGTCGTATTCCGATTCGGAATCGGAGATAGATCTAGACTTGCGGTCAGAGTACGCATGGTCCGTCCATCCTTCCGAGTCAGATTCAGACGTCGAATCAGCCTATGCGATCAATAACAACGCAGAGGTAGCGGAATGGGATACCGTGTCCCAGGTTCAGCCACAGACTCATGAAGATGAGAATCAGGTGGATGATGGGATTATGGTGCTGAGCAATTGGACTGGATCGGGAGAAGGTTTTGGATTCCTCAGTCAGCCTTGGTAGTTAGTCGGATCAATCCGTCAAAAATGGGATTAGCCCGCTTCTTTGCGAAGGCTTTGTAATACTATGATTTTATGGCTTGATGTCTAAGGCCCTTGTATATGTATACACGTACATGCCATCTCGTTATTTCACCTCCGGGGCCAACTCCAAATATGGCACAGAAAGAAGAAGTACGGAAGAGGTTGTGTTTGCCGGACAGCGTTTTCGTGAATCTCGTGGACCTCCTCTCCGAGCTTGGATTTTGAAGTGCGATGTCACATCATGGCTACTATCAACTTCGTCCCAATATAGAAGGCCCTTCTAGGGTATTCTGAGTACCTCCAATGTGGATCTATCGCCGTCTGTTTTTCCCACCTCTTCCAGATCCTCCTCCTCCGCCGCCATTCCTATTCGGCGTTGATGACCCGCTCCCTCCAGCGGAAGCGGCAGGTACACCCGCCGGAGCAGCAGGAGCTACGCCGGGAGCAGGTGCAGGAGGTTCTGTCGAACCCGCTAGCATATTTGATAATCTAGGATAAGGATGGCATCGTCAGCATCACGGGCAGTGCTAGTAAAGGAGTCGTAGTCACTGGGCAGATTAGATGTGACTTACGATCCGGCCCAGTCCATACTTTGGACACCTTGCATCTTCTTTCGCGTCTCGGCCATGTCTTTCGCCATCTCGGGGTCCATATCCGCCATGCTTGCCTAATTTAGAGGAGAGGAATGGAGCGAAAGTCAGCGACAGCTCCCTTGACTCTCGTCCGAGTCTCTCTTCTTCTTTGTGCCTTCGTATGAGATGTCACATTTGGCGACGCCCACTCACCGTCAGTTTGGGCAGGGCATACATCATAATACCACTGAAAAGCATCATCAGTACCATAGGGTTCTTGAGCATGCCCACGATATTCATTCCTCCCTTGGGCGTAAAGTAATCTTCTTTGCCCACAGCGCTCAGAACCAGAGGGTGCGCCATCGAGGCGGATGTAGGCGGTAAGGCGTTTCTGGTAGGGTTGTAAGCTTGGACATGGATCGAGTATGTCGGCGTCGTAGGAGATGAAGGGGTGTTGGCGTTGTTGTCTTTGTCGTCAGTCGAGGGGGATTGGTCGATGTTACTTGATGGCGAGCTCGTTTGAGGTGTCACAGTTATGAGAAGCTACAATAGACCGGACGTATGGTATCTTGTGAGCACATACATATACGGCAGTTGGCGCATGTCCATACTTGCGCTGATCTTTGCCCGACCGACGCTTCGGCCTTGATGGCACGGGTTAGACGATGTGGTCGTCGCACTCACAGGTTGGAATATGTATCCTGGGACAATGGGTTCCAGTATATGTTCGCCCTCGTCCACGTGCAGACTAAGTTAAAAGGATAGCAAACCGATACGGTCATCAAGCAATCAGCATACGAAGATAAGGGAACACTCGCAACTAGAGCGAAGATGGCAAAAATGGGCGTGGTGATCTTTCTTTTTGTTCACTGACAGTTCGAAAGAGCCATCCTGCCTGATCCATACTTTCTTCTCGCCGTAATCAAGCGATACTTTGCTATCAGCCGGTAAGACGTTCACTGCGAGTCGTTCGTGTCGAGGGATAGATAGATAGAAGCACAATACTATCAGCGAATGCGTCCAAGGACCATGTATGTACATGATTTCTCATGTCGAGCCATCAGATGCCGAGTGGTCTAGAAGCTATCCTAGCGTACTCACGAGGCAGTACATCCGTGAATGCTATTCGTCCAGAGATCGTTACCGCCCAGATGGACGGTAAGAGCGATCTAGGTACAGGATAGAAGGGGGAAATCTATCAGCTCTAAGCCAATTCCGGCCGTCGCACCGCAGCATTGAAGCAAAGCTTACATTATCGCCAGGATAGTCGACAAGAGCCGCATAGCTGATATTCCGAGGGTGAGGTGAGGCAGATGTCTTGCAGAAGTACTTTGAGAGGTGTTGATAGCTTCAAGACAGGTGTACAGATAGATTACTACCTCACGCTTGACTGTCTAGTCTGGCTATATAACCTTAGATGCTACAGTGCAGGAGTTGGCCAACGTGGTGACCACGCTAAGTGATAAGATGATAGTTCCATGGCATTGATTGCCACATTGGGTAATTAGTTATACATTGTGCTGTGCCGCCACTGGCGTGTATGTAGAGCGTATGCGTGTATGGGTATATGGGTATGCGTGAATGAGTATGCGTGTCATCTCAATCGTCGTTACTTTGTCTGTCGCCTCTTGCACAACATATACCACTCCATCCTCCTGTCTTAATAGTCTTGAGATACTACCCATAATCAACTCAATACTAGTCTCGTATATATCCATTCACCTTCTTCAGACCTGCGATACTTACTCCATTCCTTTCCTTGTACCGTTCAGAAACGTAGAAATTTACAGCCAAGATGGATCAGCAGCTCATCTCGCTCGTCAACAAGGTCTGTCCTCCGTCCTTCGTCTTCGCGTGGCTACATACTTTGCTCTAGTGAATGATCCAGCTGACTGTTCTTTGATAGCTGCAAGATGTGTTCGCTTCGATTGGTGTATCGAACAACATTGTGAGCTATCCTTCGACTGTCTCTTCGATGGCAATGGTAGAGCTAATATGAACACGAACACGTATATCGCGTAGGATCTGCCGCAAATCACCGTTATTGGTTCTCAAAGTAGTGGTAAATCATCGGTGCTCGAGGTGAGCTGGGTCTAACTCAGTGGTTGTCAGCAATAGATCTCAGCTGATGTCTTCCATAGAACATTGTTGGACGTGATTTCTTGCCTCGAGGTACCGGTATCGTGACTCGTCGACCATTGGTAGGTTGATCTAATCTTCGAACCGTGGTGCTTTGAGCCTACGACTTTAACCTGTTAAATATAGGAATTATGTGGCTGATGTTGATGGTTATGTGTACGTGCGGTGAACCTTATATCGTAGGTACTGCAACTCATCAACCGACCAGCTTCAAGCAAACCCGTTCAAGCGAACGGTAATGCGGATGGAGAAAAGGCAGAAGATGCCATGGCCAAGGTCCAGCTGAACGAGAACAACCCCGACGAATGGGGAGAATTCCTCCATCTGCCCGGGCAGAAGTTCCATGATTTCCACAAGATCAGGGATGAGATAGTGAAGGACACTGAGAAGATGACCGGAAAGAATGCAGGTGAGTAGGCTTGGCAGATCTCACATCATCGCTGTACCGATTCGACGTATCTGGTCCTGCAATTATAGCTTCAGATACTGATCATACTCATGGACAGGTATCTCACCCAACCCCATCAACCTTCGAATCTTCTCTCCCAATGTCCTCACCCTTACTCTTGTCGACCTGCCCGGTTTGACAAAGGTTCCGGTCGGTGACCAACCGCGAGACATCGAAAAGCAGATCCGAGATATGCTCATGCGATTCATCTCCAAACCCAACGCCATCATTCTCGCCGTTACTGCCGCCAACACCGATTTGGCCAATTCGGACGGATTGAAGCTTGCGCGAGAAGTCGACCCTGAAGGAACGAGGACGATCGGTGTGCTCACCAAAGTGGATTTGATGGACCAGGGAACGGACGTGGTGGACATCTTGGCTGGTCGGGTCATTCCTTTGAGATTGGGTTACGTACCTGTCGTTAACAGAGGTCAGAGGGATATCGACCAGAGCAAGTCTATCGCTTCGGCTTTGGAAAATGAGCGGAAATTCTTCGAAGGCCACCCTTCGTACGCTGGAAAGGCTCAGTACTGCGGTACGCCATGGCTTGCTCGAAAGCTCAACATTGTGAGTGGTCAGCTATGAGGTCAGGTCTCAATCATTTGGCATGAGCTGATTTGGCTATGCTGTATAGATCCTAATGCACCACATCCGAAACACCCTTCCGGATATCAAGGCTCGAATCAGCCAGCAGCTCAATAAGTATCAAACGGAGCTTGCCTCCCTTGGTGGCGCTTTGGGCGAGACCAACCCTGGCAGTCTGGTCCTCTCCACCATCACCGAGTTCTGTGCCGAGTTCCGGTCCGCCATTGACGGTAACACCAATGACCTGTCACTGAATGAGCTGTCAGGAGGTGCCCGAATCAGTTTCGTCTTCCATGAGTTGTACAACAATGGTGTCAAGAGCATTGACCCCTTTGACCAGGTCAAAGACGGAGATATTAGGACAATCCTCTACAACTCTTCCGGTTCTACTCCTTCGCTTTTCGTCGGCACAACCGCGTTCGAGGTGATTGTCAAGCAGCAAATCAGACGACTGGAAGAGCCTTCGCTTAGGTGCTGTGCGTTGGTGTATGACGAGCTCATCCGAATATTGGCTCATTTGTTGACCAAGACGGTAAGTGCAGCAGTCATAATAGCGTGAATGGTCCGTCAGACTAATAGTTGATCTGCGCTCAATAGCAAACTTTCAAACGATACCCCGAGCTCAAGGACCGATTTAACCTAGTAGTCATCAGCTTCTTCAAGAACTGTATGCAACCCACGAACAAGCTTGTATCCGACATGGTCGCCATGCAAGCGTGCTATGTCAACACGACCCACCCAGACTTCATCGGAGGCCACAAGGCGATGGCGCTAGTAACCGACCGAATGAACGCGAACAAGCCTCCTGAAAAGCCTCAAGATCCCAAGAAGATCAACCCTAATGCATTGAACAACGGGAAGGATCTGGACGCCGACTTCAAGCGAGACGACCAGTCGTTCTTTGGCAGTTTCTTCTCAAAGGACAAGGCTCCCAAGAAGAGGACCGCGGCTATGGAGGCTCCTCCTGCTATCATCAAGCCTGTAGCTTCGCTCAGTGAGCGCGAGGCCATGGAGACGGATGTGATCAGTGAGTACAAGTCCCTGGAATCTATCACTTTTGATATCACGGCGAACGGACGCAGGCGCTGACGTTTCTTTCTACTTTCTTTTTACGACAGAACTCCTCATCACGTCATACTACTCAGTGGTCAAGCGAGAGATGATCGACATGGTCCCCAAAGCCATCACTTTCAACCTGGTCAACTACGCCAAGGAGAACCTTCAGCGAGAACTGCTCGAACACCTGTACAAGCCCGAAGTACTTGAAGAATTGCTCAAGGAATCGCCTGATGTCGTGGCTAGAAGGAGGGAGTGCGTTAAGATGGTCGGTGCGCTCAACTCGGCCGAGGCTATCGTTGCGGCTGTCTAAGCGCTCCCGCGAGAAGGCAGTCAAGCGAAGCCTGCTGCTGTGCTATAGATTTCCGTGTGCTGTGTGTGGGGGTTTGTTCGCCGCGGAGGGTCACGCCGAGAGTAGTTTAGATCAATCAGTACGTATACATGGCGGGATCCTCACATAGAGAGTGTGTGTCCTCGAGACCCATCAATATCGAAAGGGTCGGACCTTGGTATCAGGTTGTCGTGGGCGTATGGTGGGAAACGGATCGAGGGGAATAAGCTGGTTATTGTCTGGATAACACTACTTTTAGCTAGGGATTTGTAATGAAATGTCAATACGATTTGCATGCCACTCAGGCTCATTATGGGAATTGACCAATGCTCAAGCGCCGTGACGTACAGCTACAGCCACAGCTACAGCCACAGAATCTCATATTACTCATTCATTCATGGGGATTTTCTATCAAAGGGCAATTGGTATATTGTTGTGTATATGTGTATTGCATCAGCGTGAAGGTATATATCCTCTGTTATAGCCCGAATAGAGAAACGAACGAATACCCGCACTTCATCCCGTTTCTCAGTCTTTTCACATCTCCCGTCTCCCGTTTCGACATCGATGACTTGATCTTGACAATTGAGCACTTCGTCTTGCCAAGTTGCTTTTGATTCTTTACCCTGCTTTGCTTTGCTTTGCTCTGTTCTGTTCTGTTCTGTTCTTTATATTGTATGTATGCGCTGAGAGAGGAATATTCGGCCAAGGTGTCGTAGGCATGTATGTATTTTCGAACAGTTTATTCGTCTATTTGTTTGTTTTTCTGTTCTTCAATCCTCCTTTGAGCGATGTGGCCGCGTTATGCGCGCGTTATCCACCTGTCCCTTCCCATGTCCCAGAGAATGATGTAGAGTAAAATCTTATTCACACTCGTGGACTCGCGGAAGATCCGTTGTTGATGAGTTATGAAGACCTAGGTCAGTGATGTATTTCGCCCAGGGGTTCCGCTCGTATTTCCGTATAGTCGATCGTGCTGTCCTTTTCCTCGTCCAACTCAGCCACAAGCGCGCTACAATCAATGCTATTTTATCAGCTACTTCGTTTTCCTTCGCCTTTATAGAAACGCAAAACGCAAAACGCAAAACGCAAAAAGATCGCTAAAGTCAAACTTGAACACTCACACGTTATCACCCTTGATCATGTACAGTCCTAGCGGTATCATCTCGACCCCTTGATCCGACGAATATTCCCTCTCCACGCAGTCTGCCAGGATCAAATTCGTCCGTACATCGAATCCTTTCAGCTTGCCCTATTGAAGGGAATTTGGTCGTTTCGACAAAGATCAGCATACAAGCATACACGTACATTGATAACTGGTTGATGGGTGATCAGTCAACCAAGATAGACTTACGACTATTATTCGTCCATCGTAGAGGATGACTTGTACGAGATCTACGACGAGCAAGGAATGCACTCCATTTAGTAAGCTCCATTACAGAAACCGAAATGCGGATAGACCCCCCAAAGATGGAGGGTGGTGAACGGGATGTGCACCACAGGATCATCACTTACGATCTACGTAATTCTCAACAGCTGACATGTTGCTAGTCTCCAAAATAAGCTCCTACACGATTTCCTACAGAGCCAATGTAATCACGTCCTCTTCCTGGGATGACCTTGGCACTCGCTATCACAAGACTGGAAAGACTAGACTGGGCGATACAAATTTCGGATTCTTGGATTCGAGCTCGATACTGAAGTCGGTGTTTTGTCTCGTGACGCAACAAGGCGGTTCTTCAGCCAGATATAGGAAGTCAACGTCGAGAGACGGTGGATATAGTTGAACCGATCGTGAGGCGAACTGATCTAGGGAGTGAATAAGATAGAAAGAAACGAACGATTGTGGAAGTGCAGTGAGCTGAAACGTTGAAACTCTCCAAAGTCAGGCTGAGACAGTATTCCAAAAGAAGAGACAGAGCGAGGAGGAAGCAGGCTCAACGAGTGAGGCAATGATAGAATAGGCGTGCGGTTTGACATATGACAGATAGGTGTGCAGAGCGCGCGTCCATAAGTACGGTGACATAACAATTGCCGGAATAGGCAGGCAAACTGCAAACTGGTTTATGAGTGGTGATCGCTTTGTCCAGGCTTTTTACCCTGAATAACCTTGCAGTGTGCAATGTGCAGTGCTGGCGCTGTGCTCCTCTCTTACAATCAATCCAATACAATCAATCAACATAATCCATTATAATCAATATTCATACCATACCATATCACTCTAACAACCTTTTCGACATCTTACGCTCTTTTCACAACCCCCTCATCTTCATTGACTCTTCAACCATCGTAAAAAAACTCACAATCAGATAGAGAAGACAGCATTCGCCCTCACCTCGAGAACACACGCAAAACAGATCACGCAAACGGCACCAGGCGTTTACGTTTTCACCTCGAACCCCCCCTTTCCACCCTCGTGCTCAAGCCCCCTCCATCCTGTCCCATCTCCGTTCCACCCAATCATACATCTCTCCTTCATTGCTTCCTCCCTTCTTCGAGACTCATTCTTCCTTCTTTCGATTCGACAACGTCTAAATAGATTTCTATACATACACGCATAAACCTTTCACCACCATGGCCACGACCCACGTTATCGGCTCGTCCAACCCGGGTGCTCATCTCTCCTCGTCAGGAAGTCATTCGTCAAGCTCGAGTAACATTGTCGGCGTGCATTATAGAGTAGGGAAGAAGATTGGAGAGGGTTCATTCGGTGTCATCTTTGAAGGTGAGTAGAGGGGGAGCGAAATGAATACCAAATATGCGCTGTTTGGCCGTGTTTACCTGAAACTAACGCTCGTTATGTATTGTGCAGGAACAAATCTCCTCAACTCTCAGACCGTCGCAATCAAATTCGTCAGTATTCTTACACTTCTTTCCTCACCATCGTCTTATCCACGAATACTGAATTCTCCTCTTGTCTATAGGAACCCCGTAAATCGGATGCACCCCAACTTCGAGATGAATACAGAAGTTACAAGATTCTCAGCGGATGTCGTGCGTTGTGTTTCCGTTCCTTATGAGCTCTTCGCTCGGACCTCGACTGACTCTTTGTCCTCCTTCTCCGTTCTTCCGTCCCGTTCGTTCCGGCGACGAACTGTAGTTGGTATCCCGCAAGTATACTACTTTGGTCAGGAGGGACTGCACAACATCCTTGTGATTGACCTGCTGGGTCCTTCGCTGGAAGACTTGTTTGATATGTGTGGAAGGAAGTTTTCGGTCAAGACCTGTTGTATGACCGCTAAGCAGATGGTATGTTCATGGCATCCTCCCTTTTGCAAGTCGTGTTCTTGCCGAGATAGATGGCAAGTGACTATCGCTGACATACGGGATTTCACTTTTGTACGCCTGACAGCTTTCACGAGTGCAGACTATCCACGAGAAAAACCTCATCTACCGAGATATCAAGCCTGACAACTTCCTGATCGGTCGTCCCGGCACAAAGGGTGCCAACACCATCCACGTCGTCGATTTCGGTATGGCCAAGCAGTACAGAGATCCCAAGACGTGAGTTGAGGGTCTCGCACACCAATATCTGAGTGTCTTCATTTATCTGACAAAGTTCGATGGTTGTGCAGGAAACAACACATCCCTTACCGAGAGAGAAAGAGTCTGAGCGGAACGGCGCGATACATGAGTATCAACACGCACTTGGGTCGAGGTGAGTCGGGTGATCAGACCATGACACAGCAGGAGACGAAAGCGCGAAGAACTGACCTTGTGATTTCCTCAGAACAATCCCGTCGGGACGACCTAGAGGCTTTGGGTCACGTCTTCTTCTACTTCCTGCGAGGAGGTCTGCCATGGCAGGGTCTCAAGGCGGCTACCAACAAGCAGAAGTACGAGAAGATCGGAGAGAAGAAGCAGACCACGCCTATCGCTGAGCTCGTAGAGGGCTACCCTAGTGAGTGGAGCCCATCTTTCGAAAAGGGTATTGCGTAAATGCTGATCGTGCTGTTCCTGTAGACGAATTCTCCATCTACCTCAACTACGTCCGAAAATTGACCTTTGACGAGACTCCTGATTACGACTTCTTAAGAGGATTGTTTGATCTGGCGCTGCAGAACATCGGGGAGCAGGACGATGGCACATTTGACTGGATGCAGTTGAACGGTGGAAAGGGTTGGGAGCAGAACGGGGTGAGTCCAAAATCATATTATGCAGTCGTGGTATCGTAGCTGATCACCGGAGTGACACGACCATTGCAGCGACAGTCCGCCGCCCAGGCCGAAGTATCTCGTCACAACACTCGAACGCGGGACAGAGAGTACAGGGACCGTGTAGACAAATTGAGGAATGGATCTCAGGGCGCTCAAGCTTCACCCTTGTGAGTGTCATGCCCATTTTTTTCTTCTGGACAAATAGGCCCAACGGTCTTGTTTTTGACCGAGATCAGAAAATTTTACGACCTTTTTTGCTAATCATGACCACTGTTGGGTCTAGGAAACAAAGGAAATCGGCAGCTGGCTCTGCTCTACCAAACGCTTCCAACCAGGCTATTGTCGGTGTATCTGCCCCTAGCCCCTTACCTCAATCTCGACGACAGTCGCAACAAGGCGGCGGCGGCAGTCACCCCTTCGCATCTGCCAATGCTCTCCATCCTGACCGAAACAACAACGAGTCGTATGATGCGTCCAACGTCGCGGTGCCCAGCCAAGCTGGGCTTCAGGCCATCTCACCGATGAACGTGAATGGCAGACCGGGCAACACGGCCGCCAACTCGCAGCAGGTCGGAGAGGGAGATTATCGACAGGAAAACAAGGGTGGAAATGGTTTCATCAAGTTCTTGACTTGTGGCTGTTTCCGATAGGCGAGAAGGAAGGTGATCGGCCGAACCTATTATCGATCTTCCGACCGACATTGCATTAGAATTGCCAATACCTTCGAAATTCACCTACGCGTACTCGATATGCGCGTGTACCTTCAGCTAGCTATCCCTGCCCAGCCCGCAAGCTACACAGTCTCGTTGTCCCAGCTCCTCAAAAAGTAATAGCAAAACCGAGAGAATAATCAAAAGTTTTTACTCGGTGTTAATGATACGTTTTCTACGATGTCTCGACGGTTCCCTTCATGATCTGATTGATCGACTTGGTCATAATGAAAAAGAGAGAGCAGATTGCCTTCTTTTCTTTTCGTTTTCCTACCCATACCCCCCTCCCGTGCCCTTTTCGCTCCTCTGCTTCTATATATATATCTATCATTTTGTACTCTTATCTTGTCTACGATAGTACTCGTCACCCAGTCAAGTCAGATCTCAATCCATTTGCTCGCGCTCCCGAACCGAATCGGACCGTACCGTACCGTACCGTAACTCTTGAACGCTCGTCCTATTACGATTCCAACTCGATAGAGAAGCATGATCCTTTAATACATTACAACATATCACATTACATACGTACCGTGCAGTGGGTACGTGGCTACGACCACGAATGGCCTTTGGTTTTGTGTGGCTTGAATGCTTGATTATCATTATTGGAGTGACGCATTGACTTGTTTTTCTTCTTCTCTTTTCTCTCTCTTTCAGTTGTCCGAGTTGATTCTTTGAACGAATGATATGATATGATTTGATACCAATACCGATACCTATCTTTCACTTCTTGCTATTGCCATGAATCTACAGGTGTCATGCTACGTTGTCGGATGTTGCATGTTGCATGTTGCATGTTTCAGGTTAGTGACGACGCCCTCCCCTCGTCATCCCAAGCGGCCGATTGACCGAGTTTGTAAGGTATATATATATACAATACTTCGCCACCCATATACTCTGTGCACCTCAAAAATCAAAATCATCGACGCGAAAACATGAAATGACATCGCCGGTATGACACGATCTTTTCATGCTGCATCGTCCTTGCTTCTTTCTCTTTTTTGACATTGCTTCTTCGCTTCTATAACTTCGTATAAGTATGGATGGACAAGATTGATCGAGTCTATCTTTGGCCCGTCCGACATTCAAGCTTTCTTTCCTAGACCCTCGTTACATCTCGCTGTAGGCATCGGTAGCTTGACAATTCAGATCAATCGGGCAAAACCTTGTCATCTCATCGCATCTGGTTCGATCTTCGATCCTGGATCGCATGATCACCTCACAGACATCTTTAGAAGCTCCCTTAGGCGACACACGACGCAACGATGCCCTTTTCAAATCTAACCTCTCTCCTCTTCACCCCCTCGACGCCCTTCGGCCCCTTCACTCCTATCCGCGAATATGTCCTAGCCAACTCGACCCCTATCAACGGCGGTAACTGGTACCATCTCTTCATCTTCGCCACTGCCCCATTGTACGTTCAGGCGTTGCTGCTCAGATATGAGGGGACGAGGATATATAGATCGGCGGTCGCTGTGATTGGGATTTATCTGCTCTGGAATGCGGGACTGCATTTGCGATTTGAGCGTGAGTGAAGCTTGTGTCGATTCCTCGATTCCTCTATTCTACTAGTTCCCCATCTTCTACTTATGTTCAATTGGTAACTGGCCACGCATCCACTACCATCTCATTGAGATAGTCGTCAGATACTTAAGTTGAGCACCATTTCTGACATTGATATCTGTTTTTTTTATTGCTTGATTTCAGAACCATGGCTCAACGCACTCAATAACGGCATAGGAATAGGCCTCATGCACCTGACTGTACGATATATTGAATTTGGTTCGATAGAAGGACCAGTCTTCGATCGATACTTTGAAGCTAAAGGACGACATCCGCTCATCAGCGCTTTCGATGTCTGTATCAATACGAGGTGGATTGGGCTGGGTGCGCTTGATTTGGACCATAAGGGAAGAGTCGATGCTGGGCATCCTGTGCACAGTAACGGCAACGGCAAGTCAAAAGGGGAGACTACCACTGCAAATGGTTATAGCCCGCTCGAAAATGTCGACGTACCCGACGGCGGATTCGAGATTGACGGTCGTACGATCCCCGATGCTCGACACAGGGAGAAATGGCTTCCTTGGCCCAAGATCCATCGAACTCGATTTCAAGCTGTAAGACGACACGTTTTGATCACTTTACGAAACTACATCTTGTTCGATACCTTTTTATCGCTCATCCGTGATTTCGGTAGCGAGACTATCGGATCGACTTTGCCCGTACATAATGCTTTTCATCGATTCTCGCACGAAAACCAATTTGTCCTCTTCCCCCACTTGGACCTCAGTTTGGGTCAAGGGCATGGGCACGGGGGCAAGGGACTGATGGTAGCCCCTTGGTGGTTGACGGAACTCATCACTGAGACAGCTGTCGCCAGTGGCGTCTGGCTAGGCATCTCAGCAGGATACCATTTCATCGGAGCTGTCTTGGTCGGCACGGGATTATGGGAAGTAGAGAGCTGGGAGGTAGATCTGTTTGATAATCCGCTCGCGGCGGACAGTTTGCTAGAATTTTGGGGGCGGAGATGGCATCAGTTTTTCAGGGTGAATATTCTTTTCTCTGTACTTAGTGTTAAGTCAATGATCCTGGTTCTCACTGAAGGGATCGAGCTGATCTTTTTCTTCTTCAATGTTTCAGCACCACTTCATCCTCGTCTCGACCCTCTTCCTCCGCCTAGTCCATCTACCTATCACATCACCTCTTATTTTGTCGGTATCGTTCTTGCTCTCGGGAGCCATGCACGCTCTCGGCCAATTCACACTGAATCCGCACCCGCCCTTATTCCCCATCTTCATCCTCTTCCCTCTCTCCGGCTTGGGCTGTGCCCTCGAGGTCCAGTTCAAGAGATTCACAGGTAGGAGGGTAAGAGGAATATGGGGTAGGTTGTGGGTTTGGGCGTTCATGCTTGCCACAGGAAGATTAGGCGCTATCGCTTGGCTTGAGAGCGGAGTAGGAGGCAGTTATTTGACTCCTCCTTTTGCGGGCGAGTATGTGAAGGATTGGCTCAAGGAGTGGGTCATCAATAAGGCGTAAATGACAGTGGCCAGTCAGACGGTGTATCAGCCGACGGGATCACTCGTCAACCTAGAGGGGTATAACTGTACAAACTCAGTCACGAATGACCTTTCACAGCGCGGTGTCATATCAAGATAGAATGCATATATAGAATGTAGATCCGTAGACCTGTAGACTATAGATATCATATAACGTCGCCGTAGCACCAAATCAGTATAATTTCTCGCCTTTTTGAAAAATTCTCGGGTTGCGTCTGGTATGATTCACCCCGGTAGCCGTAAGAAGGTCAGTAGTGGTTTGGCTTTGCTGAAGAGCAAGACCACGTGAATTGTCATTGTATCAGCATCGCATTCGAGTGGGGCAGGGGTTCGTGGGGCTTTTATCTCTGGAGATGCGATGTGATGGTGCATGCAATAATATCGTTTATCAATGTGATTTTGGTGTCCGCTTTCAATCTACTCCACTCTAGAGTTCTCTGGGCACTTCAATCTTGGTAAAGTTGACAATCTCATCCCCCTCTCTAATATCCGTGAATCCTTCCAAGGCAATCCCGCATTCCATTCCCTTCCTTACATCCTGAACTTCTTTTTTCAGATGCTTCAACGTCTCTATCGTACCCTCATAAACCACTTTCCTTTCTCCTTGTTCATCTTTCCCTCGTAGTACCCTGACACCTTGATTCCGATCGATGATACCATTGTTGACTCGACATCCAGCAATAGTCTTCATTTGTTTTCGCTTCATATTGATCTCAAACAGCTGGATGACGGACGCTTCGCCCTTGACTGAGTATTCAATCTTGGGTGGAAGTAACGCTGCTACGTTTGTTCGGACAGAGTCGATCAGTCTGTAAATGACTGATTCGAGTTGAAGGGGGACATTGGAAGATCGAGCGCTCGTTTGTATCGATCGGGCAGCGGAGACGTTGAAACCGATCACGGTGGCTAGCGGAGAGATATAAGCAAAAGTGCATATCAGCACCAACTTCTCAAAGCTCGTGACATAATGCAAGAGCTGAACGCCAGTGGGATGGGAAGCATTGCGAGACGTTGTTTGGTTTTGACTCACCGTCAGAGGCTTGAGCCAAAGCCACATCGGACTCAGTCACATCACCAACACCCGTATGGATGATCTTAACGCCCGCTTCCTTATTCCCGATATGTTCGAGTGATCCGACGACCGCCTCGACCGTACCACTGACATCGGCCTTGATGACCAATCGAAGCATCTTCCTCTCATCTTCTTTCGCCTTGGCGGCCGCTCCAGCCTCATTCTCGGCACCCTCTCCGGTTTCACCATTCTCAGCTGCTTCAGCTGCAGCCGCTTCGGCTTCAAGTCTAAGCCTCTCTTCTCGCCTCTTGGCATTGATCTGCTCGACATCGGCCATAAGCCTCTTCCTCTCCTCGTCCCGTTTACGGTTGTTCACAGCCTTCTTGGCTTCGTCTTCGCCCTTGACTGCTTCTAGAAGCTCGTCCCCCGCAGAAGGAAGATCTTTCCACCCTGTGATGGAGACTGGTGTACCAGGTAGAGCCTCTCGAATGGCTTTGCCCTTGTCGTCTTGCATTTGGCGGACTCGACACCATGTCTGGCCGGCGACGATGGAAGCGCCGGTACGGAGGGTTCCTTTACTGACGAGGACTGTGGCCACGTTTCTGCGGAACGCGCGATGGAGTCAGTTTCTTTGAGGGACCATTGGAAGAGTTTGATAGCTGGCATGCACTCACCCTCGCCCCTTGTCGACCCTTGACTCCAGCACGTATCCCTCAGCCTTGCCCTCTTTCCTCGCTCTTAGGTCCCTGATTTCAGCCAATGTCGACAGCGTCTCTACCAGGTTATCCAATCCAAGCTTGGTTAAACCAGAAACCTGCACACTGGGCGTATCACCTCCATCCTCCTCAAGGTGCACTCCCTCCGCACCAAGTGCACTCTTGACCTTGTTCAAGTCGATGCCGGGTTTGTCGCACTTGTTAATGGCTACTACCATCCCAACTTTGTCCCCTTCGCTCTTGACAAGTTCAATGACTTCCTTAGTTTGTGGCATCACACCATCGTCTGCTGCTACGACAAGGACCACGATATCCGTGACTGATGTCCCTCGCGCTCGCATGGCCGTGAAGGCGGCATGCCCCGGTGTATCGAGGAAGGTGATTGTAGCTGCCGATGAGGTCGAGGTGGATGGCGCAGAGGGGAGAAGCGAGGACAGGGGTACTGAAAAAGCGCCGATGTGTTGAGTGATACCGCCCGCTTCGGAAGCTGCAACGGATGTGTGTCGAAGGGAGTCGAGGAGGGTTGTCTTGCCGTGATCAACGTGGCCCTGTAATGCACAAGAATGAGTATCAGACAGGCACTAGACTGATGGTTACAGGTCGTTGTAAGCTTACCATAATAGTCACGCTGGTGGAACAACAAAGACAGGTCTTCAGTATGGATTATCGCTGATAGCCAGAGAAAAGCTTACTCACACGGGCGGTCGTAAAGGCTGCGAAGTCATGTCAGTAGGATCGGGGCTATACACCAAGGCGTTGTCAGACATTCAGTGATATGTCACAGCAGGCAATATACTAGGGCCGATTCCACTCACTCTGGATAGATATCAAAGCTCGCTTCGTCGTCTACCACAGGGTTAAACCCATACTCAATCGCAATATCGCAAGCTTGCTCCGCATTAAGCAAGTAATCCGATCTCCTCTGATCCTCAGACATATCCAACCTCATCATCCGAGTTTGCAAATGGAACAACTTCACGCCAAAGATCTTGGCCAAATTGGCCGTGCTAACTGTTCGAGGGATATACACTTCTTTCTCCTCTTCGATCACCTTTGGTTTGGGTCCTTTCGGCTTGCGAACGGCATTGGTGATTGTGGAGGACGAAGCGCCGTTGGCGGTGCTGGGCAGATGATTGAGTCGGTCTCGCTTGTGATGGGCTCGAGAAGGTAGTGAAGCTTCTTCTTGATCCCTCAGACGAGCAAGTAATGATCCACCTGTTTCTCTCTTATTTCCACCTCTCCTATCCCTTGAACTATGCCCTCGTCTTTCTCCGAACCCAGCTTCGCCATCATCATTTCCTGCATCTCCCTCATATAGCGGACCCTTCTCGGTGGAAGTAGGATTATCATCTTGGCCGACCTCAGGCTTATCCCCGTACTTCCCGCTCAGATTTAACCGAGGAAGCGGATTCCCATTCCTCCTGTCTCCCAAAGACGATCCACCAACACCACCAAGTAGATCACCGAATGCGGATGGACCTCTACCATTGGGTCGATCCAAGCTTCTCTTGTCCGTTTTCCTCGTCCGATCAATGATATCTGATGGGCCACCCTTTTTGTCTTTGCTTGATCTGAGACCGAAGCCAGAAGCGAGGGATGAGCCGGGAGGTCTATGGGCACCTATAGGCGGTCGATCGCTGGAGACACCCCATTTGGAAAGACCTTGACCAAGAGAGTCGGTATTGTTTCGATCCCGATTGAACTGGCCCGATCCAGAACCTCGATTGCGATTACTCGGTCCACCCTGGGCGTCTGTGGAATCGGTTTGGACAATCAGCTACAGCGCTCCGGAATATATCTCTTGTTAAATATGGATTGAAGTGTAGCTCACCTCGACGCTCGCCGCCCGCACCACCCCTCCGAGGACCTCTATTATCTCCAGCGGAGTTTCTTCTATTTCTTCCATCATTCTTGTCCCCACGAGGACCCGCAGCAGGCGGCCGAGACCAGTCCCTCGAAGGAAGCTTGAAGCCTCCACCACCTCCTCCGGTTTTCGAATCGATCAGAAGTACCGAAGCTGTGGATATCTCGCGTATCAAAGGTGACAAACGTGGGAGGCGATGCTGTACACCTTTACAGCACCGACATCGGGCCAAAGAGAAAGCCATGATGGGGTGATCTATCTTTTGTACTATGGAAGTGACAAGACAAAGTACATGTCGATAGAGAAGAATAATAGGTGGAATCCGAAAAACCAAAGAATCGAATTCCTCTCGAAACGAAACCCGACGTCGCGCGCTTCCGGCGGATGTGTGTCCATCCTTTGTGGCGGCGGCAGTTCCATTCCAGATATCTTTTTGTCTTTGAAACGTTTCATCATGAACAAATCACTGAGTCCAGTCATTGTCATTCAGATGCATGAGATGACTGCTGATTTGCGACAGTCAGGTCCTACTGTGCCGCAATCCACAGCCAATCTGCGTACGGCTCCCATACTGCTTTTTACGTTAGGACCTACTGCACAGACCTCTTGGCAATTCTTTTTGTCCCCGTTTCGACTTCACAAGCTCGTCAACACATGCCCACACAAGCCACAAGATCATTAAAAATATTCCTATCTTATATCGATTGGTGACTTCCACACTCAAAGATCGTCGTCCAAACCTTATTGCGAACCAAGATCGGATTCTTCTACCATCGACACTAAAAATTCATGACTTCCCAAGAAGAGGTTTGAACTCTCGACCTGTGTGAACACGGCTATCGCCGCAGGCTTGCGGATTCAGTTTTCCTCATAAGCACACCACTCTGACCACTGAGTTACTCGGGAAGGTGTCTAAATCTGGTAAGCCTGCAACGGTGTGTATCCTTGGGATCTGGCAGAACGCTTCATTGGGACTTGTGGCTCCTTCGGGGAACCTCCTGTGTATCGCAGCCAGCTCAGAGAAGAGGGGCGCCCCAAATCTCCCTGGACTATCGATAATCAAGGCTCCAAGACGATTTTTGATGCGGGAATAAAGCCATTGAGTAGTCTGTGGTAGTCACCGAAAGGCACGCGATAGGAGAATTTACCCGTCTATGCATGCTAATTTTTGTCTGGTGGCGTAGGAATGGGTGTGCGCACGGGCCTCTATGTCTCTCAATTTGTATGTGTGTGGGTGTGGGTGTGGGTGTGTGTATCACAGGCACTGACGAGGCAGTGAAGTGGAAACAAGTACAAAAAGAACTGTCAGCGTGTAGGTCTATTCGCGGATCTTGGCCACTCTAGGCAAAAATGGCATCTCGCTGCGTCTGCCTCAGGCCTCTCCATTAGTGAGCTGCGGCAGATCAGCAGGAGAGCTGGTCATCACAACATGCGAAGCAAATGTACATTATCCGAAACGATATATATCGCAAGCTTTGACCTCGTGAATAGAATCGTTTCAGAACAAAAAGATTGAATAATCGGCCGAGTGCCACAATCATAGCAAGGAGCGATTTCGACGACCAAATAAGGCGCGCGGGTGCACATTCATTCAACCATTCTTTCCCCGGATAGGCACTGTGGCTTCCTGCCTAACATGTTTCCAGATTGGGGTTGACGTCACAGAATGCTACCTCTTTCGGCAATTTCCTTAAGCGGGTGACCCCTTTGCAGCTTTACAGGAGCAATCGCATGGTATATCGCTCAACCGGGTAACTAGGGCAACTGTCCTCACCGTACATCGTTCGACGACTCACTCTGCAACACTACCAGCCCGAAGATCCGATACAGCGATACAGCGACCTATGATATCGCTTGCCAAGCTGGCGCTTGCCAAGCTGGGCAACTATGCTAGAACTGTTGAATGATTAACCCCCATCTTCTGCTTTACATCTCAACCTTTATCCTTTATCATTGTCACCCTTCTGCATCTCGTTTTTACCACCTTCGATACATCCTAGCTGCACACCATGAAGACCGCAGCTGTCCTCCTTGCCGCCTTGACGGCCGCCGCTTCCGTTGAGGCCGGCTTCCACCGGTGAGTAGCTGGTCGTAAAGACGCCGCGTCATCGTTGCCACCCCGTACTGACAATGTCGATGGCGCTTTTCATGTATGTTCCAACTTTGACAGAATGAAGCTCGAGAAGGTCCCTCTCACTCCCACCTCACTCCTCCCCGATGCATCTGATGTCCGACCTTCGCCCGAGCAGGAGGCCGAGTGGCTTCGACACAAGCACCTCGGTCTCGCTCACGAGGACAACTACAGCGGCCAGAAGCCCTTGATGGGCATGGGCGGTTCCGGTCGGAAGATCAAGGGCGAGCACCATCACTCTCACCATGAGATGAGCGATGAGGACAGGGAGAGGTTCTGGGCTCAGATGATTCACCATGACGGACATGAGAAGCGGGCTCTCAAGGGCGGTCACGGCGTTCCTTTGTCCGGTTAGTGAGACCAACATAGAGGGTAATACCAATGGTAGCTGACCTTTCAAATGCCTTTCAGACTACATGAACGCTCAGTACTTTGCCCCAATCACTGTCGGTACCCCTCCCCAGAGCTTCAAGGTTGTTCTTGACACTGGATCTTCCAACCTTTGGGTCCCCAGCACTGAGTGTTCAAGCATTGCTTGCTTCGTAAGTACTGAGCTCTCTTCTCTTCCAATGAACTGTAATCACTGACATTCAAGACATAGCTCCACTCCAAGTACGATCACTCCGCCTCTTCTACTTACAAGAAGAACGGTACCGATTTCGCCATTCGATACGGTTCCGGCTCTCTTGAGGGTTACGTTTCCCAGGACACTGTTACCATCGGTGACCTCGTAATCAAAAAGCAGGACTTTGCTGAAGCTACCAAGGAGCCCGGACTCGCTTTTGCCTTTGGCAAGTTTGACGGTATCCTTGGTCTCGGTTACGACACCATCTCCGTCAACCACATCGTCCCGCCCTTCTACAACATGCTCAACCAGGGCCTACTTGACGAGCCTGTCTTCTCTTTCCGATTGGGCTCTTCCGACGAGGACGGAGGTGAGGCCATCTTTGGTGGTATCGACGAGTCTGCCTACTCTGGCAAGGTCTCATACGTGCCCGTAAGGCGAAAGGGTTACTGGGAGGTCGAGCTTGAGGCTATCAAGTTTGGCAGTGAGGAGCTTGAGCTCGAGAACACTGGTGCTGCTATCGACACCGGTACTTCTCTTATCGTACTGCCCACCGACGTCGCCGAGATGCTCAACAAGGAGTAAGTGTGCCCTGTCCGCGGTTTAGTCGTCGCGAACCAGCTGACAATGCCTTCTCGAACAGGATCGGCGCCCAGAAGTCATGGAACGGCCAGTACACCGTCGACTGTAACACTATCGACAAGCTCCCCTCGCTCTCCTTCGTCTTTGACGGCAAGTCTTACTCTCTCAAGGGTGAGGACTACGTCCTCAACGCCGGCGGCACCTGTATCTCCTCTTTCACCGGTATGGACATCCCTGCTCCTATGGGCCCTCTCTGGATCATTGGTGATGTAAGTTATTACTCGTTCGTCAGTTCTGCTGAAAACATATTGCTAATGTTGCCGTCTCACAGGTCTTCCTCCGAAAGTACTACACCATCTATGACCTCGGCAGGAATGCCGTTGGTTTTGCCACCGCCAAGTAAAGTCAGACTTCAATTTGACAGACACACGGTTAGGAGCCTTGCCTGTGCTACCAAAGTATAGTAGACGGTGGAGCATACAGTATAGGGATGAAGGAAAGAAGTCAAACCAGAGTAGAGTGTTTCGCATCGGCTGTATCGCCAAGAAGCGCCATACCCCTTTCAGCGCTGTGTAATAATCAGAATCAGAATCAGAGACAGAATCGGACTGGATCGAATTGCATGTATCGTATGACCGAGACAGGATACTGTGGTGTGACGGGATGACCCCTTTCGTCTTCGCGGTGGTTGTCATTCGCTTTGTATCCACTTGTGTGATTGTGCAAGGTGCGATGCTGGTAAAGGAACTCGTGTACTATCTTAGCATTCTGAGAGTGAGAGAGAATCGTTGCACGCCTAGCGCATAATCGGTAGATAGCTGCCGTCCATTATTTTAGTGCACAAGACTGGCCCTTCCCGCCACGGAGGCAATTATCGTCGTCATTTTGAACATGGCCTATCGCCGAGAAGCAGGGCGTCATTTCCGAGAACAGGTGGACTGATTGCAGACTGGCAAAGGCCGCACCGGCCGATCTGCCGGAAGACGGTGGCGGTCTCTTTGAACCCTGAACACGGGTATAGTTATAGTAGTACAGTAAGTAGATCGGTCGCGATGGCGTGAGTCAAGAATCATATCCCGTTCCGAAGGCTGGGGTAACTACGGGCTGCCTTTACGGGTTGTGGGATCGAGCGTGCGTGTTTATAGAGTGGCTTGAGCTGCAAAGATGAACGAGCCGTCTCGGTCTCAGATCCATCACTGATGAATTGATTATTCGATTATTCGGTACCAGAGTGGATGAGGATCATCGATCTGGTACTGTCTACGCCGTCACGCGTCAGCAAAGGCCAAAGCTCACAATATGGTCCTCGGACATGCTCGGTGCATGATTTGTATGTCCTGTATTTCTTTTCATGGATCGTGCACGTTTGGCATTCACCGATCAGAGGAGGTAGTAGTTTCGCATTGCCTCCGATTAACCGAGGTTGCTCCGTTCAGCTTAGCGCGTCTCCGGCGTTACACGTACACATGCCCAAGCACGATCTTGCAGGATTTTTTCATGGGAATGGGAAAGATGCCGTACATTCCGGAGTCCGGTGCCAAGCTCAGACAAGCAAGTCCAGCGCTGTCTAATAGCCAGTTGCTTACTAAACATATCAGGTGTCATGCAAGTGCAGAGACGTACCCCGTGCACCGCACCGCACTGTCCTGCCGAGCGGCGCTGCGCTGCATTGCGTGAAGTCGGTTGTCGTTGCGATGCAGGCCGGACGCAGCTAAGAAAGGGTTTTTGCATGATGATACTGATCGGCGTCTCGGACGTCCCTTTTTCTGCATGGGGTTGGTTTGGGAGAGCTAGAGGGGCTAGAGAGACCAAACATGAGAAAGTATGTTGCGCTGCTTTTGCCCGGGTTCCGGGTTCTGGTTGATTGGTCTGTTTGATGGGTAGGGCGGCGAATCGGCGTCACCGGACCCTCAGTCAGCCTCCGGCTCACCCTTCGGTCTCGGTCTCAGACCGCAAAACTTTCGACGTTAGGATGCGTTGTGCGTCTCGGGAAGTTTTCCTCTGTCTTCCCGCTCGATCTTGTGATCGGGTCGCAACGCCAACCGGTGTTCGCTTCGCTGTCTGTCTGTTTGTCTGTCCGTTCACCATCTGCATCTGTAACTGCAGAATCTCTACCGGTCATACTTCGCTCCGGACCGAAGCCAAAAAAATCACTTGCGTCACAAGCTGCATACAAAAGGACATCGCAAGCCAGGGCAAGGCCCGCTCATGAAGATCGGCTGCGCACTCGCGCGCATTCATCAGGAGATGAATCTCTGCGCTTCGTCTTCCCGGTGCAGCAGCTGCGGGCCCGAGTGCGGATCTACGAGCAAGGGCATCCAAGGCGCATCCAGCTTTGCACGCACCCGACGTCCGCGGCCTTGGCTTTGCGAATATCACCTGCGACTTGTCCTATCGCAACAGTCGGAAATGAAACAAAACCTACGTAAACGCTTGCTTACTGACAAGAAAGGGGTGAAAGCTAAACTAAGGCAGCACTAGCTTAGTTACTCGTTCGTACCTGCTCTTCGGTTCGGTTACATATCTTCCAACGGACTACCCTAAGATCCAGATTATATGCATGTGCATGTGCATGTGCAGCAGATACAGCATATAGCATAAATTGGGAAAGGGCCTCAAGTCTTTCTTCTACAGCTGTGGACTGCGCCGCGATATAGCTATAGCTATGACGGCTGACGTTGACGTCGACGTGCTCTTCTCCGTTGATACGAGCGACACACGAAACTCTGCCCTGGCAGCCAGCCCGTAGTAACTTCTTTTCGCTTCTCGTAGGCCACGCCGCCTGATTCGTTCCCCTTCGCCGAAGATCACACCCGTCACACCGCATCACATCGAATCAAAGATCGGACACATCTCTTTATTCCTCCTCTTCCTTGTTCTACTGCTCTACATCTCATCGATCTCATTAATCCATTACTCGTCGTCGGCTGGCTAGAATACCATTGAAATCCACCTATTCAGATTCAGATATTGGTTTCGTGACCAGCATATCAAAGCGCAAGGTGGAGGTTGACCACAATTACATTGCTTTTCCTCCCCTGCTTTCCCAAAGTGATCAGAAATTGAGCCAAGCCCATATCCGAATCTCGTTTCCGATTCGAGCGCTACGTTCAGACCGACGCCGAGTTCATTTATCAGACGCAAAGTATCAATCGAAGGCGCAGTCAACATACCAGTCCGTGCTCGATCCCGCCCCTCCGTCTCCTTTGCCATTACTATATTCCCTTTGATCTCGACCTGATAATCCAGGATCAACCACGCAACCTTGTTCGGACAAGCCTTTTGATCTGCTCCGAGGCCAAAGGGAAAGGGGAAAGATAGATAGAAAAGGGTCAAGCGGCCGACAGACCAGAAAGCTCAAGCCACTCCGTCAATAGCATCGATTTTTAGTCATCCGACCTGACCCCAAACTAGGAAAGAGTGAAACATCCTCCTATTCAGTGAGAAAAGGCCAGAACTAGACCAAGCCCGTCCGATAAGACCTCGAGGATCATCAATAACCGAGTCATCCCGCACTACCACCTTGACTTAAGTCTTCGCGCATCACAACAAGCGGAAGATCCCATCAATCTTAGTTCACATTCATACACAGCTCGGCTCTCGTTCAGATATTTTCCCTCCGATCAGCAATCTTCGGTTCCCCTCGATCAGTTCTTGTCTTTCACGGAGCATGAGCAGTGCGTCAACATGACATCCGTCACCGCACCGACATCTCCGTTTCCATCAGCATCAGCATCAGCATCAGCATCATCCATGCCTTCCTCTTCCTTGGCACAATCCCACCCTCGTATCATCTTACGCCCATCTTCATCCCTTCCACCGTCCATGTCTGCACCCAACTCAGCCAGGCCATCTCCCACACCTCCGCCTCACGGTCACAATAACGGCGACGAGAAAGAGAACGGCAATCGCAACGGGTACAGATCGCCCGGACCGCAAGCTGATAGAGGGGAAGAGGAAGACGAGTTGCAGGACGACGACTCGCCTGCTCCAACCGGTAGACCCGAAGCTGTGCCCACGAGATTGCAAGATAGAGAGAGGGAGAACGCTTCCGCGCCGTTAATGACGACGGCTGCGATCAAGATGCAAGCGCCGGCTGTCTCTGCTTCTGGCTCAGGATCAGGATCGACTCATGCCCCGAGTCCTCGGACCGGTTCGTACAGCGCAGGTGGAGGTAAGAGCAGGAAGAGCAGTTGTGAGCTTTGTCACCATAGGAAGATCAAGGTGGGTATCATTCCACATGCTACTCTGCCCCCCTCAGCCGCGTACCAGACATGCAGATATCATCCAACCCAGCTATCACATGCCTGCCAGCTAATCCAAGACCCCTTCCCATGCCCCTAGTGTGACCAGCAACGGCCATCTTGTTCCTCTTGTATCCGGAAAGGACAACCATGCCGATACGCCGAGGACGCCGAGCAAAGTAACGTCCACACGCCTGTCGCCCGAGGATCTCAGCATCAACGGGCGGTGAGCGTTACAGTAGTTAACGCTTCTGACCCTTCGATCAAATATACCATGCCTGTTCCTGGAACCACAACACCGTCTTTGAAGGTGGGGTACGGTCATGGGAACCACCCTGAATGGAAAGTCGCAGACAATGCCAGTGAAAAGGGGAGCGCCGAAAAGAAGAAGAGCGCAGAGAGAAGAGAAAGGATTGTCAATGGTTTCGACTCTGATTCGGAAGAAGAAGCGGAAGGCAGTTTCAAAGGTAAAAGCGCTCCAGGCAGTGTAGCAGGATCAAGGGAGAAGTCGAAAGACGTAGACGGGGAATTGGCAGCGCTCGTAGGTGGTGCCAAGCAGGATGAGGTAGATGAGCTGGATGACGAGGCCGAGAAGGATGGCAGTGAAATTAGCCAGGAGCAGGACAAAGAGACTAAGAAGAGAGGCGCTTCGATCGACGATGATCTCAGCGGCGAGGTGAGCGGGCTGATTTCCCTACGAAAACAAGTAAGGTCGGCATCGCTAATAACCTGTTACAGCTCCTCGAGCTCGCCTCCGCACCTCCAAAGAAGAAGAAGAAGCCTACCGCACCCGCGTTCACGTCCAGTCAGTCTTTCAGTCGACCAGCGCCCAGACCAATGAGCAACCGTCCGTCCGGCGGTCGATCATCGCTTCCCGCAGGCGTATTACCCCCTACACCGGCGACTAGCACCGCTGCTTTATCATATACCGGCAGGCAGGCCGATGCGGGACGTTTTGACCCTTATTCCACTCCCCTCCAGAATCTTGTCAACTCGCTGCCTTCCCAGGAGATGCAGAACATCCTCTTCAATACCTTCTTTACCGATCCGTTCCTCACCGAAGGTATATCCCTCCTCCAGCCGCAGTATATGGACGACTTCAAGGGACTTCTGGAGAGAAGGGCGACCCGATTCCAAGCTGGAGATGCTACTACCCTCGCAAACGCTTTCGCTTTTCTGGCCGTGTCTCTGCGAATCCTACCAGAAGAAACCAGCAAGCTGCTTCTTGCCAGTCAAGGATATGGCAATGTTGCATCGCACCTTCCTCGCTCTCTATCCAAGATTGTCGCATGTCAATCCGCCTCGGCAACCGACCCTACACCTCTGTACCAACGTTATTTGGATCTTGCCCTGGTAGCCGCACAAATCGCAGAACAAGCCGATCCGCCCTCTGTCATGCTTGTGATGCTCAAGCTGGTACTTTATAGGTACTGTATGCTGGGTCACAGGAGAGATAAGGTCGTCCTCGCGGGTATGTGGTTGGCTCAGGCTGTAAAGGTAGCTCAAGCATTGGGAATGGGCAAGGAGTGGGAAGGATTGACACAGGGAGAGAGGGAGTTGAGGCGAAGGGTTATGTGGTCGCTGTACATCGCCGACAGGCATCATTCGTTGTGAGTAACAGTGGTGATTATTCCCTGGACTCGTTACGACGATGACTGACGATGCCATTTAGCGAAACATCCTTCCCATACACGATCATGGACGCTCACCAAGGCATACATCTGCCCTCGCCCATGGCAGAGGTCGATTTGTATAAGCTTCGACCCGAGATCCGAGAATTACCGGCTCATGCAACCGAACTCGCGCCTACGGCCTGCACAGCTTTATTCATCCATACCCATCTCGCTCGTCGAATCACACCAATCCTAGACTCATTTGCGACTATTTCAGCCGCCAACACTCCGCATGATCTCGTGTTGAGGTTCGACGCCTCTCTCGATGCCTTCCAAGACGCTCTACCGCCTTATTTCAGGCTCTTCCCGCTAACTGAAACTCGGTTCGACTCGACTCACCCCTACCTCCCCGCTCATCGAGTAAGGCTTCATGCCACACTCCTAGCCTACCGTACTGGTGTGCATCGCACGCATCTGATGAGCTATCTGAGACCCGACACTCCGACAGGGATCAGGCAGGTCATTGCACAGGTCTGTTTGTCATCTTTGCGAGTGCAACGATCCGCCAAGATGCTAGATAGCAAAGTCGCGTTCAGACTGTTCAACCCCATTACGGTCTTTGAGAACGCTGCAACACTCGCACTGATCATGTATGTTGAGAAAGCGCTCAACACGCCTCCTCCACCGCCTGCCGCTTACGGCTCATCGATCGAGCGGGCCTCATCACCAACGAGCTTCACGGTCGCACCTGTCATGACACCGGAGTACATGGGCATGCGAGCTGGCGTGGCGGAGGCGGCAGAATTGTTGGACAACGTTAGTGCTGGCGAAGGTCAGACGTTTGCTAGATCTGCTGTGGCCGTTTTGAGGGAAGTGATGAGCAAGGTCGATGGGCCTTTGAAAGCGTGAGTTATCGCCCACTCCAGTAATCTTGGTCAGTGCCAACATGCGAGCACATCGAGGCTGACACTGAACTTAATTTTGGAACCATCCATCACCAGCGTCTTAACACCCAATGGCACCGCAAGTCAAGCATCCGTGCGACCATCAATTTCGCCGGATCGACCCATGCTATCAGCCGAGGAAATCACCTCCCATCCCGAGGTCTTGGCATTAAGAGAGACCGAGCGGGAGAAATCGGCCATATCATCTGCCTCGACATCTCCCATTTCGATCGATAAGCTAACTTCGGGCACCCCTCAGAAGTCTACGGCTCCAGTCAAAGTCGAGAATCCATTTATTCTGAACGTAGTGACTTGGTTGGAAGATCTGAGGAAGACTGGAGTCAACATGGAGTTGCTGTTGAGAGAACCTGAATGGGCTGGCGGCTGGGACAGGATCGTGGCGGGCATGTGAGGGGAAGGCGTGCGCGCTTGATGGCGCAGTTTCATGGTGAAAGGTTAGAAAGTGAATCCCAGCGATCATGTAAACAGATTGCTACCGAGTCAGTCAGTCTAGTCTATAGCAGGAAGGATTGTCGAGTTAGGGATGTAGGCGGATAATAGCGACAGACGTCTCCTGCTCAGGACTGATGAAATGAGTATATATTGCAATGTCTCTACATAGGTTTCCTCTCAAATAGCAGAACATATAGCATGTTTCTTACGCACAGTCACATGCATCGCATGCCAAAGTTTACACAAACACAAACACAAGCTTCGTCACGACCATGATTTAGCTTCAAATATAGTCTTATACCCCCGGTCGAGGATCGAATTTCGACAAAGCTCATCGCGATCAAGTGAGGTGCGTTCGAGCGATCTTTCATCTTACAGTACATACCAGTGCCATTCTCTTCAGGACTACAGAGAGGTGCTGAAATCAATCATCAATCGAATATCAAAGGAGAAAACCTGTGAAGCGAAAAAAAAGAAAAAAAGAAGAAAAAAAAAAAGAACAGACGAGTAAAATCTGGTATCGAAGAGACAAGACTACCAGATCCAGTTATACCTCGTGGCCGGAATAACAGCAGACGACAAGAATTTCTAAACCTCTCCAAGGCCGGCTGAAAGATACAATACTACCCTCCTTGTACCGGCACCAGATTTCAAATCTACATGACCACACAGCATCCCGCACTCTCGTCGGACCGTGAGTCGCGCCGTCTCTTCTCGTGGGAATGTGAGTGTGATTGCGAATGTGATGGTGAGAGGGGCTGACCGGGATATTGGCTTGCCATCATCTTTTGAGCGTTCCATGCCATACGCTATAGTATGATCCGCGCGGGGGAGGGGGGGAGGGGTTACAAGATCCAAGACACACATTTATATGTGTGTGTCAGCTCCCTTCTGGACTTTGAGACAGTTGATGTGATTATTCCTGTTCCTCACTTACCCGCTCATCCTTCCTTACGAGCTTGACTAGCTCCCTGAAAGCTACTTCCACGTTCACCCCGTCGGCCGCTGAACATTCTATAAACGGAGCTGAGAGCGACCGGGCCATTTCTCTGCCTTCCAGTTGTCCGACCGCTCGGAGTCTTGACAAGTCACACTGGTTTGGATTTCCATTCCGGATTAGCTCAAAAAAAAAGACTTGAAGATCGTATAGACATACACATAATATGATTTCACGACGGACGACTCACCTTGTTAGATACCACTACGCAAGGCACATACTCTCTATCCTTCACTCTCAGGATCTCGCGATGGAAATTCGGTAGGCTTTCGAATGTCGGTCGATCCGTTATGGAGTACACTAGCAAGAACCCTGCGCCGAAAGTGTACCATTGGTCTGCCATCGCTGCGAATTCCTCTGCAACGCGCATTAGGGAGATGACGCAGAGATCAGCACTATAGACTTCCCCGACATGCTCAGTCCCGAAGTTACGACTCACCCTGCCCCGCCGTGTCCAGGATCTCGAGCGTGACAGCTTCATCATCCACCACGAACTGCCGCTTGTACGAGTCCTCAATAGTCGGATTATACCCTTGGTCGTAGAATTGGGATGTTACGAATCGGATTGTCAAGGCTGATTTACCCACGCCTATCGGGGAGTTCCGAGGAGACTGTCAGTGAGCCCTTGCTTAGTCCCGCGGCACATCTTCCACCTTTCCTGACCTCGGAACAGCTCCCCCTGGGATCATGATAGATATGTCCGCCCCAATCAAGGCTTGAGAGCTTTGACAGACATCTGGGCGAAGACACTCACCTCCTCCGCCGACTACTACGAGCTTCTGATCCCTCGATACTCCGCTTTTCCCAGGCGGCGGCATTATGGTATATGAGATGTTTCAGAGTTGATGTACAGCGACGATCGGGAGTAATCCATGACCAGTGACCGCTTTTTGGCGCGCGTCCTGTAAGCGGTCTCTTTCGTATACAATCGGTATGGCTTGGCTTCGTACGAGGGTGTGATAGCCCTACTTCGTTCAGTTGCTTGAAAGATTAATGACGTGTTTAGTGATCCGGTGGACAGACGTACTAATTATGAGTGTGTGCTCAGAGTCAACACTAATATGCGTGTCTTGGGCTTCAAGGTGAGTACTCTAGATAACAAGATGAGACGTGAAGTTTAGGAAAACGATCGTTGTCGAAAGAAGTAAAGGTTAAAGATATGAGATCTGCGTCAACCTCATATGACAGTGGAGTTGATCGCTTGATACGAGTACTGTACAGTATGTATTGTTTGCTTGGGTACATCACAGTTTGGCCTGTCCCCAAGGATGGGTGAGCAAAGGAAGGACGTAGCAACTGTGAGCGTGCGAGAATAGTACTAGTAAGAGAATGGACGGCGACGCCAAAGCCAACCGCCAACCCCGAAAGTCATGAGATGCAGCGCAGGACACAGCTTAGTACGAGTGTGTGATGTGTGGTGTGTGATGTGTGGTGTGTATGTGTATGTGTATGCGTAGTGGTATTGTGTATGCCAACCAAGCTGAGTTCAAGCTCCTTTCAACCTACGACCGATCACTCCTACAAAGTGAATGATGTTAGGAACTGATCGATGTCATGTTATGCAGGTATGGCTGCTGCTGTGCCCTACTTGAGAACAAAGTGATGACTGTACCAGAACTAAAAACAAGGAGTAAGCCATCCATCACTAACAGTATCGGTGCATGTCCTGGACCCATTCGCCATTCATCTTGCCAAATGCCTAGACTGGTAGCCAGGTGTGAACACACACAGAATACACAACTAACGAGCGTATTTAGCCTCAAGATGCTTTGCTTTGCTTCATTGACCCTTGATCGGTCAGTACAGTACTCGTAAGGCAGTCAGTCCGTCAGTGATCGGGATGATCGGGAAACGAACAGGGTCAATTGAATCGATATGATGTGATGAGATGGGAGTGAGGCGAAGAGAAGGGAGGGAGGAAGGAGGACAAAGGAAGTTGTACTATACACGACTATAGCACAATTATCATCCTGACGCTTGCTGGATGCGCTTGCCCGTTGTGTTTGTTGTCTTGGTCCTTTGCCTTTGCCTAGTTTGCGACAGTGTTCGTGACGCGATGCGATGAAGAAAGTGCCTTGTAGCGTGAAGCAATGTGTACTGTGTGTGTGTATTCGAGTGGATTGTGTGTGTTCTGTGTGTGCATGTGATGCTCATTATTTATTTATGCCCAAGCCAAGCTCCGGCCGAGCATTTCAATATTGCCAAATAGGGGAATTCTTGTCCTATGCGGCCATGTCCGACAGAACCGGTATACCCAGTTTGCCGAAGTGTCCAGGCTAGTGTTCAGTGTTCAGCTGAACGTGACCTGGTCAATCCCAGATACATGCTGAGTGAGAGTGAGTGACTGGTCGACCACATCGCTCTTGGTATGATTAATTGGAAGTCAACATCGTCGATGTAATCCATCTTTTAACTTGAGCAGCAGCTACTCACAATTGACATCATGCTAACACGACACAGCTCAAGTCTGACGAGAACAGCACGTTCACGCCCTATCGTCCTGGCGAATACCGTCTTGGGCAGACGGACGTTGATTCCTCAACCCCCTACCCCACTCGTGACTCCCCGACCACTGCCCACGATTTATCGAGCGACCTCTGAAGATGCTCAGGCCAACAAGCAGTACATGACTAGCTTGATTCGCCAGCTAGACGAGCTGAGGGATACAGCTAGAGCTGGTGGAGGGAAAGAAGTGTTGGACAGATGGAAAGCTCGAGGTCAAGGGAAATTGGGCGTGCGGGAGAGGTGAGTGAAGTTTATCGTCCTTGTTATTATCCCCTCTGAGACGATGATGTGTCTTAATTCTTTCTGGCGCTGGAGAAAGAAGCTGATTCCCTGATCTACGCAGAGTTGCTGCTTTACTGGATCCAGCGAGCCCCTTCATCGAGCTCTCCCCTCTGGCGGCGCACGAGGTTTACCAGGACCCATTACCTGGAGCTGGACTCGTGACCGGAATAGGTGAGCTTGCAATTTCTTCATCATGGGTTACAAGCGATGATGGAAAGCTCAGCAATGGGAATCAGGCATGGTGGCTGGCAAAAAGGTTATGATCGTGGCCAACGATCCTACGGTCAAAGGCGGATCATACTATCCTCTCACCGTAAGTCAGAGCAAAAAGCTCCACTTCAGGTATCATCAGCAGTTGTTCTCTGGGCTGATACTTACAGTTTTAACTATTCTAGGTCAAGAAACATCTTCGAGCTCAGCAGATTGCATTGGAGAATAGATTACCTTGTATCTACTTGGTAGAATCAGGGGGAGCTGCCCTGCCTTACCAGTCAGAAGTCTTCCCTGACCATGTAAGTGTGCTCTCCTTCGAAGATCAAGTCTAGTCCACTCAGAATCGCCTAGAACGCGTAAGTGCCGGATACTGCTGACAGCGACGCCTAACAGGACCACTTTGGTCGGATATTCTATAACATGGCTAGGATGTCAGGCCTCGGCATCCCGCAGATCAGCGTGGTCCACGGGATCAGTGTCGCAGGAGGAGCGTGAGTCATAATCGGCTTCAGCATGTAGCCAGGTAGAGACTGCAGCTCACCTGGATGTTTCTGCAGATATATGCCGGCTATGTCTGATGTCGTCATCATCGTCAAGGTCAGCTATACTGGGCGTGTCCACGACACTGCTGAGAGAGGCAAGATAGCTGACGAAAAGTGCTTCCATTAGAATCAAGGTCGGATCTTCCTTGCTGGACCGCCTTTGGTGAAGGCCGCTACAGGAGAGGTAGTCGACGACGAAGCTCTAGGTATGCCACTTTCTTCCAGATGCCCTCCATATGATCAATTTCGTCGGCAGCTGATCATAACATTGCGCGGCAGGCGGTGGGGATATGCATACTTCTGTGTCGGGTGTAGCAGACTACCTGGCGACATCCGATTCCCACGCTATCCAACTAGCAAGAGAAGCCGTCCGAGACCTTTCGCCTATATCCACCCCATTATCCACTGCGGCTGCGAAGAAGGAAGTCAAACCTCCTCTGTACCCAACGAAAGAGCTGGACGAGATCGTGCCTTCCGATCCTAAGAAGACGTACGATCCGAGAGAGATTATCGCTCGTTTAGTCGATGGAAGCGAGTTTAGAGAGTTCAAAAAGGAGTATGGGAAGACACTTATCACTGGTTTCGCTGAGGTTCATGGTCATACGTAAGCTACATTGTCCGAAAGATTCATCACTATGGGTGTTTGCTCTGAGCATCCTATATAAAAATTCAGAATAAACTGTCCCTTGACTGATCAATCGCTAATACTATCAACCGATTATACTGGCACTGCAGAGTCGGCATCATCGCCAACGCCGGTGTTCTCCTCTCACCTTCTGCATTGAAAGCGGCCCACTTCATCGAGCTTTGTTCTCAGCGGGGGATCCCGTTGCTGTTCCTGGTCAATGTCAGTGGGTATATGGTCGGTGAGAAGGCGGAAAGAGGGGGTATTGCCAAAGATGGAGCGAAGATGGTCAGAGCCGTTGCGAGAGCCAAGGTGGAGAAATATACCGTTGTTGTTGGTGGTAGTTATGGGTGGGTGGCTGATTCCCGCTATTCAGATTTGGGCGCTGTACTGATATATGACGTGGTAGCGCCGGCAACTATGGCATGTGTGGTCGAGCGGTAAGTCAACGCCAAAAGTCGGAGAATAGAAGATCTTCCCACTTCTACAGTACTGATTGCTTTCTCTTTGAATTCTGTGCTTGTCCTGTAGTACTCCCCCCGATTCTTATGGATGTGGCCAAACGCCAAAATCTGCGTAATGGGTCCAGACCAGCTCTCGACAGTCATGCACACAGTCCAGGGCAAGAGGTCAGGCGCAAACTCCACCGCCGATGCGGCAGGCGCCCCGTCGGTGGCGGAAGAAGCGGAGAGGAAAAGGCAGGTATTGAAGGAGAGGATTGAAGCTGAGAGTAGCGCATTGTATTCTACCGCGAGGATCTGGGTGAGTGGCGGCGGTGGCGCGTCCGTCCCTCACACATAGGCCTCTACGCTATCGGTCCCATCTTCGGCTACCCCTTGTTGCGAATTAGTTTATGTTCAGTTCCTGAACAGAGGTGCTTGTGTGGCATTCGTCGGCATCATATACTGATCGATTGAGTTGATTTATATGTTTTCATAGGACGACGGCATCATCGCGCCAAGCGATACGAGAGACCTACTCGGTTTAGGTCTCGAACTAGCTCACGAAGAGAGGGCTTCTCGAGGCGCTTCGGGAAGTGGTGGCAAGGGAAACAGAGGAGAAGTGGGCGCCGACGGCGATTCAGGTGATTGGGGTGTGTTTAGAATGTAGTTGAGGAAGCGGTTGGTTGGCAAGAGTGGATAAGTGGTGAAACCTCTGTGTACAGAACAACTTAGTCTTTGGTGAGGAAACGGACTGTTGGATCGGATCGAACGATATTGTAGTAATACCCCCGATGATTATATTGTGACTTCATTACTGCTCCACACCCATGATTGTACGATAGAGCAAAGAGCAAATGGCAGAGAATGAATAAGATTGATCAAAGACGTCGCAGCGTAAATTCTGCAGCGATACAGTACAGTAATCGAGAACATTGTGTGTCATATTTGATTTCAAGCTGCTGTGTTGAGGCGTGTAGTCGTCGGCGACGAGGCCCTAAGAAAGAGATCGTATCAGAATTAGAGTGCATTTATTGTACTGCAAATTAGAATAGAATATGGAGATTGAGATTATAATATACCGTGTACCCCATACCGAAAACGACCATCTGAGCCGAGATCATCGAACAAGCCCGACGTCAACGTGGAAACTAACGTATTGAAAAATGGGTGGTACAGGATACAGATTACACTTGTGGGGCTCGTACGAGTACAGTACATTGCAGTGGAAACATGCGAGACACAGACGCAATACAACAAGCATACAGTATAGTGGACTAGATTCCGGGCCGAGAGAATAGAAGGAGAAAAGAGATTCGATAAGTAAGTTATTGATAGATAATTGATTATATACGCTGTACGTCCATGATTCGTGCCATTTCCCGGAAAAGCCACTACAAGTCATGCTCACTCTTCACGCTCTTCTGCACTGCATGGATTCGATCCTCCTTGAGAACGACGACGGCCATCAACGTCACATCCGAGGGTGTAACGTGTAACGAGTCTGGGCGTGACTAAGGGGGATATTTCCTTGCTTTGGTTATAGCAATTGATTTATCCTCTCCATGTCTGTGCTTGAACTCCATTCCCACTCCCTGCAGCACCAGCACTGGCACTAGCACCCGAACCAGAACTAGAAGCCACCACGCCGATCTCGGCAATACCCAATTCTACCCCTCCCCACTCTTCGATCACTTCCTCACCCTCTTCCACCGTTCGCCTGATCCTCTTCCTTCTCCTAGTCCCACCCGTCCCTCCTTCGGCCTGCTCATCAGGATGAGGCGGCATCGGCATCCTGATGACCGATACGAGATCGACCGAAGACCCAACCAAACCATTGAGAATGGCTGGATCTTCGAAATTTGTGAATTCCGATTTGGGTGGATAGAGCGATTCGGGTCGATAGGAGAGATGGTTTGGGAAGAATTTTAGGGTTGATATAGGGACAGGAGGGGGTTTCGATTGGGCCGGACGAGGAGGTATTATGGCCAATGGGTACTGTAATGACAACCACATGGATTGGAAAGTATGATATTAGTTTGTCGGTCTTTTCTTGTACGCTTAATTCCATTGAGGCCGGTGACAGACAGCAGAGATATGAAAGGATATAGAGCGCAGTCACAGAGCTGCATTCTACGTCCAGCAGATCGGGCAGCGTATGCAGCTGAGATACGCTGCGCCCCCCGAACCCGAATATTTATTGGGGTGAAGAGACCATATCATACGCGTGATGCGAAAATAAAGCAACGAAAACTCACAAATTCTTCATCCTCATATCCTCCGTCGCCCCTCGACCCCGAACTATCACGTCCGTCCGCCTTCTTGCCCTCTCCTCTCCCCGCAAGCGTACTCAATGCCTCCTTTTCACCATTCACTTGACCATCGTCGTCACCCTCGACCTGCTCAACTTCCCACCAATCCGGCCTTTGACTCCCATCCGACTTCATCCAGCCCATATGTCTTCGTTCTCGTAAGGGTATGTACCCCGGTATTCCAGGTACGATCACGCCCAGTCTATTTGCCTGATGAGTTGGGGTAATGATGACCAAATTAAGCCGTCAGCGATATTCCTCCGGTTCAATTGAATTAGATCATCGCATATATGCATAGAGAGATACTCTTACTTACCTCATCGATGATGGCGTGTCTTCTCCTCCTAGCTCGCATGAGCGATAAGAAACTGACCAGTCCAAAAGCAGCCAACAGACCGATCAGGATGTAAAACAGATTCCGATAGAACGATCCGGGATTCGAGCCATTGCCATTATTACGTCCTGACGATGTCGTGCTTGCTGATGGTGATGCGGATGTTGTGGATGTGCTGAGACCCGTTGTTGGGTCAGGCGACGTCGAAGACATCGTGATGGGATGTTGTAGAAGTGGAGAAAAACAGAATACGAGGTGTTGAGGCGAGCAGTCTCCTTTTGGCAGTTATTTGCTTTGCTTCTCTATTCAAAGGATGACTCGAGATTGGGGACGTATACGTCTGTTGGAAAAGCACAATACCGTGGAATTAGACGAACGGACTATGCTGTTTGATTTATTTTGTCTTTCGCTTTCGGTTTCGACGTGATCTTGATCGACGAACTCGTTACAATCGAATGATAACAACGATTCGTATTCCAATGAGCCTCGCTAACCTGGTCGATATCGACGATGAGACGGAAAACTGTCGTAGATCCACACGAGGGAGAGTGAATGATTGCTATTCCTGGGTGAAAGACGATCAGATCAAATCGTGGTATAGTATGTCGGGTTACCAATTCGTTTCGTATCCGTTCTCCGTTCTCCGTTCTGCTATGTATCGCGTGATCTTATGCGTGTATGTGGATCATGATCAATATGCTGCTTTACGTGTATATGTGATGTCGAGTGTGTGTTTAGTTGTGATTGGAAGAATTTGGTGGAAATATATATATAGATAAAGACTCTAGTCAGATCTGCGGGGCAAGTTAAGTTAATATTACTCGTATAATAACTATAATAATGATCGTCGGGACGGTGCAAGCAATTCCAAGTGATGAAAACGAGTAAAGGTGGTGCAGTGAGGTGAGGAGGTGAGTGCCAAGGGCCAAGGGCCAAGGGTAATAATTTTGGCAAGATCGTAATAGCTTGGCTGCTGAATACAAATTTGTCCTGATTTTGTTATCCTGATATCGCCCCTGCTTGTTACGAGTATTATCCCTTTTTCCTTATTTCTAATTATTATGCTTCTATTGACTAGTCCTGTGGTAAGAGTGGCAAAAAAATCGCAGCCTGAAATCTAAATGATGTGGATTTTCGAGTGGTACTCGTACAGTATAAGTTGATTTTGCCACTTGCCATTCGGTGCCCCGCATCAAAGGTTTCCTCTTAGACACGCACGATGTTGAAAGTCCAAGTGCGATTTACGTTTACACGATCTTCAATCGCAATCGCACATCAGCGTGTCTGTTTTCTTTCCTTTCATCCGAGTTGTCCTTACTCTGTCATCTCAGAACAAGCTGGCTTTCGTATCAAGGCTTTCTCTTCTTTTTGGTTGAACATACGCGTTCTGTTCTTTTCGCTGTCCTGCTCGATTGCCGTGCCCGTTCAACACTCCTCATCACGATGTCCGATTCTCCTCTTCAACTCCTCTTTCTCGGCACGGGCACTTCAACAGGCCTCCCCCTCACACCATGTCTGACCAAATCCAACCCATACCCCGAGTCGTTCAGCGATATGGTGCCTCTTCTCCGAGCGTCCGAATCGTCCACTTCTCCCTTGGCTCATATCAAAGGCAGCTGGAACCCCGACGGTGAATGGCCGTCTAATATCCCTTGTCCGTGCTGTCGATCAGCTGTAGATCCGGACGTTCCGGAAGGTTGGAAGAACAAGAGAGGTAATACGAGTGTGCTTGTAAGACGGAAGGATGGAGATGGCGAGTATAAGAATATCTTGGTGGATGTTGGAAAGACGTTCAGAGAACAGGCGGGGAGGTTCTTCCCTAAATGGGGCGTGCAGACCATCGATGCTGTGCTTCTAACGCACGGGCGTGAGTAGATTCTTCAGCCAACCTAGGATCACCTCTGGTCATATCAAATATATCACACAGAAGCAGTCTGAGTCTGACGAGGGCGTCTGTTACCGTTACCTAGATGCCGACGCGTACTTTGGACTCGACGACTTGCGAGAATGGTGTATCAGACAACGGAGAGCTATCCCTGTATACCTGAATCAGCCAACCTATGAGGCAGTATGTACTGCGTTCCCTTACATGGTGGACAAGACCAAAGCTTCTGGCGGTGGCGATGTGTGAGTAAGCTCGACTCAGTCTCCCTGCATATCTTCGCGCAATACATGGTGGTTCTATACCGATATCAGACCTGTCATTACTCAGGCCCACGCTACAATGGAAGATCATCGAGGATCACGACGAATTCGAGATAGCAGGGATAAACGTCAAGTCAATGCCAGGTGAGCAATCCTGACATTGACATGGTTCTGTCGAAAGCACATAGTCTAAGCCTTGTCCATTGCGTAACAGTACACCACGGTATCTACTTCCACAGCGTACCTTCTGACGGCCAGTCGGATACTGTCCCAATAAAACGACTTGAACCTGAACCTCTCATCTGTCTGGGCTTCATGTTTGACAACTCGATTGTCTACATTTCAGATGTCAGCTCGATACCAGGCAAGACATGGGACAGGATCATGAACCGATCTACAGCAGCAACGACGACAAACGAAACGAATGGGCATGCTGCTCTTGCTCTCCCTACACCGGACGGGACACCCCTCGGTACTTCTACACCAGAGGCCAATAGCTCAGATGAGACCACACAACCATTACCAATTTTGGTCATTGATGCCTTGTGGCCTTTAAGACCGCATACCTCCCATTTCTCATTCTTGCAAGCTCTCGAAACTGCCCTTCGACTCCGATCTACTCATACGTACCTGGTAGGTTCAACGCATCCTACCACGCATTTCATGTGGGAAGAGCTTTGTTTATCTCTACAAGATCGAGGTCAGAACGGGAAGAGGGAACACCCGGACTTCGTTCAGTCAGAGTACTTGGTGGATAAAGTGTGGAAGCAGGTTCTTGGCGGCAAGACGAAAAAGGATGCCACGAGTAAAGCTGGATTTGGAGAGGAGTGGAAGGAATTTGGAGGGATTGTCAGACCTGCTTGGGATGGATTGGTCGTTCAGGTGCCTGCTGACCAACAGGGTGAAGTGGAACGTCCCGATCAGAGTACGAGAGGCTTGGTTTACTAAGTCCGAAGCATAATAACGCACTCTTGCCAGGTGCACATCAGCATATCATTAGTCATACTTGCGGATACTGTTCGACATATACATAGAAATTCCATAGACTTGCGGACCATGAGTTGGATACCCTCAGTATATCGAGCATCGAGCATGACAATAATGCAGAGTGAGGTATATACCGTTCATACCCATACTCGAACTATCGGTTTATCCCGGACTGTGACTTGCCATATGGCTGCTACAGTGCAGCATGGTAAACGGTATACTGATTCTGACTGGATTGTCTCGGCACTTTGACATCCAGTACACAATACCAGTTAGTAGGTCGTCCTCGGGCTGAGACATGAAACACTTACTCGTACTAATATTGTAAACGATGTCTCAGACTTGATTTGACCTGTGCAAGTTCTTTCTTTCAGCGACACTGACGCGCCTGATATCTCGGTTCGAACTGTGCACGACCCACCGATGAACCACACCATATGGCGGATGTCTAGTGGACATGAAGCGACCGATTTATATACATATTAACTTCCGAGCTTGACTCGGCTGCACTCTTGGCCATGCCACTGGCTGGCTCAACATTCTTGTTCTTGTTCTTGTTCTTCGTACAAACTGTATTTCGTAGAGACTTCTAACTACCACTGACTGCCTTCTCCCTATCGATCAACTAAGGGTGACGTACTCGAAAGCACCTCAACCCCCAACCCTACTCGACTCGACTGGACTGTCGTAATACTCAAGATGGTGTTAGACCTACCTTCGTCACCGAGCGAAATGCTCGCCATGTCCCTGATCTCGGCCCTCGATATACTCCCTTACGGCTGTACGTTATCCACGCTACTCTCTCTTGCCGACTGCCTCAATCTTACACAGATTGAACTACTCGAATCAGCCCCGACATGGAGCAAAGCGTACGCAGCCGCTGAGGCCGCCTTTTTCCTCTACTCGATGCTGATGCTGTGGTCCAAAGGGGATGAAGGGAACCTGACTGTTGTATCAGGGAAGAGGAACAAGACGGTGGACAATGAGAAACGGAGACGATTGTTTGCTGAGATATTACATGAGCTCGAGGGGAAAGATAAGGATGGTATTGATCAGTGGTTGAAGGGTTGGTTTTACCGAAGACAAAGACCTATTCATCCTTTGGCTAATCGGGGAGGGTCTGCGTTTGCAAAGGCCTTGAATCTTGGCGGGAGATTGTTGGACAGACATGTCCCTGCCTGTAAACGCAGCCAATCTCAAGCAGAAGTCGAGGTTGAAGCGAGCGAGATGAAAAGAGGTAATATCGAGGAACTACTGGCAGGTACGTACGTCGACCATTGACTGAAACATCCCTCAATCTTTCATTCAGAAGTATCATTACCAGCACGGTGAATCAATCACGGACCATCATTCAGTGCTTGAAAGTACAATGCATCATACTGTACGCTATTCAATGACGACTGACATCCAATCTGTCTGTCCTTCCTCCCCCGCCTTATAGGAATCTTCTTCGATTCGTCACTCAAACCAGTCCTTTCGGACCCTCTGACACATCACAGCTTAACATCAATGATCCATTCCCTCGAAATTCGTCGAAATCACCGTTTCCTATCTGGTCACTCACTTGACCTGCTTCCACTCGTAGCATCAGTAGATTATACTGATTCGCGCAACCCGGCACCTGCCCTGCCCTCAGCCTCACCGACACATTCCAGCTTGCTTCAAAGCGAGTATAGACCCCTGATTGTCTATGCGGGGCTATACCTCCTCGAAGCTATCTTTGGTTGGATCATGTACCTCGTTGGATTTTCTTGGGTTCAACATCGAGTCAACATTGACGTTGACGTCGACGAGAAGAGCCAGAGCGCGGGTAAGAGTTTGAAAGAGAAGATCAGCGTTGGAGGATGGTGGCATCCTGGTTTACACAGCCCTGGAGCCGGATTAGCCTGTTTCTTCTTCGTTAAGCTCCAATCCTATCTTACTCCGGAAAGAGGCCAATCACTGCCCTTTACCCCAACCGCAACCGCAACCGCACTCGGAAGTGGAAGCCGAAGGGGAAGCAGTCACAGTGAGGCTGGTTCACCATCACCGATACTCTTCATCCCGGGCTTAGCAGGTCCTGCATTCCTACTTCACCTGATCATCCCTCTCATCGCTTTACAGAGGCCAATCTTGGTGACTCATCAACCTCATTTCTCGCTTCGGTTGTTCCCATCCTCAGAACCTGCTGCATCGATACCGCAGCTTGCAAAAGGTGTCAGAGCAATCCTTGCCTCAAGGGGTCATGTCTTGAATGGTGACAAATTCATCAGCAAGATTGGACATGGTGGAAATGATCAGCGAGAACAGCAACGACCGCTCATTATAGCCCATTCTCTGGGCTCAGGCCTCGCATCATACCTCAACAACAACACTACTCACCCAGCTTCTAGCAAGGCAGGGAACGACTTGATCCTTCTAGACCCTATCAACGTCCTACTCTGCAACCCCCGCCTAACGCGCTCTACATATTTGGATAACCCACGAACAACCATGGAACGGATGGTCCGGTATTTCACGAGATCGCCCTGTGTCGCCTCGTACCTCGCTTACGAATTCAACCCTTTCGACGCGTTCATCTCTCTCCGACCGCCCACTCAATCTCATCAGGCAAACATGGCTTTGGATAGAGGGGGCACGACAAAGATTATCCTGGCTAGAGATGATCACCTAATCCCTGTCCAAGAGATCGTCGAGCATTGTCAGAAGAATCAAGTGAGCTGCGAAGTGATGGATAATCTCGGCCACGGAGCTTGGTTGGCTTCTATCCCCTCTAATCTTCGAGTATTCAGTATCATCCGCGATACGAGTACCGCTCAAGCCAACTTCCTGGCATCAATGAAGATCAAGGGAGATAACGCTGTTAGCGTCAACCTATCAAATGGACTTTCCTCGCACGTCACTCTGGACCGCTCGGCATATATGAGAGGCGACATGGTTCGCGTAAGAAGTCGGGCTGCCACACCGCTAGCGACGACATGTGCAGGCGCAGAGATCATGTCAAAGGGCATGTCGATGGGCCGAACACGAAGTCGGACTATAGGATCGTCCGCTATGAAAGAGGGCAAGAGTAAGATGGGTCATGAGAGGATGGACAGGATTGCTAGCTCTGGTCTCGATGGTGGTCACGTCATAGGAGGAACGAGGAGAGGGAGATCTGGAACTGTAGGACTGACGATGGGACTCTGGGCGTAGGTGAATGATATCTTTTATAGCGTATATAGGTCGATAGGACACACACTGTACGCATCAATAACTCATGTACTGTATGCAACGCATGTATATTGCTATTATCCGACACCATATGACAGGAGAATGATTCCATGTGTGCATTGGGTAACAGCTTTTCAACAACAGATTCATTGAATGTTGGGATGCAATGCATCTGTCACCTGTAAATTGTACTGCATCCGCGGCCGCCACTCGTGCCGAGACGAGACATGCTCTTGAATATATAGCTAGATCTAGAGTAGGGCGTCAGTTACTGCATGTCCGTGCACCTTAAGACCTAAGATCGCCATGCCATGTTGCAGCCACAAGACAAAGGCCATTCATTCATCCCTATAATTACCTGATTTACCTGATTTTACCTTCCGGAACGAGGAATGGCCTATGATGCGTTGTGTCGAGGGCCTTTAAGGGCGCTTCTCTCTATACCAGAAAAGGGAATCGGGTCGGGTTGAAAGGGTTGAAAGGGTTGAAAGGGGGAAGAAAAATTGCCAGCTGCCGGATGGAAAGAGAAAACGCAACAGGCGTAATCCGCAGGCTGTATTGTATCCTGTATCCCTATGATGATCAGGTTCAACCGAGTCAAAAAATACGTATGCAGAAGGATGCCAGCATCGAGTGCTAAGCTAAGCTAAGAAAAACATGAACACGGACGTGAGCGTATGATGATGGATACTACTATAGACGCGTTTTCAAAAACAGTTACTGTACTCGAGTATGTTATTATGAGCGGCGCGCTGCTACGCTACTACTGCCCATGTCCATGCCCATGTACATGAGTAATAATAATACATACGACAACGACCAATTTTCACTCTGAGCCATTCATCCATCTATCTGACCTGCTTGCTATCTTAACGTGAATGGATCTCACTCACTTTCCAGTCGTTATCATTATCATCAGAGCAAATATATCATTGAGAGTGTCCACGTACATACATACAGGACACCCAGTCAATACTCGACATATCCCATCCGACGTCAATCATATCTTCCGCTGTTCACGGATCCGCCGTTATCCACCGACACTGCCAACCAGATTGCAGCGAGCACCAATCATATAACCCAGACCTGAAAATTCTGTTCAAGAGGAAGAATACATTTCAGGAAGCTGTCTGACAGGGAAAAGAGACAGAACGACGACAGTCGCAGTGCAGTGTCAATCGATTACATGGACAAGGTCAAGCGATCAGTAGCAGTTTGAGTGATCCGAACCAGTCTAGTCTGTCAAAGGATTTCAAGTCAAGCAAACGCGTCACTAAGACTCAGTTACGGACGGGCTGGGGCTGTACTGTACCTGATACATCGTTTGCATCAGCTTTCTCACCCACGAAACGCACACAATCACAACAACACACTGTTATACAGTACACTGGCATTCCGCATCCATCCAAACTACGCTGCGCCTCATCACTTTCCGGCAACGACAACGAGGTACAACCGCGTTCTCACCGTATTGCGAGATTGTCTTTTCCGTTCGTTCGCTCGCTCGATCAAAGTACCAGCTCACCAGCTGGATTGGATCATACTCCACCGTTCACAGGCGACCATCTATCGAATCACTTCGCGTTGCTTTTCTTCGCACTTGGCTTGTTTGTTGCCTCCGGAGACCAACTAAGACAATCTAAACATCGTGAGCGTTTTCGACCTCGACGCCATCTTCGATGATGCCATGGGAAAATTCGACGCCAAGTACGGCGCAGTCGCCGACGCCCAAGACACCACAAACGCAAACACATCACCTGTCGATGAATTCAGATTCAGAGCTGAAGCAGCTGCCCTCAGCCTCGACATCGATGACAGGCATCACATCAGACATTGGGATCGGGGACGAGACCGTTCCTATCATGACGAAGAGGGCGGAGGTGCAAAGTAAAGAAGCAAGACCGGTAGTCGGAGCGAGTCAACAACATGTCAATCGGTTTGGGACGGCTCATCGAGAATCACAGGCCGATCACGATCACGATCACGGTTTAGACGCGGACGGAGACGAGCGCATGATGTCGCGCGAGGTGACACCTTGTTCTCCCTTCCCTATCGACTCTGCATGTAGTACTGCAAGCGGAAGTGCGTCTTCGCCGCAATCGGGATTGGGAAGTATCAGCACTACGGCTAGCGGGAGTGGAATGGGCTTGGGAAATCATGAGGACGATGCTGATGCTGATGCTGATGTGGAGAGATTCTTGAGGAAGATGGAGATGGAGAAGGTGGGTTGAACATTACTAGCAGTCTATCTCTCCTCGCACAATCACGGATTAGCGCGAAAGGTCTTGAAGCCTCCCACCACGCACAGTCATGGGACGGAGACATTCTTGAGCGCCAGCAAATGCAGGGAGAGAAAATGGTAAATGGTGCTAACGATGCCATCTTCGCAGAAAATGCAAGCGCTGCAACAACGGTTAGAGTTAGCTTCTGTGAAAGCTACGAACGGATGGAAAGATATGTCAATAAACGAGATTGAGAATGTGAGCGACGAACCAAAGCCAGAGCACAGTCTCTGAAATGAACTGCGATGTAATGAGGATTTCTGCGAGATCTGATTATCGTGAACCCTGCTATACCGTATTGCACTTGTGGTGACGATGCTGATACTCTTACGATCATCTGCAGAAATTGCCTCCAACGCCTCTAAGGAAACGCCATTCTCAGCTTGGTCTCCTGCCCCCCTCGCCTATCGCTACCTCCCCTGTGCGGAGCTCGACTATGCCTTATGAGCCACCATCACCTTCGAGACCATGGCAATTGATCGATGTGCTCTGGCAACCTTTACCTCCTCCTTCACGTGGAAGATATCCCACTTCCCCTGCTAGCCCCAAAAAACGATCGCGCGCAGAAGATCCGGAGACCCTACGTGCACATATCAACGGACTAAACGGACTAGGCTTGCCCCTCAGCCCCAAGACTCAACGTAAGACATCAGGTCATAGGCGTGCTTCGAGCTCGATATCCGCTCAGGTGCATGAGAGAGAACGGCTCAAAGTCGCAGCGCAAAGTCCTTCTTCCCCGCTTCGGTATGGCTTTGAAGATAGGGTACAAGCAGCAGGAGGGAAGAAAAAGAGGTCGACGAGCCATTCGACGCCAAGACGGAAAGAGATAACGACCAGTCAAGATGTGGATGCGGCGAAAGCTTTGACGTTCATGCTTGGGTCAGGCGGATTATCAGATGATGACGTCTCACATTCTAGACGGAACTCTCAATCATACCCCCATTCTCAGCTGTCAGCTCCACTGTTACCTGCGATGGGATCACAATCTTTACCCATACCTGAAGCCTTTGCCCGATCATCGGGTTCGATTTCACCGACATTACAACCTCGTAAATTGGGTCGAGCCATGTCATCGACTTCCACGTCAACACCACGTCCGAGACCCGCTGATCTGCGAACACCCAATTCGCATGCTCGGTCGTACGTCCCAGATTCGGGCTCAACGGATTCTGGCGTTGACCGGACTGCTGAAAACGAGAAAGTACCGGTGAGGGGCGAGGAGGATAATACGGCTGCGGAACTGATGATGTTCCTGGCTCATTCGCCTTCACCCATGAAGAGGTATAACGGACCCGCTCCGGGTCAACAGGATCAAGGCTCACCAACTTCATCGACATATCGACCGAGTCTTGGTGCAGCCGCAAGGGTGCTCTTCGCCGATACGGACGAAGAAGCTAGCGAAGACAAACAAGCGGGCTCTAGCCTCGTTACGCCTATCTCACCGATCTCGCCCACTGAGTCGTCCATCCCTCGATCTGATGTAAAGATGAACGGGGAAGTGTTTGCGCATTCGAACCTGGCGTTGGCACCCCCTATCACGCCTGATAGCGGCACAGGTCCGGGCATTAGTCCCGTCAGAAGCTGAGATGGTTGCGCATGTCATGCTCGGTGCTCATGGAGAGGAAGGTGTGTGGGTAACGTCGGCCAAGTGCGGAGATCCATTTTGAATGAACCTATGCGGATGCAGAAGAGCGAGAGGCCAAGGTCGCAAAGGTCAAATCTGTAGGGTCTGACTACGTGTACGAGTTTTATAATTAATTATCTTGAAATCTATCTTATCTTGGTCGGACATATCAGTATCATGCTCCGTTTTCCGACAGCCTGTCTGGAATTCAGACTTTCACTTTCTATGCTTCTGACTCATCTTTCTAAGTGCCTCTATAATATACCGTAGATCAACAAGCCTGTAGCCAATAAACAATCTGATACAAATGTATAAATACTGTCTTCCTATTAAATTCTGATGCTCAATGGAGGAATACTCGCCTTCATAGTCCAACAACTGTTAGCTGTGTTATAGCGTGTTGATCCCGGTATGACTCCTATGCGGCCCTGTAATGTATACCATATTAATTGACAGTCCTCGGTTCATCTTGCGAATAAGCCGAAGTTCATATGTCACCCGAGTCGAAAGGCACGGTAGACCCAGTGGGAACCTCCTCGATCGCAGCTTGTGGGAATGACTGGGCAAGTGATCCATGTGTTCCGAACATGGAAACCCTGCTATGGTGCTGCGAATGTGCAACAGCGCGAGTAACATGAAAGGATAAGTATACATCGCAACCATGGAAACCCTGTTACTAAACTACTATTGATACAATGCTGATTTGCTATGAATACCCTTGCCTTTCCTTTAACTTGTTGCGCATTGTCTACGACGAACCTTCTGACTTCGCGAAAACACTTAAGCAGCGATGTGAGAAACCTCTCGGTCCCATACCCTGTGCTTAGCGACCGAGCTGATGAACTGCTCGCTGAACTGAGCGCCGGTGCCGACGGAGGGAGCGAGTAATACGCCGTTGGCCTCGGTGATCTCAGTCTTGTTCTTGGCGTCGGCGGGCAAGTCACCGGGGAGACACATGTCGGTGAGCCACCCGACAGCGTTGCCGGTAGCGGCAACCGCCTTGAGATGCATGTAAGCCTCTCGAGCGGCGTGAATGAGTCGACCGTTCTTGAGCTTCTTGGTGTAGTCGTCCGAATCACCACCGATGAAGATGAGGGCGTCGAAGTAGGTAGATCGCGAGTTCTCGAAAGTGAACTCTGCGATCTGGGTCATACCGTTGCCAGCCTCGATCTTGCCGGTACCAGGGCCGACGAACTTGACCATCATGCCGGCAGCGGCGAAAGCAATCTTGAGAGGCTCGACCTGGGCGTAAGAGTAGCCGGGAAGGAGGTAGATAGCGACCTTTCGTCCTTCGGCGGTGAAAGTCTGGTTCTTACCCTCAACCTGAGAGAGGAAAGAAGACTTGTTGCCGTGGTTGGGAACAGCGTCCTTGACCTTGACGGCAGGGAACGACTCGGCGACGGCAAGCGCAAGGTCGTGGTCGATCAAATTGATTCGGTCAATAGCAGTTTGCTGTACAACGTGCTCGTAACACTTGGACAACTCGAATTGGTATGCCTCGACAATGTGCTCCTTCTCGTGCTTGGACATGGAGTTGTAGAACAACTGAGCCTGGCTCGTGTACTCGTTGAACTTGGGTCCGAGCATTCGCTCCTTGATACCTGATACGACCTCAGGGTAAGAGGCGAATCCGCCCTTGGCGGGCTCGGTAGTAGGGAGAGCGTCGAATCGGTTGGGGTGGTAAGGCGTTCGGTTTGTCTTGCTGAACATGTTCATATGGCCATCCCGCTGGTTGGTCATAAAGGGGCAGACCGGTCGGTTCACAGGGATATCGCCAAAGTTGACACCGAGTCGAGAGATCTGGGTGTCCTGGTACGAGAAGTTTCGTCCGGCGAGAAGAGGGTCCGAGGAAAAGTCCATACCCGGCACAATGTGCTGAGTGCAGAAAGCGACCTGCTCGACTTCGGTGAAGTAGTCGACGGGGTTTCGGTTCAAGGTGAGGGTACCGATATTCTTGAGGGGAACCATGTCCTCGGGAACGATCTTTGTCGAGTCGAGCAAGTCAAAGTCGAACTTGTGCTCATCCTCTTCGGGGATCAGCTGAACACCAAGCTCCCACTTGGGGTAAGCCCCAGCCTCGATGGCGTCCCAAAGATCTCGTCGGTGGAAGTCGGGGTCTTGACCGGCAAGCTTGAGAGCCTCATCCCAGACAAGGGAGTGGGTACCGAGATGAGGAGTCCAGTGATACTTGACAAAGGTAGACTTGCCCTCAGCGTTAATCAGTCGGAAGGAGTGCACACCGAAACCTTGCATCATTCGGAAGGATCGAGGGATGGCTCGGTCAGACATGATCCACTGCTGCATAGCGGTGGTCTGGGGGTGGAGACCCATAAAGTCCCAGGCGTTGTCGTGGGCAGTCTGGGCTTGAGGGATCTCATTGTGGGGCTCGGGCTTGACAGCGTGGACCAGGTCGACGAACTTGATGGCTGTAGAAGAGGCAGATACAAGTCAGCCTCTATCTTGGTCATTTCTCGACGAAAATCGACAATTCTTGGGCAGTTTTCGAGCGTTTTTCGCGCTCTTTCAAACGGGAAAAGAAGAAGCAACGACTTGCCATCTTGGATAAAGAAGATCGGTATGTTATTGCCGACAAGATCCCAGTTGCCTTCGTCGGTGTAGAGTCGAGCAGCGAAGCCTCGGGGGTCTCGAACCTATGAAAGAGAGCAACAAGGTTTAGCCACAACACGTGTTCATTGGGCCACAGTGGGGAGCGGCGAGTGCCGCCGCGCGAGCCGCCTTTTCCAAAGATAGCTTTATAGCTATAGGCACGCGCATTTCTATCCTCGACCGTGTTGGGATTCCACTCACAGAGTCTGCTGATCCTCTTGAACCGTTTACAGTGGAGAATCGGACGTAGGCAGGGGTAGTCTTGGAAGTGTCGGTGAGGATCTGCAAAGCGAGGCGAGAAAACGATGAGCTGTTAGCTTCCTGGCTGGCTGCGAGTGAACTAGGTGGGATGTTTGTGGTATAATAGCTCACCTTGGCGGTGGTGATACCGGTCAAGGGGGTGTGCAGCTTGAACTCTCCGAAAGCACCGGCACCTCGAGCGTGGACGGCTCGCTCGGGAATTCGCTCGTGGTCAAAGTGAGAGATCTTCTCTCTGTTGTGGAAGTCTACATGTAGTTTAAGATCAACATCAACATCCGAAAAAGCTTTAATCTTAATGCTAATAATGCAGTGGCAATGTGCCAGGCCATCGGACGACCGGCAATCGGGCGATTCGGGCATCAATCAGGATCAGGCGATCGGTAACATCGCCACGAGCGACCACGGGGCGAAAGTGAAAAAGGATCCATGACATGCTCGATCGGGCGGGCGGGCTGATCGGGCACGAAGCTAGATTCGAGTTCACTCACCCTCAAGAACGGTAGGTCCTCTAGCACCTGCTCTCAGAGCGATATCCGTCTCGGCGATCTTGGTGCCGAAATAGGTGGTGAGCGGAGTCTTGTCATTCTGCTCAATGGTGAAACCGTCCATCTGACGCTTCTTGGCGTCTCCGACGGTGGAGTTGACGACTGAAGTAAGATGAAATCAACACCAATGTTAGCTTTAGCTGGTGATCGGAATGCTTTGACTGCGACTGCGATGAGAGCCATCGGTCATTGAACAAGCTGTCACTCTCACTCACTCTTGTCTACGACTTGCTGGGCCATCTTGATTCGATTCTAAGGAAGGTTTATGCTACAGTAATGGCTTTGATTGTTTTCTTGATCGATCGAGATACAGTGGCAAAGAGGATCAATGCGATGATATTCGTGTTTGGTCAAATCTATATTGGGAGAAGGGGATAGATAGACACTTGATGACTAGTCTTATATATCTGTGTATATCGAGAGGTATGTGTATGTCGGTTAAAAGTCCAAAGCGCAATGACCGGTCGCAGCAACGTAAAATCCCAATCCCATGTGCATGCGGTTTCTCATTATGCGACAGAATCGCAGAATCGGCTAGTCAGCCAACCAGGTTACAGCGTTGACACACCATGCCCATGCATGCCTCTGCTTTCTTTGCAGCCTCATCGTCATACTTGTTGCCTTGCGCTTGCTTGACTAGTATCATCTAAACATCCTTAATTATCGGACTGGGTGTGGGACAGGGCCCTTTGGAATCGTCCTTGTACAGTGACCATGCACAGTTATCAACGACGTCATAATTGTAATGGCTTTAAAGGCTAAACTTCTCAGCTCAGTCACCGGCCGGCTCAAAAGGCGGAATAGCGCGACTCACCTTGTAATACTGAATCAGGGACATGTAGCATACAGCATACAGCATACATTTTTATTACCTGAAATTCCAATTCCAGTGAATCGGTACCTCGTCAAGAGAGATCGGGACAAAATGCCTACATGCCTACATGCTTACTCGTGCATACTCACACTGTCACTGTACTCACTGTATGCACTCGCAGTCGCAGCCGCATCACAAGAGTGGCAAGTACGACGAACTAAGTGGCAACTTCAGGTACTCCTGTATTGTTTGTACATAGTGGCAAGATCCTAAGGCATTTTATCTATATGCACCAGTTACTAGTCACTAGTCACTCGTACGATTCTAGATTATACTCTTCACCGAGGACGTGATCGGGATGTCTACTGGCGACCTGAATAGATCTCGGTCGGTTGCTTGACCAGAGTTCACCAGAGTTTCAATCTTCGGTTTTGGGCTGTCAGTCAAACGATTCTAGCTGAGTTGGTCCAACCATCCATGCGCAGTTTCAACCTAGAGCAAGCATCGCGAGATTTGGTTCGACAAAAACGAGGACGAGTACCAGTACGAGTACAGAATAATTATGGTTATTTCGGTGCATGTAGTCCAGAGCAGAACCAGTTCCTACATACTTCCGGATCTGCCCATCTCCTGCCTCATTGTCTCCTGAATATGACCTGGTGTGTCCTGGAGTCTGAAGTCTGATACATCTGAGATGGAATAACACTAATACTCGATTTGCTATCCATTCGATCCAATCCCATCGCCAATGTACTGTATACTCGTATCGGAAATCAGAACTCGTACTCGTACTTTGTAGTACCAGTAACGTTCACAGACCGGCATGTACCGTGTGAAATTACACTGACTACATCTTACGTGTGTCGGCTTGGAACGACGAGTCCGCGAACTGATCGAATTAGCTGCATCTACAGCTACAGCCTGTAAGGGGGGTACAGTGTCCACTTTGATACTATAACTGAACATGGACGAGCTCGCGACATATGAGCCGATCCGAATGTAATGACTTTGACGCTTCGGTCTATCATATGTAGCAATCATAGGTCAAGTCTAGACAGTCCGAGAACTCAAGCAGCTGAAGCAGCTGAAGCAGGGCATCGAGCTTTTCATTTTCGTTCGAGATCGAAAACAGGCTGGTATCAATTCATTTACTTTGTACGGGTAGATATTTGGGCAAACAGTAGATAACGGCCAGCAGACAGACATGACGAGTAAGATATCAAATCAAACAAAAAAAGGATCAAGACAAGACCAGACAAAGATCGTTAAGGTAGAGTAGAATAAGTCGTATCGTAGATCGACATGACGTGAAGTGACGTGACAGACGTTCAACGTGAGGTGGTCAGAGATGAAAGGTAAGGTAGGACAAATCAAAGTTGGTGATGAGGTTCAAAGGGGTATATTGACGCAACTTTGACTTCACTAGATGTGCGGACGGAAGGAAGGCAGGAGCAAGGAGTTTACTCCTCGTCGCAGTAAGGGAGGTAGGTGTAAGCGAGGGCCTATAAAATGAAAGTGAATACACCTGATCAGCTTTCACCCTTGTGCTTTGACACTACAGGCATCAGAGAGCTGAACACATTGACACTTACGTTGTAGAGGGTCTCGTTGTACTGAGGGTATTGGTAAGCCTCAGTGTCGACACAGAGGACCTCGCCGACGTAGATGTTGTCGCACGAGGCGTCGATCTGGGGGTTGTTGGACCAAAGAGTCTCGTTGGAGATGCCGTAGGTCTCCTGGAGGAAGGCGCAGGTGCTGTAGTGAGATGGGAGAAGATCATTGGAATATATTTATTAGCGAGACCGTTCATGAGTTATGACATGAAATCAAGTGGAGAGTTTGGGTGAAGATGATTTAGGATGGTATAGTCATTCATTCGACTCACTCGTCGGCAACGACAGTGTACACCTTGGTACAGTCCTGTCCCTCGATACCGAGACAGACAACCTGGTCGGGTTCAAGGTTGTCACAGTTCTCAGCGATCACGGCATCGTTGACGAGCGCGAGCTGGTAAGTGGAGACACCGTATTTTCGGGCTGTTGAGATATAATAATACAGAGCCACCACACAGTTTCGATGACAGGTAGGGGGGGACCAGATAGAATACGGTTTGGTTGAAAGGAAGACGTTGAGAAGTTGAGTAGTTGAGTAATGAACGAAAGGATGGTTGATCATTCGATAGGTGTGAGATGATAGGTATATCGAGCGACATGGAAATGATGTGTTGTTGAGTGGCAAGAGATAAGAGAGGCAACATAGTTGGATTAGCTTCCATGAATATTTTCTCTTATATAAGGTATCGAAGGGACCGTGCTTCGCCGCGCCAAGACTTCTTGATCTCGACTACTAGCGATAGCCCAAAGCCATTCATGCACCGTGACTTTGTTGAAAGTCTCAGTCCCACTCACAGATAGAGTCACAGGTGTCACCGGATACGACGGTGGCATTTCGAGTACATCCATCGATGGCCATGACGGCTGTTGGTGGGTGATTCAAGTATATATTTTAGCTTGGGCTCGACTACCATCTACCTCAATCGATTCCGATGTGGAACGACAAGGCACTCACAAGAGAGGAGGGGGAGAACAGCAAGAGCAAGGAGGGCGAACATGTTGTCTGATTTGATTTGATTTGGTTTGTATTGTATTGTTTTGTTTGGTATCGATAGTTTTTCGTTAAGAGGTTTTCGTATCTTTCTTCTGAGTGAGATGCGAGATGTTAGTTTGTTTAGCTGTTGGTCGTTGATGGTTGATGGTAACGAGCGTGATTTGGTGCGTTTAAAGAGCGTCTTGAACCTGTTGACAAAAGCGGTATTGGCTGGTCGAGGATGTCGAGTTGTTGAAAGGTGAAAGTAACACAAGGTCAGTAAAAGTACGAGTACGAAAAGAAGCTATAAGGATAATGATGAATAAAATGTTAATGTTGAATCAAACAGTAAGAGTGAAGAGAAAGTAAAGAGAAGAAAATGATGATGATGTGGGTGGTGAGGGGAGGGGTTTGAGGGGTTGGGGGTCGTCGTCGTCGTCAAGGTATGTACTACTGTATGTCTCTATGTCTATCCGACACAACACAACACTACGCCCATTGTATCCAGACGCACAGACCCCCCCCTTATGCTTTTACTCGTCCTTGTGCTTTTCTCTCGGCGTTTCGAGTCTTTGTGTGTTTTTTTGTATCAACAAACAGTGACTTTGTACATTGTTACCCTGAAAAGCAAAAGCAAAAGCAAGCACGGTCCCTCGTTGAATATTACTCTAAATAGCAAACAGATACTCCAATGTAATACGCGTCTCCCCCCCTTGTTTGTAGTTTCAAATCTGACTTGTCCCGTCCGGTGGGTCTTTCTTGTCTTTGTTGTCTTTGTTTTCCCTTGGTGGCGTCTCTTCTGTTCATATATAACTTTCATCATTATAATAGTATACGGTAGTCCCTCTTGGGGTGCTGCTTTCTTGCTGCACGCTGCGGTGCGTGCGTCTGCGCTTGCGCTATGGCTTTGGCTTTGACACCGCAACGTATGCAATACCAAGCGCTCGTGGTCCTTCTTGAAAGGTATGGGAGGTGCAGACAAGGAAAGGATGCATAATTGCCGAGGTGTTATTGCCCCTACAGTCACATCTTGTATGTACAGTACTCGTACAGTGTTCAATACTCGTGCCAAGTGACGTGAGACGTGAGCACCTGACACACCTGACACGCCTGCAAAAACAGTAGTGCGCCGAGCTAATTATTGGCATGCATGCAGGGACCCCGTTTCATAGTGGGTCTAACCGCATCCACCTCGCAACATTACAGAATGCACGGTACGCCGAGGGTCGCTCGATCACTTGGCAAAAGCTGAGCCATCGAGCACGGCACGGCGTAGCACGGCGTACTGTACTCGTACGGTACATAGCTGACCTCTGATGTCAAGCCGACCATAGCTATGATCAATCACATGCCACATGCGACTACAGCAATGCGCCACCTCCAGCGATTGAACACTTAGGGATGATTATAAGATCATAATGTACTATGCATATATTGCCTGATTCAACAAGAACTGAGGAACCAAGAACCGCCCACGTCAGTAGATTGAACTAATTACCGCTCTTTCTCCGTCTCCCGTTCTCCCTCTTTATCAGCAGAGAAAAGCACGTCTCCTCTCTCCAGATCTTTAGGATTCAGCGGGACATTCGCATCGCTTCCTTTAGTTCCCCCTCCAATGGGATTTGACTTCTTCGCGTCTTCCGTCTTGGCGTAAACGTAGAGGACTGAGCCTGCTATGATTAGGAAGATGGATATACTTCGGCCTCTGCGCAGAACCAATAAATGTTGTTCAGAATCAGCAAGGTCCTCTGACGAATATCGAAATCGCAGCTGTGAAGAGGGTGGCCGTAGGATAGGTGAATGCCGCGAACTCACCGTGACATGACATCGCCAAAGATATACACGGCTAGCATAGTCTGTAGCACCCCTCTCGATGCGGACGAGATCACTGCGAGAAGCCAGCTTAGTCAACCCTTGAAGCGGCACCGACAAGAAAGCATAGATGGACTCACTATGGGTAACGGGCGAGGTCACTTTGATAGAGATGAACGAGGCAAGGGAGATCAAGAACCCGAAGAAGCCCTATCAGAGTCCAATCCAGATTAATATGTTGACCAGATAGGAGATGTATGAGGCACGGCCTACAACCCTTGGTGACAGCGGAGTTCAAAGGTGACGACGACGAAGCTCACAGTGATTCCTGCACCCCAGAAGAACTGCCTAGCTCCGCCCGAAGTCAAGAGTCTGTATGCCGACGATACTTCGCCAGATAGTATGAACATCGGTATCAGCGCTAGTGTAGACAAGATATTGTTGTAGTACGATAAGCCAATAGGCGAGCTGCCGACGGATTGCTGAAAGGTCAAAGCAAACATATCAGCTTGACGGACTCGGGAAAGTGATTTAAACACAGCTCGTCGGATCCAACAGGAAGTTTCTGCCTCTCCCAAGTGCCTTTTTTTTTCTTTTTTTCTTTTTTTTTTTTGGGAAACAGGATATAGACTCGCACTTACCAGTCCCCGCTTGATGAGCACAGCATGACAGGCGCTCGATACGCTCGACATGGCGCCAAACGTGATTCCCAACGAAGAAGTATGTTGGCCCGCAACAGCTGCAGACGCTGCAGAAGAAGCGTGATTGGGATCAAAGAGGACACCTGAGAAGAATCCGAAAGTAACTACCAGAGCGGCTATGAGTGCGAGTGGCGAGGGATATTGCTGTGAGGCGTCGGACAAAGCATGAGCACAAGCATAGGCTGGTGTCCGAGCTATCGTGTGGATACACGAGAGATGAGAGATACAGGGTTAGGCTGCTAGGTGGGAGGCGATTGCTCGCTTCCGACGGGGAAGTGGAACTCACATGAAGGACAAAGACGGTCACGATGATGGTGAAAGGTAGGACTAGACCCCTGGCTACTTGATGGAACGAGGCATCGACCTGTATGTAGGATTGCGTAAAGTGTGTCAGTTCAGTGGGACGGACATCTGTGTGGTGAATCTACTGCTTTTCTGTAGACAGACCGCAAAGAGCCAAGTTCCAGGCGTCAAAGCCGACCAAGTAACCCACATATTGTAAACAAGCATTGTTGAATCTGTTCGATCGAGATAGGTGCGCTCAGGCATCAGCTTGGATGACCTTATCATCCTTCCTGATGGCCGCATCGCTCGACTTTGCATCTTGAGTGTGCCATGATGTAACAGCTCAAAATACTCACATCAATCCAAGGACATTCACGAAGACAAGCGGTACGAGCTCTCGAGCTACATTTGTGTCGAACCTGGGAAATGTGGTTTGGAGCAAGTAAGAGAGTCACAACCATTACCATACGAAATCAGCGATTAAGACAACCACATCACTGGAGAGAGGCTATCATTGACAGAGATAGGTGTGCGGGACGGAATCTGCTCAGTTCCTGCATCGCCCTCTTTAAGGCAAGCGGTGGAAGACACGCCCTGTCCTCGAATTTCAGGAGAAAAGGGGACAGAGAATTCGTCAAGCTCACCTAGGCGTTTTGTAAGGTCCCAGGGCGTTCTCCAGGCCCAACAACACTACCGCTACGGCCGACTGACACAGCAGCAAGAAGACCGGCATGGGCGTCGAGCTCAGGACGGCTACAGTAGAGTACAGCAAATGGGTTCGATATGGTCAGTTTATGTTGTATGTGATTGGATTGCTTGTCAGCTTTAGCTTAATTTTTTTTGGCAAGAAACACCTTGGCCATGAGTGAGTTGTGGATTGATACTAGTACTAAGAAAATTGAAATGTGCCAGCAAATGCATGTACACGCAGAATCAGAAATAAATTAGGTGAAAGGAGGATCGGGGCAGTCAAGAAAGATAGGAAAGAGCCCGCCAAGTTCAAGTTGTAAACACAAAAAAAAATGGAATTGTTTGTCACTCACACTTGTTGAGAAGGGTCATGGAGATGGCTACCACCATGTAGAACACCACCGTCGCCAGCTACGGGAGCGGACGCCGGCAGGCGGGCGTTGGTTTGTCAGCATGGTTTGGTTTATAGTCTTTACCTCCAATCCCCCCGGTAGGTCCGTAGGTGCAGTAGATCGATCGGGTAGGCGAGGCCATCAGAGGGATATCCGTTACGCAGTGCAGACTGTGCAGACTCGCGGACGATAGATAGTTATTCAGTCCAGCTGTCGAGTCCAAGGGAGCCGCAGCGACAGCTACAGCAACAGCAACAACTACAGGGGCAGCTGAAGTCACAGCCCCGGCTCATCCCATCTACTCACCACTGCTAGTCGGGAATGTTGTTCGTTCGCTCCTGCCACCATCTTTGAATCTTTGTAAACCCTCCTATTTCACTTAGCTTAGCTTGAGGTCCGGACAAGGCAAAGTTGCAGGGATGTGACTTTGGTCTTAGGGCACGTCGATGATACCGGATGTTTAATTTAGTTGTTTATATCAGATAACATATATAATGAGGATATCAGCCGACCAACGACAGACTATGAGACTCGTTGACAGATATATGTTGCTGCGATATGAGAGGGGGCCGCAGATACAGTCCCAAGCAGAGCAACAAAGTGCGGGAAGCTAAGAGGGTATCTTAGCATAACCATAGATGTCAACGCATGTCACCGAGTCACTGAGGTATCAACTCAGGCACGGGAATCCCACACCTGTCCCGGAGGATTAACTTTACATTTACCCGCATCACGAGTACTCGTACGCGTACTCGTACGAGTACTGCCTGCATTCAGCCCGGGATGGCCTAATAAGCATCATACATGGCATGTAAGTCACTCATATGCTTCATACTAGTCGCGATTTACTCTACAACGACACACTCAAGCTGAACTATGATTATATCATACAACCCCAAGAAACACCAAAACGAAACAGATGACTTGCTGACTGACAGTACAAAAGAAAATCACAAAGGATAAAATGAAGAAAGACATATGTAGTGTGAGGTTGCTAAGATGAGGTGTGATGTAAGATGATGAGATGATAAGATGACTGCTTCTTGATCGCCATTCCTCTTTTCTTGTCTGCCTGACACAAATTTATAACACCCTAGATGTCGTAGGCGTGATATCCTCACTCCCTATCGTTTCTCCTGATCCTACACCCACACGCAATTCACTACCTGTGCCATTGCCGGTACCGGTTCCACTCTCAATCCCGCTCGTCCAACCACTCGAGTCTGTCCCGTCCGTCCACCCTGTCGATACGGTCACTCCAGTCCCAGCTCCATGTCCATGTCCTGTAGTATCGGCCGTAGTACGTCTACTATCCACAGTGATAGTATGTACCACGCTCGGCATGTGCGGTTCCAATGCTAATTTCAATGACGACTCGGTCTCGGCGCTCATGATTGGTGGTCTAGGCCCCGATGGATCAAAGGAATGATGGTGTAGCCCATTTGCGTTGGGCGAATATATCGGTGATGCGGCTGACGGTCTTGAGCGCGACGAATTGAGCGCTGAAGAAAGATCAATTTCAACTCCTGTTTCCCATTTGGTCACGGCTCTAATCGGACCAGAGTAATGTCGGTCGCCTAGGTGCTTTCCCCAATCAGCTTATATTCCCCGTAACAGCTATCATCATATTGGGGTTCTCCGACTCACCGTAGCTCTTCCAAGTGATAAAACAAAGTATCATCGTACCGACAATGATGACCGGCGACCAACTCATGGTAGCTAGATTGGATACATAATGTCAGCGCTTCGCTTCGTTCCTTGGCTATGGCTAAAGGGATGTGACGACTCACCAGCCGTAACAGGTCTTGATCCTGGGAACGTTTGTGCTATGATAAGCAGCGTTCCATACAATAGACCGATCACAGCGACGGGTTTACTGCGGTCGATGAAGACATCATTCATTTCTTAGTCAGGATCTTTACTATCCGTTCAACAGATCACCAGCAACCCAAGACTCACCTCCATTTTCTGAGCGACCATGTCGTCCTCCCTTCAGATTGCAAGTTCTTGCCTGAGAAGAGGTACAGTCCAACAGGGACGATGTAGCCCACATAGCTCATAGTGCAAGCTGTCACCGCCAGGACGGAGTACAAAGCCGCTCTGGACCCGAGGGTCATGGAAGCGAAGGGAACACAGAGGGCTACCACGAGCCAGTTCGCAAAGATCGGGTTCTTCGCGGCGTTGGTTCTTCGAATCCAGTTTGAGAATGGCATGGCATTATCTCGGGCTAGGGCAAAAACGAATCGTGACGAGGCCTGTAGTTGGGCCAGTACCTGAAGATGCAAGACTACGATCATGAGACTGCACACGGCAATAGCACCGTGTTCGGAGATAGCCTTCGTGAGGATGTAACCCTGGAAGGATAAAGACGTGTTCAGTGTAGTTCCTTATAACGATGATAGCATCTCAACATACAAATGGAAAGCCGTGTGCTCGGACCGTCGAAGCGTCCTCAGGAGAAACCGAGACCAGCAGCAAGATGATTGACTGAAAGCAGGAATGTCAGCTTGACAATGACATTATGCGGGGATTCAATGTCGAGCTCACAATATAACCCAACAGGTATGTCTGCGTATCGTGAATTTCTGTCAGCTACGTCCAACGCTGAATCGACACCACACACTCACCCCGACAACGGAAGCCGTCATAGCATTCGGCACGTTTCTAGACGGGTTTTGCGTTTCCTCCGCCATACTACAATATCACATATCATCAGCAACTAATATTCTGCAGCCGTCGTGCAGAAAGGCTTACTGCGCAGACGCATCAGCACCGCTGGCGATCGTCGTGAATTGCCAGCCCAAAAGATAGACATAAGGCTTGGATGACCATCCTGTCGTATTGTAGAAATCGGTAAAAGTAGGCCCCGGTTTATGTTTCGTCGCATTGGTAGCTAGGAGGGTGATGCAAAGCACCACCCACATGCAAAACCCGTACAGGCCCGATATTAACCAGAATCGATGGGATCGACCCCAGCCTGTACTGCCTACTGTTCCGCATATCAACAGCACGACCTGGAATGAAGCAAAGACCAGATCGTCAGGCATGTCCCAATGTTGAGGTACTTATCTTGCCGGGGAGAATGTCAACTCACCAGGAACATGATGAACAGATGCCATGATTTCTTCTCATAGTGAAATGAGATCGCCATGGTACCAGCAACGATGTTGACAATCTCCCACGTAACCAGCAATATCTGCAACCAGTTCGTTTACGGATTAGCGATAACTTTCATACGAGAAAGCTGAGTAGCCCAACTCACATTGCCTACATGTCCGCCCATCACGAAGCCACCTAGCGTCCAAGCCCAGAATCTCTCACCGCCTACACTACCTCGAGCGAGTTTCCACGCCCATGAAGACATCGCTCCTGACACCGGATAGGCAGATGCCAGTTCGGAAAGAGTCAGAGTAAGGAAGAAGCAGAAGACGCCTGACACTGGCCAAGCGATGAGCTGAATCATATAAAGAGGTTTGTCAGCAAATACGCCCAATAGATCGCGTCTGATCCAGCTTGTCATGAAGGACGTACGATCATCATTGGTCCTCCGTAGCTGTAGCATGCCGATACAGCGTTGATCGTGCCCTACATCAAAGAAAATTCAGTCCGCGTCTTTGTTGGAATCTTTGCTTATTTACACCACTAACTCACCTGAAGCGCCCCTATGTTGAGCCAACTGATAGCCAAACTGGACCAAAAAGTATAATCTCTCCCCAGAACAGCATCATACCCCAACTGTCTCAATCTCGCCGCATCTCGATCATCTTGGCCTCTCAGTCCATTCCTTGATTCCGTTGAAGCGAGATCCAGCGGTGGTTTATGCGCTGATGGAGGGGTACCGATACTCGTCGTCTCTGTTATCGGTGTGGTCTGATCAGTAATGTGCGAGCTGAAGTCTGATCGCAAGGATAATGGAGGGTCAGGTATCGGTCGTATTGAGTGAGGGATGGATAGTTGCTGAGAAGACGATAAGAGGTGAGAAGAAGCGTGTGAAGAGAAGGATGTGGGTTGTCGTAATGAAGAATGAGGTGATAGGCCTGAAGTCGTGGGCAAGACAGGGTGAATAGGATCATAAGGAAGTCGAATATCGCTATTTGATGTGTATCCCGTTTCCAGGTCATACTGCGAGGTTGATTGTCCATCGTATGCGGCTGGGGAGGAGAAAGTGTTATTGGGCGTTGGGGCTGATGGGAAGAAGGGTTGAGAGGATGTAGTAGATATGAAAGAAGAATTGACTCCATCGTCCCATTCGCTCGTCGAAGATGACGATAGGGGTCTACTGACTACTGAAGCTTGAAGTGTGGATGTCGGTGTTGGTCCAGGCCGGCGGGTCGGACCTGCCTGTCCCGGCGGGGACGAAGGCGGCGGACGGGGCATGATATGTTGGTGAACGTGTTTCGCTATCACCGGCGTAAATCGCTTTTTTTAAGGGATATGTGATGTTCGAAGATATGCATGGGGGACGAGATGATGTGAATGGAAATTGATAGTTATGAATATCGATTCGGGGGAATAGGGTGATTGATGGACAGTTGTGTCTGCGGATTCCAAAGAGGAGGTACTCGTTCAGAGGGGGTCGATCTGTCGTTGTGATGTGTGATTTGTTGCCAAGATCTTTCTTTGCTTGTTGATGATTGATTATTGCTGAGGGAAACAAGTCTCTGAGTCGTTCTCATTCTAGGCACCCGTAGCGTGTATCGTAGCGTCGTTGGTGATGCGCACAGACAAGAGTGGGTAGGGAATACGATCAACCAGCCGGATCCTTCTTCTTTCTTTCTCTTGTTCCCCTTTCCCTCCGCTCACTCTCTGAGCTGAAGCTAAACGGCAATCGCACCGCTTAATTATATCCTTATGTCCACCTACAGCTACAGTCCAAGTCAGGTAACAGGAACGACCGTCCTTTGGTTTGAGCAGAAAGCGGAAAAGGGGTACTGTTTGTACTGTTTGACTAGAAGCGCTGTTGCGAGTAGCAGATCTTGTCTGAAAATGAGGATGTTGATGCTGCTTTTGATTGGGATAGGAGGAAAGGAGGAAAGGAGGGTGCTTTGTAAGATCAATACAACGGCGTACCGGTGATATTCTCGCCGAAATGTTGAGCCCTCTGAGAAGGACCGAGTTCTGGACTCTGTTCTGCTGATGATGGGAACGGGCAAACAGGAAGGATTTTGGATGTCAATGGTGATGGTGATGGCGATGATGGTGATGGCGATGATGCTGATGGTTACAGGTACGATATGATGGTAGGATGAGCCTGATCGGTTTCGGAACACACAGACGCCTGAAACAGTCTCTTCAATGATTCCTAATGACCTGTACCAATCGGGAGTCTGTCGTTGTCGTTGTCGTTGTCGTTGTCGTTGTCGTTGACGTCGTGAACGTGAACGTGAACGTGAACGTGAACTGATGGGTCCCGGTCGATCTTATCGGTGTTAAACGATGGATCGTTTTAGTGTTGTTGTTGGCGGTCGATGATCTTCTTTAGCAGGGGAAAGAGCGATGTAGAGTATACGGAGGTATGCGAACGATACAGTATATGGTGATGAAATAAGAGATTCACTCCTTGTATGCGTTGGTTTCCTTTCCTTATTCAATAGTCGCCATCACGTTGTGCCCATTGCCTGTTCCCTTTTCCCCATGCAAGTACGAATACGCAACGTAGGTCCGTCCTCTTTGGTTGGCTATGCCAGCCAGACACGATTTCCTCTTGAAACTGGCTACGCCGCTACAGCTCAGCTGCAGATATGTCTCGAGATGTGATCGATAGTCTTGGTATGCTTGGCGCTGATGCTTAAATCCCGACGACCTTTTACATTGGCTGAACCGAGCCTGCTCAGATCTGGTTGCCTGTCTGTTCGTCTAACTGACCGAATAAAGCTCGCGCTCTTCTCGTTGGGATATGCGATATACGATATGCGATATAGGATATAGGATATACGATATACGATATAGGATATACGATATACGATATGCGTTACTGTGATTCGGTTCGTTCGTCTGGTCGTGCGCGCCTTGTCGATTTCCCCGCGATCTGTCAACGATAGATAGATTAATCAAATGATGGTTGACAATTTGACGATACGATGAGAAGTCTTTAACATATATACGTATCTAATAATATGTCGATGTAGCTATCTAATGCAAATGCTATCAATCTCGCTATCTCTCGTCTTCGGTTTCAGGTGCAGGTCATGTCGCCATTCGCCATCCGCCGTGCAGCACACAACACATACAAGCCAGCAGACACAAGCTTCAGCAAACGCGGGATCAATTTCACATATATGTAGGAACGTAACTTGCCGCGTATTAGATGTATCAAATCAGCAGCGAAGATCTTAGCGGAAGGCCCAGGGAAGGAAGGGGCCCAGGGACCCTGCCTATATTCAGTTACTGCATGGAATGGGATGGGATGGGAAGAGCGGGACCGCAGCGCAGGAATGTTGGGTCTCAAAATCTCTCTTGTTACTGAGCCGGCAACGGCGGCAGCGAGACGAGCGCACCGAGCACCGCATGCCAGGGAGAGAGATATAGAGGGAGAGGGGAAAGACGGCGGCCCGGCTAACTCCGGCTTTTTCAATTGACCTATTACTATTCTTTCCCTTGCTTTCACCGCACCTTTAGCTTTGTTCCTCACCGACAACGACAACGATACGACCTGCTATCGCTAAGGTATAATAGCCCTGTCTGTCAATTCCCATTGCATGAATTGCTTATTTACTGTGGGCTCTGTTCAAACATACATGTTTGGCAACTGTATCTACTGATACTTGATATCATCATGCTAGGTTACCACCCGACTTGTTAATTTGTACCGTATATATGTGTGTATGTCCCACAAGCCCGGAATACTAGAAGAATGAATGAATGATTGAGTAAAGAGCTTGTTATGCTGGAAGAGACAAACGACAAAGAAAGCAGTGATAACTTATACAGTACAACCAACATAATGTAATCTTCTTGATCACTATCACCATATCACTCAAAGACTGATGAAGGATATTCGTACAATGATCGGAGTGACCTGACACCTAGGAACGAAAAAGACATATTTCTACAGAAGCCACTCATCCCCCATGTAATGTAACCAGTCACACCTAAACATGTTCCTCTTGTCCCATCCTCATAGACACTGACTCGATCTTATGCGCTTGGGGCTTCCAATCGCGGTTTCTTGGCCTCCTGTTCGTTCCCTGTCGTCACAATGGGGTTGATGACAGCGGCAGCGGGACCAGCAGGCTTGGGTATCGCTGCTGGACCCGATCCAGCGCTCGGATTGACGGCCGGAGTCGATCCTGTATCATCCAACTTTCGCTTAACTCCAGCTGAGGGCGCCGCGAGAGCGGGGACGGGGGTCGAGACCGGCGGCTTGGCACTGGCGGCCGTCGGTGCGGAGGGAGCTGGAGCCGAGGGAGCAGCCGGAGCTGAGGTTGAAGCAGGGGTAGCCGGAGCAACGGGTGCTGTCGATGGCGTTAGGGCAGGCTTAGCTGATGATGTCCCTGCTGGAGCGGGTGACGCCGTATTCGGAGTGGCAGATCCAGGCTTGACAGCGGGGGAATTGCCCGGTTGTGTTGCGCCACCAGGTGTAGCAGGCTTCGGGGCACCGTTGACCACAGCTCCAGCTGGTCTAGGGGCACCAGGTGCAGGTGCAGCAGCACCAGTCGGTTTTGCGCCTACAGCAGCCTTCTTTTGAGGAAGAGGCGGTACCACGCCCGTAGCCCAGATCCGTTCTGCCACTCGCAAGTCGATATCGACTCCTACGACTCTGATATACCTCAGAAGCGCCGAAGCGTTGGGACCGACAGTGTTGACATCGCCTTTGGCGTTGGCAACGGCCGCGATCATACCGATGACTTTGGTCAGACTGGTTCCAGGAGGTGCAGGTCCAGGTAACGGTTTCCCGCCGGGGCCAACACCAGGTTTTGCGCCAGCTGCAGTAGCTGCTGGACCACTGACACCGGGTTTATTGACACCGCCGACTCCTGCGGCACCAACGCCAGTAGTAGGCTTGATTGGTGGCTGTCCATGTCGGTTTGCCATCGTTGCAGGGGTAACACCCGGTCGAGCCGCACCATTAGTCGTCACACCGGGCTTTGCAGCGCCCGGAGCAGTGCCTGCGTTCTTTGCTTGAGCGGCCTGAGCAGCTTTGGTAGCTTGCTGCTTGTTTTTGTTGATTACCCAAGCTGAAAGAACATCAACCGCGCCTGCAGCCCCAAGCAATGTGAGCTTGTCGAGGATATCGGTGGTGAGATGACCGAAAGTCTGTTGATCAAGGACAAGGGTTGTGCCGTCGCAAACGAATGGGAGGGGATTGCCGTTGGCGTCGGTGGTTGAGATGACAGATTTGGCCCGCATGACGGGAGTGATGGGCTGCATGACAACCACGATCTTGGCCTTGGGCTGCAAGACACCGTTCGCATTGGCTGAGACTGGCGCCGGGGGTGCGGCAGGAGCAGATGGTTGAATCTGAGATATCGGTCGAGCCAACGGTCGAGGAGCGACTGGGATGGCCCGTTGGATCTGTGAATATTGCGGATTACGCGCAGCTTCCATGGCAGCCTCACGTTGCTTCTTGGCTTTCTCTTCGGCCCTGATACGCTCCTTCTCCCTTCTAACATCGGCGTTCTTGTCCTTACTGGCTGTCTTCATCGCATCCTTCTTCTGCTTCTCTTCGAATATCGGTCCTTCCTCAGGATCGATGATCCACACTGAACCCTTGGATTCCGGATCATCTTCCGGAATTCGGGGAACCTTCAGGAAAGCCTTGTTGAGTGACAGATTATGACGGATCGAATTCTGCCAACCAGAATCGACGTTGAGCCTGAACCATTCCCATTCACCGGCAACCCAATTGCAAACTTCACCCAATGTACCACGCCCTCGAGGCAAACATTGCAATGATCTGTGAATGATCGTCGCGAACGTGGCTGTCGGTTTGAGTGGTGGAGGTCCAATGAACGGTTTACCATCGAGGCCCAGAATCGGACCCGGGGGCGGACGAGGTCCAGCACCAGAGGGAGGTATAGGTACGTTTACAATGATATGGCCAGGTTGACCTGGGGTCTCAATCAGCTCTGTGCAGTAGAACGGCGCAGTAGGCTGGGGCGAGGTGGTAGAAGATCCAGGAGGCGTCAATCGGCTCTGATCATACATGGGATGTCCGGGGGGGTAAGGCGAGCGGACCATTTGAGGAGTGTTAGGATGAGAGAAGCCTTGTCCTTGTGGGTGAGGCTGAGAGTACTGTCCGGCTTGACCTTGCGGGCCAGGATACGGTTGAGTTTGACCAGGATGTGGGGATTGCAAGATTGGAGGCGGTCGAACACCAGGAGGCAAAGGAGGGCGAGGCGGCATGGTTTGACCAGGTGGAAGTGGCTGTTGACCAGGCGCAAGGGGAACAGGAGGTCGAACGGGAGGCTGTAAAGGTTGAGCCTGCGGCGTCGAGAGCACGGTTGAAGCCTGCGTAGAGGTCGGCAGCTGATCCGTACCGCCAGGTGGTGCGATAGCTACTTGAGGAGCTGTAGCAGGGGCTTGGCCCGGAGTCGTCTGACCGGCTGGGACTGAAGCTATCGTGTTGTCAGCCGCGGATGCGGCAGCAGCACCCTTCTCAACCTTGACATCAGAGGCTGACGTTTTGGTGGTGTTATCTGCGTTTGCCGCATCTGGTTTGGGCTTCTTCTTCTTCTTCTTTGGCTTCTCCTTGTCCTCGACGTCGGGCTTGACATCTCCATCGCCGGTGGCAGGTTTGTCCTTGTTTTTCACCTTGGTCTTGTCCTTCGGCTTTGACTTATCCTTGTCCTTCTCACCATCCTTGCTCTTGTCTTTGTCCTTTTCCTTGTCCTTCGCCTTATCCTTGTCTTTGTCCTTCTCCGCATGATCACCCTTGTCTTTGTCCTTCTTCTCTTTAGCCTTGTCCTTGTCCGCTTTAGACTTCTGCTTTTCCTTATCCACTTTGCCACCCTCCTCGGCTTTTTCCTTGTCCTTGTCTACCTCCTTCTCCTGATCCTTGGCTTTCTCCTTGTCCTTCTTATTCTTCTTGGCGGGTGTATCTGACTTGTCCTTGTCACCCACGGCAGGTGTGCCCGCTTTTGAAGCCGCCCCATCGACATCCAAAGCCGATCCATCCTCGGTAGCAGGTTTGGGCTTTTTCTTCTTCTTCTTCGGCGGTGGCGCAGGAGACCCGGACTTGTCCTTCTTATCGCCCTCGGTATCAGGTGCAGCCTTTGATTCAGTCGACTTTGTCGTTAACGCTTTCTTTTCAGGATCACCATCGACATCCATGGGAGTCGCTTCGTCAGGCTTGGGCTTCTTCTTCTTCTTCTTCACAGGAGTAGCAGACTTGTCGCCTTCAGCAGTATCAGTCGCTGATGCGACCGCAGACGCAAGCGTAAGAGGCTCGACAGGTTTGGAGGCTTCGGTTGCTTTGCCGTCAACATCCATTGCTGATCCTTCCTCTGGTTTCGGCTTTTTCTTCTTCTTCTTGACAGGTTTCTTGGGACTTTCATCGGTAGATTTGGTCTCCTTCTCCTTGTCTTTAGCAGAAGCGGACTTGTCCTTTTCAGACTTATCCTTGCCAGAACTTGATTTGTCCTTCTCCTGAGCTGTTCCCGTTTTGTCCTTGCCAACCTTATCTGACTTTTCCTTCCCGTCCTTGTCTTTATCCTTGTCGGCTTTGTCCTTAGCCGCAGACTTAGCCTTTTCCTTTTCCTTACCGGGTGTTTTGCCTTCAGCCTCGGTCTTCCCAGCCGGCTTTGACGTTGCCGCGGATTTCGGATCTTCTTTATCTTCTGGTACAACAGGAGCGACCGCGGTGGATGGTCCGGCAGATGCAGTTTGCGCTAGGGGATCTACTGCGGCTGCTGCTGTTGTCGTGACGCCAGGAATCAAAGCGGAAGGCAGAGGAGTTGCAACAGTCGTAACTGCGGACACTGTATCGGAAGTAGAGGGAGGCGCAGGCGCAGGAGCGATCGGTTTGGCTTTGATCGGTACATTCGAGGATGACTGAGATTTCTTGGTGGTTGACTTCTTCTTTTTCTTGGGCGATGATCCAACATAATCGGGATCACCATCCGCCGAAGACACGTCTGAATCTCCTCCTCCTCCAGCTTTGGACGCTTTGACTTTGGTTTTTGCTTTCGGTTTCGCCTTCGAAGCCGACGATCCATCTCGCTTGGCCGCTAGAAGAGGTACCAACCCATCTGCTCCTTGCAAAGCTGTCCCTTCCGCGTCATCTTCCCCTTCAGAGCCCGATCCTGAATCGGAGTCTGAACCGCTTGCAGGATTAGAATCCCAGCCCCGCATCCAGCTATCTTCTCCTACACCTTCAATGCCTAGACCGAACCCATCCTCGGCAGCGAAAGCGTTGAAGGCAGGAGGTGCTCGAGCAGCCATGGCAGCGGCCGACGATGGTCCAGGACCAGGCTCTCCGTAAAACTCCTGGTATCCGACTTGATTGGGCGGCAGGTTGTATGGGTAAGGTAGGTCGTCGAGTGCTTGAGTCCCGTCGGCGTTGAGACCGTCGATAGCGTATTGCGTGTAGGTCGGTGATGAGACGGGGGAAGGCGGGAGGACGAAGGAGAAGATTCGGGTAGCGATCTGGATCTGGGAGCTGCAGGGTGGGGCATGCGATTCAGACAGATAATGTCAGTGATAGCTGGTATACAGAATGAAGTTGATACATAATCCGCACTTACCCTTGAGCAAGAGGTACGATCGAGCCTTTGACATAATACCTATCATCCACCCAAGCTCCGTTTCTACCATAAATTTCTAGACAAAAATGACCCAAATCTGATCTGAATTCGATTTTGGCGTGATTTCGAGACACCGATTTCAGCGGTCCAAGATCTACGTCGACGTGTTCTGTTGGCGCTGATGACCTAACAGGTGGAGGAGGTGGTGGGGGAGGTGGTGGGAAGTCCTCAGGGTCGAACGGTTCCATCTTGACGAGATCAGACATCAAGTGATCCCCTTGGTTTGACGGCATTCCATTGGCGTCAAACTGCTCAAACTGCATCCCACCAAGATCTTCAATCTTGACAGGGCCAGGTTGGCTCATATCGACACCCTCAGCTTGTACTTGTGACACTGGCAGATGCGTTTGGTCCACCTCCGGTCCCGTTGCCATGCCCATATCCATTGCAAAATCCATATCCATGCCCATATCCATAGGCGGTTGTGATGCAGATCCTTGTCTGAGTTGTCCAGAGCCAGCAGCGAAAGCGGAAGCGGATCCTGGTCCTGCTTCAGGTTCCACGCTCATCCCAGCCAAGCTCTGTTCCACTTTGACAGCTTCAGCCAATTCTTCCAAAACGCCCACATCTCCCATATCGATCGGGATATCCTCATCGTCCGGGAAAAACGACAGATCAGGAACGTAATGATCGGGTACCATCCCCTCCGACTGGGCACGTTGGGGCAAGTCATAGATTGCTAGACTGTCAAGGGCGAGATGTGGCGAGGTAGTAGGTTTTGGTGGAGATTGAGGTGGTACAGAGAACGATTGGAGGTGCGGAATTGGAGGGGTAGGGAACGAGAAGATAGGGGGTTCGTTGGTATAAGGGAAATCCATAGGTGGGACAGGCGGCGAATGTTGATTCGGATCTAATGGCGGATTTGTCGGAACAGCTGGCGCTGTTATCGCAGGCGGCGGCATTGCTCCTCCTCGTTCCTGTTGTGAACGTGGACAGCCATTATGGATAGATCAGCAATCCGTGTCCCGATGGTCTATTCTACCACTTGGCCTTGCTTTCCGGAGATATCGATATAATGTTGTACGGGAATGGGGAACCATTGACAGGACGACGCGGATAACTCACGCAATTCCTCCCAATCATCACCGCCAACGTCCGAACGTAATACGAGAAACCCGTCACATCGTCTCCGAATTGCAGCTTGTAGAAAGCAGGTTTAGGTTCTGTCTTTGTTCGATCCACTGGCAAGGACGCCATTGACGGTATAGGAGGGTGCCATGGTCCACCAGCCGGAGCTGCTGCTGCTGCAGCTGCAGCTGCCGCCAGCGCCTCCTGGTTTTGGTGGAACTCTATATCCGGAAACGGGGCGAGAGGATAAGGGGTCTGGGGCGGTATTGACACCGATGCTGAGGCTGGTCCTGATACATATTCATGGACCGACATGGGTCTTGAAGGAGGAAAGACGGCAAACAAGCAAGGTCGCCTTGCCTTGCCTGCCTTGATATTCCCTTGGCACCTATTCCGGACCTTGTGAGCTGGTCGAAAGCGCCGTAAGGGAGGGAGGTGTAATCTGCAAAAGCGATTATTGAATGGACCGAGGAAGAGAGGACGTTTTCTTGCTGGTGAAGTACTGATCTTCTGAGCTTGTGATTTATTGTTCCTGCCTGGCTGTTTGTCGGTGCCAATGATCGTGCTCGTGACACTAGTCAAAGGTTAGAGCCAAGTGATGATGAAGGATGCTATCGATGCTTGAATGCGGTACAATATCAAGATGGAATAATACACGAGGTTGATCTGCAGCCATGGTATGGCAATCAAATGTTGTTGATTGCGAAAGGCAAAAATACTCGAGCGAATGCATACATAATACATAATAACCGTTATTAGCAACGGCATCAAAATTTTACATTACATGCCGGAATTCCTACCACAGCTGAAGCTATGGTGCAGAACTCCTGAAAAATTAAGGCTGTTAGCAACACAAAAGGGAGATTTCCCAGAAATTTCCTATTTCAGTGGACAGCCGGAATGCTGTCCCGAATTCTATGGGAATCCTCCTGTTGAGCGTTGGTCATCAGTGAGCGATAGATGAGGAACTAAGTATAGCAATCACAAGAGTGACTTCTGTGATTAATAAACTATATGAAACTCTCGCGGCAGAACGACTGAGCTTGAACAAGCTTCATGCCGTCCACTTCGATCCATGTTGGATGTTGAGGAGGCTGCAAAGCCCGAGGCAGAGGTGTCACCAGAGGCTAGAGGGGTCTCATTTGTAGTCCTGGCGAGTAATCCTTGGCGACCTCATGACCAACCAACGCAGACCGAAGGAACGCCTCGATAGTCTATAATCTCCCATTTACCGAACGGAGATTGGCTTGAACATATGCAGAATTTGGATGTGTTGATACTATTTGTAGTATTTGCATGGTTACGACATGACATGTATGCGTACTGCTTTCAGATCACTCTGGAGTCTTCGATCACCCTTTATCGCTGTCGCCTTCTCTTAAAGCCACACTATACGAGTACGAGTATTGGTTGTTTGGTCATGACCATGGCCGAAAACAGGATTCACTACAATACAGATACAACGGGATGGCTGAGAAACTTGGGTGACACATATCCACATATTGTATGAAGCTAAAGGAAAAGAAACATGGTACACTACACCGTATGCCTCGTGGGATGGAAAGTTGTTCTGACGTCAACTACAAATGATATGATATGGATTCAACACGACGACAACATGTACTTTATTGGATGCCACGTTATCCTTATCTGACGCTAGTCGTCCCAACCGAAGATGACACCTGGTCGATAGCAGCGGCGATCTGATTCACAGCGGCGGAATCCCACTCTTCCCCATATTGGCTCTGAGAGCTCTTGTTGGACTGCTGCGACCCGCTCACGAGGTCCGGCTCATCCTCCCCACCATCCCCATTCTTGTTCTCATCCGACATCTTTCCACGCCCCTCATTCTTCTCCTCATGATCACTATCCCTATCCACACTGCCATTTTGGGACGAAACCCCTTGTTTCCTGCCTCTCGCTTTCCCTTCTTTGGCAGTAGAAGGCGGAGTCTGATCAACCAGGATGACAGATTGTGGTTCGGTCGAGTGAGTTCGAGATCGTGATGCCCGTGTAGCAGGTTTCGGAAGATCACTCCTTTGGATTTTGTTAGGCTTGGGAGTGGCGTCTGCGTCGTCTTGGCCGATATTCTCGGCTGTCCGGCCGGATCGTCCTTTACCGTTGATGACATGATTGTCCGTTTCGATAGACACTGAAGCACTCGTTTTTTCCTTGGGCTTGGCCGACGCTGAAGCCGAAGCCGAAGCGACATCGACAGCGATCCGTCTCAGCCTCTTGCGCTTCTTATCGACCGAGTTGCGTAACTTTTCCAAGATGTCCTCTGCCTCATCGCCTTCTTCCCTAAACTTCCAAGTTCCATACTTGATACTCTCAGCTCGTACAGCTTCAGCCTCCTCGTATCCTTGTACAGTCGCATAAGAGTTGCCGCGATCTTGCATGATGAGTAAGACGGATGCTTCGGGGACAAGAACGTGAGAGACGAAATCGTGCCATGATAGAGGTTCAAGTGAGATTGGGTTATGCTGCTCTGCTATAGTCGACTGGGAAGGTGTTTGTGCCGTTTGAGATGATGAGCTTGATTTGAGGGACGGGAAGTAACCCCATTTTCGTAGATTGAGGAAATGGTTGATGATGATTGTTCGGCCTAAATCGCCGTAACTGCAGTGTACACCAACACTCAGTAAGCATCATCCCAATCGCAGTGAGAGTGATCAGATACTTATCACTTACTAGCCAGGCTTCACCGCCGCGATATTCTCCTCCTTAGACTGGAACTTGATCCCACCCCACCTGATCTTCCCAATCTTTTCAATTTCCTCATGTACACGCTTGAAGACATTTGAGCTTTGCGGATCTCGAAGGATCTCGTCCAGCCTCTCCCTAATCCAGCCTTGCTCCAATCGTTCTTCGAGATGTAAGAAATCAATGTTTTCCGGGTATCCGTCTCGGATACCGAGAGGAATGAGCGAAGTCTCGGCTCGATGTAGTGAACAGAAATCGATGTGCCGTTGCCATGACAGACTTCGCGCTGATGGATTGATTTCCGTTGGACAAGGTGTAGAAATTTCCTCAAGATGCCCCTTGAGCTGTTTAAGGTGTGAGCTAGGATTGGACGGCATGGGCTCGGAGCAATACTGCGGTATGCAAGCATGAATTGTCAGCTCGGTAAACTTTTCTGGCACATGGAGTGAATCCTCATATGGTAGGAATATCGATAAGAAAGCTGTAACAACCACTTACCGGACACAGATCGGTCGGACTGCGATATGAAGCTGAAAATTATATGTCGGCCCACGATCAGCAGTGAGTTGAGATTAGGCTTGTGTCAATTCCACCCACCGAGAAATGCCTTGTCTTCGTCATCCTCTTCATCATCATCATCGAGATCTTCAAGCAACATAGTTTCATCGCCCCTAAACCTCAAGTCAGCACAATGGCCATTGATCTACTTCTTTCCCAAGCTGGATTGGCAGGATGTCCTTGCGAACAGCGAACAGGATTGAACGAGAGCTCAGAAAGACCTACTGATCATTCAGTATATCATAGTCGATATCATTGTCATTTGAGCCCATCTCGACAAGCTCATCAAAGAACTTATGTCCGGCCGATAGACTTTCCCGCTTTGGCTTCCATTTGGGTTTGATCGGAGAATCGCCGCTGTCAGAGGTATCGCTATCGCTCGAATGTGAGCTGAGTTCTGAGGAAGGGACGCGCTTGCGGTTATTGCGGGACTCTTTGACCACATCTTTCGAGCTTTGAGATTGGCGGGGCGTCGCTTCGTCTCCGTTCGCGGGACGCAGCTTCTTCCCTTGAGCCTTGTCCTTCTTTCGGCCAATCGATCTCTCACGCGACTGCGTGTCCTCTTCGTCCGAGCTGATATCGTCGCTCGATCGTTTCTTGCCCTTGCCCTCACCCTTGCTCTTGTTGACTTTCGGTCGAGGCGTATTTTTGTACGTTCCTGATGGAGAGGAAGGTATGATCACTCCTTCTCCAGTCGCTTTGGTTTTCCCATTCACTCCCCCGTTATTTCGACTGTCCGTACGAGATCCCTGCGCGAATCTACCTTTCGACGTTTTCGATTTCGGCTTCTTGAGGTTCGGCGACGAAGATGATGGAGGCACGGAAGATCCATCGCGTCTACGGAGGGCTTCATCCGCTCTGTATCCTTCGTGTTTATGTCTCTCGGGAGTGTTGCCTAGACTCAACTCATCGTCGGATGTCGAAGCCGATTCGTCCGACTCCGAGTCGGAAATAGGGACACCAGCTGTCGGCGCTCCAGAGGATTGCAAGCGGGACTTTGAGGAACCGTCGGAACGTCGAACACCGACATCATGATCTTGAGAGTTGTGCATCGACCTCGTTTCGCTCTCGTTTGTTCTCGCATCTTTCCCCTTTCCCTTCCTTGTAGCTTGACTTGAGGGCCCTGCGGATCCACCGACAGGCCCCCTGCCGCTAGCTCTCCCAGTGTAGTGATCATCTCCATCTTCGTGTTCCAACCTCTTCTTCTTCTTCTTGAAACTTGATCCATCGCCGTTTGCTTTGGCCTGTTCCTGTCTCCATTGAAGCTGATCCAATCTACTCGCCACATCACTTCTATCGGCTTTCATCCCATTGAACAATTCTTCGGCATTGATGGAAGGTGTGCGTTTGATCGGCTTAGCGTTTTTCAATGGAGACTGATTCTTCCCTTTTGCCGGTACCTTGCCTGTTCCTGTTACTCTTCCTTTCCCGCTCCCTTCGTTCTGAGCAGGCGCATGTTTGCTAGTACTTGTAGGCAAACTTGATGACGGAGTTTCCCTCTCGTTATCCTTGGGCTTCGCCTGAGAAAATGAAGGATTGACGATTGGCTTCTCGCCTTTCTTCACCTTGGGTCTTGAGACGATGGTATTCGACCCTGAACGTGTAGTGGGAGTGGCGGCGAAAAAGTCCATCGTGCCGTGGATTGCGGTAGCAGTACGCTGAGAACGAGAGGGAGAGTACGACTGCTGTGAGGTTTGAGAGGACGTTTGATGAACTAGATAAGTCTCCATCTAAGACTGCTCGAACCAGGCCGAAGCAGCGAGGCGAACAGTTGAGGGGCAATATGATCAATCGCGTATGAAAAGCTATCCGATATGACTGAAATTCAGGAACACATCTTGTTGTTAGCCGGGAGGAATGGAGTCGTTGTCGGCTTTCGTCTCGAATCTGATGATGTTCAAGGGCGCAGGGAGATGTGAAACAGTCGAATTTCTGTAGTCGAGCGCTTCGGCTGTAGGCGAGCGAGCTTGAAGATAGAGCTGATACACAGATGAAGAGAGACAGAGGAAAAAGTTTTGACAAATGGTCATGAATAAAGTTGACTTGTATATTTCTGATTCTGATAAACTGGTCGCGTCGAACGAGTGATAACTACAACTAGCCGACAACAGCACTTCACTCGTTCAGGCACGAAACGATTACCTCTACTTATATTTACACCTTGGACGCTGCATCTCGGTAATCTTATCAACGCTTGTTTGCTACAGTCAGTTAAACGATACAGGTCATATGAGATGATGAACAACAAGCGCGGAAGGCTCTGTTCTAATTCGACTTGAACTATCTGGTGCAGGTAACCAATTCCTGAACGGAAGCTGATACATAACATGTTGAGCGGACGCAATTGTAACCTACTACTGCGGGGCAAATACAACGACAGGCCAATCGTGACTGGCCAGACAAATAACCAACATCGGACTGGATCGATGGCAGCCCACAAAAGCTTATTGGGCCTGGGAAACAGATCATTTAGAATGAGAATGAGGGGTCAAGGATTGCTATTAACTACTAATACTAGGAACGCTACTAATCATGTATGAGACTGATAAAACAGATATGATAGTGCTGATACTGGGATACTCGAGGTCGCGAGGTCACCCCGAACCCAAAGTTAATTTGAAACCCTGCTAGACGCAGATGAAAATGGAAAATCGAAATCAAATGGTATTACCAAAAGAGTTACACAAGAAAAAACTAGAAGTTGACTTGGATCAAGCAAATAAACAAACTAGGATGGGCGTGTAATGGTTGATAGTTCTGCAGATTAAGGCTCGTAACGGGGTAAGAACAAAGCTGGTCCCGAACCAGAGTCCGACCGGCTTATGATCCCGCTGCCGGTATTACTGCCCGGTCCATTCAGGTCACGGGCTGAACGCGGATGGTCGTCAAGCCCGTGCGTGATAACATCGTTAGTCGGTCGATCCGCTTGGTCCGCCAAGACTTCCTGCTGTTCGTCCTGGTCTACACGTCCCGGTTGATTCAAGCCTTCATCCGACTGCTCAGACTCATCTCCTCCGATCTCGAAGACCGGCGCAGATGGCGCCGAGGCAGTATGCGCGATTCCACCTTCACCTTCCTCGTTGTTGTCGTCGTCCAGCATTGGAGGAGCGGAAGGTATCAAGCTTGACTCGTCAGATGAAGCAGGCATAGGCGGTGCTGAAGGCAGAAGGTGGCTATCATCGAACACCGCAGATGATGTTGGTCGTGGAAGACTGGGTCTGGTGTGCTCCTCCGAAGCAGAGAACCGTTGTTTGAGCTTGGGAGGAGGGGGTAGTAGCGAGTCGCCCGCGATGGTTGAAGCAGGTGACGGAGCTGAAGGTCCCGCATGATCCAAGATCGCTTGAAGACTAAGATCACCTTCCTCAAGTTGCTCAAATCCTTCCGCGTCCACATGTACAGCAGGCGCAGACGGTCCGTCCTCATTATGTGAAAGGTTCGCGGCTTGTCCGGCGACAGGAGGCGCAGAACCGCCAAGACGAAGCTGTTCAAGGACTCGCTTGTCGTCCGTAGCAATATGTCGCACTCTCTCCTCCACTTCTTCTTCTTGTTCCGGTGCAGGATCGACCAGTCTTGCCTTTCCATCGGATCGCGACGCGACGGCTAGTGCAACCTCGCCATCAGCAGTAGCGGGAGCCGGGTAGTATCCTGGCGCTTGTGTCTTCTCGGCACCGGTAGGAACGTGCGGTATATTGTCGGTATTGGATCGCGTGAGATGCGAAGGGCCAGCAGACGACGAGGAGGCTGTGTCGCGGGGAAGGGATCTTACGGACGCGGGGCGGTAGGCAGGCGGGAAATGAGGCGGTAATACAGGTCTTGGATTACCAGCAGTTGCTTCGCCAGCAGTGGCCTCTTCCTGACCACCGTTCGCTTGTCTAGCAGCAGATCCGATGTCCCCTGCGCTACCTCCTTCCCCTCTTTCTGGTGGTTCATCGTCATCTCCGTCGTTGAAACGCCTGTGCGACCGTTGCGAGGTCGAGCCGTTATCCTCATTGGGACTTCTTTCCAGGACACTGGTAGGTGTGGGCGGCTGTCCATCATCTACACCATCGACAGGCTTGTCCTCATCCTCTTGGATAACTTCAATAGTCGCATCTCCTTTTTCTCCTCCTTCTTTCCCCCTGCCTTTCCCTTTGCGTCTCCTGAGCGCACTCATCCTAGAATTCCATCCTCGAACCTTGCCAACCGCCAATCCAGCCTGGCCACCTCTCTTCTTCTTGGCCAAATGCTGTTTCTCCAATTCGGCCAGTTTCTCCTTGAATGCAGCTTCGGCGGCGGATCCATTCAGTTCGTCCTCCTTGATTCCGGCTGCAGCGAGGGCTTTGCGTCGTAATCGCTCTTTCGCTCGTTTCTGCTTTCGATGCCGTTTTCTCCTTCCTAGTACAGTGCTGCGAGTCCAACACGTCAGCGTTAGATTGAAATCGAAGTGGAAGTGATTCTGGTAACTAGTAAGAGCAACTTACAACAAGATAAGAGCCACGATCACCATGGCCATGATTACACTAGCTATGGCGATAAGTGGTACTTTGTATATGCTCGTTCGATTTGACGATACGCCCCATCTACGAAAGACCTCATTAGTGAACCGTGACTTTGACCATCAAGAGTCCGATGCTATCCTCGCGGCGCAGACTCACCCATTGGGTAGGACAGATTCTACTGCATACGACGGCGGAGTCGTTGCTGAAGGGTCCGGTACTGAGCCGTCCCCATCTGCATCGGCAAGTATTGGCTTTGTCGAAGGTGCCTGTTTGCATTCAGGTTTGATTAGATCAACGACTTTCGGCAGTCGTGTTGCCAAACGCATGCATAAAGCGTAGTATACTCACCGAGATTTGCTTTCCGTATAGGCTCCAGCCACCGTCTGCCCTCCGCCATGTACCATCATCATGCCGTGTGAGAAGATACGGCAGAACCGTCTCATCCACGTACTTGATTTCTGTCGGTAATATCGAGGGTGTCGATACCGATGTGAGATATTGCACTCTCTTGTACTCTTCATGTCGGGGATCATACGGTGGATGCGATATTGTGGGTAGGGGGATCGAGCGATCGGGACGTGTTGGAGGGGGTGCAGGCGTCGGCGTTGGCGCAGGCGCAGCGTAAGAGGTCCGTATGAACGGTAATAGGAATGGTGGGATGTACGAGAATATTCCGCCGATCGCCGTTGAGCCATTTGATCTAGATTTCGGTCTTGATTGTTGATCTCGACGGCGAGTCCTTCGGCGCGTGTCGATGACTGGAGCGGTGCGGGATGCAATACACAATTCGCAACCGCATAATTGTGGTCGAGATTCAGACGGTCTATCTCGATCCACCCCGAAGGGCAATCTCGATGGCCCCGCCTCGGCCTGATTCATCAAAGCCAACGCGTGTGTTGTTGTCGATAATGAAATTTGTGGTCCAATCCCTTCTCTACTCCAATCCGAGCTAATGCCCATAAACATCTATCTATCTCATAAGTAACGATTCAACTTGGATTGTTGACAGTTTCTGGCTTCTGTTCGAACTCCGACGATGGGAAGAGTGGACGTGACGGAGAAGACGGTTTGAGCCGGTATGATCCGTGAGCTCCGCTTTTGCCGCTGGACCTCGAATCAATAATCGATTGGTCAATCAAGCAGTCAATGTCGAAGTGTATGTATCGATGAAACCAGTCGATAAAGAATGCAAGTGGGCGACGTGGGAAGGGGGGCTTCCGAGTCTGATGACTGTGGTTGGTTGTATTATATCTGTCGTAACCAAAAGCGGGTGGATCCAAACCGAAGCAGTAATGCGAAAAAGCGTGGTTAAAAAGAGGGTATTTATAGATCCCTCCTCAGCCCAAGCAGATAGATCCCATAAGCCGAGACACTAATTCTCAAGTCGTGCTTTTCTCGTCGTCGTCGTCGTGTTTATGCTTTGCTATTTCTGGAATCGTCGATCTGTGCTGTGATTGATTCCAATGATGATGGGGTAACCAACGATGATGATACACAATGATATGATGATACGATGATAATAATGATAAGACGTGCAAGCTGTTGCTGTTGCGTGCAACATGAGGGATGAAAGAGCAGAGAAAGGGACGAGTAGCAAGCAGCAAGCAGTAAGCACCCTGCATTGCCTCTGCACTTTGCATCCTTATGCTGTTGTTATGTTATTATTATTGCATTCTGATTCTAATCAACTTAACAAGCTTGAGTGGCACTACTGCACTGTTATACTGCACACAGTTTGATCCCGTTCCCAGAATGCCATAACACTGGAAATAACAAATACAAATACAAATACAAATTTTAAAAAAAATACAAAATTATAAATACAAATACCCTGCTTGTACTTCATTTCGGGTCAGTCACCGCTCAAATACAAAAATACACCAACAAACATAGATGTAGATTACATGGACAATTAGAAACCGATCTAATGCCATTACCATACCATTACAGTTTATACCGTACCATGTCTGGATTGGAACAGGGCCTACGGATTTGGATGGGCATCGATCTATTCACGGCAACGGCCCGAGCATATTTATATATCCCTATTCCTGTACGATCGTTGACCTTTGCTTGTTCTTGCGTAATTCTGAATAATGCACGCATGCATGCACGTCAGCTTGTATGCAATCCCCTCCCCTCCCCTCCCCTCCCCTCTTCTCTGCACCCTTCTTTTCTTGCTTGCGCCTTACCACGCCGAGTGGGATGCCGCACTGCAGATCTCGGGATGTCAAAGAGTAGAGCTGCAGAGATCACCAGACTCTTCGAAGTACGGTCGAACGGGATGACGAGAAAGAAGACTTAGCCACTTGTTACGGATGAGCACGTCACGAAGAAAGGGGGAGCGGATCGTGAGTGCACGTCGCCTGTGTTTGGAGCGCGATGCCATCGACTGACTGACTTGGCCGGCAGATTGGCAGCCTGTCCGCATTCCCCCGGGAGCGTCCGCTACCCCACAATCGAATACAATACTCTCAGATGCAGCTATCCTCCCAGCGGTAGCGCGGACTGTCAACCAGCCAAACTCGCTCGCGGGCGGTGTATGGAAGTCCGACCGAGTTACTGTACTCGCCGTCCAGTAACCTTGTTTGACGCCCAGGTCGATCAGCGCGAATGCGACGCAGCGGAGCGCGTGATACGAAAGATCCTTTCCATCCATCTGGTCAGGTCCTGCAGAAAACCCTTTGTCTCATTATTGTCCTTAGTCTCCGATTTTACCGAAAGAGGGGAACCAAGGGGGAAATACGGACGAAATCAACCTCGCTGCTTGCGCGACGTGGATCAAGAACCCTGAATTCACTCGGTGGTGGGAAGGGTCGTTCTCTCCTTCTCTTGTTACGAGGCTCAAAGGGCTCAAAATAAACCCCTTCTCATCCGAGCTGTCTTGTTTTACGTGTGCACGGAAGCAGTGCACCGGAATTGCGTGCTCCGCTTTCCCGCCTTCTGCAAGGTGTACAAACCTTTATGTCAGCCCTTAGGGATCGTCAAACACGTTTACGTTTTTACGGTTAATTATGGCTCGCCCGCAGCTCAGCAGATAATTACCTGTTAAAGGAAGGGATTGATCCACGAGGTGTTTGATCATGTACAGTAGCTAGTAGCTTTGTGGCAGATTAGATAGGGGCCACTCACAGTATCAGATACTGAAGAATAGACTAGTTGGTTTGATTGGGCATGGACAGCCTCAGTCGTTCAAGTATATAACCTTTAGTGTCCGTGCAAGCGCTCAGGTGACATGCATCGTACGCGCGTTACTGCCTACTGCCTTACAATTTCGCTCAACCCTTTGTTTTTCATGCTAGTTGGACGATGGTCGTACATATGGATATAGTCGCCTTTTAAGGCTTCGCAGCATCCCAGACGTTGGTCATCCACGCTCGGAAGTATCGGCCCCTTCCAGCCTCGGAGATCTTTTCTACTTCATCGTCGGAGAGAGGAGATACCTTTGTGACAGCCTCGAGCTGAATCTTCTGCCTCTCGACATTAGTCGAGGTACTATACCAACCATCAAAAAGTCAAAGCACGAAGACGAAGAATCAGCAAGGTCAATAGATGGTGGTGTAGTAATGCCAACTTGGTGAATACCCCTTCATTGGGATTCGAGGATACCTGGAGCTTGATCGAGCGACACTCACGTAACCAGCACACCCCCAGACTTCTGCTCAGCCCACTTCAGGAGCACCTGACTCTCTCCAATCCCATGGTCCTTAGCGATCTTCTTAACGATCTCATCGACGGGTCCACCGGTCGCTCGTGTGAGGGGAGCAAGGGGTCCATACGCTTCGATGGCGATTTGGTGTTCTTTGAGGAAAGAAGTGAGTCGCTGCATATTGGCGGGATGGTAGTTGTAGGGGTGGTATTCGATCTGTGGAGTCGAGATGGGGCGTCAATAAGGCGGTAATAACAAGAGAGAGGGAGAACAGAAGCAGTCCCGATATGGTGATAAGGACTGGTCGAGTCGTTCTTCGCGAAGCCGCATACCAGGGCATCCGAGTTCCCCAGCCCATGAATGCGAGAGAACTCACCTGGTTCACGCTGGGAACAACCTTCCAAGTCTTCTTGATCTCCTGCAAATCCTCTTCTCGGAAATTACTGACCCCGATCGATTTCGCAAGACCGTCCTCTTTGAGCTTCTCCATGATAGCCCATGCTTCAGACAGAGAGAGCGGCTCGAACAGCTAGGTAAAGGCGTGTTCTGTCAGCTATATGGCAATCGCCCATACTGTAGCTTGTATGATCGACTCACAAGGGGAGAATGAAGTAGGTCTGTAGTGCGGGTTAGTGTCAGCGACATATTGCTATCTCTTTTGCCTGTCATCTGCCGGACGCCAGGACAAAGATGGAAAGGCATACCGGATGGAGTAGGGTAGGAAAAGGGAACAAGAGGAGCAATAAAAACAGGAAACTGCTCTTTAGTGATAAAATGAGAACCACTCACACAGATCAACATATTCCAAGTTCATCTGAATGGATGCAATCATATATCAGCTCGTTGTCGAAACCAATCAGCTGGGATAGTAGGGATATGGCAGAGATGATCCAAAGCGCCAATCTAGTTTGGTATAAATAGTGCCCAACTCACCTCCTTGAGCAATCCTTCCAATACCTTTCGCGGGTCGGTCTTCGATCCATCCTTCCCGCCTGGAAGTCGGGGCGAATTAGCACCGTCACTCCGCGATGGTTCCAAGCATCCCAGTCAAACATGACAGATAACGCCTTGTGATATTCTCGATAGACCCCTTCTTGAGGTCGACTTTTCTAATTTGAGACCTACATACATTTCTGCACGACGAAAACATCCTTCCTCTTGCCTCCAAACCTCTTGAAGCCTTCTGCGAAGCTCGCGCTGTTCCCGTACATCTGCGCGCAGTCGATATAGTCGTAACCAACCTTGAGAGCGGATACGACGTTATCGGCGCTCTCTTTGCCGTAGTTTGCGGTTCCTAGTGATTGATGAATCAACATGATGTGAGCATCAACGAGTCACCGTGACCACCATTACGGTTTCGTGATGGCAGCTCTTTGTACGAGAGAGCCCAGTCCTCCGTGCAGGTCGCAGTTCATCCCGACGTGCAAGAACGACTCGTGGTCAAATGGAAGGAAGCATGGATCGACAGAACTCACCTAGACCATAGCCGATCTTGGGAATCTTGACGCCGTCGTTCAAAGTTATAGTAGGTACTTTACCAGCCATTGTGAGGGTCTTCGTTTTTGATCTGAGAATAGATGAAGTCGAGAAACAGCGATTGAATTGAGTGAAGCGAGACGTCTTGGGCTACAATTTACGAAGATCTGCGTATCAAATCGGGGCGAATCTAGCTGGTTCGAAGCGTGCGGTGTATGGGTAGATGAAAGCAGCAGATGGTGATAACAATGATAATGAGCATAGAGAAGAGTGGACGATGAGCGTATTCCTATAGGCAGTGATAGTATAGGTTTGTACGGTGTCTGGTGTACGGTGTATGACGAAATCGAAATCTCAAGCGACGACGGGACGATCTGATCTGATTTCCGATCGGTCAAATCCGCGCCGTATTATCCGGCTGACCACACCACAGTGCAGTGCCTGTTTCTTGGTCTACTGAATTCACCCACTTTGCATATGTAGTACACGCTCAAGTCATTCATATGGATCGATACGAGGCTGAGAAGAAGGGACCGCGTTTGGTACAGGAACCCTACGGGAATAAATAAGCTGGCAACAGCTCTTTCCACGAAGAAACTTCGGTGAATGCCCGCCTGTGGCCGGCACGTCTGTCTGCAGCGGAGAAGAGAGTTTCCTGCTCACACCTGTCTTATTGAGCAGGGAGGGGCTTCGCTCATCAACGGCCACGGAATGTCGGTAGAAGCTCCACGCTGTCTCAGACATGCGAAGTCAACACCGACGCGGGGGACTGATTGTAATCCAGATTGCTCTAGTTGATTCCAAGAACCCTTCGAAGACTCGAGTTGGCTGTCTATCAGATCTAAATCAGGATGGTAGGGGGGAATGCCATTTGAAACTACATATATGAGTGCATGTTATAGAATCCGCTCGCAACTCTATCTATACAAACAACCCACCCGTCTTTCTGCAGATATGTCTATTCACAAGCTAGGAACGCAACTGGTATCTGTCCTATCGAGATCGATAGGATTGCCAGAGAGAGACAACTGATCTCGGTGCCGACAATGATATGGCTCAAGCCGAGACTCTCGCCTGGCTGGAGGAAATCATTTGTCTATCCGGTGGTGACATATGGCCTCCCTTGCAGATCGATCAGTATGGCTACCGCCTAGCAGTAGCGGCTCCTAGGCCATGAGAAGACGCGGCTGTCTGAGACTTCGACCCGGTTGATCAGGATCAGGCATCGTTCGAATGCGATTGGAAGAAGGAAGCAAGCCAATTCGCCTCCTTCTCCATCTCCTCCAATGTTCTAGGTTTTCTATCCTCGTCTTTCGGCCAGCGTCTCCTTGCCTCCTCACTGGCGCCATCCCCATTCCCATCTCCATTGACTGAGTCAGCACTGCCGCTCGTAGATGCTAGTACGCTTGTCTTCAGGTCCTTCTGAAGTTGAGCCTCGGACTCCTCCAAAGCAGGATATATTCGGTCGTTCTCGCCCTCGTAGTCTTCCGGGTGTCGGGGGATAATATGAATGTGCACGTGAGGGACTGATTGACCTGCTACGGCGCCGTCCTGGACGACCAATTACAATCATCAGCATCAGCATAAGTATGCTCAAGTAGAATATATTCAGCTAAGCGGAGCAGGTTACGAGATAGATGTGCGAAGCGGGGTGGCCGTGGCAGAGCCGTGACGATGGAGCGGGTCTGTGTTGACTATGACGCAAGGCATACATTCTGTGTAGTAGAGTCGAACGAGAGACATAGACTCACCTGTATCGATATCGTCAACGCCTTGGCTTTATATACTGCTTCAAGTACCTTTCCGACATGCTGCACGGCCAAGAACAAGTCGGTGACCTCGTTGGAATTAAGGTCCGCTAGGCGGGGTACCACCCTTTTCGGTATGACAAGGACATCTACGCGGACCAATATCACTCGAAAGTCAACTTGTAAATCCGCAAGATGCGGACTGTATTTGCGAGCTGTGTAGAACGGTGAAAAAGATCTGAGGACGAAAGACTTACGCCCTGGTAAGAGCGGTTTCAGATTGACAATCCCCATCGACAGGGCTGTGCGGTAAAACACTGTTGAGATTCGTCATTTTGATTGAGTCAATTTCGAGGGGTGGGGAAAGCAATATGGATGAGCGAGTCAGCGAGCAGGCTCTCCAAGCTTAGTATGTCTGTACGGCGCAGAGAGTCTCAGCGCTCTCGAGAGGGCGTTGATGGTGATGTTCACCTTGTCTCGAGACGTCGAACGTTGCGAAGAGGTGCTTGTGCTTCATTATTGGGTTTCGCTCGCTTCCGTAAGTATGATCCGATATGCTTGAAGACGTATTTTCGAGCTCTTTTAGGTCTATGTATCTATGCTCTGTTCAGGTATCCTATGATATAGTATGCATGGGGTCGCTGGGCGTACGAGAAGAGTGCAATCGGATAGCATTGGGTATCGTTCAAAGGAGCGGGCTATGGTGGTGCGCGTCCAGCTTGCAAGAGTTATCGAGTGATCTGAGTGGAAATTCACCAACATATCATTGAGTGTGACTCATCCCTTTTTACACCCCCTCCCTCACCCTCTCCCTCTCCCTATCCTTCTCCCTCTCAACTTTACCTCTGCATACCCGTCACCGCCCTCCCTTGTGTACCACATCCTCAGTCGATTCAACCTTCCCACTCACTGCACTGCAATCTTCCTCGCTGCTTCATACTTTCTAATCATTCGCTACGCACTACACGATCAACCAACATCTATCTCATAATCTCGACTTCTTGCACACATATATCACACTACCTACGCACACAAGTCATATCAATCAAACCTTGCCTTCATTGCTTTCGACTGATACGACCGGCACACAAGACGGTCCAACGTCGCCTTCGCCCAACAGCATAGCCTTGGCACAAGATGGTGTTCCACATAACAGACTTTACAGATTCAGAACACGAAGAGGGAGGTTCAGTCGCAGGTGCAGGCGCTTCCGAAGGTGATGAGCCCATGGACGTAGACTCGGATTTGGACCAACTGGCCGGATCTATAGGTACTGGACCGACGGCTGGAGGTAGCAGAGCGGTTAGCGAAGATTTGGAAGAGATCGTAGAGCCTAAGAAGAAGCAGAAGAAGAAGCCTGTTAAACCCAAGAGCGGTACAGACGGACAGGCTCATCCGCTAAGAATTACGGTGAGCCCCCTTTCCAAGCGATCTTCTCCGTGCCCGTGTATTCCGAGCTGATCTCTGCGGTTTCTTGACTCTTGTGCTCAGTTACGACCCAGTCTCAACCACCTGATGCAATCCGATGAAAAGCCATCAGGTTCAAAGCCCACCAAGTCAAAAGCCAAAAAGCAGTCCGCCCATCCAGCCAAATTCAAAGCGAAACAGCAAGACAAGGACAGATCTTCACTCTCGCCCCCACCACCCATCACGCTCAAACTAGGCTTCAAGCATGCCCTAGCTGAGAAAGCAGCATATTCATCTTCTGAAGAAGACGACGATGACATTGACGAGCCCAAACCTACACCACCACCTAGTAAAAAGAAAAAGGTTTCTGCAGCTCCTGCGTCCGGCACTTCGGCTAGCACCAGTAAAGCCAAGGCGAAGCTACAAGCTCAGTCGCCTGCTCCTGGAGCTGGAGCTGGACCATCAAGTACAAGCGGTACACCTACTTCTAAGGGAGCTTCGTCGGCCGCGCCCAGGAAGAGCTATGATTGGCTCGCTCCTTCAGCAGCGGGAGCGTCTCATCGTGGTCCGCCAGAACGAGAACGTGCAGGATCAATAGGCTCGGCTAAAATCATGGGCTGGTCGCCTGCTGATGAGGCCATCGGGGGACTGTTGGGTGAAGGTGCGGAGGCGACTGTGGAGAAGAAGCCTAAGAGAAGTCACAAGAAGAAAGTTCCGGATGCAGGAGCTGGAGCAGCATCGACACCAGGACCAAGCAAGGTGACCAAGAAGGGTACCAAGAAGTAAGTCAGGTTTGAATCCATCATACACTGATTTCCCTTCCTCATTTCATGACTCGTAGTATCCGCCCTGTCTTGGAGATCCCGTCTGTCCATACTTTGATGAGCCAGACCAGCCATGCTAACGCGATTTTTTCTGTCATGCAGGGTCATGGCGATAGCTCCTAAGGGGGAAGAGGGTGATGCTTCACCCGCCGGAACACCTCACATGCGGGCTACCGCATCTTTCAGCAGAGACGTGTCGCCAGATCCATTAGGTGGTGAGTGATTTCGCGGTCTGTGTATTCCCCTTATCGAGTCGCCTCTAGCCTAAATACATTTACCTGCAAGCACACTTTACCCGTCGCCCCTCTTGCGCATTTTACCGATGATCCGCTTTTATGATGCTAACTGTGTCTATTTTTTTCGTTCTTCTATTCGCTTGCAGCAATGTCTCCTCGCGCGTCTATCGATATCCCCCACGAGACTCCTTCGGAACTCGCACCTATCCCTGTCGCTGCATCTACCCCTGCACCTCCGCCAGTCCCCGCACCACCTCCACGAGCGCCATCCCCTCCATTCATCCTAGCTGACGCGAAGACGCTTGGAATCCCTGTATTCTCAAAACCTATTCACCCAAACAAGGTCTCGCTCGGAACCTTTCCAAAGGTGAGTAGGCGGTGATTGTGTATTCTGAACAGGGCAGAGCTGCGCTGACTCACTTGTCCGATGTTTGTAGGTCACTCAGTATTTCGCACCTATCAATGGAGGAGATGTGGGGCCTTTCCCTCGAAAAGAGAAAACAAGATCATGGACGCATGCGGATAAGGTTATGGTCGGGATTGGTGGTGGACAGCTCAAGATCAAGTCGTGGTCTGGAGGTGAGTTTTGCAGGTATCACCGAACCCTCTCAGAACACGAATAGTCGCTATATCTCGCCGTCTATCTTGGTCTGGCTTCGTTGCGAGCATGGTCCGTCGACATTCGACACAAGCCGCACAAATAGGAGCGCGCTTGAGCTGACCAGATGTCCTCTACCATGCGCTTTTACGTTCAGGCCCATCGTCCGAGCTAGGCCGACTCGTACAAGCAGACAAAGACGCCAAAGAACAACTACGACTATCGAAGGTCAAAGGCGCAGCAGCCACTCCCACCGCTACTCCATTGGATCCCACATCTGCCTCAACACCAATCCCAGGCTTAGGACCTGCTGCAGCATCAGGACCGAATCAAGCTTCCACCCCACAGGCTGAGAGACCGCCTCTCACCACTGCTAATTCGTTCGACGTCGATTCGCCCTCGGCTAGTAATACACCCGTGTTCGGTGCTGTTGTGAGCAAGACCAATAATGCCAATAGAACGGATGAAGACGTTTCTGAGATTGGGGGAGACGACGAGTCAGTCGTAGGAGACGGAAATGGAAACGGGAACGGGGTGGCAGCTACTCCGACGCCCAAAGCTCCTGCCAAGCCCAAATCGTCTTCACCAGCGGCAGGGGGTAAGAGCAAGAGCAAAGCGCCGAGAAAGTCAAAGTTGGCGAATGAGATTGTCCCGATCGAAGTTGAAGAAGGTCCAAGTAGTGATATCGAGGCGAGCGCGGGCGCTAGCGCTGTGATCGGGTCTTGATCTTACCGGACTTTGCGCCTCCGCTGGACACGCTCAGCTTTGGCTGTGCGTGTGTAGCCAGTTAGCCGTTGGCACCGAACCATATCCGATCACCATACTCATTCTGTGTATTTACGATAGATTCCCACTTCTGTATAACGCGATGTATATGTATGTGAACCGAGTGGGCGCGAATATATTTGGCCCGCCATGAGTGCCGTGGATTACAATACAAACACACAGCCAGTTATGAATGACGAATCTGCCATTTCTGACTCACGCTATTTCGCGCTTCAACCTCAGACCAGACGGACTAGCTGCAATCAGGTCACCGTGTAGCTTCACCCAGCCGTGGTCTGTAAAATGGAGATCCGCCTTCAGATAGACATGCATGTGGCGCATACAGCCGTCATCGTCATCACATTATAGTATTGAACGAAGAACTAAAGTTGTCATAGTTACGATACTTTTACACATGCGTGATGGTCCTTAAGATGGACCTGTTCAGAAGCTCGAATCAGATTTGTGCACAAGAGCTACACTATCCTTGGCTCTGACGAGGAGTCATCTCCGCCTAGCGATAGCGATGATCAAGTCCCTATTCCAGCCAATCCTCCATTCCGCCAATCTCTTCAGCTCTCTCCAATGCTCATGTACTCCTGCGCCTCCTGCTCCTACCGTATCCGGAGAGCCTATTTGAGTATCAACTTGGTATATCACAAAGTCCGCTTCGCTTAGGATGGACCGCAGTAATGAGCCAAGCAGTAGACACATCAGACAGAGGATGATCACTCCTGGCAAGGACATGATAGGTCTGAGCATTTTTGAATCTATCGGGCTTAGCGCAACACCCACACCTGGCCGACCGCCGATTGTCTTTGTTTGAGCATTATTACTACCACTTGCGTCGCCAGCGTTTGCGGACCCAGCTTGCTTCTTTTCACCATTCGTGGAAGTCGGGTCAGTGAGATCGGGTGGACCTGGTACAGAAGGTAGTCTCGCTATTGTCGGTTTCACCGGCGAGTGCTCAGCAGTGACAGGCGCTGAAGTCGAGAATCGAGGTATCCTGGAATATCGCCAGAAATTGTAAGAGTATCTCGAGGAAGATTCCTGGGTCGCTGAGATGGGTTCTACGGGCTGAGGCGGCTACCATACATCGACCGAATATCAACAAAAACGATACAGGCCAGACGATATAAGCATAGGTCGCCTTGCACTCACCTTGATTTCAGAGACTGAAGCCGGTTCCTCCTCTGTTGGTGTAGTAGAGCCATTCGCCGCAACATCGACATCATCACTCTTCTTGACCTCAGTCATGTACTCCCTGGCGACCGCTCTCGGTTTATCAAGCGAGCTACTTCCCTGACTAGCTCGGTTGACAAGTTGTGGCAAGTTCTGCCTGTTACCTCCATCCCTTGATCCGAGATGTTTCTTGCTCTTCTCATCTTCCACTTCTATCACTTGTCCCGCATATGTATAAGAAGCTCTCGTCCCTACTTCTAATGTGCTAATCGATGTCTTGAGTTTCAGCTGAACGACAGCTCCATCATTGAGGAGATCTAGCAGCCACCGCGGTCGAGGGAGAGGCGCGCTCGGTCCGGTGCCCGTCAATGGATCAGCGATGGGAGCATCGTATCCCGTTGTCGGGAGAGTGACCCTCAACAGCAGCCTGGCTTGTGACGTGGGATCCAGTGAGGCAGACTGAAGGACCGAAGGTGCGAGAGCGATGATAGAGCACTTGAATGGCAGATCCACTTGTTCTGCGGGAAGATCGAAGGGAAGAGCAGAGTGATCGCTGGTAGGGTTGTGTGAGGCGACAGGCAGAGAAACAGCCCCGAGACTGATTTCGCATCCTGATCTCACGGATGAGCTGCCCAGCTCCACCTCGAGGACGACGAGATCTTTTCGTCCCTTTCGAATATCCTCCGCCAAGTCTATGACGGTTGACCGACCAGTATTCACGCTGGAGCGAGAATCGTTATGCCGTAAGGGTGGACTTAGTCTTCCTCCCTTATCTCTGCTTGAAAGAGTGGACAAAGGCTGAATGGTGACGGTGAGGGAGTACGTTCCATCCTCGTTTCGCTGGTCAACCCCTTGGCATTCTTCATCCACACCTTCCAGCGCCCAAGGGGACGATGATCTCTCGTCAGGCGCAAGAACAGTCATCGGAGGCAGTCGAGCTCTTGACGGTAGTCCAACCGTTTTCAGCACACTTTCAATCGAAAGTAGAGCGCGAGGCAGGGCGGCATTGAGCATATTGTTGACTGAGAGGGGCATCGACCCGCTGTAGTCGACCGAAGCGACGTATAGACATCTTGTGGAAGGAATAGCGTATTGTTCGTGCGAGTACGGGTCAATAGTCTCCAATATCCAACCTTCAAGGATTACGCTGCCGTTGGGCAGGACTGCTGGGTTGAATTTTGTGGGGTCGAGATCCGTAGCGTTTGGGTCGAAGCTCGAAGACGAAGCGTGGAATATGGTGGAGAGCGGTGTCTGTGGACCGTGTGCCGAAGGTGAGGGGGGAGGGGGATCAGGCATGCGGGCAACGATGTTGGCGACTAGCATACTCCTGCCTCGGAAAGGGAATGTGGTATGAGCGACAAGATGTGATGTGGTGATGTTGTGTCCGTATGATTGTAATATTATTGGCTTCTCGAATCGCTCGTCCTTTCTCGAAGAAGAAACGGCAGCCGACACTTCTTCGGCTGTGAAACCTTCAATGATCTTTCCAGCTCTGTAGACTGGGAACATATCCGAAACGTGAGTTACAGTTCTTTTCTCGATTTTCAGGTTATCTCGGTCTGACACAGGTTGCCAGCCATTTGGATCGGTAGACTCGCCGTCCCTGTCCGAGTGTATCCTTGCCAGCTGACCTAGCGCTCGGACAGCCGCATCTACAGGTGTGCTGCCACTGTCCGGTGCAGGAGTCGCCGTCGTCATGGGAATGATGGCTGCTCGCGTGCTTTCGGCTGCTACGTTGTACCATTTTGTCAATGGCATAGCATACTTTGAGAACGTTGAGATGGGGGAGGCCGTTTTGTCAAGATTGGGGGAAGTGGACGCGGAATTGAGACCAAGATCAAGGTTGCTTTGCTTCTTGCGCAGTGTACCGAGAGCTGGCGGTTGGTCGAGGGGGGCTCTGGTCGGTCGCCCTCGCTTCTGCTTCTTGAGCAGTTGTACTTCTCCTTCAGGCATATCTTCGATATCAATCTTGATTTTGCTTCCGTTAACCATCACAGAGGTCTTCCCAAGTGTGGCTGGTCCTCGCCTAACCGTGATGACTACTCTTTCGCTCTTGAGTACTGCCGGATCATGTTCAATGGTCAACCACAGGCCACCACCGCTTGGCGATAGTCGATGTCTCTTCAACGCTGAGATCGCCTGTTGCGGAGGATCGATCAAGATGGAGAAGCTGTTCGCCCACGTATGGGCATCGCACCGAATCTCACACTCTACGTTTGAAGCGTTCTTCGATACTCTCATCGACTTGAGGCTGCTAGCCTCGCTTCCATTGTGCTCATCATCTGCATTCTTGACCGCAACAGGAAGGGGAAAAGCGGTATGCGTGCTGGAAGAATTGGATCGTCTAGCTTCGGCAGCTTGGTATTCGAATCTGAATGTCTCTTGCTCTACGTCATACTTCGATGATACAGCCTTCGCTCCTCCTAGGCGAGTCGCAATAGGCGGCGCGCCATGCTTGATGGCGAATTCACCAATTCCAGCGAGGGTTGACATCATCACTTGAGGTATCGAAGACTTGTTTGACCAACCTCTCGGATCGCTCTGCTCGAGCAATGTCACTTGAGTCGTATTTGGCGATAACGATTCCACGGACCAACCTTGCAAATCGATCTGTGTACGGATGACCGTTGGGTCTGTTACGGCAGGTATGCGAGGGAATAGCTCGGTGTCGTCTACCGAGAACCCAAACAGGTGAACGGAAGAGGGGGATTTGTATGTCGTTCGCAGCATAACCGAGTCACGAGCACTACATTGTTAGCCTGGTTTCACACCTGAAATGACTCACGAGACTGGCCAAGCGGCTTTCGACTTGATATGCCATAAATCTGTGAGCTCGTTCACATCCTCCAACAACATAGCTTCCTCGTGCGATTTATCCCAAATCATTCTCGCTCCAGGGCTGGCAATCACCGCGACCAGATCCCATATCCCTACACCGACGAAGACTGCCTCGGCTCTGAAAACGACCAGCGTCTTGTCTATCGAGTTCAGTTGATGGATAGCTACGCCTCGCGAATCGAGTACAGGTCTCCATTTCTGTTCGGGTTCTTGTAGCAAAGAGGTGAAATCTACATGTCAGCGTCTTCAAGATCGCCGGCTGACTCACATATGTAGTTTCGCCGTATCAGACTTGCGATATTTCGTTGCGCTACATCACTCCGCTGCGATATCGTACGTTTGATCTCCAGTGATCCCTCAGATTTGAAACTAGCGGCAGTGTTGATGGTCCGTAAGGACATCCCCGTCATACTTGCTGTGTCTTCGAGCAAAGGTCGGACTGGTATCGGTAATTGCATGGGTTCGATTTGTACCGGAATACCATTGATCCTCACACCCGCCAATCCTGAAGCTGTACGTTCGATCGACACATTCACACGAACCAACTCTTCTCCCTCTTGTAGACGGGCATGGGCGAATCGTAATATCAGCCTTTTCGGAGCGGTTGTACCGGGAGACGTAATAGGAGCCTGGCCGACAAAGGATGTCCAGGAGACCGAAGACGAGTCTTTGCCATGTTGCGTCCGGACGTGTACTTGAACGTCCCAACTCTGAGTTGACGATATCCCGAATTCCACCTGGCGTCTGAGGTCTTCTGTCTCCCTGTTCTCACCTCCGCTGACAATCGCGTATCCAACCGACAACGTGACTCTCGAAGTGTCGTATCCCACAGATCCGATGGCTACGTCCGGTCCGAAGCCAAGTAGCACCGGTACCTTCTCACTCCCGTCTCTGACATAATCTACTAAACCAGTCACAAGCGACGGGAGATGCTGAGGTACTCCACCCCCGACAGCCCACGCTCCCTTAGGGTTCCAAGACCAAAAGCAAGTTATTCTTGCCTTCCCTTCTGGTGGACCGTCTGAAGGATGCGAGGTGGAAGGAAGCTGGATACACCATGCGAGCAGGGCGACATGCGCTCGGACGTGCGGCGGTGCAGGACGGAGATAGGCTGGTTCATGCTTGGACCGAGGGAGAGAGGTAGTGATGTCAACCAGGGTGTTCTGATCTACAAGAGTCTTCGAAATGGTCACAGCATCTCTTGGACTAAAATGCGTCAAGGAACAAACATATGGACAGTCAGCTGGTGCCTGGGCTAACCGCCGTGCAGTTGACATACCTGGAAGGCCAGCCTAGCCGATAATTCGTTCTTGTTATTCTGGTGTGTGCGTCCAGCAGGTCCATCGTCACAGCTTCTTCTACCATGCGGTCCCCTAAGTTCGAAAAGGGGGTTAGTTCCATGTGACTGCCGCAAGCTCGATTCGCGGTGGTCCACTCACACATAGGCCTCGTTTCTGGCGTCACCAAGCATCCTCTGAAAGTGTCTACGCTCACATCGCTTCCGCAATCGACCTCCACTACAGCCCTATACACCTCCCCGCCTTTCCCACTCCTTCTATGTACATGAACTTGACTCGCATCGATCTTGCCCAGAGAAGAGCCCTTCGCTATGCTTTTGCCGGTATCCCGAGCTACGGTGGACGGTGTCAGAGGTCCTACGGATATAGGCTTCCATGCTGCCGAATTAGATGATGAGAGGAGAGCTCTGAAGTAGGTTAGGGAGGTAGCGAGAGCTTCGTGCCATGCGGCTTCGAGTCTAAAGCAAAGATGGTCAGACATGTGTTGTTACCAATCCGACCTTGAGCCGAACAACCATCCGACTCACTTGCTACCGTCATCTAGGTTCTCGAGACGCATGACCTCGGAATGAAGGCATGTGCAGTGGTGATGGTTAGGGCGGCTGGTATGACTGATCCGGTCGGTGCTGTAGAGGCCGCTGTAGACTGTTTGAAGGTATTGAGGAGGAATGCGATGTTGCGTTGTAAGTAGGTGATGCATTAACACTTTGAATACTTTGAAATATGGTGGATGTCTATGTAGCCGGCCGGTTCATGACTGTGCGGTCACTGTGTGTTGTTGTTCAACTTGACCTTGAGCATCGTTCGATGACATATGCATATGACATTCGAAAAACGTGGTGAACACGCGAGGTTTGCCCTGTCAGGTGTGGGGTTAAGGGTTATAAAACGCGGGGTACAATCAATCAGAGTGAGAGTTGAGGAGCGGGCGCGAAGTGTAAGTGTAAAGTGAGAGAAAGAACGAGGGGACGAGCTCATTTCATCTTGTGGTCCATGTCATTCTTCATCTTCTTCCATCATTATTCAATTCACATCTCTCTCTTTCTACCCCTTTGACCTGGCATTGAGGATTGATTCACGCGCCATGATCAAGCTGCTCCCCTTCTTGCTAAGCTCGCTCTTGGTTTCAGCTCACGGCGACCACTCGTTCGATCTCGACGATGCCAATGACGCGGGTCTTTCATACGCCGAGAGGCATGTGCGTTGTGAAATCCTGCTGCTTCAACCTAGGCTTTATCGATCCTGCCATTACTCCGCCAAGCTCTTACATGGAGTATTCCGTGACGTGAATGATATGCTAATACCATGGTCCGCTTGCAGATGCACACGGAACATCACATCGACTCTTTCGACCTTGAATCCTTCTTCAAGCTCCATGATCTCGATATGAACGGCTTCTGGGACGAGGCGGAGATCCAAGCGGTCTATGGGCTGCACCATCATAGCGTAAAAGATAAGATCAAACAGCCGGACCTGGTAGATGCTAGGACCAAGGTTGTGGTGGATAAGGTGTTGGAGAAGCTGGACACGAATAAGGATGGTGAGTTAAACCGTGCAACCATTGAGCGTTTTCCTACCACCTGTCTACCGGTATCAATTACCGTTTGTAGATCACGGTCTTACTCTTTCCGCTGGCACGTCTTCGAGAGCTAACAATCCGAATCGGGTCGCCTTTCACCACAGGCAAGATCTCCTTGCAAGAGTTCATGGCTGGCGGGACTGAAGGTCTGCCCAGCTTTGAGGGTTACAAAGACCTCGGCCGTGAGTGATCTCCTACCGATCAGACAGAACTCATCCGTACTGACCCTTGCGATTCGTGTAGATCATTATGACGAGGAGTCAGAATAGTACGTATCATAGCGCCTTTCGACGCTCCATTTTGTCATCCGCGATTTATTCAAGGCTGACCATACGACATGGCGTTGGTGCAAATATAGCTTCTTGCATCACGAGGAGGTGAGCTATCTTTCTAGATTCAAAGCGAAATTAGCTGACTCAAACGTCCACCCTTCCAGCTATATCACTCCACTCCTGACACCCAAACAGACGAGTCGTACACCCATCCGGAAGGTAAGATTGGGCTTGACACCTTGATGAAGGTTGGATACTATTGCTGACGTCTCGACTTCTGTACGAACCTCAAGATATCCAACATTTCAGACGTAAGTTAATTCGCCCTTGATCGAACTACTTGCTACAGGTTCTGACATTGCTGATTCGCAGATCATGCCCAAATTGAGGATGAGGAGGATGCTAGAGAGAGGAAATTCGAAGGTCTCTCAGATAACGCCGATCTATCGAAAGACCACGTAGCGCATGATCCTCTCGATGTCCACTCTCACGCACCAGGGGAAGGTCCATCCTCGGATGCTGGGGCCAGTGCAACTGTATCAGGTGAACATGGTGCCGAGTCAACCTTGAAGCCAGGAGACGAGGTCGAGCCTCCCGTACGGCCTAAGAGGGTCGATCCCGGTGCTCAGCCACAAAGAATCATGAATGCTGGAACTGGATCGCAGAAGGAGGAATGGGAATCTGCTAGAGAGGCAGCGAAGGGTTCTCCGGGGTATGATGGGCATGGAAGACCTAGGAACTCGGAGGAGAGGCTCAGAGCAGGTGTGCCGTACAGTTAGTGTTCAGCTTCCTTTGTCTTTTTTTATGTAAGACTGGTCTGTTGTGCCCTGATTTGGAGATAGGTAACTGACTTGCATCTCGCACCTGGGCGTTATCGGCCACCGTAGAGTACAAGTAAGTCTTTTCAGCTAGCCTGTGAACTATAGGGCTTGGATATAAGCTGATGGGGTTCTGCTTGTTGTTGCTCAACAGGATGCGAAAGGGACTCCGATCAGATGAATTCTAGATAACATGGCAGCGCCCTACTATCAGAATCCCCTAAAGGGATATACACATACCCCTTACCGCTGGTATACACTACACTTCTATACACGCACCATACATGATATATCAGGATGTATCGTGTTTCTTTGTTGACTACTGGCGAAACTGTTCAGTCCGGTACGATTCGGGTCCGCGCGAGAACGGCATTTGATCTGGTTCCAGATCCTGCACATTACGTTGTGATACCGCTTCTCTGATAACGTTGCGGCGAATGCCCAATCGTATGTAGGAGCCACGAGTGAGCGCGTATGCACAAATCATATGTTGCACCATAATTTGTTTGTGATGCGCGCTGTGGCGATTTATGAACGGATAAAGCGTTCAGTATGGTTGAGAGAGATTGTCCGTTTATAAGTATATATGCTACAGTATGAACAGAGTTGAACGATTGGCTTTTGGAATGTCCATGTACCCCTTACGAAACGATCTCTTATTGTCCTTGTGTTGAAATGGATTATAAGGTATGAAATGTGACTGAATTGAGTTTAATTGTCCTTCTGTTATATCGTAAGGGGTATAGTTTAAGAGACTTGATGTAGTTTGAGTAGCTGAAAGGCCAAATTGCTGCATGGTCGAGATGGCTTATTGAGCCGACTTGATACTGTATGAGGAGGAAAACATCAATCAGCCATGGACCTTCTTTTCAATAAACGTTATACCCAAACTACTCACATATCAGCAGCGTTCTCGGCGAGACCGTAGAGCGTAGCGCTCAAGTGAGCAGAGAGCTGCATGGGCAGCACCGAAGCATCTACAATCCGGAGGTTGGAAGTACCGTATACCCTGAGGTCGGAGCCTACGACACCGCCCAGGTCTTGGGACATCATTGAGCAAGTGGCGATGGGGTGGTGGACCGAGGAGACTTGAGGGTGGAATCCAGGCAAGGTCAGCGTGGATCTGTGCTTTTGAGCGTTCTCCAGAGGATTTTTCTAGCGTTGGATTCTACCGATCTAGGGGGAGGTCGATGTAAATTCGGTCGAGAACTTACAGCCTTGCTGAATCCAAGCCCTCCAATCATCGTCCGAACCTCCATCTCCGTTGTTTTCAGGAACAGTGTCAAATCCAGGCGCATTCTCCTCAGTGACAATGCTTTTCAGCGGGGCAGTCTGGAAGATCTTCCTAGCCATCCTAAGACCAGCGATTTGGATTTGCATGTCGACGTTCGCCGCAAAGTATCGGGGGTCGACCGTGGGGTAGGAGAATGGGTCGTTGGACTTAATAGATACGGTACCTCGGGAGAAGGGGAGGAGTTGCCACAGGTCGATGCCGAGACCGTTGTTGGGGAAACCAGTGTCGAAGAAAGCCTATGCCGTCAAGATACAACAGACTTGAGTTAGCTTCTCGCTTGCAACCGACCTACTGAATGTCAACTGCCCGCTGGAAGGGGGTATCTGTGACCGTAAGGCTAAGCTCACCTCGACAAGACCGACACTCTTGTTAACCATCAACTCCTGCTGAATAGAGAAGATCTTCTCGGCAGCATCAACAGATACTACAGCTCCAGCCCGATAAGCGTCCTGGGCGTACGATCCTACGTTGCTCGCAATGGCTGAGGCGATGTCGTTGTTGCTTGAAGACGACAGCTGTAAAGGTGTCGTGAGAAATGTCAGCGATATTCACCGAGGGTACTCTCATGTTGAGACGTTGGGCAAGACCTACAGAAAGCAGGTCGGGGTAGGCAATCATATCGCTAGGACCGGTGCCTTGAGGATCAAAGTCATCCACAGGGGTCCATCCAACTGAGTCCATGGTCTGAATATCATCAAAGCAATACAGCATCAACGTTTGTCCTCGTACGGATGCTGTTACGAACACAACCACCCACCTGTTCCTGAAGATTCTTGCCCACACCTTTGATATCGGCGACTACATCGATACCCAGACCGCTCAACAAGTTCGAGTCACCGACACCTGAAAGCTGAAGTAAAGCGGGAGTCTGGATCGCTCCAGCAGAAACGATGACCTCTCGTCCTGCGTTGACAGTGTACCTGTCTCCATCGGAAGTGCCGAATTCTACGCCGGTGGCTTTGGGTGTTGAGCCTGACTTGTCAAAGACGATCTTGGTGGCTAGCTGGGAAGTGAGGATGGCGAGGTTAGATCGCTCGGACACGGGGGTGAAGTATGCAGTAGCGGAGGATGATCGATGGCCTGAGTCCTTCCATGCAATGGTCTGTGATCGAAAAAATACGGTACGTGGGCATAAGAGCCAAATGTATCAGCGGCACTTCCCTCTTTACCACTTGTCATTAGTCCTTCATCTGAAGATACTAGAACATGATGGATTATCGGCAGCCATAAAGGTAATGATCAGATTCACAGTCGACTCACGTTAGGGTGGAAGGCTACGACGTTTGCGAAGCCGTCATCCGCATCCGAGCTAGCAACAAGGGAGAAGTTGTTCGAGACGACATCCCTGAAGTATTTCTGGTGAGGTCCGTGGTAGATCCCGTCGCTGCATAGGGCAAAGGGAAGTAACACAGTCATTGAGTTAGTAAAGAGTAAGAAAGCGATGAGCCCCTGCCAGCAGATTAATGGTCGGTTGAACTCACGGGTAAGTGACTTGGAGGGGGCCAGAGTCGTTGTGGAAAGCGGGATTCGAGCTTGCGCCAGCTTCTTTTTGCTGGTCATTGGGCGCTGAGAAGCCTTCGCTCTGAAAAAGGAAAAGACAACAAAACGCGCAGGGCGAAACATGAGCTTTGCGGATCTCTCAACCACTAGACAATACGGTGCACTAAGCCTACCTTGAGCATACCGGTAAACATACCCTGCCAGTTCCAGTAGCCGCCTCCATCGTCGTTGTTGAGCAATGTCGCCAGAGCATCGTACTGTACTCGCTGGCCTCTGGTCTGGGCTAGACCATTGATGGAGGTTGATCCTCCAAGCGTCTTTCCGCTGTGAGAAGTATGGCCCAAAGATCAAACACCCAGACGATCAGCCGCTGTCGTCTCTCCGTCTTGATCGACTCGCGCGAGGGAAAAAGCTCAGGCAGAGAGACGGAATTCTTACCCTTTGATGCTTCTTCCTTGAGAGCTGGGCCAATTCCAGTCTAGCTCTGTGCCAAACGCAACCGAATATTGCGACGGATCGTAAATTCGCGGATCGTCTCGGTTATCGGCACCGGCTTCGATGACCCTGCATGAGCGAGATCACGTGAGAATGTCAATTTGGCTCACGTCAGCAAATACCCCGTTGAAGATCCCGCACCGCACTATGCTTTCAGACTACTGCAGTACTTTCACTTACAGTACAGAGATATCTGGGTTCTCAGAAAGCCTGTTGGCAACTACCAAGCCGCCGAGACCACCACCTACAACAACGTAGTCGAAAGTCTGGTTGTCCACTTGAGTAGGGTCCGTGACGATCCCGGAGAGAGCCGAAGCGACGGGAATAGATATCAAGGCGACAGTGATTGCGCCTAGGGCTGTTATGGGTTGTCGTAATTGAAGCATATTGCTGATATGGAAGTGTGGTATGGAACTCGCTTAGAAGTAGGAAGTGAGAAGTCTATTGTATGGGACTACTGAATGTAATGCAATGATACCTTGAACGGCGTAATTAATCAGATTAATCAGCGGAACAGATGAATTAAAACAGAAATGATAGGATTCAGTCAGTGTCCAGTATCCAGTCTCCAAAAAGTATAGAGTGAGTAAGTAAGTTGGTCGAACGAGTCAATAAATGTTTAATCGATACCACCTTCCTCGCATGAAAGGCCATCTCCTTTATATATAGTCATCATGCCTTCGTCTCGTACCCCTCGGTCGAGATCGATCTCCCCGTTTACAAAAGTAGAATGAAAGGATGACATAGCGCTGTAACTCATATCCGGGTAACTTATGGCTGGCTCGTGCAGATGATATGCCCTTCTTCCCGGTCGTCAGCGTATCGATGACCCACACGAACCCGTTGTGAGGCTGTGTGGATTATTTACTTCATTGGACTTTCCACTTCGATTGAGAAGGAATTGAAGAGCGGGGATGGGTTGGATGACGTATATCGGGCATCGCCTGACAGTCAAGTCAGCATACGTACGTATGCGGTGACTTTCCTTTTGGCCTGTTTCTTCAGACGTCTCGCTGTACTGCCTGCAACCAAGTTTACAGGAATCAATAGATATGGCCATCATCTGAGCATCGCCGGGAGTGGTTAGGTCAGTCAATAGTCAGTACCGCCTTCCGCCCTGCATCGGCGCCGTTTCAGCGTGGTGGCCGGACGTCCGAGTGGAGCAAATCTGCAAGACAAGTTCATTCGGGAAACATGATTATGAGGTTTCCAGGGTTGACTTCAACCCGTCGTGCCTGAGGTTACCAAACCCGAGATTTTTAGATCAAACGACGCTTTAGCTTCCGGCCGGGTGCAGTGAGACACCCGGTACGAGTAAGGTATTTTTGATCCTCGCGTAAAGGTTAAAGGTGCATGAGGCATAGTAGGCACAGTTTCAATAGTTTGAATGATACACCGCCTCCTTGGCCGTGTTCACGAGTCCCGTGGATGTCGTCCTGATCGCTACTACTTACTAAACACAACACGATCTCTTCACCACGGACCGTACCTACCCCTTCCTTTCGGCCAAGAGGGAGCTAACAATTCGTTTGCTAATTATATCTGACACAATTTTGAAGTCCTTGTTTTAGATAGATAGTAGGGCGGTGCGTTGTAAGCATTTCGGCTTCAGGAGGTCCGAGTGGTACCCTCGTAGAGCAAAGCTCGAACGATGCTTCACCTAGTGGTAAACTTATCTTCAAGTTTCAGATTCCAGCACGGATCGACCGGTGCTACGGCGTGAAGGTCGACGCGGTCGTGCAACTGAAGTCCGGGTCGCCGCGAAGTCACTACTTGAGGGCAAGCAAGAGATAGACCACATGCATGATATTCAAGGACTATTACATGAGTGCAGTCGAGACAAGATATATACGGTATGGCGGAAGCATGGTCGGCCGAATTTAGAATCGTGTATGGATGGTCTCAAGGACTCGGAAGATAAGATGAGAAGCATATATGGATATGGTGTATGGTTGTGAGTGGGCAAGAGATATTGTGTAGCATTGGATATTTTCTGGGGAAGAAACTCTACAGGGAATCAAGGCAATGGATAGATGATGGGACTGTGGATTAAAGCAGGGGGCCCATGTAAAAGATCTCCACCGCAAGCACCATGGACAGGACAGTGACGCCTGACAAGTGGATTCAACGGGAAGACGTGATAGTACGCTCATGCCCTAATGGAAGAAGAAGGACTGTAGCTTGACGAGCTCATGCCGGTGACCTAGAGTGATCTAGTCAACACCGCTACGATCTTGTTTTTTTTTTCAATAAAAAGCTGGGTGCACTCACAATCTCAACATCGTCATCGTCCTCCTCTTCCTCCTCGTTCCACCTCCTGACCTTCTCTCGCATCTCCTCGAGGGTCTTCTGCAACCCCTCTTCAGTCAGGCTCTCGGCGTTACCTTCTCCCCCTTCACCCATATGGAGGAATCTGCATCCGTTTCCATCAGGACATCGACCGGTCCTATTCCAAGAAGGGCATGGTCGGTCCTCTCTCGCGCCGCTGTACGGCATGGTGTTGCCCGATGCTAGCCAAGCTGGGTCGGGGACGTGAGCGAAATGGCAGGCGTCACCCAATGTGCAACGGCCCAATTGGAAGTGACGACATGGCTTAGTTCGCCATGGTCTTGGCCGCTCGACAAGGGGTACACTGTCAGGTACCACTCGCGTGTGCAGGAATGTACAAGAGTCGCCGTTCATACAGCCCATTGCAGAGTTGTAGAATTTACAAGGCAAGGTCTGGTGCTTGGGGTGTCGCAGGCCAGATTGTAGCATCGAAGGTTTCGAAGGCGGCGAGAAGGAATCCGAGTCGGACGAAGCGGTCTGATCAGGTGAAGGAGGAGGGATCATGTGCATACTGCTTACACTGTCAGCTGATGGAGTTCCTTACGATCTATGGTCAATTGACTCACTAAGTGCATTCCTCGCCGTGGGGACAGAAGCCCTCCATGAAGAATTTACAAGGACGGGCTAGGAACGCAAGGTGACATATAATCAGCCACTGCAATTAAGACAGGTAAGGAACGTAGACTCCTGCAGAAACTCACTTCTGAAGTAGTTCTTCGCCTGTCGTCTTCTCGTCTCCTCGCCAAATTTGGTCTTCACCTCCGCAGTCCGTAAAGCATTCTTCATAGCTGCATCCTGCACAGCCCAGCCGGCAGGAGTCCACATCACGCCTAGTCCACCCGGTATACTGGAAATGACTGGGTCCTGATATCCAGGGATAACTACTGGTGACATAGGCATGCCCCAGGGGTAGGTCGAGCTGCCGAGCCCCACTGAAGAAGTCGGGGACATGGGGTAGCCGCCCGTGGGCGACATGGGAGTTGCATCATATGACATCGCTTGAGACAGATTGGATCGAGGCAGGGCATTTTGTCGCATGGTGAGCGCGTCTTCGAGCTCTTGCATCTTTCGACGTTGAACAACGGGGTCGAAAGGTGAAGCGGGATCTGACTCTGTCCCAAACATGGAGAATGCCGAAACCGGAGGCATCAAATGAGTGGCTGAAGTAGGTGTCTTCAGCTCGCCCGACCCGGCATGATGGTCAGGGATGATAGCAAGCTGTGATGAAGGCTCGGTATCGGTGATCATGACCTTCTTGAGACTCGCTACCTTTCTGAGATTAGGCGGCGGACCCTTTGACCACGCGTTCGACTTGGGAGGAGCAGTAGGGGTTGGCGCCATAGGGATCGCCAGAGGCTCCTTGGCCCGAGCAGGAGGGGTGATCGCCTTCAGACCCTCGCCATCAATCTTTGCTGAGGGCAGAAGGGGTGTAGGGGATGGCAAAGCGGGCACAATTTCACCTGCATTGTCCACAGCGATTGGCTGCTTGCTGAACGGCGCGGCGAAAGCGGACAAGCCGTTGTCTTTCTTCTTCAGTACCTCGGGATCAACCGTGACCGAGGGAACGAGCTGAACCTTTGGAAGCGATTTGGTCCAGGCGTTCAACGAACTGCCCATAGAAGCCGATTTTCGGTGACTGGGTCGGGCTGGGGCGCTGGCCTCAGTCTTTGCGTCTGCTGGCTTATCACCTTTGTCGGCCTTCAGATCTGTGGCAAGGGTTCCAGCCGGAACCTTCTCATCACTGCGTTGTCTCATCAGCTTGAATTTCCAGTAGCGACTGCCGAGGCAGCTGAACATACTGTATGAATGAGCAGTAGTCCCCATATGAACAATGGCCTTCAGCAAAGTCCTTGCAGGGAACAGCTGAAAAAGGTTGACTACATGTCAGCATACAAACCGACTCCTAGTCACGTTGTTATATGCGAATGTTTCGACTTACTCTTCCACTTCTCCCTGCTCTTGCCCATAGCACCCTTCCCACCTCCACTCATGAGGAAGATCTGACCGACGACTTCTTGGCCATTCTCATCTTCCACAACTACCCGCTCTCCCGGCATCACGTTGTCCAAGTCCTCGCCATCTCTAAGGCGAAGTGACTTGCCATTGCTGGCTGGAGCTCTCATTTGAGCTTGAGCAAATGTTCCGCTGGTCGGATCAGGCGTCTGTCGCGGCGAGAGCAAAGCATTGGCGGTGAGCAGGGCGGTGGAGGGTACGCCGGTCGTAGGTGTGACACCGATCGAGGAGAGGTTGTGGACAAATCGACAGGGTCGAGAGGTGCATGTCAAGCCTGGTGTATGGTAGAATTTGCACAGGATAACTAAGGACGCCACATGCACACGTACATCTATCAGTGCTGGTAGTCACAGGAAAGTGTGGGATCTTACTCACTCTCCTTCTTGCTCGATCCACTACTCGCAGTATCAGGCACACCGGTACTTTTAGCACTTGCCAAGCCGGATAAGGCGGCACTATCGAGTCCACGAAAGACTTTGACCTCGGGGCTCTTCAGACCGCCCAAAGGACTCTTGAACCCCGAAGTACCGGTGCCCAAGCCGGGAGTGACAGGCAGCACACCTTGACCATCCTCCTTGAGGATAGCGATGCTAAGTCCTCGTTGCTTGGCCAGATCAGCAGCAGACCCGGCGATGGGACTCTTGGCACTGCTCGGAGTGGTAGGTGTCTTCGCCGATCTAAGAGGTTTGGCGTTTGCGGAGGCGAGCGCAGGAGCAGGATTGATCCAGCCCGAGCTCGAAGAGGGGACGATACCAGCTGACCAGATGGAACGGAAAGCTCCACCCTTGGAGAGCGAGGGGGCGATGGAGATACCTCGCGCAGCAGCGGTGGAGGCGAATCGGGATGGGGACGTGGAGCTAGGTGAACCGAGGCCCTGGAAGGACAGGGGTCTTCGATTTGCCGAAGAAGGAGTGGAGGGGATCTTGCCTGTCGTCTGAGGTGATGCGAGAGTCTCTTCTGCATCGTTGTCCTCCATGGTGACGGTGGTTCCCTGTCTTTGAGGGATCTTGTAGACAGGAGATTTGAGTCCACCGTCTTCGGAGACAGCCGCGGTATTCGAGGCTGGATTGAGAGTCACAGGTCGAGAGATGACTTTCGTCTCGTTTGAGAATGATACTCGTCTGTTTCGCTTGTCATTGCCTTCCACGACAGGATCGTGAATGGACGAGATGCTGAGCCTCTTGGCCTGCTTGGTAGTCTGCTGAAGCTCATCGACCTCCTCGTTCTCGCTGAAGACAGCAGCTGAGGTGATACTGTTCGAAGAATGTTGTCGCTCCATACCTTCTGAAGAGCGAGATCGATGCGCCGAGAACGAAGGAGGAGTTGGCAATGTGACTCTCATCCTGGGCGAGTTGAGAGGAGGAGTATGAGGGGAAGAAGAAGGGGAAGAAGCTCGAGTCGTCATGGTCTGAGGAATGAACATGATGAGCTCAGTGTCATGATATGTGAGAAAGGATCAAGATATACTATAGCTGGGGCTGGACGTTCTTAAATCACTTATAGCTTGCAAGTGGTGGTGTTGGTGTTGGTTGACGCAGCTGGTCGTGTTAACCTCGAGGCTGACTTGGATCAATCAGAAGCAAGTCAAGCAGGGTATCAAGTCTAGGTCTCAGGTGGGGATCAATGATCAATCTTCATGTGATGCAGGACAGTTTGTGTGCTTGCGTGTGGGTTTGTGTGTGGATTTGATGGCGACTATATACGGGCGGAGCCTTACGGCGATGTCAGACTATGTCGATGCGGTGCGAGCAGAGGATCCACTATGGGACTAGATATATATTCAACAAGTTTAGTGAGCGCTGAAGCCAGAGGAGACGAGATCGACTACATATATACCTGGAAATGGTGACGTTGTGAAAGAAACAAAGTGAGAAGATCAAAACGGTGAGAATCGTATGGATGTTAATATCCGTTCTATCCACAGGTCAATTGGAATGCATACAAAGAAGACTTTCAAGGCACTTGTCAGACAGACAATCAGGCCAGGCCAATGTGCATCAAGCAAACATTTTCACCCCTTTTTTGACCTTCAAACATGGGGCGAACGGAGAGTGAAGATTGAAGTTCAAATTGTCATATCAGGCGGTGGGTGATTTTGATGATGATGTTGATGCTAGCCTAGCTTAGCCAAGGAAGCGAATTTGGAGTTTTCGAGCGTCTTTTTGTCTCGTACCCCTTCCTTCCTCCCCTCACCTCCTTAGGACCCTTGCATCTGAATCTATCAGAATATGCATACCTTGGAGCATCCTTACTGTTGTCGGAAGCGGGTTGCAAAGATGAAGAAATCGTCGAACAATAAGCATCTTGTTGATCAGCAACGTGGTTCTAGGGCAAAAAGTCAAAAAGAACAATAGACGTTTTTCTCGGAATGGGGATTCGCGGCTTGATGTCGGTCGTTCCTGAATCATTTCTGGGCGTTTTAGCTCGCCGCCAGCAGCGGTTGTTCAACTTAATGCTGCCGCCTTGGACATGGCTGAGTAGGCAATGCCCCGTATGCCCATTGCCTGTGAGCGGAAACTCGCAGTGCTCTCTCTACCTGGCGAAACTCACGAAGGCATCACGCACGAGAACCGGATATGTCAGGAGGTTAACAGTTTCTCCGCGGCAGCAGAGGCGTGCTGAATACACAACGCTCGACCCAAGTCATGGCCTCAAAGGTTTATATTTGTTGTAAAAATTCAGTTTCAGCGATCACGGTTTCGTAAGGCATTCGCTTGTTTCGTTGGTGCAGTGGTAGCATGCCCTCTTAGGGTTCTGATCTTTACAGAGCTTTGGGGGTGGTCCTCGGTTCAATCCCGGGACGAGACCCGTTCTTTTTGGTTTTTGTCGGCTCATACACTGCATATCCCCTAGACCAGTTCTTGGGCTGCTCTTCGGTGAAGTAAGGACATGGTCTTTTAAGCGAGATTGCCAAAGATCGACGAGATAGTATTCGCACCAGCCGACTATAACCGTTGTGCATTAGCAGAGTCCGGAGTTTCAGCCTCAGCCTCAGCAGGTGATAGGCTAAAAGTAGTTTCCGTACATATTCAGAGATGACAGCTGATGGCGTGATAAGGTGGTTTTTTCCCGCAGACCAAGCATGCGACCGCTTTTGTTTGTATGTATCTCGCCATGTTCAGGTGGTTCAGGTGGGTTCAGGATCCTGAATCTTACGAATAAAAATGACAAATGCCGCTGATGAGGAATGTCTGTTTGATATCCGTATGGTGCGCTGAGCGATGAGCGATGCTTGAGGTTGTTCCCGACTCGATAGGATTCAGCGAGAACGATGTGAATTCATGTTGAACTTCTAATGTGGAATGTTGATGTTGAATGTCGATGTTGATGTTGATCGTCGTTATTCGTGCATTCTTATTATCTTGACATTGCTGATCACACGAACTGAGTAGCTACCTAGCTAGCTCACTTGCGGTCTTCAGTATCTAAGCTCGCTCCTCAAGCTAAGTTCTTCAAGATGGCAGACCCACTTTCTAGCTCATCCCATCGGGCGACTGGAGGAAAACCACTCGACTCGACATATGGGCATGAGGCGATCCACACTCTATCCGGACATCCAGGTCATATCTCACCTCAGGTGTCCATCAACCCTGACGCGAAACGAGATGACCTCGAGCTTGGCACCGGAGCTGGTCACGGCTACGGGGATGGGGAGTACAGCAAAGGGAGGGACGTCAACTCCGGCGACCTTGTGACGGAATACGAGCAGAGGGACTTGAAGCGTGGTCTGAGACAGCGGCACGTATCCATGATCGCTTTGGCAGGTGAGCATTATCGATTCCCCTTCTCTTTCTCCATCATTGAACTTGGCTATTGACTTGATATCGTATATGTATTTGTTACAGGATCGATCGGAACGGGTCTATTCCTCTCGCTAGGAGGAGCTATTCAAACTGGCGGTCCACTGGGAGCGTTGCTAGGCTACGCATTCATCGGTTTGGTCGTGTGCTCGGTTCAGTTCGCCCTGGGAGAAGTGACGGCTTTCTTACCCGTCAGCGGATCTTTCGTCAGACATGCCGAGTTCTTGGTTGATCCTTCTTTGGGGTTCGCGCTGGGATGGAATATCGTGTATGGTAATTGGTTGTCTGTGAGTAACAATTTTCGAGTACAATCGAAATTCCTTTCAAACCATAAGAACCCACTAGGCTATCGCTCGCTCCATATCTCCAGCGCAGGCGGAAATGATCAATACATACAGTGCAGTACAGTACGTGCAATCGCTGAGCTGACAACCTGCCTGTCCACGGCTTAGATCCCCTCTGAAATCTCAGCCATCTGTGTCCTCTTCCAATACTGGACAACACTTCACTCCGCCGTATTCATCGTCATCTTCATTGCCCTCACCGCGTCAGTCGGTCTGATCAACATCCGATACTACGGCGAGATCGAATTCGGTTTCGCCATCCTCAAGATCCTTCTTATCGTCGGTCTTATCCTGCTTGGCTTGATCATTGATTTGGGCGGAGTCAGCGGTGTCGAAAGGATCGGATTCAGGTATTGGAAGACACCTGGTCCATTCGTGGAGTATATCGGCACGGGACGATGGGGTCAATTCTTGGGTTTCTGGTCGGTCATGATCAATGCTGTCTTCTCTTTTGCCGGAGTCGAATCTGTCGCTATGGCAGCTGCTGAAACCGTCAACCCAAGAAGGACAATCCCTAAAGCCGTCAAACGCGTCTTCGCACGAGTGACCCTCTTCTATATCCTCGCTGTATTGATCGTCGGTATGCTGGTTGCTTCAGACGACGAGAGGCTTGGATCCGATTCCGGAACAGCCGCTACCAGTCCTTTCGTTCTGGCTGCTTCAGCGGCCGGTATCAAGGCTATACCATCGATCGTTAATGGAGTGGTCATCACTTCCGCTTTCAGCTCGTCCAACCAAGCTCTCCTAGCGGGAACTCGAGTCCTCTACGGCCTGGCAATCAAGCATCAGGCACCCTCGTTCTTCCTCAAGACCAACAGATACGGTACCCCATACAATTGCGTGGCGATCTTCGTCTTGTTCTCATTCTTGGCATTCATGTCGTTATCCGAAAATGCCCTGACGGTGTTTTACTGGCTGTTGGATCTCGTTGGATGCGGAGTCTTAATCTCGTGGTCTGCAATCTTGTTCAATCATATTAGGCTGTGCAGAGCTTTGAGAGTACAAGGGATAGATAGGCGGGAATTGCCTTGGTACAACTGGTGGACTCGTGAGTGTTGCGCCTACACAGACACGCGGATTCTCAGGCAATGGCACTGCTATGGCATGCTGATAAATTTCGTCTTTTCTTACTCTAGCTTACTCGTCCGTTGCTGGACTGTTCGTGTGTCTCTTGATCCTCACCACGAATGGCTGGGCCGTCTTCACACGCGGCAACTGGTCTGCAGCGGGCTTTGTGACTTCCTACCTGTGAGTCTGCGAGCCTGCGAGTTTGCCGAGTCTCCGTTCTCATCTGGTCTAAGAAGCTTCGTGACACCTTTCCTTCGTGGCCATGTACTGTACTAACTTCTTCTAATGGTCCATCCATTTTGTGTATCGCAGTGACGTCCCCCTCGTCTTGGCTGCCTTTGGACTATGGAAGATCTTCAAGCGGACCAGATTCGTCAGGCTCTCCGAGATTCCGATCCAAGGTGTATTGGAGCACATTGCTCTCAATCCCGAGGCCGAGGACGAACCCGAGTCGACAAAGGGGAGGAAGTGGTTGAGGTGGATTAGCTGGTTGTGGGATTAAAAGTACCGTAAATAAATACCAGTATACATCGATCACCCTGCAATCAAGGTAAATTCACTGTAATGGAAAGATGGTTGTGCTAGTCTAGGATGGCAACAGCTAGATTCGAAATTGAAGCCATGTCACATTTGCGACACACAGTACTACAGCTCCCGAGTCATTAAGTGTCGCATGTTCAAGAGGGAAGCAACATCATCGTCAACGTCAACAACACAGAGTGATAGAACGAAATAAGCTCGTGTAATAAAATAAGAATAAGAATAAGAAAACACCCGAGAATGATTCTCATCAGATGAACCGCAACCGCAAAGACAGTCGGATCGGTCACGCGCACAGCTCCAGGCTCAAGTTCGAGCTGGCCGTCTGATTAATACACAAAGTGTCTCTTGGTGAGAGGTAGGTGAGTCGCAGGCGGAGCGTCACATAAGACGCCATCAGCAGTGACCTCGTATGTCTCGGGGTCCACTATACATGCAGAATCGCACTTCCAATCAGCTCAAATCACCACAGGCTGGCCTGTCGAAAGGAACCAGGTACGAGAACGGGAAAAAGTCGACTATTCACTCACCCTCCATCTTGGGCATCGAGTTGTTATGCTTCATATCCTTTTTACCGATCGTTCGGCAATTCTTAACAGCCTCAGCCCGTTTATTCAGCCTGTAGCTTGCGATTGCACCTATAAGCGTGAAGCAGTTCAAATGTCAATCCCGTGAACTCCTTTCTTATGAACAGATGAAAAGCAGCAGATTGCAGCTAACGGGAAGATTGACTCACCATTGTCGATTGAGGCCTGGCTGACCCATACCAAGGAATTCCTACCGGCAGCCTCGGGTTGAGCGCCCCACATAGGTCGTCCGTATACCGGCTGGACGGTAGGGATAGATGCGTTGGCGTCTCCCATCTGAGCCCAAGCTATCACACCGCTCTTGAGGACCATCTCTGGCCTAGCACCGAAATGCTCTGGTTTCCAAATGACCAAGTCTGCCAAGCAGCCGACGGCCACTTGACCAATCAAGTGGGACATGCCGTGGGTGATGGCGCTGGGCGTAGAGCGAGCAGAGAGGAATGTCAGCTGTACGTTTCTGTGTCGTTCTCTTGCGATCCCGCATACGCAGTCGATCGAGCAGCATGGCGAGGATTGGCTTCCATCGAACTCACGGGTTGATAGTGTATTTCGAGATGTATCGCTTGACCCTCTCATTATCGCTCTTCTCACTATCGCCCTCCAGCGCACCTCGGACCTCTTTCATCTTCGCGGCCGTCCTCCACGTTCGAGCAATCACCTCTCCAATCCTGCCCATCGCCTGCGAATCGCTCGAGATCATAGAGATCGCACCAGTATCTTGCAGTACATCTTCCGCTGCGACTGTTTCGGCTCGGATTCGAGAGTCAGCGAAAGCGATGTCCTCGGGGATGGATTTGTCGAGGTGGTGGCATACCATGAGCATCTGAAGTAGTCATACCGGACGAGTGAGCACTTTCGATCAGCCTACATACTTGGCTATTTCCTTGCTGGAAGTAGGCTGGGCTTCTCTATCACTTACATCGAGGTGCTCGTCTAGGGTATTCGTGGCGTATGGTCTAGTGGGGTTTGTGGAACTTGGCAATACATTCTCTTGCTCGACAACAACGATAATGTCGGGCGCATGTCCACCACCTGCTCCTTCCGTATGGTAGCTGGATGATCAACGAGATGGAGTGCAGCTCGTTAGCTTGAGATGCTGGACTCAACTGATAATTCAGTCTATTGGGACTCACGTGTGAATCGTTCTGCCCTTGACAGCTGCCAAGGTACTCTCGACGTAACCACTCTCGTTAAGGGTATCGGTGTGAATGTTAACCTAGCCCATATCAATCAGCATGACCATAAAAAACTCCCGGAAAGTGAAGGATCACCACACATGCAGGACGAAAAAGATCAACTCACCTGTACATCGTACTCATCTCCGATGGTCAGAGCCCTATCAATAGCCTCAGGCGTACTTCCCCAGTCTTCATGCAACTTCAATCCCGCCGCACCAGCTTCCACGATATCCCTCAGGGCCCTCGTTCCAGCATCATTACCTTTACCCGTAAATGCGAAATTGAGAGGTACGGTATCGGTCGCTGCCATCATTGTTTCCATGTAGAATTTGCTCGAGGTGCATGTTGTTGCGTTTGAACCGTCTGCTGGACCTGTACCGCCTCCTACGAGCGTGGTGATACCAGATGCAAGGGCCTAAAGTATTATATGCGGAGTCAGATCTCCTCTTCCTCTCTTCTACGCAGCCGTTCATGTTGATACTCTCGTGACACAAAAGTCATCAGTTGCAGAAGAACCCCTGGACTCACCTCGGGCCAGAGCTGCGTACAGATATAGTGTACATGCACGTCCAGCGCACCAGCTGTGACGATCAACTTTTCGCCAGCGATGACTTCGGTATTGGAACCGAAGATCATGCCCTCCGTGACGCTGTCCATGATATCGGGATTTCCAGCTTTACCAATTCCTGCGATCTTGCCGTTCTTCACTCCGATATCGGCCTAGATGCAATCGCACGTCATTTCAGCTGTGCTCTTCGTCATTCCGGAGAGCCGATAGATCGGGAAGGGAGGAATGACCGGCCTACTTTGTAAATACCGCTCCAATCAATGACGAGCGCATTGGTGATGAGCAGATCTAGGACCTCGTCGTCTGATCGATTAGAAGCCTGACCCTGTCCATCACGAAGCACCTTGCCTGGACACGGATTCACGTACACACCAGGACTTCATCAGATATCGACTCGCTTCATTCCCTTGTTACCAGGAGGATTGGAAGGATATTGCTTACCTCCACCAAACTTGCACTCGTCGCCATAGACCGTATAGTCCTTCTCAACTTCGATCCAGAGATCCGTATCGGCCAGTTGTACCTTGTCGCCTGTCGTGGGACCAAACATGGATGCGTACTATGAGTATCAAAGTAAAGCGGTATGATGAGCCCCCTTGACTCTCCAAACACCCGTGAAACAGCCCGAACACTTGGTTCGGCCGGACGTGGTCATATTGACATAACGGTCCGGTCGACTCACCACTTCTCTGTCCATTTCAAACACGGGCGCTTCTTCAACCTTGGTTTGCTTCTTATGCCCAAATCCACCTCTCTCCACCAGGTCCCTGACTCTCCCATTTCTCGCTTCTTCCTCGTACGGTCCAGCTCCTAATCCGCTACCACCATACAGCAACTTCTTGCCTCCAACTTGGACCATGCCCACCGTCTTCTTTTCACCAGGTTCGAATCTCACTGCTGTCCCCGCGGGGATATCCAACCTGAATCCATACGAGAGTAATCTATCGAATACCAACGATGGGTTCACTTCTAAGAATGGGTAATGAGAGCCCACTTGGACTGGTCGGTCGCCTGCGTTCTTCACTTCGAGCAGGTATCGTTTACGTCCAATGTTCAGGGGGATCTTGGTGCGTAGGCAGAGGACGGAGCCTGGGAGGTGTTTGCCAGTTGGCAGAGGTTCGGGGAGAGGGAAAAGATCATTGGATGGGATAGGCAGGAATGAGCCATAGAGGGCGTTGTTCACTGAGAGCAGACGCACGGTCAAAATAATCAGCATATATACATCCATTCATCAGTAGTGAGGATAACTTGTCAATTATGAGTTCCGACACCATAACCGGGCTGATCAACTCACAATCACCATCATCACTGCAAATGGGATCATGTACAGTGACCAAGAAGCTCCCATCTTCGAAAGTCCCTTCAACTTGAATATCATGTATGCCCTCTCCGACACCCAACATGACATGTCGTCTGCCCAACATCTTTTTACCGAGATCCATGAGCTCAGCGACCGAATGCTGACCATCTCGAATGAATTCGTGCAACTGTGAAGCTATCAGAGCGATTGTTTCCGATCGATTGAGGACTAGGCCTCTGGCTAGACGTCGTTGGGCTAGAGTACCCAGTTGGGAGAGGATGAGCTTGTCCTGCGGGCGAACAAAAGGCATCAAATGTATGTATCAGTTCGTGTCTTAGCAGGCTGGGTCATGGGTCACATATCCCACCTGCTGGTATATTCTCGGGAGCGTTCAAATGAATGATCAAAGTATTACAGTGGACTACTCACCTGCTCACGCGGGAGAAGACGCATGTTGGCAGACTAAGCAAGTTGAGCTGAACTCAGCTGGATTGGATGTATTTCGCACTTGTAACGGTGTCTTTCCAGTTGATAGTTGTAAGTTGTCGATAGTCGACCCGGTCAAGGCTGATCAGAGTTAAGCCGAGTGAAGGCGAGAAAGGTCAAGAATGCTTCAAGAGATTCTGCCTTCCGCTTGAAACACACAGACGGACTCTGGTTTATTTTGTAGACGCCTCCCTTCCTTTGTGGGGCAAGCGAGATAAGAGTGATTGACTTTTACTGATGTTAATGATACCAGACACAATGGAGCAAGTAAGAACAGCTTTCAACTACACTTTCTAAAGTTGTTCGCAACCGGTCACACGGAGGCAGCCGGACACACAGCGGCTAGCAAGCGCCTAGCAGGCGAGCGGGCGAGCAGACCCCATTCCCTCAATCTCGTTATGATCGCATCATCCCATTGCATGTCTCCCCATCCCACTCATACCGTATCTCACCCGGCGTACACACAAAATAAATTGTCAAAAGATAAGGAATTCCGCTAATTGGTGCCTGAAAGGAGGGTAACAAACATCCAATCGGATCGTACCAGTCGTCGCAGCCGATTAATCGTGACATGACGCCCACGTGTTGAGTTCAAGGCATAGGCGGGTCACAGTACTGCTACTGTATTGACTGTATTCCACGCCCCAGCAAGGAAGAAGTCAATCGTCTCCATATCTACATATACCTCACCCGAAAGCTGACCTGGCATTAGTGAGGAGAGCAGGGCTGCAAGACGAGTCATGCATATGAAAACACGGTGACGTACCCGATACTTGCGGTACTACTAAAACCAATACTACTGATATAGAGAAACAAACTCCGGGAACGAATGGGATGCAAATAATGATCGTGAAACTACTGCGTATGCGTATGTGTATGGTATGCGTAGCTTATGGTTATGGTAATAATGTTGAAGGAAGTAATAACGAAACAAGACAAGATTGAAAAACAGGAGCAAGCGCGTGAGTGTGAGCACGAGAGCATTGCCCCAGAGACAAGTATACTCATACTCCGATTGTCCATACCAAGAACAAGAACACTGAGAAACGCTCAACACCATTGGCCAGTCCGGCTGGACCACACCACCGCCATCGCCAGGCTTCCGACCGTCCTGGTCGCTCTTCCGTTCCTACGGGCTCTTCCCGTCCGTTCAGCGGCCTCTGACTCACTCCACCCGGCGATCTTACAATAACAAGCTGGCACCGACAGCCATCACACCGAGGGCAAGGCCGACCACGTCGCCTTGAGCGACCGATCGTCCAGCAGCAGAGTTGTTGCCTGATCCCGACGAAGCGGAAGCAGAAGCAGACGCTGAGGAACCGGAGTGAGAGGCGGAGCCGGTAGCAGACTTGGTCGCGCTACCTGATTGACTGGTCGACGCGCCGGAAGCGGTCGCAGAACCTGATGCGGCCGCAGAAGATGAAGTGGAGTTTGAGCTTGATCCCGAACCGCCGGTAAGGGCGTAGTTCATCTTCTGCCATGAGCCACCCTGGGGTACGGTGTAGTCGCTGTTGATGACATTGCCGTAGTAGTAGATCTGACCGGTAGTGTCAATCTGGACGAGATCATAAGGCGAAGCAGCGTAAGAAGCGGCCTTGTCCTGAGAAGTAGGGGCAGAGACGGTCTGAGTAGAGTTGATGAGGTCCGTAGCGAAGGGAGCACCGGTCGTGACCGAGTAGTCGCCAAGATCAGTCCAGTGAGTGGCGATGTAGGTGTTTGAGAAGTCGTTGGGGACGAACACCATCGAGTAAGGGACGTTGTCACCCTCGTTAGGGATGGAGACGGCCTGACCCGCGGAGTCGGGGAAAGCGGTTCCAGAGAACTTCTGAGCATCAGGCTGGAAGTACGCGTAGTGGACTACGAAGAGGTTGGCTGAGCCCGCAGCTGTACCCGGTACGCCGAAGTAGAAGACGTGGTTGGCGGCTTGGGCAGCGGTGACTGTGTAGCCTGACTCGGTGAAGCTGGGGCTGGAGACAGCTTCCCATGAGAGAGCGCTGGAAGAAGCGGAGTTGGTGACGCTGCTCATGTCGAGTTGGTAGAGACCTGATCCGGTGGTAAGGGTGAAGATGACATTGGTGTCGTGGTCGAGGATGGAGGATGATCGCGAGTTACCGAGGTCCGAGGGAGCGCCGGAAGTGCTCTGGGAAGACCATGAGTCTGAGGCAAAGTTGTAGATGTAGACTTTCTGTGAACGCGGACCCGCCAGAAATAGGGAAAAGAAAGGCGATTAAAGTCAGCACCTACATCAGGCAGTCCATGCTATCTCAAGAACATGTACTACTCACGCTCAGATCGCTGCTGTCACCGCCGACGACGTACATGGCGTTGTTGGTCTGAGAGAGGATACACTGGGCATTGTCGCCTGTCCAGGGGCTGCATAAGGGGTGTCAGCTTATGACCATTCGCAGAAAAAGAAAGGAGATGAAAAAGCATCTCACGGTCGACCAGAGGTAGTTAAGGGGGAGACGGCGGGTTCTGCGAGGATGGACGATAGTCAAGATCAGTACCAAGTACACCTCGTCTACAAATCCGCTATACGATCCAAAGCGACAGCTTGAACTGCATTGATATGGTGATACTCACGAGCCCAAGAAGAGTTGGAACCAAGCTTAACATCCTGATCGCCGCCAAACGCGTAAAGGTTCCAGCTCGCATCGAATTGAACGCACGGGACGGCACTGACTTTGAGCGCAAAGGCTGAGAGAAGGGAGAAGAGGGCTACGGCGAGCATTTTGGCCGATTTACACGAGTACACGAGTAGTATCTTGCGGTCTTTCGTACTGGTGCGATGCAAGAGAAAGCTTAAAAGCTTCGGAGCAAAAGTTCAAGTTGGGTCGGGATTGATTGACAAACGAAGGAAGGAGGGTGAAAAGTTGATTGTATGTCTTGGCGGTCGGTGTTTTGTCAAGTATAGTAGTAGAAAAATGCGGGAAAGGTAGTCTGGAGGTGGTCGTGGTCAGAGCGAAGCAGAGGGGTGATTAGGGAGTGATCAGCAGGGGAGTGAGTGGTGTGCGGTGGTATGATTCAGGTAAGATGAAAGGATCAAGACAAACAAAGGTTGTGAGCTGAAGTCGAATTGCAAGATGCAAGATGCAAGATGAGAGATGCAGAGATGCAGAGATGCAAGATGCGAGTTGTGAATCGTAGATCGTGTCGGGATAGAAGAATAACAACAGGAACAGCAATAGCAATAGCAATAGCAATTACGCCCAGGCTGGTCGAGAACAGAGGTGTGATTAATTATAGCTGCACAGCATGCTCATACACGCACCGGCACATAAAGACGGGCGCGTTTTGCGTTGTTACTTGTTACCCTGGTTGATCACCCTTCAAACTCACCGCTCAACGCACCGTTCGCCGGTCACATATTACATAACGGTATCTAGTAGCGAGTGATCGACTGCGCTTCTATCAGCTACAGCTTTGCGTTCTTGTAAGTGTGGGGTCCTCGGAATCGCCACGTGACGAAGAATACTCTATCCAGAGCGAGCTGAACAGTGGTATTGCCGATAACTCCGTCGTATGGCACATCATGGTAACATGCATTAAACGCGTTGAGCGAGCGTTGCTTGAGGTGAGGTGAACAGGGAAGCAGGAACAAGCGACGATGAGTGCAATAGTGCAATAGTGCAATAGTGCAATAGTGCAATAGTGCAATAGTGCAATCGCAGGAATGTAGTTCCTTGGGCCATGTTGACGTCGAGCGACTGATCTAGATATATACACTCATTTTCGAAACCCCCAGCAGTCTCTTATAGCTTGACAACAATACAAGCATAAGCACAATCAACCAGAATGTCCGACCCTAACGCTATCGCCCAGCAGTTCACCCGTATGTTCACCGTTCAATACAACCTTCAACGTCACTCGCTCGCTAGTAGCCAAGGAGGGAATCAGGTGGAAGTGAATGCTTAGTTCAGCCGGATAGGAGCTGATAAGAAGTCTCTTGGTCACTGTCACCCGCAGAGTTCTACTACCAGCAGTTTGATTCCGACAGGAATGGACTCGCTTCCCTCTACGTGCGTAGAGCTTCCTCTTCCACTAGAGCTCTAAAGTGCCTCTGATAGTAGTATGAGATATGAGCTAATTTGTTGATATATTCTTCACAACAACCATCGCTCGGTGATCGCCAATATGGATCCCGATTGACGATAACCACTCAAATCTTCATACACATACACAGCGAGACACCTCGATGCTCACCTGGGAGTCTCAGCAGATCCAGGGATCACCAGCTATCACCGAGAAGCTTGTGGTGAGTGGGATTTGTGATATGACTAGCATCATTCCGCAAAGCTGTAATGCTGCAATCCGGACATCGTGTCGGGAGAAACTTGTCGCTCTCCAGCTGGAGGAGAAGTCAAGCTGGACTATTGCTGATATACTGTCATGGTACCACCCTTGTGCTCCACACTCTGTCATCTTGTTTCTTCGCCCTAATCTTGCACTGCAACACGCTACGCCTCGACCTTGCCCTCTCTCCCGCAGAACCTCCCCTTCCAAAAAGTACAACACAAGATCGTCACCATTGACGCCCAGCCTTCGTCCCCTTCCACCGCCTCGCTCATCGTCCTCGTCACCGGCCAACTCTTGGTAGATGACAGCCCGAACCCCCTGCAGTTCACCCAGGTCTTCCACGTGAGTACTTCGTCATTCTCTCCTTGTGGTGTGTGTGTAATCGCAGTGTGTCCTTCGGCGTAGCGACGTCAAAGTTACGAATCGAGATCAGACCAGAGGTGGTCATGGAGGAAGGCCAATAGCGAGGAGCTGGAAATAGTGGATATGAGCTTGCTGCTGGTGTCGCTCCTAGGGCGGTGGGCTATAACTTTGCCCGAACTCGCTGTGTGATACAGGGATGCGGGAGATGAGGAGAGGGTGTCGCGTCGCCTTTTTGGAGACAGCAATATCGGACCCGAGGTCGCAACAGCACGCCATCATACCCCATTGTCGCGCTGTACTGGACCGCCCTCTTGGACTATCTCGGAATCACGCAAGCTCTTGAGCTTTGACCGCCTAGCTGACTCTGTTTTGAACATCATCTCAACAGCTCATGCCCGAGGGTGGTAGCTACTTTGTCTTCAACGACGTCTTCCGACTGTGAGTATCGAACCCTAGAACTACTGACTTCCCCCACGCACTGCGCTCGGGCCGAAAGCGGCAAAAAGATCAGCTTCGTTCTGGCATTACGTCTCGCTTGACAGATGAAAGATCCCTCTCGCGCTGAGCTAACGCTGAGCTGACCTATATGCGATTGTGTACAGTAACTACGGATAAGCCGACCGATTGATTGACCAGTCGGTTGATTGAGGTGGATCGGGACCATGTCGGCAAGGTCAGATCAGGCTAGATGAGATTAGGAGGCGGAGCAAACGGAGGATCTTTGTGATTTATGTCTATCATCCTCACTTTCATCTGGACCGTCCCAAACCCACCATTCTCTCTCTCTCTTTTACTACATTTTCCATTTTCCACAGACGTTTAATCCGATTCAGAGTATCGCTTCTTATTCTTATGCATAAAGAGATAAATAATATCCTACATCGCTAGAGTCAACATGCTTGCGTGGTATATCATACATACCATTCACGTCTATCTACATGGTCTGCGGTCGCTTTGAGTGGGGCATGTCTGGATTGGCTAGGTTAATCGGTAGATTGTCCTGGGCCTCGGGGATCAGGCGACCAATCTTTCATATCATCTGAAAACTTTCGAGTCCAAAAAGCGCTTAATCTAGCCTCTATGCTGCTGGCCCCATTTATTGTTTACAAATCAAAAATACGACCCCAAATCTCTGCCGCACAGACGGTAGAGGTCGGCCCTCGTCTCAATCCTGATCGACCTGGCTCGACTCGCACAGTCCCGCCACCCGTCTCCGTCCAAACGCTCCATGATCAGAAGCATAGGCCCTCCCGTTCTATTTCGTTCATACCCCATGAACGCCATTGCGTCGATCCTCTACCCATTTGCCAACCCATTCCGATATCCTGCTCACATTCTCCTCAATCTCATCATCGCCTTGCCCGCTCGAAACGAGCTCTACAATGATGTCGGCGTCGTACGAATCGCGCGTCTCGGAAAGACAGGTTTCCATGATTTCGGCGGTGATGTTCTCGGTGACTTTCTTTTCAGAGTAATTTCTGTGGAACGAACAGATCAAGAGAATTTGTTAGCGAATCGACAAGATAATCCTACAAAGCAGTTTGGAGGTGCAGCATTGCGATGAGAGATGAGATTGCCTCAGTACAGGACTGATACGAACGATGGTAGACGGGAAAATGAATGTGAGGACAGTGCGATTATGATATGCCGACTACGTTGGTCTTATCAGGAGTCACGAAGCGACCTCGCTCACCTCGACGTCAGTCGCTCGTGCAGCACTCCATTATCACATGTCAACACAACGGCCAGATCTACCCATCGTTCCGGGAACAATGAAGGGTCGTGATGGTCGAGAATGAAGCCTGTATCGGCGAGACAAAGGTTCAGCAAATCGCTCACACATGCTGAGAGACCAGTCTTCGCTCTCTTCCGCTTCTCCAACTTTGCGACTACGGATCGCTACATCACAACGACCTATAACGACCAGCATCCCCTCACAGTGGATAAGAAGCACACCGTAAATTTCTTTTTGTATTTGTGCCGGACAGATTCACTCACCAGTCTCAGCAGGGCCCTCAGTAGGATTTATCACCCCCTCCAGATAATCCAACAATCTCTCTTCATCCACCACCCAGCAATTCCACTCTTCATCCCACCCTTCGTGGAACCCATGTTCTTTCACGATATCTCCAATATTCAAGTGCTTCATCTGAGTGGTCGTTTCGGCCAGTTCTTGCGATAAGAGCTGAGAGTGGAGGGTCTTGCCTGTTCCGGGGGTCCCGGTTATCAAGACCACTGGGAATTTTCGGGCGTGGTGGGTCGTCATTTTTTTACTACTCTGGTGCGTGAAGGGATGAGGAATGCTAAGTGTTTGTATCCTGTTTCGGCAGCTGTGGCTGAAAAGTTGGGGTTTGTGCTCTTACACTTTGCAAGTAGAATAGCTATAGCTACAAAGTAACAGCAGTTGTGCATGCTCTTCAGCGAGCAACCTCGAACCAAACGTGCATTCCTTGCTCGTGCTACGTATCGCTCAACTTTTTCCAGCCGTAGGCGGCGACCTCCGCTCACATCTATAAAGGTTAAGTGGCAAAAAGTGGGAAGCGATTGTGTGAGCGCCGAAGAGTTTGGGTCGATGGCGAATAGAGCATGCCACTCCGAAGGCCGCATCAGATCCAGACCGTTCAACGGAAGAACTCAGGTCCTTTTGGTGGGTAGCATGTTTCAAACTGCTGGACTGCGTGGAATTATAGTCTGATGCACCTCTGTGAGGTGAATCAATGCAGATCTTCACACAGAAAGGAAGCACACTGAATGAGTCTGAGATACCCACACGACCTTAGTGCGTTTTTTCGCGATCAGAGTAACCCGTCGCATGGCTCCAGCGTCAAAGGCAGTTTAGGATACATATGACCGTATTTTTCGACATTTAAGGTCGCCTCCAGCCATGTCCTATCATCAGTCACAGAGAGCACAGTGCACACAGCCTCTCATCATGACAGTGGAGCTACAAGATCAGTGTGTGTGTGTGTGTCTGTGCTATAAGTGGCCACGCTGACACGCTCGCTTGAGGTTTTGACAATATGACACTGGACAAGCAACGACTTGAAGAAGTGTGGTCCAGACTTTGGGTGTGAAGGGGCTTCATACACGACTTAAAGGCGTTGTTTGTCATCGTTGTATCCAACTGAGCAAAACGAATATTGCTCAACAAAGAGGAGATCTGCTCAGATATATATGATCAGAACCTTCAAGGGTCCCGATACCGAGAGCCTTTATGCTGAGCTCACCCCTCGAAAGCCTTTACTTCCTTGCATCGTAGCCACTGACGAACTTTCAACAAGACCCTGCGAAGTTCATCATACGCCATGACGAGGAACTACCATGACAAGTGAGCTCTGTGTATTTAGACCAAGATGCGAAGAGTCTCACGGGCACCTGTATGCTGCCGATAAGCTAACAAGGCATGAATTGGCACCTGCGTCATCTATATACAGCTACTCGGCGAGTGAACTCAATAGTTTCTCAGAGATATACAGCTGGCAAGGCAACAATGGTACGGAGTACACGTGAGCGTCAGATAAACAGCCAAATCAATAGTACCCAGTCCATCTTACAGAGCTAACCTCACTGAGCCCTGTGCTGCCTTCATGAAACTCATCGTCGCCACAGCCGATGACGGTGATGTCGGGAAACTCTGCCATGTCATCATGAACGTCAACGATGTCTATCCCTCCGGTAACGGTGCATATCAGCTGTGTGGTGAAACCTCCACTACCAACAACCCCAACGAGCTGATCTGCTGGGGTCGTAAGTGGATGGCATCTGACGTGTTGATAATCGAGACGACAAAAACGCTAATCCTTTCCCCTCATGCAGACCTTCTCCTCCTCCACAATGGCCCAGTCACAGTGCAGGCTATGAAGCCAAACGGATATACGATTGAGGTTGACTAGCGTATTCGGAGGATGACCTCGTTCGCCTGTATCAGTGCTGGTCACGGTAAATTGCTTGCGACTCCAGTATACTCAGATACGTAGCATGTAGAGCGATAAGCAGTCTCAACGATCTGAACAGTTTTACAGTCTTGAATGTATAAACATGCTCTTGTGTGCATGAGTACAGCAGCATGGTGATAGTAGGGCCGAAAAATAAGCACGAAAATGATGCATACAGGTCAACTCAAAGGCAGGGTGGGTGTTTGGGTCCCTGGTGCATTGACTGCGTTGTCTGTGTGCTTTGATCTTACTAGACTGATCGCTTCTCCACAACACGCCGCCTCCATGCATCGATCACTAGTTTCACATATCCTACTTTGCCCAACGTTTTATGTTCTTTCATTTCCACCAAAAGTCATCTTCTCTGTCAGCTTTTGGGATTAGACTTACCGACAGACATGGCATTCGACCGGTGCGCGCTACCTAATTGCATGTACCAAGCGTTGGTCGATACTCAACGATGTACGCAATGTCGACAATATCACTGCTTCGAGCATGTCGAACCCGAGTCTCACCGGTGCCCAGTGATCCCTAGAACCATAGGGTCGGGAACAAAGCCGCCATCGGGGGGTCTGTTGAAACTTTCATGGGAGCCAGAGGTATGTGTGTCTGTACGATACACGTAAAGCAAGGCGTGCCGGTCACACTGGGCTGTGTAAAGCTGGTTGCTGGACTGCATGTTTACCGGGTTGAGAGACAATAGGTGGAATGGTTGACCACCTGATCTACTGCAGGTGTCGCAAATCATGTCAATGCTCGATGCCGATCTTATCAAGCTCGAAGTCGAAACTCTGCGACCCGGTCACACAGTATCCCATGTGCATTTGCCCGACACCGTGAAAAGCCTCGCTCTTGGCTGGCGAGGTTCATGCAACTTCCACATCGAGATCGACTTTGAGGACGGATCGAACTGGATGATGCGGATTCGTCGACGGGTAGTCCACCGTATGCCGGACGCGCCACTCAAGTTGAATATCGAAAGTGAAGTCGCGACCAAGCAAGTATTGCAGCAGGCCGGAGTTGCTGTGCCCAGGGCATATCTCCCACTTAGGGACAGTCGTCGTGAGTGTACGAGTCTATGTATCCCTCCGCATGAAACTGGTATATAATCTTTGTCGGAAAGCTCTAATGAGGTCGTGTGGTGTTCGGTTTTGGGACAGTGCATCACAAGCTTCTATACTCCTATCAAGAGTTTATCCCGGGTCAACTGTGGACCTCCATGTCCGACCGGAAGGACGAACAAGATCCCCTTGATACAGGCTCGATCAATCACGTCCGAAGCCTCGCAGAATGGTTCATCTCGATGGAGAAGGCTTCTTTCGACAAGATCGGTAGTCCAACATTCAGCTCTGGGGATGCTTCGAACAGCAGTAAGATTGTCATCGGACCTCAGATCGAGAGACGACCAGCATATGTCGAGTCACCTTACTACCACGGACCGTTCATGACTCCCAAAGAACGCTGGCTTAGCAGCATCGACACCCGGCTCACTCTCTTGCGAAGACGCGAGTACTGCACCATTCAGCGGGAGGTCTCTCTTTATTTGGCACTGCTCGAGGTCAAGAGTCTCGTGCAGGCCTGTGAGGAGCTGGATCACCCTGGCCCATATTATATCAAGCACGATGACGATAGGTCTGACCATATCAAGTCTCGAGAGGACGGCACGGTGACATATATTCTCGATTGGGAATGGTAAGTCCAGAAGTCGGCCCACCAACTGATCCCAGACGCTGATTTTCCATATTGATGGCGATGCCAATGGCTACGGATACGGATACAGGGCCTACACAACCAACAAGGAAGATGCCTTCTGCTCGCCCATAGGATGGGTCCACAAGGATTTTCTCAATGGCAAAAACGATCAACTTTCGAGTCCCGAGCAAGCTCTGGTCCAGGCTTATGTAGATCAAGGGCGGCTCGATCTTGCTGAGTGCGTGAGAAACGGGAGGAAATACCATCGATTGACCGGCTTCATGAGAGATATGACCACCAACATTCAGACCCTCAATGCCACCCGAAGAGCCTTTTTAGGTCAACCAGATGACCATCCTGGTCAACCTAACACGAGAGAAGAGTGGCTGGCGCTTAAGAAGGAAGAGTTCAAGGATGATGAAGGTTTGAAACGGCTGTTGGCGAATCCGGTAGTAATCCAGGCCGAGCCCAGTGTCAAATAGGCAGCTACATCAGCTGAGTAGGTACTCATCAAGGTTAGGTATGAAACTCGATTCCATTAGGTTTGAGCGTCAGTAATGATAGAAAATCCTGCCAATACACGATGGGGCTAAGACATCAATCGTGAATAGGTATTTTTGTGTACGAGACAGTCTCCATCGTTTAGCAAGCCATGCATGTCTATTCGAGCGCTGCTCTATTCCGGTACTTCAGCAGTCGTCCCAACCATCTGCGTGTCACCAGTCAAGGCTCACACAAACGGGATAGCGATTGACGTTGTCCCTTACTCCTCTCCAGGCTTCTGGCTTTGGACCTCGGCCACATCCTCGCCGTTGACGACGGCCTGGACGGTAGACTTGCCAGGAAGGACCATAGTGGGCGGTAAGTGAGTGAGAGGGGCGAGGAGGGAAGCAGCGGCATTTCGGGCATTTTGTTGAAGCACCATGCTGTAAGAAAGTAGAAACCATCGTCAACATGACTGATACCACGCCGAACGTACTGATTGCGATGCGAAAGATGTATGAAGCACGAGGCTATACAACGGGATTCTGGAACTATATGGCATGCACAAAGAACTCACTCCATGATGACGATAGCGGCCATGGTCTCGACAATGGGAACAGCACGGGGGACGACACAGGGATCATGTCGACCCTTGGCGGCGAGTACACCGGATGATCCGTCGTATCGGGCGGTAGACTGCTCCTGGGCGATGGTAGCAGGAGGCTTGAAGCCGATTCTGCAAACAGTTGCTATGATCAGTATTGACAGTCTCTACTGATTCGGCAAACATCGACTGCGCAAAGGACATTTTGGCAAAAGGTGGGCGCAATGGCTGCGGAGATGAAGCCACTCACCGGAAGTAGATGTCCTCTCCATTGGAGATACCACCCTGGATACCACCACTCCAGTTAGTCTCGGTCCTGAGTGTCTTCTCGCCTGTTCGGGGGTCGACTCCCTCAACGAAGGGGTCATTGTGCTGACTTCCGGGGAAAGTGGTACCTCGTAGTCCGGAACCGATCTCGAAGGACTTGGTAGAAGGGATAGAAAGCATCGCGTGGGCGAGGACGGCCTCGAGCTTGTCGAAGCATGGTTCACCGAGACCGGCGGGCGCTCGTCGAATCACACAGGTTACTGAACCACCGAGCGAGTCATCTCGAGCTTTGGCGGCTCGGATGGTCTGGGGAGTTCAAACTCATATTAGCAATGTTCAGCATCCAAGAGCTACCCAGTGTCGAGAACGGGATTGCGTGGAGATTATATTATCCAGGGAGGACGACAGGCAGAGAAACGATTTCAGCTAGCAATATCGATGACTCACCTCCTCCATCTTTTGGCTGGTAGCCTTGTGGGGACACCTGGTGATCTCCTTGTCTACTTCTTCCCTAGTGACAGACTTGACCAAATCCATGTACTCCTTGCCGAGAACTTCATCATCTTCCTCAGCGAAGGGCAAGGCAACTTTCCCTACACTAGCGACGAAAGCTACAATCTCAATACCGAAAGCTTCCTTCAAGTACTTCTCAGCGATGGCTCCAGCAGCTACTCGGCCGATAGTCTCTCGGGCCGAAGCTCGACCACCACCTGAAGAGGCTTTCAAGCCGTACTTGGCGAGGTAGGTGTAGTCGGCATGAGAGGGTCGAGGGTAAAGATCGGTCTCGGCGTAGTCGTGGGGTCGTTGATCCTTGTTGTGCACGAGGAGACCGATGGGTGTACCAAGAGTGACGCCGTGCTCAGTACCGGATTGTACGTGGACAGTATCGAACTCGGATCGCTAGATGCCCATATGAAAAAAAACAATTTCAGCTTGGATCGCTTGTACCAGCCAGTATGTTCCAGGCCAAGGGAAGCCGCTACTCACAGCAGTGGTGATATCGCTCTGTCCGGGTCTTCGTCTAGAGAGCTGAGTCTGGATATCGGCCTCAGTCAAGGTAAGTCCCTATATGTTCGACATATATGATCAGCTGAAGTCACAAGGTTAGGCTCATTCTGGCTGGTTGATGCCTTCTGACGCACGGGGGGAACACCGTCGATGATACAGCCGACACTCTTGCAGTGCGACTCGCCGTAAGTGTGTACTCTGTAGTTCTTGCCGAAGGAGGACATGGTGATTGATGGTCTATGTATGTTTCAGTCTATGTTAAGAAGAAGAATGCAAGGAAGGTGAAAGATGTAAGTGATATAGAATATAGTGAGTGTTTTTCGGATTGAGTCAGAGCTACGAGTAACGAGGTAAAAGTCGGTTTGGTGCGTGCCTGAATAAGTTGTACAGTATAATCGATCGAACGAAATCTTGGACATGTCATGTCATCGTTCCTTCCTTCCTCCCTCATCCCTCATATATACTCTTGTGGAAGCACAAGCACGCGTTGACTCAACTCGATCTCGATCTCGTCTTGATCGTGTAGGACATACACCAGACTGGGGGGATCAACAAAGCGAACAAGCAGCAGAAGATGCCCCGACCGGGTCAAGCGAAATACCGACGTCAGCGAGAGCTCGCTCAAGCGCAAGCTGCAGCTGAAGCATCATCTTCTACCTCTTCCACACCCAAATTGAACACACACAGATACACATTCCATCATGACCCGAACGAAGACGAAGATGATCAGTATAAATACGACGACAGCTATAACAATGGAGTAGGCAATTATGACTATCAAGACGGCGACTACGACGGCGTTGAAGAAGAATATGACGGTGGTGGTGGTGGTGGTGAAGGCAGCGGTAGTGCAGGAGGAAAGAAACAGAAACAACAACCCAGAGCTCAGTGCCTGCCTATTGGAGAATTACCGCTTGATTTTGATGGAACACCGACCGATGGATCACAGTACCTTGCTATGGTTATCAAAGCCAACGATGCTCTGCCCTTCGTGAAATCTGTCGATAATCCATACAAGAGGCCTCTTAGTCCCTCAAAACCTACAAAGACGACAGGAAATAGCGCTGGAGGCGGGGCCGGAGCTGGACCTTCGAGACACCCTGCTTTACCGAAAGAGAGCTGGGAAGTACTATTTCCTACCCATTTCAGGGGTTATAAGAAGGTATGTGTGTGTATTTGCGATCACCTACCCCCACCTTGTTCTATTCCTTGTACTTCCGTCCTAGGGCCTTGAAGCGAAGTACTGACATGCATACTGTTTGATACCTGATACCTGCACCGAAATAGAACGTCTTATCAAGACTGCCTCCAACGTCACACTTAGCCTATCCAGCGGATTATCCCCCATTACCCAACGCAAGTCATCGATCGGAATGGTACGCATTTGTTAACGGCTACATCACCAGTAAGAACAAAGGCAAAGGAAAGGAAAAGGAGAAACCCAAAGCTCCAAAACTGGTCCCGGCACCTGTCATGGACGAGGAAGAAGCCATGAATGCTGGGCCAATCCCTGTTCAAGCGCAAGAGGCAATGGTCGATCCCACGGCAGATATGGAGGTGGATATGGAGATGGATATCGAAGATGAAGAGGGGCAAGAAGAAAAGGCTGAACAGGAAGAAGTGGAGCAAGAAGTCAAGGGCGTACTTAAGAAGACTAGTCAGGGGAATGAGAGACGGATAGGGGAAGAGAGAGAACCGCTTGTCAGTGTGCTACAGCGACTCAACTCTGTGAGTGTCGTATGTGGATTACTTTGGATGCCGACGAGCGTGTTTTAGATCCACAAAGTTGTCTCATCGTGTACATTGCGCGGAGGGTTCTCATTAGGAGACTAGTAGGAAACAGGATCGCTAACTCTGATTTCCCCTTGCTTTACGCCCAGACCCAAGCAATTGTCATCCTATCACATTTCGCCTACTGGCTATCCGAACTCGTCAATCAACTCCCGTCTCCAATTCCCGACTCGCCCGAACTCCTTCCCACCCAGCCAATTGATCCTGACAATCCCAACCCCTCTCAAATCCAATCGAGCATAAGCTCGAAACCACCACGAAATCGAAATGTCATCTCGTCAAACTACTTCAACTGGATCTTCTCCCTTCTTTTGATCCTAGATAATCATCTCTCCTCGGATCAGATCTCAATCCTGCGAGATTTGGCAAGGGCGTCGATGAAAGTCGCTGGATATAGATGGGTGACGGCTGTTGTCGCTAGAGATGTAAGCGAAGGCTGGGTCTTGGGTGGGAATTGGAAAGCTGCGCGAGATTCACCTGGGCCTGCAGGGGACAAGAGCAGCTTGATTGGACCTCAGATACCGGTATCGGTATCGGTGGAAGATACACAAGCTGGGGCAGGAGGATCAGACGGTGCAACTTCGAGAGGGACTCAAGAGGCGGTGGAGAAGAAACAGAGGCAGGAGAGCGTGGATGATACGCTTGCCAAATGCTGGTTGATAGTGCATTCCATCGCGACTGGGTGGGGTCAAAGAGACCTCCTCGAAGAATTAGAGACGTTATTTACGTAGACTAGGCCGAAATCGCGCACAAACCCTTGATAACGCATTAAGACCTCGTTCACACATTGAGTCGCGACCATGCAAATGACTTCAATCCTCAGCCTTTCGTGCTTTAATCTATACGTGAATCGGGGGGAAAGACATATCGTGTAACAACCGACTGTACTACCCTCAGCGACAGAAACCAACCTGTGTGCTGGAGTCTCGCCAGAGAGGGATAGGCGATCTGCGGACTGCGGTGATTGTTCACAGTTTGAATGATCGACGCCACTCAGGCCGGAGAGGATTCTTGTATACGAGCATTTGGACGAAGTGACATGGACAAGGCCATCGATGCATGGGAGTATGTTGTGTTGTCATGACTCGACATGTTCATATGCCTGTACATGTGCATATACATGTACATGTACGATGAGGTTGATAGTGCTTGTACAAGAAAGCAATTCATTGATTCGGGTTAAAATCCTATGAAACTTCCTAGCCCTGTTCCGGATTCCGGATTCCAAATTCCGTGCCCTAAAGTCTAAACGCAAGGAGACGGTAAATGATACGACGACATGTAAAACCTTCAGGTAAACTCCGCGCATACTGTCCGCTGTCCTGCGAAATATACCAATACCTAAGATCTGATCTGAGAACTGTATCGCAACTACGCATCCGCCCTCAACTTCATCCTGAGCAATCTCAGCAACCAATCTTGCTCCCAGACAGCTACGCCTACCGAAGCAGATTTAAGGGGCGCCATCTCCCTGCCACTACCCGCCGCTGATCCAGGACCAATCCCATATCCGTACCCGTAGGTGTTGTTGCCTAGACCAGCCTCAGCAGAAGGAGCAAGACTGTCTCCTCCGACCGAACCGAATCTTGATCTAGCCAAGGATGATCGTCGAGGCGCAACATTAGCACCACTAGTACCAGTATGGGTGGCGCGAGAAGAAGCGCCCCGAGGGGGGATTGTGATGGGTTGCAAGGATGATTGCCTGGAATGTCCGCCATGACTATAAGCATGCGAATGGCTTTGGCTTTGGCTTTGGATGTGGCCAGAGTCGGATCGATCCTCGTCTTCCGCTGATTTAGGTGGGAAAGTGAATCCACCAAACATGGTCGAAGGAGCGGACTCTTCAGCGGGTAAAGACGCATCTACCGGGGTCTGATCCTCCGAGTGAGTCTGCAAATGAGGGAAGTCGAATTGTACCTTGGAAGGCCTGCGATGCGATGGGTATCCGCTTATATGCGACTCGCTAGTCTCAGCCGTGTAGAGCTGGTCCATCTTTGCAGCCGCAGTGATCTTGGGTGCCATGACACACGCGTTTTGAGCGCGGAACAGCGAGAAGGGCAACCACTTGTCGGTGAAGGTGTTGACGGCAGCATCGTAATTCGCGTAGAAGATGACGGCGTACGGCGGAATGTAAGAGCTGACAGCGCGTTTCGTGCCGCCTGGCGTGAGAGGAATTAACATCGGGTGTAGAGTGAGTCGAGGTAGAATATGTTCCATGTCTTCCGCCGTCAATATTTCGTCCATCATAGGCACAATCGCTCGCTCCAATGCCGAAAGCAGGTTGGCCACTCGCTTGGAGAGCAGTTGGTCGGTGTCGGACGTCATATTTCGGCTGATGATGGACAAGATAGTCATACCCTCGAGCAAGGCGAGCGCCTCGCCGATTTCTTCGACGGTTCCACTGAGCGCATTCTCGTCCGAGGATGTGACGCCAAGTGAACACATTTCCCGCATAGGCAGTTGCGATCTCATATCCTTCTCCAGCAAGATTCGCAAACCATCGAAAGGTGTGGCCTGGACGACGGCAACACCGGCGTAGAGCTTTCCAGGCTGGAGTCGAGTCTGAAGCGTCGAATCGCAGAAAGTTCGCATATCATCCAAGAGAGGCATGGTATGCTCGTACGGCACCGAGAGCGTCTTATGAAGGGTGGAGGCCACGGCTGATGGATCGGCGAAAATGAAGTGTCTTGACTCGAGATCGGATCGTTCGACTGTAGACACAACTCGTCGGACCAGGAAAATCAGTTGACCTTTGGAAACGGTATCATTGCTGTTATGCAGTTTGACCCAGCCACTGCAGACCAATAATGATCAGCTGTGAACGACTATCAGTGGAAGACAGCTGTGACTCACGTCGTTAGGATCTGATCATACAAAACACCTAGACGAGAGATTCCGTCTGCTTGACCCAATAGCCTGACGGCCAGCTGGGAAGACGAAACTGTGAACCGTTCCAAGAACTTTGTCAAGCTGACAGGTGGTCGACTGCCGGTGGTGGCGGAGGTGGTATTGGTAGTGATCATCGAGCCTCTCCTAATATCAGCCAGAGTTGCAGCCAAGACAGATTCGCTAGTTCGACTCTTCGCGTCGGCAGAAATGACAGGCTGAATGGGTGCAAGAGAAGGGTTTTTCCAGGTCCACGAAAGCTTGAGAGCGGATACGAAGGCATCATGTCCCGTGCTAAGATCCATACCGAGCACAGTCGAATCGCTCGAGACCGAGTGGTTGAAAGATCGCTTCGAATCGGGCATATCACCACCCGTAAGGGAAGCGATGTCGCACATGGGAAGAGTTCCGTCGAGCGAGTTCACCAGGACCCTGTCTCGGTCATCCAGCAAAACAGCAGCAACCACCACTCTCCTTCGTCGAGCACGCTCTCGGCGTTGATTGAGCGAGTGAAGGAGGAAGAAAATCGCACAAGCGATACAAGCGGAGAAGGCCAGTGCAGCAACGATACCAGTAATGACAACGTTGGTGCCGGTCAAATTGCTGTGTCGGTTGATGCCTCGACCGACAGGCCAAGCGTAGAGAGTGCCCATCATGCCTGTTCGTCCCCGAAGAATCTGATCAGCGACGACTCAAAAAGTGAAATTTGACCGGACACCAGGGTGAGGGCTTACCGCAGAAGTGCATGCAGGTCACGGCGACAGCCAAGATCAAAGCAACACATATTTTGGAGAACCATGTGTGCTTGAGTTTCGGTCGAAGCATGATGAACATGATGTACAGCGCAATCATTACAGCACCGCAGGCGATAATGATCGATCCTACTACATATGCCGGCGTGTAGGCGATATAAGGCAGACCGGTGATAGAGGCTTGGCCGATATAATCTGCAGGAAATCGGTTGCGGTCAGTCTCAAGTCTCAATCGGGCACAGATCGATGAAAGACGGACAAACTCACGCATTCCTGCTACACCGCAACCAGCGATAGTACCGGTAATAAGGATTTTTAACACCTCTGCAAACGTGACAACATCCAGTCCGAGGAACATGCCTAACCTCGTCCACCTAGTAGTCCGGCCTACCAGCTTTACTTTCTTAGTACGCTCAGATTGTTGATCCGTTCGACTGCTATAAGAACTCAGCCTGGCGATAATGGATCGAGGGGTAACCTCAGCCGCGTTTTTACCGTCGTACGACGACCTCTTTGAGTGCTGAGACGAGATTGTAGCGGGTTCGGCATCGCCTTCAGGCAGAGACTGAATTCTTGCCAGCGTCGAAGAGGGACCGCTGTATGATGGTCGGTCTCGGTGAGTGACAAGCATGTTGGTCGGCAAAGAAGCGCGGCGGCGGTCGGATTGATAGGCCGGAAGAGGTTCGATGCCAGGAGCTGGCGAGATGTCTTTCATCGGAAAGGCATCCGAATGTCCAGAGTTGGGGAAGAAACTAGGCATACCATCGTAGTCTGGCTCCACCTTGGAAGGAAAACTGAAACCAGGAGTGAAAACGTCGCCTGGTGTCTCAACGGGGTTCGAGACGGTCGATCCTCGGCGAGAGCTGGAAGCGTAGATGACAGGGAGAGGCGTGGTCAGATGACCGCTGGAACCGGGCGGATTCAGAATTGAGGGTGGCTTCGAGGTAATTGTACTGGTCGGCGTCGATGCTCCCGCCCTTCTCTCAAGCTCAATGCGAACGGCGTCTTTGCCAAATCGGAAATCGAGCTCTTTGAGAGCCTCGTCATCGCCGATGATGTCGTCGCCGCGATTCGTTTGGGGTGGATATATTGCTTGTGACTCTTCATTCCATGCCGTACCTTTACCGAATCCCGAAAGCTTCTCCCTGAGCGATGTCCTCCTAGGCTGGTCACTTTCCATCAAAGACCACTTGGCAGCCTGTCCCGCTTGATTGAAAAGCGCTCCCACACCCATCGTACCTCTCCTCACGATCTTCTTGTGCGATTTCTTCCATTTACCATAATCGTCCGTCTCCGCCTTTGTAGGGCTTCCTCGTCTTTTGATCTGGTCTTTCCTCCTTTGACCGGGTAAAATCAGCCAATCTTTAAGCCTTGTACCCATGACGAAGAAGGCCATCGTCATTGCCAGGCATGAGACGACCAGCGAAAGGATTGTGAAACCCGGATCGTAGCTTAGGTACAGGGCCGGGTAGCTCTTCTGGTCCATCATCGGATGATGTAACGACAGGGCATTGTTGAAGACAAAATGCATGGCGAACGTAGACACGGCGCCAAAGCAGAATCCGGCTGAGGTCAGCAAAAGCTGGTTCCTCCATCCGCTGTTTGTCGTTCTCCGGATCAAAAGCTCGAGAGTGCACAATGACCCGACGAAGGCGATAACGTATGAGAGGACGATGAACCCAGGGTTGAATACTTGCTTGAGTGTGACATAACCGTCGGGTACTCGATATGCCTGTAAGATAGGATCGTATGAGGCGATATCTAGGACTGGACCATCTGTTTCATTGGATCGTCGAGAGAGAAATTCGGATGCCATCTGCCTGGCGGCTGACATAATGTGATGTACATCTGCGACACCTGAAGAAGGAGCGCGTGAACGATGCCGGAAATCGGAATCGACCGCTAAGAACGGAGGCAGAGGGTTGGCAGAGGCGAGAAGAGGGAGATAGAGGGCGACGATAGAGAACAAGACGGACTTGTGTAATCGCCGTCTGAGTGAACGGGGCAATCGACGAGAAAAGAGTGGGGTCGAGGTGATTATCGGAGCTGGGGAAAGGGTATGTCGAGATGACGAGGCTATCGGCTGAGACGAAGTGTTCGAGGTCGAGTCAAAGGGTATTGATGAAGTCATGGTGTTATCGGAGATGCTTGGCGTAAGATGATTGGTAAGACGTTGAACTGGGTTCGTGCTCCTTGACAATCTTCTAGTATGATAATTGAGAGAGGACGAGTGTGATTTGTCGATTTTCAGCTGGACAAACATCCTGCCGGAATCACACTCTGACGATCGACATGCACTCGTCCCAAAGCGATTGCCGATGCTGGATGCCGTTACCTGTCAGTCCAATCCTATCTAGACTTTCCCCGCCTTTCAGATCTGAACAAGATCTAAACTTCTATCTTGGAATTCGAAGATTTCAGGCCCTCATTCGTTGCGAATGGTGATGTTGGTATGGATTCCGTATATGGTGAATAGAGAGACCGGCGGTATGGCGTAGTGACTGAATAGGAGGTTGATGTACCGATATACACAGCCTCGTCTGAAATCTGTGGCCGTAGAAGCAAGTGCGATGTGGATGTAGTTGGACTTGATTTGATTGATTTGACTCTACTCGGAACCCAGGCTCAATCGTAATCTTCCGCGCTAGTCTAGCGGCAATGTTCAACACAAAGCAGACTGAACTGAACCGAACTGGAGTGATTCCAGTATTCAAAGCTGATCCCGTATGGCGTATAGGGTATTGCGCTAAGCGTAAGAAGTACTCTGTCACTCCGTCAAAGTCGTAAGCGGAAGTCGGACGAGCGGCCGCGGCAGGGTGTTGGGTGTTGATGATGCTGAAGGGGGGCGGAATTGATGGTTTATGATTAGTCGCGAGTACGCGAGTGCTGACGGTCTGGTTGATCTATCGATGATATCAGTGATGGGTGTGGAGGTAAGAAGGGATGAGGACAACGAGTCGGAATGCGAGTTCAAAGTCTGAGTCCGAGGTATGCAGGTCTAAGGTGTATTCAGTCGATTTGATTTGAATGTGTGATTGATGTAACTTGATTGGAATTGGAATGATCGCTGCAAATTGATTGATTATTGACTGAATGAATTACACGGCATCCCGCATGCAACCTCATTTGCACTCACTCACTCACTCACTCGCATTCCAGCAACTTGTTAATGTAGCATTAGCATGGCTGTTGTAGGCTGCGAATCTGCTCAGCATGGACAGAAGGCCCTTGAAAGGATATGATCAACAGGCAGGTTCAGGCAGGCGGGTAGGCGACAGGCAGGTGGGCGAGGGTAAGAAGGGCACGGTAGCGAGCAGCGAGTAGCGAGTAGCAGGCTGGAATCGTTGAGCAAAGGGTTACAGTAGTATTTCTATTTGTCAAGGGTAAGAACAGAGGATCAGAGGATTAGGGATTGGCTTGGACCCTTAATCTCCCCGATCGCTCGTCTGAGATTGACGTTAACAAATTAAAAGAAAAAAACATCAACATCACATCACACCTCCATTACTACAATACTTAGACAATAGGTATAAGGGGGAACGGACGCCCTGGTTTGTTGATGGGGCGGTTGAATTTTAATTCGTTTCTCAAGCTCTAAAGGTTAGTTGCTAGTCATGGAGGAAAATCGCAGATGCCGCTGTCAGAGATCTACCCATCAAAGCGTAAAAAAAAGCAGAAACATCCATGTACAAATTACCCGAACAGCTCTAATGCCGGGGGGCGGAGGAGGAGGAGCGGTAACGTTGCAAGAAGGAAACCTCAAGGTATCGGGTGATGATCGGTGATGATCGTTCATGTCTCACACGGAACGTACAAGTATCGATTCTTGCGTACAGAACGAGTCATACAGTAGTAGTCCCCACCATCGCATGCCCAGATCATGCTTTTTGGAATGAGCCGTGAGGGTGGTGACATACTCCTCGACTGCGGCAAGTCACCGGTTTTTCTTCCCACGCCCAGCCAAGCTTCGTTTTCAGTATAGCTCACAGCTGACTTGGTACTGTACAGTACATGCCCACATGCACTGACACTTGTATAAAGCACAGTATAGCACGAGCACGTATCACCTAGCGGTAGACTCAGCTCGTACCACCCACACTTGCAACAGGCAGCGTCACTGCATGTGCAGTACAACACTTGCTTTGCGCATGTACCGTGACGGCTGGCTTGTAGACTACGTGGTGACAAACCCACCAAGCCACCTCACAGCAAGTACGCGCAAGGCAAGGGGGAGAAACGCGTAGGGCAGGCAGCAAGCGAGCGGACCTGTGGAGTCGATCAGTGGAAGTATGTAGTTGCACTTGCGATTGCCAGTTACAAGTATTAGATGTATTACCTGATCAGGGCAGAGAGAAGACAAAATGCAAACAAGGCTTGTTCTGCAACCCAGCCGTTATAGTCACTCGAAGATCGCCGTACGATGTACATATAAGCAGGGTTCATTCGCCATATTTTGTCGTTCCTCAAGGGTGTGTCAATTTTCATTACGGCAGATTCCTATTCCCACAGAAATATGTCATCTTTACACCCCTTCTTGTGAAAGAAAGAGCCGGAGGTTGAGGGGGAGGGGGGACCGAGCTGCTTCCGTATCGTACGCTATCGTAATAAAATGTAATGGCTTTTGTAGTGGTTATATACGACACGGCAAACGAAAACGCCTGATTGATTGGAACGCTTCGTACACACGCGTACTACAACACTTCGGAGGGAGCATGAGTCACCTCTGTAACCAAGTTAAGTGTCACTTACCGGAGAGTAGGTATCCGATACCGCAGGCTAACAGGTGACTTGACATAAAGGAACTGTTGACGAATTGATGATGTGAGCGATGTGTGTACATGTGCACCTCATCATTATCTCATCCCAAACTACCTAGAGCTTTGAGACTCCCGTGTATATCGGATACAAGGGCGCTGCCACAAGTGCGCAAGAGGCGTCGAAGCAATCCGTAAGCTATCAATCACGATCAACAGGGATCAATTCGCTATTTGCGCAGATTATTTGGAAGCCCCATGTGCCCATCACTAAGTTACCTAAAAGTGACCCTCACTTGTCCTTCCTCACCATTATTGCGGGCTGTTTGCAGGCTGAAAAAAAATGTCTCGCGATGCGGCGATGAGCTTGTTGTCTTCTGACCTGGCGCTATGCCTGCAGTGTTAGGATTACGTTCATATAGTCTACCTCTAATCTGTCTGATCCAAGCGCTCAACATGGCCTGGCATGGAGTTCGCGCAGCGTAAGTCCATCGTGCCGGTTCGTGCTACAAATGATACCCGTACTGTGCTGTTTGTCATCAAAGTTCATACATCCACACACAGCTGTTCCCCTCAACGACAGAGACCACGTTCGCATGATGATGTACATAGATCGTACACTCGCGCCTCGAGACGCCGCTCGGCGCGGCGCCGCGTCTCACATGATCCGACTAACGTGATCGACAGGACCGACGATCCTCGGCTCATTGTGCGCATCGGCTTAAGAGCATGCAGTTTAGTGGCGTTACCCTAAAGCCAGATTTAAGCTGTTCAACGGTATCTACTGTAACCCGCACATTCGCGCGCTCCGCACCACCTCTTCAGCCATTAGCTTCAGCCACCCGCTCGAAACAGTACGAGTTTCGTTGTGCCCAACCTCGAATCATCAGCTGCGCGTAGGAAAAAAGCTAGAAACATGTCATTGAAGCAGCTTTGCAGCGGCACAGGGTGATATATCGCTGCGATGTTGGAGCGAAGGCAGCTTCGCGAAGGAGGGATGTAATTACTGTAATCATGTCCGCCGTTAACTGCCCCCCTGCTGCGTGGACGGTTTCACTACGGATACATTTCTTGCGCTGTAGAAAAGGTGAATACCGCTCGTCTGGTGCAGTCGCTACGGCCGCCAGTGCGTACATCTCAAGCGTTCAACCAATGTTTCGCGATTCCGCTTTGTCGACCCGATGACGATTGGGTATGTTGTGCCGAATGTACATCGGATTCTCAGACAGTCAGCTACCTATCAACGAGGATTATCTTCGCGCATTTGTAGCAGCGAGATATGTGTTGTACAGGGTCTCTACAGGTATGGTTTTCTGTGAACTTGATGTGCGTCTCTGAAAATTGGTCCCACTCTAGAATCAAATCCAAAAAGTAGGAGGCAAAGGCGGAATTCCAGAGCAATCTCTGTATATACACTTGTGTGAGTCGCAGCTCCGAACCTTTGTCCGAGACCCTCTGACCAGGTTGAGAAGGAGTATACCGCGCCTGCTGATATCTCGATGTGTAATGCCTTCCACGCCATATGTTGTTTAGCTATACCACGGTGATATGTCCTGGTCCGACCAGCTACAATGGACTGATCGGCCGCAAACTGAAGATGAAACACATGCGCGATGTCGGCCCCGGGCGGCTCGCATCGTCTAGACAGATGACGCAGAAGCGAGTATCGGATACAAGTCGTCGTAAGGATGCGATTCGTAACATACACTCGATATTCAAACTGACCCTTTCTTCTGGCATAGACCAGCTATGCCCAGAACCTAAGTCACGTATTTCTTCTCCTTGATATCCCACAACCCTAAGATCCCACCATCCCCTACCCTGATCTCGTATTCCTTCCGCTTGTTCATATATATCCCATGTACTCTCAATACTTCACCGCTTCTCACAGCCTTGTCTTCGACCAGATCGTCCACTCGGTCATTCTCTATGGCCTGCTCGAGCTTTTGAGCCTCTTCCTCTGTGAGGGGTGTTAGTCGAGCCGAAGTCTGTCCGCGCGGAATGCTGGATTCATCCTTGTTTTCGATGGACCCTGGTGTCAAGGTCGACGTTGAGGCTGAACCAGTTTGTTTGTCGTTTTTGTATGCTGTGTGAACTGATTTGAGGAGGGTCGCGGCTTTGTGTCGGACATCGGATGAGAGCGTAGGTGAAGCGATGATGGTGGCGACTAAGCATGCAGGAGAGGTTTGAATTGGCCTCTCAGCATACTCACTGAGCGGAGCGAAGCGAAAGGAGTCCGGATGTGTTGCCAGTGGAAGATATGAGCAACTCACCTTCCCGCTGCAGTGCGTTCAACCCGCCAACCTCGGCTGATAACCTATCAATAGCTCGGGGCAGTGCTACAGAGGCTGTAGTGAAACGGATCGGACCGCGATCACTACTATCAGCTTAAATCTGGCAGAGAGGGAAGCGAGGATTGGAATGGAATAATCTGTTTACTCACAGATCTTCGCGATCGCTCCGGAATTAGTCACCAAAGCGCCCTTGGTTGCTGCCAATCCTTTTGCGAGATACCCTCCTGCGACTGATGCAGCAGCAATCTACGATACGATGTTTACGTGAATTGGCTGAATTAGTCCCGGCGTCCTTTTCTCAGACTTCTTGGATAAGATGCAGCAATGAGAAGCTGCTCACCCCTTCTAGCGCTATAGATTCTGGGATCAGTGCTGCTCCGGCTGTAGCTGCTACCGCGCCAACGGCTAGAGACAACAATGCTATCGTCGCCGCCGATTTGAGTATGGAGTAGCGTGACTTCTTCGTCCCATCATCGACTAGTGCCTAGGCAGAGCAGCAATGGGGCAAGATATGAATGATCAGTCTTGATCACTTCCATCGCCGCTATCAAGCTGTACTGCACAAACGCAGCGCAAACTTACCTCTAGCGTAAACCAGACTTTCCCAGGCTACCAGAACGCGCGCACTATCAGCTTGCATCTTGTGAGATCGAACGAGATGACAAGCTAACAAGGAAAGCTCACCTTGAATTTGATTGTTTGGCCTGGCTCAACGGCATTCTCAAAATGCAAAGCTGTGACCTGCTTCAAGCAAATATTCAGGGGGTGGGCGGTACTATTCGTTATTCTGCACGAGGGCATGATGCTCAGGTCGAAAGGCGACTACTTGGGTGGCGAGAAAGGATATTTTGATTATGGCGGGCCGGTGTTACTAAAACGACGGGCTTCTTTCTTATGCGCCTGTGACTGTCGTGCAGTGTCTTCTTTGTGTGTAATCTCAATCAATGCCATCTAGTTCGTCAGTGTTTGATACTATATGCGAGCAGCCTTTTGTCCTTTTATAGTATGCTGTGCTCGTGAATCTAAACTCGCTCCGTGACGGTGACGCACTTAGGGATGTCAGTGATCGGCCTCCACCGACCAAACCACGTGGCTCATTTCCTGAATATCCGGCATTTAACCGTCATCAGCCAAGCTCAACTGGTGCGATAGCCTTGTACGATCCACAGCTACCGATATACGAGGTGGTCTTAGCTATAGGTGGGGGTGGGCCCACTTTTTCCCATTCAGCATCATCAAATCAACCATCATCGCACTCAAAGTCTACGTTGTCAATCTCATCATTTTGAACCTTTATATATCTAGAACAGTCATCTGGTCAAGCTGGACTCTGACCTCGGGACATCCGTATCCACTCTTGACAGAATAAACTGGCCGTGAAAGCATTTATTTGGGCGCCTAATATCATATCAACCAGAAGGAACAAAATGCCACCCCCACCCACCCGATCACCAGTCACTGGTAACCCCGTACCACCATACTATATCCACTCTGACACCCTCAACTTCCGAGACGTTCACGGTCGATCCCTGTTATTGCGAGGCGTCAACCTATCTGGATCAGCGAAAACACCCAATGGTCAGCCGTCGCACGAACGCAAAAACTTCTGGGAGGCTGCCGAAGCTGGTCAAGGAGATTTCATCAACAGGCCCCTCAACCTTGAAGATGGGAGTGCTGATGTCCATCTTGCGAGACTGAGAGCATGGGGATACAACATGCTTAGATATGTCTTCACCTGGGAGTCTATCGAGCATCAGGGGCCCAAGAAGTATGACTACGAGTATATGGACTATATTATCCGAGTCCTGAAAAAGTGTAAAGAGTGGGGCTTCAGAGTTTTCATGGACCCTCATCAGGACGTGGTGAGTCGAAGGCGTTCCACCACTATGCTTTCGTATTCTCACTTTCTTGCCTTGCTTGCAGTGGTCTCGGTTCACCGGTGGCTCCGGCGCACCCCTTTGGACGCTCTACGCCTGTGGCATCGACCCTTACGGCCTTACTCCCACCGCTTCAGCCTATATCCACTGCGAATGGCCTAATGCCGAATCACCGAAGCCAGAGACTTTCCCCGCTATGATCTGGGGCACGAACTACACCCGACTAGCTTGCCAGACCATCTGGACCTTGTTCTTTGCTGGAAAGACATACGCTCCGAAATGCATAATCGACGGGAAAAACATCCAGGATTATCTGCAAGATCACTTTATCGATGCGGTCGGCACACTTGCTAAGAAGATCGCGGATGAAGCTCCTGATCTGTTGGATGAGTGTATCATTGGTTGGGATAGTGTAAATGAGCCTGGAGAAGGGCTGATCGGTCACCATGACCTTTCGAAAATACCGGATGAACAACAGCTCAAGAAGGGTCCCACTCCCACACCTATCGAGGGTATGCGGCTGGGTATGGCTCAGCCTCAGGAAGTACAAATCTGGAACTTTGGACCCCTGGGCCCTTATCGGGGAGGCCATCAGAGGATCGACCCAAAGGGCAAGAAGTTGTGGTTGACCAAAGAGGAAGATGAGCAGCGAGGTAGCGGGAAATGGGGCTGGACGAGAGGCGAAGAATGGGAGCTTGGCATGTGTAGTGAGCACAATCAACTCATAATTAGCTCTGAGCCATCGTCAATATAACTAACGATCATCTTTTTATTCGTAGTCTGGGCGCAGCACGGCGTTTGGGATCCTGAGACAGGCGAATTACTCCGACCTGATCACTTTGTTACTCTCCCGACCGACACTACACACGAGGTAGACTTTGTGGCAGACTTCTGGTCGTTACATTGGCTTGCCTACTCTTCGAAAGTCAGATTACATCATCCCGAATCGATTCATTTCATCCAAGCGCCTGTGCTCAAGCAGCCCCCTAAACTGCCGAAATCATTCCTCAAGGACCGAGCATGTTCATCTCCCCACTTCTACGATGGTCTCACCTTGATGACAAAACATTGGAACTGGTTCAACGCGGATGCCATTGGTGTGATTAGGAAGAAGTACTGGTCGATCGTCCAGGCGGTGCGAGTGGGTGAAGGGAACATCAGGAATATGGTTCAGGGGGAGTTGAGCGTGTTGAAGCAAGACACTGTGGATATTCTTGGTACATACCCTACGCTAATCGGAGAAATCGGTATTCCGTATGACATGGTCAGTGCTTACCGCATTCCTCTGCTCAGTAGACCGTGCTTTGGCTGAAATGTTCGAAACGCAGGACGGCAAGAAATCGTACGGATACGTTGACGGCGGGCGAGGCGAAGGTGACTACTCGCTTCAACAAAGAGCTATGGACTGCTCAATGAACGCCTGCGACGGACCCAACTGCCTCAACTATACCATCTGGACATATGTACCTGATCATACTCATGAATGGGGAGAGAACTGGTCAGTATAGTTTTCCACTCTGCAATCGAGCAGCTTGGCTGATGAGTCATGTCTTCTGTAGGAACGGAGAAGATCTGTCGCTCTGGAGCCCCGATGACATTGCTCGCGATTCCTTGAACGCCAATTACAAGTCTTCCGATCCCAACTCCCCTATCATGGGTCATTCAGCCACCGTCGACACCAACGCCACTTCCTCATCCGCTACGCTTGCTGTCTCAAGACCGCAAACGCCCAAGGTACCTTTCTCGCCCGCCAGTATCGACGCGGGTGATATCTCCTCCTCGCTCCTTCTCGATGGATCGAGGGCCATCGCCGCATTCTGTCGACCTTTCCCCATCGCTACAGTCGGTGTTCCCGATAGGATGGACTTTGACATCCCCTCATCTACGTTCAAGCTCAGCGTAAGAGTCAAAGCGAACGATGTCTCATCAAAGGAAGTTGCGACTGAGATCTACGTTCCTTATGTCCATTACGCCGCCTCGTTGGGCAAACCGACCGATGCGAGTCTCAACTCCTCTGCGCTACCTTCAAGGAACAGTTCCAAGCTGGACCTTCTTAATGCCGACGAGCGCGACCTCAAGAAGGACCGAGTCGGGACCGACGTACGATCAGTCGCCACCTCTTCGAGCCCCAATCTAGAGCTAGACATTGACATCAAGACGAGTACTGGACGAACCGAGGTTCATGGTCAGAAGGTCATCTGGTACTACGATACACCTGATCAACAGGTCGAGGCAGTTTACACGATTGAGATTAAGAGGAATGGAGGAGCGTTGGCTAGAGACATGGGCTATGTCCAGGAAGGAAGCTGGTTCGACGTATGTCCCAGTTCCTGTGTGATAGCTTAGACACGAAATCCACTCTCTTCTCTTTCACTGTTCACCTTCACATCCAGTCTCTCCTTGTCCAGATATCCTTCCCGTTTCTTCGCCATCTTGTCAGTCAATCGGCACCTATACATAATATCATATAATATCACACGATTTATCTGTTTCCCCTCTCTGATCAGTTGACGGAATACCACCCATTCATGTATTACAAATTTGTCTGGTGTCAGTCTATACTATACCACATAGGATGTATGTTGATGTATGCTATTTCTGTTCTGTCGCTCTTATGCAGGTCATGCGAGAAGTCAAGAGATTGTCCGATGGCTTTGGGTTGACTGGTACTCCGTTTTAAGTGGACATGAGGGAATCACTGAAATTAGGGAATGAGCATGAACGTTGATGATGACGATCGCTGCTCAGAGGTATGATATCCAAGGATTTATGTATCGTTGTACAGCCAGCTTGACCTTATATTCATCAAAGAGATCTTCATTCAGGAAAGCATAGATTATCATTATGAGACTCACAGTGGATCGAGAGGAATCCATAGAAATCAATCACCTTATCTCAAGGTAGACTATAGCGACTGCTCACTGTCACTGGGCTCCTTAGCAAGGACCTCCACCAGCTCGGTCCACCCGTTGTCTACAGTCGACAAATCACGTCTCTGTAGCTCTCAAATTCGTACTTTTTCACTTTTACCTCATCGCAGCATGCAATAGCAGGTTGCCATGATATCATGAGACTTCTACCATGTGGGCAGAATCGCGCACTGATTAGAACAGTCGCCGTCGAGAGCTCTGCATATCGCTCAACCGGCGCCGTCTTGCGGGGTATCAAGATATCGGAATTGAAATCGAAATCGAAATTAACACCTGTCTCTGGCCTCTCGCTTCCGCTATCTCCCGCACATTCCCGACACTTTAGTTCTACGCCAAATGTCTGGACGCCAAAATCGTCTTCAAAGCGGTTGGACAGTAGCTCGGGGAGTAAAAGAAAAGCGGCGGTATCCAACCTGGATGTCAAGGATCCGCCTTCTGCGACGGCATTCAACCCTACTGCTATTGACACGGAACTCCCATCCCTCGACACCGACTCATTTTCATCCTCATCTGCCTCAGATGGCATAGTGTCAAAATCAGCCAGCAGCAAGGTCGTGCTGCGTCCATATCAGATCAAAGCTATCCAAGCATGCGACGAGGCGCTCAAGCGGGGTATTCGGCGATTTGGGGTATCGGCACCTACAGGAAGTGGGAAGACGACAATGTTCATGCACCTCATCCCTCTTGTCTCTGACGAATTCGCCGTATCCACAACATTCGTACAAGAAAGGTCCCATGAACAGAAAAGAGGGAAAAGGGGACAGACGTTAATCTTGGTCGGGAGTGTGGAACTTGCCAACCAAGCTCAAAAGGCTGCTGAGCGATTATTGGGACAAGGATGGACTGTTGAAGTGGAGCAGTCTAAGAGGCATGCTAGTGGGGATGCGGACGTGTGAGTGCTATATAAGGACCGAATGATCGAAAACAGTGCGCATATGTATCAGAGTGGATATCGAAGAAGTGTCATCGAGATGAGGATCGAAACGTCTACGGTGCTGACATTTAGCATTTTACGCCGTACTTGTCTAAAGAACGATCGCAACGTATCAGACATTGATCAACCCCGACAGACTCGCTAAATTCGATCCGAATAGATTCAAATTGATCATTGTCGATGAAGCCCATCATGCAGCTGCTCACTCGTGAGTGACTGTCACCTAATCCAACGTTGACTCCTTCACCCCCATGGATATACCTAATCGTATAACTTTCATCTTCCGAGACTTGTCGCAACGGTCCGCTGACATCGTCCAATGTGGACTCTCAGCTACCTCCGCCTATTGCACTACTTCAACACCTCGGTCCAACTTCCCAACTCACTCGAGCCATTCTCCAGCCCGGCGCCAATGGAGAATTCACAAGTCCCCATTGTCGGATTCACAGCGACCTTCTCCAGGGCGGACCAATTGGCTCTATCATCTGTGTTTGAGGAGATAGTGTATCACATCGATATTCGAGACTTACTGGAAGATGGACATCTTTGCGATATCAAGTCGACTCTGGTGAAAGCTGCGTTGAATCTGGACCAGGTGACGATGGGCAGTAATGGCGACTTTAGGACGTCCAGCCTTGCTGAAAAGGTGGATACGGACGAGGTCAATGAGTTGATCGTGGGCACATATCTACATAAAGCAGGTAAGCTGCACTGCTTTGGACCATGCCTTACTACGGTATCCTCACGAAGTCATCTCACCTTCAATATCATCTGATGACTAACAGCGAATGTCTTGCTCAGCCAACAGAAGATCAACCTTGATCTTCTGTGTCGACCTAGCACACGTCTCCAATCTCACCAATGCCTTCAGATCAGCAGGAATAGACGCCAGATCCATATCATCCGCTTCGAAGGCGGATATTCGTAAAGAAACGATCGCCGCTTTTGGTAGAGGGGAGTTCCCCGTGCTCATCAACTGCGAGATCCTGACGGAAGGAACCGACATACCCGAGGTGAGTACCATCTCAAAGAGATGCTCTTGAGCTCGAACTCAAGGATGATAGTATACTGATACGAGGAGTGCTGCCTGATCTAGATCGACTGCATCATCCTCGCCAGACCTACCAAAAGTAGGAATCTGCTTGTACAGATGGTACGCCTTCTCTCCATCATACTCGCTCTCCTGCGCTCTTCAAACCAAAGCAGTCCAGTGAGCCATAATACTGATAGTCTTACTCATATCAGGTGGGAAGAGGTCTCAGACTATCATCTGAGACAGGCAAGGAGAATTGCCATTTGATCGATATTGTCGATAGTGTTGGCCGTGCCAATGGAATGTTGGTCTCACCTACTCTGTGGGGACTATCGCACGAGGACGTAGAAGACCGCGAGCGTGAAAGAGCAGAAGCTTCTCAAGGATCTTCGAGCGGCTCATCAGGTGAGTTTTCCGCCGCGTTTCACAGTTCAAACGTTTGTGCTGGCCCTGATAAACTGCTACTCAGGTAACGAGACCGAGGGTAGTTTGGAAGACTATGAAATCACATATGTCGATCTCGATGATCCATTCAACGTAGCGGCAGATATGCGACCCGTTGTGGAGAGAACTACCAAGAATGCGTGGGTAGCGTGTGGGAGGGGGAAATATATACTGGAAGCTATGGGTGAGTGGGGCCATGAACCCAATTTATAGCTATAACAATCGTGCTCAGGCCTTGAGTACGGTCCGTGCACCTGGAATACGCTAGCTAATTCAAGTCTGCAGGTAACGGCTACCTCTCGATAGATCCTAACCCAACAGGAGCTTCCGCCGCCAAGTTCACGATCACATATCGCCACGCCATACCACCAGAGCTGCTGCGATCGAGAGCTCAAAGGTCATCACCGTATGGAAAACCAAGAGTCGTAGGACATGCGGATGATCTTGAGAGAGCTATTCAGACTGGAGACAAGTATGCTGAAAAGACCTTGGGACGGGATCTTTTCCTCCAGTGAGTCTAGCTAGACCGAGCACGACGAAGTGGTATACTTAAGACCTACTATGTCTGACCTTCGAGACCGTTGGAAAAGCTAATTGATTCTCTCGGGGTGCAGACTATCGAGATACGCTTCTTGGCGTAGGAAGCCAGCAAGTGAGAAAGCGCTGAAGTTACTGCTCAAACTTAAAGGAGAGGAAGATCCTGGAACACTCTTCGATGACAACGGCCGTGGCAGAATAGTTGAGATTGCTGGTAGGGAAATTGCTGTTAGCGGCTTGACTTCTGGTCAGGTGTCGAGCTGGCTCGTTGGGGCCAAACATGGTGCAAAGGTATGTCGTCGCGATATCGGCTCCCCATTGTTCAGCGAGACACGAGCTCATGGAACTGCATGACCTATAGACACTTCGCAAAGCCCAGGATCGTGCAGAGGAACGAGCGAGGGCGAAGGCTGAAGCCAAAGCTGAGAAAGAACGATTGCATAAGGAGCGAAATCTGCCATTACCACGGTCTGGGTCCAAGTGATCGCCAACTCCCGGTGGCATGGGTGATGTCAAACAGTGAATTCGAAGCGAGCATAGAAAGTAGAATGTAGATTGGGATGTTTCAGACTGTACAGCGATATACCTTGCATACCGATATCTGGCCGCTGTACGATTCACGCCACCCCCCACTCCATCAATCTGACCCCCTCACCTCACTCAACCTCGCCAATCCACTATCCATCAACATTGATCGCGTCACTCAACATTTCCGTTCCCAGCATAACAACCATTTTCAACCTCATCATCACTCTCAATATCATTTTCATCCTCTAATTTTGCAAGTCTCTCATTCCTAACATCACACGGCTAGCATGGCAGCCTAAGATTCACACAATCGGAACCATGCGAAAAGACGTATCCCTCTTTTGGCGCAATACTGCCACAGCCTTTAACAGCTATCCTCGCCTCAATCATGCTACCGCCGGCGTGCTGACGATATCAAGACATCGTCCTTCATCGCGAACTCTTTCGGCATGCCCATTCTCTCAGCGCCACTTCAGTCTGACTCGACTGTTCCGGCCAAATACATCCGTCGACATATCCACACAAGCTGAAGCGCAGGACCCGCCACTCGATGCGCGGCCGCACATAAACGAAGCACAGAGCGGATCCGATCAAGCCTCTCCCGCTCCCCTGATCGATATCTCGTCAGCTTCCATCGCAGAACTGACGGAGACGGCGGTGCCTTCAGCGGTGGATGCCGACAGGTTCGTACTTAGAGCTTACCAGACAAAGATGATAAAAGCTGTGCATCGATGCCCTATCGAGGGCCACAGGAGGATAGCAATCTCGGCACCGACAGCATGCGGAAAAACGGTTGTTTTCACGTCCATGATACCTCTGATCCCTGATCAATTTCCGCCTACACCCTCCTTCGAAGTTCAAGAAGGCGCGTCAAACCAAGACCGCGGAAACTTGACTACGGTCATGGACGATCGCAGTGCAAGTAGAAGAGCGCCGTTCCTGAACTCAGGAGAGCCTGAAGAAGTTAAGGAGTCCCAAACTATCAGAGGACAGACTCTGATACTGGTGCCATCGGTGTGGCTCGCTGAACAAACTGAGAAGACCGCCAAGAGGGTGCTGGGAAACGATTGGTCAATCGAGGTTGAGCAAGCTGAACGGCGTGCAAGTGGACGCGCGGATGTGTGAGTCGGGCTTGCTATACTTCAATGTTGCCTGTATGAAGTCGTCGATGGCCTGGCCAACACCCCATTACTTGGGCAGATCGCACCACTGACGAGAGACATCAAACCTGACAGGACAATAGCAACACGTGATACACTCAACAATCTTGACAGACTGGCCAGGTTCGATCCTAGTAAATTCAAAGCGGTCATCGTGGACGAGGCGCACCATGTTGCCGCTGTCTCGTGAGTGAAACGTATATCACCCTGCAGAATCTGCGGCTGTATATCGGTATTCAACGATCGTTCGCTGTCGTAACAGGCGCGTGAACGAACGCCAAAGGCGATGAATGCTGATCATTGATTTTACGAGCAGGTATCTTCGCATTCTGCATTACTTCGACACCTCGGTCCAGTTACCACCTTCAACAGAGCCATACCTATGCCAGGCTCGAGCTTGACACTATACATAACACACACAGCTCACAGGTGCATCAATGACAACAGCGGGGTAACATCACGTCCGAATGCGACGCGTTTGGTGGACAGCAATCACGTCTTTACACTTCTCGAGCGGCTGACACTCGCAGTGACACACGATGCTTGAGTGCAACGAAGCAGAAGTTCAACGGAGAAGAATTCCGAATCCACGCACCTAGGAGTATATGTATCAATCCTTGCTTCAAGCTGGCAGTATTCAGCATTTCACTTTTGTGAACCTATGTGCATCAGCTGAAATCTGCCGCCACGATTACTGACCCCTAGATCCATTGCCCATAAACGCCCCCTCGCTCTTCTGGCACGTCACAATTCCCTTCGGCTCCTGCTGTTATTGGCTCTTCGTTCCGCTCATGATTTGGGTAGAAGATGCGCCGCCCTCTACCATGTCGTGCTGACTTTCAGATCCATTCTTGAACCTCGTCAAATGTGTTTTAGCCCAATCAACCGTTGTCGCAGGTTCATCATCTGCTGGATCCTCAGACAGATCCCTTGAAGGCTCTCTGCATGCGGTTGAGCTCCTTCGTATCGTCCGTTGAGGAACCAAATCGTGGAACAGAAGGTGGGATTCCGTTCTGTTGCGCACATACTCGGCTAGATCGGGACGACCGAGATATCGATATGCGGCAGCCAGTCGTTTCTCGTAAGCAGGAAGGTTGTTTGATCCGATTTTGCGAGTGCAAGTGCGAGTACGAGTGCGGTTGTGTATCGTGGACCTTGGAGCGGCGAACACTTCGGCTTTGGAGACCAAAGAGGCCCTGTAACGAGCACACATAAGCAAGGTTTTGACACATGCAATGGGCTGAGGGGGAATATGTTCAAGCTTACTCGCCATGCCCAGTCGATAAAGCCTTTGACCCTCCCGTCCTTATCAAGACGGACATAGTCGCGCATCTGGTGATGATGCTTGATGTGCCACGGTCCTTGATCCATCTCTTCTCAAGAATCGATCGGTTCCTTCAACTCGAGGAGAATCGAATAAGCGATCAACTCGGTTGATCTCCTATCGTACTTTTTGTCGACGATCAGTTTCAGGCGATGATCAACGAATGCCAAGTCGCGCTCTTTAGCAGAAATGCAGTCCTACCGCACGCGAGGTGTGGACCCACAATGACACTGCCATCGAGGTCAAAGGTGAGGCTGCCTGCTTGATCAAAGTGGACTCTTCCATGTGGCTCATCCGCTCGGCGTATGTGCTGATGTATGCGGCCATGAATTAGTGGGAGACGTCGTCAAATTTTACGATTCTTAGCGTCGTTGTCAAAGGCCTTCCCATCGATGTAGCTTACGTAGAAGTGAATGAATCCATTGTCGACTGTGTACATTAAGGTGTTTCGCGTGGAGCAGAAGCGGATCGTACAGTACAATATCGTTAGCCATGACCAGCATGACAGAGTGAGATAAGTGGAGCCGCTGTCAACCCTCACGATTGCTATCCGCCGGCTTTGCCGTAACAGATAATACCTTGACTCCGTTTTCCAAACAAAACTTTCAGTGTCGCCATTTCGCTGGACCTGTTCGTTTGAATTGTCTGGAAGGGTTTTCAATTGATCCGATGTCTTCGGATCCTCATGAGCCACTGAGAACCATGATCTTCGAACTCCATGAGCAGGCGGTAATTGAACGATTCTCCTCGGCGACGCAGGTCTCTTGCATCCTCGGGCGCATCCATTCGAACGCATCCACGTCCGGGGAGAAGACCTTCTGTCTCAACTCGGATCGCCGCATGGTTGAGGTCTATAAGAAGTTCCGATGCCTGTAAACAGAATGGGAAGTGATTCACATCGTTAGTTGTGAACTAAAATCACACGATCGGTGTTGTCGAGATCTCGAGAACCAGCTGAGTTGGGATAATAGGGAGAGCCCCACTTCTGGTTCTTGAACGTATGGGTGATCATACACGATTTCAGACTTCCGGCCGCCAATGCCTTCATGGACAATCGCATCATCGCCACAGTATGATCCCAGCAGTACTTCCCACGACATGACATATAAAGCAGTTGTCTATGATCAGAGTGAGTATATCACAACTCGAAGCGACGCAGCGAGAGTATTCCGGATCCATGGTCAAGCAGTCATAATGTCCACTGAGTTTAGGTCGGACAGGATTGTAAGGACAAAGACTAGAAGAAAACGGACAATCAGCGTAGATATATTGGGGGGGCAATGTCAAAATCAATAATCACATTATGAGCGGCAAACGACATGATTCATGAGACGCTGTTGGGGACTTTTGAGAACAGTAAATGTATCAGTATTGGTGTCAGTGGTGTGATTGCTGATCGCGATGATGCAAGTGCGGGTTGGCTGCAAGTCGAGCGCGATACTGTACCATCCTTTGGCCTCGCTCGGATTAGCACCCTCTGACTGCCTTCCAAGCTCATCGAAGGACTCTGCGGACATGAGCTAGTTGTAGCTCTGGGCCGTCTTCATGGGTGGGGACTGCACTGCAGGCCGCTTCGTTGAAATCGCTTTTTATCTTGCTTGGCAAGAAGCATGAAGAATGGGAGCTTCATCCATGAACAGCAATTGGTCGACATGTATACAGTAATCAGCAGATGTCGCAGGGGTTGTAAAGGATGTCAGCTTTCTGATGTCAATATGCACTGCTCGTCATACGGAGATCATGGTTAGTCTGGACAAACTGGTATCTTGCTTCGTATGTCCCGTGAGACGGCCAGCCGACAGCAACGGGTCCAAGCACAGTAAAGTAATCATGCCTGCAGGGCAAAAGCAAGGCTTTGCCCACCACCTTGAAGCTTCCCCACGTCATTTAACCCTTAGCCGACGCGGGGGTCCGTCAATCACACACCATGATCGGCGTTCATCCCACCCATCTTCCGATCGGACGGGCTGTTAGCCTACTGCTTTCTTCCATCTTCATGGAGCGGCGGGAGAATAGGAACCGCCGCACGTTTAGCTCACTCTTGTGTGCACGGACATGTTGTGATGCATGCGATTGAAGCTGAGCCTTACAGCGTGGGAAATACACATATGATCAAAATATAGATCGGAATTGTTCGGAGTGAGTCGAGTGTGGAGTCCCGGTAGTATAACGTAACCGGGGGATACATTAAGACACTCCTACTCACAAAGTAGCCCCACAAACACCATCGTCCACTCCCTTGTCGCTATGCAATTGTCCTCCTCGTCCACTTTATATTCTAAGACCTCTTGAACATCTCCCTTTATCAGCTGGCAACAACCGTAAACAAACCCACTATTCTAGCAGAATGCCGCAGCCACCTCTCGATCTCAACAAATACTTGACCCAGTCTCTCCCTCACTTGAGGGAGCAGTACCCTCCCGGCACTGGCGGAACGGGTCCTCGAGCAGAGTTCAACGGTTCTTTGAAGGGTGTGCAGGTCATTGAGGACTTTGAGGATCAGGTGCTTCAGTGTAAGTCACCATCCATCCCTCTTGGAGCTGATCGACGATACCTTCGTCCAAGCACCAAGCCCATGGATATGTTTAGCCAGAGCGGCAATTCCGCCCCGCCGAGAAGGAGAGGTGTGTTAAGTTCAGGCGCCCGAGCTGAACACGTTTGTCCTCATTCGCAGACACCAAGACTCTTCCTTCTGAGCCTGTTACTCCTCATCCCCATTTCAAGTATCCTAAATTCTCGCACGCCTTCTCGACCATCCCGAACCCCATCAAAGCGCCTAGCGACCTCCAGAAGGGTGAGTTCATCTCTTCGTGTACACTCAACATCGCTGTGACCGGGATGAAATCTCGGTTCTCGGTTAATCCACTTCGGCGGCCTAAAGATTCGAGAAGAAGCCAGAGCTGATATCATGGTCCCCGGTCTCGGTCCGATTCAGCTTTGTCCACCTTGCCTTTAGCAGCCGCCACCTCCATCTTGACCGCCCTCGATACCGATCCCGCAGAACTCAAAGTCGGCGTGACCGGCTCTCAAGCTCTCGACAGGGCAGGATACGAGTCTGACGGTGGCGAGGACCTTGATGGCAAGAGCGAGAACAAGGCCGTTCTTCCTGATAGGACCAAAGCATGGACTTTCAAGTTCAGCAAGTCCCCCATGGGTGAGTCGAGTCATCTGAGTTGACTCAAATCTCGCGGTATGGTCTGGTCAGTAGTATTACGAGTGGTGTCTGATAGTGTCCATGTTACTGCGCAGGCTCCGGTGAATTCCTCTTGAGTCAAGGTAATTCGGACGATATCAAGCTTGTTGTTAGGACTATCAACTCGTCTGCCTTTACCCCCGAGGACTGGAAGGAATACATCGTCAGCGTAAGTGTCGCCGGTCGCATGTGCAAGATTCCCGCCACCTACATTCCTTCGCACCTTGAAGAGCAAGCTGAGTGTCTCCATTTCTACCCATGACAGGGCCCATACCGATACGACACCAGGTCCAAAGCTTCGTGGTACTGGTCCCGATCGTACGGCGCTACCAGGCGACTCGGATGTCAATACTACGTCTTAACCGATTGGCAACGATGGACTTTTGGATACATTAACCCTGACGGAACGCACGGTTATGCATCGCCTATTCTCGAGGACGATGCTTCCGACCCTACTGTGCTTCAGGCGCTTATCTTCTGGGCTCGGTGAGTATGCTCTCCACCATCAGCTTCCACCATCTCTGGTAACTTTCATCCTGACTGGACGGACCGAACATTTGACTAACGGATAACGGATGAATGATGGCCAGATCCGCTATTGGAGCCGAGAACGCCTGGAAACCCAACCAGAAGGACGTTTCCAGTCTTCCCGAACTTTTCCCCGCCAACCCTGCACGACGAATCTCTTCAGCCACTGGCTCTAAGCCTGCTATACCTAGGGACGAGAGGAAGCCTCGAAAGGCCAACGAAAGCGATGTGAGTCTTTTTTCGAAATTGAATCCTTCATGGACGATGGCGTGAATCAGGCTGCTAGTTTTAAAACTTGGATTGAAGATATGCGTAATAACAGCTCGAGCGCGAGAACTGGACTGACCTGATTTGATAATTTCACCGTAGATCGAGGAGAGCGATGCTGAAGATGCCTCTTAAGTCTCGTAGCATCGCGTCTAAAGTCGCACGGGGGCTTTACATTCGACTGGAAGAAGGGCAGTTCGGCGATATGTTGGTACGACATTGTCTTCACATGCATTGTGGATAAGCCACTCGGCAATCAGCCGTGCAGCGGCTATCACTCGAAGTCCAGGTTGGACAATTATCATGCCACGCTATATACAGTACAACATGTCCGTGTACGGGTCTATCTATGATGCTGGATGCTGAATCCAAGACTTATTGCTAACATGGCAAATGACAGATCTGACCCCACGTCACGTACTGGGTGACAGATAAAGTGCTTGGGGCAAGAGGAGAGAGCCGATGTCTGGAATGCTCATTACAACGAAACGGAAGATCAGACCTGGATCTCGCCTATCCAACTGCTCGACGGGACATCAAGCTACTCTTGACCCTATCCAAAGCTCTCTCGACCCATACCTGCTCATTTTCACCACCACCGTTACCGCTGGAAGTGGATCGTGAACCCACTAAACCAGCTACTAGTCCACCGACGAGCGTATCCCCCGCTCCTGTCGTACTGACGATCTCCCCAGGATCAATTTTCGGCGCCGGGTAATGAGTCAAGACCAAATATTTCCCCTGATGTATCCCGTCCAACTTTTGATATATACTCTGACCATCACTCGTTCCGTTCGCGCTAGAAGTCGGAGGTTTTGCTGGGGAGGTATGGAGGTGAAGTAAACCGCGATGGGACGCTTTGAGCCAGAATGAATCGATGAACGGTAAACAACCAATCATCTTCTGTACCACACCCTCATCCTTCATCCATCTTCTGTCTATATTTATCGTTGGGTCCAAGGTGGAAACGGGACTAGTGAATCTCTCCACGGCGTTTCTCCAGTCGGAACCAAGGTTGAGCGAGTTGATATAGCCCCATATTTTCTTATCCAGCTCGGGATCATTATCGCATGCAGCGGAGATCAGAGAATGTAGGAGATCAAGCTCGAGGAGGTTGGGTGAAAGGTGTGATAAAGGCTTGTGAGCGAATAAGTTTGACATAGTCGTGGATGATGCGGTGAGGGAAGAGGGGTAGAGGGAGATTAGGGAGGGGAGGATTCGAGGTAGTTTAGGTGTGGAAGTCGGGTCGCAAAAGGCTACATAGGGCAGAGTTCAAATCACATTAGTTCTGATGAGTGACCCATCTCGCCTGATCGCGTAATCAGAGAGCCAAGAAGCGCCTTGCTGTTCTGTGGACTCACTGGGTATGTTTAGCTCTTGACATGTTCGCAGTAATGTTCCGATTACGCCTTCTAGCAGATTTGTATCGAAGGCGACCATCTCGGGCTTGTATTTGCGGATCGCTTCCTCGACCTACGTCCAGACCGTCAAATAAAAATAGATTGTCAGCGATCTCCAGACTCGACGACGTCGTGTGTAGGTGGCGACTTGTGATTGCGCTCGGTGGCAAATATGGGGAACAGATTCGCTGATGGTTTTGTAAGACATAATGGCATCGCAGAAAGACCTTGGTTAGGTAAGGAGGCCATCTGACTCACCATGTCCCCCGTTAGAGTCTCCACAATCCCCATATCCGCAACTCCAGCGACAAGATCCCCGTCTCTCTCTAGAGTGAGACTGCAAACAGCTGTACTTCTGCCCTCTGTACCGATGAGCCCGTCGGTACGTAGTCCAGCAGAGGCGAATTCGAGCATTAGGAGTTTTCCGAAAGCATCAGGCTCTCGCATCTCGCCACCTCTTACGGTAAGTCGGTCTCTGTTACCGGATGCGGCTTGGGCTTGAGGTGGTAAAGATATGGATGTAGAACCATAAGCTGAGATCATCTGTACCGTATGGGGCGGTAAGAGGTTCTGAGCGGCTTCTGCGATATTCCGCCCCACTCCGCCAGGGGAGACGAAAACTGATCCTGGAGTGGTAGTACGTGGTACGAGAGTATTGGTCGAGGTCGAAGTTAGGTCTATAGCTGCTGAACCAAAGACCAGCACCTTGGGCGCAGGAAGCTTAGCCAGTGGTGAAGTGGTTTCCTGTACCAACGAAGAAGATTTTAAGATCGGAAGAGGGGTCACGTTCGACGATGCTGTACCTTCGACCACTGAGGCAGTGTTTGAAGGACGGCCTATCGACGAAGCCGTCGTTGAAGAGTAGAGGGCACCCGATGCATGCTTGTTCAAGCCCTCTTGAAAACGGTACAAATCGGCTAGTTTGACCGCTACTTCTGATCCGACCTTCGCGTTGTTCTCGATAAGCTTCACGTCTGCAATAACGGAAGGTTGTCACAGAGTCAGCCATAGGACTAAATGGTGTGAAGGCATTCCTCCGCATCCGCGCCAGATTTTGTCGCATTGACGAAGCCGATTAGGCGGCTAGCGTCAGCGTCACAATAAGAAGCGAAAATACTCACTCAGCTCTAACGCTTTACCCCTCGTCAACTCGCCAACCCTCTTCAACAACCAAGGGGTGACTTCCTTCCCTCGCTTGTCGACGCCTTGCTCCACGCTCTCACGTACGGCTTGTTCGACGGCCTCTTGGACTTTGGATCCCGCTTCAGCGTGTTCGAAGGGGATTGGGACTGCCAGAAGGGTTGAAAGAGGCGTCGGGAGAGTAAGGGATGATTCTGAGGATTCAGATATTACGTCCATCAGCATACGCACCGCTATGTATACCCTTCCCCGCCTGATCACACAGAGGGGAACGAAGATTGATTCACAACTTCTAGACTTCACTCACGGATCAGTCTGGCAGCAGAATCAGAGTCTGAGACCCTCCAAGGGCTCTACGACAACCGTCAGCATCATACTACTCCATATCCCGGATCATAGTAAAAAAAAAAAGACAGAAACATGCTCACCTGACATCCAGAGCTAGGGTGATAGAAAGCAGGGAACTCTTGCTTGTCTCCATACGTGGCTACGCATACACCTTGCGTTTCCAGCACTTCGAGCGTACGAGGAATATCCAAGATCGATTTGGCGCCTGCACAGAAGACTGCCATTGGAGTCCTGCCGAGCTCTATCAGGTCGGCGGAGATGTCCATGCCTGTGAAGCCATCATGGATCAACTTGACCGTCAATGAACACTAGGACTGATATGCTCAGCTGGTAGCCGACCATGTGCTGCTGCGTGATGGCATATCATCGGGCGATACAGGGGGTTATCAAGTTCTGAATCCTGGACTTACTGCTTTCTGCTCCGCGATGTACACCTCCTATACCACCCGTGACGAAGACCTTGATCCCTAGACTGCTAGCGATATACATTGTTCCAGCTACCGTCGTCCCTCCGGTCTTCCCCAGCGCCAGGGCAGGTCCCAAATCCCTCCTAGAGACCTTGACAGCTCCTCGTGAGATTCCACATGCGGGATCCGAAAGCTCTTCCAATTGGCTTTTGGTAAGACCGAGATGGATCGTACCATTGATCAAGGCAACAGTCGCCGGCGTGACTGATTTATCTCGGATGATAGACTCCAAGGAAGAGGCTGTAGTGAGGTTGGTAGGATGGGGCATGCCGTGAGTTATGATGGCGCTCTCGAGTGCTATCACTGGCGATTGGGACTGAAGAGCATGTTCGACCTCTTCCGATAACATCAGTCGGTTGCCCTGTGAACCGCGTCAGCACTATGCTCCACGACAAGTCGTAACCTCGATCGATGACTGAAGTCCTTTGGCAGTGAAAGGTATCCTGGCCTGGCTTACCCATGTTTGTTTCGCTTGAGCCAGACTGGCTAGCGCTCGTACAGACTTGAGTTTATGAGAAGGCCTGACGAGGCCTCTCCGAGTAGCTGAAAGAAGCATTCCGCGGTGTCTCAGCTGAGCTATGGTAGAACCTTACTTGCAACCTTGCGAATCGAGAGGTTGATATAGAGCCTCGGCAACAAGAAATCCAGTCCCAACTGGCAACCATCTTATCGCTTACTGAAGGCTTTCTCACTTCGAGCGATAAATGCAGGCTTACCCCGCATTCCCACCACGTGTTTTCAATTACACTCCACCCGTCTACCCCGCATCGGCATCTCACCCGAGAGGCACCGCACCGTACCGCACCGCACCGTGCAATATCAACACCCCATCAACCCGATTACAAGGGACATTCGATCGATTTCTTGGCTTTCACTTCTCAATTGAATCGATACTAGGCTTATAATCATCAAGGCAGCGCCTCGACCAAGAGGACATGTCGTTCAGGAGCTACCAGGAAGGACTTAAGCAAGCTACGGTCAGTCCCAGTAGCTACGGTATGCACTTCGTGGATGGCCCAGCTGGAACAACTAACGTGTGGACGACTTTCATTTGTGAACCTCTGTAGGACTTGGCAAACCGAGCCATTCAGATTGAAGCCTCCTTATCAGCCCTCTCGCCGCTCTCATCACCTCTTCCGACTCTCCAAAAGGCCTTCCCAGCATATATCTCATCGGCCGAAGCATACTCCCATTTACTCGCATCCAATCTCGTCCCAGTGAACGATGTGGTCACTGTGAGGAAGAAATGGAGGCTTGTGCTCGAACGCGCCGAGAAGATCAAAGCTCGAATAGAATCGCTTGGAAGTCAAGTTGGAAAAGTAGAAATAGGTGACCAAGGCGAAGAAGATGCTGTGCTAAGAAGAGGCGGGAAAATCAACGGAGTCAACGTTGATATCTGGACCGAGCCTTCGAGTAGGATTTTCGAAGGAGAGCAATATAGGGAGGGTCATCAGCCTGAATTGGCTGAAGAACAGATCAAGCGCGATCCAGTATGGACGGAAGTCCCGAAGGAGAGCTGGGATGCAGTGACTGGCGACGAGTGGGTGATGCGTCAGGGACCTGTGTCGGATTGCTCCGTGGTAGCGGCTATGGGGGTGGAATTAGGACATAACCGCAAGTTTGGTACAGATGTGAGCAAGTCTCATTTTGACATCTGCAACGATAGTGCTGAACCTTCCCAAAAGCTTGCTTGGAGCAACTTATATCCTAAAGCGGGTGATGGCAAACCTCGGCGGTCCGACAACGGCAAACATGTCCTGAAGCTTCTGTTGAACGGGGCATGGCGAAGTGTAAGTGCTCTGATGATCACGCACGAGCACGAGATATATGGAGCTGACATCTATCGATTCTGTAGGTTGTGATCGATGCGTTGCTTCCACATGCATCAAATGACCATGACCCTTTATACACGACCTGCCATCCACCACCCCCATCATTATCAACATCATCATCAACATCAGGCAGAACGATTTCCTCCGGCGCACCGTGGGCGCCTCTCGCTCTCAAGGGGTATTTCAAGGTCTTTGGCGGATATTCCCTGCGCGGAAGTAATCCCGCACCAGACATATATGCTTCCACAGGCTGGATTCCGGAGCGACTCAGTCTTAAGCAAGGTTTTCAGCGGGAGAAAGAATGGAAGCGGGTATTCAACGCTTGGCATAATGGGGAAGTGATGGTTTCTTTGGGCACTGGAGAGAAAGTCCGAGATGGGTTGGTCAAACTACATGCCTACGGTGTTCTAGGTGAGCTACCCTCGTGGCTCCCCAGTTCCGCCGACGAGCTGACTCTCAAGGTAGGTCTACGAGAAGAGGGCGACGAGAGGCTTTTAGAAGTCTTCGATCCTGGTGCTGCAACGTTATGGATGTCATGGGATCAAGTGTGCTCGGATTTCGGAGCATTGCATCTCAATTGGAACCCCGATCTCAAACACGTAATAGCTACTCGTCATTGGTATGTCCAGGTACAATAGCCAATGAAGTCAAATGGCACTAATAGTTGTGATGCTATAGGTCATGGCCCAAGCCTATCATCCAGGCTTCTCATACCAGCGATACTCGCATTACGACCCATCCCCAATATCGACTTAACATATCGGGTACTTCTCTGGAGGAGAGTGAGGTGTGGATACTGCTCTCTCAGCACATTACAAGCAAAGATCGACCGCTGGACGATATCGCCTTACATGTGTTTGAGGATTTCGAAGGCGGTTCCAACAGGGTGAATGGCGGAAGATCGATACAGCCCAAACAGGCCGAACAAACGGTGTGTTCACCGTAGAGACTTTCTTCACAGTGACCTTCGGTTACTAATCATCTTATGTCATCCCCACAGAGTCCATATGCCAATAGCATCCACGTTCTTGCACGATATCAACTCCGAAGACACGAGTCGACGCTGCTCGTGATTCCAGCGAGGGATCGAGGCAACTTCCAAACCGGCTTCACACTCCAGGCTTTCTCTTCGCGTGGCTCGACAATATCTCTCGAAAGGATCAGCCGCACCCTCCCTTTCTCGCAGACCATATCTGGTACCTTGAATAATCGGAATACAGGGGGACACCCTGGTCACCCTACTCACATAATCAACCCTCAATATGCTATAACGGTTCAACCCCCACCGAGGGGTGGGAAAGTAAGCGGAAGGATAATGCTTCAAGGAGAGACGGAAGTGGCATGGAACGTCAGGCTGCTTTGGGGAAAGGGCGAACTAGTCTCGGAGTGAGTTGCTTCTTGAACGGCTTGAAGGAAGGGGGTAAATGCTGACATTAGTATGGGTATGCGAAGCGTGACGGAAGATATGATCCTATGTGACGCAGGACCATACTCTTTCGGTATGGCATATTGCGATTTCCATGACACTGAACGTGAGTAAGCAAATATCGCTGTCGATTTTTGCGCCTGTCATGGATACTCATTCATTGGCTCTCATGACATAGCTGGCAAATACACCTTGATCGTGTCCGCCTTCGAGCCTGGTCAGATGGGTCCTTTCACCCTAACTGTGGAGAGCACAGCTCCGATCGACATTGAACCCATACCGGCTGAAGGAGCGGGGATGTTCAGTCGAATCATCAACCATCAGTGGTGAGTTCAAGAGCACTCAACACGGTCAATACTGAGACTGACTCTGGACATGGTAGGACCGAAACGACTGCTGGCGGTCGACCGAGTAGAGGCGGATATGAAAGGAATCCCACTGTCGAGGTAATCATGCCCAAACCTGGCATCATACTGTATGTATATAAAACCTCGTTCTCGCTTCTGAAGCCTTGTAGACACTTGTGAGATGAGCCTTAGGACATAGAATTCAAAGCTGACCTGGTGGACCGAATACTCGCTTTTCTCGATTGCATTTGTAGATCTCGGCTATATCTCCCCTCGCGCTCGGCGACTCCGATAAACCTGACAATATACCGACGTGCAATCGGAGGTAATCTAGGACCTCTAGTTTCCACCACGGGCCCATATTCCGATACGCTGAGCGGAGTGTCCACTGGAAGTGTCAAGTTGGATGCTGGGGTATATGTGTTTGTGCCTTCTTCTTATGAGCCAGTCAAGGCTTCTTGGATGTTGAAGATCTGGTCAGATACGGCAATCACTGCTGAGGTCACCAGGTGAATGAGCTATGGCCATGTACGCTTTTAAAGATTTGTGACTGTATATCTCGAGTCGGGTCAGCCTGCCTGTGCAGCCCTCTCGTAGAGATGTAAGTTATATCTCCCATAATTCCGATGTCATACCATATGTGTTTTACAGAGTCGTATCACTCGCTGCGTGGCTCGGCAAAATGCATATGAAGAGCCCATGTCCAGTGATTCCGCGCCACTGCTCTCTGTGAAGATGATCACATCGGACAAGACCGAGATTGAGGCTTCTTAGTATAGCTGAGCTTGCCGGGGTTCAAAAGCTCTTCCCTCCGCTGAGCACTAGCACGTTGTCCAGAGATATGCTTAAACCATTACTCGTGTCGCTCCCTTGCCTTTACAGCACAGTACGGGAGCATAGGCAGTGCCGCCGGAGTATCACGGTGAAATCATACTTCGCACCAAAGTCACGAGTGTGAAGACTGGTGGGCGGCAATGCCGTTGACGCGACGAGCATCAGGGTGGACTCCGGAATTGCCGCGTCTGATTTTTCACTAATGCTTTCTAATGCTTAATTACAGTTTCACAAGCGCTCTGATTAGAACTGAAGCTATAATTTGTAATCCGGTGATTCAAGGGTTTCGCCGCTTAAACGCTCGGTTTCAGCCGGGGTTGTGGATCGTGGATCAAAAAGTTGAGACGGCTGCTCCTGCTGCTTGCAGCAAGGGAGGTCCTTTAGTCGAGATGGGATTGAATGGGACTGGATGTCGGGGCGAGTGGATGAGTGACGATGAACAAGGCAGGCGTGATCATAAGACTGGATTGATTTGATTGACTATCTTCACTTTGCATCTTTACCTTTCTTAGCGTTGAACATCAGACTGGAAACTTGTTTGTGTATCTCCATTTCATCCAATCTCATTTCTCAACACGAAAGGGAATAATTGTTCAAAACCGCTTCAGCTTCAGCCCGGTATAAGCTCACTCAAAACACCTTCGATTGATCTCACGTCTCAACATGTTCGCCCGATCCTCCGTCGCTCGAGGACTCACCAAGGCCCCCCGGGCTCTGAGGGCCCAGTCCAGCAGGACCATCGCTCCTGCTGCTACCGCTCTTCCCTCCATCGCCTCCTCATCTAGGGTGTCGGGAGTCAGGATGTCTTCCCAGCTTGCTGCTTTCAAAATTCCCGACATTGACAATGAGCCTATGGTAAGTTGGCGCTCATGTGAAGAATCTCAGCTGAGCGATTCACTCCGTGACTATGACGCATTGATAGAGCTAATTTGGATATTCGCTTGCTCTCGCAGAGAAGCTACCCTGTTGGCAGCGCCGACCGAAAGAACCTCCAAGAGGCTGTTGAGAAGATGCTCAAGGCTGGTCCTTTCGAAGTTCCCTGTGTCATCAACGGCAAGGAGGTGAGCTCTCATTCACAAGGAAGATCTTTTGCGAGAGTTAAGCTAATAGCGGAGATCACGTCTTCAGGTCAAGACCGGTAACCTCCAGGCCCAGCCTATGCCCCACGACCACGCCAACAACCTCTGCAACTACCACGCCGCTACCCCCGAGATCGTCAACAAAGCCATCGAAGACTCGCTCGCTGCTCGACAAGCATGGGAAGAGATGCCTTGGGCTGACAAGGCTGCCATCTTCCTCAAGGCTGCCGACTTGATCGCTGGCAAGTACAGGTTCGAGCTCATGGCCGCTACCATGCTTGGTCAGGGAAAGAACGCTTGGCAGGCTGAGATTGACGCCGCTGCTGAGGTGAGTAGACTTGTCCACTCCTTACCTCCAAGTTGCCATGATCTGGTATATAAAAATCGGAGTTTGGGATCTTTTGCTGATGCGCCCATCGCTACACTTCAGCTCTGTGACTTCTTCCGATTCTCCGTCAAGTACGTTGAGGAGCTCTACGCCAACCAGCCTCCCCGAAACTCTCAGGGTGTCTGGAACCGAACCGAGTACCGACCTCTTGAAGGTTTCGTTCTTGCCGTCACCCCCTTCAACTTCACCGCTATCGGCGGTAACCTCGTTGGTGCTCCTGCTATCGTAGGAAACGTTTGTGTATGGAAGCCCTCCCCCCAGGCCACTTACTCCAACTACCTTGTCCACAAGATCCTCCTTGAAGCCGGTCTTCCCCCATCCGTCATTCAATTCGTCCCCGGAAACCCCGCCGAGGTAGTCCAGCAGTGTATCGATCACGAAAAGTTCGCCGCTCTCCACTTCACTGGATCCACTCACGTCTTCCGAAAGCTCTGGAAGGACATCTCCAACAACCTTGAGAAGTACAGAGGATACCCGCGAATCGTCGGTGAGACCGGTGGTAAGAACTTCCACCTCTACCACCCTTCGGCCGACATCAAGTCAGGTGTTATCCAGGCTATCCGAGCCGCTTTCGAATACTCTGGTCAGAAGTGTTCTGCTCTTTCTCGAGTCTACGTACCCAAATCTCTCTGGACCAACGGCTTCAAGGAAGAGCTCATCGCCCAGACCGAGGGCATCACCGTCGGCCCTTGCACTGAATGGAACAACTTTGTCGGACCCGTCAGCGGACGACCCGCTTTCGACAAGATCACCGGTATCATCGAGCAGGCCAAGAAGGAGGGTGGAAAGGTCATTGCTGGTGGCAAATGGGACGACTCAAAGGGTTTCTTCATCAAGCCTACCGTTATTGAGACCTCGGACCCCAAGGCTCTTACAATGACCACTGAGATCTTCGGTCCTGTCATGACTGTGAGTTCCGCCTGCTTATCCCAGTTTAATGAATGGCGCCCTGGCTGATACTGATTGTTTGATAGGTCTACGTATACGAGGATGCCGACTTCGAGAAGACCTGCGAGTTGATCGACAACACCACCGAGTACGCTCTTACGGGTTCCATCTTCGCTCAGGACCGACAGGCCCTCGTGACCGCCGCTCACAAGCTCCGAAACGCCGCCGGTAACTTCTACATCAACGACAAGTCTACCGGTGCCGTTGTCGGGCAGCAGCCTTTCGGAGGTGCCAGAGCTTCAGGAACTAACGACAAGTCTGGCTCTATCACCATCTTCTCTCGATTCGTATCGCAGCGATCGATCAAGGAGAACTTCATCAATCCTGAGGAGTACATCTACCCCTCCAACGTGGTTTAAGGCCGTTCATATATTTGTCGTTAGGCGGAGTCGGAGCGCTGCATGTGTTTTTTCAGAAAGGAGCATAGCGCGGAAGTCAAGTGAAGTAGCAGTGTAATAACAGAACAAGGGCTATATACCATTGACCCTTACATACCCAGTGTTGTGTCTTTCGTTTTTCAGGTCATGCTTTCTTCTCGGGGGCACATTCCGTCATTAGCATAGTCTCTCATGCATAACATTCAAGCATCAAAAACAACAACACGGAAATCTTGTCGAGCGTGACCGATGTAGGTTTTCGGAATAAGCACACAAGGCACACGCCCTGCAGTGGTCGAATCGGGAGAGCAATCCTCAAAACGAGATATCAAGCTCTCGTTACTGTATATCAGCAGATTCCGATGCCAATATGAGAACACATATATATATATACATGATTGCACCATAGCGTGAGAGTACATACTATCGTCATCAATGATCGAAAGCATCAGATAAGTGCTGCACACAGACGAAAGTATATCCTTGTTGAAGATGCTGTCCTAGTCAAACACGATTTTGTTGGGCTTGGCAGCGCCTGCAGCAGGCACAGCGCCCATCTTCTGCTTACGAAGTCTAGCAGCTTCCCAAGACGGATGAAGATTCTTCTTCTGCTCCTCCTGCACTTTAGGCCGTCCTGCTCCTGCTCCTGCGCCAGCGGAAGCCGAAGAGGCACTGAATGAAGGTCGGCTGGCACCAGCAGTAGCAGCAACAGAAGGTCGGTCGCTTGGTCCAGACCGTTTACCCCAGCCTGCGTCCCGACCGTTCATACCCTCTGGTTTACCACGTTTGTCGAATTCTCTCTGAGATTTGCGAGCCTGTTTGGCTTCGTCCTCCGTTCGGGCCTTGACGACGTGTTTTGCGTTTTTGCCGTACTTTTTCTCCCAGATACTACATTTGCAAGTTATCCACATTAACGTCAGAGAGAATGAAGACTCAGCGTCAGCTTAAAGTCTTCGTTGATTTGTCAGAAGGCTGGTAATGAAACTGGAAATGTATCGTTAAACGAGTGGGGGTTGTACGATAGTGTGAGGCGAGACTTGGAAGAAAACGGGAGGACCGCGGAACACTCACGCTTGTCGAGCTCTTTGTCCACGTCGGTTCTTCCTTACAGCACCCTGTTTGCCGATAACACCGTCTGGATCATAATCCAAATCAGGATCCGAATCACCCTCATCGCCTCTTGTGAAACCAGTCGATAAAGAAGGCAAGAACATTGAAGAAGTGATATCTCCCTTTTCCACCTTTTGCGGCTTCCCTTGAATTTGCGCTTTGGGTTGTTGTTGTTGTTTGGCAGCTGGCTGAGTCTTCGATCTCTTGGCAGCTGGTGGGATATCGATAGCGTCCGAATCCGACTCTGAACCGTCGTCTGATATATCATCGAGATCGTCACCGCCGATAGAGCCCGATTCCCACCCAGCAGCATCGGCCGCCAAATCTTGATATCGCCCCATCCCTCCATCTTCTTCGTCATTCTCATCGTCTGAGCCAACGACCAGATTTCTACTTCCTTGGTACACGTCGTCCAAATCGTCTCCATCTCCATCGCCGCCAATTTGACCAAGGTCAACCTGTTGACGACCTTGTGATGCGGTCTTGCCCTTCGCTACAGTTTGGCTGGAGGTATCCCTCTCCTTGGGCATCTTGACAGCGGTCAATTTAGCTCCTTCTTCTCCCAAAACCCAGCTCACAACACCTCTCATCACGTCCGCAACATTTTTGGCACTGCACAGTCGGTTCTCCACTTTGCCCACGAGAGCAGGTGCAGAGGATGTCGAAGAGGCGGTAGAGGTTGGTTTGGGCGGTGTAAGTAAGTCGACGAGAGTGGAGGGGAGGGGTGTGTGCTTGAAGGAGGGGTGTTTGCGTAGTTTGAGGAATAAGTGAGACTGCGAGAGCGGATGAAGTTGGATATCCTATATAATACGAAGGTTGATGCTGCATCAGCGAGATGGACCGAAGATGAACAGGAGGACACCCACGTGAAGTATCGACAACTGTCCTTCAAGATCAGCAAGCTCAGCTTGAACATCGGGCTTCGTTCTGGAGTATATACAACAAGTCACCTGGTTCAGCCGACGTGATTATCAAAACAGATTCAAGACCTCGGTATCTGCGTACTCACCTCAGGAACTTGATCTTCTTGATCAGCCGCCTGGTCTCGAAAGACTTGGCTTGCTTGAAAACAGGATGCAGCGTCTTGAGAGCTTGAGGCTGTGACAGCGTTCACAATCAATATTGATCATGGACCCTGATAGTCAAACATGCACGTACTGTCCTGGTGATAGCCTTCTCTGCGTCGACCGCAGCTTTGCCTCCTTCAGCGGAGCCAGCACTATCGGCAACAGCACCGCTACTTTCACCTCCAGCTCCCGGAGCAGCAGATGCGTTGTCCGCTGTTAGAACCTCGGCAGCATTGGCAACTTTGGCGGCCTCCTCAGCTTCCTTCTGGGCCTACAGAAGATTCATGTTCAGCATGAAGGCACCATAACAGCCATGATGCAGTCAGCTGATTGTGGTGGACATACCTGGATAGCTAGCCTCTTCCTCTCTTCCCGCTCTTTACCAGTTCTCTTCCTCTTCTTGCCCACTTCGGGTGCATCAGCAGCCGCCGCGGGGCGGATGTCGTCCAGTACCGATTCTGACATCTTGCCAAATGATCGATGGGTAGTTTTAGGGAAAGGTATGAGAAGGTATGACAGCTGAAATGTATTGTAGAAATCCAAACTTGTAGCAGCGAGGATTTCTGAAATTCACGGACGAGCACGAACCAAAGATCGGTCATGTCACGTGACTTGACCGTCAGTCCACCGTACCACCGTACGGTAGCTTACTGCTTTGCTTTGATCTTGCTAGCCGCACTGGTTTCTCTCGGTACAACCCGTAGATATATTTCGAGGTAGTTAGATGTATAGCTCTGGATGTCATTAAGTCATTATACCATATACGAACAGATCATAAGTAAGCGTCATGCTCGTCTCTGTAGGTAGGGCTCGATTACCCGCGATCGTGATTTCACGGGGACGATACGCTCTCGCTTCGACATCTGCTTCCACGAGTACTTTTACTTCGTCCTCGACCTCGACAGCTTCCCGATCGGAGATTCCCTCAGCGTCTCCGTCGCCTTTAGTCGACGTGGAGAACTCCTCCTCGAGCGGTGGGAGCTCGCCCGAGCCGCAGGAGCCTTCATCTTCGAGACCGAGAAGGCGCCGTTCAGCGTATGATGCGCCGATATCGGGTGTAGATCTTGTTGCTCCGTAAGTACAGATAGACTTTTTTTCCATAAGATCGCTACGGGAATCACTCTTCCTTGAATGGGTTTTATGCCAGACCGAAAATCGTTCTGCAATTGTAAACTATGTTCTCTGTCATATGCCTCATTTCTGCTACTGACTGTTCTGGGACCATTGCTGTTTGATTATCGCATACAGTCCCGACCCGATCTCGAATATCCGACCGATAATATACGCCTCAAAACCACGTATCAACCCATCGACCAACTCGCCTTACTCTGCTAGCGAGTTCCCAACGGGATTGAGTGCGGGAGATGTGCGATTGGAGAATATGGAGCTGGAATGGAGGTTGAGGAGGGAGAGAGTTGATTTGATGAATCATCGGTTCTGGGTGAGTGACGCCCCTTGCTCCTCGAATTCCTCCTAGGGGGCGATTCAAAGTCAGATCACTGTTCAACTTGCTTTCGAGAACGATTGAATATGAGAGCATGCACCTGACTAACATTATATCTGCCTTACATTCGCGGCGATGTTCAGGCTACGACAAACGCCAATTTCGAAGCTCAAAAGGCACACAGACTATCGCTCTTACCTCCCGCCAGCGATCCGCCTACAGAGGAAGACGATCGCAGACGAGAGGATGCCTTGACGCAATTTTATGCAGATTGGCAGATCGCCAACCAGGAGAGACAGATCAAATGGGTCAAAGAGTGGTGGAGAGAGGTATGGGATGGAATCCGTGTTCAAGGGAGGATATATTTCTTGAGGGCCTCGAGGAGGCGATGAGCTCATACGAATCTGCGTGAACTATGTAATGAAGAGTTTCAGGCCGCCAGGCAGGTCTTACTTAGTCTTAGCGGTCTGTCTGCTCTGCCTATCCATATATCTCTTTCTTACCTTTCGTTCGTGTTTCAGCAGCGCAAATTACTGAGGAATAAATACGTTGTGCCTATCTTCCACTTTTCATAGTCACAATGAACCTGCTCGGGAGGTCGTCAGAGTATTACCACCATCGCCTTATCTGACGCATATCACCATGCACTGCATTTCTCCTGTTATCCATTAGCAAATAATGTATGACCACTCTGTAAATACATGATAGGCGAACATGCGTCGAACATATGGGGGGGCGCGTGGATGCCACGTGATGCGATCTCACATAGCTCCACCGTACGATTACACACCACTCGACTCACTACAGACTTGCACTTGCACTTGTTGCCGCTCATAACATGCGTCCATATTCCAAAAACACACTCATCGTCCAGTCTCCCTTCTTCATCATCATCTTCCTTTCTTCTCGTCTTAGCTCTCGGTTTCCATCCTTCTGTCCGCTATCCTTCCTACGTCTCACAATCCGCTATCCTTCCTACGTCTCACAATCTGCACGAGTAATGCAATGCAGTAGTCGCCTTACAAAAGGAGAAAGACAATGAAACTTGAACGGACGTGAACCGACCTGAACTCTATAATCGTTATCAACAACAATGTCGGCCGAGATCGAAGATCAGATCGTTGTGGAACTTCCTCTTCGACTACCTCTGGCTCGATCACCCAGTCCACGCAAGCCTAGCCCAGCAAAGCTGCCAGCGAAAACAGAATCGCCCGCACAGCCAGTGGCTGGACCGTCCACGCACCGGAGAACACGAAGTTCGGACGTAGCCATGAACGGAGCGACAACCTCTGGTGGAGGTACCAACAATACCGCCAGCGCGAATGGACCAGCAGTGGCAGAGACGGCGCCAACACCCGATAAACCTAGATACATCCAGCCAGACCACTTGTAAGTCTTTCAGTCCTCCCCATCGCGCAAGCTCAGCGCTTGCAATGTATCCTAATGTGGACTTGCCTGCAGCTTCCCCCTCACAAATCACATGAACACGCCGGCGGTCCTGCGAGGGATACCGCAGATCGGAGATGGATGGCTGTCACCTGAGGAAGATCCGCAAGCCCTGAGGGGTATCCCGGTCTTCAAGCCGACCATGGAAGAATTCGAAGTGAGTAGCAGCTTATATCGAAGTGCTACCGTGTCACCCTTGGCTGATTTCGTGTTCATCGCAGGACTTTGAGGGTTACGCCAAAGCCACGACCGAGTGGGGACAATATAGCGGTATCGTGAAGATCATACCACCGGACGAGTGGACAGCATCTGTTCCACCCATTACCAAGTCATCACTTTCTTCCGTCCGCATTCGTCAACCGATCCAGCAAAATATCCTCGGTCATTCCGGCTTGTTCAGAATAGCAAACGTGGTTAAGAACAAAAATAGGCCATTGACAGTCGAAGAATGGTTCAACAAGTGCAAGGATAAGAAATTTGCTGGGCTTGGGCCAAAGGATGTAGGGAGGACGCTGAATCGGGACTCCAAAGAGGCTATAGAGCGGAGAGAGAGGATCAAAGCCGATACCAAACGACAGAGAGATGAGAAGAAGAGGAAAGCGGAAGCGAGGAGAGCATCGAAGGCTGCCCGGGCTGCTGAAGCTGAGGAAGGACATCTCAACGCTGACACGAGCGATCAGAAGCAAGAGGAAGATTCGGTGGACGGTGTACCACCGCTTGACCCCTCCGGCAACTCCAGTCATTCATCACCTGAACCTCACCCTACCACTCCCGACTCGGACGCTGTAGAGCCCTGGTACCAGTCGTTCAATCCGACAGAGGACTGGCTGCCTCGCGACACCAAGCCTGAGGATTACACCGTCGAAGCATGTGCAGCGCTCGAAAGGCATTTCTGGAAGAACATGGGTATTGGAGAACCAAGCTGGTATGGTGCGGATATGGAAGGTGAGCGAGCTGTGCATAGATCCATTTGAATAATGCTGACACCAGTACTTTCAGGATCCCTCTTTGTTGACGAAAAGACACCATGGAACGTTGCACACTTGCCAAACCTGCTGAATAGATGGGACCTCAATAATTTGCCAGGCGTAAATTCGCCATATCTTTATTTCGGAATGTGGGGCGCGTCGTTCGCCTGGCATGTTGAAGATGTAAGCGACCTCTTCTATACCTTGGGATAACAGCTGACTTGGCCGTAGATGGACCTGTTCTCCATCAACTACATCCACTTCGGTGCGCCAAAGTATTGGTATGCGATTCCTCAGAAACAGGCGGAGAAGTTTGAGCGTATCCTGCAAGGTAAGTCGTTGATACATCGTTGTGGTGACGCCATTGATAATCTCCCACAGGGTATTTCACCGAGGATGCGAGGCACTGCGATCAGTTCCTTCGTCACAAATCTTTCGCCGTCTCGCCGCAAAGACTGGCCAACGATGGGATCAATGTCAATATGCTCGTTCACAAGCAGGGAGAATTCGTCATTACGTATCCCAGGGGATACCACGCCGGATTCAACATGGGTTTTAACTGTGCTGAAAGCGTCAATTTTGCGCTTGACTCGTGGGTGGAGCTCGGGCGAAGGGCAAAAGCGTGTACTTGTGTAACTCATAGGTACGCCCTTTTTCATTCCATATATAAATATCCGCTCAGCTAATTTGTAAAACTCAGTGTCCGTATCGACGTGGATGAGATGCTCGCCAAGGAAGAAAAACGTTTGAAGGGCGAACAAGATTTGCTAGAAGCGATCGAGGAGGAGCGTCGAGCGAAGAAGTCACGCAAGAGACAAGCAACTGAGAGCATGGAGACGCCGAGGAAGAGGATGAAAGCACAACCTCGTATCGCCGAAGACCATGAAGAAGCGATCTCTCTCACCGGTGCTGAAGAGAGCGAGGTGGGACTCGCTCCTGTCAAGATTCCGGTAATGCGCAAGAAGAAGCCCAAAGAAGTCATCGACCTCTCGCCTACTCGTCCTACCCCAAAACCGACAATCGTCAAGGAGGCCCCTGTTTATCCTTGTTTGTTTTGTCCTGGTCTCGACATCTCAGATCTCATGCCTGTCCTCGATGCGGCAGACAATGTCAAGAACATCTGGAAGCCCCGTACAGGAGAGATCAAGGCGCATCACTCATGTGCTTTGGCCATTCCTGGTATCGGCATCGAAGATCGAGAAATTGATGGTGTAATGAAGGGGTTTGTTGTCGGGACCGGAAACGTCGAGCAGGCCCGGTGGAACCTCGTGAGTGCCTTTCCTGGGTCATTTTCGTAAACAAGGTCATTGCTGACAGCTGAACGCCAGAAATGCGCCGCATGTGCTGATAAGAAGCTGCAAAAGACTGGCGCCAAGATTCAGTGCACCAAAGTGAGTAGCACCTCTGTTTCACACAATGAACTCTGTCCTTATGATGACAACATAGGGTAAATGTCCACGAGCATATCACGTCTCTTGCGCCAAAACCCACCCTTCGACGTCTTTGAAGATCTGGGAAGTCGAAATCCCCATTCTGCCGGGCGGAGGAGAAGAACCTCTTGTGGAAGGCGGGGAGATCCCGGTGGAACGAGATATCAAAGTGGAACTGCTTTGTCCTCAACACAATCCCGTAAGTATTTCTCTTTCTCACGCCTGTGATCATCGAGACATGTGTGCTAATGGTTCGTTTGCGATAGGATAAAAAAGCCTCTGATGAGCAGAGGAAGGCTGAGGCCTTGCAAGCCAAGATTCTGGCGATACCCGCTGGTGCGAAGATCCGAATCAAAGTTAAAACAGGCGCGTCCATAGAGTACACTGTTCTGGAAGTCCGGTCTGAGAGTCAGGATGTGGTTGTCGAAGATGATGCTGGGTGAGTGCCGAAGCTTGTCAACTGATCAGTCGACTTCACTGACCGATTTATAGTGAACGAGTCATTTATCCCTGGTCAAGTATAGACTTCAGACCTGAACCTGTAAAGATGCTTGAAAATGAGTATGGTGAGCTGGCCTGATTTGCTCTTCGGGATGAGACGTCTCTGACGATAATACTACTAGCCCGAGTGCACACTCATGTCCGTCGCTCATCGGAGAATCGATCCGGTCTTCCTACCCCAACTAGCAGCTCGCCAATACAGCCGAGCCGGAAACAACCGACACAAGCCGTGGCGCTCCCAACTCCTCCGCCCTCGATGCCGGCTACCCGCCGGGATCAACCACTGCGTCCAATGGTTACGTCTCAACCCTTGGCTCAGCCAGTCCCACGGGCTGAGAACGTTCCCCGCAAGCGGGTTCATCCGCCGCCTGTGGTGCGACCTGCACCACTTCGAGTTGAGCAAATGCTCAATCCTCCAGTTGAACCTATCCCTACCCGTGTCGTGCTGTGTGATGCTCCCAGAGGTCAAATACACCCTCCGAACGCTCAACCGCCTGGTATGTATACAAATTCAGGTCTGCCGCCGTACAACCATGGTCATCACGTTCCAATGCCACCGCCTCATCACCTGCCTCCTCCTCAACGTACAGCTTCAATTGCACATCCTCATCAACCATATCATGCATCAGTACCTTTCTACGAGTCCCACGATCAGTATAACCGACCTTTCCAGGTACATGGTGCTCCTCAGCATGCCCAGTTGCCTCCAATTCACGGATGGCCAGGTCCTCGCGGTCTCTCGGATCAGCCGCCGCCATTCCAGGTGGCTAACGGATATCATGGTCCCCTTCCAATGGGGTATGCAGCACCGCCTTCACACGCCTCGTCTGTACGAAGGCATTCGGCATCCGCGCCAAACCACGGATCATCCTCTGCACCCCCGAATGTCTACGGTATACAGCACACCGGCTCGACCGGCCAACAGCCTCGCAGAGCCTCGAATAGCGGTGCACCTAACGGCGTGGGCAAGATAGATCTCGGTCTACAACGAATGCAGGCTTTGATGAGCCATCTTCCGCCACTCTCTGTTCCAGCGGTCCACCTGGCCGGTACCAACGGGAAAGGTTCGGTATCAGCTATCCTCGAATCATGCTTCATGGCTGCAGGTCTTTCGGTCGGTCGATACAACTCGCCTCATCTGATGGAGGCGCGCGACGCGATCCGTATCAACGGACGTCCTCCTTCGCAGCAGGCCTTCCTAGATGCCACGCAGGTCGTAGAAACAGTCAACAAGCAAGCCGACATCAGTGCAACCACCTTCGAGATTGCTACAGCCGCCGCATACCATCTCATCAACAACGTCCAACCTCCATTGGACGTCATGATCATCGAATGTGGCATGGGAGGAGCGAAAGATGCGACTAATGTCATTCCTGATCAGCTCAAAATCGCTTCGGCCCTTACTGCTGTCGGCCTTGACCATGTTTCATTCCTCGGTGATACTATCACAAAGATTGCGGAAGAAAAGGCGAAGATTGCTGTACCCGGTGGCCTGTTGGTCGTTGGTCAACAGCCGAACGTAGATGCAATCTATGCTGCAAGGAAGATCGCAGCGGAGAAGGGCGCCCGAGTGCACGAGGCTCTCAGGTCGATGGCCATCCCTCATCCAGCGCCACCCGTATCTATCAAGCCGTTCCATCGACCCGCACCGAACTTGATCCAGACACCTCTCCCAGCCATCTTCGACTCGTCGCGGAACCCTGTCGGACGGGAGTATGTGATTGATACTGAGTTCAGCTTGGGCGGTCAACATCAGCTGGATAACTTGTCTCTCGCTCTGACCATTCTTCATGCGATTCGATTCGACCCTCGAGCCAGATCGATACAACCCAAATTGGATCTGTTGAACAGTCGTGCCATCCAAGTGGGAGTTGCCAGGGCAGAATGGGCAGGCAGGTGTTCCTGGCATGAGTGGCATGATCCGGTCTCAAGATCAGTCGTGCCTGTGCTGGTGGACGGTGCTCACAATTCAGACTCCGCGAGAATGCTTCGAAATTACATCGACTCCTTGTCCTTTGTCTCCAGACCTAAACTTCGATTCGTCGTCGGTCTTTCCGACTCTCCAGGCAAGTCGATCGAGAGTGTGCTCGAACCACTCCTCCGACAAGGCGATGAGGTGGTGTCAGTAGAGTTCTCGACTCCGGTCGAAGGTATGCCTTGGATTAAATCTGTCCCGCTTTCCAATCTGCATCAAGCCGTGTCCAGACTTGTGGGGTCAGACGCTGTTAGAGAAACAAGGATGATCGGGCCGCGCGGTCTGGAAGAGGCTCTGCGATGGACGGCTCAGGATATGGTGGAAGGAGATTATTTGACGGTGATATGTGGCAGCTTGTATTTGGTGGCAGATCTGTACAGACTGCTGTCCTACCAGGCTCCAAAGTAGGGAGTGTAGGAATGGCTGGAAAATTATTCTATTTGTCATGTTCTCATGTTTGTCCTTTCTGCTTAGTGTATCTAGTGCGATTGGTATACTGCATCTGCGGGAGCAGTGTCCAGCCCGGATCGCGTACTCTACCGATGTAGTGTCTGCTTTGTTCGCGTTATAGTACGCTGATGTACCTTTGTAATGTGTCGTGCTCGTGCTGTATGTATTACGCAATAATGTCTGATATCATGACATCTCGAAATACTCCTCTGCAGTGTGACTCGACTAAAGGCAAATCGGTCAATTGCGCTGTGCACGGGTTTTGTTCGCTACAAGTATTGTAGGTGGCTTGCAGGTGCAAGTCTGGGTATTAAGCGATCATTGATGAGTGGAGAAGGTGACTGCTCCGACTCAGACCATCGCATGCACGAGTTGAAGGCTTCATGTTCATACCATTACGATTCGGACCATTCATGTGCTCGACTTGCAGCTCCGTGTGTTGGCGTTACCGAATACTCATACTCTACTGATACAATCCGATAGTAGCCAAAATGACATTGGTCTGGTTCCAGGCTCAAGACCTTCCAGCGCGGTACTAGTGAATGGTCTACTATTTGTGGCCTCGCGAAACGCTGCGGAATGTATCAGTCGGTGCTTGACAAGTGCCATAGCTTTGCGAGGGGGGTAATGATGCTCCATATTCAGGTTGAGTATCGATACGAAAAATTAATCACTCAGGGGAATGAAAATGCATGTTATAGGTGACAAGGCTGTGCCTACATGCTCAAAGATATATACAAGAGCATCGATTCATCGCCAACGGTTATCTCGAGACTCTCAAACCTTTTGGTACACCTTGACTTCCCTGACTACAACTGCACATGATGACGGGACACACCGACAAGAACAACCCATTGGCGTTCGGACGCTCATTGACCGTCGCACCGGGGGAAAAGCTTCAACCGCAATCTCTCAACCCTAAGAAATCCGACATCTCCCTCGCCTCTTCTGCAGAGACGCTCCGACCTCCCTCACCTGCTGACGGAGAGACTAGCAACGACCTGAAAGAGAAGATATCGACAACCGCCTCTTTCGATTCCAGCGTACCTGCCATCGCTCCACCCCCAACTCCTGCATCGCCCTTCTCGACCAGCGGCCCATCTTACGATGTCCTCGGACGATTGGTCTATATCCCCTCTCTACCTGCACCGGCCAAAGTGAAATGGGCCAAGTGGTTCCCTGGTGGCTATGATCCGAAGTACCAGATTCCTCTCAAGGGTAAAGGGATGATGTACGCCATCCAGGCTATCGGTGGTTTGGCGATTCTCTTCTATGGGTATGACCAAGGTGTCATGTCTGGGGTGGTCATTAATGACGATTTCAAGAAACTCATGAAACTCGATTCTTCGCCTCAAACAGCGATGGATTCCGCGGCTATAGGAGGTATCGTAGCGATCTACTACGCCGGTTCCCTGATTGGAGGTATGGTAGGCGGATTCCTAGGCGACGAGATCGGTAGAGTCAAGACAACCATCGTTGGGTGTTTGGTAGGCCTCATCGGCGCAGCTTTGCAAGCTAGTACGCAGAGCTTTGGGTGGATGTGCGCTGCTAGAGTAATCAGTGGTTTTGGTACCGGTCACCTGAACGCTATCATACCTGTGTGGAGTAGTGAGATGGCTAGCCATGATGGGCGAGGTGCTATCTTGGCATTCGAGTTTTTCCTCAACATTGCTGGTCTCGCATTCGCATATTGGCTCGGTGAGTCACAAGTACAGTGCCCAGGAGCATTTCTTACCTCGAAGCAGATGGATAGCTAATTCGCTGCTCTCTTACAGAATTCGGACTCAAGTATGCCTCGTCCCGCTCTCAATCTTTTGTCTGGAGATTCCGTGAGTGACACCATATTGTATCAGTTCATACACAATTAGCAGCTTTGATTCGTCAACCAGTGTGGCTCACTGATACAGTACTGTTTATATCCATGCGTGCCCCATGACAGCCCTTGCTTTCCAGCTCGTATTCCTTGTGATCCTCGTTGCTCTCTTTTCATTCTTCCCCGAATCGCCACGATGGCTCGCCAAAGTCGGCAGAGAAGATGACGCCCGTCAGGTGCTTGCGGTCCTGAGGACTGAAGATGGCGATACAAACGACGACAAGGTCAACGAGGAGATGTACTCGGTGAGTGGTTCGCGCATCTCCTCTCTCTCCGGCATGACGGTGTTCTTCTCTTGGCGACACTACTGTACGATCACTTCGTTTGAGACAAGCCCGTGCTGACATACTGATATACTGATATACCTGTGGCACTACTGAAGATCATGGAAGTTGTCGATGTCGAACGGAAGATGGAAAGTTCAAACAGCTACACCGCCATGATCTTCGGCTCGAGAAGCAAGGATGACGGAGGCAGCGAGCTTCATTTGCCGCGCAGGACCTGGCTGGTCATAGGCTTGCAAATCTGGCAGGAATTGACCGGTATCGGAGTTGTCACTGTCTGTGAGTGCTCTCCTCTCAATGATCCCATGCACATGTCGGCTCTAGACTCAAAAGGCTGACTTGATGATCTATATATATAGATGCCCCGACCGTGTTCCAGTCTGCTTCTTACACTGCATACAAAGCCGACTGGCTCAGCGGTGTCAACAATATCTTCTATAGTCAGTGAGAGCCGAACTCGCCGTAGGGGTTATTGGGCACGACTGACATCGCCTGTATCGATCGATCTCAGTGTTCTCGGTCCTTGTAGCGGTTTTCACGCTTGATCGAGTTGGCCGACGAATCACCTTGTATTGTAAGTATACAGCGTTGACCACGCTTTGAACAGTCTTGGGTTGACAGCTATATTCCTCAGGGGGCGCAATTATCATGGCTGTATCACTGGCTTTCTGTACAGTCGGTGCCCACTTGGCAATTCGAACGACCGAGCACGAACAGGCTGCCTGGGGTGCGGTGGTAGCAAGCTTTACGTTCATCTACACCTCCACGTTCGGAGCATCCTGGGTGAGTGGCAGGTCCTGTAGCACAATCCCACTGATCTGTTGGCGCTGACATGGGGATTCCTACCTGCTGCGCAGCTCACAGTCCCTTGGCTATATCCTACCGAGATTTTCCCGCTTTTCGTCAGAGCCAAAGGTGGCGCAGTCAGTGTTTTGGGATGGTCGATTGGTGAGTCTCGCACCGACGATCTTGTCACCGTGTCCTCCTCCTCCCCTGGCACAGCTGATTTATCGTTTTGTAAAGGTAATGGTGTGGTGACGGAAATCACCCCCTTCTTGTTCAATGCAATGTAAGTCAAGCGCCATCGCACATGTTCCCGGTCTAAGCAGAATGAACGACTGACGATTGGTATTGCCGACAGCGGCGAATGGACTTTCCTCCTCTTTTGCCTGCTAAATGTTCTGGCAATCCCATACATCTACTTCCTATGTGAGTCCGAGATCAGCTAGTTCGAGTACCATACTCTCATTCTGCCACCACTGTATTCCAGGGGTTCCGAAGCTGACATATCGTTCGGACCCTGATAGACCCCGAGACTGCTGGTAGGAGCTTAGAGCAGATGGACGTCTTGTTTGCTCAGGACTCGATCTTCGTCCATCGACAAGCCAAGGCCCTCGCAGAGTTGGAAACGACTAATCCTGAGCTCGTTCATGGTATGTTTGGCTTGCCTCCAACTTCCTTCCGAGGGGCTTTTTTTTTTAAACGTAATTCCGGATTCACGAGTATAAAGCTGACATAGAGCATATCTTTCGCCGTCGAACAGCTATGGAAACCGGCAAAGCTCAAGTCTTGCACCAGGAAGACGTAGTCCCCAGCCCAGTCAAGCCTACGGGGGTGGTTCTCGCCAACAAACTGTCGGAGAAGCTTGTTCAGGCTTCGGAGGTGCAATAGTCATTATAATTAGCCAGCTTACCAGGGCGGTATCGCTTCCGACGATAGTACCGCGAAGGGCACCCACTTCGCGATCTGGCTGGTGGTGTCCGCGGGTTGGAATACCGGCTCTAGGCATTTCTGTACGATGTTTGTGTGTGAGCATCGTTTCCATTATAATTTATAACCTCTCTCTTCTGCACGTCAATTCAATGTGTCAATTAGAACGTTCTGGACATGGTTCTCTGTTACGACAGAGCACCCGAGTGACAGACACGCCACAAACACATGACCCCGCAGTAATCTCCGCTCTCCCCGCTTTTCAGGGTAGCGTTCCCAGGAACACAGGGTTGATCTGAACGGAAACCTCACGACACGGCGTCATCCGCTTCTTTCGCCTGTCATTAACTGCGCTGTGTGCTTGTCTAATCTTTCTTCCGTGAGGACAGTAAATGAGCATTCGAGTACCGCATGGCGCAGAAAGGTCCGAGAGGTCGTTGTGATCGTTGTGATTGTTGCCAGGGGTAAATACGGCCTTGCATTCAGATGAGATGAGACGACATCCTAATCTGCTGTATTAGACCCAGACCCAGTAGTCTGAACAAGTCCGGATAACGTCTAGTTCGTATGGCTGGTCGATTGTTTGTAAGAAAGATCCAAAGGAATCAATTCATGTGGGGTATAAGGGTATGAGGGTCGAGAACGGCGAAAGGACAAGTTAGTGAGATCGCCATCAGGGTTCTTTTCCTCCCTCCCAGCCCCTAGCCCTTCTCACCGCACTGTGACTACACAGTAGTCATCATCAATCGGTCATCTCTCATCTCGCTGGCTGGCGGAAAGAGATGGATACGAAAGCCGGTACATACTAGCCAGGGTAGATTAGCTTGTATACACACAAACAAACCAGTACCTTGGATATGCGCACCATGCAGGAGAAAGACAAGGCATGGAGAACATGTTACCCATCACAACGCACAAACGGTCAATTAACCGTCTGCCGTACTTTTGCTGGTTGTACTAGCGCTAATACTGATTGATCATACTGACTTTGGGTCTCATGACCTGATGTCGCTCGACGCCTAAACCTACAGTTCGCAGTTCACACACAAACTGCTATCGAAGTTATCCTTTGGTCACATCCCATCCTGCCATTCTGCATTCATCAAATAAAAATACATCTTGCATCAATCATCAATTTATCAGCACGTACCAGACACCAGACAAAGAAGAAAGAAGACTGGGCTTTGAACAAACCACAGTACTCAATAAAGCAACAAATTCTAGAATTCTGTTCCTATCGTGCTGTACCTCGCCCTCGCGATATCGACATTACATCTGGCCGGCGTCATTCTCTCGTTACTCGACCCATCCAAACCCTTTCTCCGCATCCCTCTTCTTTCCTTCTTCCAGGCCAGGTGCGGGTAACGAGCAAAAGATTGCTTGTACGTACTACGGTGAATACGCGGACGTACTACCTCCGACTTGCAACGCCTCCTGGCATCACGCACATCACATCACATCCCATTACAAACCGTACATCGTACATACAAATCACACGCATTATCACATAACCCCTCGACCACTTACTGTTAGCTAGCACAAACAAAGACGGCTAGTCATCACACCAGACATAGCCGTAAGCACACGAAGCAGAAACACAGCAGAGAGAGCATCTTCGATACGGCGTATGCGTGTGGTAGGGTAGGTATGTCATGCGTGTGACTGGAACAAGGCAGACGACCAAGATCTTGCTAGTTGCCCAAGTAGGCTTTTAGCGTCCATTAGACATCGGGTGTCAAATACCGACATTCAACCAAAATCGCTCTCTCATTCACAAGTCGGCAAACGAAAAGCTCATACGCTGCGGGCACTTGACGCTGCATACTCTTCTAGGTCCAGTCTCTCAATCGTCGGATACAGAGTTGAACGGGCTTTTCTCTTCGTCCATATCCGACAACTCAGTCGTCCCCTAGCCCTATTCAATCGGTTTACCATCGTTGGTCTGGCAACTCAAAATTCTACACGAAACCATCAGCACTTCCGCCGGCTCGTGCTCTCCATTGACCTCATCGCCATCTCACCCCCCGCAGAACCGTATCGTCCACTCGTACTGCGTCTCCAGGTCATATTGTTCACAGCGACACCCAGTAACCCTTGCTTAACCATACACGACTTCGTCGCTCTAATCATCACACGACTCCTTTCAGTTTGAATGTCCTAACGCCGGAACGACATCGAGTATACGACACATAGCGACATTCAACAACTGGCCTATATGTTATTGCCCAATTTGGTCCTCCCCCTCTAGTCAAGATACTCAAGCCCGAATATTCTTGTCTTATGCTTTAGCAGGTGTCGAACTTCGGATCACGTCATCACTGCCCGTTTAACACTATACCTCGCCGCTTCTTCATATATCGCCCTCGAAGCAAGCGGACATAGACTGGACAGAGATTCAGAAGATATACGCAAATAGAAGAAGGAGAGAACAGCTCCCTATCACATGCAATATCAGCTGAGACCAGCGTGAGTAACCACCAGCAGCGACAATCTTCGCTACACCGGCTCTTCGAACAGGAGCCACAACGATCGCCGCCTCTCTAGTGAGCCACAGTCGACAATACTCTCTATCGTCGACAAAGGCTTGGGCTCATCATCATCCTGTTCATAGTTGTGAGTGAACGGATCCTTCTAACTATCGATCGTTATCCGATCGTTCAGGATTGATCGCTTGTCGAACTAACGACATAATATCCTCCCCCTCCCACAGTGTCTTATCGAAGGAGATTGTCTGAAGCACTGTTTCACAGCAAGACCTCACCGCAATCAAACCTTAGTATATGATCACAACGCATACAAAAACGATTTGCTTGTTCGAAAATGTCAATCGTACTTCCCCTGCCTCAGCCACATCCTCATCTTGCCATGTCCCGTTCCCGGTCGACCACACCAGGCCCTAAGAGCAGCAGAGACGCTACACCGCTGTCTGCGCCTCCGACTCCTGTCACGCCTACGCATCTCTTACCGGCGGCCATGGAGAGAGCTAGAAGCTCTGAAGCTGTGCTAGGCGTCGGGCCTAACGTAGCCAAAGCCTTGATAGCTGAGCGAGAAGGAAGGAGACGAGACGTCAAGGAGACATCGCTCAAACGAGAATGGGAACATGTGGATGGGTATTTCCCTACACCAATATCCCAGAGCGACGAGCAAGAGGACAAGATGGATATTGATGAAGAAGGTGGACCTAGCACTGCGCATACTGATCAGCCCGACCCCGAGCATGAACACAAACAGACCGTATCTCTTGGCGAACCGATCGAGTCGTCTGACCAGGAGGTTGCCGTACATTTGCCTACTCCACCTGAGGAAGGGAAACCATACATCTGGGGTATGCCAAAGTGGGGTTATGAACCCGAAAGGAGAGAGGTGAGGAAAGGAGTGAGATTGGTCGGCATGGAGGAGGTAAGTTTGCCTTGTACCAATCGCCACATGCCAAGAGAGTTTCTAACCAACGACGGCATGATATAGTTACCAGCACTTGTAGAACGCCACTCGATGCTCGATACTCCTAGTTCTGTCATGTTCCCGTGGCTTCATGGCATCAGCGACGACGGTCAGAAAGGTCGGGATATGGCTGCCTTCTTTGGGTGAGTGCGGTCCGTATCTTTCTCCTTGGCCTGCTAACGTATATACATCACTGCGAACAGTCACGCTCCTCCATTCGAACCGCCTGCCTACCGTGGTTTATGCTTGCTGTTCTGCCCACCTCACCCCCTCGATGAACCTCGTCATCCCCATCGACCGAAAATGCCACGAACCGATACCGATCGAACTACTCAACAATCTTCTTATGACATGCCCCCACCTAGAGAACGGTCCGAAACCATGTCGACCTCCTCAGAATCCTACCATTCGTCTGGTACGACTGAGGGTACTTCGCCGTCCATCGCTGGATATTCACCCTTATCTTCGCCTGGCATGGACAAGCTGGTGCCGGAGCCCGAAACTGACGAGCCTCTGGAAGACGAGAGCGAAGATGCGGACGTTGCGATGCACCCCTGCGACTCGAAGCGGGTCTCGCCCGTGGCAATTACCAAGGGTCTTGACGAGCCCCACCATCCGATGCCGTGTGCGGAAACATCCAAAATAGGTAGTCCGATGGAAGAAGAAGTCGACTCATCGGACGACAGCTCTGAAGTGGAATCAGAAGATCAACGACCCACCTGCATCCTGTACAACGCACTGCACGTCACCGACGTTTTCGAGCTCCCCAAACATGGGGATGTTTCGAAACCGCCTCGTTTCAGGCAAGCCAGGCTGCCTCATCAGATCAACCTTCGAAACCTCAATATACAGCAAATCAAGTATGGGACCGTTTCGGACATCATCTTGTATTCAAGGAACGGAGTAGGAAACGGAATCTTGGAGGTCGCGGAACAGTAAGTTTGCTTTTTCAGCCGACCTTCTGTTTTCAGGATTAAGTTGTTGACCGCGAGGATTCTTAGAATCGCTCGTGCGCAAGAAGACTTGTGGCAGATCAGGATGGACGAATTCTACAGGCATGTGGGAGACTCTCGGGCGAAAGGGGAAGGTTCGAATGAACCTGTCAGATACGGCGTCTGGGTCGTTGTTGGTCAGTGACAATATCGGGATTGATCATAGAGGCTCGGTCGACTGACATTTTCTATCGGTTGGCAGAGCCCTTCTCAAAGCTCGAAAAACATTGTTCACACTTGGTCAACATCAGCTCCAAGGGCGAGAATAATCGTCAAGCTTTCCATACTGACTTGTTTGACAGAGAAGCCAGGGAGAGTCGAGCGATGACTCGTGGTTCCGAGGTAGTCGAGGGTTTCTGGGTCGGGAATGATTGCGATATACCTGGAGGGGCCGATGATGGCGCCGGAGCTGAAGTGGCTTTTGACCTTTGCCTTCGGGTAAGTGCACCCCAGGCCAAAGGTCACATTATCACACAGCTAACGTGTTGTGTCCGGTTGACAGGCCTCTGAATGCGCTGATATGCCCAGTCCAGCCGGTCTGACCCAGGCGTATCAACATCTCCTGCAGCTTGACCGACGTCGACGAACGGTGGAAGAACGGTCATCTTCGTGGACTGCATCCCCTGCCACTCTCGCCTTACGCAATCTCCTTTCGCCCAGCCCAACTAGCCCCACCACTTCCGATGTGCCGTCCAAAAGACTGGCTTCCCCCACGCCCGACGACAGGAAGCTCAGATCTCGATCCGAAGCTCCCGTAGTCGATCACGAATACGTCCAACTTGAGTGTTCGGGTTCGTGCAGGACTATCACTGGCCAGACTCGCAACTTGACTTATATGACAGAAAAAGTGGTCGAAGTGGTCTACTTCCTCCGGAAGATTGTCGAAGGTCGTGATAAAAGCGGTATCAAGCGGCGAGTGCTGGTCCACTGTCAAGATGGATATACCGAGAGCAGCATCATTGTGCTTGCGTATATCATGTCTTCGCTGTCTTGCTCTCTCTCCGAGGCGTTCTTGCATCTCCAGCTGGTCGCCAAGCGGTCTTTCTTCCTCTATCCGTCAGATAAGCCGCTGCTTCGAAAGGTAGACGCCAAACTAGCCGCGGATCGACGGGCAAAGGCAGTCAAACTGGTGTCCAACACCACCCCCCACATGAACCAGTCTAGTGAGAGTAGCGGCAAGTCCAGCCCGCGGTGGAGAGGTTGGGGTATACCTTTTGGTGGATCAGGATCCAGCCCAGCGTACGCTAAAGGCACAGCTACGATCGATACTTCCACAGTCGATGTCGCGAAGGAGATGCTGGAGGAGCAAGATAATGGAGGAAGTCAAATTGCGCTTGAGTCAAAGGTTTGGTTTGAGGATAGGAGGTTCGATGGATTCCCTTCGAGGATTCTGCCATTCTTGTATCTGGGTAATCTGTAAGTACTTCAATATTGAACATATGGACTATCATTACCCCTCTCGAGCTGAATGCTAATCTTACGTTTTGCTATCTTTCAGTGAACACGCGGATAACGCGGCGATGCTACGAGCTCTGAACATATCACATGTCGTCAGCGTTGGCGAGAGTTTGATCAGCGTTCCAGAACAGGACGCGACCACGTATGGGAACTCCCTTTGCGCTCATGCCAGAGCAGGTCAGATCAGCGTGTAAGTGCTGATGATGAGCTCGAATCGTTTCTGGAAAAGTACGTTGTGAATAGATGCTTATTCTGGTTACTGTCTTTTTCAGGCTTGACCTCACTGATGTGAGAGATGATGGCAATGACCCTCTCCGGCCTGTCATTGCTCGCGCTTGTGCATGGATTGAGCAGGCTAGACGGGATGGCGGCACTGTGTTGGTGCACTGTGTGAGTAGATTGTGTTTCTATCGTCGCCCCAATTGTCCTCTCCTGGCCTGTCATGGTGATTTACGGCACCTGGTGGTCGCTAATGAGCGTTTGTTGTATTGATCATAGCGAGTCGGTGTCAGCCGAAGTGCAAGCATCGTCATCGCGTATCTCATGCAGTTCGAACGGATGGGCTTGATGGATGCGTACATGATGTGCCGTGCTAGGCGGCTGAACGGTAGGTTGTCATCCTGAACTGTGATATATGAGGAGTCAAATTAGCTGACGAATTCGTTCTGTGCTTTTAATTTCAGTTCTGATCCAGCCAAACTTGCGATTCTTCCACGAGCTCTTCGGCTGGGAAGTCGAACTTGCTCGTCAAGAAGAAGAAATGAGCCGTCAACGAGGCGATATTGCTGCCGAAGGCACCGGGAATCCAAAAGCGCTCAAGCTGTCAATCGACGGGAGCAACCACCAAGAGGTTGAACCGAGGAGGATTGTGTATTCCTGGCCTAGTTTCTGTCGTGATCTTGTGAGCTGACTTTTGATATCCAGACTACATCGTGTGCTGGACGAGCTGACTTTGGGTCATCATCTGCAGCACTGCCTCAACCGGCGATTCCTGTGCAACTAAACGAGATGGTGGTGTTTGCCTTTCCACGTCATAAATGATGAGGGAACCAAAGCGGCAGGGTGGCCATGGGTAAATCACACCGGTCAGGAGTGTACTCCTCGTCGTCCGATTTGCCAGGATTTCCCAGTCATACATCTTTTCAATTGCTCTCAGTCCTCTCACCCAGTTTGTCTTTGTATTTGTATGACCTGATCGTTTTTCGTTGTAATTAACTAACTACACGTTGTTGGCTACCAATATACCCCGAGTGACCGGCCTGAATGCGAGGTTGCGACGTGGTGACGGGTATGGGCGATCCGCCTTCTGCGAAGATACGTTCCCTCTTTTCTTTCCTTCCTCTCCTTTTCTTCTTTCAATTATCGGTTCGATATATATACCTCGGTTGTCGTTGTTGAAGATAATAATCATTTCACTGTATATTGTATGTCATTTTCCTATGGTTGTTACCACCTTGTCAATACGCTAAGCTTCCCATCTATCTATCCTCCACGCTACAGTTGTTTTCACCCCGCCCGCCACATGAGGACTTGGCGTCTGCTCTACGCAGTAACGAGTACACGTCCACTTGCTATTTCCTTGTTGATTATTTGATCGTTTGTGTTCTCTAGGTCGCTGTGAAGTCATGTATTATATGCATCATTGAATGAGAATGAGAGAAATCTTGCTCTGTATGCCCGTCTATCCACTGCTTGCCTCAAGCTTGCCCTACCCTGCCCAGGTGACAATAATAATCCTTGGCGTTGTCGATGTATGTAATGTGATGTTCCCGGATTACCGTACCGTGCGTGTTTTCATTTACTCTACTCGATACCCTGAACTAAGTTGTTTGGATCTATCTCAAACTGGACCGAGAGGGAGGTCACTCGTCACTCGTACCAGGTAAGGTAATTCCAGTGCAGGTAATTCCGATCCAATTCACTCATCATGAGGATGAGCAGGTCTATCTATCAATGGTAACTAACTACCTTAGCTTATTACATTCAGCGGACCTGGTCTTCAATCTTGTTTTTTTTTTTTTTTTTTCCATCTGACCGACTAGGTACTCTCTTTTCGGATCGACACCATCTATAGGCAAGGTCAGGCGAGGCAAAGGAATCCTCTTCAGAAGGGTCCAGCAAGACAGAATTCCGAGGGACTTTGGGTGTTCTTGGCATCGGCACTAGGCCAATCGCAATCCTCTGCCTCTTTTTTCGCACACCTTACTACATATCACTCATTCCTCCTTCTCTATTCGATTCCGATCTGATCTCGCTCTCGCTTTCATCGTCATCGACATTGGCAAGTGCATGAAGCTATAGAACGCTGCGCGAAGACACACACACACACACATATACATAACTCGACGTAATTCGAGACAACGCGATATTCGACACGACACGTACGATTCTCGATCCCAGGTCGATCTGCGACTTGCGATTTGCGACTTGTGATCTCCACCCTTGCCTTCGACGCACGTCCTTACACGTCGAGGTTATGATAAGCATCGGGAACAGGAAGTGACTGAGAAGTTCTTCTGAGATCGTTCGACACATACCGGCATACCGGTTCACTAAACCCCAGTTGAGAGCAGTAAGCTAGAAGGGTTAGACCACACATCTGGGCATTGACATTGGGCGGTAATCAGGATAAGAATATAAATAGAATTAGAATCGCCGTGGTTCCATCGACGACATGTGCGGATTCGACCAGTCTGTGAAACGGGGTCAGGCAGATCATCGACAGAGTTCGGCGTCGACTATGAGAATGGAAGTAGGATCCGATCCGGATGTCACGGATCAGAAATGGTATAAGAGGTGGTCGTACTATATCTGGCGGTGAGAAAGCTTTCTTCTCCTTATGTCGCTCTACCCACTCATCCTGTCCACTCGCCCACCTTGTGCTTGTGCTTGTGCTTGTGCCTGTGCTTGGGTGAAGCACTGACAATGACAACCCGACGCTTGTGTTATGTTTCTATGCAACACTGCAGACACCTTCATTTTGTAGGACCAGGCTTGGTATCGAGCGTTGCATATATCGATCCTGGTAATTGGGCGACTGATCTCGAAGCTGGTGCGACGTATGGCTACAAGTTGTTGTTCGTGGTGTTTATTGCTGGTTTAGCGGCTGTTGGTGAGTGGACTGAAGTGATAACGAATTCCCTTCCATGACACCCAATCTATCTATCTTGTTCAGAAATCATGAACCATGCAAGTATCAATCACAAAGAACTTTTTTCTTGCTCTCGTCCCCATGTAGCTTGCAATCTGCGTCCCGCTGACACGCTCGTTGGTCATATTTCAATCGGGCCAATTGTACCGCAGTCCTCCAGCTCCTCTCGGTCAGATTAGGAGCCATCACCTCGCTGTCCCTTCCCGCTCAAACGCGACTCATCTTCATCCGCCTTCAAGCCAAGTATCCGAAATACCGGATCCCACTCAAACTATGTTTGTGGACGCTCTATGTCTTGGCTGAAGTGGCCATCATCGCTACTGATCTTGCGGAACTTCTGGGTAGTGCGATTGCTTTACATCTGTGAGTCATGAGATCCTCCTCAGATCACGCTCACGCGTCTCATCTTAAATAATCTCATCCATATACAAGAGATTCACGGAAATGATTGGGGACCTGATACTGGATTCATTGGGTCAATGCTATCTTTCCGCTTTAGTCTCTTCCCGAAATTGCCCCTATTCGCAGGTGTTCTTATCACTGCAGTAGATGTCATGGTTGTCCTTGTCTTCTTCAGGTCGAACAAGGGCAGACAGGGCATGCTGTTCTTCGAGATCGTTATTGTCTCGCTTGTGAGTGGTCCCATTTCAAACATCTCTTCGTTTGTGGTCAATTCTCTGATCATGCCCTCCTCTTCACTCTTTGCGAACATTTGACTGACTCATGGTGATTGTATCACATTTTTTCCATGTCCAGGTCTTGGCGGTTTTTGTCAGTTTCATGATCTTGCTCAAACTGATTAATCCAGTTTGGAAAGATGTCTTCTTTGGTCTTGTGCCTTCCAAGGTGAGTCCAACAGAGCCATCAGCTTTCTGCACATCTCTCACGCCGTTGCCCGCGGATTCTGCACTGACTGGATGACCCCGCTGACTTCATTCGTATCTGACAGACTCTCGTTGATCCCGGAGCGCTCTACATCGGTGTCGGTATCATCGGAGGTCAGTTGCCGTCATTTGTCTCGTACGCCCCATGAACTAACAGTGCTTTTTCGAGCTCTTCCCAGCCACCGTCATGCCCCATGCGCTCTTCTTAGGCTCGTCACTCGCTTCTGTTGATCGACTCAACATGCTCCCGGTGGAACCTTCACCAATCAAGCAGCCTCGATCAGTCTCCATGCCGTCTCTCAACCCTTTCCGACGCAAAAGACCCGACCCTCGACAAAATTCAGATTCCATCATCCCACAGACTAACCTCGATGTCGACTACGAACCGTCCTCATCCTCTTCAGCCAGGCCTAATCCTATGACTTCCACATCGGGATTCAGCGTGCGACCTGAAACGCCGGGCAAGGATCTGCCTGTCGAGTTGAATGAGAATGATGAAAGTGAGATGACGAAGGATGAGCTGGAATATACCAAGGCGGTGAAGAAGTATGAGATGGATATTAGGATGTTTGATAGGATAAGATGGGTTGATTTGCATTTGCTGCACGCTACGGTGAGTCAAGCGATTCATCCTGGATTGTAGTAACATCCGGCTGCGACTTGCGTCTAGTTGCAGAGCATACACCCTAGACAGCAATCTTGCGATGCCCTTCAACGCTGATAATGCGATTTGCTGCGATGATGTAAATTTCCGCAGATTGATACCGTCCTTTCCCTCCTCGGTTTCGCATTGACCATCAATTCATCAATCCTCACACTTGCGGGTGCAGCTTTCTATTACGGAACAGCCAATGTCAATGCTGAAGATGCGGATTTGTTTGGCGCTTTTGACCTCATCAAGTCGTTCATCGGGCATTGTGAGTGCTGATGTCTCCGGCCACTATGTGTTACGGGATGAACCAGCTAATACTCCCTTTTATCTAGCTGCCGCGATTATCTTTGCTCTTGCTTTACTCTGCGTGAGTCTCCCCGCTCATTTGTCCCTGTACACTGTTTTTAGGCTACAGATCAGTCGTCGATCAAGAGCGCTGACTGCTATGTTCCCTTGACATAGGCTGGACAAAGTGCATCTATCACAGCTACATTGGCGGGACAAGTCGTTTCTGAGGGTTTCATCAATTGGAAGACTTCTGTGAGTGGAACTAGACCCACCAGGACCGGCTGACTGGACTGGCATCGAGAGGCTGAATTCTGGATGGTGGTCCGTGTTGATGCGAATTTTTCACTGATATCTTGCAATCTTGTTTGCTTTGCTCTACTTAGCCATTAATTCGTCGACTTATCACCCGATTGATTGGTGTCATCCCAGCTGCCATCGTCGCCTCCGCTGTCGGTCCAAAGGGTATGAACACGATGCTTGTCGCCTCACAAGTCTTACTTTCGATCGTCTTACCTACCGTCATCTTCCCTCTGGTGTACCTGTGCTCAAATCACGAGATCATGACTGTTCAAGGGCCTGAGATCGAACGTGAGCGTGAGGGTGAGAACGGGGACGGAGTCCCAATGACCATGCTGCACGCTGGTCAGGCTCAGGCTCCTTCGATCGAATCGCCTAGCCATAGCCCTATCATAAACCAGGCGACAGATGTATTACCCCGACCAGGCGGATCGAGTGTCGAAGCCGAAGCGGGTATACCTATACCCAATACCTCACAGTCACAGTCACAGCCACAGCCGCAGCGGCAGCCACAGCCCAGGACAAGCGCCAGCGTTAGTGTCGAGCAGACGGAGGAGGGACCTACTACGCCTCGCCGACGATCGAAATCGTATGTCTCGCCCAAATGGGTGACTGCACTCGGGTACGCGTTGTTCGGGGTGGTATTGCTTGCGAATGGGTATGTGATTGTGCAGCTTGGGCTGGGTAATGGATAGATAGGGCTGTGCGTGTAGGGTAGATTTAGGATTTTTACAGAGGGTTTCCATCACGGATACTGTGTTTTGGTTCTTGGATCGAATTGGATATCACACTGTATGTACTATGTATTATATGTTCATTCATGTTATTTCAGACATGGTGCAATGGAAGCCAGTCCCATGTCTTCTGGAATAGTGGTACATGCTTGCTTGCCACTGTTCATTCTCTATTCCTAGATAATGCTGTGTATTAGATAGTCTGGGTGGTGAGCGACTAGTTAGTGAGGAGGATCTCGAAGCAGACCAGTTAAAGTGCAAGTTAACCCATGTGCCACTCACTGTTATGTCGATCAGTTACTGTAGAGTACGAGTAATAGCAGTGGCGCCAAATGACAAATGACAAATGACAAATGACACGTTACAAATATAAAATCAATGATAAATTACCCTGAGAAAGTAATGTACGAAAATGGAATTGCCACATCCGGCAAAAATACCCGTCCCAAAGAATTATGACGATCATGAACATGACGAAGACCAAGTTGGGTTTAGTAGTGACTGTGCGGAATCGATATTACAAGTCGATCATTTTGTTCATGCTACATGCTATACAACTGACTTGATGACTCTTTCTTTTCGTTTCTTTCTTTCTCTGTTCATCTTATCATATATATCGTATCTTCAATCATAGGGTCGCATCTCAGTTACTTATCAAGATCATCCGACTCTGCTAGCTAGCTGGCTAATTAGTGATCTATATCGCTCAAATCATCCCGCAAAGACAACCCCTACTCAGCAACTCAACCTCAACCTACATTTTTCTACCTGTCCCCTTCGCTTCTACTACCAAACGCAACGCCCATCCAGGAATACACCAAACCTCTTCCAGTATGGCACCTCGAACTAGGAAGACAGCGGGCTCTGGCCCTGGCACGAGTACAAGCGGCGCAGGTGGTGCCGGTACGACATCGAGGGCTAAGAGAGCAGCTGGCCTGTCTCAAGTGAGTAGTAGCTATAGCTATTCTATCTCTGGATCAGGGATCGCGTGAACGTGAACGTGAACATCCAACAAAACGTTCAATACTCAGTCGTTGCTATTGTAATTGCACTTGTAATTGCAATAAGACACAATCAGATTTGAGATACCCTATAAGCCCAGTCTGGACCAGCCTCTGAAGAGATCGAGGTCGAGACTAGCCTGCTTGTCGGTATTCGATTCGTATTCGTACTCGCATTTGTATTCGTCCCGGTCCCGATCGATCGTTGAAGCGAGACCGAGAACTAGTCCTCCTAGGATATTGTCATGGTTCTCTGCTGACGCTGACACTATCATTTCTGTTACGGAATGTCTATCTAGCCCACTCTTTCCTTCCAATCTCAAAGACCATCCTCGCTTGCGGGAAAGTCAAAGTCAAAGTTGGATTCCAAGTCCAACACCAAGACCAAGCTCTCCGCATCGACTACGCCTTCCTTATCCGAAATCGAAGTGGACGAACAACAACCTCGAATTCAAGATGAAGAGGTCGTAGCGGTGCCTCCCCCTGCTATCGCTATAGTTGACGAAGAGGCGGAGGTCAAGGAGATTAAGCCTGTTGCTCAACTGGAACAACAGCATCAGCGATCAACCATGGTCCCGCCGAAACAAGGTCAAAGTCAGAAGCGAAGACAGCTTGATGTGAAGAGTAAAGAGTGGAAGGGGCTCGTCAAGTCATACAAGGAGGCCATGGGTGGAATGCAGCCTAGTAAGTTGATATCCATCCAGTCATTGGCAAATTACAATTACCTTGCCCGCCGAGTGCGACTGGCCAGGGAAAGCCCGCCAAACGGTACGGCACGGCGCGATGTGCTCTTGCTCACCCGTATATCTCCTGTTTCTCCAACAGTCCACGCTGGTCCCGACACGCACAACGACATCCATCGTGAGTGACTAGCCCATACTACCCTCTCAGACTACAAAACCACCCATACCTGATTTTCCATCTTCTCTACTTGGATATCCGAGACTGACATATACTGTATCCTTCCACTTTCACCCATCTAGACATCCTTCGAGTATTCGATATGACCTCGTCATATGGTCCATGCGTCGGTATCACCCGTCTCCAACGATGGGAAAGGGCTCAGAAATGGGGATTGAACCCGCCTGAAGAGGTGAGTTGGCCTCTATATTTAGACTTACTTCCTCCACACACACACACACAGTTGACCTCAGCGATGGCAACATTGAACACGCAGCCTTGGTTCTACTTCATTCCCTTTTCATTCCCTTAAGGCATTGATGATTGGTATCACTTGAGAGTGAATCGCTGATTTTTTTTGGTACAACCCCGGCTTAGATCCGCTCGATTCTCACTACTGAGCAAGGAGAAGACGATGTCAGGTATAGGGAGACCGTTCTTCATGGCTGGGTATAAGCGATAACTTCCCAAATCTAATAAATGACAAATGGGTCGAGGACGAGATATCCAGGAACGAGACTCCTTCCTATGTAGGATGTTTTCATCATGCGCTTCGAAGCTGTCAGACGGATGGAGAGTGCGCGAGGAAGCCGTTGTATACAATCAGTCAGATCATATATGTAGAATAGAAGATCTCATCCAAATCTTATATTGTAGATTAGCCCCATGTAGCTCGTCCCGTATCATAGCGCATTCACTGTATGAATACCTACAATTATGTGTGGTATCATGTTCATCGAACTAGACCGCAAGCGAATATATATCTAGCGGCGGGCCCAATAAGATCATACGGATGAGCACATACTGCACGACTTGGTCAGTTTAAGCCTGCTAAGAGGGTCTAGGCCTAGCTAGATGTTGCTAAGTTACCTTGGCGAGGATGTGATTTCCTGCTTGCTGTAAAAATACAGAAGACTGCGCCGTTCTCATTTCAATCTAGGCTGATCAATCGATATCAATTGAGCATGTGTCCGTCCATTGCCGCGGCCAACGAATGTAGGCTAACGCGCCTAGCAATGCCAATCAATAATCGCAATGGAACAAACAGGCAACGATGTAACGATGGGTGGGTGACTCGCCAAAACCAAAATAGGCGTGTGAAATTTGAGAGGAACAATATGATCTTATAATAAGGCTAGTGGAATGTCAGTGGAATCCGCCGATTTTCATTTTGGGCTTCTGTGTATTCTTCGGTCCGGACGGAAGGTATCCCACCATTCCATTTCAGGTCTTGCTTGGCCCATAGTATATGGTATGAGTATGAGTATGACTGCGTGGCCATGCATGCATAGCATATGATTGATTATTGAGTGACAATCGATGCTTTTTATCTCGTAATATCAAGTGTGAGACTCATGTCAAGCGGAAGTGGGTTTTGCATCTCTTCCATTCCTCATTCCTTGATATCACACGACCATCCATAGATACATAGTATAGTAGTACACTGTATATCGATATCAATAACCATCACCATCACCATCAATATCATCGTCTATTCCAATCTACCCCCTTTCCAGTACAGGCTCACGTTCGGCTATATCGGATCGAACGCCAGGAAAGACAGCAAAGCAAAGTATCTCGGATGAAATAAGCAGAACGAACGCTATCACCACGCATCACATCTCGAGCAGCTAATCCGTCTACTGAACCTCAGCCCATCAAACAGGGCCAAGAACAGGAAGGCATCCTAATAGTCTTTGCATGACTGATAAGTCCTGCGTTCTCTCACTATCTCTGTGTGCAGAATCATGAGCTCGGCACAACAGCATAATCCTTCAAATCCAACGTCGACATCAACATCAACGTCAACAGCAACAGCAACAGCAGTAGCAGGTCAACAAACGGAAACATCACAGGTGGTCACTCCAGCAAATCCAATTTCAACAGCAGCAAATAAACATACCAAGATGGAGGTGGAGAGCAAACCTAATGTCGGCGGTGGTACCGGCGAAGAAGCACAATCGAAGTCTTCGCCTTCGCCGGTGATCGCCAACAATAGCTCATCGAATCAGATTACAGATGCCGGCGTTCAGCAAGCAGCATCTACGTCTAACTCGTTGCATTCAGCGACTTCACCCTCAAACAGCAATACTACCTCGGCTACTGCTCAAGCTTCAAACTCTACCCTTACCCCATTAGCGAACACCAACAACGGCAATCTCGATGCAGGGTCTCACGGCAGTACTAACGCCGCTGCTGCTTCGTCAGCGAGTGCAGGTAGCACGAATCAAGCTTCCTCAGATCAGCCCTCATCAGCGACAACTCTCACTCCTGCAACGGCGAGCATAAATGTCGATCCGAACGACTTTGACGACTCCATCTCAGGTTCCGACTCTGCCAAGCGACCCCGCTTGAGACTCGCTCACGCATGCGATAGATGTCGACGTCGAAAGATCCGGTGCGATACGCAACACCCTTGCACACCATGCCAACAATCGAACAACCAATGTACTTTCGAGACCCCCTCTAGGCGTACAGTGAAACCCAAGAACGCTTCCTCATCGGGTTCTGGTGCGACCGGTGGTGGTGGTGGATCAGGCTCGGGCTCAGGATTGGGTTTGGGTCAATCTTCGTCTTCCTCGGGGATAAAACGACCTCATTCTCCTCTTCGAAATAGCCTTGCAGGAATAACAGCTGCACCTGGGGAATCTCAGGCTAATCTGGAAGCGAGGCTAGCTGCTCTGGAAAGCATGCTCAGAGACGTTCCGCCGAATGTGCACAATGCCTTTTTGTCGACGCTAGACGCTAGGCTGGGTTCGGGAACAGGGGTAGGGATCAAAGAAGGGGAAGGGGTTGGAGTGGCCGTAGAAGCGTTCGCTGCTTCTGGGACTACCGCCAACAGCAGTACTCTCAACTTCGGAGCAAGCAGTGCGGGCACATTCCCTGGCACTTCGGGCTCTGGTGGATTAGGCGATCTTAGCTGGAATCTCTCCGACCCGTCATCGGCTACCTTGACATCAGGCTTGAATCCATCTTCATTCGGCAATACCACCCTGACACCAGATTGGAATCACCCAAGTACCTCAACAAGCACCAATAACAACAACAATGCAGGAGGGAGCAGCGGCAATGGCGGAACAGGGTCGGCAAACAATCTGAGCTCGTGGTTGGCTAGTATAGGTGCTGGAGTCGGCATAGGTGGAGGATTGACGAAAAGAAGGGAAGAAGTTGGAATGGACGAGTTGGCTAAGCGGATGGAGGGGATGAGTTTCTTCTATGAGGATGAGATTGGCCAGGCCAAATGGCAAGGTGAGTGGGCTTTGTCTTCCATGCGGTACTTCTGAAAGTCCTCATCCTCCTGCTCTGTTCTGAGCAGTCCACGTCAGCACATCCAGTGGGATTGTATTATATCGAACTTCTCGTGCTGATATGATTTGCTCCACTCGTTTACAGGTGCAACCTCCGGATTCCCCCTCCTTCACCTTCTCACCGCCGCAAACGCGCCGCAGGAAACAGACGAAAACGCTATCGAGTCGGACGTACATACCTCTCCCCAAGGTTCGGCTCTTTCAACCTCCCCCGCTGCAGCCACTTTACCCCCGACCGCACGTCGAGTCAGCTCCGCTTCGACTGCATTGCATATCGGTGCTGGAAATGCAGGGAAGGCAGCTGGTTCAGGAGTCAGGGCATCTTCGGTTCCCCGTAAGAGTGGAAGATCATCTTCGCTCGGTGTAGGCGGACGCAATTCTTCACCCGGCGCAAGAAAGAAGGAGAGATTCTTCCCCGATAGAACGCCCAGACCGCATCAGACTCTCAACCCGGAAGCTTCATGGAAAGTCATTACAGGTGTTATCCCTCCCGACCTGATGGACACATTGGTCCGATGCTATCTCTCGACTTCGCATCTACTCTGGCCATTCTTGCACGTTCCCTCATTCTTGGCGGACTATGCCAACCCACAACAATGGGGTGAACCGGGCTTCACATGCTTTATCGTAGCAGTATGCACCCTTTCATCGCGACACGTCGATGATCCACGAGTTCGAGCGAACCCCAGCGACCCTTCGACAGCGGGAAAACAATACTTTGAACTGTTCAAACGACTCCGGGATCTACCTTCTGCCGATCGACCAACTCTATATTCGATCCAAGCTGCGTTCTTGGCTGCCGTATATGCTTTTGGATTGGGTAATCTTAGTAAGGCGTTCGCACTACAAGCGGAGAGTATCACGCTTTGTTTAGATGGTGGATTGCACAGGAGCGTAGATGGGTATGATCACTTTGATGCGATTGAAAAGGAGACGAGAAAGGTGAGTCAAAGGTTATCATGTGGTCATTCTTGTTGGATCCATCTCAAATCGCTCCTCATCACCTCACCTTTTCCCCCGTAATCTCGCTGGCACCAGCCGGGACCTTGCTAATGTTATCATAATCTTCCTCTAGCGAACATTTTGGTCTATCTACTCGTGGGACAAACAATCCGCAGCTCTATTCGGTCGACCGCCCATTATCCATCTGAGAGATTGCGATGTCACAGAACCGTTGATTGTGGACGATGAGAATTTGGGCCCGGAAGGCGTGAAAGATGAGTCGATCGATGCGCAATCTAGGATTGGGGCATTCGTGGCTGCCATCAGGCTGCATGTTATCCTCGAGGTGAGCTTTACTCTCTTCAGCCTTTGACATTTATCATCCTGTTCCCTTCCTGCGAACTTTCCGAGTCAAACAGCCACTATTTTGGTACCTCGATTGTACATCAGCCCAAGACTGACACGATACTTTGTCTTCCTTAGGGTGTCATCGACTCGGCCACTCGCCCTTCATCCTTCCCCACGTCTCCCTTCCTTGCCAGAGCAGCGGCTACCATCGCTCGTCGATCACCTCAGAACGAGTCTTTACAAGACGAGCTGTCCCTTCTCGAGGAATGGACGAGGATCTTGCCCAAGTACTGGCATTATGATGCGGAGACTGCCGCTAGTAGGGATCCAATCCGTATTACCCAAGCGGAGAGACTGCATTGTGTGAGTGCCAGTGTTCCTCCATGCTCCTTCAGAACTTGGTGGGATTCTTAAGCGACCTGACTCTGATGCGGATTTTCCAGCTCGAGCATCTCGTCAAGATGATCATTTACAGACATCGATTCTCAGGCTTTGTAGCTATGCCTGCATCCACGGCGGAGGAAAGAGCGAGACATCTGGATCTGTGTCGAAAGGCGATGCAGTGTGCTTTGACGATTATTGCGGATCATGTACACATCGTGAGTGCATTTCAGCTTCGACAGTGACATCACGATGGAGAGCGTCACTAATTTGGCTTTTATTTACAGAGTCAGAGAGGTATGATGACATACTGTGAGTGATTTGCCATGCTGAAGTCGGTAGCAGTGTCGGTATAAATACATGGCGAAGTTGAACAATCTGCTGACAATTACTCTACAGACGGCGTTCACGTCATTCATCAACTCGCGCAAGCAGGCCGAACGTTGGTAGCTGTGATTCTCAATTGCCGAGATGCAGACTTCAGACCAATTATCGCGCCTTCCATCGAAGGACTGCGATCATGCGTTGGTCTTTTGAGGCGATTCAGTGGACGATACCTTTGCGGTCTTCGATCCGCCGATATCATTGACGAATTCTGTCGAAGTGAGCCTGAATCATCTGAGCCACGTCTTCATCACTTAGAGACTATAGCTGACTGTCGTACTGTATGATCAGTCTGTAATATCCCCGTCAACTCGCCTCGAGTCCCCGACTCCACTTCACGTCCATCGCCAGCATGGCTTCGGCCCGTACCGAAAAGGGTCCCTCTGCAATCGGGTACAAGCATCAACGGCTCTCCTGGTACGATGATGGATTTCAACGCATCTTCGGCGACGGTCTTGCCAGGGCAAGGGATCGACAACGTGCCAAACCCCAACGATCTCGATGCATTGTTCAATACCTCGGCATACTTTGACATGTCCGCCATCGAAGCAGGTACGACTGCGCCTACCCAGAATGGCATGACGAACACTAGTATGGGAGGGCACGATGGCTCCGGCTCCGGCGTCGGTGGACAAGGATTCATGGGTACTTTGGGTGGATTGGGCGAACCTTCCGCACCATTTGACAAGCTTGAAACCCTCACGCCAAACCATAATTTGGGCAATGGAAATATCATGTTGTCGCATCATCTCCCCAATAACAACAATAACAGCAATGCCGGCTTCAATGCGTCATATGGAGGAATCGACCATAACATGGGATCTAGCAACCACAATCATAATCATAATCAACAGCAAAACCAGAGCCAGAACCAAAATCAGAATCAGAATCAGAATCAGAATAATGGAGGCACGATGGGTCTTGGGACTATGTCATTTGATTATGGCTTGAACGGGAATGGATTCGGAGGCGAGAGTCTGGCGATGGAGGGTATGGATACGGTTTCTGATGGATTGAAGGGCAATGGTGCTGGCGGTGGATTGTAAGTACAGCCGCGATTTTTTGTATTTTTTTATGGACCCCGTTTTGTGTTACCCTCATCTCGCGTCACAACAGTCGACCAAGCTAATCACATTCCGTTCTTACGTCCGCTGTGTATAGGTCTGCCGCTACGATACTCTCGTTGATGGAAGAAGGATCATTCGATTATGGAAGTATATTCACGGATCAAGCGCCGCTACCGATGGATGTGGAGAATTAGATTTCGAATATGCGGGGCCTTGTAGAACGGCTCAGACGAGAACAGATGTTGAAGCGGGATGAAAGCTATCGAGGACTCCGCATTGTGTGATAATCAGTATAATCCGCCAGTGCCGCCAGTTGAGGCTTTCTCACTTGTAGCAATCCAGAGTACGTTTGGAGTTTGGAGATATGTATGTAACTGTATTCTTAAAGCGTAGCTGGAGGTTGCGGCCCGTGTATGTGCCTGAGGACCTGAGGACGAAATATCTTCAGTTCTCCTGCTATGTTGAGCATGTTTCGACTAGATGAAAAATGCGACCGAGCTGTTTGACCAGATTTCGTTTCTTCGTCTTGTCTTGCGGAGAGAGGCATGCATTAGGATCACACCAGGCTTTGCTTTGCACTCGGCACTCGGAACCAAAAAGAAAGGAGAAGGCTGAGGATGCTGAGGACCGAGGGTGAGGTTGAGGGCGAGGGTGAGGGTGAGATTGTCAAGCGGAGATTAAGCGTCGATCATTTTGCTCAAATTCCCACGGAATAACATTTTCCAAGGACCCCTGGGTGACGCGCGGTCTCACAGTGTCACAGTGTTGCGTCATATCAGGCAGGTGTGACGACATCTGTTTGTGGCAGTGGAGCCGTGCTATCTATTGTATCGGCATGTACAGCAAGGCAGCATGCACCACTTCGTTTCCTGCTGGAATCTGTATATGCACACATGTATTCCCCCAGCCCAGCGTAGGCGAGGTACTTGGTAGGTACAAAATAACGTACTACAAATACACTGCAGACTGCATACGAGCGCGAGCACACGTGAATATGCCGGGAAAGCCAGGACGAATAAGGAGCTGCAAAGCTGCAAACGAAAAGGAAAGGAAGACTTAGTATTATTAGCATGAAGCCCATTCGGAGAAGGGTTAGATATGCGTCCGAAGCGGACCGTCTGGTCTACTGGTACTCGTGCATCCCGGCGTTGCCACTAGACTCGGGCTTGGGACTGAAGGGGAAAACACGCTTGATATGAAAAAGCAACGAAAAAAAAAAAAAAAAACAAGAACCACAAGAAAAAAGGGAAATCAAGTACTGTAGGGTCCAAGATTAGATCCTACTAATCTAGATAGTCTAGATCCAGGTACTGCCTCTGATATCTGACATCACCGCTCTGGTTCTCTTGCTCTCTTGGTCCAGCTGGCCTCGAGTCGGCGTGAGCGTAGACTTGCAGCATGAAAGAAAAGGCCGTGCTTTCGTGTTGACGCATTCAATGCATTGACGAAGACAAGTTTTTAGGTTCAATTCGGCCGTTGCTCACTCGTGGTTTCTGTGCTTGCTTGTACAGCACACATAATTCAAAAGCTGTGTGTGTCGTGTGTGATCCCGGTGACGTCTTTGCATTTGACTTTCTGTTCCAGCAAGAGCAAGAGTAATATTACTTACAGTGCTCAGGCCTGTCAAGCTATCAAATGATTCCAGACTAAAGCTTAAAGGGTTGTTTTTTAAGGGTGTTTCAAAAGAGACTACTTACATCATTTTACCCCCTTTCCCTTTCCCTTTTCTCCACAGACTGACTCTAGATAGCCTTTCGTCCTTCGAGATAAGGAGAAGCGTGCGAGCCAAACGAAGCGGGGTCGCAATGCGTTTTTTTCTTTCTATCTTTTGTTCGTTCGTTTGTTCCTTTCCCCATGATTTTGTGTTGATAGCCATCCCATCCCATCCGTTCGGAGATATCATGACCTCATCTGACGTCTGACGACTGATCACTGACGTCTTTACTTTAAACAGTCCTTTGCTTTGGGTCATCTCCAGTTCCAACATCCTTTCATCTGGTGTAGGTCGGTTCGGGTTGGGTGGCCTATCACCAACTCTTACTTGCAGTGCAGCGGTTACTCGCAGCATGCTGCTCGCTGCTCGTCAGCTGTCGTTTGTTGTTTGTCGTTTGTCGTTTGTCGTTCGGTGGGGTGCTGCTAGGTACAGCTCTTGATTACTGCGCGATGGTGGATGATGGAGTGGAGACGACGAGCATAAGGTTACAGTACTTTTCCCCCACTAAAATGTGTATGTATGGGGCTTGAGGTCTGCCGAGTCGGCTGCCGGATACTCCTTGAGGAGATAAATATATCACACTGAAAACTCCCAACGACGGATCCCAAGCTCTTCTTTGCCCACACCAAATACATATATATATATATATATATTCATTCTACTTTTCAGCATCTGGTTACATCCAGCAAGAAACGATTACGATTATCCATATCCATACACGAGATTAGAGTTATCTAAACTGCAAAACATCGACCACCATTCGAGCAAGCGAATTTTCTGACACTTTCAATCTATCCGTCGCTTGCAAACACCCAGTCAGCCAAAGAAACCGCTTGAATATATATATTTGGGACAGTATCAACGAAGGACGAAAAGTCGTTTGTCTACGTCTACCTACCTATTTATCGACTTTCAAGTGATCTTCAAGGATTCAGAAAGAGCTATTTAGCTATCTTACGAAACGAAAATCAAGATCCAACTGAATTCGGTTCCCGCTCGACATAATCACACACAATGACCACTCACCTCCCTTCACAAGACCAAAACAACAACAACGCCGGCCCCGGCGCCGGCGCCAGTGACTACGTGCCTTATACTCCACCTATCACCGACGCCGACCTCGACCGATATGGTTTCGGCCAGCAGCAGCAACAACGATCCCAGCACAATGGACAGCAGACGACCTCGCCTATGGCTTCGCCAAAGTCCCCCAGGCGGGACTTGAGCTGTGAGTGGACAAGTCTGATTCGATGAATACGTCATTTGATATGCTGATTTGGTGGTCTCAATCCCCGTTTTCCCCCTGCTCATCTTTTCTAACACCACTATCACATCTGCCTACCTACCTTACCACATTGTGGCGCTTCTCTTCACCCTTCGCTCTTCACTCATTCTCACTCTCGCCTACCATCTTTTGCATCGCCGCCCCCGTCCACGCTGCACGCTTTTGCAGACGCCAACCCGCCCAAATCACTCGAAGGGCTCGAGAAGAAAAAGCGAAAATACTCTGCGGGCATCTACAAGTGGACCCAGGTCATGTGGGAATCTGCCCGACAGGATATCGAGTGAGTACTATGTCCTCCTCTACTCGCCCCTCTCCTTCTGTGCGGTTTTCTCCTGGGTACCCCCTTCCCCTCCTTTCTATGTAGTTTCTTTCCTGTGATCGTGCATCGCAGGCGAAACAATCACTCGAAAATGGTTCCCAAGGTCGACCCGGCTGACTGATGTTTTGGTCTTGATGCGCTGTTATAGACGACGAGCCTCGGTCAGCTCTACAGACTCGGACGCCACCTCCACCTACGGGGCAGAGGACGAAAAGGCCCCAGTGCGAAATGAGAATGGTACCGAGACTACTCGAGATATCTCCAACGTACCTGCGCTGCACTAAATCGACAACCCCTACCGCCCCCGCAGTCACTATTTGAAAAGTCCCCCTGTTTCGTATCGCCTCGCGCATACGAGTACGTGATCGCGCTTTTACGCGTGCTCCGTCCTATCTGATTGATTGACATTGTACTATTACCTGTGTATCGTCTTAGAGATATGTTTATGCTTCTTTTTCTTACCTGCTCGATCAGCCTTTTTTTGTCCTCACTGCCAGGACGTCCAGTCCGCCTCGGTAATCATACTGTAGCTATAGTGCATTTTCCTCTTCTGCAGTACTCGTAGTACCTATCTGTACAGTCCCAACCAATGCATATCGGATCAACCGTACGTTGAGCAACGAGGACGACCTCACGGAGAAATCGAAGCATTGATTGACTTAGACTATCCACGTCAGCGTTTCCTCACTTTCCGTTCCGCAGATTTTCATACAAAATATTTACAACGTTGCCCTATGATTGATAGCACTGATCCGATAGATAGTCGATCAAGCGATACGACATTGCCAAAACATCTCATAACACATACTCCTGCACTAAGGCAAATGACCCTTCAGTCTACAACTTGGCCCTAACGGGTTTGCTCTGGACATAGCCATGTCCCCTCTCGAGAAGCGCTTTCGCGTCCGAGACCATCTCATCGATGATATCTTTGGCAGGTTTAACCTCCTTCGTATGCCCGACAACATGGTTGATCGTATCAGCCGTCGAGCTTCTTCTTCTTCGAAGACCATGGATGTGGAGTCAACAGTACTCACATTGATCATCGCGCTCACGTCTCCCATCAACCAAGGTCTGCCCTCAATTGACTTTTCAGGATGCTTCTCAAGCTCGAGCTCATGGGGTAGCTTGCCTTGCTTCGTAAGAGCGATACTGCAATAAATATGCCGCGCGGAATTGTTAGATTCTGCCAAGACAATAGCTCTAGGTGGTATAAGCGAGAACAAGACTCACACTTCATCTTGCCTTGAATTCCAGGATTTGACGTAGTCGGTCTGTCGTACTCGCAATGGTCGACCAGTGTAGATGAGAGTTGTGTTGGCATCACCGTGGTCGGCGGAAACAATTCTGCGAACACACATCAAAGAGTAAACCATCAGCGACGTGGTCTTGAGCTTGATGCCGCTTGTCCAAGAGAAGACCGCTTGTGTAACAGATTCCGCACCACACTCACAATTCTTTGTGTTTCTTGGGTGCGGCCGCTTCGGTACTGGCAACAAATCGAGTACCGACCCATACGCCCTCAGCGCCAAACATGAGTGATGCGGCGAGTCCTCGGCCGTCATAGATACCGCCCGCAGCAATGACATGGACCTGAAGCGATGAGAGCAACAACCAGTCAGCTTCGAAAGAAATGCTTGAGTGGGGTATAAGGATGTGCAGAAATGACAGTATCGAGACGTACCGGTTGACCCGTCATGGGCGATTTCTTTCCCTTACAGGCATCGACACAGGCTGGAATCAAGATCGAGGTGGGAATGGTACCGGTGTGTCCACCTCCTTCACCTCCCTACATGGTTAAATGAGATGAGGGTTCTGAGCAAACTTTCCTTTCTGATGAAGGCGATTCAATGAGCTCACCTGAGCACAGATCAGGTCCATGCCCACTTCAAGGGCTTTCGGCACGTGTTTCGGATGACCGACCATCTATCGACATACCCATATATCAGTCAGGATTGTCTCCCGACGAGCTGTGCAAGCACACGGGCAGTGACTCACGTTCATACAGATTATACCAGCCTTGTGTAGCCTCTCGACCACATCTTTCGGTGGTACACCGATCGCGCAAACAAAAAGCTTCGCCTTCTCCTCGATGATCACGTCGATCAGCTCATCGAGCTTCCCCTTGGTATAGTCGTAGTTGGTCTTTCTAGCGGTCGGGGCGAGCGAAGGGATCAAGAGATCTACCCCGAAGGCTATTGCAGCAAGGATGATTCAGCCTTCCTTCTGTATGCTCAGATGACAAAGAACCACAAGACGGGTTGTTTAGTGGGACAGGTGTCGTTGATCTTGTGACAACTCACGCAGGTCCGGCGACGACAAGGAAGACTTCAATTCCTTGATGATACCACGCAAATGCTTCGGTCTGTGTCATATCAAATCAGCACCTGGTGTACATGCTAAGCTCGACTGCGCTCACGTATAACCAAGACCTCCGATGACGCCGAGACCGCCGGCATTGGAGACAGCAGCGGCCAGCTCTGGTCCAGCAGCTACGTTCATGCCACTATAGTATCCATACCCGACGTGATACAATGATGTAATCAGCCTACACCGCTCTCGGCATCCTGGCCAAGTATCCTACAAGCTGAACTCACGCAAGCATGATAGGATGCTGTATCCCGACTGCGAGGATCAAGCATACGTCAGTGCTTTGATCGCAAGGTGAAGTAAGCGATCATCAACACTTACACAGCTGAGTGATGGGAGTCGAAATGACCGACATATTGGTGGGCAGTACTCTATGAAAGTATCGATCTATCCGGATTAGTATGATATGTGGAGACAATGAAACACCAGGTGTATGTTCTCCAGATGAGGCGATGTGATGCTAAGAAAGAAAGGAGGGGAAGAAGGGGTGGAGAGGGGATCTCGAATGGTCTTAATATATCATTCAACGCTAAGAAGAGATGCAGTTGCGTTTGGCCGGTTACCGACACCGAGATTACCGGAACACCGTCGGGTGCAGTTCTATTCAGTCCTCCCCTTTTGCTCCCACGTGGCCGATCTGATCCCTCTGACCTCCACCGACATAGACATATGCAGGCGCGGTTGACAGTGGGTTGTGGTCGGATGGTTGATGATGGGACCGAGACGCCTTAGCACAACCATCAGCAGCAGACAACTCGCTCTTTCTTCTTTCCTCCTCAACTTTCACATCAACTACGACCGGTAAATATCGCCTCACTGACTCAACAAAGCGCTCAGCCTCGAAGGTGCGACCGGACTCAGGTGAACCCATCACACAAGATGGCAGAAGCATCATCCTCGAACTCTAACTCCACCTCACACGCTCATCCAGCGTTCCCCTCCCTTCCTCCGCCCTCATCGTCCCGTCGTCAAGCGGCTCAAGTACCTACCAACTCATCCGACATCCTCGCTGCTGTCTCGGCCACCGACTCGATAGGCTACGTCCAACATGTGCTCATCCATTCATTACAGCCGTTGGTGGATGGGCAGCCGTTCGAAGGGGCGAAGTTGAAGGAGAAGGAAAGGCAGAGGTTGGGTGAAGAGACGCTCGCTTGTCAGGGGGAGGATTTTTACGCTATACCTGATGCGGAGGTGATGAGGATGTCGGCGGGACTGGTCTATATCATGTGAGCTTATCCTTCGGTGGCCGTGGAACTTGAGAGAGAAGCTGACTGTGCGCTATATCAGCTCCGCTCGATTCAGCTCGTTCAAGTCAACACCGCTGTACAACGACGAGCTACTCAACTTCGCGGTCAGGCTCTGTAGCCTCGGAGACTCCAATCAGCTCTTGCTGATTCCAAGGAGAAGTGAGCTCCTCGTTACTTTTTGTTTATTGCAGGGTAGCGAGATAGCGACATGTGCTGACTTGATGCTAGTTTCGACTTTCGCTTGGGGCTTCCTTCGTCTTGCCCAACACCTCAACAAGGTGAGTTTTCAGCCAATCCAGGCAATATACCATAACCTGGACGTACAACTGAACAACAAGCGATCGCGATTGCTGATATCATCACGATCGGAAAGGTCTCGATCGCTGTTCCCGCTCTGCAAAGTCTTATCCGACTTTCTTGCAAGCGAGAGCATTTCACGGGAGTCTACGCTGCATACCTAGAAGCTTGCTTGGTATCGAGGAATCTCGAGGCAGGCAAATACGTCCTTGATCAAATGTTCCTCGAGGTTCGAATCGTGAGTTGACCCGTCTGTATGCTGTACTCAACAGCTCACTAAATATGCTGTGACTCTAGGCTGCGCCCACCTATCTCGACGTTCTGACTTATTTCCATCATGCTGGACTGACATGCGCCGCCTTGAGGGAGTATGGGAAAGCAAAGCAGTACTTCATTACGGTCAGTTCATACATGCTCGTCGGTCGGCTGACGAAGCACCAGAGCTGATCTGGATCCTTCCTTCGATTCGTGATAGGCTGTATCGCTGCCTACTGCGACTGCCTCAGCAATCCAACTAGCGTGTGCCAAACGAGCCATTCTTTGCCAGATTCTCGATACAGGAAAGGTTTGTGCATTGGTAGTGCGACACACTCAATATCGAGGCTGAACTGACTGTACCTGCGCATGCATAGCGAATCGCATTCCCCAAGTATGCATCACACCACGTCACTCGAGCGATTGACAAACACGCTCAAGTCTATGTCGATCTGGCCAAGGAATATGAGGCTGGGAAATGGAACGCTGTCAGAGAGATCACGAAGAAATCGGAGTTTGCGAAGGTGAGTATCTCTCGGGCAACGGTCGGCCGCCAAGATTGGCTTGAAGCTGATGTTATGGTACGATGTAGGACTGCAACCACGGCCTAGTGGAACAGGTGGTAAAAAGCATCACTCGACGTCGAATCCTGCAATTGCGCGAGACCTACTCTCGTATGACGATAAACGATCTTGTCGCGCGAGTGGGACCAAGTAGTCAGGAGACAGTCGAAACCGTTACTGCTATCCTGGGCGAGATGGTGAGTCGAAAGTTGCCATTCGTGATACCTGAACAAGTTTTCCAATAGCTGACTCGTGAATGCATCACACGCGATCAGATCACATCCGGGGCGATCAGTGCCCTCATTACTCCCGGTACAACACCTGCGACTTCCATCGTGACTTTCACCGACTCTCGACCTGACTATTCGGGCGCAACCTCGGCGAATGACATGGCGCAGGTCAACTATATCGCCGCCAGGCTCGAAGCGGAGTTAGCTGAAGCAAGTAAAGCTCTGGGAGCGAGCAAGGCGTACCTGCAAAAGGTGAGTGAAAGTCAGAAGCGATGCTATAAAGCGTCAGAGAGGGACAAGTTGCTCAGAACGCTGTGACTCAGCGTTGGAAGAGCGTCTGAAGCTGACAAATATGGTCTGTTATAGCAAGCGAACATGCTCGAGGCAGGCGGCAAAGGCCTCAGCGGGTCGGGACTTGGAGGCAAGGGCAGGGCGAACGATTTCGACGAGCTCATGGCTGCTGAAGATACGGGAATCGGGTCAGGAGCTGGGGGAAGGGCTAAAGGTCCCGGAGGAAATTACGCCGACATGGGCTTCTAAGGCACAAGACCATCGAGGGTCTTCGTAACCCATATCATCGAGAGAAGGCTCGTGAGTCAGTGGACAATCCGAGCACCTTGATCGAAGAGGTGATTGAAATTGTGCATACAAGACGTTATACGATATACATTCGGGGGATTGACTATGAGCGTGTATATAAGGAGAGAAGTTGTAGCATATCATGTACGTATCCTTCAGCGCGGCAGTCTTGTACACAGATCCCAGTCATTTGGTACGAGTACTGTACCGGCGCCTTGAAGCCAATTCCAGAAATTCAACACCTATTCCAGGAGGCGTCTTTGCCTGTTGACCTCCTGTCTTCGTTCTGGTTCAATGATCAACCATAAGTATTCGTACCGTATTGTGGATTTTGGCATGGCCGGAAATGCTCAGGGATCAAGATGGGATTTGCATGATTCCATCATACCGTACAACATATGACGTTCGACCGAAGTTAAGGGCAGGAGACTGACACTAATCATCGGGGGGAGGAACAGGGCATTCGGCGGCGAAAGATTAATGAGCCATATCCATTCGCCGCACTTTCAGTCGGGGGATTTCGAGACGATATAATCCTTGCTTCGGCAGTACAGGCATCCTTGGTGCTTGCTCCTAAGGCAACAGAGGAGGGAATTTCGAGAGCTGTACTACGACCTGTGTCCATTTCGAGAGTTTGTTCAGCATTGTTAGCTCGAGACGTAGACGTTAACGTTAACGTTAACGTTGGCGATGACGGTGTAGCCATCGTGTGGCGACGCTCGTTTCTGTTTCTGATGTTGGGCTTCGGACAACTCTCGTCGTATAATGTGAATCTATAACAAGTCGTCACAACGCTCGGATTCTGTCGATCAAGGGTATAATACTTCCAATGAGGTTCGACATCCAACTCGGTATTTCTTGTCAACTCCGACTCCGACTCCGATTTTGGCTCTTCCTTCTCAGCGCCCATGCTCATACTCATGGAAAGCGGGTATTCTTTAACTCTGATCATCACAGATCGACCGCCATCTATCTTTGATAAGCTCGAGCTGGGAGGCCGGTACACCCCAAAGTTCATGTGGGCTTCGGAAGCAGGTAGGGGTATATGCGACTTGAAAGAAGGCGGTAGGAGTGAGCACAGGCCTGAGGGGTTCGTAGGATAATTGAGAGACTGGTCGGGCTTTAGCCATAGACCAGTTGAGAACGTCGAGTGACCACGCTTGGAACGATGGTGGTGATGCCGGTGGCGGTGGCGGTGACAGGGGCTCATGCTTTGATCGTGGTTGTGATCGCGCCCGCTGTGTTCGGACAAGGCTCCATTTTGACTTGGTGTCGAAAGCTGATTGGTAAGACTATCAGCCGGCGGGTCTGCTGCCACCAGCACTGACATTATCAGCATGCATGTCCTTAGACTGTAGCAAGACGTGAAGCTGAAGCTAAGAAGGACGTACATGTACGCCGGGAACGACTGATAACGTCGCTTCTTCTTGCCAGATCATCGGTTCGCCGATGTCGTTTGTTCTCGGCCTCGGAATCGACTGAACAAGAGTTCCATCCCTGTGGAAACGTAAACCCATTTCATGAGCTTGTAGAGAGTTAGTGCCGAAGACCGTCACTTCGCTTGCTTCGTCGTTGTCGTTTCCATGTTTGTATTTCATCGTCATTATTATTTCGACCAAAGTCGGATGAATTGTTGTCTTTATCTAACATGGGGCACTTGAAGTGAGATGGTGAGCTCACAACGAGGTAGCGGCCCGGGCTCAGGAAATCAATTACAATACCAGGGTTAGATCCTGCCTGGGAACCTCAGACCCACGATAATATATCGATACTATACAAGTGTAAAATTCTGATACTTGGACTTAGTATAAACTGTACTAGTACGAGTACAATACGAGTACAGTAAAGTCCGCCTCATGGCATAGCCGATTACCTTGGCCTATTGCTGGGCGTGATTTCTGCTTCGGCGTACAGATAGCACTAGAGTACCTCTCAGGTGCTCAAGATGAGGGACTGGAGCGAATGTACTCGCCTTGCTACAGTACAGGTGCTGTACATACTCGAGTACCGACACTTTTACTTCTACCACCAAGAAGGAACCCCTTCCTTTGACAAGTACCTCTGGAAATCGTAGTCCTCACTTGCAACAATACTGTAATGCGAACTCGATTCTATGCTATCCCACCCCTCACCGTAGCCTTCACATGCTCGTCAGCTTTCTGCCACCGTTCGTTTGGTTCAACTTGCTTGATTACAGCATTGGTTCAGACCGAGGTTTCTCCTGATCGGAATCGGTGACAGGACGGTCACAATAGCTCACCCGGTGCTCCATAATCTGCTACTTACGTTGCTGAACCTGTTGAATAATGGAAGGGACGGATTTCATGTGTTTACCACACTGTACTGTATCCATACTACATCAGTCCTGTATACTACCCTGCTCCCGCCGATCCGAGTATGTGCATTATTCCTCTAGCAAGGCTATTGATACAACTGACTAAGATGATACAACACAAAGTAACGATGTCTTTTATGTACGACCACTGTGCAAGAGCATGAGGGAATATTATCCCCTGGTCCAGCTCGGCCTCTATCATTTATATGGCTACATTCTACCCCATGGGCAATGGAAGCATGCTGGCAATCGATCGAGTACCGTCGGCTGTCTTCCCCTTATGACTGGACTCGCTCTCCCCTTTCAGCAGCGATCCTTTGCCTCTTCTCAACCCTTTTCTCTCGCCACATCTTTCCCCTCTTGATGACCAGCAAAGGCATCGGGATACCCAGTATGACGATACCGCTGAGTAAGACAAAGGTCCATCCCGCGCCTAGGGCTTTGTACATGGATTGGCTAGAATGAATTCAAGTCAGGAGACGGTTTTGATTCGCGAGCTGCTGATAGGGTATCACGGTATCACAAAAGGGGGTGAAGATCGTTGCTATGATGGCGTTACTCACATTGCTGCGACACCGATGGCGCCGAAGATACACCTCACTAGATTGAGCTGGAGACATAGAAGGCGGGTCAGTACCACTCACATATGCTTCCGCAGCTAAGAGATTATAGTCGACAGTATACAGGATACGTAAGATGGCGTGATACTTACAGAAGCTGATACCGCGCCACCCTTCCCCACAGCAATATCTTGTCCATACACCGTAGCTAAGCAAGGCGCAGCCGATCATTAGTATCCTGACTATATGTGCACGCATGAAGAAAGGGGTGGGCGAGCTTGATCCCTGGCAGAAGATATGTCATCAAACCCGCTTACCAGTTCCGATAGTACCTGTCCCCAAACCCATGAAGAAGTTCACAACCAGAGTCGCGGCTAAAGGCGCTTTGACTTCAAGACACCACCCCAGCGCAGTAACAGACGACAAGAACATTCTACGAGCACACCACACGCGTACAGTTCACGTTAAGCCGGTCAGCTGGTGTCTAGCGCTAATTGTCGACGGGTTCCCAAGAGAACTTACACGCAGAAAGGGGCTAGGCACCTGATCCTGGTGAACTCGATGTCGAATGTATCAGGCTTCTTGCGATAGTCACCGCCGACCCGGCGCTCTTCTCTCTTGAACCAGTAGTCGAGCTGACGGCCATTTATCTGAGCAGAGATAATCGTGCCGATACCAGATGGCCTAAGTTGGAAGACACTCGGTCAGCTGAGCAGGCTACAAGAGGACGACATAAGAAAGAGGATCCCCTTGGAAAGGAGGAAGGAAGCTATAATGGTATGCGATGACGTACAGATAGCATAATCCGATCTTCAACTCCGACAGCCCATACGATTCTTTCAACGCAGTAGAATATACAGTTCTGAGAGATTGAAAGCATGTCAACCGTGGCTCTTATGATCCTCCAGACGATATGGTATATAAGGCAAGAGTTTGATGCGACTCACAAGATAGAGTAGAACTCCAGATACAGCAACGACGCGAAGAGGAATATCAACAGGATCTCAGGCGTGAAGAGAATCATAAAAGCCGAGAAGGGTTGATACTGCAGATATACGCACGAACGTGCCGATCAGCCACCCGCCCGTCTCGGGGCTAAAACAAGGACGCAGATACTCACCGGCTTGGGCGGCGGACGATGTATCTCCTCACCCTCCTGACCTGCTTTCTTCAGCTCTTTCTCCATTTTACGCCGTTGCATCAGAACGATGGGAGAGGCGTTCAGTGCTGGTGGTGGGATGGATCCGTCTCCGACAATCGAGCGCAGAGTCTCTGGCAGAAATCTATAATAGAGCGAGCGATCAGTATAATGATAAGAAACAAGACCGGTACAGTCATCGGGATACCTGGGGGAACAGCAGAAGGTCACTCACAATATCAGAGGAACGAGGACAACACCGGTGGCAATCGCCAGAAACCAGAAGATACTTCTCCACCCGAGAGTCTGTGTCAAAATTCCTCCTAGTAGTGGCCCAAAAGCCGGACCGGACATAGCTCCGACTTGGAACGCAGCCGAGTATTTACCCCTCTCCCTCGGTTCTGAGACGTCCGCAACGCAGCCTACGGTACCAAGAGCAGTCATGTCAGCATTCCGAGTCCGAGCCGAACTTCAACAGACAGGTATCCCAAGTGTCCTGTAGAGGGGTAAGACTATCGAGGGTATGCACTAACCATATCCAATTGATATCACAGCACTGCCTCCCGTGGCTTGCAAAGCCCTCATGACCAATAACAACCAATATGCGTTGGTGGGGCAAAGGGCTAACCCGATATTCGCTCCCAGGTATACGATCAGCGTGGCGATATAAACTGGTCTTCTTCCGAACGAGTCTGACATCGACCCAAAGAAACTCGGCGTGATAGCTTGAAATATCAGATAGATAGTCACAGCTTGACTGATTGCTGATTCCGATTTGTGGAAAGCCGTAGATAAGGTCGGGATGGCCGGTACGAAGATGTTTGAGGAGATGGGAGAGAATGCACCTGCCAGTCCACCCAGTGCGACGATCATGATCTTGGTCGATCGGCTGAAAGACGAGTATGGCCTTGAGGATGCTGAAGTAGTTGTGGGTTGTAAAGGGGGAAAGGGTGACGGTTGCATCCCTGGAGCGGGGACTGCTGGAGACGTGGGCTCTACTCGTGCAGGAACATTGCTGAACTCGCCGGTCTGCGCACGGCTCTCCGCGGCGTCGTTAAGTGACCTGTCGCTGCCATTGCCCTCATCTCGAGGAGTGAGGCGAACTATACTTCTTGAAGTTGACTGTCCACAGCTCGCATCTCGCTCATCGGCTGGGATAAATGTCGATCTCGGTAATGAAGTATTGCCTGAGGTAAACTTGTCTCTCATACCCTCGATGTCAGCTTTCTCATTGGGGGGCTCTCCAAGACGAGAGTTGCTGTACGAGCGTGCTGTATTCGATGGGGTCGACATATCGTGCGGTGGAAGGGAACGCTCTCTCGCCACCGTACGAGACTGTTTAAGGCTCCTCGACGTGATTGGACCTATAAGACAAACCGTATAAGAGATTCTACCGGTATGAATAGTTGTGTGGGTGATTCTTTTTCACAGCGATATGCACAGTCTAATGCTCAAATCTACAGCAAGGATGGGTTGAAGATGATAAAAAGTCAAATCATGATAGAGATCTTTGTTGCCTTTGAACCAAAAATAGCAAGATGCAAGATGCTATTCTCGTCCACCGTCATCGAGCGAAAACCAATCTAAATTATCTCAATTCGGTCAAACCCGAATCAGGATGATCAGGATGATCAGGATGAAGACCGGGGGCGTCGATGGGTTTTATCGGATTATCGGCGGCAAGTGCCGCTTCGGGCATAATTACACTTCGGCCGTAAGTTGATAATAACGGTGATTGAGATCCGGTAATGACGGGGTCTGTGTTGTATGCTGTGGTTAGTCAGCACGTCACCATATCATCCTAGTGTACCAGTAGCAGTAGCAGTAGCAGTAGCAGTAGCAGTAGCAGTAGCAGCGTAGCAGCGTAGCAGCCAGCCCGAGCATTGGCGTGGGGTCTGTTTGTGACATGTGGTGGAGGTATGATCGAGGCTATCGAGACTATCGAGAACTACGCCATATATAGCTGGTTCCAGCAATTCAATCAATAGAGAAAAAGTTGGCTCGCATATTCGAGGGTCTTTTCTACATCTTCTACCTCTTTTCACCTCTTAAAAAAGCACAGCTTCAATCGTTTGAGTTTTTCTCTCAAGCAATTAGCTTCTCCTCCCCAACAATAATACTCGTGTCCAAGATGTCTTCTCACGGTGAGCACTGCCTGTCCAACATTCGACCGCCATCCAGATAGAATGTCTCACTAGCAATGGTGCAATGGTGACTCACCGGCTGACCGGGACCCATTCACGCTTTCAACAGCCTGCTGCAACCTTCCCCCCGTTCAAGCCGAGTACACCCCCAAGGGTTCGTACATCACCCACGGTGACTTGAAGACCTATGCTGTTGGTCCTGAGGATGCCAAGGCTGCTGTCCTCATCGTATACGATATCTTCGGGTACAGCCCCCAAATCCTTCAGGGTGAGTTTGACGTCTGAAGTACTGCGACCATGAATACGTCCGTCCTTTGTCAGAACGAAGTCCCGTGAAAGAAGACTGAATAAGTGGGCTAATGACATAATGCTTGAAAAGGTGCCGACTTGATCGCCTCCCAAGGCTACAGAGTGGTCATGCCCGATCTCCTTATCGGAGACTACGCCACTGCTGACATGTTCGCTCCTGGGTGAGTCGGACCGCTTTCCCATTGTTCCAACTCACTGACTTTTAAATGGCACATCGGCTAACACAAATTGCATATTCACAGTGGCGAGGAGAAGAAGAATGCTTGGTTCTCCAAATTCCCCGGTGCTATCCCCACTCAGATCGACCCCGTCGCCAAGCAGGCTCAGACGCTCAAGGCTGCCGGTTTCAGCAAGATAGTGACTTTCGGTTTCTGCTGGGGATACAAGGTTTCCGTTGAGGCTCAGTCAAAGGTCAAGGCGGATGCCATCATCGGTGCTCACCCCACGTAAGTGACCTCGCTTCTACTCGTATATCGATCTTCAAAAGTTTCCTCACGGCGGCAGGGAGACTTTCAGCTGATAACGTTTGATGACTGACGTAGCTTCCCTGCTCCCGAGGATGCTGATAAGATCGATGTACCCGTCTTGCTCATTCCCACAGCTGGTGAAGACATGAATATTGTAAGTCTCTGTTCGGTCGACTAGACCTCCATGCCCCTTCCCCTGTTGTCGCGAGGGGTTTCAATGGAACACACTGTCGTGTTCCCCTTGAACTTCGGCTGACCTCAACTATCGTTTCCCCTTTTCGCGTCTCAGATCAACGCCATCCAGAAGGCCGTTGATGCCAAGCTTCCCGGAAAGAACGTAGTCAAGTACTACCCTGATGAAGTACACGGTTTCATGGCCGCCCGAGGAGACGTGAGTGTTTCCTTACCGTTCATTACAAACCATCACCAAGAGATAAATACAAGCGAATAGCAACAAGATATATATATCTAGCACGTTACTCTCTTTGAGGAGATAGTATTACAGATAGCTGACGCTCGAGTGACTTTTTTCTTTCTTCGCTCTATGATAACGTAGCTCTCCGGCGGCAAGTCGACCGAAGCTTACGCTGAGGCCTACCAAGTAACCGCCAAGTTCCTCAAGGAAACCCTTTAAGGCATAGAGCATCCGTTCTGTGAAGGGAGGATACGATACTCCGTTGGATCTCATAATGTTATCCCTGATGCCTTCTCTGCCAGTGGGGAGGAGAGAGTCTTTGTATTGCACCGGATAGCCAATTCATACAATAGAGCCACAAAGATATTTCTAGAGTATGATATAGATACATGGACGAAGTGTTGATCACATGCACTTCCTAGCAGTTAAGGGGACAATGCTGGATGTGGTGCTGTTACAGTATGAGAATGGCAAGGAAGCCCGGGGCATGGGGTAAGATGGACCTTACAGCACGCCCCGCCAAATTTCTTATTGCAGCTGTGATTGTCCTTTTCATGTCATACTGCCGCCATTAGTATGATTGTAGAGAGGATGCCCTACGCCGGTACATCACGCACGAATGCATACTCCCAATCTGAAACGAAGTTGACGATCGACGTATAGACATATATGGACACAAGGAAGAGCTAGGTCCGGCTAGACCACCAGGACACTAGCGACCAATAATAATGAACAAGCAGAAATTTCGGAGAAAGGAAGACAGAAAGACAGGGATCATTAGAAAGTATTAAGGGCATTTCGGGGGGCATGATAAATCGGGGCGTACTGGAAACCAAAAAGCCGAGAAGTCAGCATTGGCGTATGAAGGAGCACTGAAGCGAATGCGACCTCGTAGCTGGTCAAAAAAGACGCAAGAAAAAGTTGATCGTTGCCTTTTTGGTGTGTACAAGTGTTGATGATAGGGTAGGGTAGGGTATGGCTGACTCAACTCACATAAACAACAAAGGGGAGTCTCCAGTTCTACTGTGAAAGAGCTGGGGCCAAAACGAAACTATTCATGTCGTCATCGAATCATATATAAACCATACGGATGGACCAAAAAGCTGCAATCAGGCTCTTAGAAGTCGGTCCGAGCGCCTGAAGGGGCCGCTCCTGATGAGTCTCGGATGGCGGAGAATGACTGTGCTAGTGATGCGGGCTTTCCCCTATGGACAAGAAGTGAGGGATCATATCAGCAATGCTCAATCGTGTTGATTTGAGGTCGTTTTTCTGATGGCTTGGTGTTTGAACGGTGTCGAGAAATGATGGATATCCATACAGAGAAGAGAGGAATATGATGTTATGACTCACTTGGCAAAGTGTCGTTGTTTGGCACCGGCAAGCTTGGCAGTACAAGGTGATTGAAGCTGGTCGGTCGGTGATACGGTGGGTTTGCTACAATGACAACGGTCAGTACGCTCATTCCATCCATCTACATCAACAGTGCGTCCATGAAGCGAGCGACTCACTTGGCCTTGGCGAACTTCTTTGCTAGCAAGGCCTTTTGTCCGAGACCCGCAGCGCCTGGAGCGGTCATCTGACCCGGTACAATCTTGTTGGCTGTGGTACGGCTCTAAAGTCAGCTTGAAGTTTCTGACAAGAATATTTCGCCTGCACATTCAAAATCAAAGGCCCGTCAAGGTCCATGAAGTCTCGCACGATGGCGAGAGGGGATTAAGCTACAGACACTCCGTTGCTCCACTTACGGTTCGTTACTCCCAAGGGCTTCGCAGGGGCGATCACCGTAGCCTGATGCTTGGGATCATGTAGCGGCGTGATGGTGGGTGAAGGGGAAGTTGATGACCCGGAGGGAGTAGAGTTGTTTGACATCTTGGTAATTGGTTCTGGTTCGATCTGGCTTGGGTTGGTGGTAGAGGGTATGAGGTTGAGTGATATCTTCCACTTGTTTACTCTGTGTTGATAATTGGTTTGTAAAGGATAAATCGACGTGAGGAATGTTTGGTTTCTTGTACTTTCAGAGGGTTTTCGTTGTGAGAGATGTTGTTGTTATCGTTATGTACTCTGTGTTGGTATGATGTGGGTGGCAAAAGCAATGTTATGATTTGTTATGTTGTTAAAGAGATGGAAGAGAGATGGTAGTGTGTGTGGAAAGGAGAAAAGGAGATAACACGTAGGTAGTGCCGGCTGTTGTCATGAGCCTACGGGGAATGGGGGAGTGAGCGGCAAAAGTAAAAGCAAAAGTAAAAGCAGGCGCGAGTCGAGCGTCACCACACAAAGGTTGAATGATGAACGCTGCTAATGCTCATTATTAAGGTGGCTGGTCAAAGCGTCATCAAACGCTACAGCTGAGATGCACCGGGATTATCGGCGGGATCATCGGCGATTTGATATATTGTGGCGGACTCATTTATTCAACAACATCAGAGCGACAAGCACCTAATAATACAGTGACCTATCCCCAACATTGGCTGCTTTCACTCTGCTTTTGGCCCAAGCAAGCATTATGTACCGTGCTCGAGTCAGTACTTGTTCACTTGATACGCTCAATCTCGCCACTGATGGCTCACCGGCCATTGCCCGAGTCGGTCGATGATCTCCTTTGACCTATTTTTATTCCAAGAGCCGCCTGTTGAGGCTTCGCTGAGTTGTCTGTGTTTCGATAGCCTAGCAGAGATATATAGAGCGCCAAAATCCCGCTGATGACGAGTTCATGCGGCTTGTTACTGGCTTGATACTTCAACTAAACGGTCGTCCTTTCGCTTATCATAAAGTACAGCCCAATCATCACTGAAGCAAGAGTTTTCCTCTTTCGTGTTCGTTGGATATCTCTTCGGTGATCTGATCCTGAGGTTGAAGAATTAAGCGAGAAACCCGAAAACGAAATGACGGACGATACTACGGCGGACTATGCTGCTACAATAGCGTCGGGATCCGGAGCTGATATCACCATAGAGGTAATTGATGAAAGTCGCGGCGGGAGTGGCATCAAAGTACCGCGACATCTCTCGGCGGGACAAACGCAAATCGACGGTCAAATTACGATGGTGGCCGATGAAGACGCAAGGAGCGTCCAAATTAATCATTCCCGTCGCAGGCGATCGTTTGGAAGAGTGACACTCAGTACCAGCCACAAGGAGGGCACATTGGGCGACATCAGATACGAGGCGACTTTTCATCTTTACCCCGACGATAATAATGCTTCAAGATCAGGTCAAGTGGATCATGACATGGAGGATGCTTTGACAGGCCAATTCGAAAGCATGCATATGCATGACGCCGCGACGTCTTCCGGGCAGCTGCCGTCACAGGCGAGCGGCGGTGATACAGCACAATCAACTGGGAGAGCCCCGGGCTTGATGCAGCTTGGCGGCGGAGGTGTGGATAGCGAGATGACTGATGCCTTGTGAAGTTGGGATGATTTGGGAGAAATTGAATCCTACGGAGCGCAACCAATGGCTCAGGCTGCAAGGTACGAAATCGGATCAGAGAGCGAATGACAAGTCAGATCTCATCAATTCATATTGATATATCTAGTACGTGTCAGAAGACATCTGCACAATCATTCAACTGAGGAAAGTCTCGAGATGCTGCCTGCCGAACCCAAGCGGAAACGTGATTTTAGTGATCGACAGCACGGAGGCCAAACATGTACTCGTGAATCAGATGTCTTAGACCTGATAATTTACGGTACATACTGAACAACTCGATCCAGGTCTAAGCGTGTTGAACACGTATGTCTGACCCCAATATCATAGTACCTATAACATTGTCTCCAATACTGTTTGGGTTCGTCAGGGAGAAAGGAGGCTCCTTCCGTGACTCATACACTGGCTACGGGCTGCACGCACGCACCGGTCATCCATGGTGCCCCTTGTCCGCAGTATAACCCTGGAGGCGTCACAAAGGAGATCCTGGCTTCTGAAGCTAAGGAGAGGCATTCCTTCTCTCGACCTCCTTACAGGAGAAGCGAAGCAAAGGGGCAGACAGTCAGACTACTCAATAACGCACTGTGCGCTACGACTCATATTGCTCGCTTCAGCTCTGACCGACGTAGAGAATCAGGTGTCACCCCACTGCGTCTTTGTGATGCAGTCCTTGCCACCCAACTGCATCGACTTTGGTCACTGGTATCGCATTCACGTCCAATTTATGACTACTCCACAGACAACTCAATCACGAACAATCACTATTCCTCCACCAGTTGGCGAAACCTAAGCTTGAGTTTCTGAACCTCTCTTACAATGACAGCTACATCTCAGCGCAGCGTTGCGCTTTCGGGACATATCATAGACCAACCGTCGATCCCACACGCCATTCTGGCATTCACAGATGAGAGAGACAGTAGCGCCACGCCAGAGACTTACGAGTGCTGGGTAGGCAAGGAGCCTTTTGAAGTCGAGAGCGCTAGGACCACAGTGTTAATGAAAGCGGACGGCACCGTCAGCCTCCAGTGCCACTGCACGCATGACCGCCTCGAGGATGACAAGGGACGAACGGTTGACTTTGCTCCCAATCATGACATGGAAGATGTTGTTGGACACAGTTGTGTCGAGTTGCACTGGAAACACTCGCACACAGAGGCCCCGCCCGATGTCACTCTGTCGATAACAGATAAGCGCCAAGCTTCCTCCGTATCACGGGAATACTATCAGATAGGTAATCACTTCTCCAATGGTTCAAGGTATACTTCGGTTGACGATGACGGCACAGTGTATATTACCGACTTGACGAAACGATGCCCAGAGACCCACAGTCGTATGATACATAGCCTGCGACCATATGAGAATACAAGTGTGATTGTGGACGATGTCCTCATCGAGGCCGAGTGGAGCGACCCTGCTACCGAACTCGCTCAGAAGGCTAGGCCCAAGAAAAACGATAGGACGGGCAGAGGTACGCTGCAGTCTGACGGACAATCTGGGTTCTCTAGGGACCGGCATGAGACAGAAGAAGCAAGTCAAAATGACGATGCGACGGGACCTATGGAGAAAGCCACGGACGAGGCTGCATCGGGCACTAAAGTGAACTTCCCTCAAGACCGTCATATCTGTACTACGCAGGCAATGCTACTTGTGCCCATAGCTGGTTCTATGGAACACTTTGACCCACGCATCACGGTGACTTTGGAGACGCCCTTTCTCGGCCACGAACAGGATGGTACAGTGTCTCGGAATGTGAACGCGAAACGGCGAATGAGTTTGTTAGAAGCGGGGGAAGAAGACGAGGGGTATGCAGATGTCGAAGAAGAAGAGTGCAGCAGCAAGCGAACCAAGGTGTAGGATTGGTGGTCTGCTGTGTCGATATACACTGGCAGTTATACTTGATGGTAGAATCGGCTTGTATCTTGAAGTCACTGCTTTACACTGGGAATGCATCCATTCGATAGCGAAGCGCGTAGAGGCCACGTGGGCCACGCGGTACTTAGGCACAGACCACGCGACCGATAGTATCGAAAACAAAGCGCGTCTCCGTCAACGATAACATTACTCGGACTCAACCACCCTTGAGATTCTGTTAATATTCCTCGAAGATCCGTATTAGTGATCTGAGATAGCCCCATGAGATACATCGCATACTTCAGACAACTCCGAAATCCAGTGCTGCTCACTTGTCATCTTGACAATGTCCAATGCCGAGCTTAAGCGTTTAGCCCAACAGCTTGTATCTGCTGTCATTCCCGAACTCGAAGAGAACTCTACCCTTGCGAATCGCTTGACCAACCATGCCGTGCGACAGATTAAAGCTGATGCCAGAGGCGCGCAAAGGAAAGAATGGGAAGAAGTCAGGCAGTCCTTACACGCGTACGTGTAATACAATATCTCTTATATATTCGACATGGAGGGGTCGTGTTGCTGAGCTCGATGTGTACAGAATGTCGAGAACAGCCAAAGTTCGAGTACAGGAGGATCTCGCCGAAGCGCTAGAAAAGAACTTGAGTGTACTCGAGAGTCAAAGAAGGAAGGGCAAAGGCAAAGCTCAATATAGCGGTGAAGATGGGTTCGACATGGACGATCTACCGCAATATGTGCACTTCTTGGTAGGTGACCAGCTTGCGACTCGAGGGTTAATCTCCAGCTGATTTCCATGTTGAATAACTCCTATTTTGCCAATAGCTCAACCTGTCTGAATCACCTTCCGCGTCGACCCACGAATTTGCATACTCCTATTTGCACCGCGTTCCACCGTCAGGTCCCACGGCGGACCAGATTCTGTATCGTCAAATTATGGAGGCTGAGCCTTTCGATCCTGGGGAGATATGGGACGAAGAAGTACTTTCAGGATGGACGGAATCAGAGTCTGGATCGGATGTACATAATTCGGATCCAGATAGTCCGGAAGATAGTCCGGAAGAAGAAGAGGTCAGGACGCCGAGCTCTGCTGTAATGCGAGCGCAGAGGAAGCGAGACGAGGCAGAAGCCAGGAGGTCGGAGGAAGAGCAGAGACAATTTGACGCTGCGGAACGTGTCAGAGACTTGAAAGAAGGTTATTGGAATTCGCCCGGACAGGTCGGAACAATCTCAGAAGGCCTGTATGGATGGAAGGACCTCAGCACTGGTGAGTCGTATCTTATCCCCGTATACTTGGTCATTAACATGAAGCCTTGTGTAGGGTCTAAATCCGCCGCTATTGCTCAAGCCATGACAAAAACCTCGTCGTTGGAAAACAAAGTGAGCGTAACATTTCCGATTCTCCTTTTGTTTGGATAAGTCACTGATCACTTTTGAACAGGCGATCAACGCTAGCCAGCTGCAAAGGGAATTGATTTATGCCCTCACCGGTCGACCCGGCGTAATGTTCACCTTCGCACCGGATGGTACCTGCTCTGTGAGTCTTTGCCACTTTCTGGGATTCCAGCCTGCGGCGTACATGTCTGACAACATAACAGATCAACTCTCGATATCCACAAGTGCATCATTTGAGTCCGGCTGCATTAGAGGACGTGCTCGAAGCCTTTCAGAAGTGGTCGAATCAAGCCGCTTGTATCAGAACATTTATCCACAATACCTCGAAGCCTTCGCTCGCTGTTTCATTGCGCCTCGACTCTCACCACCATAAGACCCCAAGTGAACATATCGGTAAAACGCAGCAGGCTTTTGCCGAAGCCTGCCGGGACATTATGATTGGCTTCGATACCTGGCTATCGGCGCTGGAAGCATCTTTCACCACCGGCATCACCTCCGCTGCCCTTTCATCGCTTCTTGACGGTACTCCCGCCTCGACCTCGCCATCTCTGCTGCTATTGGAAGTGGAGTCACGATACGGTGAAACGCTGAATTGGATGTCAAGCTTCATCCCACACTCCAACTCGCCTATAGTCTTGCTCAATCTGATACATTCAACTATCAATTCAGTCAATCAGACCGGAAGAATAACTCATGTTTCCACACTACACCAGCTGTTCCGACATTCAGCCGTACCCATTTGGGAAATGCTTGGCGATTGGTTGCAGCGGGGTATGCCGATAGCTTCCTCCTTGCTTGACCCGGACGAACCTATCTCAACAATAGATGATGGCGACGAAAGACGATTGGATGTGGAATTCTTCATCAAAAGAGACCGAGATGTCAGCTGGGTCGATGAGGACTTTTGGGAATGCGGATTCGTTGTCGGCAATGAAGGATGGCCCGATTGGCTCGGAGATGAACTTGGGGAGATGATTCTAGAATCGGGAAAGGCGAAAGGTCTGCTACGCAGCCTGATCGGCAGTGTCGGGGTCATAGATGAGTGGACTTCTTTGGAAGAGGTGCTAGAGCGGAAAGATGCCGTCGAAGGTCGCCACGCCGATGATCATGTCGATATCGCGCCTGTTCTATCTGCGTATCTCAAGCCGATGTGTCAGATTACTCAGTTCCAATTGCGACGGGTTCTGGAGGAGGATTGCGGTTTGGAGGAACATCTTAACGCGATCGAAGGGTTGTTGTTCCACCGTGCCTTCGATGTGGTTCGCGAATGGTCCGAAAGCCTGTTCAGAAAGGTCAGTCCCCATTCTTATCGCACGCTTACTTGAGTCTGGTATGTCAGCGCTGAGATGTCATCAAATGATAGGTCTCGTCAAACGAAAGATGGGCAGATTTCCACACTTTGACAGGCTCTTTCCGTGATGCAATTGAGCGAAAGGAAGCTGGATGGCTGAACCTTTCGGCTATCCGAGTACGTGCGGTGCGGTCGCAGGGTGCATACGTTGGGCCGAGAGCACTGGGGGCGATCAGAGCGCATTACGAAGTAAGTCCATCATCTTCCCGTACAGTGTCGCTTGGTGTATGATTCTCAGTTCTTGAGCTGATAAACCATTCAACAGGTGCCGTTCCCTCTTTCTCAATTGTTCACGCCAACGTCCATGGAAATGCGTTCAGAAGTATTCACATTCCTCCTTCAGCTGCAGATGGGACGCTATCTACTCTGTCAGACCAAGAATCACGATAAGGAACTCTCATCTCGTTTGTTCGAAGGGGGCGAAGGAGAGATTCGCGCCTTGTGGAGAATGAGGCAAAAATTGTCATGGCTCATAGAGTAAGTAGACTTCGACACTGGACGTCCGGGAACCCGATCTCAGCCGCTGATAGTATGGTCATCTTTGCGCAGTACTCTCCTGACTTGGCTTGCCGCTCGGGTGATTGAGGTGCAGAATGTTGACTTCAGGACGCAAATGGGCGAGATGACCTCTTTGCGGTCAATGATCACTCTGGAGCTAAAATAGTGAGTGCTTCGATGGTGTCTTGGGGCAAGATCATGGAATCGCGGTTTGTCTTGTCGCGCTGATCATTTGGGAACGCATTGAATTGTCTTTGTGTCCTGTTTTTGGCCATTCAGTGCAAGACAGACCCGCAGATTTGCGTTTCTCCACGCATCCACCTCGGAGATTTACGAGTCCATTCAAGTCGTCTTCGATCTGATTCAGACCTTGTCAGACTGTTTTGACTCATATGTCCTCGAGCCGGCTAAAATCAGCAAGTCAAAATACCAAACACAACTGGATCACATTACGCATCGAAGGCGGAAAGCGAGAAAGCCGAGAAGACTCAGCGTTTCTTCAGACGAGGAGGGCGAAGCTCCAAAAGAAGCCTCAATCTCATTCATCGAGCTCAGTCTCGGTGAAAGGATGAGGCGGATGGGCGATGAATTGAAGGAACAGGTTGCTAGCATCAGAAATGGAGTGAAGAGCTTGTCAATGGGAACAGAATATGACGGCCAGGTGTGGAGCATGCTCGAGTTCGCGTTGCAGGATTGGACGGAGTAGTGTAGTATAATCTTTTATATACAGCAACTTGGCCGGAAGTCGATGACACGGATGACGGTAGAGGTCAAGCAGCCTCTTGTCCTATCCATGAAGAGCTTGAGCTCGTGAGATCACCTTGAGTTGTAATTGTAAGAAATATGATCGGTCCATGTTGTATGATATAGTATTGCATTGTGCAGCATTGTAATCCTGGACAATGTGTATCAGGTAGGGTTGCATCATATTAGGAATCGTCCGGGGCTAGGTATAAACGCATCTGTGTAAGATATCTGACAAGGAGCTGGTATCAAAAGCAAAGCGGAAATGAGTCTCAGAAATGGAAAAGGAACAACCGGGTCTCAAGATACTTGTTGAATCTTACAAGATCTTGGATAAGGGGTTCTTTCCAGCGAGATCGTCTACTTTGCCAGCTCCGAGAATGTCACCTACAGCAGGTACGGCACCGAGACCCTCAGGGAAAGATCCGTCCTTGTTCAACCCAAGCCCGTTCACACCGCTCAGTCCACCAAGGTCCCTTCCTAAAAGTCCACCGTGAGCGGTCCGAGGTACATACTCGCCGAAGATCCTTCGGTCACCGTAAGGGTATCGGCCAACGCCTTGGTAGTCTGATCCGATGTCCACGGCGGCGTCAACAGTAGCGAGGACATCGTTGGATACGGGGACAGGGATAAAGTTGCCGTTGGAAGTGGGTACGTATCGGGTGTGAGTGGGATGAGGGTATCCGTAGCTGTTTGGGTTGAGGACATCACCGATTGAGGCGAGAACATTGAGGGTGTCATCGCCATTGCCCAGGATATCCCGCTTAAGGGGCAGGAGATCGCCGTTGAGAACTCGGTCATGATGGGCACCATAGTAAGGCTCATCCCCGGCATCGACGTCAACATCGGCATCAACATCGACTACAGAGCCGACGATATCAGTGTTGGGCACACCACGATACCCGCTAGGGTAGTAAGGGTATCGCTGAGCCTGACCATTGAGGACGGGAAGGTCATTGATACCGAGAAGACCTCGCTTGGTGATGGAGTGGTCAAGAAGCTGAGTGACGGTCCTGACGGCGCCGTCTAGCTCATTGCCGTCAGGAGCGTTGTGGATTAAGCCGTTTCGCTTGTACGGGAAACGACCGGCGGCTCGGTCCACGTCGACGAGAGCGTCAGCATCAAGGAGATGGTCGGTGGGCAAAACAGCGTGTCGAGAGAACCCGGGAGGACAGTTGACACAGTCTTCGTAGCCAGTAAGGGTCTCCTGCAAGACCAGATGAGTGTGAGCTCATACTCGAAGAGATGATCAACGCATCCCCAAAACGTAGCTTAACTCACGAGGACATCGCTCACGAGACCGTCAGAGTGAGGGACGAATCGCTTTGCCAGATCAAGGTCGGCCTGCGAAATTTAATGCTATGATAAGCTTCTCGAGCCAAATTCATCAGGCGTGTTTGTGAGAACATACCAGGATACAGAGGTTGTCCCTCCAGTAGCCCAGTCGACCGTCGAGCCAACAGGGGTTGCCAGCAGTAGGTATGGCAGTAGGAAGACCACCGTTGTTAAGGACGGCGGGGGCGTCGTTGGCGACTACACTAAGGTCAAGGTCGAGCTGCAGTGAAGCATCCTCGCAGTCAGCACCGGGACACCGATAGCGGCCTAAAATTCAGCGATATCCGGGAGGAGCACACACCAGGTTGCATAGACCGTCCTGCTGGAAGTAACCCCGTCGTCCTTCGAACCAGCATTCTTGACCAGGGTAGAAGTCCCTCTTCAAGTTGATATCGACGTCGGCCTGATGAATGCATGGTGTACGTAAGCTTCTTGCATCGACCAGTCGAAGAGCCGACATTTTCAAAACTCACGAGGACACAAATGGCGTCTCGCCAGAAACCTCGTTGACCATTGACGGTACAAGGTTCACCTTGGACATAGGAGGGCCTGTAAGGATAGCCTTGGGGATACGCGGGCGCATCGACGTTGAGGTTGGCCTAAAAGGGCGTGTTAGCAGAATGAACTGAATGATTAGGCTTCCTTTCGATTCTGCAGACGCATGGATCAAAGCTGAGTCCTGCAGCTCATGACTTACGAGAATGCAGACATCGTCCTGAAGGATGCCTTGAAGACCATTCTCCCAACAGGGAGTCTGGTGGTAGTTGAGGGGTTCCGCGTGGTTGTAGAACCTAGAGGCGAGCTGCTCAGATTGCTAGTGGTCGCCAGTGTCAGCTCGTCCATCAAAAAGCTATAGGCAGAGACTGAGCTCACTTTGACAGCGGGCATAGGAAGAGGGGCGGCCCTGACAAGGGTGAAGAGGACAGAGAAGAGGATGGTGGCGGTGAACATTGTGTTTTGAGGTTGTTTTTTGGGTAGGTCGGGAGATGGAATTTTATATTAAAAAAAAGTCAAAGACAACGATTTGAGTTGTTTAAATAACGGCAAGAAGCGAAGAGGAAGCAAAAAAGAGATAGTGCTCTGTCGAAGAGAAGAACAAATGTGAATGAATGAAAGTAATAAAGTCGTGGCACCTGGCTAAAGAAGGCTACTTGAAAACAAAAGAGAGATAGCGAAGTGAATGTTTAATAAAGGCTCAAAAGGCAACAGCGAAAAGAAGCTCTAAAAAGTTGGAAAACGAAGACAAAAGTGAAGTGAAGAATCAAGAAAGAATCCATTTCGATGGGTGGAAGGGCTCCTTATATATCTTAAAGCAATATCAGGTTCGGAGAGCAGTCCCAAAGGGTGGGCCGAAGGAGTGAATAGGGCAGATAAGTTCAGATCCCATCTGGTCCAGTTGCGATTGTCACTCATTGGTCATAAGATCAACATCATTCAATCAAGAGGCTGAGGACATTGTCAGTGTCACTGATCCGATTGAGTATGTCAAACAGCAACATGCGACAAACAGATCTCAAAGTCATTTCGGTTAATCCTTCGGTAGTTCAGGAGATTATGGTAACCAGTTCACGAGTATGGTACCTTAACGCAACGCGCGTGATGCTAGTACCGTGAGTGAAAGATGTTTTCAACTATTATAGGATGGATTATGTGGCCATTGAGATGGAAAGATACCACTCAACTGGATTTCAAAAGCAGCTGAGACTCGGGCGTTTGCCCAACTCGGTCGAAGAAGCCGGTGAATCGATCAGAACCGATGAGAACGTGTCGACGCTCTGCTGGATTGTGATTCCTCACATAACATGGACGTATATATATCGCTGGAGGCATTTGCTCCGGGATCTGATGGATATCTTGATAGAATTGTTGAACATAGCGTTGATGTCGTGCAAAGCAGGTTGCAACAATTACGAAATCATCGATCGAGGTTATCTTCATCCCATCTTCAGTCGGTTGAGTCAACTTGCGGTTTTGCAGGTGCATCCAAGTTACTCCAGTTCCGTTGGAAGGCAAATCACCGCTATGGTGGACGAATTACAGCAAACGCCAAAAACACTGGCATTGCTGGCTGAGATGAATTGTCGATCTTGAAATGTCCTCCTGATTTGCTTCTCCGGTGTCACTCATTATCATCATTGGTCCACAATAGCCATATACGCAACTGGGACTGCATCAGTGACCCATCGCCCTCTCAGACCGAGCTGATAATCTGAGAGGGTCCCACAGCTCAACGGAAATATTTCAGCCAGCTCGACAATGTCGACTTCCACCGATGCTGGCCTCGCTGACAAGGTGGAGGCGGTCCTGAAAGCCCGTGCTGCAAATCAAGATAAACCAACCGACAATGACCTACTTCCAGTATATAGCTACCTCACTTCATTCTCACCCGCGGCGTCTTCTTCGGCCTCTTCGTCGTCAGCTTCAACGGAGAACAGAGACTTGCACTGGTACTGCTCCAAAGCGGAGTCAAAGTTGCTCACCGAAGCCGCGACCTACCTCATCTTCTTATTCGCATTTCAAAGACAAGGGACTTCCAAGGCTTGGGTAGATCAATTGGAGGGGATACTGTTGGGATGTGAAGGGTGTGCTAGGCAATTCGGAGGTGCCAGGCGCAAGCTTGGGTCTAAGTGAGTGCTACCGGCATCCGGTCGCAAGCTTCATACATGGCTGACCATACCATAGATACCTGTCCGCCTGGCCGTCCACGGTTCGGGAAAACTTCTTCAGGGCCGTAGACAAATGGCAATCAGAACTGATCTGCATCCAAGCGGAGAAGGCTCGCTCCACCGCCTACGGGTCTTCTGTAAACAGACCTGCCTTATACGATCTGCCTCGTCCCGTTGTCCAACTCCTACTCGGTGAACCCTCTCTACTGGATAACCCTTCCATATCGGCCATTCTAGACGAAGCGGTCAGCTCTTCCGTACCACCTGCTTCTTCACTCACCGTACTCGGCATGACCACTACTCACATCAAACTCCTTCGAGCGTCTGATACCGCCCGTCGTCAGTGGTCGCTCTCGCAAGTTCCATTAGCCGGCCGTCGGCCAACCTCTTTCACAGACTGGTGCACCCTTGGCATCGGTTGTGAGATTCAAGAGATCTATAACGCATTGGAAGAAACTGCAGGGGGCACACAGTGGGAGACAATTGAGCGACTGATCAAGAACAGAATATTAGACAATGACACCCTGCAGAAGGGCTTGCTTGATGGACGACTGGACCTCGACCCAAAGGGCAAGCATGGAAGGGGATTGATGTCTGCGCTGAGCGCGCTGCTTGGGAGTGACCTACCTTGTAAGTGTATCACCTACAGTCCAATCGTTGTCGCAAAACTTCTGACTTTGAGTGAAGACTTTGCCAGCGTTCTTTCAACCTTCACCACTCTACTAACAATATCTCCCGACAGACACATCTGGACCTTCGACACTTCGCCTGAACTACCCCATACCCTCTTCTCTCAACTTCGATCAAATGCAGCATTCCAGTCACTACTAGAAACTCGCTACAAGCCCCAACACGATGTGATTGATTTCACTGAGGTGGACGAAGCCGTGCAAGTTGACAAGGGCAAGATGAAAGTAGAAGACGACAATGGACCACTGGATTGGATCGGCAACTTTCTGCTATCTCTGATCGACGTCGAGGCGCAGGTCACAGGCGAAACAGACGGAAAAGACGGAAAGGCTGGATCGGGATTCAGTGAGGCCCTCGCTATTGCTACCAACTTTACCTTCCAGGAACTGCAACATTCCCGTTTACCTGGTACACTGCGCGCTGCTGCTGCTGCGGCCGGAGTCGAAGTGAGTCATTCGGTCTCGTAAAGGCTCATCAAAGCTGACTGCTGTACGCAACATATAACAGGCTTTACAGAAAGCGCACCGGACTCTCGCCCCAACCAGCGTATCGCTTCGAGCGACTCTCAATGCTGCGCTTGATCTCCACTCGGCCTTCATTACGACTGTCGCGTTCCGCCCCAAGAACCACCCTCTTCACACATGGTCTCATGCCCGTGCCTCGTCTCGAGATTTGCTCGTCGACTTCTTCCGCGATGACGCTGAGTCAATCATACATTGTACGCTGGAATTGGCCAGTATCGCGCACTCGGAGCGGAAAAGGCAGCTCAGGAAGAAGCGAGGCCGAGGCGATGTACCTTCCGCTATACAGATCGAGAGTCTTTCCCGAGCAAGTGCCAAAAAGTCATTGTGGTCTATGGCGTACGATGCTCTATCACCCAGTGACCCTGCAGGTGTCGCTATCCTACTTCGCTCAATAGCTCCTTTTGCTCACCTTGAACTTCTAGATCGACAAAGGTCCTGGACTCACGAAGGTCTGGAGGAGGTTGTTAAGAAGGAAGAATGGGTTAATTCGGTCCGAGCCGTAAACGCCGCTATCAAAACCGCTAGAGAATCATTTCCAAGAGCTGTCGAATCGACAGCAATGCAAGCTGATCCAGACGTAGTCAAGGCTCTCTGGAGGCAGCCAGGTGTGCCGAAGGCAATCATATCGCTCCTTCTCTCTCCTGATGACGAGATCCACACGCCAATAATCACCTTGATCCAACAAACCTTCGACGATGTCGATGATCGAGGCGATTGTTTCCGGGCAGTACTCCAGCACTGCCCCGACGTTGCAATGGACGGACTAAACGAGTTCCTGCGGACTTTCGTCCAAACAGCCAGTATCACACCGGAATCTTGCTCGCTCGCCAAATGGCTCGTCCGATGCTTCCACGATGTATTGGAAGCGCTTTGTCGGAGGTCAGGGTCATCTGAGCCCCTGTTACAGGACAACGACTTTCTCACATCGTATGCGGATGGGCGAAGTATGGCAAAGCGACTTGAAGAACTCTGGCACTTGATGACTACGTCGCTGGCCCTCATCTTCAAGCGGACGCTTGATTGGGCACCACACTTCGAGAACGAGGTCATGGTGGACTGGATGCGAGATGCTCTGATTTTCGGTCGACAGATGACGGACCATATCCGCGCTTTCGAAGGAGCTATACTGGGCCAATCTGGCAGTCGACCCGAGGATAGTGTTCCAGAATCGCCAATCAAAGTCACCTCTGTTGGTAGAAAAATGACTCGTCAAGTGGAAATGGTCTTGACCGACCTGATCCTGTGGCTCCGGCTGACCGAGTGAGTGGGACGAGCACGATGTCTGGCAGGATACTGACCATCGAGCGTACTGTAACAGCGTCGAAACCCTATTCCAGACCCACCAACTCATCAAGACCATTCTTGTCCGAATCAGTCGATCTTCAACGGATATATCGAAGAATCCAGCTCTGGAGAAAACTCTACAAGAGATCGACAAGTTTTGTCGAAAAGCCTCTCGAAGTTATACCAGCCGACTTACCGACGATCTCTTATCTGAGCTGTCCGAACTTCTAGTACCCTTCAATCTGGTCGACCTGTCCGATGACGTGCAGTTTGTCAAGCAGGTACCCGGAACGCTAGCAACCCCGGAGTCCACGCCTTCCGTCAAACCAAAGCCGGCAGTACGCAACGCTTTCGAAGAGATGATGAAGGCTTCTGGTAAACCCATCGTGAAGGCTAAGGAGAAGGAAAAGGTCATAATTCCAACACCCAAAAGTAGCGATGTCGACGATCTTGACGACGATTTCCTGGACCAACTTTCCGCTAACGATCTTGACATCATCGAGAAACGAGCCAGGATCGATGCCAAGGCTTCGAGGTCAACTCTTCCGTCCCGCCCCACCTTGCCTTCGAAACTGCAGATTTCCGCTCGTCCACAAACTCCGTCCAATAGACTCCATGTCAATTTGGTTCCTCAACCGCCACCGAAACCCCCCACTGCGACGACCTTCAAGTCCAAGTTTATGCGCGAGCTTCGGCAAGAGCACCAACGAGACCGACATGTGGTTGCTCAAGATAGAAAGAGAACTGAGTTGGGCGGGGTTGTGCAGAAGCTTCCCGCGGCGTCTGCCCTGGGTTCCGGCTTGGGCGCATATACTGGTTCTCGGGTGAAGACGGTCCAGCCTGTTGATAGTGGATCGAGCGCATCAGAGTCATCAGACGAGGAGAACAAGGCCGTTACTGGCCTATTGGCCAAGCAGAAGCCTTTGCCAAAGATCAGCAAACCCGTAGAAAGACGTTCCATCAAAGTGATCGGTAACGACGCTTCGGATATCATGCGCCGGAATGAGGAAAGAAGAGCCAACGCCCATGCCATCAAGATGCGTCTCAAACCCGATCTCAACCCCTTGTACCGTTATGTCCTGTCCTGGAGTCCGGATCATACTGGTCCGACAGCGCCTCACGGTCAGAAATTCGCGGCAGAGTTGGCCAATATGAGAAATGTTCCCACTACGTTCCAAAGCAGCAAGCATTACGAGCAAGTGATGCTGCCTCTCTATCTTCAAGAACTATGGTCACAGTGTATCAAGGAGACCACTGCTGCTTCAGGGCCTTTCGTCCTCGTCGAAGTTTCTTCCAGACAATATGAGGATGACTTTGTCGAGATTGACCTGAATGTCGTGGGGCCGATGGACTTCTTCGTTAATGACACCGATGTGATCACCTTGCGGCAGCCTGGCAATCCAAATTCTCTTTTCGCCAAAGTCCAAGCGTTTCGTCGAAGACCCAAGGATATCGCCATGAAAGTACGGATACTCGCCTCGATGGATCAAAGGGAGCTTACAGGCAAATCGAAGTGGCAACTAAGGAAACATCTTTCGTGAGTGCTCGCATAAATATGTGATGATCCCTCTGGCTGACTTGATGCGTTCCTTAGATTGAGCACAGCGATCAGAGAATTCGCCGCCCTGAAGGGTCTCCCATACTATGAACCTTCTCTGCTCCAGGACATCCTTGCCGGTCGCAGCGCAATGATGCCCAGGTTAGCTCTGGACGACATCGAAGATGCCATTAAGAGTTTCGATGTGAATGAGCCTCAAGCCAAAGCTATTCTCGGCTCAATGCACGTCAAGGGCTTCGCACTGATTCAAGGGTGAGTGATCCATCCGCTGAGACACATTCTGGGTCAGAGCTTACACCTCTGAACCGCCGTAGACCGCCCGGTACCGGTAAAACCAAGACGATCAGCGGTCTGGTCGGTAAATGGATGTCGGAAAGAAGGACGCCTATGTCCGTTGACGGTCGGCCGCCTGCCAAACCCAAGCTCTTGGTTTGTGCACCTAGTAACGCGGCTATCGATGAAGTGTGCAAGCGACTCATCCTCGGTGTACCTGGCGCCGGAGGTGCTAGGCTGAATCCCACGGTTGTCCGAATCGGTATCGACTCCTCCGTCAACGTTGCAGTCAAAGACGTGTCTCTTGACAGTCTGGTCGAAGCTCGAGTGAACGCGGAGACCAACGGGAAGGATGGCGGAAACGAGTACGCCAGGATACAGGCGGAGCTCGACACCGTCAAGCAGCAAATCAAGGAGAAGCAGGAGCAACTTCGACTTGTTCAAACTCATGAGGAGAAACGCAAGGTCGTGGAAAACGAGTATCATGCCCTGGTTACTAAGCGTACCCAGCTTGGTCAAGCATCTTCTCGAGCCAAAGATGCCGCCAGAGACGCGACTCGTCATCTCGATGGTGCCAGACGTGCTGCAAAGGAAATTATTCTGAACGAGGCGGACATCATCTGTGCGACTCTATCCGGTGCCGGTCAGGATACGCTTGCTGCGCACACTTTCGAGACTGTCATCATCGACGAAGCGGCTCAAGCGATCGAGATGAGTTGTCTGATCCCTCTCAAGTATCGTTGTAAGAGGTGTATCATGGTTGGAGGTGCGTCGAAGTTGATGTCATCTGCGCTCTCATAGAGCATCAAGCTGAACCTCTTCCTCAGATCCCAATCAATTGCCGCCTACAACTTTCAGTATCGAGGCCGACAAATATCACTACAATGAGTCTCTCTTTGTGCGGATGACTAAGCACAACTCATCCCATGTGTCGCTGCTGAGGTGAGTTAATTACCGCGACGTCAACTGTTAATACTGACAACGATCGACAGTATTCAATATCGAATGCACCCCTTCATCTCTGAATTACCTTCGAAGGTCTTCTACAAAGGAGAGCTGAAGGATGGCCCCGACATGGCTCGAAAGACTGCGGCCCTGTGGCATCAGCGGAACGTTTTCGGGCCATATCGCTTTTTCAACGTGGAAGGTATCGAAATGAAAGCTGGAACTTCGACCAAGAACCCCGATGAAGCTCTTGCTGCTGTAGACCTGTACCGGCGTCTTCATGCCGATTTCGGGACTGGAATCAACCTTGACATGCGGATCGGCGTCATTAGCATGTATAAGGAACAACTTTGGGAGCTCAAAAGGAAGTTCACGGAAGCTTTCGGTCAAGCCATCTTGGAGACAATTGAGTGAGTTCCGTTCGTGGATAGTCTCTGTTGAGCAGACTTTGACGACGCTTCTCTAGTTTCAACACGGTCGATGGCTTCCAAGGACAGGAGAAAGATATTATCATTCTGTCATGTGTTCGATCGGGACCAAACCTCCGTACAATCGGTTTCCTGAAAGATGCGAGGCGTATGAACGTCGCCCTGACTCGTGCGAAGAGTTCCCTCTTCGTCTTCGGTAATGGACCTACACTGGAGAGAAGTGACGAGCGCTGGAAAATCATAGTCGGTGATGCGAGGGATCGAGGATTCTTTATCAATGTAAGTTGGAACGCCATATCTTCACAATAAGCGGATACTCTGACCGAATAGCTGACCGAGGAAAAATAGTACAATGCTTCCACTTTCGGCCCTGGAGCGCTCGATCCTCCCGTTGAGAAGAAAAAGAGAGAAAAGAGAATATCAGATGGAGTATCAAAACCCAGCATCATCAGTCGGAAATGCTCAGATGGTCGGTTACCACCTAAACTTCTCGCCGTAGATATGCCTGAATCTGGTTCCAGCAAACGAAAGCCAAGCCTGGAGGATGACAATGCGGACAAGAAACCAAAACTGTCTGCAGCAAGCAACTCTTCTGGCCAAAGTTCTGCCTCCGCCTCGAAAGGTTCAATCCCCACTGGTCCACGGGATAAACGGCCTGTGCCTGTCTCGGCGCCGAAAGATAAAGGTAAAGACACTGCAAATGGCGCTGTATCTGGGCGCCAACCGCCACCTCCCCCTGGACATCGACCGATACAGAACGGTCATCCAGTGCCACCCGCCAAGCCTCCGCAGCCGAAAGGCCCTCCACCCAAGCCTGCGCCTCAACGACCACCGGAAGATGTTCTGTTCATCAAAAAGAAGAAGGTTAGTGCCTTTGTCGCATATTGCGTGTCACACCGGTTTCGTGAATGAGTTCACATTGCTGACGGTGCCGACTATATATCTCAGAAACCCTCCAAGCCGTCTACCGCTGGAGGAGCGACCTCAAACGTCCGTGCAGCCTACGATCGACCCGGTGGTTGTCCTTGATTGTTCACTTTACGAATCCTGATATCACCCAAGACCGTTACATTCGCGTCCGAAACTCACAACTATACATACACTCGTCTCATGTGTCAAAATCCAGTTAGCATTTACTCAGCATATCTCAGCACAGCATAGCATGTCATAATGTTCCCCTCTACCTCCGTGGATGTGTGTCGGAAGTCATCCGTCCAAGTGTGCATCCCATGGTCATGTTACAACGGTTCGTGAGGGATCTCTACGGTGAATACCATCGTCTATCATTGAAATGACAATCAGCTGAATCGGCTTTTTCTTGGTCATCATATTCAGAAGCCAGCAAACTTACTATCTAATTCACCCGAGGAGGTGGAAACCGTTTGCTTTCTGAACTATCGACTGAAGAATGCGTGACTAACGTGTGCCTGCATTGACGGAAACAGAGGTTATTTCTAAGAGACACATTACTCACCTCTTCACTTCTTTCACCTGCTGACGTGGACTTTTCCGACTGTAGCGACTGAATCCAAAAAGGTGCTAGGCATTCGAAGTGTGGTACGTTCCCTTTCGGAATCCCCGGCATCAACTCAAGGTTCCGCAGGCCGCACTCCAACTGAAAACGAGTGGATGTCTCGCTCTCGCGTTCCTGTGACAGAAAGTCCAAACTCTGATTCGAAACGAGGTGTTTACATGACGACGTTAGACATCTTCGCATGACATAACAGGTCGGTTGGTCCGGGCTGTCGCATTCACGAGCTAGTGCTTGCCAATCCTCATATGTTTCATCTCCTGGATTGGCCAACCTGAAGCTCACATTCGGCGTATCAGGCTCACATTGACTGTTCGCCACTCGGTCGCCAACCGAAACTGATGGTGATGAAGCTCGTCTTGAAAGTCCCGGTCTCCGCTGCCGTCTATTCTTGGCGACTCTGATTGACACATGGCTTGATTTAGCCAGCTAGCGCCACTTCTTCCCCCCTCCCTAACCCCGCGTCAGTCACCCTTCTTGTCCAAGCGGGAACTACTCACGATAGAATGTCTCTGATCAAGGTGAGGCTTATGTCAGAAGCCTCAGATTCCGGACAACCTTAAATGTCCTGAGTACTGAATGCTACTGTCACGCTCTTGCCGAATTCGAATGCAGCTGAACAGAATGTTTGAGTTGAAGGTGATAAAAGGTTTACTAGCGTGAAAAGCGGAAGGAATCCTCCACCTTCAATGTCCGCTCGCTCCCGGTCGTTCTCGAAGGCTAGCTGTTCGATGGTCTTTTCTATCGGTGGGGACATGTACCCGCGAGTTCACGAAGAAAGAAGGTTCATCTCGGCGTTGTTTGACAGCGATGTTTACTCGACATCGCCGTTTTCCAGCGAGATGGCGCGTGAGTAGGGATCTCGCTCGTCGACTCGGTATCAAGACAGCGAAGAAAGCATGAGCTAGAGGTCTATAAAAGGGCTCCCCCTTCTCAACTTCGAATTCTCTTTCTTTATTCCCTCAATCCTCAACCTCCTAACCTTCAGCAGCAACATCCCTCTGCTGGAAAACGTTCATCTCTCACTGTTCGATCCGTATAATATACCTACCATATAATCCAGACGCCAGCAATCATCGACCTCCTGACTCCCTCGATAGACATCCATCACTATGAAGACCACATTGGCGCTTTTCACTGCACTCGTGACCCTCGGTCAGACCTTTGGCGCCAGCGACCCAGGTCTCGCCGCCTGGCATCTCGATAACTTGTTCTTCCACTCGAGTCAGCGACTCGACCCGATCGTCGCTCCCAATGGAGTGGCCTCTCACGTGCACCGAATCGTCGGCGGATCGAACTTTGGCGCAAATTATAACTATGACCAGTATGCGGCTTCTGGGTGTTCCACTGCTGCCGTGCAGGCTGACAACAGTAACTGTCAGTCAATCGAGTGCTATGTATCGTATCAGCGCATTGAACTTGAAGCTGATCAAATTCCCCTTCCAGACTGGATGCCACAGCTGTTTTGGAAGGAGAACGGTACCTACACCCCGATCAAAGCCGGTCACCGATTCTACTACTTCCTCCATCGAAACGTGAGTTGTGGGGTAGTTTTACCCTTTTCACACGAATCGGGGCCGAATTAACGTTTTTTTACCCTATCGTTAAAGAAACCGGATGAGCCTGTCAAGCCGTTCCCTCCTGGACTTCGAATGCTTGTCGGCAATCTGAACGCTAAAAGCCAGGCCGATACCGGGGTGCCTCAAGGAGTTTTCAACTTTGTCTGCTTGAAGGACCACTTCATCACCCCTTCTGGAGACAAGGTGGGTAATCATTGTTGACGTATCTGACCGAATTGGGTTGACTTTTCTCGATTCATAGTCGGGACCGGACTTCAACTTTGACCGTGAATGTCCTCAGGGTCTCGTTACCACCGTTCGATTCCCCACCTGGTGCGTATTGATGTGTTGATCGGCCCCTGTATCTAAGAGTTTGACACGAATGTTCTCAAACAGCTGGGACGGAAAGAACCTCTACAAATCCGATGGATCTCACATGGCATACACCGATAACCTCCAGTTCGGATTCTGCCCCGTCTCGTGAGTATGATCTCTATTTGTCGATGAAGAAATGTGATCCGATTGCCAACCTTGATTGCAGTCATCCCGTCCGAATTCCTGGTATCATGCTCGAGTACACCTGGCAAACTTACAATCTCCGACCGGGAGTCCCACTCAAGGACCATCTTGTGTGGGCCAACGGTGACACCACTGTGAGTCGCAGCATCTCGATGATAACCACATTTGCTAACTTTGACAAAACATAGGGCTACGGTCTCCACGCTGATTTTGTGAGCGGCTTCGGTGTCCGACCGTATTAGTAAACACGAACTGACCCTGATGACCACCACAGGTCGATGGCTGGGACACTGATGTTCTCAACAAAGCCCTCAATGACCCCGGTTGTTTGACTGGAGAAATGTGAGTTTGATTGCTTCTACCCCTTTGATAACGGCATGCTGACGCAGATAGAGCAGGACCATGACCGCCTGTCCTACCCTCGCTATGTATGCCAACATGCAGGCTGCCATAAACTGCAAACCAGCACGAGGTGTACTGGAAAGTGTTGAGGATCTGAAGCCGATCACTTCTCTTCCCGGTTGCAACAAGGAATGTGAGTTGGGATCTCAATCGTTTGTGTGAGGATGTTGGTGTGATCAACACTGACTTGTCTACTGTAGGGTCATCCGGTGCCAAGCCCGCATGTAACCCAGCCGTAGCCAACCCGGATGTTCCTGGAGGTATCAAGGGTACCGATGGCTCGCTGGTGTACACAGGTCCTTCTATGCTTCCTGATAACAATGACCCGCCCAACAAGTGGACTCGAAAGGGCTGTATCGGTGGTCCATCCGCCTTGACAAACTCCTTCACATATAGTGATGCCGCCTTGACTCAAGCGAAGTTAGTACTTTGTTTTGCGCCCTTTCATACCTACAGTAGTGAGCTAATCATCATTTGCAGATGTCAGAACACTTGTGCCGAGTGGGGAATGCCCTACGCGGGTCTGGTGAGTACCTTTGGTGTCGGTTTCACTTGAGACCTTAATCTGATGATTCAATTGCGCAGAATGCCGGTCAATACTGTATCTGTGGCTCGGATATCGACCCTTCAGCCTATCACTGGTCAGATGGACAGTGTAACACGCCATGCAAGGGTAAGTTGCGCTCGCAAATCATTACTATCCGAACGGGAGCTCATATTCCTATTGCTTGCTATTTCTCAGGCGACACATCAAAGACCTGCGGTGGTAACGGAAAGCTCGAGTTGTTCCGAAACCCTTCAGCAACCACTATCAAGCACCCCGGTGTCACCGACTCACAGTATATCGGTTGTCGACGACAAGGTACTACCGGCTCAGCTCTCACCGCCGCCTCCATCTCTTACCAGGGTTCGATGACTGTCGACTTCTGCAAGCAATACTGTACCGCTCAAAAGCAGCGATACGCTGCCCTTGTGTTGGGAAGGACATGTATGTGCGGCAATGCTTGGGCTAACAACGGCGGTACCCCAATGCCTCAAGACACTTGCAATGTCCCCTGCACCGGTGAGCGTCGTTCTAGCTCAGCTCCAAGTCATCTATCTGGACTATCTTTTACATATAGCTGACATGATCATATCGCCGTTACCTAATAGGTAACAACAAGCAGCTGTGTGGTAGCAATACTATCTCAATCTCGGCTTACGACCTTACCCTTCCGGGAGGGTCGAGTCCATCTGGTGGGTCGACTGATATCACTTCCAGCTCCACAGCTTCTTCGGCACCCAGTGGCGCTGTCACCGTTACCAAAACCGTCACCGTCACTGCGGCCTGCACTCCTCCGGCCCATAGACGACGAGCTCACAGGGACTTCAGGGCATCATAAACGTCAAGTATCCCGCAGCAGGGTCGTTACCAAGTGATCTCCTCGCACAAAAACGATCGATTCTCTGAACAGCATATACAGTTCGTGTGCACTCGTGGTTATTCTTTCCTTTTTCAAAATCGAATAATTGTTATTATATTCTCGATATGTTTGTACCATCACACTCTTTATGGTTTCAACCAAGGACTCTCACCACTCTCAACTTCTTGAATTTAAGGACTCTACAGTAGATTAAATGGATAATAGTAGTACAGTACATTCAATCATGCATACATTCATTACACCACTCTACCGACTTTCGCAATACCATCCTTGTCCTTGGCGCTCAACCCGCTCCCGCCTACGCCTGACTGATCACTCAAAGCCAACAATTCCCTTTTGAGAGCGCGGCGTTCACTTTCCGCACGTAAAAGCTTCTCTTTCTGATCGTCGGAGGGATCTGCTATCTTCCTGTACTTCATCACATAGACCTCGACCTCTTTCATCTGAGCCTTTAATTTATCCACCTTCCCAGATGTCGTCTTCTCCTCCTCGACGTCGGTAGATTCGTTTGGCTTCGGCGACTTCGAAGGTTCTTTGATGCTCGCCTCATTCCTACTTGTTGGCTCCTCTCTGTCAGTTCTTTGTAAGGTACGCAGCTCTTTCCACAATGCTCTCCTTTTCGCTTCCGCTTTGGTCAGCTTCGTCTTCTGGTCCTCGCTGAGGTTCTCGACTACTCTCATCTTTCGGACGTAGTCGTCCATCTCTTTCGCCTTCTTCTCCAGGGCATCGGCTGATACTGTGGATTTGGCTCCGTCCTCATCACCGGTGCCCGAAGATCTCTTGGGCCCTGTGTCATCTTTCACCTTGTTCACAGAGGAAATAGTGACTTGGGATATGTCTTCGGACGATCCTTGCATATCTGCCATGACTTGCTTGCGCTTGACCATAGCCTTTTGGAGCTTTTCCTTCATCTCGGAATTGAGCTCAGGTACGGACTTCAGCTTCTTGATCAACTTCTCCAGGTTAGCCAGTTTCTGTTCGGCGGTAGGTTCTTTGATCGTTCCCGATGAATCTTGGGGTTCAGCCCTCGACCTCTCCGATGTCGGCGCCTTTTGGTCTGATTTTTCGTCTGTCGCGCGCTTTCTCATCTCCTCCTTCTTTGCTTGCGATTTGTCATCCGCTTCCTCCCCCCTTGAAGAAGGTTTGATTGCATCCCGTGAAGACGATGATGCGGTGGTTGATCCTGAAACTGGGGACTGCCGGGAATTGCTGCTCGGCTGCCTCGTGGACAGCAGCTTTGAGGCAGCTACATTGTGCGCGTTGATGAACTGCCATACGAAGAACGTGAGAAGTAGTAGTCCAAGCTGCGAATTCACTGCGATACGTGTGCGGAAAGCGCATGTCAGCCGTGGTCGCACGACTCGTACAGCAGTCTCGTACTTTACGTTGGTTTCATGGTTAGTCGCATTGCTCACTCACCGTAAAACAACAGTACACTGAGTAACGCTTGGCTCAAGTAGGTCGCTTTCTGCCTGTTCCCGGACACGTCAAAGGGTCAAATCGAACTCAGCATCCACTCGATCATCCTCGAGCCTGAACAAATTGCCTGGCCTCCTCTACTCACACTTGTGGGCTCGCAGGGACTGCCTGGGGAGCGTCACTTGCGGATGAAGGACCACTGCTGGAACCAGAGCCAGATTTGGAAGTCGCCGCGGCACTGGCTTCGGCCGCCTTCTTCGCTTTCGCTTTGGCCTCGGCTTCAGCCTTCAGCTTGGCCTTTTCCTTATCCTTGTCCTTGTCTCCATCCTTCTTGTCCCCCGGGATAGATACCGACTTGCCTTTATCCTTATCTTCTTTCTGGTTCTCCTTATCCTTGTCCTTTCCGTCCTCTTTCTTTTTACTCTCCTTCTTACCTTTATCCCCGCCATTGTCATCATCATCTTCTTGCTTCTCCGGCTCCTTGGCGACTGGCGGTGGCGCCATGATATGATCTGCGTTCCTCGGTACGTTATCCCACCAAAGCGTATTCCGCGGATAATGCGGCTTAGGGTGGAATCCATGCGGGAAAGGAATTAGCGCCGGACGCCATCCGCGCATTGTCATGAAGTAGTTGTGGTGGATATTCTTATTCTGTCGCGGCTTTTTCTTAGACTTCTTCATTGCAGATTTGAGGGGCCGATAATCGCCTGCCATAAGTGCATCATCCCCTTCTGTACCGGCTGAGCTTAAGCCATCCTTTGACTCTGCATCGGGAGATCGTTCGTCCTCCGATTTCGCGGTCAAGGTGGTGTCGTCTTTCGACTTGGCAGTATCTTTCATCGCTGATTTCAACTTAGGATCGGCATCTCTTTTCGCATCCCTGGCTTTCTCGCTTTCAGTGGTAACGGAAGCAGATTTGTCCTGTTTTTCAGGTCTCTCTCCTTCCATTCGAGACTTCCCTTTATCCCTGGTATCATCATCCGCACGAGATGAGCTTGTCTTCGATGACCGAGCGCGTTCCGATTCAGGCTTAGTTTCGAGCTTTTTCTCTTTGGCCCGATCTCTATCCTTTCCTGAACCTTCATCACCCTTCGTGTCCCTCGGCTCGTCCGAGCTTGACTTAGCCTTAGAGGTAGTTGAAGAGCCGGTTCCAGCTGCTCTGTCTTTGGTAGACGACGAAGACGGGGGCTTTTCCTTACTTGCAGAACTGGAGGAAGGCGGCTTCACACCATCGACCTTACTCGCAGTAGAGGAAGAAGACGGCTTCACTGCACTCTTTTTCGCTTCGTCCCCCAGCAAGTCGCTTGGGGGCTTGTTCACAGCCTGTTCCACGACCTTTTTAGTCTCCCTCGCTTTTTCAGACTCGCTCTTCTTCTGAATATCCGAAGATCTAGGCTCCTGAGTCCGGCTCTTCGAAGAGGAAGAGGAATCAGCTCGAGGCAGTACAGAGCTCCGATCTTGCCATGGCGGCCAGAGAAGGTCCCACGATTCCCTCAGCCGTCTCTTTTGCTCTTCGGAAATCGTCATAACCACTAGATTCAGGACCAAGAGGACTATAACGAGATTGATTGGGTTGAACTCGAAAGAAGGATTGTCAGCACCCTGCTGGATATTAGGCGGCGGCGGCGATAGGCCTCGTCGTCCGAGAGGAGGAGGAGACCGAGTTGTTTCGTTGATGATGACTGGAGCTATCACTTGTGGTGGCGGTGGTGGTGGTGGCGGTGGAGCCCAAAGAGCAGGTGGCGCTTGCATGGCTAAGACCGAGACGTGCCAGAGTGCCGTCAGCGTCCTCTCGCACAAGCACAGTACGCGTCATAAGCCTGAGAACGAAGCACTCACCGAGGCCTATAATCACCACCGCCGCTACTGCCTGCTCTAGCGGTCCGAACAGCCTACACAATTATGTCACAGATATCGTCAGCAATCGAACGGTTTTGGGCAGAGATAGATGCACCAACTGTTCGCTGCTGCGTTGGAGCCATCCTGTGAGCTTTTGCGTCAGGCGATTATAGTAGTGCGATACAAGGAGCAACGGCTGTAGAAAGAATGGCAGGGGCATTTCTTTTTCGGTGCAGTATATTGAGCTGAGCTGAGAAAAGAACAGACAGATAGACCAAGACCAGTATATTAAAGTATACTGGTGGTACGGTATCATCAACTGCAATCCGAAGTAGATTACCTGCAGCAACTTGTTAATCTATAGTCTGAGACAGCCCGCGGCGTAGATAAAAAGGAGGACCGTACAAAGGATACCTTGCATGACATTGAGCTTACCTCTCACACCGTGTCTCCGAGTGAAGGAAGTTGAACGAGTATTCACGACAGGCAAGCTACAGTGTATACATCATGAAATCTATAAAAGACCTAGTTCCTAACAAACACGATACCCGTACAACACATTATTCAACAAGACACATGAACGGTCAAAGCTGGTACAGGGAACCCTCACTCGCCTAATCCTACATTTGCCACTACCCGAGATTTCAGGTATCGGACGACCATTGGGTCACGGAACGCACCTCGTCCTCGTCGCCCCGTTCCCGCCCCGCTCCCGCTTGACCTCTTCAAGGATGCAGTTGAGTCGCGCAAGGTCAAGCCGTGGTCCGCTGTATGATTCAGAGTACTTTGACATTCTCGAAAATCGCCATTCCTGACTTTCTTTATAGTGCTTCTCGTCGTACTCTATCGCAAGACTTGCCAGCTCTGCCGCCGTTTTCGCAGAGGAACGTAACTGAGGGTTCGAATGAATGGTGCCAAGGAGTAGCAAGAATCCTAGGGGGATAATTCCGGGATCAGTCTCGGGCAGCTCAGCACTCCAGGAAGTGTTTAGAGGATTTATGTTTATCAAGTTCACCGTATCCATTCGTACCATAACCCGCCAGAATTTCCATGACCATGTCATCAGCCTCGAGCTCTTCGTATCCAGAGCCCAGACCCGGGTACTACAAAGTCGCGCCGTTAGCAAGGAGGCCTTTGTTAGGCAAAGAATGACTCACGATCACCGCGTCCCGCAGATCTCTCAATAGCTTGGGAAGTTGCCCGAGCCAGCTCAAGAGGTAATGCGCATATCGTGTCGAAGCCAGAGCCTTTGAATCTCCCCAAGCTTCAAACAGAGCGTAAAAGACGAGGATAGGACGGTCCAGTAAGATCTCGGCCAATCTGCATAAATACATGTGTTTGATCAGTCAGATTGTCATGTTTGTTCCAGGTTAGCCACCCACATTACACCTAGACCCCACGTGTCATACTCGCGGCTATATTGTCCGTCCAGAAGGGCGTCAGGGGGTGCACACTGTGGATTACAATTCATATGCTCCAGTTCGGACTGTCGAAAAACGGGAAGGTCGGAGGATACCTCGTCTGCTATTAGTGGTACGGCATGGGCAAAATTCCCAATCTTCCATACATCATGTCGGTCGATAAATATGCTCGAGGGCTCGATAGCATGGTGAACGATCCACCTCCTGTGAATCCAAGCGAGGCCCTGCGAAAGATCATGATAAGCACTGGCTTGCTGATACTATTGATCTTGTAAACTTTGGCTGGTCGAACCTACTTGAGCAATATCACTCCCGATTCTCCAAATTGACGCACGGCTTATGTCTCTGAAGCCTCGTATCATAAGATCTCGTAAGACGAGTGGACACCACTCAACAGGATGTCAGCTAGTTCCCGCAATTGAGCAACTTACCTCCATCTCGATCAGTACACTTTGAGCATGGAGGTCAAGCCGTGACTCGCACAAGATGAGTATATTAGGATGATCTTGGCTTTCTGCGGAACAAAGTGGCAAAGTCAGACGGTCGGGTAAATCGTGCTGCAGGGCTCCTGGTCGGATGCTGAAGTGACTGTACTCACCTTGCATCAATACCTTCTCCTTCATTACCCGCAGAACACTTCTCCCAAGTGCACGCTTCACGATGACCAGCCGATCCCCTTTCCTTCGTAAAGCCTACAACCCGTAGAGGCGGTGAGTATGTGCGATCACACGACAACAAAGCACATTAGTACCCTGACTTACTCGGAAGACAGTGACGCCGGGCTCTATCTGTAGTGTCACCGCAGGATGCCATATCGAACTGACGAATGGTTCTGGATTCCTACGATACGAGCTGGGTGAGCTTGGACATGTTCCGGCTTCTAAAGAAGTACTCTGTCACTCACTGTGACTTGACCCCCTGTTTCCGTTCCGTACTCTTGACCTGTCTACGGCCTCCCAGATCTTCGGCGAGAATCTTCGTCTCCAGAGAAGGGCGTTTCGGTCGTACAACAGGTGGCATGTCTGATCACAAGACAGGGGTTGTAGATGAAGAAACAGAAGAAAATATAGAGAGTGAACTTTCGTTCTTCAGCAGGGGTACAGCCTGGATAAAGTGATCCAGAGTCAGACGTCATTAAGCTTGGGAATCGTTGGATGCGAAAAAACAGTGTTTAGGAAGGACGTAATTGAACTACCAGCTGTCGGACGGGGTTTGACTAGCTGAACGAGTAGGAAGCTTCGGGAGCGCTACCAGACCAGCTGTTCGTATTAAGGATAGAGTTGTATGAACGAGTAATTGAGGCCGCAAATAGGAGTGAGATATAAACAGTAAAGAGGGAAGGACGATGGGTTAGGGATGTTTGAAGAGTAGGTATGAGTATGAAGGTGAGGTGAGAAGATGGAGATGGAGATGAGAAGGTGTGTAGCATGGGTGTATATGTAGACTGTAGACCGCATACACTGTACGATATCTGTGAGGTCAACTCAATAAGGGGTCCGTGCGTCACTACTGGCACTGTCACGGTACTAACAGGTTTGCCACCCGTTGTACAGGACACGATAACACATAGATGATAATCAAAGTCACAATCACATACGCTGGAGTCACTCAACATATACACTGTGCTCAGGCATACCCATGACAATGTTCAGTACGAGGAGTCCGGTGAAATGATATATGCTACAATCTACACAACACAGCTACAGGTGGCTCAGGTGGCTCTGCGCAGATCCACAGTGAGATCATCACTCGATCAGTCAGCCGACATCTCACAGGCATCACCTGTGGGAAGCCAGGCTCACCTCAGGCGACAAGTCTTGAAGCAACACTCCGGGATCCATATGACGGAATGACCGGGTCGGGACTACAAGTACAATTCGATCTTGCTTGTCGTGGGCGAGCGGTCCTGGGGGATCTGCTTTCCGCGGCTAGAGTCAATCATTAGTCGCGATGGATGTAAAGAAGATATGGACCAAACGCGGGTCGGGGTGAGAGGACGAGTAGCTGCAGGTCGCATTCTGCTGGTGCGGTATGAACATGCGCTGTAGTACTGAAGGAGGGGTAGGTACAGTAAGTATGTCACCCGCTGACAGGCGGCGAAATCAGTCACGTCTTCTGCTCGTATCATACGCTACGTCCTTTCCCTAGATTTGGGAACTCTCCACTCGGCATCAGGAACATCCTTGGTGGTGAGCACCGTCTCCAATCTTTCCTTCTATTGCGTTTTCTACGAGAAGCCCGACTCGTGGGATCAATCAGAGCAATGCATGCACCGAGCTCTTTTACCCTTTGGCATGAAGTCCTATATCGAGCGTTTCAGTTTTCAGCCTGTCTCTTCCTCACTCGTGGAAAAGCCACGTCATGCTGAGTGTACGTACTGTACGCACGCGATTTTGTTGTTTTTGGTGCCGAGCACAACATTACTCGTAGCGTACCCCACCATCATCATCACCTCTCACCCTGCCTGACCTCATCTTATTATCGCTCACTGTCTATCAGATCCTTTGATTGTTTGGTTCTCTGCTCTCATTCTATCCCAAAGACCAAAGACCAAGGACGATACGTATCCGCTGGAGATCTATGCACATCGCTCAAAAGATCGCTAGTCCAGCTGGCCGAGGTGTTTTGCCTTTGCTCAACTATCGGTGAGCTCTCGTCAGCTTCCCCTCCACTTGCATCCTATTCCTTGTCTCTCACTTCAAGAGGTTTTATTTAACGAACGCTGACGTGAGACTGACGCATTCAATTAGAACATCATTCATACATACTTCCAAAGGTCCCTCAAGGATGTCACAATACCGCTCCTCATCATATGGCGACCCAACATATCATCGCGAAGACGAACGTGACAGGTATAGGCCATACGACGATCGATCTTCCAGAGCGCGTCCACAGCGTAAAGATGGGAGAAATCAGGCGTACGGCGGCAATATCTATCCAGATCAAAGCAGTGAGAGCTACTACAATGACGGCTACAGGCAATCTTCATATCCCAACAGCCCGAATTACCAAGGAAGATCAGATTACTATCAACCCTCATCTTCCTATCAACCTTCGAACGATACTCGAAATAGCTACCTGCCTCCTCACCTTCGCAATCCACCGCCCTTTCCACCCACACTGCCGCTTGCACCACCAGCACCTGTACATCCAGACCATGGGCGACATTATTCCACCCGCGCAAGCTCTGGACCACGACCGAGGGATCGCACGCCTACACCACCTCCTATATCGCTACCTTCCTCCAATTACCTCGAGCTTTCCAAGCCCACTGAATCATTGAAAGGAGATGAGGTGATACCGAAACTTTTGGTGCTCGACCTCAATGGAGCTTTGGTATATCGTAATCGATCATCAACCGATAGACGTAAATCCTCACCAAGACCGTACCTTCAATCATTCCTAGAATACGTCTTCTTACCCGACCTTGAATCGAATTCATCGGTACAGAGACCGTGGGAAGTCTTCGTATGGTCGTCCGCTCAACCGCATAATGTACGAGGGATGGTAGAAGGTGCTTTAGGGACACGGTGGTCAGAGGGTATCTGGGATGAGGAAACGCCTAGGGGCCAAGCGGCGAGAGAAGGCGGTGAAGGGAGGTTGTTGGGAGTATGGGCAAGGGACAAGATGGGCCTTGCAGCTTCAGACTATAGTGCGTTTCACCCTCCGTCCCCTATCAGTGTCCCAGCCTCGATAGGGCGTTAATACCGCTTTCCCCAAACAGCACGCAGAGTGCAGACCACCAAAGATCTCCGTAAAGTGTTGGATCATCTTCAGGCCACCCAACCAAACGAGTCGAACTCCATTCCGCGTTTCGACGAGAAAACAATCATGTTGTTGGACGACTCGCCCCTCAAAGCGGTACATCAACCATTCAATCAGCTGGTCATTCCGGAATTTGGGCACAAAGAGCACATTGACTCGAAAAGGGCTGTGGGCTCTCTCGAATCCGATACCAACACAGATCTCCCTGCTCCCGAAGGATTGGACCAGACACTTCTCGCCGTTGTGGGGGTCTTGGACGAATTGAGGGAGGTCAGCAACGTGCCTGCTTGGATGAGAGCAGGAGGACTCAGACTGGACGAAATGATGGATGAAGAAGTCACGCTGGAGACACTCCCTTCACATGCCGACTACAGTCATTGGTTCATGGATCCCACGATACTTAGACACTGGTCAGAGGCGGGTAAAGCGGCATTGCAGAGGAGGGGCATTGAGATTCGACATGGTATCGAGCCGGACTCGAATGTCGTTGCCTCGCAGGCTTCCTCGCCCTCTCGTCCGCGACTGAAATCACCCATGTGGAAGAGGGAACCTAGCTATTCGCCTTCTAGACCTACATCGCCTAGCTACCGTCACAGCCGAGGTACAACTCCGCGCCGAGACGGCTCCCCACCTCGACGGGACTTCTCCACCGGTGTAAAGGTCGACGACGATGAGCTCCCTGATGAGCACCACCACAACATCACTTCAACGCCGGCGCAAGGCAAACCCTCGTCACTTCCAATATCTTCAATTTCAACCCCTTCTCAGCCCTTGCAACCAATCGATCTGGCACAACACCTTGATAAAATCATCAATACCTATGCCGGCTTATCAGTGAATCAGAAGAATCAACTTCGCTCCGCCAGCACGATTCTCAGTAATATACCCGCGGAACCTTCTTCTGTGACAGAAACCCACCATGCGAATGGGAGAAATGGCCATAACCAAACAACGTCGACAACTAAGGGTAAATGGAAAGGAGGGAAAAAGGTGGAGAACGGAACTAAGCTATCTGGTGAGCCTTCTTATTCCGTCTTTACTGCTACCTCAGATGCTGCTGCTGCCGCTGCCGCGACTACTGCTTCTAGCACTTCGGGCAGTGGTAATGTCAGCGGTAGCAGTAGCGGAAAGAAGAAGGCTCGATTCGAAGCTGAATTTGCCGCTGCTAAGAAACTCAATGGACAGCTGAGTAAGCAAGCTTTCAAGGCACAACGCCATCGAGAGCTAGTTCGGCAACAGGACGAGATGAGGGCTGCAAAGCAAGCTAGGAAGCATAAGAACATCGCTTCGGCTGCGAAGAGGAAAGAGTGGGCAGATGGCCACCGGGCCAAAGGCGATGGGCACGAGACTAGAAAGGGCAATAACAATAACAAGCGACATTGAGGAGACCTTGACCTGAAGACTGCGCTCGTAACGGACAACAATACGGGAAACGTTAGGAGGTCAATCCAGGAGGATATGTATATATATATATATATACAAATACATATTTATATATGTCCTCCGTAGCGAATCCGAAAGAGAGGTGATTGCTCACATGACTGTATATATCTCATATCATAATCTAACTCAAGCTTATTTGTACACAAGTTGTTGTACATATACCATGCACTTATTACATGAATTCGTCTGGACTTTGAGAAGCTGCTGTCCCGAAAGGATTCCAGGACGAGATCAGGCATCTCCGAATGTGACCATAGCCTGCTAGACCAGTCTATCTCGGAGATGTTAATCTGTCAACAGGTTGCATATACCGTACCTGCTTTGAGCACTCTGTCATTTGATTTGATGGCGCCTCCAGCCTTACAGCTAAAGCTACAGCTTTTTCAGAGCCTCCTGAACCCATTTTCCAACTTCCTTCTTGTCGACACCACCTTTACTATCCCCCAATTCCTCCCACAGCGCACCCAAAACTTTCCCCGTTACACTCTTTGAAGACCGTATATCCTCCGGTAAACCTTCGATGATCTTGCTGATGGACGATCGGAGAGATTCTTCGCTTGGTGCTTCGGGTAAGAATGATCGGAGGAGGTTGATCTCGGATGTCAGGGAGGCGTGATTCTCTGTGTGAGGGGACGATGAGCTTGGCGCGTAGGATTCGGCGGCTTGCAGCTGTTCATGATATCACGTCGAAGAAATCGTACAGGTAGGTGATTATCAGCTATACGCTTTAAGATTATGAAAAGCTTTACAGGACAATCCGCATGGCTGCCTCAAGAGGGACGACATGATAAGTTCAAACGATTAGAATGGATGTGACGCGGTAGAGGGGATTGTTTTTTTTTTTCTTCCCAATCACTCCTGTATGATACCGCAGCAGCTCTCTTTTCTCAGACATACAGGCCCGAGACGCTTTTGGAGAAGGGTATGTGCTTGAGAAGAAAGGCTTGACCTGCTCACCCGCTGCGAAATACCCTTCTTCACCACATTCAAGACGCTCTCCTGCGTTCCGGGCTCATTAGGGTTCGGTCCTGATTTAGCCGAGTTGGTGATATCGGCGAGGATAGCCTATGTAAAGATCGATAAAGTGAACACCAGACCAGATGGTTATGGCCTCTTTCTGACTCGATATTCGGACGATGCGTTCTGGACTCTGCAAAGATTACATCTCACCTTCAAGCATGACGCCGCAGGCTTATCTTTGGCCTTCATGGAAGTCTTGAGCGCATTTCGAAGCGTTACTTCCAATATCGAAGGGGATGAAGTCGCCGATCGGAGTCGCGGGGTGGTATGAAGTGACCGACGGACGATGAGATGGCTTCGGGCGAACATTTCTACTTTGTCTTATTTCCTACCTCGATTTTCTAGCCGTCCAAGATGTGTCTTGTGAGTGAAGCCAACTCGAGAATGGAAGTGTTATACGTGTAAACAGGGGCAGCAGGGATGTTTTCATGCCCTTTGGATCATGAAATTTCGGAGATGTATGGCTACGTATGACTTTATGGTGATAAACCTCGTTTCCGTCGGAGGTCGGAGGGAGGGAGGGGGTCTGTGCGGTGAGCCTTGAGCCTGGGTGACTGGACTGGGACTATTCACTATTCACTATTCACTATTCAGCTTCCGATGACGCGCTAGTCATGGTCATGCATATCATCGACAATAACGAAAACATCAAGACATGGGTGGTCTCCTTCTTCGTAAACTCATCCTCTCCTCTTCTGTTTCTGTTCACTAGCATCCGGCAAGAACTGACTCAAGCTGGTGGGCCCACCTGTGCGACTGAGATGACCACGCCCACGCCGACATTCCCGCCCAACTCGCGACGTCATATCCCATACCTATCATTCCACAAACAGCTCATCCGACAAATATGCAGACCACAGCAAGATGATCTGCTCATCCTGGCCAAAGGTCTTGGAATCAGAAGAATAGTGTGCGCTCTCCTCAAGACTTATGATAGGAAGGAAGACCTTGTGTTGGTGGTCGGAGCTACGCCAGCGGACGAGGCGGGCATAGGTGATGAGCTTGGTATTATGGGTGTAAGGGATCCGGGGTTCAGAGTCGTTGGTTATGAGATGAATGTGAAGGAAAGGTATGTCAGCTTATGCGCTATTGATGGTTTGTCGTCGCCACACAATGTTGGCCAAGCTGATTTGATCACAATATTAGAGAGGAGATGTATAGGCATGGAGGGCTGTTTTCGGTAACCAGCAAAATCCTGGTCAACGATTTCTTGAGTGAGCTTCCGTCTTTGTGGTAGTTACCTATCGACAAAGAAGCTGACATTTCAACACAATGCTTTTTCGAAGAGGGCACTGTACCTGCGAAACTCATCACTGGTCTTGTAATCTTGCACGCGGAGCGGGTATCTCATGGTAGTCAAGAGGAATTCGCTGTCCGTTTGTACAGGCGAGAAAACCAGGTGAGCTGATTTTGTATCGGTATCGTGAGTCCGGATACACAGCTCATGGCCTATGTATTGCAGAGCGGATTTTGCAAAGCCTTCTCCGATGAGCCAGAGATGTTCTCCCAAGGTATCTCACCGATGAAGGATATGCTCGTCAACCTGAATATGAATAGCGTCATGATCTGGCCGAGGTGAGCTATAGGATTTCTCGATAGACAATTTATCTGGCAGCCTTTGTGAAGGGTGAAGGAAGCTGATTTCCTGTCCTCACCTATCTTGGAAGATTCAACGAAGATGTCAAGTCGGCTTTGGCAAGCAGACGAGCGGAAGTCGTCGAGATGTACCAGCCCATGACGGACCTGATGAGACAATGTCAGGACAGCATAACAGAATGTATGGAGGCGATGCTGGTAGAGCTCAAGCGAGATCATTCACTGGTGTGTTTGCAGCTCTGTGATTCACTCCTGCCTTGAAGGCACAAAGGATAGTAAAGCTGACTCAGTCAATGTAGAATCTTGATCTGGAAGATATCAATGTCCGGAACGCCCAATTCAAGAATTTCGACACGATAGTATGGATAAAGCTCAGACCCGTCTGGCACAAAGTCGGAGCGAAGACCAAGATCCATGTAGCCGCTTTGACCGAGCTACGAAATCTACATACGTGAGCTATGTGAAGTCCAATTGAGAAACACGAGTTTTAGCTGACGATCCCCGACAAAAGGTGGCTTTTGGAGTACGACTCGGCAACATTCGCTTCATATATAAACACCCTTCAAAGGCAACATTTCCAAGCTGAGAAATTAGCAACCGGTCCTGCTCGACATGTTCACGATTGGTTCAATGCCAAGTCGGCAAGTAAGCTTGTCGAAGCTTCGCAGGCGAGAGTATCTCACCGAGCACCCATCATGGACAATGAACACGACGACTCGGAAAGGTCACCCGAGGAACGACGTGAAGAGCCTGAAGGAGTGTCAATAGGTGTTGATCATCCTGAAGAAGAATTTGCGGACGAACAAGCGGCCTTGCAAGAAGCCGAACAGGAGCGAGAAACACACGCTATCAGGCCTGATGAGAATGAGGAAGATATCATGGAAGTATTCGCCACCCAAACGCAGACTGTCCCGCAACATGACGACAATGATGACGACGAAGAGATGCGCGAGTTGGGAGAAGGTGAAGAGAACGTAGAGGAGACTTTTAGAGCCGCTACAGGAGATGCACCTCCCGTCTTCAGACCCGTCATGGTGGGATTGGAAGAAAGCTTGACGAGGAGTGTGAAGAAGAGATTACGGAAGGGACATGAACCGGTACTGGAAGAGCAGCCGAAGTGGAGTCTGCTAGCGAAGGTACTCAAGGAGATTGAGGACACCATCGCTAGGGTGGCTGAATCGCACGCAGGTGAGTCGAACACACCCCCGGTTGGTATGAAAGCGCGTTTCAACTCATTTATCCGCTCTTGTAGACACCCCTGGTACCAACATTGTGCTTATTATGGCCTCATCCGACCGAACTTGTCTGCAACTTCGGCAATACCTCACGACGATGCAACGGACAGATCCGCCATTTGGTCCTCATGCTGGTCAACGTATGATGGAAACCCTGTTCTTGTCAAATTGGCAACATGAGAAAAACGGAGAGCGATTGTCAGATCCAAACAGGATGAGGCAAAGTAATGGCGGAGATGAAGTAAGAGTGAGAAGGGGTGAGATGGAGGAGAAGAGGCTTGAAGAGGCCAGTCGGAGAGGAAACCCACGAGGAAGAGGTATTCCAGCGTATAAGAGAAGGAGAATACGAGGGGGAGCAATGTCGTCGGCCCCGAGATTGGCTGATATGGAACGGTGAGCTCCCATCCTCATAAGCAATGTGAATAGGAATAGCTCACATCTTCGAGTTTGCAGGGAGCATAAGGAGGCGATGATGAAGGCGAGCTCTGCGTTTGCTGGAGGTGATGAGGGACTGGAAGATCCGCAAATGCAGTGGGCATTAGCAGAATCGTGAGCTCAACCTAAGATGGTATGATTGCTAGTCGACCCTTGCTAATTCTGACATCCACTCAGATCTCGCGGCGCCGGTACAGCCACTGCTACTCCTGACCTCAACTCGACCTTACTGGCCCGCTCAGGCGTATTAGAAGAATCCGATCTCGATCCCACGACCTCGTCTCTCACTTTCTCTTCGACGACCGACGACCAGTCTGCCTCCGCTTACAACTACGGCTTGATGCCTGAGAGCTTTGAAGACCAATACGGCCTCCTGGCGCCAGAAGACACTGTCATCATCCGACCATATGGGGGGGAAGACGATGATATTCTACTCCAAGAACTGCGACCTAGATTTGTAGTCATGTATGAGCCTAATCTTGCCTTCATTAGACGGTTGGAAGTAAGTTGAACTATAGTCTCTGGGCACCGTATCAACCCTGAGGCCTGAAACTGAAATCGCGATGTTTGCCTTTACAGGTATACAAGAATTGTAATCCAGGTCTAGCGTTGCGAGTGTATCAGATGGTATACACCAACTCTTTTGAGGAGGACCGGTTCCTATCGACTATTACCAGGGAAGCAGAAGCGTTCAAGAAACTGATCGAGGACAGGCAGGTGAGCTCCAAGGGTCCCTTCTTCTGTGTACGCAGTCTGCAACTATGATGTGTGGTACTGACTCAACTGGTCCCAGTCCATGGTCATCCCGATATATAACAACGATCCTCGAGCTCCGATGAGAGATAACGTGTCCCGGTCGAAAACAACGTATTCTTCTCGCAATGCTGGAGGTGGCGAAACGGCAGAAGAGGCCAGAGTGAGCTGATTCTTAGTTACTAAGACGGAGACATCGGCTGACCCTGTTAACAGATCATCGTCGATATCCGAGAGATGGGTGCTTTGTTGCCCTCGCTAATCGATGCGGCGGGTATCAAGGTCATCCCGTCGACTTTAACGGTTGGTGACTATATCTTGTCGCCCAAGATGTGTGTGGAGAGGAAGGCACTGCCTGATTTGGAAGCGAGTTTTGCAAACGGACGACTGTAAGTACTTCGACATAATTCTCTACATCACTGCGCATCCGAAATCGAAGGTGAACTTTGCGGTCAATCTTCCTGCATATAGACACACCCAATGTGAATCGATGACCTCGCACTACGAGACATGTATCTTGCTCATCGAATTCGAAGAAGATAAATTCGGTTTAAGAGTGAGTGCCAGCTTTCGACAATTCGTGTATGTCAAATTACATTGAATCGAAGCTGACCAGATAGCATCGGTCCAGAGCCGAGAAGATGCACGAAGAGAGACTGCCGGCCGACCGGCTACGACAGAGAAAGATGATTCCTGGCGAGATACATTCTACCTGCAATCGAAGCTAGTACTATTGACATTACATTTCCCTCGACTACGAATCATCTGGTCATCATCGCCTCATGAGTCCGTCCGAATTCTATCCGACTTGAAACTGAATCATGACGAACCGGATGAGATCACTGCCACACTCAAGGGATCGACAGAAGGTGAAGCGTCCTTCAGGAGCGGTATCGAGAACGCTGCTGCGGTGGAGATGCTAAGGGCTCTGCCGGGAGTGAGCGGGAGAAATCTAAAGCTGGTAATGAGCAAGGTGGAGTCACTGAAAGAGCTGGTAGGGATGACCAAGAGGCAGATGAGGGATTTGCTAGGAGAGGAACAAGGGGACAAGTGTTGGGGATTCATACATCATGACTCTCGTCTGAGAGGAGGCAGATGAATAGATGTCAGCATGTCATGTCGAAGATGCGACATACAACATGACACACACTATCAGTCCTTTTCCGACACCTTTCACCCCCGCAGACTTTGGCCTCAAACACGGCAAAGGTGTGGCAGGAGTCTGGGAAACCTGCTTTCCCACAAATACGACATCTATACAGCGACATATATATGGCGGATCGCTGCCACTCGACGAGTGTTGTTGCATATCTTTTGTTCTTCCACGTCAAGGTTACATGTCCCATGAAGGGCTTCTATGGAACAGGTAACATATGTCAAAGGACTCCCAAAAAGGGAAGCTGAAACCACCAAGATGATCTAAGGAACAGGTGTGGGAATACTCTTAATAATAACTTGTAACTGACGTCGTGTTAGGTGTTTAGGTGTGCTCTGCGAAGAAAGAAAATCACATATATACAGGGAAGCGAGATTCAGATTCCTGTCGTGCAATGCGATATCCGTCGTGTTGAACAGTAGAGCATAATTGCCTGATACCCCCTTCCGTTTTTTCTTTTTTCTTTTTACCAGAAGAAATCAAAAGAAGGCGCCTCAACACTGCTTTCGCTATACCAACGCTTTGTAAACGAAAACCCTCAACATAGCAGTCATTGCGGTTCGACCATACACTGCGATACGGCAACGGTACTCTCGTGGACTAACTCACCGGATGATGTGGCAGCACACTCGAGCCTTACTTTTCGTTCTCGTTTTCACAGTGGCCACGGCTGCTGTTGTCCCTCCCATATTACCCCGTGCTGTATGGAGCCAGAACATTACCGACTCCATATCCGGATATAGCACACCCCGCGCGGATGATGAACAGCGGTCGTCAACATTTTCTAGAAGGGATGAGTATAATTCCAAAGTTCTGCTTCGCATCTTCGACAATACCACCGCAGCATTCACTAGAAATGAGGCAGTCGTCCGTCCGGAGGTCGATACGATGAGATTGACATTCACGTGGTCTAAAGATGCCCTTCAGAAAGCCAAAAATGAGAATAAGGACAGAATGGAGGAGTCTTTCTGGTGGACTATCTGGGAGCCCCCATACCATGAAAACAGTCGCATACTCTGGACTAACCAGGTGAGTCCTTTGATCACGAACGATCTATCGTAGCCTCCATATGCTCTTTCGGCCCTTGCTAGTATTCTACAAAACTATCGCTGCTTATGCAGCAGCAAGGAGAATGCTAGGGCTGACTTTCCCCAATTTGTTTCCTGCCTCGTTCGACCCACCCCTCGGGATGTGTGATTGATTGAATCAGTGCTTAGTGTCAATTTCGGTCGATTGGACAGGTGACGCCACATACCACTTGTTATACAACACCACCGCTGAGAGCGAGAAGAAGACGTTCCTCAAATTCCCCTGGAACCAAGATTTACCTAGAAAGGACGTCGCGGTAACTTGTGACGCAAAATGTTATGAGGAAGGACGCTGCAACGGGTACGAGGAGCCCTCCTGGGACTAAGCCGTCCATATGAGCGGCACTCGTACAGCAACACGTTTGACAGTGGAGTACAGTGAATGTTGTAGACATAGTACTGCATAGTGCTTCAATGCGACATTTTGAGCGCAGTAGGAGGCGCTAATGGTAAACAGCTCGAGATTAATAGGTCACCCATGATCGTCCAGCGCGTCAGGTGGCTGCCAGGAATATTTGTGTGGTCAGTGTGGCAAGATCAGCGGCGTGGCTTACCCGTATACAAATGAGCAAAGGTAGATAAAGAGGTGGCATGAGAAGTACCCCGAGCCTTTATGAGTACAGCCCAATAATTGCCTGATTTCCCACCAGCTGGAGCTGTGCTGAGATCCGAAGAGTCATAGCTATTCCGGCTGTCCGCAAGTCACGCCAGGATTTAAATAGCCGGCTCGTCTGAAGTCCACCTCGTTCATGTTGCGGCTTGACCGTGGTGGCACACAGCATGAATGTGCTATGCGGATGCCAGGATAAGTTGTCAGTGTATATGCAAGCTCCTTTCAGGACCGTCTCCTAGCCGCTAAGTATGGTAAAGGAGTGAGATTCAGGGGAGCGCGATTGGCATCCTCTTTTGTGCCTCAACTGATCGAGCTGCATGTGTCACAAAGGACTGTGGTTCATTGGCGACTGATCGCCATCCCTGATCGTAGTGCAAATTCATATCGACAAACTGAAGCTGGAGCACCCAACAGGGGCGCCGTTGATACTTAAGAGTGGCCCTCCTTACAAGCCTTGTCCGTCTTGCCCCCAAGATGCAGTCTGGCACTGATTGAACCACCAACGATTATATATATCACTAACAGACAAATTATTCTACCCCGTCCGGACCCTACCTACAGTGTATATAGACAGCAGGGGAAGTCATTCAGATCTTCCGGCGCCTTCAGATCCACCGACAAATCATCTTATCCCTCAGTATGTGGCATCATGCGACCGCCGTGCTGCTCCTTACCTTTCTATCCTCATCCTTTGCTGTTGTCATGCCTTCCCCGGATACCAGTAGAGAGCATATCGCTAGGTCAGATATCGATGTGAACACAATTGGCTTTGTTGATTTAGTCGATCCGTCCTCGCACAGGAAACGGAATGAATATAAGGCACAAGTGGTGATCTCAGCCTGCGATAATACCACTATCACGGAACTACACCGACTAGCGAATGCCCATGCGACTTGGCAGCGAAGTTCGTCGATAAGAGCCTAGGATATTGAGATATAGCAGACTCCGGCCGTCGGTATAGTATGCAGAGCAATGCACTAGGTAAAGGATAACAATCTAAGTTCGACGACTTCTCTAGAATGCTTTGTCAAGTATCCGTCCTTATATGCCTTTCGCCTATCCTCGTTGAACTTCGGTCATTTTGTGGCTTTGTGCGATCTTATGAGAACAATAAGACTTCCCCTCCTCCTCGAAGAACAATAAGGATATTCGTCATATGTTGGCGATATTCTGAGATTTTGACAATAGAGTATCTTTGGTGGCGTCCTAGAACAATAAGCTGATCTTGAGGACAATAAGGTGAACAATCAAGTAATCTTGCCGAAACTCGACGAGAACAATAGTTCTTCGTTAGGTTTTCGGCGAGAACAATAGTTTCTCGTCAACGGTCGTTTATGTTCGTTTTGTTATCGTGACAATGACTTGCTCCGCTGGTGTGGGTAGCTTTCAACCTCCGAGGTCTGACACACATACATGATTCTGGTCATGAATTCATATTTTGGATCACGCCACAGTTGGTTCAGCTACTCGTGATCACACTCTTCTTGTGGGATCATGTGACCACGTTAAAGGTAAGGTCGTCTGACATTGTGGTGCACCCAACAGCTTGGTAGTTGTTTTACCGTAGCGCAACAGACTTTGCACGACGTGCTCGAAGCACTACGCGCTATCATCCGGTGGTTCCGAAGTCGTGCATGACGCCTGTGTAACCCCCTGATTAGCCTCATTGTACATTTGATTAGATCATCACTTTGGACGGGAACGGAATGAAAACACCGTCAGCATGATTCACACTGTTGACAGCTCCTTTGAGGCCTGAAACGGCCTGATATTGCACCAGGGGGTTGTGCGGCCTGAATCACGAAAAGGATCGAGAAAGACCCAACAGTGTTGTGGAAATGGCGCCTATTCCCGTACGCTCCCTCCCAGAAACGTGGTAGTGGGCGTCAAGAACCTCGATTCTCCGATCTTCGCTTGCACCGTCCATCAGTAACCGCCTGTCCGATGCTATAAGTACTGTATCTGAAAGTCATGTGCTGTTTAGCTCTCCTCTCGGTCGCTCTCTGCGCACTTGGCTTCCAGCAAGTCTGCGCTGATCCGCCCTCAAACGCTACTAACCCCCAGCTCGACATACGATCCGAGGACAAAGAAGCGAGATTGAATATCTATGTACCGTTCGACACGACTGTCATAACTTCTGCCGGTGGGGCGGCGCAAGCGATACCCCCGGGTGGTATTTTTCAGGTTCTCTTCAACGAGGAAAACCTCAAACAGGCAAAAGATACTGGCAGTAGGTGGCAAGTATCTGCCTTCTCTTGGGAGGTTTTCATACCGGGAACCAAACAGATTCTGTGGCGGATGGAGGTGAGTTGGCGACTTGAGCTACGATACGGTATCTCGGTACATCTTGTAGTAAGGTCACACATCATCTTAGACTGAGTTGTCGGTTTGATTTATAGTGCACTGCCAACGTTGAACCTGATTGGACGGGAACGACCGAGTTTAGGCTCACTCTGAACAATACGGGAGGACCATGGGTATACCAAGAGGACGAATTCAAGCTCAAGCCTGAAGAATCTGATGTGGAATGTCCCAAAGGAGAATGCGTGAATGACAAGGGCTGCAAGGGTTTCGAGAAACCGGAGTGGGATATTAAGCTAGATTGATGCGGAATTCTAGCATATTAGTAGTCGTGCATTATGAATACAGTATGTACCTCACTGTATACCAATACATACTGCAGCTATAATCATGCCCAACAGAGCTTGTGAGCGCCTGAGTAGCATGGTGACGAGGATACTGACTTCGTCCTTGGGCATTAGCCTATGATCGCCATACTCGGATTTGAATCGGGCGACGGTGCTGCAATCGCGTGTACTGTAAAGGCAAGACTAATCCGCTGATGGCAGGCTGCAGCTCCACCACGTATGTAATTCAACTGCTGTGCAATTCCCATAGCCGACCGACTATTGTATAGCGGATGTCAGACAGGTAAACCGAGCAGGAGGGGTGTCCACACCAAAGGAGCGACCTGGATGAAAAGAACGTACCTAAAAGGACCGACGGCCTCGTTTATTGTGTACAACTAGACTCTCGGCACATGTACTGAAGTCGTCAGATGGTCTCACCACTTAATAAAGATGAACTGGTACCTTGTTCATAGAAAAGGGTGCTGAATCTTCCCCTCAACTGTAAATTATTGAGCCCCCTCCCAAGCAAGGGCTCACATGCCTCTCTTAATCATCACAAGACGAGTCTGGTCACTCGCCTCAAGTTACTCGTCCACGTCCGCAAGTTATAGCCATTATATACGAATTTTTTTAGACACGGTCATACACTGCGTAAGATGGTTTACACAAGCATTCCTTGCGTCCTCTTGTTCGTGATGGCCGTGTCAGTCCATACAACCACTGCTCGAGCTATCGCCAATGAGCCAAGCGTCGATCATGCCAAACGGTCGGATGGCGAAGATACGTCAGTGGAAATGTATATACCAGAGTGGACCAAGCTGTCAGTCAAGCAGAACAACGGAGACGAAGAGGTGCAGGGTGGGCAGACATATCAGATGGTCTTTCCGGACGAGAATCTGAAGGCCGCCGCAAGTTCCGGAGATCGATTGCTACATGGGAATTTCACATGGACGATAAACTGGTTCGGCAGTGAGACGACCATGTGGAGAACCGAGGTAAGTTTTCCAAACGATAAACGAGATCCGGTCAGGCTCAATCCAGAGGTACAGGTCATACTGTATGTCAATAGCCCATGCTGATAGCGACACTCAACCTGACACATGTTTGATCTCACAGTGCTCAGCGAATGTCGCGACTTCCTGGAGAGGCTCCGCCAATTTCAGGCTGAGACTGAATCACGGACTACCGCTCTACGTGCAGGAAGGGGACGATAAATTTGGGCCTGAAAGTGCGCATATCGAATGTTGGAAGGCCACCTGCGCTTTAGATGATTGTACTGGTTTGGACGAGCCCGTATGGAACGTCAGCGTGTGACTATATGAATCTAGCCGTGCCATAAGTCAACAGCTAGTGTATGTACAGCGCATCAGAACAGGCTAATCTGTGGATAGGCTGCTGGAGTAACATAGTATCAGAACGACGTCTTGATTACTCAACCCTACAATTTCCCTTGAGGTATAGCTAGCTGCCTTATGTGTGCACCTCGAGTACGAATACGCGCTTTGCACGACTGAGGCTAATTGACCAGACACAGCAGCATCCGGCCAGGGCACGCCCAAATTCGGTTATGATCCTTCGGCCTCAACCATTCTAGCGCCTCGGCGAAGCAGATCTCGAGCGCGATATGCCCTAGTTGCGCGTTTTCAAGCGACATGGATATTTCATTTGGTTGATCCAACGCTGAACTCGCCTTGTTACTAAGCGCCGTTAAGCGCCGTGCCACCAAAGGGAAGATCTAATCGACTAACCACCGGCCTTGACCGACAACAGCCTTACCAAATACGCTGTAGCTCGTCATCCATATATCCCATGCCATACCTCCCCCACCAGATCTTTGGTCGTCGATCTGATCTCTCCCTTTGACAACATGTTTCCTTCAGCTTGTACAAGATTCGCTAAACTACCTTCAAAGAAGATGAGCAAACTCAACTTCACCGTCGCTTCAGCTGTCGAAGGTACAAACGCGCCTCCGTAAGTGCTACATGCATACGGGTGATACCCAGAACGACCAACGATCATCATCTCTTGCTGCTGATCTCTTCCGGAGATCTGCGATTGCACTGCACGATGAGATACACTCAGCGAGAAGCTGACATGGACTTTTGTGATGGGTCTTCCAGTATCCCAAGAGCACAAGCGTGGGGAAGAACATACCAAGAATCACCCAGCTACGGCCCTCTCCTACCTTTATCCCAAGGTGTACCGAAATCCGCGCCCCATGATACCGTCTTATCAGCCCTTTCAACCGCTGCTTCCGATCCCGAATCAGCACGATATGGACCCATCCTGGGTGAACCGGCTTTGAGAGAGGCTTACGCAGAGGAGACTAGAATACAGTACCAGCTCAACAATGCTACATCGGAGGGTAACAGCATAGGGGAAGGCGCCGGAGTGAGGATGGAGGATGTAGCCATCACCACGGGCTGTAACATGGCTTTCCTCACTTTGATCATGGCTCTCTGTCCTCCTGGACGATCATCGGCTCTGATCCCCCTACCGGCCTATTTCAATCAAATGATGGTATTTTCCTTACAATCTGTCAAACCGATTTATATCCCCTCAGACACCGAAAATGGATTCAAAGCCGATATAAACGCTGCGAGAGAACACCTTCTCTCTCCTAAACAAGTTCAAAAGAGGGAAGAAGAAGGCGAGGACGGAGTGAAACCAAGGATGATCGTATTGGTATCGCCAAATAATCCTACAGGAGCGGTATATCCGCATGCTGAGCTGAAGGAGTGGTTTGAGCTGGCCAAGGAGGCTCAGGTGGCGTTGATTCTGGACGAGACGTATAGGGATTTCGTGGAAGGTGAAGAGTCGCTAGCCGGGGAACGGGGCGTACCGCACAGGCTGTTCGAGGAGGAGGATTGGAGAAGTACCTTGGTCAGCCTGGGAAGCTTCAGCAGTGAGTAAAGTCGTTGCCGCCTTTCAGCCGCTCAGCTCGCTTTCCGCAGACTCACTCTACGTTAAGCTTGTGAAACATATCGTTGACGTGTACACATGGCTCGCAGAGGGATATAGGATACCCGGCCATCGACTGGGCAGTATTATTGCCAGTCCTGAGCTACTGAAACACCTCACTACGGTATGCGATTGTATGCAAGTAAGTGACGGTATCCTTCTGCTTTGCAGGTCTTCGCATTCTGCGACGTTTGTTTCATGCTGACATTCACTCGTCTGCCTACCGCATTTGCAGATCTGCGCTCCTCGACCACCACAAATAGCCCTTGCCCCTCTCCTTCCCTCCCTCCGGCCCGACCTTCTCCAATCCTCCTCAGCTCTCAGCAAGCGACGTCGCTTGTTCGTAGACACCGTTCAATCCGTTCCGGGATGGAACGTCTCCTCTACAGGAGGTTACTTTGCCTACATCTCTTTCCCGTCAGATTATCAATATGCGTCCAGCGTCTTGGGTTTGAAGAGGAAGAAGTTGGGAAGCGAAGATATCGCTAAAGTCTTGGCTGAAAAAGTCGGGGTTGTTACTTTGCCTGGAAGCTTTTTTATGCCTGATCTCAAGGATGAAACGGTCTGGGAAGAGGATGTTTTGGACGGAGGAGAAGTGTTGAAAGAGGATAAATGGTTGAGGTGAGTATGGGATCTGCTTTGATATCAGATTACGATGTCATTTCACAATCCGAGTCAAATAGTGATGAGCAGAATTTCAGAGACAGCTTGGGTTTAAGTGCTAATGATATACTTGTCTCTCGGATTTCTCTGCAGATTCGCCGTCGCAAACGTCGATGACGATGTCATCATCCAGCTCGGACCGAGGCTGAGGGAGATGAACAAGCTCATGGGTTTGGAGTAGCTGGTGATGCGCGGTGGAGACGCACAACAATCGGACGGATAAATAGGTTGTATGTAATAGGTTGTATGTAATAGGATGGATATACGGAAAATGCATGATACATGTGTTACTGACGAGGAGTCGAATTACTTGAATTGAAAATGTAGATTGCCTGAAAAAAGGTCTTCTAGCTTCGTACGTGTCCTATGTTTATCTCACTGAAGAGGGATATGATGAGGAGCTCCAGATGAGCACGATGCGGTACCGATGCGTTTAAGCAGCTGTGGTTTCTCTGGCCTGCTTCTCCAACATGCGCCTGAAGGAGTTTTCGACACATAGCACGATTTGTGGTCAGCTTCTACCTTGTCATCTTAGCTGATCGAGCCAAAAAGTAGAAATAGCCTTCGTTGCCATTTTAGTCGAGTTCGTTCGAAGGGGGAATGTGCGATGCAACGATAAAGGGAGCCTGGCGAGGATGGAAAGACATGGAAGACATAGACTCTCGTAAAGGTTCCACTCACCGCCTCGCTTCGAGGATCATCCTTTCCTTCCGCTCCTTAAGCCCCATCTCTCTCTTCTCCCTCGTGGTTTCCCATCCAGCACCACTAGCTCCGCTGGCGGTACTACCGGGCGTGCCAGGTGTTGATGGCCTTTCGTGAATTGAGGCAGTATCTGAGGGTGTCTCTGCACCGGCTCCAGGAAGACCGTTTCCATTCTTCTCGATAGGATCTACCTCTTTGCCCTTTAACGAAGGTACAGGCGATGGTGATGGGGATGAATTCGAGGTTGAGGTCGAGAGACGAGCAGAGAGATTGTATCGATCTATCAGGGATGAAGCCTTAACCGGAGTGGCAGCCTTGCTATTTGAGCTATTGGCGGTACTTGCAGCAGATGGGTTGGCGATGGGTGTTGTGGTGGTTGGAAGGAGGGAAGCTGGGATGTTGAAGTTGGGTGGAGGCTATTGGGCGTGATTATCAATCAGAGTACAGGAGTCAGCCCTGCCCGTATACTAATCTAGGGCACGTAGGACTGTGCTGATCCGGCCGTGACACCGTCCAACGCAAGGAGGAGAGCTCGATTTAGTAGGGGCGACCTCGTTTGGAACTGAATCGAAGAAGCCGATGGAACAAAATGGAGGTCACAACTCACAGCAGGCAAGAAGCCCCTTTCCAGGATCACTTCAGACGTGGTCTGCGCACTACGCGATCGCGAGAGATGATATATGATATTGGGTAGCGGTATATCCGGGAAAGCAGAATGAACCGTCTCGACCTGTTTTGTTTTCAGGGGATCGTTCAACCATGTCAGCGCGGGTGCAAGACGAGATGGGGAAGAGCGGTTCTCAGAGCTTTTGTTCAGACTGCCTAAACATAAGGGGGCAAGAGCACAGTCGATCACCGGAATCGGGTAAAAGAGAATCGGGTGGGAGGTGTATTAGTATTAGTAGTAGATTTGTAACCTACCATCGCCGGCGTTACGCCCCTGATTCCACCCTCAGCAGCATTGTTACCTGATTCTACAGAGAAGACGAAGAAGATCCAATAATTAGTCAGCGATCGTCCATTCTGCACGGTCCCGTCAAGCTCCGTGCCATGATCATTACCGCTAGACGGTACATGGCAAGGAGCTGGCTGGAAATAGGTAGCGATGGTAACCTTGTCTGTCTTGAAGAGCAAGACAGGTGGTTGGTGGCCCAACACCTGTTACGTCGATCGGAATTGACATGGACCCCAAATGCAGATGATATAAGCAGAGTGAAGACTCACTCGAACCTGATAACCACCTAACCAGCAGATAGACCACTCCGATGATGATAAGCGTCGGTAGTATATCCTCCATCGTGATATTGATCGTCAACTATGCTTGTGCTTATGCTAATGCTTGTGCTTGTACCTGCTTCCCTTCCGATTCCTGACCTCTACACGAGATGTTGTGCGAGGGGGAATCGAGTCGCGTGATAGATAGATATGGAAGCTAGGGCCGGAATGCGATTGCGATGATTGACAACGGTGTATGGTATCGCTTTGCAGGATCTGATATCTGTGATGTTTATTATCCCACAGACGAGGTCGCTGTTTCTTTATGTTTATGCTTGCTGTTGCGTTGTTGTTGTTGTTGTTGTTGTTGTTGTTGTTGTAATCGTTGATCAAAGCGATGGAAAGGAAGCTTGAGGAAGATTGACTAACATGGTACCCTGCTTCCCTTTATCCTATATGGCATATATGCTATGCTAGTGTATTGCTTTAGGCTATCTCCGTCAGTCACTCAGTCTGCGCGTCATGTGTCACATCACTCTGCAGCACACACTCTACTCGGCATACGTGGCAGTCACTCATTTCACTCATTAGATGTTATCAAGATGCATTCCATTGCTGTTCATATTCATGTTCATGTTCATATGGGTTCAGTCTAATCCAATCGATACATACACTGCACTGCACTGCACTACATCAACGTACAGTACACACTGCTTTGGGTCTATGACACCCGTGCATGCTATGCTGCTGCTCTGCATGATTGCGCGTCTGACATCTAGCTACACCATCCAAGCAGTGAACACAAACTTCCCCGACCAGTAACTTGTCGTCACCTTCCCTAGGCATATCATACCTTTTTCTTCTTGTCTGCAACGGATAGAACAAGATTATTGACAAGTATCAGCTGCATTCCCAGCGGGCCAAGGCGAGGTGATTCTCAGCTGAACTCACTTTTCTGACCCGATACACTTGGCGTCGTATCCCTTGATCCAGGTCCTGATTTCAGATCATCGAGAGGTCTCTTCTGCTGAAAAAAATATCATCAGCGACAGTCTCTCGATCCCGACAGTAACATAACAAAGAAGAGACAGAGAGCTGCATGATCACCCACCTTCCCCTTGACAGGCTTCTTCTCCTCCTCGCCCTTTTCTTCTTCCTTCATAACGCACAACAGCAGTGTTTGAGCTCTTCGTTTCAGTTCATCGGGCGTACGCGACTTGAAGAACCAGTCGAATCTGCATGGCACGTGGGTCATTCCAAGATAGCGTCAATGGTCTGTTTCAGCCCTGCTTGAGATGAGAAGTGGGTAATAGTGCGAATGTTCACTAACCGGAACAAGGGCCACTCTCCGATGTCCCTCTTGATCAACTCATAGCAATCATCTCTGTCGATCCCGTGATGGTGCATCCTGACCAATAAGAACCTGTCCTCCTCATCCGAGTACGTCTTGCCCTTGTTCTGGCCATACATGATCTTGAGCTCCTGTAAGGGGAATCGGGTTGCCTTGACTTTTCGATGCAGCGCGTCGATTCGGTCTTGTTGTTCCCGGATCTTGTCCTCGCCAATTCGGATTCGTTCCATGAGCTTCTCCCAGTCTATAAAAGTGGAAATCCTTCAGTCAGTTATCGATGACCAGTGACAGAGCCTCTTGTCTATCTCGCCAACTCACCCTTGAGCTCCTTGTATCGCTCGAAGAAGACAGCAGCATACTCCCTAATGGCATCTTCATCATGATCTTGAATCTCAGCAGCAACCTTGTCCAGGTTGTCCCGGCCGTACTTCTCGACACCTTTGACAAATGCTTGGAAATGTCTTCGCTGCCAGTCCGGGAAACCTTCGCCGACCAAGGTGTCTTTCTCGGCAACTTCCTCCTCCGTCAGAGGCTCGGCTACATGGTAATAATTATATCAGTGGTGTGTCATATAAGACGGTGAATGGTTGGAAGATTACTCACCCGTGTTGATACGCTCCTGCTCCTCCGCACGCTCAGCCTCAACCTGCTCAGCAGTTTCGCCATCTTCAGGCTCTCGAGCAGGTACGACGTAATTTTGCAATTTCTGGAAGAGAAAAAGCAAGTTAGAGCTGATCGAAACCCTGACTATAGACCTATCGAGCCAGCTCACCCTGTGGGCATCGAATTCCCTGTTTTGCAGCTCGACTAATCTCGGAGGGTAGAATTGGAAGTCGTTGATGTGGACCTGCTTGGGCGGTCGAATAACCTTCGGTTTATCCGACTTAGGCGCGGACGCGTTCATGGTGTCCCTGTAGTATTGGTCGATTGAGTAATTGCCTTTTCGTTCTCTCTTTGCAGGCTCGATCCAAATCAAGTTCTTGCGCTACAGGTTGCACATGACAATAGGTCAGTAAGAGCTATCCAGGTGACATGGACTATTCTTTGGGAGTCAGCTCACCTTGCCCGCATTCGCATAGTCCTCTCCCTCCCAAGTATTGACAAGACTCTCGGACTTGAAGCTGTTCAAAGCATCCAAGTCAAGTCCAGCGTATTTGCTGTTGATCTCGGCCGTCTTCTCTTCACCTCGCTTGATGATCTCATCAATGTCGTCGTCGATAAGCATGCTAGAGTTGAGCGTTAGCTGACAAGCCCCTTGCTCAAGGACGGACGGTCATATCCCAGCTCACCTTGCCGAGTTGTTGATGATCTTCTCAGCGCCGTGCTGGATCATGTCGAGCAATTCATCCTTGTTCGAGCCGACTGATGCCGACACTGCCTGTCAGTATCACCATATCAATATGTCTCGACTAATTACTCACCCTTCGCGTTTTGCTGGGCTCGGCCCTCCTGGATGACCAGCTGATCAAGCTTAAGTTTTTGGGTAGCACGCTCAAGAATTCGCTCTTCAACCGCGTCCTGAAAATGACACAATCAGCTATTGCTAAATGGAGGGGCGACCAGACCGCGGCAAGCTAACCTGGGTTATAAACCTGAAGACGTAGACCTGCTTCGTCTGACCAATTCGGTGAGCTCGGTCCATAGCCTGAAGATCGGCTTGAGGGTTCCTGCGAAAACGTGTCAGCGTTCTTGTCTCATCTGACTAAGAGTCGCTTTGCAAAGCTCACCAGTCGGAGTCGAAGAGGACAACAATGTCGGCGGTGACAAGGTTGATACCCAAACCTCCAGCTCGAGTAGTAAGCAGGAAGACAAATTTCTCGCTTCCTGGCGCATTGTAGTCGTCGATAGCAGAGATTCGGTCCTCATGCGCAGTATTACCATCGATTCGGCAGTACTCTGGCCCAAAACATCAGCGAGCTTTCCTGGAGCTTTCGGCCACAGTCGGGGCCTTATGTACTCACCATGACCCCTAAATTGACAGTAGTCTTCCAGAATATCAAGCACTCGACTCATCTGGGAGAAGATGAGAACTCGAGATCCTTTAGCCTTCATCGACTTCAACAACTTGTCCAAGATGACCATCTTTCCCGCATTGTCGATCAAGTGTTCGTCGGTGGTGAAGGGTGGTCCAGGCTCAGCGCCATCAAAGACTGCGCGAGAGGAGAAAAGTCAGCTGGACCGACTCGCCAGGAAGAAGGCGATAGAATAAGCTCACGGTAAGGGTGGTTACAGCACTTTCTGAGTTGCATCACGATGTTCAAAAGCCTCGTCTTTCCCTCCTTCTTTCCGGATGCGCCTGCGAAGTCAAGTCAGTTGTAGCTCGTTGATACTTCGCGTAAACAGTCTCACTCCAACTCACCGTTGACCGCGTCAATGTCCTTCTCCAGCAACATCCTGTACCATTTTCTCTGCATCTCAGTCATACCAACATAGAGGTTGATCTCCTTCTTCGGTAAGAGCGAATGCTCGACATCCGCTTTGACTCGTCGAAGCAAGAAAGGTCGAAGTACTTTATGGAGCTGCTTGACTACCGCATCGGAGTCGGAGTCATCCTTGGTCTTGAACCAGGCATCAAAGTCCTCGCTGAGCACACAAAGTGTCAGCTGTTGATACGTTCCAAACAGAAAATGACAGCTCACCTGGACGAGAAGACATCTGGCAAGATGAAGTTCAACAACGCCCAGAGTTCATGCAAGTTATTTTGCAGAGGGGTACCAGTAATCAACAGTCTTCCTCGACTGGTGAATGTTCGGATGATTTGACTGAGCAACGAATCGACGTTCTTGATTCGGTGCGCTTCATCAATGATAATGTATTCCCAGCTGAACTTCTTGATAGTAGATTTCTCTCGCAGACACATCTCGTATGAGGTGATCAGCACGTTGAAGTCTTGCGTTAGAATTCGCTTGTTGATGAGCTCTTGCTGTAAACCCGAGATTTCCACCAGTCAGCGGGCCGCGCCCTCCAAGATAGACTTTGATCACTCACTCGTTCCTCCTTAGTACCCTGCAGCACAAGCGTGTTGAACCCAGGTACCCATTTATTGACTTCTCTGTACCAGTTGTCCAGCGTTGATTTCGGTACAACGATAAGGTGGGGACCAGGGATCTGCTTGTGGAACTTGAGGTAGCCGAGGAAAGAGATAGTCTGGAGGGTTTTACCGAGACCCTAAAAATTGCAAACTCAGGTGTAAGACATCGACACGGGGCATCCGAATGAGTCATTCGCTCTCACCATCTCATCGGCAAGGATACCGTTGATACCATTGTGATGCAATGAAGCCATCCAATTTAGACCTTGGACCTGGTAATCCCTCATCTTTCCACCCTTGACGTCTGACAAGTGAATGAAAGTGAGTTGATAGTCATTGCGCTGGTAACCTGCTGAAGACGCAACTTACAAGGTGGACTCTCCTCGAATACGAATGCCTCATCCTCTGCATCTTCGTCCTTCAGCAACTCCTCATCTTCCTCCTTCTCAGACTTTCGATGTCGATGGTCACTAAGGGACCGGAATGAAGTCAGCTGCAGATCCCCACGTACATCGGGTACCGGCTAGCTCACTTGGCTTTCTTCTTCCCCTTTGCACCGCCGGTCTTCTCCATTTGCTCATCGAGCATCGCCGCGAACTCAGGCTCACGTTGTCGCTATCGCCACACAAGTATGCGTCAGTTGCACTTCCCCGCGACATACACGAGCTACTTTCAACTGACCTTGAGATCGATAAAGTGTTGGAACAGCTCAGTCTGCCCTAGCAGGTATGTGAATCGCTTGATCGAGTCGGCAAACTACAGCAAGGTGCAAAATACAAGCGTCTCAAATGAGCTGAACCGTAATCGTGAACATTGCCACCGCGTAAGCTCACCTTGGCCTGTTCCATCGCGTTCCTCTTTCTACCGATCTCAGCCACTTGAGCTTTCCTATCAGCATTGGCTTGCTTTCTGGCCGATGATTGGGCGGCTTTCTTCGCTGCTTTGGACTGGAAACATGGAAACATATGTTAGTTGGATCAATTGGGATGATTGATCGGTAGCAGAAAGCCGCTGTGGTGTAGTATGCGACAGCTACATAGCAGTAGTCTATGCCTTTCACCCGGCTACGTGAACCAGACGATTGAGAACTCACTGATCCGTCCATCAGAGCATCCTCATCCAGCGCATCGTCGTCCAGCTCATCTTCGCTCTCAGGCTCCGGCGTCTGTGGTGCCGTGTTGATATGGTGTTGATTCAATTCATCGGAGGCTACTGCTGAGGGCTACAATGACAGTCGTGGCGAGATACAACCAGGTCAGCAGGCAGCTTGCTTTGAAAAGATCACAGCTGCATGAGACATAAACCCAAAGTCACGCGTATACAACAACGATCTGATCCCTAATGGCCGAAGCCAGAGCTAATGGGGATTAACTTACAGCTCGAGATACTGAGAGATCGCGAGAGTTTGGTACGTAGTCTGACAGCTTGTCGTCGTCGGCCCCATTCCCATTGCCCGTGTTCGCCGCGTTCGAAGCTGCCAATAACGGGTTCTGCAAATAACATGGAATATCGAATAATCAAAACATAGTGAATAGTCAGCTATGCGCGTCGGTCTGAGCCAGCACCAGGTGGAAGCTAGCTGACCATGATAAATCTTGATTCCCTCAGCAAGGATCGGATAATTTGATCGAAAGAAAGTAGAAAGAGGACAAGTTTAGGTGTAAGAGGTATATGAGTGATCGTGAAGTAGAAGGAGGAGGAGGAGTAAAGAGAGAGAAAGAGAGGAGAAATCTCGCGTCGCATCCTCCTACTCCTGGAATCTCATGTTTGGTGGGCGCGCTCTAGTGAAATAAACAGGGTAGCCAATTAGGCACGCCAATTCGACCAAGTCAGGGGCGCCTAAGATAGGAAACAGCGGTTGACGGTGGCGAGAGCCGATTCGAATCTGAACCTGCCTGGCGTCAGTCTAACCAAGCACCTGGAATTGATGAACAACAACATCACTAAATAACATAACCTTGTTCTGAGATCATCCTCGATAGTCCTACATATCTTCTCTCGCTCGAAATATTCATATCAGGAAGAGCAACGCGCCGTTCCCCCATCCAGCTCGGAATCAGGATCATTTTCGAACCTATCTTGTCAGTAGCTGAGAACGACCGTCGCCCATCTCGATAGCTGGGTCCTAGGGCCATCATGCAGAAGACGAAAGGGGATACCTTCGACCTGAGGGTGAGCCTCACTTACCACTCCCTCTTCTACGTCCTCAAAGATACACTGACCCATACCATGAAACGCCTGCAATGCTGACTAATGCTTCGTGTATCGGTGTCGGCTTGACCTTGACCTTGACCTTGATAGGCAGAGGAGGATGCCGCCCGAAGGCTCAATGTGGGGAAATCAATCACGACAAACTCGTCGATGACGGGTCTCAAGTCGCGAGCGAAGAGGACGGACATGATGAGTAAAGCTGCATTGAAAGAGAGGGCCGAAGCTGTTGGTGAGTCATTGCGCGTGTCACGGCTTGATCTTCCTTTTACTCTATCGGGATTTGCATCTCGTGTTCACTCTCACTCTCGTGCTGAACCATATGCTAAATCATGGACCAAACTTTCGCTTCGGATCATATTACTTTTGAACTTGCTCTGTCCCACTCTGGCTCAGCCAAAGACCACGGGATGACGATCGACCGAGAATCGCAATTATACCTAATGGCAGCTATTGAAACCCGTCTTCGATCCCTCATATCATCCAGCATATCAGCTCAGACTCACCGCGTCAACGCGAACCACCTTCGAACTCCACCAATAGACAAGAAATCCGGCAAAGCGATATGGAGTCACGAGATTGTATCGGATACTTCGGGCGTACTGGACAATTTGAATAGACTGAATAGAGAGGAAGAGCAGGAATTTAGAAAGTCTAGGATGACGAGGTTGGCTAGAGAGGCAGAGTTGCAGAGAATAAGGGAACGTGAGAGGGAGAGAGCAGAGTCGATGGGCTTGACACCTTCCGCGGCGGATCTCGACATTGGTCTCGGTGCCGATACAGCTTTAGATGGTGCTGGTCTTGGTGCTGGACCTTCTACGCCGATATCGAAACCATCATCGTCATCAGCACATACGCCCTTTCCGGCTAATTCATTCAGCACGCCCCAAGCACCAATGTTCGGCGCTGTCAAGGAGTCCTCTGCATCCAAATCGACCCCCGGATCGTCAATGTCCAAGAAAGCTTTGAAGAAGATGAATAACCCCCGAGACGTCAGTGCAGAGGTACAGCACAAGATGGCGAATGCGACCGCTATGCGAAGTGTTGGTATGGGGAAGAGATACGGTTGGATGACAGGAAGTGCTCCTGCCATCTCGTCACCCCTCGCCTCGGCAGGTAGTAAGAAACGGAAAGCGGGAGCAGACGGTAAAGGTGCGGGAGGAGGAGCATTGTTCGGAGGGTCAAAATTGAAAGAGTCTACATTATTTGGAGCCGGCAGCGGATCAGAGAAAGAGAAGGAAATGGATAAGGGAAAAACGGAGCCTTCGACACCGCAGACCCCTGGAACGGCCTCAGCAGATACACCGGAAGGAGATCGAGATCGAGATGGAAGTCGGCCGAACAAGAAGATGAGACACGCCATCACCGCTCCTACTCGACGACTGATACCGGTCGAACGTCGCCCGCCTAAGAAGGGTACATATACAGGGGAAGAAGATAAAGATCAAGATAAGGATAAAGAGATTAGAGTCGAGGATGACAGAGTGATCACTATGGTGGATCTGACTTTTGCTTTGGAGCATGGCGGACTGGGAGGAGGTGGAAGAGGGACTGGAAAAGGAAGGGAGGATGAGGTCTTGCAGCGCATCTGGGGGAGACCGGGCGGCCCTTGGGGCAAAGATGGGTGGGATGGGAGGAGATAGGGTGGTCTGTTAATTAATCGTTGATACACGGCCTTCACCGGTGGCTGCCGAAGACGTCGTACGGAGAAAGAACGGTCACTTGGAGGCAGTAGACAACAAGAAGGTCAAATCGTGTGGTGCCCTCGACACCGATTACACTCGCTATAGTACTATAGCGTGAATCAGTTCATACGATCTTCTACCATGTCACATGTAACGTATATTATCCAGTTGCCCAAGTTAGTACGCTACACGTATCGTGCGTGACCGACCATCTCCGTCTCGAGCACCAGGGACTTACGCTCTCAATGTGTTTGAGCAAACAGGCCATCGCGATCCCGTTCAGAGAACCTGTGATCATTGTCTCTGCTATTGATCGACGTGCTAGTAATGATGATGATGATCGTAACATGCATGAATGAAGAAGAAGAAAGGACCAGACGCCTGCACCTATTCTATGGTATACACATACACACGCACACGCACACTTCCTCTCTATCGTCGCTCGAGCACCAGCGAATTGGCTGCACACGCCAGAGGCTAAGCTATGTCTAACACTCTCGCCCGAATCCCTTGCCTTGCAGTCCCATTCTTCCTTTCGTAAACTATTTACAGTGTACCGCAGCGGTTCTAAGAGAGAATATGATTGGATCTTTGAATTCGCGACGCTCTCTGTGAAAAGAAACCTAGACGTCATTCTGCCCTTGCCGCCGTTGAAACATCGCCATAAAATGTACCAGCTGCCCTTATCGACCCGGTTGACTGTCACTAAATTTAGGCAAGGAAAACTCTCCAAGCGAGGAAAGCGGCAACCAACGCTACGGGTACGACCCACATGGGGAAACTATCGAGCCGAGAGATCCAAATGATGTATTAGCAGAAGCACAGGCACGTACGAGGGAGTGAACGGAGGATAGAGCGATAAAGTATTTCTTCCTTTCAAGGCTTATGAGGCCAAACAAGTATGCCCGATGGGCGAGAGGGTGAGGGATTCAGAGGCGCTAAACTTACCCGCCTGATGATGTAGAGCTACCGCCAGCAGAGACGCTCTTCTTTGACTTGCTGGTCTTCTGAATCAACCAAAACAAAGACGAACATAACAATGAGCACTGAGAATTTCTCACTCTTAGAGATCGATCGATCGATCAGGGAGGGCATTGCGGCTCAAGGTCGTCCAATTTCTTTTCAATCGTGAACAGCCCAGCTAGCTGATCATGGGGCAGGACTATAAACTCACCTCGCCGTAGAAGTCACCTAACAGCATTTTGGGCAACATAGCCCTAGCCTCGTCAGAGTGGCCTACGTCCTCAAAAGCCTCGGTGGCGTCTCGTCCTGCGACACGAAGATAAAGAATTCAGTGAGTCACATGACAATGATAAGATGGCACACATATCACAGACTGGTTTCAGAACCAGGATCCGATCGATTGACTTACCGGCTTCTTCGACCAAGACTTCATCGCCACCAGGGTGCTACATGAATGGTTTCACAAGACGTGTCAGCGAGTGGTCCTTATCTCTGACCTGAGCTCGCCGATGATGCAGTGCACCCTGCCCCTTCCTGGCTGATGCCCTTTACAGATGTCTCAGCCGTACACCCGTTTCAACATGCGTACTCGACGGCTTCAGTTCCCTTTCGCGATGAAATAGGAAGCGCGATCCAGCAGACTCGTGCTGAGACGCCCAGCACATGTCCTGATTGTTTCTCTGGTCAGGCTTCTTCCAAGCCTTCCGCCTTTTACAAGGCCAACCAAACTTGCATGTGGGCATGAGGATAATGCGCAAAAGCAAAAGCAGGAAACATGGCTCCAACCAAGAGCAGAGATTGCTCACCTCGTCCATGAAAGCGGTGATATCATAAACCTTGTCATGCAACAACATCCACAATGATTCCCTCGTGTTGTGCTCCTTGAGCTGAGCGAGAGAGTAAGTGCCTTCGGGCTGGGCAGGGGCAGCGGCCTCGGGTTGTTGAGCGGCGTCGGACATTGCGGGCGGTGGCGTGAACAAGTTTATAGGGTATATACGAGATCGAAATCGAAGGCTTGTTGAGCTGATAGCAGAATACAGAAAAGACAGAACTGAGAAAGAAAGCCAGATGGAAGGGATAAGTGGGAAACAACAAAAATAATCGAAAACGCGAAACAATCGAGACGGCGATTGTCACTATTGATTATCTCTATTCTACGTATGGTTATGGGGAAAAGTAAAAGGGCTCGTGAGTCGCCACGTTGTTTTGCTAACTGACAGATAATCGTCCCATGCCCTGACTTTTCGTGGCACCTTGATTGGTCGAATTTTGTATGTATCACGTTATGTAGACGCGAGCCTTAACCATATCAGATCTTAAGCGTCTCTGAATGCTGGATCTGAGGAATTGATGCATGATCTGCATCGATCATCGACATGGTCGGACGCACAATGTGTATTATCTGATGCTGCAACTGTGAGTGCAAGCGATGAAGGAGCGGACTTGTAGCGATATTTGACAATCTTGGAGCAAATATCGCAAAAGGGGTTTGTGCCATATCATACATGCCAGCAGAAGTAGAGATATCAAATATAACTATCCGAACAACTGTGACCTTCCGCGTGTACGTCCGCGTATGTCTCAACAACCCAAAACGATCTCGGTCACTCTCAAAGCATTTAAAGAGAAACGTCGATCTTCTTGGCGTCCTGACCGGCAGCCTTAGCCCTCTTCCTGAGCTTGGCAATGCTGTAATTGTAACAAAAGAATCATAAAGTGTCAGCGATCCGCAATACTGGGCTTATGTGCACCGTCTTAACTTACGACTTGTTGCCTCGGACACCACCACCCCAGTGTCGTCGGACCTCCTCGGACTTGTCGAGGTAGTTGGCCTTGGCGGCGGAGACGAGGGTAGCGAGGGCCTGAGAGTCCTCTGATCGAACGTCGGTGATGGCAACGGAAGAAGAGGTCTTCTTGCCGGTGATAAGACCGAGTCGGGCCTTGCCCTTTACGATGACGTAGGGGACACCCATCTTTCGGCAGAGGGCGGGGAGGAAGACAACGAGCTCGATGGGGTCAACATCGTCGGCGATGACGACGAGCTGAGCCTTCTTGGCCTCGACAAGGGCGACAACGTGGTTAAGACCGTACTTGGCGTAGACGGGCTTCTTGCTGTCCTTGGTGGTGGCCTTGTCACCCTCCTTCTCTCGCTTCTCAGCCTCGGCCAAAAGTCGAGCCTTCTTCTCCTGCTTGGACTCGGGCTTGTACTTGTTCAAAAGCTGGAAGAGCTGAGTGGCAGTGTTCTTGTCAAGGGTCTGAGAGAACTGAGCGATGGCAGGGGGGACCTTGAGTCGCTGGTTGAGGATGACCTTTTGTCGCTGGAGTCGAACGTACTCGGGCCACTTGACGAATCGGGTGAGGTCTCGCTTGGGGGGGATGTCACCGCCTACGAAAAAAAAACATGGATCAGCTATGCACCGTGATTTGATTTGAGAAGGATCATTTGCTGACTCACCGATACCGAAGGTCTTAGACCTCTTCTCGAAAAGGGGGTTCTGGTCCTTCTTGACGGCCTTCTTGGTTCCGTCTACGGAATGATCGGCTGGACGTCAGCACGATTGCAAGAGAGTGGGCATTGGGATGGGATTGTACAGCACTAGCACGTTTTAACTCACAAGGAGCGGAAGCAGGCTTCGATTTTCCCTTGGCGGCCTTGGGCTATATAAAGTATACAATGCGACCCGATAAAGAGAACACGCAAAGTATATGGAAAAACATTGGGGGTCATTGAGACGACGTCAGCGATGTACTTGAGACCTTCTCTTTGTACCGGATAGACAAGAGGAAGGGACATCACGTCGGAGCTCTAAGGTTGATAAGTGCTGTGAAACACGATGGTATCACCCATTCGAAGTTTCAAACTCTTATCGATGTTTCTCTTTCCCGTTTGCTGTAACCGGTGCTGACATTTCCGAGGAATCACCCTCATGTGAGTATGTCGAGCACGATTACAGCAGTGACGGGGAAGGCAGCAAGCTGCAGAGGACTAGCTCGACACGCAAAGGATGCGAGCGAAGAGAGTCGTGCATTGCTAGTCGATATCATCACAATGACTTTCGCCAAAAAGTCCACAATGAATGCGGATTAGAGGCTACTCGATGTCACGCTCCTTCAACTGGAGGACGCGTAGGTCTACGATACGATTCGTGGGAAGTAGGCGGTTGCAATACACCGTCCATCTCGCTAGAAATCTCTCTCCGTACCGAAGCATGGAGAGTGAGAGCTTTCTTAGCAAGATTTGGGCATAGCACCGACATCTGCTCCTTCCGATCCGATCTGGGGGATAGTAGGAGGCGAAGATTTTGCAAGTCCTCCTCCGCATCTTTTCTATCCTTATCCATCGTAGTCCATCCTGCGTCCTCGGCTGCTAATTGCGACTTTGACTGTAGACAAGTGTGGACTGATCGAGACATCTCGACTTGCTCAAGTCGTCTTTAGGAGGTTTAAAGCGTAGTTCGACATGATGTCCCCATCGTCGTCTTCTTGTCTATCTTGCTATGAGATTGAAGCTGGAGGTGTAGCGTACCATTTTGGTGACTTTTGTTTTTTGGTTAAAGGTGGTGAGAAGAGGACAAGAAGTCTTGAAGGATGAAGAAGAGGGAAAGCTCAAACGGACTCTAAGAGGGATAATACGATAAGCCTAGCAGTGCAGGTGTGGCGTTGGTGGTGGTCAGAGCGAGAGCAGTGCGTGTGAGAGCGAGTGGACGAGTGGACGTGTGAACGAGAGGAAGGAGGACGAAAGCTAGGCAGGCAGCAGCGGGTGGGTGAGTCGTGGTGAGCAGTGACTAGTGGGTGGGTGAGCCAGCCCCGTTGGTCTATGGCAAAATCTTACTCTGACTATGCATGAGATCAGGGCGAATCGGATACGTTGACATGTTGTGCGCGTACGGTGAAAACCCTTAACTCCGACTTTCACGACTTTACAGGTGTAATTGCTGGTGCCACACCGTCGGAGATTAGGCAAGCCTGGCTCATGCACCGTACCGGTAATTTCGATTTTTTCAAAGTGTAAGCATGCATTGTAAGCTGCCACATGCTCTGCAGTTGTCGCGCTACTCTGTGGTCTCGCTCTCTCGTTGTCTCTCGCTCGCTTGCTTGCTTGCTTGCTAGCTTGCCAGATACTGCTGCCTGCTAGTCGTCGCTCGCTGCAAGTCCCTGTCCCGACGCTACCCTTGCAGACAGACAGGCAGGTCGATTTCGATACATCAAGAGTTAAAACAACGTTGAAAAGGTCTCTCTAGCCATCAAGGTATATACGGTCAAAATGGTGAGTGACGGCGCTATCAAGCTCGGCCTGGACTCCACTGGAATGGTTCTAGCGGCACAACGACTCTCGTATTCGACTGGACTGGACGGACTATGAAGAACGGATTGTTGCGGAGCCAAAGAGGAGGAGCAATGACTAAGATAGGATGGCGATATAACTCGGTGGACTCAAGGCGGATCGTTGCGTTGCGAGGGACCGTATGCCAAAGAAGGATGGTGCAGGTGTCTCTAGCGGTCGTCCTCAGCGGGCGTTGTACCCATTGTCCGCAATGACAGCGGGATAGGATGGTCAAGCCGTTGAGAGAGGACAGGGTGGACCCGGGCAAGGATGTATGGGGACAGAGAGGGATGGTGGGGACATCGTCGCATAGCTGGGCCGGCTCTAAACCGCGGATGATCATGCTGTGGCCAGAATCAGCCTTGTGTGAGGGAGTCATAACGTCGGACGTTGTGATTGGAGTGGACAGTGCTCGCTTCTGCGATTCGAACCCGGATTACATGTGGAACTGCCTGCTGATACTTTTTCCATCTTGACTCGTCGATTATGAAATAGCCCCAACAAGTCCGAGACATCAAAAAGTTCCTTGAGATCGCGCGAAGGAAGGACGCTACCCGTGAGTGAGAAGCAAGGAATGATGGATCAGAACCGAGTTCAGAGTCAGAGTGGGCGCTGATTCTCTCGAATATTCCTGTGCATCTTCTTTACTTGCTCGTCTCGGCCCATCGTTACTATCTCCGCACAAATTCCGTCAATGCTCCTGTGCTATTGAATTCATAATCCCAACTACCCGAAAAATCAACGCGACCGCGATTGCACGTAACGTGACCGAATTTGAAACTTCGATCGTATTTTACTTGACCTTTCTTCGTCGCTTGCCCACTCGTAACAGTCGCCCGAATCAAGCGAACCGCCCTCAAGCCCCACGCCACCTCCGCCTCCTTGAAGACCAAGTCCAAGTCAAAGGCCCCCACCCACGTTACCAAGTTCAAGATCCGATGCTCCCGATACCTCTACACCCTTGTCCTTGACGACGCTGAGAAGGCTGAGAAGCTCAAGCAGTCTCTCCCCCCTGGTGAGTTTGCGTTTGCGTTTGTGTCGGGCGTCGGGCGTCGGCGATGTGCGGGCTAGGAAAACTTAAATAGCCAGAGCATCCAGCTGGAAGTGGGTGGATACCGACGGGAGGGTGGGAATCGGTGGAAGTGCGGCGGCATTGGAACGCAGTGTGCAGGCGAGAGAGAATACATCTCTGAAGGATGGCTGGAGGATCAGGATGGGTTCCTCAAATAGTGAACAACCGCTGACATTCATTTATTCCACTTCCCGAATACAGGATTGAAGGTTGAGGACGTCTCCACCAAGGCCCCCAAGAAGAAGTAAACGACTCTTTCCTACGAATAGAAGGACCGTTATGCTTGGATCTTAGGGTTTGATTGGGATGATGCATTACCTGTATACCGCGCTGTGATCTGGTAACCGGTTGTTCGCTGTCGCCTCATGCCCACCGAAGCTGATTTCGGTCGTTGAATATGGTCAGATGCGGCCCCTAACTTGTTCTGCGATCAGAGAGTACGCGACTTGATAGATTGAGTGTTTGCTCTTCCTGTGTGACAGAGGCGTGTATCGGGCGGCTCGAACGGAAAAGGGCCTTTGAGTTATGACGAGATTCCGTGACAGCATGAGGACATGCACTGTGTGATTCGCAGTGAAACTCTCATCACTGCTTTGATCGCACGCTCACTTGGGATATGGATCATCTTCGGACCTCTCGTCGTTACATTGTCAACTCTGACGTAGAGCGAGAAACCCACGCAAAGCGATCACGATTTGATCCAACACAAATTCGTCTAACGCTGTCAGCCAGTCAGACTGGTGGTGGGGTTTTCTTTTCCACATAGCGCAGAATTCAGGTTAGTTTTTGTAGCTGAGTGCCCTGCCTTAACGGCACCCGGAGCTCGCTCGGAGCTGAGAGCTGGCTTAGATTTCCATTCGGTCGGTGGAGGTGATCCGCTCCGAGCGCCTCTCTCCTGTTTCGTGGCTTGGCCCAAAGTCCCCTAAGTCCCCATAAGATCGATCGCTACTACTGTACAATCAGATGCTCTGCTCTTAGAGCCGTACGAGACTGCTGCGTCATATCGATATCATGCATAATATCTCATCCTGACGATCATCACGATTAAATTTGAGAAGCCGACAGGTCACAAAAAACAACTGATTTACAGACATCGAATAAGCAAGATGAGCAGCCATAAATTCAGCCAATACCTACTGGACAAGTATGTGAGTGTAGCCCCGGTTGCATTGTTTCGTTATGACCTGGCCGCCCAGATCGCGGGCACAGACTCGTGCAAGAAACGTGTGTCCAAAGTAAGTATATATATCACAATCCATAACTAATGGCTCAAAGAACAGGCCGACGACTTCAAAGTCGCTACGAATCATCCTTTCCTCGAGCAAGCAGGGAAAGGTACGATTGATCCCCAGCCGTTGCGGGAATGGTTGAAGCAAGACTACCTATACGCATTCGTCGGATATATCAAGGTGGGTAATGCAGTTCTCCGTATCCTCTCATATGTTGGCCATGCGCCGCACACGTTCTCCGTCAATGTGTGAAAGAGCGTTGATATGAAAGGGGTTGAAGATCGGATCCTATCGAGTCGTATACTCGTCTTCCGACTAGCGAAGAAGAGGTTTACAGGCTGATTTATATCTTGTGCCATTGTTATTTTGTATCTATCTCGCTGGTCCCAGTTCGCATCCTCCCTTCTTTCCAAGCTCCCTCTGGCATCCGCAACCGAGAACCGCAATATCGCCCGTGCTGTTGAAGTGCTCACTTTCTCCCTTTCAAATGTGAAACGAGAGACGGATTTCTTCTTGGCCACAGCGGCAGAACACGGTCTTGCAGTCTTTGGCGATTCTGCCTCGCAAAGTCAAGGCCTAGGCCAAGCTGCCTCTGATGCTCACAACAACAACGGGCTTTTAGGGGAGTACAAGGATGTTACGAGGGGTTATGTGGATTTCTTGCATGCTATTGGTGGATTGGGAAGTATAGAGGAGGGATTTACTCTTCTTTGGGCGATGGAGAAGGTGCGTAAAAAGCGCAACTCTCCCGATCCCGATCTATCGTGTGACATTTTATTCCGCTGACAGAAGCTGATTTTCGTTTCTTTGCTTTGCATGGGTCGTTTTGTTGATTCGTCTCAGGCTTACTTCACCGCATGGTCCAATGCCAAAGAGCTCCTCAAGCCATTCGAGAACCCTACAGAGACACAAAAGGCTCTCAAGAAGTTCATTGATAATTGGACCAATGATGAGTTCAAAGAATTCGTCGATGGCTGTGAAGAAATCATGGATGGCGCCGGTATCGACCCTTCGTCTCAGACGGGAAAAGCATGTGAAGAGGTGCGTCATGAGTCATGAATCACGATGGGTATGACCCCGATTCGAATAACAGTGACAGTTGAGCTGGGCTGATATCGTGCTGGGAATGAACACCAATTGCAGGTGTTCAAGAGAACTCTGTGGCTTGAACAGCGATTCTGGCCAGACGTCAACTAAGACTTGACGCTCGGATGTGGGGATTTAAGATATAAGAATTCGGTCATAGCAAGGCAAAGATCTACAGAGCAAGTGGATGGTAGGACGACCTGCCCTTTCCGGCCACAGCGCATTTCGTATGATAGTTAACATGCAGCATGAGTGTCGCAAAGTCAGAGTGAAGTTTCTTCTCGTCCGGCGAACGTTCTGCAATCGTAAAGGACTCGGTTCTCCTTTGGACTCTTTGGAGCTATAGCACAGGACGGTCAAGTGGGGTAGGTCTGGACTGTAATGACGGGTAGGATCACGTTGGGGCTGCTCGACTGCAGAGCTGAACCATTTGAAAGAAGGACTGTGTAGGATCTACGACGGTCACTATCTATCGCGCCCGAAAAACGATGAACCTGTGTTTTCGGCCAGTGATAGTGTACTGGATATGTGATCTATTCCGCAACATGTAATAGACAGTCGCAATACGTCCCTTCGCATCAAAATCGATATTGCATCTCAATTCCTGGGAATGCAACACGCACAACAATCAACTGAACATGCGGTAAAGCTGGCTGCACTAGTGTGTATGTGCTGTATGTATTGTACGTATTGTGCGCCTTGTGTCGTCAGTGTCTAGTATCAGCTCCGCTCCGAGATGCTGTAATAGTTTGCCTTAGCTCCGGCGGTACGGCTACGGATACGGAGCGGAGCGCGGAGATCCCATAGCCGTGTACAAAAGCCTGCGAGTACAGTTCACGGTACTCAGCCTATTCCCTAGATTCCTCGGATGGAGGATGAGACGAGTACCCTGTTGGACGATGGCGTGAGAAGTATACTTTGCTTGTACCGCGACCGTATTAGATAGAAGGATTGGGGTAAATGTACGGAAGGCGGATGATGAGGGATGCCGCTGCCGCTAGTGCGGCAGCATATCATACCACGGCCGATAATAGTAGCATATTATGCATGTCGATCCGACCGGTAAGATTCCCTCTTCCAGACGTCAGCTCAGCTGCAGAACTCTATCCCAATCGTCAACGGATCTGTCTCCTCGATAAAAATAGTTCAGACGGAAGGCATACATCAACGCCGACGAGTACTTGCTGAAAAACTTCCTCTCGCTCGCTCTTAGATTTTCTAAGCCAGAGCTCTTCTAACACTCTACTCTTTGATATACCGGTCATTGCAGGTCAAGATGGCTACCGGTAAAAGCCAGACATTTACTCAGTATCTTTGCGAGAAATACGTGAGTAGTAAGTGGTGTTGCCCTGCTCGCGGACTGTCTTTGAATCCATGATTCCAAACATTTCCTATTTGTCTATTTGTCCATCGTCTCCTGTGATGTTTTGAGGTAAGTTGAAAGGGCCTTTTGAGCTAGGTTGAAAGGGCCTGAACGACATCCGCTGCAACAAACGGTGTGGTACTGCTTCCTTTGGTTAGCTGACGTTGTGATGATCCTCTGTCTACCATTTTTATCCGCGGTCTCCATGATCACATTGTGCACTATGTATGCATCATTCGCTCGATCGGAACACGTACTTCATGTTTCCCAGGCAGACGAGCTGGAAAAGGCTATCACCCACCCTTTCCTGAAAGCTTGTGGCGAGGGAAACATCGAAACTGAGCCCCTGAGAGAATGGTTGAAGCAGGACTATCTGTTTGCCTATGAGGGCGGTATCAAGGTGCGTACAGTATCGTGAACCAGATGTTCGGTCGTGTCGTGAGCAGATTCAGCTGTAACAGCACGAAATTCACAAAGTACTGACGCTGAATATATGCCCTTTTCGATATTCTCTCCCCCTCTCCACTTGTCCTCCACTATCCAAACACAACAGTACACTGCCGCTCTTCTCTCCAAGCTCTCCCTGTCCCCCTCAGCTTCATCGATCCGTACTCCCATCGCCGCCAAAGCAGTCCCCATCCTAGGATGGTGCGCCACGAATCTGCTCCGAGAAACAGACTGGTTCTTATCGGTTGCCAAAGATCACGGTATCGACGTCTTTGATCCTGCTCGACGTGAGGTAGATGTTGAGAAACATGGTTTGCTGGGGGAATATCATCCTGTCACTAGGGGTTATATTGATTATTTGCAGACCATTGGGGCGTTAGGGAGTATCGAAGAAGGTTTGGTCGTTCTTTGGGCCAGTGAGAAGGTATGTCCGCGTCGATCGACTATGCCCACGCCTCAGGCGATAACGTCAGAGTCATGAATGCTGAACATATCACTGCACTACTCCCATATTATCCACCGCTTTCAAACCGTGTGATGCTCATCATCCCCTTGGTCCCAATGATACGCGCACTTTCCTCTTCTGCAGATCTACAACGCAGCCTGGGAACACGCCAAAACCTTCCGAAAAGCTTCTTCAGTCTTTGATGCGGAGAGCAACACTCAACAAGCCCTCGTCAAGTTCATCGATAATTGGACGACCCCGGAATTTATCGAGTTTGTAGGAAGGTGCGAGGATATGGTCGATTCGCTTGATATCCAGCTTGGCACAGAGAGGGCAGAGCTATGTGAAAAAGTGAGTAATTTTTTCGGCTTCGTCATGGCATCACCGCCTTTCGTATTCGTATTACAGGGGAAACAACCATCAATTGACGCTCGCTTCTTTTCGACTCGCCAGGCTTTCCGAAACATCCTCTGGTACGAACAGCGTTTCTGGCCTTCATTCTGATCAGTCTCAGTGGGGATGTGGATATGGAGCCAGTCGTCATCAAAAGGGTCAATCCTGAACGACAGATAGACGCGCCACTCAAGCTTGACATATAGGGAGAACGTTCCAAATCAAGGGGACAATGCGATGCATATGCCAGAATGTAATGGAAGCATAAAAAAGTACAGATGCGAAATGCGAAATGTGACAAAAGGGCAAGCGAGAATGAAGCAGAGGCGAATTAATGTTAGACGAGGTAGATGAGTTATGGTTGATAGGTGGATAGAGGACTCGGAAGCAGGTCTAGATACACTTCGGGCGAGTCTCGAAAGATGGTCTGGTTCCGGTGGTCAGACAATATTGCCTGAGTGAATGGAACTCCGACGTTCTTCGGAGGAAGCTGGTTAGAAGTCGATCTTGGCGTCAGACTTTACGCTAGATTGTGATCCAGAGGAAGCGAGTTGTGAGAGCTGGCTGGTGAGATGAAGAGGCTTTCCCCTGCGAGCAACGAGATGAAACAAACGATCAGTCTTCATTCCATTCCAAAGCTCTAGTCAAATAGTCGATCTGCGGGGCACAGAGAGCGGCGACCGGCGCAATCCGAGATATATATTGAGGAGTTGAGCGGGTCTAAGATGGTCATTCAACTCACTTTTGGAAGTGCTTTTGCTTCGAGTTGTTCAACTTGGCTGAACACGGTGACAGGACGTTGTCGGTGGGTGATACGATGGATCTAAACGAGTTGCAGATGGAGTCAGAGACCTTGTTCAGACGCACCAAATAGGGGAGCAGAATTGTAGTGATTCCAGGATTGTCATTTGGAGCATTGGGATGAAGATAACTGTAGGACAAGGTAGACACAAGATCGGACTATCCACAACACTCACCCTGGACCACCCCGACCAGCGGCGCCGAGTAATCCTTTTTTCTGGAGAAACGAGGGAGCGGGCTTGACCTGAGCGGCGGAAGGTTGCGCTGTGTATCGAGAGCATCAGTCAGCAGGACAGAAGGATGGTAGTCACAGGTGAGCTTTGACATTCTCCCCCCCCCCCCGTGAATGTTGATCAGAAGTACTTACCGTTAGATTGCTGGAGAACGTTGTTAGACATCTTGATGGAGTTTACTTACTGGCTGGGTTGTCGATAGTCTGTCGAAGTCGAAGTCGAACAGGAGTCAGTGGTCGTCGGTCTCAAGAAGAGAATCAAGCTATGTATTTGATCGTTGGTAGTTCTTTGATAAAAAAGGCAAAAAGTAGATGAACGAAAACAAACAAATCGGATGAGCAGGAAAATGATCGGCGAGTGGGCGAGAGAAAGAAAGAAAGAAAGAAAGAAGGCGCGACTCCTGGGTGAGAGCTGCTTGTTGACATTTTCACCGGAGATTATGTAATCTCAACAAAAGACCACGGACTTGCCTTATAACTCCGGGTGCCGAGGGAGCGCGGCCCGCGGCGTAATGATGTGAAGGGAAGATGAAGCTGCAATGGATGACGATGGCATGAACGATTTCGGCCAACATTAGCGATTGAAGAGCTAGTTGCATCGACTCCCTGATCGATTCTTCAAGCCTACTACTGAGGACTGGGACCGCACCAACTTACTGAAGACTTCAGGTCATACAACACAACGATGAAATAAGCGCAAGCACAACTGCTTGGCATACGATTCATTCATCCCTTTCGTCAGGCTAAACATTCCCTTCTCCTCGGACTGGACGATCCGACGTTTCGAATCAATTCAAAATGGCCACCTCACCTCCTCCTCCGGCTCTCGCCTTACCACCCGCTCCTGTCGTTCCGACATCAAACTGGACTTTCACCCAAGGATTCATCATGGGCCAAGCCTCTTTTTTGGTGATCGTGCTGCTCTTCGTCCGATATGTGGTATTCTCACCTTCGGAGGCGCTAGATGGCGAGGAATGGAAAGCTAGAAGGGCAGAAAAGGCCAAGGTAGGTTTTCGGCTCTGCTTCTGCTGATCAAGATCGTCTGAATGTCATAGGCTATAGGCAACAGCAGCTGACATCTTCTCGCTTCACAGAAAGCATTGCTATCCACGACCTCAGTCCCACCTCCACCTCCTTCAAAACTACTAGAAAAGACGGGTTACGAGATGGCGACCCATGCTGCCGAGTCCACAGATTGGGTCAACGTCCTGCTTGCTCAAGTGAGTCGTGCAGTATCAGATTCGCTGTTATTCACGGTCGGTTCGACTGAGGTATAAGCTGATACGGGATCCGAGTTAGATGCTGCAAGGTTACAGGAACGATTTGCTGTCTGCCAATGGCGAGGAAGGAGCTAGACAAAGGATCGAGAAATGGTTGAACCCTGTTGGATCAAAGTTGAGCTGGCTAGTAAGTCAACTAGTATCGAATGGCCGAATACGCCAAAATGTACATCTTGAGCTGACTTGTCCCTGCTCTTAGGACCCGATCGAAGTTACCTCATTGTCGCTTGGCAATGCCTTTCCTCTGTTGTCCAACGCGAAGATACGTCCAGCTGACGGACAAGGCAAGATAGTAAGCTAGCTACCTCCGTTTTCCGTTTCGTACGTGACGATTCGGCTGACTTCAAACACCTGATACCTCTTAGCGAGCCGAAATTGACGTCGATTACCTGGACTCCATCTCACTATCCCTTTCGACAGCTGTGCTGGTCAACTTCCCTAGGCCAAGGTTCGCTGTTTTACCTGTATCGTTGGGCGTAGAGTTGGTGTCTATAGGCGGTACTGTACGTCAGCTTTTTCCTATTTCGGGATGACCGAAGATTTTGAGCTGATGTACCGTCATATCCTCAGCTTAGCGTACAGCTCCATGAACCTGTTGACGAAAGACAGCATGTGCATGCAAGCTTGCTTCCCGACTTCCACCTGAATCTGAAGACAACGAGTCTGCTTGGCAGTCGAGCCAAACTACAAGGTAAGTGAACCTCTGCTCTCTGCATCAGCCGTTTTCTCACGGATTCCGAAACCTGACATGTGCTATGTATGGGGTGGCTTGCAGATATCCCGAAACTCGAGCAACTCATCTTGTCCCGACTTCGATCGGTCATACAAGATCGATTTGTACACCCAAACCACATCTCACTCGCTCTCCCTCGTATCCTCTCACCTTCCGTTGCGCCAACACCGATATTGAACGAGATAGGGGAGGAAGCCGTTCACGCTATGAGCGAAGCAATGTCTTACGGCCTCACCCGCATGGTGGAAGATCTCATGGGTCCCGGTATGCCATCAGATATGGCTACGGAGACGGAAGAAGAATATGGGGATGATATTCCCGCAGGAGCGGAATTGGCTGCTCGGCAGATGGACCAGGAAGAACTGGAAGGTAACCTTGTACCTGGAGCTATCCCGGGTGGGATACCGCACAGTCCGTCAACGACAAGAGGTCAGAAGAGAATACCGATGCCAGCAAATTTCGCAGCGTACGCCTCCTCATCCAACACACCTGTACAAACTCCGAACGGACCCCTATCGGCTCGTCCAGGTGCATATACGCAACAATCGCAAAGCCCACGGCCGATGGCTAGTACGAGTTCTTATAGGGCTGCGCCTAGCGTGACGCCAAGTCAGAGTCAGGGTCACGTGGGAGCGGGAGGAGAAGAGGCTGGAAATGGGAGTCAGTTTAGATTTAGAGGACAATTTGCCTCGAATCCACCGACGGCTGGGATAGGAGTAAGCGGTGGGATCAACCTTAACGGGAGTGGCGCTGCTCGTAGAATGGGTGCTTTCAATTCTAGAGCAGGGTCTTGATTCATGTATGTGCTTGCGTGCGTGCGTGCGTGCGTGCGATCGTGGTAGAACTGTCACCGACAAAGCGAGGACCGTATGATAGGAGGGCTAGGAACAGCGCGTGAGATGACATAGCACGTACCGCTCGTTCCGAGTGGGGATTTGCAGCTCACAGGTCAACTTCAGCGATTCGGTTACTTCATGCACAGGCTCCCAAAAATGTGCGTGCTGAAAGCCCTTGACGACCATGATCAGTGGCGTGTGGTGATGCGCACAGAGACAGGTGTGTATGTGTGTGTGTTACATTTCTTCAGGGCCTGTAGATTGTCGGATTGGATCATGAAGTGTGGCGTGGCACCCGATCATTTTCTACTGATCTGATTGCCGTCGTCTCCGAGATGGGCCCGGGAGAAAGACAGGAAAATTGTTCTGATCGCTAGGAAACAAAACTCGGGTCGTATAGAGCGAAGCGCAGTGAGGTACAGTACCTTTGGAGTGGGATTGAAGTGATGTTGCGAACAGACACACAATTTACGAAATGTTTCACACAATACCATTACACAAGAAACTTTGCACGGTTCACCGTTCCTTCGATGCGCCAGACTGTCCGATCCGATTAGCTTAGTGGCCGTGATGTGATGGGATGGGATGAGAGGTCTTTGGTAAGACAAGTCTTCAAGGTACACTACTCGCGCTATCATCAATCACTTAGAGTTTGGAGTTGAAAAAATTGGTACAAGATCCCCTTGATATGTCTAGCTCTGTGTGCACAGAGACGTCTGGTCATCGTTACTAACAACCATAAGAACGTCATAGATTATATTCACACTTACGTTTATTCGTAGCTCAGAGATATACTCATTATAATAGGGCCTTATCAAACAAGAATCTACGAGGACAGAACAAACAAACAGACAACCTCAGGTTTCAATGACTTAAGCACGATCATCTGGGGAATTACGACTCTTCATAAACCGAGCAAAAGGGGAGAGTATCCCGATCGAACCCTCAAATAAGGCCTCCGCTTTCGCAGCTGTTGTTGCTTCGAGTACGAGTACAAATACACGATATTTAGACCCCTCAGCCTCTTGGTCCATCGTTTATCGCCCAGCCCGCTTGAAGCTAAGATCGCCATTTTTTTTTTTTTGTTCATCGGATTCTTGGTGTATCTGCGGAAAATCATGTCACCGATAGACCCGCTCGACAGGCTGGTATCGATAGGAAGCGCAATCTCTGGCGGTCCTATATTCTTGGAGTGAGTGGTCTAGAACTTCGGGCGAGACATTAGGGGGTAGCCTCCATGTCAATCCGGGCGAGTCAGGTTGTTCTTGATGCTAAAGGCTCATTGTCGGTCTCATACTTGAACTCTTGTACTTTAGACTCGCCGCGGCCGATGTACCAACCGATCCGGCTGATCAAGCAGAGAGGCTGGAAGCGGGATTGAAAGCGCTCATGGAGCCTCATCTAGGGTTGTTTCTGGGTCCAGTGATGATAGGGTAGATATCTTCTCTATGTCCTCGCGAAACTGAAGCGTCTTTGAGAGGATGGGTCACGTTCCCACTAAGGTATGGTGAAACTAGGACTGATAAAGTTCGTGTTATTTTAGGTTGATCGCCGATCTGGTGCTGTTTGGAGTGATGTTGAAGCAACTAGGGATGTGGTGGGAGTACGCTAGGGAGGACAGGTGGTTCATCAAAAGCATTGTGGCAAGCACGCTATGTCGTCATGAAAGAAAGTGTTCGATCCCATTGTGGATCGAGCTTTTCAACGGCTCAGACATTCCGACTTCCAGAGCTGATGGACAGATGGTCTTTCTGGCGTCAGGGCTGGTGTGCGGTATTTGGAGTGATAGGATCTGTCTTGTGAGAATCGCTCGGCCCATCTTCGTTACCCATCGACCAAGAATCTTGCGCGCTGATTGTCTTGGTCGGACCTCAGCAACATCGCATTCGTTTTCCACACTTTCGTTTACAACTATGGCCGACATTCCACGATCGCAGATTCCAGCTGTAAGTTGACCTCTGTACTCGAGTAGCCTGCTGCATCTCATGATTTGCGATTGCGAGTAGCTGATAGAGCCCTACAAACTGGATATTTTGGTGTGGACAGGGAGCAGCTGGCTTGGTGTGATCGCGCCACTTACTTCAGCCGGTGTACAGGTGCGTGATCGTCCTCGTCATTATGCATCGGTAACGATGCACAAAGTGGGTACGGGGTCAGCAAGGCTGACGTGGGCCGACGATATTAGCTGTTTTACACCGACCGTGCATACAAGCTTTCGGGAAAGAATAAGCCACTGGCTTTGTTAATCTTCTCTGCCATGTGAGTGTCTTCACAGCAGTTTGCCAAAGAGGTAATGCATCTATGACACGCAGCTGAACACTCGTCTACTCGTACCCATCCAGACTCATCTCAGTGATCGGCGGAATCGGCAGTAAGATAACCACCGTTAGCAACGGCGACCCGTCAGTGAGTGCCTCCTTATCACAAAAGACGATTTCTTGAGCTGATCAGCGTCACCATGAGATCAGACTGCCAGGAAAGCTACGATTTTCATCTATCTCTACGTGAGCGATGATGGGACAGCAGCTTGGCAATGTGAGGCGTGCTTACTAACTGGGCTGAATTTTTGGAAACTGTTAGACCGCCGGAGCGGTGGGAGCCGACTTCATCATCACTAGCAGTATCATGTACTGTCTTGTCCGGTCCAAGACAGGCTGGGTGGTGACCGACAAGGTGGTCAACAAGCTCATGCAGTGAGTCAGAATGATCAATCGAGCGTTCTCAGTTTTATCGTCGGGCGGCCAAAGTGAATTTGAGCGTTGTTTTTGGGCTGACCTACGTCACTCTCGTACAGGATCTCTGCCGAGACACAATTACCGCCTACTTTGATGTGAGGTTTCTGCGGAGCAGATCCCGCCCGATACGCTACCGAAAACAACTGTAAGCTAATAACCATTCTTTCTGCCACAGGGCCATCGTGTTCCTCATCATCTTTGCGTACAAGACAACGAAAGCTGCTGCCCATCCCGGCGAAGTGATCATCGACGTTACATCGAATTTGACCGGCTTTTTCATGTGAGTCTTCTTTGTTTTTTTCGCCAGTCAGTCACGGTGGATCTGTCTCCATTTCCGAAAGATCTGCTAATAAATTGACCAATCGGGGTTGTGATCTCGTCGCAGGATGGTCATGCCCAAAACGTATATTGTCGGATTCTTTGCTGTGCTGAACGCCAGGACAGCTCTGAGAGCCGTATTCAGCAGTTCCAATGAACCGAGTCAGCGCAAGGTGAGTGTCCGAGAGCTTTGCTACTCAATGAGCTTCGGAACACTATCTGACAGTCATCCACTGCTTCAGCAAAATACGTATCCCTTGGTGAATCGCAATGGTCAGAGCGGCGTCCAGGTGACCACGGAGATATACACCCAGGTGAGGCATATTAGCGCGACGCCCGTCAGCCTAACACAGGCGCAGAGTAATGTTCTGACGTTGTTCGGTGACTGTACGATATCGTGATAGGCCGAGAATGTACACGAGAACAACCAACGTCAACGAGGTACCGTATATCGCACCAGCCAGGTCCCATACGACGAAGAATCGATGGGGAGGATCGATCCGAGCGAGATGGGTTCTAAGACCGGGTTGACATGGTCCGATTCCGTCAAGGCGTGAGGCCCGGGCCATGCGGTGCGGCTGTTCCGTGAGGGAGTGAATATCTGTTCGAATTGTTTTGCTTGACATTGTCAAAACGGGTTCCAGCCGGATATACCTATAATAATATGTCGTCATTCGGTTTCTTTGTGCATTTTGTAAGAGTATGAGTTGGTCCGCGATTGGAGCGGCGCCGACTGATGTAGAGGACGGTGTCACACGTTGAGAGGTGCGTGTGTCTGGTATACGAAATATAGAAAGAAAACCTCTATGAAGCCGAGGTGGAAAATCAGGCTCGCAGGACGTACCGTACCGACTACCGATTCCGCGGGGTCTAATTGGCTATTCGTGTGTAACGGTCATGTCCACTCACAGTAGAATTGAACGCGCCTGCCTGCTGCAAGCAACGCGTAGTGTGAAAGCTGAGGGACGCAACGAGCAACGGCATACTGTATGCATATCATCGCATTCTTTTGCCTTGAAATCCGCGAGTGCCCCCGTATCTCCCGGCAGACTTACGAGGACTTTGGATCAATCGCACGCATTGCACGCTTAGGCCTTTCATCAACGTAACGCTGAATGATCGACGAACGAAGTCAAAAATCTCGATCCTGGCGTTTCTCATTCACCCTGAAACGACCTCCCTGATGACCAATGCCAGCCAGGCCTCAGAGAAACGCGGGGGTCAAGCGAGTGGTACATGTGTGGAGGCGCCGATTAATGACACTCGGAGTCGTGTTGCGGGTAACGCACGGTTCTTCCTGTTCCCTGTCTTCCCACGGATCGCAACCAGCCCTGACAACGAAAAACAGTACGCGGAGAACATGGCTAAAGGTGATCTTACCCTCTCTTCGAATGATGTTCTTCGGGTGTCCGATACGGTCGCCTCCGGATCGTTCCTTGACGATGGTACCTCTTGGTCTTGGAAGATACTGTACCTGTCCGAGCGTGTGTTCGCTGATTTGATTGATTGATTGACTGACTGATGAAGTCGATCAAGACTAGAAGCTAATCGTTCTCTCATGTGAAGCTAGCTCCAGTGCTCCAGCGCTCCAAAGGAGTTGAGTTCATGTACCTCTGGCAGTGCACCATTCCGCTGACTCAGGCTTTGCCCTGCTGCCGAACTGGCTTCAGGCGTCGATGGCCAGATAGGAACGGGCGTTGATCCTACCGTGTTTCCGAGAGGAACGGAGAGCTGTTGAGCGCTGAAGGAGAATGAATGAATACCGCTTGAAGGGCATTTAAACGGTCTCTGGTACTGACGGTCGATAATTTTGCTGGCAACGACTTCCACTGCGTCCATATATATAGGACGAACATGGACGGCGAAGGTGTTCTCTTGACCTTGATCAAACTGTGTACAGCCAAAGACAACACGTCTGTACTCATTCTTTATTTCACCACTCCTGTCATTGTTCGTTGACCAACAGGATCATACTTGGCTTCATCATCGAATACTCGAGGCGCCCATCTGAGTTCCATCGCAATTGACATGTTGTCAGGATTGAACAACGTTGTGGAATGGGGTCATCCCACATGCGGCGGGCCACTGACTCTCCAGTAAGTATGGAATTTTTACGACTGTCAGTTGAGCAACTGTATTGGTACTCTTCAGCTGACCGCAGTCTGCCTTGACTATTCTGCATTGCAGGATGGCAGCGAATAGTACCGACGGAGATGCGGTAGAGCAAGGCCTGGCGCAGCTATTGGGTCCTCACACCGGTCTTTTCCTAGGTCCGATGATGATTGGGTGAGTGCTCGTGCTCGTAGCTTGGAGTTGACAAACTCTTCCTCATCTGCCCATTGACGAGATTTGAGCTTATTTTCTGGTATCCATTTGGGCGATGCGCCGTGCGGGTTCAGCTTCATCACCGATATGGTCCTGTGCGGCGTTATGACCAAGCAGTTAATGACCTGGCTCGCGTTCGCCCTCGAAGATCGATGGCTGATCAAGATCATCGTGGTGAGTCTCTGACTGACGCAATCTCTTCAGCCCCCACACCGCTACGAACAACAGCTCAAACTAAAAGGTGCTGACTGAAGTGTCTGAATACAGGGGTGGTGTGCAGTTTTCGGGGCCATAGGCTCTATCTTGTGAGTACAATGCACGATGCCCCATCCCTCCCTTACATGCTACTATACTTACTGTGTGTCGATTGAAGATGCGGCTGCGAACTACGGCTTGCCCTGTGTCATCGTCATCGCTGACATATTCGTGTTGTAGCAACCTTGCGTTCATGCACCACACGTTTGTGTATCATTTTGGCCGCTACACGGAAATGGCCGATTCCTCTTGTCAGTCTCTTCCTGAATCATTGTCACTGAGCCGACACTAACGCTGACGGTCAAAAATTGATACGGTTCGATCATCGTGGCGCCTGGTTGAATAGGGGCCTCATGGCTTGGTATCATTGCGCCATTAACTTCGTCGGCGGTCCAGATATTCTACTGCGATAGGGCCTACAAGCTCTCGGGGAAGAACAAGTTCTTAGGTGGGATCATCCTCGCGTTCATGTGAGTGACCACTCCATGTTAACTCTCTAGACCGACCGCTTTCCCACCTGGAACACTACAATCACTTGTTAATAAGATTGTTCTCGCAGCATAACGTCCTTGATAGGCGGAGTTGGAAGTAAAGTCACTTCCGCCAGTTTGGCCGATGCTTCCGTGAGGGAATATATTATGATTTCTACAGAAAACAACACCACTATCCGTATCTTGCTGACACCGCTTCTATGCGATCTTTTGTGATGTTATTCATATAGCTCGCTGGAAAAGCTACCATCTTCATCTATCTCTATGTGAGTGCCCAACTCGAGAAAACACACACACCTGACTCCCTCTGTCCCCTGTTATCGAAACACACGATACTGATTGAAATACTCGTCTTGTCCCGCTCTAGACCGCCGGCGCGATGGCAGCCGACTTTACCATCACCACCTCGATCATATGGTGTCTGTCACACTCGAAGACAGGTTTTGTTCAAACCGACCAAATTGTCAACAAGCTTCTTAGGTAAGCTTGAAGTTTTGATTTCTACCTTTGTCAATTCCCAAGATCTTGCAGTCGAAGCTTGAGTTGACCCGAGACTTGACTGGTCACGATAGAATCTCTGCCGAGACTCAACTTCCGCCAACTCTCATGTGAGTGAAAAGGGGGCGCGAAGATGATAACTACTCTACTGTTTAGCCAGTTCAACATCGGCTGACCGACAAAACGTATTTGTGGCATTCTACTGTACAGGGCGATTTCATTCCTTATCATCTTTGCTTATAAAACTACCAAAGCTGCTCAACACCCCGAACAATTCATCATTGACGTCACTTCCAATCTGACCGGTTTCTTCATGTACGTACCAGCTTGCCGACTCCGCTGCCCAGATCATGCTCTGCAATACCGCTGACTGTTTGCCGGGACGCAACTGCTGTTTTACAGGATGGTAATGCCCAAGACGTATGTGGTGGGATTCTTAGCGGTTCTCAACTCCCGAATGAGCTTGAGGGCAGTCATGAGCTCAACTCAAGAACCGAGTACACAGAACCAATGGAGGGTGAGTGTCGCCCACATCATTGCTTGTTTATTCTGTATCACTTCAGAGCTACAGCTTTGGGCCAAGCCGTGCTGACTCGTGGACAACATACATTTTGCAGAACAACGCGTATCAGCTCCGAACGAGAGAGGGAGAGACTGTCAAGGTAACGACAGAGACATACGTGCAAGTGCGTTCAACCATTCCGACGTTCATCTACTATCCAAACCTCTAGGGCACCGCTTTCAAAGCATGGCCTTGATCCGACTACCTACCGGTATTTATCCGGACCAGGAATGCTGATATTGAAGCGAATAATATTACATAGAGCGATTCATTATCATACCCAAGTTCGCAGACGGCCAATAATCACCACGACCAACCATTCAAGTACGGCCACCAACCCAATAGCTTTACAAGCCAAGATATCATTGCCGAAACGGACGAAGAAGAGAATGGTAGTGTACATCAACTCAACTTTGTGGATACTGAGCGTGGTCGTCGAGATAGGGATCGGGGACTGACTTGGGTTGATGCGCTGAAGTGACGTTTGACTTCATGAAAGGTAGAGATACACACTTCAGGATCAGGATGAGAGCCGGGGTGCTATGAATGGTTGAGGTAGTTGTGAGGTGGGATAACATGGGGCCGTTCGCATATACCAGTAGATCAGACACGATATCTTGCCTTACCATACACACGCATTGCCAGCAGCGCGGTAAAATCTATTGCCGTGCAATCCCAGTATGCGCCATGCCACCACCCACGACCTTTCGGGCGATTGAGTGGATGGCGCCAACCATTTGAGGAGACATATAAGTTACATCGAAAGCATGAGAAGCATTGATATTTAAGCGTAACAATCGAGGATATACGAGTATGTGTATAGAAACAGAGGTCGTCTTCAATGTACCATATAATTTAGCGCGAAAGGAAGAAAGCAGTCTGGAATGATGGATGGATGAGTGAATGAATGCTGGGGATATGAATAATGTATAAACAACTAATTCTCAATTTGGTCGGTGGGAAACAAACAGTGAAACAGATTGGAGAAAGGAAACGGACTCGTGGAATGTGGGATGAGATGAATGTGTGTTTATTCGTATACCTGTATCTCTGTGAGTGTGTTGTTGTATATACTCCGATGTAACGTATCTAACGAAACTAAGATAATTTGATGCTGTATGTAATTGGTATGACTTGGCCCAAGAACCAATCAAGCCAGATTGTCCGTGTATGTATATGTGTGAGTTGAATCGAGTACCACTTTCCAAGGCGATCAACTGGATATATCAACATATTATGTTGCGTTTGGTATGAAGTATCAAGAAGAGAGTATGGAGCAGAGGGAAAGAGATCCGTTGAGTTTCATTGCAGTCTAATGGGTCAAGGTGGAAGTCCGTCTAAATGGAGGACCGAGTCAGCGAGCTATTCACACATGGGAACAAAGGCATCACTTTCACTCACTCTAAGACAGTCTGGTAGATGAACTTGAATGACCAGACACTTCCTCTCAATCTCTTGATGTTGAGCAGGTACAATCCAGGCAGGTTTTTAATTCTGCACAACTCGATGACAAATTTCACCTCATCACCATTGTCGACCGAATGTTCGCCGTACAACGGCTCGTGGTTCGGTAGCTTGTCGGTGGAAGGCAGGTTGGGCGTTGACCCGAGTGACGGGGATCCGAAGGGCTCGGACTCGCTTCGAGGAAGATGGGTCTGAGACGCGTACGAGCTGCCTCGTCGAAGGAGCATACCCTTCAAGCCGCCAGAGGAGAGAAGGCCAGAAGAAGGCGACATCGGCATGGGCAAGCCACGGGAGTCAGTCTGAAGACAAACAGAGTCAGTATGATCCTGCTGCAGGAATTCATGGCAATGTATGCTCACCTTGTTTGTGCTGGCAGAGCTCATGAGGGTGAATGGACTCATGCCTGAGCCGACGCTGATGACACTGCCAAGACCAAGACCGGTAGTTGCACCTGCCTTTCTCCTCCGGACACGAGTACATCTGAGCCTGAATTCGTTCTCTCGCTTGATATCCATGCCCATCTCCTGGAGTACTCTGAGTACTTCCGCCATGACCTCTTTGGGTGGCTTAGAAGACAAAGCGGATTGGTCGACCAAACCAGTGTGGACCCGCATCTTGGTGTCTTCCGAGCCGGCACGAGGCCGCGAGAGTACGTTTTTCTCGGCAGGAGCAACGGAAGTGGTCGAGGCGGCATTTGACTGTGAAGGGGAGACTCGATGCGATTTGGATCGCTCGGGCGTAGGGATTCGTGCCCGTGTGGGGGAAAGCAGGTCCGAGGTCGACTGAATATTGGCCTTGTTGACAGCATTGCCAAGTGGAGTTCTAGCAGGTTCGGCGGGCAGAGCAGCTTGAGGTTTGGGCAAGGTAGCAGACTCGGGCTGAGCTTGCTCTTCATCTGTGACAAGCACGGACGGTCCTTCTTGGGTGTGGCCGATACTGCTAACAGACGACATGGCGAGGTTGGCAGTGGATCCGCCCATTCGATTCGTGGTCCGAGAAACGTGAGGCGAGACCCGGACGAACGAAGATTGGGAGTCTGACTTAACACCGGCTGACTTGAGGCCGACAAGGGTGTCCTTGGCGAGTGACTTCCGTCTGAACCAGTCCATGACCTTCTTGGCTGCTTTGCTTGAAGCAGTCTTCTGAGGTGGAGTGGCTTGCTGAGCAGCAAAAGCGTCGACAGTGACGATAGACGGTGAAGATTGGCCAGGCTGAGGAGTTGCTGTAGGTCGAATGCCTTCGGGCTGTACAACCACAGGAGGAGGTGAAGCTTTCGTTTTCGCTGGCTGTTGAGAAGGGTTCATGTCTCGAGCTGTCAGAGGTGTGATTGGTATCGAAGGGGAAGGCGCAGATCGCTCATCTCGCGAAGCACTACCGGAAACAATCAAGATCAGCGACGAAGTAAGAAATTTCCAATTGGTAATGCACATACCGGTTAGCCATGATTTGCAAGGTCCTTCTCTTCGTCTTCTTCTCTCCTTCGGCGGTGCCAGGTCGGCCTGTCGCAATCGGGTGTCGTTTAGCTTGGGCGTTCTGCACGGCGACGGCAGAAGCGCTTGGTCTGGGAGGTACGGCCCGATTCTCGTCGTTCGCGTGGGAAGTCTGACCAAGCAACTTGGCGAGACCAAATTTGTCGAGAGACATCCCTTTCCTGTATCGCTCTCTTCGGGGTGGTTTCGGGAGACCAGAAGGCTTGAGGTCGGCGGCTCTGGGCTCGGGAACAGAGGATGAAGCAGCCATGGATGGAGGAGGCATCGAGTCGTGTCGTTTTCGTTCGGCAACAGATGCTTTGGGTGTGGCAGCGGCGGGAAGAACTCGTTCGGCCCGAGGCGTAACTGCGGAAAAGTCGGGCTTGGGAAATGCTGAAGCTCGCGGGGTAGTTGGTGATGTGACTTCCGTCTCCGCGTCCGCCGCTGTAGACTTCTTCGAAGGCGTGCTGGGAACTGCTGGCTTTTCAACAGCTTGCTCAGGCTCGGCAGCTGGAAGAGGTGCAACAGGAGGAGCAAGCGCAGGCACCTCAGGAGCGCTCCCCTCTTGTATTGAGTCAGCTTTCTCGGCCTGACCCTGTTCGTTGTCAGAAGAGCCTGACTCCATCTCGATGTCGGTCTGACCACCCTGCTGTACATCGGCCATGACAGGGGTCATTGGCTCTTCGGCAGTCTGTTCCACATGGTCCCGCTTCTGCTTGGCAGCGATCGCCTCTTGCATCCTCTCGTAAGAAGCCTCGCCATCGTATTCCACCTGTATGGTATGTCGGTTTTTGTTGGAAGACATCGGCGGGCGAATCTGGACCTCAGGCTCGGCGGAAGGTGTAACAACAGGCGTGGCGAGGTCCTCGTCTTCGACAGCCTTGGTAGACGCGACTGCGATAGATTCGGTGGGTGTAAGTCCGGGCGCGGAAGGGTCCGCTCTTCGGCGAGGTGATCCATCGGGACTGGGAGCCAGAGGGGGCGCAGGCATTGTAGGAGTAGGCATGCTTGGGGGAGAGATGACCATAGGAGCTTCGGGAAGGAGTTGAGCAGAAGTAGGAGTCGGCAAAGTTGGAGGAGCCATAACGCCTCTTGCTTCGAGCGGGGGTGTTCGATGACCGGCGTTGCTGAGATACTCGGGCATCGTGCTGGTAGTCGGCAAAGCGCTGTGGTGCCTTTGCTCTCGACGTCTGTGATAGTCGAGCATACTTGCCGTGACCGTCGTACCTGGAACGCTACTCTGACTCCGTTGCATCGCCGCCTTGGCCTCCCTCGCTTCGGCTTGAACCCGTTTTCGTTCGGATAGCTCCCGCTTCGCTTGTTGACTCTTCCTGTACATCGCCTCCTGGAAGACGTACTCGTGCTCCTCGACTGACCGGACGAACGTTTCTTGGTGTCCGGCGAGCCAGGGATGTTGCATGATTTGCGAAATCGTACATCGGTGTTCCGGCAAGGGTACCAGCATGATCTGCAAGAGAGATTTGGCGAGGGGTGACATGTGGTCAGGGAAGTTGAGCTTGGTGCTCATGATGTACTTGTAGAGAAGGTTGATATTGTCACCATCGGGGTTTTGTGGATCATCATCGTAAGGGAGGTATCCGGACAACATGGCGTAGAGAATGACACCGCATGACCAGATGTCGACGGCTGAACCAACATAGAGACCTTCAGAGACGACCAATTCTGGAGCCGCATAGCACGGACTGCCACAACTCGTCGCCATAAGGTCGTCTTGAGCGTGGTCAAATCGGTTGGCGAAACCGAAATCGGTGATGATGATATTCCGGTGCTTGTCGAGAAGCAAGTTTTCGAGCTTGAGATCTCGGTGCACAATGTGCTTCTTGTGGAGATAGTCAACACCAGAGATGAGCTGGGCGAATAGCTTTTGCGCGTCTTTCTCCTTCAAATACCGGCTGGCCAGAATATACTCGAACAGCTCGCCACCTAGAGCAAGGTTGACGTACAATGTCAGCTTTGGACGTCCAGCAGGCTGCATGATTACTCACCTCCAGCGTACTCTAGTACGATGCCGATATATTTCTCGGTGTCAATCACGTCGAACATCCGCACAATATTAGGGTGTTTTAGCGTCTGCAACAAGAGATGGTTAGAGATGTTTACGTGACTGTGAAGTATGTCAAGCTGACACTCACTTTGAGCACATCTATTTCTCGCTCAACCTTGCTCGCTCTAACCTCATCATCCAGACTACCTCTCCTGATTAACTTGATTGCCACTTCCACGCCGTAATCGGTATGTACACCAAGCTTCACTTTACCGAATTCACCTTCACCCAGGGTCTGTAGCAGGACATAAGGACCGAAGCCGATCATAGGCCGCCGAGGGTGGGCTTGCTTATACGAGTACACTGAAGGGTGGAGCACATACTCATCGGTGAGATATTCGGCCTTAGGCGGAGACGCGTTACCCAAAGTTGAGGTGGGGTTATGCGATCGGCGGTTCGCAGCTCTCGACTGTTGTTGTTGTTGTTGAGCATTGTGCGAGTGGGATGACGCGTAGGTATGGGATGTCGAGGAGATGGGTTCGGGAGCAGGTAGAGGCATAGGCATAGATTGGCGTTGTCTAGCCGCCGCCGCCGCCGACGTGGACTGAGAGGGACCGACGTGTCCGGGGCTATAGGAACCGAACTCGTCTGTGATCATCGTCAGGCCAGGACCGGTCGAAGCTCGATATCCTGGCTGATTTACTTGCTGACGAGGAGGGGCGGCCATCGCTGTATCCGCGGTCTGAGGGTAAGGCTGATGATATGTATGCGGGAAAGAGGGAGTAGAGTACCGAGCTGCAGCCTCGGACGATGAAACGTGGGGATTAGCCGCGAAAGGATCGGCCATTGGATATGATAAGACTGAAGTCATGAAGTGCTCAGATTGAACGATCTAGTTGTCGCTGTGTCGACTGGTAGGATGCGATTGATGCGTGGCGTTGACTAAGCTGACTTGAGCTGGCGCGATCAAGTCGACTATTGGGCGTGTTTGCAGAATGTGGAGAGAAAAGACGGGGAAGCGATGATGGTCACAATATAAAGGGTATGACAAACAATGCGTGTTCGATGTAAGCTCGGGATTCTGATTCGGTACGACTGCTCTCCCTTCAATCGTTATGCGCTATGATTCAATAGTCACACATGACCCGAGACACTGAACGCGACACATGAACAAGGTCCATGCGAGAATGATTTCCTCCGCAAAGGAGAGGCATAAACAATGCAATGAAGCAAGGCTCGATGAGGGTGTGCTCTTGGAGCTGTGCGTGTTTGAAGCGCGATTTGATTGTTGTAATTGGTAGTGAATGAGAGACAGAAGGAGGATGTGTGATGACCCTCTTTGATCCGGTAAATTGGCTAAAGCTGGTGGTTGAAGAGAGGTAAACACACGAGTGAAAGGAAGTGGTGAAGGAGAAATTGGAAGGGGTGCAAATTGGTTTGGGTCTGAGGGCCGCTCAAGATTGTTCGATGCAAAGGATCGAAGGAGTAACACAACAAACAACCACCATCAGTCTAAGATGGCAGAGTCACGCAGACGAAAGAAAGCAGCGAAACGACTGCTATTGTCACTCACTACTGGTTGAATCAGTCAACTAAACGCTCAGTACCGTGTTGAACACGACACACCCCTGTTGTCTGTCAACTCCCTCTGTTTCTATCCCTTAATCCGGGTTGTCGTCCAGATCGAAATGCTTCCTAGACCCAACTAACCTGCCTGAACGCGTTCTCCGTGTCGCGTCGAAATCTTCGACCTGTTTGTGAGGTCAAGCTAGACAAGGCGATGAAAGTTGGTAACGGACGACTGAAAGAGCGGTTGTGAGGATGAGGATGAGGATGTTGTTGTGTATGAAGAGATCAAGATCAAGGGTGTTTGGACCTGCCAGAATGAGACTTGAGAGAGTTGAGTGGTTATTTGAAAGAGCGGTCGGTGCGTTGGTGTTCAGGGCGTGATATCGATATAGGCGGTAGGTGCGTTCAATAGTAACAAATCGAGTCGAAACGCGATTGTCAAATGTATGTGTGTGTGTATGTGTGTGTGTGTGTGTCTGAACGTGAAAACGAGGTAGGAATAACCCGTGTGCCTTGGTTGACTATCACGATAGAGTTGGACGTTGGACTTGATTTCAATCGCGGCCAGGTATGTTTTGTATTCTATGCAATATGTGTGTGTTTGAACGTGCAGGTGTGTTATTTCTGCGATTACACTTTCACAATACCTATTTTCTCAATTGTCAATTGTCGAGACTGAAAATGGTATGATATGGTATCGGGAACGATTTGTGTGATTTGCAGGAGTCTCGTTCTTCATTTCCTGGACGGGTACTGGTCGTATTCGTACTTGTACTAAGGGTTTGTTTGTCTTTCCCAAATTTGCCGCTTGTTTCCGCGTCGTCTGGGTGGTTCCTAGTGCTTGTGAGGCGAAGATTGGAAGCGTATGTATGGGTATGTATTGTATTGGTTGACAGCTATTATTATTGTTGTTGATCTTGATCCCATTGCACTCGGGTTGCTTACGATTCTTTCAACGCATTGACCATAGTTTAATCTCTGTTTTGGCATGTCATATCGGTTTCTCAGGCAAAAGAAAACAACAACCTGAACCGGGAAGAAAGACAAACATATGCCCCTATAATTCCTTCTTTAGGTAAAATGTGGGTTTGATTTTTCGGTAACAACAATAACAACAAAGGCGGATTTTTGCCAGGTCAAAGTTTCAGCCTGGAGCTTCTCGACGCGTCTGTTCGTATGTCTGTCTATGGTGAGTAAGACGCGTCAATCGTCTTGGTACTATGGTTACCGTTCTGCCGTCATCCTCATCTTCAAGCAAGATCGGACTACAGCGTTCATGCACTGATGATATGATATGGTAGCCTCAGGTCACTTGACTATGTGCATACCGCACGCTTTGTAAGCAGGTGAAGGTGAATGTGAATTGAGATGTTCCAATCCTCAAGCACATATCGGTCGCATACGTACGGTCGTATACGGGCGACGATCATACATCAAAACTTTAGCGTTGTGAGGCGTTAAAATACGCAGGCTTGGCATCGACATCATCGCACCTCTTGTCCTGTTTGATCTCATACAATGACTAACCTTAGGTGCCAGAGAAGAAACCCTCATTTGCCTCTGTGTGCGCCTCTCCACACTAAGTGCAAGTGCAAATACGATGTTTGAGTTTCCGATGGCGCCAACGCCGGCAAAACAAATGATACCTTCTGACCGAGGTGGTCAAGCGCACCTCGCACAGGCTAGTGTCCCCTCGGCGACGTTCCCGACGATGTGGGATCCTGATCCCGCACTCGTAAAATTGCTGCAACTTTTGACATCTTGATTTGTTTGTTGGCAACGGTCGCAGCGCCATCATACATAGCTTTGTTACTGAAGGTAGTCCGCTAGCGTCATTGCAAATAAGCATAATCAACATCGGTTTGCCGGCCTGAACGCCTAGGTTAAGTTCAATCCTGAAACGCAGCCTTTTGGCGCAATCGCTCACCTGAAACGAGACAGCGTGCAATGTGGCACATTTATGAACCTCTAGCTGAGCTCCAAAATGAGGGTAGCATGTAAATAGTTTAAACCTTTGGATCAAAGTCGTGACGTCGACAATCATGCATCCCATCAGCTTCGCAATGTCATCAACGACATCGTATGACCGTCATGGACACGCTCAAAATGCAATTGCAACAGCCGAGCTCTGAACGACTCAATAGTTGAATTCACCTTGGTCTGATCACGCAAGCTCAAGCTCAAGCTCTACGACCACTGCCAACCCGTGGAGGATCACACGGCTAAGTCGACATGGCTGATCTTGAACTCGATCTGGCTCCAGCTTCTTCAGCGGAGGTAGATGCGACTGTGGAATCGACAACGAACCCAGCCGAAGAGACAGCCCTTCTCGACCCCTTACCCACCTCCAAACCCCTATCACCCCCCGAACTCCTCGAACTTCCCATCAAAGAACTCACCTTGCCCACTGTGGAATCATCAATATCATGCCTTACCGACTCGGAAACGATCGATGTCTGTATCAAGCTCTTGAGAAGAGAGATCGAAGATGTCGAGGTCGTACGGACGATCTTGCAGCTTGGACTAGCGAGATGTGAGAATGAATTGGACAAGCTTAGGACTGAGGCGGGTGAAGGAGCTGAAGATGATATCAAGCAGGCTGTGGGGAAAGAAAGTCTGAGAGAGGACGTATTGACGGAATATACGATTCTCTCTGAGCTGCAGCGAAGATTGGAGACTTTCAACATCATCTCGCCTTCCGCCAAAGCAGCCTCTACTACCGAAGAAATAACCGGGGCAGACAAGACAGATAGCGGCGATATGAACCTGGATGATCCATGGGGGGAAGAAGAAGGAAATGCAGAGGAGAAGGCCACAGCTATGCTAGATGACCCGTGGGGCGATACTGCGGATCAGGAGGATAAGCTGCCACCTGCGGCCAAAGGCACATCATCATCATCACCGATACTCCAGATAGAACCATCGACCCCAAGCGAGAACTCGTTCTCACCAACAGTCGATCTGCCTACGTTCTTGAATCAGCCTATATGTCTCTCGGCATTGCAGCTTGCCGCCTCTGCTTCAATATCACACCTGAAAACAGTTTGTTCCAGACATCTCGAAGAAGTGTACCCTTTTAGACTGGCGATCCTCGCTGCTATACCTGTATGGGTATCCCCGGTCGACCTCGAGTCCGAAGGAATACTGCTAACCGCAGGAGAAGGGGATACGGAAAGGTGGATCCAACAGGCAAACCGAGGAAAGCGAGAGCCTCTGCAAGAATCGCTGTCGAAGCTATATCTTCCAGCTCCCTGCCACCTAGTCACACCGATTATACCGTCGTGTGAAGAACCCCTAACCAGCTCAGAGTTGACACAGTGGTACACCGATCATATCCTGTCTCTGGATTCGGCCGGTCTTCTGGATATCCAATTGGCATGGGTCCAACACGGTGCTTCGCTAGGCGTCATTGGACTCGACGAGCTGGGAGAAGACCTGTCACTCTTATCGAGATTAGTATACGACGGCAATCTCACGTTTGACCAGCATGCTCAATGGGATCTCGCTCATTGGAGAAAATCATCTCAAGGCGAGATTATCCAGGCGTACCTGTCTAACGCCACCGCTGAGGATATCGTGGCCGATATCAAACGCCTTGTTCTTCCTTATCTGTATGTCCTGGAATCAAGAGCGGAAAGAGCCGGTCAAGCGGATCCCACACTCGTAGAGAGGTTGTTACACGATGCAATCTTGTCGCTACCACTTGACCTCGCACTGCCGGTCTTTGAAGCTTCGAAAGCGACTCTTCCTGCATCGAGCCGAATAGTGAAGAACGACCTGGACGTAGCTCGACTCGCGCTTGCTTGCTTATATGGCAGCGAAGAAAAGGAAGGGTCTGTATGGACTACAATGTCAGGCATTTTCGAATGCTTACCCGTCTGGGAACTGAGCGGCAGCGATCCCGAATCAGATGCCGAATTGACAGCTACAACGCTCGACTCGATCGCGACTTTCGTTAGACCGACATCAGCCTCTGCATCACCTCCTACGTCGAAAGACCTTTTCGTCTTCTTCCATCCATTACCGTTCGCTTCCCTTTCACGAGCCCTGGACATCCTCGACGTGCATCTCGAATCAGGCGAGATCCTGGCTAGATGGAACGTGCCGACTCAGTTGAGATTCTTGCTGCAAAGCGCGAGGGATAGTTCAGAACAGAAGGATTTGGCTGAGAAAATGGTCCGGAGACAGAGGGGACTGGGCGACGAGGGATGGAGGAGGCTGTGGGATGATATGAGTCGATTGGCTGGTGGTGAAGAGGGTGGACTGCTCAGAGGCGCGCTTGGAATGCTGGATATCACAGAAAGGGGTAGGATATACTTGGGTGGGCTGCTAAGCAGCGGAAGTAAGTTTCCAAGCTTCAGCGCAACTCACAACTCGCTCCACTGGGCGACTGGCCATTGATCGTAATGAGACAGCTTTCAAGAAATGAGATCACGCTGACAATATCGCAACGCAACGCAACGCAGACTTTGACACGGCCCGCAAGATGATCAAGAAGCTACAACAAGCGGGTGCAGTCGACGACGGCACTATCGAAGAAGTTGTCTTGTCTACTTCGAAGGAGTTTTACCTGTCTGCGGATAGCGGGAATATACATACAGGCGAGATGAAGCTGGCTTATGACTGGTGAGTGATGAGAGCTCACTGCCATGGCTGTGACAAAGAGGCAATCCAGAAATGGTGTATCTCCGTCCAGCCTGTAACTGATATGGACATGTGCATGTCGAGGTGAGGAAGCTGATGTTGTGCGGAATGATGTGGTCCAGCCTTTCCGTCGCGCCCCCAACACCCCGAATCACGTCCGAAAAATCATATATCGAGGCCACCTCACGTCTAGCATCCTTCTCCACCCTCTCCCTGACCCCACTCGAGATCCGCCAAACTTCGGACCCCTTGTCTTTAATCTCCCGTGTGCTTGAATCATCAGATGACGCTTACAAATACCCCGATATGATGCTTGATCTCTCCTCCAAGCTCGGAGCGAAGGACGAGGTGGGCAAAGGGTTAGTATGGTGTATGGTTGGGAAAGCGGCTGAGCGATCTGGCGATTTCAAGAGGGCCAAACAGGGTGTCGAGGGCTGTGTGGAAGTTGTTCGACGATACAAGCTGAAAGTCAAGAGAGGCGATGGTGCTCCTCATAAGAGAGGAGAAAGCTCCAGCTCCATCTCGAACTCGAACTCGTACTCGAATTCGGATGCCCGGGCAGGCCATGGTGTTGTGGGTCTCAATTCTGACGGTGACGGTAAAGCCGCTCATGATGAGAATCGAGGCTCGAAGCTGGTGGACGAAGCGTGGAAACTCTCATACTCGCTCGCCAACGAACCAGAGTACTCCGACATCCCTTCCAAGCTCAGACTGATCTCTTTCGCTCTGGAATTTGTCCCCGCTTCGTCCCAAAATGAGATTCCCAACATCTTGGCTGTGTTTAGAAGGCTTGAAGACGGTCGAATCAAACTTGATCAGGCGTCCAAACGTCGTCGATTGGAAGGTATCAAGGCCCCACCTCTTATACCCTCACCTTCAGTCGATCAGGTCCTCGCAAATGATCATTACACGTTTGACGGTAAATATTCAGGTAGAAGCGCCGAGGCAGAGGAGAGGGTACTAGGATCGAGGACAGCTGCAAAAGCCGCCAAGCTCGCCTTGGATTTCAGCGGCAAATTCGGCGTCGCGAATCTGCGAAATCTCACGCATTCACCTAGGCTTGGCTCAGGACAGGAGGATGTAGCAACATCTGAAGGAAGAGCTTCGCCCGTCTTGGGGTACTTGGGATCACATCTGCCCATTTCACTCCCGAGTAGATCGACGTCCGCAGCTCGATCTCGGTCACCAAACCCCAACACCAGTACCAACACCGCGACTTTCAGTAACCCCGACGGCCACGGCCACGGGAGCGCGAGCAGAAGCGGCAGTATCCTCGAGCGAGTAACGAGCCGATCGAGCGATTATGCTCGACCGCCATCATCAGCAGGATCCACAGGCGCTCAAGAATCATCACATGCGCACACGCCCAGGGAACTATTTGAGAGTTTTGGAGTGAGCGGTGGAGTTGATGAAGCGGAAAGAGTCAGGCAGAATGCTAGGAGGGCACTTGTAAGGGGAGTGGGGTGGCTACTGGGTGCTGAGGAGGGTGAGATCACTGGGGACTAATCAGCGGCGACACTATCATACAGCTGAGCAGCTCGAAGAGGAGATCATGATACACTTGTATGCATTACGATCGAATGTGTGCAACTTTGGACTTCGGACTCATCCACTATCTATATATACAGGTTCATGCCCGTGTCTTGGTCGTCTTACCGTTCATAATAGGAGGGCGAACCGTTCATCGCCCGCGTGACTGCTTGTCCTTCAACAGCCGCTCAGCGGCATCAGGGTGGGGCCCGTATTCCATCATAGCATGGTCTGCGCCGGCAATCTGCGGACAATCATCATCTATTAGCTACTGTTCTGTATGAAAAAAAAACGCTATCGCCCCGCTATCCACGTGCATCCGAGATACCGCAACTCCAACTCCTTTTCATGGGACCTGACCTGCTCTTCAGGTGTGAATTATCGATACCTGCTTCGCTTCGGAGATCCACTCACGCGTTGTAAGACATCTCTCAGCCATGAAGGCACCAGGCCCACACCATCACCCATGAACCTAGCGGCCTGGGTATAGAATGGTAATCTCACCACCCTGCTCTCTCGTGCATCGAGGGCGGATATGATCTCTTTGACCACTACATGAGGCTGGATAGGCGGACAGAGGAACCTCATAATTCGAGATGTAGGAAGAAGGGTTTTGGAGAATAAGTTTGTCTGGACGAATGAGGGGAGGAGGAGGGTAGTGCGGATCGAGGGGGTTTCGTAGCTGCAAACATAAAACATTCCGAGATCAGCACTTCGGCATCTTAATTGATTGGTGTACAATGTCTTACTCGAGAGGTTTCGGGCCTTTTCACTTACCGATTGTCGAGCTCGAACCGGAGACATTGATTCAAGCTTATCAAAGCTGCTTTACTCGCGCAGTAGTCGGCTGAGATGCACAGCGAAATCACACATGATTAAATCAGCAAATGGAGTATCCAATGGTGCTGCGATTGAGGAAGAATTCGAACAAGCATTCGCAGAGTATCCCACTCACTCATCTGTGCTGCGCCTACCATGCCCAACACGCTTGACATGGTGACGATATGCCCTTCCCCGGATCTAAGCATGGCAGGCAAGAAAGCCTTCAATACCCAGAAATGGGCCAAAGTGTTGGCTCCGAAAGTGCTGCATATACATCAGCGATAGACTGTATGTCAGCTTCGGGCCAGTCCACCGACTAATTGAGGAGGAGGCGGAAAAGCTGATTGACTCTTTCACGTCATCTTCTGTCAAGTCGAGTAGTAATTTCCCCTTGACAACGCCGGCGTTATTGACGATAATTGTCGGGTTGCCAACCTGTCTCAGCCTTCAGCTACTCTACTCTCCGCAGCTTGAGAAGTGAGATAATGACTGGTAGGGTAACTGACCTCTTTCTGGATCCGTTTGGACACCGCTTCGACAGCTTTGTAGTCCGATACATCGCATACATAATTGTATATGTTTTCTGTATCAACCCAATCGATTGTCCAATCAGCTGGCTTGCCATTGGTCGTGGTCGTACAGATAACGCCTTGAATCAATCAGATAACTCACCATTCTCAGTCTCGTATTTTGGGGGTTCTTTGGTGAGCACCACAACGGGTACATTTCGGATGGCCAGAGTCTCAGCGAGAAGAGCGCCTATACCTGATCCGCCTGCGAAGTGTTGGTCATCTCGCTATCAGCCTGGCAGAGTACAACTCAATCTTCTCTTTCACGCGACGTGAACGATCGAGTACACGATTCGACCAAGGAATCCGAGGTTGGCACAAGTTGAGTATGTTATGTACACTTACCTCCTGTGATTAAGACGATCTGTTCTTCCCATTTTAGCTTGGCGGGTGCGAACAACCATGTACCTCCACACCGATAGATCTTGTCGACGTGATTCCAGATACCTGTTCACAGCAAAGCATGAATCAGTCAGCTGTCGATTCGCATCTACTGACATGAATTGAAAGCTGACTCACCAACGGCGCAGATCAAGACTGTCCAAGCGACCGAGATGATGAACACTGGATGCGTTGATGGGACTTGCGAGAGGAATGTGATTGGCAGGAAAAGAACGAAGAACGGAGAGAATATCGTCTTGGACAGCTCTTTGACAACTGCAAAACCTACGCTGTCAGCGAGTCTGGCTCACGCTCAAACTTCTTCCGCGCCCTTTCATCGTTCATCCATCAATCAAGCGGACGATCGACTCACCTACATCGAGGTCGAAGCTGTCAAAGACTAGGTGCGGTTCTCTCGGATCCAGTGGATGATCATTGGCCGACGTGACATCTTCATTGTCAAGCAATTTTTTCGCCAAAGCGTCGCCAGAGATTGATGAAGCCATATCGTAATGATCCCAGAGAGATAGCCGCTCTAGGTAGGCAAAGAGGAAAACGAACACAAAGATATGGAGTAACAGAACAGGACAATCGGAGACGCTTCATATACCGTTGCTCGACCGGACCATGGTGGATTTCGACAGGGTTTTGAACGTTTCAACGTTGGTCTCTACGCTACGTCGACGTCAAGGGGATGTGTCAGCGCGTCGTCAAGGTGGTCATTATCAAGATTATTATCCTGCACAGACGTCGTTCAACACATAAACAAATGAACAAATAACAACGCACAGACAGACTCATCAGACTCCTCACTTTGACTTTTGATCAACCTCCACCTCTGATCATCGAGCTCTACATTACAACGGGGAGCAATATCTCCCTAATGAGATTGGGAATTTCTATATTTCTACTGTCATTACGCTTAGCGGCCGCCCGCCCGCCCTAGCCTTGTGCGCCTGCAACTGATCCCCTTTGCTTTTAAGCCTTACTTTCCCTTGATTCTCCTTTAATTTCAGAGGGACAACTGCGGTGCGTATAAGCCTAATTCAATCTCATTCTTCCGACTCTGCCGTTATGCCGCCAGACCAAGCAATTGCAAAGACATGAACAGCAACAAGGCGCGTCCATGTTATGTTGTAGACACAGATACAGATGCAAATGAAATGAACTGAAAGATGCACGACAAGATAATGAGATACTACCCATCCTCTATCTATCTGTACTCTTGCTCGCCCCGTGTTGACCATTCGCTCTAGCTATCTATCTCGGCCTCAATTTACGCAGACAGTTCGACTTGGTCCGGCTGGCGTGCAAAAGATACTTTGGACCGATCACTTTGCCCGTCGATGATCTCGACGCGATGAGCTACGACCTAGATTCGCCTTCACCGTCAAGCTTCGCATCCACGTCCTCGTCCTCGTCCCATCTCACCCTCTCACATACAGCCACGCGACAAAAGTCGCGACGACGGTCAAGACAACATCTTTCGTCACCTTCTCCGTATAGCACGCCCACCATGTTCCGTCCTCTCAATTCCGCTCCACATCATTCGATACCGCTCCGCAGCCCCTTATCTTCTTCCGCTCTCCTAATCATCACCTGTCTCCTCGCATGCCTTCTACCGCTGGTAACGGCCGCTCCGCCATGTGTGCGGTTCGCGGACTACGATTCGATCAACCAGATGTTCATCGATGGTGGACCAGGGACGAAAGTTTTACTATGTCCGAACAAGCTGTATCGGCTTTCCGGCTCGATCATTTTCACGGCAGCCGACCAGGAGATAGCTACCTACGGATACCCGACTGGATCCGAGAGAGCAGTATTAAGAGTGGAAGGAAAGCAAACCGCCACTGCGATTCAGGGTGATTGTAGAAGATGCGCGAGAGTGAGCATCAAGAGCTTGATCATCGATGGAAACAGGAAGAAGTTGGGCCGAATGGGCGATATCGATTCAGCCACTGGACTGATAGTACTGGGAGGCAACGAAGGTCAGAGCGTGAAGAACTGTTGGGTGAAGAACCCGAGAGGTTTCACAGCTGTTCATATCAGGGAGGGAGACAAATTGAGCTGTACGGGTGCGATGGTGGATAAGAATGAAATCGGACCCGTAGGAGAAGAATACGATCCCGATGTCGATGGAGAAGACCCCGAGATGTCGCCTCTAGGTCGACCTCTCGCGGACGGTGTATCGATAGCGTGCCGAGACTCCTTCGTGCGGGATAATACGTTCTACGACAATACAGATGCGGCGATAGTCATCTATTGTTCGCCTGGAACACTGGTGCACGCCAATCACATCTTTGCCCGATCCCTCTCAGCAATGGCCGGTATCTTACTGGTCGACTCGACGCCATTTGATGGAGACTATACAGGCGTGGTAGTCAAGCAAAACATTATCGACGCTGCCAGCCGGTCGATCAGAGTCGGAATCGGAATAGGAGCGACAGTATGGTCTGACGATATCGAGACCATCATCAAGGGCGGTTCAGTGACCAACAATGGACTGAAAGGAAGATATATGGGATACGGTATTGCTGCTGCAGGCCTGGAAGGATGGACGATCAAAGGCAATTGGGATGAAGCGACTCATGAAGGGAAAAAGTCGGCAAGATGCTTTGACGAACCTGTTACCCCTGATCCGGTGGCTTTCTTATATAACGCCGAGACGATCAAGGAGAGTAGCGTTCAGCCGGGTTTTGTCGACCACGAGTTCCAGTACAGTGAGTGATCCTGTAAAAGATACCTGATAGATTTACCAGTACTGACACTGCTGTACGTTGTACTCCCGTGCCCACTTCAGTCGTCTGCATTGATGGCCTGTACGATAAATCCAACCCGCCCAAACACGAACTTCCACTCCTACCGCACGATCTCGACGACAGCAAAGCCCCAGGTCTAAAGAAGCAAGGGGACGATAAGCGTCAAGCTCATGAAGCTGCTGGCAATCAAGCGAAACCTGATCCCGCTCGTCCGGCTAAAGCGAAACCCGCCAAGGCTGCCAAACCTGACACACCTCTCAACAAGAAAGCCGATGCTGAAAATGCCGAGGGAGGTAATGGGGACGATGCAGCGGACGAAACGGAGTCCGCTTTGGCGCCTGTGGAATTCAAAACGGGGAGCGAGGTCATGGACGATATCCTCGAGCATTCGCAGCAGCGTATGTTGGAGGCTATCGACCACTTGCATAGGCGGGTGGATATTCTAGCTGCCAACGTTAAGGTGGATGATAAGAAGGCTGGAGGGGCAAAGGACAAGGTTGGAGAAAAACTCGATCCGGCTTTGTCGTGAGTATACCACACCATCTTTGTACTTTTCGTTTCCCCGTGGCCTGTTGCCACCTCCCGCGGAAAGTTGTCACTGATGTTATTTTGTGCTACAGGAACCACCTTGAGAAAATGCAGAGGAGAGTGGAACATCTCGAGTCTTCTCAACGGACCATGCTAGAATCGGCCATGGCGATGCGATCTTCCATTCAGACATGGGATCAGGAAATGGCTGCTATCGGAGTAAGTGGGCCGAGTTCCCTCCACTATCCACTGTCCACTATCTGCAGACCGATTTGCGACCTCGTTGGTACAAATCATCGCCTAGGTCGCCGAGATGGCATGGCTAGAAATGCGTGAATGTACGCTCACTTTGCTTCCCTCATCTCTACTTGATCCTTGCTTTATACGTTTTCGCAGGAATGGCAATACGATATCCTGCTAGACGTGAAACATAAGCTCGATCTCCACCTCACTCTCCCAGACGCAAACGACGACGGCGAGTACCGCGAGATTAACTCACCTAGAGCGGGGATCGGCGCCGACGGCGTCGATCATCGACGAGATTCAGAGGAACATGCACACCATAATATCGAGAGAGAGGGTCTTAGGGATCTAGCGCATAAACAACGATTGAAGAATGACGGTACGGGTAGTGGTGGCGGTGGTAAACAAAAAAGCATACGTGAGCGGAACAGCCGGGGAAAGAATCAAGGAGAAGAAGTTGAAGATGGAGATTCAGAAGAGAGAGAGGGGAACTTGGGCTGGTGGATCAAAGTGATGCTTTTACAGGGTATAGTGGGATTGAGTATATGGTTGGGTAAAAGATGGTGGAAGAGACGAAGGGTACATACAAAGTTACTATAGAATAGAGCACAGTACAGTACATATTTTCGCCGCGCGAGATCCTCTTGAGTCACAGTGATCTGTGCACAGATATAGATGCATATGGCAGCACTGTGCAGACCAATGGGCATGATAGATTCTCAATGAGAGGCAAGCTCCTGTCTCGCCCCAAGACTTTCGTAAACCGAAACGATTTGTGATACACGAGATAGCGAGAAGGGATATCCTCAATTAATTGGGATGGTTCGGCCTCCATGAAACTCTAAATGAAATCTCCCTTGCTACTGCGTGTCGTCGATCGCTGCGTGGTATGATTTTCGAAGTGAGAGGAAGCTCATCACGCATATCAGGTTCTTTGGGTAACGGCCGTGATGATGCTCAGATTACTATACTATACATATTATGTGAATACAACAGACAACGACCAAATGATAACCCAAAACCCATGTCCAGAAGAAGCAAGATACTATGATAAGATGATTTTGGTAAATAGATAAATAGATGAAATAAAATCAACTCATGCGATCATCGCAACACGCCACGACCGAGAAAGGACCGAGCCCAATCATAATCTCACCGTCCGTCTTCTCGCTCCGCCCAATGGACCATTCCCACCCCCATCGCCCAAACCCCCTACCTCCTTCTCAATCAAATCAACGTCGGTCAACGCGCTCTCACGTCGACTATCAGGCTCATCATCCCTCTTCTCGTCTTTGCCTCTCTCTTCACTAGCTAAGAACCCCATCAGATCAGGCGGGATCTCCTGCATCTGAACACTTGGCGCTCCCCCCAAATACCTCAATTTCTCGCGGATCGTAATTCGGATACGTTCTAACGATTGACGGGTATTGAGGTTCTGGATCTTCCCCGTTAGTGGTGGGTGAAGTTGGTAATCCGGCGCGAAGAACTCGTAGTAATTGTTTACGGGGAGATCGTTATCCAGTGATACTCCAGCCAAAACACCAGTTTCGTACGCCCAACATCTCGCTACTGAAGATTGCCTGTACCCGCCTCCACCAAGTACCAATAGCGGCAGACTGAAAGATTTGATGAATCGCACGCATTCGCCATGGGCCGCAATAGACAGGTTGAACGTTCCTAACCGATCGCAGCCTAATGAGTCCGCACCGCATTGAAGGACAATTGCTGATGGTCGGAAAGTGGTGATCGTAGGCTCCATGACAGCCTTGAATAGCGATATGTATGACTCGTCGTCGATCCCGTCTTGCAATGGCACATTCAGCGAGAAATACTTGCCCAAGTCGGAACCGATTTCAGAGAGATTGCCTGTACCGGGGAAGAAGTCGGCAGAGTATTTGTGGAATGATACGGTTAGAACTCGATTTGAGAGGTAGAAAGCTTCTTGGACGCCGTCGCCATGGTGGATGTCGATATCGATGTAGAGGACTCGAGGGTGATATCTGAGAGCGAAGAGCGCGACATCATGATCAAGGGTAAATCAGTCAGCCGGTGACTTCTCATTCCCGTGGTTTACTATCCGCCCGTGGGGGGAGGGACGGGTCGTGGGCATATCAACAGCTCTAAGCTTGATATTGATCTCGAATGTATCTGCTCACCTCAGCAACTCTAGAATACCCAGTACGATATCATTCACATAGCAGAATCCACTCGCCTCTCCCTTCTTGGCATGATGTAACCCTCCACTCCAATTAATAGCGATATCCGCACTGTCGCTCGACAATTTCCTTGCAGCCGCCAATGATGCTCCGGCGTATTGTTGACAGAATGAGAACAGGTCATAGAATATTGGGCAATCGTCTCCTACATTGAATTTTGTCCAATCCTTCGTCAGGTTTTGGGCGTTCTTTGGCGTTACTCTGCAAACAGTATGAACGCCAATTCCGTTAGTTTCGACGTGTAAATGGGAAAAAAAAAACCCATAGCTGGCAGATAGGCGATGTACTATCGGACTAAGATTCGAAGAATCGAAAAAAAGAAAGCGACTGGGCTCGAAGGGGAAAGTCGAGGCCAGAACGCACCGTTTGAGAAAGTCCACATAATCCGAATCATGGAACTCTAACAGCTCTTCTTGGGTAGCTTTTCTCGGCGCATGCATCGACATCTTCTCGTGCAGACCGTACGCCAGTACAAGCTGGTTCGTGAGCTCCATTCGATGTGGACGCATTGGATGGCGTTCCTTTTTTTTTCACAAGGGCAATTGTGCAGGGCCAAAGGCCAGATCAGTATATGTCATTCGACATTGGCATCAGACCTGCAGGTCGAGGTGAGCGCTCTCACTCCCACTCACGCCGTAATGATAGTTGCCGACATTTTTCGGATGATAGTACGCTACTCGAGGAGCTGAGTGGGGCTATCGACATTATACACAAGACAAGATCAGCGATTGCGTTCGCTACGTTCGTTGCGCAAAGGACAATCTTGGTTTGAAACGGGAAACTGAAGGTTACAGCAAGTTGAAAAGTATCATAGCATAAGGTGAGATCACAGATAAGACTCACCCTGACTATACCTTCTTCCTGCTCCGGCACAGACGCAGCTCTACGATCATAGAAGAAAGGGCTCTCTGAGAACGTCGGATAATCGATATATGTCATTTCGTCTCAATGCAACGTAAAAAAAGACGAGACAGGACGGCGGCGAGCTGTCTGTCTTTACCGCTGGCGAGGAATCACTTGCAGGCTATGTATTCTTCTCCTGAAAAGTGGCACAAGCGTCGCGTATAGCTGAGATCAGATGCAGTGGAGCTCCCTTTATGCTTGGGCGGTATCGATGTGTCGAGATCAAGACTAAGTGAGTTTTGCTTATGGATAAGGAACATGAGGAATGTCAGACATTGGGAGTTCAGCTAAACCAAACCGTATGAACTGTGTTGTTTTCGTTGATGTATGTTGGTAGATGTCAGCCTGATAACAGGGGAACGACGGTAGGCGAGTATGTGTCTGATACTCGCTCTTTCCTGGTGCTTTGCTGGCGGTGGCGGCGGTACCCGCTTCTAGGAGCAAAGGCTTACTATGAATCGCGGGGGATGAGTGCATGTAAAAGCATATTTCTTCTCAGCGTGATTGAGACTCTTTACGCTCTTGCCTACGACAGTCGAGATGCGCACCAGCGGCGTGCAAGTTTGTCAGCGGATCATTGCTGGGCGATGCATGTTACAACCAACGAATAGCGAAAGCGAGACCTTCAAGGCACCGGCGTGGACTGCACTTGCATTCCCTTCCAAGCTACATTTCTTCCAGTCAATTTTGCCTGGTTGCTCTGCGGGCGCGGGCTTCGTAATGGCATCTTCGCTCTCCTACCCCTTTCTATCAGTCCATCTGGTAAACAAAGCTATTCTGCTTCGTACCTTGCTTGATGAACAAGCAGCAACAAATACCCATTGATCCGAACACACGCTACGAGCCGCTCGGCGTTGATCGGTGGGTCTTGTTCGGCCAATGGAATCCGGCCGGTTATGAGACATGCACTGAATAGCCGGGGATTAAAGGATTCAAGGGGGGATTGTGTTACCAGTGCTATGCTTGGTGCTTGGGGGGTTCTGAATGCTATCAAGGGTAGCTATAGCTTGGCCTGGAATAATCTGCATATGTGCATAGATTGCTATGCTATGCGGTGTAAGGTTACACAGGACGATGCTTACGGCCGGGCTAGTCAAGGCATATGATATGATATATATATATAACGTGTGCTCGTTGTGGTAACGTTGATCGACGTGTAAAGAAAGTAGCCCATAGCCGACCATCGTCAAGAAAGCCACCCAGCATCACATCACACCGCACTTCACCGCACAGCGCAATTCAGTCCCAACCGTCAACGTCAACAATCAATAATCAATTTCTTTCTTCCACTCAACTCACTTGTACGACCAGGCTTCAAGCCAACCATCAACTTCATTCCGATGCTTCTTCGGCCTACAACTTTCACTTCTCGGATCGCCGTGCACCCTCATCCTCTTCCTATCCCTTCACGGGTACCTGCCAGTGTGAGTGATGCGTTTGGTCCCCCTTTCACCTCGACAGCTGTTCATCAACTATAGCTGCAATACTGACTGATGATTATACCTTTGCATCCCAAGATGCCCGTTGCCGTCCCTACCAAGCGCTCGCTCACTTCTTCAGCTCCTCTGAAATCAGATGCCAAAGCGGTCGCCAAGCCATTATACGCCTCGCAATCGACTCTCCCTCATTTACCAGTCCCTACCCTCTCATCGACTTTCCACAAATACCTCGAAACCCTTCGACCATTACTATCAGACGACGCATACGCTCGCAACGAGAAACTGGTCAAATCCTTCTTATCATCAGATTACTCCAAGACACTCCAGAGTAGACTGGAGAAGCGAGCGAGCTCAAAGGAGAGCTGGCTGAGTGAATGGTGGAATGAGACTGCTTACATGGGGTACAGGGGCAGGATCGTTCCTGATGTAAGCTACTTCTACGTGCATAAACAGGGACTGGGTCAAGGTCAGTCTCAAGAGGATAGGGCGGCGGAGCTTGTGAGGGCGACTGTGGAGTTCAAGAAGCTCGTAGATAGGTGAGTCAAGTGGTTTTTGGTTTCGGGCCCCGGTCCTGCACGCGAAGGGAACCTAGCTAATTGTTTTCGGTGTTCGTAGCGAGATTCTCGAACCCGAAAAGGTAAAAGGTCAACCTCTCTGTATGCAATCATACAAGTACCTGTGAGTATTCATCCTCGGTCCTACCCGGTCGCATCCCCTTTCAAAGATCCTGAAGAGTCGTTTGATTGATCGATGTTATACAGTTTCAACGCGGTCCGAGTCCCGAAAGCCGGCGCCGACGTACCCACTGCCTTTGGCCAAGATAACCACCATGTCGTGGTCGTACGGAACAATCGATACTTCAAGGTAGACACGAAAGGTCGAGGGAAATCAGAGCTTGCGCAGGCATTCAAGGAGATCAAAAAGATTGCCGATAGCAAGGAGGGAAGTGGAGTTGGAATTTTGACTGTCGACAACCGAGATCTGTGGACTGAGGTGAGTGATTGGCCAGTTTAATTGCCCTTCATTCTATTTCTTCCTGCAGTCCTACATCCGTCGCGCCCGTTTGAGCAACTCGCATTGTCTAATTACTCTTCGCTCCGTTCCCGACCGCTGACTGAACGAATGACCGTTGTTGCAGACTCGGGACCACCTCATCTCCCTCTCACCAACAAACAAAGCCACCATCCAAGCCATAGACTCTGCCATTCTTTTGGTGTGTCTCGACGCAGAACCAGCGCCTTCAACGGAAGATGCTCGAGCGTGGTCGCTCTGGGCAGGCGGTCATGATAGGTCGCCTAAAGGCAAGGGATTCAACAGGTGGTTCGACAAGCATCAAATCATCGTGGACTCTGCTGGTGAAACTGGTTTTAATGGCGAGCGTGAGTCAACTTTTCTTTATTGAGCCTATCCCAAGCCCTCTTTACTGTAACCCAATGAAATCTGCTGACCGTCAATTGCCGCTTTACAGACTCAATGCTCGACGGTACCCCCACTCTCCGATTGAACGAGTTCACCTTGGCTTCCCTACAAGCCGGCAAGATCCCCCTTGAGCTTCCTGAGGGCGAGAAGGCGACATCCTCGATGCCTAAGCCTGAAGAGTTGGTATTTGAGCTTGATAGCAAAGCCAAAGATGTAATTGAGAAGTCCAAGAAAGGATTTGGCGAGGACATGGCTTTGCAGGATCTCAAGGTGATTTACGCAAGATTACCTGCATCAGATTGGACGGGGATACTGAGTTTCATGCTCCCAATTCGCAGATGGTTCACTTTCAAGGCTACGGCAAGAACGCCATCAAGACACATCGAGCCTCCCCCGACGCTTGGGTCCAGATGGTAAAACAGCTAGCCTTCTATCGGCTTTTCGGCCGACCAGGAATCACCTACGAATCGTGCCAGACTCGTAAATACCTCTTGGGTCGAACTGAAGTCATCCGATCAGCGTCAAATGAGTCCAAAGCTTTCTGCGAAGCGATGCTTAACAACCAGTCCTCCGATCTGGAGCGAGAGAAGAAGTTCCGAGCGGCTGTTGGTAGACATATTCAATACTCTGTTTGGGCGGCAGATGGACAAGGTGTAGATAGGCACATGTTTGGCTTGAAGAAGTTGGTAGATACTTCCAAGGGAGAGAGCGTGCCCGAAGTGTTCACGGATAAGGATGGGTTGAGGAGCGGGCATTGGGAGTTGAGTACCAGTCAGCTTTCAAGCAAGTTCCTCGACGGATGGGGCTACGGTGAAGGTGAGTCAATCGAATCTCATTATATCATCTTTCTCCTAAGGTTGGCGTTACGACTGCCTCTGTTCTTGCCCGCCTTGGCTAGATCGTCCCGGCATATGTAGCGGATGAAATAAAACGCTGATCATCTCTATGTGCTTCTACGCAGTTGTTGAAGACGGTTATGGTCTCTCATACTCAATCGACGACGATGCTATCCGATGGTGCATAACTACCAAGAACAATGATGCGGCGAAATTCGGTGAAGCTCTCTGCGCGGCTGCTGAGGAGCTGAGGAGTGTGATGGATAGGGCTAAAGCTGCTGGTGAGGGAGCTGAGAAGGCGAAAGTGTGAGCGAAAGCGGTAGTGAGCCCATGTATATTGATAGACGGAGGGTGGAACGGTCATTTATGCAAGACCGAAGGAAGTGGAAGGAGCGGTGGAAGATCGGGCGCGGAATAGATCTTATGGATATACATACAGCGGTATACGTGATACATGCATTGTCAGATTGCACGGTCCGTTTGTATGAAGCTCTAGATATCGGGCAGCTAGATAAATGCTTGTCAGACCTGACCAAACGGATGCCATGTCAGCATGTCATGCGGGTATCAAGATGCATTCTTGTGGTGTATATAGTCTAATGGTGGTACAAGTGATGGTTCAATTGCTGGCGCACATAGCATCCGGAAATGTGAATGTCGCACATTTCTTTCTGACAAGCTGCCTCTTCACCTGCCTAGCAAGTAATACTTGTATTGAGGATGAGCTCTATTCCTCTGCTACAATCTGTGATTACCCTTCACGGTCTTTGTGGTCATTCAATTGGACTTGCCCTGCGGTCACGGTCACAGGTGGGGTAGAAGAAAATGTCGATGAAAATGGAGTTAAAAGCCGCTGTTGATCGTCGTTTATATTGAGGTTGAAAGAGATCCGACTGAGTGATTGGACGCGGTATGATCCGTTGTGATGTATGTTATTAGGTGAGGGTCGGTGAGTGGAATGTACGAGGATGAAGGATGCTGTTTGGGTTGGTGTTTGAGGATAGTGAGAAGCGGGCAGAAGATGTGAATCTGTTCTATCTCCTGATTCGACCGAGAAGGTGGTTGATCTAAAATAAGATATGATCAAAAGAGTGCGATGAAGTCAGCAAACATTCGTCGCTTCAGTCTTTCGACTTGCATCGGATCCTACGAGCCTCATTCAAGGAAACACAGAAAATGACAGCGGATGAAGGGGATTGATTTGATGGTGCGGACGGAGATGTCTCCAATAGAGAGGTGATTTGCACAGGAGATAAACTCAGAAGTACAGTGCTGAAAGATTGATGGGCGGTGTTGAAGGAACAGATAGGAGGAACTCAAGAGTCCCTCCAAAAGGGAAAAATTGACGTGTTTTGATGTTTTTGATTTCGAAACCACTAATATCAACCCAAATCCAGACCTACCGAGCTCTTAGCCTTTCCACCACCAGCCTGTCGAGATGCCATACAGGTATGCAGAGCCTTGGCGTTCTCAGCGCACGTCGTGGTATGTCGCAGGTCGCCCGTGGTTGCGAAACATGCCAAGAGGGCCGTGAGTTCCGGAGCACACGGTACGACAATTTGGTCTATATGTGTTGATTGATTGACCGATCGATCGATCGCCAGCGAGGAGAAAAAGGGTGATTCGGCGGCAGATAGGTAGGTTACATGTGAGCGAGCGATTCGTAGCGGCCAACCATGGTCGACGTAATATGAAACGATGCGAGGAGCATGATTCATGGTGGTATTGGAACAAGAGGGAGGTATGGGCAGAGATCAGCTCAAGGATGTCATGTCTTGGTTGAAGCCGGGAGGACAGACAGTATGTACCAAAGACTAAGACTAAGACGTACCCTTCTTAGGTCGGACCTTGAATCGGAAGTTTCCAGCGGGCATGATGTCGAAGTTGAAGTCGGAAACGAGACGGAAAGAAAGCGCGATATACAGTGGGACAAAAGCAATCGACGGTCACAATCCGTATTCAACAGTAGGTCTAGCTGAGTTGCAAGAGCAAGGTCGGATGGTATGTATGTCAGCACTTCTTTGGGTGCATGAATGGTATACAATGTTGTTGAGGAGGAGAGAGGTGCGTTCGCTGACTTGCGCGGAGTTCGTTGCGAACGAGCGATGGAAAAAGTCGAAATCACAAGCGCATTACGTAATTTTTAGGTGATTCGTATGAGTCTCGGGAAGAAGCTGTTTGCTATCCTAGCGTACTTACACTTTCTGATTGATACTCGTATTGAACGGTCACAGATATGTGATATCGATCATCTTGATCATAGCATTGATGCACGACAGCATTTACCATTTGCCGAGCGGATTCAGCGATATGCGATGATCGACATATCTATCACCTCGCAATCTAGGTATCGATGCCCGCCGTGCTTTGAGGGGATGTTACTGCTCGGCTTTGATCCTAAACCATGGCGACATCGGTTTCAGAAGGAGGTGCAGCATGATCAATGTGTATGACACGCATTCTACGGGTTGCTGCCATTCACTTTACAGGTATGGTATAGTACAGTGCGTGCCTCGTACGCAGAGAACGAGTCACGAGTTACGACTTTCGAGTACTACTATGGTCTAAGTGCAGGCAGGTGAAGTGAGCACTCGAGTATTTAACCGACAGGAATGTCTCAGTGACGGATGCGAAGTTGAGTGATCGTCTACTTACTGCTTCAGCTCACCATAGTATAATATATATACATATACATATATCACTGTACAACACGAATCAGGTGGTTGACCGGACCGACGCGTGACGAGCCATCGCCATTACCATCATCGCTATTCGCCTATCACTAGCACTTGCACCTGCATCTCCAATCCGACCTACCACATCAACATGGAACGCATTTCATCCTTGCGTTTTCCTCAATTCTCCCCCTTCTACTTCTCCTTCTTTCTCAACAACACACCACTACCCATCCCCCCTTCTCTTTTTTCCAATCCTCCCTGACCTCTGTCCTTCTCCACTTCTCTGGCTTTGAGCCAGGAGACCAGGCGCTTCGTGATTCGCGATTCGTTTTGATGACTGTTTCACTCCCTATATGCTCATCATTAGCTGCGTAGCGCACTCGCCTTCGACCCATTATTATTCCCCCTGTACCGCAACACTTCCTTTCCTATATCTCTCTCCACACACTCATCTTCACAGACCGTCATCATGTCATCCACTCCTCCACGGATGCCCACAGCCGACATAACTCCTACAACATCCTTACCAGCTTCAGTGGCTCTCCTCCCCGCCATCGCCGAACCTATCCAACCTCTGTTCACTCGTGAACCACTGGACAGAAGTCGTGAACCCAGTCGTACGCCCAGTCCCACTACTAGCATCACCGGAGCTCGCGCCGAGGTTCAGCAATCTTCGTCGAGCCACACCTATACATCCGCAAGCTATGGCAGCGGTCTCGGTGTCACCCGACTTTCTCACCTTTATGGGATTGGGACTAGTCGCTCTCCCAAAAACGATCCCTTGTACCCATTTCTTGATAGGGACGAGGTCGAAGACGAAGACAAAAATAAAGGTGAAAGCACATCTTCCGACCCTCAATCTGCCCTACCGCGAGTGGTAGAGCCTGAACGCCAGTACGAGCGGGATGGGCGATCGTCAAGCCAGGAGCAATTGCTTCCCGAAGCTGGAACCACCCAATCTCCAGAAGAAGCGGAGGATGACACCGAAATCACACCTCGCCCAAACGACTTCCGTTTCGTTAGTTCAAGTCACCTTGACGAGGATCCTTTCTATTCCCAGACACCTTCACCGACCACTCAATCCAGACAGGAACTAGTCAACGAATCTATCTCGGCTTCTACCGTTCCAGCCGCTCTCTCGTCCCCGAACGAGCTCGAGGATCCTCCCCAGACTCCGCCTCTACAGTCGTCCTCACAGGTGGCACAACTCACTCACTCTCCAGCCACTACTATCGCAGAAGGGCAAACGACCTATCACCCCCCGCCTCCTGGTGGAAGGGTACCTGCAAATCGACCAAATCCCAATCTTGCAATAGAAGATCCTTGGGAAGATCAAGGCACCCGTAAGTCACATACCTACCCATGCATGCCCGCTGTACCATCAAAGTCCCAAACTGACGATATCACCGTATATCCAGTGGAAGAAGGAGTCAAAGCTCGGGCGACGGTCGATCCCTCCGGGCGACGTGAAGCCCACATAACCCCTAGATTGGACTATCAACAAAAACCCACTCCTCTTCTCCACAGCCCAACACGACCTGCTGCTTCAGGGGCAGGGCAGAACATTCCACCTCGAATCCACAGTGAGCTGCGTCAGCCACCCCTGAAGATCAATCCAGGTTGGCCTCCGGCACAGATTCAGCTCGACAGGCTCTGAGCGATCGCGTCTCCCGGGCACGTCAACCAGATCCATCCTCCGACGGTATAGAGCCTCGAGGCTGGCTCGGTAGGTTAGGTATCACATTCAAGTCGATTCGACGTCTTATCGCTATCAAACTTTGCTGCGTGGCGCACGCTATCGATGAGAATGTCAACCAAGGGGCACCTGCTCCATCGAACAACCCTCATCAGGCAAGAGATGAACCGCATGTCGTTGGGCCAAATGATCCGCCTCCTTACGATGTTCCATCACCACCTGAAGTGTCACAACCCAGCCAGCAACAGCGCTTGCCTAAATCCCCTACATCAACTGATTCGCCCACCTTCGAAGGAGATTCCGCTACCTTCGCTTCCCATGGATCTTCCACCGTCGATTCAGGTTCACCTAATGTTCCTGGTCAACATACTTCAACAGATACGGGTAACGTCACCGAAGTCGTCGAACCTCAGCAGATTCCTCCACGCACCGCTGATACCTCATCTACAATCACCACCCCTGAGCAGGCACAGTCCAGTACACCCTTCTTTGCTGCTTCCAATGCCCCATCCGGTGTTCCAGGTGGATCCGGAGGGGGATCGGGCGGACCGCCGGGAGGAGATGATCAGAAAGACGATAACGAAGGACGAAAGCCTGAAGACAGAAAGGGAAAGAAGGCTCGCCGACACACCCCTGGTAGTAGTAGTCTTCCTTCATCTCCAGCGCAACGTCTCAATCCCACGAAGCTTTTCCGCAAGAAAGCGAATCGAGAAGAAGGCGATTCACCCATCAGCGCAGATCCGCCCCAATGATCACCGAAACCAACTGCGACTGGAGATCCAAGACCTAATACGTCCGTAGTCCCGGGTCAATCGCATCAGACTGCTACAATGGCCTACCCTCCTAGTGGACACCAGACTGTCGATCCCGGTCCTTCGTGTCAGACCGCTGGCGCAAGCGGGAACATAAGTGTTACGAGTATAGGTATGCAGAGAAATACAGGTTCCGGGATAACCTATCCGCCGCGACCCAATCCTGATCCAACGCACGACCCAGGAACCTCTCATGGATTTGGTCCGATGCGATGGTTCAGAGACCGGTTTGGGACCGGCACAGGACCAACTTCCCAGACACAGACCGGAGGCCCATCTACTGGTCAACCTGGTACGACCACGAGGGGAACTGGGACCGGCGGCGAGGCTCCTTCTTCGCAAGAGATGACAAGAGAGACACCGGCAACGAGACTCCCTGATCCATTGCCCGCTCTGGACCAAGGCTCTAGCACTCGAAGAACCCATAACCGAAGGGTATCAGAAGGAGAAAACCCGCCAGGACACCCGGACACATGGTCAAAAATGGCCGACCGAAGCGATGTACATAAACAAGCGAAAGGTGTCGTTCCTAGTAGCGAATACGAGAACAAGAGATCACGGTCCAAAAAGAATCAGCGCCCCTTTACTGCCCCCGCAGCAGGCTCGAGGCCGCCCGACGTGCCTGTCCAAGGATGTGGACTTCCGCCCTGTGAATGGATGAAGATAATACGTGGCCGTCGACCAAGTGAGCGACCTCCACCCGATGTTCCGCTGCAAGATCAACCAGGATCCTCTCAACATCCTGGTGATGCTCCGCCTCCGCCTCCTGGCCCGCCCCCACCAGGCTTATCTGGTCAACCCAACGTCTCGCCTCCCGAACCGTCCCCGCCCGGGATCATCCAACAGCCTGATGCTTCTGGCCAGGCTGGTTCTTCCCAGCCGCCCGGAATACGTGAGCAAAGTAAAGATCCAAATGGATCGACTCGACAACATCAGTCGACCAGTCAGGCGGAACAGGCGGAACGGGCGAAACAAGCGGAGCAGATTGACCCGTCCAGTGGGCAAGAGGAACTGCGTCGATCCCAATCCGCAGAACAGTCAGAACAAAACCCGTCAGAGCTCGATCGGGCCGACACCCAGCAAAGGCAAGTGGAACGACAAGCGAGAGCGGACTCTGAGCAGGATGAACCGTCACCGCAAGCTCAGCAAGTAACCGAAGGTCAGCAGACCTTGCATATCAATCCGGCGGATCAGCAAGAGGTGCCTCTCAGCAACCAGATAGTAGTGCCTGGGGTCGCCACCGACCGTCAGGACATTCTCGACCTTTTGGTACCCAATGTGCAGAACATGTCGACGTCCATAGGCGTCGGTGAAACTCTCCTTAGCGGTCAGTAAGCTTCCTAGATCCAAAAAAGGCCTCGCCCACTGACCTTTGCTTGATTTGTACAGGAGCAGATACCACTGACACTCCAGGACAACACGAAAGCTCTGCGACTACTCCCTTGGTACACAGCTTCGGCCAGGATGTTCCGATCGAGTCAGCCCCAACGAGTGATCCTGCCGCGATCCATCCTGACCAATTTAACAAGGCAGAAAGCTCTCGGCCATCCTCGTTGCGACCTCCACGTCGACCACAACGACCCGTGTCTGCACCTGGCATTTCAAATCTCTCTACTCCTATTCCCATGGCTCGGGCTGGATCCTCGGCCGGGCCGCAAACATCACCGCCAGCCCCCTTTGCTCGAAATTCTTCCCCCGGCCTTAATCCCACTATACCATCAGCTGTACCGACACCCATGGGGTCTCTGCCAAAATCCGCCACGATGGACCAGTCCGCATCTGGATCTAGTGCAAGCCGAGGCACTTTTGGTCGCACAGCGCTCGGATCCTCACCCCAAATGCAGCCTTCCGGTCTAGCTCCTGCGATTCCCACGCCGCAGGAACTTACACCGCCTTTGAGAACCATCGACCTCGGTGATAACGGACGCAGCGATAGCAGTAGGAGTGGCGCCGACATCGCTGCACGAGAAAATGCTTCGTTCATGGAGCGCCGACCTCTACTTACCGATCCCCTTTCGCCAACACCCTCCTCAGGTTACCAAACACCCGCCGTCGAGGGAGCTACTCAAGCGGAAAACCATGCCGAACCACCAGCATCTGCTGCGGACAGCGAAAGCCGAGATTCCTCGTCAAGTGAAGTGGAGGTTATCATACCGATTACAGACGCTCGTGGCGAGCCAGCTGGAAGAAGTTCTCGCAGAGCTACTAGGGAGGAGAAGGGGAAATGGAAGTCGACCGACCCATCCTCGGAAGAGGAAGAGGAAGAGGACTTACCGCAGAATCCTGCATCGGAAGATGATATTGAGAGCAATGCCGCGACGGCCGAAGATTATTTAGCGAGCACGGAAAGCCTTGACAATGTCCAGCGACCCGATCCGGACCTAGCAGCAGCCTTGACCAAACAAGACGACAGTCCCACCTTACCGGCCAGTCAACATCAGCAGGATATTCCAACCGGCTCTAAACTCAATGCCAGTACAGGATCGAGATCAACCGCTTCAGACGAGACTCCTCGGCCTCCTAATCACGCACAGGTCGAGGAGCCTCTGAGCGTCTCGACGGGAACCCCAGAATCAGCGAATGTTTCTGGCGTTTTGGAAGCCGCTGCTATTGTTCAGGGTCACGATTTGAGCGAACAGGGTAAGTCCCAGGAAGGCATTGTCACGTGCATGTCATTGACAGAGTCTCCATTACAGGCTCAACTCCTCGCCCAAGCGGGTTCGTTGAAGAACTCGATCAAGGCCATACTCTTTCTCGCGTCAATGAAGAAGTGCAATATTCCGATTTCCAGCCGGGAACCCCCAGTACAACAGGAGTCAGCGCATATGCTTTCGCTCATACACCTCGACACGAGCCTCATCGACCGACTTCCTCCCTGCCCGCAACACCATCCTCCGTTGATATTCTTGATAGACCCTCTCACCCGCTCCCGCCTTCTACTCCGGCGTCTCCTCCGAGCACTCAGCGCCACAATTCTCATATAGCTGCTCCAGCTGGAAACGCAACATCTAGAGCTCTTGGTGAAGTTGTGGGCTTGATTACGGAGGCAAGGCCGTTTACAGTTGATGTCGGCGCCGGCGGACTGCTAGAACCACCTATGATTATTTCTTCGGCCTCAGCCTTGGCTTCATATCAAACCTCGCAGACCAGCCGAGCATCGCTAGCAGAGGGAGACGCCTCGGACGAAGCTGAGTCGTCAGGTGGTCCCTCCGAGCGGTCTGAAGAAGCTTCGGGCGACGAAGGTGTTGGGGCCACTAGGGCAGGAGGATCCAACACACCGCGAGACTCGGTACTACAGGGAGTGCCCATATCAGGCTTGGAGAGTGGCAGATCAGACGCGCACTACGATCCGTTTTCAAACGCTCAAGCTGGTCCTTCGACCCAGCCGTTTACCATCTCCCCCACGGTAACATCTGCTGCCCCCGCGACTGCTCAACAATCCATGATCGAACGATCGACGCAAGTATCATCACATGACGTAGCGGCCATTTCTCAAACGTCCACCTCTCAAACCAATACCCACACCGAAGCGCCGGGTTCGGACACGGAACAAGCTGGAAGCTCTGTTTGGGCGGGATCGAAGCCTACGGTATCACATGGTACAACCACCAACCCGACAAGCCTTGCGACAGGGACCACAAATATTGTTGATACAGCCGGAGTAGCTGGAACGTCTGAAGGAGTCTTTCATTTTGATGACGACTTGGTCAATCTCACGCTGGAATCAATACCAAGCCACGCGGTATCATCAAACGTTGAACCAAGGATTGAGCAAACGAGTCGGCATGGAAGCCCGATAGTGAGCCCACTTGGTGGTGGCTCCGAGGCTGAAGGAGAATCAGAGCAGGGGAGCGGACATGGAAGTGGACATGGAAATACACCTCGAAGTGTCATCGGTGATGAGCATGGAAGTAGGAGCGCTAGCGAATATGAAAGTGATCAACAGAGTGAGCATGGAGCTCGACAGGGGAGCGAACACACTTCAGAGAGCCACGATCAACCTCCGCCTCCACCTCCTCCTCCGGCTGAATCACCACCAAGGGGAAGAAGGGGAAGAGTCAGGAAGGCGTGGAACGGGTTTAAGAGGGCCTTCAAAGTGGAGTAACCTCGGAATAAGTATTTTGGTTAGTCTGTGTGACTTGTGCCTGTTTTAGAGGATTGAACTTGTGGACTTGTTTGGCGTCATCGGAAACAAGGAGGATATGTCAGTGAGAGGGATCGGCATTCTGATTTTGTTGTTTCATATACCGCTTAAACACTGTAGCCTGTGTAACGGACACAAGCACTGGTATATAACCAGGCTCGAAATCTGAGAGCAGATTTCGAGTATTGAGCCTTTTGGACGCCATGTGCCGTAACTGGTTATACGGACCGTGACAGCCTGTAATTCATCTGTGAAATTTTTTTGGTTTCTCTCTTTTTGTTCGTATGTTTGACCATACTATATGTTGTAGCTTTGTTATTCCACGTACGATCACACCACGTCACGATATGTACGGTCACCTATCATGTCATGTCACGTACAGCATCAAGTCACATGAGCTCTGGACTTCCACTATCGAAAAGCTAGTTGAAGAATACAAGATCTCTCGAGCCATTCGTTCCTTGATTCTCCTCGGATACGTACAGCGCAACATCTGACGAGGATTCTTTCGACCTTTTGCATTACTTACGGCAATCCAGTCCAGGGTTACTAATGTTCTCAAAACCGGATGAACGCACTGTGTACTCGTATAACAGGAAACTGGGATGCATCGAGATGGCGCAAACTAGAACAGAACTTGTCCATTTGTGTATTTATGTTGTTCGTATGTACTGTATAATTGTAGTAATACGATTATATTACTATATGACTGGAATGCGACATTCAAGGACACGACGAAACGCGAAACATGCGATATTGCGGTATGCAGTAAAGTGAAAGAGACATGATACAACAATTAGAAGGGTCATGGGAAATCGTCATACAGGGACTGTCATTTGTAGAGGGTCTTTGCTTCTCACTGGATTCCTAAGTTCATCAATCTCGCTCTTTCCGCACAAAATTCATGTGTCATCCGACCTCCTCGTTAGGGTTGAACGCCTTCATGGACGCCTCCCGTCTCGTGGGCACCCCGGCTCTGCTCTTACTTGTTTTCGGAGTCGACGGATTGCGGGTCTGTAGCTCGATAGAGATCGACAAATGGCTAGCCGGCTAACAACACGCAAGACGAGTCAAGCACGATATCAGCTTTTGCTGTCATGTAGCAGGTAAGAAAGTCGTTGTGAGAACTCACCGCTTAAGCTCGTTCGACGCCTCGCTTCAGGTTTAACAAACTTGAGCGGGATCCGGTACGCCGTCTCGACCCCAGCTACTGCTACTGATTCCGACTCGGATCCACAAAGCTCGGAATGACCAACACCTCTAGCATCGACGATGATGCCTTCTCCTTCATCTTCATCTTCGTCCATACTCAAATAACCGTCAGAGAGCGGCGAAGAGATTGGATAATTGGTAGAAATCGTCGACGGTGTGGCTTTATGCGTTTTGCCTGCTCTGATGATTTTTGGCGGGTTGGTACTGACGCTGACTGTGCTCGGACTCGGAATCGGTTGATCCCTCGTAGATGGGTGCATCTCGGCGTCGCATGTATCTGAGAATGGGATGCCGGACTTATCTCGAGGTGGACCATTCGTTGAACCGAGCCCTGGTGGTACTGGTACCGTTGAAACCGATATATCGTCCTCTGGCAATGATCCAGTAAGTCTCCGCTGCAGATGAAGCGGCTCGGTGCCAGATGAGATCACAGCAGGAGGTAACGGGAACGCATCCGGATCAAGCTCTACATCGACATCCAAACCTTCTTGTAGAGTGGCAGACCCTGTTGAGCCGTATTCCCATAATGCTTCGAGGGCTGACGATACGTCAAAGACGGGATCATTCTCTCGAGCCGATACGGTGGAATCTTCGAATCTTCGTGTGAGGCTGTTGAAATCTAGATCCTCTGATGAACGAGGATTCGAGGCCGATGGGATCATCACTTCAGTAGTCAATCCGAGGTTCGGCTCGAGGCTTTGTAGATATCGGCTCGGTTCGCCATTCGGAGCAGGAAGTGGAACATCCATAAGATGTTCGAATGTCAGTCGACGTTTAGGCGAATATTTCCAAGATCTTTCCGAGCTAGGCGTCGGCGTCCCTCTCGCTCCACCTTCATTCGGGAAGGGCTCGCAGATCGAGCTCAGATCGGGGCCAGCGTTTATACCAAGTCCGCTCAGAGGCGTGTTATGCGGTACAGCTGAACGAGTCGGCCTGAGAGTCGGTTTCTTGCCTGATGAGTCCGAGTCGCCCGCATATGAGGGGTAATTCAGGCACCTCGAAGGCGGAGTATTTTCGTCTCCTACGCTACTGAGCATGAACCTCGGTGGGATAGGTGTGAAGTTCTTCGAGGTAGTTCTCGTTCGTAGGGGCTGGTCGTGTGGAGAGTTTGATGAGAGCGAGTGACCGGGAGAGGGGTGTTGGTCGTGGCTTTGAATCGATGGAGGCGTAGGTAGAAGTCCACTCGAATGGGAACTCGATGCTTCGTACGTATGGATATTGGTTTCATTTCCACTGAAGGAGGGAGTGAGGGGTGGTGTGGACTATGTACGATAACCCGAGGACGAACAAACAAGGTTGACAAACAGTAGATCAGCGTTCCTGAACGAGCGTATGGTGATAAGGAACGAGGGTGAATACCCTGGTTTGGTTCCGCCCTAACAGAGACCGATGGTCAGAGACTCACAGTAGTCACGCTGCCGCTGGCATATGTATGAGAATCATACGACATGGAAGGGCGAGAGATACTTGAGATAGAAGGTCGAGTATGCTCGTCGAAAGTAGTATGGACGATCTGAAGCTCCCTAGCACTGGATTTTCGATTTTCTCCTGCTATGCTAACACTTCCGCTCCCGCTGACCATCTTGAGTAACTGCATGCTCCTCCTTTTCAGCTTGCCTGTTCTTCCTTCCCGATCACTGACTTTACGCAGGGAGACTCCTCTTGAGATGGATTCTGCTCCGCTTGTTGAATTATCCAAACTTGGCTGCCGAACGGAAGAAGATGGGGCGTACAAAGAAGGCGAAGAGGGGTGGGTTTCCCACCCGGACCGCATTCTTAGGTTTAAAGATACTTCAGAGTTCAGTCGCATTTGCGTTTGCGAGTATGGTGCAGGTACGGGAGGCGGATTAACATTGAGCAGTCGGTCTTGGCCTGTGATGGGATCAATGTCGACCCATGTACTGAGAGTATTGCTGGTCCCGCTGCGAGGAGGATGAGTGTGTGGTTGAGCTTGAGTGCATCGTTTAGTCTTGGGCCTTCGCAGCGACGAAAGAAAGTCGGACGAAGGGGCCATGCTGGGAGGCGCAAGTGGGAGCGAGGGGAAGTATCGAGCGGATACGGCTTGACTGTGTGTGTTATCGACGATGTTCTGGAAGTGCTCAAGAAAGTAAACATGAGATTCGTTCGCAAGACGTGGTCTGAAAAGGAAAGCAGAGAGGACGCATGCACAGTTGCACAGTCCGATCCCTCCAGGAAAGTCAAAGCCAAAGACAAAGTCACTCGCGGCTAAGTCATCTAGAAATCTCGAACAAAGTGGAGGCATATTTCACAGAATTTTACGTTATACTCTAGATCTTCGTATCAAGTACTTGTACCAGATTTCCAGAAAACCCACGCTACCTGTATCAGCCTGTTGCGGCAGGGAATTCACTTAGCTGGCGAGCGGTGATCGCCGTTCTTATGTAGGGATTATTTTGTTTTGGCATGAATTTTGAGCGATAGCTAGATTAGTAGATTAATTGGTATAGGTGTTGCTGGTACAGGCTGCTTCAGTTGAACGTACTCGTACAATTCGAAAGTAGCTTAGTAGGCCACATCACATTGACAGACACCGCATCACTCCCGGACAAGACTATACTCCTACAAACCTAGCTATATTGTAGATACAAGCCGAACAGAGAAAGATCGACCTGATTCGCGCCAAACGAAATTGAACGAAAAGCACTGTCACTATGCCGCTGTACAAGCTCACCGAGAAGCGAATGAAGAAGAGAGCGAGGGAAGACGAACAAGGGATCACACAGATCAAAGCTGCCATGAGGGAGATGGGAGATAGTGCAGGTGAAGAAACGGATAGCGATGAGAGCGTCAGCGGGAGCGAAATTGATGACGAGGATGAGGAGCAAGGGTGGAGCGAAGATAGCGAGGATGATGAAGACGACGATGAGGGTGACGAGGGTGAAGAAGGAGACGATGCTAGTGAGTACAATCCAGGCCTTGTCACTATGAATTGTACTGAGCCTGTGTCGCTTATATCACACTGTGCTACTTGGTAGAGCTAGACGTAGATATTGAGGGATTGGAAGATTCCGATGAAGACGAGGACGAAGGTGCCGAGTCCGAAGTCGGCAGCGAAGCCTCAAGTTCCGGTGAGTCTACCATGATCATCCAGACCGGTGTCCAACATTGACATTCAGATGTACTAACCCTATTAAAATATTGCCTTTTACGCGATGAGCAGTCTTCCCTATCTCGCTGGAAGGTGCTCTCACGCAACCGATATACGCTAGTGGTAATGCCGACGATCAGCTTTGTGTACTGTGTCCCGACAAGTCAATGAAGAATGAGCATATGGTGAAGATACATCTGGACAGCAAGGTGAGTGTAAGATTCCCCTTTCATACTCTTCAACTGCTACTTCACTACTATGCACGTACTCTAGATGTGACGTTTGCCGTCATTGCTATTGTCACTACTATCATGCTACCATCAATGCCATTACTGCAGATCCAATCTGACTAAAATCGAAGCGTGTTCCTCCACTCGAGGGTCTATACTGAAATTGCCTGATTTGTCATGATATTACAGGGCCACAAACGAGCTGCGAAGCGATACGCTCTTCGTTTGACTACCAACCCCCCTGCACCCCATACCGACCCAAGAGAGGTAGTGGATGATATCCTAGCAGATCTCGATTCCGCTCCGGGTGGCGCATCAACTTCAGCATCTGCATTGGAATCCAAGAAAAACGCGACCGAGGTCAAGGAGAAGGGAGAGAAGGGTGGGAAAGATGTCGTGGCTGGTGGGGAGAAGAAAAGGAAGCGCAAGATGGGCAAAAAAGAGCGCCGAGCTGTGAGAGCAGAGAGGCTTCTTGCTCAAGCCCAAGCGGGTGACGTCAAGAAGGATGGAGCAGAAGAGAAGGAAGGGGAAGCGAGTGGACTGAATCGAAAGGCTAGGAGATTATTGGCTAGACGGAATGGTGAATTTGGAGATAAGCCGAAAGCCAGTAAAACAGAGAAGGCTGAGGTTGGGCCAAGCAAGAAGCAGAAGAAGGCTAAGCAATGAGCTCGACTCATCTCTTGAACCGCTCTAGTGGATGATTATAGAAGAGACCATACGGACGGAGGCCAGGCTATTGCCGCTTGCCGTGCGATTATCCATGTATACTGTATATCTTGTGTCGCAATGACGAGGTGCGAAAAGGACAATTCTAGGCATGACAGTGGCGCAGCTTCTGCTCTGCGGCACACTCCCGCTGAGTGTGATCTTAGCATAACGCAACGCGGACCCCTCGAAAACACTTGATCACTCGTGCCGGGACCGAGATCCGAGCGTAAGAAAAAGACATTCATTCGTCCATCCCATCCCGTAGCAATATATTTGTATCTTTTCGCCGTATCTTCATCTCGACCACACCATCAAGTCCACATCAACTCTTGAGCATAATAGGTAAATTGTCCGATCGCTTAGTAGCTGACGGATTTAAGGTAGTCTGCGAGCTTGGTGACGATCACGTTGGCCTCACCAGCTGAGACGGGGGCGTCGTACTGAAGTAAGGGTGGTGACCAAGTCCAAACGGAGGTCATCAGCGAAAGAAATGCGAAAGAAACAGGGAAGAAGGTAAACTCACCTCAGCGACAAGGATCGCTTGGGTGGTAGGAATGATGAAGACACCTCGTTCCTACGATGACATAAAACAGAATCATAGAGGCAGCTCGATCAGTCAGCGAATACAATCGAATTGCAACGGAGACCGTGATATTGATACAAGCAGGGCTCCCCAGAACTATCATCTATTTTGCGAGTATGCAGAGAGTGATGATTGCATTGCGATGGCTTCAACATTGAGAGGGAGAAGACAGTGGACGAGCCCTACTCACGCCCTTTCGACCGATGACCTCGTCAGGGTTAGCCTGGATGCACATGAATTTGAATCCGGAGAGGGTGATACCGTTGGCTGTAGACATGACGACAAAGTGCCGCGAACAAAACGGTGTGAGGAGATTTACATTCATATATATCAGCGCAGTCTAAGCCAAGAAAACCCATTTCCGATCGTAATCGTATGAGACGATAGAGAGTATTCAACGAAGGCTTCATCGAAGAGTGGGAGAGTGGGTAAACTCACCTCGGATCTGATCAGGCTGGCCGAAAGCAGTCTTGACAACGGCGTCCTGTTCCTGCTGGGAGAGCTATACACATGAAAAGTGTGACATGTCAACATATGCTATCATTTGTATTCGTGTTGTATACATGTTCGATATCGTCACCATCGTCATAAACGGCGAAGCTCGTCAAGAAGTGACAACGAAGGAAAGCCATAAGATTTATGCTTTGATCGCCCCTTCCTTCCTTCACTTCAACATCATCAACGCTCTAACAATCATCGGAGATCCAGAGATACAAGCGAGCGACAAAAAGGAGAAGCAGAGTTTGGGAAATAAACCGCGTGGGCAATGGTATCTCTACCTATATCGCTCAGAGCATCCACATCCACATTCATCGGCCACGAGCTGGGCAGGAAAGAAAAAAAGAGATCGCCGAAAAGATCGCCGCAAACAAAGTCCGAATTGAATTTGATCTTGAAATCGAGCTCCATTGGCATTGACAAAATCACTCACGTTGTATCCGCTCGAAGCGGCCCATACACCGCCCTGCTTTCCGAGAATAGCGGCCTTTGATACCTTGCCGGTACCTACGAGGTGGTCGTCGACGTATGCTACGGGGAGTGAATAGAATTCGAGTCAGCTCAAGATTTGGCGAATGAATGACAGAGATATATGCTTCAAGTACGTTTAAGTGGGTTTCAAGGAAGACATGACCATCCCACGACAGGACACTACATGTGAAACCAGCGATCACTAAAGGGTGAGATCTGGAACCTCTCCAGATACACAAGGGGCGTAGATTTGTCCACTCGCGAGTAAGAAGAATAGGGGATATGTGTGGATTATTGCTAGTCCTCGACGTGCCATAGACCAAAGACCAAAGACCAATATCGCCTTAGTCCGTCAACCGAAAGATAGAGATGGAGGGTTGGAGGTCCAAAGGGGATGTCACACTGGTCTCTCTGCTCACTTGTCCCCCATCTCCGACGACTATCATGTCCTCGCTGCCCATGGTGCCCATGCCCACTCAACTCACCTTGCCAAGACATGTTGATAGATTGATCCGGTCGGTGATGTGTGGTGAGAGGCTTTGTTATGTATGCTTTATCGAGCCAGTTTGCAGTTTGAAGGATGGACAAGACGACGAAGTAGATGATGTTCAACTAACTCCATCCCATCCCATCCCATCCCACGCACTTGCCGAACCGTTGCAGCATACAACTGCAACAAGCTTCGTCACATTCCTATCATACCCTCATACGGTGACGTGACGAACACGTGGTGACCATTAACTCCAACGGAGATATACCCAATCTCCACCTGCCTGCCTGGATTCCCTCTCGGAAACCGACTGTACGGTAGGATAACTGCTGCAGAGGCTACTTGGCTTGGGCCAGGCATCTGAAAACCAATAATGAGAGAGACTAAGGGCAAGCCAAGGTACAAGCAATGATGTGCATACACTCTAGAAAATGAGAACTCAAGAACTGCGAGAAGAAAGGGAATAAATGGAAAATATAAAGATTATGTCGCACGCTCCTCGTCGTCTCGCACATCCTCGTCGTCTCGCACACCTCCATTCCCACCAAAAAAGCCTCAGGCCTAAGCTATTTCACTGATCCTTTTCAAGCTGAGTGAGTGGATGTGGATAGTTTGAGCATCCACGACAGCCCCTCATGATCTACCCTTCATGGACAGTCGTGCCAGGCAACACGCGCGGGCCTTGCACCTCACCCACATCTTGCCACCGACGATGCCGATGCCAAGAATTCCTTTGACAGCTACGTACCATCTTTCCACCGTTGGGCCTCATCCCGCCATGTCATTGGTAGTTTACTCGTACACGGCCTTGAGGATGAAGTTGGTAACGATGGCAGCTACGCACAGACACAAGAATACAAGAACAAGATATATAGCATCAGTATTGGTATTCTCGCTCAGACATATCTGGATTCGTTGGCGGATTTCAGACTCACCCAATAGACAGACACACAGTACGGTCTGAAGTAAGAGGACCGACCAGGCAAATCGGAAATCAGCATTTGCTCAAAATGTATCAGAAATATGAGCTGAGAGCTCAGCAGATCTAACGCTTATGGCAGTGCTGAGGGTCACTCACAGGACCCAGTCTGTCGTCGTACGGAGCACCAGTTCGCAGACGAATCGATCTCGCCCGCATTTGATATACTACCAAAGCATACAGCATGACTCCCATGGCTGTGTCACGATAAACATTGGATCATCGTTGGTGGAATCACACGATCACAGAGCAAAGAAGGTAGAGGAAAGGGTGTGGTTAGCTCAGCGATCAGAACCAGGTGATGTTTTAGCACAGTATGACATACCGATGATAGTGTACATGGCGGCAGAGATCTTGCCGACCTGTATAGCGTACCAGTGATATCAGCTTTCCTCTCCTTTTACAAAAGCATATTATAGTATGATCTTGACCACTGAGAAGGGGCAGACCGCCGGAGAAAAGCGCAATGAACAAGGGTGGATCGTCAACTTACCTTGTCACCAAAGTTGAGCAATCCTACGGCCAAACCGCCGAGGACGACGGCGAAATGGAGCCATGAGAGGAAGGTTCGTCTGAAGATATATGAATTGAAATCATAGTCAGATGTTAAGAGAGGTCGTACAGGAGCGGCGTGAGTAAGGGGAAGAGTCAGAGGTAGAGGTAAGGCAAAGATAGTTGAGAAGATGATCAGCGATATAACAGGACAGATGACCGCTGGTCCACAGCCATTGTAGCATTGAGGCGTAGGCGAACTCACTCGTTGGCGAAGAAGACCTTGGGCTCAACTCTTACGGGCAGAGCGATTCGCTGGAGGATGTGCCACCAGTCATCGATTGTTCGTGCCAGTTTGACGATTTTCGCGTCGTCCAAAAGGGATGATGAGTAGGGGAAAAGAAAAGAAACAAAAAGGTAGACAGTGTCGCGTCAGCTGACTACAAGGTATTATCGAACCCGATCGCAAGCGAGGGAACATACCTTCTTAGCGGTCCGTTGGAGCAAAGGCTGAGTAGACATCTTGTTTGATTATATTTCAACGTAGGGAGATAAGCTGGCAACGGGTCGCGGTTGCAGTCTCTAATTCACAATTCAGACGAGATTGATGTTGAGGTTGATGTTAGGTTGGTGTTGTTAATACACAAAAAGTTGGAGTCGGTTCGTGCAAGAATGTGAAGGAATGTGAGCGTTGTCAAAAGTACAGTAGTAAAAGATACAGTAAGAGTGGTGTATGAGTGTTATGCTTGTCTTGTTCTTGTCCTTGCTTGCTTTGCTTGCTTTGCTTGTAAGAGCATACTCGTGTTGTCAAAAGATATATAATACGGGGATACTGTATGCTGTTGTCTGTCCATGACGACAGCAGGCAGCAAAACTCACCTAATCACTGGTGCTACTGGTGCTACTGGTGCTACTGGTCCATCACCTCGCACGTGCGCTCGAGCCGCTCAAAATCGGGTAGGGTCAGAATCCAGAGATTCAGGGTTCAAGCCACATGGAATCTCTCAACCCGCTACGGGATCCTGAAAATTGAAAACGATTAGGGGGGTTATAAGATAGGCTTGCACGGAGGAATTAGAATTAGTAGCATAAGCTTTGTCTTTTGGCGGCGCCGAGTGAGGATGAGTGAGGATGAGTGAGGATGAGTGAGGACTTTGATACATGACTATAGCGAGGACCCCGCATAAGACTACATCGCACGGGGACTAAGCTCGAGGAGAGAGAAGCTTAACCTTCGCTTGCACTCTGCACCGAGAGGCGGTTGATCCGAGCGCAGCGTTCCACTTTCTCCTTGTCCAGGAACAACAACAAAACGATCCTCACCACGATCAATCCGCATCTGGGCAAGATCATCATCACTAGATAGTTCGACCGAATCTGCTTGAACTACTAGATAAAAGCATAGCAAAAGCATCTACTGTCACTCCTTTTGTGACCGATTCAAAACTCAAATAGTATTCTGCCTTGCCAGACGGGTCTCGCCGCACATCCTCCTCTCTGTCGGGTCCGACCGATTCGCTGTCATCGAGCGCAATTCAACACTACCGGGTTACACCGCACCACACCGCACAGCATTCAACGAAACCTTTCACCTGTGATTGAGTTGGACTCAGCCAACCTATGCAGCACCACAATAAAATCACACAGACCCGAAGTACGACTAGGTCACACTGTTCGATTGGCTGATTGGCTGATTGGCTGATTGGCTTGGCCTGACGTCAAGACAATAGACACCAACCAAAGCAAAGTCGACTCACGCATAACACACATTCGTTCATTTCCCCTGCCTACTACGCTGCTGTCATCGAGACCGCCTGATCCACACTCAGCAGCTCCGGTGTTGCCTTGATCATCGTGGTTTATCTCAACGGGACTAGGCATATCCCCATCACCGGCCGTGTCGATTGTATCACGACGAGAATCCGGTAACCCCTACAGCTCCGACCAGGCAAGACTCGTATCGATCAACGGTCTGTGTTTGGAATCGATCGCAGGAGAACGCTAGCGAGCGGGCGGGCGTAGACGTGGAAGTGAATGGTACACTGTACAGCGAGAACAAAGAGGACAACAACGGACTGAAGTTGCTTCAGCCTTGGACTGAAGGCCTGGGTTCGAGGCTACGATCATCATCCCAGAAGGAAAGTACAACACACATCAGATCTCGCTTGTCAGGTCAGGTGAGTGAGTTTGATCGTCTTGGTGCTTGCATCACAGTGTACTTTCATCCACTTTGACGACATCCACATCGTCCCCTTTTTTCTGTCATCTTGCCCGCCTGCAACCCGCACAACTCTGACTTTGTGGAGCCCGTGCAGTGGGGCAGTGGGTATGCATTTTCCATATCTGAACGCCTCCTTTTTTTGCTCCATTTTTCGCATTCGAACGCATATGTACATAGTATTCGTTTATCACTTTGTGTAACCTGTAATCAACGTTGAACTCACTTGATAATCCCGTATTGTCCTATTGCTCCTCCTCCCCCTTATTCGCTTCCTCGGTATCCCGAATATCCAGTGCAAACAAGCTGTGTGTCGTCGAGTGGACGATCCCTCCCGCCTCCCCATCTCATCACTTCTTTTCTTGCAGTGTATATATGTACTCGAGTATAGCCACAGCCACCCTCGCATCTGTCTGTAGCAGTGCTCGTCGTACCTTTGGCTCCGCTTAAGACGCTTCACCCCTTCCCTTGCCTCCTTTGATCATGCCTTTTTCATATAAACCAGTAGTCGTCATAACCCACAGTCTCATCCCATCATCTTGCTGATCATCACTGATATTGATTGACTTGACCTTGCCTTCACCACGCGACCATACCACACCCCAAATAGAAATAGATTGATCTCCCACTCAACACAACACAACACACCAACTCATCATCCCTGTAGCTTCGCTCATCCGAATCGACGAAACCAATCATCAAACACATATATCTCATGTCTTACCTCGATTGATCCAACTACCCAGTCTCTTTCTTCTTCTCTTTGCTCATCTCTTCCTCCGCCTCCTCCTTCTTAGCGAATCTCCCCCCTTTCCTTTCCATCCCCGTCATACGTCCACAGCCTGCCTGACACTCGTTCTTACGTCCTACCATTCGCATCGTGGACTTAGTCAAAATGTCGAATCAACCTCGTCGAGCGCATCCTCAACCTGCTCGACCCAACATTCGTTATGGTAATCCCCCACAATCGCCCGCACTGCTCTCCCACAGCACCATCACGTTCCTCGCATCATGGCGAGGTCAGCTCCTGGTTTGCACGGTGGTGTTGATTGTCGGAGCCATCTACTTCTTCATTCGAGATCCTATAGAATCGTGGTCCCGACGAAGAAGAGAGAAAATCTCCAGGTTGAGGGAAGGCGAGTTGATCCGTATGGAGCAGAAAGCCGAGGAATCCGAGGAGAAGGAAGATCTCGGTGTGAGCGGTGCTGTTGGAACGGGCAGTTTGAAAGTCGGAGCAAGAGAACGAGGTAGAGAGAAGAGAAAAGAAGGGAAGAAAAGAGGAGGGTCAATCTTACGTGTCAATGGGGCTGCAAATGGCCTCGATGGCAACCTTGGGCCTCCATCATCAGCTACGACCAATACTAGCTCCGTCGAATCATCCCCTGCTCCGCCTATATCCTCCTCTTCATCTCGCAATAATACGGCTACTTCACCGAACAAACTAAAGCGAAGCTTGCCTGCGACCCCGATCCCAAATCACAAATCGCCCTCGATCAGGATCAGAAAAGCCACCGATGAGTCGAACCCTTCATCACAAGCTACACCATCCTCAGCATCAGTCCTCGCTACCCCTTCGAGAAATCGTCCGCCTCCCCCAATCATCGTCCCACGTCCACCTACCAATGTCTCCCCTACCCCGCTCGAACCTTGGGAGATCCCACTTCCTACCTCACCGATGGCTGGACCATCGCGAGTCAACGGTAACGGGCACGAGTACCTTCATTCTGATGACGGTATCGAGGGGCAAGAGGTGTCGGACGAATTTGACGGCGCATCTGAGTCTGCCCACAGTAGTAGACAAGATGAGATCAAGGAGGAGAAGAAGAAATCAGATGGGTTCAGCATCTTTCCCGAGGAGGGGTACCTCCCGATTCAATCTTCCGCTACTACTGGACCAGGGTCTAGCAAGAAGAAGAAACGGAAAGCAAAGACCGGTCAGACGAACGGCGAGACCCACTTCACCAGTACTCCTCGCCCAAATCTGAGTAAAAACGAAATTGCCAAAGAAGCCAATGGAGAACGAGATATCGTATTGGAAATACAAGGGAATTCGTCGTCCTCTAGCTCATATACGAGGCCAAGACACCGCCATCAGAGAACTTCATCAATCGCTTTGCTTCCCAATTTATCAACCGATCAGCTTCGGGAGATCGTCGAAAAACGAGATGAGACTATCGATCAACTCCGAGCAGAGATCGGGACCGCCAAAGCTGAGGAGGCGAAGGCCAAGGAAGAGGCTATGAGGTGTAAATTGAACGAGGACAGGGCCAAAAGCGACTACGAAAGGGCCAAGAAGGCTGGCGGAAGAGGTGAAGGAGATGCAAGGCGAAGGGAAGCAGAGGTGAGTGAACGTTCCCCCTTGACCTTCTTGTGACATACTGGCATCGTATCGTGTCCTTCGGTGTTGTCCAAACCTGGCATATTCCCGCCGAGTCCAACACGAAGCTGATAACCCCGTTTCTTTAGCTGCAAGCCCGCCTATCGCAACTTCAGCATATGCACAACTCACTTCTCAACCGACTTGGAACGTACGAGACCGCTCTTCGCGAGACGGGCATAATCCTTCCACCCCCACCATCACCTATCCCGCTACACATCCCTCAATCATCTCCACTTCCAATGCCCACGTCTCCCTTCGCGCCAAGTCCCGTACCTGGTCGATCAGCATCGATGGGAGGTTTCATGTCTTATCCTTCCCCGGGAATGTATCCTAGCCCAATGCTACAGCCCAATCCTCATTACCCAGTTCATCCTCATGCTCACTCGCCAACGCCATATAGGAGATTGAGCGGTCTTCCCAACGGATTCGTCGCTACACCCGGTCTGGAGGATGGTCTGAATGGCCCCATGACTCCTGGGTTGACTGGATATCCGATGGATATTGGGTCCAGCACGATGCCTATCGGTCTTGGTCATCCCACCTCGCTCGGAAACGGGGAGTTATCTGAAGAAAGGGAAAGAAGACGCCAATCCATCGAGTCGAGCGTTCTCAAGAAGAAGGTCAAGGAAATGTCGACGATCGAGGGAGAGCTGAAGCAATCCATCGAGGAAGAAGACGTTCAGGCAGACGATCGAATCCCAATTACAACCACATCCAATGGCGTCGGATCTCGATCCGGTTCTGGATCGGGGTCGAAATTTGGCTTTGGCTCTGAATCGATGTCCGAACTCAACTCATCGGCCTCGAATAGTCATCCATCATCACCCCGCTCCGCAGCTTCCGCACTTCGACCACTGTCTAATGGTGATGTCCCTGCGGTCGTGGAAACAGGTGCAGGTGCAGGTGCGGATGGCTTGAACGCCTCGACGTCGACTAGCAAGACCCATGTGACAGCGTCATCTAGCAACGGGCTGCGGGTTGTCTCGGATGGTGAAAGAGGGAACGTCTACTACGCACGCAATGATGAGCGCATCGGCGCGAGTGTCATGGGAGAGCAAGCGAACACCATTAACCTTGATGCCTCTCAAGGGTCCACGGCTACTCTACCAAATGGAACAAGCAGCAACGCCGACATCGCCAGTGACCATCAGGATGGCCAAGGACAAGCAGCATTCACCGATGCGGCGGAATCAGAAGCAGCAGAAACCAAGTCTTTCGAACTCGAACCCATCTTTGCTTCGCTAGCGCACACTCCCGAAGAAGTCGGCCACATCAAATCGCAGGCTGAGAAGTACCGAGAGAGAGGAAGGAGTATCAGCTCGCTTTCAGCAGCTGGGAGTGGAAATGGAAGCGGGAGCGGCAGTGGGAAGGCAGGGTTTGCGTCGCTGAACCCTAGTCCCAATAAGAGCCCTGTACCTCTGCGAACGTAGAAGACAGGTACAGCGTAGAAGCGAGTCAAGATATGACCCCATCAAAGGAAAGTTAGGGGATTGAGATAGAGATATGGGGATATACGGACACTGCTTGAGATATCAATCGGACTTTGTTGGGAGCGCATTCGGCGGCTTGCCTATATGGTATTGATCGATGCATGTGCAGAAGATAAAGGGTCGTCAGAGGGAACGCAGAGAAGGAAGAGAAAATAAGTTGGGGGTAGGGTTAAAGAAAGGTTTACGTTTGCGTTGAAACAGAAGAAAGACGGACATTCATTAGCATTGATTCACATTGGAATTGACATTGAGATCGAGTGTGAATGTGAGTGAACGATGGACATACAAGTACACACATACGTTACATGACATGCCCCTGGTTATTAGACTCTCCAATCCACAGTTGAGCATGGTAGGTATACCTATGATTTTACAGTAGTCAGTATGCGTTTACGAAAAAAACCTCAAACGACTTTTTAACGTCTATAACGTCTTTTCTCTTCTTTCCTTGTCGATTCTCTCTCAACCGGTACATAGGCACTGTGCATTGGTAGATGGTAGTAGATAGTATACCCTTCATGTGATGATGCGATTGCGTTGCATCTAGTACAGGATGTGGTTGACTCTGCAGATATCCCTCGTTTGACAGACAGAGTATCGCAAGACTTGTTCAAGCCGATCGTGGAGTTTCTGCTCGGGACGAGAAGCTTCGGGAGAATGGCCATTCAAGAGCTGGATTTACAGTTGAGCTGGCGTCAGCATATGCCACGCAACATATACCCAAGCAAATGAGATGGATCCGTGGTTGAACAAGCACAACAGTCGTGGGTAACAGTAAAAAGAACGTATGAGAAACCGAGTAAATCCGTATGTGGATGATCCGGTTAACCCTATATCCGAGTAGCGTTAGTGGTACATACTTTTTCACAAGTGACTAGCTAAGTAATGCTTTCTCATCGGCAAATGCAATGCAATGCAATGCATCTTCTACATTAACTCAGCCTATAGAGCTTTGATGTGGGAACATGTATATGGGCACGAATGGGGTCGTCGATCGGATGTCTTGTGATGTTTTTCCAATACGGTCTTTACGGGTTTTTGGTGTTTGGAGAGACTCTTAGTGTTCTTGGAAATTCGAGTGCTGATAACCGGCCGTCGGATGTCCGATCCTAGTGAATATATAGCCCTGTTATCGGAGCGTATGACTCGATCGGCTGTCGGAATAGTTGCTATGCTATGAGTATGAGTATTTCTCATGTCATTTGAAGCTGCCTTCCTGGGCATATAAAAGAAGCGCATGATTTTAAGCGAATTGACAACATAATTTGAACTATTACCGCCCTTGATAACCGGTACTCCTTGGTAAGTGTAGATAAGAGACAGGGTTAATACGATATATAAACCCCCGAACCCCCCACCCTACGCGCACCCGCACCCAATCAGTGCTCACCACTCACTCACTCACATATCGCTTCCCCCGGTACTCGCCCTTGAACTCAACCGGTCAAACCAACATTCAACATTCGGATCATCCACCAATAGTCTCGCATTCACACACCCAACGGTCAACTCAACTTGAGTCTTTCAATCTTCACTGCTTATCCATAAAAAAAAACCGTATTCAAGCGAATCATCAGAATCACATTTGCGATCAGACGCATTCCTTCCTCACCTCCCAAGCATTGCAATTTTCTGATCTGAACAACCAAGCTCAGCTCCAATTCACCATGTCTTCCCCTTCACTCCCCAAGGGTCTCCACTTGACCACTTCAGTCCCTTCAGAGGGATCCAAAATCATCACCACCGAAGCTCTTGAATTCCTCGCTATCCTTCACAGGACCTTTGAAGGTCGACGTCAAGAATTGCTGAAGAACAGGATCAAGGTTCAGGCTGAGCTCGATCAGGTGAGTAGCGTGACCTCGTATCAAACTCCCTTCCTTATCTTGGGTACCAAGGCCAATGTTGTTATTGTTCTTGACTGACAAGTCCAAACTCGTGTCACCGTACCACCGCGTCGAACCAACAGGGCAAACCCCTCTCTTTCTTGCCTGAGACCAAAGATATCAGAGACGCACCAGGATGGAGTTGTGCGCCCCCCGCTCCTGGACTCGAAGACAGGCGGTAAGTTAGCGTTCTCGTTCTCGCTTCAACAACGGTCACAATGAGGACATCTACTGATGATGTGTATTCTTATCAAATCCTCCATAATGCCAACATCTACCCGCTATGCATTCTCTCTCGACTGTATCGATACCTAAAAACCTGATCACTTCGCCTGTTCTCTTTCACCGTCTTCGTCCCACAGAGTCGAGATCACCGGTCCTACAGACAGGAAGATGGTCATCAACGCTCTCAACTCTGGAGCCAAGACGTTCATGGCTGACTTTGAGGGTAAGCTGCGTTGATCATGCTTGGACGCCAGGGCCTCGGTAGCTGATCTACTCTTGTTTGCCCTTGCGCGCAGACTCCAACTCCCCTACCTGGTCGAACATGGTCCTCGGACAAGTCAACCTTTATGACGCTATCCGGTAAGCATTAATCAGTGCAGGGTACATTAGCACTTTTTTTCCACTTTCAGACATTGATATGACATGCTACTACAGACGACAAATCGACTTCGAAACCAACGGCAAGCAGTACAAGCTCGTCGAGAAGCCTGCAGTCCTCTTGGTCCGGTGAGCAGTCCAGTCCTGTTCACAAAACCCATGTGAGCCTAAGACGTACGATTGACCGTTGTTTTTGAACAGACCCCGAGGCTGGCACCTTCCCGAGCCTCGACTGCTCGTCGATGGTGTTCCAATGTCTGGTTCCCTCTTCGACTTTGGTCTTTACTTCTTCCACAATGCCGCCGAACTCCTCAAGCGAGGTTCCGGCCCTTACTTTTACCTCCCCAAGATGGAGCACCACCTTGAAGCTAGATTATGGAACGACGCCTTCAATCTTGCTACGAGCCATTTGGGCCTCAAGCAAGGATGTATTCGAGCGACTGTCTTGATTGAGACGTTGCCTGCCGCTTTCCAGATGGAGGAGATCCTGTATGAGCTCAAGGAGCACTCTGCTGGATTGAACTGTGGTCGATGGGATTACATCTTCAGTTTGTGAGTGGCATCTAGCGAAACTCCATCCCCTGCGTTCCCTTCCGCTGCACACTTTCAGGAGCCGCCGTCAATGTCTGAAACGGAAGTGACGGTCTCACCGAAAGCTTGTGTTGATATGAACATCTCCTCCGCAGCATCAAAAAGCAGCGAGCCCACAAGCAATGTGTCATGCCTGATCGATCAGATGTCACCATGACTGTACCTTTCATGGATGCCTATGTTCGATTACTCATTCAAACCTGTCACAAGTGAGTAAATTACTTCACCGTGAACACTATCCGTCCCGGTGGGATCAACATCCCGGAATACTGATAAAGAGTGCCTCTATCAATCTTGTTTCTCAGGCGAAAGGTCGCCGCCATGGGAGGCATGTCAGCTCAGATCCCCATAAAGAACGACCCCGAGGCCAACGAGCGAGCCATGTCCAAAGTCCGAGCCGACAAGCTGCGAGAAGTCACCGCTGGGCATGACGGTACTTGGGTCGCTCATCCCGCGTTGATCAAGATCGCTCTGGAGGTATTTGACGAGCACATGAAGGGGCCTAACCAGGTGAGTTGGAACTTCCTGTTCCGACACGACCTTTGCTGTTCTACTCTTTTCGTGTACTACCTGAGAATCGCCTAAGGGTTGACACACAAGCAGCTGACAAGTCATCCCTGAACTTCGCAGTACCACATCCGACGAGAAGACGTGACCGTCACAGACAAGCAAATTGCCGATTCTACCGTCCCAGGCAAGATCACTGAGCAGGGTGTCCGAGACAACGTTTCTGCGTGAGTATTCGGTTCTCGGAGTCTTCAAGCCACAAGCCCAGACCTGCCTGTCTTCAAATGGCTGACCTGTCGTTCTGTGAGCAGCGCTCTCTCGTACTGCGCCGCTTGGATCTCCGGAAACGGTTGTGTACCCATTAACTACCTCATGGTGAGTCATTTCTGTTTTTGCGCATTGCCGAAGTTGATCCATGTGGTGAGCTTCCTCGCAAGATCAGAGCTCATAACCGAATGTGCGTTACTGTAGGAGGACGCCGCTACCGCTGAAATCGCTCGAGTACAGCTCTGGCAATGGTGCAAGTACAGCTCCAAGACTGTGAGTATGGCTCGACGCGATAGCATCTTGACTCAAGTTCAACGCCGTCATACCTCCGTGCACCACTGGAAGAGGAAGGACAATATAGCTGACTGACTCAATTGCCTTTGCCATATTAGGACACTGGCAAGACCATCTCCCCCTCGTACTTACAGCCGATCTTCTCAGAAGAATCCGCCAAAGTTTCCAAACTTCCCGGAATTGACCCTTCGCACGTCAAGGTTGCGTCCGAGTACATGTCTGGTCAAGTCAAGGCTGAGTGGCCTAGTGATTTCCTGACCAGCGACCTGTTGGGTCAATTGGAAGGTGTCGGTGTTGTTGGCGGCAGTGGCAAGAAAGCGAGCCTTTGAGGGGTTATCGGCGCCTGGTGAAGAAACAGGTTCGGAGGAAACGCTTCGAGAGACAGAAGTATGATTTCGCAGCGAGTTAGGAAAGGTTCAAGTTTTGGCTTTCTGAACAAATCGGAAAGATCGATTGTATACGATTCAGGTAGTTAGTTCGGCAGCACGATAGTCAGATCTGTAATTTGTAATAAGCATTCATCGGATCGAACCAACGGTAAAATGATCAGAAATGCAGAATTCATGTCATGTCATGTCATGTCATGTCATGTCATGTCATGTCATGTCATGTTATGCTAATTCCCGAATACCTAGGAGGTTTAGATCCATTAGTCGAGGCATGAGAGCATAAATGTTCATTATAGCGGTCTACTACAGCTCAAGGGGCCTTCTTCCACCCATACCTGTCTATGACTCGACGGGTTGAGGCCAACAATATATCCTGCAGAGATAGATCACTCCTTCCCACGCCCACGCCCACGTTCATTCTCATTCCCATCTGATCCCAATCCGCAACACAACCCTGACGCTTTCACATCCGCCCGAATCTCAATTCATCGATCATCAAAGACAATCAAATGTGCTGCTGAGTGTCGGGGTCATCGACGCCCTATACATCTCCTTTTTTTCCGCCGCTGGTAATCGGCCCAGGCCCAGCTATAATGACATGCCTGACATGGTCGGAGCCAAGGATGAGGAGGAAGTGTTCGCTATTATTCTCCGTCTAGCATGATTGCTAGGAATTCGTCGATATTGATCTCGCCGTCTTGATCCAAGTCAAACTCGTCTATCATTGCTTGTCTGGAAGATTTTTCGATGAGGTAGAAAGGTAGGATGTCAGCCCAAGCTTCGCTTGACACAGAGAGTATCAGTGCAATTATGATTTGCTCAGGCCCGAGTGTGAGAGGAGCAGTGAGATTGGATCTTCCAGAATCAACTCTTCATGAACTCCTTGAGACCAAGGCGTACTCAGGCTCGTTTCCGGCGTTGCCAAAAGGCGTAAGTGCAAGTGCAAGTGCAAGTAACGTTGCCGTGCCGTGGAACCGCAATCTACAGCGAAACTCGAGAATACCAATACGAGCCCATCCATGCAAGGGACGACGTGAACTATCTTGGACGATAAGTTGAGAAGGTGGTAGGTAACTCACAGTTCTTCCTCGCCCAGGTTCTCGCCCAGCTCCCTAGCCACCCGCTTGAGGTTCTTGAGCGATATTCTCCCTGTTCTATCGTCGTCGAAAAGCTCGAATGCACGCCGTAATTCCGTCTCTGGATTTCTTGAGAGAATCTTCTCGGTCACTGCAAAAACGCGAAGGTTCATACACAAAACGATGCAAAGTTAAGATTTTTATATATCGCATTTGCCAGGAATGGTATCAGGGTAGGCAAGCCGCAAATCAAATTTTCTATACTGGCTCATCGCTCTGCTTGGGAATTGAGATGTTCATGAGATGGCTTAAGTGAAGTGGAGCGAAGCCAAAGCTCTAACTCACTGATCCGCTCAAAAGCAACAAAATCCATCAACCCATCATCCCCTCCAAACTCTTTCAACAACTTCATCACCTCTCCCTTTTTAACGTCGAACCCTAACGCTCTCATGGCAACTTTCAACTCGTGGTAATCTATCGCTCCATCTTTATCCACATCAAACAGGTCAAAGGCCTCTTTGATCTCGCCTCTTTGGTCTTCTGTTAGTCCCCGTGATTGTTGTTGTTGTTGTTGGGTCGAGGTTGAGGTCGTAGGGTGGTTCGAGGTTGATGTGGTCGGTGGAGCGCGACGCGGTTTCGGCTTGGACGCGTAGTGTGACATTTGTTCAGAGTGCGCAAGAAATATCCCCAAAAGATCTAACCTGTCTGAACCTGTACTGTCCGAGATGAAAGACTAGAGTTCGCTCTTGTGAATCCGAGCGCAAAGTATTTGAATTCGAATTGTTGAGCGATACGATGCAAGCAGAATAGATTGGAATAAGGCAATATGATATCAGTTTCTCATGTGCCAAGATGTCAACATTGCGAGCGAAGTCGCGTCCTTTTGCGCCGAGAGGATAACAGCATGAGCACGGGAGAACGAGGACATGTTCATGTTGAGACGCGACGCAGCCTCAAATGACTTACGTAATGTACTAATTTACCGCTTCATATCTCTGCTTCAGTTGTATGCAATGCCTGATGAAGGAATCTGGAGAAAGTATCACGCCCCGACGTCTCCGTCCCTGCACGGCTCTCGGTCCAGTGATGTGGCTGCAGCAAATCGCAGGATCTATGGCTGCGGGGCTGCGTGGGCGTAACGTCGCATTGATGATACCACAAGAGACAAAGGTCGGCAAGTGATGTGCCACGGCGCGCTGTCGTTCTCTGCGAGGAAAAATCACATTACGAGTACGAGCCCGTGTAGACCAACACAGTTCGCCCTCAGTATCAGCCATTCGAAAAGTATGGTGTGTGAGCAACAGAGAGCCTTTATCATGCCATGCCATGCCATGTGAATGAGAAATCGCCTTTTTGCTTGAAATCCTTCGGAACACGGATCTTCGCAAGCGGGACATCAAGATAATCGTACTATAGAATAGTGGTGGCCAGACCAGTGTCGTGGGAAGATCAATGGGGCAAAGGATAACGGCCATAACCCGGGCAGATTTCTTACGGACATTGACAAAGGATCTCTCGCCTTGGAGGATCCTCTCATCTAGGCCCTTGGGAACGACTCGTGAAGTTAATGCATTGGATGAGAACCGGAAGTTCGGCGAACGGATCTTGGTCGGATCCTTTCGCCACGATCTCTTCAAAGGGGGGGGGGTGGGGAAGTAAGCTCCTTCTACTTTGTGTCGTAGGGTCGTGAGGTAGGTCATTCGTTTCCCAAGTCCTGAATGACACATTCGTTCTTAGGTTCTGGATTGCATGTCCGATTTCCGATGTGTACGGACTAAAGGGAGGCGTACTCGAGTACCATCCGGTTCTGTCAGATACGAGTTGAAAGCATTGATAAAGCTGTGATACACTTCCAAGTGTCTACAGAGATACCCGTACCCATCACAAGTGTTATCTCCTACACCACACTTCTCAGATAACTCCATAGATCTACACTCGCCAGAAGAACTCACGTTTTTTGTTTTAAAATTCATTACCAAGATGAGCAATTTCGCCAATTCCTTGACATCCCAGTTGGCAAGTCTGGGTATCGATGATGCTGGCCAAGCGACCCCTTCTGCTGTGCTGGGAGTTACATCCGACACCACCACCAATCCGCAGATCACAGTTTCTCAAAGTAGTGACGATCATTTCACCGCTACAATGGACGGGACCCTGTCTGCTTCAGAAGCCTGGAGGAAACCCGTTGGTCTAAGCACCAGCAACGGTGCCGCCTCGCCTCATGGATCAACTCAGCTCAGGGCTCACTCAACGACGCCATCCGGAACCGCGAGCCGAAGCTCTTGTGGAGGAACAAGCACCCCACCTGGTAAAGATGAGCATGACGTCGACTGGGAGCAGGAGTATGTCGCTGAACAGGAAGCTGCAGCCGGCAACCCTGTTCCAGACCGAGCACCTCCAGGCTCTTACCGAACGCATCTGGTCGTTAATGGAGGAAGCTGGCTTCATCTTCTTAACAACGAGGGTGGGCGAAGAACGTTTGTCCTGGAAGAATCGTTCGTTCAGTCCACAGCAGAGGAACCGGCTACAGCGGCTCAAATCCCTCAATTCCGTTTGGAATTCCACGATACGCCCCAGAGCGAGGAAGATGTTGATAGATCATGGCAGACCGGATGGATGACGGGCCGTCGAGGTGGTAGAGAGCAAAGCGTACCTGGGCAGTCGTTGAATAACGCCGAAGCACGACACGTTTACAATGCTTACAGCTGGACCTTCCATGGCGACATTGACAATCCAAAGAAAGTGGATGTCACAACGAAGTCTGTTACGGCACCGGACGGTGTTCGAACCAATGTCAAATGGCAGCAGCTCACCGAGAATGATGACTTCTATGCACCGGGTGATACTCCAGCGGACAGAATTGGGTCCACCTCGATGCCCCCGTCGAGTAGTAGGTTCAAAGAGACCGAAGCCCAACCGCAGTCCAGGGTGATTATCGAATGGACCCATTTGAGAGATGGAAGAAACATCTTCATCGCCGATCCTCAAGATCTCAAGCGACAGCTCGAGGACAGTTCTTCTTGTATACACGAATACAAGAGTGAGCCATGGTATGACGTTTACAAGGATCATCATGCCCAGGCTGCTCAACATGGCACGAGAGGCTAGGCTTGGCTAGGCAGTTTGGGCCATTGGGCATTGCCTGGTTTCATGGATTCTGAAGCAGAGCGGCGCCACCCGCAAGTGAAGTGAGATTATGGGATAGTTCTGCAAAACCTAGCTTTTGTCCAATTTGATGTCGGACGAGATCATGAAGACGTCGAACATTGACGTCAGAGACGGTCGGTGGTATTTCGGTGAGTGGAAAAAGTGAGTGAGTGAGTGAGTGAGGAAGCGTGTGAGTGTGTGAGCTGCTGGCGAAGGAGCGTATATACTGTACCAATTTGAGATAGCAAGTAGATTATTGAATGTCAAGAAGATGCATGTGCAGTACTCTAACTTCTATGAGTGGAATTGAATATTCCCGAGGGCGATCTAGGCAGGAAGTAGGCTGTATGCCATGTCTTGATGAACGGCTGCGCATACACCGTCAGCGTGCGCTATCTCAAGGTCGTCATTGAACTGTGATCATGGGGGATATGATGACAGAAAGGACCAGGGGCAAATATATGAAAATGATATTGGCCGACTCACTTCCTTCTTTTATATATCGTCCACCTCGCTCAACATACCCAAAGCGCCTATAGAATCCCGTCGCATCTACTCCTCCTTGCGTGGGATCGCCCGCTTGACTCTGACACCATACTTCGGTCCCTCCTGTGGATCTCACATGATCGTGTACGGCTTGTATAAGTGGTCCGGCGAGACCGCAACCTCGATAAGGCTTGCGAACGGCAAATCGGCCGAGCTGTTTACACCCAACCCCAGTCGAACGTTATTTAATAGCGTACCGTTTTTCCGATGGAACAACAGGCCAATATGATCAGAAAGATAAGCGAGATGGAAGAAGATCAAGATATACAGATATACTCACCTGACATTTAGTATTTATCACACGTACGGTCCCTACCGGTTCTCCAGTTTCTAGTTGGAGTAGGAAATGCGTACTTTGCGGATCATCTCTGAAGATATCGCAGGCGATAACGTGTTGTTATTGGCGCTGACTCGTCAGCCGCCGCTTCACCCCTCGTTGTGCTTAAACTTGTTCCCTATGTCAAAAAAGACCCACTCATTCGTCTCTACACGGATGTCGTACCCCTGTTCATCGATGAAGACTATCGCATCGCATCGCATTGTACCGCCAGATGTAAGCCGATATGACATGTCAACCTATCTTTCGATAATCACCGATGATATTCCGATAAGGAAGGGGATGAGCGTTTTGTCACGATGTCACTCACCCTCTTTGCGGACAGCCATACATTTGGCGAGATCCTCCGGTGATTCCACCCGGATGACTTGATAAGCGGGCGGCTGGCTGGGCATTATAGCTATTGTTTGTCAGATTGAAGGGCGCGGTTGCTTTTGGTCTTTTTGAACACGAAGGATATATTTGTTTCAAAATTGACATGGTCGATTGACTTTACTTTACTCGAGAACGTTCGGCAACTCCGGTAACCTTAAGCCGGCTGCACTAGGGAAGAGGGAACGAGGAGCGACATCTCGTCGGTCTTGGCCGCATCTGTTTCGTGTTTTCGAGTTTGAGCATATCAGACCCAATCCCGAAGGCGGCGTTGAGATCGAACAACATCAAGCAGAGGGTGTCTTCTTCAGACTTCAGATAGATACCTAAGTTACGCAATGAGCCAATTCATTTAGCCTGGCGGCAATTCATTGATCAGCCTGCCATGTGAAAGATGAAACGAGGTCTACAGCTCTGCTCACTCACCTACGGCCTGAACGCGTCAATCTACCACCCTTCTCTCCGTGATACCGTACCTGACTGGCGTTTCCCGGTCCGAGCGAGCGAGCGAGCGAGTGTTGACACCCACACGACAGATAACCTTTAAGCTTGCTTGACAACCATCTTTCATCATCGATGACACCCGGTCGCCGCGGTCTTGTGACGACAACCCTTAAAGTCCAGAGCCCTCCTTTAATCCCACTCGATTCCACCTCAATCCGTGCCTTGGGTCTCAGTCCAGAAGGCGGGCCCAGCGTCAATCTCGGACCTGAAGAATACACCATGCACGAGCCACATACTGTATCTGGTCATCGCGATCGATCGATCCCGTTGTCCTGGGCAACGTTTCAAGTGTACCCGCAAAGTTAAAGATAAAATCGGAGATCCCTGTGTATGGAATCCATACAGGGAGCCGCATGGCGAGATACAAGCGCACCCGTCGCGCCCGAAACAGACACGAAGGAGGTGACGGCTTTGTCAGTCGGTTATCCAACTCGTGTTGGGGTACTCACAAACGGACAGGGGTCCGGCCCTCGCTCTCATATGAGGAAGGACGAATGACGTTTCAGCTTCATTGTATAGCATCGGCCACCGGTCTGCATCCTGTGACGTGACATCTGTCTTTGTCCGTCCTCTCAAGTGGAGCCGGCCAAAGAAGCTATATATAAGCTGTTATTCCGAGACTTGACTCCCTTTTCTTGCCTTCCTCTAGCTCTGGTTCATTCATTCTCCATCTAGGTTCAGTCACCAACTACTAACATTCATTGACACCCCACGCTCCTTTCAATCGATCAACTTCTGCGTTCTCAATCCCTTCTTGGGTTTTTGGTCTTTCCCACTCAAACACTCGTGCAACCCCCGTACGATGCTCTCGAACACTCTTCTCCCCCTCCTAGGTCTACTCAGCCTGGGAATGGCGGCCCCACTTGCTCATACCAAGCGAGCTTTGCCTAGGCTGGGCGGTGTCAACCTGGCTGTGAGTACTCGCTCAGTCTAGATCGCTTTCGCTTCCGCCACGCAACTTGTATGTCTCAATCAACTTAAGCTGACCATGTACTGTACGATATCCGCAGGGCTGTGACTCCGGCATGAATACTGATGGGTCCTCTGGTGAGAGAGTCGGCTTTAATGGTGGGCGAAGTTGCAGCAGACCACTGATATCCTTTTTGTGAATACAGGCACCACCTACTGTCCGGTCACTGAGCAAATCGCTCACTTCGTCAGCAAGGGCGCCAACATGTAAGATATATATGCGCTTGTATTTGCAAAGACTAGAGCAGCCTGACCTGACGAGTATCTTATTCAGCTTCCGACTCCCTGTCGGCTGGCAATACCTCGTCGGCTCCACCACCGATTCCTCGAGTAAAGCGCTCGACGCGACTTTCTTCGCCAAGTATGACAACCTTGTCCAGGCGAGCTTGAAGACCGGTGCATACGTCATGATCGACCTTCACAATTACGCGCGATGGAACGGGCAGATCGTTGGTCAAGGTGGTCCTGCTGATGCCGATGTGAGTGATACCCAGAGTGCATATTATCGTTGAAGGAGATCTGGCTAATAAATGACTGCTGGACATTTCTGTTTCATTCTGCAGCTAGCGAGCCTTTGGAGCTTGATTGCCAAGAAGTACGCCAACCAGCCTAAAGTCATTTTCGGTATCATGAATGAGCCGCATGATGTTGATATCAGCAAGTGGTGGGTTCCTCTCGAGGGGCTCGATCCGAAATCAAGGATGAATATGCTGATGATGCACGTGCACAAACATCAGGGCTACCACTGTTCAGGCTTCAGTCAACGCTATCCGAGCGGCTGGGGCAACTACCCAGTCTATTGCCCTCCCCGGTAACGAATGGACGCACCCTGAAGCTTGGTCGAGAGGATCAAACGACCCTCTTTTGGTGAGTCTGGAAGATGCACAGTCTCAAATTGTGGTAGGGAAGGCAGCTAATGTGTTCCGCACAGAACGTCAAAGATCCCGCCGACGCTTCAGGCTCTTTGCTCATCATCGATGCTCATAAGTATTACGACGGTGATGGTAGCGGTACCAACGCCGAGTGCTCTACCAAGTGAGTGTTCCAATACATCCGGAATGAAGGATACCCCGAGTGGTGAAACGCCCCGAAGGCTATATACAGTACAAAGGATGCTGGACATCAGCCGCTAATGCACGCCGACATAGCGGAGTCCAAGTCTTCACCGAGTTCAGAACCTGGCTCAAGAAGGTCGGCAGAAAGGCCATCATCTCCGAGACTGGTGGTGGAAACACTGCATCGTGCCAAACCGCGTGAGTGGTTCTGACGTGCCCCCTCAGTTACTCGAGTATATATAGTACAGCCTATAGCCGACAGTGACACTGATCACCTGGCTGATACTTGTATGTGTTTAGCGTCGGCGATGCTATGAAGTATATTTCTTCGAACACTGATGCCTTCATCGGTTTCACCATCTGGTCTGTGCGTAGAGGCCATGAATTGTGCTGATATCTTGCATAATGCGGATCAGAACACTAACATGGTGTATCTCATAGGCCGGCTCGTTCGACAGCAGCTATGTCCTTTCGATCACACCGAACGGCGAGACTGATAATCAGCTCTTCGTAAAGGCTGTGCAGCCATATCTTCCCGGGTAAATACACTTTCTTTACACCCACCGAACACAAGCATTGTATGTCCATACGTACGATACCTGCTTGTACCAAGACCTGTGCCTTCCTTGAGAGCGGATCTCCGAGGTTGTATATAGAACCGCGATACTTGTAAATACCGATTATGAGTACATGAACCTGACAATGACCGTGTCTGACCCATATCAATCAGATCATCCGGCTCGACCCCCGCGCCTGTCTCTTCATCCAAGGCCGTCTCGAGCGCAGCGTCTTCCACAACGAAGGCGCCCTCGTCTTCTGCCACTTCGGCCAAGATCTCCACAAGCTCCTCCACCGGTCGACCTGTCACCTCTCCATCTTTGAGCACCACCGCGACCCGAAGCTCTACTACTGCAAGGTCTACGGCTCCTTCCTCCTCTGCTGGAATCTCGAGTGCCCGATCTTCGACCACCGCCAAGCCGTCCACTCCCGCTCCAACTTCGGCTGTCGTTTCGGTTTCCTCTAAACCTGCGACCGCCTCCTCTGCCAGACCCTCAAGCACTACATCTGATGCATCTGTGCCTTCCCCTACTGCCAATCCAGGGCCAGGTTCTGGAGGTCTCCAGACTTACAAGGGCGCCTTGGGCGGCATCTCTGCTCCCGCTGTCACAGGTACGTAACGTCGTCTTCGATAGTCGCTTATCAGCACCATCTCTTGTAGCCGACCATCTCTATCTCTTCGAAGATAAGATACGAAAGAGCATCTAGCGAAAGTAGCTTCGTAAAGCTAATATGAGTCACTTACATTTCATAGCATCTGGCAAGCAGTACACCACCAATGGCAGGACATTCAACTTCCTCATTGACGCGCTCAACGCCTCTTGTTACGCTCAGATGGACAGATGCCAAAACGCTGCTAATTCTAGCGGCAATAAGGGTGACTTGACTGTCAGCAACTGTAATGGCCAGGTGAGTAGAGGCCCAGTCATTCTGGAGTCGTCATCCCCACCGTTCTCATATATGCCCGAAAAAAACTATACACATTAGAGCGCGTTGAGCTGATGTCAGTCGATCTAGCAGGTCCAGGAATGCCTGAAAGTGGCGTCTTCCTCCTCGGCCTAGTCCGCTCATGAGTAATGTAGTCGAGCGATGCTTCCGCGTCGTCGCATTCGAGATGTTCGAAAAGCCACAACGCGATCGTATTGCCGTTGCCTCCCTTTGACGTCGTTTGCTGCAATATCGTTATAGTTATCGTTAGCATCATATGCCTTTTTCAACTGTTCACATACAAGTTTTTTCATTCATATATGTTTTGCGAGTCGAATTCCGTAGTCGATTTGTAGCTGGCCTATGAATCATTGATATACCCATATGACGGGTCAGCTGGGAAATCGCCACGATCGTCCTCGTTGTGAAGAGCTGTATCCCGCGGCGAATATGGAAGGGATAGCCCTCAGAGCTTCGATCACGCCTGGTCGACCGGTCTTTGAACTTTGCACTATCGCATCCCAGCCCTGTGTGGATGACTCCACAAACGTGTTCTGATATCCAGTTAGGTGGACTACTGCATAACTTGTAGAAGTCCGCCTACGAGGGCCGTCTTTCTCTCTATCCCAAGAGATTGGCAAGGATGGGAACGGGTGCCACACTCGACTTTTACCGGCCAACGCCGCTCTCAAGGCTTTTCACCGTACGGTGAGGGTCACCAAAGCTATAGGGTCTATTGTATAGCGTATGGAGGGGTACCGGTTAAGTTTAAAGCAATGTCATCTCAGCCGCGTCACTCTAACCGTTCATTGCTGCCTCCATCTATCTATCACTCTCCCTCTCTATCAATCTCTATTGTTCATCGCGTTGAGACATACACAAACATACCATCGTCTGTACAAGAACAAACAACAACAAAGGCTTCTCGTCGGACAGGGCAGGGCAAGACCGTATCCAATGCAGTCAGGGAGAACAGGATCGTATAACTAAAAAGGAACAGAATAGAACAAGCTCGGACGTGATTATTGCGCATACTATATCGTCAACCTCCACCGCGTCTTTCGCCCACCTTTCATCACCCCCCTCATATCCGAACTTGTACTTCTTCCTGACCGATCCAACTCAAGATAACAGTATAATATAACATGTCCGGGTACGTGTCTGCTCGATGGGCACCATGCATCTTTGCGCGCTCCCTCGAAATCACAACGTCGCTCCAGAGGCTAGCCCGGATTCTTTTTAGCTGACATGAGAATCGATCATCATGGTCGTCTTTGCAGGTATCAGCAGGAGATCAAGATGCTAGGCGTCACCCCACCGATCAGCACTGACCCGCCCAAGGACACGGATGTCAAGTCTAGCGAGGGTGAGTGAGCACACACTTGAAGGGACGAGGTGCAGGAGAAACAAGTATTTGTGGAAGAGGCGTTTTGGAGGTGAAAAAGAAAATAGGCAATGATGTTATTGTCAGAGAGAATCGCTGTGATCTTCGACGGGGAAGCGGGAGGAAACTTGCGAGAGACAAGCCTCCATCGTGTACATATATGCCTAGTAAGTCGCTGACGAATGTGACGGGCGCTCTTCAGCTCTCATGGCGGATCTCGTGTCGTTAAATCAATTCGAATCAGAGCAAGAACGGAAAGTCCGGTGAATACCTCTCTTACATCGTTTCACTTGTTCCACGCAAAGTTGCCCTTTGAAATGGGACCCAGCTATACACGTCTAAATGATTCACTGCCAAAGTGCGAGCTAATTTTAAATATCATCCGATATGACACGCTTGGTAGTGAACGGCTGTTATCGAACATCGCTCAACTGGTCTCAAAGTTCGTACATGATGTATCAATCAAGTCTGGCATGTCGGAAAAAGTGGCTTCAGAAGCAGGAGGAAGGATTTATACGTCTGGTTCATATCGGTATGTGTGATATCTATACTCCTGCTACAAGGGCCCCATCTTGTCCGCTATTTCGCCCTATTTAGCGGCTTTCTATTGCGCGAAACTATCCAAGATCGCTATATCTCCATAGCGGGCAGCGGGGGTCTCTACTATCAAATGATGGAGCTAACGCGATCGGGCTCAGACTTGGTGTACATGGTCCCGGCTCAGATATCGATACCATTTGCGTTTGCCCTCGACATATCTACAAGGAGCATTTCTTTGGCGAATTTCAGGATATGCTAAGAGCGTGGCCTGCAGTGACAGAAATCTCGGTGAGTGTTTCAGTCCGGCCAGCGAACTCTCCCATCTTGTGGTTCGTCGACTGTCATAGCATTGCAAGACGAGAATACAATGATTTCATTGGCCCCAAAACGCTCAACACCCTGTTGTCATCTCTAGGCCGTACCATCGGCTTTCGTACCAGTCATGAAGACGGTGATCTCAGGGGTCGAGGTGGATTTGTTGTTCGCCCGAGTGAATTTGGCAGAAGCTGGAGATAAACTGGATATCGAGAAGGACGAAATCCTCAGGGGAGTAGATGATGCATCACAAAGAAGTTTGAATGGTACGTTCTCCCATCTGCAGCTATATCCACGATGTTTTCCCCCGAATCGCCTTACGGCCTGCTGACTGGAATTCGCGTTCAGGTCCTCGTGTCACCGACATGATCTTAAACCTAGTACCGGATGTAGCTACGTTTAGAACGGCTTTACGGACAATCAGATTATGGGCTAAGAGTGAGTGACCCTGTTTCCCTTCAACGTCGAGCTCCCAATCGAGCTGTTCTCGCTCCTTGCGGGTTCCATATGGTATTGGTTTTTGTGCTGACCTACCAACTCGTAGAGCGAGGAATCTACTCCAACGTGCTTGGTTTTCCCGGCGGTGTAGCATGGGCTCTTCTCACAGCCAGAATATGCCAGCTTTATCCTACGGCGGCTCCAGCTACAATCGTAGGCAAATTCTTCCCAATCTACTATCAATGGTACGTTATTATCCACACCTTCGGCTGGGAAACCTAACTGTCCCGTTTGGTGACTGCATAAGCTGACTATTCACAACATTACTCAGGGGCTGGCCTCAACCCGTGATCCTGAAGAAGATCGAAAATGGTCCCTCAAATATGCAACATTCCGTATGGAACCCGAAGGTGAGTCGTAGGGATGCCTCTTGATCATGGTGACAACCTGTACTGACTCAGACCCTTGGCAGCTCGACAGAAGAGATATGGCCCATCGAATGCCAGTGATCACTCCAGCTTACCCTTCGATGTGCTCCACGCATAATATCACCGCATCAACTATGTCCATCATCAAGAAAGAAATGCTGCGAGGTGAGCTGCATGTGTTCTGTCAAGACGTTGGACTCTCCTCTTCGTCAATCGCTGACGAGTAGATCGCAGCGATGCAAATTACCGACGAAATCCTGAAAAATCCTGGTAGCTCATGGATCGGCTTATTCGAGAAGGCGGACTTTTTCAGCATGTACAAGACATATGTGCACGTTGTAGCATCCGCTTCGACATCTGAGGGAATCAAAGATTGGTGGGTGATTACCTGGATGAGCAGACGGGGAGTACGACTGACTTCTGTTTCGGATCTAGGAGCGGTATGGTAGAATCAAGAATCAGGACACTCGTGCAGGATCTGGAAAATACCGACAATATCCTGACGGCTCATCCGCAGGTTGGAGGTATATCGAATGTCTTCCTGTGCTTGACGGATGAAGAACAGGCCGCGGCTTCGCAAGGAGAATTGACTCCGGATGTAATGAGTAGAAAGGAGGAAGATATGGGGGACAAAGGATATAAGAAGATCTATACGAAGAACTTTTTCATAGGTCTCGAGATCGAAAAGAAGCCTAGTAAGTTGCTTAGATCTTTGCCAAACTGACTCAGCTCGATATGGTCAATGGCGTGATGCTGATGGTTGATTCTGCGTCACAGAAGACGGACAAGGAAGTAGGGTTCTCAACCTCTTCTACCCCAGTAAAAAGTTCTGCGCAGCATGTCAGAATTGGGACAAATACAATGAATTGGAGATGAGTGTGATTCTGAGGCCGGCGAAGAGGTGAGTAACCAATCCTTTCATACACAGCTACTTGTACGGACAGCTGGAGGACACCCGTGAGAGCTTGAGCGTGCTGTGCCCACTACGTTTCCGACCATCGGTATCTCATAATCGCATAAGGACACAGAATACTGACTCTCACGACGTCGCGCCAGATCCGACCTGCCCCCATATTGCTTTCCCGACGGGGTACCCAAGTCCAAGAAAAAGACCAAACGTGCCCAGCAGAATGTAAGTGCAGGATGGTCTGAGTTTTTGCATGCAGTAGGGCCGGGCCTACTATATATATATATATATAGTCTCGCTCGTTCAGTCAGGCCAAAATCCCGCCACTGATTCTGTGTACATAGGGCTCCACTGACGTCGGGATGGGAGAGGGAATTGAAGAGCATGGTCAGGGACCTTCCAAGCGATCGAAGTGAGTATTGGGTATAGGCAGAAATTAAATATTTCCATGCTGACTACGCTTTGGTACGTCACTGCAATCAGGGCAACACCATCCGACGAGTCGGGACCTCAATTGGGTTCGATCGCTGAATCCACCGATCCAGCTACACAATCAGGTGGTCCCACCGATGCCGCCGCACCCTCGAGCTTGAACTCGGCCATGCCAACCGGAGTACCTGTGCCCAATGGAGCTGATCCTACGCCATCCATATCTGGAGTCAAGAATGGCGTGACGCCTGATATACAACCCCCACCTGGCTTAGAAGGTGTACCTCCGCCGTCGCAGATCAGTATGAGCCATTTTGCGACTGCGGCCAATGGTGTCGCTGGTCCCGGGGAGAAGAATACCGAGGGTCTGATCGTACTCAACGGCCCCAGCTCATGAGCACAAGCCAAGCGGTCCCCTTCGTCATCAAGCAAGATCACACTTGCTCTCTCTTTGTGATATAATATAGAGAATACATCGATTTTCCGGTCCTTCTGTCCGGACCATCTGGTCCCTCTCTTGGCTGATTTACCTCTGGTGATGGCTCGCTCATTCTGTCTTCTATACTTCCATCTTTCTCGTTGACCCCTTCACCGGTACCTCCCAGATCTGCGGGTTTTCTCCAAATAGTCAAAGCAAACATAAACAGTCATTAAACCTGTATTTTTGTCCTTCTCACCACGGCATACCATGTCGATTCACATCATCATCGATTCCTTTCTGTAAGCTGAAATCAGCGTTTCTGTTTCACATCATCCCGGTTAAAACAAGGGTCAAGTGGGTCCGGTTCGGCTTAGTCCAACAACCAAGAAAGCTTAAAACACAATACAAATATTAGTTCGGCGGAAGATCAGCACGAGGCCCAAGTATGAGTAAGAGTAAGCAGTATCAATCTTTTCTCGACGAACCCATGTCACTTATAAATGTATGAGTACCGGCTCAATAGTTGATTGAACGTACATAACTTGAGGTACATAGCATGCATTCAAAGTGAAATTAACCCAGTCGAACCGTGGGAAAGTTGATTTTACCACTGAAACCCACCTCCACTCTGCTTGACCACCTCGTAAACAACCTCCGGCATTGATTGACCTCTTGCCCTTCCTTCCTCTTCTTCCTCTGCTTTTCTTGTTCATACGTTCCATTCTCAGTACACTTTCTTTTCGCCTCGCCGACGCAAGCTACATCAGGCAGAGTTCTCTGACAGGTCCATGTACAGCTGACCGTAGTCACCTATCCGTCAGCAAGATGAATAATAGATTCAAACGACCTTCCTCCTCCCAAGTCACCCCAAGCTCCATAGCAAGGGAGACCGACACCTCCAGAAGAACCAAATTCCGCTCATTGCCCCCTTCCCAGTCTGCTCAGCGACCACGACATCAGGAACCCCTTTTCCTTCCCAGTCGTTCTGATATTTCATCACAGACTTCATCCGTCACAGGATATGGTCAGCCTCCAAATTCCGTCGCCCCTATGGGATTCACTATCGGTCGAGTCGCTCGAGAAGAGGCTGAAAAGGAAAGTGGAGGGAGGCCTGAAACCAACAGATTAGAGAGAATGATGTACGCTCCTTCGGCTGCGGGCGATGGACAGGACAATCAGGTTCAAGGCGAGGAGAAAGAGACTGGTGGCGATTGCCTGCCAAAGATGCAGTCGAGGGTGAGCCTTTCGTCCTATCGATATCTTCCTTCGCTGTTCTTGCATGTCGACGGCTATATGAAGAAATGCACAATCTTACAAAGAACACGCTGACCACCAACTGCATATACCCCAACCTCGTATGTATTGCTTCTCCCGCAGATTCTCGCTTTCCACGCTCCTTCAGCTGGGAGTCTTGCCGCATCATGGTACGATCCCGAGGAACGTAAAATCGCAGTTCTGGAAGACACCAAGGATACCCTCACCTGGGATCTAGCCATACTCAGTCAGTACATACCCCGGTCCATATCTAGTCTCCCACGGGATGGCAATCGATACGCTGAATCCCAATGCTGACGCCGTTTCTGCCTCGCCCTTGAATGCTACCCCTACAGTGCTCGAGCAGGTGCAACCAGACCTGATCCTGATGAGTAGCAGGACCCAATTGTCTCTCATTGATCAAGTCACCAGATGGGGTAAGTCATCATATCAAAGTGTATCTTCCAGCGCTGACGAGAGGACCTGCCGACCGTTCTCATGCGCTGCAACAGAAGAGCAAAACCGACCAAGCGAGTCGTCAGAGGCGGATAGCACGAAGACCACACGTGTCACCATTCTCCGCCAGAACGCCTGTACTATTGCCCTTGCCCATTCGCATTTAGCGACCATCCGTCTTCCGGATCGATCGATACCGGTATTTTCCCATGAAGGCGAGGACAACGTGTCAAGAGACTCTTCCACAAGATATGAAGTTGAGTACCGCGAAGAAGGAGCTGGTATGGGGTATCATCGGTTGAGCTTAGTCAAACTGGCATGTTGGTTCAATGTGGATGCGCCCCTCGCGGTAAGTTTGCAAGTCCTCTCAATATATTGTCAACGTTGAACTACTATATTCAAATGACCAATATGTCAACATAGGTTATCTCTGTTGGCATCCTTGTGGCCGAGGTCAAGAAAGAACTTGCGAACTGTCTTTCAGGGGCCGGCGTGAATGTGAGCGGGCTTGAGTTGACCGGTCTCGGGAGTATCAATCTGTAAGTCAGTGGGGGAGGTGACATGGAAGCAATTCACCAACTCGGCGTTCGCCCGCAGGGACCAACATATGCAGATCAACAAGGACGCATTGACGTAAGCTCTGGCGAAGACAAAGCACCGATCGAAAACACGCAGCTGATGGTCGTCGTAACAACTTTTAGGTCTTTGGCGATCTTCGATACCGAAGCTCATGCGTTTATGTACTCTGACGTACAGAAGCAGGCCCTTTCGGTTTATGGTAAGTAATGCGTGTCAAAGTGTTTCATGGTGTTGATATTCAGAGTCAAATGTCGTCCAATAGGACTGCTCAACAAAGCTGTTACTCCTCTCGGTAAGAAGCTCATGCACACCTGGCATCTTCGACCACTCCTCGATCTGGGCGAAATCGCCGCTCGGCACGATGCGGTATCATTGTTCTCAAGCCCTGAGATCATGCCGGTCACGCATGGGCTTCGGAAGGAGTTGAAGAAGATGAAGAATCTGGCGAACGTTCTCTCAAGGCTGAGGGACGGCTCAGCCAAGTATAACGAATGGAATGGATTGAGGCAGGTAAGACCCAGCCCACTGGTAGCTCGCAGGATGGCTGATGCTTATCTCCGTATCCGCAAGTCTCTGCAAGCCCTGATTGATATTGAAAAATCTACCCGGAAAATCTCACTGCACCAACCTATTGACGTGGTGGAGAAGGTGAGCGTCCGTGAAACGAAAACTGTCTGCTGATGCGAGCAGATCAAAGCTATCATCACCGAGGAAATCGGGTTGGCAGTCAAAGTTTGTGATGAAGTGGTAAGAATTTATCCCCACTGAGAGCCAATTCTTTTCAATGGGACATCTTGATGAGCAGCTCTTGACGAGAGCGATATGCAGGTGGATTGGAAGGAGTCGTATTCTCAAGGTCGTATGATGATCAGGTCGGGAGTAGACGGGGACCTGGACCGATGGAGAGACGAGTATGCCGGTAAGTGTCCTTTCAATGCTCGGAATCCCCTGCCAAGCTTGACGAAGGTAGCTGATGTAGCCAATTGACTTGTGCTCTTCAGGTCTCACCGGAGTACTCGTGAGTGTCTTATCTGGAGACCGTATAATTGGCGGGACTGACTTGCCAAATTCACCCCAAGACTGAGGTAGCTCGCTTGCTGTCACCGCAAGCTCCCTTAGGTATCACCAAAGATATTTCGGTCCTTTACATCGCTCAGATAGGCTTTCATGTCGTGCTGCAGATAGATGCGGACGAGCCACCAGAAATTCCTGGTTGGTCGAAGAAAGTATGTTTGGGCTATTCGCCAAGTTCTCGAGCTGAAGGCCTGCATATTACAGTTCAGGATCGAAGACAAGATGTACTACAAATCGGGTGAAACGAGAGAGCTTGACGAACACTATGGCGATATCGCCAATCTCATCAGGGGTGAGTGTCAGATATGAGGCATTTGATGCATGAACCATCTCACTGACAACTGGCATAGGACGCGAGGTTGAGATTATGCAAGTTCTTACTGAGAAGATCCACGCACAAGAGCCGCTCATACTCGCTGCCACCGAAGTGGTCACTGAGCTGGACTGGTGCGTCCATCGCTTCCTGTTGAAGGTCTCGCGTGCCTCTGCTCACTCTGGGTTTACCAATCCTTAGTCTTCTCGCTCTAGCGGTCGCCGCCGACCAGCTTGATCTCCATCGACCTATCATGACAGAGGACAAGATTTTACGGATCAAGAACGGGCGACACCTGTTATACGAAAGGATGACTGAACGATATATCAGTAATAACACGCTATTGCAAGGCGGAAGGGAGGGAAGATACCACAGTATGGTGGGTGTGTTACTGGTAGGCAGCAAATTGGAATATGGGCTAACATCTGCAAAAGATGGTTGTTACAGGTGCCAATGGGTCAGGCAAATCTGCATACGGGAAACAAGTAAGTGAGATAATGCTGAGCCAGCTGAGCAGTCGACCTGGGATCTGACACCCTGTGACGCCTTTCCGCTATAGGTCGCTCTGATTACTTTCATGGCTCAGATAGGCAGCTTCGTACCCGCGACCGATGCCACGATCGGTATCTGCGATAAGAGTGAGTCCAAACCATCTTGAGCACACGCTGACAGCCAGTCTACACTCGGCTCAGCACGAAAGAGTCCTCTTCGAGGGTTAGTCTCGCTATTCGATGTTTCCACATGACTCTGTCATCGTCGATTGTGTTCTACAGACACTGACCCACGGACCGAATCTGATAGCATGGATCTGCATTCATGATCGATCTCGGTCAAGTCTCGCAAGCTCTTCGTGGAGCAACCGATCGTTCTTTGATCATTCTTGACGAGTTTGGCAAAGGTGAATATGCATGAAGATCCAGTAGAGCATAGTGACGATCGTTCATGTTGTATGCTGACCGACCCATCTTGCATACACGTAGGCACCATCTCGTGGGACGGAGCCGGTCTACTGGCTGGAGTCGTCGAATATCTCCTGAGCACCTGTTGCCCAAGGACCATAGTGGCCACTCACTTTCAGTGAGTCAGATCCGGCATTGTGTGGCAGCCTTTCGCCACACACTGTGAAGATCCTTGCTGATACGTCCGTGCCCGTAGTGAGTTGTTCACCCAGAACTTCTTGACCGAAGACCAGCAAGTCCAGTTCGCCCACATGAAGTGTCTCATGGCTCAGGACACGAAAGAGCTTCACTTCTTCTACAAGTTTGTTATTCATCTTCTCCTCTTGTGGACGAAAGAAGATGAAAGCGAACGCGAGTCCAGAGCTGACACGATGATCACCCTGGATGGCTAGGCTCGATCCTCAACCCTGTTTGACTTCTTATGCCGCTGAGTGCGCGCTGCACCACGGTGTTCCTAAAGACATAGTCGATCGAGCTCGCTTTGTCACGTAAGCGTACATTTGTCTGGCGGACGTTTTACGCTGACGCCCTCCTGTGGTCCGCAGCGAATGCATGAATAAGTTCGAGTTTCACAAGCTTCACGATGCCAGTATTACCACCGAACAAGGCAAGGAAATAGACGAAGCGGAGGAGATTGCCAAGAGGTTTTTCCAATGGGAAGTCGACGAGGAAAGTGAAGACGTCCAGGAAGTGCTCAGAGAGATGTTGGAGAGCGTCGACTTGAAGGGAACGAAAAGTGACACTTCGGGTGAAAAGAGTGAGGATGGGACTGAGAGTGGAATCGGCAGTGATGATGATGAAGGGAGTGGTAATCCTCCTCGAGGGCACCAAGGGGGAATCGAGATTGAGGGCACCCGTGTTACACCCAATGATGAAACGGACTGAAGTACGGAATAACAGGTCACGTGCCGTAAGGTACCAAGACCGTCGCACCTGGACGCGTCAGACCAAACACCGTAGTCATAAGAACCATCGATGTGGAGATCTCATGTAACTGTATATACATTTAACCCTGGCTGCGCAACAGCGGGTCAAGAGATCATCAGACCTTGATAAGCTCTTTAGTCCGTGCAAATGTCGCTCCAGTGGGCTGGTATGTCCCATTTTATTGAGCATTGATTATTGATTGAGTGAACAAAAGAGAGACAGGGATAATAATGTCGATCCGCGAGGAAGTCATATCGTTTTATCGTTGTTCCTTTATCGCCGTGATCACAGGATCCGGACTACTTAGTCTGTCACCAAGGCAACACATCGATATGTAAGCAAAGCTTTGGGGTATATATCTATTTCACTTGCGGACGAGTATGTACTGTACTCGTAGTCCCGTAATTAAGGTGTATGTACATACAATCATCTCACACCCCACACAGCTCAACAACCATTCTAACTTGACATGTTCTCCAAGCTCCCCGTACTTCTCCTAGCGCTCTCGATGGCAACAATCTCGCTGGCTTGGAAGCCGGAAGACCTCTTCGTCGAGTTCAGACCGCCCCAAGGCAAAAGTATGGGCCAATTTGAACAAGAGTAAGTCGCCTTACGAGATATGAATCAGCTTCACCTCGTGAACTTGACATGACGCAATAACACTCAAAAACAGCAAGTCATGTCCCATAGCAGCTGACAGATTCCACTTGGTATCACCCAAAATCCTCCTTCAGCTACAACGCTAACTGCGAGGTTCTTCCACACTCCGGGGGAAAAGTCAAGACTTACTTCATCCGAGGTCGTTTTGATGGCTCGGACCCTCAGAGTGAGTCTGTGATTGATCGGTAGATATAGCAAGCTAGGCGGGCTGACAGCGTCTCTTTATCTGTGGTAGACATCGCTCATGGTGCTTGCGTAAGTCGCTGGATCTACATGACATCATCTGGCATACATACAGTCTACATACGGTGTATTGTCTGCAGCTTTTCCTTCGTTCGGGGGTGTCACGCAATGACAGCTCAATTCAGCTGATGTCAACATCCGATGTTCGTTAAACACATAGCTCTCCGATACGGGAGACGGCACGTACGAGCAGTTGACAAAGGAGGCCTGCAACAGGGTGGGCTGCACCATTATCATGGTCGACCAGTAGTCACTCGTTGGATACCAGGTCACAAGTCGAGGATGGCAGCTGTACAGTCAATAGCGTTCTCTCATGTACAGTACAAGCCACATCCTGGTCTCTGAGCCTACTCTACCGAGTTCTCCCGCTGTGTAGAGCTTGGAGGCTTTGGTGTCAGACGTGGATGATTGAACGATGGATATGAATCGAATTACAGGACATTGCGTCATGTGGCGGACTATCCCAATACCTGATACGCTTTTCAAAAGCAGCGAACACGAGTACAACGCGCAGCTCATACACAACATTTCAAGGTCGTACAAAATCAAGTCCTTTGGCTAAAGTATGTCTAATAATGTCTTCTAAGGAGAGCAGATAGATCACCTCGCTACTGCTACTGGACATGTTGAGTGTGCAAGCTAGAGGTGGGGACGTTCATCTTCGCGCCGGGATGAAACTTGTTAGCTTGCTTATCTCATGCTTTGAACGGTCCTCGCTGCAGTCACTCACTTCCAACTTCTACATTATACATGTTGCACTGAGTTACACCCTATTACTCCCCATGCTCAGCGCTGCAGCTGTTGTGAAGGTCCGGGCGATGGCGGGTTAAGACATCACCAGACCTTGGCTACTGCGTGAGCTAGGGGAAATGGTGGCTTTTGATCTGCTGAACCCCTGGTGAGGGGCCATCGTTTGAGTGAATGAAAGGGAGACAGGCATGATGATGCCGATCCGCGGGGAAAAAGAGCGTAATGACACTGCTCCTTTCTGTGTCTGTACAGCTTCATCCTGCTTGATTGTTCGGTGCATTACAGTACAAGAGATCAAGAGATGACTGAAAGCGACCACAAGGCTTTTATGTATAAATACCTCGATGATTGTGCTTCAACAACGAGTCTCCATACAATACAAGCTTTACCGATTTAGTGGCGACCCAGATATCCGAACTGCACCCAACTGCTTCTTAGCGTATAAACATCATGCTTTTCAAGCCCTCAGTCATCTTTGCCACACTCTCTTTGTTGAGTGTTTCACTCGCATGGGAGCCTAGCCAGCTTACCGTTGAACTCCGGAAGTCGGAGGACAGAGACATGGATAGGTTTGAACAGGAGTAAGTTGACCCTGAAAGCAAGTCACTCCTCAGCTCGATTTCGCCCGTTGGTTCGGCATGTTTGGCGGCTTCTTCCGTATGACAGCTGGGACCCAGGGATCACCACGTTAATAAGGACTGATTCCTGGACAGCTTCAAGACCATGTGCAAACTTATCCCCCCTGCTGAAGGCGGAGAACCCTGCGAACCCGAGTGGGCACACCGAGGAAAGAACAACGCAGAGGCTTCCGAGCCTGGATGTGAGTCAGAGAATAATACTTAATGATGCGCTATTTTACGAAAGACTGCAAGCTAAATTATCCGCCAATTTCGATTGATCATGACAGTGTATGCCGTTGCTGGTTGTGTGAGCGCTTTCATGCTTGTACACTCTCACAGTAGACGCTGACGAACCTGTGATTATGTGACCTGATCCCATATAGTTCTCCAAGAAGGGGGACGGTGCCTACGAGGGCAAGACTAAAGAGGTCTGCAAAGCCATCGGTTGTGTGCTGTCCTGAGCAAAGAGCAAAAATAAAGCGGCTTAGGGGGGCACCCGAGACCAGAGACACCGCTATTCAGATCCTGCACAGCGTGTATTGCAAAGGGAGGGAGATTCACAACAGAGACGAGCATATATATAGTGTACTGTACATACTGTATGCAGCTACATACCTGTCTGGAGAAGGAGGAAACAATGCGCTGAAAGCAGGTCGCATTCTCGTGTTCGAAGCCGACGATGGGTCAAGATACTCGGTCAAGCGCCCTACACTGAATACGGCTCACAGCTTACAGATCGCATTACGTCCTTTGACTAGTGGCCGTCCCTTTGTTCCGTTGTCACGTAGGACAGCTTATCACGCTACATTGGAGACCGGGGGAAAGGGCGCACATGCGTAACATGCGCTACAATTGTGGGTTGCCTTGTTCGTCCTCACTCGATCAAGGACAAAGTGACGAGCTTGCACTTCATACTTTGTGATTTTGGGGAGATGACTGAGCCTCCTCATTGCATTATTCCCATTGACCTACTTTTGATTCTCTCACAATGCAGCTCACTCCATTGCTTGTCCTCTTACTGCCCACGTTCAGCGCGTCGGTTGTTGTGAAGACACTGCCCGCGGATGCAACATATTCCGACGATATCCTGGTTGCCAAGCCTGACAGGCTGGATATGGACGACTTCGAGACACAGTGAGTTTTCGAGGAGGACAGTGCGGATCTGCGTTTGCTATGACATACTTCGCATCGTGGGGATGAACTCAATTATATCGAGACGCAGCATGTAACAAAATTGACGGTTTTCTTGCGACGACGACTTTGCATTTTATCATCAGGTTCCGGAACCTTTGTCCCATTTGGGTGCCAGAGCCCGAAGCCTCCGATGGCTTTTACTACCACAACACAACCTTCGTCAGGGGTGGTACCGATGGGAATTCTTCAGACTGTGAGTGACAATATACACCCGTTGACGAACTGAAAATCGACCCAGCATACCCATGTATCAGTCGTTATGTCTGGCTAATGATCACCATTTTATTCATTTTGTCCAAACAGATCTTGCTCAGGTCAATTGCGTGAGTGTTCTGCTCGTTCCGTTGCGTCTCAAGACCGCACAAACGCCAAGCGATGCGAATTCGTGCTGACTTCGCGCCCTTTGTTCACCGATCCCCGTCTTTCGTAGCTATACACTACCAGGGGTGCTGAGAAGAATGTCGGTTTCGAGATTGTCAGCTATCTTGGTGGCTCGATTGCCAACGAATTGGTCTGACCTGCGGTAGGGTACTCATCGTCTTGTCCGTAATGATTCACTTCTCTAGCTATAATTGTAGCTGCAAAGATATCAAAGACGTAGGGCAAATGCAGCTGAGACAAATCTGAAATGGCAAGCAAACCTTTCTCGATTTGACACGGGTTGGAAGCGGAGGATTCTTTATCGACAAAGGCTACATATGACCTATCTGTTTGGCGCATCCATTGTGTCGACTCCTTTGGCGCTCCCTTCAGCGATCCTTCATGTACGGGTATACTGTGTGTAATGGCTTACAAATGCTCGTACCTACGTTAAGCCATTTCTCCTAGGGGATCGACCTTTGTCAGACGAACTTGCGATGTTTAGGCCCTTTGTAAGAGGCCATTAGCGTCACTTCGAGGTTCCTTTGGCCTTTAAGTGACTTGATCTACATGCCCGCGCGGAGTGATGAGGACCACATGTCACCACTCCAACAGCTCTGAGAAGTAGGTCATGAGTGGTATGGCCGGCTTTCCGCGGACCCATGGAGTGCATGTCGCCATGTGATTCAACTTCGATTGTGTGGAATATTGTTGGCGAAAGGATGGGCCGTGAGCATGAGGTCACCGTTCAACCTGCGTACGGTAGGTGGTTATTTCCTCATCTCTTCACCAGTGCCATCCCCAGCCAGCATAAAGGAGCGGATACCACCAATTCTAGTCGCATTGTCTGTCTTTCGCCCTTATTCGTTGATTTGGCACTCAGTTAGATTTCGCGACGACCAAGCCAAACTATCATATACCTCGTTCGAACACTGATCACCGATCAGCCACAAGCAAGATGATTTCGATCCTCGCCCTTGCGTCTACTCTGGCTGTCGGTCTCGCCGCTGCTGTGCCTGCACCCGACTACGTTTCTCCTGTTACAGTACTCCGACCTCAGAATGCGACCATGGAACAGTTTGAGCACGAGTAATTCCATCTTGGCTATGTGCGAACCGCAATCAGCCTTTAAGAGATACTATGCTTGTTTTACCGACCATCGGATCTTCACGAGAGTCCTGCTGACAGGTTTCTGGCGAACACGTAGTTTTAGGGACCTTTGCCCTCAATACTACGGGGAAAGCGAAGTGACCGACCAACCAGTCTACATCGACACCACATTCGAGGTCTCCCTTGACCAGGGCAATGATCAATGGTCAGGCAGTAAGTCATATAGTCTCCAGCCCAGCCATCATATCAGATACTGGGAAGCAAATGGCTGACGTGGCCCGTTCATCCTACCACAGGGCGCGCTGACGTTTCTTGCGTGAGTCAACCTTTATCTGCACCCAATTTCCGATTTGTCCATGCTAGCTGGGAAGTCATCGCTAATCAACGAGAGCTCTTTGTGCGAGGCCCAACAGGTCTACCAGACCTCCAGAACCGAGTATATCAATATCGGCATCGACGTCGCCGAGGCCCTCGGGGGCGATACCCTCGTCACCATCAGCCCCATCGAGATGGGCAGCGTTGATCCCGTTAGGGCTTAGGTCCGTGTGCCTCAGCGCCCAAGCGCTTGCGAACGCTCATCAACTCATATTGTCCCAGAGTAGTCTTGAATCCGATCGCGCGTCTCTTTATCAGGCCGTGTTCAAACTTGAGCGCTGTGTTTCTTTGAGAGCCGGTAGTTGTGACCATTTTAGAGATGTCGCGATATTTTGCTAAATAATGTTCATGTACGGTCAGTAATTCAAATGCGCGGATGTGGTCCAAGCAACCACGGCACCGTGCCTGTGTACTGGGAGTAGATTATAGCTAGCGCATTCGATCTCCGCTACACCTCGGAGATCAGCGCTGCACGCATGTGGGCCTAGGAGTCATGCCCCGGCGGCGTGACAGTTTGCCCTGATTTCTCGGACGAGTCCGAGCGAATTAGACGAACAAAATGTTCGAGCCATGTGCATCGCATCGAGGTCGATGGTCCCAATCATACACGCCATATGCTCCATCTACCTAGGGCGAATCAAGGCGAGCTGCGGGCCCCTGCCCCGGGTCTTTACGAGGGTTCACTCGAAATGTGACTGTCATGTGGGTCAATTATGAAGAGAAAGGAGACTCCAGGAATCGACTCAACCGATTCAACTCGACTCGATTCCGGGCGATATTGACAAGACAGACGATAGATAAATTCCTGATCTACAAGAAGGAAGCGCTAGTGGATCTAAGTATCCAAGCATCATTGACCCCCGGTCCACGTTTCTAGTACACACCCTGTGACTACGTGATAACTGGATTTCAAGCGACAATGATCGCCCAAACTTCGCCAGTTAGGCTGTCAGATGATGGACCGTATATCCCCTTGGCCAACAATGCGGAATTCAGGCTAACCACGATGAGGGAGAGCGATCTGAAAGACACTGTGAGTGTGCCCCCTTATAGCTGATCTTGAGATAGCTCTGATGCGCCTCGCTTTTCAGTATGTCGCATACTCGGGCATAGAAGCTGACGTTTGATTACCATGGTCTGACCTGCTAGGTCGAATTGTTCAATAATCCTGATGTAGGCAAATGGGCATGTGTGAGGCCGTACCCGTGAGTGGATAACCGAATTTAGCGCCCATCTTCGCTATGCTTAATTCCAATGTTTGGTGTAGTTACGAACCCTCACATTTCAACTTCTTCCTGCCGCATCTATCCGGCCTCGAGTCCCTCGCTCGATCACTTGCGATGTCGTCTCCTTCCGACGGATCATCCCCAACAGCACCAGCCTTGTCCCCCCTCACATCACTTCCTGTTTTCCCCTTGTCGGCTCTTCGCCATACCAAGAACGGCGTACTCGTCGGTGTAGTAAACGTCGGTCCTTCGCCGAGGGAGGAGGGTGCGCTCGAGATTGCTTATGATGTACGGCCGGATTATCAAGGACGAGGACTTGCCAAGGGGATGGTTGAGGCTGTACTGGAATTGCTGAGTTGGCTTGGTGCGGAGAGGATCGTAGCGGTGAGTGCTAGACTTCTGTCTTCAGTCCATGAGAATCTCCTTCCCAACGTTACCATTGGCACAGACCAGTATCCTGAGCCAAATTTCACATCCGGGCCGCGTCAGTTGGAATCCCACTTCGAAAACCCCCTTTGGCATTGGGGCAGTAGTCATTGCCATGGCTGCTGAGGATTTGACCAGACTGAGATCGAGCTGATTTGCCAACAACGTGTTTTGTAGTTCTGCGAATCTACTAATATCCCCTCATCACGCTTGCTAGTGAAAACGGGGTTCACACAGTTTACCGAGAAGTTACAAGCTTGGCCTGAGGAGAAAGGAGGTGGAGAGAGGCTCACGATTGGATTTGAGAGGAAGCTTTGATATGATTGATCTCGGAAAACACTCACTGCTCGCATGGGGATGAAAACCAACACCACATTACCTCACTGTCTGCATCGTTCAAACTGTACTGTAGATGGGGTTTCATACGCACAGGATGATCAGAAGTACGATGTGAATAACATGCCATAATATTGACTACAACCGTGCCAGGCAAGCAAACAAAATCCTAAACCACTATAGCAGAGCATTTCTTAGGCAATTACTCGTCAATTCCCAATACAGATGCACCTGATCTTCCTCCCCGATCTTTGGCAGACCCGACCGCCCGACCCAACTCATCGACCACTGCACCCAAAATCCTCACCTCTTCTTCCGGACCTAAGCCAGCTTCTTCATTCGCACCAAGATGGAAGCCCATCATAGATGCTTCAAATAGCCCAATTTGGTCCCTGAACACTTTCACCTTCGTCCTAGTCTCCTCTAGATGTCTGCTCAAAGAGCGTATGTTACTAATCGTACTCGTCGTCAGGCTGAGATCACGATCGATCAATTCCGTTTTGCTGGGCTCCCCACCTACGAGGAAATGCGCAGACTTGTCGTAGACTCGTTTCCAGCCTGGAGAACGATCGCGCTCGTATTTCAGCCCGGTAGCCGTACGGCTCAGGTGAGTGTATAGCCCTTGGCCGTGTGATGATGCTTGAGCGGCATGGCGAGCAGCAGTTGTTGTCAAGGCATGTATGGATTCAAGAGCTTCGGATAGCCGGAGAAGCAGAGTATGGAGCTTGCGGGATATCACTTCGGAGCTTGGTCTGTTAGGCTCAGGTGCAGAGAGCGCGCGGGCAAGGTCGGCGAACTGGTAACACCGGAACAGAAGTCAGCTCTACCTTGTTCATTGTAGACGTGTGAAGTGGTCCACTGAGCTCACCTCCCACTGGAGCCAGCTGAAGGCGTTCACAGTCGTCGAGTCGATGTGCACGATCTCATCTGAAAGGTCTCGCGTCATGTCGCCAAGCTGGAAAGGTGCAAAACGTAAGTCATTCACAAGCTGATTTCAAGCAAAAGTTCAGCAATTAGTATACACTCACCTCGGTCAACTGGCTACTTATTATACTCTTGTCGTCCAGAGAGGAGCCGGTGTTGATGGCCACGGCCAGCTCCCATATTCTATATCATCAAGTCAGATCGCACTTATCTCAGGCAGTGATACATAGGTAGGGTTGGAGCGGGCAGTGTTTAAGAGTATATTTTACACCTTACTCACCTGACGTACTCCAGCCCTCCCACAACACTGCCTTGACCGAGCATCCTGACACTGTCGAAGATATCCCTAGCACCCCTGACCTCCTTGGTCAATACTCTCGCGACTTGTCCTACATCGAGCGGGTCAGAGTCATCATTCGTGCCTCTACCTATGGCCTTCCATAGCGGCCTTGCAGGGATCGACGTCCCATTCAGCTGATGACTAAGAAGGGAAGTCTGGCAGAACAGACCCGTAAGAAGACAAGCGGGTGTGGCCAGCGTACGAGCCGGCAGCACGAGTATATCAGAGCCTAGCGCGATATCTGAATCATCGTAAATGTCCAACAGGCGTGTCACAAAGTTGCCAGACATATATCGCACGCTCTTGCCTAGAACTTTCAGTAGGACCGAAGGCAATAACGGTAAGAGGAAGTAAGCGGCTGCACTGCCGAGGAGAAGCAGAAGTAAGGCATTGGCCAGATGTGCGTATAATGGTGCAAGAAAGATGTTCAGAGGTGCCAGAAGGAGTCGAAGAGGCGTGAGCAGTAGATTGAGAGTGTCTATCAGGGGAGTCCCTGCTCTCGCAGCCGGCCGAGCTGCTGGTTGAGCTGCTGTTTTTGGTGCCGAGGTTTGCGAAGAGAGTTGCTGCGTTGGCTTTGACTCCTTCACACCAAATCTAGATGTGGATGGTATCTGTGGAGGAGGTCTGCGCCTGACTGATCGGGGTGAGCTGATATGGCGTCTAGGCGGTGACGAAGGGCTCGATAGGGAGGGAGACTGGCGACCCGAAGGTGACTTGAGGGCCCGCTTCGGGGTGTTCTTGGGCGGCGGAGTTTCGCTCATTTTCTCAGGGATGTCGCATGGACGAGGATGAACTTAGGGGCGTAAGAGTGAACAGGCGAGTAAGATAGGCCTGATGTATATGTCGAAAAGCCGTTGCGGCTACAGCTACAGCGGTCGTCCGTGACTTTATTAGGTGGCGACACCTGCTATAGCTGACTATGACGTTTGGTTGTTGTCATGACAGCACGCTAGTCACGTGATCAGACCACCGGGCGGTGATCACCGCCCTAACGATAGGACCAAACATCGGCGCGGAGATCCAATTTTCCTTTTTCCCTAGGCCTAGCTTCCCATCTGGCCAGATATACAGGCATTGTGTCGGTTCATGCATAAGAAACAAGAAAGGGGTCCAATGTCAATCTCCACAGACACCTGTCTCGGTGTTACCTTGCCATTTGGAGCACCCCCGAGAAAGAGTCTGACTGGTGCCAGATGGGGCGGGCATGCTATTCCATGCATGGCCATGTATACCCATAATTGAAGCTGCTGGCGTTGAACTCCGTAACTCCGTTGTGCATTATGGACTCAAAATAGAAGCCGCCGTGGGAAAGAAGAGAAAGGAACCACGTGGTCATTGCGATTTCGGCCGTTGACCGCCGCAGATAGAAACATGTTGAATCAGATAACACGACGATAACGAAATTACCTACAGCTATAAATCAAATCATCCGGCTCCTTGCTGTCTTATTATTGAATACACCCACAATTTCCCAACGTACGTCAAAGCCAGAATACCGAGTCACAACCATGTCGCAGTCCCTCACAGGTGTCCTCTCCACTTTCCAAGCTGGCCAATACAAGTTCCCCTTCTTCACTTCTGGTGATGTTCAGGCGGATCGGGCCATAGTATTCGTCGGCGGTCTCACAAACGGTCTGGCATCGGTACCTTTCACATACGCCCTATCCGAATCATTAGCCAAGGCAAAATGGAAGCTGTGAGTAATATCGGGACTCGCGGGTTATCGCTGCATTGGTAGGGGCAAATTTCGGGCAACGCAGCTGACGTGTTCTTGCTGTTACTGACAGCGTGCAATACCATTGGAGTTCCGCTTACGGTGGATACGGTTTGGGAAGTTTAGACAAGGATAGGATTGAGATGCGTGCACTTGTGAAGCATCTCAGAACTCAAGGTGAGCCTAATCTTGCTCTTGTGCTTCTGGTCAAAGCGTAGTACTCACCTCTAACATCGGCTAAATCCCTCACAGGGGTCAAGACCATCGTTATCGCAGGCCACTCGACCGGCTCGCAGAATGTCATCCACTACCTCTCAGACCCAATCTTTCAGAAGTCGACATCCGCCTCGACTTCTACTGAACAAGAACAAGGAGCTGAAGGCCCGTCTGAAGCCGAGATCTACAAAGTGGAAGCAGGTATCATGCAAGCGCCGGCGTCAGATCGAGAGTTCCTCCAAGTCCTCAAGTTGAACGACTACTTCGACGTTCTGCCGCAAGCCGAGAAGATGATTGCTGAGGGTCGGGGAGAGGAGCTGATGGACGATGCGTTCTGCAAGAAGGCACAGTTCGGGGATGAGATGAAAATCAATGCGTATAGAACTTTCAGCTTGGCCGGCAAAGGGTGAGTGGGCTCTTTCCCAACGTTTCTGAGCCTCACTGTGTCTGCTACAATCTTTGTTCTCTGGGACATTCTGTTTTGCATCGCATCAGTAGCCGGGCACAATCGGGCCTCTATCAAATGAACCCACTTAAGAGCGTATATGCTGACGAGGCGGAACACTGCTGTCAAAACATAGCGGAGACGACGACTATTTCTCCGACGACATCCCGCAAGAACCCACACCTCCCTACGCTCGGTCCATCTCAACTTCATTCGGTGCGCTCTCCGCACCAGCGCTTATCCTTTACTCGGAAGGGGATATTCCCTATCAGGCTGGACAGCCTTTAGACAGGCTGAAGCGATGGCAGGAGGCTTCGAATGGCAAGCTAGAGTACACTGTACTGAAGGGGGCTTCGCATGATGTGTGTGAGCCTGAGGCACAGGTATTGCTGTGTGACAGGGTCGTGGATTGGCTCAAGCAGTTTGAATAGATCACACGGTGGTAGTTTGATCATATGCATGGCGTGGAATGTCCACTTGAATTCTCTACCACATACGGCTATGTGCACTACATCTGGGGCACTCCTCTGCTGATCACACACCTGGGATTTCCCCTTGGCAAGATTCTTCTGTAATACATAGGGGAGGGATCCCGCAGATTGCGAGCATTCACGGGGTGAGTTCTAATCATAGCTCTCACGGGGTAAAGAACAGCCTCACAGCAACACCCCTGTCCGCGATTGTGATCGTGGGTCGTTCCACATAACCTGAGCTCCCTTTCATCAATACGTGAAAGGAACGACTAATTATCTTACTTGAGGTACAATCCCTTTCATGGCCAAAATAACTACAAAGAACGTCTCCCTAGCACCGGACCATAAATACAGTGCCGACAAATACTCTACTTGATGTTCCTGACCCTGCTGGCAATATTGAAGAATATACTGCACAATCTTGAGACCCCTACGTGTACTTCAACGCTACCTTGACCAACGACCACCTCTGATACCCTTCTCATGCTGCTGCACCTTTTCCGCACTATAAGCTTGGTGGCATTGTGGACCTGCAGTGAGTGTGGATCCCGACGCTTGCCGTTGTAGGCAGGAACATCCCTTGGGGTCGGCTGACACCTGAATCGTGTATTGCCCTCATTACAGTATCAGCTGCTGCTGCTCCTCATATCGTCAGCAGAGACTTTGCTCCGCTCTACGGTCTTTCGGGCGAGCCCAGTGTACAAGATATAGAACAACGTAAGTTGCATTTCAAAAAACACGGGGCCAAGCTAGTTCGGTGAACACAGGCTGAGAAACCGAGTCGGTTTGGCAGACCACAATGACTGTGGCTTTGTGTCGACCATGATATCGATAACCAAACGTAGTCCATCTTTTGTCAAATCCTTGATCAACTTCGAAGGAGATTTCAATTCGGTTGAGAAGGTGACGGTCAAAACTTTCAATCCTGACACCTTGACCCCTATCGATCAGGTTGTTACAAGGGATGACGTATACCTGGGAAACGATACGAAGAGCGGCATTTGGTGAGTGTGCGACTGGTGATGTGAACCGTAGAGGCGGTGGCTAGATGCAGAATAATCTAGCATTCTGGCTAAGTCGGTCAATTTGCAGGTGGCCAGGCGCGATCTACCGTGCTCCGCAAAATGCTCACACCGCGAACTCTGACGACAATGTCGGGGTGCCGGTTATGGGCGCCGACAAAGCTTTTCACCTCATCACTGGCTTGAAAGCACACAGCTACGCTCCCACGAACCAAAACGACTTCTGGAACCTCATCGCTATTGCTGATAAGACGCCCATGGTGCTTCAGACTTTCGGAGACGGTGCAGCCACTTTATGGAATGGACATGCGTACGCCATCAGCCATACAACGGACGAGAATGGGGTGAAGATGTGAGTCAAGTTCATAGCATCATCGCTGAGACGCTGGTACTTTGCCAATTTACTGATGGCACAATCTGTGGCAGGGTCGGACTCATCAATACGAACGGCGAAGAATCCCTCATCACTCATGAGCAGGCATACAACGATTGCTTTTGGGTTTGGGGGTTGGACGGCAATCCTACTTTAGTTGAAGGCGAAGCTCCGCCTGAAAGTTTGCCGAGAATTAAAGAAGATACCGATCTCAAAGCAGAAGAGGACAGTAAAACTACTAGTACGAGGGAGGACGGGGTCATTGTCATCGTCCATGGTTTCCCTACACCTTCGCATGGAAAGTATACGAGTCCCGGTTTGACACCTGCTATCACGCCAAAGGCCAAGTGAATCGGTATTTGAATTATCCTGACATTGGGTATGTCTATTGTTGTTGTCCACGAGTGACCACACTTCGATACATGTACCATGCTTTGTTTGCTGCCCGTCATGATCTTAGCGTATATAAACATCAAATCTGCCACACATGTACCGGGTTTGTTCACGTCAATCAGTGCGCCTTACCGCGATTCACGTGATTCGACATGTTTACTGAGTGCCATGCCAGGAAAGAACTCTACATGCATTGCGACGGGCTTTGCAAGAGTGAGCACATGTCAAAGCCAGTTGCGTGAAGTGAAGTAATGATGATGCAATTATATATGTCAACCACCAGGTTTTGCACTGTCGAGGGGCGGGGGGCGGATCAAGATGATCGACGGGTCCAGGGACCAAACAAACTGTGACTCACTGAACCTGGGAATCATCCGATAGAGCATGGCAGGTATTCCAGGGATTTCAATACGCTGTCAGGATCCGCCCTGTCACCCCCGATGAGCAAATAGACTGGGATACGGTGACAGCCCATGGAATACGTCAGGGGAAAAAGTACAGAATCGCCCTGAGATGTCGAAATGTTTGTCCGAAGACGGAAATCTCGAAATCATGACTTGGTGATATGCGCGCACAGGGGGTGTAAATATAGTTTCTGACCGCTTGCACGAGGTTCGTGTTGCGGTCATCCAAATTCAATATTTACCCACTGAAACGACCTCAACGTCCACACATCACTCACCTCAACAATCTGCTCATTCACCTCGCCGTCGTCCGATCCTTGCCTTCCATCTAGAATAATAGTGATAGACCGCGTTCGCCCACATCAAAGTCGTGTTCCTTGTCAGTAATCACGGTCTTGGTCTTGGTGTACTCGGAAGTTAGGAAGTGAACCTTTTCGCACAGCCAAACGAGAACAGGCAGCAACACCCCATCCCAGCGAGCCAGCAAACGACTTAATAGCCCTCCATCACGCAGACAGATGTCATCATAACGACGACTCTGGCTACCAGCAAGAAGGACCAGGTAAAATCGCCGAACAACCCGACATCGCTTGTTCTTCTCAGAGGTTGGAGGTCAAGATGAACCAACCCATCGATGCTACGGACTTACAGCTAGAAGCTGCCGCTAGAGGACTCTACCAGTCTAATCAGGGACTCGCTTTCGGTCCATATCTCATAGGATACGCGGCCGATGGGTTCGGATACGGGCTGCTGGTCATGCAGATATTGCAGTGGTTCACATTGTCATGGGCTAATGAAAGATTGTCAGTAAGGATACTGGTGGTGAGTGAAAGCGTCCTCTCAGGAGTCTTCGCCCCATCAAGGAGACCTCGGGGCTGCCCCTGCAATCGTCGTGCATATTACCCCGATATCTGATGTCAGCCGTCCCACCCTGCTTACCATGACTGAATTACCTGGTCTAACGAGTTCCCATCACAGTGGTATGTCCTGATATTTGGAACTGTCAATACCGCCCTTACCTCTCGTTGGATGTTCAATCTCTTCGCCTACGGCTTTGACAACTATCGCAATCTCTTCAACTTTAAATGGAGCTCCGCCTTCCTGGTGATGACAGCATGCGCACAGACGCCCGTGTCGGTGAGTACGAGACCAGAGATCCGGAGGCCTTCCTTGGCGTTCCGTGTCTCGTGGCTTAGCTAGCTCCCTTATCCATTTGAAGGCGAGTTTGTGTTGACAGCTACACATGTGCTTCGCAGATCTACTTCGCTCATCGAGCCTATATCTTCACCAATAGAGCTAAATGGGTACTTTTAACTACCATCCCTCTTCTGTAAGCTTTCTAAGTTCCGCCTGTCATCTGCTTGTGAACGACACGTTAACGCCTTATCATCAACATTGTTCACTCCCAGCTTCATATCGCTAGTCAGCGTCATTGTAATGAAAGACAAAGCTCCAGTTATGTCCACGTTCCTCTTCGATCATGAGTATAAGGTAGGTCGCGCCGGGCATACGCTTGTACCGAAACATCAGGCCGTCGGTTGGGGAACGAGGATAAGTACAGGAAACGGAAGCGTTCCAGGCTGACTTGTGGTCCCCATGCCGCCCTATCAGATTGCGAGGATCTCTATCTACGTGTGGGTGAGTCATCCTGCGGTCTTCTTAACGTTGTTTCATGGCCATAACGCTGATATCAGATCATACTCCTGCGTCCTTCAGCTCGGAACAGCTACTGCGGCGAATCTACTTATCACTTCCACTATCGCATGGGCAATGCTCTCTCCGCGCACGGCCGTCCAAGCATTCTCTGAGTCGGATAGATTGACCAAAAAACTAGTCATGTAGGTCTAACCAACTGTTCGTGTTCCCTTGGGATCAGGGACGCTTCACTGACATGAAGCGAGTCCTGGTCGATGCAGCGTCGGCCTGGAATCGCTATTTGCTCCTACGATATTGTGAGTCTGTTTTCCAAAGGCGATTGGTTCAAACTACGACCGGAGGCAATGAATGACTAATCTCGCCTCGCTTTTAGTTCGGCGGCATTCCTGGTAGCCTTCCTGGCGGGTCCGAAGTACCACGTTTCCGCATTTTTCATGTAAGTTACATGAAGTGTGACCGTGATGTGTATGAAGTGTCCCTTGCCTGCTTTAGCTGCATCGTCACAAAGCACTGACCGATGGGAATTCACTTGCAGGTGTACGCCGAAAGTATTTGGTATCTCGCTGCTAGGCTCACTCAACGCAAGGCATTATCTTCATCGAGACTTGTCACCCCGCTTGGATCCTCATGTTCGTTAAATTTCGATCATTCCACTTCCCCGGCTTCTCCTAAGCAACTCAACTCCTCGCCGTCACTTTGGCTGACTCTGTTGCCGCTTTTAACATCGCAGGACCGATCACTATTACCTCGCTTGACAAAACGATTTTCTTCGTTCGGCTTGAAGGGTGATAACAACCACCATGAGCACGATCATGGTCACTTTGCAGCTCCTGATCACACACAGACTGAGATTCACGTGCAAACCGAAACGATACAACAGGTATGCACATTTGCTTCGTCTCTTCTCCTTGCCCTGGTGGACGTAACTTTCTACTGCGCACCACCTGTTATACAATACTATAGCTCATATCTTGCAAATATCCACAGACATATCGACTGGAGCCCATACCCGTGAAACAATCAATAAACCGATCGCCCCTGCCTTGGACGTCTACCAATCTCGACGAAGACGTGTACATTGACCTGACCCCTGAAGGTGCCGAGCTGAGTGTCCAGCCAGGTTTGAGCGAGGCAACAAGTGGGGGGAATGAAGCAGTCAATCTAGAAGGACGTGAGAATCGTAAATCAAGGGACAGTACAATGGCGGGGCTGATATCGGCCTCGACGAGCGAGATAGTCAGGAAGGTGCGGAAGAGAACGGGATCCTGTGAGTATCAAATGTAATGCATATTTAGTCCCGCGTTCCGCTTTGGGAACGCAAAATAGCCGCCGAGGTCGTGGCTAACGACGTCCCGGTAACAGGCTCGTAGATCGTTTCGAAAAGCTCAGATGTAAATTTTGGACGAGTCACGAGGCATCGACTCTAAAACCCCCGTGCATTCCTCTTCAGCTCGCACTCAAGTGTCGGCATATATGCGACCGGCGAGTGGGCGGATTGACTTCTAGTCGCTAACATATTGACTAACACAACCACGTATCATCCCGACATTCATATTAATCAATACCACTTGCATCACTCAGAGATAAGAGCGACCATGTAATCACAAATCGGACCTGCCTTCTGAACAAGAGGGCATTCCGCTATTCGTCATTCGTTATCCGCTGCAGCTCTGCGCAGTGTCCACAATCAAATCAAACTTGCCCGCGAGCGGTTAGTGCTATTCAGGCCGCTGAGTGCCCTCGATGTAGCTCGACTGACGGAAGACCACGCAGATAAGAGACCGTCCGTCGCTCGATCTTTGAAAGATCTGACCGAAGTGAAGGATCCTGCCCGGCTCCCCTTCAAATCCATGGATGGTAACTCGGTATCGACGTCCGAAACGACACTGTCTGCTCTCGTAGGGAAATCCACCGTAGGGGAAGTTGTCTCGTGTTCAGATAGCCGAGAGAGGTGGAATCGGTTCAACATGGTCGCCGTTGCCTGATCGTCTGGACTACTGAGGGAATATTGTCGTGTCAGGCTCAGATCAGTGGGAGGCGTTGACGTTCGTGAATGATGCAGGTCGCAGGCTGTGCGCACTGACTCTGGCAATTCTTCGAGCCAAGAACCGGGAGTGTCCGCCATCTGGTGTCCGGAACGCGAAGTACTGAAGTCGTCTTCATTGCTCAAAGGAACAGGCTCCCGTCGAAGGTCAAACCTGGGAAGGCCATTTGACGACTCGTCGTCTTCGTGGTTGGGGAAGGTGCCGGGGGTTAGCGACATTTTATACCCACTTGCAGAATGGGTGAGATCTTTGCTTCCCACTGGGACTCGATCGGGGATTTTCGTAGGGTACGAAGAAGAAGCAGTGCCCCAGGTGAGGGACGGATGCTGGCTCTCGTTGGACGATCCTTCACTGGATTTCTGAAGTGCGTCGCGACTTTGGTCCTTGGTGTCAATGGTAAAATCATCATCGTTGGAGACATTTAGGACTTCTGCTTCCGAGCCGTACGGTAAGCTGTCCGAGTGCGGGTTGATTATCCTGACGAGATGTTCGTTCGCACCCTTGCGCTGAAATCCAGCGGACCGAGGACGAGTGGGAACAATGACAGTGGGGTAAAGGTTGGTTCTACGGGCGATTGTAGATGGTGCCGAATTAGATCTGAGGCCAACGCTCGGGCGTCCTCGAGTCACTGAACGACCGGGACGGTCGCCCGTCAGGTCCGTTGAGGCGCGGGAAGAGCGAAGCTGGTCCAAGTTGGAGACGCTTTTGTAGTAGACCGCGCTGTTTCTTCGCAGTTTCAGACTCTCTGTCGATGAACGCTCAGGAGTGCTATCGGCGGTGGCAGGCACGGTATCGGCGGTTGGTCCACTACTGCTTGTATCTTCTTGCCCACTTCCCTTGTGCAATGCAGAAGGGACGCCAGCTTGCGATTCCGCTCGACGCTGATGTAGAAGCCTGGTAAGAACCCGGGCCCTATGTAGGTGTAAATTCTGTAGGTCCTCGTTAGTGGATCTGAGTTCCGTAAGAGCCGTGTCAACGACGTGCCACTCTGTGTCCCAGAGCTCTTCATAAAACCGTAAGTAAGCCTCTCTGTCCAAGGGGTTGTCATACTTGGAGTTTACGTGCTTCCGCGCTTCATCGTATGCCTCGGTGGTGGCATCGTAGCCGAGTTTCGCTTCCCGATAATGATTCCAAAGTGCGTCACTTTTCGCACTGGTGCGTTCAATCTCAGCCGTCACTTGTCTGAGTTCGTAGTGAAGATCGAGTTCTGACATGCCGCGAGGCTCATCTTCGCCCGGCAGAGGTCGGTGATCTTGGACTGCATTATCCGCGAGTGTGTAGGCAGACCATCGGACGGGAGAGGGGCAAACGACCTCGGGATTGAGCTCGAGCAATGGGTCATGGCGGCTGGATTCAGGTCGTGGGTGCTGATTATCGTCTCGAATTGTGGCCGACGACAAGGCTTCAGGTGTGCTTCTGCGCATCATTGTCGCCATCGTGGCAGGTACGGCGTGCAGTACTCGAGTATCTGACAGATCTACCTACACACACAAGTTTGGCGCCAGCAGGGCGATCAAAAGACAGTATGAAATGTACAGTGAGCTGTGCAAGGCTGATATGCAAGGCTGATATGCAAGGCTGATATGCAAGGCTGATATGCAAGGCTGATATGCAAGGCTCAAGCAGTCGTTCAAGGCGATAATTGTGTGGAGCTGGAAGATTGGAAAAATGGATGTGTTGGTGAGTTGTGATAAGTTGTGATTGTACGAAGCGTTGTGTGATGTCGATGTGGTTGTATGGGTGGCAAATGATGTTATGGAGACACGGTAAAAAAGGGGGTTGAGAGTGTCAATAGCTGGCTTATGGAAATGAGTTAACACGGATATAGTGACCCAGACGTAAGCTGTGTGGGCTGGGAACCTGCTCACTGCTCTGCCGTCTCATGCTTCCTGGCCCGACCAAGACGGACGAGCATGATGCGGTGTCCTATACGGGGGTGTCACGCTCCTGTGCAGCGCTCCCTTGATCAGTGTCCCTAGCTTCCTGGTGGAGCTACAAAGGCTGACTCACCAATGGGTGTGTCATCTTACTCTGTGGCAGAGTACCATTCGTCGCCTAAGCATCTTTTGAGACGGGTCGTTGCAAATCACAACCCGTCGCGGATGTACTCGCACGTCAAATGTACCACTTGGCAGTATCAACGGAAGAGTGTTCCAAGCTTCAGTGGGGCCGAAGCTAGTCGAAGAGCGGCCCGGGTCTGGACTTTGCTTGTAGCAGGAAGTGGAAAAGGGAGGTTGTCGCTGAACCCTATGATTCTTCGCTGACCTATCGTAGGCTCATGATTACAAGACTGCAGTCGAACATCAGTGTTGTGGTCCATGAATCAGACGACAAACCTCTCAAGAACCAAAAAAAGGAGACAAGTGTCATACACGGAACTGCGCTGCGTCTGGTTCGACATCGCCATGTCCAGCGTACCACGGTCGTCTGCAAATCCAGCCATACATGCTCACTTTACAAAGCTACAGCACTAGCGACGAACAACCTCGCTTCCCTGGCTTGCATTCATTACCTGATGCGGTAAGGCCACCTCACGGCTCTCTGCCACCATCTACTGGAAACTTGATTACCTGCAGCATGGACAAGGCAGCACATTTCGCGCTAGCGGAATCACAGATAGTGGTTGGGACATATGGCACGTGTCCAACTGGGTAGGTGAAGTTATGGGGATGATCACTCATGAAGGTTATCGATAGTAATATCGCTGACTGGTACCAGGTGTGGAACTGTATGTCGTTTGTGAAGTGAAATATGGCGAGGGCTGGTTGGAAGTCGGATTGTAGATGGACGTTTGAGTGTAGCTTGGAGTCTGAGAGTAGGTTGGGGAAGGTGGATGATATGGAGTATTCGATGCTTGAAAGTATGAGGGAGTATGAGGGATGTATGAAGAGGGAGGCTGAGTAGAGTACCCCGATGGAGGATATCCGGATTGCTGTTGATACGGGCTGGGAGGCATGTAAGAGGAATTCATAGCTTGGACACCACTTTCCCATATGTTTCTCCGCAGATCCTGGTATGGATCATTGGTGGTCTGCGCAAATTGCGAATAGACTGACCCAGGTTGATGATGCGAAGTAGCCGATGCGGTCGTGGGCGCGGTCGTGGGCACAGTCGTGCCACTCGTGGTCTGTCTTTGGGACTGGCTAGGAACTGTCTTGTACAGCGGAATTGACATACCTTCCGTCAATTTGGGGTTCCAGGATTTTCCGCTGATGCCGTGTTGGTCCCGAACGTCGTCAATGAGTCGATTCCAGGGCGATGAATGTTCTTTACCTGTCCGGTTCATTGTCAGCCCTTTCACCGGATGATTGTGGACTTGTACAAAGGCGAATGTATTCTCACCGTCTGCAGTCTGACTTGTGAGCTTGCCGATAGTTAGCGCGGTCCGCAGAGCATGCTCCGTATCAAGCTTATCCGGGTCCTCTTGAAGCATTCTAATCAACTCCTCGTCATTCGTCAGAATCGAGTTGGCCATGCGCCAACGTTCGTTCTCGTGAACACGGCAGACATGAGCAGCCAACGTGATGTCGCTCACATGGCCGAGCAAGCTAGGCAGGATCTCGTTGCACCATCTGGCTTCCTGGTCAGGGATCTCAGATTCGGAACGTTTAGGGTTCTTGAGAGCATTGAACGTCGAGGCTAGCTCCTTCATAATGGTAGGCACCAAGGCTTTGTACTTAAGTTGAGCTTCATCGTATTTCTTTCGACTTTTCTCTACTACCACTTGGCTGAAATCGCGCAACTCCTGTCTGCCGGCCCTATGGTTCCCGTTCAGATAGTCGTCGTACGCGCTTCCTCGGTCTTCGATCCCAGGAAATCCCATACTCTGTTGTTTCGAAGTGAGGGGAAATGGTGCCCGAACCGAGCTACCCGTCACTCCCGTGCCGCTCGTGGCTACCGTAGAGCCGTTGGCCGTCGTCTGCTGCGGCTGAGTCGTTTGGCCATATGTGTTGGTTAGTGCCGGCTGACTGCCGATGACGTATACCGAGCCAGAGGTTGGATAAGCTGAAGTAGGTGCCATGCCGGAGTGCGAAGGATAGCCGGGTCTATAGGGGTAATATGGGTTTCCTCCGCCGCCGCCCCAAGTCGGTCTCATATATGATACTTGGCCGGAACTGAAGCCGGATTGTTGGCCCATGAAACTCGGTCGACCCCCATGTTGACCAGGGACACCGAACTGCGAGCCCCAGACGCTTGACGTAGGCGCTGTCTGATGGGCTCGTAGGAAATCTACGTTCGATGTTATGAAGCTCATGGTTGCAGGCAGTCTGCCTGTAGTCTGTATCTTGATGTGAGGAAAGAGGCGTGGGGACTGTGGTGGATTTGCTGTATGCTGTGGCGTCCGAAAAGCTTCAGTGGTGATGTGAGTGGTGAATGATTGTGTGTAAGGAGGAGTTGCAAGGGACCAAGTGAGATCGTGATGTGTTATACTTGAAGCTCGTCAATACAGTGGATAGAGTGGCAACAAGCTCTGCACGAGGCCCGACTTATGTAGAGCTGTTACCACGTCCCGTGAACATCTTTAGTTTGTTTACTAGATTTCGCTTGGGTGTCACGGTGAAAGGACGGTCACATTCGATGTTTTAGAGAGGTAGTGGAGTGTGTCGTCCTTTGAGGCATAAGGCATAAGGCATAAGGGATATACGTGGATAGTCGTCTCGAAAAGGGCAGCACAGGTGGTTTGTCAAAGCCCGAAATATGCCATATGTTCGACTGCAAGAGCCTGGAATCGCTGAGGATTGAGTCACAGGGCTAGTTCGACGGTCCGAAACTTCGTCTCTTTGCCCTCATCTCACAGAACGAAGCCCCATATGTCATTATAGACCAGGATCATTCCATCAACTCCAAGAATTCGGTCAACCTGTCGATACAGTCATGGCATCAGTACTGGAAATGGAGTGTAGCTCGCCTCGCAGTCCTTGAGATAGAAACAGAAAATTGACCCACCTTTCTTCAATCGCTGCCTCCAAAGCTTCCTTTCGATCGTCTTTGACTGAACATCCCCAGTCTCGACTATGTCTCCACCAACCCCTTTGACTATCGATTTCCTCCATTTCCGTGTCCACCTCGGTCTCCGTGACGGGATCGCCAATGACGACGTGAGGAGCGTCGAATCCTGAGGTGGGCATGGGATATCCGGATTTGAGATGTACGGATGAGACATCGAGCGAGAGTGCTCCCAGACTGGTTTGAGAGGAAGATGAAGCACGTGCCCTAATAAGGGGTCGAAGAGGGGAAGCATCGATTTGTCGACGAACGTATCCTGTAGAAGAGAATTCCAAGACTGCTCCTGAAAACACTCAAGGAGCGTAAATCAACAACACTGAGAAGGAGAAGCGATTGAAAACGGACGGACAGGCTTACTAACCAGGATAAAGAGACATCCGCATATCTTGCACTCTTGTGTCGCTTTCATCGTGTCTGAGCAAAACGATGCATAATCTCATGACCCTCCCTCCTCGAGGTGTCCAAAGCGTAGAACGCAAGCATGTGTGTATCCTCAGCTTGAGGTGCTGCAGGTGACGAGAGGTAATGTATGGGGAACATGAATGACCTGGATAATAAAGCCTGACTCAACAATGGGGAAGGGTCAGCGGAACGTATCCCTCGCGAAGCGATCAGGCTTGATCTTACGGGTTGGAATATGGGTGAGACGTGGGATTAAGTGAGGAGGGTCCGGGCATGATGTGGGAGAGAACAGGATTTGCGGTAATCCGGACGATGTATGTTTCTGCCTCTGCTGAATGATAACCTGGCGCGAGAACGACGCGAAATGCATGAGTATACCAGTGATAAAAAGACGATACACTATCGCCATGTCGATGATGGTTCCGTGCTCATCCAATATAAATAACTGTGTGTATGTGTGTGTGTGTGTGTGTGTGTGTGTGTGTGTGTGTGTGTGTGTGTGTGTGTGTGTGTGTGTGTGTGTGTGTGTGTGTGTGTGTGTGTGTGTGTGTGTGTGTGTGTGTGTGTGTGTGTGTGTGTGTGTGGTATGTCAGGGCTCAATCCCTGTCTGTGCGCCGAAGCCGAAGCCGACGCCTATGATGGTGTTGGAGATCACGATGATGATGGTCAAGAAGATGATGGTGACGCTTACGATGGCGGTATTCGGCGATGTGGTGCTTCAGCCCTCGTGAATCACAAGCTAGCATATCTTTGTTTCAGTGCTAATGCAACTACTCTCTCTTGGATCCATTACGCCATACAATGCCCTCAGGCGATATCACTCCGTCCAACCTGAAATCAAGCTCAGTGGTCGGTACTCTCTCGCCAGAAGGTAACATTTGAGGCGATAAAGCCAGGGCGACTGCGATGCAGTTCAGCCGTTAATAATCGACGCCCACAATGCGTACTTTATCAGGATTGATCGAGGTATGTCGAGGCAAATCAAGTGATAGACGGTGGCGGATATGCGATGATTCACTCACCCAGTAATGGAGATGGCTTTTTCGCTGTGTAAGAGAGTAAGAAACGATCATAGTATGCTTTCCCTCTTCCAAGCTGTATGTCCAGGATTGTACAAATCAGCCCTAGGACGAACGCAGTGACTGTAAAGGATTAGCCGGACAGACTTACTCGGTTGCACTCTTCGTCGAATGCCACTCCTGGTATCAGAATGAGGTCGAGCGGCTCATCCACTTCCACTGCTGAGGGTATACACAGGGCAGCGTTAGCAGATACACGAGCAAGCTTGTCCGTGGTACCATCGTCCGCAGTATACCATTCGGAATCGCTGATGAACTTTTTCACCTTGATTGATACGATCACGATGCAGAACACATATGCAACTCACAGTCTTCTCTAGCTGCGCCCTCCAGATCTCGTCTCTCAAGTCCCGGGTCTAGAATACCCCATTTGTCCAACGGGCACTTCTCCAGGTCTGCAGGATTATACAGTTTCAACATCTTCATATCGGGCTCTTGCGCTTGGACTTGCGATACTGATGGTAGATCTGATGAGCCTTTAGGTGTGTCCAACGATGACTCGGCTTTGCTCTGAGACTGTTGAGGCGGTATGTATGGGGTATACAACGACGTTCCTGCAGGTGAAGCCGAATCAGTCAGTGGTACTCCCAGGTGTTCAAGTACGGCGAGCTGGAAGACACACCTCGCTGGAGCAGGTGGTCCACAATTCCACCAGTCCGCAGCTCCCCATGCTTCATGCTGAGGTAGCAGCCGACACTCTTTGCATCCCGGAAGAAGGCTTGCTCCCTCAGTATACGCAGCACAGCTTCGGCTGCTCAAAATGCCTGTCAACGTCAACATGGTGCTCATATGTTGACCAGACTGCTGCTTCGCTCTGCTCAAACCTGAAAGATGCATCATTGTGGAGGGCACTGTCCGGATGATTACTGCTACAGAACTCACATTGCTGTTGCACATCTCCATCACTCATCATCTTCAACGTCTTGAGCATCCCCTTCCTGAGACTCGACTTTAATGCAAAGGTCGCAGCTGTTGACATCCCGGTTGTTGTAGCTGTCTTTCCTCCAGCTTGGGCTTTTATACTCATCTGTGGAAATGCAGCGGGAGATGGTAACTCAGATTCAGGTGAAGGAGGCATCTGATCAATGAAACGAATAGCCTTTGGTGGTAATATGTGTGCAGTAGTCTCGAAACACTCAGTCATGTTAGTACTTATCACTTGCTCTCTTGAGCTCTTGGCCTTGGCCAGGCATATCGTGGTGAGGAGATTACGTAAGGCTTCCGCATATGTGGGTCATGTGGGTCGTAATCTAGAAGGTAAGCTTAAATAAAGTTTAAAGACCCAATGATATTATTTCCGACGACCGCCTGAGGAAGGGATGAGATGGGATGAGATGAGATGAGACGACTGCCGATATCTTGTCCAAACTTCTTGATCTCGTATGGCTATGCCCTTACAACACGCTGTCATCTCTCGCCCATCATCTCAACCTTCATCATGCAGCGACCCGTCTTGCCTAGAACACTGATTCTGGATTACTATGACTCATGTAAGTCATAGATCCCCTCGGGCAACATTCCTTTCTCCCTTCTCGATCGGCTGTCCCGCCATACTCGGTACATCGTATGATCCCTCTCAGAGAAGGATAGAGAATATCGTATTATTACGCTGCTGCTTGCACTTCAGCATGTGGGTAATACGATTGTGATGCTGACAATGGCCGATCTTCCTTTATAGATACCAACAATCTTCTCACTCTCTTTACAAAACTGTACGGTGATGCGGAAGTACTGCAAAAAGTTGTGGTGGTCAAAGCGGACAGATATTCATGGTACGTTCTCCGTGAATCATGAGAACCAAAGGAGGAACATATATCTATATGATCTCGAATGCGATGATCGTTCATATTGCCTTCCGCGATGATGCTGAATCGGGGGTTTGCCCATTCTTGACGATCGCAGGTCCGACTTCCAACAGTTTGTCTTACCTAACATCGATTGTATGATCCTGTCTCCTGGTCCAGGAAGACCCGACAACCCTTCGGTATGTGTTATTGAACTGCTTGCTACGGGATCCGTCAGTAAGGAGACTAACTTGCTCATCGTAGGATATCGGGTTCGCTCTGGACCTCCTTCGATCACACCCACTGCCCTTGCTGGGTGTTTGTCTTGGTCATCAGGCTATCGCCGTAGCCTTTGGGGCAAAGGTATGTGTCATGCATCGCGCGAAACAGTCATATTGGGCGAGTCATAGTTGTCAACGCACAAAGCTGACTTGCCTACGCATCGTACAGATCATAAACACACCATCGATAACCCACGGGCATGTGGTACCGATCTCGCCGGTCAGTCCAGCCAAGGGCCTATTTGCTTCGCCGTTCTGGCAGAGGGATGGTGAAGACGAACCAGATGATTTCGAGGTAGTGGTGTATAATAGCTTGACAGCGGATCCTGACAGTGAGTTTGCGTGCTCGATCGCCCCGTACGAACTTATAGGTTGAGAATCGCGAAACTGAACCATCCTGGTGTGTGATAGCTATTCCCGATGAGCTCGAAGTCACCGCTTGGTCAGTGCCGACGTCGACTCGGCCAAGTACAGTGCAGGGGCTGAGACACAAGGATTATCCAATTTGGGGTGTCCAGTACCATCCGGAGGTGAGTCTTGTATCACCTCTGTCGATGGCGCTGCTAACGTCCTTTCTCGCATTCCAGTCGATCTCGTCAACCCGAGGCGCGGATCTCCTTCAAGCATTCTTGAACGAAGTGAACGTTCACTATGCTTCTCCGCCTTCTTTTCCTCCTCTGCCATCCGACATCATTTCAGCCTGTGCGTATCGAGTAGCTGCTTCCTCAAGACCTGCCTCTTCACTCTCCTTATCGAGGACGTCCTCGATTCTCCCTACTCCACCGCGGACTCCTTCGTCATCAAGACCCGCCAGTAGAGTCGGGTACTCGAGGTCGGCAGGGAACCCGAACTTGCTGGAGAAGAAGTTTGGTGATCTGGGAAGGCAATTGAAATCGCAGGATGTATTCGAGGGCCTTGTACGTCAGTCGAGGAAAGGCAAAGAGAGAGCTATCGGGGAGGTGTGGTTGGATGGACAGACGGTGAGTGCGGGTCGATCATCGCTTGGGCATCGCCTAATGTCATTTTATTATTGCACAGCCAACTCGGCCAACCACCTCCACGCTTGCCACTCCAGCGTTTTTAATCACCTATTGTCTCTCAACCCGGATCGTCACCTTACACCGGGGGGATTCAACGCCTGTGACTCTTGCTCTACCAGAGTATACAACGTTCTGGGATTGGTTCTCAGAAGCCCACCAATCTCTTACGACTCTTCCTACGACCACGTCGTCACGAACTAGTCCTTCAGGAGGGTTCAAAGGAGGATGGGTAGGCTACTTTGGATACGAGATGAAGGAGGAATCATTGCAAGGGTATCGTCGTCGACCCAGAGACGACGGGGAGTCAAAGGATGTTGATGCCTGTTGGGCATGGGTTGACAGGTATACAGAAAGAAGACCCAATGGAGAGTGGATCACACGGGGAATCCTGCTAGACAAAGATGACGAGGGGACGGAAGGTAGCAATGGTGGTGAACACGAAGTTGAGGACGCCCTTACAATGTTGGAATGGCTCCAGGGTCAGGGTCTCACTTTCGGAGTGAAACGCGAAGAATGGGTCCGGTATGTCGAAGAGGTGCAGGCCATACTCGACGGTACTGCTCTCAAAGGCGAAACCTCGACCGCGCCTCTGGAATCATTCCCTACATTTAGTCCGACAGCAACAGGCGACAACTACCGAAGCAAAATCGATGCATGCCGAGAAGCTATCCGACAGGGCGAATCATATGAATTGACGCTCACAACTCGGTTCTCAGCATCAGCGTCGTCGACAGCAAAGACATCGACGTCATTTGATCCGTATGCCTTGTATTTGCGACTACGGACGTTCAACCCGGCTTATTATTCGACATACCTTCATTTCCCTTCGCTTGTCACACCAAGAGGCAACGGACTGACCGTACTCTCCTCTTCGCCCGAGAGGTTCTTGAAGATCGATAATGGTCGCAGGGTTGAGATGATGCCTATCAAGGGTACGAGGGCGAGGGTGAAGCCTGGGCAGTGTGTATGTGTCAGTTCAGACGCCGCTGGATCCGTCAGTGGAACGGGATGTCAGGGGGAGAACAAGGGCAGTGAGGCTTGTTTGGAGGAGGGTAGAAGGGTGGACGCGCGCATTGGAGAAGAATTGAGAACGGATCCGAAAGAACGGGCGGAGAACCTCATGGTAAGTTGCTTTCTTCTAGACCGATCCTCACTCAGACGTCAAGGCGATGATGGCTCAAATCGTACCTCTGCGATATGAGAGCAGAATTGGTGATTGCTCATTATAGAGCTGATTCATCGTGTGCATTACAGATTGTCGACCTCATTCGATCAGACCTCTTATCTTGCTGTACGCCTTCAACCGTGACAGTTCCGAAACTGATCGCATTGGAGTCATACGGGGTCCATAATCTTGTAACTACAGTGCAAGGTATCTTGGCGGAGAACGTTAGCAGCGTGGAAGCTGTCAGGAGATGTTTCCCGCCTGGTAAGTCACGGTGTTATCTCTCAGCTTTGAGGTGGACTGATCGATTGTCTTTAGGCTCGATGACTGGTGCACCGAAATTGAGATCTGTCCAGCTTCTTGACGACTTTGAGGAACGTCAACGGAGAGGTATCTACTCTGGTACGTCCGCGAGGCGTCCATGTACACACATCTTGTGCAGCGTATCTTACACTAAACCATCACCGGGATCTCCGTTGTACAAATCCCACGCGCGGGGGGGATTCATGCTAACTGGAATTTCTGACTTTGCACAGGTGCGCTTGGCTATTTCTCAGTCGACGGGGTGACCGATTTGAGCGTGGTGATCCGGACTATCGTGGTCGAAGGAGATCGTAAGTTTGTTACATGACCGTCAGAGCTGCAAAGTGGTTCACAGACGATGCTGACTGGACTTTTGCTGTCTTTCAGAATTGAGCATCGGCGCCGGAGGCGCTATCACTTGGCTTTCGGATCGTGATGGCGAATGGGCCGAAGTCCTCACCAAGGTAGGATCTGTGGTGGGGAAGCTTGACGGCGTTGCGTGAGCCCGTGTGGTGGAGGAACCCGGTCAAACAAGCAATAACCAGGAGTCACCAGTCCTTGAAACAGCAACGCTTGCACACCTAGAGTACGGATATCGTTAGTATGTTGTATCACCCATAACATCACAAAATGCATTGACCTCACACCATTCCTCAGCACCAAGCTCGAGGCTATCACTTGGTTATGCCATTACGTCTGGCTCGAGATTGGCGCCAAATATCAGTGCTACAGACACCGCCAATCTTTCGTTCACACAAGAGCAGGCGGATCAACGGGTTCTTTCTCTTATGATACTAGTTCAAGGGTTGACATATCCCCTCTGAGAAGTCGAAACGTTGTCAAAGGAGGTCTTAAGGACATGGCTCCAGAAACGCGCGCAAAAAGGACGGGCCCCGACCATTTTTGATAGGATCAAAAGGAGGTGACGTCTTTGAGACGTGTCAGAGGAATGAAGGTCTCGCAAGAGAACGGTAAGACCGTCAAGGAGGTTGTGGAGCTTGTGTCTACCCTGTTCCTCCACCTTGCTACCCGCTGCTGCAGAGGAACTGGAACTGCAAGGGCTTTTTACTCGAAACGCATGAATCGATAATTGACCGACCCTACTCACTTCCTCTCTCTATCTGACTTCCACTTGTCAACCTTTACAAATTGACAAATTGTCAACCAAAAAGTTTTGCAGTCACCAAATATCACCAAAAACTGTCGCACGCGTGATTCACATACACTCTTGTACTCTCGTCAAAACTTCGACTGTGAAGGACAACAACAAACCATTCGCGGGTCTCCTAAAAGTACTAACCAGACGCAGAAACAGTCTTGATACGAAACGAAGATACGGTCGACACTAAGACTAGAATTGCTCCTCTTTCCTTAAAGCTCAGACCGAGCGCAAGTCGGAAAAAATGACTCGCTTCTGGTCATCGGCAAGTGGCCTAGGCAGCCAGCCGGGTGTTTATTCGAGCCACCTGTCTTCCGGTAAACCGTCAGGCTTCTCGAAGGCTTGTAGCAGCATCTATAAAGGGGTCACGAGCAGTGAGTTTCTGTTCAAGAACGGACAGTTGCACATCCTAGATCTTCTTCCCATCGTAGACCTCCCAGTATCGAATGAGTTTCCATGATTTGCCCTTCGTCTTTCTTCTTTAGGCGTTCTTCCGCGTGTGATGAGCTTCCGGGATTCAAATCGAGGCGCTCACCGATGGTGTCAACTGCATAGCGTTGTTCCGCAACAATTCGAGTCTACCCTCCGCGTGGGCTTCTTCTAATGCATCCTCGTCGTATGTCCCCAGCTATACCAGCTTGTGGCATACCGACGATTCTCGGCCGGCCAGTCCACGGGACTGTGACCGCCTGTCAGGCGAGCCCACGAGATCGCGTCACTCATGGTCCTGGCACGAACAATCAAACCATGACTCAAGCTCGGATGAGTCCCAAGCGGGGTCATTTAGTGAGCCGAAGGATTTTACGAGTGCCGCTTCCTATACTTCGGCTACCGGTAATGGACCATCGACGCCCCGGAACGTCATTTGTCATAGCTTCATCTCGAGTCCTGGGGCGACAAGCACCGGGTTTTACGATTCAAGCAAGTTACACCCTTCTGATCCAAGCCGCCTTTCTATCTACCCGAACACACATCAAACCCCATCTAAAAGCAGCAGCATGTCAAACCAGCGCGCCGTGCACTTCGACGGAAGTTCAGCTTCAGGCGCTAGTCATTACCCCTTCTCGTCGGCCAGGGAGCATTCGGACGCTTGCAGACAGGCCTCGAAGAGGTGGAAACGACGTTCGATTGTTAACCCGCAGTCCACCGGCTTTACCTCATCGAACGTACAGGCGCCACCTCCATCGTATTCTGAGAGCGAGGCCCTTGGGTACTCGACGTCAGCTGTTAGTGTAAGTGCGAATGCAAGTGCAAATGGTGTGCTGGAGCAGGCGGCGAGTAGTCTGTTCCAGGAAGCATCAAGGCTGTCCGAACACCGTCGAACGTGAGTGAACCGGCCACAACATCTCGAATGTCGCCTCTCTTGCTTGTGCGTCTTCGAAGCCCATTCGGAAACAATTGCCCTGAGCTGACCAGCTTCTGTGTTTCATGCAGGTACCATACAACGGTGACTACCGAACTGACCCCCGCCGAAAGAGGCGAGGCTTTGGTCAAGGCGACTGCGGCAACGCGAAGGCAGCCATACAGCGGCTTCAGTGCCGCCAGTGCCGCCAGTTCCGCCAGTGGTATAAACAAATTTGATCGCGGACTACATGGGCGAGGACAAGTTCTCGGCGGAAGGTATTAAAAATTATGTATAGACTTTTGTGTCCGGCCCGTCTAAGGCTATGAGGCCTCGTCAGTTGCAAGATCACATCGTGACCCCAGCGGTATTCCCGGAGCACCTCCTGTCCTTGCCTTGCATGTCGTAGTGAACAAACGATATCAATCCACTGTATACCGTCTCTCTTGACCCGGATAGCTAGGACCACAGATAATCCTCTTGGTGGTGATATCTCCTTCAAAAATGACGCGGTAAATACCAGATTCGAGCGGGTTTCACACCCATCCAAATATGAGCGAGACCGTTACAATACCAACCCGACACAGGATGACCCCATATCCACCCCGGTTTTTGAACCCGTAGATCCCCTTCCTCACTCCATAAAAGCAAGCTTCAGTCATGTATCTCGGACCCCAAAGATGGGATGGGACAGTTGCAATACCAGATGAGGCGAGCATCATAAACGAGGAAGTTACCTGATGTCGCTGTTTTGTCTGATCCAGTATGTAGGATTGCTGCTGGTTAATCGGTAAATCAGGTACAGGCACGGTGACGGCATTCAGAGGCACGCGCTTGATGTCAATTGCAAAAGGCTGTCAATGTCCGGAATGGGGGTTTCGAACTGTAACTGTTTAGACTCCACGCGTGTTGTGCGCAGACGTACCGCCCCTGTTTGCTCGAAGTGGTAGACTTGATGGTCCGAGTGGTTCATGAAATTACCAACGTGCCTCTAGTGAGGATCCGGCAGGGTCCCGTTCGGTGCACCGCTCTTCCGGGTTGACGTACTCGTACTTGTCCGCTTTGCTCCTCATTGTGAGTCCGCTGTTCTATTCTTAAACCTGTCATCCACCTTTTGCTTGGAAGCACGTTGTACGATCCAGAGCTTGTATCTCGCGCATCAATACTGTGTCCTCGCAGATTCAAACCGGACCTTGCTTGACATTGCACTTCGGACGGTCGAGGAGGTCGACGTTATAATCGTTGCGTTAGCTCGGGTGCCTGGACGAGCGGAAACCGTTTGTTTGCCATCTGAGTTGTCAGACATATGCTCTGTATTGCCATCTGTCGACTATAATAATATGATTGATTTCGCGGTGACGCTGCGGATCCTGCCCGGTTCTTGGTCCCTGCGGATATCGGACCAATTCATACACTGACCTGATTCTCGTAACGTGAACAAAACTCGAACGCCTCATCTCTTCTTCTAGTAGTGACATCTCTTGGGCCCCAAAATCGACATGCGAGACAAGTTTGGTATACTTTGCTAGTGCCAGGTATTGAATGCCGGTTTTGACCTTCTTTGGTTTGCACAGGTTTCGAGCGATGAGTGCAAGGTCATGAGGCCTCTCCCATCCCCATGATGATCACGATCCCTCACCCAGCCTAAGCCTACTCTGAGGTGTATATAAAGCAGTGACTCGTCACTTCAGCTGAGCTGTTCTTTCTCACCTCCTCACCTCCGACAATCGTCGACAACCCCTCCCCCGGCGGTGTCCTATCAGAGCAACATATCGGATCACCTCACACAAACACCCAATAACCACCATGCACTTGCTCGCTCTCTTACCCCTTCTTCTCATTCCCTTCGCCGAAGCTAACCCAGTGAACGTCAAGCGATACTCGGGTGTCAAGATCCAGTCCTACCGATCTAGGAGATGTCTCTCGCCCGCCGGTAATGGTCCCAACTACAACGACGGCACACAGGTTATCAGTGTCGACTGCGCCAAGGCAAAGACTTGGGACATCAACCCGGGTAGCGGGAGTGTCATCCTTCACGGAAACGGTAAGGCGCTCGACGCTGGTACAGGTAGGGATAACAACGAGATTGTTAAGGTAGGTAATCACAGAGTATTAGCCTCAAAAACCCATGAAAGCTAATTCTGATGTGGACCATAGGTCTGGACCTCCTACCCTACCTTGTTCCAGCAGACGTGAGTGCCTTGCAAGAACTTCCTCATTCTAGTGAGGGCGTTTGTTGACAGTGTGGTGTCCCGTAGTTGGTACTTGACCGGCGACTCTCGAATCGCTATCACTGGTGGCGACCAATGTCTTGATGAAGGCGACAACGGTCCTCAAACTTACAAGTGCACCACCGGCAACACCAACCAAAGTATGTGGTTTTTTTTCTTTTTTTTCGCACATCCATTTCGAGCCACGCTCATGCCCCAGCAAACCTTCTTCCGACCTCGCGGCGATCTATGCTGACTCAATTTGACCGTAGTCTGGTATATTATCAACGGCGACAACCCCCAGCCTCCTGCTAGCAGCAGCGTCGCCCCTTCGTCATCCAGTTCCAAGCCCAGTGCTAGTGCTAGCTCCAGTGCTAAGCCAAGCGCTAGCGCGAGCTCCTCGAGCGTTAAGCCCAGCGCTAGCGCCAGTTCAACCTCCAAGTCCGCGGGCCCCCAGCCTTCACAGGGAGGTGTATACAAGGACCCTTCGAACACCAGCCGAAGGATTCACCGTGAGTTGTTGTCCGTCATTCAGAGACACTACGACCGGCATATAGGCTGATAGTCACCTCACTCCTTCATCGATAGCTAACGGCAGGAACGACCTATGTGTTACCGCCGACAATGGCAACCTTTCTAATGGTGTTGCCGTCAACATGTGAGTACACAAGTCCCGAAAGCTTCAGTCGGGGGTACTGATCGGGCACACCTATGCTACATAGTGCCTACTGTTACCCCAACGACTCCCCCATCGCCAAGTCTCAGCTCTGGAACATTGCTGCCGGTTCCTCAAACGACTTCATTCGATCCGCCTCCAACTCCTCTCTCTGTCTCGATGTCGGCTACAACCCGGGCTCCGGCTCTCAAGTCCTTGTGACTCCATGTGACAAGGGCTCGGACCACAAGAAGTGGGACTACATGGCCGACAAGATCAAGGTCACAGGCAAGAGTGAGTACTATAATCTGTTTCTGTCGTCAGATAAGTCGTGATTAGCACTGAAAGCTGACTCTGTGATCCTCACATGACGTTGCAGACTACTGTCTGGACCTCAAGCTCGGATCAGGACCTCGAGCTGGATCCCCCGTCAGCACGCAGGCTGATCTTCAGGTATATGAGTGTTTCGCCGGAAACACCCAGCAGATCTTCACCCTCTACGCGCTACAGTAAGCCTCGTTGACAAGAGCTCCGTGTTCTGGCGGTTTCGGTCAGGCTCTGTCGAACCGCCTTGGAGGACACTTGTTCTTGTAACGAGCATGGACAATGTTTGAACGGACAATTTCATCGTAATCGGGTTGCACTACGGACATTTTGATCTTCGATTCTTTCGTTAGTTTTTGCATCTCTGTAAATGAAATGGACAATGGCTGGGTGCCGCGGCGTTTGGGGCTTTTAGGTATTAAAGTTGGAATGTATAAAGTCGTAAGAAGTATCAAATCAAATGGAATCCAGTCCGCGTAAATTGGCAAGCAAAGCGTTCGAACTAGCGATGTCTGTGGCGTACCTCAACGCTGCAGGTTGTCTTTGGGCTCGCAATCTTTCATTAGCTCGTGAATCATACCGAAAGCATCACCGAAGTCGAAGCGTGGGTTTTTATGTGCCATATATAGGTCACGAGGCATCGCTCAGTTCCAATGGCTATTAACGGCGCATATCGCCACGATTCCAGGTGGTTTACCACTCCGGGCAAGAATGGCTACAAGGCAATGTTAAACCTCACATCATCCTCGAAATGATTCTCAGCCATCTCAAACACAGTTGCACGGCAATTAGCCACATACAGTCATTCTATTTCTTGATCGATAGCGAGACCAATTGTATAACATTGATGAATCGCTCAGGTTCGTGCCTCGTATGTCTCACCGCCATAGACGTAATGACGAGTTATCAGACAAGATAAAGTTGCGACCCCTCATTTCCGGGGTGCTCGTCCACCGACACGTGCTGATTTGACCGGATGGGTGACTTTGCTAGATATGTGCGAATGTTCGGACTCTGTAAGGCGGTTTTCGACCGGCAACGCTCAACACACATGCCAAATGTGGAGGATACATCCGGTCTGTTAGTGCCTGAGCCGGAGAACACCAATACCAACGGTCATGGGACTGACAGAACATCATTGCACAGCCCCCACGTTTGGCCACGCTATATCGGACCGAAAGGTCAATTCTGAGACATCCGGTGTGCTTTGTTACCGGTGTTGATACCTTGTTCCGTGGGCGGCGAACGAGGAAAGCGCGCATTGCCTTCGCAAGACCTTTGACACTGGGTCAACCGCCCTCAAGCACTTTCCAAGACTCAAGCCCTTGGCAAAGTGGATCTCGTGCAGCTCCCGGGAAAGAAGTAAACTCGGCTGAGATCATCAACAAGCGGACGCAGGAAACCATTGTTTGTGAGCGGTAACACACATACACGCACACACATATCGCATAGACAGGGAAAAGTTGATCTGTTTGGTCGGATAAGGGATGCGATGTTTGCGTATATTTGTCCACTTGTTTGAGTGCCTTCCTGATCAGCCAACTGCGGAACTTGAATCAGAGGAGCGGCTTGCTCGCTGCACACCCGTAAAGATCCCCGGATGCGAGGTTTCTGTTGCGTCGTTGTTGATGTTTACATTCCGACCCACCGGAAGGAGCATGTATTGTTTGGGCAATTCCCCACGCCAAGAAATGGCCTTCTGGCGGATTTTCAGGGTCATCGGCTAAAAACAATCGTCATGCGGGGTTAGGCTTAAATATCTTCCGCTTCTCCTTTGCTCTACGCCCTTTGTCTTTTGTTTTCACCACAAGGGGTCCCCGCCTTCAGGTACAACCGAGCCTGTCGTTTGGTTATTCGCATCATTGTGTTGATTGCAAAGGCTTGTGCATTCCATCCCCACCCGCTTGCCGGAGCGGAACGGACATCGCCTAAGAAGTCGACCAGATCGACGGAGATGGTTAGACCTGAGCTTATTGTCCTCCCATTTCTTGTATTGACCTCCCATTTCTTATGCGAGCTTCATTGACATAAACAAGCACAATGACACAGCATATCGATCAAGGATCGAGAAAACATGTTTCACTGGACAGAATTGCCTTGGCTATGCTATGTTGTGTAACGTGTTCCTTCGTTTCTCTACTGCCTACTGCCGTGCTCCTTGCGCATAGAGGCAGGATGTTCAGTTCGGTTAGCCGCTCGATGACGTTGATGCCTATTCGACCGCGCGAGTATGTTGATCGGTCTAACCGGAAGGATTCAGCAGCTCCGTCCATTCGTCCTTTCAGGCAGCATATACAGTTCGCACAGGCGGGTCCGTTTGTACCTTTGCCTTTACCCTTCAACATGTCACACGGACCTCCGCCGCTTTTCGGATTCAACGGGGATCCACACGCCCAAAGTGGTGTCCTGTTCCATCAGATCGTCAGGTGACCTTGTTTACTCACTAACTCGGAAAGGCAATGCACTGCGTCAGCTCGGGCCGGCCGAAGGCCTCTATGAAGAGAAAGGCATTGTTTCGGTTCACCGAAATGGCAGAGACCAACATATATAATGCCGTCTCATTCTTCCTTCTCCTCTGATTGTTTCTTTATCCCTCAAGCAACTATCTTTCGACAACAAGCTCGACACATCTCACAACTATCTGCATCTATATATCTTGTTACATCTTTTCCACTTGATTCTTGCCCAGATCCTTCACTGTATCCACTAGATTAGACACTTCAACATGCTCTTCTCATCTTTGATCGCTGTTCTCCCCTTCCTCGCTATGGCCAACGCTTCGCCCGTTGACAGGACTTTGGGCAAGCGATACAATAACGTCAAAATCAAGTCTCACCGAAATGGCCAATGCCTTCACGTAGCCGGTGATGCGTTCGGTGACGGTATCCGGGTCGGCACTGGGGACTGTGCCCAAGCCAGCACCTGGAACATCAACCCTGGCTCGGGAAGCGTCATCCACGCCGCCTCCGGTTTGGCCTTGGACGCCGGTACTGGTCGAGACAACAACGAGATCGTTAAGGTGAGCTGGCGTGGGGGGACCCTTGTTATGATAGACATCGCTGACCACGCCCATCATAGCTCTGGACCTCCTACCCTACCCTCTTCCAACAGACATGGTACTTGACCGACGACAACCGGATCGCTATCACTGGTGGTGACCAGTGTCTCGACCAGGGTAGCGAGTGGGAGGGTACTCAGACTTGGAAATGCACTACCGGCAATACCAACCAGAGTGAGTTGTTCAACCTTCCGGACGTCGTTCAATCCTGCTGACAAACGCGTCTACTAGTCTGGTACGTCGACGGTCACGGAGGCGACAACGGCGGTGACAATGGCGGTAACAACGGGGGCGACAATGGTGGCGATAACGGCGGTGACAACGGCGGTAACAACAGTCCTCCCGTCAGGGAATCCTACCCCGACCCTGGAGATGGTTCCCACCGACTTCATCGTGAGTGCTAAGCCATGCGATTTAGGCACCAGGGCTAATTTTTATGATCCATAGCCAAGGGCCGACCTGACCTTTGTGTCACCGCCGACGGCGCTTCTTCCGCCGCCGGCACACACGTTAACATGTGAGTCATCAGTGCCGGAGAACGTTCGAGCCGCACTGACCTTTTCATAGCGCCTACTGTTACCCCAATGACTCCGAGTATGCCAAGCTCCAGCTCTGGTGGGTGACTGGAGGTCAAAAGGGACTCGTGGTCCTGGCTGGCCACCCCGAAATGTGTCTTGACTCGAACCCTGCGGGTGGTAACGGCCAGGCTGTCACCTTGAACACCTGCAACAAGGCCACCGAGTCCCAGAAGTGGGACTACCACGGTGACAAGCTCAAGATCGACAACGGCGGTAGTGAGTGTAACTCTGGCAGTATCAACCACAGAACACGCATGCGTGGTAGCGGCTAACAATGATGCTCTTATCAGACACCTGCCTCGACCTCGTTGCTGGATCTGGCCAAACCCCTGCCCGTCCTTACTCTATTGAGCAGCGACTTCAAACCTGGGAGTGCTTCGAGGGTAACACCCAGCAGGTCTTCGAGATCACCTACTAAGAAATTCGGTGCGATAGCACTTCGAGCGGAGAGCGAAGCAAGCCCTGTTGCATACAGTAATTCCCCGATCAAGGACATTGTCTCTAGCTTTTGGTTATTCTTCTCTTACAAACGGACATTGGGCTTTCTGTCAATATAATCTAAGGCCTCACAGTTTAGGATACTATCAAGCGATCAGTAGGAAATGAGCAGCCAAACTAATATCATCTTGAAATCGAAAATGTACATCGGTCAGTAATCAACGCCCGCTGTTCCCGCGGATTGAAGCCTTTGCGTGAGGTATCGTATTTCTCCGTTCTTCTCTCTTCTCGTCTCTGCTATCGTCACAATGGATGCTGGCTGGCGCTGTCTCTACCCTCCGGTGCGTGGGGAGAGTGACGACGGTGTCACAGATGATAAGCCTATTCGGGTATCGCTATGCTGAGCGCAGGGGGCGCAAAGAGACACGCACCCGTTGTAGAATACGATAATGCGCGCAGTGAGAGAGTGTTGATTAGAGCGACTACAGTAAGTTGCCCGCGGCCAAAGAAGTGAGGGAATACTTCGCAATGAGAGATCGAGCGCCCGAACAAGCAAGGAAGGTGGTGTTGTATTACACAGATTGCCGCAGAGACGGTGCACATACATCTGGATCCGGTTGTGAGTCCCAATACAGTATCTGGTCCCCTATATGGGCACGCCTTGTCAGTTGATCCGCATAACCGCCATACCGGAGCGACGTATTTTGGCTTGTAGGACCACCCCTCCCGAACTCAGCAGGCTACATTGGATATCTCAAACGATCCGTCGGTACTGCTGCTGCCGTCTTGTCTAGCGCCTCTTCCAGATAGCCAGCTTTTCCCCACCCTCCGCACCGGTTGTCCTCCTCTCCTCATCTGGAACATCCTGACTCCACACGAGGACCCAGTCCTTGTCAAGTAGCTCGTGATATCGGTCCACCGTCAGCGGCCATGGTGGTGGATTTTGGCCGACAGCTGTGGGCGGAAGGGGGTACATCATTGTTATCAGAGAGCTCGATGGTTCAGTCAGATGACAGAGGTGGGCGGCCCATCTTGGGTGTAGATCTGGTGGTAGTGCGCAAAGGAACCTGTGCATGCGATACAAGAACCCGTACGTCAGCCGTTCAGTCTCGTAGCAACAGATCACCACTACCGAACGAGATGTGATCGCCATCGGTCAAGCCAGCGAGGGTCAAACACACAGCGATTGATGACTCACGTGTAATCATAGATCACATCGAATTTGTCCTTGGGATCGTATCCAAAGAAGTTCTGACAGATCACCTCTGCGCTCCCTGTTGTTGGTGTCGGTTGACTCGCGATCCATCTGGTAGATGAGTTCATGGTCATAATTTGTGCGCGATTCGACCTCTTCAATTTCGTTCACCCGGACGAATGTATTGCAAGCTTCCCATGTAATAACCTAGACACCGCCACAAGACTCACTCTTTCGCAGCTTCTGTTCCGGTTCGGGCAAGATCCAGACCTATGGCATGCAGCCCTTTGGCAGCGAACAAGTGAACATCGTACCCCTATGAGACATCCAGTATGTAAGCCATATCCGTGGACTTATAAACTCACTTTCCCGCATCCCGGAACCAGCGCTCTCCCGTTCCGAGAGATACCAAGCTCATCTGCTTGAGCGGAGTTGAGGAAGGAGACAAGGGTCTTATGAGAGCCTGATTGATCCCATCCAGTCCGACCTTGTTGCCTACATGGGGCGGCCAACAATCTGAATCAGCTATGATCGTGGGCCTTTGCAGGTCTTCGCACAAAATCTCTCAAGCGATCAAGCATGCGTGACCAGAAACGACGGACACAATCCCATGACTCACCAACGTTCCTCCCACTGATTATCACCCGTTTGCACAGCTGCACGATGTACCGAACGAGATAAGCTACATCCTCGCAGCTCGCTTCGAAGCTATCAGGTCTTTACGGGAGGGGACTTTCCGGTCGAGACATGCTCACCCTCTGGACTTTCCGAAGCGCTCATGTCTCTGTGAGTCGCGTGCAATATGTATGCGAACCAATTTTACACAATTGTCGAAGGAATGGAGTTCTGGTATCCGACAGTGATCTCGATGACTGACTCAAGAGTTCAGCCAGGCTATTCCGGGCGCAAGCCGTGAACCCGGCAATCATGACGCGCTCCGGAGATTCCGGTGATCGGATCTACAGGTGGTGGAGGTGGTGTTCAATTCAGTTCTGTTCCAGCTGAGAAGCAATGATGAGGATGATGCCGTAGTTCGCATGGCACTCGGCCTTTGACGCTGTTAGAGTGTGCATTGGAGTCAGAAATCCTATTCATGGCTTAACATAACGGGCGAGCTCAATGCAAACGGTGACAAGTTCACAACATCTCAGCAAAAACCGTTCTCGAAATCTTTCGAAGCGGCTTCTTGGCTAGCCGTCCCCTATCTTTACCAATCCCCCCAGCACTATCGTTTAACACAATGTCAGCAGACAGTAACACGATCACCGGAAGCTGCAACTGCGGCGCTATCTCGCTGACGGTACCTCGACCATCAGAGATGGCTCTTTGCCGTGAGTCACCGCACTCTGTTGCTTGAGGTTTGCCTTTCGGCATAGCTGATATCAAGGTCTAGATTGCACGTCTTGCCGGAAGTCCGGCGGTTCCGTGTAAGTGAATGTCCGCCTGATTGTGACTATATGTTTATCACCCGGATCCTTTATAGCAGGGAATGAACAGACAGAGAACCGTGCAGGGCTCCTTTCGTTCCGGATCCAGCGCTGACTCTGTTAGCTACCTCTGATCGCTGTCTCCTCCATGCTCCTCACGCCGCCGCTGATTATCACCGCACAGATCTTCGGCCAACTTTAGCCTCAACCCTAAAGACATGCAGTATGAAGGTCCGGAGCCAAGCAAATATGTAGCAAAGGGATCTTCGGGAAACGACGTGACCAGGGTGTTTTGCGGCACTTGCGGATCGTGAGTTTGCCTCAGGATTCGCTTCACGTGCCATATGCCTAGAGGATCGAGCGTCTGTGTGCATAGCATGAAGAGCTTTTCCAATTTCGTGAGACGGGAAACTCTGTGGAAGTGTCATATATTGGCGCATTGCTGATAGATTCCTGATCCATTCACATCCGCAGAAACCTTTGGACAGCGGTAGCGGACCCCAACCTAATCTTCGTGAAAGCCGGTGAGTATGGGGGCAGATCATCAGGCGCCTGTCTTTTTGTGCATTTGACGTCCGGAGGGTCGCTTTCAGCCCAGGAATGGGCTACCCGCGCAGCCTGTGGCATCCACAGAACATTCCGCTCCCTCATGATCACTTGTGTATGTCGTCCACGGGCTGATTGATTTGATCGCTGTAGGCCTCTTCGCTCCCGGCAGCGTTCCTGCTCCTACCATCCACCTCTTTGCGAAGAACATGGAGGATTGGGAGATAGTACATGAGGGGGCGGAGAGGATAGAGACGCAGTAATCTGACCGCTTGCGGTGATGCTGTGCTCGCTTATGTACTCTAGAGTCGAGTCGATAGAGCGTGAAGTCGAGATGGGACGTCCGAAAGTTGCAGTCTTAGGTTGGTAGGAAATCCGTGGCATTGTCATGCATGTTGGGATGCCTAAGTATCCAGTTCCCTGCCACGGGACAACCGCTAAGCATTTTGTGCGCAGAATGAGCGCCTAACCGATCGCGCAATGTGGATTGAACGCTGCTTACGCCTCGTCGTCCACATTGTGGACGTGTACGACTGTGCAAAGGGGTATGTATATGGTGGTGTGCCCGCGACGCACCTCTCTCAGCTTGCGCATGTGTCCCCAAGATCTCTTCGGACTGCCGAGAAGCCCGAGGCGTGTTGGCGCGAACATGCATGTCCCCTCCGGTATGGACGATCGAGACCGAGAACCCCGACTTTTAGCGGTGACAACGATGCCCTTACTGAGGGCAGCATGCAAACACATGACCCAGGGAGAAGATAAATTGGCATTGTTAGTACCGATAACCGTAGTTCCTTAAGCTATCATCCCGATCGCTCCTCCACCCAAGTCGGCTTAATTACGACAACCGTTATGACCGGCGGGGTGGTGCAACAGCATCGCCTAGGAGATCTAGCATTGTGGAGGCTAAAGGTCGGGGGACCTCGGCGATGTCATAGGAACAATAAAGGGGAACTGGATGCGGCCTCGACATATAAGTACCTCTCCGACTGTCTTTTAGACTGGGTATAACCTTTTCCCCCGTTAAGCCTTCACACCACGACCTCCCAGCATTATGACTCATCCTTTTGGTAACCCTCCTCCGTTTGAGGACCCCGCGTTCGCGGGAGCCTTTGGCATCCCCTCTGCCCCTCCGCAAGATCCACCCATGATCAACTACCGGGGGCACACTCTCCAGCAATCTTTCGACCTCAGAAAGCGAATGGCCATCTCTCATGAGAAGCCCATGTTGGGCATGTTCCTCACCGCGTTCTTCCATGTGAGCGTTGCCAGGATTGCCGGGCAGTCCGGTTACGACTTCACTTGCATTGATTGGGAGCACACGCCTTACAGTGAGTCGATACCTCATTCAGCAAGAATGGCAAGCTGATTGACAGCTAGACCCCGAAACCATCATCGAGATTATCAAGACTATTCAATACGCTGGCGAGGGTCAGACAGCAACTATTGTTCGGTAAGTCCACGCCTAATACACATACATGAAGGAGACGCTTATCGTTTACACAGGGTCCCTAGTCTCGATCACCAATACGCCGCGTGGTGTCTGGTGAGTGGGAGAGTGAAGGAATGGGCATAGCTGACGTGTATTCAGGACGCGGGTGCGTCAGGAATTGTATTCCCTCACGTAAGTGGTCCGCGCTAAGTGGGGTCAAGGTCAAACGTGTTAAATGCCGATGTGTCAAAATAGATTTCGACAGTTGAACAAGCCAAGGCTGCGGTAAAAGCCTGCCGATTCCCGCCGGTGAGCGCTTCAAGAGGGGCTTGAAGCGACATGTGCTAATATTGGGAGACGCAAGCATGGACATCGGTCATTCCCTCCCAGCGCCTTCCAGCTGGGGTTCAACGATGGTGCGCCCAACGGCGGTGGAGCGTTTGAGAATTGGGCACGGGCCGCGGTCATCTTGCAAATTGAAGATGTAGAGGGCGCGGAGAATGCCGAAGAGATCGCCGCGGTCGAGCAGAGTGAGCATTGCCTTGAATGGCGCTGGCATACGTGATGACGCTGATCTTTATTGCCCAGTCGACGGTCTGATGGTTGGTCCTGGTAAGATGATTAGCCTATACTCGGAAAGATAGTAGGAACCTGGCTGATTGGCTTCCAGGTGACCTCGCATTATCCCTCGGTCTGGGCTTTGCTGATATCGGTGTGAACCCGCGGTGGATTGAGTAAGTTTGCTTGAGGCCAAACCTGGCGTAGTCACGCCGCTAATATCATGACATAAATAGGCTTGTTACGAAGATCACCATGGCTGCAAAGAAGCACAAGTTGGCCTTGTTGGTACCCGGCATGAGCGCCGCGCAGATGGGTCCACAGCTGGCCATGGGTGCTACCATGGTGTGTGCTGCCAATGATGGTGCCATTTTGGCGAGAGGATTGAGGAACGAGCTGGTGGAAGGCCGAAAGATTGTGGAAACTTGGCAAACTGAAAGGCAGAACGGGAAGTCCAATGGGACGGAGGAATAGACGTCCAATGTCACGTATATGCAATAGACGAGATTAAAGAATGTATACGGACAACGTTTGAGATATGTGATGCGGTCCCGTGCTGTGCTTAGCGTGTGTTTCAACCCCTGCTTTGGATAGTCAGTCACCACCAACACACCGTCACCATCACTATCGCCATGGCCATCAATGATGAAACCCTCGCTTCCGATTGGTCCGCTCGGCGCACGAGCCGTGAAGATCACTCACTGTTGAAGGACGTGTCCGCACCAACCCAAACTCGACCATTTACTCCCCTACATTTACTTCCGCTTCACACGTCACGACCACAACTTGCTGAAATTCAAGTAAGGACTCCTTCATCCTGTGCCCCCTTG